>OX376225.1:2500-5002500 GCA_947364205.1 Agrochola lota | reverse complement strand
ATCAAACAGACTTTAATAGTGATACTTTTGAAGACATTGTGAATATGTATACCCTAGCATTGGAACGGAGATGTCAAATGAATTTCGATAATGTAAACGAAATAGCACAAGCTGATTTACATTTTTGGACTGGCTTGAGTCACGAACAATTCAATAGTTTATTCGTTCAAGTACCAACCTTGTCTCACAGATCAAGTTCTGCACGAGAAGATCTGGGCATATACCTCTCTAAAATAAGAACGGGCGAACCCAGTACTAGATTGGCAACGATTTTTAATAAATCTCGGCAAAGTATAGACCGAAAAGTCAAGTTGGCGCGACAATGTCTTTACAATGACTTTGTTCCTATTCATTTGGGCCTGAACCACATCAGCAGAGAAGAAGTAATCCAAAGAAACCGAATTCTCCCCAACTACATCTTTGGGAATGACCTACCGCCGAAAGCGTTGATAATATGTGATGGTAGTTACATTTTCATTCAAAAAAGCTCCAATTTCCTTTTCCAAAGGAAAAGCTACAGTCTCCACAAGTATACAAATCTGATAAAACCTTTTATGTTGGTTTGCGGTGATGGACATATTTTAGATGTCACAGGTCCATACGCAGCCACAACCTCAGACGCTTCAATCATGCAGCAGATTTTACAAAATCATGAAGGGCCATATGAAGAGGCACCACTTAATTATTACCTTCAACAAGACGATACGTTCATTCTTGATAGGGGATTCTGTGATGCAGTTCCTCTGCTCGAGTCATATGGCTATGTAGTTCATATACCCCCATCTAAAAGGCGTGGTGAAAGCCAGTTGACATGTGAAGAAGCCAATAAATCTAGGCTAGTCACCTTATGCCGATGGGTTGTAGAGACAATTAATGGAAGATTTAAACGCGATTTTAAAATGTTCAGATACAGGGTATTTAATCGAGCACTACCCTCAACAATGACGGACTATAAAATAGCTGCTGCACTGATCAATGCGTTCCAAGAGCCCTATGAAGACAGCCAATACACTGAGCAATTTATTGAAATTATAAATAGAAACGCGCACAAGCCAAATCTTTTGTCCGACTACGTTTTTGAGCACAACTTAAACAGGCAAAGAGCCGCGTTTGTGCGCTTGGAAGCGAATGACCAAGCGTTCGAAGATTTCCCCAGATTCTCACAAGAGGACTTAATATTGTTTGCCGTGGGTACTTACCACTGTAAAATAGCACGCTCGTATTGCAGTGAGCACATAAAACAAACAGGTGTCTATGAAATTGAAGTGTACAGACATCCGATGCTCGTTGCAATAAATGGCGAAGACAGTGTTTTAATAAGATGCCGTATACAATCGCGACATGTAAGACACAAAACGTATTACACTTATATTTTGTATAGAAGAGAAACTGCCACAAACGCAATTTCAGAGCATTATTGTTCCTGTATCCACGGCAAAAGGACCTTGGGCAGCTGCGCCCATGTTATGAGTGTGCTGTATTACTTGGGTTGGGCCAGACACCAAGATGATTTCAATCATCCCGGACACACTTTAGAAAATGTAATCTTAGACTTAGAAAACCAGTAATCGTAATATGTAATAATAAAATAATTTCATTTAAATACCTTTGTTTTTTTGGCACCGACATAGCAGGTTACATTATGTAGGTGGCGTTGTTAAAATAGATGACTAAATGTCATACTTAGGTCTCATATGAATTCGCCATTTTTTATTAAGTATAGCTCCTTAAAAAAACAACTAGGAAATGGATTTTGACAACGCCACATACTTAATATGTTGTCACATATAAATACGAAAAATCTGAGTTACATTTCTTTAGCGCCGGGCTTGGGTTTTTTTCCTATACATTGTGAGCATTGTCCTTTAGTAAAACTTTATTTCAGACTAAGGTCCATATTTTAGTTAGTAATTTGGTTTTTAGTAACAATGGTGCTTAAAGTAGGTTAGTATTGTTAGTTTACACGAACTAAATTTATTTATGTAGACCTATTTATTTATTTATTTAAACTTTTCACACTCAAAAAAGTACAAAGGCGGACTTAATGCCTTAGGCATTCTCTACCAGTCAACCAAGGGTGGTGAAGAGATTAGATGGCAGGTGCTCTATATGAGAGGAACAAGGATAAATTAAAAAAAAGTATTCTAATTCATTATAACTAAAATAGGTACAACAGTACAAACTACATACACATACATACATATTTACTATAATATATACCCATATTATATATATATACATATATACGAATTCAAGGGAGAGAGGTGTTGAGATGACTCTACTCTATTTATTTTGAAAATAACTCCGCAATTTCCGCTTTAATGCATACCGACTGGTGGCCGTCCTGATATCAAGAGGAAGCGCATTCCAAAGAAGAATGGACTGAATATGAAAGGAAGAATGAACAAAGTCAGAAGTATGAGCAGGACAGAGTAGGAGAAGATTGTTAGAAGAACACAGATTCTTAGTGTGTGAAGAACATAGATATTGAAAGTGAGACACAAGATAAGAAGGAGGAGTGGGAGAGTTGAGAAGGGAGAAAAGCGTGGTCAAAGCGCGCAAACTTCTCCTTTGACGAATGGACATCCATTTGAGCTCAGACCTATAGCTAGACACATGGTCATATTTTCTAAGGTACCTATGACTGTCCCCACCCAGTGTCCCTGAAAGGGACAGTCCGGTCTGGCAGCGATCATTTTTAGAATGCTGTTGTCACTACCATGTAGGCGCTCTAGTAAGGAGGCCGCTTTCTTTCGCATGATGGCATGGAAACCATCTGTGCGAGCCTTTGCGAACATTCCCGAGGCGCTACAACGCCATGGCAGTCCCAACAGCATCCTAAAAGCATTATTAAATTGAACACGCAGGACGTTGTATGCTCAGCGCGTGCGTGATACCCACAGGCCACTCGTGTAAAAGGACTGACAGAACGCTTTAAACAGGGTTACTTTGACGTCTGTAGTACAACGAGCGAACCTGCGGGCAAGCATGTTGCTCCTCACAGACAACGCCCTGCGCTCCCTCTCTATATCTACGTCATCTCTTAGGTCGCTCGTAACAATGTGGCCAAGGTACCTAAAACTATTGAAAATTTTCAGTGCTACACCGTTGAGACCTATGGGCAATAAAGCATATGTTTAGCAATATTTCTTTATTTCAGCCCAGTTTGTGTCCTTTTGGTCATGCAGAGACAAACAGTGGTAATTACGAATATTGAGGAATATTTTTTTTTTAATAAGACAATAATAGACGAATATCCAAAGAAGGTAAGAAAATGAATTTATTGGGACTCGACAGACTATATATTAAAACACAAACAAAAATCAATAAAAACAACAGCATAATAATTTGCGTGTCGGACCACGCACAATGAAGGGTTCCGTAGTTGGGATGAATTTATCCCAAGAACAACCTTAACATTGTAGTTGAAAAACATGTTCTCCGATACGGAATGTATGGAGAACATGTTTTCGCAACTGCAAATGTAAGTTGGTCGATTATTACTCGTTCACTTGTAGAGCCTACTTAGCTCGTTTTAATTTCGTTGAATGCCGTGAGGTTTTTCACATATCCAAAACTAACCATTTAGCTGGCAGGGGGGGACAAGACTCTAACATAAATTAGCACTTTAAAGCTTAATATTTCGCAAACGGATCCCTGAAACCAAAAATGGTTTCGACACATTCACAATATTTTTGAATGACCTTTCCAACGACAGAACAGATAGACGAGGAAATGAAAAATATCCCCACTTGGTATAACCTAAAAACAGGAGTAACCGAAAAAAAAAACCGTGATTTTATTATACCACTTTGTCGGCGTGATTAATATTTAAATTTCTAGTACTAAGAGTCAAGTACAAAACTTAGAAACTTTCCCGCTGCGTGGGTTGCTCTATGGTGACACTTTCGTGAAACACGAAGATTATCGAAGCGCAAACCTTTTCTGGTTTCTTAATATTATTCTTGAATACAGGTGTTAATTTCCACTAATAGTCGGTAATATCGGAATCAGATTACGCAATTACTGTAATTGTGTAGGTAACCTAAAATCGAATCAGTCCTGTGGACCATCTATTTGTCATTCTCGAACTAAAGAAGATGCTTAGATCGACAAGAATTCGTTTGATTGTCTACAGATTGTTTTCCACATTAATTAAATAAGAATATTTACTGTTTTCTGTATCGTTGCTTGTCGATATAGATACTCATTATCAAAAATATTTTTGTAAAAATACGAAATACAACGGTGGAGGTTCTTGCCCATTCTTTTCCATACGAAAACTACCTTTTTGGAAGGGGCGACTAGAATCAATTATATTTTTTTGTAAATTTTAATGTTCAAAAGTACCTTATAAGGGCCTATTTGAAATAAATGATTTGAGTATGGCTTGGACTTTGAAAACGCTGCTATTCAGCTATGACGAATTTGAACATGCATGTCTTTTGCTGGGGTATCTAGTTGATGAATCTCTGTGTAGGTACTTAATTTTACGCCACGTCCATAAAATGTATGGAAATGGTGGTCGGTAAAAGCGTCTTTATATATTTCCATACATTTAACTCCTTGTGTTATCATGATACCGTGCCATGGATGTAGACGTCCACGATAATATCACCACGTTTGAAATTATAAAAGCACACAATGACTTGTAATCCTTTAAATGAGTTATAGTATAGTGAAGTTATGAATTGGCGACCAAAATTACTGAGTTTTCTGCAGTATTCAATTAGGAATTTATACGATTAAAATCTTTACAGTTCAAGCCCCATTCCCAGCTTAAATTCACTCTTTCTCTCTCGCTTGCTACTGCTCGCGGGCTGACTGAGAGTAAGACTGAGCTGTGGGGAGGAAGCTCCAAGGCGCCGATAGTTTAGGTATCTTCTTTTTACGGTGCATATAATAGTAATTTAAAAAATGTGTAAACATAGTACTTATCTGCTTTATACGTAGTTAGTTCAGTTATTATGCAAAGTTTCATGATCTTTGAAGTATTTTTTTAAATATCAGCGGCTCGGTTAGAAAGTAACAATGGGTTTTTTTTCACAGTTTTAAGATCGTTAGGCGATCTAGCACATACAAACGTCTCTTTACAACTAGAAAATCCTACCACTTTTATCACAAAAATATTAAATTCAAAGTCTTTAAAAATCTTGCCAACCATGGCAGCAAGCCAAACGTCGCGGGGCGATTAAGCCATATTTTACTGCCTTATTATAATTGCCCCACTCCACTCTGTCGCCTGCACGCCTAGATATTTCTTTAGGTGTCTGAATTCCATATGTTACAGCCACGTCGCAAGAGTCGTGAAATTTTTAATTTATGATGCATACATAATGTGGAATGTCGCACCATGGCACGGCGAAAGTGATTTTTTGGAAATTAAAATCTAAGAGCATTGTTCTTGGAATGATTATATCATACCTATATGCTGTGTATTTAAAGCAAAGTAAGTATTGTAAAGTAGGTATTAGAGCATCAAGTCTAGACGTAGGTTTGTCAATGTTGTTTAAACATAACTGCATAATTTGTAAATATTTAATTTAATAATTTGAACTGATTTGTTTTTTTTTTTACTTTGAATTTAATTAAAAAATGTAATTTAATTTTTGATGTGTTTTAAATTAAATACCTACCTACTGTTATTATAAAATTTGTACGCCAATGGGAAAAACATAGAGAGCCAACTGAATTTTAACTGAAGACCAAAAGTATGCCTGTGTTTAACAAATAAATAATCAATCATTCATTCATTCATACATAACATAACATAGCATCAAGCCTTGTTTCCGCGAAGGGTTGGGCAGGAAGAAAAAGAAAGAAAGAAAATAATATATTTTATTTGGGACACGCACAGGAAACACAACAATAATAAAAAAAATAACATTAAAACTAACAAAATCATGATAACATTATACAATAAGTATGAGAAAAGAACATTAAAACTAACAAATAAGTGAAAACAAAAAAGAAGACCCGTGCGAGGCCAAAAAGGATCCTATCTCAGCACCCACACACACACACACTCGTACTGATACGTGTGCATGTTAAAGTCCCATGTAACAGGGAGCGGGCCTTTTGTCATCAACCGGCACAAATCCAGAATCCGAGCTGCTACTGAAAAATTCCAGATGGAAGAACCCCATAATAGTTTTTCCAACCCAGGAAATGAACTGAAATGTTGTTTTAATTCACTGCAATTTGTGCCCAGCATTCGCATAGCGACTACAGTATAGTATAGTATTTTGAAAACGTTACCTACCCTTAACATGTAAATTTTTAAAACCTGAGTTCTTAAACCAAGTCACCAGAAATTTTTGATGTGTAATATCAGCTTTCCTTTCGCTTTCCTGGAATCTGTGGGAGTGATTTCGTGAAAAGCGACGGAAGTGTGTAACAAGAAGCCGGAGAAGCGCGCGCTATTTGATTTGACCAATGAGCGCGCGCGGTAATAGAGTTTGCCGTCAGAAATGACCTTGACGAGGCCCCACTCCTTTAATGTTGCTTATTACCAAGGTGAGATGTCAGTTGTTACACATCATATGCAATTACTGTAAGGATCGCACGTTTTTTTATCACAACTTGTACCTAAATGCTGAAAGTAATTTCAGCTCCAAATAATGTGACAGACAATGTAAATGACTGTAAAGTTTTTTTAGACGTTTTAAACATATTATTACCACTCTACATTGTATTTCAAGATATACTAGTTAACATAACGAGACAGAATTTAAATGTAATTGCATTCTTCAAGAAAACAACTTTGCAATACTTGCTTTTTATGCCCATGCCCAAGTGTTTTTATTCCAAGCATTTTTAGTTCAACTTTACAATATAACATTACATCACGCGTGTATTCCCGGAAGGGTCGGGCAGAAGTTTACCAATAGTACACCCACATTTCGCAAGTTTAACTTCTATGTAATATGGGGCGAGAGTATTGCCATCAACCGGGAACAAATCCAGACTTCGGACTGTTACTGAGAAATTCCAGATGGAAAACCCAATAACACTTTGCTTGATCCGGGAATCGACCCCAGGACAATGAAATCATCAGTAGCATTTGCGACCAACGAGGCAGTTTTTTTTTTGTATAAATGTAGTTTTCCTATACATGTAGTGACTGCCTATCTGACCTCCACAACCCAGTTACTGCGTAACGTGATACCCTTTGATAACACTGGTTGCCAGAGTTAGAGGGAGCAACGACTCGACGTGTTTTCCGAGGCACGGCCGAAACACGAGCCTTTAATATAAAGCATTTTTAATGCATTTTAAATCACTTTTTCATCAAAAAGAGCATTTAATATAATATGTAAATGAACCCAGAAATGACACGTTTATTTTGTAAAACAGTGTGTCATTCGTGTTTCAACGATATCGAATCACAGAGTGAGTAGCTGTCACCAAAACCTGGGTCCAGTGAAGTGTGAAGCGGCCGTTATTGGCGTTTTAAATAAGTACGTTAATTAATGTGGACTCGTAATTATTTTTGATACAATGTTTTTTGACTGCCTTTGTCAATTTGCCGTGGTAAAGCCATTTCGTACAACTGTCTAAGAATGACCATTATGAAGCAACCGTGTCCGGTGAGGACCTGCGTTAGGCGGAAGGTGAGGACGCCGTGGCGCCTCTCTAGCTACTCCTCAAAGAGGGGACTTATCGCCGCAATTGTGGCGTGCCCAACACTGGGTTGCGACAATCGCACTCTCCATGACGCCATGAGATCCCGCCGGAGCTCTGTTCGCTGTGCCGTGATTTCTCGCGGCAGCGGTGTTACGCCCGGCGTTTCGCCTCCTTGCGCCACTCCCAAATGCACGCGCAGACTTTTGCCTCTAGATCCCATGGCGGCAATTCGGCAAGGAGGCTCGCCGCCTCACCGGAGACCGTGCGGTATCCCCGGACCAGCCATTTGGAACGCGTTCAACCGACGGGATGGCCGCCGCCTCAAAGAACGCGCCCGCACCGGTGCGGTGCCCCGTAAAGGGCCGTGGACTGCACGACCCCCGCGTCAAGCCTCCGGTAGGAGGCTTTTGGACAGGGGTTCATACGTGCTCCTTAAATCCAATCTGCCAAGCTTATCCCAACTATTTAGGGGTCGGCTTCCAGTCTAACTAGATACAATACCAGTATTTTACATGGAGTGATCGCCTATCTGGCCTCCACAACCCAGTTACTGGACAACACGATACCCCTTGGTAAGACTGGTTGTCAGACTTTCGGGCTTCTGACGACCCGTAACGACTGTCAAAGATCTACGAATGGCAGCTGGGACCAATGGCTTGCCGTGCTTTTCGACGCACGGAGGGGTCTCGATATGTGGTGTGACCCATCCACGAACCGACCGCGGCCTGTCGTAGCTTACCCTTCGATCTCTTGGCCCTTGGTCTCTTGGATCTTATGGCCTCCGCAGACGCGATTCTCTAAGGGAACTGTTTAAAGATATTAACATCATGACGGTACCTTGTCAATATATATATCTATGAAAACATCATGTACGTTAAGAAAAATCTAAGTATTTTCAGTAAAAGAGGTGATAGACACAATTATAGGAATAGAAATAGGGACCAATTAATTCAAC
Source organism: Agrochola lota (assembly GCA_947364205.1). NCBI lineage: Eukaryota > Metazoa > Arthropoda > Insecta > Lepidoptera > Noctuidae > Agrochola > Agrochola lota. The sequence goes on along the minus strand of OX376225.1, from coordinate 4,993,919 downwards.
CGGGTTTCAGACTGGCTAAAGTAGACTCATCCTTCATGGGGTACTGTTTGAAATGTTACAATAAAATACCTCCCCACATACTCCAATTGAATGAAACGAAATTTAAATCTTGTATAAAACGCACACTATGCTGCCAAGCATATTATAAGTTGAGGGATTACATCGACGACAAAAATGCTTGGCTCAACGCTGGTCCAGCTCCACAAGGGCGGATAAACTAATTGATTAGCATTCAAAATATTGTTGGAGCTGCTGAAGATTGTAAACTATTTTTATATTGTACAAAAAATTCAATCTCATATTATTATATAATTGCATAGCACATGTGTGAGCACTATGTAGTTACTTTACGGCTACCATTTACTGGGTACGTCTTTCATTGACTTGAATGTGCCCTGGCGGTTGAGAGTATGTCATGCTCACTCAAATGTCTCGCTGGTGGTGGCGTGTGTGTTGGATCATTGAGTTCCCTTCAACATGGTTGAGCTAAATGGTGCTGATGCATGCGTCATGTTCGTGAACGGGCGCCGTCAGTGGGGACTGGTCATATCTTAGCTGCCACGGCTTATTTAAATTTATTTTAATTTTTGAATTGTTTTTATTTTTATTACGGATGCTTTTAACGTGCACGTCTTTTTACATTGTTCTCACATGTATAATGTAACCAATATTTTGTAAAAATATTCTGATTTAAAAGAGTGTCCGTGGAGTTTCTTGCCCGTTCTTCTCCATAGGAACCTACTACGCGTTGGAATGGGCAACTAGCTTCATATATCTGACTGACCGACCCCTTGACAATTCAAAAGTACCTGTAATTGGTTTATTTGAAATAAATGCTTTGAGTTTGAGTTTTGAGTTTGATCGATCAGGGTGGCTGTTATTATTTAGCCTCTTATATCATAGCTCCTAAATAGGATTTAAAACGTTTGTCACTTGTACCAAACATTTTAATCACAAGACAGGGGCTAAATATTTTATTACTTACAAATAGCGAAATAAAATCACAATGAGAATTCTTACATTTGATTGTTTCTTTGTCTCCTAAATCTGGTATTTCATTTAAATGTCACTTCTGTATGCTTCTACGTATATATAGCCCGGGGAAGTTACGGCAAATTTTAGGCTAACTTTACATTAATTTAAAACAGCGATTTTTTTCATTTAACGTGTAGGGTATGGCCGAAGGAGTATATTAAACTGTATACCGCGAAAAGTTCACCCCCGTGTGAACGTTTTTTTTTAAGCAAACTTCTAATTTAAATTTTACGTGGTAGAAAAAAATATTAACAGATATGTTTGTATGGAGTGTTTGTCGAAGAGATTAGGTATCACAAGTAGGTCAAAAAATTTAACATTTTCGTCCACGGAAATTTCCATAAAAATTTAATTACGTTTGTTTTTAAATTGTACTTCAAGCAAAACTAAATAATATAATATATTAAAAGCAGTTTAAAAAGCAGTAAATTAAACAAATTAAAGCGTTTTTTTTTTAATAGATGGGTATAAAACATTTTTCTTTAATGTGTTTAATTTTCTTGTAATTAGGTCGGATAGAGCGTATAAATAAAAGTTAAACTAAATTTAACTCTGTTACATTTTTGCCTGAACCGTTATTGCAAAAAAACTTTTATTAATATCTTGGGCTAGTACAATATGTTTAATTTTGTTGAATAGCGTATTCAAATATTGAATTAAGTAATTTAATGCAAAAAAGTGCTGTTAATATTTTTGCTTGAAGTATAATTAAAAAAAATCGTCATTTTATTTTTATGTAAATTTCCGTTGATGAAAATGTTTAATTCTGAAATAATATATTAGTTTTACGAGTTTTTTACATAATATAACCAAAATTTTCCTGTTAACTATTTTTCCTCTATTTTTATTCACAAAAATGCGTTTTTGTTTTTTTTACCTTGATGCGGTCCTGGAATATGTTATTTTTTTTTATATTATTTGAAGAGCTAAACTCAAAAACACGATTCAGGAAAAAAGTCGCTGTTAGGATTTAGTGCAGGGTTCAAACCTAATTTCCCCGGCCTAATATCTATACATATCACTACATATTATAAAAAAAAAGGCGTATGTCTGTCTGAACGTGATAAACTCAAAAACTATCCAACGGATTTTCATACCGATTTCACCACTGGACGGAGTGATTCATGAGCAGTGATCGGAGTAGGTAGATTGAACTGGGGTCATTGATCCGAAACGTATATATTACTATGGACATTCCTACGGAATTGGTGGATTATTTAAAAAAAACCGGAACTTATGTAGGAATAGTATTCTGCCAGAGTGGAAGGAGTCATTTGATGATTTGCCATCCTCAAAAAAAAAGGTAGGAATTGTAATAAAATGAGCAATTTTATTCTTTATTATTCTTCCTATTTTTTTTTTTTTGTCACGATTTGACAAAACCCAACGACCAATCAGAACAAAGGATCATGGGTGGTACAGTAGTAATAATATCACTACCAACATTAACAATATTTAATTGAATCCGGAAATACCGGAATTACTTTCCGGAAAAATGGCTTATCCATGTTATTCTTTCTGTGTGCATTTATGATACAAGTACTAAAAATCAATCTACCTACTCCGATCACTGTTCATGAGGAAGGTTCAGATGTATAATTCATTAAAAGTTTTGTGTAAATTGGCTGAAATATGACGATGATTGTTTGCAGATGTCGGAAAAAATCATGCCGACTGGGCTGGTGTGCGCCGGGTAAACTAATAGAGTTACTCGTATATAAAAACAATGTATTACAGTATTAATACATTGGTTTGCTGTATTAATACATACTTTTAATCTCTTAAGTCCCCGTAGGATATTTTCCGATATCCACACGGGCAAAGCCTAGAGCAAAAGCTATTTAAAAAATTAAGTTGCTTTTCGGGTCTGTATGATTGCGTTGCTCTTCTAAACAAGGCAATGGATTTTGATGCGGCATCATTAAGGGTGGATGCACATGTGACGGAAGATGCGTCGGCGGTAACTTCGGCCGCATCTGTATATTCCCTCGACACACTGAAGCATCATCGGTTGAGTTAACGCATCTTCCGTCAGATGTGCGATTTTACATCAATCTGCTTGCCTAGCCTTTTCCCAACTATGTTAGGGTCGGCTTCCAGTCTTTTTATTTGTTTTCTGTCTTTTTTAAACTATAAAATAATATGCTTACAGTCGAGATCCGACTCAAGCTCTTGTATCGTGTCCGTCCCTACATAAGTGTGGATATGCGTGTCATGCTTTGTGAGTCACTTGTTCTATCCAAGCTGAACTACGCTGACACTGTGTATGGGGCGTGCATTCTCGGTAGAAGCGAAAAACTTATCCAGTGGGTGCAGAATGCTTGCGCAAGATTCTGCTACAATGTCCCACCACGTTCCCACATCACTCCTTTTTTAAATAAGGGTAATTTGATGAGAATGTCAGCACGCAGAAAGCTTCACCTGGCTACCCTACTCTTTGGTACTATTCTCACAAAAAAACAGACTATTTATACAAAAAACTGTCTTGGTCGCGCGATGTTAACAAAATTAAAACTAGAGCATCTTCGTACCTCATGTTGGCCTCATCGCACAGAACTGCTGCTTTCCGTGGTAGTTTCAAATTCGCTGCCTCTCGTTGTTGGAACGACCTGCCACCGCCGTTTCGTGCTATAAAGACAGTTGGTACATTCAGAATAAAATTTAAACAGCACTTACTACAGCTTCAAAAGGATACACACATTAAACTTACCCCTGATCTGCACGCGTCTGGCGATGGTGGCACTAAGTACAAACACAGTGGTTCTTTCGCACTTTGTTTTATTTTTTATATATATATTTTTTTTTCTTTTGCTTTTGCATTGTTTGTCAGAACTCTTGAACCACATTAAATTATCTGTATTTCTCCAAATGCCGTTGGCTGACTACCACAAAACACTTTTCATTCCACTATTCACTATATTATGCTATACACAATACCGGTGTCGGCGTCTGCGTCTCTTTACTTGTCAATACGATGCCATAGAGTACCACAGATACTAAAGGCATAGACAAGTAACTGATGTTACGTCAGATGCAGACACGCGGATTACATAATATTTTACTCTTCATTGTATTTCACACACCTTTTTATTTTTATTTTTTATTATATTTATTTGTCTGTGTCTATCCGTGACATCACTGCGGGCCCTATCAGAATACCAGCGCTGCGACATTTTTATTTATTTTTAAATGTCGCGGCATCATGCTGAGATAGGAGCCTTTTGGCCTGGTACAGGACTTCCTTATTTATATGTTATTGTTACTTTGTTTTTTATTGTTTTTGTTTTTTCCTGTGCGAGTCACAATAAATACTTTTTCTTTCTTCTTTCTTTCTTAGATCAAAAATCTCACATTTTACAAAAATGCATTTCAGCTAAGAATTTATAACATAGGAATATCACACCCGCGCGGGATGCGTGCGGGATGCGACTACGTGCGTCTCTTGTTTTAATTATTAGGAAGTCAATTGATCACCTCTATACAAGTTAGTTGCACGTGCGAATTTTCTCCCGCATCCCGCGCGGGGTTTGCCACTTTGACCAGAGCATTAAAGCCGCGTTTTAAATTGTTAACAATTTTAACAATTTACATAAGTTTCAAGTAGAGATAATAGACTCTAAAATCCAAATCAAATTCATATTTTCAAACTAGGCTGAGAATCAGCACTTTTCGAACGTCAAAATTACATAGTCGACAGTCCCCGAAAACGCTCGCCCTTCACCACTTCCTAGTGCTTTAACTGGCTACTCTATCAAGACATAGACAGTTAATTCCGATTATATACGTACACCACATATGCCAATTATGGTTCAATTGCACAATCAATTGGCACATTCAATTGCCTAACCACTATAATTTCAGTGGTAATTGGCACAAACCAATAAATTAACAGCCAGAAATTGCCTTACCGAATATTTAACTGTATCTGAATATGAATTATGCTTTTTAAAAAGTCGAAGATATTCGCAATCACATTTCTTCTGCCAATGGTATATTTGTTTATATTATACTTGAATGGATGGTTAATATTATTTGGCACATACCTTTTGTTTCAACTTTTTCATTTAGGTTGTCAATGCATCGGCCATTTTGTTGGGCGTTGCAGGCATCCATAAACATTAATCTTCTTTACATATACAAAATTTAAATATCTGTCTGTAATGTCAAATAAGAGCTTTTTACCTAATGCATAATTATTATGAAAGTATATACGGTACCATTGAAAAAGTTCATATCTAACCACCGTAAGGACTATTCTTGCTTGCAGCGCTCTGCGGCTATTGAACCGGAACGGTAACAGATGTGGTCATCGTGTTCACGGGATTTTGTTTTGAAACTGGTTAGATATGAACTTCTTTGATGGTACATAGATATACAGGGTGTCAGGGACATCGACGCAAAGCCGGCTACCATGGATTCAGTACATGATTCTGAAACCCCTGCGTTGAAATTTTTCATCGGTAATTAAAAAAGATATCTGCTGTTCCATACATTTTGACCGCGTAGGTATTGCCCTTTTCTATGAAACAGCAGATTTTTTTTTAATAACCGACTAAAAATTTCAATTCAGGGGGGTTCAGAATCATGTACTGAATCCATGGTAGCCGGCTTCGCGTCGATGTCGAACAAAAATTTTTTTTTTTTTATGTTTGTCTGTCTGTTTGTTCCGGCTAATCTCCGAAACGGCTGGACCGATTTTGACGGGACTTTCAATGTGAGCTATACAAATAAATAAAATTGAAGTATAGAATTTCACGCGGACGAAGTCGCTAGTCTTACCAATAAAAAAAACACCTTTTTAGAAACATCTACAATTACATGTTAGTTACCTTATGTTTATTATCAAAGAATTATTTTTAGAAAAAGACGTCGTTAGTCTAGTGGTCGTAAGCGCTACTACTGAGCATGAGGTCCTGGGTTCGATTCCCGGGATTGGCAAAGTGTTATTGGGTTTTTCCATCTGTAATTTCTTATTAACAGCCTGGAGTCTGGATTTGTGCCCGGTTGATGGCAATAAGTTCGCCACCTACTACTATATGGTACCTCTGCTGAACCATTCGGGAATTACAGGCGTAATGTTTAATAAAATTAATCGCAGCAACATTTAATGTGCGGCTGTAACTCAAACATAATCACGGTGTAACAAACGCCCCGTCTGCTGGGAGCAAACCGCGAACTTTGCTCCGCTCATACATTTGCTCGTCTCTACTGCTGTGTTGGTTCCGCTGTTGACCTTTCAGTGCAGTGTGGAGTACTTTATTATGAAGTTCCGACTAGCTACTGCAGCGGAAAATGTGGTTGTAAACTGTATTGAGTTTGTCTGTTTGTCTGTGTGGACTTTGCCAGAAGTAAGAACTATATCACATTCACATTCTCTAGTTTAGTTTCCTTGGAGGTTTTAAAGACTAAGAGTAAGACTTGTCTCGGAGACCTTTTGAGAACTAAAATTAAAAAGTAAACAGTATCAAGGTAATAAGCTACTTCAATTTTTTTTTCTGTGAATGACTATTAATGTTTTTTTTTTATTTTGACATACCTACAGTACGACACAACTTAGATGAAGCATCGGCAAAATTCGTAAAACCGATCGCCATCCGAACTAAGTGCGTCTTCAAAATCACCAATCTTTAGGTGAAACTGATCTTTACGAAAATGAAATAACTTATAAAGTCATATAACCAAATACATTTGTAAAATTAAAATTAAATAATGATAATTTTCAATTTATGCTACATTTAAGTTGTGTCGTACTGTACCTACCTAATTATGACATACTTCTTTTTCTTAGGCCGTTTCCCCATTTGTCGGTTCCGAGAAAATGTCGTCTTCCAGTAATGAACATGTTGTGGCGCTTTCTATTTATCTCCTTTTACGAAAAAAACGAAAGCGCTATTGGCGTCATCCGTAAATTGAAAATAAATATTATATAATTTCAATTAAACCGCGTGACGTGTCTCAAAACATCAAGCAGACACTGGATGTTTCTACCGAGACGCGGTACCTATACCGAAACGATCCCGCCCCGCTCCCGCGCATACCGAGCCAATAAGGAAACGCTCATTGAAATATAGGCGCTCGGTGAGGTTTCGGTACCGGGTATACCGAGCATGCTGATCCCGCACCGCGGACGCACCGACCATTGAGTAAAGGGCCCTAGAGAGTCGATGGCAATCTTTATAGACTCCGCCCAGAATTTGACTACAAGCTCGGCAACTTCAGTAAAAAAAGAAAAGAAAGAAAATACCTACGTTTATTTGCGGTACACATGACGCAAGGAAAGAACTGAACACGAAAGTAACAATTTGGGGGAAAATATGCGTCACATCCACCTAAAATGGCCATCGCTCAGCATAATGCTGCGACCCTATGCGAGCCAAAGCCACAGCGCTGGTTTTCAGTGACAGCCAGCGTTGACGTGATTACGTCAACCGGTGCAGCATATAATGAAATAACAAAATAAGACTCAAATAAAATAAATACAGTAGTTAATCCTTAATATTTATATTAAATACAATATTTAAAATAGAAACATTTCGATGGTGTCATTGGTGTCATTTCCGATTGTATTTAGTAGATATTAAAACGAAAGTTATAAACTATGAATGTACCATACCGACTACTGTTTTAACTGTTAATACATCAAGACTAATTCGATTTTGTCATAATTACCAAACTGATTTTATATTAAGAGCGTCCATTCTACAAGTTGGCAACGTCGCCAATAGCTGTCAAATATTTATCTGTTTTGATTAATTTGGCAATATTACTGAATGGAAATATGAAATAGCGCTAACTTATGAACTAGAATATTAATAATGAATTGCAATTATAACACTGAATATGATGTAACCGTTTTAGGTGTGAAAAAGGTATTTGGAAAGTTTCCGAATACAAAAAAAAATACAAAAAAATAGCATTATTTTGTTAGACAAAGGTGTTATAATATGATTCTATTTTAAAATTTCAGTAATATAAACTCGTTTTGAAGTTTATAATTCGAATATTACGATATGAGAGTAGATAAAAGTACGAGTATATACAATATCATTTTATAGTCATTAAAATAATTACCATGTACGTAAAATAGGTAAAGTGAGCTTATAATTAATTCAAGCCATGTTTCGTCACCGACAGGCCACGTTCTCGATGACAGCGGATAGCGGAATCAAAGCGGCAAGCTTTTAGGACCAATTTACATGGCGGTGGAAGAGAAGAGAAGGGAAGCAAAGCGATATATATTGCGCGCAAAAAAAAAATGACATGATTCCAAAAATGGATAACAAGAATTGTCGGACATTCCTGGGACTTCTGTCAGTGTCTTCTAGGGAATCCAAAATATGAGGTACGAAGAGAGGCGAGCAAGCGCTATATCAGATAAATTAATAACCAGCGTAGATTTTCCACCTTAATGTAATTAAAATTGTCCCATTACCTTCCTTATGGAACCATCCGAAGCCACCCAGCAACCGCACCGCCATTTTCCCAGTAGTGACTGTGACTAGATAATAGTGAAAACATTTCTGCGGCAGATTGTATGATTGGTCATTTTGAAGTGGGTGAAATAGGTTAGGTTAGGTTAGAACTTTGAAAACCGCGCGCGAGCCGAGCGACCGGTACTTCCAATTTGCTCGTAGAACATGGAACTACAAGGAATAAAGGCGTAAAGTTTGTTAAAACTCTCACTAGTTGCACACACGGAACTAGTGAGTTACAGTAGTTCCATGTGGAACTATCTACATGGAACTACTGGGAATAAAGGGCGCGCCGCCGATTCCATTCCCGCTCGCCGCTCTCACAGAGGTCACAGCCGTAGGGTTGTGACTAATGTCGTGGTGAGGACACACCCAGATTCAAACCACAGGGAACTTTTGAGTGAGGTCCGTTCACAGAGGTAATGTGGACGTGTCGCTTTGTGCCCCAAACCTAATGGTGGAGAGAAAATAGAAATGAAAGGTACACTGTAAGCTTTGTGGTTTTGGGTCGTTGTCTTACTATGTTGAGAAGACTAATGAACTGTGTTTTGTTTGGTAGATGTGTTTTGATATATTGTAGGAACTGTGCTATCTCTTTGAGTTTGTTTCGGTATTTCTTCTCAGGGATCAGTCAGCCAGGAAATCCGCCATTATTCACCAATTAATTGATGAATTTTGCATTTTTTTTAAATATTAGATTTAAATTATTAAATTAATAATAAAAAAAAAAAAAAAAAAATTAAATGAAAATGATAAGTAATTATTTTTTAATTTTTGACGGTACCAACTAGTTTTAAAACGACCGAGCCTTACAATAGTGCTTAAGATGTGTAATATCTGACATCTTGGCTGACATTACCTCTCGGAAAATTGATTAGTACCATCTGACAGCCAACTCTAGCACCGCGAGCGCTCATTGGTCAAATCAAATATCGCGCGCTTCCCAGGCTTCCTGTTACGCAATTCCGTCCCTTTTCATGAAATCACTCCCACAGATTGCGGGAAAGCGAGAGGAGAGATTTCGCCAGCATATTTGAATTTGCCCGCCAGAAGCGGTTAGCTGGTCAGTGATTGACTTTTTATAACTTTCAGGATTTCAAACTAGATCCAAAAATATCTTGCTTTTATGAAACCTATTCTCAATTCAATATCCAGCTAAAAATAAAAGAAATCCAGAACCACACTTCTCTGAAACAGACTTAATTAAACAGTTTCTTCACAACTATAGCAATCTTTAGAAATTTTCATAAAATTTTGAAAATGGTACCAAAAGAAGAGTTTCTGCATCTTGCTTTGAATATTTTAAGCAGATTTGGTTCTACATTTTATTCTGTGAATTTTTTTTTTCAACTTTCAGCTTTGTTTTTGTGTTTTTTCAATGCAAAACATATTTTTGGCTTGATTTTACCATCGCCGTGAGATTTTTCGCCAAATATTGATAAGATCTAAGCACCACAAAAACCTCTTCATACTCGTAAGTCTCATTGAAGTTTATTATTCGATTATTAATAAACTAAGTAACTAAACGATTTGTTTCATTTCAATAGTAGTAGAAACCTTGTAAGTAATCGACACGTCTTTCACCTCTCAACGAGGCTTACTCAGGATGACGATTGACTTGTCGCGAACTCGAACACGACTTGTTGCCACGCCGAGCGGCTTTAACGATTCTTTAGTAATAGTTAAACGAAATAGGTTACTAAATATAACAACGTCTATTGTATTTTATAATTGATTTCCGCAAGGTCACGCCACAATCAATTAACTATCCTACCGAAAGGACTGACCGACACTAGCAATAGACAGAATTGTGTGGAAAAGGAAGAGGTAGGCCTTTGCCCTGCAGTAGGACAATAGAGGCTAGGTAGATTAGATTTTCCACCAGAGAGTTTATTTCATAACAATATGTATGGATACATAGGACTAAACTCAGATCTACCGCCTGTCTTCATATTACATTTTGTTCCTGCAACCTGATTGACCGCCGCCATTAATGCGGCACCGATGCGCTAGCGCCGTTTGTGAAAATAAGGAACGAGCGACTATCGAGTCACCTCTATGTAAGTGCGCACACGTTTCTTCAAACTTATGAAAAACTAAATAAAATAAAATAAACTTTGTAATATATTGTGCCCCACGACTAACAAACAGTACGACCAATGTAGTGCTTGCGGAACATTCGTGTAGCTGCTAGACTCATCGAGGACAACAACCACTCAAATTAGTCTTCAAACCAGTAGCATTTGTAAAGTGAAGTTCAGGTACATCTTTACGAGTCACACACTATAATTATTCTTCCTACACACCCATTCACACCATACGTGTTAGCAAACTATTTATGTAACCCTACATTAGGTTTTCCTAATATTTTTAGGAATCAAATAAGTTCCGGCAGTGTCCATTGACTGTGTGACGAGGGTAAGCTGACCTGTTGGAGTTAAAGTTTTTCAATGCGGCTGGATGTAGACCCAAATGTGTAGGGGTTTCTATGTTAGAAGCGGTAGCGATTAGTAGCTGTAGGCCTTTTCATAGCGGCAATTCTCATCAGATTCACGCTTTTCATTTATGATTTGAAAAGAAAGAAAAATGGTTTATGCTGCACAAACTAAACGCACATTACAAAAAAATCACATTTAGAAATTAGCCGAAAGCTTCGTAGTCAATATTCAAAACTTATAAAAGAAAAAACAAAAATATTTTTTTATCAATGCATTGCAATTCAAGAAAGAAAAGAAAAGAAAAGAGTTCCCGGATGAACTCAATAATATCAAAAAAATCTTATAATAATACATGATTCACTGAACTTGAATTTGCAATGAAAAATAAAATAATTACATGATTTATCGCACATTTAAATCCTTATTTCTTAAAAACCAACTCACAGCGATATTTCCAGTTTTTATTTTATGTAGGATGTTGGATACTTTTCGTCGGATGAAGAAGAAGAATCAGAATTATTTATTTGTAAAATATAGGTTAAAGGTCAAGGTCTTACATAATAATTATATGTTGCACTATGTTTTGTCATTGATGACATACAAATATCAGAGAGTATCGGCTTTTGCACCTTAATTTCCTTTGCGATCCTTTGTCCGGCTTTGTGCAGCCGCGCTGCGGCTTGCCCGGCGGCAGAGCCGGCGCCAGTGCCGGCGGCTATGCCATCGGCATAGTGTGTAGAAGCTATAAGGCGAATTGCCAGTCCTTTCACTCGAGCAGCTTATGGATAAAATAAATACAAACAAAATTCACCATAGAAAACAAACAAAAAACAACAATACAAAAGAAAATACATGCATGCTACATTGGATTATTAATAGGTACAGTAGTTTCATTGTTTTATCATTTAAGTAATGATCTAGGGCATAGTAACATTTCTCAACTAATCATTTATGAAAACAACCCCACAACAACCACCACCATTACAATAATTATAATTATGTAGGTATTTCATTTAGTAAAACAATGATAGTTTAAATATAATTTAATATAGCAACTTGAAGATTATCTAAACTTTGTACTTACCAGCAGCTTCTTTTTTGTAAAGAAAAAGTTACGAGATGGAAGATATTTTTTAATTAAATATTTCAAGCCTCAAATTTTCCTGTTCTAGTATGAAATTACAAAAGGTAGTGTCTGAAGGTATGCCCGAGATTACTTATAAAATATTTAGCAAAATATTTTTAAAGAAAAGAATATAGGACTAATTTAGTATGATGTTTATTTGCTTACTTTGTTTCTACAATACTTATTTTTTAAGGGTAACTTTTTTTTCTGAGTAAATTTGTACCATAATCTGGCAGTTGGAGTACTAAATCCAAATACAAATTAATGCCCTTTCTTTAATATTGTTTGCCGAGTCGTTGAGCGCCTTTAAAGTTCTGAGTTGAGCTACACGATTACTGACAAATGCGTGCACTGACTGGACAGGTCACTCAAATATGTGTGGGTCTTTCCTCAAAAGACCATCTCAGAAATTAATCTGCATGGTTCTCATATAACCTAACCAAGACTATGTCTGGATTTTTAAATAAAAGAGACTGTGACCAAGTTTGTTTCCAACTCATCCAGATTTTTTAAATGTCATGCTATTTTTTTTATGTAAAAGTGTGTTTTTTCGATTATTTGTACCGTTAACGATACCCGTCATGCCTGTATAATTTTTCTAGTTAATACTGATTTTAGGTCTGTGGTATAACATAAAGGCTGAAGGATTTAGCGGCTAGATTACTTAAGCGGTTGTTGGGTGGTCTTAAAATTGACTTGTCTTTAGTTTAGGTTACTATAATTTGAATGGAACCCCTGTTTCGGGCCTTAGGAATGCGCAGCGAGGCGGGACGCATCGTTGATTAACGGGCGGCCGCGGCAGGCGGAACGCCGCGCGCCGTGAGCATTGACGAATGAGCGGCCTGCACTACCCCCAAACTACATATAACAATAGTATTATAAGTGCAAACAATTTATGGATGATGATTTGATTTGATAACATTAACCGAAGAAAGATTATTTATTTCACAATACCACTTCAAGGCTCGTGCAGACTAGCGCGACTTGTCGCGCGACGCCACTCGGTAATTGTTCTACCTAGAAGTTTTCTTAGAAATTGTTTTGAGTCACGTCGCACCGGTCTGCATGACGCTTTAACGTTGTACGTTCATGACGCGCGACGTATAAACAAAATGTTTGTGTTTGTATGCGCTACATCTCAGTCTATAAAGCATGATGCCGAGTAGTATCTCTAATAGGGAATGAAACACACCACACACTATTTTACCAGTAAAAGCTTTTTGAGTGAAATGAAAAGCGTTCACTTGTAAAATAGTGTCTCTTTTGAATAACGTTCGTACCATTTATAAAAGTCGGTATTCAAGAGGTTAGGTTTTCCAGTAGAACGAATTCCCATTGCTTATTTAGGGGTAATAGGTCTCATTTTATGCGTAAGACCCGTAGTACATGGCACGGCGTATAAAGTAAACCACGCCGTAGAAAAAACGTGTCTGCCAACAAGCTTCCATAGTGATCCATACAACACTGACGACCGGGGAATAAACCGTAGTTTTTCAAAGCAAGAACATGTAGCAAGGGCCTAAAGGTTACTTTAGTACCTTTGTTTCTGTTATTCTAATATTACATCGTGATTAAAAACTCATTTTACAGTAATGCTGGTTTTATTGCTACATTTTAGTATTTAGAAAGTAATTATTACTATGAGTTTGGTATGTTACGTCTAACTGCTTAGCATAAATAAACAGTCATTCCATGTTAAATTATTATTATTCAGATATTCAGCTATACCCGGTAAGACTGGAAGCTGAATCCAACCTAAGCACTAAGTTTTAATCAACTGACGGCTTTTCTCTCTATAATTCAAGTGGGTATGGGAACCTAAGATCAAAAAACACGACTTTTTGATACAAAGGAAGATTTTGATACGAGGAAGCGAGTTAGCTATCAACGATCAAATTATCTCGCTCAACAATCGTACAATAGATCCTGTGTAAGTAAAAGAGACACATATAGTTGATCAGCGACTGTTCACATCGCCAGCATGTACTCGATTGCTTCACGACAAGAGCTTTCAAAGAGAGTACTCGCTCAGTGACGCTCGCTTGACGGGCAGAACACTCATTGAGAGACTCACGCATGGTACATACCATACCAGCGAGTCGTCGCCGTCGCGCACTCACCGCTCGTTGCTCGCCAGCTCGTTTTTAGTTGCTAGCTCTACTTGCTTCTCGTTAATCGCCGACAGTGGGACTGCACATCATCTGCTTAGCTTTTCCCAACTATGTTGGGGTCGGCTTCCAATCTAACCGGATGCAGCTAAATACCAGTTGTTTACATAGAGCTACTGCCTATCTAACCTCTACAACCCAGTAACTGGGTAATACGATACCCCTTGGTAAAACTGTTTGTCAGACTTTCGGGCTTCTGACGACCCGTAACGACTGTCAAAGATCCGCGAATGACAGCCTGGACCAACGGCTTAACGTGTTTTCCGATGCACAGAGGAGTCTCGGTATGTAAAGATGGTCCCAACCCATCCACGGACCAACCCCAGCAAGCGTAGCTTAACCTGATGGATCGACCCGTGCGGCTGTTATTACTTAGCCACGAGCTCCTCCGCTGCATACCGAACTTACATAAAATAGGATACATTCGCAGTTTGTTGTAGGTATATTGATTTTGAATACCTTTGTTTCAAACAAAATTTTTAGGCGTGCCGAACACAAACTACAAACGCACAAAAACGTCAAAACCAGAAGCCCTCTGGCATCAATTAAGTTGTTCATAATAACATTAGCAGTATCCTATAAACTAAATTGTATACATAACAAACAATTTGATTATGTGCGTGTGTGTACCTAAAGCCGTGTCTCCTGCGTGTGTTTTTTCGAAACATTACACAAAAACATCGAAACAAAGAGGCGTGGCCCTACACATTTGTGTATGCAAACACGATGTTTTTGTTTTCCGAGCTGTATGGAAAACATTCCTCGCGTGGGTGAAGAGGGGAAGGGTTTGTGTCATTTTCAATTGCCACGTGCACCGCGCACATCTGTCACTGTCAGTCAACACAGATTTTGAGGTTATATTATCCTGTAAATAGTTGTGAACAAGTTGTGATAGATTGACGATGGATTTTAATAGAGATACTATTCGGCACTTTTTAGCAAATCTTCCTCGGCATAACTCATTACTACATCTACACAAAATGTGTTATTAATAAAATTAAAAAAATATACTAGCGCAGGAGACAGCTTGTGTATGAAAACAAATGTTTATGTGTAAGGTTTTTTGTGCAATGTTTCGAAAAAACACGCGCAGGAGACACGGCTTACCAGAGGCTAAATTATTACAGTCCGCTGTTTTTCAATTGTTTTTTGTTATTTATGTATCGGAAGAGTCAAGTGTAGGGGATGTCGATTGACAACGAAACGCCAGTGTGAAGTTGGCGCGCTTCGAAAAATCGCCATTCTCTCTTTACCTGGCCTTCACATGCTAAAGAGCTAGGTTTTTACCAAAGGGTCCTCAGATTTAAAGAGTTTATGTGGCCCAGACGGCCTCGACAGTCGATAATGTATATTCAATCGACTACCTCAAATACCTCCGGATCTTTCGAAAATAAATATTGTAAGTCACGATTCCAGTACACATTGCTTTTCATTTACACTTTCTATGTAAATGTTTGTATTTTACCTCAGTATTTATCTACGGGTATTTTTATTGAGGTTGTGTATTTGTTTATTTATAGATGGCAGCACTAAGAATTTTGTACCAGGGTATCAGTGACATAATTGATCTAGTTTTCTTAACGTAAAATGTAAGTACTGCGCCGTTGGTGTAGTGGTCGCAAGGGCTACTACTGAGCATGAGGTACTGGATTCGATTCCCGGATCGGGCAAAGTGTTATTGGGTTTTTTTCATCTAGAATTTCTCAGTAGCAGCCCAGAGTCTGGATTTGTGCCTGGTTGATAGCAATAGGTTCGCTGCCCGTTTATACGTACAATATTGAGAAATTTACCATGTTATTGTCAGACCATAGACTTCTTATACGTTTTCCTATAATCTATGAGTTAAGAACCATTTACTGTATTTTTGCAAAAATTTTGGCTCAGTAATTTCGGGATTTCTGGTGTTCGTAAGTTTTCATTTTTTTTTTAATCTTTAAAAGTTGATATTTTAAAATTATAAAAAAAAAAACTATTAGGGAGCCTCACAACAAGTCCTTTCATTTATTACATCACACGGTAGAGTTTGTAAATCTTATTTTTTGTAATTTTCGAATTTGCCTCCGAAAAGTGACCTCCATATACAAAATTCATTCAACTAGTTATACAGGGTGGCAGGGACATCGACGCGAAAACTGTAACCATGGATTCAGTTCGTGATTGCCACCCTGTATATCTGTAAATGCTAAGGTTTATTTTAAGATAAAATACTAATTATAACTGCATAGTTATAGTTAATTGCATAGTTATTATAAACCCAGAAACCACTTCAAATGTTAAAAAAACACATTGTACATAGTCAGAGATTCGAGTTTAGTTAAAAACTTAAAATTCAATTTCAACGCTCAACAAAAATGATTGACATAACAATAAATTGAAAATCGAATAAACTAGAATTTTTCCAGCTTCAAACTCGATTTACTCTCATCAATTTTATAGAATAATATTGAGTTAGAGCTATGCTCGTACTTGCTCATCTTATTGACTGAGCGCTGCATTTTTATTAACTTGCAGATCTAATAAACGCTCAACGTTATCAAATAAAAATATTGCAGATTTTTTCGTTCGTATATTATTATTTTAACACAGAAACTAAAAAACATTAAAGGGATATTTTTTAGTGGCCACGACGCCATTTTGTTTACACTCTATAATCTATTCTCTAAGTATTAATTATGGAACAGCACTGATAGCGTAGTAGTGTGACTGTCGGACTGCTAAATCACCTCTGACTTATCAGATTCATGTGCGTATTTGCGTATTGTATAATTGTCACTTGCTTAAAAAACGGTGAAGGAAAACATCGTGAGGAAACGGCATGTCTGAGAGATATTTCTCGATAGTATGTGAAACCAAGTCAGAGGCCCATGGGCGGCATAAAAACTCTGACACCAGATTAGTCAAAAACCACACGAAAAAAAAAAAGAGTATTGGTGACCTGTAATACAGGTTTTTATATAAACCTGTTCCAGGCACCAACCAGTCTCTTTGTTCATCAAAACTTGTAAAAAGAAAATAAACGTTTTATATTATTCGTTAAAATAAATTCTATTATTCTTGTTCTACTTTCGCTTTTCTACCTATTTAGATTCTTCATTCCTATTCCTATATTATTTATCTATACGTAAGTTCAAAACTTAGCTGTAACTAGAACGCAAAAGATATAAAAATACCAACCACAAAAACGTCGAGTACATTGACACTTGAGTTTTTTTTTAATATCCAATACGGGAAGTTCATGGTTTGCATCATACCTGATGGTAAGTGATGATCAAGCTGAAGGTGGAAGCGAGCTTCACCTGGAATCCTCAACCACAGAGGACTGTCACACAGAGAACTGCCGAAACACGACAATGCTGTTAACATTGTTGTTATGGCGACAGACTTAGATAAGATCGTGGTAGCTAACCAGGCGGACTTAGCACAAGTCCTACCACCAACTAATCCGAAAAGAAAATTTTGCAAAATTTTTAGTGGGGGCAAAATTTTCTTTTCGGACCCGGGACCTCTGGGTCTGAGACATGTGGTCTAACCATTAAGCCAGAGAGGCGGTTAAAACAGATATCATCTTCATATTGGCTGAATTACTGCTTGACTTGCAACAGATGCTGGCCGGCCTAGTTGATTCTTCTATACGCATTGGTCTCCGGATGAACTAGGACAAAAACAGGGTTATGTGTAACTAGCACGTCGCTCCAGGACCGATATCTGTCAGTGGCGGTGTTCTCAGACTTGGTGGGGCGACGATCTTCGCAGTGTCGCTGGTAGCAGCTGGATGAGCGTGGCCGAGAATCGAGTTGAATGGCGTGCGATTGGAGAGGCTTATGTCCAGCAGTGGACTGCTGTAAGCTGATGAAAGAAAGAAAGAAAAATGCGTTTATTTGCATTGCAGAAGAAAAATACACCTTAGAACTAAAAAAAACAGAAAACAATGATTATAATGCCAAAAGGGCTTCAGCTCAGCATAAATGTCACATGGCAACACAAAGTGTACCACCTTTTTTTTATTTTGGGTCGGAAATTATCAAATAACTTCTCCCGCTCTGGGCGGAGCAGGAGGGTGTGTCAGACTTTTACTGACTAAAACCCACCCGTGATCTTTCCGTTGCCTGTGTGCGCGGGCCGCAATATCCCTTTCGGACAAACTCGCAACCCTGGCAGAAAGTGTACCGCCTGACGCTGATTTTCAGTTGCAACCCACGAGTGCCATACGCTAGAATAATAAAGACAGGGAAGTGTGTGTCCGTTTAAAAAAAATTATCAGAATAAATTAAAGGTAAGTATGTAGTAAAATTTAGGATAACATGAAAAGCTCACAAAATCAAATAAAATGTTGTGACATACATGAGTGTGTGTGGTGTGTTCTGAATGAGAAACTAAATAAATACCCAATATCTGTGTCATAATAGCTACATTAAAAATAAAATAAAAAACTATCCTCTATAAATAGAAAGTAGGTACCTTCAATGCAAAAAATCATGTGACTGCGTTGTTCTTCTAAACTACGAAACGGAACGGATTTTGATGCGGTTCTTATCATCATTGATGATGATGATGATCATGATAAACTGCTAAAACGTATAAGTAGGTACTAGAGTTTCTCAACCTCTATTTAATAGAAAAACTGGCTGCACCCCGGGAATATCGGGACAAAAGGTATCCTATGGCCTTTTCCAGGTTATGGCTTACCCATTAGCTAAATTTCATCCAAATCCGCTCAGCCGTTTTAACCTAAAAGGGTAACAAACAAACAAACTCACTTTCGCGTTATAATATTAGAATACTCAATCTTAGAGAAAATACTAAAAAATAACAACCACAAGCTTTTTTATTAAGTTTCCAATATAATAACCGCTCTGATTTTAATAATTCAAGATATTGAACTTTCAAAAGGATTTCATCAATATATTCTATTTATTATTTACTGAAGTTATTTAAATTTTGAATGTGTTTCTTATTGGTTAGGACCTATTGAATCATTTGTTCGCTTTCAATACATCTAAATGAAATTATTAATACGACGAACGAATCTACTAAGTATTTTTGTATAACTTTATTTTCAGTTTGTAACTAAACGAGAGCTTTTTTTTTGAGGCTTGGAAATTATCAAATAACTTCTCCCGCTCTGGGCGGAGCGGAAGGGCGCATCAGACTCTTACTGACTAAAACCCACTCGTGTTCCTTCAGTTGCCTGTACGTTGCCAGGGGCCAAGGTATCCCTTTCGGACGTTCCCGCGACCCCGGCAGGCATCGGTCCTAGCGGACCCATTCCGTTGTGCTGACATCTCTTTGAGGCGCGCGTGGAACACAACGCGCCGTCGACCCGGGCGTGGTCCTTATCGGACGGTGAGCTACCCATTGCTCACCGTCGGCACGCCCACGCCTACGGTGGCCGGAAGTCGGCTCGCGACTCCCGACGCCCGGGGCGTTTCCTGCGGCGGCTAGGGGCGTGAGGGCGCGACATTTGTCTCTCCCTCACGCGCTCCGTCTCCTCCTTCGCGAGCATTACTGCTTCGCAGAAGGAGGTGACGGCTTCCCACGCCCTCTGGCTCCGTACCAAGACCTGGAACAGGGCCGGACGCGAGAGATCACTGCCGCCGATCGCCTCCGTGTGGACACGGTGGTGCTCCGCCCAAGCCGGGCAGACCTACACCGTATGCTCCACCGTGTCCTCCGGGCGATCCAAACTAAACGAGAGCTGTGCTCCTGGGTAGTTTGTTGCGCCACTTTTTCCCAATTAAAGAACTAAGAGGTGGTGAAGGGTGGGCGTTTTGGGGGACCGTCTTATGTAATTTTGACGTTCGAAAATTGAATAAATGCCTAGTTTGAATAAATGAGTTTTGGGTTTGATTAGACTTGTATTTTTTTTTTTTTTTTCGATGTTAATGAAATTAATGACACCACATTGGGACTTGCCAATTTTGAACCCAGAACGCCGTGCTCATGAAGCGAATCCCTTAAACTCCGAATCATCATACCTACCTAACAATATAATTAACTTAGTTACGTCAATCAATCTGCCTAGCCTTTTCCAACTATGTTGGGGTCGGCATCCAGTCTAACCGGATGCAGCTGAATTCCAGTATTTTACATGGAGCGACTGCCTATCTGACCTCCACAACCCAGTAACTGGGTAATACGATACCCCTTGGTAAGACTGGTGTCAGACTTTTGGGCTTCTGACCACTCTTAACGACTGTCAAAGATCCACGAACGACAGCCGGGACCAACGGCTTAACGTGCTTTCCGAGGCAAGGAGGAGTCTCGGTATGTAAAGATGGTCACACATCCACGGACCAACCCGGGCAAGCGTAGTTTAACCTGATGGATCGACCCATGCGGCTGTTATTACTTAGCCACGAGCTCCTCCGATTAACTTAGTTACGTATGAACTTTATTATGATCATGATTCAGATAACTATAATTCCTTCACATTTTCTTTTAACATAACATAACATAACAGAAGGAGAGAACAGGTTAGACAGAAGTGTACTTATAGTATACCCACATTTCGCCAGTTATGTTTAAGTCCCATGTAATAGAAAGCGAGCCTACTTCCATCAACCGGGCGCAAATCCAGACTCCAGGATGCTACTGAGAAGTTCCTAATGGAAAAACCCAACAACATTTTGCTCGACCTGGGAAACGAACCCAGGATCTCATGCGCAGCAGGAGCGCTTGCGACCACTATACAAATTTCTTTTAAAGGAAAATAAAATGCGAAAGAATTATTGTTATCAGCTGTTTATGTTCCCAGGATAGTTATAAAGTCTACCAACGGGGATTTTGTTACTTTTAGGGTCACAATAGATCTTATTTACGACATTATTTACAAGCGCCTACGGGCTACGATAAAAAGCGTATACGTATTAGCTCTTTTCTTTTATACTTTAAGAAGAATAACAACGTAAACAACTGTATAGTCATCCGTCAGATATTGATAGTAGTTAGTGATCACCAACGAATTTTGGTTCTGGTCACCTGCCCTAACTTCGTCTGACGTCCTATGTTTGCCTATGATGAAAAAGCTGTAATATCTTTTTCAATTTCCTTGTAATCATAGTCATAATCATTATTTATTGCATTCATGTAGTTTACAAGTTGTTACAAGTATATAGGTTTCATACATAAACCCTACTAGGGCACAGCAATATAAATAGTTTAATTTTGCTACAGTGTCACAATATAAAAAATACCACTGTGCTTAAATAAAAATACAAATTTTAACATGTTTAGCAGATGACCATCATTTGTTATTTAAATAATTTTGTGTCATGATGTAAAGGATAGGGTAAGAACAATTAATTGGTCATCATTTCCATTCATAAATTAAAATAAGTAAAAAAAAAATTTAAAACAAATAGCGATAACAACAATAATCATAAAACAACATACCACAACAAAAGGCAGGTAGTTAGTCAAAATTGTAGCTGCTGTGTGTATTGTGTGCAGATATTACTTTAAGTGTCAAGATTTACTTCGTCAAAGAATCGTCAAAGAATTCCTTTAGAGTGTAGTACGATTTTAATATAAAGAATTTTTGAAGACTGTTTTTAAATTTATTTTCGTACTCCTTTATTGAATTTGGAATCTTATTATATATTTTCACGCACATGGCTAACGGCCCTGAATGGAACATAGTTAATTTTGAGCTTGGTAACGCTAATTAATTTTTGTTTTGGCGTCTAGCACTGCGGTGTTGCGGGCGAAGGTCCTTAGTGAGTGGGAACAGTGACTGGTGTTTTCTTACAAATTTTCCAACTTCTAAAATGTAGATACCAGTTAGTGTAAGAACTTTGTATTTTGCAAAGAATGGCTTGCAGCTTTCTGTGGTATCTATATGGGCAAGAATTCGTATACATTTCTTTTGTAGAATAAAAACTCTGTCTTTGTCTACACCATTTCCTCAGACCACGATTCCATAATTTAGCCAGGAGTATGCGTAGGCATAGTATGCTGATAGAGCAGTTTTAAAATCGGTAGCTCTTTTAAGCTCGTCCAAGGCATATATAAAGCTGGCTAGTTTATTTGCCAAAGCATGTATATGGGCTCTCCAGTTTACATTGGTGTCTACGTATGGTTAGTTTAATTTGTATGGCAATCGAAACTTTGAGTTGAGAGAGCTTTAAGTCTCGATTTTTTTTTCTTGATTTTATTTTACCACTTTGTCGGCGTGATTATTATGTATACCCATTACAGCTTTCTAGTACTAGCCGTCTCTGAGCTAAGCCGCGGACAGACAGATTAGACAGACGGACATGGCGAAACTATAAGGGTTCCTTGTTTACTACGGAACCCTAAAAAAGTCACCTTTGGATGAGGCGTTCACCCTATCTGTGGTTATTGCATAAATTAGGTATTAGATAGAAATTAATAAAATTAACAATTAATCTAAGTTAACTAACCAAACAATTTACTTACTAGAAACAAGAAAATCCTGTAAAATACAAGGAATAAAAGCCTGTTTT
Organism: Agrochola lota; assembly: GCA_947364205.1. Classification (NCBI taxonomy): domain Eukaryota; kingdom Metazoa; phylum Arthropoda; class Insecta; order Lepidoptera; family Noctuidae; genus Agrochola; species Agrochola lota. The sequence goes on along the minus strand of OX376225.1, from coordinate 4,971,215 downwards.
TTATTTATTTATTAGTTCTAGTGCGTCCCCTTCCGGCTATTCTACTCACATCAGCCTTGTACATATCTTTTGTTAGTCGCTATCGTTCATGCTCTCAACATGACTAAACCATCTAATCTGCGTGCGCAAATTATTTGCAAAACATCTAAACAAACACGAGTTTTCCACTTAGACAAACAATTATGCAAGTGTAAATAAAGTGAATTTTAGGCCGACTAGTATAGTTGCAAAAGTCATAAAAAAATATGAAGTTGTAGTGCAAACTGAACATTATGTGTAGGCATTACAGTTGTTTTACCTAAAATTCGTGTTTGTTTACATGTTTGGCAAATGAATTCCGAATGCAGATTATGTAAGCATACTTTTTTCGCATAAATAACATCATGCCATGTTTCCCCGAAGGGCTGGGCAGAGGTGTACCTGTAGCAAGTACTCCCACTTTTCGCAGTTACGTTTAAGTCCTATGTAAAAGGGGGCGAGCCTATTGCCATCAGCCAGGAACAAATCCAGGCTCCAGTGTGCTATTGAGAAATTTCAGATAGAAAAACCCAATAACTTAACCCTGTAACTTTGTGTCAATTATGTATGTACTTTACCTGGCGTGTTTGGTCTCCTACACATTCCCTGCCTAAGTAGAAGTATTTTGGAGGGCAGACGCACGGACCATTTTTTTTTTTCAGGATGGGAAATCATCAAATGACCTCTCCCGCTCTGGGCAGAGCGAGAGGGTGTGTCAGACTTTTACTGACTAAAACCCACCCGTGTTCCTTCCGTTGACTGTGTGCCGGGGCCGCGTTATCCCTTTCGGACAAACCCGCAACCCCAGCAGGCAGACGCACGGACCTAGCCGCTGTAATTTTGGGAACTAAGTTTTTTACTGCAGTTGTCTTCTTTATTATTATTGTTGTATGTTGTGCGATTACGCTTTGGGTAATAATCAGGTCGAAACCTATAATGTGAATCTAGTGATATACTGTGATTGTTACCTGTTGTAGTTGCCTTGTAATAAATAAATAACACTTTGCCCGACACGGAATCGAACCCAGGGCCTTATGCTCAGTAGTAGCGCTTGCGACAACTTGACCAACGAGGCACTAACAATAAGTATAATAATAAAGTATTCCAGTAATCAGACTAGATTTCATGCGTCATACACATTCTTTATGGCTCGGGGACCAAGTCTGATTATTTTATATGACCCTATTCAGGTATGCGTGATACCAAGTACTAACTTTTTTCACCATTTTATGTAGCATCTACGTTTTACGTTATACTACAATCATTTTATAGACTAAAGTAACGGAACAAGCAAGACTTTTGTTTACCCCTAAACACGCAATATGGCGTGATAGCGCGGCTATCAAAATAAAAGTAAATTTTTGTTTTAGTGATAACTAAAAATGGTTCTGTCAATAACTTCATTGGGCTTTTAGATATGATTAGATTCATTTTCGCTTCGGTTTTGCTATTATTTTGACTAATGTTTCTTTTAATCGTTTAATATTTCACTATTGAGATATCTTATTTTATTTATTTGGTACACCAACAGCAGTACATACCTACAAGAACAGAAAATAGAACAATAACAAAATGAAAGTACTGTTATGTATGCCTATTATAGGTATACACTGCATTCACCACAAAACAACATCGTAACTAACTTAAAAAACCGCCCAAGCGCATGTCGGACCACGCACAATGAAGAGTTCCGTAGTTTGGATGAATTTATCCCAAAAACAAACTTAACATTGTAGTTGAAACAAATGCTCTCCCATACATCGATATGCGTCACGGTCAATTCTCCAACTGCAAATGTAAGAAACTCAAAAAAAAAGTGCTGTAAGACCAAGGGGTCTTACAGCACTTTTTTTTTGAGTTTCTTACATTTACATTATACTAAATAAAATTATATAAATGTTACCACGAAAGGTGGAAGGTGAAACGGTCTTACTGTGAAGATTTAATATGAACATGAATTTACAAAAAATATTTATTTATTGGTTACTTTAACATCTTAATTACAACATAGTGTAGTCAAGTAGTTGTTATAGTAGTTCCTAGATCCTGTGTCATTCGCAAACAAATTACTCTAAATATTCAATTAAAACTTTTGATAAAGGTTTAATCAAATATGGCTAGACAGATTCGTTGGCCGATCATTATAGAAACAGAACCAGAATTATTACGCAATTAATGAAAATAATATTTTCACCAACTTGAAAAAATCGCATTGAGCCGTTTACATAAAAACTAGCTTCTGCCCGCGACTTCATTGGGTGAAATTTCGGCCCCGACCCACCGCATCGCATCCCATCGCCCGCCCGCGCTATTACTTCGATTTCGCTTAGCGTTCGTTCAGACATTTTTTCTTTTTGCTCTGCTCCTAAGGGTTGTAGTGTGATGTTACATATAATCTTCCTCAATAATTGCGCTATCCAATGCAAAAAGAATTTTTCAAATCCGACTGGTAGTTCCGGAGATTACACCCTACATACAAACAAACAAACAAACAAACTTTACCTCTCTAAAATATTAGCATAGATTTAGTTATTTACCTATGTATTACTTGTCTTTTTCCAGCTTCTTTTGCCAACCTAATAACTCTAAGGCATAATGCAAGTTGTTCCGAGACGCGCCGCCATATAATCGGCACAATAATGGCGGATGCCATAAGGCGAGGCAAAATTAAATTCCGCCAGACTTATCACGTTACTGTAAGGAGTCTCGTTAACTCGAAGAGACGCAGTGTAAACACAATATTTTGCTTTTCCACCGTTTTGCTAGGAACTGGATGTATTTACTTATTTATTTAATACTTATAGAACAGTTTTCTACCAGTCAAGCGTTGGCTGAAACAGAGACAAAAACAGTGGTAGGAGCAATTTCGAAAATGAGAAAAAAAAAATATTTTAATATAAACATAGGTAGTAAGGTACTTACGTGGCTCGTGCACGCTAAATCGTTGGTCCCGGCTGTCATTTGTCAAAGATCTTTTGACAGTTGTTACATGTCGTCAGAAGCCCGAAAGTCTGACTACCAGTCTACCAAGGGGAATCGTGTTATCCAATAACTGGGTGGTGGAAGTCAGATAGGCAGTCGCTCCATATAAAATACTGGTATTCAGCTGCATCCGGTTAGACTGGAAGCCGATTCCAACATAGTTGAGAAAAGCCTTGGCAGATGATGATGAGGTAGTTAGGTACTTAAATACACGCTACGAATCTTTTTCCCAATCCGTGTGTTCCACGGATATGATGTTTAAAGATGGAACATACACAGAAAATAAAATAATATGTAAAGCAGATAGCTAGAATTCGTTACATTGCACCACACATAAAAACACTATTAGAATCTTTGAAAGTTACGTAGGGTGTTACACCAAGGTATCGTTTACGTACATACAACATATATCATCTTGCCAGTATTGCCAGAATGGTTAGGCAGTACCTATAGCACACCCATATTTTTCCTGTTATGTTTCAATACCATGTAATAGAAGGCGAGCTCACAGACTCCAGACTGTAACTGAGAAATTTCAGATGGAAAAACTCAATAACACTTTGTCCGATCCGGGAATCGAACCCAGGATCGCATGCTCAGCAGTAGCGCTTACAACCACTACACTAACGATGCAATTAGACATAAAATACAAGGTTTCTATAACAATGTTTCATGTTTTGTAAGCATAAACTTTTTTTCGTTCCCGTGTCTATACTTTTCCTCTCGAGGAGCTCGTGGCTAAGTAATAACAGCCGCACGGTTCGATCCATCAGGTTAAGCTACGCTTGCTGGGGTTGGTCTGTGGATGGGTGACCATATTTTCATACCGAGACTCCTCCGTGCCTCGGAAAGCACGTTAAGCCGTTGGTCCCGGCTGTCATTCATGGATCTTTGACATTCGTTACGGGTCGTCAGAAGCCCGAAAGTCTGACAACCAGTCTTACCAAGGGGTATCGTATTACTCAGTTACTGGGTTGTGGAGGTCAGATAGGCAGTCACTCAATACGGCATTCAGTTGCATCTGGTTAGACTGGAAGCCGACCCCAACAAAGTTGGGAAAAGGCTAGGCAGATTGAGTGACTATACTTTTCCACACATATTTACAAATGATATGTGTAGGATAATGTGTAATGTAATGTGTAGGATACGATGGTTTCTCTACTAAAATAATTAAAGCAGTAAATCAGGATATATGCCATCACCTGAGTCACATTATGAACTTGTCGATAACAACTGGAATATTTCCACAAGATCTTAAACTATCGGTTATAAAACCTTTATTCAAAAAAGAAAGTAAACAGTTAATGGTGAACTATAGGCCTATTGCACTACTATCAATATTTTCAAAAACTTTCGAGAAATATCTTTATGGTGAACTTAATTCATATCTAGAAAAAAATAAAATTATGTGCAATGAACAAAAGGGCTTTCGACAAAATAAAACCACAAATATGGCCATATATGAATTCATCCAAAATGTTATCTGCCACGTTGACAAAACAGTTCCAGTTTGTGCTATTTATTGCGATATGTCACAGGCATTTGATTATGTGGATCATAATATACTAATCAGTAAACTTGACGCATACGGCATAAGAGGCAATGTTTTAGATTTAATTCGATCCTATTTAATGAATCGACAACAGATAACAGTAATAACTAGAGTGAATCATAAAACAAAAAAAGAGGAAACATTCAGCTCCGTGAGGAAATATGTCACATACGGCGTTCCTCAAGGTAGTGTGCTAGGGCCGCTGTTGTTTACTATTTATATCAACGACTTGCCAAAGGCAACGATTCAACCTATGACATTATTTGCTGATGACAGTACAGTTTCAATTGCATGTAAGGACATTAATCATTATAAATTTGACATAAATAATTCACTGACATCTATAATTTCTTGGCTAGATAATAATAATTTAAAAATGAATCTATCAAAAACAAATATAATGCACTTTGGACAAAGATTGCATAATCCATTAAATGTAAATTTGATTCATAATAATTACACTATAAATGAAGTAACTAATGCCCGTTTTCTCGGTTTAATTATAGACAATAAACTAAATTGGAAAGAACACATTGACAAACTATGTAAGAGAATCAGTAGTCAATCATATGCCTTGTACCAACTTGATCCATCGATCAACACTGATGTGTTACTCTCGGCTTATTATGGACTTGTTGAATCTGTCCTCAGATATGGCATTATCTTTTGGGGCAACTCATCAAACAAAGATATGGCATTTATAATGCAAAAGCGATGCCTACGTGCCATGTTCGGTATCCAAAGTACGGAGAGTTGTAAGCCACTTTTTACAAAGCATAAAATACTCACACTTCCGTCACTTTATATTTTGGAAATAGCCCTATTTGTCAGAAATAATCCCCATTTGTTTCCTCGAATATCGGACCTTATAATACGTAATCGCCGGGATAATAGTAAAATTCGTGTTCAGCCAGCTAAGACAGCGCTACTGTATAAAAGCGTTGTATGCAGAGCGCCCATAATTTATAATAATATTCCTAACTGTCTTAAAAAATTAAGTACAGACCAATTTAAGAAAACATTTAAAAAAATACTGACAGAAAAAGCTTATTATAATATTAATGATTTTTTAAATGATAAATCGCTCTGAAGATACTGACTGAATCAATTCTATTTTTTTTTTTTTCTTTTATTATTTGAATCGCATGACTTTTGACCAAGTTTTTTTAATTTAATAGTACATAATGTTAATTGTTGATTTGTTTATATTATTATTTTTTGATTTGTTTATATTACTATTCTTTGATTTTTTTAATCTTATTGTCTTTCGACCTAATTTGTACACCAGCCATGGTCAAACATGTTGAGCCAAACAAAACTGTAACACCTATAATAAGCATCATACCATGTATATTATCTACACATGTTTTTGCAAATAAATGAATCTGAATCTGATAAGGCCGTTATTTCTACAAGCCCAGGGTTATTTCGTTTTAGGCAGTTTGTATAAATTATTCTAAGAAGAAGTTATCTATAACATAACACACAACATTACGCATGTAATCCCTGAAGGGTTGGGCAGAGGTGTAATTACAGTAAACCCATGCACATTTCGCCAGTTATGTTTAAGTCCCATGTAAAAGGGGGCGAGCCTATTGCCATAAACTTGGCACAAATCCAAACTCCGTGCTGCTACTGAGAAATTCCAGATGGAAAACCTTATAACACTTTAACCACTGATCCAGCTGTTATTGTTATTTTGCTTAAATAAGCGTTTGATAATAAGTTAAAATCCACGTAGCAGATGCTACGGCGTAGCATGCCTACGCAGCTCGTAGCGGGAAATTTAATTAACTGCGGGCAATTATGCACTTCTGCGCGCAATATGGGACACACACATTTTGTTTATTAAAACCACTGCATTCATTTATTTTGCTGCAAACATAAAATATATTGTTTGTTCACATTATTTACTTTAGCTTTTGTAAATTAACTGTAAAAATTGTAATTTTATAACTGCCTCGTTGGTTTAGTGGTCACAAGCCATACTGCTGAGTATGAGGTCCTGGGTTCGATTTCCGGGTCGAGCAAAGTGTTATTGGATTTGCCCACCATAAATCCACCATGCCTGTTATCCCCGAAGGGTTGAGCAGAGGTGTAACTACAGTACACCTATGCACATCTCGCCTGTTATGTTTAAGTCCCATGTAATAGGGGGCGAGCCTATTGCCATCAACTGGGCACAAATCCAGACTCAAGGCTGCGACTGAAAAATTCCAGACGGAAAAACCTAATAACTAGTACCCAAGTATTCTATAATACTCCTTAATGATGTTACTTACATACATTATTCAATATGGTTAGGTTTATGGACCATAATTGGATCGCTAGTTCCTTTCAAAGACTTAAAAATCTTATTTATTTGGGTTTTATAAAGCTCTATGGCTAACGAGTTTCCTTGAACAGTGTTTAACAGATAAATCTGAGTATTCCAAGAAAGATCACGTAGTACCAAAGCGGAGATTTGATACTTGAACAGTTTGACGATATTTGCAAAACATGGATACAGCATGTATCGGAAATGTGTTTCCATATTTAAGGTACGCTACAGACCATTAAACTGTCCCTCGATAGGACCAACATCGTGATAGTGAAAATATAATCAGCTGCCCGACCTAAGGTCGATTAGGTATTGAAGTTTTGTATGGGGGGGTTGATATTTTTTTCGCGATTTCTATGTTGATCCCACAGAGAAACTTGTTCAGATTTATGGTCTGTACCACACCCGTTTAATATGACTACACATTTCTGTAACACGCAATGTTCGTCGTCTTAAAAGCACGAGCTTGTTCTCTGTAAGGAAATTCGCTGTTAATAATTTGATACAAAACCACCGTACCAATTTGGACGAGTACCTAACAATCATAGTATTTGTTTATTTTATTATTTATGTACACAGTAAAATGGATAGAGATACGACATATAGGATTTGTGTACAAAAGTAATTGTATGTATTTGATTATAGGTATTGAAAGATTTTATTATACATTTTTTTAAACGAGTGAGCCTTACAGTTGTCGCTTGTCATATGTAACATCTGACATCTCACCATGATAATAAGCAAGGTTAAAGGGACGCAGCCTAGTTAAAGTCGTTTCTGACCGCCAACTCTAGCACCACGCGCGCTCATTGGTCAAGTCAAATAGCGCGCGCTTTCCCTTCTTGCTGTTACACACTTCCGTCGCTTTTCCATTGTTATGTCACGCCTAACAACATTACAACACACCTGTATTCCCACGAAAGGCGTTGGGCAGAGATGTATCGTAGACACACATTTCGCCAGATATGTTGTGTATTTTCTAAATCATCATCTGTCTAGCATTTTCCCAACTAGATGTGTTGGGGTCGGCTTCCAGTCTAACCGAGTGCAGCAGAATACAAGTTACATGGAGCGACTGCCTATCTCACCTCCACAACCCAGTTACTGGGTAATACGAGACTAGTTTCTGACGACTGTCAAAGATCCAAGAATGACAGCCGGGTATATAAAGATGGTCACCCATCCACGGACCGACTGCGGCAAGCGTAGCTTAACCTAATCGATCGACCCGTCCGGCCGTGAGACGTGTTGTGTGTATCTTCTAAATATTCCTTAAAAACAAAGTCATTATTACAATAATAACACCATTAAGCAATAAATTCACACAAACCTTTGTATCGAATACTTATCATAAAAATAAATGTATCCCACAATCGAGGCGGTTGAAAATAAAAATTCCTTTCAGATCTTTTTAAAGGCAGTATTCAAACCTCTGAAAGCTACGTCAATTAGATGTTTTCATGTCCCAACGCTATTCATAAGGAATTTAGCTTTTTATTATTCAAGGGATTTCTTGTAATTGGAAACGTAATATTGTTGTAATTTTGGGAGATAAGTTCCGTATTTATTTATTTATTTAACACTTTAAGCACACAAATGTACAGAGGCGGACTTAATGCCATAGGCATTTTCTACCAGTCAACCTTTGGGTGATGCAGAGACAAACAGTGGTAGGTGCAATATCGAAAATTGTGGAGTAAATATTTATTTAAATATAAGGATATACATATACCTATTAACCGTATTGGTATATCGTAGGTACTATCGTTGTACCATTAACATTGAAACACCACTTTGATTAATACTATTGAGGTATAATTGAGTCGCGCTACAAAACTAGGGTTTTACATTTTGGTATTGCTTAAGTAATATTTTACTATGGTACAAGTAGCAGGTGGTTCTAGTATTAAAAATAAATGTTTTACAATGCTTAACCAATGATAGGTAGGTGCGGCCTGGATATTTTAGTCCAGCATGAACTTGATTCTCACCTGCTCCCTGAATTATACCTTTTTGCCTGGTTTTTTTCGACAAGTTGCAACTTGTTCTTGGGCGAAGCCATCTGGCTAGTTTCTCGTCGACAAGTTGTGACTTGTTTGTGTATGCAAGTCCATGATACGATGATATACACAGAGGTAGACCATGACCTGGGTTAGCACGTAGGATACTTTTTATTTCGGTAGTATGTTGCCGTGGGTTAATTTCCAACCTCCACGCGAGCTAAGTCGTAGGCGTAGCCCGTGATATAGCTTCACATCAAAAAAGTATTATAAAAAACTAAAAACTTGTTAGTCCCAGCAACGTTGTTGTCCGTCCACGACAATGTTATAAACATTCACGTATTTCCATACATTTTATAGACAGACGTACGACACATGGACGTCCACGATAATATCGTCACATTAGAATTGATAAAAGCGCACAGAATGGTAAACTTAAAATGTATTTCTTGAAGAAAAGTTTTAAACTTGAAAGCATTTATGAGATTTTTATTTTATCATGATTTCTAGGCATTGGTGCAGATTTAAGAGTTTTAAACCTCGGGAATAGCTTTATCTGAGAGCAAGAGCTTTAGCAGTTAAATTGCTCAACCAAGAGATTTACTGAGTTAAGCTTGTTTATTTCTTAATCTGTTAATGTTTTTATTTTCATGCGCAAAATACCGTTCAACCGACAACAAAATTAAAATATTCTTATTCGTGTCTACTATATTTTTAGGATGTAATTAGGTCCTTTAAATTAGTACCAACACAAACCATCAGGTGAGATGCAGGCTAAAAGCTGGGGAAGCTTTTATCCTGCGTCGTCAAATGAAATAAACCGACTTTTTAATTTTCGTAATAGCGAAAAAGTCTGCGAAATATGATAAACATTTCATAATTTTTTTCCTCTTCCCAGAGCTAACGTCGTCTGTTGCCAATTTTTTTATTTAACTGTTTGCATTCAATGCCTATCTCTAGGTTTATAGATCAATCAATCTGTCTAGCCTTTTTCCAAAGAAGTTAAGGTTATAGTAATAGTAATAGTAATTTATTTCCGACCTTCTGTACACATTACATCAATGAGGAATCAACCCCTGAACTAAGACATCCTGTATGACAGGGGTCGAGGTTTCTCCAGTTACATGGAACAACATGAGAAGGCTTAGACTAGATACAATTTATTCTTAATTTAAAAAATACTTAAAAGATACAACTAACAAATAAAATAACAAAAAATATAAAATGTTAATAATTCTAAAACATAGGTAATCTGTTTTAGAATTGAAAAAGAAGAAGAAGGTTGGCTTCCAATCTAACCGGGTGCAGCTGAATACTAGTATTTTACATGGAGCTGGGTAATATGATACCCCTTGGTAAGACTGGTGTCAGACTTTCGGGCTTCTGTCAAAGATTAAAAAATGATATGTGTTTGTTAAGATGGTCACCCATGATGACCAACCCCGGGAAGCGTAGCTTATTCTAATGGATCGACCCATGCAGCTGTTATTGCTTAGTCACGAGCTCCTGCGTCTAGTCACAGCGAGAAGGCGCAGATGAAGATGGCAACTCTGCGTCTTTTCCAGCGGAAACTGTGCGTCTTGACAAGATGCACAGTTGGCACTGGCACTATATACTCTCCTTTCCCAAATATTAAATCAAACCGTATATATTGTTTATCTCATCGCAAAATGTAAAAATATCCTAATCGAATTTTTAAACATTTGTAGCCATCTTGTTTTATGATAAGTATGCTTATTCTCGTAGCCTATCGGTACGCAACCTTTTAAGGCAATATTCTGAAGAAGCTGTTACCACATCCGGCATTACCATTTATCTTTATGACTGACGATCTGAAAATATTTAGGTATTATATATAGCCTTGAACCTTTGAAAGTAGATCGATTATAATATTGTGTGCGTTTTATTCAAAAAGGTAAATAAGTAGAACAATTTTTTATAATCAGATATCTAGTTTGTATATCTCTCTGCCTAGCCTTTTCCCAACTATGTTATGTGTATTTTACATGGAGCGACTGCCTATCTGACCTCCACAACCCAGTAACTGGGTAATACGATACCCCTTAGTAAGACTGGTGTCAGACTTTCGGGCTTCTGACGACTCGTAACGACTGTCAAAGATCCACGAATGACAGCCGGGACCAACGGCTTAACGTGCTTTCCGAGGCACGGAGGATTCTCGGTATGTAAAGATGGTCACCCATCCACTGACCAACCCCGGCAAGCGTAGCTTAACCGGATGGATCGACCAGTGCAGCTATTGTTACTTAGCCACGAGCTCCTCCACGAGTATTTTCTACCCGTCAATGATGCAGAGATAAAACATGGCAGGTGTATCATACGGGATAAATATTTAAATCTAATAAATCTAAATCCTAATATTTACATAGATACATCGCCTCGTATTGCATGCATTGCCTTTGTACGTATTTTTTATGTTCCTTTCTTCTTGTCTGTTTATATATGTGTGCATAAATCGTGAAATACATATGTTTTTCTAATATATAATACACTGTCCCACTGCTGAGCAAAGGCTTCGCCCAAATTCTTCCAAGTATTCCTTTCCAGGGCCATCTCGATCCAACCCTTGCTGTACGCGTCTAGGTTTTCTCGCCACCTCTTCCTGCGATGGCCTCTGCAGCGCCGTCCATCCTCAGGCATCCACCGTGTTGCCGTGGTCACTATGCATGCGGCTGACATGACCCACCCAGTCTCATTTTAGCTTGGTAGCCTTTATTCGTACGTCTAGGATCCCAGTTTTGGACTGCAGCATAGTGTTTCGTATTCTGTCAGTTCGTTTAGCGTGCATATACCTAAACAAAATTTATTAAACATAATTTTCTTTTGAGGATGAGTGAAATTTACATCCTTTTCACCATACCTCTAAAAGTACAAGCATTTATAGCCTTAATTGCTAGCAGTTTCAGACAAATGAAATTAAATTGTTTATTCTGTAAATAGGATATCGGAATCACTTTACCACGTCATATTAAAAAAAAAATACAAATAAGCTTCCAGAGGTCGGCGTTTCCTGACTACTTTGAGAAGAAAGGCCGAAAAAACTACTAGGTGCTACCGGGCGATTCTGTCAAAACTTAGGTGAAATGAGTTATGAATAGTGTCAATCCCTATTGATGGAATGACATCTCCCTTCACCTAAATTTTTACGGTCATATATATACAGAAAAGACCTCCAGGTATTCTCACAAAATTCTCCTTCACCGTAAGGCAGTGACGTCATCGAATATTTCAGATATTTTGCCATAGAAAAGTCACAATTCATATTATCAACCGAAGGGCTCACCCATCAACACACTTGACATCACATTCATTCACACGCACGATAAAGCCTTTCACTACAGACCGTAAAACGACACTGGGCCATCATGGGCCATCAATCACCAATCTTTTGATGGATGTAATTCTTTAAGGGTGAGGAAGTGTTGCCGCTGAAGTGTTGACGGTGATACGTCAAAGTTCACCGAGAGGGAATGTCGTGTTTGAGGGGATAGTGAAAGTTAGGACGAAAATAGATCATCGTGGGTTTTGTTGAGTGGATTGGGTGATCTTGAGATATTGTTTACTTTAATGGCAATCACATAACATAATATCACGCCTGTATTTCCCAAAAGGATAGACAAAGGTGTACCAGTGCTCCCACATTTCGCCAGTTACTAGTACTCTTTCTCTCCCTAGGTGTAAAAACAAGATTCACATAAAAGATTTGAGTGCTGCGGAAATATTAATATTTTTCCATGACTAAATCATTTTCGTTTTCCGTTTGTTTTCGGCAGAAAATATGACTAAAGCCGAAAATTCTTTTCCGTTTTAATTTTCGGCTAAAAATACATTTTCGGTCGGACACTAATAAGGTTGTCCTTCCGATTAACTTTTACGCATTAAAATGTGATAATAGAAAAGAAAGAAAGAAAAATATTTTATTTGGGACACGCACAGGAAATACAAACAGTAAGTAATAATAAAAAATATAAAATTAAAAAACAAACAGAAAAGTAACGACCTGTGCGAGGCCAAAAAGGCCACTATCTCAGCATAATGCGGCGATATTTAAAAATAAATACCGCAGCGCTGGTATTCTGATAGGGCCCACTGTGATGTCACGGATACACCTACGGTCATAGATAAATCCCATCAAGGGATTGACCAAATAATAAAGCAATAAAAATAATAAGAAATAAAATAGTACAAATAAAAACTGAAACTAAGTAATAAATAAAATGGTAGAGAATGCCTAAGGCATTAAGTCCGCCTTTGTACTTTTTTGAGTGTGAAAAGTTTAAATAAATAAATAAATAAATAAATAAATGAATCTATACACGCCCGACGTTCCAACATCACTTGTTTTCAGTATCGACTATTTATTATCTATGGTGACAAGCGAAGGGACGCGGGCGCACTGCAAGTACTCTGTGGCTGCAAATCTGCGATGCATTCGACAGTATAGATGTTCTGTGGTATTTTTTTATTTAACAAGAAATATCTATTGGAAATATATAGAAATTATAATTTAGTATGGTTCAAAGAATATAATACTCTATAACGAAAGGTATTAATAGAAATAAAACGGAGGGTGAATAATATACAAAGAAAAAAGAAAGAAAGAAAATACGTTTATTTGCGGTAACACATGACGCAAGGTAAGAACAAAACACGAAAATAAACAGTTCCGGGGAAAACATGCGTCACATCCACGCAAAATGGCCATCGCTCAGCATAAAGCTGCGACCCTATGCGAGACAGAGCCCCAGCGCTGGTTTTCAGCGACAGCCGGCGTTGACGTTATGACGTCAACCGGTGCAGCAGAGAAAAATAACAAAAAATAAAATGAATAAATACAATACACAAATCCTAAATGTTTATAAAAAATATAATATTTATAATGGTAACATTTCGTACCATCGGCGACTCACGCGCCACAGACAGTCTGTGCGCGCAGCTGTCGTTTATGCTTTTTGTTTGACGTTTTGACATATTGGATACGTAATAAATATAACATGGCGCATTATGTAATTAATGTTGTGATGCAATGCATAACAACATCAAGAAAGCGGTGCAAATGAATAGTGTATACTGTATAGTGTCGTTGTGTTGTGACTGACTGATGTATAGTGTAAATCGGAAGAAAGAGAGAAACAGGTACAACACAACAGAACAAAGCGTATTAAGATTAAATCTCTTAACTTTCTACACAAAAAATATATACGGAACGACCACACTTTGATGTAAAACTGTAGGTTTAACATTCATTTAACTTTTCGCAAACAACCCCGTTAGCGTAACTTTTTCAAGTCCCCAAAACTGAATTATGAAATTCATTTAAAAATGTTACTGTTATTTTTTTGTTTGTCGGCAAAGGAATTGTTTTTGTGGACCTCTGGGCTTTTGCAAAAGTTTTAGAATGTAGTTAACATTGTTGATGACATTCAGAAAATTAGGGGGTTATTTTCGTAGGAGATAAAGAGTTACTGTTACAATATTTTATCTTAATTATTTTATAAGGTTACTATTTTTTTAACCAAAATGTTTTGTAAGAATATTGTACTAAATAGGAACCAAATTTTTACTATTTTCCTTCGTCACATTAATAACAAAAACGTGTTTTAATTTAATGGACGGCAGTGATAGCCTAGTGGTGTGCCAAGGCCTGAAACACAGGTTTGAATTAACCTAGATCGGGCGGGTCGCTACCTATCATTGTAATTCCGAACCATCATTACTTGCACCTGTTCTAAACATATTTATTAGATCTAGTTTATTTTTAGGCAATATAATTATTGTTTGGGAAATTTTACTGTTAACTAAGTGTATACTTTTTGTAAACGTTTTATTCAATAAATATATATTATTATATTATTAAGTCACAGGTTTCGAGTTCAAACCCAAGGTGCGTATTGTATAATTATCACTTGCTTCAAAAACGGTGAAGGAAAACATCGCGAAGAAACCCGTAAAAAAGGAGAAGAAAAAGCGAAGGAAGTATTCCTGAGAGATATTTCTCGACGGCATGTGACGCCAAGTCAGAGGCCCATGGGCGGCTTTCAAACTCTGACACCAGGTTAGTCACTAAAATCTACCAACCCGCCGTTGTGAATTACGGCCCACTCCCTCTTACAGTTAGCAGTGCGAATATCATAGGCTGATTATGTAGAAGAGATGTAAAAAAATAAAATAAAACAGAAAAAGAGCAAGATAATGATGATGATTTCAGATCATTAATTATAGAATTCCTTTTGTTTTCCTTCCTTCATGCTGTCCAATATTAACTTAAAAAGGCACGATATAGCATTGAAACGTTTCATCAGTACCTGAGAAGGTACCTACCCTACTTTTTGAAACAACAACAGGCACGCCCCCTATTACTTATATGGAACTTAAGCATTACCGGCGAAATGTAGATGTACTATAGATACTACTACGAGTTCTATGTTTTTTGCGCCACTTCTTCTTCCCAGCTACAGCACTAGGAAGTGCTGAAGGGCGGGCGTTTTGGGGGACTGTCTTATGTATTTTTTACGTTCGAAAAGTGCTGATTCGCAGCCTAGTTTGAATAAATTACTTTTGAATTTTTTGAATTTTATAGGTAGGTGAGATATTAATAATTTGGCATATTACAAAATAAGTACCTATAAGACGCGGGACATACACAAGTGGCGAGGGGCGTGGGCGTTGCGCCGCCCGTTTAATATTTCATACAAAATGTATAGGAACGACTTGGCGCGAAACATACACAAGAGACGTGGAGCGGGCGAAGCGACGGTGCAGCGCATCGCCCGCGCCACACCGTCTCCACGCCCGCGCCACTCGTAATTTGTAAATGTCCCACACCTTAAGTTTTGAAAAGAAAACAATTAAACATCCCAACAATAAATATCGAATTCCTGTGACTACGGAAGAAATCCTTTTTAAATTAGAATTTGTTCAAAATCCAACTTCGTCCGTCAATAAGTGTTCTTTGTACTAATTAATAAATAAATTAAAAGGGTTGCGTCTTTGAATTTTGCGAAAGTATCAACCTTACCCCTTTTTCCAAGACTATTTTCATTCTTGTTCAATTTTGAGTAATCTTATATTTTCATTATTCTTAGATGAATTAATTTTATTTGACTTTTGTTTCCTGAAATCTAATTAAGGAAGCAATTAAGAGATTCCAAGCTAAGCTTTTCTAACATAGTAATATTAAATGTAACGTCTCTCTCTTTGATTATATTCTTTGTGTTATTTTTTTGTGATTTGGAGATATGTTTAGCTCGTGGCTAAGTTATAACAGCCGCACGGGTCGATCCATCAGGTTAAGCAACTCTTTCATACCGAGACTCCTCCGTGCCACGGAAATCACGCTAAGCCGTTGGTCCCGACTATCATTCGTGGATCTTTGACAGTCGTTACGGGTCGTCAGAAGCCCGAAACTCTGACAACCAGTATTACCAAGGGTCATCGTATAACCCAGTTAATGGGTTATGGAGGTCAGATAGGCAGTCACTCCATGTAAAGCTGCATCCAGTTAGACTGGAAGCCGACCCCAACGTGGTTGGGAAAAGGCTAGGCAGATTGATTGATTTTCAGAGTTATGTTTTCCGGCTGGTAATTATTCCATATCAGTTGACTTATTCTATTATTATAATACAACTGATAAATTCCTCGGAGAGTTAGGCAGATGAGCATAGGTAATACATCCACTCACCTATCACAACGAATGAGGGGGTGAATGAATGAGTGGGAGGGTGCTCCCAGTCATAAATTCACTGCTTAACCTGGCATTTCAAATAAAAGCTGCGATTAATGATCAAAGAGAAATGCTATAATCACCACGTTTAGCAGACGGTCTGGTGATTAATTGTTAACTGACAGACAAACGGAGTAACTTTAACGTAAATTTTAACGATTTTTGAATCGGAAATACAACTACCCTTAAATTTTTTTGCTGTAAGCATAATTAGTATCAGCCATAGATATTAATATAGACTTAAAACTGAGTAAACATTATGTGTATAACAAGCTATTTCAATTTTAAAATCGTTACGTTTACTCCGCGTGTTCGTGCCCACTGGGTAGGTAACATGTTTTTAAGTAGTAAAAGCTCTCAAACAATCACAAAGACATAGACACAAGAGAACTTCGAATAAACGCTTTTGAATTTGACTTCCCAAACAAAGAACAACTTAAGATACCGAACACATTCTTCCCTCCCATATCTCGAAAACTTTACTTCCAAAGAAAACGTAACTTTACATGATATTCCGCGTTCACTCTTATCTAATGTCCATATATCATTCATACCCTATTTACTCATCTAGACGTCGACTAACATCATAAGTTTGAGCACAGCTTGCCTGAAGATCGATCTCTAAAAGAAAAACAAAATTCCCCAAACTAACAACTCGATTTCAACTTTAACTTCAACGTCATAAAGTTTCTAATAGCTTGGGAGTTTACACATGACATGTAGTACCAGGTATAGTACAGAATTCACCGAGAAATTTGCAAGTCAGATAAGTTAAAAGTTCTTCAGTAAACAAACCTACTATGAGGGTTTTGAAGTCAATTAATAAATATGATGTTTTTCCGACCAAAATCGAGTTATTTTTTGGAAACAAGTTTACACTTTCACAAAGTATATTGCCTTGAAACTTGTTTACAATATTCTAAAATTCTAAAAGTATTATAAAGGGCTATAAAAAAAAAATGCACTTGCAAGGGTTAATAATCTGCCTACTTTAATGTGATTGATGGACTGCCGTTATGCGTTTTGTTGATAATAGACTGCCTCGTTGGTGCAGTGACTGTAGTGACTGTAGGTGGTACTACCGAGCGTAGGGTATGGGATCGATCCCCGAGTCGTGCTGTCCTATTGGATTTAGGCTCGGTCTCTATAACTATGAACTTAAACAACAACGTAACAGGAATAATCTGGTAACACTATACATTCTACCTATACTATTAATGAATACCAGCATGATTATACAATCAATCTGCCTAGCCTTTTTCCCAACTATGTTGGGGTCGGCTTCCAGTCTAACCGGATGCAGCTGAATACCGGTATCTTACATGGAGCGACTGCCTATCTGACTTCCACAACCCAGTTACTGGGTAACACGATACCCCTTGGTAAGACTGGTTGTCAGAGTTTCGGGCTTCTGACAACCCGTAACGACTATCAAAGATCCAAGAATTACAGCCGAGACGCGGCTTAACGCGCTTTCCGAGGTATGGACCCCTCCATGCCGCATCGTGGTATGTTAAGATAGTCACCCATCCACGGACTGACCACGGCAAGCGTAACTTAAGCCGATCGATTGACCCGTGCGGCTGTTATTACTTAGCCAAGAGCCCCTGCATAGATATATTGTTACTAATATAACATAAAGGCCCTTAGCTAAATCCTCTAAAATGAAGCTTACTAATAAAAGCGCTCTATTTTCACAACTCCACTATAACTTTCAGGCAATACCTTCATAAAATGGTTTATTGGGTATTCAGGCCCTTTGCCGCATCCCTGTTGAGATGAAACTAATTTTCAGTCGCCATCGGCTAGCTCGGTTTCGTTGTAAATTTTACGATCAATCGTGTATCTAGCAAGTATAGCATAGGCTAAGCCACCTGCTCTATTGTTGTGCTTCAATCATAAAATATGTATGTATCTACATGGATATGGTGTTAGCGGGAGTTGATGAACCAATGTGCATCTCCATAGGTGTCATAATTTTTCTCCAGACTGAATTTAGGCCATGGCGGCCAATCTTAGCGGAGACTAGTCATCGGCGCGGGAGATATTATAGTGCACAACTGTATGCGGAGACACAGGTGCACTTTTTCTTCCCTCACTCTCATAGTCTGACGGGATGGCAATCCAATACAACCGGAGAGAGATCAGGCTCAGGACCAACGGTTAAACATGCTTTTTGAAGCATGGGGGTCCGCTAACTTTCAAACTCCGGGCTGCTACTGAGAAATTCCTAATGAAAAACCCAAGAACACTTATTCCCAACCTGCGAATGAAAGGTCAGCGGTCGACTGGTGCTCAGGTGACTATAGAAAGAAAATCAAAGATTATTTCAATACGATAGACATTAGACAGTCTGTCCTCTTCGAATAATCTTTACAGACGCAAAAGAACATGATATTCTTTTTTCCTCTGCTGATATACTAACAACGACTGTAGCTAAGCAGCTCAGGACCGTCAAATTATTTGAAGATGGGTCTCACAACGGCTGCCACAATGAACGGTAAAAAATCCTTATATTAATTATTTTGCCTTCATACCAATTTATTTAAAGTCGGTGCATCAGGTCTTTCTGGAGCTCGAGGCTAAGTAATGACTGCCGCGCAGGTCGATCCATCAGGTTAAGCTACGCTTGCCGGGGTTGGTCTGTGGATGGGTGACCATCTTTACATACCGAGACTCCTCCGTGCCTCAGAAAGCACGTTAAGCCGTTGGACACGGCTGTCATTCGTGAATCTTTGTCAGTTGTTACGGGTCGTCAGAAGCCCGAAAGTCTTACAATCAGTCTTACCAAGTGGTATCGTATTACCCAGTTACTGGGGTGTGGAGGCCTGATAGGTAGTCGACCGTGTAAAATACTGGTATTCAGCTGCATCCAGTTAAACAGGAAGCCGATCCCAATATAGTTGGATCCCAAAAAGTTACGTAGATTGATTGCAGCATGTCTTTTATACTTCTCTTTTAGACGTCATCTCGGCAGTCTCCCCCTTCCTAGCCCTTTCACAGAGTTCGAAAAATTCGGTCTGAACAGTCAAAGAATATGACATTAAACACCACGCTTTGAAAGATGGTCACCCATCCACGGACCAACCCCGGCCAGCTTAGCTTAACCTGATGGAGCGACCCGTGCAGCTGTTATTACTTAGCCAGGAGCTCCTCCAAATTCACATAACTATACTAACTAATTCCATTTTTTCTCAAGGCGTGTCGGCTACATCTATAAAAAGCTTCATAAATTATTACAGCGGTAATAAAGCCAGAGGGCGCTGTCATCGCGATGACGTCACGCCAACATAAATATTTTAAAACGTAATGAGCTAGTAGCGGTCGTTACCTCGATATTATGATGTGAGGTAAGTAGATGATTTGTATTCAGTAGTGAGAAGGAACATAATTATTCAACAACAACAATAACATATCGGTACTGTTGAGGGGGGAATCAAAGCCTCCCACCTTAATAGGGATGATGACAAAAATATTTTTTTAGTCTGTCATTGAGATTATTAAAAAATATTGGACACGTATTTTTTCATTTTTTACGTAATCTAAAGATTACGGTGATACATTGAGTTAAAATGTGCCATGACTTCACGAGTATGTAGATTTTGTTCTTATTTGTATTTTGTTCTTAAAGAGTCATAAAGATCCCTGTAAGAAATCGACACGTGTTTCACCTCTCAACGAGGCATCCTCAGGATGACGATTGACTTGTTACGAACCCGGACACGACGTGTTTCCACGTCAAGCGCCGAACGCAGTTTTCTTACAGGGTTCTTTATGACTGACGATTAAGCGGATTAGGTTACTAAATATACGTAGTCTATTGTATTTGACCTAACAGTTGTTTTAGGACTAAAGTCCCAATTACACGATGCTAGTTTCTTGCCTGTGGCATATAATTAGATAAATTAAAAAGCAATTCAATATAACTGTGTAAATCAGGCTTTATGTGCAAAAATACACCGTTAACTATCCTCTTAAGACCTCAACGTCACCTATGAAAAACAAAATTACATTAATCGCTTGGTACCTTTAATTTGTCTAAGGGACGTCTGCGACTTGGTTTCGGACCCTCGTACGCCTTCCAAACGACCAGGACCCTATGGTCCCGAGATAATAAACTTTATTTATTCAGACTATACTTACTCTAGAAGAGTAGTCGTATCTCTAAGGAAAAGATAATGTGACACTTAAATGAGCTCAATTAAGTAAAACATCAGAGTATCGAAATATCAAACAATGATTCATGTAACTTGATTATTTTACCTTTAATTTCCTTTTCTCAAACATGCTTGGAAATTCGAGCATTATTTTGACAACCTTCTTCGAGATTAAATCGAAATTGTTTTTCTGACCGAATACATGCGAGCGCCCGGCCGGCAATGTTTGTATGAAAAACCGTATCTGTTATGTTTTTACTTAGTTTGAATTTCCGCTCATTATTTGAGAATTTTACTACATTACAAGCCTTGGCCGCAACCAAGCATTGATGGACTCACGAATGTTTGCCTTAGCTTCGCCACGGCCCACATTTTCACGACCGTCCATCAATCCCCCTGTTGCAGGCCGCGACAGTAATGTACTATTTATGAACTTCGCCGAAACGATTAATTTGTAGTCACAAATAACTTATTTATTATTGAAGGGTCCTGCTCAACTTTGAGCTTTTAAAATTAAAGTTGAACAATAATTTGCTACAATCCGAGAGGACAGGAAGTATATTTTTTGCTCCATTAATATTTTCACAAGTTTTGGAGTGGTATTGTTGAAAGGTGTCATTAATTTAGTCAACATTATTCGTACCTAGTTTATGAGATTTTAATACAATAAAATCAAGCTTAAAACGTATGTAGGTACTGTATATTATTCTTATTAATCTTCTTAACCATAATAGCACTTACCATTTTAGAAATTTAGAATTAACATCAACACACTTGTAATCCTCTAAGGGTCTGGTAAAGATGTACCTATAGTGCACCCACATTTCGCTAGTTATGTTTAAGTCCCATGTAATAGGGGGCGAGCCTATTGCCATCAACCGGGCACAAATCCAGACTCCGGGCTGCTACGAAGAATTCATGGTGGGCTAATCCAATAACACTTTGCCCGACCTGGGAATCGAACCCAGGACCTTATGCTCAGCAGTAGGGCTTGCAACCACAAGACCAACGAAGCAGATATAAAATTACAATTGTTACAGCTAATTTACAAAAACTAAGGTAAATAATTTGAACAAACAATATATTTTATGTTTGCACCAAAATAAATGAATGCAGTGGTTTTAATAAACAAAATGTGTGTGTCCCATATTGCGCACAGAAGTGCATAATTGCCCGCAGCTAATTAAATTTCCCACTACGAGCTGCGTAGGCATGCTACGCCGTAGCATTTGCTACGTGGATATTAACTTATTATCATACTCTTATTTAAGTGAAATAATAAGAACGGCAGGACAATGGTTAAAGTGTAATTGGGTTTTTCCATCTGGGATTTCTCAGTAGCAGCCTGGAGGTCTGTATTTGTGTCCGGTTGATGGCAATATACTCGCCCCCTATTACATGGGACTTAAACATATCTGATGACATTTGGGTGTACTATGCCTTACCTATCGGGGGTAACAGGCGTGATGTTATGTGATCTGCGTGCGCAATTTATTTGCAAAACATGTAAAAAAACTCGAGTTTTCCACTTAGACAAACATCGACGTTATGCAAGTGTAAATACAGTTGATTTTAGACCGACTAGTATTGTTGAAAAAGTCATTAAAAATATGAAGTTGTAGCGCAAACCAAACCTTATGTGTAGGCATTACAGTTGTTTTTCCTAAAACTCGTGTTTGTTTACATGTTTGGCAAATGAATTATAATTTTGCTATAAGAGACATTTCAAATAAATTAACTCGATATTTGCAAAATCGGGCTATTACGAACCGTGGTCATGATATAATTAGTTTTGTATTAATTTGCTATTGAAATAGTGTGATTATAAAATTATTTTGATTAGCAATGAAAATGTTATTTCGTGTTTTTGTTTGATAAATAATAGGCTTTTGAAAACCGGATTATTTCAGTGTGATAATTTTGTTAATTAGTAATTATCGGTTGAGATGTTTTGGATGGGCTTGCGGCAAAATGATAACAGCCGCACGGGTCGATGAAGGTTAAGCTGTGCTTGCCGCGGTCGGTTCGTGGATGGGTGACCATCCATTTCATATGAAGACCTCCGTGCCTCGGGAAACACGTTAAGCCGTTGGTCCCGGCTGTTACGGGTAGCCAGAAACCCAATAGTCTGACAACCAGTCTTACCAAGTAGTATCGTGCTACCCAGTAACTGGGTTGTGGAGGTCAGATAGGCAGTTGCTCCATATCTTCTTCTTTTCGTGTGGTTAGGAAGCGTGGATCCACCGTTGTGGGCACGATGGCCATACCCACAACCCTAATAGACTTGTGTTATCACCCTTTCACAGTCTATTGATATCGAAAGGCTGATGATATTATATCCAATGCCTAAATAAAATTAAATAAAACAATGAATCGTGCGTGATTCAGAACGCAGCGAAATACTTAGTTACAACGATATGCTGACACGATATATGACATTTTTGACAACATATTATCTGTTTCTTTTTGGCACATAAATACTTGTATTGGAAAAAAGATGACTATTCGCTGGGCGCACCTAGTGAGTAGTCATCTCTTTTTTATTCTAGCCATCTACTAATTTAAATGTTTTTACATTGCCGCCAAAACTGTCTTCTATTTTGGTGGTGCGGCGTGGCGCTGACGTTAGTAGTTTGTACTGTTTGTAAACTTAAGTAACCTAACTTGAATCGTTTTGTTGAAATCCAATTATTTCATCAAAATCGGTTCAGTAGTTTAGAGTCTAAATGTGACACTGTGATGTGCAAACAAACACACAGTTACTTTTGTAATTTTCGTGAGCGAACAAACTAAATGTTTACAGGTTTATTAATAATATACACTGCACAAAAACTTTGTCGGGGCGCCATATATTTTGTAAACATCTTCTTTGTACAAATGCACTATATCGATCATGAGCGAGTTCATACTCCGACTCGCACTTGGCTGATTTTCGGGTGGCGCTGACCAGAACCTTTTTTAAGGGCTGGATCCGCGCCTGGTGGTTAGTGACTATTTTGGTGTGGTTGCTCCATATAAAATACCGGTATCCAGCTGCATCCCGTTGAACTGGAAGCCGACCCCATCATAGTTGGGAAAAGGCTAGGCAGATTGATATTTTTGTTTTAATTGTGGTTTTTTTGCTCGAATAAATGTGTCATCACTGTCTACTGTTGGATTAGTTTATGCCTTCTCGAAAATATTCGGTAAGTAGTCATTATGACATTTTTGAAAGAGCTGACTACTAGTTTCCAGTACATTTTGCCGCTTGGAGGCACGAAGACCACAGTATTAGCTGATAATTACCAAACTATATCTCGTGACGATACGAGAGATATAAAGATACTAGTGAGCCGCTCATGTTTCGCACAAGTGATATGGTGACATGTCAAAACATTGATGTTTCCGTGCTTTATCTAAGTTTTATTATATATTATTGTATATTTTCTATTTATACTTTTCGGAATAATGTTCTAAATAATGGTAAAACCGCATCAAAATCCGTTGCACAGTTTAGACAGACAATGCGGTCACACAGACAGACACGAAAATTCACTTTAATTTATGATATGTATAGAAAAGTACATATAAAAAGAATAGTGTCATTGCATCGCTTCTGCTTCACATTTCTGGACACATTGTATTCCGCGTCATATAATTCAAAAAAAACACTACAGTGTGAAAAATAACTTTAATTTCGGAAGTCGATGGCAAACAACGAAAATTCAAAACCAAAGACACTGACTTCCGAAATTAAAGTTATTTTAATTTCGGAAATAACACAATGTGGACACATTGTGTTATTTCCGAAATTAAAATGTGAAACATTTTTTTGGAAGTCGGTGTTCTTTTTTGTAAAAAGTTTTTATTTTTCACTTTTTAGTTGTGGTACCTAGCCCACACAAATTCGAATACCACTACCTGCTATGTAAATAACAGTGACAGGAAGTTATCATCATATCATCCACATAATGGGAAAAATACATATTATTGAAGCTAACTCAAAAACTATCAAAGCAAAGCGAAATTTAAATGGGACCAATTTGAGAGCATATCCTTTCATACAAAAAAATAATTTTCAAAATCGGTCCACAGTTGACGGGGAATCGGCGAAAAAGAAAAAAGTCGTAGGTACATATGGTACGAACGTAGAACTTCCTCCTTTTTGGAAGTCGGTTAAAAATACTGAAAACTTAGTGGCCATTCACGATCCCATCCAGCCTGTCCCTTACTTCCCTCTCCCAGCGAGCCCTAAGCCGAGCTCCGTACCCCACAGAGGGCCTTTAGCGTGTAGACGCTAAGTTTTATGCGCTGGCTGGAGCCCTTAATTTACTAAGGCATCTACCGGATACCCCGGTTCAGCAGCCAACAACCTCCTAGGTTTACACCTGCGAGATGCCATACACATAAACAAAAAAACACTCAGTACCCAGACTGAACTTAACTTGGCCTCATAAAGAATAGGTTTTTTTTGTTGTAAATATAACCCTATAACCCTTTCTCCATGAACCAAAGCATTCTGCCCCACGATAGCAGCCACATGCTATATTCCGTAAAAATGTTTTATATAAAAACAGTTTTGTAATACAAGAGGAAATGGAAGCACGGTTCCATTTACTACAGTGATAAATTATGCTACCAGCATTAAGCAGAAAGTATTTATGTCACAGAGAAATAGAGAAAGTCGACATTTGGATAAAGAACTGAATAGTTCATATTGTATTGCCTAGAGAGCAGGGAATCGCTGCATGAGCAACGTCTACAGACACCAGTAACTGCTGTCTGTAAACGTTGCTCATGCTAGTACTGTACTAATGAAATTTGTGGCGACAAAAGGGCGTCAAGAATTGTTTTTTGTTTTTTTTTTTTAAACCCCAACACAAAGATTTCCTCATTTCTCTTTCCTACTCCATCACCAGACTCTGGTCGTCATCTATGTATAACCTACTCATTGAGCCCAAACACGATACCTGTGCTGTAAGTTGGTAAGGGAGTTGGGTATCCTGCGAATTCCAGGTGATGCTGCAGCATCAGTTCAAGGTTACTATGTTGTTCTAATGTGGAAGTAACAGAATACCATATTTCAAATCGATCAGACCGGTAGAAGACGCTCACGTCCATTCATCAACTATAATGAGCTGATAATCTGCAACCGGCTGAACCGATTTTGATAAAAAATATATTAATAACCAAGAGCTACGGTGCCACAGACAGACACACACACATAGTGGTCAAACTTATAACACCCCCTCTTTTTGTGTCAGGGGTTAAAAACAACACAAAAGATGCTGAATGTCAATAAAAGGACAGGTTAAATCAGAAAAGCAAAAAAAGCGCGTTGAGCGCAAAACTTCTGTCACGGATCGCCTTCAGCTTCTATACGTGTCGTATCGCGTATGTCGCAAGTAATTGGTGACGCCTGGTTTGTATGGAGAGTGATGACAACGCTGTCTCCAGCAGCGGCCGCCGAGACGTCTCCGCGCTCTATGGTTAGGTATTTTGTTATATCTCACTTTATAAATACTATTGATTTATGATAAAGAATACACTTGAAATTATGTCTCTCCAATCGCCATCTCTTAGTGAGTTACCATGGCTATTAATGGTCGTTTCATTTCTGTATCCGAAGGCGATTTGTCCTTGCAGAGGGACAGTAACAGGCTCATAATAAAACTTAAAACAAATGAATTTCTATGTTGACGTAACCCCCTAATTTTCTAAAAGCGCATTGAATTATAATCTTAGTTTCCAAATAAACTAAAGAAATAAAAATTAAATGTAGTTTTTTACCTACATGTCTTATTTTAGATTGTCACCGCGACATATACATATGTAAAGGTAAGTGCTAAGTGAGATGTAAAGTGGGGAAAGTGACGTCTTAAGATGTTAATGAGATTAAATGTATGTACGAAAAGCCTGGCTGTTTAAATGTATGTATGAAACGGCAAAATGGTGATCTTTCTTGAGTATAATAATATACTATAATCATGGTACTGATCTTTGAGCAGTTAGGTGTAATCATAACGGTAAATAGAGATACTATTATAGCGAAAAAAAAGTGGCAACCCGGTCCTTAATAAAAACTATCAAAACTTTTTAATAGTCTAAAACTATTCAACTCAGATTCGACCTCCAGACACGGTTTCAACAAACATTTTACCTCTAGGAAAAATGATGAAAAACTTTTTCAGACACCAGTTAAAAATATTACAAAAATATACAATTTTTTCGCAACTCGCGTAAAAACCGCAGCTAATCTCGTTACGTGGCGTAATTTTTTTGAAATATAACCGCCATCTTGTCACGAGAGCATTCATTTTGTTGACTTATTATGTCAGCCATTTTGTTATTTCTATCCACGGAAAATTCTACTCTATATCTTTTTGTTAAGGTGCGTTTTCGTTTGCGATTTGTTTCAGGTGAATAGAGCTCTCAAGTACACGAAGTGAATGTCGTTATATGAAGTGCAATTGTGTTTAAATAAGTGAGAATTTCATCTCAGTAAAATTATAAGATATACTTGCGTTGACGCATGTTTTTAGAAGATGATTTATTTATTTATTTATTTAAACTTTTCGCACTCAAAAAAGTACAAAGGCGGACTTAATGCCTTAGGCATTCTCTACCAGTCAACCAAGGGTGGTGAAGAGATTAGATGGCAGGTGCTCTATATGAGAGGAACAAGGATAAATTAAAAAAAAGTATTCTAATTCATGATTATACCGGATGAAATATTACGCGTAGGTAATGATTTATTATTTCGTGGAGGAAGCCAAGTAATAACAACCGTACGGGTCGATCGATCAGGTTAACCTACGCTAGTCGCGGTTGGTCCGTGGATGGGTGACCATCTATACATACCAAGACCCCTCCGTGCCTCGGAAATCACGTAAAGCTGTCGGTCCCGGCTGTCATTTATAAATCTTTGAGAATTGTTATGGATCGTCAGAAGCCCGACAGTCTGACAACCAGTCTTACCAAGAAGTATCGTGTTACCCAGCAACTGGGTTGTGAAGATTAGATAGCTGCAACCCATTAGACTGGAAGCCCAATATCAACTATGTACACCATGTTTTACGCAAATAAATTATCTTATCATAATTAGGAAAAGGAAGAAAGGGCAGAGAAGCGGTGACAGATGACGGCGTTGAGATTTTGAACCACAGGAACATTACTGTATTCTTGCACGTGGCAATCGCTTTTAAAGCGTTTCGTATTGCTATATCGACTTTCAACAGAGTTGACATACCATGTCCGGCAGTTTATAGCAATTTTTGACACTTCCATTTCCACCATCGTTATCGCCAATATACGTATGTCACCTTGTCTAGGCCCTCTGATTATAATAATACAAGAATTTAACTAAGTGGTCTGTGCTAATGCAAATCCGACTATTATAAAGCTAAGGTTGTATTCATGTAGAACGCTGGTGACCGACGCCAATATGCCAGCGCTTCATGGCGCCGAAAACAGAGGTCTGCACAGACAGTGTTACTACTTTTACCCAAAAAAGGGCGAACCGGCGCCAACTAATCAGATAGGAACTTGTTGGCGCTTATCGGTGACGATAGTACACCCGTTTACCAGCGTTCTACATGAATATACATTTAGATTGGTATGGTTTATGAAAGTTAGTTTGATTTTCGCGAATGTGTCTTAGATGGGTTAACTTTTTCTTTATCAAAAAACGTCGGTTTTGGTGGTTTTTCGAAACAGAATGTTCATTTTATCTTTCGTTACACCTTACATAGCGCACACTATGCGACTGCGACAGCTCGGCTCGAGTAGACGCAACGACAGGCTGCGGTTGCAAATGTTTGATGAATGTGTACCTAAAAAATACAGATTTAGGAAACCATGTAAGTGTTATCAGGTATGGTTCAAAGCAGAACTAATTATAAACAAATTTTGTTCAAAGCTCCGCACACTTGGCGTCGAGTTGCAGAGTCGCAACGACAGGCTAGGGGAGTCGTACGCTCCCGCTACTTGTCACAGCGGCTAGACGCACGGTGTACGCGCACACCCGACGACTTTCGCATGCAACTGGTTAGCGCCTAAACGCAGCACTCTGCGACTTGTTGCAGCGACAAGACACACAGTTTGTGCTGGCACTAAAGTCCAACAACCGTGTTTAGAAATTCAGTTGAGACCGTTCCTTATAGGAACTGTTATGAAACACAGTTGATTAGGCTGAAAGGCGTCCCTAACATACATTAGGAGACGACACGTCTAATGTAATTACTTGTTTCAATAGAAATATTTCCGAAGTAATTATCACAAAGTTGCTGGAAGTAGTTTCGCTCGGCTAATTACATTAAGTTGTACCTAATATAAAGTAATGAAAACTTGTAACTGTTATTTATTTATGTAATTATTTATTGGTATATCTACAATTACTACACTGTTCTACCAATGCACACAAACCAGCATACAAGCCAAGTGCACAATATTATGTGCTAGACAATTAGACACAGCATGCAAAAACATTATTATATCAAAGACAAAAAACATGAAAAAATAAACATAAACTCACAATTATTACACAATTTTAACATAACAATAATTTGGGGTAATCGTGCGTTACATATTTAGTACAAAGGTTATCTACTTACTTTATGAATTCATGTGCAATCTAAATCCAATGATTTAGATTGTACATGAGCTTCACACACTTGCCAAAATTAACACAATAGCCCCAGAAATCAAAATTATTGAAAAAAGTTCTCTCCGTCTGCTTGGGTCACCAATCTTCGAGGATTCCTTTCCCGTTTTTATTGAGGAAATAATTAAAAATTTCAATGACGTTTCGGAAAGATTGCTCCAAATTAACTTGCATTCGGCCATAAAATCCATTAATCCGTTACTGCTGTTTCGGCCCTAAATTAAGAGCGTTTATCCTAAAAGTTGGCATTTTCGTAAATATATGTCAAATATTTACCTGTTTTGATTAATTTGGCAATATTACTGTATGGAAATAAGAAATGTGGCTAACTAGCGAACTAGAATATTAATAATGAAATGCAATAACTAATATCGTAACACCGAATATTTAGTTTTAGATTTTATAAAAAGTATTTGGAAACTTTCCAAATGCTTTCTTTACACTTAGAATGATTACAACATCAAATTCAATGTTATAATTGCAATTCATTACTAATATTCTAGTTCGCTAGTTAGCCACATTTCTGGGGTCCGAGTGCTCATGGTTTGTTCAATGAAATCTCCAAACGACTGGTTGAAACTTCCCGTGATCCAAGAGCTGTCTTTTACCTTGGCCAGAGCATTGCCATACAACGTGGCAATGCCTCCAGTCTCTTGGGTTACGACATTACGATTTTCGACGCTATATTTTAGTTTGTTAATAGTTAGTTAGGTTAGGATATAATATTTTTAGTTTTGGAAGAAGACTTAGAATACTTAGATATAAACTAAACGTTAATTATCTATTTTGATGCACTTGGCGCTTGAATTTTTGAAGTGTAGTGCGAAAATATCAATCCCTTCATCACAATTAATTATCTCTACACTTGCTCACTGCGTATCATGTTTTTTTTTCTTTAACCTTAATACCCATATTAATTGTGTATTAGTGAAGGAATATTCATGAAGTGACAATATCCTAACTTATATTATTAATGCGAAAGTAAGTTTGTTAGTTTGTTTGTAACGATTTCACGCTAAAACGGTAGAACGGATCGTTATGAAATTTGACAGATAGGTAGCCTGGGACCTGGACGAGGACAGGCTACTTTTCATCATGGATCGCAGACGAAGTCGTGGGCAACAGATGTTGCCCATGACTAAAACAGGTAAGACACAATTATAGATGAGATCATCTATAATTATGTTTTACCTGTTTTTATGTTAACTAACGACGTAGGAAGGCACTGTCCTAGTATTCTTGTTAATCCCTCCAACTTATATTGAATTATTTTATGGACATAAACCAGTGGCCATGGTGTAACAATCCCGTCTTACGTGTCATAAGTCGTGGGATAGAACCCTGGCAGGCATTTTACTTTGTTTAATCCATTTCATCACCATTGCTCTAAAAATGGTGAAGGAAAACATCGTGAGGAAACCGGTATGTCCTAGAACTTTAAATTCGAAGACATGTGACATCCACCAAATCGCACTGGGCCCGCGTGGTAGATTGCAGCCCACTCCGTCTATCAGAAAGTAGGCCTGTGTCCCAGTAGTGGGGAACATTAAAGACTGATTATGCTTTGTTCACATCAATAGTGCGCCTGATAGGCTAAAAACTCTCAACCTCTCCTACAACGTACGGTTGTTGTCACTCACATATACAACAATAATATATGTCTAACATAATTATGTACAAACACTATTATGGTTCTCTGAACATGTACCACCATCTGTCACTCCGCATCAGGTACGCACGTGACGTGTACTTGTGTTATGTTCAATTACAGAAGTAGGTCACCGTGTTTCGGCAAAGAGATGGACTAGTTAGTAGTGAGACATTGTCAGTGTGTTACCGTCTTTATGAAATTCTGCTTTAGAGATAGTTTTAGTAAGCGGGTGAAATTCTGTGCAGTGAACCGCAGATCAGTGGTGCCAATTTGAGATTGACAGCGCCTTTATTTCGTAGCAGTAAGGGCTATTTTCGTAGTACAAATTTTATCACTGATGTGCTGTAAACATTTCTTTGGGTCTCCTAAAAGAATTAGCAAAGCCTTGCACTTTTAGATGCAAGTTATTCTTTATTATCACAGAATTCAATTAATAAGACTTTCGGCTGAAAATTATGAATCAATAAAATGTATCTAATAAATAATACGTATAAAAATTGACTACTCGACATAAGTTTTCCTTGACTGATTCAAAAAACATTAATCTTGTTATTGTGGCGGCATCTACATCGCCACATGCGAACTACGCATCGAATACCTGACGTCACACAACATCCTGACGTCACACAAATCCTGCATCGCGCAATTAAAGTTTACCGCGCGAACGACATACATAAGACTATCCGACTTCAATCGTTGGGCAGTTGCCCGCCAGACACGATACCTGTATAGTCGGAGGATCCTCCCTTTTCAATAGAGGCTGAGTGAACTTTACACCCTGTTCCTCATACCTCTAAAGTATCATATGATCAGGCGCATAGAGTCCATGCCAGGTGCCTCTTCCAGATCATAGGACTCTCACTACCATCAATTTTATTGGCTGAAATATAGAAGATAAGATAACATCTATGCATTCAATCTCTTAAACATAAGGAAAAAACAAGAGGCGAAAACATACGTAATAATCCTAATAACAAATATCCACAAAAGCTTCCCATATATTATCATTAAGTCCTCTCCTATCTCCCTCGAACTAACGCCATTTCCCCCCTGTCAAGTGAGATAAAAGATACCACAAGGGAAAAAGGATTACCAAACCTTACTAAAAGCTTCACGTAACCCCGGTTTTATGCAAAAAATCGCAAAATGCAAGAATTGTGTGAACGCGTTGAATTTTCACTCTGAAATGGTATGTTTTAATTGAGTTAATTATGTTTGCATTGCAATGAATAACAGTGATAATGGTTTGAATAAAAACTTTGGGTTGGTAATTCTCCGTTTTTTGTGTATGTAATTTTTGTAATATGAAAATAAAGTGCGCTGTATTTTGTTTTTTTTTGTTTGCGTCATTGTAGTTTGACGAAATTTTGGTCTACAAAAATTTTAGTACCTCCTTACGTACTGGAATATGGACGTACAACCCCTTTGAGTAACATAGGCGTTATGGTAGTCATCATTTATCTACAGAAGGAAACCAGACCTATAATAAATACACCGTGACATTTGAGTCGTCTTACAAAAGCAGCCCACTTCATGTATCCAATAACTACTAAACATTAATTTAAAAAAAAAAGATATATTATAACAATTTTTTAATTGCTCCTAGAGGTGTAATAAAAAAATAAAATAAAAAAATATTGTATTTAAATAACAATTTTTTAATACATTGATTGGCCCTTACAACTAAAATGTCACAGTGTTTACTTTATTTTTATTTTTATGAATGTTTAATAGACATTGGACACATGAAGTGGGCTGCTTTTGTAATACGACTAAAATGTCAAGATGTATGTGCCAATAATTCTAAATGCGCCATCTTTTCGCGACATGTGTGAAATACAGCTTTAGAAAAATAATAGAGGCAACTTTGGACAACAGAACATTTCTTCAAAATCACATAAATCTCACGGATTCTTCCCATTGGGGTAGGCAGAAACTACAGAACGCCACCTGCTACGATCCTTACATACTTCTTTTTCTTCGTTTACGTCCATACATCTGGTCATGCACGCACATCGTTTGCGAGTACTACACACCTGACCTTTCTGAAGAACATCACCAATAAGATCACTTATGTCCTTCTCGGGCGTCCCCTTCCGGTGTTTCCACTTACATCTGCCTAGTAAATACCCTTTAATGTTAGTCGCCTTTCACCCAAAAAATCTTACTTTTACAACCAGATTAAGCGCGTGCTCGGAAAAGATAGCTAAATAAA
Organism: Agrochola lota; assembly: GCA_947364205.1. NCBI lineage: Eukaryota > Metazoa > Arthropoda > Insecta > Lepidoptera > Noctuidae > Agrochola > Agrochola lota. The sequence goes on along the minus strand of OX376225.1, from coordinate 4,937,935 downwards.
TCTGCAACCATAAAAATATAAAATAATCAACAAAAAAAAAACCAGCTTAAGCCATCACTGTTCACGTTAACCAGAAATCTATAAAGTGCAACTACACAAACACGAATGACTTTCACTCGAACGCGTTTATCGACTCACTGAATATTCACTAAGTTATAAGCGAAGTGAGAATGTTGTTTACAAGAGTTGGATAAAATTAATTTATTGTTTAAAATTGAAAGCTTAAAGTTTATTCATATTTATACGTGGGTTGTTTTCAGGAGTTACGTTGGAGTTGAAATACAAATTATTTTTAGGCACCTGTCCCACCGCCGGCGATTAACGAGAAGCGAGTAGAGCTAGCAACTAAAACCGGCCAAGTGCATGTCGGGCTACGCACAATGAAGGGTTCCATAGTTCGAATGAATTTATCCCAAAAACAAACTTAACAATGTAGTTGAAAAACATATTCTCCCATACATTCAATTTTTTGGGTCTTTGGAATGACTGTAGGTAGCTCTGTTCAACGTCCAGACAAAATTTAGTCTAGACTGGACAGTACTTCAAATTAATTTTCAAATTGGTCCAGCCGTTTACGAGTAATCGGGGAACATACACAAAAATAAAAAAAACGAGCGAGCCTTACAGTAGTCACATATGATGTGCAAAAACCTGACATCCCACCTTGGTAATAACCAACATTAAAGGGGCGGGGCCACGTCAAGATAGCTTCTGACAGCCAGCTTTAGCACCGCGCGCGCTTCCTTAGCTTCCTGAGACACTCTTCCGTTCCTTTTCGCGAAATCACTCCAACAGATTTGATTATTTAGATTAAATAAGACTTAGATTTTAACTGCTGGAAAGCGAGAGGAAAGATGATACACATCAATAAAGATTTCGACGAATCGAGAACCTCGTCCTTTTTTTGAATTCGGTTAAAAATCCAAGTGACTTTCTCACATAGTAGAAGCCAATGTTTTATGAAATAAAGGTGGGTGTTAACTCAATCCCTGTACTACGTGGAACAAAAGGTTCAAACTAAATTAGTTTTGAACCGGTGCGGCCGGTAATTTCGCTCGCGTTGTGATTTTAGACGAAAACATGTTTAAATAATATACGTATTTGTAGCTTGTTTTTGTTAACAACGTTGTAAAGGCGTTAATGGTTTCAATAAAAATTGTTGGGTTGTTATACAGGGATTTTGTCTTTTAAGTGCTTCGTGCCAAAATCGGTCGTTCGTCTGTGAAAGTCGATTTTCTTAGAAGCTGTTTGGCTTATTGATGAGTACATAGAGTGTAATGTCCTAGCTATCGAAGTTGAATATTCACAATTGCGATGCATATTTAATGGGTTAGGAAACACCGATTTTGAAGAGAAGGAATGATACGTCGTGGGCATACGAAAAATTGCATAATTACAGCATTTTTCTAGAAAAAATCGTTAATAAAATTCGAAAAAAAGATCGACTCGAGACACTAACCGAAAATCGCCAAATACAGGAGAGACTTTAAGCCCACCTATATCTTTATCTGCCGGTCAACTCTATTGCATTATTTGTGACCTACCCGGTTATACTACAAAATTCAGTCTGGCGAGTCTTATTACACGCTAAGAAATAATAATTTCAAAAGGTCGCCGTTACCGCAATTGGTAAAATGCCTTTCGTGTTTAGTCTATTGTGCAACTTGTACCTACACAGAACTATTTTACAAATGAGGCAGTCAGCGCAAAAGCGACCTAACCCACATTCCCTGACCGTCGCAAAGATGAAATTTTAAAACAAAAATGGCCCAACCATGATTTTTTTTTCTTCATAATAGATGGCGTTACTAAATTTGTTTTTGCATTGTGATTTTTTCATCCCTCCAAAATGCAAAACTGGCCTAAGGAATGTTTAATATCTCTATAGTGATTGTCTCATGGTTAAGCCACTTTTGCCCTGACGGCCTCAAATATTACTTGTACCTTCTTGGGTAGTTTTAACTTACCATTTACGGTTTACGGTTTAAGACATATATTTTAGACTATTACTATTACTATTTATTTCTCAAAAAGAATATAATTCACTTAACATGAGAAATACAAGTTAATGATATTACAAAATATAAGAACTTATGAAGAACGGTAGGTACTCGTGAATAATCTGTTACGAGTAAGTAGTAGATGCAAAAAAAAACATTTTTAGTCGGTAACAAGAAAAAGTGAGCGTACATATCGTTTCTCGATGGCATTATACAATGTCGCCCATGGGCATGTGACCGCCCGTATTTTTCTGAATATTCATGAAAAATTATCGAAAATTAACTTTAAAAGGTCTATCTTTAATATTTTTCATGTTATTCAATTTTTTATGTTTATTTATTTATTTAAACTTTTCACACTCAAAAAAGTACAAAGGCGGACTTAATGCCTTAGGCATTCTCTACCAGTCAACCAAGGGTGGTGAAGAGATTAGATGGCAGGTGCTCTATATGAGAGGAACAAGGATAAATTAAAAAAAAGTATTCTAATTCATTATAACTAAAATAGGTACAACAGTACAAACTACATACACATACATACATATTTACTATAATATATACCTATATTATATATATATACATATAATACGAATTCAATTTTGACGACACGGTTGGCGCAGTGGCTGAGCGATCGACTGCTGCGCAACGTGTCGCGGGTTCGATCCCCGCACGGAACAAATATTTGTATGATCTGCAAGTAGTTGTTCCGGGTCTGGGTGTTAGTGTATGTGAGTTTCTATGTTTGTAAACGCACCCACGATACAAGAAGAAATTCTTAGTGTGGGGCATTTTTTTTTTTTTTTTTTTTTTTTTTTTTTTTTTTTTAAAAAAAAAAAAAAAAAAAAAAAAAAAAAAAAGGGAGAGAGGTGTTGAGATGACTCTACTCTATTTATTTTGAAAATAACTCCGCAATTTCCGCTTTAATGCATACCGACTGGTGGCCGTCCTGATATCAAGAGGAAGCGCATTCCAAAGAAGAATGGACTGAATATGAAAGGAAGAATGAACAAAGTCAGAAGTATGAGAAGGACAGAATAGGAGAAGATTGTTAGAAGAACGCAGATTCTTAGTGTGTGAAGAACATAGATATTGGAAGTGAGACATAAGATAAGAAGGAGGAGTGGGAGAGTTGAGAAGGGAGAAAAGCGTGGTCAAAGTGCGCAAACTTCTCCTTTGGCGAATGGACATCCATTCGCCATGATCATCCATGTTTTTAGTAGCGTTTGCCATATCTTCTATGTTATTGGCTCGATTTGTATTCTGTTTATTATTTCTAATAGCTTACGAGTTATTTTATCGGATTAACTAAAAAAAAATAGTAAAATTTGTCGACTATGAAAAAAAAACGGAGGTGAAGATTTTTTTTTCCAAAAAAACAGTATTTATTTTAAAAAACATAAGTGAAATTATGTTAATTATACATAAAATTATAGCGGGATACTGAAAAAAATAAAAATAAGTAAAAATGAAAAAAAAAAAACAATTAAAGATAGACCCCCCTTTTTAAGTTTATTATCGATAATTTGTCATGAATATTCAGAAAAATACGGGCGGTCACATGCCCATGGGCGACATTGTATACCATTAATAGTAGCAAAAAGTCAATATTTTTAAATTTGTTAGTGCTTCAAAGTGATAAGGTAGATTATTACATAGATGTATTGTATGCCTTGGTATGTATTTAAAGTAAGTAAGAATTTAATGTTGTAGCAGAAATATTTAATTTTGAATAACAAAGCAATTTTTATAAGAACTCATAACAAGATATTAAACTTACGCTTTACCTTCAAATAGTTACAACAGTTCACTTTATGCTCAAACAATGAAGAAGTTTTATTATACAGTTTAGTTTTTGGGGTTCCGTACCCAGCAATAGCCTATTACTAAGGGCTCCGCTGTCCGTCCGTCCGTCACAGGGATGTATCTTTTGAACCGTAATAGGTAGACACTCAAAATTTTCAGAGATTTTTTTACTATGGTCGCTATAACAACAATTAATAGTAAAAGTAAAATAAAGTTAAAAAAAAAATGGGGTCCCCATACAAGAAACGTGTAAAAGAAATATGTAATGTTAAATGTTGTAAGGTGGTACGGAACCACAGAGTATAGACAATACTCCGTGTACGGAAACCATCGTGTGCAAGGCCGACTCTCACTTGGCCGCTATTTTTCCAACGCTATAGTTTGGTCCATAGAAAATATCAGAAGGCTCATGCAATTTCGAATGTGCAAATCTAGTTAATGGGAATAAATAAATTCAAATAAACATGTTTGCTAATGTACCTGTGCCTATGTCTAGGAAGCCAATACTAAGCAGCGTTTTAAATATATTTATTGTTTGACAGTAAAATTCTCGTGCTTTTTGGGAATGCAATCGATAATCGGACTTCTGTCAACAAAACGGACTCTTCAGTTTTTTTCAAGGAAAAACTTTTTTATTTTTTATTTAACGTAGAATTCTGATGATTCCGTATTTAAGCTGACTTTATCACTACACTGGCTCTTTACCACCAAGCCTTTCGTGCAGACACGCCGCTTCAATTTACTCCGTTTCCCGCCATTCCGGTTGAACTGACAGTTGACATTAGTGACAGCTACCTCACTACTGATGTGCATGACTGCTCTGCATGAGCATGATCTGCTGTACTGATGTACGAGCCAAGACTTTCCGGATTCATGTGGGCATTGTATAATTATCACTTGCTTCAAAAACGGTGAAGGAAAACATCGTCAGGAAACCGACATGGCTGAGAGATATTTCTCGACGGATGTGAAGCCAAGTCAGAGGCCCATGGGCGGCTTTAAAACTCTGACACCAGGTTAGTCACTAACCACACGAAAAGAAGAAGATGTGCATGACATATTGTTTACATAAGATAAACTATCACTACACTTATAGTCTGATATATCAATGACTGTGTGAACTGGTACTTCTAAACTTATTTCTTTACCGGCCTCATTATTAGTTCCACAAAAGAAATCCTCAACTATGTCCAAACTCCTATTATTCTTGTACAATAGATATCTATTTGGGGACGTATAATATCATCTCTTGTAATTTGGACAGTGAGTTTAACTTTTTTTTCTGTCGGTATTTACTTTTGTCTGTCAGAATAGGTCGGGAAATGTATAGAAATGCGAATTTTGCTGATATGCTCGTCTATAGTTAGGGTAAATTGGGGTATGAGAAATAGATTTGTATCCTAATGATAATGTACGAAATGCGTAGGAACTTAGGGATTCAATGTTTAGTTATTCCTTATTATACGGCGAAATACTAATGATAATCCTTATCAGAAAACATCATTGGACTTAATATTAAACTAGAAGAATATTGGTTTGTCGCTTTATTATTTATTCATGGTCTGGCAGTTCGGGTAATTTTTGCGGCCTACCCAAATGTCTTTTCTTTGGTATTGTTCGTCGAATTGTTGAGCTCCTCAAATTTTGAGTTGAGCTGCACGATTACTAACAAAAGCGTGCACTAACTGGACAGGTCCACTCAATTTGGTGTGGTTCTTTCCTCAATAGACCATTTCAGACACCAATCTACATGGTCTTCACATGGTCTGACCAAGATTATCTCGACCTTTCTTCTCAGAGTAGTCAGATAGGAAACGCCGACCTCATCTAGTTTTTAAAATATTATTGACGTGTAAAAGTGTTTGTACAAACCTATTTACAGAAAATAAAATCATTTCAATCATATTGAAATGAAAATTACATGTTCTTTTAATGACTGCCTAGTTTATCTAGTGGTCGCAAGCGTTACTGCTAAGTATGAGGTCCTGGGTTCGATTCCTGCGTCGTGCAAAGTGTTATTGGATTTTTCTATCTGGACTTTCTCAGTACCAGCCCGGACTCTGGATTTGTGCCCAGTTGATGGCAATAGGTATATAGGCTCGCCCCTTATTACATGGGACTTAAACATAACTGGCGAAATGTGGGTGTACTGTAGACGCAGGGTGGTCCAGGGAATTTGTCCGATGTAATCTGTTAGTCGTTTTTTATATTGTACCATTTTTTGCCGAACTGAATAAAGCTTTTTTACTTTAACTTTTTACTTTGACTTACTGTGACTTTATGTTATGTTAAGTTTTTTTGTATTTATAGGTACCATCGAAGAACTTCATATCTATACACCGTAAGGACTATTTCTGCTTGCAGCGCTCGGCAGCTATAGAACCGGGCCGGTAACAGTTGTGGTCATCGTGTTCACGGGATTTTGTTTTCAAACTGCTTAGATATGAAGTTCTTCGATAGTACATACAAATGGTTTACTATGACTTCTTTTTATCTTTTCTCGAGTCGTCTAACAGATGATTGAAAAGATTTCATTACATAACCTATCAAGTTTCATCAAAAATAAAAACGATAGTTTAAAAAAACAACTTGGCACATTACTTAGTTACCATAAAACAAAAATCCTTCACAGCGGCCATCTTTATTTCCCTACTATGATCACATCTGCCTGCTTTTTCCCAACTATGTTGGAGTCAGCTTACAGTCTAACCGGATGCAGCTGAAAACCAGTTTTTACATGAAGTGACATCGACGGGTATCGTATAACCCAGTAACTGGAGTGAGTAGACTGTCTGTCAGACTTTCGGGCTTTTGACGAGCCGTAACGACGGTCAAAGATCTACAAGTGGCAGCCGGGACCAACCGATTAACGTGGTTTCCGAGGCATGGAGGGGACTCGATATTTGATGGATGATCACCTATCCACGGACCGACCTCGGCCAGCGTACCTTTGATCGACAAGTGCGGCTGTTATTTAGCCTCTTCAATCGTTCCGCCAAAAATAATGGACACTCCAAATAAACCCCGGCTTATCACATGATTTATTTAGATACCTCAAAATACAAACCCTTCACAGCAGCCATCTTTATTCCCTAGTATCATGGAAAACAAAAAACCGGGAAAAAACTCGCTTAAAATTTCCCGTCACTCTTCTCTCGTCCCGTAACTCGATCTCAAAGCCCCCCCCCTTTTGTTCGCGTAGGGTAGTTTTACACTTGTTCGAAACTATAATCTCATTCAGGACACGTCCCCATACTCTTAATTACCAAATTCTATAGACATGACTCTTGAAACTTCCGTGGCTGTGGTTTGTATGTTGTAATTATTAGAGCTCACGGTTTAATTTTGATGGAGTGATGGTTATTAGTTTGTTTGGTACTTATCTGGTTTTAGTTTGATAAAAATTAAGAGTTCTTTAAATACAATGCAAAAACTCACGAGTTTTTTCTGTGGTAGGTCTTCTCTTCTTTTCGTGGTGTCGGAGTTTTTATGCCGCCCATGGACCTCTGACTTGGCTACACGTGCCGTCGAAAAATTCAGTAGTTATGTGGTAGGGTAAGTCAAAGTCAAATCATTTATTTACAAAAAATAATTATTGAATCTAGTCGCCACTTCCAAAAGGTAGTTTTCGTATAGAGAAGAATGGGCAAGAAAATCCACCATTACTCCTTTTAAAGGTGTAGAAACATCTGAACACCACATGCATACTCCCTACTAATAAGATATATACCAGCCTGCTACTGTCCCACTGCAGGGCAAAGGCCTCTTCTCAAACAGAGAAGGCACGAGCATTGATCACCACGCTTGCTCAAGACGGGTTGGCGATTTCAGACTTATATTAACTATAAAGTTCAGGTTTCCTCACGATGTTTTCCTTCACCGATGTCAGTAATGTCCAAGATAAACTGAGAAAGTACATATGAATTGAAAAAGTCACATTGGTACTTGCCCGGAACCCACAATCTCGTGCATGAGAGGCGAGGCCTTAACCACTGGGCCATCACGACAATAAGATAACGCCCTTAAAAAAAATTGGAGTTTACTAAAAAAAATTTAAGAACATGATCTTATTTGTTAAAAGAAAAGAAAGAAAGAAAAAGTTTTTAGTGTGACTCGCACAGGAAATCACACATTAAACTAAAAACACATTAAACATAAATAAAAAACAATAAAAAACAAAGTAACATTAAAATTCAAAGAAGGAAGTCCTGTACGAAGCCAAAAGGCTCCTATCTCAGCATGATGCCGCGACATTTAAAAATAAATAAAAATGTCGCAGCGCTGGTATTCTAAAGATATAATATTGGCTGGTATTGTTGATATTATAAAGATTTTTTAAAATGTTTGTATGTTTTTTTAAATCTCAGATAAAACTTATTCGAATAGTTAAACCTTTCACTGATGCAAAGCTAGACCATTACCGAGTTACATAGGATAATAATTACGTTAAATTAAAAGAGATTTATGCTCTTTTCCGACATCCACGCGCATGAACTGGCAGAAAAAAACTAGGTTATAATAAATGCTTGTTTATTTGAATAAGTAGTTTTAATGTAATAAGTGTTTATTAGATTGTTTGAAGTATCTCTAAATGTTATATGATGTTCGTTCCTATTTTTTTAATTTCTTAAAATTTTCCTAACTTTATCTATTCAATCAATCTGCCTACCCTTTTCCCAACGATGTTGGGGTCGGTTTCTAGTCTAACCGGATGTAGCTGAATACCAGTATTTTACATGAAGCGACTGCCTATCTGACCTCCACAACCCAGTTACTGGGTAATTAATACGATACCCCTTGGTAAGACTGGTGTCAGACTTTCGGGCTTCTGACGACTCGTAACGACTGTCAAGATCCACGAATGACAGCCGGGACCAACGGCTTAACATGCTTTCCGAGGCAAGGAGGAGTATCGGTATGTAAAGATGGTCACCCATCCACTGACCAACCCTGGCAAGCTTAGCTTAACCTTATGGATCGAACAGTGCGGCTGTTGTTACTTAGCCACGAGCTCCTCCTAACTCCTTACTCTTCTAACTTTATCTATTATTAATTATTAAATATTTTAAATTTGTTAGAGTAGTTTTTAATTTTATTGTGCATGTGCCTGCTGTAGTCTTCTATAAGTGAAGGAGTACACCTTCTTGATACCTGATGTTGCCCTTTATTTGGGTCATGTATTATGTACATCTTTTGTTAATAAATAAATGCAAATTAAGACAACGTTACGTACTTACGATAATGGCTCATAACCTCATAACACCACGTGTCAGATGTTACGGTCTTAAATAAATTAATAAGCAATACCTAATAACGGATGCCTATAACTTTGCCAAAGTTTCCCGCGATAGATTTTCCCAGAGTCTCCTTTATTAAACAAGACGCCTCCATCTTACGGCGATATTGGATCTAGTCTTGATAGCATTATCGCTATTATGTAAATAATATACGTTTTGCTTGCTGCTGTTTAATATTATAATAACATCATAATATCACGCCTGTTTTCCCCGAGAGGTTAGGCAGTGGTGAATCTATAGAGGTATGAGGAACAGGGTGTAAAGTTCATTCATCCTCCATAAAAGAAGGAGGATCCTCCAACCAGACGGTGTCGTGTCTGGCCGACGATTGTTTTATTTTTATGTAGGGCATCTCGTAGCTGACCACTGAGGTCATGACTACTTAACCGGTCAATCCTGTGGCTGCTTTAAGCTTCTACACTCAAAGCCTCCAGCCAGGGGCAAAACTATGCTAATTAAAACTAGGCGAACGCTCGCTAAGGGCACCCCCTGTGGGGTACGAACCTCGGCTTAGGGCGTTCGCTGGGGGGAGGACAGCAAGAGGGACAGGCTGGATCAAAAGTATATCATTATTATTAATCGGGGAATTTAAAGCTACAGGCTCAGCATCGACACGGGCTGGTGCATCGTCGGGCAAGGGTCGGGGGGTGACGATTGATGTCGGAACGTTGTATTTATACGCGCGGTAAACCCTGCTTGTGCGATGCAGGATATTGCGTGACGTCAGTGCTACGCATCACACTAGTGGTAGTGTTCGCATAGTACACCCACATTTGGCCCATGTTTAAGATCCATGTAAAGTTGGGGGCGGGCTTATTGCCATCAACCGGGCACAAATCCAGACTGCGGGCTGCTACTGAGAAATTCCATAATCAAAACCCAATAACACTTTGCTCATCCCGGGAATCGTACCCAGGATCTGATACCCAGCAGTAGTGCCACTTTAGTGCCTGAAGGGTGCCAAACGGAACCCTATTAAGCCTCGGCTGTCGGTCCGTCTGTCTGTCAGCGGGCTGTTATGTATCTCATGAACCGTAATAGGTACACAGTTGAAATTTTCACAGATTGTGTATTTCTATTGACAGTACAACAACTATAATTAAAATTAAAGAAAGTTAAAAATTAAAGGGGGTCATACAACAATCTTCTAGTTTGAAAAATAAAGTTTCTTACCGTGGCATGTGGGGCGACATTGTCTAGAACTCATCGAGTAGAGTACAAACATATTTTTTATTTTTATCTTCAAAAATGACGAAATAGGGGGCCGTAAAAGTTTTACGTTTTAGACCATTTTTGTACGAGCTCTATCGGAACAACCAAACCAGTTAGGAGTTTGAAACTTCTGTGTATCTTGTACCTTATAGTGTATTTAATCAACAAATATTAAAAAACGCCATTCTTAAGGTATTTTATTTAAATATTGACGATTTTCTGAAACCGTGAACAAAATATAACAGTATCAGAAACATAAATTTAATGTTGCATTTTTTTAAATTTAAGTTGAAAAATATTTTTTCGATTTCGTTTATTTCAACTAAAAAGAACTTTATGGCTATAACCATTCGTGTGCGAGTACGACTCGCACTTGACCGGTTTTTTCTCGCCGACTTGTCGTCAATTCACGTGACCAGAGAGCTGGCTTGTTCTTTGGCCAAATAATTAGCAATACCATTCAACGTGGCAATGCTGCCAGCCTTCTGGGTACCTCAGCGATGCGGACGAGTACTTCGCCGCCTGTGTCCTTTTGTTTTTGTAGTTATTTGTATAGTTAGTTAATTAGTCATTCAATTTAGTACCTAGTGTAAATAGTTAGTTGTGATTTAATTATTGTAAAAAACAGTTTTTTGATCCGTAGTAAAAAAATAATTTCTTTACTAAATAAAAATAAATTAAACTGAATTCCGAAACTATTGTTCTGACGACAGCAAAATAAACTACAGCACTACGACTTCAAAACGTTTTGATGTTACCGAACCCGATTAAAGACCATTTGTATAAGAAAATACAATTTTCATGAGGCTGTTTATATTTCACTATCGTTTCTTAGTAATCGTTCAAGAGATAATACTGTGCTAACACTTACGAAACCAAATATTTATGTTTGTCTTATACCTTGTTTATTTATTTATGTTTTAATAACATTGGGATTGTGTGTTAATAGGATTTAGAGAGGTTGAAGTATATTTTATCTACTCTCATATCGTATTATTCGAATTAAATTGAGGTTTATCAAAACGAGTTTATACTGACGTACATTATAAACACAATATCGAAATTTAAAAATAGAATCATATTATAACACTTTTTCTCTAACAAAATAATGCTATAAAACATTTTTCAACACACTTGCTCGTAAAGTAGCTCTTATGGAACCGTTTTTAGGGTAATAATTCAGTGCATTAAAAACGCGTGCTTTTTACTTTATATTATCGGACCAGTGCTGTAATGCCACAGATAACCAGGATTATGAAACCAGGATAAATCAGGATTTGGTTGCGACTCGCTAAAACAATAACATTAGACTTGCCTGGGAATTGAACGCGATACCTACGTGTCACTGATTAAATACGCAGTAATTAGGATACACGTATTATCACACCTACTTTAACATCCTATGCGTGTTTCTTATCTTTTTAATTATTTTAATTAACAATAAAAGCGAAAACTGGAATAAATTTTGAATTTTTACAAAAGTCAAACAACCGACCATAGGCAACCGAAATCCCTTTTAACTGGTCTAAATTTATCTTGTTATTGAAAAGTTAGTGATTGACATAATAAATATCGACTATTTGTTCAAGGAGTATTTTATTAATCCTTTATTGAAAAAAAAAACTATTTTAATGTATTTATAATTATTATACTGACAACAATCGTGTTTTTGGCTAGGATTTTCAAGATGCTGTTGGAGCTAGCCCACGCTTAAAGATGCGGTCCTATTTCCTTATTAAATAATGTCGTAGGCCTATATGTATTATGGGGACCCCTCAAGTTTTAGAATATTAAGTATACTGCTTTAACACTGAATTTGTTACGAATCATAACGAATACCTTCAAAAAGAGCACGGGCTGCCCGCCATTCAATACCGAATGTCAAAAAGAAGAATGTTTCTGGAAATTGAAACTCCAATCATATCCCCTTCAAGTGATCTTAAATCGTCTGAGCTAACTAGACCAATACAATATATCGTTACTGTTAGAAATATTATAAAATGTTTTTGTCTTTGACGTTCGACATGTCCGACGGAAGTACGAGCAGAGAATATGAGCTACCCCAGGGATCACCAATTAGTTTTATTTAGGGTCTATATAAAAAATTAATATGACTCGCGATCCGTTTGGAAGACGTTACCTTAGTAGGTTGCTAGTGCAACCAAGATTAAAAGATGTTGAGCATCTTTTGTAGGACCTTGCGTATTTTTGTGTTTTTTGGAAATCGATCATTTCGATTTGTATAATACCTCACCTAGCTAGCTCTATTACTCCCGAAAACATTTCCTTGCGTCAGTGTCGTCCGTTGTTGTGTCGACGGCACAAAATATAAAGCGTGAGCTTAATTCAATTACTCAAAAAAAAATGATTAGGTTTTTGTTACAAATTTAACTGTTTGCTTAAAGTACGTACAAAATAGGTCGGCGGTCCGGATTCGGACCGCGATTCGACATTTGGTGACTCCTGAGCTACACCATATCTCTAAGTAATCTGTGAGCTACACCATCTGTAAGCTCGTCTCGTATTATTTTTCAGGTAGGTATTTGGTTAGCATATCTATTTTTTTTTTCATCTTTGTCATACCACACGTACGTAAGTACCCGTGCTGTCTTGTTCGTTTTCACGGTTTTAACTTCTACCATATTTCAATGGATTTTTTTTTATGTGAAAGTTACTCAATATAAAAAATACTGATGAAACTCTACCTACAGAAAAATCGTAACATCGAAAGTACCAAAACGAAAAGATCATACTACTACATCACTAAAACCATAGACAATTTCTAGCGGCCATTGTTGTTTGACAAATTTTGTTATAAAAAAAACGAAAATCTAAAGTATTATCACCAACCGACGTACAACAGTTTTTAAAAGAAGCACCGATTAACAGTATACCTGGCAACAAAGGTCAGTTGTACTTTATAAATCTAAATTATCATCTCCATATTTTTGTTATTTCAGCATAAGTTCTTACAACAAGTCTGTTTTTTTCCTCGCAAGTTTATTGAAAAACGTCGTCTGAAACGCGTGTGCATTGATCATTACCCACTCGGCTAAATTATCGCGCTCGTCTATGGCTCACGCGCCAATGCCGCCTTTTGGGTAATGACCAATACAGCACACTTGTATCATAATGTACAATTTTCTTTCTATTACGATACAGGGCAAATCCAAGAAGTTAATATCACCAAGGAGTGTTTCCATCTATTTTTGCAATTGAACGTTAGCGGGGGACAGCAGCACCGCTCTAGCGCATGCGCGGTGATGTGCTGGGTGCAGGCGCCATTCATATGTTTTGTTGTACTGAATTTTGTGGGTTTTTTTAATTCTTGATCTTTAACTTTTATCTTTTATTTAGTAGGTTCAATCCCAATGTAAATAATGTAGAATGTGAATGAGTAGATAATCTAGTGTATGAAACTGCACATAACTAGGTATTAAAACTCTCGTGTACTATTAAAAACCTCGCCTACGGCCCGGTTTCTAAACACACTCGTATTTTAATACCCTTCTTTATGCAACAGTTTCATAAACTACTATTAATGTATTTTGCTAATCATTATTGATAACTATCTTTTGCCCGCGGCTTCGCACGCTGCACAGATTTAATTCGCTCTGTTTCAAGGCAGTGGTGACCCAGTGATAACGGCCCCGACTTACAAGTAGTAGGTCGTGGGTTCGAACCCAGGCATGCGCTTTACTTTGTGTAAATAATCTCTCAAAACGGTGAAGGAAAACATCGTGAGGAAACCATGTCCTAGAACAAAAAAAATCGAAGACATGTGACATCTACCAACCCGCACTGGGCCCGCGTGGTAGATTACAGCCCACTCCCTCTCGAAGAGAAGAGGCCTGTTTCCCAGCAGTGGGAATAATAAAGGCTGGTAATGATATACGTATGTACCACGCGTTCGTTTCTCAGCGAGTGTTTTGTCCGCCAAGTGACCGTCGCTGAGCGAGTACTCTCTTTGATAACTCTTGTCGTTGCTACAAACGAGTACTCGCCGGCAGTGTGGACAGTCAGTATGTATCTCTTTAACCGACTTCCAAAAAGGAGGAGGTTATATGTTCGCCACGTTTTTTTTTTTCTTTTTTTTATGTCTGCCGATTTCTCCGTCAATTGTGGACCGATTTAGAAAACTTTTTTTTTGTATGAAAGCGTATGCTCCCAAGTTGGTCTCATATAAATTTTATTAACTTTGCTTGGACAGTTTTTGAGTAAGGTTCAATAATACTTATTTTTCCCACTTAGTATATGTGAATGATATGATGATAACTTCCTGTGACTGCTATTTAAATAGTAGGTAGTGGTATTCGAATTTGAATGGGGTAGGTACCACAACTAAAAAGTGAAAAATAAAAACTTTTTACAAAAAAAAAGACTTCGAAAAAAAGTGTGAAATAACTTTAATTTCGGAAGTCGGTGGCAAAAAACAAAAATTCAAAACCTAGACACCGACTTCCGAAATTAAAGTTATTTCACACTTTTTTTCGAAGTCGGTTGGTTTCTTTTTGTAAAAAGTTTTTTTCTACTTACACGGAACCCACAATCTTTTGTACTTCTTGAGCGGGAAAATCGTTGATAGTTTGTCGTTTTCTCGACGGCGGTGGGATAATGCCTAAGTGATTTTCAAGAAAATAATTATAGAAAAGACTAGAAAAATACTGAAAGCACCACACAAAATGAAATAAAATAAAAAAACCTCATCCTACCATCTTCCTTTAAACTGTTGCCACAAATAAATAATATTTCCGTGTATTTCTTCTAGTGAAATAAATTGCAACACGGCATACACTTATGTCGCAATTCGTGTCGCAGTCGGAATGTAAAATGTCTCCACTTTGTAACATCTCACATATTCTTGGCTCTCAAATAGTATTCTACCGAATCACACACATTGTGAGATAAGAGTATGTAGCGGCATCTACATCGCTACATGCAAACTACGCATCAAAGGCCTGACGTCACACGACATCCTGACGTCACACAAATCCTGCATCGCGCAATTAGAGTTTACCGCGCGATAAACATATATACAAGCTTCCCGACTTCAACCTCTGGGCATTTGCCTGCCAGACATCACCCGTCTGGTTGGAGGATCCTCCCTTTTCTATGGTGGATGAGTAAACTTTACACCCTGTTCCTCATACCCCTAAAAGTATTTTGTAAATGACAAATAATTTTGTAAATACACACAGTAGGTCGTATTTTATTTCATTACTAATATGCTGGTCAACCATAAATCATTATCAGAGAATGGGTCATTAATTTTAATTGGTGCATAACATATTTCATTCACTCTGACATAACGCATGTATTTTCTCTCACCCTTTCACGACACAAAAGAATTCATCACTCTGCAACCAATTTTGAAGAAGCTTTTTTTATCCTCAACGGGGAGTGAATCGTTAGAAAAATGTTTTTTGAAGCACATTTCCACTCGGTATAAAAAAGTGCCACAGGAAAAAGAGGCGACAATTTCCCGTGAAACCCATTGAGTTGTCGTTGCTATTTTTCAGAATGCAATAAACTTGTCAGAGGCAGTCTGCTTTTGGTAGTTTATCATTTTTGTTTCACATTGACCCTTCAACATAGTAAGTAAATCACTGAAATAAAACAAGAAAGGCGTTGGTTTGCGTAGACTTGGTTTTAGGAAACAAGGATGCTACGGCGTAGCTGGCGTAATGATATCACCGCTACGCTTGCTACGGCGTAGCAGATAGCTAAATCCCGCTACGTCACTATGAGCTTTGCTACGAAACGGGCATGTATTTCTCTATGACAAATTTTATTATTCAGGAAATAACAATAACTTTAAAAAAGCTTATTGAGGAATACTATAAAATTAACGCTTTTCTTAATGATTTAAGAAAAGCACAGCATACCTTGTAACACAAACGTTTCTATCCGAGTGAAGGGAACAATAAAGCAGTGTGTAGAACTAACAATGGTAGCAACTTAATTACTACTCTCAGACGTGCTACAGTAGACGTGTGTGCATTGTTACAGTAAATTCTATTAGGCTTTACAGGTGCTCTATATCTTGATAAACCGACATGCATTAAAATGTAGTTACTAAGACCTGTTGCAATTCTTATATGAATCGGTATATTTTTTTTACCTAAATCTAGCTATAAACTTCCAACTACCGGTAGAATGAATAAAAACATAACATAATATCACGCCTAATCCCCGAAGGATTAGGCAGAGGTGTACCTACAGTACACCCACATTTCACCAGTTATGTTTAAGGCCAGGTAAAAAAAAAAAAAACAATGGGTCTGCTATAGTTATCACATTCATGGAAAGTGTCTTGGTTATCACGGTTATAAAAGTTTTTGCCAGAACTACGCTTCGACCTATCAACAAAAAGTTATAAATAAAAACTCAAACTCGAAGCCTTTATTTCAATTAAACCACTTATGGACACCTTTTAAGTTTGTCAAGAAGTCGGTCAGTTCGTCAGAAAGTGGACGTTAGTTATCCATTCCAAAACGTAGATCTCTATGGAGAAGAACGGGCAAGAAACTCCAAGGACACTTAAAATCCTGGGTAAGTTTCTAGACGTATGCCTAAGCTATAAAAACCTTTTGAAGTTTCATGATTAGTGTGACAGTTATATTTAGTTTAAATGTAGATTGTGCTGCTGAAGTTGTAGATGAACTGCGATGTAACTTCACAGTAAATATGAGCCCGGATAGTCAAGGTTCAATTCAATAAGATCAGAACTCGATACAGGAGTCGCCTAGTAACTAAACTTTATCTAGAAACTTTGTCAACTAAGAAATACTTCAGTTAGGCCCATCGTCCACGACGCTTCCCAAAAGTAATGTGTTGCTAACTCAAATCACCAATAAGTAGCCAGAATTTCACAGCATTAGTATTTAATTAAATGGCAGTCCGTATGGTACACGATGCAACTAATCACAAAATAGTTAATAATGCGGTAAGTCACGGTTTCTTAAAAGAACGGTCGAGCCGTAATGAAAATCTGTATATTCTTTTTTTCATTTGACATTAAGGTGTCAAAAAATGGTCTGTATTTAGACAGCGGTTATTGTGTGACCGTTTACCGCTTTCTTAGGAAACCAAGGCTTTAGTAAGTCGCATTGTGCAGCCTCCACCCGTTCGATTCCCAACTGATAATTGGCAAATGAATAAAAAACGGGTGTGTACCTTCAAAAGTATAATATTGATAATAAAACAAGCTGGTATAGCCGGAGGCACACAAAGATTTGTGGGTCGTGGGTTACGGATGTCTATTGTCACTTCTGCAGGGATAGGTACTCCCCTGTAGCTGCAGGCGAATTCCCGCCGCTGGACGGAGATGGAAGTTGGCCGCAGTTCAGTGCTCTGCTGCACGGTTACGTCACAGAAGGCGCAGCCGCCGTCTTTCTCAGCACACCGGTGGCGAAGCGTAAATGTGAAACCTGGAAACCACCGTTCCAGCTGATTAGAACCCGGTCTAATAACCTCCGTGCTGGTGTACCACCGACGACAACGAAGAAGAGATACCTATTTGATTGTAGTAGTATTGACGTGGTGGTACTAACCAGAACGGGGTTTACATTATAAAAAAAGCTCGGGCAAAAAGTAAACAGTAAAATAACGATAACTATGAAACGCTTAAAACGTTTAAATTTTTAAATTAATATTGTAGTTACTTGACGGTAGAAGGAAATTAAATAGCATAATAAAGCATTATTAGCAATTTCTGAGGCTATTCCTAAATAGTGCTTACTTAATGTGATGAATTTGAATAAGCGACAGAAATTGAGAAAGAAGACAAGAAGTTTATATAATAATACACAGGATAATTATTGGCAAAACAATACATGATTATGATGTGCGTGATTTGTGTGCTATTCAAAACTTACCCTAAATCGGGATTTTCACTAAACTTAATTGACACTTAATAAACTCGTTGAGAACGTTAAGGATTATAAATAATTTGAATAACGGTCGTGTCTGCTAGGGCGCTCGACAGGACGCAAAGCGGTACGTGCACTCTCACATCAGCCTAGAAGCGACTGGCCGGACTCCGTCTCCTGCGCGGGCGCAATCCCGTTCACATCATTCGTTCCCTCCGAACATCCGCCCCGCACCGCACACGTACCTACCCGGCGTTCCAAGTCGTACACAAACAAAGAGCAAAGCATTAATTTATAATCTATTATTTGTCCTTTATCATTAGTACCATAAACAAAACATGATTATTCATGTAACGTTCCGTTACAGTGTACGGACCGCCAACACGAAACACACCCATTTGTTTTTTTTTTTTTTTAAGAAATACCCTAGTACTGTGACATTCTGGCTACGCATGAATGATTTGAGTTTGTCGTGGCAGCATCTACAGCGGCACATGCGAACTACGCATCAATGACCCATCGTCACAAAAATCCTGCATCGCGCAAGCAAAGCTATATACACGTCAATGCGCGTTGACGTGCCGTATCAACCATAATTATTCTCCTGCCCATATTCCAATTTATTCGGGATCAGCGCAATGTCTTTTTTCTCCCATTATTTTCTATTTGTTGTCATCTCGGTAATCTTTTATGGGTCTTCCCCTACTCTTATAGGCATCCACATTCACAGTCAAAACTTTCAAAAAAGCGTCGCTCTGTTCTCGACGCTTGATGTGTCCACACGTCGGGTCCGTGTTCGAAACAAGTCAATCTTCATCCTGAGGATGCCTCGTTGAGTAGTGAAACACATGTCGATTTCTTATAGGGTTCTTTATGACTCTTTGAGAATAGTTAAGCGGATTAGGTTACTAAATAAACGTCGTCTATTGTATTTTATAATGGATTTCCGCAAAGTCACGCCTGAGTCAATTAACTATGTCAAAACTTTAATCACGACATTTTCCTCATTCCTCATTTTTCACATGCCCATAACATGACAACCGATTTCAACACAACTTTTCAGTCACCGGTGCCACTTTTTGATATCCGATGTTAACCATCGCGCAGTAAGTAGCCAACCAGACACATCACCCATCCAGTCGGAAGATCCTCCCTTTCCTATAGAAGATGAAGAACATTACACACTGTTCCTCATTCCTCTATATTGTAACTAGTTACTTTCGAGTAGCGTAGTGGACGATGGGCCTAAGAAATAGTTCAGTTACAGATCGCAAAATTTGCACAACTGAAACCGTTTCTCATTTAAAATAGATTACAAATACTCGTAGCTACGATATCATCTAAGTAAATATATTCCATAACTAGTTTAATTATTAATAAAATATTCATTTGCCTAACACAGCAATTTGTGAAGTTTGTCGTTGAATTTACATAACAATAGACTTATTTATTAGAAATACCTAAGGGAATGAATACAATGATTAAAATTAGAATTCATATTTTACACTGGCAATGTAACTTTTAATTAGGTGTGTATTTCTTTTTGTTATTTACATTTACGTTCTTTTCGTATTACACTTAAACTTTCTCTTCTTTCTTTTACATGTTAATTTTTTGTTAGGAATAAGAATACATCAGAATCATCATAGCTTGTTGTTGCTTGTTGCGTTTATCCTAAAAGTTGGCAACGTCGCAAATATTTACCTGTTTTGATTAATTTGACAATATTACTGTATGGAAATATGAAATGTGGCTAACTAGTGAACTAGAATATTATTAATGAATTGCAATTATAACACTGCATTTGATGTTGTAACCGTTTTAGGTGTTAAAAAGGCATTTGGAAAGTTTCCTAAAACTTTTTTTACATCTAAAACGAAATATTCGATGTTACGATGTTAATTATTGCATTTGATCATCAATATTTAAATTCAGTAGTTAGCCACATTTCTTAATTTCATATACTAATATTGCCAAATTAATCAAAACAGCGAAATATTTGACATGTATTTGCGACGTTGCCCACTTTCAGAATAATCGCTCTTAACGTCGACTTTAAAACGATTAATGAGTGCCAACAACAAGAGACATTACTGCTTCCTAGTACCCATCATCTTGACAGAAGTCATTAGCAACAAGAAGAAAATGACATTTTCATTCAAAATCAAACATACCAAATCATTTCTCTAAATTTTCCTCAAATTCAATCTACAGTCCTCTCGAACAGAATCCTTACAATATACCAAGTGAGATGTTATCGAGAGCCCAAATTAAATCTGAATCGGGTCCCAATCAGTCACGTCGATACTCAGTCGAGAACACATCGTTTGTGCAGCAGGACCAATCTTTTGTCAACTAAAGGACCAATCTTTTGTGCGCCAATCTTTTGTGAACCAAAGGACCAATCTTTTGTATTTTCAGTCCTATAGGGGTTGTTTAGAGAAAACAATTGAATTGAGTTTCAATCAATCATTGTTAGTTTTAATTTATATGGTAATTTGGGAGTGGAACACATGGCGTCGCTGGATGGGGAGATAGAGATACGGAGATAGTATTGTCTATGAGTATTAGTTTAGATTGCAAGTACCATCGCATACTAGGCGAGTAGAGCCTGCGATCGGTTTTTCAAGATTTTTTCTATGAACTGAACTCATGGCGACCAACAAACTAAGCAGTGGCCGCTTGCCTTCAAACTCAACTTCTATAATATCTTGCTTGTGGGTCGTAAGATATGCATAAAAAAACTACGAGACAAATGGTAGCAAATCGCAAATGAACACAATTTTTGACCACTCCTGTCACTTTTTTCGAGACTTGTCGCTCAGTTCAGCTTCTAGCAACGTGAACGTACCACGTTTTTGTTAACTACTTTCTTAATAGTCTCTCATATGATATTCATTAAAATACACCATACAACGTGTCATCCACAAATGCATGTCAAATTATACCGCCATATTCATTTCAATACCGAGAAACACTATTCAGTTATAGTTAAATCGAGTATGGACATAATACACAAACTTGTCGATAATAGAGTGGGGATATACGGAGTTATCAATAATAATTCATACGATATCGTCAGTCGAGCGCGATGAAGATTGTTCGACTAATCAATATTAGTTGGATTCGATGCTGAATATCAATGGAATCCTATTTGTGGACCGTACCATTGTCACGTAGGTATTAATAACAGGGGATTTCTGAGATGTGCCTACGATTGAATTATGTTGGGACGAGAAAATTGTGTGTTTGTTGTCATGTTGTTGTTAGAATATACATTAGGTAATGGGATTTTTTCTATCAGGATGTTTATTCATGTGTTTTTTTGTCAATCTGTTGGTCATTAACAGATGTGACGTTGCATGTCGCATTTATTCATCATTTGAATTATTTCTTGTCAAATTGCGGTAACTTTTAACCGCATCTGTGTTCTAGTGGTTAGAGCACCTGTCTCAGACCCAGAGTTTCCGGGTTCGATTCCCAGTGCAGTCAAAATTTTCTGCTCGGCTTTATTGGTGGTAGGGCTTGTTCTAAGTCCGCCTGGCTAGCTACCACCGTCTTATCTAAGTCTGTCGCTATAACAATATTAACAGCATTGTTGTGTTTCGGCAGTTAGAGGTAAGATAGCCAGTTCGTCTGTGGTTGAAGATCCCGGATGAAGCTCGCTTCCACCGTCGCCGCGTCGGCTTGATCACCATGAGGTGAGATGCAGGCCAAGAACTTACACGTAGAAGACAAAAAAAAAGAAACTCTGTATACAACACAATGACTACTATTCGATCCATATTGCAAAACTATAAAATCAAAACAATTCTTGGAGTTTGTGCATGAGTCAGTTGTTTGCAAACTCGTACGATACGAATACTAGTGTCAAATTCAATCAATCTGCCTAGCCTTTTCCTCACTATGTTGGGGTCAGCTTCCAGTCTAACGGAATGTAGCTGAATACCAGTATTTTACATGAAGCGACTGCCTATCTGACCTTCACAATCCAGTTACTGGGTAATACGATACTCTTCGCGATACCCTTTGGATTCAGTTGAATACCAGTATTTTATATGAAGCAACTATGCAGTCGCTTAGTCAGTAACTGGACTGACTAGAGTGATTGCCAGACTTTTGGACTTCTGACTACCCGTAACGACTGTCAAAGATCTACGACTGACAGCCGGGACCCAACGGCTTAACGTGCTTTCCGAGGCACGGAGAGATCTCGATATGTAATGGATGGTCACCCATACACGAACTGACCGCGGCAAGAGGAGCTTAACCTCCGATCGACCCGGAGGCTGTTATTATTTAGCCACTAGCCCCTCCTCCAGTGTGAGGAGCTAGTGACTCAATAATAACAGCCACACAAAGATAGTTCATTGGCTTGCCGAAATCCATTACAAAATACAATAGACAACGTATGTTCAGTAACCTAAATACCTAATCTGCTTAACTATTCTTAAAGAGTCATAAAAAACCCTGTAAGAAATCGTCACGTGTTTCACCTCTCAACGAGGCATCCTCAGGATGATGATTGACTTGTTGTGAACCCGGACACGACGAGTTGCCACGTCAAGCACCGAGCGCAGTGTGAGCCAGTCAAATTCTTATTATTAGAAAATAGAATCTGCATTCGAAGCTAACAAAATAATATCAATTTCATGTATGAAAACCAAATTCATTCTCCCTAGAGAGAACTAATAGTTGTATCAATTTAATAATAGGTACTGCGAACAGCGATGTTATAAGCTGGCTGTGCAGTTGAAAATCCAATATTCCGTCGTGTGCAAATTAGTTCAATTCAATTGAATTCTCACTAATATACACTGGTATGTTCAATTAGTTTGTAGTGACTCCTGAGGTTATTGGAATTGAGAGAGATAATATGTAGATTTTAGTATTAATTAAAATACCAGCGATGTTGATATTAGACATAAGCTGTTAATATGTATTTATATAAATATAACAACCTTAGTATTCATATTATTTATATATTTATCTACTCTCTTAACATAATATTCGAATTATAAACTTCAAAACGAGTTTATATTGACGTACATTATAAACACAATACCGAAATTTAAAAATAGAAACATATTACACTTTTTGTCTAACAAAATAATGCTATAAAACATTTGCTCGAAAAGAGCGTTTTCCAAGCAGTCAATTTGTGCGGAAAGTGTCACTTTTTTCACTAGTGCTTTTTACTTTTCTGTTTTTTTTTCATTTTTGAGGCCGTCGTCAGCCCGTCTCGTCTCAGAGATTTTATTAGTTGAGATTTTTTTTTCACAAGTTTGTATTTACAAATCAGATGATGATGATGACGATGGCGATGATTATGACGATGGTCAAAATCAAGAAGAAGAGATGGTCAAGTCGAAGTCGAAGTCGAAGTCGAAGTGGAAGTCGAAGTCGAAGTAGAAGTCGAATTCGAAGTTGACGTCGAAGTCAAAGTCGAAGTCGAAGTCGAAGTCGAAGTCGAAGTCAAAGTCGAAGTCGAAGTCGAAGTCGTTCTCGAAGTCGTTGCCGAAGTCGAAGTCGAAGTCGAAGCCGAAGTCGAAGTTGAATCAAATCAAATCAAATCAAATCAAATCATTTATTATTGCAAACATGGGTAAATTGGTACATAGATGTTTTCTTAAAAAAAGTAGTCCTCCATATTCTACCGTCTCATGGGCATGCAAATAATATTTAATTCCAAAATTAAACAGAAATTCAATTAATACCGAATAAATATAAATGTCAAATCATTAGAATTACAAAAAAACAGAAAACAGACTAATATCAGTGTTCAGTGACATTGAAGTCGAAGTCGAAGTCGAAGTCGAAGTCGTTCTCGAAGTCGTTGCCGAATTCGAAGTCGAAGTAGAAGTAGAAGTCGAAGTCGAAGTCAAAGTCATGAATTTTGTTTTTATCATTTATATACGTCGTCGTATGTTAGATGTTACACATCACAGGCGACTGCCGTAAGGCTAGCTCGTTTTTTTTTTTTCCTCGCGCAATGCATAGTAAAACGTTGTATGATACACGTGCGTAAGATGATTTCCGACTCGTGTCGACTTATACACTCGTCGGAAATCACCTACCTTCCGCACTTATAGCATAAATAACTATTTTCTAATACGATACAGGGATCTCCAAGAAGTTAATATCACTAAAAAGTTTGAAAATATTTTTGCAATGGAACGTTAGCGGGGGATAGCAGCACCGCTCTAGCGCATGCGCGGTGATGTGCTGGCTGCAGGCGCCATTCATACGTTTTGTTGAACTGAATTTCGCGGCATTTTTTTATTCTTGATCTTTAACTTTGATCTTTTATTTAGTAGGTTCAATACCAATGTATGGGATTAGATAAAGTAGGGTATGAAACTGCACATAACTAGGTATTAAAACACTCGTGTGATACTATTAAAAACCGAGCCGTACCCCTCTTTATGCAACAGTTTCACAAACTACTATTATAAATTATAGCTTATATTTCTCAGTTATAATATAGCATTCTACTGGTGGATTTTTTTTTAAATCGGTCCAGTAGTTTTTGAGTTTATTCTTTACAAACAAAAATAAAAATGTTTTCTCTTTTTTAGGGTTCCGTAGTAAACAAGGAACCCTTATTGTTTCGCCATGTCCGTCTGTCTGTCTGTCTCTCTGTCTGTCTGTCTGTCCGTCTGTCTGTCCGCGGGTTAGCTCAGAGACGGTTAGTACTAGAAAGCTGTAATTTGGCATATGTATACATATTAATCATGCCGACAAAGTGGTAAAATAAAATCAAGAAAAAAAAATTTTTTAGGGTACCTCCCCTACACGTAAAGAGGGGATGCTTTTTTTTTCTCGTCTACCCCATGTTGTGGGGTATCGTTAGCAAGGTCGTTCAAAAATATTGTGAGTTTGTGAACACCATTTTTAGATTCAGGGATTCGTTTGCGAAATATTAAGCTTTTAACTGATTTTTTTGTTAGAGTTAAGTGTCCCCCTGCCAGCTAAATGGTTATACTTGTATTTGTGAAAAAAATCACAGCAGTAGTATATATAACGAAATTAAAAGTAAAACTATCAGAGCTAAGTAGGCTGTACAGGTTAACGAGTAATAATTAACCAACTTAAATTTGCGGTTTGAAAAACATGATCTCCCATACATTTCGTATGGGAGAATATGTTTTTCAACTACAATGTTAAGTTTTTTCTTGAGATAAATACATCCCAACTACGGAACCCTTCATTGTGCGTGGTCCGACACGCACTTAGCCGGTTTTATTTTATTATTAGTGATAATGATAATATTAATGATGATGACGTGTGGACCCTGTCGGGCACAGCAAAGTAGTCGGAGAGCTTTGAAAACATAGCTTATCAGTGTTCTAAACTAAATCTGAACTTCCAAGATGGCTTAAGAAGCTGATCAAACGAATAGGAATGCACTCTGCTCTCAAAGAGGGCATGAACATAAAGATACTTATGAATACATCAAATGCTTTCATTGAAATGCCGTACGGGAGCTCTCAAAGGGACTCGGTACAAAATAACTTTGAAATTTTACTCTCTCATCCGTTTCATATTTTTGAATGATTTTTTTATAATTCTCGACGTTGATATTTATAATTATTGAGATGGTCTTGATTAATTAATTTAATTTATGCAAATATTTTTACGTGACAATTTAGTTTTTCCTTCACTTCACTACCATTCATTAGGCTGAGCTAATTACGGATGTGATTTTTCTATGAACAAAAAATTGCATACTTGTTTATTGCCAGGGGCATTTTACCTACATAAAATAGCAACTAACTACATTACAGCTCATTCGCTCGGGAACCGTCATTTACGATTCGTAAAAAAAAAAACGATACATCTTGACGGATGAACGATCACATTGCATACGAACACGAATTCACCAAAACGATTCGTCAAAATATCCCAATAGATGTTCACACTTGATTCGTAATTCAAAGTTCAGTCTTGGACGAGCGCTTCAGCGGATCCGTCACAAAAAAAATCACGATTCATATTTTTTGACGAACGTGATTTTTAAAAGACGATACGTGATTTAAGGCTTGTCCGCCATTTTTCACGTTTCGTGATGCGTGTGAACACGGGCATTTAAAAAGCATAGCCATCGTCAAAAAAAAAATACAAGTCATCAAAAAACACGATACGTCCTCGTGTGAACGAGCCCTCAGAGAGTAACTTTACATAATGGGATTTACAAACCGGACTAAAATTTATAGTCACATCTTTCAAACACTAACAAAATACTTGAACATTTTTTTTGTCTTTTCCGAAATTGCTATTATTTGACCGAAGTTCTTTAACGCGGTTTGCGGTAGGAGTGCACTGGCAGAAATTGGCACGCGAAAAAGTGTTCATACTTGTGACTGTATTCTTTTAATGCAAAGAGAAAGAAAGAGAGAGAGAGTGAAAGTGTGAATTTACACTCTCATGCAACTCTCTCCCTTTTAAGTCTAATAAGTCAACCGTTTATGACGGGGACCGAAACTGTTTCTTCTAAAAATAGGTTACTTCGGGAACTATCTAGGAGAACAGTGCGGCTCCCATTAACTATACTCCATAGGTTTAGGTAGCTAAATAAAGGTAAACAAAAACACTACGTGACGAGAGCTGTCCAGTAACCGACTAAACGTAATACCTATCACTTCAGTTGTCATGCTACGTCAAAGTTGTACTCTTCAATTTAGCAACGTTTATAATTCGTTGCCGTTTAGACTTAACTTTTACTATTGTAAAAATCTTAAATAAAAGTATGATTTATCTTATTTTTAAACAAGAAAGTGAAAACTATAAAAACCCTTTTTACGATTTGTTTACCTTTATTTAGCTACCTAAACCTATGTAGTATAGATTAAGCTACTTTATACATACATTACCTTGTCATGTAATCTGATCCAAGTTTGGACAGTAAATCTTATATTATCCATTAAAATGAAAGCACAATTGTCTTGTTAACAATTTTATTCCGCACAACTGTACTATTTCACAATCAAACGACGACTGGCTCTGCACTACATTTTACCATTTAAAATGACCCTTACCCGACCCAGAAATAACGATAATAACATATCCGTTATTTCTAACTATTGCCAAAGTAAAATTTAATAAATTCATTTAAAAGTTTATTTCATAATCAATTGTACTTTGACAGTGTTGCCAAAGTGGATATTATAATTCGATATTAAAATAATATTTTTTTTTTTATTATACAAAGTAAGATTCAATATTACGGCCAGAAAAGCTCACAGATCACCATGATTCTAATAGTATAATCTAATAACCCGTGTTCTGCTGCTCGTCCATTTTGAATCGAAAATTATCGTAAATAAAACGCAATAACAACGTTAGTTCGCGTTCAGGGTTGTCAAAAAGATTTTGCAATATTTTGTGGAAATATTTTTAAGGTGAACACTTCTTTAGGCGCACTTGGCGCTCTGTCTGAATAGTGAATTAAAGTGAACCGTCACGCTCGGGTCGGTCACGCGGAATGTATACTTGGCTCGTAAATTTTCACTTCTATCGTGTGGTCATAAGCACAGATCCTCTTTTTTGGGTTCCGTACCCGAAGGGTGCCAAACGGAACCTATTAATAAGGCTCCAATGTCCGTCTGTCTGTCAGGGGGCTGTATCTCATTAACCGTAAAAGGAAGACCGTTGAAATTTTTACAGATTGTGTATTACTATTGCCGATATATTAATAAATAATAATAATAACTAAATTTAAAAGTTAAAGGGGGTCCCCATACAAGAAACGTTTTGTTCGGCGTTTTTTGCGGTAATATAGTACGGTGGTAAGGAATCCTTCGTGTGCGAGGCTGACTCGCACTTGGCCGGTTTTTTTTTAATTTGTTTGTGGTAAAGTTATTTTCATATTTGATTACAAAGTGAAGTAGGTACCCAAGGTGTTTACAATATTCTTGATGGTGAACTTAACGTTCTTGGTTGTTTTTCGCGGCCCAAAACAAAGTTGGACATTATCTATTTTAAAGTGGTGTAATATGTGGATTTATTCAATATCGGCAGCATCTACATCGCCACATTCAAACTGCATCAAAGACCTGACGTCACCACACAAACCCTACATCGTGCAATTAGAGTTTATCACGCGATCGACATCTATACAGGCTCCCGACTTCAACCATTAGGCAGTTGCCGCCAGACACGACACCCGACTGGTCGGAGGATCCTCCCTTTTCTCTGTTGGATGAGTGAACTTTACAACCTGTTCCTCATATCTCTAAATAACCAAAAAGGTACAAGATATGATCAGATTTAAAAAAAAAAACCATTTAACATAGACTTCGCTAAAAATGAACTAAGTAAACTAAAGGGAATCGCGAAAAATTTCAAATATGATACCTTCCACATAGTTCCATTTAAAGTAACTCTTACATGCGGACGAATGTCAGCATTTCTCAGTATAACAAACTTATCCTGCATCCCATCTTTCATCCCTCATTTTTTCCTGATTACAATCACCGCTGGCTTTGTTACAAGGCTGAATACGGTAAATCCTTGGGCTATGATAAATGTAGTGACGTCAGGGGCCCGTTTCCGGTTCCTACTTTATTTTTACTGCCGCTCTAGGACTTTTTGTAATATATTTCGGTAGTTGACAACCCTAGTTTGTGTAATGACTTGGTTTTGTTAATAAGCTTGCTTTTGTTATAACTTTTTGAGTAGGTAGGTAGTTAACTTTCTTACAAAAATAGAGCCTAGAATGATTTTTTTTATATTAAATATATTTCGTTTCATTCATAACCGCGTTTCACCCGCATAAGTCTCGATTACATGGGAATATCGGGATAAAATCCTAAGTGTTAATCGAGGCTATAAACTATCTGTGTGCAATATTTCATCCAAATCCGTTAAGTTTTTTTTGCGTGAAAGAGTATTAAAAATCCATCCTTCCTCAAAAAAATTCGCGTTTATAATATTAGTAGGATGAGTAGTTACACTAGTTAAAAATGTTTACAAAGACGCTACAAGTAATATCTGTATAGTAGGTATCTTCCTACGTAATTATGTTCAGTATGTCGAAAAGATATTCTACTGAAATCTTTTCATAAGCACCTTTTCTTCCATTCTATAATATCTGGCCGATTGCCAAGACTAACATTTGGAACCGGTCGCCGCCTTCATTAGTAAAGAGCGAACAAATAGACCATGATTACATACGTTTGTCGAATTTCCGATAGATATTAAATGCAACTTGGAGCAAACAACCTTTCTATTTGCTAAGTAGGCAGGTATTTGGTTAACAATTAATGTCCCCAATTAGGGGACATTAATTGTTAAACAAATAGACAACCTTCGTCAATTTGCCGTGTCATAGCCATTTCATACAACTGTCAACTGAATGACTTGTGATTTGAATATACGGACAATTTAAATGAACTGAAAAAGAAATGAAAATGAAATGACAAATGAAATGAAATGAAAAATAAAATGAAAAATTAAATGAAATGAAAATGAAATAAAAGATGAAATTAAAATGAAAATTGAAAAACGAATTGAAAAATGAAATGATTTTTTTTTAATGAAAAATGAAATCGTTATTATTTAGGTTGGTGCTTAACCGTTAATTTAACTGCCTTACCTAACAGTCTCGACACTGACCAAGTGCCAAAGATACGCCTGCATTGATTAATTATAAAAATTTGTGAATACATATACCTCTCTATTAGCGTCTCAAAAAATATAGGGTATAATAGGTGAACGGAGTAGAAGCCTACGGCACAGTTTTTTTTTTTTTTTAACTATAAAAAATATCGAAATTCATATCATACGCACCCTACTAAATGCGCGGAATTTATCAATGAATTCGTAGCTTTCCTTAGCGGCCGATAGGCAGTCGCCGCACTTGTCGTCGGCCTCTTTGATATCCTTTCGCAGGCGCACAAACCGCTCGTGCATCCCCCGCCCGCCCGCGTGGTCAATGCTACTAAGCAAATATACCCGGGTATGGCTTCTATTTACACACTCCACTTCCATTTACACACTCCACTTCCATTTACACAACACACCATATTATTCTCGAGACAGTAAACAACTTCAGCCGGTATATTGTGAGTCAAATTCTGTCAGCCCCTGACCATCTAATGCCCCCTTGTTAAACCGTCAGAGCTGACAGAATTTGACGACTTATCAACTACCATAAGCATAAGCATAATCAGCCGTTCTCACTGCTGGGACACAGGCCACCTCTCTGTTCACCACGCAGCCCCAGTGCAGGTTGGTAGATGTCACATGTCTGCGAATTTTTGGTTCTAGGATTTCTAAAACATGCTGGTTTCCTCACGATGTTTCCCTTCACCGTTTTGAGAGCAGTGGATCACCACTCTCACCATGACTCTCTTCATCAAAGAGAATAGCAACTAGCACACTATTTGACCCTATAGCAACATTTGAGGTCCACTGAAGGCCAATTCCTGTAATTAAAAATGTTCAAAATCTAGTCGCAAGTCTCATCGCAGTCAAAAATACATGTTATTTTCTTACATATATTTAGTACTAGTTTCGGCCCGCGACTTCATCCGCGTGATATTTCGGCCCCCGACCCACCGCGTCGCATCGCATCGCCCGCCTAGCGCGGGCGTTTATTTCGTTTTCGCTTAGCGTTCTTTCTGACTTTTTTTCTTTTTGCTCGGCTCCGAAGGGTCTTAGCGTGATGTTACATAGTCTATATCCTTCCTCAAAAATTAGGCTATCTAATGAAAAAATATTTTTTCAAAACTGGCTGTTAGTTCCGGAGATTACCTCCTACATACAAACTTACAAACAAACAAACACATTTTACCTCTTTATAATATTATTATTATCTATTATGTTATATGGTTAAGTAATAACAGCCGCACGGATCGATCCATCAGGTTAAGCTACGCTTGCCGGGGTTGCTCCGTGGATGCGTGACCGTCTTTACTTACCGAGAGTCCTCCGTGCCTCGGAAAGCACGTTATGCCGTTAGTCCCGGCTGTCATTCGTGAATCTTTGACAGTCGTTACGGGTCGTCAGATGCCCGAAACTCTGACAACCAGTCTTACCAAGAGGTATCGTGTTACCTAGTAACTGGGTTGTGGAGGTCAGGTTCAGCTGCATCCGGTTAGACTGGAAGCCGACCCCAACATAGTTGGGAAAAGGCTAGGCAGATTGATTATTATTATTATATTATATTAATATATTAAGGAAATATAAAGATAGTATGGATGATAATTACGGGTACTTTTGCCAGATTGAGTGTGAGATTAGAATTCGAAAGTTCTTAAAAATAAATAAAAATTATTCCACTCGTTTTTGCGATATAACATAGTCGGCAATTATTACGTTGCCTAGCTCGGGTTATGTTCATCAGTGCAGATATGTGTATGTCACTGTAAATAACAAACTAATCTCCTTGTGTCCGTAGGTCATCAAGGGTGACTTAAGGATTATGTAGGAGGAAACACAACTGCAGTCTAATTAGTTGCGTTAACGTGAAAAATCAATCTTGGTGTCTTTGTGGTGATTTTAAATATATTTTTCAATTACGGACGTTGTTAGGACGTTGAAATAACAACCGAGGAGTAACCTTGAAAAAAGGGGAATGATAATACATAATAATTTAAGTACGATTCCAGGTACGTTTTGCACTTGTTGAAAGACCTACACTGTCCTCCCATACCTGTTATTTGAATTATTTTTAAAAGAGTAACCGTGGAGTTTCTTGCCGGCTCTTCTCCATAGGAAACGACCAATTGGAACCCTGCAGCTTCTGACGTTTCATAAGTGCCCATATGGGTTTAAGTAATTTTTTTTTGTTTTTTTTTATAATTGTTTAGTAATTATTTTATTTCACAAGCCTAATAATAAGGAGAAAAAACGTTTACAATGCATTACTTAAATAGATCCTTGTATTAAAATCAACAACAATACAACAATATGACACATACAATAAAAGTTATCCATAATCAACTTTTCTCACAATAGCAGAAACTTTCATAAAACCACAAACCGCATAACAGCAATTACTTATCACCGAACTTAATCAAAGTATTAACCGGAAATTGGTTCAAGTTCTATCCAACTTTATTAAAACTACGCGTAACTAAACTACCTACAAGTAGTTACGTGAACTTCAGACAAGTAGTCTTGGAGTCGAGAACTATTAGATAAGTCAACATGAAGTTTAATGAGTATGGAATACACGGAATCAATTTGAATATTGGAAATGGAGTAATTTTCAAATTCAAATTATATGTACGTGTACAATAATTATTTTAATTAAACGGGTTAAATATGAATTTGTCGGTGCAGCAAGGATGCCGTCTTGTTCTGTTACGAAAGTACTGAAATCACCCAAAAGGTCAGATAAGAGAGACACTGGTTGATGGCAGTCAATCTATCAAAGCGTTGCATCAATGGTTGCGTGGTGGCTTTCTTCTGATGACTGGTGATGGCAGGGTAGCCGCTGTAATATTCCACGAGGAACGGCAATATTGCGACACAATTCTGATGATGCTGGACCACTAATACGATGACCACTTCTGGTAAAGGCTATCCTGCGCCGCCGTTAAGAACAATGACCGGTACATTGATGCAGCCGAAACGAGCCGAGACGTTCACTACTGGACATAGGCCTCCCCAAAGCAACACTATTTCGACCGTTTCTGTGCTTCCCGCATCTAGCGGATTCCTGCGGCCTTCACAAGGTCTTCGGTCCACCTTGTGGGACGCCTTCCAACGCTACGTCTTCCGGTACGCGGTCGCCACTCCAGAACCTTTCGGCCCCATCGGTCATATGTTCTGCGAGTAATGTGCACTGCCCATTGCCACTTAAGTTTGGCAATTCTCCGGGCTATGTCGGTTACCTTGGTTTTCTTGGATGCAGGATTTGGCGTGACGTCAGTGTGATGTTGATGCCGCCACAATGATACTGAGCGATATTTTACTGATCACTATATCAATCTGCCTAGCCTTTTCCCAACTAGGTTGGGGTCGGCTTCCAGTCGACTGTCGGTCTGACCTCTACAACCCATTCACTGGATTACATGATACCCCTTGGTAAGACTGGTTGTTAGACTTTTGGGCATCTAACTACCCATAACGGCTATCAAAAATCTACGTATGACAGCCGGGACCAAACGGCTTATCGTGCTTTCTGTGGCATGGAAGGGTATGTAATGGATAGTCACCCATCCACGAACCGACCGCAGCAAGCTTAACTTAACTTTCAATCGACCCGTGCGGCTGTTATTATGTTTCCACGATACCCCCTTTACTGATCAATACATTAATTGGATAAAACAGTTTTGAAAATAACTTCTAATTCTAAAAACCGTCAGTGCTAACCCTAGATTGAGTCTAACAGATGGTATTCGGGCCGCAAAGCTGCGCTATCCTGGATGCAGAGTTACAATAGACCGTCAGCGCTCGCGAGATAATGTTTTTCATAACGTTGCCCGGCTTAATGGAGGATTCGTTGTAAGCTATGAGTGTCTGTAAAGCTATACGATTTGTGGGAGATACGCGGTGCGATACGAAACAACAATGGGAAAACAACTAGAATGGCAAAAAATACATTGTATTCTATTGTGTTTTATAATGGATTTCCGCAAAGTCACACCTGAATCAATTAAGTAACTAGAATGGCACAAGGAATAGGTTCATTTATTTATTACGAGCTGCTGGCCGCGGTTTCACCCGCGTGACCCCCATTTCTATTTCTTTTTCTAAAATAAAAGTCCCGTCAAAATCGGTTCAGGTGTTTCGAAGATGAGCCGGAACAAACAGACAGATTAACAAAAATTGTTTTTTCGTTATAAGTACCGTTATACTTTCATAAGCATTTAGTAAAAAGCTGTTATTTTGACATTACAAACAGACTCGTCAACTTTATTTTATTTGTATTTTTTATGAATTTATAGATTAAAGAACACGAACAGCAGTTAGTGGATTATCAATGTAACAATAAAAGGGTGAACTACACATTACAGCCGTAACGGGCCGCACCGCAACGTATTTTCATACCAAAAACTGCGGTGCGGCCTTCCTGTAGTTGTGCGTTGGTTCATAGAAAAAGTACGAAAGTGATGAAGATGAATTTTTTCAATGCGTTGCGTTGCGGAGCGGCTTAGAGCAGTGGTGGCTCAGGACAGCAATGATGGTCCAGTGGTAGCAGGCGCTTTAATTTATATAATTTATTTCATCATCACGGCTGCAGGGCATGTATACAGAAAAATTCGAAGACATGTGACATCTACCAACCCGCACTGGGCCCGCGTGGTGGATTATAGCCCACTGAGAGAGGAGGCCTGCCAGTGGGAACATTATAGACTGATTATGTCGAGTGGCCCGCCCCAGTCTGAGCTAGCCTTTAGATGTTTAATTATAGGCGATTTAATTATGACTAAGGCCCGAGGGGAATTTAACTATTGAAACGTTATTTAAGCTCACTTTAATCAGCGGGAACTATGAGGGCTAAAGTGTCATGAGGATGGCGTAAAAATTCTACCTACTAATTAGTGATCTTAGGTATATTCATAACATTGTTTCGAATTGTTGTTA
Source organism: Agrochola lota (assembly GCA_947364205.1). Classification (NCBI taxonomy): domain Eukaryota; kingdom Metazoa; phylum Arthropoda; class Insecta; order Lepidoptera; family Noctuidae; genus Agrochola; species Agrochola lota. The sequence goes on along the minus strand of OX376225.1, from coordinate 4,903,213 downwards.
TTTCCACTTAAGGGGCATGTGCTAAGGTAGCCCGCGAAATTCAAATTTTCTTTAGTTTTTTTACATTTTGCTGGTTAGTGTGAGGTTTTATGTTGATTAAAATATGATTTACGACCGTAACAAATATGGCTTTACACAATTATAATCATTACAATCAGCAATACAACTCCATAAGTAAGCACAATGGTCAAATGACATGATATCATCAAATAGTCATTCAATGTGATTATATGAACTTAGAGAGTTGTATTGATAATTTTTATGATTATGATTCTATAAATAAACATTTGATAGGGCCGTAAATCATATTTAGATCAACATACAACATGATACTGATGAAAAAAATCGCAAATTGCAAAAAATTTAAGAAAATTTGAATTTCGCGGGCTACCTTGACGCTTTCGCCTTAAACAAACATCATCAACTTCATGCAAGTGTAAATAAAGTTGATTTTCGACTGACTAGTACTGTTGAAAAAGTCGTAAGAAATATGAAGTTGTAGCGCAAACTGAACCTTATATGTAAGGTTGTTGTTCCTAAAACTCGTGTTTGTTTACTTGTTCGGCAAATAAATTGCGCACGCAGATTACTTCTTTTGTAGTTTCAACACAGATAAATAGGTACAGATAGTTCACTCCGTATTTTAAGTATGAAGCTACAAGTACACGGCGGGCTCGTCTCGTCGGGCCAATTCAGCGAGTGCAACGTAGTCAAAAGTTATTAGAGTTACGCGATAGAAAGAGAGACAACTTCTAGGTGAATATAACAGGAGGTATATAGCGGTGTGCGACCTGAATTGTACTTTATTGTGTCGTAGCAAGAGTCGCTTTTTATTTAAATTATTTTGCGGGGTTAACCATCTGTATTCATCTGTGGTTTCAGTACGAACAGAAAGGGGAATAATAAAAAGATGCATAAGTCTGTCAGCAAAGTTTTCATCGGGGGTTTAGTGCAAAACTCCTATTATACTGTCATCAAGCGATGAAACAAGAATAAAAGCAATTGGGACATCCTGTAACGAATACAAAACAGGAATGACAAATGTGCTGATTTATTTTTAAAATTTTCTGAAGAATTTACCGTATCTCCAGCTGGTTTGAGGTGGCGCGGGAAATCAGGATCTACAAGGAATTGGGAAGGGCTTTTGCCCAGCTGTGGGACAGTCTGGACTAAAGTAAAAATGTAATATAGAGTCAGAGTAATTAATTTTTAAGGAAATTGACACCCTACGTCAATTTGCCGTGTTTTAACCATTTCATACAACTGTCAAAGAGTTACAGTTTTAACATTCCATCGCAGTATTAAAATCGCGCATCGGGGTCGCTTCGTCAAAATCTAGTGCAGTCGTGATCCGCAAATGCCAAATCGATGCTGTCGGCATGCGGCATCCGAATGTTTGTGTTTGTGAGCTTCCGAAAAGCGACTCAATCTCCGCGTTCGGCATTTTTAAGTTTGCGGTGTGGAATTTTTGGTCGCTGCATTTAGCTTCTAAAAAGCGGCTAAATCGCCGATCACCGATGCTAAAAGTAGCTAGTCTGCTGTGGCCTTAAGATATGTTATCGCTACATAAATACAAAAACCGTATCGCTATTGGTCGATAGACTACGACTTTTGGCCAGTCTCCTTTGTGTAAAGATTGATTTCCTTGACTTTACACAGCCAGACATCGCTTCCACTGTACAACAAGCCCAATGGTTTCAGTGACTCTCATTTTATGCAATGAGTCAACACTTATCCGGCTCACAATGGGAACTTTCAGCCGGATAACGGTTTTTAGTTTTGATTTCTAAACCTCCTTTTGTCGGATATTAAACGAGGACAATACGTGCTGCTAACAAATGTTATGTACCCATAGAGTAGGGATAATGGGGTATTCTTTGATAATATGTATTATGAAATGTGGGTATTATTGATTTAACGATAGGAACTTTCGTTTTCTGTGTAATGTTTGATGAATGTTATTGAGAAGGAGTTTCATAAATGTAAATGGATCGTTGCATAATTTGGCGGTAATATTTAACTTTTTTTTTACTTTGTATTTTGCAACAATTATGTTATTTAAAAGAGTGTCCTTGATGTTTCTTGCCCGTACTTCTCCATAGGTACTACTACGGTTTAGAATGGGCAACTAGCTTCATATTTCTGACTGACCGACTCCTTGAAAATTCAAAAGTGCTTGTAAATGATTCAATTGAAATAAATGCTTTGGGTTTGGGTTTGAGTTAAATTAGTTCTTGTGGTTCTAGCAAAAATGCAGCAAATTTAGGAGTGGTCTCTGTGCGTGTGTGTGTGTCTATGTGTTGTGGTTTTTGTGTATGTGTGAGTGTGTTATATTTTGTGTATGTGTGCGAGTGTTGTATTTTGTGTGTATGCGTGTGTGAGTGATTGTGCTTGGTGGCTAGACTTTGGATTATTTATGTGAGAGTTTGTTTGCCTACATTACCATTTTCACGAGTATTGTTCTGTAAGTAAGTTTTCTGTCTGTGAGTAATCCAGTGTTTGAAGCCGTGTGTTTAGTTTCACCCTGGTATTTTTTTTTCTTTTACATAGGAATACATAGATAGGTTACTTCATGATTACTTCTCAATTATAAAGTCAAGTTTATAATTACGTATCGAACAGTTAACCTGCCAAATTCGCACAAAAGATTCGTAAAATAATCTTCGTAGAATAAACTTATTTTCTTTCTTAATTTCTTTTCTACAGATGAAATTAAACAGGTTGAGACGTAAATACATTTACACAATAACAGTAATAGAAAGACGAAATTGATCTCTATTTAGGCCGTTGTAATTGATTCCTATTTTCATCTCCAGTACTTATAATAAATCTTTACAAAGATTTCTCAATTTCATGTTTGGTATAAATACTTAGATGGAAAAATTACTCCCCAAAACTTGTACTCATTTTATTTTAATTGTGTATTTCTATTAATAACTCACAATAAACAAGTTTCGATATAAAAAGTATTTAAGTATATTTGTTTCCACCCAAAATGTATTATCAAATTAGGTCGGGCAATCTCCATATCCAATTTAACCCATTCGCCGCCGCGGCCTTTTAAATTATTCGCGTGGCGTCGGTAAAAGTTTTTCGTTGTTAATAACTACTCGCTGTTACCATATCAATCAGAGGTTTTAATTAATAGGTACATGCTGTGCTGAAACCTGAAAGGAAAATAAAAGATGACATGGTTTTGGGTACCCAGCGGTAAAAAATGGTGAATTTTCTGTTTTTGAGGTTTTTTTAACTGACATAGATTAAGGCTGCCCATTGTATATTTTGTAGTGTATTACTTTTTCTTTATGTAATGTATAAATCTGGTGTACAATAAAGTATATATAAATAAATAAATAAATAGATTGGCATGGTATAAAATGGTGGACAGGATTTTACTGGAGTTCTTTAACTAGCTTTTGTCCGCAGCTTTGCCCGCGTGGATGTCGGAAAATATCCCTCGGGAACGCACTACTGGGATTACAAGTAGTAAATGTGCTAATCCAGGTTACAAAAAATATCTGTGTGTCTGTCTGTTTCACCCAAATCCGTTCTGCTGTTTTTGCGCCAATCCGGAACATACATCCAGAAAAACAGACAAAAAAAAAAATATAGGCATTTGACCCATTCTCACACACCTCGTAGCAGTTACATTTTTTTGAATAATATTCAATGTACAGTTTTGATTTTGTTATATTTATAGACAAGATTTTAAAAAACACGTTGGCCAACGAGAAATGTATAAGTACGTCCAGGACATTACTGATGGATTACCAAATTAAAATTAAATTATAACCCTACATTATTGCGTATTATGATTATTTTTTTCTAAATCACATGTTTTTTTGGCGTAAACCAAACGCAACAAATATAGTCGACATAAAATACACTAAACTAACTACTCTTCATTACTCTGTGGCTTTAACCCTAAACTGCTACCGTTTAGCCGCAGGCGTGTCGACTTCCTTTATTTTATACGTTGCTCGTAAATGAAAGACCTAAAAGGTTATGCTTGACAATTATAGTATACGAGTGTTCTCGACATTTTGTACTGATACAATCTGAGAGGATTTTCTTTTAAGTAACATGTAGGATTTGTGTCTGAACAGTCAAAGCATTTGGAAAGTTTTTAGTGTTCCGTACCTCAAAAGGAAAAAAACGGAACCCTTATAGGATCACGTGTGTGTCTGTCTGTCCGTCTGTCACAGTCACTTTTCTCCGAATCTAATGGACCGATTAAGTTACAGATATCAATTTCTGTGACCAAAACACGGATTTGTAACGAAAATAAAAACATTTTGAATATGACGGTAAATTTTCGGGGCAAAAAGAAAATTAAAAAAAAAAGTTTTGCGTACTGTGTGGCTTATTGTGAGGATCTCAAATACATTTATTTTTATTTTTATATAAATACTTTTAAAGATATTTAAGAAGATAGATGTCAATTGACCATTGCCCAGACTTTTGCTACTGGGCATAAGATGTTGAAAAAAATACAGAAAATAGTTCTGTACTTATGGATTACAGGAAAACCTATAAGAAGTCTAAAGTCTTAAAATAACATGGTAAATCTCCCAATATTGTTACAAACTTAAATTTGCAGTTGAAATGTATTGGACAAATTTTTTTTCAATTACAATGTTAAGTTTTTTTTTTTTTAATGTTGCCCCACACTAAGAATTTCTTCTTGTATCGTGGGTGCGTTTACAAACATAGAAACTTACATACGTCGATCGCTCAGCCACTGCGCCAACCGTGTCGTCATGTCGGATAAATTCATCCCAACTACGGAACCATTCATTGTGCGTGGTCCGGCACGCTCTTGTTTACTGTAGAAAACCTGTAGGTATTACAAAAGTCATGCTCGATATTAATTTTAAGATTACTGATAAGACATGCTAAATATTTATATAAGAGCTTGAATGCAAAATTGCAAGTTTATTTTTATTGATTATTTTGAAGAACTAATCTCAATCACCTAGTTTGGTGGACTGTATGTTGAACACAGTAACTGGTTTATTGTTAGGTAACTAAATCTCACGAGAAAGATATTTTTAAGCCACGTTTATGAAAAGCAGTGGTGCAATATGTATCGCTCTGTACCGTAGGTTGTAAGTAGTTTTTGCTTCCGAAAGTTTTCCATACAGTATGTATCAAAAAGATGTGGTCAATAAATTTCTCCATGGGACCAATACAACGTCGCCCATGGGCATGTGCCCGCCTGTATTTTTCTGAATATTCATGATTTCTTAAATTTTTCATGTTACTCAATTTTTTTTTTTTTTTTTGAATAGCCTTTGTCATGTCTCCTATGTTATTGGCTTGATTATTATTTCTAAAAGCTTATGAGTTTTTTATCGAATTCACTAACATTTTTTCATAAAATTTGTCGCCTATGAAAAAAAACGGAGGTGAAGACATAAAAAAAAACAGTATTTATTTAAAAAACACAACTGTAAGTCCATAAAATCATATTGAAAAAAATAATAAGAAAAAATATTAAGATAGACCCTCACTTTTAAAGTTAATTTTCGATAATTTTTCATGAAAATTCAGAAAAATACGGGCGGGCACGTGCCCGCGGGCGACATTGTATCGTAGGAGCAAAAAAAAAAAAATGATCTGTCCCATACAAAACTGCAATACCCGCTCGATCCAAATGTATGGGAGGGCTGATTATTTTTTCAGTTTATTCAGTTTGATGGTCGGTGTGACTTTAAATATGACCACATCTTTCTGTTGACATGATGTTATTACGAAAACCAAATGGCGCTCAGTCACCGCTACAAAATCTCCGAAACTATAAGCTTACGAATTTGTTATTTGGCACGTACCTACTTTACGTTTTGACGCCGCCTCGAAAAAAAAATGCCACCCTCGGGAAAGTGAAACAGGGTTGGAAAAGTTAATTCTCATGTAAACAAAGCAAGAAATTGTTAGAAACATTTAGCTATTTTTTACCCGACTACGGCGAAGCCGGGTTATGTATTTAGCAGTTTATGTATGTATGTAGGTTTGTATTTACGTATGTTCCACTGTAGCGCCTAAACTACTCATCCGATTTTGATGAATGAGTTGTCAATCGATTCGTTTTTATGGTCTGGGTGACATCCTATCTAAATATTATAACTGCAAAAGTGAGTTTTTTTGTAACGCTATAACGCTAAAAGGGCTGAAAGGATTTGGATTAAATTTGGAACATAGGTAGAGCATGAGCTGGAAAAGAACATAAGATAACCTTTTATGTCGAAATTCCCACGGAATCAAGACTTATGCGGGTGAAACCGTGGGGCGCAGGAAGTAGGCAATATTTTGTAGGAACAACATCAATGTAATTCAGACGCAACTGTTAACTACATTCATGACTTGAACACTCGAACTGTGGAAAACTTGAATAAAATCGATCATATTTTTAAAATCTCATTCCAAAAATACACAAACAAATCTTAAATAGACATAGGTACGGTCAGCCTCAATAAGATGTATATTTATTTATTTTATACTTCAAGCACACAAATGTACATAAGCGGACTTAATGCCATAGGCATAGGCAGACAAGGTTTAATTTTACTGTCGATAAGCTTTGTTCCATAATCAATGTAACTACAGCTACAAACCTTATTACACATTGTGTACTTAATTTAAGGTAAACGTTAATACAATACTATGGAAGAATATTGGCGTGTAGCACCCGTGCCACCGAAGACGAGGAAGCGACTAGATATCAAAGATTTTCTTACTCAAAAGACGTTCAAAATATTGTAGGTCCCGTATATGTAAACGAGATACGACATACATTATTCGTTGATTGATGGCTCACTGTTCACACCAACGACGAGAATTCGGTACCTAAAAGTGTTTTTCGGAACCAATTTATAGAAATCTTCTGCTTTTTGTTTCGCCGGTACATCTATGTTTCCAGTAGGTGGCTACATTTATTCAGAGGCGTTGGTCCGATCGTCAAAGGTGCTGAATGGACATTTGGGTCACTCTAGCAGATGGCGCATAGTCTGTTCAGGAGCACCGCACTTGCACTGGATGGTTGAATCGGTAATACCCCATTTTGCCAAATTATGTTTGCAGCGGCCTACTTGGGTGCATAATCCATTCAGTGCTTTTCAAATAGGCCACTTCAGTTCGCGGCCGGGAGCAGATGTGCTTGAGGCTTTACAGAAATAAATAGCACACTCATTGATAAATGAATCAATGACTGTAGACAATACAATTAATCGTTGTCCGTGTATACATTTATTTATTTATCTAAGACTTCGAGTACACAAATGTACAGAGGCGGACTTAATGCCATAGGCATTTTCTACCATTCAACCTTTGGGTGATACATCTTATTGAGGCTGACTGTACACGTACCATGTTATAAAGGTTCTCTGTAAAGATTTACATGATTCTACGCTTGTCTAAAACTAACGATTTCAGGAATATAATTTAATTTTCACGTGTAGGTTGGAAAAAAAATGTTAATGTTCTTGTATGTTATGTGCTTCGTTTCTGTGTGTTTTGCAGAACTTAGGACCCACTGAAGGGAATCTCTCTGCCTAGCCTTTTCCCAACTATGTTGGGGTCGGCTTCCAGTCTAACCAGATGCAGCTGAATACCAGTATTTTACATGGAGCGACTGCCTATCTGACCTCCACAACCCAGTAACTAGGTAATACGATACCCCTTGGTAAGACTGGTGTCAGACTTTCGGGCTTCTGACGACTCGTAACGACTGTCAAAGATCCACGAATGACAGCCGGGACCAACGGCTTAACGCGCTTTCCGAGGCACGGAGGATTCTCGGTATGTAAAGATGGTCACCCATCCACTGACCAACCCCGGCAAGCGTAGCTTAACCGGATGGATCGACCAGTGCGGCTGTTGTTACTTAGCCACGAGCTCACCCACTGAAGGGAATATGATGTGTTAATATGTATTTTAACTTAAACATTGCGAATGTTGTTCTGCTATTGTTTGTATTTTTTAACCGATTTTAAAAAAAGTAGAAGGTTCTCAAATCGGTTTTTTTTTTTTGGTTTGATGTTTGTTTTTACCTCAGAACTCCGTCGTTTATAAACCGATTTGTTTTTTTTTAATTGTTTTATTGTTTGTTTTTTTTTATCTGAAAAAATCTAAATAAAGCTAGATTTTTTGTATTTTTAGCACGAGCATAAATATGTTATAGTAACGTAAGATTCAAAAGCGATTTTCTCCTAAAGTATGGATAGATATTTTATGGTATTACGAACATGAATATGAAACTTAGGTAGTCAGTAGGTCTTAATTTTTGAATTGTTTTTTATTTTATTTTTATTACTGACGCTTTTAACGTGTTCGTCTTTTTATATTGTTCTCACATGTATAATTACAAAAATGGATGATGTAACCAATATTTTGTGAAAATATTCTGATTGAAAAGAGTGTCCGTGGACTTTCTTGCCCGTTCTTCTCCATAGGAACCTACTACGCGGAATTGGAATGGGCAACTAGCTTCATATTTCTGACTGACCGACCCCTTGACAATTCAAAAGTACCTGTAATTGGTTTATTTGAAATAAATGCTTTGAGTTTTTGAGTTTGAGTTTGGGTCTCAAAGTTACAATTTTTTTTTCACGAGTAAAGTGCTCGTGACTGTTCATAAATTTCAAACAAATAGGAAATGTCGGATACTTGATTACACTGTAATATCTGAATAATATTATTCACGGATACAGAATGTGTCATCCTGAACACTGACCTGAATGTGATCATTTGACGGGGCTAGATCAAAATACAAGCTTTTAAATGCTTTGAAAAACCTTCAAAGAATCCAAAAAAGCGTACTAAAACTCAGTATGTTTCAGTGGTTAACGAACATTTAAGGAATTAATTTGTTTAGTACCATAAGGATTTTTTTTATCTAGCATTATTATTTTTCCGACTACGAACTGAAAACATTTTGAAATAAAGTGACAGTTAAGTAACAGAAAAGGTGACATAAGCCCGTTATGTGGGAAAGGAATTTGTTTTCAAATTAATTTATTCACAAACAATTTACATTGTGTTTCAGCATATCAGCCTATAACGTTCCCAATGTTGGGACACAAGCCTCCGCTCTGTGAGAGAGAGCGGTACGGCCCACTCTCTCCTCTCTCTCTCACAGAGCCTCCATGAGAGCCCAGTGTGGGTTGGTAGATGTCACATGTCTTCGAATTTTTGGTTCTAGGACATGCCGGTTTCCTCACAATGTTTTCTTTCACCGTTCTGAGAGCAGTGGTGATGAAATAAATTACACAAAGTAAACCACCTGCCTAGGTTCAAACCCACGAGCTACAACTCGAACGTCGGGGCTAGCACTGCAATGGAGGCACAATGGACTTAAAAAAATTATGAAATGAAAATGTTCTTTATCATCTGTGTAGCCCTGCTCTTGTACTAGGAGTTTCTGTATCACAAGAGCCAAAATTACTTAAAATTTTCGGTCCTTGACGGTACATGTTCATAAAGTTATACAAGCAATATTCACAACTTAATAACACAAACGAAACTAACTTCGCAACAGACTGATGTGTCGATTTACGGTATATGACTCCGTTTACCGTACAAATCGGGTGCGGTTTTATAATAAACGGCTCCGGAGACGTCCCGTTACACGGGTCGCCGGGACAAATCGACCCGAGCACGGGACTGTTAAGTGTGCCTTCACTTAGCGGTTAGGCTCCCGATTTGAAGTCGATTTTGTATGTTCATGTTTTAGTTTAAAGCCGGTTGGAAGGGTAAAAGCTAACGTTGAACAATTCGTTAATTTAGGAGTGTTGTCTCACTGCTCATTATTCTTGGTTATCGATAAATAAGTTGACGTCCCGATAGATAGGTCGCCGGGACAAATCAACCCGGCATGGAAGTTTTAAGTGTGCCTTCACTTAGCGGTAAGGCTTCCGATTTGAAGTCGATTTTGTATGTTCATGTTTTAGTTTAAAGCCGGTTGGAAGGGTAAAAGCTAACGTTGAACAATTCGTTAATTTAGGAGTGTTTGTCTCACTGCTCATTATTTTTGGTTATCGATAAATAAGTTGACGTCCCGATAGATAGGTCGCCGGGACAAATGCACCCGGCACGGGAGTTTTAAGTGTGCCTTCACTTAGCGGTTAGGCTTTTGATTTGAAGTCGATTTTGTATGTTCATGTTTTAGTTTAAAGCCGATTGGAAGGGTTAAAGCTAACGTTGGAAAATTTGGGAGTGTGTGTGGAAAGTGTGTATCTCACTATATTTTTTTTTTGGTTATTGACAAATAACTTGATGTCCCATTAGATAGGTTGACGAGACAAATTGACCCGAGAACGAGATTGTTAAGTTTGCTTTCACTTAGTGGTAAGGCTTCCGATTAGAAGATTCTATTTTGTATGTTTATGGTTACTGAAAAGGAAAAACGGAACAAATATAGGATCACTCGTGTCTGGGTGCCACCGCCAATTCGCTCCGAATTTAATGGACCGATTAAGTTGAAATTTGGTACACATGTGTATTTCTGTGGCCCGAATACAGACGTGTAACATAAATAAATGAATTTTAATATGGGGGTCACTTCTGGGAGGCAAATTAGAAAATTTAAAAATAAAAAGGGTGGTATATCATATGAAAAGGGTTATTGCGAAGATGTCAAATATATATTTTTCATTATTTTAAAATGAATACTTTGAAAGATATTTAAGAAAATTAATGAAAATTTACCTTTAATTTTGAAAAAAAAACAGAATGATTCTTTAGTCAAACATAATAAGTTCTTTACATAAACATGTTCTCCCATACGCAATGTATGGGAGAACATGTTTTTTCCAGCCGCAAATATAAGTTGGACGATAATTACTGGTTAACTTGTAGAGCCTACTTAGCTGTGATAGTTTTCCTTTTGATTTCGTTATATATACTACTGCTGTGAATTTTTTCACATATTCAGAACCAACCATTTAGCTGGCAGGGGGGGGGTGACACTAGACTGTAACGAAAATTAGCACTTCAAAGCTTAATATTTTGCAAACGGATTCCTGAATCCAAAAAAAATGTTTTTACACACTCATAATATTAACGACCTTTTTGTCGTGTGTGGTATAGGTTAGAGGAGGGAAAAAGATCCCTATTTAACGTGTAGGGGAGGTACCAAAAAAACAATTGTTTTTCATGATTTTGATTTACCACTTTGTCGGCGTGATTAATATGTATACCCATGCCAAATTACAGCTTTCTAGTACTAACAGTATCTGAGCTAAGCCGCGGACAGACAGACAGACGGACATGGCGAAACTATAAGGGTTCCTTATTTACTACGGAACCCTAAAAACAGTTAACCAATACTATTGCTGGAGAAATTTTATTACCCAATTAAAGACTTTTTAAATGACAAAACTCTATAGTGAAATGTTGTTGTTTGTAAAAAAATAAAAATACTTTTACTATAAATATGTATAGTATCTATTATTATAATGACATTATTATACCTATTTGTGAATTTGTATGATGGTTGATAAATTAGAATAACTATATCGACATTAAACATAACTTAACATTACACATACTGACATTACCTACACATTATGACATTATCTATTTTCTCTTTCTTAATCGTGATTGTTGTTAATGTTTTGGAATATTTTGACATTAAACATTTTGAAATTAAGCTTTTGACAATACACATTACGACATATAAATTCTTCATTGTAATATGCGAGAGATTTGTATTTTATTCATTCATTTTGATTGACTGATCTGTACAGTATGACACAACTTAGATGTGTGATCAACAACACACATCAATTTTAAAATTTTCAATAATTTATTTCAATTTTACGAATGTATTTGGTTATATGACTTTATAAGTTATTGCGTTTTCGTAAAGATCATTTTCCTAAAGCAGTAATAAAGATTGGTGATTTTGAAGGCGCACTCAGTTCGGATGGTGATCGGTTTTACGAATTTTGCCGATGCTACATCTGAGTTTTGTCGTACTGTACCTACCTATTAAATTCTGACTAGTGTTAATAATAATTGTGACTATATTATTAAATTCAAATCTAATATCTTGCATGCCGTAAGGCAAAATGTATCGGGACAGTTAACAAATAAACCAACTTATATGTATACCTACAATATCAGCAAATAAATGATTTCTTTCTTTCTTTATTTCTTTTTTTACAATAATTTCAATTCCCTTAAAATATAAATTAAATATACGCGATTTACTACATTCGTTTAAAAATATATCGACAAAGAACTTACAACCAGTATAATTTTTCCGTTTTAATAAAAAACGAAGATTTCTAAGCATCGTCACATCAAAGGTTTTCCACGTAGAAATTCTAATTTTCTTTCATTTCAACACTGAAAAACGCGCAAGGGTAAAAAAGACCCCGCTGCAAATTATTATTAATTATTAAAACTGTAATTGGTCGGGCTCCGTCTGCCTTGCTTTTCCAGCCCTTTGACCGCTCACCGTATGAAGCTTTCAAATAAACCCGGGGTAATATTCACCCCTAATTAAGGAATTCGTTATTTTATTTGTAATTTTATTATCGTTTGGAATTTTATTAATTTAGCGGCAACGGCAAATGTGTCTTAAATTTTGGCATATAGTGTAGAAGTTCGTAGTGTTTTTTTTATTTGAAAAATAATAAAATGTTGCTTGTTTCATTATTTGTGAAAATTTATTGAAAAAAAAATGTTCTATTTTGGTACGATCCCTGTTTTAAGTATTTGGAGTCCTTCAATATCATAATTTTATTTAGAAAATGCTGTTGTTTTCGTTAGTATTTTGTGATGAAAATGGGATAATTTTCCTACAAAATGAAATAAGATGTAGTTACAGTAAAACATTGTATTAATTTTTCATGGAAATAAAAATTGGAGAAAGTAATAAAATAAATTAGTTTCTTCCTGTATTTCTTAGAACATCACTTTTTAACTGTTTGAAACGCCGCAAATCTTGTGTGTTAATAAAAATGTGACAGGTACTTATCGCGGTGATATTCATGTCGTAGGATGATTTGATAACTCGAGTTTTCGCGAAAACCCTACGGATATTGCGAAAACACGGATAATAAAAAAATGGTGAAAACATTTCTGCGAGCAACTTGGTTGAAATAGGTTAAGTTAGGTTAAAACCGGGACCAACTGCGCGCGAGCCGAGCGAGCGCTACTTCCAAGCAGCTCGCAGAAATGTATTCACAATTTTCTTATTATCCGTGTTTCCGCAATACCCCCTGGGTTTTCTCGAAAATTCGAATTATCAAATCATCCTACGACATTTGCAATGAACACACACGTAAATAACGTATTACAACAAAATAAATCGACGCGTAAATATTTCTTCTTTGACATATGACATATTTCCAAAGAAATTGTATCAGATATCTAAATAAACTACGCTTAACCCTTCCAACGTTTACGTACGTTAATGTACCGAATAACACAATATATACGTAAATACCGTGTAAACAGAAATTCGTAACGTTATCAGGACGTTTCCCTTGTTCCTAAGGGTTGCTGGAACAACATGGCGTCTACTACCTCGAACCGAAATTAATGTCGTTCCCCATCATATTTGACAGGTTGGCCCAAGTAAGAAGCGAGACACTTTTACTCAGTAATATGTAGTAGCACGGAAAGAATAACAGTATGATTTTCTATTTTTTCTTTTCTTAATCGGTCAAAGGTGAGAAAATGAGTCGTTTCATCTGTCAAGTGCCGCGGCGTGACATTGACGCGCGCTCCAACGTCACTTTCAGCTTTTGTTTAAAAAATTCAAAGTTGCATACGTTTTGAATGAGTTCGTTCATTAGTTGCAGAGATTCCGTCAGGCCATAGCCCTCAGACGATATTAGCCCTTATTTAACAATAAAAATACAGATTTACCATGTCTAGCATGTTAGATAGTGGGGTTTGATGGTTGGGTGGGGGCCGGTCTAACGCCCCTTTTATTTAAAAATTGATATCCGATGGAAGTTTGCAATTGAAATAACTAGGTAGAAGAATACAAATAAGCCGAACCAGTTATGACGCAGAGCCCTTAGCGTAACAGTTATTCAATCACAGTTCTGCCCATAAATAGAAGATGATGAATAGCTCACAAATAAATTCCAACCCAACAAACATTTACTTGCATCTTGGACCACAATAAAAACAATCGAGCGGCACAAACAAACGACTACTGACCCCAATTAAACCACGATGACGCGTCATGACGGACAAACACGTGCGTCACGGCACGTGGCGTTTGAGGGTTAACTCGTACAATTATGAATAATGAAGTTTTTAATTTAAATGGTCTGTACTGGAGATAATTACGTCAAAGTAATAAACTGTGTAGCCCTAATTAATATCGTAGTGATTTCCTTGAATAAACTTTAACTATTATTTTTTAAGTTAATCCTTTCATTCCCATGTATGGGTGTACTACAGGTACACCTCTGCCCAACCATTCCGGGAAACAAGGCGTGATGTTACGTATGTAAGTGTATTATTCTTACAATAGGCTTCTCTGAATCACCAAATATTGGGTCCTTACCTATGAAATTGGAGTTTTTTTCTCACAAACAGAGAACCTCGTCACTTCTATGATTTAAAATATTCATCAATTGCTTGGTATTAAACCGAATAATGACCAAGATGTACAACTACCAATAGTAAAAAAACCTTATTACTTAAAGTTTTATAAACATGAAAAATACCTTAAAAATGACTTCTCGTTTTTTTTGCAGAAATTACCACTATTTGTTTTAACTTAACCAAAACTTATTGTTGTCGCTTAATCTAAGTGACATATTCGTTAACTTACTTTTTAAACATTAGTGCATAAAAGTTTTAAAACATTCGTGTTCACGGTTGTTATATAAATTAAGAAAATGTTAGTATGAAAAATGCAACTTCTTTAAAATTCTCCATACAAAACGCTGATTTCATAGGTAAGGGCCTATTAATAACCATAAATAATACAAATAAAGACAAATGTGTGCGGTCTGGAACGAAGTTCCTTGTCACGTATGATTTAAAACAAATTTGAAAGGATTTGTGTGACGTCAGGTCTTTGATGCGTAGTTCGCATGTGGCGATGTAGGTGCGCTTTTTCGCGTAACGTTTTCTGCCAGTGCACTCCTACCGCAAGCCACGCTAAAGAACTTCATTCCTATAAAATAAAGTTAAAAATCAAAGGCAGTTATACAGAAACGTGTATTTTTTCGCCCTTTGTTGCTAAATATTGTACGAAGGTACGAAACCCTTCGTGTGCTAGTCCGAACCGCACTTGACCGGTTTTCTAGATTGAGTAAAATTCAAAAAAGATCGCAACAGTAAGTACTATCGCGGACACTGGCGCCTGACCACTTTTCGACCTTATTGAGCAATAAGGTCGAAAAGTGGTCAGGCGCCAGTGACCACGATGGTACCTACCTAGATTAATTAATAGGTAGGAAACCTCTATTCCATTCAGTAGTCAGGAAATTGCACTTCATGTCATTGTCATTCTTACTAAAAATGCTATTCTTAAATTGTTGTCGAAAACAATTCAATTATTCAATTTTAACCAACAAACCAATTAAAAATCAATTATTAAAATCAGCTTCCCAATAAACAAAACATGTTTACAAAAGAGTCGTGACCTGAAATTGTCGTACATTATTCAGTTAAGCCATGAAATATGCATGAGAATGGAATTAGCCGGTATAAGGCGCGGCGCAAATGATGGCTGTTTTACATTTTTATTACGACGACACTTTTCTTTTACGTCACATTAAACACGCGTTAGCTATAACCGCATGATTACATTCGGCTTAACGGGAGGTTAACTGTGCGTTATTTGAGGTTTGCGATTATTGGATATCGTTGAAGAATAAAATGTTCCAAAATTAAATTGTCAAACAAAATTAAAGGGAAATAAATAAATCTCTTCAAAGACCATATAAAGGGTCTTTACTTGTCAAAAAGTTACCGTGGGACCTTACTCTACGTACATCAGGGATGTGACAGATGCAGATTTTTTTACATCGCAGGCTCACATCCGCGAATGCGGATATCATTTTTTTTAAGGTATCGCTCAATGCGATAATGCGAAATTCTAAAATTCTTACGTTTTTTTGCAAATTGCAGCGCTGTTTCGTTGTATCATATAGATCATAATTCAAGTCACGGCAATTATAATTAAATAATTACTATGTAAATTATAATAATTTAAAAATCAATATAGCTCTCGAAATTGTATGTGTTTGATCAATATAAGTCTATTTCGTGAAAATGTGTTGATTTAGAGCTATATTAATGATTTCAATTATTATAATTTCCATATATATAATGATTTTACTTACATATATTCACCCTTTTCACTCACAACTGCATCCGCATGAGCTCCGTATTGATTCATGTGGATGCGGAGGTCTAAGGCTAGTATCAAAGCTGTGCGGGAGACCCTTACGGACCGCCCGTACGGGCTCCCGGAACGGAGACACACGTGACGCGCTAGAACATTGTTTCACAGCGACGCGGATGGTCCGTACGACACCCGCTCCGGGTAGAACCGGCGCTAACCGTGCGGATCTCCCATGTACGGGCGGCCCGTACGGATCTCCCGCACAGCTGTGAAACCGGCCTAAATAAATGCTGAAGCTCCGCAATTGCGGATGCAGATACGAATATCCGCAACATCCCTGCTCTACACATAAAGTACTTGGCCGTAATTTTCATACATCGAGCTTTTTTCATTAACATTAACTACTACTGGAACGTTAGTGGGTGGACGACCGAAGATCCTGGGGAAGACCTGGATGAGACTTACAAAGACCAGGGAAGCATGGCACAAAAGGGGGGAGGCCTAAACTCAGCAGTGGTGGAACAATTAAATGCTGCCGCTGCCGCTGATGCCGTTGATGCCACAGCTGCCACTGACGATGTTACCTGGTGAGGCAATCGCCTGCGCCTTGAAATAAACGAAAGTTATTGTAAAATACGCACAAAAAACACGTCAGTATTAAAACCAGGTATACCTGTAGCTACTAATAAAATAATTCGTTTGATAACTTTGATAAAAAAATACACGTATTTCACCATGAAACGCATCTACTTATTTAGTTGAGCTCTCATGAATATTCTCGTCTAACCGTGTGTAGGAGGAGCATTTCGCTTTACATTTTAATAAGTTATTAACAATTTTAGGGAAGTATTTATCGGATGAAACGAAGCTTTCGCCTTCAATATATATAAATATTAAATTAACTGGTGCGCACAACACAAATGACGCCTGCTTTGCATTTTTATTACAACGACACTTTCCTTCTACGTTGGATTAAACTCGCGTTATGATTGGTTGATTATTTTCAGAGTATTTTCTGCGTGAAAAAGGGCAATTATTTGCTTAAATATTAGCAACATTTTATAAGCTTTCGCCCGCGGCTTCGCCCACGTGGAGGTCGGAAAGTATCCCACGGGAATGCACTTTTTAAGAGGAATAATTCCGTAACACATTGTTTTCATATAATTCTATTGGTTTACGCGGCGACCGACGGCAGGAGACATGATTTTTTCCGACATCTTCTACAATCATCGTCATATTTCAGCCAATTTACATAAAACCTTAGTTAATTATACACTTACAGCTTCCTCATGAATTGTTCCATTGGTGAAAACCGTATGAAAATCCGTTCCGTAGTTTTTGAGTTTATTGCTTTCCGACAAACAGACGCGGCGGGAGGACTTTATATTAAGCTAAGATATCTTATCACTACATATAATAATAGGTAGTGATAAGATATCTTAGCTTATTAATATCTAGTCGGTGACTAGCCGGGAAAACCGAATGTACAGCCATATTTGGGAAACTAGTCGGAAAAAGCAATTTTAACATCAAAATAAATTCTAAGCGTGCGTTTCTACGACCCTGAATAAAAAAATAAAAAAATCCTTTATTTACAGACTACAAAAAACTTTCTTATAAACTATGTTAGTATATACTAAGAACCAAGGTGATACATTGATTATATATCGACCACAGATAGTTTTACCAAGCCCCATGCAATACATGAAGCTTGATAAACCTACTCATGGCAGGCCCATCCAGCCCTTCAGCCAGCACCCTCAAGATACTGTTGGTGCTTCCTCCCACTCTGCGTGTCACCGACGCCACCTTCTTACGCATTATTGCAAAATAGTCGTCAGAGTGCACATCAGCGAACATACCTGACGCACTACAATAGGGTGGAAGCCTCAACAGCACCCTAAAGGTATTATTATATTGTATTCGCAGGGCATTGTTTGCTTTTTGGGTATGATTAGCCCGGCTGCTGGTGTAAAATGTTTGGCAGTAAGCCTTGAATAGTGTAATTTTTACTGGTACTGAGCAACCAGCAAACCTTCGAGCCACCATATTTCGCCTGACAGCCAATGTCCTGCGCTCCCTTTCCATATCTGTATCGTCTTTCAGGTCTTCGGTAACAATGTGACCCAGATATTTAAATTGGGTTACTCTCTGTAAAAGTGAACCGCACAGCGTTACTGGAAGGACATATGATGCACTTTTATTTCTACCTCTAAACACCAACAGCTCACTTTTCTTAGGGTTGTACTTTAGCAAATATTGCTCGGCATACCCCTCACAAATAGAAAGTAACTTTCTCATTCCACAGATAGATGGGCTCAGCAACACCACGTCGTCTGGGTAGCTCAAGTTAAAGAACGTACGTAATCTGTTTATTAAATATTTTAGAACAACCATTTTATTACAAAAATAATATTAAATATTCCTTCTTAATTGAAATATAATCTATAGTTTGACCGGGACCGCTATTCGGTGCCTTAGGTATGTGTGCGGCGAGACGGGTGGGCAGTGCAGACCGCTTATTCATCAACGCTGCTCCCCGCCTCGCCGCGCATTCCTAAGACACGGAACAGCGGTCAAACTATAGAAGTAAGAAACGGCTTGGCTGCCTAGTCGATCTTATTGTAACCGACTAGTCGGCTAGTCGACCAGTTGGCTAATCTCTACAGTTTATTTCGTGTTGTAATTGTCGGGGTATGTCAATCAATCAATCATGCCTAGCCTTTGCCCAACTATGCTGGGCTCGCCACCAGTCTAACCAGTCCCATGGTAACACTGGTACTCAGACTTTCGGGCTTCTAACGACCCGTAACGACTGTCAAAGATCCACGAATGACAGCAGGGACCAACGGCTTAATGTGCTTACTGAATAAGTTCAAACTCAAACTCAAAGCATTTATCTCAAATAAACCAATTGCGGGTACTTTTGAATTGTCAAGGGTTCGGTCAATCAGAAAGATGAAGCTAGTAACGCGTAATAAGTTCATATGGAGAAGAACGGGCAAGAAACTCCATAGACATTCTTTTAAATCAAAATATTGCGCGCTCATTGGTTAAATCAATCAGCGCGCGCTTCCCCGGCTTCCTGTTACACGTTTCCGTCCCTTTTCACGAAATTACTCCCACAGATTTGATTATTTAGATTTTGATACAGAAAGATGTTACACATCAAAAAGCGCACAATAGCAGCGGCGGCAGAAAAGTAGCACAAAGATTTAGGCACTAAAATAATAAGTAGGTTCATACTATAATAGCAATAAACAAGGATACTACAGAATGTTACTAAAAACCCTTACTTCAGAACCTTGCAATAAAATCTTCACTCCACAAACACGCGAATCCGCCATACATCTTTTACTATACATCTTTAATCTTCAAGCCATGATAATAACGCGTTTCATTGTTATTGTATCCATTAAGTACTACTTTACTTTGTTATTTTATCTGTGGTCGGTGATCTGTGCTATCATTGGCCGGTTTATCATTGAGTATTTATGTTTGTTTTCGCTGTGGGTACTTGAGAAAGGAAAGAGAATGTTATTTTGATTGTGGTAGAGATGTGTGGGTTATAAAAACAACCATTTGATTGCCTGGCGCATTTTATTTTAGGGTTAACCTTAAATCAATAAATAAATCAATCTATCAATGTGTGTGTGGTTTGGAACAATGAACACTATTGGCAACAACAAACATTAAAACATATTCATAATAAAGTGGTGACTGCCCTTACACACGTACGCTACTGCTGGGGAGCCACTTCTTCTTCCCAGCTAAAGCACCAGGAAGTAGCGAAGGGCAGGTGGGTTCCGGGACTGTTTTATCTAATTTTGACGTTCAATATAATTATGTGGTGATTTTGATAAATTCAAAAAGTCATTTATTTAAACTAGGCTGACAATCAGCACTTTTCAAACGTCAACATAACATAAAACAGTCCCCCAAAAACGCACGCCCTTCCCCATTGCCTAGTGCTTTAGCTGGGAAGAAGAAGTGGCGCAACAAACTCCCCAGTGTGCTGTCTGTTCAGTTAGAGAAAAAAAAACTTGATTCTATACAATAGCATGCAAATTAATTACTGAACACAAAACATGAAATAAAATTATTTGCCATAATGTCAGCAAGCACACGCCAATTCACCAACAAAAACATCGAAATCAAGCGAAAATAAAGAACTTAATTTCCGAATAAAAGCTTCGAGGCATAAAATAATAATACATATAGTTATATAGCTATATATAGCTGTAACTGGAAGTCATAAGTGATAAACTAGGACCATCGAAGTAAAATGAATAAACAGTTAATTACTAATAACAATAACAAAACCCTGATCCGTAAGACGACCAGTTACCACAAGCAGCACCCGTTCACGAGCATAACGCAAAGATCATTGAGGGAAGGAGGCAAACCGACCCCCGACGCTACCGCAAGCAGTGACATATAAGGGAGCGTGACGATTTTGCTGCTGGTTACTAGGCAAGAGTAATGAAATTTCGAGGTCTCGAGCTAACCACATATTGCAATACAACTCATAAAAAAACATTGTAATGAGTAGATCAATAATAAAAGAAAAACTAATTAAAATAAATTGACTTATACAGTCAAATAAAACAAACAATTATATAACTCATAAAACCTGTCAGTAGGTAAGCCAATTCTGGAGAAAGAACATAAACATTGTCTTGAGTTAATCACAGCGACCAACTATTCTTATCGTCGCGCGTCGTTGATAGAATAGTATGCCTTTGAACAAAGGTTGGATTTAACTTAGCTTTAAACGCATTAAAAAGCAAATCTAGCAAAGAAGAGGGAAGTTACCCTCTCCTTTACTAGATTTGTTATAAAAGTTATACCAAGCCCAACAAATGAGTTATGAACCATATGAAGCCGGTGATATGGAGCTCGTAATTTGTTCTTATTTCTGGTGCATTCGTATTGTAATTAACACTGTTTTTAGTGCATAAGTGTATATTTTGCCTAATATATAAGATGTTGGCGAAGATGAATTATGATGCCACCGTGAAATTTTTTGTCGAACAAATATATTTCTACTGTCAGCGGCTTTGCCCCACAGCAGAATACCATAGGACATAACGCTATGGAAATAACTAAAATAGACGAACCGAGCTGTATCAATGTTAGTGTATTGTATTACTTTCCTGACAGCTTAGGCGGCCGAACTGAGCCTTCCCACTAGGCTTGATATATGTGGGCCCCACTGAAGTTTAGCATCTACTGTTATCCCCAGAAAAACTGCCGAGTCTACGGTTTCAAGCCCCTCTTTATCTAAGACGATGTAAGGTCCTAGATTTCTAACTAAATAAATTTTGAATTTACGTTATTTTATGAAGATAATGTCAGTTGTGTTTCCAGCTATTATTTTGACCGTAAACTTGTTGACAGAAAGACGCAGAAAAATAATTATAATGTAAGTCACTACGTAGGTATATCTATACATTCCATTACAACTCTACCTCTCAAAAAACATGTCCAAGCGTAAAGAAATATATAAATTTCCTCCTAATAACGTGATACAGTACACGACATGTTGTTGTATCGCATTACAGGAAGAACAAAGAGAACCAATTTTTCAGCTCATTGCTTAAGCGTGACGTGTTCCAACGAATAGCATGTGCGGGGACTGGAAAATAGCGGAGAAAAGTGCGATTTCGCAATATCTTACACTTTTTGGGGTTCCGTACCTCAAAAGGAAAAACGGAATCTTTATAGGATCACTTCGTTTCATGTCCGCCAGTCTGTCATGACTCTTTTTCTCCAGAATGCGTTGAGATATCAAGTTGAAATTAATTTCAAATGCGTAGGTCTGTGGTGCCTTGGAGCTCTAAAAAAATCAAGCTTCTTAGTCAATGCAATAAAAAATACGGCCACGACATATTTTGATAGTCGTTAATAAATCAAAACCTATAGGGTACTTCCCGCTGACCTAGAATCATGAAATTTGGCACGAAGCAAGATTTCACAGCACAAGTAAAGGAAAAACTCCGAAATTTGTAAATTTGTAGTTATATCACATAAAAAAAACATTTTTTTGTGATTACAAACTTACAATCAGTTGGAGAATTGGCCGTGATGTATATCAATGTATGGGAGAACATCGTTTTCAACTACAAAGTTGAGTTTGTATAAATTCATCCCAAATACGGAACCCTTCATTGAGCGTGGTCCGATACGCACTTGACCGGTTTTTTTACTATATTAAACGCAGGCCACACTGGGAATGAAGCTAAGTTCGTTTAGCATCGCTCATGTAGTTACCGTGTCTTTTCATACTTCGGTTCATAATTCGCGGTGTGACAAGTCTATTTCGTGGCCTCTAACAGTCTCTCATGTAATATGCATGCTCCTGAGTCTACGCAGAACATCATACACTTTGACATTCACACTATATTTCATTTGATAACATATACAATACAATTCAATTTATTTGTACGACAGCAAATGTTTTGTCTGGGGTCCATTACCGCGATATTTATATATATAATGCGATAGATATGAAACAGTATCTAAGCATATAAAATAGTAGTTCGTTCTAAATGTTTGTAAAGCGTTATGAGTAGAATTTTGATAGAAATTACCTATACATAGAATTTGCTTTATCAATCAATCTTTATTCGTGAACACAGGTATTACAACGAACAACTGCTGGGGTTGCGGGATTGTCCGAAAGGGATATCGCGGCCCCGGCACACGGGCAACGGAAGGAACACGGGTGGGTTTTAGTCAGAAAAAGTCTGACACGCCCTCCCGCTCCGCCCAGAGCGGGAGAACTCATTTGATGATTTCCCAACCTCAAAAAAAAAAAAGGTATTACAACAAAGGTCTTACATATACGAGTATATACATTTTAGTCGAGCACTATGTCCTACCAATGAAATTGGTGTACGAATACGTAATGTTAGTTTTTTTAGTAATAAGTCTGAATCTATACAATACAAAGTCACGTTCGAGTAAATAATGTCAATTAAATAGCCAACATTACAAACGCTCGTTATGTGAAACCTATAGTACATATTAATTCACAAAAAGATGATAGTGTAGTAGTAGACCTGGCATATTTCGTTTTCTTGATATAACTCAAAACATAACCGCTCCGTCTTTTTATCATGTGGTTAATGACTAACCTGGTGTCAGAGTTTTAAAGCCGCCCATGGGCCTCTGACTTGGCTTCACATGCCGTCGGTATACACCGTGACACTTTAGTCGTCTTACAAAAGCAGCCCACTTTATGTATCCAATGATTACTAAACATTGATTTAAAAAAAAATTGTAAACTGTTACAAAGTTTTTTATTGCTCCTAGAGGTATTTTATGTCGTGACATTGAGTGTTAGACGACTAAAATGTCACGGGGCATTTTTTTTTTTTTTTATGAATGTTAGTCATTGGATATATGAAGTATATGATGTTTTCCTTCACCGTTTTAGAAGCAAGTGATAATTACACAATACGCACATCAATCAGAAAAGTCAGAGGTGCCTTGGGTTCGAACTCGAAACCTATGACTTTGCAGTCTGACGGGCACACCACTAGGCTATAAAATATGGATGTACTAATAATACACCTCTGCCCACCCCGTTGGTAAATACAAGTTCGATACTATGTCATCATCCTCCTGGCTTTATCCCGATTTATTTAAGGCAGCATCTTCTTCATTCATACATCTCTAATAACCGTCATCTCAGTAATCACTCCATTTGACCCATAAATTATCTTTTTCAACACACTTGCTTGTAAAGTAGCTCTTATTGAACCGTTTTTAGGGTCATAATTCAGTGTAAAAACGCATGCTTTTTACTTTATATTATCGGACTAGTGCTGTAATGCCACAGATAACTAATCAGGATTTGGTTGCAACTCGCTAAAAACCAGAACATTGGACTTGCCTGAGAATTGAACGCGATATCTACGTGTCACTGATAAAAACGCACTAATTAGGATACACGTATTATCACACCCACTTTAACTTCCTATGCGTGTTTCTTATCTTTTAATTAAACTATTTTAATTAACAATAGAAGCGAAAACTGGAATAAGTTTTGAATTTTTACAAAAGTCAAAGAACCGACCATAGGCAACCGACATCCTTTTTAACTGGTCTAAATTTATCTTGTCATTGAAAAGTTAGTGATTGACATAATAAATATCGACTATTTGTTCAAGGAGAATTTTATTAATCCTTTATTGAAAAAACTATTTTAATGTATTTATTATTATTATACCGACAACAATCGTGTTTTTCGGCTAGGATTTTCAAGATGCTGTTGGAGCTAGCCCGCGTTTAAAGATGCGGTCCTATTTCCTTATTAAATAATGTCGTAGGTCTATATGTATTATGGGGACCCCTCATGTTTTAGAATATTATACTGCTTTAACACTGAATTTGTTACGAATCAAAACGAATACCTTCAAAAAGAGCACGGGTTGCCCGCCATTCAACACCGAATGTCAAAAGGAAGACTGTTTCTGGAAATTGAAACTCCAATCATATCCCCTTCAAGTGATCTTAAATCGTCCGAGCTAACTAGACGAATACAATATATCGCTACTGTTAGAAATATTATAAAATATTTTTGTCTTTGACTTTCGACATGTGCGACGGAAGTACGAGCAGAGATTATGAGCTACCCCAGGGATCACCAATTAGTTCTTTTTAGGTTCTATATAAAAATTTAATATGACTCGCGGTCCGTTTGGAAGACGTTACCTACTAGCAACCAAGATTAAAAGATGTTCAAGGACCTTGCGTATTTTTGTGTTTTTTGGAAACCGATCATTCGATCATTTCGATTTATATAGTACCTCACCCAGCTAGCTCTATTACTCCCGAAAACATTTGCAGCTTCATGCGGCTTGCGTCAGCGTCGTCCTTTGTTGTGTCGACGGCACAAAATATAAAGCGTGGGCTAATTAGATTACAACAAAAAAAAATGATTAGGTTTTTGTTATAAATTTAACTGTTTACCTTAAAGTCCGTACAAAATAGGTCGGCGGTCCGCCATTTGGTGACTCCTGAGCTACACCATATCACTATTTAATCTGTGAGCTACACCATCTGTAAGCTAGTCTCGTATTATTTGTCAGGTAGGTATTTGGTTAGATAAGTTTTTTTTTTTTAATCTTTGACATACCAAACGTACGTAAGTACCTGTGCTATCTTATTCGTTTTCACGGTTTTAACTTCGAACATATTTCAATGGATTTGTTTTTTATGTGAAAGTTACCTACAAAAAAAATCGTAACATCGAAAGTACCGAAACGAAAAGATCATACTACCACAAAAAACTATAAACAAAACTATATACTAAAACCATAGACAATCTCTAGCGGCCATTGTTGTTTGACAAATTTTGAAACGCGACATGGCAGTATGGCATTAGTCAGTACTACTAATTATTACAGCATGGAAATTGTATAAAGAAATTGACTTTGAATACATGGAACTAGTATGAACTATCATATACTATTAAATGAGCATTCTCTATTTTAACCCGAGCAGAAATTTGTGCTTTTTTTAATCTCATCAAAGAGACTTCTTGCCTTCTATGTTATGGGGTTTGGTTTCCTTCAGGTGGACCATTGTGCGTGGGTACTTCTTGCCTTTTTTATGCCTACTGTGTAAATAAATAAAATGTGATACATTAACATAATATTTCATTAAATTATATGTTTTTCACTACATATTAATATTAATTTGCGTATTCAAATTATTATTTTGTGTTTATTATATTTTATATAGGCTGTTCAGCGGTTTTGCCTGTGCCTTTATTTACAACTGCGCGCGCATCGCTTGCAAAAAAAAAAATCAACGCGCCATTTTCCGTAAATATTTGTTATCGGTTTTGTTTTGTTGTTATAAAAAATACGAAAATCTAAAGTATTGTCACCAACCTACGTACAACAGTTTTTAAAGAAGTTCCGATTGACAGTACCTGGCAACAAAGGTCAGTTGAACTTTATAAATGTAAATTATCATCTCGATACTTACGTTATTCCAGCATAAGTTCTTACAACAAGTCTGTTTTGTTCCTCGCAAATTTGTTGAAAAACGTCGTATGAAACGCGTGTGCATTGATCATTACCCACTCGGCTAAATTATCCAATGCCGCCTTTTGGGTAATGACCAATACAGCACACTCGTATCATAATGTACTATTACACAATCCATCCACAGTTTTGTGAGGCTATTAAAAAATCTATACCTGAAAGAAAGAAAGAAAGAAAAAGTATTTATTGAGACTCGCACAGGAAATCACACATAATAAAAACACACTTAACATAAATAAAAAACAAAGTAACATTAAAATTTAAAGAAGGAAGTCCTGTACGAAGCCAAAAGGCTCCTATCTCAAAATGATATATCGGGCTCAAGGCGTGATGTTGAGAACTATCGTCCCATTTCCATTATGTCAGCCCTGCCGAAGCTTTTTGAGAGATTAGTCCACGATAAAGTATATCCTATTCTTCATCACAGTATAATTCAACAACAACACGGATTCGTAAAGAAAAGATCAACTACCACAAATTTGGTGACGTTTATGGATTGTTTGTTTAATAATATGGATTTTCGTGTTCAAGTGGATGCCATTTACACTGACTTTCGAAAGGCTTTCGATAAGTTTGATCATGAGTTGCTACTAAATAAAATTTCATTTAACGGTATACGTGGTGATTTGCTCCGATGGTTCTCTTCATATGTCATGAACAGAACTCAAAGGATCGTAGTTAACGGTTTTAGATCTGCTACAACCATTAGTGTAACTTCCGATGTACCTCAGGGTTCTATTCTGGGTCCCCTTTTATTTATCTTATTTATAAACGACATTGACACTTGTTTTCAAAATTCTAAAGTCGCTCTATGCGGACGATCTCAAAATTTATAGGCCTATCAAGAATTTGCAAGACAGCAGATTATTACAGGAAGATCTAGATCGCTTCAGTGACTATTGCAGGTACAATAAATTGCAACTGAGTCTGTCTAAATGCTGTTGTATCAGTTTTACGAAGAATAGGAATATTCTCAAGCACCCTTATTCTTTAGCTAATACTACACTAACAAGGGTGTCCCTCTTTCGGGATCTTGGTATTCTCCTCGACGATAAACTTCACCTTGATGCACACATTAACAAAGTTGTAAATAATACCTATCGGATGTTTGGTTTTGTAATGAGATCTGCGAAGGAGTTTGTTCGCCCCTCTACCTATTTATATCTGTATAAGTCTCTGATCAGATCACAGCTCGAGTATGCAGTGCCGGTGTGGAATCCCTTTTACAATAAGTATTCGGAAAATATTGAAAAGGTTCAAAAAAAGTTTCTAAAAGCCATGCATTACCGTTGCTTCCACACAGTTTTATCTTATGAAGATTTGCTTAAGAAGTATAAATTACTTGGTCTAAAATCAAGACGCACTCTCCTAGAGACGACATTTTTGTTTGATTTGTGTAGCAATGTATATGACTGTATTGATATCCGTAATAAAATAAGTTACATAGTTCCCAGAACGACAGTATGCCGCGGGGTGCGCGCACGGCCAATGTTTGCTGTTACCTCTTGTCGCACTAACGCAGGTATGCGGGCACCTCTGCGTCGACTAACTAATAATAACAACAAGAAATTCGATTATATCGATATGTTTGCTCTTTCTGCTGGTAGATTCAAAAATATTATATTCAAAACACTTAGTCACTAGTAATTTTAATTAAGATTTGCATGATATGTTTTTCTTTACTTTTGTTTAACTATTTAGCACAAAAAATGTTTTCTTAAATTATTGTAGTTTGGTTTTAGTTTAAGTAGCATAGTTTGTAAAGATTATTTTTTATGTGTATTCCGTGGAAAATATTGTTGGTTACACATTTGGCCGTATCTTTTTTGTATTACTTCCTAAAAAATGTTATGTGTCACTGTTTGTATTCACAAATAAAAAAAAACAAAATTAAAAAAAAAAATATGCCGCGACATTTAAAATGTCGCAGCGCTGGTATTCAGATAGGGCCCGCAGTGATGTCACGGACAGATAGATAAAGAATTTAACAAATATAATAAAAAATAAAAATAAATAGGTGTGTGAAATACAATAAAAAGTAAAATATATGTAATCCGAGTGTCTGCATCCGACGTAACATCAGTTACTTATGTATACTATGCCTTTAGTATCTGTCCACAAAAGTCTAATTTCACAAGCAAACTTCAACTATCTAATCAAAACTGTAATCGCAACATGTTCATTCACATCACCCAACTACTTAGCATACCTAAAGGTGAGTATAAACTAGAGCATTTATTTGTAACAGAACATCGAGCATTCACCGTTTTTAAATTTTCTTGAACCGCACTTCGAACACAACGCTCTATGTTTTGTTACAACCTGATTTCTAAAACTAACGAGCGTATTGGTGTAACATTTTACAGAGCAAAGGCACGAGCGCGGGCGACGCGGGGTATGACGTGCGGGCCGAGGGCAGGTCGTTACAATGAACGCAAGGTAGAAAGAAATGTTACAGGCTCACTCGCCGTGAGCATTACGTCGAACGCAGCGTCGACGAGCATTCGCATTCCAGCAAGCGGCAGGAACGTTACATTACATTATCATTTCCCTAGCCTTTTCCCAATTACATTGGGGTCGACTTCCAGTCTAACCGGATGCAGCTGAATACCAGTATTTTACATGGAGCGACTGCTATCTGACCTCCACAACCCAGTGACTGGGTAATAATACGTTACTCCTTGGTAAGACTGGTTGCCAGACTTTCGGGTTTGACGACCCGTAACGTCAAAGATCCACGAATGACAGCCGGGACCAACGGCTTCAACGTGCTTTCCGAGGCACGGCGGGGTCTTGGTATGTAAAGATGGTCACGCATCCACGGACCAACCGAGGTAACCGTAGCTTAATCTGATCGATCGACCCCTGCAGCTGTTATTACTTAGCCACAAACCCCATCGTTACATTACATGGAAATGCTTTTTTAAATTGAGCTTTTGCTTGTATTGTACCGTTCGTGAGAACGTTACATTACATGGAAATTCTCGACAAAATGCTCACATTAACCTACCTAGATCCTAACTATCGTAACCTAACGTAGAAACTATTTCTAGAATGTCAACTTCATTAAATTAGTGCTCAAGTATTTGTCATGCCGCCGATGTACCTAATCAACTTCGTGCACTCAGCTTATAGAGTAGCGGTTGAAGTTATGGTACAAAACATAACATCACGCGTTGTTTCCTAGCCGGGAAAGCAGAGGTGTACCTATAGAAGGTACACCCACATTTCGCCAGTTATAGATAAATAAATAAATAAATAGCAAATATCAATTATTTATGTACCTGGCGTGTTTGGTCTCCTACACATTCCCTGCCTAAGTAGAAGTGTGTCGGAGGGCAGACGCACGGACCTTGCAGCTGTAATTTTGTGAACTAAGTTTTTTACTGCAGTTGTCTTCTTTATTATTATTGTTGCTAGTCATGTTGTGCGATTACGCTTTGGGTGATAATCAGGTCGAAACCTATAATGTGAATCTAGTGATATACTGAGATTGTTACCTGTTGTAGTTGCCTTGTAATAAATAAATAAATATACCTAACGCTGAAATTCTGCTGGATCCCTGCAGTGACATACATATGGACGTAGAATGTCGTCGTATGTTTAAGTTCCATGTATTAGGGAGAGAAATTCCCGATGGAGAAAAACCCAATCACACTCTTCCCGACCTAGGAATCGAACCCAGTAAGTTATGGTACAGTCAGCCTAAAAAGATGTATAGGTAGGTACATCGATAAGAATTCATTTGATTGTCTACATTTTGTGTTCCATAATTATATATTAATGTGTGTTGTACTCATTGTGTAATATGTTTTGTGGGTACACATTGATACATGGAACAAATATTGTAGACAATTCAATGAATTCTTGTCGGTGTACAATACATCTTTTTGAGGTTGACTGTACAGTATACTCCATTTGAAATAAGATTAGACATTTTAATAAACCGTTTTCACAGTCCGTTCAACCGATTCTGACTTCTTTATCGAAGGCATAAGGATGACATTAAAAGTAAAAAAGTGGTTACAACACCAACTGTTTACTGCAGCTGTCATTTGTCATGCCACCAACGCAATAGAAGTCAGAATCGGTTTAACTGACTATAAAAAGGTATATATATCTAATTTATATATATGTCTAATTTTATTTCAAATAGAGTATAGGTGGTGGATCATGGGTGAACCCAGCTTTTGCCCAGGCGGGGGCAAATCAGAAATTTTACCCCGCAAGTGTTTTACATAGTTTGATATTGCTGCTGCGTTTGCGTATATAACCGGCTTTAAAAAAGGAGGAGATTCTATGTTCGTATTTTTTTTTAATAATATGTTGTTCATCGATATTGTTAATTATGGACAGATTTTGAATGATTTTTTCTGGAATAAAAAAATATTTTTCAAAATTGGTCCACAATTGCCGAAAATATCGTTGAACATTGAAAACAAAAAACAGCCGAACATAGAACCTCCTCCTTTTTTAACACGTTCAGTGCTGGGAGCCCTCCTGGAGGGTTCATCTAGTCGCATATGGGATGCCGGGAGCTCTCGCGGAGGGGTTTTTATAAATGTAGGTTTTTCTTAGTGAATACATAAACCGTTAAAATAAAATCTGATGTATATTTTAACAAGATTTATTTGTATATGCGTTGGTTTTAAAATCCAAGCATCTTTATTTTATTTTAATTTTTGTTCACTGTTCATTCATAAAAAAATTAAAAGGTTGGAAACCTCGTATAGCGACAAGACGGTTTTAAGCCTAATGCCGTTAACCGTCCCCGATGGTTAAGTTTAGCGCAAACGTAATGCCGGCAGCCCTCCCGGAGGGTTTACTTCCAAAATGTATGGCGGCATGACGTATGAGTTCTATGAAAAGATGGTTCCGTCGAAAGTGTTAAAGTCGGTTATGCATGATAGGTACAAGACGAAAGGCCGCGCAGCGCGGTTTTTTCATACAAAATCCTGGGGAGGCAGCTGCCCTCCCCTGCCCCGTCCTGCCCCCCCTGACCCCCCCCCCCTGGGTACGCCCATCGGTGGTGCTAACGATATGTGAGTACCTAGGTATTAAATGCTACGTTTACAAACGTACAACCAAAAATCAATAACTTTTGATATTTTTCTGCTTATGTTTGCGTGTAAGGAAGAAGTAATAACAGCTGCACGGGTCAATTCATCAGGTTAAGCTGCCGGGGCTGGTCCGTGGATGGGTGACCATCGTTACATACCGAGACTCCTCCGGAAAGCACGTTAAGCGGTTGGTCCCGGCTGTCATTCGTGGATCTTTGACATTCTTTACGGGTCGTCAGAAGCCCGAAAGTCTGACAACCAGTCTTACCAAGGGGTATCGTATTACCCAGTTTCTGGGTTGTTGGGGTCCAAGGGGATCATATAAAATAATGGTATTCAGCTGCATCCGGTTAGATTGGAAGCTGACCCTGACATAGAAAAGGCTAGCAGATTGATAAATTACACTCACGACTTTTTATACACCATGAGTTGCTAAGTTATTAGACCTTCAAGAATTAAAATCAAAATATCGTGAAAGTTCTAAATTATCTTATTACTAGATTTTGCCACCGGCTTCGTCCGCATGCATACCAGAAAGTATCCCACGAGGACGTATTACAGCGCGGGATAAAAAGTATCCTATGGCCTAATCCAGGTCATGGTCTATCCGTTTGCCAAATGTCATCCAAATCCGTTCAGCCGTTTTAGTGTGAAATCGTAACAAACAATCAAACTCACTTTCATATTTATAATATTAATACTAGCTTTCGCCCTCGGCTTCGCCCGCGTGGAGGTCGGAAAGTATCCCACGGGAACGTACTACCGGAATAAAAAGTATTCTATATGTTAATCCAGGTTATAAACTATCTGTGTGCCATATTTCATCCAAATCCATTCAGTCGTTATTGCGTGATTGAGTAACAAATATCCAAACATACAAACTTTCACATTTATAATATTAGTAGGATATTATTATAAACTAGTGGTCGCCCAGAGGTCGAAATTCGACCATAATTCATTTAAATGTCATTATTCTAAGGTAGCCATCTTGTTTCAAACGCATGGTAGTGTATGTAATGTTTTTTTTGTCAATTGAATATATTTGTAATGTATATTATATAAAAATATTAGCTTGCTGCACTCCTTCTCCATATAAACTTTAACTGCGCCAAATTTCATACTCCTCCGTCCGCGTAATTTTCTTAAAAAAGGGTACAAAGTTTTTTCTTCACGTATTAATATAATATATACATATATATATATATATATATATATATATATATATATATATATATATATATATATATATATATATATTATAATAATTATAATAGTAGGAAGTAGGAGTATAGTTAGGATTAAAAACTGCTCAACCGAAGCTAGCTAACTGTTTTACCAATAAATTCAAAATATACTAGAGGTATTATCTTAATCAAGTTACCTATACATATTTATCAACCGAGATTAGATTCATTAACAATAGAAAGGAAAATTAGCTCAACCAAAAATAGGCAAATGAACTGAACAAATTAGAATTAAATCCTTAAAACAATTCCACTCATTCAATTATTAAACAATTGTTAGAATGAAGACCCCAAGCCAATTACTAATTCAGACCGCTACTGAATTCAGATGAAATGAGATTCAGACAGGTGCGTGACCTAGGCGAATGATCTTCATAAGGTACGAAACTACGCACTGACTACGTTAGATACATTTAATTAACCATACAAACACGTATTGGGGATTATAGACACAAAAGCTTGTAATTACAGGGCTAAGACTGCTTCTGAGGCAACGAGCATTGATCAGCACGGTTAATTTCAGCCGAAAGACGTCCACTGCTGGACATATGCCTCCCCTAAGCATTGCCCATCGACCGGTACTGTGCCTTCTCCCATCAAGCGGATACTCACGATCTTCACCAGTTCATCGGCCCATATTGTGGGAGGCCACGACCACATTACGGTTCGAAAAAATCGAGAGGAAACAAAAAACATCGTGAGGAAAATTCAAATTGGTGATAATGGAAGATGGTAGTTTTAAAATAAAAAACCGGCCAAGTGCGTATCGGACCACGTACAATGAAGGGTTCCGTAGTTGGGATGAATTTATCCCAAGAACAAACTTAACATTGTAGTTGAAAAACGTGTTCTCCCATACGGAATGTATGGGAGATCATGTTTTTCAAACTGTAAATTTAAGTTGGTTGATTATTTCTCCTTAACCTGTACTGCCTAATTAGCTCTCATAGTTTTCCTTTTAATTTCGTTACATATACTACTACTGTGAATTTTTTCACAAGTCCAAGTACAACCAAATATATCCATAAACAACTCAACTCATATTTAGAACACAAGATCCTCTGCAATGAACAAAAAGGTTTCAGAGAAAAAAGAACTATTAACATGGCAATTTATGACTTTTTAAACACAGTGATGATGAATATGGATCAAAATAAACCGGTGTGCAGTATATTCTGTGACATGACTCAGGCGTTTGACTATGTTCAACACAATATTTTACTTAGTAAACTCGAAGTATATGGCATTAGAGGTAATATACTAAAACTATTTGAGTCATATCTTCAGTACAGAAAGCAAATAACGGAAGTCAGTAGGATAAACATAAAAACAAAACGAGAAGAGTCACATCGGTCGCAAGAACGAGAAGTTATGTATGGTGTCCCACAGGGGAGTGTTTTGGGACCTTCCTTGTTTACATTATATATTAATGACTTGCCTAAGTCCACGAAACAACCTATGAGCCTCTTTGCCGATGACAGTGTAGTGACAATTGCGTGTAAAAATCGTGACTCATACAAATCTGACATTAATAATTCGCTAATTGCAATTATAGAATGGTTAAATAATAACAATTTAAAAATAAATTTAAATAAGACTAAAATCATGCACTTCAGGCAACGCTCCTTGACATTAATTAAAAATCTAGACATAAACTATAATAATAATAACATTGACGAAGTTGATACAACAACATTTTTAGGAGTTACTATTGACAATAAATTAAATTGGAAGACACATATAGAGACTATCAGCAAGAAAATAAGTACCTCAGCATATGTTCTGTACAAACTGACAGCAGTAATTAGTGTAGATGCTTTGCTCACCGCTTACTACGGCCTGATGGAGTCCATTTTAAGATACGGTGTTATCTTTTGGGGTAACTCGACTGACCGGGAACTCATATTCAAAACGCAAAAGCGTTGCATTAGGTCGATGTTCAACCTTAAAATCATTCAGAGTTGCAAGCCTCATTTTCTAAAATACAAAATCTTGACATTACCGTCACTTTATATATTAGAAAATGCAACGTTCTTAAGATCAAACCCTCATCTCTTTTCTCGCATGGCAGATCGATTGCCTCGTAATAGACGTGACAATAGCCAAATTTGCTAACAACAATTTAGAACGGCACTTATGCGGAAAAGCGTCTTTTGCATGGCTCCAAAAATCTATAATAAACTACCTAAAAGCTGGAAGCAGTTAAGTGACGCAGCTTTCAAGAAAAAAGTTATAAATTTTCTAGCAGATAGAGCTTATTATAATTTAGATGAGTTTTTTGATGAGAGTTTTTGATCATGTTTTACTAATTTATTATTTTAATGATCTATTTTATCATGACATTTTTAAATAATTTTACTCGGTTTGACATACTTTGTTTTATTAATATTTGCATGCCATTGTTTACGGCAAACGTGATGATCTGTTTTTATCTCTACTTTTAACATCTCTTGCATGCTGACAATTTGTGTTGTATGTATTGAACTCATGTTTGAGCAAATAAATGATTATCTTATCTTATCTTAAAAACCATTTAGTTCGAAGGGGGGGGGGGGGGGGGGGGACACTTGACTAACAAAAAAATTCAGTTAAACGCTTTATTTCGCAAACGGATCCCTGAATCCAAAAATGGTTGCGACACACTCAAAATATTTTTGAAAGACCTTTCTAACGATACCCCACAACATGGGGTTGATGAGGAAGAAAAAAAGCATCCCACTTTCCGTGTAGGGCAAGTACCCGAAAAAAATTTTTTTCTTGATTTTATTTTACCACTTTGTCGGCATGATTAATATGTATACATATGCCAAATTACAGCTTTCTAGTACTAACCGTCTCTGAGCTAAGCCGCGGACAGACGGACAGACAGACAGACGGACATGGTGAAACTATAAGGGTTCCTTGTTTACTACGGAACCCTAAAAAGACTTATGCTGGGTGCACATTAAAGTGTCAACGCTGTCGTGACGCGCCAGGACGATACCAATTCTATTTATGTATTATGGTGAGATTCATATTATTATTGCTGGTTACATTGTGTCGTGGCGGATTATGATACATAATTATATGAAACTGGTGTCGTTCTCGCGCTCCACGACACACGCCGATTGACACAACATGATTGTGGTCCTGTCTTTATTTCACACTATTATGGAAAAATTAAAGTTAATTGTATGTAATTTAGGTATACAGAAAAATGTTTAAACGTGTTATTACAAAGGTCTCGTTAATGTACTTTATAAGATTTCCATTTAGAATGTCATTTATTTTGCTTCCAAGTTAAGCCATTGGAATAATTATGTTAAGCAAATTGAGTTAAGGTCAACATTAGTACTATTAAATCGCTCCCTTGGTACCTATTCTGAATTGAGATTTTCAACGATTTAAATTTGTAGTGAAATACATTAGAATAATCTGAAATGGTGAATTAATTTTCAAGTAAACATCATTATAGGTGAAATAAAATGCTGAAAGGAATAGATAATTTAACAATTTGTGCAAAAGACGGTTTTATATCTACTTTTATTATTCGTAGGTTTTATCGAAGGCTATTTGAAAACTGTTTTTGAAATGCAATGACAGATTCAATAAACAAAACAACCCAATAATGTATGATATTACTTTTTATCAAAGGGATTTTTCTGGGTATATTGTTTATTTATTTATTTTGTAATCCCCTAGTGGGATTGATCCGTCCGTCATGTGTCCGTAGGTGTGTCCGTGGCATCACAGCGGGCCCTATCAGAATACCAGCGCTGCGGTATTATTTAATTTTTTAAATATTGCTGCATTATGCTGTGAGATTTTGAGAGCCTTTTTGGCCTCGCACAGGTAATTTTTTTTTTTCTTTTCGTTTATTCGAAAACTGTTATTAGTTTTATAATTATGCTCCTTTTTAGTTTTTATTACTGTTTGTATCTCCTGTGCGTGTCCCAAGTAGTTTAAATTTATTTAATTAAATTTATTTTCCATACTTCCAAATGTAACTCCTACCAATGGGTTGACTAAATTAATTATTATAACACATAACATAACATCAAGCCTGTAATCTCCGAAGTGTTAGACAGAGGTGTACCTATAGTACACTCACATTTCGCCAGGTATGTTTAAGTCCCATAGGATGCAAGCCTATTGCCATCAACCGGGCACAAATCCAAACTCCAGGCTGCTACTGAAAAATTCCAGATGAAAAAACCCAATACCACTTGAGAATCGAATCCAGGACCTCACGCACAGCAGTAGTGCTTGCGATCAACGAGATATATCATATTTGTTCATAATAGCAATATAGAATAGGTTCATCACCATCATTTCAGCCGAAAGACGTCCACTGCTGGACATAGGCCTCCCCCAAACACCATCACTTTGACCGGTTCTGTGCTTCCCGTATCCAGCGGATTCCTGCGGCCTTCACAAGTTCATCGGTCCATCTTGTGGAAGCCCTTTCAACGCTACACCTTCCGGTACGGGGTCGCCACTCCAGAACCTTTCGGCCCCATCGGCCATCTGTTCTGCGAGCAATATGCCCTGCCCATTGCCACTTAAGTTTGGCAATTCTTCGAACTCAAAATAGATCGGATCTCTTCATTTTTGATTCGATCACGTAGGGAAACTCCAAGCATAGCCCTCTCCGTTGCCCTTTGGATGACTTTGAGCCTTCTAATAAGGCCCATTGCGAGCGACCACGTTCCAGTGCCATAAGTCATCACTGGCAAGACGCACTGGTCAAGGACATTCGTCTTGAGACACTGCGGTATCTGGGACAAAAAGATACTGCGTAGCACAAAGGTTCTAGCATCTATGTAAAAGACGATGCGTCTAGAATATTCCGCTGCATATTGTATTCAGGACCGCGTAAATACATAGCTTACATGTACAACCTTTCGCTCATCCAAGCAGAAATTGATTTCTGCAAATATATACATACGCCTGTTGCATATTGATAGGATCGAAGCTTTCAGATACTTAATATAATGAATTAATATATTCGGTATATTTACGCAAGGTGGGTTAAATAATATTCTACATAGGTTCTGCATTAACAGGATTGTGGGTGTGTGGCGAGGCCAAATCATAAATTAATTAATTTATTATTCCACAAATCAATGATGTTATGAATTAAGATGACCTTTTCGTCATTTTGTTTTATTAACTAAAGCTAAAATTAAATGTATAAAATCTAGTTATGGTGGCATTATCTACAGCAAACCCCCTCAAATTCAATCTACTAATATAACATCTAAAGAAGTTTACCAAATTGTATGATTTTTTTTATATTTTATAATACTAGCTGCTCCTCGCGGTTTCACCTGCATAAGTCTCGATCCCATAAGAATATCAGGATCAAAGTATCCTATGTTCTAACCCAAGTTATGATCTACCCATGTGCGCAATTTCATCGAAATTCGCTCAGCCGTTTTAGCGTGAAAGCGTAACAAACAAACATATAAAAAGCCTAATCTTTTCTATTTATTATAATATTAGTTTAGATGTTTCAGCAACATTTTCGATAAACACAGTGAAAAACACATAGTTTTACAAAAGAGTGGAGAATTTTTCTCAATGTTTTTATGTTACCTAGGAACCTAATGAAACACTATAGTTTATCCGCATAGGTACCACTTTTATCCGTAATATTTTAACTCTGCAATTCCATACCATAAACATTCCCCTGTATATTCCAGCATATATGTTAAGCGCTTACTGCGCTTAGTTAATAAGCACTAAGTGTTTTGAGAGCATACCCAACAATACTCGTCGAACGATCGATGCAATCTGCAATACAGCTAATATGTTCCTGAATAGGGTAGCTGTGGTTTTGGGATTTTAGAGTATTGCTGTTTGTATTGAGACTTGTTCATTTGTTAGCTGAAATTAGTTGATGGACTATTTTGATATACTTACTTGATAAGGATTATATTACGTTTTTTGTCATGCCAGTTAACCAGGTTATCGTTAATATCTCCAAATGATTGTTTCGACTAAAACATCTGTTACTACTTAACTAAACTCTGGTGTTACTTAAGACGCAGATACATGCCAGTGACCTTGGGTGGTTAGCTCGCGTGTTCTGTACCGAGCTCACGCAACGCGTCGTACGTTCAGCCAGTAATAGGACTCGCCCATTGCTGTTCCAAATTAGGCGCATTATTAATTTATTATACATAAAACATAAGGTATTTTAATAAAACATCACACTTTTTTTATCCGCGTTAGACATTACTTTACAAATTAATTTCACTATGTACTATAAACATAATCTAAAATATTAATATATTAAATTATTAAGAAAATGCTTTAATTTAACATATATTTTTTCCAAATCATTAACACTACTCGTTTAGATGTGACCTTCAGTATAACATCATTAGGGGGGGGGGGGGGATTTTTGAGGGTAGGTTATAAATCTTTTGGTCACTCAAAATGTTCGTTCGATACATGCAAACAACAATTATTATCTTACACAAATTGATTATATTTAAGTATACATATACACATTGCAGTATGTAACTGATTTACATCCGTCACCTCACACTTCAGGTCTAGTTGAAAACCAGCGTCAGGCACTAGTTGTCTGGCATTTTTGCTGAACTAGGCCTATTTGGCGCAGCCGCAAGGCACACTTTCCTGCTAGTATCATAAAACGCAATTTACACTTTATTTGTTTTCATTCTTTTTTAATTTGATTTTTGTTTATAGTATAATATGTTGTGTTGTGTGCCTTTTGTGTGCGTGTCTGTGCTAAATAAATTTATTTTCTTTCTTTTCTTTCTTTCTTATTCTGCTCGTAATATAACATCGTGAAAAGTTTTTGATTTGGATCTGCCGACCTATTCTGTAACAATCTCACCGTGAAAACTAAGGTGAAGTGACCTTGAAGTCAATGGTGTCAATCAAATAGCATCAGGTGGAATGATAGCTTTGAATAATTCCATTTTTTTAATTTTATAATTTCTTGTTTTATGGATTGTTACATTTTAATTTGTGTGATTAATAAATTATTTCTAATGATTTCTAGTGTTACGAGTATAATTTTCAAAGACGTATATCACTAATTTAAATGTGATATTATATAATGTAATTTTATTAGATTTTTTTTATGATAATGCTACTACTCATATTCTATTAAATTGTTGTGGCCGACAGGGTACTTTATCATTATTATTAAGACCTTGTGAACACATGTGATATGCAATAAAGATTTGAATTAAATTTGAACCGCACTTCGACCTCACTTCACCAACATTTTTACGCTCAGATTTTTACAGAATAGACCGGCTGTTGTTGAGTCCAAAACTTTTCAGGGATCCCTGAAAGACGTGCAGAAGTAAACCCCTGTCCTCGTACGATTTGAAATCTTAGCGAATACAGTAGACTACAGCTGGCTTCGACATACGACCATTCACCTGTAAGACAAGCCTTCAATAAGAACATACTTACAAGTGACTACAAAAATAAGTTTGAAAGTAAAGTTTTGCGAAAACATGTAGCTGTCTGCTGAATAGAATTAAATCATTACACGATAAGACTGTCCTGAAATAATAACGTCACCACAACAATTCAGTGTGTGACTAGTACAGTTCAGTGCAAACAAATGCAGTCATGTTGGACCGCACAATACTCGACGGTACCGCGCTGTGGCCTCGGAAGTCGAAAGCGTTAACAGAGATAAGGGCTGGTGTTTGTACTCGGACGTGTACATAATTATGTGCCTGCAGCTGCATTCAGTTAGACTGGAGGCCAACCCTAACATAGGAAAAAAGCTAGGAAGATGATGATCATGGATATCAGCTTAAAATTGATGTTTACACCAACATATCAAGACTGCCATGTACTTGTAAAGAAAGTAAAGAATACTCTGACCACAGCGATTGGTCGCGCGAATACGCAATCGTCGCGTTTACAGTCATTCTTTTGTTCGGAGAACCGGATAGCGCCCTCTGTCAGCGCAACCACGCGTTCAGGTTCGTCAAAGAAAATGAACACGACAGTCCCGCTTTCGCACGGCGATTACTTTGATTACAACGCGACCTACAGATATTACAGGTAACGAACTTATATGTTGGTTTCATTTAAACACACCTTTACATAAACGTAAAAAAAACATTGTTGTGAACAACTTCTTACAATCTTCTTTTTTTTTGCAAACACTTGAAGTAGACTATATTATTGGACGCACATGTGACAAAAAGGAGATTACACATTACATACCACGGAAAATGAATCCTGATAGTGATACAATCACACGATTCGGAATAACTGTAACCTGGAGCAGATGTACCACAGCTTTGTAACTGGGGGGTTATAAATAAATACCAAATAATGACGTTGTTTTTAAGGGCAATGTTGTCTCGATCTGTCTATTGCACAATTTCAAATTTGTTTTTTATTGTTCTGCCGGTCTCGGCAGAACAATGAAAAAAAAAAAAAAAGATGACCTACCTACGTAGACAATGGCTACTTAAGTTCCAGTCAAACTGCAGCGAATCGACGAAATTCGCTCGCGCCGATTGTGTCAACTGCCTTGTATGGAGGTGTTCAAACTGGCGCGTAACTTCAAAGTCAAAGTCAAAGTCAAACAATTTATTTCAATTAGGCACATAAAAGGCACTTATGAACGTCAAGTTTACAAAAAATAGAATTGATTCTAGTCGCCCCTTCCAAAAGGTAGTTTTCGTATGGAGAAGAATGGGCAAGAAACTCCACCGTTACTCTTTTAAAATGTTTTTACAATATTTTGCATACATTAATTATATAATTATATGTGAAGACGATGAATCTAGAATAAGATTACTATACCGCGATAGGTAAAAAAGAATGAAAAATAAACCAATTACAAATAAATTAAATATGTGATAGATACATGGTGCTCACATATTTACAAACATTGTAAAATTATACGATATTCCTAACATTTTAACAAGTAATACTAATAAGTCAGTGTGTGAGTTCAAGAAATCACAGAATGTAAAATCAGTGTTATAAAAAATAACAAATACATAATTAAATAAGCAACCAG
The DNA here is from genome assembly GCA_947364205.1 of Agrochola lota. NCBI lineage: Eukaryota > Metazoa > Arthropoda > Insecta > Lepidoptera > Noctuidae > Agrochola > Agrochola lota. The sequence continues at coordinate 4,861,505 of OX376225.1, read as the reverse complement.
TTTGATTTTGTCTAGACTCTAAATTGTCCTATGGAGCAGGACCAGGATGTTTCCAAGCATTCTTATCTTGGATATAATCCTCTAATTTGTAATATGCTTGTTTACAGAGTGTACTTTTAATATGAGTTTTAAATTTTCTTTCATTTAATTGTAATATATCACAAGGTATTTTATTGTAACATTTAACACAGTACCCATAAAAGATGTATGTACTTTAGATAATCTGAAAAATGGTTGATCTATTTTATCTTTATTTCTAGTATTAAAATTATGTCTATCACTTATTTTATTAAATATATGTAGATTTTTTCTTACATACATAATATTTTCATAAATGAATTGGCAAGGTACCGTCATAATATTAATCTTTTTAAATAGTTCCCTGAGAGATTCGCGACGATGTAGATTATAAATGGCTCTGACAGCTCTCTTTTGTAAAATAAAGATGGATTCAATGTCAGCAGCCCGACCCCACAGTAAAATGCCATACGACATAATACTGTGGAAGTAGCTAAAATAGACCAGACGCGCGGTTTCTACATCTGTTAACTGTCGTATCTTTCTAACAGCATAAGCGGCTGAGCTTAGCCGCCCCGCAAGAATTGTTATATGAGGTCCCCATTGTAATTTCTCGTCTAGCGTGATTCCTAGGAAAACGGTTTGATTAATAAATTCTAGTTTTTCTCCATTCAATATGATGTCACATTCGCTACTTCTAACATTAGGTAATTTAAATCTAATGCATTTGGTTTTTTTTTTATTTAGTACCAAATTATTTACCGTAAACCAATCTTGGACTTGAAGAATAGAGCTGTTAACGTCGTCAAGATTTTGTGACCGTCGGTTTATTTTAAATATCAACGATGTGTCATCTGCAAATAACACCATCTTAGGTTGATTTTGAAGTAATTGTGGTAAATCATTAATATAAACTAAAAAGAGGAATGGACCCAATATCGAACCCTGAGGAACGCCCATTGCCATTTCAGACCCCAATGAGTTTACGCCGTTTACTTGAATTTTAACTTTTCTATCTTTCAGGTATGATCTTAGTAAATCAAGAGCTGTATTCCTAATCCCATAGTGCTCAAGTTTCAGCAGAAGTGTTTCATGGTCTACGCAATCGAACGCCTTCGAGAGGTCGCAAAAGATTCCAATGGCATCGTGTGCTTCTTCCCAGGCGTTAAAAATGTTCTTTATGAGGGTGACACCAGCGTCAGTGGTACAACGCCCTTTGGTGAAACCGTACTGTTGTTCATGAAAGATGGAATTGTTATTAAAGTGACGTAACATTTGATTGAGCATCAACCTTTCAAACACCTTACTGAGAACTGGCAGAATTCCTAATCCCTTCCTAATCATTAAGGCCCTAACTTGAAAAGAAATGGTAGCTTGATGGGCGTGGCTTATTTCCCCCGCACTCGGAGAGTGGCGGTTCATCTTCCGTGGTCAGCCGCTACGTCGCCGCCACAAACTTATCTGAATCAGTGGCCAAAAGTCGAACTAACGAAATCACCGACCAAATATTTAAAAACGTTACTTAGCATGGACTTTGGGTGAGCATTATTCTTGTCACTGTCGCACTACTGTCAAACTAAAAGTGCAAGATAAAGACCGAAACATATCGAAGAAAAAAATGCATAGGTAACATTAATGTATCTCGGTCTATGAAATGTTTGCACATAGCGAACTATGGAGTAGAGTAGACAAATAATACAAAATATTTTATTAACAACTAAAATATTTATTAATTATTAAATTAAAAATTATTATTTAATCTTATATCTACCTAGATGTAACGTGTACAGCGAAAATATTAGTATATTTTAATGTCTAAATCATTTTCATTTTCGCTTTCGGCCGAAATTATGACTGCCGAAGCTTCTTTTTCGTTTTCGGTTGAAAATTCATTTTCGGTCGGACACTAGTGATAATCCTACAAATTAACGATTTTCGGAATGTTTCCTTAAAGGTTTGTGCAGAACGCCAGACGCCGGTTATTGTTATACCGTACAGTTTTCTTAGAAATTGCATTGTTTGAGTCGCGCTGGTCTGCACACCTTTACTTGACTGTGAGACCTTGCTCTTTGTCAAACATGATTCTAGGTCAACGGGAATTGATTTATTTGTTTTTTTTTTTCGTTTCTTACCTACTATAACATACATTACGTCAATATCGTAATACGCTTAACTTTTCCAACATGTCCTATTTTTCAAGTAGGAGTACACTACACTTCAGTGTTTTCTTTCAAGACCGACTTTTAGGTGCTTGTAAGCATTCCAGTTGAACTATACAAATGTTCATTTTGATATCCTATAACTCTAGGGTATTAATGAGACGATGTCAAAGAATCAACTAGCACATAAATTATGGTCTCATTCATACCCTAGAATTATGGGATTTAAAAAAACACCTAATACATAGTAATTCCATGCAGTATATTTATGTGTAATAAATAAATAACATATTTGCCGGTATTAGCCGAAAATCAGGACGCTTCCAACCATACCTCGTTTGTTCAAATACCATGAGTAATTTAGGAGTTATGTGGAAACAGGTGAACATAAATACATAGCCTGTTTAAATCATGACCCTTCGTAGGCTTTGCTGTAGTCGAGTAAAACTCACCTTATTTCGCAATTCAAATGCGACTCCATTCGTTTTTTGTGCTCTATCATTCGTAGTGACAGTATTTGACATATTGATGTAATGTTGACGTATTTCAAACCTAAAAACGAATCATATATTTTAGCCTATTTCTTTAGAGAAATAATGATTAGAAGTTGTAGGTATAAAAAACAGACGTCCTTAGAAAATATAATGCTTACCCAATATTACTTAGCAAGGCGAGAATAGATTGTTGTTGGTTATGGTGGTTGGTGAAATGTGGTGGTGAATTCGACTCACTATTATCATCTTATTGCTTAGTTCATTGATTGCCCTGTGCAGACATTGAAGTATCTATCTAGCATCCTTCCATCCTAGCGGCCGTTATGTAGCGTTATATAACGGCCGCTAAATAACGACCGCTACATAACGGCTGCCGCATAACGGCCGCCACATAACAGCCGGCCGCAGAAACGGCTGTCATGAAAATGATGGCAACGGCCGCTAAATAACGACTGTCATATTAACGGCCGCTATATAACGACCGCTAATTAACGACCGCCATATAACGTCGCCAAATAACGACCGCTAAATAACGGCCGCTAAATAACGACCGCCATATAACGGCCGCTAAATAACGACCGCCATATAACGGCCGCTAATAACGGCCAAATCGGCAACGGCAAATCAGATCACAAACTGGACAGAGGTTCGCCCACCGCCAGGTCCGGGTGGTGGACGGGTGAAAAAAGCACCATCGCGAAATCGCACATCTCAATCGCGTGCAAGTAGGCCAGGCACATTGGGTATGTTGAAAAGCAACGTGGTTCGGCAATGCAAAAGATGAAGGTAAACGTATATTTTAAATGTGTTGTCTTGTATTTTACAGGTAACAGCGAATGGGACGGAGCGATGCCGCGGATACCGCAACAAAAACAACCTCTGGGCCGAGGGCATGCGGGACTTGGGCCGGTGTGCCAGTGAACCGAGCCGAGCCTGAGCATGAGCCAGAACAATTCCCACCAGTAAAACTGAATAGTATAGTATAACAGCACCTATTTACATTCTCGTGCAACATTCATCGACAGAGATACTGACACATACCCAAACGGTTAGGTACATACATCATATAATTGAGACATTTAGTGTGACCATATCCAGCTTCCGTTGCGCTTCTATGAGGTACTGCTGTAAGCGTCGTCTAAAAGCGTCTATCGTGTTAATTACCCTAATGGGTGGTGGCAGGTTATTCCATACTTTTGAAGCCGCATAACGAAAGCTGCCTCTAAAAGCGGCTGTACCCTGAGACTAAGTCGGAAGCTGCTGCGAGCATTGCCTTCTCCCGCATTCCCGTCTACTCGTAACCCAACTTAGCTTGTTGAATAGGTAGTCCGGTTTCTGATATTTAACTACACCGGACAGAAGGCAAGCCAAGTGTAGTTTGCGTCTGGACTTCATATTCAAAGAAAAGTGCTTGTTAAGGAAAGGTGTTACTTGGCTTCTGCGAGGAATGTTGTAACAGAACCGACCACAAGCGTTTGTACCATTTGGATGAGGTGGTCTGTGCGCGCTAATAATCGCGGGCCGTAAACCGTGTCAGCATAGTTCAACCTAGATAGAACCAGCGTTTCCACTAGCTGTTCTTGTAGTCTTTCGGATGAATTCGTTTTCTCCGTATTTTCACCTGAGCAGAGCTCGGTCGCCCAAAGTTTAGAACAAGATGGCTATCTTAGAACGTCATTACCTTGTCATTACATGGCAGCATGGAATTAGTACCTACCTATTTTCATGGCAGCATGGAATTAGTATTAACTATCCTATACTATTAAATGAGCATTCTCTATCTTTTACCAGAGCAGAGCTCGGTCGCCCAGGTACTAAGAACTAAACGATCACACAGACATACACGAAAAGGGACTTTAATCTATAATTATCCATAGATTAATTAATGCTAGACAGAGCACTAAGCCACAAATATAGCGAAAATAAAAACTCTGCAAAAATAATAGTAGGTAAGCCTGCTGTTATACCTACATTTGTCTGAAACCATACGACACAACTCATAAAAACAGACAGATCCATTATTTAACATACTACCACTTTATGGAGCAGCTAAAAGCTGTTCCTCGGTTCCATCATTATTTCCAGTGATTATTGTTAAAATTCTCCCCTCCAGTTACCCCCCACTACGGAATATAGTCGTAAACCGCTTTTACGCTCGATATAAAGACCGTTTTGTACGACAAAGTATGAAACATTGTGCGTTTTATCAGGGGTGGATTGAAAAGGAAAATGTCCAAAGGTGAAAATAACCTTAGTCAATATAAACAGTTGTATCACAAAAACCTCTTTTAAAAGTGAAATACATAACTACCTTTTTAATGTATTTTGTCCAAAGCCTTACTGTAGAGAATATTTAAAAACTTGTATGTCTGTTTCTGTTTCATTTAAGGAATTCATGAATAGTTTAGCGTACTGTAAGGTTTTATGCAATAAGCAACCTAACGTTGTGCAGGCTGTTAAAAAAATAGCATTCAAACATTCTGACAATTTATATGTATTTTAAAATAAGATGGAAAAATTGTCGAAGAAAAGCTACCGAATGGTCTGAGCGTTGTTATAAAGAATTGTATTGAACTTAAAATAATTATGCAGTACACAATATGAGAGTATAGAAGCCCCGTGTACCATTTTTGTGTGCTCCCCTCACACTCACACACACACATATACTGAGTGACGTCCCTCCGACGTTACAGTACCTACCTATAGGTGAAAAGTGTTTTATTAATGTTTACACATACTAAAAAACTTTTTTTAAAAAAAAACGACCGACTTCCGAAAGTAAACACTACGAAGTGAAAAATAACTTTAATTTCGGAAGTCGGTGGCAAAAAACGAAAATTCAATTCAATGTTTTTATTTTTCACTTTTTAGTTGTGGTACCTACCCCACACAAATTCGAATACCACTACCTGCTATGTAAATAACAATCACAGGAAGTTATCATCATATCATCCACATATACTAATTGAGAAAGCTTACTCAAAAACTATCCAAGCAAAGTTAATAAAATTTATATGGGACCAATTCGGGAGCATACCTTTTCATACAAAAAAAGAATTTTCAAAATCGGTCCACAATTGACGGAGAAATCGGCGGACATCGTGACGAATATTTAACCTCCTCCTTTTTGGAATTCTGTTAAAAAGGAGCTACGTCTGCCAACAAACCGCTTTGCAGTTTTGCAGAGATAATAATTATATCTTGTAAAAATAATATATTTCTGTATTATACACTTTTTTTATGGCAGTGCGTCACTTAATTACCGACAAAGTTGTCAAAACCATTTTTGGATTCAGGGATCCGTTAGCGAAATATTAAGCTTTTCACTGAGTTTTTTTGTTAGAGTCAAGTGTCGTCGTCGTCCCCCCCCCCTTCTAGCTAAATGGTTGTACTTGGACTTGTGAAAAAAACCACAGCAGTAAGAGAGCTAAGTAGGCTGTACAGGTTAACGAGAAATAATCAACCAACTTAAATTTGCAGTTTGAAAAACATGATCTCCCATACATTCCGTATGGGAGAACACGTTTTTCAACTACAATGTTAAGTTTGTTCTTGGGATAAATTCATCCCAACTACGGAACCCTTCATTGTGCGTGGTCCGACACGCACTTGGCCGGTTTTTTTTCTGTAAATGTTGACGTTCAAAAGTGCCTTATATTTGAAATAAATGATTTGACTTTGACTTATCATATTATCACTCGTGGAGACTCTTAATAACTACCTACCTACTCCAAAAGTGTGATTATGAGTGAAAGAGAAGTGAGCAAACTTTTCCGAAACGAGTTTATGCCGCTATCGATTCGTTGGCCCTAGACAGTGTGACCCTCAGAATGTAGTTGGGGGGCAAGTTTATGAGTGCTAAATTATTGAACAAAATTAGATAGTCCCCAATTCAATCCCTCCCTGTATTTTATTGCGTACACAGGTTTACTACCCATCTATATAGAAACGGATTCTTATAAAATGTTTAACATCTTTGATGTGATATTAACATTTGTACTTTTGGGACTGTTAATTCTTTGAGAATTCATTTTAATGTAAGTAGGTACCTACTTCACTTTTTAACAATTTTGTATCGTTTGTTAAAGACCTAAATATTATCTCTTACGATTTCGTTGAGTTTTGTGAGTTTCCATTTCAGGGTTCCGTACGTCCGAATGAAAAAACGGAACACAAACACGGACGTGTAACGTGAATAAATTAATTTTGAATATGGGGGTCAGTTTTCCTGGCCAAACTGTACCGTGTGACATATCAAATGAAAGGGTTTACTGTGAGGGTCTCAAACATACTTATATTATAATTTTCAAATAAATTATTTTATAGTTATTAATGAAATTAGATGAGAATTGACCCTTATTTCCGAAACTCAAATTTGAAAAAACAGGAAATAGTTCTTAAAGATTACAGGAAAACCTATAAAAAGTAGATGACTCAATATTGTGCGTGCAAACTAAAATTTGCAGTTGGAATTTATGGTATACCATGTTTTTGAACTAAAGTGTTAAGTTTGTTCTTGGGATGAATTCAATCCAACTACAGAACCCTTAATTTTGCGTGTTCCGGCACGCACTTGGCCGGTTTTTTTATATACTTACGAAGTAGGAAAAAATACATTTCATTCTCCACATATAGGCAGAATATTATACTTTCCTCATCTTTCTACCACAGTTTAAACCCATAATCTCCCCCCTTGCATCCGTTTTTGCATCCGCCAACATCGGAATACATGGCATATATTTTATTCCATAGAAAACCTTGATTTATAACAAAACTAAACTTAGAAGTTATGCCTATATAGCGATATTATTTCCGATTTTTGTTAGGCTTATATACATTTTAATTTAAATATGTTAAGAGCGTGCAGTCAGAAAGTGGGTAAAGTCGAAAATAGATGTCAAATAATTCGCTGTTTTGATTAATTTGGCAATACTACTGTATGGAAATATGAAATATGGCTAACTAGTGAACAAAAATATTGATTATGAAATGCAATAATTAATATCGTAACACCACATATTTCGTTTTAAATGTAAAAAATGTATTTGGAAACTTTCGAAATGTCTTTTTTACACATAGAACGGTTATATGAAATTCAGTGTTATAATTGCAATACATTATTAATCTTCTAGTTCACTAGTTAGCCATACTTCATATTTCCATACAGTAATATTGCCGAATTAATCAAAACAGGTAAATATTTGACAGAAATTTGCGACGTTGCCAAATTTTAGAATGAAACTCTTAAAACCTTGAATGAAATTCACCTTTCGTATGACCTTAACGGGTTGGGGCAGGTATTATTGTCAGCCGTTTTGTGTTCCACTACAGGACCTCCCTTCCTTCCATCCACTTATCCCTATCTTCCGCTATCTCTTTGTGGCCGACCCTTATGCAAAAAGTCGAGTTATCCCATCATCTCCCCCTGGGCCGCGTTGCCGTTTGCTTGCTATTTGGAACACAGTGTGGGTTATTTTTTCCCATAGCTCCTGCGGCATACGACAGATATGACCAGCCCAATTTCATTTAAGCTTGACAGCCTGGTAGGTATGTCTCACAAAAAAAAACACCTTTAAAGAATATAATTTGTTGTTTTCCATAGAAAAAATCGACTGCAGCCCCACAAACCCTTGTAGGTGCAATTTTATTTGTTTCACTCACTCAATATTGACTTCAACCTACACTCTTAAACGAGCGATATTTGTATGTATATATTTGTAATGACGGTCTCGAAAACGGCTCTAACGATTTCGATGAAAGTTACAATACAGAGGTTTACGGGGGCGGGTTATATCTGGGAAAATTCGTTCGAGAAGAGCTTGGTCGCCCAAAGTTTAGAACAAGATGACTACCATACAATATCATTACCATGTCATTACATGGCAGCATGGAATTAGTATGGACTATTCTATACTATTAAATGAGCATTCTCTATTTTCACAAGAGCAGAACTCGGTCGTCCAGGTACTTAATATTAAAGTAGGTAAATGAATGAGTGACGTAATAAATTCATCTCGCCTGCCAACTGTTGTTAATGAATCTGTTTGATGACTCTTGAGCCTCTCACTTCAGTAATAATAGCATTAACATTGTTATTGGGTGTTCATACAATAGGCAGGTACCGGAATATTCTCTCTAAAAGTTTTGGTAATTACCGATTAATACGGGTAGCTTCTATTAATATTATGAGTGTTTTAAGTACTTAGAATAATTTGTATTAATAGTTAATAAAAAAAATTGCATGCCATAAGGCAGAATGTATACCGATTCAAAAATATTGTGACACCTAATTGTATCCATTACCTACTCTATGCAAATACTTTTCTTTATCTATTTATCTACCAGCTCTCAAAAAAACATCAGCTCTCCTTCACTGCTACACATTACCTTCACAATAAAAAGCTCGATCTCCCATACACATGTAATCCAAATAATTCGTACACCCATTCAAAAGACAGAGACTAAACCAAAGACATTAAATATAACAGCGCACGGTTCGGAGCTGGCCACAAAAACTCGTAATCCTGATACAATATGTATGACCACAAACCATAACCTTTTACTCTGGTGTAGCTGTGAATAAATAAGACTGTTAAATTTTTCAAGGCGACGTGCGTTAGGGTGGTTTTAGAAGGCAGGAAAGTACACACATGTCGCTTGTATTGTGGTTATAATAATATCTGCAGTGGTGTGGTAACGGCCGTGACTTAGGCTGCCTGTCCATTGAAGCGGAGCGAAGCAGCGGAGAGGAGAATGGCAACGGAGTGGAGCGGAGTTGCGGACAGTGTCTGTCCATTGATGCGGAGCGAGGTAGCGGAGCGGAGTTACGGACTGTCTGGAGTGAGGTAGCGGAGCGGTGTTGAGGACTGTGCGGATCTAGACCGAGTTCACGCATTTTTCCGCATCACCTCTCCGCTTCCCCGCTCCGGTTCCCCGCTCCATTTCCCCGCTCCGCTTCGCGGTTTTGTATGAATTTTTAAACTAGTTCGCATATCCCTGTCCACTGAAGCGGAGCGGAGGTTTTATGCAATTCCGTTGGTTAATATTGGCACACCGCTGCTCCGCTCCTCTCCTCCCCGCTCCAGTAGACAGGCAGCCTTACAGGCGCTTTACTTTGTTTAAATTATTTCATCACGGGAAACATTTGTAATGTAACCTAATATTTGCATGATAACAATAAGCAAAACATGTATGCTCTATAATGTCTTTTAAATAACAACTTTATATACCGTGTTTTATGTAAATAAATATTATTTATATTTCTCAAAACGGTGAAGGAAAACATCATGAGACAACGGGCATGTCCTAGAACCGAAAATTCGAAGCCGTGTGACATCTACCAACCCGCACTTGGCCCGCGTGGTAGATTACAGCCCACTCCCTCTCATCGAGAGGAGGCCTGTGGCCTAGCAGTGGGAACAATATAGGCTGATTGTTTGTTTGTGTAATGATATCTGATGAAAGACGGCCAATATGTAGCTATACCACGTATTATATCCTCCTAACCGAGTTTCGGTCACGGCTGCTTGGCTCAACAGAGACTTGACATAGACAAGTGCGCATGAGATGGTGCACAAGTGGGTGCGCTGCTACTGAGAAAATCTTAATGGAAACCCAATTTCCACTTTGCGGGACCGGGAAATAATTTTTCAAATTCGACTAGTAGATCCAGATATAAACGCGTTCAAACAAACAAACAAAAAATACTTCAGCTTTATTTTTAGTATTTATGGCAATATACTCCATAATGCCATAAATACTAATAATAAAGCTGAAGTACGTAAAGCGCGTTCAAAAAAACTTTTTTTTTTTTTTTTAAGTGTGTTAGCTTTTTTTTTTTAAATAATTATGTTATTCACACATCCTGTGTACACCCTCTAACGTATCTTACGCATATAAACAGGGTTTAATGTTTTATTTAAACGCAGGGTAACACCTAACATGATTTATTCTCGGATATAATTTCATATTCACAGTGATAACACGCAATTTTTATTCCATATTATTTGTTCCTGCGCTTTATTGCTAAACGAAGATTAAATTGCGTCTAAATATGAAGAATTTATTTTTGTATACAGCATGTTAACTTTCAATTTTGATCCAATTTTGATCGATGTAAGTACATCGAAGCGAACTTGGATCAAAATCATAAAAAAGTATATTTGTCATTGTCGTGAGTTATTTTGTGAATTCCTAAAAAAAGCAAATGACATAATTATTATGATCTTACGTAGTAGTTAGGTAAAATTATTATAGTAACAGTATTTTGACTCTTAAGACTCGTGTAGACTGGCGCGACGCGACAGCGGAAAAATATTAGATGCTATATTTAATTGAAACTTTTTTTAAATATTATTGTTGAAATGCTTTATAATAGAAATGGTCGTCATAGTCATACCTCAAAATTGGTGAAAAAGCTGTTAAATTTTCCTGAAAAAAGGTTTTGTTTAGTAAAATTGTAAGTACTATAAAATACCAAATATTTGGTACCTACTTATATCCCAGAGTTTCAAAAGCTCTTTTTAACGTAACAAATGAAGCCATCCATTCGGGAGTCGGAACAACTATAATATTTCAAAACATATTTTCTGTGTTCTGCCTGAAATTGAAACATAAAAGCCAGCATTCCTTGTTGATAGCAAGTAAAACAAAAGTGTTGCAGAATATTTTGTTGTAACATAAGTAAAGTAAAGCAGTTTTGGTTGTCACAAGCAGAAATCCTTTGAAATGTTGTTCTTTCAAAACTTTATCTCGATGATTATAACGCATGATTGGTTTGGCCCTAAAAAAACATAATTTTAACTTATCATAACATCACCCTGTATTCCCCAAAGGGTTAAGCAGAGATTATATAGTATTACCCACATTTCACCAGTTATTTAAGTCCCATGTAACGGCAAGCATATTGCCATCAACCGGGTACAAATCCAGACTCCCGGCTGCTACTGCGAAAAACCCAATAACACTTTGCCCGACCTGGGAATTGAACCCAGGACCTCATGCTTAGTAGTATCGCTTGCGACCACTGGATCAACGAGTCGGTATAAAAATAATGAAAAGTTTTACATATTGCCGTAATGCAACATTGAACGTTACGATTGTGTTCGGATTAAGGAGATATGAAGGATTATTGCTTTTGGCGTTAAATTCAAATTGAAAAATATGTAAAGCAGCTTATAAGTTTACCTTCGATTATCTAGGTACTTTACGTTATCATTACTATTAACATTAAATAACCAACCAGCCAATGTGATGGAAAAGGTTTTCGCGGTGGAGATAAATGAGACCAAGTAAATTTTCAGCATTTAAATATATTTTTTTTAAACAGAGGGTAAGTAAGTTTATGGTCACAAAATTCCTTTAATTCCCTTGGGAGTAGCACAGTACTATCCTGACTCAGCCTGGTGTGGCGATAACCGCAGCGGGTGTGCCACGCTGCCGACGATTGGATGGCGGTTGGTGGATGGTCGCGCCAGACCCGTAGTGCAGCTGTGATGTGGCCAAGCGGGTAAAATATGTAACCGGCGGCGGCGCGGAGTTTGATGATAACCGGAATTGCCAGAAAATGGTGGCCCGGAACCCAGCGTTCGGATTCCTCTGATAATTTCAGATTGATGTCTGACCAAATGTTTAATATACAAGGGTTGATTTAAAACTATCAGAAACTTGATTATCCTTACAACTTTTACCTTTTTTTAAGTCCTAACTCAACAAAAAACTTACTAGACTATCAAAACTATCAATTAAAATTGTAAAAACTGAAGAAAAAGAACCTAAACTGAATATTTTACAGCAAAAACACGTCTCAGACATTTGAAAAACTCGTCTAATTATTTGATAAAATACAGCAACAAAATAGCGGCTGCCCACCTCTCGATAAAATTGTGTTCTCGTAAAGAATCGATTAATAACGTCGCAGGGGTCGCGGTTAGGGATGAAACGTCAACTCGATTACAATAGGGCATTATTTAACAAGCCGTAGATGTTGGGGACACACGGGAGAGACTTACGAGCAGGACTGCTGTGGTTATCGGAACAATACTTTGGGGGTGGAAAAAGGTGGCTCCTTAAAAATAAGTAATAAGTAACTGAAATAAAATCACTCACTAATGATTTACTACCTTTTACTAAAGCACAGTCAGACGTCAAAAAAAAATCGTTTAACGTCTCAAAATACAGCTGGAGGCATTTCTTGCAATAGACACTTTCTAGTCTTTCCAATAACACAAATTAAATGCCTTTTGTGGCCGCGTCCTATTTAATAGCGATCGTCGCGCGAATACGCGATCGGTCGCGTGCATATGTCACTTTTTGTTCGGAAAACAGGAAAGCGCCCTCTGTCGGCGCGACCACGCGTTCAGGGTGAAAGTTCGAACGATCTTGTATTCGCGAGACGATGCGGGGTATGTCGACTAACCCGAGAGTCCAGCTATTGCTGAGTATTAGGTTCTGTTTGTAATCACCACATTTCTTTACCTTGTACTGCACAACTGTTTACATATAATATAAACTCACGCCTTTTTCACATGGGGGTAGACAGAAACTACAGAAAGCCACCTGCTACGATCCTTACATAGAGTAAGAAAAGGTTTTTTGGTGATATAGGTTTGCACTGTCACATGCCGGTGATTTTATGATGCATTTAAAAAAAAAAATGTCTCAAACTTACATAAATATCACGGCGGTTGGTCTTATATTATGTTTTGCGGCTATCGCTGAAAACCAGCGCTGGGGCTCTGTCTCGCATAGGGTCGCAGCATTATGCTGAGCGATGGCCGTTTTGCGTGGATGTGACGCATATTTTCCCCCAAATTGTTTATTTTCGTGTTTTGTTCTTACCTTGCGTCATGGGTACCGCAAATATTTTCTTTCTTTCTATCACAAAAAAAAATCTGTACCCTACTCGTTTTGCTTCGTTTGCGTTCATACATCTGGTCATACACGCACGCCAGTTGCGAGTACTACGCGCCTGACCTTTCTGAAGAACATTACCAATAGGTATACAAAAAAAGCCGCGGTTGTTATCCAAGTCTGCATCCAAATGTTTCCAGTTCTTCAAGTTCCCCGGTGTGGTATTCTTGTGATTTTACGACGCCATTCAACACTTTCTCAACTCAATTATTCTTTGTCTGATATTCTTTGATGCAACTGATTTTATTAGTGTCTTTAAATTGTCTTTCTTTTAGACCTTAGAACTTTAAAAATATGAAATCTGATTGAAGTTTCCTTCTTAATAATAATAGGTTTAGGTGGTTTTACTGTGTTCACAATATTTAATAGACACGCTAAAATTACATAGGAACCTACCTAATATAATTTATTACGGCTCGGCTTGTGTTCAACAAAAAATGTTACATGGTATTTATAATTTTTACTAAAGCTACAAAGTTATTAGTCAGAATCGGAACTAACGCTGCCATATTGTTTCGTCAATACAACTTTCGTGACAATTTCACAAATGTAAGCCATCAGCGCCCCCTGTGCAGTGCCAGCGTCAAAAGATCTTTGTTGCACTCTAGGTAAGTAGGTTACTGCATCTGACTGTAGCCTGTAGGTTTAATTATGAATAAGAGCCTTTTTTAAAAATTTTGAGGGTGGGAAAACATCAAATAACTTCTCCTGCTCTGGATGGAGCGGGAGGGCGTGTCAGATTTTTACTGACTAAAACCCACCCGTGTTCCTTCCGTTGCCTGTATGCCGGGGCCACGATATCCCTTTCGGACATGAATACCTGCCGTTGCCGTGTCGTCGTCGTGCCTATCGTTGCCTGTGCACTCGATGCGTTGCGGCGGCGGCGGCGGCGTCGCGCGCCGGAGCGGTGTCGCTGCGCCGTTTTAGGGCCTATGCACACCACGTTTTTAAACGCGCCGTCGACGCGCGTTTGTAGTGATACAGACGCGATACGCACGCAAGTCAGGACCTTTGCACACCTGTCTGTAGGATAAAAGCGCGCCGTCGACGCGCGTTTCTGATACGCGTGTCGACGGCACGTTTAAAAAAAGTGGTGTGCACAGGCCCTTAAATACAAATATCCATTTTATAACACACGGCGCGTTCCGGCGTCGCACCGCACGTACACCGGTCTTTCAGCTCGCGAGAGGATGCGGGGAGAGGAGTACGTGTTACAGCGCCAGAGCGGCACCGGAACGGCACCGCTCAGTTGTTTGTGTGACCTCCAGTGCGGCGAAATCTTTGCAGCGCGGCGCCGCTGCGGCGTAACAACGCTACGGCGCCGCAGCGCCCATGTGCCCGCCAATGTGGTGAATTAAATCTTTGAGGTGCGGCACCGCAACGCATCGTGTGCACAGGCTCTTTTACAGGGAATCGCACAAAGTACTTATGATTTAGCTACGAATCAAAATATGTTCCAAATTCAAAAAGTTAAAAAACGTTAGATTTTTAATCAATCTTTTTTTAAACGAAGTGACGTGATCGTCCGCACCAAAAAGAAAACTATTCTCAAATCGTCGTTATTCCCGGCTTATTATTGATCCCGCTCGACATAGATCCGTCACGCTTAACGAGTATCCATCCAATAATGCGCAGATTACGTCAAAGTTATCTGTTATTACGGAATTTTTCCTTAACATGTGAGATGAAGAGTTCGATTCGAGGTTTTGAAGATATCGAGTGTCTAGGGAATTATCGAGATAGGATTTTCTGTAATATACTTTTCATGTTTGTTGAGCGTGATGTTATTACTTTTTAGAAGGATTTTTTTTTGTTGCCCTTTTTTTTGTTAACCTTTATTAAGTTATTGATCGACATCGCCAATGAAAGAGAGGCTTAGTAACCGACTGATGTTTTACTAGACTTGTTTTGTTAAGATGTAGGTACTCGCTAGGCTAAAACCTAGCCAGAGAAAATATTATTAGGTCATTAATTGTAAAAATCAGGTACCGATCTAATTTGAGCTAGTGGTTCTCGAGTGGATCTCCCGCCTGGACATGGGTTGCCTTGGGCAACCTGGAAACCTTTAAGAAAACCAGACTCCAAGGAAAACCTCTTCAGGTGGAGATTCATAGACGACTCCGTTTTCGAGTGTAAACGTGGTGCTGTTCCACAAACGATGGGACTCTTAATGTCATGTCCTGCATGTCCTATCAGCTGCACGTTACAGGAACTGATGGATGCTAGTGATGGCGCCAAACACGTAGCCGAATTTTGGGCGAGTCTATTTAGATCGCCATTGTGACGCGAAAATAAGAAGAAGTGGTTCTCAAACAATAAGCGCAATTAAATAGTAATAATAATATAATAATAATAATTAATTTTTCTTACCACAAATTACAGAGAAAGTAATTAAATAGTCTACAGACACAATCTTATAATTAATTTGTGGAAGACTGGTGCCTAAACTAAGTTTTTTACAAAACCTGTATGTCAGGTCACCAGGCCCCCTAAACAAAGTTTTAGATTATATGTTATACTGGAGACGATCTGATTCGCGATAGTGGACTAGAGATGTTGCCTTTTTATTATGTCCTAAGGATTAAAATACTCCAACTTTGCTCCTATAAATCTACCTATGTCAACAAAAAGACAATATAACTTAGACATAGACAAAGTTAAATTGTCTTATAAGTAGCTTTTCCTAAATATATTTTCAATGTTATTTTCTGCTACCAGTCGGTCGATTCTGTAAAAATATTAACGTGAAGCTTAGGTGAAGTGAGCGTGAAGTGAGCTGTCACTGCCACAGAATCGACCGGCAGGATGCTAGGGATTAACTCTATTGACAGCTCACTTCACGCTCACTTCACCTAAGTTTCACGGTGATATTTTTACAGAATCGAACGGCTGGTTACAATATTTCCAATAAAACATTGAGATATTGGACGAACAAAAACTATAGCTTTTTTAAAGTTGATCTGTCGGTCGATTCTGTAAAAATATTAACGTGAAGCTTAGGTGAAGTGAGCGTGAAGTGAGCTGTCACTGCCACAGAATCGACTGGCAGGATGCTAGGGATTAACACTATTGACAGCTCACTTCACGCTCACTTCACCTAAGTTTCACGGTGATATTTTTACAGAATCGAACGGCTGTTCAGTCTGGCAATTCAACGGAAACAACATAACAAGAGATATTAAAACTCACTTCTTACAAACAAACAACTTAGTCGTACCGGTAGATGGCAGCACGTCTGCCTCAAAAAGGTTAAACCTCAAATGGCACCTAAAAATACCTTTGCCTGTTTGGCTTTAATTAAAACCGTAATCTGACACGAGTCTCGATTTTTTATGAGATTTTGTACGTAGACTTACTTAAAATGAAATCTAAATTGAAATCGAGATCCATCCTAATGCTTCATTCTAGAATACGGACGGACATTTAATAATATCTATTTCCTTTATGTCAAAATAAATTCTGCTACAGGTAAGGTATTTGTTTTGTTTTAGAAAAAAAATATATAATAAGACATGATAAAGCAGCTGCCCCAGCCAAAAGAAAACTTCTAAGGGTTTCTAATTTTCCGGAATGAAAAGTACCTCATGTCATTAAGAGTTTTTTCAACCTCCGCATTGTCATAACAGAAAATAATTACTTACTAAGAAAAATAATTACCATCCTTGTCCCTGACCATGGGATTATATTCTGTACACAATCGTAAATTTTCATCGTTCAAATTCCCGTGTGCTATAATTTTCACTACAGGAAGATAGCCCCATAAAAAGGTAATATCGAACCTTTCTAATAGAATGTCCCACAAATGGGACAATAAAGGTAAAATGGCGGTTGCAATTCGCAGTATGGTGTTATTAGCACACAAAATTGACACTGCTGATCGAAAATATCGGTCATGGCCTCAGCTGGCCCGACTCCCGCGCGACATAAATATTTTTATGACCTGACAGTTCCGGGTATGGGTGAGGTTAAAATGTAAAAAACACGACCCACCAAAGGAAAAATTCTAGAGTTGGTCAACTTTTTTTGTTTGAATTCACTACACTATAAAAAAAGTTCTCCTCGCCGCGTCTGTCTGTCTGTACGCGATAAACTTAAAAACTTCCGAACGGATTTTCATACGGTTTTCACTAATGGGCGGAGTGATTCCTGAGGAAGGTGTAGGTATATAATTTACTAAGGTTTTGTGTAAGATATATTCTATGTTAAAAAATTTACGCGGACGAAGTCGCGGGCAGAAACTAGTAAATAATATTATGGTCTTAAGGAACTATGGAACGGGAGGGCCTATGGAACGGAGTATTCTGGGTATCAAATTAACAGTTAGGAATACGACCATCCGTTCCATCTCAAAGATAACTGATGTCACTTGGAAAGCTGCCACGCTAAAATACAATTGGACTGGATGCATCTGGCGCAGGATCCAATGGATCCCTTGGCAAGCGACATCGCAGGAGGCCCAGACGGGGATGGTGGGATGACCTGGACTCGTTAAACAAGAACTGGTCCTCAACAGACAACTGAAAAGAGAGTAGGGAGGCCTTTGCCCTGCAGTGAGACGTGACAGGCTCTTAATAATTTATATATTAATACGAAAACCAAAAACTTTGTATTAGTTTTTACGAAAATTAAGCGGCCGGAGAAGTATCAATGTTTGGCACAGTCAAAGTTTATATGGAGAAGGAGTGCAGAAAGCTAATATTTTATATAATATATTTTAGAAAAAAACTAAATTAAAAAGAAAAACATTACACACATTACCGTGAGTTTGACACACACTATGGTTAAAGACGGCTTCCTCAGAATAATGGCAGTCTATGATGGCTCCATAGAATTATTATGAACTATCCTGAACTAGCCTATCAAACTTATAATCTAAATGAATTATGGTCGGATTTCGACCACGGGGCGACCATTACTAATAATAATTAGGTTAAAATTCGAACGACGTAGGAACAATTAATTTCAGTCACGTATTCGTAAAATATCGAGTGATTTCGCAAATAAGTACCGAACAACCTATAAAAACTCCCCTAAAATAAAATTTTCTTCCACGGTCACCAAACACCGGGATTATTAATCAAATTTCTATGCGATGGCGAAGATTAAAGATTTTTTTTTACGTTACAAAGGAAATTTCACCTTTTTATAACGGCTGATACCTGTTTGATTTACGTTTTTTACGGTAGGACCAAGTAATTAAAAGCATTTGGATTTTTTTGGGGTGGTAGGTATTAATGTAGATTTTTATTTTGGTTTATGAAAATTGATGTTTGTATATGTTTGGATTTTCAAGATAGTAAGCTCCGTATCCGGGTTACAAGATAGGTAGATACCTAACTTACATTTTTAATTTCTATAGTCTAGGTACTATCGCGGACACGCATTTCTGAACACCGTAAGGACTATTTCTGCTTGCAGCCTCCAACCACTATAGTGACGCTTATCAACAAAAAGGCGCGAATGCGGTAGGTGTGGTCATCGTGAGCACGGGTTTTTTTTCAAAATGATTAGATAACACTACCGCGATGCAGATACAGAATTCAAAAAAAAATCGACTTTGCGTTTATCGCCGACGTTGAGTGGACTGAGTTTGCACTGCATGTCAAAGAATCCAATTTTGACTGCAAACTTTAAAAGCGGAAATGACGCACATTTGTCCATGATCTACGTACGTAATTTACAAAAGAAAGAAAGAATAACTTTTATTTAGACACAGTTCACTTCAAAGTTCCTCAATGTGACATTTAGTTATGTTACTTATGATAATAATAATTGTCTACAACAGGAATGATACCGAAACAACTTCACCGGTTACTTAATTCTCAGAATTAAACTCCAAATACCTACCATCTGCTGCAGAAGGCAGTGATACTAAATACATGCAGACTCGTGAGAAAGTGTATGCAAGGTGAATCAGCTATCTAGTGAAGGGTGGGCGTTTTTGGGGGACTGTCTTATGTAATTTTGACGTTTGAAAAGTGCTGATTCTCAGCCTATTTTGAATAAATAACTTTTGAATTTGAATTTGAATTTAATTACGCAACACATTTTCGATTTGCAATTGAGTCAAATTGGTTTCGTTTGACTAGAATTGCTTTCAATTTACAACTTTTGAAAGCAATTCTAGTCAAACGAAACCAATTTGACTCAATTGCAAATCGAAAATGTGTTGCGTAATTAGGCTACAGGAAACCCACATCAAAACACAAATACGCTACCATATTCTGTGCAATACTCTGCACGTGACCGCACTTAATCCAACTGATAATCACTTGGCTTCGGCCCGTGTTATCAACTCGTGCTGGCTAGCCGAAAATTAAAATAAGTTTCAAAATAATAATAATAACACCACAATATAACAAAAAAAAGAACAATCACAGTTCTATAAACACATATTTGTTATTTAATATTGTGGGAGACTGGAGCCTAAACTAGGCTCGAGGTCTGTATTTCAGGACACCGGGATCTCCGCCATTTACATTTATTATATTATTTACTTGCACACCGACCATGAAGAACACTATATACCATGGCAGGAAAAAGAGATTTTGTGGCTTATCTTTGATTCCAATAATATTTACGGTTCTTGTATTGACTCTCAATAAATGTATGTACGATTACTGATGGAGCTGGGGGTGACGCCCGCTCCTTGTAGGCTCACTACCATTCCGTACTTGAGGTCCCAAACACAAAATTGTGCATTCTTCCTATACCTAATCTGTAAATACAAAGCACAAAATAATAATAAAAAAATCATCATCAGAAAAAGTAGTCAATTCGAAACCCATTGTCAAAATCCCAATTAAAAAACCCCACATCCAAAGCATCTCGAACACAAAACTTTACAGAGACAAAGACCCACACGACAATACACTCATCGAAGTATGAAGCAAGGTGTCTTTGTCTCCTACCTTTGTAAGACACAGCAGCTTTCCTGTTTGCTAATGACAGTCTCCTTAATAACTCTACTTCGAACTAGCTCAGACGCTTTCTTTGTGACAATAATGAGACAGGGCACATCAGAAATGAATATGTATGTGAAGAGAAATTGTAACACATAACTACTAACGGGGTCTACTTAGAAAGTATTTTATGTAACCTATTTTCGTCATAAATTTGATTATGACAATAATTATTCCAATAGCGGCATGGTAAGTTTTTGAAATGTGACTGTTGGGTAACAATTAAAACAAATTATTTAGATCCCTTGTCATAAAACTAAAGCAATTTTAGTTTAGTGATATGAACAAAATTATATTGTTTCATGATAAAAATACCCAGTTGGCTGCTTTTCACATGTCATTGTTTCGCTGTCGCCTTGAGTCCCTTTGCACACCCAGGTTTTTCTTGCCGTGTTAAACTACGATTTATATGCCGTGTGTAAGCACGGTTGTCAGTGTTGTATGGATCACTATGGAAGCTTGTTGACAGAGACGTTTTTCTACTGCGCGGTATGTACACCGTACCGTAAAGAAACCGTATCGTGTACAAAGGGCCGCACCCCACGTCAGAACCAAAATGATCGGCCGAACAAATATGCGATCGGCGCGAACGCGTCTTATTTGTTCGGAGAACGGAAGGCGCCCTCTGTCAGCGCGACCACGCTTTCGGGATCGCCGATCAAAATGAACGCAACTTTCGCGTATTCGCGGGACGATCGTTTCGTTTAGGTTTACTACACGTAGTTTGTTTGGCCTGGTATTGACTCCCTTTTTTTTCTACGAGCGACAATGTCTTACTGATAAAGAGCAAATGACATTTAGCAAGACAATGTGGCAATTAAAAATTAACCGGCCAAGTGCGTGTCGGACCACGCACAATGAAGGTTTCCGTAGTTGGGATGTTTTTATCCCAAAAACAAACTTAACTTTGTAGTTGAAAAACGTGTTCGTCCATGCATCGATATACTTCACGGTTAATTGCGAGTATGTATATGTCGCATAAATGGCCTTATTTGTTTATTGCTTTGTCTTAGAAGCTTGATTTTTTTTTTTACCAAGGGAATATAGACGTACGTATTTGATATTAATTTCAATTTGATACCTCCACGTGTTCTTGAGAAAAAGGGTCTTGACAGATTGACAGACAGACAGACGGATGGAAAGACGGACACTGAAGTGAGCCAATAAGGGTTTCGATATATCCTTTTGAGATACGGAACCCTAAAAATACATTATTATAATATAAATTTATATAAAAACAACATCTTTTCTGTTTACTAATGACAGACCTCGTAATAACTCGGATGCTTTCTTTGTGACAATGTTGAGACAGGGCACGTTGGGAAATTAATATGTGAAGGGAAATGTTTGTAACAAGTCTACGAAGCGACAAAGCGTAACTTATTTACATATTTGCCAGCACAAATTACTTCTATAAGTCAGAAAATATTGTTCTACATTATCGATTGATGACGATTCCGTCCGAAGAGACCGGTATCTGAATAGGTACCTTTTTATGCAAAAAAAAACTTTGACTGGTAGTATACCCGAGTCGCTTTAGCGTGGCAATAGCGGTCATTGACCCACCTACATTTTCTAGCATTCTTTATTTCAAAACCTGAAATAAAGCCCGTTAACGTCCTGAATCTATATCTATGGTGATCTTTAACATGTTCCAATAACAAAAAAACATATATAGTTTATTTTTTGAGTTCCTACGGAGAGATATGATGTATAGGGCAATGACCGCCATTGCCATGCTAAAGCGACTTGGGTATTTTACTTGGGTAGTTTACTTTAATTCCTCAGTCCAACTTTTTTGAAGACCTCTAGGACAATTTTCGTTTTCTAAACATTTGGCCGGTTTCAATTTTCATCTTCCACCACTGCCCTAAAGTCTCTGGCTATAGGTAAACCTACTGCCATGCATGATGGGAACTATTGTTGGTGATGATTTCTATCTTTGGTCTTTTTTGACATTTTGGGAAATATATATACAGGGTGATAGGGACATCGACGCAAAAACTGATACCATGGATTCGGCACATGGTTCTGAACACCCCTGCGTTGAAATCTTTCGTCGGTTATTAAAAAAAACAGCTGTTGTATTGCACTTTCCTATGAAACAGCTGATTTTATTTTTAATAACCGAAGAAGTTTTTTTACGCAGTGGGTTCAGAATCATGTACTGAATCCATGGTATCAGTTTCCACGTCGATGTCCTTGCCCCCCAGAATATAAATTTATATATACTTTATTGTACACCAGATTATACATTACATAAAGAAAAAGCAATACAGATGTTCCACACGACAGCACAAATTCAACCTAGTGCAAAGTGAAGTGCTACTAACATAGTCTAATCCTTATTTATTAACAAGTTTTTTGCTTATATTAAAATATGTATGTTTAGGTTAAGGTATTTTTCTATGGGCCTGTGTCGCCTGAAATAAATGGTATTATTATTATTATTGCGATCTCTTACATGCAACCTTGCAATAGCAAAAGTAATAGCAATAGTTATTTTTGTTCAAAAGCTACACGATTACTGATTGATTTTGGATAAAATTATGAGGGCACCTACATTATGATATGATTCACCGGTCTGTTTGCGTAACCTACGCAGAATCCTTTAAACTAGTAATCTCAAGTTAAAACAGCAAACAAAATCACTATCTAACAAATGAGGCTAATAACTAACGTTATATTTCAATAAGCCAGCCTTATTACTAGCGCAGACTAATATGTAAAGCATTGCGAAACATAATTTGGACCTGACAATCACAAACAACAAATTGGCTCGCTATTTCTCTGACACAAACTTTAGAGTATGAATCTGAAAATAGAGCGCTGCTGAATTAAATTAGGGAACTAATTTTTTGAGCTTTTATTTAAATATTCGAGATGTTATTATGATCAATTGAAAAACATATTGAGCAGTTATTTAATTTAATGGCGGTTGATTAATTATTGCGACACTAAAACATGGACAGTAATAAAAAATCAATTTGTCGGTTATTTTATCATACAATGTCAATTCTAAAATTAATTGAGCAGTCCATACATAAGTGAATGAGCGGTAAAAATGATGGTATATTGTTGGTGAATCATTTGGGTTAGGTTAGGTTAGAACAGTAACTTATATTAAATTACTGTAGCTACAGTCTTTTGGCAGATATTTTACGTCAGATATTTTACGTCAGATTTTTCGTCACAGTGATCTCTATTTTTGTTACATTGTACATTACTGCCGCGGCCTGCAAAACGGGCATTGATGGACGAACGTGAAAATGTGGGCCGAGGCGAAGCTGAGACCCACATACGTGAGTCCATTAATGCTTGGTTGCGGCCAAGGCTGGTATTGGACTTTTCTCAAATAATGCGCGATAATTAAAACTAAGTAAATTAATGTCGTACAAAAATATTGCGCGTGTGTGAAAACCATTTTTCGATTCAGGAATCCGTTTGCGAAATATTAAGCTTTAAAGTGATAATTTTTGTTAGAGTCAAGTGTGCCCCCCCCCCCCCCCCTCTTCCTGCTAAATGTTTCTTGGATATGTGAAAAAATTCACGGCAGTATGAGTAGTATATATAACGAAGTTAATGGGAAAACTATCACAGCTAAGTAGAATTAACGAGTAATAATCGACCAAGTTACATTTGCAGTAGGAACGTATGGGAGAACATGTTTTTCAAATAAAATGTTAAATTTGTTCTCGGGATAAATTCATCCCAACTACGGAACCCTTCAATGTGCGTGGTCCGACACGCACGGCTCGTTTTTAATTATTTTAATTATAAGACCCATGAGTTTTCTTCCCCGGTGTTCTTCAACGGTGGGACGCGTCACAAATCTTCCATAAACTTAGTTTATTTTCTGTTTAATTAAAATTAAATTAAACAAGAACTGAGTTCTTTTCTAAACGTGGTGTTAATTAATTATTTTTCCTTGTAGTCGTCGTGTTTCTGGGTCTTCTTTTATTGTTTGAAGTTCAGAAATTGCTAAGGAAGAATTATATGTTTTATAACTGTTATTGCGTACCTACTTTACTGTTTTCAAGGTTGTGCGCTATACTCATCACTCATACTCCAAAACCACAAATGACAGAGTTCCAGTTCCAATCTTGTCACCGTATTTGCATCTCAAGGGTCCTAGGATCGATTCCCTGGTGAATACAAAGTGGTTTCCGCATTCGGATGCATTGCTTTTGCTACTGTATAAGGCTTTCCTGCATCTGTTTCTGGCTTTATTTTGAGCCGACTGGGAATCTTTTGTTCTATGCATGGGCTTTGAGTCGGAAGTATGTACATTGATTGGTATCTCTGACTGAAGTATTGTCTGATTTGTTAAGAGAGAATCTACAGAGGATGGTTTGTTGTTGACGTGTTTGTTGTGTGTAGAACTGTCATTAATGAAGACATCATAATGAATACTTTGTTCCAAATACGTAATGTTTGGTTTCGTAGCCAATTTTCTATAATCGAAAATATATCCTATACTTTTAAACAAGCAATATTTGTATATATGTCGGAGGAGGGTAATTGTCTCTTTCATTATCAGGCATATTTTAACTATTGTGGGCGTACTAATAAGTAATGTTGGTTATTGCGCTATAGAAAAACCGTTGCAGTTCAGATCAAATTATAATTTACAATAACATTAATCACACTAGCATTTCACACACTGTAGGTACACGACACAACTATTCTAAACGCGGGACAGTTTCTAATCGTCTTCACCACTTGACCGCCACCCATTAAATCTTCTCCGCTGTAGGCGTGTGTAACTCTTTACGGAACCGACTCACTGATCCGGATCAATGAAGTATTCCAAAAGATTGGTTCAGTAACAACGTTTCAAACGCATCATTTGAATCTGAATCATTACTTTGTGTCTGTGTCTTTCCGCGCGACCATCGCTTGCGAAGCGACTGAGCAGCGGTGAGCGAGTGAGAGAGAAACAAAGACTCAGACGCTGAGTTACGTTACTTTAGTGTCAGTACTACTGATCTGACTCGCGAGTCGCGAGTGAGCGGGTGACACATTACAATCTATTTAAGTCAGAAAGAGATACCAAATGAGATGTGTAACACTCATACTCTCACAGTTTTTCGTTGTCTTTATGCATTTTTATATCCTTTGAGTCGATGATTCAAATGATCCAAATAAAACATAGCAATGATTCGGATCATTTCAGTGATCCAGATGCAAATGTTCCAATCGCAAAAATTATACACTTTGCCCACCTCTACTCAGCTGAGCCCCGGCCGGCGGCCGATACGAGCGTGATGTTGTAGACTCTGCCGAGCGCCGCCGCGAGGCGGCGCTGGCGTTCCGATTAGTCAACTCAGTAACGTATTTCCGACATATGTATATATTTGTAACCACGTTCTCGAAAACGGCTCTAACGAGTTCGATGAAAGTTGCAAGTTTACGGGGGCGAAAATCTAACTAGGTCTTATATCTGGGAAAAATCGTTTTCTCCGTATTTTCACCCGAGCAGAGCTCGGTCGCCCAAAGTTTAGAACAAGGTGGCAGACCTTAGAATAATGAAATGGCCGCATGGAATGAGTAAGTACCTACTCTCATGACAGCATGGGATTAGTAAGTACCTACTATCATGGCAGCATGGAATTAGTATGTAGTACATACATTGAATTAGTATGAACTTTCCTATACTATTAAATGAGCATTTTCTATTATCACCCGAGCAGAGCTCGGTCGCCCAGGTACTATTATATTTAAGTATTGTAGTCTGGTGCTGGATTATTAATGAAAGTGGATATTTTGTATATGATTGAAAATAGTGTTCACAGAATTTGACCACAAGTCTCGAAGTAAAACAAGAAGGTACTTAATATATACTACAAATAATGTAAAGAGGCAAATATATTATGAGTAAATAAAAAAATTACTCCTTACTAAGTTATAGCTATCTTGTTTGCCGACAATATTTATTTGTTCAAATAAATAACGTTCACGGCAAGAATGACAGGAAAATACGGAAGGCCAGTCGACAGCTTCAGAAACATACGGTTACATAACTATTGTGTTCGTGCTCGTGCTAAAAAACTGAAAGCTTTACTAGCGTTCGGTACCAAAACACTCAGGCCACGGCCTATTTAAAAGCAATCGTCGCGTTCATATGTCACAAGCTTAAGGCAACCACAGGATTGACCGGTTAAGTAGTCATGACCTCAGAGGTAAGCTACGAGATGCCCTATATAAAAAAAAAAAAAAAAAAATCATATGTCACTTTTTTTCGGTGAACCTGTACGCGTGGTCGCGTGAAAAAGTGACATAATGAACGCGACAATCGCGTAGTCACGTGACGTTTGTTTTAAAATACAACTCGGGGTATTAATCAACACATGCTACCTACTACATTAGGAAAGGAATAAGAGCCAGCCACTGGAAGTCATGTGTTATAATATTTCTCGTTGGCAGCACATGACAACAACAACAACAATAACTACGGTAACATGCTTTGGCTATCTGAATGAATAGTTGCTGGTCCGATTGCAGTACCTATAGTAATTATAATTAGCTGGTAGGAACACAGTGAAAATTTTTCTGTTCATAAAATAACAATATCGATTCGCGATCACTCGCGTGCATGTCATTTTTTGTTCGAAAAACCGGAAAGCGCCCTCTGTTGGCGCCATCTCGCGTTCAGGTTCACCGAACAAAAAATTAGAATGATCATGTATTCGGCGACGATCGGTTTTACGGAGTTAAGCAGACACGAGTGAGTGATACTGATCGAGCAAGGAAAAGTGACTATTCAGTATGAGAACATACAGGGCGTCACATACTGTACTTTTGTATTTCTAGTAAACTAAAGCATTATAACCCTGGTGTTTTATAAAAACATATTTTACAATGCATTTGCTCGAAAAAAGCGTTTTCCAAACAGTCAATTTGTGCGGAAAGTGTCACTTTTTTTCACTAGTGCTTTTTACTTTTCTGTTTTGTTTTAATTTTTGAGGCCGTCGTCAGCCCGTCTCGTCTCAGAGATTTTATACTTTGAGAATTTTTTATTTAAGATTAATTTTTTCCATAACACCACCTGGTATATCGACGGACTCGCTCCAAACATCGCTCCCTAAGCCTCAGTATACCCAACGATTTTGTATTTATTCGGCAGATTTGAGAGGTGGGCTACGGAAAATTTATCGTACAACTTATTAGGTCACACGTGGTGTTTTTATCGTGTGCGTATGTTAGGGAACAGGTCAAGTGTGATTTATGAGCTGTTGTTTTACTGCTTGGTATACTGTTACAAAGCTTTCCTCTGTGGCTTTGCTTGATGGCTATTTTATTTGATACTCTGTTATTTTAAGTCTGAGGCATTTTGAAATATTTGAACGAAAATGTCTGGTTTTTGTGATGTTTTCTGTTTAGAATATAAACATAGCTTCATAAACTCGCGCCTTTTTCCTATGGGCGTAGGCAGAAACTCCAGAACGTCACCTGCTACGATCCTTAGATACTCCTTTTGCTTCGAGCCGGACGCGAATTGTAATTTTTTAAACCAACGATAATAGGGATGATGACAAAAAAAAATTGTTTAGTCCGTCTTGGAGACTATAAAAAAATATTGGATACTTATTTTTTTCTATTTCTACGTAATCTAAAGATTACGGCGGTACATTGAGTTAAAATGCGCAATGACGTCACGAGTATGTAGATTTTATACTTACTTGTGTCGTAACGACCTCCACTCCCCAACTTAAAATGCGTTTTATCTAAGTATTTTGTTATTAATATGATAAAGCAAAAAATACGCGTCAATTTATTTTTTTATTGTCTGACTGATGGACTAATTAGAATTTCTTTTTTACCCAGGCATCTTCCCTATTTATCGACCAACATGAGACTCCAATCAATATTTTAACAATATCTTATATTTAAATTTCATAGGTACTGGATAAATTCTAAGAAAACGATACACTGTTTTCATTTTATAATTAACAGGCTGAATTATTTTAATTAAAGTACTTTATATACCTAGAACGTTATAACTATTTACTTAATTAGTTTCAGGTATTTAATTAAAGGTTCTCTGGAAGAAATATCTTTCAGCGATAGGACTTCTTACAAATTCACAAGAACGTGTAATTTTTCCTCTGTTTTATAAAAATTATTTTAGTAAAAATACTGGTAAGTAATTTCTTACATCGCACTTTACACTATATTTTTTTATTTTTTTTATCTGCTGCATATGTAATTATATTGTATGCCTTTAAGTCTGTGCTAGATGAATGTATTTTTTTTCTTTCCTTTCACATTATGTATTATGCATAACTGTTACTAAAGTGCTGCTTTTATTTTAATTTTACTTTGTTTTTTATTGTTTTATTTTATTTTTATTTATGATTTAAATAAAAATAAAATAAAACAATATAGAGGAATAGAGGGGCTTGTGGCTAAGTAATAACAGCCGCACGGGTTGATCGATCAGGTTAAGTTAGGCTTACCGCGTTTGGTTCGTGGATGGGTTACGTAGCAAGACCCGTCCGTGCCTCGGAAAGCACATTAAGCCGTTGGTCTCGGCTGTCATTCGTAGATCTTTGACAGTCGTTACGGGTCGCCAGAAGCCATCTTTCTTTCTTATTTTCTTTCCTTCTTTCCCCATCTTTGTTTAAAAAAAAAACAATAAATACGAAAAACCTACTTATAACTTTGATCGTTAACTTAATGGTGGCACCCAAGAAAAGTTAACTATCTCAGCTAACTATCCCATCAATTACAACGGATAAACGTGAAAATAACTACCTACCATATTGGATGCACCCTCCAACCAGCATGATAGATGTGTTTCCCAATATCGGCCGCGTCGGCACGGCCTAATGTCCGGGCGATACGTCAAATTGTACAATAATGTCAAGTTTTTGTACGTAACATCCGGTTAGGTGCAAGAAAATCTATAGGTTTTGTTAGTCCGAACGGAGATTATCTAGTTATAACACACAAACTTGTAAATGAGGATTTGAAAACTGACAACTAAAAGATAATTAGTTTTAATAGTAAATAGTTTCTTGCCCGTTCTTCTCCATAGGAACCTACTATGCGTTGGAATGGGCAACTAGCTTCATATTTCTGACTGACCGACCCCTTGACATTTCAAAAGTACCTACCTGTAATTGGTTTATTTGAAATAAATGCTTTAAGTTTGAGTTTGACTTTGAATAGACTGGTAAAGGCGATTTTGTTTCAAAGAATATACTGTCCGTTACGGGTTTTTGAAAAAGGCGACAAAAATACAAGGCGGCTCCACCTTGATAATTGTAAAATACTCGAAGAGAAGAAGAAGGGCGATTCTTCTTCTCTTCTTATCATGTGGTTAGTGACTAACCTGGTGTCAGAGTTTTGAAGCCGCCCATGGGCCTCTGACTTGGCTTCACATGCCGATGAGAAATATCTCTCAGGCATGCGGCCCTCGTCCTTAAAAACTGAAACATAGCTGGCGAAATTGAACTGTCCCTTATTGATGCGTGATCTAACATGTAACATAACATAACATTACGCCTGTATTATAAGGGTTACACAGAGGTTTACCTATAGTACACCCACATTTCGCCAGTTGTGCTTAGTCTTATAAATGTATATACTTACCAGCAGTGCCCCACGATTTCACCCGCATAAGTCTCGATCCCGTGGGAATAGCGGGATAAAAAGTATGCTATGTGTTAATCCAGGTTATAAACTATCTGTGTGCCACATTTAATTCAAATTCTTTTAGAAGTTTTTTCGTGAAAGCGTAACAAACATCCATCCATCCATCCTCACAAACTTTCGCGTTTCTAATAAACTAGCTGCGCCCCGCGGTTTCACCCGCATAAGTCTCGATCCCGTGGGAATTTCGGGATAAAAAGTATCCTATGTGTTAATCCAGGTTATAAACTGTTTGCCAAATTTCATCCAAATCCGTTCAGTCGTTTTTGCATGAAAGAGTAACAAACATCCATATGGATGTATGGATGTTTGTCCTTTTTACCATACGCATAAACTTTCGCGTTTATAATATTAGTAGGATATTATATATATTATAATATATAAGTAGGATCCTTTGCATTTTAGAGCCTAAAAGGTAGGTACGGTCAAGATCAATTAATCGTTTACCAATTTGACACACTTCGTCAATTTGCCGTGTAGAATGACAATTGTGATTTGAATAAACGGACAATTTAAGTTAGTGGTCAATTTGATGAACAATTAATTTAACATACTTTACCAGTTTTCATCTATCCATTCATTGAATAGCTGTACAGCAACTCGTAGTAATAACAAGTTGGGCTTAAAATCACAAAACGTGAACAAAGTTTCATTTCGGCTCCACGGGAGTGGTGTGTATACCTTTGTGCGGTAGCCTATGTATTTGTTTTAAAGAGTTCGCTTGTGATGAGGTTATTCGAGCGTTCATGTAAACGGCACAAAAAATTAGGAGTTACGTAAAATTGTATCTATTCTCTAATTGTATTGATCCATGCGTCATATTCGTGAACGGGCGCCGTCAGTTGGGACTGGTCAACTCTTAGCTGCCATGGCTGATTTTATTTTTGAATTGATCTTTCTTTTATCTTTTTATTACGGACGCTTCTAACGTGCACGTATTTCTACATCGTTCTCACATGTATAATTTCAACATGAATAATGTAACAATTTATTTTATATAAAAGAGTGTCCGTGGTTTTTCTTGCCCGTTCTTCTCCATAGGTAACTATTACACTTTGGAATGGGCACCTAGCTTCGTATTTCTGACTGACCGATTCCTTGACATTTCAAAAGTGCCCGTAAATGGTTTAATTGAAATAAATGCTATGAGTTTGAATTTGTAGCAAATTTTTATAGCCAACTAGCTTCTGCCCGCGAGTTCACCCGCGTGAAATTCGGCCCCCAACCCACTGCGTCGCATCGCCCTCTCGCGCTATTACTCAGTTTTGTCTTAGCTTTCTCTCTGACAGTTTTTTTTTGTACAGCTCCTAAGTGTCGTAGCGTGATGTTAAATAACCTATTTAACCTTCCTCAAGAATTGGGCTTTCCAATGCAGGAAGAATTATTCAAATACGACTGGTAGTTCCGGAGATTACTACATACATACGAACAAACAATTTTTACCTCTTTATAATATTTATAATTATTTATTATTATTATTTATATCTATTAAGGATAGATAAAGATAATTTAAATAACTACTTTCATGATAACTGAATCGATCTTATATAATTCTTTGATTGTCGTAAGTGTGAGTATGTCATCTACGTAGTACTAATCATAAAAACAAAAATATTTCGCATTTTTGCGAAGGTGTTGAAATAATCCATTCTGCATTTCGTAATCGTATAGCTTCTTATAGAATTGTCGATCCGTCTGAGAATTGTTCAATAGAATCGTTTTTTAATAATAATGAGAACAAAATTAAAACGTTAATTGATATGTCTCTTATAGAACACACTTGTCTAAAAGTTGACTTCGAATATTTCGCTTTGTTTTTTTTAATGGTTAAAAATGATTCTCAGGAGATGAAATCATTTGCTACAAAAAACTTTACTTTGCATAAGAATTAAGGCTTGTGCAGACCAGCGCGACTTGTCGCGCGACGCGACACCGGTTATTGTTATACTGTGAAGTTTTCTTAGAAATTGTATTGTTCGTATCGCGTCGCGCGACAAGTCGCGCTGGTCTGCACAAGCTTTTATGAATTGGATTCATTAATGGCTCAAGTCAAAAACACTGTAACAAAAAAGATAGAAGAATTTCAGGATCGGGATAGTGGATGGACGTTCTTAAACAATTCCCATTTGGAAATCAATGTTAACAAATATCAACCTTTGCGCGGTTCAAGTTTTGTCGAATTGCCTGCATCATTAAAATCTAAAAAAGCATGTATTAATATCCGCAATAATGATGGGTATTGTTTTTTATGGTCCGTTGTTGCTGCTTTATATCCAGCTGTTTTGGTTTGTTACTCGAATCGTGGTGAAAGTTAAACCCGTCATCTGGATTGGTACAGGAGCTGATTGCTCAAGGAGCTTTGGAGGACAGCTTATTAACTAATGTTCACGATGAAATCCGATCGTTATAATTTTGAGGAAACAGGATAACATGAAGACGTTGAAACGACGATCTCTTCAAAGTTGCCTGGAAGAGATCGCAGTAAGCGATAAGGCCGCCCATTGTATATTTTGTAGTGTATTACTTTTTCTTTATGTAATGTATAATCTGGTGTACAATAAAGTATATATATAATATATATATATAAATAAATAAACGACGTGAAGAATGCTATCAACACATTTTTTGACACATCCGCAAAAACTCTGTTACACATTTTTTTACAAATTACCCACATGCCAGTAAATACGGTGGCGAAAGGGACATTTCTATTTCCCGAACGAATCCACCTGTCAAGGGCTAAACAAGAATGATGGCTACCCTTGCCCTCTCATTTGTCCGAACAATTTGCTCACAGTTTTTTGTCACCCTACTGCACCGGCCCTGAACCTTTCATGAATTTGATTGAGTTGTCTTGAAAATATAATAATGTTGTTGTCAGATTTTTTTATATATTTTGTTTTAAAAGAAACCTTTAAGAGTGTTTGGAAGTGATTGATCGATGTGTATTCTTTACTTCTTAATAATGTTCGTATTTGAAAAGAAAACTTTGTTACACACTTTTTTGGAAACTTTAACAAATGTCACCCAACAGGTGAGTACCTGTTGGGTGACATTTGTTAAAGTTTCCAAAAAAGTGTGTTTGTGTGGTATTTTAATTAAATTATATTAATAAGACTATAAACATATTTAGCTAAATCGTATTATGATTTAAAGAAATAATTCCAAATCACTTCTATTTTCCGGAATTGTTTCAGTTTTTTTTGTTGTGGTATGGTAAGTACTTCATTTTATCTTTTGTCACCCTACTGGGCGGTCCCTCTAACTAATCCTTTCAGAAAATTTGATAGAACCGCGAAAATATAATCATCTTTCGGAGATAATTTCACTTTCATCTTTTATCAAGCAAATCCCTTCGGGTTTTTTTGTAATTTTGAATCTTAAACTTAATTTAACAATCCTATTGGGACTGCTAGGCATTGTGAGATATATATTGATGACATTCTTGTTTTTAACCTTATTCGAATGATATTGAAGTGCAATGATGTAAAATACTGGTATTCAGCTGCATCCGGTCCGACCCTAAAACGGGAAAAGGCTAGGCAGTTGCAAATGATGGTTGGTAAATAGTTGTGGATACAAAGACTTAAACATGGATATGTCGCCACCTCCGCCGCGATACCGTATCATCGAAACCGCAGTAGTTCAATTCAACTGGCTCGCGTCATGTTCCGCTACGCGAAATACCGGGGTGAAATTCCAGAAATATCCCCTTCATGTCAAAAGCTTGTCTGTCAGTCGGAGTTCGAACTTGTTCGAGCGTTATTCTTTTGTTTGAAAAACTACCTGAAATCGTCGTGTAGAGCTGTTTTGTGAGAAAACCGTTCATGCCTCTTTCTATAAATTCCTTTGACGGTTTTGGTTGCATTGACTTTTAATCAGTTTAGGGAATTCAGAATATACTACGAGTTGTTTTTAGTATCCCATAACTCTAGGGTTATTTTATATAAGTAAAAAAAACACAAAATCTCCTAGAATAGGTGGTCCAAAAATGCATAGTTTCGAAGATATAATAATCAATCATAATTAAATTAGGGCAAAAATTATCACCAGTATGACGAATCTTTACTTTTGCGACGTTGCCAAACTTCGCAGTAGTGTAGTAAAGTATTTCATTTTTATTCAAACCAATCATTCATATTTAAAGCTAAGAAAATGCGACGTTGTCATATTTCACGTAAGGGTGTTTTACATTAATAATCGTGACTTTGTCGAATTATTTTGTATGAAAAATGATGATTGAAGAATAATTCATATGCCAGTTGGTTCTTTGATATGGTCTCAATCATACTCTAGAGTTATGGGGTATCAAAAAAAACACATTGTATAAGAATATATCTTCCATCTTTTATGAAGATAAATTCACTATGGATGTCTATGGCCTCTTTACGTACATAACATCACGCCCTATTTCCCCGAAGGTTTAGGCAGAGGTACCCAGTATAGTACACCCACAATTCGCCAGTTATGTTTAAGTCCCATGTAATAAGGGGCGAGCCTGTTGCCATCAACCGGGCACAAATCTGGACTCTGGGCTGCCACTGAGAATTTCCAGATAGAAAAACCCAACAACACTTTGCCCGACCTGAGAGTAGAACCCAGGATCTCATGCTCAGCAGTAGCGCTTTCAACCACGAAACCAACGAGACAATCAGTAAGTTAAATTAAGTACATAAGTCAAATAATGATTTCGACAGGAATAGACTTAATTCACTTTCACTAAACAAAGCATCAGTAAAACACTATCATTAATTAGAACTAATAAACTTCAAATAAGTAACCCTCTCAATGCAATTCCCTTCGTAACTTTTAAAGACAATCCGCTTAAAAGAACTCTATAAATAAAACCTTTTTTTGCTTGCACTGCAAGAGAATGCCTTAAGAGTAATCCGGCCTATAAATATCGAAGTAAACCGAAGACCGGCTTAACAAAGGACTGGGCAACTTCGTAAAACATTACTTAAGGCTTACAAGTTTTCTAGTTACGCTGAAGCCTTTGTATAGAGAAAAGTAAGTATTTAACAATGATGTACATAAGATGTTAGAAGTAGAAGAAAACTTATACTTAGCTATTACCTGAAGTTATTATCGGTAAAGGTGCTGTACTCAGTTCTTTATGCTTCTTCTTGTTTTCGTGTGGTAAGTAACTAACCTGGTGTCAGAGATTTAAAACCGCCCATAGGCCTCTGACTTGGCTTCACATGCCGTCGGGAAATATCTCTCAGGCATGCCAGTTTCCTCACGATGTTTTCTTTCACCGTTTTTGAGCAAGTGATAATTACACAATACGCACATGAATCCGAATAGTCAGAGGTGCGTGCGAGGTGCCTTGGGTTCGAACTCGAGACCTATGACTTGGCAGTCTGATGGTCACACCACTAAGCTATCACTGTTCCTTTAGCTAATACCGATCTATTACCTCTCATAATCGCGATTACTGTACTGTGAGCGATTAGGAAGAAGAGTAGCGCAGCTTCGTGGATGGCACCATCGCTGCGTAGCCTTTTCCCAACAATGTTGGGGTCGGCTCCCAGTCTAACCGGATGCAGCCGAATACCAGTATTTTACATGGGGCGACTGCCTATCTGAACTCCACAACCCAGTAACTGGGTAATACGATACCCCTTGGCAAGACTGGTTGTCAGACTTTCGGGCTTCTGACGACCCATAACGATTGTTAAAGATCCACGAATTACAGCCGGGTTCTAATGGCTTATTGTACTTTCCGAGGCACGGAGGAGTCTCGGGATGTAAAGATGGTCACCCATTCACGGAACAACCCCGGCAAGCGTAGCTTAACCTGATGGATAGACCCGTGCAGCTGTTATTACGTAGCGAAAATTTTCAGAATAATTTAAATTACGTATTTTGTAAGAAAAATACCAATAATATAATATAAAATACTATTTATTTCTGGCGACACAGACCCATAGAAAAATACCTTAACCTAAACATATATTTTTTTAATATAAACAATACTTGCAAAATACAACAGACGACGAAAAATTTAGTAACCTAATCCGATTATCTGTTTTTACAGAGTCATAAAGAAACCTGTAAGAAATCGACACGAGTTTCACCTCTCAGGATGACGATTGACTCGTTGCGAACCCGGACACGACGTGCTGCTAAGTCAAACACCGAGCGCAGTGTGAGCCAGTGTGTGTGTGTGTACGGCGCTCAGTTTAGTTTAGTTACTAAATGTACGTCGTCTATTGTGATATATATTGGATTTCCACAAAGTCACGCCTGAGTCAATTCAATCTTAAACAATACTTGTGTTAATAAAATAAAGCTTAGCAGCACTTCACTTAGCACTAGCTTAACTTTGTGCTGTCCTGTGGAATTTTTCCGCGGAAGCGACGGTACACCACGTCCTGCGGCCAAAAGTCTTCGTCCATGACAAGTGGCAGATAACAGTAACATGCACGACAAACGCCGATTCTAGTTACTGCACCCTCGTTTTTTTGCGCACCTACTCCACGATGTCCTCCGCATTAGTGGTGTAATGCAACTGAGAGATGTACACCAATACCAAACACAAATTAAATACCTACCAAAAATGAAGTAAATACTTACTGGTGTAATCAAAATGACCCATTTTAACTAAGCAGGTATTTCAAAAGCCACAAAATAATGGTGCGCGGGCAACAATGCCATAGCAGAACAATGGTGAATTTTGTTAATTTGACAACCCCATAGAACAGTGTAATGTGATAGACCGAACAATGATTTTCATTTCAACTGGGGAAACGCCTTGGGATATAGCCAGTAGAAAGGCATTACAGCTAGCTCTAGGTGTAGCATAGGTATTAAATTGGAAGCTTATTGGAATACTGTTGGGTTAAGAGCGTTCATCCAAAAAGTTGGCAACGTCGCAAATAGCTGTTAAATATTTACCCGTTTTGATTCATTTGTCAATTAATCAAAACAGGACCTCGTGGCTAAGTAATAACAGCCGCATGCATCAATCCAACAGGTTAAGCTACGCTTGCCCGGGTTGGTCGGTGGATGGGTGACCATCTTTCCATACTAAAACTCATGGGTAACACGATAACCCTTAGTAAGACTGGTTGTCAGACATTCGGGCTGAAAATAGTTATTTATGCTATAAGTGCGGAAGGTAGGTGATTTCCGACGAGTGTATAAGTCGACACGAGTCGGAAATCATCTTACGCACGTGTATCATACAACGTTTACTATGCATTGTGCGAGGAAAAATAAAAAAAAACGAGCGAGCCTTACGGCAGTCGCCTGATGTGTAACATCTAACATACGACGAAGTACATAAATGATAAAAACAAAATTCATGACTTTGACTTTGACTTCTACTTCGACTTCGACTTCGACAACGACTTCAACTTCGACTTCGAATTCGACTTCGACTTCGACTTCGACTTCGACTTCGACTTCGACTTCGACTTTGACTTTGACTTTTTTATTTTGACCATCGTCATAATCATCGCCATCGTCATCATCATCATCTGATTTGTCAATACAAATTTGTGTAAAATAGAATCTCTGAGACGAGACGGGCTGACGACGGCCTCAAAAATTAAAAAAAAACAGAAAAGTAAAAAGCACTAGTGAAAAAAAGTGACACTTCCGCACAAATTGACTGCTTGGAAAACGCTCTTTTCGAGCAAATGCATTGTAAATTTATTTAAACCGCCGTATACGTCGTTCTGACACGAAAGAAAAGTTTTCTTGCACTTCGCTTATTTACTTTCAAACAAAAAACCCCTAATTTCTATACACTATTACAGATGCCATGGTGTGAGGTTATCCCCCCTACACCACCATACGTGTCACGTAACTACGCCGGGGAACAATAAAGTTTTTCATAACATGTCACACTCCGTGACGTGTGCTTATTACTTCGCTATCAGCTCGCACGGTGCTGTCCTTTGAAGTGAAGGTTGACGGATGAAGTACCTACTCGAAATGTGAATAAAGTGATGACGTGTGATTGAGATCGTAGGTTGATTTTTTGAATTTTTACCTTACTTTAGATGGTATAACGATCACGTCGGGGTCACCAATTTAGAGGCATGAGGAATAGGGTGTAAATGCACGATGCAGGATTTGTGTGACGTCAGGATTTTGTGTGACATCTGGTCTTTGATGCATAGTTCGCGTGTGGCAATGTAGATGCCGTCACAGTACCATTAGGTAGACTTGTCGTTAAGTAGATAGATAGAATTATCTTAGTCGAAAAAAAATATTCCAGTACACTGGCAATATTCGTTTTGATTGTCTACTTAGGCCGAATTTCACAAATGAAACTGAACGGGATCACCTCGTCTAAAGGCTCGTACAGACTGGTGCGACGCAACGGCACGACGCAACTCTAACAAAACAATTTCTAAGTAAACTTCAAGGTAGAATAATTACGGGTGTCGCGTCGCGACGTCGCGTCGCGATTGTCAACACGAAGCATATAGCGCGCTCAAGAGCTGTCAGTGTCATCTTTGATCTGGAATATTGAACTCTGACACCTCTTGAACTCGGTTTAAATGTGCTGATCGCTCTTAGAAATGTAAGATGTAAAAGACTTGACTTAATAGCACACTCATAATATCGTTTAGAAGTAGTTACAAGTTCGCTGACTGTAAACCAAATAGATTGATCACTCATAATATCGTTTAGAAGTAGTTACAAGTTCGCTGACTGTAAACCAAATAGATTGATCAACTGTACTTCTCAGAAAAATATATACTGTTCATCAGGGGGCACGGCAGTGCACCCGCCAAGTTGAGCAAAACTAACACAAAGGCACAGCCGTACCATCTTTTCTCGAAGTTATTCGGGATATTTTTGACCCCCTTTAACTTCGTTGTGGAAAAGCTAAAAGCCTGAATCAGTGACCAACAGGGCTTAGTATAACTAGGTATATTCCCAAATTACATTCAATTTGAACCTGTAGTTTAAGAACTATTGCAGGTCAAAATTCCTTATTTTAGTCACTGAGACAGTGAATAAAATAAGGATTTTTTTTTTCACCGGCAACATAATCACAAGAATAATCTACTACTTTAAATAGTCCTTATTAAATAAAGCGATTATAATAGAATCTACATTCTACATACAATGTTCGGTACAATATTTGCTCGGTTACAGCTCAGCACTTTTGCCTGCGTGCATTTCCATAAATGCATGAATCACAACTATTACCAGTTATTACGTATTCGGATACCAATCGCGTAATTCAAAAAAAACCAAATCAAACCATTTTAGTGCTAATTCAGCTTAGATTTACCACTTAATATATTTAACCAATATTCAATATAGCCTTTAAACCATATTATTTCGTATCATTAAACCAGTCTAATATAATACCAAATCAACCAAATATCAACCAACTCAGAAGTTAGTGCTAAACCAAGCAGGCACTAAACTTTACATACAACCTACCTAATATTAGCGCTGCGCTTTATTTAATTAGAACTATTAAAAATAGTAGATTATTATTTTGTAATTGTGTTGCCGTGCGATGGTCTAGTCATTCTGTTTATTAGAAATAAAGATGAAAAATAGATAGGTAATTAATAAATTAACAGACTTAGTTTTACATTAGATCTCACATCTTTTTACGGTAGATAAAATGCGTTGCGAGCCTTGATTTTTTTTACAAGTTATGTTTTTGATAGGATTTGTTTTTCCCAACTCCCATCGCAGTGCACTTAAAATCTATACCTAAAGAACTTTCCTTCAGTCTTTTCAAAACATCCAATATAAACAATTTTCAGTATATTAATACCATCTATCGGGCCGTAATTACAAAATCTACCCGTTTATGAGTTAACTTTTCAAATAACAACCCCTTAAACTTATAATGATCTGTTAGCAACTAAACCAGTTAACTTTGACCTTTCTTACGTTCAAGTTTACGTGTTGTTTTGGAATAATATTCATTACATATTTAAAAATTTAATAATGAACCATCCATTATAAATATGTAATATGTATGTATATGTTAATTTATTACGTTATACGTGTAGGTATATTTGATATGTTTTAGTATAAGACTTCGCAAATTAATATTTTTCTCTTTTTGTTCTCACACACTATTGTCTACATTTCTTTCTCGTTTCTCCTTTCGCAGGTCTGCTGAAAGAAATTTCTTAAGAAATAAGCAGTACCTTTGTACTCAAATTATAATTATGTCGTATCTGTATGTATTTTACTGTGTGTACATAAATAATAAAATAAATAAATATAAAATTTTAAAATATGTAAAAACTAGAGAAAGATGCGATAAGTATATGAAATGCACTTATAGCGCCTTTGTCTAGTTTTATGAGCTCAAGACAAGTTACATGAGGTGAAAAGGTGAAAAAGATAGGCAACCATCAACGTTGTTAATGAGGCGTACTCTCTGCATCTTTGAGAATATCGCGCTGGTATTGCTGGGCAGGCAAACAGATATGGAGCGTGAGTGCATATTATCTATACATAATAATATAATTAAATCGTAGCGACGTCAAAACTTTAAATTCAATATTTGTGAAAAATAGTAATTGCTCTGGTCTGGGAACGATTCTAGTGCCGAAAATATATGTTTTTAGAATTTTATTTGTTTGTCTGTTTCGCAAGCAATAGGAAATTGCTAGTGAAGGCTGCGAGTGTCGACCTCAGGACGAGCTGCTTCTCACACTGACAGTTGTAAGGCGCTTGCTCCGCATCACCCATCCTGATTCTCTTTATACTTTTGCAGCTGGGACCAAAACTACAAACGTAGTAAAAAGTTTAAAAAAGTAACTGTAATTTTAGTATATTGTGGTGTCTTACCACTTCCACGCGAACGAAGTCGTGGGCAGAAGCTAGTACCTACTAAGACTAGCTATAGGTGATCAGTTCGTAAATGTTTTACAAAATTGTGTCAAGCCGGTTTTTTGTAAAAATAAGAATACTTCTTGACAAATCATCAGCTTAACGTCAGCATACAAAAGCAATATTTACTTCGCCAATAATGATGGACATGTGTAATAAAGTGCATGCAATTAACAAATGTATCAAACAATAAATAACCAAACACAATTAAGGTCGTTGCAGTGTGTCAGCTATCATCTTGAACCCATTACGACGATGTACGCCGCCATAACACCCGATAAGTACCTCGCGTACACTACTAGCTTAGTGCATTAGCGTGAAACATGATTGCATAGCATGTATGTAGCTTATGTATAGTACCGTGGATATATGCATGTATAAACTAGTTCAGTTTGGAGGTACATACGAAACCATTAGGTATATCGGGTTTGGTCATTATGGAAATAAATGTCAGGGACGCAGAACCCAAATGTTTAAAGGTCGGTTAAGGGCCCAATACACGTACCACAACCACACCACATCGCAGCGACAAAACGTGGGCAAGCAGTGGTTACGTGTGAATAGTGTCGCTGCAGCTTCTTGCAGTTGCGTTGTAGTAACTACAAAATCAAATCAAATGGTCGACGCAACGTTGTGTGGGATGTGACCGACCGCTGGTGGTTGATTTTGGCTGCGATGTGGTCGGTATCGCCTACACGGTTTTGACGGCCAAACGTGGTCCGTCTGAACAAACTAAGTTTGCGCCCGTTTACGTGTTGGCGTTGTGGTGTGGTTGTGGTACGACCGATTGGGCCAGACCAGTGGTCGGAAAACCACGGCTCGCGAGCCGCATGCGACTCTTTGGCCCATAGAGTGCGGCTCTGTAGAAATGTCGATGAGTCCGAGCGTAGATACGGGCGGGGGTCGGGGTTTCGGTCATTAAGCAAGATATCAAGTTTTATTCAAAATTCAAACTATATTCAAAGATTTCTTTCCGAACTTCATATTATTATTAGTCAATATGATGATGATGAAGGCATCCTTCTTTTTTAGCAAGTTAATTTTAGGAAGCGTTGTGGAATGAAAGAGGATGGGAGTTTTAAGGATTAAGAAAAGTGTATTGAGACAGTTTGGACACACAGAAAGGACTGGCTCTAAGAAATCTTAGTCGTTATAGTATTGATATTTGGATCTAATGAGTTTGCCAACCACTGGGCAAGACTAAAAAGAAAGAAAGAAGAAAGAAAAATTGTTTTTTTGCACAAACAAAAGGCACATAAAAAAGCAAAAAGACATAAAATACACACATACAAAATCAGCCAAAGGCCCTGTATTCAACTAATAAATAAAATTTAAAAAATAAAAATAATGTTGTTCATTGGTTGATGTCAAGGCTCAGAGTAATAACTAAAGCAGTCAAGGCCACGGACCAAAGACTATGACAACATAAACATAACAGAAGCAAAATGCTAATTGCAGAGATATCTACTTTTGTAACAAATATTAAGAAAAATAATGCTGTGCGTCGCATCTGTGCAAGAACAGGTCATTGCTCAGCGAAATGCTGTGAAATTCGGACGAACCCAATGTCAACAGCGCTGGTTTTCAGCAATTACCTATGGAATGACATAATGACGTCCCCCTGCGTGACCTCTTGTATCGGGTTAATATTATTACATTATTATATACAATGAGAAGAAAACAAGTAAGTACCATAATATAAGTAATTACTATAAATGTGTGCAGTTTCAGTGTGTTAAATAAAGTATTCTGTGGTGTACAGTGTGGTGTGTTTTCTTTTTGTTATTTGAGTAATTATAATAATTTCGATAATACACTAATAATCCTTAATATACTCGTATGTCTACATTGATACACCATAGTTGGTGGACTAAACTAACTCATGCACGTTCTATACTCACTCTACCATTCTAATTCCAATTATGTTTATGTAAACAGTGACAGAGCATTCTTTCGGTGGTCTATCCATACTAAAATGTAAACTATATCAAGAAAATAATACACTTGTTCCATGTCCTTTGGTCTAATCCCTATAATGCATTTTTGCAGTGTTCTTCTTTATTTTATGGCTATTGTTTGCTGTTGCAGATTGTTGAAGAACTACACTTGGATACATTAAACTGTGCTGAGCTTTTGGAACCAACACGCGGCAACGCCAGGCTACGCTTTTTTTCGTAGTGCTACGCAAGACTTCTCTTGGTTACGCTTTTTTTCGTAGCGCTATGCAACTACGAGGTTCTACGCAATGCTACGCAGCGCTACGCTTATCTTCCTTCTCCCCAACTCTTCTTACGAGTACTTTAAAATCCGTAATTTACAAAGACGATTAAACTGTCACTTCAAACAAAACTTTAATTATCCAATATAATATAATATAACAACCCAGTGCACAGTAACAACTGATCAATTGATTAATGAACGCCACAGATGCGCAGAACCGAACACTTTGCTAATTAGTTTTTAATGACCGAAGTTTTGATTTGAGTCTCGTACTCGTGTTTTCATATCATGTGTGTATCTTAGTAAGAAGAATATGCTGCTGCTGCTGTCAAAGGGAGGCGGTACGTCGCCATTACATGTTGCTAAGAAGTTTTAAAGTGTAATAGAAGTTTATAATGTTTGTAAAAATGGTAAAAAGGTCAAATAGTGATGTATAAAAAATGGAAGAAACCGCTTTAAAAAAAAATCTATCTTTATTTTTACACGGGCCATCCTTTTTTGCAATTTTAATAGTTATGAAATATTCTTTCAGACATAAAATAATCATCTTCCTATCATTATTGAAAATACAGCAACTTTGATCGGAAAGGAGGAATTTACGTTCGAGTGTTTTTTTTTTTTTTAATGACGTATCTATTTGGACGTGTATATGATTAAAACAAATAAAAGTCACCACCTCTATAGCCGCATTTGTTAACTATTCCCACACCGTTCTATTTGGCAGCGGAATGCTGCAATATACACTTTCCAGCGTTTTTTTTTTTATCGACAGTATCGATAAAAAACACACTATAAGAGTGTAGCATCACTAGAGTTCTCAGCCTCTTTCCTCTGGGAGTAGACATAAAGTACAGAAGCCACCTGCAAGAGTCTGAATGTGAAGGTAGTCAATTAGTTAACACTTACATTTTGCCGTTCCGTAATTAAATAAGTATTAATATTGTAATAACTTTACTGACAGTATAAA
The DNA here is from genome assembly GCA_947364205.1 of Agrochola lota. Classification (NCBI taxonomy): domain Eukaryota; kingdom Metazoa; phylum Arthropoda; class Insecta; order Lepidoptera; family Noctuidae; genus Agrochola; species Agrochola lota. The sequence continues at coordinate 4,817,284 of OX376225.1, read as the reverse complement.
CATTGTGTTGAAGCTAACGCCAAGTGTATGAGTCATTCATAATATCGTTTGCAGAGTGATTAGTGGCTGTATTTGAACAGAAACATAAAATAAACATTCAAAAAAGTGACTTCGGTGGTTCCAGTTTGCGCGAAAGTGGGTGCTTCGAAAAAAACTTTGTCAACTCATTCACTCTGATTGCTAGTATTACGCTAACGCACCGATACTCATATTTCGAAAGATATTTTAAAGTATCCGTGTTACCTTTCGTTGAGTGGCGACTGAGACGTGTGAGGTTGCAAGTTCGAATCCCAGGGCAAGATTTACTTTTTGCAATTTTTTAATTTTTTTTTCTTGTTTTGTGTTTTTTTTTTTTTTTGCCATTATGATTTGCGCTGGTTGTAATGCTACTATTCTCGTTACACAAAAGAGAATTAAATGCTGTTTAAGCAAATGTGCCCTACAGTACCATTTGGAATGCGTCAAGTACGATGAAGCGTCAACACCTAGGACTAAATGGACTTGTCCAATCTGCGTCTCTGGCCGTCCTAAACTGGACAACACTAATACGCCAGTTCATCCTAAAGGTCACACTGTACAAACTGATCAAGCGGCTCCAGTTGCTGAATCATCTACAATGTATTCCTCTACATCAGGACCGTCTTATAGCCAGAGCAAACCAATAGTTGGTCAGAGACTTACGCCAGCTGTGGAGTCACCACCAGTTGCGCCTCGATTGGCATCCGTTGGCACAGAAGTCAACTTGCAAGACACAATACTTTCAGAAATTCGTAAGTTACGACAGGAAATGAATGAAAAGTTTGATAGTCAACAGGCCTCTTTGGCGAAATTTGAGACCACTCTAGCCACGGTACAAAGGGAAGTTAGTGACCTATCCTTGAGATTTTCCTCAATGTACGAAGACTTGGACGAGTTCAAGAAGACTGTAAGTTTTCTTTCTGATGCTTATGATGATCAAGTCGAATTAAATGCCCGAAATAATAACTGTATTGCCGAACTCCTTAAGAATAACGCCGCGATGAGCGCTCAAGTAAGGGAACTAGAGACTAAATTGCAGCAAATTGATCAATTGGCACGTGATAGCAATATCGAGGTACAGTGCGTTCCTGAACACAAAACCGAGAACCTATTAACGGTCGTAAAACAAATGGGTAAAGTTGTGGGAAATGAACTTCACGATAACGAAATCCTGTCATTTCATAGAGTTGCCAAATTGAATGAAAACACAAATCGTCCACGTAGCATAGTCGTCAAGTTAGCCAGTCCTCGTATTCGAGATAATCTACTTGCTGCAGTTAGAAACTTTAATAGGAAGAATGAGTCGGAGAAGTTGAACAGCAGCCATATTGGTATTGGTGGAGTAAAGCAGCCGATTTTTGTGACGGAAAATCTGACTCTGGCTAATAAAAAACTACATGCAGCGGCAAGAATCGCTGCTAAGGAAAAGAAATACAACTTTGTATGGGTCCGAAATGGTCGTATATTTGTGAGGAAGGATGTGACAGCAAAATCTCTTCTAGTAAAAAGTTTGGCATTTGTAGATTCGTTGTAACTTATTATTTTATTAGTCACATACTTTGCACGCTTGTGAGTTATAATAATTTAAATTCCAGTTTAAAATCTATTATCAAAATGTAAGAGGCTTACGAACCAAGACAGAGGATTTTTATTCTGCTGCTTTAAATTTTGATTACGATATCATTATCGGCACTGAAAGTTGGCTCAACGATACGGTGTTAGACCATGAATTTTTAGATAACCGATACAAAGTGTTCAGGCGCGATAGGTCATCTACGGTATCCTCGACTACAAAAAGGGATGGTGGGGGGGTGTTTGTTGCAACTCTAGACAAATATGAGGTGTCACGGAGATTAAATTGGGAGTCCCATTGCGAAGAATTGTGGATCACAATCAAGTGTGAGAGTGGCTTAAAAATTAATATTTGTGCGGTTTATATCCCACCTCCAATTAAACAAGACTATATCGATGCATTGTTTCGAAACTTTACAGAAATAATTAATAAAAAGAGCAAAACCAATTCTATCAACTTACTAATTGGAGATTTTAATATGGGTAGTATCTATTGGGAATATAATGCGGATTCTGGTCTATTGGTCCCCAAAGGATCTAGTAGTAATCTAGAACACATTTTTTTAGACATGCTGGCTTTTAATAATCTTCATCAATGCAATACGATACTCAACGCTTCAAACCGTGTTTTAGATCTAGTTCTTAGTAGTAGTGACAACAAAGTGCTGGTGTCTCCGGCTTCATTTCCACTTATACCTATTGATCCTCATCATCCGGCGTTGGAGATCTCGTTTACATCTAATAATAACAATCCTCTTGTACAAAATAAAATACCATACTTGAACTTTTATCTCTGTAATTATGAAGCGGTCAACGCTGAACTTGCGAAAATTACTTGGGCTGATGAATGGAATTCTATAAATAATATTAACGGAATGTTGCAAAGATTCTATGATATTCTAATGCCGATTATTAAACTGCATACTCCAATTACAAAACCACGAGATGAACGCTATCCTGTCTGGTACAGTAGAGCTTTACTAAAAGTCATTAAAGAAAAAGCAAAATATCACAATATATATAAAAAATACGGGAATCCTAGAGATAAAATTACGTTTGAATGTCTAAGAATGCGTTGCAGTGAATTGATAAAGGTCTGTTATGCTAATTTTAAAAAGAATATAACTGATCATCTGCGTACCAATCCAAAATATGTCTGGAAGTACTTAAAAAATAAACGGATAGGTAACAATTATATTCCCAACAAAATGAATTTGAATAATACTACGTTTGCCAGGGGCGGGCAGGCAATTTGTGACTTGTTTTCCAATAATTTTCAATCCATTTATGGAGTAAATAGTAACACACACGCTTCAACGCCAGTTAATCCCACTCCATGTAACAATAACACTTTCAGTCAGTGCAAACTTGAAAAAAGAGAAGTTTTTGATTACTTGTCTGCCCTAGATTGTGATAAAGGACCCGGGCCTGACTCAATCCCACCTCTCTTCCTTAGAAAATGTGCAGCGAATCTGGCTGATCCTCTGACTACAATGTTCAACCATTCTTTGGCACAGGGTTTATTCCCAGATCAATGGAAAATTGCACACATCACGCCAGTCATTAAATCTGGTAGTGTTGATGATGTTGCAAATTACAGACCAGTGTCCATTCTATCTGCCTGTGGTAAAATTGTTGAATCGCTTGTTCAGAAAAAAATGTTTTCTCACTTTAAAAATGTGCTGGATGATAACCAGCACGGTTTTCGCCCCAAAAAATCGACACTGTCTAATCTGGTCGAGTATGTTTCTTATATATCATCTGCATTAGATGACGGTAGAGAAGTTCATGCAATATACACTGACTTTAAAAAGGCCTTCGATTTGGTAGATCACGACTTACTAATTGCTAAATTGGAAAGTATGGGTGTTCATGGGTCGTTGCTGCGTTGGTGCGAATCCTATTTAAAAAATCGCTCACAACTGGTGTATATCAAGGGTTTTAAATCTAAACAATATTACATTCCATCAGGGGTGCCGCAGGGGTCACACTTGGGGCCTCTGTTTTTCTTGGTTTTTATAAATGATTTGGGGTGCAAGCTTGATTCAGAATATAAACTTTTTGCTGATGATTTAAAAATATATCGAACTATATGCAACGAAGCCGATATTATTCAGCTTCAGCTAGATTTAAATAACGTACACAATTGGTGCATACAAAATAAAATGTCATTAAATCCAAACAAATGTTACTTCATTAAATTTAGCAGAAAAAGGGAAACTTGTGAATATTATTACTCGATTGATAACAGCACGCTCCAAGAAGTAGATACTATTAGGGATCTTGGTGTTTTATTAGATAGTAGTTTAAGTTTTAGGAGTCATTATGACCAAATAATAAGTCGGGCATCTAAATTGTCTGGCTTCATCGTCAGGGAAATGAAAATTTTTAAAGAACCAATTCTGACTATTTCCATTTACAACAGCGTTATTCGAAGTATTCTGGAGTATTGTAGTACGGTGTGGAACCCATTTTATCAAGTGCACTCGGATCGGATAGAACGCGTTCAAAAAAGGTTCTTATACCACTTAAGTTTCTCAGATAACAGATGTCGTAGTTTGAACTCGTATAACTCTAGGCTGAGTCACTATAAAATGAAATCTTTAAGCGCACGTAGGAAATGTTTAGATTTCATGTTCTTGTTTAAACTAATAAATGGTGTAATAGATTCTCCTGAGCTTTTAGAAAAAGTGAAATTTAGTATCCCACGTAGTAGTAGTCGCTTAATTAACCGAAGGACTTTTGTCCTGCCTCATAGTCGTACCAATATAGGTAATTTTTCACCCATTTGCCGCATGCTTTCTCTTGCCAACTCCATTCGTGGTGAAATAGATGTCTTTGCTGGTTCTGTAGCCTCAGTTAGGACTAAACTTAAAGTATTAATCGTATAATATGTTATTTGTTTTTATGTTTAAGTTTTTCTTTCCCATAACTTTTTCGTTATGTATGGAAAAGTTCACAATTTGTAAGTTTTGTTTAACTTTATATTTTTTTTTAAATAGTATGTAAGTGTTTTACATAAAAAAATGCATGCTAGATTCACATCTAGTAGATGTCAATCAATATTTTTTTGTTGTAACTTTTTTTTATTGCATTTGTGATTGTACATCAGTTTTGTGAATTATAATAAAAAAAAAAAAAAAAAAAAAAAAAAAGAGTTGAATGACATCTCTACAAGAGTTACAGCTTAATTGGCTATAGGGAGAAAAAGTAAAAAGAATGAAACCCTTAACGTAAAAGAATACCCTTTATATTTTTTTTGAGGGTGGGAAATTATCAAATAACTTCTCCCGCTCTGGCCGGAGCGGGAGGGCGTGTCAGACTCTTACTGACTAAAACCCACCCGTGTTCCTTCAGTTGCCTGTATGTTACCAAGGGCCACGGTATCCCTTTCGGACTTTCCCGCGACCCCGGCAGGCATCGGTCCTAGCGGACCCCTTCCGTTATGCTGACATCTCATTGAGGCGCGCGTGGAACACAACGCGCCGTCGACCCGGGCCTGGTCCTTATCGGACGGCGAGCTACCCATTGCTCACAGTCCGCAAGCCCGCGCCTACGTTGGCCGGAAGTCGGCTCGCGACTCCCGACGCCCGGGGCGTCTCCTGCGGCGGCTAGGGGCGTGAGGGCGTGACATTTGTCTCTGCCTCACGCGCTCCGTCTCCTCCTTCGCGAGCATTACTGCTTCGCAGAAGGAAGTGACGGCTTCCCACGCCCTCTCGCTCCGTTCCATAGCCTGGACCAGGACCGGACGCGAGAGATCACTGCCGCCGATCGCCTCCGTGAGGACACGGCGGTGCCCTGCCCAAACCGGGCAGACCTCCACCGTATGCTCCACCGTGTCCTCCGGGCGATCCACCAACAGGAACAGTGTAGACACCCAGGCGTTTCCTCCCACTTTATCCTGAACAGGAACCTCCCAAAACAACCGTATCCGGTGAGGACCAGCGTCAGGCAGAAGGTGAGGACGCCGTGGCGCCTCTCAAGCCACTCCTCAAAGAGGGAACTTATCGCCGCAATTGTGGCGTGCCCAAAAATAATACCCTAACCTACGCTAATAGAAGTAATCTAACAGACGACAATCGAAGCCGACAAAGAATAACTTTGAATAGCTACTCGTATATTAAGGGCCCTAAAAATCGAAGAACACAGAATAAACAAAGTCAAAAACGAGAGACAACAAGACAAAACAAAGAGACTATAAGCTAAAGTAAAGAGAGAATATTAGCCTAGAATAATGAGAAATTATCGATAGATGGGAAAAAGGAAATATCGATTGAAAATAAAGCTTTGTGCAGACTAGCGCGACGCGTCACCGGTTATTGTTATACCGTGAAATTTTCTTAGAAATTGTATTGTTCGAGTCGCGTCGCGCCGTCGCGTCGCGCCGTCGCGTCGCGCCGTCGCGTCGCGCTGGTCTGCACGAGCCTTAAAAAGAAAATACCGATTGAAGTCTGAAAATTAATACAGACTGAGGTCAAACGGGGAGGACATTAAGTTAAATTTAAGACCCTTACGGCCAGTTTCTTCATCAAAAGTAACAGCCAAAGTAACGTGATAAAGTCAAAGTAACGGTTAAATTTGTTTCTTCACAATTTTAGCTGTTGCTTTTACTGTTGTTTTTACTGTTACTTTTGTCTCTAACCTTTACTGCTCGTTAAGCTGCTGTGAAAGCTAAAGTAATAGTAATTTTGTCAGTTGTACTGTTGTAGGTTAGACTCGTATTCAACACCTGTTTGAGCTGTTAGCTAACATAAATCACTGTGTAATAAGATAATCAGTAGGTAATAACCTAGATTTTATTTTATAAATAAAATATTAAAATGGCATCAAGATCGTCTAGTGAAAATTCAAGTTCATCAGATGATGAACTTATCGTGCGTTACTTAACGTATAGGCGTAAGAGATTTAATATTCGCAAGGATCATGTTTATGGGTCGAGACTAATTTTCTGTTCTGATACAGAATGCCAAAGGAAACAGTTACATACCTCAGTTTTTTGTTGCAAGACAAACTTACGCCAAACACTTTTAAGGGGCATGCGCTAAGGTAGCCCATGTAATTCAAATTTTCTTTAGTTTTTTCCATTTTGCAGCTCAGTGTGAGGTTTTGTGTTGATTAAAATATGATTTGCGACCGTAACAAATATGGCCTTACATAATTATAATCATTACAATCAGCAATACAACTCCATAAGTAAGCACAATCGTCAAATGTCATGATTTCATGAAATAGTCTTTCAATGCGATTATATGAACTTAGAGAGTTGTATTGATCATTTTTATGATTATAATTCTATAATTAAACATTTGAAACGGCCGCAAATCATATTTAAATCAACATACAACATGATACTGACCTGCAAATTGCAAAAAACGTAAGAAAATTTGAATTTCGCAGGCTACCCTGACGCTTTCGCCTTAAGTCAGTTTAAACTTTAGTTTATATTTAACCAATAGGTATCTACATAAAGCTACTAAAATAAAAAGAAGTTTAGGCATATTTTGTAACAAATATAACTAAGCATGTATAGTAAAATGAAAAAGCATTATGCACATAAACTTATACCAAACATCTAACATGTGATATTTAAAACACGGGTCACTTATAAGAAGTTTAGGGATCTTTTATAATAAATAGGTACACACCTACCTTTAACTATAATAAAATGAAAAAGGATTATGCACATAAAGTTATAAGTACCGAACATCTAACATGTGGTACCTATACAAAACACCGGTCACCTAAAATTAATATTGTAGAATTAAAATTAATCCAATTTCAATAAAAACAGTAGGTACAGACGTTCGGATTTACAAAGCTGCGTTACGAATGCTGGGCTGTCCCTATTTATACTCAAGGAAAAACTATCACTTTGACATCTGGCACGACAATGAAATTGTGGTTCTGCCATGTGTAAAAAAAGCTCCCCACGATTTTTTGGGGAAATTACGACGTTTGTGTAATTGCAACTCTTTTCACTTTAACTTTAGCTGTTAGTTGAATGAAGAAACACATTAGCCGTAATATCAGTAAAGGTCAAGTAAAAGTCAATGCTTTTACTGATTACTTTAGTTGTTGATGAAGAAACTGGCCGTTAGTCCAAAAAGAGGAACATGACGCCAGACCAGTCTCTTATAACTTGCGTGGTAACGAAACCATAGCGCGAATTTAAACCGACTAACGCCATCTATGAAGTAAACCTTTCATACAGAAAACCTTTCATTTAAATTGGTTTAGGTTTAGTCTATTAAACACTAGCTGCCCGCCCCGGCTTCGCACGGTTAGCACTAAGTACTTATTTACGGCGTACCTACCCTACCTACCCTACCCACCCTACCTACCCTACCTACCTACCCTACCTACCCTACCTACCCTACCTACCCTACCTACCCTACCTACCCTACCTACCCTACCTACCCTACCTACCCTACCTACCCTACCTACCCTACCTACCCTACCTACCCTACCTACCCTACCTACCCTACCTACCCTACCTACCCTACCTACCCTACCTACCCTACCTACCCTACCTACCCTACCTACCCTACCTACCCTACCTACCCTACCTACCCTACCTACCCTACCTACCCTACCTACCCTACCTACCCTACCTACCCTACCTACCCTACCTACCCTACCTACCCTACCTACCCTACCTACCCTACCTACCCTACCTACCCTACCTACCCTACCTACCCTACCTACCCTACCTACCCTACCTACCCTACCTACCCTACCTACCCTACCTACCCTACCTACCCTACCTACCCTACCTACCCTACCTAACCTACCTACCCTACCTACCTTCCCTACCTACCTACCCTACCTACCCTACCTACCCTACCTACCCTACCTACCCTACCTACCCTACCTACCCTACCTACCCTACCTACCCTACCTACCCTACCTACCCTACCTACCCTACCTAACCTACCTACCCTACCTACCTTCCCTACCTACCTACCCTACCTACCTTCCCTACCTACCTACCTACCAACCTCTACCTCTTACTCATAAATCGCGGCCTTTCCTATTAAGCCACCACTGCTCACACACCAAGTATTGTGATAATAACATTCTTTACACCATTTTTAGGATCACCTTAATTTCATCTTTCCAACTTTACTCAACTATTTCTTGTTGGTCTGAGGTTTATCACCTTTACAGCTAGCATACTTAGGTTTAACGTTCTCAAGACAAATTGCAGCAGGGTTGTAGGGTAGCTTATTTCCCAAAAAACACCGTAGCTGTAGTCATAAGGCTACAGACACATAGACACAAGTAAGCGGGCGCGGGGCAGCGGCAGCGGTGGCGCAGGGAGCGATGCGCTTCAATCCATAGATTAAAGCTAAAACACACGCAAAGCGGGTGCGTGTCAGGGGCGGGATGGGACGGGCGTACAGCGGGCTTGTATATATTGTAATTCCTTGTATTATATGGATGTCAGCACACGAAAAGCGCGCGCAGGCGAGCGCGGAGCGGATCAAGAGCGGCTCTCTCTCTCGACCCGTTACTCCGCTTCATACGAAACTGGCCTCGAAGGCAGCGGCGCGGGGAGTGAGCGGTTCCATATAAAATCGTACCGCTCCCCGTGCCGCTGCCGCCACCGCCCCGCACCTGCTGACTCCTGTTCGTAGCCTTAGAGTAAATTGAGGTCCGTTATCCCTAATTTACTCTCGCAGCTTTGCGGAATGACTGACACTTACGTTTTTTTTTTGTCGTGTTAATTCACATATGGCGTTCCGCGTCATCTTTAAGGAAAAAAAAATACTCGGTCTTGATGGGAGTTGTAAAAAATATCACAAAAGTCTAATTTAGGCCCGGGCTCCACCAAAGCGGAGATGTCCAAAGCGGAGAAACGAGGAGAGATGTTTTTCAGCTGGGTGTATCCACCGAAGCTGTCTGGAGATGCGTACTGGCTAGACTGGAGCTGACATGTGTGCTGGCTAGAGCGGAGACGTGTACTGGCTAGAGCGGAGATGTATACTGGCTAGAGAGGAGATATATACTAGCTAGAGCGGAACTGAGCAGCGTGCGACGAGCATTGGATGTTGACGAAATTACGGTGCAGTTCATCTCGTCTCTGCTGCGCCGTCGCCAGCTTGCGAGGAATAGCTCACATCTCCGCTTCCACCGCCGGCGCAGGTCAATCTCGGCGAGGCACAGCTCACATCTCCGCTTCCATTGCGCCATACAAATATGATACATCCCCACTCAGTGGTATCCACTGAAGCTGAGTGGAGACGAGATGTGTGAATAACGAAATTCTATTGGTTGTATAAAACAGGTCTCTCCTATCGTCAAGTTTAAAAAAAACAATCATCTCTTTTTTAAACATTTTACCAGTCCTTTGTTTGTGTCAAATTGAAAGGTTCTTTATATTACAAAAATAAACTTTGTCTTTACTAAATGCGGTTGGTATTAAAACTGTCCCCTTACTGTCTGATCGACTAACTGACTTACAAACTAAGAAGTAAATATGACAGAAACATGGGAGTCTACAAAATGATTTTTCCAAACTGAATTTTGTGTGTAAGTAAAACTGTTATTTTCGTGTTTTTGTGTTCCTTCTTTGCGTCATGTTTACCGCAAATAGATGTATTTTCTTTCTTTTCTTTAATGTTTGTGTGTTTCAAGTTGATAAATACGAAGTCAAGGGCAAATACTAATCCTAACTAACATTACAAATGCGAAAGTGAGGTTGTTTGTTACGCTTTCATGCTAAAACGGCTGAACGGATTTGGATTAAATTTGGCACATGGGTAGACCATGACCTGAAGTAGGACACAGGATACTTTTTATTCCGATATTTCCACGGGATCGAGAGTTATGCGGGTGAAATCGCGAGGCGCAGCTAGTATAAGAATAAAAGAAAAAAAAACTAATGACAGCAATTCACAAAAAATTCCACAAATTATAAATATACATATAAATCCGAAGTTATTTAGTTGAGCCGTAAATTTTGACAGGCGGTGATTCGGGCCAACCTTGTATGGGATCAAATTAATTTCTCCCGAAAACATCCCGGGATCAACTTGCCTCAGGGAATGAGGTTGAGCCTCATATTGAGGTTGTCTTCACCTTAATTGCAGAGAATGGGATAACATGATTTTGCAAATAACAGGCAGTTATTTATTCCTTAAAAGGTTTGTGGATTTTCATGTGAAAATCTTCACATGAAAATCCAATAAGGGTATCGATTCAAAAATTCTAAACTGTAGATACTATCGCGAACACTGGTGGCTCACCACTTTTCGACCTTATTGCCTAATAAGGTCGAAAAGTGGTCAACCACCAGTGTCCAAAACTGCAGTTTTGATAGAAAAGTGCAATACCTACGCGGTCAAAATGTATGAAACAGTAGTTTTTTTTTTAAATAACCGATAAAAAAATTCAACGCTGGGGGGTTCAGAATCATGTCGTTCGCGTCGATTTTCCTGCAACCCTGTTTAAATATATTATTAATATTTATTACGTATACTAATATTAAGAGAGGTAAAATTTGTTTGTTTGTAGGTATGTTTGTTTCTTTGCTTGTAAGTTTGTATTTAGGGGGTAATCTCCGGAACTAGCAGTCGGATTTGAAAAATTCTTTTGGAAGGTATGGCTATGCAACATCACGCTATGGTTATTAGGAGCCAAGCAAAAAGAAAAAAATTCTGAATGAGAACGCTATGTGAAAACGAAGTAATAGCGCAGGCGGGCGATGGGCGACGCAGTGGGTCGGGGGCCAAAAGAAGCTAGTATAGTAATAAAAAGAGCACATACATTACAATGAAAGATGGAAATATGAATAAAAATACTTAAAAAGAGCCACATAACATTAAACAGGTCAAGTGTTACATCTCAATCGCAATCTGTTGTACTCGTTATCAGATTTGTGGTTGGCCTGACTCCAATGCTGCGGACAGTTTGTGCCTGACGGCGCATGAGAGGATTCGTTTTAAATATCTGACATACTGAAGTTGTGGGTGTACTACATGTTGGGAAGTTTTAAAGTGTTTGAGCGACAGAAATGGAGAGTTAGTATGAAAAAAATCTTGCGGGTAGACCAGACTTAATCAAATAATCATCCTATAATTTTTCGACCACTGGGACCCAGCAGGCCTGTGTGCTGTGTCCTCTCTGTGAGATGGGGTGAGCCTTAATCCGCCACGCGGGCCAAGTGAGGGTTGTTGTACGTCATTTGTTTTCGATTTTTGGTTCCAGGACAGGTTGTTTTTTTTAATCAAAATCTTAACAAATAATATTTCATACAACAACAAAAAAACTATTACGGCATAAAAATCTATAAACACTCGTCTTCTCATATCCACCCACCACATGCACGTTACTTTGCTCGATATTTATCGTAGAGGTGTATCCAGTATTGCAGCGTAGGCGCAGAGTGAGTGCCTGTGGCGATCGTAGGGCGTTCGTTCAGCTCCAGTCTTAGGGGTGAGGTCAGGGACGTAGGAGGCCACTGCACCGCGCTTCCTTCAGGAGTAGGCTTACTGTAAATAAAACCATAATAAAAAATCATGTGACACTAGCTTTTGCCCGCGGTTTTGGATGCATGAGGACGTACTACCCGGATAAAATAAGTATCCTGTTCTAACCCAAATAACATCGAGTAATAAACCCACTATGCTAAACATACGACCTACCTACATGCTACCGAAGAAGTTCTGAAGATGACTATAGTGGAAGGACCATCTAAACTATAAACACCGGTGTAACCTGTGATGGCTCCTGTGTGTGCATTTAAATGGATAAGTCACAAATGTGCATCCGTGTGACCTTCTTGGAAAGCTCTAATTGAGAGTCTAGTTCGAGAAAAGAAGGAGATGACGTCAATATACTAACCCGTATTTAGCGAAATTGGTCCACAGCGTAGTCATTGTTTTAATCATCTTGGTTTCGAACATTGACAGGATAGGAAATAAATTGAATAGGTAGAACAGTTCGTCTGCATGCGTAGCACCCGGTGCATTCCAGAATGTTCGACCTGCTATAAGCTTTGGCAAATTCCTCCGACCACTGTACTGAAACTCATAGTTGTACACAGGCTTATCACTAGTCTTTAAAATAAGCTCAGTCTCAATATACCCAGGTAGGTTGAAATACGGTTCTCCATGTAATCTTGAAAGTTTTAATATAGTTCCCCATGAGATCTCATCGTCACCCATGTAAAGATTTCTTAAAACCTTAGCAGCTTCTTTCCGTTCTACATCCGACGGAAACTCTAAATCATAATCTTCTAATATGGCTTCAAAGTTTACATTTCCCAATGACTCATCAGTGTCGAGAGAAGCGAAAAAATATCCTTCTTCATTGTTAGAACCTATAATTACAGGTACCTTGTTATAATCTCCTTTAGTGAGTATATTATAGGGAGCATCAGTGAGAAATGGTTCAACGCGATCTATTGATCGTTCAGTGCACGGTACAAATGGCAGACCAGTAAACATCAACTGCCCTTTCTTCCTCGGTAACTGTGTACCAACTAAATCTGTCAAGGTCGTGTTCATAAAAATACTGTAAAGCAAGTGAGGGTCTTCAACATTATGTCCCAATTCTTTCGCTAAAGTAGCAGCGTGTGTCATCGGATCCCTCTGCCGTGACCACGGCGCGATAGAGGAGCCACTCTGTATTATAGCTCTATGAAACAGCCCTTTTGACATCGGTGACAGCAGGTGGTAGGAAACTGACGCGCCACCAGCACTCTCACCAAATAAAGTGACGCTGTCGGGGTCTCCACCAAATGCTCGTATATTTTTTTGAACCCATTTGAGCGCGGCCACCTGGTCTTTTAGACCAGCATTTCCGGGAGCATCCTTTATGCCCAAACAGAGAAAACCATGGACGTTTAATCTGTAGTTAAAAGTGACGAGGACGACTCCTTGAGATACTAGATAATCGGGCCCGTAAAGCAGGGCTGACCCAGATCCTTCCTTAAACCCTCCGCCATGGATAAACACCATGACGGGTAGGGGAGCACCATTCCAAGCGTGGTTAGGACTGTATACGTTCAGGGTGAGGCAATCTTCCGACCCCACTATTACTGACTTGCTATACAGTTGTGGACACCGTATGTTCTCCCTGATAGCTTCGAAAACGCCGTCCCACTTCGGTGCGGGACCGGGAGCCTGAAACAATGGTTATTATTAACCTGACGATTCTAGATATAGTCAGGTCCTCAGAAAAGACAGTAAGCGAGCAAACACCTGGAATCTGTACTTGTATTCCGAGCTGGCGTATGGAATACCGGAATAACGTTGATGAGTGCCATCTGCCGAGTATTGCCCCTGAACTAACGATCCATCGTGCAGTTGTCGTGTCGGTGTGGGCTGGCGGACCAATCGCGCGGCCCACAGCGACCACAGCACTAGCCACTTGACGCTTACGTACATCACTAGTCACTACACAGATTCTTTTCACATTCACAACACTACTGTAATCCCTAATAAAAAACTATACGGCTATGCTGGCAACAACAGAACTAAAATTTATACTTTCGTGAACGTAACTCACCTTGAATCGTGGTATCATAGATTTATAAGTTGATAAGATACAATTATATACAAGGTGTTCCTTGTAATGTCCCATAACTCCAAGGTTTTAAGCTGCTAGTAATAAAAACTTTTTACAGAAAAAAAAACAACCGACTTCCAAAAAAAAACACTATAAAGTGAAAAATAACTTTAATTTCGGAAGGCTGTGTCTTTGTTTTGAATTTTCGTTTTTTGCCAGCGACTTCCGAATGAGAATGAAAGTTATTTTTCACTTTGTAGTGTTTTTTTTTTGGAAGTGAGTTTTTTTTTTTTTAAGTTTTTATTTTTCACTTTTTAGTTTTGGTACCTACCCCACATAAATTCGAAAAATAATTGTGACTTTGTCATCGTATTCTTACGTATGATTAATGAAAAAAAACAAAAAAGAAAAACATAATTATGCCAGTTGATTCTTTGACATGGCCCCATTAATATCCTAGAGTTATAATAATAATAATTCCTTTATTGTCAGGCAACTAAGGACCATAGATAAAATACACAAAATATTCTTACAAAATAATAAACTAATACATAATTATTAAAAACACAAATCTATGCGATATCAAAAGGAAAACGTTGTATAAAAAAACATAATACTTATAATAATATTGTTTTTATAAAACTTGACGTTAGGTACCTATCATAATAGGTTGATATAATGTATATCGACATTTGCTACCTGACGTCACCGGTTCAGAAATAAAAACTAAAATACCTCATGTATTTTAATCATTATACTCGTACCTACTTTACTATCAATTTTTGATTTATGACAATAGTTAATTATTATTTTTATCTTGATGAACACTCGTAGCTCATTCACTTGCCGGACAACAAAAAAAAAAAAAAAAAAAAAAAAACACCTCAGGACGGTGAAGGAATGGGCACGCCACAATTGCGGCGATAAGTCCCCTCTTTGAGGAGTGGCTTGAGAGGCGCCATGGCGTCCTCACCTTCCGCCTGACGCAGGTCCTCACCGGACACGGTTGTTTCGGGAGGTTCCTGTTCCGCGTAAGGCGGGAGGAAACGCCCGGGTGTCACCACTGTGTGGATCGCCCGGAGGACACGGTGGAGCATACGGTGGAGGTCTGCCCAGCTTGGGCGGAGCACCGCCGTGTCCTCACGGAGGCGATCGGCGGCGGCGATCTCTCGCGTCCGGCCCTGGTTCAGGCCATGGTTCGGAGCGAGAGTGCATGGGAGGCCGTCACCTCCTTCTGCGAAGCAGTTATGTTCGCGAAGGAGGAGGCGGAGCGCGCGAGGGAGATGCAAGCTGCACGCCCTCGCGGCCCTAGTCGCCGCAGGAGACGCCCCGGGCGTCGGGAGTCGAGAGCCGACTTCCGGCCACCGTAGGCGCGGGCTTGCGGACGGTGAGCAATGGGCAGCTCGCCGTCCGATAAGGACCAGGCCCGTGTCGACGGCGCGTTGTGTTCCACGCGCGCCTCAAAGAGATGTCAGCACCAACCGACGGGGTCGAAAGACCAATGCCTGCTGGGGTTGCGGGTTTGTCCGAAAGGGATAACGCGGCCCCGGCACACAGGCAACGGAAGGAACACGGGTGGGTTTTAGTCAGTAAAAGTCTGACACACCCTCTCGCTCTGCCCAGAGCGGGAGAAGTCATTTGATGACTTCCCATCCTCAAAAAAAAAAAAAAAAAGGACGGTGAAGGAAACCATCGTGCTTAGCCAAGCATTCAGAGACATGGTGACATCCACTCCACCAACCCGCACTGAGCTCGCGTGGTGGATTAAGGTCCACAAACCTGTATCGCAGCAGTGCGGGCAATATAGACTCATTATGTAGGTATGCTATGCTTATTATTAATCATTGCAATGGCAATGGGCGTTCCTCAGGGTTCGATATTGGGTCCATTCCTCTTTTTAGTTTATATTAATGATTTACCACAATTACTTCAAAATCAACCTAAGATGGTGTTATTTGCAGATGACACATCGTTGATCTTTAAAATAAACCGACGGTCACAAAATCATGACGACGTTAACAGCTCTATTCTTCAAGTCCAAGATTGGTTTGCGGTAAATAATTAGGTACTAAATAAAAAAAAAACCAAATGCATTAGATTTAAATTACCTAATGTTAGAAGTAGCGAATGTGACATCATATTGAATGGAGAAAAACTAGAATTTATTAATCAAACCGTTTTCCTAGGAATCACGCTAGACGAGAAATTACAATGGGGACCTCATATAACAATTCTCGCGGGGCGTCTAAGCTCGGCCGCTTATGCTGTTAGAAAGATACGACAGTTAACAGATGTAGAAACCGCGCGTTTGGTCTATTTTAGCTACTTCAACAGTATTATGTCGTATGGCATTTTACTGTGGGGTCGGGCTGCTGACATTGAATCCATCTTTATTTTACAAAACAGAGCTGTCAGAGCCATTTATAATCTACATCGTCGCGAATCTCTCAGGGAACTATTTAAAAAGATTAATATTATGACGGTACCTTGCCAATTCATTTATGAAAATATTATGTGTGTAAGAAAAAATCTACATATCTTTAATAAAATAAGTTATAGACATCATTTTAATACTAGCAATAAAGATAAAATAGATCAACCATTTTTCAGATTATCTAAAGTACATACATCTTTTATGGGGTACTGTGTTAAATGTTACAATAAAATACCTTGTGATATATTACAATTAAATGAAAGAAAATTTAAAACTCATATTAAAAGTACACTCTGTAAACAAGCATATTACAAATTAGAGGATTATATCCAAGATAAGAATGCTTGGAAACATGCTGGTCCTGCTCCATAGGACAATATTTAGAGTCTAGACAAAATCAAACTGGTTGCTTATTTAATTATGTATTTGTTATTTTTTATAACACTTATTTTACATTCTGTGATTTCTTGAACTCACACACTGACTTATTAGTATTAATTGTTAAAATGTTAGGAATATCGTATAATTTTACAATGTTTGTAAATATGTGAGCACCATGTATCTATCACATATTTAATTTATCTGTAATTGCTTTATTTTTAATTCTTTTTTACCTATCGCGGTATAATAATCTTATTCTAGATGCATCATCGTCACATATAATTATATAATTAATGTATACAAAATATTGTAAAAACATTTTAAAAGAGTAACGGTGGAGTTTCTTGCCCATTCTTCTCCATACGAAAACTACCTTTTGGAAGGGGCGACTAGAATCAATTCTATTTTTTGTAAACTTGACGTTCATAAGTGCCTTTTATGTGCCTAATTGAAATAAATTGTTTGACTTTTTGACTTTGACTTTGACATTTTATTTCAGAATACAAAAAACATTCCATAAATTGTTAGTAAAAAGTACTTATAACTATGTTAGTATATATATACCAGCCTGTTACTGTCCCACTGCAGGGCAAAGGCCTCTTCTCATACCGAGAAGGCACGAGCATTGATCACCACGCTTGCTCAAGACGGGTTGGCGATTTCAGACTTATATTAACTATAAAGTCCAGGTTTCCTCACGATGTTTTCCTTCAACGATGTCAGTAATGTCCAAGATAAACTCAGAATGTACATATGAATTGAAAAAGTCACATTGGTACTTGCCCGGATTTGAACCCACAACCTCGTGCATGAGAGGCGAGGCCTTAACCACTGGGCCATCACGAGAACTACAAGAACAACACAACTATGTTAGTAATAACTAGTTATACATATGTTTATTATTTACAATTCCGCTATTTTATATTGTATAGGGCACCTTTAGATCCGTGAACGGTGTTCCAGTGCCTCACAACATGCCCTGTTGTGAGGCACTGGAACACTGGGTTGATTGCCCATCAACCCTTCCCAATATGCTTATAATAATAATAATAAATCATTTATTTCGAGCAACAGGACTCATAGTGTTAGTAACAATATACTTACAAACTATGTTAGTAGTACACTTACAAACAAAACAAAACAGAAAACAGATTGTGACATCATTGCTGCAAGGTGACAGGCCCAGCCGAAACCTTGCAGCAGTGGTTCACAAACACACAATCAAGCCTACTTGCAATCATAGACAGGATGCTGTTGGCGCTGCCCCGTACCCCACGGACCAAGGATGCACACCTTTTCCGCATCACCGTGTAGAAAGAGTCTACGTGAGCTTCAGCAAACATCCCTGATGCGCTGCAGTATCGGGGCAACCCCATCAGCACCCTGAATGCGTTATTGTATTGGACGCGAAGGGCGCTGTATGATTTTTGAGTATAATGACCCCACAGACTGCAAGTGTAAAAAGACGTGCAGTAAGCAGTAAATATAGTGCGCTTGACCTCATTAGAAGCACGCCTGAATCTGCAGGCAATCATATTAGCTCTCACACACAGCGCCCTCCGCTCCCTATCAATATCCTCATCGTCTTTGAGGTCAGTGGTCAATAAGTGACCCAGATATTTAAATTGGTCTACCCTCACAAGGGGTATACCGTTCAACTTCACTGAAGGCACTGCTTCTGGGTATTTACCCCTGGCCCCAAAGACCATGACTACACTTTTTTTAACATTATATGCCAGACCATGTAGTCTGGCATAGTGGTCGCAAGTGGCTACGAGTGTCCTTAGCCCGCAGATTGACGCACTCAGCAGCACCATGTCGTCGGCGTAGCTAATGTTATTACAACACACGCCATCAATATGACACCCAACACGCATGCTGCTAAGCGTGCCAATCAGATCATTCACGTATAGGTTGAATAGCGTTGGTGAGCACAACCCCCCCTGCCTCACCCCGCACTCCAACCCATACGGCCTAGACAGGGCACTAGCCCATTTCACACTATTGACTTGGTTTCCATACCAGTATTTTAGAGTATTTGTCACCTCTGGTGGCAAATTTACCTGTTCCATCTTCCTCCATAAAATGTCGTAGGAAACCAAGTCAAAAGCCTTGCTCAAGTCTAGGAAACATGCGTAAACTGGAGTGTGGCGATCCGTGTAGTACTTCACAGTATGCTTCACACTCAATATAGCGCTGTCAGTGGATAACCCAGAACTGAAACCAAATTGGTTATTGTGAACATGTATATGACTGCTAAGTTGAGCGTTAAGCACACTGTCCCACCACCAGCACCTTCGACATGATTGTGGCAAGAGATATTGGCCTGTAATTGTTCTTATCACCCATGTCACCAGTCTTATTTTTGACGATAGGTACCACTGTTGTTTTGATCATATCACTCGGCATATAAGCATGACCCAGACAAAAAGTAAAAAGCATAGCCAACACTCTTGGCAAATGCGGACCAGCACATCGGAGATGCTCAACGCTGAGACCGTCATGACCAGGAGATTTACCTCGACGCATCGCGTTAATTCTGTTCAAGAGCATTTTAGCTGTTATTTTAACTCCTAGGTCTTTCCGTGGCTCAACATTGAGCGTCGACCTAGATGGGCCTAATGGTGACTGCACACTAAAATGGTCTACAAAAATGTCAGCTATTTGTCTAGCATCACTCACGCCATCGACACAAACAGGGAGGCCAGGCTTACCCTTTAGTCTATTTGTATGCTTCCAAAAAGATCGAAAATCGGTCTTTGAATGCTGTGAAGCCAGAATATCCATTTTAATTTGAGTCTCATGATCTTGACACCACTTCAACCGAGACTTAAATATCTTTCTAGCTTCACGCATTTCTTCAAAAATACGTCCCGATGTCGGCATACCAGTACTTAGCCAGCATAAAAACTTACGCCTAGCCTCCCTATGAGCGCCGCTCACATGCATGTTCCAGCCCACGACTGTTCCTCGCTTTCTAGGACTTCCCCCATAAGTTATTGTCTCGGTGGCCGACTCGGACAACGCAGTAACAATTTTCCCATACATCGCATCTATTACACGAAAGTGGTGAGGGTCATTACAAGTTTGACCACAACATTCTCTAAAGTCATCCGGGAAGTCAATAAGTCGCAACTTCTCATGACATTTAATGCTATAAGCACGAATCTGTTCTTGACTTCTTTCTCCCCAGATCACCCTATTCACTTCAATGCTAACATTTGGTTGTTGAATCTGAACAAAACTAAGGTCACACATAATAATTAACGGAAAGTGGTCAGACCACTGCACGTCATATTTTACATAAGAATGCCTAACAGTAGGCACAGCCGCCTTTGTGACTAAACAATGATCAAGCCACCTCTGCGATCCATGAGCATCACTAATAAACGTGTGGGTATCCGAACCAAGACCCAACAACTCAGTGTCAATACATGTCCATTGTTGTTCAACACAAAAACTTGACAGTTCCGTATAAAATAATTCCGTTGGGTGCGAATTGAAATCACCTAAGACATAACAACATTCTAAGTTATTAACAGTTATAATTAGTTATAACATTTTAAGTTATGCGATGTGTTATTATTTTTTATATTACGAGAGAAAACAAAGAAAGCCAAAAGCCATAAATAAAATTATGACTGATCTAACCGTGGAATACCAATATATACCAATTTTTTTTTTTTTTAATCTTTTCCCCACACTAAGAATTTCTTCTTGTATCGTGGGTGCGTTTACAAACATAGAAACTCACATACACTAACACCCAGACCCGGAACAACTACTTGCAGATCATACAAATATTTGTTCCGTGCGGGGATCGAACCCGCGACACGTTGCGCAGCAGTCGATCGCTCAGCCACTGCGCCAACCGTGTCGTCAAAAATACCTATAATGGACTTGTGAAGAAAATCATTCGGCAAGATACATTTATGTTGTGGTCCGATCGTAGAAATGCCCATATACACATCATAATGGCTTGAATAGGCTTGCCACCCGTCCTATATTATATACGTAGTATCCATTAATGAATAGTATCGTAATAAATTTCAATCAATTATACTATTAATAGAAAAATAATATAGTACGAAAAATACTATATTTTCATCGATCATTCTTTTTTATATTAAATGTGACTGGAATGGAACGCACTCGTTGCGCAGCATGGGGAATTTTCGAACGAAACGCACCCTCAAAATCAATGTGTACGCATTGACCTCGCATTGTACTGAAATCCTATACAATGCGAGATCAGCATAAACTGGAAATGTATAGCTTGATGTGTAGCCGTGTGTACTATTTTTTTCAAAGTTTTTGTGAATAATACAATTTTTCTTCAAAAAAAAGGTGGAGGGGCCTACTTGAATACCACGATTAATAACCCCGTTGGGTTTTTTGCTTCTAATAGTTTTAACACATAGGTTTAATACACGTTAATGTAGGGGCGGTGCAAAACAGCCCTGCCCCTGACCACTGTCTTACTGTATAGACACGGATCCAATATTTAGATCAGCCTGGTTATTTCTCGATACGCCGCCATTTCATGCTTTGACCATCTAACACCCGCTATATCGTTCAACGCTCAGCGTTCGACAATTTACCCAGCGATGCTTGGGTATAACTATCGACCCCGATATTCGTAAAGAACATAACCCTGTCTTTGCGGCCGCGCAGTCAGGTAATAATTCCTTATCGACCTATTCCTATTTTAGGGTCCTAAAAATACTAAATAGCCAAGTAACTGCGACCAACTTGGGTGTAACTCTCGCTCGGCTTGCGTGCGGTTGGTCACAGTTATAACCTAATCTAACCTATTTGGTCGGGGGCCACTACCAGCGTGAAATGCAACTACTTTGCGATACGCCCAGTGGTCTGCTGGGAATATCGATAAATAAGTGACTTTATCGATCCGCCCAACTTTCGAGTAGGCCCATCGTGATTTACCTAGCCAAATCGTGAAATGACCAGGCAGATCAGATGGCCATTTCTACGATCAGACCACAACACATACCTACCTATGAGTGATATTACTCACTACTTTATCCAGCAGTGTGTCAGAACCACTTTAAGGCTTGTGCAGACCAACGCGACTTGTCGCGCGACGCGACACGAACAATACAATTTCTAAGAAAACTTCACAGTATAACAATAACCGGTGTCGCGTCGCGCGACAAGTCGCGCTGGTCTGCACAAGCCTTTAACGAATAATTCTGTAGTGGGTGGTTTAATTCAGGACTTTACATGCTAATAGATTTTAAAAGTAGATCGAGTCTTTGTGTTGTTCAACAAAAGGCCTTGTTCAAGTGAATTATAGGATAACAAGTTAATTGGACTGGGGTCTAGAATTAATGTAAACCCTCGTCAGTTCTGTGGCAGTTGTAAAAGTGTCTACAAATAAATTAATGTGTTATTTTGTAATTCTATGTGACCTATGTATTTTCTTGTGTTTCAGGTGTATTAGGAACATCAATCGGCCTAGCCTTTTCTCAACTATGTTGGGGTCGGCTTCCAGTCTAACCGGATGCAGCTGAAACCAGTATTTTGCATGGAGCGACAGCAATACCAATATTTTACGTGGAGCGACTGCCGTTCCGTGTGGTGCCGGACGTAAAATAAATAGTACCATCGCATTTCTTCCCGTGGGTATCGTAAAAGGCGACTAAGGGACTCATGAGAGAATGGGCACCAGCGTTCTCTATGAATTTTAACACCATACTACGATCGCCAACCCGCCTGCCAAGCGTGGCGATTATGGCAAACCCCCCCATTTGGGGGAGGCCTATGTCGAGCATTGGACGTCTTTCGGCTGAAATGATGATGATGACTGCCTATCTGACCTCCACAACCCAGTAACTGGGAAATACTATACCCCTTGATAAGACTGGTTGTCAGACTTTCGGACTGATCTGTCATCAAAGATCCACGAATGACAGCCGGGACCAACGGCATAACGTGCTTTCCGAGGGATAGATGAGTCTCGGTATGTTCAGATGGTCATTCAAACACGGACCAACCCCGGCAAGCGTAGCTTAACCTGATGGATCGACTCGTGCGGCTGTTATTACTTAGCCACGAGCCTCGTGTATTAGGAACATCTATGAGAAATATCTAGCGACGAGTTACCATAATTAGAGGCAGAAATGAATTTATTTTGAGTGCGATTTCACCAAAAATATGCTTCCACTTGAAAATCCATTTCAAAGACTCATGGTACATAAAGGAAAAAATTGTATCTCAAACGGACTAACGACATCCACGGAATTCCAATAACTGTGTTGGCAATGTCAGACATTCACACTCTGCGGTGGTTTCGACACCATGTTTTCCCTCACTGTTATAATTGTAAGGCAATGGTGCTTCCGTAGGCGCGGGCTTGCGGACGGTGAGCAATGGGCAGCTCGCCGTCCGATCAGGACCAGGCCCGTGTCGACGGCGCGTTGTGTTCCACGCGCGCCTCAAAGAGATGTCAGCACCAACCGACGGGGTCGAAAGACCAATGCCTGCTGGGGTTGCGGGTTTGTCTGAAAGGGATATCGCGGCCCCGGCACACAGGCAACGGAAGGAACACGGGTGGGTTTTAGTCAGTAAAAGTCTGACCCCATCCAAAAAAAAAAAAAAAAAAAAAAGGCAATGGTGCTTTTCACTATCTTAAAAAGCAGAACCGACTTAAAAAAAAAGCACTATAAAGTGCAAAATAACTTTCATTTCGGAAGTTGGTGTCTTTAGTTTTGTATTTTCGTTTTTTGCCACCGAATTCCGAAATTAAGTAATTTTGCACTTTTTCGTGGTTTTTGTTTTGAAGTGGGTTCTTTTTTTTTGTTTGTAAGTAAATAGTTTTTATTTTTCGCTTTTTAGTTGTGGTACCTACCCCACACAAATTCTAATACCACTACCTGCTATATTTATATAGCAGTGACAGGAACTGTATCATCATCCATAAAGACTAAGTAGGAAAAATACGTACCATTGAAGCTAACTCAAAAACTACTGAAGCAAAGTTAATAAAACATGTATGTGACTACCTCTGAAGTAAGAACAGCCAAAAAAAAGAATCATCAAAATCATTTCATAATTGGCGGAGTAATCGCGTAACAAACACACACAAAAAAAAAACTGACAGTCGATTTGAGAACCTCCTCCTTTTTGAAGTCGGTTATAAAGTAGTCACCACGACTTACCTAAAAAAGTTCTTCTTACGATATTACTGTAAAACCCAGACATACACAAATCAACCGCAACAACATCTCATATTCATTAATCTTAAAGCTGGAATAAACACAGAGTTCCAAACACAAAATGCATTTACTCTTTACACTGCTTACATGGGTAATATACCTGTCGACATATGCATTAGTTCAATTGGATTTCTCTCTATGAACCTCGGGGATATGAAAATGGTAAAGCCAGAACCAGCTTTAGGTAATTGGTACTGAGCATTTATTATTTCTATGCGGGAAAATACTTGGTACATAATATTTAAAATTTATATTTTTGCTGGAAAGAACATGCAGGGAAGATCCGTAAAAAAAACCCGGAAGCAACGTCTACCTGCAGTGGCTACTATTAATAACCTAAAATAGGTACCTAGATATCATTCTACATATCATTGCTAGAAACAAGGTAACGTTATGATATTATTTTCTGAGTCCTTTGTAAGGTTTTTATTTATTTATTTACTCTCATGCACATCATATATTTTAAAATAGGGGTATTTAGTCTGAACGGCCCAAAGCGAATGGGGGAAAAAAATGAATAAAAAAATTAAAACAATTATTTCAGCTTTCTAACTTTTGCACCCGAATGTACTTGCTGTTGTTTATGACATTGAATTGTTCACTTTTTATCACCGGTCCTTTGGAACGTAGACGATTTTGGTTTGGGCCGTGCAGACTTAATACCCAAAATAGATGACTGTCGGTTTTTGTACATGAACCCTATCAAGGCACTGCATAACACAATTTTGGTTTGCTGTTGAGCTTATGAACATTATATTATCAAACAGCTTTTTTTTTTTTTGATGGTGGGATATCATCAAATGACTTCTCCCGCTCCGGGCGGAGCGAGAGGGCATGTCAGACTTTTACTGATTAAAACCCACCCGTGTTCCTTCCGTTGCCCGTGTGCCGGGGCCGCGATATCCCTTTCGGACAAACCCGCAACCCCAGCAGGCATTGGTCCTTTCGGACCCCTTCAGTTGGTGCTGACATCTCTTTGAGGCGCGCGTGGAACACAACGCGCCGTCGACCCGGGCCTGGTCCTTATCGGACGGCGAACTACCTACGGTGGCCGGAAGTTGGCTCGCGACTCCCAACGCCCGGGGCGTCTCCTGCGGCGACTTGGGGCACGAGGGCGCGCATCTTGCATCTCCCTCGCGCGCTCCGCCTCCTCCTTCGCGAGCATAACTGCTTCGCAGAAGGAGGTGACGGCCTCCCATGCACTCTCGCTCCGAACCATGGCCTGAACCAGGGCCGGACGCGAGAGATCGTCGCCGCCGATCGCCTCCGTGAGGACACGGCGGTGCTCCGCCCAAGCCGGGCAGATCTCCATCGTATGCTCAACCGTGTCCTCCGGGCGATCTACACAGTGGTTACACCCGGGCGTTTCCTCCCGCCTTATGCGGCACAGGAACCTCCCGAAACAACCGTGTCGGTGAGGACCTGCGTCAGGCGGAAGGTGAGGATGCCATGGCGCCTCTCAAGCCACTCCTCAAAGAGGAGACTTATCGCCGCAATTGTGGCGTGCCCATATTATCATATAGCTGAACTAAAGTATGTATATTCAATACGCGGCAGACACTAGCTAGTAAATAAATTAGCATTTTATTAGGCGTCTAGTCTTTTTTTTTTTGAGGATGGGAAATCATCAAATGACTTCTCCCGCTCTGGGCAGAGCGAGAGGGTGTGTCAGACTTTTACTGACTAAAACCCGCCGCGATATCCCTTTCGGACAAACCCGGAACCCCAGCAGGCATTCGCGTTCCTTACCTTCACTTATCAAATTAGTCTAGCGCTAATTAGGAAACTGTCTACCTTCTATGTTAGTTAGAAATCTCTTGATTTTAGTACCAAGCGCGACACGTGTTGACGTCGTAATTTTCACGGTACAGTGCGGGTAATCCCGCCTGTGTTTATCACTAGCTCCTGCCCTCGACTTCACCCGAGTACTTAGTAATCAAATTTAATATATAATATACTCTATGGCGCCTTTTTAATCCCCCCTCCCCCCTGTTGATACGTTTTAGACACGTGTATTTTTTTGGTGCAAAGTATGTTAAAAAAAATACAGAAATTTTATTAATACACTATATATCACTCTCCCTTGTGATATTTCGTGATTTTTTCCCTCCTTTCGAGCCTCACGTGGTTTATGGACGACCCCTTTTTGCCAGTAATTAATAAGTAAAGAATTTTCGAAATCGGACCAGTACTTCCAGAGATTACGTCCTACATCCAAACATACAAACTATACTTCTTTATAACATTCAATTAGATACATTCATAATTCATAATTTATTGTAAAGAAAAAGTAATACTTCGATTCCAGGAAATAATAATAATTATCCTAAAATGTTCTCACTGCTGGGTCCCAGGACTCCTCTCTGTGAGATGGGAGTGCGTAATCTACCACTCGAGCCCAGTGCGGGTTGGTAGATGTCTTCGAATTTTTGGTTCTAGGACATGCCGGATTCCTCACGATGTTTTCCTTCACCGTTTTGAGAGCAGTGGTGATGAAATTATTTTCACAAAGTAAAGCGCGCCTGGGTTACAACCCACGACCGTAACTCGTAAGTCCCCCGACTTACGAGTTATTATTAACATTCCAGGAAATAAGATCCAATATTATTTAAAGAACCCACAGAATGTTTTTTCTTAAGTCGGACTCCGATGAAAATCGACATCAAATCGTACGCACAATGTCAAAGTTAAAAAGTGTGTGTAGGCCTGTAAAACATAGGGCGAAATGTCACGTTAAAGTCCGAAAGGGATACCGTGGCCCCTGGCAACGTACAGGCAACTGAACGAACACGGGTGGGTTTTAGTCAGTAAGAGTCTGACATGCCCTCCCGCTCCGTCCAGAGCGGGAGAAGTTATTTGATATATTCAAACACAAAAAAAAAAACGAAAATGTCCTGAACGGCTTCGAGAAAAGATGGTGCGGCTGTGCCTTTGTTTGTTTGTTTTGTTCGACTTGGCGGGGGCACTGCCTTGCCCTCAGATACACAAGTATTTTATCAGTATCCGACAACGTAAACTATGTAACATAAAACATAACATCACGCCTGTAATTCCCGAAGGGTTGGGCAGAGGTGTACCTATAGTACACCCACATTTCGCCAGTTATGTTTAAGTCCCATGTAATAGGGGGCGAGCCTAAAGCTATCAACTGGGCACAAATCCAGACTCCAGGTTGATACTGATAAATTTCTGATGGAAAAACCCAATAACACTTTGGCCTGACCTCGGAATCGAACCCAGGACGTCTTGCTCAGCGTTTGTGACGGAGCAAAGAGGCAGTAGTTTTTGAGTTATTATTAGAAAAAACTTAGTTATCTTTATACAACTACTTACATAATATTTGAGACAATCAGTTTTCCGACAGCGTGAGAAGCAGCATTTCCTGTCACCGCACTCAGGATATTAACATGCCACAAGTTTATTCTGAGCTCACGGGTTACTTACCTTAATAGCCTTTACGTTCTCAAGGTTTCTAAGATGTCAACTAACTCAAAGCTTATTTAAGTAAATTAAACGAGAATGTATCAATCTGCCTAGCCTTTTCCCAACTATTTTGGGGTCGGCTTCCAGTGTAACCAGATGCAGCTGAATACCAGTATTTTCCATGGAGCGACCGCCTATCTGACCTCCATAACCCAGTAACTGGGTAAGACTAATTGTCAGACTTGGGATTCTGATGACCCGTAACGACTGTCAAAGATCCACGAATGACAGCCGGGACCAACGGCTTAACGCACTTACCGTATGAGAAGTCTCGGTACTTAAAGATTGTCACTCATCCACGAATCAACCCCGACAAGCGTAGTTTAACCTGTTGGATCGACCCGGGCTGGTATTGCTTAGCCACGAGCGGGTTTTCGCTTTTCGTGTCTGTCTCTATGACCGCGTGGTTCTTCTAAACTATACAACAGATTTTGACGCGGTTTTCACCATTATATAGAGAAATTATTCCGAAAGGTTTATAAGTATATTACTATAGTATTAAAATTACATTGAATAAAAAAAACTCGACGTTTTTTCAAGTCGTTAAAACCGTCGGAAGCAGGGGCGGGGTCGCTTATAAAAGTCAGTCGTTCTTTAAAGTAAAGAAAGATTTTCGCATCTAATCAGCACTTTATCAACAGTTCCCGCGTTTTGAAACGTCAATCACCCGGCGAACCTCCCTCAACTCGTCAACTCAGCATAACAGCTCAGTATCAAACATAAATGGCTGAGTATGTAAAACTGAGGGCAACTGAAGTGCCTACCTAAAATGCTCAGACCAAATAAAAACCAAGACAGAGCGCTGTCAACAGTGAAGTGGAGCCGATTTCGTAAACATGTGTGCACTTTGTGTGGTGTAGTTTGATTGTAGTGCCATTGTAAATGGTTGTAGATGTGTGCGTGTGAGCGTGTATGCCCAGAGCGGCAGTAGTTTTGGTATGCTAAATTGTATTGTTCGCAGCGTTCTGTCTTGGTTTTGATTTGGTCTGAGTATAAATGTAATAGCAGAATTTTACTGTACAAATTCTTTTCAAGCCTATCGTCTTCCAAACTATACACATCCTTCAATAAGTACAAAAGACATATAATTCGTTTTCAATAACTTCTTCAATCCCCTCTAAACCCAAAGTGATCCAGTCTGGCTTGTTTATAAATACGGATCGCGTTCCAACACCAAGGATCTCCAAAAATATAATATCTCTACGAGTCGCTTTTTCAATTTATGTAATTAAAAATACTCCGCTGTTGTGCGCTCGGTTTATGGTTTATGCATTTTGATTTTAATAGTTTTAAGTGAGGTTTTTGTGTTAATTCCCGTAAACTGTTATCTTTTACCTACTCATATTTAAAATAGTAAGTAATAGGTAATTATAATCTATACTTAATAATAATTATTCATCATCATCATTTCAGCCTCTGCTGGACATAGACCTCCCAAGCACCGCTACTTCGACCGATTCTGTGCTTCCCGCATCCAGCGGTTCCCTGTAGCCTTCACAAGGTCATTGGTCCATCTAGTGGGAGGCCTTCCAACGCTACGTCTTCCGGTACGCGGTCGTCACTCCAGAACCTTTCGGCCCCATCGGTCATCTGTTCTGGAAGCAATATGTCCTGCCCATTGCCACTTAAGTTTGGTAATTCTTCGGACCATGTCGGTTTCCTTGCTTCTCCTGCAGATCTCTTCATTTCTGATTCGATCACGTAGGGAAACTCCAAACATAGCCCTCCATTGCCCTTTGAGTGACTTTTAGCCTGATAAGGCCCATTGTGAGCGACCACGTTTCAGTGCCATAAGTCATCACTGGCAACACGCACTTGTCTAAGACTTTCGTCTTGAGACACTGCGGTATATGGGACGAGAAGATATTGCGTAGCTTCCCGAACGCTGCCCAGCCAAGGCGGATTCTTATAAAGAGGATTTTTTTATTATTTTGGATGTAGGAGGTACCTAATCTCTCAACCTTGAGTTGGTTCAGAGATTAGGTACCGCTTTAAAAAAAAAACACTGATCGAAAGCTACGATATTGCCGAGTGCGGACACGTTTTATGTTAAAACACGCGGACAAAGTCGCGGGTAGAAGCTATGTCATATAAAAGGCGTTTGGTTGCTTCATGATGCTTTGACAGCATCCTTTATGCATGTGTGTAGGTTCAATGCATAATTTTGTACCTAGTTGTCTCCTAAGAGGGGTCTTTGTGCTTTAGGTACTTCGTTCGGAAAGCTTTTGCAATGCTTCGGTATGATAGAGTGCTGGTGAAATTCGGTAGATACAAGTGGGGAGACCTTCCTACATCTACCATAATTTTGCACATAACACTGTTCATTTAACCTTGTCGTTAAGGCCAGGGAAGCACGAGACTTAATCACTTTTTATGAATTAGGTCGTCGCCACCGCCAACTGATAACACTTAACACATATAAAACAATGCCTCTGAGTCTTATATTGTTACAAAGAGAACTCATACTTATGAGTATGAGTTCTCTTTGTAATTATACGTATCTTATCCTGATAAAGATAAGAAAAATACGCTTGATAGATTTTGCGTGATTCTCAGTTTTTTATCTGCGTTAGATATTACTTTACAAATTAATTTCACAATGTAATATTTATACATAATCTAAAATATTCATATATTAAGTTATTAAGAAAATGCTCTAATGTAACAATTTTTTCCCACGTCATTAACACTACTCGTTTAGACGTGATCTTTAGTATAAAATCATTAAAAGTCGGTTATCGTCGCCTTAACAACTAGAGTCCGGCCGTTGAGAGAATGCGTTCCCGACACTGTCAATTGGACAATTCGTAGTAGTAATAAAGGTCAAATTCGCAAAACACATATTCGTTAGTATGAAACTGACAGGTGTCAAAAAAGCATTCCCTCGACAGCCGGACTATAGGTAACCACGGCTAATTTCTTGGGGTAGGTACTGAAGAAAGATAAAGCGGAAAGGCAGCAACTGTAGGTATCACTCTCCAACCTTACACTTAAAGGGTCGTGCACACCAGCAAGACGCGACTCAAACAATACAATTTCTAAGAAAACTTCAAGGTATAACAATAACCGGTGTCGCGTAGCGTTTTCTGATGTACAATAAAGTAGGTAATATGCATATGAATAAATAAATATAGTCTAGGTATTTAGGCATAACTTAACATCACGGCTGGGCATGCCCAGCCGTGATGTTAAGTTGATTAAGATTTATTAGATATGTACCTATGATTAAGATTAAGTTGGTCTACCCAACCCTTCCATGGAAGGGTTGGGTAGATATGTACCTATAGTACATCCACATTTCGCCAGTTATGTATAGGTCCTATGTACCTAATGGGGGGCACGCCAATTACCATCAATCGTGCACAAATCCAGACTTCGGGCCGCAACTAAGAAATTCGAGATGGAAAAGCCCAATAACACTTTACCCGACCCAATCGAACCATAAACAAATATACTTACCTATGTTACACTTTCTAAGCTGCACTTCCAAACTTCAGATCCTATATAAAAGTCCCAAGAAGAAACATAAAAGAACAAACAAGTCAAATACATAATACTTCACAATTTTTACGATAACAGCCCTGTTTTTACAAGCACCATTTAGTAAAAGCACTTAGCACCTGAGAATCTTTATTCAAAAACGAAATTAATGTTCTATCCGAGGAAAGAGGTTTTATTCTATTTTTCGAGACGTATCTTCCTTTATTCCCTTTCATTGGCTTGGGTTTAAAGGCACTTCTAATTATTATTCCTGTAGGTCTCTCAGTTAGAAAAACAATAAAAAGCGCTGGAGAAATTATACGAATCTCAACAACACTCACCCCCGTCACCCCGTCTCATTTCTCGCATAGCCCATCCATAGATAATTAACTCCCGTCTCTCCACTATTCCAATGCTTACTCTAGGATGCATATCCGATACGGCTTTAAAATCCTTCCTTATCCTAAGGGCACGTCTTCCTTACCATTACCGTGCGCCACCCGGTCTACTCCTCGATATGCAATGGCCTTTGTAGTCCCATGAAACATGAGGCTTCATGGGCTAGTGCAAATCTTGGGGCTCATTCGATTTATCGAGTCTGGTTAAACCACGCTGGGATCGGTGCATTTCATTCATTCATTCATTCATACAGATATTTTTTTCTCGCTTAGGTACCTATGTATCTTGTAAGGTTTAAGCAGATTTTAAAACTATATGCAGCTAAGTTGTAGGAACATATGGCAGGCAAGAGTATAAAGAACTATTCCTACCGAGAAAAATACCAGACAATAATTTGTGAAGGTAGTATACAGGGTGTCAGGGACATCGTCGCGAAAACGGTGGTGGATTCAGTACATGATTCTGAACGCCCGTGCGTTGAAATTTTTCAAAAAACAGCTGTTCCATTTTGACCACGTATTGCACTTTTCTAAGAAACAGCAGATTTGTTTTGTAATAACCGACGAAAAA
The DNA here is from genome assembly GCA_947364205.1 of Agrochola lota. Classification (NCBI taxonomy): domain Eukaryota; kingdom Metazoa; phylum Arthropoda; class Insecta; order Lepidoptera; family Noctuidae; genus Agrochola; species Agrochola lota. The sequence goes on along the minus strand of OX376225.1, from coordinate 4,785,199 downwards.
TTTCTACGGTGGGGTTTCAGAATCATGTACTGAATCTATGGTAACAGGCTTTTCGTCGATGTCCCTGCCACCCTGTATAAATATTTATACATACATAATATACTCCCCTTCACCATATCTGGCGACAGCGACCCAGACTACTTCTTTTTCTTTTCTTTCAAGATCTCTCTGACTGATGACTTGTAAAACCACATTTGCTTTGAAAATCCGTACCTACCCTACTCGATCAATCAGAATCTGTATCGTATTGAAACAGATTGCCAATCCATTGCTTCATAAGTTCGAAAAAAAAAACTGCTCAACAACGTACCTAAATAACACAATGAATGTTGTTGAACTGTCAAAATTATACAAATTAGTCGTAATCGTTTACGAAAATAAGTGTGTTACGATATTAGATAGCCGGTCACACCGTATTAGAGGTGCTGATGAGCATTGTTGGTAGTGTAGGTAGTCAAGATAGATATTTATTCACAAAAATCAAGTTGAAGAACATTTAGGTACAGAGCGTTTATAGTGGGCAACGTCGCAAATAGCTGTCAAATATTTACCTGTTTTGATTAATTTGGCAATATTACTTTAAGGAAATAACAAATACGACTAACTAGTGAACTAGAATATTAACCGATCGACCGTTAATGAATTGCAATTATAACTCTGAATTTTATGTTGTAACCGTTTTAGGTATAAAATATCGGCCAAGTGCGTGTCGGACCAAATTGCAAATTTAAGTTGGTTGATTATTTCTCGTTAACCTGTACAGCGTACTTAGCTCTCATAGTTTTCCTTTTAATTTCGTTATATATACTACTGCTGTGAATTTTCTTACAAGTCAAGTACAACCATTTAGCTAGAAAGGGGGGGGGGGGACTTGACTCTAACAAAAAAATTCAGTTAAAAGCTAAGTATTTCGCAAATTGATCCCTGAATCCAAAAATGGTTGTGACAAACTCACAATATTTTTGAAAGACCTTTCTAACGATACCCCACGACATGGGGTAGATGAGGAAAAAAAAACATCACCACTTTACGTGTAGGGGAGATACCCAAAAAAATAACTTTCTTGATTTTATTTTACCACTTTGTCGGCATGATTAATATGTATACATATGCCAAATTACAGCTTTCTAGTACTAACCGTCTCTGAGCTAAACCGCGGACAGACAGACGGACTGACAGACAGACAGACGGACATGGCGAAACTATAAGGGTTCCTCGTTTACTACGGAACCCTAAAAAGGCATTTGGAAAGTTTCCAAATACTTTTTTTCATCTAAAATTAAATATTCGGTGTACAAAATGCATTTCATAATCAATATTAAAATTTTAATTCACTAGTTAGCCATATTTATTATTTCCCTATATTAATATTGCCATCAATCAAAACAGCGAAATATCTGACAGCTATGTATTTAGCTATTTAGGACGTTGTCCACTTTCAGCTTATTCGCTCGTATTAACTTACCTACTTATATTTAATTATTGCCTGTACGAAAAATATCTTGACGCCCAGATTCTCAACATCATCAATCAAAAACTAAAAGAAAATTTTCGAAACACATCAGCAAGTGAAAGTGCCTCGTCAAATATATAAGTATGATATTTACTTAGCATTATTTTCTTACGAAATGGGAAAGTTTCATTACCTACGTGATGAAAGATGGCGCCTCATCAATTAAAGTTTGCAAGGACTTTTTGAGGTCGAGAGGATGAAATGGAATGGAAATAGATTTATTATTGCTGTTTTGTCGAATTTATGTATGGACTTTCGGAGGGATGATTAAGTATTTTTATGTATGTTTAAGTAGGTAGTTCGGCGACGCGGCTCTAACAAAACAGTTTCTAAGAAAAAAAAAAAAAACTTCTTGTCGGTCCTATCATTTCAGGAATGCATTGTAGACTTTACTTAGAATATATTATTAAATCTGCGATTGTAGATATAATTTTGATCTGTTTTTTTTTTATGTTGTGCCAAATGTATTACATATACTTTTTTATTATTACTATATTTCTGTTGTGTAACTTGAAGATTGATTTGCTTGAAATAATTTCAGGTTTAGTAAATATTTTCAACTTGAGTTATAGATAACTGCTTATTTAAATAAGCCTTACTATTCATATTTGCATGCCAAAATATGGCGAAATGTGTCATCGCACAATACTTATTTATTAACACCTTTGTAACCGCATTTAAAGCAAATAAATGACTTTGACTTTGACTTTTGAAAACTTCATGGTGGAACAATTACTGGTGTAGACAAGTTGCGCTAGTCTGCGTGAACCTTTAATTGGGTACCTTTGTATGTAGTAGACGTAGGCCATAGTTGGTAGTTTTTTTTACTAGCTTATATTCTTAATATTTTGTAGCATTACGAAATGCACAAATTGTTTACAGATTTAGTAAAGGCGGGATAGTATGACACTTTATAAGGCCGATAGAGCCATCTGTTGAAGCTGAGAGTTACTATTCCAATGTAGTGCTGATACCTAGCAGTCGATGCAATTCAAATGCAATGTAGTTCCACGTACTGATGATAGATGTCACTAATTAAACTTTCTACTTAAAAAAAGGAAATCGTTTGCAGAACTTGAGGCGGGAACAGTAGATAGATAGATAGATAGATAAAACATTTATTCAGTGCATACAAAAGACACACAAAAGCACAATTAAAAGATAAAATATTACATGAATATACATAAAAACATGATGCCAATATACAAAAAATAAAAACATAAGTAATTCAAGAAATGAAGTGACATCACTACATACTTTGTTTAAATGAAAAAAACAAAAAGGAAAAACAAGGTGCGGTGTACGTCTAAAGGTTGCACCAAATGGGAGTCCAGCTCAGCATGTGTCAGGCAAATATACCTGACGCTGATATTCTGCTGGATCCCTGCAGTGACATACGGACATCGAGCAGACGAGGTAAATTGGTGTTGTGACAAAGTGTTATGCGTGTGAAAAAAGTAAGTATACCCGCAACTTAGTAAAGTCAACGCAGTAAAGTTTTGCCTTTGGAAACGTTCTTGTTCATTAATGTGTTGATATTGTTGATTACTTTATCATATGTATAATGTTGAAATAAATAATGTTAATATAATTATAGTAGCGTGGGTGCAAATAAATAAACGATTCAATGGCTAATTTAAAATAATAATGGTTACTCATAGTAAATAAATATAGGTAAATAGCATGTGTATTAGAACTATTATATGTAGAACAAAAGATCCTCAGCTATTCAATTACTAAATACCCCCTTGTTCACAGGTTTTTGATCACCAGTTACGCCAACTAGACGGATTGACTCGGGAAGAACACGACAGCCAGTTATATAATGGATGTGTTCGAAATGGTCATACCCAGTTTTTGCTGAGAGGCAATAAGAAACTGCCGCAGTCGAACTCTGAAGGTACCAAGACATTTAAGACTCCTTATCGGCGGGGGAATATTGTTCCAGCATTTGGATGCGGCGTATCTAAAACTTCCCCTGAAAGCAGCTGTCTTGTGCAATTGAGTGGAGAGTTGCAGCGAGCACTGCCTACTTGCGCATTCTCTTCTACTAGTAATCCAGCTCAGTTTATTGTATAGGTAGGTCGGCTGCTTGTATTTTATAACTCCAAATAACAGACAAGCTAAGTGCAACTTACGACGTGACTTCATCTTGAGGATAGAGTGCTTATTTAAGAATGGCGTTACGTGACTTCTTGGTGGGATTGAAAAGCAGAATCGAGCGCAAGCGTTTTGCACTCTCTGGATCAGTCGTTCAGTCTTAGCTAGAAGTCGAGGGCCAATCACGGTGTCCGTATAGTTTAGATTGGATAGCACGAGTGTCTCAACCAACTGGATCCGCAGCTCCTCTGAAAGATAAGGCCTTATTTTATAAAGGACCTTAAGCCGGTAGAAACAATTGCGCACTGACTCTGCCACGTGCGCTTCGTATCGCAACCCAGCGTCCATGATCAGACCCAGATTACGTGCCTCACTGACACGACTGACCGACTCATCCAGTAGGGTAACGTTGAGCGTTGCCGGCACCGCACTGATTTGGTTCTTGGTTCCAAACAGCATGTATTTGGTTTTAGAGGGGTTAAGTACCAAACCGTTATGTTCAGCCCAACATGCTATCCTGTCCAGATCTTCGTTTAGATCCTTTATCGCGTTGTCATAGTCATTTGGTTTAAAGGAGATATAGACTTGTACGTCATCAGCATAAATATGGTACTTACATCGCTTCAAGGAATTTATAATATCCGCACAATACAAGATAAATATGATGGGGCCGAGTATTGAGCCTTGTGGGACTCCCCTGTAAACAGAAGTGAGTGACGAAACAAGAGATGTGCCATTACTTAGTCGTATTTCCACACGCTGTCGACGGTTGGTGAGATAGCTTTGGAACCAGTGTATCGTATTCTGCTCAAATCCATAGTAGTTCAGCTTTGATAGAAACAAATCTATATTTATGCAGTCAAAAGCTCGCGAAAAATCAAGTAGGACTAGAAGTGTGCATAGGCCCTTATCCTGAGCTGACAGAATATTATCTGTCACGTCCAAAAGAGCCGTAGAAGTACCGCGCTGTTTGCGAAAGCCTGACTGTAGCTCAGGCAGAATGTTTTTATCTTCTAGATATTTTGACAGCTGCTGGCATACAGCCTTTTCAGCAATTTTAGAAAGGCAAGGCAGAATACTAATAGGCCTAAGGTCCTTCAAGTCAGTCGGATTTGTTTTTTTAGGCAGTGGCCTAACGATAGCAACTTTCCAGATGTCAGGGAATGTTGCTGAGACAATTGAGCTGTTAACAATGTCAGTGATGGCTTTTAGTGTATGTGGGAGTGTAAGCAAAAGCATATTCAAGGTAACCTTATCACAGCCTTCAGCGTTAGATTTTAGCTGGCGAAAGTATCGCAGAATCTGATCTGCAGTCACTGGTTGTAATGCAAATGCAAAACTATCATCACCATGACGATGAGACTCAAAGAAAGTGCGTTGCGATATATTACAGACAGGGTTACCAGGAACATTCAGAAAGTGACTGTTAATTTGGTTTGGATCTCTGAAGTGACCAGGAAGGTCATCTACTTGTTTCTTTGGCAGTACTGTCTTTTTTAAATTTTTCCATAATGTTTTAGGATCCTTCATTTGGTTGTTAATATTGAACTTGAAATATGCAACTTTTTCTCTAAATATGGAAATTACCACCAGAGATTTCAGCTGCTTGTAATATGCCTTTTTGGACTCGCATTTCGTTTTACGGTACTTGATCAGAGCGTCATTCCGCAAGTGCATCATCAATTTAATTGTATCTGTTATCCAGGGATATGACGGTTCCTTAATTAAACATTTCTTAACCGGAGCATGCGCATCGTACATTGTTAAAATGTGTCCATTCAACTGCTCAACCATGTCATTCACATTAAGCAAGCCACAAATGTTGTCCCAGTCTATGTGCGATAAGTGAATATCTAGTACTTCTTTATTTACTTGCTTAATCGGTCTGTATGTAACTGTATGGGGTTTATATTTATTACGCCTAATATTAAATTCGCACACAACAAGTGAGTGACCATTTATTGAGACATAGGGTTCAACAGATATCCCTTTGTGGTTGAGATTCGTACAGACAAGGTCGATCAATGTTTCGCTATGGTCTGTGAAATGGGTGGGCGAACTTACCAGTTGTTTTAGGCTCAGGCTATTCAAACATTCACATACTTTCTTAGCTTGCCCGTTAGAGTTCAGTAAGTTAACATTGAAATCGCCAAGCAGTATGTAGTGATCACATTTTACTAAGGAGCTAATGGAGTCGGTGATGGCGTCGAGAAAGAGGTCCAAGTCGAAGCGTGGCGGACGATACGCTGTGCCTATAGCAATTTTGTTTCCATTTAGTGTTAGGGTAATCCACATTTGTTCGATAGTGCCGTATCTAGAGTCAATAGGGGTGGACCAGGTACGAGCGGTCAGGCCGCGTTTAAGATAAAAACCCACACCACCCCCCCGACCCCCGTGTACAGTCAGCGGTCGTGGCGTGTGGCGCAGGCGGTAACCTGGCACAGTAGGCGCCCGGGCTTCTTCGCTCGATCGTAGCCAAGTCTCGTTAACTGCTAACACATCGAAAGAAAGAACGGCAGTACGGCAATTTATAAGGAGGCTGGCAGGGCCATCTGTTAAAGCTGCGAGTTAGGACTATAAATTAATTAGTGCTATCACGTAGCAGTCGCTAGGGCGTTCTTTAACTATTCAAATGCAATGTTGTTGTAGTTCTAAGCATTCATAACAGATGGCGTTATTTGAATTTTCAACTTAAAGTAAATACAAAAAGTACTATAACAACGTATTTTAATATTATTAAACTCCAATAAACTTAAAAGTACTTTTCAAGAGGCTCTCCCAATATTTGTTCGAGCTTTCTGATTGCATCTTTTGTAGATGTTTCTATTCTGGAGTCACCATCTTCCAGCAGTTCTGCGAGGAACGGAACGCTTTCAGCCAGGAGTGGCAACCAGCTGCTGCCTAACTGCATTGCCATGGCGACAAGGCAATCTAGGGCTGTCAATCTGCAAATAGCAAATGAGTGTTGTTTCAAAATAATCCACACTGTCTTGTAATGTTTGAAAGTAGACTACATTATTCGACATAGTTTTTTTTGACGTGACAACGTCTTATAAATTGGTTTGCCGGGTGACACTTCAAGAAACCGCTCACGTTATGCGCTCACAATGAGAGCGAGTGAGAGGCACGCGTCCCTTCCACTCGGGCATGGTTAGCCCGCCTAAGAGCGAGAGAGACAGACATAAAAAGTGAAAGGCACGCGTCCCTTCCACTCGAGCACAGTTAGCCCGCCTAAGAGCGAGAGAGACAGAATTATTTCATCCTTCTTCCTACTATACGAATGAATATTCACATTAAAATTATTTTACCACTCAAAGTCGTTGTCACGTAAAACTTTCGCCCGTATACCGACTTTACAGGCAACCAATTTTTTTTCTAAACAAAATCAAATTAAATAAACATTTTCATCTAATTGGTTTATTTTATTGCTTTTTATTAAAAACAACTTTTTTAAATAAATACATACGACAGCTAAAACATTAACCCTTCTTTTTGGGTTTGCCGTAGTCGGAAAGTCGAAGTCGGTAAAAAAGAGACGAGACTTTCTGAATAACACTAACCTTATTTCAGCATCATTATGTCTCGTTTTCAACAGTATCTGATAGTTCAACAGCTTCCACAACGAATCGTCTGCAGTTGCAACAGCGAACTGAGACACACACGGGATTATGTACTCTGTAGCCCTTGCTTTAAGGCTCTGAATACCACCCATCGTGTTCTCAAGCTGGTCCACCACAGGTTGCATTAGAGTTTCGAACCTATCTTTATTCAGGAAACTCTGGCTGTCGTAAAGAAACACTGTATGCAGTGTTTTGATGATGTACTTGATCAGCATCAAGCATTTGTCTTCGGAATCAAAGTATAGGTCTTCAGTTTTGCTGTTGTTGCAAGAGTCGAGGAGATCTGAGGCGTTCTTGATGAAGTGACCAGCGAAGAGAACAAATAAGCCCTTCAACTTGTCAGCGATAGCACTGCTTAGTCTGAAAAAAGTTAAAATAATGTTACTGAAGTATTTCAAATTTAAAGATCTTATCAAAAAAAAAAGAAATTAATTATAAGGTTTGATTTTTCTCATAGATTTTTCCATCGTCAGATACAATGTGCATTATAACTTGACCCGTGAAGCGATTGGTAAAACAGAATTTTGCAGTCTTAGTTCCAATCATGGTTCCAATGCTAATAGAGTTCAAAATTGCGACTGACAGAACAATACTACCAATCACATGACTGCAAAATTCAATCCTACCAATTGCGACATCGTGTCACGGGTCAAGTTATAAAGAACGCACTTGTGTGTTTTATCTGAGGAATAACTTTGACTTTTTGACAGTTTTTTCATACGAAAACTGTCAGACGTCTTTATTTCAGGGATAAAAGATGGCAGTGATGACATGACAATGGAAAAATCGGCCCTAAAACAAATAAATAAATATATATCATACCTGTAGAAAGTAATAGTCCTGTCCTTGTGTCCTTCAAGATTGGTCCTAATCGCCCAGTCATAGATCTTGAAATAGAACGGCCTAAAGCTGGTCTCAGACAGTTTCAACACCAGACACACCAGTGCATTCACCACTTCATCTTCAGCCCTATTTATGACGTCAGCATCCACCTCTTTTTCTACAGCATCACTTCTTAGTTGCAGTGCATTCAAGAAGAATGATGTTAGGTCCTGCTGTAGTGCGGTAAAATCAGCTGTCGTGACATTTGCGAAGCTGTCAGCCAACACCGACATCACAGGACCAACAGCATCGAAATTATCTTTCTCCAAAAGCAATTGATGAGTCTGGTTCACAACAGGGATCAACACCCTAGGAGGTATAGACCCGGCAATTTTTTTCTTGATAGTCAAAAGCTTTGAGACTATTGCAGACACTTTGCTGCACTCCTGATCTTGGCTCTGCCATTTGGCTAACAAAATAGAATATTCGTAAAGAATTTTCTGCAAATAAGGACTCAGGAAAAGAGGTAGGCTTTCAACAATTTTCGCTATTGCCGTAACTGTGCTGAGCAAGACCAGTTCTTGCGTTTCTGCTTTGCGCTGTTTTTTGAGCACTTTGATAAGAGCTGGCATGAATTTCCGAAGGCTGGCCAAAGCGTGCGCCTTTAAGTTACTGCATAACTCAGCCAGACATAAAACAACTGAGGCCATTACATTACCAGGAATGTTTGGATTGCAAGTATAATCAGTGACAGTTTCGAGAACATTCTTGAAAGGCTCAGGATTCTGTGAAGCGAGCATTTTTGTTAATAATTTCAATGACAGAAGAGCAGTTTGTTGGTTCAACTCCAGTTCTTGAGAAGCGATCTCGCTTAAACTCTCATCTCTGACTTCAATTGTTTTAACAATATCTAATAGAGGAGGCAGTAAAGAAAACAGTAGGTCCTTTTCGACACCTTCAAACAGTTCAGGGCTGAACTGAATTTTGGAGTTGAGCAATTCCATAGACTTCCTTCTGACTGTCTGCAGAATATGTTTTAGAAGACCTCTGACTACAGACAAGAACATAGGAGCCGTTAGCAAATTATTTGTATGGTCAAGTAGGTCGTAGCTATGATGCAACATCACACGCCAGTATTTAGCAGTCTTGTCATCCGATACTTTGGATATTGTTTGAATGAAAGTCAAAATATTAATAATGAAGGTCTTATAGTTAGTTTCCATGGCTTTATCATCAGTAGCCTGGCTGCTGTGCTGGATAAACCTGGAAGACGCTAAGCAGGTGTTCATAAAGGTGATGATCATATATTTATAGTGCCTTAGCTGTAATGGAGTATGTCCAACAACGCTAAATATGTCACCAGGATCGACATCAGCATCCATTGTGTTCTCATCCTTTTGTAAGGGTAGGGATTTGATGTAAGTAATCAGTTTTATGAAATTTTCTAGAGCGACTTCTGGTGGGAATTCTAAAACAATGCTTTGTCCAAAATCAATTCTATTGATAGGCGCTTCTTGGTCTGCTAAAGTTCTGGAATGAGGCTTGTCTATCTTCTTGTCTTCACTGAAGTGTGCAACATGAGTTTCTAAAAGTAAAGCCAGGAATACCCAAAGGAACTGACTAGGTCCAAGAGTTTCTATCAGCTTTTTGAATAACGGAAGCCTTCTGTGTTCCGGAACATGCAATACACAGTCAGCAAAGATACGCAACACTGGAACTACACGATTCTGTAACTGTTGAAGTTCCTTTTCAGTATAATCCTCTATATTCTTGTCTAGTTTCACCAAAATTGGAATTAAAGTCTCTATAATTTTAATTATTATTTGGAAACTGTAAGCGTCATCATGTCTTAGGACTGAGGTACCCATGAATGTGAAAATCTCCATGGTATGGTGAAGAACTTGTTCTGGTAACATGAACGCAGCATGAGACAAGAGGATCAGAGCATGGTGGTGAGTTTGAGGGTTTTGAGTACCCCTGATACATTGCACAGCCAACTCCACGTCAAAAACGGATTTGAGAGACTTCATTTGATCCTTATCTTTTTCATCCACGAATTTCTTGCAATAGTACCAGAGTGACGACAGGATAAGCTGTTTTGTGTACTCCACGTAAGACTGCTCTTCGAATCTTAGGCATTTGTTTAGAATTTGGAACAAGAGTGACACAAAAGAGTTATCCAACTTCATTTTCTTCTTGCTCTGAACGAATTCAAGGAAAGCAACTCCCAACCTCCATTCATCAGTTTCTGTCACTTGATAAGACAGCATGGAGACTGTAGATTTCTTTTTCTTGGACACGCTCTCAGCAGGATCTACTGCATGTAACATTTTCTCTAAAATAGGCTTGAAGTGACTGAATTTGAGATGGATCTTCTTCATTATTCTGGAAGCGACACTCGATATATTCGGGTTATTACTGACAGCACCAGCACAGGCTATCAAGTAGACTAAATCCTTAGATTTTTCCTCAGGAACCTTGTTGAAAACATTCTCGTCAATCTGCTTCATTATCAAAACCGCTGGACTAACGAACGATTGGTCCTCCTGTAAAATACACTCTCTGTACTCCTTCATACCTATTGCTATACAATTCCAAACCGGTTCCTTCGAGAATGTCGAAATAGTCGATTCATTTATGTGACTGTATACCGTTTTAAACATATTCGACTCATAAATGTCGAATGTGAATCTCGTATTCAATTGATTTCGCTGCAAAGATTCTTCTAATGATTTCAGAGATTGTACAAAGTGCGGGAACGCGATAGCATTGTTAACTTCACATAGGATTTTCAGAAAACTTGACTTTATGTGAGATGGCGCATCCGAATTCAATATACCCACAAGTTTCAACAGACAATTACGTCTGAACAGTTTGTTCTGATCTTTCTGTGTCAGTATCGTATTCAACACCTGTTTTACTTGATTTTGGTCTAGTAACAATTCCTGCTTATGTGCCATCAATTCTTCAAACAATTGGACGTAAATAAGTTTTTTATCCGGTTCTTCTCTTAGTAATTTGGTTACAATATCAACGGCACATTCACGGATCGCCGTGATCGGATTGTTGAGGCAGAAGAGAACAGTTAATACAACTACATCGGAGTCAAACAACCATTTTTCGGTTTCTTGTGCAGCTAGGAAATTTGACAGCAATTTGAGGCTTCTAAGTTGAAGTTCAGGTCCAATGACGTCTTTAGGATCGGTAGCATACAGAATATGTCCACTAGCAAAGTTAGCAATAAACTCAAATTTCTCTCTAGCATTTTTGAAGAACTTCTCCAGAAGTTTTTGGAGGAGGGCAACGTAATTTTCTCCGTAACTTGGGATTGCACATCCAATCACACAAATCTCATACAATCTTCTAATAAGGATCGTTTCAGGTGTTTTGCACACATCACACCAAGGTTTAGGTATATCGCTAATATTCATGTCTTCAATAACTCTGGAGAAAATGTACTCAATGATTTGGAAGAGCATATTCTTCTGGCGACCGAGTTTTATAAATTCAGGCATTATGAGGCTCGAAAATACTTGCCCTTCGGAACTATGAACGATAGACCTATTTTCAACTGATTCAAGGAGTAAATTCAAAATGGCGGACACTTCCTCAACTGTAGCATTTTTCAGTGAACTGATTTTTAACAGCATATAGATGCAGACATCCAAAGTATTATTTTTATTCAACAGATGTTCATCAAGTTTCTCGTCCAAGTTTATCGTTCTATCAACAAACAGTGCTTTGAAAATAACATCGCTTAGTTTTGCAGGATTTTCTTTTATGGCTCCTTTAAGTTCTTTTGTTTTATTAGCAAGTCCGAATTTCTTTCCCCAATCCGAAGTAAGTATCTGCCATGTTAGTTTAGCTGACTCTTCATCATTCGGGAAAAGGTATGGGACTAAAGCTAAAACTGTTTCTTGGTTAACAGGCAGAATTTTGATAGAACAAAACTTTGTTATTGCTTTTTTGACAATGTGTCTCCATTTCTTAGAACCTTTTCCGATAATAGCAACAAAAGTGTTGGTGGCATCGATTTCATTTAGAACCTCTTTTAAATACTCAGCAGGGATGTCCAAAGCTGCATTAACCACTTCAGGGGTGTCATCATTAAGCCTGTTTACCATAGACTCTTTCACAAAATCAGCATTCTCAGTTTTCAATGCTTCAAATTCTTTTGCAATATACTTAATAGCTTCTACACGCAATTTTGCATTGACATGGTTAAGGTTTTCAAAGAGATATATGCCACCGACCTTATGTGCGATTGCAGGTTTAAAACCTAACAATTTGGATAGATGGCTCCTTCTTTTGGATGAATTCTTGCTGTTAGAACTCATTTCTTCCTTGATTACTTTATCAAACGCGTCGGGGTACTGACGCTCTAAGTTCTTCAAGAATAGCGCATACCAGTTGAGGGTTTTGGAAGAGGCATCATCTTCATCAATAATCTCTACGTCACTCTCATTACCATCATCACCCTCATCCAGTGTGTTTGAGCTTTCAGGCTTGAAGGAGTCCAGAACACACCTGAAAATCAGAGAAATATTATGTCAGCATAAGTAAAGCCTGCTTCAAAATAATAAGTTATGTGCATATACTGTATAATAATAACAACTGCAGACACTAATACTGTGACTGTAAAATATATTTAAATAGTAAGTTTTTTTAATAATAGTAGGTATTTTCATGTAAGTCTTGCTGGCAAAGAATAAACAAGTTTCCCTTCAGTCAGGGACAATTAAAAGGAAGCCAGGTCATCCTTACTCATGCTGCAATGAGCACTGAATTTGTTACTATGCAAATACACCCAATAACAGAACTTCATGGAATCAAATCAGCAATAATATTAATGCACTGTTAAGGATTCTTACAAGGATATAAAAGCATTAAAAAACTTACTTGATAATCAATTCAGGCTTCTGCTGCTTCAAATCCACCTCACCAATCAATATTTCTGGCAGCTTACAATATCTCCAAAAATCTTCACCCTGTATCAATGGCAGGACACTAGACAAGAATGCCATCAAAAAGGCCCTGATGTTGTTACCCCTTTCAGCCAACTTTTTAATATGTCCGCATAATGCATTCATTATATCCACAGACATATCATTCAGTATGTCTTCAGACATTCTTGTCACATGGTCCTGATTCTCGTACATCATAGTAATCAGAATTGCAACATCAAAAGAAATATCAAATTCTGTTGTCAAAAGTTTTAGAACTATTTCATTCAAAGTATCCTCTTTCAGATTTGTTTTAGTGAACAAATATCCAAGTACAATGTACGCAGCTGCTCTGAAGTCCGGGACTGATGACTCTACCGCTTTTATCACAGTTGGTAACAAAGCATTCACAATTCCTTCAGTAACTTTCTTGCTAGTGTCAATAACACCAATAGCTGTTTGGCAGAAGAATGCAAACACAGTATTGAGCTGTGTTGCTCTTTCACCAAACTCTTTCACATATTTCAAAGTTGTCTTCGCAATAAATTGCAAAGTGCCTGCATTTGACACACATTGATTGAACAAAACCTGATTGGCTAATGCAATACCGTGTTTATGAATAGGCATAAGCCAGTTCCATCTATTATTGTTTGATTTAATGTCCATCAGTTGAACAAAACGGACAAATATTTTTGTACCATGATACGGCAGAATGAGAGCCATGACAGCATCTTGATTGTACTCATGAATGTGGTACCTGTTGATCAACCATTCTAGGGATTTGTGTGATGATTGTAAAAGAAGGTAAGGTGATAACTGTAGTAGAAACTTCTCTATGGTCTGGTCAAGATTTTGATTGACCTCCTTGGATTGCACTGCTCTTTCAAAGTCTTTTGAGGATAAGCTGAATAGTGAATCTTCAAAAACCCGGAATCCTTCATAAAGAGCTATGAGTTCTTTCAACCCACTGATACCAATTTCATAGAATGTGTCTCGATCCTTGTTTGCGGCTTCTTTAGGGTCGAAGAGCAATGAAACAGTTTTGCTGTCATCTTTATAAACCGTTGATTGAGGTACTGTTAGCTTTTTGAGCTGCTCTGCTAAAGATGTAGCAGCCATGGTTTGTCTTGTTTGTTATAATCTGTAAGCAGTCAAAAAAATAAAGTAATAGATACCATGCCGCGACAAAATAAAGGTTATTTTTTAAACTTGAAGATAAATACAAACCAATTAAACATTTATGAGGCGGATCTATTAGTATTGTTTCACTTATATCTTATGCTTGCATATTCACATAAAATTAAAATTAAATCCGATGAGCACGTGGAAATTCGAGAATTCAATTTTCAATGTTTACAACTTGCTTGTCAGTCAAATGTGGAGAAAACGTCAATGTCAAACTTGATTTACATTGACAGTTTGCGATTACTTTACACCTTTAGTTTACAAATTCATTAGTTCGATTGTTTCACAGTACTTATTAATTAGATTATTGTTTCCTTAATTTTTATATGTACAAAGAATATTTAGTATTAATAAATTTTTATAACTTCGATTTAATTGCATTCATATTAATTCTGTCCAAAAATTTATAACCATTCGACTGAGACAAAAAATTTAATGAATTACGTCCGAGTGTTACCAGACCGTCTTTAAAAAGATTTTTCATACTTTATTATCACAGTCATCATATCATAACATGAAACATAATCAGCCTATAACGTTCTGACTGCTGCTGGGACACAGGCTTCATCTCTGTAAGAGGGGGTCGGTCGTAATCCACCACCCGTGCCCAGTGCGGGCCAAATCTGAATAATTCAGATTACTAACCGCCGCATAAAGCCTCATGGATACGCACATTCGTATGGTTTCTATCTTCATCTTTCGACTTCAAAACTATTATAAGAAATTTGCTTGTCAAAGTTGAAACGTTTATTAGCTGAACTGAATCGTTACAAATTTTGAGGATACCACATGCAATGCATGCGATATCAGCACTTAAGGCGTTACAAAACATGTATGCGTAAATAGAGAAAAATGCAAGAAAATGACGAGCAACATACAATCGCGTGTAAAATTTAAAAAATATGTGAAAGTGGACTCAGTAAGTATCTATGTACGCACCTTTAGGAATAAAGGGTCACTTCTGAATGTTTTCCACTTTACAGAAGTGACGCTTTGTTCCCAAAGGTGCTATGTTCTTGGGGTCAGAAACTTTCTGACCCCAAGTAAATATATATTGACATCGTCGTGTATCGTGGACGCTCTAATAATTCAATATATGTATAGCTAGTGTACTAGTTACTGCCCGCGGCTTGGCCCGCATGGGCCCTAATTATTTTTCTAAAATAGTATAGTATGTAGCGTATGTCACTCCTTATAACAACAGCTGCAGCGATAGCCAGTGAAAGTCCCATCAAAATCAGTCCTGCCGTTTCGGAGATTAACCGGAACAAACATAGAGAAAGACAGACAAACAATGTTTTTTAAATGTTTTTTGTTATTAGTACCGTATATACTTTCATATGCACTTAGTAAAAAGCTGTTATGTGACATTACAAACAGACACTTCAATTTTATTTATTTGTAGATAAAGAATATACAATGTGTGGAATAGAGAATAGATAATTTTAATACAGCTTCATACTTTCGAAAAATTTGTCCGCTCAGCAACGTAAACGCAATGAATGTCAAAATGAAATAGATTTATTGATCGTGTGTTATGCAATAAGGGTGCAGTTCAGATGACAGCACACGCTTTGTACCTATCACTACGGAAGTTCAATATAGTGATGGGTAACTCATCATTTTTATATGAGGTTGAGGGAGTACCTCATTTTACCTCGCGAGGTCCTCAAGAGGTACCCCTCATTTGAGGCGAGGAGTCGTACGTCGATGTATTCACCTCACGAGCCAAACTCATTCTGTATATTCTGTACAATTATGAAAGTCGGTTCATTCACTCACTAAGCTCACTCAATACTCACTCGCGAGTACTCGCGTCAATAATGTCAATGTCAATTTTTAAGTGAGGACGCGTGAACGAGTAACTCTTTCAATTTGCAATCGCGAGTACCTCAAACGAGGCACCTCATGAGTGAGGGACACATCTCTAGTTCAATACAAAATTGGCCTTCCTCAACACAGCTGCTGTTCTATTACTATATTGATAATTATAAAATAGTAGGATTGGCCTTCATAATGTGTGGTCATGATTGCTTTTAAAACTGGAGGAACAAGCTTCCTTTTTTACACTTATAACATGAATAATTTTTTTCTTATATTTTTTGGAAGCCACAAAGTGGTGTACAAAATGCACAAAAACTAGCTGTTTTCAGTTTTATCAGGTTGGGCTTATTTGGTTGGCAGAGCCTCTTTGAGTATATATGTTCTATGGGCAGAGCTCAATCTGGCAACACTAACAATGACACTGGCTGTTTGACTTTTTGTAGTTTCGCCAGATGATTTTTGTGATGTTTACAAATTTCAAGGATTTTGCGTGGAATTTACGTAAATAATGTTATTGAGTTTTATCAATTAATTTAATTAATAATGTGTATACTATGACGTATACATAGTGTAATTTTAATGCGTGATGCGTGTTTATATGCGTACTCAGTAGTCGTTGAATAATATAAGAGTAAAGTTCTTTGTTCTCGTGTTTTATAAACATGGCATTGAAAATCGTATTTTGTGCTATTCTATTATTTATTGCTCCTATTTTAACCTATAAGCCTGTGGTATTAATCCATGGGGTCATGACTGGGAGTGCTAGTATGGAAGTAATAAAATTGAGGATTGAAGAGGTAAGTTCTTTTAGTAAGTTCTCACTTTGAATTTGATTTGTTTGCTCTTCAAGGTAAGGCCAAAGTCAAGTTCATTCATCCAGCTCTATTTGTCTGACTATGGCTAATGACCCATACATTGCAATTGACAGGGGGAAGACCCACAATTTAACAACAGTGCACGTTGGTACTTCGCCCTGCAATAATTTTTATTTTAAATTAACGCTGAGCACAATCAAAAACCTTATTTAATTTTTTGCTGTCAATTGGTCATCCCCTACTCTTTTATATGACTATGTGGACGGCCAAATCAACATGCATACATCCAATAATACACACTAGCTGTCTGTGCCCCGTGGGTTAATATAAACCAAATCAAATTAGTTATAAATTAAGTACTTCATTATCAGTTCATTTTATTTTTGCTTGGCTCCTAAGGGTTGTAGCGTGATGTTAGATCTCCCATATCCCTGATCAGCCTTCCTCAAAAACTGGGCTATAAAATGCAAAAAGAATTTTTCAAATCCGGCTGGTAGTTCCAGAGATTAGCACTGTCATACAAAAAGCAAACACATTCTTCAGCTTTATTATAGTATAGATATCGACCCTATGTTATCTAGAAAGTCTTGCATTGTCAATTGTTTTTAAATACAGCTTGTAGCAGTCTTCACCGAGTAGGTAATAAAGTTAATATGATAATGAATAGGTACTTCATTTAGCTTGGGCACAAATTAATACAGATGGTTCACTCCGCATTTTAGGTATGAAGGTTCAAGTAGGTACACAACGGGCACAACTTGTCGAATTCGGCGGGCTTAATGTAGTCAGAAGATATAAGAGTTACGCGATAGAAAGAGACAACTTCTATGTGAAAACTATAGGTAATTAGCGCTGTTCAACCTGAATTGCACTTTATTGTGTCGTAGCAAGAATTGCTTTTTATTTATATGATTTTGCGGAGTGTACCATCTGTATTCATCTGTGGCTTGGCTTGGGTCATTGTGTCATAATTCCCTGATGGATAATGAATACAGAAACAAGTATCGCACAATGGGTTGTTTGTTTCAACTTCCTGCCTGCTATAAAAGGATGCTTTTATTTATTATCGCATGTTCATAATATTGTTTTTGTAATAAGTCTTAAAGATAATAAATACAAAGTTAATAGTTCCTCATTAACAGAATTTACTATTTATTTCTTATCTGTTGAGCAGTTCTTATTAATTTTATAATAGTAGAATGGGTATAATTTTAATAAGAATTGCTTGAAATTTACATAAATAAACATATTATTTAAATATTTTATGGCATGTTCTAACAGCATCTTATGATACCTAAGTAACACCATGAATTCACACTTTTATGCCCTCTAGATTTTGGTCAGGTCATGGTAGACCATGACCATGGATTTGGCACATGGGATTGGATGAAATTTGGCACATGGGTCTACCCATGTGCCAAATTTCATCCAAATCCGCAGCTGTTTTGGTGTGAAAGCGTAACAAACAAACTCACTTTCGCATTTATGATATTACTAGCTGCGCCCCGCGGTTTCACCCGCATCAGTCTCGATCCCGTGGTAACATCGGGATGAAAAGTATCTTATATCGTAACTCAGGCCATGGTTTACCCATGTGACAATTTTTATCTAAATCCGTTCAGCCGTTTTAGCGTAAAAGCAAACATACATAATACAAACATACAAAAAATCAAATCAATTTCTCTATAAACTATTAGTTTAAATAGTTATGATTCATAAATTAATTAAGAAACTTATTTAAATATTTAATGACGTGACACAAATCACATAACTAACTCTGTTCTGTAATCAGTGGCATTTATTAACACTTTAATTAAATCAATTCACAGCAACATCCTGGCACAATAATCTACAACGTGGACAGATTCGAGAGCTGGTCCAGCTTGGAGACCATGTGGCACCAAGTGTTGGAGATTGGAATGGACATTGCTAACATATCTGCTAAGCATCCTGAAGGAATTAATCTTATTGGTAAGAACAAGAACAAAAAACCGGCCAAGTGCGTGTCGGACCACGCACAATGAAGGGTGCCGTAGTTGGGATAAATTTATCCCAAGAACAAACTTAACATTGTAGTTGAAAAACATGTTCTCCCATACGGAATGTATGGGAGATCATGTTTTTCAAACCGCATTTTAGTTGGTCGATTATTACTCGTTAATCTGTAAAGCCTACTTAGCTCTGATAGTTTTCCTTTTAATTTCGTTATATATACTACTGCTGTGAATTTTTGCACAAGCCCAAGTACAACCATTTAGCTAGAAGGGGGGGGGAGGGACACTTGACTCTAACAAAAAATTTCAGTTAAAAGCTTAATATTTCGCAAACGGATCCCTGAATCCAAAAATGGTTTCGACAAACTCACAATATTTTTGAAAGACCTTTCTAACGATACCCCACAACATGGGGTAGATGAGGAAAAGAAAACACCCCCACGTAACGTGTACCCTAAAAAAAAAAAAAATGATTTTATTTTACCACTTTGTCGGCATAATTAATATGTATACATATGCCAAATTACAGCTTTCTAGTACTTACCGTCTCTGAGCTAAGCCGCGGACAGACAGACAGACAGACAGACGGACGGACAGACAGACGGACATGGCGAAACTATAAGGGTTCCTTGTTTACTACGGAACCCAAAAAAACCGGCCAAGTGCGTGTCGGACCACGCACAATGAGGGTTCCGTAGTTGGGATGAATGTATCCGAAGAACAAACTTAACATTGTAGTTGAAAAACATGTTCTCCCATACATTCCAATTGCAAATGTAAGTTTGTACGCACAATATTGAGAGATTTGACCATGTAATTTTAAGAACCTAGACTTCTTATAGGTTTTCCTGTAATCTATGAGTTAAGAACATTCTCTAAATTATAGACTCAGTAGTTTCGGAGATAAGGGGGGGGGGGGGGGGAGGGGTGGTCAATTTCGTAAATTTTCTTAAAAAAATATTTGAGCCATATGGTAGAAAAACTTTTTTTTTTTAATTTTCCTACTTGTCCTCGAAGTGACTCTCGTATTCAAAAATCCTTTATTTAATTTACACATCCGTGTTTGGTACATATAAATTCATTATGTAAGTATACCCAATTTCAACAGACAGACACAGGAGGGATCGTATAAGGGTTCCTTTTCTTCTTTTTGAGGTACAGAACCCTGAAAAGTATTAATGCATCTATATTTTGATATCAGTTTTTGTGGCTTTGGCTGTGATTCTGTAGGAGCCAATGCATCTTTGCCATGGACTGTTATGCGAGCCATGAAAATGGAAAATTCTTACCCTTGTAATTATAGAACATTAAACAAGATACAGCAGAGTAGTCATGTTGACAAAATATGGACATTCAATACAAGAGCTGACTGCAATTTCCAGCTTAACATAATACAAAACATTTTTTTTTTACGCCTTGTCCCATGGTCCAAGGCCTCCCTACTCTCTTTCCACCAGTCTCTTAAAGGAGTCCAGCTCATCCCGCCATCTCCGTCTAGGCCTGCCGCGATACAAAACATACAAATAATTAATTAACTAAACTATTAATTATAACATCACATACCTCCCTAGAGATGAACCAATAAACTTTGATACCTTTTTATTATAGGAACACTTACAATATTACTTTTCACATTCCAGGATATTCCCAAGGAGGTCTGATCGCACGCGGCATAGTAGAAACATTTCCTAATGTGTCTGTAAGCACATTTATTTCTCTGAGCTCACCACAAGCTGGACAATATGGAGGTAAATATGTTTTATTTATTTATTGCCATATCATATACGTAATAGAGACAAAGAAATAAGAAAAACATCAGCACTGTTATGAACCTATGAGTGCATGCGCAAATTGATTGACATGTTATTCACATGATATTAATGCTTGTGATGGAATTTAACAATATAGAATCCCAAGCTAACAGCACCAGCACCAATCGCATTGAGCACCATGGCTCAGTGGTAACGGCCGTCCATAAATCACGTGAGGCTCGAAAGGGGGGAGGGGGTTCGGAAAAAATCACGAAATATCAGAAGGAGGGGTGGGGGGGTAGTGAGATATCACGTGTATTATTTTTTTCGTTTAACGCGCTTTTGGACCCCGTGTTTTTTTTTCTATTTAAAGATAAAATATTCTATAATTTTTAAAGATAAGTAACTTTGCACCAAAAAAATATAGGTTTGAACCCAGGCAGGCGCTTTACTTTGTGTAAATTATTTCATCACCACTGCTCTCAGAACGGTGAAGGAAAACATCGTGAGGAAACATGCAAGGCATGTTCTAGGACCAAAAATTCGTCGTCGCAGTGATCTGCGCCTACTTTTTCGACCTTTGCTTATAGATGGAAAAGATTCCTCAACTAATCACTACCAATATTCAACTTTCAACACCTACAATCTATGTTCCCTCATTTTCCAGCCGGCTTCCTCCACCTAGTATTCCCAGGCCTGGTCAAGGACACAGTCTACGAGTTGTTCTACTCGCGAGTAGGTCAACACACGTCCGTCGGCAACTACTGGAACGATCCGTACCATCAGACCCTCTACGAGTCGTACAGCGTTTACCTCCCGTATATTAATAATCATATCACGTGAGTAACATTATTATTTAATTATTAAGAGCGTTTATCGCTCACTAGAGAATGGGCAGCAGCGTCCTCTATGCATTTTAACACCATTCTGCGATCGCCAACCCGCATTGGCAACCCCCCCCCCCCCCATTTGGGAGAGGCCTATGTCCAGCAGTGAACGTCTTTCGGCTGAAGTGTGTGTGTGTTTATTCTGCAAGGGCAAAGTCGCAAATAGATGTAAAATATTTCGCTGTTTCGATTAATTTGGCAATATTACTGTATGGAAATATGAAATGCGGTAACTAGCGAACTAGAATATTGATTATGAAATGCAATAATTAATATCGTAACACCGAATATTTAGTTTTAGATGTAAAAAAAGTATTTGGAAACTTTCCAAATGCCGCTTTTACACCTAAAGCGGGTAGAACATCAAATTCAATGTTATATTTGCAATTCATTAATAATATTCTAGGTCGCTAGTTAGCCACATTTCTTATTTCCATACAGTAATATAGCCAAACGAATTAAAACAGGTACTATTCGCGATGTTGCCAACTTTTAGGCTAAACGCTCTTAACATGATAGGCAAGGTATAAGTGCAGTTTTAATATGAAGAATGAACTCTCAAGGAAACTAAAACAAAAACATCGGGCAAATTAGGTTCGGACTCGCCCACGAAGAGTACCATATTAAGATCGAGGAGGAAAAAACGCCGACAAAAACACTTTTCTTGTATGGGGACCCCCTTTAAATATTAACTTAATTGAATTTTTATTATTTGTTTTTAAAGCGGCAATAGAAATACACAATCTGTGAAAATTTCAACTGTCTACCTAGTACGTGTCATGAGATTCAGCCCGCTGACAGACAGGCGGACAGCGCAGGCTTAGTAATAGGGTTCTGTTTGGTACCCTTCGAGGACGGACCTCTAAAAACTAGAGAAATGCTGATTTCTCTAATGATACATAATATACAGGGTGGCATTCGATGGATTCAGGGACATCGACGCGAAAACTAATACCATGGAGTCAGTGCATGATTCGTGATTTTAGCTGTTTTTTTTTTAATAACCGACGAAAAATTTCAACGCTGGGGGGATCAGAATCACCTGCCACCCTGTATTTATTGGATTATTAAAGGTTAGGTTATTAATTGTATGTGTTACAAAGACGATCATTGTGTTGTGGACTTTGTCGGGCACAGCAAAGTAGGAGGAAGGAAGAGGGCTTTTAAATTGACGAAAAAGTGTGTGAGGAAAAAGAGAATTATAATTTGAATTTCGCAGTCTGTATCCTTCAAAAATATTATTTTTCGGTATTTGCGCACATACTTCAAATCAAATCAATTCAAATCATTTATTATTGCTAACATGGGTAAATTGGTACATAGATGTTTTCTTAAAAAAAAGTAGTCTTCCATATTCTACCGTCTCATGGGCATGCAAATAATATTCAATTCCAAAATTAAACAGAAATTCAATTGATACCGAATAAATATAAATGTCAAACCATTAGAATTACAAAAAACAGACTATTAACAGTAAGTAGTGACATTTTTACAGTAATGTCAAAAAGTAATCAAAAAATAATAAATAATAATAAATAATTTTTATCACATCGGGTACTTTATTATAAATACGTGGGGGGGGGGGACGGGACTACCAGAAAAACTTTTCTGCTTAAGTGCGGTTTTACATTTCACTTGGCATAGTTTGTTTACATATTGAGTCCGTATCGGATTTTTTCGAACTGCTGACATTTTTTCAAATAGTTGTGGATTGTTTTTTTACAAATAGAGCTGTTTCTAAAATGTATAAAGGACACGTTAAAATTTTTAAAGACTGAAAATAGGAAAGACAGCTATCTCTTGTTTTAAGACCGCACATTGATCTTATACTTCGCTTTTGCATTCTAAATGCCTGTTCCTTATCGGTAGACTGTCCCCAGAAAATAATGCCATAGCGCAAAACCGAGGCAACCAGTCCATGGTACGCTGATAAAAGAGCCTGACGGTTGACTTTCTTAGAAAGTTGATGGAGAGCATACGCGGATTTGCTAAGATTTTTGCCCATAACTTCAACATGAGGTAATCGTTTCTTCGTAATCGTTTTCGTCTTTAATGTTTACAGATTTAAACGTAGTAACTTATTAGTACTTAGTGATTTTGCGTACCTACGGTAAACCTTTGGAATTAATTTCACACTACCTGTACCAAATTATGCGTATAAAAGTATCTGCACTATTCCAAGCCACGTGTAGTAATAGAAAGTAAACGCGGGGTTAAAGATCACGACCATATTATGTTAAAATTGATAGTGACCGACTTATCGTTCAAGAGCAAGACAATATTATCATTTATTATTGTTTAATTAATAATTTTCCTCATACGAAGGCGTGAACTAGGCCAAGGGAAAGAGATTTGCTTGTGATAAAATATTTGTAAGATTTTTTTTTTATTTTTTTTTATAAAGACGTAAATGATTATTATCTACAAAAAAAATATTTTGTGATACTTTTGTTTGTTTTGTTGCATCCAATAATTTTTGTGAAACGTAGATTTTTTTTTATCGCTAAGCGGTATTCATTACGGTTATACAAAATAATCTGCGTAATCATAACTCAGAATAGCATTATTAATCAATTTTCAATTAAATCTCCGATACACAACGTGAATTTCGCCTCTACACTCATCGGTTCCATGGTGTAACGGTTAGCACTCAGGACTCTGAATCCTGCGATCCGAGTTCAAATCTCGGTGGAACCTGAACTTTTTGTGTTTTTAAACATGATTTTTAGACATTATGACAAATATTTTTATTCAATTTTAGATAATTTTTGCTTGCTTTTTATCCATAAAAATCTTATTATTTTTTTAATAATATATTCTGTGTTATAAATTCTCTGCATTCAACTACTTCTGCAAATTAAAATGAAAAAAATACTTTTTTGATCTTTTTTATATAATAATTAGTATTACTTGTAATTTTTTGGCTTATATTAACTAAATTGTTTTGCCTACTAGGAAGTAAAATTAAAATATTCTAATACGGACTAGCAAGAGCAACTAATAATAACTGCTTGCGTCATACTTTTAAACGAGGTCAAGATTATACAGACGGCCAGACGCGTCATAATAACTCTCGCGAATTATTAATAACAATGTTTTTCTGTCCTTAAATCAATTGTATTTTATGAATACAGTAATTAAGTATATTATTTAATTTAATTATATCAAGTCAAAATATTGTAAGAAAAATACAGAGGCGATACTTTTATTTGTAAACCTTGCTCGAATTTGCTATTTTAAAATAAACTTTATGTTTATCTGAATAGGCTATATTTCATATTGGGCGATTTATGTAAATATTTGGACAAATACTCCAAATGAAAAGGAACAACTGTATTAAACGAGTCTTTAACTGAATAAAAAAACTTAAAGAATTTGCCTACCCTTTGTAAAAGATAAATCCGATTAGTTGTAGCAAATTGTACCATTTGTTGATACTATTTATTTTTTTGCATACAATTAATTTGTTTCTACTGAAATGTAAATAATAAAAAAAAACTTAAGTACTATCTGATAATGCACATTTTGTTTAATACAATTTTTCTTAAGGAAACTGCAGTTTTAAACATTAAGATTAATGATAAGAACAAATTAACTACATGACAAGAAGAATAACTTAATAATTTTACATCAGACGTCTTTCGTTTGCTCTGCTTATGAAAGACGATGCATTTAATTATACATATACAATGTTTTTTGTACGTACTTACTTATGTCTTTTTGAAGATTTCTTTGCGATATTTTTTTTGTTAAGTACTTACATATTTTTGGCTTGAAAATTATTTGCGAATGTATACAAATTATTTTACTTATTATAATTTGCTCTTTATCTTAGATTGAGGTGTTAGATTACACCTATGGTACAGATGAATACAGATGGTAAACGCCGCATTTTAGATATGAAGCTACAATGCGCGATGGGCCCGTCTCGTTGGGCCAATTCAGTGAGTGTAACGTAGTCAGAAGAGATAAGGGTTACGCGATAGAAAGAGAGACAACTTCTAGGTGAATATAACTGTAGGTTAGGTAGTGCTGTGCGACCTGAATTACACTTTATTGTGTGGTAGCAAGAGTCGCATTTAATTAAATGATTTGGCGGAGTAAACCATCTGTATTCATCTGTGCCTATGGATACTTTGTTACAGGAAAAAGTATTTTTTTTTACCTTACTGTGGTAATATTTAGTCCTATATTTGTAGTCGTAAACTAGTCAAAGTTTTTTTTTTTTTGTAGTAATTGACGCAAGGGCAGGAATAAGAACATTTGTAGTCTATAGCAGGTACTTACAAATAAAAATGAATGTGTTTTACTTAATTTCAGGTCAGCAAAATCTACGGACTTCAAGAACAATTTGCTAAGGTTGAAGAGGCTAGTACTGATTGGTGGTCCCGATGACAATGTCATCACGCCTTGGCAGAGCAGGTATATTAAAAAAAATTATAATATAAATTCGTATACAACCTTATCAAGCTTGAGGTTGTATGTCCATCCATAGCAAAAATCGTTTTCATAAACAAGGATACGTTTAAAGTTGCAAACAGTCCTATTAGAGTGGGTTTCAAATATCTAGAAAAACGAGTCTTTTACCTATTTGGAAAAAGAAGTAAAAAAAAAAAAAATTGTCTAGAATTTGATAAACTTTTGATTTCAAATATACAATATATATTTAAATAAACCCTCCGATTCCGATCCGAAAGGGGCACATAGGTACAATTAGGTAAAATTTGTATTGAAAATAAAAAAGTTATTGCTATTTAATATTCACATTTTTATTACCAGTATAAACATTATAAAATTTTCAACAATGGTCATACGTTATGACTTGTAGGCACCCGCTAAACGACAGCCGCCCGCGCCCCATGTAAAAACTCGGTAAAATTCCCCGTGGTCTTTTTTCATGAAAATGACCACGTAATTAGACTCTCAGTAACCAACAAGTATCGGTACCTAACAACATTCTCACGGATAGGACAGGGTTTTTTTTACATGTTGTATTTACGAGAAGCATAGAACCGGTCGAAATGCGGTGCTTGGGGAGGCCTATGTCCAGCAGTGGAGGTCTTTCGGCTGAAATAATGATGATATTTTGCTAGTACATTTTATAAACAAAAATATTCTAATTCCAGTCAATTCGGCTACTACGATGCCAACGAGACGATCGTGGAGATGAAAGGCCAGGACATTTACATGGAAGACAGGATTGGCCTTCGGACCCTGGACGAGAGTGGTCGTCTGCACATAGTGACTGTACCAGGAGTGAACCACTTCAGTTGGCACATGAATGTTAGTATCGTTGATGATTGTTTGCTACCGTTCCTGGATTAGGAGCTTTGGAAAACTAGGGTAGTTTAAAAGTGGAAGGGTGTGTCTGACATTTTTTGTCTTGTGAAGTTCTTTAAGAGCGCGTATCCTAAAAGTTGGCAACGTCGCAAATAGCTGTCAAATATTTACCTGTTTTTATTAATTTGGCAATATTACTGTATGGAAATATGAAACATGGCTAACTAGTGAACTAGAATATTAATGATATTGTAACCGTGTTAGGTGTAAAAAAGGCATTTGGAAAGTTTCCAAATACTTTTCTTGCATCTAAAACGAAATATTCGGTGTTGCTTTATTAATTATTGCATTTCATAATCAATATTTTAGTTCACTAGTTAGCCATATTTCTTATTTCCATACAGTAATATTGCCAAATTAATAAAACGGCGAAATATTTGACAGTCATTTGCGACGTTGCCCAGTTTCTGTATAAACGCTCTTTAGATATAAAATAATACAGGACAACATGAATCAGAGGTTTCAACGACTCTGCCACAGTTTAATAAGGTCGGATAGAAACGTGACAAAAGTTAACCGAAAATCAATTTTATGTCTGCACAATGAGGTCTATAACCCTGTAACTCGTGTATAAGGAATATTATTCCAACGTAAGAGGTTCCATTGACAACATCACAATTAATACAAATCAGTGAATGTACCAACTGATGGTAAACGAAAGTCAATAGGGATGTTGACAATATTTTTTTGTCCCTCAGATAGATTATTAAAAAATATTGGACACGTATATTTTCTTTTTTTACGTAATCAAAAGGTTACGGCAATACATTGAGTTAAAATGTGGCATGACGTCACTCTCCGGTAGATTTTATACCGACTTGTGACGTAGCGGGCCCCCACTCCCCAACTTTAATGCGTTTTATCTAAATATTTTTTTATTAATATGATAAAGCAAAAAATCCGTGTCTAATATTTTTTTAGTATCTGACGGACTTAATAGTTTTTTTTTCTTGTTATAGTTCTTTAACTTTTACATCCGGTAGGTGGTTGATCGTTTTGGTGCGTCGATGGGACCTCAAGCTGGAGGCATATTGTACCGATTTGATCTGAAAATCATTTTGTTAAGATATTTTTGTAATTGAATCTCTAACTCTCTAAGATACCCTTGTGTAACACTTACAAAACGAATTATAATGAGGCCAAAACAAACTTTATATATTGGACAAAAGTGATTAGTAATTTTAGAAAAAATATATTATCTAAGTAGTTGTAATTGACTCAGGTAGGCGTGACTGCGGAAATCCATTAAAAAAAGAAGACGTATATTTAGTGTCAAGATGTGAAGCTCACTCTGCTGTCGACGCTTGACGTGTCAACACGTCGGGTCCGGGTTCGCAGCAAGTCAATCGTCATCCTGAGGATGTCTCGTTGAGAGGTGAAACACGTGTCGATTTCTTACAGGGTTCTTTATGACTCTTTCAGAACAGTTAAGCCGATTAGGTTACTAAATATACGTCGTCTATTGTATTTTATTATCTAAGTAGCCAAATTATATATTACTAGCTTCTGCCCGTGACTTCGTCCACGTGAAGTGTCTTCTACCTTCACATCGCCCTCCTGCGCTGTAAGTTTTCACTTAGCGTACTTTCTAACTTTTCACTTAGCGTGCTTTCTAACATTTCACTTAGCGTACTTTCAAACTTTTCACTTAGCGTACTTTCTAACTTTTTACTTTTTGCTCAGCAAGGGTCATAGCGTCATGATGACTAACCTTGATTATGAAACTATGTAGTTGGATAAGGATTAATATCAATCAATCTGCCTAGCCTTTTCCCGACTATGTGGGTTCGGCTTCCAGTTCCAGTACCAGTAACCGGAGGCAGATGAATACCAGTATTTTACATGGAGCGACTGCTTATCTGAATTCCACAACCCAGTAACTAGGTAATACGATACCCCTTGGTAAGACTGGTAGGTTGGACTGGGGGACTCAACGTAACGACTGTCAAATCTACGAATGACAGCCGGGACTGAGGAGTCTCGGTATGTAAAGATGGTCACCCATCCACAGACCAACCCCGGTTAGCGTAGCCACGAGCTCCAAAGGATCTTAAGGCTTAATATGATACGAATATCATCATCTATCGATTCTACTCGTGTTTTGATTTACTAACTTGAACAAAAACGATTATTGTGACTTAACTATAATAGTTAGACATATAACCTCGCGGACTTTTTGTGGGTAATGATAAGTACTACAATATAAACATGTAGTACATTATTTTATGTATCATCAATCGTTTTTGCAGCGCACGCCAAATAATGACATTTACAGACGTATTTTTGATACCTTGGGTTACATTATTGCAATTTTCGTAGGGATCTTTAATTTTTTTGGAAAATAAAATACGTCCATGTTGCTCGCTGATACTGTGGCTTTCTATTGGTGATATAATTTTTAAAGTCGGTTAAGTATTTTTTGAGTTTATCCATATCAAACAAACATACAAAAAATCTAATCTTTTCTCTTTAATATTAGTTTAGATTGTATGTAATTTATTAAATTAAATATTTGTACCAATACAAAGTGAACTAAATGAGCTTTCTCGAAATATTGTATCTCGATTTTTATTGTTTTTTTTTTATGCATACATATATAGAATTAAGACAAAGTAGAATTCAATTCAAACTTTTTAAATTAGTTTTTATGCGTTTTTGTACTGTGTGTATGCTCAATATTTTCGCATTTTTAATACAAAAAAACTGTTCCTCTAAATGCCAAAAGTTTATCAATTAATAAGATCTTTAAATATTTTTGAAAATTTCATTGGTAATGAAATAATATTAATATACGACGATGTATGTAAAAAAAAAGCCTTTACTGCTACTAATTTTAGATATATTTATATGTAACGGGCGACTCATAATTGTCATTTCAGCTTTTATACGTCCAACAGTTTAGTATTTACTATCATTTCAGTAATATTAACTCATATAGAGTAACGAGTGAACCCAATAACCTATCTATCACCAGTAGTGGCATACTGGAGATAGAAGAACCTATGTATACATATATTGTTAACGTCCCAATAATCTGTCAGAGATTAAGGACATTCGGTACGGAATTACGGACATTAGATTAAGGAATAAATTGTGGAACGATTTCCAATGACAGATAAAATAAGGATAATGCCTGGGTAAAAAAAAAAACTAATTAGTCCGTCAGTCAGATAATAAAAAAATATTGGACAAGTATTTTTTGCTTTATCATATTAATAACAAAATACTTAGATAAAACGCATTTTAAGTTGGGGAGTGGGGGTCGCTACGTCACAAGTAAGTATAAAATCTACATACTCGTGACGTCATGGCAACCCCCCCCGACCCTTGCTCGAATATGCGCCAGCCCGCGTCGATGCTGAGCCTGTAGCTTTAAATTCCCCGACTAATAGTAATGAAATACTTTTGATCAAGCCTGTCCCTCTTGCTGTCCTCCCCCCAGCGAACGCCCTAAGCCGAGGTTCGTACCCCACAGGGGGTGCCCTTAGCGAGCGTTCGCCTAGTTTTAATTAGCATAGTTTTGCCCCTGGCTGGAGGCTTTAAGTGTAGAAGCTTAAGGCAGCCACAGGATTGACCGGTTAAGTAGTCATGACCTCAGAGGTCAGCTACGAGACGCCCTATATAAAAAAAAAAAGACGTCATGGCACATTTTAACTCAATGTATTGCCGTAATCTTTAGATTACGTAAAAAAAGAAAAAATACGTGTCAATTTTTTTTTTTTTTTTGTCATTGTCCTTATTATACTGTTTATCATCAATAGCAATCTGTCTTTTACTGACAACAGGTTATTGGGTTCGGCCGTAAGTCTAGGCATACTGTCAGTTGAACTGTTTCCATTAAGTAATATACACAAACTTGACATACACAATATACACAAACTTGACATACACAATCCCAATTCAAAACCCGGAATCATGAATATTGGGTTTATATGCAAAGAAGTTGTAATTTTTTTAAATAACCAGCGCATTTTTATAGTAATTACAGTGTTTGAACTCACGGTTTTTTTAAAATAGACAGGTGATTTTACAAACGTTACTTTACATGCACAAAACCATAGTTTTAAATACAATGTAAATTGGATGGTCAACTATTTTAGATGTGTAGTATAAATTTAGTGCAAACGTGTGATTTATTTTATGTAACAACAGTAGTTAAGTAAGCCTAATAATTATTAATAAGCGACTCTATATTTTACATTTTTAATCCTATTTTTTTTTTTTATGAAAGCGTTAATGTCGCCAATCTATTAAAACATTGTAATGTATCGCATAAATTGTATTAAAAAAAAAAATGATAATTAATCAGATAGCAGTCATGATAATATTTTTGTATACATTTTTTCCTCCGTATCCCGAATTTTGTTCGGGCTTATTTTTATATTTCAAACAAAGTACTGTCTGGCCGTCGCATTAACTTCAGAAAGCCAACCAGCACGCTTAGCATGACCACAATAGAAACGGGTTTAGTCGACGGGAGAATAGACAAAATGACAGATAAACAATCACAATCTGTCATTTTGTCTATTTTTCCGTCGACAAAACCCGTTTCTATAGTTGTCACGCTACGTGTGGCACGGAAATATTTGGGTATTTATTTCGTAATTTTAATAAGCAATGTGTAATGATCTGGACAAAGTCTTCATTAATGCAATCTCATAATATTTAATGACTCAATTGAAATAGTATGTGTGAAATAATCTCTTGATAACTTGATATTGCTGTAATTCATAAACGACTGCCTCATGTTTATTTATTTATCTACAATCATTTGTGTAGTGTGTCATTATTAAAAATGTGTGTAAAAATAGTATTGGTTTGAGGGCAGTTCTACCAAACATTGTATACGCTATTTAATTATCTGTACGGTCTGTACCGTAATTGCATAACACACTTCGATTCACAATCCGAGAGTTTTGAAGGATATTGCTAATCCGCTTCATATGTTTGAAAAATTAGTCTGCTCAACAATGTATATAACGCAATAGACGTGGGTGAACTGTCAAAATGACACCCATTGCGATCATATGTCATTTTATGTGTGTTACGCAATTACCCGCGGGTAACGAGTTTGTATTTTGTCGCAGGATCATTTTCAGTATTCTGTTTTAAGTTCAATATACTGGTGTCAAAGTCAAATCATTTATTTCAAAAGGCCCTTGCAAGGCACTTTTGAACGTCAAGAATTACAAAAAATTGAATTTATTCTAGTGCTAAGCCTATCACAGAAAAGTTAGTTTGGTATAGACCAAATCATGTTACATACACTGCAATATTGATTCTACAGCCCGATGGAAACTTTATGGCGGCTCGGAACATGAGGCGAGTCGCTGCGCAGTAAAAAAATCACGTGTCAGCGGGGGTGAGGGGTGCGGTACTGCGCAGCGAGTAGCGCACTTCAGAACCGCCATAAAGTTTGACGCTTACTATACAGTCCAATGCAATAATAAGTATCTATGGCGTAACAAATAAATTAAGGTTGACAGCTAAGACAATGAGGGCTTTCATGAAAATTCACTTTGGCAAGAGGTCTTCCATTTCGACAATGATAATAAAATATATGATGGCATTCATCATTATTTTCAATAATTCTTTCATATTTCAGTCATGACCGTATTATCTATGGTCTAAAGAAAATATAGACTTTGACAGTTTTGACAGGTGCCCGGGCCTGGCGTCTCAGTGCTGCCAAAAAACCCTTTCCCTGATTTTATGCATGTTCTTAGTCTTCGCTTTGTAAAAACAGAATTACAGAACCTGCTACAATTACCTGCGACAATCTACACCAGGTATTTTTAATAAGTTTTTTTTTTTATAACTGAAACAGTTCAAAATCATAATTTATAATTTTATTATTGTGTGAAATAGTTTTACTAGTCGATTGACGTGAGTAATAATAACTTTTATACCTACTCATTTTGTGTTTTAATTTATTTTTAGTTTTCCTCGACCGGAGTTCTTTAAATAGATTACTATATTTTGGTGTGCGGTTTTTGATAAAAAGTTTTTAATAGGAACGGCGGGAACAATCATTCAGTTTGTCATAGGTCACGAAACGGATGCGAAAGGATTTTTTACGTTTGCTTGCGTAAACCCACAGGTTACCTAAGATTGTGATGTCAGAACTGGAGATTTCTTAATTGGGTAGGTACACTAGAAAAAAAAACGTTCTGACAGTTTCCTTTTTTATTTTTTCCAGTTTTTTATGAAGCTATTCATTTTGTCTCGACATCACCTTGATGGTTAGGTTAGCCACGACTCCGTCTTCATTTAATACGCCATTATCTGCTATTCAAAGATTCTCCGGTATACCTGCTTCTCCACAAAAACATAATGATGAGGGTTCCGTTTTTGTTATTCAGGTAGAGGACCCTAAAAAAGTGCAGAAATGATATTTATCAAAGGCGATCGATAAGTAAAAAGCTTAATTTTAAAATGCACACGTAGACTTAATCGTTTTTTGGGAAAGAACGCACCTAACTACGGATGTAGATATTTAAATCCAATTACCTACCTAATTTCTTGTTTGTTGTTTTGCTGAGTAGTGTTGTCACGCTACTCTACTACTGAGCATGAGGTCCTGGGTTCAATTCCCAGGCAGGACAGTGTTATTTGCTTTTTCTTTCGAGAATTTCTCAGTAGCAGCCCGGAGTATGGATTAGTGTCCGGTTGATGGCGATAAGCTCGCCCCCTATTACATGGGACTTAAACATAACTGGTGAAATGTGGGTGTACGAGTACGTATACTATAGGTACACCTCTGCACGACCCATCGGGGATTACAGGCGTAATGATATGATGTTTTCTATTTCTTCCACCTGTAAATTAAAATCCATATATTCTAGAATATAACATGTTTAGTAAAAGAACAGATGAATACAGATTATTCCGATTTTTGGTATGAAGCTAGAAGTACGCGGCAGGCTCGACTTGCTGTGCCAATTCAGTGAGTGTAAGAAGATCTAAGAGTTACGCAATAGAAAGGCAACTTCTGGGTTATAACTGTAGGCTTGTGCGACCTGAATTGCACTTTAGCGTGTCGTAGCAAGAGTCGCTTTTTATTTAAATAATTTTGCGGAGTGAACCATCCGTGGTAAAAGGTAGCTATGTTATCCATATTCTTTCTCGAATTCTTCATCATATGAATTTGTTAATTTATGTAAATAAACAGCCTATTTACATAAATTTATTTAGTAGCATAAAAAAATATAAAATGACGGTAGATATGTAGATTTTTGTCTTGATTATGATAATTTATATTGATATATCTATTAAATTAGACTGATGATCTCATCAGATACATAATTTATTATCAATTCGTTGGATTATCGAAAATGATTCCGGAATCAATTCTTAACTTTCTTTGAAAGTATCATGACATAATTGATGTTAATAGATGTGCTACAATCTGCAATGTAGCAATGTTATTCGTGGAGGTTCTCGCCGGCTCTTCTCCGTAGGAAACGACCAATTGGAACCGTGCACCTAGCTTCTGACGTTTCATAAGTGCCCATGTAGGTCTACGTTAAGTAAAATATTTTGAATTTTGTTTTTTTTTTATTAATGAGGATTTGGTTTGACTCTTAATTTTACTGAGTCCTGCCCGAGATAAAATAAGAGAGTTGACGACTCAAAAGAGAGAGTCAATAGTGTGTAGAGTAGGTAACTAAAGTTATAAAGTGCTCATACACACAAGCAACTCTGTCAGAATTTAGTCTCTCGTGGCGTTACTTTAGGAGACTCAAAATGCTGTATGACATAAGTTTATTCTGACTTCTTTCTCATGATAGGTAACCAATCTCCTTTCAGCCTCATTATTTCTAGTTATGAGTACATCTTACGGTATCAAACAAACGATCTTTGAGACAATATCACTACATATTATACCTAAAACAAAGTCCCCAAGTGGCGTCTGTCTGTCTGTCTGAACGCGATAAACTCAAAAGCTACCTAACGGATTTTTATACGGTTTTGACTAATGGACGGAGTGATTCATGAGGAAGGTTAAGGTGTATAATTCATTAAAGATTTCATTTTGGCTTTGTGTAAATTGGCTGAAATATGACAATGATTGTTTACTGCAATTGCTTTACTGGCGTGCGCCGCGTAAACCATAGAGTTTTAAGGAAAGAATGTATTACAGAATTATTCCTCTTAAAAAGATCTAATAAACTGTAGCAACGCTATGTCTATCTACATTTTTCATTTCTCTCTGGAACCAATTCGAAGCCAATGAAGTCGCAGGTAGGTTAGTCTTTTAAATAAATGACGTTTCGGGTAATGTGATCGCAAATGATAGTAGGTATAATGCTTAGGTACTATCAGTCATTCTCATGACAGCCTACTGTCTATAGACGTCATTACCAACTTCCTCAGGAAGTGATAACGTTTTTGGAGTACCTACTTAGAGACTTCGTTTATCTGACCATATAAGGTAAGAAGCGAAAACCCCATCATGTTTATTTCTCTTATCAGATATTACTCAATATTCTAAGAGTCAAGTATTACTCATAGTGTACTCAAGCTATATCTATTATCTGGTTCCGTAAACTGTTATCTTGGTTCGGGCATTCCTTGCGAGCGCCTAGCTTTATCAGGACTTATTAACTTATCGTGTAGGTACTTACCTATGTTTATAGAGCTGTGTTTCATTATTGGTTTTCGTAATTTGAATATGACTCGTGTTGTTGAAGGTTTTGACTGGCCTAAAGGGCATGACCTTACCCAATAATAGATATATTCTTAAAACTGCATTACTGATGTTTAGCTTCTTCCCTTCTAAAACAGAAGAGCTATCTCTTGTAGGAGCAGGACCTTCTCAATCTCTCTTTTGCGAGTTGATTCCTCGACCTCCTTACTTATTAACGTCGTGTCCTTTATATTTCTATATGTGTGGTGTAGCTTTACCTCGATCTATCTCATGGCGGCAATCCTTCAATCTTTGCCTTTCTGGTGTACCTAGGTAAATGAATGCATCGCGTCAGTCTTGATGTATAAGGTCGCCCATTTTCCTTCTGCTCTTGCAATAGAAGTCAATTTTATTATAATTATTCTAAACTCTTCCCAGTAGGTACCTGCTCCCCGATTCAAACTAAATGGCGGCTCGGAACATGAGGCGAGTCGCTGCGCAGTAACGAATTCATGGATGAACGGGGGTGAGGGGTGGGGGTACTGCGCAAGGAGTAGCGCACTTCCGACCCGCTATTTAGTTTGAATCGAACTGTAAGCTGCAGATAATTAATTCCAGAACCAGAAATCTTCATGCTTTGGTTCCTTTGTGATTTGGTCAATGTCCATATTTCGCACGCCTTTAAAGGCTTATGCAGACCAGCGCGACTTGTCGCGCGACGCGACACGAACAATACAATTTCTAAGAAAACTTCACAGAATAACAATAACCGGTGTCGCGTCGCGCGACAAGTCGCGCTGGTCTGCACAAGCCTTAAACCTGTTTGCTTGCTGCAGTAGGTAAAATCCGCTTTTTATGAGCTTACGGACAATTTGTCTACCAACTCAAAAAATATTCATGATTTAAGTTTTTTTTGTTGTTTAATTATTGACTTAATCTAATCCGTGCGGGAAACCCCATAAGTACCTGTTTTAGCCGACGCGTCGTTACAATATTCTATAATTGGACTCCTTTGATCTGATATTTTTGGAAAACCGGACTGGCAAAAATAAACGTCACTTTATTTAATGTTAATTTTATTTCCCTTAAAGCCTTGAAATGTAAACAAACCATTTTTTTACTATTTATCTATTGTTACACCTATGATTATAGGTAACTACATATCGTCAGTGAAGTTCTAAGAGTAGGTACGTACGTCAAAAATGGCTACTTTACAGGGGAGTGAAAAAACTGTATGAAACGAATGTAACTTACGCTTTTAAGGCCTTATTGTGTTCAATTATTAATACAAATGAACTCTGTGATGATTTGAACCCGTGAAAATTTGAATAATCTGTTCCATTGAAGGAATTAATTATCCAATGACATTCAAATCTCAAAACACTCCTAAAATGACTTACGCACTGTTAGGACTTCACTGACGATATATTCTGTACCTGTAAGCCTGTATATGCTGCTGGTTTTTAAAAGAATGACATATTAAATATGCTGAAATAGAAAAAGTAATGAGTAGGGATTATTTCGAACCTGACCCGAAATCCTAACCCGGTCGCGGGTTAGACGGGACTCTGATCAGAACTAATAACCAAAATCTCTGTTTTCCATCAGCAGGCTCAGCTGGTCCACTCATCAGAGAACACCCAAGGTATTCACTGAAATCAAAGGTCCTTTACATTACATTCTATCCTGCAAAAACATAGGTGAAGTGAGCTTGAAGTAAATTGTTATTCCATACTGATGCTATACCTAGGTATTGATCTCACTTCACCTAAGTTTTACGGTAAGATTCTTACAGAATCGATAGGCTGATGTTAAAAGCATGTTTTGTCATGGGTACCACGGTCTTCAAGTCATGATGTAATGCTTTTACATCACCAAAAAGTCTAAGCAACGCTGCAGGCTACCCCACTCGACCAGCGACTATTCACCATAACACAATGACGTCATCGCTAATAAAACCTATTTAGACTTTTACTTTTTTGAATACTTGATTGTTGCCTTTCTTGTGTGACTCATGCGCATGCCGCGTCCGTTGATGTCGCTATGCAGTTTTTTTACGCCATAAGAAGCCATGAAAATAATGGTGGCCCATGAATCAACTGCACTGGATTTTCAAATAAAACTAAAATCTGAGTTTAGTTTTGGACAGAAGTCGATGTTAAACTATACTTACGTCACGTACCTACCACCAGTCTTCACCGATTTTGCATTGATCTATCCTGGCGCTGCATTTTTCGACTAAGTACACACGGCTACACATCAAGCTATACATTTCCAGTATAAGCTGACTTCGCGTAATACGGAAATCCTATACAATGCGAGATCAGCATAAACTGGAAATGTATAGCTTGATGTGTAGCCGTGTGTACCTATCGACGAACTAGGGTTTAGACATTGGTCAACTAAAACTGGCTTGAAAAAATCTAAATTATCTTATGTAAGTATAATATTGGATCGCCACCCAACCCCCAGCTAGATGGACTAAAGTGGCTGGGACAGACTGGATGCAGAAGGCGGAGGACAGGGCGCGTGTTGTGGCGCAGCCTGGGAAAGGCCTATGTCCAGCAGTGGAGTGCCATAGTTGAAGTATAATATTTTACCTTTGGTTGGTTTGATCTTTGGTTTCTTCTGCTTCGGCCGAAAAACCACCTTACTCTTAAAAACACATCCAACAAAATGGAGGAACATTTTCTTGTTTGATTCATTTGGCAATATTACTGTATGGAAATAAGAAATATCGCTAACTAGTGAACTAGAACAATAATAATGAATTGCAATTATAACACTGAATTTGATGTTTAAGGTGTAAAAAAGGCATTTGGAAAGTCTCCAAATACTTTTTTTACATGTAAAACTAAATACTCGGTGTTACGATATTAATAATAATTCAATTTCATAATCAATAATTTACTTCACTAGTTAGCCATATTTCATATTTCCTTACAGTAATATTGCCAAATTAATCAAAACAGCGAAATATTTGACATCTATTTCCGATGTTGCCCACTTTCAAAATGCACGCTCTTAACCCTGAATTTAATTTAATACCTACCTACATCTCTGATGATTGTAGATAATTTCACAGAGAAGTCGCTCACCCAAAAGACGTCAGAAGTTAATTTGCGGTTTGCGTATATAAGTATGTCAGAAATTAATTACATACACCTTTCCGGCACTGCACCACACGATGATAACATCCTATTACATAAGGCTTAAGTGGACCACTTCACCCACTATATACTCTTGAAACTTTTATGTCAATACACGCGAAAAAGTCCCGTACCACTCAATGCATCGAGTTTTCCGATATGATACCGATCAATCGATAAAACAGGACATTTTGATACGGTTCGATAACTCTGTGACATTACTGTATTATATACTGGTAAAGTACTGTTATAATCACACCGTGGGTACTTGTACCTACGCTAGTGAGGGGAACCACCGATTAGTTTTGATTACGGTTTTTATTCAATGTAGGTAAGTAGGATCGATTGTGCAGTTTTTGCAATGCCGTTTGGATATCCGCTTATGGCTTTGTTTGGTTTGCCATACGTAATTGGTCGCTTGCAAACGCGGATGTGATTAAGTTAGGTAGATTCAAAGTCAACTGTTGAGATAATTCATATAATTATTTAATTATGCAGGCAGCTTCAATAACACCTTTTATCCCATATGTTACGAGTTTGAGTTTTAGTTTGAAAAAACTCTTTGGCATCGCTCGTCTGAGTGTATCGGTGTGGTCAAATTTAAGGGTACAGTACAGTACAGTACAGTAGACCATCATAATGAACAAATTTCTCCATGAGATCAATATCGTAATCGCGAAAAAAATATCAACTGCCCCCCATACCACAGAATATAATACTACGCCCTTATTAAACTTCAATTCCTACTCGACCTAAATGTATGACCACCCTGTCGAGATGATGATGGAATCGGGTGACTACTGAAAATCAGCGCTGTGCTGTGGGTCCCCATAGCACAGCATCATGCTGAGTGGAAGCCTTCTTGTCACAGTCATGACGTGCCAGCAGCAGCCGACTATTTCTGTTTTGGGCTCGTTATTGTATTTAAATCTATTGTGTTTTATTTTCTTGTTCTACTCGAGTTTATTAAAAAAAAAATATGCACGTATTTCTGTGACAAGTAAACATATTTTTCTTTCTTTCTTTCTATAATGGGCTCACACAGTTTGATTTAAGTTGATCAACTGCTAAGTGGAAATCGATTTGAACCATCTGTACAGTCTTTCAATCAAATTGAAATTGAAATTCAAAGTATTTGTTGTTGAACATTATAAGTGTTTCAACTAAAATCGAACCGTGTGAACTCGATATTAAGGAATAACCCAAGCAAAACGGTTAATGTCCATTATTTTTGTAGTATTTGTCTGTTAACTAATCAGCTACCTAAATACAAAACAAAACATTGTCACCATTATGTCTACTACTTACTTGCCAAGTAAGGTAGAACCGATATCAGTCATTGTGACGTCACAAGGAAATACCTGTTAGAATAGAACAGTGGATATGGCCTGATGAAGCGTTAGTTATAAACTTATAATAGACTGACCTGGCAGAATATTTGTCCTGCTCGAACAGCGCCACCTACCGGGTCCAATAGGGATGATGCCTGGCTAAAAAATAGAAATTCTAATTAGTTCGTCAGTTAGATAATAAAAAAATATTAGACACGTATTTTTTGCTTTATCATATTAATAAAAAAATACTTATAATAATAATATTTATAATAGATAAAACGCATTTTGTGTTCGAGTGGGGTCGGTACGTCACAAGTAAGTAGGTATAAAATGTTACTCGTGACGTCATGGCACATTTTAACTCGATGTATCGCCGTATCGCCTATCTTTAGATTAGGTATAAAAAGAAAAAATACGTGTCCAATATTTCTTAATAATCTCAATGACGGACTAAAAAAAATGTTTGTCGTCATCCCTATTTTCATATCAAACTAAACGTGAATTCATGTAGGTAAGCCTTGTACCCTATCTACCTACCCTACCTACCTACCTAACTACCTACATACATACCTACCTAATCTACCTACCTACCTAAATACCTACCTACCTACCAGGATATCATAAATATCCGGATACCGGGATATCGTACTTCCAAACCATCCAGGTACCTACTCAAATATACACTCAAAATTTCATCAAAAACGGTCCAGTCGCTTAGGAGGAGTTAGGTGACAAACACACGTACAGAAGAATTATATACATAAAGAAGATAATAATATCTACGTAAGTATAAGAGTCTTTAATTTTCCCTATAGTTACATACACGACCATTTTGCTCCTCAAATTAAACATCACACTACGTCACAGAAGGTGCACGTAACATTAAACATCAAGGAAAACCGAAAATCCTTCAGTCAGTTTTTGCTCCGTTTCTTCAATGAGTTTCAATCTTCCAATCGATATTCAAGAATCATGAGGGACCAATAAATAAATTTTCTACTATCGCGACCCTGTTGCGTCCAATATTTTTCTGCTTTCTTAATTTGCTTTATAATAAGTAAGTAAGTACCTAGTTAGCTACCTATTATCGGTAAAGATTTCTTTGAACCATAAAATGACAAGTGGGATGCCCCCCTTCCCCCTTCACATAAAGACAAACGTATCGAGTTGTTTTCAATGCAAATAGGATTCAAAAGTCGGTCAATGTCACAGGAAAATACTTAGGTAAGTATACAAAAAAAAAAAAAAACATAAGCCGTTATGGTTTTCCTCGTTTGGACATCAACCTTTTAATAATAGCGGATGTTGATATTGATTGTTGCTACGTAAGAAAATAGCTCAAGGAAGAAAAGGCCGATTATTACTAAATAAAACCTTTTGACTCTAAGTGACGACACGACTAAAATAGAACACTAATATCGAAAGTTACACAAAAAGTCAATCAATCTGCCTGGCCTTTTTTCCTAACTATGTTGGGGTCGGCTTCCAGTCTAACCGGATGCAGCTGAATACCTGTATTTTACATGAAGCGGCTGCCTATCTGACCTCCACAACCCAGTAACTGGGTAATACCTACGATACCTCTTGGTAAGACTGGTTGTCAGACATTCGGGCTTCTGACGACCTGTAACGACTGTCAATGATCCACGAATGACAGCCGGGACCAACGGCTTAACGTGCTTTC
Organism: Agrochola lota; assembly: GCA_947364205.1. Classification (NCBI taxonomy): domain Eukaryota; kingdom Metazoa; phylum Arthropoda; class Insecta; order Lepidoptera; family Noctuidae; genus Agrochola; species Agrochola lota. The sequence goes on along the minus strand of OX376225.1, from coordinate 4,743,609 downwards.
CGAGGCACGGAGGAATCTCGGTATGTAAAGATGGTCACCCATCCACGGACCAACCCCGGCAAGCGTAGCTTTACCTGATGGATCGACCCGTGCGGCTGTTATTACTTAGCCACCAGCTCCTGACAAAAAGTACTTAGACGAAATTGTCCTTTTAATTTTAAAAGGAAATACCAGATTCTGGTCCAGAATAACGGTGCAGTTTATATTTTGTTTTGAGTTATGCGTAGGCACATGATGCATATTGGTTGAGTTCTCACGGGGGCGTGTCCCGGCGCGTCATAATGCATAACTTGTTAAATTAGATGAGAGCACTGACTGTCAAAAACACCGTTAAGGAAAACAAGGTAAGGTTTGATACATATAAAATAGATTATTAGAACTTGATTTACAGAATATACAGGGTGGCAGGGACATCGACGCGAAAACTGATACCATGGATTCAGTACATGATTCTGAACTCCCCTGAGTTGAAATTTATGGTCGGTTATTATAAAAAAAATCAGCTGTTCCATACATTTTGACTGCGTAGGTATTGTACTTTTTTCTATGAAACAGCAGATTTATTTTTAAACAACCAATGAAAAATTTCATGGTCATATACTGAATCCATGGTAAAACTTTTCGCTTCGATGTCCCTGCCAGCCTGTATAGCGATGAAAAAGTGGAAAAAGAAAAGTCACAAGTTCTAAGAATTGTACGATGACCGATCTAAATTAAATTATCTCAGGAAAGAAGTCGCCAAAACATAATTCTACGTAGAAAAACTAAAATCATGCGTAGGTAAAGTCAGAATAACAGCGAAACAAAAACTTGGCAACTTTTCTATGAAGTCAACACAACGATCAAAATTTTACCTAAATAGATTTTGATTTCTCCATCGTCATTACGTAGTAAACATGCGTAAGTTACGTTATTATTTTATTTTTTTCTGATCTAAATACCTATTAATATTTCAATCGGCGCAAGCGATGTGAATCTATGCGCATGATTCATATCAAGACTCACACGAGCGTGCTAAAGCATCTTCCTGTGTCTGACAATTGACGCAGCACTCGATAAATTAGACTAATAAAACAGTCTGAAAAAACAAAACAGACGCAAAAAGTCGTAATATTTACAAAGAAAAAGAAACTTTGCATTACTATGAAACAAACGACAAACCGATCTAAATAGATTATCCAACAAAAAAAAAACAAAAAAAAATTGCCCCCAATCATCATTTTACGAAGAAAAATATGCGTAGAATGTATAAAAACCCGTTATTATACAATTTCTGCTAACTGGCGCGTGCTATGCGTGTGCGCATGATTCATTGCGTCGAGTTCTCACGAGGGCGTGCTGCGGCGCGTCTGGCATCGTTGAAACGTTCTTGACATTCGACGCGGCCCCTGACTAGATTAGTAAGCAGATGTGACATATTATTCATCATTGACAGCCTGTATTAGCAGTCTGCTGCTGGACATAGGCCTCCAGCCAGTCTACTGCCGTGTATAGACCTCTCCGCACGCCATTTCTTGTTTCGATCGACGCCAACTGTCATCTATGCTGTGGTCGCAATTCATTTCCCAAACTTGTAAACAAACACGAGTTTTAGGAAAAACAACTGTAACTGCCTACACATAAGGTTCAGTTTGCGCTACAACTTCATATTATTTATAACTTTTTCAACAGACCAGTCAGTCTAAAATCATCTTTATTTACATCAGTATAGAGTTGATGTTTGTCGAAGTGGAAAACTCGTGTTTGTTTACATGTTTGGCAAATACATTGCGGACGCAGATTAGCTGCTTTGTCGGCCACCCTGCGAAGATTGTTCTCTGCGAAGATTGTTGAACTCCTTTGAATGATTGAGCAGTGTCCTCTACAAGGCTAGGTTACGCTAGCGTTTACTGTCATAGTCTCAATCAGTTTTTTTTTTCCATAAGAGTGTAGTTTTGGAAGAGACAAAGAGGAAATAGGTAGGTATGTACTCATAATAATTACTCAAAAACATTGATAAACTCCTCCTCAACCGTAAGAATTGCAAATGATTAAATCACCTGTTGAAAGTCTAAAGATTAAAGTAGACAAACACTAACACGTGTTCTCAATATTTCTGATTGCACTATCTTAAATCTAGACATGCAAAGCATGCTAAAAGTGTCGCCATACATGAGTCATTGTTCAAGATATTTATACATAACTAACCAGTAAATACTTATAGAAATATTTAATAGTATCTCTGGCTTTGGGTCGCATCGCATCTGCATAATATCTTTATCTATATTCCGAGACCGACTGCCGACATATCCCGACTCAGGTTACATTACTACGGATGACTCACTCTTGCCTTACATCAATTTAATAAGAGTCCAGTCCACAATATGATTCACCTGCGCCTGAGTTTTATTCCGCTCCCTCTCTTTCTCACCAGTCTGAAAGAGATAGTAATACAAACATGAATTTTAGGGAAAACATGCAACTTCTGTAATACTTATGATCATGAATCAATCAAATCAATCACGATTGTGGGTTTTATTACCTACGGAGAATGTTATCTGTAAAAAGAAATGTATGAACATAAGGAAGTGGGGAAGTAAAGAAGGAAAACCATTATTAAAGTGTTGGTATTGTCATTAGTTATTTCTCAGAAGCCATTCAAATGACACAGTCTATTGTTTATCGAATTTCATTGATTATAGTCCTCCCCATACATGACATACTACAGGGTACCATTTGAGCCTCTATGACGGATGAATACAGATGTTTAATTTCGCATTTTAGGTATGAAGTTACAAAGTACGCGGCGGGCTCGTCTTGTCGGGCCAATTCAGTGAGCGTAACCTAGTCAGAAGATATAAGAGTGAGCGATAGAAAGAGAGGCAACTTCTAGGTGAATATAACTGTAGGTAATTACCGCTGTGCGACCTGCATTGCACTTTATTGTGTGGTAGCAAGAGTCTCTATTTATTTAAATGATTTTGCGAAGTGAACCATCTCTATATTACATTAGGACAATGGACACATCACACAACAGTCATAAAGTTTATATGGGGATGCGCTAAGGTAGCCTGCGAAATTCCAATTCAATATTTTCATGTAGTCGTGACATTTGAGGCTAATTCTTACTTAAACTCGCGACAATGTAAGAAATCTGATTTGACAGGTATAAAAATACTTAGTGTAGTGATGGAAAAAAAAATCAGTTGCTTTAAAAATCGATTCTCGAGACATATCGTTTTATTACACGTACTAGAGCGAAACTTCAAATCAGACTTCTTAGACTGTGGCGAGTGGACAGAGTTGTATTGATAATTCTAATGATTGTAATTCTGTAAAAACATATTTATTACGATCGCCAATCATTTTTTGATCAATAAACGACCTGAAAATTGAAAAAACGTAGGAAAGTTTTGAATTTCGTGGGTTACCCTGGCACTTTTTTAAAAAGTCTCCAAAAAAGTACCAGGGTACTGGCACTTTTTTGGAGAGAGTTGTATTGATAATTCTAATGATTATATTTCTGTAAATACATATTTATTACGATCGCGAATCATATTTTGATCAACATTCAACCCGAAAATTGCAAAAAAAAAATAAAATTACACTTTCACCTTAAGTGAGTAGGTACTTACCTAGATTTTTCCCTAAAATCAATCACTATTATGAAAGAAAAGTGTGTTGATTAAGAGGACAAGTTGCCATAATTTTATTTTAAATCCTCACGTGGTTTGAATATAAAGTGTGAACTCCTCACCTCCCATAAAAATTATGAATAGGGATGACGACAAAAAATTTTTTTTAGTCCGTCTTTGAGATAATAAAAAAATATTGGACACGTATTTTCTCTTTTTTTCCGTAATCTGAAGATTACGGCGATACATTGAGGTGAAATGTGCCATGACGTCACGAGTATGTAGATTTTATACGTACTAGTGACGTAGCGACCCCCACTCCCCAACTTAATATGCGTTTTATCTAAGTATTTTTTTAATAATATGATAAAGCAAAAAATACGTGTCTAATATTTTTTTATTATCTGACTGACGGACTAATTAGAATTTCATTTTTTTTACCCAGGCATCATCCCTATTCACACTTTGTCACCTGACTGCGGCGAAGCCAAAAAAGGAGGGTTATGTGTTTTTTCAATGTGGTATTGTTTGTATGACATAAGAAATAATATGTAGTCATAGTTTGAAAGCAACAAAACATGAACATGTGATAAATTGTTTAAAGGTACTTACATAAACCCACTTTCATCAACAGGTAATAAATAAATCACCTCAATCTGGGGGCGGAACCGGTAGGTAAACCATATTACTTACTAGGTACACACAGCTACATATCACGGTAAGTATACATTTCCAGTATAAGAACTCGCATCGTATAGAATTTCCGTAAAATGAGAGGTCAGCATACTGGATATGTACCTATAGCTTGTTAAGTAGCCATGTGCACCTAAGTACCTACTTATAAACATGAGAATAAACACAAAACAAATATTATAGGGTCAGTGAATTAGCAAGCGAAACTCGGGCACAAATCCATGCTCCGGACTGTTACTGAGAAATCTACAATCTCTATTATAACATGTTAATTTATACATCAATACTATGTCTAACACATGCTAAACACTTTACAACGTATAAGTATGTAATTTACCTTATACACGATCAAGGCCACTATTACTACACAAACAAGTACTAAATAAAGACCAAGAATATAAACAAATAATATAGAGGAAATACGGCCATGTTATTTCCTGTTATGTGAACAATTCTTGTTTGGGATTAATAAATAAACATCAGACGCTAGGATTCCCTGGCTTCTGAGTGACGTCACATGCCTTGTTAGTAAAAAAGCTATATTTATGAATTATGAATGACATGAGTGTAAGCAATCAGTCATTGGTTGTAAATGTAATTAAAGTGTAGGTACAATCAATCTGCCTAGCCTTTTCCTAACTAGTTGGGGTCGGCTTCCAGTCTAACCAGATGCAGCTGGATACCAGTTTGTTACATGGAGCGACTGCCTATCTGTCCTCCACAAACCAGGTACTAGGTAACACGATACCCCTTGGTAAGACTGGTTGTCAGACTTTCGGGCTTCTGACGACCCGTAACGACTGTCAAAGATCCACGAATGACAGCCGGGACCAACGGCTTAACGTGCTTGCCGAGGCACGAAGGAGTCTCGGTATGTAAATAGGATGGTAAATACCTAGGCTAAAAAATTATCAGTCTTTTGTAAACCTAGAATCGAATTCGAATGTAACATAGTATAATATATAAAAAAACCAGCTGTTCCCTACATTTATGTTCGCATATCTCGTCAAGATGTAGGGAACAACTGATTTTTTTTTCGCTTTTTTGGGTTTGATTCCACAGTGAAAGTTGTTCATAATGATGAGTACAATAACCCCTCAAGAGGATGGAAACGAATTAAATTTCACCTGGTATACAGGGTGGCAGGGACATCGACGCGAAGCCGGCTACCATGGATTCAGTACATGATTCTGAACACCCCTGCGTTGAAATTTTTCGTAGGTTATTAAAAAAAAACTGCTGTTTCATAGAAAAGTGCAATACCTACGCGGTCAAAATGTACGGAGCAACTGTTTTTTTTTATAACCGACGAAAAATTTCAACGCAGGGGGGTTCAGAATCATGTACTGAATCCATGGTAACCGGCTTCTGCTGGGGTTGCGGGTTTGTCCGAAAGGAATATCGTGGCCACGGCACACGGGCAACGGAAGGAACACGGGTGGGTTTTAGTCAGTAAAAGTCTGACACCCCTCTCGCTCCGCCCAGAGCGGGAGAAGTCATTTGATGATAAGTAAGTTCACAAGACACTTATATTTCAAGCTGTATGGGTTATATCCATTTTACCCATTGATGTACCCTACACTGTTTGTACTGGGTATGGTAGGGTACAATGCGTTAAAGGTGCGACGGGACTTTGCACTCGTAGCGTATGTAGTGAAACTACTGCGTGGCGGGGTGCATAACCCGGGAGTGCTGCGGCACCTGGAACTTTGCGTGCCAGGCCGGTACGTGTGGAGGCGGCGACGCCCGCCCCTGCTTGCGGTGCCTGCAGCCAGAACCAACCTACTGGCGAGCAGTCATCTCATTAAAGCCATGCGTGTGGTGAACGAGGTTCACGAGAGGGTTGATGTATTGTGGTGCAACTTGAGTGAATTCGCAAAAGTTACATTATTTATAATATGTTATTTAGATGTAGGTTAGGATTAAGGATGTAGTATGTAATTTTATAGGATGTAGATTAAGGATTTAGCATGTACTTAAGGCCACTCTATCGCATTGGATCGCAGATCATAAATAAATGATTACCCATCCTCAAAAAAAAAAAAAAAACAATCAAAAAAAAAAATGGTAACTGGCTTCGTGTCGATGTCCCGGACACCCCGTATATATTGTCATTGAACTTATTAAGATAGGTACCGTTTATTTGGTGCACACAAAAGACATGCCTAGCACAACATACAAAAACACAACTAAATAATAACCCAGTAAATACGAGTACATGAATATTATGAGGAGCTTGTGGCTAAGTAATAACAGCTGCACGGGTCGATCCATCAGGTTAAGCTACGCTTGCCGGGGTTGGTCCGTAGGTGGGTGACCATCTTTACATACTGAGACTCCTCCGCGCCTCGGAAAGCACGTTAAGTCGTTGGTCCCGGCTGTCATTAGTGGATCTTTGACAGTCGTTACGGGTCAACTGAAGCCCGAAAGTATGACAACCAGTCTTACCAAGGGGTATGGTATTACCCAGTTACTGGGTTGTGGAGGTCAGATAGGCAGCCGTTCCATGTAAAATACTGCTATTCAGCTGCATCCGGTTAGACTGGAAGTTGACCCCAACATATTTGGGAAAAAGGCTAGGCAAATGATGAACAAAATTGCAGTTTTTGTTTAAATCAAAGTAGCAGGAGACAAGAAAAGCCTAAGAAAAACTTTCCTGAAAAACGAACGTACCCCATTTTTACAAAAAATTATAGACAAGTAGGTAATTATCCAAGCTCCATCATATGAGACAGTTATCTCCCAATCAATAGATATTTATGCAGCATATACCTACATCAGTCGATACTAAAAAAACAATAATATTTAACTCATTCATTATCAATGTCTAATAAAAATAACGATTTACTTAATTTTCTTTTATCATTTCATCGGGAAGTTACCTTTTTCACTGCATACCTAGCTTGATAGTGATAAAACAGCGTGATTATAATCTCTATGTATAAAACATACTAGATTTCTACATAAATGTTTACAAACACAATCATTGAACTTCAGACTACGTCATTATAATATCATTTGGATAGGTAAACGAGTTTTAAATCAGGTAATTTGACCGGTTTTGTCCCGAGGAGATTTGAAAACCATTTTTTGGACTAAACAAAACAATTATTTGGCGGACTAGACTCAGAACAGTGAGGTCATTTGTGTCTAGGAGTAGTATTACTTGCAAGCTAGTATAGAATCGTACCTCATGTGAAAGATGTATCTAGCTACCTATACTTAATTTGAAATAAGATTAGACATTTAACAAAACCTTTTTTACAGTCCCTTCAACCGATTTTGACTTCTATTGCGTTGGTAGGATGACAAATGGCAGCTGCAGTAAACAGTTTGTATTGTTACCACTTTTTTGCTTTTAATGTCATCCTTATGCTTACGGTATAGAAGTCTGAATCGGTTTACCGGACTGTAAAAAAGGTTTGTATAAACGTCTAATCTTATTTCAAATGGAGTACTTATAGGTGTTACATACTTACTAGAGCAGAAAGGTCAATGACTTGAATGCGATTGGCATAACACCTCATACTAGCCCATCCCATAAACATAAATACTATGCTTGGCAATCTTCGATACTTATAAATATTAATAACTTTAATATTTATTATTTATGAGCTACCGCAAGCGGCTTCGCCCGCGTGATATCTTTATAAATTATATTTTTCTTTAAGATTTTTTAAAATCGGTCCAGTAGTTTTTGAGTTTATTAATTACAAACAAAAATACAAATAATTTCTCTTTATAATATTTGTGTAGATATTCAATTTAATATCAATTTGTGTACTTATTGTGTATTAAGTACCCAATTAATTAGAATTACATAACAGGATTAACAGACTTTGAAGGTCAACAGGTAAGTAAAAATTGATATAAGTAATTAATTTTATAATGTTCAGTGTAAAAAATATTTGTTTCGTTCATAATTATGATGTACTAACGGGTCTCCCCCTAATCATTAGAATCTATGTTGGAAATTATTTAGATAATTTACTTACGTAAACAATTTTAAATTACCTACCTGTGTAATTACCTAATTATTATATAAATATCATAGTGCAGATAGGTAGCTTATTTTTTTTATCTATGATTATAATATATTACTAAATGTTAGTTAGGTAAGTAATATTAGAATATTAGAATAGAAGTACTTAATAAATTATCTTTTAATAAGATAAGTAGGAACTTACCTTAATAAAAGATAATTTCATCATTATTAATTGTTTTAAAATGTAAGGCCACGTGTAAGATCTGTTTAAATAAAATGGTATTAAAAATATTCAATAATTGTAAGCTTAGTGTAACCTATTTAAAGATTTGTGTAACCATATAAACAAAGAAAGTATGTCACTTATTTATTGATATTTATCTTAAGAGTTGTTACAGCTGGGGACTTTGTTGCGCCAATTCTTTTTCCCAGCAAAAGTACTAGGTGAACTGTGGTGCAGGGTGGGGGTTTTTGGGGGACTGTCTTATGTAATTTTGACGTTCGAAAAGTGCTGATTCTCGGCCTAGTTTGACTTTTTTGAACAGAAAATTGCGCGGGTGAAGTTTTCTTTCAGGATGCTCAACCAAACATACGTACACATTTTTAGGTACTAGTGTTCTTTTATTCATAGAAAGTAAGTAAATATAATTAAAATAAACACGACAATTTCTAACAATATAGGAGAAAACGTAACTCCGGTAAAATACAAACAACACCATGGACCACTTTCAAATCAATTCAATCTCAAAACCGAATCAAATCCGTTAAAAAAGTATCGAACCCTGATCCGAGTTTGGGGGAATAAGTATAACAAGGTATAGCGATAGGTCAGGTGAACGACAGAACTCCGTCCGATTCACGTTACACTGAATAAGTGACGCATAGGGGACTCCCTATCAAACAACGAAGCTAATAGCTATGCGCTTGCGCTTATAAAAGCGAGCGCGGTTCAAATCCATTCATTCGCACACCGCTAACAGTGAGAAACAGTCGCGAGTAACACAAATGCCAAAAAAATATCGGAATTTCGTCAATTAAATTCCAAATAAAAGAATTTCATCAAGTACAACTTTGAATTCTGAAATTGAATTCTCTCACAATTTCCAATTTGAAGAAAGAAAAACAAAACAACATCAACATGAAGAAGTACTCAGTCGTCGGTAACAAGAAGAAAGTTACCATGGAGGTGAATCCTACGCAGCTGAGGATTGTGGGGAACAACTGCATCGTGAGGGTTGCTGTCAACCAAGGGGAGATTGAAGTGATCGGCAACGACTGTCGCATCGAAGTGACCGACAACCACGGAGTGATTAACTTAGTGGGGAGCAACGGTATGGTGATCATCAGCAAACGCTGGAAAGGCGACAAGGTCCAGCTGCTTGGCACCAACTGCCACCTCATGGTAGCCGGCAAGGAGAAGAGCACAGGAAACTACGAAGCCCAGCTTTCACCGTTCAGCAAGGACCTGGATGACGTGATTGAATCCATCTTCTCATTCGTGATGCGGTGATGGAATCATAGTGAATTTTGGACTAAAGTGCTGTGAATAGCTTCTTGTGTCAGTTCGCCTTCTGATTCTGAAAAGCAGAATCGTTATTCGTCATAAGTACGGAGGTAAACGAGTTTTCCGCCATAGAATATGTAGGAATTGTTCTATTCTATGTCCTGTGCTATGCTAAATATACGCTTTGAATATTACCATAACAGTTGTTTTTTCATTGGAATTTAAATTGGTTCGATGTTATTCCCCTGAGCTTTGCTCGTTAGAATGGATTTGTTTTGTCTTTTTCTAACGCTTGGAGATGAAAGAGACGGATGACCACGTCATCTCAATTAGTAACAGTAACGTTGCTTTTTCTATACAGTTATCAATCTTCGTACTGAGTGTTGAAATGTGAATGGAGACAGTTTAAAGTTTTATCAAACTATCTTAGTTTATTTTTGTCACACATACTCCTACAATCTACACGAACAACACACATCAATCTCATGCGTGATATCTGTTTTCAGTTTTATTTCTTAAGTAATATGTTTTTACTACAGAAACTTTATTTTTCCTGAACCGCCCACCATACAGGTTTTTCCATTAGGAATTTCTCCCCCACAGATTATTCATATATTTCTCAGTAGCAAACGAAAAGCTGAAAAGAGATTTCATGATTTCGATATGTTCGAAATTGTTAATATGTTTTTAATTGCAAGTCATAACACAACTTTACTACACGTTTAGTAGACACACATAATCTTGTACATTTAACTACGAATAAACAAAAAAGATAAGTCCTATCCAACACAGAAAACCACAAAACCATCTTACTGTGAACACAGATTATCTTTGCTGTGAAAGAGGTTCTTTAACGTGAATTCCACTAGTAAACCAATTGATAGTCAAAAATATGCCGCTGACGATAACCGTGTTATCGGCTTGTGCCCCACTTAGTATCGTGAAGAAACCACGAAATAATTATTCACTGACTATTACGAGTCCATTGCTGGCTCCTAAAGAGAGTAATATTATTTTAGTCATATCTTTCAGAAGAAGCTCGTCGTGTACCTCTACTAAATATGGGTTTCCTCTTCAAAAGAAATGGCCTTTCTCAACCAAACCAAAGGTCATCTAAAATTAAAGTTTTTAGAGTCATCCGTAAGTATGATAGAGTTTTATAGTTCACAATATATCGTACCGCGAATTATGAGTTATAGCAATATACCCACACAGGCACCTTACTTTGTGTAGATTATTTCATCACCACTGCTCTCAAAACGTGAAGGAAAACATCGTAAGGAAACCAGGATGTCCTAGAACCAAACATTCCAAGACATGTGACATCTACCAACCCGCACTGGGCCGAGTGGTGGATTACGGCCCACTCCCTCTGACTGAGAGGAGGCTTGTGTCCCAGCAGTGGGAACGTAATGGGCTTACTTATATACTTCGCAGACGGCAATTAGCAACTGCCACAGTTTAAATGCTAAAAAGCCACAGCCGCTCCATGAAGATATTCAGCCAAGGTAAAATTAAAAGACGACCGAAAAATATTTAGGTAGTTGGCAAAAGCTATACGGATGATGAAAGATGCCGCTGCCTGTTCTTTTGATGCAGATAGATCCTGGGTATCATCGTCATCATTGTTTCAGCCGAAAGACGTCAACTCCTGGACATGGGCCTTCACAAGGTCATCTGTCCACCTTGTGGGAGGGAAGCCTTCAACGCTACGTCTTCCGACGCACACTGGATATAATCCATACTATAAACGCGAAAATAAATCTGTGTATGTTACTCTTCTACCTTAACGACTGATCGAATTGACCTGGATCAGGCCAAAGGCTAGTTTTTACCGCGGTAATAGGCACCCGTGAAATAATTTGAAATAAGTTGGTGTACACCAACTGAATATAAACAATAATGGTCAACGTATGAAGATGGATAGTAATAAAAGGTACATACTCCTCTTCTTAAAGAAAGCACAAAACGAAAACATCCGGTGAGCAGGTTACCGGTCCCAAAATGACACGAACAGGGGCATGGCGATGCTGACGCACATACAGGTCTAAAGTTTTCATTTATGAATAACATCAGTTATTATGAATGAGTAATTAAAACTTATCACAATATTACGTACGATGATAAGAACTGGCACTTAATCACGTGTAGCATCAACAAGTAAACACTTCAAATTAACCTTGGCGATAGTTTATTGATGTACGTAGGTACGTCAGTAAGTTCGCTAATGTCAAGATCAGGACTCTTCTGAAAGCATCAGCCGCTTCTTGAAGGCAATGAAGACCAACGAAGAGGAGAAGACAAAGAAACAAACCCAACTCTAACATTTGCTACAAAAAGTCAGGTAAGAAGTTAACCATGTGGATTTTGAGACAAGTCTCGTCGACATAATAATAAAAACTGTTTTTATTGCAGGCAAAATTCACATATACCGCATGATTATTTTTACCGTCTCGAAAAAAATAGGGTATAATAGGCGAACGGAGTAGAAGCCTATGGGACAGTTTTTTTTTTAAACGATAAAAAGTATCGATATTCAAATCATACGCACCCTACTAAATGCGCGGAATTTATCAATGAATTAGTAGCTTTCCTTAGCGGCCGATAGGTAGTCGCTGCACTTGCCGTCAGCCTCTTTGATATTCTTTCGCAGGCGCACAAGCCGCTCGCGCATCCCCGCCCGCCCGCGTGGTCAATGCTACTAAGCAAATATTCCCGGGTATGGCTTCTGTTCCACTTACACAACACACCATATTATTCTCGAGACGGTAAAAAATTTCAGCCGGTATAAATAGTAAACAGTAAAAACATTGAAAATTAAAACATGGAGGTATGTATATGTGTACCCATAGCCTTCAAAAAACATAGTCTCGTAATTTTTTGGTCTCACTTAACAGAAATCCAGTGCACAGATATGGGCTTGCTAGGTTGCACGAGACAACCCTCAAAATGCTGTAACTAGAGCATCTCAAACTTTCCCAAAAAGGCGCGACACTCGCCCTCATGATGGCATAAAAGTCCGGGACTGTGACTTCGGCAAACATGCCCGAAGCACTGCAATATCTTGGCAGTTTGTTAAGGGATCGGCAAGCATCATAGTACTGAACCCTTAATGAACTGTACATCCTTTTTGTGAAGTGGCATAATGCAATGACCGAACATTATTTCTCATGTGCCAGTCATGCATTAAAATCAAATCAGTTGCACCTTTTTTCTCCGTGTGAGTAGGTACCTACGAATGGTGTAATAATTGCTCATGTAGTGGCAAAAAGACAACCAGTTAGCAAGGTCAGTAATTATAGCGATGCTGACTACTGGAAGATGCATCAGATAGGTTAACGTTGGTTGAGACTTAGATATAAATTATAGCTATTTTGTATCCAGTCTCATACTGCACCCTAATTGCATAATACACGATCAATTTACAATCTGAATCATTTTGAAAGAGATTGCTAATCAATTGCTTCAAAATTCGAAAAAAAAACTAAAAAGAACTGGTCAACAACGTAAATAACGCAATGAATCTTGTTCATCACCACCATTTCAGCCGAAAGATGTCCACTGCTGGACATAGACTCCTCCAAAGGGGGGTTTGCCATAATCGCCACGCTTGGCAGGCGGGTTGGCGATCGCCAAAACTGAACTGAATTGGTTGAACTGCCAAAATGAAACAGACTGTGTTATGCAATTTGATAGCTGGACTTGGTTTAAATTTATCCCCATTTCCATTTTCAACCATTTTCCCCCCTATTGCCTGCATTCCAATCACTTACCTATTCAATAAATTATAACATGACAATACATCAATCATACAAAAAAATAGGTCTGTCCGTCTGTAGAATGAAGCCATCACGTGACTAGCGTCAATTTAACCACCATAGTTAACACATTTACTATAATTACTGTAAAGTTAGTGCTGTGACAGTGAATGGGGTGGCCTTAAATAAGGGTAGCAGCGAGACTGTCCCTCAAGAAGAAAATTGTATTGTATAATATTTCGATAGTCCGTACTAAGATCCAGTCAAAGAAACAACAGCCACTGATACTTTGGGTGTAAAAAAACAACTAAGGAATACAGGAAAGATAAAAAGGTAATTCTGAAAACGGTATTAATAGTATCTAGGCCAAAAATGGAAGTATGTCACCGGGCCTGCAATCGGCCCTTCACGATAAATAAATCACGATAGGTCCTATAAAAAGTCATCAACAAAAATAGCAGTATAAGTCAGCACAGAATTTGGATTTATTGGACAACTGACAATTATTACAGGAGATTAAAAAAACTGTAGTGACTAGATTAGTCGAATAATTGATAGCATAGCAAAGTATATCCTTTATACAAAACTTCACACATAACAGCCAACGGATTTTTTCTAAAATCAATTCACTGGATCAATGTTTGTAACAATATTATGGCTTCCACAATCAGCAGTGTACATTTACAGACTTGTATAATACTCCATTACGGATTGCAATTGGATCATTCTACAGCTGCGTGACTGTGAAGGTGATTGTTGGAAAATCTATCCATAACTAGCTGTTGCTAGCGGTTCCACTCAAATTCTAGAGAAACAGCTTCATGTACCGGGATAAAAACTATTCTATTAGTTCATCTAGGACATGGTTTACCTAGATATCAAAAATAAACCAAATCCGTTGAGTAATTTATGCGTAATTGAGTAACAAACATCTTCACAAACTCACACGTTTGTTAAATTAGTAATAGATGATATCTAGTAGGTAAGTACACATAGTTATTAGACACGTGGCAACGGGAAATCCCACAAAAGTGATAGGTCACGATCATGAGCACTGAGATAAATGAGGAATTCTGTGGTCACGCTTGGAAGCGATACTTCTATTATGGTTTGTCTATAGAGTGGGGAACGGCGGGTAAGATTGAGAATTGATATAAATTAATTATTATTAAGAACGGTACAATACAGTGTCGGTCGGGAGTGTATTGAACTATTAGTCTGGTTCAAAGACTAATAGATGAAAAATGCGACGTCCAGAGTGGCCTCTTGGAAGGTGGCAATATTTCACCATATTGTTACCGTGAGTTTGTAACACTATACTGCTGTCATAGTCTTGCCGACCTATTAAACTATTTGGCAGTTTTAAATCGCTTTATAATTTGGTAAAACCCTTATGGATGACATAATGTTACTATCCGAAACACACATAGGTACAGTATTTCTTACAGCAATCTCCATCTCTAAATGCTTGCACGTAGGGCCACTAATCGATGGTCAAATACCAGTAATTTCGGTACTAAACAAGCCTCGTCCCAATTTCCAGCTTTCACCTTCGCACCTTTCACTCCATGTAATTCCCCTGTAGCCTTCAGTTCATCTTACAAAACGTTATTTAACTCAATATCGACATCCTCCTTATGCAAGACCTTAACGTCGATGTTTTTATTTGAGGAATTAACCCGCCTGGTCTGGCCTTACCTTGATTTAACCGGATGTCCGAGATGACCAATTTAAAGATGGAACTTAATGTGTCAGCCGGATGATAGCTGGTCTTAACTAGTCCACAGACGTCTGGGGGATTTTTATTGTGTTTTCGTACTGAGAACTACATCCTCTTAATGCTTATCGTGTCTGGTTGAAGTTCATTTGTACCACATAGTCTAGTTCTATAATGTGGGCTTCCTTATCCTGTGCTAAAATAACCTTCACTATTGGAAACATCGCCTCTCTAAGACTATATTAATAAGTAATACCCCTCTTCATACTTATCATGTCTGGTTGAAGTTCATTTGTACCATCGTCTAGTTCTTTAATGTGGGCTTCCTTATCCTATGCTAAATAACTTTTACGAGGGCTATTGGAAATATTGCCTGTATAATAATAAGTACCTCACCCTAATAGTCTTCACCCTCGAATTACTTATATCTACCAAATTCTTTATCTGTCTAGCCTTTTCAAAACTATGAACGTTCAGTATATTCTGGTACAGTTGAATTATTAAATTTTTTTCCTCCATTTTGCTACCAAGTTGATGATATAATTTGTGTAACGAAAGAAATTGTTGCCACATATTTCTGCACATTGTTTAAACATTACGCTACTCGTAGCAATTTGTCAGGCGATAACTATGAATAATAATCGAAACCAAAATGTTCTGAGAAAATAAACGTAACGGTTTTTGACAGTCGATTCATAACAGACTCAACAATTTCGCTGAATACGCTATACAATTCTTGTTAATAAGGTGTTACGTGGTTTTTGATCAAGTTTGAGCAAGCGATGCATGAGTTGTTACAAAAATGTACTTACCTTATCGTTATTATCAAAATGTTTAGCATAGTTATCTCAAAGGCAGCTGAAAATTTGACATTGACTTTGGAGAATGCTGTAAAAGGAAAATGTCACTATGATAAGGTAATTTAGGTTTATTCATAGAAGTAAGTTTACGCAAAAAACTGAGTCAAGTCCACGATTTTTATGAAATCATTTTCTGTTACTGATTGTTAGAATATCAGATTGCATAATGTGGTTATTCACTTTATTTCCAGCTAAATAAATGTGTTAAAAAACGTGCGTTACTTGCAACGTGCATGATAAATGAGTCAGCATAGGTAAATGCACTTTGCACTGTAATACTTAGTCCATATTAGGCCCAAATTGATGGTAGGGACACACGGCTATATATGTCAAGCTATAATTTCCAGTATAAGCTGCCCTCTCATTGTACAGAAATCCTATACAATACGAGATCAGCTTATACTGGAAATTATAGCTTGATATTTTATTTATTTAAGTTAGCCAACAATTGTTTACACAATACATTTAAAATAAGTTCCTTAATACTACGTTTATAAATGCAACAATTACTTACAGGCTAACACAACACCATGTTGAGATAGGAGCCTTTTGGTCTCGTACAGAACTTCCTTCTTTTTATGTTACTGTTACTTTGTTTTTTATTGTTTTTGTTTTTTTCCTGTGCGAGTCACAATAAATACTTTTTCTTTCTTTCTTTCTTTCTTTCACAACATGCACCAATTATGGTTTCACATAATAATTAATTAAACAAAAAAGGAAATTTATCGATATGTAGCCGTGTGTATGTGTGACGTGTTGTGGTTGACTAATATAGTAATAATACTATTTTCCCCGGTTTTACTCGATACGATTTGAATCGAGTTACGATCAGTAATGGACGTATTCGGAGCAATAATGATGAATAACGATTACAGGAGAAAAATCCAATACAGTCCTCTATTTTGCGAGTTTGCTTTCAAATTGTGTAGATTTGAAGCGATGTTAGAAAATGTTTAACTCAGCATTTTAGGTATGAAGAAGCTACAAGTACGCGGCGGGCTCGTCTTGTCGGGCCAATTCAGTGAGCGTAACGTAGTCAGAAGATATAAGAGTTACGCGATAGAAAGAGAGGCAACTTCTAGGTGAATTTAACTGCAGGTAATTAGCGCTGTGCGAATGCTGAATTGCACTTTATTGTGTCGGAGCAAGAGTCGCTTTTTATTTAAATGTTTTTGCGGAGTGAACCATCTGTCTTCTGTGTCAATAGCGTTACCAGCATGTTGTTGTTCCACTGCAGGGCAAAGGCCTACTCTCATACATATACCTAAGGCACTTGACCACCACGCTTACTCAAGGTGGATTGGTGATTTCAGACTTACATGAATTTACTAGCATCTCCCCGATTAATTCACTAGACACCACAATACAGGATGTTAAAGAAATTTCAGCCACATTTTTATAAAAAAAGACAATATTTTTTTATAAAAAAAATCTGTATTTTGGTAAAGATAAAAATAAAGATAAAGATCATTTATTTGTCAAACATGCGTTTACATAAACTGAGTAATCAGACATGCAAGGTATTGAATTAATAGAAGTTGTGTGCGTCCATGTTTTGCCAATGGCGTACAAATTTTGTAGGTATAGAAATTTACATTTAATTGCATTTATATAAAGTCATTCTAAATTTCATTACAAAATACAAAACAAATAATTGATGTCAAGATATGAGGTATAGGTATAATAAAGTCAAAATAGATTAAATTATGTCCAGAATATTCATGCAGTCAAATAGAATAATTCAAAATTGATTTAAGATTCACATTATTCAATTGTTACAATTGTTCAATTCTTAACTATGTATATTAGAAGACGGAATAGAAAAGTCCTTTTCATTTAAAAAATCAATAACATTGTAATACACTTTACTAACTAAAAAAACCACGCACAATGAAGGGTTCCGTAGTTAGGATGAATTTATCCCAAGAACAACCTTAACATTGTAGTTGTAAAACATGTTCTCCTATGCAGAATGTATAGGAGATCATGTTTTTCAAACTGCAAATTTAAGTTGGTTGATTATTACTCGTTAACCTATACAGACTACTTAGCTCTGATAGTTTTCCTTTTAATTTCGTTATATATACTACTGCTGTGAATTTTTTCACAAATCCAAGTACGACCATTTAGCTGGCAAGGGGGGTGGGAGGGATTTGACTCTAACAAAAAAAATCTGTTAAAAGCTTAATATTTCGCAAATGGATCCCTGAATCCAAAAATGGTTTTCACTAACTCACAATATTTTTGAACGACCTTTCTAACGATACTCCACAACATGGGGTCGATAGGAAAAAAAAACAAACATCCCCACTTTACGTGTAGGGGCGGTACCCTAAAATAATATATTTTTCTTGATTTTATTTTACCACTTTGTCGGCATGATTAATATGTATACATATGCCAAATTACAGCTTTCTAGTACTAACCGTCTCTGAGCTAAGCCGCGGATAGACAGACGGACATGGCGAAACTATAAGGGTTCCTTGTTTACTACGGAACCCTAAAAACTGCCTCGTCGGTCGAGTGATCGCAAGCGCTACTGCTGAGCATGAGGCCCTGGCTTTGATTCCCGGGTCAGGCTAAGTGTTATAGATGTTTTACACTATTAATATCTCAGTAGCAGCCCGGAGTCTGAATTCGTGCCCGGTTGATGCCAATAGGTTCGCCCCCTATTACATGGGACTTAAACATAACTGGCGAAATATGGGTGTACTATAGGTACACCTCTGCCTAACCCTTCGGGGATTAGAGGCGTGATGTTTTGTTATGTAATGTTATAAACTTAAAGTCTATCACCCTAATTGCGTAATACACGATCAATCACAATCTGAATTATTTTGAAAGAGATTGCTAATCCATTGCGTCATAAATTCGAAAAAAATATCTGCTTGACAACGTAAATAACGGAATTAATGTTGTTGAACTGTCAAAAAAACTGGCGCCATTTTTGTAGCAAAAAAAGATGATTTGCCACCTTCAGGTTAAAAGTCGCCGGGATTCGAACCCAGTACGACGCAGGACGAATAATGAAACACAGTATCCAGGTTGAGAACACAAAGTATATAAAAAAATGGGTTAAAATAAAAATAGTTTTATTTGACAGTTCAACAACATTCATTGCGTTATTTCACAGTCCCCATTTTCACACAGTAACACATTTTCGGTAAATGATTAAGACAAAGATTAGTCATAGAGTTACGCAATAGACTTTGTTGCGCCAATTCTTCTTCCCAGTTAAAGTAGGTACTAGGAAGTGGTGAAGGGTGGGCGTTTTTGGGGGACTGTCTTATCAAACTTTGACGTTCGAAAAGTGCTGATTCTCAGCCTAGGTTGAATAAATGACTTTCGAATTTTGAATTTTGATAACAGGTCCTCGTGATTATTTCCTGAATTAGCACTAATGGTAACAAAACTGTCCTCATTTACACACAAGCGATGGGAACCATACACCACTTGTTACGGCAGTTATTAGGTAAATAGGTAAACAACCACTAGAATGCACACGATAAGCCATAACACACCATAACCACCGATACAGTCAAACAAATTGCTTTGTTACCAGTCTATCAAACTGTTGGCAATCACATTAATAAATGGGAAATATTTCATCGCTACATCCAAGTGACTGCCCCGTTGGTCGCAAGCGCTGCTGCTGAGCATGAGGTTCCGGGTTCGATTCCCGGGTCGGGCAAGTTGTTATTGCGTTTAGCCCGATGATGGCAATAGGCTTACCCCCTATTACATGGTATTTATACACAACTCGCGAAATGTAGGTGTACTATAGGTGCACCTCTGCCGAACCCTTTGGATAAAATAGGCGTGATATTATGTTACATCCAAGTCAAAGGATGTAGAGTAACTTGGCTATTTAGTATTTAGGATCTCAAAATAGGAATTATTAGTCCTAGAGGTACAGTAGGCGCTCGGTAATCCGGCGATCACTAATCCTACCCGTCCAATAGTCCGGCATTTTCTAACTTAGCTCTCGATCACCATAGATCAGCGGTTCTCAAACTTTTTTGGCGACGGAATCCTTTTGCAAAACGAAATATGTAATGTGTATTCCTCATTAATAATCATGATACTTGACATTAACATTTACATCTAATGTGGGATATGAAATAGATTTTTTACTTTTCATAAATTGTTTGATGTCAGGCTTGATTGAAGAGAGTTGAAGTCGCATGTCAGGTAAGGCAACAGTTCTATTGCGGTATTTTGTTTTTATAGCTGCATAGGTTAAGTTGAGAATCCTGTTTCGCACAGTTTGTAACTCCGGCCTACAGTCTTGTTAAATATTTACGCCGAGATAAAATATTGGTCACAATTAACCAGTATTTTTGCGGAGCCCCCACAGAGTGTTGCGGAGCCCCGGGGCTCCGCGGAGCACACTTTGAGTAACATTGCCATAGATATCCGTCTCCACTCTGTAAAGGCTTGTGCAGACAAGCGCGACTTGTCGCGCGACGCGACACCGGTTATTGTTATACTGTGAAGTTTTCTTAGAAATTGTAT
Source organism: Agrochola lota (assembly GCA_947364205.1). NCBI lineage: Eukaryota > Metazoa > Arthropoda > Insecta > Lepidoptera > Noctuidae > Agrochola > Agrochola lota. Next base: position 4,722,963 of record OX376225.1, on the reverse strand, counting down.
TGTTCGTGTCGCGCTGGTCTGCACAAGCCTTATTCCGGCATTACAAAAGTGCCGCCGGATTACAGAGCGCGCGCATTGATCGTGGTCGTTCTGCAGTCCGGTCCGAATTTAAGGGTATTATTACGTAAACTAATAAAGATTGTTTACTTTGCAAATCTGTGTTAAAATTATTTCTTACTAGCTAGCTGACATTTCCTATAAAAACCCAATAATTCGGCGTTTCCGATAATCGATAATTGGCGAAAAAAAATGGGTTCCGGATCACCGAGCGCCAACTGTACCTACAAAAAAACAGTTGCATTCATTATAATAGACTGTTCAATGATAGCAAAATGGGAATCACTTGTGGTTCGATGAAATTAAATGCATGGCTGAAATGTGGCCGGGAAAGTTTTTATATGTAATTTTTCTTGGATCTGAGAGAGTAGCAAGAAGATCGGAAAACTAAAAACATAATTTATTTGTCATTTCCCACAACTGTTTATCCCATCATATAAATTCTTAACCTACTCTTGTTTGCCAAATGTCTCAGGAAAACGGATTTAAAAATTACCCATTTCTCGAAAGTTGGCATCGATTCAACCATAAATCTTATATAATATATAAGAGGTATTAGAAAATGTATTTATGATAGATATTCTTGTTTATTGGGATTTTGTGAACTTTTGAGGTAATGTTCATTGTGTCACTGTGTCCATGGTGGATTTTTCAGGCGAAGCAGTAAACCGTAGGTATCTTAATCGTTGTAGCTAATGGAAAACGGTCTAAGGAGACTGTCCTCAACTTTTTGAGACATTTTGATCTGTATTCACAGATTTTTAAATAAGTACAGGCAGCAAAAAATAGGCAAAATCCACAAAAAAAATTTTTTTGCTTGTCGATTCCGTTTCCATCCATCCATCCAAAATTCATCTCGAAAATCCACCTTGTACCTATTTACTATTAGGTACAGAGGCTATAGCGCCATCGTCTGCAAAACCAAGCATTCATATTTTATCAAAATAATTAATTTAATGTTTAAAACTAGCTTCATCCCGCGACTCCATCTGTGTGAAATTTAAATATGGCCTAAGTTTTCGCTTAGCGTTCTTTCTGACTTTTTCCTTTTGCTCGACTCCTAAGGGTCGTAGCGTGATGTTAAGACGCAGATATATGCCAGTAACCTTGAGTGGTTAGCTTGCGTGTTCCGTACTGAGCTCACGCAACGCGTTGTACGTCCAGCCAGTAATAGCACTCGCCCATCAAGGACGGCTGTCCCAAATTAGACGCATTTTTTGTTTATTGTACATAAAACAAAAGGTATTTTAATAAAGCACGTATATTAAAAGATCAATAATTAAATTATCTTTAAAATGGTGAAGGTTTCAGAAAAATTATATAATAATATAAAAATTATTGAGTTTGCGTGATTGTACGTTTTTGTGCCGCGTTAGACATTAGTTTACAAATTAATTTCATTATGTAATATAAACTTAATCTAAAATGTTCCTATATTAAGTTATTAAGAAAATGCTCTAATTTAATATATATTTTTTCCAAATCATTTACACTACTCGTTTAGACGTGATCTTAAGTATAAAATTATTAAAATTCGTCGTTAAGAATTGCGCTATCAAATGCAAAAAAAAAACAAATAGTTTGCGTTCAAACAAAAAGAAAACATTTTTTATTGTAATATTAGTATACCTACTGATACTCGATTGGTTATAACTTATAACGTATTTTTAAACAAGAAAGTGTCATCTATAAAAACCCTTTTTCCGATTTGTTTACCTTCATTTAACTATACCTAAAGCAACGGAGTTTTAAAACTTCCGTCGCTAATAGTGTACTTTACATTGATCAATATCTAACCGCGTCCATTTGGTAATGAACTCTGCTCATCCAGTTGTAACTGATAACGGAACGATTCAATAGCGTTGTTTGGACGACTTTTGATAATTGCCCCCACTTTGTAATTCATTTAGATTGGATTAGAAATATTTTTGTGGTACTTTTGTATTTAAGTAAAGTAGTGGTAGTATCTGGTAGTAGTAGTTTAGTAGAGTTTGTATTTTACAATAATAACATTAAAAAAATATGGTACAAAACAATATTAATGAATAAAAAACTATAAATAAAAATGATAATGTTAGTTTTTTGCCAGAAAATTGTCAATTATTGAATAAATAAAAACACAAAAAGTTTTAAAACATTTAAAAAAATGCAAAAAGTTCAGGTTCCACCGAGATTTGAACTCGGATCGCAGGATTCAGAGTCCTGAGTGCTAACCGTTACACCATGGAACCGATGACAGTGCGATCGAAAAGTACCAGAAGTTAAAAATATTATCAACCAGATAGAACAACAAAATATATTTAAAAATCTAGTCTTACCAACCTGCTAAAATCAAATATTTATCATTCTTAAAGATATTAATCAATAATAATAATAATTTATTGTCAGAAAATGGTTAAATAATGAATAATTAAAAAACAAAAAGTTTAAAAACATTTTAAAAAATGCAAAAAGTTCAGGTTCCACCGAGATTTGAACTCGGATCGCAGGATTCAGAGTCCTGAGTGCTAACCGTTACACCATGGAACCGATGAATGTCAGGTTGAAAATAACCATATGTTGGTACGAATGTGTATAGCAGGTAATTGATATGAGCATGTTCATTTTAGAAAGGCGAAAACTAGCAATGAAATTCAAAATGATTGGTGAGTTTATAATAAGTACTTTAGAATGTGTTCGGGCTTTGAGTGTGAACAGGCTATTCATTTTAATACGACCGAAATACTTTTAAAAAAAATGCGTCTGGTCAATTTTTTTGCAATCAACTGAATACTTGGGTATTTTTTACCGATTTCCAAAAAAAGGAAGAGGTTATGTAAATGAAGGGTTTAAAAAAAAAAGCTGTAGGTACTTTGCAGTCCAGCTGTTAGGTAAGTACCTATTACTTGATACAAGTTCATAAAGATACTTGCAATACAATTATTGATAATTATAATCTAGAGAGAACTTGATATGATGTCAGATGTGCATGATGCAATGAAATCGTATCAGGTTCCACCGTTCTCTTTCTCTTTCTCTCTTAAGTTTACTATTACCGGGGACTATAAACAGCTGATTCAGTCATGAATTGCTTCATCCATATTATGATAACGAAGGTCGAAAGAGGCAATCGGGGGTTTATTGATTGTGATAGTGAAAGTGAGTAACTAAGTCCATTGGAATAGACGACCTCGTAATTGCCTTACCACTTTTGACAAAACTCCCAGTAAATTAAAACTTCCCTTAGTGTTCTGCCGCTCGTGTATTTGAGTACGAGATAATACACGAACGGTATCGATGTCGACGGCTGCAGTTGCCTCTGTCGTTGGTGCGTGCCACTCGTGTGTATGAGCACTAAAATTTAAAACATCTATTGGTGCCGATTCTCTTGTACACCGAACTAAACTATCACAAAAATTCCTTACTTTTGGCTATGAGAATCTTAGAGGTATTCTGCAAATAAAATTCTTTAAACTAAAAAATAATTTTGACACAACTAAAATATAATTTGACAATCGCTAATTCACGTGGTACCCGTGGTTTGCCATAACCCGTGTTTTTTTTTAGAGCTGGAGGCGCGCAATGGGTGCCGCCTCGAAGTGTTGTAAATGGAATTTTTCACTTTTTGTATGGAAAATATGAAAAAATATTACCTGCATGTTCAGGTTATGGGGTTTGAGAGTTTTATAAAGGGGGTCGAAATTTTCATTATTTTTGCGATAGGACGCACCATTTTCGAGATATTAAGCAAAACTAAAAATAAATACAGTACTGTTTCTGCACGTGAAGTCGAGATGTTGGTGTGAATTTTACTTCATGACAACTTATTCTATCCCACACCTTTTTAATCGAGATTAAAAATTGTCAGGTTTAGTCAGGTTTGGTTTTTACAATCAAAATTTTAGGTGAAAAACGTCAAATTCAGAATAGCAAAAATGCAATTTTCATTAAATCAAAAACTCAGTACTATCTTAGTACTGTCAAACTAAAATATGGTGAAGTTGTGTCACTTTAGTCTATTTCAGAATGAGAAATCGCCGTTTGACAGGAATAAACTAAATTTTAGTGATTTTTAGTCTAGTTTAGAGGTATTTGTGACAAGAGTATCGGCACCAATGCCTGGTTCCTTAAACAAAAACGCATCGTTTTGCATACCAATGGTAGAATTATTTATAATCAATCTGCCTAGCCTTTTCCCAACTATGTTGGGGTCGGCTTCCAGTCTAACCGGATGCAGCTGAATACCAGTATTTTACATGGAGCGACTGCCTATCTGACCTCCACAACCCAGTAACTGGGTAATACGATACCCCTTGGTAAGACTGGTGTCAGACTTTCGGGCTTCTGACGACTCGTAACGACTGTCAAAGATCCACGAATGACAGCCGGGACCAACGGCTTAACTTGCTTTCCGAGGCACGGAGGATTCTCGGTATGTAAAGATGGTCACCCATCCACTGACCAACCCCGGCAAGCGTAGCTTAACCTGATGGATCGACCAGTGCGGCTGTTGTTACTTAGCCACGAGCTCCTCGGTAGAATTATTTATAGCCAAATATAAATAGTTTTGCATACTAATGGTAGAATTGTTTATAGCCAAACAGGGCATATAAATTGTTTCTTAAGCTAAGCCTTTGATAGCTAATTCCGTAAGGGAAAAAAAAAAAAAAAAAAATTAAATTCAAATTCAAATTCAAGATAATAATTTTATTTCACATAAACCTATATGGGCACTTATGAAACGTCAGTAGTTAGGTGCACGGTTCCAATTGGTCGTTTCCTATGGATTACGACTAATCTGTTTCATTCTAACACTGCTCTTCGTTTAGAATACAGATCTATAAATATTTTACAAATAAATAAATTGCAAATCAAATCCGTTTTAATACATCATACATAGGGTTGCCAACCATACTGTTAAAAACAGTATACTGTTTTTCACTCTAAAATACTGCCGTTCGATTTTGTAAAAATATCACCATGAAACTTAGGTGAAGTGAGCGTGAAGTGAGCTGTCAATAGTGTTAATCCCTAGCATCCTGCCGGTCGATTATGTGGCAGTGACAGCTCACTTCACTTAAGCTTCACATTAATATTTTTACAGAATCGACCGACTGGTTACTATTCAATAAAAATAAAGTACCTATACAGGGTGGATTTTTGAGACGGGGCAATAAGGACAGCTACCTTAACCGTTGTCGCTAGAAGAAAACGGTCTTAGGAGACTGTCCTTAACTTTTTGAGACATTTCGATCTACATTCACAGATTTTGAAAAAAATGTACTTACAGCCAGCAAGAAAATGGAAATATAGGAAATGTTTTTTGCGATTTCTGACTTTTCTAGTACTTAAACCTCAGTTGGTCCACTAGAGTTGTTTGATCCTTATAAGAAACAGGATCGATTCGATTGACAACAAAAAAAGTTTTTGTGAAAACTGCCCATTTTCTTTTCAAAATCTGTGAATGCAGATCGAAATCTTTCAAAAAGATAAGGACAGTCTCTTCAGACCGTTTTCCTGTAACTACGACGTTTAAGGTAGCTGTCCTTACTGCTCCATCTCAAAAATCCACCCTGTATAAATATATTGTTTTCACTGATACCCAGACCTATAAGTATCTAAATAAAAAAGGAAGTCGACGGCAAAAAACGAAAATATAAAACCAAAGACACCGACTTCCAAAATGAGTTAAGTACCTACTTACCTAGTATGTTTTTGGAAGTCGGCTGTTTTGTTGTTTGTAAAAAAGTCTTTTTGTCCAAAATACTGTTTATTTTCCAACTTTCCCATAATATACTTTATTTCTTGTACAAAAAGTTGGCAACCCTAATCGTACAACTCAAGTTACATGACGTTATTGTACCACAGTCCACAAGCCACAAGTGATCATGCCGGCCAACCGCAGGAACTCACAAGTTCCCTGACGTCACAACCGCATCCTGCTTTATGTACTTTTTGAATTTTGAGAACTACCCACGGTACCGGGGAAATTTCAAGTTGCTAGGGGTAAAACTCAATTGGTCATGTTGGATGATTAATTTATTTGTTAACTATGGTCATAATGGGTTTTTTTGTTTTTTATTTGATTACTAAAGTGATTTGTTGGCTATCTGATGCTTAGATGTAACTTTTGTTGCCTTACCACCTTAGTTTCATTTGTATAGGCCCACGTTAATACACATGGATCTCTCCGCAAAAGCAACTCTTGCCACGACACAATAAACTTCGCACAGCGCTAATTGCCTGCAGTTATTAGAAGTTGGCTCTCTTTCTATCGCGAAACTCTTATGTCTTCTGACTACGTTAGGCCTACAGAATTGGCCCGACAAGACGAGCCTGCCGAGGGGCGTACTTGTAGTTTCATACTTCAAATGTGGAGTGCGCCTTCTGTAGGTACTTTTCTGTGGTATAGGGCCGAAACTAGTGGGTACTCATACCCACAGCTGAAAATGCAGAAATTCAAAGTACGTATAAAGTGCTTCAAAGATTTATTTACTTACGACTTAGCGGCCTTTTATAGGCATCGCTTTGAGGGTTATTTATTTAACATAAAAAAATTAAAGACCTATGCTATTGACACGATTTTACATCATTTAAATAATTTAGTATTACTCATTAAAATAATAATTTATACACATTTCTATAGTTCAATAATAATAATACTTAAATACATTTTTTATTAATTCGATCGCCTTATTAATTTATTTAGAAATAGGAAGTCATCTAGGTAGAACTGTAGGTTTTGTGATGTCTGTGTACGAGAATATGTGTGTGGAGTAGTACTTACCTACTTACTAATTATAATAATCACCGTATTGGTGATGTTCTTCATAAAGGTCAAGTCACAGATCTGTGGTCAAGTGCGTAATATAACTCGCAGCCGATAGACGCCGTGCGTGTATGACCATATTTCTGAACGTGAATGGATCTACGAGCAGCCCGGTGGTAACGGCCCCAACTAACTCAAATTCAAATTCAAATTCAAAAGTCATTTATTGAAAATAGGCTGAGAATCAGCACTTTTCAAACGTCAAAATTACATAAGACAGTCCCCCAAAAACACCCACCCTTCACCACTTCCTAGTGCTTAGCTGGGAAGAAGAAATGGCGCGTAACAAGTTGTAGATCGTGGGTACGAACCCAGGCAGGCGCTTTACTTTGTGTAAATAATTTAATTACCATTGCTCTCAAAACGGTGAAGTAAAACATTGTGAGGCATGTCCTAGAACCAAAATTTCGAAGACATGTGACATCTACAAAACTGAACTCTCGTGGTAGATTACAGCCCACTCCCTCTTGAAGAGAGGAGTCCTGTGTGACCCAGCAGTGGGAACGATATTGGCAGGTCGGTGATGATAATGAAACGAAGCTGTAAAGGAGTATGTTTGCTGATTGTATAATTTTATATTTTTTTGTTGTAAGTATTTTTATTATTTAATTTTTTGTTGTTAGTATTTTTATTATTTTATTTTTTGCTGATTGTATAATTTTTCTTTTTTTATTACCTAATTAATTAGTTATAAGTTGTTATGTACCCACATCAGATTAGTCACACAGGCACTTTTGAATTGTCAAGGGGGCGGACAGTCAGTCACAATCTCTTAAAAAAAACTCTACGGACACTTTTCACTCTTCTCAACTTAAATTGCGCTGCACATAACAAGTAAGTATTTTGTGTACATAACTATTTACTTACATTCGTCTGGCGCGAACACGTGCCTACATTATTTATGTACTTATATTACATTGTGTACTTATTATTCTATTGTGTATATTATGTATTCAGTTGTTTTACATTCCACCAATTAGACAGAACTATTGTGACGTCACTAAGACGTCGCAGTTTAATGTTGTTTTTACTTGTGGAGCACATTCCTTGAATTAAATTATTAAAGTTGGTAGTTTTACATAATGTTTTGGAACTATTTTGTGCAGTTAAAGAGTTTACAATATGTTATAAGTACACTTAATTTTAAAGTTTTACTTACATTAAAAAAATATTTTCTTTAAGGCGACGTTATCCGAGTTTTAATGATTTTATACTGAAGATCACGTCTAAATGTCTAAATGAGTAGTGTTAGTGATTTGGAAAAAATATATGTTAAATTAGAGCATTTTTTTATAACTTAATATAGGAATATTTTAGATTGTGTTTATATTACATAGTGAAATTAATTTGTAAAGTTATGTCTAATGCGGATAAAAAACTGAGAATCACGCATAATCTATCTAGCGTATTTTTCTGAACCCTTCACCATTTTTAAGGTAATTTAATTATTGATCTTTTGGTATACGTATTTTATTAAAATACCTTTTGTTTTATGTATATTAAATTAATAATGCGTCTAATTTGGGACAGCGCGCCTTGGGCGAGTCCTTACTGGTGGACGTACGACGCGTTGCGTGAGCTCGGTACAGAACACGCAAGCCAAACATTCAAGGTCATTAGCATATAACTGCATCTTAAAAATTTGCAGGAGCAGCCCTACATAAATAACCCGATGCATATGGCCGATGAACTGAGAAGACGTCAATTGTAATAAATCGCGATAGATAAAAGAGCTTGTGTTATGTTATGTAATGTTATTTTATGTTCCGATGATGGAAATCAATTTTCGAGAAAAACTGTTTCTGCCGTCACTAATCAAGTTTTGCTAAGAAACGGTCAGCAACTAAAGTCGATTAACACTTTATTCAATTTATCTATATTATTGAGCAAAATATTTAATATAAATATGAGCTTAAGAAAATTAAAATAGTATTATTTCGTATCTAAAATAATACCTCTCATCTACTCTTTATCTCCGCATGATGTTGCATGCTGATATACGAGCTTATATTTTGGTCTCGCACAGGTCTTTTTCTTTTTATTTACTTTTTTGTTAGTTTTGATGTTCTTTTTTTTTGTTTTAAGGATTTTGTTAGTTTGATGTTCGTTTTTTTATTGATTTCATGATGTTGTTAGTTTTAATTTCTTAATTTTATAAATTTAAAAAAAGAAAGAAAAAAAAACATATTTTTCAAAAAGCTTGCCAAACAAACCCCCAAATCAAATATGTTATTTTTTATTTCTATTTTTTAATTTAAAAACAGTGTTTCAAATCATTTTGTGTTAATTTTGATAATGTAATTTTGTTGATTAAAGCACAAATCAATTCTTATTATACATAGTAGGTACCTTCCATATGAGTTATTAGAGCTCAGCAGTGGATTTTCTTCATTCCATTAGGAATGAAGAAAAGTAGGATTACCTACTGAAATAACTTGACACGTCATCTTACTGTTGTAAACAGCTAATAATTTCATCACTGGATGGATTAATTTACATAGGTATTCGTAATTCTTAGAAAAAACGTGACTTGATATTTTATATTAGGTTAATGACATAAATTTAAAAAAACCGCGGGATGATGACTATTTTGCCTTGGAATACTGAACTGTTTTTTGTAGGAAATAAGGTCTATTATTGTTAAATTGTGATTAACAGTGTTTATTAAAACATTGTAATCATTCAAGCTTAATTATCATTTGAATGATTACAATGTTTTAATTTACCTACATAGATAGTGGTACATAATTTCGATTAGTCTGTCCCATCCCATTCGGTTCCATGGTGTAATGGTTAGCACTCTGGACTTTGAATCCAGCGATCCGAGTTCAAATCTCGGTGGAACCTGGGCGCAGTTTTTGGTTTTTATTTTAAGTATTGTTGTTTGATGAAATTATCGTGGATAGTTGGTTATTTTGTTGGTTGTATATTTTTCTGGGTAAGAAATTTTATATAGTTGAAATGAAATGAAATTGTTTATACTGTAAATAGGATATAGGAATCACTTTTACACGTCATATTAAAAATATATAAAATTTTGCTAGATGAGTTCGGCGTTTCCTATCCGACTACTCTGAGAAGAAAGGCCAAAACAAACTCAGAGGTCACAGTCTCTTTTAAAGTCCAGACATAATCTTGGTCAAGCCATATGAGGACCATGTAGATTAATGTCTGAAATGGTCTTTTGAGAAAAGAACCACACAGATTTGAGTGGACCTGTCCAGTCAGTGCAAGCATTTGTCAGTAATCGTGGAGCTCAACTCAGAACATAAGGAGCTCAACTTGACGAACAATATCAAAGAAAGGACATTTGGGTAGGCCGCATAAACTACTCAAACTGCCAGACCATCATTAACACTAACTGAGAAAGGAAAAAAAGGAGTAATGAAAAAAAAAATTAAAATAAAAAAAAATATCCACATAGTCGTCACATTCACAATAGGTAATTAAAATAATATTATACTTTACAAAGTAAAGTACTGTACATTTATTGTTACGTATTTTATACTTACTAGTAATATATTTTATAACCTTTTATACTAAAAAGTATACAAATCGATGTGGTTCTTTTTTTTGTGCTGTCTACCATAAATGGATGGAAAATCAAAGATACGGTAACACTCCAGTGTAGTCAATATCAAAATCAAATCATGACATGACATCTAATAGGAATCAGCCAATTGAACACAATATATGTAGTATAGAGATGTAGCTTGTAAACACATTATTGATGACTGAGCCATTGAGTCATTCACAACGCAACACAGTACACCTATAATTAATTTTATAAAACCTTTTCAAACATTGTCGGCCTAAAAACCTATTTACAACAAAAAAACAAAATACTTTCACGAAATATCATTTCATTACTAATAGCCAAGGTTTAGAACATAAAAAAATCGCCTGACAAGCCAAGTTTTGCCAAAACAACACCACTAAGTGCTCATAATTCGTATTAAATACGTCCCCAGATTATTCGGCCGTCGATCACACCCAACTAACCCAGTCCCGCCCAGAAGCCTCCTGGGCATCGTATTACTTTAATGAAAAAGCATCAAATAACGTAATTGACGGTGTGACGGGGTGACACGGTGGGAATGGGTTGCCAGGTAAATAATATCTGTTGAGCTACTGAAAAAGGGTGAGGTTATTTTTGAAAACACGTTAGGTTCCAAAGTGTTTACAAAAAATTACCTCTTCTTTCGACTTTTCGGATTCATGAACATATTATTTATCATTTGCTTCAAAAACGGTGAAGGAAAACATCGTGAGGAAACCGGCCTGATTCTGAAGAGCCTGAGAGACATTTCTCGACGGCATGTGAAGTCAAGTCAGAGGCCTAATATTATATTATACAGGGTGGCAGGGCCATCGACGCGTACACTGTTACCATGGATTCAGTACATAATTCTGAACCCACTGCGTTGAAATTTTTCGTCGGCTATTTGAAAACTAAAACAGCTTTTTTATACATTTTGACCGCGTAGGTATTGCAGTTTTCTATGAAACAACAATTTTAAACGTGATAACAAAAATTCATTTATCAATGAATCTACGTAATACTTATTGTATTGCTTCACACGTGTACTTATGGAATCAAGACAAAAACAAACAAAAGATTCCATTTTACTCAGAAACATTTATCAAGCATTTGTTTTTTCTTTCATAAAAATGACTCTCTGTGCCGATAACCCCGGGTACTATAAACTAATTAAAATGAAAAAGTGATAAGAACTATGTAGAATGAAGCGATTCTCAAAGACTTGTAATCGTTCTGGTTTTCCTTCCCTTCAAATTTTCCTACCATTTTCTTTTTTCCTCTGGCAATACCACCTTGACAAGGCGTGACACTGTCGAGCTAGACGTCTCCCGGGACGCACAATTTATTAATCAGAAATAATAATTCACTAGTAATGTGGGCAGCGCGTGAGTTCTATACGATAAACATCGCTCGTAATCGGAAGGGTTAAGTGCAGGGTTGTCACGAAACATACATTACTTATTAATTTATTATTTTATTTACTTTGGGCCATTGGCCTTCATACCCTTCATCATCATCATCATTTTCGCCCAGTGCTGGGTATAGGGCCCCCCTTTATTCTGCCATACGTTCCGGGTGTCCTTTATCCAGGTGTTTCCCGTGACTTCCACGTCAATGGTCTTAAGACTGCTAAACCGAGGTCTTTAATAACAGATATGACAATACAATGTCGCCCATGATGGTCATGTGGTCACCCGTATTTTTCTGAATATTCAAGAAAAATTATCGAAAATTAACTTCAAAAGGGGGATCTCCGATGTTATTATCTCGATTTGGATTCTGTTTATTATTTCTAAAAGCTTATGAGTTATTTTATCGGATTATCTAAAAAAAAAATTCGAATATAAAAAAAATACAAAGCTGAAGAAATTTTTTCTAAAAAAAAACAGTACTTATTTACTTATATAAAAAATACAAGTGTAAGTCCATAAAACCATTGAGGGATTAAAAAAAAAGAAAAAAAAAACTCTATTGAAGTTAATTTTCGATAATATTTAATGAATATTCAAAAAAAAACGGGCGGTTACGTGCCCATGGGCGACATTGTATTTATAAAAGGCAAACCTATTGGTTATTTTGGTCGTAAGATGGCACAACTAAACTTATCGCAGCAAAATGCTATTTATCGGCCTAATTGCTATACGAACTAGTCCAGGCAGGTGAGTATACCACCATAGACCCTGGAATCATACACCAATAAGGCATCATTCATGCTGAATTCTGATGGTCCAAAATACTTTTGTTTTGACTCTCGATAGAACCTTTTTGATCATTACACGAGCGTGTCTCCAGCACCCTAATTGCATAGCGCGATCAATAATAATCTAAATAATTTTGAAGGATATTGCTAATCCATTGCTTCATTTGTTCGAAAATTTGTTTACTTAACAACGTAAGTAACGCAATGAATGTTATTGAACTGTCAAAATGAAACAGATTGTGATTGATCGGGTGTTACGGAATTAGCGCGCTGTTTATGATATTACGTTTGGTCAAATTGTAGGTTCCAATGATCACCGGCACTGCATGGTCACTGACAACGACGAGAGACAGCGAGCTCCCTATGAAATATCACAAATTTCTTCAGTAATTAATTATAGGCTATTAGACAATAATATATTAGATAATAGTACCAATTATAATGGCCTTTTACTTAAACAATTGAAGTGGCAGCCCTAGTTTTGCGGCGGTTTACACGATTCTTAACTAAGGTAAAGTTAATTGAAGAATACATTTAGAATGTAGAAAAAAAGCTAATAATAAATTAAGTCTATAAAGGACCTACGAGGCAAAAAAAGAAAACCGTTTGAGTTAAATAAAAAATACAAAGTAATTAGTATTGAATCGTGGTTAAGAATTAAACGGCAGTAAAAGTAATAAATATTGTAAGAACTAATGAGGGAAAGATTGAAAAATGTTAAAATAAGTGTTTATAATTATGATGGATGTAATTATGTATGTGTGTTTTTATGCTTAGGTATTGCTTGTATTTACAAAAAGCGCCACTCCGAGCAGTATTCTCTTTATTGTAGTAGGTAAAGTCCGTTCATTCCTCATGACATCACCAAATTGACACTACCGGGCGGGGTCACGGGGAATGAACGGAATCACTATTTCCCGTGACATCCCCATGTCCCGCTAAAATATGTATAACATAGTATAATGTTGTACTATATTGTTACTTAAAAACTTACTATTCTCTAAAACTTTGTTATTTAAATTAACCCAAGTTAACGCTAACTTGTCTATCCACAGTGCCACTGACACATAGATTTTTAATCCACATACTGACGCTCGAACTCCCAAGGCGCCAGCAGCGAAAGAGTTCGCTTTTTTTAATTAAAGTAATCAGTAAATTCGTTAGGGCGCGGCCAGACTACGTATGAATGCTTAAACATATGCTAATTAGCAAGGGTTTACCATATCGCTGTGTATCAGGGGCTTAACGTTAACTGATAAATTGGAAAGCTAAACCCATTTTTGATTTTAGAGTTATGAGGGATTCGGGCCTGATTTTGATGAAGATAGAGATTAGTGACTATAAATCGTGGACAACACGGAAGAATGTGAGATTTAGATTAAGTGCATTCATTCAAAAAATCTGGCATTTTCAAGGGACTTATTTGAGGTGACTTATAGGTTACTTAGTGCCGTTTATTAGGATAGTGATTAGTCGTATTCATGAAACTTCAAGCAAAATTTTCAATTTCAAATTTTTTGACTGCAAAATTTTGACATCAAACTTTTGACAGCAAACTTTTGACAGCAAACTTTTGACAGCAAACTTTTAAATTAAACGTCATGTTATGGGTTTATGACTACCTCGTTGATCTAGTGGTCGCAAGCGCTGCTGCTGAGCATGAGGTCCTGGGTACGGTCCCCAGGTCGCGCAAAGTGTTATTGGGTTTTTCGATCAGCATTTTTCAGTAGCAGCCTGGAGTCTCGATTTGTGCCCGGTTGATGGCAATACCAACCAAGTACTAGGTACACCTCTGCCTAACCCTTCAGGTATTGCAGGGGTGATGTTGTGTTATGTTACTAAGCATTTTCACGGACTACTTTGCGGACGGGGATTACCCGTTGCAGATTAGGGTTGCATGAATTACCTAATACAAGTACCCAAAATGAATGACGATACGATTCTTCATTGATATATTTTACTGAATGGCAGATAAAAAAGGGGGATCACAGGTGTGGCTTCATTACTATCTTAATCAAAATAATCATATTAAAGGCTCACAGGCAGGCGCAACGCGACAGATTCTGGTAGAACCATTTCCATGACGTTTTTATAGAAACTGTTCTGTCCCGACGCAAGATACGCAGATATATGCCAGTGAGCTTGCGTGTTCTGTACTGAGCTCACGCAACGCGTCGTACGTCCAGTCAGTAATAGCACTCGCCCATCAAGGAGCGTTGTCCCAAATTAGACGCTTTATTAATTTATTATACATAAAACAAAAGGTATTTTAATAAAACACGTATACTGAAAGATTAATAATTAAATTATCGTTAAAATGGTGAAGGGTTGATAGACGCTTGATAGATTTTGCATGATTCTCAGTTTTTTATCCGCGTTAGACATAGCTTTACAAATTAATTTCAACATATGATGTAAACATAATCTTTAATATTTCTATATTAAAATTATTAAGAAAATGCACTCATTTAACATTTTTTTTTCCAAATAATTAACGCTACTTATTTAGACGTGATCTTCAGTATAAAATCATTAAAAGTCGATTATCGTCGCCTTAATACAGAACTGTGAATAATCAACAATAAAGATATTTAAGGCGTCAATAATGATAATTATTGACGATAATGATTATGTAACTAATTGAAATTGGTATCCAATAGGATTATTAAAAGGACAGAAAAGTGGCACTATGAACAAAAGAGACAAAGAATTTGTATGTATATAATTATATATAATTTGGTATATATTATTGTGAATATGTATGTACCTGTATTATAAGTTTATAACCTATTTATATACTTGTGTACTTATTTTATTTACAATTCATTATGTTATCATTTTCTCCTTAATACGCAGTCAATCAGAGCACCTGCCATCCTATCTCTTCACCACCCTAGGTTGACTGGTAGAGAATGCCCAAGGCATTAAGACCTTTGTACCTTATGTGTGCAAGAAATTTAAATAAATAAATAAATTATGGTCTGACTAATTAAATATTTAATTGCGTTTTAAATTCCTTATCTTGCTGTTTTTTTACGCAAAATGAATAAAATAGGATACCGGAGATAAAAAGTGATAAACGGAATAGGGGTCAAACCGAGGAAAACAATATCTAGATAAAGTATCAACCTACCTACCATAATATTTATATTCTACTTGAAGAAACTAAATATTTATATAAAATGATAGGGTCCAAACTAACATTTACTTATTTCATTACAAACATTGGTACTAATAAACAACTCAACAAAAAACCCTAAAAAAGCTTCTCTAAAAGTCAAAAAGTTCAGGTTCCACCGAGATTTGAACTCGGATCGCAGGATTCAGAGTCCTGAGTGCTAACCGTTACACCATGGAACCGATGAGCTTTCTGGCGAATTTAAGCATTCCTATCCGAATACTACTTTCACCTATAGCTAATTTCGTCTCTGACCTAGAAACCGGTTTAAAAAAAGAAGGTGTGTGATCTGTGAACGTTTTATTTTTAGAAGAGAATGTAGCTGTACCAATAAAAGTATCTTTCAAGCCAGTGTTTGTGCTATAGGAGTAAAACATTATTTTGACTATGGCAGACACATCTTAAACCAGTATATTTTTTTTTTACTTACATAATTTTCACTCTGTAACTTATTTTATCTGTCATTTATTTTAAATAGGTCTGTACCTATTAGGTATTCCCTGCATGGCTAAATTTAATCGTAGATTTGAATGATAAAATACAATTTTATTTACTACCTATTGTAAGTAGGTACAATTGTATTTTTTATGTTAGGATATTGGATGTAAGTAAGTACAATGTCAGTAATCATACCTCCTTCCTATAAAATACACATTTCCTCTTTTGTTTCATTCAAAATCTACAAAACAATAAATCAACATGAAAGACAACGTCGTTTGTTATTTTATCGAATGAGCTTTGCGAGTTTTTTTTGTGAATGCATATATGATAAATTGATAACATAATCGGAATGGATAATAGGGATAATGCCTGGGTAAAAAAAATTAAATTCTAATTAGTCCGACAAACAGATAATAAAAAAATATTAGACACGTATTTTTTGCTTTATCATACCTATTAATACAAAATTACTTAAATAAAACGCATTTTAGGTTGGGGAGTGGGGGTCGCTACGTCACTAGTATGTATAAAATCTACATACTCGTGACGTCATGGCACATTTTACCTCAATGTATCGCCGTAATCTTTAGATTACGTATAAAAAGAAAAAATACGTGTCCAATATTTTTCCATAATCTCAAAGACGGACTAAAAAAAAAATTTTAGTCATCATCCCTATTAAATCATTGAACAATAAAGAAGTGACACGTAAATAGATATACTTAATAATGTTTTATCGTAATTAGTGCAACAAACTTAAAGCATAATCGCGCTACTGCGTAATGTCATTTTGATAACTGTTATGTTACACTACTATAATAAACTGTGGTAAAGTTGAGCTTCAGTGATTTTAGATTTTTACCCGTTTTCACTTTCACTAAGTGACACTTAGACGAATCCCTAAATAAAAGTGCACTGTTGGATTTTTAACGCTAGGCTCAGCGATGAGAGTTGAAAATCCAACAGTGCAGTTTTATTTGTCAGTAAAAACGGTCATAAATTACTAAATAATATCTGTAGTGTGTGTTATGAGCGCTCTTTTTAGCGTTCCGTAGTAAACAAGAAACCCTTATAGTTTCGCCATGTCCATCTGTCTGTCTGTCTGTCTGTCCGCCTGTCTGTCCGCGGCTTAGCTCAGAGACGGTTAGTACTAGAAAGCTGTAATTTGGCATATGTATACATATTAATCATGCCGACAAAGTGTTAAAATAAATAAGAAAAATATTTTACGTAAAGTGGGAATGTTTTTTTTTCCTCATCTATCCCATGTTGTGGGGTATCGTTAGAAAGGTCTTTCAAAAATATTGTGAGTTTGTCCAAACCATTTTTGGATTCAGGGATCCGTTTGCGAAATAA
Organism: Agrochola lota; assembly: GCA_947364205.1. NCBI lineage: Eukaryota > Metazoa > Arthropoda > Insecta > Lepidoptera > Noctuidae > Agrochola > Agrochola lota. The sequence continues at coordinate 4,705,382 of OX376225.1, read as the reverse complement.
AGCTTTTAACTGAAATTTTTTGTTAGTCAAGTGTCCCCCCCCCTTCGAGCTAAATGGTTGTACTTGGACTTGTGAAAAAGTTCACAGCAAGTATATATAACGAAATTAAAAGGAAAACTATGAGAGCTAAGTAGGCTGTACAGGTTATCGAGAAATAATCAACCAACTTAAATTTGCAGATTGAAAAACATGATCTCCCATACATTCTGTATGGGAGAACACGTTTTTCAACTACAATGTTAAGTTTGTTCTTGGGATAAATTCATCCCAACTACGGAACCCTTCATTGTGCGTGGTCCGACACGCACTTGGCCAGTTTTTTTTAAATGTTTTTATCCAATTCAATCTGCCTAGCCTTTTCCTAACTACATAATTATGTTGGAGTTAGCTTCCAATCAAACCGGATGGAGCTGAATACCAGTATTTTACTTGGAGCGACAGCATATCTGACCTCGACAACCCAGTTACTGGGTAACATGGTACCCCTTGGTAAGACTGGTTGTCAGACTTTTGCGCTTCTGATTACCGCATTATCAAAGATCTATAAATGACAGCCGGGACCAGCGGCTTAACGTGCTTTCCGAAGCACGGAGGGATATGTAGGTAATGGATGGTGTCCCATCCACGAACCGACCGCGGCAAGCGTAGCTTAACCTTTGATCGACTCGTGCGGATGTTATTATTTGAAGGGTTAATTAAAGAAGCGAGAGAAAATACCAAATAAAAAACAAATAGCATAGCAATAAAGCTCTTAAGCACACTGTAATCAGTTTATACAGCTTCCGTTGCCTCTGAGATAAAATAAGAAATACTTTTTTTTTTTTTTTTGGATGGGAAATCATCAAATGACTTCTCCCGCTCTGGGCAGAGCGAGAGGGTGTGTCAGACTTTTACTGACTAAAACCCACCCGTGTTCCTTCCGTTGCCTGTGTGCCGGGGCCGCGATATCCCTTTCAGACAAACCCGCAACCCCAGCAGGCATTGGTCTTTCGACCCCGTCGGTTGGTGCTGACATCTCTTTGAGGCGCGCGTGGAACACAACGCGCCGTCGACACGGGCCTGGTCCTTATCGGACGGCGAGCTGCCCATTGCTCACCGTCCGCAGGCCCGCGCCTACGGTGGCCGGAAGTCGGCTCTTGACTCCCGACGCCCGGGGCGTCTCCTGCGGCGACTAGGGCCGCGAGGGCGTGCAGCTTGCATCTCCTTCGCGCGCCCCGCCTCCTCCTTCGCGAGCATAGGTAACTGCTTCGCAGAAGGAGGTGACGGCCTCCCATGCACTCTCGCGCCGAACCATGGCCTGAACCAGGGCCGGACGCGAGAGATCGCCGCCGCCGATCGCCTCCGTGAGGACACGGCGGTGCTCCGCCCAAGCCGGGCAGACCTCCACCGTATGCTCCACCGTGTCCTCCGGGCGATCCACACAGTGGTGACACCCGGGCGTTTCCTCCCGCCTAATTCGGAACAGGAACCTCCCGAAACAACCGTGTCCGGTGAGGACCTGCGTCAGGCGGAAGGTGAGGACGCCATGGCGCCTCTCAAGCCACTCCTCAAAGAGGTGACTTATCGCCGCAATTGTGGCGTGCCCAAAATAAGAAATACTTAAAGATAATTTCCTCTTCTACTAATATTACACAAAACATTCTATTTAATATTCATAATTTCAGCCGAAAAACGTCCACTGCTGGACATATTCCTCCTCCAAATGGGGTGGTTTGCCATAATCGCCACGCTTGGCGCCTCGGGTTGGCGATCGCTGCTGCCCATTCTCTAGTGAGTCCCTTAGTCGCCTTCTACGACACCCACGGGAATAAATGGGATGGTGGTATTCTTTACGTCCGGCACCACACGGACCTAACTACTAATACTAACATTACAACTCCCAATATTACAAAGGCGAATGTTTGTGATGGTGGATGGATGGATGTTTGTTACTCTTTCACGCTAGTTACCGAACGGATTTGGATGAAATTTGACACACATAGTTTATATCCAGCTATATAATTACGTAACATATTTTCGTAAACGATTACGACTAATCTGTTTCATTTTGACAGTTCAACAACATTCATTGCGTTATTTATGTTGTAGAGCAGATTTTTTTTCGAACTTATGCAGTAACGGATTAGCAATCTGTTTCAAAACGATTAAGATTCTGATTGATCGCGTATTAGGGTACTGGATCGCACGGAATCGAGACATAAGCGGGTGAAACCGTGGCGCACTGCTAGTAATATGATAAAAGAAAGACATCTTGATAAAACTATTTGGCACAGACTTCAAAACTATGTTTGTTATTTTATTCAAAAGATACTTGTGTAACATTTCAGATACCAGAAATATTGAAAGTCACAGGTGGAAAACTTTTAAATTCCTTGTGGATAACTTTTAAACTTTTAAAGGTTTGGTAAGAATAGAATCTCTATGGATCTTTTTGACAAGCATCTGTCAAAGTTATGTCATTGTTTTCAAAGTGGGTAGTTTTATTTAGTAGGGTTCAGCTAACGTTATGCTGTGGGTAGTTATCATAACGATTTGAGATTTTAAAATATTCTATTATTATAATATTATAAATGTGACAGTTTGTATGTTTGTTACTCAATAACGCAAAAACGGATGAACGAATTTGGATGAAAGTTGACATACATCTAGAACATGACCTGGGTTATATAGGCATAGCAGGATACTTCTTATCCCGGTATTACGATACCGAAAGATAATTTTCGTCCGACACGCGGATGAAGCCGCGGGCAAAAGTTAGAATATCGATGTTGACAAAAAAAAATTTTTAGGCCGTCAAGTAGATTATGAAAAAATATTGGACACGTATTTTTTCTTTTATTACGTAATCAAAAGATTACAGCAATACATTGAGTAGGCAATACGTTAAAATGTGGCATGACGTCACTGCCCGATAGATTTTATACCGACTTGTGACGTAGCGAGCCCCCACTCTGCGTTTTATCTAAACCATTTTTTATTATTATGATAAAGCATAAAATACGTGTCTAATAGGTACTTTTTATTATACGAGTATGAATGACGGACTAAATAGTTTTTTTTTCCAGTCGACATCCCTATTATTACGCGCCATGATAAAATTAAATGCTCATACATTTGATTTTAACATGGCGCGTAATTATAATCTTGACATAGAAAGATTACCTACTTTTTGTGTTTTCCCAATAATAGGTACCTACTTACCTTTATTACAGATTGTATGATTATTGATTACATGTATGGAATTTTATTATTGGGGAAAAACAGTACTGAAATTGCAGTCACGGCTATCGCATGAGATTTGAAATAAGTAAGTAAGTAATAATAATAAATAATTTATTTGTTAAAAAATTATACAAAAATTATGTAATAGCCTGTAGGTATGTTCTAAAATTGATTTTCAAATTCTCACAATGTCTTGCCTTCATTTTATCTCATAAAACTGTAGTTAAATAAAGAACTCAAAAATAATTAAATTTCCCCTACAGAACCGTTACCAAACCAACCCTAAAAAAAAACTCACGTCCATTCCGAATTCGAAAAGACACAGATATGTCAAATATAAAGTTACATGGAAGTGGCGAAGCGGCCCACAGCGTTTATCCCTCATTGTAACTCTATAACATATTTATTGGCGGGTAACATTCGAAAATGGAATGGCTCCTTGGAGTAACCGATGGTTGTAACGGGCGAGTCGTCCGCCATTTTACATTTTTATTTTGTCAATAGTTAATGTGATGTGAGGAGGTATACGTGAACGGTCGGAATATATTGGGATAAGGTTGGCCATCTTGAGATGTTTGAGTTTTGTAAGCAACAAGCATTATAAAGAGGCACATAGTTCGCTGAACACGGTGTTCCATCCAACGATTTAAGTTTTCTTTAACTACGAAGAAACCAGCCCCACGCCAGGTTAATTCGACTTTCTTTGAAACGATAATCAGAATAATCATGAAAAAGTAGGAGCCAGAAGGAAAATCTTTTACCATTTCTAGTTGATGTTTAGGCTGAATAGGCTAATGGCCTTAAAAATCACATCTCTATTGTGCATTTTTTTAGGCAATATAACACACCAAGCTCTTTCTATTCCCAAAACACAGAATTCTCCAAAAAATTGGCGAAAATAAAAAAAGATATCTGAAGACAAATCCCACGACCCTAATCCCATGTCATATCCGGAGCGCGACGTCCACGGGCATACATTTGCGAAGTCGCTTAGCGACCGCTATAAAATATTGTTTTTTACCAATATTCCGACCGGGACTACATCTACAAACTGAGTAGGCCAGGAGCCAGGGGGAAAGAGTTTACTTAGATATTTTTAATAATAATTTTTTTTTTGCTTATTTTAGAGAGTATAAGTGGAAGTAGGCTATCTATACTATAATATATAATATTTTAATTATAATATCTTTTATTTCGGACCCATAACTAGTCCATTTGGTTAGTATACGCACGACTTAAAAACTAGTGTTAGTACTTACATCTACCAGAAAAAACACCACAAACCATTAATTAATACGCCACAGTGGCATCTAGGCGTATCCAATGACCCAGTATGGGGCTGTCCCACCTATTAGCTATAGTTTTCAGAATGCTGTTGGGGCTGGCGCGTACCCTGCGCATAATGGAAGCGCAACACTTGCTCATAAAGACGTATTTTCATATAATATAATATACTTTTACGAAGACGTAAACTTGTTTGTTTGTTTGTAAGTTTGTATGTAGGGGGTAATATCCGGAACTACCAGTCGGATTTGAAAAATTCTTTTTGCATTGTATAACTCTGTTCTTGAGGAAGGTTATAAGCTCGCTGACAAAGTCGCGGGCAGAAGCTAGTTTATAGCGTTTATTGTTAGTTTATTGAAGTGAAAACTTCTTTAGGCGCATATTGCGCTCTTTCTGAGCAGTGACCGAAACTGAACCGTCACACTCGGGTCGGTGACACTGAATCGAATATATCTACTCGGTTCCAGTCGGTGACGGTGACGCTGCATCGCGTAAATACTCGGCTCCAGTCGTAAGTTTTCACGTCTATCGTGTGGTCATTCATAAGCACACACCCTCTTTTTTGTCCAGGAGTTTTGCTTGTGTGACCATTATCTTCAATTGGAAATAGTCCCACGGTAGACTAACACTACAGTTCAGGGTTACCAAAGTCATATTTTCCATATTTTTTGTGCTAGTTCAGTTGCTTTTCTTCAGAAATAAATATCATTATTTTGATTGTCAAAATCTGCACAGTTTTAAACAATATTAAAACTCAGTTGCAGATCTGCGTTTCTATTGTCAAACGTGTTTGTAACTTATACCGAGATTCTGAAAGTTATACCGAATCCTAGTTAAAAAAGCGATCGCGCGAATACGCAATCAGTCGCGTGCTTAATGTCACTTTTTGTTCGGAAAACCGGAAAGCGCCCTCTGTCGGCGTGACCACGCGTTCTGGTTCACCGAACAAAAAGTTCGAACGATCGCTTTTAAACGACACAACATGTGAAAGTTTTTTGCATCTCTCTAGCTCCTGAACAACATCCGAGTGTAGGTGGCAATATGAAATATGAAAACGTAGACCATCGCAACCGGAGTCGCGGAGCCCATATATTGATTGACGGATCTGAATATTTCATACTAACCCATTTCTAGTTGGACGCTGAGCTGGATGTGGCATGTATCAGTTTTGGAGTTTTACAAGGCAGAAGTGGGTTATGGAAAGTTATGTGTGATCTTTTTTTTGTTTGTATAAAGTTGAATTGTTTACCCGAAATTGGTTAATAAGTTAGTAGTTGGTACTTTTATGATAGGACTCAGAGTCGGTTAACCCTCCATCGCTTCCCAGTGTTTTAGCTGGGATGTCCACAACGAGATTACGCATGACGGTGGTATAGTTAAAATACCATTTTATCCTTTTAATGGTAAAAAATTATACAACAAGTGAAAAAAAGGGAATTTAATTCGAGGGACTAAGTTTTTTTTTTTTTTTTTAATCTTTATTTATTTAAAGGGGTTTTGTCACTTAGTGATAATGTCACCCCCGTTGAGAAAAACAATCAATCTAAGTTGGATCCCTAGCGCAGCGAATCAAATCAAATCAAATAATTTATTTGCATAATACATGTTAAAAAGGTGTTACAGGTATAAAAGGTACATTGTATTAAAACCTAATGAGGTGTGCAAATTAATATCTTAGGTACTAATCGCAACATTAATTAAACAGAATAAATTTTAAATTAAGATACATTAAATATAGAAATGTCAAAATAAAAAGTCAAATCAAAATTTCAATACTTAATCATTATACTTGTGGTGCCATTACAGATAAAATCAGTCATCTTTCATTTAAATAATCATTAATTGAATAGTAACATTTTGCAACTAGGAATTCGCGCAAACCTTATTTGAATTGGTACATTCTGTGTAGGTCTGTGATAATTTTTGGCAACTTATTGTATATTTTAGGTGCCATGCCCAAAATGTTTTTATTAAATACTGCTTTTTTATGACGTCTTACGCATATTTTATTTTTGTGTCGTGTGCTTCTTGGATGTGTATAAAGCTGTAGATTCGCTTTGACAAAGATCGCCACTTCATATATATAAAGACACGGGAATGTCAATAGCTGGAACTGTCGAAAATGTGGCTTACAAGATTCTGTGCGTTGTATTCCACAAATTGCCCTTATGCGAAGGATTCTAATTTATAATCCTGCGCGGAGCGGGGTAGACAAGGACCGAGATGACTTTTTATTCACGAGTGTTGGTACTCTACGTTTTCAAAATAATTAGTATTATCTATAATTGCTGCTTTAGAACGAAATGATTCCAGACTCAGTGTCTCATTTTCGTCACTCGAAGAACTCATTTTATTAAAATATGATAATACTTAGATTTTCCAATGACATAAAACAACCACATTATCAGATAGGAAAGAACCAAACTAAAATTGGCGGCAAAAAATAATAATTGTGTAGCTCTATGGAATATCTCCATTTAGCTAGCCCGTAGGTACTTTCAGCACGTTATATTTATTTTTTGTACATAATTCGTGCTTGTTCCAAATTCAAAATGTTTTTATTCACTCAGGACTACAAGAGAGTTTTATTCACTGTTATCGATGAATCAAATGCCCTTTTTCGAGTGTAGTAACATCACGTTTGTAAAAAAAAACAAGAATAAATCAATCAAACTTAAAAACGTACCTTTACGGCCAACAATGCGGTTGGCCGTAAAGGTACGTCAGTACCTAGCTAGTTAAAAACCGTTTTAGTTAAAGCAATGACAAAAGGGTGCTGTCAGTGTCAAATTTTTTAAATGGTTGATTGTAATCAGGTGCCCTACCACCACCTCTAAAGCAGTATTATTTTAATATTACTTTAGTGTGGGAAAGAGGTGAAACTCTACAGGACGTATAGCTCCATCTCTTTCCCCCACTGAAGTAAGATTAAAATAATACTGCTTTAGGTGGTGGTAGGCCCCAAGATACCACATTGTAGCGGCTATTATTGGTTCAAACTTACATATCTTATTTTGACGCTTTTCACTGCATAGCTGTAGGTACTTGATACACTGTGAGCCTTCAGAATGTTCGCAGTTTACAGGTTAAATCGCGGTGGGTAAAAATTCAGTGACTTGGCAAAAGAACTACGCAATATTTAACTCCAAATATACGAAACCGTGTACGAAAATGAATGTTCTAAAATAATATCTACTTTAATTACTTCTAAATAAACAAAAACTAGATAATTTCAACATATATTCACTCGAATTTATTTCACAACTACGATCCTTCGTTCAAAACACCTATTTCATCAAAACACCACATTATAAACTTGCCAACGTAGCGGTAACATAACAATTACCATTATGACGTCACAAACTCATTGACAGCTATTTACTCAAGTGTCATACTTCTCCGTCCATTGGTCCTTTTGTACGCAAAATATTTTTCCACAGGTAACTTAACTATCAATGGAAGTAAAAACCCCAGTGTAGCATCGTTGTCCATTGGCTTGTTTATTCGATACGTTTAGTGACAAGTTTATCCGAGAAATAATGAAAAAAAAATTGTAACTATATATTTTTTTTTAATTTCTGTCATAGTGGATGCAGAATTTGAAGTTGCTGTAGAGTTTTTCATTCATATGGAGGTGCATTGAAAGAGCCACCAGCCACCACTCACCATAGTGACTGGTGACAAAAAAAAGTCAAATCGTTTATTTCAAATAGGAACTTTCGAACGTGAAATTTACAAAAAAAAAAAAAAAAACTGGTCGCCCCTTCTGGCTTCCTTGCTTTGCTAGGGCTAAAAGCCCTAAACTAGAAAAGATTAAATATTAATGTATGATCATCATAATATTATCGTTTATCAACCCTTTGTTGCTAAAATGTATCTTTTTTTTTGTAAATAGGTGTCAAGGGTTTAAGCTGAAAACCAGCGCTTAGCAACCCACTAGGGGACTTAGCATAATGCTGACGCTTTTGTACCTAATACTGGAGACAATAAACGTTTATTCTCTTTAAATGAAAAAAGATGAAAACCTATTTTGCCCTGCTAAGCCGAAAGGCGCTATCTCTGAGATACGCCCTTTTAGTTTTTTTTATACCAATCAATAGCTATATTAATTTCACATCTAATGGTATAAGCCATATAGCGCTATCTAACTTAAAACAAAAAAAAAACACTCAGAAGTTCTTTCTATCCTTATGTTTCCTTAAATTACAATTTACAAAAAGTCAATTTTCTCAAAACTGACTTCGATTGAGATAGCGCCTTTCGGTTTAGCGTGCTATCTTCACCAAACCCGCCAAAAACCTTTCCAACTTATTTCCTTGATCATCAAAGAAACCCTGAAAAAACGTAATAAAAATAAAACAATTTACTACAGCAAAAAAGCTCACTAATTTCCAAGACGACTCCCGAAAAAAAGGGTATTTTTCTAACAAATCAGTCACCGCCTTGACACCTCGAAACGGTTGTCACTCTGACAAGTATTTACGACCAAGGGCTGAAAAAAAAACTTTGCAAACTACCCACTTTTCATTTGAAATGTAATCTAAACGACGAACGACAAATGAGGTTCGGACCTGACTACGTTTCCACCTCGTTTGCCTCGTTCATATTTTTTTCCGTAGCTTCATTCTTTTTCTTTTTATAAGGCTTGTGTTTTGTTTTATTTAAATATAGAAAAAGTTTTATGTGCGATAAATTAAGAACCTATCATATTGTTTTCTGTATCTAAATAGTGGTCTTTCTATGCAACCAGACAAGTCAGTTGTAATTTGGCATCACTTCCTTCACTTCATCGTTGAACTAGGTAATTGCCGTCTAATGTGCCATATTTTAAACCAATTACATTTTATTGATGAACCACGCCCGTAATGAGGTACCCATCCATGTCTGCCAAGGTTGTAATACTTTTAACCCAAGGACCAATGTGTCTCGATCTGCCAAGCCTTATCAATCAGACTGAATGGACATACCATTCAGAGTCATTGGTCCTTGGGTTAAAAGTATTACAACCTTGGCAGACATGGATGGGTACCTCATTACGGGCGTGGTTCATCGTTCGTTTATGGAAGTTTCCCCACAAACAACGGCGCATCTTTCATCTTGCGCCACATGCCCAGTTACCTGTGAATTTGATGACCAGCATATGAGCAGCGAGTGCAGTTCGCTGCTGATTATTGGGCCCACCCTTTGATTATTATATGTCTAGATAGAGTGTCGCGCTGCAAAAGCACTAAAACAAACAGGCCAGCTTTTTTATGACAGCTACGTGTTACACTCGCGCCACGTCATTGTGCTGTCACGGTGCTTTTCTAGTGTGCGTGGACGCTATTTTTTTCGACCAGCTTTGACTTTATAACTACAGTCAAAACTGTGAACTGATATATACAGGCTGGCAAGGACATCGACGCGAAAACTGTTACCATGGATTCAGTACATGATTCTGAACCCCACTGTGTTGAAATTTTTCGTCGGTTATAAAGAAAAAATCTGCTGTTTCATCGAAAAGTGCAATACCTACGCGGTCAAAATGTATCGAACAGCTGTTTTTTTTAAATAACCGATGAATAATTTCAACGCAGGGGGGTTCAGAATTATGTACTGAATCAATGGTAACAGGCTTCGCGTCGATGTCCCTGCATAGACATAACTGATATTTATATCTTTGGGCTCAACATATTATAAAATATGAACTTTCTGCCATTGATACGCCAAGAAGACGATGGTAGATTATCAAAATCTTCCTCATGAACAAAAAAAGACAATCCGAGGGTCCAATTTCTTTCAGAATCGAACTCTTACTTACCACCCTTTCTTCTAAAACACAAGAGCTAAGGCGACAACCGCACACAACGATTTGTCCGCCGTCTGGCGCGATATTGCGCGACAAGACTGATGGTACACCGCGGCGTCGCCCTTTTAATAAAATATTTACTGAGAATAGGGATGAGCTGGTTACACTTTGTAAATCGACTTTGAGTTTATTGCGAGCGACTTCTTGGTTGGAGCGTGTTTTGTTTGCGGGTTGACTTCGATTATTGCTTGTAGCATTTCGCTGTCGTCGATTTAGTCACCCGATTTTAGACATCACACACAGTTTAATGTGATGTATTGATGTATGAAGGAACAACGACTAGGGAAAAACTGATGACTAGACTAGATGCTATGGGCACACATCTTGCAGTACATGCGATATGGAGATCGACTCATTAATTAGAATTACTTCTCCTGGAACACGGAATGAAGATCGTATTAAATGTTTTAATGAAGTTTGTAGCTGTTGTGACACAAAGGATCCAAGAACCAGCTATCAATAAAGATAGCATATGCATAAACAGCCTATAGGTAATGTTCCCACTGCTGGGACAGCTCCTCTTCGAGAGGGAGTGGGCTAAGATCTACCAAGCGGGCCCAGTGCGGGTTGGTAGATGTCACATGTCTTCGAATTTTCGGTTCTAAAACATGCCGGTTTCTTCACGATGTTTATCTTTACCGGGTAGGTTTTAAAGCCTCAGGAATGGGGAGACACTTTATCACATGATTAAGAAGAGCATCTTAGATTATCATCATACAAGACGACTTTGCTTTGAGTGTATTTGGTTTATACTTAAGTCCCATCACTAACAAAACGGATTACATAACCACCATGATCTTGATATCAGTACTTACGTTCTCAGTTGTACTTGTAACTTTTTCGATTTCTCTCTCTCTGCTCCTGAGTTTTTCGATTTAATAGTTTGGAGTTTATTTATTTATATTACTCTTCGTTTCTTTTTGTGTTTTGAGATTAGATGTGCCGTTTAAAGAATCATATCTAGATAGCTTACTGTTGTCAGTGTCATCTGAAAACTAAATCAATCAATCAAATCTGGCTCAATCTGGTTATTTATTGGAAATGCGATTCATCACGATAAGTAGGACAAAGTAGCATCTCAATTGTTTTTTTACACGTTTTCCTTATTTTTTTTACTGGTTTTGCTTGTTTCCTTATTTATTTCCTTATTTATGAATATAGTCACGGACAGAAGCTATTGAGCTTCTGTCAGCGACTCCCCGTCTACATAAAATCTAACTATCCTACCATAAAATCTAGGTACCATGAAAGAAGTTCAAATGTAACCAGTTCCAAAACAAAATCCCGTGAACACGATGACCACATCTGTTCCCGGCCCGGTTCTATAGCCGCCGAGCGCTGCAAGCAAGAATAGTACGGTGGTTAGATATGAACTTCTTCGATGGTACACTCGGCAATAGTGTAGCTTTCTACCAGTGATATATTTTTTTGAAATCGGATGAGTGTTTGAGTAGTTTCGGAGATTAGCTCCTACATTCAAGTAGCAAATACCTCTTTATATTAGGTCCCGCCTATGAAATCAGCGTTTTGTATGGAGGATTTTAATGAAGTTGCATTTTTCATACTAACATTTTCTTAATTTATTTATCAACCATTAACACGACTGTTTTAAAACTTTTATGTGCTAATGTTTAAAAACTAAATTAACGTAATAATAATATACCACTTAGATTAAGCGACAAAAATAAGTTTTGGTTAAGTTAAAACAAATAGTAGTCATTTCTGCTAACAAAATGAGGAGTAATTTTTAAGGTATTTTTTATGTTTATAAAACTATAAGTAATAAGGTTTTTTACTATTGGTATTGGTGGTTGGGGTCTATGATGGTCATTATTCGATATAATACCAAGCAATTGATGAATATTTTAAATCATAGAAGTGACGAGGTTATCTATTTGTCAGAAAAAAAAAGCCAATTTCATAGGTAAGGACCTAATATTAGTATAGACTTAAGACAGTCCACAGAGACAGTAAATCAAAAATGACTATTGGGGACGTAAAATAAATCCTTTAGCCTCAGTATTTAGTTTAATGAGTAAGGATTAGGTGGGTACGATATATGTAAGTCCTACTTCGATTCACTTTTCAATACGCAGGATCGTCAATGTAATCTCATACCTATACAAAAAAAACACTTATTGTTAACATTAACAATGAGTAATTTTATAAACTAAGTAAAGAGTTACTTATTTACTTACAATTCATATCTTACCTAGGGGTATCGTGTTTGTGTCGCTCCACGAAAAATACTGGTACCTATTCAACTGCATCTGGTAAGACTGGAAGCCGAACCCAACATAGTTGGGGAAAGGCTAGGCAGATGACTACAGTACTGATAGGTACCATCGAAGAAGTTCATATCTAACCACCGTAAGGGCTATTCTTGCTTGCAGCGCTCGGCGGCTACAGAACCGGGCCGGTAACAGATGTGGTCATCGTGTTCACGGGATTTTGTTTTAAAACTGGTTATATATGAACTTCTTTGATGGTACGGACTATGTTCTTCAGAAAATTAACCCAATATTTTTAACACGTCCTTCTCCAGGCCCAAAACTGAAGGAACTATAAATAAAGTTAAAGATTTATCACTGTATGTATCACACACAAAAACTTTTTTACAAAAAAAAAAACAACCGCCCTCCAAAAAAAACACTACAAAGTGAAAAATAACTTTAATTTCGGAAGTCGGTGGCAAAAACTGACAATTCAAAACCAAAGACACCGACTTCCGAAATTAAAGTAATTTTTCACTTTGTAGTGTTTTTTTTGGACGGCTTTTTGGTGGTTGTTTTTTTTTTTGTAAAAAAGTTTTTATTTTTCACTTTTTAGTTTTGTTACAGCTACTCCACACAACCACTACCTGCTATGTAAATAACAGTGACAGGCACTTATCATATCACCCACATAGTAGAAGTGGGAAAAATACGTATTATTGAAGCTAACTCAAAAACTACCCAAGCAAATTTAATAAAATTTATATGGGACCAACTTGGGAGCATACCCTTTCATACAAAAAATGCATTTTCAAAATCGGTCCACAATTATTGACGGAGAAATCGGCGGACATACATGAATATAAATAGGGTTTACAGCTTTGCACAATTTACACTTAATTTGTTTTCATTCTTTTTTAATTTGATTTTTGTTTATAGTATAATATGTTGTGTTGTGTGCCTTTTGTGTGCGTGTCTGTGCTAAATAAATGTATTTTCTTTCTTTCTTTCTTTCTTTGTCTATTATTTATTTGAGCTAGGATTCTATCAGATTTCTTTTGTAAAATGAATAGCTTATGTATGTTGCACATATCCCAGATATTCACTTAACAAAACACACTTAAAATCTTCAACCTACCCCTTTCCCATACCAATACATTTTACTATCCACCACGTAAGACATCTCCAGGGAAATTCATACATCAATGCTGATATGACGTCACTCTGCGAGATGAGTACGTATACATCGAAGGAAATCTTAATCCAATAGCTAGCGACAGCAGAATGATTTATATAGGGAAGTGGTAACTCGATCGGGTGCCTAACATTCTGCTGTTCGGCGAATTGGTTTTCAAGATGGCGGATGCTTCGGAGATCGAATGCTTACGAATATTTAAACGATAAAATATAAATGCTAACATAATCTAATAAGTATTAATAAGTACAGTGAACTATTTATGTAAATATAATAATATCAGCCTGTTACTGTCCCACTGCAGGGCAAAGGCCTCTTCTCATACAGAGAAGGCACGAGCATTGATCACCACGCTTGCTCAAGACGGGTTGGTGATTTCAGACTTATATTAACTATAAGTCCAGGTTGCCTCACGATGTTTTTCCTTCAACGATGTTTAGGGGTATGAGGAACAGGGTGTAAAGTTCACTCATCCCCCATAGAAAAGGGAGGACCATCCAGCCAGACGGGTGTGATGTCTGGCGGGCAACTGCCCAGAGGTTGAAGTCGGGAGCTTGTATATATGTTCATCGCGCGGTAAACTCTAATTGCGCGATGCAGGATTTGTGTGACGCCAGGATGTCGTGTGACGTCAGGTCTTTGATGCGTAGTTCGCATGTAGCGATGTAGATGCCGCTACAGATGTCAGTAATGTCCAAAATAAACTCAGAAAGTACATATGAATTGAAAAAGTCACATTGGTACTTGCCCGGATTTGAACCCACAACCTCATACATGAGAGGCGAGGCCTTAACCACTCGGCCATCACGACGATCTAACGAATATTATTATATTATGTAAATATAATAATATTGAATTTTGTTGAGAAGACTGATCGACTGTCGCTGAAAATCAGCGCTGGAGCTCTGTCTCGCATTGGGTCGCAGCATTATGCTGAACGATGGCCGTTTTGCATGGATGTGACGCATATTTTCCCCCAAATTATAAATTTTCGTGTTTTGTTCTTTCCTTGCGTCATGTGTACCGCCAATAAACGTATTTTCTTCTTTCTGATAAGTTAAGTTAATTTTTTCAAAGCTTCCTCTCTCCTACTATTTTGCTGTGCTCGACGGGGTCCATAATGATCACATATAATTTTAATTTACCACCTAAGTACACATTTTGGAATGCAAATAAAGTATTGAGTATTGAGTATCTTTGTTTACCGGTGGACTGTGATTGGCAGTTCTGCATTGATTGATGTAACTTTGAATTTGGTAAAAGTTGAACTAGGCAAGACAGTCAGCTAGGTTTTAAGGGACTTATAGAACGATATTGCTTTTGTTACCTTTTAGCATAACTAATTGGATGCTTCCAGAATTACTAACTGATTGATAAGTTCTGGGCATACTCAATATAAGATTGCCATCGACAGGCTAAGAAGAAGAATAATAGATTAGAATTTAAGAGCATGCATTCTAAAAGTCGGCAACATCGCAAATAGCTGTCAAATATTTCGCGGTTTCGATTAATATCTGGCAATATTACTGTAAAGTTTGCTAAATTAATGAAAACAGGTTAATATTTGACAGCTAATTTGCGACGTTGCCAACTTTCAGAATGAACGCTCCGAAAAGAATACACTATTCATTGATTCTCCGGTCGCTGCAATCACACGAAAACAATCCGTATGATACAATAGCTAACTCTAGCGTATTGCGATTTTCGTATAAAGTTATTTCGTAGCAGCAATCGTTGGCCATGTTTCACTGCCAAAAATCTCTACTCATTCGCCAGCGAGGCACATTTTAGCGCACCCGGCCAGTCAGCAATATACTCAGCTCTCACACACCTGAGCGCAATCACATTAGCTCTCCTACACACAGGATTTTTTATATATAAAATATAATCAAATTTTAGCAAAATTCGAGGTTTTTTTACAATCTGACTTAGAGTTACTTGACTTTTTTAATCATAATTATTGGCTTGGTAAGCTCTGAAGTATATTTTTTTGTATAAGACCACTTTTTAGGTATGGTACTCAGTTTTGGAAGTAGATTTTAATAAGCAATGTTGATTTTAAGACTATGGTAATAATCGAATTGCAGGAGAGACGTTTTTGTGAGAATTTATAATATTCATATCCGTGGGATGTTTTCTGTTATACAGGGCGGCAGGGTCATCGACGTGAGAACTTGTACCATGGATTCAGCCGTGCTATTCAGTAAACATCTCACCGTGAAAACTTGGGTGAAGTGAGCTTGAAGTGACGTGACCTCACTCTTCACGGTAAGAATTTTACAGAATGGATCGACAGGTGGAATAACAGCTCACTTTAAACTCATTTCACCTAAGCTTTCACGGTGCTGTAATTCCACCTGATGCAAGGATTGACACTGTTGACAGCTCACTTCACCTAAGTTCTCACGGTGAGTTTTTTACAGAATAGCACTACAGTACATGATTCTGAACGCCCGTGCGTTGAGTTTCTTAGTCGGTTATAAAAAAAAAGAAAAGTAGAAAAGTGCAATACCTACGCAGTCAAAATGTATGGAACAACAGTTTTTTTTTATAACCGATGAACATTTTCAGAATCACTTACTGAATCTATGATAACAGTTTTCGCGTCGATGTCCCTGCCACCCTGTATACTCGTACAGCGTGAAATTGAATTGATGGGCAACATCTGAAGGGATCATTGTACTCATCATTATGAACAACTTTTACTACACGTATGCGACCGATCCTGAAATGGCAAAAAAAAAAAGAATATTTACCTATATGTTTCGGATCTATCCAAAAACTGGGCGTTTTTAGACACCTTAATGTCAAATACTGTCATTTTTAATGTCATTTTGACGTTTGAAAGCTGCTGATTCACAGCATAGTTTGAATATATGACTTTTGTATTTTGTTTTTTTTTTATTTGACAGATTTTTCATGACGGCCGTTAAAATATGAGGGCACCGGTCCTCTACGAAACCGTAGCTTTATGCTTCAAAATTTTACCCAGACTGGTCAAACACAATAAAGGGTTACTATACAAAATAGGGTAGTACATGCTACACCAAATTCAAATGGGGTATAGCATTGGATTTGGGGCGTGCATTCCGACGCGACGCGACGCTCTGCTATATTATGTCCGTGATTTATAGCATCGAATTCTCGTCGGTAATTAGTGCGTGCCTTCAACGAGGGCTAACGGCGGGTTCCATGATGTTAACTGGAGATTAAACTTAACTGTAGTTATACAATATGTAAAAAAAACTCTGTCCGATCCGAAAGGGGCAAATCGGTACTGCAATTACATTCCTTGAAAGTAATAAAAATCTTACTATCTATTATTGAAATTGAAAAGTTATTGCTATTCAAAAATCAAATTTTTAGTATCCAAATTACCCCAAATTCATTATAAAGTTGCAAATTTTCGACAGGGGTCATAAGTTATGACTTGTAGACACCCGTTAAACGACGGCCGCCCGCGCCCCATGTAAAAACCCGGTAACATTACCCATTGAAAAAAAATGTGACAATTTTTTTGCTTATTTCTTGTAAGTTACCACATAAATAGACTCTCAGTATAATACCTAACAACACCCTTACGAATCGACAGGGTTTTTTTACATGTTGTAAATGCTTGTAAGAGTTGACGAGATGAATATTTTCAACTACTGATTCTTTGATCCCTTGTTTCAGTTTCGTTTTGAAGCCATAACAAGCTAAACTATAATTTAATTCCAAGAAACTGTTAGGTAGGTTTATAAGTTTTCAGTTAAGGCCAGTACCTGAAAGTACTTACGTATTGAAACAAATTATTGGTTGCCCTACCTTGCTTAATATAAGACTGATTGAAACAAGCAAAAATTCGTAACGATGCTGATGAATAGTGGCAGTTTTAATTTTATCATCCAGTTGCAACATTGTTATAAAAAATCCATTTGTTTAATAAATTGATCGGCTAAACTTGCACGTAATAATATTAATTTGAAATTAACTGCCCACGGTATAACCGGGCCGCACCACCGCGGATTACCGGAGATTGAGTATAATCGGACGCCCGGGAGCGTCCCATTAATAACGGTACTCCGTTAATTGAACCGGTTGCCGCCTATATTTCAAATATAGAACTCTATAAAATATAGCTTGACTAACGATTGAGCTTAATCGTGGATTACTTGGATAGTGCCATTTGGTTTAATTAATTTTTATTGAATATTTTGATTGATGCAGTTGCAAGGAAGCCATTATGAAATTTAAGAGTAATAATTGATTTTAAATATCCGCTATAATCATTCCACATTATATTGGAATTAATAATTATTAATAGTAGAGGATCCGACCTAGGAACGACCTTCACCCATCTGTTTAATGGATGAAATGTATTTAAAATCATATTTAGTATGTTAGAAAATATATCGCGACTGGGTTGGCTAAAAAAATCCTGACCAGACTGTGATTATTTTTTTTTTTAAAGAAGAGCTTTTTAAGAAGAACCTAATAATTAATAAATAAATAATTGATTAATTAATAATTTGTTTTCTGTTTTTAGGATTCCGTAGTAAACAAGGAACCCTTATAGTTTCGCCATGTCCGTCTGTCTGTCTGTCTGTCCGTCTGTCTGTCCGCGGCTTAGCGCAGCGAAGATTAGTACTAGACAGCTGTAATTTGGCACATGTATACATATTAATCATGCCGACAAAGTGGTAAAATAAAATCATGAAAAAAATATTTTTTTAGGGTACCTCTCCTACACGTAAAGTGGGGATGTTTTTTTTTTCCTCATCTACTCCATGTTGTGGGGTATCGTTAGAAAGGTCTTTCAAAAATATTGTGAGTTTGTGAAAAGCATTTTTGGATTCAAGGATCCGTTTGCAAAATATTAAGCTTTTAACTGATTTTTTTTGTTAGAGTCAAGTGCCCCCCCCCCCCTCTTCTACCTAAATGGTTGTACTTGGACTTGTGAAAAAATTCACAGCAGTAGTATATATAACGAATTTAAAAGGAAAACTATG
Source organism: Agrochola lota (assembly GCA_947364205.1). Lineage (NCBI taxonomy): Eukaryota > Metazoa > Arthropoda > Insecta > Lepidoptera > Noctuidae > Agrochola > Agrochola lota. Next base: position 4,686,629 of record OX376225.1, on the reverse strand, counting down.
AGAGCTAAGAAGGCTGTACAGGTTAACGAGAAATAATCAACCAACTTAAATTTGCAGTTTGAAAAACATGACGCAACACGTTTTTCACTTGGCCGGTTTTTATAGTTGTAAGGTATATTGTATTTTTCTAATATACGCATTTTTCTTTCTTTGCTACTAACTCGACTTTTTCCATTTATTATATTCAATTCGGAGATAAGTACGTACTATAACCTAAATAGGCGACTCCTTGGCCACCTAATGTCTTAGGCGCCCAATAGCCATAAGTGATATATCAATGGATAGTGCTTTTTATTAGAGAAAAAATTGTTACTGAAGCGAATTAATCGTTAAACGGTTGTGTGCAAGGTTTTTAAAGAGTAATTTTTGAATATTTAATTAATCGTAGTTTGGCCAGAATTTTTTTAGCCAATCCCCTCGCGATATATGTTTTTACATACTAAATTTGATATGAAATACTTTTCATCCTATAAACAGATAGGTGCAAGTCGTCTCTAGGTCGGATCTTGGACTATAAACAAAATCCAAGCTATTACAAAATCAATACATAATAAAAAAAATAAAAAAACAATTGTTCAATAAAAGATTTCTGTTTCAATAATTTTTGGAATGAGCTTTCAGAAAATTTCCAATTTTTTTATTTTTTTATTTAGTTTAGATGTTGAGATGCAAGGTCATATACTGATGTTTCTATAGTCAGATACAATATAAGAAGGAAGTGTTTCTAAGCTACGGTTGAGAGGATTTAAAATGAAATAAGTTACAACAACATTAGATAAGTAGAACTCCCTCTTTAAACCGCTATCGGCAACTTTCCGTTACATAATGTACAATCACAACAACAGATTCACACAGATTCACTGCTGCAGATCGATTCACAGCTGGCATCGATTGCAGCTCACAACCCTGGTATTTAAAAAAAGAAAACTCTAAATTCAAATAAACCCGCCATTGTAACGGGTGCGTTCAGTACATTTCCCGCGTTCCTCCCTACGGGTTATTTATGAACATTCACTGAGCTATGTAATAATCTGAGGCGGGATTTAATTTGTCGGACTGATTTCACACTAGAGTGCGAAAGGGATAGACTTATAGAGAAATATCTAAGTTAGAAGAGTATAGAGAATCGGACGCTCGAATCGTTAGCGGTTTCAGTAGACAGACCGTAATGGAAAATCGGATGTGAATTTATTTTCCAGGATCTTTTCTGTGCAGTAAATAAAGGGATTTGTGTGTGGGATGTTAGATTTTTTCGTTTTTGTTGCCTTGGTAAAGATTGTTTTTCATTGGGTTGTTTTTATTGACTGCATTATATTCTACTTCCTTGATATTTATGTGCCTATATCAATCACCCTTATATTTAAAATGCAGTACTACTAGTGCCTTTTCTGTCTCTATATTAAAATAATAAATATCAAAAATACCAAATTCAAACCAGCAATGTAAATTGATTTTTGACTTTTTGACAGTTCAACAACATTCATTGCGTTATTTACGTTGTTGAGTAGATTTCTTTCGAACTTATGAAGCAATGGATTAGCAATCTGTTTCAAAATTATTCTGATTGTGATTGATCGTGTAATAAGCAATTAGGGTGCTGGAGATATTTCATGACTTCTTGGTTGGTATTCGAAAAAAAAACTTGACAATTATCATTTTAGTCACATAATTTCTGTTATGATAGAATTATGTATTTGAATTTTAGGTGTTATGTTCATGCCCTAATTTAATTTGTATTATTTTTTATTTTTGTTTAAATTTTTGATTTTACTGTTAGTTTATATGCAGCTTCTGTCCAATGTCTTTTTTTCTTTAAATGTATGTCGTTACACCTTAATTTGTGTACCTATACATTAGTAATACCTTTTCTAAATACTTTTGTAAACCAATGTTCAATGTGTAAGGTGTTGGAGTTGTTTATGAGCGTTTATTCTGAAAGTGGGCAACGTCGCAAATAGATTTCAAATATTTCGCCGTTTTGATTAATTTGGCAATATTACTGTATGAAATTAAGAAGTGTGTGGCTAACTAACGAACTAGAATATTAAATAAATTGCAATTATACCATTGAATTTGATGTTGTAACCGTTTTAGGTGTATAAAAGGCAAAGGTTTTTTTTAGATCTAAAACTAAATATTCGGTGTTAGTATATTAATTATTGCATTTCATAATCAATATTTTAGTTCACTAGTGAGCCACATTCCATATTTCCATACAGTAATGTTGCCAAATTAATCAAAACAGTGGAATATTTAAGAGCTATTTGCGACGTTGCTAACTTTTAGGATAAACGATCATAATAAATAAATATTCAAAAATAAATCGACACTTTCGTGGGGATTTTGAATTATTCGTCGTGTGTGTGTTAGTTTGGGTATCCAACTCTGCATAATTATGTAAGACATATATAGATAGTGTGTGCGTAACAGCGAACATGGATTTGAATTAGAAACAGTAGGTAATTTAAAAGTAAAATCAAAGCTTACGTATCTAATTCATAAAAGTGCTTATAAACAGGGCGGTTAACAACAACCAAAAATTCAGAAAAAATATCGTCCATAACCTTATCAATTTCGGAGGACAGACGCTAAGAAGGTCTTTAAACTTAACTAACACTTAAATTATGAACCAACAACTCAACGATTTAACAACACACTTAATCATTACCAAAACTGTCTTCAAGTGTAGTTTCATTAGCAGCCTTAATTGTCCCATTCACCTTGCCAGCAACCTGTGAACCACCACCAATTTATTAAGACCTGTCCAACGGTTCCATTCTCCCCTGAATCGTCGACAAATCTATAGTGTTGGCAAGGGGTGGGACGTCATACTATGTTGGTTTTGCATACGGTGTTGTCGGGTAATTAATCAGACTAAATACCCCATGACACGTCATGACAATAGGATTAAAAGATATTGTATTTGGTTTGTGTGAGCGCAAGTGTTTGTATAGGATAGTGGGTTGGTTTGTTGATTAATTACTGTCGTATTTTTTGGGCTGATAGCGTAAGGAATTAAGAAACAATCTGTAGAAAAATAGTTCGAGGTGTAATCACACGATTTTGGGATTTTATTTTCATAGGATTTTGTAGAGAGGTACGGCAGCAATACGCTCCTGTTCGATTTGATTAGCAATATGTTAATCGAGCACAGTGAAAGTAAAAATGTTATCAGGCGACCAAGAATATTAAATGTGCATCCACCACTTTGTATAAGCACATAAATATTCACGTTTATTTTAACCTCATTGCCTACAAAACTTGCTATCTGGAGTTTTGCCATAGCATGAGGTTTTTTCCCTAGTGCTGTAATGTCAATATTTTTTTAACTTGCTAATAGTGAACAGCATTCGATTTATGTAGGTGTCTTGTCTTAGGCGGGGATTCCACCAAAGCGGAGACGAGACGAGAAGAGAGATGCGTTTTAAAATCAGCTATTCACACATCTCGTCACAACTCAGCTTCAGTGGATAACAGTGAGCGGAGATGTATAATATTTGTACGCCGCGCAGCGTAAACAAGAAGAAATGTGGCCGGCGCCGTGCAGTGAGCGGTCAACATCCAACGCTCGCCGCACGCAGCTCAGTTCCGCTCTAGCCAGCACACATCTCCTCCAGTCTAGCCATTACAACAATCTCCGCACGGCTTCGCTGGATACACCCTAGGTGAAAAACATCTCTTCTCGTCTCCGCTCAAAACGGCGATTTAGGAGTGTCAAGAGAAACAGCAGTTGCCTTCATCAGTTCGATTAGCGACCTCGTCTAGCTTTTAAAATATGGTTGACGTGTAAAAGTGTGTACAAACCTACTTACAGAAATAAAATCAATTATCATTTAGCAATCTGTTTGCCAAACGCAGCGACAGTAAAGATGGTCGCAGGCGCCAAAAAAAAAAACTTAAAATATTTTTATTAAAAAAATTGAAACTATTAAAAATGAATTAAAGGATAATAATAATAATTTTAATATTTCCTTAAAACTAATATAAATAAACTAAAACTAAAGAAAATTAAAAGTGTCTCCACCAATTTGGTAATAAAATAAGCACGTCCAGTTGTCTTGCTGGCTGACTTTCTCCTTGCCACAGCATGAGCTTTTCCCATTCCCAGAGGAGGTCCACGTTTAGGTACCATTGACGTAATTATGTAGCCTCAAGCGCTAATGGAACCTAAAATAACAGTCGGGCAATCTGGGCCTCAGCCAACACATGCAAAACCGCAAAAAATAAATAAAATTAGAAATACGAACACCCCATTAGTACGAACACTTGTTTCTCCACTCGTTAGGCGACTCCATTTGTTTGCCGCAACGCGACCTAATCCCGGGATTGTTCCCGGATAATCCGGGATCACGAATCATGACACTATTGTTGTAAGTGTGAAACCGACACAAATAGGCCTACGGCTTACGGAGCACCCTTGTTGTAAATACAACGACGTTTGTTGATAATGTAATTTGAATCTTGGAGCCTCTGCAATAAGGTTCTATTTTGATTGGTAGGTGAATTAGATTGCGGTGATGTTGCAATAGTGAATTCGTTTTTCTATTTTTGCTTATCATTATAATTCATTTTCGACTTTAATATTACGGTCTTAAAGTTGATATTCGAATATTTTTAGAAACAATGTTTATAACGTTAAGAAGATCTAGTATAAAGTGCGTAGTTCTTTTCAGTACCGTTTATTTGTAATGGCGTATTGTGTGTAGTTAATAACGAGATTATTATTTGTACGTATGACCATTTTGGGGAGGTTTGTTCAAATATTGGCCGTGTTTGCCAAATTAATGGTGAAATGTGCTCATATTTTGCGTATAGGGTCTCTTTTGTTTGCATGTGCTTTTTAATAGCTCTACTAGATAAATAGGTTTGTTTCTATAAGCTTATGTAGGTTAGTTGCACTTTTCATGAACAATACTTAGGTAATTGAAGTTGATCCGAAGAAGTTGTTTTTCAGTGAAAATCAATCGGCGCATATTTTTTCCTCAATATAGGTATAATACTATCTTGTGTCCACAGCTTCACCCGCGAATAGGTCGGGAATTAAACCACGAGAACGAACGTACTACTGCGGATAAAGTAGCTATGTCCTAACCCAGGTCATGGTCCACCTGTGTGCTAAAAAAATCTGCGAAATCCGTTCAGCCGTCAAAGTGTGAAAAGGTAAAAGACAGACAGACAGAGTTACTTTCGCATTTCAAATATTAGTACGGATACAATCTCAGTAAGAGTTGGGCCTAAAACAATTTGATGATCCTACCTATTTACTTTATTTTTTAATTTATGTTTACTCAAACACAAACGGCAACACGGCGACGCCGTAGCACATGGCGTAGTCTTTTAGTAGCGCCAAATTATTTTGCCCAACAGTGGCAGTGGGAGTATTTAATGAATATCAAGCTGTACCCTAATTGCGTAATACACGATCAATCAGAATCTGAAACAGATTGCTAATCCACTGCTTCATAAGTTAAAAAAAAAATCTTCTCAACAACGTAAATAACGCAATGAATGTTGTTGAACTGTCAAAATGAAACAGATTAGTCGTAATTGTTTACGAAAATATGTTATAAGATAGCTGGTAGGCAAATTAGCAACTTACATATTTATTGCTGAAAAAATGTATGGAGCTAATACTTATATCTGTAACCGTTGTAGTTGTTGAATAACTGTTATATCCTTGCACACCGTGATGTACAATCATTATTTATTTATGATTTTTTGTCATACGTCATACAATGACATTTAGCGCTGTTTTTGCCGAAAAAAACGGCACATACTCTGAAAAAAAAACAAGTAATATTGGCTAGAAGCCATTTCAAGCAAAAAACCAACACTTTAAGCTCCATGTCTTTGAGAGTCTTTTTTCGTTCCACGGCGATATTTTTTTATAGACATAATCATTATTTTAACCACAAAGCTTAGTAAGTTATGGAAAGCTACAAGCCAACACATTTGAACTCAAGGCAACAGCTCCAAGATTAAAAGATAACTTGATATTCTCAAATAGAAGATCCACTTCAATTTATTTAACATAAAATTGGTAAGTAAATCGAAAGCAATTCTCTTAATGGCCGCCGACGGTTGCGCAAATAAAAATAAATTTACATCGTATCGAAGTGTTCGTGTCGTGTCGTATCGTTGTCGTGCCGTACGACACCCGGGGGTGTCGTCAAATGTCGTATTGCCGATAATTATCGAACGGTTAGTGTTGATGGGGGGAGTTTGTAGTTGACGGTACGGGTACGATACGATTTGCGTAATAGGAGAATGCGCCTTAACTTTTTCAACGAGCAATAATTTTTGTGCGAGCAATAACATTGTGCTGAAAGTAAAGAAAGAAACGATGGGTGAAAGATTACAGCTAGAAAGGGCGTGACTAGTAGATGACAAATAAATAAAAGAGTATTATAGTATGGAGAAGAAGACACAGCGCTGAAAACTGCAAAAAAAATAGCGTGTAATAGGTACCAATAAGTATCGAGCTAACCCTAATTCTATTACTCAAAAGACTCTGGTTGAGTTCAACTGACCTATTCTGTAAAAATGGGACTGTGAAGTCAGCTACCAAATAAACAACAAAAGATGTGACGTGAGCTGTCAATAGTGTCAATCGATGGCAGCATCAGGTGGAATGAATAGACTAATCAGCGTTTGCAATTTATTTCCCAAACATGTAAACAAACACGAGTTTTTGGAAAACAAATTGTAATGCTTATAAGGTTCAGTTTGCGCTACAACTTCATATTTTTTATGAACTTTTCAACCGTACTAGTTAGTCTAAAATCAAAATTTATTTACACTAGCATAAAGTTGATGTTTGTTTAAGTGGAAATAACGTCAATTGGAACCAAGGATTTAAATAGACCTCAGTTGGGAAATTCGGATAATGCCGTGAGTCAAACCGGAAACATACGTATAAAATAAATGCGTTTCATACCCATTTATTTTATTTTATTAACTGAAAAGAAAGTTATTTTATGACGATCACCAATCATTACTTGCTTAGATCTTTAGACAAAAGTTCTTCAATATTGGTTAGCTGTTCTTCTCTCCTCATCTTAGAAAACCCTTCGATCTTCAAGTCGCCAGTACGAAAAGCACCTTCTAAAGCCATAGGCCTTCGTCGTAAACGTGGGACTCCTTATGGCCTATAACGTTTAATACTGTTTGCATACTTCGCGCGGCTGCATTCAGTTGCATATTGAGAATTGAGATGTACAATAGTCAAAATGTTGATAGAAACGGTCATGTTTGGTAAAGGGGTGATAGAATTATTGGTACTGCCAAAAGTAATTAACAATAATATGTTCGGCATGCAATTATTTAGATGTAAGTATATTTCATTTACAAACTTTATAATTTGCATTTTTAAATATTTTTATAAAAACATTAAAAAATATAAACAATTGTAGTTAACAGGTATCGGGAACAGGGTCAAAGCTACCTCTGGTCAGGGCTCCTGAGAGAGGAACCTCCTAATGATACGCACCGTGTTCAGAAGAACCGCTTTCTGAATCAAGCCCAACAAACGCATCCTCAGGTGTTGGTCGAGGCTCTTGGCTATTATGCCAACGGCCGTCACGACTATCGGCACAGTGACTGCTGTATCCATATCCCACATGTCGACAACCTCGCGGGCCAGGTCAAAATACTTAATTATTACAAGATCCTTACTATTATTATATTCTTTGCTCTATGGGTGGAATTCGACCTGAAACTATAAAGCCAAGACTACTACTTACTTTAGAGTTGGTAAATATATTATCTGAAAATTATTGACATAGGTATTGCTATAAAAATTCTTACATGCTGCTAGAATAATACCGATATAATATTTATTTAATCATAGAATATTAAAACCTGAAGAATGAAATAACTAACATTTGTTTATATAAACTTATTAACTTAGCTTAACCTCTCCAATATGCTCTTTAAAGATCTAAATCTTTAAGTATAAATAAAAATCAATATTTGTTTGTTTGTTATGTATGAACTCCGAAAGGGCTGGACCGATTTCGATAAAACTTCGGAAGGGTGTTCTGAGGAAGCCCGCGAGGGTAACTGGGCCAAAAAAAATATATAAAAAAGTGGCATTGCAACGCATAAATAAAGTGCAGCTAGTAATAAATAAAAAAACAATAAGTTTGCACATAGATTCACACACTCAAACTAAAACACCCTAATCAACTTAGAAAAAAACATAAATAACAATTATTTTTTCAACATAATGGCATTTTAATTGGCTATAAAACCAGCATCTGCCAGCCACAAATCAATGTTGGCAAATTGTGGTGGGCAAGCAAAATCTCCCGCTCACATTAAATCTTCGTTAGAGGCCGGTAGATGGCGGGACGCACGCGATCTTGTCCCGTGTATTAGTTAGGCACTAAAATATATACAAAAAGTGTAGTTAAATTCTTCTTTTCATGCAGAAAATAATATGTTGATGATAATACATTTCATGCTATGTGTGTAGCTATAAAGAAACTTCAAAAAAGTTTTTGTAAAAATATTTTGTAGTGCCTGCGAAGTTTGTCATCGCAATAATCTTAAATGTGACTAGAATTTGTGACAAAATACAATCAAGTGTCATTGGATACCTAAGTAATAACTTTTACTATTGGTTGTGGTATTAGTAGGTACTTAATTATGTTATTAATTGTATAGAAACATTTTGATAATACCTGTCATTATTTATTTACCACCCCGCGCTTGTGCCAACTCCTTAGGCATGTATTTATAAACATTGCTTATAGTTAAGTGACGGTCAAACGTCAAAAATGTATGGTTTAACAGTCGCTAATCATTACTTAACTTTACGCAATGTTTATAAATGAACTACTTAGTGTCTCTAGTCTGTTCTGCATAAGATACAAATTTTAAAGCGGGTGAAAAAAAACTCAATGAATTACATACCTTATGAAAATAAAGACATCATAGAAAATCCCTTACTACTTACCTGACTACGGCTTTTATCCTAGACTTCAGATTCTAACGTAAAAAATAACTTAAAATCCACCAAACATCGCATGTTAAAATGCAATGCGTCGTTCCCGCGAGAGTTTCCGAGATCAATTATTCGTGATAACTGTTTAGTTGGACGTGAATGGGCCACTCACTGCCATCCGTCACAATTTGCACCAGATAATTGGCCCAATGATATTAAAGTTTCAGAGCTTTCTAGTCGGTAAGTACGTCTGTTTGTCAGTGGGTTGTCGAATTAAGTATAGAGAAAAAGAATTGTTAGTAGGAGGATTGATAGGAATAAAGAAATTGTTGGATTTCCTTGTCCATTTTTCTACATAAGTGAGTGTGGAAGAAATATTTGGTCTTTGTTAGGAGAACTCACAAAACCACTCACTATAAACTTGTATCAGATACTTATCCTAACTAATGGCTATTAGTATATGACCATAACTATACCTACTTTAGACGTTATGCAATTTTTATTTATTTATGCAGCATAATGCTGCGATTTGTTTTAAAATATTCAGCATAATGCTGAGTTTCTTTTTCTTATCATTATGCCGTGATGGCCTTTTTGGCCTCAAACAGGTCATTATTATTTTATCGTTTTAAAATGCTCGTTTTTATTATATTTTTTATTACTGTTTGTATTTTCTGTGCGTGTCCAAATAAAATATTTTCTTTCTTTCTTTCATAGGTATTAATCGCCGTGTTTTTAATGTAAGTTACAGGAAACATTTCAACCCTATTGACGTGTCATTTCTAGGAATTAAATTATTTATTGATCTACAGTGCTACGCCGCTACGCCGTAGCAGCTTGTAAGCATCGTACTTCTTCAATAGTCCTTGACAGACATACTTCGGCCGAAATCTATCTCTCTGGCTAAGTGTTATTTCTGTCACTATCCCACAACTGTCAAACTAGAACCGCAAGATAGAGAGAGTAGAGACTGGAACATGTCTAAATAAAAGCACGTGCTAAGTAACGTTTATAGATCTCGGCCTTAGTATATGTTCTATTTAAAGATCACCTTATAAGGTTCTGTATTTAAATACATTCACCTTACCAAACCCAAAAATATTCAACATCACATAGGTAATTCAAATACAGTCAGGCAAAAAATACGATAAAAATACGCTATTTGAATAGAAAGTACCTCTTGCGATCGGAATGATTGATTCTATATAGCTCTGACGTGATGTCGCATAAAATATTGATGCGTCTTCGTCATAAAAAATATATTCCCTTTTTCAAACACTCTCCAATGACCAGGGAAGGCTTTTTGCATAATTTTCTGGATCGCAGCACCTTGATTCCCTGAGTGTACCGTACTAAGGTTTTTTTATCTATACGAAGTGTATTTTTATTGATAGTTTTATGTGCCGGTTTTTATATTTTGATATGGAGATTGGTGGCTGGAAATTGGGGGACGTCGCTGAAAAAATGGCGTCGGTCCTGTACGAGTTTTAGAGGGAGAAAAAATTATTGACTTCATTATAACATCCAGTTATACAAAGACAAACTTTAACGCCCCTTTATGTGATGGATCATTAACGCTAATGATTTCATTAATTTCTTCAAAGAACCATTTCTTGAAATCATGACATTTTAGGATTATTCTAACTTAATGATTGTAATTTTGTGTAGCCATATTTGTTAAGGTCGCGAATCATATTTTAATCAAGATACAATCTAACACTGACCTGCAAATTGCAAAAAAACGTAAGAAAATTTGAATTTCGCTTCTGCAACAAGTTAAAACAAGTTAATGGAAGATTAGTTTAATGAGCACCTAACCATTTTAGTATATTAATATAGTACAAATAATATATGTTTCGTTTTTAGCGGGCATTTATTTACTATCAAATGACAACTCAAGTTTTTTCTGATATCGTTTACCTAAGCGTTCTTTGCGTTTATAATTGTGGTAGGCGTTTTAAATTTTTATTTCTAATGCATTTGCTCGAAAAGAGCGTTTTCCAAGCAGTCAATTTGTGCGGAAAGTGTCACTTTTTTCACTAGTGCTTTTTACTTTTCTGTTTTTTTTTAATTTTTGAAGCTGTCTTCAGCCCCTCTTGTCTCAGAGATTTTATTATTTGAGAAAAGTTTTTCACAAATTTGTATTTACAAATCAGATGATGATGATGACGATGGCGATGATTATGACGATGGTTAAGGTCAAAGTCGAAGTCGAAGTCGAAGTCGAAGTCGAAGTAGAAGTCGAAGTCGAAGTAGAAGTCGAAGTCGAAGTCGAAGTCGAAGTCGAAGTCCAAAGTCAAAGTAAAAATCGAAGCCAAAAGTCAAAGTGAATTAATTTTGTTTTTCATTTATATACGTCGTCGTATGTTAGATGTTACACGTCAGAGGCGACTGCCGTAAGGCTCGCTAGTTTTTTTTTATTTTTTATTTCCTCGTACAATGCATAGTAAAACGTTGTATGATACACGTGCGTAAGATGATTTCCGACTCGTGTCGACTTATAAACTCGCTCACTTCGCTCGCTCGTGAATAAAAATGCCACTCGTCGGAAATCACCTACCTACCGCACTTATAGCATAAATAACTATTCCAGCTTTCTCATTGTTTTCCCAATGCTTCACAATACGATTCTGTATCTAAATATAACTATAATAACCCTCTCAAATCAACATTAAATGACGAACTCAAGTCCCAACCCTTTTCTGCCAATTCAGCCACCAGATCCAAAGTACTCATAACTCGATAATCATCCGATACCGTTTGATTCCCGTTTTTATGTCGTAATAATATCGGGTGACGCCGGAGACGAGAATAAATTTTATCTCTCTATCACTTAGTGCTGTATTGCTATCATAAATAATACCAAGGTTTACTTTGTCATATTTATGGCCACGTAAAATATGAGAAGGTTTACTGTTTACCTACCTAATCACTTTTCTTATTAGGCAATCGTATTGCGGGTTTTATATGACCGTATTTTTTTAAGAAAAATATTATATTTTTATTATTTATATGACCTTATATCTTATATCGTTAATAAAATCCTCATGGACGATATTTTACGCATCAATCATAACATATTTTTTCTTAATTTCCGTCTATGTTTTAAAGCCAACCAACATACACGTCAACGACAATGGTATGCCGATAGCTTTAATAGAACTTAGTCAAAACTTAATAGACGACAAGTAACTTATTATTAGGTACTTAAGTACGTGTATTTTTGTGGACGCATAACAAGAAGAAAACCGTCGAAAAACAATTTGAGTCGATTTAAGTCACATTTTTCAATATGCGATTTTGACACAGACTCCCAAAATTTCACAATATAATGCCAGTTGCCAGCGCCACTCTAATCCAACTCCTTTCCTATCCCATATTAACTAACATAAGCTACATGAAATAGGAAACCTATAACCACGATCAACGTCTAAAAGACGTAACCACACCAATACCTAGGTACGGCTCAAAGACGTTATAGATTCCCGTCACCCCCACATTACCTAGCACAACACGTCTTTGCATATTGGTTCACATTTCTCCACACGCACATTCTTTAAGGAGTAAGGACATTTCTATCAGCGGGAAGATATTTGAATGCTGCCGATCTCCCATCTGTAATTGATTCGTAGTCTGCTCTTTGAATTTCAATTTGAACGATTAAATTGATATAAGTGAGTCGCGGAGACGTATTCTACGTGAGAGGGGAAATCAAATCGTTGAGTTTGGGGGACTGTGTAGGTAGTCTGTTTCCGTTGTAGGGTAAAGAGAGGTCTTTATTTTGGAGTTTGCTGGGAGGGGAATTGTCTTGTGCATCATTTTCTCCTTTCTGGCTGAATTGCCTTCAATTTGAGTACAAATCTTATCGCAGGTTAAGCTACTGTTACTATTTGCTTGATGTTTTATTATGGCATGTCTGGTGCGACATACATAACCCTCCAATTTTATGTAATTTCAATGTAAAATCCGCCACGCTCTCAAAACAGTGAAGGAAAACATTGTGAGGAAACCGGCATGTCCTAGAAACAAAAAATCGAAGACATGTGACATCTACCTACCCGCACTGGGCTCGCGTGGTGGATTACAGCACTCTCTCTCACCGAGAGGAGGCCTGTGTCCCAATAGTTCGAACTTTAGTGGCTGATTATGCTTATGGTTTATTGGTTGGTTTCTAAACTTAGACAAATAAGGATCCATCTACTGCCACCCAAAGACCTCTGAACATTAGGCACCTAAAGCAAAGAATAACCTTACTAAAGTCCACCTTTAAGATAAAGTATCCAAAACTAAACCTAACCCATTTACCTATTGTTACGGCCCAGCCCGTCACACAAACGAGGATAGGCAGCGCAAGAGTACTATTATGTAAATACGAAGATTACGATCGTCTCGCAACAGGATATTATAATGGCCTCCGAGGCCGCCTGATGCGATTGGACCGGTGTAAGGGCGCGTAACTCAATACGCAACTTGGACGCCCCTAGTGGCGGCTAGGGATGGGACACGACATATCGATAGTTTTGAGAGTAGCTGTCAAAGTCTCGCGATTATGGCGAATTGGGCGGCGTCGTCTAGGTACTGTGTTGATTCATGGCATAGGTTTGCGTGATTTGCTCCTGGTAGGTACCCTCTGCTCGGCCTTGTCAGGGTTGCTAGGATCTCTAAGTTGCGCTTGACAAAGCGCAAGCGTGTTCAAAGAATTCGAGAATTTTCGAGAATGTAGTGCCTGCTATTAAACGGACAATGTATTAGTTTAGTGTTAAATAAAATACCACAGTACCTACTGTTAGAAATCTAGTTGAAAACTGTTCAAAATTTTTCATGAGTGTCCACTGAAATCCACTTTCATGACTGGCAATTATTTTCGCGGCAGTAGAAATATTAGCCATCTCAAAAACAGAAGAAGGAAGAACAATTTTACAAGAGTCGATGAACCAAACATCGATATCTCCAGATCCAACTCTTCACATCCCTAAACATCTTGGAACTCCCGAAAACTCTAAACGGATTCGACGTCTGTGCTAAGCGACAGTTTTAAAGTATCCTCCTAACTCGATTCTGATGCTGAAACTCGACATCTTTATGTAAATTGTGCCAACTTTACTTTGTGGGCGACTACCATCCGTATTGTAGGTACCTCTAGAGAGTTATTGAGTCTGTGAGTTTGTTGATTTGAAAATGTGACTCTTGCCTTGTTTTAGGGTGTATCTATTTTAATGGGAAGAAAAGGGTGTTTTCTTTGCTCTACGTAATGAAGTGAAAGGCAATGTCTCACTCTTAAGATTCTATAATAAGTACCTCAAATTGTGTAGCATGATCCGCCGTATTATTTAAAATACTGCAGCATTAATTTTGAAATAAATATATGTTTAAGTATGTGACGAAAACACGATTCCCTAAAATGTTCTCTTTATAAAAAAAAACAAAGTTCGGTTTGGAGGTGTCCAGTGTCCAGTGTGACACTTCAGATTAGATCATTAAACTTTGCATAATAACTGAACTAACTATAAAGCAGATATTATGTTTTTTTTCTAGTTACCTTTATTTTCACAATAAAAAAAGAATTACCTAAACTATTGGCGCCTTGGAGCCTTCTCCTCGCCGCTCAGTCCCGCTCTCACTCAGTCCGCGAGCAGTATCGTACGAGTAATGTAAGGAGTGAATTTGAGAAATTATAGCAGTGATAGCCTAGTGGCGTGACCGTCGGACTGCCAAAAAGTCATAGGTCTCCAGTTCGAACCCAAAGCACGCACCTCTGACTTTTCGGATTAATTTGCGTATTAATATCAATTGCTTCAAAAACGTTGAACGAAAACATCGTGAGGACAAGCCTGAGAGATATTTCTCGACGGCGTGTGAAGCCAAGTCAGACGCCCATGGGCGGCATAAAAACTCTAACAACCAGGTTAGTACCCACACGAAACAGACAGAATATTCTTGTTGATTGAAGATTGAAGATATTTTCCAGGTGATCCATGTGATTTTCCAGAGGTACCAGCTGTAGGGTAGCATCAGAATGCAGCAATGTAATCTTCTCATCCTGTATCGGCTAAATCTCGCTTTTTGTTTTTTAACCGACTTCCAAAAAGGAGGAGGTTATGTGTTCGACGCGTATGTATATATATATTTTTTTTCTGTATGTCCGTCGATTTCTCCGTCAATTGTGGACCGATTTAAAAAATTATTTTGTTGTATGAAAGGGTATGCTCCCGGATTGGTCCCATATAAATTTTATTAACTTCGCTTGGATAGTTTTTGAGTAAGCTTCAATAATACGTATTTTACCCACTTAGTAATTATGTGGATGTTATGATGATAACTTCCTGTGACTGTTATTTACATAGCAGGTAGTGGTATTCGAATTTATGTGGGGTAGGTACCACAACTAAAAGTGAAAAATAAACACTTTTTCCAAAAAAAAAAAAACAATCGACTTCCGAAAAAAAACACTACAAAGTGAAAAATAACTTTAATTTCGGAAGTCGGTGGCAAAAAACGAAAATTCAAAACCAAAGAAACTGACTTCCGAAATTAAAGTTATTTTTCACTTTGTAGTGTTTTTTTTCGGAAGTCCGTTGTTTTCTTTTTGTAAAAAGTTTTTATTAATTTTTTCTCCTTAAGGAGGAAGCGAGCTTCAGTCGGAGGAACTGACTATCTTACCTCTAACTGCCGAAACACAACAATGCAATTAACATTATTGTTATGGTGACTTAGATAAGATGGTGGTAGCTAGCCAGGTGGACTTAGAACAAGCCAACATCAACCTAACCGAGCAGAACATTTTGCCCCAATGGAAATCGTACCTCTGGGTCTGAGACAGGTGGTCAAACCGTTACATCACAGAGGCGGTTAAACTATAGTAAAAATATTTGACGATTCTTAATCCGTGAGCATAAAGTCATTTAGCAATTATAAATTGAGATTCCGGCAGCTACTGAACCACAAGTCGACCGTTTGATACAAATCTGAACTTCTATTAAAATTTACGAAAATTGACTAGAGGTTGGTTATGATCTTTGGTGATGAAAAAGACAATAATAATATTTAGTACACAGGTGAAGGGGGGCACATAGCCAGTAGTGTCATGTGAGGCCTTATTCGTTATGATCGTTGGTATCAAAGACAATGGTTTCTAGCACGCAGATGAAACCGGGGCACATAGCCAGTATCTTAATATACCTACCTATGTAAGGTCGTGTCAATGCTAGGATCGGTATGGGGTCCGATGTTGTGACGTGTATTTTGTGTGCGTCTAGTATGTTAGTTTGCATAAAATTACAAAACGTAAATATTTAAATACCTTGGCACCGCATTTTTTCTGAATTATGATTATATAAAATATTCCATAATAGGTTTCTAGTGATAGGAGGTCGTGGCTAAGTAATAAATGCTGCGCGGGTCGACCCGTCAGGTTAAGCTACGCTTGCCTGGGTTGGTCTTTGGATGGGTGACCATCTTTACATACCGAGACTCCTCCGTGCCTCGGAAAGCACGTTAAGCCGTTGATCTCGGCTCTCATTCATGGATCTTTGACAGTCGTTACGGCTCGTCAGAAGCCCGAAAGTCTGACAACCAGCCTTACCAAGGGGTATCATATTACCGAGTTACTAGGTTGTGGAGGTCAGATAGGCAGTCGCTCCATGTAAAATACTGGTATTCATATGAATCCGGTTAGACTGGAAGCCGACCCCAATAAATTTGGGAAAAGGCTGGGCAGATTGAATAGGTTCCTAATGATACTCACCGTATCTGGGAATGGTACCTGGGTACCATTCCCAGATACGGTCAGAATGGTCTGGACCATTGACACCTCACACACCTACCAAATATGTCAACCGATCACGTATTTGACTGTAAGCGTATTCAAACAAAAGACTGCAGACGCGTTTCCATTCGCTTTTCTCCTACATATTACATACAGTACCCCCCGATCAAAAACCTACCTTAGCTCCCTTGAAACACCATCGAAACTCGCTTAGCAACAACCAGAAGGAACCATCGAACCTGTGCTAAGAAGAAACGTATGTTATTTTGAGTGGAATAAGAATATCTATCTATAAATTGCAATGTTCGAAATTGGTAGGCCATTTTCCATTGAACTTTCAACCCTATCATTGTCACATACGGTGTATTTTGCCGTGTTGTGAATATAAAGCAGGTGCGACACTGCTGTGGTCGCGACAAGGTACAATTTGAATATATTTGATGGTTCCTACCAACCATTGTGGAAGGGTGAAATGATATTGGAAAGTGATATCTGTCGTGATGAAATTGGCTTCCATTGCGGATTATCAAGGCTTCGGAATTGACTTTATTTTATGAGTACTGTGAACCTTTATGGGATTACGGTTGGAACGTATGAAGAGGTTTTCGAAAATTACATTTAGGATACCTACTAGAAAGGACAGTAGCGGATTCAGGGATTAATAAACCATAAAAAATAATTTATATGTAGATTTTTTTAAATAGTTTATTTTTATGTTAAATTATTTAATATAAATTATTACATTTTTAATAGGGCTAAGGGGCTCAAGCCCCCAAGCCCAAAAGCTTCTGAGTTCATCCGTGACAAATCTTAAAGTGAACATGATATTATTCTAATTAAACTTTTTACTCTACCTAAGGTAAAGTTGTCATTAATTATCCATATCTTAATAAGTATTATGTTTTCAAGTTTTATATTTCTATAAGATGTTTTGTTTACCTATGTGACGAATTTTGAATCCGAGCACCACTCATTCTGCTACTCACGCTACCAAATTGGTCAAATTGGTTTCGTTTGACTAGAATTGCTTTAAAAAGTTGTAAATTGAAAGCAATTCTAGTCAAACGAAACCAATTTGACTCAATTGCAAATCGAAAATGTGTTGCGTAATTAGATAGCTGGTTTGGCCGCCATGTATATTCACCGAGGTATCGCTAGTAGTCAACAATCTAAGGAAGTCATTGACGAAATTGTGAAAAGAAATACGAGGAGGCTTGTTATGTGTTAAGCGAATTAAAATATTGTGTGCTGTTTTAGTGTTTACTTTGCTAAAACCCATCTTCAGCGGGGTTAAGACCCCCAAAACGACAATCCTGGATCCGCCACTGAGAAGGGACATTCTTAATAGTTGCCCATAGAATTGAAAAGTATTTACAGTGTCAACTTATTTAAAAATAAATTGAGGGCCCATTTATTGAGGAAAGGCTATTATGGTATCAATGAATTCATGGAAGACATTTGACATTGTAATATTATTGTAAAGTTGTATTTGATTTAATTTAATTTGACATTTATTATTTATAATCTTATTGTATTTGAATTCTCAATTGACTATTAGTGTTTTTATTTATTGACATTTCTAAATATTTTAATCTGATTTAATTATAATGTTTTATGTTATGTAATTTTAATCTGATTTCACTGTAATTCTTTATATTTTGTTATTATTGTAATTTTAATGTAATTTAATTGCCATGTACTGTTTTATATTTTCAACGTATTAATTGTTATTTTTAATTTAATTTCATTGCAATTTGTTATTTTTATATTATTTTCAACACAATGTTTCCATATTGTTATGAAATAAATGACTTATGACTTACTTATGACTTAACCGACTTCAGAAAAATGGGAAAAGTAACTCTCATTTCGGAAGTCGGTGGCAAAAAATGAAAAAGCAAAACCGAAGACTTCCGAAATTAAAGTTATTTTTCACTTTGTAGTGTTTTTCTTGGAAGTTGGTTGTTTTTTTTTTTTGTATTTTTTTTTTTATTATATCGTGTTCAGATATCGATACCAATTGTTGCTCTAGGTATTTTAATTCGTCTCTATATATAAACACTGAGTCTGTCTGTCCACTGTGCTTGATCAGTAGAAAACGAATTTTCATCCTTGTAAGATTGTAGGCACCTAAACTTCGGTCATCGATATTAATGCGTCTCGGATAATAATAAACACATTTTTTTGTTATCAACACGACCTAAGATTAGAAATGTCAAGGCGTTACTGATAACGTTTTACATTTTTTAATTCTTTCAGGTATGTAAGTTTAATAATTAAAGTTTATGCCAACTGTGTACTGCCTCTTGTAGGATAAAAAAAAATCGAATGTACCTAATTTATTTAATTTATTATTTGATAAATGATCAATCAACTCAGCCTATTGCCGTCCACTGCTGGACATAGGCCTCTCCCAGGCTGCGCCGAAACACCCTGTCCTCCGCCTTGCGCATCCAGTCTGTCCCAGCCACTTTCTTAAGGTTTTGATAATAGTAGATTATTAACCAAGGGGATAAAGCAGTGTCTAGTGTGTGTGTTCTGTCGCGGGTGACGATTTAAATCGCGAGCGTAACGAAGGACTCGAGGTTTACTCCCGAGCGTAGCGAGTGTGTTAAGGTCACCCAAGACTAAGACAGCTTTATCACCGAGGAAAATACTCTACTTTTCGTACCATTTGCGAAAAAATTAACACAATAATAATATGAGATAAGCATTTATTAAAAATAATGACAATTCAAATTAAAAGTTAACATTCGAAACATTGGTCCAATTATTGATAGAGAGAGTTACATTTTTGGTACATTTATTGTTGAAGAGTTGATTTGAGTATTTCTCTGTTCTTGCGTCTGAGGAACTTGCGTTTCATTGTAGATAGTATACGTCGGAGATAGTGGTGGTGGTGCATCGTGAGTTACGGACAAATATAAGATGCCGGAAGTTGATGGTTGTGGCTCTGATGGATTAAGTTTTATATTTTTGTTATTTTGACTGCTTAATATGGTTTTATTCGCCATTGAGCTTTCGATATAACCCTCAGCTACTCCATCAGAGCTCCAACCACCGTGTCTTTTTACTGACGTAATATCCGCACCTGAATCCGCCAAGAAAGTCGCCGAAGTTCTTCTAAAGCAGTGACCGGTGTAGAGTTCAACATCTTTAAGTTTTAAATATTTAGCAATTTCCTTTGGCATATTGCTAATTTTATTTTTGCCGATGGCTTGTCGAGTACATTTCCCATTCCGATAGTTTATAAACAATCTATTGTTTTTCATGTTGGTGGGACGTAATGCTTGGTATTTATGAATGATTTTAGTATATTGTCCTTGTACAATGAATGACCGATTTTCTTTGTCTTAGTTTCCTTTACATTAATCAGCAGCAACTCATTGGAAAGCTTTTCAACGTCCTTTAAGTTTACAAGTTCACATCCGCGGCAAGCACCATTGAGTCCAAAAATTAAGGCCACCTATAACAAAGATAAAAAACAGGTAAATATATAGAATTATTACCATTACTAAGATACGAAATATTCATAGTAAAATCGTGTATACTTACTTTTGTGGCCAGAAAAATTTCATTAAGAAATTTTTCCACATTTTGAGTCGTAAAAATTTTAGACTTCTTTGCGCAAAGCCCTTCTGATTTTCTTTTTAAAAAAGCCAGTAATTTCGTGAATCTATTTATTTCAATGCTGTGTTTGATGCTTATAGCAGTAGCTTTCAGTTTTGAGTATATGCACCAAAGTGTATTCGGATTCTTTGTCTTGGATAAATAATCAAAATAGACAAGAAGTACTGATTCTGAAATTGATAGGCCTTTCGCACTTCTCCACGTTGAAAATTCTTCATAAGTTTTTAAATAATTTTCCTTGGATTTTGTTGGAAGCAAATTATTTATAATTGCGGCAGCATTTGCACTGATGGAATCCGACAATTCACTGTCACTGTCGCTTTGATTTAACATCGTAACGTATTTTTAGAACATTAACTTATTTATAAAAATAAATTAAAATAAACTTAACGTTTATGTATTTGAAGAAAACAAAAACGCGGCAAATTCCTAGACTAATATTTTTTTGTCGGAAAAGCAAAGGCATCAAGCTCATACGGCCTCGTCGGTTTTCGTAATTTTATTTAATAATCATAACTGCATAATAAATGCGTATTCCTTTTTCAAAAAGATGTATAATGCTTTATATACAAACTCAATGGTGTAAACACAGATGTAGTTCAGTATAAATTTCGGTAAGTATTCCAAATTTAAATCACATTCTCCCCCTAGAGGATGAATGAAATTCAGTACAATTTTCTTTCCCTATTTTTAACAGATTAAAAATGACTATTGTTATGTTCGCTAGTGGTACGTAATTATATTTATTTCTGTATTTTAGTTTTAACTTTAAGATTTTTTTTTCTTTTTATCTATAAGTACTCCCTCCATTTGAAATAAGATTTGACATTTAACTAAACCTTTTTTACAGTCCGTTCGTCCGTATAACTTAAATAAGTACACAATAAAATTAAAAGACAGAATTATGAGTTATTTACATGTGAAGACGGTATTCAGTTAAATCATAAATCATTTATTACTTTGAAAACATGGGTAATTATTACATTGATGTTGTTTTTTTCTGTTCACGACACGTTGTGCACAAGTTCTAAGCACTAACCTAAGAAAAAGTACTAGGCTTGCAGGAATTCAAGATAGTATTTAATTACTATTATTAAGTACTTCTATTTACATAATATACAATGTCGCCCATGGGCATGTGACCGCCGATTTTTGCTTATTAGTTATTTTATCAGATAACCTAACATTTTTTATAAAAATTTGTCTATGAAAAAAAACGAAGGTGAAGACATTTTTTCTAAAAAATCAGTATTTATTTTAAAAACACAAGTGCCAAGTCCATAAATCATAGGGGGATATTGAAAAAATATATGCAAATGAAAAATTATCGAAAATTAACTTTAAAAGGGGAGTCTCCCCTTTTAGAGTTAATTTTCGATAATTTTTCATGAATATTCAGAAAAATACGGGCGGTCACAAGCCCATGGGCGACATTGTATATGACCTATGACCATCTGGAAAAATGTAACTTTAAAATTGTGAAATAATTTTTCAAATAGGAGCTGTGGTTCCGGAGATTACCCTCCATATATACACAAACTAACAAAATTCGCTCTCTCTTTCTTTATAATTTATTAGTATATATTATTATATTTGAAATTTTAGGTTAGGGTAGGTTGGGGATCTAACGACCAATAGGTACCTAAGTACTGAAAAAAAAAAAAAACTTGTTTTTTGTTATATCATGTCTTCGACCTCATTAGATTCAAAAATGTATGTATGTATGTATGTCTCTCATTTGATAAAAAAAAAACATTAACATAAACATGTGAGAGAACGACAATATTATTATCAATAACCGATAACGAATATTAAATCAACAAACAAAAGTACTATCAGGTTCCACCGAGATTTGAACTCGGATCGCTGGATTCAAAGTCCAGAGTGCTAACCATTACACCATGGAACCGCTCGATGTGAGTTGCGAAATAGTCCGTCGGTCGGTATCACCCACCGGCGCTTGCGTCATCAACTCTAATATTCTATATTGATTCACGCTATTATCAACTTTATTGCTTGTGAAACAATAATCTTATTATCGTATTCGTTTGGGGAGAATGATTTTTGTTTGAAGTCGTGAGTTCATTGAGTCATACGCAGCTATGCATACATACCTTAATTTTAAATTAACATGTATGGCCAAATAGTAGAAAGTTTGTATGTTATATGTAAAATGTGTAATATGTGTAAATTATTTGATACATTTTTATGATCGAATAATTTAGTTACTTACATATTATAATATAATTATTAGATTATTATGTATTAGTACACATTTATCGATTTCATTTTAGAATATTGAATTGAGTAAAAATCTATCTGCAAGTCAGGAATCTTATGAAATCTATGAAATATCTACTATACATTGTAACAGTGAATTAATTTTCACGCCTCCCCCTAAGACCTGGGCCAAATATTTTTTTGATATTGGGATAGTTCATCATGCCAAAAAATTTGAATTATGAATTTAAAAAAAAAAGTTATACGCGAAATTACGCGAGTATGTATTCTGGTGTAACAAATTGACTTGTTTATAGTTATTGCTTACTTTTAATTTTCTTCTAAAACAACTTATTTCATTTCTAATTTCTTTTATTCACAAATAAAATCCGTTTTACCTTTTCACTTCAAATAATAATGACGTAAATCCACCAGGGCCGGACTCAGACGCGCAAATCTTCTTCAATCTCGCGGGGCGCACAATCATCGGGCTGGCCATCAATTATTCACAATACTGATTGCGTCCGAGACGCATGTGGATACCAATGAATTATATATGACGCTGACCCGTCAGGGAACGGATTTGGGGCAGTTTTTTTTTGTTATTTTTGAAAAAGATACGCTCATTTTTTTTGGCGCTGTTTTATTTTGGTCTTAGGTATTTAGATGAGAGATGGTGTGGGCCTAGGGTACTGAAATCTATCTAATTAAGAAACGCTTAAATCTTCAGGAGTAAAAATAGCTTCAAATCAGGTTCCACGGAGATTTGACCTCGGATCGCTGGATTGAAAGTCCAGAGTGTTAACCATTCGTTTTATAGACATTTATTTATTAAAAAATAGAAAATTACAGTTCACTTAGCATATTGAGAATACTAAGATAAAAATAAAGTAAGTGCGATTCTTTGTGTTCGCAATTAGAGAATTAAGAGATAAAAGTGACAACCGGTATTGTAAGTGTTGTGTTCTTCTAGGGTTTTTTTTTAAATGTAAACATGATGTCACTATTGGTTACATCATCAGGTAGTTTATTATACAGTTTTGCTCCCTCATACAGTAGGTACCATATTTTTTCTTCCATAGTTAGTTCTGGGTTGTCTTAATTCTAGTTTGTCTCGTCGTCTAGCGTTGTATGTGTAAGTTTTCGTTGTAAAGTTTAATTGTGATTGCGTGCCCCATTACACCATGGAACCGTATGCTTAATAATTAAAAGTTGTGTAGTTAAATAATAATATCAACTAATTATGTATTAAATTGAAATGAAATAGTGACTTTAATTATTGAGAAAATTCGTAGAACCACAGATTACTTTAACTTTTACGATTGCATTTACTGACACAGGTGATTTAAAAAAAATCTTGGAGAAAGGAGTCCTTTGATGTCCCAAGATTTTTTTTCCTCACAATTTTCCTTTTTCAAAATACAACCCTGCTTAGAACAACGGTCCAACTCGCAGTTCGTCCCACAGTGCGTGCTAACAGGCGTTTAGCGTTCGTCTGGACCCCCGGGACCGGCTCCTTGCCGCTTTACTACAAATCTAACTAGGTTTTTTGTGTAACATAATCAAATACAGAATGAAGTTACGGCTTTTGTTCTGGTGAATATTGCGACATGGCGTAGGTATTACTGGCTTTTTTGTTCATGGTTTTTCCTCAGAAGAGGCGGGGATAAAGTTGGTTCTTAATAGGGATGATCTCTGTGAGGCCAGAGTATGCAGTGCTAGGGATATTCATCCAGCTTCATGTGACGAATGACATCAAGATTTTTTGTGGACATGATTATTGTTTTAGTAATTTAATTATGTATTCATTGAATTTTATGAATGATGCAATGGTAACATTTAAGACCTTTATTACTAACAATAATTATGAACAAATGTTAGTCCAAAATACATGACCGCTGAACATCGGTGAAGGAAAACATCGTGAGGAAACCAACATGTCACAAAACCAAAAATTCGTAGACATAGTGACATAGTCACATCCTGTAGATTACAGCCCACTTCCTCTCGAAGAGAGGAGGCCTGTGTCCCAGGAGTGGGAACATTAAAGACTGATTATGCTTATACTAAATGAATTAATTAATTATAAATAGTTGAAATTAGAGACTCTATCAAGTAGTGTTCCAGTATAGGGAATACATGAAACTAGCAAACTAATAAAAGAACAAGTTTTCAATATTAATGGGGATACCGTAATAGAAAAAAAACCGGCCAAATGCGTGTCGGACCACGCACAATGAAGGGTTCCGTAGTTGGGATGAATTTATCCCAACAACAAACTTTACATTCTAGTTGAAAAACGTGTTCTCCCATACGGAATGTATGGGAGATCATGTTTATCAAACTGCAAATTTAAGTTGGTTGATTATTACTCGTTAATATGTACAGTCTAGTTAGCTCTGATAGTTTTCCTTTTAATTTCATTATATACTACTGCTGTGAATTTTTTCACAAATTCACGTACAACCATTTAGCTGGCAGGGGGGGGGGGGGGCACACACACTTGACTCTAACAAAAAAAAATCTGTTAATAGCTTAATATGTCGCAAACGGATCCCTAAATCCAAAAATGGTTTCCACAAACTCTCAATATTTTTGAACGACCTTTCTAACGATATCCCACACCATTGGGTAGATTAGAAAAACCCACTTTACGTGTAGGGGTAAGGTACCCTAAAAAAAATATTTGTCTTGATTTTATTTTACCACTTTGTCGGCATGATTAATATGTATATTTATGCCAAATTACAGCTTTCTAGTACTAACCGTCTCTGAGCTAAGCCGCGGACAGACAGACGGACATGGCGAAACTATAAGGGTTCCTTGATTACTACGGAACCACCTAAGTGGTGGTCCCATATTTACGTTAAAGAGGATGATTCATAATATTATCATATTTATAATTCGGCCGTTTTAAGCCCCCAGAGCTGAGGGCTATATTATTACCGAAGTTATTTAAGTTTTTCTGTTTGTAATATTCCACATTTGCAGTTTTGGCCGCCCTAGGCCCCAGGTCATGTAGTAAGTATCAGCCGCCCCTTTCTCAGCACCCATCAACTACATAATGAATTTAATTTATTACCAAATTATATATATACTCGTATATTACGAAATTCCATGACGCGTTTCAATTAGTTATTTGGACATATTTTTAAAGTTATTATTGTTTTACGATGCGATGCAGTGCGGCCCGCCATAATGTGCGTGAACGTTTAGAATATTATAAAGGTACTTTGAGTTATTTCTTGTTATCATCAGTGAATTTTTTGTCACGATTGGCCGCCCTAGGCCAGGGCCTGCTGGGCCTTAGGTCAAATCCGCCACTGATATTGCATAATGTAGCTGTTTGTTGTTCCTATTTAATAAAATAAATAACAAGGACAGAGCCGTATCCTATGAACGATGATAATGTAAAAATTGTACCAACATAAAGCATTAATAATAATAATAAAAACGCTCGATACATCAGCCATTAGGTTAATGATCAATCGATCATGGCGTCGCAAACATTGACGGTTATAGACAAACATACTGTTAGTACGGAATCGGGTGCCAGTTAATTGGATTAATTTAGGGTTCCGCGGTGAAGTTGAAGTGTTAGAATAATAATGCGGAAAAATTGGGTCTGTTTAAGCACTGTGGTAGCAGAATTTGGAAAAAGTTCATATTTCCACCTCTACAGCCATATTTTCTTATTGGACTAATGTTTTTAGAAATTAAATACTTTTATTTGCGGTAAACATGACGCAAAGAAAGAACAAATACACGAAACGAACAATTTGGGGGAAAATATACTTCACGTCCACGCAGAACGGCTATCGCTCAGCATAATGCTGCGACTATGCGAGACAGAGCCACAGCGCTGATTTCAGCGACAAACGGTGTTGACGTCATCACGTCGACCGGCGCGGCAGTTTAAAAAAATAAAATAAAAATACAATACTTAGTCCCAAATGTTTATAATAAACACGTATATAATATTTATAATGTCAACGTACGCTATATGTTAATGGATTTGTATAGCAGTAGCCAGTAGCTTTAATACTTAGAGCAAGCTTCTTAGAGGTCTGGTACGATTTCCAGATACGGTTATTATTGTTATCATTAGGAACCTATTCAATCTGCCTAGTCTTTTCCCAACTATATTGGGGTCGGCTTCCAGTCTAACCGGATTCATATGAATACCAGTATTTTACATGGAGCGATTGCCTATCTGACCTCCGCAACCCAGTAACTGGGTAATACGATACCCCTTGGTAAGACTGGTTGTCAGACTTTCGCGCTTCTGAAGAGCCGTAACGACTATCAAAGATCCAAGAATGACAGCCGGGACCAATGGCTTAACATGTTTTCCGAGGCACGGAGGAGTCTCGGTACGTAATGATGGTCACTCATCCACGAACCAACTCAGCGTAGTTTAAAACCAGCCGCTTGGGTCAATCCATCAGGATTGACCCAAGCGGCTGTTATTATTTAACCAAACAAAATAACCATTAATGAGACTTAATTTCATATTTCATACTTCACTTTGCAGCAGACTTCCTATTCTACTCTATCCTTTGATTCAGGATTAACTTCGTCACGTGGCACAAGATATACCGACTGCCATTTTGTAATTTATTCAAGAATTATTTATTCAAAATATTTCGATGTATCCACAGTAACTTTAGAAGCGTCTCTCCGATACTAAATCCTATTCCCTCGCCTCGAGATAATGGCGAAATAGAATTAAGATCAGCCTTACATCTCAGGGTATATTTACATAATTATTTATATAGGCTTTTACTTTCGACTGTTGTGTATTTTGAGAAGGTGCATTGTCTTTGTTTTTACATTACGCGAAGCAAAAAGGATGGGATAAATAAAAAATCCGGAGTCACACGTAATCTGTTCGATTTATGTACAAGGAATATGTATGAAATATGTCGAAGGAAGTACAAGTAATAGAAGTAAATCAACAAAACATGGTGAATATGAAAATCGAACACCGAACATTTGGGTCGTACTTGTGGACGTAAATTAGCGAAACGAACACGAACACAGTTCGACTAGTGTTCGCGCTCAACCACCCGCTCACTTTAGATTCGCCGTTAAAAGTGGTCGACAGTGAAGTAGCCAATTTTTTTTTCCGAGCACCGTCCACAAAGAACCACGAAGTTGGATCGCCACGATCGTTTTTGACGAACACAGTGTTTGATGTTCGTTAGCGGTACGCATGCGAACAAAGTGTTCGATGTTCGTGTTCATCATGTTCTGTTCGTTCATGCGTACATGCCTTAACACTACATGTGACTCCAGGTTTTGAATTTTTCTGTTTGCTATGTCTTGTTTATACCTTTTTAGTTGTTGTTTTTGACGTAGTTAGGTTTTAGTTTTTGTAACTTATTTTATTTCATCAAAAGGTGTGTGAACGTGGTCTATATAGCACTATATGTGATCCTTTACCGAATAGTCTTTAAAGGCGCTCCCTCACCGAGAGCATTTGCCTGTAATGTCACCTTTACTCGCGACCTATGACCGATTCCTATAATTTAGGGACCGTTATCGGTTCAAAATTAAGACTCTTGTATTTTTACCAATTATGAAGCAAAGAACTCATAGCTTTGCATCGCAGACCCTCCCGTATTGAAGTAGCTAACACATGTAAACTTAGCCTACGAATCTATTTATATGCCCAGTTTGGCAATAATAAACCTATCTTGCTGATTTCAATGACCTCTCTACACCACCTAGCAGTCTACTTGCAAATCCCTAGCCTTTTTTTTTTTTTTTTTGGATGGGAAATCATCAAATGACTTCTCCCGCTCTGGGCAGAGCGAGAGGGTGTGTCAGACTTTTACTGACTAAAACCCACCCGTGTTCCTTCCGTTGCCTGTGTGCCGGGGCCGCGTTATCCCTTTCGGACAAACCCGCAACCCCAGCAGGCATTGGTCTTTCGACCCCGTCGGTATCCCTAGCCTTAACAGTGGAATCTAAGATTGTTACATTACATGCGAATATTCCCGATGAGGGAGCGCCTTTATATTTCGGTTCACCTTTTGTACTGAACTTTGGATTAGTGTAACTTCCAAGCTCAAAGCATTTGTTTCAATTAAACCATTTACAGGCACTTTTGAATTGTCAAATAGTCGCGTCAGTTAGTCAGAAAGTTGAAGCTAGTTGCCCATTCCAAAACGTAGATACTATGGAGAATAACGGGCAAGAAACTCCAAGGACACTCTTTTAAATATAGATATAACAAAATCCTGGGTACATTATTCTTATTGCTTCTACATGTGAGAACAATGTACAATAAATAATCAATGCAATTCAAATTATAAGATTAAAAAATAAGCCCTGGCAGATACAAGATGAACAGTTTCAACTGACGGCGCCCGTTCACGAATAAGACGCGTGGATCAGCACCATCCAGCTCAACCATTTTGTAGGGAACCGAATGATCTAGCACTTGCCAACATCAGCGAGACATTTAAGTGAGCATGACATACTCTCAACTGCCATGCTCTTTCAACTCATTATACATCTTTATAACATAATAAGTGACTCCATGGTACTCAGTTTTACAAAAAAATATATAATGCTAAACAAAACTTATAGTTTGCAATGTACTTGAGAGATTAATAGAATTTTACCACCAAAAAGAAAGAAAATCATTACCAAGAATAGCTCAACAGGGCTAACTGAACGTTGTTTTCATTTCCCTTTAAACTTTTTTTTTCATGTTTTTCTTCTTTTCAAACAGGTAGTAGAGCTTCAATTATTTTTTTAAACCTTAATCGCATACTAATAGTATTTACCTGAGTGCATTGGATAGTAACCCGGGGAAGGTACATCGAATTTTAGGCTAACTTTGCATTAATTTAAAACAGCGATTTTTTTTAAAGAAAACATCTAATTTCAATTTTACGTGGTAGATTAAAATATTAACAGATATGTTTATTAGGAGTGTTTATCGAAGAGATTAGGTATCACAAGTAGGTCAAAAAAATTAACATTTTCGTCCACGGAAATTTCCACAAAAATAAAATTACGTTTTAAAAAAAAACCTAATTTTATTTTTATTTAAATTTCCGTGGAGGTAAATGTTTAATTCTGAAATAATATATTAGTTTTACGAATTGTTTATATAATATAACCAAAATGTTAACTGTTTTGCCTCAATTTTTATTCACTATTTTTTTTTGTTTTTTTTTACCTTGATGCGGTCCTGGAATATGTTATTTTTTTTTATATTATTTAAAGAGCTAAGTTCAAAAACACTATTCAGGAAAAAAATCGCTGTTAGGATTTAGTGCAGGGTTCAAACCTAATTACCCCGGCCTATAGGTAGATAAAGCGAAGTAGTTTGTTTTGCTTTTCGGTACCCACATAATGCCTTATGAAACACTTAGAGCAAAGAATCGAAACAGATCATCTACCAATCGTTGCCTACCTCTTTTTTATAGTATTCTTGTCTATGCATTAGTTGTTCTTTCTGTGTTTTGTCCGTTTTACTATGTTTGGACCGTTTTTGCCTTATTGGTCGCAAGCGCTAACTGCTGAGCATGAGATCCTGGGTTCGATTCCAAGTTCGGGCAAAGTGTTATTGGGTGTTTCTATCTGGAATTTCTTAGTAGCAGCCCAGTCTGGATTTGTGCCCGGTTGATGGCCATAGGGTCGCCAGCTGTTACTTTGGACTAAATCATAGCTGGCGAAATGTTTGTGTACTATAGGGACACGTCTGCCTAACCCTACGGGGAATTCAGGCGTGATGTTATGTTATGATATCTATATTACGTATATAAAAATGAATCCCTATTTTTCTGGTCACGCCATAACTTGAGAACGGCTGCACCAAATTGGATAATTCTTTTCAAAATTCAAAATTCAAAAGTCATTTATTCAAAATAGACTGAGAATCAGCACTTTTCAAACGTCAAAATTACATAAGACAGTCCCCCAAAAACGCCCACCCTTCACCACTTCCTAGTGCTTAGCTGGGAAGAAGAAGTGGCGCAACAAACTCCCCAGCAGCACAGCTGTCTGTTCAGTTAGAAAACTTGATTCTATACAATAGCAGTTACGCAAAACAATTTACATTATGCAACGTAAAACATTACAACTCATTAAAGAAAAAACCTTAATGAGTAGATTATGTAATAATAAGCTGTCAATAATAAGTTTAAAAAAATAATAAATTGACTTATACTTGTTTTTTTTGACTTTTTTTTGTTGTGTTCGTTATTCGTAGGAGTAGGTAGGTATGTAAGTAGGTAGGTAGGTATGTAGGTAGGTAGGGTAGGTAAGTTTGTAGGTAGGGGTAGGTATGTAGGTATGAGGGTAGGTAGGTATGTAAGTATGTAGGTAGGGAAGGTAGGTATGTAGATAGGTAGGGTAGGTAAGTATGTAGGTAGGTGTAGGTAGGTAGGGGTAGGTAGGTAGGGGTAGGTAGGTAGGGGTAGGTAGGTAGGTATGTAGGTAGGGAGGGTAGGTAGGTAGGTAGGTAGGTAAGTAGGTAGGTAGGGAGGGTAGGTAGGTGTGCCGTAGATAAGTACTTGGTGCTACCCGTGCGAAGCCGGGAGAGCAGCGCTAGTGTAGTATGTTTATTAAGCGCCAAAGTGCAACACAGCAACCACTCATAACTCCTTTACATATTATAAATTACACTCGCATTTCGTGTCTGTGTTACCGCATTGTTCTCCTAAACTGCGCAACGGATTTTGATGCGGCTTTCACCATAAATTAGAGAATTTATTCCGGAAGGTTTATGTGTATGATACATTAATATTAAACTTACATTTAACAAAGTAATCTCCATGATTTGTCAAGTCGTAAAAACCGTGCCTAGCGGGGCGTGTTGCTAGTAGACTTTATAAGTGGTAGATCAATGGGTGTAGAAAGGGACCTGTACCATTTGTATCTTTTTTTTTTTGACCTATGTTGTCCCACCACTGGGCAAAGGTCATACTTTCCACTTTTCCATAAATTGTGTCTTCTCCGGCTAATCGATCAGAAACGAGTCCAAATCATCACGCCAGCGTTTTTAGGCCTGGTCGGTGACGACACCCGTCACAAGGCAGGTAGGTACTGTGTGACGATCCTAGCCCATCTGTTCTGATGCATCCTATAGGTGTGACCCGCCCAGTCCCACTTCAGCCTCGCAGATTTATCGCCAACATCGGCGACGCCTGTCTTGGAGCGGATTATGGTGATGGTCGAGGAGTTTAATTAAAAAAATGCTAAGCTCTTATTGCTCTGTGGCCAAACTTGAGTTCGGACTTCTGAGCCTCGGTCAAATACCATAATTTGTGCCATGTACCATAAATGAAAATAAAGATGACGTATATGTAGTAACCTAATCCGCTTAATTGTTCTTAAAGAGTTATAAAGAACAGAGAGCAGAGTGACCACCCCACAGTGACAGTGTCACTCTGCTCTCAACGCTTGACGTGTCCACACGTCGGGTCTGGGTTCGCAACAATTCAATCGTCATCCTAAGGATGCCTCGTTGAGAGGTGAAACACGTGTCGATTTCTTACAGGGTTCTTTATGACTCTTTAAGAACAGCTAAGCGGATTAGGTTACTAAATATACGTCGTCTATTGTATTTTATAATGGTTTTCTGCAAAGTCACGCCTGAGTCAATTAACTATCTTCTACAATAAAAAGAAAGACAAAATGTTATACATCATCATATTTATTGAAGTGACAGTTGCTTATAATAATAACTCGTAAATTACGACCATAGGATTGCACGTTTTTCTTTGGGATCGTTAACATAACTAGTTTAAAAGTTTTATACAATATTTACAATGAGTTTACATAATATATAATATAACATACAATTTATTTAAAAATTTCGACGAGAAATTGTTCAAATATATTTTAAATATTTATTTACATAAGTATAACATTATTTTTTTTTGAAAATTTGGTTAACTGATTCAGTTGCATGGTTGAGAATTAGCTACACATCAAATTATGGAAATCGTTTAGTTTTATAATTTAATATGATGTAAAAAAAAACATAATTATAAAAATAATATAATACAAAAATCCACTTCCATATGAAAATCTATTATTTTAAAATGGAATGCGATACTGTTCTGGTCTTGATATTATTTTTAATTAAATCTATTATTGCGCACACAAAACTACGGAATGTGAATGGTTTCTTAAGGAATATTGTGGTTTTTCTTATAAATTGTAAAATTCTATTTTCGAAAATGACTTTGGCATAATGGATTTCACATAATAATTTAATTTAATTTGTGAATTACTTTTACTATTCAATTTCTTAAGGATATTTACAAAAAGGAGTAGATTTTTAGAGCTGTTTATTTTTATATGCTCACTGACGAAAGAAACAAGATTAACGATAATGTTATAATCAACATATTTTGGAAATACAGTGGATTAAATCTGTGCTAATGTATAAGATATAGCCATAAAAATAGACAACATTTTTTGTACATTTTATACTAATTCTTAAACTGTAACTGCTAAATATTTTACATAATTCGATTTCATTTTGATATAATTAAAATATGAATATGATATTGATATGCGAGTATTTGTCTACTATAATTATAATCTAATGACGTTATTACGACTTTAATATGACACATAATTATTATATTGGTTGTATATCTGTTGGGAATGGTGCTTTGGTATAATTTTATATATTTTTTAGAATTTAAATCTATTACAGTTGCCATAATGTTACTTGTTTCCATATCTGGTGGTAAATATTCAATATCTTGTTACCTATATTTTTGTCAAACAATAACACAGAATAATGTCAAAAAACAACAAAATATAAAATTGGAATAAACATAGAAGTTCTAAATAAAGTCATTTCTTAAAATTAAGTTGTTCATGTCTAAATAATTATTGGAAAAACATTTGGAATGATTCCATCAGTCCATTAAATATATTTTGTGACTTTATAATTAGGTGCCTAAACTTACAATGATTTTAAATACATAATTATTTTGTGCTCTTTGGATAATTCCAGCTTAAATAATTGTTTATGTTGCATTTAAAAACATATTGAGTATTTTGAGTAAATTAGCTTTTCGTACAATTTCCGTCCATTTTTTTACTATTGATAGATATAATACGTAAAATAATCTCGGATCATATAGTTTATACACATTTAATTTATACATTTAACGCAACACAAACAATTTTTACAAGAATGACACTTTATTCTGTAGTTTACTTTGAGATCAAAAACTCACAATTACAAAGCGTTTATATTTTAATTACAATAAATTCTTAACTACCTGGGCTGCGGTAACATTATAATATGTCTTAGGTGTTTGTATACTATGTGTTTTCACCTAATATATAGTTATATATTGCTCTGTGAAGCGATGTGGAATGAATTTAATACCCCTCTTCCTTTGCTGCATTGATGAGGTCGAGCAAAACGATTTTTTTTCCCCCCAAGTATACGGCATATGTACCTACTAGTAATTTGTATGGATTTATCTACACAAACAATAGCTGCAGACCAATTTGTATGGTTAGCTATTTGTTTTTGAGTTTTTTTTCAAGGAATTAAAGATAATAATAAACATTTCACGGTTTGTTTACACAAAAAAAAATAAAGAGGCCCAAAATAGCGTCCAAAATTTCAACTATGAACTTCTTCATAATAACAGCAACCACAATGTCTTTTTCTTATAATAATTATTCACAATAAAAGCAGGAATTGCTAATATGTCAAAACTCACTACCGAGTGCGTCCCTGTATCCGCATTTTGACCAACGATAGCGCGGCTAATAGCTACTTCCATCATCTCCAGCAAGAGTTTTCTATAGTCAGTATTAACAGAATAGCCTGGCTGCAGATAATGTCAAGATCACAACGAAAAAATCACCAAATATCCTTCACCACCACATCGCTCCACTGTCTTTGGATCCTCTCCATCATCAAGCCTCAACGCCAGCCGGGGGGCGCGAAGGCGGTTGAAGTTCAGGAGGGCAGCGGCTGCAGGGGGGGCACTGCGGTGCTCATGTGGGCCCTGAAGTCTGGGTGCTGGCGTAAGTCAGGGTGGGGGGGACGGAGATCTGTGAGACAAACAGAAATGTGCTGTAAATATCAAGTACTTTCAAAACATAATTTTGTCTCATTGGCCCAGAACTGGAAGTCCTATTTCTAAAGAAAAGTAAATCGAATAGACCAAAAAGGCCTTGGTTGGTGATCTTAAACATAAAAATCTAAAATAAAAAAATAACTACTTACAAAACAAACACTAAAATGTGAAAAATAACTTTAATTTCGGAAGTCGGTGTCTGGTTTTGAATTTTAGTTTTTGCCACCGACTTAAAAAAAAAAAAACTTTTATTTACAGACTACAAAGGTCCACATTGTGTTAGTGTCTAAATTATCTTTTAAACTATGTTAGTATATACTAAGAGCACAGGTGATAAATTGATCATACGACAGATAGTTTCACCAAGCCCCATGCAATACATGAAGCTTGATAAACCTACCCATGGCAGGCCCATCCAGCCCTTCAGCAAACATCCTCAAGATACTGTTGGTGCTTCCTCCCACTCTGCGTGTCACGGACGCCACCTTCTAACGCATTATTGCAAAAAAGTCTTATTGTTAAATTTTTTTTTTTTGGAAGCCGGTTGTTTTTTTTTTGTAAAAAGTTTGTATTTTTTTTACTTTTTAATTGTGGTACTTCACACAAATTCGAATACCACTACCTGATATGTCAATAAAAGTGACAGGAACTTATCATCATATCATCCACATAGACTAAGTAGAAAAATACGTAATTATTACAACCTAACTCAAAAACTATCCAAGCAAAGTTAATAAAAGGGATCACCTCGAGAGCATACCCTTTCGAAAAAAAAAAGAATTTTCAAAATCGGTCCACAATTGACGGAGAAATCGGTGGACATAGATTTAAAAAAAAAACATACATACGCTACGAACATAAAACCTCCCCATTTTTGGAAGTTGGGTTAAAAAGAGAGAAATTAAAAACCCATGTTTAATGCTAAAACTATGTAGTAGGAATGAAGTAACTTGTTCAGTCCTTTCTTATTAAAACAGATACAATCTTTCTGGACCATTAAATAATTTAAACCTTACCTATCCGATGCTGCTCAGCTACAGCATGCATATCAGTAGGGTGCATGCCATGCACGTCAGTATGTGGCTGCATATGCGGCGGCTGGGGAGGCCTCAGATCAGCATGTTGGGTCTCCTTGTGCCTCCTCAGATCCACCTTCCGTTGGAAGGCTCTTCCACAAAGCTCGCAGGCAAAGGGCTTGAAACCAGTGTGCTTGCGAGAATGGGTGATCAGATTTGAGCTCTGGCTGAAGGCTTTGCCGCAGACTTGGCATTTGTGGGGTTTTTCACCTGTGGACAAGAGGACATTATTTTTACTATTGAAGAAAACTGGTTCTTTATCGTAATGACAGTCAACTTGCCAATGAAAATAATCGATGTTGAGCGAAATATAAAAATCTTTCTAACGTTAAGAGCGTGCACTCTGAAAGTGGGAAACGTCGCAAATAAATGTCAAATATTTCGCTGTTTTGATTAATTTGACAATATTACTATATGGAAAGAAGAAAGAACTAGCGAACTAGAATATTGATTATGAAATGCATCATCATTAATATCGTAACACCGAATTTTAGATGTAAAAAAAGTAATTGGAAACTTTCCAAATGCCTTTTTTACACCTAAAACGTGAAATTCAGCCGTCAAATTCAATGTTATAATTGCAATGCATTATTAATATTCTAGTTAGTTAGTTACGCTAGTTAGCCTCATTTATTATTTCCATACAGTAATATTGTCAAATTAATCAAACCAGGTAAATTTTTGACGGCTATTTGCGACGTTGACAACTTTTAGGATAAACGCTCATAATAACTCGGAATCGTTGGTAAGCACAAAATAATGGGCTATCGAGATTATTACTAGATAAGTAGGTATAGTATAAAGGCTAGGAAGTGCAACATGGCTGCATCGTTGGAGATCGATAAACATGACCAAACTTCTATTTTTGACCAACGGCATTGACTATTCTGAGACAAAACTGGATTCAGACGGTTACCAAGCAAAACTGTTATTTGTGTCCCAAAAATCACACCACTATTCTGACCAGCCAAAAGTTATATTACCGATTCTGATAAGAATACTTCAGATTTTATTTTTCCGAAATAAAATATGAAGTTTTCCCCAAAAATATCTACATAAACTTCCTCTGTGTTACCAATGCAAAAAATATAGTTGATCCGGGTAATCGTGGAGCATTTCCGATGGTAATCCGCGCCACATCCATGTTATCGATCCGCTGTGACGCGCGACCCTGCAATACCGATAGGGTTGTCGATTGACAGAGACATCAGTTAGCTGCGTTTACTTTTACGCAGTATTGTGGAGGCTGCGTTGAAGCGAAGACGGATGTGAGGGTCCAAAATTTGAAAGTTATAAATATTCTTTTAAATTCGATGGCAAATGTATATACTGTATTAAATTCGTTTGGCCCAGTAAGTTAAAAATGATATGTCAAGTACATCGAAACTACTCCGTAAAATTTTACACTGCTCGCAACTTAAAAGAAAGTTGGTTGTCATCCTGCGGCTTTATTCTGAAAGGTTCTGTAATTAGGATCAAAGTAGTGCTACTGTAGCAATACTGTATGTCTTTCAAGCTAGTAAACGATATTATTATACTGTGAATATTATTATAGTATTTCTCAATAGCAGTATTTGTGCCCGGTTGATGGCAATAGGCTGGCAGATTACATGGGACTTAAACACAACTGGCGAAATGTGGGTGTACTGTGTAACTATGACAAATAAATACTAAAACAGTTATAGATGCTTTAACAACTTACAAATAAATCAAGAGTTCTTTTTAAAAGAAAATAATTCGCGAAAAACTCGTCCCTGCCAACCCTAGCTATACCGTGTTAATAAACCTTTGCGGAATCTGTTCGCAGTTTTCTCTCTGCTCCGTATTACATATACGATTTATAGAGGCAGCCCTGAACTATAGCTACATACTACGTTGTATGTAGGGTTAGCCCTACTTATACAGACAGGAGGCTCACAATATCGTCTGTATAGAGAGAAATCCGGGGAATCTGGGTGTACGCTCTGCTTTTATCGAATGGTAACTAGTTTGTATGAACTTATGTGGAAGAGATATATGGTAGATATTGGGATATGTACTCTTT
This sequence comes from Agrochola lota, assembly GCA_947364205.1. Classification (NCBI taxonomy): domain Eukaryota; kingdom Metazoa; phylum Arthropoda; class Insecta; order Lepidoptera; family Noctuidae; genus Agrochola; species Agrochola lota. The sequence continues at coordinate 4,648,864 of OX376225.1, read as the reverse complement.
TATCATGATGTAGAAGTAATAAGAGTAGGAAAGGCGAATAGAATGATTTTCAGTTCATGAAATAAATGGATCGTCCTGGTCATTCTTGGGTCTGATTTCTGAATGTAGAAAAATATTTCTGTTCCGTGTTAGTAAGTTAAGTGTTTCTGCTTGAAAGCTTGTTGGCACCTCATATTTATGAGGTAGTCTAAAGTATGACGACGACTGTCGAAAAGGTATTCAGCAACATTTCGGTAGGTATGTATCCCAAACTTTGGGACAGATTACAGAGGACAACGCAACTCAACTGTTTTAGTCTTTACAATTTGTGGATAGGTAGGGTATACAATTTTTTAACTCCTGTGTCCCTAAACGCGTTTAGAATCTGTGCTGTTTACAACTTTATTTTGCGTCGCCGTATCAAAGGTAATAATAAAATCCATGTATTGTTTTTGGATAATTCTTATCTTTGCGGAAAATTCGGCGTCCATATTACCACAAATTGATGTAAACACGTAATCTGGTTAGTTATTAAAGTGGCCTTGTGCGTGTTACAAGTATATTTTAATTATGATATTGTGTAAATAACTCTATCCGATAAGTACAAATTGGGACCTTTTGAGGTCCCAATTTGTACTTATCGGATAGAGTTATTTTCAAATATTTTGTTATGTAGGTATTAGAGTGTTATCACACGACGTTTTTTTTATCTAAAGCGTGCCGTCGACGCGCGTTACATGCGAATATAAAAAAAACGACGTGTGAGTGGGCCCTTAGAAATAGTCAACCTCGTAATTGCTATACCATGCTAAGGTTGAATATAACTTTGCAGCTTAAGAGCTACTGACGATTTGCCGGCGTGTTTCCATCGACGCGATTTGTGAACGTGCCCTCCGCGGGTGCGAAGCGAGCTAGCCGCGACTACGCGACGTGTTGTCCGCGTTTTCCCATAGTGTACACTCGCTTGTCTCGCTCTCTCTTGTACACTCACCTCAATCGCTCTCATTACACAGCGAACACGGGGCGTTCTCGCTACTCACACGCAGAGAGCGCGTTGAACAATCGCCTCGCTGATATCTCACTTACAAATCGCCAGTATGATTAAGCCCTTAGTAGTTTCAATTTACTGGAAGCGCGGACGTTTAAGTTCGTACAATTAAATGATTGTTTGAACTGAATCACTGATTGGCATGCAATTGCAGGAAATTATGCAATCTTTTGAAGTCAATCTTTGTGCTAAGTGAGAAGGAAAATTTGTTAATACTAGATGATTACAAACTAGTACCTGGTCGACCGAGCTCTGCTCGGGTGAAAATAGAGAATGCTCATTTAATAATACACGATAGTTCATACTAATTCCATATTTTCATTTCATTTCATTTATTTCATAACAATTTTTACATTGTGTCGAAATCACTTAAAAATTACACACGTGCATTTAATTATATTTATTAATAGCGATCTTAAGAGCTTATCACTGTCATTAACAGTAGAACGGTACGGTAGTACATAGAGATTTGAGTCTAAATTATGATCATAAGTCATGCAAAATAATAATGTAAAATAATAGGCAATGTAAAAGAATCATGTAAAATATTAAAGGTCATGTAGAAGAATAATAATGTCAAAACTTAGCACGGTCAGGGTTATGTCACAATATACTATCATTATTATACAATTTTATTGGCCTAGGTAAACACGTCAGACAGAAACTCATCAATAGCATAATAGCATTTCTCTACCAAAAATGATTTTAATTTTTGCTTAAATTGGTTAATATTGTAAACAGACTTCAAATCTCCTGGAAGTCTATTATACAGCTTGATTGATTGAAAGCTTGCAGCATGAGTAACAACTTTCATATGTGGGACTATGTTATGTTGCAAGTCCTTGCGCCTAGTAGCTTCTCTCTTATTTCTTTGTTCAGTTGTTTCTGATCTGTTAAGTTTCTTTATAAGATCCGTGAGTACAACAAAAATATACAAGGATGGGACGGTTAAAATCTGTAGATCCTTAAAATACTGCTTACACGATACCCATTGCGGAATTCTCACCATGGTTCTTATGGCCCTTTTTTGTACTACGAAAGCAGTATTCACATTGTACGCATAACTTCCGCCCCATAGAAAAATACTATACCTAAGTCTGGATTCGACAAGTGAATAATATACCAGTTTTAATTGTTTAATGTCGATCTCATCTCTGAGACTTCTAAGAGCATAACAGGCTGAACTAATTGAGCTTTCTATGGTTGATAGTTCCTTTTTCCAGGTTAATCCTTCGTCAATATAAATACCTAAAAATTTAACGCTGTCAACTAAAATTATATTATTACCATTCAAATTTATGTCAATTGTATCTTTATTTCTTGCCGTAGTTCTAAATAACATTGCATTCGTTTTGTTGGTGTTCAAATTGAGACTGTTCAAGGTGAACCAAGTATTAAAGTGAGTAAGAGTCATATTTACTTTATTAGTCAAGGCTTCTATATTTTCTGCGGTTATTATAGCATTTGTATCGTCAGCGAAAAGAACAAGTCCTATATCAGTTTGATTTGTCATGTAATTAATTAGGTCATTTATGAACAAGATAAAAAATATTGGCCCTACTATTGAACCCTGTGGGACACCTTTCTTTATTAGTTTTAGATCTGATTTGTATACTTTTTCACATTTATCTTCAGCTATTTTAATTTCTACATATTGCTTTCGATTTTCTAAATAAGATTTAAATAGACTTAAAACCTGTCCTCTAATTCCATAATGCTCCATTTTCGCTAATAGTAATTTGTGATCGACAGTGTCAAAAGCTGAGCTTAGATCAAGAAATAACCCGGCAACTTTAAGTTTCTTATTAAGTTTGTTAATTACTTCTTCCATTAGTGTGTCAATTGCGTCATTTGTTCCCACAAATCTCTGGTAACCAAATTGTCTATGATCAAGAATTTTATTACGGTTCAAATGCTTAAGCAGTCTAGTTATAAGAATTTTCTCAAAAATTTTCGAAATTATCGGTAATAACGAGATTGGTCTGTAGTTATGTGGGTCTAATTTACAACCTTTTTTATAAATGGGTAAAACTCTGGCTATTTTCAGTTGTTCAGGGAATATACTCTTATCTATACACATGTTGACAAAATGTGCCAACGGTTCTGCTAATAAGTCAATGTGATCTTTTATTAATTGAATCGGTATTTCATCATGGCCATAAGATTTTTTGTTTGCCATTGCATTGACAATTTTTACTACTTCAAGCGCGGTGACTCGTTCAAATGTCATTTCTACGTTCACTCTGTTTACGTTACTTTGCAAGATTCCAATAGCTTGTTCATAATCAACATTCCCACCTGTTTCAGCTTTGTCAAACGTGTTCGAGAAAATGTCAACTATGTCTTGGGGATTCGATATAATCTTATCACAAATTTTAAGCAGTATGCATTTATTTCCGTCTTGTTTAGGTTCTTTATTTCTATGCCTGTTTATGACCTGCCATAAGGCTTTCGAAGACTCCTTCGCTTTAGTAATTTCTGTCCTAATAGCAATCCGTCTGGCTTTTTTTAAAACTAGTCTAAATATTCTAATGTACCTTTTTGTATAAGTCCTTAATTCCCCAGTGCAAGTCATCTTATTTGTGTTTTGAAGTAGGAACCGTTTCATTTTACTAGACACCTTTATCCCTTTAGTTGTCCAGTTTGCCATACGAAATTGTTTGTACTTAATCCTTTTTTTCCTCTTTTTGAAACTGTCGCGATATATTTGTAAAATTTTCTTTAAGAACCCATTTAAACCTTCTTCCATCCAGTTAATATTTAATAAACTATTTCTAAATTTATTTGAATTTTTAACGCTGAACTGTCTAGCCTCAATATTTATATAGTTTTGGTTGTCATTGGATGCTATTTTTTCAGTTTTAATGCCACACAATAATGCTGCGTGTCCGTCAGCCAAGCAGTTATGATCAACGAGAAATTCAGTTATAACATTATCGGGTAAATTCGTCAAAAAATTATCCAGACAAGACTGCGCATTATTTCGTCTATACGTGACTTCTTTAAAAATAGGTCTAAAATTATAGGATGTCAGTAGTGTTACGAATTTGGTAGCTTTTAGGTCAGTTTTAAGCAAGTCAATGTTAAAATCCCCGCAAATGATGCATTTTTTGTTGTAAAAGTGTTCAAGTAATTGTTCTAACTTAGATAAGAATATTTCATAGTTCTGATCGATAATATTCATATAGGTATAATACATACAAATTCCATGCTGCCATGTCATTATTCAAAGGTAGCCATCTTGTTGTAAACTTTGGGTGATCGAGCTCTGCTCGGGTGAAAATACGGAGGAAATGAATTTTCCCAGATTTGCCACCTAGCTAGATCGTAAACCCCTATATTGCAACTTTCATCGAAATCGTTAGAGCCGTTTTCGAGAACGTGATTACAAATATATATATATATATATACAAATATTGTATACAATCCTATACTATTAAATGAGCTGTGTAGATTGTTTTCGATTTAATTGGATTTAAGTACCTACATTATTTCTCTTTCTACAATATTATGATTCTAAATTCTTCAACTATTATGCCATAGCTGAGACTACATAAGCCCAGATATACTAGATATATCTTCCACACGTCCGCGTAATCTGTGCGCAGTCCGCTCCTTATTAAGCATTCCTCTCATACTCTCCTCCGGACTTTATTTCTTTAGCTGGCATCGAAAACTGTTGTATCTGTATAAGTCTTTTATATATGATTTATAACTTGCTTCAAAAACGGTGAAGGAAAACATCTTGAAGAAATCGGCATGCCTGAGAGATATTTCTCGACGGCATGTGAAGCCCAGTCAGAGGCCCATAGGTGGCTTTAAAACTCTGACACCAGGTTAGTCACTAACCACATGAAAAGAAGAAGAAGTATTATCGAATCTTTATTAAATTCTTTGATTCTAGAATTCCAAGAAGGCTGGTTTATCGACCTATTATAAACGACTGCGTCATTGGTTCAGTATCAAAACCGCTACTGCTAAGCATGAGGGTTCGATTCCCAGAGATTCGATTTATCGGGCAAGGTGTTATTGGGTTTTTCCAATCCTCAGTAGCAGCACGGAGTCTGGATTAGTGCCTAGATGATGGCAATAGGCTCGCCCTCTTTTTTATTTTTTCGACCGGTTGATGGCAATAGGCTCATCCTCTTTTACGTAGGACTTAAACATAACTGGCAAAATATGGATGTAGTATGGTAGAGTTAGGCAGACTTGTAGGTACCTACACGTCTGCCTAACTCTTAGAGGAAATAGGCGAGATGTTGTGTTATAAATTAGGAGTGTTTATTCTGAAAGTTATAAATTAAGAGTGTTTATCAAATCAAAATCAAATCAAATTATTTTATTTACAGATCATACAATCCAATTTGTTAGTTACATACACATCTTAAACACTAGTGTTAGTACATAATAATATTTGGCAAATTTAGGTCACAATATAATTACTAGCAATGTCAAAACCATTAACAATAATCAGTCCCGGATCTTCAATTTTTTTTAGGCGGGGCAAAAACTAAAAAATGCCGCCCCGCCTACCTACTTATGTTTATTTTCACCTTTATCATCCATATAATTTCAGCTATCAATATGTAGAATATATATTTAACAGGGTAGGGTTTAAAATAAAAATAAATATGCATAATAAAAATAAAAATCTAATATATTATTAAATTTGTGAATTGAAATTACAATTTTACTCTTCGAGCTTTTTGTTCAGCAAATAAATCTATAGCCTTGTCATAATTTAACTCGTGTGCAATACGATTTTCTATCGCTAAGATTGCAAGACCCGATAAGCGTTCCTGGCTCATAGAAGATCGCAAATAATTTTTAATCAGTTTTAGTTTGCTAAAACTTCGCTCGCAGCTTGCGGACGCAGTAGGAAGCGTAGAGTAAATTCGCAGAGCAATACAAATATTAGGAAAAGCATCCTGCAAATCATGCGCATAGATCTGTTGCAAGAGATAAAAACTGTTAGCCTTTTCTATATCACCAAATAAAACCGGAGCTTGCTCTTTAAAAACATGAAGTTCCTGGCAGAATTCAACGGCACTTAAATCTCGCTCGTAATTTCGAGCCAAATCTGCTCCACACTTTTGCAGTTCTTCATTTGACATTTTCAAAATATCAGTACCATTAAGAAAAGCAAAATTCAAATTCAGCATGGTAGCACAATCAAATCTCTTTTTAATTTCGGATATGATTCGATCAAATACCATCATTATTTCTTTAGAAAAAAGTTGAACAGGTTGGAGTGTTGGCAATTCGTCTTCACACATCTCGTCGAAATGTTTTTTACGTTTTGGAATTCGTTTGTTTTGCAAAATAGGGTCAACACCACATTTTTCAGCTACTTCGCCAGCTTCTTTTATCCAATATTCCATTGGATTTTGTCTCTTTTTTTGCAAAGTTTTGAGCAGACCATCCATTAGTGCGACGGAACGGGCAAGGATAATATCTTCTTTCTGAATTTCTATATTCACTCGATTGATTTCGAGGAGAATTTTCACCCAAATATTTAAATTAAGAATAAATTTAAAATCCTTTATAGCAGTTAAGAGATGACCAGCCTCGAACTTGGCTTCTGGAGCACAAGAAGTTTGCTTAATTTCTTCTAAGGCTTCCGCTATTTCTGGCAAATTATTTAATGGGGCATTCACAGCAACGTGTTTTGCCGACCATCTCGTCTGACTACTTCCTTTTAAATTTGTTTTTGCGTATTTTTTCATAATGTTCCACCTAGAAGTGGAACCAACAAAAAAGCAATATACTTTTTGAATTAGTCCAAATACGTTAATAGCTTCCTGGCATGATGAGGCAGAATGAACCCCTACAAGATTTAAGGAGTGAGCCAAGCACGGTACGAACTCGGCCAGCTCATTCTTTTCTGCAATCCTGGCTTGTACTCCTTTATGGATGCTGGCCATATTGGACCCATTATCATAAGATTGGCCACGACATTGTCCAATATCTAAATCATCAACTGCTAATTTTTCTAAAATCTGTTGACAAATGTCCTCTCCTGTCTTTCCAGCAACTTCTATGAAATCAATTAAACTTTCTTTTATTTCACATACATCGCCAGTTCTTTTAACATATCGTATAACTTGGCTCATTTGTTCAGTATGGGATACATCTGGAGTGCAGTCGAACATTATCGTAAAGTATTTGGCTTCTTTGATGTCATTTAAAATGCTATTTCTAACTGTTTTTGCCATTATTCCAATTATTTCATTCTGTATTGTCTTTGATAAATATGATACCTGTCCCTTTTTTAAATTTTCTAATTGAAACTTAAGAGTTGAATTATGTTTCGCGAGCAGGGAAATTAAGTTTAAAAAGTTACCTTGACTAGGCTGAGGATATTGCGTGATAAGGTCGCTAGGAGTTTCGTTGGATCCGCGAAAAGCGGGGCAGTTTGTGGATAAATACAATATAGCATCCATAACAATCCGCAGGATCTCTCTCCATTTTTCTTTTTCTGAGTTAACTTCTCTCTCAAGGTCTTGATCAATACCCTGGCATGATTTCATTTGCTGTACCCGTGTTTTCCACTTGATCATACACTCTTTATGCATTTGGGTTGCCTCGTGCTCAGCTAATCTCTCTGAGACTTTTTTCCAATTAATAAACCCTGTAGAACACAATGCAGATGTAGCGGTAGTAGATACTTTCTGATAAATCTTGCAGCACGCACAAAAAATTGCATTTTTTGTCATAGAAAATAAAAGCCAAGATCTTTTAACCCTTTCGCAATTAGCCAACGTCCTGTACCACATAGAAGATGTTAAACGTCTGCCATTGCGTTCAGTATATCTAAATTCAATGTTTTCGGGGTGATTTTCTGCTAATAATATAGCCTGATTGCTAAAGAAAGATCGTTGTTGGTCAGTCATTTTTTCCACCGCTGGCCAATTGCCTGGGTCCGTCAAATCAAATCCGGTTTTTTGTAGTTCATCCAATTCCGAGTCCAGGGATTTAGATCCTTCGTACTCTGGCTTCGTTTTTTCAAGTTGCTCATGTTGCTCTTCGCACATCGATAAAGATGGTGAAGTTGGCACTGTGCTATCTTGATCCATTTGATCGGGTAAAGTGCCAGAAACATCCTCTAACTCAATATCAACTTCGTAAGTTGCAGCAGATCCTGCCGGGCCTCTGCGAAGCCAATTTTTCATATTATCTGCAGATTGTTTTCCCTGCAACTCCTTATATTTAGCCTTTTTCCTATATTCCGCTCCTGATAGTTTTTTTCTTGGTGCACTCATAATTACAACCTGTAAACAAATTAAGTACCTAATTAATTTCCTTGTTGAAAACATTTTAATCTAATCAATATTTTTAGTAAACTAGCTGACCCGGCAAACTTCGTACCGCCTAACAGTCGATTCGTAATTTTATTATTTTTATAAATTTCTTCCCGTAAGAACAATCCTCGTACTTCAAGAAATATTCTAAATAAAGAATTAGCGAAATCGGTTCAAACGTTCTCGAGTTTTGCGCTTAGCAACACATTCAGCGACTCATTTTTATATTAGGTATAGATAAATCGACCAGACAAGATCATTGAATGAAACAATTAATTAAATCAACTCAACGCAATGTAGGTACTACGATCTGACTTCAATTTCACTAACGCTATAATTTACGAGCGGAAAGTAGAGTAGGTAAATGATATCGATGAGTGCTTGCAAGTGCGTGGCAACCGCCCGAGTTATAGGTACCAACGCGCCGTCGTCGTCGACAGCGTAGGAATAACGCAAAAGAAGTAAACGCGCAAAAAGTAATAATAATGATTATTATGATTAATTTCCTTAAATTAAGTTTTGTAACTGTAGCCAATAAAAACCTTTTGTAAAAGAATCGTCCGCCCGCGTCGCGGTCAATTTTCGTCGCGCGGCTTCGGTTTTTAACGTTCGTAAGTGATTGCACATATTAAATTTAATTTAAAAAATAAATATAGTAACTTAAAAAAACATAATAATTGTTATGATAAAATACTTACCTAAAAAAGCGATCGATGAGCTGTGATAGATTTATTGATGCGTCGCGTCTTCACTAATACAATCAGTATTTTACTTTCGGCAGATCGACAAGTACTAAATAGTAAACATAAACAAACAACTCACATTTTTAAAACAAAACACTGTCGTGGAGAGAGATAGACGAGGAAGTTTTCAGATATAGCTTTATCTCTTTTGCACTCACGGTAACCAGACGCGTGCTGCCCCGATCTGCGATTCCTGCCGGCGAGCGGGAGCCCGGCGCGTATTTTGAACTATGCCTACGCGCCTCGCGAATAATAAATGTTCGTGCAGCACGTCTCACTCCGCGCTCAGGGTATCGGTCAAGTTGATATGGCCATGAAATTGCTGTACTTGTGCTATTATTTATTCCGTGGTTAAAGTTAAATAAATGATGAGTTGTCCATTGATCCGTGAAGTGTGAATTTGGCCGCCCCCTGAACTTGCCGCCCGGGGCATAGGCCCCGGCTTGCCCCCCCCTAGATCCGGGGCTGACAATAATGTCAAAATCACAACCATAACGTCAAAATCACTATTAATAATAATGTCAAAATTATCATCAATAATAATCTCAAAATCATAAAAAAGATATATTATATATTATTATATTTTATTATTTTATTATATTCTGAAAGTTATAAATTAAGAGTGTTTATTCTAACAGCAATTTGCGACGTAGCCGTCGCAAATAACTGTCAAATATTTCGCTGTTTTGATTAATTTAGCAATATTACTGTATGGAAATAAAAAATATGGCTAACTAGTGAACTAAAATATTGATTATGAATTGCTTTCATTAATATCGTAACACCGAATATTTCGTTTTAAATGTAAAAAAAGTATTTGGAAACTTATGCCTTTTTTACACCTAAAACGGTTACAACACCAAATTCAGTGTAATAATTGCTATTAATCAAAACAGGTAAATATTTGACGGCTATTTGCGACGTTGCGAACTTTTAGAAAAAACGCTCTTATGTCAAAATAGGTGAAGTAAAAAGTAAATTTTCGAAAATTTACTTTTTAGGTAGGTCTGTTAAAATAAGGTTTTTACAGAACATCTATGCAAAAAAAAATCACAATTGTTTTACCTATCTAGGATTTTATCTGACCTTATTTCGGAATTTCAGATAGTCTGAAAGATCTATACTATGCAGTAAGCCTGTATGTGAGACATACTACTAAAACTTAATTACTATCGTGATTCCTACGAGACAAGAATTTAATATCGCCTTTGTTGTCGTCAGCTTTTGTTTAGAGAAATGCCGGCCTCAGGGATTGTTCAGAACTATTCATATAAAGTAAAAAGAAAATTCAGATAATATTATTTACTTTGATTTTGATGGCTATAACAGTTCATTACTTCATGTTACTTCTTCTTCATTTTTGTAGATTATCGATTTTATTCCGCCCATGAGCCTCTGACTTGTCTTCAGATGCCGTCGAGAAATATCTCTGTCACTAATTTATGTTGTTCAAATAATTCAACATTTTAAGATTCCTAGAGACAGCTAAGTATACTTACATCTTATAATATATGCTCTTGAAGTTTTGACGGCAAAGAGTATACCTACCTAATATAAATGTAAGTATGTAGGCATGTCTGTACACATAATTCTCAGAAACTACTGAACCAATGAACTGTTTTATTGTTCCAACGATGATTCAACTTGTGGGTGTTTCTGCAAAAATATTCTAACGGAACATTATTTTCAAAGCACCCAATTGGAACTACATAACGTCTGATTCATCTAAGTGGGAGTGCAAATAAATTGGCATGTACTACATAAATATACTTAACGTGATATCGCATTACATGGACACATGATACAATGCACAACAGGAAAATGTAACCACACCTTCATTACTAGCAAATCACGGCACGGCATCGATGCCTAACTGTAGAACCGAAAAAGGGCCAGTCAGTCAATCAAGGGCTACGGAGAGCCGACTTCATTAGTGCGAGCGGGAGGCTAGTCCGTCTCGCTCCGACCGCTATGTCGCGACGGCAGAGCAATTTATAACCGTCGTGCCATTGGGCCGTGATTGCGGCGGCTCCACCCCGCGTCGCGTAGCAACGGGAGGGGGGTCCCCACTCTTCCCAACCCCCCCACCGACCCTTTCCATCGCAATTTTCCTTTGAATTGGAAATCAGAGTAGCAAGGCCACCTCGTTAGTCTCTCCATCTTCGCGATACTCTACAGATTTTTACCGTGGCGAAAGATGTTTCCTTTGTGGCGCTCGCAAATTGTGATGTTTTGGGATTCTGCCCCTTTCCAACTACCTATACGCAGTGTGAATAAATTTGTGGGGGCATAAATTGTTGGGCATTAAGTTCCGAGTTCCACTCCTGATTGTGTGATGTAGTCGTTATCGAATTTTGGTTTAGATATTTCGTATTTAAAGCACAAAGTGGTTTTGGAAATAGGATCTGTTTCCTCCAAAAACTACATTCATAAGATGCTATGTTTTTTCACACATTTTTATACGTTTCATTATACGAGTATTATCAAACGGATACATAGAGGTAAAATTTACTATTCTATTTTTCAGGATGACATCACATATCCTACTTTTCTACTTTTTAACTCATAAGGCATTAATCAACTCATTAAGCTTCGGATTCATATGCGTATTGTATAATTATCACTTGCTTCAAAAACGGTGAAGGAAACCATCGAGAGGAAACCGGCATGCTGAGAGATATTTGTAGACGGCATGTGAAGCCAAGTCAGAGACCCATGGGCGGCTTTAAAACTCTGACACCAGGTTAGTCACTAACCACACGAAAAAGAAAGAAAGAACTCATAAGGCTATCAAACTATCATAAGCATTTCTCCTCATCAACATCTTCAAAACGCAATTCCCACTTAAAAACTTCCCCCACAACATACGCATTACGCGAACTTATTACGGGCCGTAAGTCGTAAGTCGTAACCACTCGTAACACGTAAGTCCTTCCTCAGCGCGTAAAATCTTCGCCGGCGTAAATGCGTAATTACGCGCAATACGGCGGTAAGGGTGAGAAGTGGGGCTTAATTGTTTCCGAGGGCATCTGAAGGGGAGAATTAATTCGAGATATAGACTATGAATTATTGATTCGGTGCTGAAGTTTTAGTTGGATTTGTTGGTGAAATGCTGAAACTCTGAAAAGTTGGTTTCAAGTGATGGGTTGAGTTTTCTTTGTACAATTGTTCATTTTTGTGTTAGTTAGAGACTAGGGGTTGTCTAGGGGTTGTTAGATGGTGTACCTACTGTTGCTATATAGCAACAGTAGGTACACCAGCCAGCAGGGCAATATTGCCCTGCTAAACCGAAATGCGCTATCTCAATCGGAGTAAGTTTTGAGAAAATAGACACAAGGAAATCTAAGGATTAAAAAAAAAACTTAATAGTTGTTTATGTTTTAAGTTAGATAACGCTATTTGGCTTATACCATTACATTCGAATTGTAATAGCTATTGATTGGTATAAAAAAACTAAAAGGGTTTATCTCAGAGATAGCGCCTTTCGGCTTAGCAGGGCAGTTTAGCATTGGCTGATGATATTTTAAAGCCAGATCTCTGCACAACTTTCCGATCCTCGAGCCTTCACTAAGAATTTTCTTACAGAGATTTTCCGTATTGTATTAAACTCCCGACATCTCATATCTTTTATCGCCTAAAAGATGGATTACATTCCTTTTAGGTGACTTGGGAATTACGCTAAGGGGGTAGGGAGCAGCATCCTCATGACGGCTTATAACAACTAAGTTCATGCCTGCCAATTTTGTATAAGTGTATTTAGAAAAATAAATCAATTGCCGTGCGTTAGTCTAGCGATAACTCGAAAATTGCTCGACCGATTGTGGTGAAACTTTGTTAAGTTGTTGTGTGCGCGCCGGAGAACGGTTACTAACAAAAAAAAGGCATTGCAATGCATGCCGGGCATTACCTAGTGTTTGGTAAAATGAGGATGATAAATTGATATTTATGTCTGTCGGTAGGTTTGTACAAACACTTGTAACACATACTTTTTGCCGACAAACTGTTATACAGTTTGGCAGACTTTATGTATGTTATTGCTACTACAAATCTTGAATATATAAAAAATAAAAATACTTCTGTTCGGTGTTACCTATCTGACTACTCTGAGAAGAAACACAGAAACAAACTCAGACAGAGGTCTTTTTTAAAGTCCAGATATTGTCTTGGTCAGAGCACGTATTAACATGATGACTATGCCTTCTAAAAACAACTTCAAACTACAAAATTCGTTCAGTATATAATAAAAACTTTCATCTACGCACTTTATAGAACATTTACTTACTTTTGTATAGCGCTTCCAGACGTTATGGATGATAAACTAGCAATAGTAGGTAAAGTGTTACGATCTTAGGAAATGTTCACAGATTTTTACAGCAGTCGTTACTTTTATGATTGCAGGGTTTTTTCTGCGTGACCTTTGGCTGAAAGGTCATTTGGGAGAACAAAAGAAACTGCGTTTTATAGGTGATTATTCAAAATTGAAATAAAAATATGTGTATCTTTGTTTTTAATTTAGGTTAAAATTAAAAACCACAACGAATTTTAGTTGTTTCATTTAAAAAAGCAAAACATCAGATACATATTTTTTTCCGTTTTTTAATGATTTCATTTCACACAGTGAGCAAAAAGCGAGAAACACGACGCCAAAATTTAAAAAAAACGCGACCATAAACTTAACCCTGCTTTACTACGTTTCTTTCAAATCACGTTCAGCGTGATCAATAAAAATAAAATACATAAATTATTGAGCACTAAAAACGTATGAGCTTGCAATAGACGCGTTAAGTATTAAGTTCCCAGGTTGTGATTGAACGCAACCCGGGTAGCGATAACCGTAAATCCTGGGTATACGGATCTTGAACCGGGTACAGGGCTGTATCTGGGTATTCCAAAATATAGTAGTTTGGATTTTAAAAGAAAAATACTTTAATATTAGTATTATGTCTTTAGAAGCTCGCTTTTAGCCATAAAACCGCCCATTATGTCACCCTATGTAAAATTTCTACATTTACATCTGCAATTTATATGGCGATAACAAAGAGTATTATTACGATTTAGGAAATTGCAAAAAAAAAAACTAATTAATATGTCGTGTCAGGTACCGAAATACACATCCGTTTCGTATTGAATTACTTTTTGACTAAGTATGAACAATGAGATCAAACACGGTTCTAGCTAAGCTCAATATTTCACATCTACACACATCAACATTTCTTTTACTACCAAATCACACTCCTCCCAGCCCCATAATTAAATAAACCAATCGATAAAATTACACCAGATCTCAGGAAATCACAAGGCCCATAATCGTATAACGAGATTCGCAGTAAAACAGGACAATACAATTAAAATGATTGCGAATGCGTCCCTGGCAAGGCTCATCTGCACAGTATCTGCCTGGATTTTTATGGGGACGTACTTTAGGTGGTCGTGAATTAAATATACGGTGGTACAAACTTAAAGTGCTTCCTTGAGTGAGATTTCACGAAATATTGCGTGGTGTGTGCGGTTGGAGGAATTTTTGGGTTAGGATTTTTTAGGGTGGTTGGGCGTAGAAATATTTTGCGGGACTAGCTATGCTGTGACACAAGCCACTTCTGTTAATTTTTTAAGTTTCCGAACAAGTTTTTAAGTTTCTTTGCTGCAATATTTTGGTTTTAGTAGACAGGTATTTATATGGTGGTTATCATCTTCTTGAGCAACAATGTCATGTGTGTTACTGTTTGTATAGTTAATGCAAAAACGACAATATAGTTTTCAAATTTATTTTTTATTTTTTGTTTGCTCATAATATCAAAAACTTAACTTCCAGATCAAGAGAGTCAACTCTCAAATGGACCAAAAAAACCATAACAGTAACTTAAGCGACTACTTTTTCTATCTTAATAATTCAACGACTTATAAAAAACGGAGCAAATTGGGGGCGGGGGGAGCTCGTGAATTCACCTTGCATTTACATTCTCATTGATTATTCACCGCGCCTTCCTGTGGAGACACACGGGACACTGTGTCGATGTACAAATGAATTATGTTGAGCTCTGTGTTAAATATTGACGCTGTTGGAAAACGTCAACATGGAAGAATTAAAAGATTTAGTAAATTTTCACGACAGGGATCAAAATCCTTGAGACGAGAAAAAAAGAGGAATTCCATTATGAGGACGACGATAACAATTAGGAAATGCAGTTCATCATAAAGTAGATACCATTTGAAAAACACAAAGATATAAATTATAAACCACTCAATATCAAAATGCTATATGAAACAGATCCCTGAAGCTAAGTAAAAGATCTCAAAGTAATCTTAGAACACAAGACACACAAGCACACCAAAATTGACCAAGAACAAACACAGTGTGTCAGCTGGAAAACACAGCAACGTCGGTTTGCGTTAACCACTGAGCGCAAACTGCACTTACTGAAACCAGGTGCAGGATTAAAAGTACAAGGCTTTAAGGAAACTAGCCAGGAGCGAGTGTTCACTGACACGGTGATAAATTCAACCTTTATGTATGTGTTGGCACAGTCTTTACTTTCAGTTTTGAGGGAAAGCAGAAACAAGATAAGATCTAGATTATACAACAGATAAATAGAAGAAAAAGTATTACTTCTTGCTGAAGTTTAAAACGAATGACTCTGTGGATGGAAAAACTGTCGAAGACACAACATTAATCCTAACTTAATCGATTTTATTATTAAATTATAAGTGAAAGCGTAGTCTTACACTGATGAATAAAGTATCAAAGTTACGGTCTTGAACAGCGCAGAAAGTCCTAAGGACGATAAGTGATTGCACACAAGAAAATGTCGAAGCCTGTAGAGTCGTAAATTCATTACTTTCCTAGCTCAGACGGATTTACAAACAAGGCTCCAAATTCTTGTATCACGAACGCTACAATTCTCAGTAACAATCACAAGACAACGTGACTTCAAAAAATACTGCTGAAACTCAGTTCTTGCTGATACGAGCTATATATACAAGCATATAGCGTTATATCTCAACAAATCCACACGGGTTGAGATGCCGGCGTGATTACCGAGGTCGGTAGTGAAGTGCGGATTTTCTCCGGGAGAATCCCGGTTTACGACCAAACCTCCCTACACCCTCCGAGGAGGGATGACCGTATACGTATATGCTAGACGTTTTAACGGACAGAATTGATGGAGATAATGTTTTTATCGGCCTTTATTTTGTTAAAGATGGATGTAGTTTCTGATTTTCTGATGTGTTTCGGGAGTGAAGATTCTTTGGTGTTGATGGTCGAATTTTTTATTCGAACCTAGGGATTTTTCAGACTTGGTTACACATATTGCAAAATCCGTCTTCAGTAGATTATGAAACTGTCATAACTGTCATGTGTAAAAGACGCTGAAACCATTATAAAAAATTCTAAAATCGATGCTACCACAATAACAAAAGTCCATTCAACTTAAATTTATCTACCCACTCAGAAAATCCATCACAGTACCAATCTCCAGAATTTTGATTGAGCAAACAAACCTCTAGCCTGCAAAAACATTGTAATAACGATTCAATCTCTCTACATTCTATAACAACACTAGATTCTCGGCTCTAATGGAAAATACGGCACAATCTTGCCTCAAGATCTTCGCAAACAGCCGCCATCTTTGTTCGAAAAACAAAACTAAATTCTCAACGGTTTTCGTTAAGGAAAACTGCTTTGTAATTGTGGGATAATAAATTGAGAGACGAAAAAATTTTGTTCCAATGACGGGGGAGTAAGAAAAAATCAAATTGTTTCTATGTGTTGGTGAAATTGTTTCATTTGTTGTACCTATTCGTTTTGGTCGGCAAAAAGTAAGATATGTCAAAAACTAGGGCCCAGATTTTGTCCAACGTTTTATTGATTTAGACCACTGTGTACATTCAATGAAAATAATATCTTATAAAATTGGAAAATCGATTGCAAAAGAACTCACAAATGATGAGAATGTCGTAATAACTACGGAAAAACATAAAACAATTCAAAGTACATAAAACAGAGCGTTACATTTCCTTTTATATGTACAAACAGAACTTAAAGTTGGGTCACATAACGAGTCTAAGCTCTTCACGTAGTAGACGTTTACGATTTGCCTCTTACTGGGAATATATGTGTTGTGTAAATGCCACTTAGGCGAAAGATTTATTGTAGTGGCTACCGAAGCTCTTTGCCTACATGAGCAAGTTTTTTACGCTGAAAACGTGGCCAGTTTTTATATCCAATATTTTTAAAATGTGATCGGAAAGTTCGCGGTTACGAGTTTCACGGAAATAGGTATGAAGTAAGGTGTTTCCTTGTTTGATCGCCGTGATAATATTTAATTAGACTTACTAAAATAGCGTATATAGTTACGTTAGTAACAAAAATAATGGTTTCCTGTTATGTAAAAAAGCAGGTTAAACATAAATTAAAGGGAGATAAAAAGCTTGTAAAAAGCCACGTCATAATGATGTATTATTCCGTAATTTTTTCCGTATAAGATGTACAAAAAAATCGCTTCTTGTGATTTAAAGTTACCCTTAACTGCAGTACATACATAATTCGTCCCTACAATTTCCCAAAGACAAATGACCAGTTTTAATCACGTCCAATAAAATAAGATACGCCAACATAATTGACATGCCACGGTGAAAATCATCGTGACCCCTTAGAAAAACTCATAAGGTCTTCCGTTGACAGTTGACAAATTCGTTAATTCCGCCCCTCGACCCTCCGAGGGTGGGGTACACATCGGAAAATATAGAATGTTTTTGCCCAAGAAAATAATGTTTTTTTGGAACACTGTGCGGATACACAAGTTATTTGGTGATTTTTGAAAATCAAACTATATGAGCTTTTGCGTATGCGCGGACTATAAAAATCTGATTGCCTCGTTGGTCGAGTGGTTGTAAGCGCTACTGCTTTGCATGAGGTCTTGAATTCAATTCCCAGGTCTGGCAAAGTGTAATTGGGTTTTTCTATCTGTAATTTCTCAGTAGCAGCCCGGAGTCTGGATTTGTGCCCGGTTGATGGCAATAGGCTCGCCCCCTTACATGGGACTTAAACATAACTTGCGAAATGTGGGTATACTATAGGTACATCTCTGCCTAACCCTTCAGGGTTACAGACGTGATGTTATGTTATATAAAGTCGGAGGTTTTCTAGCACGTATTTCAAAGAATCTCAGTAAGAAATCATGAGCGAATAAGATAGTTCTTGCTATCTTATTCATCACGGAAAACAGTAAATGTCTGACCTATTTGCGTCGTGACATTAGAAGTGTGCTATTTCTCCGTGATTAAATATTTCCTCTTAGTCTATACTATCTATAATAATATTATAAAAAGAGAGAGAATAGGGTTGTTGGCTGGGGAAAAACAAAACTATTTAGTCCGTCAGTCAGATAATAAAAAAATATAAGACACTTATTTTTTGCTTTATCACATGAATAAAAAATGATTTAGATAAAACGCATTAAAGTTGGGGAGTAAGGGCTCGCTACGTCACAAGTCGGTATAAAATCTACCGGCTAGTGACGTCATGCCACATTTTAACTCAATGATTTGCCGTAATCTTTCGATTACGTAAAAGAAGAAAAAATACGTGTCCAACATTTTTTAATTATCTATCAGACGGTCAAAAGAATATTTTTGTCAACATCCCTATTTTGTGTGTTTGTGTATACATATGTGGAAGGTAATATCCGGAACCACAAGCTCCTATTTGAAAAAGTTCGTTCACCATTTATACACAATACATAATCAAAAATAAGTCTATACTAGTCTATACTAATATTATAAAGAGGTAACATTTGTTTGTTTGGTTGTATGTAGGGGGTAATCTCCGGAACTACCAGTCGGATTTGAATAAATCTTTTTGCCTTCGATAGCCCAATTCTTGAGAAATACTATAGGCTATTTAAACATCACGCTAGCATTCTAAGGAGCCGAGCAAGAAGAAAAAATGTCTGACAGATCACTAACCGAAAACGCAGAAATAGCACGGGCTTGGCTATGCGACGGGGTGGGTCGGGGGAACAAGAAATTCCACACGGACGAAGTCGCGCGTAGAAGATAGTCTATGATTAGCGGATAAAAGATGACTCAATCTTAAATTTCAGACTACTATTTATGGGTCTTTAGTTTATGATCAATAGCGACATTTATTGAGTGTCCAGCGGGATAATTGCGTTACACACTTCTTACAGTAGCAATGGCTTCCATTTTGACAGTTCAACAACATTCATTGAGTTACATTTACGTTATTGAGCAGAACATTTTTTCATACAAGCAATGGATTAGCAATATGCTTCAAAATAATTCAGTCTGTGATTGAAAGTGTGTTACGCAATTAGGATTTCGACATTTTTAACTGAACCTTTTTACAGTCCGTTCAACCGATTTTGGCTTCTATTGCGTTGGTGGCATGACAAATAGCAGCTGCAGTAAGCAGTTGGTATTATAACCATTATTTTGCTTTTAATGCCATCCTTATGCCTACGGTATAGAACTCAGAATGGGTTGAACAGACTGCAAAAAAGGTTTGTTTAAATGTCTAATCTTATTTCAAATGTAGTTTGGATTAGTGGCAATCGATTTCAAAGCGTTTCATATTTCTATAACGACTTTCAACAGGACATACTTTTTTCGGTAGATTATGTCAATCCAGTACATTTTAGATGTGAAACATCATTCCTCAGGCTTTCGTGATTTCGTGAAAAGGGACGGAAGTGTGTAACAGGAAGCCGGGGAAGCGCGCGCTATTTGATTTGACCAATGACTGCGCGCGGTGCTTGAGTTAGCCGTCAGAAACGACCTTGACGAGGCCCCGCCTCTTAATGTTGCATAATAACCTGGTGAGATGTCAGATGTTACACATCCTATGCGATTACTGTAAGGCTCGCTTGTTTTTTTACTATTCCATCATCGTTATCACTGATTAAATGTCACTTTGCCTAAGCCCTCTGGTTCAAATTCGAAAGTAAAACCCAGTAAACAAAAGCCCAAGGTCTCATAAGTAAACAGAGCACTATTCTTCCACAATGTCGGTCAGTTGGCATGGAATGCGGCAGATTGCCGTCCGGCCGGATTGCCGGAATCGGCCGGAATGCCACTGTCACTACGTTTATTGCGCCGTGTTAGACGGAGGAATGTTGGATTTTTAGGGGACACCCCTAAAGATTGGCGGTTTGAGAGAGTGTGCTCATTTATGGAGGAGTTCTTTTGTTCTAAGATTGAATTGGGGATTATGAAGTATTGTGGAGTCATTAACCTTGTGCCTGATCTGAAGTGGTATATGTACGTAGGATATGTTTGGGAGTGGATGTTTATGAGATGATGTAAAAGATTATCGTGCCATAAAAATATACCTACGTTCAAACAACCTATACAACCGATTTCAGATTTTGGATCCTTGCTGTGAAAAAACGGAACGAGTATTATCTACTCTCATATTTTAATATTCGAATTATAAACTTCAAAACGAGTTTATATTGACATACTTTAAAAACACAATACCGAAATTTAAAAATAGAATCAAATTATAACACTTTTTCTCTAACAAAATAATGTTATAATAGTAGTTTATGAAACTGTTGCATAAAGAGGGGTATTAAAACACAAGTGTTTTAATACCTAGTTATGTTCAGTTTCATACACTAATGTATCTACTTTCATATATTGGGATTGAACCTACTAAAAAGAACCTATAAAATAAATTTCAAAGTTAAAGATCAATTTAAACACACTCGATCATTTAATACCCCCCTTTGTGCAACAGTTTCATAAACTACTATTATGTAATCAATATCAGTTTGATAACAGACTTGAGGCTTTAAATCGTTAGTTTCACTGTGTTGCGTATTTACTATATGGTACCTATCGCTACTGGCGCAAAAAATAGGCAAAACCGCAAACAACCACATAAAAATCAATTTAAACTTTCTATTCTGGTCTAAAAATAAAGCTAGAAATCTCTACAAAAACCGACTCCAATCTTTTCGCAGTTCTGCCAAAGTACTGTGGAACAGAACCTTCAAGAATGCGAGAGTCACCGCGCTTATTGCTCGGTGACAATTGATGTTTGTAGTTTTGGGCCCGAGGCCCACCCTGCTTTTGTTTTCGGGGGCCATTCTCAATCTGAATGCGTATCTGTTCTATAGGCCGTACAGCTATCGTCACAGTTTATTAAAATTTTGAAATAATATTTTTTTTTTCTTTATAGATAGTGACTTACAATACTTCACTTTTGTTTTTTTAAGATAAAAGGTAGTCAGATATATAGCTTTTTTATAATAATATCTGATAGAAAACAAAACTAGTAGCAACATATTACTTAAGAGTATCTTAAAAGATAGGTACTGATAGGTAAACTAGGCCGTATACTATAGATACTATAAAAAATCCTGAATAATTAGTTAGTAAAATATTAAGTTAGAATTAAATTACTTATTACTCTATTAGGCTAGATTGTAATCAATTAATAAGAACTTTAGTTCTACAGAATTAAAAAAACATGTTCACATACACAACAAAAATAACAATCACCATCAATACAGTAGCAGGTTTCCACAAACAGGTCCAAATGCGTACAATAAATATTTATTTAATAAGTGGCTGACATAATGTGAAGAGGGTTTCAAGTGATTTGGAGTACACTTGAATTAAGTGGACCGTGTTGACAATAAGTGATCTAATTGTTAAGTGTAGTTTACAATCGCGTTTTAGGGTTAAAAAGCTGACAAAAATGTTGCGTATAAACAGGTTAGAAGTATAACATTTTGTGGAATAATGTAATTTTAGTATGTTTTTTTTTCTTAGTAAATTGGGTATGCATGCCTGAAACAAATCTTTGCACTAAGCACAACATACTTTGAAAAAATTAGAATCTGCTAGCATAGTTATCTTGTATTATCATTTATCAAGCTTTTACACCATATAAGGAGAAAATTTATGATAAAATAGCCAGTGCTAGAACTGGCTATTTAGGTAATTACCAGTTTTTTGCTGTGCATATAGTGTCAATAGTTATGACATTGGCTCATGTGTCAGATGTGAGAATGCTTGGATGAGCCGGACACCGAGTAGACTTCTGTCATGGCTACAGGCAGATAAAAGTGCACATTCAAACTAGATCAGGTCTGACAGGAAGTAATACCTGAATAATTTAAATTGTCCGTCATATTATATATGGGTACCTATTGATAGATATCCTTGTAATAAACATTTGATTGCTAAAATACTTTATTCAAATAAATGCCTCAAATGTGTGTGCGTGTTTTTTTTAAGACAAAGGTCTTTTCAAGCAAAAGAAGGTCATGTGATACCAACTACATATTAATATTCTCCATCATAAAATAATCTTCATTGACATCCATCCCCATAATCCATGTACCATAAAATCCAATAGAAGAATATGACATAAATAAATTGGTACTCAAATGCAATAGACAATAGGAAGGGTTGGGCATCGTTCAGACGGATTATCTCGTAATAAGCGAGTGGTTTTACTGGCCACGATATAGTGCGATTGTTGATTGGAGCGGCTTCAATTTGTTGTCATTGACTGTATTTTTTATGGATGTTGATTGTGGCGACTTCTGTTTAGTTTAGGATACTGTAAGAGGTTGTGAAAAGAGTCTGAATCTGAGTCTGTCTGAGAGCCCTGTTAAGGCAATATGGTCGCCCCCTATTACATGGACTGTAACATAACTGGCGAAATGTGGGTGTGCTGTGGGTACACCTCTGCACAACCCTTCGGGGTTACAGGCGGAATGCCATGTTAAGTGTTGTGAAAATCAAGAGCAAAAAATTTGGCTGGATATGTCTCAACTGTCAAGTTTTCACTTTCATTTTCGCCATCACCCATCTAATGAGTTGTAAAAAAAAACTGAATTTTTATCTCAAATGTTTTGAGTTTTTTTTATAAAACTTAGAATAAATTCATCTTTGAAACGAATAAAACACTTAAACATTAAAAAATCCTAAATACTAAATGTCTTTGACAGTCGTATCGTTACTGTATCGTATGTAAAGGGTTAATCGTCTGACGATTACAACTATAAATCTAATATGACAGTTATTGGGGATCGTGGTGAGTGGCCAGACCGGTGGCTTTGCATAATTTCTGTGTGATATCTGACGCCATGTGCGAGGCAACTCGTTAGGGAAGATTAAAAAGTAATACTCATAACATGATATTATTTTTATAAGATTTGAAGGATAATTTCAAAGAATTGATGGATAGTTGTAAGATGAATCTTAAAGTGTGGAAGACAAGGCAATACGTACTAAGATTTACATGATCGTTGATGGATTAATTACTTTGCAAAAACAGATGAGAATGTTGAGATAATTTACTAGACAAGCTGAAATTATGAATTGTTTAAAAGGTGTTTTAAAAATCAACCCTTGTTCATACGCGGCCAAACCTATGTTAAGTTTAAACAACTGCTTAACACGATTGTAGCAGAATATGTCAGTTAAATCGTAGGTATCTCGTACCTACTAACACTGTAGCTGAACGTTATTCATGAAATTTAGACAAAAATCCCAACTCGATACGTCGATATACGAGTATGTAGAGGTAAGTATCAATCTAAAATCCTTTATTTTTTAGAAAATCAACAATCATTTTGACCTAACACGATTTGGTGTTATTTCAACAAATGCATCACATTTGTCAGTATTATTTTTACACTCAAATTGCACCCGCTCTGCACAGAGCTATTACAGACCAAATTCAAACTACCGACCATACAAAAACCAACTCTAGCTTTATCCACATAGGGTCTTAAATCAGTAGCAGCCCATTGTTTTCTTGGCAAGCGCTGGGTTTGCTAAAACACTTGGACAACCGGCGCCATTGTCGCACCGTCAAATCAAAACACTCGGAAAGCGCGCGAAGCGGACCACTGGCCAATCAAAATAGAGGTAATTTGATTTTATACGCGGGCTGTTTTGAAAATCGAATGGAGCGTGTTTAATTTTTGGTTAAATATTTTGAATGTTTTTAATGAAGGCATGTCTTTTTGCGGTCATTTTCCTTTATTAAAATGTAATATCAATTATTTCAATCAAATGCGTTTACCTACATTATTTTTGTCTTTACTTTAACACTTCTAAGGACTAGGTATCTTTAAAAGTGTTATATAAGGTTTATTTTACAGTGCATGCCGTGTCCATCAATATGATTAATGGAATCGCATTTTACAGTAACATCTCAAGAATCTTTTGATCGTTTCATAACAATGTCTTAATAATTACATTAAAATGCAAATAATCCTCTAATCTCTAAATTAACAAAATTGCACAAAAAAGAAAACGCTGAAAAAAACGAAAAAAAGCGCCACCGCCACGCGGCCGTCACACGCCGCGCCGCCACACCCCGCCAATGAGTGCCAATCAGCGGATTGCATCAATTAATGTTCACGCGAACTTGGCAATTGCAATTTATAATGTTGGTATTATAAACTATAGTGCACTCAGAGGGTAGTATTCTTTTTATGAGTTGGTTCATTTTCGCTAAAGCGAGTGTATTATCAGGGCGAAAGACAACAAAATTATTGGTCTTTTCGCCTTTGTTATTGGCAATAATATAAGGCTATCGTTTTTTGGACAGTCGAAAACACTGCTTCGAACTATTAAATAATTTTAATAAATGTTGACTACCTAACGTAGAATTGTTTTGATAGTGATATACGAGTACCAAGCGTACCTAGCGTAGTGTCGCACGCGCAAGCTGAATGGATCAACGACCTTAAAAACGTGGCTGGGACAGGATGCGGAAGGCGGAGGACAGGGTGTTGTGGTTGTGGCGCAACCTGGGAGAGGCCGATGTCCAGCACTGGCTTGCGATAGGCCGAGTTGATTGATTGATTGATACCTAATAATCTAGTCTAGACTGTATCGTCAAATAAATAAAAAGCAAAAAAAAAAAAGTTTTATAAACTCTTACCCTAGTTTAGCACACTCTTTAAAAAGAGATAGGGATGGGAACTCATTTCAAATTAAATTTATTGTTTAAATAATGACATCCTGTCGATGCGCGGGTTACAGGCGTGTGCATTACACCAGTTTAACTTGACCTATACTTCATTCCAACATGTTAAGTACGACAGCTCAGGTTAATTTGGTCGTGTTTATAACGAGGGTTGTTTTTAGTCAATGGAAGAGCTCTCCATCAGGTTCTCTAGAGGGTTAGTAGTAACAAATATTGAGTAACTAAGTTTGATTCCCACGTTGGGTAGCTCTAGAGGTGAAATTGTGAGTTCAAGATACAAAAAATAAAAAGCAGAAGAAAATGCACCACTTTTTTAAACTATCACTTTCTGAATCATAAATGTAATTTAGGGACCTCAAAACGTTTCTTACGTAATTTATTTATTTAAAAAATTGTAGTACAATAAAATCGTAAATAGAGTAACAATTAACAGAATTGAATCTGGCATGCTAGTTAGGTTACATGGTAACCTGTTCGCCAGCCCAGGTTCCCACAGAAGGAGTACAATTTTTTTATAGAGACTTTTGAGGACTATATGGTGCAAACGTTTGTTAACTTAAGTATACTAAGTGTGTGAAGCGTTACTTCCTAAGTAATCATTGCTTCTTGTTATTTCCATTTGAAATGAATCGATTAAAATACTTAAAAAATCTGGTCCTTCCCGCATGAAAGGACCGATTCCTGATTTTTATCTCCCTAAAGATTTCCTTAACCTTGCTCGTGTTCCAACCATGTGTTCGTTATTTAACTGTGGTAGCAACAATTATACTAATCACCATGTTCGTTAATAAGTTGTAATGGATTTACGGCAGGAAGTATGGTGCGGGCGATAACGGCAACTTTTTATACCGACGACCGGCGTAATAACAATGAATACTTATTAGCCTCTCTGCTTTAAAATAATGAGTCAGTTTTTACAGATATGGTTGGAAGGGCCTTTTGTGTGATAAAAATCGTAGCGCTGATACAGCGTTTGAAATACGGAATCTATCAGCAGCGAAGGGTGCCATTGATTTTCTTAGAACACTGCCGTCTAATATTGATATTGCTTCATAGCTCTCATATTCTACTAAGCTCATAGTTCGATAGGGCGCAAAAAATTAGGTTACCAACCCTCTCTGACCTTTATCCGTCAAAGTTATTCAAAACTCTCATTGACCAGCGTATCCCAACGTCATGTATTTAGATTCAACCCTACAAATTAGAATAAAGAACTAATCATTAATATGGCCGAAATCAGC
The DNA here is from genome assembly GCA_947364205.1 of Agrochola lota. Taxonomy (NCBI): domain Eukaryota; kingdom Metazoa; phylum Arthropoda; class Insecta; order Lepidoptera; family Noctuidae; genus Agrochola; species Agrochola lota. Next base: position 4,622,570 of record OX376225.1, on the reverse strand, counting down.
CGACGAAATCTGTCGTCCCTTCGGGAGTACTTCGTGGGCTCTCGGGTCGTTTCGAGCGCAGCGGGGGCGCGGGACCTAATCGCGATAATGTGTTTATTGAATTACCGGCGCGGCGCGTGCGATGCCACGCGTCGACTCCTGCACATGCTAGATCAGTTAAGTGGTTACTCGTTATGAGTGATAGATTGAAGGTGTGGTTTGATTTCTCTTTTTTGAGTTTAGAGGGTAGTTGTGATAGTAATGCTTGAGCTTTGGTAATGGATTAGAAAATGTTTGTTGAGATTTTATTTACGTTCAGGATTATATGTTAAACGTGGATGAAATAAATGCCTCAAGCATTTCAAAACAGTGTACTAGTGCCTATTTAATTCTCAAAAGCGATAGCAAAGTATTTTTTATAGGTTACCGTATCCATAAATGTGGTTTAATTTCCTTGCCAAATTGGAATTACCACCATAATGGATATTCCATAAAAATCAGGGTTTCATTATTGGGTTTTTTTTAAAGTTCCTGCTTCATTAAAAACTCCAGAGTTTGGAATGCGGAAAATGACTCAAAAAATCTTATCGAGAAAAATTTGCTAAATAACGATTTTAGAAGCAACTCTATCCACGTGGCTCCAAAGACCATTCTTTTTCTCCCAAACAAAACATAAGAAAATAAAACTACAACGATACTGAGTGAAAACAATGCAGGTGTCGGATTACTGGCTACGAAACGTGGGGCAAAAGAGGGCTGAGGACATTAATTTAATTATCCACCTCTCTTGGGAGCGTCTAATATTATATGGGAGTGAGGCGACCTCCCGGCATACAAATTCAACTGTCATTTTTTCGCGTGAGAAAAAAATCTCGCAAAACTGATTTTTTTATGTTGGCATCCCCTGTGAGATCAGGTTGCGTGTGGAAAAATATATACTACAAATCTGGATTTTTGATGTTTCTTTTTAGGGAATTGACGTGGAGATAGAAGTTGGAGTGTTTAAGATTGTGGAAATAAATCATAAACATGACATTTTTCTTAACGGTCAGACCAAAAAAACCTGAGATAAATCTTATGGTATAACGCAGTATGTTTAAAAAAAAAACATTTGAATGTAGGTAATATAGGTTAAGCTTCAAACGACGCGTATTGAACCTAGGTAGATACATATTACTAATATATACTCAAGAAAAATTTGATGGATCTGATCACACAATAAAGTTTTAATAATGATCATCAATGCAGATCGACTCAACAAAGATGTCCAATAGAAAGTAATTAATATTACCATCGCATTAATCACTCAACTCCTCACACAATTCCATTTAATAAAACGTTTTAAGGTATTAAAAGAAAACGCCACTAAAATCGAAGTATTCTAAGATCCAGATCCTTAATTAAACTCAAAGCACGTAGCACTCCTTGATTCAGTCCCCCCGGGCAGCGACACCTACCCCCCACCCCCGGACTCCACCCTTTCCTTATGGACCGCTTAGATTTCCTCCCCCCAGGTTGTGTGGATGGAATACTTGAAGTCCTGAATCTTGTACGAAGAATTGGTTTCGAGAGATTGGACAGTTAGTTTTATATCTGTTACTTTTTGTTTTGTTAGCTGTTTTTAGTAGCGGTAAAAATATAATAAAAAGCCGGATGTGTAATTGAGTAATATCTACCAGTAACTGTGATATCATGTATTTGAAATCTGAGAAATTCAATATTATGGAATTATTTATAGATAAAACTTAGTTATCAATCAAATTGCTGAGACAAATGCTAAATGAATGAATGGACTGGAATTTTATCAACATCCATGACGACATAGGGTTTCTTATCCGTAATCAGAGCGAATGAAACATTCCTTTAGTAAATACATAGCTATAAAAGCTGCATGGTGAACACGAATAATTATTCTAATTAAACAATAACAGAATTAAATAGAATCAAAACTATCAATATCACCTCAGTCTCCAACAGAGTCTATATTGAAATCGTCTCTAATAAAAACAATTAGTACAATTATAAAGTCTTTACTACGAAGAAAAAATCAAGGGCGTTTTTCTCATTTGCATTTTTCTACAATATCAACTTGAAATTGCTCCTTACGAATCCAATTACAAGAAAGCAAGCCTCTTTGGACTTTGAACATGTCTCTTTGCTATTTTTGAGTGTGAAAAGGCTTTAAAAAGTAATCAAAGGGGCTGTGAACAGAAAGTTAAGACCATTTGGCTCGACTCAGACAATAATGAAGAGTTTTATGGTTTCTCATTTTGTTCTTTGAAATCTTTTTTTGAGAATCTTTCTCGTTTTAACTGCTTTCTTTTTAATGTAACATTCGTGTCTTACGAATTATTTTTTAATTTGTATGTTAATTGACTAAAACTTTATTGTTAATACGGATGATGTACTTATACTACTAGATTAATCATAAAAATAAATGATTAATGGAGTACCTACACATTGAAAATACTTCATATATATAAAAAAATTACTAAAAAAATACTTAATGCTTACTTTTATTTAACCGTAAAAAAATATACCGTTACCACATTCAGTTTCCAGCTTTACGTTTTAATTGCATTTTAAATGCTATCTCAAACCAAACTAATTTTCCAAATGCTTTTTAAATTCTTCACCGCAAACCGAGGCTGGGGAAGTAATGTTGGATAAAAAAGAAAATAAAAGAGGCTGGAAAACAGCCACTGTGTAATTATTTCGAGAGCTAATGTGCCACTTGTTTATTCGCCGACTAATTAAGAGAAGGAAGAGTTTTAAAAAAATACTTCAGTTCAGCCTTTGAGTGAATCAAACATTCATGAGATGGAGTGAGAGATGTTTGCGTAATCGCGTTACACGTTTCCTCTTTTTTAATTTTAATTTTCTTAATCTCTGTTAATGGGTGGCCAATTTTATGATGAGAAAAGTTTTGATAAGTGTTTTAGAACATGGAGTGCTACAGGGAGGTGTTTTTGGCCCTTCTTTTTTCAGCTAAAACAGGCAGTTTATTTTGTATTAATCCTGTTTTATAATGTAACTAAGTATATAAGGAACACAATTTCTGCATTTGTATAAGGAATCCTGAATACAACTACAACAGTCAGACTTAATGAATAATTTAACTTCCCAATTAATAGCCCCAACTAACTCGAAACTAGCAACTCCAAAATTGGAGCCAACTGCAGGTAGAGCCAAACTTCTGTACCCAATTACACTCAAATTCAGTTCTTGAGGTGACAAATCGCGAAGCCGTCCTTGACGTTGACTAATCACCCGTTTAATTTAGCTGGCGTAATTATAAATAAAATTTCAACGATAAATTGTGCTAGGGTACATTAATCAAGAAGTTGGGACACTGATTAAAATACCGTTCGTCCAACTATTTGCTAAGTTGATATCGTTAATAATTTACTCGTTGAGGGTAGGTTTAGGGTGAGATCAGGTGTGATGCGTGGTTTAATTTATTTGGTGCCGAGACTAGAAGCAGTTTGTTGGATAGAGGAGGGATTGTAGCTATGTATGTAAATGTAAGTACGTGGACTTTTTGGGTACTTATATGATATGGGATCAGGGAACCCATGTATAATGCTTTGGTTGGTTCAGTTCAGTGTGAGAAAATATTCAATGACATGTCATGTTAAGGCTTCTATTTTGTCATAATAAATACTCAAAGTACCCTAAGCGTTTTATAGGATACTGTTTATATTTGTTAAATAAGTCAAGAAACTGAAAATTATGTTTGAAATTGGTTGAATCCACAATGAAACGAATTTAAAAAAATTAATTTAAAATTTTCTTTAGGAAAATTCATATGAAAATTTATTCATCACTATTTGCAGACTACCCTAAAACAGAAACATGTGCCCAATAACTAACCCAACCCTTCTGTTACATCCTTTTCGCACGTATTGCAAAATGTATTACTGTTTCACTCGCACCCACTGTCAAAGCAATGAAAACGGCGAATCTATGCGTCTGAATCACGGAATATCGCACCCCCACCCTTATCTTAAATGAACTGGGGAGAACAGTAGGTACTGGTGAAGGAAGGAACGTCTTTTTAACTGTAAGGGATGTTTTTCGATATGTAGGTGTGTATGTGGGAGTAGTATATGTAGTTTATGTGGGGTATACAGGGAACAATCATGTAGGTGAAGACAGAGCTAGCGAAACAGCATTAAACATAATGATTGGTAAATATTTCGTAAGTATTGCTAATGGAGAACCAATCAATCTGGTTATCATTTTCCTAACTATATTGGGGTCGGCTTTCAGTCTAACCGGATGCAGCTGAATATCAGTATTTTACATGGAGCGACTGCCTATCTGACCTCCACAACCCCGGGGTAATACGATACCCTTTGGTAAGATTGGTTGGACGGACTTTCCAGCTTCTGACGACCCGTAACGACTGTCAAAGCTCCACGAATGACAGCCGGGAACAACGTGCTTTCCGAAGTACGGAGGAGGCTCGGTATGTAAAGATGGTCACCCAACCACGGATCAACCCCGGCAAGCATAGTTTAACCAGATGGATCGGCCCGTGCGACTGTTATTGTTTAGCCACGAGCTCCTCTATTTTTGCTAATAGAGAACCAAATCATAAAAATAAAGCTGCAGAATTTATTCTAGCATGCACAGTTTACTCATGACAACAGTAGAGCAATAAGCTCCGGCAACCGGTATTAGATTAAATAGCATGAATTACCTATTGCTGAGTGAACCCCGCTGTGAGACAAATTGCTTTATAATAGATCAGCTGTAGTGATAGACAATGAGGGCAAACTGATCATCATTACCGATAACTGTTCAAGTACTTTGCTTATTGACGACGTTATTTGTTGTGTTGTTTTAACACCTAATAAACATAAAAGTGTAAAAACAGAAAGAAGAAGTGAAGGAGTGTACAATCAGTAATTCCAATCCAATTTCAAGTCTAAAAATAAATTCATCTTTCTAAAGCTACCAGTCATCCTACATTTCAAACGTCTCAAGTAGAAACTTAAACCGAAAATTACAAGACAATAATTCACCGCGGCACTTCCCGAGTCCATTTACTTATCCAACATAATTCAGGGAGTTATGCTGTCAAAACATCTTAACCAACCCTCCACATAATTAATGTAAGATGAGTTTCTGTTGTTTTATAATAATCGCGTAATGTCGCGGTTACATTATGGAGCGATTGGGTTACAGCTACATAGGGATGGGAAGGATGGGGCGCGGATCGGAGGTTTCATTTTAAAAGCGGATAATATTCGAGAATTATGACATGACGTAGAATTGGTTTGATTGCTTAGAAAGAGTGTAAACGGTGAAGTGGCGTAACATGATTTGATAAAACAGTACGTTAACTAACGAAGGACATTCCTAACGCTCTGTACGCGCACTTGTCTTTCAACGTGGACAAGACAAGTGTGACAAGTGCGCGTGTAGAGAGTGTTTCTTTTACGAATCAATTTAATATTTTTTGTGCATACTTTATTACAAAAAATTAATGGTAATATTTTAATTAACATGTTAGGACGCTATACTATTGCGGGTTAATGGGAACGCCTTTCGTTAGTTAACTTACTGTATATTGTAACGGCATCTACACCACACACAAATGGTTATAGAAGTCAACCTCAAAAGCTTTTTAAGTCTATATTCTTTTGAGGATAGAAAATCGTTTAACGAACAACAAAATAAGTTTTTTGAAAGACCTCTTTAATTATTTCTTTCAAATCAAATTCATGAATATAAGTTATACAGGCCTAAATAATCAGAATATCTTGAATCACCACAAATTAAATTTCGTTCGTCAGAACTGAGTTCTAACGTTATCGATTTGCTCGCTGAACTTCACACCCCTATTTCTGAACCCCTTCATGAATGTAAGATGTTGCGGTCTACAACACTATACGTTGGCGTCTCGCTAACACTTAACTCCGCGGATAAGATTCGCTGGGACTTTGTGGTACCTAAGTGCCATTGCGATTTCATTTGACCGTTCTCACTTCCACAACAGACTTGATTGTGTGTTAACAATAGTGTTCCGGACCCACATTAAATATTAAAAGTGTGTTGGGAAAAGGTTGTGTCTACAGCTTTTTTGGTCCTTTGTCTCCAAGTAAGGTGAAAGTGCGACTTAAAAGTTAAGTGCTTGCTATAATTCTTGTTTATTAGTCATTGCTAAAAATATTATCAAGATGATATTTATGTATAGCTTTGCACTTATGAAAGTGTCAATTTCGATTGGATCTAAGTAGGAAGTTACAAGGAACTTCTTGTTTACACTGCTTAAAATGATTTTCATTTTAATTAACCGTTTAACATTACAGTAACACAAATATAATACATATGTACCCCTTATGGTATCGTCTCATTAGTGAGATAAGTCATTAAACAAGAATACATATTAGTCAAGCACTCACCAGTATGAATGTAAGTATGCTTCTTCATATCCGACTTCTGGTGGAACCGTTTCCCGCAGTATTGGCAGGGATAGGGCCGGGTGTCAGAATGGATCAGAAGATGGGTGGACAACGTGCTGGATCGCTTGAAGGTCTTCCCACACTGCTTGCATTCGAAGACTTTCTCCACGCTGTGCACAGCCCTGGTGGAGAGGGAGAAAATGTTATATTTGGAAGACAGAACCGAATGGTCTGTATTAAAAAGATATTGCAGCTTATGAACTGAGCTGTTAGCAGCTAGGTTATGTCTGGAACTAAATTATGATTACGGTTCTAGGTACCAAAACGTAAATTAAATTGAACTGTATAACTATTGTTATAGTTATTTTATCGTCATTAATTGAACAAAAATTAAAACAAAGAACCCATCCATCTTTTCGACATACATTTTGGATACTCACCTATGCTGACTCAAACTAATTTCATGTCCAAAGGTCTTGCTGCAGAGTTCACAAGCAAAGGGCCGCTTCCCATTATGAGACCGCCTAGCATGCACCTCCAAGCCATGAGGGGTGCTGAACATCTTCTCGCATTTGACGCAAGAGTACACATCTCCCAACGGCAATGGCCTGGATAAAGGACCAGGAGCTCCAAGAACCGCTGCACGAAGTCGCAACAATTCTGGGCCAGCTGCTTGAACAGCATGAAGGTATAGATTGCTATACCCTCCCCAGCCAGGAAGACCTAGACTTCCAGCATCTCTTAGAAACTCCGCGAAAGGTAGCGGAGGGTATAGGAATGGTCTTTGTGGCTGCACTCTTGGGGCATCAGGCCGTAGCAACGCACTGACGGAAAAGGCTTCTGATCTTTTTGGCGGAGGAGAAGTGTCTGGGGGTCTTCTTGGGGAAGATGGAGGGGAGTCAACTTCAAGTTCAGGGGAACTAGAGCGAACTGATCGAGGGGATTGGGGTGATGGCGCCCAGCAGGGACTGCCGCAACGAGAGGCTGGTGATATGCCTTCAGGTCGGGTCTCATTGTGGTGGTGTTCCTCTTCTTCATCTTCTGTTCTGTCCGTCCTCTCGCTGACTAAGCGGTTGATGCCGAATTTAATTTCTTCTGTAAAAACAAATTTAATTTTAGTTAGGTATTTAGCTAGACAATTTGACATTATTCTTACTCGATTGTCCTCTTAAACGTCACGGTGAGGAGTTTTGTTTGTATTATTTAAAATTAAGCCATTTCCTTTGTAATTCATCTTTTGTTCCGAACAAAAGCGGTCATCATCGAAACTGATGCAAATAATGCATCTAACCCTACAATTGTTTGGGTCATAAAGACCCCACTGCGCAGGTGCCACACTTGTCGCTCCGAACGAAATGGGCCGTATCATGTCGCTGGAGCAAATTGACTTTCATCTGTTCAACCCTCGAAGCCCAACCCCCGTAATTAACACGTCGGGTCGTTTCGACCCCCAATCTTTTTTTACAATTCACTAATCCGCGGGCGCGACTAAACGTAACTATTGCTGTTCAGTTTTGTTTAGCTTTGTTCGTATTGTTCAATGTTTGATTAAGGATTGGAGTGTGAATAGAAATTATGTTATTTGATGGTGTTTAAGCTGGTGCCAGAAAGATGTTGGGTTTGTAACTATGTTTGTTGGTGAATTGGCGTATTGGTCAAAATACACATTGTTTGAGTTCATTGGTTACTTGCTTGATCAATAATATTATTATTGTCATTGAACTGTTATACATTGAAATATTTCATAGAGAATCAACAAGCAGATCCAGATCAGTTTTTAACTAGGAAATAAATGGGATTTGCTAGGTTACCCGAAGATTATAAAAATTACTATTAGTATGATTCAATAATAATAGCTGCTACGGCCCACACACATTACAATAAAAAATAAACACATGACAAAAATCGCTACACGTGTCCAAGAAAATCTAAAACAAGATTACACACAATGTCCCACAGAATAAACTTCATACATCATCAAGTAACCATCAACACCTCGTGCTGTCCAAAAACAAACATCCATCTCGAGTCGAGACAAGCTCCACTAATGAAGAGCGACCCCCATCTGAAACGCAGCAGCTGTCGGCATTTGGAGCGGAACCAATCGGGGGACTTCGGCAAAATTCGGCGGTGACTTCGTCATCGGCCGTCCCCTACGAATATTTCACGCTCGGGCCTCTTTTAACAATGCCCAGTGTTTAAGGGTTGCTGCTACACTTGTTTGTTTGTTCCCTACCGACACGGCTTTATCGCCCTATAGTATTTATTACATATTAATGGTTATTTAGATTCATTGTTACGCCCCGACAGTATGCTCGAATTTATGGCAGTGCCAAATATTGAATGGGACCCTCAATGAATGTAAAGAAAGGCGGTCTATTGTTGGATCGTAATTATGTGATATAATTTTAGGCTTTGATTTATAATTTTGGCAATGTGTATTTGTAATAGGCATCAGTCACAGCCATTTGCATTTATTTCTGACCTTTGAAGTCAATATAAAAAGATTCTTACTTTTCAGATGTGTCTAGAAAAAACCTTAACCCTTAAATGCACCAGCAACAAAATGTACCGGAAAAAAATCCTTTCTATATTCGACACAAAACTCAAGGTAACTCAAACATCGAATACCATAAAACAGTATCTAAACAAGTCAAACAAAGTCTCTTATTAGCCTTATTTTGGCGTCAACCTGCCAGACGTAGGACAAACACAGAAACACTATCAACTGCAATCGAATTAAGGCATTTTTAGCCACAAATTGGATTACAAGCTGTCTGTCTGCATTTTTTCTATCCAAACAGAGCATTAGCGTCATTAATGTCGGACTATTTGCAGGCTTAATGCAATTTTAATTATAAAAGGCGAGGCTCGCCGCAAATTGCAAGCGATGCATTCAGATTGTTATTTTTCTGAGAGCTTTTAACAAATTAAAAATATGTATTGCGTATGTGTGCGGACGATTTATTGTTAGCGTTATTTTTTGTAAAATGTTAATGTGTGATCGCGGAAATATCGCTTAGCTAGTGAAAAATGGATAGTGGTATAAAAAGGGAAATTAATTCACTTATGTAATTAATTGACACTGCACACACCATGCAGTGGTTATGTATCTATGAGTATGACATAAACAAAACACATTTCAAAGAATTTTGCTCGTCACGGTCAGATCTATAAGAAAATTTATGCATGTCAAAGATTTACTGCCTTTTTCTTCCACACTAATATTATAAAGAGAAAAGATTTGTATTTTTGTTTATAAAGAGTAACTCAAAAAGTACTGGACCGGTTTAAAAAATTCTTCGCGGGCGAAGACGTTGGCGGAAGCTAGTTAATTATAAACTAAGGCTTTGATTTTAGGAAGCTTTTAGAAAAAGAGTGTTTAAAACTTCCCAAGTCATATGAGTATCAGCTTTATTGATGCGCCCCGCGGTTTCACCTGCATAAGTCTTGATCCCGTGGGAATATCGAGATAAAAAGTATTCTAAGTCCTTCTCCAGGTCATAGTCTACCCATTTCATCCAAATCCGTTCAGCCATTTTAGCGTGAAAACGTAACAAACAAACAAACTCACTTTCGCATTTATAATATAAGTTAGGATTCCATTGAGTTACTGCTTATAATAAACGGAAATAGAGTACATTAAATGACAAAAATAATCCTCAATTCAAACAACGATTATAGTGAATGTATATTACAGTATCTATTTTGTGATAAAGATTACCTACTTATATCATTCAAAATAACACATGTCGGAAAAACCTCAACATTGATCGATTATTTTCATAAAAACAACTTACTATGCCTCATTCTCTTTTTGAAAAAAAAAAATCTTATTAGAATACTGACAAGATCGTTTTTTGATTCCGTCGTTATTTTTCCCTAAACTGTGTTCAAGTAAAAACAAAAGTTTCGGGTCTACCAATAATTCAAGTAGCACAAAATTATATGTCATTCATTATTACCTCTTAAAACCCAAGTGAATTAAATACCAATTCATATCGTAATATAGGTTTATCAAATAAATTGCAAAGTCACGTCCGAATCGTTAATCAAGATTTGTATAAATGAAACTAAATCATACGGGGAGCGTGTCGGATATTACAAATTTTAATATACTACTCGGGTCTTTTTGACCCCTGTGCGAATTAAAAGTGTTAAATGTGTAATCACTTTTATTTTATTGATTGTCCAGCTTTGACCATCTTGGATATGCAACTGTGTGAGTAACATTAAAAAAACCGAACAGTCGAGAGGTGTCGTGGGACTTACTACTAGAAACAAAGTTTATTTCGCTTTGGTGTAACAAAAGTGTCGTGACGGTCAAAATGTTACACTTTTTTCGCTCTTGTTCTCTTTCGCCAAATGTGCAAAAGCGAAAGGAATTTCGTTCCAACAACAAAAAAATCACAACCCTCCTTTTTGCTTCGCCGTAGTCGGGTAAAAAGAGATATCAGCAGGAATCGATTGTTTGCCTAAGCTTTAGAAGAAACCAGCAAAGGCAATACGAAAATAACATTAACTGTTAAATTTTAATAAGTACCAAAAAACCAACTGCTTGTTTTAAAAAGTTTCTATTAGTAAGTCAGTACCTTTATTTGTTTAAAACAGTATTTTTTCATATGGGTAACTTTTTCTGTATTATTTAATGGGTTTATTGGGTGTGACCGTCAGACTGCTAAGTCATAGGTCTCGAGTTCGAACCCAAGGCACGCACTTCTAACTTTTCGGATTCATGTGCGTATTGTACATATAATTATCACTTGCTTCAAAAACGGTGAACGAAAACATCGTGAGGAAACTGGCATGCTTGAGAGATATTTCTTGAAGGCATGTGAAGCCAAGTCAGAGGCCCATGGGCGGCTTTAAAACTCTAACACTTACCACACGAAAAGAAGAAGAAGATGGATTTATTCAGATGAATTTCACATTGAATCATACATGATAGGTACATTAATAAAATAACATAGGTAACTACTTAATACTTGTTATCACAATTAATCAAAAAACAGATTAATAGCTTGTATAATTTATCTTTGAAACATGTTTGATAACGGCGCGGCGCTGTGATCAATGTAAAGATTATATTATATACAACTATACCGATATTCCAAGATTTTAGTTTATAAATAAGTTAAATAGTTATGTACTTTGGACCTCCTTGTGATTTTGCGTCCAGATGTTGACTAAAGCGATAAAATAATACATATTAAAAAAAAAAATGTAATTTAAATTTTAAATGTATGACAATATTGTTTGGAATAGACAATTATTTTCACACATTTAATTCTAAAACCTGAACTAATATTTAACCTATTATTTATTGGTCCTTAGAATCAATCTAAGGACCAATAAATATTAGGTTCTCTATGTCAAAAGGACCAAGAAATTGTTATAAAAAGCATGGTAAAGCTAATTATAAAATAAATTGAAATAATTTTGAGCCTGCAAAACAAGTGAAATAGTTACAGATAATATCTACTGTGACAGACAGACTCCTATAGAGTGATTTAATAAAAAAATAATTTCTTAAACAAGGTAAAGTTGTGGTAGTCATGCTGATCAGCAAGCACTCGCTCATAGCCATCATCATATCATAATTTCAAGATAAAGTAGGTAAAACCTCCGTTGTACACACGGCTACACATCAAGCTATAGATTTCCAGTTTATGCTGATCTCGCATTGTATAGGATTTCCGTACAATGCTTGGTCAGCTTATACTGGAAATGTATAGCTTGATGTGTAGCCGTGTGTACGTGACCGTACCTACATTAATGTATTAAATCTGTCACAAGTAGGTAAATATGCATAAATCAAATGTTATCATTCACTTGTAATACCTTTTATCAATCGTAGTAATATGATTTTAATTCCCTTTATCGGCAAAGATTAGCAAAAGCAACAATTGTAAAATAACCTACGACTGTCTTAATGATTTCTTTTATTTGACTCACTCACACTGTCATATTTTTATTATTGTGTTACTTACGTATAACACTAATCAAAAACTTATGTTCTGATTGGTACACCTGAATAATTATTATCTTTATTTAATTTATTTATGTTACGGTTATAAGCATCAAAAGTTATTGTCGAGAGTATTGAATTAAAATGTCACTTTGGTAGGATGAGTAAGAACCAATGATATGCAGATTTTTTTTATTAAAATAGGATTTTTAAGTATTTACTAGTTGTCTAGATAGTCATAAATTTTCTGGTAACATTGTAATCCATCTAGAATAATCTAGATAAAAATAAATTACATTAATTGATGCAATATTGTCATGTTATGCTAAAAGATTCATAAGAAAACTCAACTTTACTTTGAATAAAAACATCGGTAACATAATCTTTATTCCGATCGAAACAAATATATAAAAATAATAAAACTATAGCGTCTTATCAGCTTGTAAGTACCTATCTACCTACAGCCAGACTTGGTTCTTTTAATGGTCGTTCTAATTAAGGCTAAAGCATCGGGTAGTCGGCGAAATTAAAATTTTCTTACGTTTTTTGCAATTTGCAGTTCAGTATCAGGTTGTATGTTGATCTTAATATGATTTGCGGCCGTATCAAATATTTATTTATAGAATTATAATCATAAAAATCATCAGTAAGAAAGAAAGAAAAATTATTTTATTCGTCACAGAAACACGTGCATAAAAAAATAATAAAAACTCGAGTAGGTAACAAAACAATAACAATACGTATACAATAACGAGTACAAAACAGAAATAGTAGGCAGCTGCTGGCACGTCATCACTGTGACAAGAGGGCTTCCACTCAGCATGATGCTGTGCTATGGAGACCCACAGCACAGCGCTGATTTTCAGTGGTCACCCGAAAAAAACGTACGGAAACCAAGTCAGGTTTAAAATTCAGAATTATACATAAATATAAAATAAAACAAATAGTACTTATAATATTATATAATGCAACAACCAACAGTATGAATAAAATTACTAAATAACATATATAAATTATCCGCAGGCATCACCATTGTACCAGTACAACTCTCTAAGTTCATATAATCCTATTGAATGACTATTTCATGAAATCATGACATTTCAGGATTATTCTAACAGAAGGAGTTGTGTTGATGATTCTAGTGATTATAATTCTGTAAAGCCATATTTTTTCAAGATACAACCTGACACTGACCTGCAAATTGCTTAAAACGTAAGTAAATTTAAATTTCGCGAGCTACCTTAGCGTATCCCCCTTAACGGTAATTTAGGATTTTGTCAAAATCACTTATATCACCACAGAATGCAGACTGTTTGGCGTAGACAGCTTGAATCAATGCGCAAGACAAGTCTAATCCTTTTTGCATTTTACTAATTTGTAAAAATGCCTCGTTGGTCTAATAGTTGCAAGCGCTACTGCTAATCATGAGGTCCTGGGTTCGATTCCCAGGTCGGGCAAAGTGTTATTGGGTTTTTCTATCAGAAATTTCTCAGTACCAGCCGGCAGTCTGGATTTGTGCCCGGTTGATGGCAATAGGTTCGCCCCCTATTACATGGGACTTCAATAACATAACTGGAGAAATGTGGGTGTACTATACTGCCCTGCTGAGCTGAAAGGCGCTATCTCAATGGGTGTAAGTTCTGAGAAAATTGACTTTTTGTAAATTGTAATTTAAGGAAACAAGGATATAAAAAACTTTGTGGTTTTTTATGTTTTAAGTTAGATAGCGCTATTTGGCTTATACCATATATATAGATGCGAAATTGTTATAGCTATAAATTGAATGGTATAAAAAAACTAAAAGGCCGTATCTCAGAGATAGCGCCTTTCGGGTTAGCAGGGCAGTATAGGTAGATCAAATACACCTCTGCCCGACTCTTCGGGGTTAAAAGGCGTGATGGTATGTTAATCCGTACATTTACAAAATGACGTAAGCCTGTCGTTATTAATACCTACAGGAGTGTAAGAAAAAACGGCGTAATTTCAGGATAATCCAGTTAAATGTCAATTTGCCTGATTTGAAAATGAGCGAAGAATTTTCAGGAATTGAAACGCAAGAGCTTGATGATTTGATTTAGCGGGATGAAAGAGGCTAATGTTTTTGAGAATTCTTGTTCATTTTCATACTTATAAAATTACTTGCTGCGGCCCATAGTTTCACCCGCATAAGTCTCGATCCAGTGGGAATATCGGAATAAAAAGACTTTTTGGAACTTCAAAACCGGTGAAGGGAAACATCATGAGGAAAGGCCCATGGGCGGCTTTAAAACTCTGACACCAGGTTAGTCACTAACCACACGAAAAGAAGAAGAAGTATTAGTATAGAAGTGTAGTGTAGTGTGTGTGTGTGTGTGTGTGTGTGTGTGTGTGTGTGTGTATAGGTGTGTAGTGTGTGTGTGTGTGTATAGGTGTGTAGTGTGTGTGTGTGTTAGATAATTGTATGAGTGTAGTGGTAGGTTTCTCAATTTCTAAGAGCTCATTAAAGGCAAACATAATACCAGTTAAGACTTTTATCGATATTCTACAATAAAACCAATTAAATAATACTAGACCCCAATCATTTGCGTACCTACACCAAAAAAGCTATATTAAAAATCATTATAGCTATCGCTAAGCCTCGGGTGTAATCTCATAGGATTTGTTGTTGTAATCCATTTCGGTGTGGATTACTAATCAAAGTTGTTACCCGAAGGTCTAAGATTGATTACAACGAATTATTCCACTACCTCTAGGTACTACCTCCCTAGGTGTAGTGACATAACTTGATTTTTTGAGAATTTCAGGGCTAATGTGGAACGAGCAGGCTTACAGTAGTCGCATAATAGGATGTGTAACATCTAACATCGTGGCTGACAGTACCAACCTCTCGGAAAATGGGTTGGTACCATCTGACGGCAAACTACTCATCTGTCAACTTAAAACTGGTATATTATGATAAAAACGATATTCATCATCAAAGTCAAATTCAAATCACTTAATTCAAATAGGCCTTTGTCAGACACTTTTGAACGTCAAAATGTACAAAATATCGAATTGGTTCTAGTCGCCCCTTCCTAAAGGTGGTTTTCGTATGGAGATGAATAGGCAAGAAACACCATCGTTACTCTTTTAAAATGCTTTACAGTATTTTGTATAGGTACATTAGTTATGTATATGTGAAGATGATGCAACTAGAATAAAATTACTAGTCCATCTATTTTCCTAACATTTTACAATTAATAAGTCTGTGTGTGAGTCATCATCGTCATCATCCTGTTTACCACCTATCGGAAAAAGGGTTGGTACCATCTGATGGCCAACTCTAGAACCGCGCGCGCTCATAGGTCAAATCAAATAGCGCGCGCTTCCCTGGGTTCCTGTTACATACTTCCGTCCTTTTTCGCGAAATCACTCGAACAGATTGCAGGAAAGCGAGAGGAAAGATTTAACATATCAAAAATGTAACTTCGTTTATCTAATGCAGTCTGCATACAAAAATTCAATCAAATATATTCAGTAGTTTAGTTACTACAGTTGCTAGTCGGCTGATCGGCAAAACCTATAGTCGAATTTGTATATTAGAAAATACTCCATTTGAAATAAGATTTGACATTTAACTTCGACTACCTTTTTTACAGTCTCTACAACCGATTTTAATTTCTATTGCGTTGGCGGTATGACAAATGGCAGCTGCAGTAAACAGTTGGTATTGTAAACACTTTTTTGCTTTTAATGCCATCCTTATGCATACGGTATAGAAGTCAAAATCAGTTGAAAGGACTGTAAAAAAAGGTCAGCTTCCAGTCTAACCGGATGCAGCGACTATGTGACCTCCACAACACAATAACTGGGTAATACGATACCCCTTGGTAAGACTGGTTGCCAGACTTTCGGACTTCTGACGACCCGTAACGACTGTCAAAGATCCACGAATGACAGCCGGGACCAACGGTTTAACGTGCTTTCCGAGGCACGAAGAGTCTCGGTATGTAAAGATGGTCACCCATCCACAGACCAACCCCGGCAAGCGTAGCTTAACCTGATGGATCGACCCGTGTGGCAGTTATTACTAAGCCACGAGCTCCTCTGCTCTGCACTGCCAATAATTAATTATAGGTATAGTATATGTATGTTAATCTGGTTATTAAGTAAAGGGTTTACAGATCAGCTTCTGGAAACGCTAAGCTTTTATTACATAATGTGCGCAATGAGGGAAAAGAAAATTACTCACGTTTCTCTAAAACCAATCTAGTTTGACATGTGCCACTGTTAAATCGGCGAGCGACATATCCATAATATTACCTATTGATTTCGTTATCAACTCATTTTATCTTTACGGCTCTGTTTTTCCAAAGACATATCTTTCAACCTTCAAAGTGCTGCTTATTTTGTCAATGTCAGTAATTCGGAGCTTGGTAATTAATTGTCCATGGGTAAATCCCGTAGTTACCATTATCAGAGTTTTTCCCGTCCTGGTCTGATGAATGAGAGCCGGCTTGTAGCCTTGTCAGTTTGAGTATAAACGTCAGAAGGATTGATTTAAACTTGCTACGTCACATATCAATGGTATTAACAATGTCACCTTTTACTGCACGATAAATATGATAAATCTGGTCTTTCGGTACGATCTAAGAAATGTGATATCACGATGGGGATTATGGTGGTCACACCTAGAGGTTTGGGGAGATATCACGGATACGTCACGTTTGTGCAGCTGATAAACGTTATCAGAGAAATTTCCCGATTTTCAATTCGAAAATAAGAATAATACCATGTAATTTTTACTTAGGTTTAAGTTTTTCTACATCAGAAAAATATTCAATCAATAATCCGACATTATTACATAATTATATGTTGATAAAAACCAAATGATCCTCTCTGACGATTTATTTTGATGTTTGGTGTTCGAGTCAATGACAACTTAAAAACGGCATTGAATGTTTAGAATTACGTAGCTGAATTACTTAAAATATTGTTTTATAGTGCGTACGCACTCTAACTTCTAAGTTATAATGATAAGGCTGTTATTTGATCGATCAGTAAGGAGGCTTTCTATAAAGTACAACAGATACTGCAAGGAAAATTAAAGGACCAATAATTCATTGTCTAAGACGCTTATATATTTCGACCGTATAACCACTAAATAGCCTGAACACAATATCTCAATGCTTTGAAATTACAAAAGACAATAGCATTCCAAATTGAAATCATAACCTTATTTTTCCGTTATTTTTAAGTTCTTTATTCATTAACCTCTACCTCAGTGAGGTTATCAACTCTAGGGTGACCCTGCACTATCTCGACGGGGCGGCGCCTTTGTATGCGTGCCCCGATTTCTCTTCTTAATGTTTCTAGGAATTATTTGCTGAAACAATAGCACGCTTCATGTTTGTGATGCATACCAACTTAAAAGTGCAGTTCACACCCTCACTTTCAAATTCCAACTCTCTATTTAACCGTTAAGGTTGAAATTGCTCTGTTAATTCTTGAATTAAATGCCGTTTGAATGTTTGTTTGTCTGTAAACGTTGACGAAACCGCGGTGTCTTTGAGATTAAACTCTCGTTTGATAATTGCCAGTCAACAAAGCGCCAAGATTTGTGATTATGGCCAGTTTACAAGGTTTATTTTTTAATGGCCCCTTGTTTGTGATTGAGGTTAATTTCACAAACTTAATGCTTGCTAATAAAACATGGATTTTTTAAAGAATGATGCTAATTGGACAGTGTTTTTTTGGTGCTTCGGCCTTATAAAGTGACGTTTATTTGTGTATTCTATCTAGAAATTTCTTTCCAAATTCTGAGCTAAATGAAATCTTTCCCCTGTCAATTCCATAAAGATACGACCGAATATAACTCTAACCACTTTTTGATTCACGCAAAGCCTCACTCGACAAACACAGTAGGCAGTAGATTTTTGAGATTAGTCACCCCACCAAGCTTGGCAAACAAATAACAAAACAGAATAATGTCAAAAGAGACAAACATCAAACAATAACCACAAGCAAAAGTCACGCCAACAAAGGTTATCAAGACTTGGCGCGACTTGGCTGGACTTGGCAAACAGTGTAGTGAATAATAGGGTAAACAGTCAAGCGGTGTCGTGACCGCTTGGCAAATATTGACGGTTATACCTGGCACGAATTTTACCCTTTGATTGATCGAGCTTTGTGGTTAAAACTTGGCTATTTTGTAATTTAGAATCGCATGTCGCGTTTGAGGGTTGGGTGTCACTTGATTTTACTTGGAAATGGAGTTGTGAATGTTTTTTTTTTTTTTGTTACAACCTGGAATTACGTTTCTTAAGTTATAGATTCAGTTGTGTCATGAAACTATGAAGAGAAGTAATGAGGCATTTTCAACACCATTATGAAAAAGGGTTATTTTTATTTCACTTACTTGAATTTTTGTCTTATCACTAGGATGACCTTTTACTAAACTATGCAAAAGTTTTCCTCAACAGGACCATTTTCATCACAGACTACAAAATTTTCAAAAAGGACCATCTTTCTAGGTATCGATTAAATAGCCCAACTTTGACGTTGTCCTCCAAGTATCTCAGACCAAATACAAAACCAAGACAGAGCGCTGCGAGCAATACAGTAAAGCATGCCAAAACTACACGTCCGCCCTGTGCATACACGCCCACACGCACACATTTACAACCTTTTACAATGACACATCAATCAAACTACACCACACAAAGTGCACACATGTTTACAAAACCGGCTTCACTTCACTGTTGACAGCGCTCTGTCTTGGTTTTTTATTTGGTCTGAGTTAAGTATTAATATCCTGCCTGTTTAATTTTATTTTTATTGTCATAAAACACAAGATAACATATTTCAGCCGAAGAACGTCCACTGCTGAACATCGCCGCCACATCAACCGGTCCTGTGCTACTCGCATACACCGGATTCTAAGATACCATAAAAATCCCAAAT
Organism: Agrochola lota; assembly: GCA_947364205.1. Taxonomy (NCBI): domain Eukaryota; kingdom Metazoa; phylum Arthropoda; class Insecta; order Lepidoptera; family Noctuidae; genus Agrochola; species Agrochola lota. Next base: position 4,603,289 of record OX376225.1, on the reverse strand, counting down.
CGAAAACTCGCGTCACGACAAGATGTTTTATTGGAACTGGCCCCATACAAATTGTTCGTTTTAAACACAACCAGCCGTTATCTGGTCGGCTAATGTTTGCTTACCAGGGTACACATGTCCAAATCGGATTTACAACACCGAGACAACTGTGTGGACGGTCAGCAGCGAAAGGGCCAACGTCGTTTTATTTCATGGAGAATTTTTATCGATGGTGCGTGCGAAGTGTTACTAAGGAAAATATTTTGGAAGCTGAATAGGAACTCTTGAGAAAATATTGAATCTAATGACGTAATAACATTAACGAAAAGATTGTGTATGTAGTTCCTAAGATCTTTTTTTTTGTTTGTTGTTTCATCACATCGCGGACAGGCGCGACGCGACTCTGGGGGAACAATATCTATGAAAATAGCACGGAAACTGCTCTACCGGTATCGCGTCGCGCCTGTGTGCGAGAGCCTTTCCAGTGGTTGGAGGTGGAATATTCATTCGAATAGTTAAAGTAAAGGTGAAATTTTAATTAAAAAATCCACAAAAAATACATGTCCAAACTGTCTCATAGTAAGCAATCCAAAATGGCTACCACCCATAAAGCTATAAATAAACTCATAACATCACACTAATTCTCTATCCCTACCTTATCTACATCGAAATTTGTTCGACACAAAAATTACAAGTATCATAACATGCACGTTTAAACTGTCGATATCCTCTTATCAATATCGTTATCTCACCTTTGTCGTACCGCCAAAATCAAAGTCATAAAACAACGTAATTTTGCCAGTGATATGAGTTGACGTTCCGATAAGATACGTCAACCCTAAATCTGAAGCCGTGGGATTTAGACACCAAATGTTATTGGAGTTTCTACTGGTTATTAAATATTGGGTATTAGTTTTAGGACGTTTTATGTGGCCTGCACTGTAATATAGATAGTGGACGGTGTTTTGAATGAGTTTGACGGCAGTTTTATTTATGCATGACGTCAAGCCCGTATTCTGAAAAAGGGGTAAGCAATGGTATGATGTAAGTACCTAGGTCCCATGTAATAGATAGCGAGCATAGAGCAGAACCCGGTCTCTAGGTGGCGACTGTGATTTTCTTAATCGGAAAACAAAACCCTCTGTGAATTTGGTTTAAATAGGTTTTTATTTTTATTATTTTATTTGTCTTTTATACGAGTATGTGTATCTTGTTGAAATTTATCGTCGGTTATTAAAAAAAAAAAACAGCTGTTCCATACATTTTGACCGCGTACTGTTCTATGAAACAGCAGATTTTTTTTTTATAACCGGCGAAAAATTTCAACTCAGGAGGGTTCAGAATCATGTACTGAATCCATGGTGACCGGCTCCGCGTCGATGTCCCTGACACCCTGTATAGATTCTTTTATATTTTGTAAATTTGAGAACGTTGTAGGCTTAAATGACTGTAGATTTATGGACTATTTCCAATTTTTTTAAGTACCTGGTACTTGTTGACAGGCCTATACTATACTTCCATGTCTATTAACACTGTAATTTGAAAATATCGTGAAAGCAATTTATTTTTAAAAGAGTAAACCACAGCTTCAGAAGTTTCATAAGTAACCATTTAGGTTTATGTAAATAAAAATATTTTTATTTTGAATGAGTGACTGAAAGGCAACCATCTGGCTTAACCAATGAATATTGAGACATAAAATTAGACAGAAAGATAATTTGAGGAAGCTGCTCAATGCAGCTTGCAGAAAGCAATATTCAAATCTCAACCTCTTAACTTGTGTATCGAGAGGTTCTTACGATCAAAGTTGCAGAGAACGGTTTCTTTTCGATCAGTGACATTATTTCCTCTCGCATTCCTGCAATCTGTGGGAGCGATTTCGTGAAAAGGGACGGATGTGTGTAACAGGAAGCCAGGTAAGTGCGTGCTTTTTTTTACCAATAAGTGCGCGTGGTTCTAGCGTTGGCCGTCAGAAGATACCAACCCATTTTCCGAGAGGATGGTACTGTCAGATGTTACACATCATATGCGACTACTGTAAGAGTCGCTCTTTTTTTTAATGACAAAGTACCAGAAATCTAGTGCCATTGTTTGTGATCTCGACTTCTTTAAGTACCTAATCTCTTTGGGTGCATTCAGTTTCAGTGGCATGCCAAATTTTATCAGCTTTCTGAAGATACGAGAACATCTGTCTGTTTGGCGGGACACTTGAGATCTAGATAATTTGGCGGCTAGGTCAAAGGGGCGCAAGAGAGGTGATTTTGTAATGGGATTACTGGCTTATATGACGTTTTGTGACGCTTTGACACTTTGCAAATAAAAGATTTATGGCTTTTCCTTTTGTCTATATCGTTATTTTAGAGTGAAAACCTCTTATATGCGAAAAACTGGTGGGGAACTGGGAAGTTATATTATATGCTGATCGCGCGGTAAAATCTGCTAACGCGATGCAGGATTTTGCGTGAAGTCAGTATGATGCATATGTCGCATGTGGCGATATAGATGCCGTCACAAAACATCGCGTGTTGCGAGGTTTTTTTCCCAAAAATTTAATAAAATAAAAAGTCAAAGTTGCGTTCCCGAGCTTTTCACTCTAAGGCGACGATATGGAAGTTGAGGTTTTTGGTACAAAAAATGCTTTATTCCATACTAAGAATTGGGTGCTGTAAAAGACAACTTAAGTTAATTGGCGCGCGCTTCCCCGGCTTCCTGTTACACACTTCCGTCCCTTTTCACGAAATCGCTCCCACAGATTGCAGGAAAGCGTGAGAAAAGATACTTATCAAAAAGAAAAGGATAAAGTTTAGTCAGTCATTAAGTTGTCACTCGTCACTTTTCATCACATTTATGGTATATAATGGTCTTACCTCGCACATTATACGGAGTGTCATGGCTGTGTGGGGGTGGTGACGCGATCCTGGGCTCTGGTCGACTCGCCGAGGCTCCCCAAAGTGACTGGCACAGCCCATTCCGTAGTGCTTCACTCGCTGTTACTCCTGGGGACAAAGAAAGTCAGAGTTAGTACCGAGTAGTGTTTTTTCTTGTGAAAGAATGGAAGCTGGCGGTGATGTACAATATAAAAGTGCCGGTCATTTTAATTTTTAAAGACGTACAGTACCTTCCCATTTTGTTTAAGCAACCAAAACAAATCTGAAGTAATTTTTTTGTATGTATGCCGTTTTTTGCATCTTGTAACTTAAGTACTTACCTACACGTCATGCAAACTTTTTAAATTGTAGTTTCTTTTTTCTCTCTTTATAAAACGCTAAAATTCATTGAAAATCGGCGACGGCTCCGACAATGAGGGTAAACCAGTCAATATTCATCAGTAGGGCACTTCCTCATTACGGTCTCACCGTAATTACACGAACGCGAGCTATGTGACTCACGCGCATCTGCCTGGGCTATGTGGAAATTGATCTGGGGTTTTTATTTAGTATATTGTCTAGGAATTTGTCTTCTTTAAGATAGCTGTTCTGTTTTTAGTTTTCGTGCTGTGGTGGAAGATAATTCAGTCGGTAAAGTTGGCAAGGGTTGTTCCTCCAGGGTGCAACGGACTCTGAAAGGGATTGAGTTGCTTGTGAAGTCTCAATAATGCATCAAGAACACACGAAGTACATACAATGTTAGCTACTAAGTGATCTTCAGAAATAATATGATAATTTTTCCTTTTTCCGGAGACAGATTGGCAAAAATGAATGTGTATAAAAATTTGGCTAATAGCCTCGTGAAGCCGTTGGTCCCGGCTGTCATTTATAGATCTTTGACAGTTGCTACAGCCCAAAAGTCAAGTCAAGACAACAAGTCCTCTCAAGGGGTATCGTGTGTCCCAGTAGTAAGCTGTGTTGTGGAGGTCACATAGTCGCTCCATGCAAAATACTGGTATTCAGCTGCATCCGGTTAGATTGGAAGTCGACCCTAACATAATTGGGAAAAGGCTAGGTAGATTGATTGAGCTATAGGCATTTGAATCTTGTTCTAACTTATATTCGAAATAAACACGTATAATTATGCTTAGCTGCAAGAAGCAAACTAGTATCCGTAGAAATTATACTTATCTAAGAAATAACACTTCAATCAATCTTAATTAAAGGTTCTAAATATAGAGGAAGAGCAAACATTGCGCGAAGCTTATAAACAAAGTGTTGATCCAGTAGGAGTCAAAGTTCTTAGTGAGACGCTAAAATGGCGCTTCGGAACTGTTGGGTTATTATTATAATATTAATACCTGAATCAAAAACTTTGACTTTAACACAGTTAAAGTTTATATGGAGAAGGAGTGCAGAACGCTAATATTTTTATATAATATACATTAGAAATAAATTAAATTAAAAAAAAAACATTACACACACTACCATGCGTTTGACACAAGATGGCTACCTTAGAATCGTGATATTTAAATTAATTATGGTCGAATTTCGGCCTCTGGGCGACCACTAGTAAAAATTATTAAACCTTTATTATTTTTTACAGAGAATCCATACAGTAGTGTTAGTACAGATAAGTTTAAAACTAATGTTTAGTATACAAACAACAAACTTATGCTAGGTATAGTCTGCAGTGGAACCTGACGCTATAATAACATGGTGATATGCGGCTGGTCACAACATTTCGTTTTATTCGAGGAAGTTTTTAATATGGGGAAGACTTGCTATATAATATGGACAAGATTAAATGAAAGCTTTTACATAAAACATTTGGATGTTCATCATCCAAATCTTTACCAACTTGAGAGTCATTTTTCTCATTAAAATTCTCTCTCTTGACACAAGCTATGTATACAATATTAAAGAATTCCCTAGATCCTTTTTTTTTTTTTGTGTCGGTGGGAAATCATCAAATGACTTCTCCCGCTCTGGGCAGAGCGAGAGGTGTGTCAGACTTTTACTGAATAAAACCCACCCATGTTCCTTCCGTTGCCTGTGTGCCGGGGCCGCGATATTCCTTTCGGACAAACCCGCAACCCCAGCAGGCATTGGTGTTTCGACCCCGTCAGTTGGTGCTGACATCTCTTTGAGGCGCGCGTGGAACACAACGCGCCGTCGACACGGGCCTGGTCCTTATCGGACGGTGAGCTGCCCATTGCTCACCGTCCGCAAGACCGCGCCTACGGTGGCCGGAAGTCGGCTCTCGACTCCCTACGCCCGGGGCGTCTCCTGCGGCGACTAGGGCCGCGAGGGCGTGCAGCTTGCATCTCCCTCGCGCGCTCCGCCTCCTCCTTCGCGAACATAACTGCTTCGCAGAAGGAGGTGACGGCCTCCCATGCACTCTCGCTCCGAACCATGGCCTGAACCAGGGCTGGACGCGAGAGATCGCCGCTAGATCCTGCGCTCGTATTAACTATATCACTGGAGCCTCTTATTTTGCTTTTCCTTGATAAGTCCCGATTCTGCTAAAAATATCAGCCCTTTCTCAAAACCCCAGCAACATGTTAGCCGCCCACTTAACATCAAACAATTGAATGTTTGCCTTATCAATGAAGTGGTCAGTCATGATTTGGCTCATGCCCTCAGTACCACGCTGGTAGCAAGTCACAAGACATTTAGCTTAACGACTCTATTGCATCCGCACACTTTCTTCAGTCGGAATCTCTTCGTCATTAATTTCTTGGAAGTAGAATGAACAGTAATGAGGTTTTAGTTGGGTTTATCTGCAGACTGCTTGAATGTTTCAACAGAGACTAAAGAGTAGGAAAAGTAATCGACTATAAAATTAGAAGACCCAAAATGAACTGTCAAATCATTTTAGTTATTTTGATCGTAATAAACAATTTGACATTGCTGTACGGTTTTGACTTTGGTGTAGGTCATGAAAAGGTACCATTCCGTAACCGCAGGCAGGAGGCAACTGCAGGCGACGGGTCGCCGCGACACGTCTGGTTTCCATGAATTTTTATGAAATACCTTCCGTAGCAAGCGACACGTCGTTGGCAGCTACGGGTGAGTGACAGGCGACACGTCCAGCCCGACCGCAGACCAGCAGTGCCGCCAACGCTCGAGCGATAATATGTTTTTCTATCTTCTATCTACCGACTGGAATACGGGCTGCTCCCACCTGCGGTTGGGTTCGGAATCATAACTGCAGCGACATGACGCCGCGACGTGTCGCTGTGACATGACGCTGCTACACGTCGCATGCAGTTGCTGCCTGCGGTCGGGTACGGAATGGTACCTTAAATCTGCCTGCATTATCATCATAATTTCACAGTCCAAAAATTATGTGAAAATAATGGTATTTTCATAATTTAAGGTCCAACGTATTCTATTGAAGTAGACTTTTCAAATAAAAATATAGTTTCTTACATAGCAATCTTCAATAAAAAAAATAACAAGTTAAAATTGATGATTTTACATCGATTATATCGTGAACAATTCCGAAGGGATTATCGATAACAATTATCTGGACATGTATTTAGGTAATCACTGCCGTTGTTACAAGATATTAAAATTATCGATTACATTTATTCCATGTAATTCTGATAGGAAGCCTGATTAAGTAAATAATCGTTTTTCTGTATGTTTTACGATTTCATTGTTGTTTGATGTGTCGCTACTTACTTGTTATGGAGTTTAAATTATTTCTGCTCTATTTTGGTATCCAAATCAGGTTTGAGGTTTGTAATTAATATATGTTAAATAAATAGAACTACAGACCGATAAATGTAACCTAACCACTGAAATGATCGGTTATCTCTTTATCCGACATTCACTACCTACTATGCACAAAATATGCGTTTATTTTGGCGATATCCACTTGGATGTGTTGAGATTTTGTTAATACCATATTCGGTAGGCGGTTTTCCTCTGCATTTAACATTATTTTGGTTACAAAACTATTACTCCTCGTACTCTTCACCAGAAACCAAGCGACTTGATGCGACCCCATTTTAAGTTTCTACGAATTTCCTGATAATAATATCAAGTATGACATATAGTTATTTGATTCAGGCGTGAATTTACGGAAATCCATTATAAAATACAATAGACGACGTATATTAAGTAACCTAATCCGCGTGATTGTTTTTAAGGAGTCATAAAGAACCCTGTAAGAAATCAACACGAGTTTCACCTTTCAACGAGGCATCCTCAGGATGGCTATTGACTTGTTGCAAACCCGGACGCGACGTGTGGACACGTCAAGCGTCGAGAGCAGTGTGAAACGTGACGCTTGACGTGTCCACACGTCGGGTCCGGGTTTGCAACAAGTCAATAGCCAAATGTATTTTATCAAGTATGACCTTCGTCAAATATTCATAGCTTTGATATTTTACGTAACGAATTATCGGTTAGTAATAAACAAATAAAACTTTTATTTTTATTGTAAATATGGACTAAGGACGTTTTTATTTACGTGCGTAGACGGCCATTTTTCATGATGATTGAGGTTATAAAAATCATTGATATCAGTACTGCGATACAGCTTGTTAAGCAAAGGGAAGAAAACCATAAAAGTTTGGCAAATAATCTTAGTAAGAAGGAAAACTTTCCAAAGTACCAACGTTCAATACCTGGTGCCATCCTATGAGAACTTTAGGTATAATACACAAAGCATGAGGTGATAATAATGATTTTGAAGTCAGTCCTCTTTAGAACAGAAAAAAATGCCTATTGATGAATATTACCACGGTAAAACATATGGACAGTATGGAAACTAGGCCTATTTGATGAAATAATTTTAAATAGATCGCGGTGACCATTCGCCTTGACACAGCACCCACAACTGACAGCACCGCGACAATCGCTTGGGGTCTCGTCTATGAGCGCGTCTATGTGGGTGTGTGCCGTTTCGAACGTTTACTACGTAGTTTCTATACTGTCCATATTTATACTGTGATATTACTAAGTACTTCCAGTGTACGGTTTCAATAATGTTACAACAAATACTTCTCTGACTTCACTTAACCCATCAGCTATTCCAAGCGTGATTTTCTCCACATATCAGTACTATCTAATAAGATCTATTGTTCTATCTTCCCGTCAGTTTGTTTGTCCGTTAATGCAGATGGATGGCCGACCACGTGATGATTACATACGGATGGCTGTAAGTGAGACAATCAGTGCTCGAAAGGAAGAGAACGATTCACTGGCGCCAGCCGACCCTAGTTAAAATTGCGAGTGTGTTATGCTTTGAGTATATCTCTTTTAGAGTATTGGATTGTTGATGATTGATTTTGTAGTTTGGACGATAATGGTTTAGACTCGAATAAATTCCACACAGGTAATCGGTTTAATTGATATCGTAAGTGGTATGAAGATATGAGTGGTAGGCAGAAATCTATCTATACATATTTGTCGTGCTTGCTCTCGCAAAAAGTCAAAAATGTTTCGACCGATTGTGATGAAACTTTGGTAAGTATGTTGTTGGGTAAGCGCCGGAAAAGGTTCCTAATAAAAAAAGAAATGAAAAAGTTATTGCAACGCTAGCTAGTCTTTAGTAAAAACAACACGGAAATTTATGTAAGTAACATCAAATATTTTGAAAATCGATGTGAATGGCTTGGATCATTGTGAATTGAATATAAACCTGTACAGATTTAAATAATTACTGCTGGAAAAATAAAAATAAAAATATTTAAAAAAAAATCTCCACACATACCTAACGAACGACACGTCATTAAAAACGTAAAACCAAAAGCCCTTCCAAATGAATTAGGACCGACAAAGCAGGGTAACAACACTCACTAAGTAAGTGGCAAGGACAATCAGTGCAGAGGAAGAGACCGATTCGGTGGCGCCAACGACTTTTAAGGTCGAGAATATCATAGAATTTTTCTTTTGGGTAGGTTGGTAGGATAGGTAGAAGACTCTGTAATAACTACATGGGAAAGCGGAATGTCTTGTAAAAGCACTTGAATGAGGAACGCGGACATAAGGCCCGGACTCCATCAAATCGGAGATGTGCGGAGATGTCCGAGGCGGAGACGAGAATAGATGTTTTTAGCTAGAGTGTATTCACCGAAGCTGTACGGAGATGCATACTGGCTAGGCTGGAGCGGAGATGTGTGCTGGCTAGAGTGGAGATGTGTGCTGACTAGAGCGGAGACGTGTGGTGGCTAGAGCGGACCTGAACTGCATGCAGCGAGCGTAGGATGTTGAGATGAACGCACATTTCGGCTCCGCTGCAGGCCATTGCCAACTTGCGAGGTGCAGCTCACATCTCAGCTTTATACGCCGCTCAGCTCAATCTCGGCGAAGCACAGCTCACTGTCCGCTTCAATCACGCCATACAAATATGCTACATCTCCACTCAGTGGTATCAATTGAAGCCGAGTGGAGACGAGATGTGTGAATAACGACATTCTATTGGTTGTTCAAAACACACCTCCTCTCCTCCTCACCTCGTCTCGACTCCGCTTCGGTGCAGTCCGGGCTTTAGGACCACGGAATCGTGTCGTTCGGAGAAATAATATACAAACGGTATTACAGTAAAACCGTTAGGGTCAATTTACACTGCCTCGGAACGGAGTGGAAGTGAGTTTTTGAAACGATATTGTACATAGTAAACTGAACTTTATGTCAATTGTCTAACGTACAAACTAAATACGAGCTTCTTACTGCGGAAATTCCCGAGAATGCTCGAAAATTCTCCAAAAGACGCGCGACCTGTTATTTGGCTCGTATCTAGTATGTGCGTAATACTATTGATGTAAAGTTCATTAGGCTTTATACAAAACTGAAAGGGCTCGTGGCTAAATGATCAAAGGTTAAGCTACGCTTGTCGTGGTCGGTTTGTAGATGGGTGGGCGTCCATTACATAGACAACTCCGTGCTTCGGAAACCACATTAAGCCCTTGGTCCCGGTTGTCATTTGTAGATATTTGATAGTCCTTTCGGGTAGTCAGAACCCCAAAAGTCTGACAACCAGTCTTACCAAGGGGTATCGTGTTATCCACTAAATGGGTTGTGGAGGACAGATAGGCAGTCGCTCCCTGTAAAATACTGGTATTCAGCTGCATCCGGTTAGACTGGAAGCTGACCCCAACATAGTTGGAAAAGGTTAGGCAGATTTATGCTTTGTAGAAAAAAATTCGCTACCATTCCGTTTCGCGACAATGTAAATTGACTCTTAAATTTATTGGTAAGAAGTTGTTTAATATGAGTGAATTAGCGATTAGGTTCTAGTGCCCTTTTTAGGTTTTAAGTGCCAAAATAAATTAATATTGTGTTATCTTCTATGTAAAAGTTGATTTATGAGACAACATGTCTTAAACACAGTGTCCATTTGGCATCCCATGTAGACGAGTGTAAAACAGGATAGGAACAAAACCGGCAAGGACAATCAGTGCAAAGGAAGAGGGCGATTCGGTGGCGCCAGCTAGTGTTAAGGTCGGCTGTCGGGTAAATCACATGCCACCGGTACTGGTTGTACAGTATATAGCTGATGCTTTGGTAACTTTCGTCTACAGAATTTATGTTATTAGTGAGACAATTTTGAAGACTGGTCCTACGTTGGGCTCACATTGAAATTAAAATTGAAATTAATCTAAGCTTGAATATTGGAAGGCTATCAAAGTTAAATTGTTTTCAACAATGATTAAGAGCTGAATAAAGTTGGATTAATTGAAAATCACTTGGTAACAATATTGTTATGATTACGAAGTAAGATGGACAGCGACTCTAATAAATATTAATATCAAACCATCAGTCAAGATTTATAATTTCATTAATCCTTTGCATAACGTCACAATCATGTGAGATAACAATTCATTGAAAAAAAATCTAACGATGAAGATAAGTCTAAAGCACGACGTTAATTCACTACACTTTAGTTCTTTTCTCGTTCTTGCAACATATAAAACAATAAAAAAAATTAAGTCCATCAAATGAACTCAATGCCGCCGACTGACCAACGAAATTGGTAAAATTTGGAGTACATCAATTACTATAAATAGAAATAGATCGTCACTGTGTGAACAGGGATATCTATTTTTAAATGGCCACGCCTGTCATTGCAGCAATGAATCATGATGTGAAACTAGGAAATACTGGTGTACGTTTGGACATAAAACTAGTATTTACCAATCATTCAACTATGATCAGAAACCTTAAATAGTCGATAGGACTAAGGTTTTGCTATCATGCACGTGAGGAACGACAAAACCCTTGAGTGAAGAGTTATTCAACTTACTTTGCATTAAAATAAGTATAGCTGTCGAAGAAAAATGACAGAACATTTCAACCGCTTACACAGCAAGGAAAGGAACCTTAATATTTCACAGTATTATAGATAAATGATTAATGCCCTAAATTTGAATGCAACCTGTTTACTAATTTCAGGCCGAAAATGTCAATGCTAATGCATTACAACTCCTAACACAATTGACCGCTCCAAAACCTTTTCCCCAAACATTCGAAGAAAAGCACAGCCCTTTCCAAAGTCCAATCAAAATCATACAACAAGACTGTTAAAAAGTCCACATACTTGAAACAAAAGAGTCGCCGAACGGCGCCAATGTTACGAGAATCAATGACCGTCGTCCGGGCGAAGAAGATCATTAAATTGACGCTCGCCACGCCAATTGTGACATCGCTTCCTGTGATGAGAGGTTGGACAAGTTATGGAATGACAGCGGGACTGTAGGAGCACAGTTTCATGAGGTATTTGGAATGCAATATTCTAATCATGTTTTAATTTTCTTTCAAAAACTTCTGCTAATTATTATGAAGATGGATATGAGATACAACGTGCTTGGAAAAATAGAAGACGACGTTAAGAGAGTTAATAAAACTCCGATTCTGAGGGTGGTCGAATACAGAAGAAGGAAATCTAGGGAGAAACAGCGAAAATTCCACTTTGTTTTAAAGATAAGCAAAATTTAAAAACATCTGGATGTAAAAGATTATGGTCCTAAAAGCTGACAATACGGCTAAGGCTTTGAATAGATTGAAAGCATTTTTTTTTTCATAGATCTTATCAATAACTCTAGGAAGGTGAAGCACCCGCTGGCGCTTCCAACATAAGTCTTCAAAGTGTCGCGTGCTGATTCTTCCATGTCGAAATATAACAGGGATTTATCTCAGACATTACTTTAATACGGCTCGGATCATACATTAAGTGTTTGTTAGCTTTATATCACTTATGCTGTTGCAATTTGCAATTGATACTGTCTGCAATGTCCCAATGTTTCTTTAGCTGCAATTCTAAGTGGTCTTTACTCTTTTTATTTATTGTTATACGTAACAGATTCTGCGTCATTGCAATCTTTCTACTCTGTGTTAAGATAATGGTTTCTTAATCATGGAAAAGTTCCGTCACGTGTCGTTCATAGTTTCTGCATGGTTATAAATCCTTGTTTTAGTAACTTTACCTCACTTACAAAAATATTTATTAGGATTTGGGTATCTGATATGAATCTACTGAAGATGACTTGAAATTATTAAAATCTATTTCAAGTGAAATGAAGTAATTGTTCATCATTTTTACATATAAAATTATTTGGGAGTATCCAAAGTATATACATATGTACCTCATAATAAATTCAGATTCTAAACATAAACTTAAAGCAACGCCGCCCCAATATCAGCTCCTATTAAAACAACTACGAACATTCATTAATGTATCAATCATATCAGCTATCCAGACCACACATTAGCACCTAAAATAAGAAAGCTAGATATAATATCGCATCAAATCATGTCGGCGGGCAGGCGCCTGGGGTTCGGCGCCTCAAATGACACGCGTCCGGCTACTGCGGATCGAGTGTCAGATTGTGCTTTATTGAATAATTCTTCGTGTTGTGTCTCCTTCAAATTCGTATATGAAAGTCGGAAAAAGCTTTTGCGGGCAGAATTAAGTATTAATGTAGTAGTAATGTCATCAAATGAAAGATTTCACAGTAATTAAAATTATGTATGTAAATCTATCATTGTTTCGTTCAATTCAGTATCTTGGATTCATTTGTAAATTTCCAGTCGATATTTAATTGCTTTAATTTTTAGAATATTGCTGGCATTAACGATAAAGTAATCATTGTTCATCGAACAAGTGACTACTTTTTCAAACTGAACACCATCAACATTGTTATCTTAATCCAAATCACTGTATCCTAATCCGAAATCAGTTACTAAGTCATTATCATCAGCATGATTTTCTTTTACTCCTTCATCATAAAAGTGAAAATCACCATAGAATCGAAATATATATTAAAACCAGCTGCATCACTACTCGTAGATACTCGTGTTATCACAAAAGGCAGCCGCTCAGCATCAATTAGTGTCCGTCGAACAATACTTCACTCAATGGACGGCGGCCATTCATTCGCGTATTATTAGATAGTAATGTGGTCCAATCGTTCGATAGGTTAGAGAGATGAATGGAGTCGGTTGATGCGTTTTGAAAGTTTAGATACGGTTTTTATCCGGAATTTTACCAATACTTTTTATCCTTGTGAGGTTTGATTTCTTCACCATTCACAAAATCATTCATTAATTTTCAACAGCACCATAAGTCCATTATTGTGATACTTATTTGCGTTATCCAAGTTCATTACCATGGCTATTGTCATTATTATTTATATTTTAAATATATATTTACTTTAGGACTAATATAGTCTATAGTACTACTAACACCTACTGTGGACAAAAAAATACAGTTTTATAATAAAAGTATTATGTATGTTACGTAGGGCATTTCAATCTCATTAAAATATTGAGTAGGTACTTCGGGCTTTTTGGAAATCTTTGTCACTAAGTAGCTAAATCTGAACTCTTTGTTTTTTTTGGTCGCTTTTTTAGTTGTTAAACAAAAAGTCCCGTAAAACTGCAACAAAACCAAGTGCAGTAACTCCAAAGCCACCGAGTTCTAATCCGGGTGTCGCGTTACCGTCCTGGGTGGCCGCATACAGTACATTATTATAATTGGCCAAGAACAACGCTCGACTATCTACAATCTAGAGAATTCTCAACGGAAACTGATCGATGTTATGTCATGATTATATTAATATTATATTAATAACACTTGTTTGTTGGCCGTTTACTGTTGATAGCCCTTCATGTGCGACTGCTATATAATCTTTGTAAATCTCGATCATGCGGTGTGGTGTTGATGCAGTTTTTTTTGACAAAGAATGGCATCCTGTCAAATATAGACTTAAATTCTTTAGAATGTCAAAAGGATAACAAAGGATGTATATAAGTAGCCAATATTAGGATAATCATGAGCACCTTTTGCAGAAAAATATGGTAAAATCGAAGTTAAGATAAGACTAGGTAGGTAAAGGTATATGTATAAGTACTTGACTAGAACAAGACAGATAAGGTAACTTGGTATTATCATTTGCACAACAAATAACAGGCTGATGTAACAAAAAAACAAACGTAGGAGATAGTTAGTTTGAATTGAAATTTTTGAAATTATATATAATTATATTAAGAGAAATGCAACTTTATAGCTTTTGATAAAAAATCCAGTTGAAACAAAAAATTCTAGCAACCAACCAATTAGTAAATACAAAGAAGTTCATCAGAATACACAGTTCATTATAAAGAATACCATAAAAAAACAAGATAAACAGAAACGCATGACATTCTTATCTGGAGACAAGCGGTCTACAAGACCCAGATATCTGTAACACTAAGCTTTTGTATGATATAAAGAATCTTTCATTTTTAACTGCAAAACACGCTGGTCCTTAGGTCAACGGGGTCTCAGCTTCCTCACTGATTAGCAACAGAAAAATATTTTTTGTTAACGATAACAAAGTTGCTAATTAAATAAAGCTTGGAAACTAACGGAGGAAGTCGTTGATTAGGAACGTTGGTACCCAATTATTTTTATTCTGATTGTTGTTCGCTAAATTCTAAATGGGTCAGATGGTAATAACAAAGGACGGATTAGTAGCGAACAATGATTTGTAGAGGAAAGGTAACCCGTTTTCCTAAATATGGGTTCTAGCCCTTATTGAGAATGGGTCAGTCCTAATCCTAGTAGTTGATCAGATAACACACAAAATAATGGTTGACGTAGCCCCAATTTGTGACAAAGTAGTTTTTTTCTGTTTTACGCATAGGTTTGGTGTTATGATATTAGGCTATAGTTCAGTAGGTAGCTTTTTACTATTCTCACCTCCCACAAAATCTAACTTTTGTCTAACAATTCTTCCTATTTATCACATCTTTCGTCTTACCGCACAGGCATGGCGCCTGGCCTACATTAGTCACTCCTGACTCATTGTTGACTAGTCCACTAAGAGTTCCCACGTTCACTCCGCCCACAGCCTCCGTTTTCAGATGCAACGTCCGTGATATCCAATCAACGGGTTTCCTTACTTTAGGAAGGTCAAGATTGGCATCGAAGTTAATTTCTTCGAGATTGTATGAAATTACAGGTTCGTTGTAGATTTCAATCTTTTCAATTACCTATGTGCTCTTAGTACTCGTAATATCAAATTATACATAATATAATGAAACAGTTTTTAAAGCTAAACAAACAGGGTATGCTCCTCATCATCATCAGTTGATATCAACAAAAGCGGCTTGGTTAAAGTTTCCGTTTCATCCATACCTTTGTGGCTTTGCGCAAAAGGACCAAATACCTAATACTATAAATATTCTGACCCTTAAAAACTGGTATTTATCCACGGTTTATGTAGCTTCTTTAATTAATTTAAGAATAACATTCTATGCACACGCTTGTCAAAATCAAGTGATTGGTCGTTTCCCACGGAACCACGCCACCTACGCGTGTTCTTAGTCATAGTCATGTCCACTGTTTGTCATCTGCCACTTTAATTGATCCAAAGAGATCTAGTCGTAAATTAAATCGTGGCTCGTAATGGTCGAGTGTGTGAATATTTTTTTTGTTAAGTATTCGCGATAGAAATGGCCTTGGCTTGCCTTGGTCTGACTGTGAATGGATGCAGATGCGTTTATGGGATATTGAGAAGTAGGTTAATGTGATTGGTGATGATTTGTCACTTGAGATTTTGATTAATGGTTCATGTTCCTGGCGTTGATTGTTTGGGTGTGTGAAATCACAAAAATATCCCAGTTAAAACAGTTAAAACGTTAGATCTCCAGGTTCAGGTGCATCTGGAAACTATATAAGATCTCCTTTTAGAAGTACGACTACTTTTTCATTAATAAAATTGCAGTATTTTCTCTTCCACCACAGCATTCACGCCCAATTTGACCCCAACAAGTCCCTTCGTTTCTAAATCTTCAAGCACACTTCCATATTTAATTTCCCAACCCATCGATGTTTGTATCTGGCACAAGAACAGTGTGGCAGCGATTAAATTGTACAATCTTCTGGCTCGTGATTGGCGTGCGAACGCCGGAATGGGTTAAGAGGTGTTAATTGTGCGAGATTGAATGTTTTCTCAGGGCAGAATTTCAATTGGACGCAATTGTTACTTCGTCTGATGCTGCTTTTTTATAGAAGAAAGGTCTCTCATCTATTTTGTATTAGGTAATATTTGTTTGCGAGGAATTAGATATTTGGATCGGAAGGTTTTTTGTATTTTTTTTTAAATTTTGGGCTTTCTATCCAATCTTCAAGTTTTGAATTTTTTTGCGGTACGATAAGGTCTATAATTGTAATGGTCCAATTAAATATGGGTCGTTGATTCAACTTGTAATGAAATTAATCGAAAAAGACAAATTTTAGAATATTCTATTCCAACTAAATTCTTATTGGTAAGAAGGATCACACTTCAATTAGTTATATTTATTTTATAAAAATAGAAGAAATAAAATCCCGCCTGAAACACATACTCGTGAGACTGGTCGCGACTGAATTGGGGTCAAAGTCGCCGTTCGTATAGTGTTACACTTCGCAATTCTTATGCCTTTGGAACCAAAGACCACGTTAACAGTAGATGAAAAATCTTAAAATCAGATATTAATATCAACTTACAATATTTCGACTATCATACTCAAAATAACATCTTAGGGTGCGTCCAGATTATGTTATATAGCACAAACTTTTGTTATTACGTCCGCATTATTTAACATTGCTAATCTGTCTTATGTTTAAATAACTATGTTTTATAAAGTGTTATGTTATATAATGTGGACGCACCTTTAGAATTTAGAACTGTCAATTTAATTTATGTTTGTAACATTATTTTGGTGATTAGTTCTTATTTTATTTCCAAATAATGGGTAGTGTAAGTATTAGTACTGATATAATTTAAAGCCAAAATCATTGATATTGATTATTCTAGCCAAAAATAAGTTCCAATCAGAATTCAATACCTACGCCGAAAACAAAATACGAGTATATTCCAACCAAAAATTTTTATTAATCAAAATTTTCTAACTAACCGGCCACACACTAAAAATGTTTCATCCAATCTAACCCTATCTACAAAGTCAACCAATTTGACTAAACCGCCAGTAGTCGGCATAATAAAAACAGTTTCAATCAATTCCATTGCCTATGATTCATTGTGCTCATTGGTCAGTTGCGCTTTGATGTACGCCGCCCGTTTCGCAACAATTGGACACAGGAAGATTCTAATAAGGTTAAGATTTAAAGCTTTAGGGTCAATGAGCAATGGAGTTTGGACTAGATGGAAGTCCTATGGAATCGAATGATTGATGGTAATTATAGAGTAAAAGAATTTGTTTTTGAATTTGATAAAAATCTAGTTGTAGATGGAGATTTGCCCGTACATTTCGCACTTTAAATTATTGTTTTATATTTTTATTTTAACATTATTTGAGATAATGAAAATTAAATATTTTTATTTCAGGATGGTGTTATTTTTGTTTTAACAGAAAAAACTGAGCGAACACTCAACATTTAGCATGTTGTGATCAAAACAGAAACATGGAAGCTATTCAGTTTTAATGAATGGAACAAAACAATATTAAAGTGAGTAAATCTTAAGGGATACGATTTAAGGCTTGTGCAGACCAACGCGACTTGTCGCGCGACGCGACACCGGTTATTGTTATACTGTAAAGTTTTCTTAGAAATTGTATTGTTCTTGTCGCGTCGCGCGACAAGTCGCGCTGGGCTGCACAAGCCTTTACTCAATGTAATATTGTTTTGTAATTTTCCTACCGGAGGAAAACTACCAAATGAAAATGTTTTGTGTTATATACCCACTGGAACGTCCTAATGGTCCTGACATGACCATTGACTGCTTGAAATATAACAAACGAGGGCAACCTCAGCGGATAAATGTGTGAAATCTTGAGCATCTAAAAATCTCTCGCAATCAACTAATCATCTGCTTGTTGGGCCAACCGCATCAAAGGGTCCATTAATAATTAATTTGGGCACTAAATCGCCTTCACACGACGAAGGGATTTGCCGATCCGGCCACGTGTGCCCCATTAGCGTAATGGCGACCTTGGAATCTTTATCGTTTATCTAATCCTGAGATGAAGTCCCGTTGAAATATGGGACGAAATTTTGGATCTGAGCTTTCATTCCCATGTTTGCTATTAATTACATTGTTAACGGTATTATTTTAAATAAAGGCGAAGAAAAGTATGCTATGCCTATTAATTTTGGCATCGTCGCGAAAACGATATGCATGGTTGATGCTATTATAAACGAGAAATATTGAAGTGTAGGATATAGGTGAGTTTTCTCTTATCCAAAAAACCTACTACCTAATTTATTATTTCTCCTTCCGTAAGTATAATTATTATTGCTGTATCTTTCACAAACCTGATTTTGTCTATCTTTGATACAAGTTCGATTAGCATCACGTCTCTTAAACCCTTTAGAATTACGTTTTCTTTGTCACACCTCACACGAATTATAATTTTTATGACTGTAACGCAATGATTTAATGAATGCAGCATTAACTGTGAGAAGCGGATGTAGGATGTTGCCAAGGACGTGCGATTTTAATGTCGTCGTTTTGTCGCGGGTAACACATGTTCGTCTGCTTCGCAATTGATGCTCGCATGTTTTTTTTGTCGTTTTTCAATGGTGTAATAGACGGCCGGGTGATTCGCTGTTTATTTTAGATGGGCAGCTTACTAATTAAAATGTTGTGAATGAAATAGTTCATTTCCACAATTTATTAATGGCTATTTTTGTGTGCCTACTTACTACAGTTTGTCCACAAAGGCAATCAGTAAGAGGAAAACGGATTACGTATGAAACTGTTCTTAAATGACTAAATAATGGTTTAGTCAACGAAATCTATGCACTTTCCTGGAAAGCTTGAAGTCTTTTATTTATTATAATAAGAACCGAATTGTAAAAAAAAAATCCTGTTACCTTATTTTTCGACTATTAAAAGCTTTGTTACTGCTTCCTTTCCTAAAAGCCTTGAAAATGTAGGTACCTACTATTTTGACTAAAAGTCGCAATCTCTGATTGTATCTCATTTTTGTCATCAAAAACCTTACTATACCCTACCTACACACAAGATACACACATTTCTTTTCCGCACAGATGCGTAACAGCACATATGACATTGGTAAAAATAAATCGCATAGCTCAGTAGCGTTTCGTGTCGACGGTAATTCATTTAGGGGGGCTGCTAGTAGTGCCGAATGTAACAAATTAGATTTCCATCCAGAATGATGGATCGGCTGTGCGGTGTGCACTTCCGCGCACAGAAATCAGGTCTTCATACTATCTGTATGTAGGTTTCAGTAGCTGTGTTGTGATGAAAAATCTGTTTGGATTGTACAAAAAAATGTCTTCCCAAATATGAAAAACAACGACGGTTGAACCCATTTATTAAGAAAACCTATTTATTGTTCTTAGGTTGGTACTGCATGGTGCCGAAGTAGTTTGTTAATTGCCACTTATGTGTGCGCCGACTTAGCTTCCAGAGTAAGCAAGCTGAAGTGGGCACGCCATGGTTGTCGAAGGACCGATGGCCAGTGGGGCAGACGAGTGCTGGAGTGGAGACCGCGTGTTAGAAAGCATAGTGTGAGACACCCCCAGCTAGATGCACCGACGACCTTAACAAGGTAGCTGGGACAGACTGGATGCAGAAGGTGGAGGACAGGGTGTTGTGGTGCAGCCTGAAAAAGGCCTATAACCAGCAGTGGACTAACGTGTCTAGACTAACGTAACTAGTGGATAGGCTGAGGAAAAAATAAGCATACAAGAATTTCCTTGACTACCGAATGTAGCAAATATAACAGTTCAGGAAGTCTTATTTTTTCCCTATTCCGCCTTATGACCAAACCCAGGATAAATAAGATATCCTGTTTTAACCATTACATAATAAGTATAACATTAACTACAAGATTTCTACGAAAACTAATCAACGAAATCTAGCAAACAGATTACAGAAAACAATTAATATCTAAGAGGATATTATCCGGATTGTGTATAATATCCACGTTGGCTGTCGAGACATCTGATCCCAGACATAATCGGATTTGGCTGATCGAACACCGGCCGTTATTGGGTTTGCCATTATTTCTGTACGACACGCAACTAGACATTGATTTTAATGAGATTGCGTGGTTTTTCTGGTTACTTATTAGAAATGCTTGAATGAATTATATATGCTGAGGAAATAAATGATCAGGCAAAGTTGCGGTTTATAAGAAGATATATATTGGCAAAAACTGAAAAGAGTATGCTGAGATGGTTTGGTCATGTTGAGAGGATGGAAAGGATGGAAGGCGCCTAACAAAAGGTATTTACAAGGCAGATGTGAGTAGAATCACCCTGGCTAGAAGAACAAATTGTAACCTTATGTTGGCGAAACCGGTATATTTGTCTTAAAGGTTTCGTTCGAACTTAACCGAAACAAACCGATTCTTAGGTTTAAAACGGTTTGTTTACGGGAACGTTATTAAAAACGTTTTTGAAGAAAAACTATATTTAATCGTTCTCGGTTAATAAAACGTTTTTAACCATTTTCGGGTTGATCGATATGAAACTCGCAACACAACCCTAATCAATACGTAAGTGGCAAGCTCATTGGGATCAATGATGTAATGAAATGAAGATAAAGTACAATTTAACTAAACAAGTTCATGCTTGTCGGTCGGCACACGCCCCGCCCCGTGCGCGGCTGCATCCTGCGGAATAAACCGGTTTTTGAAAATAAACGTTTTCGTTTCCAACAAAATGTTGTACTGATTGTACAAAGAACTGTTAGAAACGTTATTTTAAATAAAGTTTCTGAGCCCTGCTTATTGGTGATGTTCTTCAGAAAAGTCAGGTGCGTACTCGCAATCGGCGTGCGTGTATGACCAGATATATTAACGTAAACGAGGTAAAAGAAGTATGTCTGGATCGTAGCAGCTGGCATTCTGTAGTTTCTGCCTACCCCATAAGAAGAAAGCATAAGTTTATGTAATTAGAATCTTGTTTATATTATAGATAAATGACTACTTGGAATATTTGAAAACAAAGTAGCAAGTTTTTTTTAATAATTACAATTAAGAAATGCGTCAAAAGACCAATAAAATGTATTTCATAGTTTTAAGTTTTTTTTTGCCTAGTTGTTATAAGTATGTAACGCTAAGAATGCAAAGATATCCTTTAGTATTATCCAAAGTGAAGTCTTGAAAAACGTCTTTATCTATTCAAAAGCTATTTGAAATGGTTTAGTTTTACGTTTAAAAACTAATAAATAGTGTTGAACTTCCTTTCTTAAATCCTTTTTTAAATACCAAAATGTATGTTCATTTCTCCCTTACAAAAGTTTAAATACGCGTAAAACAATTACAATTTTGTAATCCGCTAAAAATGTTCGTAATTTAACAATCGAGCTAACACTTAGAATGCGGAGGGTTAGGCGCGTGCCGGATTTAAGGGACCCGCCGGATTACTGTAACGGTGCTATTGTACTTTGGGTACTTTTTGCCCTTTCGTGGCTGGTGCAGGGTTGATTGGAGTGCTATTTGAGGGATCTTCTTTTTTTAATTTTGCATTATTTTTGTGTCAGAGCGAACGAAGAAGGGTTGTAATCTCATTTGTTTTTTTTTTCTGAATCCTCAATTATTAGGTCTTTTTAGGTTGCATAGATTTTGGTACCTATTGCTTATTTTTTCGATAAGACCTACATAATAAACATGAATGGTATTTTTAATTGAATGTAATTATTAAAATTATACACAATGCGTGAAGTAAATTATTATCCTTTCCTATTATTCTTGTTTAATTTAATGTCGCAATTATCTATTAAAACAATTAATATTATTTTTGATTTACCACTAAACTACTATTGAATTATTCATAATATCAAACTATTACGACATTATAGCACACGTTATGGTTGAGATTTGTTAATTATTCCGATACTATTGTTATTTTCCTCATACATGCCTATTAAAATT
Source organism: Agrochola lota (assembly GCA_947364205.1). Taxonomy (NCBI): domain Eukaryota; kingdom Metazoa; phylum Arthropoda; class Insecta; order Lepidoptera; family Noctuidae; genus Agrochola; species Agrochola lota. The sequence goes on along the minus strand of OX376225.1, from coordinate 4,581,090 downwards.
ATAAAATAATAATACGCATAGGATTATCTAACATTAATAATATAACAGGGCTATCTTTAAAAGTGTTATATATTTTTTGCATGGAGGGGCGAAAAATACATTTTCTGTTTTTTTTTTGTATGGTCATGTTGCCAACCTAGTATAACGCTAATTAAAGCTTAATCAATAGGTACCTATTTTCGCTTTTAATAACAGTTAAAGTAATAATATATAATTGATATGAACATCAAGCTATTTATGATATGAACTCAACATGAAACTATGAAATCTAATTAGAGTTCTACTTTTATTAATTATTTAGTTATAAATTGTTTGTACCCATTTAAATAAATTTAGCTTAATAACATTCTTATAAAATAAAAATAAAACTAATTTAATTAAAGTAAAAAGAAAGAAAAGAAAGAAAAATAATTTTATTCGTCACAGAAACACGTGCATAAAAAAAAATAACAATACGTATACAATAACGAGTACAAAACAGAAATAGAAAAAAAACAAATATAAAAAGAACAAAAACAAAACAACAAATAAAAAAAATAACAAATATAAATATTAGAAATAGTAAGTAGAGTTCTTAGATTTTAAGACTGCGAAAAATATTTGAAACATTTAAATCGGTTCTGTTGTTTCTTTATTTATTTATTTATACTATCAAAAGTACGGTTCAGTTTCAGGTGTAGGTATCGATATTTTTCTAAAACTTGTTTTATTATTTTAATTGTTAATATCAATAACCAAAATTTGCCTAGCTTTTTCACAACTTTGTTGGTTGGTTTCTAGTCCAACCGGATGTAGCTGAATACCAGTATTTAATATGGAGCGGCTTGCCTATCTGAGCTGGGAACCCAGTAACTGGGTAATACGATATCGATACCTTAATGCTTTCCGAAACACGGAAGAGTCTCGGTATGTAAAGGTGGTCACTCACCCAAAGACCAACCCAGGCAAGCGTAGCTTAACCTGACGGGTCGACCCGCGCAGCATTTATTACTTAGCCACGACCTCCTATCACTAGAAACCTATTATGGAATATTTTATATAATCATAATTCAGAAAAAATGCGGTGCCAAGGTATTTAAATATTTACGTTTTGTAATTTTAGGCAAGCTAACATACTAGACGCCATTACAAAATATTACTGCTGTTATTACTGAGCTATGAGCTCCTCCAATAACCAAACCAAACCATAAAATTGTATTGGAAAAAACAATGTACCTATACATGTCATATTATAAATTAAAATCGCTTTTCGTGTTTTTCTGTATGATCACGTTGTTCTTCTAAACTCCGTAACGGATTTCGATTCAGTTTTCACAATAATTTAGAGAATTTATTCCGGAAGGTGTATGTGCATTACACAGTAGTATTAAACTTAGTTAAGTATATACTTAAGTACTACTAGACTTGTCAAAACATCGTGATTTCTATAATATTATAGAAATCACGATGTTTTGACAAGTCTTAAAAACCGTGAGTAGCTAGGGCGGGATGCTACTAAATTATAATTTAATACTAGATCCATTTCTACATAATTCCAGCAATTTAAAATAGGTAATGGAATTGTAGAATAAAAATTCGGATCTTCCATAAACGGAGAATGGAAATTCGGAATTAATATTTGGATTGCATAGAGTATCGGTATCCGGTATCGTTTCCTTTGTGTGCTGGTATCCAGGTATCGTGTGAGAACTTTAATTTCCTTTGACCAATCAGAATTAGAGGGTTCGTCTGTGAACGTATGGAGGTTGTGAGGGGAAATGTGGCTACATTTCGCTTTGATATAAGATGTTCATAGTGCGGTTAATTTCGAATGATTTACAAATAGGTACATATCAGAATTTTTACATTTCGAATGTGCTAATTAAAGGATTTTATTTAAAACTTATCAATAGAAAATAGAAACAACGTACTTAGAAAAAGGTTTCAAGCATTGGCCATTATGAAACTTTTGATGTTGCAAAAATCTTGAATGCAAACCAGAAGACTATTAACTTTTCCTTTTAATAAAAGACTACCATAACATAGGTACCTAAGCTTTTTGAAGCAAACCTGTTTCAAAGGTTTGAGCAGAAACTTACTTCTTAGAACTATTTTTTTCATACCTCAAAAAGACTCGGGCTCTGAATCTTTAAGACAAAAAAAAAACTAATTATCATATCTGTTACACTTACAAATATGAACATTTTTATTTAGCATAAAAAAATACCGTTTCAAATTAGGAACATAGATCCAGCAATAATAAATCATAAAATATTTATACTAAGAAAAATAGTATTTTTTTTTATATGCAGGTTACAAATACAAAAGATACGTCCCAATTCTACATCTAAGTACTTATTATAGGTTTGAATTCCCAATAGATCAAGTTATAACTTAATTGAATGTATAGCTGCACCCAATAACCTCATAATAATGGTCGGGTGTCATTTGTCAAGGGTCGAGGGGTGACAATTAAGTTTCCTTTGACAGTTGTATTGATTATGTGATCAGCTAGCTCACACAGAAATTGGATAATTTTTTGTAATATCAATTAAAATTGGCCCTTTTGCCCATTGTTGGCAATTGGTTGCTGAAAGGTAGATATGTAAAATCTGGCCGTCCAGATAGTCTAGACTGGGCGGATAGTTCCATAGTCAATAAAAAAAAAAATTGAAATGATATTAAAATATTAAAATGATTATAATGCATACTCTTAAATAGTTTGAAAATAAATACTGACTGGATTTTACTGCAAACGTTACAGAATTTGATGCAAAAAACTTATTTTGGAAGAGAACTTCATGGTAAATTCGGCTCATATAGTAATTTTTACAATTCTTCATTGAAACATAATATCAATGAAAATATTTAAAAAGGTAATTTCTGAAATCACAAAACCTGATCTAAAACCCAAAATATCTATTTTGAAGTACGTAGGTAATTATAAAACCTTAATTTTATATTCTGTTACAATAAACAAGTTGAAAACTTAAATAATACCAGGATTATTCAGTAGGTAGTTCTCTACAGAAGTTTTTCAATATTTTATTCATAGTAAAGCCGATTAGAATCTGATCAGAATGGACTCACTTTTCTTCAAAGCTTAATAAGGCTAATAAAGCTTTCATGTTTCCTTTTTCTGAGAAAAACTCATTATTTTCCATGACTTAGGCACGGCCAATTACCATTTAAATAACTTAGATCATGTCATCAGGTTTTAAACAGAAAACAACCTATGTTTTGAAACTTTGGACCTACTATTCTGTTGCAACTGATTTATTGTAACAAAATATGAACAAAGCAAACAATAAATGAAACTTATCCAAATTGTTTGCCTGTTTAACAAACATTTTGTTAGTTTACTAACAAAAACATGCAGTAGAACAGGAAAGCGGCACAAAGTTAACAATTTATTTTTGAACAAGCCGAGCAATATTCAACGGCATTAATTTTGTAGATCCTGACGTTCTTATGGAAACTGCCTAAAGGTTTTCAATTAATTTTCAATAGCAATGACAAACAATCTTAACCAAAAAAATCAAAACAAAAACAAAACATTTTATAAGCAGCTAAAAAGAGATTTTTCCTACCTTTCGGGGTGACAACTCTGAACGCGCTGTTGGAGACAGGCCTCGGGGATCCCTCCCGCAGCGAACCAGGTGAACCACTTCCATTCCTCACCATAGAGAAGTCCAGGGGCATCGGAGGCATCGCACTTACTTCCATTGTCAAAAAAATTACGGCCTCTGACGCATAACACTCAAAACCTATAAACCGACTTTAATTCTAATAACCGACTTTGGATCAAACGGCCAAAATTTGGAATACCGAATTTATAAATTCGAGTTCGAATTTGGAATGGCGAGCGTGCGCCCGGCGCGGGTGGCGACTATGTTTTAAGGCAGACACACACTCGCGGCGCGCTCTCGCGGCTTTCTGTTCTGTAAAGCCGAAAATCTCTAGAATCTCCATAGTGATTTCGACCTTATCGCTTGAGCCGTTTTTCTGTGGGCGTGGTGTGATAAGCCCCGCCTCGGGCGTCGCAAGCCGCCATGTGCCCCGAGTGACAATCACTTTGTATAGGTAACACAATAATATGATTCGTGATGGATTTTATTGTGCTACCGATGCATTTATGCGCGAGCAATTTTTCGCTGGAAATTTTTTCGCGTTCGCGCCTATAAGTATGTGAATATTGATATGTATGGAGAGGGGTGTTATATTTTTTTTTTGTTGTATTGTTTTGTTATTGGTACTATAATTATGAATCCATTCTGTCAAGTTCCTATTTTTAATTAATGAAAAACAGGTTATGTGCCCAGGGAGGTATAGTTTTTTTGGATACGTAATTTTTGAGTAAACCTTTATGGAACATGTAAATGTAAAGAAAAATAAAAGAAATCGTTTTCTAAGAACTTATGTTTTTTTTATATAAAAATAAAAACACTACAATAAACTGAATAGGTATTTGAAAAAATATTTAGGATGTTATACTTATTTTTAATATCATTTATTTCATAGTACTACGTAGGTAGGTTCTGGATGATCTGTTCATTATTTGCTCTTTATCACTCTTTTGTTCTCTTGCTAATTATTATAAATGGCCGGTCGACATTAACTTAACAGCAGTCGATATTGTTTTTTTTTCAGTGCTGTCATTGTAATAAAAAGTCGAAGTTTTGAAGATGACTTTTTAAAAACAACTTTTGTTTTCAAGCTGATCTCCTCCCTCTTTGGTGGTTGATCTAGGTGTACTAGAATTGCTAATAGAGTTAATATTTTGTAGTTTTCCAAATAAAAACTACTCATGTTTAGTTATTTTTGTAGTTTGTGTGCGTCCTGATTTAAGTAAAATTAATTAATTTATGTGCTGTCTCTAAAATTTTACTTTATTTTCATACAAAACATTAAATCACCTTCCCATCGAAGCTGTGCCATCTAACCCTATAATGCAGGTTCCAAAAATCACCAACTCCGAAAACAAACACCAACCGTATCCGTTTTAATAACACAGCGAATTCGCGAATTCGTCAAAAGATGATACAATTATCCGTGGACAGACGCAGTAAGCTCGCCGTCACGATCCGACATTTAAAACAATGAAAGCTTCAATTTTTCACAGCGAATGGCCCCGAATACGGGACGCTAATCCTGACGCGCCTACGCACGCGTATTCTGATTGGGTACGATTATTTTATTGTAGATAAAAATGTGATAAAATAGTGCTGTCGTATGAATGGTTAATTTTTCTCTTGATCGAGATTTTTAGAGAGCATACTAACATATTAAAAATATGATGCATAGGTACATATTTTTTTGTTCATGTTTAATATAAGTAAGACGTTCCGTTCTTTGTGCATTTACCAAAATTCTCATTGCTATCAATTATTAATTAGGGAATGTGTAGTTATACCATTTACATGAAATTCTATTACTACGATTAAAATCTGGTGTGAAAAACCCCACCGTTAAATCTCCAAATTTCCCCAAAATACTTTATTAATAAATTATTTCCTTGAAAACCGGACAAAGGGCACCATAAATCCCAGAATAAGGAAGCAAAGCTTGCTTTGCGAAAACTAATTACACCTCCACTTCGCAATGATAAAGCAAAGCCGTCGTATAGGATATTTTTATTCGGGACAAAATGAAATTCCCAACCGTTCTACCCAATTCCAATTCCAACCTTACGTCAGCAGTAGTAGGGTTACTTTTGAATTGACGCCGTCTCTTATTTCAAGTGAGCTACGGAATTTTTTTTACTTCGCACTCAGTGAAAAATAATCCTGGCATAATCTCGCAGCTAAATCCCATTATTCTGATCATCCCCTCGATCGTAGTCGGGGAGCTCGGAAAAAACGTGGAATATGAAAATCGTAATCGTAATTCGGTCTTCGGACGTTTGATTTTCGGGATTTAGTCGTAAAAGTTGGCGCGGTCAGAAATCAGAATTTATTAGAACGGAAGGTTCCAAGATTTCTTTTTTAGATCTTTGTTTTCTTTTGATTTTATTTAAACTGAAGATTTGTTATATCTAAGGACCACAAAATAATACAGTACTATATTAAAATATTGGGCAATAAGTATTTGATAACACTCAATAAACCTGCAAAAAAAACATACTACGAAAACGAAAATCTACTTTGTGAGAGAAAATATTTTTCATTCATTTTTAATTACCAACATAAGATTTTAACGACCAACCCTTTACAACCGCAGTTTTGCTAATAAAATTTAGCGCAAACCATCAACCTGGGCTCCCAATCCTTTGCTCATTTTAATACAGTTTAAAATTCAAAATATCTGAGGGTCATTTACCCAAATAGCCACTCAAAAGCGAGTGTCAGAAACTCTGAGCAATTTTGTACGGGGCTATAAAGACGAAAAGCTTATTAACCCTACAGTTTTGAAGGGTACTCGGTACGTTTTCCAACTGGACACTGTGTGTACGCGCTGTGTTTTCTTTTGAATTTTAGTTTTTTGTGCAGCACAAAATTTAAAAAAAAATGTTGTTAATTTTTCTCTGTGCTGCATTTTGATTAGTGAATTTGATGCTGGTTGAAAACTTATCTAGAAAGTGCATACCTACAAATGATTTTAGTACCTACTGATAGATAAAGAGAAAGAACAAGTAATTTATTCTTGGAATCTTTTGATCGTAAATAAAAATAAAATCTTAACATTACTGTTACTGTTACTGTGCTTACGGTTCTATATATGTACCTACCTAGGTAGCTAATTAGCAGTTGTTACCTAAATAATTAAGACCACCTTGCGTCCGAGTGCAACTTAACCCTACAAACGCCCACCCACACTAAAATTAGTAATCGCATTAAACTAAACACTAACTTTCTTACTTCAACCTAATTACGGCAGAACTTCGCGAACTTACCTGCCTTACCTATGTAAAACCGTGCACGGTGTCCGGATCAAAAAACGTTGGAGTAGCGACCGGGCCAGTGTTGCGCATACCACTTTAATTATACTGAGTTAATTAATACGAAACATTACGACTGGGGCCCTAGAAACAACGAAAGCGAAAGCGGCTATGTCCAGTAAATTTATATGAAACTCAACGCAATCAGCACGTCTTAACCGTGTTGAAAAGCTGTCAGTGACATCATTGTCGTAGAATACTGACACTGACAGCTCTTGAACGTGGTTCAGATGTGCTCATCGCATTCAGTTTCATCGGTGGAATTCGCCCTAAGCAGAATACATTCAAGAGCAGAGTGTGTATATTCAACTTATAATATCAAACATTATGATAAACTAGTTAACAAACTATGACGACAAAACGAAAGTCAATGGTCTTTTGATTGACTGATATTCACTCACCATAGGTGATTGACTAATAAGATATTATACATTTCTGAGATAGATCTTTTATTCGTAAGGTGTACACAATAAAAAATATTGTGTTCTATTCTATGCTTCTCTGTTTATGAACTGACCCAGCAGTATGACGAATCCTGTAGTCTCCATTTAAATTATTTTAAGTAAACCGATGAAACCTTTTGTGACATTATGGATATTTATCATCCCACTTTCCGCATTTATAATTTTTCCACATTTTACTAATTCCACATGAGTCGCGTTTACTCTGACCCCTCAATTACCCCAAAAGCTTAACTACAAGCAGGTAGTTCTCTCAAAAATCATTTGGTCTTCGCCTACGAGAGACGTTTTATAGAATAACCCGGTTCTAATGTTTACTTTTAATTCACAGCCAAAATTTTATTTCAACTGCCTTCTGTTGTTGAAGCGCTTTCAGTAAATTAGAGCGCTTTTTGGAGATAAAGTGGAAGAAAATCTTTAAGAAGAAATAAGAAGAAGAAAATTTTTAATATTATATTTTGTATTATTTTCAAAACGAATGATAATTTTATTTTTGCACCACTTTTTTGCAAGACTGCAGCGGTTAACTTAAATTTAGATCATAATATTGTACCGAAGTAATTTTTAAATAAATGGCACTAAGAATACACTATAATTATTAAAAAATTACTGGGAAAAGACCTATTCATATCCTCTTAACTCAACAATACACTGTTCTCAAAACTATAGTTTTTCCAACAACAGTGCTCAAAGTAAAGGGGGAAGTTTTGTCGCAACTAACTTGTTTCTAAGACATTAACTACTTGAAATTAGTGCGATGCAGTGACGGAGTTGCTGAAGTCTTCTTTCAGCAGTAACTTTGCTGTTCTTTACTGTATTTAACAATATTTGTGTATTTTTTAGTCTGTACTATAGTACATCTTTGTCGAAAAAAATGACATAGACTATAGTTGCTACCATAATAGGTACGTCTTTATCGATAAGGATGTCATCATACGACGTGTTGCGACGCTGTAGATTATTGACACTCATACCTTCTTGACCGGTAATAGATAAGTACTAAACTAATCTGGAAACTGAAATGGTAGAACACTGGTAAGTTTTTTTTTGTCCAAATGAGTAAGAAGCCAGACTCATAACGTTTAGAAAACACATTTTTAGAAATTTGGAAAGTAAAATAATTCTGTAACGCTGTCAATATCCTTTCCCAACGACATTTACAACCAATTTAACTAAAAAGCGTACTCCAAACGTCACTTTAACAGGACTTTAATAAAAGTGTAAAAAGGAAAAGTTTCAACGTTCAAGCGGAGAAGCGGCTGAACGACCGCCCTTGCGGTATTTACCGCGGGAAATTAGAATTAAAATAAATACCCCCGGGCCGAAACAATTTGCATCTAGATGTGACATTAGTAGGAACAATTTTATCTTTTTGCAGCGGGTAGGTGAACAAATTAGAGACGAATTTGTCCGTTAGAATTTGTAGGGTTATTTTTGGGCGGCTGTTTTAGGGTTATCGGTTTTGTGTGTAAATTAATTTCTTATGTGCTGAATGTGTATCATTTAGGAATTTGGGATTGTACGCTCAATCTTTGCTTCGTTAAAAAGCTTTTTTTTCTGTTTTAAACAAGTACTTATCTACTACATTCATTTGTAATAGAACATTTCTTGATGTTTATTATTGAACAATTTATTTTTAATGGATATTCAAAACAGTAAAAGCTTTTGTAGATTTTATAATTCTCGATATAAAACTTTATTCGCTTCATAAAAACATACAAAAAAAATATCATAAACTGACCTATCTAATAAAAAATTTGGATAGTTAGTGTAGGTGCCATAATAAGAATAACTAGGTATGCTAGAATATATCTGGCCTTTAGAGAATAAGCAGCAACAAATCTGATTATTTTATTGCATACTATTATTTTCGTTCCATTCCAATTCTGATTCTGAAAACTAGAATTACCAGAAAAAAATCCATTCTAAATTCCAAAAAATCCATAACTAATTCCGTTACAAAATATGTAATTCCAACCGCTAAGCTGGCTTAACTTAAAGCATAATCTTAAAAGCAATTGTAACAAGTCTAGATGTTCTAGCGGGGGTCATCGACACCCCACCACATGTCACACAGACTTCCTGTGCTTTATTATTTACATGTGCGAATAATTCTATTGCTTTTAATGGAATTAATCTCTGTACCGAGACATGTTGCGTTTGCAGGGTTAAGTCTTAAGAACATGTGTATCTTGCAAGCGGTTTTTTTTCTCAATTTTTATTATGTTTTTTTTCTGTGCGTTGTGGTAAATATTTATAAATGATGATAGATTAATTTTAGTTAATTAGATGTGCATAGTGGGAGATATAGAGTGATGATTTGGTTTGATTAATGTTAGATTTTTGTGTTCGTAATTAGCTTTATTTTTTATGGGGCTTTTGTTTTTATCCTCAGATGTCAGAAAGATTGACGAAGGAACATTGTACTGTTTAGTTATATAAACAGCAGTTCCTACTATTATTGTGGAGATAACAAAATGGCTGAGGGTTGTCGACTACGGATATATAAGGGATTAAAGAAGACTTCTTCAAGAGACGGCTCAGAGTTTAGTTTAGATGAAGTTCAGATATAACAGATCCAGGAGTAAAAAAAGGCCGAAGATCAGCGAGCACTTTCGCAATAAAACAAGTTTTGTTCAGATGCCTCGTTTATTTCCTGGGCCTTGTTTTAAATAAAATAATTAATGTAACAAAGTATTCCACAGTTACATAACGAGTGATTCGCGACGTCTGTCTGTCTGTCCCGATAAGTCGACACATGTTCGCGACGTTAATGATCTGGAACTGCTACAAGTGTTTCACACTATTTAGCGTAGACTTAATGATGCATAGAAGAAGCAGTGGGCTCCAAAAATCTTTTATTTGATATGGAATTGTCTTCTGTCAATTTGTGATAAAAGGCCAATGTACTGCCAAGTTTAGAATAGGCGTCTAAACTATCAGAATTATTTTCATCTTTGTACTGCTTCTTTTCGATTCGAATTATTCCTATCACACCATACGGCTTGTGAACCATTTCTGTTTTGACCGGGCTATGACCATCCTAATCAATAGTGGATCGTATCACAGAATACAATTTTATTGTAGAAGTTGTTAGTAAAAATAATGCAAAAAGTACAGCCTAGAACAAGTGTTCCAAAAATACATAGTTTTGAAGATAACATAATAACTAAAATTTCGATGTTTGTATCCAAGCTTTCATTGATAAGTACGATTAAATCATTTTTGTTCAAACCAATCATTCATATTTTATAAGCTAAGAAAATGCGACGCTGTCATTTTTTTTTTTATGGACTAATATTTTGTCTGAATAAAAAAAAAATCTGTTGTCTGAATAAAATAAAAAAAATCATGTTAGGGAGTTTTGCATAAATAATCGCGACTTTATCGAATTAATTAGTACAAAAATTAAAAAAAAATACAAAAAGAAATAATCATATTTATGCCAGTTTGATTCTTTGACATGCTCTTATTAATACCGTCGAGTTATGGGACAACAAAAGGAACACGTTGTGTAGAAATAGGAAAAGTAACGTAAAGAAAAAGCTAAAGAAAAGTAAGGAAAAGCTGGCGCTTGATAAAATAGCCACTGACATCGTAATTTTCAGGTCGAAGGAAATTCCCTGATATAACTGAAGGAACTGGCCTATTCTATTCATTCATAACTCTTCACACTTGTGTCATTAAAAAGAAGCTCATGAATGGACGACTCAACAGATATAAAACATATTCCTTGGAATATGTGCACGCTATAGACCATTTATATGAATTACTCAGTAACGACTGCTTATTGTTAGTCGCTTTAGAGTGGAATTAGTCTTGGAATGGCTTGTAATATTTTATTATTCTATTTCTTTTGTTTCCCTGTCCCTCGTGTGTATCAAGGCTTTTTGTTTATGGTTTTAGAATATTTTCTGCGTATGCATTGATTGAAACATCTACTATTACAAGTCAATTATTTGCTCTATTGTCTCTTACGACATTCACAGAAAAGACACTACTACCCATTTTCCCAAGGCTATAATCATATTTAAACAAATATTGAAACCATGTCAGTAAAATACAACAGACGACGTATATTAAGTAACCTAATCTGCTTAAAGAGTCCTAAAGAGCTCTGCAAGAAATTGACACGTGTTGCTCTCAACGAGGTATCCTCAGGTTGACAATTGACTTGTTGCGAACCTGGACACGACATGTTACCACACCAAACGCCGAACGCAGTGCAGTGTGTTTTTTTTTTTTCTATATTGTGTTTTAAAATGGATTTCCGCAAAGTCACGCCTGAGTCAATTAAGTACCATATTAGTACAACATACATTCAAACTTATCAGCCTTTTGTTGTAAGCAGATCTCTCCCCAACACCAATGACTTCACGGGTCAAACCAGCAGCCTATTCCTGTGTCACTTCAGGGTAAAAACCTCTTCTCATAGACAGAAGGCACGAGCATTGATCAACATGCTTGCTCAAGACGGGTTGGTGATGAGTAAAAATCACAATCTGAATGATTTTGAAGGATATTATTGCTAATCCATGGCTTCATAAGTTCGAAAAATATTTCTGATCAACAACGTAAATAACGCAATGAATTTAGTTGAACTGTCAAAATAAAAGTTACTGTTAAGACGCAGATATATGCCAGTGACCTTGAGTGGTAAGCTTGCGTGTTTTGTACTGAGCTCACGCAACGCGTCGTACCTCCAGCCAGTAATAGGACTCGCCCATCAAGGAACGTTGTCCCAAATTAGACGCATTATTAATTTATTATACATAAAACAAAAAGGTATTTTAATAAAACACGTACACTAAAAGATCAATAATTAAATTATTTTTAAAATGATGAAAGTTTCAGAAAAATACGTTTGATAGATTTTTCGTGATTCTCAGTTTTTATCCGCGTTAGACATAACTATACAAATTAAATTCACAATGTAATATAAACATAATCTAAAAGATTCCTTTAATATGTTATTAAAAAAATGCTCTAATCTAACATATATTGTCTCCAAATCTTTAGCACTACTCATTTAGACGTGATCTTCAGTATAAAATCATAAAAATTCGGTGGTAAATGTGTTGCACAATTATCCCGCTAAGATTTTAACTATTTTAAATTTCTTATGAACCTAGTTCTAGTTTATTTTGGAAGAATGACTTGTAATTTATTTATTAACCAAACGAACAAATCATCATCAATAGGATATGACGTAACAAAAGCAAAACAACTGAACGGAAGCGAATCATTGACATGTGGTGCCAAGTCGTCTCATACGAATTGATATGAGTTCATTCATTAAGTACATACCTACTACTTATATCTAACTACGCTTTTATTATTAACGTTTCAGTTGGTCACGTTTGCGATGTCGTTGGGTATTTATAGCCTACAGCAAATTAAAAGCTTGAATTAAACATTTTGAACATTGTTTCTGTTTGAATCTGCGGTAATACTGGTTGGTACTGGGTTTCGTTACACTCATATACGAGTATATAATTTTTCTCTGTAGTTCATTAGACAGTCCGTCTTCTGGCTAATTTAGGCAATGTTCAGAATCATATATATCCTCTGAATTGTCCTCTTTTTTTCAAAAAGCCCAGATGGTGACTTTACTACGTCATAGAAAAAGTTTCATCAACTATTATCATCATTAAAAATAAATAAAATAACCCTCCAATGCGACAAGTAAACATTCTTAACCACGTTACCGTATATCGTCTTTTGTACCCCCCAACAATTCAAAATAAGAACGTCGCTAAACGTTTCATTTAGCACGTTCAAAAACGAGTGTGGATTATAAAAAGAGCAAAGAAAACGTTCAACAATGGATTATTGTCGTAAAGAGAGGCAAGGTGAGTGTCGCTTTCTTGTTTTGCCTATAAAGTTACCGTTTATTGTGGTTTTTGAACGCATCGTCGGGCTCAGCGTTTATAAACTCGCTTTATGTTGCAGTATGGTGGGTGTAGGGACTGTGTTAAGATGCTGCGTTGTTTTTCTGTTGGTGGTAGGATAAGTGTTTAATGTTCCATTAAAATTTGACGAAAACTGTATTAGCAGTTGTCACACAACTTTAACAATCTACTTTCTTAAATAGATATTCATTTATTTATTATATTTAGATTTTATATATATTTTTACTAAATAGATAGTAAAACAAAGTTTAGATTATTTATGATAACTTTATCTATGTTCATTAAAAAAATACAAAAATAATCACGTTGGTACCTATATAGAATACAAACCATACATACCTACTTGTAAAACAAATTTCCCCGAAAAGCAGAACTCGTACACGCAATTTTTCACTCACAATTTAATCCCCAAACTTCGAAATCATGCAAACTAAAGGAAATCCTTCTACCGATTTCTGTAACAGACATCAAAGTGGCGATAACAAAGGAACCCTAAAAACATAATGAGACGGCGATGGGCGCAAGTGCTCCCGTTCGCATGGTCCCGTAGCAATTTTAGGATCTCATAAATATGTATAAGGCGGTACTCTTCTTTTCCTTTACTTATCAATTATGGGGTCGTTTAGGCGACACGCGGGATCGCCCCGCGGAAAATATGCTCTCGCATTGTAAGGGTTAACCGTTTTGATGTGGTATTGTGCTTTGAAGATTTTGTTAGTTTTGAATATATTTTGTATGGTTGTGTTTATTTAGCGTTGAACGTTTTTATGTAAATGTTTTTTTTTTCATGTAGGTAATGAAACTATAAACACGAAAGCATAAAAGTAGAAATAAGAATGATTCCAAACCTTGTTTATTTTCTCTGATACGTTATCTCATGATTTATTCTGTTTTCCTACCTTTTAGCTATAGCGGGCTTTTGATATTAGTAAATTAACATACAAAATCTAAAGAAAACTTTACCTAAGAAAATATCGATAACGTATAAAAGCTTCGCATTTACATAGCTTACCTGTTACCAACAGTATTATCCCTACTTACACGAAATCATTCGGAATACGTCAACACAGCTCTGTAACCCTTAACCGCCCGGGGCGTGAACGACCCCCTTTAAAGCTAGGGAGCAATTTTATTGCAAAAAATACTCGGCAATTTTACGGGCACAACAGACCCGATGTCCCTGAGGTAGTTTCGATTCAGACTCGATTATGTTTAGGGTTAAACGTCATTGATATTGCCGATCGGTGCCCACTGGAGGGTTATTCAATTTTTTTTTCGGGCCTCTAATTTGTACGGTCGCATTCGAAGGGTTAGATTGAAATGATATTGTATATTGATGACGTTTTAATTAAATTTTGTTTTTTTATTGAACTTATAAATAAATAATGTTAGGTCTGTCTGTCTGTGATCGATTTGCGCATATGGCGATTTAGTTTCGCTTAAAATACATAATTATCTTCTTACCAATAAGTTTCTCCAAATAAACAAAATGAGGTCAAACACAATAATAATTAATGAATTATGTCGAAATCCACGTCCTGATGATTGGAAAAAACCTATCTTTGACATAAAGTTGGGAAGAATTATCAAAGATGTTTAAGGCATTCTCTGCGTAGGTTCCAGAGATACATACACTACCATTACAGTGTCCCAATTCGGTAGTGTAGTTACTTAACAGTTTATCAAATACATTTACAACATAATAATATCAAATAGATTTACAAATTCAAAACATAACACGTGTATCGTTACCCTTGCGAACTCGCTCAGTGAACAGGAGAAAATATCTATTTTGACGGCAACCAAATTTAGTGTGCGCATTGTTCTCGACAGAATATGAACATGAACGCATATCCTAGCATTGGCCTCTTAAAAGCAGGTCTATGAATTAGTATTGATGCAGAGAAGCAGATTATCCTGCAAATGTTTCGTTAACGATTAGAATCTTTAAATACAGTTCAAAATCAGGAGCGATACATGTTGTTTTGTGCGTTATTAATATATCTGGTGATAAATCCTCACATACCCCACCGAGAAACCGATCGAAAACCATTGTTTAAAGCCTATCACCATACCTATAAACTTAATCAAAAATACGTTAAACAACACAAAAAAATCCAATAACCCGCATTTACTAAAAAGAGCAATCTTTTTTAATCTTCGTAAGGAATCGTAAACGCATCGGACGAATCAAACTCAACTGTTTTAGCAATTTACTGTGAATTTACTGTCGGGGGCCTTTTTTACCAATTGTCCGTAGCAGAGATGGACTGATAACTGCTGGGGCCCGCATGTGCGCACACGCAATGCTGACATAGATCAGGTGGGGAAAGAGATGGGTTGACGTGGCGTTGCATGTTGCCTGTGGGTCTGTATAGGGTTGAGTATGGGAATGTGGGATGACAATTGTACATTACTCGTTAGTATTAGGGGCTAATACTAACAACAACCGCAGGGGTCGATCGACCAGGGTAAGGTTCGCTTGCCATCATTGACCATCCATTGCATACCGAGACCCCTCCGTGCCTCGGAAAGCACGTTAAGCCGTTGGTCTGGGCTGTCATTCGTGAATCTTTGACAGTCATTACGGGTCATCAGAAGCCCGAAAGTCTGGCAACCACGCTTACCAAGGGTTATAGTATTATCCCAGTAACTAGGTTGTGGAGGCCAGATAGGCAGTCTCTCCATGTAAAATACTGGTATTTAGCTGCATCTGGTTAGACTGGAAGCCGAACCCAACATAGTTGGGAAAAGGCTAGGCATCTGATGATGTTGATTTCTGTAAAGTCCGTGACTACATATAAAAAAGTGACAACTTGAGGATTTTTGACGTTTTATTACCTACTTTCTTAAAGATATGCAGAGAATAACCTAAGTACAAAGGTGAATATATAAAAATTGAGTTCGGCGTAGGTCACGCCCGCGCCGCAGTTTCGTGAAAACGTGTGCTGATATAATAACAAATTTCTTTAACAATGTTATTTAATACTTACAATGAATTACAAAATTAATGTCCATTGCATTCCTAATGATGCAAGCTTTCATCGATTGTGATATTTTTCAGTTCTGAACAGATTTACGGTCGATATGAGACGACATCTTTTACGATTTCTGATACTCCCGTTGCTATTGTATTTGCTCGGCACTAGATTTGTTAGGCTCATTGCATTCCTTATGATGCATGCTTTCGTCAATTGATTTTTTTTAAATTTCTAAGCACATTTTCGGGTGTAATGAGTCATTTTCTACACTTCCAGTTAGACTGTTAACTAAAATAAATGTAGCGTGATTTGAATCAATTAAATCACCGACATTAGGTAAGTTTTTTTTTACCACAACGTGGAAGCTCTTGGCCTGCATCTCACTTGATGGTAAGTGATGATCAGGCCGAAGGTGGAAGCGAGCTTCACCCAGAATCCTCAACTACAGAGGAACTGGCTATCTTACCTCTATCTGCCGAAACACTACAACGCTGTATACATTGTTGTTATGGCGACAGACTTAGATAAGATGGTGGTAGTTAGCCAGGCGGACTTAGAACAAACCCTACCACGAACCAAATCGAGCAGAATTTTTTTCCCCCACCAGGAACTCGAGGTCTGAGCAGGTCCTACCACTAAACCACAGAGACAGTGAATGTATTTTTGTGCCTGCTGTCCATAGTCCATCCAGAACAATTGAAACTATATGTCATATCTGTATCATACAAGTAATCTTTGCCTTCCGCCCTCTGTGCTGTCGCATCGTAATTAATAAATCGTTAACATTGATGTGTATTGTTTCATGGCGGCGCAGGCGCAACTGTATCGGTAAAGGTGGCTTTATGATTTATTTATTGTTATTTGGTGTCAATAACAATGAGAAATATGTATTTTTAGAGATAAGGGCTGTTTACTGTTATACTGGTAGAGTTTCCCTTTGGCCAGGCTAAAATGAAACTAGTAAATTGCAAGGTGGTCACCTATCTACTAAAATATAATTAGCATT
Organism: Agrochola lota; assembly: GCA_947364205.1. Taxonomy (NCBI): domain Eukaryota; kingdom Metazoa; phylum Arthropoda; class Insecta; order Lepidoptera; family Noctuidae; genus Agrochola; species Agrochola lota. The sequence continues at coordinate 4,563,814 of OX376225.1, read as the reverse complement.
TTATTTATTATTAGCGACCGGCTCACCTGCTTCGCACGGTTTTTACGACTTGACAAAACATCGAGATTTCTTAGTTTTATGTAACTTTAATATTAACGTATTATACGCATAAACCTTCCAGAATAAATTCTCTAAGCGATGGTGAAAACTTCATCAAAATCTGTTGCGTGGTTTAGAAGAACAACGCGGACATACAGACAAACACGAAAAGCGACTTTTATTTAATATGTTTAGATTTCTGTAAGTAGGTTTATACGAGAGGAGCTCGTGGCTGAGTAGTAACAGCCGCACGGATCAATCAATCAGATTAAGCTATGCTTGACGCGGGTGGCACTGCTGTTATTCGTAGATCTTTGACAGTTGTTACGGGTCGACAGAAGCCCGAAAATCTGACAACCAGTCTTACCAAGGGGTATCGTTTTACCTAGTAATTGCGTTGTGGAGAATATTCAATCGCTTCATGTAAAATACTGGTAGTCAGCTGCATCCGTTTAGACTGGAAGCCGACCCCAACATAGTCGGGAAAAGGTTAGGTAAATGGAATAGGTTTCTACAAACACTTTTACACGTCAATAAAAGAAAGTTCATCAACGTTTGAAAAGAAAAGCCGGGAGTATAGATTCAAATGGTTGGAGTTGTAGATCGTGGGTTCGAACCCAAGCAGGCACTTTACTTTGTGTAATTTATTCCATCACCACTGCTCTCAAAACGGTGAAGGAAAACATCGTGAGAAAACCGGCCTGTCCTAGAACTAAAAATTCGAAGAGAAGTGACATCCACCAACCCGCACTGGGCCCACGTGGTGGTCTATGGCCCACTACCTCTCACAGAGAGGAGGCCTGTGTCCCAACAGTGGGAACATTAAAGGATGATTTTGCAATCAAGAAAGCGATGTATTGTTCGTTTTACTTCCAAATGTTTATTTCGATCAGTTAGTTTCTTCAAACAAACGAGAGGAGCTCGTGGCTAAGTAACAACAGCCGCACTGGTCGATCCATCAGGTTAAGCTACGCTTGCCGGGGTTGATCAGGGGTGGGTGACCATTTTTACATACCGAGACTCCTCCGTGCATCGGAAAGCACGTTAAGCAGTTGGTCCCCGGCTGTCATTCGTGGATCTTTGACAGTCGTTACGAGTCGTCAGAAGCTGCTTACCTGCAAGGTATCGTATTACCCAGTTACTGGGTTGTGGAGGTCAGATAGGCAGTCGCTCCATGTAAAATAATGGTATTCTGCTGCATCCGGTTAGACTGGAAGCCGACCCTAACATAGTTGGGAAAAGGCTAGGCAGATTGATTGAGTTTCTTCAAACAAAATATAGTATTTTCTCTCACTCGTCAGTTTTAGGACTTCTTCAAAAGGCCCTTTAGGTATCCTTCTTTCTCAGATCGGTACAGACAGACATTATTTGACAGCCACTCGTCCCCCCGGTACAATCCCTTAGTCGCCACCTACGACCCCCAGGGGGCGCGGAAGGGCGATGTTATTCGTAAACGGGAACCATGCGAGTGGAATGGTTTATTAACTTTGTTGTACCTGTGAGCTTAGTTTCTTTAATAATAATATTTTTAATTTAGATCAAATTGCAAAATGCATAAGTTGTTAGTAAAGGTCTTAAGAGCGTTTATCCTAGAAGTTGGCAACGTCGCAAATAGCTGTCAAAAATTTACCTGTTTTGATTAATTTGCCAATATTTATGTATGGAAATAAGAAATGTGGCTAACTAGGAAACTAGAATATTAATAATTAATTGTAATTATAACATTGAATTTGATGTTGTACCCGTAATAGGTGTAAAAAAGGCATTTGGAAAGTTTCCAAATACTTATTTTGCATCTAAAACTAAATATTCGGTGTTACGATATTAATTATTGCATTTCATAATCAATATTCTTGTTCGCTAGTTATGTGTTATGTTAGTAATAATGTTAGTAAAAACCACTATTATATAAAATTGAAACGACTAACACCTACGTGTGCAGCCGTATCCAGTGAGCCAGCATGGAGCTGTCCCACCTACCACACAATACAGTCAGGCCGCTGTGGGAGCTAGCACGTATTCTACCGAGAACAGAAGCATATCGATTCCGTATAATGGCATGAAAACCATCCTCTCTGGCCTCGGTGAACATCCCGGAAGCGCTACAAAAGCGTGGTAGACCCAACAGCATCCTGAATACATTGTTGTACTGGACACGCAGGGCGTTGTATGCCCTCAGCGTATACCTGACCCACAGACTGCACGTGTAAAAAGACTGGCAGTATGGCTGGTTCCCCTCGTTCTTCATTTCGTTCTTTGTAGGTGATATTTTCTTCTGTCACTTAAGTTTGTAGCAAGAATGGTCCTTTTGTTTCGATAAAACAGACATTCGCTGAACGTAACTGGCGAAATGTGGGTGTACTATAGGACATCTCTACCCAACCCATTGGGTATTTTGCTATGAGTGTGAGTATTATATATGTACGCTATGGGTTCATTTCTTGTGTAGTCAGTATTTATGATATGATTGTCGTATTTTTGTACTTGATGTAGTGTTGATGTATATTTTCAAATTATCTGCAGGTTTTGTTAAACAATTAGTTTATTTATAATGAAATAAATTATTTGATGTAAAAAATGATATAAATGAAAATAAATTATTTATTTGATATGCAATTAATAATATCCCGTTCCTTTCTTGCATATCGAGTAAATGTTACCTTTTCGAACTAAATATAATTTTGCAAGAAAACATAGTCGGAATAGCCGTTTCTGCATGGTGCGTGCAGACTCATTATTTTCTGTAGTAGGTCAGGCTAGGAGGAGCCACAATCTTCGCAGGGTGGCTGCTAACAGTTCGACGAGTGTAGCCAGAAGCCTTTCCGGCAGTGGACTGCATTAGGCTAACGATAGTGTGTAATAAGCGGATCCTGCCAATACCAATCTTATTTTGTTCGTATAACATCTATTATGTACTGCCAATATCACAATTAGCATGTGCCAAACAGAGTAAGAAATCAACTAGTCAAAGCCGGCCGCCGTGAGAGCGCTCTCTTGCTCCACATCAACTAATTACGGGTTATTCTCACTGATTAAACCACAGCTTGCGCCTAATGAGTGACTCATGTAACTATCGGTTCAAACTAACCTTTAGAGGACACGATACGGATACGATTGTTGAAGAGCTTAAGGAGAAAATTTGAGAGATGCTAAGTAAAAGGAAAATGGAGGCATGCCTTAAGGCAGGAAAGGAAAGACAAATTGAAACATTTTTATTATTAGTTCATGTTGGGGGGAACAGAGTAGGTGCCTGAATTTAGATTCCCAATTAGATATTTTAATTTTCATACTGTACGTATATTTAAGAAGAGTATCGTCAACCATAGAACTGATACATAAGTATTTGTAAGAACATTTGTGCAATTGTTTCTAACTGAACAGACAGCTGTGCTTCTGGGGAGTTTGTTGCGCCACTTCTTCGTCCCAGCTAATGCACTAGGAAGTGGTGAAGGGTCGGCGTTTTGGGGGACTGTCTAATGTAATTTTGACGTTCGAAAAGTGCTGATTCTCAGCCTAGTTTCAATAAATGACTTTTGAATTTTTAATCCAGGCGATAAATCTACCAAACGCAGGTGACAGATCTACTAGTTTAGTCACTATAAAGAATTCATTGTGCTGGTTTCAGTAACAAACGAAATCATAGTACAATCCCACATTAACACTGCCCTATTACAAAATTAAAAACCCAATTAAAACTTTAATGACAATCGTAAACGCTAAAAGGCCCTTATAATCTGACGAGCATCGTTCTCACAGCCAGCAGTCATCTTTCTCAATCAACGACCCATTGGTTGTCCACGATTTTTATTGTTTTCAAACTAAACGTACGGGTACATATGACCACGAGGAGTTTTTCTCCCTTTTTCTTAACTTGGATAATTAATTTTACAACTCCTTTATTAAGCTTAACTATCTTAAAATCTACTAAAATCGTTGTTACTCGCTTTTTATTTTCTTTGTTATCGTCGTTTTTTTATTGCGAATAAATTGATGTTTGTTAGTTTGTTAGTGGTGTCGTAAAATGGTGTTATTGTTCTCTAAATCGATTAATTCGAGGGTTGGGTTTGTAGAAAATTATTATTAAAAAAGGTTGTAAATCATTTTAGGGTTAAAAGGTGACTTTTTATACTGATCTGCGGTTTCGGCTTTGAAATCGGTAGTTCATTTTGGGGATCCATATTATTGAGTGTTAGCGTTATAGGGACCACAGCCTGCGTACATACATTTTCGGATCGGATGAAAATTTGGGGCTGGTTTCCGCAGCTCCACATTCAAGACGCATATTTTGCGTACGGATCGTAGTTAAACTAGGTTCACTGATTCCATCCAAGGAAGAATGACATGATTGTGTGAAGTGAAAAGAGTAGGGAATTGGAAAGAAACAAGATGGGAGACCTTACATATTTCCAACACATTTCTCCCTTCTTTTTCCTGGAAGAGCCCGCATCTCTTATGATACTGGTTGCTCCAATGTTGTTACCTACTGCTCGAAATGACAACGCCATGTCCTCATTTCTTGTTGTATCATCAGTCTAGAGCTTTTGTTCCTACGATATAGAAAAATGTGTATTAAACAGATTGATTATAAAACTTGAAAGAACGAAGGTGCTATCGACACCAATTATACACGGTTAATTTTAGCTCGTTCTGGAACGAAAAGCCATAAACTCGATCATCGAACTCGAAACGACTGGGACTATTATTTTCAATAAATTACAATTTAAAAAAAAACACGAAAAATCTAATTTATTGTTTTTTTGTGAAATAATGAGAACTCGAAGTAACTGCGATCAATGCATATGTGTGTAAAACGTATCGACGAACGGCAACACTTGCGAACGGTGCCCATTGAAAAATCCATTCATCGATCAGACAGCATAAAAACACATACGCAATAGATAAATAGGTACACAAATAAAAATACGAAAAGCTAATTCAGACTTTATTTCTAAACCGTAAACGGTAACAAATAGAAATTTCACCAAACTAGGTACAAGGTAAGTAGGTACGCAGATTATTCTGAGAAGTGTCCGACCGGACTTCAAAAGGATGAACAACCGAATTCCGCGGTTAAATGTATAAAAATAAGGTCTTAATTCAGTCCAATATTTTCATAGAAAAGGGCACCACCATCTTATAATGAACTCTATTCGACAGGTAAAACGATTCATTTTTCTGTTTACATTGCCTGCCTTTGTAGAAGCCGCCGCGCCGCGGCCGCAAGCAAGCATTGTCGCATAAAAATTGGTTTAGGCAGTATTCTTTTTATTTATCATAAATATGGTAGGCAGGTATGCTTATTAAGTACCTATTAGCTCGATTGGTCGACACTCGATTCAAGGCCTTAAATACATCCCAAGCGTACTCGTCGTGTCTAGTTGAAAAGGTACGAGTACTAGTGATTTCGTGATGCGAGAGTGGTGAATGAAATTTCAATTAGTTTCTCTCGTTTACGAGGAGATGTGATAGTTGTAAACACGTGCCGTGCTTTCGATACAAACGAGAGATAACGGAGGTGAATGAACTTACACCAACCTATCGTACCAGAAATGAAATACCTACTTGCAGGTAAGTACTTACTTGCAGCCGATTATTCGTCCAACGTCCGTTGACCCACCGCGAGCTCGCTGTCAACTGATTCGCACACGCACAGCTGTGCCGCGCTACGTCATCACCAAGCGGATCGCGTACGATCTTGCGTTTATGAATGAAATAGTGGAAGCGCTACTAAGATTTAACTCGAATGACAGAATAAAAGTGATAAATTTCTAACTTCTATATTAGATGTCTTAAAAAAACAATAACAATGCTGATAGTACCTATTAATCGTCTGGAGTCACTGTGTTTCGGCTCCAGAACGATTTAAAATTAATCGTGTATACAAAATGACATGATTACTTTGTAAAGTATTATATAATTTTAATTATTGTGAATGTCAGGACTATGTGGCCTACTCAAATATCCTTTCTTTGGATAGGCCGTTTGTGGAGTTGAGCTCCTTAAGTTCTGAGTTGAGCTCCACGATTACTTACAAATGCATCCACTGACTTAACAGGTCCACTCAAATCTGTGTGGTTCTTTTCTCAAAAGACCATTTCAGACACTAATCTACATAGTTCTCATATGGCTTGACCAAGATTATGTTTGGACTTTAAAAGAGACTGTGACCTCTGAGTGTGATTCGGATTTTCTTCTCAGGGTAGTCAGATACGAAACACCAAACTCATGTAGCTTATTTTTTTTTAATTTTTCATGTCTTATTTTTCTCTTTAAATACTTGTTCTTAACATATATAATAGTTACTTGTAGTACATAGTTAATGTATAAATCGAATATTATTGTGATAAAATTATGTGTAACTTTGATTCCGATATCCTATTTACAGAATAAACAAATTCATTTAATTTCAAGTTTGCTCTAGTTGTCGATCAGAAAATGGTAAACATTAAGGACATTTCAATCGTTGAGCCGAATATTTTGTCTTTCTTTGACACCATCCAAGTATCCAAAAGTGTCTGTCTCTATCCGGGCTAGTATCTATTTGCATACTCCAATTGATATAATTTTCATACCCCTCTAAGCTTTTATAATGAAGAGCTCCACTCATTGCCCAATCATCATCGGTCCAAAGACAAAAGGGTGAATGTACGGTTTACAAAAAAACAAACAATGAAACAGTACCCGCATGTCGTTATTATCACTTAAAACTGATTACAGAGTTAATTATAGTGACGTGTCAGATTGCTTATTAAGAGCCCTTGATGAGACAATCAATTCGTGGGTGCTTTGTTTATACGCTACTGTAAATGTGGGATAGGCAGAGATAAATTAAAGTCGTATAGAAAGGTTCCGTGCGAATACTCAGCGCTCAGGCGGGCAAGGGCGGATAAGTCCGAAAAAACTAATTTAAGATGTGGTTCTGATACACAAATGGAATGGAACTTTTCAAATGGCATGATTCACAACACAACATCCTTTTAATGTCATAGGTCTCATTCAGCCACATACATAAGTTTGCATTTTATATTTTATGTCGCCGTATCCTATACTACGAAACGAGCAATATTTGTACATATATTTGAAATCACGTTCTCGAAAACGGCTCTCTTTTGATGAAAGTTGTAGAATAGTTTACGGGGGCGAAAAATCGATCTAGCTAGGTCTCATATCTGGGAAAATTCGTTTTCTCCGTATTTTCACCCGAGCAGAGCTCTGTCGCCCAAACTTTAGAACTAGATGGCTATCTTAGAATATCATTACATGGCAGCATGGAATTAGTAAGTACCTACTATCATGGCAGCATGGAATTAGTATGAACTATCCTGTACTATTAAATGAGCATTCTCTATTTTCACCAGAGCTAATCTCGGTCGCCCAGGTACTTATTATGAACTTCGTTAATTTATTATCTATTGGTATTATTTCCGTTTGATTATAAACCGTTGAAAAATTGTAAGCTGCAACATACTATTTACAATTTAACGCATTATTTTTCGATAGTTTATAAATATTATAATATATCCATGGGAAACCAGCAAATTGTGAACTGGTATCGAACTTGCTTGCGACGTAACGCACCTTGCGCCTATACTAAATAGCCTGCCTAGATGCGAGCAATTTTGAAGTAGTGCTCGCCGGCCATTTCCGCGGCACTACTCGCTTCGGTCGCTCGGCTCGCGCGCGGTTCGTCACAGTTCTAACCCAACTTTACCCATTTCACAATTTTTCGTCAGTTCTATCTAACGCAAAATAATACCGTTAGATTATAAACTAACTTTTCTCACAATCTTACGATGACATTTACAAAGCCTACTTTATTGTGAACATAGACAAAATTATCATCTGCTCTTCCAATGCAAACGGATTGCAGACGTGCTAAGGCATAGTGCATTTCAAGTAGTCTTGCCTTTACTCACTCCATTCGAACACAATGTGCAATACAGTTATCATTCAATAATTCAACAATTTGTACACATTCTAACTTTACCCCACCAGCCTACATTCTAGGCTCTATGAAGGCTAACTACCACATTAGAGGCAAAATTAATATGTCGCTTAAGCTCTTGGGGCCATCACTCAAGCGGAAAACGGAGCGTATTAAAACGCTGTTGTTTTTTAGTTCAGTCGCGTTCAATTCCCATTAGAACGGGCTAATGAATGGTTTTTTTTTGTTGACTGACAAGCAGCGATGGCTGATGAATAAAATCGTCGTTTTTGGGTTATGTTGTGTCAGTTTTTAGGCGATTTGTGATAATAATCTTCGGGTGGGCTTTTTTTGTTGTTTGTTTTTTAGAGTGTAGGATTTGTTTTTGGTGTGAAGTTTAGCGATTTTGATGATTTCGTTTACTTGATTGATATTATAGTACGTACCTCGACTAGTGGTACCTATTAGTTCATTGATTCTAGTTTATTATCGAACTAGCTTCTGCCAGTGGTTTGACCTGCGTGATATCTTAATAAATTATAGTCTATATTACTCAGTGATAATATAGCATTCTATTGATGAAATAATTTTTTAAATCGGTCCAGTAGTTTTGCAGTTTATTCATTAATAACATAAACGCATTTTTTTTTTTACTTTTTACTTTTTTTTTTAAACGTTGCCCCCACTAAGAATTTCTTCTTGTATCGTGGGTGCGTTTACAGCTACAACACTAACACCCAGACCCGGAACAACTACCTGCAGATCATACAAATATTTGTTCCGTGCGGGGATCGAACCCGCGACACGTTACGCAGCAGCTGATCGCTCAGCCTCTGCGCCAACCGTGTCTTTATAATATTAGTGTAGTCACAAAATATGAATAAATTTACGATGATAATGTGATATACTCATTCTGTTAAGTATTGGTTTCATCTATAAGTGTATATATACATATAAAAGGAGAAACTGACTGACTGACTGACTGTCAGAATCCGCGAATACCTGCTCTGCGACATTTTTTTTTTAATGTCACAGTATCATGCTGGTATTATCATGCTGGTGGAGCCTTTTGGCCTCGTACAGGACTTCCTTCTTTAAAGGAGAATGAGCGGGTTCGTCCCCAGTGGTGTATGAAGGTGTGATTTACGTCATTTTAAAGATCATATCAATAGCTTCATTTTATTGTATGACACCAAAAATGAAACTCGTGCAGGGAATGAACCATTAATTATTGTTATTTTATTTTTTTAATAATATTAGTTTTAGCTTCAACAGTTATTTTATGTTACAAAAACTATGTTAAGCGTATAGTGCGATGCTGGTACCTGTCGGCGCTGTCGCTCCTTTATTGCTGCCCTCCACACCTACATACTACCAGACTCACACATAAACAACTTTTGTGCGCAAGGCAAAGGTACAATGGACCAAAGTTCCGCATGCTCATTTTAAAGGCGCTAATCGCATAGCACGCATAGCACGCATTGTTATTTAGTAGGAATGTCTGAAAATCCGGTTAAACAATAGGACGGCTTAATAAAAGGGCCGTTGGCGAAAAAATAACCAAATATTTTTAAGGTATATTATTTTATTACCTTAGGATTATCTCAAATGTTTTGCAGTTTTGCTTTAAGGCGACTTGCAGCATAATGATACAAATATCGGTTTAGTTAAATCTCGATGTTGCCCTAAATTCGACTTAACTTAAATCTTGTTAAGCATGTCTTGCACAGTCACATTTCACATTCGATTCAACTAACTGATTAAGTCAATAATTCATTCTTTGCGTTCTGTTTTCAAATAAAAAGTGATGGCAACTCAGTTCTATGTAAATGTAAGTCAGTGTTGGTTGTAGTTGTGTTCTCCTGCTATTTTCTAGTTTTCTTTAGCGTCAGTCATAATAAACATAACATAAATTACAATGAAAAGATCTAGGGCACCTAATTTTACCACAACAGAGATAATGTATTTACTACAACTTGTAGAAAAATTACCAAAAATAGAAAAAAAAACTTTCATAAGACATGTATTATTTTATTGAATTTTTATTAAAATTAAAATAAAGTAAATAATTATTATTTTTAATAGAAAATAATTATTATTTTCTTTATTTTAATTTCCCCCAAAATTCCAGATAATAATCGGCAATTTTTAGGGGCAAACAAGAGGCATACGAAAACTTGACCACCGAGTACAACTAGCTAAACTACGTGAACACAGGAAACAGAGAATTAATTCAATTTAAAACTAGGTATTCCATAAACTAGACTTTTTAAAAACTCAAGTGTGCGGGTGTGGCGGTAAAGGCGCAACACAAGACAAGTAGCTGCACTGCAAAGAACACTATATAAAATAATAGGCATGTACGAAAAACGGTTTATGCTAAAAATAATAGTATTAAGAGAAAAAAAAAGATTCATAGTGTATTCTTTGCACGAGTTTCGTTGTCGGTGGCATACAATAATACTGTCATAACACTTATAACCTCGAGGACACACATGTTAAGACTTAGATCATAGCTCTTTCCATAGAACTTTGTATGGATAGATTAGTCTAGCTAAGCGTACCCCAGGATATTTGCAAGGCAAAAGAGGTGGACAATGGTAAACTAAACCAACGATTTTTTTTTTTCTGAAGAAAAATTTAATCATTCGTAGTTCTTCCCCTGCACGAATGCGGTGGTTGGTGTAATCGAATAATATAAAGCCATTATAATAAGCTTTAAAAAGACGTATCGCTCAAATTGATACAGTCTTGAAACATTCTGGGGACGGAACCTATACAAAAGCGCCCATTCTCCTTTAATGTAACTTTGTTTTTTATTGTTTTTTCATTTTTTATTTATATTTAATGTGTTTTTAGTTTATTGTGTGATTTCCTGTGCGAGTCTCAACAAATACTTTTACTTTCTTTATATATCAACGCAGAGCCGAAACTACTGGGACTAGGAACGTGAGTGACATTTTGGACGCTTCCATGTATAATGTAGGGGAGCACTAAGAAGGGGTTTTTCGAAATTCGACTTTTAAAAGGGTGAAAAGGGGGTATTTTGTTTGTATGAAAAATCTTATTCCTTGAGTTAATAAACTTGAATCTTGGCACAAACTAACAAAAAGTACTAGGCTTGCATGCATTAAAGATATGGTATTTCAATCAGTAGACGTTGTGCACAATTTCTGAGCAGTAACCTAACAAAAAGCACTAGGCTTGCATGAATTCACGATAGTATTCAATCATTGTGTTATGCTACTCATAGGATTTGGATGAGCCAGACAGATACTATGAACTGAATTAACACCTAAAATACTTTTTATTCCGACATGCAGTACTTTTTCGGCGGATAGTTTCCGACTTCCACGCGAGCGAAACTGCGGAAAAGAGCTAGTGACTAACAATCCTCGCTGGAGTCCTAGAAAACTGTGTTATTATACTCCTTCTTTCCTTAACATTAGCTGGCCAATAAGGCAGCCATTCCTTAGGAGTCCACTTGCCTAAAGATGTGAAATGACACGAAATAAGTGGACTCATTAGGAATGGCCGCCTACAAATGTAATTCAATCCACGACACAACAACCGACGGGGTCAAAAGACCAATGCCTGCTGGGGTTGCGGGTTTGTCTGAAAGGGATATCGCGGCCCCGGCACACAGGCAACGGAAGGAACACGGGTGGGTTTTAGTCAGTAAAAGTCTGACACACCCTCTCGCTCCGCCCAGAGCGGGAGAAGTCATTTGATGATTTCCCATCAAAAAAAAAAACGACACAATCTCTTACCATAGACAACAAAACTAGACGTTTTACTAACAGCCACTATAATTAATTACTTAGTTATATTACCGTGTAATCACAATATCACGACAATTCACTCGTCATTAGGATAGATTAGGAATGGGCCCTCCCTGATGTCAATTTTGCGTGTTTTTTGTTATAACACGGATTGACAGTAATCTGTTAATAACTTTAGATTAATTTGGGGAATATGATTTGTTTGTTTATTTTACTAGGCATTATGCTAGTTCAAAGTCTTTGATTTTTTTGACTGAACGGTAGTTTATTGTGCGTTACCTATAGGTAGGTACCAATCATAATATAGCAGTGGTGGCCGTGGCCCAGTGGTAACGACCCTGACTTCCGAGTTGTAGGTCGTAGTTTCGAACCCAGGCAGGCGCTTTACTTTGTGTAAATAATTTCATCACCACTTCTCTCAAAACGGTGAAGGAAAACGTCATGTCCTCATGATGTTTTGGCAGAACTTCCTTGGACTGCCTGCAGCCCGGTGTCGAGGTCCACCAGTTCTACGCTTGTCTGTGGGTGAACTCCTGTTACGACAGGCTCGGGTCCACAGAACATTTACTATTTTAACGCATCATTTTTCGATAGTTTATAATATTATAATATATTCATGGGAAATCGATAAATTGTGAACTGGTATCAAACTTGCTTGCGACGTGACGTACCTTGCGCCTATACTAAATAGCCTGCCTAGCTGCGAGCAACTTTGAAGTACATAGTTATGCGGTAACCGGCATGTCGTAGAACCAAAAATTCGAACACGCACTCGGCACGCGTGGTAGATTAGTAGTTTTTTTTAGTAGTTTTTTTTTTGTAGTTTTTTTTAGTTAGTAGTTTCCAAGCAGTGGGATTATTAGAGGCTGGTACTTCATCAATAACCCAAATGAAGTTTCGATTTTCTCATTCTTATTTTTTTTTACTTAAGGCTGCCGCAGACAGGTGCGACGCGACTCTGGTGGAACAATTTCTATGAAAACTTCACGGAAATTGGCTCCTTTATGCCATTTGCATTATTTTTGTTATTTCTTAAATACATTATTGAAAGAGTATCTTTTAAACCTCTAGAGATGCTTAAGAAAACATTGATTCAAACTCAAACTCAAAGCATTTATTTCAATTAAACCACTTACAGGCACTTTTGAACTGTCAAAGAGTCGGTCAGTTAGTCAGAAAGTTGAAGCTAGTTGAAAGATGACAGAACAAATTCTGATCCTTTTTAATGATCCCAAACAAATCCGTATTTGTGCTTTCTTACCAAAACTATCTACAAACCACCAAAATCGAATTAATCATACTCCAAACCTTACACAGTTCCACACAGTCAAAGAGTTAGCAATTAAAAATTTCATTATTGACAAAAAGCTTCGATGAGTGAGTTTTGTACCGCATGACTCTATTACCATAAAAACTCCACGTAAGGGTGGGTAAATAAAAATTTATCAGCGACACAGCAAACAAGGGTGAAATTGCCCTCATTTTTACAATATTTTGATGTATTGCCCCTAATAACAGCCGCGGGGGTAACCAGTGACGTTTTACAGTAAAAAATCGGACTTAAATGTGTTTACTTAGTAAGGAAATGCCGTTTAAGCGCGATAGGTCGGAGTTTTATTTGAAGTTAGGTGGGTACTTCTTGTTTTCGGTTCAGGTGAGAAGGTGAATATTAAACTCGATAGCGTATTGTGTGAAAACTATTAATTTGAGCAAATATTCTGCGGGAAGCAGAGATTCAGCAATGGATGTGTTTCGGCTGAAATGAATGAGGTAGGTAAGTAGTTACTTAAGAGTGAAAACAGATTTATAAAAAAATAAAAATTGTTGTAACTTTTACTGTCATGTAAGTTCAGTTTCAATTCTCTGAAGTTTTTGTCAGAAAAATAGAGCTCAAATAGACACATATCTATATCACATATTCTAATTTAGTAACGCCTAAATATTAATTATATTAAATCTGAAAGATTTAAATTATTATATTAAATTCGTTGCATTTTTAGAGCAAATTCCATTAATAGGTGACTGCCCATCGAGTTGAAACAAATGGTAGACTCAGTGTTTAAATTTTTCAATGGCGTCCATTACGTTCTCATTGTTTCCGTAGATATTAAATAATAAAACAAACGATATTTATACAGTCGGCACACGCCGGTTTTATGGCCATACCGTGTGTCCACGATTGGACGAATATTTGCCTAAAACAATGAAATAATTGAACCTTTTTTTGAGGATTTTGAACTTATATGTTTTCCTATCACTTCCTCAATTACACACATCAGTCACACACACACAGTACAGCAGTGATAGCCTAGTGGTGTGACCGTCAGACTGCCAAGTCATAGGTCTCGAGTTCGAATCCGACGCCCTCTGACTTTTAGGATTCATGTGTATATTGTATAATTATCACTTGCTTCAAAAACGGTGAAGGAAAACATCGTGAGGAAACCTGCCTGAGAGATATTTCTCGACGGCCAAGTCAGAGGCCCATGGGCGGCTTTAAAACTCTGACTCCAGGTTAGTCACTAACCGCACGAAAAGAAGAAGACTTCCTCAATTAAGTTTATTAAAATTGCAACTGAACCTCTTAAAAGTAATTCTGCAAATGATTTACCAAACATTCTTGTTTATTAACTACAATTACCTACTAATCAACTTATTGGTGATGTTCCTCAGAAAGGTCAGGTGTGTAGTACTCGCAACTGGCGTGCGTGTATGACCAGATGTATGGACGTAAACGAAGCACGAGGAGTATGTAAGGATCGTAGCAGGTGTCATTCTGTAGTTTCTACCTACCCTATTAGAAAGATTACAGAAGAAGAAGCCTAAAATACAATAAACGACGTAAATTTAGTAACCTAATCCGCTTAACTGTTCTTAAAAAGTCATACAGAACCCTGTAAGAAATCGACACGTGTTTCATCTCTCAACGAGGCATCCTCAGGATCACGATTGGCTTTTTGCGAACCCGGACAGGACGTGTTGCCACGTCAAGCGTCGAGCGCAGTGAGAGGTGAACACGTGTCGATTTCTTACAGCGTACTTTAAGAACAGTTAAGCGGATAAGGTTACTAAATATACGTCATCTATTGTATTTTATAATAGATTTCCGCAAAGTCACGCCTGAGTAAATTAACTATCTAAGAAAAAACCTTGTTACACATAATACATTGCAATCAAGAGGATGATGAGTTAGTTGAAAACAGTTTTGTTAATACAACATTTTTATTATTTACTAGCTTTTGCCAGGGGCTTCGACCGCGTGCATTTCAGAAATTATCCCAGGAGAACGTACTAACGGGATAACAAGTATCCTATGTCCTAATCCAGGTCATGGTCTAACCGTGTGCCAAATTTTATCAGCTGTTTTAGCGTGAAAGCGTAGCAAACAAACCCACTGTCGCATTTATAATATAGTTAGGATAGGCACTTAAAGCAGTTCAAGATGGCATAAAAATTCTACCAGAGAAAGATTCTACTTTTAAAGGGTTTTTCCGTTAAATATTAATTAGGTGCTGAATTAACGATAACACTGACTTAATGATTTGAATGCTTACCTACTTGGTTTGACATCGGTCGGTACTCATAATTCTATGGAATTCATCGTGACGAAACCGGCATTCCTGAGAGATATTTCTCAACGGCATGTTCGAGGCCCATGGGCGGCTTAAAAACTCTGACACCAGGTTAGTCACTAACCTGCCACTCAAAGCCAACATAATTCCTTATGACCCATAATTGGCTCAGATAAACCAACTATGAAAAATTACACACACTTCACACAAAATAGTTCACCCAACCCTTGTTAATAAACCCGATGACTCTATTAAACCCGAAGCTGTTTACCTAATAGAATAACTACCTATCATATAATAAATTGGGAGATTTCCATACTCGATAACGGCCTACGTTTGTCATTTTAATACCCAAAGTGCCTTGGGGCATCCTTCAATGACGTCATTACGAAAAACTTACAACCCTCTTCACCTATCAAACTCGAAAACATTCGATTTTCAACTCTAACCTTTAAGCTCCAAGAGTGAGGGTAAGTTTTGGGGGTGGTTAAAGTTTAGTTTGTAGGGTTCTCCGTAAAAAGGGGGCTCAAAGATTGACAAGGACGTATTATTAAATTTCCTGATGGCGGCAATGTGAGGCTATGATTAGTGTTTATAATGTTGTTATGAACTAAATTATGGGTTATTACCGTGCAATATGGGATTTTTTTGGCAGGTGTGGCTTGATGTTCAACTGATATCCTATACTATTATGAGCTATATTTGTAATCACGTTCTCGAAAACGGCTCTAACGATTTCGATGAAAGTTGCAATATAGCGGGCGAAAGATCTAGCTACGTCTTATTTCTGATAAATTAGTTTTTTCTATTTTCGCACCCGAGCAGAGCTCGCTATGGAGCGGGCTATGCTCGGAGTTTCTTTGAAGGATAAAATCAGAAATGAAATTATCCGGAAAGGAACAGGATTTACCGACATAGCTTGCAGAGTAAGCAAGCTGAAGTGGCAGTGGGCTGGCCATGTTTGTCGAAGGCCCGATGACCGGTGGAGGAGACGAGTCCTAGAGTTGAGATCGCGTATCGGCAAGCGTTGTGTGAGACGCCCCCCAGCTAGATGGACTGATGACCTTAATAAAGTGGCTGGGACGGACCGGATAAGGCGTAGGACAGGGTGTTGTGGCGCAGCTTGGGAGAGGCCTATGTCCAGCAGTGGACTGCGATAAGGGAATTGAGAGCTCACTCGACCAGATACTTCATTTTTAAACAGGGAAGTAGGAAATGAAATAAGTAGTTATTATGCAGGAACCTGCTGTTTAGTTTCATCTAAGTTGCTTTATCCCAGCTACCTACAGCGTGAAATAAGGTTTGGCTTTCCTTAACTAATTGAACAGACTAACTACCTAAAATTATTTTGTCCTCTCAAAAAAATTAAAATTGTAAACAAGGTTACTTTTAACTTTCCAGTGACGTTTCAATCTCTTGATGAAATAATAACAATAGGGATTTTGATGACGTGGAGATGCAAGTTGAATTCTAGCACGGTATTACAAATTCTACCTACAGTGCGTTCATTATAATTTGACCTGTGACGCGATTGCGTCGTTCTCACATGTATAACTTCAACATGAATGATGTAACCAATATTTTGTAAACATATTAGTTAAAAGAGTGTCCGTGGAGTTTTTTGCCCGTTCTTCGCCATAGGTACCTACTAGGCTTTGGAATGGGCGTCTAGCTTCATCTTTCTGACTGGCCGACTTCAAAAGTGCCTGTAATTGGTTTATTTGAAATAAATGCTTTGAGTTTTGAATTAGTAGCACTGAATTTTGCAGTCTTAGTTTCAATACTAATAGAGTTCAAAATGGCGAGTGACAGAAACGTACTATAAATCACACGACTGTAAAATTCAGTGCTACCAATTGAGTCAGGTCAAGTTACAACGAACGCACTGTATATTCGCACTGTCTACACTGACCTACTACTTCAAATGAAAAAGAAAAACAATATTTCTCACTCCAATTTTCTTATCATCTTCAAACTCAAAAACTCAAACTCAAAGCATTTATTTAAATTAAACCATTTACAGGCACTTTTGAATTGTCAAATAGTCGCGTCAGTTAGTCAGAAAGTTGAAGCTATTTGCCCATTCCAAAACGTAGATATTATGGAGAAGAACGGGCAAGAAACTCCAAGGACACTCTTTTAAACCACCAGCATTAAGCCAAGCATTTTTATCTATGATATAATCATCCAACTTATAATATGCTTGTCTACATAGTGTGCGTTTAATGCATGTTTTAAATTTCTTCTCATTCAGTTCAAGAATACCGAGTGGTATTTTATTATAACATTTTACACAGTACCCCATAAAAGAAGTGTGCACTTTAGACAATCTGAAACGTGGTTGATCTAATTTGTTCCTATTTCTAGTGTTAAAATTATGCCTGTCACTTATCTTACTAAAAAGATATAGATTTTTCCGAACATACATAATGTTTTCATATATATACTGACAAGGTACCGTCATGATGTTTCCCTTAGAAATTCGCGTCTGCGGAGGTTATATATGACTCTGACAGCCCTCTTTTGCAGAATAAAGATAGAATTAATATCTGCAGCCCGTCCCCACAGCAAAATACCGTAAGACATGATGCTATGAAAGTAACTAAAATAGACCAGTCTCGCGGTATCCACGTCTGTTAGTTGGCGGATTTTCCAAACAGCGTAAGCGGCTGAACTTAGCCGCCCTGCAAGTGATGTTAATTGAGGACCCCACTGTAATTTTGAGTCAAGCGTGATCCCCAGGAAAACCGTTTTTTCGACGAATTCTAGTGTCTCCCTATTCAGTACAATATGACATTCACTACTTCTAACATTTGGTAACGCGAATCTTATGCATTTTGTTTTCTTCTCATTTAAAACTTCTTGCATTCTACCGCAAGAAAGAGGTCCTATTTCATCACAGCACAAAACTGACATATTTCATTTCGTGAAAAAACTCGTTCTGCACAAAACAACTCATCTTGCACAATGCACGTCGCAGTTTCCACTAAATTGAACTTAATTTTAAAACTGGCCACACACTGTTTTTGTTTCGCGTGCCTTGGAGACGGGTCATAAGGAGAATTATTTGGGGCGTGCCTGTAACGGGTTCAGATAGCCCAAAAAAGCACAGAATTTGTGAAAATCCGATGAGGTCCTCGAAACCCAGCAGTAGGTGAACTTGGCTTGAAGTAGAAAACCAGTTCTACAGCGTCTGAATAAGGATCGCTATGAAAATTTAAATTAGGATAAAAACAACTATAAAATGAAAAGTGCAGCATCATAATTCCTAATTGCCGTGATCGACGTGGGGATCCGTAAAACGTCGAAAAAAAGGACCTGTAAGACCCGTGTCTATCTATAGACCTGTAAGTATATATATAAACTTTATTATCAGGCTTCAAAGTCCTATATCATGTTAGTATTTAAAATTACTTAAAATCTATGTTAGTATAACAATTAGGCACACACACAATCATGTGGGTTTAATTTAACACGTTTCTTGTAACAAAACAATTTCGGCTGATTTACACAGTACACGCACACAGTTCACCGACGACGTCTGAACATTTTTCCAATAAAATGTTATTTTCATTGTTGAAATGTATTATTTGCCTTTGTTCTTTCCGCGCTCATAGGGCTAGTAGTATGTCTGTCTACTCTATTCTTCCTATGTTTATCATAAAGATTATTGAACTGTTGAATTAAACGCTACAATTATCCGTCGTCAGTAATCTTCGCGTTTTTTCAAGAGTTCTCATTTCCATAGATTCGTTGACGCAACTGCTGCGATTCATCACCATCTTAGCCCCCGTAAGTTTCCATCAGCACGAAACGTAATTCAATTTGGGGGTAAAGCGGTTATTTGTTGTAACAGAACTCTGTTCTGTCTCATTTCGGGTCTAGTTAACCCTGCTTCAAAGTATAATCTACTTAATTGGATATTTTTGAGAGGAATGTGTTTAAACGTATATGGGAAACACCAGGAGTTTAAACTAATGCTATATATTCTGTCTTCAGAAAATTAAGAGGAAGGTAGCTCCAACGAGCAAGGAACAGCAAAATTAAAGGACGCGATAAAAGTAGTCTGTTAAATTAATTGATAAGCAAATAGACTACCAAATCAAATTTCATCTTCAAAAATCAAACAATTTTTTACAAAAATATTTTTTTATTGTTGTATTTTATTTTTCAAAGTTTTTATTTTTCCCTTTTAGTTGTGGTACCTACCCCACACAAATTCAAATACCACTACCTGCAATGTAAATAACAATGCCAGGAAGTTATCATCATATCGTCCACTTAAAGCTTACTCAAAAACTATCCAGGCAAAGTTAATCAAATTTATAAGGGACCAACTTAGGACCCATAAAAATAATTTTCAAAATCGGTCTAGAAGTCGTTGAAATCGGTGGACATACATTTTAAAAAAAACATACATACGTGACGAATATATAACCTCCTCCTTTTTGGAAGTTGGTTTAAAATCACTGTCATTCTTAGAGAGTTGTATGAAATGGTAATAACCCTGATTTCCTAAAGAATTCATTTCCCTAACTGTAGATGAACGCCTTGCCCTATTAATATCAAAAAATGATCTGGCCTCTGCATCTAGTTTTCAAATCTTAGAAATGAAAACTTTGAGAACGAGACAGTAAGTAACGTTTTCAGAATTTTCAAACTGCAACTTTCGAATTATTTCTTAGAAAGATGTTCAGTTAGAAACCTAACGTTAATAATCCTGGTTATAAACTCTGAGGTAGGCCTCAGAGTTTAAGAGACACCCAACCCAATCATGCGCCTAAAGAGTGAGTCAAGTAACAGGAATAGAACAATCTGATCTATTTTTAACTCTAAACCACCCACGAACTTATTCATAATCACAAATTGATGTCATGTTACACACGATATAAAAGCCGGTGCTATATGTGTATCAAATTCACATGCCATGATTAGTCTAGTATGTATAGGTTTTAGAGAACATTATAAAACCGTTTCGTGCCTAACTACAGCCATACACTGAAGCATAATAAGTCTATAATTTTTCCACTACTGGGACACAGGCCTCCTCTCGGTGAGAGAGAGTGGGCTGTAATCTACCAGGCGAGCCCAGTGCGGGTTGGTAGATGTCACATATGTTCGAATTTTTGGTTCTAGGACATGCCTGTTTTCGTTCACCAAAATTATCTTTCACAAAGTAATGTGCCTGTCTAGGTTCGAGCCTACGACCTACAATTCGTTGGTCGTGGCCGTTACTTCTGAGCCACCACTGCTCCATCAAGAACAAGGCATTTGGACGATATTTTATTTTATTCATTATTATGTTACACGTCCGTGTTTGGGTCACAGAAATACATCCAACCTGTACCAAATTTCAACTTAATCAGTTCATTAGGTTCGGAGCAAACTGGCTGTGACAGACGGACAGACAGACACACGAGTGATCCATAAGGCTGCCCTACCTCAAAAATCCACTCCGTATATCTGGCCTTAAAAAAATGGAATGTGGCCATCAGTTTTAATGCTTTATAAAGTAGAAAGCAATATATAAATAAGAAATTGCACAAAGGCAAACTTTAATGGAGTGATAATGCTGGTGCTGTTGATTGTAGATACTGGTGCCCTTTTTTTTAGTTTGGGCAATTTTCAAATAAATTCTCCCACTCTGGGCGGAGCGACAGAGCGTGTGAGACTCTTACTGACTAAAACCCAACCGTGTTCCTTCAGTTGCCTGTACGTTGCCAGGGGCCACGGTATCCCTTTCGGACTTTCCCGCGACCCCGGCAGGCATCGGTCCTAGCAGACCCCTTCTGTTGTGCTGACATCTCTTTGAGGCGCGCGTGGAACACAACGCGCCGTCGACCCGGGCCCTAAGAAAGGATTTGTTGATATTATATCGGTTATAGAATAACGACTGTCCAAATACAGAGCGTTTTTAGTCAAATACTGGTGAAAATGATGGCCGTATGACGAAACCGCTTTCCTTGTGGACATCAACTGATGTACCCAGAATCGATAAAGCGGAATTTAAAACCTAAAACATACCTATTGAAATAATTTCCTGCAGTTTATAGAGATGTATATATTCTGTGTCTATAGATCCTACCAAAGTTATGTGAGAGACACAGCGTTCGAAAATCGTAACGTACGAGCGTACGCTAGCATCGACAAATGCTTTAGGTTTTAGATTTGTAGGGTTGTCTATACATATTTTTTGCAAAGGATTGATATATTTTAGCTTTCTGGCTGGCACAGCATTGCATTCCCAGTAGGCGATTACAAAGGATGCTCAGATATATTATAGTCCTCCCTTTTTACTCATGTTTCATCCTTATTCTTCCATTCTTTTCTGTTTCGCGTTTGTTATTGTGTTAACAACTTTTCATAACGTTCAAAATTATGGTCTCGTACGTTTAGTCTGATTGTTACAGTTTAATAACTTTAATAGAATCTTAATATTATTATCTTGTTCCTATGAACTTACGTCTCTTTATTAACAAATTTTTTTCGTCTTCCTCTATGTCTTCATGTTATCTTAAAAAAAAGGCCCAAAACTGAATTTCAGCACAACGCAGCCCTATTTGACATTTTTAACAGAATTGGGTGCCCAGGTGCGGAGTGCTGTTAACTCGTGATTTTCGTTAATCAATGGATTGGGCTAAAGTGATCGAAAGAGGAAGCAATTTCTTAGCTCTTTCCTACACACATGCGTTCTAAGGGTACGTTTAATTCACTAAGAAGGGTTACTGTTTTCCTTATTTGCTGATTTGATTAAAGTGTGATTTTTTTGTAGGTAATTGTTTTATATTTTGAAGAAGAGATGGAGATATTGTTTGTACATAACTAGTAGTTCTGCGAATTTCTAAAAAAAGTTCTTTAAAATTTTCGCGAGCACCCACTTTCTCTTATGAGAATTCTGTTTTTTTTTATCAGCATTCTCTAGTTTTGTGATGAGAACGTGCTCCATCAATCCTTATCTAGTAGGTAAAGGTCCAGTTCCACTAGGAGAAATCTAAAAGTGGACAATTTACTGCATTTTGAGGAGCTAGTCTGTTCATCACGCCGAAGATCCGAATTAAATCTTCACCTTATGTATTTATCGTAGCCACGAAAAAACTGTCGATTTTGCTAATGAAATACAGAAAATGTGTCTACAATGAGCAGGATCATGTGCCTAAATATCCTCCTCGCATCTCGCTTCTTCATTTGTTTTCTCTTTCGTGTCCACTAAAAACTCTGATCCATCCCGATACGATCACAGAGTCAATTGCTAATGTCCTCGCGTCCCGATTACAACCACTTCCCGGGGATTTGTTATGATCCCGCTAATTGTTCGCATCCCGGTCGAGGTTCGTTCCTTCCTCATTAACGCGCGTGACGTCACTGCGCCCGCGCAGCTAATTGTTATGTGCGAGGAAGTGAGATTGGACGGAGCGTGGGTGTTTTTTTGCATTGTGATTAAGGGTTTTGGGTTTTTTTATTGTCTCATAGTATATACTAACTGTTGCCCACGACTTCGTCTGCGAGACAGGATGAAAACTAGCCTATGTCTTCCTCGAGGTCATGGTCTACCTATGTGCCAAATTTCATCCAAATCCGTGCAGCCGTTTTAGCGTGCAATCGTAACAAACAAACAAACTCACTTTCGCATTTATAATATTAATTAGGATTAGGTTATCATTGGTGAAAACGATAAATTTATAACTCATCAAACTATGTATAATAAAAACTTTTGACACCATTTTCACGAAGTGGTACAGATTTGTACCAATTTCTTGCTTGGCGACATAAATAGGTACTTAGTTACAGCAGAAATACATGCTAAGCATAAAGATTTCGCTCTTTAGATAATGATTAGAAACAGAGTAGATAAAACACAACAAAGTTATGTAGGTACCTATCATCGTTTTTAGGGTTCCGTACCCAAAGGGTGCCAACGAGACCTTATTACTAAGGTTTCGCAGTCCGTCCGTCCTTCCGTCCGTCTGTCACAGGGCTGTATCTTTTAAATAGGTAGATAAACCGTAATAGGCTTGAACTTTCACAGAGTTAGTTAGAAATATTGTACGGTGGTACGGATATAACCGTACAATATTTTACAATGCATTTGCTCGAAAAGAGCGTTTTCCAAGCAGTCAATTTGTGCGGAAAGTGTCACTTTTTTTCACTAGTGCTTTTTACTTTTCTGTTTTTTTTTAATTTATGTGGCCGTCGTCAGCCCGTCTCGTCTCAGATATTTTATTATTTGAGAATGATGATGATGACGATGGCGATGATTATGACGTTGGTCAAAATCAAAAAGTCGAAGTCAAAGTCAAGGTCAAAGTCAAAGTCAAAGTCGAAGTCGAAGTCGAATTTGAAGTCGAAGTCGAAGTCGTAGTCGAAGTCAAAATCAAAGTCAAGAATTTTGTTTTTATCATTTATATACATCGTCGTATGTTAGATGTTACACACAGGCGACTGCCGTAAGGCTCGCTCGTTTTTTTTTTTATTTCCTCGCACAATGCCTAGTAAAACGTTGTATGATACACGTGCGTAAGATGATTTCCGACTCGTGTCGACTTATACACTCCCTCGCTTCACTCGTTCGTGAATAAAATTGCCACTCGTCGGAAATCACCTACCTTCCGCACTTATAGCATAAATAACTATAACACTACATACATATTTTTTAATACTTTAGTTAAAAAAACGCCAAAATAACACTTTTATCTACTTTCATAACGTGATATTCGAATTATGAACTTCAAAACGAGTTTATATTGACATACTTTATAAACACAATACCGAAATTTAAAAATAGAATTATATTATAACACTTTTTCTCTAACAGAATCATATAAAGCAATTTTTTTCAAATACAGTGTAAGTGTGGAGTCCGACTCGCACTTGGCCGATTTTTATTTATTCCTATTTAGTGTGATAATATTATTCAATAGTACACATCAAATCTTTGTCACATAAATCTATCAATATGAAGCCTTGATAACACCATCAATCTGTATCAGTCAACGCAAAATTCAATCTTGGAATTCCAACCAATCATAGCCTAATGACATTCACAGGCCTCTTCGACCCATTTCTAAGCCTTCTAGACTACAGTAAATAATTTTAAACTACGTTCAGATAAACTAAGATGAAGATACAACGAGCAGATTGACTAGCTAATACATAAAGATGATGTTTCAAAGGATATCAGAATTGAATATTGCGCATAAAAAGATGGCCGATGGCTCAAGTGGAAAGGTTCAAGAGAATGTAAACGCTCAAACATCTGACAAGTATGCATGCAATGTACCTAAAGAAGATTTTGTCTTACCGAATTAAATCTTCCAGAAATGGATTTGCTATCAGTGTTCCCACATTGCAAGTCTGTTGCAAACCCATCAAGAACCAGACACTTCATTCATGATACGCTTTGGCAGTAAATCAGTGAAGTTATGCAGGTTCTTGCCTTTTCTAGCTGCGTTCTTCAGGTTGGCGGACTGAGGCAAAGGATAAAAATATGCTTCTATGCTAACTTATCCATATTTATAATACAATGTTGTCAATGGGCATGTGACCACCCGTATTTTTCAGAATATTCAAGAAAAATTATCAAAAATTAACTTTAAATCTTTAATATTTTTTAAGTTATTCAATATTTTATTTTTTGTGTAGCGTTTGAGATATCTCCGATATTTTTGGCTCGATTTGGATTCTGTTTAATATTTCTAAAAGCTTATGAGTTATTTTATCGGATTAACTATACATTTTATTAAAATTTGTCGACTATTAAGACATTTTTTTCTAATAAAGAACAGTATTTATCTAAAAAAACACAAGTGTAAGTCTATAAAATACAGGAGGATGTTGAAAAAAATAATTAAGGTAGACCTCCTTAAAGTTTATTTTTGATAATTTATCATGGATATTCAAAAAATACGAGCGGTCACATGACCTGGGTTAGGACATAGCGTTGTGTTCCACGCGCGCCTCAAAGAGATGTCAGCACAGCTGACGGGGTCCGCTAGGACCGATGCCTGCCGGGGTCGCGGGAAAGTCCAAAAGGGATACCGTGGTCCTTGGCAACGTACAGGCAACTGAAGGAACACGGGTGGGTTTTAGTCAGTAAGAGGCTGACATACCCTCCCACTTCGGCCAGAGCGGGAGAAGTTATTTAATACTTTTCCACACAGCAAAAAGGACATGGAATACTTTTTAATCCGTAATGGGATAATTTCCTTTCAAAGCAAACTATACATAATTCAGACGACCTCATATTTTTACTTTTATTTATTGTGAACACATCGTATGGACGAAGAAGATATGCCTTCGCAACCCCTAATAAAATGATATATGGGTAGGAGTATGAATATGACTGATTTTCAGAACATGTCATTGGTTTTTTCAACTTTTTAATCATAGACCGCTATTTGCTTAAGAATTACGTCACACCCAAAAGCCGGGAGCGTAGCAGAACTTAAATTCGAAATCTTTGAGATTCAAATCGCCACAAACGTTGTTATAGCGCCAGACGGAAGGATTTCAAAGAGAGGCTGTATGTTAAGAAGTATCTTGAGCTACAGCTGTGCTGCCTACTTTAAAATATCTTGCAATTTAGGTAGGTAGGTATGCAATTAAATGTATGGTGATTTATACCAATTTTTCTTGTCTATATCTCGAATATTTTACTAAAAATATTTACATAAACAAGAAACAATTTACAAACTAACAAAAGAGCTAGGTATAGGTATTATTATTTAAACTCTTAAAATAATAATACCTATACCTAGCTCTTTCCTAGATGTCGATCTCGATATCTATTTCTCTAGATTTTGTTTCTTTTATGTTTTCTTTATTTAACAATTTTTTTTTAATCGATGATAATAAATTTAAAAAAAAACATGGGCTCATAATAACCCCTCCTTTTTTGAAGTCGACTACAAATAAAATAAATACGGGTTTAGTGAGTTTTTGAATCTGCCTAGCACATACTGTTGGCTCTTCGAGTTTCATACTCAAGCTACCTCATTTTATTACAAGACATGTTTCGGCCATAACAGCAACTGCTTCTCCTTCAAAAAAGAACCATTGATTTTTCTAACGCCATTACTGGTCAGTCACGCGATTAATATTAGCCTTCACAATCAAATAGCCTGACAATTATCATACCTTACCCTCAAACCCTTATCAGCCATGCATCCACTGGGACCAGTTATAAACATGCCCCAAACAAAGCTTCGAAATTCCACCAAAAAAACCTTCATTTTGAAAAATGATTGGAAAAATCTCACGTGTATTATAAAGGCACACGGTAGGTATACATTTCATAAAAATAAACACTTAGGTAATGGGAATCGCACGCACATTGCCGCTGCCGCCCCGCAGACGTCCCGTTGTCGCCCCGTCGGTGTGCCGCAGTCGGAATAATGTGAAAAAGTAAAGCGGACGCAGAACGACCCCCATGGGGCCAAGAATCGGTTATTTGCCTGTGGATTGTTTTGAATACGACAGTGCGCTGGATTGGTAAGTATGCTGGATTGGACGACGTATAACTGGAAATTTACTTTGTGTGTGGTGTAATGAGTTTCCTTTGCACCACTTGTGCACTAAATATGCTTTTCTGTAATTCTTATACTTGGATTTATCTAATCTAGTTTGGGGAAACATATTATGTCTCCGCGACTGCTTTCTAAACTCAACAATAACTACAGCTGTAGCTTGGGTGACCTAAAAAACGCCACTGATGCTGCATTCAACGTCACCACATACTGGGCTCAAACAATATATAAACTGCTACGAAGAGTGTACTATCGACACGAAAAGAAGAATAAGAATATTTTTTACACGAAAATAAATTACCCTTCGTACCCATTCGTGTCTTACCTTGCAGTGTAGTCGAAATGTCCCGTGATGATTTCTAGAAAATTAGGGTTCCGGAATTCTTTGTTCTTATCCACATTTCTACGTTCCAGTGCTCACGCAATCGGCGTACACCATGCGCAGTCGCCATTTATAATGCATAGTACAAGACACAACTACACAAACTAACGTGCGCCTATGTACTCCTGTGCCTTTGGTTTGCTATTCATTTTTTAAACACTTGAATCGTACCTTTTCCTGTAAATGTCGAATGTTTTTTGGTTCGTCCATGTAGTTTCAACCTAGAAAGAATTGGGCATGGCTTGTATGATGTTATATATTATTGGCTAATATCCTATCCAGCTACATCTAGCTGAATGTCGATGTGGAGGTCGACGGTCCATCGACAGATGACCTTAAAAAGGTCGCTGGGACAAATTAGATGAGGAAGGCGGAGGACAGGGTGGAGTGGCACAGCCTGGGAGAGGCCTATGTCCTGCAGTGGACGGCAATAGGCTGAGTTGCTTGATTGATTAAACTACTATCCCTCTTTAAAGTCGAATACAAATGTCTACTCAACCTTGAACTTTTATCTCCAAGAGTTTTAAAGCAATTCCAGGCTTCAAATTTTAAAAGTGTTACATATGGTGATTGCGTAGCCAGTTGTGCACGCCACGCCACGCCAGTGATGGTACAGGTTGCTCATTTCTCATAATTCAACGTAACATCTGACATTCTACTTTCAGGTCTCAATGGCTAAGAAAGAGTTTTAAAGTTATTCCAAGGCTCCAAAATTAAAAATGTTGAAAAGGTTCTACATTTGGTGATTGCATAGCCCGTTGTGCACGCCACGCCACGCCAGCGATGGTACAGGTTGCTCATTTCTCAGAATTCAACGTAACATCTGACGTTCTACTTTCATGCTCCAATGGCTAAGTTACCGCTAAGAATTCAGTTTTCCTACATCGTCGTCCACCCAAATCACAATAGAGTAACCTATACGTCTAAAAATATGAATGAAAAATAACGTTATATCCTAATCCTTATTTATCTCGTTCTTTCATTTTCAAATCGCCATTAATGTTTAATACGAAATATAACAGGTAATCTCATACATTTTCTTATATAACCAACAGTGGAGGATTACTTCTTTCATGGGAATAATATTACCATAAAATCCATTTCGCAAGAAACGTACACTTGGCATCGCGATTTGTTGCCAAGATTAAACCGGAGATTAACATACACGTTATATTTTGTTTTATTTATTGTTATTTTTTGCTTATTCCTTGGTATATCTTGTGTTATTCCTTCGGGAAGGGGAGTCTCAATTTTTCAATGTCTGGGCAGAAAATGATAGGTTTCGTATTGAAATACTTTTCTGTGATAATGGCGATTAGGTTGGTTGGTGGGTAGGTACCACCAACCAACCGATAAAGAATTCAGTATTAAGGTAAATATTAAAGCATCATGGATTGGACGACATTGGTTCAAGCGCAAGATGCTGAGACGAATTTAATAGACATAAATGCTTGTGCAGACCAGCGCGACTTGTCGCGCGACGCGACACCTGTTAAGGCTTGTGCAGACCAGCGCGACTTGTCGCGCGACGCGACTCAAACAATGCAATTTCTAAGAAAACTGTACGTTATAACAATAACCGGCGTCGCGTCGCGCGACAAGTCGCGTCGCGCGACAAGTCGCGCTGGTCTGCACAAGCCTTTATTGTTATACTGTGAAGTTTTCTTAGAAATTGTATTGTTCGTGTCGCGTCGCGCGACAAGTCGCGCTGGTCTGCACAAGCCTTAAATCTGAAAGAAATACCGATACCAGGAGGGATACTTATAGGGACGATACTAAGGAGTAGCAATTTATTTTTATTTTTTATTAATTTAAAAAAAACAAAAAAAAACAGACATTTGTTTAAACACACCACATAAACCATCGCTTGTTTAACAGTGGTGTGGCCAATTCACCCTCTGTTCTGAAAATTCATGAATATTTACAAATCAATGAAACTATTTTTGACTAACGAGTCTATCCTCTAGTCCTTCCTCAAGAACTGGGCTATCCAATGTAAAAATATTTATTCAAATCAGACTGGTAATTCCGGAGATTAACCTCTACATTCAAACTTACAAAAAAAAAACAAACAAATTTTACCTCTTTATAATATTATTATTAAGTGTATTACACAGTACATAAAAAGTCAAGGCTGAATTGCTTAGGGCATTATCATAAATGTGAAAAATTTATATTTACGGATGTTGTAGTTTCTATTGTCTTTTTCATTTACTTAAATCTATCTAAATTTGTAAAAAAATATGTTTTGTTTTGTAACTTTTTCTTTTTTTGTAACTGCATTTCCTACTCCTATGTTGAATGCATGCCGTGACAGCCTTTAATTAAGGCTACACTACAAAATGTTAAAATAATATGGGTATTTTAATATGTATTTTTGGTGAATGCTTTGTTGGTTGTCCTATAATAAATAAATATTAAGTGTGGACCCCTTCTAAAACCAGCATTTAGTAAGTAGTACACTTTTCCCAAAAAAATGAAAATTTCTGTGCCAACTATAACAATAACAATCAAGCCAACAATGTACCGATGTCAAAAAAAACAAACTCATAGAGGAACTGAACGTATTTTCCTTATGGCTTTAATTAAGCCGCGTCCGCCGGTAGGACGGCCATTTTTGCGCACCGTACCGCTCGTGCAGATTGATTAAAAGTCTATGGCCCATGCTTTATAGAGCGTTTCCACTGTTCTTGTGTGTTTTTGTGTTGGGATATTTATGGATCTGGACTTGTAATGCTTGCAGCCACTAAAAGAAATAAAAATAGGTTATTTTTCATAGAACCAAGTGCGTACAAGAAGCAAATGAAAAAAGAAACCAAATGTTTGGCTATTTTTCCTCATCCCATTGACTTAGTATAAGTAATCCAAGTTTCTCTCCGGTCGTGTCGGATTGCCATCCCGTCGGACTATGAGAGTGAGGGAAGAGTGAGTGCACCTGTGTCTGCGCACACACTTGTGCACTATAATATCTCCCGTGCCGAAGGCTAGTCTCCGTTGAAATTGGTCGCCGCAGCCGAAATACGGCCTGGACGAATATATATAAGTAATGTGTATAGTAAGTGATTTCAATAGTTCAATATTTTCATAATTGATCGTCTTGAATTGTAAAATAAGATGTTATTTCAATTCGACAAAAAACCCTACCACTGTATAATTTATACTACTAAATATAAAAACTAACCCACTTCCGAAATGAAGTGATGTACACTTGATCTATCCTTTCTAATGTTATATTAATTAGCATGCCGGAGCTTTAAAACATTCTTCGAGCTGATGCTGAGAAAGATAAAAATAAAGAAAACGTTTATTTGGACACAGTTCGTGAAACACAAAATACAAACAAACTAAAAGTGGAAGTAATCTGAAATCTGATCTGAATCTGTAATTGGTGTATGCTGTAAAAATCTCAACAGCCCTACTGTTGCAATGGATTGACACTATTGACAGCTCATTTCAAGCTCATTTTATCTATGTTTTCATGGTAAGATTTTGACTATGATTTCGTTATATGTATGTCCAATCGCGCAGGGGCATCGTTTATTTAAATTATCTTTGAAACGCCTGAAAACTGCGAAGTGAATAATGGGAAATTATCAAATAACTTCTCCTGCTATGGGCGTAACGGGAGGGCGTGTCAGACTCTTAATGACTAACTCTTGCTGACACCTTAAATGTGTTCTCAACAAAAACGTTAGATGACCACATAAAAAAATCCCGTGCGACATTGGACACAAACTTAACCCGTGTAGTGGGCAAGCAGCATCTAATTTATGGTCGAGGTGGGCTCCCGGCCCGATAGTTATGGCGGGCGCTAATTCAGATAGACACGGAGTTTGTTACCGTAGCGTTCGCAGGGTTAAGCATTTAATTAGGGACGTTTGAATCGATTTACATATGTATTGCTTTGTTTTGTAGGTTGGGGTTGATGATTTTAGTGGTGTCGTTATAATTTTGGATTTAGGTCAGTTAGGGATTGTCTTTGTGTTGATAGTTGAAGTAGATGAAGCAATTTCTGCTCTAGTTACATACGCCTTAAACCCAACTCAAGCTAATGCTCCTGTGGCGTGGCAGAACCATAGTAAAAAAAAAGCAAGACCCCAATCAATCAGCCACAGGTCCACCCAGCTGTCTAGAGGATTTTCAAAGATCTCCTTAGGTTTCCAAATCTAAAAAAATGAAGTCTATTCGCTGCAATCTGCACCAGTAAAGTGTTCCTGAAGTATTACGAAACCTATTTATAGTCACATACCTGGTGGTGCATAAGTACTTAATCACCTGACTACGGCTATAACTTTTTTGTACAAAAGGAAAATCGTTCTGGTTATTGTTGTATTATTTATTCGGTCTTATAATTTTGTTCTGTTAAAGAGCATTTATTCTGAAAGTGGGCAACGTCGCAAATAGATGTCAAATATTTCGCTGTTTTGATTAATTTGCGAGTATTACTGTATGGAAATTAGAAATGTGGCTAACTAGTGAACTAGAATATTGATTATGAAATGCAATAATTAATATCGTAACACCGAATATTTAGTTTTAGATGTAAAATAAAAAATAACTTTCCAAATGCCAAAAACCTAAAGCGGGTACAACATCAAATTCGATGTTATAATTGCAATTAATTATTAATATTCTAGTCCGCTAGAACCACATTTCTTATTTTCAAATAGTAATATTGCCAAATTAATCAAAACAGGTAAATTTTTGACAGTGTCGTTGCCAACTTTAAGGATAAACGCTCTTAAGTTGATTGGGCATTTTCGGTTTTACAGCATTTTGCATTATTACTTTTCTCAGTATCTCTGGCGATAGATTCGCCACTTCTACGATGTTCTCTTCTTGTAGATTATAACGCACCATGATTTTACGATGTGTATTTTACGTTTGTGTACTTCACAAATGTCAAAATCACAATGACTATACATTCCATTTTCAATAATGAGAGTATCTTCCAAAGAGGTGATAACTTACGCGCCGCCTAGTAGTTAAGATCACAAAGAAAACCTCAACTCGGTTCTCTAGTAACAAACCCAACTATAACAGCTCCATCATCTATATCAAAGTAACAGATGACCACAAAAAACTCAACATTAATCCTGGTATGACGGTGTAAGGCGGGCTGCACTCTCTCTCGCGACGAGGATTGACTGTGACAAATATACGTGTGAATCCAGCCTGTGATGTTACACTATTCGCGGTTTGTGAGTTTCTTCTGGTTGGGCCCTGAAATGTGGGAGAAAGCGATTTAGTTAGAGTCCTAAGTGCTTTGACAGTCTCTCAGAGTAAGTGCTTTAGTGATATGAGGGTGTAAAGTTCACTCATCCTCTATAGAAAAGGGAGGATCCTCCGACCAGACGGGTGTCGTGTCTGGTAGGCAATTGCACAACGATTGATGTCGGGACGTTGTATATATACTAGTCACGCGGTGAACTATGCTTGCGCGATACAGGATTTCGCGTGACGTCAGTGAGATGCGTAGTTCGCATGTGGCGTTGTTGATACCGCCACAGAGCATTTAAAAAAAACAATGACTATATCTGAATTGGATCAGAGATCTGGATTCTGCAAGAATCATGTGTGAATAGTGTATCTAACTCCAAAAATAATTGCTACATGCACACATACCTTTCTACACCTAAATGAATAAATATCATCACCAGAGTAGGTGTCATACCTTTTTCCTGATGCAGGAACCGAACCCTGGGGATAGCAGACAAGTCCATAACTTAAATTAATCATCATACGGGCAAAATACGTCTACTGGTACCTCTCCAAGCAAATATCGCCACAACGTCCAGTTGTGTGCTTCCTACATCCAGAGGATTCACGTGACCTTCGCCAGGTCGCAACTGCCACTAAAATTTTCTGGGTTATGTTGGCCTTTAACGTTCCCACTGCTGGGACTTACTGACACTGTAAGAGCTTAGGATGTGGGCCTTAATCCACTACGTGGGGCCAAACCGAGTTGCTGGGTGTTATGTTATGTCTACGAGTCAGTAGCGGATTCAGTGGGGGGGGGGGGAGGGGGCTGGTGCTAAGCGGCTTAAGCACCCCCCAAAAGCGTCTGAGTTCTGTCGTGAAACATCTAAAGTGAGCTTGATATTATTCAAATTAAACTTTTTAGTAAGTATATCGCCTAACCTAGCGTACAATTAATGAATTTTTGCTTTCAAGTTTTTGTCTATAAGGTGTTTTGTTTACACGCCACGCATTCTGCCACTCTCGTTGCCCAGTTTGGCTGCCATGTATATTCACTGAGATGTCTCTGGTATTCTACAACCTAACGAAGTCATTGAGGAATTTGCGAAAAGTAATTCGAGGAGGTTTGTAAAATGGTGTGTGCTCTTTAGTGTTTACTTTGCTAAAACCTATCCTCAGTGGGGTTAAACCCCTCCCTAACGACAATCCTGGATCCGCCACTGCTTCGAATTGTTGACTTAGGACATGCCAGTTTCGTCATGACTTCGATGCTTTACTCAGAATTATCCATAAACTCCGCTAACTTCCAAGCCCCGCTAAACACCTAACGTAGGCAGCTATTAAGGTTTATTCATTTGTCACCCGTCAGCGCATCGTTTGGGTGACGCCTAACAGATGTCGCTAGTGCGATTATGAACCACTTTCGTGGACCAATCGAGAGAGTGGACGAGGAAAATATCACTAAGTAATGGTGGAAATTGGCAGTTGTAGAAATGGGTCCTGTAAGCATGGGAAATAGTTTCTATTTTTTGCAGTTCGAAAGCAGCTATACCCCCAAAATTATTTTCATGATAAGAATAATGGAATTGGATTTTGTCTCTGATACATGTAATACCTTAATGAAGTTTCAGCAAGCAAAGAGGTCCAGCCCCGTAGTCTGCTTCAATAGTGCTTGTTATCCTTCCAATTTTTTTAAGAACTATGGTTAGTTTTAAAGATTATTGGGTTTATAATGACACGCTTATGTTATTCCAAAACAAGGAATTATAGTTTGACCGAGACCACTATATTGCACCTTAGGTTTGTGCGCGGCGAGATGGGGAAAGGCCGCTCATTCGTTAACGCTCACGGCGCGGCGTCCGCCGCTCATTTGTCAACGCTACCCCCCGCCTCACCGCGCATTCCTATGGCGTTGCACAGTGGTGTCGGTCAAACTATAGCATGATATATTATGAACATCTATCAACAAAAGCACACTAAAATATTTTGTGTTGAATTTGTGCAGAATAAATATCTTGTCCTCTTATAGAATTTTTTCAAATGGTTTTCGGTATGCACTACAGTATTTGCAGAAAAAGTTCAGTGGCGATCCCACAAAATTTATCTATCGCGCCGTAATGAGCTTTGTTCGTTATCCAAGAGACATAATTAAGCTGACTAACGGAAGGACCTCTAGGCCGAGAAACAATAAGCAATCAACGTCGAAACGAGTCATAAATCAGGCAGAATCTTTGGTGGGAACCGTCAGCTGCTGTGACAGCGCTGAATAGCTTTATTTGCCACGGAGAATTGGTTTGGGGATAGAATCGAAGGAAAATAGTTAAGTAGTGTAAGAATCAATCTTTCACGGTGTTTCTGGAAATAAAGAGTACTTTTGTCAGAACGATTTGAGCCAAATATCAATACTATAACGACTAAAAATTCTTAAGAAAGCCAATCATTTCTGTGTATCCAAACTGTCTCAATACGGGTGTATTCTCTTCTTCAATCCACAACGCTTCCTAAAATTAAATTGCAAAAAAGTAGGATACCTCCATCATCATCATCATATCGGGTGATAATAATATGATGAAGACATCTTTCTTGTTAACAACAACTTGGAAAACTTTGTAATACAGTAAATGATTAATTTTCGATGTCCTGTTAATTTTTGGTGAAAATACTTTGGAAATTATATCTTTAAAATATAGTTTGAATTTATTTTTAATTCTGCAGGTGCGGAAAACCTCAAACGGCGCAGATATAACAACCTTATTGGTAGCTATATTTTTGAGCCGTTTGGGGTTGAAACACTAGGGCCGTGGGGTCCGAGTGCTCATCGAGTATTTCGGGACATCGCCAAGCGGTTGGTCGACTCTTCACGTGACCAGAGGGCTGGCCAATTTTTAGGTCAAAGAATCAGCATTGCCATCCAACGTGGCAATGCTGCCAGCCTTTTGGGCACTTTTCCAACTGACAGCGATATGCATTTTTTGATGCCCAATGAGCTCTTCCTTAATTTTATTTTTATTTTTTATTTCCTCTGTATACTTGTACATAATTTATATATTTTAGTGTTAGATGTATATTATATTTAAGAATGATGTACAAATAATATTATTAAAATAACATGAAAATAAATAATAGTTTGAATTTTGAATAAAACTTGATAATCTTGGTCGACCCCCGCGCGTTTCGACGCTCACGCTTTCTTCGAAATTTGTACAGACTCAGACCCGCACTATATAGGCTCAAGAGCCACATGCGGCTCGCGAGCCGCGATTTGTCGACCACTGGGTTATAGGATTCTTAAAGAGAAATAGCCTTCTCTGTATGAGAAGAGGCCTTTGCACTCCAGTGGGAATGCAACAGGCTGGGACAAAAATATTAAAATAAAGAGAAATAATATCCAATCACATATTTAGTAGGTACCTAGGCACCTACAAATTTCAAGCAGTGCAGCTCAACAGACCCATGAGAAGATAGAACCATGTCCTTTAATAACGTTGCTAGGCACATGCGGCATGCTTAAATTAAGATGGCTGAAGACGATGATGCCCTACCTAATATTACTTTCGCTACTAAGCGAACGCTAAACAGAATAAAATACCTTGAGGAGAACCCTTATGTATAGGCTTCTCCTAATTTTCGAAGAGAAAATGTCGTCTAGATTCTTCAATTATCTTGGTCACAGTATAATAAAGTAACAGTATTACGTATTGGCAGTGACCTTGAAATAATTAGATAAACCTTACGCGTCCGTGCGTAACTGCCGCGCACTCGAGATTGTTTCGTGGTACTGGTTTAAACTGCGATTTTGAACAGCGTAGTAGTTTCAGCCTTTTTCTATGAAGTTACTTATTTATACTGTGCCTTGGCCGGTCCTAGACTCCTAGCTACATCTAGGTACTTAACTACTGTATTTGGGTAGGAGCCTAAAACTTCAGTGAACCTTTGATCAGTACGTACAACAGTAATTAGGTATAAGTCGACATAAAAGAGTCTGACGTGGTGACATTTGGAACTAAATATTTTACAATGCAGACATAATGATGATGGCATTACTTTGCCGACAATTGCTAACAATCTCTTAAAGTGGCTGTCACTATTATGTGCCCCAGTAAGATTCAACGTCATGACTACGACTTCTGAATCTAAATCCGATATCGTGATCACATCACAGTAAAATAAATAAAATTAGATAATTGAGCTAAAAGTATCAAAATGTTGTAGCCAACCTACCTGATGTTGTGACAATCCGTTTGACAGATAATAGTATTGCCATTGTAAGAAATTAGCTAAATGATTGTGGACACGATTCGCTTGACAGACTCTAGGTTTTGATTTGAGTCGCCCACAAGCAGCGTTATTTGTTTCACATTTATTTTAACAATTTATTTCCCATTCGAAGTGTCCTAAGTGCGATAGTGGCGCCCTCATTTTCATTTTACTCTTTTTGCCACAGCTTGGCACAAAACACAGAAACATTCTACACACAACCTTTACTTTTTCTAACCCCTTTTTAGATGTAAATAAGTGTCAACCGATAGGGTTGCCACACATCGTTCGTGGTGACTGTTTGTATAGAAAACATGGGAGCCACGCGAATACTGTTTACTTTGCTGCAAACCTTTTACTTTTCGTTGATTGTGTTTTTAAATCATCTGGCTGAGATGAAAGAAATGAAAATAACGGGAATACTTACCTACTTACTTATTCAAATTCTGTGTTTAGGAAAGTTGGCAAATGAGAGATAGATTATTTTATGCTTGGAGAAAGAGGGGTAGGTACATCTGGCTCGATCTCAGCAAAGCGTTTATTCAAAAAGTTGGCAACGTCGCAAATAATTGTCAAATATTTACCTGTTTTGATTAATTTGGCAATATTACCGTGTGGAAATATGAAATATCTCTAACTAGTGAACTAGAATATTAATAATGAATTGCAATTATAACACTGAATTTGATGTTGTAACCGTTTTAGCTGTAAAAAAACCCGGCCAAGTGCGTGTCGGACCACACAAAATGAAGGGTTCCGTAGTTGAGATGAATTTATCCCAAGAACAAACTTAACATTGTAATTGAAAAACGTGTTCGAGATCATGTTTTTCAAACTGCAAATTTAAGTTGGTTGATTATTTCTCGTTAACCTGTACAGCCTACTTAGTTCTCAAAGTTTTCCTTTTAATTTCGTTATATTATGTACTACTGCTGTGAATTTTTTCACAAGTCCAAGTACAACCATTTTTTTTTTTTTTTTTAATCTTTATTTATTGTCGAGGGTTTGATCACATAGTGAACATGCCACCCTCATAGGAAACCTTTGTTACATGCAAAACTTAACATCTACGCTTAATCCCTAAATTAACTAATTTATATAATATTCTAGCGGCTTTGGATGCTGGAAAAGCTAAAATAATATTACATTCTCCCACTTGAAAAATATTCATATTAAATTGGTCTCTAATCAAATATCTTTCCGCTTCGTTCCGGACACACTCCACCATAATATGAAAAACGTCTTCGACCACATTGCACTCCGTGCAGTTTGGAGATGTCACTTTGCCCATCAATGCAGCAAAACAATTCAATGGGATGTGTCCGGAGCGAAGTCTCATACTTGTCACGATTTCTTGTCTACTCATATCGGCATTATCAAACCAAGGATAGTTCTGAATGGTTGGCTGCATCGTCCGATACCATATACCTTTTGTCAATGACTTCTCGTCGAAGTATTCTTTCCAAATTTCATAGCATTTCAATCTAACTACACTTAAAATATCTGTCCAGTAAGGTTTATATGTCACCGGAACACCCTCTAAGCACGCTTCTTTGGCTAAATGATCCACTTCTTCGTTTTCTTCAATACCGATATGAGAAGGCACCCATTGTAAAACAATATTTTTATTTTTATCTCTTAATCTACTAATAGAATCCAGTATTTTGTAAGCTATCGGATAACCACGAAAATTTCCCATACACCTCGTCAAATGTTGGAGTGCGCTTTTACAGTCAGAATAGACTACGGAATCTTGAAGATCCATCGATTCAAGGTATGAAATGGCTTCGAAGATAGCAATCAACTCGGAATACATGACAGAAATGTTTGAATTTAACTTGAACTTAAAGGAGGTATTACTTTGTGGGTCAAAAAACGCAGCTCCAACATTATCTCGAACCATAGATCCATCCGTATAAATCCTGTAATATCCAGCATAGCTCCTGCCAAAATTCCTACTACATATAAAGGCTTGTGCAGACCAGCGCAACTTGTCGCGCGACGCGACACCGGTTATTGTTATACTGTGAAGTTTTCTTAGAAATTGTATCGTTCGTGTCGCGTCGCGCGACAAGTCGCGCTGTTCTGCACAAGCCTTAATTCGGAGCTGGTAATGATCGTACGCTTTCTTAGCTTCGGTAACCTCTTTAATTTCTGGTTTAATCGTACAAGACAAGTTCAGACCGCTTACCCACGTATTAAGCGAAAATAAGCCTAATTCATCGCTGGAGTACACGCATATGTCATTTAGTGTTTCAGAAATATGAGCCATGAGTGGCTTCTTTTTTCGTCTCCAATAAATACCTTGGCAACAAATATTAAGATTAGTAATAATTTTACACGTGTCACCATTTACAAAAGATTTGAGTTTCATGAAGAATTTACCAGCTAAGTAATATCTACGAATATGTAACGGCTGCAGATGGAGTTCACATTCCATTACATGAATGGCTGTGCTTTTAATAAAACCACCGATGACCCTCAAACATTGGTTTTGAATTTTAGTTAATTTATTTAAATGGGTTTGACAGCTATTATCAAATAAAAAACTGGCATAATCAATTCTGCTGCGTATGATAGCAATGTATAAACGTCGTAAATGAGTGGGGTGTATGCCCCAACCTGGACCAGTTAGTATTTTAAACACATTCAGAAATTTGGAAGATTTGTCTCTTAACTCATTAATATGTTTAGACCATCTTAGAGATTGGTCTAACCACAATCCTAAATATTTATAGTTGTCAACTACTTGGAGGGATCTTTTATTTATTTTAATGTCAATAGTATCTTTCCTAAACCCCCTTTTGAATATACAAATTTTACTTTTACTAGTTGAAACATTTAAACCAATATCCTGGACTAACGTCTCAAATAAATCTAAAGCCGATTGCAATATATGTCTCGCCTCCAAAATTTTGTTGGTAATAAAATATAATACAAAGTCATCTGCAAACTGCGAAATATATACATTATTAATCTTTCTACAGACATCGATAGTAGCTATATTAAACAACAATGGTGACAATGGATCACCCTGTGCCAACCCACGACAAGTTGTTCGACACAACGAATCACTATCAAGGTGAAGTTTTAAATTTCTTGTTTGTAAGAAGTTCCACAGATAGGTGCATAGTTTTTGTCCCACCCCTAAGCCATCCATTATACGTAATAAACTATGTACATCCACATTGTTATAAGCATTATCCAGATCAATAAAACAGCATATGGTCATTTGTTTTTCAGAAAATCCTGTTTGGATTCTAGAAACTAAACTAGTAAGATTATTTAATGTTGATCGACATTTTCTAAATCCTGTGGTATTCTGGTCTAACATACAGTTCTTTTCAATAAACCACTCTAGTCTATGGAGTAGAATGTTATGGAAAGTTTTGCATATACATGAGATCATAGATATGGGGCGAAGGGAAGAGGCTAAACATGGATCACGTCCTGGTTTGGGAATCGGCACCACCACTATATCGCGCCATTGTTTAGGTACAAACGAATAACTGAAGAATGTATTAAATAAATTGAGTAGTACTTGTTTACCGTTCTCAGGTAAATATCTTATCATAGAATATGTGATCTTGTCACTACCAGGGGCTGTATCTTTGTGTTTTAAGCATTTAATTAGCTCTTGGATTGTAATAGGTACTTCAAGCTTTGGGTTATTCGATGTAAGTATAGGGTAGTCGCCTGATACGAAATCGGGGGCCAAACTACAAAGTAATAAGCTTGCTTTAATGCTATCAACATGGGATTTTGGTGCGTTATATCCCTTAATCCATCTCATCTTTCGCCACAGCTCACTATGGGTTGTAGTTTGGTCAAAACTAGAACATAAGTTCTGCCATGACTTGTTTCTAGAGCACCGTATATATCTTTGAGCATCACTGATTTTACTTTGAAGGATTGTCAGGTTATTTGGTGATGGATTACGTCGAAATTTGGCAAGTGCTAAAC
The DNA here is from genome assembly GCA_947364205.1 of Agrochola lota. NCBI lineage: Eukaryota > Metazoa > Arthropoda > Insecta > Lepidoptera > Noctuidae > Agrochola > Agrochola lota. The sequence continues at coordinate 4,523,174 of OX376225.1, read as the reverse complement.
GGCGCTCTGCTACAGCCTTAGAGAGATTGGGACACCAATAAGGTTTTGGTGTAAAATTTCGTTCTGGGTTCATATTAATTTTAACATATGGTATAAAAAAATCTGCAGCCATGTCTAAATAATCTATAAACATGTCATATCCTTTTTGTAAATCAGTTGGAAACACGAATTCGTCGAAAAGGTCATTTAAAAGTTTTTGGTACCCTACCCAGTCAGCCTTTTTATAGTTTCGACGAGTCATATGGACGTTACTAGGTTTAAAGTACGTTGAAATTTTAATAACACAATGATCGCTTCCCAATGTCTCATTTAACACTTGCCATTTTAAACTTAAGCTTATATCAGATGATGCCAATGAAACATCGGGTGACGACTGTTGCAGTACATCATTCACTAACTTAATACGCGTGTGAGCGCCATTGTTTAATGAAATAAGGCTACTACCAATAAGTGCGTCAAAGATTTGATTCCCTCTCCTGTCTACTTTATTGGACCAATTGGGATGGTGTCCATTTAAGTCGCCTAAGAATAAGGATTTACTATTAACCTGAGAAAATAATTGATCCCAGTCTGACTGGCTAGTATTCACAGAAGGTGGACAGTAAATCGATATAATATTTTCAACTTGATTACAATTATACAGTTTAACGTGTATACTTTCTATGCCCGAGTTTAAATTTTGTAAATCATGGCAAATCTGAGATTTAATTGACTTATGCGTAAGTATTGCTACACCTCCGTATGAATCGTCTCTGTCTTTGCGAAATATATTGTAATCTTTAACTTTAAAATAAATTTCTGGTTGTAACCAGGTTTCGCTCAATACGGCAATGTGAATCTTGTCTTGTATTAAAAAATTCTCAAACTCACTTAGCTTTGGCCTAATGCTTTGTGCATTCCATTGGATAATATTTAATTTAACATTAGTTTCATAGTTACCTGGCATTTGCAAAATAATCAAGGATTAATTTAAGGATAGGCCAATCCGCTACATTGTCAACTATTACTAAAATTACCCACTCAATGCAAGTTTTAAGTACTCCTTTGTAAATCATTTGTATAGTGCTTCCTTTCATGAATATTATCTCTTGTAATTTCTTTAACAATTCCTTGAAGTTTATATCTCTGTGTTTTTCTCCTGTTTCACTCGAGTTTTTTGTCTCAGTTTCATTATATACTTCGAATTCCGTTTTACTCCACTCCATAAACTCCAGATCTGACGATTTATCCTGTTTCTTCTGTTTCTGTTTAGAGTCTGACTTTTGTTTTTGTTTATGTACCTGCGCCTTAGTTGACACCCCAGTATAAGTCAGACTATTATTCGTTTGAGTAGGGGCTGTGTCCACCATTTGAAGGGATGAAAATTTTATATCCGTATCTTTTATTTTTGTGTTTACTTGCTTGTGCGTTGGTTCGTCGTTAGGGACATAGATGGTTAGGGCTTTTCTGTAGGTGCAATTAAACTCGGACATGAGGTCCCTCAATCTTTTTTCCTTTAAAAAAATTGGACATGTTTTTGACAGGGATATATGTCTTCCATTGCAGTTAACGCATATCATATCAGTGGTTTCGCAATTGTCATGGTTTTTCCCGCATTTGGGGCACACCACTTTAGCACTAGGACATCTCAACCATTTAACTAGAAGGGGGGCGGGGGGGGGGGGGGGGGGGGGGGGACACTTGACAAAAAATTTCAGTTAAAGGCTTAATATTTCGCAAACGGATCCCTGAATCCAAAAATGGTTAAGGACAAACTCACAATATTTTTGAAAGACCTTTCTAACGATACCCCACAATATGGGGTAGATGAGGAAAACAAAACATCTCCACTTTTCGTCTAGAGGAGGTACCCTAAAAACTTTCTTGATTTTATTTTACTACTTTGTCGGCATGATTAATATGTATAAATATGCCAAATTACAGCTTCTAGTACTAAACGTCCCTGAGATAAGCCGCGGACAGACAGACGGACAGACAGACAGACAGACAGACAGACATGGCGAAACTATAAGGGTTCCTTGTTTAGTACGGAACCCTAAAAAGGTATTTCGAAAGTTTTCGAATACTTTTTTTCAACTTAAACAAAATATTCGGTGTTGCGTCGTTGCCCACTTTCAGCATGCACGCTCATAGACCACAATTTTACAGAATTAATTAATGTAGGTAACTGGAACAGTGGAACAGGTAAAGGCTAGTAAAAAAAAACTAGAATAAAAGGCAGATAATTATCGTAAAGATAATCATTATGACTGGACACCACTACCAATTTCGTTACCTAATGAAAAACTTGGACGACGACGGTCTCCTTGTTTCTACCTTTCAGTATCTTTTTGGCCTGGTACAATAAATTACTAAAGTAGGTACCTACCTACTTCAACGAAGGCTTATTGGTGACTCGCACGAATTTACTCGCCTGAAACGGGCGAATCGAAACTTTTAAAATATAAAATATATTTTTCTTGAGGCGATTCGCACGGAGTTAATTTGTAGGCGAATCGATTTTTGGACTTGTAACGCCTACAAATAAATTAACTTCGAGCAAATCGCGAAAAGTGCGAAAAGAAAAAAATATATAGGTATTATTTCAAAGTGTCGATTCGCCAATAACCCGATTAAACGGTCAGTGAAAGGGTACTTACCTACGGTCAATCACACGTTATGGCTTCTGCACACTAAGCCGGCGGCATGTCCGCCGGCTTTTGCCGCGCTGCACATACCCCAGGCTTTTGCGCCTTCATTTCCTTTGCGATGCTTTGTGCGGAAGGGCCGGGCGCGCCGCGGCTTGCCCGGTAGCAGTGCCGGCGGCATGGCCGCCGGCATAGTGTGTAGGAGCTATTACTGATACCTACTGCCTAGCACTTATAAACTAACTTAAATCTTGTGGGTCTAGGGTACATCTAACAAGGCAGCTTGAAACAGAACCTTGCAAATCTACAGTTACGTAGATTTTTATAAGCAAATTACGTTTTAAAATAATTGATACTTACCTAAGTATTACGTTTTTTGTAAAAAAAAGTCGGATATTAGGAAAACCCATGATTAGTCTGACATCTAGCGAGTAGGTACCTAACTAAATGTGAACTCGCAGGGTAAAACACGAACGCTCACACACCATGTTCACATTGTGATCATCCTGCCATCTATAGGACAAATAATAAAGCTTAATACAAAATCAACAAAAAAAGTTCTTCACAAAACCAGTCTGTATGCTACATTATCCATATTAAGATAGTTAGTGATTTTTTATAAATAATATTGATTTTAACCGGTCACGTACTGTTAACACACCCGTGCCGACCGAAACCTCAAACACAGTTTTATTGCTCAAAATACTGGGTTCCGAAATTGAAAAACAAAAGTTTGACATACTTCACTGACGTAAAAAACAGCTGATTGATTGTCATTGTTTGACGTTTTGTGGCTTGGTGCTGCAGCATAACCTAAAACAGTCGGCTTTGAGGTTAAAATCTCACGTATCTTTGGATTTTTGAGTGAAAATACTATTAATTTTGAGTGCAAGAGGTGTCAATTATTGTAAACGTAGATCAGACCCAATTACTGGGTCTTATGACCCGCGTGTGCGCGTTCCGCGTCAAAGTTATTTTTAACGTACTGTAAATAAACCTTTGTTTATTGTTTTGTATTTTTATCTCTCAGTTTCCTTCCTTAAAATCTTTTGATTAGTTATAGTTTCTTTTTTAATTAAATGCTTAGTTTTTTCAAAACCATAGCTAGTAGAGCAATTAGTTTTAAAATTAAATTCTCTGTGACGCGTTTTAATTTAAAAAATAAATTACCCATGGCCAGTGAGGGTCTTAAAAGTAAAAGTGATTCCATAATGGATCACGAGCCAATTAAAAAAATGAAACTTGATAGTGATGGCCAGTCTGTTGTGACAAGAACAGTGGCTACTATGTGTGGGGCTTGGAGGCCTGAAGAGGAATATGGCGGGTTGATCTTCGTGTTCAAGACCAGGGAGGCGTGCCTCAGCCCTGATCCCACTAATGAGGCTGACTATCCGGAGAACATCCAGGATTTTTGGGAGGCGTCCTTTCCAGCCAGCGATGATGAACAGGTTTGAAAGTTTTCATTATTATGAACATTATACTGAATTAATATTCTGTGTGTGTTGTTTTTTAAGTCGATAGAAACCTCAAAAATATTAGTGAAAAATTAAAATTATTCGTAAGGGCCTTCTCAAATTGTGGACTTACTAACGCCATCTATTTGGCGTTATTCGAACCAGGTACTACCAAAGGTTTCTGTTGAGCTCAAGGTTTCGCGTATAAATTGCTAGATGGCGTTGTTACAAATTTCTTTACTGGGATTTAAAGCTTGTGTCAGTTTGTAAAACTTTTGCTAGATGGCGCCAAATTCAGTATGTTTTTTGAGAAAAATGTTGGGAACTTTTGCCATTGTTTATTTTTACAGAGGAACTAAAAGCCTGCTGTGCACACTAGTTTACAGTATTTTCCTTATGGCTATACCGCTGAGTATTAAATGGAATTCGGCTAGTATTGACCGTAGTTCTGCTGGTTGAACACTCTAAACACCAAGCTACATACTAAGTAAATAATGTATTTCTAGAGCCGAGTCAAAGTATTATTAGCCAATATGTTGAATTCCTTACAAACAAAGCCCATTTATAAACGCATTCGTACTGATTTACCTACCAAATAGTCCTGATTTTTGTGATAAATTGCATAGACCTATCTGAGTTATCACTAATGAGTAATATATACTCTTTCTGACACTTGTTCCTTATGACCTGTTGGTTTATGGTGAATTGCTGACTGAAAGCTAGGAACAATGACATACTTAATCAAATATAATTTAGTAGATTCCCAACTTAATTGAACATAAAAGCTGGGTCATAAAGTAATTAACCTACATCCATTGTTGACATGACCTTTTCATTTATTAATTTGATGTTGAAGTCAAGTGTTTTGATAATAGGTGGTAGGTACCTAGTCCTACCTAGTCACGATTCCTCATAATGTCAGAAAGTACTTGCCTAAGTTATGGTAATTGAAGGATGCTGGATGCTCTGCTTTATTATCAAAACTTAGAACTCGTTCTATTTTTGAAATTGCGTCTACCATTGTTGGTCTCTGCTTCACCCAAAAGTCCTATGGCATTAAGTCCACTTCTGTACATTTGTGCATTTCTTCTAATCTCTAGACAATCAATCTGCCTAGCCTTTTCCTAACTATTTTGGAATCGGCTCCCAGTCTAACCGGTTGCAGCTGAATAAGTACCAGTATTTTACATGGAGCGACTGCTTATCTGACCTCCACAACCCAGAACCTTGGTAATACGATACCCCTTTGTAAGATTTGGTTGTCAGACTTTCGGTCTTCTGACGACCTGTAACGATTGTCAAAGATCGGCAAATGACAGCCGGGACCAACGGCTTCACGTGCTTTCCGAGGTACGGAGGAATTTCGGTATGTAAAGATGGTCACCCATCCACAGACCAACCCCGGCAAGCGTAGCTTAACCTGATTTAACGACCCGTGCGGCTGTTATTACTTAGCCACGAGCTGTTTGTCTCACACGTACGAAGTAAAAATAACCTCGTTATTAAAGAAACCTCTGCAGATTTTCCCACTGATATTAATGAGGTGTGACCCCAGCTAAATGAGGCAGCCGTGTACTTACAAATGGCGTCCATTAACTATACAAACTCGCAAATGGTAAGTTTAATCTTAATATATGATGCCGTTAAGTGAGTAAACAAACTGCTGGGGTTGCGGGTTTGTCCGAAAGGGATATTGCGGCCCCGGCACACAAGCAACGGAAGGAACACGGGTGGGTTTTAGTCAGTAAAAGTCTGACACACCCTTTCGCTCTGCCCAGAGCGGGAGAAGTCATTTGATGATTTCCAATCCTCAAAAAAAAAAAAAAAGTGTGTAAACAAATCCTCTACTTCGTGGTGAAGGTGGAACTTTTGAAGGATTCAGAAAGATTAAGAAGATATTGTGCAAAATAAGAAAGTAAGAAAAGAAAGAAAATACGTTTATTTGCAGTTAACATGACGAACACAAACACGAAAAGAACAAGTTGTGTTAAAATGTGCGTCACATCCATGCAAAACGGCCATCGCTCAGCATTATGCTGCGAACCTATGCGAGACAGAGCCACAGCACTGGCTTTCAGTGACAGCCGGTGTTGCCGTGATGATGTCAACCGGTGCAGCAGATCCGCTGAACTGATTTCTGGATAATAAAGTATCCATGGGGAAAAGACCGTCGCTTGTTTCGCGGCTACTAGAGTGTCCAACGGGTACATGTGGAATATTATGTCTATTCCGTTCCAACCTCTCGCTTTCATCCGTTTTCTATCCTTTTCATGATTTCTTGATAAACAGCTGCTGAAGAACTAATTTCGTGTAATATAGTGTACGGCCGTCGCTGGTTTCGACGGATACTAGAGTGTCCATGGCGGATACTAGAGGTATCACTTGAACAAGCGATCGGCCCGCGCCCCCCGGACTATAAACAAACAACCGAGTATAATGAGTTAAAAATAAAAAAGCATTCATCTACCTTTTCCAGGACGTAATACCTCTCGTTCTGCCAGAAAGTGCGGCAGAAACTATCTGGCCTTAGTTGTTGCCTATCATCTACATTTGCAGGGTAAGTCAAAACGACAGTAACTTCGTAATTATTAATTATTCCACAAATATCTTTAATACCTTTTAAGGTTTCCTTACCCAAAGGGTGCCAACGGGACCGTATTACTTGACTCCGCTGTCCGTCAGTCCGTCTGTCTGTCACAAGGCTGTATCTTTTGAACCATGATAGGTAGACATTTGAAATATTCACAGAGTGTGTACTAGCCGCTATAACAACAAATAATAAAGAAATGAAAGTCCCCATATAGGAAACGTGTTTTCTAGGGTTCCGTACTTCAAAAAGAAAAACGAAACCCTTATAGGATCACTCGTGTGTCTATATGTCTGTGTCTCCCTCTGCCACAGCCAAATTGCCCCGAATCGGCTGGACCAATTACCCATATGAATTTCTGTGACCCAAACACGGACGTATAGCGTACATAAATGAATTTTGAATATGGGGGTCCACTGGGGATGGTGGAATAAAAAAAAAAATAACTGAACCGTGTGACATATCATATGAAAGGGCTTGTTGTGGGGAACTCAAATTTTTTTTTTTTATAATTTTAAAATATACTAATAATACTCTTAAAGATATTTAAGAAAATATATGAATATCGACCATTGTACGATGGTGCGGATTTTTACGGATTTCATTTTCTACTTCATTCACCGTAATTCAAAAACTCGACATCTCCAAACAATCCTCACATCTGTAACTTTCTTCTCGAATCCAAGCTAACCCAAGTATCTTAGGTGTAAGCAAGTTTGAATCGAGTTGCAGTCTATCAGTGCCCCTGCATATTACAGAATGTAATCACACTTACAAACTGCTAACTTATTGATACACTCCTTCGCTAAATATTGCACGGTTTCGGTTACTAAGTTGCATTCCGTACACTAATCAGTTTGGGATACGTTCCCGCTACATTATGCAGTGCCGGTGGTACAGGGTTAGCAGTTTTGAAATTTTTCCCTGATGCTTCTTAGTTTCTTTAAATTTAATTAGTGAAACATTTATTTTTACACTAGCTGCGACCCGCGGTTTCACCCGCATAAGTCTCGTTCCCGTGGGAATATCGAGATAAAAACTATCCTATGTCCTAATCCAAGTCATGGTTTACCCATTTGCCAAATTTCGTCCAAATCCGTTCAGCTGTTTTAGCGTGGAAGCGTAGCAAACTCACTTTCGCATTAAAATATTAGTTAGGATAAGCTTTTCTTCCCGCGACTTCGTTCGCGTGGATGTCGGACAATACCTATCCCACGGAAAAGTACTACCGGGATTAAAAGTACCATTAGTGTTGATCCAGGCTATGAGCTATCTGCGTGCCAATTTTCATCCAAATCCGTTCAGCCGTTTTTGCGCCAATCCGGAACATACATCCAGACAAACGAACAAAAATTCTTCGTTACTATTTTATTATATTTATAGACAATGAAATGAGTATTACTTTGGTAATACTCATTTCATTGTCTTACTTACCGTGGTACTTTTAAACTCGCCAAGATACACGAGAAACTTAGTGAAAACCGCTTGCGTATCTGATGAGGCGAGATGATGATAATGATGAGTCAGAAATGTAGAAGACGGAAAGAGAGGCCATGGACGATCACCAATGACTTGGCTACCAACAATAAAAAACGATATGATGACGAGCAACACAACAAAAGAGACAACCCACAACCGTACGGTGTGGCGCAGAAGTACTAGGAGAGCTGATCCCAAATAAATTGGGATAATAGCTAGGAGAAAGAAAGAAGAATGAAAGGAGTTGTGAAGGCAATTATTGGTGCGTCCTGTGTGAGGAATATGCTTCGAATGGTAAGCCACAAATGTGACGCAAGCCTCAGGTTGAGGCACCTGACATAAAAACAAATGCTTTTGCGGCGTACGGTTCGGTCTATTAGACGCACCTTTAGGTGTTTTTAAATCTCATGTTTTGTCAATCCATCAAAACAGCCGTTCGATTCTGTAAAAATATCACCGTGAAACTTAGGTGAAGTGAGCGTGAAGTGAGCTGTCAATAGTGTTAATCCCTAGCATCCTGCCGGTCGATTTTGTGGCAGTGACAGCTCACTTCACGCTCACTTCACCTAAGCTTCACGTTAATATTTTTACAGAATCGACCGACTGTTTATTCAATTGTTCGCAGTAAATTGATCGCAAATCGAAACAGTTGTGAAGTCTAAGTTTTTGGTAGTTGCTGAAATTTTTGTGCAACAGTCGAATGTTTATATACAATAATTGCTGCTGCTTGCGGCTGCAACCGCGTGGACCCTAATTCTTTTTCTAAAATAAAATTAGATATCATCAGGTATCTGCCAGTGAAATTCCCGAAACAAACTGCCGACAGAAGTCAAAACTTTAAACTAATATTAGCGCCATCTATATTCTATAGTATGCGAATCCTTAAGTTTACCCCTACCAAAAATCTCTTCAAAAGTAGTTTTTTTGTTAAAAGTACCGTTTAGTCTTTCATATGCATTTAGTGAAAAGCTGTTATTTTTACATTACAGACACTTTCATTTTATTTATTTGTATATAGATTATGACTTTGCCTTACCATTGGCCTCACGGCGCCTCTGTGAGCATCAATATTTGCTTATTCACTTACCAAGATTGTAATGTGTCTAATTTATCTGACGTATAATTTCCGGACGCTCAACTTCCTTTGCATTCTCAAGGAATTTTCCGCTTTCAACGCGAACATTCCGGACGTATGCAACCCTAGGGAGGAAACATGTGATGTGCAATTTTGTAAAGCCAGATGTTTACCAGCCATATGTGCAATTAATATGCATTTTGTATGCGTGCCAAAGATATGGAGACACAATTCTGTGGTGTTGGAAGTTATTACATGTAAAACAGCCTTAAATTGGCAAGGCTTATGCACGACCGTATTTTACTTTGTTTGGTTAGTAGTAAAGGATTTTATGTAATGAAATAGCAAAATGGGTGGCATTGCCTGGGAACGAAGTGGTTTATGACATTTAAGAGCAATACCTACCCTTTTTTTTGGACGGCGTCTTTGACTGTTACTTGCCTGTACGTTGCCAGGGGCCACGGTATCCCTTTCGGACTTTCCCGCGACCCCGGCAGGCATCGGTCCTAGCAGACCCCTTCTGTTGTGCTGACGTCTCTTTGCGGCGCGCGTGGAACACAACGCGCCGTCGACCCGGGCCTGGTCCTTATCGGACGGCGAGCTACAGCTACCCTGAAGTTCGTATAAGCAAAATACTTAGCTCCGCTCTAAGTTAAGACCGAGTTGTATAGTGTCAGTTAAAAAAATCGAAAGAAGATGTACCTAATTACTTCATCATTTCTGCCGAAAGACGGCCACTCCTGGACATAGGCCTCCAAGCACTGCCACTTCGACCGGTTCTCCCGCATCCAGCAGATTCCTGCGGCCTTCTCAAGGTCATCGGTCCACCTAGTGGGAGGCCGTCCAACGCGTTTCGTCACGTCTTCTGCGGTCGCCACTCCAGAACCTTTTGGCCCCATCGGCCATCTGTTCTGCGAGCAATGTGACCTACTTACAGACCTGCAGTAAACGACAAAAATGTAATTCTGCTTATTAAATTAAATTCTGACAAAAATAATAATCACTGGCATTTAAAAAATGCTTTCGTGTAGACATTCAGAAAGTATTCTTACTTTTTACACTCTCCATTCTCCAAAACAGATTACAAAACTAAAAAAATGATAACTTCGTAAAACAATGGCGTATTTAAAACGCGTTGTCAACGAAAATGTTATGACAAAGGCGAATTCCTGCGCCTCCGTCCCTGTACAAAATTGCGGGCATTCCCGCGAAACTCGGCGACGTAAATTCTTTAAAACAACTTTGTGTTTTATAAGGATCAGCGCATGTTATGAGTGTCGTCGACAATCGTACAATCTTGCTTGCGATTATAACTGGAACTGTGAAAGTAGGAAACTAACTCCTGCTTGAAAACCCCGGAAACCTTTTTTGTGATGCCATTTTCGTCCAATCACAATCGGTGTCTACCATGTTCTGGACAATGAAAGTGTTATTGGGTTTTTCCATCACGAATTTCTCGGTAGTAGCCGTTCGGTCGGTCGGTATCAACAGCTGCTACATGAGATTTAAACATAAGGGGAAAAATGTGGCTGTAGGTTTAATCCTATCCAGCCTGTTCCTTGCTGTCCTCCCCTAGCGACGCCCTAAGCCGACGTCCGTACCCCACAGGGGTTGCCCTTAGCTTATAGTTCTAATTTTTATGCCCTGGCTGGAGGCCTTCATTTATTGAGGCAGCCACAGGAAGTCCAGTTAAGTAGCCGACAACCTCCTAGGTTGACCTGCAAAATACCAATGCCAAAGCCAAAAAAAAATTGGGTGTAGGTACTATGTACACCTCTGCTTAACCCTTCAGTAACACAGGCGTGATGTTATGTTATGTAAGATGTTTTGGACTTCCTACTTGGCTGCTAAAAAGCTGGTGTTGGGGTAAGACTTCTTAAAGATATATCGATAGTAACAATAAGTCCTCCTTTACAAGATAGTATTACCCCATCCTAAGAAATAGGAAACAATACTTCAAAGTAAAGTCACTGCTCAGTAGCAACAATTTAGTCTCTAACTTGTTAGTTAACTTCCGAATTGCGTTAGCAAACTCTAGTTACCTTCACGTTTATTTTTTTGCTGTGTAGTTCCTTGGAGACAGGTCGTACGATTACAAGTTGTACCATCCCTTAGAAGTAACTCGTATGTACACAAGATTTTTCATATTTGTTATTCCGTTCCGTTGTTGCCGCTTTAGTATGAAAAAGGAGGTGTTCTCCAGCTACCATCAGACCGCAAACGTCCTCCGATGATGATAATTGACCTGCCGCTACCGCTGTCGCTGAAAACTAGCGCTGGGGCTCAGTCTCGCATGGGGTCGCAGCATTATCCTGAGGGATGGCCGTTTTGCGTCGACGTCACGCATATTTTCCCCCTGTTTGCTTGTGTCATGTGTACAGCAAATAAACGTATTTTCTTTCTTTTCTTTCTGCCTATTGTAGTCTATACAGAGTCAAATGGGATTATACCATAAGAATCAGCAAGCTTTGCAGATAGATTGATCGTATCAATATGTTATTATTAGCCAATATGTGCTCACGGCTGCCCCACTTGTAATGTAGTCCGACTTATTCCTTTGACACTTGCTAGTCTGTTCTTTACCGGGAATATTTTGATAGTCCTTTTAATAGGCGACTAAGGCAGATGTGAGAGGATACGCCGGGGGGGGGGGCATGCCCTGGAAGGACATACACTGGAACTTATTGGTGATGTTCTTCAGAAAGTTTGAGAGCGTAGTACTCGCAACCTGCGCGCGTGTGTGACCAGATGTATGAACATACACGAAGAAAAAGGAGCATGTAAGGATTGTGGCAGGTGGCTCTCTATAATGGCTGGCTAACCCGATAGGAGCTTGTGTATGTAATGGTTTCCTTTTAAAAGATTGCGACTAAAAGTCGGAAATGCACATGGAAACTTACCGTCACGGTTCAAGCCTGTATCTCAAGTGTCTTAAGTAATTTTAGCCCAATATTACATTTTAATGTGTGGTGAAACGGAATTATCCAGCAATGTCGTTTGCACAAGTTTTTTATGTTAAAATGTTAATTCTGGCAGGAATTTAAGTTATGGCCTGACATTTTACGTCTTTCTCATAACAATTGATAGGGTTTTAAAACCTTGGGTGTTGTGACCTTGTGGAGGTATTTTGCTTTTACTGGTGCTTACTCTTGTGCGGTTGTAGGAATGTCACTTAAAACTTTCTAAGTAGTACTATCTTTGTAAAGAAACAATGTTCCTAGTTGCGTATTTGTTACAGTATTATTTAACAGTACCAATCTATTATATTTCAACATACCGTATCAATATCGAATGTATGGGCTGTATCCAATAAACAGACTCGGTCTAATTATAGTACCTACCTTAAAAGGTCAGACATTTCTTTTCGCCCTTTACAAGTGCCATAGAGACCCACAACCCCAAGTAACATTTACAGTATCCAATTCATGGAAATATTAATATCATCAATACTTTTAAAGATTTTCTTCCGTATCGATATAAAAGATTTTATACTTCATACAAAAAAGGGTCCGCGATATTATGTGGGAATATAACATTAATACGACGAATCACAAATTTTAAGTTCCTCAATTTCGTTTATGGAACTAAATTGGGGACCGTTAAGCCGGGATTAAAGCCCCAATGTTTGCTGATAACCCAAATTACATTCGCCAAAAGTACTTTAATGATATAAGTAGAAGCTAAAACGGTATCGATTGAAAAAGTCGAATTAATGAAGTGCTGAATCCTGTGAAACTGATTTTTTTTGGTCTACAGTATGGTGCTACTGGCGGCCCAGTAGTAACGGCCGCAACTTATGGTCTTGGGTTCGAACTCAAGCAAGCACTTTATTTTGTGTAAATTATTTCATTACCACTGGTCTCAAAACGGTGAAGGAAAACATCGTGAGCAAACCGGCGTGTCCTAGAAAAAAAAAATCGAAGACATGTGACATTCACCAACCCGCACTGGGTCCGCGTGGTGGATTAAGGTCCACTCCCTCTCACAGAGAGGAGGCTTGTGCCCCAGTAGTGGGAACATTATAGAGTGAATAAGGTAAGCCAATATTAATCAATATTGGCTTTGGTTAACTAAGTCCAGATAAGTTATTCTTCTTCTTTCGTATCATTGTGAACTATGTTACAATCTCATAAGCAGCTCATGCTATGGGAATACTAGCCAGATAAGTTATTCTTCTTCTTTCGTATCATTGTGAACTATGTTACAATCTCACAAGCAGCTCATGCTATGGGAATACTAGCCAGCCAACGCGGTGCCAGATGAGCAGTCTGATAAAAAAAAAAAAAACCTTCTGGCGCTTGCCTTTTGTTTCCTTTTCATATGAAATATTGGTACAGCATTTGAAACTCACTTTTATATCTATAAAAGGCAAATAATATTACTGGCTGTATATTCAAAACAGGACCGTATCCTGCATGTTTAAATTACCACTCCAATTTGGTTCGCAAATATTTTTGGCCCAATTCAATATTGCTAAAACGTGTACCTGGTTTTCACTTAGCAATTTTGTTAGATATTTTTATACTGAAAGTATTTTTCAGTTGGCTTCTGTGGGAACTCCAAAAGAAGGTACTATACCCTAAAGACTTTTCCTGAAATAGCGTAGAGTTTTGGGAAAAGTAATGTCTTAACAGTTGAGAAATTCGGTTTGGGATGTACTTAATAAGATTTCTTTTTCTATTAAAAGAAGTTTTTTGTTGAGAGGTTTTTCTTTGATTAACACATACTTCGTTTTTATGCTTTCTGAGGTCTTTCGAGTTTTGCTTGTATTATTGAGTTTTTTTTTTGGTACCTATTCCTTTTCTTGTAATGGTTTAAGACTCAGATATATGCCAGTGGCCTTGAGTGGTTAGCTTACGTGTTCTGTACTGAGCTCACGCGACGCGTCGTACGTCCAGCCAGTAATAGGACTCGCCCATCAAGGACCGTTGTCCCAAATTAAACGCATTATTAGTTTATTGCAGATAAAATAAAAGGTATTTTAATAAAACACGTACACTAAAAGAAAAATAATTAAATTATCTTTAAAATGATGAAGGTTTTAGAAAAATACGCGTGATAGTTTTTACGTGATCCTCGGTTTTTTATCCGCGTTAGATATAACTTTACAAATTAATTACACTATGTAATACAAACATAATCTTAAATATTCAAATATTAAGTTATTATGAAAATGCTCTAGTTTTTTTTTTTTTTTTTCCAAACCATTAACATTATTACTCGTTTAGACGTGATCTTCAGTATAAAATCATTACAAGTCGGTTAGTGTCGCCTTAAGTACCCATTAAGATATTTATAAAATGAAATTTTAAGTACTTACACTATTTCAAGTTGTAAAAAAAAAAAACTTCATATGTAATAAATATTATTATTTTGATACTAGAACCTTTAAAAATCTTTATTTCGCTTTCTATTTGACTATCAAACATTGGCTCATAATTCATAATAGCCATTTCCAAACGCTGTCAAGAACTCAATGTTCTAATTTGCTTAGAATTTATTTATTCTTATATTTGTATTAAAATATAAGAATGAATAAATTCTGAGAAAATCCAATTTATTTAAAGAAAAAAATGATAAAGTAGTTTCTCATTTCGTTGAGGCAATGACTTGTAAAAATAAGTTAAAATATATTTTTATCGTGACTGTCAAAATGAAATATTAAAGTTTCGTAATGACAGTCTCTCTAGACTATTTACACAGTATTAATAAGTAACAGTATTACGTCTTCATAGCAAACGGCTGAAACCGAAATCTCAGTGTATACCAGTACGCAACAGTCTGGAGTGCGCCGCAGTTACGCACCGGACGCGGAAGGTTTATCTACCGAGCGGCTGTAGGTTATTATTTAAAGCCAACTGCCGAGACGTAATACTGTCACATTATTATACTGTGCTATTTAGGACTACAAAATTTATAGACCGAGCAATTTAGATAAAAAGAAGTTGGAAATTCAGTCGATTGTAAGTGTTTTTTGTAGTGTTAAAAACGCACCCCCGTTTAAATTACTTCAAATAAATTAACGAAGGCACCGAAGCACGCCATGTGACACTGTAATAAATTGCTTTTCAAGAAATAAATACAAAGAGAGAAAGATAATAGAAGGGGTTTCGTGTACCTGCTGGGGTTGCGGGTTTGTCCGAAAGGGATATCGCGGCCCCGGCACACAAGCAAAGAAGGAACACGGGTGGGTTTTAGTCAGTAAAAGTCTGACGCACCCTCTCGCTCTGCCCAGAGCGGGAGAAGTCATTTGATGATTGCCCACCCTCAAAAAAAAAAAAGGGGGGTTTCGTGTAAGTATTGTTTTCTGTAGCCTACAAAATTACCTTATTTTTTGCTTTTTTTTTTAGGTTTTACAAGAAACCTTGCCGTATTCATCATCTCTATTCATTTAGATAGCACATTCCTCGTGTGCACACAAAAATGTGGTTATTTCCAGTTTCTTTTCATATCCATAAACTTGGATCACAAAACAAATCGAAAACAAAGCGTAGCTCAAATCAAAACAACAGCAAAATCAACGGGTCCACACTACCGACTCTATGTTCCAAAATGTCCGATGAATACACGATAGATTCACCTGCCAGTCTTGGCATCAATCATAGTGCCAATCGCTGTCAGCTGCCAGCAACCTTGGCTGACTCGCCAGTAACTCGCATTGGCTGCCGAATTCGTGCCAATATCCTGTCATGTTAATGCAGTGGGTCCTCTTCTCCCTTTTGTTTTTCCTTGGTTCTTTTGTTTTGTAAATTGTTTCTGACAGCGTTTTGTTTTTGCGACAGTTCTGTTTGTGCAGAGTGATTGATTGGTTGTAAGTGAGTGTCTATTGATTGATTGTTGTAATTAAGGATGCTTTAGGACTTCATGAATAACGGAAGTAGGTACTTAGTCTACTTTTAAGAGTTCTCTTACAACATTGGTAGTCATTAAGTTTGCACCTATTGTTGTAAAGATCGTGTCAGTGGCACCTTTTACTATTTTTTGGTTTGGTAATTAGGTTTCCATTTTTAACTACACAAAAAGACTTCAAAAAAGGAGTAGGTTCTCAATTTGGATATTTATATATATATTTTTATGTATGTTCGGGCATAACTCCGTCATGTATAGACAGACGGATTTGGAAAATTATTTTTTGTTTAAAAGGGTATGCTCTCTAGAGGGACCCATATATGTACATTTTACTAACTTTGTGTACTTTTTTACTTAGCTTCAATAATACGTGATAAATTAAAAATAATTAAAAGTATTATATTGAAGTCGGTTGTTTTTAGGGTTCCGTACCTCAAAAGGAAAAAAATGGAACCGTTATGGCATCACTCGTGTGTCAGGCTGGCTGGCTGGCTCTGTCTGTCTGTCCGTCTGTCACAGCCAATTTGCTCCGAATTGAATGGACCGATAAGGTTAAAATTCTGTACAGATATGTATTTCTGTGAACCGAACACCGACCTGTAAGAATTTTGAATATGGAGGTCACTTTTGGGGGCAAACTGTACCGTGTGACATCTCAAATAAAAAATCTTATTCCGAGGATTTCAAATATATTTATGTAATCATTTTAAAATGAATACTTTTAAAGATATTTAAGAAATTTGATGAAAATTGACCATTGGCCTCCCTTATCTCCGAAATACTGAGCCTAGCATTTTGAAAAAATACAGATAATGGTTCTTCACTCATAAATTACAGGAAAACCTATAAGAAGTCTATGGTCATAAAATAACATGGTAAATATCTCAATATTGTGCGTAAAAACTTACATTTGCAGTTGGAATGTATGGGAGAAAATGTTTTGCAACAAATGTTAAGTTTGTTCTTGGGATAAATTTATCCCAACTACGCACTTAGCCGGTTTTTTTTTAGTAAAACATATTTTCTGCTAAATCTTTTTCTATTCGGTACTTAATCGATTTGCGAACGGTAAACGAGACACATTATAACTGTTTTATTGTTATGACGTCTATAGACGTCAAACGCGCGCGAAAGCGCAGTGTGCCCAACTGTTCGATGATTTGCTATTCAATTTACCACCAATAACACCAATTCTAATAGTCCTTCAAAATAATACATGATCCGTTTAAACCACAATTCAATCTGATATGATCGTCTCAGCGGTCACTTGGGACATGTAAGACAATATACTGAACCAAAAATTACATTATCTACTAAGTTGCTATATAAATATTAATGCTTTACGCTTCCGTGTTCTAGCTTTTGACTCCTGGGAGAGTAAAGGTAGATATGTGGCTAAATGCAATTATGATATGCGGCTTGTGTGGTATGGAAATAGTTGTTTCTTTGATTACATTTGTTTTATGGTAAAATTGTGGTGTCAGCTACTCCTTACAGTTCTTTGCCAAAACCACATATTAATACAGACGGTTAACTCCGCATTTTAGGTAGGTATGAACCTACATTTACGCGACGGGCTCGACTTGTCGGGCCAATTTAGTGAGTGTAATGTAGTTAGAAGATCTAAGAGAATGAGCAGCAACTTCTAGGTGCATAAACTGTACGTAATGAATTTCACTTTATTGTGTTGTAGTAAGGTCGCTTTTTATTTAAATGATTTTGCGGAGTGAATGCATTTTTGGAGGACCTCGTGGCTAAGCAACAACTGCCGCACGGGTCGATCCATCAGGTTAAGCTATGCTTACCGGGGTTGGTCCGTGGATGGGTGACCGTCTTTACATACCGAGACTCCTCCGTGCTTCGGAAAGCACGTTAAGCCGTTGGTCCCGGCTGTCATTCGTGGATTTTTGACAGTCGTTACGGGTCGTCAGAAGCCCGAAAGTCTGACAACCAGTCTTACCAAGGGGTATCGTTTTACCCAGTTACTGGGTTGTGGAGGTCAGATAGGCAGTCGCTCCATGTAAAATACTGGTATTCAGCTGCATCCGGTTAGACTGGAAGCCCACCCCAATATAGTTGGGAAAAGGCTAGGCAGATTGATTGATTGATTTTGCGGAGTGAATCATCTGTATTAATTCATCTTTGCCAAAACTAGGTCAATAGGAATCTACTTAGTAGTCTACTTGAGGCTGTTTTTGCTCACCACCATCATTGTCCACATTCAGTTTTACCCCCCGCAGAACATAAACCTCTTTATAACGCCGTTTTCCTGTTTTGTGCCTTTCTTGTCGAGATCTTGCCGTTTCTTCTTTTTTTTCCTTGAAGACCATGATTTGATGGTATGCCACTAGTATAGATATGGCTAGTTAAGTGAAGGTTGTGGAAAACACGGCAGGGCTTTAGTTACTCTTGATCATATTAACACGGTGCATAATGTTTTGTCGCCTCTCCTGACTGCAACACTTCTGCCCCTGCAGAAGAAAAAAATAAAAGTTATAAAACTAGAATCCAACTACGACAATAAAGTCATTTAACAAGACATAAACAGGACATCACAGAGAGACAAATTAAAAATCCGGAGTCACACGTGTAAAGGCTTGTGCAGACAAGCGCGACTTGTCGCGCGACGCGACACGAATAATACAATTTCTAAGAAAACTTCACAGTATAACAATAACCGGTGTCGCGTCGCGCGACAAGTCGCGCTGGTCTGCACAAGCCTTTAAGTTAGGTTAGGTTATAAATCGAATAGATTACATGTGACTCCAGATTTTTTTATGACTTTTTTGTCGTACTTGGGTTTTAGTTTTATAACTTTTATGTTTATTTTAATTATTATGGGGTTAAAATATATATATTATATATATTTTTTAAATGTGCTAATTAAGCCCTTTCATTTGACACCCAACTCGTTTTTTTTTAGTTCTTTATTTCCTCTAGAGGGCGCCATATTCAATTTAATGTGACGTTATAGTCTATAACCAGCAGATAATCAAGACGCTACCAACGATACCTCATTTGTCAAATTATGATGAGGAGTTTAGCAGTTATGAGGTAACAAATGAACATACATACATACCGGTCAAAATCATGACCTCCTTTTTGCTTCCCCGTAGACGGGTAAAAATTGGTGGTTATTTCAGGTAACGCAAAGTAATAACCCAATCTTGAAATGAAATATTGCAGAAATAGTACAATAACCTAGAGTTTCATAATTAATGGGCAGAAGTTTCATTTCCTATCAAGCGTTTCCTGGAATTCTAATTAGATTTTCTGTGAATTAATTTCTGTAAATTGCCCTCAAAGGTGCTTTTGTTTGTACAATGTTAAATTATTACCAACTTTACTTGACAATTTTGTTTAGCTTTGAGGATTTAATTTTGCTACAGTTAATTAGAAATCGTTGTTTTGATTGCTTTCTAAGGCGTAAAGCTAAACATTAAAGATTTCAAGCCCAGTTTTATTACAAAAAGACATATTATTATGAAGCTATAAGAATCTAAAAATATTCGACCCAGTGACATTTAAATTAATCACGCCTGCACACGCACATCCTCGAAAATAACACGAACAAAGAACTTCTAGGACTAAATATCCTAAACCCAAACCCTAAACTGTTCGTGCCATTAAAACTGCGACAGGGCCCCCAGCCATCAATGGCGACATTGATAGATACCCTCAAAGTTGGTACATAATAAATAATTAAAATTCCCCAAGACGTTCTTGGCTCGCCGAAAAGGTCCCGCGCTAAAGTAAATTTATAAGCAAATTGGTCTTTACCGAACTGTGTATATTCTTTCTGAAATTTGCAAGGGTCTTGTGTGGTTAAAAATATATTTTAGGTAAGAAAACCGGAGAGGTTGTTTGATAGAAATAGAACGAATTTAAGGCGCAGAAATTGCTCTTTTAGTTCATTGTTCACAATGGTAGAAGTTTTTAGTTTTAAAACGAATAATTTAAGAATAACAGTACTGTTAGGTAGAACTGATCTGTGTATTCCAAAGATACTAAAGTCTAAACACAAATTCAAAGCTGACTCTCAAATTTTTAGGTTTAAAAAAATCTGAAAGTTTCCAGGAGGAAAAAACTTAACACAAAAGTTAACACAGTATTTGGAATTTAAACTAAAGATCTCTCTCCATAAAGTTAGCAGAGTGAAGCCCTACAATGAACAAAAAAATAAAAAATTAAGTACACCATGTAAAAAAGAATCTGTGCCGAAATACAAACACTCACCAAATATCGTCTCCTCTTCCGTCAAACAGGGATAGATGGAAAATGGGAAACCAGTCCCTCTCTCGCCATCCATCAAAAGAAAGAATGCATTAATGCTCAAGTGCTACTGCAATAAAGACTGGCACACAATTGATTATTTTACATAAGCTAATAAAACTGTCGTAGGCGTAGCTTATTATTCGAAATTCTCGTAAAGTCAAAATGGTTCTTAATATAAAGGAAATCTTGAAAGACGAGAAGATAGACGAACAACAAACTGTGTATAAGAATTCTGATTATACATTTTGAGATGCAGAACCTCAAAAGTAATAGCTACAATTTACTTAAAAATAACTAAGAAATAAAAAAATCTATAATACAATTAAAATCTATTGAAAAGTTAGAAGCACTACTGCAATACTGCAATGGCTAAAGCTATAAATTAATTTCAATTGATACAACAAGTTAAAGCCATGATGTCGACCTTGTAGGCGAGGCCTAAGAACGGACAGATGGTCCAAACTGTTGAAGTTTTGGCGACAATTATCTTTTAGGTTAGCGATTAATGAGAATCTACCGCATTTTTCGCGCAAACTTTCTTACGATGATTTGAGAATTTGTTGAGAGTCTAAAGAGTTTGAAGATGAGTTCGTTATTATGGAATTTCGAAAGTTTTCTGTTCAAGTCCAAGATGACGATGTAAATAATTTTAACATTGTTAGGAGCAACATTTTTGAAACACAAAAGCCTTTTCAAATAGGATTCTTGTTGAGCTCTTAAAGAACTTTACTAAAGTCTTACAAAAATTACAATGAATAATCGTAAAATATCTAGACATCGACTCATTTCATTTTCTACCCTTTTATATCATACCAGCAACAACCTTATACTAAATTCACCCAATATTGAATATCCACAATCCCAAACACCATATATATGGCTTGGAATGTTTTAAGTTAAGCGTCCAATAAATATGCAATGAAGAAGGCCACGGACGATCAATCTACGCCAGTCTCAAGTGAAAACTGTTTATCATAATCTTCTTGGAACATGAAATTTTTCGTGTTCCCCTCTTGTCGATCGTCCGGCACGATTGATGGACGTTTTATGGTCGAACGACGAACATCTTGAAATAAAACTGTTTTGGCGTATCTTTTTGCTGCTGTGTCTACTATTTTCGCTTTGGGTATCGGTAAAGTGCTGTAAGCGCGTTTTTGTTGACGTTTAGCAGAATATATTGGAGTCTATATGGTATTAATCATTTGGCGTGACAATAGTGTCTATTATGTTAACTTTATCTTTAACTGGGAATGGAGAAATAAAGTTACACATTCCGATGCTATGTTTTTGAATACAGTAAGATTTGTTATACCTACACTTTTAAAATTAATTTAAAGTTTTAAAACATACAACATCTGACGGGTTCCAAACTCACACGGGAATCCAAAACGGGGTTCCAAATCATCGGAACGTGACTTAAATTTTCCAATTTAAATTTTTGTGCTAGAGAGTTGGTCGTTCGTCATGAGAGTGTCATAAAAGTAGATTACAGGAATATCCCAGATCGAAATCAGGTGAATGTTAAGTATTGTTCCTGTATCTCTATGCACTACTGTTGGCATGTGTGATGCCTTGCGTTCTTTAACAAAAATGTTTTTCGATTCTTCACTGTCATCCAACATACAATACTTTTCGGATGACGAACGATATTCAGCTACCATCATCATCTGCCTAGCCTTCTCTCAACTATGTTGGGGTCAGCTTCCAGTCTAACCAGATGCAGCTGAATACCAGTATGTTACCTGAAGCGACTGCCTATCTGACCTCAACAACCCAGTTACTGCCGTTACTGGGTAATACGTAATATATACCCTTTGGTAAGACTGGTTGTTAGACTTTCGGGCTTCTGACGACCCGTAACAACTGTTAAAGATCTACAAATTACAGCCGGGACCAATGGCTTAACATTCTTTCCGAGGCACGGAGGGGTCTTGTCAGGTAAAGATGGTCACCCATCCACGAACCAACCGCGGCTAGCGTAGCTTAACCTGTTCGATCGACCCGTTCGACTACCAATAGTTGAATATTTTTCGTCACTCGAAATGTACTTAGTTTTATTTCGTTTTGTTCGTAACCACTCCTCTTCCGTTTTTCGCGTCACTTTGTTTTATTATTTTCATTACCGAACCCGTCTTCCAACACAACATATTCCAGACATACTCTCACGTATAAAAGCCTACTAAATTTCATCTAACCGACTATTTATAAACGCTCAACATTCAGACATACCTTGCTAATGAGAGTTCCCCGCAGACGTTTCTTTTCGTCCCTTTTCAAATTATAGGAACAAAGCCTTTACAAATTAAGATGGCAGACGCATAAGTGTTTTATTTTAAGTAAAATGGATATTGTTGTTTTTTTTTGTAATTAAATTGTGTCAAGTTGAGAGGTTGTTCTTTAGACATTCAACATTTAGATAAGAAGAAGATTAAGATATTTTTGGGCCGAAAAATTCTGTTTAAAATTTGCCTCAATATAACCAAATTTTCAGCAGCTCCCTAACCTTTATTGTTTGTAACAACATGCGTGGTGATTTTTATAGATAAAAAAACAAACACAACAAACACAAAACACACATCACATCAAATACTACTAGTGCTTATTGCTTGAATATGAGGCTTTTGGCTACTCTGAGTATTTTATTTAAAAAAAGTTGTAATGTGCGTTTTGTTTGTGCAGAATAAATAATTTATCTTTCTTTATTTTCTTTCTTTCAAATCAATCACCAGCTATCTAATTACGCAACACATTTTCGTAAACGATTACGACTAATCTGTTTCATGTTGACAGTTCAACAACATTCATTGCGTTATTTTCGTTGTTGATTAGATTTTTTTTTCGAACTTATGAATGGATTAGCAATCTGTTTCAAAACGATTCAGATTCTGATTTAGTCCTAGTTTATCATTTATAACTTCCAGTTACAACTATATGTAAGCGGGCACGCCCTTTATGCCTGGGGGTTTTATTTAGATATTAAGTTCTGTTAACGTATTTTTTTTTTATTTCTGCCTGAGCGTTGCTGTTCTCGATGATTTTGTCTGGTATATTGGCGTGTGCTAGCTAACATATGGCTAATAATTTAAATAATGTTTTGTGTTGCGTAATGTAAAGTATTTTGAATATATATAGAATCTTTTTTTTGTTGTTCTTCTAACTGAACAGACAGCTGTGCTGCTGGGGAGTTTGTTGCGCCACTTCTTCTTCCCAGCTAATGCACTAGGAAGTGGTGAAGAGTGGGCGTTTTGGGGGACTGTCTTATGTAATTGACGTTTGAAAAGTGCTGATTCTCAGCCTAGTTTGAATAAATGACTATTGAATTTGAATTGATCGTGTATTACGCAATTAGGATATCGGCAAAGTCTTCATTTACTCTAGATTAGAGATCGCAGCAAGTTGATGTTTCCTGATTTTCTAAAAACATTTCCTTCACCATTTTCGATATTCAAAAAAGAGCTCGCGATACCTTAAGAACCAAACCGTAAACGTTGCGTTCACTTACAATTCCCAGCCTAAATGTCCATAAACGAAGAACTATAAACAGCAAACCATCAGTAAACAGCTCCCAAACGAAATGGAGTAAAAATAAAGACACATAAAACTCCGTATTGTAGCTGCAAATCGTTTCACTGACCGCTCTAGCATAAATTTGAATTGATATACTCGTAAACAAGTTTATACGTTAAGCTTTAGTCGCACATTGAATATTAATTTTATGTTTGCTGTTACTGTGTCTATTCTTGATGTTACGTTTTGTTTTAGATGTTGTGGTGGGTGTGCTTTTGTTTGGTTTGGGAAGGTATGGTTTATGTTTATTAAACTAAGGTTTTACGACCTTAAACAGGTGGCCGGTATAGATTGGTTACGGAAGGTGGTGAACCGGTTGATGTGGTGCAACTTGGGACAGCCCTATCTCCAGGCGTAGACTGTTATATTTTGAGTTTATTGAAACAAAAACACATAGTTTTAATGGAAACGATCTGGACCTGTACCCTAATTGCGTAATACACGAACAATCAGAATCTGAATCGTTTTGAAACAGATTGCTAATCCATAGCTTCATAAGTTCGAAAAAAAAAATCTGCTTAACAACGTAAATAACGCAATGAATGTTGTTGAATTGTCAAAATTAAACAGATTAGTCGTAATCGTTTACGAAAATATGTTACGTAATTAGATAGCTGGAGACAGATCAACGTTACTCAGATGCGGTAAACCAGGTAGATAGAACAAACTGAGATATCACTAAAGATGTGAACAAAAAGTTTAGCAATAATCCATTTCATATTGTTATAATGACCGAAAACTGAATAAAGGAAATCCAATATCCCTATCATTGTAGGGAGCACCCACAGTATGAGGAAGCTGAATGGCTTAACTGTGCCACTTTTAGTGTTTGACAACTCTGTCATCCCGTTTAGCTCCGATGTTAAGGATCTTGGTCTGCATGTTGACACATGTCTTGACTGGCGAAAACAGGTCACGACTATAAGTAAAAAGTCACCGGAACGTTGCGGTCGGTCTATCGGTTGAAAAACCTTCTCCCATTACACATAAAGGCAATGCTTGTACAGTCCTTAATCTTTCCCATAATAGATTATGGTGATGTGTGTTACTATGACCCGAATGCACATCTCCTCAATAACCTTGATCGCCTTCTAAATAACTGCATTCGATTCGTTTTCAATCTTCGTAAGTATGATCATGTGTCTGCGCACCGATTGCTTTTAAAATGGTTACCCATACGTCAGCGCAGAGAGTTGAGGGCTATGTCTATGTTGTATTCTATACTGGACAATCCCACTTCTCCTTCTTACCTGACTTCCCATGTTCAATACCTATGCTCTGCCCACAGTAAAAAATCTTCGTTCTACCAAGAATCGTCTTCTACGATGTCCTTCTCACCGTTCTGGTTTTATTCACTCTTCTTTCTTTGTCCAGGCGGTTTTTCTTTGGAATGCGCTCCCTCTGAACATCAGGATGGCAACCAGTCGGTTATCTTTGAAAGTGAAGGCACGTGAACATATTTGTAAAAAGTTGGCAGAATCATTGCAGCGCTGATTTGTTGGATTTGTTTTCTCCTCTACCTATCGTTATTTCTCCTGACAAAGTTTATTCGGTTTATATGTATGTATCTATGTATTAGTGTGTATTAATTTTCAAGTTATCTATCCCTTATGTTGCACCTGCTATGTTTTGTCTTTGCGTCACCCTAAGGTTGACTGGTAGAAAATGCCTCAGGCATTAAGTCCGCCTTTCTACAGTTTTTTACTTGTGCATGGAGTTTTAATAAATAAATAAATATCGATCCAAAAAATTTATACCGAATCACTGGTCCAATATAAATATCAGTGAACACCTCTCGAATGTTCGATGACAAAGTTACAATAGTGTCGGACTCAATATAGTCCGGAGTGTTATATTGCATATTGAGTTTTTATTATCTGTGACGTGTACAGGTTCTATTGAATATGTTGGTGCGGAATTTAATTTGTTTGATGTATTGGGAGAAATAGATGTTTCATTTTCAGTGTATCGTGCATTCGTGGATGATAGTGAAATTATTGGCAAGAGTTTTACCTTGTTGTGTATATGTTTTAGTATGTAACCAGAAGACGGCGTAGCGTTGGAAGCCCTCCCACAAGATGGACCGATGACCTTGTGAAGGCCGCAGGAATCGCCTGGATGCGAGAAGCACAAAACCGGTCGAAGTGGCGATGCTTGCTGGGGTATGTCCAGCAGTGGACGTCTTTCGGCTGAAATTATGAAGATGAAGATAATTTTATAGTATTAAGAAAAACAAAAAAAAAAACTATCACTGTCTTTAGACATAATGCAAAGCTGGAAAAAAAACACTCTAAAAATATAAACGTTTTGTGTCTAAGTGACAAGTGGGGAGGCCCGAATTAACGGTGTACTTTAAAAACATTTCGTAACGTCCTCGTTCATAGAAATTTGATTTAGAAAAAAGGTTTTTTCAGAGTTGTACTTAAATGAAATAATGGTAAGGTTTTTTTTTGGAATTGTCAATAGTAGGTTGTAGTAAAGGAACGTCACCTGGGTTGACAGCTGTCACTGTCACGTCAAGGGCATCAGCCAAGATTAACATATAGATGGGAAGTCGAGTTTAATAAAAGAATATTCACAACAACTATTTTTAATTCTATATAACCACTAATACAGGTAATAAGTAATCAGTGACCCAATAACAATAAAAGCGACAAACCCTCTTAATGGAATAATTGAAGTGTGGTATTTGGCGGCATCTACATCGCCACATGCGAACTACGCATCAAAGACCTGACGTCACACAACATCCTGACGTCACACAAACCCTGCATCGCGCAATTAGAGTTTACCGCGCGAAAGACATACTCGTATATACAAGCTCCCGTCTGGTCGGAGGATCCTCCTTTTTCTATAGAGGATGAGTGAAGTTTACACCCTGTTCCTCATAAGTCTAGAGAAGTGTATTGTATCCGTCTAATTTATCTATCCACTCATCTACTATGTACTAAGTATAGCTTGGGTATTTTAACTTGGTTTGATCTTCAACTACTTTGAAGATGTTGGTGATCTTTCAGAAATATATTCTCAATATGTTAAGTATAACACAGATAGTCCCTCTAGTCCCTAGTCTACCCTTCACATATTGAAAATAGGGTCCTGTTTCTGTTCAAGGTCTAATTCATAGAAATCGTAGATAAGTCAGCCCAGTGTTTTCCTCGAACCCTTTTGGTATACATTACCTCTCCATGAGTTTATGCTATCCTGACTTGCGACAACTTAATTCATTCACAACAAATCATCACTTCCAAACGTTATTAAACCATAATTTGTACCACATAATCTTTCATTTTTCTTTCATTAACTGTAATCGTAACGTACGGCAATTTTCTTCACGTTCAGTACCGACTCACCTAATATACGGTTTGCCGTTCCTTGTGCATTTCCGCGAAATTAATATTGGCTGGGGCCACGTGAGCCGAATCTTATGAAGCCCTATATTTTCTTTTATGGTATTTGGAATCGTTCCATTTCTTAACTTTTAAAAGTTATTTTTCAAACATTATTTGAGTTGGAGTACAGTTTGTTTCGAAATAATTTGTTCGTTGAATTTTGTGCTTACATTTTGTAAACGGGGGCTGAATACGAATGGGGTACGCAATCGTTTCGTTTTGAAGAGGTGACTAGAAACTTCTTTAGCGGTACTTTACTTAAGTGGAGAGTTTATCCCGATACAATCGTATTGTGATCACTAACCTACTTACTCTATACTACTTCTCTGAACAGTGAGGTCAGCTTATAGAGCAGTCAACTATTAACGTTCAGGGGTTGATCTTTGTCTAGACTGTGACGTGCTTTCTAAAGATGGTCTCGAGAATGACACTCACGTAAAAATATATCAGAAACACAGGTGTTGCAAAGTTTCCGCCTGACGCAGGTCCTCACCGGACACGGTTGTTTCGGGAGGTTCCTGTTCCGCGTAAGGCGGGAGGAAACGCCCGGGTGTCACCATTGTGTGGATCGCCCGGAGGACACGGTGGAGCATACGGTGGAGGTCTGCCCGGCTTGGGCGGAGCACCGCCGTGTCCTCACGGCGAGGCAATCGGCGGCGGCGATCTCTCGCGTCCGGCCCTGGTTCAGGCCATGGTTCGGAGTGAGAGTGCATGGGAGGCCGTCACCTCCTTCTGCGAAGCAGTTATGTTCGCGAAGGAGGAGGCGGAGCGCGTGAGGGAGATGCAAGCTGCACGCCCTCGCGGCCCTAGTCGCCGCAGGAGACGCCCCGGGTGTCGGGAGTCGAGAGCCAACTTCCGGCCGTAGGCGCGGGCTTGCGGTCGGTGAGCAATGGGCAGCTCGCCGTCCAATAAGGACCAGGCCCGTGTCCACGGCGCGTCGTGTTCCACGCGTGCCTCAAAGAGATGACAGCACCAACCGACGGGGTCGAAAGACCAATGCCTGCTGGGGTTGCGTGTTTGTCCGAAAGGGATATCGCGGCCCCGGCACACAGGCAACGGAAGGAACACGGGTGGGTTTTAGTTAGTAAAAGTCTGACACATCCTCTCGCTCTGCCCAGAGCGGGAGAAGTCATTTGATGATTTCCAATCCTCAAAAAAAAAAAAAAAAAAGTTGTCGCAAAGTAAGATCACGTTAAACTCGATTATTTTTTAGACCATTTTTTATGATTTTAGTTTTAGATCATCGTTATAACTAGGGATGTAACGATACATAATTTTCCCGATACGATGCCGATGCCGATTATTGTAGTAAATAATTGGCGATACCGATACCGATGCCGATATCGATAGCTTAGTAGATTATAAATGATGAAGTATGTACCTCGGGCGTTTGTATGTCTTTTGTATTTAGTATTTCGAGCAAAACTTTTTAATAGGGCGATATAGTTCCCTGTTTGAATAAACAGAATCACGAATACCGGTGACGTGAAACATACACGAAACAATACATGGCTCAGCCAACGCCCAGCAAACTGCTAACACTGCCGTTCACCGTGTTGCCATGTCGCTAAGCATGCGCAGCGCGGCTCTCCTGACAGTCACGCCTGGCACGGAGAGACAATGTTGTGCGCGCGTCGTCGATTCACGCGTTTTTCGAGCTGTTTAATATCGACATCAGAATCAGAATGGTTACATCCCTAGTTATAACTATGGGTCAATTGGAGAAGCATTATTCTTGTACCGATCAAGGAGACATAAACAAAACAGACAAAAGCTTAAAACCAAGTCCTTCTAAAATAAGGATATGTACGCGTTTTATTCCTAAATTCTTACACAATGAGTTTTATCTCGCTATTCCCATTTTTTCTCAAACGTTTCACACTGCGTTTGACATGAAAACCAGAGAACGCGCCCTACTCGCTTATTAAACACGTTTTATTTTCACAAAATGACGTGATATACACCGGTTTATGTTTTTGATTAAAAAGCTGCCATGCTCAATCTCTCTAGAGTTTTAGGAAGATGAGTAAAGGGAGCGCACAAAGTAACAAAATATGTACTTTTTAATTTTGTTGATGATCACTCCTGAACTTGAATAGGTGATTATAGATTTGTTTCTACGATTCTTTTTACTTTCGAAGTTAAAAACATCGATCCTTTTGTTTTAGAAATATCAGCAAATGTGGATTTATTATCCATTTATTTTCTGGCTTTAAGGCAAGTTATAATAGTCTTCTCTCAGATTTATGCGGTTACTAATCTATAACCTTACATATCCCTATTTTTCTGTTACACAAATGTTTCCCTATAATAATCGACCTTGAAAATTAAACATTCCCGACAAGCAATGTTACGCAACAACTACGGCTTTACACACATTCGACACAACATCCCCTCCTCGATTAATGTACATAATCACATTCTCCCCCCATATCACACTACGTACGTAAATAATTATCCTAGATTCCCGCGTCGCGTTTTAATGGCGTTACACCCGGTCTGAACGCACCCTTGCCAGATGAAAATTAAGTTGGATTCAGCGCTGAATGAACAGTTTAAATTTTGCGCTCGAAATTAATATCTTGCCCTGAGCTGTTTTTCGTACGCAATTTTCTTACCGAAGGCTATTTTCTTATTTAATTGCCGAACTGAGTTAAGACTTTCTTGGAAATATATGTTTTTTGGATTAATTTTCGGGATAAAGGTGCTCTAATCAAGATGGAGAAATTAATTCTGTTTCGGTTAAGGTGACAAGAGATTGCTAGATTTGGTAGCTCCAAAACTTGGTAAGGATTAATGAAAATCTGAAGATTTACCAGTAAATCATTTGGTGGGTTACTCCCCCAATCATCTGATCTTTACACCTGCATAATTAAGGTCAGAATAGACCTCTATGCTTGTGGATATCATTGAAGACAAAAGGGATGATGACAATATTTTTCTGTGTCCGTCAGTAAGGTTTTTAAAAATTACTGGACACGTATTTTTTTCTTTTTATACCTAATCTAAAGATTACGGCAATACATTGTGTTAAAATGTGTCTTGACGTCACGAGTATGTAGATTTTATACTTACTTGTGACGCGGCGACCCCCCTCCCCAAATTTAACGCGTTTTATCCAAGTCGTTTTCTATTAATTAAAGTATTAAAGCAAAAAATATGTGTCTGATATTTTTTTATTATCTGACTGACGGACAGAATATTTTTTTTTTTACCCAGGCATCATCCCTGTTAAGAAATCCTGCCAGAGGGACAATCCGCTTTGAATCCCATCCTGGTTTCAGCGATCTGCCGGGTACCTTAACACTAACCGTTATTTATTGTTACTTAAATAAACTGTAAATGACTGAAGTTAACATCATATGTTAAAATAAACATTACATAGCTTCCTTACGACATTTTATTCAGTCAATGATCCTGTCGTGAATATGATAATTTTAAGCCATGAAAAAGCAGTTAAACTTTATTGTTTATGTTCAAATGCAGTTGGACAAATCTTTGTTATAGTCGTTCGATTTGCTGCGGTATTTCAGTGTAATATTGATGACTTTGGTAATAGAATTTATTTATAAGTCTCTTAATTCTGAATTGTTTTTACTCCGTTGTATGTTGTAAAGTATATCTCTTAATTCTAGAATGCCTCTTGGCAAAGGCGTCATCTAGCTGTTTCCATAGAATTCTATCACGAGCCACTTTCCTCCAGTTATGGCCCTGCTGTAAGTTTTCATCTCGTCCTCCCATCTCCTTTGTCGTGTTCCTCTTTTCCGTTTACTATTTCTGGGATACTATCATCATCTGTCTAGCATTTTCCCAACTATGTTGGGGTCGGCTTCCAGTCTAACCGGATGCAGCTGAATACCAGTATTTTACATGGAGCAACTGCCTATCTGACCTCCACAACCTAGTTACTAGGTAACACGATACGCCTTGGTAAGACTGGCTGTCAGACTATCGGGCTTCTGACGACCCGTAACGACTGTCAAAGATCCACGAATGACAGCCGGGACTAAAGGCTTAACGTGTTTTCCGAGGCACGGAGGTGTCTCGGTATGTAAAGATGGTTACCCATACACAGACCAACCCCGGCAAGCGTAGCTTAACCTGATGGATCGACCCGTGCGGCAGTTATTACTTAGCCACGAGCTTGTGGGATACCAATCAGTTATTAATTTACACCATTTTTCTTTTAGTTAGAAATGATAGTTCTATAAGATGTAATCAACTGCTGCCATTTTGCAATCTAATAAATAATACAAAACATGCTTTTCAAAATACTTAGCCAAGGTGGCAATAGCTTTCAAATCGTTTCGTATTTCCCCAACAACTTTCAACAGCGGAGTAACTGCGCTCAAAACACATAAAATGGCAATCGATCGCAATGCCTTTCATTTTGACATCCCTTGCTTTAGGTTCGAAAATTCATCTTCTCAACAACGTAAATAACGCAATGAACATGGATGAACTGTCAAAATTAAAGTTATTGCGATCGATTGCTATTTTATGTGTGTCACACAATTACCCCGCAGGATTGACATAAGCTTTTCAGTAACTTATGTCAATCTTATACATTTTTTACTTTCCCGTTATAATTTTCGGATTGGTTATCCGGTCTTCTCGACCAATAATACTAAAGGTCACTGTACTAACCGGGCCAATGGGTATGTCTAGCTCTGCTTTGTTTATAAGTACATCCCCAAACGACGAAAGTGGGTCTCACCTCGGACCAAATGATGTTGCAAATAATTTTTGGACATTCTTGAAATATGTACTGAAATTAATAAAGCTGTCCCCTTTTGAACAAGTCTCGGGTTAGCAAAGAAGAAAACAGCTTCTAAAGTTAATTTTATATTACAAGTAGATCCTGTGAGGTACCTGTTCACATCCTTTCAGACGAGATTTAATTCAGTCGTCTCAAAGTCGTTAGCAATAAGCATCTGTTCTCATTACGATGTCAAAGTTATGGATTTAAGAATACTTGGAAGTGTGTCGTATAAAGGTACTAATATTATAAAGAGGTAAAACTTGTTTTTTGTATGTTTGTAAGTTCGTATGTAGGGGGTTATCTCCGGAACTACCAGTCGGAATTAAAAATTCTTTTTGCATTGGATAGCCCAATTCTTGAGCACGGTTATTGGCTCGCGGAAGAAGTCGCGGGCAAAACCTAGTATTTTGTAAAGTTTTCTACGACCGTTACAACAACAATTATGTATTGCCTCATAATACTTTATGCTACGTGTGAATCATATAGGCACCTGCCTAATACATAGAGGTTATCAGATAGGTTACATAAAGTAAGATTGTGCTAACGTTACTTGACTGGTCAAGTACCTAATCGAGGAATTGTTTTCTCTCTGCGCTCAATGCTCTCTTAGACGCTAAGCCTGACTGCGATGTGTTCGCGGATGAATGGAAGAAGATCTTGTCAATATGCCTGGAGTATTGTGAGATGAACGTATGGCTGTCGAGTAGTTGTATACTTTTGTTATTGTACTTAAATTATGTGGTTGTATTCTTAAACTCATCTAATAGGTATGATCACAAAAAAAAAAAAATTGGCCGTCAGGTAAATTATTAAAAAATATTGGACAGGTATTTTTTATTTTTTCTCGTAATCAAAAGATTAAGAAAATACATTGAGTAGGCAATACGTTAAAATATGACATGACGTCACTACCCAGCAGATTTTATACCGACTTGTAACGTAGTGAGCCCCTACTCCCCAAGTTTAATGTGTTTTATCTAAGTAATTTTTTATTAATATGATAAAGCAAAAAATACATATTTAATATTTTTTATTATCTGACTGACGGACTAAATAGTTTTTTTTCTCTCCAGTCAACATCCCTATTGCCTTGGTCGTTTTGTGTTCAAAAATAAATCACTTAAATTATGAGTGAGAAAAAAGAGGCCGAAAATAATTAATGATAATAGGAGTTTGCACAAAATAAAATCCACATCTCTAAACTGTCAGCGTAAAATAGGCTTTAAAGCAAGATTGCCGTATTCCGTGAAAGATTAAATTGTTGAGTTAACGAGCCTATAATTTTATCTCGTTCAGAAGTTGAACGCACCCCCGTGCCTCTGACTCGACAACTTTCCCTTTGACTAGTAACTACTGAAGTAAATTTCTATACGTTCCTTCGCGAAATTCCGGGAACAATTTCTCAACATCAAAATAAATTAATACTGAAGTTAACTCAATGATGCCTTCGAGTTTCTAGTATATTTTCCTGTGCAAATTGATTTTGGAGTGATTCGGGCGAAACTTTTTGATTAATATTTTGACGCCTATGTTGTTACATTAAATTTGTTAGTTGTTATCTGTAAGGTTCTTCGTCCTAACTTGTAATTATGCTTTGCTATTTAAAGGCTGCCGCATACGCTGATAAGATATAGACAATGGAGGTTCAGTAAATATGTCTCGTTTATAACATTATTAATCCATTAATGTAATGCGCATTTTCATATGGCAATACCACCCAAGGACTCCACGAGACAGGCTCGTCCTAGTGTTGAGATAATCAGCAACGTACCTACTTCCTTTGCGGCTTATAAATAAAATGTAAACCTAGCTATTATGTAGACTACTAGCTGCCCGCCCCAGCTTCGCACGGGTACCACTAAGTACTTATCTACGGCAACCTCTAAATATACAACGAGCATTTTGTTAAAATAGACATATTTGCCTTATCTCGTCATGCTTTAAAAAAAGAATTGGTTAACACACTAAGCACCTAATAATAATCTTCTATATTAATAAAATTAGCCTTATTGTTAATCCATATTAGTACTGTAAGTAAGAAAATTATATAAACAGTACTATGTGGAAACGTTGCTGATTGTACGTTAACCTAATTTATTGTATACTTAGATGTAAGAAAAAATGTACAATTGTTTGTTTTTCCCTAATAAAATAAAATAAAACCTACCCTAGCTACCCTAGCTACCCTAGCTACCCTACCTACCCTACCTACCCTACCTACCCTACCTACCCTACCTACCCTACCTACCCTACCTACCCTACCTACCCTACCTACCCTACCTACCCTACCTATCCTACCTACCCTACCTACCCTACCTACCCTACCTACCCTACCTACCCTACCTACCCTACCTACCCTACCTACCCTACCTACCTACCCTAACTACCCTACCTACCCTACCTACCCTACCTACCCTACCTACCCTACCTACCCTATCTACCCTACCTATCCTACCTACTTACCTGCGTAGGGTAGGTAAATACCTACAGTACTAATATAGCTATTAAAAAATGGGGGTTGGTGGTAGAAGGGTGAAAATTTAGGTTTGTATATATTTTTTAATCCCGTAGCATAAAAAAAAGAACAAAAAAATGGTGTGGACCCTTATCACTTATGGGTATGAAAAATATATAGTAGCCGATTCTCAGACCTACTGAATATGCATATAAAATTTCATAAAAATCGGTCAAGCCGTTTCGGAGGAGTATGGTAACTAACATTGTGACACGAGAATTTTCTTATTTAAGATAAGGATATGCAAAGCACTGTTTTTGGCAAAATTATGAATTAATATTATTATTAAACCTGTACGTTTTTTTTCACTATCATCATGTTCATCTCTTAGAGTAAGTAGGTAGGTATTAGTGGTCATTTCATGATTTAATAATGAAGATTTAAAGTCTCTGACACTATCAGGTATACAAATATCTGTACCTAGTTTGTTAGCAGTTATTTTGATGTTTCAGTATTACTCTAGTCTGATTTCTTAAAAAATTGTTTTGTAGTATTCTTCTTCTCGTGTGGTTAGTGACTAACCTGGTGTCAGAGTTGTAAAGCCGCCCATGGGCGTCTGACTTGGCTTCACATGCCGTCGAGAAATATCTCTCAGGCATGCCGGTTTCCTCAAAATGTTTTGTAGTAAATTGTCTACAAACATTTCTTAAAGCGCCAAGATTTCTAATAAGTTGAAGAATACCAATAAGTGTTTCCCACATCAATATTGTCTGATCTCCCATCTTTATTACTTCCGACCAACAGCTACTTATAAATCATATAGCACCTATACATCTATAAGCACCAAAATTTCACACGTTCAATATAACTCCTCGCTTGCCTTATTAACGACGCGGCGACACTCTTTAATAAGTCGACGACGTTGCAGAATTTTGACAGCAAAGAGGGCGAGGAGGGGAGGGAAAGCATTGAAATATGGATGTATGAACGACGTTTTATTAAAGCTTCGCGGATGGACAGATTTCGCGTTTCAGAGCGTTTCTGACGAGCTGAAAGGTTTTTGTTTTTGTCGAAAATATTTATGTGGTTAAAGAAATATTTTTGTTGGCTGGTGAAATATTGTACGTTGAAAGATGAACCAATCAATCTATACATATAATAAAATCGTAGTGAAGTCAAAAGTGTAAATACATAACCATTTTTGAAAAAAAATAGTAGAAAGTATACTGATGACAAAGAATATTTAAAGATGATCATAAAACTGGTCAGGACTGAAAATACTATTGTAATTGCTCTGGTGCTTCAGGTTTTAATTTCAGTTGAAGATTGACAAAATAAATATATCTTGGTATTAGAATGAAATTTAACCACCGACTAACTTTTAACAGCATCGAATTGTAATAAGCGAAGTTCCCAAAAAATTATGAAAAACTGCCTCGTATTCAAACCCTTTTATTGAAGACCCTACTTAAAGTCTCCTTAAACACGTACATTACAGCACATTTCATACAACACGTGCTTCCAAACTTCCCTCGGAACTTCGAAGCGTACGACGATATCCTTGTCGTGACTTGGCAGCCGTTCGATGTTGCGCTGTGTAATTGTACTCGCTGTACTTATATTGAAGACTTCAGCACATTACATGGTTGATGGAGTGATCAACAGGCGACTGGAGAACTTACTTGGTATGGTTTTTACGAAAATAATGTTTGATATATTTGACAGTCGTTACAGGTAGTCAGAAGTCTGACAACCAGTCTTACCAAGAGGTATCGTGTTACCCAGTTACTGGGTTGTGCAGGTAAGATAGGTAGTCGCTCCATGTAAAGTTCTGTTATTCAGATGCATCCATAGACTGGAAGCCGACCCCAACATAGTCGGAAAAAGGCTAGACAGATTGATTCGACAGAAAAGTTGAAAGGGAATCGTTTGTCTTGATATGGGCATGTGATATGGAGGGATGAATTGCACTTAACTAAAAGAGTGATGAATATAATTGTTGATGAATGGAGAATGAGAGGAAGACAAGAGAAAATATGAATGGATGATTATGTGTGGCATGATATGAAAAAAAATAGGAGTGAGTGACACAGTCACGGCTGACTGGGGAAAATGGAAGAAAAAAAAGGAGTTGCGCCGATCCCAACTAACATGGGACTAGAGCAGCAAGATGATCATGATGACGGTTTCAGTTATTGGTATAACATTCCATGAGATTATCTCTGCTAGAACACGATGACGATGTTCGCGATCAGTGGAATAATATACCGGCTGAAATTTTTTACCGTCTCGAGAATAATATGGTGTGTTGTGTAAGTGGAACAGAAGCCATACCCGGGAATATTTGCTTAGTAGCATTGACCACGCGGGCGGGCGGGATGCGCGAGCGGCTTGTGCGCCTGCGAAAGGATATCAAAGAGGCCGATGGCAAGTGCGGCAACTAGCTATCGGCCGCTAAGGAAAGCTACGAATTCATTGATAAATTCTGCGCATTTTGTAGGGTGCGTATGAATTGAATTTCAATATTTTATATAAAAATAAAAATAAACTGCCATAGGCATCTACTCCGTTCACCTATTATACCCAATTTTTTTCGAGACGGTACAAAAAAACATGCGGTATATTAAAAAGTTTTACGCTTAAATGGCAATGCCTTTCATTTTGAAAGTTAAACAACATTCATTGCGTTATTTAAGTTGTTGTGCAGACAAATTTCTCAAACGTATGAAGCAATGAACGAGGAATTTCCTTCAAATTCCTCCATATTGTGATTGACACTGTGTTGCTGGATAAATCTTTCTTCATTCTTTACACAGCACCAAGCCACGCGACCCGACATGGGACACGCGTGAATTTTTACATACAAATTCAATAAAAAAAACTTCTGTAATCCATAAATGCCTTCTTTTTTTAAATCAGCAAAAAACGCACTCTCGCAGCGATACTAAAAATGTAGTGTAGCGTAGTTACTCAAGAAGCGGATACCTTAACCTCCGGGCTATCACTTAAAATGTTCGCAGATATTCCTTTCGAAGCTCCGAACGGTGTTAAGATGGTTTTCTGATCGTAAAAGCAAGTTATAGGCATTTTATTGCAAATTGCATGCGTGGATTTTTCCACCGAAGACTTTGATGGGTGCCAGGATCGATATGTGGATTGTTGACATGTTGTTTATTACGAAGTTATAGAATCGATTTGTGTGGTGCTATTATGTTGAAACTGACTTCTGTATCCACCTTATCAGTTGATATATTGAATTGATCCCCTATAAGTTAATGATCATCTAATGATTATCTCTGTTTTAAATAAATGAGCCTCTAAAAAGTTTTTGGTCTGCGAATGATGATCACTTTTTGAAATAAATTAGCCTTTTTTCTTGCCGTTTTTATCCACAACGGGGATGCTCTTGGCTTGCATCTCACCTGATGGTAAGTGATGATCAGGCCGAAGGCGGAAGCGAGCTTCACCCGGAATCCTCAACCACAGAGGATCTGGCTATCTAACCTCTAACTCCTGAAACACATCAATGTTGTTAACATTGTTGTTACGACGACAGACTTATCTAAGATGGTGGTAGTTAGCCAGGCAGACTTAGAACAAACTCTACCATCAACCAAAACGAGCAGAATTTTTTTCCCTATAAATTTTGTGTAACCACTAGAACATAGGCGGTTTTCTCAACGTTGCGGCAATGGCGACCACGTCATTAACTAAGCTATCCCAAGCTATAGTCCGATCAAATTTGTTGGGGCAGACCAACCACGACTACTACAATGCTACATCCATAGTGGTCGTAGTTCCTTGGCTACCTAATGAGTATTTTTAGGACACATATTCGATTAAATAAATGTCAGTTGATAGTATCAGTTTTTTGTTTTGACGATTATTACATTCGACTGAATCATGAACAATAGCTTGCTGCGTGATACGAATTAAGCACCGAGATTCTTAAATTTCTTGTGGTGGCAGAAGCAATAAAAGAAAAGCTAATGTGCCACTATGTGCCACTTGTAATAGACACTCCTTGGTAGGTGAATAATACTATCTTCGCATTCAGCACTAGCCTAGTGTCTTTCTTTGGGGTATAACTCAACTCTAACTTACCTTTTGGCAGCAATATATTTGTATGTAACAGTGTATTGAAAAAAAGAGAAATTCCACTCAGAGCACTGATTTCAACAGCACTTGAACAAACCGCACCTGAGAACTTCCACTAACCGCACTGAACCACCATTTTGATAAGAGCGGATCAGTGGAGCAGTTTATTCATATTATTTTTAAACCCCGAACGGCGCTTGCACAAAGTTTGTAGTGATAGGACGTATGTATCTCTCCGTTGTCGTTTGTAATCTATCTATACGTATATATACTTAATTTTACCTCTTAATCTTCGGAACCACTCGTACTGCTCCGATTCAGAAAATATGTTATAACAAGAAATTTCACGTGGATGAAATCACAGGCTTGTACCTATAAGCTAGTAGTTAATAATTCAAAAGTCGTAAATCAGTGTCTAAATAAACCCTTTAATAGCAACGAAATTAAAGACAACCATTTAATCACTGCGCAAGTTTCATGTGTCAGTCTGTAGGTATGTCTTCGTTCAAATCAAAACTAGATACTTAGCAAAAGCGGGTACAAAGTGGCTTACTAAAGGATTACATAGTTAGCAAAGTGACTAATCATAGGGGTTGAAAGTTTCCTTAAGTGGAGAAAACTAATTGTGAGGGAATTGCGATTTTGCTTAGATCTGTTAGTTGTACGTAGTTATATTAGATGGCAAACTTGTTTATTATTTCTTGATTGATATTTATTACTTTTAGTACCCTATAGTTACTGTTCTTGTTAGTTGTTTTGAAAATAATCTATTTCGTAACAAAAAAAAAATATGAAGGAATAATGAGAACTTTTTCAACGACTGATGATTCCTGTATATTATTGACGCAGTGAGCCTGAAAATCTTCCTAATTTATTCACCAAAACATTCTGTTAAATTTTTGAGGTATGATGGTTATCACGCTAAGACTTAATAATATGCGCGTACAACTTTATAAGGTGTGATAAGCCAGCTCTTCAGTCCTTGTTAATCAATCGTAGAATGTCACTAAAGATTGTTTTAACTTAAATAACAACATTTCGCCTGGATTCCCTGGAAGGTTAGGCAGAGGGGTAACTTAGTAAACCCACATTTCGACAGCTACGTATGTTTAAGTCTCATATAATAAGGAGCGAGCTTATTGCCATTATCCAACCACAAATCCAGGAAATGCGCTCCCCCAGGAAATCAGGATGGCAACCAACCGATTATCCTTTAAAGTTAAAGTTCGCGAGCACATTCGTAAGAAGTTGGCAGTATCATCACAACGGTAATGTTTTCCCATTGTTCGTCTTATTTGTTTTAGTATATTCGTGTATTTATGTACTTATATTTATTTGTGCTTATATTTATATATAATTAGGCATATCTATATATATAAAAATCAATTGCTGTTCGTTAGTTTCGCTAAAACTCGAGAACGGCTGGGCCGATTTAGCTGATTTTGGTTTTGAAATGTTTGTCGTAGTCCAGGGAAGGTTTAAACGGTGAGAAAATTAGGGTAGGTAGGGTAGGTAAGGTAGGTAGGGTAGGTAGGGCTTAGTGCTACCCGTGCGAAGTCGGGCTGGGTAAAGCTAGTATTATAATATATTTATAGTTTGTAATAGAATAGAATAGAATCATTTTATTTCGGACAGAGTCCATAGGGCTTAAATAGGTATATATGTGTATCTAATGTATTACTTAAATATATTTTTTTTGTATTTAAATTTTTCGTAATTGCATCTACCGCTGTTGGTCTCTGCCCCAAATTAAATGACCTCTGATGTTCTTTATGACCAAAGGTTGACTGGTAGAAAATGCCTATGTCACTAAGTCCGCCTCTGTACATTTCTGTGCTTGAAGTATTGAATAAATAAATAAATGAATAAATCCAGTCTCCAGGCTGCCACTGAGAAAATCCTGATGGAAAAACTCAACAACCCTTCACCCGACCTGGAAATCGAACCCGGGACCGCTCAGCAGTAGCGTTTGCGACCACGAGGCAATTTTTATAAATTGTATGCACCAAAATTTTTTGTAAAACCGCCATACGTCTAATAATATTTCATCACATATTAAACTAAGCCACTCAAAAGAAATAGTGGCATATCATTTACCAGCAACTGAGGAACTCGGACTTTTTTGTAACAGCCCCAATGTGTAATAACGCGTAATAGAAAGTGTTATTACGCGTGTTATTCGGTAAAATAACTCCTTTTTAAGTATGAAGTAATGCTGAGCTTATGAACGTGTCTCTATAATGTGCGAATATACTTGTATGGTGTTCCCAAAAAAATAATTTGTCGTGTGTATATATATGTTGGACCTTCGTAATTTTTCGATGACTTTGTAAAACCATAAGACACAATCGGATCGTCTTGGCATATTTCGGTTATATGATTTCAATACCAGTCCAAGACATAATAGTTTAACTCAGTAGGTAATAGTTTGCCCTATGTAAGAACCGAACCGATAAGACCTCATGCTCTGCAGCAAGTTTTTATTTCTTAATTTTACCCTAAATTCAAACCCATTAATAAAACCACACTCAAAAACGTCAATGCAAACCCGCACATAATTTCACAATCCATTACTCGTTTGGTTCAACCCGTAAGATTAAATTCACCCACGTGCTTACTCGGGTGGAGATGTATGCGAAATGGGTGTGGGCTGCTTACGCGCCAATGACTTATTTAAAATATTCCGGGGTAAGGTATGAAATGTATTTGGTTAGCACAGAGCAGTGTGGTGAGACTGATGGAGATAACTGGAGTTAATAAAATAATAATATAATAATAAAAATTTTATTCAAGTATAAGTATAAAGTAAAATTATGATATAGATTAATTACAATCGAGGAAAATTAAATTCTAACTGTAATGTAGACCTGCCTGATCTAGGTTTATGAAAAACCTGTGTTTCAGGCCATCAATTTACATCAAACATTTAAAAAGAAGACAACAATAGGTTTATTACTAAGCTAAATTAAAAGAAGACATGATATTTTCAATGACTTAAAGAGTAACTATTTATTTGGGTATATTTTTTTAAGACTAGATTATTTAAGATATGATGTTTAAATAAATTAACAAATAATATTAAAGTAGATAAACTGGACACTGTTATTAATTAGGTAAAAGAAGAGACTTAATATAGAGTAGATAGATAGAGATATTATTTTAAAATTTCTAGTAGTTTTTCCGTGTCTGCGTAATTGAGTTTTGACAAATATTCTTGTACTAGTAAGTTACACCTATTATAACTTAAACTAAAAATCTTTAGCACTCTGTTAAGCTGGTTATACAAGTAGGGCCCTAAAAATAAATAAAATCGATTAGCAAAAGCATGTTTAGTCTGGGAGTTAGTACAAACCAAATCTTTTCTTCTCTTATCTGAAGGTACGGGGTTAAAATAGAGTTCAGTGTGTTGGAATAAAACTACATTCAAAACAAATATTTGACGTACTGTTAGCACCTTACATGCCATATAAAGCTGGTGCGTAGGAAATCTAAATGGGCGAAAAGTGGCAACCTTTAAAACTGCTCTTTGGGCGCGTTCTAGGTGGAGTAAAATTGATTTAGCGGCCCCACCCCAGGAGGTTATGCAGTAGGTAATAATAGATTGACACAACGCCAAATAAATCTGCCTAATTAATTTAAAGTCGGCAATGTTACGTAAATTTTTAAAAATGTATATTAGTTTACGTACCCTGGTGCATAATACATCGATGTGTTTGCGGAAATTCAGGTTTGTGTCAATCGTGACGCCTAGATATTTGATATGATCGGTTTTAGCTAAAGTGGGACAAGTGCATGCAATGTCAGCATAATGTATATTACAATTGTTATGCGCTTGAATGTTTAGATTAGTAAGCGTTGGATTAGTGTTTCTCATTGTAAATAATAGGTACTTGGTTTTATCTGTATTTAAAGTTAAGAGATTTTTATGAAGCCAATTTGACACAGTATTAAAGCCATTCTGTGCTACCTCATAGACCTCGGCCTTTGATTCAGCTGCAAACAGTAGAGCTGTGTCATCCGCATATGACATAATTACACCCAATTACAGTTGAAGTGAGCTTGAAGCAGCTGTCAATAGTATCAATCCTTAGCATCAGGTGGACTGACAGTTTACTTCCCCTATGTTTTCACGGTGAGATTGCAGAAACCAGCTTTTAAGTTTTAAATTAAAATAGAACCCACGTGTGGCGATGCTTAAATATATAGCCATCCAGCACTCCCAGAAGTAATTTTAGTATGGTTAAGTTACCTACTAAGGTCAGTTCTGCGTGCTAAATCATATAGGTGCTATCAAAGAAGTTCATATCTAACTAGTTTGAAAACAAAATCCCGTGAACACGATGACCACATCTGTTACCGGCCCGGGTCTATACCCGCGGAGCGCTGCAAGCAAGAATAGTCCTTACGGTGGTTAGTTGCACGCCTCACAACGGTTCAGCGTGTGAGAGTGCTCTACTCTCGATATGTCGCCTTGTCAAACTTTCCAACATAACATCGTATTGAGTATTGAGTATTGAGTATCGTTTCTATAAAAGCAATTCATTTTAAGTCGCCTTTATTTCACACCTGTCACTTTATTTTTCAGTTCCTATTTAAAAAAACGTCTAAGGGTTAATTCGACCAAACTTCTATAATTTGTAGATACAAGTCTCAGCCTGCGAATAAATTCTGAACTCTTTACTGTCTTTACATACAAAAACTGTCAGATGTAAATATATTTCGTCGGATAAAAGATATCAGACTTTAGTAAAATCAGCCCTTAGTGAGAATCTGGGTGTTAGAAGTAGGTACTTAGATACCTACTGTTTGTTTGCGCTTCATGACAATTAATAGAATTAACATTGTTTCCGCATGGGTGAATCATTCTATGTATGTAAATATGTATTTAGTTATCAGCGTGGGTCAGAACTCCTGTCAATCCCTTTGACTGAGTGATCTTAATAATAGATTAATGTAACATTACATATTGAGACCCTTCCGTGCTTTGGAAAGCACGTAATCCGTTGGTCGTGGCTGTCATTCGTAGATCTTTGACAGTCGTTACGGGTAGTCAGAAGTCTGACAACCAGTTTTACCAAGGGGTATCGGGTAGACGCAGTAACTGGCTTGTGGAGGTCAGATAGGCAGTCGTTCCATGAAAAATATTGGTATTCAGCTGCATTCGGTAAGTCTGGAAGCCGACCCCAATAAAGTTGGTAAAAGGCTAGACAGATTGATCGAACTTGTAGTAACATTGGTACAAACAATAAGTTTCAATGAGATTTTATTCAACATTGTTATCTAAAAGGTTTTTGAAAAGCACAAGGCAAGGTTTCATGTTTTACTATGCATTACAATTCCCTAGTGCTTTGTGATTAGTATATCGTCTAAAAGGCTGTAATAGTACGCAGTTACGCTCTGTCATTATAAGCCTTTTAGTTGATACCATCGTACAAGTTTTATACGTTGAACTAGCCATGGCATTTGAGTAATGATAAACTGTAACCTTGCTTGAAATAATGTACTAGCTAGATTGTGTAGACAGATTATTGATATTTTACGTATTGTTATTTATTTTACCTGGTGGCATCTACAACGCCACATATGAACTACTTATCAAAGACCACGACGACGACCAAGACATCACACAAATCCCGCATCGCGCAATATTTTTTTACTTGTGCAATACATTTATAAGAATAATCGGATGGATTCGACAGTGTGGCTCGTTGTATAATCAGAACCATCCTTTTGCCCTAATCCTCTAAGGCAGGGATTACCAACCGGCGGGTCGCGCCCCCCTCGGGGGGCGTAGAGTGATCAATGGGGGGCGCGGCGTTTCTAACAATAGAGTATAGATTTATTAAATTTTATTGTCTTGGTTAAGACTAGTTTCCAAATCCCAAACGTTTCATAATAGTTA
Organism: Agrochola lota; assembly: GCA_947364205.1. Lineage (NCBI taxonomy): Eukaryota > Metazoa > Arthropoda > Insecta > Lepidoptera > Noctuidae > Agrochola > Agrochola lota. The sequence continues at coordinate 4,478,652 of OX376225.1, read as the reverse complement.
CTTAGGTGCTGTAAAATGAGGTTTAACTTTTCTGCATAAGTCGACAAAATAAGTTTTTCGATTTTTGTTTGAATGGACTAAAGAAAATCGGATGGAAATCCAAGGGGGTGCAAACATTTTCGGCCTCACTTTCGCTCGCTTTTCATTCTTATGCTTTTCTGGTTATGTCGACAAAATAACTCGGGGCGCAATGATTTTAAATGAAAGTTAAGGGGGCGTGCATGTTAAAACGTTGGTCACCCCTGCTCTAAGGCACTATACGGTTCATAAAACCTTTTTTTAGCATATTGAAGACTTTCGCTAACACGTCAACCATTCAAATACATAGAGCAGACGTTTGACACTCGTCAGGTGCCGTCAAAGCCTTGCCAACTGACGTCATCACGGCATGTGCGTCGCTCGCAAATTACCACGTCAGTCAGGCGTGTTGATTAAACTACCCTCTATGTGTGGTTTACTGATTTGACGGTGTTTATTGAGTCTTTGTCCGAAACGACAAACGTTTAAATTGAAGTTAATTTTGACAGCGGCATTTTTCGGCGAACCGTTTTGATACGACAATTGCTGTTCAGGTCTGAGTTGAACGGCGGTATACACAATCATAATCCGAATGATTAAGAGGAAGGGAATTGTTAACACCAGGGTCTGAAACCGGTATGATCAACACGTTTTTTTTTTAGATTAGAACATTTATATTTTTTCTGATTTTTTTTTAAAGTCACCGTGATTACAAGCAGTATTAATACCGGTTACCGAAATTAAAATTACCTCTATCTCACACTTGCCGTCGGCATTAGTTAAAGGGCGTGCATCGCCTGTGGTAATAAAACGGTAACCTAAATAGAGGTAACATGTTTCTTCTTCTTGGTTACCCAGCTAGCGGTAACCTTAGTCGTAGAAGTAACCAAAATTCTTCGTTACTACCTGTACCGTAATTTTTAAAGGTTTTCGGTCCCTGGTTAATACATTGCTTCATATGTTTGAAAAATTTGTCTCCGGAGCTACAAGAATAACGCAATGAATGTTGTTGAACTGTCAAAATCAAAGGCATTACCCCGATAGTTTAGTCCAACTATTATAGCTACCTATCGAATTATCTAAACCTAACCTCAAGTTTTACCTTTTAACAAAAGACAAAGTCAATCAAATTCTATTTCGCTGTATGTTCAAGGTGCATCTTCAGCTCCTTCAGGTTTAAAAAAAAACCGCTTTACAGGCGAATCCAAGTGTAAATGCTGTTTTTGACGAGTGATAGCGAAGCGTTTCAGAATGGTACACACATGATTTAGAGTATTTATATTATACAATTTTATCATCTTAAACCCACAGAGAGCAGTGGGTACTTTACTTTGTGTACATTATTTCATCACCACTGCTCTCAAAAACGGTGAAGGAAAACATCGTGAGGAAACTGACATGTCTTCGAACCAAAAATTCGACGACATGTGACATCTGCCAACCCGCACTGGGCCCGCGTGGTGGATTATGGCCCACTCCCTCTCACAGAGAAAGGCCTGTGTCCCAGCAGTGTGAAAATTATAGCATGATTAAGTTAAAACCACAGATGTAATAATTTAAAATGGAACATAAATTAAATGAAAATAAAAAAAGTTAATGATGTTGAAAAATTTATGAATTCCCAAAAATAGCTTACGTGCGCTCTGTTAATTCAGCTGACCGATGGAAAAATTTAATCTCTATTTATAATCCTACACACTCGCCAAAAGGTTTCGGATTAGGATTATTTGTTTTCGGGATTGGAGGCTTACAATTTAAAACGTGTAAAATATTTAGTAGGTGTTTTAATTTTCATTTAGGTTTAAGTCATTAGTATTATTGAAGCTAACAACTAGAGAAAAATATTGGATGCAATAGGATGTTAAAAAAATTTGCTTACATTAAAGAAAAAATAAAAAAAACTTGTTATTTTCGTGTTTTGTTCTTTCTTTGTCTCATGTTTACCGCAAATAAACGTATTTTCTTTCTTTCTTTTCTTTCTAAAGTTTGAATTAAAGACATTTCCACCTGGCGAGACCGCCATGTCATGTTTTTCACATTATATCGTTAAAATCCTAAACTAAAAACTATGTATAAATAATCTTATCTTCTATATATCTCTATATAAATGCGAAAGTGAGTGTGTTTGTTTGTTACGCTTTGACGCTAAAACGGCTGAACGGATTTGGATGAAATTTGGCACATCGTTAGACCATGACCTGGATTAGAACAAAGAATACTTTTAATCCCGATATTCCCAGATTCATGCTCCCATCGAGACTTACGCGGGTGAAACTGGTATGCTTATAAAAGAACGCATATTTTTGTAGAGGCAACTATGCTTCTTATTTAAATTATTAACCAATTTACAGCGCAGCCTATATAGCCAGAAACAATCTAACGCTTTCCCTAGGCACTCATGTTATCCCCGGCTTCCACTTTAATTGTAATTCCACCAATTTCCGAAAAGAATTTAATCATCGCATTTCAGTTTGCAGCGACTGAAAAAAATATCCGCAGACGAAGTTCGTCATAAAATAATTCCACTTTTCATTCCCTTTATGAAGAATGCTGTGCGGCAGTTTAAAAATCCCAACTCGGATGTAGTTTGAAAATAATAAAAATATTGTTAAGTGGGAGTTATAGTCCTCTGTTTGGTTCAGTCTGGTTGGGATGGGGGTAAAAACCACATGGTATTTTAAAATTTGCAGACATTTTCTGCTCTTTTATTTTGCCATTGTTGTAAATTGGACATCTACAGTGTATGTTTACGCGTAATAAAATTAAGTTTAACATGTGTATTGTTTAGATAAAGAACATGAAGGTCAAATATACTACGGTCATATAACATCAATATACCTGTACTGTCTGAGAAACTAACATTAGGTACCCTCAGAGCTAAGTCTGTCATAGTTGAGCCATATACAACGTAGCCATAACTTTGTACTGAAACTATAAACTCTATCCCCACCTAGGTACTATCGTAAAACACAATGTATATACTAGGAATATTTTTGGTAGATGTTATGGGCAATACTCGCCCAGCAGACCGGAGATACTTCTAAATTATGAACCTTTAAGCCGCTTATTCATTTAGAAATTAAGTTGCGCATAATTGTTTCAGTAATATGTTTTTGTGTTGCTAGCAACATGTTAATGGTCACATCCCGCAACATGAAATGTTGTTGGCAATAATGTTGTGGAATTGTTGCTTAACATTGTTTATGAAAAATGATAATTATTTATTCAGTAAGGTAGGTACAAACACTTTAACAACGGATCGGCTTCCAGTCTAACCAGATGCAGCAGAATATCAGTATTTTTCATAAAGCGACTGCCTATCTGACTTCCACAATCCAGTTACTAGATGGTAATACAACCTTGGTAAGACTGCTTGTGACGACCCGTAACCACTGTCAAAGATCTTCAAATGACAGCCGGAACCAACTGCTTAACGTGCATTCCGAGTCACGAGAAGGGGTCTCGAAATGTAAAGATGGTCACTATCTACAGACCAACTGCGGTAATTGTAGCTTAACCTTATCGATCGACCCGTACGGCAGTTATTACTTAGCCACAAGCCCCTCGATTATTTTTTCCAAACTACAATTTTAAAATGAATACGAGGCTATAAGAGGCTCTAAACTTACATAATTATATCTGGGACATCCTGTTTAGAAAGTTCTACAAGTCCCCTAAACAACCTCTCTGACTGGCCGAAAGGTTAACACGGTCGCGGATAAGCACTTATTTCTCGTGAGAATACGTGGGAAGAAGAATCAATTCATGATATTACAAGTAACTATCAACATATGAATGGAATAGAAATGCATCATTGAGATGCGTTTGCATAGCATAAGCCACGGGCGTTCCAAAAATAAATCAATCAGACTATACTCCCTCATTATTTGTTACAGGGTAATGACCCAAATTCAAAGGCAGAGCGTCGAAAATTCCAGAAATTCATAAACAAAACACTGCTGTTGACCTTCTACCCGCTGCGGTTTCCGAGACGTTTCCTGCGGTGAACCGCATACTCCTTTATCAGCCATGCCTTTGAATAGACTGTATTTTGAAGACTCGCAAAGCAATTGTGTGAAAGGGTCGCTTTTTTCTGCAACCGTCAGGTTATTTATTTCTTAGAAGCAAATCTTTGAAGTGTACTGTTTTTTTATTGGGTAGGATAATAATTTAAAAATCATGAAAACCACCCTTTCCGAACGTAAAATAAGTTGCTATTCAAATAACCTTCATCAAAAAACACGATTATGCAGTGGCATGTTCCAGAGGAGTAATGCCATTACACCGCTACGGTCACTAGCTACGACAGCTACGCTTGCGTAGCTGTGACGTCATCGCGTCAGCTACGCCGTAGCAACAGCGCAATTTTTTGCTTCTTCAGAATTTTTGATAGGTTTTTAGAGACGGACGTTGATATATCAACAGCCAATATTCTTGATAATGATTTTATAATTTTAACAAGATATTTTACATTGCTAGAGGAAAGTATTTAACCTTGAAAGTCTGTTGCTCTGCGTACAATAGTAATTATATTATTAACCCGAGCACTGGTGATAAAATTTCCATAATAAAACTACTACGGCAATACATTACATGTTCAATCTTTGAAACGAACTTCCATTACTTAAAATGTAGGTATACCAAACATATAATTGTTTCAATTTCCAGAACTATGCCTAATATGCCATTCCACGTGAATTCCCAATTACTGACACTATTCATCAATATACCATCCAATATTACTCCAAAATTCACGGAAACAGCGCAAACAAATAATATTATCAATCCATTGCCGACATATCCCATTGGAATATTTACTAGTTGATGCATTAGAGTACCACATCTATCCGTTCCGTACAGTCTTCCACCAAATTACAGTCTCAACCGCTCAAAACTTTCGAAGCAAATTCACCCTTATACAGAAGTTAAAAAGGGTGGAAATCCCGTGTGATGTTTTCGGCAGAGGTCGATAACTACGTTATGGAGTGGTGTTCCGTTGGGTGGTGACATGTCCAGCTGTATTAGTCAAGGGACGTTTTCATGTACAATTTTGATCGATGGTTTTAATCATTTTCAGATATGTTTTTGTGTAAGCTTGGGTATATTTGGGAATCTAATTTGTTAGATGCATGTTTGAAACTTCGTGGTGCTGTGTGGATTTAGAATAGAGAAGGTTGTTAAAAGAATCCGTTGGTGTAGCGTTACATTTTTATTTTTTTCTACCTTTGGGTGTACTATTTCTCATTCCAGACCCAAGGCACCCCTGGAGGTGCCACGGGTACTTAGATTCGGACCTCCCCAGGTCAATTAGTGCAGTGCTTTTGAATGTACTACTAATACTTAATGTACTACTAATACTTGGTATTACAACTATGTACGCCTACCTACTAATATATGATTTCATTTTTATCTCTAATGTGAAGCTAATGTGACCTAAATTGTACTTATGTACATTAAACTAAATTAGTTATAGATATTAAACACTTTAAAAATAAGGTCTTGCATTTTTCATACTTAAAAAATCTTAAAGGGATTTACACAAAATATAGAGTTACAAACAATCTGTGTTTTTACTCGTTTATTTATTTATTTATTTAACAGTTTATGTACACACATTATAAATAGACAAGAAGAAAGGAACAGAAAAAAACGTACAAAGGTTATGCTTATTTCTAAAGAAATCTCTTCCAGCATACCTGCGATAGGAAAGTAGTTAAAGAGATGTAGACAACGTGTGTAAGATTAGAAGAGGAAATAATATACATAAAATAAAAACACTTAATTATTCGCTAATTTAACTATAAACATACAATATGAGAATAAACTTACATACATTCGTTACATTCGTTTGTTGTATTTAAAACCTTTACGTCGTCATAGTTTCACAGAAAGACGTCCACTGCTGGACATAAAAGGCCTACCCTAACATCACCACACACGATGACTTCATAGAAACTATTGACTGTCAGCGCCATTTCAGCCCTCTGTGAGCTTAATCAAATGGATTAAGTAATTTTAGCATGTTGTATCACAATAAACGGAGTTCCAAATAGTCCCAAATGTGGGGCCAGTCGTAACATTAAAGCTGACATGAATAAAGTGAAGTGTACCGTTTAGTTTTAGTACGCACTAGCAGGCGAGACGTGGGTCTAGATCGTATAGAAAGAAATTAGAGGGTACAGTCTGCCTAAGCCATAAAAAAGATGTATGATGACATCGAACAATTTATTGAATTGTCTACAATTAGCTTTAACTCGCGAAATTTTGCGGATTTATGTGTACCATCGCCCAGAGGTCGAAATTCGACCATAATTCATTTAAATCATTGTCTTCAAGATCTTGTGTCAAACGCATGGTAATGTGTGTAATGTTTTTTTTATTAACTTAATTTATTTCTAAAGTAGGTATATTATACATATAAAAATATTAGCTTTCTGCCCTCATACTCCTCCGTCCGCGTAATTTTCGTAAAAAGAGGTAAAAAGTTTTTGCTTCACGAATTAATATAATAATATATGTTTTTTATGCATATTCTATATCCGTGATATTCGGAAAGCTCATGACCTAAATAGGTGCCATTTAGGCCATGAGCTATCCGAATATCAAAAAATATTTGGTCTATTTGTTAAGGGGGAGGCGTGAAAATTGGTTTGCTGTTACAATGTATAGTAGATATTTGTTCCATAGTATTGTATAAATGTGCTTCAAAAATATATACAAAACATATAAACACATTGGGTACTTAATTATAGTTACACGTTCTTCTATGTAACCCAAATTCGTGACAATCGAATGAATTCTTGTCGACGCAAACATCCTTTTGATGCAGACTGTACCTCCATATTGAGTTGGACATGAACGCATGTAAGCATTTTATGAGTTAAGTAACGGTTTTTTTTAAATCCTATTTTGTCGCACTGCTGGGCAAAGGTCTCCCCCACACTCTTCCTTATGTTGAGCCTTCTCCGGCCAATCGATCAAGAACGAGCCCAAATCGTCACACCAGCGCTTTTTAGTTGTTGTTGTAATGAGGCACCCACTGTGTCGTGATCCTGGCCCATCTGTTTTGATGCATCCTATAGGTGTGACCCGCCCAGTCCCATTTTAGCCTCGCAGACTTATCGCCTTCATCGGCGACACCTGTTGGCGATAATTGTCTGCTGGGGAGTTTGTTGCGCCACTTCTTCTTCCCAGCTAACGCACTAGGAAGTGGTGAAGGGTGGGCGTTTAGGGGGACTGTCTTATGTAATTATGACGTTCGAAAAGTGCTGATTCTCAGCCTAGTCTAAATAAATGACTTGAATGTTGTCATTGTTGCCGTTGTAAAATTAATGAGGTGACTTTCTTGTTGAGTGAAATTGATTCGTAATATGTTAGTGGGTTGGTTACCTTTTCACTGAAAGGAGGCTTCTGCAAACGCTTGTAAGGGCAAAACGGTTGAAGGTACTACACGTTTCTGCCAATCCCTTTGGGGAATTTGGACGTGATGTAATATTGTTTTATGCGGGTACTCTTAAAAGGTTTTTCTTCTTTTCCACCGTGGGATCAATTCCTGCATCAAGGAATAAAATATTCGCATAGCCTGCACTTTATATATTGTAGTGGTCGAAGCTTTCAGCTTATGAGATGTGTGTGTTTTTGTAAACGCCCGAATAATAAAAAAAATAAACAAGGGTATAGCATTTATTAAAAGTCGGCCAAGTGCGTGTCGGACCACGCACAATGAAGCGTTCCGTAGTTGGGATGAATTTATCCCAAGAATAAACTTAACTTTGTAGCTGAAAAACATATTTCCCATATGGAATGTATGGGAGAACATGATTTTACAACTACAAATGTCGGTCGATTATTACTCGATAACTTATAAAGCCCACTTAGCTTTGATAGTTTTACTTTAAATTACGTTATATACTGCTGCCGTGAATTGTTTCACATACCTAAAACCAATCATTTAGCTGGCAGGGGGAGGGGGGACATGGTTCTAACAAAAAATAGCACTTTAAAGCTTATTTCACAGACGGATCCCTGAATCCAAAAATGGTTTTCACAAACTCACAATATTTATGACGAACCTTTCCTTTCCAACCTTTCAGAACATTTACAAAAAAAAAAAACATCCCCACTTAACGTGTAGGGGTGGTACGCTAAAAAACCACTTTGTTGGCGTGATTAATACGAGTATATATGCCCATGCCAAATTACAGCTTTTTAGTTCAAATAGTCTCTGAGCTAAGCCGCGGACAGACAGACAAACAGACATGGCGAAACTATAAGGGTTCCTTGATTACTACGGAACCCTAAAAATACCCTCAAAATCAATTCAAATTTCGAAGTCAAACTTCGAAACTAATCACGCCAAGTCTAGGCAACTCTAATTAATGCAGAAAGTAATTTCAAACATGTCATGTTGGTACGTTGTCAATGTCTTCCTGACGTGGGTTCTCTTCTATTATCTATTAACGGTCTCTAATAGATCGGTAATGGGTGGCATTTCAACGCCCTATGACGTCACAACTTGTATTAGACGAACTTCGTGTGGGTAGTTGAATTTGATTAATATTGGATTAGCTTGTCTAATTCTCTATTACATAGGTCCCGTTCCCATTTTGAATGATGTGTCTGGAAGATAGTGTCTATTCAGGTATTATCAATCTATGTGGTAATCTACAAATCTTTGATTGATTTAACACGAAAAGTAAGACAGCCAAAAAAGGTTTTATAAGAACTTAATGCATAGTCTACTTCTTCGTTTTCCAAATTGGCGTAAACAGTCTGTGAGCAGCTCACCATGCCGTGGTAAAAAGGAAAAATCTAGTTACCAAGATTGCAGTGGGGCTGTCTGATAGATTGCACATGGGGGCATACTACGTATATAAAGTTATTGGAACGAAGGTCTTTAACGCGGCTTGTAAACTTTCAGAAATCGTCACACTAAGAAGTGTTAATACTTGCAACTGTATTCTTTTAATTTAAAGAGAAAGAAAGAGAGAGAGAGTATGCCCGCAGAAAAAAATACAAGGAAATTTACAGTGGCGTGGGATAAAATTGTATACATCGGCCCGAGTACACTGTATGAGAGAGACAAAGTGTGAATTTGGTCAAAATAAAATCCCAGATGGTGGCTGCGAAATTTTAATTTTTTTCTTCACTGATGTTGTTTTCATAGTTTTCGAAAGTACTAAAGCCGATAGTGAAATACAAATGAAAATTCAAGATGGCGGCCGGGAAAATTTTCAAAAACGAACGAGAAACAAAGAAGAACACTCCGAGGGGTTAAGGAAGTATTCCTATGTATTGAACTTACACTTACATTTCGTCACTTATGTTTAAGTCACATGTAAGAGGGGGCGATCCCATTTAACTTATTTTTAGGGCAAGAGCATTACCTTTCATAATACAGTCACAAATAGTCACAATCTTCTTATTTTACCACCCACATTACAAAAATAAATAAAAACTCGAGCGAAGGATTACCAAAGAATCTAATCGTGTAACGTTTCTAACCCACTGCGCAAGAGATTTCGACACACAGATATGCTAATCCTTTAGAGTTAACAGGATTACTGGAAGCCTCTTAGATTGTATTCTTGGGCTCTGTGCGCTTGAGTTAACTTTGCACCTGTGTTTGCTCGTAGTTGAGGCAAACTGCCTTAAGTTTAATGATAGTGAATTTGTCCTGTACATTGTATGGTACTACAAGTCTCTTTTGAGCTTGAATGGCATTGACAGGAGGGCGCTGCTGGTAAACATTTGTGAAATATTGCACTAAAAAGTTCCGATTTTGGCCACGTGCTATAAGATCCTCGTACCATTGTAAGCGAGATCATGAGATTAATATTGGTCGGTCGGATTAGTATTGTATGCAATTTCCACGTACAGTTTAGGTGTCATGAGTTAAACTGATAAAAAAAAAACGGTGAACTACTAGTCGGACTACCATACGAGGGGTTTCGTACCATAATAAAATAGAGAAAAAAAACAAGTTTCTTGTATGGGGACCCCCACGAACTTGTTTTTTTTTCATCTATTTTCAGAGATAGACATGATCTGGTTCTTTGCTGCCGTAGTAATCTACGGCAGATCATGTGCAGCGAATCAAGCAGCTTTATGAGGAATTGCAAATTGGCAAAGTTTATTAAAAGTTTAGACATTCTTTTTATGAACATTTAGAACGTCGAATATGTGCGCTAACAACAAGAAGAGACGCAGTTCTGCTTAGAAGTTATGAAAGAACTTTATTAAGTTTTTATTGTTAGTTGTCATAGTGGCAATAGAAATACACAATCTGTGAAACGTTCAACTGTGTAAAAAATACTGTTCATGTGATACAGCCCGCTGATAGACAAACGGGACGGATGGACGGACAGCGGAGGCTTAGTAATGGCTTCCATTTGGCAACTTTCGGCTACGGAACCCTAAAAAGATTGACATCATTTTTCATAAATAGGTATTTGGAGTTGATTTAAGAACTGTTAAAGTAAATTAGTTAAGACTTTAATTAAGCTGAGCGATTTTGTCTTTGCTTTCTAGGTGTCCTTTTATATATTCAGTCATAAACCACATTTAAATAACTGTTCCAAACATTATTGTTTTCCGGAGGAACCAGCTTCGCGTGCTAATTATTCCCCATGGATCATTGATTGATTATAATCAATCATGATGGGACTACCTTTCCTACCGTAATACTCAAATTGTGATCGATCGAACGAGGTGGCAGGGGGTGGCGTTGGGGTATTACATACACCTATGTTCGCTGCAAGTGTTGTGGCATGATATCGGTACTGATGGATGTAATTAGAAGTAAGGAATGTACGTGAAATTTTCTGTATAAATTAGAATTTAAGGCGTCGTAGGTAACTCTATTTTTCAAGTTATATTGTCTCATTGCTGATTACCAGGTTGAGCTCGAGTGTTCATTATTAAAAAATTATAAGTGTTGGTTATAAGAAGATTTACTTAAGCATATTATTATATGAATTTAACATTATCAGTTTTAATTGTCATTTTTTTTTAGCTTTTTATTTTTCCATGTTATTATTACTTAAGCATATTTTATTGATTTATTTTTTGCGAGAGTGCCAATGCCAAGAGTAATTGCGTAATATTGTCTTTGGTCCGTGGCCTTGACATCAACCAATGAAAAACATTGTTTTTACTTTTTATTTTATTTATTGGTTGAATACAAGGCCTTTGGATACTTTTGTATGTGTGTATTTTATGTCTTTATATGTGCGTTTTGTTTGTGCAGAATAAACAATTTCTCTTTCTTTTCTTTATTTTCTTACTTTTCTGTCTTTTTCTTTACTTATAATCTTTGCCTGTAAGTAAAATTCGTTTACATACATACATAAGCTCACATTTCCCATGGGGTAGGTACTAACTACAGAACGACACTGCTACGAACCATACATACTGCTTTTGCTTCGTGTACGTTCATACATCTGGTCCTTCACGCACGCCGGTTGCGAGTACTACGCACCTGACCTTTCTGAAGAACATCACTAATAAGGTCACAATACAATTATGTCCTTCTGAGGAGTGGCTAAGTAATAACAGCTGCACGGGTATTAAGCTACGCTTGCCGGGGTTGGTCCGTAGATGGGTGACTATCTTAACATACCGAGACTCCTCCGTGCCTCGGAAAGCACGTTAAGCCGTTGGTCCCGGCTGTCATTCGTGGATCTTTGACAGTCGTTACGGGTCGTCAGAAGCCCGAAAGTCTGACAACCAGTTTTACCAAGGAGCAACGTATTAAGGCTTGTGCAGACCAACGCGGTACCCAGTTACTGGTCTGATAGACAGTCGCTCCATGTAAAATACTGGTATTCAGCTGCATCCGATTAGATTGAAAAATTAGATTGGAAAAGGCTAGACAGGTTGATTGATTCATATTATTTATGGCACGTTTTTAGATCATGAGCTATCCGGATATCTAAAAATATTTGGCCCAGGTCTTAATATAAGAGAGAGACGTGAAAATTGATTCGCTTTACAATGTATACTTAGTAGATAATATGACATTCTAAAAAAACTTAGCAATTATTGTCCTTCAAACATTTCACCAGGCTGATGACACTAAAATGTTGAATTCAGTCGTCTCAAATACGAGATTTCCAGTAATTTTGCACAGTTTTTCGAGCGAGAATTTCCCTAACTTGTCAAACAATTTCAGCGGGATTTTAACCGTCACTTTGTTTTTCTCCTATTCGTAGACCGCAATGGGGGAAAACGGTTATTTTCTACATTATACTATACTTGGTTTACCTGTGGCATTGCTTGTATAATACAAGTTTCTGGGTTAGGTTGTAATCATTGCTTTAAAAAAATATGCCAAAGAAAATCTAAATTAGATTTACTTTGGCATATTTTTACCTAGGATTTCGCAATCGATACATTTAATTTGCCTTTGCCTACGTAGACCTACATAATTTTTTTTTTTTTTTTTTGAGGATGTGAAATCATCAAATGACTGCTCCCGCTCTGGGCAGAGCGAGAGGGTGTGTCAGACTTTTACTGACTAAAACCCACCCGTGTTCCTTCCGTTGCCTGTGTGCCGGGGCCGCGATATCCCTTTCGGACAAACCCGCAACCCCAAGACCTACATACCTTACATAGTTATCGTTATTCTGAAAACGATGCACCTTCAATAAAATTAATATACCTACCACAATAGGTAAAAAGAATTAACAATGAAGCAATGACAGATAAATTAATTATGTGATAGATAGGTACATGATGCTCACATATTTAAAAACATTGTTAAAGGTATATAATTTTCCTGTAATAAGTCAGTGTGTGAGTTAAGAGGGTTAATCTTAAAAGTTGGCAACGTCGCAAATAACTGTCAAATATTTACCTGTTTTGATTCATAAAGCAATATTACTGAATAGAAATAAGAAAAGTGGCTAACTAGCGAACTAGAATATTAATAATGTTTTTTTTTTTTTGTTTAATTTAAGTATAACATTGAATTTGATGTTGTACCCATTTTAGGTGTATAAAACGCATTTGGAAACTTTCCGAATAGTTTTTTTTACATCTAAAACTAAACATTCGGTGTTACGATATTAATTATTGCATTTCATAATCAATATTCTAGTTCGCTAGTTAGCCACATTTTTTATTTCCACACAGTAATATTGCTAAATTAATCAAAACAGTGAAATATTTGACATTTATTTGCGGTGTTGCCCACCTTCAGAATAAACGCTCTTAAAGTCATCACAGAATATAAAATGAATTTCATAAAAATAATAAAATACAATTAAATTACCAACCAGTTTGATTTTGTCTAGTCATGTTTCTCTGTCTGATCGAGGTAAGATCCCCAGGTCACGTGAAATATTATAGAGTTTTTCTATTCTACCTATGTATATACTTAGCCCCCACTGCTGGACTAAGACCTCTCTTTCCCTACGGTATTTAAAATTCAATAGAACCTCTTGTTTGAAAAATACCAACATCAATATTCATGTGTGTTGTGTTCAAACAAACTTTCCCATTCGTCATACTACTAGAGATTTTTCTCTGTCTACGGAACGTGTGGGGAGAACGAAAATATGTGAGGAGTAGAAATTTAAAAATATAAGGTAAAAATTGTTAGTTAATCCTCTCAGAGAATATGGAGCAGTGATGTGTGATGAACGTTTATCCTTTTGTTCAGGATTTAAACATTTAAGTCTAGAAAGCACCTGACTTATTAGTGTTTTTATACATGTCAGATTTACGTATGTAAACGCACCTAAGTATAATAACGTCACACTTGTATTCCCCGAGGGCTTAGGCAGAGCTGTAACTAATACATCCACATTTCGCCAGTTATGTTTAAGTCCCATGTAATAGAGGGCGAGCCTATTGCCATTAACCGGGCACAAATCCAGATTACATGCACGCTGCTACTGATAAATTCCAGATCGAAAAACCCAATAACACTTTGCCCGACCCGGGAATTGAACCCAAGACTTAATGAAGCAGTCCACGACCCACCTAAGATATAGTCAAAATGGTTTCGGATTTATCAACTTAGCCTTTAGTTTTCCCTCGGTGCCATTCTAGAACTAAAATATTAAATCTAAAGAGACATCTACCCACTGCCCCATATTCCGATATATATCTTTTTAAAGTTCTTTGTAAAGAGCTGTCAATTACACGAAAAACGTGGGTAGTACTTTGTTTACCGGAAAGGTGTGTTCAAACATTGAGCGGCAACAGCGCCGCAGCAACACAGCGTTTGCAGGCCACATTTCTGCCGCGCTCAGGTTAGGACCAAACCGACGCGCGGCAGTACTACGCGGCACATCTAAGACACGCCGCGCACTTCAGTTGGCAATATCAATCTGCCTAGCCTTTAATACGTCCGCAGAAATACGTCCAGACACAATTTGTGACGAATGTTTCCTAAAAATGTTTGTGCGCGGCATGTAGACAGAAGCTTTCGCGCACGGCAGTCGTCCAAACACAGCGCGGCAAGCCGCGCGAGGCAGCCGCGCACGATTGCCGCTCTATGTTTGGATACACCTTAAGAGCCGATTTTCACGTGATCGGGATTATGTAAACAGAAAATCCTGATGCCAACCCACACTATCTATAAAGAGACTTTCATTAATGGGACTTACATTGTCACTCGTATTTTATGTTATCCGTCATTCTTTGGCATACAATATACTTATATCTATCAGCCTTTCTAATTCTTGATGATAAAACAACTACAAAATAAATAAAACTTAATTTAATTTACAATGGATTATGTCATGATTCTTGTTACTAATAGCTACAAACGATTCTCATACATCCAAAATTGACACTTGGATCACTGCCCAACCTGTAAGCCACAAAGCTTGAAGATAAATGAACAAAAGCGACAAACTCGCGTGCCGATGGTTGAGAATATTTCTAAATGTATATTTTAGTTTCTGGGACACTTGTCTGTTAAAACAGATGGTTCGTCTATTTTGAACCGAAGCAGTTTCGAACGAAGTACGCATATATTTGGGAATCCCAAAAATGAATGTGACATTTTTATTTTAGGCAAAAATAGAATGGAAAGCTCTTCCGCGCTGATGCTCGAGACTAAGCGACTACTGGCGCTTAAAATAAAATGTATGGTACATTTTTATCGGCACATGCCTTTAGTATCAGCGACCTTATTGCGTTACATACTTTCAATCACAATCCTCGGTCGATTTTGAAGGAATTTCCAAATTTATTGCTTCATAGGTTTGAAAAATTCGTTTGCTTGACAACGTAATTGACGTAATTAATGTTGTTGAATTGTTAAAATGAAATTACCATTGTTACACAAACGTAACCGTGATTCCGAGTGATAACCCGCGTATAAGTGCAATTAAAATAGTGATGCAGGAAAGATCAATGTTAGTGTTTAGCATTTATATGCTGACTGATGCGGTATGTAATTTGGCAGATTTCACGGACGTCCTCAGTGCGGTGAGTGCTATCATTGATTCTAACAGTGCTGAGTGCGTCTACGTAATGGGGGATTTGTATGCTCACCCAACAGAGCGTTTTTATGATGAGCTGATGGACTTCTGTAGTGAACAGGACTGGTCGTTTAGAGACACTGAGCGTTTGGGTGTAGCATCAGATACGTACACGTTTATAAGTCAGGCTCACGAGTCGTCGAGGTGGCTTGACCACTGTTTGGTTACCAGGGCTGCGGCTCAAACTGTTAATAAGGTGTTTGTTCAGTATGATGTAGTGTGGTCTGACCACTTTCCGTTAATTATTGAATGTAATTTGGATGTAATAGTATCGAAAAGATGTGTATCTACTCAACATTTAAATAACAGGATTATGTGGGGTGAGCGGGACTTGGCGCAAATTAGATTGTATAAGACTAAGTGTCATAAGCTACCGAGATTAATAGATTTTTCTATGCAGTTCCGCTATTGTTGTGATCATACGTGAACTGATTTAAATCATAGACGTCTAATCTATGAGTTGTATGGGCAAATCGTAGGGGCTTTATGTGAATCGTCGGTGATTGGCAGAGACAGTAAGAGGTGCAAACGAAAAGTTGTTGTTGGGTAGAATAGACATGTTGCTGACGCGCACAGGCTTGCTAGGGATAAGTTTGTGTTATGGTCATGGTACGGCAGGCCTACTTCTGGCCGTTGATATGAAGAGATGTGTGAGTCGAAACGTATATTTAAATCTCGGTTGAAGTGGTGTCAGAGCCATGAGGATAAGATAAAAATGGATATGGTGGCATCAAGTCATTTAAATAAGGACTTTCGTGGGTTTTGGAAGAACACAAACAAACTCAATCATATGTCTAGCGTGTCTGTGTGCGTTGACGGTGTGAGTGACGCGCAGGGAGTAGCTGAACTGTTTAAAGCAAAATTTGAGGTAAAGTCGTCGTTAGGACCGTCGCAGGCGGTGATCGATGTTTAGCCCAAAGTGGAATTACGAGTCAGGGCTACTGCCAGAGACATTGCTTCTATCATACAGTCAATGTCAAGGGGGAAGTCTCCTGGTCATGATGGGCTCAGCATCGAGCATCTTCGGTATGCGGGCCCTCATTTGACGCGTGTGTTGATTTTATTGTACAATCTTTGTTTGAGTCGGATATGTTGAGAACAGTTGTAGTGCCCATAGCTAAAAATAAAACAGGACTATTGACTGATAGGAATAACTATAGACCTATTTCGCTGGCTACGGTTGTGTCTAAGGTATTGGACAGCGTGCTTAATGCGCAATTAAATAAACATGTTCAATTGCATGACAACCAGTTTGGATTTCGACCTGAGTTGTCTACCGATAGTGCCATATTGGGCTTTAAGCACGCTGTGGAGTACTACACACGTCGTAGCACTCCAGTTTACGCTTGTTTCCTCGACCTGTCCCGTGGTTTTGATCTTGTTTCGTATGCCACTCTCTGGAAAAAGCTTAATGATGCGAAGTTACCACCTGAAATCATAAATATCTTTAAATTTTGGTACGGGAACCAGGTCAATAGTGTTAGGTGGGACGGGGCTTACTCGTGTTCATATGGTCTTGAGTCAGGTGTGAGGCAGGGGGTCTGAGTTTTCCTACACTCTTCAACCTGCACATGGACCAGTTGATTGGGTAGCTGAGTAGCACCAGAGTCGGATGTTATATTGATGGCGTATGTGTCAACAACATTAGCTATGCAGATGACATGGTGCTGCTCAGTGCTTCAATCTGTGGCCTGAGGAAACTGGTGAGTGTGTGTGAGAGGTATGCCAGTGCTCATGGTCTGTTGTATAATGTGCAAAAGAGTGTCGTGATGGTGTTTCGGGCTGGTGGAAAATGTCCAGAAGCAGTACCTCCAGTAATGATGAATGGTGTACCGTTATCGAGAGTGCACTCATTCAAGTACCTTGGACATGTTTTGACCACTAACCTTAAGGATGATGACGATATTGAGAGAGAGCGGAGGGCACTGTCGGTGAGAGCGAATATGATGCCCGCAGGTTTAAGCGTGCTTCTACGGAGGTTAAAAAAACACTTTTTAGAGCCTTCTGTTCCTCGTTTTACACCTGTGGCCTGTGGGTACATTTTACGCAAAGGTCGTACAGTGCCCTTCGCGTGCAGTACCATAATGCTTTCAGGGTGTTGATGGGGCTGCCTCGCTTCTGTAGCGCATCAGGGATGTTTGCGGATTTGCGTGTTGATTGCTTTTATGCATTAATGCGTAAAATATGTGCGTCCTTGGTGCGCAGGGTGCGTGCCAGTTCCAACAGCATCCTGGGAGTTATTGCTGACAGGCTGGACTGCTGTATTGCGAGTCGTTGCTCCAGTATCTCTGCTGGAATGCTTTAGCAGTGATTATTTTGTTGTGTGTGTTTGTGTAATTGTATCACTAACATAGTTGTAAGTTAATATAATAAAAATCAACCATATCGGGCTTTGTGTATTGTATTGTTATGTTAATGTATTGACTTTCATCTATGAGTCATTGTAACTTGTTTAATAAATTAATAATAATAATAATACTTGTAAGGGTTTTACGATGTCGATGCCTACCGGGGTCGCGGAAAGAAAGGGATACCGAGGCTCCTGGCAACGTACAGCCAACTGAATGAACACCAATAGGTTTTAGTCAGTAAGAGTCTGACACGCCCTCCCGCTCCGCACAGATCAGAAGTTAATTCATTATTTCCCACCCCAAAAAAAAAGGGTATTACGCAATTACTCCGATGGGCTGAAAGCATATTGTAATTCGATTAGCTGCAATAAAATATTCAGGAAAATAACCAAAAATATTTCTAAATTACAATTTGTGTTACAGTCAACCGCGCATCAGTGTCAACAATTTTGAATTTTGGGTGTGTAACATCTTTCCTACAATTTGTGGGATTGATGTCGTGAAAAGGGACGGAAGTGTGTAACAAAGCGCTTTTGCTAGAGTTGGCCGTCAGATGGTACCCACCCATTTTCCGAGAGGTTGTAAACAGGATGATGAATATTGTTTAAATATACGCCAGCCAAGATGTCAGATGTCACACCTTATGCGACAACTGTAAGGATCGCCCATTTTTGTTTTTGTTACTTTCCTGAATATTTTTTTTATTCAACTGACAGTGTCATTAAGTCTTATCAGTAAGGGTCATTTTTGTAATGCAAGATTTACCACTGGTAACTTGTATCGCATAGTGCGTATAAAGCCTTATGCTATTGAAGGATTGACCACTCAAATGATGTCTGAAATGAAGTTGTCTGTCAGCATTATTGGCGCTATAGTTGAGTGATTGGTTTCTGTACGCTACGCGTTCAAATTCGCGAAAAAAAAAGCTACGCCTGCTTATGGGGTAAAACCATTGTCTAATCATAGATACGATAAGTATGCAGTTGTCGGGATCTAAGGCCAATGTTAATAAAACGAGATATAACACAGACATTGTGAGTATTAACGTTGTCAACGTACGGGGTACATAGAGTAACAGTCAGCCGGCCCCAATTGGGTGAGTCACTCACAATCGCCTTCATTTTAAAGGAGATTCATGATCCATTGTTTCTTATGTTTTAAAAATGCGTCTGCTCGACAGCATAAATATCGCAATGATCATTGTTGAATCGTCATGATTAAAGGAATTGTAAGTGGGTTATGCGATTAAGCTGCAGACGTCTTAAGGCGCGTACGCACGAACGAACAAAACATGGTGAACACGAACATCGAACACGGAACATTTGGTTCGTACGTGTGGACGTAAATTAGCAAAGTAAACACGAACACCATAGCGAACACAAGTCGAACACAGTTCGACTTGTGTTCGCGCTAAACCGCCCCGCTCAAAAAGAGGGGTGGTATAAGTTTGACCTCTATGTGTGTGTGCCTGTCTGTGGCACCCATAGATATAAGAAAGAAGGAGATATGCCCGGTAGTTGAAAATTTATCGAAACCCAATGTCTCCAATTTATCCGTCCTACCGAGCCGACCGAGCCTACAACTACACATGCGATCAGTAAACCCAATAAACACGAGGTCCCGCTCACACTTGCAATTTACAAATCAGAACGTACTACACAATCAATTATGAACCTTATCCCATCAAACACAGCGTGCATTTACCATGCACCGTACAACTCACTCACATGAAAACATCGATCGCTATCGTTGTGCTGTGCAAAAGCCATTTATTTTACATATACTCTAGTGATTGACTAAATCGGAAAGTTATCGATTCTCCCATTTATTATTGTATTAAAATTTTGGAAGTTCCTGAAAAAAATATAAATAAAAAACGATATACATGTAATAAGATGATATAAATAAACAATACGTAGCTAAAAAAAAATATATATTAAGCAAATAAAATAAAAAAAACATTATGAGAAAATTTAAATGAGTATAAAACAAGATTTCACATCGGTCTTCTAACCAGGCTATAACTGTTAACAAATTGAAGAATAAACTGTAATAGTAATATAAATTCATACGACAATCGACATTGTTGTCGATAGCCTACGTTAGTGGATCTGCATAACCACATCACTAACTCGTCGCAAGACATAGCGGACGTACCACGCGATGCAACCGCATAAAGAACGTATCGTTTTGTGATTTTTACATTGCTTGTCCAGTTACTTAGCGACATACTTTGGTAGTGGTAAAGAAGCAATGTATTTACTACAATAATAGTACAGTCGCTGTGATATCTGCAAACAAAAATAACGTAGTAAAGGCAAGGAATATTTTACGATTTGTTGTTTTTCATGATTTTCAACACAAATATAGTAAAATACTTGTGCTGATTTATGAAAAGTGGTTCTATGATTTATAAAGTTTCTAGTTTAGCTTCGATTTTTACAAGAAACTACTGAACAACACGGTATTCTTAAATGTTATCACGAACGCGTTCGAAAGCGCACTAGTTAGCGGAGACGGCCATTTGCCTGAGGCATGAGCATTGTGATCAGGACGCGCGGACACAGACACGCCCCCATGCCGCTGTTATTTATATTTCACCGGTGGCACCGTAGCTCTTAAACGGGTGAACCGATTTGAATGCGGTTTTTTTATTTGAAAGCGGATTTTCTAGAGATGGTTCTTAGATATGTTTTATCAAAATCGGTTCAGCCGTTTCAAGATTATCAGCTCTTTTCTAGTTGATGAATGCGTCGAAACTTCTTCCACAGGTCAGATTCATTTGAAATTTGGAATTCTTGAACTGATGCTGCAGCATCACCTGGAATTTGCAGGATACCCAACTCCCTTACCAATTTACGGCACAGGTATCATGTTTGGGCTCATTGGAATGGTCTCAATGAATAGTTTATAGATAGATGAACAGGGTCTGGTGATGGAGCAGGAAATCAAAAATTTGGAAATCTTTGTGTCGGGGGTAAATTTTAATATAATTTCACTTGTAGCCATGGATTCGAAATTGGATCGCCACGAACATTTTTGACGAACACAGGTTTTGATGTTCGTTAGTTGTACACACATGCGAACGAAGTGGACGATGTTCATGTTCACCATGTTTTTGGTCGTTAGTGCGTTCAGAAAACTCTAAATTATATTAAAATTACTAACCAATCTTTCTCAAAGTAATAAACTTAACTCTAATTTTATTATAGTAAGTGTCAACGGATGTGGTATTGAATATTGTTAGTAATATTTCAAACCGTAGTCATTGGCCGTCATCCAAGCGCTCAGATAAAGCGGCCGATGCAATACGCGATTTGTAAGTGAATTTTGAACGAATTTGAAGTGGTAGCTGTAATGTAGTTTAAGTGTTGAAAGATTTATTGTTATGGGAAAATGTAAGTATCCTTTAGTTAAAAAAAAGGTTTATTTGTTATTTTCATGTTGCTAGTGCAATATAATTGACTTGAATAAAAGTACGCGGTTAAATGCAATTAGATACTTAATATATTAATAATCCAGGATCACTTATTTATTACCCGATTATGTACATGTCGTAGGATGATTTGATAATTCGAATTTTCGCGAAAACACGGATAATTAGAAAATGGTGAAAACATTTATGCGAACAACTGGGTGAAATAGGTTAGGTTAGAACTGTGACCAACCGCGCGCAAGCTGAGCGGGCGGAGCGAGCGGTGCCGCGTTAGCGGCCGGCGAGCGCTACTTTTACAAGCTTTTAGGTAAGGTTTTCGCGAAAATTCGAATGATCAAATCATCCTACGACATACATACAAATAAAGAGAAGTACGCAACAGAAATATACGTACTTAAAGAGGCGATGCTTATTTCTAAAGAAATCTCTTTCACTCCTTCCTCAATCTTTTTTTCTCTCTTCGTTTTCTTCTATAAGTAGATACTTAATCTAATCTATATAATCATGTCCTCATCTTGAAATCCTAGCACTGATGCAAGACCTGGTATGACTTCGCAATTTGCACGCAGATCACGTGCTTCAAGCTTGTTGTTTTGGCTAACGACCTAGCGACCGGCAGCTACCTTGAAAAGCCAACCTAGTCTCATTAATTTTCTAGCACTATCCTTTTGATTCTAAAGTCATGACCAGTATCCGAATGGAAGTTCGTTACTACCTATAGGTCAAATTTTATTTAGGCGGTTTTACACTAGTGACAGCAGTGGTGGCAGTGGTTACGGCCCGACTTACGAGGCAGGCGCTTACTTTGTGTAAATAATTTCATCACCACTCCTCTCAAAACGGTGAAGGAAAACATCGTGACGATTGTAGAACCAAATATTCGAAGGTATGACATCTACCAACTCGCACTGGGCCCGCGTGGTGGATTACGGCCCGCTCCCTCTCACAGAGAGGAGGCTTGTGTCCCAGAACTGGGAACATTATTGACTGATTATACACTAGTGTAATAATCACACCTTAATGAGTCACTCGTATTATTGAGTAGTTTCAGTAGAACTATCAAAGTGCAAACGTCATGTAATATACATTTGACAACATACAAATCTTAAAATAGAGAGAAAAGCTTATAAAAGAAACGCAGTTCAATAATGCGGGTCATCTCTGGTTAGTTTCATACCAAAAAATACATCACAGAGTGAAAAAACTCCCATGCGACAAAAAGTCGAATCATAAGCTCCCAAACTTCAACCAAATCACGACTAGTCGTTCCAACGCTGGCATTAAGGCGCGAATCCGCAGGGGACAGGGGCAGGGGGACACTTGACTCTAACAAAAAAAATCAGTTAAAAGCTTAATATTTCGCAAACGGCTCCCTGAATCCTAAAATATTTTTCACAAAAATTGTATTTTTGAACAACCTTTCTAACTATACCTCACAACATGGGGTAGACGAGAAAAGAAAAAAAATATCCTCACTGGTACACTAAAAAAAACTTGATTTTATTTTACCACTTTGGTGGTATACTTAATATGTATACATATGCCAAATATCAGCTTTCTAGTACTAACCGTCTCTGAGCTAAACCGCGGATAGACAGACGGACAGACAGACAGGCAGACGGACATGGCGAAACTATAAGGGTTCCTTGTTTACTACGGAACCCTAAAAAGAGAAAAGATTTAATATTTGTATACATGTATGTTTGTTTGTTTGTTAAGCTTTCACATAAAAATTGCCACATGGGTTTGACCATGACCTGGATTAGGACATAGGATAATTTTATTCCGATATTCCCAGATCGAGACTTATGCGGGTGAAACCGAGAGGCGCAGCTAGTCGCATATAATTCAATTTGAAATGACCAGCCAGATGTCTCTGTGACGTAGTCGTCTACGTATTTCGGACGTTGCCAATTCTCTAGATAGTAGTGCGTTTAAAAATTTGGGAGTGTTTTCAGTTAAGGCAGACGTAGCCGGGAATTCCTATGACGTAATGTGCACACTTCAGATTTTTTCTGTGCAATATAATGTTTTCTGCAATCTAGTTTTTACCGGTGCAGATACGTAGTTTTCGTTACTGCCAAGAAACGTCAAGAAAATTCCCATTTGGTGCATACTACACAGAAAATGTAAATGTGTCTGTTCGACAGCATGGAAACTGACCAAAATAGTTCAATGGAAATTAAAACACAGACAAACAGACAAAGCGTATTGGTACAGTCACTCATACATCACTGTTAACAAATTGAGATTGATAGCACTTTTATGTCGTTGCAGTAAGGGCAGTTTTTGTTTTGCAAGTTTTGGTGTTTAGGTTAATTATGTATAATAAAACACTGTTTCCAATATTTCTGCGTTTGGCGTGCTATCGCTACGACTGCTCCGATAAGACTGCGAGTGCGGCGCATCACCCCGCACTCCTTCTACCGCGCAACCCCCACCATAGCACGCATAACTTGTTTATTAGACGTCACACAAGTGTTAACACTGGTGTGCGGTTGACTGTACGATGACAAACAATTTTTTTTCTTATGAGTTTTCTTTTCAAACGAGGTCAAACACCATTCACAGAAAACTCCTTACAGGTGAAGCAACTGGTCACACGCGTGCTTGCCAAGTGGAGAAAACGGATCATGAAAGTGAAGTACCCACGACAATAACCAGGCACCACTCTACCTAAAAGAAAACATTTCTCGCCAATGCAGAACCCATCAAAGCACAATCTTTCAACATTTACAACACTATAAAGTCCCACAGCACAAGTTTTAAACGAGTCTCCTTTATGCAAATACTTATTTACATACTTTTTTCATGTTCTGGCTTCGTCCCAAACTTGTGACAAGTCCCGATCATATTATAATAAACCGTACGTTTCACGATGTCACGATCTGCGTCTATTTCGAGGGTAGATTTATTTTTTCCAATGAAAGTTGTCTCGACGTATTTTTTGTTTTATTGTTATGAATTGATTGGACGTGTTCTGGTTCTCGATAGGCTGACGGAAGATTAGCTGGACTGCAAAATTTCCTGTCGTCTGGTTTCAACAGTCTGCGACCGTTTTTCTCAGCGAATGTAACTTTTGGAATCCTTTAAAATATTCTAGAGGCTATTTTATTGAATCTATAAAAAAACATCTGAGTATTGACAATAACGAAGGTATGCCCGTGGCAAAGATACTACAGTTTCAACATTGTCAACATGACGGTTTGACACATCGGGTATTAGCCAAACACAATCCAAAATTACTGACGAATAGAAATTCCAATGAATTTTTTGCCCCAGAGATTTTAAATATTCAACTGTAGCTGGGTTCCTTTATGACTGGTAAATCAATTTGCAACTTTTTCGATATAAATGCTCTCTATAGCTCAAAAGAACTTTCAGAAACTCCAATAGTCGCGACTTTTGAAAAACTTTTAGTAGTTGTAAATTACTCTCGAATAATAAATGCTCCGTAATTTCGTTTACTGGTATCGCTAATTGGTTTTGGCATCTATAATTTCTTCTTTTTCGTGTGGTTAGTGACTAACCGGGTGTCAGAGTTTTTATGCCGCCCATGGCCTCTGGCTTAGCTTCACATGCCGTCGAAAAATATCTCTCAGGCTGGTTTCCTCACGATATTTTCCTTCACCGTTTTTGAAGCAAGTGATTATTATTTATACAATACGCACGTGAATCCGAAAAGTCTGAGGTGCGTGCCTTGGGTTCGAACTCGAGACCTGAGACTTGGCAGTCCGACGTTCACACCACTAGGCTATCACTGCTAAACGGCATCTGTAGTAATTTGGTATTTTTGATGCTTTGCGATGCTGAAAGCACATATTTTAAATATTCTTCCTACGGATGTAATCAAATTTAACGTGTGGCGAAGATAGCGTCTGGCAATGCCGGTTAAGTCGACTCGTTTCCTAGACATTAGTGTAGGTGAGATATCGTTTGAAGTGAGTCACTGCTGCAAAACACTGTCAAAACTAAGCGAAATGGAAAAGTGGCACACAAAGGCTGTCCCTATCACCATTACAATAACATAACAGTCGAAAAAATAGAGAGAATGATAAATTATAAGAAAGTCTGCCGTTCCTTTACTTCGACACCTTTACAATAAACTAGAAAAAAACTTGTTGTGATTTTATCGACATATCCAGAATTCAATATGTTTAACGTCTTGTTTACGCTCAAACGATTTATCTTAAAGAACATAGAAAAATATGGAGTCGTTATTCACTACAAAGTTAATATCTCCGTTACCGCTGCGGCCAAATGTTTTCGATCTCTACAGATCCTCATTTATCTTTCTTATAGATTTATCCATTTCGGGTGGTTTGTAAGTTCTATCAATTTTATTGCTTTGATCGAATCCTCTCTTTGCAAGTTTCCTGAAAATTCATAGTAATATGACTTTTTGATCAAATATGTAAGTGGTATTTTTTACGCCCTCTATTATATGGGACTTAAACATAGCTGGTGAAATGTGGGTGTACTGTAGGTAGACCTCTGCCCAACCCTTCGGGGAATACAGGTTTGATGTTACGTTATTATTTTGGTAGCGATACTAAATACAGAACGTAGAGGGGCAATTCCCGTATTTGAATCCCCGACGGAAAAAGAGGGGTGTTATAAGTTTAACGTGTGTATCTGTGTGTCTGTCTGCACCATCGTAGCTCGCTAACGGCTGACCAGAATATATTTTTGTTTTTTTTTTTGTTTGAAAGGTGCCTTGATCAACAGTGTTCTTAGCAATGATTCAAGAAAATCGGTTCAGCCGTTTGCAGATTATCAGCTCTTTTCTAGTTGATGAATGGATTTGAGCGTCTTCCACAGGTCTGATCGATTTGAAATTTCGTATTCTGTTACTTCAATGATATTAGAAGAACATTGTAACCTTGAACTGATGCCGCAGCATCACCAGGAATTTTCAGGATACCCAACTCCTTTACCAACTTACAGCACAGGTATCGTGTTTGGGCTCATTGGAAGGGTCTCAATGAATAGGTTACAGATAGATGATGAACAGGGTCTGGTGATGGAGTAGGAAAAAGAAATGAGGAAATGTTTGTGTCGGGGGTTTTTTAAATTTTAATATAATTGCACTTGTTACTTATAACCACAGTCGCATCTAACTCAAGCTGTCAAAAAAAAAAAAAACTGACGTTGGTTGTCGTTGTTGTTGTCGCTGTTTGTTGTCTCAGATGAGATTGCGACTTAATTTTGAACATTTTTAAGTACGAGAATTGGCCTTTAGATATTATTTTAGCCAGGTAAAGAAAGCGAGGCTTTCCGCATGAATAAATGTACCTAACTTTAAGACTTTCACAACACAAAATAAATCGTTAAACTTACTTACTAATTGGTAGAACTTGTTAATAAACTACAGTAATTATCGTTTTATACACAGTCAAGTTTACTAAAGTAATAACTTTGAAAGTATAGCCATGACTGTTACAAAACGGTGCGCCATGAAAATATTGTCATGTAGCAATTTAACTTTAATTACAAACGACTGCAAACTTTAAAAGTTTCCCCTACTATTGATAAACTTCTCGTGTTTAGCACGTAACTTAACGGTATGAAATTTTGAAACTCTCAAATAGTACCCGTAGTAGTTTTAACAAGCATATTACAAATTAGAGGATTATATCCGAGATAAGAATGCTTGGAAACATGTTGGTCCTGCTCCATAGAAAATCTAGAGTCTAGACAAAATCAAACTGGTTGCTAATTTAATTGTATAATTTATTATTTTTATGACATTAATTTTACATTCTGTGATTACTTGACTTATAACTACTACTTGTTAAAAAAAAAAAATTGTATCGTATCCTTCTACAATGTTTGTAAATATGTGAGCACCATGTATTTATCAAATAATTAGTTTATCTGCCATTGCTTATTTTTTTTTGAATTTTCTTATTTTGGTGTGGTAATTTTATTCTAGGTGCATCGTCTTCACGTATAAATTATATAAAGAAGAGTAACAGTGGAGTTTCTTGCCCATTCTTCTCCATACGAAAACTACCTTTTGGAAGAGGCGACTAGAATCAGTATTTTTTTTGTTGTAAATTTTGACTTTCTAAAGTGCCTTATTGAAATAAATAATTTGACTTTGACTTTAACCTATGTATGTTAAAAAATCCGTTGCTAGATATAAGTTTCTTTCTAAGTGAGGTCATTCTTACAACCCGTGGAATCTCTTAAGTATCTTATAGGCTAATTCACGTAGCTACAGAACTTCAGTGGCGATTAAATTTAGATTAAAATAACAGTTTTCGTATTCTCTATCGCTGTCAGATACCCTCGCGTCAAGTTCGCGTAACGCGAGCTCAATAATACCCTGGATACGCTAAGCTAGTTTTCCAAAGCTAGTATAGCAAGCTACGTGGAACCTCTGTATTCTATCCTGGCGTACTATCTTCGCCGGCCACACGAGGCTTGTACACAGACCAGGATAGTCAAACCGGTGGTAGAAGGCGCTCTTAGCTCAAAAATAGAACCCCATCCTACTAAACTATCCTGGCTTGAGACGCTGGTTTTCTAGCTTTCTCACTAGCTTACTAGCCTAGAAATGAAACTAATTCTGTATACGTTAATTAAGCCAGAGTTACTAGCTTGCTAGCTTACTAACCTAACTTCAAAAACTAGCCTTGTGTATCCCGGCGATAAAAGCGCATTTTACGGCGACACGCAGTTCAAAGACTCGACACGAACTCGTATTCTTGTAAATACGAGTTAGCACTCAAAATTGAACTAAACTGCAACTGCACTGCAACTTGATTGGCGCGTCATAAAATAATGTGTATTAGCTTAGCCTTCAGCGCTCAAAGTCAAACTCAAACTCAAAGCATTTATTTCAAATAAACCAATTACAGGCACTTTTGAACTGCCAAGGGGTCGGCCAGTTAGAGAGATAAAGCTAGATGCCCATTCCAAAGCGTAGTAGGTACCTATGGAGAAGAATGGGCAAGAAACTCCACGGACACTCTTTTAAATCAAGATATGGTTACAAAATATTGGTTACATCGTTCATGTTGAAGTTATACATGTGAGAACGATGCAAAACGTTAAAAGCGTCCGTGACAGAAATAAAACAAAACAATTCAAAAATTAAATTAAATTCAAATAAGCCGTGGCAGCTACGAGATGACCAGTCCCTACTGACGGCGCCCGTTCACGAACATGACGTCTTGACGAAAGAAGTCTTTAAAACACGGTGTTTATAAAGATAAACCATGGACTTTTTATCTCTGAACATACTTAGTACATATGTACTTAGTACCTTAGTAAAATCCAAAATAAAACAAAACGGTAAACAGTGCAAGCTAGCAAAGGGACATCAGCATACGTTCCGGGAATTCAATTTGTTAGAGTCGCCTGTCATATTAGTGGTTTTGCGTACAAACGCCAATTGAATTTGTCGGTGCAGCGTTATATTACCCGTGACTGGTTAGCAGAACATTTATTAACATCAAGAGGGAATTGTGTTGGGTACTTGGCATTTTAGTGGCTGGTTTTGGACGTTAAACTTAGTTGAGTCAAATGTTCGGTTGATGGTTTCGGAGTGACCACACTTATCGAACGGAGTAACCATACTATTGTATAGAATCAAGTTCATCTAACTTAACAGACTGCTGTGCTGCTGGGGAGTTTGTTGCGCCACTTGTTCTTCTCACCTAAAGCACTAGGAATTTAAGGGTGGGTATTTTGGGGGGACTCTGTTATGTAATTTTGACGTTCAAAAGTGCTGATGCTCAGTCTGATTTGAATAAAAGACTTTCGATTTTTGTTTTCTCAACGTGGAATTGGCTTGAGCCGGTCAGACAGAGCTTTATGTCCATTGAATAAGAGTGACAAAGATGTGACTCGACACCGCGTCGAATTATGTGCGAGAAGTGATCGGCTCAAACGGATGCCGCATCGATAGGTGTCTCTCCTTTATTTATTCTTATTCCGTTTTGATCCAGTGCGAGGCAAAAAATATCCTCTGGTTTTTTTATGCCGGTTAATGCGGGTCTAGTCTGCGGTTAGTATTTTAGGTAAAAACGTTGGGTTTAGATACAACAGGGAATTCGAAAAGGCTGCAAACTGATGTAGGTATGGTCCTTTAGGAGCAGTAAAAGAAAAGACGGTCGTTGCCCTGCAGTGAAACACCAGAGACAAAAGTAAATTAGTCTTAAGTTAATTTAATTCTTTGCTAAATTTTTATACAAAATCGGTGCACAAACATGAAGTTAAAAAATTGGGGAATGCATAACCTCCTTCTGTTTCGAAGTCGGTTGAAAAGTAGGCAGTTATTGTTTATTTTTAAAAGCTTTTAATCAACTTGCAATGTTTATTAGTTTGTTTAGGGCGAATCTTACAAACTGAATTGAAACCACTTTCTCTTATCCTACGGAGTTGACATTTTACATGTTGGTTCAATTCTAAAGACAATGCATTTTTATGGTAAGCATGACCTGATTGGCCACCCAGGATTGGCTCCAGACGAGGAAACTCCTCAACGGTCAACAGTAGAAACACGAAAATTTATATATGTTTCAATTATGATAGTTCGTTCTAAATTCCACCATGATCTGGCTGCTGCACCCAAGATTGGCTTCAGACGAGGGAACTCCTCAACGGGCAACAGTGCAGTCACGAAATTCTATATACGCATTAAATTATAGCGTGAACGTCCTTCTTACATTTAACGATAGTTTAAGCCTCAAGCTTTTAAGAAAATATTAAAGTTCTATGTTTAGGTGAGTTTTATTTATTACTTTTTAGCTCAATAAAAGCTTGTTTTAAAAAAGATTTTTACTTTTATTTCTAAGTAACATATAATTATGTTGTTAGGAAAACAAAGGTTAAATAAAGTATTGAAGCAACAAATTGTGGTAAGTATGATGGTTGTACTTATATTTGAATTTTCCCTTTATATCTTTCACCCATTTTATTATAATATTCTTCTATTCATTCAAGTCTAATTCAAGTTCAACCACCCATCGGAACATCGCCCAGAATGCCAGGAGTAGTTTCATAAGGTATTCCCATCAAGTATTGCTCGCTCAAACGGTCGTAGCTCGTCGTGACGAACGACCGACGAATCGTTCACAGCTATGCGTTTGAGTTTCTGTCTGACTTGCTCTAGAAATGTTTTGGACCGATAGTTGTTGCAGATCGTTGAGTGCAGGTGTAACCAGATTGAAGGTTTGAGGGTCTTAACTTGTTTCCGTTTGTGTAGAAGTTTTCAAGGGTATTGGATATTTGGTGGTGAGATACAATTTGATCGAATTGTTAGCCGCGCTTATTGGCTATCCCCTTAATTTGTAAATTTAATTGCGTGATGTCAAATAATTTAATACCGCGGGATCAAGTTTTTGTACCCGCATACCTAAGTACCGTCACCGCCGTCATATTGAGCCTAGTTTTCTTATACGTACGCCGGACATACATATCCTCATGAAATAAATGTCAAAAGCCAGCACCTTGATGTAGTAGTCTGTTTGCTACTTGCTTTAGAGCGTTATCATACTGACGATTTGCCATAACGCTTGACGCGAAACTGGCTGGCGCTGGCTGGAACTGGCGCTGGAAAGCGCATATTAAAAAGAAAAGACAGGAGCTAGACATACCTTTTAAAAACATGTATTGGTTGATTTGACGGGGTTCCTGCCTATCGATACATAACACAATTTTATTATATAAGCATATTCTTATGCCAATATGGACATAAGCATCCAACTGTGGGGCTGTACCAAACCAACCAACATTAAAATTATACAAACATTCCAGAATAAGGTACTCAGGAGAATTGTTAATGTGCCCTGGTATATAAGAAATGACGACCTCCATCGTGACCTAAATATGGAACCCTTCACCAACATAATCTAAAACTTTGCTGATGCTCATGAACATCGACTCAACCGACAGGTGAAGATCGAGGCAATTCAGCTGTTAGACCAAACAAATATAATGCGAAGACTAAAACGAACAAATCCTTTTGAGTTAGTGTAGTGTAAAAGTGTAGAAATAATAGTATACAATGACACACATATAGCACATGAACAAAGTGTTTATAATATTACTAGCTTTTGCCCGCAACTTCGTCCACGTAAAAGTAGAAAATAGTTCTAATAGGATTTTTTATTGGTTTTTTACGTTATTAATTTTCTTTTAACATATATATTATTATGTTATGCTTGAATACTTATAAAATATAACAATCTTTATTATAGTGTAGGGATTTAAAGGTGAACTAAACATGAAAATAAAATATTATATTTTATGAACACGAAGCTCGGCCTTTGATCTGATGAAAGTTACACGGGGGTATTATCTTTTTACAACGAAATCGGAATACTACACCTTTATGGGTATGAGGAACAGGGTGTAAAGTTCACTCATCCACCATAGAAAAGGGAGGATCCTCCGACCAGACGGTTGTCGTGCCTGGCGGGCAACTGCCCAGAGGTTGAAGGCGGGAGCTTGTATATATGTCTATCGCGCGGTAAACTCTAATTAAGCGATGCAGGATTTGTGTGACGTCAGGATGTTGTGTGACGTCAGGTCTTTGATGCGTAGTTCGCATGTAGCGATGTAGATGCCGCTGCACACCTACCGCAGTATTTGTTTTAGTTTTTCCTTCGGGTGCTAGAATCACCAGGCTACTTTGTGCGCTTTCTCTGGAGCATGCCACATACAACTGGCCGTGGGAGAAGCAGCTTTTCCTCAAGCCTACTCCCGCTACCTTAAGAGTTTAACCTTGAGCTTTGTTTATGGTCATTGCGAAGCAGACTTTGATGGGAAACTGCACTCTCTTGAATTTGAAGGGGTAATTTGATAGTGTTAGGGGAATCCTAAGAATAAATACAGACATCTGTAAAGCTTAGAAACCTTCAAATGCGGTACTAATATAGCACGGTGACTTTCGAGACATTCCAATTTTAAACAGCATTTGCATTGCACCAAGCTTTTATGTGAGTTCAACCTTTTTTGAATAAAATCGGATTGAGTTTTCAAACATGTGTCAAAATAAAATGTAATTTAAATCAAAAGAAATAAGGAGTATTGATATCAACTTCGAAGCAAATCACTCCCAAAATAACTTTCTACTCCTATTAAACCCTGTTAGGGGATGCATTTCAATAAAATACGAAACACATCTCCTATCAATTCTGTTAAAGAATGTTTATGCAAAATTTGAAGTAGATTGGACCAAGGAATCACGTTGTCCCATACAAACTTTGTCCCCCTTTTTCACCCCCTTAAGGGTAGAATTGCGGAAAATCCTTTCTTATCGGATGTCTACGTCATATAAAAAACACACCCTCCAAGTTTCAGTTCTCTACGATCAGCGGTTTAGGCTGTGCGTTGATCCGTCAGTCAGTCATTCAGGACAAAGCATTTTATATATTTCGAGAAATGTGCAATCCTTTAAACATTTTTCTTTATTCCAATTCGTGTGAAGTTCTAACATGTTTTTTTCTACATAATATTTATATTTTCAACGCCCTTAAAAGAGAGTGAAAACACACACTTTTATTTGCAAATGTCGCTTGATTAATATGAAAGGGAAAGATAACGAACATTGAAGGTTTTTACGCGGACTTTCGTGCTCAGTCACGTTCTTAACATTTCAAGAAAAAATAACCTGAAAAGACTTGACAAAAATTTGAATATTTCAAGCACGATAACAAAATAGACCTTTTAAATTAGTTCTAGAATAATTATTTATCCTCCAAGTGCGGAAAAAGTAGGTGATTTCCGACAAATGTACGATACGAGTCGGAAATCATCTAATGCCCGTGTATCATAGAACGTCGCATATGAAATGTAACATCTGACATCTTTGCCGACGTATATTTATGGTATAAACAATATTCATCATCATCGTCATCGTCATCGCCATCGTCACCGTCATCGTCATCGGCATTGCTATCGGCATCTTCGTTATCTAATTTGTAAAACTTTTCTCAAATTATAAAATCTCTTTGCGACGGGCTGACGAAGAAGCTAAAAATTTAAAAAAGAATTGAAAAGTATAATACACTAGTGCGAAAAAGTGGCACTTTTCGCACAATTTGGCTGCTTGGAAAACGCTCTTTTCGAGTACATACATACATTTTTAATTATAGTTCGACTGTTGAAATTGGTATTCATTAGAAATAGACGTTAGTAGGGTAAGTAAAAACTTAAGTTTATCATTAAAATCATCATCATTGACTGTCATCGGCCTGTAGCACTCCACTGCCAAACATATAATCAACCTATAACATTCCTACTACTGAGTCACAGGCTTCCTCTCGGTAAGAGGAAGTGGGCCGTAATCCACCATGCGGACCCAGTGCGGGTTGGTAGATGTCACATGTTTTGGAATTTTTTGTTCGTGGACATCCCGGTTTCCTCACGTTGTTTTCCTTCACCGTTTTGAGAGGAATGGTGATGAAATAATTTACCCAAAGTAAAGCGCCTGTCTGGGTTCAAACCTACAACTCGTGAGTAGCTGCCATTACCACTAAGCCACCACTGCCCTTAGTACTGCCAAATATAAGTCGCTCCAATAGGGATGCTGACTGGTGACGCATATTTTTTGCTTTATCATATTAATAAAAAATGTTTTAGATAATACGCATTAAAGTTGGGGACTGGGGGCTCGCTACGTCACAAGTCAGTATAAAATCTACTAGCCATTGACGTCATGCCACATTTTAACGCATTGCCTACTCAATGTATTGCCGTAATCTTTTGACTACGTAAAAAACAAAAAAATACGTGTCCAATATTTTTAAATAATCTACCAGACGGAAAACAATAATTTTTTTGTCAACATCCCTATTACTGCCCGCGATCTCTATTTTTTATTTCTACATGTTCTGTGATTTCAACATCTCTCATCCGTATGCTACCAGCTATCCCCAAGGCCGTTACTCCACCTACCCCGAAGGCTTTTGCAGACTACATTCCGTTTGTTTGTAACTCACAATACAAGAGAACCAAAGTGATTTATTACACGTCATTTCACATTGAAATATTTACGACTACATAAGTTCTCCCCGATAACTTACAAAACGTTATCGTGTCGAAGTACATCGAAACATTTATTTAAGTAAAGCGGGGTTTACATTATGAAACTAGTTTCGTGAAACAGTAGCTTCACTGTTTTCTTCACACGCATGTCTCATTTTAAGGATACGCTAGTCGGTCATTCTTCCATACAAACGTTGTATGGTGATTACTCGTCTGTTTGACGGTGAACGTTCAAAACTAAATTTAATTATATCGATTTGTCTTGCCGTTATCTAGCCCTGTATGGTAGCAGAATTGGAAAAAACATTGGTTTGGAAGTTCTTAGCGTCGAAACTTCTATATTTCAACACAAATTTTAATTTGTCTTTAGGCGTAAATAAATCCGGCGGGATCTCATGGCGGCATGAAGAGTGCGATTGTCGCAACCCAGCGCTGGGCACGCCACAATTGTGGCGATAAGTCCCCTCTTTGAGGAGTGGCTAGAGAGGCGCCACGGCGTCCTCGGCTATTTCGGGAGGTTCCTGTTCCGTATAAGGCGGGAGGAAACGCCCGGGTGTCACCACTGTGTGGATCGCCCCAAGGACACGGTGGAGCATACGGTGGAGGTCTGCCCTGCTTGGGCGGAGCACCGCCGTGTCCTCACGGACGCGATCGGCCATCCATATAGTTTTTCCTTAATACCTATACGCCCAAAAGTCTGTTCATGAAATTTTACGCGTTATTTTCGTTATAAACCATCGTCTATTTCATTAAATAAATAAATTAATAAAGGCTAAATAAAAAAAACTAAATAGATAAATAATTAGACTAATTTGCATGCATATTAGTCTCGCCCAACGAGTTTGAGCCGTCGACTAGCGCAGCCGTAACTGCTCGGTTTAGTTGGCTGAAATAATTGTTATGATTTCTCTACATTATATGACAGCATGTTAGTTGAATTTATCAGCTTTTCAAAACCCGGATGTTAGTAAGCTATAGCCCGAAACAGAACACTCAAGCTATTGTTTTACGGCACTAGTTTCATAATGTAAACCCCGCTTTATTTAACATGGCGTCATTATTCAAAGTTCAGCGTTTGCACCTTTATTTGCGGAGTCCGCATTTGAAATTAGTTTCTACAACAGTTTTATAATCTGTTGTCACGGAACCACTTCAGTGGTGCCGAGTGTAACGCTTTTTGAGCACCGTTAACATAGATCATAGAACCATGGAGATAGGACATAAAGGACCAGTATTAAAAAAACTTATTCGTATTTACAAGAATGTTACTATTCAATGCGTGGTAGCTGAGGCCAATTACGACACGGTTTGTTTACGGTACGGCGTATAAACCTTGCCGTAGAAAAATCGTGTCCGTCAACAAGCTTACATAGTGATACACACAACAGTGACAACTGTCCCTAATACACACGGCGAATAAAACGTAGTTTTTCACGGCAAGAAATACAAAAGCCCTAGTGGTTATTAGGCAGTCTATGTTCATCAATTTCATTATTATTAACCAGCCAACAATATATTTAAAGAACCGAAAAGTTTTAATTTTGAAATAAACTATTGTCCTCCTTTTTCCGCACCATTCTGTGTTTATTTTTTCATACCTACCAGGTAAATCTGATAAGAGAAAAATCTTCTGAGATCAATAAACCAACAGAATTTAGCGTTCATAGATATCTTTTTCATTTTCGCTCGAGAAAGTATTAATATTTGTCGCCAAAACAACGCTTATATTTCATACCATTTTTAACGACCCAGAAATATACGAACCGTACCCGACTGCCAAATAACTATGATTTCTGGCCTAAACGTGATATTGCTTTGTCTCCTACCTAATAAAAATATATTTTGGTACGTAGAATATTATCAAATGTGTATTTTATTTGGAGTTTGTGTTCGTTTTTCATTGACAAATATGGTGAAAATTGTGCTGTGTTTTTAGCACACGTAGTACATGAATTATTTATGCGTTTTAAAATTAACTAGCTGCACCCGGCGGTTTCACCCGCATAAGTCTGGATCCCAAGGGAATAGCGGGATAAAAATCCTATGTACTAATTTGGGTTATGGTCTACCCGTGTGCAAAATTTCATCCAAATCCGTTCAGCCGTTTTAGCGTGAAAGCGTAACAAACAAAGTCACTTTCGCATTTATAATATTAGTTAGGATATTAGGATTCGGGTATGTAGTATTTAAATGCGGAAATGGTACAGTGACTACTAATATCACTATTAGTACCTAGGCGACCGAGCTCTGCTCGGGTGAAAACAGAGAAAACGAATTTTTCCCAGATATGAAACCTAGCTAGATTGATTTTTCGCCCCCGTCAACCTCTATATTGCAACTTTCATCGAAATCGATATAGCCGTTTTCGAGAACATGATTACAAATATTGCTCATTTATTAGAATAGGATAAGATAATATAAATAATGTTTAATACGGGATTTTTCGTGCAAAGTATGATGACTTTTATTATGTTTTAATTCAAAAGCACGCTGACAAATTTGAATTTTAACAAGTTTTAAAACGATAGTTTGGATTTTTACCTAAACTAAACGTGAATTTTAAACCAGAATCGGAGGGAACACCGCGTCTGCAATATTTACAACCTCTCTGACGGCATGCCACAAACTTTATTAGCGATATCCGATTATTTTTCAACTCAGTTGCGATTCGTCGGAACTTTTCGTTGAACGGTCGATGCAGCCTTTCTCCGAACATTAAATTGCTCTATCTAGTGTTCGTGTTTCGTGAACGTGGAAACTTTGATTACAATTTTAATTTTGCAACAGCAACCGAGCAACGAATGTTTTTGAAATTGGCTTGATGCAATTTTGTAATGTTTTCGCTAGAGGTAATCGGTTTTGTGCGATTTTTTTTGGAGGATACTGTGAAAAAATTGTGTTATAGTAATTTTTGCTTTTATGTTTTGTCGTCGCCGCTCTGTCTAGATTATTATACCATATTTTTCAGTAGAAAATACTCGTTTATTTCTATTTGCCAACCCATTCCACCAAGCTACTTATTTTAGCAAAAATCGCTAGTCATCTGTTTTACCTTTATTATTTTGTTTTCACATTCTATTTCTCTCTTTTGTACACATTTTCAGCTCCTTAATTGATTAAAATTCACGAGTCTAACACAGAAAACCTTTCACTAAATCGATGTGGTTTTTGTTTCAGGTATGTGACTGAAAGCCCGATGTCTATTGTCCTGGATGGAGACAAAGAGTGAGTTTATTTTTATACTGTTATGGTTCTTATAGCAAGAAAAATAAGGTTTGTATTGCTGTGTATACTTAAGGGCTATTGTTAAGTTTTTAAACACACTTCTGACAAGAAAGCTTCCTTGTAAAAATAAATAAAACGTTGAACAAAATGAATTCCAGCTTAGGCGGTTATACGCCTCTTTCCAAATTAAAAGAAGTGATCCTTAATGCCGATTGTTCAAACAAATCATTAAGAAAAATCTGCGGTTAAGGAGCTCAAACAGCCTTTAATATGCCCCAGATTGAAAAAAAAAAATCATTTCCTCTAAAAATAGTCTTGCAAGAAAATTATGGAACCCTAAATAACTCCAAGCAAAGACGCCATTTTGAAGTATTTATAGGTACAATCCAAATGAAAAAACCAGCATATTATGAAACAACTACAGACAAAATCTAATCTGTTTAGCCGAAATCATATCAAAATCTTCTCTCGTTTATGTTTTTTTATACTGTAATAGCTCATACTAAAAATACTGTAAAAATATTGAATAATTGTAATGGAAATCAACAAATCAAATACGTAATCTATGTCGGTACGATTGGAAATCCCAACCGCGTGTGCCTAAAGCAAGCAAGCTATTCACGACCCTTAGCGATAGCATCAGGGGAAAACCATAACCTTGTGGCTACGGCGCGCGGCGCATGAACTCTGGCGAGCATGGCGTGATTCAGACGCCACACTTTATGCTCGCCAGTGCTTTTACTGCTCAGATTTTAGCATGATATGACGGGAATAGGACATTGATTCCTGTCGGGGAGTGTGTGTTTGGTCCTTGGTACGCTGTAGAACCTTGCGGGTTTAAACCTCATGTTTGGTCATATTTCGATATCTTATTACGAAGTTTCACTATTCAATGTATGAAGTTAATTTAACGAATTTAATTGCCAGTCGATGGACTTACAAAAACCGTGCCCTACTCTGGTCTTTCCATCTTTACACATCTTTTTGCGGGATTCTATTGCATATAAGTCTAAAACGTCTTCAATGTTGTGCTATACGACGTTCATTTAACTCTTATCGCGTAGCCCGAGCTGCGAATTTTATTCGCGCGGCTTATATTCAGTGAACGGCATTGCAACGAGCGCGAATTTCAAATCGCCAGTGCGTGTAGTTACATAAGATACCATGTGTTATAGAATTTCGCTCGATTTTTTATCGCAGTGCGGGCTAGACCTTAACTTTATTTTCTTCAGTCTAGATTTTCATTCTAATCATTGGTTATTCAGTTTTTTATTAGTCCTTATTCTTAAAAACGATATTTTCCTTAACCGTAATTCGGATTTTCGTATTCCTCATCAAAATCCATCTCGTCGTTACCTTCCCCCAATCAAAGCCCAACACTAATTCTGTTCCCTCGAACGAAACACTTTCGCCCGTAAACTGTAGTGAAAGATGTCTGCCAGACGCCATTTAATTACCGTGAAACTGGCTGAAATGGCTGAAAACGAGTGAAACGTTGGCTGTACACGGACATCATTATGGACGCACTTTGTTTGAGTTTGTGAGGCCGGTTATTACTGAAACTCTGTATTTCAGCGTAGTTCATGTTGCTGTGTGGTGCAAGTGTGAGAGCAAGCGGGTGTGTTTAATTGCTTTTTTATTGCTTGCTTATTTTATGTCATGCCTATAGATTTATTTATTTATTGACTAGCTTTTGCCCGCGGCTTCGCTCGCGTGGATGTCGGAAATTATCCCCCGGGAACGTACTACCGGAATAAAAAGTATCCTGTGTTAATCCAGGTTATAAACTATCTGTCTGCCTCATCCAAATCCTATTAGTAGCATAACATGATGATTGAATACTATCGTGAATTCATGCAAGCCTAGTACTTTTTGTTAGGTTAGTGCTCAGAAATTTTGCACAACGTCTAATGATTGAAATATTATCTTGAAATTCATGCAAGCTTAGTACTTTTTGTGCCAAGTTTCAACTCAATGAATCACGTGGTCCCATACAAACTTTGCCCCTCTTTTTCACCCCCAAAGAACACACCCTCCAAGTTTCAGGTTTCTACGATCAGCGGTTTAGGCTGTGCGTTGATTTGTCAGTCAGTCAGTCATTCAGGACAAAGCATTTTATATGTCAACAATCGTGTGTAACATCTTTTTCCTGCAATGAAAATCAAAAATAAAATCTTACATAATCTAAATAATCAAATCTGTGGGAGTGATTTCGTGAAAAAGGACGGAAGTTTGTCACAGGAAGCCGGGGAAGCGCGCGCTATTTGTTTTGACCAATGAGCGCGCGCGGTGCTAGAGTTAGCCGTCAGAAACGACCTGACGAGGCCCCGTCCCTTTTTATGTTGCTTATTACCAAGATGAGATGTCAGATGTCACACATCATATGCGACTACTGTAAGGCTCGCTCGTTTTTTTTATTTATTGATATGGCACTTCAACGCTTTTCTCACTAAAACATACACAAAAAAAAAACAAATACAGTTTTAGGTCTTGTGAATTCGTCACGTACAATAAATAGTGTACGGCACTAGCAGGGAACTAAATAATTAAAGGACGTGTGACTATGTGTCAAAATCATTCAACATGTAGATAGCGCTGGGGCTCTGTCTCGTATAAGGTTGCAGCATTTTGCTGAACGATGGCCATTTTCCGCGGATGTGACGCATATTTTCCCCGAAATTTTTATTTTCGTGTTTTGTTCTTTCCTGGCATCATGTTTACTGCAAATAAACGTATTTTCTTTCTTTATTTCTTTCAGATAATGTTTAGTTAGACCAATAGTTTACCTCTTCATAATCTTCTCTGTCTACTCTATTGTAGACTATTTTGTCATGTTACATATTTTTAAAGAAATTACGTGTATTATGAAAAATCTTTCAACCCGTCTCGCTATGACTAAATTACAATTCACAAACATGCACAGCCTCTCCTCTTTTCAAACTTTTCGTAAAGGACCAAAGGAAAAATATTCCTACCCGCTATCAGCTTATGCCTTGCACGAAATAATTACGGAGTGTAATGTTACAAATGAAATAAATGCGCAGCCTACGAGTTACGTATGTACGTTTAACTTAATGAAGTTATATGATACCCGACATGGATATTACAGCCACACACGGCTATGTACTGTGTATTGGTGTCGGCAATTCTGGCCGTGGAGGAAAAAAGGGCGTTGATGAGTGTTACAATATTTTTGCTTGTTTTTGCTTTGTAACATAACATTTTCTTTTTATATTTGGAAGCTAACATCAGCTTCCAATTTTCTTTCTGACTAGCTACCTAATTACACGTAATTAGGTAGGTGGTCAGAAAGAAAATTAATGTAATCGCTTACGAAATTAATTTTTCACAAATTTGTTTCATTTTGACAGTTCAACAACATTAGTTGGGTTATTTACGTTATTGAGTAGATTTTTTTTTCGAACTTATGAATCAATGGATTAGCAATTTGTTGCAAAACGATTCAAATTCCGATTGATCGTGTATTACGCAATTAGGGTACTGTATTGTGTGGAATCACTGTGGTCTGAAATTGATGTTTACTACTCGTATTATTACGCTAACTCGCAGTTAGCATGATCAAAATTTATGGGATGCAGAGTCATAGTTTTTTTTTGCTGACAAAAAAAGTTTATATGTACAGTAACGAGCACCTTATAGTAACGCAAATATTAAAAGCGTTTTTCGAGTAAAAAAAAAATTGCCACTTTGAGAAAACACCTATTTCATATTGGTATGGTTTTGATAATGCTTTGTTCGTAACCCCATAACATATTTATCAATTCTATAGGAGATAATCGCTTTTCAATCTTGTGTAAGTGCAAGGTATTTAGATTACTATACAACTATACAACCCTGTTAAACACGACAGATTTCTCACTGCTAAGTATTGTTTAAGTGTTGTGTTTTAAGTGTTAGATATATTCTAACACTTAAAACACAACTCAACACTTTTGATAATTACAACAGAATAAACGAAACCTAGCTTATTGACTATACTATAGACGTAAATAATATGCTGCTTTAGATAAAATGTTTTACGAGTGCGAAGTGACAAGAGCGTCAAATGATGTCAACAATGTCAACGCTAACAGTGCGTGGGATGTCAAAGCGCCGTTCAAGAAGGGGGCTTTAGAGATCGTAAAGCTGGCGTTATACGGAAGACTGAACAAGAAATGATTAATAGTTTTAACATATCAAATATCTATATTAAGATAACATCACGCCTGAAATTACTCGAAGGATTAGGCAGAGTTTTTCCTTAGAACATCCACATTTCGCCAGTTATGTTTAACTCCCATGTAATAGGGTAACCGACCCACATGGTTATGTTTAACTCCCATGTAATAGGGTAATCAGGCACATATCCAG
Organism: Agrochola lota; assembly: GCA_947364205.1. Lineage (NCBI taxonomy): Eukaryota > Metazoa > Arthropoda > Insecta > Lepidoptera > Noctuidae > Agrochola > Agrochola lota. The sequence continues at coordinate 4,436,752 of OX376225.1, read as the reverse complement.
ATTCCGGCCCGCTACTAAGAAATAGAATATAATATAATATAATAAACAGATAGAAAATCTCCACTTACCTTGATCGTGCCATGTGGATCGCGCGTATGGTTCATTGAATACATAATGTGTCATAATATCGCTGTTGAGTGGAGAGCAGTGGTGGCCCAGTGATAACGGCCGCGACTTAAGAGTTGTAGGTCGTAGGTTCGAATCCAGCCAGGAACTTTACTTTGTGTAAATTATTTCATCACCAATGCTCTCAAATCGGTGAAGGACAACATCGTGAGGAAATGTCCTAGAACCAAAAATTCGAAGACATATGACATCCACCAACCCGCACTGGGCCCACGTGGTGGATTACAGCCCACTCCCTGTCAAAGAGAGGAGGCCTGGGTCCCAGCAGCGGGAACATTATTGGCTGATTATGCTTATTTATTTATTTATTTATTTATCATAAGCACACCAACAGCACAGTCACTTACAATTCAAATTAAATAACATCTAAAATTAACATTTCAGTAAACAATGCATAATATCACTGATGCATAATATCACTTATGCATAATATCACTTATGCATAATATCATTTATGCATAATATCACTTATACATAATATCACTGATGCATAATATCACTTATACATAATATCACTGATGCATAATATCACTTATACATAATATCACTGATGCATAATATCACTTATAGATAATATCACTGATGCATAATATCATTTATACATAATATCACTGATGCATAATATCACTTATAGATAATATCACTGATGCATAATATCACTTATACATAATATCACTGATGCACAATATCACGTATACATAATATCACTGATGCATAATATCACTTATACATAATATCACTGATGCATAATTTGATCTAAATACGAAGCCAACAAAAGGTTAAGTGCCTTTGCATACTAATAATCATTATTTTTAAAACAGCTCTGCTCTCTGCTTCCTTCGCTTGCAAAAACGAGCAAGACAGTAATACGGGGTCGGATGATAAGCAGGATGTTTTCCCTCGACCGAGCTCATCGACTTAACGTCAAATAAAACAAACTACCCTTCAGCTTAGACCGCGACCCACATGAAAAATAGCAAACTCTAAAACTTTCAGTTGAAATTTTTTAATTTTTATAAAAATTCCTCTGGCCAAGAAAATATACAACCCTCCGCTCGCCGCCCGCTCTCGGGGGAATTTTAATTATGTTTACATTCTTTTGGTGTAAAAACAACGCACTTGGCTATTTTTCACGGCAGCGGACGGGCTGCAACTTGGCTGTGTTTAATTTAATGGAGTCGGTACATTTTTCAAGTGCAGTGGGTTTAAGTGCTTTTCTTTTTTTTACTTTTTTATGGGAGGCTTCAAAGGCCTTTTTTATTTTAATTGCTTTCCACAATATTACTTACTTACTTTTCTTTCTGGCTTATTTGTGCAGTCAGGTCGTTCCTGTAGTATGGGTATAATTACCACTGAATTTAGTGGAGGGTAAAACTACAAGCATGTGGTATGTACTAGCTGGGCGACCGAGCTCTACTCTGGTAAAAATAGAGAATGTTCATTTAATTTAATAGGAATATTCATACTAATTCCATGTATTTAGTACATACTAATCTCATGCTGCCATGATAGTACATACTAATTCCATGCTGCCATGATAGTAGGTACTTTCTAACTCCATGCTGCCATGTCATTATTCTAAGGTAGCTGTCATGTTCTAAACTTTGGGCGACCGAGCTCCGCTTGAGTGAAAATACGGAGAAAACGAATTTTCCCAGATATGAGACCTAGCTAGATTTTTCGCCCCCGTAAACCCCTATATTGCATGTTTCTTTCTTGCTTAGGTAAATCAAGAAAAACAAAAAAAAAACAACTCGGTAAAGAATCAATCTGCCTAGCCTTTTCTCAACATTATTGGGGTCGGCTTCCAGTCTATCCGGATTCAGCTGAATACCAGTATTTTACATGGAGCGACTGCCTATCTGACCTCCACAACCCAGTAACTGGGTAATACGATACCCCTTGGTAAGACTGGTTGTCAGACTTTCGGGCTTCTGACGACCCGTAACGACTGTCAAAGATCCACGAATTACAGCCGAGACCAACAGTATAACGTGCTTTCCGAGGCACGAAGGAATCTCGGTATGTAAAGATGGTCACCCATCCACAGACCAACCTTGGCAAGCGTAGCTTAACCTGATGGATCGACCCGTGCAGCAGTAATTACTTAGCCACGAGCTCCTCAAACTCAGTAAAGAGTGTTTCATATATATATCTATCGATCTATCTGTAGCTGCATCATCATATCACAACACGCGTGCCGCGCGCGCCGGCCGAGTGGCCGACCGCGGAACCCTAGCGCTCTGCTACCGCCACCGCGATGGTGGCGTCCCCGTCGTGAGTTTTGAGAACTACAGATCAATACGTGCTGTGCAGTGATTGGTCTATCCAAAATCAACCAAAACATTTGATTTTTATATTTATAAGAATATGTATTAGTAGCTAAGCTTTCCTAAAATAAAACCAGTACCAATTAGTGACTTGAACTGGTCGTTTGCCTTCATCACCTCAGCTTCTAACATATCTAAATCTCATTCGAAATCGCTACATAAACCAGTTTTCTCAGTGCATCTCGCGCAGACGATAAAACAGAACTTTAATAGAACAAAACTTATAAAACTGAAATGAAGTTAAGTCCTGTACGAAGGCGCACACCTATGTAATCCCATTGCTTATCTTTAAGTGGCTCTTAGCCAAGTTTGTGAGAGATAAAAGCGGAGAAGTCAGCGTTAACTTACTTCACACTTATTACTAACCTTAGTAGTTTAATAAAATTTAATTAATTTTGTAGTTATTAACTTACCTACCTTGTTTCTTTGGTATGTTTTTTTTTTTTTTGATAGCATTTAAACAAATCCTCCTGCTTGTGAAAGTACGACCAAGTTTCAGTTCAGCTATGGGCCGTTTTCAAACTGCGACGATAACGACACCGACATATCGTCAGCTCGGACGAAAACGATATCAACCGACCATATCGGGACGATATCGGTATTGTAACCAACAGCTTATTGTCATGCGGTATGCCACAGCAGCCTCGAATAGTCTTGTTGCGCCAGCAAAAGCTTACATCGCGATTCCAAAAGTGTAACAGTGTATTCGAGGTAATAATGGCAGCAGTGAACATGTGCACTATGTCGTCCACCGATATCGGCACGACAATCAATGTCGGCGACGATACCGTTGACTACACCGACGCAGTGTGAAAGCGTTTAGTAGTAATTGTATGAAACTACCAGTCAGACGATATCGTGTCGTTATTGTTTTCGTCCAATTGTAAAACGGTAAATCTGCTGGAAAGACAGAATAAGTTTGCTGATTTTCGTAACTTTCGTAGTAAATTTTTTATGTCATTAACTATTGAAATCCTATATGTCTTATGTTACCTCAACATATTAAGGCAAAGTAAAATTATTGCAAGCTTGTGGTTGTACCACCACAGACAATAACTTCACCTCATACAGAGAAGAGCATTAATCATCAGGCTTGCTCACTGCGCTTTAACTATTTTAAAGCAATATAAAATGAAATATGTTTCTAGGTTAGTTTAAAGAGTTTCCCTACTGTTTTAATATCTTACATAGTTGTAACAGAGTCTATAAAGTCGTAAACCGATGAACTACATTGCACTAATGCGTCATACTTTACAGTGAGTAAAACCCCAGAATAGAAGTGTACAGAAGGTCAACTCCAATCAACAAGCGGCAAGGCTCACAGACACGCTCAACGTACAGCGAGTGCGAACGTACTCGCGACTGGCATTCGATTGAGAGATCGCCGTACGTACGCATCTATGTGTGTGTGTGTGTTTGCTTTCGATCGTTTTATGGAGTCGGCCTTCATCAAGCTACGGCAGAGGCCTCCTCAATTGCTCGCCATTCTTCTTGATCCTCTACAGCTCTCATCCAGCAGCTACCTGCCACCCTGCGATGATCGTCGGTCCACCTAGCCTGAGAATATCCTACCTTATACGCTCACCGATTCGCGGCGTCCACTCAAGAACACGTCTACTTCATCGGTTCTACGGGTAATATGGCCGGCCCATTGCCATTTCAGTGAACTATGTCGACAACTTTAGAGTTTGCCTTCTGTAGCTACTATTCGGTGGTAAGACTATCGTAAACTATATTAAAACATAATCCCGTTGCTTTGTTGCAGCGCCCAGCTTATGCTGACGGCTTTGTATTATATACTTTTACTTTAGTACTTATCTGAAGGTTTTCACTTATTAACTGGGGTGTTGTTCTAAGTAAGCTAAGTTGCCTAAGTCAAATCGATGTTGAATGGTTTTTAGGGATACATACTGTTGTTCCGTATAAGGCGGGAGGAAACGCCCGGGTGTTACCACTGTGTGGATCGCCCGGAGGACACGGTGGAGCATACGGTGGAGGTCTGCCCTGCTTGGGCGGAGCACCACCGTATCCTCACGGAGGCGATCGGTGGCGGTGATCTCTCGCATCCGGCCCTGGTTCAGGCCATGGTCCGGAGCGAGAGTGCATGGGCGGCCGTCACTTCCTTTTGCGAAGCAGTAATGCTCACGAAGGAGGAGGCGGAGCGCGCGAGGGAGAGGCAAGATTCGCGCCCTCGCGCCTCTAGTCGTCGCAGGAGACGCCCCGGGCGTCGGGAGTCGCGAGCCGAGCTTGCGGACGGTGAGCAATGGGTAGCTCGCCGTCCGATAAGGACCAGGCCCGGGTCGACGTCGCGTTGTGTTCCACGCGCGCCTCAAAGAGATGTCAGTACCAACTGACAGAGCCCGTTAGAGCCAATGCCTGCCAGGGTTGCGAGATTGTCCGAAAGGGATATCGCGGCCCCGGCACACAGGCAACGGAAGGAACACGGGCGGGTTTTAGTCAGTAAAAGTCTGACACGCCCTCCCGCTCTAGAACGGGAGATTTTATTTGATAATTTCGCACCATCAAAAAAAAGGGTGTTGAATGACAAATAGAGCATAGAATAAATCGGTTACCCGCTTTCTTCTTTTTAAGGTAATGTCAAATAATACACACACGTAAACTCATTCCTTCTTGCCATGGGGGTAGGCAGAAACTGCAGAACGTCATCTGCTACAATTGTAGCAGATCATTGTTGTATGAACATAAAAAAACAAAAGAAGTCTGTTAGTAAGGATTCTTACTAACAGACTTCTTTTGTTTCTTTTACGTTCATACATCATATACGCACACCACGTGCCAGTTGCAAGAACTACGCACCTGACCTTTCTGAAGAACACCACCAATAAGGTCACTGTGTCCTCCTAGAGCGTCCCGGGCGTTTCCACTCACGTCTGCCATCCCAATATCTTTTGTTAGTCGCCTTTAATTAATTCTCTCAACATGTTGAGAAAAAAAAAAGAAGTCAAATAATGGATAATGCGTTGACGAAAACCACATCACAATGAGACTACCAATATATTCGCCAAGCGTGGTGCCTATTGTCTTACAAAATGAAGCATATAATATATATCATTCAATTTCGATTCATATTCACCAAAGGGCGTTGTACCACTGACGCTGGTGTCACCCTCATAAAGAACATTTTTAACGCCTGGGAAGAAGCACACGATGCCATTGGAATCTTTTGCGACCTCTCGAAGGCGTTCGATTGCGTAGACCATGAAACACTTCTGCTGAAACTTGAGCACTATGGGATTAGGAATACAGCTCTTGATTTACTAAGATCATACCTGAAAGATAGAAAAGTTAAAATTCAAGTAAACGGCGTAAACTCATTGGGGTCTGAAATGGCAATGGGCGTTCCTCAGGGTTCGATATTGGGTCCATTCCTCTTTTTAGTTTATATTAATGATTTACCACAATTACTTCAAAATCAACCTAAGATGGTGTTATTTGCAGATGACACATCGTTGATATTTAAAATAAACCGACGGTCACAAAATCTTGACGACGTTAACAGCTCTATTCTTCAAGTCCAAGATTGGTTTACGGTAAATAATTTGGTACTAAATAAAAAAAAAACCAAATGCATTAGATTTAAATTACCTAATGTTAGAAGTAGCGAATGTGACATCATATTGAATGGAGAAAAACTAGAATTTATTAATCAAACCGTTTTCCTAGGAATCACGCTAGACGAGAAATTACAATGGGGACCTCATATAACAATTCTTGCGGGGCGGCTAAGCTCGGCCGCTTATGCTGTTAGAAAGATACGACAGTTAACAGATGTAGAAACCGCGCGTCTGGTCTATTTTAGCTACTTCCACAGTATTATGTCGTATGGCATTTTACTGTGGGGTCGGGCTGCTGACATTGAATCCATCTTTATTTTACAAAAGAGAGCTGTCAGAGCCATTTATAATCTACGTCGTCGCGAATCTCTCAGGGAACTATTTAAAAAGATTAATATTATGACGGTACCTTGCCAATTCATTTATGAAAATATTATGTATGTAAGAAAAAATCTACATATCTTTAATAAAATAAGCGATAGACATAATTTTAATACTAGAAATAAAGATAAAATAGATCAACCATTTTTCAGATTATCTAAAGTACATACATCTTTTATGGGGTACTGTGTTAAATGTTACAATAAAATACCTTGTGATATATTACAATTAAATGAAAGAAAATTTAAAACTCATATTAAAAGTACACTCTGTAAACAAGCATATTACAAATTAGAGGATTATATCCAAGATAAGAATGCTTGGAAACATGCTGGTCCTGCTCCATAGGACAATTTAGAGTCTAGACAAAATCAAACTGGTTGCTTATTAAATTATGTATTTGTTATTTTTTATAACACTGATTTTACATTCTGTGATTTCTTGAACTCACACACTGACTTATTAGTATTACTTGTTAAAATGTTAGGAATATCGTATAATTTTACAATGTTTGTAAATATGTGAGCACCATGTATCTGTCACATATTTAATTTATCTGTAATTGCTTTATTTTTCATTCTTTTTTACCTATCGCGGTATAGTAATCTTATTCTAGATGCATCGTCTTCACATATAATTATATAATTAATGTATGCAAAATATTGTGAAAACATTTTAAAAGAGTAACGGTGGAGTTTCTTGCCCATTCTTCTCCATACGAAAACTACCTTTTGGAAGGGGCGACTAGAATCAATTCTATTTTTTGTAAACTTGACGTTCATAAGTGCCTTTTAAGTGCCTAATTGAAATAAATTGTTTGACTTTGACTTTGACTTTATCAATTGTTTTGCAGTGGAAGCTTGTTATGTGATGTTTTGCTTTGAGCTTCAATAGCACCGCATTCCGCACATTGATTTAATTTCAAGATTTCCATTTAAAAATTGAAAACCGTATTATATAGCTCACATTTCCCCGTACCAAAACATATGGGAATATAGAATTTAGCATAATAAATATCTTTCATTCTTTTCCTGACATATCACAAGCTAGGTTAGAATTTCACAATAAAACAAATACGATCAAGTCACGCGATATTTTCTTACATATTTCTTAGTTTTTCAAATAATTTGTCAGAAAACCAATGATGAATGTTCCGCGGTTGGAAACTTTTTGATATATGATGCCTGGTCTTGTGGTGCTTATATTTGCACTTTAATCTGTTTGTTCAATCTGATTTGCCCTTTGCGGTTACAGTTCGCTTATCATTAGTCAGAAATGTTGTTCTACAGATGTTATCGTGATCATTACGCTTGACAGATCGATTCGAGATCGCTGTTTGCTGTTAAGAGTTAAAAGGAAGTTTCTGTTCGCCTTCTTGACGTCAGCCCTTTTTCGCAGTTAAAAACATCAACTAGTTTGGTCCCGCAGCATTTTTTCCCAAGATTTACAATTAGTTCAAGATACTTTACATAAGATGTGACTATCTGACCAGTATCTGTAATCCAGCTCTCTAAACCATCGGGGCATCGTCACAATGAGCCTGAGAAAACCCACTCTCACATTTAACCATCAGAAAAATATACACGAAAAACTTGCTCCCCAGAAGAAATCAAGCACATAAACATAATACGGCAAGCATTCAGTGGAGAAGTAAAGGTCCTCGTTCTAACAGTTTATATATTTACGCTATCCATCAAGCGGGGTGGGTAGAGGAACCTACCATTTGTCCTAGTGATAAACTAGTGAGTGAAACCGCTTTGAATTTTGGTAATGAACTGAACAATCTTGAGATGGTTAGAGAATCTTTGTAAGTTTGGTACAAGAATTTGAACGTTAAACTAGTTTTGATACACGAGACGGTGCCATGAGTCGTAGATTTTCCGGGCAATATATCTAAAATATAACACTAAATCATTTTCTTCCGTTAAGTTCAGAAAAATAATGCATTAAGTGCGCCTTTGTACGTTTATTGCAATTCAAAAGTGCCTGTAAATGGTTGAGATAATTGAAATAACTGCTGTCAGTTTGAGAAGAATGTATTGTATTTGTTTACAAATTACCGATGCCATACCTTAGTAGGGGATATCTAGGAGCCATATGAATAAAAGAGGCCCCCAAAATCCTCGCAAGCCTCGGTTCGCACCTATTCAGCCTAGACAATACGTCTAGATCGGGCAAATAAAACCTTCTTTTGTATCCTCGCTATCTGCAGGAAAGATGCTTTGTTTCTTTTTGTTTCCGTGGAGTGGCGCTGTGGGAGCTGTTTGAGATCGTGTTGTGATTCGGGCGGAACCGATTTCCGATATTGGCAGCTTACAAATGCAGTTGAATTTTGGCTTCTAGATTCAGCTAGATTTTGACGAAAAGGGATCGCTAATAAATCTTTTACCTTGTAATTAAAAAATTAAGCATGATATATTCTAAATAGACAAATGGCAGAGTAATCGAAACGTTTGTGATCTTCTTTTTCGTGTGGTTAGTGACTCAGAGTTTTCAGAGAAAAGTCGCCCATGGGCCACTGATTTGCCGTCAAGAAATATCTCTCAGGTATCCGGTTTCCTCACGATGTTTTCCTTCACCATTTTTGAAGCGAGTGATAATTATGCAATACGCACATGAATCCGAAAAGTCATAGGTGCGGTTGGGTTCGAACTCGAGACCTATTAACTTGGCAGTCCAACGGTCACACCACTAGGCTATCACTGAGCTGATGAATTCACTTTTATATTTTACCCATTTGGTATTGCCAACTGTAAATACCTCCCGTGAGGTATGGTAGGTGTTTGACTTACAAGAAGAAAGTTGAAACACAGCTAACTGTATGAATATTGATCAACGCTTGCTTACTCTTGCCGAAGGTACAGTCAACTGCAGATAAATCTCACCCCCTAGCAATGCTGCAGCTGACTGTACATAAGTGTTTTCCAGTGAAGTAAAAATAAAAGGTAAAGATTTTTGTTTTTTAATATTTGTTTATGAGTACGTAACTCATATCCAAATATTTAAAAAAGAATACCTTAGTTTAATTAATTAAATTACTTATTCTGAAACAACTAAATTGAAACCAATGTTCGCTGTTAAAAAAAAATATTTGTTATCAGAAATCTCTCTCTCTCACTGATCACCCAAACAATTTAAATTGAGTTCACAATCATAAGAAGCTTTGGTATTGTCGGCAGATGAACTCACAATATCGTGAAGAAAGACTCGCCGTGTTATTTACAAGAAAATAATTATTTCGAGTCTATTTACAGTCCGTGAAAAGATTTGATTTAGTAAAAATATTTTTCCTTTTTTTTTCTAAATATTGTTATCAATTGTAATTATTTTAAGGAAATGTATTTGAATGGAAATGTATTTAAATATAAATACAAGACAGAAAGATTTTGCCAATACCTATTTTCATTGTGAACCTCAGAGTATTTTTGGTATATTTAACTTGAATAAAAGTGACTTTTCACTTTATCGTGTAAAGGCTGACGCACCAAATAAATAGTATTTAGGGGTATGAGGAACAGGGTGTAAAGTTCACTCATCCCCCATAGAAAAGGGAGGATCCTCCGACCAGACCGGTGTGATGTCTGGCGGGCAACTGCCCAGAGGTTGAAGTCGGGAAGCTTGTATATATGTTTATCGCGCGGTAAAATTTTAATTGCGCGATGCAGGATTTTTGTGACATCAGGATGTTGTGTGACGTCAGGTCTTTGATGCGTAGTTTGCATGTAGCGATGTAGATGCCGCTACAAGTATTATCTATCTATGAAACAAAAAACATACAGAAGACTAATATTATGAATGTGAAAGTTTGTATAATTTTATGCTTGTTACTCAATCACGCAAAAACGTTTGTTTGTTGGTTGCTAGGCAACGGAAGAGAGTCGAAGTTCTAAATAGATATAGATATGATATATTTGTTAGTTTTTATCAATTATAATTAAAGTTCTTTGAATAAAAGAGCCATTTTCAATAGGGTTCCTCCTGTGGCTGAAACGAATATAAAAAAAAAACTTTATTTAATTAATTTTGTCGCAAGCTACAATATTTTCAGGTTTCATACTTGATTGACGGGATTTTTTTAAAACCCTTTATTTTTTCGTTTCTGCTGCATTAAATAATTTTTTGAAAAGTATAGAATTAATCTCCATTAAATTATCTATACAATGGTATATAAATCAAGTACTGTTCTGAGCAGGACTGTGATAATAAAAACAGTTGCAGAAAGGAGGCAAAACAAATTTTTCGGTCGCAAAGCACTCTCTAATGCTTCGCATTATGAATCGTGCAATAGTGAGGGTTCTAGCGAATCTCCTATAACCGGCACAATAACCGGTTTCCTTTCACTGGCTTTTACAATTTCCGTCGAATGATAAGCAAAAGCTGTTTACACAATAATGTCGCTTTGTTACTATATCTTCTTCATTTTAACGTTTATTCAGTAATTTTTCGAATACATTTTTCCTTTAGCTGGTTGGTCACGCATCATCAAAATTATTAGTATATTGAAAGGTATTATGCTACATCCTCAATTCCTAATGACGGCTTATTAAAAAATAACTTTTTTACAAAAATAACTTTACCGACTTTTGAAATTAAAGTTATTTTTCACTTTGTAGTGTTTTTTTTTTGGAAGTTGGTTGTTTTTTTTTTTGTAAAAAAGTTTACTCATAACTTTTTAGCTGTGGTACTTACCCCACACCAATTCGTTTACCACTAATTGCTATGTAAACAACCGTAACAGGAAGGTGTATAACATCATCAAGGTACACCAAGTGGATTAGATATGTATTATTGAAGATAACTCAAAAACTACACACGCAAAATTAATAAAATTTACGTGAAAATAATTAATTCTGTTTTTGTTTGTTAGAGTAAACAGATTTTTCAAAATTAGTCTACGTTTTATGGAAATATCGACGAATATAGAGGATGTTAAAGAAATTGCGTGCCATAGCTTCAGGTTGAGTTCAGAGTCTATCTTTATATAATTAAAAAAAATATGTATACAGACGAATTTAGAACCTCCTCCTGTTTGAAGAAGTCGGTTAAAAAAGGTGGCCATGTTTGATTCGTATTAACTAATATGGTGGTGAATCATTGCTTGCAGAGTTTTTGAGATGGGACTGCCCAAATTAAAACTAAAAAATATAATCGTAAAAAGTTCGACATCAAAATTGCAAAATATAAATCCTTGAGCACGATTTCAGAGAAAACATGCAATAAGTAATGTAACAAACCGACAATACATGATGAAAATTTCCCAAAATCGAACTTCCATTTTCTTTTACATCCCCGATGTGATATTGGCAAGAGCAATTCGGAATACCAACGCCGCATTACAGCAAAATATAATTACTCATCCAATTAACGGTACAATTGGCTGGCAAGCTGATTGCATTGCTATTTTCGGTGCATTCTGCCAACATTACTTTATTTTAAATATTCCTCATCTGTAAACGGAAGGACGTTATCGGGAAACTTTGTTAATCAAAGCGTTTGTTCTCTTTTAAGTGGCTTCTGCTTTACTCACAATATATATATAATCAACCCACGCCTTAACATGGGAGTAGGCAGAAACTACAGAACGTCAACTACGATCCTTACATGCTCCTTTTGCTCCGTTTACGTCCATACATCTGGTCATACACGCACGCCGGTTGCCAGTACTACGCACCTGACCTTTATCCCTCAATTTAGTCACAATATTATAAATTAAACTCAAGCCTTTAAAAGTAAAAAATACATTACACGATGTATATTTAGTAACCTAATCCGCTTAACTGCGTTCGGCGCTTGACGTGGCAACACGCCGTGTCTGGGTTCGCAACAAGTCAATCGTCATCCTGAGGATGCCTCGTTAGAGGTGAAACACGTGTCAATTTCTTACAGGGTTCTTTATGACTCTAAGAAAAGTTAAGCGGATTATGTTACTAAATATATAGGTTACTATATATACACGATTCATTTTAAATCGTTCTGGAGCCGAAACAAAGTGACTCCAGACGATTAATAGGTACTATTAGCATTGTTATTGTTTTTTTAAGACATCTAATATAGAAGTTAGAAATTTATCACTTTTATTCTGTCATTCGAGTTAAATCTTAGTAGCGCTTCCACTATTTCATTCATAAACGCAAGATCGTACGCGATCCGCTCGGTGATGACGTGGCGCGGCACAACTATGCGTGTGCGAGTCCGGCTGCAAGTAGGTATTTCATTTCTGGTACGATAGGTTGGTGTAAGTTCATTCGACTTGTTATCTCTCGTTTGTATCGGAAGCACGGCACGGTGTTTACCACTATCACATCTCCTCGTAAACGAGAGAAACTAATTGAAATTTCATTCACCACTCTCGCATCACGAAATCACTAGTACTCGTACCTTTTCAACTAGACACGACGAGTACGCTTGGGAGTTGTATTTAAGGCCTTGAATCGAGTGTCGACCAATCGAGCTAATAGGTACTTAATAAGCATACCTACCTACCATATTTATGATAAATAAAAAGAATACTGCCTAAACCAATTTTTATGCGACAATGCTTTTAATGTTTAAATGTTTTAATGCTTTTTTTTTATGCTTGCTTGCGGCCGCGGCGCGGCGGCTTCTACAAAGGCAGGCAATGTAAACAGAAAAAATGAATCGTTTTATCTGTCCAATAGAGTTCATTATAAGATGGTGGTGCCCTTTTCTATGAAAATATTGGACCGAATTAAGACCTTATTTCTATACACTTAACCGCGGAATTCGGTTATGCATCCTTTTGAAGTCCGGTTGGACACTTCTCAGAATAATTTTAGTAAACTGCGTACCTACTTACCTTGTACCTAGTTTGGTGAAATTTCATATTTTTTACCGTTTACGGTTAAGAAATAAAGTCTGAATTCGCTTTTCGTATTTTTATTTGTGTACCTATTTATCTATTGCGTATGTGTTTTTATGCTGCCTGATCGATGAATGGATTTTTCAATGGGTACCGTTCGCAAGTGTTGCCGTTCGTTGATACGTTTTACACACATATGCATTGATCGCAGTTACTTCGAGTTCTCATTATTTCACAAAAAAAACAATAAATTAGATTTTGCGTGTTTTTTTTTAAATTGTAATTTATTGAAAATAATAGTCCCAATCGTTTCAAGTTCGATGATCGAGTTTATGGCTAATCGTTCCAGAACGAGCTAAAATTAACCGTGTATAATGGATTTCCGCAAAGTCATGTCTGAGTCAATTAACTACTTTTAAAAGTAACGTAACATTAACATCACGCCGAACGGCTAAGAAGAGGTATGCCAGTTGGTATTGGAAAGGTGCTTTTCCAAAGGCGACCGCAACCGCAAACCACAGCGGCAACGCAACAACCCAACCGCCCAACCGCAATCGCAATGACACAGACCGCAGCGATATTCCCGTATCCTCTCAAGTTCTTCTCTTAGCTTAATAATAACAACCGCACGGGTCGATCAATGGTTAACCTATGCTGGCCGGCCGGTGTTGGTCCGTGGATGGGTGACCATCCGTTACATATCAAAGCACGTTAACCCTTTTGCCAGGAGCAACGCCGTCATTTGTGGATCTTTGACAGTCCTTACAGGTAGTCAGAAGCCCGAAATTCTGACAACTAGTCAACTAAGGGTTATCGTATTACCCAGTAACTGCGTTGTGGAGGTCAGGTAGGTAGTCGCTCCATGTAAAATACTGGTATTCAGCTGCATCCGATAAGACTAGAAGCCGACCTCAACTTAGTTGTGAAAAGGCTAGGCAGATTGATTGAGTTACTTAAATAATAAAAGGTGATTTCATATAACTTACTGATTAAAGTTGATTTCTTTATTTTAAAGAATAAACTATCTGGCCTGTAGGCTTCGTATAAAAGCCAAATTTCAAAGGCCAAACTTCTCCCTTCTGCTAATTACAATAATCCGCTATTGGCAATCCATTTGCAAAGCGTGGTGATTAAGACCATCTTATTCTTTGACCGTTCAGACCGTATTATTCGGACGAAACGGCTTGGAAGTGGGTGAATACCGAGATGACGACTAAAAGAGAAGTATGGATGGCCAGATGATAAGTTTTCTCCAAAACAAACACCAATAAACACCTTCCTCACCAGGATTAAAAGATCAAAATCCCCTACCACCGCAAAGAAAAGTGTTAGAACAAAGATAATCTATGTTCTAACACAAAGGATAAACCCGAAACTTGCCTAATTCCCTCGGTATGTAATGTTCTCATTCACAAGGACGATGATGTTGGATTTAGCGAAGGTAACTGTAGGGTTTAACATTGCGAAAATTAGATCGAGCCCATTTACGGCTCGCGTACACCTAATCCGTCATCGGCCGAACTATGTATAATCGTACGTCATTGGCCGAACTCGGCCGATCGCACCAAACATAGTGTAAAAGAAAGTAAGTGCGTGCACCTAGTTATCGGACGTGCTCGGAGAATGTCGGTTGAAGTAGTTGCACTCAATTGCCTTTCCTACGAGCATAGTTCGGCCGATGATGGATTAGGTGTACGCCTCTCGTTAGAGCAATAACACTTTCAAGGGTGTACATTGTACATCGTCAAAGCCTCCACTTTTAAGGGATGCTCAAAACTTTGAGCTGTTTGTAATTTGAGAGCAAAATTTAGGCTATGAGATTGTGTTTTAAATCTTTAGTTACAAATTCATTATTTTTGGTCTAACGCTGTTTGAAACTTGGCAACTAAGTAATAACAACCGCACCGGTCGATCCATCAGGTTAAGCTACGCTTGCTGGGGTTGATCTGTGGATCTTTACATACCGAGACTCCTCCATGCCTCGGAAAGCACGTTAAGCCGTTGGTCCCGGCTGTCATTCGTGGATCTTTGACAGTCGTCATGGGGTCGTCAGAAGCCCGAAAGTCTGACAAGCAGTCTCACCAAGAGTAACTGGATATCCAAACCCAGTAACTGGATATCGTATTATCCAGTTACTGGGTTATGGAGGTCAAATAGGTAGTTGGTTTATTTGAAATAAATGGTTTGAGTTTGAAACGTAGAGCGGAGATAATTCTAACAAAGAAAACATTGCATTATAAGGCAGTATTTATCACTTCATTGAATCATAACCCTATAATTTCTTTACTGCAGAGTTCTATAAGACTAATTGGTTTGAATATTAAGAATCTTCATACTTTATGACTTCTGTTTGGTTTCCATTTTCTACGTTAAAATACGAGTGGTTTATAAAACGACTAGCTGTTGCCCGCGATTTCGTCTTTGATCCAGGATATCAATAGCCGATATCCGTCAAGGTCTATTTTTGAGCTCAAGACGCAAATATATGCCAGTGACTTTGAGTGGTTAGCTTGCGTGTTCTGTACTGAGCTCACGCAATGGGTCGTACGTCCAGCCAGAAATAGGACTCGCCCCTCAAGGAAGGCTGTCCCAAATTAGACGCATTATTAACTTATCTATACATATAAAATGCTTTGTCCTGAATGACTGACTGACGGATCAACGCACAGCCTAAACCGCTGAATGTAGAGACCTGAAATTTAGAGGGTGTGTTCTTTGTATGACGTAGGCATCCGAAAAGGAAGGATTTTTCGAAATTCTATCCCTAAGAGGGTGAAAAAGGGGGGCAAAGTTTGTATGGGACAACGTGATTCCTTGATCCAATCTACTTCAAATTTTGCATAAACATTCTTTAACAGAATTGAAGGTTTTGGAAGGTTTGAAGGTTTCAGAAAAATACGCT
This sequence comes from Agrochola lota, assembly GCA_947364205.1. Classification (NCBI taxonomy): domain Eukaryota; kingdom Metazoa; phylum Arthropoda; class Insecta; order Lepidoptera; family Noctuidae; genus Agrochola; species Agrochola lota. Next base: position 4,420,618 of record OX376225.1, on the reverse strand, counting down.
TGAAAGATTTTGCGTGATTCTCAGTTTTTTATCCGCGTTAGACATAACTTTACAAATTAATTTCATCATGTAATAGAAACATAATCTAAAATATTCGTATATTAAGTTATTAAGAAAATGCTCTTATTTAACATATATTTTTTCCAAATACTACTTACTCGTCTAGACGTGATCTTCAGTATAAAATCATTCAAAGTCGGTTATCGTCGCCTTAATTTCATCCAAATACGTCCAGCCGTTTTTGCGTGATTGAGTAACAAACAAACAAACTCACTTTCGCATTTATAATATTGGGATAACTAGCCAGACATAATTTATTTTGAAGCGCTGCAAGAAAGACGAATAAAAAAACCCATTTCCGAATACCTATCTCATGAAGATGTGACATTTAAAATGACACTTATCTGATTTCGTATTAGTCTTTAGTTTTTGTTATTAATATAATTGAAAATGTCATTCCCGTTAACGAGTGAAAATATACGCAAAGACATTCTGGACGGAGCCATTAACGCACTTGGGAATAAGGAAATTTATGAGTGAATTAGATCATTTAAAAGCTAGCTAATGAACACCATCCACACTCGATAGACACAGACAATCTGAAAAAATAAAACAATGCTATTCGTGGATGTAGAAATTAGATGAGAATTCAGAGAAGAATATAAAAACATACATCTTACTTAGTTGCAGTTCGATTCATACTTAAAAAAGGCAACGAAGAATTTTCTAATATCTTTTAAAAAGTTTCATATTGAGACACGAAGCAACAAAATTCGATCTAAAGAAAAGCGGCCACATTCCTCTAGATCGTATTAGAAAATTCTAGAAAGTTATTCATAACTCCTTTTCAGTCACGAGATAATATATTTTTAAAGGAGTGCCGCTTGTGGTCCGTTCGGCGCCCTCTTAATGGCGGCTCGGAAGTTAGCTACTCGCTGCGCAGTACTCTACATAGCTCTCACCCCCGCTGACCCATGAATTCGTTACTGCGCAGGGACTCGCCTTATGTTCCGAGCCGCCATTATGTTTGAACCGGGCTGTACCTACTTTTAATGTCATGCCTAGAAAAATACACTGCATTTAAGAATCCATGTCAACAGCAGCGTGCGCGTCCGAAAGCTCAACCCGTATAACCCTTCCGATGAATCTCGATTCAGATATCCACAACCGTAGCACGCAACGTGAACGCAGCGGTATCGCTAACAAAGAAACGTCCATCCATGTGTCAGTCACGCAGTTGCCAACATGGCGTATTTTTAGACCGTTTCAATTAGCTTTTAGCATCCTAGTGTAGAATTACTTGAATGACATGGTAGCGTGAAATTGGGTTTAACTGAAATTGGGGTGAAGGTTTTAAAGGGAGAATTTTGATGAGAATGTTGAAGCTTGTGATGATGTCATGTTTGATTTAATTTAAAAGTTAATTAAAACAAGTTTTATATACAATTTGGCAGGTCTTTTGTCATGATATACTCGTATAAAAAAGATTCCTTAGAAGACAGTTTTTTTGGTTCTACTAGGCTAGGGAATCCTAAACGTACCTGCTGGAGGCACATATAAGCACGGTTATGTCTGAAGTGATTTTGGAAAGATTGTATTTTTCAGAGGGTTCAGTTTAAACTGTCAAAAACTACGGGGTAATTGCCTAAAGGCTTGTGCAGACCAGCGCGACTTGTCGCGCGACGCGACACGTACAATACAATTTCTAAGAAAACTTCACAGAATAACAATAACCGGTGTCGCGTCGCGCGACAAGTCGCGCTGGTCTGCACAAGCCTTAACACTTACGATCCGAACACCGTTTATTCAACAATAATCATTGCGTTATTTACTTTGTCAAGCAGACGAATTTTTCAAACATTTGAAGCAATGGATTATGAATTCGCTTCAAAATCCAAAACCTTTTCCTAACATCTTCGCAAAAACGTGATTTGAACAAGCATTTAGATTTACGTTAACAGATTTCTATGAATGCGTCACTAATTTCTCCCTTGTTGAGTCAGCTACATCTAAATCCCAATCGTACCCGAGTCAACTCGTCCAAACCTAGTCCACAAGCGTTTGTCACCACATATCAAATGGACTCGACGTTTGCAGATGTCTGCTTGTCAACACTGACTGACTGTCGATGAATTTGTGAGGTTGTAATTGCTTCGACGGTGTACGAGAGTGTTTGTTTGTGTGATTATTACAATTGTATTTTTAGTAACTTAAGTTATGTCACAAAGTTCCCATTTCGGATTTGGCGATATGTTCATGATCTAACACATGTGACTTCCTAAATTACCCTAGACTGATAATATTTTAGTTGTTTCTAATTTTAGTGTTTAGGTCGGTTTCCCCTGTATACAAAATATTTTTTTTTATATCTCATAACTCTAGGGTATGAATGAAAAAAAAAAAAAAAAAAAAGCAGAAAGCAGTCAGATAAAAAATAAATGTTTTTCGTTGGTAAGCGGATCACTTGAGAACGGCTGGATCGATTTCGAAATCGGTCCGAATTAGGTACTCGTATTTATAGAAAGAAAAATATAAAAAAGTTCCTGGAAAAGTTTCTAATTCGGGAAAAACGTAACGTCGTCTTTTCTATGGGATATTTGTAAGAATTATTGAATTATTTACGAGACAATATCTGTCGGGTTAGCTAGCTTAAAATAGTTCAGGGTTCGGTTTGTTTATAAACCTTTATAGACAACCCAGACCCGGTTTTGACATCATTTCTAGCATGATAATAGTTTTAAATTACAGTACAGACACGTAGACTTCGCAACGAACTAATTAGCGTTCCTTTGCTAGACAAGTTTGGAAGGAGTAGAGTATCGTAGTCTATAAACAAAGGGAGCTTACACTTTTGACAACCGCCAAACGTCTACTAACTACATCTACAATTTCTTTTGAAGTTTTCAAGTTCTCCGCACTTAGTTCAGATTCTACTAAACTTCGACAGCATTTAATGGCGTTTATCCTAAAAGTTGGCAACGTCGCAAATAGCTGTCAAATATTTACCTGTTTTGATTAATTTGGCTATATTACTGTATGGAAATATGAAATATGGCTAACTAGTGAACTAAAATATTGATTATGAAATGTAATAATTAACATCGTAACACCGAATATTTAGTTTTAGATGTAAAAAAAGTATTTGGAAACTTTCCAAATGCCTTGTTTACACCTAAAACGGGTAAAACATCAAATTCAATGTTATAATTGCAATTCATTATTAATATTCTAATATGCTAGCTAGCCACATTTCTTATTTCCATACAGTAATATTGCGAAATTAATCAAAACAGGGAATTTTTTGACAGCTATTTGCGACGTTGCCAACTTTTAGGATAAACGTTCCTAAATATTAGTCCAAAATTGTAAGGTGACAGAAACAACATAGACCCATCCTGTCCCTACAAAATCTAATAACTTATTTAAACAAATACCTTTCTACATATTTAGAAAACGGAGCTTTTAACGCCCTCAAGTGAGCTCTTTTGGGGGTCTTTAAAACTGATTTATTCCGTACCTACCTATATAAATTATTTTGTAGTTAGTTTATTTCAAAGACGTTTACGTCAATACGTCTTGTTTGTAAAGACTTAGGCATAATTTAATATGCTTTCTTTTTCAACTTTGGTAAGTTTACAAGTTGGTTTTCGTACAGTTCTTAGAAAGTTCAGAAGTTAGTACTAATTCTTTTTTAGGACTTCTGTGCCTTTTGGTACTCTTATCGTTGTCTATGTTTAGTTTACTAAGAAAAAATATTTATACGAAACGTCGTGTAACTAAAATCTAAAATGAAGCATTGCGACTCTGATTATATTACATTACTGCAGCTTCCTGCAAAAGGGGCACCGATGGTCCATATATGCCTTTATATATAATTTTTCACGCGCCAATATGTTCATTAGTATATTTTTTACATTTTTATATAACACAACACATATTTGTTTGGCCGCTAAACACGAAAGATAAGAATTTTCATACAAACATTGCTGGCCGGGCGCTCGCATGTATTCGGCCAGTACAGCGATTTCGATTTATCTCAAAGAAGGTTTTCAAAATAATGCTCGAATTTCCAAGCATGTTTTGAGAAAAATTATAATACATATATACGTATATACAATGGTATTGAGCTTTTTCCACAGTAAGTAAAACATCGCTTGACATCTCCATACGACATAAAAACGCGCGTAAATCCACACCTTCCATAATAGACTAGTTTCCAAAGAAAATATCCCATCTCACGCCATTGTACACACCGCCTCGGGCAATCCTCACAGTTATAAAGACTAGTACAGGCTGTCAAAGAAGCTACTCCATATATACAGCTTACAGGCTTCAAAAGGCCCTGACCCTCCTCCGAACGGCTAATGGCCTTCCAACTTTCATAATAAGAGTTTATGTTACAACCTACCCTCTTTAATGACTTAAAATAACAACAAATTTCGATGGTGAAGCAATTTGGAAGTAATTTAGATGACGATAAAGCAACGCTTCGTGTTTTAGGCTTGTCTTTTGATTCTTTGATGGGCTTCAACAATTAACCTTTGTTGTTAATGCTTATCCGCCATTTTAGACTATTGTTTCGAACAATAGTATCTGGTTTGGACGACTTAGCTGATTTCCTTCGCCTTTTAGGCTATTATGTTGGGATCTAAATCTGCGTTAGTACAAAGGTGTCGTTTTTAAATAACTTAAACGTAAATATAAATCATAAATACAATACTTACTCCATCTTGCTCCTCTTATTCTCTGGCTAAATCTTTTCTAATTTCGAGATCACTTATGCTTTATGTGTTCATAGATAAAGATCACGAAGATAATAACCACAGATAAAGCGACATTCAGACAACATGCTACTTTATTAAAACTCCGACTATTTCCATTATTTATCAAACTCAAACTCAAAACATTTATTTCAATTAAACCATATACAGGCACTTTTGAATTGTCAAGGAATTGGTCAGACAGAAACATGAAGCTAGTTGCCCATTCCAAAGCTTAGTAGGTACCTATGGAGAAGAACGAGCAAGAAACTCCACGGACACTCTTTTATCATCTACTTAGCTGCTAGACTTCACTGTGAACCATGCAAGTTTTTCATCCCCTATGGACAATAATTGACATGCATGACGCACGGCTACCGTTTGAAGTTAAAAATCATGCACTGATTCAAAAAATATACTCTTAAAATTGATGAGAATGACAAAATGCTGGTCATTTTATATCTTTTGTATTACTTTACTAGCTGCGCTCGCGGTTTCACCCGCATAAGTCTCGATCCCGTAAGAATATCGGGATAGAAAGTATACTGTGTCCTAATCCAGGTCATGGTCTACCCATGTGCCAAATTTCATCCAAATCTGTTTAGCCGTTTTAGCATGAAAGCGTAGAAAACAAACTCACTTTCGCATTTATAGATAATATATTATTTAGGATGCTGTAACAGCAGCGTCTTTTACAAAACATCTCCACTGAAATAGGTATTTAGGTAAATATTCTCCTTACTTAAACGAGGGTCAAAAAGGTCAGATTATTAATTTTACCAATTTACAGTACTATATAAACAACTACATTCTAAAATTAAATGACTAGATATTTTACGGGCTAATTACAGGCTGACCCGACAAATTATAATTATTTTGCCCTACACCAATTAGGGTTTTGTGTTACAACAGTATTTTCGAGCGAAAATTGCTGGGATGGACGCCAAATTTTCAAGAGCTTTAATTGGCTTTATTCATATGAAATTCATTCATCTGTACTTATACACTAGACTAGGAATATAAAGGCATATCTTCTCCTTCGTATTTAGTGTCAAATTATCATAATTATTGTGGTCAACAATGTCATGTTAACTGTGCCAATTAAAGTCACTTTTTTACCGTTTTAACAATGTTTTTTCCACCCTAGATATTTATCGAGAAGATAGCGCGAAGGGGACCGTGCCTCGGATAGCACGTTGGGCCTTTGGTCCCGGCTGCCAATCACGGTAATCGATCGTCTTATACCGAAATCAAAAATGGTGATAGGTATAAAAGTAACAACCAATAGCGAAAACACCATAAAATTATATTTTCTGCATAATAGTTTCCCGATTCTCGCGCAATATTATGCAAATGAGGACTCAAACACATAGGGGTTTTACGATCAGACCCATTTGTAAGGACATTTGCATGGAAATAAAGGACAAGTTTCGTTCGACATTTAGGCCGTTAATATTAATTTCATTGTTTCGTCATTTACTTACTACTTCTCGAGTGAGGGAATAGAGAGTGTACCTGTGTCTGCGCACACACTTGTACACTATAATACCTCCCGCGCCGAAGGCTGGTCTCCGCTGAGATTGGTCGCTAAGACCGAAATTCGGTCTGAAGGACTATTATTACTGTTTGTCAGAGACTTTTCTTCTCTTGAAAACATTTTTAAGCTTATAGCTTATAATTTTTCACCAGCTATGTTTAAATATAACATAACACCACGCTTGTAATTCCCGAAGGGTTAGGCAGAGGTGTACCTATAGTAATAACCACATTTCGCCAGTTATGTTAAGTCCCATGTAATAGGCAGCGAGCGTATTGCCATGAACAAGGCAGAAATCCAGGCCCCGGGCTGCTAATGAGAAATTTCAGATGGAAAACCCAATGACACTTTGCCGACCCGAAAATCTTACCCAGGACCTCATACGACTGCTAGACCAACGAGGCAGTTATGTTTAAAGTCTCATAACTATGAAAGAAAAGAAAGAAAACAAACACGAAAAGAATAAATTGGGGGAAAATATGCGTCACATCCACGCAAAACGGCCATCGCTCAGCATAACCCTGCGACCCTATGGGAGACAGAGTCCCAGCGCTGGTTTTCAGCGACAGCCGGCCAATATAATAAGGGACGAGCTTATTCCCATTAACATACAAACTAAACAGATAGACAAAGGCTTCAAGGAGGCAGTATGTAACATCTGTTTGGTTAATCCAGGACGTCCGTTCATGAAGATATATTGGGAGTAAGGACCACACCTGCTGTGCGAAATTCAAGCACACTTATTCCAAATTAACTGAATTTCTCAGTAGCAATGCATCCTATTTTATTGCATCTTCATTCAGACTTAAATACAATTGGTGAAATGTGGGTGTGCATCTACACACACCTCTGTTTACCTCTTCATATGCGTGATTTTATGTACTTTTCTGATATTATAATCCTAATCCTAACTAATTTTGTCAACGCGAAAGTGAAGGAAAGTGGACTAGGAAGTGGTGAATTGCGGGCGTTTTGGGAGACTGTCTTATGCAATTTTGACGTTCGAAAAGCGCTGATTCTCAGCCTAGTGTGAATAAATGACTATTGAATTTTTTATTTTTGAGTTTGACTGTCTATTTGTAACGCTTTCACGCTAAAACGGCTGAATAGATTTGCATGACATTTGGCACATAGGTAGACCATGACCTGGATTAGGACATAGGATACTTTTTATCCCGATATTATCCCCACGGGATCGAGTATCGAGTATATAACAATAATAAAACAGTTATTTTCAAGTATCATGTATACATAACATTAGTAAGAATTTACTTACAAACTATGTTAGTAATATTAACAAAACAAACATTTATTTTTTGTTGCAAAAATAAGTAACGCAACATAAAACAAATTGAAACATCTACTTAAAATTCTTAACAAAAAACCGATCACAGAAGTTTCCACTCGGCTGAAACTTGAACTTATTACTGAAGAGGTTTTTTTGTATTCGTTCAGCCGGCTGAAATTCCATGGAAGTAACGGCATGGCGTGGAAAACTTGTGTAAAAGACTGGCTGTCCCACTGTAAACTTTGAAACAATAGGGAGCAAAAACCGTAGTACGTGCCGCTTTGTAATCTATATGTTATTTATATATATACTAGCTTCCGCCAGCGGCTTCGTCCGCGTGTTATTTTTATAAATTATAGCCTCTGTTACTCAGTGATAATATAGCATTATACTGGTGAAAGAATTTTTTAAATCGGTCCAGTAGTTTTGAGTTTATTCATTACAAACAAAAGTACAAATCTTTGCTCTGTATAATATTTCTGTAGATAATTATTATTATATTAATACGTGAAGCAAAAACTTTGTACCCCTTTTTACGAAAATTACGCGGACGGAGGATTATAAAATTTGGCACAGTTAAAGTACATATGGAGAAGGTGTGCAGAAAGCTAATATTTTTATATAATATACATTAGAAATCAATTAAATTTATAAAAAAAACATTACACACTGCCATGCGTTAGACACAAGATATACCTTAGAATCATGACATTTAAATGAATTATGGTCGAATTTCGACCTCTGGGTGACCACTAGTATAAATTAATGTCGCTTTTCGTGTCTGTCTGTGTGACCGTGCTCTTTTTCTAAACTGTGCAACGGGTATTGATGTGGTATTCACCATCATTTAGAGAAGTTATTCAGGAAGGTTTATGTGTATAATACATTCAGTACCTGTATAATACATTCAGTACCTGCATAATACATTCAGTACCTGTATAATACATTCAGTACCTAGCTCTGCTCTGGTGAAAATAGAGAAAGCTCATTTAATAGCATAGGATAGTTTTTTTTTTTGTACAGTACTAGTTCATACTAATTCTATGTAAAGTACATACTAGTTCCATGCTGCTATGTCATTATTCTAAGGTAGCAATGCAAAAATAGCAAAAATACGGATAAACACAAATTTTCGCAGATATAAGACCTAGCTAGATCGATTTTTCGCCCCCGTAAACCCCTATATTGCAACTTTCATCGAAATCGTTAGTGCCGTTTTCGTGAACGTGATTAGAAATATTGCTCGTTTTATATTATAGGATATTAAAATCCATATGATAAAGAAATCTGGGTGTTTTAGAATGCTGGGTGTTTTATGTTTTGTGCGGGACGCACAAAACATAACACCCAGCAACTATCTAGCCGCCAGCTAGATAGATCGACGACGTTAAAAGGTAGCTGAGACAGACTGGATGCGGAAGGCGGAGGACCAGGGTGTTGTGGCCCAGCCTGGGAGGCATAAGTCCAGCAGTGGAGTACGATAGGCTGAGTTGATAGATGTTTTATCAAGTAAAAACGAAGCAGGGTCGTCACACTTGTCTTGAAGTAAAATGAATCTATGAAAATGGGCCAGACTTAAAAGTGTGTGTTGTGGTTTTAATTTTTCATAATGCTGTTCAAAGTTTTACTTGGAGCGCAAAGTTATCGTTGGGTTTTCTTCCTACTTGTTCAAGAGTTGTGGAGAAATAAAGGCACCATCCTAACTAATATTTTAAATGCGAAAGTGAGTTTGTTTGTTACGCTTTCACACTAAATCGGCTGACGGATTTATTTGAAATTTGGCACATGGATAGACCATGACTTGGAGAAGGATATATGCTACTTTTCATCCTGGATTGCAGACGAAGTCGCGGGCAACAGCTAGTATTATTTATAAACCTGAACTTTGTTGAGGTTATTTTTGTGTAGCCTAACTAAACGATAGTGATCAGATATTAATTTCATTGTTGATTTTTGTTATGACCTGATACATTCAAGTGAAGCTTACGTCTTCGTAAATATCATGATTATAAAGGCTTGATTAACCTGCCAATCAATCAGCTGGTCACATCACGTTCAAATCAAATCAAATCTTAAGTCATTTATTCAAACTAACTTGAAAATCAGCACTTTTCGAACGTCAAAATTACATAAGACGGTCCCCCAAAACGCCCGCTCTTCACCACTTCCAAGTGCTTTAGCTGGGAAGACGAAGTAGTCAAAGTCAAACAATTTATTTCAATTTGGAACATAAAAGTCATTTTTGAACGTCAATTATACAAAAAATAGAATTGATTCTAGTCGCTTCCAAAAGGTAGTTTTCATATGGAGAAGAATGGGCAAGAAACTCCACCGTTACTCTTTTAAAATGTTTTTACAATATTTTGTATACATTAATTATATAATATGTGAAGATGATGCAACCAACTCCCCAGCAGAAAGATTAGAAGTAAAAGTTCCGTAACCGAAGAGTGCTAAATCGTAGGTACTCTATTACTAAGCCTCCGCTGTCCGTCCGTCTGTCTGTTAGCGGGCTGTATCTTAGACCCTAATGGGTAGACGGTTGAAATTTGCTCAGATTGTGTATTTCTATTGCCGCTATAACAACAAAAAATAAAAATATAATAAAATTAAAAATATAAGGGGGTCCCCATACTTGAAACGTGTTTTCTTTGCTATATACTGTACAGTGGTACCGAAACCAACATCAAGGTCAATCAATCCGTGAAAGAACCTATAGATCTGTTATTAAACCAGTTACCATGCCACATAATATCAACCCAATCAAAATCAGAAAATTCCCCCCAAAAAATTAATTTCAAAGTTTCATAACCCAACCCTCTCACCCTAATATAGGGAAACCTTCAACATGATTCGGTATACTCCATTACCCAAGAAACCTATGGAAAAGTTAACATTGAAATTTAACATAGTTTCTCTCACGTGAACATGGGGAAAGTTCTAAGTTTTGTAATACTTTGGAAACACTCGAGGAAGTTTTCATAACATTTCACGTTTCGCACATTATACACGTGAAATGAAATATGTTTTCAAGAGACGGTTGCGAGGTTTGAACTTGGAACAATGTACCTACTTATTGATGTCCAAGGGTAGCCGTCAAAACAATGTATTGATTTGTTTTGCCTGGCTTACCGGTCGGGGTATTTATAAATGGGTACACGTCGCTCACTTTTTTTTCTGATCTAATACAATGTGTGTTTTAGCCACTAACAGAACACACAAATGAGACAGAAAGAGACGATCAACGTAATTTTATTTGCTTACAAAAAGCCGGAAAAAAAAAAAAAACAATTATGAAAGCGCTTTAGCATATACATTATTATGGTTATATGTCGGAAATCCATCAAGGGGCTGTAGGAGAGGTCTTTTATAACCAAATTACCCCTTTTAACTCCTATGAAAATGTCCACCATTTTCGAGTATTTTTTTTTTGTTTTATTTAATTCATTTGGTTGCAAATGACCTATCCTAGATCCTCTTAACGGATTGCTGCCACATAACCAATAACCCTGTAAATCTTCATCTTTACTCACAAAATTAAATCAACGTCTCCACTCAACCATAAAAATTAAGTCACGTGTTCAAAGGAATTTACAGCCCGAACAGATTTCCCGGCACTTAGAAACAAGTCACCTGTACCTACCTCCCCTCTACACATGATTTCCTTATTGAAACTTTATTAGCCAAGTTCAAGTTTATCGTCGATAAGACTTGGTCGGCCTTCAAAACTTAGACGGCTGTACTTTTATGGGTTCTTACTTAGACAAGGTAAAAATTTTGTTTCGCAAGTTGGAAGTAAGATCTTGAAAGTGGGTTGAGTTGATCACGTTTTTGGTGTTGCTACCCTTGATTATACTTTTAAATTAGGGGGCTTTTGTATATATCACATATACTCTGGGCTGTTATTCAGAAATTCCTGATGTGTAACCTTACAAGACTTAGCCCGACCACAAACCCAGGACCTCACACTCCGCAGAAGCACTTGCGACCACTATACAAATAATAATTAACATGAACACTTAATAACAATTAATCAGATATAAAAAAACTGTCCATAAATCCGTCTATATAATGCAATGATCGTGTAGAGATCATTTCACAGGCAATTTGTATGATTCCGCTTTTTACAAACGGCGTCGTCCGTTTACAAACGTAGTCATGAAATATGCCGAAGGCAAAATGTAAATTGGGTTGTCACTTAATAATAATCTACAACATCTGATGGACCATTCAAACGCCGTTTACAAAATTCCGCGGCAAATTGAAGTATTTAGTTATCCGGTACGTAAAAAAAACGCTAAGGTTTCCATGGAATCTGTTGCTCTGGTGTTTTATGATGGTCACCCTACAACAACAATCAATGTCGTAATTATAACAATTGAACGAGTTGTCAATTTGCTTTTGGCATATTTCAAAACTACGAACGTTAGTAGACGGACCGAGCCGTTTGTATAATGACGAATAATACAATATGCGTCTGACATATACGTATAATGTCTATTATCTTTAATGATCCATCCTCACACAAAAGACTAAGTTTGCTTACCTTTGATAAAATATCGTTCTTGAAAACAAAAACACGTGTATCGGTTTTCCAGGAAAGGAACAATTCTCTTGAACCTTAGAAGGAAGCAGACGAAATATGTTAGAGTAACTTGTTGAATTTTATGATCGAAGTTTGCTATTACATAAGCTTCTCGATTGCTCTTGAATATCGTCAAAATAAGCATTTATGTTCTTCTATATTTGACGTAAGAAAAACAAGGAAATTACATCCAGTGATGCCGTAATAATTTTCATTGTCAAAACTATTTTTCTTTCGAATCAAATGTTAAATTATTTCGATTGCATTACCTGGAAAAGTAGCTGAATAAATCATGATTCGGATTATTTGTTTACCTTATGACAATCTTTACTGTTATTGGCTTGTTTATACTCTAGTATTGGTAATTTATTTTCATATCAAATCTCGCAGGCGGAGTCTCCGCGGACCACATCACTAAATATTATAAAACAAAGTTTACTCTGCGTCTGTCTGTCTGAACGCGATAAACTCAAAAACTACTGAAAGGATCTTCATACGGTTATCAACAATGAACGGAGTGATTCATGAGGAAGGTTATAGACTAATTTCACCTTAGTTTCACCCAGCGAGAACCTTAGGAGCCGAGCAAAAAGACAAAATGTCAGTGCGGGCGGGCGATGTGACTCGTTGGTTCGGGGTCCGAGGGAGTTTTATAAAAATGTGGCTGTTATTTTAGTATATTGTGTATCCTACGACTTCCATGCGAACGAAGTCGCGGGCAGAAGCTAGTTTCAAATAAATGTTTCATTACAGAAATGATGTAAGACGTAGTTTCAATGCTAATTCCCATATCAGCCGGTTCCCTGCGTCCTAACATCAACACAAACCTTCCTACGTTCAATGTAATTGTATGCTCGGTGTCTACCTTGGCTGCGGTTTCCAAACTTTTGAGACCTGTGAATGAACTTGGTAATTTCGGATGAGACCGTTGGTTTTAGGTTTCAGGTGCTTAACTTTGCTTGGACCACTTTGAGAAACTTTGGCGTCGTTTGACGAGGATGTACTAGTTGGTATGGTCTGGGGTTTTCTCGAATTGCTAAACGCGATGCCAAAGATTTTGAAGGATTTGGCTCGCCCCGTATTAAATATGGGTGTACTATAGGTACTCTGTCTCACCCTTTAGTGACCCTGTCTCTGTCTTACCCTTAGGAATACAGGCGTACTATGTATGTAAAAAAACTTAATTATTTGCAAAAACTATAAAGTAGAAAATATTCATATTATCATGATGGTCTGTAAACGCCTACTGCTAACATTGGGCCTTTCAATATCCGGTACTAAAATTCCATCCTTTAAAATAATTAATTTTAACACATTACAAGTACATTTCATAGTTATTTCTTCCTCTCTAGGACGAAACCCCAATGATTTATAACTCGCGGGCGCAGTGAGTGTAATTTAATTAAGTGTCATACGCGACATGTTTTAAGATTGGGCGCAAACGTTACGGTTTTATACGGTAAGCCTACGACACAGTTTTTTCCGGTTTTAGAGCTTACCGCAGATCCGTATTATTTGTGCTTTTTTTGTCATTTTTATTTTCAGTTAATAATTATTTTTAATAATGAATTTGACAACTATCGACATTTTACTATGGTACTTTAATATTCCATATTTGTAAATTTTTTCTATGTTTGGAGTTACCGTTCGTGATCGAATCAGAAATGAAGAGATCCGTAGGAGAACCAAGGTAACCGACATAGCCCGAAGAATTGCCAAACTTAAGTGACAATGGGCAGGCCACTTTGCTCGTAGATCAGATGGCCGATTTGCTGAAAGGTTCTGGAGTGGAGACCGCGTACCGGAAGACGAAGCGGTGGAAGGCCTCCCACAAGATGGAACGATGACACTGGATTCGGGAAGCACAGAATCGGTTGAAGTGGCGGTGCTTGGGGAGGCCTATGGTCAGCAGTGGACGTCTTTTGGCTGAAATAATGATGAAGATCTACATTTTTTCTATAAAGCACGATTCGCGGAACATCCATGTAACTACACATATTTATTTACTATAACGTACCAATAAAATATGTAGGTTCACATTTGTGCTGCTGTGTCACAATTTCAGGACAGTAACTTCTCGAACATACTGTTGGCCATAATACCCTCATTGCTATTGATACAGACTTGGAACGCAAGCGGTCTCAGTGATTGATAGCCCGTATAAAGGTTCATTTACATTTGTTGACAACTTGTCATGTTACAGCAAAACTATTTTCATATTTGGAGAAACTTTCATTTAAAATTAAAGTTGCTAAAAATATGAAGATTGTTCAGATGCTCATTTCGAGGTAATGTGTGAAGTTTTTTTATGCTGTCAGTCTTTACTTGCGCCGGATCTATCGTATAGCTTATATCATTAACAAGTCTTTAAAATGACGTATTTAACATTTATTTTACTTTCGTGGCAAGACCGTACACGATGGTATAGGAGTATACTCCAAAATATTTGCTTACAAATATCGCATGTGGACAGATTGATTGGTGAACATGACGCCTGTAATCCCCGAAGGGTACTAAAGCCCATATTTCACCAGTCCCATGTAATAAGGGGTGAGCCTATTGTCATCAACCGGGCTTAAAATCCAGACTCTGATACCGACTCGGATTGGCGAACATACGTCACCAAAAACGTGATAACTCAATCTTGTGTAACTCATCACCTGGATTTGTTTTAATAGTATTTTAAATCAATTAAAGCGTATTGACTAATCTGTACACACCCTTATTCGTGCAAACACGTGTAGGGAACATGTTTGGCCGAGTGGCCTTTTGGAATTGCGAAGCAATTCGGATCACTCACAAGGCGCTTTGCTTCGAGCCGTATTGCGATGTATTAAACTATGCTGTGGTGCATGTTGGGTTTGGCCTACGTTAGACTGTAGACTATTGTATGATTGATAAATTTAATTTGTTAGAACTGGATGTAGAGTAATCTTTTGTGACAGCAGTTACTGTCCAACTGATTGAATAGGTTGTTCTTGACAGGTGTCAATAACAAATAAGGCGGAACAAAGCGGTAGCCATGGCAACGACACCAAAGACACAACATTGTGACACCGTTTGATAAATCGTTATTTATGCTACAAGTGCGGAAATCATTTTACGCACGTGTATCATACAACGTTTTACTATGCATTGTGCGAGGAAAAAAAAAAAAAACGAGCGAGCCTTCGGTAGTCGCCTATGATGTGTAACATCTAACATATGACGACGCATATAAATGATAAAAACAACATTCATGATTTTGACTTCGACTTCGACTTTGACTTTTTGATTTTGACCATCGTCATAATCATCGCCATTGCCATCGTCATCACCATCATCATCACCATCGTCATCGCCATCGTCATCGCCATCGAGCAAATGCATTGTAATAGTTATTTATGCTATAAGTGCGGAAGGTACGTGATTTCCGACGAGTGGCATTTTTATTCACAAGCGAGTGAAGTGAGCGAGTGTATAAGTCGACACGAGTCGGAAATCATCTTACGCACGTGTATCATACAACGTTTTACTATGCATTGTGAGAAGAACAAAAAAAAAAAATGAGCGAGCCTTACGGTAGTCGCCTATGATGTGTTAGATGTTACACATATGACGATGTATATAAATGATAAAAACAACATTCATGACTGAGTTTCGAGTTCGACTTCGACTTCGACTTCGACTTCGACTTTGACTTCGACTTCGACTTTGACTTCGACTTCGACTTTGACTTTGGCTACGACTTCGACTTCGACGCGACTTCGAGTTCGACTTGGACTTCGACTTTGACTTGGACTTCGACTTGGACTTGGACTTTGATTTCGACTTCGACTTCGTTTTCGACTTTGACTTTGACTTTGACTTTGGACTTTGACTTTGACTTTGACTTTTTGATTTGACCATCGTCATAATCATCGCCATCGTTATCATCATCATCTGATTTGTAAAACTTTTCTCAAATAATAAAATCTCTGAGACGGCCTGACGACGGCTTCAAAAATAATAAAAAAAACAGAAAAGTAAAAAGCACTAGTGACAAAAAGTGACACTTTCCGCACAAATTTACTGCTTGGAAAACTCTCATTTCGAGAAAATGCATTGTTTAAATGATTATGTAACATTATTAGTGTTTTGTGGTGTAGATATTCAAAATAAAATGAAATCTGGTTCATATAAATGTTAATCATTATTAAAGTGTGTGAATACATAACAATCATAGGTACCTACGTATGGAATTTGATTTGGTTTAATTTTTGATTTCGTGCATTGACGTTCAAACATAGTTATCGCGTCATGCCATCGTCATGTGGTCGTCAGGATAATCAGAAATGTCAGGAATATCCTATTCAATTATTTGAACAGTTGGATAAAAGTTAAGTTAAACTCCATTTACATAGTGAATACAGTAACATAAAGAAATTGCTGAAAATGAAATGAAAATTTTGCAATAAACTAAAACTCAAACTCACAAAAATAAACGCAACGTCTGCGCCCCTCTTAATGTAAGAGCCGCGTCATGGTGAGACGACGTCATCACGCCATAGCAGAAATTAATATTGTCGCTATGTGCGCCGGGCCTATATATGTGTGAACATATTTGTCCCTCGCGTAGGGGAATTTTATATTAAATATTTTCTTTTTTTTTTAAGGGTCTGATGTAAGTACTTCGGAAGGTGCATGTCCCTTAAGCGTGGGTGTGTTTTGATTCCAAACAAATTCACAATTCATGATAAATCTATACAGGGTGGCAGGGATTTCGACTCGAAAACAGTTACCATGGATTCACGATTTTACGAAAACTGGTACATGATTCTGAACGCCCCTGCGGTGCAATTATTGTCGGTTATTTAAAAAAAAACTCAGACATCAGACCGCAGGGGGTTCAGAATCAGTATGCGTTAAAATAAAGTGAGGCTTTTGAAAAGTTATTTACATTTGTGTTTTGTAAAGAATTAATTAATTAATCTTACTCCTATTACAACACTTTCAAGGACACTCAACGTCGATAGACATTATTCTATTGTCTCGTTTAGTGTCCTTGAATGTGTTAAGACCTTCAACTAAATAAAAACAACTGTTACTTACATCAGTAAAAATCCGAAACATGAATAAATTCTCATACAAAATGTATGAATGTTTGCGAGTCTCGCTTATGCCTGTGCTTAAGTCGAGTCTAGAATTCTAGATTCCAACTCCCAAGACACAGTCAGGTAGATCTAATTTAGTTCCAGTTGCTGAGGGGTTCTACAAACATGTTTGGGTATGTATGATTCGGCAAAGCCGAGCGGCAATATCGAATAAATGTAGATAGGCTTAACTCGAATTCTGTCGAGCCAATCCTAACATGATTCAGCGAGGGTAGATGCCAAAAACGGATGCTTAAAATGGTGAAGGAAAACATCGTGAGGAAAGCGAAGTGACATCTACCAACCCGCACTGTGCACGCGTAGTAGATCCCTTGCCGAGAGGACCCCTGTGTCCCAGAAGTGGGAAAATTATAGGCTGATCATGCTTGATGCCGAATGGAGTTTGCCGATTGGAACGAGCCGAATGAAACACGAATATGTGTAGTACCACTTCGGATCGGCTTTGTTGCCGAACACAACCGCCGAATCGAATTTGCCGACCTGAACAAATGTGTAACACCCCTTATAGGCAAGTCGTTTTGAATCGAGTAGATCTAGGAACAGATTCCTAGCTACGATTGGGAGGTGCTTACCTGGACCTTAGTTTCAATTAGATCGTTCTTAGATCGGTCAATGTAATGGGCTACACGTAGTTGGTAAAGTAGGCCAATGGTCGCTTAATGGCTGTAACGAGTATAGATCGGCAAATTGTAATGACGAGTTTAACTGTTGTCTTATTAATAATGTGTAAGGGAGGTGCAGGTCTTGCCTCTCATGCACGACGTTGTGGGTTCAAATCCTGGCAAGCACCAATGTGACTTTTTCAATTCACATGTAATTTCTGAGTTAATTTTGGACATTACTGACATCGGTGAAGGAAAAAAAACCTCGTGAGGAAACCTGGACTTATAGTTAATATATGTCGGAAATCGCAAACCCGTCTTGAGCAAGCGTGATGCTTGTGATAGCAGTGATAGCCTAGTGGTGTGACCGTCAGACTGCCAAGTCATAGGTCTCGAGTTCAAACCCAAGGCGCGCACCTCTGACTTTTCGGATTCATGTGCGTATTGTATAATTATCATTTGCTTCAAAAATGGTGAAGGAAAACATCGTGACGAAACCGACATGCCCTTTTTTTTTTGAGTGTGGACAATTATCAAATACCTTCTCCCGCTCTACACGGAGCGGGAGGGCGTGTCAGAATCTTACTGACTAAAACCCACCCGTGTTCCTTCAGTTGCCTGTACGTTGCCAGGGGCCACGGTATCCCTTTCGGACTTTCCCGCGACCCCGAGAAATATTTCTCGACCGCATGTGAAGCCAAGTCAGAGGCACATGGGCGGCTTTAAAACTCTGACACCAGGTTAGTCACTAACCTGTTGTGCCTTCTCGGTATGAGAAGAGGCTTTTGCCGTGCAGTGGGACAATAATGGTAACTGGTATTATTATTATAATTATTTTTGGAAAAGAATCACCAGTTACGTCTCCCTCATCTTAACATTCATCAACAACGAATGAAAACGCAATCAATCGCAGCACCATTGATCCAAGAATATTAAATAATATATAATATTATAAATAAAGAATAGGGGCCCCTCCAAGTCACGATGCCATTCGGTGGAGTGGTCCGATACTTAAACATCGATATAGGGGGTAGGTTTAGTCGTCCACTAATGGACTCGCCTCGTCTACGTTCATATTGTAATACCTTGCAACTTTCATTAGGTATTAGAACTCGAGATTTGTAAAGTACAATGAGAATGGTATTAGAAATGGGGGCTCTATTGTTATTGTTATTTGTCTCTCGCTTGCACGTACGTATGAAAGTGAAACAGATATAGTGGAGTGGCCTTTTATAATTCAACCTGTGTGCTCAACATCACATTGGAATTGTCTTAAGTATACAGAAGAATGCCAGATACTTTAAAGTATACTATCGTGTACATTCATAACCTCAAGGTATTTATTTAAACTTCTCGCACTCAATGAGGTACAAAGGCGGACATAATGCCTTAGGCATTCTCTACCAGTCAACCTAGGGTGGTAAAGAGATAAGATGGCAGGTGCTCTGAATGAGAGGATATAATAATAATAAAAAATATTAAAAAGATAACAAAATAAATAAAATAGGCAGATAACTACATAATTAAATAGGCTATAAACTTATAAATTATAATATAAATACACATACCTACATACGGCATACGGCCAGGGTAACGCCTTTTATTAATTTATTTATATATACTTTATTGTACACCACAAAAATACATAACAAGAACAATTATAATCAAACACTACAAAATATACAATGGGCGACCTTATCGCTTTCCGCGATCTCTTCCAGGCAACCTAAGAATGGACAGTGATTTACCTGTAGGCCTAACATGACACACGCGACAATTACTCACTCTCGCGTGAGTAATTGTCGTCTATTTCTGTTACTTTCCTCATTTTCTGACAGCGCTGCCATACAAAACAGTCGACTCGTTCTGTCAAACTTGATGTTTTGTCGACAAACCCTAACATGACACCTTAGTTATCTCGATTTTTGACAATTCGACACGAGATAATCTGCGATTTTTCTGTCATTTTGTCGTATTTACTCGTCGTAGATTTTGACGACGAGAAGAGTAGACAAAATAATGATACAAAAAAACAACTCCCAAATAGCATGGCAGTTTCACAATTGTACTTATTTTAGTCATATTTTTTTTAAAATATATTAATAATGAAAATACTTAGTTTTAATTACTATTTATATTGAAACGACATGTTTTATATGAAATTTTTCGCTTTTTGTATGGAAAAAAAAAATTACCTACTTGTTGAGAATTAGGGGTTTATGAGTTTCATGAAGGGGGTCGAAATTTTCATCATTTTTGCGATAGGACACACCATTTTCGAGATATAAGCAAAAGAAAAGGAAAAAAAAAAAGATACAGTACTGTTTTTGCACCGTCGAAGTGTTGGTGTGAATTTTGGTTCAAGACAACTCATTTTAATTCACACCTTTTTAATCGCGATTAAAAATAGTCAGATTTAGATAAACAATCAAAATGTTAGTCGTATTTTTATTTTATGTAAAACGTAAAATTCTGAATAGAAAAATTTCCATTTTCACAAAATTAATAACTCAGTGCCATATTAGTGGGAAAACGTCGTTTGACATGAATAAACAAAATTTTGGTGATTTTTAGTCTAATATAGAGGCATTTGTGACAAGAGAATCGGAACCATAGAATGAATGAAACGGAATCTCAAGCCGATGTTGCTATCATAAAAATGATTTGTTTTTAATAATTTGCAACATCAGTTTCTCTTCGCGAGATATAGAAGTGTCACAGTGCCTTTTTCGGGTTTACTAGTCGATTACGGTCATGTTAGGGATTAGAATGACGTCAGAATCGTAGACAAATTTCGACAAAACGAGAAAAAGAGCGTTCTCGCGCTTGTCATGTTAGCTATACTGGACATAAAATAGGGCTGTCGTTGGTGCAAATTATAAGCATACAATATACTAGAATGGATACACAGATAAATACATATCCTAAATAATAGATACATAAATACATGCTGTGGGTCTCCATAGCACAGCATCATGCTGAGTGGAAGCCTTCTTGTCACAGTCATGACGTGCCAGCAGCTGCCTACTATTTCTGTTTTGTACTCGTTATTGTATACGTATTGTTATTGTTTTGTTACCTACTCGAGTTTTTATTATTTTTTTATGCACGTGTTTCTGTGACGATTAAAATTATTTTTCTTTCTTTCTTTCTTTTTCTTTCATACATACTAAATATATAAGCAGCGAAAATAAATGAACACTATAGATAATAGGGATGATGCCTGGGTAAAAAAAATGAAATTCTAATTAGTCCGTCAGTGAGAAAATAAAAAAATATTAGACACGTATTTTTTGCTTTATCATATTCATAAAAAAATACTTAGATAAAACGCATTTTATGTTGTGGAGTGGGGGTCGCTACGTCACTAGTACGTATAAAATCTACGTACTTGTGACGTCATGGCACATTTTACCTCAATGTATCACCGTAATGTTGAGATTACGTAAAAAAAGAAAAAATACGTGTCTAATATTTTTTTATAATCTCAAAGACGGACTAAAAAAAAATTTTAGTCATCATCCCTATTACAGTTATGAGAACAAGAGCTTTTGTACGCACACGTCTTCTTGCTGTGAAAAACATCGGTTTATTCCCCGTGTGTCGGCACGGTCGTCAGTTTTGCATGGGTCACTAGGGAAGCTTGTACCGTACCGCAAAGAAACCGTGTCGTGTATAATAAATGAGTCGATAATTACTATTAAGCCCATTAGGGCTTTTAATAGTTATCGAGTCATTTATCGCCACTTATTGAGTGCAATTGTCTGAACCTTGCTATTAGGACAAAATCAACTTAAAAAGAACTCGGGTAAAGTGGCTTTTACCAGATGGTCGATTTGTTTGTCATGTAAATGTTGACCATCATCAACAGTAAGAGCGCGATCACACGTACCACAACTACACCACAACGACACCACGTGGACAGGCAGTAATTTGTATGAAAATGAATAACATTGACACAGATGAACACATTTGGCCATCAAAATCAACTGTGGCAGCGGTAACGACCACGTCAAGTCGCAGCCACAACACAACCACAACGTTGCGCGATGCTGTCAGAGCCGGAGTCGGTCTGACTGCAAACACTAGTCACAACGTAACCACATCGCAACTACTAGCGACAACGCAACCACAATGCAACTGGAAAAAGTTGCAGCACTATTCACACGTAACCACTGCTTGCCCACATATTGTCGCTGCGAGTGGTTACCACTTTTGTCAACAATTCCCAGTCAATTGAAACTTCTCTATGGTTGAATCTGTCACATAGACAAAAATAATACTTGTCGTTATGTGACGTGCAAGTGATATTATTAATTGATATATAAAATATATTAGTTGATAAATCAATTACGAGGTCAATATACGAGAGTGACATGACTACTAGTAAGATCTCTATCAAAAAGAATTGGGCTGGCTACCAGACCATAATGATCCGAATATCCGAGGCGGTACAAATCCATGCCTATTTTCGTCCCGAGTTTTTCAGTCTCTGTTTTTTCAGTGCAAGATTATGCAAGAATATTCCGGTATAATACAAATACTACACTGACCAGGGAATTAAAAGCAGAGTGGTTTATCCTTTTATCGTGCTGTACCACGCCGAGCCACTCAGTGGTTTTTGCAAGTGGCCGATATTGTGACAGCAGTAGGTTGCTAACGACTGAAACTGTACTTTAGAAGTGCCTTTTTACGTATGTGATTATAACGTGCAACACTGCGTTATGACACTGACTTACTAGAAAGATAACGCGGAGACTTCTACTATGTGTATGTTTTCTTTACAAGATTTGTTGATGAGCAACGACATTATTAGTGATGCAATCATACAAGTCGTACCTGCGCGACCGAGCTCTGCTCTCTGTATAGTACATACTAATTCCATGTATAGTACATACTAATTCGATGTATAGTACATACTAATTCCATGCTGTCATGATAGTAAATACTAATTCCACGCTGCCATGATAGTACATAATAATTCCACGCTGCCATGTCATTATTCTAAGGTAGCCATCTTGTTCTAAGCTTTTTCCCAGTTATGAGACCTAGCTAGATTGATTTTTCGCCCCCGTAAAGCCTTATATTACAATTTTTGATTACAAATATATACAAATATTGCTCATTTAATAGTATAGTAGTAGTTTAATAGTAGTAATTCCTGCTTGAATAACATAAACACAACTAAAACATCACGCCTGTGATGGGTTAGGCAGAAGTATACCTTTACATATGGGTATAATTAACATTATTATCTAAACTAACATTATAATAAATAGAAAAGATTTGATTATTTGTATGTAATGGAAAAACCCATAAAATATATAACCGATTTAAAATTCTTTCATCTATAGAAGGCTACATTATCAGCGAGAATCAGGGGCTGTATTTTATCGACTTCCATGCGAACGAAGTCGCGGGCAGAAGCTAGTGAAATATACGTATTTTACTTGCTCTTTTTTACCAAAAGATGGATGAACTTGCGTCACTTTATTGTTTTATTTTCATCTTTCACTGCCCCCCCCCCCCCCCCCCAGCTGGTCATTTGAGTGTCAGAGTTAACAATGAACGACAATAGATTATGCATTCACTATGTCTTGTAAGTCAGTAAGTCATAAAGAAACTTCCATAAACTTCATCCTTGTCTCCAGAGATATCAAAAATAGAATCCGTTTTTGGTAGCAGCAGATCATCATCATCATTTCAGCCGAAATATGTCCATTGCTCGACATAGGCCTCCTCCAAGCACTGCCACTTCGACCGGTTCTGTGCTTCCCACATCCAGCGGATTCCTGCGGCCTTCACAAGGTCATCAATCCACCTTGAGGGAGGCCTTCCAACCATCAATCATGCTAGAAAGGTTCTGGAGGGGCGACCGCGTACCGGAAGCCTTAGCTTCGCCTTTTGGCCCCATCGCCCATCTGTTCTGCGAGCAATGTGCCCATTGCCACTTAAGTTTGGCAATTCTTCGGGCTATGACGGTTACCTTGGTTCTTCTGCGGATTTATTCATTTCTGATTCGATGACGTAGGGAAACTCCAAGCATAGCATGATTGCAGATATTAAGTTGTAAACGTACCTATATTATGCAAAACCACCTAGAAGTCCACTAAAAAGGAAATAAAAGTTGTTGCTCTAAAAGTAACTTTGCTGAAACCGAGACCTAGTCACTCTCTAGAGTTACTAAAAACTGGTACCAAAGGGCAACTCAAAAACGAATTAAATGTTTCTTCCAACATTGCAGATGTTAAGTTGTAATCGTATATTATGCAATGACTTAGAAGTCCACAAAATACGGAAAAAAAAGAACGGTAGCAAAAAAAAAAATTGCTGGAACCGAGACCTAGTCACTCTCTAGAGATACCAAAGACTGGAACGAAAGGGCAACTCAAAAACTAATTAATGTTTCTTCGAAGATTGCAGGTGTTTTAAGTTGCAATATTATGCGCAGAACATGACATGAAATCCACAAAACAAAGAAAAACAAGTCCCGCCTCAAAAAAAAAAAAAACTTCGCTGATACCGAGACGTCTCTCTCTAGAGATACCAAAAACTGTAGTAAAGGGCAAAACTAATTAGTGTCTCTCCCAAGATTGCAGATGTTAAGTTGTAATCGTATATTAACTCAAGTGGCACTTGAGTGTAATAGCGCTGTAAGTGAACGAGCGAAGTGGAAACTTTTCAAGCTATTATTATTTTTTAAGTGTTTTTCTGCATAAAGCGTTATCTCGGCGGAGTGCCTGTTCCGTTTTATAAGAAGGTTGCACAACTTCGGGGTTTTTTGTTCAAGAGATTTTGCAGAGATTTTTTTTTCCCGCTGTTGAATAGAATTTGGCTTCCGCTTCGTTGGGTCCTGTGTTTGTAAATAAGATGTTATCTACTTTTTTTTAAATGGGGATGGGATTTTAAGTAAGTAGTCTTTTTATCCGTAGAGTCTGTTTTTTACACAATTATTTATTGTAGGTTTTTTATTTATTTAGCTTTTGCCCGCGACTTCGTCCGCGTAGAAGTCGAAATGGTTAAATTTGGATTTTTTATTGGTTTTTTACCTTGTTAGTTTTGTTATAACATATAAATTATTATGTTAAAATGTTTGAATACTTATATAATATTGGAATATCTTTGTTATAGTGTTGGGATTTAAAGGTTAAATAAACATGAAAATAAAATATATTTTTGTTATTTTTATGAACACGAAGCTCGGCCTTTGATCTGGTAAAACTTACATCTTTTTACAACGAAATCGAAATACTACACCTACCGGAGTATTTCTTTGTAAAAAATACTTCATGTTTTTCCTTCGGGTGCTAGAATCACCAGGCTTACTCTGTGCGCTTACTCCGGAGTATGCCACATACAACTGGCCGTGGGAGAAGCAGCTTTCCCTCAAGTCTACTCCCGCTACCTTAAGAGTTTGACCTTGAGCTTTGTTAAAGGCAATTGCGAAGCAGACTTTGATGGGAAACTGCACTCTTTTGAATTCGAAGGGGTAATTTGATAGTGTTAGGGGAATCCTAGGAATAAATACAAACCCCTGTAAAGCTTAGAAACCTTCAAATGCGGTACTAATACAGTACGGTGACTTTCGAGACATTCCAAGTTTAAAGAGTATTTGCATTGCACCAAGCACTTATGTGATTTCAACCTATATAAGAAAATCAGATTGAGTTTTCAAACATGTGTCAAAATAAAATGTAATTTAAATCAAAAGCACTAAGAAGTATTAATATAAACTTCGAAGCAAATCACTCTCAAAATAACTTTCTACCCCCTTAACCTCGTTAGGAGATGAATTTCAATAAAATACGAAATACGTCTTCCATCAATTCTGTTAAAGAATGTTTATGCAAAATTTGAAGTAGATTGGATCAAGGAATCACGTTGTCCCATACAAACTTAGCCCCCCTTTTTCACCCCCTTAAGGATAGAATTTCGGAAAATCCTTTCTTATCGGATGCCTGCGTCATACAAAGAACACACCCTCCAATTTCAGGTCTCCACGATCAGCGGTTTAGGCTGTGCATTGATCCGTCAGCCAGTCATTCAGGACAAAGCATTTTATATGTATAGATAGACTCGCTGAGCTGACGGTCGTTGTCCTGTCCAAGTTTCAATAATTCATACAAAATACACTTTCAGTTTTCTCGAATTTTCCAATTTTCTGGGCAACTTTTCCAATATTTATTTCCATAAGAACCTAATCCGAACTGTTATTACTAACATTTAAAAATTCCAGCCACGTCGGTCTAGCCGGTATCAAGTGATGCGCTTACATAACGAACAGCATTTAATTTTTATTATATAGAAGATTGTAGCTCAAATAAATGTTTTTTACATGTATCACATCATTAAAGATAAATCAATCTTCAACATCAGTCGAAGTTTTGACCACTAAGTAAAAAAAATTATGAAAACTTTTTTCTTCCAGTAGCCAAGTTAGAACGCGCGAGCTAAGTGAAAATATTTCATAGCGGCAGTCGGTCGTACGAAGCGATTATCGGTGGTATAATTACAAGCAGTATAGGTAATAGTTGGTTACCCCACAATACGGGAGAAGTAACGGCGACGCTTAGAATTTTCTTAGAATATTGTGGGTGGCCCTAATATATGACTTTTTAATGTGTTTTTCTTGTTTTTGTGAGCATTAGCTATACTATTCATAATAGTAGTTTGAGTTAAAAAGAGAGTCAATATGGACATCCTCGGTAAAAATAATCGTTACGCTTATTTGTTACGGCTAGCTTCGTTAAAAAATAAAATAAATCTTCTGTCAAAATAACGCGTAGTCCACAATGTCTTATACCTATACATTTGATTCTATAAACATAGCATAACAAGAATATACCCTAAAATACATAGGTATACGGCAGCAGCAGGGACATCGACGCACAACCTATCATCATGCATTTAGTTCATGATTCTGGATTCCTCTGCGTTGAAATTTTTCGCCGGTTATTTAAAAAAAAAACATTGCTGTTACATACATTTTGACCGCGTAAGTATTGCACTTTTGGATTTTATTACACAAGCGCCGTGTGTAAGCCTCATCAATATGCATAGTCCATTAAAAAATCTCTAAACGCTTACAAAGGATAAAAGTTTTTTCTTCGCTAAGCCATAAACATTTCGCCTCAATATTGGTGAAGGTGCAAGTTTTCATTTTCACCAATGACAGATAAAAGTATTTTTATTCTGCTAGCTTTATTTTGAACATTAAATGGCTTACCTATATAGTACAATTATTACACGACTAACTATTTACACTCGGTACTTAATTAAATGACTAACTAACTATACAAATATATACAATAACATTATTATTTGGAAAAAGTTCAAATAACCTTGACCGATGACCTTGTGAAGGCCGCAGGAATTCGCTAGATGCGGGAAGCACAGAACCGGTCGAAGTAGCGGTGCATGGGGGAGCGGGCCTATGTCCTGCAGTGGACGTCTTTCGGCAGAAATGATGATGATTTTCTCCTTTCTTTTTCTGACTAACCTGGTGTCAGAGTCTTTATGCCGCCCATGGGCCTCTGGCTTGGCTTCACATGCCGTCGAGAAATATATCTCAGGCTAGTTTCCTCACGATATTTTCCTTCAACGTTTATTTGTTTAATTTTACAATACGCACATGAATCCGAAAAGTCAGATTTGCTTGCATTGGGTTCGAATTCGAGACCAATTGAATGAAGATGATGATGAAGTCAAAATTCGAGAAACGTATTCTCAAGTCCTACTCGCGCTAAGCTAAAGCCACATCTCAAATATATGTATAAAACTCAATATTCCACGTTTCCCGCCTCTTTGATACAGGGTGTATAAATTTTGCCTGAATACAGTATGTTTGTTAATGCTCTACGTCGGGACTCGTTACAATCCGTATTAGTAACACATGGAAGAGTTTTGTGCTGAAAAACGCTCGGTAAAAGAGCTTTTATAGGGTAACTTAACAAGTTAAGCCCTAAGTATACGTATAGATTAAGTCTCTGAAGACCACATTATTTCTAATGGTGTCCGAAATATGAAGTTGTTTTAAGATGTCCAAAATATCCAGCTTTTACCACCTTCCGTAGCCACGAGCCTCTCGTGGCTAAATAATAACAGCCGCACGGGTCGATTGGTGGTTAAGCTACGCTTGCCGCGGTCGTTTCGTGGATGGGTAACCATCCATTACATATCGAGACCCCTCCATGCTTCGGAAAGCACGTTAAGCCATTGGTCCCGGCTCTCATTCTCAGGTCAGATATGCAGTCGCTTCATATAAAATACAGGTATTCAGCTGCATCCCTACTAACAACTATTCAACTATATAGTTGGGAAAAGGCTAGGCAGATTTAACCACCTTCCTTAGCTGGTTAACTTGCACCCTTACCCCTTGGCATCACCGCTCGCGCGACCTACGTCTTGCGTCTGCGACCGCGGCTAGAACAAATGTTAGACGTTATTTAGAGCGTGCCATGACTCGCCGCGGTGCGACTTGTGGAGAGGAGTGACGCGGGAACATTCGAGCGCCGCAAAACGCACCACCCTATGTCGTGCCCTGGCCTTTAAAGCTTTTCACATTTTACGTTCGGCCAAATAAATGTCCATAGCTACAAACGCAGCTGTAACGTCTTAATTCAACAACCTCATACTCCCATCGCTAAATCATTTACACGGTTCTGAAAATACCCACAAAAATGCCACTAAAGGAAACAGATTACGCACGATATTTTCATATATGGCCTACCGCCATAAAACAACTATAAAATTTATATTTATAGTTCCAGCTATATGCTACAATTAGAGAAACAGTCGCTCCCCAATATTATTAAGTGTTGCTACCGAAATAATTATGAATTTATGACGGAAATTCCCTAGTGTTGTCAGAATTTGGTGTTATTTGTTTGGTTTTAGTTAATAACGATAGGTAGGTAATTAAATTGGTGTGAATTAATCGTTTATATTTGGTTATACGATTAACTGCTATACAAATAGCATTAGGTGATTATTATGGTTTTTAATGATAAATTATTAACTTATCTATTAACCATCGTGATTGTATTACCTTGTATACAGTGCATATTAATTTTATACTTTCTAATACCTCCTTCCTGCTCTACTAGCCGTTATCCGTAAATAGTACCCTAGGATACCTACGGGTAAGGTGTGTTTGTTCTTACGGGAACCACGCCAAATAACACAAACCCTCACTAACAATAATTACTACACTAATCCCAACTTAATTAATAATTAATAGGTAATACGGGATGGTATCCGCAACTCCACGTCTAAGCGCGTATTTTGCGTACGGGTGGGTAAATCGATTATTCGATCCACCCCAGTTCCTCAAAGAAGGCCAGCAACGCCTTGGTGTCACTGACAATCTCACGTAGGGTACCTGGGTTACCGAAGTACTTTGCCCTGTATGCGGCAACCGCCGGGCAGTATAACAGCACATGAGCTGCTGTCTCGTCGTCCTCCATGCAGGCTCTGCACAGCGGACTGTCTGTGACTCCTATGACAAAGAGGTGTTTATTAAATGACCCATGGCCAGTTACAGCTGTGACTGTACGCAGCTGTTGTTTCGTTAGTCGGAGAACTTTTTTCGTAAGGCGGCCATCAATTGTAGGGAGTGCCTCCTTAGCCTGCCTGCACTCACCGTGGTCCAACCATAGTTTGTGATGTTGGTCCCTGGTTCGTTTCCTTACCAGAGTGCGTAGGTACCCGAAGGGGAGTGGCGCAATGGGTTGGGACCCACTGGTGCCATGCTCGACCCCCTTCTGGCAAGTTCGTCGGCTGCGTCATTGCCTCGCGAACCGCTGAGTCCTTTAATCCATTGAATGGTAATATTATTGAGGCTACCCACCTAGTTAAGGCGCTGGTGGCATTCGTATATCAGCCCAGAGTCAACAGTGTGGCTGTCTAGCGCTGGCAGAACAGCCATGCTGTCTGAGAGTATACGTATGGAGTAGTCCTTAACTTCCCTGGCCATGATGGCTAAAGCGGCAAGAGATATACCCATGCATTCGGCCTGGAACACTGTGTTATGGACTCCCAATGGTGTGGCTATGTGTATGTTGAAGTCTTCCGAGAAGATTCCAGCACCTGTGCCACTACCTGTTTTGGATCCATCCGTGAAGATTCGTAGCTAATTAATAATTAGTACCCGGGCGAATGCGCGAGCTCTGGTGAAAATAGAGAATGCTCATTTAATATTATAGGATAGTTCATACTATTTTTCGCCCCCGTAAACCTCATATGATGCAACTTTTATCAAAATCGTTAGAGCCTTTTTCGAGAATGTGATTACAATTATATATATACGTATATACAAACATTGCTCATTTAATAGTATCATAACTTATATTACTATCTAAACTAATATTATGAAAAGAAAAGATTTGAATTTTTGTGTGTTTGTTTCTTACACTTTCACGCTAAAACGTCTGAACGGATTTGGAGGCACATGGGTAGACGATGACCTGGGTTGCATTGCATTCCATGCTTGGGATGATATTTCCACGGAATCGGGAAATTATGTGGGTGAAACCACGGGGTGCAGCTAGTGTATTATAAATGCTAAAGTGAGTTTGTTTATTTGTTTGTTACGCTTTCACGCTAAAACGGCTGAATGGATTTGGATGAAATTTGGCACATGGCACAGACGGGTATTTGAACCTAAAAGCTGGCCAAAAATATTTTTTGTCTCTAGTTGGGCGTATAGGTGTCAGTCATTACAAATTTAATGTATTATCATTTATTTCGTCACATAATCATATATAAAACCAAACGGGAGTCGAGTCAAATACAATGGCTGTCACATGATGCGCGATACTTTTAGCTATTTAAGCGACTAAATTGTTTTTCAATACCGAAGATTACGCGAAAATGATTTTTGGCCAGCTTTTCGGTTCAAATACCTGTCTGTGAAGGTTAGACCATGATCTGGATTGGGACATAGGATACTTTTTATGCCGATATTCCCACGGGATCGAGACTTATGTGGATGGAACCGCGAGGAGCACCTAGTACTAATATAATTGCCAGTCTATTTAACTAGGCTGACAATTAAAAACAAACTCAATGTTATAAAATTAATCAAGCTAAGTGCTAAGTGTAAAATCGTTTTGAAAGCATTTGCTTTCAAAACTGTTTACTACGCAATGTTAGACACGACTTAATGGTACACTACACTTTGTGGGTAAACTGTAAACATTCACCATTCCATTCACCATGTTGTTTGGGTATCAGTCAATCAAATCGATCTATCAAAGTCTTGTTTTGACATCTCTCAGGTTACGTTACACGCTATTTTCTGGTTTCCGCCAGATTAATTGTGCCTTCTTAGTTTATCGACCCAAGAATCATCTCACACTACATTTTTTACTCATTCAATACTCCCGCCTTCTCCCCATGTGGATAGGCAGAAGCTATGAAACGCCACCTGCTACAATCCTTACATACTCTTTACATTTATACATCTGGTCATATGTATGAATGTAAACAAAGCGTATGGTATGAAAGCCTCATATATACTAAGAACGATGCTACCTCAACAATTGTCAGACATCCTAGAGTCGTGTATAAAAGCTGGAGTACCACAAGGAAGTGTACTTGGTCCGGTCCTGTGCCTACTATACACCTGGGTTATTCCTGAGCTAGAAAATTATTTCATTACAACCTTTGCTGACGACACAGCTATCATAGCTGTCGGAAATAGTCACGACTAGCTGTAGAAAAGGTTCAAGATTCCATCAATCGTATCTACGAGTGGACTAAAATACAACATGGCGTATCAAACAGAATGAAAGCAACTCTATCCATATTGACTTCACGAATAAAAAGGCAAAATACTTCCCGGTATTCATCAATAACCAACAAATACCATACGCAAATACTGCTTAGTATCGCGGCATGACCCTGGATGCTAAACTGCGCTGGAAAAAGCATGTCAAAAGAAAAGAGCGGAATTGGATATTCGGTACAAAAAAATATATTGGCTACTTGGTAGATAGTCGCCATTATCAATACCTAACAAATTGTTGTTATATAAACAAGTTTTAAAACCTGTATGGATCTACAGTATTCAGCTGTGGAGCTGCAACAGCCAAAGCAATCGTCAAATCAAACAATGTTTTCAAAACAAAGTACTAAGGGATACAGTCAACGCGCCCTGGTACATTAGAAATAGTGACCTCCACCGGGACCTGAAGATGCATGTCGTAAACATAGTTATACAAAAATATGCAGAAGCTCATGAACACAGACTTCATCATCACGTAAATGTTGAGGCGATCCAACTCCTTGACAACAATGAATTAATGCGAAGATTAAAAGGGTAAAACCTTTTGAGTTAGTTTAGTGCACTGTAAGAGTTTTTTTTCTGTTTAACATATAGTGAATAAGAAAGACGTTTTTAGACGACTTCTTAATTTTATAGTTACTTAGCAGTTTAAGTTGTATTTAAATCACTTATTAGCTAATAGGCGAGATTGTAATGTGAAACCAATTTATTGTGAAACTTTTAAGGAAAAAAAAAACTGGTGATACACACACGCCGCTTGCGAGTACTACGCACCTGACCTTTCTGAAGAACATCACCAATATTGTCACTGTTATGTAATTTTTGACTCGAGGAGCTCGTGACTAAGTAACAACAGCCGCACTGGTCGATCCATCAGGTTAAGCTACGCTTGCCGGGGTTGGTCAGTGGATGGGTGACCATCTTTACATACCGAGAATCCTGCGTGCCTCGGAAAGCACGTTAAGCCGTTGGTCCCGGCTGTCATTCGTGGATCTTTGACAGTCGTTACGAGTCGTCAGAAGCCCGAAAGACTGACACCAGTCTTACCAAGGGGTATCGTATTACCCAGTTACTGGGTTGTGGAGGTCAGATAGGCAGTCGCTCCATGTAAAATACTGGTATTCAGCTGCATCCGGTTAGACTGGAAGCCGACCCCAACATAGTTGGGAAAAGGCTAGGCAGATTGATTGATGTAATTTTTGACTCGTCTTTTACTATAAGCTAAAGACCCTACCACATTACGGCCTGCCAAAAAAAAATTACCCAAATGCTACAATCTACAGTTTTTATGGGACAAGTTGAGTTTTGCTCCACTGCTGTTTTTATTTCGACACTGCGATGTGCTGACATCTAAAATGAAATCTCAAACCTCAATTCAATTCCTAAGCCCCGTATTCATAAACTAATTTTAGCATATAGCGAATGAAAGCGAAATTAAAACAGCTCGGGAAACATCAAATTAATATACAAATTTATTTATAAGAATTTTAGTTGATACAGATGATACCTATGAAAAGCCGTTTAGAAATGTACATTAGTGTAGCAAGTCTCAAAATATGCCCATTACTAAAAATCAATGAACATAACTCAACAACTGAGTATCTTCAATTTATTCCTGCGATGTACCAAAGAGATTTTTCTTCAGGGATTTGTTCCGACATCTGCAATGCTGCCCGCCCCCATGCGAATTTACCGTAAGCGTAGTACGTGGGTGGGCTAAGACGTGTACCTATTATTCTTCTGAAGCTATAGTTCAGATGTGCGTTGCTGAAAAACGATGTTACAGCTTGGATAAGTTTTCACAATTCTATGCTAGGTACAGGCATTTATTAAACATGGAAGATGACACTTCGATGGTAACTATTATCTACTCACAGTTCCAAGCATGGTTCCAAGTGACTAAACCAGCGTATTAGCATCTACGTCGTCGTGTTAATTTTTTTTTAAATTCATTATTAATATTCTAGTTCGCTAGTTAGCCACATTTGAGATTTTAGAGGAGCTCGTGGCTAAGTAATAACAGCCGCACTGGTCGATCCATCAGGTTAAGCTACGCTTGCCGGGGTTGGTCAGTGGATGGGTGACCATCTTTACATACCGAGAATCCTCCGTGCCTCGGAAAGCACGTTAAGCCGTTGGTCCCGGCTGTCATTCGTGGATCTTTGACAGTCGTTACGAGTCGTCAGGAGCCCGATGACACCAGTCTTACCAAGGGGTATCGTATTACCCAGTTACTGGGTTGTGGAGGTCAGATAGGCAGTAGCTCCATGTAAAATACTGGTATTCAGCTGCATCCGGTTAGACTGGAAGCCGACCCCAACATAGTTGGGAAAAGGCTAGGCAGATTGATTTAGTTAGCCACATTTGATATTTCCTTTTTTTATTTAAATTTTTATTAAATAAAAAAAGAATCAAACTATCGAAATATTTGACATCTATTTGCGACGTTGCCCACTTTCAGAATAAACTCTCTTAAATGTCCAGTCAACCTCGTAATTTGATTTATCACCATAATTATTATGCTTGAATGTCACTTGTACGTCATAAAACGATAAGGACTATTTGACTTGGTGACAGTAAGATAGTGTCAACCTTAGTGAAGTTTCAATATATTGGGAATTGTTGTCAAAGCAATTAAGAGTATGACACATTATTGTCAATAGCGCCATTGTGAAACACAAAGTTAACATAACCAAATATCAAGTATAAATTCTAACCCACTTCTGCAATCCCACTAAAAAGAAACTTTCAAATAGAGCAGGTTAATCAGGTGCTTGTCATTCTGCTCAAGATGTAAGTCTACTAAAGGAAATTGGCCATTAGTTTCAGTTGACACTACAATGCCGATAGCACCATTCGCGGTACTTTCTCGCTCGCGTTCAATTCTTCTAGAACATTTGAAAAGTACCGGAGATGTAAGTGATACTATTTGTCGGGAACTATTCCCATTTACATTACCTCGAACAATATTATTTTTCAGCAAGAGGTACCGGTAATGCTACGGTTTCCTAAAAAAGCGGTGGCCGCCACATAACGGTCGCAGTGACGGCTGTCATGAAAATAATGGCGCTCTCTAGTTAAATACATCAACATAGTTTCTTAGATAACATTTCAGAGAAGTCATTCGCCCGTAAATTTCGGACGCTATGTGGCGGCCAGCACAGTCTTAGGGATTACTGCAGCTTTACAGTTTTTTTAAATCTTCAAACTGTATAAGTTCTCATTCACCAAATCGTTCACTTACTGGAGTGCCATAGTGTAGTACTTCTTTCATAATATCGTTATAGATAAATATTCTCCATTATTCTTCCAAAAACACACTACACTCCACTACAAACATTATAATACAGTTTGGATTGGTAAAACTGAATTTATACCACCGTTTGGTCACGATAAAATACACCTGTTCTCATTTGCCGATCCAAATATTATAAACAGATTTTCGATCGACTTACTTCTGGTATAATACACATCTACCAATGGATTTTGAACTCTGTTTTTTGGTGTAGATGGTTGGAAGTGAATTGATGGTGAAGGGACTTTTTGGTTATTCAAGTTCTTAAGTGACCAGTGAATTTGTGGGGGTTCGTTTGCACGTGATTTTGAAGTATTATTGAGACGCCGATCAATAGACAAGACTGCTCCTGTTTGAAGATGTTAGCGTGAAGAAATAATGAAGTTATGAGCTATCTACACAATTTTTTTTTTTAAAGCAATGGAAGAAAAACAAGTGTTAATAATAGGAAGGAGTTGAGAAATTCATTCACAGATGTAAAGCATTTTCATTCAACGCCTGATGTTATGAAACTGTGCTGTAACTGTAGCTTTTGAACGACTTGAGTAGGTACACTACAGCTTGAAAAATAATCAAACAGAACCCAAATGAATACACATACTCTACTATTATCCTATTTTCGTTTAGGTCTTCAACAACCAGGAATTCGGTGTGAACAAACAGCGTCATCCAATCAGAAATCTATCCCATATTTAACATCGAATTTAGACCGGGATTTTAAACATGTTCCGCCTCCCCTGTTTGTAGTAAAAATGTCGTAAAATAGTCTAACATGTCGCCTCTAACCTACAACAGCAGAGGTGGCGAATCTTTTGTACATGAAAAGAAATGAAATTGTTTATTGTGTAAGTAGGATACCGGATTTAAATAAATTGAAGTCCAGACATAATCTTGATCAGGTCATGTGAGAACCATGTAGATTAGTGTCTGAAATGGTCTTTTGAGGAAATAACCACGCAGATACATGATCTACTATAAGAAGTAGGTACACGATATTGAAATTTTGTTCCAAATCCAACCATCACTCGCGGTAAACTGATGAAGACATTATTACGGTATTAATGGGATTACTGTCCAAAATTATGGGGTTACGGGTAGGTGGGGTTAAATAATAACAGCTGCATGGGTCCATCGAATTTTAAGCTACATACGCTTGTCGTGGTCGTGAATTGGTGACCATCCAATTCTATTAGCCCGGCTATCATTCGTAGATCTTTGACAGTCGTTGCGGGGAGTCAGAAGCCCAAAAGACTGAGAACAGTCAAGTGACCAGTATTATGGAGGTCAGAAAAACAGTCGCTCCATGTAAAATACTGGTCTGTGGTACTGGTGGTACTAGCGGCATCCGGTTAGACTGAAAGCCGACCCCAACATTGTTGTGAAAAGGCTAGGCAGATTGATTGGTCTATAAAAGCTAGTTAAGCCACCAATCCACTGGACCCGCGGATTACGGCTGACTCCCTCCCACCGAGAGGAGGCCTGTGTCCCAGCAAATTGGCCACCTAGGTTAATTGAACTCATAAATCTCCAGCCCTTATCCCAACTTATTTAAGGCCGGTGCAGCACATATGTTCGTTTCTGCCATATCATTTGTATTAGCTGTCGTCTCAGCATTCACTTCCTTCTTAGCCATATGTCATCATACTTGAAAGAAAGAAAAATGCGTTAATTGGCATTACAGCAGCACAATGCACCTTAAACAATGATTATATGCCAAAAGGGCCTCAGCTCAGCATAATGTCAGATGGCAACACAAAGTGTATCACCTTTTTTTTTTAGCGTGGGAAATTATCAAATAACTTCTCCCGCTCTGGGCGGAGCGGGAAGGTGTGTCAGACTTTTACTGACGAAAACCCACCCGTGTTCCTTCCGTTGCCCGTGTGCCGAGGCCGCGATATCCCTTTGGTGCTGACATCTCTTTGAGGCGCGCGTGGAACACAACGCGCAGTCGACCCGGTCTGGTCCTAATCGGACGACGAGCTACCCATTGCTCACCGTCCGCAAGCCCGCGCCTACGGTGGCCGGAAGTCGGCTCGCGACTCCCGACGCCTGGGGCGTCTCCTGCGGCGACTAGGGGCGCGCGTGGGCGAATCTTGCCTCTCCCTCGCGCGCTCCACCTCCTCCTTCGCGAGCATTACTGCTTCGCAAAAGGAAGTGACGGCCTCCCATGCACTCTCGCTCCGGACCATGGCCTGAACCAGGGCCGGACGCGAGAGATCGCCGCCGCTGATCGCCTCCGTGAGGACACGGCGGTGCTCTGCCCAAGCAGGGCAGACCTCCACCGTATGCTCCACCGTGTCCTCCGGGCGATCCACACAGTGGTGACACCCGTTTCCTCCCGCCTTATACGGAACATGAACCTCCCGAAACAGCCGTGTCCGGTGAGGACCTGCGTCAGGCGGAAGGTGAGGACGCCGTGACGCTTCTCTATCCACTCCTCAAAGAGGGGACTGGGGGGGTTATCGCCACAATTGTGGCGTGCCCAGTGCTGGGTTGCGACAATCGCACTCCCCATGCCGCCATGAGATCCCGCCGGAGCTCTGATCCCGCTGTGCCGTGATTTCTCGCGGCAGCGGAGTTATGCCCCGGCGGTTCGCCTCCTCGCGACACTCCCACATGTGCGCGAGGTCTTTTGCCTCCAGATCCCATGGCGGTAGTCCGGCAAGAAGGCTCGCCGCCTCACGGGAGACCGTGACCTGACGCTGATTTTCAGCTGCAACCCACAAGTGCCATACGCTAGAATAATAAAGACAGGGAAGTGTGTGTCCGTATAAATTATCAGAATAAATTAAAGGTAAGTAGTAAAAGATACGATAACATGAAAAGCTCACAAAATCAAATAAAATGTTGTGACATACGAGTACATGAGTGTGTGTGGTGTGTTGTGAATGAGAAACTAAAATAAATAAATACCCAATGTCTGTGTCATAATAGCTACATTAAGTTAAACAAATAAATTAAAAATATATCCTCTTTAAATAGAAAGTAGATACCTTCAATGCAAAAAATCGTATGACTGCGTTGTTCTTCTAAACTACGAAACGGAACGGACTTGGTTGTTCGATCCATAAGAAAGTACAACCAGAAAACTTTACCTAGACATAACATCGCGCCTGTACCGCCCCAAAGAGTTAGGTAGAGGTTAAAGTAAACTCACATTTCGCCAGTTATGTTTAAGTCCCATGTAATAGACGGCGAGCCTATTGCCATTAACCGGGCACAAATCCATCCGACACAACTTTACTTAGAATATAATAAATACGAAAGAAAATAAAATTGTTTATTCTTCACAAATAAAAAACAAATTAAGCAATAAACATAAAATACACACATTAATACAAAGTAGCCAAAAATAGTACTGTTTCGCAAGCACGAACATTTTCTTTGACCTCTCTCAAGACCTATAGTTTTCCATCCCTGCCTGATACTATCTATAAACGAGGACAGTGTTAGAAACCTCATTCCGTTAGCTTGTTTATTCTGTTCCCAGTGCGGGTCGAATTTTCGGTGGAATTGAAAACAGGTGGGATTGTAAAAGTAAAACCTTTGACCTTGATGTGATTTTTACGGGGTAGGATGTGAAAGAATCGGGTTTTGTAACTGAAATGTTTGTTGATTACAGATTAGGTGGTATTAAGACTGACGCTACGATACTTGCAACTCGTTGAATTATTTACAGAATTTATTTAAGTTATTTGGTAACGTTTTTGAACACGGTAAAAGACTTATGCTGTTTGTCCACCGCACCGTGAAAGGGACGAACGAACGCCGAAACGAGAAACGAGATACGCGGCTATAGTAAATTTACTGTCGCTACTTCGGCGTGAGCATCACAGTGCGGTGGACAAACAGCCTTCAACTTAATAGGACCCACATTTGGTTAGATAGGTAGCCTATACCCCAAAACAGTTGGGAAAGGGCTAGTCAGATGATGAGGGCCCTACAGCTGTGCTAACGACGTAACTGGATTGTTCTAATATGCCATCAATTATAGCTATTTCCTTCAACAAATTATATTCGGAACTTAGAACGACAGTTTATTCCTCTTGTACTTAAACTTTAAAACAACTCTTTTAGAAGAAACAGTTCTCATAGAAAACAAATAGACGTCATAAAATTGATCTAAACACTCAACCCGCTTTAAGCTCTACGTTCAAAATTATAAAATGCAAAATAGCTTGCATCATAAACACAATGCATCAAAATTTGTTGTATGCATTGCGTACGATGAACTCTGAAGTTGACGTTTGATGTGAACTATTAAGTGAATCATTGTAATTAGACTGTATAAGGATTCTACGAGAGAGTAGTGGTCTAGCCGTCGCAGAACATTCACCTATTCTAGGGCTGTCAAGACGATTTTCATGTTGTTCTAGATCGTTTTAATTATTTTAGAGTAAAATTTGGATACCTGAACAGCACTAGAGGTGGCCATATTATGATCATACAGGTGTGAAAGAAAGAAAGAAGAAAGAAAATAAATTTATTTGACTCAGGTTAAGGCACACAATATTCACACAAAAACAAAAAAAAAATGTGCGTGAAGTGTCATTTTTTAGCGCGGACGCATTCCGTACGACCGATGATTTCATTACTGAAATAATTGCGGTCGCTTTTTGAGAAATTTTGAAACTTTGTCAAATTTTAAATGGTAAACACTCGATCGACAGAAAGTGAAATCCAACATTCTTTGGAGAACGCAAAGTTGATTCATAAACGGTAATATAATGGGCCCTCGTCCATAAAAATAACCAGACTCCAAATTCAAACAAAAACCTAAAGCTCCTGGAAAATGTACTTGAAGTTCATAAAAAAACTGTACCAGCTTAAAATTAGATCGTCAGTACGAAACTGGCAGTTGACAAAATGCTTGAAATTAAAACTTGTTTGAAAAGG
Source organism: Agrochola lota (assembly GCA_947364205.1). Taxonomy (NCBI): domain Eukaryota; kingdom Metazoa; phylum Arthropoda; class Insecta; order Lepidoptera; family Noctuidae; genus Agrochola; species Agrochola lota. Next base: position 4,380,737 of record OX376225.1, on the reverse strand, counting down.
TCAGGTTTAAAGAATCTATTTTAGTGTAATTAGATTCGTACTTGAAATAAATTATTAGGAGTTCAAAACGAACTTCGTTTTTCCACGGAGCTTAAGCGATCATTTCCCTAATACCTTTTTTCTTGTTCGGAATAATTTGAAGTTTCCAATATTCCTTTATTTTATGCATTCTTTTTCTGAACATAGATCCCTTATTTTAGGTCAGTCTATGTACTTATAATAATACTTTGAGGAATGCAGGTGACACGAATTGATCCCATTTATTACTTTAGTCCAAATATTTAACGACACAGCTGATGATAAACATATGGAGTTTATTTACATACAAGGACAAAAATCACATATACCATAAAAACTTTTACGCAAACAAAAAAAAAAACAGCCGACTTCCACTATAAACTGAAAAATAACTAAATTTTAGAAAGTCGGTGGCAAAAAACAAAAACACGAAATCAGTGGAAGTCGGATGTTTTATTTTGCGAAAATGTTTTTATTATAAGAGTTCCCTCGATTTCTCCAGGATTCCATGATTCGATCCTGATATGATGATCATGGGACCATCTGGGAAGTATAATTTTTTAAATAAAAAAATATTTTCCAAGGCGGTCCAGCCGTCATCGAGTAATCGGGGAACATACATTAAAAAAAAAGATTCCGACGAACTGAGAACCTCCTCCTTTTTTTGAAGTCGGTAAAAAAATTGGTGCAGCGCAGCACCGTATCCAATACATCAATTGTGTTTTTTTTTTACGTGCAGTTACAGGATGTGGGTTCCACGGCTGGTTGACACTTCTCGTGACCTAAGGCTTGGGTTTTACTTGGCCAGAGGCAGTACTGTATTGCAGGCAGTACAGAAGCATTGCCATACAACGTGGCAATGCCACCAGTCTCTTGGGCACATTACCTGCCGACAGCGATGCGACCGAATTTTTCGACGCTATGTTTTAATTTGTTAATCGTTTTCTAATTAAGTTAGGATAGGTATTATATAGTTATTTTCACAAACTGTTCTATTATGCCTTTAGTAGACATTTTGCCAACCCTTAAAGAAACTGACCACAGCACGGAGTAGATTTCATTCCGCTCTCCCAGCTTGTAACTAATGAATAAAGAGGGTTACCTACATGTTAATAAGTTCTGAGATTTTATTGCGAATAAGATACTCCGGAGTTTTCTTTGACTAGATTTTCTTCTAATTACGAGGTTAGGTAGAGTTGTGGGTTTAGTAATTGTGTTAGGTCTTATTTAGGAGTTTTGTGTGGCTTCATAAAAGGCTATCGTTATTCTACTCACAATTTTATATACATGCAACATGTATTAAATAGGTTTGGTTATATTTAAGGGTGTGGTACATACCATCAAACTCAACAACTTTCTCCATCAACATCGAAATCGCTATAAAAATGTCAGCTTTCCGATACATTTGATTCGAGTAGGTAGGTAGGTTTTGTATGGGATGCCATAGTTTTCTGCCATTATGATGTTGGTCAGACACATCTCTGATGCACGCTGTAGAATCTATGTGTTACGAACACATGGATTTCTTGGGTTTTACGAGTATTTTAGCATACATCATACTCATAGACCGAGCCTTCTTGAATTCAAATTTTTAGAAAGCAAAACAATACCCCAAGTATTATTTTGCTTTTTAAAACTTTCCTGCGCGTACTTTTCCTGAACTTTCTTTCTTCATCTTTTCGTTTCATAGTTATCTATGCAGGTATTTTTTTTAATTCACTAACTATGCTAAAATATAGAGGCTGGGCACAGAAAGAATATTTAAATTTATAAAGTGTGGCCGACAGCTCTCTATTTGGGCCATGGTTCGTATCGCTCTTTTTTGGAGTACAAAGGCTCGACTTTCAACCATGTAACTATAGGGTCGGTTTCCAGTCTCACTGGATGAAGCTGACGTACCAGTGTTTTTGCTTTATAAGAACGGTTTATTTCATGAACTGGTAATATTTTTCTGGGAACTGTTTTTATTTCCAAAGCAAAGTCAAATAATTTATTTCGATTAGGCACTTTGAACGTCAAAACTTACAAGAAAATTGATATAAATGATTGAAAGAAATAAAGAAAAATATTTTATTTGGACTTTGATAATATTTAATTTTATAATTATACGAGGTGATACCAAATTTGCCATCGAAACTTCGCAGATGCGATGGGAAACGATATCAAGAGACGGTCATGATAATCCGAAAAAGAAATCGGTTTCTACGCAAAACACAGAACATTGTTGAATTAAATAAGACTCAAAACAATAAAAAATGCAGTAAACAAAACAACAGCTGACCTATTAATATAATACGACTATGCAAACCATTTTAAACACAGTCTTATAGTCTCATAACTTTTGCCGTCCACTGTTCATTTCAGAAATTGGATAACAACTGGGGTAAGCTACAATTAAGTCAATTCATTTCAATTGTCCATCTTCAATGGCAACAGTTTGTTAGTTTTAGTGCTATCAACGTTTCGTGGAGTATCATCAAACGTACCTCTTTGGGGTAATTGTTTTTGGGGAGATAGGTTTGTGGAAAATTGTTCACTTTACTCGATGGATCGAGGGTGGTGAAATGATATAGTGATCATATATATTCATGCAAAAATAAAAGGTTTTAGTCGCTAAGACTCTCATATACCCCTCCGCAATTTTAAGATATCTAGACTTTATATACTATAGTAATTATAGAGAGGTAAAATTTGTGTGTTTGTATGTAGGGGCTAATCTTCGGAACTACTGATCCGATTCCGAAAGCTCTGTCAGTAATAACGAGGATAATAGGATTTATGTTAAAACAAGAAATTTCACGAGGACGAAGTCCCGGCCAGAATCGAATGTATTAGAAAAAAGCCACTAGTGAAATGAGAAATTCAACCTAAGAATTTTATAAATAGAAGGTACACAGGTTCATAAGCATTCAAACGCTCCACGTTAAGTAAAAATAATAAGTGGACTTGTGTCGGTAAATAATTTGCGATCGATTTTTCAAAAACACGTAGACATAAATCCATGAAAAATTCAAACATCGGCGCTTGAAAATCTAAAGATAGAGAGACCTTTGTCAACAATGAAAGTAAGTTAGGCTCCCAGATCGCTTACCCGAAAAATGGACCCGAAAGGATCCAACAAAAAATAAACGATTAATCCTTTAGGTAATTCAAAATATTCTGCCATTTTTATCCGACAGATTTTAAGTTCAGGGGATCCCGACACGAGGCAGGCCTATTTCATCTTAATAAATTCCTTTGATACTGATATTTCTCATGAATTGGACTTGCAAATTTTTGCCAAGTGGACTTTTGATTTTCGCTTTAACATAGTTTAATGAAAAACAAGAAATGTTTCCAAAACAACGAGCATTTGAAACGCAAATTTTCATTATTTCAGTGCAAAGTTTTGTGGAAATGCGGACACGCAATCTAGGTTGTGAACTTTTATTGAACGAATGGAAACTAAGACTGAATGGTCTCAAGTACTTACCATCGGACACCGAGTACTTATAATCAGACACCAAATACTAACCAAGTCTTATTTCCTCTCATTATCCAACCTTCAGTGACATTGTTTGGTTACACTCTAACACCAATACGCTATGGTACCAGTCTATCAAATATGATCGATGGCAGATATCGAACAACTTTTCCAATGTGTGTCGAGGTCAGTCCTAGTAGGGGTAGCTGAACCTGATAATATGTGTTTGTAACTAAATCCTAACACCGCCTTTATAACGAATATCATCTACAATTTCTTATAATATTTGTAGCTCCTCAAAATCGCTTCTGTAAAAACTTGCGCAAAGGGAGAAAACAATAATATCTACGTTCAAAGATTAAATTGTTTTGTAAACTTATTATAATTGATAGCTGAATATATTTATAACTAATAATTGTTGAAATTATGGAGTTCGTAAAATTAATTGTACCCAACTGAATGTATTAAAACAATCGTTAACTAATTTGCCCTTTGTTATCGGTTTATGAATAGTTTCGAAATTGTTTCATAGTTATTCGAATACTATTGCTAAAGGAAAGAAACCTTACAATATCATGTAAAGCTTCTCTGAATGGAATAACTTTACTATTTTAATGGTGTTCCGTAAGTGATTATTGCGGAAATTCTCGAACGAAAACTTTCATGAAAAGCACCCTTAGAATATGGGCTCCTTCATAATTAAGCAAGTAGGTACTTACATTTATAATAGTTACTCATACCATAAAGGAGAAAATTACCGATTGAGAATGATTAGAAGAACTTTCATCAAGTGCATCTAACTTTGTTATTGACTTGTTAGTATCTATGTGTGTGTGTGTACTCATCAAAATAAACAAATTTATTTTCCTTCAATCTTTTCCTTCAAGATAAATTTAGTTTAACAAGGACAAGCAATTTAAGTTTGCACAAAGTTGGTTTGTTTTAAATTAAATTGTGTTTTACAATGGCAAGAAAAACTTTAGTTTACGTTTGGTGATTATCTCGTTATTCCAAAAATACGTATTTCGCGTCGAATCAACTTATATTAACTAGATAGGTATTATGTGTACCAAGTTTTGTTACTGCTATCGTCGATACAAATATTATTCCACTTCTAACTAAGTAAAGGTCAAAACGGGACGAATCGAGCATGGAACACACCAAAGCTTTTTACCAGATGACATTCCATTACTCCTCTTCATTCTGCAGTCCATGTAAACCCGGATACATAAAGTTTTTCCGTAGACTGTTTCCACCGAAGGTCCCGGCTTATCTGCGGGGCGTTCGAACGTATGTAGAGCTCATAAAACTGGTTTATGTGTGACCGCAGCCGTCTGTACTATGTGGATGATGTCTTAGTATTGTTTTATGATTTCTGGGGCCATTTTGTTTCGTGTTACGTTTGTTGTATTTTGTTTTAATTTGTTGGGTATTGTTGTTGGTACTAATTGTGTTAGTATGACTTAATACAGAACCAGTTACACGATTCCTGGGATTTGTACACCTACCTAAAACGTCTTGCATTTTGTGACGGAAACTAAATGCACATTGGGGGCACGAACTGCGAACAGAACAGATATATTATAACGAAACTGAATAAACCCAATAGTTATATGCTTTAAATGATTTGTTTCAATAAACAAACAGACAAGTTTTTGATGACACGGTTAGCGCAGTGGCTGAGCGATCAACTGCTGCGCAACGTGTCGCGGGTTCGAGCAGTTGTTCCGTAGTGTGGGGCAACGTTTAAAAAAAAAAGTTAAGGGTGGCCCACTTAACCGCCATCATTTTTGTGAAAGTTGAGTTCAATTTCAAAAACACCCTTATCATAGATTTGGATTTATCATTAAACCTTCAGATAAATTCACTGATACCGTTAATCCCAAACTAATTTATATAATGGCCCGAGGAAATCGGTATTTCAGTACTTAACTGGAATGGGACAAAGTGCGGAACGTGAAAATAATTACCGGTTAAAACGATTCGAATAATAAAATCGATTCTGTAATTTAAAACCGGCAGCTATCAACCACATAAAGTAGAACGTTTGAAGAAATGTTTTTTTTTCAGAAATGCTAAACTTCTCCCTTCAAAAGTATTCATTCAAATGTTTTCCTTAAATCGCACAAACAGCTTGAGTCAATCTTTTAAATGAGATTTGGGATGGCAAGATTTATGTATTAGGACATGTGCAACTTTTTGTAACCATAATTTCTTCCAAAACTTGAAACTTCTTCCACAATTCCTTTCACTAGCCCCTAACGACCCATTACCCGAAAATACCCGAAGACAGCCGACGCATCGCGTTCATTACTATCAAAAGGGAGCCAGCTATCGCGATTGGCTCTACAAACGTCTTTGATCTGCGTTTTGTAATGAATAGGTGTTGCGTGCCACCAACGATACTATCTTAGATTGTGAAGCGTATTCTTGGTATTAAAATAGAATTAATCTGATTTCAGTGGGTAGAAATAATTAGTGATTTATTCTTGTAGGTTCTAATACAAGAATGAGACAGTGTTTTATCCGTTGCTTTAGTCTGTTCTGCCAATAGCGTTGGTTTCATTCATTTATAAATAGCCCTTCGATCAATTCCTATTTCTGTCTGTGAATTAGCTTGACTATTAGAAATACGCTTAGAACAATGTCGTATTCGAAACGAACTGTGATGTCAAAGAAGTCGCATTAATTGACAAGTAACAATTTTAATATGATTTTTTTGTGAAGTTCTGTTCTGTTCTGTTCTAGAGATAACATAGCATTATCATAGCAGCATCAAATTTTTGATGTCACACAATATTCGTCAAATGTCACATATGTACATCTAAGTGACAGTGGCAAGCTCTCAAATTCTCAGTACTGAAACATTATCCCTATATCACGTATCATGCACCATTTAGGTAATTACTAACAGATCCATTTAGTAGATGAATTTCTGCATAATGGAAGTTCTGTCTATCCGTGACAGGCTGTAACAGAGTATTTTGACGTGTCATACCATGTTATTAAATTAAAATGCCGGAGTAGACACCATAGAAGTTAAAGCTAAAAGTAATTTTAAAGTAGAAAAACCTGCAGCTGCAGTAAAAAAAGTATTGTTGACGGTACTTGACTTTTGAAGGGTTTTTCAGATAGAGGATGCCCCGTGACTTTGTTTACGTTGAAAATTATATATTTTATTTTTATAAATTTCATAGTTATAATGCAAATCCTGTCTTGTCCGTGTATGGATCTAACCCATTCTTATATGCGACACAGCATCATATATACATACATAAAATGATGAAATTAAAGCTCTTCTTTGCCAGTGCAGTCACAATATTAAATTTTCCCCATAATATCCTTAAAACCAAACAAAGAATAGCAACCCTTCAAAAAAAGAAAACCTAAACTGGAGCTAAAGGTAATAAAAATACTTGTTCACACGGTATTCAATCGAGTTTCATCCGATAGTATGCAAACTATAGCTACCAGCGACACAATTCGATTTCACCTCGCGTGTTCCCACAACCCATATCCAATAACAAAACCAGGTCTTTAGCTTACAATGACGTAACCGATAGTGTTCCCATAACAAGATTGAAATCTTTAGATTAGCCCTCAACGTACGTAATCGCTAGAAAAAGTGTTATTACTAAGAAGAAAGAGCTCACACGATAACAATGGCATTTCCGTAACAATCAAGTCAAGTCAATGCGTCAATGTGTGTCAGAGGTGTCAAAATGAAACAAAAACGCGACCATCTTTTGACGCGGTAGGGGCGAATCTAGCGATTTAAATCTTTTATTCCTAAAGGTACCAAAAAATAAATTATAAAACAACAATAGAAATGGATATTCGATAGCTGGTGACTCACGTTTGGGTTTTAATTCACCTTCACGACTCGCGAATCGTACAAGTAACTTGATAAGACTAGAAAAATCTTGTGATAAAAAGATTATATACACCATTAACATGATATGGTAAATTCAACCATAGTTTGGGAAGTTATAGTTGAAATTCCTTTGCTGGAAGGTTTGGAGTAAGGTCAAAAAGCCATGGCGTTTTCAGTATGGCGTGTGGCACGCAAAGCAAGTTGCATAGACTAGCTGCATCGTAGTTGATGTCGGCCAATATAGATTTCTTTATACCGATATACGCAATTATAACTTTTTTGCATTTGTAAGGTAGTTGATCATGGATAAGTAGGTGATATCTTGGATTAATTAAAATTGTTGAGGATATTACGCGGCTGGGTGGTCCATCGCTAAGAATAGCCTTGTATCTACTAATAAATGTCTCACTGAATATGCGATTAAAGAACTATCCACAAGCGTACTAATATTTGCTGAATGATTCAGAACCTTGAAAACAATCATTTGTATTGCATTCAACACACCATATTATCGCAAATAACAAAATGTTCCAGCAATGGTTTGGTGACACTGGATTTCGTTATGCCATTAAATCTGCCTTCAATTTCCTTTCTCAAGCAAAAGCCCAGAAGCCACTGAACCTCATCCTTTGTCTTCAAAATTTTAATCTTTTCTTGTGACCATCATAATGAAAATCAATAGATTAATTCTTATTCTTCAACCATGATTTAATAGAAACTCTGAAACGGAGCCTTTCATAAATCCGTCTTTCAATAATACGGAGGAACTATCGTGGCAATTAATTAGTTCTTAGCCCCCCTTTCCCTTCTTCCTCACCCCTGCTACACCCTCGCGTTTGCCCCTCGATTTATAAGTGGCATTAGCATACAGATTGGAAAGTTATCAGCCGTTTTCAGTAGTAGTGAAACCGTATAATTCAGGGTGTAAGTATTGTTTCGATACTTGCCTTTATAATACTGAATTGCACGAAGTGAATTGTGTAGGAAATTACGAGGAAAAACCTTTTATAAATAGTAGTGGCTTGATTTTTCGTCATAATCGTTTTGTTGAGTGTTAGGATTTTGTAAGTGCTGTGGATTAAAGATAAGATACACTCGTGAAGCCTCGGAAACTTACCATATATTAAGTTATGTTTTTATCAAGTAACCACGAAATTATAAAGAACCAAATACACACAAATCTTCTTTTACGTGTGGTTAGTGACTAATCTGGTATCAGAGTTTTTATGCCCCCCATGGGCGTCTGACTTGGGTTCACATGCCGTCGTGAGACATGTCTCAGGCAAGCCGGTTTCCTCACGATGTTTTTCCCTCACCGTGTTAGGTACTTCCTTGTTTTATATTGTCATTGTATATATGGTCTTAGTTTATCTATTATTATTATTTCTTAAATTTATGTTATGCACAAATACAGATATATATTTTTATTACATATATGTATAATCACACAAATTTCAGTGAAAATTATTACTAACCCGATTTAATAAGTCACGCAGGGGGACGTCAATATGTCATTCCATAGGTAATTGCTGAAAACCAGCGCTGTTGACGTTAGGTTCGTCCAATTTCACAGCATTTCGCTGAGCAATGACCTGTTCTTGCACAGATGCGACGCACAGCATATTTTTTCTTATTATTTGTTACAAAAGTAGTAGTAACTCTGCAATCAGCATTTTGTTTTTGTAATGTTTTTGTTGACATTTGCCAATGTCGCAAGAGTAATTACACAATATTGTCTTTGGTCCGTGGCCTTGACAGCAACCAATGAACATAATTCTTTTTATTTTGTATATTTTTATTTATTGGTTGAACACTAGGCTTTTGGCTACTTTTGAATGTGTGTATTTTATGTTTTTTTTTCTTTTTCTTTCTTTTCTTTCTTTTCTTGTTTGAAGCAAGTGATAATTATACAATACGCACATTAATCTGAAAATTCAGGTGCGTGCCTTGGGTTCGAACAAGCACACAATAAGCAAGCATTTTGTTTTAACAATATTATCCCATAAGCTCCAAAGCTTAACAGCTAAATAAATTTCCCCAAATTGTTTCAATCTAATTAGGAAATCTCAAAGTTAATCAAGCGGAACTTCGCACGGGGCCCTATTAAACATTTTAGTCAAGGTTCATTGCTTTTCACAATCCTCTTCCCCCAATAAATGCCTAAGTCTTGGGCATTTTTTTTCTCTGGCAGATAAACCGTTGCTTAACTTTGATTAAAAATATAGAAGACTTCTTCTTTTAACAATATTCTTTAACTTCTGTTTTGAGATTAATTTACCTAGTTTTAGCTTTGTACGATTTCGCTTCGAAAATAAATGGTTCAGCGTTTTCGAAATGTATTTTTGTGTTCCTTATTATGTTTTAACGTTTCATACAAAATTACTTTTCGTTTCAAAGTTAGAAATTGTAGGTTAAACATTGTCTGCTACTCGGGTGAAAACTTTACAGTTTCAAAACAGCCAGTGTAGTCGTATGTTTACATCGACAAACGTGCGGTAAGGTCGCTTGCTCGTCATAATTGTCGTACACCAAACAATTGTGGGCATGAACGACTTTTGAATGTGCTTTCAAAACCACCTTTTTAACCGTGACTAACGTGAAAGTTACTTTTGAATGTACTGAACACATTTACGTAATGATGTCAAAAGACCTTGGGAAGAAAGAAAAATGAAGAATAACATTTATTGAAATATGGTTATAGAATCCGCCGGAAAAGCAGAAGATGAGTCGATGTGACGATGCTTGGGGGCCCTATGTGCATCAGTGGCGTCTTTCGGTTGAATGATAACAAATAAAAATTGTAACCTCACTTTTTTATTGAAAAACCATAAACTCAAACTCAAAGCATTTATTTCAATTAAACCATTTACAGGCATTTTTGAATTGTCAAATAGTCTCGTCAGTTAGTCAGAAAGTTGAAGCTAGTTGCCCATTCCAAAACGTAGAACTTATGGAGAAGAACGGGCAAGAAACTCCAAGGACACTCTTTTAAATATAGAAAATTACAAAATCCTGGGTACATTATTCTTGTTGCTTCTATATGTGAGAACAATGTCCAAAAAATAATCAAAACAATTCAAAATATAAGATTAAAAATAAGCCATGGCAGATAAGAGATGACCAGTCAACAACAGACGGCGCCCCTTCACGAACATGACGCGTGGATCAGCACCATCCAGCTCAACCAATTTGTAGGGAACCGAATACTTACTTACGTATACCTTACCTTGTACCGTATTTTCGTGGAAAATCATTGCCTTCTTTTACCAAGTAGCAAAAATGCAATTTCTCAACATTTTCGACACTCAAAAATCGGAGAAAAGATACTTAAAATTCGTCCTCCCGTAATAGAAAGGAAGTGACTCCCATTAAATACTAATACAATGGGTAGCTGGCCCTTCGAGCGCCATTTCTGAGCGTTTACTTGCTACTAAAACAATTAGCAATACGGAGCAACGAAGGCCGTTCGGAAATTGAGACGATATCGTTTGGACCTCGTAGATTGGTTTGCTAGTTATGGGTGAAGCTAAGTTGCGTTTTGAGACAGTTGAAATAGGGTTTAATTTAGGGTGTGAGAACTGTGAGTTACGAATTAACTTTGCTCTCCAATTCAATGGTTTAACCATTTGAGGGACACTCAACGCCCATAGAAATTTAGCGTTATAACAATAAAACTTTTATGGTGTCTCATTCAGTATCCTTGTATGCGTAAATCAACAAATCCTATGTTTCCCCAATTCCTTTATATATTTTGAAACCATTTTCCCACGAAATCATGCAGTTGCTTTGCTTTCACAACATTATCTTACTATAACAGCAGTCAAACCAGCGACACTATGATGGTGCCTTACATCCTATACTATTAAATGAGCAATCTAATATATGTATAAAATTCTCGTGTCACAGTGTTTGTAACAAAACTTCTTCGAAACGGCTTGACCGATTCTTATGAAATTTTGTGTATATATTCTGTAGGTCTGAGAATAGGACGTAAACTATTTTTCTAAACCCTACTAAGTGAAAAGGGTGGTGCAGCACAAATAAAAAAAAAAATTGGACAACATATCTTATTGTTTTATGAAAATTACCTAATAATCTATCTATCTATCTGTATAAAAACCGGCCAAGTGCGTGTCGGACCACGCACAATGAAGGGTTCCGTAGTTGGGATGAATTTATCCCAAAAACAAACTTAACATTGTAATTGAAAAACGTGTTCTCCCATACGGAATGTATGGGAAATCATGTTTTCAAACTGCAAATTTAAGTTGGTTGATTATTTCTCGTTAACCTGTACAGCCAACTTAGCTCTTATAGTTTTCCTTTTAATTTCGTTATATTTACTACTGCTGTGAATTTTTTCACAAGTCCAAGTACAACCATTTAGGTAGAAGGGTGGGGGACGACGACGATACTCGACTCTAACAAAAAAAATCAGTTAAAAGCTTAATATTTCGCACACATATCCCTGAATCCAAAAATGGTTTGGACAAACAATATTTTTGAAAGACCTTTCTAACGATACCCCACAACATGGGGTAGATGAGGAAAAGAAAAACCATCCCCACTTTACGTGTAGGGGAGGTACCCTAAAAAAAAAATGTTTTCTTGATTTTATTTTACCACTTTGTCGGCATGACTAATATGTATTACGTATATGCCAAATTACAGCTTTCTAGTAATCGTCTCTGAGCTAAGCCGCGGACAGACAAACGGACAGACAGACAAACGGACAGAAAGACAGACAGATAGACAGACGGACATGGCGAAACTATAGGGTTCCTTGTTTACTACGGAACCCTAAAAATCGATTGCAGTCCATTACTTTCGTAAAAACTCGAAACTTCTCGATTTGTTTTGTCACCTCAGTACTGGGGTGGTTTAGGATATTTTTTTTTGTAAAAATCCAAAGGAACATACGAAAATCAAAAACATTTAATTATTATCTCACTTGGTACGAAGTTCACCGGGTCATCTAGTTATAAACAAATGAAATTATATAAAAAAATATAAATATAATTATTATATTAATTATCAGTATTTCGCGGAGCAATGACCTGTTCTTGCACAGATGCGACGCACCGCATAATTTTTCTTATTATTTGTTACAAAAGTAGTAGTAACTCTGCAATCAGCATTTTGTTTTTGTGATGTTTTTGTTGACATTTGGTAATGTTGCAAGAGTATTACGCAATAATGTCTTTGGTCCGTGGCCTTGACAGCAACCAATGAAAAACATTGTTTTACTTTTTATATTTTTATTTATTGGATGAACACGAGGCTTTTGGCTACTTTTGTAAATGTGTATTTTAGGTGTTTTTATCTTTATATGTGCGTTTTGTTTGTGCAGAATAAACAATTTTTCTTTCTTTTCTTTCTTTTTAAAATTTAAGAAGACCCCGACTCAAACATTTTCTCATTTCTCTTTCCTACTCTATCGCCAGACCCTGTTCATCATCTATCTGTAACCTATTCATTGAGACCATTCCAATGAGCCGATACACGATACCTGTGCTGTAAGTTGGTAAGGGAGTTGGGTATTCTGCAAATTCCAGGTGATGCTGCAGCATCAGTTCTTTTAATATCATTGACGTAACAGAATACCCAATTTCAAATCATTCAGACCTGGGAAGACGCTCACATCCATTCATCAATTAGAAAAGAGCTGATAATCTTCAAACGGCTGAACCGATTTTGATCAAACATGTCTAAGAACCGCCACAGACAGACACACACAGATAGCGGTCAAACTTATAACACCCCTCTTCTTGCGTCCGGGGTTAATAAAATAATTAAAACTACAACAAAATGTTTTAAACAATTTTCGAACTATCGACGTTGTGAAATATGGGACACTGTATTAAATCAGCCGACTGTTGAAGCCTAGTAATTGACAATGATATATTGCCGGCTGGATATCGTTTCAGCTGTTGTTCATATCAAAATAGAAAGCAATGGACTGTGAACCGCGAAATCCCGTTTTAAAAGCGAATGTCATTTGTTATCGCGGCATATTTCGGTTTGGTTCGATAGCTGGTGATTCACTTTTGTTTTGTAGTCGTGAAATCAGTCAGCCCTGCTTCGTTGAACGTTTTCATCCTTGCCTGGCCGATGAGTTTACCCATCGACAACTTTTCTGCCTTAAGGGCTTTAGGCATCTTTCCAAAAAACGACACAGCTAACATAAACTTATAAACAGAAGTGTCAGTACCAACTTCCACAGTACTAATATAAAAAATTACGGACTTCTTTACAAACTTTCATCCCCTATTTAACCCCTTTTGGGGATGAATTTTCAAAAATCCTTCCATTTTGCTCACTTTCGTTATATTGTATATGGATTTATAACTAGACAATAAAAGATTTCATTTCATTTCACAAGAAACTTTTGTGCAATATTTCATACTTTTACACCCAGCGGTTTCGGCTGTGCGTTGTCTGTCAATGAATTTAAGGTTTTCATCAAGTGGAGATAGGAGACCTTGTAATTATTTCATCACTCTTGACAACAATTCCCAGTAAATTGGAACTTCATTAAGATTGAAGTTATATATCTGTCACATAGACATATACCTTGTCGTTTATGACGTGTAAAGGATATTCAACCAAAACTGGTACTTAAAGCAAAAAGTGCGATGTCTAGTAGGTACAATAATTGATCAATATTCAGGGTCGTGATTTAGACACCTGCATCTGTCAAGGGTGATTTTACCCGACAAGCAACTTCCACCATAAAAGGCATCATACCGATTTGTGAAAAAAAAATCAAATTCCTACACAACAGTAGACAAACTATTTCAATTCATGTATGAACAGTATTTTTTTTAGGGATTGTATTACACGTGTTTCATAGCAAAAGTTGTATGGTATGACAGGTAGAATCACCCCCTTGATGGATGCAGTTAATTAAATCGCTACCCTGTATGAGAAGTAATGTATAAGTAAATGAAGTTACTTTGATCCCTAATTTTGTTGAAAAATTGTCTGTGGATAAAATGGGTAGATAGAGTAGGTACGATTTTCACATAGTTACCACCATTTAGCGAAAACTTTCACTGAGTTAATGTTTCTCTTATCCTAAGCCAGTGAAAGTTAGTTAAAGTTAGTTATAACTTGCGTAAATTCCCGTTTCTCGTGAATTTTCGAACCAAGTTTAAATTCAAACAATAATCTACTACTGAAAATATATTGATTTTGCCTAATACCAACAATTTACTATCCTCAACCAATATCCTTAACAAATATTCTAAATAAATAAAACTTCGCTATAAACCTGCACTAGAAAATTTAAACGAAATATTTATCATACCAGACAATTGAAATCCCTTTCCATTTTCCTTGCCGTAACAAAATATCGGGACACGTCATTTCTGTGGGATCCTGCGAATCCCGGGCTCTACTCTGGGGATCCCGCGGTCACGTACGGAGTTCCCGTGGTGTGTCGCCTCTCGGTTAAAGATTTCAGTGTCGATATTATTTGCCTATGGTTTGACTTTAGAGGTTGGTATTGACTGTTGGAAGTTGATTAAAGGTTTTGTATAAATGCAGTGATTTACCAATTTCCTATCGTTTATTGATACAATTATGACACCTAAATTACGTTTCTATTGTAGGTAATCTAAGATGGCAGCGCGACGACACCCTACTGATAATCTAGGACAAAGAAAAATATTGTATTAGGTACAAATAAACTTTTCTCAAATCCCAATTCAAGTCCCTAGTTGCCCCTAAAGCCTTCGTTGAGAATCAATAAGTATAAAATCATTCCCCGGTCGACTCAGCATACTAAACAGTTGAAAATTGTTCCTAAATCTGCCCCTTTTAGGTCCAGATCGGTAGGTGTATTTTTACAAAATACTTTAGTACCTACCTACCAATACGAATGAAGACCACCCTTAGTTGGCAAACAAAACATTTGCATCAAAACAAAAAGGGTTATTGACCTTATTGTAGTAACTTAATTTACACATGTAGGTAAATTGTGAGATAAATCCTATACTATTAAATGTGCAATATTTGTATTTATGTATATATTTGTAATCACGTTCTCGAAAACGGTTCTAACCATTTTGATAAAAGTTGCAATATAGGGGTTTACAGGGACGAAAAATCGATCTAGCTAGGTATTTTCACCCGAGCAGAGCTCAGTCGCCCTAAGTTTAGAACAAGATGCATGCAATGACATGGCGACATGGAATTAGTATGTACGAGTACTATCATAGCAGTATGAACTAAACTGTACTATTATATAAGCATTCTCTATTTTCACCAGAGCCGAGCTCCGTCGCCCAGGTACTAAATATAATAGCAGTCCACGATGTAGGCCAAAATGTTAAACAGGCAAAACGGTTCCTTAAACTTAGTAAGCTAGCACCAACTTACCAAGTAACTACAACTAATAAATAACACAAAAACATAACAGAATATACAGCTAATTAAGAACTGGTGTACATATGTGCACCGTGTAGTTTCGGCACGTTTCGTCACACATTCGGGTCGGGTGCGAACGCGAGATAGCCGCCACGCATCGCCGGTTGGCTCTGGAACGAGATGTAAAATGCTGGAAATGGTCTCTTTAAAAAAACTTTTCCAGATATGATAAAAATAATAGTTGTTATAGATAGTGCCATCCTCGGAGACGCGCCCCACTCCGCTCCGCTCCGTACTAACGTACTGATTACAGTAAAGTAATCGCGGAGTGGGATTGGTGGGTGGAAAATGAATGTCTCTGAAATGTTTCTCGGCTGTTTGTCTTATTGTCACATAATATGAAAATTTGAGGTATTCCACTTAGAGTACTGATTTCAACGACGCTTGACCGAATAGTACCTATGCTAAAAAAACATCCCACAATTTAAAAAAAATTTAACGCAGGTGCCGTTCGTGGACTGAAAATAATATTAATAAAGTGATCCACCGAACCGTACTTATCAAAATGTTGTTACAGTGCGGAACAGCTTAGGTGCCGTCGGTCAAGTTCTGTTCAAATCAGTGCTCTGAGTGCCACGAAAATTTTACCAAGCATTCAAAAAATATTATAGTCGGGTAATTTATCACCCTCAGTTAATTTTTAAATGCAAAATTAACAGCCTGCAGAAAGCCAAAGAAAAAAAAATCTTGTAAAATACAGTTTCGGGATAAGTATCATAAAACCCGCGGACCGCGGCTGAAACGAAAATCTTGACTTTGACTCGTTAGAAGGGGTTCAAACAAAGTTACTTTTAATTAATTGCAAACATTTAATTAGGATTTCTGAAGAAAGGTTTCGCTTTTTTGAAGTTTTAAGCAGGTTCTCGAAAAGTGGTGCGGTAAGGTATAATATTTAGCAAGATCAGCTAAATTGTAATTCGGGCTCCCACTGTGTTTCCGTTGGTGTAAAAATGGTAACTCAGGCAGTATTTTTCTGTGTCCAGGGATAGGATGGTGGTGCATCATCATTATCATCCATCAGCCTTGTCATTTCACAACTATGTTGGGATCAGTTAATAGTAGGTTAAGGGAATAAACTGGTAATACTATCAATGGATTTTCCAATTGTGGTATACATTGAACTTTCCCTTAAAACTGTTTGCAACAGTCTAGAGAAGGTCCGTCTGTTTGTCATTATATGTACATCAAAGAGGTTGGTTGTTATTAGTCTTTCTTAATTTTTGTTGTGTTGCAAGTCACAGATACTCGTGTATGCATTGCAGATGATTGTAATTACTTACGGCACTTTAAAACTTAATACGAGTAGTTTCTTATCAAATACCTACTCTAGCTTTTCATAAAGAAATAAATAAAATACATTTTTTTTGCGGTACACATGACGCAAGGAAAGAATAAAACACGATAATAGCAATTTGGGGGAAAATTTGCGTCATATCCACGCAAAACGTTCATAAAGTTGCTATGTTGTAAAGTTCTGGCCACAGACTGATAGCAATTTTTCTTCATTCATCTAGAATCTCTATATATCTGCGTAATGATGGTCGCACTTCGTTTACATAGTGGCACAGTCGACTGTAATTAAAATGCTGGTGTGTGTCAAATTGTGTGTTTTGTGTTATTTCAGCTACCGAGCCTACCTCTTGTGCTAATTTGGATGGTACGAAGACTTTGATCATGAAACAAAAGTTAACTTCATCCATAGGCTAGGATCTGTTCTAAAGTTAAAGAGTTTTCTCCCAATGCCTGTTTTAAGATAACAGTGCCCGTGAAAAATTGCTTTATTGCTTTTGTTTTCAGAATTTTGCAGTCTGCGAGAAATCCGTTCATTGGTATAAAAAAATCCGACTTGGTACCGAAAAATTGCTGATCAATTTAACGTCCGAATACTAAAGCCTAAATACAAATAACAAGGTACGGAGCTGAAAAAAAATCCGCCAAAACTGCAAATATGAACGTAAGTTGCCCCGAGTCACATACAGACGTCTCATTTTGATGGAAAACTCGCTGCGGTGGATTTTCATTTTCACAGAAATATTACTGTAGAAAATGTCTCATAAGCGTTACTTATTTATGAAATATACCTATATTAATTTCTACTTTAATTACTTAACATTAGAGGGGTACAAAATTACACCTGATTTACAGCTCCGTAACCTTCAACGAACGAAGAGCTTATGCGTGAGTAATAAGTACTTCAAAAATGAGTTGTAGGTAACAAAAAACTCCTTTGATGACTTAAATAATACCACTGATGCCGCAATCAACGTGGCCACTAACTGGGCCCAAACAATATAAAAAAAATAAAAAGACTACGATCGATACGAAAAGAAGGTGACAAAAATCTTAATATCGATAAAAGCATTATGTATTTTTAATTTCTCTCAGATACACAATAAAAAGACTCTCTCTAGACAATACCGGACAGCAAATAAAATAAATTATGAGTCGGAATCGATGCTACAGAGGGTAAAATAGAAAACACTTGAGCACTCGAAAAGCTCGCTTCGCATCTCGAAATTAAACTTCACTCATTCGACGAAGAAACTTGGTGGTGACTTGGGGTCTCTTACTGTGGGTTTAAGATTCGATCGAATGGTATATCGAAAAGGAATCGATATGGTTTCGAATGATTCCGTATTTGAAAACTAGTCAGATTCATATTCTTAATCAATGTTAGTTAGATTGCTTTGAAAATTCGTTAAATTTAGCGGGTAAAAACCACACCTACAATGATACCTCAATAATAGTAGGTAAATGTTACTAAACCGCGTGGGAATCTACCATTACTAGTTTAACAGTGATTTGTAAATAGTATAGCATAACTATGAGTTGGTAATACATACTATAGTAAGATCCATCAGTCTAGTGACTTGACCAATAAAATTGTTGTCGTTGGTTAGATGTAATTTAACAATATATCTCTGCTTGCCTCAATTCTGTTTTGCAATCTTTAAGAAAGTCTTGTTATCGAATCATGATCATTCACTTAGCTTACCGTTAGATTTAGGACTGCTTTGCATTTCTGACTAACCTCTAATGAAAGTAAGCTGTAACTAATTCGTAATTCAAGAAATTTTCTCGCTGTCCAACATTTTGATTAAAATGTACCTACAATGTTCCAAGCATACATAGTAGGGGTCGCTGTCAGCTAAAGTTACTCACGCTCTACTGTTTTAGTTCAACAGTGAACTCAAAAATAATGCAAAGTTCTTCATTTCCATCATTATTAATTTCCAACAGAGATAAGTTTATGTTTATTATATTTTGTTTGATGACAAACTGAACCAAATTTCATCTCTGCTTACTTTGAATCATAGGCGTGATTTCTTCGATTGCTTGCTGCCAAAATCAGTCCATGGCCATATTATTCAACATCAGCATTGATGGCCATGTTACCTCCAGTCCACCTTCTTTGTATATATATACTTGCCTTGCTTGAACTCACTATATTTTACAACAGTTCTATATATCCAGTCTAATCATCAATCATAATCACATTCCTCATAATAATTGATAGATACTACCTTTTCGTTAATTGCTTAATAAAATCCTCCTTCTTTAGTGCCATGCTTGCCTTGTCAGTCTACACAAATACGAGTATTATAAACAGAAAGAAATTGTATTTTTATTTGTATTAAGTAAACTCAAAAAGTACTGGACTAATTTCAAAAATTATTTCACCAGTAGAAATCTATATTATCACTGAGTAACATATGCTTATTTATAAAGATATCACGCTGACTAAATTTGACTATATCCATCCTTATATTTTACTTTTTTCTACGCCTGGTGACGGGGACCATCACGGGCCACTGCTCGCTGAATAAACACTTCCACACAATAGGCATAACGGACAGTCCTCTGTGCAGGGCGTGCATGGAGGCTGAGGAAACCGTCACGTACGTGCTTTTTGAATGCACAGGCGTAACCCAGATTAGAACAGAGACCCTCGGGACACCCAGATCTTTCACAGATATTCTGAACAGACCAGGAGATTTAATTAACTTCTGGAGGGAGGTGGGCTAGTTGTTATAACCACCAACGGCCGCTATGGCCCACGCACAATGGTCCACTGAAAGACTAAGTGCGGAAACCAAACCCTATCACATAGATGACAAGTTTTCATATATATTCAGCCTCATCGTCATCATCGTCACAGCCATCACCATTGTTCAACACCCTTGTTTCCTGTATTGCTTAATACAAGCCCTCCCTTATTTGCTATAGTTCCCTGGTCTATGTGAACTACAAGAGTAATAACTTCAACCTATATCAAGCCCTCAATTATGACTAAACTCTCTCTCCCTCAAAATTTATCTGTAAACCCGAACCTCATCTATCACATTGGCACAGAAACCATTTATCAAGATAGTATATACGACATTCGGCCTTTGACCCCACGCTTGAAGACAAAGACGGAATACCAATGGGATACAAGATTAGTCTTTGGAAGGCAGTCGCAAGAAATTACTAGTTAGTATGGTAATTTCTGAAGGAAGGGTTCGGTGGCTTCTTTGACTTGTTTTAAGTTATTTAGACCTTTCGTTTTATTCTTCGATAGGATTAGATATCTGAATTGCATGCTGTATGGTTTAAAATTAACAGTAAATCAAAGGTTTCGTATCTGGAGCTCCGCTTTATTTGCATACAATATTTTCTATACTTATTTGAGTAAGCCACATAAGATATTGCAACTATCTAGGCTTGCAATATTAGATACTGTATATAGAATTTATAAATTAACATCATTTTCATCAAAACTCTTTCGGGATATCATAACATCAAGCCTGTAATCCCTGAAAAGTTAGGCAGAGGTGTACCTATAGTACACCCACATTTGGCCAGTTATGTTAAAGTCGCATGTAATAGGGGCGACCCTATTGCCATCAACCGTGCACAAATCCAGACTCCGGGCTGCTACTGAGAAATCACTGATGAAAAAACCCAATAACACTTTTCCCGACCAGGGAATCGAACCCAGGAACCTTCTTTCGGGATAATGTCCACTTTACACAGTTGCATTTAATTTTCATTGAAAATCTTGAATAATGAATTCAAGATCTTCAACTAAACTTAGTTCAGTTACTAGCTGGCACAGATCATTCTGACACGTAACTCTTGCAAATAATTACGATAAAGAAGCAGACATAGCGACACAATGTTCTCATGTAACGTCCTTATGTAATCTGACATATGACACAAAAGGTCTGACACAAATACAACCTGTAACAGGTATTATTAGTGTCGGGCTAGAAGTCTAGTCCATCTTTCCTAATAGGGTTTTATGAGAACCCTAGAAAAAATGGATGGTACAGATACGTGTGTAGGTATTGTGCCTTTTTCTGGCTAAGATTGTTTTATCTAGTCACGAATATAATTTGGGAGCTTCTATGCCATTACCAAGAATTTATAAAAGGAAGAAAAGAAAAAGTATTTATTGAGACTCGCACAGGAAACACAAATTAAACTAAAAACACAATAGAAACAAAACAAAGTAAAATTTTAATTTACAGAAGGAAGTCCTGTATGACGCCAAAAGGCTCCTATCTCAGCATGAAGCTGCGACACAAAAAAAAAAAAACGCAGCACTGGTATTCTGTTATGGGACAAGAAGCAAAACCTATCTGAAAACCACAAAGAAAAGTCGTATAGATATTTTTTCAGTGACACAAGTGCCTTGTTGTTGACTACGGATTTCTTTTACTTATTTTACCACGAATTGTTATTTAAAATCCTCGTGCAAAAAAGAGTCCTTTATGTAGTCTATTCTATCCTACTCAAACTGCGTGGTTGGTCTGTGCTGTTATTATCACGACACAACTCAACAAGATACGCACTTAAAACGACAAACTTAATAAAGGCTAACTGCAACCCATTTCCATTCAGCATATCCTTGCAAAGCTTCTCTGCCTACGCATTTCCCTAACAAACAAAATCACTTAAACATGCTAACACACACTTTGACACCTAGCTTCAAGCCTTCCACTCCTGATACCACACCGTGACGGATACCCACTGGTTAAATATAGGAATAGGAATATACTATGTAAATTCTCATCTGCTACCGAAGTGCCACCGACAGCCAAATATGCTAATTGAAGTAGGTACCTTGGAAATGTAAATCAATGTTTTTTGGTGAAGGATGGCTGTGATTCGGGTATCTTGATGGAGGGAAATTTTGGTAAATGTTGCTGTTATTTTGGTTAGATAGATGTTGTCCTGATATTTAGTATGTTTAGTAACTGACACTTTAATATGGTCCATTCACACGTACGCCAACCACACCACATCAATAAAAATGTGGGCAAACAGTGGTTACGTGTGAATAGTGTCGCTGCAACTTCTTGCTGTTGCGTTGTGGTTGCATTGTCACTTCCTAGTTGGTGCGATGTGGTTACGTTGTGGATAGTGTAGCTCTAACTTCTTGTGGTTGCGTTGTCGCTAGTAGTTGCGATGTGTTTAGGTTATGTCTAGTGTTTGCAGACAGACAGACGTTGTGTTTGCGATGTGGTTACGTTGTAGCTGCGACGTGGCCTTGGTGTAGTCGGTATCACCCACTCGGTCAATTTTGACGGCAAAATGTGGTACGTGTGAATAGGCTATTCATTTTCATACAAATTAGCGCCCGTCCACGTGGTGTCGTTGTTGCATGGTTGTGGTTGAGGTGTGGTTGTGGCACGTGTGATCGGCCTCTAAGGCTAAGGGTATACCTACGGTTGTGTACCATTATGTCTTCGTTTATAATTCGTATTTTTTTTGCACTGCCTGAAACTCTTATATCCAAGAGTATAGTAATGCTCAAAAATATGTCTCATCATGGTGTCGACTAGTGATGAGACATATTTTAGCGTAATACGATAGGTCACTATGGTTCGACTCTTTCTTAGCACAATACCCAGAATCTCAGATCAAATAAAAAACCAAGACTTAGCGCTGTCAACAGTGAAGTGAAGCCGGTTTCGTAAACATGTGTGCACTTTGTGTGGTGTAGTTTCATTGTAATGTAAAAGGTTGTAGGTAAATGTGTTCGTGTGAGCGTGTATGCACATAGCGGCGGTGTAGTTTTGGAATGCTTCACTGTATTGTTCGCAGCGGTCTGTCTTGGTTTTTTATTTGGTCTGAGCCCACAACATGCAGAATTCGTTTTACAATTTTTTTTTGATTTTCCTTTGAAATATTTTTTGGTTCTCATGTCTCATGTTTTATTTATTTTATATGCAACCAATTTGCTATCATTAAAAATAGCTTTTGTGAACAAAAATAAATTGCCCTCAATTCTATTCAAATGAAAAGGCTAGCGGTGAAATAACACGTCATCAATTTAATTACAAATGTTTTGTAACTCGCATCGCATTGCACCCGGGGGCATCGTTAGCTTATGTTAATTGTACTACTCTATTCGTGTTCAGCTTTAGTTTGGTTGCAAAAATAGGTAAAATGCAATTTAAAAACAAATTGTATGTGGTTTTTAAACTATTAAAACTGGCTTCCTGGTTAGAAAAGATGCAAACATTAAGTCTGAGTAGAGTAAGCTAGGAAAGTAAAATATTATGTCTTACTAGCTATTGTCCGCAGTTTCGCCCGCGTGGAGGTAGGAGATTATTTACTTTATTAAAACTTCATGCACAAGTAAAAAAATACTGTACAAAGGCGGACTTAATGCCTGAGGCATTTTCTACCAGTCAACCTTTATTACCACGGGATCGTAATCTTCTTCTTTTCGTGTGGTTAGTGACTAACTTGGTGTCAGAGTTTGAAAACCGCCCATGGGCCTCTGACTTGGCTTCACATGCCGTCGAGAAATATCTCACATGCATGCCGGTTTCCTCACGATGTTTTCATTCACTATTTTTTATACGAGTGACAATTATACAATACGCACATGAATCCGAAAAGTCAGAGGTGCGTGCCTTGGGTTCGAACTTGAGACCTATAACTTAGAAAGAAAGAAAAATATTTTATTTGGGACACGCACAGGAAATACAAACCGTAAGTAATAATAAAAAATAAAAATATAAAATTAAAATACAAACAGAAAAGTAAAGACCTGTGCGAGGCCAAAAAGGCCACTAGCTCAGCATAATGCGGCGATATTTAAAAATAAATACCGCAGCGCTGGTATTCTGACTGGACTTAGCAGTCCGATGGTCACACCACTAGGCTATCACTGCCAGGGGATCGTAATACCGGGATAAAAAGCATTGTATGGGTTAATCTAGGTTATAAACTTACGGTGTGCATCCAAATCTTCTTAGTTAAATATGAATTTATTATACACACAAACCTTCCGGAATAAATTCTCTAAATGATGTTAAAAACGGTATCAAAATCAGTTGCATAGTTTTATAAAAACAACACAGTCACACAGACGGACACGAAAAGCGACTTCAATTTATGTATATACTAGCTGCCCGCCCCGGCTTCGCACGGGTAGCACTAAATACTTATCTACGGAGCACCTACTTACCTACCCTACCTACCTACCCTAACTACCTACCTACCTACATACATACCTAGGTAGGTATGTAAGTAGGTAGGTTTTTTAGGATAGTTAGGTGAAGGTAGGGTAGGTAGGTACCTACCCTACCTTCACCTAACTATCCTAAAAAACTTGTCACTTAGGGGTATGAAAAATAGATAGTAGCCGATTCTCAGACCTACTGAATATGAATATAAAATTTCAGAAAAATCGGTCAGGCCGTTTCGGAGGAGTATGGTAACTAACATTGTGATACAAGAATTTTATATATAAGATCCTGTACATAATATAACAGTGATAAAATATTCGCAGTATGATAACCATTTGTTGTCTGCCTTTTAATCCCCAGATCACCTAACAAACATTAAAGCCCATAACACCTACAATATTCCATCAAGAGAACTTAAGAACAATACAAAAGTCATAACTAAACCCTTTGTAAAATCTCCAGATGAGAACAATAATGACACGGAGTCTTAATAACAATATATTCTCGCCATTATCCCGCTCTCAGACGACGGAACAAGCCTTAATTATTAACATTTAACATAATATTGCGTGTTACGCTTCAAAATAAGGTGGTATTTCAAAACCGCGACAAAACGACCGCAACGCATAAACGCATATCTGACGAACAAATAAAGAACGGATTTTCAAATTATTTAAAATTCCTGGTTTTAAATGTTGTAACTAAAAGGGATACTTCAAAATTTTGTTTTTACGGAAGGTTTTTCATTATGCCTAAAGGTTTATTTTAATTTCGAGCACTGATGTGAGACTATAATATATATAAAAGCGAAATATACAATATTATTGTATATTTCGTTTTTCTTGAGTGTATTCAAACTAAAACAAAAGTTAAAATTAAAACTAATGTTATCCATAAAATAGAACCAACAAACACTCTTTGAATTCTAAATTTTACATCAACAAATACATTGGGAGTCGGAGTACGTTTATGCCGACTTGGCAGTCCAAGTCAGCGTAAACGTACTCCGACTCCCATAGAAAAAGGGCTTGAATACAAATTAAGACAATTACTTCGAGTCGCAGTCGTATTATCATTTTATTTGTCGCTTTAACAATATGCACCCTTAACACGAGCGACATTCCCTTTGTGTTACAAGGTATTCCACATTAAGTAAACGTTTTGAATTAATTTTAGTAACAACGAAAACCGATGGTGGAGTGACAATTAAAGGGGAACTGCTTCGGGAATTCGGAATACCAGCAGGAACATCGGAGAAGTGGTTTGTAGTATCAATATTGTTTTTCATGGAAGCTGAGTTCGGACGGCTGTGTTTGCTTTGAGCATTCGTGTTTGAATGCAGGAAACTAGGAAGCTAGTATACAAATGGAAGCATAGGAGTTACTTCGATGTATCTTTACTTGAACAACATACCATTTTTTATAAATATACACGTGAAGAATTTTTAAATCAGCTCTACTCATATCATCATCGTCTAACCAGGTGCAGCTGAATACCAGTTTTTTGCATGGAGCTACTGCCTAATCATATGTAAACAAGTGGAATTATATTAAAATTTTAATCTATAACCTATTCATTGAGACCATTCCTATGAGCCCAAACACGATACCTGTGCTGTAAGTTGGTAAGGGAGTTGGGAATCCTGCAAATTCCAGGTGATGCTGCAGTCAGTTCAAGGTAACTATGTTCTTCTAATACCATTGAAGTAACAGAATAGCAAATTTCAAATCGATCACACGTGTGAAAGACGCTCACATCCATTGATCACCTAGAAAAGAGCTGGTAATCTTCTAACGATTGAACCGATATTAATTAAAAATAATTAAGAACCATAGAAAAGCTGCTTTCAAATAAAAAAATCCGCATTCAAATCGGTTCATCCGTTTAGGAGCTACGGTATCACACACATAGCGGTCACACTTATAACACCCCTCTTTTTGCGCCGGGGGTCAAAAATAAGGTACTAAGGAAAGTCTTCAAGCTTAAATCATGATATCATTCTTAGTTAGTTTAACGTGCATTTGACAGGTGCTTTAATCAAAGTAGAGCAAAAATCTATGAAAGGGATCAAGAGTAGGTATGTTTAATTGAGTCTGATTCATTAGGCTGGTTAGTCACATTAACCTCTATGGGCCCTCAATTCATCAATCCAGACAAATTCTTCAGTGTTTTAAGATTTTTTATCGAGCTTGCATACCTTCTTCGTCGTCTGTTCTCATCTCTCTTAGGTATTTCGTGGAAGTGTTCAGGTGCGGTTCGGTCAAGTGCTGTTGAAATCAGTGCTCTGACTGGAATACCTCACCATCCATACCTCAACTGTTTTTAGACTGCCGCTGTTCCTTTAGTCAATGACATTTTTTTGTTACATAGACCCACACGTAAATATTTACATCAGCTATCTTTTCTTGATCAAACTTATCCCGACCTGACCAAAATATTCTAATGCTTGCTTACTATGCGAATGCTTGGTTCTAGTGCAATTAGTATGCAATGTCCAGGAATAAATATTTGCTCTGATTCTGGGGGTTGGTTTGTTTACTAGATACGTGTTTAGCTGTTGTGTGTGTTAGGTCTTTACGTGGGTCAGGTCAAGGCGATTGTAATTGTATTTCTTGCTCTGATATGATTTTGTGAGTTTTTTTTTTATTTCTTTGTTTGTTTCTTACGCTTTCACGCTAAAACGGCTAAATAGATCTCAATGAAATTTGGCACATGGGTGAGACTTAAGCGGGTGAAACCGCGAGGTGCAATTAGTTTAATAAAATCCCAATTTTGAGAAGGTATTTCAGCTAAGCTAATGAATACCTACTATTCTAATAGTATCTGCAACCCACTGGAGCTGAACACAGGGCTAGACTCCATAAGAATAAGTTCGCACAAAGGCCACGAGACACTGGCCAATGCAGCTGAATAGAATACGAGTACATAGATATTCTTATATTTCCAAATGCAGTTCCCTCTTCCTAACTTTATTGGATATTACCTACCTCCTTGAAGTTATCACACCTGTGCGCAACGATATGGTGCCGACGATATTACGACTGAAAGTTATAAGCGCTTCTGCATCCAATATTCGATATTGTGCTTACTATGACATCCATTAATAGATTCATTTCGTTAGGGCACCTGAACATGCCGCGAACATGGGCGTAACTCCGCTGCCGCGAGAAATCACGGCACAGCGGACAGAGCTCCAGCGGGATCTCATGGCGGCATGGAGAGTACGATTGTCGCAACCTAGCGCTGCGCACGCCACAATTGTGGCGATAAGTCTCCTCTTTGAGACTCGTGACTAGAGAGGCGCTACGGCTTCCTCACCTTCCGCCTGACGCAGGTCCTCACGGCTGTTTCGGGAGGTTCATGTTCCGTATAAGGCGGGATGAAACGCCCGGGTGTCACCACTGTGTGGATCGCCCGGAGGACACGGTGGAGCATACGGTGGAGGTCTGCCCTGCTTGGGCAGAGCACCGCCGTGTGTTCACGGAGGCGATCGGCGGCGGCGATCTCTCGCGTCCGGCCCTGGTTCAGGCCATGGTCTGGAGCGAGAGTGCATGGGAGGCCGTCACTTCCTTTTGCGAAGCAGTAATGCTCGCGAAGGAGGAGGCGAAGCGCGTGAGGGAGAGGCAAGATTCGCGCCCTCGCGCCCCTAGTCGCCGCAGCAGACGCCCCGGGCGTCGGGAGTCGCGAGCCGACTTCCGGCCACCATAGACGTGGGTTTGCGGACGGTTAGCAATGGGTAGCTCGCCGTCCGATTAGGACCAAGCCCGGGTCGACGGCGCGTTGTGTTCCACGCACGCCTCAAAGAGATGTCAGCACCAACTGACGGGGTTCGTAAGGACCAATGCCTGCCGGGGTTGCGAGTTAGTCCGAAAGGGATATCGCGGCCTCGGCACACAGGCAATGGAAGGAACACGGGTGGGTTTAAGTCAGTAAAAGTCTGACACACCCTCCCGTTCCGCCCAGAGCGGGAGAAGTTATTTGATAAATTCCCACCCTCAAAAGAAAAAAAAAAAGGGCACCTGAACATCACCCGGGCACCCGTCCAGTGACCACTCCTACGAATGGTGAAAAGAGAAAATACCACGATGACAAATTGGCTGCTATACGTCTTAGTGATGGAGTAAAAATATGGTAAAAAATTAAAAAACCGTCTACGATTATTTACCATATTTTTTTTACAACAACATAATATCTCAACTTTAGGTTTAGGTAGAGGTGTACCTATATAGTACACCCACATTTCGCCATAATTTTCATAATTCATTTTCATAATTTTAAGTCTTATGTAATAGAGGGGGAGCCTATTGTAATCAACCGGGCACAAATCTAGACTCAGGACTGCTACAAAGAAATTCCTGATGTGAAAACCCAGTAAAACTTCGCCCGACCTGGGAATCGAATCCAGCACCTCACACTCACCACTTGCGACTTCTGGAACAACGAGGCAGTCCATACTATACCATACCATATTTTTTGTTAGGATTCAACTGGTCTTCTTCTTTTCGTGTGGTTAGTAACTAACCTGGTGTCAGAGTTTTAAAGCCGCCCATGGGCCTCTGACTTGGCTTCACATGCCGTCGAGAAATATCTCTCAGACATGCCGGTTTCCACAATATGTTTTCATTCACCGTTTTTTAATGAAGTGATAATTATACAATACGCACATGAAACCGAAAAGTCAGAGGTGCGTTCTGTTGGTAAGATGATACAAGCATAGTCTATTTGTTTTATTCTCTTGACAAATTATCTAGCTCACGATTATATTCAAGAGTCCCGGCAACACACAAAAAAACAGCTACAGACAAAAAAAATTGCGATGATCATATTAAGGGTCCAAGTGCTTATAAATCTCATATCGAAATCCCTGGCAACGAACTAAAAGTACAATTTATTGCCAAAGGGACAATAATATGTCAAGTCGACCCAGACAGGAATAATTAAAACAATAAAATCCAACTATTTTATCACACATTCATGTCAAAATCTTTTGAAGTAAAAAAAATTAAATGCTGTTCATAAATCGCGGCAGTTGACGTGACATTTATGGGTCCACCCTTTATAGCAGAACTTTTTATGTCATAATATTATTTTCCATAACAGCGGATAGCATAAACTTCATTTCGCAGAAAATCGTTTGGCATACTATCATTCATTCAAAACTCATAATTTTTTAAGTCAGAATTATCTTTTAGCATAAATTTCATATCCTTAATTATTAAAACGTAGAACCATCATATCGCAGAAAGTCCACAGTCAGAGTCATCTTTTGGCATACATTTCATATCGATAGTCTTTAAAAGGCAGAACTATCATATCTCAGAAAGTATATATATCTATAGAATCTTTTGGCATATATTTCATAAACATAATAATTGAAAGACTCGTCTATCACATTACAGAAAATTCATAGTTATAATAATTTTGTATTTCTTACCATAATAATAAATTGATTGAATACTTTTTTTTTTCGCCTAGGACATACGACGATAATGGTTATTGCTAGATCTTTCTGATCAAGCGTTAATCAAATAATTTTTACTTTTGCTGTAGTAGGAGGTACAGTTGATTGTGAACATTTGTGTTTTTTTTTTCCTGTAAGAAGCATGCAAACATGCTAACAAGCTTACAACAGCATACAGAATGCAAACATGCAAACAAGCATACACCATGCGTGCAGCATGCAAGCAAGCATACAGCATGCAAGCAAGCATGCAGCATGCAAGCAAGCATGCAGCATGCAAGCAAGCATGTAGCATGCAAGCAAACATGCAGCAGGCATGGTTTCTGTCACGGCTTCGGCGCTGCGGGGCTCCGGCGGTCCCACGCGAGCTTGTCGTCGCAGATGGTTTTAACGCTCGCCGCCGCGGCTGAGGCTGGCCGGCTTGGCCGGCCAGCAAGCCAAAGCTGCGGTGGTTAAGACCTCCTGCTCCTCAGCTCGCGGCCCGCCTCGCCCCTCCGCGCCTACGTGGGCTTAAATTACACTCTAGGGGTAGGGCAGACAAGACTACGTGGAGTTGGTTTTGCAGCGATTCGTTTCTGTCACTACCTTTTAAAGCTCAACGTATTGACTTGTTAAGACAATATTTTTATTTTTATTTAAGGTTAAATGCTGTTTTATAGAAATGGCAATATGCCTAATAAAATTATTCCAAATGAAATTCTGCTATCTTTATAGTATGCCAAATGAAATTGTACCAAATAATCGTCACTCTAAATAAACGTTATACTAAACGAATTATGCGGAATTTTAACTTTGCCAAAAGTAAAAGTATGCCATTGTAAAGTCGGACTTATAAACATTCGGCCAAACAATAATCTGTTTACTTATTTTTTATGCCTTTAAAATATTCGTATAAAGAAGATTATGCCAAGTGTGTTATGCCAAATAAATTTCGGAGCATCAAAATTCTCGGAACCCGACATTTATATCACCTAAATGTTTCAAACAACGTCATTTTCATGCCTTTAATAAAAGTTTTGTTATAAAGCTTTACGAGACTCCGTACATGAATGTTTGGAGCTAACTTTTTAATGTGTTGTTCGCTTGATTTAGCATTGGCTGTTTCGGTACTGAAATTAGTTGTTCTATTAATTAACGTTAGAATATCTTCTGTATGAGTTACTTCAACTGGCTTTTTACCCTACTGCCCCAAAAGGAGGGTAATGTTTTTCGATAGTATGTATGTGTGTATGTCTATTTCTTTGGTACGCTCTGTAGCCTAAACGAATTGATGGGTATATATATACTAGCTTTTGCCCGCGACTTCGTCCGCGTAGAAGTCGAAAA
Source organism: Agrochola lota (assembly GCA_947364205.1). Taxonomy (NCBI): domain Eukaryota; kingdom Metazoa; phylum Arthropoda; class Insecta; order Lepidoptera; family Noctuidae; genus Agrochola; species Agrochola lota. The sequence goes on along the minus strand of OX376225.1, from coordinate 4,349,697 downwards.
TGGTTCTAATAGGATTTTTTTACGATAATAGTTTTGTTATAACATATAAATTACTATGTTAAAATGTTTCAATACTTATAAAATATAACAATCTTTATTATAGTGTTGGGATTTTAAGGTTAAATAAACATGAAAATTAAATAATATTTTGTTATATTTTATGAACACGAAGCTCGGCCTTTGATCAGGGGAAACTTACACGGGGGTATTATCTTTTTACAACGAAATCGAAATACTACACCTACCGCAGTATTTCTTTGTAAACAATAGTTTTGCTTTTCCTTCGGGTGCTAGAATCACCAGGCTACTCTGTGCCTGCTCTGTGCGTTTACTCTGGAGCATGCCACATACAACTTGCCGTGGGAGAAGCAGCTTTCCCTCAAGTCTACTCCCGCTACCTTAAGAGTTTGACCTTGATCTTTTTAGGGTTCCGTAGTAAACAAGGAACCCTTATAGTTTCGCCATATCCGTCTGTCTGTCTGTCTGTCCGCGGCTTAGCTCAGAGACGGTTAGTACTAGAAAGCTGTAATTTGGCATATGTATACATATAATTTATGCCGACAAAATGGTAAAATAAAATCAAGAAAAATAAAAAAAATTAGGGTACCTCCCCTACACGTAAAGTGGGGATGTTTCTTTTTCCTCATCTACCCCATGGTGTGGGGTATCGTTAGAAAGGTCTTTCAAAAATATTGACAGTTTGTAGAAACCATTTTTGGATTCAGGGATTTGTTTGCGAAATATTAAGCTTTTAACTGATTTTTTTTGCTAGAGCCAAGTGTCCCCCCCCCCCCCCCCTTTCTAGCTAAATGATTGTACTTGAACTTGTGAAAAAAATCACAGCTGTAGTATATATAACGAAATTAAAAGGAAAACTATCAGAGCTATAGGCTCTACAGGTTAACGAGTAATAATCGACCAACTTAAAGTTGCGGTTTGAAAAACATGATCTCCCATACATTCCGTATGGGAGAACATGTTTTTCAACTACAATGTTAAGTTTGTTCTTGGGATAAATACGGAACTAAGGAACCCTTCATTGTGCGTGGTCCGACACGCACTTGGCCGGTTTTTTTATGTTCATTGCGTTTCGAAGGGGTAATTTGATGGTGTTAGGGGAATCCTAGGAATAAATACAGACCTCTGTAAAGCTTAGAAACCTTCAAATGCGGTACTAATATAGTACGGTGACTTTCGAGACATTCCAATTTTAAAGAGTATTTGCACTGCACCAAGCTTTTATGTGAGTTCAACCTTTTTTGAATAAACTCGGATTGAGTTTTCAGACATGTGTCAAAATAAAATGTAATTTAAATCAAAAGCACCAAGGAGTATTAATATCGACTTCGAAGCAAATCACTCCCAAAATAACTTTCTACCCCTATTTAACCCCGTTAAGGGATGAATTTCAATAAAATACGAAACATGTCCTCCATCAATTCTGTTAAAGAATGTTTATGCAAAATTTTAAGTAGATTGGACCAAGGAATCACGTTGTCCCATCCAAATTTTGCCCCCCTTTTTCGCCCCCTTAGAGGTAGAATTTCGGAAAATCCTTTCTTATCGGATGCCTACGTCATACAAAGAACACACCCTGCAAGTTTCAAGTTTCTACGATCAGTGGTTTAGGCTGTGCGTTGATCCGTCAGTCAGTCATTCAGGACAAATCATTTTATAAGTATAGATATTATAATATAACATTAGAGGTTTCGTTAGATTGGTCACATTGGGACATAGGCTGTATAATATTTATATATTGCATCTGCAAATACAAAAAAAAGGAGGGGAAGGTTTTTTTAAAATAATTATAACAACATTGGTATCAAATAAAAGCTAGTTATGGGTCAATTCCAAATATATATGTATATTATTAATTAAACTAATAAGCTTGAAATAAAGCAAATTATTAAACAAACAAAAACCTGGAACCTTTTTTTTATTTGCTTTATTCTATCCACTGTTCTCAAGTGCGAAGAGAAATAAAGGAGACGATTAATTTAATACTACACAAACATATTGTCAATAACATTATCTGGCATAGAATATTAGTCAGAAGCCTAATTACGTAGCATAATTCAATCAGAAACCGAGAGTTTTTAAGGATATTGCTAATTCATTGCTTCATGTTGGAAAAGTTAATCTGCTCAACAACGCAAATAACGCAATGAACGTGGGTGACCTGTCAAAATGAAACCCCTTGGGATCAAAGGTGGTTTTATGTGTGTTACGCCACTACCCCGCAGATGTGGGACTTGGTTGGTACGTTACCCCTATACCTAGATCTTAGACTATATCCAGAAGCACAACACAAAAGCTAAACTAATGAAAATAAACATATAGGAAACTGATAGATTCATGAGCAAACTTGGGATGAACGAGCATCAATTTAAAATTTAATAAACCGCCTTCACAAACATTTCCTCATTTCTCTTTCCTACTTCATCACCAGACCCTGTTCATCATCTATGTATAACCTATTCATTGAGACCATTCCAATGAGTCCACACACGATATCTGTGCTGTAAGTTTGTAAGGGAGTTGGGTATCCTGCAAATTCCATTCCATCACTTCAAGGTTCTTCTAATATCTAATGATATTATAACAGAAAGCCAAATTTTCAAAATCGATCAGACCTGTGGAAGACGCTTACATCCATTCATCAATTAGAAAAGAGCTGATAATCTTTAAACGGCTCAACCGATTTTCTTGAATCATAGCTAAGAACACAGTCGATCAAGTCACCTTTCAAACAAAAACACAATTGGTTAGCCGTTTGGGAGCTACAACGGTGCAGACAGACACACGTTGGGGGTTAAAAATAAAACCGTGTAAGGAGAAATAGCAGAAAGAGTTTTTATATTCGTCGTCACTATTTACACAATAGACATTGATGAGTGGAATTGTATATCAAGTCTTTGATTTCCTTTCTATCATATATCTCGGAGAGTTTATTTGTAATCAGGTTCCATGTTCGATAGATGAATGATTAGTTTTCCTCTGATATGGCAAGAATTGACATTTATTGGAATTCATAGAAGGAGGAACGAACATTATTGTACCTACTGAATAAAATATTTGTTTCTGAGAACTGATACAAAGTCTCCGTTTTTGGTGTATGATTTTGCGACGCCTGCTTTCGATGGTTAGCGGTTTGCACTTTAATGACGAATGCATTCAATTTAATATTTACATCAAGTTTCTTACGTGAAATAAGCATTAAAGTTAGCTATAATAAAACCTTCTAAACTAAAATTTTCGAACCCTAACCAAATACATAAAATACAAAACTCAATAGCAGAAGCAACAGTTTGCTCGCGTTTAAACAAAAAACAAAACCGTACTAAAATAACACGTTCTTCCAATACTTCAAGCCGGAACGGAGTAACTCTTCGACAAGTAAAGGAAAATGGAAATAAATCGCCTATTCTGTTACTCCCTTTATATTATTCAACGGCTGCGGCAGTTTAAGAAAGACAAAGAAAAGACATGTTGAGATTTGGAGCGATTTATTTCGCCCAAATTCGGATTTATTTCGCCCGGGACTTATGGATAGTTTGGGCCTTGAATCTACCGTAGGGGAGAAACATGGTGGTCCATTGCATGGGGTTGGGCACCATAAACTTGTCATTTGTTTGTTAGGGTTCGATGGTGTTGGAAAAATTGCTGCTGAATTATTAAATAGATTGATGGCAGGAAAAATTCGGAACATCAAATATTCGGGGCTAAAAATATTTCTATTGCAGAAAATAATATGTTGATACAAAATTCCACCTCCTATCGCAAAATTTACCGATTCACAAAGAAAAATATTTAATTAGCGATAAGTACCTACTTATACTGTGATCCTGCTAAGATTGACTATACAATTGGTAAGAAAATCAATATTTTCGGTGGCTATTTCATGATCTTTGAGGAATTTACAAAAGAGTGATAAAGAAGAACGACCTTTTTCTTAAACGAAAAGTTCAATAACGGTATATTTCCTTTAATTCTGTTCCACTATAAAGAAACTAATTTTCTCCGAAACTTGACCTCACAAGTGAGTAGACATCTTGTTATTTTTATATATTAACGTCAATGGACGTTGAATATTGTATGGAATGGGTCTGTCCCGACGCCTCTCGGTTGAGTGGCTAGATTCAATTCTTGCTCGGACGGTTATGGCCGTTCTGGTCCTAAGATTCCAGTTTGGTACTTTTATAGTGATGTCCTTTTGAGATAGCTTGTAGTTTATGATTATCATCGGTGGTAGTATTTTGTAAAGTTCTTGCTTTCTTTAATACTAGCTCCTACCCGCGACTTCGTCCGGGTGCCTATAACTTTCCTCAAGAATTACCTCGCTCGTCGAGTTCCTAAGGCACGTACCTGTGACGTTTCGGATTCATGTGCGTATTGTATAATTATCACTTGCTTCACAAACGGTGAAGGAAAACATTGTGAGGAAACCGGCATGCCTGAGAGATATTTGTAGACTGCATGTGAAGCCAAGTCAGGGTATAACAACTCTGACACCGGGTTAGTCACTAACTACGCGAAAAAGAAAAAAGTATTTAATTTGATATAGTTGCTGATTAATTTCGTGGAGTGATGTTGCTAAGCTCAAATCTACGTTTGTAGTGTGATTAAATGTTAACTTGTGTGTGGAGCGTCCAGCTAGAGTGATCGTCCATCTTTCAAGAGTCTTATCGCATTGCTACTCTAGAAAATGGATGACACTTCGTCAAAATCTTTAAATGTTCCAACAAACCACATTATTACCGGGTAATAATGTGGTTTGTTGGAATATTGAGAACATTTCACACCACTTCCACAAGCTTTCTTCGTTACAACTCACCAAAATAGAAAGACTCCTTTTCTCTAGCGATATTAACCATTTCAGAGGTCTATCAAACTTTGTTCCCTTGGCTCCCCTCTGAGCCTTTAATGGACCATCAGATTTAAGAGTAAAGTAAGAAATATGACGTTTATTCGCAAGATTTTATACGTATGGATTCTTTGATGCGGTTTTTAGCGGTATTATGAATGAATTATGTTTTCATATTGCATGGAGTCGAAAGTCCCAGATAAGGAGGAAACATATTATTTTTGTTATTGTTTCTAGAGACGTATTTAAATGATTTTAGTAGGTGGAATGTTAATGAATCTTGCTTTTCCGATAATAATAAAATAGCCGTACAAAAATGAGAAAAGGAATTTTATTTGGATACAAAGATAACATTATTTTAGCTACGCTTGTTATCTCCTATTTTTTTTACCTCTACGGCAGGACCAAAACACTTATTCCTTCGAATGTCTTCGTTATTTTAATATTAATAAAATTCTTCTTTGTATTTCGTCTACCATTTTATTTTGTGAACAATAATAATTCTTCCTTTTATTTCCAGGTAAATCTTCACAAACTTCATAAAACATGATTGTAAGTACTCACTGACCTCTCTATAGGTAATAAAATTATCTGAAAATGTTTTTCATGGAAGGTAACATCAAAGAATCAACGGAAAGTACTTAAATGTTTCGTACATTTTTATTATACCTTTTATAAATCCTCACCATCGTCGGTGTAACACGTTTTATTCTTCTATTCTCTCCTATCAACCGTCTCCTGTAACCGTTAAAAAAAACCTCATTGTTCTAATAATAACCAGTAAAAATTTGCTATCTATAATCCCTAGAACAGAGTAAAAAGGGATTGGGCAAAAAAGAATCTAAGCTAAAGCACAAAATTTGAATTTAGTGTTCCAAATTCGAATAGTCTCTCCGTCATGCTGTCGTTGTCACGGACAACGTGCGTCCGGGATAGGAAAAACTATTTTCAATATTTCTTGTGTCTGAAGACAGATTTCATACGGTCTGTGGTCAATTTTTGTTACTATAATGTATGTATACTGGGTATTGAAAACGGCATCAACAGCCATATCCAATACCAGGTACTACTACTATTTTACATCTAAATCCAGGTGAACGCTTTCAAGTGTTGCAGCACCATGCCGAGGTTCCTACCTCGGCATGGTGCTGCGACACTTGAAAAACCTACTAGGAAACTTTTGGTCTCGTAGAGGACTTTCTGTTTTTATTTTCATTTTACTTCGTTATAAGGGTTCCGTACCTAGAAAGGAAAAAACGGAACCTTTATAGGATCACTTTGTTCCGTCCGTCAGTCTGTCAAAAGCATTTTTCTCAGGAACGCGTGGAGGTATCAGAAATTCATATCAAATACGTAGGTCTGTAGTACCTTGGACCTCTAAAAAAAATCAAGCTTCTACTCAACGCAATAATACGGTCATTTATGTGCCATTTGTGATACTCGCAAATAAATCAATACCTGTAGGGTACTTCCCGTTGACCTAGAATCATGAAATTGTATACATCAATATGATGATGATGACACAATATTTTGACCTTCGGACATTAACAGTCGTCCAAACCAAATTTCGGCCATGGCGACCAGCCTTTGGCGCGAGAGATATTATAGTGCACAAGTGTATGCGCAGACACAGGTGCACTCTTCCCTCACTCTCATAGTCCGACGGGACGGTAATCCGACACGACTGGAAAGAAATCAGGTGCTGGATCAACGGCTTAACGTGCTTTCCGAGGCACGGGGGTATCACACCGCCAACTTCCAAATTCTAATCGGGTTCGGGCTGTTACTAAGAAATTCCTAATGGAAAAACCCACACTTTGCCCGCCCCGGGAATCGTACTGTTATACCCTTGCTCTGTAAGGGCTGGTGCTGAATCAGCGCCTAGTCGGCGCTGCCAGCTTATAATCTATATGACGGTTTGATACGTCATGGGAATGGTAGTTAGTTCACGTTCAACCTTCTTGGCAGACGGTTCTGCCCATGGGTCTTTCGCGTTCCTCCTTAAATTATCTTGAATTATAATATCCTGAAATATATCATTGGTTTAAAGTAATTAATTCTTTCTTTTTTAAACCAAACGCGTGAAGACCTATAACAGTACCGACTACGAGACCAACGGGCAGTCAGATATACTACTATGATGAGAGATACTTAAAGTGGGTGCTAAAAAAAATCGCGGATGTGCCAACTATCGGTATGTTTTTTTGATGTCAGGAAATGCTTAAGAGGGTTAATCAAGTCTGTAAGTTTAAAACGTTTTTCTTTTATAAATATAGTGGGTCGCAAACAGAACGGTGGACGATTATGGTAGGTACAGTCGGCTGACCTGTTATTTTATTGAAACTACGTGCTACTAGGCCAGCTCAAGGTGTTAGTACTGGCGTGCGGCCTAATGTACATCTAGAAAAAAACGTTTTTATGCACTATTACTTGAAACCTACCGTCTATCCCACTTTTCATATTACAAAGCCTTCTCCCAACTTCACTTATTGAAAACTTAACAAAACATCTACAATATTTAGAATATCCAAGTCAAAGTCAAAACATATATGATGAATTATCTTCACGTAACAGAGGTACTTTGTGAACTTCAGTCAGTTTTCCATTAAGGTGCCGACTTCAGAAGAGCCTCTTTTGCCTACACGTGTCGCTATGGCCGTAGGGGGTGAGCACATAAATCAAAAACTTATAAAACGACATTGAGTGCGGCAGATATCACAACTTGTATCGGAATGGTTAGGGTGACAAACATTTCTTAACTTTTAGAAACTTTAAATAAATGAAGGACCATATATTGTAAAAACATAAAATAAATAAAAATAAAATAAAAGTGCGAATAATAATTTCATTAACGAAAGCCAATAAATTATGTACAAGTACTAGCTTTTCCAGTCTATCGGGTCAAGATCATAAAGTCCTTACTTTGATTTAATAAAAAATAGTGTCACAAAATGAAGTAGTAAACTAGGTACTTATAGGCAATAGCATCCTTTTAGGTAGTATTCCTATTTCCAGCAAATCGCTAATAAATAATCTTTTTTCTCCATAGTAACGAATTTTCATCAATATTTAGATGCTGACTTTAAAAATACTGTGACATATATTATGCAATACTTTCACGACATCACCACTATCCGTCTGTATCCGTGATTGTGACTATCCGTCAAATTCAAGCACACTTACCCTCCCTACTCAACATTAACATTGTAAACTATCCTCAACTTTTGAGTAAGAAAAGCCAGTGTTGCCATATATTCACATCCTCGGACAGTGCGGTTTATGGAAGGAAGATTTATGACAACCATGACACAAAGTGTACCACTGACTCCGTTATGAAAGGAAAACAGAACTTTTCTTCTAGTAAAGAAATATAATACTTATAGGTCAGTCTCTAATAACATCGCAAAAAATTGCAATGTACTTACTGATTTTTAGAAGCCTTTTTTGCCTTTTAGAAGTTATAAGTGAAAAACTGAAAGGAGTCTAAATTTTATAAGTTTTTCGAACACCACGTAGTTAGCACAGGTTTTTCTCAAAGCCCGAGTGACTTTTGAAGGTTCCAAATCGAAAAAAAACATATCCAGTATTGAAAGGAAGCAAAACCATGATATTTGAATGTAAGAACTAATATTCATAAGTACTTACCTATTCAATGAAGGTAATACATTAGTAAGGAAATTCAATGGAACAGGACTTCCTCAGACGTTTCCTCAAAGGTCGGTCGAACGCATGGCTAGCCATATCATGGACGTCTTGCCAATGACCACAGCTATTCCTTTGAAGACTACGGAACTTGGTTTAGCTATGTATACAAGCAACGTGGATCTTTCTACTAAGAATACGGTGTACTTACCTAAGTTACTATGAAAGGATGAATCTTCTGCTTCTTGTTAAATTTCCAAAATTTTAAGCTGAAAATAATTATGGCCAAATAATTAGTATTGTCATTCAACGTAGGTAGCAATGCTGCCAGTCTTCACGCTTGGGCACATTTCCGGATGACAGCGATGTGGACGAATACTTCGACGCCTAAATATCCGTTTGTTATTGTATTTAATTGTACACTTAGTTAGTTAGTCTTTTAATTTACTACCTGGTGTAAATAGTTAGTTGTCTGAAAATATTATCTTTTTATGGTTGTTTTCATTTATGATTGTACACTCAATGAAAATAACTGTTAGGCCAATTGACACCCTAAGTCAAATTTGCCGTGCTATAGCCATTTCATACAAATATTTCAAGATACGGACAATTTAAACTGGTCCGACAACTTACTGCGACCAGCACAGTTGTAGATCCAACTGGCAAAGCGATCTAGCGGTCGCACGACCGTAAGAATAGGTACTTCAACCTAACTCCAGCACGCGTAGCATGACGCTTTCTATTTCTACGAGGAATAGACATAGCTCTTTCTATACAAAGTGACATTTCGTTTCTCCATTTTTGACATCGCACCGTAGAGATCTTTCTACAATCTGTCATTTTGTCTTAAGTTTCTAACAATCTTTGTCTAGGTCCTTATATATGTAGACGATTTCAGAAGAAAGTTTTCTATCCCAAACCGTCCAAACTACACCGACAACGTCAGTTGTCGGTGTAGTTTTGACGGTTTGGGATGTTAAACTTTGTTGTCTAAAGTGGTGAAGACAATTTGATTTTGTAATCGCCATGCTAAAGACAGTAGAAAACTTTCTACTCGACGGCCGCAAAGTATATACGATTATCTACAAAATCTTAAAATCATGATTTTACAGAAGAACGTTTTGAATGCAAAATTGTGATACTTAATTAATAGAAGAACAAAGCTATCTTCTCCTATTTTACATCATTTAGTTAATAGGGCATTACCAAGGAACTGGTTAAGGTCAATATTACTGTAATATATTTTGTTCCAAAACACGGAACTTCGTCATTTTAAGAATAATTGTTGTAGTTGTCTTTATATACGTGACTTAATATAAGTAAAAATGGAGAATCAAACAGAAAAACTCCTATGACAAAACAAATAATTCTGAGTCGAATTATGTCAGAGTGAATTGCGTAAAAAGTGCAGTTGAGTCTTTCTACTTTGGTTCCGTCGTACTGTCTACACGGAACGTCATTTTTGTCTACTCTTCCGTCGACAAAACGGTGCTCACGCTACGCGTGCAGTAAAAGATTTTTGTCTTGAACAACAAAAGAAACATTCTGAAAGTGCAATTAAAATTAACTTGCTATCTAGTAGTTATAACTCAATATTATACAATAGGGATGATGACATAAAAATTGTTTTTAGTCCGCCTTTGAGATTATAAAAAAATATTGGACACGTATTTTTTTCTTTTACCTCAATGTATCGCCGTAATCTAAAGATTACGGCGATACATTGAGGTAAAATGTGCCATGACGTCACGAGTATGTAGATTTTATACATACTAGTGACGTAGCGACCCCCACTCCTCAACCTAAAATGCGTTTTATCTAAGTAATTTTTCATTAATATGATAAAGCAAAAAATACGTGTCTAATATTTTTTTATTATCTGACTGATGGACTAATTAGATTTTTTTTTTTTTTTCCCAGGCATCATCCCTATTACAAAAAATTGCCTACACCTAAACCAATAATAACAGTAAATATCAAACCCAAAGTCAATGGACGACTAAACTAATTGCTCAGTTGATTTGCTCAGTTAACTCTTTTGATTACGACTTATGTAGATAACAACATAACATAACATCAAGCCTTTATTTACCCGAAGGGTTAGGTGCAGGTGTACCCACATTTATGTATAAATACACCCTTAAAAAAAGTTTTACTAATACATTCAACACGCACACTAGAACAAAAATATTTCGTAAAATAGGGGTAAAAATGCATTTATGAAGTTGACAATAGCAAAATAATTTAAGATAGATAGAGAGATAGATAAAACATTTATTCAGTGCATACAAAAGACACACAAAAGCACAATTAAAAGATAACAAATTACATGAATATACATAAAAACAAGATGCCAATATACAAAAAATAAAAACATAAGTACTTAAAGAAATGGAGTGACATTATGACATACTTAGTTCAATAAAACAACTGACAACAACACACACACAACACAACAACAACTGACAACTGTTTGTATAATTTCATATATAGACTCTCATATCGGCCGTAAATCTGCTCAGATTTTTTTTAAATCCCTATTGATGAAAGCTTGGATCATAAGGAATTCAATGAGCGCAAAAAATCTAGTCCCGAGCAAATAAAATAGCAACGTTAGTATTACAAACTGTAAGAAAATCTGTTGCAATTTTAAGATTTCGTCTCTTAACGGCCGTAAATCAGCTCAGAACTGAAAATAGCTCAATCAATGATAGCTGGCATCATTAGGAATGCAATAAACATATATTATTATTGTAATTCGTTGTAAATATTAAATTAACATCGCTAAGGAATTTGTTACTATTTCACCACACGTTTTCATGAAACTCTGCGATGCGGACTCGAATTGCGCCTGATTTTTTTTTAATGTGTATAACTTCTTTCCTCTGGCTTTCCTGCAATTTATGGGAGTCATTTAATTAAAAGGGACGGAAGTGTGTAACAGGAAGCCGGGAAAGTGCACGCTATTTGTTTTGACCAATAAGAGTTTGCCGATAGATGTGTGCTAGAGTTGGCCGTCAGATAGTACCGACACATTTTCCGAGAGGTTGGTACCGTCAGCCAAGATGTCAGATGTTACGATGTGTAACATCTCACCTTGGTAATAAGTAACGTTAAGATAATAAGCAACATTTAAGAGGCGGGGCCTCATCAAGGTCGTTTCTGACCAACTCTAGCAGAAAACGCGCTCACTGGTCAAATCTAATAGCGCGCGCTTCCCCGGCTTCCTGTAACACACTTCCGTCCCTGTTCACGAAATCACACCCACAGATTTTATTTGATTTTATATTTTGATTTTGATTGCAGGAAAGCTAGAGGAAAGATGTTACACGTCAAAAACACGTCAATATAAAAAAAAAAATGTTTATTCATGTTCGGATCGCGAGACACGATCACGTCTGCGGAGTTTTGCTAGCTTATTTAATTTGACCCTGCATAACAAAGAAAAGTCTTTTAAACAGGAAACGTGCAACTGAGCTTTTATACGAATTCGTTCGTGACAAAGCAGGTTTAATATCCTCACAGTAATCAGTGCACAGCCACTGTTCTTTGACTTGTTTTTGGGCTCACATACAGCTGTGACGTCACAGCTCTAATTAGTCAAACGTTAATGTGAACAGCTTTGTAAATGAAACTTAATTTGGGTGGACGATTTTAAACTTTATTGCCGAGAATTTTTGGTTTAGTTTATTTTTACACAAGCAAAGATTCAGCAGTCACTAATTCTTTTGTCATACCTGTTGATAAAGGAAATTAATTTGAAAACAATACTTTACGAGGTGACAATTAATCAGACCGGGGTAATTGCGTAACACACGAACAGTAGCAATAGCTTTCATTTTGGCACTTCAACAACATTCATTGCGTTATTTACGTTGTTGTGCAAATACATTTTTCGAACATATGAATACATGGATTTGCAATATCCTTCAAAAGCATTCAGATTGTGCTTGAAAGTGTATTACGCAATAGGGATGTTGACTGAAAAAAAAAAAACTATTTAGTCCATCAGTCAGGTAATTAAAAAATATTAGACACGTATTTTTTGCTTTATCAAATTAATAGAAATGGTTTAGATAAAACGCATTAAAGTCGGGAAGTGGAGGCTCGCTACATCACAAGTCAGTATAAAATCTACCGGCCAGTGACGTCATGCTACATTTTACCGCATTGCCTACTCAATGTATTACCGTAATCTTTTGATTACGTAAAAAAAGAAAAAATACGTGTCCAATATTTTTCAATAATCTAACTGAAGAACAAAATTTTTGTCAACGTCCCTCAGGGTGTTTCACATAATCTGATATATTTGGTTTTGCAGACATCTATACACGGAGAAGCCTCTGAGCATTACGGGTGTGTCCCCATCCCAAATACAAAACTGAAATGTCTAATATTATGCTTATGATTAAGTACTAGCTTAAGCCAGCGGCTTCGCCCACGTGGAGGTCAATGTTCCTACGGGGATGTACTACCTGGATAAAGAGTATCCTACGTCCTAACGCAGGTCATGGTCTACCCATGTGGTAAATTACATGCAAATCCGTTCAAACGTTTTAGCGCCAAAGCGTAACAAACATACAAACTCACTTTCGCTTTTCTAATATTACAGTTAGGATTATGCTCGTATTAACACGTCCACCCATGAATCGTCAAATCGGAACACAGCTGCAACATTGCTTGAAATTACTTTAAGCTATAAAGCTTTATTACCAATTTTAATTAAATTAGTGTTAATGTTCTTCATGTCCAGCTCGTGGCTAAGTAATAACAGCTGCACGGTTCGATCCATCAGGTTAAGATACACAGGGTTTGGTCTGTGGATGGGTGACCATCTTAACATACCGAGACTCCTCCGTGCCTCGGAAAGCACGTTAAGCCGTTGGTCCCGGCTGTCATTCGTGGATCTTTGACAGTCGTTACGGGTCGTCAGAAGCCCGAAAGTCTGACAACCAGTCTTACCAAGGGGTATCGTATTACCCAGTTACTGGGTTGTGGAGGTCAGATAGGCAGTCGATCCATGTAAAATACAATATTCAGCTGCATCCGGTTAGACTGGAAGCCGACCCTAACATAGTTGGGAAAAGGCTAGGCAGATTGATTGTTCTTGATGTCCAGTAAAAGGTACTATAAAATAATACAATTAATTAATTATCCTCCCTTACTTACATTACCCCCCCCCCCCCCCCCCATCCGCATCTAATCTCCCCGGAACGATTCAATCAAAATCATCTACATAAACTTACTTGTGATAGTAGCTACATACTACCCTCCTCGGCCTTTCAGCGTCAGTTGTGCACTAATTAAACTGCACAGATGCTATGTAATACGGTTTGTAGACTGGGCTGATGGATTAATATTTTAGTTGTAGAGTTGAGTATAAAATTGGATTAGGGATAGGAATGAGTTTTTGATTGGTCTAAGATTGGGAAATATTTAACTGATCCTTTAAAAACTTATTGACCTTCTAATGATACGCACTTTTTTTAAATAATTGTCCCTCTTTTTAACTTGGGCACCCCGACCAAATGGGTTACGTTAGATGTGTGACCGCGCGTGAGCCGATCGAGCGAAGAGAGCGGTGCCGCGGTATCGGTCGGCCAGTGTTACATCAAAGCTGGTCGCAGTTAATTGCATATTTAGTCTTTTTAGGACCCCAAAATAAGAATTATTTGAGGTTCACAAAAAGAGGCGCAATCATTTTATTACAGTATCTATTTAATAATATGTTTAGGAGCGCAAAATGGGAATTACTAGAGGTTCGAATAAATGCATGTCTTTTAGATTAGTCAAGAAACCGATTTACTGAGGAGACAGTAGCGTTAGCAAAAATTGTTCAATATTATGTGGGCATTACTTTTTAAGAAAACTTTGTCCAATCTTTGATTTTCTTCTGTTTTCGACTTCTTATCAGTCTCACACTTACTTCGAGAGCCTGCAAGTTATATAAATATTTGTTTTTTGTGGAAAACGAATCCACAACCAGAATTGTGTTTCATTTACGTCTTTTTTTATTATCTGGGTTTTTGTTTCTAGTTACAAGTAGGTACCTATGCCTGCCAGGGTTACAAGTTTGTCCGAAAGGGATATCGCGACCCCGGCACATAGGCAACGGAAGGAACACGGGTGGGTTTTAGTCAGTAAAAGTCTGACATACCCTCCCGCTCCGGCCAGAGCGGGAGAAGCTAATTGATAATTTCCCGCCCAAAGAAAAAAAAAAGTAGTTACCTATGTTAAATTGAATTTCAATGATTTTTAAAAGTGTTCTATTTTCACAAAACCCTATGAACGAGTGTACCTATAGCTGTTATATCTCTCTTTAGATCCTACCAAGCATTGTGTAGTAATTTCCTGGTAGCTTTCCTTTTACTAGCTAGTACATTTGTTCTTCCTAAAAGTACTTCAAAAGCAAAGCTTCACAAATGCAGCTCTTCGTTTGTCAGTTTCAGTGAGCGTCAGTTGTACTGTAATTAAACTACGCCGATGTTCTGATGTCGTGGTGTGGTAGCTTTAGTAGATTCGTGTTTGGTTTTGGAAGTATCGTGTTTTGGCTTTTGCATGGAGATTTACCATCTCTTGAACTAGCTGTAATGTAATGTGAAGTAAACGATTGGAATGATATTATTGAACGATGTTAATCATCGAAATATCAGCTTTCATTTTTGAGTATGCATGTGTTATAAAAGTAGGGGAAGACCAAAGAAACGATGGATGGACTGTATGAAAGATGATATGGCTAGAAAGCGGGTGACTATCGAGATGACGACTATTAGAGAAGTATGGAAGAAAAAGACATGTTGCACCGACCGCAAATTAATTTGGATAAGTGGAAGAGACTGATGATGATGATCAGCTTCCATTTTTGATCCGTGTAAGAAGTTCTTAATACCTACATCACAATTGAGGAAGTGAGGAGCAAATAATATTACAGCTTCAAACTTATGACAAGCTACTTCAACCAAAACTACGAATCATCTTTATATGACATCAACACCCCAACAACAATGCCACACTATTCCTAAACCCGACAATATCGTCATAAGGCTCATCTGAATTCAGTTGACATCCAAACCCTTTTTACCCGACTTTAGCAAAGCCAAACTGAAGCGTTATGAATCTTTTAAGCTATACGAGTACCTCTATTTGTACATATGTTTGTTACCTTGTATACATAAAGTAGAATCTTTAGGCGATTTCAACGAATGTGTATTGGTTGTAACTGCAAATACGTTCTGTCTGATGACACAGGAAAATCAATATGGCGGATGCAAAATGTTGTGATATTACGTTAAATACACATCAAACACGAATGTCGATGCAAAGCCAACAGATTGTATACTAATTTACACTCTAGTTTTTAATTTTACCTAAATCTTTCTATAATAATAATTATATAAATATAATAATTTCTGTAATAACAATATAAGCTTTAACGTAATTTTTTTCATAGTTGTGCAGTTTTAGTTCATTCTACATGTCACATGGGTGTAAACGCGGCTTAAATCCCCGCCATCTTAATTCCATTTCGGCGGGAAATGACGAACGAATGCCGCGTGCTTCAGTAAGATGCATTCACTTAATTAAGGGCGAGGCTACATGTACAGTAATTGGTCTGGCTTTACTGTGAACAGACGATTTTGATGTTTCGGGGTTTTGTTTTGGAATTGTCGAAGTGATTCGTGATTGTTACAAAATGCCGGTTGGAGATTGAATTTGACAGTTATATTTTCGTTTTAAAATCATAGGTTCACAAATATTGATACCCATATTCTATGTTTATGAATTCACAGAATTACTAGCCCTGAAACTTTTAGTTTAGGTTTTGACCGAAAAGAATCTCGCGCTGTCAGAATAAAAAAAAATGTTATGACTTAAGACGTCACAAATACGTCGTCACAAGTCACAGGTTATAAGAATCTTGTCAATTCTTAATACTCAACTTATAATTTCTTGTGAATGATAAAGAGTTGTCAAACTTTAGTCAGCTTTCATTTCAAATCATTGAAGATACATTATTAATTAAAATTAAAACATCAGCCGACACCGGCTTATTGTTTTGTTACCCCGTCTCGGTATTTACTCAATTGAAATGTCGTCGAAATTAATTTTATCGTGTCACTGTAACATTTTGCGATATTATTTGGCATTATCCGTCTATTGTAAGGCGAAATTATGTTATTGTTCCCTGATTTGCATACGGTGTATCAACGAAATTGTATCTTTTTCTTATTCTACCGTTTTTAAATCTTTGTATAAATATTTTTCTCTTTGAATAGTATTGTGCGAATCAGTCTGATTTAAAGTTTTTTTAAGTTTCTGCTCCGGCGTTATTTTCTTAAAATTTGGTACCCATTGTATTCATTATTATTCAAAATCCCTGACTTTGGAGCTTTAAATCAAATCTGTCTAGCTTTCAGAAGTTTTAACTTAATCGAAAGTGCTGCCATCTACGAATCGTAGCTTAAAGTGGACCCTCAAAGTCAAAAATTCGAGTTTTGAAGTGGTTGATTTAGGTACCGTAAACACCAAAAGGGTTGTCGGTAGGTATACCTTTTGACTTACGTTCATATATAACAAGAGAGATGCATCCATGTAGCCTTTTATTAGGTAGATAATTATCCTGATGCTAAGTCACTTTGTGTAAATTATTTCATCGCCACTGCTCTCAAAACGGTAAAGGATAATAACATCGTGAGGAAACCGGCTTGTCGTAGAACTAAACATGCGAAGACATGTGACATCTACCAACCCGCACTGGGCACGCGTGGTGGATCACGGCCGACTTCCTCTCACAGAAAGGAGGACGGAGTTCCAGCAGTGGGAACATTGCAGACAAATTATGCTTATGCTTAAGTCACAGCATATAGACATCTGCCATACCTACTAGAGTTATTGTACGTGCGCTGCCATTCTAATAAGAAAGCTGAAATTTCTCAGAAAAGAAAAACGAAAGAAAACTGCGTTTATTGGTATTACAAAAATACACCTTAAAACTATAAAAACAGAAAACAAATTATTATAATGCCAAAAGGGCCTCAGCTCAGCATAATGTCAGATGACAACACATAGTGTACCACCTGACGCTGATTTTCAGCTGCAACCCACGACTCCCCCCCCTTAATACGCAGTCAGTAATTCCAACCCATCAAAATAGAAGTTACGCTGCTTAGACGTGGCAAAAAGTATAATAGGCAATTGTATGATTGTTTCCATAAAATAATCTTATCATATATCTTATATCATAAAAAATCATAAACTCCATTTGACGCAGTCGGCTACTTAAGACATTGAACCGTGAAAACTTTTATGGAAACTGTATTTTCCTTCACTTGTTTTATAGCATGTTAGAGCGCTTGGGAAGTAACCCGCCAGACTAGCACCACCTGGAGCTTCAAAAGTATAGGTAAAATCCAAGGTACCTAGTACAAAAACTCTTTTTTTTATTTTTTGCTATTCTGTTTTGTCCCACTCCTGGGCAAAGGCCTCCCTCCACTCCTTCCATCGTTCGCGAGCCCGCGTGTCCTGCTTCCAGTTTAGACGGAACCTATCCAGTACGTCCCGCCATTTCCTACGTGGTCTGCCGCGACCCCCCCTCACTGTTTCAGGACACCAGTTCTGTGCTATTTGGGCCCACAGTTTGTCCGGCATGAAAACTCTTAATTTTTTTCTGTATTCCCTACATTGTATATAGTAACAAAATGCTTATGAAAACAGATTCATACACGAGTAATATGGAACTCGCTAAGTTATTTTCAATTTACATTAAGCGTATGTCGGTTTTAACATAGCCGACCACCCGTACACGCAATTCAAGAGTATTTAAGCGGCACACCATTTGAATAACCGTTTCAGTTAACATGCTATTCAAGAGTATTTAAGCGGAACACCATTTGAATAACTGTTTCAGTTAACATGCTATTCAAGAGTATTTAAGCGGCACACCATTTGAATAACCGTTTCAGTTAACATGCTATTCAAGAGTATTTAAGCGGCACACCATTTGAATAACCGTTTCAGTTAACATGCTATTCAAGAGTATTTAAGCGGAACACCATTTGAATAACCGTTTCAGTTAACATGCTATTCAAGAGTATTTAAGCGGCACACCATTTGAATAACCGTTTCAGTTAACATGCTATTCAAGAGTATTTAAGCGGCACACCATTTGAATAACCGTTTCAGTTAACATGCTATTCAAGAGTATTTAAGCGGAACACCATTTGAATAACCGTTTCAGTTAACATATTATTCAAGAGTATTTAAGCGGCACACCATTTGAATAACCGTTTCAGTTAACATGCTATTCAAGAGTATTTAAGCGGCACACCATTTGAATAACCGTTTCAGTTAATATTTATATGAATAGTTATTAGGTACTCTTTATGAAAGATACTCTTTATGAAAGATACCTAGATATAAAATAGGGTAGTGATAGGAATGGGGTGCATTATCATAGATAAATGTCTTGCTACTAAACAAACTAAATATACTGTGCTCGTCCTACAACTACCGTTAAATGTTCAAATTATAGGCGAGGACGCTGGCACCCTAAACACAAGTTAAATCTTACTTTGGGTGCCAGAGTTAATCGAAAACACTCTTTCCCTTAGTTGTAACGCTGCATAGTGTATTAGATAAGTGTTTTTTGTACAACTGAAGGTATTTTTTTTTTTTTTTTTACTTTTTCACCACGGAATCAATTCTTGATGCTGTTCTTGTGAAGTTTTTGCGGAAATGAAATTATGTTAGAAATTAACGAAGTTATGCATCTTCTGCTTTGGTCCTTCAATGCTACATTAGTGCAGTTGTCCGAACTGCCCCGTTGGTCCCGTGTTCGCAAGCGCGACTGCGTAGCGTGGGGTCCTGGGTTCGATTCCCGGGTCGGGCAAAGTGTTATTGAGTTCCATTAGGAATTTCTTAGTAACAGCCCGGTGTTTCGAAGTTGGCGATGTCATCGCCTCGGACAGCACGTTAAGCCGTTGGCCCAGCGCCTGATCTCTCTCCGGTCGTGTCGGATTGCCGTCCTATCGGACTATGAGAGTGTGGGAACCGAAAGTGCACCTGTGTCTGCGCACACACTTGTACACTATAATATATCCCGCGCCGAAGGCTGGTCTCCGCTGAGATTGGTCGCCATAGCCGAAATTCGGTCTGGAGGGCTAGTATTATATTACTGCATTTGTCAAGCATTTATAACATAAGGATATTCTGTACAAGGTTTTTGGAAAAGACACGATACCAACCTTAACTGGCTAATCTACATGGTACTCATATGGCTTGACCAAGATTATGTCTGGACTTTAAAAGAGACTGTGACCTCTGAGTTTGTTTCGGCCTTTCTTCTCAGAGTAGTCGGATAGGAAACGCCGAACTCATCTAGCAAAATTTAATATATTTTTAATATGACGTGTAAAAGTGATTCCTATATCCTATTTACAGAATAAACAATTTCATTTCATTTCATTTCATTTCATTTCATTTCATTTCATTTCATATGCTTTTCACTGCATTCTTTATTTTCGTTAATTCCATTCCAACAGAAGAGGAGATTTAAAAATAAACATGTAAGGTTATTTTAAATCCTTATTTCCAATTGATGTTATTTCCACTTAAACAAACATCAACTTTATGCTTGTGTAAATAAAGTAGATTTTAGACTGACTAGTACTGTTAAAAACGTCATAAAAAATATGAAGTTGTCGCGCAAACTGAACCTTATATGTAGGCATTACAGTTGTTTGGTAAATAAGTTGCGAACGCAGATTAGGTATTCATCTGATCTAATCATCATTTGCCGAGCCTTTTCGCACCTATGTTGGGGTCGGCTTCCAGTCTAACCGGATGCAGCTGAACACCAGTATTTTACATGGAGCGACTGCCTATCTGACCTCCACAAGCCAATTACTGGGTAACACGATACCGCTTAGTGAGACTGATTTTGAACCAACAATGATCGGCAAATAATAGAAATGGGCTATTACACCGAATCAACAATAAATTAACGATCACCTACCTATAAGCCCCACTATCAAACAGCCAGGTCATATTTGCAGACTACACAGACACGTACGCAGATAAACGGCAATTAATTCGCAATTCTGTGCAGATTGCGTAAACCCCGCATCGAAGATGTGACGTGTGTATTGATAGATTCAGGCTTGCCACGGTCGCCACGGTCGCCACGGTCGCCACGGTCGCCACGGTTGGTCAGCGATGAATGATTGATACTGAGCCTTTGTGAGTTAAGGGCGAATGAGATTCGGTCGGGTTTTCTCGTTGGTGAACGTGATTGGTTTTTGAGGTTATATTTGTTTGGTTTCATGTAAAGTTACCTTAAACGCCGTTATTGAAAATTATACTTGGATCTTTGTCACGAAGCTTTGGTATCAATTAAATTCTTACCTAATCCAGAGGGCACAATTGGCAATTGCTTTCAAAGCGTTTTGTTTTTCAACAACGAGTTTCTACAGGATTTTCTATTTTGTTAAGTACCTGGTATTTGTTGAAAGGCCTACACTGTCCTCCCATACCTAATAACACTGTAATTTTAAAACATTTTGAGGAATATGTACAAACTGACACACGAAAGCAATTTTTACACGAAAGCAATTTTTTCTCTATAATAATAAATGAAAGAAAAAGTATTAGGTAAAAGTAAACCGTATTGCGGACAAAATTTTGGATTTTCGTACTGTTCCGTGCGACACTTTCCCGTGTCCACCGGAAAAGTGTAATTCATCCTTCAAGCCTCTAAATTATTCAAGCGACCCTTGTTTAAAATCGGTTTTACGATTTCCGTGAGCCGTTCCGTAGATTTGATTTGGAAGTAAAACTGGAAAACTTTAAACTTTCAGGACAAAGGGAAACCTCTGAAAATTTAAACTTGAGGTACACAATACCCACTTTCTTGGTTATTTCTTATCTTCGGTCACTTTGTAAACAGAATGGTAAGTTTCGAAGATAATTTTAGAAGTTAGAGAGCATAAGAAAACCAGCGTCAGACAGCATTTGTCTGGCATTAATGCTGAAATTAACCTTTTTGGCGCAGCCGTGAAGCACACACTTATAGTCAAATAGTAGTTTATTAAACTGTTGCTTAATACCTAGTTATGTGCAGTTTCATACACTACTTTATCTACTCTCATACATTGGGGTTGAACCTACTAAATAAAAGATTAAAGTTAAAGATCAAGAATAAAAAAATCCCACGAAATTCAGTACGAATGAATGGATGAATGTGTGAATGGCGTCTGCACCCAGCACATAACCGCGCATGCGCAAGAGCAAGAAGAAGAAGATGGAAACTCCTTGGTGATATTAAGTTCTTGGATCTGCCCTGTATCCTAATATAAAAAAATTGTTGTATAGCATTATTTTGATAGAAAAAAAAGTGTTTTATTAAGCTTCGTGCAGACAAGCGTGACGCGACACCGGTGTAACAACACCGTGAAGTTTTCTTAGAAATTGTATTGCTTGAGTCGGGTCGCGCCATCGCGTCGCGCTGGTCTGCACGAGGCTTTATGATTATATTTTTAAATTTCGGTATTGTGTTTTTATAGTACTTATGTCAATATAAACATTGTTTTGAAGTTTATAATTCGAATATTACGATGTGAGAGTAGATAAAGATTAAATTCACTTTTTTATTTTGTTTGTCTTTTGTGTTTCACGAACTGTGTCCAAATAAACGTTTACTTTCTTTCTTTCTAACTGATTTCTATTAGTCCTTTGATATTGCATAAATGTTTAACAACCATTTGTAATTGTCTGTGGTCGTCCTGAAATGGGTATGAGGCAGCGGCTCCCCAATAAAGCACAAAATGAGGATGATGGAATTCCTTGACAATAACACGAATTAAAAAATAAAACCGGCCAAGTGCGTGTCGGACCACGCAAAATGAAGGGTTCCGTATTTGGGATGAATTTATCCCAAGAACAAACTTAACATTGTAGTTGAAAAATGTGTTCTTCCATACGGAATGTATGGGAGATCATGTTTTTCAAACTGCTTTAAGTTGGTTGATTATTTCTCGTTAACCTGTACAGCCTCCTCAGCTCTCATAGTTTTCCTTTTAATTTCGTTATATTTACTACTGCTGTGAATTTTCTCACAAGTAAAGTACAACCATTTAGCTAGAAGGGGGGGGGGGGACACACACTTGACTTACAAAAAAATAAGTTAAAAGCTTAATATTTCGCAAACGGATCCCTGAATCCAAAAATAAGTTCGACAAACTTACAATATTTTTGAAAGACCTTTCTAACGATACCCCACAACATGGGGTAGATGAGGAAAAAAAAATATCCCCACTTTACGTGTAGGGGAGGTACCGTAAAAAAAAAAAAAACTTGAATTTATTTTATCACTTTGTCGGCATGATTAATATGTATACATATGCCAAATTTCAGGTTTCTAGTACTAACCGTCTCTGAGCTAAGCCGCGGACAGACAGACGGACAGACAGACAGACAGACAGACGGACATGGCGAAACTATAAGGGTTCATTGTTTACTACGGAACCCTAAAAACCGGCCATAGTGCGTGTTGGAATACACACAACGAAGGGTTTGCTTTTGTTAGTTCAATTATCTTATATATAAAATTCTCGTGTCACAATGTTCGTTCCCGTACTCCTCCGAAACGGCTTGACCGATTCTCATGATGAACATGATTGATGATCTCATGAAATTTTGTGAGCATATTGAGTAGGTCTGAGAATCGGCCAACATCTATTTTTCATATCCCTAAGGTAGGTAGGTAGGCAGGTAGGGTAGGTAGGTAGGTAGGGTAGGTAGGTAGGTAGGTAGGGTAGGTAGGTAGGTAGGGTAGGTAGGTAGGTAGGTAGGGTAGGTAGGTAGGTAGGGTAGGTAGGTAGGTAGGGTAGGTAGGGTAGGTAGGGTAGGTAGGGTAGGTAGGGTAGGTAGGGTAGGTAGGGTAGGTTTATATATTTTGATTGATTGCGAAACAAAGTTCGCCGGGTCAGCTAGTAATTGTATATAAATAAAAGGGTTTCATAGTTGGAACGAATTTATCCCAAGAAAAAACTCAACATTGTAGATGAAAAACATGTTCTCCCATACATTCCAACTGTAAATGTAAGTTTGTACGCACAATATTGAGAGATTTACCGTGTTATTTTAAGACCATAAACTTTTTATACATTTTCCTGTAATCTATGAGTAAAGAACCATTCTCTGTATTTTTTTCTAAGTTCTAGGCTCAGTAGTTTCGGAGATAAGGGGGGAATGGTCTTTTTTTTTCTTATTTGCCCTCCAGAAGTGACCCCGTATTCAAATTTCATTTATTTACGTTACACATCCGTGTTTGCGTCACAGAAATACTTAGGTGTACCAAAATTTCAACTTAATCGGTCAATTACATTCGGATCAAATAGGCTGTGACTGTGACAGACAGACGGACAGACACTCAGCCAGACACACAAGTGATCCTATAAGGGATCCATTTTTTCCTTTTGAGGTACGGAACCCTAAAACAGCCACTGAAAACGATGATGACGAACTGTCTCTGCTTAAAGTCCAACGACAACTTTTCACTATAGTATAAGACTATTTTCAAACAAACAATCAAACAACTACCTATTCAGAAAATCTCAACATCTAACTCACTTCTGTATCGTCACTGTCAGCGTCGAAACACTGTTTTCACCACGAAAAACGCGATTGTGGGTTTTTACAAAATAGCACTGCTGCACGAACACATTTTGTTGACGTCATCCGTTCGATTTTCAAACGCGTTCGCCATATATCAAGCTTGTATCGATGCTATTTCAAATGCGAACATTCACTTCGAATTCGGTTGAACGCACACTATGCTTCGAATCGCTTTGCGTGCGCAACCCTCTAATATTAATCTTATCTGTGTACGCTTCGCTTGTTTGGGACTTTGAGTTTTTATTGATGTGTGCTATTTTCTATTAAATGTTTATTTGTATGAGGAAATGTAGCGATCGTTGTAGATTCTGAGTTAGATTTTTGCTTGTCAAAGTCAAAATTCGTAACAGTAATTTGGACGAGAAATTCTCGAGTATAAGTACAAAAACAAAATCATTCTGCCTTTCGTTTTATAATCAATCTGCCTAGCCTTTACCCAAATATGCTGTGGTCGGCTTCCAGTCTAACCGGATGCGGCTGAATAGATACCAATAATTTACATGGCACGACTGCCTATCAGACCAACTCTCCAACTCCAGTTACTGAGTAAACCGTATCCGGTTTACTCAGTAACTGAGTTAGTCCCTAAGAGGTGACGGATGTAAGGATAATATATTACGATACGAATCCAAGCTTTTCTGTCATTAGTATGTTCGTCAGTCATAATTATGTAGGTACCTGTTATTCTGTTGTCATAATTTGATCACAGTCAATTAATAACCTGTACTATTAAATGAGCTACAAATATTAAGTTATATTTGTAGATACGTTCTCGAAAACAGCTCTAACAATTTCGATGGAAGTTGTAATAATGGGGTTTGCGGGGGCGAAAAATCGATCTAGCCAGGTCTCATATCTAGGAAAAATAGATCTAGCCAGGTCTCATATCTAGGAAAAATCGATCTAGCCAGGTCTCATATCTAGGAAAAATAGATCTAGCCAGGTCTCATATCTAGGAAAAATCGATCTAGCCAGGTCTCATATCTAGGAAAATTCGTTTTCTCCGTTGTTTCACCAGAGCCGAGCTCGGTCGCCCGAGTACTGTTATTAATGTGTGATAACTAGATTCCCGATATCATTATCGATGTAGCTAATTATGCAGTCCTTTGAAATTACCAGTCTATTCAATGCCAATTAGATACCGTGTTTGTTAAATTAAATTTCATTACAGCAATAAATAATAACATCTTAATTACTTAGGTACTGTAGAGGTTTGGCTTGGGTGGCCTTTTTAACCAATCTCCACGAATGTGAAATATGTTAGTGGAATATTTTTTACCGATTTCAAAAAAGGAGGAGGTTCTATGTTTGGCTGTATATATGTTCACCGATTACTCACTCAATCGTGGACCAATTTTAAATATTCTTTTTTAATTTGCTTGAGGAAGCTTGCGCAGTGGTCCCTTATACATTTTATCTACTTTGCTTGGGTAGTTTTGGGGTGTATATGGATGATGTTATAATAATTTCCTGACACTTTTATTTACATAGCAGGTAGTGGTTCGCATATGTGTGGAGTAGGTACCACAACTAAAAAAAGAAAAATAAAAATATTTGTACAAAAAAATTAAACCCAATTCCAAAAAAAACACTACAAAGTGAAAAATTACTTTATACTTTCGGAAGTCGGTGGCAAAAAACGAAAATAGACCAAAGACAACGACCTAACATATTTAAATAATTTTTCATTTTGTAGTGATTTATTTTTTGGAAACCGGTTGATTTTATTTGTAAAAAAGATTTGGAGATAAACACTAGTTACTTCTTTCATATTTAGAAGAGAAAAGATGAAACGATCAGCCCCGTTGACTGACAGGCGATATATTGTAATATGTAAAAGTCATTATTTTATAGTAATCATATTATCGATAGGTTAATATTAACGTAAAAAAAAAAAAACGATTAATATTGGAGTTTCAGGATGGCAGATTATCAGCGCCCCGAACCTAACAGCATCTATAGATAAATGTGTATAAACATGAAATTTTACGAGTAAGCTCATCTGGTTCTCGGTTTAATACGAGTATCGAAGTAGGTATATAAAACTAAATGTCCCAAAACAATGGAGATGTTTTGGCAAAATATAATACTGAAGCATAATTAGATGAAAGGTCTCTTCACAAAGGGTACCTCTCAGAGTAATAACTAAAGCATAGAGGGAGCATACAAATTAGAGACAAATTACGATATATCTAAGCTCTTCTCTCTTATGGCGCAGATTGTACACTTAAAAGAGACAAATGCATAGGGACCCATCTATGCTTAAAACTAAATGGACATTCCGAAATTGTCAAACGATCATACTTGGTCTCTTTTTACACGACCAATTAAAAAAAGCACAATAGTTACTTAGTACACGGTTAACCGTACAAAGTATTTGATTTAGTCGTATATTACGTCATGAATTTCAGTACGTGTGCTGGTTGAGGTGTTGGTCATTATTTTATTCAAAATTATAGATTTATGCACAATTTTCAAAACAAAATTGGTGCATAGGACAGATCAATAGGCTGTTAACATGGCTTGTTTTGTGATATCGTGTAAATCACATTCGTAACGGAAAGAATACAATGAATTTGTAAGCTTTTATCGGTAAGTTTTTTTTTACAGTTTTCCTATAAAATCACGCGAAATATTTGGACTTCATCACTGATAACATACATATTAGAATGATAATGATCTCTTCAAACTATCTTTATTACAAATTATGTTGTGACGCGAATTAATTTAAAAAAAAAAAAGTAAAATTGTCAGGTTATGTTATGCTAGTGATGGAGATACTTTTTATCGATATGATAATTTTATGCCGATAAATTGGAAAGGGTATTGTTTTCTTTTTCAGTATACCTTCAAATGAGAAAGAAAATTAGCGTGAAGTGATTCCAAGAGCCAGAAATTATTGGACTATGCATAGCCGAGTATGTTCTAAACATTTTACGAACGACTGCTTTGTAAGTAGCGATAAATGGAGAAGGTTTAAACCTGGCGCAATACCATCCCTATTATTGGTAAGTAAAGCCATCTTCACGTGCGCTCATTTAGTGGTCAATTCGCGTAAATTTTTACCTATCACAAAACGTTCACAGTTCTGTGCCCCAAAGCTCCGTGAAGAAAAATGATTTTCTTGTATCTTCAGTTGTTTTTCTTCCAGGCTTGAGGGGTCGACTAAACTCGCGGGAAAGTCCGAAAGGGATATCTTGGCCCCTGGCAACGTACAGGCAACTGAAGGAACCCTGGTGGGTTTTAGTCAGTAAGAGTCTGATACGCTCCCGCTCCGCCCAGAGCGGGATAAGTTATTTGCCAATTTCCCACCAAAAAAAAAAGGTGTCGACTAAAAGCTTTGTATGGGGACTGTGAACGTGTTAACCTTTACCAATTGTTTTACTTTACTATATACTTTACCTAACGTATATTGATATGTATTTTTGGCTATAAATAAAGTATAGTAGATAAAACAGAACACACCAAGTTAATTTTCTTTGTTGATTTCAGAAATTTTGTATGGTTGAGCTGAATGGTGCTGATCCATGCGTCATGTTCGTGAACGGGCGCCATCAGTTGGGACTGGCTAACTCTTAGCTGCCATGGCTGATTTTAATGTTTGAATTGTTCTTTGTTTTATCTTTTTATTACGGACGCTTTTCACGTGCACGTCTTTCTACATTGTTCTCACATGTATAATTTCAACATGAATGATGTTACCAATATTTTGTAATAATTTATTTAATTTAAAAGAGTGTCCGTGGAGTTTCTTGCCCGTTCTTCTCCATAGGTACCTACTAAGCTTTAGAATGGGCAATTAGCTTCATATTTCTGACGGGCCGATTCCTTGACAATTCAAAAGTGCCCGTAAATGGTTTAATTGAAATAAATGCTTTGAGTTTGAGAAGAAAGCGGTTTGATTATTTAAAGATAAAGAGAATTTTAATTTAAACTGCTTTCTTCTCCTCTATTTATTTTATTGTCTATCCCCAAATATTAAATAAAAATCCGTTTTGATCCGATTGTTTCTATTCCATATTCAACTTTTTCACAAAAAATAAACCGACTTCCAAAGTAAAACACTAAAAAGAATAGTATAAGTAGTAAAAAAAACAACTTTCTTTTCGAAAGTCGGTATCTTTACCTCTTATTTTTTTGTCGTTTTGGGGCACGGAATTCCGAAACGAAAGTTATTTTTGCTTTTTAGTGTTTTGCTTTGGAAGACGGTTTATTTTTTGTGCAAAATTTATTATTTTTAATTTTTAGTTTTGGTACACCATCACTCAAAAATGAGTAAGTTCTATATTAAAACAAAATACCCCTTTTTTTTTTGAGGGTGGGAAATTATCAAGTAACTTCTCCCGCTCTGGGCGGAGCGGGAGGGTGTGTCAGACTTTTACTGACTAAAACTCACCCGTGTTCCTTCCGTTGCCCGTGTGCCGGGGCCGCGATATCCCTTTCGGACAAACTTGCAACCCTGGCAGGCATTGGTCCTTATGGACCCCGTCAGTTGGTGCTGACATTTCTTTGAGGCGCGCGTGAAGACAAAATACCCTTAATTATATTATTTTTGAACGAACTTTCTAACGATACCCCGCAACATGGGGTAGATGAGAAAAAAAATACATCCCCACTTTACGTGTAGAGTACCCTAAAAAAAATTATTTTTCTTGATTTTATTTTACTACTTTGTCGGCATGATTAATATGTATCCGTATGCCAAATTACAGCTTTCTAGTACTAACCGTCTCTGAGCTAAGCCGCGGACAGACAGACAGACGGACATGGCGAAACTATAAGGGTTCCTTGTTTACTACGGAACCCTCAAAATGAGTAAATTTTATATGAAGGTATCTAAAGGATTGACAAAATGTTAAGAACACAATTTACAGATTCGTACTGTTTGTCGTTAAGAAGTTCGGTTATATGTTCCATTATGTTGACAACTGCTGAACCGATTTTGATGGAACTTGTACTGTTTCCTAAGTTGAAAGATACCTAATCCAATAAAAAAAGAATGACCACGATCCGATTACGAGTTTCGGAGATATGCGTGGTCAAACATACATATACACAATTATGAAATTTGGCACACGTGTTTAGAAGCCCACATAGAGCTATATGAATATTGTGCAATTCCAACAATATTAGATACATACGTATCGAATTGATAACCTTTTTTTAGAAGTCGGTAAAAAGAAAAGTAAGATGGTTTCATGCTTCGGAAGGAACGATAACCTGCGAACTGTAACGGTGGTTACTTATATTGGAGCTTGGAAAGCGGTAAAAAAACTGACATCAGTGTTTGGTTGATATATCTTGCAGCTCACACGACAAAAAGAAGAATAGTATTAACATGTAAAAAGCCTGTTGGAACCAGAGCGTTTTAAAACAAACAATCTATTCTTTGATTTTATCATCCATGGAATGTATGGCATGACAATAACGTACATTCAATTCAATAAGTAAATTACCTGTCTAAAATAAATTAATATCGATACCGCTGCAAAATACGGCACATCACTACCGAGACAAAAAAAGTGGACAGCATTGCCATAAGCAACCCTTATAACTATTTATCTGTCCTTGTTTTTCACACTGAATGTGTCATAAGTATAAACAGTTTAACTAGACTGAAATTTCACGCTCCCTCTATGCTTTAGTTATTACTCTGCGGGGTACCTCTTCGGTTGTCATGGCAACAGAATATGATTGCCCTGCGATGCGCGAAGTGGAGCTTCGTGTACCGAAATCGGTTTAATAAAAGCAATTCCAGAAACGGTTTCAGTGCACCCAGATTGTCTCGCGTTTCGCCATTTTGAAAACATTATTGAATACTGGGTACTTAATCAAGCCCGTCTGGAAATCTAAGGCGATTCTTACGGAAAAGCGATTTTTATTGTAAGGCCAGGTTTTGCCCGCGGCTTCGCCCATGTGGATGTCGCAAAATATCCGACGGAAACGTACTACCGGGATTACATACCTAATAGCCGGGGAAAGGGTCATTGACTCATACCGCTACGCCCGCGTTGCCGTCAACCATAATTATTTTGTTACGCGTAACTTTCAATCTGTAATATCTTTTCAACTATTCATTTAAATGATATTGATGTCAAGGCATATTATAATCTTAATTAACAGCCCAATTTATATAACATATTTTATTGGATAAGGATTAATATAACACCGGTCAAAATAGGTTCGGAAATAACAATTAAATTTTTATCAAATTCTGAAGGATAATATAGAGTAATGGCTACTGTGGGTCATCTTTAGAAGATAGATATATGCCATCGCACACTTTTATGTTGAACTTTTTATGAAAAACCATTCTGTAAAACATAATTTTTAAGTATATTTTACGGTTTACGCGGCGCACACCAGTAAAGCTCCCAGTCGGCATGATTCTTTCCGACATCTTCAACAATAACCGTCATATTTCAACCAATTTACACAAAACTCAATGAATTATATACCTAAACCTTCCACATGAATCACTCCGTCCATTGGTGAAAATCCGTTTGGTCATTTTAGAGTTTATCGCGTTCAGACAGACAGACAGACAAACGTGGCGGGGGACTTTGTTTTATAATATGTAAGGGTATTTAAAGCTATGTCGATTACGATAAAATTGCATTTTCGTAAAAAATACTCAAATCGGCGATCAAGACTCGATAATATGCAGGGTGGTAGTTCTTCCTCACTTCCCCGGCCAAGCTCCTAATCTCTTCTAATCGTTTGCAATACAGCCCAATAGCTAAATGGAGGGCATTAAACGTAACTGCACGAGTGCATTATTATTAATTATTACTACTAACATAACGGAGCGCATCTGGCTTTCGGTTTTCATTGAATCTAAACCTAGTCATTACTCAATATAATGGATTTCTATAATCTGTTGCAATAACACAAACCTGGCATCAAGGAATATGATCACAACAGTAGATTTCCCAATTGAGTCCATAGTGCAATTTGTGTACAGCTTGGTATGTGGATGATAGGAATGTGAGGCATTAAAAAAAAAATTAAAAGCATTGTAGGCGTAAGCATGCCAAATTTCCGTCAAGTAATTTTGGCAAAATACTAGCTGTAACGTACACCAGCCCGTACTACCTAGGACTGTAGATATGTAAATTCTTACAAGTTAGCAAACATTACACATTATTGCTATCCATAGCTAGCTGACAGAACAAGAAAGATATACCTACATCATCATCATCATTTCAGCCGTCCACTGCTGGACATAGGCCTCCCCCAAGCAACGCCACTTTGACTGGTTCTGTACTTCCTGCGGTCTTCACCAGGTCATCGGTTCACCTTGTGGGAGGCCTTCCAGCGCTACGTCTTCCGGTACGCAGTCGCCACTCCAGAACCTTTCTCCTCATTGGCCATCTATATGCAGACATAGAAAGACTATACTTACCTACATAATGATCATCTTGATCCTGCCCCTATTCCAATTTATATGGGATCGACGTCTGCGCAACATGTCTTTTTCTTCCTATACAACTATGACTGAATTCCTGAACCAGAAAGTTTATGTTCAACTTACCTTGATAACTCTCATAATGCTTCTGTCTTCTTAACGTCATTAATTTTAGTTTAATCAGTGCCTGCTGTTATAGCCTACAGGTCCTGGGCGACTGAGCTCTACTCTCGTGAAAATAGAGAATGCTCATTTAAAAGTATAGGATAGTTCATACTAATTCCATGTTTAGTACATACTAATTCCATGCTGCCATGATAGTATGTACTTACTAATTCCATGCTGCCATGTCATTATTCTAAGGTAGCCATCTTGTTATAAACTTTGGGCGACCGAGCTCTGCTCGGTTGAAAATACGGAGACAAAGAATTTTCCCAGATATGAGACCTAGCTAGATCGGTTTTTCGCCCCCGTAAACCCCTATATTGCAACTTTCATCGAAATCGTTAGAGCCAAGCAATATTTTCAAACTTATCGACAAATCCACCATTATAAGGCATTTTGCCCCCACTGTTTTGAAACGGCGGCCATTTTTTTTTTTTACTGAATACGGGTGGGTTAATTTATTTTCCAATATCTACCGATGTACATGTTCTACAGGCATAAAAGTGGTTTCGTTCGACAGCTACAAACGTAGGCAATAACATGATACTAAAAGGTTTATCCAAAAGTCCCATTACAACTTTAAAAAATTACTTGAAACGTAAAAAGTGTGGAAAAATTTCGTTGTTTTGTTTAATTAACTATTTCAAAACAGTAGGGGTAAAATGCTTTATTATGGTGGATTTGTCGATAAAATTGATCATATTGCTTTGCCTTAACGGGTCGGACACCGGTGACCAGACACGCTGTTTACATACATACAAATATTGCTCATTTAATAGTATAGGATTTCTTTCCAAATTAATTTTCAATATGTACCGTAACTTCGGTACTGTTTAGCTTTTAGCTTGTGAAATGTTATCAACAATTTAACGTAGATTTCTGCTAATTTCCACACCTTTGACGCGGTACCTAGTAAATTATTCCTGGAGCAACACAAGTCCTAGGTTACAAGAACAAAAGCCCTAATTTTCAATTCTTGGAGCTGCAAACTTGCTAGACAGACGATTTTAGCCTATCGTGACCGCCAAACTAAGTTCAGATTGTCATTGGATCATGTGGTTGGATGAATATAATTGCCATCTTAAATCAGCGTGGCACCCAGACGACTATTTTGGATGTCGCGGCTTTTATTTATATACAGGGAGAGAGATGATCCAAGATAATATCGGTAAAAGACCAAGAAAGAAAGTAGTCCAACAATAATTGGTATACGGCAGAAAGCAATTAAAACCTTCGAATTGCTTTGGTTTTTTAAGATAGTTAATTAAAACAGGCGTGACTTTGCGGAAATCCATTATAAAATACAATAGACGACGTATATTTAGTAACCTAATCCGCTTAACTGTTCTTAAAAAGTCATAAAGAACCCTATAAGAAATCGACACGTATTTTACCTCTCAACGAGGCATCCTCAGTATGACGATTGACTTGCTCTGCTCTCGACGCTTGACGTGTCAATACGTCGGGTCCGGTTACGCAACAAAGCAATTGCGCGGATTAGGTTACTAAATATACGTCATCTATTGTATTTTTTTTTGTTTTTTTTGTCAGTTAATAAATTGACGATGCTCAACCTAGAATTATTCTTGAACAATTTTTTGAATTTTTTAAAACTTCTTATTTTCTATGGGTGTCCTTAAAATGTCTACAATTAGAGTAGTATCATGGACTCCATTTTGAGTTTTTTTGAGGGTGGGAAATTATCAAATAACTTCTCCCGCTCTGGGCGGAGCGGGAGGGCGTGTCAGACTCTTACCAGATTCAGTTGCCTGTACATTGCCAGGGGCCACGGTATCTCTTTCTGACTTTCCGACGCGACCCCGGCAGTCCATTTTGTACTTGGATTTTCTGCCTGCATTTTAATCTCGTACAAATATACACCATCATCATCCACAGTCTGATTTCACCCACTGTTGGGCGTAGGCCTCTGTTTTCATGTGCCAATCCTCACGCTCCTGTGCCAGCCTCATCCAGGTTCTGCCCCGAAATGGTAACAACGTCGTCCGCCTCTCTCGCTACCGGACGACTGATACTTCTTTTAAAATATACATAACTAGCTTTTTAGAAGTCGAAAATGGTTCTAATTGGATTTTTTATTGGTTTTAAACGTTTTTAATTTTTTTTATAACCAGTGATCGGAGTAGGTAGATTGATTTTTAGTAATTGTATCATAAATGCACACAGAAAGAATAACATGGATAAGCCATTTTTCCGGAAAGTAATTCCGGTATTTCCGGATTCAATTAAATATTGTTAATGTTGGTAGTGATGTTATTACTACTGTACCACCCATGATCCTTTGTTCTGATTGGTCGTTGGGTTTTGTCAAATCGTGACAAAAAAAAAATAATAGGAAGAATAATAAAGAATAAAATTGCTCATTTTATTACAATTCCTACCTTTTTTTTGAGGATGGCAAATCATCAAATGACTCCTTCCACTCTGGCAGAATACAATTCCTACATAAGTTCCGGTTTTTTTTTAATAATCCACCAATTCCGGAGGAATGTCCATAGTGATATATACGTTTCGGATCAATGACCCCAGTTCAATCTACCTACTCCGATCACTGGTTATAACATATAAATTATTATGTTGAAATGTTTGAATACTTATCTATACTTATAATATAAAGAGGAAAGATTTGATTGTTTGTTATTGTTTTGTATTGAATACGCTCCGAAACTACTGAACCGATTTGAAAAATTATTTCACTGTTTTAGCTACACTATCCCCGGGTGACATAGGCTATATTATATTTTCATAAAAAATAGGGATCCTTACTAAAACTCCAATAATGTAACCCAAGGTGTAAAAAAATTACCATAAATGTAGGTAGATGTAGGTAGCTAGGTATGTACCTACATAGGTAGGGTAGGTAGGGAAGTAGGTGTGCCGTAGATAAGTACTTAGTGCTACCCGTGCGAAGCCGGGCCGGGCAGCTAGTAAAATATAACAATCTTTATTATACTCGTAGTGTAGGGATTTAAAGGTTAAATAAACATGAAACAAAAATAAAATGTTGTTATATTTTATGAACACGGAGCTCCGCGTTTAATCTGGTGAAAGTTACACGGGGGTATTATCTTTTTACAACGAAATCGACATACTACACCTACCACAGTATTTCTTTGTAAACAATTGTTTTTTTCCTTTGGGTGCTAGAATCACCAGGCTACTCTGTGCGCTTACTCTGGAGCATGCCACATACAACTGGCCGTGGGAGAAGCAGCTTTACCTCAAGTCTACTCCCGCTATCTTAATATTTTGACCTTGCGCTTTGTTTATGGTCATTCCGAAGCAGACTTTGATGGGAAACTGCACTCTTGAATTCGAAGGGGTAATTTGATGGTGTTAGAGGAATCCTAGGAATAAATACAGACCTCTGCAAAGCTTAGAAACCTTCAAATGCAGTTCTATTATAATACGGTGACTTTCGAGACATTCCAATTATAAAGAGTATTTGCATTGCACCAAACTTTAATGTGAGTTCAACCTTTTTTGAATAAAATCGGATTGAGATTTCAAACATGTGTCAAAATAAAATGTAATTTAAATCAAAAGCACTAAGGAGTATTGATATCAACTTCGAAGCAAATCACTCCCAAAATAACTTTCTACCCCTATTTAACCCCGTTAGGGGCTGAATTTCAATAAAATACGAATCACGTCTTCCATCAATACTGTTAAAGAATGTTTATGCAAAATTTGAAGTAGATTGGACCAAGGAATCACGTTGTTCCATACAAACTTTGCCCCCCTTTTTCACCCCCTTAGGGGTAGAATTTCGGAAAATCCTTTCTTATCGGATGCCTAAACCATACAAAAAATACACCCTCCAAGTTTCAAGTCTCTACATTCAGCGGTTTAGGCTGTGCGTTGATCCGTCAGTCAGTCATTCAGGACAAAGCATTTTATATGTATAGATTATGTTTACTTACAATGCAATGAACTTACACTGTTCCATACATATAAGAAACATTCCCTTAGTGAAACATTAAGGGTCACTTTGTAACTGTTCCGTTGTCCAAACAATTTACTTCATAATTTACAATCGTTAGTCAAGACTATTCGTCTTTTGTCTAGACAATAATTCTTCATTATCTTCAGATCATTAATTTAATGTTATATTACATACTACTACATCAAACTGAATATTTTGGTACAAGAAGGAATTATTGCAGTATGTGAAATGATTTTCATACTCCATTTTGTAACTAAAAATTAGATCACGTTGCAATTTCTTAAAAACGGATAAAGGTTTATAAAGGCTTCAGATCCATTACATCTAATCTTTAAATGAGGTTCTAGTGCACTTAAGGTTTGGACGCATTTTTAGGAACTGTAAATTCTTCTGCCGTGCCTTTTTCCAACTATGTTGGGGTTCGCTTCCTGTCTAACCGGATGCAGCTAAATACCAGTATTTTACATGGAGCGACTGCCTATCTGACCTCCTCAACCCAGTTACTGGGTAACACGATACCCCTTGGTAAGACTGGTTGTCAGACTTTCGGGCTTCTGAGGACCCGTAACGACTGTCAAATAGGTACCCAAGAATGACAGCCGGGACCAACAGCTTAACGTGCTTTCCGAGGGATGGAGGGGTCTCGGTATGTTAAGATGGTCACTCATCCACGGACTGACCGTAGCGTAACTTAACCTGATCGATTGACCCGTGCGGCTGTTATTACTTAGCTGCGAGCCCCGCGATTTCAAACCTAAAATGTGTTCAACCAGTGTGACAATCTACTCGTCACTGTCGTCGCTATAGTCAAGTTATGATAGAATTTGCCTTTATGATGCTGCGTTCAAACGAAAACCTCGACAGTTTAAGTTGGAAACGGTCTCACTTTCTAGAAATAAAAATATATTTTTCTCAAACATGCTTGGAAATTGGAACATTATTTTGACAACCTTCTTCGAGATAAATCGTAACGTAATTACGATATATCGTACTTTACTTTTACTTTTTATTTAGTACTGGTCGCCAGTGCGCCGGCCGGCAGTGTTTGTATGAAAATCAGTATCTTGGCGTTTAGCGGCCAAATCAATTACTATGAAAACTCATATTTGTCCTGTTATTTAAAAATGGAACGAACTTTTTACTTCAACACATGGCAACCAAGGAGGTTACATATCAAACATTTTATTTTTTCGATTTGGTTTGAAAATATAGCAGAAACAAATGAACATATTGACGCGTGAAAAATTATCGTCGTTCGTCATTGATTTTGGAGTTTATAATTAAATCACTAAATTTGAATTTCCGCGCATTATTTGAGAAAAGTAGCATACTAGCCTTGGCTGCAACCAGGCATTGATGAACTCACGTATGATGATCGTCCATCAATGCCCCAGTTGGAGGCCGCGACAATAATGTACTATATTTTCCAGGTATTATTATTACATTAATCACATACACAGGTGCATGAATAAAATTCTTAAAGTACACTTAACTTTAAAAGTTTTACCTACTTTACTTACTTATTAGCTGTTTTACACAATAGGGATGATGCCTGGGTAAAAAAAAGAAATTCTATTTAGTCTGTCAGTCAGATAGTAAAAAAATATTAGACGTGTATTTTTTGCTTTATCATATTAATAAAATTTACTTAGATATAACGCATTAAAGTTGGAGAGTGGGGGTTGGTACGTCTCAAGTAAGTATAAAATCTACATACTCGTGACGTCATGGCACATTTTAACTCAACGTATCGCCGTAATCTTTTGATTACGTAAAAAAAGAAAAAATACGTGTGTAATATTTTTTAATAAATAGAAGGATGGAAAAAATAAATTATGTCATCATCCCTATTATTATTGCCAATGAGGCACAAACTAGACAGTTGTATAGTCTGTATCTTGGCGCTCAGAGTCTTTAGCTTGTTAGGTAAATTTCATATAGAAAACCAACCTTAACAAATCATCATTGTTAACAGCTTCTTGTGAATTGATTGCCTAAACTCTCAAAGTAGCTTCGATCAAGTATCCCTGTTCTCCTAATCCAGACTGTACAAACTTAGCACCCAACTAAGTTTACACTTCTCTTAATAGCCACACATCTTAATACCTTTCACCTCGACACTAGTTCTCTCTCTCGTACAAGTACTAAACTAATTCAAACACAGCACAAATCTACCGCAAACACATCACGAAATATCTGCGCATCCTGGAATTAATCACACTCAAATTTCAACCTTATCTCTTAAGATATATAGCCCATCGTTGAACGTATGATGTGTGGATCGTGAATTCAAGCGTGTGTTCCATTAGATACAATTAATTTGTAGACGAAGGGGTGGAGTGTGTAATCAGCTCATCAGTTCGAGAATGTCATGACCCTTATTACCAAAGGTTAGGGTTCAAAATTCGGGGTAAAATTATCTTGTTACGATGCGAGAGACGAGAGAATTTCATCCAAAATTGATTGATTTGTGTTTATTTATCCATGCGGTTTATTTTAATACTCTCGGAATCTATTTTAGGATATTAATATTAATGAAGGGATTTATTAATCTTATGTATTGAGAGTTGCAATTTTGCGCTCGTTATAATATCTTGCAAAAGGAATAACAGTAATAGTAATTTATTTCCAAACTTCTGTACACATTAAATCAAATAAGGTCTCGCCTGAACTAGGACATCCTGTATGACAGGGGTCGAAGTTTCTCCAGTTACATGGATCAACATGAGAAGGCTTAGACTAGATTTAAAAAAAATAGTATAGATTGTATCTAGATACAATCTATACTATTTTTTTAAAATAATTAAAAGATATAACTAACAAATAAAATAACAAAAAATATTCTAAAACAGAGGTAATCTGTTTTAGAATTGAATAAGGGTAGCATTAGCAGTACCTACCTCATGTAATTCATTCATTCATTTCAGCCGAAAGACGTCCACTACTGGACATAAGCCCCCAAGAACCGCTACTTCGACCGGTTCTATGCTTCCGACATCCAGCAGTTTCCTGCGGCCTTCACCAGGTCATCGGTCTACCTTGTGGGGTCTGCCAACGCTACGTCTCCTGGTACACGGTCGCCACTCCAGAACCTTTCGGTCCCATCGCCCATCTGTTCTACGAGCAATGTGCCCTGCCCATTGCCACTTAAGTTTAGCAATTCGTCGGGCTATGTCGGTTACCTTGGTTCTCCTGCGGGTCTCTTCATTTCTGATTCGATCACGTAGGGAAACTCCAAGCATAGCCAAATCCTATATTATTAATTGAGCAATATTTATGTATTTATTTGTAATCACGTTCTCGAAAACGGCTCTAAAGATTTCGATGAAAGTTGCAATATAGCGGTTTACGGGGGCGAAAAATCGATCTAGTTAGGTCTCATATCTGCGAAAATTTGATTTCTCCGTATTTTCACCCGAGCAGCTCGGTCGTCCAAAGTTTAGAACAAGATAGCTACCATAGAATCATTATTCTATCGTACCGACTATCATGGCAGCATGGAATTAGTACGTACCTACTATCATGGCAGCATGGAATTAGTATGGACTTTCCTGTACTATTAAATCAGGATTCTATATTTTCACCTCGCTCGGTCACCGGTCGGTTGATAATATCTCGATCGTTGGAAATTTGTATAGAGTTCGACACTATGATTGTTCGCAGATTTTGATGAATTTAAAATGTTTTGCTCTGACTTTTTCTTAGTTCTCACCCTAGCGAAACCCAGGTCAAAATAATTATTTTAGAAAATTTAGAATTTCACTCAACTTAGGACAAATGACACATGACTTATTCCCGCGATGGCGAATAAACCATGAATGAAACCAGGATTCAAGAAATCACTTACTAACATATTAACAATTTTTTTTTTCTAAATTCAAAAGTGACTATCATGTGCCTAATTGAAATAAATAATTTGACTTTGACTTTGAATAAAATAGATTATAGTCCATATGCGGAAATGTTTCGACATAAAAGTTATACAGGGTGTATCAGAAAGGTGTGGTCGAATTTAAGGGTGTAGTACAGACCATCAAACTAAACAACTTTCTTGATGGAGTCAACATCATAATCGAGAAAAAATTATCAGCCGTCGAAGTCGAAGCTTCAATACCTACTCGACCCAAATGTATGGGACATTTGGGTCGAGTAGGTATTGAAGCTTTGTACGGGACAGATAATATTTTTTTCTCGATTACTATGTTGGTCCCATGGAGAAACTTGGTCAGTTTTACCGTCTGTACCTACCACCTTTCTGATACAGCCTGTATAACTTTTATGTCGAAACATTTCCTTATATATATAATTCATTTCAATTAGGCACATGAAAGGCACTTTTGAACGTTAACATTTACAAAAAAAAAAAAAAAAAATTCTAGTCGCCCCTTCCAAAAGGTAGTTTTCGTAAGGAGACACACTGGGCAAGATACTCCACCGTTACTCTTTTTTTTTTTTTGTATTTATTTTTTACTTATTCCATTAACTACCCTCCTCACACACAATACTTCCTTTTTCTTCCATAACTAATAAGTATCGCAACAAATCACAGTTTTCTCGAACAATTAAATATCCCGAATCCCGAAACTTACTAAAGTCATTATTCATATAAATGTTTATACAATATCCCGTAAATTATATGGGTAATTGTTTTTCCTTATTTCTCGAATATAATGTGGGCAGTACGTGAGTGGTCCATTTAGTTTGTAGGTCCACTTAGATTCAAGAGTACAAGATAAGGAGTGTGATTATGTTTTCGCTTCTATTGCCAAATATTTTGAGTGGCTATCGTGGGTTGTTGGCGCCATTTAAGTGTTTTCATGTGATCTATTGAGTGCCAATTTCACCTATAAAACTGAACGCGATCAGCACATCTAAAACGCGTTCAAGAGTTGTTAGTGTCCATTATTGTGGAATATTGACACTGACAGTTCTTGAACGCAGTTCAGTTTCATTGATGAAATTCGACCTGACGGTAAAATGAAGTGAGCATCATTTTGTTGTGCAGTGGTACATTTGTTTTGCTTTTAGTACATAGATCTTGCCAGGAGTTTACTGGGGTCTGCCTCATGTAATTCTCACTAAAGGTAAAAAATTTAACGTAAGTACCTTCTGAATTCATATCAGCACAAAAAAAAGCGGCCAAGTATGAAGTCAAACTCGCACACAAAGAGTTTCGTGAATTGTAGATTTATTGACCATCTTCTATTTTGTTAAGTACCTGGGACTTGTTGAAAGACCTACACTGTCCTCCCATACCTATTAACACTGCTATTTGAAAATATTGTAAATAATTAAAAAGAGTAACCGTGGAGTTTCTTGCCGGCTCTTCTCCATAGGAAACGACCAATTACAACACAGAGCTCTGCCCTACAGCACTGCATATACTAATAAAAGACGTAAAAATATAGTTTGTCCACAAAATACAACAAAACATGCTTTTGTATCCAAATTTTACCTGTACCTCGGTCCTCTTCTCTATAATAGACTAAACTCGAAAGCAAACATTTATTCCCTGAACTACACAAATTGTAAGAGAATTCTCAAGGATGCTCTCCAAAGATGTCTTACAAAGATACAGAGAATTTACTAACTGTGCTAAAGTGAAAAATGTCACCTACGTTAAGTATAAGTACTTATATCAAATTTAGAAACTAAGAGTTAAGCTCCTCAACATGTAATTAGTGATCTATTGTCAACATGTTGTTTATTTATTTATTTTACAAGTCTATTTTAGCTCCTCTCGCTTGAAACACAGGATTACCTCGTTCAGGCACATAAGTCAGGAGTATAATTTACATTTAAGCAAAACTGTAGAAATTTGTATGCCTTGTAATTTTTTGAATAAATATTATTATTATTCAAGTCAAAATTCAAAATTCAAGTCATTTATTCAAACTAGGCTGAGAATCAGCACTTTTCGAACGTCAACTACATAAGACAGTCCCCCAAAACGCCCACCCTTCACCACTTCCTAGTGCATTAGCTGGGAAGAAGAAGTGGCGCAACAAACTCCCCAGCTGCACAGCTGTCTGTTCAGTTAGAAGAACAACAAAAAAAGATTATATATATATTCAAAATAATTAACATTACGCAACACAAAACATTATTAAAATTATTAGCCATATGTTAGCTAGCACACGCCAATATACCAGACAAAATCATCGAGAACAGCTACGCTCAGGCAGAGATAAAAA
The DNA here is from genome assembly GCA_947364205.1 of Agrochola lota. Taxonomy (NCBI): domain Eukaryota; kingdom Metazoa; phylum Arthropoda; class Insecta; order Lepidoptera; family Noctuidae; genus Agrochola; species Agrochola lota. Next base: position 4,307,788 of record OX376225.1, on the reverse strand, counting down.
AAAAATTACGTAAACAGAACTTAATATCAAAATAAAACCCCCCAGGCATAAAGGGCGTGCCCGCTTACATGTTGTAACTGGAAGTTATAAATGATAAACTAGGACCATCGAGGTATTAATTAGAACCGTGCACCTAGCGTCTGACGTTTCATAAGTGCCCATGTAGGTTTATGTGAAATAAAATATTTCGAATTGAATTGAATTCGAACCACCTTACATGTTTTAGTGCAGAAGCTACGTTTCTTGTATGAGGAACCATCATTTAATAATACATTTTTATAATTCCTTGCTATTGCGAAAATAGTAGTTCCCACTCTGTCAAAATACCTATTACGGTTCAAAAGATACAGTCCTGTGACAGACGAACGGACGAATGAACGGACAGCGGACCCTTAGAAATAGGGTCTTGTTTGCACTCTTTGGGTACCCTAAAAATTACTTTTATTCCTTGTTTGTTCACTAATGCAAACCATTTCGGCTGTATGAAGAGCCGAAGTCTTACGAAGTTTATTGTTCGAAATTTGATTTGGGTGATTCGATTTCGAATATTTCACTAGTCGCCCATAAGTAGTGGTAGGTATCAACACGTTGGAACTGAGATGCAAGTGTGCGCTTTTGATGCACTACCACTTATTGCTTGATAATAGGATCGATGACGCGACTGCTCTAGCTGCGGCGGTCGCGCGCCTGTGCCTCGCGGTGCCTGTTCGCGGCTCCGCCAGTGCGTACCCATATTGCTCGATATGCTCCCACAACCCAGGCGATCAATCTGCTGATCGCCCCGATTGCTCAGGAGCCCGATGTTGACATATTTATGTATAGCAGTAAATGTATGTTAAATGTTTGCATGAAGTTTTTTACCTAAATGTTGTTGTTGGCTTGGTGCGCGCTTTGGTGTTTACTGTAAGTGCAGCAAGCAATTGTTATATAAATAAATAAATAAGTCTATTCTACAGCTATTAATAATACCTACTTACCATAACGACACAATCAAATCGACTACCAATATTATTATAACCTAATGAATAAAACCATTAGTCTCTCCTCGTAACAGATACTTCGACCTTCCAAAACCTGATTACAAGACACCATTGCTGTATTATCTATCAAACGCTTTAACAATACAAAATTATTTAAATCAACGTATATCATCACGCCATTATCTGCAATTGCGTGTCGTCCTGTTCACGGCACGGGATCGACGGCATCTTAATGTCTTAATCAATACAAGCAATATGTAGTCGTCGGTAGGTAGGTATACTTTGTTCCAAAATTATCTGATGGAAATAGAAACAAATGGATCAGAAAACGTACCTGTGGATACCAATTTATAGTACAAATTGGGAGCTTTGGTTTGGGTATTTGAATATTTAAACACGAAATTCTAAATTTACATTACTTTAAAGATTTTTTTGTCTTTCTTCATTTGACTTTTAATAACCTTCATTTTCATTGATGACTTATTTAGTTATTCTAACAATAATTGTTGGAAAAAGTGAAATATGAAGTTAATACGTTGGTAATACAGATGAATGTGTTACTAATTCCCTTTAGTGAGTGATTACGTAAAACTGTAACCTTAAGGCTTCATGTACACGACGCCGGACCCGCTCCGTGTTTGCACGAATGAATATCGCCCATGCGCTGCTGCACGGTCTCACCCGCCGCGCCGGCGCCGCCACCGCGTAGATTTTACATTTTCATTCTTAGATGTTTTGAATTTTTTTCATCTTACGGTCCGGCGTCGGTGCAGTTCCGGTGCGGTGATGCAACTCCGGTTTCATGTACAGGAAGCCGTACAGGGTTTGTTTACACTTTCATGAGATACTTTTCGACCACACCGTAGGTACCAACATTGATTGCGTGTAGTCCCTTAATGATTCAACCACGGCGTAGTGAATGTAATTGTAGAGTAGATTGACTCATCTTTATTGTGATTGCAGTAAACGATTAAACATTTGCAGGTGTATTGCTTTTGTGGGTAGTAATTTGATCTACAATGCCATTGTACTTTTATTTTTTTGTCGGGTTGATTGCTTATTTAGCTTCGATAGTTAATCTATTGATTGGCCATTGCCTTTGGTTTTTTGGATCTCGTTCCTACTGAGTAGCAAACTTATACCTTGTAACTGACTTGACTTGACGACACGGTTGGCGCAGTGGCTGAGCGATCGACCGGATCGATCCGGGTCTGGTTGTTAGTGTATGTGAGTTTCTATGTATGTAAACGCACCCACGATACAGGAAGAAATTCTTAATGTGGGACAAACTTTAAAAAAAAAAAAAAAAACTATGCCTGTCTGTTTGTACGTCTTTCTTAAAGTTCTGTCCAAAGAAAGTGAGGAGGAACAGTTTTTATAAGTTTCGTCTTTTTTCGGTATAAACGTGTATAAAATACTATAAAACCCACACATGGTACAGAATTACAGATAAATCCATAACAATGTCACCCCAAAAAATGATTTATGCGTCAGCTCAAACTTCCTATATTATTATTCCGACGACAATCGCACCCAAAAAGTTTCACCTACCCTTTATCCCAAAAATTGCTTATCCACATTTTGCTTGATCCACGCGTGCGGTCTGCACAGTGTTTCGCGAGGCAACAACAACTGCGATAAATCCAACCTTTTGGCACAATGCGCACTATTGGGGATATTAATAAGCGGTCGTGCTGTGAATGGCCGGATTTAGGCTTGTTCGATAACACTGCGGTTTTGGATTAGAGTCGCGGTGTTAATTGAGTGTAGGGTTTCTTGTCAAGTGAATAGAGGGTGATATATTGGGTACGAGCTGCAGCCCGCGGTTTCACCAGCATAAGTCTCGATCCCGTGGTAATATCGGGATAAAAAGTATCCTATGTCCTAACCCAGGTCATGGTCTATCCATGTGCCAAATTTCATGCAAATCTGTTCTGCCGCTTTGTCGTGAAAGCACAACAAACAAAGAAAGTCATTTTCGCATTTATTATATATTAGTTAGGATTAAATGTTTTGATGCTACAAATGATCTTCTCAACCTATGATCTTCTCAACCTTTGATCTCGTAAGAAGTTCAAAACAGGATTACTTAGGAAGATGGCCCGTAGAAAAAGAAAGAAAAAAAATGTTTGGGACACGCGCAGGTAATAGTAACAGTAGAATATGAACATTAAAAAAACAAGCGAGCCTTGCGGCTCACTTGTTTTTTTTTTAATATTATTATTTTTTAATTTTTTTTATTAATGTTCTAGTTCACTAGTTCGAGATATTTCATATTTCTATACAGTAATATTGCCAAATTAATCAAAACAGGTAAATATTTGACAGCAATTTGCGAATTTGCCAACTTTTAGAATGGACGCTCTTAAGGTACAAACAATTTCAATTAAATTTTAGCGTTAGAAATAACATAATCTAAGGATAAAGAATACAGATTCACGTTTATTAACTGAAGGGTAATATTTACAAGTGGGTCCATAACAACTTATAACTAAACAATTAATAAAAATAGCAAAATTATAAACTAACTTAACTAAAACTATTCAAAAACTAAAATATAGCATCGTAAAATTCATCCGCATCGCTGTCGACTGGTAATGTACCCAAGAGACTGGCCGCATTGCCACGTTGTATGGCAATGCTTAGCCTCTGCCCAAGGTAAAAACCAACCCTTGGGTCACGGGAAGTGTCAAATAAAGTAAATATTATTTGAAATTCGCGTCTGAAAGCTCTTAAAAGCATTTTCCACATGCAATATCAATTATTTTAATTATAAATCTGAAATCTAACGAAAATCACTAATTGACGACTTACAAATGCTTCGAATTTCCTAAAAATCTAATGCATTAACTTAGTTAGTCAGTTAGTTGTTCGATACTAAATTGAAATTGAGCGGTGTCATAGAATAAGAATGAATTCTTCGTATAGATGTGAAACTCCTGCTCCGATTGAATACAAAATGCGTACAGTTTCGGGCACGTCAACTCTGTCAGTATTGTCATGACACTTGTGACGCACACCGACTCTTTGACAGTCGTAAGAAATGGCTGTGACGCACGGATAACTGGCTTAGTAACAAACCGAGTACAAATGTGACGTAGCATGGGAACTGAAGTGACAGGTATTACGTTTAGTCGGTTACCTGACAGCTCTCTCTTTTCACGTGGTTTTTTTTGTTATTTGCCTATATGGTATGGTTTCGGTCGGCACGGGTGCGTTAACAGTACGTGACCGGTTAACTATCTAAACTAACGAAATATAGAAAAATGCACTAAGACGCGTCTGTTAATATTTAATTTTTATTTTTATCTTTTGCAACTAAAATAAAAAATAAATAAAGAGACAATTATAACACACATTAAAACATACAAGAAAATAAAAATAAAAAAGAAGGTTCACAACACTTTCATAAATATGACATCAAGTATTAAGGCGCTTCCCTGAGCAAATAACCTTGAGCATTCGTTCCCTCTTTGTCGCACCACTCCACGCGCATGAGTGGTAAAGTACCTAGAGAATACGCACAGATTTTAGAATAATTTCTTTATAAAATAAAATTTTGGTCTTTTGAAACAATTCAATCGTGAAAAATGTCCATTATTAAATTGTGTCTACTATCTTAATCTTTCCATTAGTGTCATTCGCAAAATAAAAATAGTGTTAACTTCAAGACGAGATGCATGTTAACAATAATTATTTCTCATTTCTGTGGTTTTGTTGTAAGGAGATTAATTAAACATTTACTATAACAAAAAAAAAAAAATGGAATTAACCATTATGGAATCAAGATTTATATTTTTTATTCGTTGCTATTTCTTTTAAATAACAAATAGATAGCTCCAAAAAAACTGCTCAAAAAAAGGCTAGCGCATCGTTTTGCTTGAGGACGCGCCTTAAGATAAAGTTTGTCTTTGTAGAACGTCGTGTGATGTATTATTAATTAACTGGTGATGTACAGTCAATAGCACATCGCCCTTGGTGGTTACACATTGACCTTGAGCTGACCTGGCGTAGTACAGAGTCTTAATAAGAGGCAAGATTACTGGTTTTGTTACCACTGACGTACGGCCTACAGCTACTGCACGAATATCGCTTCTGTTAGATGTTATTATTCTATGATGGCATGCTCTGCCAAGATCTAATTATATGAGCCTTTGTTGTAGGACTGGTCTATAGGCGACAAATGAAAGAGGTCGAACGACGCGACCGCAACTCGATTGCGAATCGAATGTCGTGTTTATTACTTCGTAGATTGATTAAACGAATTCATTGGTGGTTAATTGTGAATTTGCCTTGTTCTTTACGCAAACGCAATAACTTGTTAAGTCATATTACCAAATACATTCGTAAAATTGAAATGAATGTATGCAGATTTTCAAAATGCTACTTCTAAGTTATGTCGTACTGTAAGTAATCTTTAAGTTTCACCATCCATTGATGACGTATGAGGCAAAGATGAAAAGTAGACGGGTAGAAATCAAAAGTAATGTCTTAATGTGAATTGGCTGCCATTTGTTGGAAATGAAAAAAAAATGTCTCTGTTTTCACGGCAAGTGTATTAGGTGTAAAATGGATGACATTACGGGATGTCGTGATCGTGGCATGATCCCTAAGTCGAAGAAATTATAGAGCCTCCCACAGACAGGCTCAACGCGAATCTGGTAAAACAATTTCTACTTCATTCGCGGCGCGCCTGTCTGCAGCCTTAACGGTCAAATTACTGAGTTGATGCCCAGTTATGGTCGTTTTACGTCATTTTGAATTGTTCACTAATATTTTTGCCTTCAGACGTAGGTAGGTATCGCTTAGCATCTTGTTGATTTTTAAAGGTTTTCCGAAAGTTGCGTTTGGTCACCGATTAATACAGATGGTTAACTCCGCAAAATCATTTAAATAAAAAGCGACTCTTGCTAAGACACAATAAAGTGCAATTCAGGTCGCACAGCGCTAATTACCTACAGTTATATTCACCTAGAAGTGGCCTCTCATTCTATCGCGTAACTCTTAGATCTTCTGACTATGTGACACTCACTGAATTGGCCCAACAGGTCGAGCCCGCCGGGTACTTGTAGCTTCATAACTAAAAAGCGGAGTATTCATCTATGGTTTGGTTAAAAGACGCTGAATCAGTTTTTCATAAGACTTATAACGTGGCTTTTCGAGTTTCCAGCTATCTCAGCCAGCTAACGTAGTATTAGAAAGTGTGATCGTCTAAACCTTGTATTTTATTCCTGTAAAAAGTTTTATCTGAGTTTTCCTGTTACAAAATCATCTGTGTCAAGCTGAAGTTAGCGTCAAACTAATATCAGCACACTGTCACTAAACAAACACCAGGAACACGTGTTCCTATCCCTTCGGGAAATTCCAGCGTAATATTGTGGTAACAACAATAACTCTGATTCAAATCTCACAAAATAATACCTACATACCCGGTGATTTTTAATTCAAATTCAAACACTGAATTAAAAATCACCGTGTATAAAAACTCTACCTACCCTCCAATCGCAAATTTAATTGTTAATTACATTGGCGACGGTAGCTTTTACCTTCGGGCCATTCAACAATATTTTCCTAATTTACGCCTATTATAAATTTAAGGAGTGGACAGCGCTATTTGTAGTCGAATAAGGAAGTACCACGGAGGAAAAAAAATCGGTTACAGAAGGTCAGTTCCATACAATGAACGAAAACGCACCCACACATACATTATTTTTAAAACAATCCTGTCCGAGAGGGTGTTGTTAAACGTCGTGTTGAAAGTTTATAAATTAATGTTATCATTTCCAGAAAAAAAAGACCAATATTTTTTTTTGCCTTCAAGTCGTCGTATGACCTCTGTTGAAAATTTGCATCTTTTTAATAAAATTAGGGGTAGGCAATATATGTACTAAATAGGTAAATTTTAAATAGCTATAACTTTTTTATATTCAATAATAATAAGATTCTTTTTTAATTTTCAGCAATGTTATTTCAGTACCTATGAGTCCCTTTTGGATCGGACTGTTTTTTACATAGGTATTGTGGACACGCTTCATTTACAGCAAATACAAGCGCAGTCGTGGCTGGCATTGGTTTGCAATAGTTGATAGAAACTTGTAATTATAGATTTTGAGGTGTTATCTACCCTAATACTATAAAGAGATTTTTTTTGTTTTGTTTGTAATATTTAAAATCAAAAACTCCTGGACCAAAAAAATATTTCACAATGCTATATTATCACTGAGTAATATAATATTTTATAAAAATGGCACGCGGGTGAAGCCGCTGGTGGAAGCTAGTAATTAATAGTTCGAGATCTCCACAGGTACGCGTGTATGTGCGCGTGCGCTCTTTTTCGCTCGTTGCATGGAGCTGGCCTTCTATACCTATGTATTTTGTGACGGAGGTAAGAAGTACGATTTCTAGTCGTACAACGTTTGTCGCACGATTTGTCTTGTCAATTATAGCGGCGCCATCTTAGATTCGCTTTCTTCTGTTTTTAGAGTATTTATATAATAATGGGTGTTGTATAAATATATTTTGTGACGAGTCTTGTTTTTTTTTAACTGTATTTGGCAGATCATTGGCTAATCTTAATTGTTTTAATGCTCATTGGCTAGCAGAAATATGCTGTAGCATTTCATAGCTAATCAGTTATATCGGTCTCAAGCTGGGCATGACTGGCTTTTATAAAAAGAGAAAGCTGTAACTATTGCAAGGAATGCTTTGGTAACAAATCACTATAATCGTAGTGGCCTAGTTAGTATGATCAAAGATCATTTTTCTTTTCATTTGTGATGTGCAAACGTATTTAGATTTAATGACAGGAAGGTACGCGCGGAAGGGCTTAGACCGCACGTCATCATCATCATCATTATTTCAGCCGAAAGTCATCCACTGGTGGACATGGTCCCCCTCCAAGCATCGCCACTTCGACCGGTTGTATGCTTCCCGCATCCAGCAGATTCCTGCGGCCTTCACAAGTTCATCGGTCCACCTTGTGGAACGCCTTCCAGGGCTACGTGTTCCGGTACGCGGTCGTCACTCCAGAACATTCCGGATCCATCGGCCATCTGTTCTGCGAGCAATGTGCCCTGCCCATTGCCATTTAAGTTTGGCAATTCTTAGGGCTATGTCGGCTACCTTGGTTCTCCTGCGGATCCCACGTCAGTAGTAATAAAGCCAGTATAAGCTGGCCTCTTATTCTATTGAAAATCAGTACTACGCTAGGCAAGCTCAAGGTTAAATTCTTTACACTGACGAATGGCTTATAAAAAATAAAGTATAAAAAAATATATTTAATAAATTATTAATAATAAATTATAAAAAAATATATTTAAAAAAATAAAGTTTTTGTTTTTAAATTTTATTATTAATAAAGAAAGAAAGAAAGAAAGAAAAATAATTTTATTCGTCACAGAAACCCGTGCATAAAAAAATAATAAAAACTGGAGTAGGTAACAAAACAATAACAATACGTATACAATAACGACAATAGTGATTTTGACATTATTAATGATTTAGCATTATTATGAATTACTTTGAAATTATTAGTAATAATTACCGCCAAATGTATGTACTAACTCTAGTGTTCAAGATGTGTACCTATGTAATTACAAAAAAAAAAAATGATTTCACGTTCTGGAAAATAAATGATAAAAAACTATAAAAATAATTTCACTGAAAAATATTCAGATTATTTTCACTGAAAAGTACTCATTATCTTGAGTACTTCACGATTGAATTCTCATCAAAAGCTGTTTTACTACAGATGAATATTATTAGTAGAATTATTCCAATAAATTATTCAGTGGGTCGTAATGAGAGTTACCTGCTTGAACACAAAAATATTTTACCCGATGCAAATTAAAATGAAGTGTTCCTAATTAATTGAATTAATGCACCGTTTCAAAGGTATTTATTTTATGCTTCAGACGGCTTTTCATATTTTCCGAGTTCATTCATTAATAGTAGTTTATGAAACTGTTGCATAATGAGGGGTATTAAAATAACAGGTGTTACACGAGTGTTTTAATACCTATTTATGTGCAGTTTCATACACTACTTTATCTACTCTCATACATCGGGATTGAACCTACAAAATAAAAGATCAAAGTTAAAGATCAAGAATAAAAAAATCCCACGAATTTCAGTGCAACTCCACGTATGAATGGCGCCTGCACCCAGTACATCACCGCGCATGCGCTAGAGCGGTGCTGCTGTCCCCCGTAACGTTCCATTACAAAAGTTGTCATGTCATGTCCTTTTTAAGAGCGTGTATTCTTAAAGTTGGCAAGGTAAACTAAAATATTGACTATGAAATGCAAATTTATATTTTTATTATAAAAAAGACGAATATCGTAACAATGAATTTTTAAATAATATTTTTTTTTTTTTTTTTCTAAAACGGTTTCAACATCAAATATTTAAGTGTTATAATTGCAATTCTACATTAATATTTTAGTTCATTATACAGCGATATTTCATATTTCCAAACAGTTATATTAATAAAAACAAGTCAATATTTTACAGCTATTTGCGACATTGCCAATTTTTTGAATGCACACTCTAAAAAACGACCTACACAAGTCTTGCTTCCATAAAGTGTTTTGCTCCCCCCCCTCTCTGTTGCACCCCAACACAGTCTATTCGTTAAATGAACCACAAAATCCAATTAATGAATTAGATATCTCAAAACTCACCACCAAACAAATTAGCAATACGTTCTAATTCTGGGGATATCCCTTCATAAAATAAGAACAGGGATCCTGAAAAATACCGAGTTTCAGTGGATTATTCATTCGTTGGAATTACCATAGAAATAGGATGGTATAGAAAGGAAACTGAGTCCGAACGTATTTATTTATGAAAATATGCACAAAATTACAGATGCAAATCCGCAAAATCTATTCATATAGAAAATATTTTTGTATTTTTGTAGAATGCTATATTATTGACTGAGTAACAAAGGCCTTTATTGGGTGGGCAATTATCAAATAACTTCTCCCGCTCCTTGTGTCAGACTCTTACTGGCTAAAACCCACCGGTGTTCTTTTAGTGGCCTGTATGTTGCCAGGGGCTACAGTATCCCTTTCGGGCTTTCTCGCGACCCCTACAGGCATCGGTCCTAGCGGCCCCCGTCAGTTGTGCTGACGTCTCTTTGAGGCGCGCGTGGAACACAACGTGCTCTCGACCCGGGTCTGGTGCTTATTAGACGGCGAGCTACCCATTGGTCACCGTCCGCAAGCCCGCGCCTACGGTGGCCGGGAATCGGCCTGCGATTGCAAGCGTAGTACCTGCGATCGACTCCTGCAGCTGTTATTATTTAGCCACGTACCCCTTTAAATACCTACATGAGTGTCAATTCTATGAAGTTTGCTTATTCTATGGTTATACCAAGGTATCACGGTCGTCCCATCTGAAAACCTTTACCGAAAGGGTCGACTGTTTGCACGCCCAAAAACGAAATGGAGATAAATGAATTTCATAATTTTAATCTACTTACACACCACCTTTGTTAGATTACGTTTCGTTATTGAGTGTTTTAATTATAATTACAGTATACTTTATTTATGTTATGTGGGATGATTATTATCTTCGCTATGAATAGGATATCGTTATAATCATTTTAATACTTTCTGTGCCGGGAGCTCTCCTGGAGGGTTAACTTGCAATATGTGTGGCGGCATGGCATACGAGCTGTATGAAAAGTTAATGGAGTCGAAAGTGTTTATTACTTGGCCTAAGATTTCCGATGGATATGTATTTCAACCGTGGTGGGTTAATATGTATAGACCCCTTCCCAGAATGAAACAAATAAAACAAATCGCCAAGTGCTTGGTGACTCAGAGTAGTTCACGGCTATTGGCAGTACTCTGGTGCGCTTGAGGGGCTGGGGCTCATAATCTCCGGGCGAGGTCCACTACCCAACATCAAAAGCAAGGCAAATGGATACCGATAATCTTAATATTTTGTAATAAACAGCAGTAATAAATTGAAATATATTTTGTTATTGCTCTTTCAAAAATGTTACCCATCAATATGGGTAAAATTTCTCACCTCGCAATCTTTATGTACAGTCAATGACTATTTAGGTTTGTTTTGTTGGTTGCTAGGCAACGAAAGAGGTTCGAAGGTGGAAATATATATATAGCTATACATATTATATTACTTAGTTTTTTATTAATTATAATTAAACTACTTTGAATAAAAGAGCCATTTTCAATAGGGTTCCTGCTATGGTAGAAACAAATCTATTAAAAAAAATAACTTAATTAATTGACTTTTTCGCAAGCTACAATGTTTTCAGGTTTCATACTTGATTGACGGGATTTTTTTTATACCTATTTTGATGTTTTTTTTTTTCGTTTCAGCAACATTAAACAAATTTTTGAAAAGTACGGAATTAATATCCATTAAATTAACTATGCAATGGTGTATAAATTAAGTACTGTTCTGTGTACTAGCAGGAGTGTAACAATAAATACAGTTACAGAATGAAGGCAAAACAAATTTTTCGATCGCAAAGCACTCTCTAATGCTTCGCATTATGAGTTGTGCAAATATGTTCACTCATTGTATTTGTTATTTATTTATTTAACAGCTGAAGGACAAAAAGGAAGGAACAGATTGACGGACAGAAGATGGATTGATTGATTGACGGATTGTAGTTGTTCTCTATTTTCACCAGACCAGAGGTCGGTGGCCCAGGTACTTATCCTAAAATAAATGAATTTAACATTATTTATTTTAAAATGATAAAACATTTCAATATTATATAAGTAGGATAGTATACAATCTTAAATATAATATACATCTAACACTATAATATATAAATTATGTACAAGTATACAGAGGAAATAAAAATTAAAAATAAAATTAAGGAAGAGCTCATTGGGCATCAGAAAATTCATCCTCATCGCTGTCAGTTGGAAAAGTGCCCAAAAGGCTGGCAGCATTGCCACGTTGGATGGCAATGCTGATTCTTTGACCTAAAAATTGGCCAGCCCTCTGGTCACGTGAAGAGTCGACCAACCGCTTGGCGATGTCCCGAAATACTCGATGAGCACTCGGACCCCACACGGCCCTAGTGTTTCAATCCCAAACGGCTCAAAAATATAACTACCAATAAGGTTGTTATATTTGCGCCGTTTGAGGTTTTCCGCACCTGCAGCAGCCGCCACAGCACAGCCCGCCGTGAGAGGAAGATGGGATGGCGCGAGGGTGTCGACGCAGGTTGTATCCCACACCAAAGACCTACCCAACTTCCAAGGTTTTTGGTCATTTAACATTATTATATTTGTGACATAACCTTAGGAAATGGCTGATGATATTTGATACACGGCAATTCAGCATTTAGATACAACGTAAGTTTATTTTTTCCCGTCACTCGTTTAAGAAAATATTGTATGTCGTACCATTATTTTAGCGGTGTGCCAGTGTGGCTTCTGTGAACATCCATTATGTCCAAAGTTAATAAAGTATTCGAGGTGCTTTCTTTAATATATTCTATATCTACTACCTCGTTCGTCTACTAATCCTAATTGCTACTGCTGAGCATGAGGTCCTTTTTTTTTTTTTTGTGGTTGTGAAATCATCAAGTGACTTCTCCCGCTCTGGGCAGAGCGAGAGGGTGTGTCAGACTTTTACTGACTAAAACCCACCCACGTTCCTTCCGTTGCCTGTGTGCCGGGGCCGCGATATCCCTTTCGGACAAACCCGCAACCCCAGCAGGCATTGGTCTTTCGACCCCGTCTGTTGGTGCTGACATCTCTTTGAGGCGCGCGTGGAACACAACGCGCCGTCGACACGGGCCTGGTCCTTATCGGACGGCGAGCTGCCCATTGCTCACCGTCCGCAAGCCCGCGCCTACGATGGCCGGAAGTCGGCTCTCGACACCCGACGCCCGGGGAGTCTCCTGCGGTGGTCTGGATTTGTGCCCGATCAATGGCCATAGACTCGCCCCCTATTACATGGGACTTAAACATAACTGACGAAATATGAGTTGTACTATGGGTACATATCTGCCAAACCCTTCCGGGAAACAAGTCGTGATATTATGTTATGATATTCTATAAATAAATAAATAAATATATCTATTGAAACTAACTCCACTTATACTTTTGATGCGGATGGACCCACAACCACCCATAGTCCACATTCTCTAACAAATACGTAATAAAACCTAATCAGCAAAGCATTTCATTTTAATTAAGTGTTAATAAATAAATAAACAACCCGTGTTTACCTGTCATTTAATACAATTCGGTTGACCGAGTTGGCACGATAAACGATTGGCGCACACTCGATTCTGTACTGAGATACTTTACAAGCCATTGTTTCACTAACTGTTTTGTTACTGTCTGGTGTCGTAATGGTATTAAAATTGGCTTCTCACGATCTAGATTTGGCTGTCTGGAGACTATCTTGATCGATATCATCTGCTGCCTTAGTTTCTTTTAAAAAATAACCATCGCCACTTTTTTATTTAAATGGGTATCATCAAAGACGGTCTGATGAAAGATCTGTCTGCACAATAGTCTGATGCCTATAAAAGTAAAACCTACATCTCTCCTCGGCCTATATCATGTTATGGCAAAAGAAAAGATAACGTTTCTGCGTCTTCAATTTGAATCAAAACCTTATCACATGAGCTTCTTCTGAGTTTAAAACTAGTCGGAAAATCTACCTGTAAATTACTATTTTGACATAAACACTGTAATTAAAAAAAAAACGATTGGCGCACACTCGATTCTGTTCAGAGATACTTTACAAGCCATTGTTTCACTAACTGTTTTATTACTGTCTGGTGTCGTAATGGTGATAAAATTGGCTTCTTGCGATCTAGATTTGGCTTTCTGGAGATTATCTCATTATCCTTTTCTGTTGTTTGTACTCAAATGTTTAAATTACAGCTCCTCTTACGTGGTTTTCGTCAACTACGGTTAAAATATTTAATTATTTATTTATTTATGTATGTATTTATTTATTTATTTATTTATATATTCTTAGGAAAGCTTACAGTCTAATATCTATTTAGTATGTACAATAGCGCTTAAGATTGCAATTTATAGGCTTCCGCAAATTAAAATTTACTGGACAACTCTGCTCCTATATCTTTAAAACTCATAAATGGCTTTATAAATTCTCCATTATCTTAGCAAAACTGGTGAAATGTATGTGTACTGCCTAACCCTTCGAGGAAAACAGGCGTCATGTTATATATGTATAATAGGTATATGTAAATTCTCCATTCACGGCAAATATATAAATAATTACTTATTAGTGTTCTCCTTTTTCACTTGATTCCCCGCACAGTGAAAATCTTGCTTAAGTAATCCATTCGTTGCTCACACCAGTTGAGTAATCCTTTAACTATCATGTCAGATTCGGTTTACGACCTCGCCACGTTAAACAGCTTCTTTACAGTCCAAAAATATTCAGAAAATTCTGAAATATGTTAATTAAATTGTTACCATAAACATTTGTCATCATTGTCAGTTAAATAGCACATTCCCTGAACAATTTCAAGTAATACAACGAACATTTTCGACTCAATATTACTTGTATTGATTAAGACATTAAAATGCCGTGTCTGCTGTAGATGGAACGGCACGCAATTTATAGCGAACAGCGTGATATTACAGTATTCTAAATAGTTTAACTGCTGAGCGTTGAATTTACTACAAGCTATTTAAATTGTAATAATGGAAATACTGGGAAATTCTGTAGATAAGAATGGCATCAGCGTTGCGAAGATTCTTCAGTTGATATGCAACGGCTTTCGCAGTCTTCTTACCAGAGCCCACTGGTTTATCATGTTATGGACCAGGAAAGTAATTTCAGAGATTGCAAGAGAATAGAATATCATCAGCAGATGACACGTCCTACATTGAAAATATATGCTATGGATAGTTAATTGACTCAGGCGTGACTTTGCGGAAACGTGACGTGTTGACACGTCAAGCGTCGAGAGCAAATTTGCTCTAGATAAAATTTTGCTTTCGACGCTTCATCACGTCGGGTCCGGGTTTGCAATAAGTCAATCGTCATCCTGAGGATGCCTCGTTGAGAGGTGAAACACGTGTCGATTGCTTACAGGGTTCTCTATGACTCTTTAAGAACAGTTAAGCGGATTAGGTTACTAAATATGCGTTGTCAATTGTATTTTATATGCAGTTTTCTAGTGATCGTTTTATTGTCACCTGCATCGTACTTTGCTTAAAGTTTTTCCACAACTTTTTTTTTGCTTTGAAAAATATTTCGTTACAATGCTGCTGTGGCCGTTATTAGTCTCTTCTCTCTTGTGTTATAGTCTACCTCATTTTAAATAGAGTACAGTCGAACACTATTGCTGAATGGCGATCCATTTCTGAATGACACCTTTTGGCTACTAAAATATCTATTCATACGATCAAAACTCCATTTCCTAAGACCGTCTAACCTTCACCAGAAAAGAACTGCATGAATATAAAATGAAGTAAGTGTCATAAATTCTACCGTCTTTGTCCTCTCATTAAATTCCATCCTTTTCAAAAGGACTGAAGATCACATCGGCGATAGCGCTATAATTTCAATAAACGTCTATTGCAGTCCCTCGAACGAAACGCTTTGGTCCTTCCATTAGATCTTATCGAGCGAAGTGTTATTTTAGATTCAAAGTTTCGGTGGCGGGTTTTTTTTTCGGCGGTGAAATTTTATGACGTCTTGTGGAAACGGTAGTTTTATTTTGGTTCATTAAAAAAAACATGTTTCTTGGTTAGGAACTATCACGGTTTTCAGCAACATGTACTTCATCGTCATTGTGAGGATTCGGAGATCCTCACTGCTGGGTAAGGTCCAGCATCTACTTAAATATTTGTTTAACAATTTCATTAATTAGCGAGCTAGTGAGATAGTGAGCTTTTTTACAGTTGCTTTCTGTACTTACAGTTGCCCAAGACATAGGTACAGTAAACTAAAATATGACATGTTCAAATACACTAACATTTATACGAGTATTATAATACATTTAGTTACACCATATTTTTCCAACTCAGAATTTTAGAGAATCAAAAGAAATTAATGCACCTCACCTAAACGTGTTCAGGAAATTAAAAAGATGTATTAATTCGAGTGCTTATCTCAGATCAGAGTGAGCGAAAACTTTCTAATTGAGATTATCAAGCTAAAATAAAAGCTAAGTTAGAGGAAGTTTAAGCTTTTTATTTTTTCCTAAAACTGAGGAGTGATGTTTCACTTTGAGCCATTATAAGTTCGTGTATATGTTGATCCACAGGCGTATGTTACGTAAAGTAACAATAGGCGATGGAAAATATAGATTTAAAAAATAAACAATACTATTGGTATCGATCCCTCTTAATGGCACACGACATTGCAACAGGCCCAGATAAAGATGGCGGGATGAGCTGTACCCTAATTGCATAATACATGATCAATCATAATCTGAATTGTTTTGAAACAGATTGCTAATCCATTGCATCTTAAGTTCGTTCAAAAAAAAAACTCAGCAACGTAAATAACACAATGAATTTTGTTGAACTGTCAAATGAAACAGATTAGTAGTTATCGTTTACGAAAATATGTTTCGTAATTTGATAGCTGGACTCAAAAAAAACTGAGTTTCAAAACATTTTATTAGATCTAATTCACTGAGTTAGTTACACGAGACTTTATATGCGAAGTCTTTATTACGCAATGCCCAGTAGTCTTAATAGATAGTTAATCGTCTTATTAAAAAATTAAAAAAAAACTATGATATCACAAAATCATAAAACAGCAACTTACTTCGTTTTCAGCAATGTCCTTAGAAATGTCGAAACAGAGTAAATTACAAATTCGATACCCTAACAACGTAGAATGTCCGTGGCAAGACATGCAAATGTGACATATCTCCATACCCACTGTAGTGACATTCTTCAGAAATTACCAAGGCATACCTTTTCTGTTTCTGAGAAATAGCCCAATTAGACCGAAATGGTATTTATGGGGCAGTCCAATTTAACTACAACCTCGGCTTGACCTTCAAGAATCGTAAACCAAGTATCTCCTTTCAAATTTACCCGTTTATTTACGGTCACTGTTTTAGACGAAGTTATTAGCTTCTAATGTAAATTCGGAGGCTAAAATTTAAGGTTCCTGTCAATTCCAGCAAGTTTCAATAATGTGCCTATGTTCTGAGAAGGGACAGGTTCCACTAAGTTGTGTGGTTATTTCACTAAAGGGATCGATAGATACGGTGTCGACCTTGGCACGTCTAGCTTCGGACAGTCCTTTTCAAACAATGAGGCTATAGGACGGTGTTATTTTAATGTTGGGACCGAATCGTGCTGCTGCAGGCCTGCCTTGCTTAACTCCTTTAGATACACTTTCATAACAACACGTAGAGGTGTATCCTATTTTACACCCATATTTTGGCAGTTGGGAGGCACATACATTATTTTTAAAAGATTTTTTAACTTACTTGTTTTACTTTTACTTTTTATTTTGTATTTCACGAATTGTGTCCAAATAAACGATATTCTTTCATTCTTTCTTTAGTTATGTTTAAGTCCCATATAATAGTTGGCGACTTCTTTAAAGAAGTATATTTTATTTTAATATTTATGTTTTTTTTTTTTAATCTTAACGAAAACTCTCAGACGAAAAATATGCAGCTCCGTTTTCAAAATAAATGTTTGCGAATACCTTTACCCAAGAACGGAAACACAATACGGCCGCAGAAACTCATCGACTACCTCTCAGCTTCGTCGAATCAATAAGAAATTTAATTCCCACAAAAGGGGGGTGGTCTCCCAACTTTACAAACAAGTTCGGATGTTTCTTTTTTCTTCTCATTCCGGATTCCCGGTCATTGGAGTGCTCTGAGAGAATGCCGGGCTCAATGCCTTACCCTTTTAATAGTTTTTCATTTGGAAACTTCTAGATTACGTGATAATAGAGCGACGACTGAGTGAATTTTCGGTTAAGTTGTCACTATGTAGGTAAGTAAAGAAATAGTAACTTAGGTTGGACGGATTTAATACAAAAATATGTTTTTTTCATAATTGTTCAATCTGCTGCGGTTTTAGATTACTACCATAAGACAGCCAGCACGTGCACGTAAAAGCCACAGCACAGCAACTTGTTCTTTTTTTAAGCTAAAAATATTTTCTTAACTGCACTGTCTGAATATTTACCGTAATACAATGCAGCATAGTGCTACAAAACGAACAACTAAGCAATCAGCAGAGCGAACCAAAAAATCTGCAAGCCAAAGTCTATATTTCCGATTGCAATAAAAAAAACGATTAAAAAGCAATAAACAACAGCCAAGTGGGTGCATTACAAGAGTATGAATGTACACAGGTTTTACTTGGCAATTTTCCTTGGCTGGCTGCCATGGCGAGCCAGCAGCTTTTGATACATGGAGTTGCAGGTGGTTAAGTAAGTTTGCTTAACTCCCTAGGGTGTAATCATGTCGGGAACTGGAGTTTATATCGATATAAAGGAGCATCTTGTATTTGAGTAGGTTGCAGATGTATTTTTTAATGTAGTGTAGTTTTTTATGGGATCAGGTAGAACATTGTGCTACAGTTAATTGATTACGCACGGCTGGATATATCGAAGTTAAGATGGTCACTACAAGCGGTGTCGTCGTTTGGCAGATCGTTGGATTGTTGGCACATCGGCGGATGGCGGGACAGGGTATTTTAAATTTACCAACGTAAATTCGTACGTATTTAATGGTAGCAAGTTATACATTCCAATGCGCAAAGACCAACCACGGAACATCAAAGGGGATTCCTCTCTGCGGTTTTGAACAGCGCGCTGGAGGATACCGTGGCGGGACGCGACACCATGCGGCATGAGGTAACGGTAAGTTGCGACGACATGCGACGGAATACGAAGGTATGCGATGGTATGCGCCAAAAGTCCGCTAGCATACGATCGCGGAGGAGAGGCAGTGCAAGCGGACCCGTGCACTCCGCATTTCCCCCGTGGCATCCCGCGGGATGAGTGCGCCGGCGGCCGCTGGCGGCAAATAAAAAGTCCGCCTCGATGCTGTCCACCGCCGTCTGCCGGTGTGCGTTGGCCTAAAAGTGGATTAATAAGAATATAGACATATTACTAATATTGCTAGCAGTCTTTTATATACCGAACGTCGAATGAAATGGATATTCAATTAATATGTTACCATGATTATCGCCGCGCCGCGTCGAATGAATCCAAATACAACTACATAACGGTTAAAATGAAGTCGGTAAAAAGGAGTATTTCATGTATTTGATTTTATGCGTATTTCATAAAGAAAATACTGTTCATTTACATCCTTCTTCAGCTTGTAAGTAGGTAGGTATACAATAATATCTCACTTCCATTCAATACGAGATGAAATTTCAGCCGGCGACAACAAAAGATAACCAATACCAGTTGGAACTATGCTTCACAGAACTGCTGCTTATTTGTTTTCGTTTTCATTCATTTTAGCGAACAACTTTTAGTTTCATACGAACATCATGGAACGTAGGTATTGGTGATTCCAGAAAACTCGTAATTAAAAGCTGTGTCGCTTTTTCGATATAATTTGGACAATTTGAATAGCCTCGTCAGCTTTAGTTAGGTACCAGTCAGCCTCAAAAAGATGTATAAACCAACAAAAAATCATTTAGCTTTCTACAATGTTTGTTCCAAAATATTGTATGAATGTAAAGTCACAAAACATATGACACATCGAGTACTTAATTATACATAGCTACACGTTGTAACATGGAACACAGTTTGCCGACAATCAAATTAATTATTGTCGATGTATACTTGTACATTCTTTTGAGGCTGACTTTTGGATGTAGGTAGACACTAGAACGAAAAAAGAAAGAAAAGAAAGCAAAATTCTGCATAAACTAAACGCACGTTACAAAAAAAAAAAAAAAAAATACTTACCTTTATAAATTAGCCGAAAACCTCGTATTCAATATTCAAAACATAGAAAAAAAAAGCTTGAAATTTTTAATCTAATAAATACAAATTTTATCGAGCTTGCTGTCAGGGCCAGAGGCCAAAGACAATTAACAATAATTGCGGTATGTGTTGCGACTTATCAAATGAAAACAAACAATCAAAACTTAAACAAAAAGGCCGATTGCAAAGCGTTTTTTTTTTTTTTGTGACAATCAAACAACAATTAAGCTGCAGCTGTAGGCCATTCCTTGTGATAGGTACCTGTAAGTCGCGTGACTTGTTCTTGTATTCAAAATTCAAATAGTTACCGGAAAGTATCAGAATACAGGAACAAAAATGTTTCCCATACATGTTTTGCTACATTTTCCATAGTAAGGAAATTACATTTCCTTTGATAAAAGGTGCATAAAACTACACACAGAATCAAGTTTGATAGAAAGTATTCAAAGTTTAATTTTGATTTTATTGATGATAGAGTAGACATATGATTTCATTAAAAACTAATTTGGCACGGGCTCCGCTTGGCTGACATCTGAAAAATAATTAAACTTATCTAGAGCGATGTTATTATCCACTTGCTTTTTCCAGGTCGTGTAACGATCTATTCTGCTAAAATTAATAAACAGTGTTTCTTAGCTCTTATTTGGTTCTTTTTTAGGAACGAAGTTCTTTAACGCGGCTTGCGGTAGGAGTAAACTGGTAGAAATTTTGACGTAACGAATAAGCTTTTCCATGCGACTTTCGACTTTTTGAGAGAGAGAAAGTGTGAATTTGATCAAATGCGGCTGCAAATTTTCAATCATGGGTATCGTTTTCATGGCTTTGGAGGGTGCTAAAGCCGATAGTGAAGTCAAAATTAAAATCTAAGATGGCAGCTGCGAAAATGTTCAAATTCTTCCTCATGGTGGTAGTTTCATAGTTTCGAGGGTACAAACTCAAACTCAAAGCATTTATTTCAATTAAACCATTTACAGGCACTTTTGAACTGTCAAGGAATCGGTCAGTCAGAAATATGAAGCTAGTTGCCCATTCTAAGGCGTAGTAGGTACCTATGGAGAAGAACGGGCAAGAAACTCCACGGACACTCTTGATGCTAAAGTTGATAGTGAGGTCAAATCGTAACTCCAAGATGGCGGCTGCGAAAATTTTATTTTTGTTTTTATCATACGTAAGTACGTTTATTTTAAGTACCCTTATCACTTAGGGGTATGAAAAATAGTTTACGTCCTATTCTCAGACCTACTGAATATACACACACACTTTCATAAGAATCGGTCAAACCGTTTCGGAGGAGTTTTTACAAACACTGTGACACGAGAATTTTATATATTAGAAGAAGAAGGAGATAGGATATAATATGTAATTTTATAGGATGTAGATTAAGGATTTAAAATGTACTTAAAAAGGCCACTCTATCGCATTGGATCGCAGATCTGTAATGGTAGTTGTAGGTAAGATTTGCGTAAATAAATAAATAAATAAATAAATAAAGGATGAAACATTAATTACAGTATCTAACGGTCGCATCTTTTCAGTTGCTCCACAGTTCAGTCCCGGACCTTACTTGTTTCTGAAGGTTTGGAGTTCTTTAACAGGCTGCGACAAGATCTCGTGTTTCCAACTTCGGAGTCGCTGATTACATTACTAGATGAACTTATTTTTGTGATATTTTGTTTCTGATCTTTATTTTGAGTACTTTTTTAAACGTAGCACCAACATTAGGTTACCTCATACTTGCTTGGAAAGAAATAAAAGTAAATAGTTACGAACTGAAAACGGTACAATTGATATTATCGAAAAAAGTAATTGCTACGAGGTGTTGGAACGAGTCTGATGCCAAAAATATAACTTTTAGAATTTTTGTCCGTTTTTCTGTTTGGTTGAAAGTACATATGTCCCAGATTAGGGCAAAAACGGCTGACCGAATTTGGATGAAATTTGGCACACGACGCGACATAGAGTACTGTTAATACTAGAAGTACGTTCCCGTGAGATAATTTCCGACATCCAAGCGGGCAAACCCTAGTATAATTATAATCTCAAATCAAATCCAAAATCAGAGATAAAGAGAATTACAATAGCTATCACGTTGACAGTTTAACAACTTTAGGTACCCCCCTTTTGATCTTCGCGGCAGTCGGTTAAAAGTTCATAAGTATTTTATAAGCTACTCGACATCTCGATTGAAGTAATGAAATTAACTACTTCAGTAAGTATTGTCAAAACTGTGTGTACTCCCCGTCACTTTTAATTTTTTCTTGATTTTATTTTACCACTTCGTCAGCGTGATTAATGTATACCCATGCCAAATTACAGCTTTCTAGTACTAACAGTCTCTGAGCTAAGCCGCGGTTAGACAGACAGACAGATGAACATGGCGAAACTATAAGGGTTCCTTGTTTACTACGGAACCCTAATAACACGAAGTAATTTCATTTGAGCAGTATACATTAAGAGGGCATTCGATTCCTATACGCCGCTGGTCTGATATTAAAAAGCCTACACTATTTGTAAAGGCGAAGTTACACAAGCTATGGTACAGGACCAAATACCTACCAATAATGATTTCTAGTACCTACGAGTACATAGGTACAATTATTTCAATGAATCTTCAATGCGAAACTAATTTCCAATCTTTCTTTGTTTTCAGGTAAGGAAATCCGTAACAGATGCAAGCAAAAGCTGAGCTGAAAAAACTCCAGGAAAAACTTAGTCAAAGGCACATTAAGGCTCTCAGCAGACAGGTGCGACGCGATTCTGGCAGAACAATTTGTATGATTTTTTCATAGAACTCGTTTTAGTAGAGTCGCGTCGCGCCTGTCTGTAGGAGCCTTTATGTGCATGTCGTTGTCTGAAAATACCTTTGTTGGCGAAAACAGGCCGGTTCGTAAAATAATTTGTATGTATGTTGTATGTAACTTTAATGCTTATGAAACAGCTTAAATATAACAAATTCAATCAATATCTACATCGTAATTTTTTTTTTATGGAGGGTAGGCACATACTGCTTAAAAACGTGGGTAATTGCGATCGATGTCGCTTGATAACAATGACGACATAACTAATAAAGCTGACGACTGTTAGTTCATCATGAGGAAACCTAAAGTTAATTTATGTCTGAAATCGCCAACTCGTCTCGAGCAAGCGTGGTGATCCGTGCTCGTGCCGTTTGTGTATGAGACGAGGTCTTTACCTTGCAGTGGGACAATAATGGACTGGTATTATTATTATAACTTTTCATTAAATTTTTTCCCATATAAATACATTAGTCAATCACATCATTGTAAAATTCCCAAATAAATACATAAGCAAACCACTTGCATTGTA
This sequence comes from Agrochola lota, assembly GCA_947364205.1. NCBI lineage: Eukaryota > Metazoa > Arthropoda > Insecta > Lepidoptera > Noctuidae > Agrochola > Agrochola lota. Next base: position 4,284,563 of record OX376225.1, on the reverse strand, counting down.
AATCAAAAACTACATCAGTCTGCCCTAAGCTTTAGGTAGGTAATCTAGACGTGTGCGTTAGGATCCCCCTGGGACGTGTGCAGATCCGTCGACTAGCCGCCGTAGCGTCTGTGTGTAGGTACGTAGCTGTTACATGTTCATTTAAAGTGGCTATACACCTACAAACAATCATATTGCGCAATATCACGAATTGCGCAATGTTTTTGTCCATTTTTGGTTACTATTGAAGATTGAAAAATGATTCAACAAAGTTTTAGTCAGTTAAAATTTTATTGCACAATTGACCCGCCCTGCTTCGCACAGTTTTTCTACTTGACAAAACATCGAGATTTCTCTATTATATGTAAGTTTAATATACATACTTAAACCTTCCGACTAACCGACTCAAAATCCGTTGCGTATTTTAGAACAACGATGCGCTCTCACAAACAGACACGAAAACCGCTGCCGCGGCAGCCGGCGTGCGCTACTTCCAAGTTGGTCACTTTCCTTATTATTATAATATGTATTTGGAAAACCAATAAAAGTCCATCGACTTTTTTTTGCGTGGTCACCCTATTTTGTTTGATTTGTTGTATGCCGCCGTCATGATGCACAACAAAAACAAAGTGACATCAACGCCTCTACCGGTGGATAATCTAACTATTTTACGATATACTCACTAATTTTTGGCCACATATCGTCAAACGTTGAGTATTCAATGATCTGGCCAGACCACATCATAATGTGACTAGCGATCAATGTGCTATTTAATGAAATACAACCATTTCATGAAATAGTCGAACACTTCATGAAATGATCAATTCTAAGATCTGACCCCGACATTGGTAAATATAGGTTTCCATTACACCATGTAGTATCAGTATTTTGCAATATTTTACTATACTAGCTAGGCAGGCCTTGTTCACATGAAAACATTGACGCTTATGGGCCTTCAATGTAAATGCGTGAAAATAAATGATTGTTGGTTTGAGTGCAAGGGCTGATTCAGTCATATTGCGCAATACAAATATTACTCGAACTTACTATAGGTGTAAAGACCACCTAACGCGTTGTTGTGTGTAGCTACTAGTATCTGCTTATCGTGAACGTAGTATCGCGGTCAGGGGATTACTGATGTTGAGTCCGATTTTTCTTAGTGAATGTTTTTTACAAGACATCTCTTTTTAGTTAAAGTAGGTACTTTAACTAAAAAGAGATCTCTTACAAAAACCGTTTATGGATGCATTTATTTTATCAACGTTGCCTTCATCTTCCTATTTGAAGACGAAACGAAAGTTTTGATCTTGATCAGTTATATGGATACTCATACTCACAATTATTGAATATGGTAATATTTAGAAAGTCCCCAATAATTGTTCCTTATAGGTGGTATTGTTACCTAACAGTATTAGTGTGCTATAACCACAAAACAACCCCATCAGTAATTGATATTGGGCATATAAGTAGATTACTACTTAATTGCTTAAGAGCACCACTAAGCACCATTTCCGTCAGTTAACTTGGAAGACTCCCATGGGAGCTAACGTTGTCCGGATCTATGTATCTATCCACATACCCTACTGTTACAACCAGCCAAGTGGTGTGACCGTCAGACTGCCAAGTCATAGGTCTCGAGTTCGATCCCCAGCCAGGCATCTCAGTTTTTTCGGATCCATGTGCTTATTGTATAATTATCTCATGCTTCAAAAACGGTGAAAGAAAACATCGTGAGAAAACCTGAGTGTCTGCGAGATATTTTTCGACGGCAAGTGAAGCCAAGTCAAGCTCGTCGGCTTTAAAACTCTGACACCAGGTTAGTCACTAACCACACGAAAAGAAGATGAAAACTGTTCCAAGATAGTGCATTGTGCAAAACAGAGAAACAGAAAGAAGCTCTTGGCTAAGTAATAACAGCCGCAAGGGTCGATCAAGTTAAGCTACGCTTGCCGGGGTTTGTCTGTGGATGGGTGAACATCTTTACATACCGAGACTCCTTCATGCGTCGGAAAGCACGTTAAGCCGTTGATCCTGGATGTCATTCGTGGATCTTTGACAGTCGTTACGGGTTTGCAGAAGCCCGAAAGTCTGACAGCTAGTCTTACCAAGAGGTATCGTGTTACCCAGGGTTTGGGTTGTGGAGATCAGATAGACAGTCGCTCCATGTAAAATACTGGTATCAGCTGAATACCAGTATTTTACATGGAGCGACTGTCATCCGGTTAGACTGGAAGCCGACCCCAACATAGTTAGAAAAAGGCTTGGCAGGTGATGGAACAGACTATTACCAGACATTTCAGACAGTTCTGACTCTGAGCAGTCAGATGAACTACCGACTTTATTGACTGGCTAATCTTTACACTTTAGAGGTATGAGGAACAGGGTGTAAAGTTCACTCATCCTCTTTAGAAAAGGGAGGATCCTCCGACCAGACGGGTGTCGTGTCTGGCAGGCAACTGCCCAATTGTTGAAGTCGGGAGCTTGTATATATGTCGATTGCGCGGTAAACTCTAACTGCGCGATGCAGGATTTGTGTGACGTCAGGATTTTTTGTGACGTCAGGTCTTTGATGCGTAGTTCGCATATGGCGACGTAGATGCCGCCCCAACACCATGGCATGAGCTATGCTGCTCCATAAACCTTTTGTGTACCGCACAATCAGCCTATAACTTTCCCACTGCTGGGACCCAGGCCTCCTCTCATCGAGAGTAACTGGGCTGTTATCTACGACGCGGGCCCAGTGTGGGTTGGTATACGTCACGTCTTCGAATTTTTGGTTCAAGGACATGCCGGTTTCCTCAAGATGGTTTCCTTCACCGTTTTGAGAGCAGTGGTGATGAAATTATTTACACAAAGTAAAGCGCCCGCCTGGCTTCGAACCCATGACCTACCTCGTAAGTCAGGCCGTTACCGGGGTCACCACCGCTCTCCCTCTCTTAGTTTGCGGAGATTGTTGCAATTCTGCAGTAATTCCTCTTTTAGTAAACACCGCGTGATAATAAACTACGTATATGAACGTTAAAAAACTTTTGCTCAACTAATATATCAGAGCAAGTTTCGCGGCATAATTCACACCGTAAAAGTGGCGTTGGTAACCATAAGCGGTGTAATTGCGGCAGTTCATCAATTTTTATTACGGGGTTGCGTGTGGCGATATCATCACGACAGTTTGGGGTTTGGCAGAATGCAGTCAACATATCCGTGGTCGATGAAGGAAAGAGTTAGTTGGGATTTAGTATCGGTATTTGAGATTTTTTTTAATTTTTGGTGGGTTACGAATGTTCCTCCCCGTTTTTAAGAGCGGTGTAGTTTTCAATACCTCAATAACATGGAAAAGCTAAAAAATACAATAGACGACGTATATTTAGTAACCTAATCCGCTTAACTGTTCTTAAAGAGTCATAAAGAATCCTGTAAGCAATCGACACATGTTTCACCTCTCAACGAGGCATCCGCAGTGAGTGTCACTGCGTTTGCGCTTGACGTGGCAACATGTCGGGTCCGCGTTCGCAACAAGTCAATCGTCATCCTGAGTATGCCTGACAGGGTTCTTTATGACTCTTTAAGAACAGTTAACCGGATAAGGACTTTACTAAATATACGTCGTCTATTGTATTTTATGATGGATTTCCGCATAGTCACGCCTGAGTCAATTAACTATTGAAAAGCTTGCAAATTATACCTAATTGAAGAGAACGTTCACACATTACATTGGCATCATCTTATGTGGGGTGGTGGTAGTGTGTGGTAGTATGTGGTGTGTGGTGTTATGGTATCACGTTAGTCACCACACGGTAAAGAGGAAGATGTGGTAAATCATAATTTCTTCAAAGACAGGCAAAGATAGGTAACACTTTGCCTTTTGCTGACGTTGTAGAGAATACCTAAGGCATAAATGCCGCCTTTTCATGTTGCATAACGTTTATTAAATAAATACTCAAACAATTTAAAGACAACCTATACTCAAAAACACGTCTACTCCAAACAAATTATATGCAAACAAAGAACAAAAATCTTCACCCCTAAATTCACCCAAATTCTCCGTAATCGAGCATCAATTTCCAAGATCCTCTACACATTCAAGAAAATGATTTAATCCAATACATTATTGAATTACCACACATAATGCTTATGAACCGATCAGACAGAAACCTCTACTTTCCCAATCGAATACTAATACACGGAGAATACCGCCCTTCGTCACGACGCCGCCCGCCCTCAGTGTTGCTAGTGAAGATCGAAGGCGTACGATGCGGGGGAGATTTTATTACCGAAGTGTAGGTACTAAGTTTGTTTTTGAAAGGTGAAGCTTGGTATTGCAAGTTGGTTTTAAATTTGTTTGTATTTGGGCGTAGGTACCTATTAAGGTATGTACAGTTAACTTCTTTAAATATTGAGCTTGGTAAATAGATTTGAGGTTTCAGTTTGTTGTTATTAGCAGGGAGGAATTGGCTGCTACTGTAACCTTTCTATTGATGTTATCCACATAATTAATTATTATTGATCCTCGTAATATCTTTTTGGTTATTTACCCCGATTTAAAAAGAGGGTAGTGCAGGATTTGTTTTTGTATTTATTACTCAAAGAGTCGTCATGTCACTGCGGGCTAAATGAAATGAAATCGTTTATTCTGTAAATAGGTTATCGGAATCACTTTTACACGTCATATAAAAAAATAACCTAGATGAGTTTAGCGTTTGTCTACTCTGAGAAGAAAGGCCGAAACAATCTCAGAGGTCACAGTCTCTTTTAAAGCCCAGACATAATTTTGGTCAGGCCATATGAGGACCATGTAGATTAGTGTCTGAAATGGTCTTTTGAGGAAAGAACCACACAGATTTGACCTGTCCAGTCAGTGCAAGCATTTGTCAGTAATCGTAGAGCTCAACTCAGAATATAAGGAGCTCAAATGTAAGTAACATCGAAATTTTCTAAGTTTGGATACTTCTAAATTGGTATCAATGCTTCAAGTCTCGGCGTGAAAAAACTAATGCAGGTACAACCACAAAGAAAACTTAAAAACTGCCCTCCACTGCAGTATTACAAAACTATACCTACTTTTACCCACCCCCTAGCAAGCCTACTTAGGTTGACAATAGCATAATTCCCGTCGGCGGCTGGCAACACTGCCGCCCGCCTTACAGTACTCGTCACGCCGCCGCCCTGGACGCACGTCCGTTGAAACCCGCCCGCGTGTTAGTGACGTGAAACAACGTGTTACACCGTGATAGGTACACCGTGTTTGTGTGTTTCTCGTGAGTGGCTAACGTTGAGACAGTTGCGAGATCAAGGTATGTGTTTCTCGTTTTTGTCTTCGCGTTCTCGCGTTTGGTATTCTGGCATCGGCATTTGTTTACATAGGATGTTTGGTCTGTCTGTTAAGTGTCTAAGATGTCAATAGATTTTTGAAATATTTGCAAATAGAGAAATGTTGATGTTTTCGAGTACGTTTCGACATCTGTATTTCTGGATAGGCTATGAAAATATCATGTATTTAGACTCAAACTTGATTATATCTGAATGTCCATGTATTAAGACTACATAGAGAGTAATTAACATGAATTCTGCATAAAGGCCAAAGTTCAATAAATCATAATATTTACTTCTCCTTCAGTCACTGACCGAATAGTTTCAACCCACGTAAATACTTCAGTTAAAACTTGAAGTTCAAAGGCTTATTGTTATTTTAGGACAAAAGTAATTCATTAATGGTATTACATTTATTATATCTTGGGACGGAACACAGTAGAACCTTATTTACGATAATAGTCACTTGCCCTATGCCTAGGAAAATAAATTACAGAGACCGGATTCACTCGCTTGAAATAATATGCAAAAAGTTTTTAAGGAAAAAGGTTGTAAGTGGTTCTGAAAACTGAATAAAAACCGTCTCGTAGGTTTCAAGTTAATCCTGAACATTTCAGATTTCTATCGGGTTCTTTGTTTTTAGAACTTGATGAAAATAAACTCGAAAAGACATATTATTTGTTCACTACTCTAAAAACATTATCCGCCTTTTGGGCTTCGCCGCAGTCGGGAAAAACTGTTTATTGTAAAGGTAAAATCACGTTATTTGTAGATAAATACAAAACTGCTATTTTTGTATGAGACTGTATTAACCCCAGCAGCGAGTCTGCTCAATCAATCAATCAATCTGCCTAGCCTTTTCCCAACTATGTCGGGGTCGGCTTCCAGTCTAACCGGATACAGCTGAATACCAGTATTTTACATGGAGCGACTGCCTATCTGACCTCAATAACCCAGTAAATGGGTAATACGATACCCCTTGGTAAGACTGGTGTCAGACTTTCGGGCTTCTGACGACTCGTAACGACTGTCAAAGATCCACGAATGACAGCCGGGACCAACGGCTTAACGTGCTTTCCGCGGCACGGAGGATTCTCTTTATGTAAAGATGGTCCACCACTCCATCCACTGACCAACTCCGGCAAGCGTAGCTTAACCTGATGGATCGACCAGTGCGGCTGTTGTTACTTAGCCACGAGCTCCTCAGCGAGTCTGCTCAACACGGAGTCGAAAATCCGTAATGGAAAATGATGAAGATTACTCTTCAAACTAATCCTCTTTCAGTAATAAACCCTTTATTGTTTGCTAGATGCATCAAACTCACGAAACTCATATAAAACTCACACAGGTTACGAGTGAGATATTAACCTAACCCTCTACTGTACGCTTCAAACTTTTAGTGGGTATAACAGCTGATTCTTTTTAATACATATTCTCGGATTCTACTATTATTATAGCTATCTCACTTTCTCTTATGATGAGAGAGAACGAGGCAATCGTTTTTATTGTTGACAGTTGAGTGATATTCATTGCGTTGAATGAGTTGTCAGGAAGGTGACTTCTTAAAACACATGACGCAATGAACTTTGTTGAACTGTCAGAATGAAAGCTATGGAGATTGTTACAGTGGTACGTAATCAAGGTACCCATTAGAGTACTGAAATTGATAAACGATATGTACTAGCTGGAGGCTCGATATTTTCGACAGCAATAAAAAACATTATGTGGCTGAAGGTGACTCGCCACTTTTAAGATATGCTCTCAGTATGTTGCAGAGAACAATTTTGACCCGTCCTTATTCTTTACAAATAACATTACAAAAATAACTCTTAAGCCTGGTTTATACGATGGCATGAGTGACTGGACCCAGTGACTCGGAATTTCAGACCCAGTCAGTGGGTTCATGTAGACGAGATCGGCAGTAAGTCAGGCGAAGCTACTGGGCCCGAAAATAAACGGGTAGGTTAGTCAACTAGACTAACTTGAGGGCGCCAAATCAGCACTGGATTGGGTTAAAACTAGTGTCTACATGAGCCCAGTTGGAAGTCAGGCTGGACTGACTTACATTACTGGGCTCGTATAACCCTGCCTTTAAGTTAAGTGGTACTAAACTGCCAAATGACGTTGATTAATATTGACAGCTTAGTGGCACAGTCCATTGTAAATGAATATTAATTAGTAACCAATAACATCAAAATAAATCCATAGGGAAACATATTTTCATTCCACGTAAAACATTTCACGCGAAACCCAGCTAGTTCTTATATAAATGTACCTATTCAAAAGCCCATTATTTTTCTACATTATTCATATTTGGTATTCAGGGCACATCTTTATACCTCCCGCTGAACTTCACCCCGTATTTTCATTAAGTTTTCACCCCCAGACTTTCGAGTAGAAAAGTCGTTTGTATATTGTTTATGCATTCCCCTTTAGAAGACTTCACTTTGGAGCGATAATGGCTCGCGCCAGTGATACTTTAGTTGGATTTTGTTGAATTACTTTTATTTTGATGGAATTTAGTTAAACAAGTAATTCTTAATAAGGCTGTAAGTATGATGGTGGAACACTTAACATAACATCACGGCTATATTCCCCGAAGGATTAGGCAGAGGTGCACCCACAATTCGCTAGTTATGTTTAAGGGGTGGTAATTATACGTATAGATAATTAGCTTTTTTTCTTTAGCAACTGGGAAATTATCAAATAATTTCTCCCGCTCTGGGCGAAGCAGGAGGGCGTGTCAGACTTTTGCTGACTAAAACCCACCCGTGTTCCATCCGTTGCCTTTGTGCCGGGGCCGCGATATCCCTTTCGGACAAACTAGCAACCCTGGCAGGAGTCAAGTGACCCCTGCCAGCTAAATGGATGTACTTGGATTTGTGAAAAAATTCACAGCAGTAGTTTATATAACGATATTAAAAGGAAAACTATCAGAGCTAAGTAGGCTCTACAGGTTAACGAGTAATAATCGATCAACTTAAATTTGCAGTAATTTAGTAATTGTTTGAAAAACATAAAAATGTTTTTCAACTATGTTAAGTTTGTTCTTGGGTTACATTCATCCTAACCACGGAACCCTTCATTGTGCGTGGTCCTACACGCACTTGGCCGGTTTTTTATATATATATATATAGATTATGTACTATAACTAAACCTACACGTGTACGACAATGATATTGAGTTACAAGTGACGATCACTATATCCAGCTAGGGAATACTATTGATAATTAATTTGTCACTGAAAATTGATACTGCTTTAGACACCTAGGAATTGAAAACAGAGTGATGCTATATAATAAGTACAGGAATACCTAGTGACTATCTTATTATGTTGATTTTATTTAGTAATCAAAGTCAAATTTTACACTCTTTATAACTATCATAATCATCCTATAATTTTCCCACTGCTGGGACACAGGCCTCCTCTCTTCGAGAGGGAGTGGGCTATAGTCAGCCACGCGGGCCCAGTGCGGGTTCGTAGATGTCACATATCTTCGAATTTTTTGTTCTAGTACATGCCGATTTTCTCACGATGTTTTCCTTCACCGTTTTGAGAGCAGTGGTGATAAAAATATTTACATAAAGTAAAGCGCTTGCTTGGGTTTGAACCCAGGAACCTACATCTCGTAACTGGCCGTGTACCCTTTATAACGAAATAAGTCGAAATAAAATAGTCTCTTTGTCATCTTCCATTAAATGATAAATGATTTTATTTCTGTAAGTGGGTTTGGACAAAACACTTTTACACGTCAATCATATTTTTTTAAACTAGATGAGGTCGGCGTTTCCTATCTGACTACTCCGAGAAGAAAGGCCGTAACAAACTCAGAGGTCGCAGTCTCTTTTAAAGTCCAGACATAATCTTGGTCAGATCATGTAGATTGGTGTCTGAGATGGTCTTTTTAGGAAAGAACCACACAGATTGAGAGGACCTGTCCAGTCAGTGCACGCATTTGTCAGTAACCGTTCAGCTCAACTCACGAGTTTAAGAAGCTCAACGATTCGACGAACATTACCAAAGAAAGGAGATTTGGGTAGGCCGCATAAATTACTCAAGCTGCCAGACTATGATAAAAACTAAATGAGAAAATAAAAAGCAATGACCCACATAGTCTTCACATTCACAATTATTAAAACAATATAATACTTTAAAAAGTAAATATTCATGTAATTGTATTGTGTTGATTTCCAAACCACACTTAAAATCACTTCCTGCGACCACAAACACTACAACATTGACGATCACATGTGGTCACCAAGTACCACCTACCACCCTAGTAATTCAGTGAACGTCCACGGAAATATGGTCGCATGGTTCTGAGTTAAGTGGCAAATAAATTGCCTCGACTATCCTCAATGGGCGTTTAATATCCGCTGCCAGGTGCCTTTAGAGATGGCCCGATGCGTATATTGGCTGCGGATTATATCCGCACGGCTTTTATGTCTGTATGTTTATTGTGGGCTTTTGTCGGATATTTTGACAGTTGATGTGGTATGAAGTAAGTGTGGTTATTGTGTATTGATTTATGTTTGACGTTATTTCTATTCCGAATTGTCATTGTAATCGGAAAATATCAGATAAATTAACTTTGTATATGAATGAATAACAATAATTTATTTGCTGTAACTACAGGTTTCACTCGATGTAAAAAAAAAAAATATGCTCATAAAGTATTTTCCCTGTTTAGGGAATTCAAATTACTTTTACATTAATAATATCTAATTAAGTACTTAGTTTAGTACAATTTCCAACTAAGTATGTTATAGTAAATTACAAAAGAAACCTTAACATAACAATTTTTATTTACCTATTGTATTTAAGTACCTTATAAGTAATACTTTTTTAAATCTATGTTGCATAAATTCTTTCTTTTATTCTTGTAAGTAATGTGTAAAACAATTTTCTATTACCCTTAAGGTAAGTAGTACTAGTAACAGATACCAATTGCAAATTTTACCTAATGTTTATCAGCAACATTTATGATCTGACTCCAAAAAAAATTGTGAAAAACTTTTGCCTTTAAATCCTGTAGAGCATAATTTTATCATTTTTCCTTTCGAACATTTTTGGTAACTCAAACATCTAATATAAAATTAGTCACGTATTCAATTTAAAATTGAAGCGTTACTTTTCGTATATCCCATTTCGCGACGACTTAGGTCGAGTACATCACTATTCTATTTAGCTTTTCAATAAAAAAGGGGAAAGTTAAAATGCCAATGTATTATCCAACAGGTGGTTCAATTGCTTTTTTTTTATAAAAAAAGCAAAGAAAATAAACGTTCGAACAGCGGTTTATTGCACACTGCTTTTTGTGCACTTTCGCCGCTGACCTTATTATTAATTAATAGGCCATTTTTTTACTTTATTTATTGGAGTTTTTTTTAATACTATTGAAAATGTCACGTTATTATTTATTTATGTAGTTATTCTTTATGTACACCAACCGCATATACATTTATCATTAGCTTAAAATTGTATCTAGCTATTACTTTTAATGTACCTATACACAAATTAAACGTGTACTTAACACAAAGAAAAAAACACAGATTAGTGAAAGGGACTGTGAACAAAAATATTGGGGCAAAAGAATATCTAAATTAACAGTTATACAAAAAAAAACCTACCAACAGTGTATAGGTACATAGGTAATGTATGTTCGTAGGGGTTTTTTTTTTTTTTTGTAAATATTTGGCCTACTTACAAGTTTTTCGTGGAGATAGCTATTATTTTCACACTTCGCTGAGTTACATTTGTAAGCTTTATGTACCTTTAAGAGATTTTCCGACATTCCACTTTACCCATACCAAATTGATATAAAACATACCCGTCAAAATATATTCACGCACACAAAACAGTGAATAAACCAACCATGCACCAACATCCCTAAATCCAAAGAATATATTTAGATCGAACTGCCCTATTTCCGGGTAGTTTTTCCTTGTATATCGCCTACGGGGATGATCGAAAGGGGTATGTTGTAACAGATGTATTTCTGAAGAGGATATCCTCTACTTTATCGTTCACGGGTAGTCGAGTTACTTGCTTAGATATTTAAGTGTAGGTGCATAGCGTTATGTTAGTAATTTAGCCCCCTCCCTCCCCCATATTTATTTTCAACTAAACGATATTATATAGTCTCAAATTGTCATATGAATATATGAATAATAATAAATAAAAACATATGAAATATCAGAAGCTAGATGCACGGTGCACGGTTCCAATTAGTCGTTTTTTATGGAGAATAGTCTATATTTCTATAATAATATGAATCATTGTCCGTCTGATTTAAACATTAAATAATAAAATAACGATAATTATAAAAAAAATATAAAAAATTATAAAAAATAATGATATACTTAAATGCGCAAGTGAGTTTGTTTGTTTGATACACTTTCACGCTAAAACGGCTGAACGAATTTGGATGAAATTTGGCACACATATAAACTATGACCTGGGTAAGGACATAGGCTAGGCTTTTCATCCAGGATGGCAGACGAAATCTCGGGCAACAGCTAGATAAAAAATAATTTGGACACTAATCCATTGCCACCAGCATTGCTATAATGGCAATAGGGTTTCCCGTGACCATTACATAGCGTTGATCGGTGGTAGCAAAACAATAAACAATCTGGTTACTGATTACTAAGAAAGAAAGAAAGAAAATACGTTTATTTGCGGTAAACATGACGCAATTCAAGAAGTATTACTGTCAGCTTGTACCACTACTGGGGAAAAGCTCTTCCCATGACTGCCAGCTCTTTCGATCCAGGGCTAGTGTAGACCTCTGATAGTCTGTTTAAAATCTATGCCATAATATTTTCCTCCTTCCTTCTTTTTACCCGACTGCTAAGGCAGGGTTATATTTTGCGCGCGTATCTTGTATGTATGTATATTTGTAAATTTCTTTATTACCTCGTATCTTCCAAACGGCTGGATGGATTTCGACAGTTAAAGTATCGTTATATTATTGGTATTTAATAGGCTACATCATATTGTATCCGTTTACTAGTAAGTAGATAACTTAATAATAATAATATACTGTGCTCGTCCTACAACTACTGTTAAATGTTCAAATTATAGGCGAGGACGCTGGCACCCTAAACACAAGTTAAATCTTACTTTGGGTGCCAGAGTTCATCGAAAACACTCTTTCCCTTAGTTGTAACGCTGCATAGTGTTTTAGATAAGTGTTTTTTGTACAACTGCAGGTAATATATTTTTTTTTTATTCGCCTTTAAAAACCCAAGTGTTATTAGGTAGGTATTTGAATAAAAAAACAAAATGGCGGATTTTTCGGGCGAAATTTAATACGAAATAAATAATTAGGTTTGTCCCTCGCTTGCAATACCATCAAATTCTAAAGATTATAATGTTTACTTTTTTCGCTTTTCAGTTACTTATGTAATTTTACAGTCGGGTTTTTGACTTTTTTAATAATTTATTGCCTTTTCTTTGCACTTTTTATATGACGAAGGTTAGAGTAGGTATTTAGGAAAATGATTACTAACCCGTTGAAATATCTCACGCAGGGGGACGTGAATACGGCATTCCATAGGTAATTGCTGAAAACCAGCGCTGTTGACATTAGGTTCGTCCGAATTCACAGTATTTTGCTGAGCAATGACCTGTTCTTGCACAGATGCGACGCACAGCATAATTTTTCTTATTATTTGCTACAATAGTAGTAGTTACTCTGCAATCAGCATTTTGTTTTTGTTGACATTTGCCAATGTCGCAAGAGTATTACGCAATAATGTCTTTGGTCCGTGGCCTTGACAGCAACCAATGAAAAGCATTGTTTTACTTTTTATATTTTTATTTATTGGATGAACACGAGGCTTTTGGCTACTTTTGTAAATGTGTATTTTATGTGTTTTTATCTTCATATGTGCATTTTGTTTGTGCAGAATAAACAATTTTTCTTTCTTTCTTTTTTATTTAGATAATATTCAATCATTTCAAGAAAATCATACGAAAATAAATCGAATTCTTTCAATTTATTGAAAACATGATATTGGTTCAATATTCAAGTTATGATTACTACAACAAATAAAAAACACATACCTACAAAAGTGTAGTTTACATAAAAAGCCACCCACGGTTGTCAAAAAAAAGGTAACATCAATATTTACAAAGACAAGCCGACAAACAAAAGATGGGTAACTTCAAACCCAACTTAACCCACTTCGAGGAATAACTGTCTAAACCAATCCATACGTTAGTTTGTACAAAGAAAATCTATTTTATGTGTATTTGTTCTGAAATCAATTCGAAACTTTCGTTCAGAAAATATGATTGTTTTGGGTAAAAGAAATAGGATTAAGAAGGATGTCTTGTTTTCTTTGGGTTCTTTATTTCATATACATTAAAATGCTTACATAGGTACAATATTTCGGTTTAAAGACATTTATTTCTCAAAAAAAACAACATTACAGTTTCACTTAACATATTGAGAAAAGTAAGGTAAATATAAAAGTAAGTGCGATTCTCTGTGTTCACAATAAAGAGAATTATGAGATAAAGTTGACAATCGGTATTGTTAGTGTTGTTTTCTAACGTGTTCATCTACGACTTTTTTAAATGTATACATGATGTCACTATTGGTTACATCATCAGGTAGTTTATTATACAGTTTTGCTCCCTCATACAGTAAATTTTTTCTTCCATAGTTAGTTCTGGGTTGTCTTAAATCTAGTTTGTCTCGTCGTCTAGCGTTATATGTGTAAGTTTTCTTTTAAAAGTTTAATTGTGAATGTGTACCTTGTGTTATGGTTTTATGTATTTAACACAAGTAACCATTTACACTATGTACTAACTTAAATCCTATGCTATTAAACGAGCAATATTTGTATAAATATATATATCGGAGGATAGCATGTGTCTCTCTCGTTATCAGGCATATTTAACTACTGTGGGCGTACTAATGGGTAGTGTTGGTTATTGCGCAATAGAAAAACCGTTGCAGTTCAGATCAAATTATAATTTACAATAACTTTACTCACACTAGCATTTCAAACACTGTAGGTACACGACACAACTATTCGAAACTCGGGACAGTTTCTAAATGTCTTTACCGCTTGACCGCCACCCATCATGTCTGCCTCTGCTCTGCTGCTCTGTCGAGCCCCGGGCCGGCGGCCGATCCGAGCGTCTCGTTGTAGACTCCGACTGGCGTCCCGATTAGTCAACTCAGCAACGAATTAGCGACATATATATATATATATATATATATTTGTAATCACGTTCTCTAAAACGGCTCTAACGATTTCGATGAAAGTTGCAATATAGGGGTTTATGGTAAAAATCGATCTAGCTAGGTCTCATAACTAGGAAAATTCGTTTTCTCTATATTTTCACCCGAGCAGAGCTCGGTCGTGCAAAGTTTAGAACAAGATGGCTACTTTAGAATAATGACATGGCAGAATGGAATTAGTAAGTGCCTACTATCATGGCAGCATAGAATTAGTATGAATTTTCCTATACTAATAAATGAGCATTCTCTATTTTCACCAGAGCAGAGCTCGGTCGCCCAGGTACTGACTAACTATACAAAAAAAAATAACACTGTCATCCGGAAAGGTGCCCAGAAGACTGGCAGCATTACCACGTTGAATGGCAATGCTAGTTCTTTGGCCCAAGAACGAGCCAACCCTCTGGTCACGTGAACTGACGACCAGTTGGCGAGAAATTTCCTTAAAAAGGAGACGCGCACTCTGGCTATGACCCGAGCGTATATTTCACATAAGTACTGTTTTTTAAGCTATCTCATTACGCCGTTAAGGGAAGCATTAAAAATATTTTGAAAAAAAGTAAACAGAAAATCTGATGTTCATACTTTTATTATTTTCAAGAGCCGGGACTAACAAGGCAAAGCTCTCATTAGGCCACTAAATCTAGGGTTTAAATTAAAAACCGCTACTTCAGGAAGAGGCGCTTATTTAGAAGGTTCTTCTCGCTGAAGTTCTTACTGCTCATTGTAACTTGTAACCTGAAGCTTATCCCCGTTTCTATAACACTAAACGACACAAAATAAAAATGCGCTATTGGATTTTCAACTTTCAGCGTTAAGCTAAGGGTTGAAAATCCAACATCTCGCTTATATTTAGGCATTCATTTAGGTGTCATCTAGTGGTAGTGAAAACAGGAGAAGGCTACCAAAATCGTATACTATTCATTAAATGTAATCACGGTCTCAAACACGGCTGTACCGATTTCGATGAAAGTTGCAATATAGGGGTTTACGGGAGCGCAAAATCGATCCAGATGTTTCTCATATATAGGAAAATTTGTTTTCTCTATTTGCACCCGAGTAGAGCTCGGTCGCCCAGGTACCTACCAGTATATTAACCTTTGAGGAAAATTCGAGTAATTGATTTACGTCTATGTTTTTGAACGAAGATTTCATCATCATTTCAGCCGAAAGACGTCCAAAGCTGGATATACGAGAAGCACCACCATTTCGACGGGTTCTGCGACCTGCACAAGGCCACCTTGTAAGAAGCCTTCCAACGCTACGTCTTCCGGTACGCAGTTGACCGTCCAGAACCTTTCGGCTCCATCGGTCATATCTTCTGCCAGAAATGTGCGCTGCGCACTGCCTTTTAAGTTTGAAAATCGAAGATTTACCTACTAATAAACAATCTCATAGCATTCATAGATATACAAAGGATATACATACGCTATGGTTATTTATTTACCACCCTGCCAGGGTTGCGAGTATGTCCAAAAGGGATATCGCGGCCCCGGCACACAGGCAACGGAAGGAACACGGGTGGGTTTTAGTCATTTAATACATGTAGCAGCTTGTAATTAGCAAATTTTCCTACCTATGAATGATTTTAATTGTGTTATTAGTCTGTAAGCTTTCTATAAAATAAAATAAATAAAGTCTGACACGCCCTCCCGCTCCGCCCAGAGCGGGAGAAGTTATTTGATAATTTCCCAACCTCGAAAAAAAAAAAAGAAAGGGTTATTTACCACTTTATTTGCCATCTATTTAGCAAAAGAGAGGAGCGTGTGTACAAGAAAATCTTGCCCGTTTTCATTACGTAAGTCGTAAGCGGCCTTTCCTGTCGTGACAAAACTGCGTCCTGACCGACATACGAACTATTTTATGTACGTATACATCCTATACTTATGTTAGAATGTAGGAAGGAAGTACTTCATTTGCCTTCATTCAGAATAAATCTTTTTTGTAATCAGGTCTTGAAATGTGTTCTGAATTGTTTGGACGCAAAACAGGTCAAGTTTTCAACATAGTTAGATATAGTTAGTTATATATAAGTTTAACCAGTATAGCCTGGTCTCTAAAGTAGACCAAAAGCTAAAATAAGTTAGTTCAGCTTAGCTCGTGTAGCTAATGTGTTTTCATAGTTTGCGGTCTGCACAGAAGTAAGAAAAAATAGCTCATCTCAACCACCATCATCTGCAACCGGCTTCTCTCGTTCTCTCTCTCGTCTGTTGAAACTCCGTACTACGCTAGGTCAGGTCAAGGTCAAAGTGTTACTACCTACGTGCGGTAGATTGTACCTATGCCTGTAGACTACAAAACGTACCTACATAAAGCATGGTGATCAATGCACGTCCCTTTTTTTAATTAGAGCTCGTTTTTGCCCTCCAGTAAGACAATTTCAGGCGATAATTATACAAAAACCGGCCAACTGCGTGTCGGACCATGCACAATGCAGGTTTCCGTAGTTAGGATGAGATTTTTTCAATAACAAATTTAACATTGTATTGGCATTGAAAAAAATGTTCTCCCATACATTCCAACTGCAAATGTAAATTTGTACGCACAATATTGGGAGATTTACCATGATATTTTAAGACAATAGACTTCTTATAGGTCTTCCTGTAATCTATAAGTATAGAACTACTTTCTGTTTTTTTTTCAAAATTTTTGGTTCAGTAGTTCTCCGAAACTACTGTGCCTAAAATTTTTATACTGAGTGGTAAATTTTTGTCTAGTTTCTTAAATAACTTTAAGACAGTTTATTTTAAAATTATTAAAAAAATAACTATTTGAGATCCTCCCAGTAAGCCCTTTAATTTGATATGTCACATGGTACAGTATACAAAACTTATTTTGAAATTTTCTCAATTGTTTCACAAAAGTGAAGTTCATTTATTTACGTTACACGCCCGTGTTTGGGTCCAAATTCATATGTGTACCAAATTTCAAATTAATCGGTCCATTAGATTCGGAGCAAATTGGCTGTGACAGACGGACATACCGACACGAGTGATCCTATACGGGTTCCGTTTTTTTCCTTTTGAGGTACGGAGCCCTAAAAAAACGTTAACGTAATTACCCTCCACATATCTTTCAAGGAAAAAGGCATAATTAGTCGGATTAAGGGAATTCCTTTTGTTATTTACATTTTCTGCTTAATTTATGGACGCACGTGCGTCGTGCAAACTTGTACCTATGTATAACAAGTAGGTAGGTTCCTATTACTCATGATTTCACGGAAAATATATAATTTTCCGGTACCTTCTAGTTTTTCCTCTACAAAGTAGTATACTTGTAGCTAAGTAATTTGATCAGAAATACCTCACAAATACCACTTCGTTTGAAACAGCGGGTGGTATGCAATATCCAAATAATAAAACCTCGTTGGTCTAGCGATTGCAAGTGCTACTGCCATGAGGTCCTGGGTTCGATTCCTAGGTCGAGCAGCCCGGGTAGTCTGGATTTGGGCCTGGTTGATGGCAAAAGGCTAGCCCCTATAACATGGGACTTAAACATAATTGGCCAAATGTAGGCGTACAGATACACCTCTGCCTAACTTTTCAAGGATTACAGGTGTGATATTACTCGTATGTTAAGTATAACCTATATGCTAGTCATACAACTAGCAGCCTAAACAGGTGCTGAGTATGTTCGCACATTCTCTGCACCCTAGCAAGTCTTGTACCGCCACTTGCTTTGAAAAGACGTAGGTATGCGACCTAAACCAGAGATGAATGCAGATGGAACACTCCGCAATTTAGGTATGAAGCTAAATACGGCGCACAATGTGGATCGAAAAAATCTCTCGAATAGGAGCTTAAATTTTAAAGAGTCGGTTTTTTGCTTAAAATGGCTTCTAAAAAGTCAATATTATGCATAGGCAAATTAGCAACTTATATTTTTTTGCAAAAAAATATGTATTAAGTGTATAAAATGTAATTTTTTTTATCGACTGAAAAAACCAAGACCGTCAAAAAATTAAAAAAGTGTGGCGTTACGTGGCAAGCTCAACTTGTCGAATTTAGTGGGCGTAACGTAGTCAGAAGATATAAGAGTTACGCGGTAGAAAGAGAGGCAACTTTTGGGTGAATAGAACTGTTGGTAATTAGCGCTGCGCGAACTGAATTGCACTTTATTGTCTCGTAGCAAGATACGCTTTTTATTTAAATGATTTTGCGAGGGTGAACCATCTGTACTAATCTCTGCCTAAACGCACAATTTTATTCTCTTGAGAAAATCGCTTAAGTCAAACATTTTACACTGTTGTCCAGGAATTTGCTCCTAGCTTTAATTTTTCTTAGTAACCTATAGTTTGATGCAACGAAGTAGGTAGAAATTCTGCTAACAACTTTATACCAACTAACATCGACGAAAAATTCAACTATATTTATACCCTTACAGTGCCACAATTTTTTGGCTTTTGAATGACATTGCAGAAGAGGCGCTGTTGGTTAAAATTTTGTGAAATTGTGTTGAAAATACAAGATGGCGGCGTTAGTTCCGAATTTGCCCACGCGCCAAAAAATCCTTTCACAACTATACACACCATCTTATTATAATCAGCCTTTAATGTTCCCACTGCTCCCACACAAGCCTCCTCTCTGTAAGAGGGAGTGGACCATGATTCACCACGCAGGCCCAGTGCGGGTTGGTAGATGTCACCATGTCTCCAAATTTTTTGTCCTGGATATGTCGGTTTCCTCACGATGATTTCCTTCACCGTTTTGAGAAACCATTTATCTATTATCACAAGGAAAGTGACGTATTGATCGGCGAAGACAATTAAAACGTAGTCAAATATTTTATTACCGCTATCGTTAAAGATAAAATGGGTTTGTCCAGTTGGCGATCAAATTAATGGGCTAGGTGTGTCTAACACGCAGTAATTTGTTAGCAAAATGTTTCAAGGTGGTCTGAAGAATGAATGCTAATACTACAAGTCTGATTAATGTTAGTCAGCGTTGAAATAGGCCACCCAGCTTTGAAATGGGTTCCTAACTATGTTGGGGTCGGCTACCAGTCTAACCAGATGAAACTGAATACCATTATTTTAAATGGAGCGACTGCCTATGTTCTATGTTATGGGGTTTGGCTTCCGCACTTAGTCCTTCAGTGGACCATTGTGCGTGGGCTACAGCGGCCGTTGGTGGTTATTCCAAGCAGCCCACCTCCCTCCAGAAGTTGATTAAATCTCCTGGTCTGTTCAGAACTTCTGTGTAAGATCTGGGTGTCCCGAGGGTCTCTGTTCTAATCTGGGTGACGCCTGTGTATTCAAAAAGCACGTGCGCGACGGTTTTCTCAGCCTTCATGCACGCCCTGCACAGAGGACTGTCCGTTATGCCCATTGTGTGGAAGTGTCTGTTCAGCGAGCAGTGGCCCGTGATGGTCCCCGTCACCAGGCGTAGTAAACGCCGGGTTAGCCCGGTATTCAAAAATGGCATGGCTTCCTTGGACTGTCTGCAGCCCGGTGTCGAGGTCCACCAGTACTCCGCTTGAGTGTGAATGAACTCCTGTAGGCACCTTCGTATCTGGGTGAAGGGGATGGGTACGATAGGCTCGGGTCCACAGACTGCCGTGCTGGATCCTCGTCTAGCAAGTTCGTCAGCTGCGTCGTTACCTAGCGATCCGCTGTGTTCTTTTATCCATTGCAGTGTCACCGTGTTGCGGCTAGATGCCGTTATTTGTTCTAGTGCATTGTGACATTATAGTGTTAGCTTTGTGGTAATATGTTTTTTCCGTAAGGATTGAAGAACAGAGGCGCTGTCGGAGAGTATGCGTATGTGTGTGTCCGTAACTCTCCTGGCTTTTAGGGTGTGGACCGCTTGTATGATACCCACACACTCCGTCTGGTAGACGGTGTTGTACATTCTCAGCGGGCTGGATATCTTTATGTTAAAGTCGTGTGAGAAGACTCTAACTCCAGCCCCGGATTCGGTCTTTGATCCGTCGGTGTATACTCTCATCTCTTTCGAGCCTGAGTAGTCACACTGTTCTTCTGTAAGTATTATGTTGTAGTGCCTATGAAAGTGGTATGTTTTCGGGGCTTTATCACAGGGTGATGCCATCATTGGTCGTCGTTTGAGCGACTGCCTATCTGACTCAGTTACCGGGTAACATACACACACATATTTACATATCCTGTTAAAATCATAACGGTCCTTTAGCTTTGCCGTAGTCGGGTAAAAATGCGACTCTTACCTGAATTGGAATTCTAAAAGTCTACTTAATGGAATTTTGAAGTGGAATACACCAGAAAAAATACATATAACAAAAAATTCATTAAACACTACAAAACATACAATGGCCTCGCTTTCTGCGATCTTTTCCAGGCAATCTTGGAATGGACAATGATTTGCCTGGACATAAAATGGATTTTTCGTTAGTGCAATTTGTTGGGATGATATGGATAGGTAGCAATTCAATTCAATTCATTTATTCAATAACAATTTTTACATCGTGTCTGAATTTCTCTAACTAAATACCTACATAAGAATCATCGTCATGCATGCAATCCATATTTAAATTATTACAATTATGCAAATTACATTAAAATCAGACTAACAATAAAAATAATAAAAAGCCCCTTGACAGTACCAGTATTATTGAGAAATCTTAACAATTTGAGTTGTTCTTGACATTCCTACATAATACGTACTATTTGAAAGTTTTTTAATCTAACTAGAATTTGAAGAGACAAGACTATTGATACTTTCAAGATATAAAGCTAGATTAATTTTCAAACCTTATACCAAGAAATAGTCAAAGGAAATATTCCCAAGGAGCCTAATTTCCGAAGTTAATTAAAATTAAATATGCTTTAGTAAAGAAATATTCGGGTTTTACAACACCGCTCATTGGTGGATTGATGAAATCTTGTCACACGAAATGAGATGTGGCCAATCAACGCGATGTCGAAGTCTGTTCTATTCTCGAGATCCCTTTCTACGTATAGACACTACGTGTACATACATACGTAATTATATTAACAAATTCGAAGAAACTGCGTCAGTTTGTTCGTGTAACACAATTTATGAAGCGGAGAGAAAGTTTTCTGTGTATTTTGTCTATCGAGTGGGTAGGGCTGTTCATGCTCGCAGTTTGAGGGTATTCATACATTCTTAGCACATTGTTAAAATATATTTGACATATATCTAAGGTAACTACTACCCGTTTTACCTGACAAAATTATATCATTTTTAAGTATCGTTTAAAAAGTGTGTTTGTTGCAATCTCTAAATCAAAGATGGAACTGGAAAACGGAGGTAGGTACAATTGGGATGATGCTAGGGGAAAAAAAAATGGACCGTCAGTCACATAATAAAAAAATATTAAACACATATTTTTGCTTGAAAACAATATTTAGATTAAACTCATTAAAGTTGGAGAGTGGGGGCTCGCTACGTCACGATTCAGTATAAAATCTACCGGAGAGTGACGTCATGCCACATTTTAGCTCAATGTATTGCCGTAATCTTTTGTTTATAAAAAAATAAAAAATACGACTCCAATATTTCTTAATAACCCTATTGTGGGTCACACAGCTTACTCTTTGTTTGATATCTAAATCTGTATCTTCTATGAACTTAAAAGATTTTTCCCTTCACCATAGTTTTCCAGACCTATTAATTTGTATAACAATTAAAGACGTCGCAGATTCCTCTCAATCCCTTTATTCCTTTCCCAGCATAGCATTGTAATACGCGCAATTATTCAAACCACAGACGAAAATCTGCATAATTCTCGCCAAATCCTGTCGGAATGTGCCAGCCCTGAACAAGGGCTGTCGAAGTTGAGAACAATGTTTGAACTGTTGGAATTGTGACCGCCTCGGAATTTTTGATAAAGTGAATATACGAAGCGTCTTTAGGCAGTTGTCTGCCGTAGTGAGAACAGAGGGGCAAATCCCGTAATTATTTAAGATCGTTCGCATTCTAATCTCATTCGCAATCTGTCAAAAATACAATCAATTTACCAAAATTTTTGACAAGTTGACAGATTGCGACTTGAACGTGAATGTTTTTTGAGTACGGGAATTGGCCCTCAGTTTTAGCTTGTGTCAAAACATTTTCGTCAAAAGATTTTTGACAACTTTGACCAATGGTTGAGCTCGATAAGATATGAGTTGAGCTACAGGTTACAAACACATGCGTGCACTGACTGGACAGGTCCTCTCGAATCTGTTTTCCTCAGAAGAGCATCTCAGGCACTAATCTTCATGGTCCTCCCGTGACCGAGATTTTGACAGAGACTGACCTCTGGGTTGGCTTCGGTGTTTCTTCTCAGAGTAACAAGAAACACCGTCCTCATGTACTTTTTATTTTTTTGAATATATTTTTGAAGTGTAAAAGTATTTTCTAAAATCATTTAACAAAATAATCAACATTAATCAGTTTATGAGACTGTTTTGTAGCAAGTGTACGCGCTATCATTGTTCAGAGTGCGTCTGTCTAAGACAGTTTTGACTAAGGTCTCGCATAGCCTTAAGTCTAAAGGTCGGACAATGATTCTGTTAGTTTAAGGGCGATGCATATTTTGGAACCAATGCCTCGGATGTTTTGTCGTATCTATGTTCCAGAAAGAGATCTGTCACTGCCTGGTTGCCGCCAAGGCTTGTAAAGTACTTTTCTCAAATAATACGGAAATTCAAACTAAGTAAATTTTTCCAGTATCAATTACGGGCAACGATACTTTTTCACGCGCCTCTATGTTCATTTGTTTCTTCTTTACTTTTAACGGCTCTATTCGTAAGCCAAATCGAAATTTAAATAAAATCATTGATAAGTTACCTCCTTGTTGGCCATGTGTTATGTAAAAAGTTCGTTCCATTTTTAAATAACACGACAGATATGGATTTTCATACAAACATTGCCGGTCGGGCGCTCGCATGTATTCGACCAATACCGCATTTTCGATATATCTCGAAGAAGGTTGTCAAAATATAGGAGTTTCCTCTCTCAACTGAGTGATAGACATGCAAACTTAAAGAACGCGGTTTTAAGTTCGCGAACTTACTTGGCTCGCCGTCGGTGACACACGTGAAGCTTGCTCACACTGTATCGCGATGCTTTCGAATTTTCTGAACCAAACTAAACAAACATTACACAAATGTCGAAACAAAATAACGGCTCACGACTCGCGGCGATGACAGACGTACGAAACTACGAACCAAGCGGGCTAAATTTCAAACCTGTTGGATCGCCAACGAACTTACTGAGCAGTTTTAAAGTACGCGTACTTAGTATGAGACACGAGAAATTTCGCCGAGTTATAAGTACGAGTACTTGCTCGTGCGTCTATCACCCCTTTCAGAAGCCCTGTCCACCGGCAGCGTTGAAATAATACAAAATGTATGTTCGGTGTTAGAGGCCTAGTTTTTAATTTGTTCTATTCCAATACTAGCGCTTTTAGGGTTATTTGGGTACTAGTTAAGTCCAGTATATTTCTTGAAATATTACGTAAATGGCCTAAAACGAACGAAGGCTATAAAACGACACGGATTTAGAGTGATTATAAGTAACATCGGTATCCCGGCCGAAGTTAATGCCATTTCATTACAATGTAGGTTTAACAAAGTCATAATATTTCTAAAGTTATTTCACCGCATTAGTAGTGGTAAATGTCGGAATACTAAATATTTAATGCTATAAAATGTCCAGTTGACTTGCAAAAGGCTTTAATATTGGATTGAGATGTATAAAAAGTAAAACATTGTAAAATTTTCGTGATTCTCGCTATATTCGAAGTCCGATGTTATATCTGAAACTATATGGAAGTGTACTTACGAGTTTTGGCGGGTTACTCCAGTTACATGGTACTAAGATTCATTCGAAGTCAGTTTGCTTCGCATGAATATTAGTACGATGTAACTGGAGATAATGTTATACCAACTTACTATTATTTGTACTTAGTTCGAATGATGCATTTTATAAAGTTATTCCTACATATTTGCACTTAATCTAATCATTACGCATTTAAAATTGTAGACGATTCCTTCTTAATTTTGCAGTGAAGTCAAAGACGGTTCCTAAAGATAGTATCATCATCATTTCAGCCGAAATACGTCCACAGCTTGACATAGGGCTCGCCCAAATGGGGGGGTTTGCCATAATCGCCACGCTTGGCGGGCGGGTTGGCAATCGCAGTATGGTGTTAAAATGCATTGAGAACGCTGCTGCCCATTCTGTAGTGAGTCCCGTAGTCGCCTTCTACGACACCCACGGGAAGAAATACGATGGTACTATTCTTTACGTCCGGCACGAAACAAAGATAGTATGTACTTACGGAACTGTCCTTATCGTGCAAAGACGTTGTTTTGCCTGTTCTAACCCCGCACCACATAAATAGAAGCCGCTACCATAAATAGGGATGTACGTACGAAGTCGCGAAGTATGGCACACGTAACTATTTGAGCATGTTTGCAAATTTTAATAAATAATTATTTATTTTTTACACAGTATGATAACTAACTGAGGGCATTCCCGTTAACCCGCAATAGTTTAGCGTCAATACATGCTAAAAAAATTGGAGTTTGTGGCTAAGTAATAACAGTAGCACGGTCGATCCATCAGGTTAAGCTACGCTTACCGGGGTTGGTCCGTGGATGAGTGACCATCTTTACATACCGAGACTCCCCCGTGCCTCGGAAAGCACCATAATCCGTTGGTTCTGGTTGTCATTCGTGGATTTTTGACAGTCGTTACGGGTCGTCAGAAACCCGAATGTCTGACAACCAGTCTTACCAAGGGGTATCGTATTACCCAGTTACTGGGTTGAGGAGGTCAGATGTCGCTCGATGTAAAATACTGGTATTCAGCTGCATCCGGTTAGACTGGAAGCTGATCCCAACATAGTTGGGAACAGGCTAGGCAGATTGCTTGCTTGTCATGCTAAAAAAATATTAACATCGAAAAAAAACGCTCTCTGTTAGTTAACAAACTGTATATCTAATATTTCTCCATATCATACCGTCTTGCAAACTGTTCAAATGAACGAAGTTATGTCTGGCGCCGGCTTCATGAAAATTGTACAGTCGCATTCTAATCAGGCAGTTTGGTTTATTGTAACAAAATTGCTATTAAATCTTTGAGAGATTAATCCCCGAAAGGTTAGGCAGAGGAATACCTGTAGTACACCCACATTTCGCCAGCTGTGTTAAAGTGTCATATAATAGAGGGCGACCCTATAGCCATCGACCGGGCACAAATCCAGACAGCGGGTTTCTACTGAGAAATTCCTGATGAAAAAAACCAATAACACTTTGCCCGACCTTTGAATCGAACCCAGGACCTCAAGTTCAGCAGGAGCGCTTGCGACCACTATACTAGCGAGCTAGTTATTGGCTGGAATAATCTTGTGAAAAACCGGATATGCAACATATTTTTCCTTCTTTTGATCTCTTATCTCCAGTAACCAATCTCGCATATCTCATAGCCCCGCATTTTCGCCAGCATTACGGATGTGGATTCCCAAGTTTTGTCAGTTTGCCGCTCTGTATGCGACTCGTGTTTTTGAGTCCCATGTTTGTTTGTTAACTAGCAAGTTCTTTAATTAATTAGTGTTACTTTCGCTTACTTCGGTGTGGCAGATTTTCTTTAGTAATTATTTTAGTTTGTGTTTTATTACGTGTTCTGCTTGTTAAGTATTTGTTTGTTATCTTTGCTTCAGTAGTTTTTTCGCTTCAAGTTTGGTTGTGGAGGTTTTCTTATGGGTTTTATTTTTGGGCAGAAGAGATCTAGTTCCTTTTTCTTCTCATCAGCACGCGTAGCATGATCGCCATAGTAACGGGTTTTGTCGACGGAAGAATAGACAAAATGACAGATTGTGATTGTGAATCTGTCATTTTGTCTATTTTTTCGTCAACAAAACCCGTTTGCATAATACATATTGGCATTGATTATTTAAGGCTCTGAAAACACGACCCACAATGGGTCTGATAAGGAGACTATGCACAAGGTTTTGCTGCGTTATCGAAGAAGAAATGAGGAGTTCCACAGGAAAAGATAACCGACATAGCCCACGAAATGTGGTTTATAACAATCACTATCACGATCTGAACAACGCCTCTGACGCCGCAATAAATGTGGCCACTTAAGCCCAAACAAATAGAAAACATAGATGTACCGTCGGAACGAAAAGAAGCAGAGAAGAATAATCACAAATAATCCAAAAAAGTAGAAATATTTTTCACAGAAAGAAACGTTTTCGTCCAAAACAAAACAAACATTGTCTCTGTCGACCTTGAGATAGGTCACTCTGAAAATAGAACCTCCGATAATCTTGGCAGATTTGTTCCCAAAATACCCTCACAAATTAAGTATAATTTCTTCCCCTCACTTGGCGAGGGGCGGCCCTCAAGGCTTTAAATGATAACTTGGCGAGTTCACAGCTACCGCTAGGGGTACCACTTAAAATATTTCTTTGGGATTTTTTCTTCCGTCACGTTTTAATGATGTAACTTTAGCTTTTAAACTTGTTGCTTTTCGAAACCGCTTTAAGATTTAAATACAGAAATACTGAAATAATAATACCGTACAAAATGCTCAGTTAATTGGTGAATGAAAATATTTGTTTTTGGTTAAAAACCGGGGCTATGAAATTGGATACTGCGCTTATAACTAACCCCGCCTTTTTTTTGAGGCTGAGGAATTATCAAATAACTTCTCCCGCTCAGAACGGAGCTCCAGGGCGTGTCAGACTTTTACTGACTAAAACCCACCCGTGTTCCTTCCGTTGCCTGTGTCCTAACTAGTCTAACTAACCCTTCTGCATAACCCTTTGGGAAAGACAGGCATGATGTTATGTTATGTGATTTGTTATTGATGAAAAAAGTAGGTGTTATGAAATTCATGAAAAACCTACCTATTTTATTATTCTTTATGTTAGACAAAAATAAAATATTTAAACAAACCCTTCTAACGCTAGAAAAAAACTGTTAACAGTGAATTTTTCAGACCTGCTCTTCAGATCCCCAGTCCTGCCACGTATTACTGCTAAAACCAGTGATGTAACACGATTAGACTACACACACGCTGGGACACTTTTGTTAGAAAATATGTGGCAGTATTTGCATGGTCGAAAAATAAAACTGCCAAAGCTGGAAGGTAACAAGGATTTAGGAAAATTTTGGTGTTTGCAGGTGACGAGCTCTGATGTTTTCCATTCTGGATATTTTACCTACTACATTATTTTTTCCACGTCAAAAGGGCGACCAGATTTCCTTGAAAACAAAATAGCTGTATATGATCAATAAGTGGAAGTACTTATTGATGTTATACAGCTATTTTGTCGACCGACCTCTACTCGGTTGAAAATAGAGAATGCACATTTAATAGTATGGGATAGTTCATACTAATTCCATGCTACCATGATAGTAGGTATTTACTAATTCCATGCTGCCATGTCATTATTCTAAACTTTGGGCGATCGAGCTCTGCTCGGGTGAAAATACGGAGAAAACGAATTTTCCCAGTCATGAGACCTAGCTAGATTGATTTGTCGCCCCCGTAAACCCCTATATTGCAACTTTAATCGAAATCATTATAGCTGTTTTCGAGAACGTGTTTACAAATATATATTTATATATATAAAAATGGATATTGAGTGTAGTATGGTTACCACCAGCCATAGATTGTAAAGTGATAAATCTATGTGATTTTAAACAATGGGATAACTTACAAAATACACATACATACAAACATAAACTCACGCCTTCTTTCAATAGGGGTAGGCAGAAACTACAGAACGCCACCTGCTCCGATTCTTACATACTCATTTTTCTTTGTTTACGTCCATACATCACAGGTCATACACGCACGCCGCGAGTACTACGCACCTGACCTTTTGGAAAAACATCACCAATAAGGTCACTATATGTCCTTTTAGGGCATATCCTGGCGGTTTCACTCACATCTACCTTGTAAACACATTTTGCTAGTCGCCTTTCATTCATCCCCTCAACATGACCGAAACCATCTAAGCGTACCTCAAACCAAACCACGCGCGCCTCAAAGAGACCCTGCCTGCCTGCCTGCCGGGGTAGCGGGAAAGTCCGAAAGGGATACCGTGGCCCTTGGGAACGTACAGGCAACACTGAAGTAACACGGGTGTGTTTTAGTCAGTAAGAGTCTGACACGCCCTCCGAGAGAAGTTATTTGATAATTCCCAACCCAAAAAAAAAGCGTACTCTTTTTGTCACTTCATCTTCTAACTATCAAAATGTATTAGCAAATATCACCGATAAACCTCTACTATTTGTTTTTGAAATATGGGTGTGAGTGTTCAGGTGTATACTCGTACTAAAAACTATATTGTAGTTTGTAGTAAACCATTTCTGCGTTTGATTTCAACGATCGATTTATCTTATATCATGTTACGACCTAGTGGCGCGGCGAAGATATATTGAAAGTTGAGAATTTGTTACGGTGACTGGAACTCGATAAAATACCTTTGCTTACCCAGAGGAAATAAAATGGAAATATAAATAACAGTTTGTATTGTCTGGAATAGCATGAAAGCGAAGTGATGATACAGTTTCCTACTTTGTACAAGAAGAGGTAATTTTGAATTTCATTTACAAAACTTGCTTTACAGTTTGTTAAACTACTAACTTTACTACCGCTTTCGACATGCAGGCAAATCCGATTTTCCACGTATTTCGAAACAATATTTACAAGCTTAAAAATGACTAAGTTTTTTATTATTCTGAAGTAGCAAAATGTACAAACCTAAATCTCGGAAACTAGATTTCAACTCATAATTTCACAAAAAGCCACGTTTAATTTTAGCTAGATGACAAAAAAATTGTACCGTTTTTAATTTTAACCCTTTGTTCTACAGCGTCCCATTTTATGCATACCCTACCCGAACTAATGAGATAATGAGTCAAGCCCGAAACGCTACACTTAATAAATATTCAGTTTATTCACAAACGTTACTGCTGGCTAAATTAATTATCTTTAAGTGGGCCTGTTAGTGACTTTCATACGCTAAAGTATGTACATGAATTAATTATTCGTACAGATCGAAGTTTTGGGCTCGGATTTTGGAAATTAAAAGTCTTTGTAATCGAGTTTTAATAATTTATTAAGAATAATTGTAAAGTTAGGTAATTTAATATGTGGGTTTTATTTAATTTGCTACATTTCATAGTATTGAAAAAAAAATTGGGTACAAATAATAGGAATCTATGAAAAGACTATCCCTGTGTGTATTTGCGTGAAGTGCTTTTGCTCTGGGAAATCCTCCCCGCTTCCACCTAACTGATAAGTTATTTATTATCACGATAACACTCAACACTATCGATACCAGGGAACTAAATTAATAAAATAGTCAAATTAATTATAATTGTCTTCTGAGTAATTATTACAAAAAACTAACAAATTTCCGTGGTAGAAACTACAAGTCTATCTATATTTAGAAAAGGAGAAACTGACTGCCATATCAACACAGAGCCGAAACTACTGGGACTAAGAACGTGAAATTTTGCACACAGCTTCCTTTTATAATGTAGGGGAGCACTTAGAAGGGGTTTTTGAAAATTCCACTTTTAAGGGGGCGAAAAGGGAGATTTCGAATGTATGAAAAATGTTATTCCTTGAGTAAATAAACTTGAAACTTGGCACAAAAAGTACTAGGCTTGCATGAATTCAAGATAGTATTTCAATCATTAGACGTTGTGCACAATTTCTGAGCAGTAACCTAACAAAAAGTACTAGGCTTGCATGAATTCACGATAGTATTCAATCATTATGTTATGCTACTAATAATAGGATTTGGATGAGCAGGCAGATATAACCTGGATTAACACATAGAATACTTTTTATCCCAGTAGTACGTTTCCATGAGATAATTTCCGACTTCCACGCGAGCGAAAATGCTAGTAAAATTATATGTGAAGACGATGCACCTGGAATAAGATTACTATACCATAATAGGTAAAAAAAATTGTACAGTCGTAACCAAACCGAACTAACAAATTTCCGTGATAGAAAATACAACTCTAGCAATTAGTTTATACAAGTTCAAAAGGCACAGTTGGACTGACCAAACTTCACTGGCCAGTCAACAGATCACTTGTCTTTCTGACAACACCCTTAAGACGGAACCGGCATAAGTAACTAGCATGTTAAGTATACTCGTAAGTAAATAAACAAGTAAACAAACGTACACAAACTGATGACCAGTGGCAAGTCTTAATGGACAAAGTTTTTCCACCACAAATCCTGCCCCCTGGAGAGCTTAACTCTTCAAAGTGAAGGTTTGTGGTACAAGTTACAAGAAAAAGATTTTATTGTTGATGCTTAAACAAATTGTCGCTCTCTCCATATGTTTTCTTGGTAAACGCACCTACCATGCAAATGTTAAGGATGCACCGAGCTATATAGCGTGCGGGGAAGCCTGGTTATAGAAAAAAAATAGTTTTATTATAATTAATTATAAAACGGACGATCTCCCGTGAAGTATTTACGCCGTACTAAGGGTTTATTTGGTTTTTTAGAGATTCCTTTAGTTTTTTTTTATCGTGGAAATTACAACTAATCGTTTTTCTAAAGTGTATAATTTATACAGAAAATCCTAAAATATCTTACAATTTAATTGCATAACTAAAGGTTTAGTAATAACGATGCAGCGAGGGATCAAACGAACGCAATCATTTTGCAATTACATATAGTTTCCTCGGTGCGCCGTTAAGCTTGATTTACACGGTGCAATTTTATTGCCCGTGGCATACCATAAATTGAAACAATAATAAAAGTTGCATCGTGTAAACAGTGTTTAGAAGATGCCAGTCATTTGTTGCTTCAAGTTAAATAGGGCTTTAGTTAGACTTCATGAAAACATTTCTCGATGGTTGCTCGATCTTTTGATAACATCGTAATGTTGACGGTATCTTCTTGCCTGAAAGCTTCACATGTTCTGACTCAATTTTCCCAGGTTAGTCATACATTTCTCACTGGTTACGGTCATGGGTATGAGAACATATCATACCACCAAAATGCAAGCAAATGCTTTTTTACGCATTACCAGAGAGCTTAGACAAGAGTAGTGGTAACTGCCGTGTCTTACGTGGGTTCGAACCCAAGCAAGCAGTTTACTTTGTGTAAATTGTTTCATCACCACTGCTCTTAAAACGGTGAAGGTAAACATTATGAGGAAACCAGCAGCAGTGGGAACATTTTAGGTTGATTATGCTTATGCTAGACAAATTGACATTCTATCAGCGATATAGATGATGGAAAAGTCAAAAATGTATTGGATAAGCTATTATGGCAATCCTGTTGGAAAACGTTGTAAATATACGAAACGCTTTGAAAGCGCTTGTCACTTGTATAGGCCTTAAAAAAAAAAAGTGTCTCATAAATGTCTCTTGCCAATTATGACTTCAATTGCATGTAACGCATTTTTTTTTTGTTGGGAAATTTTTCAAATAGCTTCTCCCGCTCTGGGCGTAGCGGGAGGGTGTGTCACACTCTTACTGACTATAACCCACCCGTGTTCCTTCAGTTGCATGTATGGTGCCAGAGGCCCTAGACAAGTCCTGTGTAGGCCCTCAGGTTATTAAAAGCAAGATTAACTAATGTAGGGTCTCAAACAAGGTCTTGTAAAAAATAATCCATAAAATGCCAATTTTGTTTGATCGCTTTCATCTTGCGCCACTCCATAATTCCATTCAAGGTGTAGGTGTAGTGTTTATGGTTCGTGTTGGGTCGGCTGTTTCCATGGATAATCCGTGACGTGTTGTTTATGTGCCCTTATCAGTGGCTATGGTGATCAGCTGCCTGACCATAGGGTTTTAAGAAGCGAATTTGGTTTACACATTTGCATTGGACATAGAACAAAAATGAATTAATTGTTGTTCCTACTTTGCAATATACCTGGATAGGTTCTTGTGTCCTACAACAGCCTAAAAGACTTAGGGCCAAAATATAAAATATCTTTTCCCAGAATATATTTCTGTAACATTTAAAATATCTTTTACCAGAATATATTTCTGTAACATTTAAAATATCTTTTACCAGAATTTATTTCTGTAACATTTAAAATATCTTTTACAAGAATATATTTCTGTAACATTTAAAATATCTTTTACCAGAATTTATTTCTGTAACATTTAAAATATAATATGTTTTATTTCTGTAACATTTAAAATATCTTTTACAAGAATATATTTCTGTAACATTTAAAATATCTTTTACCAGAATATATTTCTGTAACATTTAAAATATCTTTTACCAGAATATATTTCTGTAAAATTTCTGTGACTTCCTTATCGGTCTAGTGGTTGCAAGCGCTACTCCTGAGTATGAGGTCCTGGATTTGAATCCCAGATCGGGCAAAGTGTTATTGAGTTTTTCCATTACGAATTTCTCAGTAGCAGCCCGGAATCTGGATTTGTGCCCGGTTGATGGCAATAGGTTCACTCCCTATTACATGGGACTTAAACATAACTGGCGTAATGTGGATGTACTAGAGGTCATATCTGCCAAACCCTTTGGGAAAAACAGGCGTAATGTAATGTTATTTCGGTCTCAGAACATTTAACAGAGATAATACTGCAATTGCGACTTCTGATCGATGGTATGCTACTCGATTTAATCAATTAAATTGCGTCTAACGACTTCAACTTAGGGTTAAAACATTTTACAACTCTTTTTTTCTATTTTTAAACATGATACGAAAACCTTTTTAGTTCTTCAACAACATGATTGACGTAAAAGCTCGAGGTTTACCAGCGAGCCATGGAGCGCTGTATTGTGGGGGCTCGAATTTCGGACCGTTTAAGGAACACAACACTGCGAGCCAAAACCAAGATCACGGACGTTCTCCAGAAAGCCGCTAAGCTTATGTGGGACTGGGCCGGACATGTCTGCCGCATGTCAGATGACAAATGGGCTAAGAGAACCACCGATTGGGTCCCACTAAACGCACGATGATATTACGGCAGGCCGAGATGAAGATGGCGGAACCAGCTTAACTCCTACCAAAAGGACTGGCCGGCTTAGCAAAAGACAGAATTTTGTAGAAAAGTGAGTGGGAGGGCTTTGCCGTGCAGTAAGATAATACAGACTAGTTAGTTAGATTAGATGATTGATGAATTAGTCCAGAAATAATTTTCTGATGCATATTCTGACTCTTGGGTTATTTGTTTTTTTCCGAAGCAATCAATCTGCCTACCCTTTCCCCAACTTTGTTGGGGTCGGCTTCCAGTCTAACCGGATGCAGCTGAATACCAGTATTTTACATGAAGCGACTGCCTATCTGCCCGCAACCCAGTAACTGGGTATTACGATACCTCTTGGTAAGACTGGTGTCAGACTTTCGGGCTTCTGACGACTTGTAACGACTGGCAAGGATCGACGAATGACAGCCGAGACCACCGGCTTAACATGCTTTCCGGGGCATCGGATTCGGGGCAGGAGTCTCGGTAAGTAAAGATGGTCACCCATCCACGGACCAACCTCGGCAAGCGTAGCTTAACCTGATGGATCAACTCATGCGGCTGTTATTACTTAGCCACGAGCTCCTGTTTTTTTTTTTTTCTGAAGCATAGGCACCTTAAGCCTATGAACGCTTTTAAAAGGTGATCAAAGGAAAATCAATGGATGGCACTTATCTAAAACCTGGGCTCTAGATACCACAAAATGTTACCAAAAAACCTAATGAAAATCTCTTTGAATATAAACAATCATTATTATTTTACCATAAACAAAGTTTCTCCCCAAATGTACATCCTCTTACAGTTTTGTGAAATTGTATATTTTTTTGTTATTATAAAAAAACAAGCTGTTGCCCGCGCCTTCGTCTGCGATTCAGGATGAAAAGCAGCTTAAGCCTTCTCCAGGTCATCGTCTACCTTTGTACCAAATTTCAACCAAATCCGTTCCGCCGTTTTAGCGTGCAAACTCACTTTCGCATTTATAATATTAGTTAGGATAGTTGGGATTACCCTTGACTTTCAAGTATAGCTTGGTACTTGACCCACGCACGTTTGACACCTGAAATTGAATAACATTGTCCTTTTGACGGCCACCCGGCCGTTTCATACCACTTTTGCCAGGGCTTAAAGCGAAAATTTTGCCTTTTAAATCTATACTTTTTAAGGTCAGCTTTCACAAAGAGGCAGGAAGAGTCCTCTTATTTCTAACTAGCTGCGCCCCGTAGTTTCTCCTGCATAAGTCACGATCCCGTGAGAATATCGGAATAAAAAGTATCCGTTGTCCTAACCTAGGTTATGGTCTACCCATGTGTCAAAGAACAATGGCAGATGTCCATAGTAACTTAGGCTCAATAAAAAAAATTCATGGACAGAGAAAATTCTAACGTTTTTTCGTGTAGTTTAATGTCAGAAGCTTTTCTGTGTTTTCCACTTTTACATTGAACTTCTCAAAAAGAAATTATTCAGACATTGTAGATTGGAGGGCATTTATTTTTACAGAGTAAATTAAACAAAAAATATACAGTAATAGAATAGTTTTATTCGTTTTCACCATTATCATTCATTAATATCATCATCAATTTCGTTATATTCAATTAACAAATCATCAAGAAATGCTGCAGGGGGCTCAATATTGTTTTGGTGCCGAGCCCAGCCCAAATACCATAAAATGGTCATAGTGTGGGAACAGCATCCCACACTTCGTTTACCTACCTTACAATTACAATAATATTGACTAATTGCCTCTCTCCCATTTAAGCTGTTATCAATAAGAACATACACAAAATAAGTTTTCCTACTGATATGTTGACTTTGAATTTTGGCTCTTAATAACCAAGAGCTTTGGGAGAGAGACAATTGTTCTCTTAAATTGTTAATTGATGCCTCCCTGCATACTTCAATCATATATCGGCCATTAAAGCGGATATGCTCACCGTAATATGATCGGGCCTGACGGAGTTGGTAAGTACCACAAGTTATTAAAATCAAATCATGATACTCAAGCTGAGGAAACTCAGTGACATTTCTGTTATCAACATTTATGTTTAAGAACTGTGCCCTTTTTCTATTATAGTTATTTTGTATAATAAACTCACTTAATGTATTAGTTTGGAACATTGTCTGTTGTATAATTTCTAATATCTGGGCAGCATCAAACCTGTCTGTGAGGGGTGGTCGAAATCGATTGATTAGGGCAGCAGCTATGGAAAATTCAATCATAAGATGTGGCGAAGCTCTATTATTGAACTCATGTCGGAATATTTTAAACCGCTGCTTAAAAATCCCATTCATAACTTCAACCACCCATCTGCAAATAGTAACAGCCCGAGTTTTGTTTGCCTCTTATGTTGACAACTGATTTTCATCATCCTCTAACGATGATGGCATATGCACAACGTAGTTACAGTTTTGCAACAATGGGACTGCATCTCTGAAACCTCTATCTAGGATAAACACGTCGCCCTCTTGAAAATATTCACGCAATGAACTCTCTGGGTTTCCAAACTCATTATTTATAATATCAACGTCAGTTGTTATGGCTGGGTAGGGGCCCAAAATCTCGATTATATACCCATCACAACATAAAAACAGGAAGGGCTTTACCAAATTCCTATATTTATGCAAAGAGTAAGTTTTCTTTTGATAGGCATAGTTGGCACTTTTATTACAATATATGTAGGTTCCATCAACTATTATTATTGGTCTCCTCTCACCCTCATTTTCAGTGCTACCAAAAAGGCCATTTGGTATTAAAAGATTTCTTGTTGCTATCTCTTCTCTTGTTATGTGACGTATACCTAGATGCCTTGGAACGAAATCTTGGTGTAAAAGTTCTCTTGCTCTTGCCATTAAGCCCTCTAATGTAGTTCTAGGAACTTGAAATAAGGAACTTCTTTGATCTCCAGAGTCACCATTTCTTAATTTCATTAAAAATGCAGCAAGGGCAGTTGAACTTCTCTGCATATTAGCTAGCCGTGGAGTTTCTAGTAATATATTTCTGAAGTCTTCCTTACTCATACCAAACCAATAATGCACCAGGTAGTCATCCATATTTTGGACATCTTCAAAGTCAATAGAGGTCTAATGTTTTAATAATTCAGTGAAATCATAAATATGTTGGGCCGTAAATGTGTGGATAACATTTTCAGGTTCCATCAATTCAGGCCAGTCGTTGCTCCTCAAATGGTGAGAACAAATTCGACAGTTTTCTGGCACATAATAATTATACTCCGAAAATAACCTTCTTCTAATTGATATTGGAACAATTATTCTCTCAAGTTGACGGCAACTAGGGAAAAAGCAACGAGCCTGAGTATCTGATGCCCGGCCGAATTCCAATAATTGAATGACATTCATAGGCACCTGTGGGACTGGCAACGGAATGACATTCATAGGCACCTGTGGAACTGACAACGGCGATGGTGGCCCTGGTTTTGCTATCTGCAGAGATGGCTGAAAGTCTTCTACAATTGACTCACTTGATTCACTCTCTACATGCAATGGTGTTGATACATCAGAGGCTGTTGAAGTTGACGGTTCAAAAATACTTGATGATGATGGTGTGGTTAAATTCCGTTGAACGTAACGGTAACTTCTTTGTCAACATGGGTGACAGATCTTGTCTGTTGATCTCAGCTGCAACAAAAACAAAAAAATCTTATTGCAATCAGGAAAAAGCAATAATTCATTCAACAACCAGCAATACATAAAACATAAAATCATTGAAGGATCTTGCTTACCTGTAGTAGTGCAATCTGTTGCTCTATCACACGTCTGATAGCATCTTCTCTTTCTGAACTGTTATTTAAGGCGTGAGACCTTACACGATGCAATGAATGACCGCAACCAATACAAACATTTCGATGCACAATTATTGATTCAGTTGGCGCATTGCTACTTGATGGATTACTTGTTTATTCAATTATTATCCAACAGTTATGACAAACAACACTGTCATTAGGAATCTAAAACAAACAAGATACAGTTGTGTTACAAATTAACATTTAGCTCGTAATTAATAAGAATCGTACTTTACCTCAGAAAGTGAAGCCCATTGCCGTAACAATGAACGGACATCGTCACATTCAACTAAATGCCGTTTCATCCGGAACACATTTAAACCACAATTAATACAACGTAGTTGATGGGACATTGTCACAAAATGTGTGGTATGGACGGATATAATAACACAATAAGTCTTTAAGCGCAAACGCAGAGGAATTCGAGAAATAAACAACCGTACACATAGAAAAACACCAGCAACAACACAAGATGTTTGACATCGACTATCTGTCAGTTAGAGCGCGCGATCTTGACAGAACCTAACAGGGTTGCCATTATATTACGATTTCTTGAATTTCGTTTTATATTCTTTAAAAAATACTAAATGTATTTATAATAAACACGATGAACGTATTATTTAGGAAAAAATTATAATAAAAGACAATTGAGAAGTGGTAAATAAAAAGTAAAGAGTAAATCGCTTTAATTATTTAGAATAATCGATTACAGTGGCAGAACAGGTAACTACCTGAACCTTTTTATTTATAAAAAGAATAACCTGGAACATGATAAACAAAATGGTTACTTATTAGAATGATTTTCTTTTCGAAAAGTTCTAGAAAATAACTAAATGTTTTTTAAGAAGTTAGTATTTTATATTTAAATTTTTGTAGGTAAAAACTTTGTGTCCGTGTGAATTTAGTAAAGTTGTGTAGGCCGAAACCTGGCATTGTTCTTTCATCCAAATCCGTTTAGCTGTATTAGCGTGAAAGTGTAACAAACAAATAAATAAATAAACAAACAAACAAACTCACTTTCGCGTAAATTATAATATTATATATATACTTACATACATACATAACATCACACCTGCATTCCCGAAAGGGTAGAAAGGCAGAGGTGTCCCTATACTACACCCACATTTCGCCAGTTGTGTTACAGTTCCAACGAGGCAGTCCGATCGGCGGTCAATTAACTATATGTAGCTATCTATAAATATATATATATATATATATGTATAAATATATCTATATATATGTATAAATATATCTACATATATATATATATATACAGGGTGGCAGGGACATCGACGCGAAGCCGCGAACCATGGATTCAGTACATGATTCTGAACCCTGTTGTTGTTGAAATTTCTCGTCGGTAATTTTTTTTTTATCAGCTGTTTCATAGAAAAGTGCAATACTTACGCGGTCGAAATGATGTATGGAACAGCTGTTTTTTTTTTAAATTACCGACGAAAAATTTCAACGCATGGGGTTCAGAATCATGTACTGAATCCATGGTAACTGGCTTGGCGTCGATGTCTCTGACACCCTGTACTTATATGTAATATAATAGGTATCAGGCAGTTAGGATGCATTACAAATAACCTATTGGTTAAACAAAAAATGCAGATGATTTTTTTATGCAAAAAAATACACAAGGCTAACGAACATATTTAAATTCAAAATTCAATTCAAAATTTTGAATTTATATTTGAATATGTTAGCGTTGTGTATTTTTTTGCATAAAAAAATCATCTGCATATCCACAACACAGATAATGAAATGAAACGATATTCGTTTACATCCCGCAGTTATTGTTCCAATTGATTGCTATTTATTGCCTCGAATATAAATTTTGTGGGTGTCGCCAGTTTTGCTAGCGTAATGTTTTGTAATTAGCCCAGATGCAAGGGCGATGTTTTCCCGCTGCGACTTTTTTTCGCACACTGAATTTTCAACGCTTAGCGCTAAGAGTTGAAAATCCAACAGTGTGTTTTATCGACGCGCTGGGTTGTACTCTGTTGGATTCTCAACGCTCGGCTCAACACTGAGAGTTGAAAATCCAGTGCGCGATAAAAACCCGCCGCAATATTTTTACGTCTGTGCGAACGTGGGCTTATTATTTGGAAACTGGTGCGCGTTTACGCAAGTTGGAAAATGAAGGAGTTTGCAAATGTGACATGTCATTCTGCAGTTTCTGTCTACCCCCATGTGACATGGGCCTATCATATTCCAATTTTTCCATAAATATGTTCATTAAGTTATCTTTTTAAGTAGGAACTACCTTTTCATTCAGGAGTGTGTTCGTTTTGCTATGAGTACCTACTCAGGCGACTGGCATCCTTGGCTTATTCAGCCTATTATGTTTCCAGTGCTCGGACACAGGCCTCCTCTCTTCGAGAGGGAGTGCTGTAATCTACCACGCGGGCAGATGTCACATGTCTTCAAATTTTTGGTCCTAGGACATTCCGGTTATGTAACGATGTTTACCTTCACCGTTTTGAGAGCAGTGGTGAAGAAATGATTGCCTGCCTGGTTTCGAACCCACGACCTACAACTCGTAAGTCGGGGTTGTTACCACTGGGCCACCACTCCTTGACTGGGACCGCTGTCAAACGGATACCACGGTCCCGATTGCCTGAGACATGTTTTTGTTATATTTCCTCAGGCGACTAGGACCACTCCCGACACATTCTTTTGTTTAATCATCTAGAAAATACGCTTCGGAAAACAAAAGACAAGTAGGTGCTTAATTATAAACTTGTAACAAAAAATAATTATTTCTTTGTAGCTAATTATACCGTCGAAACTTAACGCACAAATTTTACAAAAGAAATTATAATACCTAATTAATAAGTTTCAAATTCCGTTTGACTTCTAATCGTCTTGTCGTTCTTACCTATATAATTTCAGGAAATTACCCGCCTTATCATTTTCAAAGTTTAATCAGAATTCCTGTAACAAGTAACGGTTGGCACTGAAATGATTTATGACAAATTGTAGTTACAATTTTCACAGTTATTAGTGTGTGTTGCTGTGAAATTAATATCCCGTCACGAAAGTCTCAAAGTATAACATAATACATGTTTGCCCTGAAGGGTTAGGCAGAGATGTACCTACATTTTGTCCATTTATATTTAAGTCTTTCTTTTCATATGGCTAGCGAAACTGCACACGTGGTGGGTACCTATCGATATATAAAAACGATAAAAAAATAAAAATATGTTTAGATCGAAACCAAAAACCAGCCAAGTGCGTGTCAGACCACGCACAATGAACGGTTCCGTAGTTGGAATTAATTTATCCCAAAAACAAACTTTTTTTAATCTTTCAATTGATTACACTAATTGCGGTCGATGACCCCCAAAAAACCATGAAATTAATTTCTTTTATTAACACTCGACGCAAAAAGAGGGGTGTCATAAGTTTGACCTCTTTGTGTGTCTGTCTGTCTGTCTGTGGTACCGTAGCTGTTAAACGGGTGAATCGATTTGAATTCGGTTATTTTTTTATTTATTTGGAAGCAGGTTTTGTAGCTACCAAAAATCCCCCCCCCCCCCCAAAAAAACCACCCCAAAATTACCTCCTCTATATATATACCTACAACATTAATGACTACAACTGGTAACGTTACAGCAGGTTTAATTACCTTTAAACACAATATTCTGACAGCACATTATACATATGTTAATACACGGTTATTTAGTAATTAATATTAACACAAACAAAATGCCACGTCACTTTATAATTTGTAGTTAGTTCTAGATTTTCTTCAAATGAGCCTAAAGTCTAAGCCTAAGTTACCTCAACACGTGTAAGGTAATTTTGACAGGTCGGTAGTTTCTTTGTTTACGAGAATTAATTAATTGGGAATTTGCTGTGTTGGTCTTGCTTTTATGTACTAAGAGTCAATAGGTAATTAAGAAATTAATGAGTCGAGTTATTTTGAATGGAATATTAAATGAACATAATAGGTATTGAAAAAGCCATAAATGTCACTAATCGTCATCATCATAGCAGTCGAAACAAGTCCACGGGCTATACCGTTTCTCCACCCGAAAAATCCACCATAGGGTGGATAGTCGGAGGAGTTGCTAGCCGATTTCCGGCCACCGTAGGCGCGGGCTTGCGGACGGTGAGCGATGTGTAGCTCGCCGTCCGATAAGGACCAGGCCCGGGTCGACGGCGCGTTGTGTTTCACGCGCGCCTCAAAAAGATCCGTTACGGCCAATGCCTGCCGGGGTTGCGAGTTTGTCCGAAAATTATATCGTGGCCCCGGAACACAGGCAACGGAAGGAATACGGGCGGGTTTTAGTCAGTAAAAGTCTGACACGCCCTCCCGCTCCGGCCAGAGCGGGAGAAGTTATTTGATAATTTCCCACCCATAAAAAAAAGGGTGGATAATCGAAAAAGTATATGCACCCTAGGCCTAGTTGCATAAACGGAATTTATAGGCTTAAGGTGGATTCTCGGACATGCGTTTCCGTTTCCAAAAATCCACCTTAGGGTGGATTTTTGGGGTGGATTAACGGAATAACCCAAGTCCACTGCTGAATATAGGCATCCCCAAGATTGCTAAATACAAACACTGGTCTAGCGCTCATTGTGTTCAACGAATGTCTGCGCCCTTCGCGTATTTTCAAAAACTTAAAGAGTTTGGTAGGCCTCACCACAGGCCGTTACCACTGGGCCTCCACTGCTCTAACACTTCGAAATTTCTCGCCTGAAGATTGTATGTAGTTTGAAGGGGTGTACAATTCTGAAAAAAAAAACACGAATGGTTCCCGAATCAAAAGAAGAAGGAGAATAAAATTGGCACACATAAAATAGCAACAGAGAAACGGCAAGTTATTCCAAGAATTACATAACATAGTTACATTTGTGGAGCTCCATACTTGTGATCCATCACAATTAATACAATCTCACCTGAGCACTGTTTACTTACTGTATTACTACTAAACAAGTAATTTACAGAAGTTTAGCTAGTATTTCCATTTTCGATGTTACATGCTGAATAATAACATTTGGAACCAATGCCTGTAGCCCTGCAGAGAGACGTGGTGTCCCTACGTCCCTCTGCAGGGCAAAGGCCTCCGTTTTACTCTCGTTCCACTTAATAATAAAACAATAATATATTCTTTCATTCGGACTACACATACAAGTACACACAATCGTTATAGTATAAGTAACAATGACTTCAAAAACTATGTTAATAAACTTTTACAAACTAAAAACAATTAAAATTGACGAGGTCCATCACACGTTGGCACGTGCCTCCGTACCCAGTGCCTTATAAAGGGACTATCTACTTTGTCTAATAATGTGTTCAGGATGCCGTTGGAGCTTCCGCGCAACCTACCCAGGAACTAAGGAACAGTGGTCTTAAGGACCAGTTCCTATTGCAGAATTCCTGCTCATCCCGCAATCTCTGTCTGGGCCTGCCGCAATGTCGCTTGCCATTAAAGAGAGAGCAAAATTACTTATATTAATTCCCTATGTATTTCTAGGAGTTTCCTCACTGAGCGTACGACGCCGCTTGAACGCTGCGTTTGCGTCGTATAAATGCCATTGTATCGAAACTACGTCTCCTTGATGCTGGGCGTTAGCATAGCGTTTATTACGCGTTTACGACGCCTACGCCAGATGCGAGGGAAACATACCCATTTATTTCATATACCTATTTCAAAATCCTTGTCGCTCACCTTTTGTGAATATTTCTTTCATGTAATATGATGTATAATATAAATACATCACGGACTTTAGAGATCGCTTGGGGATGAATTCGTTTATTATTTAAGTTGTATCTACAAAGATTCTTACTCGTTTAGAAAAAATAATACTGTGATTCTGAATTAAATAATAAAATTCACATTAAAACTTTATTTTCAATGGCAAAACGCCACAAAATGTGGTGACTGAAATAATGAAAATATTATTGAGTCAAATAAAGAGCCGACCGATGAAAGAGAACGATATGATAATGTGACGACAGGCGACTTCCGTTAACAACTATACAATAAATGCAACAACGGCAGTTAACTGTACAAGTTCAGATGAATCATATTGAAAAAGACAAAGATTTTTATTCAGAATGTTAGAATGTGTTGGCTTGTGTAGAAATGATTTAGTTTAGGAAATATTTTGTGCCCTAGTTCCCAATATTATCTCAGCGACAATCAATGTCAAAAACTTGGTAAAGTGGTAGATAAATTAGAGATATTTTTGAAAGATTGCGACCGAAATTATAATGCTAACTAAAAATACGGGAATTGCCCTCTGATAAGGTAACTTGCTCTAGAGGTGATTTTGGGGCCTAATATTATGAAAATACCTATTGTGACTGTGAATTCGAGCTACATCTACTCAATACTCAATATATTTAGTGCTTCCAAATGCGAACTTAGGTGGTAGATTTTTCGCCGCAGGAGACGCCCTGGGCGCCGGGAATCGCAGGCCGATTCCCAGCCACCGTAGGCGCGGGCTTGCGGACGGTGAGCAATGGGTAGCTCGCCGTCCGATAAGGACCGCTAGGACCGATGCCTGCCGGGGTCGCGGGAAAGTCCGAAAGGGATACCGGTGCCCCTAGCAACGTACAGGTAACTGAAGGAACACTGGTGGGTTTTAGTAAGTAAGAGTCTGACACGCCCTCCCGCTCCGTTCAGAGCGGGAGAAGTTATTTGATAATATCCCAAACAAAACAAAAAAAAAGCTGGTAGGTTTTACAAAATATGATCATTGTGGACCCTGTCGGGCACAGCACAATAGGAGAGAGGAAGAGTAGGAGGAGAGGACAATCTAGGCATAACCTAATGTCATCCAAATCATCATCATCATCATTTCAACCAACCAAATGACATCCACTGCTCGATATATGCATGCTTCTGCCAATCGTCGCCACATCGACCGGTCCTGTGCTTCTTGCATCAAATCAAATTTCAAAATGCATTTATCTATCGTCAACCAATCACATAACTAAGCGGTCTGTC
Organism: Agrochola lota; assembly: GCA_947364205.1. NCBI lineage: Eukaryota > Metazoa > Arthropoda > Insecta > Lepidoptera > Noctuidae > Agrochola > Agrochola lota. Next base: position 4,240,333 of record OX376225.1, on the reverse strand, counting down.
TTCCATTGATCTATTCCCAACCAAGTCTCACAGATCCATCATCTTACTCCCAAAATGATCTCCTAACCAAGATACAGTATGCTCATCTCAAAATTACACCATTATCTAACACCAAACAATTCCACAGTATTACAGACAAGTGCTAACAAAATCCCATTTATCTCGACGTGGAATAGTTCTGAATTTAGTCGTATCATTCGTTGCCAAATGTGCTGAGATACCGTGGCCGAGCGCACGCGGTGAATGTCCGAAATCGAATTGTCTCGCGCTTTATTTTATCAGTTCTATGGCTTTATGAAGTCTGTATGAATTTGGTCCGTTTTGTTTGACGCATGGGTGTTGGAATTTTTGAGATAACATACGAAAGTTATTGTTTTTAAGACATCAATTCGTTTGTAAACGCTCTATAAAGCAATAACTAACGTCTGTACTATGTTTGTTATTGAGAAAAATTGTCCTTGCCTCTTGCAGACAAAAATCTCGCTCATGATAAATCTCCTTGTAGTTACGGAATTGTAGCATAAAAATTCTACTACATAGTGTATGCGCCAAGTACCTACCTTGCAACAATATTACACAAATTACCATTCGTCTGGTAACGGTGATCCAAGATAATATTATAACCTTTCCATCTGAATCCGGCAAGATTTTTTGCTGAACCATTATGTCTTGTTAATGGTCGAGGAATAAATAAAGCGAATCAATCAACTGCTAATTACTATCCTGTCCAGTGTTTAAAATTATTATCTGTTCGAGTGCCAATTCGTTCCAGAGTCAAAATTGTCGTCTGCGAAGTGTTTCATCTAAAAAAAAACTATGTATGGGATTTTTTTTTGCCCTAGCTATATTTTCCCAACTTTTGAACATAAACCGTACCAGAATTTTATAATCCTGCACATCTTTTGCCAATGCATACCTCACCTGAAAATATTCTGCTTTGATCCTACACATCTAAACATATCTGCGTCACCAATGCTCCAATGGAAAATCCCCATGTCCTATCTATAGGTATTTAAACTGTCCATTCTACAAATACGTTCCGCGACAAGTCAGGGGTGCTACACACTAGTTTGGGTCGACATGATTCGGCACAGCCGAGCGGTAAAACCGAATTTAAGTAGATATGTAGAAAAATTCACGCCTTTTTCAGAAAGTATAGAACGCCACCACTGCGATCCTTTCGCACTTCTTTGCTTTATTTCATCTTTTACGTTCTTACATATGCGCACGCCATTTGCGAGTACTACGCACCTGACCTTTATATGTACACGAGCTGTGCCCTGCGGTTTCACCCGCATAAGTCTCAATCCCGTAGGAATATCGGTATAAAAAGTAGACTATGTCCTAACCCAGATCATGGTCTACCCATGTGCCAAATTTCATCAAAATCCGTTTAACCATTTTAACGTAATAGCGTAACAACTCACATTCGCATTTATAATATTAGTTACTAGTAATTAAGAAAATATATTTAAAATTCTAGTTTAGATATATTTTCTTAGGCTTAGCTTGAATATTGTGCCTTAAATTGCCAACCCGAACGCAATTCGGCGAGGGTAGTTGCCACGGGGAGAGTGCCGATCGGCACGAGCCGAATGAAAAACCGAATATGACGTGTAATAATTGCGTCGGGTCGGCTTTGTTGATTAACAAATACAGTCGAATCGAATGTGCTGAGCCAAACAAGTATGTAGCACCCCTGAGTGTATGCCGAACGGTCTTGTCTTGTCACGGCGGCCCCGTTACGATAGTTGACGTGCGCACACGCATACGGACGCGCAAGATTTATTGCGAACCTGTGAAATTGGGTATTTGTTTGAACTGTACCGGTTCGTTTTGTTTTGGTTACGTGTTCGGGAGTCGGGAGATTAATGTCAATAAGTATTGAAATGTAGTTTTGCTAATTTTAAAGGATAAAAAAAAATTGTTTCTGCCAGAAACTATCTTTGCCATCGAAATATGACCTTGAAGGCTTGATTTTTTAATGCAAAATGGAGGGAGGAATTATTGACTGAAACAGTTTTTGATTTCAGTCATAAAACAAATTGTTATGAAAACGTCACCTCAAAAAAGGTATGACTTCCCAAATTAAGAAAAACCCGTTTATTTCAACAACAAAAAAAAGAAGGTGTGCTGTGATGCTTATGACAACACGCTAGAAGTGAAAACTTACAACTGGAGCCGAGTATATGCAATTCAGTGTCACCGACCGATTGGATCCGAGTAAACGCAATTCAGCGTCACCAACCGACTGGAGCCGAGTATACCCGATTCAGCGTCACTGAGCGTGACGGTTCTGTTTCGTTCACTGTTCAGAAAGAGCGCGAAGTGAGCCTAAAGAAGTTTTTGCTTCAAAAACCTTTATTCGAAACAACATCGCCGTCTGACTTTACCACGGATTAATATAGATGCGTCAGTCCGCATTTTCGGTATGAATCTACAAGTAGATACGCGGCGGGCTCGACTTGTCGAATTCAGTGGGCGTAACGTAATCAGAAGATATAAGAGTTACGCGATAGAAGGAGACGTAACATCTAGGTGAATATAACTGTAGGTAATTAGCGCTGTGCGACCTGAATTGCACTTTATTGTGTCATAGCAAGTCGTTTTTAGGGTTCCATAGTAAACAAGGAACCCTTATAGTTTCGCCATGTCCGTCTGTCTGTCTGGCTGTCTGTCCGCGGCCTAGCTCAGAGACGGTTAGTACTAGAAAGCTGTAATTTGGCATATGTATACATATTAATCATGCCGACAAAGTGGTAAAATAAATTTTAAAAAAACTTTTTTTTAGGATACCTCCCCTACACGTAAAATGGGGATGTTTTTTTTCCTCATCTACCCCATGTTGTGGGATATCGTTAGAAGGGTCGTTCAAAAATATTGTGAGTTTCTGAAAACCATTTTTTGATTCAGGAATTCGTTTGCGAAATATTAAGCTTTTAACTGTTTTTTTTTTGTTAGAGTCAAGTGTACCCCCCCCCCCCCTGCCAGCTAAATGGTTGTACTTGGATTTGTGAAAAAAATCACAGCAGTAGTATATATAACGAAATTAAAAAGAAAACTATCAGAGCTAAGTAGGCTGTACAGGTTAACGAGTAACAATCAACCAACTTAAATTTGCGGTTTGAAAAACATGATCTCCCATACATTCCGTATCGGAGAACATTTTTCAACTACAATGTTAAGTTTGTTCTTGGGATAAATTCATTCCAACTACGGAACCCTTCACTGTGCGTGGTCCGACACGCACTTGGCTAGTTTTTTTTATTTAAATGATTCTGCGAAGCGAACCATCAGTACTAATGTTACACAAGCCACCTCTGAATTATCGTGAATTTCTCCCCTGACATTTTGGTATGTAGTCCTGCTCAGAGGGCCTTTATTTCACTTCATCTCACATTAGGCACGTAATTAGACGAGCTGACTCACATATATACGTTGACACAAGAAATTGAATGCGTGAAGGAATGTGCGATATATTTTTTTCCATTTCTTAGAGGTATTTGGTCCTTTGACGACGTAAAAATAATCAGCGTGTGTGTTTTGTTTTTGATTAAAAGGAATTGAAGGACGAGTGAGAAATAAGGTAGATTTTTTTGAGCTTGTCTTCAGGTCAATATTGGTTAAATGATTCAATTCGACTAGAACATAAGCCTCCAGAATTCATCAGTAAACGTTCCGAAAAACATTCAAGTTTATCTAAATATTTCTTGAAGATCCAAGAAAAACATTGGTACTAAAATACTCATAATATATGAAAGAAAACTTCTTGTTATGACTGTTATGATGTAAAGTAAGAAATTGAAGTCTTAAAATCAAGTTTGCAAAGAGCCAGACTTTCCAAACAAATGTTGACCCCATCCGTTCTTGGATCGAGAAAATAACAGGTACCAAAAGAAAAACATCTCACATTGAATCGTACCCTGTTGACACTCCAAACGGAATGGCGCAATGATATCCGACCTGGAGCGTATCTCATTAACTCGATTATATTTCTACTTGTCCAAATCCTTCCGAAACTACAGCACCCTCACACAATTTCAACCCTTACAACTCTTAGTATAAAGGTGTGAATGGCTGGAAAGTTTTCAGGATAATTTCAGTACTCCCGTAGGCCCAGTTATGAGGGAAAAATTGGAGAGGTCGTCCGATGATTGTGTGGGCTTGTTTCAATGGCGGTGGTTACGTTGTGATTCCTTTATGGCTGCCAGTGGTGAGACGTGAATTAGTTAGGCAGGTTGTCGCAGAGCAGCTGAAGAATTTTGGGCCTTAGGGAATGGTAGATAAAACTGTTTAGGGTAAAGTTCACCAGCGTCTTCACCCAGTACATCCTATAATTATAGAGACTTCTTTGTATTGAGATTTTCTGTCGAAAGACGTCCAATACTGGACATAGGCCTCCTCCCAGTAACGGCAAAACGACAGGTCCTGCGCTGCCCGCCATCAATCATTCTTCATAATATTAAATTATTTATAAGCCAAAAAATGCCCAATACTGGACAAGTCCCCAAATGGTCGCCGTTTTCGGATAAAATTATAACGCTAGAATCATCGTGAAGGCAATAGGAATGTTGACTAAACATATTTTTTTCCGTTAGATACATTATTAAAAAATATTGTGCACAAATTTTTTCTTTTTTTACGTAATCAAAAAATTACGGCAATACATTGAGTTAAAATGTGGCACGAAGTCACTCTCCGGTAGTTTTTATACAGACTTGTGACGTAGCGAGCCCCCACTTCCCAACTTTAAAGGCTCGTGCAGACCAGCGCGACGCGACACGAACAATACAATTTCTAAGAAAACTTCACAGTATAACCGGTGTCGCGTCGCGCGACAAGTCGCGCTGGTCTGCACAAGCCTTAATGCGTTTCATCTAAATATTATTTTATTATTATGATAAAGCAAAAAATACGTGTCTAATATTATTTGACTGACGGACTAAATAGTGTTTTTTTTCCCAGTCAACATCCCTATTGTATAAATTCATAACACACACAATGCACAAATCTAAAAACCGCAATTCTAATACAGACTAGCTTCAATTTTGAAGTTGAAATGTTTCAAATATGAGCTTACTCATTCGCACAAAGTGCCTAATATGTACGGAGATGAGATACCGCCATGAGTTATGGGATCCTTGTCGAGATAATTTAAATTGTACCACGCTTTGTTGCGTATATGATATTTTGTTGTATTTGATATGGGGAGGATCTTTTGTGTAGTATGATACCTATTACAAATGTATCATGGGTAAATTTGAGTAATGGTGTTAATTAATGGATCCATCTATAATGCGATGTTGACTTTCTATTGCAATTCCTGTGAAAAATTATCAAATTTATTTCAACTTTTTCTTTAAAACTTATTAAAAATTGTACCCAACTACGGCGAAGCAAAAGGGAGGGTATGTATGTATGTTCATCTGTTCCCGCATAACTTCTAAACTACTCATCATAGTTTGACAAATAATCGTTGGAAGCGTCTTGATTGTCCGCTGGTCACGTGGTGTGACGTCACATTAAATATGAATATGGCGCCCTCTAGAGGACATAAAGTCATGAAGTAAAAAAAAAAAACCGACTCCGTATATTATTTATATTTGTCTGTTAATATTTTTTTGTTGATGTCTTGTTTATACCTTTTTTTGTAGTTGACATTTTTATCGTAGTTGAGTTTATAACTTTTATTTATTGTCAGTTTTAAATGTTCTTTTTTTACATATTTTTTTAAGCGTAGTTAAATATTTCCCTTACTAAAACTGACTCGATGGTTCAAACCATGTCAAAATAAAAGTCTTGTTTTGAAATACTTAAGTCCGAGTAAGTTCAGTAACCTATCTTTTAACTAGTCTCTCTATAAAACGTACAGAAAATAATAAACAAAGAATACTTGCTGAGATTTTCCAAGATTCCACATCAATTCTAATATATTTTAACGCGATAAAATCTATCTTCATTACACTTATGAACTATCAGCCTCGCAACCACTTCATATTACCTTGTGCCTGCATTCTCGATAAAGAATTCAGGAAATGCCATCATAGTCAAAGTCTTACAGTTTAGAAGTTACTGGAAAACTTTGAAGTTCAACAGTGTCACAGATTTAAATACAGAATATATCAGAGAGGTTTGGTCAAATTTAAGGGTGTGGTACAGACCATCAAACTCGGCCAACAAAAAGTAATCGCGAAGAAATTTTCTGTTGTCCTGTAAAAAACTTTAATACCTACTTCGACTCAAATGTATGGGACGGCTGATGATTTTTTCGCGATAGCGATGGTGATCCCATGGAGAAAGTGTTCAGTTTGATGGTCTGTAGCACACGCTTAAATTTGTCCACACCTTTCTGATACACCCTATGTAAGGTTAATTTAAAAAGTGTAAGGTTCATTTAAAAAGTGTAAGGTTCATTCAAAAAGAATTTACGGTTTAATCATTTCTAACGTGACGATATTACCGTGGTTGTCTATGTCCACGTCAGGGCATGACGATAACACAGGAAAGTTAAATGTATGCAATTAAATGAAGCATGTATTTTGATACATTTCATGCACCTGCTTTCTAATTACGCAACACATTTTCGTAAACGATTATGGCTAATCTGTTTCATTTTGACAGTTCAACAACATTCATTGCGTTATTTACGTTGTTGAGCAGATATTTTTTCGACCTTATGAAGCAATGGATTAGCAATCTGTTTCAAAATGATTCAGATTCTGATTGATCGTGTATTACGCAATTTGGGTACTGGACGTGGACGTCCACGATAATGACGTTAGAAATGATAAAAACGCAGATTGGATTGGTCATACTTTATTGAGTAGCGAGCTTAAGCAAGATTAAGTTATCTTCATATTTCTATGACATCAACATATTGATGTTTCGAGTTCGTATCATAAGAGAACAGAGCTTTTTGACCCCAATCGAAGTACACAGTTATATCTTTGACATCAGAAATTATTCAAGCAAACAACTTTAATTTGAATGAATCATTAAGACAACTTTTTTTTTCTTTTTTTTTTCGGGATGGGAAATCATCAAATGACTTCTCCCGCTCTGGGCAGAGCGAGAGGGTGTGTCAGACTTTTACTGACTAAAACCCACCCGTGTTCCTTCAGTTGCCTGTGTGCCGGGGCCGCGATATCCCTTTCGGACAAACCCGCAACCCCAGCAGGCATTGGTATTTCGACCCCGTCGGTTGGTGCTGACATCTCTTTGAGGCGCGCGTGGAACACAACGCGCCGTCGACACGGGCGTGGTCCTTATCGGACGGCGAGCTGCCCATTGCTCACCGTCCGCAAGCCCGCGGCTATCATTAAGACACCTAAAATCATTTTACACGAGCCATTCCTATTTATATTACAAATGGCTCCTGAAATATACTTAGCTATCATATTCAGGCGTAAAAATAGAACCTCATCAAGACAATCCGTATTCAGTGGAAGCCCTTTTCACGCCCTACTGGGCCTGGCCGGAATTTATTTACACTACACTCGAGGGAAATATCATTACAGTCAAGATTTGTAGCGACGGGATAGTTTATTTTAATAGAACCCTAAAAAAGTTTCTTTAAAAAAAAAACCGTAATTTTAATTTCGGAAGTCGGTGGCAAAAACGAATCCAAAGAAAGAAAGAAAGAATAATGTTTATTTGGACACAGTTTGTGAAACACTAAATACAAAATAAAAAAAAGTAAAAATAATATTTTAACAATAATAGTGTGTGCCTGGCTGCGCCAAAAAGGTTAATTTCAGCATTAATGCCAGGCAGATGCTGTCTGACGCTGGTTTTCGAATGAACCTATAAGTAGGGACAAGTGACGGCGAGTACAAAACAGCTTCAACATACCTAATACATAATTTGTATACTTCTAAAGACACCAACTTATACTTTTTTCTTTACAGTATTTTGTTTGAAAGTCGGTTGTTTTTTTTTTTGTAAAACGTTTTTATTTTTCACATTTTTGTTGTATTACACAAACACACAAATTCGAATACCACTACCTGCTATGTAAATAACAGTGACAGGAATTTATTATAACACCATCCACACAGACTAAGTGGGAAAAATACGTATTATTGAAGATAACTCAAAAACTACCCAAGCAAAGTAAATTAAATTTGTATGGAAAAACCGCGCAAGCTTCTGTAAAATTACAAAAAACATAATCGGTCCATAATCGACGAAAATAAAAACATAAAATCATACAGACGAACATAGAAACTACTCCTTTTTGTAATTTCTCCCAATATTTGCAGCACGATGACCAAAAAAAAAACAGTATTTAAAATATTCCTTACTTTTTTTAAATAACCTGGCGTCTTTGTAAAGGTGACTGACCTTCACAACTAAATTACATATTGTTGTATTAACAAACATAAAAATAAATCCAAGAAGAAAATAACAAGATATCATTTTCTTTAAAGAGTCGGCGTCAAGTTTTACTTTGGTGAAAAACATGGCGTAGGCGCGTAGCCGCGTGGCGTAGGTCGAGGTGAATGGCCGATCATATGATCGGCGTAGGCTTCGCGTAGCTCGTAGCTAAATAAGTCTTCTTTCCACATTCTTGTATATGGACGAGTTACGGCTTACTTGTTATAATTATTGCTTATGGCAATCTGAACAGCACCCAAATTGCGTAACACACTTCGAAAGATTTTGAAAGAAATTCCTAATCCATCTACTTACTAAAAATCTTGAATTCATTCGTTCACTGACCGACAACGCACAGCCTTAGCCGCTGGGTCTAGAAACATTAAATTTTGCACAAGAGTTCTTCCATTCCTAAAGGGCTGAATGATTATGTTATGTTATGTGAAACTTTGTATGGTATTTTGCAATTTTTGCTGTCTTGTTGCTTCAAATGTTAGAAAAAATCGTTTGCTCGACCACGAAAATCACGCAATGAATGTTGTTGAACTGTCAAAATGTTGCATTGCCTTTGTGTGTTACGCAACGCAAACGATGAACAGTGACCTAGTAGATAGACGGGTAATAATTTCTAGTTAACTTTGCTTTTTGCGTCGGGGGTTAAAAATATAGGCGGTTTGACATTTTTGACAGGTGCTCGAACCTGACGTTTCAGTGCTGGTGAACGTCATTACAGAAAACCCTCATTCATTTCCCGCATCACATATTACCATAAATATTTCTTCCATAACCGCATTACGAGAATACGTATCTCCAACAGCTCTCCAGGCATTTCCTCAGTCCAACATTTATACAATACCTAACTTCCTTACTTACACAACAATATCCCAGTGGAGAATTGAATATCTAACGCAGACAAAAGGTTTTGAACTCCAGTCGGATATATGTTCTTCTGCGGGATCCGCTTGGACTCTGAATAATAGAAATTGAAAGGACGGGTCTGTGCTGGCGAGATTTGAGCGTATAGAGCACTATTTGGAATAATGGGGTCTATACAGACCCCGATCTGTCCCGATCTGTCCCGATCTATCTGTATAGTTATGTTTGACTAGTTTTAGATATTTCTCGACGGCATGTGAAGCCAAGACACCTATGGGCGGCTTTAAATTTCTGACATCAGGTTAGTCACTAACCACACGAAAAGAAGACGAAGATGAGTAAGTTTTATTAATGTTTTCGTTTTTGGAAACATTTTTGAGGATCAGGTTTATTGTTTTGGCACAATAAACTACTCAAATTACTTGTGATGCTTTATTTGGAGGAATCTCGTTGCCTTAGAGTTTTTTGTTAGCTTTTATTTTTGTACTATCCAATAGATCCAATATAATAAAAAAATTGTTCCCTTACAATTACATAATTCCACTTAAACTATAATTTTTTTTCTTCTTCTTCTTAACCAATACAGTTTCACTATATGGTATTTTTAACGTGTATGAAATACAAAAGCTTCCAATTCTAAATATACTACGAAAACCTCAACATTCCAAATCTCTTTCTCCAGAGAGATTGTAAGATTTACATATAATTATTGAAAGAGGTTATATGAAGAATGTCACTCTTCGACATAAGCCGACGTTTTTGCAGACAGTGTCGTGAAAGTGATGTGTGTTTAAGAATAAAGTACCTATGTACTTGATGAGTGGGGTACATAGTGAAGGCTTTATTCAATATGGGGTGGGTTAAGTTGTAAGCTTTTGTTGTTGTCATTGCTTGACAAAGCAGGCGTGAATTCCAAAAAGCATATCTGTGGGCAAAATGACATACATACAATGTTGATTGATTATCAATACTTGTTATAATTTATTATCGTTTTTCGTGTCTGTCTGTATGGCCTCGTTGTTCTTCTAAACTACGGAACGGTTTTTGATGTAGTTATCACCATCATTTAGAGAATTTATTCCGAAAGGTATAGTATGTATATAGGTAAGGTAGTAAGGTATGTAGAATACATTAAACACAAAAACAAATTTCGATGTTTTTTCAAGTCTTAAAAACCGTGCAAAGTAGAGCAAATCGTTAGTCACTAATTAAATAATTATCTTTATTTGGCACCGGAGATGACCAATCAATCTACCGAGCTGTTTCCCAATTATTTTGGGGTCGGCTTCCAGTCTAATCAGAAGCAGCTGAACACCAGTATTTTACATGGAGCGACTGCCTATCTAATCTCCACAACCCAGTTAGTGGGTAACACGATACCCCTTGGTAAGACTAAATTGTCAGCCTTTTTGGGCTTCTGACCACGATAACGACTGTCAAAGATCTACGAATGACAGCCGGGACAAACGGCTTAACGTGCTTTCCGGGGCACGGAGAGGTCTCGGTATTTAAAGATGGTCACCCATCCACGGACCGACCGTAGCTTAACCTTCGATCGACCCAGTAAATGACCAATAGTCATTTATAAAATTTTAGTGCCCAGTGTCATTCTAAAAACTATTCATATAAAAGCTGACCCAATGTTGATAATATCCTACTAGGCAGAGGTACTAAGTCTGCTTACTCAAAGAATATGTGTAATTCATTTATCTGTGGTGTAGTTCTAGATATTTACGAGTACAGAGCTGTTCCATTTGCCTCGTTGGTCTAGTGGCCGCAAGCGCTACTGCTAAACACGAGGTCCTGGTTTCGATCCCCAGTTCGGGCAAAGTGTTTTTGGGGTTTTCCATCAGGTATTTTACAGTAGCAGCCCGGGGTCTGATTTGTGCCCGGGTGGTGGGAATAGGGTCGCCCCCTATTACTTGGGACTTAAACATAACTGGCGAAATGTGGATGTACTATAGGTACACCTCTGCCTAACCCTTCGAGAATACCAGGCGTAATGTAATGTTATTCCGTCGTTGAATGGCAATCGATGATACTGCTGAACTTTCTGACATAGCCGCTTAGTTGACTGCATTTGCATCCACAAACTGTTCCCGTTGGAGTTCTATTTGTATCCTTAGCAACCAAAATACGTGTAACTAGAATATCAGTACTGATAAAGTCATGACTAATAACAAGTGATTATCAACGTTTCCTCGGTCCTGTCGCGACAACATCGAAAGCAACAGGTGATATTCTGGCAGAAAGCCAGCAACTGTCAACCTGTCGCGGTCAACAGACTCTCAGAAAACACAAGCAGTTTTAAACGTTATGTGACCTTAGTAAGGTTTGAAATTGGTTGTGATGATGAAGCATAGGTCTATTATCAAAATTAAGAATTTTAAATCGTATTGAAAAGCGGTAGAATTGAAATTTGCGTGCTCCAGTCGTAGATCCGTTTGTCATCACTCCGCAATTAATTGTAAATCTTAGTGAAAAGTGTTATGGTCGTGATTCGGGTGGAGTGGTTAACAATTGATAGGTTGTTGACACTTGGTTTTGAATGTTTTGCACCAAAATTTGAAGAAAGACGATTGCAATGAAGATGTCTGTCTTGCTATTCTAGCCTCGGTCACGGTAATTATTCTTTTTCAAGTTGAGCTATTTCAGTTGTTAGAAATGAATCATGCAAAAATAAATCTACGTATATTAACTTGGTTACACTATATCTGCCAATCGGCAAATTTGCTGAGTTCTCGTTAGAATGGTTTGTGTATTCGGTACACCCTTAACCTGTTTGCCGATATGCTGACCTACCATATAAGAAATACACTATAATTCCTAAATTATTCAGATCATTTGCTTAGGATTGTTGTGATAATTTAGACTCTATTCTGAACCATCTCCAGTATCCGTCTGATATTTCTCATCCAAGAGCTTCGTTTCTTAAAGTTATGTGACAGGCTCAGCCATATCTCATAGAAGGAAAGTCAAACCGAATTTAAGCCCCACATCTCCGAAGCGCCGGCAAATCGAAGTGTTGCCAACACAATTTCGCGACAAAATCCATTATTTATCCACGTCCATTGTAACGTGTTCAGCCATCAGCCTCAGGCGGACATGTTGGATTGTGGCCAGCGTGGCCACAATATTGCTGCTGTGTGGGCGTGTCAAACAATACACCTTCGATGGGCGTAGCTAGAGACCAGCCAATCAAAGTAGACTAATTAATGATCGGCATTTTTAGCATAGCAACTGTTTGAGTCACGGAGTACCTAGAGGCTCAGATTAGCGTTGGGGCCGGAGGTCATGTTGCGAGCTGCTCAAAGTAAACTGGCATTCGAAACTGTTAAGACATTTGTGGCTATGTTTGGCTTCCGGCAGATAATGGATCTTCTTCAAGATGAAAGAAAACGACACTCACTGCAACGGTCGGGATAGGATGGCGAAAAACAACAGTCATATTACAAGCTCTCTGTTATGATGATGAATGTCGAAATCGTTGAATTGCTGCATGAAAATAATAGCCATTTTAATTCCAATTCTGAATTTATAGATAATCGTTGCGCTTATAAACGACTTTATTATAACAATTATTGTGTTATTCAAACACAAGCTCAATCATAAAAACAGTTTAAACATTTATTCCATTTAAACCATTTAGATGCATTTTTGAATTTTCAAGGAGGCGGTCTGTCAGGAAGATGAAGCAAGGAGGGACAAGAAACTCCATGGACACCCTTTGGTCCCTTTTATTACAATAGAAGCGGGCGCTAGCCCCGCTTCTGCTTCGCCCGGTTTTTACAACTTGACAAAACATCGAGATTTCTCAGTTTTACGTAACTTTAATACTAACCCTAACCTAACCATACTAACTAACCTTCCGGAATAAATTCTCTAAACCATGGTGAAAACCACATCAAAATCTGTTGCGTGGTTTAGAAGAACAACGTGGACATACAGACAAACACAAAACGCGACTTTCATCATTTATAATATTTAATGATATTATTATTGTGCACATATTGATGAACGTGCATGTGTTGTCTATTCACGATTTAATAATATAATCTCATAATCCATGAGTACCTGGGCGACTGAGCTCTGCTCTGGTGAAAATAGAAAATGCTCATTTATTAGTATAGGGTAGTTCATACTAATTCCATGCTGCGATGATAGTAGGTACTTACTAATTCCATGCTGTCAATTATTGTCAATTTTCAAATGTCAAATAAGTAGTTTAAGGTATATATATATCTTGTTCTAAACTTTGGGCGAGCGACCTCTGCTCGGGTGAAAATATGGAGAAAACGAATTTTCCCAGATATGAGACCTAGCTAGATCGATTTTTCGCCCCCGTAACCTATATGGCAACTTTCATCGAAATCGTTAGAGCGGTTTTCGAAAACGTGATTATAAATAAATAAATATATATATATATATATACACATATTGCTCGTTTAATACTATAGGATACTCGGTCTTCTTTACCGGATGTATTTATGGGCCAATTTCCCAACGTGTCATCGATTACTCTCGGTCAATGGAGGACGGTCAAACATAATAGTTGGCACTCTTTATAAAGGTAGGCGTCCTCTGAGCAAGAGGGCGAGTCTATCACTATTGTATCGGGCAGGGGTCCAACCTATCGACTAATTTAAGTTTAACAGGAATAGAGCTCTTTGTGAAGGAGTTCATTCGGGGGCAAACTATCACTGTACAAGTGGTGCCAGAAATAGGCGTTGCTTTGTTCCGGTTTTAAGGCGACGATAACCGACTTTTGTAATGTTAATGTTTTTATACTGAAGATCACGTCTAAACGAGTAGTGTTAATGATGATGGAATTGGATGGATTTCTTAATAATAGGTATAATAAAGGAATATAAATTAATTTGTAAAGTTATGTCTAACGCGGATAAAAAACTGAGAATCACGCAAAATCTATCAAGCGTATTTTTCTGACACCTTCACTATTATAAAGATAATTTAATTTTAGTATACTTATTTTATTAAAGTACCTTTTGTTTTATGTGTAATAAACTAATAATTTGGGACAGCGACCCTTGATGGGCGAGTCCTATTACTGGCTGGACGTACGACGCGGTGCCTGACCTCAGTACAGATCACGTAAGCTAACCACTCAAGGTCACTGGCATATATTTGCATCTTAAGGTATGTGAGCCGATGAAATTATAGGGAAATTTCAGGTTTGCTTCTCCATACGAACCTACGATACATCTGCTCTTGTTTATGTTGGGACTTGGTCTTCTTGTTATCTTGTCGATGAAAATCTAAATAGACTCGGCCCAGAATTCTGCTACGTGTTTGGCGCCATCACTAGCGTTCATCAGTTCCTGTAACATGCAGCTGACAGGATTCTCAGGACATGATATTAAGTGTCCCATTGTTTGTGGAACAGCACCTCATTTACACTTCATGGCGGAGTCGTCTATGAATCTCCATCTGGACAGGTTTTCCTTGCTTCGGCCTACCTGGGTCCGGAGCCTGTTTAAAGACTTCCAAGTTACCTAAGGCAACTCATGTTCAGGTGGAACTTGGTGTTGGTGGTGTATGAACATAGTTCGACACCTATGGACATACTCGTACACCACCAAGTCCCACCGACGTGCATGACTACTTATAATCTCCAAGAAAATAAAATAAAACTACTATTCAACCTCTTGAAGTATCAATTATCTATTTTACAATGCTAATAAATATGATCACATGCCCGCGATTTCGCCCGCTTGATCCTAACTATATAATATATTTATCCTATACTATTAAACGAGCAATTTTTGTATATTTTTTTTTTAATCACGTTATCGAAAACGGCTCTGACGATTTCGATGAAAGTTGCAGTATAGGGGTTTACGGGGGCGAAAAATCGATCTAGCTTATCTCATATCTGGGAAATCTTCGTATTTTCACCAAAATTAAGAACAAGATGGCTACCTTAGAATAATGACATGGCAATTAGTAAGTACCTATTATCATGGCAGCATGGAATTAGTATGAACTATCCTATATTAATAAATGAGCATTCTCTATTTTCACCCGAGCAGAGCTCGGTAGATCAGGTACTAATATTATAAATGCGAAAGTCAGTTTGTTTGTTTCTTACGCTTTCACGCTAAAACCGCTGAACCGATTTGGATGTAATTAGGCACATGGGGAGACCATGACCTGGATTAGGACATAGGATACTTTTTATCCCGAAATTCCCACGGGGTCGAGACTTCCGTGGGGCGAAGCTAGTATATAAATTATAGCCTGTATTACTCAGTGATGATAATATAGCATAATACTGGTGAAAGAATTGTTTAAATCGGTCCAGTAGTTTTTGAGTTTATTCATTACAAACAAAAAAAAAATCTTTTGTTCTTACGAGTATGATATTAGTGTAGATTATTGTTTTACTGCTGGGGTTCGAATCAGTCACCAGTCTGACGTACAGGCTTTTAAGCTTTCTATCGTTTTAACGTTTTCTCTTTTTCAGGTACATTTTTAACTTTTGCTTCATTAATTTTCTTCTTTTACTTTTTTCAGGTAAGCTTCAGTTTTACAAAAGTCTAGTCTGGACGGCTGAAAGCAGTGAGTACTAAATGAAAAATAATTAAGAACGGTTTTAATGAAAAACGGTTCGCGCCATAAAATGGCTTTCCAAGTGATGTAGTCATTATAAACAGGTTTGGGTTAAGGTTTAGGGTTTACACAAGCCGCGGACTTTCAGACAAAAAAATTATTAAATCAAATTATCTTTAAAAACCTATATGGTCTTACGGCATCCCACTATGGGGAGTGGCCAGCAAAAGTAACTTAATGTGCCTCCAAAGAGCTCAAAACGCCATCTTGAGGAATATTGTCAATGCACCATGGAACCATAAAATGAACAAATCCCCGATTATATCAACACTCCTACTATTCTTGAGGAAATTAATAATCATAAAAAGCGTTATGCCGATCGCCTAGCCATCCACCCAAATCCTCTGGCTGTGAAATTGCTAGACAGCAGCAAATCTGTGAATCGACTTAAGAGAGGTCATGTAATCTAAGGAGGTAGCAAGTGGCAATGGCCCCTGTACCTGAAACGCCAGCTACATTCACGCAACCAAACTGATAATAGTCCAGAAAGGACTGATGGAAGATATCTAAAGGAAAAAAAAAAACTTTCAATAGGACTAAACATAATGTATTTTTCTCTTAATATTTTAATCCATCGCTACTACATACATAAACTCACGCCTTGTTCCCATGCGGATAGGCAGAAACTACAGAACGCCTGCTACTGTTGTTCTCACACACAAGTGAAATTATATTAAAATTTAAAAAACCCCCGACACAAACATTTCCTCATTTCTTTTTCCTACTCCATCACCAGACCCTATTCATCATCTATCTATAACCTATTCACTGAGACCATTCCAATGAGCCCAAACACGATACCTGTGCTGTAAGTTGGTAAGGGATTTTGGTATCCTGCAAATTCCAGGTGATGCTGCAGCATCAGTTCAAGGTTACTATGTTCTTCTAATATCATTGAAGTAACAGAATACCCAATTTCAAATCGATCAGACCTGTGGAAGACGCTCACATCCATTCACCAACTAGAAAATAGCTGATAATCTTCAAACGGCAGAACCGATTTTGATCAAACTTAGCGGTCAAACTTATAACACCCCTATTTTTACGTCGGGGGTTAAAACACAACGATGACAACCAAATAGCGAAATACGATACCGTACCGACAGAATATAATGTGGGCATGAAATATTTGTGTTCTTTGTGTGTTATTTGTGTAAGTGCGGTTAATGAGTTGAATTTCGAAGAAAAAGCCTTATCAAACATTTTTCAGGCATAATTAGCATCCTTTCTAAAATAAAGATTACTTCGAACGAGACTATTAATTATTATTTTAACATGAGAAAGGAAGGTAGCGTTTCATTTAATCAACTCCAAAATTCGCTCCAGTTCCTCTAAGATACTTATTATGCGAATATTTGCCGATGTTAAAAAAACTCATTCCCTCCCCCCACTGTAATTAGAAAACTCTGCGGTCATAAGCTTTAAAAGCAAACTTTCTCATGTTTTCTTTGGGGGTATTTTTTTATAAGGTAATCGATGGGTTACGTTATGAACGCACAGCGTGATGACATCAAAGTATTTCGTGTAAAACTCCGTTTTTTTTTTCGTTTGGTTAGTGACTAAACTGGTTTCAGAGTTTTTATGCCGCCCATGGGCCTCTGACTTGGCTTCAAATGCCATCGAGAAATATCTCTCAGGCAGTTTCTTCAAGATGTTTTCCTTTTACTTTGAAGCAAGTGATAATTATACAATATGCACATGAATCCGAAAAGTCAGAGGTTGGCCTTGGGTTTGAACTCGAGACCTATGACTCGGCAGTTCGACGGTCACACCACTAGCGGCTATCGCTGCTTGTCCAAAATGTCTGTAAAACGTAGACACATTACAATCACAATTCAGGGGATTTTGAAGCAAATTCACAATCCATTGCTTCATTATTATGTTTGAAAAATTCGTTTCGGACAAACGAATTTTTATCGCAACAACGCAATAAATATTTGTGAATTGTCAAAATGATGCTGCTGAATAGGCTGCAAATTAAACAAATAAGAAATTTAATTTAGAAACTTAAAAGAGATGTATGTAATTATTTAAAAAGTGCTGATAATCAGCTAATTAATTTCTCGCTTCAGCGTCTTCCTTACACCAGAACAAAATCATTTTATTTATGAAGGCGTTTTAATCGCTCGCCCCTTTAACGCAAAAAAAACCCAGTCTCAGTACTAAATAAAAAGTAATTAATTAGTACCCAGACATTCATGGAACATTGTCTCCTGAAAATTTATTGCGTTCAGCTGTTCTTTTCTTCATCAAAGTGTATTTCTATGTTTTAATGATCGCTCTGAAATATCATGTCATTGTAATATTTCTCTTCTTTTTTTTGCACGGAAACTCGCAATGACGCCATTTTGATTTTGATTGACGTAATTATAGTGTTGGACTGCGGTGTTTTATTGCAGTTTTATTAACCTAAAAATACTGACAACTTAAAAAACTTTCGAAATTTTTGACGTGTCGGTTCTAATTCTTTAATTTGTGACATCATTTCCGCTTGGTGATTGCTTCCTAGCCGGATACGATGTTTGCGATTGCTAGCAGACCACGGAAAATGTTCGTTTGGCGTATAACATATCTATCTAGTGTTGAAATTTTTCTTTTTATATCACTTACACACGAGTTTTTGACACTTACATCGAAAAATAAAATAAACAAATATGACATCGTCATTATATCCGTCATAAATTATATTTACACTAAGATAATTGGTTACCAGCATGTATAAAACAAATAAACCTGGTACTTTTTCATATAAAACAACTTGATCGTAAAATTTTCTGAATTGATAGCCTGCACTTCGTAACGGGTAATAAAATATGGGAATCTATCTATGCACTGCATAGACAGCATGTAGACATGAAATATATTATCGCACTCTATCTGCGATAGACAGTTGGAAAATTTTCTGTATTCAGTTTATTCGATATCTTGAAATGCATATTTTAGACTGCATTAGAATATATTTTCCTTCACGATGTTTTTTCATGTTTATTTTGAAAATCGAATGCTGGACATATGCCTCTCCACATTTAAGTTACAATAACACCAACACAATATCTTCTCGTCCCACATACCGTATTGTCTCAAGACGAAAGTCTTTGACCAGTACGTGTTGCCAGTGATGATTTATGGCACTGAAACGTGGTCGCTCACAATGGGCCTTATTAGAAGGCTCAAAGTCACCCAAAAGGCAATGGAGAGGGCTATGCTTGGAGTTTCCCTACGTGATCGAATCAGAAATGAGGAGATCTGCAGGAGAACCAGGGTAACCGGTATAGCCTGAAGAAGTGCCAAACTTAAGTGTCAATGGGAAGGGCACATTGCTCGCAGAATAGGTGGACGGACGGTTCTGGAGTGGCGTCCGCGTACCGGAACACGTAGCGTTAGAAGGCCTCCCAAAAGGTGGACCTATAATCTTATAAAGACTGCAGGAATCCGCTGGATGCGGTAAGCACAAATCCGGCCGAAGTGGCGGTGCTTGGTGGCCTATGAACAGCAGTGGACGTCTTTCGGCTGAAATGAAGATGATGAACACCAACACGATTTAAATCAGATAAATACTCTTAAAATAAATGATTCTAATCTAAATATTTACAAAGAGTAAATATTAAAGACTAAAAACCACCTACTATGTCACTTTTTGACAGCCGTTCTAAACCAGGAAGAAAACTACAATCATGATGAAATTATTAGCCTTACAAGATCTGGATCGTCAACGCCATAATATATTTACAAATAGTTAACTGCTATATATTTAGAGCTACCTCTTAACCAGAGGAAACGACTGTTTTAAAAATACACAAATTAATCGTTCACAAAACACCGAATTAAATAGAAGTTGAAAGGTTTACGGATTATTTTTTGTAACAAATTGCCCGACTGCTGCTAATTGAAGTGGTTTTATGTTGCTAGGTCGACGGTAGACAATAGAAATTTCAAATAATCTTCAGCAGCAATCATTTTTTTATTTGGTTCCACTGTCTCAGACCCTGCTGATGTAGCGAAACATTGGCGATTTAAAGCTACACAAACTAGTTCACAAGAAAAACTCGATGACCTCATTGTTTATGTACATCGTATTAAAACGAGAGTATTATATACATAACTATATACTATATATATCTTAAAAATGATAGTTAATTTAAATATTGAGTAAAAAATAAAACTTGTTTTTGTAACCCTGGCGATTATTTTCACTGTTATGTATCCTATCTGTGAACAGCGTTGTGGGCTGAAATATTGTCTACTAGCTGGCCCCACGGTTCCACCCGCATAAGTCTTGATCCCGTCGGAATATGGAGATAAAAAGTATCCTGTCCTAATCCAGGTCATGGTCTACCCATGTGCCAAATTTGATCCAAACCTGTTTAACCGTTTTAGCGTGAAAGCGTTATAAACGAAAAACTCACTTTTGCATTAATATTATATAAGTATAGTTAGGATAAGTTTTGTGTATTTCTTGTTTCTATGTTCTTATTGTAGCTATGTGTTGTTCCTTTTGAATACAATAAAACTGAGGAACATACATCGTACAATTTTGATGCAAATACTGTATAGTGCTCACGTAAGAAATAAGCAGTTCCACAAAGTTTCTTCGTTAAAGATTTTTTGACAATGAGTATAGACGTACTTAGATTAAATCTATCGCATCGCTTCCCTTTTTTCATGTAGCAGATATACAATGTCTGTCGAATTGAGGTCGCTAACAGCTGTCCGATATAACTCACACCTACCATTACACGAACTATTAGAAACTAACACTGTACCGATTAATAAATTACTCCTTCAACTCTAGTAAATGTGAGAAAAACTGAGTATTAACAACAATTGAAAAAGCCTTATATATACCTCCCTTATTTGATTGTTAAGATCAAAGAAGTACATTTATTGAAAGCATTAAAGATCTAATATTTCGTCATCGCCACAAATAAAATTACCACTCTATTCGTCTCCTCTCTCTTTCTCGCTTTGTCTCTCTATCCCGTTCTCTCTAATAACTCTTAACGACCATTTCACAAAACTAACAATATGCTACGCAAAAAAAAACCTAATCATGATGTCATTGACATTTACTAGAATACTTGACACATGCAATATTATATAGTATGGAAATAGTTCAGAATTTTGTGTCCCACTTAAGACACGTGCGCACATTTTGTCAGAAGCAATGAAAATAAAAAATATCCTATATACCACGACACTTATAGATGCGTTTGAGTAAGTCTAGTCTGAATAGAAATAGCGTATCGAGCGATATAAAAATAATGTCCAATGGTTTCCGTCTGTGAGAATCGGGGAGAAAGCAATCAGTCTTGTCGTGAATTTATTATTGAATGTGAATGAGTGTACAAGTTTTGCCATTCAATACAGAAAGAAAATATTTTTTTTTGACCCAGGTTAAGGCACACAATATTCACACAAAAAAACGTATGCTTCACGGTCTCAAAATAGGACCAGTTCAGCATAAATGCTAGACAACTAGTGCCTGGTACTGCTTTTCAACTGGACCTTATGTTGTGAGGGCGTACAGATATAAATAGTTCGTATGCTATATTATATAACCTTTACAGGGCATTGGCAATAGAGTCTAGCCAATCGACTAGATCGTACATTTCATACTATTCCGTGACTAGATATTTTAGGAAAGTCAAGCGGATAAAAACTAGAGGTGGTCCGAAATGATAGCTATAACATAATGTCCGAATTTATTCAGTAATAAACGTTTGCAAGTAATGCTTTTTTCATTATACTAAAGGCTTATGGCCTATTTTGTATTGTCATTGTCTCCAAATTAATTCATAACAGCACGTCTTTACTCAACAATAAAATTTGCGAAGAAAATGCAAAAACAACCCCAGACGATCCAATCACCATTACTTTGCCATCAACGTGCCAGATTCCCATGACACGTGCTGAATTATTTCCCAGTTCCGAACACGTGCGTCTGTCCGTGTCACTCGTAATGATAGTAAAAACTGTCTTTATGTTAATAAACCGATCAGGATCGGAATAGAAATGTTTGGAATGTCCGGGGGGGCCCGACCAAATTAGCAACACTAATTTGGTTGCCAGCAGACTTTCTTATTTAAATTACAATCTGAAATGACGCGCCTCACTATCGCAATACCGCTTTATCATGTGCGTAATAAATGGTGTAGTGGGGCGCGTCATTTCAGAAAAAAATAAAAATAAAACTGGTGGTTGAAGAGGGTGAATAACTACGTGAAACTGTAAAGGAAGTTACATTCCATCTTTATTTTAAATAATTTGATGAGGATGCATTAGAAAGGCAATTTTTAACAAATCCACAAATCGAAAATAAGTTCGCTCTTTTAACAAAACTTAGAACCACTACATTATAGAATACTTTTTTGCGTCTTGTCTAAATCACTTTAAATATTTTATTCATAAAATTAACCTGCGTCTGTCTTCCCGGCGTAATAAAAAAGATCTCGCTGAAGTCTTGTAAATAGTCTGACTAGACAGTATAATTTAAAATGAAGCAAATTGTCATTAAGTAATTTTACTACTTACCTTTATATAATTTTCTTTGAAAGAAACTGGAAAACGTAGCGCCAATATTTTATCTTAGAGACTTTTATATCCAAAGCAGACAGTTTTTTTATGAGTTTCAAAACTCACATTTTGGGGAGTCAAATATTCTACTTATAATGATAAAACGTTTCAGTGTTTGGTGTTTCAGATTACGTACAGACTTGCCAATTCCAAGGCTCAATTAGTAGAGCATTTACTGGACCGATTTTCCCAATACGAGATATCGTCTCGTGTTGCTTTAACCATTTCTAAGAAATTACCCGGTAGCTCTCTCTGATTGGCTATGAAAATTAGAGAAGGCTTTTAATACGAAAAACTTTGTTAGTTAAAAACCAGTTTAATTCGGTGTTTCTGCACAGGTCTTGGACCCCAATTAACACCAAACCCAATATTCTCCAAATTTCCTGATTGAAAGTTACACCAGTCACGGGTATAAGGATTTGTTTTCATTTCTCCACTTTGACTGGCACTCTGCCAAATGATCGATACGTTTTGGCGTCGTGCCAGACCATATGGCAACTGGCCGAAAAAAAGAAGAAAAAAAACAACAGTTTACTTGTAGTACATAATTTAAGATTCATTTGTGGACACTGATAAAATATTGGGCCCTATTGGAGACGATATTGGCTAGGAGTTTTTTGGCAGACCGGTTAACTTTTATGATTATACCAACGATGTAAATAGTGATTTCGGTTGAGATCCTGGTCACCTTGCAAAAAATAATATGGCTGTATCAATTCTTGCAGACAGTCAACAACGAATAAAGAATGAAAAATATGTGGCATAGTGACAGTCTCTTGTCTTGCAATCAAATTACATAATTATTTCATTGCAAATCAAAATCTTACAGCAAAGAGGTCGTTATCCATAGAATAGAATATAATATAAAATAGGTAATGACGTCAGTAAAAAAAATATTGTGCGAGGTCAAGGCCGCTGAACGTAAGGAAATAGAATATAAAATATATGCTTTTACCCGTGATCTTGTTCGTGTAAGATTAAACATATATTACAAACATTATCATTATAACCGACGTCATTATAAATCGTTGCTTGAGCTTTGATGTTTAGTAAAGACGGAATTTTGTAATTGTGTCAGAAGAAATTAAATTATTCTTCTGCGATTTAAGACCAAAGAAGTTTGGACCAAATGACGATGGATGAATAGATTTTGTGAAAGATGATGTGGCTAGAAATGAGGCGAATACTGAAATGACGGCTGATAGTGATGTAGGAACAAGAAAATATGCTGCACCTACTCGAAATAAATTTTGATAAGGGCCGGCTTTTAGGCTTCTAGGGATACCCGACAAATTTTAGGTTTGAGCAGAGCATATTCCTGGTTTTTTCTCTCTTTCAGTGTATCTTTGGTAAAGATCATCATAAAGCAGTTCATATTCTGTAATAATTCCTAAATAAAATAAAATAGATTCACATATATAGTTATAACTAACCGTGATCCAACGTCGCTTCTCGACTGTAATTTTACAATATTGTTTTGTAATTTTAACAAATAATATCTCTCTTGTGTTAAACATTAATTGGTTGTCATCTCATGAATTGTTTGGCACTGTATGTACTTCGTCTTATGCTCTTTCAATATATTTTATCACACGTGTGGGTTGTTTTATATAACTAATAAGATACAGCTGTTGCGGAAAATTATGGTTCTTGTTTGATTGATATTATAGTCTCTAGTTCATTTTCCGCGGGTGTAGAATTTAATTCCGGGTTAATCGATTACGATCAAAAGCTCTTTTTGCAAGTTGCATTTTCTATATTAACTCAGAATCGATGGTACTGGAGAAGCCGTCATAAACTTGAAAAATTTCGGCGTTTTGTTTATTGACCTACTCGTATTATATGCTGCCTGAACTAGGTCATCATTATGAAACTCGACATAGCCGCCCCTTACATTTTCGTAATGCTTTTCTCATGTGACTTCCGTGGTTCCTCGGCAAGGTATATTCCTTATATTACGATCTACATAAATCTCTTGAACCCTTAAGACACAGTATACAAAAATCCCAAACAGACTTCTTAATCGTTCACCAGTCTGTTCTAAAATTTTTACATAAATTCTTCCACCTGTAGTTCCCACAGAAGCATTTGCCAACCCTGTCCTCGACCAAAATCCGGTAAAGAAAATCATCTTCACTTTAACTAGAGTTCACCCAATTGGCAACGCGCCACAACAGTTACAAGCATCGATCCAAACATTAATATTCGTTCATTTGATGCACATTCTATGAGAAATCTGCTTTGTGTCCGGTTAAAGCTAGACAGCGGTAAATATTGATAAATTTGGAGCCAAAATAATGTAAGTTTTCGTATTTCTAGAAGGGTTGGCACGTGCAATATAATTTTGGATTTACGTTTCGCCAATGATATTATACAACTCATTGTTCTTTTTTCAACGATTTAACCAATCGACGCAACCCTAATCAAAGAGGCAATCTCACATTAACACATGATGCCACGTGGTAATCATGAATCATAAGATATGAGCAGTTTAAACTTCCTATTTCTATAACTGATATTTTAGAACAAAATCCCAAAGTTCCTAAAGTTGCCATTTCCCGAAACCAGACTGTCATATTTGACAGCTGTGCCCACAACCAATTACACGGTAAAGTTAAACAAAGCAAATAATGTTGCAGCAAAAGTAAAGAATGCACTGACTGACGTTGAGTAAATGTTGAAATATTTTACAAAAGTTTGCAAAGGCGGGATGTTGTTGCTATGCAGTTGTTTTGTGGGCGTTATTTAAGTAAATAATGTGGGGAATGTACAAGTCAGTACTTATTGGTATTTATAAAGCGGATGCAGCATTTTGTTAGCGTAATATGTTTCAATAATTGTAAACTCGTGTTCATTTCAAATCTGACTGGGGATATTTATATTACGCAATAAATCAAGATGTTACAGAGCTATGCTTTAAGAAAGACATGATAGCGGTAATATCGTAAGGAAGTGTCCCTAAATGCCCTTTAAGTCCTTTCACACTGAGACGTGATCTTTTCTACCAGCAAAAAGCTCTATAAATTCGCACCACAGCTGCAGTTCCAATCGACTCGTCTCCTTTCAGCGCAAGCATTTCATCACACTCGTGTCACAATTTCTTCGATTCAAATATTTTTTCAATCCACAGTCTGCCATCTCGCTCATCTATCACTAGTTCAACAAGTGTGACGGTGACAAAAAAGTCGACAATCGTGTTCAACACATAATACCTCGACGTGAGGGGGGGAGGCTTAACAATGAGGCTCTAATGCAAACAGCGACGTAGCAAAAACGATCAACGATTGTTGAGAACGTTTGGACAAATACCACGAAGGGTGGTGCTTCGAAACAATGGGGATGCCGACGTAGAGGGGCGTCAATGCTGAATTATCATCTATATAAAACACTGCAAATAGACATGAATGAGTGCCGAATAAAAGCGGAACTGTCAGATTATGGGGGCATCGGTTATTTGCCAGTAATTCCGTTCCGGATTTTGTGCAACTGGGTTTTCTGTTGCGTGGGTTGTGGCTAAAAATAATCGCGGAGGCGTCTGAATTTATGTAGTACAACTAGTAAATTCCATTGCATTTGATGCAAATTGCTCTGTGGTTGTGTTTATTTCCGTGTTTCTACGGAATTGATTGAAATATAGCGTGCATAAGAAGCTGTTTCTGATCCGATGTTGGTAAAAAAAATGTTTTTTTTTTCACCAGTATCTTCACACTTTTGCAATTGATTTGTGCACTTTTAAAATCATCCTTTTAAATAAAGTAAAGAAACTGTGATAAAATATGAAATTTCAAACACGAAAATATTTCATTTACTTCGGTACCCGAAATAGTTTAACAAAATGTTGTACCAAACAATAAATTGAAAATCACAAAAGTTTTAATGGCAGTTACATTAAAAAGTTCTATATTTTCAATAACATTTACAGGGACTGAAACTGTTCAGAAGTTTGGGTATTTGCAATTCAGGCCCTAACCCTAGGCACTAATGCCTATGGATTCAGAATAATGACTTAGGTTTAATAAATTGAATTTATGAAATAGCCTTTGATGTTTGTTCCTACCGATTTCTAGTCGGTTAATAAATCATTTAAATTTAAATGAAAATGATTAGAATATAGCGATATTTGCTAACGTATACTAAGCTAAAATTAAACATGAACCGGAGTTTGTAGAAGCCATAACAGTTTCAGAAGTTGTTCTATGTGCTTAACCATAGAACGTTTAAAATATTAAGTTGCCTAGTTGTATTAATATCTAACTGCGCTCAAACAATCGTGTACGTATATAATTGCGCTCAACAAATCTTATTTATTTAATTGCGGTCGAGAAATTGTATGTATTGTCAAAACGATTTTACATTATTCTTGTGAATTTGCCAGTCGGCTGTGTTAGATGTTAGAAGATTAAAAAATGTTTTTCTGAAAATTGCTGATGTACTAGTGTCATCGGGGTAAATTATCGGCATCAATTGGTTCCCGTGCAAAAATAAGAATAAGTATAGACAATTCTAATTTAAAATTATCCATGTGCAGAATCTACGAATTATATCCATCAGGAACATAATAATAGTATGAACGTTGTACGTGTCGAGAGTTAAAAAAATCTGACATAATATTCCTAATATTTATAACTCTGTGTTCAAACAACACCATACAATTTTAATCAATAATGATTTCAATGAAAGCGTTTTAAATATTAAAAAGCATAATTATACAAAGTTTCAGTTTTAAATTAACACGAGAATTCATAATAAATTGGCTCACTTTGAGCGTATGAAATGTTTTGATTAGTATGATGGGTCTTGTTTTGAAATTTTAAAACTTTGCCGGCACGGTGTGATGATAAATATTTAATAAATGATTATGTTACTGGAATGTTTTGACGCGGCGAGATAGTGCGAAAGGTGATTTAATTAGAAGCATTTGTTCAGGTTGTTGTTCCAGAGAAAAAAAATGAATAGTCGTTGTGTAATAACTCAAATTCTGAAATTATTTCAACGGTATAATGCACTGGATACTGCAAAACATTTGTTTATTTCAAAGCCTTCTTACATAAAGAAACAGAAGAACTTACCTACTAAATTCATAATAGCAAAACAAAGATAGATGCAAAAGAAAGAGAAGACTATATTATTTGAACAATATTTGGATGAATGAAAATACTCACGCAAACAACTCATTCACTGTCTATTTCCATTAACAAAGCCCATTTGCGAACCATACGAAATCAATAGGCTGCAACCTATGGGCGAACATAAATATAACGTCTTCACTTCGGTCCACAAGTATCATTATTAGTTAGTGCACACAAGACGAAGTTAAATTGCGATGTAAAGTCTCAACTAGGGTTAGCAGCAGACGTGCCGATCGGGGAATAGGAGACACTATTAATATGTGGGTAGTTATATTTTATTCACGTGCACTAGAATATTATGTGATTTTAAATTGTGATGTAAGATTTTGCATTGTAGGTGGTGAAATAGAAGATGTCGTTGTTATATACTGACGTTTTGATGACAGCACAGATTTTAGATAATGAGGCTGACGTAAATAAATCTGAATTAAAGTTCGTTGCAAATGATTTCGGTTTATAATCCGAAGATATTGAAAGTTAGAATAAAGACATTTCACGGTATTAACATTGTATAGATACTGCGATAAATATTTGAAAGTTTTGGAATATAAAAGATTTTGAAAAAAGCCAAAATGTTGTTGTACACTTGTTGATTTTCAACCCTAGTAAAATACAGTCTAGAGCATTCTCAGCTTTTACAGTTTAAGTAGTGAATGAAATATTTAAAGCTGCAGTGTCTGTCGTAAAAGACAACTACAGAATCATGCTACTTGCTTTTAGATTTTGTACTGTCTATCGACTATCTTGTACTCAGTTGTAGTTTCAATTACCTAATTAACAACGAGCTTATGAGCTTCAACTTCCTGACTAACTGACTGACTCCTTGACAATTAAAAAATGCCTGCAAATAGGCTCTGAGTTTCAGTTTCACTTTGAGTTTGGTCCTTTTACCAATTGTCATTGTCACATAAGCTTAAAAGGGATAGAGAGTTGATTGTCTAGCCCAGTTTGTGCTACAATAGAGTGTGTTTGTTTAATTTTATTCTGTAACATGTGAAAAGCTGCTTTTTATAACCAGAGTATCATTAGAAGTATCGTTGTTATGCAAATCTATTCAACAACCCACGTAGAAAACCGTTTCGTATCTTACCATCTTCACATTTAGTTAGACTGTCTCATTCAGTTCATAGTACAGACGATACTAGTATTACCAGTACATATTCATAGTTAGTACTTGCTTATAGGTACTACATATGTCACCTCGCTTGCACGTTGAACTTAATTGCAATACTATAGTAACCACCCACCTATGTCTCACTTGATACAGTAGCAGGAGTTAATTTGAAACTGTATAGTCCTGTTATATCTCAATCTAAGTTAGGATTTACTTTAGAACTAGCGATAGTCTAGGTAGATTGACATGCTTGTTGAGAGATCGAAGATGGATCGTGTCTTGGTTTGGCGTTTGTGGATATTTAGGGGTTTGGTGTATCAATAGATAGCTGTTGTTGTTGCTGTTGTTTGCATTTAGTTTAGATTTTGTTGTTTTATTACTTGCGGAAGTATTCTGAAGTGATGAAGATTATACGAAGGATGCGTCGTAGTTTATGGTAAGAAATGCGGTGATTTCGCTTTTTTTGCAGTCTAATCAATAAACATCAATTGGCTCTTTTTCTTACACTTCAACTTCATGTTTCGTTACATGCAACACACAAAAGCCTATTGCTGAATGTGTAGTTGGTTGCGCCACTTCTTCAGCTAAGCACTAGGAAGTGGTGAAGGGCGGGCGTTTTTGGGGGACTGTCTTATGTAATTTTGACGTTCAAAAAGTGCTGATTCTCAGCCTATTTTGAATAAATGACTTTTGAATTTTGTCAATTTGGTAAGATATTTTTTATTGTTTTTTTTGGCTCACTCTTAATTTTTTTTCATGCGAGTACATACAGAAAATTAAAGTCGCTCCAGGTCGTGATTGCGCTTAAAGATAATGGTATTTTTCTCATAACTTTATATTTTAAAAAAAACGCAGGTGTATCCAACACGCGAGGCGATTTCTAAAGTTTCATCAACAAAAAAACTTCCGAATCATAAGCCTGTCTAATTTAGTTAGGTAAGTTGAGCAATCTTGTCTGAGATTGTTCAGACTTTGTTTACATTATGTAGTGGAGTTTCGCGACGTTTCCCTCCAACGTTGTTAATTTTCGAACAAAAGTTTAGGAGCGAAGGTACGATCTATCTACCGCTTGCTCTTGTTACTGGTTTGTGTTCGTAGCTATAATGTTTAATATTTTTAGGTGCGAATATTTTCTTTATATAAAATGTTACCAAAAATGTTGAAACAAAATGATCTTGTACTACTCATATCATTCTGAAACTGTGTCATCAAGAGAAAATGTATAACTCTCTCTTAGTATAAGATGAAAACGAACAATGATACAAAATAGTAAAAAATGTCTTGTTAAGACTTGGTTACTTGGTACCTAGACAGCCCTATGAACTCTTGAACCCGTCCTTCCAATAATATTGGATGATTTTGCAATGAAAATTCTTTACGTTATTTTCTAGTAGGTGATTACACTTTTCCCGAGCTGGGAATTGCATTGAATCTGCACGAACGTGATACAGACATGTACTATCTTCCAGCATATCTGCCTGCTTTCGAGCGTGATGTGAATTTATTTATATTTATATCAGTACTGACATTTTTAGTACTCCCGTGTTGTCTAGTGTCCATCTATTATTTGTTTTCACATTTGTAGGTACGATTTTCAAAGCTGGAAAAGAAAATAATGGATAAGTCAATTTTGTTACGACTTGAACTGGCTTTCCAAATGCTTTTCAGCGTAAATTGTGGAAGGTACAATTCGATTGAGATGCTTACCGTTTCCGTTCGTCTGTGCAATTCGATTGTAGTACCCATATTAGTCAATGAACGAGAACCGTGAGAGGTAACGCCTCTTGTGGTTTCTTATGTCATTGGGTTTTGTGGTACCCGTTAGCATTTGTGGTAATGTCTTCAGCGGAGGGTCAGTCCATGTCCAGGTTGGATTTTGTCCTTGTAAATGGAACTATTTTTTATATTTCGACCATCACATAAGATAGTGTATCAGTTCTTCTTATTTTATTTAACACGACTCCAATAACCCCTTTTGAAAATACAGATGTTGATGTTTAAAAAAAAAAAGTTTATTTCAGATAACATAAGTGCACTTCTTTACAATGTTTGGAGTCATATTTTATTTGTAAATCATTACATGGTAGCATGTACCTCCATCAAACCCAAAATTATACCTCCACTTTGCAAATAATCTTAACTTTAAACTAAAATCTCGTAAAACATACTGATCGAACTAAACAGGATAATTTCCTACAAGAAAATCTTTCAATACAACGCGAACGCTCCTTTTGTAACGAAATTGAGTTTCATGCTCCAAAGAACCGAGAATACAGGGTAACAAACTGGTCAAGTGATTCTGACTGGACCGTTCCCCTAGGGAATACTGGCGAAAACGGAGGAATACAGGGGAAAACGGGAGAACACAGGGGAATACTGAGAAATACGGAAATTGTGTGTTTCTTACAAATACGAGTCTGATACCTAGATTGTGTTGTTACTTTCTTAGTCTTGATTTGAGAATGGTAAAATAATATTTGTTAAGAGAATTTTATGGAAAAGAAAGAATATTGTGGAAAGTGAACTTTTATTTTAGGTCAATTTCGCTAACCCTAGGGATTTAAACACGTGGCACGCGGAGGTATAACTTTGAAAGGCGTCTGTTTTTCAGTCAAGTTTTTATCTACGTGTTGTCGAATATTTTATGAAAATCTGTGTATCGCTGGATATTTTTAATGCGATCTTAGTAAGAAAAAAGTTCTTAATAATTCATTAAAATCCAACCTTAAAAGACTAACAAGATTTTTTACTCTCGCTTATTACTTTTCGTAATAGATTATGTTTCATTAATGTTTAGTGCTTTTTAACATCTAATAAGATTTATTATTATTATGACAGTTTTTTTTTCTTACATATATAAATCAATCCCTACGAAATTTTCTCTAGAAAATGTGTGCAATATAAATAATCTCACTTGTATTTACACATCAGTGACGTGTTGAGTTAAAACGTCGCCTAAACCCATTTAAACTGACGCATTTATGAAGCCCAAACACCCTTTCAAGAAGTTTATTTTTACAAAATAAAATATCACCCCACTGTGTTATGAACTCTCATAATCATATCTTTTCTTGAATGAAATCTGACACTGAGTCGTCGTGACACTCAGTAGACGCAGAAAGCCTGAAATCCTTATATTTTGATAAATTCTCGCATGACACTTGAATTTTAAAAGTCAACTTTAGATCACAGACTTAAAGTTTAAAGTCGCGTGTTTCTGAAGTAATGACAATAGTACATTAACTTTTCAAGTTGAATATGAGAAAAGCAGGGGACGACATTTTTATGGTGACGTTGAAAAATGTACTTTAAAATGGTGCAAGATTTATGACTGGGCGTCAAAATGTATTTAATTATATATGTCTGAAATACGTTACGGAGTTGACTAATCGGGACGCCAGCACTGCCTAGCGGCGCTCGACTGAGCCTACAACATAACGCTCGGACCGGCCGGAGCAAAGCAGGTTCATCGGTGGCGTTCAAGCAGTGGACACGTTTATAAACTGTCGCGCATTCCGAATAGTTGTGACGTGTACCTACAGTGTGTGAATTGCTAGTGTGATTAATTTGATAGTAAATTATAATTTTACCTGAAGTGGAAACGGTTTTTCTATTGCGCAATAACCAAAACTATCTACAGTACGCCCACAGTAGTTAAAATATGGCTGATAATAACGAAAGAGACAAATACCGACTCTATCCTACATATAATCTAGCTCTGCCTTTTTTTGCTTGGGAAGAGACGCAATCAATCCGCCTAGCCTTTTCCCAATTATTTTGGGGTCAGCTTCCAGTTTTACCGGTTGCAGCTGAATACCAGTATTTAACATGGAACGATCCTATCTGACCTCCACAACCCAATTACCGGGTGACACGATAACCCTTGGTAAGACTGGTTGATTGGACTTGGTAGGATTGCTTGGAAAGAGAAGCAGGCAGTAAAATAAAATGCCATCATTTTAGACAAGGAACTGCTTACGTATATTTTTATGGGGTAATGAAGACATGTAGTCAATGCTCAATAGACTTATATATAATTAGCCAATAATCTTTCCACTGATGGTACACAGGCCTCCACTCCTCGAGAGGGAGAGGGCTGTTATCTACCACGCGGGCCCAGTGTGGGTTGGTAGATGTCACATGTCTTCGATTTTTTGGTTCTGGGACATTTACTCACGATTTTTTCCTTAACAGGTTTGAGAGCAGTGGTGAAGAAATTATTTACACAAAGTAAAGCGACTGCTTTGTTGGAACCAACAAGCAACTCGTAAGTCGGAGCCGTTACAAACCGACCTATACATGTGTAATTCTTATTAACTTAATGAATATTAATTTTCATTTACAAGACATAAAGTTATTAATTCATTTTCTCCTAATACGTATGACTGCAGATCAGAATATCTCAAAAAGTTAAGGACAGTCTCTAAGATCGTTTTCTTGTAGGGACATCGGTTGAGGTACCTGTCCTTACTGCCCCATCTCAAAAATCCAACCTGTATAGATCAATAGTCAAGATAGAAATAAAAATAGATAGAAAATAAAGGCGATTACCTAATTGGCTCTCTTATCTAATAACTATAACTAAACTAACTTACTTATAATGAATAAATTTTACGAACAATATTTTTACCATTCATGTTGTATTTATATGCTCGACAAATATATTTTGCTGCATACGAGTATATCAGTCACTGCACTTATTGATGAAAATGGTACAGAAAGACTCGTAAAAACATTACGTAGCATAAATATCTCCGATATTCATGTGTTTTCCTCTTTCATATCGAGTTTCGCATTCAGCGAAATGCTTGTTTTCTACGCCGAGTCCATTCCTTTCGTGGAAACTCCTATAAAGCTCATGTGTGCACATATTATTCTCTACCAGTTTGAAACAGCGGGTAGGCCAGAGTAATTCAGCTGAGCATAACGCAGGGCTGCGAGATCAAACGCTTGAGGTTTATGATGTTTGCATCTTTTTATATGGATAGATATACCTACTTCTGCTTTTATGGGTGTGTTATAAGAAATTGGAGTTATATTAAAGGGTTTATGGGAAGGCTATAGTTTATCTAAAATCAAGGTTTTATGATTGCGTTGTTTCTTGCTTGCACACTAAACCTTTTGTTGACTGTACCCGGACACACTGCCACAAATGTTTAAGTAAGCAACAAAAAAAAAATTAATTGTTGCCTGCGTCGTATTTTCCTAAACCCTAACATATTACACCAAAAACTTGGATATGATGAAAATCGATACGGAAAGTTGTATATAAACGGAAACGTCATAAATATTCATGGTAAATTGTATATGGTTAAAACCTTCCCAAACTATTACGGAGATTTATCTTCAAATAGTTAGGATTATTAGGACATACTTACCTACATATTAAGTATTTAACATATGCAATGCTTCAAACCTTTGTTAAACAAAAATATATGATTATTTTTTGATGATTTAGGAACATTATTTAAGCGTAAGCTAAAAAAAATAATTTTTACAAAAAAAAAACAACCGGCTTCCAAAAAAAACACTATAAATTGAAAAATAACCATAATTTCGGAAGTCGGTGTCTTTGATTTAGAATTTTCGTTTTTTGCCAGTGTAATGTTTTTTTTTGGTTTAAAGATTTTATTTTTAACTTTTTTTTGTAGTACATACCCCACACAAATTAGAATAACACTACCTGCTATGTAAATAACAGTGACAGGAACTTATCATCACATCATCCACACAGACTAAGTGGGAAAAATACATATTTTTGAAGCTAACTCAAAACTATCCAAGCAAAGTTGATAAAATTTGTATCGGACAACCTCGAGAGCATACCCTTCCAAACAAAAAAAAATTCAAAATCGGTCCACAATTGACGGAGAAGTCAGCGGACAAACTTAAAAAAAAAAAAAACAAACGTAGATACGCGACGAACATAGAAGCACCTATTTTTTGGAAGTCGGTTAAACATAAGTAAGTACCAACATTACTTACAGTCGCTTTGATCATTAGCCTGTACATTTACGTAATCCTAAACTAGACTTAATCACCACCCTACGTTCACTGCATCGATCGATCGGTTGGAAATATAACAGTCTTTTAGTTTTAATAAAACTGAAAGTATCTACTACGCCTATGATAATAGGCATATTCTGACGTTCATCATATCGATTTATTGGTCCTATAATTGCCAGTTTAACTTTAGCCGTATGAAGGTACCTCAAAGAACACTGCTTCTCACCACTTTTTGTCATTACGCCGTCAACATTAGTAGGTGCAGTAAAAGAGAAGAACGGAATAGATAATTCCATTCCGTACTTACCTTTTACTGGACCTTTCAAGTAAGGAGATTTTTTCTGGAACCTGGCGGCAATAGAGTGCTGAAACAAAAAATAAACCTGCATTAAAAATAGCTCACAAGGGACGCTGCAAGCAAAAACAAGATTGAAAAATGCGTATAAAAGAGAAGATTCATTGCCTATATAAAATCAATGCAGTCCCCGGCGAAAAATAACAATTAAACCGTATATTAGTTGTGTACAATTTTGAACATCCTCCTTTTTAAGGGTTTTTTTTAAGATTAGGTAAGTACGCAAACCAACATTTAATATTGTAAATGAATAACATGAACATTCAAGCAATGTTATTATTAAAATTTGTTTTTAATTATATCAAGGATTTACTAAATTACAAAGGTTAAAATATAGGTCAAATGTAAAATATGTCTTGACCTTACAGAACTTGTCACATAATATTTCACCAAATAACAAAATACGAAATATTTTTCGGCATGTAAATAAATTCAATAAACTGTGCTCAATATCGCAGATGTATGTTTGTTTTTCCAACTACAATAACTTAAGATATTTGACTTCAGAAACTGCTCCATTTGTTTCTACCCAGATGCTTTCGAAACAAACTTTGGAATAGACACAATTTTATTTTTTGTTTACTATGCGTTATGATTTGTCACTATTATGATTCAGCCTTTACACAATGCAATTTATTATTGACAGACTATGCAGCACCCTAATGGTGTAACACAATTTCAATCACAATCCGAAAGATTTTGAGGGAAATTGCTAATCCATTGCTTTATAAATGTATGAAAAATTCTTCTGCTCAACAACGTAAATGACGCAAGAATGTTGTTGAACTGTCAAAATGACGCAAGAATGTTGTTGAACTGTTAAAATGAAAAGCATTGCTATTTATTTATTTATTTTATGATTTATGTACACACAGTAAGATATATACAGATACGACATAATCATAATCAAGACTTGGTTACTTGGTACCTAGACAGCCCTATGAACTCTTGAACCCGTCCTTCCAATAATATTGGATGATTTTGCAATGAAAATTCTTTACGTTATTTTCTAGTAGGTGATTACACTTTTCCCGAGCTGGGAATTGCATTGAATCTGCACGAACGTGATACAGACATGTACTATCTTCCAGCATATCTGCCTGCTTTCGAGCGTGATGTGAATTTATTTATATTTATATCAGTACTGACATTTTTAGTACTCCCGTGTTGTCTAGTGTCCATCTATTATTTGTTTTCACATTTGTAGGTACGATTTTCAAAGCTGGAAAAGAAAATAATGGATAAGTCAATTTTGTTACGACTTGAACTGGCTTTCCAAATGCTTTTCAGCGTAAATTGTGGAAGGTACAATTCGATTGAGATGCTTACCGTTTCCGTTCGTCTGTGCAATTCGATTGTAGTACCCATATTAGTCAATGAACGAGAACCGTGAGAGGTAACGCCTCTTGTGGTTTCTTATGTCATTGGGTTTTGTGGTACCCGTTAGCATTTGTGGTAATGTCTTCAGCGGAGGGTCAGTCCATGTCCAGGTTGGATTTTGTCCTTGTAAATGGAACTATTTTTTATATTTCGACCATCACATAAGATAGTGTATCAGTTCTTCTTATTTTATTTAACACGACTCCAATAACCCCTTTTGAAAATACAGATGTTGATGTTTAAAAAAAAAAAGTTTATTTCAGATAACATAAGTGCACTTCTTTACAATGTTTGGAGTCATATTTTATTTGTAAATCATTACATGGTAGCATGTACCTCCATCAAACCCAAAATTATACCTCCACTTTGCAAATAATCTTAACTTTAAACTAAAATCTCGTAAAACATACTGATCGAACTAAACAGGATAATTTCCTACAAGAAAATCTTTCAATACAACGCGAACGCTCCTTTTGTAACGAAATTGAGTTTCATGCTCCAAAGAACCGAGAATACAGGGTAACAAACTGGTCAAGTGATTCTGACTGGACCGTTCCCCTAGGGAATACTGGCGAAAACGGAGGAATACAGGGGAAAACGGGAGAACACAGGGGAATACTGAGAAATACGGAAATTGTGTGTTTCTTACAAATACGAGTCTGATACCTAGATTGTGTTGTTACTTTCTTAGTCTTGATTTGAGAATGGTAAAATAATATTTGTTAAGAGAATTTTATGGAACAGAAAGAATATTGTAGAAAGTAAACGTTTATTTAAGGTCAATTTCGCTAACCCTAGGGATTTAAACACGTGGCACGCGGAGGTATAACTTTGAAGAGCGTCTGTTTTTCAGTCAAGTTTTTATCAACGTGTTGTCGAATATTTTATGAAAATCTGTGTATCGCTGGATATTTTTAATGCGATCTTAGTAAGAAAAAAGTTCTTAATAATTCATTAAAATCCAACCTTAAAATACCAACAAGATTTTTTACTCTCACTTATTACTGTTCGTAATAGATTATGTTTCATTAATGTTTAGTGCTTTTTAACATCTAATAAGATTTATTATTATTATGACAGTTTTTTTTTCTTACATAAATAAATCAATCCCTACGAAATTTTCTCTAGAAAATGTGTGCAATATAAATAACTTCACTTGTATTTACACATCAGTGACGTGTTGAGTTAAATTGTCACCTAAACCCATTTAAACTGACGAATTTATGAAGCAGCAACACCCTTTCAAGAAGTTTATTTTTACAAAATAAAATATCACCCCACTGTGTTGTGAACTCTCATAATCATATCTTTTCTTGAATGAAATCTGACACTGAGTCGTCGTGACACTCAGTAGACGCAGAAAGCCTGAAATCCTTATATTTTGATAAATTCTCGCATGACACTTGAATTTTAAAAGTCAACTTTAGTTCACAGACTTAAAGTTTAAAGTCGCGTGTTTCTGAAGTAATGACAATAGTACATTAACTTTTCAAGTTGAATATGAGAAAAGCAGGGGACGACATTTTTATGGTGACGTTGAAAAATATACTTTAAAATGGTGCAAGATTTATGACAGGGCGTCAAAATGTATTTAATTATATATGTCTGAATCACGTTACTGAGTTGACTAATCGGGACGCCAGAACCGCCTAGCAGCGCTCAACAGAGTCTACAACATAACGCTCGGACCGGCCGGAGCAAAGCAGGTTCATCGGTGGCGTTCAAGCAGTGGACACGTTTATAAACTGTCGCGCATTCCGAATAGTTGTGACGTGTACCTACAGTGTGTGAATTGCTAGTGTGATTAATTTGATAGTAAATTATAATTTTACCTGAACTAGAAACGGTTTTTCTATTGCGCTGTAGTTAAAATATGGCCGATAATAACGAAAGAGACAAATACCGACTCTATCCTACATATAATCTAGCTCTGCCTATTTTTGCTTGGGAAGAGACGCAATCAATCCGCCTAGCCTTTTCCCAATTATGTTGGGGTCAGCTTCCAGTTTTACCGGTTGCAGCTGAATACCAGTATTTAACATGGAACGATCCTATCTGACCTCCACAACCCAATTAACGGGTGATACGATAACCCTTGGTAAGACTGGTTGATTGCTTGGGAAGACTTGTAGGTACTTGGTAGGATTGCTTGGAAAGAGAAGCAGGCAGTAAAATAAAATGCCATCATTTTAGACAAGGAACTGCTTACGTATATTTTTATGGGGTAATGAAGACATGTAGTCAATGCTCAATAGACTTATATATAATTAGCCAATAATCTTTCCACTGCTGGTACACAGGCCTCCACTCCTCGAGAGGGAGAGGGCTGTTATCTACCACGCGGGCCCAGTGTGGGTTGGTAGATGTCACATGTCTTCGATTTTTTGGTTCTAGGACATTTACTCACGATTTTTTCCTTAACCGGTTTGAGAGCAGTGGTGAAGAAATTATTTACACAAAGTAAAGCGACTGCTTTGTTGGAACCAACAAGCAACTCGTAAGTCAGAGCCGTTACAAACCGACCTATACATGTGTAATTCTTATTAACTTAATGAATATTAATTTTCATTTACAAGACATAAAGTTATTAATTCATTTTCTTCTAATACCATACGTACCGCAGATCAAAATATCTCAAAAAGTTAAGGACAGTCTCCTACGATCGTTTTCTTGTAGGGACAACGGTTGAGGTACCTGTCCTTACTGCCCCGTCTCAAAAATCCAACCTGTATAGATCAATAGTCAAGATAGAAATAAAAATAGATAGAAAATAAAGGCGATTACCTAATTGGCTCTCTTATCTAATAACTATAACTAACTAACTTACTTATAATGAATAAATTTTACGATCAATTTTTTTACCATTCATGTTGTATTTATATGCTCGACAAATATATTTTGCTGCATACGAGTATATCAATCACTGCACTTATTGATGAAAATGGTACAGAAAGACTCGTAAAAACATTACGTAGCATAAATATCTCCGATATTCATGTGTTTTCCTCTTTGATATCGAGTTTCGCATTCAGCGAAATGCTTGTTTTCTACGCCGAGTACATTCCTTTCGAGGAAACTCCTATAAAGCTCATGTGTGCACATATTATTCTCTACCAGTTTGAAACAGCGGATAGGCTAGAGTAATTCAGCTGAGCATAACGCAGGTCTGCGAGATCAAACGCTCGAGGTTTATGATGTTTGCATCTTTTTATATGGATAGATATACCTACTTCTGCTTTTATGGGTGTGTTATAAGAAATTGGAGTTATATTAAAGGGTTTATGGGAAGGCTATAGTTTATCTGAAATCAAGGTTTTATGATTGCGTTGTTTCTTGCTTGCACACTAAACTTTTTTGTTGACTGTACCCGGACACACTGCCACAAATGTTTAAGTAAGCAACCAAAATAAAATTAAATTGTTGCCTGTGTCGTATTTTCCTGAACCCTAACATATTACACCAAAAACTTGGATATGATGAATATCGATACGTAAAGTTGTATATAAACGAAAACGTCGTAAATATTCATGGTAAATTGTATATGGTTAAAACCTTCCCAAACTATTACGGAGATTTATCTTCAAATAGTTAGGATTATTAGGACATACTTACCTACATATTAAGTATTTAACATATGCAATGCTTCAAACCTTTGTTAAACAAAAATATATGATTATTTTTTGATGATTTAGGAACATAATGTAAGCGTAAGCTAAAAAAAAAAATTTTACAAAAAAAAAAAAACAACCGGCTTCCAAAAAAAAGCACTATAAATTGAAAAATAACCTTAATTTCTGAAGTCGGTGTTTTTGATTTAGAATTTTCGTTTTTTGCCAGTGTAATGTTTTTTT
Source organism: Agrochola lota (assembly GCA_947364205.1). Classification (NCBI taxonomy): domain Eukaryota; kingdom Metazoa; phylum Arthropoda; class Insecta; order Lepidoptera; family Noctuidae; genus Agrochola; species Agrochola lota. The sequence continues at coordinate 4,200,043 of OX376225.1, read as the reverse complement.
TTGGTTTAAAGATTTTATTTTTAACTTTTTTTTGTAGTACGTACCCCACACAAATTAGAATAACACTACCTGCTATGTAAATAACAGTGACAGGAACTTATCATCACATCATCCACACAGACTAAGTGGGAAAAATACATATTTTTGAAGCTAACTCAAAACTATCCAAGCAAAGTTGATAAAATTTGTATCGGACAACCTCGAGAGCATATCCTTCCAAACAAAAAAAAATTCAAAATCGGTCCACAATTGCCGGAGAAATCAGCGGACAAACTTAAAAAAAAAAAACAAACGTAGATACGCGACGAACATAGAAGCTCCTATTTTTTGGAAGTCGGTTAAACATAAGTACCAACATTACTTACAGTCGCTTTTATCATTAGCCTGTACATTTACGTAATCCTAAACTTAGACTTAATCACCACCCTACGTTCACTGCATCGATCGATCGTTTGGAAATATAACAGTCTTTTAGTTTTAATAAAACTGAAAGTATCTACTACGCCTATGTTAATAGGCATAATCTGACGTTCATCATATCGATTTATTGGTCCTATAATTGCCAGTTTAACTTAAGCCGTATGTAGGTACATCAAAGAACACTGCTTCTCAACACTTTTTGTCATTACGCCGTCAACATTAGTAGGTGCAGTAAAAGAGAAGAACGGAATAGATAATTCCATTCCGTACTTGCCTTTTACTGGACCTTTCAAATAAGGAGATTTTTTCTGGAACCTGGCGGCAATAGAGTGCTGAAACAAAAAAGAAACCTGCATTAAAAATAGCTCACAAGGGACGCTGCAAGCAAAAACAAGATTGAAAAATGCGTATAAAAGAGAAGATTCATTGCCTATATAAAATCAATGCAGTCCCCGGCGAAAAATAACAATTACACGTATATTAGTTGTGTACAATTTTGAACATCCTCCTTTTTAAGGGTTTTTTTAAGATTAGGTAAGTACGCAAACCAACATTTAATATTGTAAATGAATAACATGAACATTCAAGCAATGTTATTATTAAAATTTGTTTTTAATTATATCAAGGATTTACTAAATTACAAAGGTTAAAATATAAGTCAAATGTAAAATATGTCTTGACCTTACAGAAGTTGTCACATAATATTTCACCAAATAACAAAATACGAAATATTTTTCGGCATGTAAATAAATTCAATAAACTGTGCTCAATATCGCAGATGTATGTTTGTTTTTCCAACTACAATAACTTAAGATATTTGACTTCAGAAACTGCTCCATTTGTTTTCTACCCAGATGCTTTCGAAACAAACTTTGGAATAGACACAATTTTATTTTTTGTTTACTATGCGTTATGATTTGTCACTATTATGATTCAGCCTTTACACAATGCAATTTATTATTAACAGAATATGCAGCACCCATATGGTGTAACACAATTTCAATCACAATCCGAAAGATTTTGAGATAAATTGCTAATCCATTGCTTTATAAATGTTTGAAAAATTGAGTTTATACACGTATAACGTAATAAATTAACATAATATACTTAATAAATACATAAAGCTTAAATATATAAACATACATACTACAGGTATAAAAATACCCACAGTTGAGAGGAAAGGTAATGCTCTTTCACTCTTTATTTAAAAAATAAATAAAGGAAATATTTAAATTTAGAAACAGTTTTTAAATCACGAATGCTAGGCGGAAGTGAGTGCTATTGTAATGTGTTACGCAATAAAACGTTTAGTTTCTAGTGTCTGAAAACTTCTTTAATTTATTGGTTATAATGTTGTGTTGATCAAACATTTGCCAATCGCCGATTTGACAGGGACACAGTTAATTTGTGATTATCTTTCTAAAACCGTTAATTTTTATTTTCGTAAAAGATTGTCAGTAAATATTTGGGATTGAAAATGCTGAGTTTAAGCAAGATAAAGGAGTTATGTGGAGAAAACAGTTTACCTGGGCTGTTTGCAAGTAATATATTGGCTACATTTTTACTGGTTTAGTTATAGAGATAGGTACCTACATTGTTGCAATTTCCGATTCACTGAATATTTTTATTGCTGATTCGTTTGTATGAATTGTAATGTTTTGTTATGAGAAATGGAAACTTTCAACACTCTTGGGTAAACACTAAAAATAGTCCTTTTGTATGACAAGACAATATTTTTTTTTTTAAAACAGCCTGATTTTTATAAAGGCCATGTCTCATGGGACTGTATGTTCTTAAAAAAGTCATATGGGTTTTTCCAAGGTCGGTGGCACAACGCTGCGCTCTCTAGGGAGCTTTTAGTCGCAAACGTAAACATGTGCCATGTTTCGCTTAATTTTACATTGAAAAAAGCTGTTTTCGCCTGCAGGCATTTGTTTAAAATATTTGAATGTAGCACTAGCTAAAAATGGAAATACAGAATTTCGGCTCTGTTGAGCCAAATTGTTTTAGATATTTTGTGATGCCTTTAGTCAATTGTGTTATTAATTGTGCATATGGAACCAATTTTTTTTTCAGCCTTGTTTTTCAGTAATATTTGGTTCTCGTCAGATTCAGTCCACCGGCAGTTACCGACCCTGTTTATAGTTTCTGTTTTTAATTGAGATAATAATAGAACTACTAATAATTAACTTGTATATACCTGAAAACTAATTCCTGTAAAAAACGTTCAAAAGTTTGTCGGTATCTCATCTCAGCGACAATCAATGTTAAAAAGTTGACTAAAATGTAGGGAAATTAGAGGTGGGTATTTTTGACAGATTAATGCCCGGTTTCTAAAGCCCTAGATAAACTCTCAATAGCTATTGATTCATTAAAGTTAAGCCTAACATAAACGTCGGTTAACTGTCACTGCTTTTCTGAATACGCAACTAACCATTCAAAAACTATGACACCGATAGCTGGTTCCTTAGTTGCCGCTAGAGGGTCCACCTAATGGGCCGATTATTTAATCGTATAGAATAGTACATACTAATTCCATGCTGCCATGATAGTAGGTACTTACTAGTTCCATGCTGCCATGATAATAGGTACTTACTAATTCCATGCTGCCATGATAGTAGGGTACTTACTAATTCTATGCTGCCATGTCATTATTTATTCTTGTTCTAAACTTTGGGCGACCGAGCTCTGCTCGGTTGAAAATACGGAGAAAACGAATTTTCCCAGATATGAGACCTGACTAGATCGGTTTTTCGCCCCCATATACCCCTATATTGCACTTTCATCGAAATCGTTACAGCCGTTTTCGTGAACGTGATTACAAAAAATTGCTCGTTTAATAGTACGTATAGGATAATATTTAATAACTACAGGAATTGCCTCTCTGGCCTCATTTTAAGAAACTTTTGTTAGGTACTTGTCCCCCATTTCGGGGTCGCGTACACGACTGAATTTGTATACATTGTAACACAATCTTCATTGATTTGTATGTTGTCCGTTAAAATGTAGCACGGTTTCCTGTCTGTTAGAAATAGTTTAACTATCGCATTAATATTGCAATAACGGGTTGTCTGAAATATTGCATCTTTGTCTAGAATATGTCAGTTTTATAGTTTCTTAACCTACTGATACAAAGTATGCTTGGATTTGAAGAAAATCAATATCAGCCTTTATCGTAGATATATTTTTGTATAGATTAATTTGTTTTTGATAGTTACTTGTAAACTGGTACTATCTAATGTAGTCGGGTAATACTTTTCGAAGAAATCGTCCCGTGACAGCCGTTTTGTTGGGCCCCAGTTGTTGGCTAACAACTCTGGGGTCAGAGAAAAAGTTTGTGCATGTGACGGAGGTAGGTAAATATATTTCTTTCTCAATTATTCTTACTGCTGGATCTAATAAGTGTGTCCTTGTCTCATAATTATTGTTATTTAGTGACTTGTCTATTGCTATATTTAAATGTCTACGGCCTGTATGTAGGAAGTAATATCGATAGTGATTTGTCTCTTTTTGTCCGAGTACCTATTTGAGAAATGTACTCGTATGTTTTATCATTTTATCGATATCCATAGAATATCTTATACGACTTCAATTTGGCAGAACCTATATTGTTTTTATTAACATCATTGACGATCCATTTTGTCTGCAAAATCTTAAATAAAGATCCTGAGTTTATTTAGCCTCCTGGCATTGGTTCTGTTTCACATGGTCTTCATCAAACTGAATAATTTAAAAATTAAATGAAAAATACTTCAGCTTCACCTTTGAAACTTGAAAACAAAACCACGTAAAATATAAATCACAGAGTTTAACTTTAGCACCATTTGTTCAAAAAATATCTCAGTATGCACATTGAATAGACAGTTGCCCATTGGAGAAGAAAATGTTCATTTATTTAAAGTAGGAATTTCTATACAAAACTGTAGGTTTTGCTAAGAATTGCTAGCTGTCAGTAAAAGTCTGACACACCCTCTCGCTCCGCCCAGAGCGGGAGAAGTCATTTGATGATTTCCCATCCTCAAAAAAAAAATAAAGAGTCAAGCGTGTTTTGTATAAGAGTTCCTTATATTATATCAAAGATGAGCACTACGGAAGATTTTTTTTTAAATTCGTCGTCTGAAGGGGTTAAAAGGAGATGAAAGTTTGGATTATTCCATTTTGCCTCACCAATCTCTCGAACCAATGGGACAAATAAATGATATGAAATGTTCATAATATTGTTGTCAGCTGTGTCCCACTTTAGTTAGAAAGTTCGATAGTTTTTGCCGATGGGAAATTCCATTAAATATCACAGTTTTCTCGCCATCAAAAGTTTAATGCCCTAAATGAAAAGCATGTGAAAACTGAATGGAACTAAACAATTTAAGGGCATCACACACTCGCACGCCACTGCAACGGACCGCAGTCCGGATTTACGAGGACATTCACACACCGCCCGGCTAACACGGAACGGTTTACGGTTCTCCCCGTTTAAAAACGGTCATTACCCGAAATGTACATTACCCAGTAAGTGATTCGGACGAATATGAGGTTGGTTTGTCCGGATATTCGCCGGAAGGTCGCCGTTAAAAAGTTATTGCGGTGAGAGTTCTTTTATTACTCTTGTGTACCTACTGAAATTGGTTAAACAATAATAAAATAAAGAACTCTAGGGAAGAAAGATAAAATTAAAGAAAGAACTGTATGAAATAAAGAAAAAATATTAAAGAAATAACTATTGGTATTTAATTTACCTATAGTTTTCGAGGCCCCTCCGTGCCTCAGAAAGCAGCAAACGTTAAGCAGTTGGTCCCGGCTGTCATTCGTAGATCGTTACGGGGAGTCAGAAGCCCTAAAATCTGTCAACCAGTCTCCAAGGGGTATCGTGTTGTGTAGGTCAGATAGGCAGTCACTCCATGTAAAATACTGCTATTCAGCCGGATAGGTTGAATCTGCCTAGCCTTTTCCCAACTATGTTAGGGTAAGCCCTAACATAGTTGGGAAAAGGCTAGGCAGATTGACCTATAGTTTGGTTAAGAAGTATAAGTACCTGGGCGACCGAGCATTGCTCTGGTGAAAATAGAGAATGCTAATTTATTAGTATAGAATAGTTCATACTTATTCCATGTATAGTACCTACTTACTAATTCCATACTGCCGCGATAGTATGTACTTACTAATTCCATGCTGCTATGGCTGTCAATTGTCAAATAGTCTAAAGTAGCCATCTTGTCCTAACCTTTGGAGTAAACTTTGGATATGGAGAAAACGAATTTTCCCAGATATGAGACCTAGCTAGATCGGTGTTTCGCCCCCGTAAACCCCTATATTGCAACTTTTCCTCGAAATCTTCAGAGCCGTTTTCGAGAACGTGATTACAAATATATATATATAAAAATATTGCTTGTTTAATGGTATAGGATGTAAACGTTTTCGTAAGTTATTGTGTAATTTGTGTAGAGGTTGAAACTCATTGACATGAATAAAACGGATGTCCGCTTGATCAAAACGTGTTTCAAATCTATGTGCTTCCGCTCTGAATAAATATCGATCGAAAACAAGAAAACCTTTGATACGCTTTGACTGACAGAATTCTAATCATGTCTGGTTTTGTATGTATTGCCACAGATGAATACAGATGTTTCACTCCTTAAAATCATTTAAATAAAAAGCGACTCTTGCTATGACACAATAAAGTGCAATTCAGGTCGCACAGCGCTAATTACCTGCAGTTATATTCACCTAGAAGTTGCCTCTTTTTCTATCGCGTAACTCTTATATTTTCTGACTACGTTACGCTCACTGAACTGGCTCGACAAGTCGAGCCCGCCGCGTTCTTGAAGCTTCATACCTAAAATGCGGAGTGCGCCTTCTGTTACCTATTCTGGGGTATTGCTCAATACATGGTTCAAATTTTCAGAAAGATAGGAAGCAATTTTTCTGTGCTAATAATTAGTTATCTTTGACGTTCTCATAGCGTAGCTGAGTATAAATGTCACTATTGTTTCCACCAAGATTCAATATTGTATTCTAAGTAATCATCCAACTGCCTCTTTGGTCTTCTTCGATTCCCAGGTCGGTGAAAGTGATTTTGGGTTTTTCCATCGGGCAGTATTATTGGGTTTTTCCATCAGGAATTTATCAATAGCAACTTGCATTTTTGCCCGGTTGATTGCAATAGGCCTCTTACTACATGGGACTTAAACATAATTGGCGAAATGTGGGTGTAATATAAGGAACATCTCTGCTTAACCCTCCAGTTATAACAGGTGTGATGTTATGTTAGTAGATTCAATATTGTCTTCGAAGTAAAAACAATCCCAAACCGATAAACAGATCGAACTAAAAAATGAATCCAATAACATTTTCAACAAAGAAAATTCTCTACAAATTCAACAGATTATTACAACATCACCAACTCCCAAGAAACGTTAACCCTGGCATAAAATATTTTTTGCCTGTGGCAACACAGATCGGTGACAACATCACCAATTCCCAAGAAACCTTGTTTAACACTGGCATATAATATTTTTTGCTTGTGGCAACAGAGATCGGTGTCGGCTTCGCGTCGATATGCATATTTCATTACGCGTTTACTCGTCATGTTTATTTTAGTATGCATTTTAACTTCACCTACTTCCGTGACGTAGCGTGGCGTTGTGTCAATGTAAAAACAGTGAGGGTGTGGCAGTAACATGTAAATGTGTCACTTCTGTTTAAAGAAAATACGCAATGGTATATTTTTCTTTTAATTCTTACTATAGTTACTTACGTTTGTATTTTTGTGTAGCTATAAGAAGTTGTAAAAAGGGTAATTTGGCACATGGGTAGAACATGACCTGGAGAAGGTCATGGGATACCTTTGATCCCGATATTCCTTCAGGATCGAGACTTATGTGGGTGAAACCTCGGGGTGCAGCGAGTAAAATAGCTTTAATTATAATATCTAGACCTCAGACCAATCTGCCTAGCCTTTTCCCAACTATGTTGGGGTCGGCTTCCAGTTTAACCGGTTGCAGCTGAATAATAGTATTTTACATGGAGCGACTGCCTATCTGACCTAAACAACCCAGTAACAGGGTAAACAATTTAATACCTCTTGGTAAGGGTGAACTTTTCGCGGTATACAGTTTAACATACTCCCTTGACCATACCCTACACGTTAAATGAAAAAAATCGCTGTTTTAATTTAATGCAAAGTTAGCCTAAAATTTGGCGTAACTTCCCCGGGCTATATATCGCAATATGCCTAGCTATGATGTATATTAATATATTATAGCTTCGTCTATGATGGGCTTAATAAAACTTAATTCACGTCCCAGCAATCAAGCTCTCAAATAATTCTCAAACAAAGGGATGTGGCGAAACAAAACACACAAGTATAATTTGGGGCGCACACTTAAGACAAGACTTTTACCTAACTCAAATATTTAGACGCCACGCGGCGGCGTGTGCAAATCTCGGTCTCTGTGTGAACATACGATCGTCGCGTCGAGTATTAATACTAATTTATGATTCGCTCCGCAGTTGCGTTTCGCGCTTTTATTTAGTACTGAAGGATATTAAAATGAAGGTGAAAAGGTTGAAATATAGCCTTTATTTTAAAAGCTATTGAGTTATAATCGTTTTTATTGGTAGCTATAGTTTTATTTTGCGGTATTTCGCAGTATTTACGCTCCTTCTCTCTGAATCCATCCAAAGCTTGTCTATAAAAGATCGCTTTTAGCGATGAGACCGCACATAGTATCACCCTATGTAAACTTTCTACATTTATGTCTGTAATTTTATGTTGTACCTACATAATAAAGAGTTCCCTTTTACCATGCTCCACGACCTGATCCCATCGCCATTTTACTTACCAGACTACTAGACACTTACTTGATATCCCGTCCAGTCGTACTCAGCGCTTCTCCTCCACATTTGTTATGCGCACAGTCAAAGTGTAGATCTCTCTGCCAGCATCTGTGTTCCCTTCCACATATAAACCGTCCGTTTACAAAGCAAGAGTGAATAGGCATCTTCTCGCATATGATGTGTAAGATCTGACATCTTGGCTGACGTGTATATGATATAAACAATAATTATCATTATCATCATTATCACTATCGTCATCATCATCATGATCATCATCATCATCATCATTATAATCAACATTCTGTAATTTTAAAAAATGAGCGAGGCTTACAGTAGTCGCATATCATGTGTAAGATCAGACATCTTGGCTGACGTGTATATGATATAAACAATATTCATCATCATCATCTCATTATCATCCTATTTACAACCTCTCGGAAAATGGGCACCGCGCGCGCTCATTGGTCAAATCAAATAGCGCGCGCTTCCCTGGCTTTCTGTTACACATTGTGCCTTTTCACGAAATCACTCCCACAAATTGCAGGATGTTACAGGTCAAAAAAGAAATGGATTCCAACAAACCTATCTTTTCATTTTTGGTAGCAATTTGCCCTTGTGCACATAGTTTAAAGATCGGTGCACGGTGTACCTATGTAGTTAACCTCGACTACATTGTACTCAAGACTGGGGGCATGTAAACAAGTTTCACTATTTTATAGCTTCGGCTGAAATTCAAACACAACCTATTTCAAGCTTGTTACCTGTGCCTAGTTAACAACATTGACACGTGCTATTTTCCTATACAGCATGTATCAAAAAGGTGTGGTCAAAATTAAGGGTGAGGTGCAGATCATCAAACAGATTTTTTTTCTCCACGGGACCAAAATCCTAACCGCGAAAAAATTATCAGTGGTCCCATACATTTGGGTCGAGTAGGTATTGAAGTTTTTTATGGGATATACGCTGTCATCATTTCAGCCGAATTACGTCCACTGCTGGACATAGGCCTCCTCCAAGCACCGCCACTGCGACCGGTACTGTGCTACCCGCATCCAGCAGATTTTGCGGCCTTCACCAGGTCATCGGTCCACTTTGTGGCCTTAAAACGTTACGTGTTCCGGTACGCGGTCGCTACTTCAGAACTTTTAGACCCCGTCGGCCATCTGCCCACTTCATTTCTGATTCGGTGCCTTCTCCATTGCTCTTTGGGTGACTTTTAGCCTTCTAATAAGCTCACGCTGTACTAGTGACCTATTCGATAGAAGAAAATTAATAGCCTAAAGAACGGTGTTAGGTCGTTTCGTCCGCCATTTGTTTATGAATAATTGCAGGCGTAACAATCCAGGACAAAGCGGCACAACCGACTTTTGATGTTTATTGCATGTCAAGCCTTTTCCTACGTAATTACTTTTGTCTAAGTATCTTTTAGTACCTAGACGTAGAGGTGAACTGTCGTAAAGGTAGGTTTTCAAGTTAATTTGTTTGGAATGGGTAATTAATTAGGTTTCTTGTTTAGTGAAAGAAATTGTAGCAAGTCATGGCAAATTTTTAGCTTAGAACACTAGGACGGACAATTTATATTGTGCTTAAAATAGTTTTTTTGAACAGAACTTGAGTTGTGTTCAATAGAAAAATAAGATAAAGAATTTATCTTATTCTTCCTCTCACTCTAGCATGTACCGAAAAGGAAAAAAACGGCACATTTTAGTTACACATTTCAATATCACAATGACGTCAATACAAACCATTTCCATTACATTACGTCCCATCACAAACAGAAAACATAAAAACGTTAATGCGGTCGTTTAAAAAATGCGACGACAAATCGCCCATGTGCGCCGACGCTAATACAGATTACGACGTAAGACGTAAGATTTAAATGGATATTCCGTTTTACGCACGTCGCACGTCAACGCGTACAAATATGAATACGAATGTACTAGGATCTTGTATTTCTGGGTACGGTTTTATTTCCATTATGCTCAAGAGAGCGATATCGCGACTGTTCTTCATTTCGTGTCACTGAAAATTATTTATGTTAAGGTGGCGGAAAGACAAAGCTAAGGTTCTGTGTCATAGGACCGTTTGTTGCAAAGTAGGTACGATTTTGATGGAAGACTCCAATGACATATTAAGTAAAAAACTTTTTCGAAGTCGATGTCTTTGATTTTGACTTTTCGTTTTTTGCCACCGACTTCCGAAATTAAAGTTATTTTTCACTTTGTAGTGATTGTTTTTTGGAAGTCAGTTGTTTTTTTTTTTGGAGAAAGTTTTTATTTTTCACTTTTTTGTTGTGCTACCTACCCCACACAAATTCTAATACCACTACCTGTTATGTAAATAACAGTGACAGGAATTTATCATTATATCATCAACATTAGTTTAAGTGGATGATATGATGATAACTTCCTGTCAGAAGTCGGTGGGAAAAATACTCGTAAGTGTTATTGAAGCTTACTCAAAAATTATCCAAGCAAAGTAATAAAATTTATATGGGACCAACTTGTGTGACCAAAAAAAAATCGGAGAAATCGGTGGACATACATAAAAAAAAACCGAGCCAAGTGCGTGTCGGACCACGCACAATGAAGGGTTCCGTAGATGGGATGAATTTATCCGAAGAACAAACTTAACGTTGTAGTTGAAAAACATGTTCTCATACGGAATGTAAGTTTTTTTAGGGTTCCGTAGTAAACAAGGAACTGTTTTCTTAATTAAAAACCCAATCTGACTATGATTTAAAGTCATAGTTGGTTTGTCCACGACGCTCATGGTTTTAACTTTACTGAAATGTAATATTACAGTTAGCGTGCTAGAATAAATTTAATAAAGCAACAAAACCAATAAAAATGTAGCATTGGAGACAATAATCATGAACTGACGTTTTTACGCGGAACTGCCTGTTTAACGTTGTAACGTAAATGTTGACGTGTATTTTTATGTCGCCATTGTCATTTTGACATGTGATAGCAGAAATGTTAGGAGTTATTGCAGCTAAGTAATGTGCAACACGTTGCGTTTGTTGTGTTCTCTTAGTACTCGTGATAGCCTAGTGGTGTGACCGTTAGACTGCCAAGTCATAGGTTTCGAGTTCGAAGCCAAGGCACGCACCTCTGACTTTTCGGATTCATATGCGTATTGCAAAATTATCACTTGCTTCAAAAACAGTGAAGGAAAACATGGTGAGGAAATCGGCCTGCCTGAGAGTTATTTCTTGAGCCTCGAGTGAGGCTCATGGGCGGCTTTAAAACTCTAACACCAAGTTAGTCACTAACCACACGAAAAGAAGAAGTACCCGTTCAGACACGGCTGGAACCGCACAGACGTAAGGACCCGGTCACAATCACGGGTGATCCGACTTTCGACACGGCTTACGTCACGCATCATCTGTTTCTGTCCGTCGCTGTAAACAACTTCTTTCATTTATGTTTTCTCCACAGCCGCTGACGCTAGGCCCATAAGACGGGTTTATCGGGCGGTTGCCGTACTATTCCCGCCGTGTCTAAACGGGTACTTATAAGTGACAGCTGTCAGGAATTAACGTTAAAGGTCATACATTCATGTTTATGACTCTTTACAGTTGCTTACATATTCGGGTGGCCATGATTTGGCACAGCCGGGCGGCAAAATTAAATATTTATGAGAATATTATGTTTGGGAAAAGCCTAGCATTTTAATTCATATTGTTTTGAACCGAACCGAACATGATTAAGCGAGGGTAGATGCCGAGCGAGGTTTGCCGATCGGCACTAGCCGATGAAATCCAAAAATGTGTAACAAAGCCTGCCAATTCGAATGTGCCGACCCGAACATGTGTGGAGTACCCCTTAAACTTAGCTGGGGACTAGTGACCACACCGCAGAAACACTTCATGCATTTGGTGGTCCGTTTGAGTTTATACTAAGTCGAGCAATTGTGCACTATGCGCGAATTATGCACTTAGCTAATATTTGACTAATTTGCTATTTGAATGTTATCCTCATTTATTTAATTTAATTTGTGTTCTAATAAACGAATCAAAACCCTGACAATGTATTTGTACGCCGGAAACGGCAGAATATTATGTACTTACTTAAAAACACTTCTGTTATTAGATTTTGGCTATATGTTTGTGGTTTTCCTCACACGCGTAGTTCATTTATTTATTTGTGAGAATATAGTTACAGAGATAAGTGATAATTTTACAATACGCACATAAATCCGAAGAGTCAGAGGTGCGTGCCTTGGGTTCGAACTCGAGACCTATGAATTGGAAGTCTGATGATCACTCCACTAGGCTATCACTAGCTTTATTATTAGTACCTATAGATATAGATATCTGCCTTTTTATTAGCTTTTAGTATATTTTCTAGACAGTAATAAAAAAACTAAATGTTTTTAAAGGCAATTTTAATGTCTGTAATATCATGTTCACGCTTCATATAATATCTGAATGACAGATAAATGGAGTTGAACGTTTTTGTATTTTATTTTCTTGAATGAAGTTGATGTAACGTGGGTGGGTGGTTGGTATTGAAATATGAAAAATTGCTGCGTTTATTGGCAGTTGAGAGAGTTAAAACAAACTTAAAAGTTCCTTGTATTATAAGATTGAAAATACTTATTTTGGGTGTTAAACGTCAAGCCTATTCTATAAACACTTCTGTTATTAGATTTTGGCTATGTTTGTGGTTTTCGTCACACGCGTAGTTCATTTATTTATTTGTGAGAATATAGTTACAGAGATGTCTCTGTAACTATATTCTCACAAATAAATAAATGAACTGCGATCTTCAGACTGCCAATTCATAGGTCTCGAGTTCGAGCCCAAGCCACGCACCTCTGACTTTTCGGATTTATGTGCGTATTGTAAAATTATCACTTGCTGCAAAAACGGTGAAGGAAAACATCGTGACAAAACCAGTATGCCTGAGAGATATTTCTCGACGGCATGTGAAGCCAAGTCAGAGGCTTTAAAAATCTGACACCAGGTTAGGCACTAACCACACGAAAAGAAGAAGATAAAGCTAAAGAGTTTGTTTGTTTGACCGCGCTAATCTCTGGAATTACGAAAAATTAAATCTGCATTTGATAGTCCAATTCTTGAGGAAGGTTCCATCCCGAGGAGCCGAGCAAAAACAAAAAAAACTTCGAAAGAACGCTATGCGAAAAGGAAGTAATAGCGCGGGCGGGCGATGCGATGCGACGCTGTGGGTCGGGGGAATTCTAATTTTAATTAATTTGACCTTCCTTTTTTCTTCATTAAATGTCTATGTTCCCTCAAATCTTCCTTTTTCTCGTAGTCATAGTATAAAGTATAGTATGCAACTCTTGAATAAAACGGATTTATATCGAGGCCATGAATCACTCGCGACGCTCAGGATTCTAACACTTGAATCACTCGCTATGCTCGTGATTCAGCCGTTAGAATCCATCACTTGCTCGTGATTCATCTATGGCCCTCGCTTTAAATCCATCTTTTATTCACTAATTGCATAATATACTATTATTATCTAACTGACGGACTAAATAGTTTGTTTTTTTTTCCAGTCAACAAACCTTTTGTTTTTTTCGTGATCAATCAATAAATATGGTATGAGTGAATATCTCTACTTGTCCGTTCTTCTTCATCATCATCTGCTGAGCCTTTTACCTACTATGGTGGGGTCGGCTTCGAGTCTAACCGAATGCAGCTTAATACCAGTATTTACATGAAGCGACTGCCTATCTGACCTCCATAACCCATTCACTGGGTAACAGGATACCCCTTGGCTTACCAAGGGGTATCGTGTTACCAAGTCTGATAACCAGTCTTAACTGGTTATCAGACTTTTGGGCTTCTGACGACCGGGACCCGTAACGACTGTCAAAGATCTACAAATGACAGCCGGGACCAACGGCATAGCGTGCTTTCCGAGCCACGGAACGAATTACACTTGTCCGTTCTTGTTAAGTTTATTTATTTATGTACTCACAACCCACAAGTAATCAAATAAACAGGAAACACACAGGAATAGGGAACATAATTTAGTTTGTTAGTTTTGATAATTCTGTTACTTGACATAATTTTAGTCGGTCATGGTCCTTATCGTTCCTTCCAACAATAAATTTCCTGAAAACTTGATTTCCTAGTTTGACTTCAGCTTATTTTCTTTATAAAGCTCAACCTTTATGCTAAACCCCAACCCTGAAGGTTCATTGACTAGTCAAAATAAAAAAACCGGCCAAGTCCGAGTCGGACTCGCACACGAAGGATTCCGTACCACCGTTCAATATTTAGCAAAGAAACACGTTTTTTGTATGGGGACCCCCTTTATTTATTAAATTTTATTTTTATTACTAGCGAGTCGCTCCTGCTTCGCACGGTTTTTACGACTTTACAAAACATCGCGATTTCTTAGTCTTATGTAGCTTTAATATTATCGTATTATACTCGTACACATAAACCTTCCAGAATAAATTCTCTAAACGATAGTGAAAATGTTATCAAAATGTGTTGCGTGGTTTAGAAGAACAACGCGGACATACAGACAAACACGAAAAGGAAACATTAATTTATAATATGTATTATTATAGAAATACACAATCTTTGAACATTATCAACTGTCTACCTATTGCGGTTCATGAGATACAGCCCGCTGACAGACAGGCGGACGGACGGTCGTCCATCCGTCTGACCGGGACCCTATTACAAAGACGGAGACCATGTTGTACTACCGTTTGGCACCCTTAGGGCACGGTTCCCTAAAAATCCTTGAAATCTAGATACTGAAAAACCCCAAAACCAAACGAAGTATAGTAAGAACTTGCTGAAAGCACATATTGTTTATACACCTACAGAACTCATTTCATACAAAACAATGAATCATTTTATTTCACGCTAGTCTGAAGTAGGCGTATACCACATGTCCCAGTTGTTTGACTAACTTTCTGTGAAACTATAAACTGAAACAATGTACGTATTTACACGGAACGTCAATATTAAATGCCGTTATGAAATAATATGATTTATGGGACTGAGACTGGGAATGCGACAGATTTAGAATGGAATTACGATGTACAGAACTAACTACACTCGAGACAATCTAAGAAGTCCGATTTGACGTTTCGTACTCGTACGTGCTATAAAACGATACGCCTCGAGAATCAGTTTTATGCAACGTATATAAATCGTCGATTACAAACTCTCTAAGTTTGATAAATCGACATGTCTCGAGAATTGTTTTTTTTTCAACCGGTTTGACTTTTTTTTCCATCACTACACAAAGTTTTTTTTTTAGCTGTCAAATCGGACTTCTTAGATAGTCGCAAGTTTAGACGAATTATTTTGAGTAGGGAAGGGACTTTTCATGTATGCATTTAATTTATGGAAAAAAGTTGACGTTATTCAACGGATTATCAACATTCGGTTGTTCAATCTTACCAAGGTTATCGTGTTACTCAGTAACAGGGTTGTAGAGGTCAGATAGGCAGTCGCTCTATATAAAATACAGATATTCAGCTGCATCCGGTTAGACTGGAAGCTGACCCCACCATAGTTGAGAAAACTCACTCATACCATATTTATTGATTGGTCATGAAAAAAAAACCACTATTAAGTCCGTCCATAAGATAATAAAAAAATATTAGACACGTATTTTTTGCTTTATCATATTAATAAAAAATGGTTTAGATAAAAGGAAGCTGGAAGCCGACTCCAACAAAGTTGGAAAAAGCTTGATAGGTGATGATGATGATGTACATTCGGTTGGTTCAAAGGTTTTTGTTTTGATCTATCTACTAACTAAGATCATGACCTGATGATCTACTTATATGCCAAATTTCATCGAAATCCGTTAAGTGTTCAAGCACCCACATCAGTCACGTTAACGTCAAGTCGCCCATCAGTCACGTCAACAAATATAGTTACGTAGAAGTTGTAGGACGTTGGCTACACACATCAGTCACGTCACTACCCACGCGTCGCAGTTGACGTCGCGTCACCGGCAAGTCAAAAAATGTATTGCTACGGCATTGTAACAAAGACAATTTGTAACCGAAGCGTTGCTATGACTGACTGGCTATTTGTTTACACACTATCTCTCTCTTTCTCTCTCGCTTTCTCTCTCTTTCTTTCTCGCTCTCTTTCTCTCTCTCTTTCTCACTCTCGCTCTCTCTTTCTCCACCTCTCTCTTTCTCCCTCTCTCTCTCTTTCTCCCTCTCTCACTTTCTCTCTCACTTTCTCCCCCTCTTTCTCCCTCTCTCTCTTTCTCGCCCTCTCTCTTTCTCCCTCTCTCTCTTTCTCGCCCTCTCTCTTTCTCCCACTCTCTCTTTCTCCCTCTCTCTCTTTCTCCCTCTCTCTCTTTCTCGCCCTCTCTCTTTCTCCCTCTCTCTCTTTCTCCCTCTCTCTCTTTCTCGCCCTCTCTTTTTCTCCCTCTCTCTCTTTCTCGCCCTCTCTCTTTCTCCCTCTCTCTCTTTCTCTCCCTCAACGCTTAACATATAGTATAACGCTTTTTCCTTACGTGACGATTTCTACCAGGCAACTCTTACCGCAAGCGAAGAAACGTAACTAGGCTTACCATACGCCGATTTTGATCGCTTTTGGTTTCGCTTCAATACGAATTGTTATTTATTGATTCTACTCTCAGGGATTAAGATAAGATAAGATTCACAGATCGGACTTTAACTTAAAAAAACTGGGATTAGATACCTTATTAAGTATTAAAATTTAAATACTATAATAGTCCCTGAAATTGACGTGACTGATGTGTGTGCATGAACCATAAGGCTTGAAAAGGTAACAGACAGACATTCCGACAAACAGACGAAGTATAGATATATAGGACAATTATCGTATTTCTAAACCATGACACATAGCAAACGGAATTACCACGATCAGCAAACCAATAAAAACAGAACAGAGCTACATTATTCCTTTATTACAAATCGATCTCCGTACAGTAGTTAGTTATAAATTAATTGCTACTTGGTGAGACGAGTGAGCATTAATCATATCATTTGAGATTGGACTGACTGATTCATGTGCAGTCTACGGCGGCGGAGATAAAGGTTACTGTCTAAAACAGTTCGATGGTCATTATTGTGGTAGTTATTATGTTAGTGTTATTGGTTTTTGATATTGATGTGTTGGTAGCAGTTTTAGATATAGAGATATTTTGAAAATTCTTATATTTACCCGACTGCCAAAGAAAGGTTGAACAAAAAAAGTCTTCCAAATAAACTATTAACACTAGGTACGAAATACAATAACTAACTACACGAATAGATACAAAAAACAAAAGGACACTTAGGCGTCGAAGTATTCGTCCGCATCGCTGTCATCCGGAAACGTGCCCAGAAGACTGGCAGCATTGCCACGTTGAATGGCAATGCTAATTCTTTGGCCAAAGAACAAGCCAGCCCTCTGGTCGCGTGAAGTGTCGACCAGTCGGCGAGAAATTTCCTTAAAAAGGACACACAAGAAAGGTTATGTTTTTCGCGCGTATCATGTATTTATATATACTAGGTCGCCCAGAGGTCGAAATTCGACCATAATTCATTTAAATAGTACATACTAATTCCATGCTGCCATGTCATGATTCTAAGGTAGCCATCTTGTGTCACTTTTGATCAAAATAAAGGAAATGAAAAGGATATTAAAAAATATGTATAAGGTATACTCGTATGTTAAAATTTAATTTTTGATGACGCAAAAATAATTTTATAGCTTTTTAAATTAATCACGAACAAGAATTAGTGTTGATTCTATTTAATAAAAATCTTAAATTCATTCGTTCTCTGATAGACAGCACAGCTTAAACAGCTGGGTCTAAAAAAGCATGAAATTTGCACAGTTTACATAAATCGAAAGAGAGAGAACTAAGGAAAATTTGTTGAAATTTCATCCCCTAAAGGATTTAAATAGGAAGTTCGTCAATTTTGCCGGTGAGAAAACTCATCAGGTACGCAGCTTGTCATAAAATAAGCCACACTCTCAGTAAGATCCGATTTTATCAATTGGTACCTACATTCAATAAATACATAGAAGAACACATACTCCACGCAATTCTTTATTCTCGACCCGATAAAAAATGAATTCAGTCAAGTACCCAGTATGACACGTGTTTTTAGCATAACGAAGACAATTTATCCGTTTGTTACTGGGTTTTTCCATCTGGAATATCTCAGTAGCTGTCGGAGTCTGGATTTGTGCCCGGTTGATGGCAATAGTGTTGCCTGTTAATAAACCTTAAACGTAACTGGTGAAATGTGGGTGTACTATTGGTGCACCTAACCCTTCGGGAAAACAGGCGTGTGATATTATCATTATGTTATGTTTCGAATAAATCTATACAAACCGAACAAAACTACAATAAAGCTTAATTTATGTAAGATCCATTTTGTATACGAAACATCAGCGAAAATATTGTATTCTCAATTTATTAAAATTACCCATTGTCTTTCATATATCTCTGTGATTTTTACTACTATGAAATAGTTTGAATTGATTGATAATATTATGATACTGAATATTCTAGTAGAAGAGAGCAGTTGTGGCTCAGTTGTAACTGCCCCGACTTACGGTCGTAGGTCGTGGATTCGAGCCTAGGCAAGCGCTTTACTTTGCGTAAATCATTTCATCATTCAACGCTGCTCTCAAAAACGGTGAAGGAAAACAACTTACGGCAACCGGCATTTCCTAGAAACACATCTGCCAACCAGCACTGGGCCCGCGTAGTAGATCACAGCCCACTCCCTCTCGAAGAGAGGAGGCCTGTGTCTCAGCAGTGAGAACATTTTAGGCTGATTGTGATGAATATTCTAGTAGTTTTTTTTTTTGCATCTATAAATGATGGTGTATAAATAAAATTCACTTACAGAAATGAAGTTTGTTTTCCATAAAACGAAAACAAATGTATATTTTAGCTATTTTCATGAAAATATACACCTCAATTATTGTATGCAGACTTATGTCCATAATCTACGGACGCTAATCAAAAGTAGCGTGTTTTAAGCTCAAATAACTAGCAATAGCGGTCCGTACACTACACCATTTACTAACGCCTTCTAAACTAGTTTGTGATTGGTTGCACCGTGCGATATTCTGGCTACTCATTGGCCATTTGAGTTCATTAATAGCTTACAGCAGTCCACTGCTGGACATAAGCCTCTCCAATTGCACGCCATTCAGCTCGATTCTCGGCAACTCTCATCCAGCCACCCTGCGAAAATCGTCGCTCTCCCTAGCCTGAGGGCGTTTGCCGATTCTCCGTCTCCCCTTGAGAACACGTCTACTCTAACAGTCATCGGTTCTACGGCTAATATGGCCTGCCCATTGCCCATTTCATTCCCATTCAGCCCCATTCAGCTTGCTAATCCTCTGAACTAGGTCGACCACGTTGGTTCTCTGCCAGATCACCTCGTTCCGGATTCTTGTCCTCAGAGAGATTCCAAGCATACCTTGAATCATCATTTGAGTTAGTAACGCGTTACTTTTGACTATTATCGTGGACGATGAACCTTACATAAATACTCTCTAATCGATTGGTTAGTAACCACTGCACTAAACGGTGACTAAAATAACTTGACATTAAGCGCATTCAGCAATTAATTCTCCACACTTCCGATTCTGCAAAATCGTAAACTAAAATTGTAAATCAATCTGCAGGGCTTAGCTAAATATTTACTTTTACACACATGTTCCAATAAGGAAATGTTGAACTGCCATTAAATATTTAACGATCATTAGTAGGTACAACTTCATCCAGTAGAATATTTTTTTTTTTCTTCTTTATTCTTAAAACCTTAATAACCTTTAGAAGATCGTCTCGGCCAGAGAAGGTCCTGGTTATAGCATCATGTCACCTCTATCAAATAAATGTATAGTCTAATTTAGATTGTTTTAGTTTGAAGTGCTGTATAATAGAAATAATTTGTTTAGCGAAAAGAAGAAATGCAATGCATGTTAAGTTATTATCCTTTTCTCAATTTTTTTGAATAATGCCCCATATGCTAGGAAAATCCTGTGTTATAGGGGCCATCCATTCGTCCGATAAGATTATTTTACAAAATTAGGTAAGCTAATACGTGTAACAGCAGCAATAGTTTGTGAGTAAGCGCGTGTGATGTGGTGTAATGGGGAAAGTGTATGAGTGTGTTGTGTATGATGTGTGTATAAGTATGTGATGTGAGTACGAGTGTAGAGAAGGAAGGTAATTTAGGGTGTCTGTGGGTGTGTAAGCGTTCGTGATACTAATAATTATTTATTTGCATCTCGAGTTCTTTTGGAGTTACAGAGCTACGACTACGCTCAAATTGTATCAAATTTTGAATATTTAGAAATGTAATAAAGTTTTTTTTTCCGTAGCATGCACCTTTTAAAAGTTAAATATAAGAAAAAAACTGAGAGAAGTCCTATAATTTAGAGGTTTTTAGGGCAGCACAAAGGTCTTTTGAAGCTGTAACCTTGGTTTTACACTATAGGTATCATCCTAACAACATCCCAAAAATCGCGACCTACCGCGATTTTTGTGTCTACGGTGACCGGCCTTTGCCTTTTCATTTAGTTGAAACAAACAATTTGCACCGTGTACATATTTATATAAAATCTTTAATTACTGTACCTGTCCATCGAATTGAATCATTTTGTTTGAACCGTGTAATAATAATATTACAATTAATTCAGAAGACATTTCAAAACTATTTCAACCCCAACTTCTGTTTCTGCTATAAAGTATGAAGGACCAAGTTACATAACATAAAGGTGTTTTCCTGAATGCAGTAATGAACTAATTTGTCTCGGGTATAATGGACCCAAATCTAGTCCCGGATGCCAAATGGAGCTACAATGGCGTAGATTATGTTAACGTGGGAGTACTGTTGCGCACGTGTGAGGAAAATTTGTAGACGCTCGCTTTATGCAAGAGGCGCTTGAGATGAATTTGCTTACTGTAATGTAAGCTTAAATATAGGGCGTTAAGAAAATCTTCGGGGTTGGTATCTTTTTAGCATTTTATGACTTCTTTTTAATTTTATTCGATTTACCTTACAGTGCTGACTAGAAAGTCATAAAAAAGCTTGATGTGCTAGAAAGTATAAATACCAATTAAATGTATCTCAAATTGCAAATATTTAGGAGAAATGTGTATGTGAATGCTATTCAGGTGTATTACAAGTTACCTAATTCAATTAAGGAACTTCCTCATGTTCAAGTAAAAGCTGACAAATTGGTTATTGGATAATTGCTTTTATGACATTGGCGAGTATAAGGAATACTGTAAAATCCATTTTATATTTTGCTAAGTACCTGGTACCTGTTGATAGGCCTACACTGTCCTTTCATACCTTTTAACACTGTAATAATCATTTACTTTTAAAAGAGTAACCGTGGAGCTTCTCCCCGGCTCTTCTCCATAGGAAACGACCAATTGGAACCGTGCAACTAGCTTCCGACGTTTCATAAGTGCCCTTGTAGGTTTATGTGAAATAAAATACTTTGAATTTTAATTTGAAAAAAAATCCAAGATAACATGCAATTAATTTTGACATTGATTTTAATATAACTATTACCTAATTATAATTCATATTGTACTTATTTTAAATAACTAATATTATAAATTAATTGTACTTTGTTAAGAAAACATTTGAATATTTTTACAACATAAGTTGTAGTAGAATGTATAGACCTAAAAAAACACTAACACCCTACTATGTAAAACTTTGACGTTTTCTCAATTTCTCTCGTTTTCAAATTTTTTCAAACTCAATTTTGACGTTTATACCATTGATTGTAGATGAGACAAGATTGCGACTATATTTTGAACGTTTTTATTACGCTTTTATTAACTTGACCTGTATTTATTGATTTATGTCGATCAATCTGCCTAGCCTTTTTCCCAACTTTATTGGGGTCGACTTCCAGTCTAACCGGATTTAGCTGAATACCAGTATTTTACATGGAGCGACTGCCTATCTGACCTCCACAACCCAGTAACTGGGTAATACGATACCCCTTGGTAAGACTGGTTGTCAGACTTTAGGGCTTCTGACTACCCGTAACGACTGTCAAAGATCCACGAATGACAGCCGGGACCAACGGCTTAACGTGCTTTTCCGAGGCACGGAGGAGTCTCGGTATGTAAAGATGGTCCTCCATCCACGGACCAACCCTGGCAAGCGTAGCTTAACCTGATAGATCGACCCGTGAGGCTGTTATTACTTAGCCACGAGGTCCTCTCTGTATCTATTTATCTATCTATGTAACGGAATCTTTCAACTTAATTTTCACCAACTTCAAGACGTCGATTAACTTGCTTTGCACACGTATCAGGGACCGATGACAATAACATAATTTAGTATCTTGGAGCTGATAGTGGAACTCTTCGACGACTCCTAGTAAACCCCTCGAGTTCGGGCTCACATGATTCGGTTTGACGACTCCAATATATTGCGAAAAATTCCTTACAATTTGTACGCATGTAAGCATAACAATACTTATGTACAATACAATACGTTTGTAAGTAAAGTAAGATAACACAGGCAAGTAACCTACTTACAAACACACACAAACAAACAAAAACACATTAATATAACAACGCTACAGAAACGTTAACATTTCGTTTGCGTAAAAACGAAAAAAAAAGCGACTGGAATAGAGCAAAGCGCTCATTAACCCCTAGCTTGCAGGGCAAGCAGTCGAGCCTCCTCAATGGAGGGTTAAAGAGGGCAGAGGAAGCGAAAATATTACGCTAACCAACCCAGTTGCATTGTGTTTCTGTGTGCACTTTTGAGGGTTAACTTGTGGAGCGCGCTGCCGGGAATTTATCGTTGTTGGTTGAATTAAGAGAACGGGTTAAAATATTTAGTTGGTTGAGTTTTTTATTTTCTGTTTTAGGTATTTGGTTGTGTAATTTTGTACACATTTGTAGAACATTGGTCACACAATGACCTAAAATAAACTTGGTATAATTACAAGCCACGATGTTAAACTAAGGTGCTGAACATGTAGTTTCAAAATTCTCTTCTCTAATATAATATTTTGGCTGTATTTTTTCAACTGTTTAGCCAGTTAAAAAAAAAGTTGGGTGTACTACTTTAGGTACATCTCTGCCTAAACCCTTCGGGGAAAACAAGGGTAATGTTATGTTTGTATGTATTTAACTTTACTTCAATAGAAGTAAAAATAATAATAATAACTGGAATAATTACTGGTGTATCATTTTAGAACATAATTACACTGTTATACGTAGGTAAGTAAAAGGTATACGAGATCCACAAAGAAAATCCGACGCCCAAAATAACTTTAAATAACACCACTAATTACTGAAAAAACTTCTAACTACTCAACACCTTTGAAAGTGTCCACCAGACTGAAAAAATAAATAAAACTAAAATTCTAAGCTTTTACAAAATTGTATGTGGATTTTTTTTTAAATAAAATCAGGCTCGTTAACTAAAGGCAGCGGAGCGAGAACTTACGTACTGAATGGACCCTTAGGCTAGCAAGGGGGTCGGCAGGAATAGAGGCTCTTAAAGAGGCCAAAGGACATGAAGTAGTTTATTTTTTATTTTTACTTGCTTTTTATTTGAAATTTTGTGTGTATATATTTAGGTGAGAGGTTCTTGTTTACGATGCGCTGGTTGTATTTTTATAGAGATTTACTATTAGAAAACTAAAGAAACTATTGAGCTATCTAAAGCTGGGTGCTATTGGGTACGCAAATGACAGCACAGTCTCAGAAAGATACCAGCACAGTCTCAGAAAGATACCAGCCCAGTGCAAGAGCCAGCAGACAGGAAACAGCTACTCTTAGAGAGGCCATGGTGAATGAACTCGATCTTAAATCTCGTTCACAGTTAGGCGACGACAATCATCTCGTCAAATTCAACGCTCAGAAAATACAGGCCTGTCTTTTCACTGGCATAAAGAGCCAGATCCAACTATCTCCTACTTTCCGAGGTGCATCTGTACCAATTACCGACCACCTGGAACTTTTGGGTATGGAGTTGACGTCAGATCTCAACTTGGCTCAATCATCGATTCAAAAGCACAGACTGCGAGGCTGCTGTAAAGGATGATATGGCTGAAAGGGGGTGACTACTGAGATTAACACTAATAGAGAAATATGGAAGAAAAATTTTGCGCAGACCACAAATAAATTGGGATAAGGGCAGGCCAATTACTATTAATAACTCGCATTCAAAATGGCGTTTGTGGTTTAAGTCTCAAAGAGCTGTCAACGTCACATTTTCATATCAGAGCTACAAACATCGTTTAGCTCTTGAATGATATTGGCAGGGGGTGTTGTTGGTAGACATTTTTTATTTTTTTCGTGTTTTTTTTTTTTTTTAACTGGTCAATTGTGTGTCAGATCACGCACAATGCCTTCATTCCTTGCCTTCGTTCCGTAGTTGGATGAAATTATCCGAAGAATAAAACTTATTGTAGTTGAAAAAATGTTCTCCCATTTATCGATACACGTCACGGTAAATTCTTCAACTGCAGTTTGCAATCGCAACAATTTTTTTTTTTCATGTGATAAATGTGGAGAGTATCAAAATAGGTTGCATAAATGGCCATATTTTTTTGTTGCGTTGACTCAGAAGCTTGATTTTGCTGTAGAGCTACGTATTTGATATTAATTTCAACTTGATTCCTCCACGCGTTTCGGAAAAAAGAGTCTTAATAGACAGACATACAGACGGACGAACAGACAACGAAGTTATCCTATATGGGAAGGGTTTTTACTTTTTGAGGAGCGGAACCCTAAAAACAAAATGGCGGCATTAGTTCCGATTTTTACCCTACTCAAAGTATCCTAGTACAACTGTTCTACACTTCAATTTGACAATTAATTAAGAGGCAGCTCTCACATTAGAAGTATTTATTCATTCCGATATGGTCTGTAACCATTTTGAGTATCTATGTATTGGATTGGAATTTTGGGCGTTTACAAGACTTCTGATCGCCACATAAACTTCGCAAATAGTCCTTCTCTCTTCATCGGCAGTCATCGGAGATATTCGGAGCACGTTACTAAAGCACGTACATACTCGCAAACACGAATACCCGTCATGGAATCAATTACGGTTATTGAATCGTCGTGTTATACCTTGACCTTTTGTCTATAAGTCTATAACAGGTGACAGCTAACCTTTTATTTTTTTTCCAATTAGATACGTAGGATCTTTCTTTTTCGTGTGTTGACTAACCTGGTGTCAAAGTTTTAAAGCCGCCCATGGGCCTCTAACTTGGCTTTACAAGTCGCCGAGAAATATGTCTCGTGCATTTTTCCTTCACCGTTTTGGAAGCAACGGATATAATACGCTCATAAATCCGAAAAATCAGAGGCCTTTTTTTGTGTGTTAAATTATCAATGCAATTCATTTTTATTCAGGAACAATTCAGGTTGTGTTTGAAACCATACATTAAAAAAAAACATGTTCTTTAAAACTATAGAACTAACACATTCGTGATACAATAAATTATAGAAAAACCAAAACAATAAAATAAAAATTCAATAACATTACAAATTAAACATTCAATACAATAAAAAATTCATTATCATTGCAAGCTACTACATACTAATATTAACCAGTCTCTGAATTAACTAATATCTTTTTTTTTTTTACTTGAATATGTCATCAAATAGCTTCTCCCGCTCTGGGTGGAGCGGTTGTGCTGACATGTCTTTAAAGGCGCTCGTGGAACACAACGCGCCGTCGACCCGGGCCTGGTCCTTATCGGACGGCGAGTTACCCATTACTCACCGCCCGCAGGCCCGCGCCTACGGTGGCCGGGAATCGGCCTTGGATTCCCGACGCCCAGGGCGTTTCCTGCGGTGGCTAGGGGCATGAGGGCGCAAAATTTGCCTCTCCCTCACGCGTTCCGCCTCCTCCTTCGCGAGCATTACTGCTTCGCAGGAGATGACGGCTTCCCATGCCCTCTCGCTCCGTACCATGGCCTGGACCTGGCCGGACGCGAGAGATCACCGCCGG
This sequence comes from Agrochola lota, assembly GCA_947364205.1. Classification (NCBI taxonomy): domain Eukaryota; kingdom Metazoa; phylum Arthropoda; class Insecta; order Lepidoptera; family Noctuidae; genus Agrochola; species Agrochola lota. The sequence goes on along the minus strand of OX376225.1, from coordinate 4,173,835 downwards.
CGATCGCCTCCACGAAGACACGGTGGTGGATGGCCCAAGCCGGGCAGAACTCCAGGGTATGCTCCATTATGTCCTCCGGAAAGTCAAAGTCCTTGGGTTCGTATACGTAAGATGATATACAGATAATTGGTAACTGGTACTTTAATTACACGTAATGATTTTTTATTTAAGGGTCCAATTTGAGTAATTATTTGTCGATGTCTAGACGTCCTGTCATTCGTCAATCCTTGTCAATATAAGGTGTGTTTAAATCCTTGTTTCCCATTGATGTTATTTCTACTTAAACGAACATCAACTTAATAGTAATGTAAATAAAGTTGATTTTAGACTGACTCGTACTGTAAAAAAAGTCATAAAAAATATTAGGTTGTTTTTCTTAAATCTCGTGTTTGTTTACATGTTTGGCAAATACATTGCGAACGCAGATTACGTAGTACAGATTGCTTAAAATAAAAACAGCTACCTGTACACTAATGCATCCGTTTGTGAATCTATACTAAATTATAAAAAGGTAATTTTTTATTGTTTGTATGTAGGGGTAATCTCTATAACTACCAGTCGGATTTGAAGAATTATTTTTGCATTGGATAGCCTCATTCTTGAGGAAGGTTATAGGCTATGTAACACGCTACGACCCTAAAGACCCGAGTAAATGGAAAAAAAGTCAGAAAGAACGCTTAGCGAAAACGAAGTAATATCGCGGGCGGGCGATGGGATGCGACGCGGTGAATCGGGGTCCGACATTTCACGCCGACGAAGTCACGGGCAAAAGCTAGTCGGGTAATATTTCAGGGTGTAAAGCCTCGTGCAGACTAGCTCGACGTGACTCGAACACAGAAAACTTCACGGTATAACAATAACCGGTGTCGCTTCGCGCTATTCTGCACGAAGCTTAAGATAGGCACTACTAGAGTATCATTAGACCTTTTTTTTTGCAGGATATTATTGTTTCTTAAATGATCTTTTGCCTTTAATTACAAATGATTTTAATTCTAATTTAGAAGTTTGAAACGAAAGTTAAATTTGAAGAGAAGGATTGAATTACAATTTAATCCTTTTAACAGACAGGCCAGATATACTAGGAACTTATTTCTGACTCATCCCAATTTTTCTCCTAAAAACCCTAAATCATGCACAAGCGTTGACAGCCACCATTCGTAATAAAATGTAATGCAAACAACTTTTGATGTACGACATCATAACTGAGATAGTTCAAATGCGTCACTTTTGATTTATTTGCAGTTTTAACGTCTCGACCCACAGTTACTGTTAGACGGTAAATCAACTTTGTATCGCCTTTGTAATGCAGAGTTTTGAAACGTGTCCGTATGATGGGTAGTTTGAGATTGCTGTTTGAAACTTGACAGCTGTTAAGTTTACGCTTTTAGTGTTGACTAGGAATATGAGATATGGTTGAGCAATTTTTGTTTTGGTAAGTACACGTATGTGACTTATTGCACTTACAGATTGAACTGTGTAGGTATAAGGTCAGTTTTGTTAACCTTAAGAGTTTACAAAAAGCTAACTTGTGATACGCGCTAATATTTAACTATACTCGGTTTATATAATCCAGAATTCCGCTTATTTAAAATAGATTTCGAACAGAAAAAAAGGTTTTTTAAGTTAGCAACAAAATATTCTCCCTAAAATATTAAAAAGTACAAATCAGAAGTTAGGCTTCAACTAGATATTTATTGTATTTATCTAATTAGATTAGGTACTATAAGTTTGAGGGAACAAACTAAATAAAACGTATTGTAGGTAGGTTAACGTTCAAATCACATAAGTAATTATTTATTATCATGATTTCTCTTAACCTTTACACGTATTTTACACATAATAAGTAGTATTTTTGAAATATAAAACAATGTGTATACTTGCTACATAAATTCCAAAACTACCACATGTTACACAATAGAATCCAACATTTAAAAGAAAATAACGGCCACAGTTACTAAGCATGATATTTAAAGAATAGTTATTATATCCGATTGAGTTACAGTAGGTCATTTACTTGAAAGGTACTATACAACTTGTTCTCTCGGTGGTCCGTGCTCGAATGCCCGAGAGCTCCGATGTTCTCAACCTGAGCGAGCAACGTGAGCGTTGAATGAACAGACAAAAATTACAAACGATCGTTGTCACGTGGCAGGCAAAGGAAATGTCGTCATTCAGCCAATACGATTCTAACAAAATTTAAAATGTAGTAAACTTAATGTACTTCTTGTGGAAAAGTGATAAAATACAATCTTAATCCTCTAACAAAAGGCACGTGTAGAAAGATCGGCACGTGTCAGAAAATAAAGAAATAAATATTCTCTGAAAACTGAAAACATTCTTTCTGTTTACCTTTGAACTGTGTCTATATAATTTCTAGTTTAAGTCTGTGGGATCACTACTAGAGCTAAAATAAATGTAAATCTTGGAAATGAGATGTGCAGTGGTTTGTAGAAACATGTAATGTGTCATGCTTGCCTCATTGCTATCTTAATTGAACACATCTTATGAAGATGTCTGAGAGTATAACATTTAATAGATGATGGATGGATGTGTTAGTGCTGTTATTTTCAGTCTCGAAGTCTGTGTTACACAGACTACAAGATCAAAAATTACACAAATCCCCTAAAAATTTTAGCTACTCAAAAAAATATTAGTTAATATTTTAGTACTGCCTTTAGCAAGCTATAAATCCATATTATAGTTTATCAAAACGAGTAATTGTATTTAGTATTTCGGAATATCGTATACTATTAAACGAGCCATATTTTAGTGCGAGTATATATACATATATATTTGTAATCACGTTCTCGAAAACGGCTCTAACAATTTCGATGAAAGTTGCAGTATAGGGGACGGGGGGGGCGAAAAATTGATCGAGCTAGGTCTCATATCTGGGAAAATTCATTTTCTTCGTATTTTCATCCGAGCAGAGCTCGGTCACCCAAAGTATAGAACAAGAAAATGACACCTTAGAATAATGACATGGCAGCATGGAATTAGTAAGTACCTACTATCATGGCAGCTAGAATTAGTAAGTACCTACTATAATGTCAGCATGGAATTAGTATGAACTATCCTGTACTATTAAATGAGCATTCTCTATTTTCACCAGAGCTTTTTTTTTAAGGTTGGCAAATCATCAAATGACTTCTCCCGCTCTGGGCAGAGCGAGAGGGTGTGTCAGACTTTTACTGACTAAAACCCACCCGTGTTCCTTCTTTTGCCTGCGTGCCGGGGCCGCGATATCCCTTTCGGACAAACCCGCAACCCCAGCAGTACCAGAGCTGAGCTCGGTATACTTTATCATTAAGTAACCATGACTTCTAGTTAAAACCATTAATTTCCCTACTTAGAAATATTATCGTGTTATAAATACGTAAAAGGACCTATTTCAAAAAAGTCCCAAAAAGTGTTAAATTTGGCTTTTCCCAAATATGTTGGGGTTGGGTTCCAGTCCAAACGGATGCAGCTGAACACCAGTATTTTACATGGAGCGACTACCTACCCGACCTCCACAACCCAGTTACTGGGTAATACGATATGCCTAAGTAAGACTGGTTGTCAGACTTTAGGGCTTCTGACTACCCGTAACGACTCTAAAAGATCTTCGAATGACAGATTTATTTGTAAAAGCTATCCATAAAATGCTTTTCCCAAACTAAAATAACATAATAATTCAATTTCATCTCAGTTTGCTCACCGTATTTCTCCAGACATTTACATAAATAGTGTTGAGACAGATTTTCATAATAGCATCTTTTGAGAACAAAACTTAGATGCAACTTTGTGAAAATTATTAATGGCATTGTCTTTTGTTACAGGTAAAGGGATTTTGACTTCGCAGTCAGAAGTTTATTTTGTGTACCTGGAATTTTGAAAACTGGATGAGGTAGGTACTGAATTGAGGTGAGAGGTGAACCTTAGTACACGCATAGTTGTAGTAGTAGAATTGAATCCTACACTATTAAACGAGCAATATTTGTATATATGTATAATTGTATATTTGTAAACACGTTCTTGAAAACGGCTCTAACGATTTTGATGAGAGTTGCAATATAGGGGTTTACGGGGGCGAAAAATAGATCTAGGTCTCATATCTGGGAAAATTCGTTTTCTCCGTATTTTCACCCGAGCAGAGCTCAGCCGCCCAAATTTTAGAACAGCATAGCTACCTTAGAATAATGACATGGCAGCATGGAATTAGTAAGTAGTACTATCATGGCAACATGGAATAAGTATGGAATTAGTATGAACTATCCTATACTATTAAATAAGCAATCTTTATTTTCACCCGAGCAGAGCTCGGTCAACCAGGAACCCTAATTCAAAAGTCATTTATTCAAACTAGGCTGAGAATCAGCACTTTTCGAACGTCAAAATTACATAAGACAGTCCCCCAAAACGCCCACCCTTCACCACTTCCTAGTGCATTAGCTGGGAAGAAGAAGTGGCGCAACAAACTCCCCAGCAGCACAGCTGTCTGTTCAGTTAGAAGAACAAAAAAATAAGATTCTATATAATAGTATTCAAAATAATTTAGATTACGCAACACAAAACATAATTTAAATGATTAGCCATATGTTAGCTAGCACACGCCAATATACCACACAAAATCATCGAGAACTATACTCAGGCAGAAATAAAAACTAAACGTAAACAGAACTTAGGGCGTGCCCGCTTACATATAGTTGTAACTGGAAGTTATAAATGATAAACTAGGACCATCGAGATAAAATAAATAAAACAAACAGTTAATTACTAATAACAATAACTAATATGATCAATTGTCGAAGTCACTAGCTAACCACATATCGCAATACAACTCATTAGAAAAAACATTGTAATGAGTAGATTATGTCAACAATAAATTGAAATAAAATTAAAAATAGCTTGACTTATAAAGTCAAATAAAAAAATACAATTATATAAACTCATATAACTTATCAGTAGGTAATCTGGAGAAAGAACATAAACATTGTCTTGAGTTAATCACAGCGACCAACTATTCTTATCATTTAAGTAGTCGTTTATAGAATAGTATGCCTTTGAACAAAGCTTGGATTTTACTTTCGTTTTAATGCTATATAAAAAAAAAATTGTGTTGACCGGTTGGAATTTTGATGTAATTCAGGGTATCAAAATAACCTGTATCTACCTCCTACCTACCTGTATTCATTTGGAGAAGTAATGAGTATTATGCATGAGTTTAAAAACAAAAATTGCATTATTATGTGGAAATGTAAGCACTTGTTATTTGGTCATTTCAGACATAAGTAGGTACGTACCTACTTACCTACTTACCTAGTTACCTAGTTTTTTTTCTACTAACGGTCTTAACTATTTATAGTTGAGATCGTTAGTAGAAAAAAAACTATATAGAAATCTTTTAATTTAATACTGCACGGGCCTCATCTAAAAGTTCCTTACAAACATTTTAAACGTGTACCTATGCATCAAACAGTGGAGGTGCGCGCAATTTAAAAGTAATTGATCTCTACCTACCCTACTCAAAGACTATAGTATATTTTGACATTATAGTAGCAGTAGTAAACATGTCAGATTTTTTGTTTGGGAAAGGCCTATGTCCAGCCGTGGACTGCGATAGGCTGAGTTGATTGAAACTGATTTTTAAAATGAATTCTGAGAGAACAATGCAGCTTTTCAGTTTATTTCTTGGTATACTTGCTACACCTACTTACGAGAAGATGAATAAGATGATTAGATGTATAAGGAACAGCCTGTAAAGTTCACTTATCCTCTATAGAAAAGGGAGGATCCTCAAACCAGACGGGTGTTGTGTCTGGTGGGCAACTGCCTGACGATTGATGTCTGAAAATTATATATAATGTCGATCGCGCGATGCAGGATTTGTGTGACGTTAGGTCTTTGATGCGTAGTTCGCATGTGGCGTTGCAGATGCCGCCACAGACCAAAGAAGTGATGTATGGACTGTGTGAAAGATGATGTGGCAAGAAAAGGGGTGGCTACCGAGATGATATAGAGAAGTATGGAAGAAAAAGTTTCATCGACCTTAAATAAATTGAGATAAAGGCAGGAGCATAACGATGACTTTGACTTGTTACACCTACATTTAGCCTACACACATCTCAACAAACTCATAAGCAAAACTTAATTTCCCGCCTTTGACGCACGCAAAAGTTGGACATTCTTATCCTGCATCACACTATCTAAGATCAAAATGTGTAGCGAGATGTCTGCGAGAAACTTCCAGTGGTTTCGTGCTGTGTATAAGTCTGAAAAGTTAGACCTAACTTCAGACTTAACCGCAGACTTATTCACCACGAAATCTATTTCGTTCTGCGTTGCTAAAAGGCTGTATTTAGTTGTGTTGCTACTTTTTTGGCTCAATGAGTATATTTATCTAAAAGCAAAATAGTAATAGATTTTTTACCCGACTGCCAAGGAAGGGTTATGTTTTTCGCGCGTATCTTGTATGTTTGTTTGTAAATTTCTTTATTACCTCGTATCTTCCAAACGGCTGGATGTATTTCGACAGTTAAGGTATCGTCATATTCGTCAAAAAAACCGAAGATTCATTTTATGATTCTTTGTTGTCTTTTTAATATTTATTATTATTTCCTTTATTCAAAATTTTAACATATAAAATACATTTTTAAATATTTCTTAAAAACTATATAAAAAACATTTAAAAATATAAAAAATAGTGTTCCGCCGGTGTCGGGAGCAGGGTCCAAGCTACCGGTGGTTAGGGCTGCAGAGACAGGAATCTCCTCACAATGCGAGCCGTATCGAGGAGTACTGCCTTCTGGATCAGGCCCTTGATCCAACCGCCTAACGAGAGCCTCGAGAGATGTTGGTCGAGGCTTTCGGCTATCAGGCCATTGGCCGTTACGACAATCGGCACAATGATAGCCGAGCTCACATTCCACATGTCAACAACCTCGTGTGCTAAGTCGAGATATTTGATCTGTTTCTCTTTCTCAGCCTTCACGAGGTTCTCGTCATGCGGAATGGTAACATCGACTATCATTGCGCGGCGCACTGATCGGTCTATCACCACTATATCAGGCTTATTGGCTACAATAGTCCTGTCAGTAATGATAGACCGATCCCAGTATAACGTGACATGGTCATTTTCGAGAACTGGGTCGGGCACATACTTGTAATACGGTACCTCAGAGTCAACAAGTTTATATTTTAAAGCAAGTTGCTGGTGAATAATCCTGGCCACTTGGTTATGTCTGTGTAAGTATTCGCCGTTAGCCAGACGCGAACAACCAGAGATAATATGTCTGATGGACTCACCCGGACGATGGCATGCCCGACACACGTCAACCGTCCCGTCCTTCATAATATGTCTCCGGTAGTTATTCGTCAAGATAACTTCGTCCATAATTGCACAGACAAAACCTTCAGTTTCCCCGAAAAGGTCACCGAAACGTAGCCAGGATACGGACGCTAAGAAATCTACACCAGGCTCATGAAGAGCCCGATAGTAGCGCCCGTGAAGCTCCTTGCTTTGCCATACCTTCTTGCGGTCATCTGTAGTAAGTATTAAAGGTTTGCGCCAGTTCTCTTTAGCCATGGAGAGTGGGGTGAGTCCCTTGTCCACTGCGACCACATCCTGATGCATACCCACTTCGGCTTTAAAAAAATAATCCCTGAGGCTGCACACCTCGCGGTTGTGGAGGGTCTTAGCGTTTAAAAAGCCTCGACCCCCGCACTTCCGCGGGATGTACAGTCTCATCACTGATGAACGTGGTTGATGCATCCGGTTTGCGGTCAGGAGTGTACGAACCCTTCTGTCCAGGACGTCGAGTTCGGTCTGAGTCCATTTGAGTATGCCGAAAGAGTACATCAAAACCGGCATGACCCAACCGTTGTAGGCGCGCACCTTGTTTCCGCCCGAAAGAAGACTAATTAAAACCTTCTTCAGGCGACCAAAGAAGCGCTCCTTCAACGATTGCTTCATGTCAGCAACGTTGATGCCTAACGCTTCCGACATACCCAAATACTTATAGCTTTCGGCTGAGGAGAGGGATCTAAGGTGTATGGAGTCCGAGAGTTGAGTTCCCTCGGATTCCATAATCTCCCCTCGCTTTACATGCATGACTGCACATTTGTCCACACCAAATTCCATCCTGATGGCACTACTGAATGTTTCAGTTACCTTCAGTAGCTCCATCAGTCGCAATTTGTTGGGGGCAAAGAGTTTCAAGTCATCCATGTAGAGGAGGTGAGATATGACCTGACCACCTCTCCTCAACCGATAGCCCAGACCTGAATCCTCTAGCAGTGTGCTTAGAGGATTCAGGGCTAAGCAGAACCAAAGTGGACTCAAACTGTCGCCCTGAAATATTCCCCGTTTAATCCATACAGGCTCATCATTCCCCTGGATCTGTTGACATCCTGGGTAGCGAAGGACCGTCCTCCATTGCCCCATACATGACATCAGGAAGGTGCGCAGAGTTGCATCTATCTTGTACAATTCCAGCACCCTCATGAGCCATGTATGTGGCACCGAGTCGTAGGCCTTCTTATAGTCTATCCAGCATGTCGACAGATCCTTGCGGGATCGACGAACTTGTTGGCTTATGGCCATGTCGATGAGGAGTAGCTCCTTAGTACCGCGGGACCCATTCCTACATCCATTTTGAGAGGCAGACATAATTGAATTACTGTCAATGTGTGTGTTAATTTTCACTCTCAAAATGGATGTTAGAAGTTTATAGACCGTCGACAAACACGTGATCGGTCTATAATTCTTGGGTTCCGCAGGACTACCTGACTTATGGAGCAGGTGGGTAACGCCTGTTGTTAGAAACTGTGGTAGCGACCCAGACTCCAGGGATGATTGGAATTGGGATGCTAGGCGAGTGTGTGAACTAATCAGCCATTTTAACCAAAAGTTGTGCAGTCCGTCCGGTCCCGGTGATTTCCAGTTCGGTAACGGACGGACTGCTCTGGCTACGTCTAATGGCGTGATTAGAACAGCTTCCATTTCTGGAATAGTTTCACACACTCGCTCGACATCCTGCATCCAGCCAGCCTCAGCGTGACAGACAGGCACCGATTATTATTATTATTATCTCCTCTAATTCGGAGCACCTGCCATCTTATCTCTTCACCACCTTTGGTTGACTGGTAGAGAATGCCTAAGGCATTAAGTCCGCATTTCTACCTTATTGTGTGCAAGAAGTTTAAATAAATAAATAAGTGTCCTTAGATAGGTGTTTGAAAAATAAAAAAACAAGATGGCGGATTTTTGACGCGAAATTGTAATACGTTAATAAAAAACCTATCGAGTAGGGTATCAAAATAAAGGAAATTAAAAGGGGATTACAAATATATATATAAGTTAGGTACATGTTTAAATTTAAGAATAATACATTGGATTAAGTTTTTGATAGCATAAAAATTGGCCATGTTTGTGTCGGATCAGTTTTTGTTCATACGAGTGTCGTGTGAGTGCCGGGAAACTAAAAAGTCTAAAATAAAATAAATAATTAAAAAAATCAAAAACCCGACTGCAATATCACGTAACTGAAAAGAGAAACTGATTTTGCAGTCGGGTTTTTAAGTTATTTTTTGTGTTTTTGTTGACCTCGCTCTCGCACGGCGGAAAGTGATGGATAAGATTTATGATGGAACGAGCAAGCTCAGAAGCTGATTAAGGCTGATGGGTTATACGTGGAGGGAACACATACACTAGCTACATCACTTCAGGAGCTTTATTTGTTTCCATAACTTTCACAAAAATTTTGTTTTAAGCAATTGAATGTTTTAAAACGTGGAACTGTTTATGTATACGTTTTTCAAATAGTTCCACAATTTCTTGAAAAAAACTTCATAACTTTGAGAGCAAATTCCAAAACTTAGTCCAGCTTTAAACAACAATTAATAAGACACAAAAAATCTCTTTGGTAAAGTTTTACAAGTCGTATTGAGTTTTGTGCAGGTTATTTCTAAAGGAACAATTTGCATAGAAATTAGGCATAAACGAAAACCAAAACCTTTCGTTTTTCCCTTCAAAAGCAAAAGAAACTGCCTCGAGCAAACGTTAACAATTTAAACCACGTTATTCACTAAACAGAGAAATGTCTTCAAGCCGTCAATATACATTAATTCGTTCGATCAATGAAAACACAACAATACACTCCAACACGTTACAGGCGTCACGATCTGGTAAAGTGGCTCTCTAACAAAACAACTGACAATCTGTATAGACCTAAGGTTGGTATACTTGGCATCCTAGTTACTAGACACTGACAATCAATTGCTTGGTTCAGAAAACTTTTTCATCACCAGCATATAGGATCTGTGTCTATAATGCATACTGCTTATTGCATTGTGGCGGCATCTACATCGCCACATGCGAACTACACATCAAAGACCTGACGTCACACAAAATCCTGCATCGCGCAACTAGAGTTTACCGCGTAAACGATATATATAAGACTATCCGACATGAAGCGTTGGGCAGTTGCCCGCCAGACACGACACCCGTCTTGTCGGAGGATCCTCCCTTTTCAATAAAGTATGCATGAACTTGACACCCTGTTCCTCATACCTCTAAAGCATCAACTGAGCTTATTGCTGTCCAAGATTTGGAAGACGGTCATTTGGGAGACCAAGTGGCACCACAGCACCCATCTTCCGGCTACCTCCTTTTGCATCCAGTTTGTCCAACCGGCCTTTTTACGGCCATCGGTTCATCCAGCTGAGGGTATCCCAAGCTACGTTCCTCAAGTCGTGATTTCTTCTTCTGGATTCGACTGCTCCATCAGCCCTTGGTCCTTACATGGTCGGTCACTTCAGTTTTATAACTATGCTAGCTATATCGCTAACTTTATTTCTTTTCCGGATAATTTCGTCCAGGATCTTGTTCTTCAAAAGATCTCCGAGGAAAGCTCGCTCCGTAGCACGCTTAGCAACTTTGAACCTGAGTCTTAGTTTTAGGTTACATTCCATATTTAAGTTTATTTTTTTTTAGCAAGCCAATAAAATCATTTACATTGTAACTCATTCATTTAGAGCGATCTGTAATAACCTAAGACTTGTTGGGATGTGTTTCTCTATCATCAATTGCTCGGCGGAATAAGATTTGAAGCCTAGATGTAGATCTCCATTTTGGAACATGATTATCATGAATTTATTGATCGCTATAATGTCAGTATATTCTAGTTATTTGGTTACGAAGGCAAATTACCACTCCCAAGGCGATTTGTAGAAATAAATATTACAGTACACAGAGAATAACATTATTTGTAGCTCATTCCATGTTTTCTCTATTACTTCGTTCTGAGCACATTACTCAATAACCATCCTGCAAGTTCAAGTGATTCCAACGTGGAAAATTCTATATTAACTCTACTCCCAACAATACGCCAAAAACTTACAAACGCCTTTTCAACAAAGCTCGTCCATAGTCCATATTCCGTGCACAAACCTTCATTTCTGGCTTCAATATAGATTTATTGTTTATTTTGCTCCGATATTCGGCTCAAGTCGGTATGAAGGAATGTTTGGCCTAGGAATAAATCATGATGGCTTGACCTGGCTGTTCTGACCTCTCCTAGGACTTTAGCTATAGGCTGGAATGCTGAAAACGTTGTGCGGAATTATAATTGTTTTGTGAGGATTTTCGGCTATGGGTTCGTAGAATTTGTGGGTTAGAATCATTGCAATTAAGGTTTGTATGCTGTTAATAGAAAACCTACGTTGAGTGGTGTGTTACAAACAGAATAATCAGGAGAATAATAATAATCAGATGTAGGAAAATGTTGTCAAAGATAAAAACGCGTTAACCTGCAAAATAATATATAGCTTTTAGAATAAAATGTTCTCTTTGACTTCTGATTTTAACTTTTCTTTTTAATAATAGTTAATTAATTTGCCTAAAAAGACCATCTTGTCACTGATGACGTCAAGTTTAAAATATAAATCATTTTCACTCACATCAATGCCTATTCTAATTGTCTTTTCTATTCTACGCACCCAAGTTAACATGACAAAATTATTTATAGAAACATCATTTGCCACTTTCACACTCCCCAAAACATCCTCCTATTCTTTAAAACTCCACAGCCCTGAATTCTGGCTTATAGGGTGATTGACACGAATTTATTCGCCCGAAACGGGCGTATCCTTACTTTTAAATTATTATTTTTTTCTTTGGCCACAAATAAATTAAATTTGTGCGAATCGAACAATAAACCTGAATTCTAGGTATCACACCCTATTTACTTATTTTCCCTTGTCTCCTAGCAACATATCAACAAGTATCTTCTCGAAACGTAAACACAGATTTAGAAAACAACAAATTGTATGCATTTAGGTATAAATCTCCGGGTTTATTGCTTTTCGTTCTCAATCTTATGTAACTGTATTAGGGAAAATTTCCGGGAACGTCTCTTACATCGCTTTATTCCTGAAATTGTAACATGTTTATTTACTTGTTTGCTGTAGATGTGTTTGTGCCTGTGTGTGTGGGTGTGTTTGTGTGTCGCTGTTGGTGTGGAACATTGTTTTGTTTTTGTTAAGATCCACTCTCCGTTTTAAGTACTAATAGGTTTCCATATATAGGTGTTGGTGTGTGTAAAAAATAAAGTTTTAGGAGATATTTGCCGGCTTTGAGTTACACTAGGCGACACCTAAATGAATGCAAAAAAAAGCGCGCTGTTAGTTTATTTTTATTTGTTAATGTTTATTTATCTCCACAAATTACATTCTTATAAAATCCTTAAATCCTTATTCTTTAAGTTTGACAAAATTTTATAATTTGTTCGAGATCAGGAATCTAAACTTATCCTAAGCCTGTATTTTAGAACTTCAGGCCCCCCATTATAACACATAGTAAATGTTGTCAACGTGGTACGATCGCGAGTGATTGATGGTGTGTGTGAGTGTATTTTTGTGAGGGTGTGTGTGTGTATGAGTGTATGCCTACATTTATGGTACATACAATATTTCAATGATTGATTGGTGAAAACGTGTATTTATGCGTCAATGCCTCTTATGCCTCTCTAATAGATAGAAAATTATATAATCTTGTTAGGGCTATTAATACTTAAAACATTTCTAGCCTACAAACTTGTAGCACCTGCCTAACTTCTACGAAACAAAGCGCGGTCGACCAGACAGTACATTAATTACTTAGGCATAGTTTACCTGAAGCATTAAACTTGACTGATGTAGGTACAGTGAAAGGCACACAGATATTACCTAAACACATCGTGAAATTCAGGAACGATTTCCTCGTAAAGTATGGAAATTATGAGTTGTTGTGCATATACCTATGATTTGTTCTGCAATCGCCTCACAAAGTTTACTCCATATTTGATTTTCCTTTTTCGCCCCACATTTAATTCTTTAGTGGCCCCGAAAACTATTTCATCTTCGCACACATACTTTTTTGAAATGTGTACATTTCTACATTTGAAACGATTCTCTTACTCAAGATTCAGAAACTCGCTTACCTCTGATTTGTTCCGCATTCGCCTCACAAAGTTTACTCCATATTTGATTTTCCTTTTTCGCCCCACATTTAATTCTTTAGTGGCCCCGAAAATGATTGCATCTTCGCACACATACCTTTTTTAAATGTGTTACATTTATCTACATTTGAAACGATTCTCTTACTCAGAAGTCAGAAACTCGTTTCAAAGTTCCAACGAGAAACTCGCTTCTGAATTTTGTAAAAAAAATTGCCCATCACTGTACGTAGGTAAAACGTGTAAGTACCTCGTGAGAAGTTACGTCACCGCTGTCACGCTTATTACTCGGTTCCCGCTTCGATGCTTCGCCACAGTTATCTTGTACACACTTTGTTTGATGTGGGTAAGGGAAGGTTTAGACGGGAGATTGGTTCGACTGATTTTAGCATCAATAAACGATTGGTAATAAGCGAAAAAGTTTCCAAGGTTGCACAACAGATTACTAAATACAATTAGCGCTAAACATTGTCACAACCTCGTCAGTAACCGATTACTGACGAGGTTGTGACAAACGGCCAAACAAGCGGCCTTAATCGAGGCCCACTTGTACGAACAAGTGGGCCTCGATTAAGGCCGTTTGTCCACCGTCACGTCAACGGAACGTCAACGAGAACGAGATGACGGCGCCGAAGTAGCGATACATATATTTACTATGGTCGCACGCCTATCAACGGGGACGTCGCGTTTTGTTCGAATAATCTCGTTTCTCGTGGACGTCCCGTTGACTGTTTTCTCCTAAACGTTTTGACTTACGAAACCAAGACATTCGTCGTGACTTACAAACGGATAAAGAACAGCCGAGCAGTTCCAAAAAAAGGTTACTTCGATATCATAGATGGTGGTACTTATGTTAATAAGAACGATTACCAAACAAATGAATTCATGAGTAAATAAAAGCAAAATTTAACCAGTGTCACAATCGTCACACCGGCTGAACCCGCCACTAACCATGCGTTGACACACGCCGTCAAACTTACCGACGCCGACGCCTCAAAACTCGATTCTCACAACCGTACAATACAAGTTCACTTTGTTATTGTTAAACGAACGATTCGTACGAGTTCGTGTATTATCTTTGGAAGCTGCGTGTTGACTCCGCGGCATTAACGGCTAAACCAAACGAGGATGGATGAAGTTAGACCGTGATGTAATCTCTGGACTAGATACAATGGAAGTATCTTGCGCATTTAGCTTTGCAGAAAGCTTACACAATGCATCATGGTTATCTTCCCCGAAGGAAAATGTCGTGAGGAAAGTTTTGAGTATGAATATGGATGGCTTAATGAGTCGTACATTTTTCTTGCCGTTTTGAAAACGTAGTGTCTGGTATTATCATTCGGGTTGACTTGACTCGGGCCGAGCTGCCACTGACCCCGTCGCGAGCCTATTGCCATTAATCAGGTACAGATCTTTATTATCCTTATAATTTATTACAAATGCGAAAGTGACTTTGTTTGTTTATTATACTTTCACGCTAAAACGGCTGACCGGATTTGGATGAAAGGCACATGTGTAGACCATGACCTGGAGAAGGAAATAGGGAAATACCTTTTATTCCGAAATTCCCACGGGATTGAGACTTACTCGTATGTGGGTGAAACCGTGGGGCGCAGGTAGTTGTTAATTTAAAGGAAGACCAAAGAAACTATGGTTGGATTGTGTGTAAGATGATTCGCTATAAAGGGTTTAACTACTGAAGTGTCGGTTCATCTCAAACCCATACATCTCTATTTACCCCGGTAGCACATCTCCGCCGCGAAAAAATAGCAGCGAAACCGCAGTAGTTCAATTCAACTGCCTCGCGTCAAGTTCCGCTACTCGAATTTTGCGTTGCGGAACATGACGCCAGCCAGTTGAATTGAACTACTGCGGTTTCGCTGCTACAGTTTCGCGGTGGAGGTGTACTACTGGCGTTAGAGATGAAGAAGACATGCAGCATAAGGGAGGATAGGCTTTGGAATAAGGGAGGATGATGATGTTTGTTTTCGATAAAGGGGTAGGTACATCTGGATGTTCGGCACAAGTAATATTCCCTGTGATGGTGGGGCGAGCCTATTATCATAAACCAGGCACCTGTAAAAATAATACAGCCGTAATAACTATTTCACCCTTGAAGAATTTTTAAAGGGTTTTCGACAAAACTTCTGAAATAAAATAAAGTAGAACAAAGAAACATTAGCTATGAAAATTTCACTTTAAATTATTTCGTGCAAACTTTAAACCCGTCCTAAGATATTTTATTCATATTTCAAGACGTTCGGAGCTTACTTTATGTATATAGCAGATCTCAGGTATTTTAACCGTTTATATAGATAACGGGCTACTCGTAACTTCGTCCGACAAGCGATAGATTCCTTGGATCGCGAGCGATATTGTGGTGAACAAACCGGTTTATTGTGACCATGATTTGAAGCTTAGAGAAGACGATTCTTTAGAATAATTTATCATAATTATTGTGACAATGGTCCATTGCGACTGTTAGAGGACTATATTGAAGGCTATACAGAGTAGGTACTTCAGTTGTTAAAACAAGTTTTCTAATACAACGACGTTAGTTAATTGACTCAGGCGTGACTTTGCGGAAATCCATTATAATATACAACGACGGATATTTAGTAACCTAATCCGCGTAACTGTGCTTCAAGACTCATAAAGAACCCTGTAAGAAATCGACACGCGTTTCACCTCTCAACGAGACATCCCCTTATCGCGCAGTAATCCTATATAAGTGGGTTTGTCGGGCAATGTGGCTCACACTGCGTTCGGCGCTTGACGTAGCAACACGTCGTGTCCGGTTTCGCAAGTCAATTGCATCCTGAGGATGCCTCGTTGAGAGGTGAAGCACGTGTCGATTTCTTACAGGGTTGTTTATGACTCTTGAAGAACAGGTAACCGGATTAGGTTACTAAACATACGTCGTCTATTGTATTTTACCACGACGGACGTTGACAATAAATACTAATGTGTCTGCCAAGCATTGTCGTCATGATGCAAGCATTTCGTGTTCAACGTCATTGTGGCGGTCACTCGAAGGCTCAAGTTTAGCCTTGGACATTTATAGGGTCACAAAAGAAGATAAAGCCATTATCGTACAGTTCGCGTCAAATAACTTTGCAACTCTGAAGTTAGCTTGCGCATGTGCGTGCGCGCTACTGTTTTATAAGTAAGGTTGACTACTGCGCAGTATTTTGTAGCCTACTTCAGAGCGGCAAAGTAATTCGACGCGAACTGTACACGTTTGCAGATACCTCTTACTTCTCAGTGACGATATATCAGATTAAACGAGTTTAATTTTTGACTGAAAAACTTATCAAAAGATAACTTTTGATAAGTTTTTCAACATTAATGAAGACGAACTCGCCAAAATATCCATTTAACACTTAACGAAGTAAGGACCTTAACCTATCCAATACCTAAAAGCGTCCATTTCCCTCGATCTGTCATAAAACTTTAATTCCCTTGAAAGGTCTACAGGAAGGCTATAATATCTTTACAGTACTCATCTTGCAAATACTTTTATCTGAGTGCATCTAATACTAACCATATTTTTCCACTATCTTCATAGTCGCCATTTCCTACATATGTGCAAGTTTATCGACGATATATTTCGCGTTAAATAGATATCACCTTAGAACAGCCCGCCACGCAGGAATAAGATATGGTATTAAATGTGAAGTAATAGTAAATATTTTCGTTATTAGAATAAGTGATGGAGCTGGCTGATAACCTGTCAGATGTTAGGGATAACCTCAAACTATTACAGCTGGAGTGGCGCGTAAATCACTACTAGTAAGAATGAGCCTTCTACACTACAAACAATAAGTAGTTGCAATATATTCCCCTTTTATCCAGGAACAGTAATTACAGTCTCAAGTGGATGTAATAAAAAATAAAATAAACTTGTAGTAATTATTTCAACAGGCAATTTTGAATTGTCAAGGGGTCGGTTCGTCAGAAATATGAAGCTAGTTGCCCATTCTAAAGCGTAGTAGGTTCCTATGGAGAAGAACGGACAAGACACTGCATGGACACTCTTCTAAATCAAAATATCATTACAAAATTCCCAAAGCAATGCTAATTGGTGGCAGTTGATTATGATGGGTTAGACCTCAAGGAAACCTAACATTTTTATTGTGTCATTGCGTTTACAAATCTTACAAGCCGTTAACGCTAAACTTGGTGTATTAGTCAATTTTTGGCATTATAAACCCACCAATATAGACTACTCTTTTAACCCTCTTCGCGAAGTCTCAACAGACTCCGATACTATAGCGACCCTAGCTCTAAGAATCCAGTCAACAATACCACTGGTGTAGACATGCTCAAGAATTCTCCTCTTAGTGCTGGCTAGTTTGGACCTCAAGGGTACCTCGTATATTGAGAAATATATCTCAAGAACGTTGTTAGTTTCCGTTTGAGAGTCTTTGAAGCACATAGTTCTGATGTTTTAGTAACATGATTCAGGAAGCACGAAGATTCGACATTCATGTGCTACTGCTGAGCATGAGATCCTGGGTTCGATTCCCAGGTCGGGCAAAATGTTACCGGTTTTTTTCAGGAATTTCTCAGTGGCAGCCAGCTGTCTGGATTTGTGCCCTGGTTGATGATAAACATAACCGGCGAAATGTCGTTGTAATATAAGCACACCTGTGCTTAACCCTTACATTTACAGGCGAGCTATGCTATGTTAAAGTAACTTTTTTATTACGACATAATATCACGCCTGTTTTTCCCAAAAGGGTTGACAGAGATGCAAAGGACACCCACATTTGGTCAGTTATATAAGTCCTATGAAGTAAGAGTAGCTGTGGTGGCGATTTAGTCACCTCCATCCGCCAAGAGGGTGATTCTACTTGTCATAATAATCAACTTTCGCTAAGAAACTCATAGGTATACGATTCGTAAAATAAAAAAAAAACATAGATGCATCGATATTAAAATAGTCTGTCTACTGTTGTATAGGAATTCGTTTTCCTTTCACCGAGTCGGATATGAGTTTCATAGCGAAAGTTGTTTGTTGTGTAGAATCCCCCTCTTGACGGATGCAGGTCACTAAATCGCCACCCTGTATAACTAGGCATACATTCCAACTTTCAGAATCAGTGGTTAATTAGTTTCCATTTCCTAATAATTACTCGTAAGGCCTATTCCACTCTGCACTAAATTTGATAAAGGAGCTACCAAATGTTCATTATTTCTTAGGTTCTAGTAGACACTTGACACTGCTACAATACATATTCATACCGATGTGGCAACACAACGCGGAGACGTTAACTGTTACTATGCTATTTAAATACAGATGCTTGTTCACTCGAACGGGTTGTAAGAGAAATTTATCAATTTTATTTTCTTCTAGCTTTTTCTGGATCAAAGTAACCAGAAAGAAAGGGAAAAATAAAAAACAAAGAAGGAGCATTTAAAAACGAACAGAATAATAACGACCTGTGCGAGGCCAAAAAGGCTCCTATCTCAGCATAATGCGGCGATATTTAAAAAAAAACCCGTGTTGCAGGTATTCTGATAAGGCCCACTGTGATGCAACGGACACACCTACGGACTTAGATAAATCCCACTAGGAGATTAAAAAAATTATAAAAGAGAGGGCAATTATGTAGAAGATTATGTCAACTCAAATCAAACTGGTTTCCGTTCGGTTTCGGTTTGATTTATATCATGATTTTTTGCATTTGCATTTGGTTGAATGTTATGGCAAAGTAGGGAACAGATTTACTGTTTTTAAATCTTCTAAAAAGCTTTATTTAAGTTTGCAGTAGGTACTAATGTGACTGATAGGAAAAAGTACCTTCCATTGTACTTTCAAAGCTTAAAAGGATTACAACGGCCTTATAACAAAATAAAAACCGGCCAAGTGCGTGTCAAACCACGCACACTGAAGGGTTCCGTAGTTGGGATGAATTTATCCCAAGAACAAACTTAACATTGTAGTTGAAAAACGTGTTCTCCCATACGGAATGTATGAGAGATCATGTTTTTCAAACTGCAAATTTAAGTTGGTTGATTATTTCTCGGTAACCTGTACAGTCTACTTAGGTCTCATAGTTTTCCTTTTAATTTCGTTATATATACTACTGCTGTGAATTTTTTCACAAGTCCAAGTACAACCATTTAGCTAGAGGGGGGGGGGTGGGGACACATGACTCTAACAAAAACTTTCAGTTAAAAGGTTAATATTTCGCAAACGGATCCCTGAATCCAAAATTGATTTTTTTAAAAGACCTTTCTAACGATACCCTACAACATTGGGTAAATGAGGAAAAAAAAAACATCCCCACTTTACGTGTAAGTGAGGTAGGTATACCAACTAAAAAAAAAATTTTTTTGCATGAATTTATTTTACCACTTTGTTGGCATGATTAATATGTATACATATGCCAAATTTCAGCTTTCTAGTAATAACCGTCTCTGAGCTAAGCCACGGACAGACAGACAGACAGACGGACATGGCGAAACTATAAGGGTTCCTTGTTTACTACGGAACCCTAAAAAGGTTATTTTTAGACCCCGGTAAAATTATGAAAAAATTAATATAAAAATAACTATTTTGGCAAAATTACATCAATTACATCAAACCATGTCAATTACTGTATAACAATCATGTTAAAATATATCAAAGAGAAAATCAAAAACAATTACAAACATCTATTTCCTAGATCTGTGCTAAAATACCAGATGTTCACTCATATGCAGAAACGACGGAAGCTGTCATCTCTTTGACATGTTTGCGTTGTGAAACGATTTCAATATCTCTTGCATTTGGTTAAATTTTAATTCATCATTTGGATGGTTTAGAAGTTCTATTTCTGTCAGTCATAATATTGGTAGATTTAGTTGCCAGAGGTACTTGCTGAAAATCAGCGCTGTTGACGATAGGTTCGTCCGAAGTCACAGCATTTTGCTGATTAACCACCCGTTCGTGCAGAGATCGACGCATGGCTTAAATTTTCTTGTTATTTGTAAAAAAAAGTAGTTAACTCTGCAATCGGCATATTGTTTTTGTTTTAATTGTTTGTTATCATTTGCCAATGTACAGCTATTACGGAATTGTGTAACAATAATTACGGAATGCATAAAGTCTTGTCTTTGGTCCCTGGGCATCATCAGGTCCGGTGACATCAAACAATGGACAAAATTGACAAACATTTATTGGTTGAATACGAGACTTTTGGCTACTTTTCATGTGAGTATTTTATGTCCTTTTTGTTTGTGCAGAATAAACAAATTTTCTTTCTTTCTTTTCTTTTTATGTAATCACCCTAAGGTTGAATGCCACTTGCATGACGTACACGACAAGCGGGTAATTGCAAAGTCAAAGTCAAAGTCAAACAATTTATTTCAATTGGGCACATAAAAGGCACTTATGAACGACAAGTTTACAAAAAATAGAATTGATTCTAGTCGCCCCTTCCAAAAGGTAGTTTTCGTATGGAGAAGAATGGGCAAGAAACTCCACCGTTACTCTTTTAAAATGTTTTTACAATATTCTGTATACATTAGTTATATAATTATATGTGAAGACGATGCATCTAGAATAAGATTATTATACCGCGATAGATAAAAAAGAATGAAAAATAAAGCAATTACAGATAAATTAAATATGTGATAGATACATGGTGCTCACATATTTACAAACATTGCAAAATTATACGATATTCCTAACATTTTAACAAGTAATACTAATAAGTCAGTGTGTGAGTTCAAGAAATCACAGAATGTAAAATCAGTGTTATAAAAAATAACAAATACATAATTAAATAAGCAACCAGTTTGATTTTGTCTAGACTCTAAATTGTCCTATGGAGCAGGACCAGCGTATGGTGGCGTGTTGCGTATCACACATGAAATATCAATCGATTACAATGCCTTTATTTTTAACAGTTCAGCCACAATGCGTTGTTTATGTTGTTGTGCAGACGAATTTTTCAAACATATTTGCTTCTTAAGTTGAAAAATTCGTCATCAAAAAAACTATGTTAGTAAACTTTTACAAACTAAAAACAATTAAAATTGACGTGGCCACACACGTTGGCACGTGCCTCCGTTCCCAGTATCTTATAAAGGGACTGTGTAGATACTTTGTCTAATAATGTGTAAAAACTGACCTCTTATTCTATTGCAACTCCGCACTACGCTAGACCAGCTCAAGGTCAAATTGTTAACACGATCGGTCGACTGTACTTTAATACTGAATAAATAATTACATTCCTAAACTTCGCTTTATGTAGACTTCTAAAATCTGATCGTGACCTCTAGCAGACTCTGGAGAATTCTAGACCAAGCAAAAAATTAAATTCTTACAGAAAGCTACGCCCGACTGACCTTTAAAAATCTGTTACATTATATTAACATTATCTTCATCCGATATACTGTTTTATATAATTTCCCAGAGTAGCAGTTGACTGAAGCTCAGCTGTTTGCCTCAGATTCTACAACAAAAGTTCGATTAGATAAAAAATGTATCCAATTAACGCAACAATAACCCAACGGTTGAGACATCGACTGACGACGAGAGGTCTTGAGTTCTGCACTGCACTTACACTATTGACCAGCGGGAGAATAGCGTAAACTACGTATAGCTGAAGATGTGCGTACACCTGTGTTGAGGCAGTTCGTTCGTCTGGTGATCTTTTAGGGAGGTATCTCCCTATTGGTTAGCTTGATGGGCCGGGGTGTCTCAGTATAGGGGAATTTGTGTATAGAATTGGTGTGTCCTTTGTAATTGTATTAAAGTGCTAACAATAGTTTCTAAGTTCTTGTATACTAACCTTTGCATCTAGCTGTACCAAAATAAATACATTTGAATTTGTAACACACTTACAATGGCAATGCCTTTCATTTTGACAGTAATTCAACAAAGTTCGTTGCGGTGTTGTTGACAGACAAATTTTTCAAACGTATGAAGCAATGGATTAGCAATTTGTTTCAGAATATTATAGGTAGATTTATAGTGTGTTACGAAATCAGGGTGGATCCCTTCCAACTAAATGTATTTTAATTGGAAAGGTTAACAGTAATACTTACTAGTAGTTATGTGTGTAAAATTTGTAATAAAAAAAATCTATTACAACAATTAGTAGCCTGAAAGTTAAAAAATAATACAAAAATAAATAAAAATACAATACCTTTAATAAACCAAAACAAGTTGACAACAGCCCTTAAGCTAAGTGCACACGATCCCAGGACTGGTCGTAACATTTTTATGTCACTAAAAGCTTTTAATCAACAATTATTGTGGGCGACCATGTCAACAGGATGTTTTTATTGGTACACAGGACCTTAAATTAATATATATCTCGCTTTATTTGGAAAGAGTCAACCGTTTTTTGATTGACGTAGAAATTATTTTGTATGTACCTAATGGAAAGGGCCACACGTACTTTACGCACGTTGACTACGCATCGAACGCATTCGGCGCTCCAATTGGCTCTTCACCAGTGAAAGCCAGTGAGGGGCCAATCGGAGCACCGAACGCTCGGTCGATGCTTAAACTCGAGATGGTAAAAAGAAACTCACACTAGGACCTCAGGATGCATCAGGACAGATGGGCCAGGGTCGTTACGCAGTGGGGTGCCTGAAGACGGGCGTCGTCACCAAGGCAGGCTAAGATAGCTGGCGCGGCGATCTAGACTCTTTCTTGACTAATTGGTTGGAAAAGGCAGCAGGCAAAGATGAATGGTGAAGTATGGGGGAGACCTTTGCCTCACAGTGGGACAGAATAAGCTAAAAAAAATGATAGGGGAAAAAGCAAGACAATGGACTACGGTTTAAAGGAAGGTTGTAGGCAAAGAAGGTTTTAACTTTAAAGATTTATCAATAACCTGATCCTAATCGTACTACAGCTAAAAGGCCTCTCTCTCCGTTTTCCACACAATTCTGTCTTTTTCTAGTGTCGGTCTTTTCGGTTGGAGTCGAGCTCGTCCCGCCATCTTCCCCTTGGCCTACCATGATGTCGTCTTGCGTTTGACGACACGGTTGGCGCAGTGGCTGAGCGATCGACTGCTGCGCAACGTGTCGCGGGTTCTATCCCCGCACGGAACAAATATTTGAATGATCTGCAAGTAGTTGTTCCGGGTCTGGGTGTTAGTGTATGTGAGTTTCTATGTTTGTAAACGCACCCACGATACAGGAAGAAATTCTTAGTGTGGGGTAACGTAAATGTGATCCATCCGGAGGTTCTTTTAGCCCATCTATCAAACAATAATTGAAGCAGAATTTAGTATAGCTATAAATGTAAAGAATTTATATTACTCTTACAAAAGCCGAGGCGACGTGGAACTGAAAACCTTGAGCTGAGATAACGCGTGGAACACAAGCAGCAAAAACCTTTTGATAAAATTCTCTGTCTGATGGATTTTATGACAAAAATAATATTCCCGTAACATAGGACACCCCTACTCATGTCAAATACATACTGTCTTTGATGTAAACACAATATCATTTTCAGCGTCCATATTTTCGAAGACAGGTGGCATGGAAAAATCCAGTTTCAAAATTACCCAAATATATCTTCATTTCTCTTTCACTGATAGTCAGGTTGAAGTTTTTTTATGAAGTAAGTGACATTTTGAAACACTTTATTGGAGGGAAAGGGGTAGGTAGAATAATGATGAGATTTAAAAACATTTTAAATGACCAGCACCGTAATTGCTTAACTCACGATCAACAATAATCTGAATTATTTTGAAATATAATTATTGCTAATCCATTGCTTCATAAATTCGATAATTTCCATCCTTGGAATTTCTTCGTAGCAGCCCGGAGTCTGGATTTGTGCCCGGTTGATGGTAATAGGCTCGCCAAAATTCATGGTCTTCCTTTTATTTGGGACACTATGTTACTTAGCAAAAAATAATCCTTATGATAAAACCTTTCGATCGGTTTGATAAAGCTACAGGGTGATTATTTTTCTCGTGTAAGGGGTTCGATTTCCGGTTCAACCATGTAATTATTTAAATATCTATGAATGCAGATTAAATTGTTTTTTAAATTCAAATAATGACTTCTTTCAGTAAAATGTTCCATCTACAATAATCAAGGTATTTTCCCTCCATGTGGCATATCCGAGGGACGCCCTGTATATACATAGATACAGATATTATAGTAGTTAGTTTTTTATTAATTATAATTTAACTACTTTGAATACAAAAGCCATTTTCAATAGGGTTCCTCCTATGGCTGAAACGAAAATATAAAAAAAATTGACTCAATCAATTGCTTTTTCGCAAGCTACAATGTTTTCAGGTTTCACACTTGATTGACGGGAAAATTTAAAAACTATTTTAATATTTGTTTCCGTTTCTGCTGCATTAAATCAATTTTTGAAAGGTACAAAATTAATCTCCATTAAATTATCTATACAATGGTTGTAACGAAACGTTTACCTCCGTGGAGGAAAACGTAGGTCACAAATTAAATTATAATAAAAAAGGTATTAAAATTAAAAGTTAAAATTAGCAAAGGTAAGTTTAGGACACAGGACAGGCTCAGGCTAGGCGGGAGGCAGGAACAGGCAGGCAGTCGGACAGGTGGGCAGGTAGGTAGGCAGGCAGGCAGCAGACAGCGTGGAGGAGGCTGGGTTGAGGATTATCCACCCTGGAGATCCACCCCACCCTGTGGAACGGAGAGGAGGTTTTGAGAGTTTGAAGATGTCGAAGGCGCTTTGAGGCGCCTCACCTAGCAGGAGGACCGCGCTAGCGTCACAGGTGACGGAAGAGGTCTCTCTTGGAGAGTAACGTCGTCTAGCGTCGGAGGCCTTTGTGTGCGTGTACTCGCGGCGCTTCACGCCGCGTGATTATAGTTCGTCTGGAGTGAGCACCTCCTACAGGGCTAGCCAGGAGTGCCGAGATAATTAAACACAGTATTACACAGGCAGAATGCTTATTGTCATAGACCACTCAGTATCGATAGTTTAAATTACACAGTAAGATTAGGACACCCGCTCACGCTAGTTATGCTAGTTATATGAGACTAATATTCGAGTAGCTAATTGTTCAACAAATAAGAGTTAACGGCAGAAAAACAGCGAATCCCGTCTCAAGCTAAAAATACGACTCTCCGAAGCTAAGACAAGACTAGACTGAAAAATTTGAAGGCCGTTTTTATTGTTCTGTGTCATATTTTAAAGATTTTAAAAACATATTAGCTATTTCTTAATTTAGATATGACCAGAACTAATAAAAACGGCTTACAGAGGAGAAATCTTAGATCTGCCGGTCTTATTGCGAAGGTTCAGTGTGTACACCCACTTTATGAGAGAAGATAGAGTGTACCTACTTAACTATGGTGTGTTCTGTCTATGGTTTAGAAAAGTAAATTACGACAGGTGACAGTTGAAAAGATGAAAACGTCAGAATATAAATATTCTTAAGTTTTTTACAAAAGGGAAAGATAATAATATAAAATCGATTTGGATGCTAAAACAATGAAGAGATAATTAAAAGTATGCTTTACAGAGGTAAACAATGTTACAGAATATAAAAGTGAGTAAAGTACATGTGTCATAGAATATCAATAGGTAAATAAATCAATAGGTGGTTTGTTTAGTATAATTACATAAAGATAGATTAAAGATCGTGGTTCTGGACGGCAGAATACCACATGGTATATAAATTAAGTAGGTTCTGTGTACTAGCAGGAGTGTGACAATAAAAACAGTTGTAGAAAGGAGGCAAAACAAATTTTTCGATCGCAAAGCACTCTTCAATGCTTCGCATGCTTGAGTCCTGCAATATGGAGAACGAAAACAGGAAATTCAAATGTTTTGTAAGTTATATCGGTTGTTCAAGTTTCAATAGAAGACGCCATTGTCCGTTTCCAAGTTATAATGGTTTTCCTTTTTCCAACTATTGAAAACTATATTTTAAGCTTGAACCACATTTTCGGCACGAAATATTTTACTTTCGTCGTCCTGTTATGGCTCAGAATTGCTTTGTCTTTCTTTTTTGTTGAGTACCTTGTTAGTTCGAAGAAGTAAAATCATTGTTTTTTGTCGAAAAACAGTGATGTATATTTCCGTCTACAATATAGCTAGGTTTACATTTTTTTAATAAGCCGCAAAGGAAGTACTTTGGTTCTGAACTCCACACTAGGACGAGCGCGCTCGTGGAGTCCTTGGGTGGTATTGCCATATGAAAAGCGCATTACAATAATGGATTGTTATTGTTACAATCGAGAAGTCATGAAAACGTGTTTTTTTTTTAATAGTAATTAAACACTGTCAAGGTCATATTTTTATGATTTGAATAAAAAGTCAGTCCGGAAGGCACAATTAATTATGAAATCTGACTGATTCTCGAGATTAAAAAACCGGCCAAGTGCGAGTTGGACTCGCACACGAAGGGTTCCGTACCACCGTACAATATGTAGCAAATATGACGTATTAAAAAAAACTACTTCCTAGATCTCGTTCAAACTAATTTTCGGTGGAAGTTTATATGGTAATGTACATCATATATTTTTTTTAGTTTTATCATTCTCTTATTTTAGAAGTTACGGGGGGGGGGCACACATTTTACCATTTTGGAAGTGTCTCTCGCGCAAACTGTTCAGTTTAGAAAAAAAAAATATTCGAAACCTCCATATCATTTTTGAAGACCTATCCATAGATACCCCACACGTATGGGTTTGATGAAAAAAAAATTTTGAGTTTCAGTTCTAAGTAAGGGGAACCCCCAAAATTTTTTGTTTTTTTTTTTCTATTTTTGTGTGAAAATCTTAATGCGGTTCACAGAATACATCTACTTACCAAGTTTCAACAGTATAGTTCTTATAGTTTCGGAAAAAAGTGGCTGTGACATACGGACGGACAGACAGACAAACATGACGAATCTATAAGGGTTCCGTTTTTTGCCATTTTCTACGGAACCCTAAAAAGAAGAGACATGAAAATAATTATTTTGACAGAATATTTTTAAGTGAAATCTTCTTTAGCCGCGTTGAACGATTTTGGAAGGGAAAAACCTTATGGGTGCGCGTCGTCGTCATGCTGTTATAGCAGTATAGCTTTAAGAGCGCTAACACATTGGGACGCTATGGCGGCGTCGCTGGCTAATACGATATAGCTACCTCTGGCTACCTACCGGACCCAAAGAGGTTGCCAAATAAGTAGCCAGTACCACGCGGGCGTCCGTCCTGGCGATCAGGTGGCCACTGAGTGAGGGAGGCGTAACTTACTTGTATATCAAATACTGCCAAATTGGCGAAGATGCCAGACCGCAGCCAAGTCAGTGAACTGTCATACATTTAAAAATGAATTGTTTGGATACGTGGCCGTCGCCGTCGCCTTGGCATCCCAGAGAGTTAGTGCTTTAAGGGTGACTTGTTGTACAACATTACTTCATAGTTTTAAGTTTGCACTTTCGTCGGCAGTTCTCATGAAGTATATGTTTTTTTTTTTTTGTATGGCCATTTATACATACTCCTTTTGAGCCTAGGCATTCATATAGCTGTCAGATAGGCAGTATAATTTAATTACATTTCATCAATCACGAGCATATTAGTGCATGTTGGTATCTGTTGCTCGACTTCAAGCAACAATAAGTTATTGCGCTCGAAACTAGGCCAGCAACTATTGCTGCCAGACGATACCCTACCAATCTGTACCGTATTTATAATAAATACTACAGCTCCAATCTTTTTGTATCTTTATTTATTGATTAGAATATATAATAGTATAATAGAGGGGCTTGTAGCTATAACGGCCGCACGGGTCGATCTTCAAGGTTAAGCAACACTTGCCGAGCTCGGTCTGTAGATGGGTGACCATCCATTATATACCGAGAGCCCTCCGTGCCTCAGAAAGCACGTTAAACCGTTGGTCCTGGCTGTCATTCGTAGATCTTTGACAGTCGTTCCGGGTAGTAAAGCCCAAAAGTCTGACAACCGCAGTCTTTACCAACCGGTATCGTGTTTCCTGTAACTGGGTTGTGGAGATCAGATAGGCAGTCGCTCCATGTAAAATACTGGTATTCAGCTGCATTGATCATGATTTATGAAAGTATATAATTTCTAGGTTTGCAATGGTGAAGGTGAAAGATGTTTGTGAAACAATTTTCTTTTGTACTCCAACTTCGAGCAATACGTTCGAAAGTATTATTAGCACTATCTGTTGCTGTTCTTCAAATACAACTGTGGCTTATTTTAATGTAGGTATCAACAGTCAGAAAAGTTAATTGTCATCGCCGTGGTCTGCTTCTTTTCGTGTCCACGATACTTTGATTGATTACTAATTTATATTATTTGAACCTACTTAGGTGGCCACGATGATTTCGGCATCAGTTGCATCCTTTAAGTCTTCAAACATGCAAGTGAACGGGCACTCAGGACACTTCCGCCGTGGTAAAGCCATTTGATACAACTGTCAAAGATTGACGGCGATATATTCGTAAAATTTTTGTAGGTACTCAACTTGTTTACAGTTCGTTTCCCTGACCTTTAATGTTACCCTCATAGTGGAAAAAGATAGTTTGCTTATCAATCCTAACTAATATTATAAATGCGAAAGTGAGTTTTTTTTGTTTGTTACGCTTTCACGCTAAGACTGCTAAACGGATTTAGATGAAATTTGGCACATGGGTAGACCATGACCTGGGTTAGGACATAGGTAGGATACTTTTTATCCCGGTATTTCCACGGCATCGAGACATATGCGGGCGAAACCGCGCGGTGCAGTTAGTTTACAAATAATTAAAGATATTAGGAGAGCGTGATGGCCCAATGGTAACGGCCGTGACTTACGAGTTGTAGGTCCTAGATTCGAACTCTGACAGGCGCTTTACTTTGTGTAAATTATTTCATCACCACTGCTCTCAAAACGGTGACGGAAAACATCGTCAGGAAACCGGCATGTCCCCGCACTGATCCCGCGTGGTGGATCACGGCCCACTCTCTCTCACAGAGAGGAGGCCTGTGACATTATCGACTGATTATCCTCATGCTAAGGATAATATGAGGAGTACCTACCTATAAAATTATAGTGTGAGGGAGTTCGCGACACATCCAAGTTATAATTTTGTTCCATTCAAAGTGGGCTTCCAATTTCCCTTTCACGGGTATTCAGTTAACGCTGTTCTCGTGGTAGTGGATAAACTTGCTATAACTTTAGAAAATTATCACTAGAACTGTAAATGTTGGTGCTTTAAAGTTTGTGTGCATTATTCTGTGCCATTGTGTTCTCTTCGTAATCTCGGGAGATAATTTAATCGGGTTGTGCATGATACGATTGTGTAGGAACTTTATCTGTTTGTTCTGTAATTTAGCTTCTATAAGTACATTTTTAAATTAAAATCGCTTTTTGTGACCGTGTTATTCTTCTAAACTAGTCAACGGATTTTGATGCAATTTTCACCATAATTTAGAGGATTTATTCCAAAAAGTTTATGTGTATAATACCTAACTGCAGGTCATTAATCCTATATAAGTGGGGTTGTCGGGCAAAGTGGCTCACTCTGCTCTCGACGCTTGACGTGTCCACACGTTGGGTCCGGGTTCGCAACAAGTCAATCGTCATCCGGAGGATGCCTCGTTGACAGGTGAAACACGTGTCGATTTCTTACAGGGTTCTTTATGACTCTTTAAGATCAGTTAAGCGGATTGTGTTACTAAATATACGTCGTCTATTGCATTTTATGATGTGATATTTGATGGTGGCACAAAAAATTAACAATCTGCATTGAGACGAAAAATGTTTTGGAAGATCATAATAGTGGCGTGTTTAAATATCGCATAATTATTACTGTTGTAGTACCAAAAATCAGTCACAGACTTACAAAACTCATCATTCATAATAATAAATATAAATAAGAACATAGTCAGACCGTAACTTTTCAGAAAAAGCCAACGTAGTCCGTTCTTCCGCGTAATTAAACCTTTCTCTCGGGAAAAGCGGCCTAGACGACAGCAAATTGTCAACGACACAAAAAATATTTCAGCAACAAAGGACAACCCACCTCACGACCTAACCTTAAAATTATAATTACAGACAAAAAATAAAATGGTCCCCAGTCATTAAGATGGAGTACCCAGTCCAGCTAAAATTGAGCCCTAATTTCTGTCCCTCGATAACCTATCTAAATACACCCCCAGATAACCCTCAAAGATAATATTTTTAATTCTGTTAACCCTTACCCAACCAATTTTGCCAAGGAAAAAAGTAAATAAGATGGATGCTGAATACGAATGAGGCGCCAGAGATTTGTGGTACATAATACCCGTTGCTTGCATTCAAAGTGTTGAAAAAGACATTTGTTATCCGAAGGGTTGGCGTGTCATGGGACACGGTTTGATGTCGAAAGGATGTGATTTCATTAGAATATTGGAGCACATTTTTTTCACTAGGATATATTTTCTTTTGAAGGGAAAGGAAACGAATAATGTGCGCATAGGCTGAAGCATTACGAAAAGCACTGTAGATCGAAAATTGCGAATTTTGTATAAAATTGTAAACTGATTTTTATTGAAATTTGCCAAGCCTTTTCCCAACTATGTTGGAGTCGTCTTCCATTCTAACCGTATGCAGCTGGAAAACAGTGTTTTACATGGAGTAATTGCCTATCTGACCTCCACAACCCAGCTCCTGTGTAGCACGATAACCCTTGGCAAGACTGGTTGTCAGACTGTCGGACTACACCGTAGGCGTGGGCTTGCAGACGGTGAGCAATGGGTAGCTCGCCGTCCGATAAAGACCAGGCCCGGGTCAATGGAACGTTGTTGTAAAAAAAAAAAAAAAACTGTCGGACTACCGGTAATGACTACTACTGTTAAAGATCTACGAATGATGTTGAAATAGCCGGAATAACTGCTTGACGAGCTCTCCGAGGCATGGAGGGGTCCCGGTATGTTGTGGATGGTCACCCATCCGGTGACCGACCTCGGCACGGCACGCGTTGCTCTAAAAGATCGACCCGTGCGGCTGTTATTAGCGAGCCACGAGCCTCCCCCACAATACTGGTACAATATTGTTTAAGTATAGTTTAATAAAATAACCAGGTCACTCAGTTATGAAAAGGAAGGCTGCACTTAGTTATAAAGAGCTTAGATACAGAAAGTGGGCAACGTCGCAAATATCTGTCAAATATTTACCTGTTTTGATTAATTTGGCAAAATTACTGTATGGAAATAAGAAATATGGTTAACTAATGGACTGAAATATTGATTACGAAATGCAATCGTTAATATCGTAACACCGAATATTTCATTTTAGATGTAAAAAAAATATTTAGAAACTTTTCAAATGCCTTTTTTACACTTACAACCCTTACAAAATCAAATTTTGTTATAAATGTAATTCATTATTAATATTCTATTTCACTATTTAGCCATATTTCTTATTTCCTTAAAGTAATATTGCCAAATTAATTAAAACAGGTAAATATTTGACAGCTATTTGCGACGTTGCCTACTTTTAGGATAAACGCTCTTACGATTATATGCATACCATTCGCAAAACATTTTTAGATACTATCACGTCACTTTTAATTTAAAAAGCAATTTGAGCCCCTGAAAAAAGGTTTGCTTACTAAAAAACTACTTGGAAACTTTGTAATATTCTCAAAGAAAAACTTTTTCAACGAAAATTAACTAGTGTACATCTTAGTTAAAGAGTTTTGCAGTATTTAATTATAATAAACTTGCGTTTTGCTTGGTTAATTATTCTACTAGCTTCTGCCCGTGCTCGTCCGCGTGAATTTTCAGCCTCCGATTCACCGCGTCGCATCACATCGCCCGCACACGCTATTACTTCGTTTTCGCTTATCGTTCTTTCTGACTTTTTTTGTTCATTTTGCTCGGCTTCTAAGGGTCGTAGCGTGATGATTATAGCTTTATATTCCTTTATTATTATTAGATTATACCTTTAGATTATAGACCTTCTTCTTCTTCTATCAAAAGCAAACATAATTTTATCAAATCCGACTGTTATTCCTGTTCCTGTTCCTGAGATTAACGCGTTCAAAGAAACAAAAAAAAAAAAACTATTTTGCTTCATTATTAGTATAGATTACGTTAGTGGGAGAGCAGTGGTGGCCCAGTGGTAACGCACGCGACGTTCAAGTTGTAGGTCGTAGGTTTGAACCCAGACAGGCGCTTTACTTTGTGTAAATTATTTCATCACCACTGCTCTCAAAACGGTGAAGGAAAACATCGTGAGGAAACCGCTAACCAAAAAATGGAAGACATGTGACATCTACCAACCCGCACTGGGCTCGCGTGGTAGATTACGGCCCACTCCCTCTCACAGAGAGGAGGCCTGTGTCCCAGTAGTGGGAACATTATAGATTATGATTGTGTAAGTTACTGGTGATTTTTTATTGTTTTTTAACTTTTTTATGTTCTCGAAATTTCTATAATTTATTATTCTCTTGTCATCTTTCCATAATATAAAACAGCACGCGGATTTATCTTGACAGTTTTCTAACACCATAAAAGACCTCTAACATTTCATACACATTCCCAAAAACTTGTCCTAAATGTTCAAGTATTTTACGTCCTTATTCAAAACATGTTAATGCCAACGTCTCCTTCACCTTTCAGAACTTCAAAACCTTCACATGTCAATGTACCCACTGTGAGCATATATCAAATGTGAAGACAGCCTTACACGAAAACAAGGAATGTCAATGCCGAACTCACAAAGAACTTTTCTATGGAAAATGTAACCTTTATATCAAAGAAGGAACAGACTGAAATCGAATTGAAACAGTTAATTAAATTCATTTCCACTCTTGTAACACAGAATAGTATCTACAGAAGGTCAGCTCCATACAGCGAGCGAAAACGCACGCACATGTAGACACACTTCATGTACGGCGAGTGCAAGCGCACTCGCGACTAGTAAGTAGTACCAGCCTACCATTGACCCGCTGCAGGGCTTCTTTTTTAATACAGAGAAGGCACGAGCATTTATCACCAGGCTTGCTCAATACGGGTTGGCGATTTCAGACTTATATCCTAACTAGTACATATATATACATATTTATAAAATATTATAAAAGCAAGTGAGTTTGTTTGCTTATTTGTTTGTTACGCTTTCACGCTAAACGGTTGAACGGATTTGGATTAAATTTGGCACATGGGTAAATCATGACCTGGGTTAGGACATACGATGTTTTTATCCCGATATTCTAAAGAGATCGCGACTTATGCGGGTGAAAACGCGGGGCGGAGCTAGTTAGCTATAAGTCCAGATTCTCTCACGGTGTTTTCCTTCACCACTGTCAGTAATATCCAAGATAAACTCGGAAAGGAGATATGAATGTAAAAAGTCACATTGGTACTCGCCCGGAGTTGAACCCACAACCTCGCGCATGAGAGGCGAGGTCCTTAATCACAGAGCCATCAAGACATATCTCTGTCTCGCGACTGGCAATTATAAATTAAAATAAAATAGTTTATTGATCCAATACACACAATAGCAAAATAAATTAACATTATATAATAGTAAATCCATGATCGTGGCATGTATACAAAATCGTTGTACGTTTTAAGCTTTGATTAATAATAGCTGAAACCTTTGACTACCTTTCCGTCCCTAGGCAAGGAATGCCTGTTTCTTGGGAGCCGATAGATTCCTTCTAATGAAAAAAGTCTTATAATAATTTCCAACATTAAAGTAGGTTGTTACTGTTGGATTACATGTAGTAATCCAACCTAACTAATATCATATATGCTTAAGTGAGTTTGATTGTTTATTTGTTTGTTACTCAATCACGTAAAAACGGCTGGACGGATTTGGATGAAATCTGGTACACAGATAGACCATGAAAGCATCCGCAGAAAACCGCGACGCGACTCTGATGGAACAATTTCTATGAAAACTTTGTGTCGCGTCGTGGCCTTCACCTGGGTAAGGACATAGGCTATTTTCATCCTGAATCGCAGAGGAAGTTGCAGGCAACAGCTAGTATTTTATAATCTCCGTTCACGTCTATGTGTGCGAATGTTTGCGCTCGTTTTACGAAGTGGACCTTCTGTATCTACCTATTCTGTGCCCTTACTTTGGAAACTCCCATCGAATAGCTTTTCAATGGTTTATTAGTTGAACAGCTCATATTTACTGCTAGTGGAAACTTGGTCGTGGAATGAAAACATTATTTACAGAGTTTTGGTCGTAATATTCATTTGGTTCAGCATAAATTTTGCACTAATGTTTATTTGCTGCTGAAAGGAATACGAAGTTTGAATGGTGGTGCTCCTGCATTCTGTCATGGAACTATGTAAAATGTTTTATCTAGTTATACTCTAACTATGAGATGCTTGTGAAGGTTGGTTTCACAGCTGTCTGGGAGACCCGTACGAAGGCGACACATGTGAGGCGCTAGAACATTGTTTCACAGCGACGCGGAATAATCCATACCATGACGGGTAGAGCCCGTACAAAGCATTGTACCAGGGCTCGGAAACGTTATTTAAAATAACGTTTTTAAAACGTTTCTAACAGTTCTCGTTCTTTTTTGTACAACATTTTGTTCGGAACGAAAACGAAATTAGAACGTTTTCAAAAACCAGTTTATTTCGCAGGACGCAGCCGCGCACGGTGCGTGCGCTGACGACAAGCATGAGCTTGTTTAGTTACATTGTAAAAAATCAAAACCTATTTGTAAATAATTATGTAAATCTAATTTCAATCAATGGGTGTTAACAAAGCAATCTATTTAGGAGAAGTCATTACTGACTGTGTCAAGATATCAAACTAATGACACTCTCAATCATTTCAAAACTCCGACTATGACTATCTCAGAAATC
Organism: Agrochola lota; assembly: GCA_947364205.1. Lineage (NCBI taxonomy): Eukaryota > Metazoa > Arthropoda > Insecta > Lepidoptera > Noctuidae > Agrochola > Agrochola lota. Next base: position 4,138,601 of record OX376225.1, on the reverse strand, counting down.
GTGCAAGATTTAAATAACAGATTTACACTTTCAGTACTACTTAAAGAAACAAACAAAATAAAAGGCTTAGATTACGTATATTTATAATATGTCTAGATAGAGTGTTGCGCTGCAAAAGAACTAAAACAAACAGGCCATTTTTTTATGCTGGTGTGCGTGACGTTTTAGAATCGCGCCACGTCCTTGTGCTGTCATTGTGCTTCTCTACTGTAACATTTAGCGGCTAACAGTTGGACGCTACTTTTTTGGACAAGTCCACAGCTTTGACTAGCTATATTTATATCTTTGATAAATGGTCTAAACCTCCCATAGAGCATTATATAATCCTTTTGCATTTTCTTATGTTGAGGTTATAAAATAGTGCTAAGAGATTGAATTTAAATAATCACGTGAAAAATATTTCCTCGTGAAAATTCTAGTGACGCCGCTTACCACAGCTAAAAGCGCTTGCACTCTTGGGATTTTAAATTGATCCCATAATTCTTGGAACCTTTTGCTGACTACCCTCATTTTTCGAAGAAATACGTTGCAAACAATATTTCCTTTCGGGGAATTTTATTTTGCAACAGTCTTCCTGAAAACCGGTTTAGTGCTATGCTAAGCTTTTTGAAATATAACTGGTACAACAAGGATCTTATGGCACATGGGAAACATCGAAACTAGCGCCGCCATCTTGTTATTCCAATAAAATGTTTGAAGTGAACACTTCTTTAGGCGCGTAACATAGTCGTAGTAACTTATGGATTCGCGTCACCGACATGCTTGCGCCGTAGTTCTAAACTATAGAATATAGATGGCGCTATTACCAGTTTTAAGTTTTCACTTCTGTCAGCAGTGCACATGACTGCCTATTTTTTTTTTAAGTGGAAAGTTCTTTAAGCACTTTGAGCGATTTTTGGTACGGGGTAAAGTTATGGATTCGTGTCACTGACGCGCCGTCATCCTTTACTATAGAATATAGATGGCGCTGATACCAGTTTTAAGTTTTCACTTCTGTCGGCTTTTTTTAGCCAACAACGCCCTCTTGTCAATGTCATTCAAGTGCCAAAAGATCTTTGAAGCACGGGAGATTCCATGATAAATGATAAATGATTTTATTTCTGTAAGCAGGTTTTTGCAAACACTCAAGTCAATCATATTTTAAAAACTAGACGAGGTCGAGTTTCCTATCTGACTACTCAGAGAAGAAAGGTCTAAACAAACTCAGAGGTAACAGCCTCTTTTTTAAAAGAGGCTGTTACGTCTGAGTTTGTTTGTTTGTTTGTCTGTTTAGTACAGACATAATCTATGTCAAATCATGTGAAGGCCATGTAGATTTGTGTCTGAAATGTTCTTTTGAGGAAAGACCCACGCAGATTTGAGTGAACCTTTCCAGCCAGTGCAGTGCAAGCATTTGTCAATTTTCGTACAGCTCAACTCAGAACTTATGGAGCTCAACGATAATTTTAATGTAGGTCTGAACCCCCGTCAGGCATACCCTGGGCAGTCACCCCCTACCACCTCGCTGACAGACTAATATTTTTACTTTTACCCAAGGTTTGAGCTATTGTGGTCGTGCCAATTCGACAGAGATATATGAAGAAGTAACAAAAAAAAAATCCTCAGAAATATTTGCAACACTCAAGAAAGTTCCAATCTAGAAACAAGAATTTCCATGACCCTAAAGATTAAACCAGATTATTATGACAGCCGTACCCTCGCTCCTTCCTTCCTTTTGCATAGATTTGCGACAGATAACAGGTCACAGCTTTCGGATGAATAGTTCCTGCAATTCGCAGACGTGATCTGAATTTTTAACGAGATCCTGCTCCGAGGTTGGAAATCGGACGCTGGAAATCGTGTTAAAGAGATATCTTCGTAGTTGCTATTGAGAAATATCCCGGGAAACATATTGCTCATTCTTCTTTATTTGAGATCACAGACACTGCCGGTATGTTTTTTTCTGAGCGGATTTACACCTCATTGAACAGTTTACCCGTATTAACAATACTCGGTAAAAATCAAGTTCTGACAACCACCAGGCAGGACAAACACACGACATACTTGAAGGTAATACATATTTTATTTAATAACGAATGCTGCATTCGTATAGTACAAACTTTGGTAGATACCTTTTCAAATACGGGTAGTCAGTATCCAGTTTAAAATTAGACAAAAATGCAGATTTCCCAGCAACATGGCGGCTCTGCACTGTAATGCCATTCTACCTCCAATTTTTGTTGTGTCAGAGTTCTGTGAGTACCTTAGAAATATTTTCAAATGCTATTTTATTTGTGCTACCGTTTTAGAATTTACGACCATGTCATTCAGCTGTAGAATTTTCTTTCTTGTTGAACTTTTAAACTCTAGAGAAAGAAATAAAGCAAAAATTCTCTTTTCGACCCGTAGCTGGTTTAAAGTTAGTAAAATAACTTTCTTAGTAAAAAGCTTTATGAACAAAATAAACGTTCAGATTCACTTGAATATACTTTAAGCAACAAAACATTTAGTTGCTAAACGTACCAATAACAAATTACGTCTACCAACAGTCTATAATGACAAGTAATCTCCAATAACAAATGAAATAAAAGATTTCCAGAAAATAACAGATTTATAACGTTTCGGGCCTGAAATTGGGCGGATATTGGGTAGCTTTGTGTACTCAACAAATAGACTGAGTCCATTTGTACCGGCTATGGGCTATGTTTTATAGACATTCATTACCAGCTAATGGTTTAGTTGGCAGGAAGTTTTGTTAGCAAAAACCAATATTTAGGTAATGTAAAAGGTAGATTAATTTAGGGCCAAAGATGATTATAGAAAATAGATCATGAGTCATCTATTCGGGTCCAAATTATTACACGAGTAATTCCCTGTGTAATGGCTGTGTGTATTTGTCGTGTAGTCCAATTTCCTCAATCTTAATCATTATGTATGTATGTCCGCCGATTTCTCCGTCAATTGTGGACCGATTTTGAAAATTCTTTTTTGTATGAAATGGTATGCTCCCGGATTGGTCCCATATAAATTTTATGAACTTTGCTTGGATAGTTTTTGAGTAAGCTTCAATAATTTGTATTTTTCCCACTTAGTATATGTGGATGATATGAGGATAACTTCCTGTGACTGTTATTTACATGGCAAGTAGTGGTATTCGAATTTGTGTGGGGTAGGTACCACAACTACAAAGTGAAAAATAACTTTAATTTCGGAAGTCAGTTTCTTTGGTTTTGAATTTTCGTTTTTTGTCACCGACTTCCATAATTAAAGTTATTTTTCACTTTGTAGTGTTTTTTTTTGGAAGTCATTTGTTTTTTTTTTTTGTAAAAAGTTTTTATGTTCTTGAAGCATTAAAGGCCGTGGCAGTGAACTAATGTGTTTTTTTTGCTCAGCCCAGTATTCACCTTCGCTAACATCATTCGCCGGCGCAGTCATTAGGTTCTCACGTATACAGATGACAGGGCATGTGGTGCAAGGTGAAAGGTGATCGAATGTCCAGCGTTTGAAGCGGAGAGATTGGATGCAAAAATGAGACTTTAGACGGAGATAAATAGGGAAAATATTAGAAAATTAATGACTAACGCAAAACATAGTTTTTTTTTAATAGATTGCAGCATAGCAATAACCACAAGATTAAGCCTGAAACACAGGATTACCTAGTTGCACGTAAGTCTTAGGAATATAATTTACATTTAAGCAAAACTGTACTAATTTTTATGCCTTGTAATTTTTTGAATAAATATTATTATTATTATTATTTTAATAAAACAAAATAAAGGAACATAAAGCTATGATTTTAATATATACATGTATAAACAGACAAAGCAAACAAACAATGAATAGTTGTTTTTTAAAGAAAACTGAACATTAATTCAGGTAGATAAATAAAACATAGATTTAAATTCAAATTAGTTAAATCTTTATATATTCAGCAAAATAATGATGAAAATGAAATTTTTTAAAAAAGCCTCTGTCTGTCCTGGTCAGAGGGGACAGGACCTAGAAAGGCAGGAGTGGGTTTTAGCTGGTAAGAGTCAGGCTAAAACCCACTGGCTCACCAGTGAGGCAGTCTGGGCGTCCATGAGGATTTCGCACTCCCGCCAAACCAAAAAAAAAGTTGAAAAGTGGGCCATGGTCTTCGGGAACACGCAGCTACACCCATGGTGTATGTACATAACAAAGAGTATTCTACACTATTCTGTTCTATAAAACCACGCGTACAAGAAGTATACAAATTGATGTTATTTTTGCTAGAAACTACATCTACCTATAAGAAAATATAGCTAAGCAAATAAATTGCTTAGTGAATTTCTATATTTACTAATTAGTCAAATTGTTCAAAAGGCATAAATTGTTCATAATTGTTTAGTTCGTTTTCAGCTGTATTTGTTGGATTATCAATATTTAGTTAAGATAAAGGTATCATCTATTTTAGGATGGCATTCAAAGTTCGGATTTGCAAAACCCGAGGTAATAGGGTAAAACCTCGATAAATATACGAAATCGTTATGTAACCCTAAGCCATATTGATTTATATTAACAACTAGCTTCTAAACGCGACTTAGTCCACGTGAAACATGTTTTAACATAAAATATATCATACTAGCTGCGCCCCGCGGTTTCACACGCATAAGTTTCGATCCCGTGGGAATATCGGGATAAAAAGTATCCTATGTCCTAATCCAAGTCTACCCATGTGCCAAATTGCATACAAAACTGTCGGTCGATTCTGTAAAAATATTAACGTGAAGCTTAGGTGAAGTGAGCGTGAAGTGAGCTGTCACTGCCACAGAATCGACTGGCAGGATGCTAGGGATTAACACAATTGACAGCTCACTTCACCTAAGTTTCACGGTGATATTTTTACAGAATCGAACGGCTGTTCTGCCGTTTTTGCGTGAAACCGTAACAAACAAACAAACGTAACTCACTTTCGCATTTATAATTTAAGTTGGGATTAGGAAGTTAAGATGACAATCAGTTAGGAAGGAGGAGGCGGAACGCGTGATGAAGAGGCAAGATTTGCGCCCTCGCGCCCCTAGTCGCCGCAGGAGACGCCCCGGGCGTCGTGAGTCGCAAGCCGATTTTCGGCCACCGTAGGCGCGGGCTTGCGGACGGTGAGCGATGGGTAGCTCGATAAGGACCAGGCCCGGGTCGACGGCGCGTTGTGTTCCACACACGCCTCAAAGAGATGTTAGCACAAACTGGCGGGGTCCGTTAGGGCCAATGCCTGCCGGGGTTGCGAGTTTGTCCGAAAGAGATATCGTGGCCCCGGCACAGGGACCGGAAGGAACACGGGTGGGTTTTGTCAGTAAAAGTCTGACACGCCCTCCCGCTCCGTCTAGAGCGGGAGAAGTTATTTGATAATTTCCCACCAAAAAAAAGGATGATAATCGACAATACTGTACCTTCCCATTAGTGGAAGAATTTTCGGAATTGGATCAGTAGTTTTGAAAATTACCCCCTACATACAAACTCACAAATTTTACCTCTATAAATTATGAAGGTATGTCCAAACATTGAGCGGCAATCGTGCGCGGCCTGCCACCCTGAGTTTGGCCGACTGCCGCACGCGAACGCTTCTGTCTACCTGCCGCGCACAAACATTTTTAGGAAACATTCATCACTAAATGTGTCGGGACGTATTTCTGCGGACGTATTAAAGGCTAAGCAGATTGATATTGCCAACTGAACTCGCGGCGTGTCTCGAATTTGCCGCTCAATACTGCCGCGCAAACATTCGTCGGTTTGGTCCTAACAAGAGCGCGGCAGAAATGTGTCCTGCAAACGCCACGTGTTGCTGCCGCGCTGTTGCCGCTCAATGTTTAGACACACCTTTAAATAATAAATCTAAGTAAAGATGTGTTTTTTTATCATTATTATTCATCAAAATCCTCAGAGAATCTGTATCAAGATTTACTCGAATACAAGACAAATAACTATAGAGTAACGTTGCGAGAACTTGTAAGGTTATTAATGATAGGTAAACGAGTATGTATACAAACATCCCATGTTACGTTGCAAGTCATGCTACATCTAAAGATCGTTCCGTATGGACCGCATCTCAATGTTTCAGGGAATCGATCGCGAAAATAAGCATAAGCAAGGTGGAAATTGAAAATAACTGTACGAGGAATCAGTTTTTGTTTATCAATGTGATTTGTTTCTCAGAAACCGCTAAACAATTCTACTGGTAAAGTTTGAACTCTGTTTTCGTTTATTCTAGGTATCTGTGATGTTCTGTTTCTTAGAGTTTCGAAATAACACTTTTAGCTGAATACAAACATTTGGAGCCAAAGCGTCGTAATATGACATGAATTATGTTACAACCTATAATAGCTAATCGGGGCCAAAAAGGCATTAAATGTAAGGCGACCAAGGAATATTTAGTTTGTGGCCAACTTTGTGAGACGAATGCGGAACAAATAAAAAAACCAGACACCAAAGTTATTTATGGAAATTCAAAGGTTTGCATACCTACACTAAAGAGTATTCTATTTATCCAGAAATATCTACAATGATTCACACTGTTAAAAACAATTGTTACAGCACAGCATAGCATGGATATCACAACCTTAGACCAAATAAAAAAACAAAACAGAGCGCTGCGAACAATACAGTGAAGCATGCCAAAACTACACCGCTGCTCTGTGCATATACGCTCACACGCACGGATTTAGAACCTTTTACAATGACACTACAATCAAATAACACTACACAAAATGCACACATGTTTACGGAACCGGCTTCACTTCACTGTTGACAGCGCTCTGTCTTGGTTTTTTATTTGGTCTGATATCACAACACATCCAGAAAAGATAGTTCCTCTGTACAAAGTAGCAAAGACAAAGCACCGTAAACTATTTGCCCAGCATTGGGTATTGTACACAACTACACATGTTTGTGGACGTGGGCAAACATGCCACCAATCAGCGGGATTTGTGTGCTTACTGCGTTTGTTATTTGAGATATATTGGCCATTTGTTTGGACGGTTTGAAACTCTGGAGAACGCGGATTGGTTACTTTAGTTTTGAATTTCGAATGAAGTCTATGATTGTAATGGGACTGTGTGTGCTTTTGGTTGTATTACTATTACCTAGTGTATTGTCCGTTGGGATTAGAAAGCTCGTACTTACATCTATATTTTTCTATCAGTTTTTGCCTTTCGGCCCAATACTTTGTATAGCCAGCAAATTGCCTTAATAAAGTCGGCATAATGAGAATTGACGTAGAGGGAATGATTTATATTAGACTCAAATCCAACCTTTGGGGTTTTCTCTTAAGTCTTAATTACTCATGACAAAGCCTTGTTTAAAAAAAAGTATGAAATTGGATATAAACGCAAACGTCAAACATGGCTCGCCAGTAAATCGAAATATCTGAAATTCGCATGTTGCGATGAAGCTTTTACACACAGTATATCAAAAACTTTCAAAACAGGCAGTTGAACAAACGAACGCCATGTTTCATTTTTAAACATAACGCTCTGAATTGTTATCCAATAAAGAATTTCATAATGATATATGAACTAAGTACATCGAAACAGTCGACTCATGTATCGTCGTAACACAGCGGAAAAATCCCCCGGACGACGTAACGAAGAGGAATCGCTTTCCATATCATAAATCAAAGCATATTGTATTACTGGACATGTGGCTGCTACTACTGTTTTCGCCTTTTTTCGAGTGTTGACTTGTGGCGTATTTGTTTTCAAACTGGTTTGGGGTTTGTAAGATGATTTTATGTAAGGATCAAAATATTTATGTAAGCAATGTTAATGTTATAAATGTTTCAAATAATAATGTTTGTTTTTTCTTTTATTTTCAGGTAAGCGTCTTACAACCTGGATACTATATCTGGATCTTATATCAGGATTGGGTGGTGCTGATAGTAGTAGGTAAATATATTAACAAAAAATACGTATAAAAACACAATCTTCTTCTTTTCGTGTGGTTAGTGACTAACCTGGTGTCAGAGTTTTAAAGCCGCCCATGGGCCTCTGACTTGGCTTCACATGCCGTCGAGAAATATCTCTCAGACATGCCGGTTTCCTCACGATGTTTTCCTTCACCGGTTTTGAAGTAAGTGATAATTATACAATACGCACATGAATCCGAAAAGTTAGAGTTGCGTGCCTTGGGTTTGAACTCGAGACCTATGACTTGGCAGTCTGAAGGTCACACCACATGGCCATCACTGCTTTAATAAATAATAAACAAAATGAATAGGAATCATAGGAATCGGTGTTAAACTGACCTTCATAGAAAACCAGCCTAAATACCTCATAATCGTTTATCATTATAGTCTTATTTTATATATAACTGATTTATTATGAGTTATATTTTTATATTGACCTGTCTGGACGGGATGTCGACGGGCGCCAAAGGGAAGTCTGGCGTCTAGGCAGAAAATTTAAAAAATGTTATGAAGCTACTAATAGATTATTTAGATATTCCACGTTTGCCCATGGTGATGACGTGGGCAGTACGTAATTTCTGGGCAAATCTTGCAGGGAAAGGGGGCAGTGGAAATAGTTTTATTCCAAAGTCACAGTACCTACCTATACTCCATTTGAAATAAGATTAGGCATTTTTCAAACAAAGAAAAAAAAGAAAAACAAACCTTTTTTACAGTCCGTTCAACCGATTTAGACTTCTATACCATAGGCATAAGGATGGCATTAAAAGCAAAAAGTGGTTACAATACCAACTGCTTACTGCAGCTACCATTATTTTGTCATGCCACCAACGCAATAGAAGTCAAAATCGGTTGAACGGACTGTAAAAATTATTTATTTAAATGTAATCTGATTTCAAATGGAGTTATATACCTACTATAGTTGAAAGTATTTTTTATTGATATTTTAATAAATGAATCTAAAGTTCACCGTACTTACTACTACCACACTACTTATACCATAGTATTTTGGATATTTTATAATAAATATAAAGGATAAAGATATATTTAATTCATTACACGTATGTCAGATCTTATTTTAAAAGTAAAAAAAAAATTGGCTCAACAGTTTACTTACCCATGTCGGATACGCAATAATATTACAAGGCAAATAATTTTTAAATAGATTACGAACAAATTATAATTTTTTTCTCAAACTCTCATGCAGACTATAAAATAACATAACAATAACCAATCAACAACAACAACCAACAACAATCAACATTAACATTTTTTTATTTTGTTGTGAATTAACATTTTTTATTTTATTTTGTTTTAAATAAAATATAGTTAATAAATAAATATAAATAGTGGCCATTAAACTAACACTTGGGTCATAAGTATGGTCACGTTACTCTTGCTGGAGAAAGCTCCGCAACATTGGAGACTGACAAACGTTTTGTTCACAAATTGAGCTATTTTCATATAACTCGTCCTGAAAAAAGAAAAAGAAAAGAAAAGACAGTTTGTGAAAAGAAAGAGACAGACACTCTGAATGAAAATGCCTACAACACTATAGCACATAGCAGGTACTTTTTTTTGCCAAAAAAAATGTCGACCTATCCAAAACGAAACTCGCAAAATTCTCGCGAATAAAAGCAGTAGCGGTCCAACAGATGGTTCGTCACACATTTCCAATATCGCTGTATTGTATCGTTTTGATGGTCAGCGTCGACTTCCATTTGTTAACGGCGTGTCTGCAAAGTCATACTATGTGGAGGCTCGTGTGAAAAGCTTTTTTGGGTATTTTCCTGGTGAATTTTGATTGGATTCCGTGCTACGCATATATTTTAAATTTTTAGGTGTAGTTTGATGAAAAGAAAAACGGATTTTTTTTTGGCATTATATTGACTTTTGATTGGATTCCGTGCTAGTTGTAGTTTGAAATAAGAAGTAAAACTGTATAAAATGTCATTACCTACTTGACCAACAACTGAACAACTTACTCCAAGGGACAAACTAGTCCAGGAATATTAGGGGTTTCACCTCGGAATGAGAGATAGTCAGCTATAAACTTGTATAAACCTTTATTTTGGCACCCTAAAACTTGTCTCAAAACCTACTTATCTTAGAGTGTCCGCGACTACAGATATTCCGAGGTCAAAGGTAAAAAAAAAACATTTTTTACATATTTATTGCAAATATCTCGTTTCCTATGGGTTTTATGCTATTTGTATTTAGTATAAATATTGTAGAGGATTATATTCTCTACAAATTTTGCTTAAACATTTTTTTTATATCTTGAAGCATTTTCGAGATAGAGCGCGCGTAGTGTTTAACTATTTAGAGTATCATTCGAGGTCAGCCTGTAGTCCCGATTAAAAACACGCCGTATAAAGTTTATAAATTATAGATAAATATATAATTCGAAATAATTCCTGGACTAAACATCTTAATCGTGAAAAAATTAACAATCAACAAATTATTGTTAAAAGAGTAACTGTGGAGTCTCTTCTCCCTAAGAAACGACCAATTGGAACCGTGCACGTAGCTTCTGACGTTAAATAAGTGCCTATGAAGGTTTATGTGTTTTATTTTTATCTAGACATATTTATATCGTTTTTTTCATGCTTAACAAGCGCCGTAGTAATAATGAAAATAAAAAATAATGAGTCAGTAATTTTCGTAACTACCCATGAAATCTAAAATCACACTTCAAACTCACCGCAAAATTAGCTCATCACATAATTTCCATGTGTTTTTTTGCCATCAAACCATCTGTGTCGCGTCAATACGATTATTTTAACTGTTCAAATTCAAACGGCGGTACGTCAGACTGAAAATAAATCATTGGGCAGCAAATAGCTCAGAAACGACCAATAAAACTCCATTGAGGTCGAACGTCTTAATGATTGGCGGTTTAAATAAATATCCTTCTCTATTTGAGTTTAAGAACTGAATCTAAATTCGAAACTTGAATGGTCATGTTTTGAAAATGGAATGTTTGATGTTTTGAGTTTATTTTTATTGTTTTTAGTAAAGTTTCAGTTAATTTTGATAGTTTTTATTTTAGGAGTAGTACGTGGTCGACCGAGCTTTGCTCGGGTGAAAATAGATAAACATATCGTCCAGGTATACTAACGTTGTATCACATTCACGAGGCTGTGAAAATAGAGAAAACGAATTTTGCCAGATATGAGACCTAGCTAGATCGATTACTCGCCCCCGTAAACCCCTATATTGCAAATTTCATCGAAATCTTTAGAGCCGTTTTTGAAAACGTAATTACAAATACATATATACAATTATTGCTCATTTTGTAGTAGGATATAATATTCAATCCAAAACAATTACTAACAACATTCCCAAATAGTTTTTCCTTCGTTAACCTCGTTCGACATTCAGAAAACAGACACCCATTTTGTAGGTAGACTGAAACAGTATGAAACCAGAACAAACTGCTGAATAACAGATCGCAGTGCCAGTTCTGTCATAGGGGCTATTTTAATATCCTATGAAGTTTGACGCCGGTACAGGTCGGTGGCGTAAATACACAAGTCATTTGTCCAGGGTTACTGCAGATATTGCCCATTATTAGCTGTTGAGTGACTGAAGTTCTTAAATGATTGGTGAAAGTCACCTCTGCACTGAATTTGAGGTGACTAAAGTCACTTTGTGTGATGTATGTGGAAATAATACATTTGAAACTTGTAAAAAAGTCGAATAAAAAAATGATTGTTGAAAACTTATCACTGTTTACTACAGCATGCGATAGTATCTTTAGGTATCATTATTAGTCTGAAACATTGTCACTGCTTTACAGAGAGGGTTAAGGTACCATTCCATACCCGACCGCAGGCGGTAAATGCAGGCGACGTGTTGCGGCATCATGTCGCTGCAGTCATGATTCCGAACCCGACTGCAGGCGGCAGTAGCCCGTATTCCAGTCAGTAGATAGAAGATAGAAAAACGTATTATCCCTCGAGCCTTGGTGGCACTACTGGTCTGCGGTCGGGCTACACGTGTCGCCTGTCGTTCGCCTGTAGCTGCCAACGACGCGACGTGTCGCTAGCTACGGAAGGTATTATATATAACGTGTCGCGGCGACACGTTGCCTGCAGTTGCCTCCTGCGGTCGGGTATCATTAGGTATATATTAGAAAAAAATCACATTCCCAATGCAAATGCTTGAAGACAACTATAAGACTAATCAGAAAAAGAAATAAAATGGCGTTCAAAATAGAAATAATCCTATATATATTGTTTCATTAGCTTCTGCTCGCGACTTCACCCGCGTGAAATTTCTTGTTTCCCCCGAACCCGATCGCATCGCATTGCCTGCCCGTGCTATTACTTCGTTTTTCCGTAGCGTTCTCTCTGACTTTTCTTATTTTTGCTGGGTTCCTTAGGGTCCTAGCGTGATGTGAAATAGCCTATAGCCTTCTTCAAGAATTGGGCTATGAAATGCAAAAATATTTTTTCAAATCCGACTGGTAGTTCCAGAGATTAGCGCGTTCATTGAATAAAATTATTTCTATATCCAAAAATAATTTGGGAAAACAGATTTACTTTCGCCAATATAACCAATACCTAGCTGAAACACTGTCATACATTCCAACTATATGAGCCTTCAGGAGTAAAATGATACTCAACTAAGTGCAACAGGTAAAATAGTAGGTCAATACATCTAGTACATGAAACTAAGTAGCAGCATTCATGTGTGGCGAACCGCACGAGCGGTTCTCGGCTCTATCCAAACGCGAAAGTTTGTGAGTATGGATGGATGTATGTATGGATGTTTGTTACTCTTTCACGCAAAAACTACTGAACGGATTTGGATGAAATTTGGCAAACAGATAGTTTATAACCTAGATTAACACATAGGATACTTTTTATTCCGATATTCCCACGGGATCGAGATTTATGCGGGTGAAACCGCGGGGCGCTGCTAGTGTGAAATATAAATATGGTATGCTACTAAATCTCTATACATATAAAAGAAGAAACTGACTCACTGACATACGAACGCTGAGCCGAAAACACTGGGACTAGGAACGTGAAATTTTGCACACTCCTTTTATAATGTAGGGGAGTACTAAGAAGGAGGTTTTGATCATTCCACCTTTAAGGGGGCGAAAACGGGGGATTTCGTTTATATGAAAAATCTTATTCCTTGAAATAAACTTGAAACTTGTCACAAAAAGTACTAGGCTTGCATGAATTCAAGATAGTATTTTAAACATTAGACGTTGTGCACAATTTCTGAGCAGTAACCTAACAAAAAGTACTAGGCTTGCATGAATTCACGATAGTATTCAATCATCATGTTATGCTACTAATAGGATTTGGATGAGGCAGACAGATAGTTTATAACCTGGATTAACACATAGGATACTTTTTATCCCGGTCGTAAGTTTCCATGGGATAACTTCCGACTTCCACGCGAGTTTACCTGCGGAAAAAAGCTACTGAGTGTATAAGGATATATATTTTCATGTAAATGCTGTTATTTATATATATCTATATATGTTCTCATGAAGACTTTCTGGATAGGCTATTGGGAGTTTGTTGCGCCACTTCTTCACAGCTAAAGCACTAGGAACTGGTGAATTGCAGGCGTTTTGGGGACTGTCTTATGTAATTTTGACGTTCTAAAAGCGCTGATTCTCGACCTAATTTGAATAAATTACTTTTGTTTTATGGTTATTTATATAATTGGATTAGCACATATATGTCATTTTTACTTTTTGCCGATATCTACGCTCTATTTTCAGTATCGTCAAAATAAATTATTCAATTGTCTAAAACCGTTCCGTATACTAGAATCTTAGATCATAATGTCCGTCACTGGACCTGTCCTTCAAAACAAGAATTAGTGTTCAGTTCGTCAAGGGTGCAGGTGATCGGGCATTTGAGGCAATCCAGCAGATGGTACATAGTCTGATCAGCACACGTAGCATGACAGCCATAGAAACGGGTTTTCTTCGGGTTTTGTTGACGCACGAAAAGACAAAATAACATATTGTGATTGTTTATCTGTCATTTTGTCTATTTTTCCGTCGACAAAACCCGTTTCAATTGTGGTCATGATGCAAAGCGTGCTGGAGCACCGCACTTGCGAAACAATTTTAAAAGCATAAAGTTTCTTGCCCTTTCTTGTCCATGCGAAACTACTTTTTGGAAGGGGCGACTAGAATCAATTCTATTTTCTTGTAAATGTTGACATTCAGAATTTTGTTCAGCGTTTTAATGGCCTACTTGACATAAATGATTTGAGTTTGAATAATTGAAAAGGACAAACAAACATTATTGTAGCAAGCATGTAAAAAAACAATATCGTCACAATCCGCAAATTGAGCAGCAACTTCCACGAGGCGAGAACTCGGTTTTTATGATTTAAAATGTCTTTTTTGAAAACGTTTTAAATTTAAATAAATCCTCAAAGCTCCTCGTTTTATTTACACTGATATTGTGAAGAGACTTTGTCTGTTTGTTCGGTCTCAGTGGAACGGGTTTGGATGTTTGTTTTGCGAATTTTAATTCTTTTTTTGGATCCGTGATTGGTTTGTGTGAGGACCGTGCGTGTGGCATTTTTATTAGCACCTACTTGTATTTTAAGTAATTTTTCTTGGTATATTTTTAAGATGGAAGGAGAATTGAGTTTGGTTTGAAGTTGTCAATTTTTACACCTGTACTAACAAATATTTGTAAAATAATTATTAGCGTTAAAAAACATATTTGCTGCTCAAACATCCTTAGAGCTTATAAAATGGTTTTGAAAGTTCATTCAAAGAATATGAACATTGACACATTTGAAAATATTTTACAAACTACGAGTATATATATACGTATACTTATGTATAGTTAATCATCTCGTTTCACATAAAATGCCAAAACATCTCAAATACGATTCCATCTTACAAGCATTTATGTATTTATTCACAAGGCAACTACAACTGGTAACAATTACAGTATATCACTAGATTCACATTATAGGTTTCGACCTGATTGTTACCCAAAGCGTTATCGCACAACATAACAGCAACAAAATAATAATGATGGCGACTACAGTAAAACATTATCTATATAATTTTATTATACAGGGTGTCAGGGACATCGACGCGAAGCCGGCTACCATGGATTCAGTACATGATTCTGAAACCCCCTTTTTTTTTTTTTTGAGGATGGGAAATCATCAAAAGACTTCTCCCGCTCTGGGCGGAGCGAGAGGGTGTGTCAGACTTTTACTGACTAAAACCCACCCGTGTTCCTTCCGTTGCCTGTGTGCCGAGGCTGCGTTATCCCTTTCGGACAAACCCGCAACCCCAGCAGGCATTGGTCTTTCGACCCCGTCGGTTGGTGCTGACATCTCTTTGAGGCGCGCGTGGAACACAACGCGCCGTCGACACGGGCCTGGTCCTTATCGGACGGCGAGCGGCCCATTGCTCACCGTCCGCAAGCCCGCGCCTACGGTGGCCGGAAGTCGGCTCTCGACTCCCGACGCCCGGGGCGTCTCCTGCGGCGACTAGGGCCGCGAACCCCCCTGCGTTGAAATTTAAAAAAAAAAAATCTGCTGTTTCATAGAAAAGTGCAATACCTACGCAGTCAAAATGTATGGAGCAGCTCTTTTTTTTTAAATAACCGACGAAAAATTTTGAAGCAAGCAAAGGTTCAGAATCATGTACTGAATCCATGGTAACCGGCTTCGCGTCGATGTCCCGGACACCCGTATATATTGGTGTGTGCTAGCTGACATTATAGCAAATAATTTAATGTAATGTTTTGTGTTGCGTTTTGTAAATTATTTTGCATAAGTATTATTGTATAGAATCAAGTTTTTCTAACTGAACAGACAGCTGTGCTGCTGGCGAGTTGGTTGCGCCACTTCTTCTTCCCAGCTAAAGCACTAGGAAGTGGTGAATGGTGGGCGTTTTTGGGGGACTGTCTTATGTAATTTTGACGTTCGAATGGTGCTGATTCTCGGCCTAGTTCAAACTATATAAATGACTTTTGAATTTTGAATTTGAAAGTGCACATAATTACAGCTACAAGATCTGTGCGCCCTCCAACACACTTGTACTAAGGCAGGGAATGTGTAGGAGACCAAAACGCCAAACAGTCTATCGATATCTTTCTTTAACTCAGCCTTTCAATCACATCTACACACACTGTCTTCCTATTCAATAGTATAAAGGCGCAAACAAACGTCGGTACGTCAAACAACTAGTAAACAGTATTACCCCCCGTATCATCAAAAGAACCAATACATCCTTTTTCCATTCAAAAACCCTGTTTGGTACATATGATCTTCAAAGTGAAATAGTGGAGGGAATGAAGAGTAGGTTAGTACCATAGAATAATGAAACTGTAAAGATGCGGCAGTCCTGAGTATGTACGCCAATGCCGCTAAAATAATCAACTATCGCCCGCACCGGCCCGCTCAATAACTTTATCATATTATAAAAATGTCAAAATTTTTGTATTTTTTTTTAAATATATATATGTCTATGTTTTATATTTAAGGCCAATCTTACTTTAGATAATGTTTTTAAACTCTAATTATCTCAAGTTACTTTGAACTTGTTTCTTGGCCAACCAAGCCGTGTCAGATGGAATTTCTGTAAATGTTCGTCCTTTATATACAGATTATATGAAAATAATAAAACAGCAGTGTACAGATGTGTGGAGTGAATACTTTAACCAGAGGTCAACAGAAAAGGGAATTTGGTACAAAACCATCCAACCACAGCTTCCAGTGTATAATTGGATCGATCAAAATGTATTTAGCAGAAGTGAATTAGTTATGGCGCTAAGGCTTCGTTCCGGTCACATTCCCTCAAGAAAGTTTGGTTTCCTAATGAAAAAGGTTACGTCACCCAACTGTGAAGAATGTGGAGTAGTCGAAGATGTGCAACATGTTTTGATGGAGTGTGTGCGGAATGAAGCTTTGCGATTTAATTTACTTGGTCCAACAAACAAGTACGACACTGGGGACTGTAATGCTATCCTGGCTTTTCCTTTATCGGACCAAGCTAGGATAATGTACAAATTGGCATTTTTTGTTTTAAAGTAAATTTGTAAGTAGTAGGTACTATATGTAACTTTAGAATTAAAAAGTGTTTTTAGGTTTAGTTATTTTGATGATGTTACAGGGTGACGTTATCGCTCAGCGATAAAGCCCTTAAAATAAAGAAAAAAAAACTTGTTTCTTTTGTTTTTACCCGACTACGGCGAAGGAAAAAAGAGGTTTATGATTTTGATCGGTATGTATGTATGTTCATCTGTTACCTCATAGCTTCATCAAAATTTGACAAATAAGGTAACTTTTATTTTTTCCTACTTTGTTAATTCCTGAGCTAACCCAATTCAAAACACGGTTGTCAATATCGCTGATGGTCAAGCGTGGAGTGCGCAATGTGGTGGTTTTAGCTGCAAGCGAGGTGTTTATGGTTGTTACCCCCTGCCTGTGTTGGCCTTTCCGAAATAAACCCGAAACTCAGTTGTGCATTCTAAGGCCCGCATTACTGAACCTCACTCATTACTTAAAACTATACAACAAACTTCGCGCCTATTTCTCCGAAGGATTAGGCAGAGGTGACTTATAGTAGGTATACCCATATTTCGCCAGTTATATTTAGGTCCCATATAATAGGTGGCGAGCCTATTGCCATCAATCTAGCACAAATCTACATCGGAGTCTGGATTTAGGAATTTTTCCTATTGTAAAATCCAATTACACTTTGCTCGATCCGGGAATCATTTAGTTGAAATTTGTTTGAAATAATGCTGGAGTCTCGAGTGAGGTATGTAATACGGGCCTTAAAGTGAGTTCGGAGCGGGAGTTTCGCATCTATGAGTTTTTAATTCTATGGCAGTACCTCACGTTTCTTTGAAAAGGGTCCTGTTAAAGGAAATCTGGGATTAATATCTTAAAAGGTTTAAATAACGGAGGGTTAGGGTTGTTTTCAAATTTGCAGGTTGTCTTGTTACCTTTACCTATTTGAAGTAAATCTGTCGCTGCCCTCGAGGGTGGAAATGTAAATAGACTTTAGATACTGTTTTATTATGGGGTTAATTTTTGATAAAGTAGGAACAGTCACGAGCATAAATACCTTCTACTTACGCAAGACTGAAAAGCGATTTTCTCCTAAATTTGTGATAAATATTTTATGGTGTTACGAGCATAGTATTATCGAAACCATAATATAAAAGGGATGATGCCTGGGTATAAAAAATGAAATTCTAATTAGTCCGTCAGTCAGATAATGAAAAAATATTAGACACGTATTTTTTGCTTTATCATATTAATAATAAATTACTTAGATAAAACGCATATTAAGTTGGGGAGTGGGGGTCGCTACGTCACTAGTACGTATAAAATCTACATACTCGTGACGTCATGGCACATTTCACCTCAATGTATCGCCGTAATCTTCAGATTACGGAAAAAAAGAGAAAATACGTGTCCAATATTTTTTTATAATCTCAAAGAAGGACTAAAAAAAATGTTTTTGTCGTCGTCCCTATTATGAAATAAGTCTTTTCTTACAGTTGTACATTTTTATTTCACGAGGAAAACGCAATTTATGCGTAATAGTAAAGTTCTTAAGCTTGTGACTGTACAGTAAATATTACAAAATTATTGTATGGTATTTTATTTATTTATTTATTAAACTCTATGCAACATGAAAGGTACAAAGGCGGTTGTTTGTTCCCGGTTTCACGCTTTCATTCGTTGTTAAGTTTGCTACTACATCGCTTTGGATGTCTCGTGCTAATTACTAGTTTGTATTACTACACACGTATATTTGAACATGTACGGATAGATAAGTAAATAGGGATTCCGGGCTCTGACTGCCTTTTTTGGTCATTGAATATTCTGTAGGAAGAATAGAACGAAACTGATGCGAGACCGTGCCGTATTTATTACAATATTAGCTTCGCCCGCGTAGATGTGGGAAAATTTCTCGACGGGAACGTACTACCAGGATTAAAAGTACCCTATGTGTTAATCCAGTTATGAACTATCTGATGTCACCACCAACTGACGGGGTCCGTAAGGGCCAATGCCAGCCAGGGTGGCGAGTCTGTCCGAAAGGGATATCGCGGCCCGGGCACACAGGCAACGGAAGGAACACGGGTGGGTTTTAGTCAGTAAAAGTCTGACACACCCTCCCGCTCCGCCCAGACCGGGAGAAGTTATTTGATAAATTCCCACCCTCAAAAAAAAAAAAGGTTATGAACTGTCTGTGTGCCAAATTTCATCCAAATCCGTTCACCCGTTTTTGCGCCAATCCGGAACATTCATCCAGACAAACAGAAAAACGGATAAAAGTTCTTAGTTACAATTTTTTTATTATATGTATGGATGCAATATCATACCAACACACAATCGTAGAACAGCCAGTATTGTCAAGATTTTACATTCAAAACTTAAAAGTCAAATTGCTGCACGCCCATTTTACTCCTGAAGTTTCTGAGCTTTTAAGGTAAAACCTTCAAAGTGCAAGTTAGAGTACCGTATCTTATCCCTCAAAGAAAGATCCTCTACCGAAGAACTATGTTAAATTAGACCGCCTTGAAAGAGAACATGTATGAGGATGCGGTGCAAGTAATTTAGGTCACATCTGCCAGATCTTGTAAGGAGACCAAGGTGCCATTAGATTTTTACAAAAAAATGGTTAGTTAGGTAAATTATTTTTATTTATTTAAATTCCTCGTACACATTATGGTACACACGGCTACACATCAAGCTATACATTTCCAGTATAAGCTGATCTCGCATTGTATAGGATTTCCGTACAATGCGAGGTCACTATAAACTGGAAATTTATAGCTTGATGTGTAGCCGTGTGTACAAAGGCGGTTCGAAAAGTTTTAATATAAAAATTATATTTAGCACTAGCTGACCCGACTGTCGTTATCCTGTCCAAATCCTATAGAAAAACAGTTTTTCCCGAATTTTCCGTTTTTCCGGGCAACTATTAATTTTTTTGTCCAAAAACCTATTTCCGAATACTACGACAATTAAAAAAAAAATTGTTAAACCTGTTCAATCGTTCCAACCGTGATATGCTTACCGAACAGCTTTTCATTTTATAGATTTATTTCGAAGACCGTATTTATTGAAAAATCATTTTCCTCCCTATTCCAACTCAAAAATGGAATTCAATATTCCGTCACACGATCTAAAAGAAACACGAAAACCCGAATTTAAAAAGAAATAAACATGAATCCATCACCACACATTCCGATTCGTTTAACCCAATCTGTCACAACACAGCTGTAATGAAAAACCAAGTAACAAAAGGTTCGAAGCAAAAAAAGGTTACAAACTCGCGATCTGTCAGACAATGCGTACGTTCAAGACTTGGCGCCGCTCAGTATTGTGAGGGTAATACTCCTGAAAAGGTTTCACAATTGAAAAGCCTGAGGGATTAACAGAGTTTAAAAGGAGGGATTTACTTGCTCGTCCCGACCTACATTCGACGAATGGTCGACTGTGGGATTTTTTTAGTCTAGTTTGCGATTAGGTATTTTAAATGGCGGATACTCGGTTTTGATTTACAGTTTTTTGCGTTCGTGCGTCAATAAATATGCATTTTAACCGGTAAGCTTTTAAATTAGGTGCTTACTGTATTTAGTCTAGCAAATTGAAG
Organism: Agrochola lota; assembly: GCA_947364205.1. Taxonomy (NCBI): domain Eukaryota; kingdom Metazoa; phylum Arthropoda; class Insecta; order Lepidoptera; family Noctuidae; genus Agrochola; species Agrochola lota. The sequence goes on along the minus strand of OX376225.1, from coordinate 4,118,067 downwards.
TAGACAGAGTACCTACAATTCTAAGAATGAATTTGAAATAATGATAATAATTTCGACATCTAACAATAATAATCCAGTCATGCAAAATTTCATAGCATAATAATTATGACCTTACCTTCACCCCACGTGACAAAGCGTACCTATCAAAGTGTGTTATTACCAACTGACAAGGTAAGGAAGAAAAATAAATGCAAAAAAGTACGTTTATTTGCAATAATCATCATACAAAAAAAAAACAAAACAAAACCTTGGGGAAAAATCTGCATTTAAAATATTTTCATGCATGATATTATAATATGACAGCTGGTTTATTTACAGTGCCTGCAGCCTGTTATTATCTTCTAAGCTTGTCTCCCTCGAGCGATAGCCTAAAAGGGGAACCGTTGCGTTTCAGGGATATTCCGAAACAAGCTTTAAAAAAACGATAAGGTAGGCAATTATATCTAACATTTTAGTCACTCATCTCTCTGTGAGTCTCCTGCCTTATACAACAGATAATTAAAATAGCAATTTTCCTCTGACATCTTTTACATTAAAACTGATATCTAAACACGAAAAATAGACGCAAAACACCCATCACCATTCATTACAAAAAACACATTTTTATAACATTTGAACCTAACATATCATCATCATTCTCTTATCCTTATACCAATTTATTTGTGGTCGACGCAATGTCTTTTTCTTCCACACTTCTCTCTATTAGTCGTCATCTCGGTAGTCACCCCCTTTCTATCCATATCATCTTCACACAGTCCATCCATCGTTTCTTTTAGTCTTCCCCTACTCTTATAGCCATCCACATGCATACTTAAAACGTTCTTAATTTATCATTGTATCCAATTCTCAATGAAATAAAGATAGCAAAAACGTGTTCACTATATTCTCAGATATTCATGAACACTATCCGATAAAGTTGTACTACGAGTACATCGGCATGTGTTGCACCAATAACAACATTTCCACACTGAAGCAATAGGTACATAAAAAAATCGTAAACAATATTCGCACATAAGAAAATCTAGTATGAGCCGTTTCAATGTAGCCTTCGTAAGTAGGTACCTACTATTGTTTCTCGATCAGATATTGTTTCGCGTTGTTTATTTTTCAGCATTTTCTTTTGAGGTAATGTCGTGATAACCCATTGTGTACGACCTCGCCTCTAATGGACAAGGTTGTGGGGTCAAATCTGGGCAAATACCAATGTGAGTATTTCTTTTTTTGTAAATTCTGACGATCAAAAGTGGCTTTTATGTGGCTAATTGAAATAAATTATTTGACTTTAACTTTGACTTCAATTCGTATGTACTTTCTGAGTTTATCTTGGACATTACTGACATCGGTGATGGAAAAACGTGATGAAACCTGGACTTATAATTTATATGAGCCTGAAATCGTGAACCTGTTTTGAGCAAGCGTGGTGATCAATGCTTGTGCCTACTCTGAATGAGAACAGGCCTTTGCCCTGAAGTGGGACAATAAAGGCCTGGTAAGTGCATGTAATATAGTTTTGACATTTTGAAAAGTTTTATGTACTTAAATCAATTATTTCAATAACCGATTTCAATTTCAATTAAAGCTACAGATAGCAATTACTAGCAGTAATAATTATCGTTGATTTTCACATCAATTATTCAACTAATACTAATTTGCAGTTGCTAATAACCTGATTTATTTTGATCCAATAATTAATTAAACATAAATATCGATAACTGTTTTCAAGAACAGTATGGGTACAGGTATGTAATTAATGCCAGGAATCGGCATTTGAATTTAAACTGTATAGTAATATGAGCGAGAATCAATCAACTTCACTCACTAATTATTGTATCAGTGTTTCAAAGTAAATACCTACTTACCAGTTCCCGCGACTTAATGTGCCTAGGAGTAATAATATTACTGCTAAGAAGATATTCTCTGAATTTTGCAGTAATAGGTTTTGCAATGCTGAGAAAATCTCATAGATTCACAAAGTTACATCAAAGTTACGGAGACGAGTGAAATTAGAATGAATGAATAGAATCGGCTCGATATAAACTTGTAGAAAGGTTTTATCCATTATTAGATTAATTTTCAGTTTAAAATTAATCTTGCTTATCAGGCGGAAATACCCATCTAAATGTTTATTCGTTTATTTAGTTTAATAATACTAATGTGTTATAGACACGTACCTTCCGGAATAAATTCTATAAACGATACTGAAAACCGCATCCAAATGCATTTTGTAGTTAAGAAGAACAACGCGGTCACACCGATAGACACAAAAAGTGACTTTAATTAATAATATGTTTTTCAGTTAGTAAATTATCTTATATAGGAGGCGGATATATTCATTTAAAAGTTTATTCAATAACATAAAACAATTTGCAACGGCCACTTAACAGCTAAAAATAAAAACTCCAATTTCAAAACTCGAACAGGAACCATATTCCTATTGACTCATTCGAGTTTCAAAAGTAGAACTGCAAGAGTGAAGCGCCTGAATGGAATTCTGACGTCACGGCCAACGATCTTGATTTATGATTTATTTTAAAAACTTTTTTTCTCCCGACGCCCATGGACAGCTTCCAACGTACGTTCGCATCACGCGAGCACATCATGACATAACCGAGTGAGATGACGTAGTTGCCTTGAAGCCGGGAGTCTGTACGGTATGTTGATTGGAAAACCGTGTTGGAAGACTTGAGATGCTTCGCGTGTGACGTCACTTGTACAGAGTAATGTTTTCAGTGTTGTGTGTGTTCAAGAGTGGATAGATAGGAATTATTTTATGGTTCAGTTAAATATAGCTAAATTGCTGGAACAGGCAGTGAATGAAGTGTAGTTTGTTTTCAAAATGCGTTGTCAGAAAATGATTGAAAAAACATTTTCAGACATAGACCGGATTTTGGAGCGCAAAAAGTATCTGGTTCTCTGGAATACCTGCGTTTGTATGTTTTTAATATTTTTATTGTAGATATCTCTTCAGAGAATGCAGACGGGAAGTAATGTAGCTGTAAATAAAACCGTTTTCTTTTAACTATAGTGACGAAAACAATGATTTCTACACGTGTTTATAATTAGAAACGGTACAGTTAAGAATATTTTTGTTGTGCTCAATACTGATAGGTGTGCCTAATGACGTGTGGCATTGTAGCCTGACAAATGACAAAGAAAATACTATATAAAATATCGTCTGCTTTCTAAGCTTTGATGTTGTGAAAAATATAAATACTTGAGTGCTTTACGGAATGATGTAGTTTGGTGTAAGTGTAGACTGAAATATTTCAGTTGGTAAGGTCCGGTGCTATTAAAACTTAAAATTCTTTAAGGACTCTCTCCCTCTGAAGAAAATGGATGGCTATGTTTGCCGTTTTCGGTTTTCGGCATAATGTCGGCCGAAAAAATAATACGTCTTCGGTCGGTCTCTATTCTGAATTAAATCCATAAATATCGCATTTAGCAGCTGTTATTTCGGAGGTAGTTAAACAAAAACGAACGTAAGTATATACCTGCCTAGTACCTATGTGTCTGTAACTTTTTTTCGGCCCTGCTTTCGGCGGTAATCAAGTATGAACTAACGTATCTGGTATTAGCCTGGGGCTTTTTGAAAACTGTACCGGTTATACAACTCAGAAAAGATAAGTTACCGAAATCGTACCTACCTTTAAAAGTTACTTGAAGTACACCTTTGCCTTTTTTATTTCCATCTCTTCCAAGAGTTTTTCCTCGGAAAAGCGGTTGTTTTCCACCTGAAGATACTTCTATTTACAACCTAGAATAAAAACTTTGAAAGTAAACCCAAAACTGCTTCACGAAGGCCCAAAAAGTATTTTGATTAAATTATGCTCATGATCTCTGAACTAAAACGGTGTTGGAAACAATTTTTCTAACATGTTTCACGGCTGTTTTAACATGGGTATGTGGTTAATTTGGCAATGAATCAGGAAACCTATTAGTATTCAATGTTGTGGGTTGTCTATTAAAATTCCGGGAAGCAATAAAATCGTCTTTTATTCGAAGTTATATTAAAAATTATATCTCATGAACTCGTTGACCCAAGACGCGTTGTACTAAACATATAATAATACAATGAGCAGGTAGAGAATAGAGGGTAAGAATTTATGACTTTGTATGTCGGGGGTAATCTCCGGAACTACTGATCCGATTCCGAAAATTCTTTCAATAATGTGATGGTACAGTATTGGTGAGTGTCAGAGGATATATTTTATGTTACAACAAGAACTTTCACGCTATCGAAGTCGCGGGGAGAAGCTATCTTCGATATGACGGAAAATACCTAGACTAGGAACGCACAAATATCTGAGACATGCAGAAAAAAAAAGCAACATTGTCGACGCGAGGTGATAAAGAAAATCAACAGAAAGCAATGCGCGTTCCCGTTAAGCCACAATAGTATACCGTCGATACAGGCAAAAAGATATTACCAATTTTTTATTTTATATTATTAAAATATTTACAAAAAATATTAAATTGATACGTAAAAGAAACACTCTGTACACGCGCACTTCTCTTTCCACGTTGAAAGACAAGTTCGCGTGATTATATAGGCATAGGTAAATACTGAATATATGTCTACAGGTAAAGCTTGAAGAAATTCTCCCGAATCAACATGATAGATACAAAAATATCTACGAGTATAAGAAATCCTATTCAAAGTAATTCGAATGTTACTAACTTTCTTTGGGCTTTGCCAAAGCCGACATTTCCCGATATCTCAAGGGATACATTTTTTTGAAGACGAAGCCTGTACCCAAAGCCTTTGTGGTCTCCCGATGTCAATACACTGTTCCAGTAAATCCTTTAATTCTTTAAGACGTGATGTTTTTCTGCTTTGATCAGAATTGAAGGTATATTTGTTATTTTCTGTTGAGAAAATTTATGTTTTTACTAGATGCCTGACCCGGCTTCGCACGGGTAGATAAATTGATAAATCGTTTATTTGGTGCACACAAAACACATAGCACAAAATACAAAAACACGATTAAATAATATCTAAATAAATGAATATAGCTACAAGGAACCAATATACAAAAAAAAATAAGAGGAAAACAAGACATTGTGATGACACTATTGGCTAAGACACTAGGACTAAGTACTTATCTACGGCTACCTACCCCACACTACCTACCTTACCTAGCTACCCTACCTACCTACCTACACACCTACGTACTTACATACCTACTTACATACCTACCTACATACCTACCTACCTAGCTACACCTACTTATAACTTGTTCCTGAGAATAACGAACACAACAAAAAAAGAATTATCCAATTTAGTGCAGCCGTTTGCAAGTAATGGCGTGACCAAGGGAAATAAGGATTCATTTTTATAGATTTTGAAGATAATTTCTTGGTTGTAAAGCTCAGATGTTAGGCACTTGTTTGGATAGTTTTGTCGCAGCATTACGAGCGAGTGTGCGAGTGCAGCGAGTAGAATGACTGCCCAGTCACTTGCCGGTGTCTCAGCGAGTGTTCTGCCCGCCAAACGAGCGTTGCTGAGCGAGTTACATATCTTTGATAGCTATTGCCGTTGCGGCAAACTAGTGGAGAGAGAGAGTTCTCGCCGCATGCGGCGGTGTGAGCATTCAGCGATCTACTATTAATATAATATGTATCTCTTTTACTGACAGGACCTACATGTATTGTACTTTTCTTGAGAGAGAAAATAGTCGATATCTAGTCGCTTCCTTGTCGCACATGGGACAAGTGCCTTATCATATACTGATCAAGTGCTACTCCCCTTTGATATGTCTTTCCTCTCGCTTTCCTGCAATCTGTGGGAGTAATTTCGTGAAAAGGGACGGAAGTGTGTACCAGGAAGCCGAGGAAGCGCGCGCTTTTTTATTTGACCAATGAGTGCGCGCGGTAGGTACTAGAGTTGGCCGTCAGATGGTACCAACCTATTTTCCGAGAGGTTGGTACTGTCAGCCAAGATGTCAAAAGTTATACATCATATGCGACAATACTGTAAGGCTCGTTTTACAGTAGCCTTCAAAAATACTAAGGCGCCATCTCCACGGGTGAGAAAATCGTGGAGATAGTCTCGCCGTGCCATCAGATGAAATAGAACCTCTATGAATCAATCTCCACACGGCTATAACATTGCGGCAATAATTAGAAAGGCACAGCATGACTATCGCCACGATTCTCTTGTCCGGGGAGATGGCGCCTGAGAGTTTGTGTAACGAGGAAGTGTTTCATCTTCATCTTAGCAAAGCATCCGATTACAGATGATCTCACATTTAAGAAGGCCCTTTAGCGGTTGTTTTCTAAGTACAGTCAAGAGTTTATAGTTACGCAAAATTCAAAAGCGTTTTTGCGCTATCAGAATACCAGCGCTGCGACATTTATTTTTTAAATGTCGCTGCTTTATGCTGAGATAGGGGCCTTTTGGCCTCGTACAGGACTGCATTAATTTTTAAGTATACTTTTTTTTTTATTGTTTTTAATTTATGTTTAGTGTGTTTTTAGTTTAATTTGTGATTTCCTGTGCGAGTCTCAATAAATATTTTTTCTTTCTCTCTTTCTTTTTCTCGTAAATAAAAAAAATATGGTATGGCATTCATAATGGTATGGTTTCGAGAATACCATATTCGTAACACCATACAATATCAATCAATACTTTAGGAGAAAATCGCTTTTGAATTTTACGTAAATGTAAGGTATTTATTATAGTAACTGTACTTACTTTTCCTTGCGGGTCTGCGTCCGAAAAAGTTAATTGCGATCTCTTGCATACTAACATCGTCTTCCAGTATTATATACTCACCTCTATGTTTATTGTAATCGACACAATCTTCAAACAAGAATCTCTAGCACAAAAACAAAGCACATTCCACCGTCTCAATTCCCTGCAACCCAGATTAAAGAAAAACTAAAGCACCACATTAGAGTAACTGAAAAAGCGAGTCAAAATACAAACAGAGAGACAAAAGATGAGATCCCACAAACACGCTTTGTAGCCAATCTCCTTAATGCAAATGCTTTTATAGCTGGCTGTGAACATAGCTCCCTAGTGCACTAGTTTATTAAGAAATATGGTATAGTAAATGTTAGGTATCAAGATGGGTAGGTATGTTTGATACCTACTCTTGAAAGATAAATATATATATAACATTATATACGCCAGACCTGAGAGTAGTTTGCTCAGAAACGGCTTCTGTATCGATTTCCGTCATTATTTATACATATATGTAAATCTCCACAAAAAAATTCGTTGTATACATAACTTAACTTAGAACCACTGCGTGAGGAAATTTAAGCCTTACCTCAGAGCAATAAAGCCTACTTAAATACACAACCGAATCTACGTTTTTTTACCGTTTTCCAACAAGCACAACAATTTTTATAAAATATTCTAATCGAGATCTTTCGATCGTTTACTCTGTTACGCGTTGTATATGCAGTTAGTTACTAAGCAAAATATATTCACCTTTATCGTGAACCGATGCCAAAAGCATTGTAATGTGAGCATATACAAATATAAATAGCACACAAGACATACGTTACTGTGATGTTATAAAGATGCATGTTCAGTTCGATCTACTGCAGTAGTGCTTCTGCCGCCCTAGTACTGCTCTTTCATAGGACGCAGCCTATATTGAATAAACTATTTAAAATAACATAACGCCTTTGTTCCCTGAAGGGTATGGCAGAGGTGTACATGCATATAGTACACCCACATTTTGCCAATTATGTTTGAGTCCCATATAAAGGGGCGCGCCTATTGCCATCAACCAGACTCAAGGCTATTAATGAGAAATTCCTGATGGAAAAACCCAACAACACGTCGCCCGACCTGGGCATTGAACCCACGACCTCATGCTCAGCAGAACCGCTTGCGACCAGTCAGTCCCAACGATTTAACACAACATTAAAAGATGTTTAATAACGGGTGCTTGGATTCTATAGAATCCAATATGGTAAACATGTTGCAGTTCTCATAACAATTACTTAGAATTAAAGGCATGTAATAAAATAAAACTTGCCTCCTTGTTCACATAATAAGCCGAGGCAACTAGTCATACAGGCAGCTGTCAAAACAGCTATTCTCTCTGTCAAAATATTTTCAGTAGCTGGCATTCTCGATATTGCAAACATTATAGTACTACGTTGTTTTTAAGCCTTTCCTTTGTACCTGCTAGCTACAAGTCATAAATACAATCGTACCACACAGCTAATGCTTCACTGACGGTTAGGTGGAGCCTCAAGATAATGTGTGACACGGAGCGCGAGCACTGCGTCGACGCGACACCACACGGCTTCATGGTGTACTCAGTCTCAACTATTTTCGACTTACTGATGTATGATTTGATTTATTTTATTAATCTATGCATTTAGGTAATCGCTAATTATTTCGTAAATATTCTTGTATATAAAAGGTTAAGTTTAGCAATAAAGATCATTCGTATCGCAATCGTCTTTCACTCCAGACACTATTAGGGACTCCTACCTCAACACCTTCTATTACGGGTTCGTCGTTAAGGGTAGTCAGAAGCCTGAAAGTCTGACAATCAGTCTTACTAAGCGGTATCATACCTATATATTACCCAGCATTTAACATAGTGCAACTGCCTATCTGAATAGGCAGTTACTCCATGTAAAATCGAGTATTCTGCTGGCTCCGGTTAGACTAGACGACTCCAACATAGTTAGGAAATGGCTAGTTAGATGATGACGATTTAACACAGCACTGCGTTGTTATGAAGCTTTTCCTTCTATTATTGATCAATTGTTTTACAGTGTCATCAACTACAAGCATAGCTAGTGTTGTATGCAGTTGAAGAGTACAGCAGGCGCTCTGACAACCGGCGTCCATTTCTTTTCGCCAATGCCGATTATCGGAAACGCTGGTTTATTGGATTTCTGTAGGAAATTTCAGCTAGCTAGTAAGAAATAATTTTAACACAGATTTGCAAAGTAAAATCTTTATTAGTTTACGTAATAATACCTACTCGTAAAATCAAACCGGACTGCTCGAACGACAACGATCAATGCGCGTTTGATACAAAAGTGCTGGACTACAGAGCGCGCGCATTGATTGTTATTAAGTCGTCCAACTCTTCGTAGGAGACGGATATCTACGGTAAGAGAGCTAACTTAGGAAACGCTGGAATATTGGACGTGTCGGATTAGTGAGCGCCGGATTACCGAGCTCCTACAGTACTTCACTTTATGTTTGGACCTGAAAAAGTTACCAGCGTTTTGACATTGCAGGGTAAACCATACCAAAGCTTGTGTTTCCTAGAAAAGCGGTGGCCGCCTCATAGCGTCTGCGTCTGCGCTTACCGGCGAATGACGTCACTGAAACGTTATTTATGAAAGTAAGTAGATGTGTTTTTCTTATAAGTTCTCTTTGACACCGTGAAGTCAAACCCTACTGCCATCATTTTCATGACAGCCGTCACTGCGGCCGTCATGTGGCGGCCACCGCTCTTCTACATAGGAAACCGTAGCTTAACTTCGCAATTGCGAATCGCTTCGGTTTCTGAAATCCTGATCGAGTAGGTATTATGTAAACTGATCTGTCAAATCTTAAGTAATTTGCTGTTGTGATAGATTGACAGAATAAACAAAAGCCAATCAAATCACTTGACAAGAGATTTGACAACAGATCCAATTGGATAACATTCAGAAACCTATTCCATTTTCACAGCTAAACTAGGACCGATTGCGATGAAAATTGACACAGAAGTACTTGGGTCTTTAGACAGGTAAGCAGTAACGTTTTGTTTCGAAAATTTAAACTTTACAAAATTTGTGAAGCAGCGGAACAAAGTTAACCTTTGACAGTCACAACAAGAAGACTATCCAAATTGAGTCCAACACGTCATAGTCTTTGTCTTCCAGTCGTGATCGTGGTGTGGGACTGAGTTTAACACACATACATCAACTGAACGCCTTCGCCCCATGGGGGTAAGCAGAAACTACAGAAAGCCATCTGCTACGATCCTTACATACTCATTTTGCTTCGCATTCGTTCATAAAACTGTTCGCACACCGGTTACGAGTACTACGCACCTGACCTTTCTGAAGAAAATCGCCACTAACGTATATGTCCTACAGCTTTATTTGCTTAAATGCGGTTACAAAGGTGTTAAGAGGGTTTATCCTAAAAGTTGGCAACGTCGCAAATAACTGTCAAATATTTACCTGTTTTGATTCTTAAAGCAATATTACTGAATATAAATAAGAAATGTGGCTAACTAGCGAACTAGAATATTAATAATGAATTGCAATTATAACATTGAATTTGATGTTGTACCCATTTTAGGTGTAAAAACGCATTTGGAAAGTTTCCGAATAGTATTTTTACATCTAAAACTAAACATTCGGTGTCTCGGTGTTGCCCACCTTCAGAATAAACGCTCTTAATAAATAAGTATTCTTCTCCGATGACACATTTCGCAATATTTTGGCATGCAAATATTAATAGCAAGGCTTATTTAAATAAGCAATTATCTATACCTAACTGAAGTTAAAAATATTTACTAAACATGAAATTATTTCAAGTAAATCAAGCTTCAATTTACACAACAGAATTAAATTAAAATCACCTGCCGGCGGCATTGGATTGTTTTCCATTATCTGTGACTGTAGCGATAAAAAAGTTAATACTGCATTAAACATCAGTATCTTGCTATCTTCTTGCCAAAAGAAAAAACTGACACCTTTATAATGACCTAGATACAATTTTTCACCTCACCACATCAAACCAACGTAAGCCATTACTTTACGAGCGCAAGAACAAATACGTACGTTATAGCTTTAACAGCTATTTATGAGTTAGACGAGTAATAACAAACAATGATTTACTACGTGTATGTTGTGGACATTGGTGCTCGAAAATAGACATTTACCTACCTGTCTCTATCTTGCCGTGTGGTTTCAGGAAAAGAATTATGCTAACTTTTCCTTAATCCTGTGAAGCTCAAATGGGAGTTATTATGTCCAAATGTCTACGTCTTTCATGGCGTTAGGCCACCGCCACCTTCACCAGAACGTCACCGAGAATGAGATGACAGCGCCGAAGTAGGGATACATACATTTACTATGGTTGTGTGTCCGCTGCACGTCAGTCACCCGAGCGCCGTCATCCCGGCCGCCGAAGTTTCGAGGAGTTCTGCGCGACCGCTAGAGTTCGGCCCGAGATTGTGACGGGCCGTCGTTGTGCAGGCTATACAAAACACATTTGATCTCATTCACACTTTGCCGTCGCACCGGCGCTGTTCGCCCGGCTTTTATAACACACTTAACCGCCGAGTTCGGTGGTGGTAGCCAAACCATCGGCGTTACCGGGACGTCACGTTCGGTTCGAATAATCGTTTGTCGGCGGCGCGCTACGTCCCGGTGATGGCTGCGGTGGACAAACACCTTAAGTGTTGATGTCAACCACTAGTACCAAGCAAAAGCTCAGTCGCCCGTCCATCTTTGTTTTTATCAGAATATTATCAGTACTACAGTACCGCAGTCTATAAATAAATAGCAAATGGCAATATTATGAATAGCCAATACTTAATACCCCTGCTAATCCTTTCGGCGAATTCTAGCACCATTTGTATTTTCCTTTAACAATCCATCCATCAGGTAGAGGAAAGGTCAGATGATAGACTATATTTAGCCATGAATAGGTTTCGGGCTAACAGGCTATTTTAAGCACTTACAACGTTTTGCACTTACATGAAACGAATAGCGGCCAGCACCTTGATATTTTGAATACTATTCTAACAAATATTTTTATTTTTCACTTGATATAATAAGGTAACTCCAACTATTTTAAGGTTTAGTATCCAGAATTAACACTCTTACCAAGGGGTATCGTGATACCCAGTACCTGGGTTCTTCTTCTTTTCGTGTGGTTAGTGACTAACCTGGTGTCAGAGTTTTAAAACCGCCCATGGCCCTCTAACTTGGCTTCACATGCCGTCGAGAAATAACTCTCAGGCATGCCGGTTTCATAATCATAATCATCATTTATTGCATTCATGTAGTTAACAAGTTGTTACAAGTATATAGGTTTCATTCATAAACCGTGCTAGGGCACAGCAATATAAATAGTTTAATTTTGCTACAGTGTCACAATATAAAAAACACCACTGTGCTTAAACAAAAATACTAATTTTAACATGTATAGCAGATGACCATTATTTGTTATTTAAATAAGTAAGTGTCATTGCTAGTGTTCATTTCCTGCCAGGGTTGCGAGTTTGTCCGAAAGGGATATCGCGGCCCCGGCACTCAGGCCACGGAAGGAACACGGGTGGGTTTTAGTCAGTAAAACTCTGACACGCCCTCCCGCTCCGCCCAGAGCGGCAGAAGTTACACTTGAGAGCAATAAAATCGCACACCCCTTGTAATTTGGTTTATTACTGATTGTTTTCTAAAATCGAAAGATATTGAGTAAAAATCATTAGACAAAATTAAAGCATACAAGCTTAGCTTTACAAAAACATAAAATTAAAATCATTGACCTTCACGTAACTTACAAAAACCGACCGTACACCGAATTCCCCAAATTCACGCGTTTGCGTTGTCACTACTTGCACCCTTAGCCGCAGGTATAAAAAGGTCAGTTTATTGGAATTTTTATTCAGTTGCATACCGAAGGTCAACGTGATAACATCTCTACTGGAAGCATACGGATTTACTGGAAAAATATGGATACCACGCCCGCAGAAGCCGCTCAAGTTATTGCCTTGCTCGAAGCAGGCCATAACCAAAGTGAAGTTGCTCGACGGCTAAATTTGAGCCGCTACTCTGTTCGTCGTGTATACCAGAGGTTCCAAGAGACCGGTGGCTACATTCGGCGACCAGGATCTGGCCGGCGACGCACAACATCAGAGCGTGATGACCGCTTTCTTGTGACAAGGTCTTTGAGAAATCGGCAACTGAACGCGGTTCAACTGGGACAACAGCTTCGAGAAGTTCGCAATGTCAGTATAAGTCGGTGGACAGTTCGAAGAAGACTAGGTGAAGCAGGAATGACTTCACATCGCCCAGCAAATGGTCCCAAATTGACCACAGCTCACCGACAAGCCCGGCTACAATTTGCTAGGGAACATTTAAATTGGACGTATGACCAATGGCGGGCTGTTATGTTCTCTGATGAGTGCAGAATGACTTTACATGGTCATGATGGACGCTCTAGGGTCTACAGAAGGTCATCAGAGCGATTTTCACAATGCTGCATAAGCGAACGTGTGGCTTTTGGAGGTGGATCGTGTATGTTTTGGGGTGGCATAATGTTGGACACTAAAACTGACATTGTATTCATCACTACGGCGAATACCGGCCCGAGATCGAGAAGTTTGACGGCTGCACGATACGTCGAAGAAGTGCTCGAAGAACATGTGAGGCCGCTTGCGTGGCTTATGGGAGAAGATTTTCTCTTAATGCGTGCATTAAGAGAAAATCTAACTGTTCTAGCGACATGCGGTCTGGCGTTGTCGTGACAACGCCAGACCGCATGTCGCTAGAACAGTTTGCGACTACATGGAAGATGTTGGAATCACCGCGATGGAGTGGCCAGCTCGTAGTCCTGATCTCAATCCGATTGAGCATGTCTGGGATGAGCTAAAAAGAAGAGTTCGAGCAAGAAGCCCTGCTCCTACGCGCCTCCAAGAGCTTCAACTTGCCATTGAAGAGGAGTGGAACGCCATACCACAAGATTTCATGGTGAAATTAATACGGTCCATGAAAAACCGATTAAGAGCTGTAATCAAGGCTAGGGGAGGGAATACACCTTATTAAAAAACAATTTGATCAAGCATTTTGAGTTTTATTTTTATTCTTTGTTAAGCTAAATTGGGTAATTTTATCCGTATGTTGGGTTTTGTGCCCTAAAACTCCCTATGGGTACTTTTTTTACACTGTATTTGATATCATTAGAAAGGTACTGAAGTAAACATTCAAATAGTGTAAGTTTTATTTTAATATGTATTCACATTTATGAAAAAAACTGCTTTAACAACAAAAAGTCAACGTGTGCGATTTTATTGCTCTCAAGTGTATTTGATAATTTCCCACCTAAAAAAAAAGGCAGGCCGGTTTTTTCACCATGTTTTCATCCACCGTTTTTGAAGCAAGTGATAAATTATACAATACGCACATGAATCCGAAAAATCAGAGGAGTAACTGGGTAGTGGACGTCAGGTAGGTCGCTGCATATAAAATACTGGTAGTCAGCTGCATCTGGTTAGACTGGAAGCCGACCGCAACATTGCGAAAATGATAGGCAGATTGATTTATTGATTTCTGTCCAGATTTAACAGAGGTTAGCATGTTTACAGCAACATGAGAACGTGGACGAAATGTAAAGAATAATGAAACTATCAATCACAATAAAATCTATACGTTATTAATTCCAGAATGCGGAATCCTAGCTTTATTTTCGCTCCAAACTGCCATTTTTATAATAATGTCAGAGGTTAAAAAGCCAAAACAAAACTACACAAAAAAAAGTTTGCCATGAGAAATTCAATAGAAACCAGACCTCCTTGCCTCGACAGTAATAATTTTAGTTTTCAAAACAATATGCCGAACACCATAAAAACGTGCATCCACGTTGTAAATCGCACTTATTACCATAACTTCGTTTCGTGTAATAAAATCCATGGGGTTTTCTGCCCTTTTTTTTCTTATGGCTGTCCATATACTTATTGTATTCTGTCTCCCTCTAAAGTGTTATGTTTACGATTGTGATAGCACCACCTACCTTCGTATATCGTCTGAATGGTTATGTTATAGTATGAATGATGGTAGGTATTATTTTCATGGTTTCTTAGTGTGAAGATAAGGAAATGTATGGTTTGTTTGATCGCTTTTTGCCTTCAGCAAACGCGGAGCTTTTTGCCCAGCATTTGCATTTGGTGTTCTTCCCAGCTCAAGCACTAGGAAGTGGTGAGGAGAGGTTTTGGGAACTGTCTTATGTAATTTTGACGTTCGAAAAGTGCTGATTCTCACCTTAGTTTGAATAAAAATGACTTTTGATTTTCATTGATCTTTTATTTTTAGGTCGGCTTGCACAGTGGCACTGGCTCTGTCGCCGGCCGGCCTTGCCGCCGAGCAAGCCGCGGTGCACCCAAAGGATCCGCAAAACAAAGGAGTGCCGCTTGTGTAGCCTTTCCGACATTCATTGATATGTCTTTCAGGCTAATAGTAGGTTCTTAAGTCATACAGTATTTACATTTTTTGCCTCATTGACCGAGAGGTTGCAAGCGCGACTGCTGAGCCGGAAGGGTTCTGTCTTCGACTCTCAAGTTTGCAAGGTGTAATTGGGTTTTTTCATTTGGGATTTCTCAGTAAGATCCCAAACTCAAACTATTATTTCAAATAAACTAATTACAGGCACTTTTTAACCGGCGAAAAAAAAAGGAGGAGGTTCTCAAGTCGACGCGTATATATATATTTTTTTCTTTTTATGTATCACTACTCTATAACTTTTTAATGAGTTGTCCGATTTGAACGATTCTTGTTTTATTGGGGAGGGTATACCTCGAAGTTGGTCTCATGTAAAATTGAAAACCAAAAAAATTGGGGTTGATTGATTTTTTACCTACTACTACCTACTACGAGTTTTCAACTGTGAACCGATGCTGTTGTAATTTCGCGCACATAATGTAGTTCTGATGACACAATCTCATAATAAAGACCTGGAGTTGATCTGATGATGGAGACGGAAGACAGTCGCGAGACCTCCTCACCAGTTTACAGCAGCTACATCATGTTTGGGCTTATTTCATTCACCTTTTTGAGAACTTTAGACCTAGCTGGGGTATGACTGTCATCGAGGGTCTAACGATGGAGACGGAATGCTGTTGAGGAAATTTCTTACTTGAGGAAAACAATAAAATTAAATGGTAACTCAAAACCGAAAAATAAAAAACTTTTTTACAAAAAAAAATACCGACTCAAAAAAAAAACTGAAACTAATTAAATTAGTTTAGGAGCTTATTATTAAAAGGTTATTTTTTTAATATTCGCTTTTTAGTTTTTTTTGCGTCGGTTAAATTTTTTGTAAAAAAGTTTTTTGAATTGTCAAGGGGTCGGCGGTCAGTCAGAAAGACGAAGCTAGTTGCCCATTCCAAAGCGTAGTAGGTTCCTATGGAGAAGAATGGGCAAGAACTCCCGTCCCGGACTCGGAATTCGTTAAACATAACTAGCTAAATGTGAGTGTACTTATCTCTGCCTATCTCCTCGAGCGATACTGGCGTGATGTAATATAGTTAAAACATTGTCTGACATTAACTTTTTATTTTCTTTCGATTGTTATTTGAATGTACGGATGTCATAATCTAATCAATCAATGTTTTTATGCTTGTCTGTTTTGGAAAAACGAAGTCTTGCTGAACAATGGTTATTATGGGACCCGTTCTTGAGATAATAGACGTACATCCATTGTAGAGTATTGAATTTCTTCCAATAGATTGACGAGGCCTGTGCCTGGCACGTTATGACAGTTGGATTGGCAATATCAATGCACATAATTAGAAGCTGCTATCTACACTGAAGCTTATCTTGGCCCGTAGCCATTAGGCTTCTCATGGTATTATAGGCCAGTATTATTCACAGCTCATGGACTGGTCATTGCTGTAGGAAAATGCGGGTGCCCAAAATTAGCATCTTAAATGGCTTGACTGCCCCGTAGGTCTAGTGGCCGCAAGTGCTACCTGTTGAGCATGAGGTCCTGGGTTCGATTCCCAGGTCGGGCAAAGTGACATTGGGTTTTTCCGTTAGGAAATTTTCAGTAGCAGCCCGGAGTCTGTTTTTGTGCCCGGTTAATAGCAAAAGGCTCGTCCCCTATTACATGGGATTTAAATATAACTGGGGTTTTTGTACTGGACCATACCTAGGAACTTTAAGGAGATATTGAAGGTCAAAGAGTTCCTGCTTTTTTTTAAAAAGAAAACATGGTTTAAATGTTGACTTCAAATTCTCCAACGATCCTTGCACCGTTGCATGCAACCATAATCACATTTTTTGCGTGCGTTGCTGCTACCTTCTGAATTTAGTTTTCACACCAAAAAAATTACGTTTCCAAAAATAAAAAGTTACATAGTTTTATGTACAGAATGCGTAGGTGACGTCTTCGTGAAGAGTCTTGTTACACCCTGGATGTACACCTCTGCCCAACCTTTCGGGATTTACAGGCATGATGTCATGGTATTTAAATAGCGTTTATATAGCTTTCACGATAGTTCTTAAATGTAAGTCCGGCGCATCCTGGTTCTTTACTACGTCACCTATGTCTAAAATATGTCGCTTTAGATTAGATGATGTGTAACTTGCATACGGGGGCATGTACGGTACGGTGAAACTATACAGTACCGACGACTAAGCATTTTATTAATAGGTAAAATTTGTTTGTAAGTTTGTATGTAGGGGATAATCTCCGGAACTAACAGTCGGATTTGAAAAATTATTTTTGCATTGGATAGCCCAATTCTTGAGGAAGGTTATAGTCTCGCGGACGAAGTCGTGGGCAGAAGCATATATATATTATTAATTCGTGAAGCAAAAACTTTGTACCCCTTTTTAAGAAAATTACGCGAACGGAGTAGGAAAATTGGCGCAGAAAGCTACTACCGTGCGTTTGACACACTTTTTTATGGTTATGACTTTGACTTTAGAATATCATGACATGGCAGCATGGAATAAGTATGTACTATACATAGAATTTAGTATGAACTTTTAAATGAATTATGGTCAAATTTCGACCACTGGGCGACCAGTAGATAATATTAATTGAGCAATTAGTACATGATTAGCGGTCAATGCGGGTACTCCCTCGCTCCTATATATAATAAACTTCAAAAGGGCCGTTAATTACATTTATTTTACCTTAAACATAGCAGTATTATTGACAATCTTTCAACATTCTACATGGTCCTTCGAGCCGGATTAATTCGCTAAGTTCAAAGATGATCGATCTAGCTGAATGTCTCTTTTACTCAATAAACCACACAACACCTTTAGATATCTAAAAATATCCCTATTCACCTAGACTTTCTCAACTATGTTAAAAGCTTTTCCAACTTTGCCTTGGACGATATTTTCTAAAAAAACCTTTCTTGAAAAGGTTTCCATTTTATAAAATCTCGACTCTATCCACCACTTGTTCTGTTAAACACACAATACAATTTAAATTAGCCAACCTAAGCTACTGCAAATGAAACTGTTATCTAAATGAATATAATTAAGAGCAGAAGTTAGTTTTTATTACTTGAGTATGAAACAGCTTGCTTCGTACTCATAAAACTTGGATTATTTGAATAGTTTTCTCAGAGGAAGAAAATTTAAGATGTTTTGTTTTCTAACGTTCTCTGATTTTCTTTTTTTTACACTAATAACATAAAATCACGCCTGTCTTCTCTGAAGGGTTAGGCAAAGGTGTGCCTATAGTACATACACATTTCATGCAGTGATAGCCTAGTGGTGTGACCGTCGGACTGCCAAGTCATAGGTCTCGAACCGAAGGCTCGCACTTCTGACTTTTCGGATTCATGTGCGTATTGTATAACTATCACTTGCTTCAAAAACGGTGAAGGAAAACATCATGAGGAAACCGGCATGCCTTTTTTTTTTGACGGTGGGAAATTATCAAATAACTTCTCCCACTCTAAAACCCACCCGTGTTCCTTCCGTTGCCTGTGTGCCGGGGCCGCGATATCCCTTTCGGACAAACTCGCAACCCTAGCAGTCATTGTTCCTTACGGACTCCGTCAGTTGGTGCTGACATCTCTTTGAGGTGCGCGTGGTACACAACGCGCCGTCGACCCGGGCCTGGTCCTTTTCGGACGACGAGCTACCCATTGCTAACCGTCCGCAAGCCCGCGCCTACGGTGGAAACCGGCATGCCTGAGAGATATTTCTTGACGGCATGTGAAGCCAAGTCGGAGGCCCATGGGCGGCTTTAAAAATCTGACACCAGGTTAGTCACTAACCACACGAAAAGAAGAAGACCCACTTATCATCAATTATATTTCAGTCCCATGACATAGGGGCAAGCCTATTGCCATCAACCGAGCAAAAATTCAGACTGCGGGCTACTACTAAGAAATTCCAGATGAAAAAACCCAATAACACTTTGCCCGACCCGGAAACCGAACCCAGGATCACATTCTCAGAAGTGGCGGTTGTGACCACTCGACTAACGAGGCAGTTTTATGTTACTGCGTAGAAATACCTTTTACCATTTTTTACCTACCACAGCTTTTCAGTAAGTAAGATTCAGACCTTAGTCGTTGTCAGTTCAGAGGATCAATACAAACTAGTCTTTGTGAGTAGGTACAGGTTCTGGCAAAAACCCCTGAAATACTATGGTAACTGAATTCGTAAAAAATCGGGAAACTTTAAAACCATTAGTTTTGGCGTGCAAGAATCAACAAAATTCGTCTGTTATTCAAACAAATTAAAAGGCCCCCTTAAATTTTCGCTTTTCAATATCACCCCAAAAATATGCCGTAGGTAAAACAAATTAATATCATATTTAATAAATCCTTCGCTCAAAAACCCTTTGTGTTCTCACGTAATACGTCACACGTACGGGACTCATTATTCATGACGTCACTAACTGAGTGGTGACGTCAGAGAGTCGTGTTACAGATTTTCGCGTCAATATTGAGTTTTTGCGTCGAAATGAAAAATGGTATTACGTTTTGTTATTGGAAGTTTTGATGGATTTCAGGTTTGATGTTTGAGCTACCGTTTTCTAACGGTTGTAATGAAAAAAAAAAACTGAGAACTGGTTTTAGTCAGTTTCAGTAGCAGCCCGGAGTCTGGATTTGTGCCCAGTTGTTGCCAGTAGGCTCGCCCTCTACTAAATGGGACTTAAACCTATCTGACGACTAAACGGAAAAATCCAAGATGGCGGCTGCGAAAATTTTATTTTTATTTAAATCAGACGTGAGAAGGAACTTTATTAATGACGGAGGTCCCCCGATCGCAAACTTTTTTATTTTGTAGAAACTACATATTAGTACTATTAGTTGAAACTATGTTTCTTTTTTTCGATGCTTTGTGCCCATTATACCCGAGGAAGTTTGTGGACTAACAGGAAATCATTACAATTTGACTTTAGGAACATATTTGCAATTTCATCATATTCTCGAAAGTATGATGAAAAATCAAACAAAACCTCAGCAGCAGACGAAGATGAACTTTTAATTGAAGTCGGCTACCTTCCGAGTCTATACGCGAACTTCTTTAATAATTACTGTCTGCGGGTTCAGATTTGGTCTAAGTGGTAAAAGCGAGCGATTGTAAGCAAAAAGGCAAAAATATCAATCTGTCTAGCCTTTTCCCAACCATATTGAGGTCGACTTCCAGTCTAAACCGGATGCAGCTGAATACCAGTATTTTACAAGGAGCGACTGCCTATCTGACTTCCACAACTATTACGATCCCCTTGGTAAGACTGGTTGGCAGTCTTTCGGGCTTCGGACGACCCGTAACGACTGCCAAAGATCCACGAATGACAGCTGAGATCAACGGCTTAACATGCTTTCCCAGGCACGGAGGAGTCTCGGTATGTAAAGATGGTCCCCCATTCTCGAACCGACCTCGGCAAGCGTAGCTTGACCTGATGGATCGACAAGTGCGGCTGTTATTACTTAGCTACGAGCTCCTTTGCCAAAAGACCGTAGGCATAGTTGGTGGAGGCAAATCATCCGTAACTATTGAAACATCCGGCAAGATGAAATCTTACGAGACACACCAACTCTCAAAGGAGCTACAAAAATGTCCACTGCTGGACATAGGCTTCCCCCAAGGCACCGCCACTTCGACCGGTTCTGTACTTCCCGCTTCCAACGGATTCCTGCGAGCTTCACAAGGTCATCAGTCCACGTTGTGGGAGGCCGTCCAACGCTACGTCTTCTGGTACGCGGTCGTCACTCCAGAACCTTTCGGCCCCATCGGCCATCTGTTATGCGAGCAATGTGCCCAGTGTGGTAGTGGGCAACTGCCAATTAGTTTTGCGGAAAATACAGATAATCGACTAAATATAAATCTTAAATTCATTCACGGACAGACAAGACCAAACCCAAACTGCTGGTTCTAGAGGCATGAAGTTTTGCTCATGAGTTCCTTATACAACAAAAGTGGGCACTAAGGAAGGATTCTTGAAAATGCTTACCCTAAAAGAATTAAATATGGGATGAAAGTTGATATGGAAGTTCATTTTGCCGATGGTAAAAAGGGCACTTGCTTTTATCTCATAGGTCGAAGCTTGATATGTTAAAACGTGAGCAGCAAATATATTTGACGATCTCCGTCATTATGACAAGAAATGCAGTTAACAGTGTTACCAGTGAGAAATACTAGTAATTATACTTAGTAGTTTAACTTGAGCAAAAAGAAGGCAACGTCATAAAAAATCTTACATGATGCCAAAACGATTTCATCACAAATTGTAAGCAAACCCTATGGAAATATGTTTGTTTGCGCATGATTCGTCGAATTTAAAGCCGCTGACGGATGGATAGATTACAGCTATATATCTAGGCGATGGACTTTGGACTAACACTAAATAGTTTACTTCATGTGGTATGGATGACGCTGATGCAATGACGTCACTTATAGTAAGCAGTAACATTCCTTTGCCTTCATTTGTTTCAATAAGCTTTGACTATATTTTACAACACCTTCAGTGGGAGCTGCCATGGAGATGTTTGATTGAAATCTTATTCCTTTATTATTATCTATCTATATCCTGTATTATTTTGGTTCCTAGAATTAATCCATGTTTAACATGTAACCATCTACTTTTACACTTATCTTTTCTTTTATTTTCTCTTCTTCTTAGAATCGTGTCATTGCCTTCTGTCTCCATCTTCTCTATCTATTTAAGTTTAACGCTTAAGTATAATTTTACAACTGTTTAGTGTTATAAGTAAACTTCATTCTTATTTAACCTGGTATCATCTACCGCTACACTTTTCTTCTCTACTTCTTCTTGTCCGGATCGTTTTATTACATACTGTCTCCATTTTCTCCAACTGTAAAACTTCAATACTAGTCTTATTAAATCAACAGTTTTTATTCCTTCCTCCATTGACTTCCCAGTACTCTAGTCATGTATAATACTAATATTTGAATTCACTGTTCCCTATTTAGACTCCAGCATCATACATTTATGATCTTCGTAAACACAAAAACCGATTACAGTCCGACATTTATTTACTACAGCCGTTTTATCTTGAACTAGTGTTTAGATCAACGGGGCCTGTCTATCTAGCTAGCTGAATTGATTTTAATAAGGTTTATGACTTGAGGAGTTTGTTTCACTAATTTATTAGCACAAGGTCGCACTTTATCTGCGCATATTCCATCATCCTACGTTTGCGAAGTAATAAAGCAGACTCTAGTTAAACCTGCTTTTAAAAATACACATTCACCAGTAACATCATCTTTCATAATCATTTCTGCCGAAAGGCGGTCAGTGCTGGACATAGGCCTCCCCAAAGCACATCCATTTTTGCTGTTCTGTGCTTCTTTTTCCGCATTCAGCGAATTCCTGCGGCCTTCACCAGGTCATTGGTCCAACTTGTGGGGGGCCTTCCAACGCTACGTCTTCCGGTACGCGGTCGCCACTCCAGAACCTTGCGGCTCCATCGGCCATCTGTTCTGCAACCAGTAACATGCTAAAAGTCTTTCCCAAGTTCAGCTGTTTGACTTCTTACACCTATGTCCATAATATCCCCTGTCGAACACAATCCGAAGGATTTTGAAGAAAATATTTAATCCATTGTTTCATAGGTTTGAAAACCAAAAGTCTGCTCAACAACGTAACCAATGATTGTTGTTGAACTGTAAAATGTTATACCATGCCAAAATATGATGGCAATACGCCATCGAAAGCGTGTTACGCAATTACCCCGCTGACCAAATCTCTCCTTTCACTGTAGAATGCTTTTGAAAATATTTTCGTTTACAATAGGTTAGGTTAGCTTGGATTGGTTTGTCTGTAAAAGATCGCTTTTAGCGATAAGACCGCCCATTGTGTCACTCTATGTAAAATTATTAAAATATCTGTAATTTTTATGGTGTACATAATAAAGAATATTCTATCTATCCGTTTTGGACTTTTTACGAAACTTAAATAAATCAAGGAAACCGGCATTCAAATAGATTTGATGTTTGGTAAGATTCCTTTTATCACTCCCTTGCTCATTTCCGCTTTTGTCTTTTACCACAACCCAGCGACTGGGGTAAGCTGATATCCCATCGGGAACAGCAATTAAATTCCGTACCTATCAATGTCCTGTTCAGCGCCATCTTCTGAAGTTCATTTTAACTTTTAGAAACCATATTAATTTGTTTCTTTTGTCTTTGAAACAAGACATAAAACAATGGCTCTAACAAAACAAAACCTAAAACCGAAGAACTATCTTCGGTTTTAGGTTTTGTTTTGTCTTCATTCGATGTGGCGGGAAGAAATGGCAAATTGTGACTAAAATAGAAATTCTTAGTAAAAACATTAGGGATGGACTACTTGGGGTTGCGGGTTTGTCCGAAAGGGATAACGCGGCCCCGGCACACAGGCAACGGAAGGAACACGGGTGGGTTTTAGTCAGTAAAAGTCTGACACACCCTCTCGCTCTGCCCAGAGCGGGAGAAGTCATTTGATGATTTCCCATCCTCAAAAAAAAAAAAAAAAAGGGATGGACTACTGAGTAATTCTAATGGAATTTTTATAAATGTTAATTTCTCAGTAGCAGCCCGGAGTCTGGATTTGTGCCCGGTTGATGGCTATAGGCTCGCACCCTATTACATGGGACTTAAACATAACTAGCGAAATGTGGGTGAACTATAAGTACACCTCGCCCTCAACCCTTTGGGCAAATAATGCGTGAAGTTATGTTAAGTTAACTGTCAATCTTTTGATTTCCCCGAGATATCCTGGAAAGGTGTTTCATTACATAGTATCTGGTCAAACGAGCTCTGCTCGGGTGAAAATAGAGAAAGTTCATACTAATTCCATGCTGCCACGATACGTAGGTACTTACTAATTTCATGCTGCCATGAAAGTAGGGACTTACTTATTCTATGCTGCCGTGTCATTATTCTAAGGTAGCCATCTAGTTCTAAACTTTTGGCGACAGAGCTCTGCTCGAAAGTACGAAGAAAACGATTTTTCCCAGATATAACTATGATAGCTAGACCCCATTGCAACTTTCATCGAAATCGTTAGAAGCGTTTTCGAGTTTACGTGATTACAAATATATCTATACATATAAAATGCTTTGTCCTGAATGACTAACTGACGGATCAACGCACAGCCTAAACTGCTGATTGTAGAGACCTGAAACTTAGAGGTGTGTTCTTTGTATGACGTAGGCATTCGATAAGAAATTTTCCGAAATTCTACCCCTAAGGGAGTGAAAAAGGGGGGCAAAGTTTGTATGGGACAACGTGATTCCTTGGTCCAATCGTATTTTATTGAAATTCATCCCCTAACGGGGTCAAATAGGGGCAAAAACTTAGTTTGGGAGTGATATGCTCCGAAGTTGATATCAATACTCCTTATTACTTTTGATTTAAATTACATTTTATTTTGACACATGTTTGAAAACTCAATCCGATTTTATTCAAAAAAGGTTGAACTCACATAATGGCTTGGTGCTTGTAATGCAAATACTCTTTAAAATTGGAATGTCTCGAAAGTCACCGTACTATACATTTTAGTACCGCATTTGAAGGTTTCTAAGCTTTACAGAGGTCTGTATTTATTCCTAGGATTCCCCTAACACCATCAAATTAGCCCTTCGAATTCAAGAGAGTGCAGTTTCCCATCAGTTTCCCATATAAGTATAGTAAAAAAAAAAACCTCTTAAGGTATCGGGAGTAGACTTGAGGGAAAGCTGCTTCTCCCACGGCCAGTTTTATGTGGCATGCTCCAGAGTAAGCGCACAGAGTAGCCTGGTGATTCTAGCACCCGAAGGTAAAACAAAATATTGTTTACCACGAAATACTGCGGTAGGTGTAGTATTTCGATTTCGTTGTAAAAAGATAATATACTCGTGTAACTTTCGCCAGATCAAAGGCCGAGCTTAGTGTTCATAAAATATTGCATTTTTTTTACAAGTTTTGGTAACCTTTATATGAAGAAAGAAAGAAAGAAAAATTGTTTATTCTGCACAAACAAAACGCACATATAAAGATAAAAACACATAAAATACACATTTACAAAAGTAGCCAAAAGCCTCGTGTTCATCCCTACACTATAATAAAGATTTTTATATTTTATAATTATTCAAACATTTTAACATAATAATTTATACGAGTATGTTATAACAAAATTAATAACGTAAGAAACCAATATAAATCCTATTAGAACCATTTTCGACTTCTACGCGGACGAAGTTGCGGGCAAAAGCTAGTATATATATATACATACAAATATTGCTCGTTTAATTGTATAGGATAAAGATCACCTTTACTAACTGCTGAATAAAATACATATTTTTCAGTGGTTAATCGCAGTAACTTTTTGTAAAATCATTGGTTCTTGGAATAACACCTACCGATTACTACCTATTTCTGAAATTAATACCATTACTGTGGTGCAGTTTGAAGGGGTACCGGTAAAATGTATACTAGAGTTTGACTAGGATCTTTTAGCGCCTGAGTGACATTGACATGGGGGTATTGTTGGTAAACATTTGTGAAATTGTCACATAAATAAATTGCATTGTCAAAACAAAATGGCGGCGTTAGTTCTAATTTTGGCCACGAGCCAAAACATCCTTGTATCATTGAAAATGAGACTATACAGCTCAATTTACAATGCCGCGGAACTGAATAGAAGCGAATTTTTGTCACGAAATTGGGTTAAAGCATACTGAACTTTATGTAAATTGTGTAACGTATAAACTAGATATGAGCAGAAAAACAAGTCGCGCGTCTTCCGGAGTATTTTCGCGCATTCTCGGGAATTCCCGCAGCTAGCATCTCGAATCTAGTTTGTACGTTAAACAATTGACATAAAGTTCATTATTCTTTACACAATTTCGTTACAATAATTTGATAAAATGCTTCCATTCCCTTCCATTGCAATGTAAATTGAGCCTTTCAATAGACTTTCGTTAATAACCAGCATGGATATAATAAAAATCAAATAAAATGTGTACCTAATGGATGTTAGTATAATTATGACGTTCATTTAATTATGTACAATGAATTTTCCTCATTTATCGAGAAAAAGCTCGTCAAGTTTATTGATTACGTTCTTCTCGCTAATGAGAGTCGAGGGCAATTCATTAGCACTTTTAAGTAAGGATCTAGGAACTAGCAAATTAAAAGGCTGGGAATAGAAAACCCGGATATAATGCCAAAAAGTGACCTACAATTTATAACATCACATAACGACTGTATTCTCCGAAGGGTTGGGCAGAAGTGTACCTATAGACCACTCATATTTCGCCAGTTACGTTTAAGTCCCATGTAATAGAGGACGAGCCTATTGCCATCAACCGGGCACAAATCCAGACTCCGGGCTGCCACTGAGAAATTCCAGATGGAAAAACCCAATAACACTTCCCCCCCCTACCCCCCCTGGACCTCATGCTCAGTGGTAGCGCTTGCGACCACTAGAACAACGAGACAATTTTATCTACAATTTATAGACCCTTAATTTTTAGTTCAAGAATATTGCAGAATTTTTTCCCCAAGTAGGTTTTTCTTTTATCCTCAGCCTATTACAACGATGCTTGACATAATCTAATCACGTCCTATTCAAACATTTCTCTGAATATTCTTACAACTGACTGTAGTCTTTACGCTGTTTTGTTAAGGTTAAATTTTCAGTAATACAATATCTCATTATGTCGTCTGAGACAAATTAAAGGGAGTCGTTTGTAAGAAAATGTAGCCTAATGATACGTTTTTAAGTTAGGAATTCGCTTGATTTATGAAAATGTCGAAGTCAACGTACTTTCGTCTCTAGAATAAGTTATTAAGTAATTTTATTTTAATTGATTAGACTGTGTTATTAAATAAATATTTAAGTTAAAGGCAAAGAAAATTTCAAGAACCAAAGAAGGACAAAAAATATGTTTATTTTATATTTGTTTATACCAATTCTGTATTAGTTCAAGTACAATAGTCAAGTTATTTTATTATATAAGCAAAAAAAAACAGGTAACTGACTGAAATAGATCGGGGAAAACTCGTAATGTAATTCTCCTGTCGTTAGATATCTCAATTTAAAACCCGTATGAATTTAAGGAAAATACAAAACTATATAATATTATTATAAAATATTTATGGTGATATTTTTGCTAAAAATAATCTTCTGCATTTATCTTATTATTAGAATTCGATAAATATTTATACTGAACTATATGAATCATGATAATATAATCCCAAGTCAATAATAGAATTGATCAAAGGTACTAGTTGGTACCTGGGCGATCGAACTCTGGTCTAGTGAAAATAGAGAATGCTCATTTAATAGTAAGATAGGATAGTTCATACTAATTCCATGTAAATAATGTACATTACTATTTCCATGCTGCTATGTCATTATTCTAAGGTAGCCATCTTGTTCTTAGCTTTGGGCGACCGAGCTCTGCTCGGGTGAAAATACGGAGGAAGCGTATTTTCCTAGATATTGAGACCTAGCTAGATCGATTTTTCGACCCTTATATTGCAACTTTCATCGAAATCGTTAGAGCCGTTTTCGAGAACGTGATTACAAATATATATGTTCCGTGTGGTGCCGAACTTAAAGAATAGTACGAACCCATTTCTTCCCGTGGGTGTCGTAAAGGCGACTAAGGGATTTACTAGAGAATGGGCAGCAGCGTTCTTTATGTATTTTAACACCATACTGCGATCGCCAACCCGCCTGCCGAGCGTGGCGATTATGGCAAACCCCCCCATTTGGGGGAGGCCTATGTTCAGTAGTGGAAATCTTTTGGCTCAAATGATGATGATGAATGATGATGTAGGTAGATATATAAATATTTTTATATAAATATTGGTCATTTAATAGTATAGGATTTAGATATCTTTATAAGCACTTATACTACTGACAATACTGCCCTAAATTGATACCAAGCATACCTACTCAATAAATAATAAACGCATTTATTTTTATGACGAGATTGCACTGTTGGTCGCAGGCACCACTGCTGAGCATGAGATGCTGGGTTCGATTCCCTAGTCGGGCAAAGTGTTATTTGATTTTTCATCTGGAATTTCGCAGCACAAGCCTAGAGTCTGGATTTATGCCCGGTTGATGGCAATAGGCTCGCCCCCTATTACATGGGACTTAAATAATGATGTAATTTTTATGATAGTGCCCATACATATACTCAAAATATAACCGCATATATCCATTAAGTTTTAGGTATTACATAAATTCCTGACTTAAACTGTAACTATTTTAAATTGGCATTTTGTAACTGTAATTTCTAACCTAATTATTTTTATTTGTTTCAGGTATTTAAACATTCAACGTTTGAAGAACAGAATATATTTTATTATTTTCATGTAACGTAAGTAGATATTATTTATGCCTACACTATCACAAAAGGTACACTTCAGTGCATGTAAAAGGTAACCAATTTTATCAGCTAACAAATTGTTACGTGGTTAAAATAATAACACTGTTTATTTTGAAGCATTCTAAGAACTTAATTTCGTATTAGAAACTACAAAATGAACACTGATTAGCGTGTCAGATATAAAGGATCGAACGTTTTCCTTGAATGCAACAGTATTTAGGCGCCACTTTGAAAAGCAAAGTCCGTTATAAAATACCGCTAAAAACCAACAATACTTGACTACCTAGTACTACTAGCATCTGCCCGTGACTTCGTCCGCGTGAAATTTCTGGATTTTTCATAGAATACTCACCAATACTGTAGCTTCCCATTAGGTAAAGAATTTTCGGTATCGAATCAGTAGTTCTGAAGTTACCCTCTGTTTATTTTTTTTTTAAATATTACATAATAATTCATAAAAAAATTGCTATACTATGTCGCCCATGGGCATGTGACCGCCCGTATTTTTCTGAATATTCATGACAAATTATCGATGATAAACTTAAAAAGGGGGGTCTATCTTTAATTGTTTTTTTTTTTCATTTTTTCTTATTTTTATTTTTTTCAGTATCCCGCTATATAATTTTATGTATAATCAACATAATTTCACTTATGTTTTTTAAAACAAATACTGTTTTTTTGGAAAAAAAAATCTTCACCTCCGTTTTTTTTTCATAGTCGACAAATTTTACTAAACATTTTTAGTTAATCCGATAAAATAACTCGTAAGCTATTAGAAATAATAAACAGAATACAAATCGAGCCAATAACATAGAAGATATGGCAAACGCTACTAAAAACATAAAAAATTGAATAACATGAAAAATATTAAAGATAGAAGACCCCCCCTTTTAAAGTTAATTTTCGATAATTTTTCATGAATATTCAGAAAAATACGGGCGGTCACATGCCCATGGGCGACATTGTATAAACAAAGAGCGCTTGTTTAAACATATAAGTAGGTACTACCATTAACCTCAAGCTTTTCTAAACTCGTGAATTTTCCGAGAATGGAATCGAGTCTTAATACTGAACATTATTGCGGCTAGCAACCAGCACTGAAATCCTCTGGGTCTAAGTGTTATTGCGGTGTAATGTTAGACTGTCCTCGTTTTCTATCGGAAAATCATTTTATAACCAGTATTGGAACTGTGCCCGATACCTGATAATAACATTGTCACTTATATTGGGATATAGCACCAGATTTAACCCTGAAATGCTGGCGTTACATGTAAAGTTGACAGTTTGTGTAGTGGCGAAAAATTAAAAACATGTCGGCAAGTGACAGCATGACATGACCTATTTATACAAAAAAAAAAATAGTTTTTATAATAAAAAAAAAATGTCCGCAGCAGGACAAATTGAACATTTAATTTGACTGTAATAAAAACTGAATCAAATACAAAAGCATACACTTGTTCAGTTAATATTGCAGGTTTCATAGGCAATTATTTATTTCCTTATTAAACAATGAAATATATTCCATATATCGTGACAAGGGTTTTCATAACAGTAGTTTTGTAGTTACAGTGGCGGACATCGTAAAGCATGAATATATAATTTTCTCATTGTAGTAGACTAGTAAACCTACTTTTACCTATGAATTTTTACGGCATATGTGTGGAATTTGTTTTTAAATCGCCATGTTAAATCGAGGTTTATTTTTGTGTTACATTTTACGAACACTACTTAAACCTTAATTCACACAATTTAGCTTCTATAGTGCCAATGCCCCGAATCTCATCATAAATATAAAATACCAAAATAATATTGAAGAACACAGTTTCACTCTCATCTAGCGATGAAGAAGTAATAAAACGCATGTACTTTTTGAATCCACGTTTCCGGTGCAAAGTGTGAAAATTCTTTAAAAAAAAACAAGGCGAAAATGTCAACTGTCGACACGTATTGTTATTTTACGAGAATGACACACAGTAGATTTAATAAAACAGCCGTGCATACTAGCCGACTTTTTATGTTTATTTAAAATATAAAAAAGTTCTTTCGAAGTTTTATGGTGATGCAGAGGAAATGTGTTACTACGACACTCGTAGAAACAGAGCTGGCAGTGTGCCACTAATTCTGCACTTCTTTGTAAATTTTATTAGATGCGTTTTTATTAAAATTTTAGAGATGATAAATAATTTAATGCGCGTGCATAAAATTGGCATACGACATAATTTAAAGATTCAATTGATGGACGATTTGAAAACTATTTAAAACTTATCTAACTACTTAACTTACTATTTTAGATCCAATACTTTTTTTTTAGACACGTTACTCAAAAAGTGAAAAGTAATAAAATAACAGTTCTAAATGGAAAAACTTTACTATAAAAGCTTCATTTTTATCATTTACATTTGACAAAAAAACCTGTAAAAGTTTTTATTTCCCTCCATTCCATACAAATTATACGTATACAAAAGACGAGCGTGTCCAACTCACATTTGGGTGTAATGATCACGTAGCCAGGTTTTCCTATGAATTTTATGTCTACCACTGAACGCTGAAGTTCTTAGGTCAGAAACTTTCAAAGTGTAATATAGGACAGACCATTCACAAAATGTACTATAATTTCGCTAATTAAAACAAGTCATAATAGATCTTTCATGTTTGATGATGAGACGTAAAACCTTAAAAGTGATAAAATCTGTTAAAGTCTGGCATTAACGAGACTAAAAGCCGGAAAACCATTAAAGTGTCAAAGAAAATGTAAAACTAGCAAGTAATGTCAGTAATCTGCGGTAAAACCTACGGTAAATTACCTTAGTCATAATGACAAAGGAAACTAGTTATCAAAGAAAATTCAAAATATAATACAATGAAGTTGAAGATTTGTTTGTTTGTTTGAACGGGCTAATCTGGAATGATGGAACCACCAGTCGGATTTGATAAAGTCTTTTAGCATTTGATACACCAATTATTGAGGAAGGTTATATGCTATTTAACATCACGTAACGACCCTTAGGGGCCGAGGAAATGAAAAAAAAGCAAAAAAAACGCTAAGCGAAAACTAAGCACGAAGCGGGCGGGCGCTACGATGCGACGCGATGGGTCGGGGGAACAAGAAATTTCACGCGAACGAAGTCGCAGGCAGAAGCTAGGACAACATAATCGCAAAACCCAACATCGGGTTTTTCTGGCCTACCGTGTACTTCTAATAATGGATTCTGAATGACACAGTAGAGAAGTCCAGTTCATTATTCGTTCGCGAATCATTTATCTTCATTAAAAGGGAACCGAGACGTGTACGGAACTAAAAATGTTTTGACTGAACCCTAAACTTCTATAATTACCCACGATAGTTGAAAACAGGCGCCTACAAAGCTAATTCGAATTTACACACGCGGGAGTTTGAACTTTATCACGTAGGTCATAGAGTTTTGTGATCAGATGAAATCTGGCGCCTACTACAAAACCAATACGAGAAATTTACGATTGCATTTTGGACTTTATTGTTTAGAATATAAGGTTTGTATGTGGAAATGTATGCTTCAGTTATTGGAAATAAAGTTTTGAGTAAATTCCTTTTTGTTTGGGGTATCGCTTAAGGGTATTGCAATGTGAATTATTCTGCTTAATTTACCGTGAAATAAATTCGTAACTTTTACCCAAAAGTAAGTAGGTACTCGCTGTGTTATTTTTTGGGGTTCATAATAATTTAGCTAAAATATATGATGTTCTAAAGAAACGATGGATGGACTGTTTGGAAGATGATATGGCTAGAAAGAGGGTGCCTACCGAGATGACGGCTAATAGAGAAGTGTGGAAGAAAAATACATGTTCCGCAGACCCCTAGTAAATAGGTATAGTGATGAAGATGATGATATATTTTCCACCATTTTATCAATAAAGAAGAAAAGAAAGAAAGAAAATACGTGGAGAAGAAGAAGAAGTCGTATACGTATTTGTGGTAAACATGACGCAAAGAGAAGAACATAAAACAAAAAACAACAAGTTCGGAGAAAATATGTCAAAACGTCACATCCATGCAAAACGGCCATCGCTCAGTATAATGCTGCGACCCTATGCGAGACAGAGCCCCAGCGCTGGTTTTCAACGACAGCCGGTGTTGACGTTATGACGTCGACCGGTGCAGCATACAATGAAATATAAATAAGATATCAAAATAAAACAAATATACAATAATTCTACATGTTTATATAAAATATAAACACTACCAATCCAATATCCATAATCCATATCACCAATCCAATTTCGTGTTATCTTATCTGTAAAAAAAATAATATCATTGAACTTTTATTATTAAAAGGTGATATCTAATAAACTCCTCATAGTCAGTCAGTTACGTGGCGATGGTAATTTTTTACCATCTGAATTTCATTAGAGATTATGCGGCCATTAATCGTTAAAAAAAGATGTGAGAAATAACAATAAAACTCATAAGTACTACTCATAGGAAATTATTCACCGAAACTGTTCCGAAATTATTGCTTTCTAAAACAGTTTGAAAGTGTAGGGAAGTTGTTCCCTAAAACTAAGTACTTATATCAAATTATTTCCTTGTTTTCTCCACGAGCCCTTATATCATAATTCGAGTTAATTTATCTTTCTACAGCATGTATTAGAAAGGTGTGGTACGGACCATCAAACTGAACAATTTTCCCCATGGGACGAACATCGTAATCGCGAAAAAAATATCATCTGTCCCATACGAATTTCAAAACCTACTCAACCAGTATGTATGAGACGGCTGATATTCTTTTTGACTTACCCTCAATCAAGACCACACATTTCTGATACATGCTGTAGGTATATGAGCGTGTTTCTGTCACAATATTTTTTTTCTTTCTTTCTGGGGAAAAAAACTTAAAATTCTTTCCCACACCGTTCAATCAGACCACACATTTCTGAAACATGCTGTATATGAACGTGTTTCTCTCACTATTTTTTTCTTCTCTTTTTTTCTTTCTCTCTGGAGAAAAAACTTTAAATTCTTCCCCACACCGTTCAATCAGACCACACATTTCTGATACATGCTGTATATGAACGTGTTTCCCTCACAATTTTTTTCTTTCTTTCTGGAGAAAAAACTTTAAATTCTTCCCCACACCGTTCAATCAGACCACACATTTCTGAAACATGCTGTATATGAACGTGTTTCTCTCACTATTTTTTTCTTCTCTTTTTTTCTTTCTCTCTGGAGAAAAAACTTTAAATTCTTCCCCACACCGTTCAATCAGACCACACATTTCTGATACATGCTGTATATGAACGTGTTTCTCTCACAATTTTTTTCTTTCTTTCTGGAGAAAAAACTTTGAATTCTTCCCCACACCGTTCAATCAGACTACACATTTCTGAAACATGCTGTATATGAACGTGTTTCTCTCACTATTTTTTTCTTCTCTTTTTTTCTTTCTCTCTGGAGAAAAAACTTTAAATTCTTCCCCACACCGTTCAATCAGACCACACATTTCTGATACATGCTGTATATGAACGTGTTTCTCTCACAATTTTTTTCTTTCTTTCTGGAGAAAAAACTTTAAATTCTTCCCCACACCGTTCAATCAGACCACACATTTCTGATACATGCTATAAGTATATGAACGTGTTTCTGTCACAATATTCTGTTTTCTTTCTTTATTTCTTTCTAGGGAAACCACTTTAAATTCTTCCCATTGTAACGGCTGGGGCTGCGCAGGGTAGGCTGCGCAGGCCGCTAACAGATAGGTAGGTAGATAGGTAGTAGAAGATTAAAACACTGGGATCCGTACATACATATAATTATTATGAGTAGATTATAAACCCTTAAGCTAGGTCGCGGGTAAGGTCCTACCCACTGAGGCTTGAGCACTCGCACATTTAGGATAGGAAGGGTACCGTCCTTGGTAGCACGTGGCAGACGTGGAGGCCTGTCAGCACAGGCTTAATGGTAGGCCGGACGGCCCTAGTGAGACCGACAGCATCTTGTCGGTAGCGCGAGGAGGCCTGTCAGCACAGGCTCGCGGGGTAGACCGCGGGATGTCAGGCCTTCGAGACCTGGGCAGCGTGCGCAAGCAGTGTGCGGTAGGCACAAGCACGCGCAGGTAGTTGCGGCGGTAGGCCGCAGGTTGTTAGGCCTTCGAGACCTTGGCAGCGTGCGCAAGCAATGTGCAGCACCACCACCATCAGAAGTATCCATCGTAGGCGGCACCTGCCCTCAGCCCGTACGAAGAACCCTGGAAGGCGCGTTAGAGAGCGCATGTTAGATGCGGTGCGGATAGCGGCAGGCCGCATGCGATGTGCCAGCTTCTACCCCCATTTAGCGACCAAGGAGCGGTATGGGGAGTAGGGTAGGTGAAAGCTCAGCACATCGCAGCGGTTTACAGGCAAGAGAGTAGGAGCATAGCGTGGCACATAAGCAGATGCTAATTTAGGCTAAGTATGTGAACACGCGAGCATAACACAAAATAAACGTGACCATTGCAGATGGCTCACTAATCACTAAGAATAACACAGTGAGGCACTACACCATCTCGATGTAGTAGCAATACATACATATTACAATCTCCTGTGCGCTGGATGGACCGTAGCCGCGTGTCAAACATTGACACACGAAATTAGATACTTTATAGGTTATAAAATCAATATAGATTATCCAGCGCAGAGGATCTGGTATAATTACCAAGCTAATGTGGAACTCACCCTAGGTCGGGGCACAAGGAATTCTGAGGGTCAGGGAACAAGTGTTATCAGCCTTGCAAGCGGAAACGAAATGACAGAGCATCTCCGGAAGGGCAGTGTTGTTCCCCGTTTTTAGTGATGTGACTAGGAACTTACTAATTGTGATATTTTATCACTCGACTACTTGCACCTGTGATCCCTCACAACGCTACACCATAGACTAGACCTAATTCGAATGTCCTAATTTTTTTGTACAACAGATAACGCATACGGAAATATCTTTGATACGAAAAGATTTACAGTGCAAGGTCATTTTATCGGCGCAAGAGACGTTTTTACAACATAATATCAGTTTTATAACCGTCGTAAATGATTAAAACACTACTTGCGTTCAGTTTGATGCCTTTAATTCTACTTTGAAGTGCCTACTGGCGACAATTTCAGTGATATGACACGCCTTTTTATGATGTACTAGCAACCTGCCCCGTTTCACATGGATCGCAGAGCATATGTGCCTACATTTTTTATGATGTACTAGCAACCCGCCTCGGCTTCAGACGGGTCGCAGAGCATATATGCCTACATTTTTTATGATGTACTAGCAACCCGCCTCGGCTTCAGACGGGTCGCAGAGCATATATGCCTACATTTTTTATGATGTACTAGCAACTTGACCCGGCTTCACACGGGTCGCAGAGCACATATGCCTACATTTTTTATGATGTACTAGCAACCCGACCCGGCTTCACACGGGTCGCAGAGCATATATACATTTTTTATGATGTACTAGAACCCGCCTCGGCTTCAGACGGGTCGCAGAGCATATATGCCTATATTTTTTATGATGTACTATCAACCCGACCCGGCTTCACACGGGTCGCAGAGCATATATACAATTTTTATGATGTACTAGCAGCCCGCCTCGGTTTCAGACGGGTCGCAGAGCATATATGCCTACATGTTTTATGATGTACTAGCAACCCGCCTCGGCTTCAGACGGGTCGCAGAGCATATGTGCCTACATCTTTTATGATGTACTAGCAACCCGCCTCGGCTTCAGACGGGTCGCAGAGCATATATGCCTACATTTTTTTTTCTGTCGTAGTGTCGTATAAGCCCGTTGCGTCAAGCATGTAGGTTAGATTAAAATGTTACGTTATCTTACATAAAATATTTTACATCGTCATATTTCAGTCAATTTACACAAAAAATGAATCCTAAACCTTCCTCATGATGTCTGTCCATTGTTGAAAACCGAATGAAAATCTGTTCTGTAGTTTTTGAGTTTATCGCCATCAGACAGTCGGACACGTCTGGAGGACTTTTTTAGGGTTCCGTAGTAAACAAGGAACCCTTATAGTGTTGCCCATGTTCGTCGGTCTGCCTGTCTGTCTGTCCGTCTGTCTGTCCGCGGCTTAGCTCAGAGACGGTTAGTACTAGAAAGCTATAATTTGGCATATTATGTATACATATTTATCATGCCGACAAAGTCGTAAAATAAAATCAAGAAAAATATTTTTTTTAGGGTACCTCCCCTACACGTAAAGTGGGGATGTTTTTTTTTCCTCTGCTACCCCATGTTGTGGGGTAGCGTTAGAAAAATCTTTCAAAAATATTGTGAGTTTGTCGAAACCATTTTTGGATTCAGGGATCCGTTTGCGAAATATTAAACTTTTAACTTATTTTTTTTGTTAGAGTCAAGTGTCCCCCCTTCTAGCTAAATGGTTGTACTTGGACTTGTGAAAAAATCCACAGCAGTAGTATACATAACGAAATTAAAAGGAAAACTATGAGAGCTAAGTAGGCTCTACAGGTTATCAAGAAATAATCAACCAACTTAAATTTGCAGTTTGAAAAACATGATCTCCCATACATTCCGTATGGGAGAACGCGTTTTTCAACTACAATGTTAAGTTTGTTCTTGGGATAAATTCATCCCAACTACGGAACCCTTCATTGTGTGTGGTCCGACACGCACTTGGCCGGTTTTTTTATAATATGTAGTGATGTAGTGACTAACTGCTCCGACAGACGTTGTCCTGTCCTTTCAATAATTCATACAAATCCCATAGAAAAAAGGCGTTTAGTTTTTCCAAAATTTGAAATTTTTCCAATTATTCTTTCCATAAAACCTAATTCTATTACGAATATTTTAAAACAATAACAACCAAATCGGTCTAGCCGTACTCAATTGATGCGCTTACAAACGAACAGCATTTTTATTTTGCTTTTTACAAGATTGAAGATACAACGAGTTCCTTATGATATCTCATAACTCTAGGGTATTAATGAGACCGGCACCGACCTCAAAAAAAATTGTAGGCCCCTAATTTGTTTCGTGCCTACTTTTGATTTCGTTTTGTTGGTTATTAAATAAAAATTTAATTTCATAATTTTGAGTCAATTTCTTTCAAAATCGATTTTTTTTTTATTACTTTTTTATTGCCACATTATTCTACAAGCAACATATTAACGTATTATTTTTTAGTTCAATCAAAAGATTTTTTACAAATAGTTTAATTGATTCATATTTTGCCAACATCCTCATCACCAGGGTTGTGTTATCGCACTTCTCTTTCTTTTTTATGCAGTCCGACAGTGGCCGTGCTTTAGTTGTAATATCTTTCTGTGACTATCCAGTTACCTATTATATCTACATAATAATATGCTTATAAGGATGCTGAAATAAACACTGAGTTCTAATACCTATGAATAATAATTGGATGTGTAAGCTTAACCCTTAGATAATTTACATTATTTAAATTAATAATACTCAATTTACCTAGATGAGCTAATAGCTTAGATCACTGATTCATGCATAAGTAGGTTCAGTTGCGTCACTATATACAGGGTGTTAAAGAAATTGCGTGCCATAGCTTCAGGGTGAGTTTAGAGTCGATAAAGGAACCCGTAAAAATTAAAAATACCTTTAAAAAAACTTAAAAAAAAACGAAAATTATCATAAGATGAACCTAATAATTAAATACCAATCGTTTAGAATTGATTAAAAAATTGCTTATAATAAGTTTTTATTTTGTTTAATTTCTTAGAGTTACCTACCTACTATCGAACGCAATGAAAGTAAGTAATTAAAGCATTTAAACAAATCAAATAAATTTAATTCTAAACGATTGCTATTTTAAGTTAGTAGGTAATAAATTAGGATGATAAAACAAACATTTTTTTTTTCTGGGTTCCTTTATCGATACTGAACCTACCCCTAAGCTGTGGCACGCAATTTCTTTAACATCCTGTATACAGGGTGGCAGGGACATCGACGTGAAAACTGATACCATGATTTAGTACATGAATCTGAACACCCCTGTGTTGATATTTTTCATCGATTAGTTTAAAAAAAAATCTGCTGTTCCATACATTTAGACCGCGTAGGTATTAACACTTTTCTATGAAACAACTGTTTTTTTTTTCCATAAAAAATTATTGCTGAGATCCTCAAAGTAACTGACCATTTTAATATCAGTACGGTTTCCTGCGATTATAAAAACCTTAGAACGTCCTTGCATTGTTCTGAACACAGATTTGTATCAGTGCTAAATAAGAACAGCGTTTGCAAGGGAAACAATTATTAAAGCAATTAAGTTTTGTTTATTAATAATCTTTGTTGCTGATTTTTTGTTATTGTGTGAAAAAACTAGAGATCTATGGCAAAGATGACTTTATGTAGGTCAATCAATCTGCCTAGCCTTTTCCCAACTATGTTGGGGTCGGTCTCAGTCAAACCGGATGCAGCTGAATACCAGTATTTTACATGGAGTGACTGCCCATCTGACCTCCACAACTCAGTTACAGTAACACGATACCCTTGGTAAGACTGGTTGTCAGACTTTTGGGCCTCTGAGTAACGACTGTCAAAGATCTACGAATGACAGCCAGGACCAATGGCTCAACGTGCTTTCCGAGGCGCGGAAGGATCTCAATATGTAATGGATGATCACCCATTCACGAACAGACCACAGCAAGCGTAGCTCAATGCTGCTTTTGCACCAGAGATGTGCTGCTATGTTGCTATGGATAGGTTTGATATCCACCAATCATATTCATTGGTAGATAGCATAGCAGTGGCAGGCAGGGTTCAACTATGGAAGGATGCGTGCCATCGATTGGAGCTATGGATGCACGAGTGGTGTAGCTATGTGCAGAACAAAGCCTTCCTGTCGATGCATTGCTTAGCTCGAGCTACGCTTCTTCCTCGCACAGCTACCTCGCGGTGGCTTAGCATTTGTGGAAACGTTCACATAGTTTTGTAGCTTAGCATTCACATCCTCGCAGCATAGCTGCATAGCTCATCTCAGGTGGAAAGCAACTAGCCCTCGATCGATTACCCATACGGCTATTATTATTTAGCCACTAGCTACTCTATGACTTTTATGTAGGTAATGATATTATTTCGTGTTAGCCTTCGAATGTGTCTGGACAACCAATCTTTATTGTGGCGATAACATTTTCTACGTCTTTTACGATTAGAACAAATTGGTATTATAAAACATATAGTTCAGCCAGACAACGTACCCTTTATCAGTTTCGGCGTAATTAAAGGAATTAATTTTAAATCTTATAGAGAAATTCATACTGACCGACTGCAATTTTAGATGGATAAATTCAATTTCGGTGGCCCCCATATTTTGCTCGCAACTTAAATTTTTACAGTTGAAGATTTATTTCCTGTTTAATTTTTACGTCAAAATCTTTGTCAATTTAGAAGTATCAAGCCCCATTTACTCGGTGAAACGTTCAGAGCAATAATCTTATACCATAAAGCACGTTCAATTATTGCCTTTCAAGAATTGCATGCAAGTGTTTACACGCAGCGACGCGTACCATTTCCATAAAATGGCATACTACTAACTACAATAATTTAATGCTGGTTTTGCCATTCAATAATTGCATTGACTTCTGTTTACACCAAGCCAATTATAGCATGTAAGTTTTGCCTCGTCTAAACTCAGAGTTGCACATCCTTGTACTGCAATTGACTCAAGTACTATCCGTATTTGCACTGCCATATATTTCATTCGATTTTATTGAACGTCTTCTCAAGATTTTTTACCTTGTTTCGTTCGCTCATGTTTGAATAAAATTGTCATGGCAGAATTGAATGCGATTTTATTGTACGTGAAATTTTAGTGTACGTGCTGTTTACACCTACGAGCATACCTATTTTGAACGGTAACTAACTTGCCCGTATCATGCAACAATATTGTACGTGTTGTTTAGACGGTGCCAGTCAATTGTTGCTTTAATTTTATAGTATGCCCCAGGCAATAAACTAGCATCGTGTAAATGGAGCTTTAATTGGATTTTTGTCGTCCCTCCAGTCTAATCAATTACTACCAAAATTCGCATGCATATTTATGAGGATAATCCGCCCTATATCCGTAATGCTGCACAAAGTTTTGAGCCACTCAAACGTATTACGTAATGGCCGTCATTACAAATTTTCCCATTCACTACGCACGCTACGCAAATTACTATTATAATAATACGCCAGGACGTAATACGCCAGCTTTGTGATACAACCATCTGCAAAAGTATTTGGCAAACCTTTATATTATTTTAGTTAGTTGATTTTGCCATCCTGTTGTATTTTCCACCATGAACATCCTCCTGCCCTCACCCCTTGTGTTTTTCACTGGAACTTGATTATGAATTTATGAACAAAAATACTTTTATGTGAATAGTAGTATGTATTGTATGGTAAGTGGTATGTATTAGATGAAACGGTATTTTATTTATTGCTGTTATTATCCATTAAAACATTTTTCAATCGTAAGTCTTTTTTGGTTATCTCACACTTTTGTACATGCCTGTATAACTGTAATAATATAAAGCAGGGGTCGATGTTTTTTACATTTTTATACGACACGCTTCCGACCTGTCACGGTGGGTCAACATTAGCATAATAGGCACATTAATACGTGCCAGGTTTTACTTTCGTTGGGTGATGTAAGTTTCGTAATCCGAACGATCTAGGGTCGAGATTTGATGGCATTAAAATTAGAATGATTGACAGTTTATTATTTTACGCTGATTGAGGATTTTGATATTATAAAGGGATAATTGCGTATTTATTAAGAATTTACGTAGAAATAATAGAAAACTTACTAAGTGATGAAGCTAAATAGTTGCGTATTATTTTTGGTTTTAGTGCTATTTTACTGTCGTTATTTTTTCATGTGTATGTGATACAAATT
This sequence comes from Agrochola lota, assembly GCA_947364205.1. Lineage (NCBI taxonomy): Eukaryota > Metazoa > Arthropoda > Insecta > Lepidoptera > Noctuidae > Agrochola > Agrochola lota. The sequence goes on along the minus strand of OX376225.1, from coordinate 4,076,675 downwards.
AAGAAGTAAGTGAAAGTTATAAATAAAATAAAAGCTTCATAACTTTAAAAAAAATATTATTGTGTAAACAGTACAAAAAGCTTGCGTGTTATTATTAGGAAAATAATAATTGATTCAGCGTATCGGGACTCTGAACTCATGATAAGTTATATGACGTGTTGTTGTTATCTTTTTATTTTTAATCAAATTATCCCTTGGATTAGCATGATGTACGTTTTCCGATGTTTATTTTTATTATAGCTGGATAATTCATTTATAATTTAACGCGCATCGCCACAAATGTTAGAAATATGATTAATTCGCGCACAACTTGCTTCCTCGAAAATAAACGAGTTTTAAACTTATATTTTATCACTAATAAAATTTTATGTTTTGTTTTTTTCTACTATTTGCAAGGTTAATGTCAAAATATAACCACAATTTTGCATTAGCTCATTATTTGCCACTGGTTTTAGTCCGTGACTTCACCTGCGTTGTATTCAAAAAAAATCTATAAAGCATACCGTAAGGCTCTCGCCTATAGTGTAGAAGTAAGTGAAAGATATTTCGAAAGCAGATCAGTACTTCCAGAGACTACCTCCTACATCCACTCTTACAAAGTTAACCTCTTTTTATTACATACTAGCTTCTGCTCGCGACTTCGCGTAAAATTTCTTGTTCCCTCGACCCACCCTGTCGCATCTCATTGCCTGCCCGCGGTATTACTTCGCTTTTGCTTAGCGTTCTTTCTTTCAGACTTCTTGTCTTTTTGCTCGGCACCTAGGGCGTGATGTTAAACAGCCATAGCCCTCCTTAAGAATCGGGCCATGAAATGTAAAAAGATTTTTTCAAATCTGACTGCTAGTTCCAGATATTACCGCGTCCAAACTCTTCAGCTTTATTATTTGTAGAGATATAGATTACTGTAGATTATTAATGTCACTAACTACCTACTATGCAACTATAATCTTAATTTTTAATTGGTGTTCTAAGTACTTATTATTTTTTGTAAATCAACCTCCAAAAATGCTTAATTTAGATTTAATTGAAATAATAATTTTACAAGGTGAACTTTTAATGACTGAGAATCAAAACACTTAAAAAACACTATTCACAAAAAATACGTTTCTTTACGTTATCACGAGTTTTGATATGTTTGTAAACACGTGCTTGGTAGGTAATTAGGTACTAGATTAGGAGTAAAACAAGAAATAAATATTCACAAGAAAACGTAAGTTCATGTTTACTCCCAGAAGTTCAAAACTAAAACAAAGCTATAATGAAATAATCCTTGAAAACAAGAAAACATACCATAATATTACGCCTGTTTGCCCCAAAGGATTAAGCAGAGGTGAAAGCAAAAAACGGCAGGTAAACATTTTTAGTTTTTTTTTGATGGCCCTAATTTTGATATATAGGCTGCATATCAAACTTAGGGCCATCGACTTTCCCCAGGTGGACTCAATACTACATTAAACATAGATAATCAGATATGTAAGTAAATATATTTCAATAATACGCCACTATTCTATTCAAACACTGACGTCAGGTCACGTAAATAGACATCAACTACACAAAACACTAAAAAACATGGTAATATAATTTCTTAAATATTCATTAAGCTGAAGAGCCTTGACTGGCCAAAATTAATGGGAAAAAATCTACTACGAGCAACAATGGACGACCTTGGCCCGTTTCAAACACGTAATTATTTTAACGGCACTATTCTTGTACTAACTGTTAAAATCATCACAGTTTCTGTTCTTATGATATTGGTGGATTTTTAAGTGCTATGGTTATCATCATCTCTTATAAGGTGAGATTCCTGAACGACGAAATATTTTCTCATTGCTTTGGGTCTAAACATATTTGGTATTTAGTGATAATTTGCATTTAACGTTGGTACGATGAGCTTCAAATCAACATCATCTGCCTAGCCTATTTCCAACTATATTGAATTCGGCTTCCAGTCTAACCGGATGCAGCTGAATACTAGTTACAGTGGGTAACACGATGCCCCTTGGTAAGACTGGTTGTCAGACTTACGGGCTTCAGATACCCGTAATAACTGCCAAAAATCTACGTTGAGCTTAAAATTATAGGTACTTCCGTTCTTGATGTTACGAGCAGGCATAGAGTCAAACTTGGTACCGAGACTGATTGAGCCCAGGTGTTATCGTCACTCCTCGAAGTTTTTTGAATTCACTCCAAATCGAGATATTATTAGTAAGACATTTTATTTGAAGTCTGATATGAATGTCACTTCCTTTACTTGGTGGATACCTGAAGGTCTGCTCACCCCAAAACAGTAACCAGCTCAATCAATACCCCTATATTTACACTTCAATTTTTACAACTAGAGATCGTATCGTAGTATGTCAGAAAAGTTGATGGATTAACAGCAGGTAGGCTCCTGTATTAGTCACGGTTGAGAGGGCAAAAATAATTGTAACTATAGGTTTAAGTGGGCATATGGAAGTGGCTATTCTGATTTCTGGTGGTTTGAACAGTGGTTGTTAGTGGTAAAGAAGTGGGCATTTGACTGTTATATAATAATGCTAAGGTAAAACATACGTCTAAGCGCACACCTTTGACCTTTGAACTCCGGAACAATGCGAAATGCTACTGAAAACTATTATTTTAGTTTTGTAACGTAACCGTCGAACCACGTAACATAAAGAGGGGAATATAGAAAACAACTATTATTCAAGCTCATAAAAACTTAAAGGTCTAGACACGATGTTTTACAGTGCCTTCCTTAATAATAACTAGCTTAATCAATAATACGCCAAAGTTTGACATAGCATCCCTGCAGGCCAATTCCCGTATTTAAAAACGTGAAAAATCTAGTCGCATTCCCATCTCAGTGACAATAAATTTTATAAACTTGTCAAAATGTATTTGTTTGTATTTGGGGCATTTTTGACTGATATAAGAATGTGAATACGAAAATTACTATCCTGTTATTTTGAGAAAAAAAAGGTATTTTCTGAAGACCATAACAACATTAGACCAAGAATTCCTCTTGTTCACCCATCCATTACTTACTCCTCTGTTTTCCTTTAATTAAAACATGATCAAATCAAATCATAATTCATCGTTAAACTCTGCTGCTATAATTACATTACTTTTAATGTTACCCTGACGTCAATCAAAAGCGAAGTTAATTGTTTAAGTGCAGCAGTCTGTAAAATAAGTCCCATTGTTTTAAAATGTGAAGTTCTCACATAAAGTATATCGTCCAGTAACGATGCGATATGGTCGCTCATCCATCATTGACGTCAGAATGTGTGTATTCTGAACTTCTTATGTAGTATGTTTGATGGGGTAATGCTATGTTTTCCGTTTTATGCACGTATCTTTCTGGTTACCAATCGTAGTAGCTTAAATGCTCTGTCCTCAGAAAAGATTAGAAACAGTACCTAATTTTCCCTAAAACAATAAAGGGTCTCCCATGATTACTTTAGCAGACTATTTGACAACTTTAAAGAATTATACCTAATATATTATTGTAACTACATTAAAATGATTGAATACAACCTGAAATATATTTTCCTCTGATTTCTTTGTTACACTATCACCTAGCACGAAGATATTCACTTCGTGATCACCATCCATCAAGAACGTTACTAACAAATATCTATCATATTCAAAAGCTTACGGCTATTGCCATTGGTTTAATTTTGAAGTGAATAAAATAGATGATACCTACTGACAGTTTTATCTTATTACAAACTAAGATAATCTCTTGATCGCCTCCATCGATCTTCGTAAAGTATTCGCAGACTTAATGTAGCTAAAACTACAAAGAAACAGCTGAAAACGAGCAGAGTGTAATATAAAATAGTTTTAATACTTTAATCCAATAATAATACGCCGTAATAGTTCGTAGTACGCCGCCACGTCGCGTCGTAAAACAGGTTAACTTGATGTACTTAACTTTCAACTTTGGGGCTGCTTAAACAACATGTTGTTTTCATAAATGGTTAAGGATTATACTTAAGAGTTTACGGCTTTATTATTTCATTATCATTTTATAATTAAATGGCAGTGACATAAAACCTTTAATAAGGTTTAAATTGGTTTATTTAAATTGAAAGACGTAGGTACGAAATTCATTCTTAACCAGATGCGGCTAAATACCAATATTTTACATGAAGCCACTGCCTAGCTCAGTGGTCGGTAAACTCATTAGTCAATAGAGCCAAATATCAATACTATAAAGACTAAGATTTCTTATGAGACCCAATCATTTCTGTGTGTCCATACTGTCTTTTGGTGAAAATACTTCGGAAAGAAATCTTTGAAATATAGTTTGATTTTTAATAATACGAGTACTTGATATCTTGTTTAATGACCGAAACACCGACCCCCGCGTGTACTTATCAAAGCTTGCACTCATCGACATTTGTATAGAGCCGCACTCTATAGGTCAAAGAGCCGCATGTGGCTCGCGAGCCGCGGTTTGCTGACCACTGGCCTAGCTGATCTCCACAACCCAGTTACTGCCCTTGGCAAGACAGGTTTTCAGACTTTCTGGCTTCTGACTACACGTCAAAGACGATATCAAAGGTATTATGGCCTACAAATGATTTTGTGTTTACTGAGTTCAATTTGGTTGATTGAACCAATTTAAAAGGCACAATTGAACCATGTTGTATTGCCATTAGATATAGTTCATCGTTATTTGAGTTCCCCTATGACAAACACTGGATATACCTAGTGCGTAGAAAGTCCTTTAAAAACATTTTAGAATGTAAAAAATATATGAAAATCCACCAATAAAAATAGACCAGTTTCCCGTGTCTATTAACATACTCTTGAAGCAAAAACATTCCAGTATAGTAATTCGGATTTATTAAAAAAACAGAACGTGTAACACAGAGTTTTAACTTTTTATTTTTATAGCCCGCAGACATGTTGAAACAGCTGCCAGTGGAAACACGGCTTAATTTTCAATAGACTAATCAAAGCCTTTGTAAATCTGAAAATAATTAGGTACAGCAGATGGTAATAACATGAAATTATCTTCGTACCTACATTTTTGATAATAATTAGGAATTTCCTTGAATTTAATTTTCTTGTGTATTGTTTTTCTTAGGTAGTTACCCAAGCACATTATTTTTCAAACCTTTCAGTTTCAATTCGAGGTCGTGACTTTTTGGTTTTTAAGTTTTTAACCTACATTTAATAAAAGTGAATGATTCAGTAATTAGTTTTATGAATGATTTATTATTTAATAATGTCAGGGTCATGCTTATGCACATCATCTCTTAAATGAATTTGCATTTTGATTAGTATTATAAAAATCACATGTCAATCTTGTTTAAATCCAGATTCAATTAGTTCATGAATACTAAGTAGTTTCCTGCATCTTTTATTATTTTTGGATATGGACATGGAGCTCGTATAGCTCTATAGCTTGCCAAACTCGAGTAAAATTAAAATGTGTGAGTAAAATTAAAGTTAAAGGTGTCGATTCGCCCAATTCGGGCGAATCACCAATAAGCGGTGATTCGCCCGAATTGGGCGAATCGACACTTTTAACTAATATGAATTTTAATAATACTGCTATAAAAGGTGATTTTAGGCCCCCATGTTTATCGCAAATGATCGGCGTTCTTTTGTTTTATTTACCAAAAAGCTGTGCTCAAAGACTTTCGTGAAAAGTTTGAACGGAATATCTTTCAAGTGCCAAGTTACCTCTGCCAAATATCATCGAAATCTATTTCGTAGTTTGGGCTAGAAAATGACGGATACTTTACTACTCTACTTTTGTATATCGGAAAAAATTATGGCTTACAAAATTGACTTTTCCGTAAATTCATTCTTAGACAATCGTGTGAAATGGTTATAACACTGAAAACTTACGTAGTGCGTCAATCTGGTCAGCAATTAATTCTTCTGGCTGTAGGTACCATCACGGACACTGGCGGTTGACCACTTTTCGACCTTATTGCTCAATAAGGTCGAAAAGTGGTCAACCACCAGTGTGTGATGTGATGGTAGATTATTTACCCGTATCTCCCGTATCAGTTGTTGTACACTTGCTTTACTAACTGACTTTTGGCATTGGCAGAATAGTCTACATCGGCTTTGTTTAACATTTTATAAAAATACAATAGAACATCACTCAAAGCAATTGGAATTTTGACGATCAAAAGTGCTTTTTATGTGCCTAATTGAAATAAATTATTTGACTTTGACTCAGGCTTTTCTGAAGCTGACACAAAATTCGGTAGGTACAAAAAAAATAAAGCTAGGTCATAAGTACCTAAATGGTAAACTAATGAATGAACAAAAACATCATTCTACGCGTTACTCATTGAACAGAGTCACTGGGAAATTCCCAACAGACGATACGATGTTTCCGATCAATACGAGCACGTAATGTTCTTTAATTAATTATGCATTGCTTCTAATAACCTAATGCACTACTGTATTAGTCTTTTAATCAAAGTATTACCTTCACTTTCAACTACCTACAAGTAATATAAATGTAGAAAAGGATGTAATTTACTTGAAGCTTGAAACAGAAAAATGCAGGAAACTTATTTATGAACCGTTTGCTTTGTATCTCGCATCAACACGAACAGTAGCAGAATATCTTAATAAAACTGCCTAGCCTTTTCCCTACTATGTTGGGGTTAGCTTCCAGTCTAAGCGGATGCAGCTGAATATCAGTATTTTACATGAAGCGACTGCCTATCTGAATGAAAGGCTGGTTGTCAGACTTTCGGGCTTGTTACGACACGTAACGACTGTCAAAGATCCACGAATGACAGCCGGGACCAACGGTTTAACGTGCTTTCCGAGGCACGGAGGAGCCTCGGTATGTAAAGACCCATCACGAACCAACTCTGGCAAGCATATAGGCGAATATCTCAAACCGTGGTAAAAAAAAACATATTCGTCAGTTAGTAAGGTGGTTAACGGAGCTAAACTGAAATCAAGAAAAACATGGACAGCAATGAAATATTCTAAGATAAATAAACAACGAACAGTGAAGGAAAACATCGTGACGAAACCGGCATGTCCTAGAACTAAAAGTTCGAAGACATGTAGTGACATCTACCAATCCGCACTGGGCCCGCGTGTTAGATTACAGCCCATTCCCTCTCAAAGAGAGGAGGCCTGTGTCCCAGCAGTTAGACAATTTTGGGTTGATTATGAATGAATGAATGATGAAATGAACCAATAAATTGTATAAAACTAACACTTTAACGTACTCAAATGTACTGTAAGTGCTTTTCTCCAGTAACATAAATGTACGAGTATATCAAAACAATAGGGTTCGGGACGGAGGTCGAAGTTTCGTATAACAAAGAATCCCTTTTTCGTTGCGTAGTCCAGTTGACGTACGTCTGACGGTTCATGTCAAAAGAAGGCAGCGCGTCATTTGTTTCTCACACGGCTTCTAGAACATTCTAGAAGCTGCGCCCTAATTGGACGAGCGGATTGTGGCGGGAGCAGTTCGCATTAGGTTCGCGTTATAACACTTTCTTATTCAGCCCTTTTGTGTTTACATGAGCTTTTAAAGCCCCTCGGATACTGGCGCAACGCGACGGTGCGTGCTAATTCTGGTAGAACATTCCATGAAGTTTTCATAGAAATTGTTCTACTAGACTCCCGTCGAGTCTGTGTCACAGACTGACCTGTTGTGTCTGTGCCTTAATTCAAACAATGGCTGCCCAGATTTAATGAGAAATGAGATACTTACTTACACTTTAAGAAGCTTCTGTACAAAATTAGATTTAATCAGGAAAATTTACATTGGTAAGTCTTATTGTTTACTACGTTTTCACGTCTAAAACACAAAATTACGGCTGACATCTAATGCTCGGTTTCTATAAACAAAAACGAATTGTTTTTGCTTACCAATGGTAGTTTTTATTGCCAAACTGGGCATATAAATAGATTCGTAAGCTAATTTTACCTGTGACAGCTTCCTTATGGAAGGGTCTACTATGCAAAGCATGAGATCTTTGCTTCATTATTGGTAAAGATACAAGAGTCTTAATAATAACCAATAACGGTCCGTAACAATAGGAATCAACAATAAGTGTGTCGGTACATTTTCATCATACAACATTGTAACTACAAGCAAGGACATCTTTAAATGAAAGACGTTCATTACCACATCAAAAAAACATAATCAAACATATATGCGAGCTCATCCAGTTTCGGGGAAAAACTAGTAGGTAGGTACAGTGCAGAAACAGCTGTTTTTTTACCGCAAGCCACTTACTGATCATTAGGTCGGTAAGCGCGGACGTAATGATTCTCTGAAATGTGACGTCATCAACTGAGTCTGTTTCATTGGCTCCTTATGTTTGTTTACAAGAGTGGGTATTACTTCCTTTGTTTTATTTTGGAATTTTGTCGAGTCTGAAGTGGTAGAGGTAGTGACTAGGGGATTAATTACTATGACGATGTTTAAAGCTAAAGGTATAGATTGAATTCATCAGCATGTCTACGCTTCCCGCGGGGTTCGTGGATTGGTGACCATCGATTACATATGGAGACTCCTTCCTCCATGCCTCGGAAAACACGTTAAGCCGTTGGTCCCGGCTGTCATTCGTGGGTCTTTGACAGTCGTTACGGGTCGTCAGAAGCCCGAAAGTCGGACAACCAGTCTTACCAAAGGGTATCGTATTACCCAGTTACTGGGTTGTGGAGGTCAGATAGGCAGTCGCTCCATGTAAAATACTGGTATTCAGCTGCATCCGGTTAGACTGGGAACCGACCCCAATATAGTTGGGAAAAGGCTAGGCAGATTGATTGATCATATTTTATTTAAAGTTACAGGAGATACAATCTCATGACGCCTTTGTTACGTTGGCTGTTTGTTTGAAAAAAAATACTCAAGTTATTTAACATGTTCCACAATACTATTACCTCGTGACTAGTGGGAACGAGGCTGACCTGACGACCTGTCCATTATAGTTAGTTTACTTCATGGTTCTACGAAACCTTTTTGTTAGTTCACCGTTTTAGTGGATACCTACAAATAGTTGTCACTAACGTTTTGCATAGTATTTGAGGCGTTCGCTAATTAACGAGCGTGCGTAAACTTAGGTTCAACTAACCTAGTTTTAGTAATACGTTCCAGAATACTAATGTTTTGCCATAGAAATCTTCTGTAGCTGAACATAGAAACAAGTAAAAAAAATCAGTAACATGTACCATGTAGCATATATCTGTTTGGCTTATTGGTTAATCTGCACGAATTTTGTCGCCCAAAACGGACAAATCGACACTTTTAAACTATATAATTTTTTCAATAGGCGATTCGCTCGAAGTTAATTTATTTGTGGGCGAATTGACAACTCCAGAAATACGTATTAGGCAATTGCACATTTTGAATTTTTATCATAAAATAATTTAATTCAAATAATGTAAAACGTACGTTACGTGAAGTGTATTTAAAAATAAACATTTAATTCAGACTATTTATGTCCATAAAAAAATGACAACGTCGCATTTACTTAGCTTAAAATACGAATGATTGGTTTGAATGAAAATGATTTACTCGTACTTATCAATGACATTTTAGATACACACATCGAGAGTCAAGTGTTATTGTTATTTTTACTTGTTCTAGGACGTTTTGTATTATTTTTACTTATAGTATAACCTTAGAGCTATATGTATGTGACATCAAAAAGAACGCGCTGTATATTTTTTTAATGTTTTATTTGATTTTGCATGTTTACTTAATTTATTGATTGAATAAAACAGATCTACGTGTACAAACCAATTTTTCCTCCACTTTATATGCAAGATAAATGAGCACTTACTTGTTATACCTATTGTCTGTTCATATAATACACTCAGTGTTTCCCTTTAACCATAAATCGTGAAGGAAAAATGTAACATTCCGAAGTGTGACTTGCACTTGAACTTAGGTTACATAAACAATATGTAAAGAAAACCTATCCAGAAGAATATTGATACTGCAATAACATTACATACCAAAAAAAAATTTTTTTTAAATTATTATTGAAAAGTAAACAGTTATTAGTATTTAAAATTCACATTTTTTGTAACAAAATTACCCCAAATCCATCAAAAATTTGCAAATTTTCGACAGTGGTCATAATATGTTATGACATTGATATGACAAGACACACCCGCTAAATGACGGCCGCGCCTAATGTAATACTCCGGCAAAATTCCACATTGAAATAAAATTGCCGTATTTTTCTTTTCTTTTTTCCTGGAAGTTTCCACATAAATATACTCTCAGTGCGATACCTAACAACACCTCCACCGTTAAGACAGTTTTTTTTTAATTTTGCAAGTCAGCTGCATCCGATTAGACTGGAAGCTGACCCATTTTTAGTTAAGAAAAGGCTAGGCAGATTGGCTGCATTATTAGAAAATTTATTGACACTGTAAATAAATACATATTTTAGCCTTCGACTGTACTAAATTATAGACCTTATTGGATCTTATTAGATTTTGCGCCATTCTTTTGTTTTCTTTCATTTAATTTTCCATAGTAATCTTCATTTCTGAAGGAGAGGTCAATTGGATTTGATATCAGTGCGGTTTGTTTGATTATAAAATGCTTTTCTTCGATTCTGTTTTTACATCAGTGGTATAACAAAGCCTTTAATTCTTAACTTAAATTTTCCTGCAAGAAAAACACTTATTGGTGAGAACAGCAACATTTTCCTGCTAACGTTAAAGCCTTCAAGGGTTTTTACGACGATAAAAGCTTAAAAATCTTAAAGACGTTTTTAAAAAAGCTTAAAGATATTTAAAACTTTTCCTCCTGAACTAATCACAAGCGATCGTCCCCATTTACATTAAAAGCCCTTAACTTCATTAACTTAACGAGATAGTAACAACGAAAATGTCACATCGAGTTTCCTCACGAACAAAAGTTATAATTCAAGCTATTGTCCCAGACTTCATGATGCAAAATACATCCCTATTCATTTGCAGCTTTGTACAAACGCGCCCCTTTCCTCAAAACTGCTTCACCCCCCTTTGGTAGGTACGGAAGCACGTGTATCGTATATCCTGCTCTAGCTTGTACTATCTGTAAGCTTGCCCTCTCTTTCCACCGCCACCGATCAGCGCACGCATTGCAGGTGAACTGATGATTTTCGTTCAGTCGTGTTCTGAACGTCGCGTGGGTGGTACGCTGTCGCGCGCTCTCCGTTTCCCGCGAAAATTTTACGTACGACTTAAAGTCGCAATTTTCTAAGAAAAGACGTTGATATCGCGTTCTGCTATTGTTAATGTTCAGTTGATGTGTGGCGTTGATTAATTCGTTTAAAATTGTACTGTGGTTTAGAGAATTGTGTGCTTCCACCGCCAGGAGCGGCTGTTCGGATTAATTTTTTTTCGGGTCCATTTATCTAAAAGTGAGTACATGTTTTTGTATTTTTGTAGGATTAGTCTAGGATAAACAACTGGTCGTGTTATATAAAAAATATTTCCCATACCAACTGTAAACAACAAATGAATTACATGATAAGAACGAAATACGTATATGAAAATTTTGTTCGAACTTAACCCAAATTTTATATAATTTTTAGTAATACCGCCTCAATATGTAACATTCAATAATTCCAATGATAATTCCTGTATTTGTAATTCAACAAAAATAACTCGAATTTTGAAATCCGCCGCAAACTCGCCAGCGATAACACGAATTTACAAATGTTTATTTTTCCAAACCCAAAAACATCAATGTATAATGACAGTAATAGAATATTCATTCGCGGACCCGAAACTTTAGTTCATATAATATTAACGCTATATCTCCACGGGGTCGGTTCAAATTTGCGTCTCGGACTTAATAAGGATCGTAGAAAATCCAAGTTTATGTTTACAAATGCCATGTTCCAATAAATAATCAAATTAACGGCGATACGAAACTTCGAACTTTGAAGTGTCGTTGCGCGCCATTTTTATTTGAATAATTTTGATTCCAAACTCAAACGTCTACTACAACTGACGGATAATTCAATTTTGTTTTCATTCCATGTTCTAAATTCAATTTCATAAAATTTAATTTAAAGTTCCAGTAATCAGAAAATCAAAAAAAACATGCGATTGGTATTGCTTTTTTCCTCTATGGTCTTTGTCCTCGATGTTATAAATTACCAATGTATTTTAATTCTGTCTGTAATTTTTGTGACGGGCTTAATGCCAAATTATTTTTATTCTTTTTTTCGAGAGCATTAGAATAGTGTTATTGCCTTCAATTGTTTACAGTACTCTGCAATTTGCGTCGAATTTGTGTAATTGGAGCAGATTAACCACAACTTACAGCAATTAATTCGAGACATTTTATTGTTGAAACAAAAGAAAGTTATGACACATCGTATAGTTTATTGCAATAATTTATTTTCGCTAGGAGACCGTGTCTGTGTTGACAAAAATTCTCGTAAATAACACGCCCGATTACTTCCGACGCATTAGAAATATAAAATTAAAGTAATAATCCATGAAAGTGTAGCTAAAGAGACGTAGTGAGTACTGAATGATTGTAGCAGGTGCATGTGTCCAGCAGAGAATCGAATTAGACTGTCTTACAGTAACAAAGAGCTCTGTTCTAACGAAACTATATCGCTATAAAACAAAGTCTTCCCTTCGCGTCTGTCTGTCTCAACGCAATAAACTCAAAAACTCCTGAACTGATTTACATACGATTTTCACTAATGGACAGAGTGATTCATGAGAAATATTTAGGTGTATAATTCATTAAGGTTACAATGTTTTATCAAACGCTAAAAACAGTGCAAAGCGTGGCGGGTCGCTAGTAGTATATTATAAAAAATCAGTCTATACAATTATCTTAGCGTATAAAATATGCAGAAAAGAATCCCTATTTCATCTCGTCTAAATTCATTAGTATAATCAACATACATTATACTTTGTGCTTCTCGCCTTATTACGAAAACCCGACGAAGCAAATTTTTCTCAGTATTCACTTTATTTCTATTCTCGTCTACAGTTTATTCACATTTTGTTATAAAAAAAAAAAAACGTACTATCATTTGTGACTTTCTTCATTAATCGTCCGACTAGGTTACTTAAGGCTCTGAGCAGACGGTAGACAATTTGCCCGCGGATAAATACAAACAAATAGTCCACCGTCTGCTCAGCGCCTAATGTTTAGTAATTTACCCCTTTCTTTATAAAAGTTGCTTAAAGTTAAGTAATGATTAGCGACATTTTTGACGTTAAAACGTCTCTTAACTTTAATCAACATTTATAAATAAACATCCACAATGTTTTCAATGTAACTTCGATACATTGTGCAACTTCATATTCATTGATTTCACACGTACCTATGTCGAGATGCAATGTTTTGAGTTTCTATTCAAACGAATACTTGCAGACGATCTCCAACCTTGAACAATTCAATTATTTATTTTGCAAACCAGTCGCATAGGAGATAAGACAGTTATTATCTAGTAGCAGTTCAAATGAGATCGTTAACGTCTCGAAAACGATACAACAAAAAAATTGATTACGGAAACGCAAGCGCAACAGTGAACGAACCACATGTTGGTAGTGTTGGTAACGTCGAATTCATTATGCTATAAATAACAATCACTACACGACCAGCAGACGGGCAAAAAGACAAACTAAATAATACTAATGCATGCCTAACGATTGTCGCTTTGACTTGCAAACTCGAACTAGAAACTCCGGGCTATTTTGAACACACATCCGACTACACCACGACAGATAGTTGGCCGTCGCCAAATTTTCCGGATTTTATTTTCGTTTAAAAAAAAGTACATTCTTCTCTACACAAACCTTTTGTTACGGCAGCGGTTTTTATAATATTGTTTTAAATCTGTCCACGTTGCCAAGCTATAGTTAAATCGGAATTGTTGAAGAGATTTTTAATATAATTTGTGAGATATACAGCTGCTATCTCCATTATTATCTTGAAACACTAATGGTCTGGATTCCTCAACGCTTTTGTTAATGGCGTGATAATTAATATATATATAAAAGCACGTTGTTCTGAAAGTTAAATGTGTTACTGAAGAATTTAGGGGAAAACAAGTAAAGAAAAAACAAACAAAAAAGATAGTTTTGTCATAACGTTGAATTCAAGATCATTGTGTTCTGATTAATTGCCGACTGTTACCCAAATCCTATGCTCGTTTCATCAAATTACAGTTGACAAAATATAATCTCACTATTGCCTAGCTATTATAGTACCACTGTTTTCCTAGGAGTCTCTATCTTATCTCATTGTTTCGGCAAGAGATTGCTCTATTTAGATTCATCAAGATTATCGAACCAAAACATTATTCTTACGGATTTTCAAAATGGAATCCACCTGCATTTTCACCTCCCATTTATTTATTGTTCTAACTCAGTTAAACGATTACAAAAACTCGCCTACTGGCTTTTGTATTTGTTGAAAAGAATATTTGAAAAGTCCGTCGTCATGTCGATATCGTTCCTCCCATGACAGGAATTCCATGATCAAATTCACGTAGAAAATGTTAAAAATCCCGACGCAATCGCGGTTTCCACTGGAGTATACATTACTTTAATTAAAACTGCAGTATTGACGTTAAACTGCACCTTAATTACGTGACAAACCTAATTATAGTCCAAGGGTTTTTAAGGATATTTCTAATCCATTACTTCTTAGGATTTAAAAATTCGTTTGACGATTTATGCTGAACTGTCAAAATAAAGGCATTGTCTTCGATTGCCATTATATTATATATGTAACGCTATCACTCTGCAGGTTTCACAAAGATTCCTTCGGTTTGGATTATTTCTATTTGCGAGATTTTGATGTATTGAAAATGTTTCAAACCGTTTCGGAAGTTACTTTTATTGCATAAACAAACTGGAAATTAATGCTCAAAACTGAAAATATTTAACTTTGATGTCGTAATATTATAAATATATAAGTTGTAAATGTAAGCCAAATATTGACATGATTGGTTGAGTGATGAACTGATGAGTAATAATCTGATCTAGAACAAAAATATACAAGTGTACCTGGTCGCTCGAACGGCGAGCAGTTCGAGGAAAATTAAACTGTTTTAGTTACATAAAATAGCATACTGTGTGATTACAATGCACAAATGGGATTTAGGTACGTGCCTAAAATTGAATTCAAGTTTTGTAGGTTCATTAAAATCAGTTATTTTAATGTTTGTAACGATGCATACAAAAGTATCCTCATCAAATAATTAAATAAACATCGCAATAAAGAACAAAAATATGTAGCAATAACGAAAAAGGTAACAAGCAATATTATTAATATCCCATTTAACCTCAATAAAAATAACCCCCAAAATGAAATTGCCCGAGGCAATCTTGGAATTTAAAGAATACTTCACAACCTCATTACGTTTGTAGAAGAGAATAAAGAAATAGGCACTTTCGATAACCGTTCTAAAGAAATGTCTGTCAAAGATGATAGCACTTTTGTCTTCAGCTTCAATGTTTGACTACCCTTCATGTACGACGATATAGACATAAAGGATTACGAATATCGTTTGTTTGCTTGACATATGTCAAAAATTCAAATCATTTTCGCGACTAGTAGTGAGTTGGAATTTGTACAGTTCAATGCTTTTTCATTGAACATTTTTTTTTCAGTTTGCTCGGAAACAGATTTATAAATATCGTTCCTAGATTTTTTCATTTGGTTATCCGAATTTTTTGTTTACCAGTTTCCGTTAATGTTGGAAATAAAATCGTTTTATATGTTCGAATAGAATAAATCATATCTACTGGAACATCCCAATAACCAGTATGACACCAGACAGGGAAATTGCTATTGTATTGTCAGGCAGGAATTATATATCGCAGTAGGGATTTTGTAATCGGCAGACATGAGTACGCTGCAGCCCCTACGCTTTAACACCTGTAAGTCTTAGATACTAATAATTCTCATTTCTCAGATGATACTAAATAAACATTTAAAACAGTTTTCTCAACAACTTACTGGTTGCCTGAATAAAAATTTGAACAAAACGAGATTCTGAGGATAAACCTTAATTTTCCTGTTAACAACAAAAACGCATAAGTATATGACATCACTTCAAAACAAAATAGTTTACTTGTCTTCCAAAATATTTCATTTCATTAAATGTTTTATCGTTTCTTTTGTATTAACTTCTTCATTAAGACCATCAATGTTATTACTTCGTTGATGTACAGTGGTATAAGCATGAATTCTAGCTTTAATAACTTCGATTTTCAATTAATATTCTCACGTACATTTGGCATGCTATAAACTGGTTATCCCATTTACATCTTAAGGTTTATTTTTCTTTATATACATTAAGTTATTATAAGACACTTCTTACCAGTTGTTAGCTTACTCGTTTACGTCAAACAGAACTTCAATTATATAATCAAGATCATCAATATCAAAAAGCATAACGATAGGGTTATTTACTACTTAAGAATCAGTTTCTTCCTCTTCTACTGCATTGTTTTTACTTTTATTAATTAGTTGGATCTTATCTCCTCCGTATTCTTCATCATCTCACTTCAATATCCCATCAATTTTCACGTCAAAATATTGAAGAAATTAATCCATTAAAATTAATTTGGCTATACGATTAAAATCCCGCCGATGATTGTTATTCTAACACGATATTGTGTACTTTAAACGTTTCATGTTTATTTCAACGATCTATCACATCCCATAAACGTGCGCCTACTGTGCGCGCACGCATTTAAAGTTGAAATGTTTATAAAATAGTAGTTTTGTTTAGATATTATTATTTTTTTTTTACCTGTCTGTTTATATATTTGTTGTAATATAAAATAATTGGATTTTTCAATAAAAGGATAAGTTTAGTTTAATGTTATTTAAATAAATATGGTCGTATGGTTTACCTTGTGTTTATAACAGAATATTTATTATTTATAAATAATTAGTCCAGATAGGAACTGCCTTCTTGGGCGCAGAAATATCAAGTTGCACGCCTGTCTGTGAACGACTCGTTCATATAATTTTTATTAACATTATATTTTCACTTTTCTTATTTTCTTTTTTCGTGGTACTTTTGTTATCTCTCCAGCAAACATCTGTAACAAATTTGTAATTTTTACTTTTTTTAAATATAATTTATTTTTAGTAGTAGTGGCGCCGACTCCAAATAAATGGGGAGAAGGGCTAGAGAATGATGATAATGATGATGCCTAAGAAGAATAATTTACTCTCAATATCAAAACTAATACGTATATATTAACAAAATGCTCATCGTCAGATAAGGAAACACCTACTGGTTTGAGATAACCTTGAACTAACATCACGAAATCAGTCATCCTCACATAATCCAACCTATCAAGGCCTTGTATAGTATAGATTAACACTTAATCCAAACAAAAAAGTAAATTTTATTTATTGTAACGAAAACGTTGATAAAAACGATTAACATATCAACGAAACATAGCTATGCCACAGAGTAGCAATTTAGTTCATGCAGTGGTTTATTAACGATGACGGTATTGAACGCTTTTATGGGTTCGAGTGTGTTGATGCTTTTTAACTTGTGCGTTGGTTAACTGCATGTAGTGTTTAAGCTGTGTACCTATATACAGCAATTAATACCGCAAACTTCATGGCAATATAATAAGCAGACTAATAGTGCAAACGAATAAATAAATAACATAACAGAGAAGATCAACACTTTGTATAAATATTTACTCTTTTAAAGTAAGTCGAGACTATTGGCACGAGTAGCCAAGTTCTAAAATCAATATATATTTCATATCATATCAGTCTACTAGTGTCCCACTGCTGATCAGCGGTCTAATTATTGTAATCATTAATTAAGACAACATCCTGGAAGCTACTGAAAACCTCCGCAACACCAAACACTACACAAATAATAATGATTGGTAATTTTTATAATTTATTCATTATTTCAAAAGAACGTCTTATAACGTTAAAAATATTATTCTTTTATCATAAGACTCTTCTCTTCTTTCTCTGTCTCTTCTCTTGATAGGTCTTCTTGTTCTTTGATTCCTTTTTATTTCTTTCTTTTTTTTATAAGATCTATTTTGTATAATCTACAAGCAAGTTCACTTATTAAAAGTGCTGTGCTTTCTTATAATATGGATATATTCGAGATCTACAGTGATGACAAAGAGTGTGGGTAATTGCTGAGTAAGTATTTAGTTAGTGAGCCATATAAATAAATAAACGTTTTCACAAACCGTCTTTGAAGTCGCTGCCCTAAATAAAATCGTGATGCACGTGCCAATACAAAACACATAGTACACGTTACATGTGCAGGGCAAGGTTCAAGCACTTGTATTTCTGTAGTGCACGACGCCTGTAACAGGTTACGAGACGCCCACGGTTGCCATAGTAACCCATTTAGGATCTATAGACTATGCTATTGTATGAACAGGTGAATTATTTTATGAATGAATAGGGGCTATGGTAGAGGTAAAGCTTAGTTAGACGATACGTTCGGTTCAAAAAAAAAGTTATTGTGATATCATGTTGTATTTTGCGTATGTCTCAAAAGACTTTGTCTAGTTGGCTAAATATATTTAGTTACGTAACATAACATTACGCTTGTATTTCCCGATGGGTTAGGCAGAGGTGGCCACATTTCGCCAGTTGTGTTTGAAAGTTCCATGTAATAGGCGGCGAGCCTATTGCCCCAACCTATTCCTAACGTATTGATCAACCGGGCACAAATCCAAGATCCGGATTCTACTGAAAAATTCCAGATAGAAAATTCTAATATCACTTACATTTAGCTATTCAAGATAATTCGTGTTACACTGCTAAACAATCATAGATCTGTATTCCAAAATAAACTGCTGCACACTATATTTTATACATATTTTTTTCTTTCATAATTTTTTTAACATGTCCTTATTTTTCATTGAGCGTAACTGCGATTTGCGCTTACTTTCATCGCGATAATTGCATTCACCACATACTCCACACCACTAATGACAGCCATTTTCAGAGAAAAATCTATCCACCTGCCTAAACCACGGCGAAAAAAAAATGCGACCAATCCACCAGCATCCTTTAAAATAATTCCACCAGAGAAACTCTACACTTTCTTACTGAAATACTTTACAATAGACATACAATTTTCCATAAATATCTCTGAGACTATGGCGGACACTTTTGCTTACAGTTTGCCTTTAACATCTTTATTTATAGCTCAATTATTGCCATTATCTGGTGTAACAACGGCGACGACTATTTCATTATAATTTAAAGCGTTTGAAATTGTTAAGGATAGTCTTCACTGTGGAGATGAGCACTTAGATGCTTTTAATATTCGTGATTTAATTTAGAGCTAAAATATAATGTTGTGTCTATTCCTCATTATATGAACGGATTCGGCTACTAAATTTTACCGAAAGATGATTGAAAGGTAGAAAAAAACGAGGTCGGTGACATCTATCCGTTGACATCTAAAACATTTTGTACATTTCTCCATAGCTAATCTCTATTTATAGTTTATTTAAAACAAAAATAAACTGCTGCTAATGGCTTCAAACGTAGTTCGCACCTAAAACTAAATTCGTCTGAAACTTTATTTACCTCGTCATGGAACATGGGATTAAAAATATGGTTAGTAATATTAGTTTTCGCCGTTAAATAGTTTAGGCGATTAAAAAGTTACGTGCTTGTCAGTAAACGGGCGGCGAGTCATTAAAACTTCGTTTAGTTGGATTTTAAATTTGTTCTATTTTGTTGTATGAACAACTTTTTTATTTATGTGAAATTAAAAATGAAATACAACCTTATGAATGTGAAATAATCCTTGGTATTAGTTTTAATAGTGTTTTTGGACCGAATTTACTTTCAGTTCTTTAAGAAATATGGGCATGTGCTTTTGTTAAAATTATTACAAAATGGAAGATTTAACTTTCTGCCTACGTGACTAGGAGCGTGTTAAAGGGCTCGCCACGTTGATAAATTAAAACAAATTAACAATAAACATGAATTCATACCGCTAAACATCGCTCATAAAGTTAAGTTTTATTTCAAACCGAGCTTTATTGCAAAATATCCAGTTACATAGTCCCTTGTAGTGTCTTTTATTTAATAAATGAGAATGATACATTTAAACTACATAACAATACATTACCTACGACGAAACAAACCGGTCCACGATTAGTGGAAAAATTTTTTCTTTGAAATCGTACAAGCCAGACGTAAATATTTAGGGTAAAGAATTAGGCCTATATTTCCTTGCTCAAACAAATTTTACTATTTGTGAGGACGGCGAGATTACAAAATATAATTACACTGTATGGTTTTATTCAACTTTGAGATCACTTATAAAGTCAAACCAGCTTAATCAACAACTGCTTAACATCGTAGCAATTTTTTCCCCTCAGTGTTTATTTTTTCTAATTTTCATTCAAGAATCTCGATGCATAGCTACTATGAAACTGGTTTAGAAATAGTATATTATCGGCTATTTTTGTACCGCATAAATTCTCGCATGAAAAAGGGCGGTCTCGAAAGCCAGTTATGTATATAAGCAGGTGATCGGCTAAACTGTATGTTAGCCGCGTTCGCACGCATGCACTAAGCTTAACGTCTATTAATAAAATACCTATAAGGAGTTAAAAGAACTATTCTATATATTATACGGACATTCTGAAATATTTATCCTCCGTGGTGGAATACCTTAAAGGGCATTTCCTTCGGTTAATTGGCCTTAGTCGCATACCGTTGATGATAGAGATGGGAGTTAACGAAAAACTAAAGCTTATTATAAACGATTCGTCTCGACTTCTAATTCGATTTATGCGAATGTCAAGGTGATAAACTAGTGATTTAAATTCAACTCGTACCGATAAAATTACAACATGACAAATAAATAAATCGATTTGAATTAAATGTGGATTCAATATTGTTTTCGCGTCCAAACGCAATGGCGCAGAAAGAACCTGATTATTAAATCATACGGTTGGTATTGTTAGGTGTCAAATCGGAGATCGACAGAAGCTGAAGTGCTGGTGGAAGTTTTATAAATAAAATATACAGTCATGTAACGGTTCGACAAATCTCGACTAAATTCTTGTAAGCCAACATCGGCAACGTTTGGCTTAACAGTTCCACGAACCAATATTCTCACTGATATTTTATTTATATTTTTAGAATAGATTTTTTTTTGTCGCTCCTTGAGTGTGTTCTCGGTTTAATAGATTTTGTATATTGGTGTAGGCTATATATTCAGCCAAAAACGTCATGGATTTCTATCTTTATACTTTTCTTTATTTGTTGAGTTTCTCACTTCCTTATAGCTTTTCGAAGTTTTTGAAGAAATAATTATGTTGTGAATAATCACGAATCTTGACAGAAATTTTACGTCAATTTATTATCAGTAAATATTCCGTTTATTTTTCGTCCATGGCATTTTATGTCGTGTTCTTTATAAATAAGGGCAGGTTTTTCAATGATTCACGCTGTCCGACATAAATGACTTTTATTTCATGCTCAAAAGTTCAATGAAACATATGTTGCAAATACAACTTGAACTGTTAAAAAACCGGCCAACTGCGTGTCGGACCACGCACAATGAAGGGTTCCGTAGTTGGGATGAATTTATCCCAAGAACAAACTAAACATTGTAGTTAAAAAATAAAAATCACAAATTTAAGTTGGTTGATTATTACTCGTTAACCTGTAGAGCCTACTTAGCTCTGATAGTTTTCCTGTTTAATTTCGTTATATATACTACTGCTGTGATTTTTTTCACAAATCCAAGTACAACCATTAAGCTGGCAGGGGGGGGACACTTGACTCTAACAAAAAATTTCAGTTAAAAGCTTAATATTTCGCAAACGAATTCCCGAATCCAAAAAATGGTTTTCACAAACTCACAATATTTTTGAACGACCTTTCTAACGATACCCTACAACATGGCGAAGACGAGAAAAAAAAAACATCCGCACTTAACGTGGAGGTACCCTAAAAAAAATATTTTTCTTGATTTTATTTTACTACTTTGTCGGCATGATTAATTGATTATTATTTATTTTTTATTTTTAAGACCTTTGTTACTAACATTATATGGACAATTTTAATTATGTCTGAAATAAATGTATTATTATTATTTCCTTTATTTTATTAAATGTATTATTATTAATATGTATACATATGCTAAATTACAGCTTTCTAGTACTAACCGTCTCTAAGCTAAGCCGCGGACGGACAGACAGACGGACACGGTGAAACTATAAGGATTCCTTGTTTACTACGGAACCCTAAAAAGTCTACTCGTACCATATTTTCATCATTCTTTATTTCATTTGGAAATAATTAAAAGAGTTTTTCACTTATCTGTAAATTCTTTCTTGCTCTCTAATAAAAAAGGCAAAAACCACAGTTTAAGCGAATGTCTTCAAATCAAATAATAAATTAATTAAGTGACCAATCTACCAGTAAAATCCAAACTTTCATAACCTCGACAGTGATGAATTCCTTTTTTATGAAATCTCGAAAAAGAAATTCGACACCCATTTGCAAACCAGAATATCGACACGGACATCCCGTCCCTATTCTGATAGTAGTTTGCACAGTGTAGCAAAGCAATAAATACCCTTCTAAGTTGAATCGTATGTCCTAAGATCAGATCATTAATTATGGCGTTGATGCCTCTGACTAATTAGCTTCGCTTTATCTGTTTGCGCACGCAGGGTAGCTAGAGGTGGCATTTTTTTCTAGCCATAAAAATAGAAATGGTAGAAGTACATGCTGATTTAAGTACAGGTGGTTTTATTTAAGTATCTATATTAAATCAACATTTTTATAGATAGTGCCATCCACGAAGACGCGCCCCACCCTTCTTCCTAAACGCGATTACCGTACTGCAAGCGTAGGGTGTGTAAGAGTGGAGCGCGATTTCGTGGATGGCATTATCTATTATGTGTCGCAATAAGATGGTTAATGCCGTGATATAGTTATATCCCTAGGGATATAGCTATATAGCGTAATATAGTTATATGAAAGCGGTTCATAACTGTCGTACTAGGAATATAACTATGATACGAGCACGATCTAGTAATGTAACTATTAGCGCACCTCGACCAAATAGGTTAAGTTAGAACTGTAACCAAATAGGCGCGAGCCGAGCGAGCGAAGCGAGTTGTGCTGCGGCAGCGGCCGGCGAGCGCTACGCCGAAATTGGTTGCAGCGCGGTTACAAAATTTGGGCACTCCGACAATTATGAACTGCTTTCATATATCTATATTACAGTATATAGATATATCTCTAGGGATATAAATTTAACAATTTTTCTGCGACATATACTTAAATGTTGGATTGACTGTGTGAAAGATGGTATGACTAGAACCAACTTCTAGCCATAACATCTTTCACACAGTCAGTTTATCATGTTTAAATATACAACCGTCTGCGGAGTTTTGCTAGCTAACTTTGTTTGATCCTGTATAATGTTAAACATTTCTTACTGTTTTCCAAACAGTGATAGGTCTTCATGTTTTATTTCACAGATCCATACGAGTCATAATAATGTAAACCTATACCATATTAAGTATATTCACTTATACTAAACAAAGAATATTATACCTAACTAAAACGTACATTATTTGATAAACAATTTTGTTCTTTTAATTTTGCCAGCTGTTGCAATAACGTTTACTTAATGCATGGCGGTTAGAACGTAATATAGTGCAATGCAACCATGTCTTATTTATTTAAATAATTAAATAGGTGTCATGTAATCAGACACAGACGTCATTTATTGTTTAAAATATCCTTTGTAAATAATTGAATTATACTTGGTGTAAGGGACACGCAAACTGTTACTATGAATTCAACCACCACCAACCACCATTAGGCTAAGCGTATGCTGAGACGCAGGTAACGAAGGTCCACGCAGCGCAGGGCAGAGCAGGTTTTTTAATGCATTCGGAACGTACTGACAGCTGCGTACGCTGCGGTGCAGGCACGTGCGACGCAGACATGTGTCTGTCCTGCTCTGCGTCTCGTTGTAGTGCCGGCACAGATTTCTGCGCGACGCGTGCAGGTCGTCACTTGTTTTTTCCTTTTTTTCCTCCTTGTGGCTCGAATGTGTCTTGTAGCTGCGTCGCAGCATACGCTCGCGGCCTATGTCTGCCTCGCCTGCCCTATCCTGCAAAATCTGTACTGTACTTTGCTGCGTCACCTGCGTCTCAGCATACGCTTAGCCTTACCCACCGTAGCAGCAACCGTAACCCACCAGAGTTAAAAAAAATCGTCTGTTATCTTAAAAAAAACATTGTTCGACTCGCGCTTGGCCCGCGTGGTGGATTACGGCCCACTCCCTCTCATTGAGTGGAGTATGTGTCCTAGCAGTGGGATCATTATTGGTTGATTATGCCTATGCTATGAAATGCTAAAAAAAAACAGCTTGTCTATACATTTTGACGGTGTTTCCATGCACTTTAGTGTGAAACAGCTGTTTTTTTTTATGTGTTGATAGCATAGATATAAGAAAGAAGATATCCTTTAAAATCTGTGAAAAATAAAAGATGGCCTTACCAGTTACCATCGTAGGACGATAATACACGGTTCAACCAAATTGCCTCACTTTGGTTGAAAGGCACAAAAACGTGTATTACCAATTTTTGTTGAAATTATAAAATAACCCTCCTTTTTTGGCTTCACTGCAGTCGGGTAAAAATAGGTGACTTGAAAAGCAGCTGCGTAAATATTTAAAGGTTAATTAAAAAACTGCGTTTTTCAGTGGAATTAGTTTACGTTGACTGTTTTTACAAGAATTAAATTATGAGACATTGCTGTTATTATATGTGTATGTAACACATACATAAACTCACACCTTCTTCCCATGGGGGTAGGTAGAAACTACAGAACGCCATCTGCTACAATCCTTACTAACAGACTTCTTTTGTTTCCTTTACGTTCACATATCATATACGCACGCCACGCGCCAGTTGCGAGTACTACGCACCTGACCTTTCTGAAGAACATCACTAATAAGGTCACTATGTATGACCTTATATGTCTTTCTAGGGCGTCCACTTCCGGCGTTTTCACTCACATCTGCCTTGTAAATACTTTTTTTAGTCGCCTTTCATTCATTCTCTCCACATGGCCAAACTATCTAAGCATACTCTTTTAAATTCTTTGTCACTACATCTTCTTTTTAACGCCCGACGCAAAAAGAGGGGTGTTATAAGTTTGTCTGCTATGTGTGTGTGTGTCTGTGGCACCGTAGCTCTTAAAGAGGTGAACCGATTTGAATGCGGTTTTTTATTTTAAAGCAGGCTTTCTAGCGATGGTTTTTAGAAGTTCCGTTTGAAGATTATCAGCAGTTTTCAAGATAATGAATGGTTGTGAGGATCTTTCACAGGTCTGATAGATTTGTAATTTAATATCCTTCCTTTTTTTATTTAATAGCTTTTCTATGGTTCTTAATTATTTTTAATCAATATCGGTTCAGTCATTAGAAGATTACCAGCTCTTTTCTAGGTGATCAATGGATGTGAGCGTCTTTCACACGTCTGATCGATTTGAAATTTGCTATTCTGTTACTTCAATGATATTAGAAGAACATAGTAACCTTGAACTGATGCTGCAGCATCACCTGGAATTTGCAGGATATCCAACTCCCTTACCAACTTACAGCACAGGTTTCGTGTTGTGGCTCATTGGAATGGTCTCAATGAATAGGTTATATTATATGAACAGGGTCTGGTGATGGAGTAGGAAAGAGAAATGAGGAAATGTATGTGTCGGCAGTTTTTTAAATTTAAATATAATTTCACTTGTAAACCTTTTGAGCTGTTATGCATTACACTTATTACATAATGTTTATTTTAATTTCTAAAATGGTTTTTTTGAAACTACTTGAAGTAAACTTATTGTATAAGTTATGTTTTTTTTGACGTCTTTAAGAAAACGACCACACGCGATGCTTTTGTTTCTTATTTAGCTTTATTGCCTCCGATTACTATAAAAATAACATAAAGGCAATACGATACCTCGTAAAAATTACCCATAATTATCACCAAAACTTGGGTTAAAGAGCGTGACTGTTACTATTTTATAACATTTATCAAAAGTGCCGCCATTCAAATTAAATCTTTTGAATTAATTTAACTAACTCGTTCAAAAAGTTAAAAAGACAAGTCACGGTTTGATGATGCGGGTAACATCGGTAATTAATCTAGTGTGTTAATTGTATGTTTACGACTACTTTTATGTGGAGGAGGGAGTTTACTATTAATTTACTACTGGCGATATAAATGCACAACATGGCTAGGTTGCTGCTCTTATAATTATACAATTAAAGTATACAAGATATTGTGAAAACATTTTAAAAGAGTAACGCTGGAGTTTCTTGCCCATTCTTCTCCATACGAAAACTACCTTTTGGAATGGGCGACTTGCACTTTTTTTTTTTTTTTTTTGTAAATTTTGAATCTCAAAATTGTAATAAATAATTTGACTTTGACTTTGACACGTCATTAAAAACAAGGTACATTTCAGTTAGCAAATTTAGACCTTGGCATAATCAGCCCTTGAGCATAGGTCTCCTCTCTGTGAGCAGAAGAGGGCCATAATCTACCACGCGGGCGTTTTTTTGTAAATTTTGACGTTCAAAAGTGCCTTTTATGTGCCTAATTGCAATAAGATATTTGACTTTTGACTTTTGGTTCCTGGTTAAATGACACAAGGAATTTTGATGAGTCAGCAAAAAAGAGCAGAATTTCATTTAGCATTTAATATTACTTAAATGAAGCTACGCATGTACGCATATCATAAGCATATAACTAACACCAGCCTATTTCTGTCCCACTGCAGGGCAATGGCGTCTTCTCATACACAAAAGACACGAGCTTTGATCACCATGCTTGCTCAAGACTGGTTGGCGATTTCAGACTTATATTAGTCCAGGTTTCCTTACGATTTTTTTCCTTCACTGATGTCTGTAATGCCCAAGATAATCTCAGAAAGTACATAAATGAATTGAAAAAGTCACATTGGTACTTGCCCGGATTTGAACCCACAACATCGTGCATCCTCGGTGAGGCCTTTTAGCCATCTCGACGTATAATCTCACAATAATTTGAATCATAAATGTAAAATTAGCATTCACTAATGCTATGTACACAATAAAGTAAATCATAAACTACTTAAATATTAATTTATTCTTAGTTTAAGTGTTTATCATCTGCGCGTAAACTCAAATTCAATTATTTTATAATGCTTCTGAGTTTATATTATATTTCCACTAGCTTTTGCCCGCGGCTTCGCCCACGTGGATGTCGCAGAGCATCCTACGGGAACGTACTACCGGGATTACATTCCTAATAGTTGAGGAAAAGGTCATTGACTCCTACCGTTACGCCCGAGTAGCCGTCAACCATAATTATTTTGTTACGCGTAATTTTGAATCTATGATATCTTTTAAACTATTAATTTAAATGATATGATCGTAAGGCATATTTTAATCTCAATTAAATATCCAATTTAAATAACATATTTTCGTTGTGTTGTGTGTTGATGAATTATATACAAAAACCTTCCGCACGAATCACTCCGTCCATTGGTTCCTCCGTTTGAAAATCCGTTCGGCAGTTTTTGAGTTTATCGCGTTTAGACCGACAGAGAGACGCGGCGGGGGACTTTGTTTTGTAATATGTAAGGATGTAATAATGTAAGCATAAATAATAATAATTTCGATTCATGCATCTTTAATGCATTAATTAATGTCATAATTATTCTTTTCTATGCTGTTTATCTGTAAGTACTTATCTTGGATGAAAGACGAATGATTTCCCGCGAAGATTGTGCTTTAAGTTGTCTACCCATTCATTACATGGCATCATACCATGAGTGACCATGACCACGGAAAATTATAGGCAAAAAAAAATTATTTGTATTGTAAAGT
Organism: Agrochola lota; assembly: GCA_947364205.1. Classification (NCBI taxonomy): domain Eukaryota; kingdom Metazoa; phylum Arthropoda; class Insecta; order Lepidoptera; family Noctuidae; genus Agrochola; species Agrochola lota. The sequence goes on along the minus strand of OX376225.1, from coordinate 4,048,812 downwards.
TGAGACTATGTCCACTAGACCGTTCCTGCACCGACCAACACCATCGCGAGCCATGCACAAAGCGTCAACAATTATTAGCGAGAATATTTTACCGCGCTGTTGATACGGTGGCTAGTGGGCATTGTCCGTGCCAGGGGGCCTACTCCCTAAGCAAAATCCGTAGTTTTGGTCGTAGTTACGGGGTGTGCCGTCTCTTTCTCATTTACGGTATGTCTGTAAGTGAGACGGAGAACGAAGCGCCCGTAACGACGGCCTGTTACTTTCATAGCACGGCCGTGTTATGGAACGGTGCAGTGGGGAGACTACTTTAACTAAAAGCGGTACGGCCGGTAGGTACCTACCTACATTTAAACCTAGGCTTAATTAAAGCGTGGACGTTTAGCTTCAAGGCGCTTATAGAGTTCTTTTTTTGAACAAATTGACGAGAAGCGAAGTCAGACGATGCGTTTTCGAGAATCTTAACTCAACATAGTGTAATGGATTCGAGATAATCCTAAATATAAGGGGACATGGGATGTAAATGGTACACCACAGACTACCTATTATAATATCTGTACTTCTCTCTTTAAATCCATTCAAAGGATCTCTGTAAAAGATCGCTTTTAGCGATAACACCGCCCATTGTGTCATCCTATGTAAAATTCCTACATTTATATCTGTAATTTATATGGTGTACAAAGTAAAGAGTATTCCATTCTATAAATTCTTAATACAGTTCTACAAAATACCTGCTAGTATTAAATGAGCACTTTAAACTAATTCATGATACTTCTCTCTGTTCTAAAATATGTAGACAGGCGGACAAATCGAAAAAAGTTGTTAGAAAATAAAATAGGCTATAAATAAAATTAATCGCTTGCCATCGAGCATTTGTTACAAACTGACTGACTGTAATTTTATTTAAACATTTTTAATTGTATATTCTAAGAGATTGGTCACAGTATTTATTTGAACAAGAACTTTTTGTTCATTTTGAGTAGGTAAATGTTCTATTTTAATTATGTATAAAACTCCCGCAGACAGGCACGACGCAACACTGTTGGAACAATTTTCCACCATATGTAAAGGGAACTAAGTAAAGGGAACTAAGTCTGCCCTCAAGTACCTGTATGCACACTGTAAGCGCTGTGTATCAATTTCATAGATTTTTTGCTGTCTTCTAATTTGATTTGATGATTGTTTAATTTATTGAGTAGATCAACACGTACTTTTCTCGGTGGAATATTTTTGGAAAAGTGTTTTTGTTGTTTCCTAATTTGATTACATTTTTTAATTATTCTATTCAGTTTTGCATATTTTTTCATTTTCTTATGACTCACTTTATAACTATAATTTTGTTTCAGTAAGGAATCTTTAGTAAGGTCAATAGTTATTATGGAATGAGGGTTACAAGTAGTATTTAATAATTCATTGTATAAGTGGTTAGTTTCTTTAACCTGTGTACATTATTTTTCTTTCTCTAACCGGGTAATATGACTATTAGCATGAATTAATTCATCTTCTAGGTCCCTAACTTTGCTTAAAGCCTCCTCATACAAGTTACTACAGTTGCTGGAACCATTTGTGACCACCTTCAATTGATCGCGTTCTTCAACAATATTCAGATATTGCTGATATCGGTCTACTACATCATAGTCGCATCGTGCCTGTATGCGACAGATAAATGATTTTTCCTTCATTTGTAAGAAAAATAATCTGGTTCTAAGTCGCTCAAACTCAATATGGGTACTCTTAAAAAAATGTCATTACATTCTCACATATAGTAATCATCATTTGTTTTTGCATTAAACGTTCGTCATTGGACAGTAAGCCACATCCCGCCATCCAGTATCATTTCTCTTGGCTACACGAAATAATATGACAATATCCACGAACAAAAATGTTCGTGTAAAAGTGTCTTAATTCAAATTTAAATCATTTATTCAAGCTAGAAGAGCTGAGAATCAGCACTTTTCGGACATTAAAATTACAGTCCCCCAAAAACGCCCGCCCTTCACCACTTCCTAGTGCTTAGCTGGGAAGAAGAAGTGGCGCAATAAACTCCCCAGCAGCACAGCTGTCTGTTAGAAAAACATGATTCTATACACTTATGCAAAATAATTTACATTACGCAACACAAAACATAAAATTAAATTATTTGCTATAATGTCAGTTAGCACACGTCAATACAAAAAAGATTTACTTACAGAACAGAAATAAACAACATTTCATTTTTAAATTCTATACACACATAACTTAATATCACGCCTGTAGCCCCCGAAGGGATAGGCAGAGGTGTACCTATAGTACACCCACATTTCGCCAGTTATGTTAAAGTCCCATGTAATACAGGGGGCGAGCCTATTGCCATCAACCGGGCACAAGTCCAGACTCCGGGCTGCTGCTGAGAACTTCCAGATAGAAAAACCCAATAGCACTTTGCTCGACCTGGGAATCGAACCCAGGACCTCATGCGCAGCAGTAGTGCTTGCTACTACTAGACTAAAGAAACAGCTTCGTTTAGTCGTGTAGTAGTAGTCATATTTCCTCAAACCAACCGACATATATTTCACATAGTTATATTTAGCGCGCCATCGCGCATGGCGTTTGAATTTATAACCTAACGTTTGTTGCTTTGTGTACCAACTGTGGATCTTGTGTGATTTAAAACTTTGCACGTCATAATATATTATGGGTGCTGCAAGTAATTCTGGTTGCTACTGGTTTTTTGAAAAGTGATTATATATGCTGTGTTGTTATGTTTTCTTTGAAATGTGTTTTGAATTCTGATTCCTAATAAATTCGTTCTCGGTTTCTAAATTAAACTTTCAGTCGTTTCTAATCTATTGTACAATAGGATATCTCACAAATAACCACAGTTAACCTTCAAAACTTATTTATTCAAATTAACAACCACGGTACAACAATACGACGACCGCTCTCTGTCAGCTCCCATCAAAAAGTGACCGATCTCTGCCAAGTCACTGAAACTAACGCCACCAGTGTGGCCAGTGCAATCAATTCAATCTCCCGATTTTATTTCAATCCGCATTTTCGCCGTCAGTATGGTCAGTACAAACATTTTAACCGTAGATCGATTTGATTAGCGGATTTTAAACCGTGTAGTTTTAGTTCTATTCATAAAACCTTACAGTACCTAGTAGCTTTGTAACTCAAGATTTTATTCGAATAAAACTGTAATTAAATCGGGTCCGATTTAGGTCTAAGCGGAGTTGATTACTCAGCCTATCGCAGTCCTCCCCCAGGCTGCTCCACAACACCCTGTCCTCCTCCCTCTGCATTCAGGCTGTCCTAGCCACCTTTTTAAGGTCATCCCACTACGCCTGCCGATACGCGGTCTCCACTAGAGAACTCGTCTGCTTTTACTCTGCGAGCTATGTCCGTAACTCCGGTTCTGTTCCGGATTTCGGGAATTACGAGCAATTATTTTTAGATACCTTCATGTACCTACGTAAATCCTAATTTAACCTTGACCACGTCATCGATTCTTGTAGTCTTGATACACGGAAGGCTATCCCCGAAAAAAAATGACACTATTTTATTAACACCTACATACACGTGCCCCGCCTGCATGTTTTATGAAAAAACTTCATAACTTCCTTCACAACATTTAATAAATTCATCTTAATATAAAAAGAGTCAACAGATTTATTCGTTTCTCTCTCATCGCTCACTTATATTTATTTTGAAAGTTTTTTAAAAGTTTTACATAAAATATACTGTCTCCAATATTTTTCATCTCGTTGTTTTTTCGTACGAGACGTCGGTTGGTCTAGTGATCGCAAGCAATAATGCTGCGCATGAGGTCCTGGGTTCGGTTCCCGGGTCGGGTAAAGTGTAATTGGATTTTTCCATCTGGAATTTCTTTGTAAGCAGCCCGGAGTAGAATTGGATTTTTTTAATGAGATAATTGATAATTTTCACCGAGTAACTGGACATCAGATAGGCGGTCGCTCCATCCTCGAATGCATCCGGTGAGACTGGAAGCCGATCCCAACATAGTTGGGAAATGGCTAGGCAGACTATCCTTACTAATACATATTATAAATGCGAAAGTGAGTTTGTTTGTTTGGTTACGGTTTCACACAAAAATGGCAAAACGGATTTGGATGAAATTTGGCACATGGGTAGACCATGACCTGGATTGGGACATGGGATACTTTTTATCACGATATTCCCACGGGGTCGGGACGTATGCGGTTGAAACCGCGGGGCGCACCTAATATTAGATTTTTTCTTTTGGCTATGTTTTTCCCAAGGAGAAAGTTATTCAGCTTGATGGCCTGCCCACACCCTTAAATAAAACCACATCTTACTGTATCAGAAAGATGTGGTTTTATTTAGCCTCCCGTAGTAGCTATTTTAATACAAATTAAAAACATCTTTCTAGATTGTTTTTATAATTTGTAATTATATTTTAACGTGCCTCTAATTGCCTCACGTCCTATATTGCCGGGCACGCGATCGACAGGTATTTTAATGCATTCACAATTATTTCCCTAATTGTATTATAATATTCAAGTAATTAATTCAATAGTACTTATGCTGCTTCATTTTGAACACGTCGTTAATTGTTAAAGCAATTAAAACGTCTTGTTTGTTTTTAAAACGCACTTTACATTCTTCAATCGAAAAGGTGTGACAATTATTAACAACAACACAAATAAATGTTAATTTTAAGTGCAATTTATTTAGTGGGAATTTTCTTTTATTTTAGCAATTAGCTTAAATTTACTGTATTTGTGGAATGGAATAGACATATTGTTGTTATAGAACTAATTAACACCGGTATTTTAAAGAACTATTTCTATCTCACCGCCTATTACATGGGACTTAAACATAACTGGCGAAATGTGGGTGTAGTATAGGCACTCTGCCTCACCCTTCGAGAATACAGAGTTTGTATTATCGGACACTACTGCACGACTTATAATGCGAAGCATTAGAGAGTGCTTTGCGATCGAAATATTTGATTTGCGTCCTTTCTGCAACTGTTTTTATTGTCACACTCCTGCTAGTACACAGAACCTACTTAATTTTTATACCATTGTATAGATAACTTAATGGAGAATAAAAAAAAAAAATGCAGCAGAAACGAAAAAAAAACAACAAAATAGTTTTTTTTTAAATTCCCGTCAATCAAGTATGAAACCTGAAAACATTGTAGCTTGCGAAAAAAACAATTAATTGAGTTTTTTTTTTTTATAGATTTTTTGAAAATGGCTCTTTCATTCAAAGTAGTTGAATTATAATTAAAAAAAAACTAATTAATATAATATCCATATCTATATATATTTCAAACTTCGACCCTCTTCTGTTGCCTAGCAACATAGCAAACCTAAATAGTCTTTGACAGCATTTGAAGATTGCGAGATGAGAAATTTTACCCTTAATAATGGGACTTTTTTTTGGATGAGCATTATAAGGCGTGCACTTTTGGATTTTCCAAATATTTTAAACTGCACAGTGCAGCATAGAAGAGAAAAGAAGACTGATGATAAATAAATAAATGTTATTTATTTCTGTAAGTATGTTTATACAAACACTTTTACCCGTCAATACACATACATACATAAACTCAAGTCTTCTTCCCATGGGGTAGGCAGAAACTACAGAATGCCAGCTGCTACGATCCTTACATACTTCTTTTTACCTCGTTTTCGTTCATACATCTGGTCATACACGCACGCACGTTAATTATAATAATGTTAACACCTAGATGAGGTTTTAACGAGGCTGGAGGAGAACTGGGAAAGGAATTTATGTAACTCTGGACTTATACGAGACTACTGCATTTATAACCACAACACACCATAACCACAGTCCTTGAAATACGCCCTCAATAAACTACGTCATTTAAAAATAAATCTCAAAACAAGAAAATAAAAGTGGTCAAACACGCGCCGTCCTGTTTGACAAACACGTCGCTGGACTTGTTTAACGAGTCGCTTGTCAAACATATACGTTTGTCAGACCGTCAGACCCTGTTGACAAACGCGCAGTGAAACAGCAAATAAAGATGATCCATTTGTTTGCCCTTTGTTTTAAAAATAAAACGGAAAGGGTGCGTTTTGGTATTAAAAGCTTGGGACCGGAGGTTTGAGAAAATATTGTCTTTTTGTATTAACATCTTCAACTATAGTAAATACTGTTGTGATATTGGTGGAACTTTTAAGGCCCTGATACACGGTTCAACGAAATTGATTCAATTTGACGGAAAATTGAAAAAAAAAGACGCATATTTAACATTACAAAATAAATATAAAATTATCTAAGTATCGAAAATAGAAATAAAGAAAGGGAGTTGCAGAAATCAAAGTTGTCGCCGACATTGAATTAAGTTCTCCTTCCCTTGTACGTTTACACGATTCAATTTGGGTGCTTCATCAACATTGGAAAGCATCTAAGTGAACCGTGTACTATTTCCCATTAGCTCTTTAACATCATTGAAGTTTGTCTAAAAATATTCTTATCTATCTATCGCCATTTCTTCAACCTCAATCAATCTGCCTAGCCTTTTTCCTTGTTGGGGTCGGCTTTCAGTCTAAACGGATGCAGCTAAACACCAATTTTTTATATTATAGCGACTGCCTACCTGACCTCCACAACCCAATTACTAGGTAACACGAACTTGATACGACTGGTTTTCTGACTTTTGGGCTTGTGACTATCAGTAACGACTGTCAAAGATCTACGAATGACAGCCGGGATTAAAGGCTTAACGTGCTTTCCGAGGCACGGAGGAGTCTCGATATGTAATGGTCACCCATCCACGAACCGCCATTTGTTTAAACTAATCTTACAAAAAGAATGTTAAAGCATTCAATACACACATTTTGATTCACATAGGGATTATAGAGATTAAAGTTTTCTCGTTAAAATAATATACTAGTAGTATATTGTGTAAAGAAGACGTATACTAATGATAATGTGGGCGATTTCTTTGCTTATCTTCAGAATTCCGATGTGCGTTCGATAATGTAGGAAAAAGTGGTTCATTATTTTTGTAATTAATCTTTTAAAAAAAGGTGCCCGCTTAAAATTTTGGTTTCTTCGAGAAGATGGTAAGCTAATTTAAAAAAAAATACAAAAAAAATATATTCGTTCTAGTAGTTTTTTAACAACTATAGTAAGGCCAGAGTATTTAAATTTTACAGCTTTACGAGGAACGGTAATGAATACAAATTTATTTTATTTTATTTTACTTACCACTTTTTCAGTGAAATACTGTAGTAAAGTTTTTCATTGAATAGCTATTTTAATTTAAATCATTCCACGCATCTTAATTTTTAAGAGATATTAAAAATCAAAACTATGTCAATCACTTTAAAACTATCTCCAAATCAAACAGTTAAAATAAATTAGGAAGCTCAATATATTATCAAAGAAAACAAATAAATCGGAAACTCATCAGCCACATGATCATGACTCTGTGACGTAGTAATTGACGTTAAATTACTTTCTGACGTCAGATGCGCACGCTTCCATCTATAAACCAAATGAACCAGATGTCGATTTGTTTGGTATGATGGTGCTAATGTATTTGTTTTAGCGTAATTAGAATTGAAATGTATAAATAAACAGGAAGAGGTAGTTGAGATATTCAGTTAAATTCTGTAATTTGAACTTTTAGTCTTATGTAGTGCCAGCATACTGCAAAATTCTGTAAATAAACTTTTATGTTGCTACTCTAGCATAATTAGGTCATACCTTATTACACGAATAAAAAATATTCCCAGAAAAAAACTACTAAATACTTTGTTCCACTTAGTTCCCTTGTTTTGTACCTTGCGTGATATTTCGTCGGGCGCCACTTAACGGAAACAAAATGCCTGGAAAGGGCATCTCTTTTTGTAAAGAAAAGGTACGCTAGGGCGCACGTTAATGGTAACAAAACCAGTATCCTACCCTAAGCCAGCTCACCAATGACGTGCGGCCTACAGTACTGTACTTCTACGTTTGATTACGATACTCAATTATTTTTTTATGAAAGACATCATTGATTTGATGATTTGTTGGACAAAAGCAGTGATCGTTGAAAATAAAACATTAGAAAGCTTTTTCTCAGTCGCATGTTTTTGGTTTCTTTGCGATGAATTTTTTGACATACGGGTTAATACAAAATGAAAAGGCGCGAAGACCTACAATTTCACTGTCATAGATTTTGCCTAGAACACAGCTGAATAGCTCGCTAAGTGGTTCTTTTGAAAAGTGCAGCTATTTATTTTTGTTGTTCTTACAAAATTAGTTAGTAATGACGTGTAGATTTACGAGTTTCTACTTACTTTAGGAGCTATTTTCTACTTAACCTGTGGTATGTTCCGGCGATTTAGTAAATTGCTCAGGCAGTCCAGTTTGAAGAAATATTTTTATTTAAATATTAAGAAACTATAATTTCATTTCAAAAAGTAATTCAGACTCTACGCAACTTCGATATTTTTTGTTGAAAAAAGGCCATTATTCAGTCAATTATGACATGGCAGAATATTGTAATAGCCATTCACGCATGAACCACATAAACGACATTTCGACCTTCGCTTATCTTTTAAACGACATCATTATTTCAAAGGGACAAAGTTCATGGATTTTTCTTCAAAAGATTGCATTGTGACCTTTCTGTTTCTTTTGAATGGATAATCCTTATTCATACGTGAATAGTCTTGGAAACTGTCATAAATATACAGTATTATATTTCTGAATGTCATTTAATGTTAGCAAACAGGGATTTTGTGTATATTTGTGTACATTCCTCTAGGCAATTGCAAAAGATCAAACGTCGTTTGTTGGAAAGCAGCAATGGATACCTATATTGCGAATAGTAAGATTACTTGTACTTAAAGCAATAAATGAGCGTTGCAACAATCTTATTGGTATTTTGAATTTAGAGACGTGTTAGGAATCGTGCGTTTTATCTTAATACGAGGTTATTCAAACACCTATAACGATCAATAAATTGACGCAAAACATTTTTAAAGTCAAAGCCTGCTGCATTTAAACTTGATAATAATTATGTAGATTCAATAAAAATGCAATTTTCGCATATTTGCATGTTTATTGACATACTTCCATCTAATATTAAAACTAGATGCAAATATGAGGTACAACATTTTATTCATTTCTTATCAAAAAATTGTTTTTTCCACTTTATTGGTACATATATTTTTTTATTATTCGTATGATATGGTTATATAAAACATGATAAAATAATAATATCTTGGCTAAAGCGATAAGTGTGTTGTAAAATTCAATTGAGGGAATCGAATTATTATATTGCTTGCAGGTCATGTATTTACAATCTGATACAATTTTATTGTTTTCGTTAACACCGTGACTTCATTTTATTGCATTTTCAAATACTACAGGGCTGCATAGTTGGTCCATTATTATATAAAAAAAAACAATATCAAAACTATAATAATTATAATACCAGTTTTGAATTTACATGACTGACCATCACTTCTTTTTATTTAATTTATTTTTATCGAACTTAGTCTCGTTAGACGCCAACATTCTAGGCATTTTGTATTTGTTTTCATTTCTTATTTACCTATGCTATTAAAAAGAAGGAAGGTTGTGGCGGCAGATACTTCCTGCGCCATAATAAGGCAATTTATGAGAAGACTTATACCCTAGTTTCCATTTCACCTTGTCTATATGGTGGGTGGTCTTCTCATTCATTCGTCTTTATTTTAAGTTACTAACAATAGTGTTTTAAGTGCAAACCTGTTACTAACAATTTATGGATCTCTTAGTTGTCCGAATAAAAAAAAAAAAAATATTATCATTTAAAAATAAAATTAAGGTAAGTGCACAATTTTTCCACGTTCTTCGTTAACTCAGTCACATTTTGTTTCTTCCACCCATTCATACAAACGACATCACAAATTCAAGCCATTTCCAGTTCTACTATCTCTGTGTAGTGGCCATTTCGCGACATTATGCCACTATTTGGGTCACCGGCGCAGTCTGCGATGACACAGGGTGCGCTTTATTGTTCACCTACCCTACATTATGTACCTTTGCTACGTTTTGTGATATTTTCTTTTTTTCGTCCACCGAACTTTACTAATGGACGATATGTGGGTCAAGTTTTTTTGTTGGAACTTTTATGCCCGTCGACCTTTTTACAGGTTATAGAGAGAATAAATCGGTTGCGGATTTTAGTTTTTATTGTGATTGGCATGTTCGTAAATATAGGATCGAGCTTCTTTTCGATTTATATTTGAGAAGGCAGATGGTACGCGTACCACAGACAGATTTAATATTTCGTCAGAACAATCTCGGTAGGCTTACGTTTTTTTTATGAGAAGCCCTTTCGCAATGTTTCAGTATTAAAACTAAATAAATATCTCTTCAAGCTTGTACCTTATATCGTGATATATGATGAACATAAATCATCTTTAGTAAAGTCAAATACAGGTTGTTTTGATCCCCATTAACGATCTACAATTTATCATTTGCTTCGGGCAATGGGAACCCATTTGGTGATCTATAGCCCAGCTCTGGTCTTAAAGGCTTATTATTTTGAGTTCAAGTGCAGGTTAACTGACGGTTCACTGGTTTCTCTTTTTCTGTAGAAGCTGACATTTAACATTACGCCTGTTTTGCCAAAAGTGTAAGGCAGAGGTACTGATTACTTTATGGTTTTTTGTGGTATCCTGTTAATGAGGTGCCTTTTTCAATGTCATATTTCTATATACTTGCTAAGAGTCTAATAAACTATATTGGAGGACAATATCATGGTAAACCATGGGAAACCTTGAACTTAGTTGTCCAAAATAACCAGTTCGCACTTACGTACTGAGCAAGCTCGAGTCATCAGTTCTCGCTCCTTTTCTATAAACGAAGACATAAAAATAAAAAAAATGTGCTCAAAACAGATGCTCAAAATTGATGACCTAGTTTAAGCTAAGCGCAAATATCAAATATGAATATTTTTTTAAATATAACTTGCCTATTGTTGTAATTTATTTACACAACTGATTTCATGACCTTAGAATTATGAATTCGTTTATAATTATGTGTTACCTGTTTTCAGGTGTTCAAAATCAAATAATCTATTTAATATGTGTATGATTTTATTTGGGTATGGTTCTTATTGTTTATCCATAGATTATTCAAAGTCCTGATGAATTTTTCGGTTTCCTAAAATTATTTACCTATAAAGATAATGTAGGTTTTCCCTTTTAACATTTCGAAAAAAAAAACTATAATTTCAGCAAATTAATTTGGGCACTTCGCCATTTTCTATTTGTTTTGTCCATTTTAATTAACGTGTGCAAACAAGTGCTTTTATTTGGGTTCTGTAAACATTGCTTGGGCACGGATTAGTTTGATATTTTGGGTAGATTTAAAATAACAACTTTTAGTTATTAACGTTATATCGATACATTACATTTTCTGCGAGATAATCTCACACAATAAATGGAACAACTAGATACATATCTACTTCAAAACATTTTCTACTCTTAATAAGTAATTTATTGAGTACATACCTAACATTAAAGGATGAGACACGATCACACGGCTCCCGATCTATCTCAAGCGTGTCCGACACACTCGACGATCCATCGGCCAGGGTCAAGAGGATTGTTCAAGTTTGTTCGGGCTCAAACAAAACAACAACCTGTATAGTACATATAAAGTTGCTATGCTGTCTTTGGTACTAATTTGTGATTTATCCAAGAGCCAATATAAAGGCATTAACACACGGTTCACCTAAACCTCTTAATTTGGATGAATCAACCAAATTGAATCAATATTGCTTTTCAAGTTGATTCATTTGGTTGAACCGTGTAGAGTCATATAAAGACACTAAGTCTTTATACGACTCTTCCAAAGTGGAACGTAGTGTTCATTGTCTTCATCCTCAGCACCTAAGGAGTTGTTTTTTTTTTATATCGCAACTTTTTACGCGAGCGGAGTTGTGACAATATTTACCAATAGAATGTAAACTCTGTAGCGGAGTTTAGATTATATTGGCACATCTCTGCTCCTCTCCTCTCTTCTCCGCTCCAGTGGACAGGCAGCCTAAGACCTGCATTTGAATACGAAATTATACGTAGACTGGCAATGCCTTTTTTTTTTAGGTTGGGATATTATCAAATAACTTCTCCCGCTCTGGGCGGAGCGGGAGGGTGTGTCAGACTTTTACCGACTAAAACCCACCCGTGTTCTTTCCGTTGCCTGTGTGCCGGGGCTGCGATATCCCTTTCGGACAAACTAGCAACCCTGGCAGGAAACTGGCAATGCCTGGAACTGACTATTGTGAGTAGGTATGACGGTAAATCAAACAATGTGCCAAGCCTTTTCCCAACTGTTTATTGGGGTCGGCTTCCAGTCTAACTGGATTCAGCTGAATACCAGTATTTTACATGGAGCGACTACCTATCTGACCAAAACAACCCAGTTACTGAGTAACACGATACCCCTTAGAAAGACTGCGTGTCAGACTTTTGGGTGTAAAAAATCATTAATACATCTCTCTAAGTTCATATTACATTATTGAATTACTGTTTCTGGAAAAAATGACATTTGAGGCCAATTCTGACTTAAAAAGTTGTATTGAAGATTCTAATGATTATAATTTTGTAAAGCTTTATTCGTTACGGTTGCGAATCATATTTTAATCAACATACAACCTGACACTGACCTGCAAATTGCAAAAAACGTAAGAAAGTTTAATTTCGCGGGCTACATTAGCGCATCCCCCTTTAAAAAGCTTCCACGTGTGGCCATTCATAAAATGCCTAACGTCCTCTGGCCAGTCAGCTTTGGTACCACTTTACCACTTGAGCTATTCTCATAGTTCGTACCGATACGAATGATAAATGATTTTTATTTCTGTAATTAGATTTGTACAAACACTTTTACTCGTTTACTGCTGAGGTCGGTGTGTCCTACCCAACTACTCGCTAACCGAAAAAATACCGAAGCGAACTCAGAGGTCTCTTTTAAAGAACACACATAGTCTTGAGGACCATTTAGATAAGTATCTGAAATGGTCTTTTGAGGAAAGAACCACACAGACTTGAGTGGACCTGTCCAGTCAGTGCACGCATTTGCCAGAAATCGTTTATCTCAACTCAGAACTTAAAGGTCGTAGACGAGCCGAGCACGAGCGAAACCGTTCTGGGCGTCGTCGTTCACGGCGTGAAGTGTGGACTTACATCACGAGCGCACTGCGAGCGCGATGCAAATCCCTTTGTGTTCGTCAAAAAACCGACATCTGGCGGAGCACAGTCGAGCACGAACCAAATGCTCGAAGCGCGCTAGTTCGAGGGTTGTAATGTAAGTTAGTCCACACTACACGCTCGGCTCGTCTAACGTAGTCACATCTTACGGAGCTCAACGTCTCGACGAACAATACAAGAGAAGAACCCAATTTCTCAATATCTCTAGGAAGTTCATAGTCAATTGACTGCGCAAGTAGACGATTGGCTGATGTGATGAAGCAGCCAAAACACTGTATATTTCGTACAATCCAAGATTAGCGTGGCAATGCTGTACATATATTATTAGACGGTAGATCGTACTGGCTGGGCGCCAATCAATACACAATTGTGTTATGTTTTTATGTTTCCAAGGCATACACGAATTATACGGACTGTCCTTATAAATTTAGTAATTATAGCATTGTAGATAATTACGAGTTGTATAAATTAAGTCATTAGAATTTTATGGAAAATTATATCGCGTGTTCCAGGGTTTGTCGTGCTCAAATCGAGCAACCAGTATTCAAAATTAAAAGTGAGACACTATTATTTTCTATACTACAAAAGATTTCGAAACATTTTATCGTTCCAATAAAACTGCCTTTACTACTTAACTTTTTTTTTAAATAATAAAGTAGGTAACCCTATGGTTTACCCGTTTCAGGCATGTTTCAATCGCGTGATATGTAATTATGCCTGAAACTTATGTATTATCTACTCGAACGTATTATAGTTAACTGCAAACGAACTTAATATTAATTGGCAACAAAATGTGTGTTATATTGTACTAAATTATTCATGGAAATATTTAGTAGAAGTACGCGTAATAATATAAACATAAAGACTCATATGAAAAAAGGGAGGAAGTTAAGATCCATAGAGAATGATGAGATTTGTCAAGAATTGATCCCTACAAGGTTACTGGACCGAAATGAGAAGTTTCAAAAAAAAAACTTCTCATTTTAACACCATTCAAAGGTAATACTCGAAATCTACAAAAACAAAGTCTCCGGCAAAAGTTAGTCTCATAAAAAAATATCCATAAAAGTAGGATCAGCTTCGTTATTATGTCGTGGCCAGATCTTAAAATAGATCATTTAATAAAATGAACATCGATCCCTGGTCACATCATGATGTGGCCTGGCCAGATCATTGAATACTCAACGTTTGACGATATGAACAGTTAAACGCACGACTACTTCATGATGTGGCCAAATATTAGTGATCATATCGTAAAATAGTTAGATTATCCACCGGTAGAGGCGTGGATGTCGCTTTGTTTTTGTTGTGCATCATGGCGGCGGCGTATATAAATGATTTAATTTCTATAAGTAGGTTAGTACAAACATTGTTACACGTCCATCATATTTTAAAAACTAGATGAGGTTGGCGTTTCCTATCCGACTACTCTGAGAAGAAAGGTCCAGAGACTCAGAAGTACAGAGACTTATACACGTGTTTGTACTTAGGAGTAGAACGACGTACCTACACAACAATAAACCCACAAATAGGAAACAACTAGAGGCTTGTATCGATATCAATTCGTTATTCTATTATTCTATTAAGGCAGAAAAAAAGATCAATTCGTTTGTTAGTAGTTAACTATGCAAAACAAGTTTTTACTGATCTTTATAAAAAAACGTTACAATAGGAGTTAATTATCTACAACCTGTATATAGAATTGTAAAAACGCTGAACTGAACCTCTTCGTTTAATTGATTACTAGAGCCTGCTCAAATTATGCGGATATTTTTCAATATGACAGACTGTTTTATATTCTTAGACTGACGAAAACTTACTATTTCTATCCATCTTGGCATTTTGGTTACTGCCACGTTGGTCACTAGACCACGCGTATGAGATGTTGGGTTCGATTCCTTTGTCTGGCAAAGTGTTATTGGGTTTTTCTATCTGGAATTCCTCAGTAGCAGTCCGGAGTCTGGATTTCTGTCCGGTTGAAGGCAATAGGTTCGCCCCGTATTGCGTGGGACAACATTACTAGCTAAAAAAAACACTTCTGCATTACACTTCTGCCCAGCTCTTTGGTGAAACAAGGCGCGATGTTATGTGTTCTACTCACCTTAAAATTAACTGTCAGAATGCGTTAAGACTGTTTTTGTGGGATCATAGAATCATTAAATAATTTAACTGATCTACCTACCAAATCTCTTTCGACAAGCAATGTGGTCGTCTATTCCGAGCTCTGTCACACACGGCACACAATTTTGTTCCTATTAAAATATGTCAAAATGTCTTCGCACTTATATCCAAACTTGTCAGAAGTTCCTAACGACCATTTATGAGTTGATGACAAACGTTCATATCAGTTAAAGTACGTAGTTACACTTGGTCGTTTGCCCGCATTCGGGTGCTGATGAAATGCGGGCAGCCAAGAGAGGCTCATTTTCATTGGTCGATAGGTTACGAGGCCTATCGACCAATGAAAATGAGCCATAAATTATATAAACAAAATCGAGTAGTAGAGTAGTGTCCGTCTTCGGAAAAGTTCGTTCATCTTCGTCGTGCAAGACCATAGGCACTCAAATTCGTCAAGGCTGCTCATGTAAAAAGTTTTCAGTGTCTCATTTCGGGTGCAGTTTTATCGAATATATAACGAAAAATAACTTAAATTAAACAAAGACAAATAAAATTCAATACTCAAAATGTTTTATAAACCATGTAAGTACCCAAAATATATAAATAGAATAATAAACTAAAAGTAAAATAGTCTTAAGGAAGGATAAACTTTTTAATAGAATATGCCATAAATGCCACATCTAGTAAAAATAAAATTCATACATCCATGTTGTGCTTGGTTAACTTACGATCGAGTTTATTTTGTCTGTTTACCCACATTTCATTTTTTTGCTATTTTGTTTTGTTATTTTATATACGGTGCGCTCTAATTATTAATCTTAGATTTAGATATTGTTTCTCAGTAAGTGAATTATGTATGCAATTCTTTATGAGAAATAAAGTTATTCTTAAACCAAAAAAATATATAGTTACCCGAATGCGGGCTAACAACCAAGTGTAATTTCGCCTTCGTGTTTGCAGTCTTATATTATATTCAAATGCCTATAATAAATTATATACGTATCTAACAATAGATGTAAGAGAATTCTGTTTATGTAAATCAGGTATTGCGTTAATATTGTTGCAGATTAATTGTGCGAATGACTTTTTAGTTGCCAGTCTGTATTTCTAAATTGTTGTTGCAATTTGAAGTCCAATTTTTTTTCTTTCTATTCTAAGTGTTATTAAATCCTTGAGTTAGTACTTGTTGACTTATTTAGTCTGTATGTGGGAGAGAAAAAAATAAAATAAATGCTTATAAGAACTTTGTGTAGGCTAATAATGTTCCTACGTGAGTTAATAACACAATTTAGCAGAATAACAAGCAACTTGCCAAAATTAATAGTTTACCACATTTCTATGAATATTCTTGCATGATCTTTAAAGCTATACTTAATGTCACGCATGGCCTTTCCATAAAAATTTAAGTCTTTTCCCGAGCAACTTTTAGTTGCCACGCTGTCGCTTAAAACTGGTCCGTCTGACCTTTTAAATTTTGACATTCCCCATACTTTATAGTTTGTAGCATTTCCTTTGTGTATTGTAACACGCGATCCAGCTATTAAGAGACGTGTCAATAACTGGAATTATGTAGTTTTGTATTCATTGATGTTTTTGTTCGCCTTCAGTTTTTGTTTGACTTTAATTTTCGGTGTATTGCGTAAATTCATTTCGTTATGGAAGGTTAATTCTGAGTTGACTTTGTAACTGAACCTCGTGGTATCACGCGTTTTTCTGTGGACATGTAATTTTAAAATTCAGCTGATTTATTCTAAAAGTAAAATTCTACAAATGCTTTGTATATCTACAGATTTCGAAATATTATTAAGAGCCCATAGTACCTCAGCTCAAATTCACTTTTTATCTCGCTCGCAGCATACTGTATCTGTTTTATAGTTAGTTCAGTTATTATGCAAAGTTTAATGATCTAATTTGAAATATTTTTTGAATACGGTTTATAAATTGTCCGGTTTGGAGGTAAGTTTGTTTTTTTTTTCTATAGAGAGAATTTTATGGAATCGTGTTTTCGTCAAACATAATTCTTAACATAATAATATATTTATTTCAAAATAAATGCTGCAGTATTTTCGATATAACGAAGACTCGTGCTAAGCAATTTGAGGAAGTATTAGCCCTTAACCGTTGTAGTTACAAAGAACTTAATTGCTATTATTATTCTTCCTAAACGCTTTATGCTATGCAAAAACACCGAACTTTGAAACACATCTGGCCAATACACACAACACAGATTAATACAGATGGTACACCCCGCAAAATCATTTAAATAAAAAGCGACTCTTGCTACGACACAATAAAGTGTAATTCAAGCACACAGCTCAAATTACTTATTGTTATATTCACCTAGAGATTGCCTCTCTTTCTATCACGTTACTCTTAGATCTTCTGACCACCTTACACTCACTGAATTGGCCCAACAAGTCGAGCCCGCCGCGGACTTGTAGCTTTATACCTAAAATGTGGATTGAATCATCTGTATTAATTAATCCGTGACAATACTCAGGCAAAAACAGACGAAGAACGATGAAGTAGAATGGAAGATTACACATTCAATCCCATTTATACCTACCATGCTTTTGAAGTCCAAATATTCGTGCAATAAAATTTCCATCCAACAATTACTGGCCTGGATCTTTTTGAAGTGTATGAACAAGTGGCCGATCAGATGTTTTACGATCGACGGGAATAGAACCGTTTTGTGGCAAACGTATTGGTTGTTTAGGAACAATAAGTTTTCGTAATATACTATTGTCGTTGGCTGTATTTAATGGTAGCAAGCCACTGTTAAACCTAGAGTCTTGGATTGACTCTTCGGATATTGCAAAGTGGGGTTCGATGTTTACATTACAATTTTTCCCTGCCTTGTTAGTGCCGTAAGGGCTACCTACTGATGAGGATGAGGTTCCATTCCCAGGTCGGGCAGTGAAAAACCCAATAAAGTTTTTCCATCAGGAATTTCTGAGTCGTAGGCCGTAGTCTGGATTTTTGTCCAGTTAATAGCAATAGGCCGCTTTTTATATGGGACTTAAACATAACTGGGGAAATGTGGGTGTACTATAGATACACTTCTGCCTAACCCATCGAAGAATAAAGGTGTGATGTAATGTGTGTGTGGCTTTCTCATGAGCAGCACGAAGTCTGGATTCGTGCCCAGTGCATTGCAATTTACAATTGGCTCGCCCCCTATTTCATGGAACTTAAACAATATAGCTGCAGCATAAAGCATACATAGAGTAGTGATAGCCTAGTGGTGTGACCGTCGGACTGCCAAGTCCTGGCTCGAGTTCAAACCCAAGGCACGCACCTCTGACTTTTCGGATTCATGTGCGTATTGTATTATTATCACTTGCTTAAAAAACGGTGAAGGAAAACATTGTGAGGAAAACGGCATGCCTGAGAGATATTTCTCGACGGCATGTGAAGCCATGGCAGAGGCCCATGGGCGGCTTTAAAACTCTGACACCAGGTTAGTCACTAACCTCACGAAAAGAAGAAGATGGCAAAATGTAAGATGTGCACCTTTGCTTATCCTTTAAAGGAAAATATACGCGTAATGTTATGTTATCTTTTTCATAATTATGGTCGGTTTTTTAGCAAGCAAGATGCACGTGATAGAAAGTTGGCTATGCAAGTATCTTACGTAGTTTTTGGATGACATCTGAAGGATATGATCTACACCTAAAGTTCGTTTTTTAGTCCCAGATAGTAATTTGACATTTCAAATCTTTGTTGTTTCTTTTTTCAATTCGGGGTTTGACATTTGCAACTTTCAAATTACTATCCTGGGATTCAAACACGAACTTTATGTAGATACTTAGTAGGTATTTACCACATAGTGTTACTTTTGCGAGGGTAAATTTGTGGGTGTATGTTTCTTTCTTTTTACGAATTACCAAACTTAAGTGGCAATGGACAGGGCACATTGCTCGCAGAACAGATAGCCGATGAGGCCGAAAAGTTCTGGAGTGGCGACCGCGTCTTAGCGTTGGAAGGCCTCCCACAAGGTGAACCGATGACCTTGTGAAGGCCACAGGAATCCTCTGGATGCGGGAAGCACAGAAAGAAGAAGAAGAAGACAGAAGTCGAAGTAGCGGTGCTTGATCCCAGGCCTATGTCCAGCAGTGGACGTCTTTCCGTGTCCAGCAGTGGATGTCCTAACTTTTACGAAGTTTGTTTGGAAGAGCTGATTGTGTTCTCATTGATCTTTAGACACTGTTTCACAGAACACATAAAAATTATATTAAAACCTCGTTTACATAAACTTTCCGCATCATTAATTTTACGATGTGTTATTATTATGCAGTTCGATGCCAGTTTTCGTATGCATCAGCTGACGAGTTATTATCTGTCTATTAAAATAAATTGTAACCACATCCTGAAAATTGACATTTCAACGGGCTGTAACTGCAATTATCGGGCACTGAAAAGTGTAACTGAATGGACTGTAATTAAAATTTTCAAAGAATGTGTTTTATAAAAATTAATAGCATCAAAATCTATGCAATATAGCTGAAGAGTTTGTTTGTTTTTTTTTTTTTTGTTTGGACGCGCTGATCTGTGGAACTTCCAGTCGGATTAGATATGATTTATTGTATTTTATAGCCCAATTCTTGAGGAAGGTTATGGGCTATTTAACATCACGCTAGAACCCTAAGAAGACGAGCAAAAAGAAAAAAAACTGAAAGAAAGCTAAGCAAAAGCGAAGTAATAACGCGGGCGAGCGATAATTTCACGCGGAAGATAAGTTGTGTCTTCAGCAGAAGCTAGTAACCAATAAAATCTTATACTCTGATTTTTAATTTTGCAGACTATAATTATATTTTAATTTGAAAAAATCCCGACACAATCATTTCCTTATTTCTCTTT
Source organism: Agrochola lota (assembly GCA_947364205.1). Lineage (NCBI taxonomy): Eukaryota > Metazoa > Arthropoda > Insecta > Lepidoptera > Noctuidae > Agrochola > Agrochola lota. Next base: position 4,028,638 of record OX376225.1, on the reverse strand, counting down.
CCTACTCCATCACCAGACCCTGTTTCAACTATCTATAACCTATTCAATGAGACCATTCCAATGAGCCCAAACACGTAAGGGAGTTGAGTATCCTGCAAATTCCAGGTGATGCTGCAGCATCAGTTCAAGGTTACTATGGTCTTTTAATATCATTGAAGTAATAAAATACCAAATTTCAAATCGATGAGACTTGTGGAAGACGCTCACAACACAACACAACAACACAACACACAACTAGATAACACAACACAACACAACTAGAGAGGAGCTGATAATCTTCAAACGGCTGAACCGATTTTGATAAAACATGTCTAAGAAGCATCGCTAGAAAACCTTCTTTCAAATAAGAAAACCGCATTCAAATCGGTTCACCCGTTTAAGAGGTGCGGTGCCACAGACAGACACACACACATATCAGCGATCAAACTTTTATAACACCCCTCTTATTGCGTCGGGGGTTAAAAATCAAGCAAAGTACCGATTTGACTTACATAAAAATTAAACGGCTATAAATATCCAATACTTATTTAAAGCACCATAAACAGCTTTATTAATATTATACAAGCAAGTATTGCTAAATGTTCTCGGTTATTATTAACAAACCACTTTTCTATTTCCAAATGTGTCTTAGTAACAATAAGTAAGTTGGTTTTGATGCATCTCGTCTAGTTTTATGGCCGTTTTGACATTTCAAACTAGTAGAGCATAACCTTGGCCCGATGCAATAGATTAATGGTCTTGTAAAATTACGTAAATGAAGCATAATCATAAAATTATTATTAACTGACTAGTTTTTGCCCGCGATTTCACGCACGTGGATGTCTGTTTACCGGGTTAAAAGCATTCTATGTGAATTTTAATTCAGGTTATGAACTATCTGTGTGCCAAATTTCATCCAAATCCGTTCAGCCGTTTTTACGTGATTAGAGTAACAAACATGAAAACATCCAGATATACACACTTTCACATTTGCTCTCGGAGACAGGCGCGACGCGATACTGGCAAAAAAAATTCCGCGAAGTTTTCATGGAAATCGTTCCATCAAAGAAAAAAAGAAAGAAAGAAAGAATAACATTTATTTGGACACAGTTTGTGAAACACTAAATACAAAATAAAAAAAGTGAAAATAATACATCAGATTCGCGTCGCGCCTGTCTGCGAGAGCCTTTATAGAGTTAGTAAGATGATGTTGATAGAATGCGTGATTAGATTCCGTTCATATTTTGTGATTGATTGATCTGCAAGGTTAACTTACGGTTACCTTGGAAAGGTTTGTGGGTGACCGTTCTTTTACATATCGAAAACCTATCAGGTACTTGTGACGGCATTAATCATGATATATCTACTCGATAAGGGTAGCCCGAGAAGTTATCTCACCTTAAAATATCGATATCCCCTAGTAATTTCGATTACAGAGCACCCTCCATACCCGTGAAACTCCATCAAGAAAAGTCAACCTAATTAAACAAGTTAAAAAAACCTATAAACTTACAAAATTTATTTAAATATAAAATCCCGAAAAATATATTCTCTGACTACAAAAATGCCGATCGTAACCCACATACGACCAATGTCAGTCTGTCACCGATTACGCGGTGTTACGCAAACCGGCGCGTACGCAAGCCCCTCCCCGCATTTCTACTGACCTCGAAGCAGCCGGCACTTTCGCTGGAAACGATCTGCGGTGTAAACTGGAAGTGGTCTGTTTTAGTGCACTCATGTGTAATATGATGATACTTTACACATGATTCTGCGACTGTGTTTACAATGGAGGTTTGTCTCACACATAGGTGCAGAATTATGTGTGAAGTAGAGGATGTTATTAAACTTATTGCTATTATTATCTTGCGTACACTTTTTTCGTTTACAAGAAATAGCAGTGTAGTGTAAATTAATTGGTACAAATGTTAGTGTGTTACCTACTCAACTGTACATAGTAGTGCAAACGTAACAAAAAAACGCATTTGATTTATTTGACGTGATGGATGGAGTTGTTTGCTGATACACAGACACTTGAATATGTTGACTGGGGAAAACATAAAAAAAACTGTTTAATCCGTCAGTCAGATAATAAAAAAATATTACACACATACTTTTTGCTTTATCATATTAATAAAAAATGGTTTAGATAAAACGCATTAAAGTTGGGGAGTGGGGGCTCGCTACGTCACAAGTCAGTATAAAATCTACCGGGGAGTGACGTCATGCCACATTTCTTTCGATTACGTAAAAAAAGAAAAAAAAACATGTTAGTTTGTTTATGTTAGTTTTAATAATAATCATAATTAATAATAATAATATACCTGACGGACAAAAATAAAATTTTTAGTCAACCTCCCTTTTGATGTCGCTTCCAGCAATTTTATACATTTCGGTGGGCAGGTAACTTGTTTTGCTAAGTTGTTTGACATTCGAAGAAGCTTGAACTGAATCGAACAAGGCACCAGGTGTTTGGTACATATAAGTACTATTTGAGTAGCCCTTTCTCGCTGTTTTATGTCAAAAAAAATATAAATACGTTTATTTTTACTTTCAATAATCCTGTTGTCTAAAGAAATTAATTATATAAAAATAAATTAACTAAATTGTATAAAAGACTAAGTACTTTCGGTTTCAAAATGTTAGGAATATGTCAAGACTTGTAGCATCCTAATTTCAAATTATTTTAATACAGGGTGGCAGGGACATCGACGCGAAAGTTGATACCATGGATTCAGTACGTGATACTGAACACCCCTGTGTTGAAATTTCTCGTTAGTTATTAAAAAAGAAATCAGCTGTTTCATATAAAAGTGCAATACCTACGCGGTCAAAATGTATGGAACAGATCATAATTTCCACTGGACCACCCTGCTCTCTTCTAGCGCCATTTGGTACTCAAATATTCTTTCTAGCCAGCATAATGCCTAATCATTGAAAAAATGACATACAATGACATTATCAGTCTTTGACTAAACACATAAAAATAAAAGTCAATATTTACAAAAGAAGCAAGGCCTTGCAGACTCATCGTTGGTATCGGTACTCGTTATGTTGAAACCGGTTTAGATACCAACACGATCGACGCTATTAGTCATTGCGAAAAATACAATGTTTTTCGGAATGGTTGTATATTTGAGTAAGACGAAAGAATCTTTTCTTTTAATGGAGTGGGTAAATTATGATTTGGCTTGAAAGTGGGTAAATACTGAAATGACTACACTCGCAACAATCTAAGTACTCCAATTTGACGTTTCGTACAGACATGTAATAAAACGATACGCCTCTAGAATCATTTTTAAGCAATGTCGATAAATCGTCGATTACAAACTCTCTAAAATATGATCAATCGATATGTGTCGAGAATCGATTTTTAAAGCAACCGATTTTTTTTCCGTCTCGTCATAAAGTATTTTTATAGCTGTCAAATCGGACTTCTTAGATTGTCGTGAGTTTAATAGAGAAGTGTCATAGGAAATATTGCGCCGACCCGAAATAAATGAGGATATGGGTTGGAGACTGATGGTGATGATGGTTGTATCATTTTATGGTTTGGCTCTACGTGTGTAAGAGAAAAGTGGGGAGGATAATAAAACCCTGTTATTGTTATATGGCAGGATAAAATCCTCTTTTTAGGGTTCCGTAGTCAAAAAGGAACCCTTATAGTTTCGCCATGTCTGTCTGTCCGCGGTTTAGCTCAGAGACTGTTAGTTCTAGAAAGCTGTAATAAAAAAAAAAAACTTGCCACTAAAGAAAAGAAAAAAAAAAGTTTCACGTAACGTGAGATGTTTTTTTTTCTTTTCTATCCCTCGGTGTGGGGTGTCGTTGGAAAGATCGTTCAAAAATATTGCAGTTTGTGGGATTCAAGGATCCGTTTGCGAAATATTAAGCTTTAAAGTGCTAATTTTTGTTAGAGTCAAGCGTCCCTCCCTACATTTGCAGTTGGAATGTATTGGAGACCATGTTTTTCAACTACAATGTTAAGTTTATTCTTGGGATAAATTCATCCCATCTACGGAACCCTTCATTGTGCGTGGTCCGACACGACTGGCCGATTTTTTTCAAGTAGAGACGGAATCAGTATTGATCCACAATATGGTCACAAGTTGGCCAATTTTGGTCGCCATGCTAACTGCGTCATAATTATTCCATTTTCGGCACACTCCGAGCGCTCTAAAAGGAAAGTGAAAACACATAAGTATAAAAATAAATAAATAATGGTTTGGTGTGTAAGTAATCAAAATGAAAGGGAAATTGTCAGCGTTAGAAATTGCAAGCGAAATAAATAAGATACTTATGCCAAGTTTTGAGCAAGTACCACAAAAAAAAGTGTGTGTGTGTGTGTCAACTCCGACGCACGACTGGAGTTTACTCCTTAATACGATAATTGTCTTTGAATATGCGGTAGGCAAACAGGGTATAAAAGTATACAAATACAACCCCCCTAATATAATTCAAATTAAACAATAATTAGATCATAATTTAGACGTGTCTTTGCGATTTAATTGGATGCAGTTAAGTGCAAGTACTCGTGTATTGCACGGCCGAAATATCTAGATCGATTGATCGAGTTTAAAAAAAAAAAATACGCTTGTATAAATTTCACTCCTCATAAAATTTCCATACCGAGGGCCTTTTATGAAAATCGATTCTCAAGGAGTAAACTCCAAAAACATGTTTATAAATACATTATACAAGGCAATCTAAGTTTTTCTAAACCATCATGATTGAAATAAAAATTGAATAACAGTAGCTTAATTAATTCAAAATACCTACTCAACCTCTCAACTCCAGATGATGAAATAAAAACGTTGCACTCCTCGCTCGCTCATTGCTATGCAAAGAGTATTACGTCAAGAACACAGAAAAAGAAACAGCACTACATATTATGTATTTATAATTTTTGCATAAAACGAGGATTAATGAGCTTGTGTCATTTTGTAATAGGATTCTGCTGCTACTGATAAGGTCGAGGTTAGACTGCTAGTGGGGATGTTAGCGTGAGCGATTCAAATCAGTGTTTTAGATGCAGATTTCCGGTGTTTTCGGTCGTGAAAATTGTCTATTGCACTTACACACCACTACATACATTACTATTGTACTTACGAAACATAAACTTTGTCATTCTGGCGTGTTCAAACCTACTTAATAAAAAATAAAAAAACATTAATTCACTGGCAGACCATGCACAGCCTAAAGGTGAACACACACTTATCCGAGCCGAACGCGTCGAATGACTACAGATTCGGACGATTCGACGCGGGTAGTTGTGTGAGGTTTCGTAGATTTTCTTATAAAATTCGTTTTATTCGGTTTTTTCAACGCGTTGGGCTCCGATAAGTGTGAGTTCACCTTAAACCGCTGGATCTAGAAGCATGGAATTTTGCGCAAGAGTTCCTTTTATAACGAAATTGAGCGCCTAAGAAGGTTTTTTGAAAATTCACCCCCTAAATTAAATAAAAGAAAGAAAGTTTTTTTTTGAAGTTTGTAAAAAAAAAAACTTGTAATTTTAGAAAAAAGATAGGTCTACATGACTGTGATCCCTATCTATGAAACTGGTTGGAAAAATGTAGGTATTTAAGAGAAAAAGTCACCTAAAGTCACCAATAGTGTTCTAACAACAAACGTATGAATTAATCACGCTCCTCAATAACAAGCGTTTGGGCTCTCAATTGGTAGCCAATGGCTACGCCTTAGGCTACTCGCAATATCACACGTATGTTTATATCAGACGTATCAATAGAACAGTAGATATGTCTGTAATAATTAACTAATAATAAGGCCGCGTTCGCACCAATCATAAACAAGTATAAAATTATGTAAAATAAACCATATCCAATCCGAAAGAGGCACATGGGTACTGCAATAACATTACCTAAAAGTATTTTTTATTATAATTGAAAAAAAAAAATGCTGTTTAAAATCCAATTTTGTTTAATCAAAATTAACCCAAAACCATTAAAAAAAAAAATACAAAGGGGTCATAAGTTCTGACTTGTACACACCCGTTAAACAACGACCGCCCGCGCCCCATGTTGACTCAGTAAAATCACGTATAGAAAAACAAAAAAGTTGCGATTTCTTTTTTCTTTTTTCCTGAAAACTACGACATAAATAGACTCTCAGTACGATACCTAACAACACCCTCTCGGATCGGCCAGGGTTTGTTTTGCCCCCAGCTGACTACTTATTGTACCGGCTGACTGTAAAGCTACAGTTTGCTAAGACTACGGTGACCGACACATAACGTCCGTCAATTTACCGTCGAATGACAAATTCAAAAGTCATTTGTTCAATATAGGCTGAGAATCAGCACTTTTCGGACGTCAAAATTACTTAAGACAGTCCCCCAAAACGCCCACACTTCACGTCACTAAAACGTTTTTTTTATTATAGTAAGTTGGTGGGTTTTCATAAAGAGCGTTTTTTGACACCGTAAAGTCAAATCATTTTTATGACGGCTGTCACTGCGGCCGTGATGTTACGGCCACCGCTCTTCTAGAAAACCGTATCTATTAAGCGAGCGTTATATTTGGCGTGAACGCGGCCTACGTCTTAACAAGTACCGATAGTCAAGTGGACAGCTATCAAAACTCGTTTCACTTTTGTTTTGCCTTCAAGCGATGGGTCTTCGAGCCAGTAAGCAAGTTGCTACGAGTAAGTAGCCTAGTTGCTACTTATTCAATTGGAACTACTGGAAACCCTATAGGCTACAAATTATTTGCTGTAAAGGTAAGTAATGTCTTCTTGAAACTAGAATAATTATGGTAACAGGAATATCGAGCAACATTGTATAGTCACCAGTAACGGTGATATTGAAGTATTTTTTCATGGAAATAGTAAGTAGCTTAACAAGTATTGACATCAAGGTTAAGTAAACTTGACAAATGTATGAGAATTGATAGTAACAACCATGTTTTGAAGTATGGTGTCGAGTCTTATGAAAATGGACTATAATAAATAAAAATACGTTACTATAACGTAAGATCCACGTAAAGTCAGGAAAAATTGTGATTACCACCTTAAATTCTCCGTATATTCAAATCACAACTGTCATGCTTTGACAGTTGTATGAAATGGCTACAACACGGCAAATTGACGTAGTGTGTCAGTCTGTACATGCATTTTTACTGATACTTGCTTTTCAAGGAATGTATATAACAACTACTATACGTAGTTTAACCGAAACCGCTGTACCGAGCCATAGTTATGTGTGCGGCGAAGACGGGGGCTGCTCATTCTTCGATGCTCACGGCGTCCGCCGCTCATTCGTCAACGCTGCCCCGCGCCTCGCCGCGCATTTCTAAGGCGCGGTACAGTGGTCTCGCTCAAACTATAAGAAAAACAATTTAATAATTAGCAGAACACGAAGAACACTCTCTTAAAATAGGTGATAAATTAAAAAGTGTCTAATTGATACTAATGTATTAGTGCATTCTTAGAATTCAGTGTTTTGTTGGCACACATTTAAACTCTTGAAAATAACTAGTTCAACTAAAGTACTGCCGTAATCTGATCTAGATTGCCAACAGGCAACTATTCCGAATATCTATGTTATGCTGAGTGGATTGTCACAGAAAATATGTCACTCGAGGAGACAGAACATTCATTATTCGTACCGCTAAAGGCGTGTACGCATAAACGAACAAGAACATGGTGAACACGAACATCGAACACTTTGTTCGCATGCGCGTACCGCTAACGAATATCAAACCTTGGTTCGTGGCGATCCAATTTCGAATCCATGGCTACTAAAGAGAGCGGGGTTACAAAAAAGAACAAGAGGAATCAATGCAGATAATAGTAGTGGAAAAACATTAATATTTTACTTTTTTCAAATAATAATATATAGCCCTCTTTCTCTACCCTATCTTGCTGTGCCCGACAGGGTCCACAATGATCTAAAATTGATGACACGGTTGGCAAAAAAAAAAAAAAAAAATATCATGTACCTACCACCTATGTTAACATTGTGGAACGCAAATAAATATATTGAGTATTAAATACAAATCGCTCAAAAACAACGAAAAATACATACGATCTATCTACCTAAAATAACATGCAAAACATTAATTTAGTTACAATAATTTAAACGCACTCGTGACGATCCAGAACAACGCCGCTGACATCGCAATCAACATATTATGGTCACCTACTGGCCATGTTCTTGGCCACCCAAACAGAGTAATATAGATGTACCATCAAAGATGTTCAAATCTAACCAGTTTCAAAACAAAATCCCGTGAACACGATGACCACATCTGTTACCGTTCCAGTTCTATAGCCGCCGAGCGCTGCAAGCAAGAGTAGTCCTTACGGTGGTTAGATATAAACTTCTTCGATGGTACCTTGGAAGCGAAAAGAAGAAGAACTGTTTAAACTATTGCTCAATCAAAAATTAAACTCGCTTTCCCTGCTCTCCGCTCCTAACATGCACCAAAGTTCTCTATTACAACATTTAACGATCAAGTTTTGCACCATCAAACAACTATTGACTACATTGCACGATGCACCTCGCATGCATTATCTTCGGTCAATGGTCAAGTGTTTCGATCGGTACAACAGCTGGTTTTTTTAAATATACAGACGTTGAATTTCTTGTTTTTTATATGAACGTAGTTTGACTAGTTTGGGTAAGGAGAATCAGGTGTTACAACGAAAAAACGGGAACGTAATTTTCTTGTTAGTTCTTTTTGTTTGAAAAGTGGGTCGTTTATGTAAACAGAATTGATGAAGTAAAGAAGCATAACGTGTTACGGTACTGCTGCTTGGGACAGGCTCGGCAACCGATGAAAAACTTGATATATTGTAGATATTGAGGAGTGGAGGAGTTGTAGTGGAAGTTTTCTGTTCTGTGTAGTTTCTTGCCCATTCTTCTCCATACGAAACTACCTTTTGTAAGGGGCAACTAGAATACATTTTATTTACTTGTAAATTTTGACATATAATATTGCCTATTTGAAATAAATCATTTGATTTTGACTTGGAGACTTGTGACGTAACGCAAGTTTCGGTGACATCCATGTTTGGGATCACCAGTTAAGAGGTATGAGGAACAGGGTGGAAAGTTCCTCAATCCTCCTCTGTAAAGTTCAGTTCGGTTGTACAGCTACTAGACGAATGTAAATGAACCAATGAGGTAGTAAATGGAAACCTTTGCTTACAGTTCCAGCATTTGTTACATAATACGGAGATGCTATTGAAATTTAGCAAACTACCTGTAGAGCCCATTTCAAAACAGCCTATAAACTTAATCAACCGAATCCAAAGTTTTCAAAACAAGCTGGTATTACATGAAGCAAATAAAAACAAAAGATTTGCTAAAACCAACTCGCAAAACATCCGCCGGTTCGCTCGTAAAAGTCGGAATGAATCCGGCCCGGATCGCCGGTTCGCCGGATAGCATTAGCCGTGACTGAGTAATCACCGACCGGGGTCATATGACACACCTGACGTATTCAAATTTACCTCATAATGTATTGAAATTGGGACAAACACGAGAGCTTAAAATGGCGGGGAAAACATATGTTGTTTTTGTTTACTCGGATATCGGATAAGCTGATGAAATGGGGTTGAAAATTTATGATTAAAAGTTTGTATGAAACTAGAACTCTTTTGTACGTACCTACTTAATTGATTAAAGAAAATGTGGCATAAAATGGGTAAATAACAGTAGTGAAAACCGCAAATCGAAACAAGGAGGGAATCATGAGATACAGACATTTTTGTGTTCGTTTCCATACAAAAATTTTATGAATTTAATCTATCTGAATAAACTTATAGTGCTTATTTATACAAAAAAAAAATGTCGTTCATCCGTTGATGTCCTCTAGAGGGCGCCATAGTCATTTGTCTAACCAAGATAAGTAGTTGAGAAGTTATGAGGGAACAGATGAACATACATACATTCCGGGTAGAATCATAACCCTCCTTTTTGCTTTGCCGTAGTCGGGTAAAAATGGATAAATTCACTGAACGTTAAAATAGTTGCGAGTTCTATACAATTAATAATAGCTATCGTATACTGCCCTGCTAAGCCGAAAGGATCTATCTCAATCGGAGTAAGTTTTGAGAAAATTGACTTTTTGTAAATTGTAATTTAAGGAAACTTATGGATAAAAAACAACTTATTTGTGTTTTTTTTTTAATGTTTTAAATTTGATAGCGCTATTTGGGTTATACCATTAGATGCGGAATTGCTATAGCTATTGAATGGTACAAAAAAAACTAAAAGCCCGTATCTCCGAGATAGCGCCTTTCGGCTTAGCAGGGCAGTATAGTAGTTTATGTAAGCTGGTAAACAAGTAGCATACCTACCAATATCTCAGAAAGAAACTAAAAAAAAATCAGTAACTAATTAAAAAAATATGTTCAGTTAAGGCATATCGTATGTTCAGATTATCCCGTTCGTTTATTAATATATTAATAGCGTATATAATCCATTTTCTTCAATTATTTTAACTTGTGCGGATTGATAAATTTTTGATAGGAACATTGATATTTTTAAATTAATTTTACTTGCGTTTTCACCTGAAGGGAAATGAGCTGATTACGATCATGATTTATTTCAATGTAATTTTCAAATTGAATTAAAAAGATGTCTTTTGAACTAAAATATTCAGTCTGCCGGATTAGCATACCTAATAATATTAAGACAGGCTTGATTTAACATTTTAGGCGTGCAAATAGTAATCATTATTTATAGAAATATTTCAAATGAGCTGTCATGTTCATACAAATCGACAATATTCTTCGTTCAAACAGGTGCCTACTAAGTCTTAAACGTCAATAATATCCTATACTATTAAACGTGCAATATTTGTATATACAACGTGTCCCAAAATTCAACGATAAGCGGGCACCTGACGGTGGACCTGCTCATCACTACCCGAGAAAAAATAATGAAAAAAATATATCTTTTTTTTTTTGGGATATTACAAAACCCTTAAAAATCCCAGAATGCCTGTAGTTTTTACACAAAAATCTACAGGCAAGGCAGGGAATCTTGTTTATAAATAGAACTTATTTTTTTTGTAGCTATATTGCCTAGTAGAGTAATATACCATTTTGGAATCTTGATTAGTTGCGCCAATTTTTTTTTAAACTTGCCATAGTAGCGTCCATACTTTTTTTTTACACCACGATGACTGAAGTGGACTGAAAGTAGAAAACTGAAAATTTTAAGGAAATTAATATATTTGATTGATTTTTGTGTAAAATCTACAGGCATTCTGGAATTTTTAAGGGTTGTGGTGGATAGCAGTGCTAATTAGGTTGCCGATTTAAAAAAAAAAACAGAAATATTATGGTCATGGTAGTTAAAAATATCTTAAGGGGTATCAATTTCCGAAGGATTTCAATGTACTTCTGGTAATTTCCAAAAAAAAAATGTTTTTTTTCTCATAATTTTTTCTCGGGTAGGCATGAGCAGGTCCACCGTCTGGTGCCCGCTTATCGTTGAATTTTGGGACACGTTGTATATATTTGTAATCCTGTTCTCGAAAACGGCTCTAACGATTTCGATGTAAGTTGCATTATAGGGGTTTACGGGGTGATCTTGTTGGGTCTCATATCTGGCAAAATTAGTTTTCTCCGTATTTTCACCCGAACAAAGCTCGGTCGCCCAAAGCTTAGAACAAGATGGCTACCTTAGAATAGTGACATGGCAGCATGGAATTAGCTACCTACTATCGTAGCAGCATGGAATTAGTAAGTACCTACTGTTATGGCAGCATGGATTGGTATGTAATATACATAGAATTTGTATGAACTATCCTCTAATATTAAATGAGCATTCTCTATTTTCACCCTAGTAGAACTGGGTTGCCCAGGTACTTATATTTAATTTATACATTATATTGTTAAATCGCTATTAAACAACCTCTCCCAACCAGCAGACTCTTTAAATCATGTAAATTTACAAAAAAAAAACAACAAATCTTGTTCTTCTACGTATTGTATATTGACGTTATATACGTTATAAACAATCTCTAGAAATCTATATTTGAAATACGACCCAAGGTCGTAAAGGTACGTTCGCACTAGCGCCACGTTCAAATCTCTGCGTGCGGTAATCGAATGCGGAAATTTGTCGATGATATAAGAGTAAACAATGAAAACAGGTTTCATTTATCACAAGTATCTTTAACTGCCATTGATATCTCATATCTGCGAAGGTATTATTGCAGATAATTTATATGGTAATAAAAGTAATGACACTTCAAATGTTTATTTCATGGTGATTCTCCGGTACCTACCTGGTAAGTACTTATCGTTTATAACCGTGACGTAAGTTAAGGATAAGAGTGTGTATGAGTAATTTGTGCAGTAAGACATGGTTTTAGCACGTATCTCACATTGCAGTTTACTTGCCATTTTAGTAAAATTTATTGCGAAAGTATAATTTATATTTGGAATTTCATACATACCTATATGGAAAATACAGTCGTAATTTTACTGACTGTAAATTTATTCTTAGATAAGCAATTTATTTTCCTCATTTAAAAACACATAAACATACTTAAGTTTTGTTATCAAGTCGTGTAATTAATTTCAGTACAGACAATGACTAACCTTCCACATACTCTACTCTATATATACAGCATAATATCGTAATAGCGAATTAATAATGCATGTGGGTCGAGTAGGTATTAAAGTTTTGTATGGAACGACTGATATTTTTTTCGCAATTACTTTGTTGGTCTCATGGAGAAAGTTGTACAGTTAAATTGTCTGTACCACACCATAGATTATCCACACCTTTCTGATACAAGCTGTATTTATTGCAAAAGACACAAACATACACACCAACAATATCACCAAGTCCATGCTTCTGCATATAACAGATTATGTTCCAACCTTGAACCCATGTTTGTAGGTGAGCGATGAATAATTCAGAGTGCTCGCGTTTCGCGCGGAACCGAGCGGAATCTAACACAAATGCGGAATAACGGGCTGGTGTGTACAGAGCTTTATAATTGCAGTTTTTTAAAATATTGTTTGAAAATTGAATAAGTTTGTACTATGTAGTAATGCAATGGTAAATATTAAGTTTTGTTTTGATGTAACGGTAATAATTCACGGTTCACTTATGACTTCAAATGTTAATTCAACATGACTAAATCATAATAATATCATAAAAGTGAATCTGGCAATATCTTTTATTTTTGTGCCTTTTAACCATATTGATTGAATCGTGTCCTAGTTTAAAGGCGACTTTTGTTTTCTAGTCTTGTTTTAAAACTGGTTGACATATTAATTATTGCGGAACTCTATCACACACAGCCATACAAAACAACAGCTGCACGGGTCGATTGAAGGTTAAGCTACGATTGTCGCGGTTCGTGGATGGGTGACTATCCATTACATATCGAGACCCCTCCGTGCCTGTTATTCCACGTGTTAATTCGTTGGTCCCAGCTGTCATTCGTAGATCTTTGACAGTCGTTACAGGTCCAAAAGTCTGACAGCCAGTTTTACCAATGGGTATCGTCTTACCCAGTAGTTACTGGGTTGTGGAGGTCAGATAGGCAGTCCTCGATGTGAAATACTGGTATTCAGCTGGTTCCGGTTAGACTGGAATCGACCCCAACATAGTTGGGAAAAGGCTAGGAAGTTTGATTTTGTGACTCTATCCATGCTGACATAATATACTGGAAATTAAAACACAATAAGGTATTTGCATCTCAATTGGCACAATAGTGAAGCGTCTACCAACTTTGTTCAAATATTTATTAACCTTGTAGATATTTGGTCTAACCATCGAATTCAAAATGTAGACAGATATTACAAGACACCAATAAATACTCCCCATATTTATTGGTGTCTTATAATATCTGTAACCTATGCATGAATATTGAAGATGTATTTTTAATCATTGTCGAAAATCAAGTAGCTTATGCTTTGCTTATGTTATTGTTTAATTCACGTGTTGTTGACTTCTTTCTTTCTTCTTTTTCGTGTAGTTAGTGACTAACCTGGCCTCTGACTTGGCTTCATATGCCATCGAGAAATATCTCTCAGGCATGGTTTCCTCACGATGTTTTCCTTCACCGTTTTTGAAGCAAGTGATAATTAGTGATAGTTAGTAAACAATTTTTCTTTATTTCTTTCTGGTTAGTTGTTGACTTACATTGCGGCTGAATATAAAGTTAATTCATGTCAGCCATGAAGTCGTTTTGCTATTCCGTTTACCTATTTTAACGAAACTTTAAGTGTATTATAAGGACGGATATAAGTACTTACAAAAACGTCACAAAATCTAGTATCGTTTGAGTAGTCGACCATTAAACTGGTACAAACATTTAGTCATACCAAAAACTTCTAAAAACCAAACAATACTAACCGTGTTCCTATCAACATCGTCTAGAACATGCCCTGGTCTATTATATTGAGTACTACATGAACACTTATCTTCGTACATTAAGTGGGGCCTTGACAAACCTGTATATCATTCGATGTGTGCAAAACTGCAGTGTCTACGCAGAATAAATGTCTTCTATCGATGGTCTGGTTTTCTAAGTATTGGTCTGGCTTTTGTCTGTGTTTTCATTATGGATATTAAATAATTATTATAGGTATGTACTCTGTTCATTTCACTATGATTTGTGATTACCTGTGCGAGTCTCAATAAATACATTTTCTTTCTTTCTTTCTGTATTGATTTTGACATCTCAGACACATAAGTAACAGATATCATTTTACTCTATTTTACTAAGTCTACAACGTGCAAACGAGAACCTCTTTTATTCGTTCTTAGCACATTATTAACTTTCAAATGAAGTGTGATTCTTAGCGCCTGATCTAAATAAACCCTTAAATCTCATTAACCGACTGTTCACTTATAAAACGTAGGTATTTTGATAAAAGACGCGCTCGCCACCGCGCCCGCGTCGCTTGTTAAATATGAACTAAGTCTTAGCCCGTGGCCATGAGCTACACGCTCAAGCGACACGCGTCTCGTGACAGCGATAGCGGAGAAAACAAATGAAATAATGTTTACAGACAATGCCACGAGTCACCGCAACGCGATTTGCGAAACGATGGAAGGAAACAAAAGACGCGCGCGCGTGTCTCTTGACACAAGTCGCGTCGCTCGAGGCTATGAACTGAGCCTTAGCGCCATCGGCCATTGCACTTGCGTTTGACCTAGTGTTGCCCATCGTAATAGTATGTGCAACATAGACGCTGCGCCCGCGCCGCGTACGTTGAGGTATTCACTGTAACTATTAGGACATCAAAAGCAAATACAGTGTAAACGCTAGAATGTTACCTAGATTTTTGTTTAAATTTGTAGTACGTTGTTAAAATAATATAATCAATAGATCTACATTTAATATAGCCTAGCTTGGAATCCTGCTGACCTTTAATCGTTAAAGTAATGGCAGATGCAGGTATTAAGGTTAATGATGATTTCTCGCATATCATTTGACCAATTAAATCTAAATAAAGCTAGAATCTTGCCATTAGTGTTCAAGATTTCTAAATAACGATATCAACCTTGGTACTACAAGTATCGCAAGAGTAGCAGTAGTCACGACTTCCAACCGTCTTCATTTAAACACTGGTAGGTTTATTTCTATATCATTAATCATGAGGTACATACCATGCGGAAAACCTTTATTATTTCCTAGAAAAAAATTCGTGCTTAGCTTTTTTCCGCGAGTAGTTATAACTCTTAGTTCCAACCGCTAGATTATAATTAATTATGACTGAAGTACATACTCTGTTCCGCGAGGGATGCCTCTTAAGATTTTTTATATAACATAATGCTCGTGAAACACGGTTCAATTTTGCCTTTTAAAATGGATGAAGAATTCGAATTGACTCGAAACATCATGTGGATAAAAGAGCATTGAAGCCTTTAATTTTAATTTCCGCGTCTTTTAATCTAAGTGAGTCAATTTTGTTTAATGTGTACTGCTTTAGCAAAAAAAAAAAAAAACTAATAGATTAAGAGCCATTCCTTTCGGTTGGAGTCAAGTTCGTCCCTCCATCCTCATCTTGGTCTGACGCGATGTCGCCTAGCAAATAATGGCACCCAATCAATGGTTCTTTTAGCCCTCAGCGCATCTGACATGCGGCAGGTCATATAATATTTTGCGTTTATTGATAGCTTATTAATGTTGCTAAGGCACATATTAACGTTCATATAATAAAATACAATAGACGACGTATATTTAGTAACCTAATCCGCTTAACTGTTCCTAAAGAGTCATAAAGAACCCTGTAAGAAATCGACACGTGTTTCACCTCTCAACGAGGCATCCTTCGGATGACGATTGACTTATTGCGAACCCGACGTGTTGACACGTCAAGCGTCGAGAGCAGTGTCTTGACGCTTGGGTTTCTTTGGGTATTTTGTAATGGATTTCCGCAAAGTCACGCCAGAGTCAATTAACTTTCATATAATAACTTTCATCAAATGACAGCTGGTGTTTCCAAGTGTAAGCAATTCAATTAAAAGTAACACTATCAAAGTTTTGATCAATATCCTCGATATAAACCAATTAACTGGCACTGGATCATATAATTTTAATAGGTGATAAGTACATTAGTTTATGAGACACCGGGTCAATCATTATAGCCATTATTAAGGCGCCCAAGGCATTAAAACCTATTATCTACTGCTACTACTAGAAGGAGCTCGTGGCTAAGTAATAACAGCCGCACGGGTCGTTCCATCAGGTTAAGCTACGCCTGCCGGGGTTGTTCCGTAGATGGGTGACCATCTTAACATACCGAGACTTCTCCGTGCCTCGGTAAGCTGTGGGTCTCGGCTGTCATTCGTGGATCTTTGACAGTCGTTACGAGTTGTCAAAAGCCCGAAAGTCTGACAACCAATCTTATCAAGGGGTATCGTATTACCCAGTTACTGAGTTGTAGAGGTCAGATAAGCAGTCACTCCATGTAAAATACTGGTATGCAGCTGCATCCGGTTAGACAGAAAGCCGCAACATAGTTGGGAAAAGCCTAAGCGGATGAATCTACTAGGCTGCTACTACTAGGCTTGCAGCGTGCGTTGGTATAAACTGTAAGTGCAGCAAACAATTGTAATATAACATATACAACTATCAAAGAACTCAAAAATGCTTCCTTATTGCTCAGTTTGCTCACCATGGAAGAAGGAACCCTTGCGCAAAATGTCAAGCTTCTAGACCCAGCGGTTTAAGCTGTGCGATGTCTGTCAGTAAATTCAAGATTTTTATTAATAGTACAATACCTGAAATTGTTTAGCATGCTCCTCCGTTACATCGAAAATACTGCAGCATTAAATCTTCTATATAATAAAAATGAATCGTAAAATGTGTTGCTAAGCGCAAAACTCAAGAACGGCTGCACCAAATTGGATCATTCTTTTTTTGTTGTGTTTGTTATTGAAAGGAGAAGGTTCTAACGGCAAGAAAAATTAAGAAAATTGAGCAGAAAATTTGAAAATTTCTGAAAACTTTACGGCTATTTTAACTTCGCGCGTTGGACAGTTGGCGCGTTTGATGAATGTAAATTTAGCAGAGTGGGGTAGGTTGGTAGGTAAGTAGGTAGGTAGGTAGGTAGGTAGGTAGGGTAGATAGGTAGGGTAGGAAGGTAGGTATGTAGGTAGGTATGTAGGTAAGTATGTAGGTAGGTATGTAGGTAGATATGTAGATAGGTAGGGTAAGTGGGTAGGGTAGGTAGGTTTGGTAAGGTAAGTAGGTAGGATAGGTAGGTAGGTAGGTAGGTTTGGTAAGGTAAGTAGGTAGGATAGGTAGGTAGGTAGGTAGGTGCGCCGTAGATAAATAGGTACATAGTGCTACCCGTGCGAAGCCGGGGCGGGCAGCTAGTTAGAAATAAATATAAGGTATTGTTGTGGATTAATCTTAAGTACTGTGTTTGACAAAAACACGATTCCATAAAAAATACTAACAGAAAAAAATTACAAAGTTACCTTCAAACCGAACAATAAACCGCTGGTATTCAAAAAGTAAATCATGAAACTTTGCATAATAACTGAACTAAATATAAAGCAGATACTATGTTTTTTTTTACTACTGTTATTTTCACCTTATATGAAGTTACCTAAACTAACGGCGCCTTGGAGCCTTCTCTCCGACGCTCAGTCTCACTCCCATTCATTCCGCGAGCAGTAGCATGCGAGCGAGATATAGAGTGAATTTAAACTGAGGTATTATAGACTATTAAGTAAATTTGTTAAAATTCTAGGAAAAGCGTTTTAATAAACCTCACAATACTTTTATCACTTATAAATCCACTTATAATTTTACCCTAGTGTATCAGCAACGGAGCTCTGTTAGACCCGCTTGCTGAATGGTTACTTTTAACCGACTTCAAAAAAAGGAGGTTCTGTATCGTCCCGTATATCTGTGTGTCCGCGATTTTCTTCACAATAGCAAAAGCTATTCTTCGTGAAACACGTATAAGTAGAAAATCTCTTTAAAGTCCCAGCTTATAAAGCGCCTGACACAGTTTATTTACGAGTGTCTTCGGTACTATAAAATATACAAAATATATGACTAGATACTTATCGATCCAAGTCTAGGTCACTAAGGACACTGAAAGACAAATAACTAGACCTATTTAGTTAATTCACACGCAACTGGTTGGCTGAAGGTAACTAATTGGTCGCTTTGTTAACTTAATGGCCTAGTAGCCAGTTATTATTGTAGAACTTTGTTATTAGAAGTACTTATTATTGTGATTATTATCAAGAACTGGTTGATTGGTGGTTGAAGTCTTACCAAAGGGGAAAAAAAACAAAATTCAAAAGTCATTTTTTCAAATTAGGCTGAGAATCAGCACTTTTCGAACGTCAAAATTATATAAGATAGTCCCCCAAAAACGCCCGCCCTGCACCACTTTCTAGTGCTTAGCTGGGAAGAAGAAGTGGCGCAACAAACTCCCCAGAAGCACAGCTGTCTGTTCAGTTAGAAATACCCGATTCTTTGCAATAGTATGCAAAATGATTTGTATCATGCAATACAAAACATTAAATTAAATTGTTTGCTTTAAGTCAGCTAGCACACGCCAATATACACCAACAAAAACGATGATGTTTATTTGGTAAACTAATCCGCTTAACTGTTCTTAAAGAGTCACAAAGAACCCTGTAAGAAATCACGACGTGTTTAACCTCTCAACCAGGTATCCTCAGGATGACGATTGACTTGTTGTGAACCCGGACACGACGTATTGCCATGTCAAGCGCCGAACGCAGTGTGAGCCACACCGCCCGACATCCCCACTTTTATAGGATTTTGGCTCGGTCCACCTTGGCTACGATCGTTATTCAGCTCCATAACGATCCTAGCACCTAGCGTGAGTCAATTAACTAAGTAGGTTTTAATTTGAGTCGCCCACAAGCAGCATTTTTGTTGCACATTTATTTTAACAATTTATTTCCCATTCGAAGTTATCTAAGTACAAGTAACGCCCTAATTTTTTCCAAACTCTTTTTTGTCAAGCTGTATAATAAATAAAAAAATCGCTCGCGACTATCACTGTGGACGCAACTAGTAATTTATAATCCAGTACATTCACATTAAAACAACAAAAATACGTTTATCCACTCTTAAAACCTGTTGAAACCGCAGCAAATATTCCCACATCACGGAAATAATCGTAAAGCCAATTTACACGGACGAGACCACCCTATTACGATTAGTAATCATAGGTTTAATCAATTATAATTATTAAGGTTAATTTTTAAGTTCAGTGAGCTCCCTTTTTAACCGCTATCCCAAACGGTGAAGGTCGATTTTGCGGTCGGCTATGGTTTAACTAAAAGTACATAACCTTAAAAAATATTATTCCGATAGATAGATTTATCTACTAGATACTCACTTAAAATCGTAAAATAATGAATTGAGGAAAAATACATGGTTTCTAAAGAGTTTTTAGAAGAAACACAAACAAAAATCAACAGTTTGTTTTTGATTAAATAAAGAAAAAAAGAAAGAAAATGTGGTTATTTGCGGTAAAACATGACACAAAGAAAAACCACAAACACAAAAAAAAAGATTAATGATGTCACTAATAAGTGTTGTTTTTACAATTTAATATTAAGGATTGTTTTGCATTACTGTAAGCAAAACATGTGGAACCATTAAAATTTATATGTACCATATTTTATACACAAAAAAGATATTCTATTCTATTCTGTTCTCCAGAAATACTAGTATACACACACACATCACATCACACGTACATATCCTTCTACAAAAACCCTCTCTTTGATACCAGCATTGTAAGTAAACCCAACACTATTCCGCGGGTCATTTAATACCGCGTCGTTGGTAATATCGCCTGCACAACCACATAGTATTTATCGGCAACTAGTTTTTAATTGATTCGAGGAAGACCCTGTTTTATTGTGGAATTCTTTGATAGGTATAGGATTATGGGATTCTGATAGTGAATGTGTTTGGGAAAGTAAAAGTTTTTAAAAGGGTAAATATTGGATAGGTGTAAAGTTGTATAGTTTCTGGTAGCTTACTTAGATATTTGGGTATAAAAAAATAATTTAAATAAATGAGTTTGAATACAGCGACAGACCGGAACCTCAAAAAGAATTGTCAAATCGTAAACATCATCTGAAGTTTTTTTTAGTAGGGGCAAGTTTTTTCTCTCTTTCTTAATTACTTGCTCCTGTCCACTAAAACGCCCGCGTGAAATTTCTTGTTTTAACATAAAATAAATCCTCCACTCGGCAATACTATAACTTCCCATTAGTGAAAGAATTATTGGAATTCGATCAGTAGTGCTGAATATAACCCCGACATACAAACTCACTAATTTTACCTCTTCATAATATTATTAGTATAGATTTGATGTCATAATGTTCATGTTAAAACAGCATCTCGTATTAAAAATCATAAAATCGAAACTGCGGGCTCAGAGTGATTTATTATAGCGAACTTATTATGATAACTATCTATATTTGCCCCTTTCACACACACTTTAAGAAACCGACAAAAATTAATATCTAACTTTCATTAGTTTTCTCACGGTGCCACACCAAAATAAAACATCCTCTATATAAATTATAGTCACTAAGACTTACCATAATTAATTCTCTGACATGAGATATATATATAATTTGAGCTATATATATGATATGAGACTATGTCTCATAACTTTAAGACGCATTTAAAGCAACCGCCAAGTTCGGACGACAGCAAAAATGTTGATCTTTCATTGGTGAATAAATCTTATGATAGCCAATAATTTTCTGTCGGCCACTGCCTAGGGAACTAAAGGGAAGTGTCCATTGAAATCATAAAACGTTTTTCCTATTAAGGACGAGACTGCACTATCGGTTCCAACTTGGTTGATTGGTTTTTGTTTGTCAATGTCAAACGATGTGTGTATTTCTGTGTGCAATTGTGCATGTGAACATATTTTGAATTATTGAAACCGTTACATAGTACAGCTATGTTTATTTTTATTTTCTACATTGTTTTTTTTTACATGTTAATTAAGATTTTAATGGGACGAAATAAAATACTAATGAAAACTCTTACGATTTATAAAGCATTTATATTTTTCTTTTCTTCTGGAAAATCTTACCGATTATCGTTGGTTCGATAAAGTCGAGATCTCTTTAATCGAAATCGGGAACACTTAAAACTTTTTTTACAAAAACCGCGGCGTTTATTCGCCATTCGATCCTACCTTTACCTGCATTTATCGCCACACCATGTATGGTTATGTCTGCTAGGCTCATCTATCAATGGTTTTTTCTTGCCTTTCAGGTAAGTCCAGATCAACCCGATCAACTTGCTGGGACGTGTTTATGCGAGAGGGGGACCTGCAGCTGTTTCCTCGCGTTTATGCTAATATTGTACGTTTAATATTTTATGTTCATTAATTCTGTTTTGCTGATGGTTCAGTTTTTAATAAGTTTGCTGTTTGATGTGTGGGTGCTGGGTACCCGGGTAGTTGCATTAATAAATGTGTCGACGTAATTGAGTGGGTAGATGAAATGTTAATCAGTTATATTTTCATGGAAATTTACTCCGATGGTTTCGTCATGAGGGATTTACTTAATGAGAAAAAAGGTATTATAAATTGGGGTGAATAGATCGTGTAGTTTTATGAAAAACTTTTTTTCCAATAATTTTGCAGATAGTGTGAAAATATTTTTAGTATTAGCCATTATGTTTGAGTTACACATGGAATTAATAACTAGGTATTTAGATAACGTTTGATGCATTATTTCGAACTATTCAATATTACATCAAAACGAACCAAGTTATTATAGATCGATGTCAGTAATAAACGGACGGACATTGCTAAGAACTTTATTTATAAGTATTCAGTGGCAAAAGTACAGAGAACCTTTAAAATTTATGGCAACTACATATTTATTCATTCTCCATAAAAGGTTTGCAGTAAATGATTATCAAGCCAGGTTTTGTGCGTCTCACTTTCAATTTAAAATCGGCCGTGTGTAACCCAATCTTTATAGTAATGAACTTAATTATTACCGTAGTTCTTTTCACTGAGTAAGTATTAACTTGAAAAAGGTTTCATCCATAAAATACCTATTCACAAAAGTGGAACTTTCCCTAAACCAACCGGCATTCAATACAATACACTAGCACAACACGATGCTATAACACACAAACACACACACGCACACACACAGTCACACACACGAACACACACTACGCACACATACACACTACGCACACATACACATACACACACGCATACATACATAAACTCACGTTTTGTTCCCATGAGAGTAGGCAGAAACTACGGAAAACGCCTGCTCACCCTAGCTTTACCTTGTTGGGCATAAGAGGCTATAAGATATCTACGAAAAAAGATACGTTTAAGTTTTTCTGTGGTGTCATTTGAATGACTAATTAACGTTAGAAGACTTCTACTTTAAATGCAGGTAGTTCAGAAATGTTTATCTGTTGTCCATTATGATGGTTGATGATGATGACAGAAGACAGGCGTCGTCGCCGAGGGAGGCCTTGGAAACGCTGGCGTGTTGACTTAGAGGAGTTTATCGGAGATTGGCTGGAAAAGGCAACACACAGGGAACAGGTTAAAGCTGTAGGGGAGACAGATCTTTAACCTGTTTCCTGTTCTGTGCATGGGAGGCCGTCACTTTCTTCTGCGAAGCAGTAATGCTCGCAAAGGAAGAAGCGGAGCGCGCGAGGGACAGGCAAGATTTGCGCCCTCGCGCCCTTAGTCGCCTCAGGAGACGCCCCGGGCGTCGGGAGTCGCGACCCGACTTCCGGCCACCGTAGGCGCGGGCTTGCGGACGGTGAGCAATGGGTAGCTCGCCGTCCGATAAGGACCAGGCCCGGGTCGACGGCGCGTTGTGTTCCACGCGCGCCACAAAGAGATGTCAGCACCAATTGACGGGGTCCGTAAGTGCCAATGCCTGCCAGGCTTGCGAGTTTGTCCGAAAGGGATATCGCGGCCCCGGCACACAGGCAACGGAAGGAACACGGATGGGTTTTAGTCCGTAAAAGTCTGACACGCCCTCCCGCTCCACCCAGAGCGGGAGAAGTTATTTGATAATTTCCCACCCTCAAAAAAATAAAAAAATAAGGGGCGACAGATTGAAAAAAACATATATGATGGAGATAGTAGGTACGTTTGTGCGATGTGAAACTTCTGTACCTCTGCACATTGTGCCCAGTAGTTACTTAGAACGATAGTAATCTTCACACTCGCAACCATACAATACGGCTTACTATTATTATATTTCTTAAAACTCAACACTTTTTACGACTGTTTATAATTCTAGGAAAAGCGATAATTTTACCGTAAAACCGAGTTAAACGCTATCAAGAATTACAACAATCTTCTTACAATAATTTTATTGTAACTTTGAAAACAATATTTTCAGTATGACATTTAGTTGAAAGAGTTTTTTTTGACACAATCTTCACACTTACGTACAGAATTGGCTTATTTTCGAGGTAGTTAACATTGAAAATAAAACAGTTTGTGCTAATAGTCAGTCGCTTAGCATAATGTTAGCAGCAGATGCAACTAACACTAGTTTTCTGGCTGCGACGCCAAAGTTTTTCCCAAAAACGAATTAGAAGGGTATTTGTTTCCAATTGGTTTTCTAGGCGTACAATCGTTTAAAATAAAATTTAACCTGCATTCTTAAGGAGTTAGCAGAGAACACCTTCATTTCACTTTTAATACTACTACACTACATCACCATCTTTGACAGCCTCTTTTCCACAACTGCTAAGTGCAGGCCGCCTTGCTTTTGAGCCATGCTTTTCTGGTCTGTGCGAGTCGCATCCAAGTTTTATCTGCTATCCTTGGTAGGTCCATCCACCCTTCTGACTGTTGGTCTACTAACATTTCTTCCATCGTCTCTCGGCAGCCATTCAGTCAGGTCTTTCCTCCCACTGCTATCTCGTTTATTCACTCTGTGCAAACTAAATCCTTGCACTAAACCCTCGAAATCAAAAACCAGCTTACCACTTTATCTCCAATAATCCTCAGAATTCTCTCCCATGTAATTGCCTGCCCTTTAAATTACATTTAAAATATAACGTTCTCACATACTAAAGTTTATATTACATGCGTTAGAACCGGTTCCAAATTGATTTATCACAGTTAACTGTTCCCGAGGCTTAATTTAATGTTCCTAGCTACTTGTTGCAAATACTCGAAGCTAGTGCTCGAATCGCATTAACTGATGGATAGGGCTGCGAGAAATTATACTTGAATACTGTAATTTAAATGAATAAATGATTTAAAAAAGTTAAAATTGTAGACATCCTTCAGTAAAGAGTATTCTATCGTATAGTATGTTAACTAACAAAGGGCGTTCCCGCTAACCCGCAATAGTATACCGTATTTACAAGAAAAAAAAAACACTCTGTACACGCGCACTTGTCTTTCAATGTGGAAAGACAAGTGCGACGAGTGCGCGTGTTTCTTTGACGTATTCATTTAATATTTTTTGTGAATATTTTATTAATAAAAAAAATCAAAACTATTTATTTTTCGATATTAATATTTTTTTGCATTTATGGACGCTATACTATTGCGGGTTAACGTACGTCCACTGTTAGTTGACATACTGTATATGTGATTAAGAAAGGGTTGTTAAAATATTTTTCGAAGTAAATCTATCTTTATTCTAATATACCACTGCTGGTAATAAAACTCTTGTCTATGGTAATACACTAACAAGAGCCTTTATTGTCCCACTACACTACGTTTTAAACCTACAAGATTACTCTAAGTAAATGAAATATAAAAACTTTTACGTCGTGAAGAAGTTTTTTTTTTCGTAAAAATAAGTTATAATATATCTCCGGAACGCAGAGAATAACCGTTATATCCTTGCACACGGTGATGTAATTAATTATGATTTTTTGACATACTTAATTATTTAAGACTAGGTGCGCGTTTTAAAAAAAAAACGCAGTAAATCTCGTTGTATGATATGATCGTGTGTAAGGATATAACGGTCATTCTCTCCGTTCCGGAGATATAAGCATTAGCTTCACACATTTTTTTTGTAAAAAATATATAAGTTGCCAATTTGCCTACCTGATTGTATCCTATGATATATTTATGCATAATATTGGCTAGGACCCAATCGTGTTGCACTATGACGTACGTTTACTGTCAAACAGAGCGCCGCCGGCGCTAGCAACGCCGCGACACTAGCGTTGGGTGCTGCGCTGTTCTTAGCGCTCTAATGCACGCTAAATACGCGTTCTATTTGTCAAAGCCTTAAAGATAACTGTTTTTAATTAAACCAGCCCCTATTACTCAGAAATCACCCTTAATTACATTTGGCATATGTCCGATTAATAGATAAAACTGCAAGAAAAAATGGCCGCAAAGGAAATCCTAAGATAAAATTGAAAGCCCGCGTCCTGATATGCTCAGATAAAACTTAGCACAACCCTGCAATGATTAGGAATGGCCGTAATTAATTTTACTAGACTATGAAACGTTTAATCGCAACAGCCAATAGGAGTAAAGCAGTTTTTACTACTTACGTTTTTGGTACTTAATTGTGATAATGCAGGGGAGATCTTCCTCTTATACTTTTTGTTGTAGTTATTTGAGATTTATTAACAATTTGTTAACAGGATGGTGTTCCAAGTAGTCAGAGACTGTGTATCTTCACGATGTTACCTTATGGTGTAGGTAAGACTCAGGTTTGCTAAATGTATGTTCGAGTCCGGAATCATTGATTCTTTCAAATGAAACGCCAGTTTTATGATAGACCTCTTGTTAACAAAAAGTATTTAGGTCACAGAACTTCAACCAGCCTGGACCATTGTATACATGAGAATACTACAATACCAGTACTCAGAAACAGATTTAAAAAAGAGGAGGTTTCTAAAAACGATGCCTTTCTGATTCATGATGATTTTCCGGTCGATAAAACTTCCATTATCTCCCAAAAATAAAGTCTATTCCTTCATATTACCCATAATACGCAACATACACGCATTCAAGCCTTAGGGTGATAGTAACTACCGACCCTTGGTTAGACCTTTACGCTCTCAAATAGCCAATAATCACAATACTTCATGTTAAATTGATAAGCAGGGGTTATTTTGATGTTTAAGTACGATTCACTGAATCGATTACCCACCTAATGGGAATTTAAAGGGATCGAGATTACTAGGTAGAATGTGAAATAAGTAGTTTGGAAATTATTAACATGGGGATAAAATAATGCGTTTAAAAGTGTAACACAACGTGATTTTGTGATAAGGAAACTTGGTAAATGGAATTCTTTATCTGGAATCTTTGCATAATAGGGATGGTAACAAAAAAAAAAATTTCGTCCGTCTTTGAGATTATAAAAAAATATTGGACACGTATTTTTTCTTTTTTTACGTAATCTAAAGATTACGGCGATACATGGAGATAAAATGTGCCATGCCGTCACGAGTATGTAGATTTTATACATACTAGTGACGTGGCGACCCCCCGCTCCCCAACTTAAAATGCGTTTTATCTAAGTATTTTTTTATTAATATGATAAAGCAAAAAATACGTGTATAATATTTTTTTTATTATCTGACTGACGGACTAATTAGAATTTCATTTTTTTACTTTTTACCCAGGCATCATCCCTATTCTGATAAAACGAGAAATGACATCCACAACCAAGTTACTGGGTACAAACTCAAACTCAAAACATTTATTTTAAATAAACCAATTACAGGCACTTTTGAATTGTCAAGGGGTCTCTTTCAGTCAGAAAGATGAAGCTAGTTGCCCCTTCCAAAGCGTAGTAGGTTCCTATGGAGATGAACTGGGATGAAACTCCACGGACACTCTTTTAAATCTAAATACACGATTGGTGAGACTGGTTGTCAGACTATTGGATTTCTGGCTACCCTTAATGACTGTCAAAGGTCGCCATCAGCCAGAACCAACGGCATAGCGCGCTTTCCGGCGCACGGTCATGTTGACAAAATATTTTGCAATGTTACATCAGTATTAACTACAGCTTAGCCATACATTATTCGACGTTTATGTTTGGCATTACTTTAGTCCGCGTTTGTTAGTAATTGCCAAACCGGGTAAAACTCTAACCGGGTTTTGTACAACTCTAGTTGTATTCAATTTGTCGTTTGATTACACGTCTGTATGCGTGGTTACGTGGACTGTAGATTTGAAAATGACAACAATTTCAGGCTTGGTCTGTAAAATTAATGCCCAATTTGAGAAACTTATGTTTAAATACTTAGTTTGATTAACGCTGAAAAAAAACTTAAATCAGAAACAAAAATATGTTTAAGTAATGTTCAGATAGTTTGACAAGTAATTAACTTAAAATTCTTAATTCAGAAACCGGCTGTAAGTGATTCGATCTTCTCATAGCAGCTCTTTGAAGATAGGGCTTCATTGTAACTGCTCTTAGTAGATATGAATACACCGGTATTGTTGCAATACAATACAAAATAATTATAATGAGTATCGTTTAGGAATACAAAACGTAAATATCATGTTGAAGTCTTAACCTTGTCTCACCCATTATGAGGTTCTTATAGTGTACTTGACCAATTGTATTTAATATATAATTGGTCAGGCACCCATAAGTGGCTAAGTACCCTATAATAACGCACGAGAGTCGGTCATTCATGACCACTTAACGACCATTTTGATATCATTAAATATTTTGTTAAAATTAGCGGTTGACAAATGTGACCCGAAAAAAGTTAAAGCTTGTGTCAAGAAAACAGTAGTGGACATATATATACTTAATAATAACCATTGTAGGCATATGGTATGTAAACTTAATGATCGTGCCGATAGATGTTATGGCCAATGAACGAATAGTCAAGGATCTCGACCAACAGGGAGGCTTGAATATACCTAAAGAGGCCTCTTTAGGCAGTTGAGTCAAGGACTTGATGCTGAAACTGGTACGCATTGACACGGTTTTAATTGTTCCATTCTTTTCTCTAGATCCCAAGCTGCCAGTAGCTTAGATACTGTTCCTGATGTAGAAATCAGTGAGATAAAAATATTTAAAACTGATGCTGGTGAAGTAGAAATATTTAAAACTATTATTAGTTACGTCTAAGCTGAGAAAACATCCAAAATCTGAAAAATCAATACCAAAAATATATTCAAAATAAAAAAAGAACATGTACACTGTACAGCCAAATGTAGCAACGCTGATGTCAAGTCGTAATTCTACAGAGCGTCATTCCTTTCCAGCAAGCTAATGCAAGGTAATGACATTTCTCAGCCCCATAATGAGCATGAAGAAGCTACACCCTTTGAACGGGCAAGTAGTGAAATGATGTAATCACAAACGTATAAAGCTTTTCTTTGTAATGTTAGGTCACGGCCACTAGACTATGAATTAGCTTCTGTTACATTCAATTTGGTATCATTACAATCAGTTTTTACTGCATGCTCCTCGTCATTTGATTTATTACTATGTAGCTTGTTACTGTGGTTGTTTTCTAGTTTGGTTTTATTAACGTGCTTCAGAAAATTCGTGTTCAAAATAGCTTTTGTATTTGTGTTTACTTTTTGTTTAGCATCATTAGTACTTAAATATTCATTGTGTTCTTTGTACCTGAGTTTGTAAGCAAGAAAGGATATGTTGTTGTTATTCCCAAGGTTAAACTTTAAGTGGTATAATAAGCTAATTAGTTGATTTACTTGAAGCTACGTATTTCTAATTTGTTTTTGGTTTAACTTAGCCATATTACTGTTACGGTCTACTTGGTTTCAGAAATTGATACCTACTACCTGATCTCAGTTTATAATTCCATATCCATTACCGTATAAAGAGTATTTTTAATAAGACATCAAGTTTATACTTTTTATTGTTGTGGCGGCATCTACATACCCACATGCGAACTACGCATCAAAGACCTGACGTCACACAAAATCCTGACGTCACACAAATCCTGCATCGCACTAATAGAGTTTATCGGGCGATCGTCATATAAATAACTTTCCGACATCAATCGTTGGGCAGTTGCCCGCCAGACCACGACACACGTCTGGTCGGAGGATCATTCCTTTTCTATAGAAGATGAGTGAAGTTTACACCCTGTTCCCCATGCCGCTAAATTGTCTTCGTGTTCCACTGCTCAAGTCTACGTCTCTGTTTTACATAATTATGGCTCAGCCTGCCCCAAGTTTTGTTACGAAAATATCATCGCATGCTTCCAAACTCACCATATCATAAATAATATCTGCGAACATCTTAGAATAGCCAAAAAAATATGTCCATCGCGTGCCGGACGAACATATTTTTCTTGCTTATATTTTCAGAGGGAAACTGTCCGCCATTTATTTTGACCAGCCAATTTGTTTGGCTTTGTTATTGACGCTGTATCTTTTTACACACTTGTTGTTTCTTCCGTTTGTTGAATTTAATAACCCATGAATTTGGAGGATTATTTTGACCATTGTAACATTGAGACTTTGATTTTGGTTATCAATATTACAATCAAAAGTATGAAAAATACAAGTATTTGAATGCAGACTGTTACTTGGATACCTAAAGTTTGTAGAAACTCACACATATACCGAATATATGGGTACTCCATTTTAATAAATCTTAACGTAGGTTTACACAAAACTTTCTCAATTTCTAACCAGCTGGGAGTTTCTCAAGTTCCGCTCACATAATCGCTAGTTCATCGACTTATTAGTTTATCTTAAACATCTCAGTTCTTCGCTTATTTATAATATGTTGGAGATTCTTTCTCATCGATATTACCAAGTTTTCCTTTAGCTTCATCTGGAGGTTTGTTTTCTGCCTGTTGTGGTAGGATTTCATTTTCTATGCAATGAAAAGATAAAGTAAAATTATCATCAGATGTTTTATGTCATTTTGATCTTCATCTACATTTTTTCCTCTAATATAAAAATGGAGGTCCAAAAAGCTTAAACCTAAGTATTAAGAAGTTAGACATATATAAGTAATTAGACAAGACTGAGAATAGGTCATCATAATAAACCACTACGATAAACTATGGCAGAGGTATGCAATCAACGAGCTTTATTAGGTTTCGAAATTAAGGATTGCTAAGGTTAATACTACTGCGAAACCCATTAATTTGTCATAACTCCTTTCATTAACATTAACGGTGCCTACATTCCAAGATGCAGTAACCATATATATTTACCTACCTGAAGTAGTAGATACGAAATACACCATAAACAAAGCGTTTGAAACTGATGATTATATGGGTAGTTTGATAACACAAAATCTTGGTAACTTGCTTGAAAAACACTAACTCACTGAGAGTATTGATATAATACATATTAATTATTAATCGATGATCCATTTCCAGAACAATGGATCTTTATTGTATATCATCCAAGTTTTGAATAGGATAACATTCCAAAGCTATATACAAGGAATGTTCTAAACCATGACCCGAATCAAACTCTTTAAAATGTCCATATCCATGCACATCATCAAATGTAACTTTCAATATTACTTCCTCAATATAGTAGAACTATTTTTGAGAAACCTCTTCATCGGAATGACAAACATTTTTTTTTTATAAGCGGCCCGATGATAGATTATATAAAGTGTGTACGTGGGATACATATTGAGCCTCACATTGAATATTTTATAGCCCTGTATTTTGACCTTTGAAGAGTAGCTATGAAATTTATCAAATAGAACTGTTATTTTTCTACCACATTTTTACCAAACTAGTTTTTTCTTGGCTTACCGCCAGTCGCTAGTGCCCTTTTCAATTGCATCTTTTTCACTTCACTTGATCTCGCCTTTAGCAGTCTGGTCGCACTTAACTACTTTGGAATCTAGTTATTCAGATTAACTACGTTTGAGACTATTGCCAAGGACTTACGGAACTGTTGCATTCTTGTTTTTGGCAAACAATATTTCTTTAGAATTGATCGTATACGCTGAGAGATTAATGTTTGTACGTGTATAGCTTTTTGTTTTTCAATTCTCTCTAAAACTCTATAATCTTCACAACAACGAGCGTTAGCTTTGAATTTGAGTGGATATAAGACTGTCTGCTTATGTCAACCACACACACAAACGCAAAAATTTCTCCGGAAAGACCTCACTATCACCCCATTCGAATATTTCCACCCACAAAATTGCTTCCCCAACTAAAAATATTACTTTATTGAAATCTAACTCAGCAAAATTTTCACCATAAAACCTTGCATTTCATAACTAGAGCAAAACGTAAAAACGTCGTCCCTCAAAGTTTTGCACTTGCATAAAACCGGGTTCACATCGATAAGGCCCGACCTTAACGAATTTATGCCCGACGCTCTAGGGGATTAGTATTCCCTTACCGTTCCCGGATGAACACCTCTATGAATATAAACTGATTGAAATATCGGCGTTTAAATATTTGTGTTAATTTGGGGAAGAATTCCTTTATACGGGTGTGTTAATTTCTGTTGGAATTTTGGGAGAAGTAGAATCTTCATTGAAAAGTAGAAGGCAGTTTGTTGAAACTCGGGTCAGAGCTTCGAGACTTCGTTCTATTTTCGGGGTTCCAGATTTAGCTCTAAATTGAATGAATTTTGCTTGCAACCTTTGGAAGATTTGAAAGTTCTTTTGTGATAATTTTCTTTCAAATCATGTCTTGAAATATTTCTTATTAGAAGAAATAGGTTATCAATTTAACCCTCAATCTATGACCACGATGCATTCTGGAATAAGTATGGAGCCTTTACGTCGTTCAAAAAAGACATCAGGTTAAAATTAAACCTTCAGAATTATTGATACATTCCTAGATCCCTACATGGCATCATCTTAAGAAAAGTCACAGGGGGTGACTGGTATGCAATATTTATGACAATATCGGACATTAACCGATCGAAGCTGTATTACCGTTCGATATACTATACCGCAGAACCCCATAGTGCCTTAGGCCATAGCATGACCACATAAA
Source organism: Agrochola lota (assembly GCA_947364205.1). Lineage (NCBI taxonomy): Eukaryota > Metazoa > Arthropoda > Insecta > Lepidoptera > Noctuidae > Agrochola > Agrochola lota. The sequence goes on along the minus strand of OX376225.1, from coordinate 3,996,272 downwards.
GCAAGGAATATAAAATAATTAATTGCAAGATCATGTTAATAACACTCGTTATCGAAGAGACAGCAACGTCCTGTCGGGCGAAAAATTAAAATTTTTCTTTTGTTTTATAGTTTTGTAGACGGGCAACTGTTGAGCGATGGTTTGTGGCTGAGTTGTTGTACAACCTGTGAATGGAAATAATGGTAAATCAAAAGTGTTTACTACATCATGAAACGGATAATAAACTCAGATTGGGATCTAGAATTTCAAATGCAAATTCTTATAAAGGTCAGGATCGTATTCTAAAATTATGAATCGCATAAAATAACGCAATAAGTGGAACAGTAATATTTTTATTAGGCATTAAAGTGTTACAGACCATTGGATATTAGATAACAGTTACTAAAATTAGCCATATAACGTGGATGCCGTTAAATTCTGACGTAATAATATCCCGTATAAGATTTCACATTTTGAGGCCTGTCTATTAATATTCAGCGACTTTTTAATGGCATGCGTGTGGTCCCGAAGTCGCCGGTCTATACTGAAGGCAAATGCAAGACTTGAAACATGGTTGCTATTGTAATTAATAAATTATTATTCTGTTCGTTTGTCCTCGTAATTTTTAATATATGCATATTTTTTTGTGTCTATTTTAAATATTACTGTCGTTAGTATTTATTTTTCAATTGTAATACTTATTAATTATTTCTTATTATTCGTTTGTGAACTTTGTTTATTTAACGCATATATCTACTGTCTTATAAAATTATGATTTCTGTTTGCTATGAAGAATTTCAACCATTTTTATGATTGGTGTTTTAACTTCATTTTTTACATCACACATACTCAATCAATCTGCCTAGCCTTTTGCCAGCTATGTTGGGGTCGGCTTCCAGTCTAACCGGATGCAGCTGAATAGCAGTATTTTACATGGAGCGACTGCCTATCTGACTTCCACAACCCAGTAACTGACATCACACATTCTAAATAGTCATTATTATTATAAGTATGAACTTTGGTTTTTATTTCTATTTACTTATTAAACAGCATGATAAACAGCCAAATCATCTTTGAACATCAATTTTCGTACACATTATTACAACACCTTTTCAACCAAGACTTAGCTAGTTCATTTCTTAATCTTCATTTCTCTCTCTGTTATTCAAAGTAATGTAATGTAAATCACTTCTCTCCGTGGTATCATCAGACGGCTGATTGCCCTATTGAGCAATTGTAAGCCTCGCACTTGCTACAAACAATAAAATTGTCATGGTGTCTCTATTGGGGTCATGAGCAATTTATACTATAAATAGATACAGAGGATTGAGCAATAATAGTCCTTATGAACTTGGGTGAGTATGTCGTTTATGATTGCAGCTGGGATGAATCTGGATGTTTCATTTAGCGAAAGTGTTATTTAATGGGAGATCGTTTGTGGTTTTGTAGCAGTGTGCTATTTTTTTACTTCAATTCTGACTTTGAACTTTAAGTCTAGACTTTTATTATTAATACAGACTAAATTGGTAGATGCATCTATTCAAATATTATTATGTGGTAGTCGGCTATGGTCGGCATGAAATTGCATGGACACTTTTTTAACATAATTTTTGTTACTGGTGTAAGTGTTGACTGCCTCGACTGACCGCCTCGTTGGTCCAGTAGTAGCAAGCGCTACTGCTGAGCAAGAGGTCCTGGGTTCAATTCCCAGGTTGCGTAAAGTGTCACTGGGTTTTTCTACCAGGAATTTCTCAGTAGACGCCTGGAGTCTGAATTTGTAATCGCACACGGCAATATAATCTACATTCTACCCACAACAAAATTTTCCGAATATTAGCGCTGCACTTTATGCAATTAACTACTTAAAAAAGGAGATTATTCTAATGTGATTATGTTGCCGTGGGATGGCCAAGTCATTCTATTTAATAATAATAATACCAGCATGTTACTCGTACTGTCCCACTGCAGGGCAAAGGTCTCAGGTTCTCATACAGAGAAGGCACGAGCATTGATCACCACGCTTGCTCAAGACGGGTTGCCGATTTCAGACTTATGTTAACTATAAGTCCAGGTTTCCTCACGATGTTTTCGTTCACTGATATCAGTCTAATTATTAAAGAAATAAACATGACAAATAGATAGGTACTGAATAAATTAACAGACTTTGTTTTACATTAGATCTCATATCTTATTGCGGTAGAAGAAATGCGTTGCGAGACTTGCATTTTTTTAAATGTTATGTTTTTGATGGGATTGTAATTTCAGTACACCAAATATGAAATACCTACCAACAGCCTGATTGTTTGGAAACCGATTAATCAATTTCGACGAAACTCTTTCATGACATGCTTTTAATGAAAAACGATATTAATTGCATTGCACCATTTTGATTCACTGCGCGTTGACTGATAATTCTGATTCAATCATTTTCAAGGAAAAACTAGAGCAGTGATAGTCAGGCTGCCAAGTCATAGGTCTGGAGTTCGAACCCAAGGCACGCACCTCTGACTTTTTGGATTCGTGTGCGTATTGTATAATTATCACTTGCTTCAAAAACGGTGATGGAAAACATCGTGAGGAAACCGGCCTGAGAGATATCTCTCGACGTCATGTGAAACCAAGTCAGCCCATGGGCGGCTTTAAAACTCTGACACCAGGTTAGTCACTAACCACATGAATAGAAGACGAATAACAATGTCTTCTCGGTTATCGGTTTACATAAGATTCAGCCATTGTATTTTGGCCAGTGTCCAGTTCGATTGTTTACAATTAGGTATTTAAGTATTTTGTACAACTCTGAGCAATCATGCTTCGCTGAACGCAGAACCTGAATTTCTTAAAAAAATAATCAATACTGAAAACAAATAAAACAATCAAGCTGTCCCAGAAGGTCTAGAGAAGAAAACTGGTTACTTGTCCCACAGAATTCTTAATCTAGAGGAACACCTGAGAATCCAGACCAAGCTATTTAATTTACATTGTAATGAAGTTATTTTTATTGGACCATCCCTGTTCTGTTGTAGTATATGTAAAAGTTTAGATAAATTCTCTTTTGGTGTCTTTTCATCTCCGTGAGACTGAAAAGCTCACATTTTAGTTAGTTCGTGTAGAATGTTTTGACACTCTTGTGGAAAAGTATTGCACCCATTTTGGATTTGTTTCTAGTGATACTATATATTAGATAAAAGATGTGTAGACAAGCATAAATTAAAAAAATTAAAAGTTCTCGATAAGAACATTTCCTCATTTCTCTTTCCTACTCCATTACCAGGCCCTGTTCTGTAACCTGTTCATTGAGACCATTCCAATGAGCCCAAACATGATACCTGTGCTGTAAGTTGGTAAGGGAGTTGGGTATCCTGCAAAGTCCAGTTGATGCTGCAGCATCAGTCAAGGTTACTATGTTCTTCTAATATTATTGAAGTAACAGAATACCAAATTTCAAATCGACCAGACCTGTGGAAGGTGCTCACATCCATTCATCAACTAGAAAAGAGCTGATAATCTTCAAACGGCTAAACCTTTCCTGAATCATAACTAAGAACACTCTCGATCAAGTCGTCTATCAAACTAAAAAAAATAAAAACACAACCGGCTCAGTCTTTTTGGAGCTACGATGGCGCAGACAGACACACAGATACACACGTTAAACGTATAACACCCCTTTTTTCCGTTCGGGGTTTAAAAAGTAATACAGCTGGTAATCATACGTATATATTTACGACTGATAGATGTTATTTGACTTCATTTCATAGCGAATCTTCACTGGATTTGCATATACTGTTTGAGTGCCTCCTTGTTCAAGGGGTCGCAAGCGCTACTGCTGAGCATGAGGTCCTGGGTTCGATTTCCAGATTTGGTAAAGTGGGTTTGGGTTTTTCCATCAGGAATTTCTCAGTAGCAATAGGCTCGCACCCTATTACATAGGAAATGTGGGTGTACTGCCTTTGCCCCTTCTGGTATTACAGGCTTGATGTTTTGATATGTTGGAGTGTTGACATCCGGGACGACCCTTGTGACAAGAAACTCTACTACACTAAACCAACCTGTTTGATTATCAACAGAAGCACGTGCATATGCACTTGCACTAATAATAATCCAAGCTGATCTATTTCCAGATATAACGCTGTATCGGTAAATCAATTGAAAGGTTTCTAGTTGACCTTATTACTTATTAGAAAAATAGATCAGCTCGTCTTTATTATTATCTAGTCTCGACTCATTTAATAACAACAGCAAAACAGCTTTAAATTACGCTGTAAATTAATACCGGTAGATATAGTCGACCTCATAATTGTGTTAATTTTTAAGAAATTAATTAGTGTGAACGCAGCCATAGCTGCGATTGGTTAAAATGTGTGACACGGGAAAACATTTATTGTAAGTTTCGTGAGCGAGAAAGTAGTTGCCAAAGCGGCCGAAAGGGTCTAATCGCTTCCTCGTTGGCGGCGGTGGTACAGGTGCCTTTACTGACGGTTTAATTTAGCGGAAAATGTTGTCATAAGTGATAAACCAATTACAAGGTCGACACATGGAAATTAATGAACAGTTAATTCCGGTCCTAATTATCCGTTTTGATTGCTCATTACTCTTAATAATCTGTTATTATGCATAATACACGTTGTTATACAAAATGTCTGGTTTATTTTATTACTGAATATTCTGGTTTTAATTAACTGCCATATTGCTTTAGCGGTTGCAAATTTGCGTTGTCTAGGCTGTGAAGTATGAGGGGATTTGATTCCTGGTTTTTATTTAGTTGATGTTGCTGCCAGATAAATAAAAATAGCAGCTTTGTACGGCATCTACATTGCCACTTGCGAACTACGCATCAAATACCTGACGTCACACAAATCCTGCATCGCGCAAGCAAAGTTTACCGCGCGATCAATTATTATTTATAACTTTCCGACATCAATCGTTGGGCAGTTGCCCGCCAGACCCGACACCCATTTGGTCGGAGGAACCTCCCTTTTCAATAGAGGATGAGTGAACTTTACACCCTGTTCCTCATGCCTCTATACTGGTGACCCTGACGTGATCATCATACCTCTAAATGTATTCCCAATTAAGGATTACTGATTCTGCTTTTAAATCGTTATTTAAATGCTTATACTAAATGAATAAGTCACATTGATTTATAGCATATTATTATAATTTGGAAGCTAATCATAATAATATATTCTGCTACATTATATAACCACTGACAAGTTGTCGTTAATTTTATATCACTTGAAAACTTTTTATACGATTTTCATTTAGTTTCTTTACCCATTGAATGCGGCGTCGGACGAAAGTCTACGACGTCCATGACGTGGTTACGCCTCAAGTGGAGTTGGCCAGGACATCTGCCTAGACGCAGAGATGATAATGAGTAAGGTTTTGACAGAGGATTTTTTCCAATAGGCCATTCCAGGCATGGCCCTGCATTGTCAGACTCACATAATATCTTAAAAATATAATATTAGAACTTTTAAAGAGAACTCTGAGTTTTGCTTCTGCATTTTTTCACAGGGATCAGTCAGCTGAAGAATGTGGACGCCATTTTGTTTTTTATTGCTAGCGACAGTATAGCACCAACAAGTCAATAGCGTTTACAGTAATCTCGCGAATAAAATAGGTATTCCACTCAGAGCACTAATTTCAACAACACTTAACCGAACTGCACCTGAGCACTTCCACTAACCGCACTGGAACAAAAACCAGTGCCTTGAGTGGCATACCTCGAATAAAACAACAAGCAGCTAACATTCAAGTTAACTACCAAATCCATAAATTGAAAACGTGTGCATTAGGATCCAACATGTTTACTTGTAACATGACTGGCCACGATTGACACACAAACAAACGCTAGATTTTATAATGGATTGCACATGTTTGAGCCTTGAAGTTTAAGTACTTGTTCTTAGTAATATTTACCCTAACATGGAAATGTTATAAGGAAAAGAGTATTAAATTAAAGTGCTACTGAATTTTTGAAAAAAAAATCTGCTCCAGAAAGGATTTATAACGTTACTAGCTTTTGCCCGTGGCTTCGCCCCCGTGGAAGCCAGAAATTATCCCGCGGGAACGTACCACTGGGATAAAAGTATACTATGTCCTAACCCAGGTCATGGTCTACCCATGTGTCAAATTTCATCCAAATCTGTAATCGTAAGAAACAAATAAACAAGCACTTTTACATTTATAATATTAGTTAGGATATTAACGGGTTGTAAAAATATTAAAAATATGATCAAAGTAAAAAAAATATATGGTGTGTGCATATGACTACACGATAGAAGTGAAAACTTCGAATGGAGCCGAGTATACGCGATTCAGCGTCACCGACCGACTGGAGACGAGTATGCCCGATGCAGCTTCGCAGACCCGACCGACTGTTTCGTTCACTGTTCAGAAAGAGCGCAAAGGTGCCTGAAGAAGTTTTCATTTCAAAATCATCACGTTTCTAACTCTGCTACCCAAAATATAGCAGTTGAATAATGTACTGTTTCTGCAACGCTAAACATAAAATCAATCAATCTGCGTAGCCTTTTCCCAACTATATCGGGATCGGCTTCCAGTCTTAACGGATGCAGCTAAATACCAATATTTTACATAGAGCTTATCCCACCTCCACAAACCAGTTACTGGGTAACACGATAGCCCTTGGTAAGACTGGTTGTCCGACTTTCGGGCTTCTGGCGACCCATACGACTGTCCAAGATCTACGAATGCCAACCAACGGCTTAACGTGCTTTTTGAGGCACGGATTATTAAGATGGCCACCAATACACAGACTGACCGCGGCAAGCGTAGCTTTACCTGATCGATCGACCCCTGCGGCTGTTATTACTTAGCTACGAGTGCAACGCTAAACATAAACAGGTTTAATTGAATTAAACATTATGTATCAAGAATATTTTAAATAACGAAAGTCAATGTCATAACTTAACACAAACTTAATAAACTTGTTCTAAATTCAAAGGATATTGCATTATTATTTATTACTTATGTTTTTGTTGTTTTGAAACAAGTATTTATTTACCTAATTAGATTTATTCATATATATACATTTCAACGATATATTTATTTGATATTTGCTAACTTTTTACCCAGTTTCCTTCAGTAATAAATTACGTTCAAGTTACTTAACTTAAGAGGGCCCTTCCCGGTCCGTCTATCGTCAACGCGAGCATGGTGGAAAAGCTTGTTGTTTCATCGAGCGCAAGTGAGAACTGCTAACAAACAAGCGAGAACGCGATAAAATTGTACGAAAAATAGTGTGTAAAAAGTTGTATCAGGAAATACGTGTTTATGAGTAAGCCTTAGAAATTTGTGAAAAAATTATATTTAGAATTTCCATTACATATGCGAGGTTAATATGCAGACGTATTCTTTATTTTTACCAATTATGAGTATATTATGACCGGCCAAATCTCGGGGAAAATTTGTGCAAAAAAGCAGATTTTTGGAGGCTTATACTGAATTTGTTTCTCAATTTTTTTTATTTTTTGTTTTCATAGAAACCTAGATATAGTGCACAAGATACATATTAGTTTAAAAATTTCAAAGAAAGATGTGTTACAACGCCATAATCACGTACGAGCGTTTGTATGAAAAGTATGACGGGTTGGCCCCCCTTAAAATGAAAATTCTCTCTGTGTGTTACATTATTATGAAATGTATTCTTTTTAATTCGTCGTTACAATTTTTTTTATAAATAAAATATGCTCCCAGCGAGCCAAAAAGAAATTAAAATGTTTGTATAAATAAGTTTTCGACTTTAATTATTCGTAAATATAAGGCGAGCTTCACGTTTGCGGTTTTATCTTAACCAAATTATAAATTTAAATGTCTTTGTTCATAGCCTTGCATTATGAAAATGAATCGCGATGTTATTCGGTGTTTTTTGTCTACATCTGGCGCATGCATCGATTAAGACCCGCATAGATGTTGCGATTTTACGACTAAAAAGTCGCGGTTGACGACAGCTGTTTTGATATTATTAATAATAATACCAGCCTATTATTGTCCCACTGCAAGGCAAATCCCTCTTCTCATACAGAGAAGGCACGAGCATTGATCACCACGCTTGCTCAAGACGGGTTGGCGATTTCAGACTTATGTTAACTATAAGTTCAGGTTTCCTCACGAGGTTTCCCTTCTCCGATGTCAATTAAGTTCTAGATAAGCTTGATGTTATCAAATTGAAATCATTTGTTCCCAATAAATAATAGAAAAATAAATAGATGAAATATAATCATTAATAATACAACGAATAAGCAACAGAACACAACATATTATAGCACATATCCCTTTCGTTTTTCGAAATGATTGTTAGGGAACATAAATAAACCCTACATGAAAAATATGGCATTTTTCCCTTGGTCCGTAATGAGAAATTTATTATGAAACAGTAATTTATTTATGCTTAATCCCCGCTTAATCTATTATTAAGTGTATGCAAACACTGATCATATTATCAATTTCCAGAGACAACAGCCTGGATATTTACAGATAATTTTAATTGAAAATTTGGAAGAGTACCTATAACAACAGTTATAACTTTTGTATTTTATCAATGACTAGGTATAACCACCCATCCCTGCTTCGCACGGGTGTAATGGCGTTATGTCAAAACATCGAGATGTCTGAGATATATCTAAATTAAATACACATAAACCTTCTGGAATAAATTCTTAAAATAATGGTGGAAACCGCTTCAAAATCCGCTGCGCAATTTAGAAGAACAACGCGGTCACACAGACAGACACGAAAAGTGACTTTAATTTATAAATCATGTATAGATATCCAATATCTAAAAAAGCCATTCAACAAACAGAGTACAGGTCCCTATCAGTTTCAAACGACTGCCTTCTTCAATTTAGTCGTACGCTTTCTACGTGCCAAGTGTCAATGTTATATTGTCATTTGTCGCACAAAAAGACACGTTCTTGTTGTACTGTCGTACCGTCAGAAGACCCCCTTACGACACAATACATAATGTCCTTTGCGATATGCATCTGAGTGTGATGTATTTATGTATTCGTTCAGCTCAAGGATTTTTCTTTTGTTAACATTGTTTGTTAACTGTTTTTCTTGCGTTTGCTATGCTTAGTTCATTGATAGTGTATTTTTGTTTTGGAGATTAAGTTCTGTTCTCCAGTGGCTTCGTTCCTGCGTTATTACTTCGTTTTCCTTTATCGTTCTTTCTAAGTTTCATTTTACTCGGCTCCTAAGGGTCGTAGCGTGATGTTAAATAGCCTAAATAAAAAATAAATTTCCAAATCTGACTGGTAGTTCTAAAGATTAGCGCGTTAAAACAAAAAAGAAACTCTTCAGCTTTATTAAAGCATATATAGTACTTAATCCATATTTTTATTAACCCCCAAAGCAAAAAGAGGTGCATTATAAGTTGTACCGCTATGTGTGTTTGTCTGTGTGTATGTCTGTGTGACCGTAGCTCTTAAACGATTACATCATCAAATTCAGTGATAAATTTGCAATTCATTATTAATATTCTAGTTCGCTAGTTAGCCACATTCCATATTTCCATACTATTTCCATTTTGCCAAATTAATCAAAACAGCGAAATGTTTGACATCTATTTGCGACGTTGCCCACTTTCAGAATAAACGCTCTTAGTCGTAATACGAGAAAGGCAGACTTTCTTGACCCTTGCCCTGTTCCAAAATCCAGTTTACCATAACCGTTTAATTGAAGGGTAGCCGGTCAATTCTGTCAAAACTTACGTAAAGTGAGCTTGGAGTGAGTTGTCATTCGACCTGATGCTATTGACAGCTCACAAATTCACCTAATTTTTCACGGTTAGTATTTTACATTTTAGATCGGTTTTTGTTCACACAGGCCTCCTCTTTGTGAGAGGGAGTGGGCTGTAATCTACCACGCGGGCCTAGTGCGGGTTGGTAGATGTCACATGTCTTCGAATTTTTGGTTCTAAGACATACCGGTTTCCTCACCATATTTTCCTTCATCGTTTTGAGAGCAGTGGTGGTGAAATTATTAACATAAAGTAAAATGCCTGGGCCCAAACAAACGCGTAAGAGTCGGGGCTGCTACCACTGGGCCACCACTGTTCCTGTTGGTTGACAGTAATAGTTGCACCGCACAAGGTTCAAAATCGCTTGACAATTCACATAACTACCGCCATTTTGACAATCCTTGACAATAATTAGCCTGCTATAGTGCATAGCAACTCCCGGGTTATTAGAAGCACTTGACTTACAAAACGGCTTATTGAGTTCAAAGCTCACTCGTTTCTAAGCCCCATTCAAGTGTGAGAACCGACTGGCCTTGGTATAATTACTTAGTTAACAAGGTTATTGATACTAAAGCAATTAAAACAAGTACGAGTGCATCGATAGCAGACTTATTTGGGTTCAAAACCGGTTTCTGGGAGGTCATGATTTCTTTACAGATTTTGTGCAAATTGAAAACCGGTTTTGTTTTCGTAACACTGTGGTATCATTATTTTTGATGGTTGGCTTGTTTCTTCTGAGTGCTTTTGTTAGTATGACTACTTTGTAAGGATTGTACTGGTGGTTGGAAACAACGGGAAGGAAACGACGCCCTAGAAGGACTTAACAATAATAATATGATGATGTTCTTCAGAAAGGTCAGGCGCGTTGTACTCGCAACCAGCGTACGTGTACGACCAGATGTTTGAACGTAATTGAACCAAAATGAGTATGTAAGGATCGCAGCAGATGGCGTTCTGTAGTTTCTGCCTACCCCCATGGCAACAATTCGCGAGTTTATGTTAGTATGTATGTATTTCTGTACTTAGGTAGCGAGTACGTAGTTAAAAAGTACTAAAACTTCACTACTCACTGATTATAATCCTATATTATTAAATGAGCAATATTTTATATACGTACGTGGTGGCATCGCCATCGACGCGAAAACTGTTACTTTAATTTTTCGTCGGTTATTTGAAAACAATCTGCTGTTTCATACATTTTGACCGCCTAGGTATTGCACTTTTCTACGGAACAGCTGTTTAAAAAAAAAAAACTGACGATAAATTTCGAAGCAGGGTTCAAAATCATGAACTGAATCCATGGTATATTTCTCGCGTCGATGATGCCACTCCACGTTCTCGAAAATGGCTCTAACGATTTCAATGAAAATTGCATATAGGGGTTTACAGGGGCGAAAAATCGATCTAGTTAGGTCTCATAACTGGGAAAATTCGTTTTCTCCATATTTTTCACTCGAGCAGAGCTCGGTCGCCCAAAGTTTAGAACAAGATACCTTAGAATAATGACATGGCAGCATGGAATTAGAATGTACTATGCATGGAAATAGTATAAATTATCCTATATTATTAAATGAGCATACTCTATTTTCACCAGAGCAGAGCTCGGTCCCCCACGTACTATTATTATACAACCATATTTTATTTTGATTGTGATTACAGATATAAAAATATCCCATAAACGGCGAAATGAACTTAAAAAAGCCGATTATGGTTTATAAAATCATTTGAATTATTATCTTTGATTCGAACGCAATAAAAAAGTAATGGCTCTATTAATTTATTGGTTTTTACTTTAAAAAATATTAAAAAAGCAATTATGGTTTTACAGGTACTTAAGGTTTATTTAAATTTTGTAAATTATTTTATTTTGCAAACCTTATTTAACATCTAACACTAAATTATTTATTATAATATGTACAAGTAGGTAGTAAAAGTGCGCCACAGTTTTAACTATTGCAGCTATTATCGTTTAACATTTTTCTCTTTGTATTTATCTGTTTTTTGTTTCCAATAAACGATGAATAAATAATAATAATAAAATTAAAAAAAAGAGCTCATTGGGTTTAAAAAAAGTTCGTCCGCATCGCTGTCAATGGGGAGAGTGCCCAAAAGGCTGGCAGGCAGCGTTACTACGACGGATGAGAACGCTGATTTTTTTGGCCCTGCCTCTGGTCACTTGAAGAGTCGACCAACCTTTTGACGATGTCCGAAAATACTCGATGAGCACTCGGATTATAAATCCTTGTTTCCAATTGATTTTATTTCTACAAATAGGTATCGAATGTGGCTTAGTGTAAAATAGAAGTTTATTTTAGAATTTCTACTCAAAATTCAAATTCAAAAGTTATTTATTCAAACTGCGCTGAGAATCAGCACTTTTCGAACGTCAAAATTACATAAGACAGTTCCCCAAAAACGCCCGCCCTTCACCACTTCCTAGTGCTTAGCTGAGAAGAAGTGGCACAACAAACTCCCCAGTAGCACAGCTGTCTGTTCTGTACTACTATTGAAAATGTCTAAAAACCTATGGAAGCTCAAAATATAGTAAAGAGTGTTTTTTTTTCGATTGAAAACGATTACAAACGTAATTCGGTCGGAGTCTTGAACCCACTACAGTTTTAAACGCCATTAGGTATCACGATAAAAAAATAAAAAATTACATGCCTACAATACCTACGACTTATTAAAAACACCAATTACCACATATCTACCTGCACCTGCGCGTAGGCATTAAATGAACAATCATAATAATTGTCAATTCTGCGAAATAATCTCCGGTTAAGGCGTAACGATACACGCGTGCTGAAGTTTTAACGTGCTCCTAATGTGTATTATGTTGTTGCAATGGATATTTTAAGGTGATTTAGGGCTGCCAACATCAGTACTCAATGGCAAGATTTTTTTTTCTGAAATTCATCTCTAAAAGTTGTCAGGAACAATATTTTGATATTCAAAATCTACCTAGCCTTTTCTCAAATATGTTGAGGTTGGCTTCCAGTCTAACCCGATGCAGCTGAATACCAGTATTTAACATGGAGCGACTGCCTATCTTACAACAACAAGTAACTGGATACCACTTAGTAAGACTGCTTGTCAGACTTTTGGGTTTCTGACTACCCATCACGACTGTCAAAGACCTTCAAAAATGACAGGCGGGACCAACGGCTTAACGTGCTTTCCGATGCACCAAGGGGTCTCGATATTTAATAATTATGTAATTGGATGGTCACCCATCTACGAACAGACAGGGGCAGGTATAGCTTTAGTTACGAGCCGAATATTTGGATATTCATTCTCAGTCATTTTCCCGCCCTTGTAACGTGGGGTTGGCGCACCACGTTTTCTTTTTCCACTCTCCCTTATCAACCGTCACGGTATCATTCACTCTCTTCTCTTTCATATCATTCCTCACACAACCCATCCATATTTTCTTTGGCCTTCCTCTCCCGTTCCATCCATCAACATTTATATTCATCACTCTTGTAGTCACATGCGTTTCCTCTCTCCTCATCACATGCCCATACCAGGCTGAACGATTTCCTTTTAACCTTTCTGTCAATGGTGCCACTTTTCTCTCCAAATCCATCTCAACATTCATTATATTCATTCTCATGCTAATTAATGACCATGACCACAGTTACTTTCACGATTACTCTATACAGATCAGATTTTCAATAGAAAATTGTCAAAATAATAAGTGAACTTTAGTAAAATGTAGTGAATAAATAAATTTGGTATAAAAGACTATAACAGTTCCAGCCCCTAAGGCTGGGTGAAGCCATGAATGGAAACAATTCTATTTTCATTGACACAATCTATCACAGTGACCTCGTTTGTGGTTTTCCTGCATCTTTTCCTCAAACGCCCTAACTGAATTCTATGTTATCTTTTTTCTTTTCAATTTGAGTAAATACCTATAACATGTATATTATGTAGGTATGTGAAATACCAACGTCAACGTGACGTCATTACTTTGAGGAAAAAGTTATTATAGTATTAACGAGTTTATGGAAGATAGGAAGCTAAAATAAACCACAAATGATATTTATCTATGTGTAAAATGATTTTATTAATGTTACTATGTTTCAAATGTATAAATTAAATTAAATTTGTTCACAAAGAGATTATACATTAGTAGTAATAATAATTAATGTTGTGATATTGATATTTAGTAGGTATGCAATAAAATGTTAACTTCCAATTAATATGTATTGGAATGGAGATGAAATTGGGATATACTTGCTGCGCCCTAACAGGGTCATGTACTCATAAGTTTTAGCCTAGCCTGTAACTAAGTGTACATTATGCAATAATAAATAAATAAATATGTTTTTTTCTATTTGAAATATTTGAACTTATGTCTTTATAGTCTTCTTTGAGAAATAAACGAAAAATAATATGTTCCTTCGAAGTTTATTGATTTGATCTTGAATTCAATAAGTTTGACTGATCTTTTAACATTAGTTTATAAAAATACAGCACTGTTATAAATTAAAGTTGCTTTTCGTGTCTGTCTGTGTGATCGCGTTGTTTTTCTAAACTACGCAACGGATGCGGCTTTCACCATTATTAAGATAATTTATTCTGGAAGGTTTATGTGTGTATATGTGTGTTTTTTGATGGCATGTGATGCCAAGACAGAAGCCCATAGGCGGCATTAAAACTCTGACACCAGGTTAGTCACTAACCATACGAAAAATAAACAAAGATCTGTAAAAATCTATTAATATCTAACTTAGTTATAGCACAGTTATCTGGATGTTTTGCCAGGCCTTGGAACGGTGGCTTTTTAAAATTTACTAGATTTAAAAAAGCGAAAGTAAATCCGATCATATTTTGTGAAAGAAAGACAAACACAAATTCAAATTATTTTATTTAGTGTAACATGGGCACTTATGAAACATAAGAAGCGAGGTGCACGGTTCCGCTTTTAAAAATAATTATTTTTACAAAACTAAGCGAAATAATTTAAGATTTTAATACAAGGCACATCCCTAGACTGCTATAGTTATTAACATCTTATCATCGAACAATGGAGGGAACAAAAAACTAAAGAGCCGACGTTAATCTTTGTAGTCATCTCGCTAGCGATACGCCCACGACTTTGGCTGCTTTTTGTAGGTATATTAGCACGCTTAATTTCTTGCAGAATAAGTGCAGGTATTTTGCATTATTATAATATTAATAAGATGTTCTTCGACTGAGTCTCCCTCCCTCTTGATAATGGTACTGTCACGACGCAGGGACGTTAGTCAATATGTGTGTGTGTGTGTGTGATTGTGAGCGCCAACACACAACCATGATACACGGGGCTTCTATACTCTCATATTGTATACGTATATTGCGAAATTATTTTAAGTTCAATACAATCCTTTGTTATATGCGCACATCGTTCTGTAGCTAGTCTTCCACAATTTTTTCATATTTCACAAATTGTCAGAATGTTCGAATGCTATTTTCTTAGCAGCCTGCACAACGTAAAGATGCTTGCATAAAACCTTACAGTACTTCTCTTTCTCGTGTGGTGGGTGGCCACATCTGTCAGACTGCTACCATGCACTTCTTTTTACATCGTTCTCACAGACATGTATAATTTCAATTTGTATGATGTAACCAATATTTAGATGTAAAAGAGTGTCTATGGAGTTTCTTGCCCATTCTTCTCCTTCTGGAATGGGCATCTAGCTTCATCTTTCTGACTGACCGACTCCTTGAAAATTCAAAAGTAATAGGTTTTATTGAAATAAATGCTTTGAGATTGAGTCGACCGTCTCATTACAAAACGAGTTCTAACTTTAGTCATAGGCCCAAACCTTTGATCCAGTTATTTTATTTTGATCTTTATTCTGACAAACGTAAAGTTCTTAATACAAAACTAACAACTTAGACTCGGGTTTAACGACGGTAATAAAGTCCGAAATTCAAAAATGGTTCGATGGTTTTAACAAAGCCACTGCTTTGGTGCTAACTAAAACCATACCTACATTATTCCTTCATTTTTTCCCACATGCCAGGGCTCGGTAATAGCAGCCGCACGGATCGATCGATCAGGTTAAGTTACGCTTGCCGCGGTCAGTCCGTGGATGGGTGACCATCTTAACATACCGCAACCCCTCCGTGCCTCGGAAAGCACGATAAGCCGTCGGTCTCGGCTGTCATTCGTGGATCTTTGATCTTTGCCAGACCTGACAACCAGTCTTACCAAGGGGTATTGTGTTAAGCCTTGTGCAGACCAGCGCGACTTGTCGCGCGACGCGACACCGGTTATTGTTATACTGTGAAGTTTTCTTAGAAATTGTATTGTTCGTGTCGCGTCGCGCGACAAGTCGCGCTGGTCTGCACAAGCCTTTACCCAGTAACTGGGTTGTGGAGTTCAGATAGGCAGTCACTCCATGTCAAATACTGGTATTCAGCTGCATCCGCTTAGACTGGAAGCCGACCTCAACATAGTTGGGAAAAGGCTAGGCAGATTGCTTGAAGGTTTTCACATGGAAATAATTTAAATAGGTAAGCAACATTATTTGGCAATATAAAAGAGCCAACTTAGTAGATAGATAAAATCTTTGCAATGACTAGGCAGCAAAACACCCACCATCCGTCTCCTTTATCTAATTTTCAAATAGGCTGAATTATATTTGTCGGTAATTTGTGCAATACATAATATTTCTTAGTTGGGAGATACAGTAAGTACCTTAGTATTTACCGGAGAAGTAACGAAGGTTATATTAGCAAAGAAGGTACAAGGGCGGTCGTGATGGCGCCAAACACGTGGCCGAATTCTGGGCCGAGTCTCTTTAGATTACCATCGACGACACGCTAAAAAGAAGACTGAAGAACGTAATCAATTAATTCAACGTTCGTACTTACAGGGTGTAAAAATACCCATTATGTTGCCGTCGCCTACGCAATCTGTACATAAAACTAAGTAACATTGTTTAAAAATATTTGCTGGTAAACGACTTTTAGTTCTGGTGTTAAAAATCGCAGTTTACGGAAGAGTGCAATATAATGCACGCAAAACAATGTGTTTACTGGTACAGGGATCGTGGGGACTTAAAATTAAGCTGTATCTATTATAAATAGTTATCGTTCAAAAATGACAAAAAAAAGTTGGACTCTGACCTTCGATATCTCCGTAACCAGGTATGGCCCAGTACAAAAATATAATCATAAGTGACTCTCGGCTTCGTAAAGTGTCCTTTTACACCCGTTTTATCTACGTCCATGTGTTTATGTGACTTTTGTTGCCGACTGTACTTCGGATAACTTGTTTTTTTTTGTCAAATACATTACCACACAGTCTGGGCTAATTATGTAACAAAAGCATGAACTTTTTATACCCACACTTGTAGAAAATTAAATTACGTATGATACGATCAAATAAAATGGCCATGTGTAGATACATTGAACAAAAAAGTTTGACGAATCCGTTTTAAACATAAAAGCAAATCTCTTCCTTATTTCCACACGATACGATCCAATATTGTGTGTATGTGTTGGAACCATTGTAATAAATAGCACTATGTGTTTCGAATCGGAATTTAAAGTAATTCGACGGCTAACAAAAAATTTAGTACAAGCTTTGTATTTGAGTTCGATACGGACAGCAAAAAGTTCTAATTACTTAATTCAATTAATGAACAATAAATATATTGCTACGGGGAATGAATAGTGCAAAAACAGCAAAAGTATGATTCCCCTGAGGTTGGTCAAAGAGTTCTTTCATTCATAATTTAAATAAGTTTTGTTTTACCTCGAGGTTAAAGTATCTACTTTCCGAGTGGACAGGTTGGACACCAATGAAGTTTTGACAAAGCATGGTTGCAGATATAATAATAAGTACCTGGGCGACCGAGCTCTGCTCTGGTGAAAATAGAGACTGCTCATTTAATATTATAGGATAATTAATAATAATAATAAATAGAAATATCACATTGTACTGGGATCGATCCATCATCACTGACAGGACTATTGATGCCAATAAACCTGATATAGTGGTGGTGGATCGAGTAGAGCGGCGCATAATGATTGTTGACATAGCGGTCCCGCATGACGGGAACCTCGTGAAAGCTGAGAAAGATAAACAAATCAAGTATCTTGACTTGGCTCACGAGGTTGTCGACATGTGGGATGTAGACTCAGCGATCATTGTGCCGATAGTCGTGACAGCCAATGGCCTAATAGCCAAGAGCCTCGACCAACACCTGAGGAGGCTATCGTTGGGTAGCTGGATCAAGGGCTTGATTCAGAAAGCGGTACTTCTGGACACGGCTCGCATTGTTAGGAGGTTCCTCTCTCTGGAGCCCTGACCGCCGGTAGCTTGGACCCTGTTCCCGATACCGGTGGGCTACTATTTTTTATATTTTTAAATGTTTTAATTTTTTATATTCTAATATTTAAAAATATAATTTATAAGTATTTAAAATGTAATAAAGGAAATATTAATAATAAATAATACCAGCCTATTACTGTCCCACTGCAGGGCAAAGGCCTCTTCTCATACAGAGAAGGCACGAGCATTGATCACCACGCTTACACAAGACGGGTTGGTGATTTCAGACTTATAATAACTATAAGTCGAGGTTTCATATCAATGTTTTCCATCACCGATGCCAGTAATGTCCAAGTTCATACTAATTCCATGCTGCCATAATAGTAGTAGGTATTTAATAATTCCATACTGCCATCATAGTTGGTACTTAAATTCCATGCTGCCATGTCATTATTCTAAAATAGCCATCTTATTCTAAACTTTGGGTGACCGAGCTCTGCTCGGGTGAAAATACGTAGAAAACTTATTTTCCCAGATATGAGACCTAGCTAGATCGATTTTTCGCCCCCGCATTACAACCTTCATCCCCTATATTGCAACTTTCATCGAAATTCTTAGAGCCATTTTCGAGAACTTTATTACAAATATAATATATACAAATATTGCTGGTTTCATAGTATTAGTTTAAGTTTCTCATTCACAACACACCACACACACTGATGTATGTCACAACATTTTATTTGATTTTGTGAGCTTTTCATGTTATCCTATGTGTTACTACTTACTTTTAATTTATTCTGTTAATTTATTAAAACGGACACACATTTCTCTGTCTTTATTATTCTAGCGTATGGCACTCGTGGGTTGCAGCTGAAAATCAGCGTCAGATGGTACACTTTGTGTTGCCATCTGACATGTATGCTGAGCTGAGGCCCTATTGGCATTATAACCATTTTTTTTCTGTTTTTTTTTAGTTATAAAGTGTATTTCTCTGCTGTAATGCCAATAAACGCATTTTTCTTTCTTTTCTTTCTTTATACGATAAGTTTTGTTTTATCTGGAGGTTAAAGTTAAATTGCTATACTTGCCGAGTTAAACCTAGACAGGTTGGTTGTTGTTGTTGAATTTTTGATCAAGTAGGGCTGCAGATATAATAATAATATAATAATACCAGCCTATTATGGTCCCACTGCAGGGCAAGGACCTCTTCTCATACACAGAAGGCACGAGCATTGATCACCACGCTTGCTGAAGACGGGTTGGCGATTTCAGACTTCTATTAACGACTAACTAGCGCCAGCGGCTTCGCCTGCGTGATATCTTTATAAATTATAGCCTATGTTACTGAGTGATAATATAGCATTCTAGTGGTGTTTTTTTTTTTTAAATCGGTCCAGTAGTTTTTCAGTTTATTCATTACAAAAAAAAAAAAAAAAAATTGAGTCTAAATAAGGCCAGATTTTGTCACGATGTTTTTCCTTCACCGATGTCAGTAATGTCTAAGATAAACACAGAAAGTACATATGAATTGAAAAATATACATTGGCTGCAGAACTTTAAAAAAAAATCACGACGTGCCTAGTGAACAATTTTTTTAATCAAATACCTATGACACCACTAGTAACAAATCATCTTTCCTACATCGTCCGTGTCCTAATTTATCCAGCTACGACCACAGAATCATTTAACCAAAGGCGAACCTTAGTTCGCTTGACATAATTACCACCAAAACCAACGCTTGACGAGAAACCTTACAAAGTAATCACGGAACATCGAATCAATGTACTTTGTGTGCCTCGACCTAAAATAGGGTAAGAGCATCAGTCATCGGCCTAACGCCCAATCGATGGATGACGTCATTCGACTCATTATCGCGTGATTAACACCACCATGCTTCTATAGCCTTGATGTTAACGTGGCGGGTAATTATTTTGTAGCATACAACGATAACAATAATATTGGTTGTTTAATTGTTCTCGCAAAAGGAAACGGAATCAGTCAATGTTGAAGCTTTATCTAATTTTGCAGATGCAGTTTACAATATATGCATTTACCAATTTGGATTTAAATTATAATGTGAAATTAAAGTATAATGACGTCATAAAAAGAGTCACTCAAATTACTCAGCAATTGCCAATTATTAATTAATTTAAATTTACTTAATCACGTACATACCAAGTTACCATAATTTAACCAACTTCGTTAAAATCGGCCCATTAGTCATAGATTTTAAACGCACCTTTTTTGTCTTATTGATTATTTCAATTACGACAGTATTGCTATAATTATCAAGTATTTAGTGTCGATTTAATAGCTTCGGATCTTAATGGCCGTTGTTTAATTAAGATGGTAATAAGAATATTTAATAAAACAAGTTTGTTGCTACTTTTTTACAGGCTTTGTTAGTTGCACTGTATTTTTTTGCTGTGTTAGTAATGTAAGCAAACGACTTTGTTAGTGTCTTTCGAAGTTTTGTGACAATTTTGTTTTTTCCTGTTGTGATGCTTAAAAGCAAAATGGAGTACCTACTTAGCGACTATTCTAAATACTTAATGTACCTACTTAAATAAAGTATTTACAACAAAAAACAAGTAACCTAATGTAACGATTCCAAAACATTGGAAATTGAAAATGCACACAAAATAATGTAAATAAAACATAAAAATCAGACTTTAGGGAGGAACATCCTGCCAATTTTACGGGGCACAGGTATTTGACCCTTTTCAATCGATAAAACTGTCTATTTATATTTCGGCCCTTCCGGCAACAGTGTCTCTCACCCTTCATAAAGTCCATAACACACAACCTTTGTATAATTTATTTATTTAAATGAAGTCCGGTATTCCTAATCGAAAATTTCAAGTATTTGTATTAACCTATTTTATTTTATTTTAATCGTGAAGTAACTTTTGGTTGTAAGTTAGACAACGGAACTTTTATATTCAGATTTTGAACTTATTCCCACCTAAACAATAATAACATTTATTAAAAAAACAAAAAACTATTACTTCTAGGTCTTGAATCCTAAAGAATACTAAAGTTCTTAGTATGTTAGAACATAACATGGAACAAAATGTAAGTGAGGCTAAAATTTTTAATGCGATGAACTCATGGCTGCGGTCTGTACAAGTTTAATTGGCTTATTTGCGTCTACTGCTGTATAAATACTGTATAATAATTAGTAGTGATGCACATGTTACGCTATGTAAGTAAAGGCGCAAGCGCATGGCTAAATACCTAGATGGTACACGGGCTTCAATTTGGAACAGCGCTTTATAAGCTTTATAAAATGTGGGACGAAACAGGAATATCCCATGTGGGGCCAATGCGGAACAAATCATCTGGCGAGCATCTCTGAAGCGACTTCATGTTTTGATATTTAAATAAAACTTACCTACCCTTGAAATATTTTTCACGTTTTCCAGACTATCCTAACGATGTCGGTATTCAAATTATTTTATTTTTTGTTGTATTTTTTTGACTATTCTCGTATTATTCTCAAATTATGTTCAGTCTATCCATCATACAAAGTTCGAGCTAAGATTGAGGTTGCGCCCGTTTAATATGTGGACGCACCCTAAGCATTCTTTCGTAAGAACATTTGTTTAGAATTTTAAGACTACGGTACTTACGTTGTTCGGTCTGCTGCACAATATTAGCATAATGAAGGCTAGGTATCCTTGCTTTTAAGTGTTTTGATGTGAAAACATTGCAGACTTAGGACCTTAAAGATATCTTCAAGGTAATTTAATCCTAATGATAACTATCCTGACTTATAATGTTAGAAATGTGTCTGTGTTTTTTTTTTTTTTTGTTGGCCACACTCCTAAGGATTTCCTTGCGCAAGTCTAACGTGTCGTGCGTTAGAAGAAATTTGCGCAAATTTGTAATAAGTTTTTAAAGTTAAATATAATATTTTATTAACTTATCTAATAATCATTTTTTTTCTTCTACAGGTAAGCACCAACTTAACAAAAGACTCGACTACCGACAACGACTGTTATAGTGAGTACTGAAAACTTTTGCCTTTTTGGCGATGAGCCAGTAACTTCTCATCCGTGATATCACGAGCTTTAAACTAGTTCTTAAATGGATAAAGAAAATGTACAGCTTAACTTGAAACTTAAATAAAATACTTCTAAATAGGCACTTGAACAATTTCGCCTTTAAGTGATTGTCTTTCTGCAGGGCAAGCGATCTTCACCTACTATGATCACTTTATTTTGACGATTTCTGGCCATTACCTACACG
The DNA here is from genome assembly GCA_947364205.1 of Agrochola lota. Taxonomy (NCBI): domain Eukaryota; kingdom Metazoa; phylum Arthropoda; class Insecta; order Lepidoptera; family Noctuidae; genus Agrochola; species Agrochola lota. The sequence continues at coordinate 3,974,007 of OX376225.1, read as the reverse complement.
TTTTATGACAATTCTGAAAATTTGTCGGAGATTTAGGTATCTACATACAACGTGTATCAGAAATGTGTGGTCATATTTAAACATCAAACTAAACAATTTTGTCCATGGGACGAACATCGTAATCGCGAAAAAATTATCAGCCGTCGCATACAAAGCTTCAATTCCTACTCGACCCAAATTTATGGGATAGCTCATAATTTTTTTCGCGATTATAATTTTGGTCCAGTTTGATGGTCTGAACCCATGTAGGGTTATCTTAGTTGTCAGTGTAGGGTTAGGTTACTATGATGTCTATGGATAGCGGCGGCTGCGCCCGTCTTATTATCTATGGAGTCACGAAAATAAATGAAGATTCCAGCAACACGTTATTTTATTCCTTCTCCTTATTAATAACTGAATTTCCTAAAACCCACATCGTTAAATATTACCATGCATTTCTGATACTCCCTGTTTATGAAGGTTTATGTGACTTTTAAAACGTACCTAACCTAAATTTTAAACTCGCAACCCAGACTTTAATAATACCTAGTGAACACTTAACGACCTCCAACAGTTACTTACTGCAATAAAAACAAAAACTCGTTGTGCACCCAACCTTACTTTAAGGTGTAGTCACCAGTTAATAGCGCAGGAAATAAAAGACCTATTTGTTTTTGCATTGAATCCAAGTAAATAAATCTAAGGACATTAGCCTTCGTGCTACTGATGACTTCATGGCTAAAGTTCCCAGGATACCGTCACTCAGACCACGATCATTGTAATTGCTTCTATAATTATTTTGCTAAGGCTATAAGAAGGAAAAATCAAGAAAATTGATCATTATTATAATCGTGAAGAGTTATTATTTACTTCCGTTTAATGTTAATCAGCTAGTTATCTTTTTCATGGCCCTAGGCAGTCGGTTCTAGGTTTATTATCTTAAACTATTAAACGAGCAATATTTCTATATATATATTTGTAATGACGATCTCGAAATGAGCTCTAACGATTTCGATGAAAGTTACAATAAAGGGGTTTACGGGGGCATAAAATCGATCTAGCTAGGTCTCATATCTGGGAAAATTCGTTTTCTCCATATTTTTACCCGAGCAGAGCTCGGTCACCCAAAGTTTAGAATAAGATGGCTACCTTAGAATAATGACATGTCAGCATGGAATTAGTAAGTACCTACTATCATGGCAGCATGGAATTAGTATTAACTTTCCTATACTATTAAATGAGCATTCTTCATTTTCACCAGAGCAGAGTTCGATCGCCCAGGTACTTGGTTACTAGTCATTATATATACAGTGATCATTTCTAGATTCCCGCTGTTTTCAACGTAGATTGGTACATTATAGGATTATATTATTCATAAATATAAACTCATAAGTTCTTCAATTTGAATATCTTTTGCCCCTGGCTTCGCATGCGTGGAGGTCGGAAAAAATGTATAAAAACCTTCTCCATTAAAAAATACATATATGTGGCAAGTTTCATGGTAAACCGTCGTTGGAATTTATTAACTGAATTCCCACCATCCATTTTTGATATCCTATAAATCTAGGGTATTAATGAGACCATGTCAAAGAATCAACTGGCATATGAATTATTTTTCAATAATTATTTTTTTCATATTAATTTTCCATATAAAATAATTCGACAAAGTCTCGATTATTTATGTAAAATACCCTTACGTGAAATATGACAACCTCGCATTTTCGTAGCTTTAAATATGAATGATTGATTTGAATGAAAATGATTTACTGGTACTTAAAATATCAATGCAACTTACGTAAATAATGATTAATGTTATCTTCGAAACTATGTATTTTTGTAACACTTGTTCTAGGACTTTTTGTATTATTTTTAGTACCTTGTCTACGCTCTGCTCGGGTGAAAATTGAGAATGCTCATTTAATAGTATAAGATAGTTCATACTAATTCCATGTAAAGAACATACTAATTCCATGCTGCCATGATAGTAGGTACTTACTAATGGTACTTACTAATTCCATGCCGCCATGATATGAGGGTACTTACTAATTCCATGCTGCTATGTCATTATGCTAAAGTAGCCATCTTGTTTTAAACTTTGGACGACCGAGCTCTGCTCGGGTGAAAATATGGAGAAAACGAATTTCCCAGATATGAGACCTAGCTAGATCGATTTTGCCCCTGTAAAACCCTATCAGCAACTTTCATCGAAATCTTTAGAGTCGTTTTCGAGAACGTGATTACAAATATATATACGTATATACAAATATTGCTCGTTTAATAGTATAGGACTTATAGCATGGGACATCAAAAGGAACATGTTGTATAGATTTCCTGATGTTTCGGGCTAACAACATTTACATTGCTATCGACTCGTTGTAGTGAGCACAGATAACTAATAAAAAAAGCCGATGGATGCTACATATACACTTCGCTAACACATAGGAAGAGATAAAAATGTCCCTTACAGACCACACACGCGACCAGGACTATCAAGACCCTAGATATGACCGTTCCATCGCGTAAGACATTGAACTAAACCCCTAGAATGTGCGCTTGTAACGTCAAGTACAAGCTGTAATTACAGAAAACTAGTATTTCTGTTTACCTCGGCTAAGATTATCTTAGTGTCATCGCATTAACAGCCGTTTGTGTGCAGCTCTAGAAAGTTAGAACGAGCTCAATTATATTGCGTATATTAGATTTTTTATGATGATTTAGTTGTGGTGATAAATTGAATTGTTCGTAAATAAGTAAGTTTTGCGCATCTTTATGTCTTCTGCATAAAATCTATTCTCAGTTTGCTTTCATTTAAATTTTTGGTTGAAAATTGTGTTTGGCAGTGAAATATTCTTTGCACTCGACGCGTTTAGCTGATGAAAAGAATAATAGTTTGAAAAAATCCTTATTTTCTGGTCTTTAGTAAAACATTATGATATTAAAACGCTTTTTCGAAATTGTCTACTTAAAGTACGCCCTTTAAAGAGTGTTGGCATATTTAAATAAATTAATACAAATAAAAATACTACATTAATAAAATAATATAATTAATAGCAGCTTTATTTAATAAAAATACATCACGTAGGTACAATAAATAAATGGTAACGACTTCCGTTTTCACATTTAATTATTAATAAATAAAAATAATAAAAGTAATCATACAAGCAAAAGAGGAAAGAGGGAAGGGAGGCCTTTGCCCTGCAGTGGGACGACACAGGCTTATAATAATAATAATAATAATACAAGCAAAGCAAGTATACGTAGTTTACATCGAGTACATACAAGCAAATTACACATATTATCATAAAAATGCCATAGAGCCACATATTAAACTAATCCACTTGCATGCTATAGAAAATTTGGACATTTGTAAGAAGAGCTAGAAACATGTTAATTTACTTTTATTAGTCCGATTGAGAATTTCTCGAACGACATTGATAAAAAATATTGCCCTTTTTATTGCAACTTCCTGTATCTTAACTTCAAATGGTAAATCACCCCTAATGGTAATTCGCTTGCTCAAGACGGGTTGGCGATTTCAAACTTATATTAACTTTACGTCCAGGTTTGCTCACGATGTTTTCCTTCACCTATGTCAGTAATGTCCAAGATAAACTCAGAAAGTACATAATCATTATGAATTGAAAAAGTCACACGTGGTACTTGCATAATTATCCTATGGATGTGAAAAAAAACATCCTTTCGTGCATTTACGTTAGTAACACAACCTTATAATTTCCAAAATGACTTCATTCCGTCTTCGGATGACCCCTATCATTAGTAAGGTGAAAGTCCCAATTTACGTCACACACGTCCGATCTTTTTGTTTGTTCAATGCGTAACTAGGATGCCACGGAACGGAAAGGACATGTACTTGTACTACCTAGCATTATAAATCATCGTCTTGTAAAAGAGACGAGCGTGTGCAGCACTCACGACTTTTAGTTTAGCTGTTAGTGATGATGCCATTATGTGTAGTCTGTGGCGTACATGTACTTAGGTATTGTTGGCGTAATGATTAAGTATTACCTGGAAGCGGATGTTAAAAATAGCATAGACAACACGCCATTATAATGACGTCACGGAAATTATTTTAAAGTAGTTTTAATTTAATCAACATGATGATTCGTCTTAGATAAATAACTGTATGCTTGGACTTAAAAACGTTAATCCACTATAAAGATATTTACATTTTTTTTTTTTTTACAAAATAATACTTCAATAATTTTTAAACATAATTCTTGAAACCGCAGATAAAACTACATTGGGATCGCAATTACATTTTGGTACCATTTTAAAATTATAATTAGCTACGCAGTCGTTTTATTCGCGTTATTATCAAAATGAGTTTTTCCCACGTTGCATACAATGTCAACTTACTTTTTACTGACATCATAATTATCTCATTATTATACTGGTTTTCCATTTTATGACTATGTTATGTGCGCTGGTACCCATTGGCATGTAAGAAAACAAATAAAATAAATAATTTATCAGAAAACTTTATTTTTGCCATTGTAATTTTATAGCTTGGGAAGATAAGACAGTAAGTACGTTTGTAGTACATTACAGACAAAAACCTCACATAATTATATACTTTACAAACAACAAAGGCACCGAACGTGTGTTTTTTGTAGAGAATTATGTAAATTATATGTACCATTGGAATGAAAGTCATTAATTGTCATTAATGTCCATAATCTTTCTGTTTCATCTTTCATTCCCCGGACCACAAAATGCAGACTTAGTACCACAATTACTTATACCACATCACATAGCACACGACACAATCACGCAATTAGCAAAACCTCCCCTCACAAAACAACATTAACGACAGAAACATGATTACAACAACACAAAAAGAATAATTCTCTGACGAACGCTTATTATACGTCTCCGAGAGTCCGTGACGTCATCGAGACGTGTTGATTGCACCTCATTACTGTGTCCCGTGTCGTCTGTAATTGAATACACGAGGACGACAATATGAACATTCACCCTGTCCCTTAACAGTGATCACTGCGATTAGGTTTTTTTTGTTGTTTATTTAAATTAATGGGTTAGATACAGCTCTATAATTACATAATGGTAGCTTTGGGAGTTTTTTTTTTGTTAAAATGCGGTTGAAAATATCAGCATTCACCTTCGTCTTGTTTACCGAAAGTTTGGTCTCGAGATGTTTTGATTCGTAGTAAAATGTGAAAATGTTTCCAAAATTGCCTAAAAGCCAAAAAAAAAATCTAAAGGTTTTTATATACTTAATAAACTTAAAGAAAGAAACTAAAATGTGACAGCTTTTCTTAACTTGTTTGACCTGTATTCCACTGTAGACACTTAGGTCTACTGATTTGAAAGAAAAAAGAAAGAAAGAAAGGGAAGGAAAGGGTTTATATTACTGTATGGAAATTTAAAATGTGGCCAACTAGCGAACTAGAACATTAATAACGATTAATTGACTTCTGTTGAACAGTACGATAATATTTGTTTGGATTTAAGGCTCCGTGCACGAAAAAAACCCCTTTTTCGTCAATAACTTATCTGACTGTGTTAGTACAAAAGTACAGTTTTCGTGGTGCTAAACCATTCGTGTTACAGTTACAACACCTGTTAATAGTTGCATCACTTTTGCGCTCTCGGAAATATGGTTTATTTCGCCTTTGATTTACTTAATGAAGATATTGTATAATCATAAAATTAAATTTTGATTTTATTTCTAGGATAGCTGAAGACTAATGTGTGATTTTTAAATTTCTTGATATAGTCTGCTAAATAATTGGAAAAAATTAATTACTGACAAGATTAAAAAAAATGTTTTTTTCAACATTATTTTTCTTCTATATTTTGTATCGAACTTGGAAAAAGTGGTTCAGCCACATGCAAGTAGACCATATAACGATGTTGATAAAATTTTAAATGTTCAAAATCAAAAGTAGTTTCTTGTAAAAAAGTGATAAAACGTCAGTCTCACGTTATTTTTTGGAGAACCTGTTGCGAATATTTGTGATTTTCCAGGAATATTTAACTTATTTGAAAAATTCTCTTCAGCCACATGCAAAACAAAGAATTCGACTTTTCAAATCATAAATAGTTTTGTTTAAATTCTTTTTCCCTTTCTCACAACGAATTAACAAAATTGATCAAAATCAGTCGAATTCGTGCACGGCCTCTAAGTACCAAAAATTTTGGAACCTGACTCTTTTCTGATGCATATTCATGAACATGTGACCCGCATACTCACACCCAAGATAAACTTTTTGTCCATTCCCCCATAAAGATATAAAACAAAACTCATAATAATATGTATCTATGCGTAAAATATATACGGGTCAAATTAACCTCCTTACTTGAAATAGGTTAACAAATTGCCCTCTTATCTTCGCTCCAGCTCGTAAAATCGACTGAGGGCGAATGGGGTCAGTGTTATGGTAGGTTTTTGGACTGGCAACCATACTCACCGTATTTAAACAAAGAGAATGAACCCCTTAAATGCTAACAGTTAGTTAAAAATGGCATATATCTTTGTCTCGACTTCTTGCGAATAGAAAAACTCGGATCCCGAAATTGGGTATAAAAAACATTTGCTTTCTGAATTGAGAATTTCAAGTTGAGATTATCCAAATCACCTTCACTTAAGGTAAAATCCCGTGAAATCCATTTTTTTTATATCGCGGGTTACATTGACGTCACCTTCAACTCAGCATAACGTCGTTCACTGCTGGACAAAGAGCTCTCCACCTTCCGTATCCAGTCTGTCCAGCCACCTTTTTTAGGTTGTCGGTCCATCTAGCTGGGGGCGTCCCACACTACGCTTGCCGATATGCGGTCTCCACTCCAGGACTCGTCTGCTCCTTCGTCAAACATGGCCAGCTCACTGCCACTTCAGCTTGCTTACTCTGCAAGCTATGTTGTTAACTCCCGTAGCCACCTTAAGGAATGTTAAAATAGAATCTGACAAGTTCTCATTTTAAAATTCTCAATTTAGAAACCGGATATCTTTATATCTCTGGGGGGAAATAGTTGTGAAAGAAAACATAGTTTCCGAGTTTCTTTCAGTCCGTAATAATGATTTTTTGTAATAGTATTTAAAGAGAAAAGATTTGAATTTTTGTTTGTAATGTATAAACCCCAAAACTCCTAGACCGATTTAAAAAATTCTTATCGTCGAGTAACATAGGCTATATATAATTTAAGAGCAGACGATGGTCTGCTCTCGACGCTTGACGTGGCAACACGTCGGGGCCGGGTTCGCAACAAGTCAATCGTCATCCTAAGGATGCCTCGTCGAGAGGTGAAACACGTGTCGATTTCTTACAGCGTTCTTTATGACTCTTTAAGAACAGTTAAGCGGATTAGTTTACTTCACTTATTAGCTATCTTATGTATAATTTATAAGGACATCACGCGGGCCTAGGCCTAGCAAGTGCCTAGACAAAATTACCTGCAGGGCTACGCAAAGGTGCACTGAGTATTGTATACCCGCAGTTCACTTGATATGTCAGGTCTTATGCAAATGTAATAATTGGCTAGCTTATGCTATTGTGTTTGTTATTGTATGTTAGGTACTTGCAAGCAAGAAGCTACCTACTATAATACTCAATAGTAACTACCTAATAGACATTATAAGATAACATTACGAAAGGTTAGGCAGAGCTGTATCTAAGTACACCCACATTTTGCCAGGTATGTTTAAGTCCCATATAATAGAGGGCGAGCTTATTGCCATCGACCGGGGATAAATTCGGACTTCAGGCTGCTACTGAGACAATACTGATGAAAAAATTTCTCTTTGCCAGACCTGGGATTTAAATCCAAGACGGTAAACACCTTATAGAAGACCTTGGTATTCTTAAGATACATATCGACATGACCTTTTTAATAACATAACAATCACGCCGTTCCGTGTGGTGCCGGACGTAAAGAATAGTATACCATCCCATTTCTTCCCGTGGGTGTCGTAAAAGGCGACTAAGGGACTCACTAGAGAATGGGCAGCAGCGTTCTCTAAGAATTTTTTAAAACCATACTGCGGTCGCCAACCCGCCTGCCAAGCGTGGCGATTATGGCAAACCCCCCCATTTGGGGGAGGCCTATGTTCAGCAGTAGACGTCTTTCGGCTGAAATGATGATGAACATCACGCCTGTATCTAATCCCCGAGGGTTAGGCAGAATTACCATCAAAAAAGTTCATATCTAACCAGTTTCAAAACAAAATCCCGTGAACACGATGACCACATCTGTTACCGGCCCGGTTCTATAGCCGTAGAGCGCCGCAAGCAAGAATAGTCCTTACGATGAAAATACATAAAATAACACCTGTAATTCCCAAAAGGTTAGGCATAGATGTACCAATAGTGCACAGCAGATTTCTTCAGTTATGCGGCACTACTGAGCCTCATGCTCCTGGGTTCGATTCCCAGCTCGGGCAAAGTGTTATTGGGTTTTTTCATTAGGAATTTCTCAGTAGCAGCCCGGAGTCTGGATTTGTGTCCGGTTGATGGCAATAGGCTCATTCCCTATCACATAATAAATATAATCCATTACGAACGAAGTCCTAGGCTGAATATATGACCCAATTCAAGGCAGAAATCATAAGGCACTTGCGGTTGCCACAAATAATGCCTAACGTTAATATAGATTCATATGGCACATTGTAGGTAATAAACTATCACCTCGCCTCGGTTTTCCTCGTAAATTGTTATAAAATACACGGTTTATATCACTTATGAAGACGTTAATATAATTTTGTGCTTTAATAAATTGTGAGAGGCATGTTTTGTTCATAATATTGGCGTTCATTATTGAATTAGTTGCTGCCACGGCTTCACTTGAAACCGGCATGTCCTAGAACAAAAAATTCGAAGACATGTGAGATCTACCAACCCCCTCTGGGCCAGCGTGGATTACGGCCCACTCCCTCTCACCGACAGGAGGCCTGTGTGCCAGCAGTGAACATTATGTGCGGATTGCAAAAACATTTATGCTCCAATTCAATGTACCGATGTGGCGACGTATCAAAACATCGTTTAAACTGCATTAAATACAATGTGCCACAGATCAGAACATATGGGTCACTCGGCAAATCATTTAAATAAAAAGCGACTCTTATGTCGTACACAATAAAGTGCAATTCAGGTCGCACAGCGCTGCCGCAGGAGACGCCTCGGGGCCGCAGGAGACGCCTCGGGGCCGCAGGAGACGCCCCGGGCGTCGGGAGTCGCGAGCCGACCTCCGGCCACCGTAGGCGCGGGCTTGCGGACGGTGAGCAATGGGTAGCTCGCCGTCCGATAAGGACCAGTAGGCTTACTCTTGAAATCAATCCCAATCTCGATCCTATTCTAATCCGATCCCAGTTTCAATTCCAATCTTCAGAAAATTGGCACTCTTGAACGAAATCGAGATTGAGATTGGAATCGACTGCAAGTTCGATTATACTGATTCACATGGGGTGGCCATACACATCAAAAAGTTAATTACCAAATTTATAAATATTGAATAACTCGTTAAATCTATTAATAAATCGGTTCTGATATTTATTTTAACATAAATATACATTTATGTGTTCTTTGCTTGCATTTATACGTATTATAATACAAAAATTTTAGGCAGCATAGGCTCATTGTGTATGTCGTTGCCAAAGTTACATTTTTAAAAAAACTTCTCGCGCGTTTGGCATCCACTTCAAATCTTTTAACACTTTTAAGTTCTTAGTTGAATAAAAACTGTGAATTATTACTGTTGCGATAAACAAAAGTTTCAAAGCGATGTTATCTAAATGTTTTCAAGTGATTAGTTTGGAATGTATTAAAGTATGTTTCTATGCACAAGTTCAAGTTAGTTTTACTTTAAGACAAGTATTCAACGGAGGAAGACGAAAATATCAAGGTAAGGCCACAATTCTATTATATTGTAATTCCTTTAAATTTTAATATTAAACACGTGTGCTCAATACAAACATTTATTGTTCTTACAGGATGAGTAGGCCAACACACCAACAGCTGGAGACTCTGGTAGATTTCCTGGTACAGAACCCAGGAATTGCCAAGGGGTTATTGCGCACTGCTCATGCTAAGCAGGAGACAAAGAGAAAGTGGGACGATATAGCAGTATCCTTAAATGCACTAGGCGGTGCACAGAAAGATGGTAAAGGCTGGGCTAAGGTACTGTCTACACACTAATAAACATTTATTTTTCACTTAATTATACGTATATGATAACGGTTACAATAATTAGTACATTTATTTCCTTTTCAGTATTGGGCTGACAAAAAGCATGCCCTGAAGAAGACATGTGGCGAGCATGCACAGTCGATGAGGCGTACAGGTGGTGGGTCTGCAGATAATGTACCCGTATTAACACCCATTGACCAACGCCTGCTAGCAGTGATGGGGGGCCTTCAATTTGCTGCAGGAGACAGCCATGTTGCTGCCAACCCATTTCCCTCCACAGTAAGTCAGTTTAGTTGAAGATAAATTTTAAGACATAATTTTGAACTTGATAAAAGTTAACACCTTCATAATGAAGTACTTATTCTATAATTGCAGAGCCAAAGCCAAAATGAAATCCTAGTGGAAATGATCATTCCAACCGAAGATCTTAATATGGATGGAAATGAATTGGAGTCTCATGCTTGTCCCAACCAAAATGTAGAGACCGTGAGAGGTAATAATCTTTCAAACTATGTATGGCATCTTTCATGATGATATAATTACTTACATAAATGTTATTTATTTTATTTGTCAGTTTCAGGAACACCAAGAGAACATAGTCCTGGAAGGACCAGCCTGACCACAGGACAGCGTGTCCGATCAAGGACTATGTTGGATCAAGACCGGGAGAGATTCTCAGATATAGAGAGGAAGAGGGTTGAAGCAGAAACTGTCACAGCGAGGGCCTTATCTCGAGCTGTAGAACAAATGGATGGAGTTTCAGCAGCCATAAGAGAAGGCTCTCAAGCTGTGGCAAATGCTCTAAATAATATTGCTGATGCCCTGAGAGGCAGTAATTAAATTTATATTAATAGCTATTGTAAGTAGGTACTAGTTTAGAGTAAAAAATATGGAAGTTGTTCACGACGATGCGTCACTAAACAGTTTTATAGTGTTTTTTTCTTTTCATTTACTTAAATTCATAGTGATAATATTGCAAAATTAAGCAAATACTTGTGATAAAATAGTGATTCTACGAAAAATCGTAAGTACAACCCTTATATACCTCAGTTAAGTGGGCTTTATATGTCCGGGATCCCTAGACTTAGCCATTGATGATTGTATTGTTTTAGGTTAACAGACTAGCCTGAGGTATCTATAGGTAACTCGTAAATCGGTTAAGTACTTTTCGAGTAATTTAACATATAAAACAGCTTTAAAAACAAAAAAAAAAAAACCTATTTACATTGAAATATCTTTTCATTGGAAACAGATATATATATATAATATATATACCTCAGTAGGTAGATAATTTTGCAAGGAATCCAATGATGTGTGACATGTCATATACAGTACTTGTATATACATTGTTTAGACCTAACCTAAGATGTGAACTAAATTAAAATTGCTTGTGTGTGGTGGAATTGCTGTAATTATAAAAAAAAAAACTTAATAAAAAGGCTATAATTATATTTATTCAAATACTTGTTAATAATAATTAGACATTACCTTTTAAACTTAAGCTCTTTATTAATTGTACTATGAACTTCTATTATAATTTATAATAAACTTATTATGTAAGCTCATTATTATTTTGATTATTACTAACCCTCAGCACAACACATTACATTACATACACAATAAAAATCAAATGACACAATAGAACAATAGTCTTACAATTATAATAAAAGAGATTAAAAGTCTTGATCACATTAAATATTTACCTATTTTTATAAATAGAATGAGTAGAGAAAAAAATTATTAATTTACTAAATAAGTTTCATTGAATTAGGTTTTTAATTACATAGAATAGTGTTAGTCAAAAAATAGTTCTTACAGAAGAAAATAATAATATTAATGGAGGTGTCGAGCTGTCCACAAGTCTTGTACAAGCTGCGTACGAGCCTCGCGACCCCTGCGCAGCTCCACGGAGGCAGAACCTCGATCCACTTCTAACCCACCCTGTGCCAATTGCATTTCTCCCATGGATGGCACGGCATCCTCAATATCATCCAAACCCAATCGTGCTCGGTTACAAATATTATGTAAAACACAGCATGCATTTATAATTTTAGCAGCTGTGTCTGGATGATAATGAAGAACTCTATGGCCAAGAAGACATCTCCATCTATTTTTTAAAACCCCAATTGTACGCTCCACAGTATTGCGAGCCACACAATGCAGATTCGTGTAGTACTCTTCAGCTGAGCCTGGCGGTGCATCCACTATTGGGGTCATCATATATTCCCTTTGAGGATAACCGGAATCACCTATAATTGTATTAAAATGTCTGAGTCGTTATTATATAAATACAAAATATATTGTAGACCTAATGTAAATTAATTTCCAATTCGAACAACTGTTTATAATGCTTACCAAGTAAAAAAACTCTTTCGCCTGCATTTATTAAATTTTGTAAGTGATTCTTAACTGGATGTTGGTTCCAAACAAAAGTATCATGAGAGGCTCCACCAAATGAAGAATCTACACTGAGTATATTGAGATCTGCATCACAAATCTGTAAAAGAAATACTTTTTATAGAAAGTTACAGTTACTCTAATAATTAATAATTAGATAAATAGCCAACCTAACTCACAATCAAAACATTTCTCGAATGGTAACCTTTCCTGTTGTAAAACCGCTCTTCATTTTCTGATGGTCTTACAATAGCCACATGAGTACCATCAATACATCCTGTGACAGCAGGAATTTTAAATTTTGCATAAAATCTGGAATTAATTTATTAATAGCTTATTATTCTTCACAAATAAGTTAAAAAAAAAACATATTAAACATCAAAACAACATAATGTCTAAAGTATTGAATGATACTACATATTATTTAATATTATGGTAAAAATAAGTAAGTTGTTAATAACCTTTGCTTAATTAAGTCTCGTTGTTGGCGAGTCGGTGGAAACTTAAGCCATTTATTTAAAATATTGGTGGAATTAAGAGCATTTGTAACTTCCCGTATTGCTCTCGAAACTGATTGTTGAGACATCATTGTACCTTGTGTCCCACCTACTAATCTTTGGTAGCTGCCTGTGGCGTAGAAAGAAAGAGCCACTAGTACCTAAAAAATAAAATTATAAGATAATATCTTATAATTATAAAAAAATATCTACATGTGAAAATGGAATGGCTAGTTTACAAACCTTGTATTTTCTTGATATGTCGCTACGGCGAGTAGGCTGGGGCATCAAAGGTTCCAAATCCCTAAAAATCACTTCGAAAAGCTCCTTATTGACTCGGTAATTTCTCCTAAATTCCTCGTCAGTCATGGCAAATGCGTTGTCTGCATAACGCGCCATTCGTCTCAAATTCCGCCTTTGTCTCATATCTAACTTATGAGCATTGTCCAAAATATCACAAATAAGTTCTAAACGTGCCATTATTCACAATAAAACTTCACAAATCAAACTCAATAACAAACTCGATCCCGAAAAAGTAGCCTTTTTGTAATCGTTCAACTTTGACATAAACACGACTTCAAACTCGATACGTCAACGTCAAAATCTCGTCAAGAGTACCGAAAAAGTGCATTCGTTCGAGTAAAGTCGATTTCATTTAGTACCAAAAATATCCACCCAATACGATTCCAATCGTGCGCTAGTGTGGCATTCAAGAGTGCCAAATGACAAGATTTCGATCCCAATTTCCAATTCGGATTGAGATCGAGTGTCGAGAGTAAGCCTACAGGCCCGGGTCGACGGCGCGTTGTGTTCCACGCGCGCCTCAAAGAGATGTCAGCACCAACTGACGGGGTCCGAAAGGACCAATGCCTGCTGGGGTTGCGGATTTGTCCGAAAGGGATATCGCGGCCTTGCCACACGGGCAATGGAAGGAACACGGGTGGGTTTTAGTCAGTAAAAGTCTGACACGCCCTCTCGCTCCGCCCAGAGCGGGTGAAGTCATTTGACGATTTCCTACCCTCAAAAAAAAAAAAAACCTGCCGCTCTTTCTATCGCGTAACTCTTATAACTTCTGACTACGTCAAGCTCACTGAATTCGACAAGTCAAGCCCGCCGCGTACCTACTTGTAGCTTCATACCTAAAATGCGGAGTGTCCCATCTGTATTCATCTGCAATTTTGCAGTTTAGAAGAATCAAGGTCACACAGATAGACACGAAATGCGAAGTTGTTTTATGTACGTGTAATAGATAATTGCTTCGTTAGCAGTTGCATTGAAATCGGTCCCAATAAATTGTTGTTCGGTAAACCGCATCACACTCTACCATTTTAGGGAACCGCAGATAAACTGCTGATATTGTATTAAATACGTCTAAACCACAATAGTAACCGGGAGGCGTGAAATATACAAAGAAAACAACATTTTCTGAAAGCCCTATAATACCAGGTATTTCTTCGTGATTAAGAATATCAATGATAAATCAAGAATATTATTAATAAATTAAGAATATTAAGTTTTCATGTCATCCTAATCCTAACTAATACATATTATAAATGCGAAAGTGAGTTTATTTATTACGCTTTTACGCTAAAACGGCTGAACAGTTTCGAATAAATTTTGGCACGTGGGTAGACCATGACTTAGGATACTTTTTGTCCTGATATTCTCACGAGTTTGAGACTTACGCGGGTGAAACCGTAAGGCGCAGCTAGTTCAAAAAAAATCTCCATGATGTAAAATGTTTTAATCAAAATCTCTGTTTACACTTCACATTTTTACTTTAAAAAAAGAACAGAACCTCTGCTCCACAAATAAATTATCTTATGACGCCAAACCTCGCAAACCCTTTGCATATTCATTACGTCATAATTCGTATTCCGATATTTTTACGACTGGACTCTGGCAGCAAAAAAAAAAAAATTGCGAACCGACATGTTCTCATCAAAGCAGACTTCGAAAATGTTCCTCTAATCAGAATCCCTTAATACTGTAGGTACCAGAGTACGATTTGTTAAGGGAGATGATAAATGTGTTGGCATTACGCGGTGATGTGCTTCGTTATTTGATTTACTTTGTTAAGAGTCTTTAAAGCTTCTTGCAAGTTATTTTTCGTTTACAGTAAGTTGCGTTTTGCATTTGAGTCGGTCGATAGATTGACCTGTTTTTCCAGGATTATATTAGTAAGTAATAGTTAATTGATTCTGGCGTGACTTTGCGGAAATCCATTATAAAATAGAATAGACGACGTATATTTAGTAACCTAATCCCCTCAACTGTTCTTAAAGAGTCACAAAGAACCCTGTAATAGATCGACATGTGTTTCACCTGTCAACGAGGTATCCTCAGGATGGCGATTGACTTGTTGCAAACCCGGACCCAACGTGTGGACACGTCAAGCGTCTGACGTGTCCGGGCTCTTTAAGAACAGTTGAGCGGATTAGGTTACTAAATATTCGTCGTCAATTGTATTTTAGTAGTAATACTTACTTACGTACCGGATAAAATAAGACATGACTTTATAATAGGAAGAGTAAAACTTTTTACAAAAAAAAAAACTACTGGCTTCCGAAAAAAACACTACAAAGTGAAAAATAACATAAATTTCGTGTTAAAGTCGTTGTGTTTGGTTTTGAATTTTCGTTTTTTGCCACTGTTGTTTTTTTTTTTATAAAAAGTTTTTATTTTTCACTTTTTACTCGTGGTACCTACCCCACACAAATTCGAATACCTGCTATGTAAATAACAGTGACAGGAAGTTATCATCATATCATCCACATATACGTACTAAGTGAGAAAAATACGAATTATTGAAGCTTACTCAAAAACTATCCCAGCAAATTTAATTTACCACTTCGGAACAATTCGGGAGCATACCCTTTCATACAAATGATCATTTTCAAAAAAAAAAAAAACATATTCCGCGACGAACATATAACCTCCTCCTTTTTGGAAGTCGGTTAAAAAGTAGCACCGGTAACTGAAAATTTGTGTGGAAGCCGGTTGTCATGAATGACGAAAATGTCGTGACGAAAGTTTTAAGTATGAAAGTGGATGGTTATAAGAGTAGGGGAAGACCAAAGAAATTATGGATGGACTGTGTGGAACTGGTGGTAACGATATGACGACTAATAGAGAAGTATGGAAGAAAAATATATGTTGCGCTGACCACAATTAAATTGGAATATGGGGAAGAGAATTATTTAATTAAAATGTTATTAAACAATCAATCTGCCTAGCCTTTTCCCAACTATGTTGGGGTCGGCTTCCAGTCTAACCGGATGCAGCTGAATACCGTATTTTACATGGAGCGACTGCCTAGCTGACCTCCACAACCCAGTACCTGGGTAATACGATACCCTTTGGTAAGACTGGTTGTCAGACTTTCGGGCTTGTGACGACCCGTAACGACTGTCAAAGATCCACGAATGACAGCTGGGACCAACGGCTTCACGTGCTTTCCGAGGCACGGAGGAGTCTCGGTGTGTTAAGATGATCACCCATCCACAGACCAGCCCCGGCAAGCGTAGCTTAACCTGATGGATCGAACCGTGCGGCTGTTCTTACTTAGCCACGAGCTCCTCCTAAAATGTTATTAAGCATAGTATTATAATAATTGGATTAAATGTACCTTACTAATATTATAAAGGCGAAAGTTTGTGAGTATGGATGGATAGATGTATGGATGTTTGTTACTCTTTCACGCAAAAACTACTGAACGGATTTGGATGCCAAACAGATAGTTTATAACCTGGATTAACACATAGGATATTTTTTATCCCGATATTCCAACGGGATCGAGACTTATGCTCTTGAAGCCGCGGGGCACTGCTAGTACTATATCTATAAAATAAAAATGAATCGCTGAATGTGTTAGTAAGCGCAAAACTCGAGAACGGCTGGACCAATTCCGCTAATTCTTTTTTGTTGTGTTTGTTATTTAAGGAGAAGGTTTTAACGGAAAAAAAAATTGCGCAGAAAATTGGAAAATTTCAGAAAACTTAACAACTATTTTAACTTCACGCGTTGGACAGTTAGCGCGTTTGATGAATGTGAATTTAGCAGAGTAATAGGTTCGTAGGTATGTAGGTAGATAGGTAGGATAGGTAGGGTAAGTAAGTAGGGAGGTAGGTAGGATAGGTAGGTAAGTAGGTGTAGGTAGGGTATGTAGATATGTAGATACGTAGGTAGGTAGGGTAGGTAGGTAGGTAGGGTAAGTAGGTAGGATAAGTAGGTAGGGTAGGTAGAGTAAGCAAGTAGGGTAGGTAGGGTACTTACCCTACCTACCCCACCTGCTTACTATACTGCTTACCTACCTACCTACCCTACCTACTTAGGTAGGGTAGGTAGGTAGGTAAGCAGTAGATAAGTACATAGTGCTACCCGAGCGAAGCCGGAGCGGGGCAGCTAGTAATTATATAAAAATCAATTGTTGTTCGTTTGTCTCGCTAAAACTCGAGAACGGCTGGGCCGATTTAGCTGATTTTGGTTTTCAAATGTTTGTCATAGACCAGGGAAGGTTTTTTTTGGTTGTTTTTTTGAGAAAATTAGGGTAGGTAGGGTAGGTAGCGTAGGTAGCGTAGGTAGCGTAGGTAGGGTAGGTAGGGTAGGTTTAGTGATACCCGTGCGAAGTCGGGGCGGGTAAAGCTAGTACTTCGATAAAAAGAATCGATCAACTTAAACAAAACAGTTTATTGTACACCGCCTTTCGAAGCTGCCTGTTGAATTGAGTTATTATCTTGTTTCGGTCGACTTTATCAACCACACCTCGTATTTACCTACCTTTTTTATTTTTACCTACACAGAGCAGTAAACTTCTTTTGTTTTTAAGCCAATTATCACGCTCTGTGATTTATTGATAGGAACATACATACGCATACATAAGCCCACGCCTTCATCCGATGGGGGTGTACAGAAACTACAGAACGCCACCTGCTACGATCCTCACATAATCCTTTTACCTCGTTTAAGTTCATGCATCTGGTCATACACGCACGCCGGTTGCAAGTACCACCTGACCTTTCTGAAGAACTCTACGTCTAAAATATATCCTCCTAGGGCGTCCCCTCCCGGCGTTTCCACTCACATCTGCCTTGTAAATGCTTTTTTTATTTATTGTTTTATTCATTTAGGGGTTTATTTATAAACGTTGCTTAAAGTTATGTGTTCGCTAATCATTACTTAATTTTTAGGACGTCTTTTCCCAACTATATTTGGGTCGGCTTCCAGTCTAACCGGATACACCTGAATACCAGTATTTTACATGGAGCGACTGCATATCTGATATACAATACCGTAATTGGATAATACGATACCCCCTGGTAAGACTGGTTGTCAGATTTTCGGGCTTCTGACGACCCGTAACGACTGTCAAAGATCCATGAATGACAGCCGGGACCAACGGCTTAACGTACTTTCCGAGGCACGGAGGAGTCTCGGTATGTAAAGATTTTCACTCATCCACGGACAAACGCCGGCAAGCGTTGCTTAACCAGACGGATCGACCCGTGCGGCTGTTATTACTTAGCCATGAGCTCCTCATTTAACCTAAGACTTATTACTGAAAATCGCAGCCTTTTCTCAGCAATCATGCTATCCCTTTAATGCCATCCAAAAGTAAATATCAAACCTAAAATTTATTTCGAAAAAGTATCCTTATTGTAATTTATTGTAAGCGAAATAAGTTTGGAGGCAAAAAGACGTTGCGGCTGGTCGCAATTTGCAAACATTATGCATCACCCCGGCCCGCACCGATTTACGAGGCAACGCCATCTTTTTCTGTTGCTTTTTTCAACCCATTGTGTTACCTAATAAGCTGGATAAAGGGGCGAAGGGATTAATAAGTCCCCATTTAGTTGGCACAATGAAATCTTAAAGAATATATTCTTTTGGCTTTGGTGCTGGCCTTGGTTTTAACCCTTTCGACCTCTGGCCAACGCGTACTTATGTTCAAAGCTTCGTCATAAAACTTTTATGAAATTCTTTACAACAAGAATACAACGAATTTATCTCCCGCGATGAAGTTTTAGAATGATTTATTCTATTCTCTGTCATAGACATAGGCTGTAGTATCTTCCCGGAGCATGTTTTGTCTAAATCATAACGATAATAACCAGCCTCTAACGTTCCCACTACTGGGACACAGGCCTCATCTCTGTGAGAGGGAGTGGGCTGTAATCTACTACGCGGGCCCAGTGCGAGTATTCGAATTTTTGGTTCTAGGACATGCCGGTTTCTACATGATGTTTTCCTTCACCGTTTTGCAGTAGTAATGAAATAGTTTACACATAGTAAAGCGCCTGTCTGGGTTCCAACCCACGACCTACCTATTTTTAAGTCTGGTCCTATTACCACCTGGCCACCACTGCTCTCAAATCACAACTAACAGCTTGATTATTTTAGCAGTTTTGTAGTCCAAAGTGTGAAGGTTTTGTAACTTTTTACGCCGCGCAGCTTGGTCGTATGTAATACTCCTACTTAACCCTTTCAACTGAACTAAAACGCTTTGTAATAGTATTGGGTTACACGTCAGTAGCGGACTTACGACTTGGTCGTGGTTTCGACCTCAATCAGGCGCTTTAATTTGTATAAATAATTTCATCACCACTGCTCTCAAAACGGTGAAGGAAAACATCGTTAGGAAACCGGCATGTGCTAGAACCAAAAATTCGAAGACATGTGACATGTACCAACCCGCACTGGGCCGCGTGGTGGATTATGACCCACTCCCTCTCGAAGAGAGGAGGCCTGTGTCCCAACAGTGGGAATATTATAGACTAATTATGCTGTTATGCTACACGTCAGTAGCACAAGAAAAGAGAGGCTTATGCCCAGCAGTGGGTATAGTCCGGCTGTGATTGAAGATGATGATAACACGTCAGTAGTACAGTCAGCCAGAACAACGATTGTAGACAATAAAATGAATACAGGCAAATGATAATGGGTTTTTCAACCAGGAATTTCTCAGTAGCAGCCCGGAGTCTGGATTTGTGCCCGCTCGGTCAAATCAAATCAAATCAAATAATTTATTTGCATAATACATGTTAAAAAGGTGTTACAGGTATAAAAGGTACATTGTATTATAACCTAATAAGGTGTGCAAATTAATATCTTAGGTACTAATCGCAACATTAATTAAACAGAATAAATTTTAAATTAAGATACATTAAATAATAAGATACATTAAATAAAGAAATGTCAAAATAAAATGTCAAATCAAAACTTCAATATTATACTTGTGGTGCCATTACAGATAAAATCAGTCATCTTTCATTTAAATAATCATTAATTGTATAGTAACATTTTGCAACTAGGAATTCGCGCAAACCTAATTTGAATTGGTCCATTTTGTGTAGGTCTGTGATAGTTTTTGGCAATTTATTGTATATTTTGGGTGCCATGCCCAAAATGTTTTTATTAAATACTGCTTTTTTATGACGTCTTACGCATATTTTATTTTTGTGTCGTGTGCTTCTTGGATGTGTATAAAGCTGTAGATTAGCTTTGACAAAGATCGCCACTTCATATATATAAAGACAAATATATTTTGGCGCTCGATTGTCTATTGTCGGTGGCAATAGACTCGCCCCCTGTTACATGGGACGTAAAAACATAACCGGTGAAATGTGTGTGTACTATAGGTGACCTCTGCCCAACACTTTGGAGAAACAATGTGTGATGTTTTGTAAATCAATAAATCTTTTTGAGGCAAATGTACAATGGGTGGAAATGCCCCTCCACTAATTTTTTCCCACTCTAGTCATTAGACCACGCTCTTGTCATTAATGGTTTACTCTAATACTTCTCCCGATGACCTAAACCACGCAATTCTACCAACCGAAAAGAATAAAACCACTGTTACCACTCTCATTTCAGAAAAATAAAGACAACATACGACCCGACCATCTCCCTATCCAATTCTTGTCCAAATTGTATGAAGGCTCATAAAGTAAATGGACTAGCACTCTAGGTCCTACTTATTTTATTACCTATAAACCTAAAACGTTTGACATCATTTGACAGGACGCTTTTTAGGGCACTTTACTTAGGTTACATTACATAATAAGTAAAGCGCTACAAGGTTATTACGCGTGGCCAAAATCGGAACTAAAGCCGCCATTTTTTTTTGTATACATTTCAAGTGACATTTCACAAAACAATGGGGTTGGTAACTGTCAAAGTGGCGCTAGCATAGCTTTAACCAAAATAGAAGAATTTTCTAAGGAACATTTGATTTGACATTTGTTTTGATTTGTCAAGGTTTGCTTTCCTTACTCGTAAAGATGCAGCTCGTGTCTTCAATTCAGTTTTTATCAATGTTTTTTCGCAACAGTGCTTTTTATGTTATAAAAAAAACGCAGTCATCAGAGAAGCCAAAATACAACACAAATTTGACAGGTGAAAGTTATGCTAGCGCCATCTATCTGAAGTTTTCACCGGCCAACCACATTATACAAATGTTTACCAGCGCTCGAATGGCGTTGATAGGGGGGTCCTTATCACGCCATTCGAGCGCCAAAATATATTTGTAGCAGTGTATGCCGCAGAAGTTGTGTAGTCAAATACCAACACTAATGCCACGATTTACGTGTCAATAGACCAATCAACTCAGCCTATCAGGGTCCACTGCTGGACATAGACCTATCCCAAGCTGCGCCACAACACCCTGTCCTCCGCCTTTCGCATCCAGTCTGCCAACTTCTTAAGGTTGTTAGTCCATCTAGCTAGGGGCCGTCCCACACTGCGCTTGCCGATACGCGGTCTCCACTCCAGGACTCGTGTGCTTCACCGGCCATCGGTCGTTCGACAAACATGGCCAGCCCACTGCCACTTCAGTTTGCTTACTCTGCAAATCATGTCGGTAATACCGGTCAATAGACGAACTCGCTTATTAACCTTTTATGAAACCTGAACGGTCATATGGTTACTTAAAGTTTTGTTAACTTACGTTTTATAGTTTAGCGATATGGACTTTTCCCGCAGTATTTGTGGTTGCGGATAAAAAGGAACTACATACGGATGTAATTTTTTTCGCCTAACTTGTTCCTTTCGATCTTCCTTGGAGGAATTTGCTGAAAGGAACCCGGAGGTTTTTAGTCGGTAGAAATCCGACATAACCCTTCATACTCCCCAGACGGAGAGCATCCATTCCCCACTTAAAAAATATGACCACATTAGAGAAGTGACAACTTACTACTGGAGCCGAATATACGCGATTCAGCGCCGAGTATACGCGATTCAGCGACGCCGACCGACTGAAGCCGAGTATACCCGATTTATCGACAAAGTTTTCACTTCAATAAGACGACGACGTGAATTCGGCCTCTCGGTGTGACGTCATTCATTTCAGCAGATTACGCCCCCCATTAAACTTATTACTCTGCCAGCAAGGATTAGGCCACGCGACCCCAGAGTCAGCACTATTAATAACTACCGGGTTGTATCCGTTCCCCTTGGCTAAACACAAGACCCTGACTACAAACATTATATTATTAGTATTTCAACACAAACATACATACATATGTGCTTATATAGTGATGTTTTCCGGCTCTACCCGGTGGTTGAACAAGGGTTTACGCATCAGTGGGCGAAGACCTCCATTATATGACCTCTAAACGACCGTCATTATGACTAATACGTGTATTTTTGTTTGTATGCAGTTTCTTCATACTTGTTTCGGCTATATTTCGTAAGTGAGGAACTAGTGTATGACAATGGGTCTAGTAGTGATGATCGTAAATAATCGGCCTATCAAAAAACAGTAAACAATTTTGAACTATAAAAATATCGATAAAGTATTGAAACACAAGAAAAAACGAAAACCTATTATTTTCCTATTAATCTTTTCTTAATAATATCCCGCTAACAAGCGATTAAATATTAAACAAAATTGTTCGAACAATAAAAATCTTTAACGAAATTGTTGGTACAAGGGTACCTCTAAATCCGTTCTTTGCCCTTCGATATTATAAGGAATACGTCGTAAACTCGAATCGAATGGACCAAAATATTCGAGTTGACCCATAAACGAAATGGGATTCGTTCCCACGATTTTTAATTATTAAAAGAGCGTTACACTATTCCACATTGTTATGTGGGAGGAACTGGCCATAAATTCCGGTCCCTTAATTTTACCGATCCCTATTTGTAACCGATTAGATGAATTTCTAAATCGATGTATCGATTTAGTGATACGAATCATTGAGGCGTGGACGTTTGAATTCCGAATGATTCGAATGAATTGGGGGAATTCTTTATTTGAATTTCGAAATATTGGCATATATAACTATCATTGACTCACATGCTAGTGATGTGCTTTGGTATTGTTTGGGTAACGGGTATACAAATAGGTACCGAATACTCATACCATATTATCATGTTAGTTACTCATGTGATGGACCACGACCGAACACCAAAAATATCTACTTTTTATACTCCGTTTTCTACTATTTCAGTAAAATGATTTCTTTTAGTAGTAACATTTATGAGTTATGTAAGTAATTGCCTACTAAAAGTCGTGTCCCTAGAACGAGTGCCTATTTGTGTTGCTCAACAAACACTAACCTTATTCATACAAATATTAACAGGGCCTTAAAAAAATAAGCAACGAAGTACTTTGACGATTCCGTAGGTTATTTCACGCACATTGTCGAAACAGTCTAGTTGTAATACTTTCTTTCTATAACTTTGTTGACAATGTGCCAACGTGACAGTTATAGTTCAACCTAATTCCCTCAATTATCAGTTAAAATACAGAAACCAGACGTAATGGTTTTATGCCCAATTGACTTGTGTTTAAGAGTAAGGCATTTAACCCATACGTACTTACAAGAAATGTATTTTAAATACGTAGTTTGGAGGTCTTCCTTAGCTTTTACGTTACGTTCCTAAAT
This sequence comes from Agrochola lota, assembly GCA_947364205.1. Classification (NCBI taxonomy): domain Eukaryota; kingdom Metazoa; phylum Arthropoda; class Insecta; order Lepidoptera; family Noctuidae; genus Agrochola; species Agrochola lota. Next base: position 3,950,082 of record OX376225.1, on the reverse strand, counting down.
TCCTTTCAATCCCATGTAAAAAGATTAATTTTGGCGTGTAAGACTATGATTTGCTTTAATACCGAGGGCTAGTTCGGTTTAATTTAATTTTAGCCATCGTTTTGTATCTATACATTTTCAATTACATGTTTGAAGCTAAATATAGATATTTCATCATTTTACATGAAAGCCTAATTATCGTTTTCAGAAGCTACATGAAAATGACAACAAACAAACACAAAATGGTGTTTGATTAAACCACATTTATTCACAAATAACTGCATCATATTGATATCCGAACAAAACCATCCTTAATAATAGGGATGCAAACAATACGGTACCAAACAATTGAAACCGAATAATGAATATCGAATCAAATATCTCGATCATCGAACAATACTCGGTACCGATCCCAGATGGCATTTGGGCGCATTTAGCATTCCGTAATGAAAAGACCCAATCAGGCATGGGAAGCATGATCCTAGGTAATTGGGTACCGGTTTTGGTTATCATAAATATTGAGACTATTGTTCCGTCTGGAAATTGACGATAATATCGCAATGGAATTCGGGCTCTCAAATTTATATCAGACAGTAATTTTTAAGGTATCTTTTGGACAAAGGGGAAAGGTCAGTGGCGCTATTCAAAATATTCTATGAAAAAACTTAATGAAATTAGGTTGAATGATTTTTTTATATTCTTTATAGAATTTAGCCATACCTCAGACTCAAATATCTAGTTATCTTTTTTACTTGGAAGAAACTCTTTTAATTTGTTGTCTGATTTTCATTTTGTCGTTATCTAACTAACTGTTATGCTAATCTAATCAACAAGATTTGGGAAATTAAATAACATTTAAAAAAAAACAGAAATATTAAAATCTGAATTTTCTTAAAAAAGATTTTCTTTTTTTTAATTAAAACATATTTTCACATCATAATAAACTCAACTTTCTCGCTCCACTTTTTAAACTGTTTAATTAATGACACAACGCAAGTATCGGTACCTACCACACTTGCCCCAGTCCCCACTTGTGTCCCCACTTGTCACATCCCTACGCTTGGTTTCGAAGTCTCGTCGGTCGCGTCCAACGAACGAACAAAACTCCTATTGTCCTGTTAATAGCCCATCGATCTGTTAAGTCAACTATGACCGACTTTGTGGATATTTACACTGACCAACACAGTTCCAGCTGAGTGGAACCATTTTGATTTTATATTGAAAGTTATAAAGCATGTCATTATTTTGTATTGTCATTGAGTTTATTCGCTTTGTTTTGTGATTTATGTCATTGTTTATTTGTTGTGCTAACGTTTTAAGCGTATTCATTTAACGTTAATGAACTGCATTTATAACTAATTTATGGAATCAGCAGCATATTAATGCGTTGATAAACGCATATTTTCCTCCAACGTGTTCTTTTTGGTGTTTAGTTTCTTTCTTTTTTCTTTATCTGCAGGTCATAGTCTACCCATGTGCCAAATTTTCTTCAAAATCCGTTCCGTTTTAGCGTGAAAGCGTAACAAAAAAAACAAACTCACTTTCACATTTATAATATTGGATTGGATAGTTGGGAGAAGCTCGTGGCTAAGGAATTACAGCCGCATGGGTCGATCCATCAGGTTAAGCTACGCTTGCCGGGGTTGGTCCGTGGATGCGTGACCATCTTTACATACCGACACTCCTCAGTGCCTCGGAAAGCACGTTAAACCGTTGATCCTGGCTGTCATTCGTGGATCTTTGACAGTCGTTAAGAGTCGTCAGAAGTTAACTACCCGTAACGAATGTCAAAGATCTACGTATAACAGCCGGGACCAATGACTTAACGTGCTTTCCGAGGCACGGAGAGGTCTCAATAGGTAATGGATGGGCATCCATCCACGAACCGACTGCAGCAAGCCTAGTTTAACCTTCGATCGACTCGGGCGACTGTTATTATTTAGCCACGAGCCCCTCTTTCCAATTAATTAATTAAATAATCAATGCGCACTACAAAGCAGCTAAAACTGTAAAGTTACGAATACAGGATTTAATCAGTAGTTATGTTTCTTAATGAAATAATCCAACTATACTCGTAGTCTGATTCTTGTGTCCACAGATATACTAAGAGATCAAATCAATTACTTTCCATCAAAGCTTACCTAAAAGCTCCATGTTCAAGCTTCCTTTACGTCCTCAAAGTAAGGGGGAAAAATCGTAAAAATTTAGAAAGCTATTCTCATATAAAGCGAACAACTAACGGTGGTTTGATGTCACAACCTCCACACTCAACCACCCAGAGTAGCCCAGTAATGTTTATTCAAATAGATACTTAAGCCAATTTACAAAACTTCCCTATAGAAATGCTTCCTTAAAGGGGTGTACTGCCAAGCCAATACCATTACTGGTTTTACCCTTTAAACCACCATAGAAAAAGGGTTAGAAGGATCGAGCAAAGAGAAATAAGGTATGTCGGGGTAAGTTCGGCGGTGGGATTTTATTTTTGTAAATGTGAATAGGTACCATGGAGCCGTTTGTTATGTTATTATGATATATGTTGACCTGAAAGAGCATGGCAGTTGAGAGTATGTCATGCTCACTTAAATGTCTCGCTGATGGTGGTGCGTGTGTTGAATGATTTGGCTGCTACTACGTCATGTTCGTGAACGGGCTTATTTTCAGTCTTATATTTTAAATTGTTTTTGATTATATTTTGCATTGTTCTCACATATAGAAGCAACAAGAATAATATACCCAGGATTTTGTAATATGTATGTCGGCGGATGGTATGAGTCTCTCTAGTTATCAGGCATATTTTAACTACTGTGGGCGTACTATGGGTAGTGTTGGTTATTGCGCAATAGAAAAACCGTTGCAGTTCAGATCAAATTATAATTTACAATAACATTATTCACACTGGCATTTCACACACTGTAGGTATACGACACAACTATACGAAAACGCGGTAAGTTCGATACAGGCTAGCAGAACGACCTCACGCGCTCGTGTCTGATCCAAAAGTGCCCAGTTTCAACTCCAATGTCCAATGTCCAACGACAACTGACAGCTGTCAAACCTGCCACGCCTGCATCCTTACCCAAGCACACTGCTTGACGTTTCCAACAAACGATAATAGATGGCGTTGTTCTAAAGTAACGATAATCAATAGTGATTCTGCGACATGTATATTTAAAAGAGTGTTCTTGGAGTTTCTTGCCCGTCCTTCTCCATAGAGATCTACGTTTTGGAATGGGCAACTAGCTTCAACTTTCTGACTAACTGACCGACTCTTTGATAATTCAAAAGAGTATCTGTAAATGGTTTAATTGAAATAAATACTTCAAGTTTTGAGTTTGGGATAAGACCGTACGAATAAAATTCTGCGCCATATTATTCTGGTCCGATACTCGGGATAGAATAAAATGGCGCAAAACATAATGTCAGCATTTAACCCCAACATACTCTATCAAAGTGTCTATTACTACGCTCAAATATATGTGGAAGCAGTCCCAAGCACCTACAGTACATTAGTTCTACTCTTTAATTTAACCGCGTTAATTGCCTTTACCAATTATGAGCCAATAGTTGAGTTGTGAATATAATATAAAACTCTGCATGAATATTAGTCCGATAAGTGTCTTCTCATCGTCAATATACGTCAAAATAAGAACGTTTTTGTGAGATTATAACATGTTCTAGTTGTTTATACTTACAACTTTTTCAAATTCTGTAAAAACGCTGTGAATTTTTTATACAAAGATGGAAAGCTGTTTTTCAAGTTTCATGATCATGCAATGGAAAGAAGAAAAAAATACTGGCAGGCATAAGCCCAGACACTAGTTAAGATGATAATAAAAAAAACAATTAATTCTCTTTTAAAACTTTAAAAGTAGAAGTCTATTGTTTGCGTCGTTTCGGAACGTGTTCTTAAAAATGGATAAAATTGAAGTTCGCGCGGTACTAACATATTTCTGCTTGAAAAATTTTACTACGGAGCAGGTAAATCAAGACTCAAGAGAGCAACATTAGGGGTTCATGCTCCTCCATATTCTACGGTTGCGCGTTGGTGTGCTGAGTTCAAGCGAGGAAGAACTTCCACTAACGACGACCCACGAACGGAACGACACCCCTCGTAAATTTAGAAATAGTTAAAATGACTTCGACTGACTGATTAAAATTAAAATTGACGCATAACTAAAAGCTTTTCTTAAACTCTGCATCTGGTTCTCAACCTTGAAATATTTAGCGCATAATTAATTTAAATTGATGAATAACATGCGTACTGTTGCCACAAACAAAAAATACGTATCTACCATATTTTTTCTGGAAACACCGTAAAGTAATCAAACAACGACTTTTACGGCCGCCATTTTGACAAACTGGCGCGTGCTGTCAGACATTTTGTTATGTAAACTACATAGATTATTTTTTGAAAAAGTAATCAAAGAAGCATTTGTGATTTTTGTTTAACGCAATTTTAACAATATATGTTTTGTAATTGTTTATTTAAATTGCTGGTTTTTATGCATTTTTGCGAATTATACCTGGATCACAAAATTTGCTGTTTTTAAGCTGGCGTCCCTTGTCGTTCATTTGAAACAAAAATCTTAGTTTGCCTGTTCAAGCTACATTTTTTTTCCCTTTTTTTGCACATTATCATCAACTCTTGTAGTTTGTTAAAACAAGAAACTTTAAATTGAAAATCCTACGCAATAATGTCGCTATTAAATTACACAACAGCTGAATACAATTACAATTTTAAATAATACACTCAGACTCAATAGAATTAGTCACTATCGTATTATTTTCTTTGTTAGAATTCTTGGACGGTGCTCAAAACATCGATCTCATTTGGACGCCATTTAAAAATAATACGGTTACATACAATGCTTTCAAATCTTTTCGATAGAAATCGGTGAAGAGGAAGTTTTAGTAAAATGACGACCCTCTGTGAAGGAATCTTTATATTAATCGTTCAATCCTTTTATATCTTTGGTCTTAAGATATTATTAGGATGAAGAAATAATTCCAGGCCAGTCACTTGCTCACTCACAGCAGTAATTCTCGCGAAGGAGGAGGCGGAACGCGTGAGGGAGGGGCAAAATTCGCGCCCTCGCACCCCTAGTCGTCGCAGGAGACGCCCCGGGCGTCAGGAGTCGCAAGCCGACTCCGGCCACCGCGGGCTTGCGGACGGTGAGCGATGGGTAGCTCGCCGTTCGATTAGAACCAGGCCCGGGTCGACGGCGCGTTGTGTTCCACGCGCGCCTCAAAGAGATGTCAGCACCAACTGACGGGGTCCGTTAGGGCCAATGCCTGCCAGGGTTGCGAGTTTGTCCGAAAGGGATATCGCGGCCGAGGCACACAGGCAACGGAAGGAACACGGGTGGGTTTTAGTCAGTAAAAATCTGACTCGCCCTCCCGCTCCGCCCAGAGCGGGAGAAGTTATTTAATAATTTCGAAACCTCTAAAAAAAAAAAGGTATTAGTGGTGACTTACATTTATGGGACTACATAATATTGTAATAAGGAGAAATCAAAATCACGTTTGCCCAAAAACAAAAGTTTATCGGCAGTAGTCGTGGCGTCATCACCAGTGATCGGAGTAGGTAGATTGATTTTTAGTACTTGTATCATAAATGCACACAGAAAGAATAACATGGATAAGCCATTTTTCCGGAAAGTAATTCCGGTATTTCCGGATTCAATTAAATATTGTTAATGTTGGTAGTGATATTATTACTACTCAATTCAAAATTTAAAGGAAGGTATCAAAACTAAATTAATTCATTATTTATCTGTTGAAAAAAAAAATAGGAAGAATAATAAAGAATAAAATTGCTCATTTTATTACAATTCCTACCTTTTTTTTGAGGATGGCAAATCATCAAATGACTCCTTCCACTCTGGCAGAATACAATTCCTACATAAGTTCCGGTTTTTTTTTAATAATCCACCAATTCCGGAGGAATGTCCATAGTAATATATACGTTTCGGATCAATGACCCCAGTTCAATCTACCTACTCCGATCACTGGACTCATCACATACGCACAATACATTATGGCCTGGCGTTGCAGCTATAACATGGCCACCGGGGTAGGCAAAAACTACAGAAGATCACGTGTTACGATCCATACATACCCTGTTCTGCTACGATCATCTTTATAGGTGCAGTCACGAGCATAAATAGGTATTAAGATCTTCTCCATACGAAAACTACCTTTTGGAAGGGGCGACTAGAATCAATTCAATTTTTTGTACTTTTTGACATTCAAAAGTGCCTTGCAAGGGCCTATTTGAAATAAATGATTTGACTTTATTTACAATATTTACCGTTTTTCTCGTGTAACAAAAAAAATACAACTTCATGAAAAGAGCTATTTCATAATAGTATGGTTTTTATAATACTATACGTTGGTAACACCATAAAATATCTAAATGCTTTTGGAAAAAATCGCTTTTGAATCTTGCGCAAGTGGAAGATATTTATGCTCGACGGTACGGTAGAACAATTTCCGTGAAGTTTTCATAAAAATTGTTCCACCCACGGATATCGAGTTCCACCGTTCACAGAGTCGCGTCACGCCCGGCTGCGGTATTCTTTATGTTTATGGTCATGTAGGTGTTTATGGTATGTATAAATTTTATAAAATAATCAACCATTTTCGTGATAAACCCTAATCATACCAATTCGCTTTGAGCTGCTGTTCTTCAAAAAGTACATTCGTGACAAAAAGTTAGTGTCAAACAAATTAAAACACGGTAGAGTCACGCTGCTAATTGGAGTCCCTTTCAATTTCACTCCTCCAAGCGGGACATGTGATGCCAACGACATCATAGTAAAATAGTAAAACAAAAGTTTCACTTTGTAAAGAACATGAAAGGTGTTTATATTTATAACGCTGGATTAATTAACGAATTAAATAGGGCAACCATGTCAAGTCTTCAGGGACAAGACAAATTATAAATTAAAATAACAGAAGTTTTAAAGGTGTGTTATGTGTGCAGAAAATAAGTACATAATGAACGTTTTTTTATTCATCGTTCACAGCAAAAGTAACTTCATTTACTCAAAAAACCATCAAACTACATTAAAACGGCCATAAATCTCATTCTTACTTCCTTAAACGCAAGAAAATACAAACCCTCAAACCAGAATAGGTAACTCAAAGAATCTATTTCTATCCTTTCAAAACGATACGACTTAAACTACTACCCATCTTTTACTGTGAAGTGCGTATTTCGAGCGTTTTCTTTCAGTTTTCCGCTCCAGTAAACGCACACGCAGAGAGTCGCAATCTCTTTGATCTTTACGAATAGACGTTTCCGATATTATGCTAAACAAATGAAATAGGTTTTTGGGCTTTTTTTAGAAACTTTCCTACTGTCTGGTCTGATGGTAGGAAGGTGTAATTTGCGTAAACACTTTTTTTGGTGATGTTACTTTTATAGTGTAGTATATTTATGTTGGTGGATTTTACCCAGTTTTATGATGATATACTGGTAGAATCTAGCATTCTTCAACCTATTCATTAATATTGTGAGTTATCCTACATTTCTAATCTAAGCGCGGGGCATACACAAGTGCTGCGGGGCGCGGGCGAGGCGACGGAGTGACGCGGACGTTGCGCCGCTTGCTTCATATTTCATACAACATGTATAGGAGCAATGAGGCGCGGGACATACACAGGCGGCGGGGCGCGGGCGTGGCGCAGGCGAAATAAGAAGGAGCGGTAATGCCCGCACCACACCGTCGCCACGCCCGCGGCCCTCGCCACTTGTGTATGTCCCGCGACCTCGCGCAAATACGCGATCGCCGCGTGCATCTGTCACTTTTTGTTCGAATAACCGAAAAGCGCCCTCTGTCACGACCACGCAGATTCAGGACGCTAGGTAGTGCTAAAGAGTTTGCCAATTTAATATACTTACCTCGGAGTATTTTCAATCTAAGTTTCTTTGACAATTGTCTAATGGTATTTATAACATGTAACATTTACGACGCTGACTCCAAGTAACTTGAGACAAGAACAACGCAAGAAGTAGCAAACACTTTCCGTTTTGGATCATAAGAACCAAACATAAATTAATATTTTAAGATAACATCACGCCAGAAATCCCCGAAGTGTTAGGCAGAGAGGTGTAACTATAGTACACCTACATTTCGCCAGTTCTGTTTAAGTCCCATGTAATAGGCGGCGAGCCTATTGCCATCAACCGGGCCCAAATCCAGACGCCGAGCTGCTGCTGAGAAATTCCTGATGGAAAAAAACCCAATAACACTTTGCTCGACCTGAGCATCGAACCCAGGACCTCATGTTCAGCAGTAGCGCTTGCGAAATAAATATTTTTGACAGATCATATTTTCTTTTTGAAAAACATTATACAGATAAGAATGACGACTGTCACAACATCGAATTCCACATCACATTTCCGTGAGAAGTCTATGCGTGTTTCCGGATAAAAAACAATAAATCCTCAGATTCACATCTAATGTGACAGTTTAGTGATGAGCAAAAGGCAGTTCTATAAAAACCGGCTCCTGTACCATATGTTTGTATAATACCAAATACTGGAACGTGTTTACTGCTTTATGGTCATGTAGACAAACAGCTTAACATGTCAGGCTGCGTCTCCGCAATTAGGTTTTTGATGTCTTTATTTTGTAGTCGATTTCGATCCATGCGTCATGTTCGTGAACGGGCGCCGTCAGTTGGGACTGGTCAACTCTTAGCTGCCTTGGCTGATTTAAATTTTTGAAGTGTTCTTTGTTTTATCTTTTTATTACGGACGCTTCTAACGTGCACGTCTTTCTACATTGTTCTCACATGTTTAATTTCAACATGAATGATGTAACCAATATTTTGTAACAATTTATTTAAAAGAGTGTCCGTGGAATTTCTTGCCCCTTCTTCTCCTTAGGTACCTACGAGTACTACGCTTTGGAATGGGCAACTAGCTTCAGCTTCAGTTCAAAAGTGCTTGTAAATGGTTTAATTGAAATAAATGCTTTGAGTTTGAGTTTGATTTAAAGCAGACTGAAAACGTGGTTAAACTGAACACGATTCATTGGAAATCTCGTAGTCTTAGTATCTAAATAATTGTTATGATCAAATGATCAATGTGCGATATAAATGAATCCCAAACAGAGGACTTTAGGAAGCTAACAAATTAAGAATGCAGTTGAATTGCATCTTTAAGTTTTTAGCTTGAAGAAACTTGATTGGCTGGATGTAGCCAACCATGTTTCTCATGCAACAGTTCTTACGAAACCTGTTGAAAATATTAAGCTTTTGTTTTTGGTGAGCTTACAATCAAATCAAATCGCATATCGTTTGATTTCACTCCCTGGTCACCCTTATATACAGGGTGGCAGGGACATTGACGCGGAAACTGATACCATGGATTCAGTACATGACTCTGAAAACACCTGTGTAGAAATATTTCGTCGGTTATAAAAAAAAATCTGCTCAGTTTTAGCGTCGATGTTTTGAATTTTCTTTGATAACTAGTTTCCTTTCTCATTATGACTAAGACTAAGTTTACCGTAGGTTTTACCGCAGATTACTTACATTACTTGCTAATATTACATTTTCTTTGACACTTTAATGTTTTTCCGGCTTTTAGTCACGTTAATGCCAGACTTTAACAGATTTAATCACTTTTAAGGTTTTACGTCTCATCATCAAACATGAAAGATCTATTATGACTTGTTTTAATTAGCGACATTATAGTAAATTTTGTGAATGGTCTGTCATATAGTACACTTAGAAAGTTTCTGACCTAAGAACTTCAGCGTTCAGTGATAGACATACCCCCTGCATTGAAATTTTTCAACGCAGGGGACTTATGTTAACTCTACTAAATACTACTATATAGATGTCAGTGGAAAGGTCATAGTGACCTTATTGGTGATGTTCTTCAGAAAGGTGAAATGCGTAGAACCCGCAACCGGGCGGCGTGCGTGTATAACCAGATATTTATGAACGTAAGCGAAACGAAGAGAGTATGTAAGGATCGTAGCAGGTGGTGATCTGTCGTTTCTGCCTAGCCCCATAAGAAAAAGGCGAGAGTTCATGTATATGTATTTAACTCAACTAACAATCTCGTTCTTTTGTCCCCAGGTACAAGTGAAGTGTTACAACTACATGTCAAAAAGGTCCTCTCAACGATAACAGTGTTAGTGTTCATGTGGGGTGTCAGTAGCTGATCGCACTGGCGTGGTACGGGCCCGGCGGGGGCGCGATGCAGGCGGGAGGGGGGTGGTTCCTACCCTGGACCATGGGTCTGCAGAAGTTTGCAGTAGCCCTGCCCATGGGTGGGGTGATGCCACTGGTACCGCCACTCCTGGCTGCAATGCCCCAAGCCCCTCCTCCGCTGAGGCTCATCGCGCCGCCTCAGTTGCAGCATCAGCAGCCTAGCAGAAAGGTACGGGTCTTTATTAGAGAATTGTAGAGCGTGTAGATTCCTGGAACTATACGATTCAGTAGAAAAACATGTAATAATGTCCTACGTTTAACGAGCCTCTATTGGACTCAGTATATTCCAGTGGGACACCTTTTAATATCGAAGAATTCCTCTTAAAACGAACTACTTATAATCAACCGTTTCCCTTTGCCAAGATCATTCCCACTAGGGTTTGTAATAGGGGGGGGGGGGGGTATTCAACACCCTTCAAAGTTGAAAACTACTTCGATGTACCAAGCAATATATACATAGTTGTAATAACAATTAGCCAAATAAAATAACAGACGAAACAAAACATCGAATAGCTTGGACTTCAAACGATGACTTCCGATAATAACCTCTGAAGCTATAATAATAAGGTTGAAATTAGGTCAAAAGTCATCTTATCTTGATTAATATTTGATTGTAGCCACAAAGGCAAAGTCAAATTATTTAATTCAAGTAGGCCATTAAAAGGCACTTTTAAATGTCAAAATTTACAAGCAAATATAGATTCTAGCCGCCCGGCGCCTCTTCCAAAAAGTAGTTTCGTAACAGCAAGAAACTCCATAGTTACACTTTTAAAATGTTTTACAATACATGTGCTCGAAAAGAGCGTGTTCCGAGCAGCCAAATTGTGCGGAAAGTGTCACTTTTTTACTAGTGCTTTTTACTTTTCTGTTCTTTTTTAATTTTAACTCCGTCGTCAGCCCGTCTCGCAAAGAGTTTTTATTATTTGAGAAAAGTTTTACAAATTAGATGATGATAATGATGATGATGACGATGGCGATGACGATGGCGATGGCTATGACTATGGTCAAAGTCAAAGTTAAAAAGCCAAAGTCAAAGTCAGTCAAACTCAGGGCGTGGCGATGACGATGGTTGTTTATATAATTTATATACGTCACTCAATATGTCAGATGAATGAATCGCTCTTATTTTTTTTTTCCTCTCACAATGCATAGTAAAACGTTGCCGTTGTATGATGCACCTGCGTAAGATGATTTCCCATAAGATGACACCTACTTTCCGCACTTGTAGCATAAATAACTATTACAATATTTTGTATACTGATTCCTAAGCTTATTCAGAAAGTTAACGATAAGCAAATTGCAACCTAACCATCTTCATCCTTAACTTCGTATCTTGTCAACGATACCGATTTTCTCAAGTCTAACAGGCTACTTCTGCCGATCAATTTGTTGGCGTAAATTCCCTCATTGGGTCTGATTGATTCGATCTAGTGACTTGCGACTTGTTGAAAACGTATTAGCAGTTTGGGGTAAATGATTGCTGTCATTACTCAAGTGTTCAACGTTATTTTCTTCACGCTTTTATTGGAGTTCTAAATTGTACATTTCGAGCTATGCTGTCTTTGTAGTTGCAGTACTGCTTTCATTTCTCCTGGAGCCCAAGTGTGCTAAAGCACTTATGTCAGGATAACCAATCAGTGACACTGTAATTTTGACAGTTTTGAAAATCTGTTCACCAATGAGGGTTTTTGAAATGACGTTCACTAGGTGGCAGCTCTAAGACGTCAGGTCCAGGCACCTGTCAAAATTGTCAAAGCGCCTGTATTTTCTTTAGTCGTGGCTGAATGATGACGTTCATCATATATTTTATATTCATTGTTGAAATGAAAGACCTCTAGTCAAAGTAGCGCCAACTGGGGGCGTGAATTTTCATGAAAACCCCTCGTTGAAAGGAGGTATGGTTAGTAGTAATCTCCTATAGTTTTGACATTTCTTTCAACCACTGACACGCCATTACGAATCTAGGAGATTACGAACTTTTGGTACTATAGTAATGGCTTACCATAGTATGGTTTGTCGTCTTAGTATGGTTGTCATAATCACCAATCACTGAACATACATAGCACCTCTGACTGATAGAAAGAGTGTGCTTGGACATGATACTGCACGCTCAGAGCTCTTTACCGGTATTTCCCGTTAACTTCTCCAACTAACCTTATTATGGTTATGAGAAGAACGGGTTCACGCGGTCTCTTTAACCGCTAAGCTATTGTCGCTTATCTCAACTCTCCTAACTTGAATTGAAATAGTTTCTTGTTCATCCCTCTGCTAGCTTATGTAAAGTCTGTTAAATTTAACAAAGATATTCCTGCCCTTTTCAGCAAACACTCTTTCATTTCATTTATTCATGACTAGATTTTCAATTTGAGAGAGATCCGAGAAATAATTTCGTCTTCGTTGATCTTTTGATTTGGGGTAAGTGTACCCGATTATTGTTTGCAATTAATACTTGGCAATGGATATATTTTGATGAGTTTTATTTTGGTATTGTTCACATAACCCAAAATTACTCCCTGTGAAGTTTTAAATTGTTACATTTTTGGAATTTACTCCTTACGAATTGATTTTTATATGAAGGTACGGTATGAAAATTCCATGAGGAGTGAATTTTGAAAAAACAAAAATATGTGCTCACTTACACCTTTTGACCTGTGTATGTACTATTTTATCTTTATCGAATAAAAATTGTTCTTTTGAATCTTATCACACAATCACACACACACACACACACATCATTATTCTCCTTGACACTATGTCATTTAGATATAGTTTAGGGCCTACAGCAGGTTTATTAATTACGTGCAGTAATTACGACTGACCAGCGACCGCTCCACAAACTCCTGAGTATTGTTTGTATCGGAACCTTAACTGTGTGAGAGTTTTATTACAATCCTTATTACACTGGTTCTATAATACCAGCCTATTATTGTCCCACTGCAGAGCAAAGGCCTATTCTCATACAGAGAAGGCACGAGCATTGACCAACAGAACTGTAAGAGCCCAGGTTATCACGATGTTTTTCCTTCACCGATGCCAGTAACATCCATATCTTGATGGATGTTACTGACTAACTCAGAAAGTACTGTATATAAATTGAAAAAGTCACTTGGTAGTTGCCCAGATTTGAAATCACAAACTCATCTAAATCCAGAAACGTCAGTTTTATAAGACGACAAAGAGACGAATACGGTACACAATTTTATCTGTCTGGAGTCTTTGTGCGAAAGCCTAATAGAAAAATTCGTCTCCTGACAAGGGTCTGGTATCAATTACTAAAGGTAATTTAGGTCTGCATCACCTAGACTGGATTATTGGACCTTCGACGGACAATGGATATTTATATCGGGATAAATTTTGGAGGAGGTCGAGGACTTTATCTTTATTTCGTTTGTCGCCTTTGGACAGGATATAGTCACTATGGTCTATGAATAAATCTTAATTTGGATAGACTATCGATTCTTTAACAAATGTACGTTCGTTTAGTTACATTGATAAAGTCAATGTTGATAGGAACTGTGCTCCATTCGGATGAATCAATTGGTAAGCTGGATAACACTTTACGACTTACCCATACTGTCATCACCAGAGTATTTTTGAAACGTGATGATTATACCAACATCATCGCTATCGACCGTTTTCTGTAGCACGCGATAGACAAATGGTTCACTCCGCAAAATCATTTAAACAAAAAGCGTCTCTTGCTACGACACAATAAAGGGCAATTCAGGTCACACAGCACTAATTACCTACAGTAATATTCACCTAGAAGTTGCCTCTCTTTCTATCGCGTAATTCTTATATCTTGACTACGTTACGCTCACTGAACTGGCCCGTCAAGAGCCCGCCGCGTACTTGTAGCTTCTTACCCAAAAATGCGGAGTGCGCCTTCTGTATTATTCTGTGCCCTCGCTAAGTTCATCACCAATACGATCACCATGCGTGGTGATACAGACGAAATTATCATCACCACTATAAATAAAATTGTAAGTCTCAAAGACATGTTTATAAATGGAATTTTACGAGCTGATAGTATAATAAGATTATCAGATAGTCTCCATTAAACGGTATCTCTAGCTGAATTGTTAACTATAGGCTATAATCCAGGACTAAACTATCTACGAGCCTTATATCGCTTATCCGCACTACTGCCACCTTTACAAACGCTAAGGAAAATGTACGGTATTATGTTTGCACTTTTCATTCATGAAATGTACCATGAAAGTGTTTGCCGTCGCCCTATTAACCAAGGGTGGTGTTAATAGCCTCTATTTGGTGAAATCCTGCTGTTATCTGACCCACGTGGTATTGCGTCATATTTTTTTTGTGTAATCGCCAAGTTCTTTGATAAATTAATGTTGGTACTTGTTTACGAAAAACAATTTTTTTTTCTTTGAAAACTTTGCACGGAAGAGGTAGGTAATTATTAATTTGTAACGCATGTGTAAGGCAAATCGTAATTATAGTGTAACAGTGACTAAAGATAATTTTTAGGAAGTAAATTATTTGACTGCCACGTTCGGATTGCCTCGTTGGTATAGTGGTTGCAAGCTCTACTGCTGGGCATGAAGATGCTCAGGTCAGGCGAAGTTTTATTGGGTTTTTCCATCAGGAATTTTTCAGTAGCAGCCCGGAGTCTGGATCTGTGCCCGATTTATGGCAATAGGCTCACCCTCTATTACATGGGACTTAAAAATAACTGGCGAAAAGAGGGTGTAATACGAGTATTAGGTTTCCGCTGCTGACTAACCGTTCGGGGTTTACAGGGGTAATGTTATGTTATGTGTTGAATTATCACCTATGTTTTTATTTGTTTCTAGTATAGGTTTTAGTAAGTTCCTAGTACTCATAATTTGTAAAGTTATGGAACATAAAATTGACTAAAAGCTCCTCCGTATTCCTAAAGAGTTTGATAGATCAGAAAAAAAAATTGTATATCCGACGGCTTTCACTTTTATTTTGATCGATCAAAATATTTTTGTCCAGCCTTTATTTTATATCCACGATTTATTAGCTTAGCTAAAGCGCTATCAGTTATCACGAATGACGTCATATTTTTAGAATTACGTGTTTGACAGATACGAAAAAGAAATTGTATATTCTACGACTTTCACATTAATTTGATCGATCAAAATATTTATCCAGCTTTTATTTTATTTCCACGATTTATTAGCTTAGCAAAAGCACTACCAGTTACTAGATACGACGTCATATTTTTGTTTTACGTTTTCCTTTCTGCTCCCTTGTAAAATACTTTTACTATTTGCCTTCTGCTGGGCAAACTTTTTTCCCACGTTCTTTTACAGTCCCTACATTACAGAATCAACATAAAATAAAAATAAATTTTAATCACGCATCGTCGAGTCGTCTAGTGACAATGTTATGCAAAAATAAGCAGCTGCAAAACTTTTATACTTATTTCATGCAAACACATTTTCTATTCAGCTTTAAGTAAAACCAGGTGTACTAACTGTCAAAATGAAGCCAACAGCCCGTCTTTTACTAGAAATGTATTATTTTATCTCAGTAAAGATTCTCTAAGATGTGCACAGACTAATGTCCTCCCTTGCTGCCACCATAACAGGCGTGTCGTCTCTTTCATTTTATGTTCTGTCTCGCTCTTTCAATGGTGTCATGTTTGCTATTATTATCTGTGGGACTAGTTTAACTTGTACAGAAATTAGTATGGCTCATGTAACGAGCGTCAAAGTTTTAAATAGTTTTTTCTGTAGAGTTTTCAGTTGGAAATAATGTTTTAGATTTTTAATGTACCAACTGGGACCCGTACTAGAAACTAGTTGAACCGTCTTAGACCCCTCTTAAAAGACGTTCAAAAAACGGCTGATTCTCAACTTAATTTGAATAAATAATTTTAGGATTTGAATTCATATCTAATTATAACTTGTAATTGGCCATATTAGTGTTATTAATAAATGCACTATTAGGTAGGTAAGTAAGTAAGTTTTCCAAAAAACTTAAATAAAATAAAAAACTCATTACACGAACCTTGCTGCAAATGCTTTAAATAAACTTCTAACGAATTACCCAAAATATTTCCCATAATATATTGTCTCACTTAACTCATGTTTCAAGTTAAAAACCAATTTTCCCTAACAAATTGCACCACACACTAAGTAATTGGTTCTAGTCTAGCCTATGTAAGGCGTTTAATAGTCCGGGCATCATGTCATCGGATTAACAACGTCTGTACATAGGCTACCCCTTAATACGGCCAAGACTCTATTGTGAAGCCTTTAATGGCGTTACAGTGTTGGCAGAATAAATTCGGTTCCGCTTATCGTAGGATGAGTGTTCGAACTTGGCTGCTTACACTACCGTGCATATATTTTGTGTAGGTTTATTAATAGTTTTGAGGCAGAGTGGGAACTTAGTATTTACACGATAATTTTAGGTAAAGAAATAAAACATTTTTATCGTCTATTTTAGAATGTAGGTCACAATTGGGATTAAGCTCAATAATAGACGTAAGACACGCCCGTTTATTCCGTAATCAAATGTTAACGTCGAGTAACTGCGTCCTTAACCCTTCGGGAATTACCCTGAATTATGTTACCCTTAATTTAAATGGGGTTATACCAGACAGACTTGAATTAGTTGGCAATTCTTTCACTTCATTCCCGAAAAATCTGAACAGTTAGCCGGTAAATATTTCATTTGTTCAAATACCGATTTAATCAACCCCTACAAACTTGTAACTCGCCCTGCTTCGTATGATGTTCACGTCTTAACAAAACATCGAGATTTATCAACATTTTTTTTTTCATGTTTTAATGAATAAACTTAAAAACTACTAGACCGATTTTAAAAATTCTTTCACCAGTAGAATCCTATACTATCACTGAGTAACATCGGTTATAATTTATAAAGATATCACGCGGGTCAAGCCGCTGGCGGAAGCTAGTTTATTATGTTTAAGTTAAATATTAATTTATTATACACATAAACCTTCCTAAATTTCCACAAAAATCTCTAAATTATAGTGAAAATCGCATCAAAATCCGTTTCGTGGTTAAGAAGGTCTTCATGGTGGTCACCGCGGACACACAGACATACACGACAAGCGACTTGAATGTATCAAAAAATGACATTTGACACCAAAACCATTCAAAACTCTGTCTAAAAGATCCTCGAGGTCGATAATCCTTCAAAGTTGTAAGCGCACATTTGTAAGAAGCTGGCAGTATCATCACAACGGTAATGTTTTCCCATTTTTTGTCTTATTTGTTTAAGGGCCGATTTTTCAATAGTCTGATAACGTTTATCTGAGGAATAAATATTGTGGATTGACAGCTTTTGTATAGAAAATGTGTCAAACTGTCATGTTTATTCTTCAGATAAAATTTATCTGACTATTGAAAAATCAGCCCTTAGTATATTTATTTGTGCTTATATATTATTTTTATAGTTTGTAATAGGTATAATAATATGTGTATTTTTATATTTAAATAATTTGTTATTCCTCAATATTTCGTAATTGCACCTACCACTGTTTGTCTCTGCATCATCCAAAGTTTGACTGGTAAAACAATGCCTATGGTATTAAGTCCGCCTCAGCACATTTCTGTGCTTGAAGTATTAAATAAATAAAAGACCAATTTTCGAAACAAAGATGGTCACTATCCCTTACAAGTTCATCAAAACACAGTGTAAAATTTAGAATCCTCGCTACAAAATTAATATGTTAAAGGATCTCAGTTGGCATCCACTGTAATAAAGCAGTGTTTACATCGTAAATCATGGGGTAATTACCCCCATGGGACTGTACTACGGTCATTACCCCACTCACTTGCGAATTAATGGCCGATGCTTTCTTTGGGCGTGTTGGCAACCATTTTTTAATGGATGACGTAAGTAGAGTAATTGGGGTAAATTGAGTTATGGGTATTTTTGAAGATACCCTTATTATTATGGGTCTGCTATGTAAAGTGACACTGCTGTTTAAAGTAATATGGCATCATCATCATAATTTCAGACGAAAAACGTTTACTGCTGGACATAGTCGTCCCCCAAACAACTCAGTTGACTCCTGGGTGACCCAGCGGGTGTCGAGACTGATGCCTAAAAATTACAGACAGTTATAATATGCCTACCATGGTTATCAAAACTCATGCTCAGGTCTAAGGCTTACATTTAGTAGTGGATAACAGTCGGCTGTTGTCAACTGACAACTTGGACTGGTTCTGTGCTTCTCGCATCCAGCGCCCGGCGGCCATCTGTTCCGCGAGCAATATGCACTGCCCACTGCCACTTAAGTTTGGCAATTCTTCGGGCTATTTCGGCTACCTTGGCTCTCCTACGGATTTCGTTATTTATTTATGTACACACAGTAAAATAGATACAGATACGACATAATCATAATTATGAGTACAAAGGTACTGCTTATTTCTTAAGAAATATCTTCCAGCAGACCTGCGAAAGGAGAAATGAGAAAGAAATGTAGACAATAGTATGTATGTTATGTTATTATTTATTATTTAATTTTCTGAAAGTGAACTAACCACTGATAAAGGTATTTGCATCTTTGATGTTATTTTATCCAGCATCGTACATTACCGAGCAGATACATTGTAACACTCAAAAATTATAGACCATTAAAAACTTTGTTTATAGCTTATTAAAATTAATAATCTAGTCGCTAGATATTTTTAAATTCACTGAGTTATATTAAACATTAGATAGAAATTAGCATTAAAACATAGACGATGATATTAAACCAGCATTTATTAAAAAAGCAACAGCGGCTTAAAATATTAATTTAAAATAAAAAATTCAATATCTCTTACAACATTTTACGCAGCATAAAAGTATGAAATTGCACGCCTCTGGACGTAAAACCAAATAAAATAAAATAAAAGCAACCGTAGTGTGTTAAAAATTCTTAATATTTCACAACGCTGGCTTTACGTCGTATTATTAACGATTTTTTCATGAAGCCACGCCCTTTATAATCCAAAAGATTAATCCATTTAATCTCAACACTGCTACACATAGTACTTCGAGTAATTTTGTTGCAATTACCGTCAATCTTAGGATTTAAAAAAGTCGACTACTAGTGCAGGGATTAAACGAACAGTCGACTTGGAATATGAGTCAAGTTATTTTGCACCTGCTGTACCAAACAGGTTCAAGTTTTTTTTTTATTAAAAGTATTTCACCTCAGAGTCAATAAAATTATTGATCCTCTGCCTAGCCTTTTCTTAATTATGCTAGGGTGGGTGCATTTAATACAACTGTCAAAAAATTACAGTTGTGATATGAATCATGTTTTGCGCAGCCTTTTAGCAACTATATTGGGATCGGTTTTCAGTCTAACCGGATGCAGCTGAATACTAGTATTTGACATGGAGCGACTGCCTATCTGACCTCCACTACACAGTTTCATGGTAATACGATACCCTTAGTAAAACTGATTGTCAGACTTTCTGGCTTCTGACGACTCGTAACGACTGTCAAAGATTTATGAATGACAGCTGGCCCAATGGCTTAACGTGCTTTCTGAGGCACGGAGGTGTGTCGGTATGTCTGTCACCCATCCACGGACCAACCGCGGCAAGCATAGCTTAACCTGATTCAAAATTCAAAATGCAAACGTCATTTACTCAAACCAGGCTGAGAATCAGCACTTTTCGAATGTCAAAATTACGTAAGACAGTTCCCCAAAAACGCCCACCCTTCACCACTTCCTAGTGCTTTAGCTGAGAAGAAGAAGCTGTCTGTTCAGTTAGAAAAACTTGAGTATATACAATAGTATTCAAATTAATTTACATTACACAGCAAAAAATAATACATTAAATTATTTGCTTTAATATGTCAGCTAGCATACGCCAATATCAATCGACTCATTCGGCTGTTATTACTTAGCCACAAGCCCCTCTCAAGGATAGTCAATAAAATAATTAACAGATGTAATTAATAAATGTAAATGCTTGGGATGATGTATAATTAGAGCTGAAACATTTACAGAGTAAGGTCTATTTAAATCCTTGTTTCCAATTGATGTTATTTCCACTTAAACAAATATCAACTTTATAAAAGTTGATTTTAGACTGTTGAAAAAGTCATAAAAAATATAAAGTTGTAGCGCGAACTGAACCTTATTTGTAAGCATTACGGTTGATTTTCCTTAAACTCAGTGTTTGTTTACATGTTTGGAAAAATTATTGCGAACGCAGATTATACAATGATGAATGATTTTATAATGGCTTAGAAATACTTGGAACGTTAGGACCTACTTACTATTCAGTCTTAATTAAAGCAACGTCCCCTACTAATTACTGTAATTAGAATTCATGTAGATAGTTTTATTTACCAGCATAAATAGCATATAACTCATCGTATATCAAATACAGGGCCTGGGCGACTGAGCTCTGCTCGGGTGAAAATAGAGAATGCTCATTTAATAGTATAGGTTAGTAATTCCATGCTGCCATGATAGTAGTAAGGTAATTACTAATTCTATGCTGCCATGATAGTATGTACTTACTAATTCCATGCTGCCATGATAGTGGGTACTTACTAATTCCATGCTGCCATGATAGTGGGTACTTACTAATTCCATGCTGCCATATAATGTCATGGTAATGACATTCTAAGGTAGCTATCTTGTTCTAAACTTTGAGCGACCGAGTTCTGCTCGGGTGAAAATACGGGGAAAACTAATTTTCCCAGATATGAGACCTAGCTAGATCGATTTTTCGCCCCCGTAAACCCCAATATTACAACTTTCATCGAAATCGTTAGTGCCGTTTTCGAGAACGTCATTACAAATATATATTTATATACCTATATACAAATATTGCTTGTTTAATAGGATATTCATTCCAGTTTTAATAAATAATTAATTAACCAATGTCGTCATGGCACGCAATTTCTTTAATTACAGCCTCCTCACTAACACAGATACCTGCATAGGCTAGGCATGTCTCCTGGGCCCCGTTCTTAAAATAACTCGGTATTAATTAGGTCTCCAATGATCGTGAGATGAATTGTCCCGATATCGAGACCTAATTACGAGAAATATACCAGTTTTAATGACAAAAAAAAAGCGGCCAACTCCGAGTCGGACTCCCATATGAAGGGGTCCGTACCACCGTACCATATTGAACACATTTTTTTTTATGTAATTTTATTTTTAAACACTTTTCTTGTATGGAGACCCCCTTACATATTGAATTTTTATTATTTGTTGATATAGCGGCCATAGTTGTACTTACACACTCTGAAAATTTCAAGTCTACCTATTATGGTTCAAAAGATACAGCCCTGTGACAGACGGACGGACTGACGGACAGCGGAGGGTTAGTAATAGGGCCCCGTTGGCATATGAGTTGGGAGTGCAGTGAGCAGTGATAGCCTAGTGTTATGACCATCAGACTGCTAAGCACGGCACGCACCTCTGACTTTTTGGATTCATGTGCGTATTGTATCATTATCACTTGCTTCAAAAACGGTGATGGAAAACATCGTGAGGAAACCGGCATGCCTGAGAGATATTTTTCGACGACATGTGAAGCCAAGTCAGAGGCGGCTTTAAAACTCTGACACCACGTTGGTCACTAACCACACGTAAAGAAGAAGATGGGTACGGATCCCTAAAAATAAATCTGGTTCGCCAGTCAATGTAAGTAAGTTAATAGGCTGATCTAAATTTGCTCGCCCTTCGGTTTTATTCGTCTCGGCGCATGTTCTACAAAGTCGTAATTAAAAATCGTTGGTATTTTTAAAGTCCTTTGGCGTGACTTTAAATGTGTGGCCGAAAAGATAATGTGCAGAATCTGCTTAAACTTTACCTCGAGCGTAAAGGCTTGTTTACGCGTGTCTAGTCTTGAGTCGAGTACCTTTTTACACGACTGCCCAATGAGTGTAATGTTTTCATGGTTCATGTATGTTAGTATCTATGTGAGTTTCTTTGTTTCTCCATAATTTTTAAATGCCTGAACAGATTTGGATGTATGGGGTATCGTTGGAATCCTTACATCATACCGAGGGGGACCTCTTAGATTAAAAGGTGTTGCACACAACGAGACAACGGTCCCCCGGTAGCAATGACAATTTTATTTAACTGTTTAGTCAACGAGTAAATGAGTGGACCTTTCGCTTTCTATATACAGATTAACTAATACAACTTTATTTTTACTTTTTAATTCGTTTTTTGGCAGGGCATATTTTAATTATTTATTTTGTTGGTAGTTCTTATTTTGTTTTGCCTTGAACCTGTATTGGTAATTTTAATTATTATAATTCAATAAATACATACTAGTAACGGTCGGGAATCATACTTTGATCAACATAAAACCTGATACTGACCTGCAAATTGCAAAAAAACCTAAGAACATTTAAACGGGCTACCCGGGCCAGCGCGTTCGCCTTAACGCATATCTCTAAATAAATGTCACCCATATAGGCCTGCCTTACAGCTTACTCTCAGTAATTTACACAGCCTGATAGCAAAGTTGTTCAATTATGTAAATGAGAAAAATTGCCCACATTTATTGTACGATAACAGACAGACGGACACATTACTTGTGATTTCTAAAACGATTGCGGAACCAGAATAGTATTACCGGTATGTTTATGTATGGAAATGTGTGTAAAGGAAGGTATAGTGAAATAAACAGTTAAACCTTCGTAAGTGAGAACTGGGTAAGCGAGAAAACCCAATAAATGATAGTAATTGTCAGGTCCCGTCAATTAAACCACCTAAACCTCTATAAGTGAGAAACAATAATCACGGAAAGTGGTTTAGTGCTCGTGGACCTCTATAATTGAGACTGCTACTTATAAGCGACAGTCGAGCGTAATTTAACATCTGCTATTTATGGCTTATTCTAAATTTCGTAGAACTAACATTGTTTTTGTTCCTCTCAACTTTTTCCAACCAGCTTCAACCTCTATAAGAGAGGAAGGCCAGTTTTGTACCTCTATAAGCTAGATACTCGAATTAGTGGGAAACCTCGAAAAACATACAGGGGTCTCTTGAACTCTCGCTTATCCAGGTTCGACTGTACTTACCTACATCTGGAGATTGCCTTATTTTACTAGTCCTTAACCAACAAATTGCATTATTACCTGCTAATTTGACAGCCTTTTTGGTCTAGTGCTAGTCGCTTCCAGGTTTGGGAAAATTGTAATTGGGAATTTCTCAGTAGCAGCCCGGAGTTTGGATTTGTGGTTTGTTGCTTTTGTTTGTATTACATGAGACATCAACATAAATGGCGAAGTGTGGGTGTACCTATAGGTACAAGTCTGCCTAACCCTTCGGGGGATGTTATGTTATGTACATACCTCAATAAGATGTGAGGCGTTAGAATTATATTCATATTATATATATCAATTATATCTTTACAATGCATTTGCTCGAAAAGATCATTTTCCAAGCAGTCAATTCGTGCGGAAAGTGTCACTTTTTTTACCAATGCTTTTTACTTTTCTGTTTTTTTTTTAATTTTTGAGGCCGTCGTCAGCCCGTCTCGTCTCAGAGATTTTATTATTTCAGAATGATGATGATGACGATGGCGATGATTATGACAATGGTCAAAATCAAAAACTCTAAGTCGAAGTCAAAATCAAAGTCAAAGTCAAAGTCGAAGTCGAAGTCGAAGTTTCTATTTCCAATGCATAGTAAAACGTTGTATGATACACGTGCGTAAGATGATTTCCGACTCGTGTCGACTTATACACTCGCTCGCTTCGCTCGCTCGTGAATAAAATTGCCACTCGTCGGAAATCACCTACCTTCCGCACTTATAGCATAAATAACTATTTAAATGTTGACGTTCAAAAGTGCCTTTTATGTGCCTTATTGAAATAAATAATTTGAGTTTGAATTTATTTTATTCATGACCTTTACTTATATAAATACAAAAATAAAATAAAAATGTGACTAGTAGAACTATTTCGATTCTATTCATTTCTATTTACTCGGATTAATTTTAATATTTTCAAATATCAGCTAAAAGAAGAAATTACGTATCTTCACCTTTTAAGACCTATCGGTTTTTTCTGATTTCAATGTCACCTTTCTTCGGTGTCTTGAACTTTAGTGATATTCTGTTAACATTTATATATAGACATAGGTACAGATGGAGCTAATTGATAATGCCAGTAAAATGTTTAGCGGCTCTTTTATTTAGAACTAGCTGCGCGCCGCGGTTTTACCTTTTTAAGTCTCGATCCCGTGGGAATATCGGGATGAAAAGTATCCTAAAACTTAACCTAGATCATGGTCTACCCATGTGCCAAATTTCATCAAAATCAGTGCGGCCGTTTTAGCGTGAAAGCGTAACAAATAAACAAACAAAATCACTATAAGGAAATGTAAAAAGTAAATAAACTATAAGGTATGAAATTAAGTTTCGATCTTTATACAATTTAGAACGAAAAGTAATATTATAATGAATGCTTCACTACTCGTGGAAAAATAAACTAAAAGTCTTGTCAGCTGTCTTGTTCATAATTCAATAAATCTACTCATCGTTCAACTATGTCTATCTGAACACGCCCATAATGTCTTTCTTACACGCACTTAATAAAATACTTATTTAAGAAATAACTTCTAAATAAGTTATTTTAGGTCAACATTAAATTTACTTTTGTATCTTCTTCAATATCAGTGAATGTAATAAAATTATTACGTAGGATAAAAGTACTTTGAAGAAAATAAATTTCTTCACAAATATTTTCTATTCTTGTAAGAAACTTGAATTATAGTCTGTTCAAACGGATCGCGTTTTGTTTTTTGTAAATTTTATTTACTCGTCTTACCAAGGAGTATCGTATTACCCAGTTACTGGGTTGTGGAGGTCAGATAGGCAGTCGCTCCATGTAAAATACTTGTATCCAGCTGCATCCGGTTAGACTAGAAGCCGACCTTCACGTAGTTGGGAAAAGGCTAGGATAGAGATTATTTTTAAATTATATTTACTATTACTTTCACGCTAAAACGGCTGAAAGGATTTGGATGAAATTTGGCACATGGGTAGACCATAACCTGGGTTAAGACATAGGCTACTTTTCAACCTGGATCGCAGACGAAGACCTGGGCAACAGCCAGTATCTACATGATTTCCACATTATTTACAACAATTATTGATAGCTGACACCTTACTTAGAATATAAAAGACGTCCATATACTTTAAACTGCCCGCTAAAAGCCGACTAGTCACTAGACGCACTAGCTCCATTACTTGTAAGCAAGTAATTATAAGAGTATTCTAATTACGTCTGAACCCGTTCCTAGATGCGCGTAGTTTCCTGCTGGGGTTGCGGGTTTGTCTGAAAGGGATATCGCGGCCCCGGCACACAGGCAACGGAAGGAACACGGGTGGGTTTTAGTCAGTAAAAGTCTGACACACCCTCTCGCTCTGCCCAGAGCGGGAGAAGTCATTTGACGATTTCCCATCCAAAAAAAAAAAAAAAAAAAAAAGATGCGCGTAGTTTATACGTAGTTATACGATAAATATTGAAGATTCTAGATTAAAAATATGACTTCAGATTTTTTGTAGATAACAAGTTCGTATCATAAATGAAGAGATCCGTAAAGGAACTAAGGTAACCGACATAGCCCGAAGAATTGCCAAACTTAAGTAGCACATTACTCGCAGAACAGATGACCGATGGGGCCGAAAGGTTCTGGAGTGGCGACCGCGTACCGGAAGACGTAGGGTTAGAAGCCCAGTGTGGGCCTATGACCTTTTGAAGACCGTAGGAATCACAGAACTGGTCGAAGTGGCGGTGCTTGGGGGAGGCCTATGTCCAGCAGGGGACCCCTCTAAAATCTTTACTTATTCCTAGATTAGAAAATATTTTTTTGGTTTTCGAACCTGAAGAATGCCAAACGGAACCCTATTACTAAGCCTCCGCTGTTCGTCCTTCCGTCCGTCCGTCTGTCTGTCACAGGGCTGTGTCTTTTGAACCGTAATAGGTAGACACATGAAATTTTCACAGCTATGACAACAAATAATAATAAAAATGAAAGGAGGTCCCCATACAAGAAACGTGTTTTTTTCGGCGTTTTTTTCTCGATCTTAATACGCAATTTAATACCCTTCGTGTACGAGTCCGACTCGCACTTGGCCGGTTTTTTACTTTTCTACGGCACTAAAACCCTCACATTCTACTGTGTTTGTATCTTAAATAGAATCTATAGGATTTGTATCGTCAGAAAATTATTATTCTGGTTTGAACGATAAATAACATACCTACGCATAATAATTATCTAAAATATTCAGAAGGAATCCTATATTAACACATAACGAGATTACAATATCTACCAAGAAATTAATTCACATTTTAAATAGTTAATACCTTGTCATTTTACAAGCCTAGGCGATATTAAAATGTTTTTCCCATTTTTTTCGAGATTACGTGCGAATTTAACCCTTTTATGCGCGGTAAGTAAGACCAAGTTTCCATGCAAGATGTAGGTGCAGACTTGGGTCTTTTTTTTCTATTTTTCTGGAGTAACCGTGAATGCCGGTTCCAGTATGTATACTAGATTGGTTATATCGCACATGTTCTACTCTACCTACGATTGCGTGTGGCTGTGGCTGTTTTTAATTGCTTCATTGATTTTCTTATTTTTATTGCAAAGATGACAGACTTGAACTAACATGAAAACTGGTTGTTAGATCTGTCACAGTAGTTTTTTTTTTGTTTCTTTGTACAAACGGGTTAATAATTTGTACGTATATTATGTACCTACCTATCTCTGCTAAGCTCTGTAGATACTTTCATGTTATATCCTATGTAAACAACTGTATCGCTAAAATATCAAGTAAAGGATACTTGCGATACAGTATTTGTAATCAAAATATAATAAAGCAGTCGGATTATACGGTGAAATAAAATACATAATGGAAACCCATTAATGTAAATAACAAACTAGAATAATCTTCTATTAACCCACAGAATATAACATTTTCAGCAAATTAACGCGATATTATTTTACCAAATCGAAATAGACAGCTATTTAAAATTCGAAACACATTCGCTCACAAGCGAGCGACAGGTTAACAAGAGAGAATCGAGTGTTAAAACGATTGTGAATCGGTAATCGTTAATCGATTGATACACACAGCCTAATTTTCGTAGAACCAACCATGTTTAATTAGAATTGATAATGTGATTCGTGGTTTCTGATTGTTTTACGTGTTGTACATTATTAATTTGTTAAACTTTTTGTTGGGCTTTTTTGTTGTTGTTAGCATACAGGTTTTTTCGTGCCGCAAAGGATGTCGCGTGATGAGTAATAAATTCTCGTTTTTGGTCCTAAATGTCGTAAAAACCACCAAGTTTTTAGTAAGTAAATGGACCATGTCCTTTTTCTTTTATAAATATCGTTACTCTATGTGAATAAGGTAATATCGTCACAATTGGCAGCCTTGTTCCACCCACTGCTGAATATAGGCCTCCACCTTTTTGTGACATGATTCCCTGGTATGTGCGAATCTCATCCAGGTTTTCCCTCTTCTGTATGTCACCCACCTGGCTATTGGTCTGCCAATGCTTCTGCTACAAAAATAAAGCTAATATGCACTACATTATTGAAATATTAAAAATAATATATAATTTATAAAATATAAATGTTTCTTTTTGTTGTTTTTTTTAATCATTAAAAAAATTATATATTATTTTATATATTAATATTTTATATATTTTTTTTTTTAAATGACTTAATTAGGCTTTAGACCTTTTACTACTAAGTATACAAAACACAACGTTAGTAAAATATTTCGTGAATTACCCGAACAATTACAGCTAAAAAGTAAACATTTCAGTTAAGCTACGGTTTCCGAGAAAAGCAGTGGCAGCCACATAACGGCTCCAGTGACGGCTGTCATGAAAATGATGAAAACCGAAGCATACCAATGAATAATTTAGTAAGAACATACATAATTATATTTAATAAATACAAATATCTATATTGGAAAGTCGTTAACTCAAATAACTGTATTTATGGAAGAACAGATAATACAATAATTACGTCCAAACTTTCTGAATTCGACGATATTTATTGAAATCGGTTTGGCAAAGAGTTATTATTTATATTATCATTTGGTTCGTTATTCTCGATATTTATACCTTTTACTGATATTGGGATTCTGGAATAAAATATGGCGTCATAAATGTCAGTTGCTTTGTGTTAAGTGACCTTATTTTGTATGATGGGTTACTAGAAATTGAACTAGTGTAATCTTTTTAAATAAATATCAATTTGCCATGCGTTAGTCTCGCAAAAACTTGAAAATGGCTCGACCGATTTGATTTTTTTTTAGTTTTATTCGCCACAAATCAGGGGTGATTTAGAAAAAAAAAATTGAAAAAACCAACCAATAAAGGAACAGTCGAAAAATCAAAAAAATCAAAATTTTATCTCACGTGGTACGAAGTTCACCGGGTCATCTAGTTAAAAATAATTTCACCTCAATAATGGGTAATTTCTTTAATTTATCATTAGTTGGTTTATACTCCTTCGCACGATTTTTACGACTTGACAACACTTCGAGATTTCTTTGGTATACTCGTATGTAGGTAAGTTAAATATTAATGTATAATAAACATAAACCTTTCGGAATAAATTATCTTAAATGATGGTGAAAACCTCATCAAAATCTGTTGCATGGTTTAGAAGAACAACGTGGACATACAGACAAACACGAAAAGCGACTTTAATATATAATATGTATAGATAGCATATATAATTCGACTCGAAGATGGACCCGGACAGAAAATTATCGAGGTTATTTTCAGTTTGGTACGTAAGTAATTTCAAAGTACCGATTTCTCGTAATACTTATATTGAAAAGCACGTTGTGATTGAATGCTAACATTTCTGCAGAGCACACATTTCTATTTCAAAATCAATTTCATTTCGCTGCCCATAACTATCGCATCATTTCCGTGTATTACATGCATCATAGGTTTTTCAATAAAACATTAGTAATCTGTCATTATATCTCATTGAAGTGGGCCTAACCCATCCTGCACGGCCCACCAACTTAGTTTTGCGTAACAAAAACTAATTTTATTCGCAGCCACGCCTTTATTGTTATTGTGTTAAATGTCAATATTGAATGGTGTTTTTTTGGTTGTGTGCAAGTTTATCGTGGTGAATCGATACAAATCGTGGGGAAGCATTCATGGGGAGTCGTGTGCTTGGAAACCAATTTCCTGTTCTCTTTCATATTGAAATGTAAGTGCCCTTCAATACGTATACCAGACGTGGGATTTATAGTCCCTAGTATGGGTTTTGTGTGCAACTTTTGGGGCCGCATTTGCAGGGTTGACTGACGGGTCAGTTTTGAATGGGACGCATTGAGGTGTGTATTAATTTGGGTAGTGCTAACTTGCGGCTTTTTAATTAACGAGCTAAGTAAACTGTTTATTAGCCTGCAATTGTAATTTCGTGGACGTCAACAAATTGGCGACAATGCCTCAAGCGGCTATGACGGTAATTCATTTTTTTAATATTATTTATAGTTTTTAACCTTTTGCGATGAATTTCCTCTGTGAATTTATTCGTCGCTCGATTTACTGCGCTTATGTGCCAGTAGTCCTGCAACTTTTAAAACATAAACAATAAATTCACCTGAAATAGGAGGTCATGAGTTTGAACTCATGACCTGCTGACTTGCTTATTAATCCGACCCCTCAGGTGTCGTGCTATTGCCGAATTGTTTCCATATCTTGCAATAGTTCTACATCAACTGGGGTTTTTCCTTGGGTGAACTTGCAAAGTGCGTGCAGGGATAATCGTCGGTTGGTGCCTAATATCATTTAAAACGTCTAACGGGCTTCTGCGAGATCGCTTCGGCCCATCGTACTACGCCAAGCGTCCGGGACCCCAGGGTACGGCGAAATGTTACAGACGTAAAAATATTAATAAAAATATTTTTATCTTAAGAAATATTTAAAAATGTAATTAGCTGAGAATGAAAAAATTATAATAATAAAAATAATGTTTTAAATGTTTTTTTATTTTTTTTATATTCTAATATTTAAAAATGTAATTTATAAGTATTTAAATGAAATAAAGGATGGTAAAAATAATAAAAACTAAAAGCGAAGTTGACAAATGTTCTAAAAGATAAGTTAATTCCTTTGGGTACAATTAGCCACATAATTTATAAGGATTCCTCTTTGTAAGGATTTGGTCGTGTAGGCGATTGTAGATAATGCCTGGCAGATGTTATCTCCACAACTAATATGTGTAGGCACCCTACGTTTTGTTTGTAATAGATGTTTTCTTTATTTCTTTGTTAATGTATTTTCTTTATTTATGAAGCTTTATTACATTGTTGTTATATCAAAGACGACTGATTGTGGGTAATTAATTTCGCCCTCTTGTGTGGAATTCAAACATAACTGGTGAAAAATGAGTGTACTGTTCTGCCTAATTCTTCAAGGAATGCACGGATTATTATTCAACCTGTATTGTCGTACTGCTGGGAGATCTCCACCATAGCTTTCCTCGATGTGTCCGATAAATCTCTCATCAACGCCTCTTAGTCAGTTTTAGAATTATGATGAAAAATTACTGTGATAAGAAGCAGAAAAACGTTTAAAAAAGATAAACAATTCCTTAACTGTATCATAACAAAAACACCTGTGGAAAAACACCCGTTATTTAAAAAGAAACAACATAAAAACGAACTGCCAACAGAATCACTTTGACCAGGGTCCTGCCCGGAGCAATTTGCAAAATGTATTCAATATAGCTCCATACTCGGGAGATGGGCAATTTGTTCTTTTGATCATTCAATCTATCTCGTCCGGAGCTTCCCCTTTGTTAAGATTATCAATCGGCTGCCGATCTTACCGTGGTCAGTTTTGATTAGATGGGATTAGATAAAGTAGAAGTTGTAGGCATAGGATGTTATTTTAGTTGGGAAAATATTTGTGAATTGTGTAACTATGTAGTTGGAGTACTAGCCTTTATCCGCGGGTTCGCTCGCGTGGATGTCGGAAATTATCCCCAGGGAACGTACTACCGGGATAAAAAGTATCCTATGTGTTAATCCATGTTGTAAACTATCTGTCTGCCTCATCCAAATCCTATTAGTATCATAACATAATGATTGAATACTATCGTGAATTCATGCAAGCCTATTAGTACTTTTTGTTAGGTTACTGATCAGAAATTGTGCACAACGTCTAATGATTGAAGAAATACTATCTTGAATTCATGCAAGCCTAGTACTTTTTGTGCCAAGTTTCAAGTTTATTAACTCAAAGAAGGAATCATGTTGTTCCATACAAACTTTGTACCCCTTTTTCACCCCCTTAGGGGTAGAATTTCGGAAAATCCTTTCTTATCGGATGTCGAACAAAGAACACACCCTCAAAGTTTCAGGTCTCTACGATCAGCGGTTTAGGCTGCGCGTTGATCCGTCAGTCATCCAGGACAAAGCATTTTATATGTACATATATACGTAGATTAGATGGAATTATGGTAAAATGCTCATGATAGATTGCGTAATTCATCCTCATTCCTAATGTTTGTTTTTATTTTATTGTTACAGGAATGATATTGACTGTGTTAGTGGTTTCCATTGTATGA
This sequence comes from Agrochola lota, assembly GCA_947364205.1. NCBI lineage: Eukaryota > Metazoa > Arthropoda > Insecta > Lepidoptera > Noctuidae > Agrochola > Agrochola lota. Next base: position 3,918,293 of record OX376225.1, on the reverse strand, counting down.
ATATTTTCTCGAGGCTACAGTTTGCATCGTGGGTACAGTGGTCGTAAGCGCTACTGCTGGGTTCGATTCCCGGGTCGAGCAAAATGTTATTGGGTTTTTCCATCTGGAATTGCTCAGTAGCAGCCCGGAGTCTGGATTTGTGCCCGTTTGATGGCAATAGGCTCGCCCTCTATATACATGGGACTTAAACATAACTGGTGAAATGTGGGTGTACTAGAGGTAAACCTCTGCCTAACCCTTCGGGGAAATACAGGCGTGATGTTATGTTACTATCATGGCAGCATGGAATTAGTAAGACCTACTATCACGGCGACATGGAATTAGTAAGTACCTACTATCATGGCAGAATAGAATTAAATGAGCATTTTCTATTTTCACCAGAGCAGAGCTCGGTCGCCCAGGTACTGAATTAAATATGACTTTTAAAGAAATATCAAGTAGATAGATATTGTCTATGTAATTTTGTACATTGGTAGCTAAAACTACAAAATAATATTGAAGGCCACACGTGTTTATAGTTTGGGTTAAAACGACATAGTTCAACGCATACTTCGTAAACTAGATCTATAAATAATCAAGAATGTACAATAACTTTCATAACTGCACATAAAACAGGAGACTTTAAAACAAACAATAAAATTCCAACATTTATGGATAACGAAACGCACGTTCCAACATACCTACGTATCACTAAAAAAGAAGAAATACCGGGATATTATTACGAATTTACAAGATTATATTCGCGAATTCTCCGTCGAAAGTTAGTCAAAAAACTACCACAAAATGGAGGGCCACGACAAAAAGACGCCTCCTCCGATAAGGGTCAACCGATACGCCCTTTAATATTTTTTTTTCTTTCAACTTTTGCCAACCAAACGAAGGACAGCCATGTTTTTGTGTGACAAAATGGCCACTGCAAACTTTTGGCGGGAATTCGGTCAGAAGTTTTGTTTGTCTCCCAATTAGTTTGGCTGCCTTTCGTGTCTTTGACTCTTTGTCTTCAGAAATTTTGCCGTGTTTTTTTATCCATGTTACAAAGTAATGAAAACTAAGGGAACCTTTTATTTTCCTTGTTATCAAAATGAGATGTAAAACATTGAATAAACAGTAAAGTAAGTTTTATCGACAATTCCGAAGTCAATTAAAAGTAAACTGCTTAAAGACATAAAACGTATTTGCTCAATCTTAATAATTACTAGGTATCTACTAAGTAAAACTTCCGTTTTATTTTACGAATTAAATGTAGGACTACATCTTACGAACCTCCCGCCATGTTTTTTGTACGCTTGCAAATGGCCGCCACAAATTTTTCGCGGGAAACACAATTTAGAACAGCAGAAGCGTTGTTTCAAATGAAATTACGTAATAAAATAAAAGCCGAACCTAGGTATAAGTCCGGCTTTTATTCAATCAAATAGAGAATTAGAATGTCAGTAATTCTGTTGGTAATATTTTAATTATTTAGGTATATTAAAATATGCGTGGAAATGATGCATATTTTCCGCAACTTTGTTTTTTTTGTGTTTATTCTTTGCGTCATAACTTACCGAAAATAAAACTATTTTCTTTCTTTCTTTTCTTTTTCTTTCTAAAAATTATTGGTTTGAAGTTTCGGTTGAAATTCAGTCAATGTAGGTAAATTAATATACGACTATTCCATTATTTGAATACATATTCATCGTCTCAGCTAACGATAACGTTTTAAAAACACCATCCAGTCTATAACAGCTGTTTATAAACAGACTTCGCTCAAAGATTTTCTATATAATCATAGTAAGTATTCTATATAATCATAGTAAACCTTCTGATGATGGTTTGATTTAAAACGACTACAATGCTTAATATTTATAGAAGGATTGGATACTAATAATAATAATACCAGTCTATTATTGTCCCACTGCAGGGCAATGGTTTCTTCTCATACACAGAAGACACAAGCATTGATCACCACGCTTGCTCAAGACGGGTTGGCGATTTCAGACTTATAAGGGTAATTGCGTAGTACTTATAAAATTACAATTTGTCGCAACATGTTTCATTTCGACTGTTCAACCACATTCATTGCGTTATTTCCGTTATTTAGGAGACGAATTATTCAAACCTATGAGGAAGTGGATTAGGAATATCTTCCAAAACCCACAGATTGTGATTGAAAGCGAGTTACGCAATTAGGGTACACGTTTCCTCAAGATGTTTCCTTCACCGGTTAGAATGCCGCAGATAAACACAACTAGATTATTACAATCTTCAAAGAATTACTGCCGCTAAACGGTACCTATTCTTGGCTTCTTAGATCCTAGTGTTAGACAGCTGTGCTGCCGGGGAGTTTGTTGCGCCACTTCTTTTTCCCAGCTAAAGCACTAGGAAGTGGTGAAGGGCGGGAGTTTTTGGGGGACTGTCTTATGTAATTTTGACGTTCGAAAAGTGCTGATTCTCAGCCTAGTTTGAATAAATGACTTTGAATTTTTTTGTTGGTTGACAAAACAGCTACTCTTGTGGTGTGATCAGAAAAACTAAATCACAAGGTTCAACTGGAGATTTTAGGCAACTTTATGATATCAATTTACCTATTAGAATATTGCTGCAGAAACTCAAAGCTGAAGCTGGCAGTATCATCACAACGGTAATGTTTTCCCATTGTTTGTCTTATTTGTGTTAGTATATTCGTATATTTATGTGTATTTATCTGTTCTTGTATTTATTTATATTGTATTATATATATAGGTTAATAGGTATATGTATATTAAAATAAATATTTATTCCACAATTTTCGTTATTGCACCTACCACTGTTTATCTCTGCATCACCCAAAGGTTGACTGGTAGAAAATGCCTGTGGCATTAAGTCCGCCTATGTACATTTGTGTGTAAAGTGTTAAATAAATAAATAAATAAACTCGGAAAGTCAAGTCACAAAAGAAAACTTAAAAAAAAAACAAAACAAAATCATGGACTCTCTAAACCTGCCTTTGTTCTGTCATTCGTACACCGGTCATAATTCGATTAATTTGTCTGTCTGCAATTAGTCGATTCTCGTTCGTTGAATTGATTTTTTTACCGAGTAGTCTCGATTGCGATACGTGATTGTATTGGCGTTGCGTTTGAGGTGGATGAAATTAACCGATACGTTGAAGACTTGTTGTCTATAGAAAGATATTCTTCAAAGAGATTTGTTTTCCTGGTACCTAAGATTGTTTTTAAAATATAGATTTGGTGTTTTTATTATTTTGTCCCAGCATCCTTACCTCATCTCTTAATACTTGTCGATCATCGGTCTCAAAAAACCTTAAAATTTATTTCCCTGAAAGTCTGAAAATAAAAAATCCGTCTTCTTGAAAATAAAACAATGTAATCGAACTGCCAATATGACCTCTTTTGTATTAACAAACGAGTATTAATCAATGGGATGCAGAATTGCAGACCGTTTGGACAAATTGAACTCTTCGTAATATGAAAATAGTCGGATGAAGCAAAATACCATTTTCTTTTTCATTACGAACGTCGATTGTTACATAGATATCGTTCGTAACCAAGATTTTCAAGATGAACTCTTGTTTCAGAAATTTTGTTTGAAAATGCTGTGATCTCACATGAAGAGATATGAAAAAAAAAAAAAAAATATAGCAGGTGGCCTTTTTAGTTTCTGGCCACCCCCGTGGGAAGAAGGTGTGAGTTTATGTATGTATGTGTATAAGAAAAATTCAATTTATACTTTGCTGCTAAGCCTTATGTTCTTTTATCATATTACATTTCATTGCAGCTGAAAAAATTGTCCGACAGAGTAAGTAATTTTTCGTACCTAAGAAAGAGTATTTCGTCAACTGGACCCACTCGAAATGGACTCGAGGGATCACTCAACTCAATGACATTTTGAATAGGTCGACTTAACTCGCTGCCCAATTACATTATTTGTACAGTCACGGAGTAAAACCGCATCTTTTAGTTTTACCCTACCTACCGCGTTTTCTTACAATACTACTGTTATTAAACTTTCTTTAAAACAATGATGGACGGCAGACCACTGCCTATTTCACATGACATTTCAATAAGCCATTGTAATTATTATTAAATAATAGTTGGTCTATTATGTCACCAATGTTATTTTAATATCTCTTACAAGAGAAGCATCCCACTTCAAATCAATTACAATATTACGCGTGGTTCATTATTTAGTAACATCCCCCGTATCGATAGAGATAATCATTTTCATATCATACAAACATGACTCCTTACACTAGAAAATTTTCAACTTTATTCCATGATCGTTAAAGTTCACGTTAGCTTGTAAGATGGACTCACTCATGGGATAACCGACTACTGTCAGATAAATTAAAACATATTGTAAGTACGATCTAGCTTTTTACCAACTACGTTGGGGTCGGTTTCCAGTCCAACCGGATGCAGCTGAATACCAGTATTTTTCATGGAGTGACTGCCTATCTGAACTCCACAACCCAGTAACTGGGTAATACAATACCCCTAGGTAAGACTGGTTGTCAGAATTTCGAGCTTCTGACGACCCGTAACGAATGTCAAAGATCCACGAATGACAGCCGGGACCAACGGCTTAACGTGCTTTCTGAGGCACGGAAGATAATGTAAGTACCTAAGTAGAAAAGTTATGGTAACAAAGTTAGCTTGGAAACTGAAGTAAACAACAGTGAAACGCGTCAAGGGTCATTAGGAGCAAGTGGTCCTGCTCCATAGGACAATTTAGAGTCTAGACAAAATCAAACTGGTTGCTTATTTAACTATGTATTTGTTATTTTTTATAACACTGATTTTACATTCTGTGATTTCTTGAACTCACACACTGACTTATTAGTATTACTTGTTAAAATGTTAGGAATATCGTATAATTTTACAATGTTTGTAAATATGTGAGCACCATGTATGTCACATATTTAATTTATCTGTAATTGCTTTATTTTTCATTCTTTTTTACCTATCGCGGTATAGTAATCTTATTCTAGATGCATCGTCTTCACATATAATTATATAATTAATGTATGCAAAATATTGTAAAAACATTTTAAAAGAGTAACGGTGGAGTTTCTTGCCCATTCTTCTCCATACGAAAACTACCTTTTGGAAGGGGCGACTAGAATCAATTCTATTTTTGTAAACTTGACGTTCATAAGTGCCTTTTATGTGCCTAATTGAAATAAATTGTTTGACTTTGACTTTGACTTTGAAGTGGGGTAGAACTGCCAAAAAGATTGCAACTATCTTGTGAAATATCTTCCTTTGAATGAATTTTGTTGGAAAAGTAGCTCGTAGCTAAATGACAACAGATCGAGAGGGTCGATCGAAGGCTAAGCTACATTTCCCGCGGTCGGTTCGAAGATGGGTGATCATCTATTACATATTGAGGTCCCTCCGTGCCTCGGAAAGCACGTTAAGCAGTTACTCCCGGCTACCATTCGTAGATCTTTGACAGTCATTTCGGGTAGTCAGAAACCCAAAAGTCTGACAACCAGTCTTACCAAAGGGTATCCTGTTACCCAGTAAATTGGTTGTGGTCAGGTAGGCAGTCGTTCCATGTGAAATACTGATATTCAGCTGCTTCCGGTTAGACTGGAAGCCGACCCCAACATAGTTGACAAAAGGCTAGATAGATTGAGTGGGTAGTGCTATCATAAGCTTGACCGATTTGTCGGTATGCCGATAGAGTAATTTGCTGAGTCGCCTGCCAGTTTATTTTTAGATTAGGTCTGAAAACAAATCGTCGGTCGCCTTTCTGTGTGTGGACAGTTCACGGATTTAATACTTACAAACGGATATAAAATACAACTGATTCCTTATATATAGTCTGTTCACAATCTCCATTCTTTAAAAAAAAAAAAATTACCACATTTAAAAAACAGAGCTGTATTGACAATTAGTGATGGGAAAGACTTAAAAAAATCGAACATATTAAGTATTCGTCATCCAAACTTCGCCGACTCGCTTATCTGAATCAGGGACACAGTCACAATTTCGCAGAAGCTCGCTATTCACATAACCATCTTATTTTAATACCTCAGCCGTCGTCACAGTTTAGCATTGTGGAGTTTTTTCGGTTTTCAAAGTCGTTAGGAGCCGAAAATTCGTCTTTTACGTTTTTTGTGGCCGCGGTCCGCCGCCGTCGCCGACTTTCGTATCGAATATCCGCGTGGCGTTTCAGTTTTTGACTTTTTACTCCCTCCCTTTGTTAGATTTTTTTTGTCGATTTTTACAACGTATTGGCATGAATGTGAGCAATGTTGAGTACTTAAAAATGAAACAGGATTTTGGAAGCGTGTATTGTGTTACCGTTGATGATAGACTGATATCTCATTGAAAAAGCACGACACATTTAATCGTTTTTCAGACTTGTAAGTTGTGTTTCATAATAACAATAACTTTCACATCCAAAGAAGATATTTTTTACATTATTAATTTATAAAAAATAAATTAATAATGTAAAAAATATCAAAGACTCTTCGACAATTCTATACCTATCCTGTATTCTATTCCATTCTTCTCAGTATCCAAGTAATCATATTTCAGAAAACAATATTTCCCATCTCTATTTCTCATACTAAGAAATAAATAAAAAGGAAATAAAACATAGGTAGGTATTCACTAAAGCGGTTACAGGACAACAAAAACCAATTGGAACTAAGGCTATGCTCATAAAATATCGGTTTTTGTGTACCTCATACATCATAACCCTTTTCTTGCGAAACGTAAAACTGATTTCTTGGTTTCTTTAAATTGTCGTGTTCTGTCAGTTCGTGCCTTACTATTGTAACTCACTTTTTTTTCGCCTTCTCTGTATTTGATTGAAAAAAGGGTTTTTAGAAGCTTTAAAAATAATTGGTTTTGCTTTGGACAAAAAAGACGGTCTATCGTTGACATAAATCGCAGAAGAAAAATTAAAAGCAAAAATTTGTACCTCTCTCATGTGTCCAGCGTTGGCATTGTTGAATTTCTTGTCATAGGACCTAGGGATAAAGACCAATCCACGACCATGTAACTTGTTGATATCGTTTTGGTGGTTTAGGCTGTACGAACGAAGTAACAAACTAACTCACATACAAAAATAGCCAGTGAAATTGCTATCCCCTAATCATCATTATCAGCCAAAAGATGTCCACTGCTGATAGTAGGCCTTCCCTAAGCACCGCCCATTCGACCGGTTCTGTGTTTCTCACATCGAGCGGATTGCTGTGGTCTTCACAAGGTCATAATATCGGTACACCTTGTGGGAGGCCTTCCAACGCTACGGCTTTCGGTACGTGGTCGCCACCCCATTACTTTTCGGCCACATCGGCCATCGGTTCTGCAAGCAATATGCCCTGCCCTTTGCCCACTTAAGTTTGGCAATTCTTCGAGCTATATCGGTTATCTTGGTTCTTCTGCGGATCTCTTCATTTCCCCTAATACCAAGTTTTAAAAGAAAGTAAGTTTGCCTCCCTATGGTAGTGGCTATGGCCAAAAACCCCATTGTCCGGTCGGCGGTGTCAGACAGAACCACAACAGTATACAATAATGATTTTTGTTTAATAACACATTGTTCCTCACACGCGGGGCTCGTAAAATATTCATGGCACAAGTTATGAAGAGAAAGTATTATCGAGTATAGTTGTCATCAGGATAAGATGTAGCAATAGCTGTCATTGGTTAGACAACAATTGAAATCAAAACAATAGACTTTGATAGATCGTAAAACGATATATATTTTCTTTAACAAGATAATATTTCAAAAGCTCGCCGTATCAAAGCTAAGACAAACGGCAAATGCGAAGTTCATTATGACATGTATAGGTTGTAAGCAAAGATATTGTGTGATGGAGCCAAGTCAGATGCCCATGGGTGACATAAAAACTCTGGTTAGTCACTAAGCATACGAAAAAGAAGAAAGAAGAAGCATAGAAATATTTTTATCAATGGTTATGAGCTATGCTGAAGATAAAGAAGATAAGTAGGTACTTAAAGTGCTCATCTTCTAAATCTTCTCACATCCACATTTTGAAGTGTTTATTTGTAATTAAATATGTTCGTTACTCAATCACTAACGCATAAAAGCTGAACAGAATCGAATGTTATCTAGACAATAAATCAACAGCCATCTTTGATTAGCATAAAGGATACTTTTGTCCGGATATATGGAGTAGTTCACCTAAGATGCGAGTGAAGACGCCGAGAACAGCTTGTTTTCATATATTTATCTTGATCAGTCCTACTATACGCCATGATAACAATATTTTTATATTCGACAAGCCGTGTGCATGGGATTTCCCATCGGCAAAAAAACTTTCATCCCCTTTTGAACCCCTTTAGTGGATGAATTTTCAATAAGCTTTACTTAGTGCTCACTTTCGATAAATAGGAAATTTTAGAGCAAATTTTCATGCTTAAAGACCCAGTGGTTATGGCTGTGCGTTGTCTGTCAGTGAATTTAAGATTTTTATTAAGTAGAAGTTACACAATTTTGAAGTCAAAACTTCTTCAGGCGCGTTGAGCGATTTTTGGTACCCATAAACTTATGGATTCGTGTCATTGACATGCTTGCGCCGTAGTACCGCCCTACAGAACATAGATGGCGCTAATACCAGTTTTAGGTTCTAACTTTTGTCGCCATGACTGCCATGTTTTGTTTTTACTGACCTGTTTTATCTCACTGACATCACATTATTATAATAATATTCTGTTTCCTCAATCCCGCTGTCCGCCCCTCCTTTAGACCGCAACCCACCTTTTAACCCGTCAACTTGACCTTGTCTGGAACAAGCGTCAGGACCACACATTACTGCAGTACTTATTTTATTTTCGCCTCTTTTTACCCTTTCTCCGAGAATGAGACTTCACTTCCAATTTAGGTATTGAAGGTGGAATAGAATAGACGTTTTTGCGAAGTGGTTTTTCGGTATAAGAGTGGTTATAAATATTCGTGTTATTTGCTTTTTATGTCTTGTACAATGTTAACTCAGAATTATAAAAAACTGCCTGTCACCCTACAAAGTGCTACAAAATAATGTTTTACAACATGGTCTTGTATCGATATCTCTTATGTAGACTGAACCCTACCCCCCCAATTTATAACAATAATGATTAGCGTCTGCCTAACCAAACCATACATTTTTTGACTTTTAAACGTGTGGCGGCATCTACATCGCCACATGCGAACTACGCATCACACTGATATCACGCGAAATCCTGCATCGCGCAAGCAGGATTTACATCAGCTTATATGTAACTTCCCGACATCTATCGTTGGGCAGTTGCCAACCAGAAAACACCCGTCGGAGGATCCTCCCTTTTCTATAGAGGATGAGTGAACTTTACCCCCTGTTTCTCACACCTCTATAAACGTCTTTTAAATTTAAACAACGATTATAAACAAGGGGGTATATTTAAAATAAAATAGAAAGAACACGCTAGCACAAAGATTTAATGCGATTAGTACATCGACGCTTACCCCTGCGATTTCGCTGCGAAAATGCGAATTCTTTTTCATACATTTTGGTTAGTTTTCGCATGCATTTGCGCCAGTATGCTAACGGCGATCACGGTAGAAATTAAAGCGCATAACACTACGTGCTTCGACATAAAATTTTCAACGCAATTAACACCCCTTTTTTGGCGACAAAAAAACGTAAAAAAATACGTATTTCACATGCAATTTTTTCCATTCGTTTGGCGGCCGACGACAAAAAATTGTGCTATTGCTACATAACTGTCTGCATGTAAAATCGGTTTTTCATAAGCTACGAGTGGTTATGCATTGTGGATTCGGGTCAAGCATTTATATGAACGAGTAGCTGGAACGTACAGTTCTTGAATATTTTTCTTTTTCTATTTTTCCATTTGCAACTTGTAAATAAAAGCAAAACAACTGCAGATTTTTTCCGCACCGCGGTTTTTTTAACAGACTGGATTTGTGTATCCTTTTCAAACTGTATTACTACCTTTCACAATAAAAAAATATATCTGTTTGCATTGGATATGGGTATATTAATTATAGGTACCGATGTGCTACTAAAGGATCTACTCTTTATGTCTCAAATTAAATGATGATTATATTGATTTATTTTTCAGACAAGTGTTCGGTTCAGCGTTGAACAGCGAATGAATCCATTTCACTTCGCTGTCAAACGTCAAAAATGTCAAACCAAGTGTTGCCATAATTATCTCTGATTCGATACATTTAGATAGTCGATTAAATATTTAACTATAATACTCGTAATAACTACTAGAATAATCTAATATTTACTAAATGTGATAGTAATATAATTATATGTATACTAGATATGATTTTACAAATAAAAATACCCACATCTTGGCTAATTAACCTTATACTACCTAGTAAATGAGTACATAGAGGAAGTCTGAAAATGGCGCCGGTAACTGAAAAGTTGTGTGGAAATCGGTTGTCATGGTGTGAGGCGGAGGAATGAGGAAGATATCGTGAGGAAAGTTTTGAGTATGAATGTAGCTATAAATAAGAGTAGGAGAGGTCCAAAGAAACGATAGATGGACTGTGTGAAATATGGAGAATAATGAAAAACGATAAAAAAAAATGTTTTATTTTTTTGTGTTGAATGTAGGTAGATTATTAAAAAATATGGGACACGTATTTTTTCGTTTTTACGTTATCAAAAAATTACGGCGATACATTTAATTAAAATGTGGCATGACGTCACGGTTTGGTAGATTCTATACTGTATTGCGTCGTACGAGCCCCCACTCCCCAACTATAATGCGCTTTATCTAAATCATTTTTTATTATGAAGCATAAAATACGTTTGAAATAAAAAAAAATATCTTCTGACTACAGGACTAAATAGAATTTCTTTTTTTTTTAGTCAGGCATCATTCCTAATATTATATGTATTCTTCATCGATTTCAAAAACAAGTAAACTTCTAAAACAAAAACTTGTAAATAAATTAAAGTAAATAAATAAAAACAATTTCCTTGCGCATTACTTACCAAGCCTCTAAAATTCTAAATCAATCACAATCTTAATGCGTCTACGCACCTGATTATTTGGACCAAAGTACCTAAAGGGCATACCTTCATGGTATGCCATGTATTTTGTCTGTGTGCTAAATAAACAAATCTATTCGTGATTAGAGAGTCGATGATTGACGAAGCTATGTGGTGACAATCACGTTGCTATTGATTGACTGCTTTGATCGCATGGAATGTTCCATGAGATACAGGCACTAAGCCGATGTCAGACGCTTCCACATTTTGTTTATTTTTGCCTTTCCTTCGGCATCTATCAATTGAAGTGAAATGTCTGAAAAAATTGACGATCTAACGATGTTGAATTTTGGCTGTCAGCATCTTTCAGTCGCCTACCAAATGATCGAAAAATGAAATAAAAGCAGATGAACGTTCATTCCTATATTATTTTGTTGCTGTCGCGTAAAGTGAACGTGGAATGAAATAAAAATAAAGCTTCGCTCGAGTGGAGCATCTGATACCGGCTTTAGATAATTATATTCTACTAGAAACACGACTTTTGTCATGGAGGGCCCGGAAAAAGCGATCGTGAAGCTCTTTGCCTTGCCATACTTTCATAAGATGGTTAGTTAATACTACAATCACAGTATAATAAAGTACCAGTATTATGTCTCGGCAGTGACCTTGAAATAATTACCAACGGCCGCTCGGTAGATAAAACTGCCGCGCACTCGAGACTGTTCGTATACACTGATATTTCAAAGCGCGTCGTTTCGGTCGTTTTCTATGAAGACATAATACTGTTACTTATTTATACTGTGCTATAATTATTAAACTACCTAAATATCCGAAAACCTAAACCTTATTTAAATTATTTAGCATAAAATAACAGAGTAAACATTTAAAAAAACTGGTTTTTAATTAAAATAACTAGGTTATATTTTGATATTTTATTTATAAATTAATTCTATGACCTTTTGTTTATTTTTTGCAATATAAATTTGAATGCTAATGTTATGTCGTGCACGAATTTACACAAGATACCGTTAATAACGATAATTATTGCAGAATGTAATATTTTAATGAATAAACCAATTAACTGATTACCAATCAGTCAAAAGATGCTTCATTATTTTAATTAGTTCTAATAAATGAGTTAATAGCAATCAATCTGCCTAGCCTTTTCCCAACTTTGTTGCATGGAGCGACTGCCTATCTGACCTCCACAACCCAATTACTGGGTAACCCCTTGGTAAGCCTGATTGTCAGACTGTTGGGTTCTTTTGGGGTTTTGATTAATACCATGTGGTACAAATTTCCGAAAGAAATCCTGTGCACTGTATTTTTCTGCAAAGAAATGATTGAAGTCTGAAGCCGGCTCGCTTTAAGCTACAAGGCTGAAAATATAAGTTTGCATAAATACTACCGCAAGAAATCTTAAATGTGACAATATAAAGTGTTAACTAGGTACCATCTGCTGACACAGATTTTAAATAATTAAAAACAGGCTATAAAGAGGCTCTTTTCCCACAGCGGCTACGTGTTATAGCCGAGATAAATAGCCTATTAAACTAAGTTGTTGTCTGAATGCATAAACGCTATTTGATTTATTTTTACTCATACTTATGTGATTAATGATAACAGCATCGAAAGATAGAGCGACAAAGCGATCGATGGTTAAGCTAACGCTTGCCGCGGTCAGTTCGTGGATGGGTGGCCATCCATTACCTCTCGAGACCTCTCCATGCCTCGGAAACAACGTTAAGTCGTTGGTCCCGGCTGCCATTTGTAGATCTTTCACAGTCGTTACATAGTCAGAAACCCAAAAGTCTGACAACCAGTCTTACCAAGTGGTATCATGTTAGCCAGTAACTGGGTTGTGGAGGTCAGATAGGTAGTCGCTCCATGTCAGATACTGGTATTCAGCTGCATCCGGTTAGACTGGAAGCCGACCCCAACGTAGTTGGGAAAAGGCTGGGGAGATTGAATTAGGTGACTGTTTAATTCAGAACGATTTACTCATAAATGTTGTAATTATTTGAGCTGCCAAGTAAGGTATTAGGCTATTCCTAGGCTAAAGTTAAGCAATAAAATAGTTAAACGAAATAATAAAAACCTAGTTGCTAGTGAGGAGTTTCAGCAGTTCGTTAGCACTTAAAATATTTTTATGAAGTACTTAATTAGGAATGTAGTTATTGCCAATAATATCGAAGTACCTAGTAATACTTTTTAATGTTTAGAAAATAAAGTGGTACTGCACATCAAAAGAAATGACGTCTTTGACCTGACGCAACCGAGTAGTTTTTGACACGTTTAAAATCTTTGATTTTCAAATCGCAACTCAAAGCTCTGGACCAAAGACTCGTACAGTACAAATATTTTCTTAATGTCCCTCGGCAAACTTCGTGTTTCTTCAATCGTCGCATTTCTATCAGTTACCTTCTACACTTGGTAACTGATAGAAATCCGACGACTGATGAAACACGAAGTTTGCCGAGGTACGTTAAGAAAATAGTTGTACTGTACAGACATTACCCTCATTTTATGTGTCGCTGCAGTCGGCTAAAAAAGATACAATGAAATTAACTTTTTATTTAAGATAAACTACAATAGGGTTGATGATTTTCATTATTTTGGTTGAAAAACGCCTGGAACTCCAGTGAAACAAATACGGCCGTAAAAAGAAAGAAATAAAGAAAATAATATATTTATTTAACACAGAATAAAAACCACACAACACAACATAGTATATATACTTCAAGTAAAAAAGAAAAATAAAATAAATAAAAACGTAAAGTGCGTCGTAAGAAATTAGCAGGAAAGTGTGCCTCTCGGCTGCCCCAATTAGGTCCAGTTCAGCAAAAATGCCAGACAACTAGCGCCTGACGCTGGTTTCCAACTGGACCTGAAGTGTGAGGTGACGGATTGAAATCAGTTGTATACTGCTATCTGCCGTAAATGATATCTAAAGAAAAGAAAGGAAGAAAAATATTTTATTTAGGACACGCACAGGAAACATAAACAGTAAGTAGTAATAAAAAATATAAAATAACAAACAAAAAAGGAACATTTAAAAATTAACAGAATAATAACGACCTGTTCGAGGCCAAAAAGGCTCCTATCTCAGCACAATGCAGCGATATAAAAAAAAAAAATACCGCAGCACTGGTATTCTGATAGGGACCTTCTTCCTCATCCTATTAACAATCACAAAAACAAAGTTAAAAACACTCCACGAGTCTATATAGATAGCACTTCAGAAGTCAATCACATTTGTAGTTAGAGTAACATCCACATTGCTACCGAACTACACTCCAGGTTGTGTACTCATTCCAATGACTGAAGTCCCTTTATCACTAGACAACACTATATTTTTGAAATCACTAATGTATGTACACAAAAATATATCAAATTTTAAGAAAATGTCTGATATTCATAGTTTAAATACCAGGAATAAACACAACCTTGCTGTACATCGCACTCGTCTCCACAGAGTAGGCAACTCGTTCATGGGTCAATGTATGCGCTTTTACAACAAACTTCCCATTGACATTCGAAACTTACCCATTAAACGATTTAAAATTTGTATTAAAACCAAACTTTGTAAAAAAGGGTACTATAAAATTTCAGATTATTTAGAAGATAAAAAAGCTTGGGATTGAGCTGCTCGCTCTGCTAAACCTTGTGATAAAACCATAAAACTTGACATTAGAATTATTTAGTAAAATCATTAAAATATACCAGTTTTATTTAAACATTAAAACAAAATGACATGATTACTTTGTAAAGTATAATATTATTTTAATTACCTATTGTGAATGTGAGGACTATGTGGATATTTTTTGAATTTAATTTTTTTTTTCTCATTACTCCTTTTTTATCCTCTCTCAGTTAGTTTTAATGATGGTCTGGCAGTTTGAGTAGTTTATGCGGCCTACCCAAATGTCCTTTCTTTGGTATTGTTCGTCGAGTTGAGCTCCTTTTGTTCTGAGTTGAGCTCCACGATTACTGACAAATGCTTGCACTGACTGGACAGGTCCACTCAAATCTGTGTGGTTCTTTTCTCAAAAGACCATTTCAGACATGAATCTACATGGTCCTCATATGGCTTGACCAAGATTATGTCTGGACTTTAAAAGAGACTGTGACCTCTGAGTTTGTTTCGGCCTTTCTTCTCAGAGTAGTCGGATAGGAAACGCCGAACTCATCTAGCAAAATTTAATATATTTTTAATATGACGTGTAAAAGTGATTCCTATATCCTATTTACAGAATAAACAATTTCATTTCATTTCATTTCATTTCATTTACAGAGTCCTGGTACCAATAAATCATTCACTCAAGACTCTGAATCACGTTGGGAATGCCACTGGCATACGCTTAGACCGCCACATGCCTAAGTCGATGCCAGCGCGAACGTCTGGCCGGCTAGACTATATTGAAAGTCTGGGAATTACTGAGTAGTAATGATTGAAATAAAGATCTTGTGTCAGAAATTGTAGTATAGTTTGAAAACCTGGTACTCATCTTGTTTTCAGTTTATTACTCTTGACATGCTCTTTTGAAATAATTATTTTAATTAAACTATTTATATTAAATTATTATTGACATTTTGATAGAATATTTTTTTTCTTTTCTTTTTTTTACTTATTTAAAGTGATATGCTTGTATTGTATCCATTGACTAGTTATTATTGTAGCCAGTGACATTTGATGTAATATTATGACATTTTATATTTATTGTGGTCAAATGATTTGACATTAATTTGTAAAATGGGATTATAATGTTATTAATGGATTACGATTTGCATGCCCATGTGACGGCAGAACATAGATAACTAACTTTATGACAACACCTATGTACAAGTTTATGTTTGCAAAGAAATAAATGATTTAATAGGTTAGCGTAGAAAATCAAAAATGACTACACTTCCTGCGGTCAATGACCCCAAAAAAACACTTTTTTTAGTTTATTTATTTTTTGTTTAATCATGTTATGATATCGATACCTAATCCGTCTGCGGAGTTTCGCTAATTAGTTGAATTTAATTTGTGTAAATAAAAATTAAATGCTGTTCGTTGGTAAACGCATCACTTGAGAACGGCTGGACCGATTTCGCTATTTTTTATATTAAAATGTTCGTAAATAATTCAGATTTAGAAAAAAAAACAGTTAAAACTCGGATATAATCTCCCGCAAACAGACGCAACGCGACACGGATAGAAGAATTTCCGAGAAGTTTTATTTCAATTAAACCATTTACAGGCACTTTTGAATTGTCAAGGAATCGGTCAGTCAGAAATATGAAGCTAG
The DNA here is from genome assembly GCA_947364205.1 of Agrochola lota. Classification (NCBI taxonomy): domain Eukaryota; kingdom Metazoa; phylum Arthropoda; class Insecta; order Lepidoptera; family Noctuidae; genus Agrochola; species Agrochola lota. The sequence continues at coordinate 3,902,045 of OX376225.1, read as the reverse complement.
TTGCCCGTTCCAAAGCGTAGTAGGTACCTATGGAAATTATCCCAACAGAAGCGCGACGTGCCTGTCTGCAGGAGCCTTAAAACTGAATGTCCTTTTCTTTGGAATTCTTGTATGAATTATTTAAACTTTGACAGGGCAACGTCTGTCAGGTCAGTTAGTGTATGAATAGAAATGCTATTTCAAATCACAGATGTTAGCAACTCGGTATTTCAAGCAAGTGTAACCGCGCAGTAAATATATCACAATAATGAGACCTTGGCACATCGTTAACAGCACGTTTATGTATACAATTAGGTAGGGATTTATTTATAAACAAACTTCTGCGAGTTCGAAGCTTATATACTAAAATAATAACCACATTTTTTTAAACTCCCTCGGGCCCTCACCGCGTCGCAACGCATCGCCCGCCCGCGCTATTAATTCGTTTTCGCTTACCGTTATTTCTGACTTTTATCCTTTTTGCTCGACTCCTAAGGGTCGTAGCGTGATTTTAAATAGCCTACAACCTTCCTCAAGAATTGGGCTATCTAATGTGGAATGGATTTTTAAAACCCGGCTGATAGTTCCAGAGATTAGCGTGTTCAAAGAAAAAAACAAACTCTTCAGCTTTTTATAAACGTTAATAAAAGTTAAGAGACGTTTTTAAAACGTTAGTAGGCTGAGAATCAGCACTTTTCGAACGTCAAAATGATATACTCTCAAAACACCCGCCCTTCACCACTTCCTAGTGCTTTAGCTAGGAAGAAGAAGTGGCACAATAAACTCCCCAGCAGCACAGGTGTCTGTTCAGTTAGAAAAACTTGATTCTATACAATAGTATGTAAAATAATTTACATTACACAAAACATTAAATTAAATTATTTGCCATATGGCCAGTACAAAATCTCAAAAAAAACACTGGCCAAAAAACTTAAAATTAAATAAAAATAAAACATCATACATTGTTTAAACTGTCCGCATTTTTAAGACAACCCACGTCGCTTTGTCTCGATAGCCGATTACAAGAAACGATAAATCGAAATCAAAGCACGTTTATGCTTGTAAAGTAAGTGGTAATATGCCTCGGCAATTAAAGCTCACGGCCACGCGGGCGACTTTTTTGTTGAAAAATCGCGAATATGTGTATTTTTATTTTTGTTCGGGAACGATTTTAAACTCATTGTAAGACATTAATTAGAGTATTGTATTGACTAATTTAAAACAAGGAGAATGGTTAACAGTTTACGCATGTCCCTTACGACGTGTATTTAAAAAAAAAGAGATGAAACCATATAATTATGTCAGTATCTGGCGATAAGTTGGCAATTGAAGATTAAGTATGTTTCTGATTCTGTATTAACAGTATACATAGTGATTTTTAATTCACTGTTAACCATTCAGGGCGTGAAAGTACTCATGATTATGAGCAACTTTTACAATGAGACCAACTCTGAAAAATCGAAAATTTATCAGCTGTTTCATACAAATATTTAATATTTACCCAATGAAAATATTTCATACATTTTCATCGGGTAAATCTTGCATTACATACTTTTTTTTTTGCTATTTCGTAGCTAGTACCATAGTGAATGTTGTTTATTCTAGGGTGCAGTTTATACGCCGTGCATAGGCACTGTCGTCAGTGTTGTATGGATCACTATGGAAGCTTGTTGACAGACGCGTTTTTTCTACGGCGGTTTGAATGTCACTTGCACGTCATGAAACGACGAAACTACCACTTTTATGTTTACTGTATAACCTACATATAATAACATTGGAACAATTAATTCTATCTTAATAAATTTAAACAACTAACTTAAGTGTACTTAATAGGTAATACAGGTTGGTGGCTGCTAGTCCACGTAAAAGCGCGTATTTGCGTTGCTTATGTAGCATCTAAAAAATGTCTCCTCATTATTTAACTAATGTTTTGTAAACACATTATACATTCCAACAATCCTATTACGCGTGACATAATGTAAATTTTACAGGTACACAAATAACAAGAAGAGCCACGTAAGTCATTGCCAAAAATGCATTTAAAAAAACTTTTAACCTTGTGAAGGTTAAAAGGTTAAGGTCAGGGAATTCAAATTACTTATCACCTATCACTGTTTTGGCGCTTATTGAGTATATAATAGAATACTCTTTATTATGACACAATGGGCGGTCTTATCGCTAAAAGCGATCTTTTACAGACAACCTTTGGATGGGTTAAAGGGAGAAGGAGAGACAATACTCCAGGTATTCTGTGGTGTACAATTTACATATACCTACAATAAATAAATACATACATAAAACCTTTATCATCGTTAAAAAGAGAAAAAAAAATCGCTTTCACTGTTTTGACGCTCAAATTGACCCAATACTCCATCATTACGAATCGCTGCTAAATAACACCAAATTATTCAAATCGTCCCATTATTAAATGGTACGAAATTATACAGTAAAAAAAATCGATAATAATTTGCGAAAGAAATACGAAATGTACTCGCAAATACGATACACTAGCTTCTGCCCGCGACTTTGTACTCGGAAATACAATACACTAGCTTCTGCCCGCGACTTTGTACTCGCAAATACGATACACTAGCTTCTGCCCGCGACTTTGTACTCGCAAATACGATACACTAGCTTCTGTACACGACTTTGTACTCGCAAATACGATACACTAGCTTCTGCCCGCGACTTTGTACCCGCAAATACGATACACTAGCTTCTGCCCGCGACTTTGTACTCGCAAATACGATACACTAGCTTCTGTCCACGACTTTGTACTCGCAAATACGATACACTAGCTTCTGCCCGCGACTTTGTACTCGCAAATACGATACACTAGCTTCTGTCCACGACTTTGTACTCGCAAATACGATACACTAGCTTCTGTCCACGACTTTGTACTCGCAAATACGATACACTAGCTTCTGTCCACGACTTTGTACTCGCAAATACGATACACTAGCTTCTGCCCGCGACTTTGTACTCGCAAATACGATACACTAGCTTCTGCCCGCGACTTTGTACTCGCAAATACGATACACTAGCTTCTGTCCACGACTTTGTACTCGCAAATACGATACACTAGCTTCTGCCCGCGACTTTGTTCGCGTGAAATTTCTTGTTTTAGCATCTATCTTTTTCTTTTTCGTGTGGTTAGTGAATAACCTGGTGTCAGAGTTTTAAAGCCACCCATGGGCCTCTGACTTGGCTTCACATGCCATCGAGATATATCTCTCAGGCATGCCGGTTTCCTCACGATGTTTTCCATCACCATTTTTGAAGCAAGTAATAATAGGGATGATTCCGGGGTAAAAAAAATGAAATTCTAATTAGTCCGTCAGTCAGATAATAAAAAAAATATTAGACGCGTATTTTTTGCTTTATCATATGAATAAAAAAATACTTAGATAAAACGCATTTTAAGTTGGGTGGGGGTCGGTACGTCACTAGTACGTATAAAATCTACATACTCGTGACGTCATGACACATTTTACCTCACTGTATCGCCGTAATCTTTAGATTACGCAAAAAAGAAAAAATACTGGCCCAATATTTTTTATAAGCTCAAAGACGGGCTAAAAAAAAATTTTAGTCATCATCCCTATTATACAATACGCACATGATTCCGAAAAGTCAGAGGTGCGTGCCTTGGGTTCGAACTCCAGACCTATGACTTGGCAGTCTGCCGGTCACACCACTAGGCTATCACTGCTTTCGACATAAAATATATCATAAGACAGTACTGTAGCTTGGCATTAGTGAAAGAATTTTCGGAATCCGATCAGTAGTTCTGAAGATTACCCCCCACAAACAAACTCATATTTCTTACCTCTTTTTATTATTATATATTTAGAAAGAAAGAAAGAAAAATAAGACTTCACTTCTACAATTATTTATTATCCCACCTGTGTTTACATTAAAAACTATCTATAGAAAAAATACAAATACGAAAATCAAAGTGACTTTCAATTTATTAGAAGATATAGTGTAGCTGTAGATAGAGGTGGTCTTGAATTACTTGGGCACCCGAAATTGCGCACATCGGATGTCGGAATTGCCTCTTTCTGTATTTAATGAGCGCACACCACGGGCGTCTTCGTCTGTGGCCCAATTTGAAAGAGTTGGCAACCATCTTATTTAGTTTGTCATCAAGTTTATAGCTTCGATTATTAAAAGTAAACAAATTTGGCCGTCGGTTATGAGTTTAGGACACAGGGTCGCAGTCGTCGGCGGCCGATTAAACGTTTGGTGTGAACGCGGCCTAAGAGAAGTGATGTAATAGTCATACTATTACATCACGACAACGAATAAAAGTTTTATATGAAGATGACCAATAATTCGTAACTCCTTTGGCTACATTTTATTAACAATTTTGCAATTTTTAGGGTTCCTTACCTCAATAGTAAAAAAAACGGAACCCTTATAGGATCACTCTTGTGTTGGCTGGTTGACTGGGTGTCTGTCACAACCAATTTGCTCCGAATCTAATGGACCGATCAAGTTGAAATTTGGTACACATATGTATTTCTGTGACCCAAACACGGGCATGTAACGTAAACAAATGAATTTTGAACCACTTTTGCCACTTTTGGGGGGCAAATAAGAAAATTAAAAAAAAAAGTTTTGCAAACTGTACCGTGTGACATATCAAATGAAAGAGCATATTGCGTCTTTCATACTTTTAAACTGAATACTTTTAAAGATATTTAAGAAAATTGTTGAAAATGTACCTTTCCACCCTTATCTCCGAAACTACTGAGAAAAAATACAGAGAATGAATGGTTCTTTACTCATAGATTACAGGAAAATCTATAAGAAGTCTATGATCTCAAAATAATATGGTAGATATCTCAATACTGTGCTTACAAAATTACATTTGCAGTTGGAATGTACGGGAGAACATGTTTTTCGACTACAATGTTAAGTTTGTTCTTTGGATAAATTCATCCTAACTACAGAACCCTTCATTGTGCATAGTCCGACACGCACTTGCACTTTCCACTTCTACTTCATCACCAATTTGTTTTGTGTTCTCATATACTGCCCTTACTTCACTTCGGAATTTAAAGTAGGTAAGTAACTTAGAGAAGATAGATAGATACAGCACTCTCTATTAAGTACACCATAAAAATTACAGATAGAAACATAATGTCATAACGCTAAAACCGGTTTTTTTAAGACAATCTTAGAATTACGAATTATAAGTTTAATTCAATTCATTAAACCTTTTTACCACACTACTCTTTTATAACTTACACCACAGACAGACTTGCTGATATCTAAAGGTACGGAGTCACGCGATTTTATGTGATCAGGTGTCTTTGAACTGGTGCACGAACAGGTTTTGGCTGCTTTCCGTCAACAGTAGCGCAACTTTTTCATCGCCCGTGTACAAGTTAATGCGGACGGTTGTTTGATAGTGATTTATGGTACTATTTGCAACTAAATGTAGTTAGCTGTTTTACGGAATGTTTGTGGACGTAATGGTACACACGGCTACACATCAAGCTATACAATTCCAGTTAATGCTGATCTCCCATTGTATAGGATGCCCGTACAATACGAGGTCAGCTTATACTGGAAATGCATAGCTTGATGTGTAGCCGTGTGTACAAGGACATTTAGTGACCTTATTGGTGATGTTCTTGAGAAAGATCAGGTAGTACTCGCAACGGGCGTGCAAGCATGAACGTAATCGATGAAAAAGGAGTATGTAAGAATTGTAACAGGTGGTGTTCTGTTCTTTCTGCCTACCCCACGGGAACCGTGAGTTTATGTAAGATAAAGAAAAAAAGAAAAAGTATTTATTGAGACTCGCACAGGAAATCACACATTAAATTAAAAACACACTAAACATAAATAAAAACAATAAAAAACAAAGTAACATAAAATTTAAAGAAGTAAGTCCTGTACGATCTCAGCATGATGCTGCGACATTTAAAAAAAAAAGTCGCAGCGCTGGTATTCTGATAGGGCCCGCAGTGATGTCACAGAATTAAATAAATATAATAAAAAATAAAAATAAATAGGTGCGTGAAATACAATAAAAAGTAAAATATATTGCATATATTTTACTTTTGATTACATTGTAATCCGCGTGTCAGGTACATGAATGAGGAGAGTCTCCGCATACCACCCTCTTCCTCCTTTACTTATGACTCCTGAGGAGACATTAGTAAGGTGAAATCTGGACTCAACAGATTCAATATGTCAAAGATTAAAATTATTGTTATAAAGCTAATCATTATCAAAAATTATTTTAACCTCTTCTACTCAAAAAGACATCCAGTTGATGACCGAATTAAATACCATATTTTTTTAAACTTGTAAACTGTGCTTACTTTATAACCGACGCAATATTTTTATTACAGTCTGCGCCACCACTGAAATCCATTTTACGCGGCGCTAGTGTCTATGTCATTGCATCACATTGCATACAAAAAAATGTAGTTCCACAATTTTCCGCGGAATTTCTTTCGTGGCGCGCACTCTACTAAGTATTGTTGTCGATCCATAAACAAGATGATATAATAGACAAGAATTGATTGTCCTTTATTATCTGTCGTTCTATTGACAACTAAATATAGACTACTGCCCTCCAATATTATGTCGTGTCGTTGTAACAGTTCATTGACAGCAATCCATAATAATTGTTATGTATGGTTGTTGATTGATAGGTTCAGGTCAATTATTATCTAACTACTCCTTTAATTTGTATACTCGATCTCGTGTTTGCTTTATATCACCAAAAGAAGGAATGACGCTTGCACAACATTTAGATTGTTGAAGTTTCAAAGTGAAACGTCGAAAGTCACACGAAAAGAACGGAAGATCTTATAATTTTGTAAACACTGTTAGTCGAGTATCAACAATTCGACATTAACGCATCATCAATATTAATTTAATCTAATCCTATAATCAATATATTTAATGACATAATAATAGACCTAATCAACATCTTCTCTTTGAAACGATCATCATACAAAACGTGTCTTTAATAATGATTATTAATTTATTTTATCCATTCTCATACAAAGATCTTGACCCATAAGAGGTATAGTTTCATATTCACACACAGAATGCCAGTAATGCCCTTACTTGGTGAGGCGTTCACTAAAGTACCGTTCCAATGCTGCGATTTATATTAAAAATCTATTATTCATTGTAACAGCGAATCAATTTTCACGCCTCCCTAAGACCTAAGCCAAATATTTGTTGATATTCGAATAGCTCATGACCAAAAGAAGTACCATAAAGAATTTGAATTCAAAACCTAAAAAAAAAACCGCGAATGAATATTGGGCATCGTACTATGGGAGAAATACTAATGGCGGACACAAACGAAATTCTAAATGCGGCTTGAAGCTAGTAATAAAGAAATAAACATCCCGCTAAGGTAGCCCGCGGAATTCAAATTTCTTAAGTGTTTTGTAATTTTCGGGTCAGTGTTTAGGTTGTACGTTGATTAAATAAAAAATAAGATTCGCGACCGTAACAGGCTCTATTAATTATAATCTTATGAATCAGCAATACAACTACTTAAGTTAGAATTGGCCTCAAATGTCATGATTTCAAAAGAATCTTTTAATCAGGGTATTAAGAACTTAGAGAGTTATATTGATGATATTTACAGTGGGTACAAAAATTAAAATTAAAATTTCGCGGCCACAGTGAGACAACACCTTTATTTGTAAACGAAATACCAAATCGAAGTTCGATTCAACAGATAAAATATAGAACCGACAAATCGTATGTTTTATTACTGTAGTAGGTTCTGCCCGCGGTTTGTTTCGCGTGGAAGTCGTAAGATACGCCTGCGCTTTTACGTACTCCGTTTTTGCTTAGCGTTCTTTCAGGCTTTATTTCTCATTCCCCAAGCATCATAGCGTGATGTTAAATAGCCTATAATGTTCCTTAATAATTGAGCTATCAAATGCAAAAAGAATTGATCAAATCCGACTGGTAGTTCCAGAGATTAACGCGTTCAAACAAAAAAAAACCGGCCGAGTGCATGTCGTACCACGCAGAATGAAAATTTTACACTATAGTTGAAAAACGAGTTCTCCCATACATGCCAACTGCAAATGATTCCATTAGATTCGAAGAAAATTGGAGAGACACTCGAGTGATCCTATAAGGGCTCCGTTTTTCATTCGGACGTACGGATCCCTTAAAACAAACAAACTATGACTACTGATGTGAACCGCATTTTGTAGTTAGAGCCTATTGCCATCAACCGGACCACAGATTGAGCTGCTATTCATAAATTCCTGATGGAAAAACCTAATAACACTGCCCAACCTGAGAATCGAATCGAATCGGGTGAAGTGAGCTGCCATTCCACCTGCTGCTAGGAATTGCCACTATTGACAGCTCATTTCACGCTCACTGGTATTTTTTCATTTATTTACGTATTACTATTTCGCGCCAAATATCGACCATTTTGTTTTTTTATTTTCAAACACCTATCTAAGGACAATTGGGTTTTTAAGACAAATTATATAACGATACCTTAATTGTCGAAATCCATCCAACCGCTTGGAAGATACTTAGCAAAAAATTAATTTACATCTATACATACATACAAGATACGCGCGAAAAACATAACCCTTCCTTGGCAGTCGTGTGAAAATATAAATGTTGTAACCGAATAAATACTCGTATTGATCATACCGGTTTCGGTTCCTACTTTTTAGGTTGTGGATGGTGCTGTACCGACAATAGATGAGCTTTTAAAATAATAAAAATAAATAAAATTAGTTTATTTCAAGTAACTAAACTCATATAAAGAAATTCATAAAACAATACCAGGATAACAAGCACAGACAAAAACGAACACTCACAAAGTAACAATATGTCTGCTGCAGCATTGCCGGATATAAGGGCAATCCAGTCTGTTGGCGATCATCGCCAGGACGGTGTTGGTACTGCCCCGCACTCTGGTGCGCCAGAGATGAGCATCGCTTGCGCATCATCGCGTGAAAGCTGTCGGGGCGTGCTTCCGCGAACATGCCAGAACCTAGAACTGAATTATCTTAAATACAAACAGCGCCCAACCGATTTATTACACATCAATAATATAGATAATTCATGAGACGTCTCGTGTCTTGGAAACCTTACGTATTGAGCCAAGTCTCAGAACATATATGTTGATTATCTAATAACACATCTGTTACCTATTGTTTGTTTAAATATCGTACTGTTTCTTTAACAAGCTTTCCTTTAGTGTCGGATTTTACAGGCTAATTTTGAACAACCTCTATTTGGTCTATAATAACAAAACTTCCTATACAGGCTGTTTGGTAGAAGGACCAACACAATTTTCTTAGGCAGAGGGAGCGTCATATCCTAGTTTTCAACCATACAACTTGTATCTTAAGTGTCACGGTAATTGGGAAAATAGGTAATTTGTTATTTTTCAATTACCCGAAATGTCGTTACAACTTTATTGTTTGTGGTTGTAATACAATGCAATAATTTTTTATGTTATCGGCAATGACATTTATGTACGGTTGGTTTTAGAAAATGACTTTTGTGCTTTTTTTGTCTTAAAATTGTGTTATGGTACGAAAATTTCAACGTTTAAATTAAAAAAATACAATAGACTGGATATATTATGTAGTAACCGAGCGCCGAGCACCGGAAGCAGATTTTTGCGGCTTGGCAAAAAAGAGTTTGCTAAAAATGAGGGAATTCCTGAAAAAAAATATCGTTCCTTCTACCAAACACCCTGTACGGCGTTGACAATGTATTCGTTTGAAATGATCTGAAGGCAAATTCCCGTATTTAAAAACGTTTAAATTATGGTTGCAATGTCATCTCAGCGATAACCAATGTCAAAAACTTGTCAAAAATGTATGTAAATTACAGGAATTTTTGACAGATTGAGGTTAAAAAAGGGCCGTTCTTAAAAATACGGGAATCGCTCCTCCGATATTGCAGCCAGAATCAAATGGCCATGGGAACGCTGTAGAGATTCCTGATAAATTTTGCAGTCTAGTATACAATTTTAGATATCATATTAAAATTTTATGATAATAATGACATTGGTAAACCTAAATAGTCAATTCAGATGCAAAGTAAAACAAAATAAACAAATTAATTGTTAAAATGTTTTATCTTTTATAAAGGATTAACATATAATCAACTATAAATAAACATGACTTTGGTATTAAATTAAAAAAATAACTGACGATTCTACCTTTTTAAACTAAGCACTATCACTGCTTTTGTTGTATTTTGATTTCATATACGCTTTATATTTAGTTAGTCCAGGCAGGTTACCCTTTTTGTACCAATCTTCGTCCTTCAGGGAATTCAACCATGCCTTCACTTTGATAAACTTATCATCCACCGGCGCCCAGAAATCCGTAGAAGAGATTCTAGCTATACATGATATATCAGCTACCGTCACATGGTCGCAAGCTACGAACTTGGTCTTCTGCAAGTATTTGTCCAAAATTTCATAAGAAGCAAGCACGTCTTCGATTTGTTGAGGAGTAGGTTCTTTTTGGCCATGTAATAAAACTCCATAGATCAGCGCTCTGCATGCCGTATTGAGAACCGTAGCCTAAAAAAACAACCTCTGATTGATTGTCGCACGTGTTCTCAAGTCACTAGGGTACAGTTTCGATTGTTGTTCGTCACCATATTTTGAAGCCAGATACGTAATGATTGCATGGCTGTCAGCGAGAACAAAATCATCTTCTTCTATCATAGGGATGGAGTGCGCAGGATTTTTCTCCAAATATTCTGGTGTCTTGTGTTCTCCGGCCATCAAATCCACATCTTGAGCTTCGTAGTTTAGTTTTAGAGCTTCAAGCGTCATTACGACATCTCGGACTGTCGGACTTGCGTCGGCTTTGTATAGTTTGAGCGTCATGTTGACGGTGCCGTAAGTAAGGATAGTGTGGAACTAAACCACCAATCACCAATGGTTTATAGCTGATTGTGATACTACCTACATGATTGATGATATGATACTACATACTTGGTGATATGATTTAAACCTTATCTGGTGTGATAAAATAAAACTTGGACACGAGGCAGAGGTCTTCCAGATTTTTCTAGAAGACACAGAGTATAATTCTATCAGCGATGACGATGATGGAAAAGACAAATATGTATGGGACTAACATAAAGCTAACGAAAAGCGTACGTCGATCCTATTGAAAGTCGTTGTCGTTGCCACAAACTAGAAAAATAAAATGTGTGATTTGATGAGGAGGGATAAAACGCACAAGTAAAACTGCAAAAAGAATATAAAAGTTGATGGATCCGGGAAGAGAGAGCCAAAGAAAAGATGGATGGATTGTGTGAGAGAAAATATGAATGAAAAGGGAGTAAATGATAACGTGGCACCTAACAGACGAGAGAGGAAGAAGAAAACATTTTGCGCCGACCCAAGTTGAAATGGGACAAGAGCAGAAACAAGGAGTTTATAAAATTTGCTTATTTTCTCAGTCAATTTCTATGATATCATAATAATTTTTGTTGTTATCTGTTCTTATCATAACTGTCTATTTTTGCAAGAACCCACATTAATTATTACTTCATATTGTTTTTAGTGCCTTATCTTTTCGACTTGTTGGTAAGTCAAGGCAGTTATTAATAGGTACTTGATATCATTCTTATCTCCTGATAAGCTGGCCTTTCTCTTAACTAACCTATATATTCAGAATCCATCATTGATTTTATTGAAACGCTGTCAATCAACAATATGACAGATAATATTTCAACTTTGTTAACATGGAAATTGAGCAAAAATGTATGGGGCTTGGTCCAAATGTCCACCGCGAACGAGGCCTGTATCACTGAATAGTCAATTAAATAAGAAGCAACTTTTACTAAGACATACATTTTAAAAAAACTCTGCCATTGAAAGTTATAGCTGAATGGAAAGTTTTGGGTAAGACTGTGAATGCATTCATTTATACCAAACTAGAAAACGGTGGATGCTCTGTGTAAAAGATGATATGGTTCTAACCATATCATCTTTTACACAGAGCATCCACCTCTATTCCAATAGAGGTGACTACTGAAGCTGCGCTGACCCTAAGTAAATTGTGATAAGGGCAAGATAATGATGAAGATGACTTGCAGTAGGTACTTTTATTTTATTTTACTAGAGCTAAATAGTAAAAAAATTAGCAATAATTGTTAAAACTTCATAAAGCTAAAGAAATACGTAAAATTTTCAGCTTAAATAAAATAAACATTTATTATTAACAAAAACCTTACAATACTTACTTTTTTAAACTAAGCACTTGTTCATTCTTGATTTCAAATACGCTTCATACGCTACCAGTCCGGGAAGATTTCCCGTTTTGTACCAATCTTCTTCTTTTAGTGTCTTCAACCATGCTTGCAATTTGGGATATTTATCATCTACGGGCACCGACACAGCTATAGTAGATATGCTAGCCACACATGATATATCAGCTACCGTCACATGGTCGCATGCCATGAACTTCGTTTTCTGCAAGTATTTATTCAATACTTCGTAAGAGGCATTCACCTGTTCTAGTTGTTCAGGCGTAGGTGCTACAGTTCCGTGTGCTACCGCCCTGGTCGCGGAATTGACGATCGTGGCCTCGTAAAACATCCTTTGTTCGATTGTAGCACGTATTCTTAAGTCTTCAGGGTAAAGTTTCGATTGTTGTTCATCACCATATTTAGAAACCAGGTACGAAATGATTGCATGACTGTCAGCAAGAAAAAAATCATCTTCCTCTAATAAAGGGACGGAGTGTGCAGGATTTTTCTCCAAGTATTCTGGTTTTTTGTTTTCTCCGGCCCTTAGGTCCACATTTTGAGTCTCGTAGTTTAGTTTGAGGGCTTCAGCCGTCATCAGGACGGCTCTAACTGCTGGACTGGCGTCGATTTTGTATATTTTGAGCGTCATGTTGGCGATGTCAAAGTGATGGTTTGCGGGGAACTGATAGATATTGAAGACACCTGCGGTTTATATCTGTTTGTGATACCATGATGACTTTGCACTATAGGTACAAACACCTCCAGATAAGGCTGATATATAAAACGTGTAGTGACGAGGCAATAACAGAAGTTTCTTTAAAACACTCCATAACATGACTCATTTTAAAGTGTTGTATGAATCGAGCCGTTACGGTTAGCAATGAAATTTTATCACCACACTTAACAAATAAATCTTCTGAACATTGTGCGCCCAGTGCCTATTCCTTTTATCACATTCGACTTTATCCTATGTTAACAATACATCTTTTTTTATCAAAACGTATCAAACCTTATCGTTACTACGTGGGGGTTCACATGGATTGTTAGTTTTGTTTTAAGCATTGTGACTACTTTTGTTCAATCGTGATTCCACATACGCTTTGTATATAGTCAGTCCAGGCAAGTTACCCTTTTTGTACCAATCTTCCTCCTTCAGCGTTTTGAACCATACCTTCACTTTGGTAAACTTATCAGCCACCGGCACCCATACTTCCGTAGTAGATATGCCCGCTAAACATGATATATCAGCTACCGTCACATGGTCACACGCTACGAACTTGGTTTTCTGCAAGTATTTGTCCAAAATGTCATAAGAAGCATTCACATCTTCGATTTGTTGGGGTGTAGGTTCTTCTTGGCCATGAAATAAAACTCCATAGATTAGCGCACTCGATGCCTTATTGAGGACCGTAGCCTCGAAAAACAACCTCTGATTGATTGTTGCACGTGTCCTCAAGTCACTAGAGTACAGTTTCGGTTGTTTTTCGTCACCATATTTTGAAGCCAGATACGTAATGATGGCATGACTGTCAGCAAGAAAAAAACCATCTTCTTCTAATAAAGGGACGGAGTGCGCGGGATTTTTCTCCAAGTATTCTGGTTTCTTGTGTTCTCCGGCCGGTAGATCCACATCTTGAGTCTCGTAGTTTAACTGCAAAGCTTCAGCCGTCATCAGGACGGCCCGGACAGTTGGACTGCCGTCGATTTTGTATAGTTTGATCGTCATGTTCACTGTGTCGAAGTGAAGGATAGCACGGAACTGAGTAATACTGTTACAGTTTATATGTAATCGTGGTAATACAATGACTATGCATAATTGGTGATATTTCCCTATTAAGTTTTGATACATAATGAAACTTGGCATGACGAGGCAACTTCAGATGTATTATTAAGAAAATCAATTTTTTTTCATCAGCCTGGTTTATTCTAGATACGTGACTAATGTGACTATATGATAATTATTTATATTTTTGGGTGAGATTATACCGGATAAGGAGAGGAGAGGGGAGGGGGAGGAGGGGATGACAGGGAGGATAAGAGGAGGATTAGGTTATAATGTTGCATGACGAGGCAATTACAGAAGTTTTTCTAGAATAACCTTCGCCATGACTAAACTCTGGTATGAATTAAACTACGAGTATATACACAATCTCAGTTGGAAATGAATTACAAGGAATTGAAATTTGTATCATCACATCTGCCAAATTTTATGGACACAATATTCAAAAACAATACTAAGCATCAACCTTGGAAAACTGAACTTTCACTAAATATAAGTCTAGTATCGCCAATTCGCCTTAAAGAACACGCCTCTGCCATAGCCTTTGCCTTGTCTTTGCCACAACGACGCTTGCTTAAGGCGAGGCCTTTGCTTCTTCGGGTTCTATTCAAATACGTTTCAAGCATCCAGTCATCATTTCCTCAGTCACCTTTTACGATGTCATGATCATTTTTTTTAAACGTTTCTATCAAGTTTCTTATATTTTATTCGCGGGGAATCTTATTGCGAGAATGTTATTACATAGCATTCTGATAATCAATATTATTTTTAGTCTAATCTCTTTCTTCAACTTGTTGGTAGTAATTAAATTATCACGTATTAATGTTGTCCGGATAAGTTAGTCTTCATCATTACGTAGAATCAGATTTTTAATTAATACCTAATTGATACTAGTGTGTTCACTCCAATTCTTTCAATTCATTTGAACATTATTTTTTAATCAGGCCCTTTGATGCTTTCCAAATGCCCAAAACTGCCTACTACCAAATCTTTCTCGTATTTATCTTATTATCTTATTCGTTGACTTTTCAAATACGACACTATTATTCCTTCATCTTGACTTCATTTATTAGAGCAGAAACTGAATAATTGCTAATAACTCGAAGGAAGAATAATACAAATTCAACATGTCTACAGAACAGGTGTTGTTCGTTTATCTGTTCACCCTTGAGTTGTCATCTCCTAAACGATTTATTGACCGTTACTAATAGCAGGTTTGTGAAACCGCGAGATTGAAAGTCGTTTTTATTATGGGCTATAAAAAACTACATTGTTTCGCGATCAAGCGTATGTCTTTTTAGAAGTCTTAGTTTAATTTGTTTTACAATCTGAAGGTCGTCTGGACAGGAAAAATAGGCCAAAAGACTGAAATCCAAACGGTAAACGGTCTGATCAATGTCCTAACATTACACTATTTATTGTCCTGTTATAACCTAAGCTCGTCTTTACAGGGGGGCCATTTCCGTATTTTTAAGAACGGTCTTAATTCTAATCTCAGGCTCAATCTAATAAATAATCCTCTAATTTACTTACGTTCTTGACATGTTTTGACATTTGATTTGACTGTCTCTGAGATGATATTACAACTTAAATGTTGAACGTTTTTAAATACGACAATTGGCTTTCAGATCAATGGCTATGGCAAATGGCAGCTTCAACAGCCTGCATTTTGTTCACGAGGAAGAGGTCACCAGTAAAATTGATAATAATAGGTATATGAAGTTGGACATTATTATGTACTTATCAGAAATCTAACAATTAATTGCTACATAAACAAAATTCTTGACTAAAGAATGTATAATAATGAGTCCTTTATACTGAATATCGAAGTTAGTATTACATAAATGACAGTGTTGAGGTTTTTCTAAAGAATATCACGTAATTCAGAGTTCCTCTTAGGCATAGGCCTCCTCTACCGTTTTCCATTGGGTTCTGTCTCGCGCTACCCTTCTCCAATGGTGTCCAGCCGTGAGCCTCAGGTCATCCGCCCATCTCGCTTGTTGACGTCCTCTATTGCGTTTACCATCTCTGTGGTACCAGTGAGTGACGGTTCTACTCCATTTGCCTTGCTTGTCTCGAATCATGTGACCGGTCCATCTCCACTTCAGGTGGTCTATTCAAGTGAGAATGTCAGCTACTTTTGTTTTTTCTCTTATTACACTGCGTCTTACTCTGTCTCGTTTCCTTATAGAATGTTTATTGTAAATCTATTATCTTTGTCAAACGTGTCTGTAAGCTGGGTTTGTACTAATTGTTCATTCCAAATGAGTAATGAGCAAGATTTAATGTATGTTTAATTTGTTGGTTGGCCCAGTCTTTAGAGTCGAGCTGGCTTTAAAATCATTACTGCCGCAAACATCCCTAGTTACTACGGAATGTTTGTAAATAACTACTCATTTGATGTTACACTAACTTTTGCTTCGACGTTGACTGCAATTATTGTTATACCTTCATAATTTTTCATGTAAAGTTCATCTCTTTGACAATATTTTTTATGTTCACCTTTTGTAACTACCTATCTTGTAATTCATTGCCAATTTGTTTTGAAATGAAATAAGTAGTGTTTGATACAATTTTCCGCGGACCATTTCTGATCAGAACTTCCTTGATTATTGCGCTAGAATAAGAATCATTTATTTGCAAAAAAATATAGGTGTTGTAAAAGTTGGTGGTTGAATGTACAGTCCATATTTTACCTGTTTAGAATATGCAATTTTTTACATTAATAACTGCTACTAAATTTATAAACTCAATGTCAACCTTATCAGAAAATTGAAGTTCAGAACTATTGTCTTGGAAAAAAAACAAATAATGTATACGAGCTCTTCCGTTCAAATATTTACAAATATAACTTTTCCTGCTCTTATACACTTGGTTAACAATATTATGTTCTATTTCAGTTAACTCATACAAAATATTCTTAGAACTTTCGGCCTGATTAGCAGAAAGCTACTGTTATGTCATTCTGTTCCGAAACTATTGTTATTTTTGGCCACGGCGCCCTTGCCCAGTCGACTTGTTGATTTGTCGCGAAGGAGACGGAATTCGTTTGTCTCTTTCTCGCTTAGACAAAGTTTATCGGTTATGTCCTAATTTTATTTTGTTGGACTTTTTTATGTCTCGCTGTTCGTTGTTGAAGTGTTGAGATTTGATTTTTTTGCGGTTTGAAAGAGATGGTGATATTGTGCGTCGTCTCTCTTTCTATCTCAGTCAGAATTGACAAAATATCCGAATAAAAAAAAATGTTGATAAAAGGCTGTTTCTGGTGACTCTTAATTGCAGACAGATTTATTCTAAGGCTAGGCGAAATCTCAACGCATCACATTTAAATTAAAGCTTACCGAAAAAATATAGTCAATTCTCTAATATTACGAACGCCTGAAAACGAAACAAAAGACAATTTACTTTTCCGCCTGATGTGTTCCAAAAACCCGCGTCTTTCAATATTGAGACAGACAGCTAACACATTTCTTTTCCATTCATCTGTCATCCATATCTTGACATAAAAATATCGTATGAATTGTTTATGGCCATTACGTTGATCACGTTCTTTATTCAAAGATATTATTTTAGAGGGATATTTCAAAAAAGAATTATAGTAATCCATGTCATTTGTAGGCATAATTTGAAAATAGAACAGATTATTTTAAACTCTGTTTTTGAAATATCATCCCCATTTCGTTCTAATAAATATGGTCATGTCTTAACAAACTCAACTATGATACACTAATGTTTTTTATATGTAATAAACATTCAACATCCTAATAAAAAGCGCCTTTAATTTTCTACATAGCAACAACGCACATTGCCGTCAGTGAATATTACTAAAGGCGTCTGTCGTCTAAAAATGCGTCGTGTTGAAGCGAAAATTAATCAAGCTGAGCAAAGCTTTCGACGGCTGAAGACTTTAACTTGTTTGCTTCCCTACCAATTTGTCAATATCCAAAGTTTGGAGCTGTGTTGCTCAAATATTTTAATCACCCAATGAAAATCAATCAACTCGGTCAATTGCAGGCCATTGCCGGACATAGACCTCTCCAAAGTTGCTACACAGTATCTCGTTTAATAGGTACGGTAGTATTTTTTTGTGAAACCCTTTTTTTTTGCTGAAATTTAATATGGAATATGAATGAACGAATAGAATAATTATTTGTGTTTGTGAAATAAAGTCTAATTTAAGATGACTAGTCTTAGTACCTAGGTAAGGTATTTTCGGGTAGAATGTACTACTTATCAATATTTTTATGTACTTTGCGTTCGCTATTTATTTGCCAAACATGTAAACAAATACGATTCTTAGGAAAAACGACTGTAATGCGTAGGCATTACAGTCGTTTCGTCGTTCAAACTTAACCTTATGTGTAGACATAAGGTTAAGTTTGCGCTACCACTTCATTTTTTTAATGACTTTTTCAACAATACTGGTCAATCTAAAATCAACTTTATTTAAACTTGCATAAAGTTAATGTTTGTTTAAGTGGAAATAACTTCAATTGGAAACAAGGTTATAAATAGACTTTAGTAACAATTGTTACTTAAAAAAAGAGAGTGTGTTCGTGACCACAGGATGTAAAACTTACGAGTCAAGTATACACAATTCAGTGCCGAGTATACCCGATTCAGCGTCTCCGACCCGAGCGTGACGATTCAGTTTCGTTCAAAGTGCAAAGTGAGCTTAAAGAAGATTTCCCTTCAAAAGCAGCCCCAAAATCCTGAAATATCTGAAAATATTTGTAAATCCCTCCCTAATCTACCCATCAGAACTTTAACAGCGACTGTCTATCAATATCCAACACCGAATTCATTACTCTGAGGTCAAACTCTTTCAATTAAAACTTTCGTAAAATTGATGTTGGTTTCATTCGGTTCTTCAATGTTTACATTGTCAACGGAACGGCAGACAAATAAAATTATGATATCAGATTGTTTGAGCAACTTTGGAATGATTATGATGGCATATTTAACTAGGCTTTTGTTAACTAAAATATTGTTTATTTTTGTTATTTTATTGATGATTGAGGGAAGATTCTTTTACAAATAAAAATATTTGAAAATGAATTTCCCTTTAATAAGGTGAAATATGTTACTGATATAAAGAAAAGAAGGAAAGAAAATACATTTATTTGCACTAAAGGTAACGCACTAAGGAAGAAAAATTCAGATCAAAAACACAAAAAAAAAACAAGTTATTGGAAGACAACTCATTATTTAAACCTGGATTAAAAAGTATACATATATACTTCTTTGCTCAAGTGCAAATTGTTTGCTACTGCCAAGTAGCAAAAAAAAAAAAATTGTCAGTACCTACTCATTTTGAGCAGATGGTTGCGACTACTAAGAGTTGTTACAGGTACAATGGAGTGTTATGACTAAAAAATTTATGAAAAAAATTGCTTCAAAACATCTTAATTTCACCTTGACAATGAGATTATACCTAATATCTAATTAAAATACCTGTATCATGTCAGAGCATTACCACTATTCTCGTATCCAATTACAACTCTACCCGTCCCTGCGCACGCAACCGGCATGATACTGACGTCACACTCTATTTACATCGCCTACACGTGTTTCCTCAAAATATCAGCTGTTCGTAGCACGGCTACGCTCGTAGCGCGTAGGTCGGCTCGTAGCGTATTGATCGTAGCGGCCGACCCACGCATCTACGATTCTAAGCTTTTAACGATTATTTTGTTTTATGCGTGGATTTTTTTGTTTTATTGTTCTTATTTATGTTTAAATGAATCTTTATTTTATTCTAATTAATTATATCAAGAAATGGCAATGAGTTTAGTCGCATTTACCATAAAATGTGACGACTATGCGGGTTGTTACCACGCATGTGAGATGGATTACAGCATTCACACATATATTAAAGATTGTCTATACGTGATCTATGGCAAATACGCTACTTATATTTTCAACCTTTTAAAAGACCTTTTTAACTCATAGTCTTCAATTTGAGTACAATCAATACTATCAAAACTCAATCAATCTGCCTAGCCTTTTCCCAACTTTATTGGGGTCGGCTTCCAGTCTAACCGGATTCAGTTGAATACTTGTATTTTACATGGAGCTACTGCCTATCTGACCTCCACAGATACTGGCTTTACACCTTGGTAAGACTGGTTGTCATACTTGGGTTTCTGACTACTCGTAACTACTAAACATCTATCAAAACTATTTAGTGAAATGTAACTTCATCTTCACTTCATCGAAAAACCTTAACAATATTCTCAATTTCTAAATACAGCAAGCCTTTAGAAACGGTTGCAAGGTCTGAACAATAAATTAAGCTTGAAAAGTGAGGGCCCGTAGGGTCAATATAAGACATAGTAAATTGAAGTAGACAGCTGATGGCCGGCACCTTCTGTTAAACCAACTTACCTTTAGGTTAATAGCTAGACTGATTTTGCTGTTTAAGAAATATCATTGGTGGATATTAAAGTAGGATATTAACTACATAATGCTCTGGAGTAACTGAAGATGTTGATGTTATGAGAGTATTTCATCAATTACTTACTATACATCTACTATACAGGGTGGAAGGGAAATCGACGCGAAAACTGATACCATGTATTCAGTACATGATACTGAACTCCCTGCGTTGAAATTTCTCGTTGGTTATTTTTTTTTTTAAACAGCTGTTCCATACATTTTGACCGCGTAGGTATTGCACACTTCTATGAAAGAGAAGTTTTTTATCCGACGAAAAATCAGTTTTCGCGTCGATGCCATCCTGTATATTATTGGATTTTTCCATCTGAAATTTCTCAGTAGTAGCCTGGAATCTGGATTTGTGCCCAGTTGATGGCAAAAGGCTGGCCTCCATTACACTACATTACATGGGACTTAAACATAACTGGCGAAATAACTTACGTATATGTACTATTCTGCCCTTCAGAAAATATAGGCGTGGCGTTATATTATATTAATACTTAAATACTAACTTACAAAAACACCATTAAAAGCAAATTAACAGCCACAAAAAGCGCCAATCTTAGCGAAAACAAAAAACGATCATTATTTTCCTTAACATACCCACTACAGTCCTGTAACAGTTATTTTAACTGCAGCCACCCAACAAAAACCTTATAGTAACGAGAATAAAGACCATTTTTATTTTGACAGACTTGACAGTAGCAGCAACCCAACTCCGACCTTATGGCAAAGAAAATAAAGATTACTGTGGTTTTAACAGTGATGTACAACTGAGGTAAAATAACTGAAAGGACAGTACCTACATTAATATATTTCTATTCTAGTTCACGACATACATCGCGATCAAAATAAAATTACACCCCCAATTTTTCCCAAGATATGACTGGCGATAAATCATGACAGTTTTGCCTGACGGTTTCGCTTGACCCTCGTATTGTGCCTTTCTGAATCATATGAGCTTGATGGATGGCAGCTAGCTTCTTAAGGGTAGTTGTATAAAGCTTTGTGACTATATGAAATATGATTCTTATTGCGTTACTTTACCATTCTTAAAGGACGACTTTAAGTAGTTTTTACGTATGTATTCGTGAAAGTTCGTCAAAGTTAAGATAGGCGACACATTGTATACTAAAAACTTTTTTTTTCGTTTTTGGTCTCATTGTACATGACTAGTATCAGTATATTTAACTGTCTTTAAAATGATACACGTCATCATTATTATATTGCCCTTAACCCAATTTATTCTGAGCCGGCGCAACATATCTTTTCACCCCCCAAACGCAAAAAGAGGGGTGTTATAAGTTTGACCGCTACGTGTGTGTCTGTGTGTGGCACCGTAGCTCTTAAACGGGTGAACCGATTTGAATGCGGTTTGTTTTATTTGAAAGCACGTTATCTAGCGAGAGTTCTTAGACATGTTTAATCACAATCGGTTCAGCCGCAAGATTATCAGCTCTTTTCTAGTTGATGAATGGATGTGAGCGTCTTCCACAGGTCTGATCGATTTGTAATTTGGTATTCTGTTACTTCTATGACATTAAAAGAACATGTAACCTTGAACTGATGCTGCAGCATCACCTGGAATTTGCAGGATACCCAACTCCCTTACCAACTTACAGCACAGGTATCGTGTGTGGGCTCATTGGAATGGTCTCAATGAATAGGTTATACATAGATGGTGAACAGGGTTCGGTGATGAAGTAGGAAAGAGAAATGAGGAAATGTTTGTGAAGGCGTATTTTACATTTTAATATAGTTTCACTTGTTCTTCCCTACTTCTCTATTAGTCATCTCTGTATTCACCCCCTTTCCAGCCATATTATCTTCCAGACAGTCCATCCATCGTTTCTTTGGTCTTCCCCTACTCTTATAGCCATCTACATCCATACTCAAAACTTTCCTCACGACATTCCCCATTCCTCCGCATTACATGCCCATACCATGACAACCAATTTCCAAAGCACTTTTCAGTCACCGGTGCCACTTGCAGACTTCCTCTTATGTACTCATTTCTTATTCTATCAAAATGATACGTCATCTTTCTTTATTATGTTATGCTATACAAACATACTATATAAATAATATTATCTATTTTGCCACTCCGATACAATCCACCACTGTTGTGTAACCTTACCCAACCTAGCAACGCACTCAATTCAAAACCCTCGACCCATTTGACATACAACCCTAAAATGGCAACGCATTGTTCACTCAACCCTCCGCTGACACGTGTGCAGTCACACCCCCACCACACCTAAACACGATACACCCCCACATTGACTCTTTGTTAGTCAAAGTTTGTAGCTTGCTAAATTGCGTGGTACACTGTCCGTGCCGTGCTTTTTAAAACTATTTTGTCAGGCTTGGCATTTTTAATAATTATTGTGACGTGTTGTGGTGACGTTTGATATTTTGTATAGATATGGTGTCTATATTTCACAGTGTGGATAGATTTTTTTAAATGCAGGGCTGTCATTTCTTTTAAATTCGGTATTACTGTGTCAGATACAACTTTAGCATAGATAAGAAAAACACAAATTCGTGTCATATACAGCTTTTCTGTTAGATTTTCTTAAGTTAACAGTTAGGTTGTATTCAAATTCAAATCTTTATTGCATATCACATGTGTTTACAAGGTCTTAATAATAATAATAAAGTTCACATGGACCCTGTCGGGCACAACAATTTCATAAAAATATGAGTAGTAACATTTATCTTTAAAAAACAATCAAATACAATTACATTATATAATATCACATTTAAATATGTGACATACGTCTTTGCAAATTCTCACTAGCTGTAGGAATCATGAAAAAGAATTAATTAATTTCAAATAAAAATCACATAAATTAAATTATTCAATTAAATTATTTCTCAGTAACAGCCCGGAGTCTGGATGTATTTATCTGTCTTACATGGGACTTTGACATAATTGGCGAAATGTGGGTGTACTGTAGCCCTACTACACGTCTAGTCTAATCTAACCTAACCCTTCGGTGATAACAGGCATGTTGTAGCCAGGAAAATGACGTACACTGATGTAGAAAACTTTTCATCATCCATCATATTGCACTTGGTACAAGAATCTCTTAGTAGGTTTTGCTGCGCATAATTCCGGCATTTTATGTACTTTATAACACTATATTCTTAAGCACTCCCAAAAAAACAACAAATGAATTCTTAAATGACAAATCTTTCAATAGGGATGATGCCTGGGTAAAAAAAATGAAATTCTAATTAGTCCGTCAGTCAGATAATAAAAAAATATTAGACACGTATTTTTTGCTTTATCATATTAATAAAAAAATACTTAGATAAAACGCATTTTAAGTTGGGGAGTGGGGGTCGATACGTCACTAGTACGTAAAAAATCTACATACTCGTGACGTCATGGCACATTTTACCTCAATGTATTGCCGTAATCTTTAGATTACGTTAAAAAAGAAAAAATACGTGTCCAATATTCTTTTATAATCTCAAAGACGGACTAAAAAAAAATGTTTTGTCTTCATCCCTATTAAATGATGCTGCTTGTAGGTAAATTCTTATTATTTTGATATCATAATTGTAATTCTGAGTGTTTATTTTATTGTAATTCTATTAATATAATATTTTTGATAATTTATAATCTATATATTATTATGCCATGTTAGATTGTCTTATGTTAAGATTAGCTTACCTACTGTTTTATTAAATACCTAATTGCAGAAGAGTAACTAATAATAATATTAATTCTAAATATATTTTTTGAAAATTTTGATTGTCGTAAGGTAAAATTTATCGTCAGTATTTGCAAAAATTCAATGTTATCTGTATAACTAACTACATTATGAACAAAAAAATGTGGACGAGACACTTAATTTGTAACCAGGACCACAACAACCCAATAAAAGTAACCAAAAAATAAAATAAACAAAAACACGTCCAAACACAATGCAATTTGTTTTACAAACAAAACATTTACGAAACCAATCACGATGGAAAACATTTTCGCTTAGTCGACTATTTTCGTTTATTTGTCTGCTATCAACCCTAGGTTAGTAATTCCGACCAATTGTTTTCGTTCGACCGTTTTGATTGGTGATTCCGATTGGTTTCAAATTTCGAACGTAGATGTGCTTTATTTGAATTAAATCGGGTTAATTGGTTGTTGATAGAGATGTGTGAGTGTTGTGGTCGGGTTATCGTTTTTTTTTGTTGTTGTTGACTTTAGTGATGTCCAATATTGAGATGGTTGTCGATAATTTGGTGTAGTGCTGCGGTGTTGATAGTTTGTTAGTTATGGGTTTGTGTAGACTTTTTAATTTAGGTTTGTATTATATTCGAGATGAAATAAGGTTACCTTTAATGTTGTGAACGATGATCAGTGAGCAAGCGAGGTGATCAATTTCTCTTAACTTCTCTGTAAAGAAGGCTTTTCAGCAATAAAACTATAGGCTGGTATTGGATAATAAGTTTTGTAACTTATCCTAAAACTTCACCTACTTTTTGAAATTGTAATGGATATCTCAACAGTCAAATAATACTGCAATGATTTCCAATAATTCTTTTTCCTCCCATTCTTACGATCAGCGCAAAGGTCCGTTCATAAAATTTGAAATATTTCATTAATATAACATTCCGTACCCTGTGGACGCCCGTGGAGAGGGGCCAAGGGGCTTCCTGCATTCCTAACAATTCCTCCGCCCTTCAGTTTTACATTAATCTTTGTAATGTGTTTTGATACAAGTTCTGGTTAATAAGTCAATTTTGTAAAGGAATAAAAAATGTAGTTTAATACATGAAGTTACGCATTCTTCCCAGGGGGTAGGTAGTAACTACAGCAACACATCTGCTTTTATCCTTACATACTTAGTCCTTATGTTTCGTTTACTTTTATACACACGCATGCCGGTTGCTAGTGCTACGCATCTTACCTTTCTAGCGTTAATTTTTAACCCCCGACGCAAAAAGAGGGGTGATATAAGTTTGTGAGTGTGTCTGTCTGTCTATGGCACCGTAACTCTTAAACGGGTGAACCGATTTGATTGCGTTTTTTATTTTATTTGAAAGCAGGCTTTCTAGCGATGATTCTGACGTTTATCAAAATTCGTTCAGTCGTTTGAAGATTATCAGGTCTTTTCTAGTTGATGAATGGATGTGAGCGTCTTCCACAGGTCTGATCGATTTGTAATTTGGTATTCTGTTACTTCAATGATATTAGAAGAACATAGTAACCTTGAACTGTTGCTGCAGCATCACCTGGAATTTACAGAATACCCAACTTCCTTACCAACTTATAGCACAGGTATCGTGTGTGGGTCAGGCCTAGGTTGTTAGCTGGGTCTGGTGACGTAGTAGGAAAGTGAAATGACGAAATGTTTGTGCCGGGGTTTTTTTTAAATTTAATATAATTTCACTTGTCTTTACAATAAAATTATTATGATGAAACGAATCTGTCTCTTTGTTTAGCAGGAACTCAAATACGACTAGTTTTCCCCATAAAAAAATATTTGATTTTTATTGAGGTTTTTTAAACATTTTTTTTTTTCTATCTTTGCAGGGAGAAAAAGACAACGGCAAGAACTGCATATTATCCTGTGAGAAGAGGAAAGCAGATGACACTGACATTAACAAGGACTTGAAAAAGGTAAGATATGCTTCTGACACATAACATAACATTCCTGCAGTTATGTTTAAGTCCCATGTAATATGGGGCGAGCCTATGGCCATCAGAACTGACTACAGGCTGCTACTGAGAAATTTCTGAGAGAAAATCCTAATAACACTTTGCTCGACCTGGGAATCGAACCCAGGACCTCATGCTCAGCAGTAGTTTTACGACCACTAGATCGACGTGGGACATTAAATGATAAAGAATCATGTTATATCATGTGGCTTCATCAACCTAATTCTCTTTTCGGCTTTTACACCTTCTTCCACAATAAAGAGTAATCCAATTGTTAATCCAGAGCTACAGAAAGTACACCAAGTACAAAAATAACACTCGTACTACTCAGAATTTCAAATGCTCGCTCCTGAGTGTACTAAGGATAGTGCTCGTCTACAATGAGGTAAGATATTGTATATATAAGTATGTCTGCCTTTATGTGTAACTAGTTACCCGCTCCTGCTCAAGATTTCTTAGGTAAATGAAACTTTAATACTGACGTATTACACAAATAAAACTTCCGGAATAAATTCTATAAACGATGGTGAAAACCTCATCAAAATCAGTTGCGTGGTTTAAAAGAACAACGCGGACATACAGACAAACGTGAAAAGCGACTTTGTTTTATATATATTGATGAAAATATTGGATGGTAAAAGTTAGTAAAGGAACGTTATGTAGATAGATTAGATTATTATAACGTAAAAGAGGAACTATACTTCCATTTCGAAGCTACAGAGTGAAATACAATAGACAAGAACTGTATTTAGCGTCGAGAGCAGAGAGAGAGAGAGCTCTGCTCTCGACGCTTGACGTGTCCACACGTCGGGTCCGGGTTCGCAACAAGTCAAACTTCATTCTTAGGATGTCTCGTTGAGAGGTGATTCATTCAGGGTTCTTTATGACTCTTTAACACAACAGAGAACAGAACAGTTAGACGGATTAGGCTACTAAATATACGTCGTCTATTGTATTTTATAATGGATTTCCGCAAAGTCACGCCTGAGTCAATTAACTACTACAGTGTGTCTGTTTGTTTGTTACTTCTTGAAACTTCTACACACATAACATCACGCCCGTATTTATCGAAGGGTTAGGCAGAGGAGTTCCTTTAGTACACTGACATTTCGCCAGTTATGTTTAAGTCCCATGTAACAGTGGGCGAGCTTAATTTTTACTAATTAACTAATTTCAGCATCGAGTTCTAAACAATAGTATAAAGGACATTGGATACTTTTTATCTGGGTATATTTGGTAGTTCCCCGCTTAGAGAGCTCGTGGCTTAGTATCAACAGCCGCATGGGTCGATACATCAGGTTAAGTTACGCTTGCCATGGTTGGTCCGTGGATGGGTGACCATCTTTACATACCAAGACTCTTCCATGCTTTGAAAAGCACGTTAAGAGGGTTTATTCTGAAAGTTGGCAACGTCGCAAATAGTTGTCAAAAATTTACCTGTTTTGAATAATTTGCCAATATTACTGAATAGATATAAGAAATGTGGCTGACTAGCGAACTAGAATATTAATAATGAATTGCAATTATAACATTGAATTTGATGTTGTACCCATTTTAGGTGTAAAAAACGCATTTGGAAAGTTTCCAACTAGTTTTTTTATATCTAAAACTAGACATTCGGTGTCACGATATTAATTATTGCATTTCATAATCAATATTCTAGTTCGCTAGTTAACCACATTTTTTATTTCCACACACTAATATTGCTAAATTAATCAAAACAGTGAAATATTTGACATCTGTTTGCGACGTTGCCCACCTTCAGAATAAACGCTCTTAAGCCGTTGATCCCGGCTGTTATTCGTGGATCTTTGCCAGTTGTTACGGGTCGTCAGAAGCCCAAAAGTCTGACAACCATTCGTACCAAGGGGTATCGTAATTCCCAGTTACTGGGTTGTGGAGGTCAGATAGGCAATCGCTCCATGTAAAATACTGGTATTCCGCTGCATCCGGTTATACTGGAAGCCGACCCTAACATAGTTGAGATTGATTGATTCTAGCGTATGGCACTCGTGGGTTGCAGCTGAAAATCAGCGACAGGTGGTACACTTTGTGTTGCCATCTGACATTATGCTGAGCTGAGGCCCTTTTGGCATTACAAACATTGTTTTCTGTTTTTTTATTAAGTTATAAGGTGTATTTTTCTGCTGTAATGCCAATAAACGCATATTTCTTTCTTTCTTTCTTTGATTGATTTGTTAGCTCTCAGAGGGTCGAAGTGCAACCGCGTAAGCAGAAACTACTTTAAAAATCCGTGTGCATCATATTTTTGATGGCATTTTTCATAGCGTGTTTCTTGGTTTTTCTTAGTAACGACTTGCAGGTCAAGACACCCTTAATAAAACTCTAAAAATTCACCCAGCACGAACCGTCTGCTCATAAAATTCACCTCAACACTACACTGTCGTGTGTATAAATAAAGACATTACACTGGCGAGCACATAAAGACGGCATTACTACACATCGGGACAAAATAACTTCGATCACGCGATCAAATGTGGTAGAACGGTATTACTTGGAGTGCCCATAAAATGTGAACACAGTAAGTGAGGAGCTGGTGAATTATAAATTGTGAATTTGTGACCACAGAACACCACACACACTTTATGTTTTGTTAAATGTGTGTAAATGATGCAGGTTTTGCGGTGAGTTAAGTGGATTTTCATGTTTTAGCCAATGATTGGCAGCAGTTTATTTGAATGTAAATTTTAATTTAATTGCCCACTTCAATGTATATGGCTGTGGATGGAAAACCGTAAAAGTGGTAAATGTAATAACGATTTACATTGACATTAGATGGTAAATAAAATCGATTGCACTGGAAACAAACGTCAGTTGCATCTTTCTTGTAAGTTTATAAATAGTGTAAAATACGGAATTTGTTATTATTAGCGGCATTTGTTTGAACGACTGCCAGGTGGGTCTTGTGGTTGCAAGCGTCACTGCTGAGCATGAGGTCCTGGGTTCAATTTCCAGGTCAACAATCATCTAACATCACCCCTTCGCGAATCGAAGGAGTGATGTTATGACACGCTGCTTGAAAAAAAAAAAAACTTCAACTGCTCTATGAATAGTTATTTTAACGCCAAGCAGTTTGCAAAGAACTGCAATTTCATTTTCAGATTTTCTTTAGAGAACGTTATGTTGGTTCCGATTTAAATACAACGATATTACGTGACGCCATAGTATTGGCACGTGACTGTGATTGAATCACGTTTCTGAGTTGCCATGGCAACACCATTTTCATACACACTTTAACAATATGACGCGATGTGAACTGAACCAAACCCACATAATCTATATCTAGAACATGTATCTATATAAATCCTATACTATTAAATGAGCAATATATGTATATATATATTTTTGTAATCACGTCTCGAAAACAGCTCTAACGACTTCGATGAAAGTTGAAATATAGGGGTTTACGGGGGCGAAAAATCGATCTAGCTAGGTCTCATATCTGGGAAAATTCGTTTGCTCCGTATTTTCGCCCGTGCAGAGCTCGGTCGCCCAAAGTTTAGAACAAGATGGCTACCTTAGAATAATGACATGGCAGCATGGAATTAGTAAGTACCTACTATCATGACAGCATGGAATTAGTATGTACTTTACATGGAATTATTAGGTATGAACTTTCCTATACTATTAAATGAGCATTCTCTATTTTCACTAAAGCAGAGCTCAGTCCCTTAGTTACTAAAAATTGAATGTTGTTCGTTGGAAAGCGCATCACTTGTGAACGGCTGTACCGATTTGGCTGTTGTTTGTTTTAAAATATTCCTAATAATGTAGTCCGAATTATGTGAAAAGTTTCCCGAAAGATCTTTAAATTCTGAAAAACCTAACGCCTTTATTTCTATGGGCTGTTTATATGAACTGTTTAATAGGACGTCTGTTGGCGCTGCTAGTAGAAATAAAATATTACTAGGAGTAATGTTGGGAAACATGTCATTTTCAATGAGCTGGAATAAGGAAAATTTCATGAGGATAGTTTTTAGTATGAATGTGGATGGCTATAACAGTAGGGGAAGAACAAAGAAACGATGGATGGACTTAACACACACACTACACACCCTCACTCTTCACACCCTCACCCATTCTTACATATATCACAATTACACGCGCGATCTGGCCCTTTTCTATGCATAATGCTCATTTATTTGCAAATCATTTGGTCATTCATTCATTCATTAATTTCATTTTGTATAATTTTAAGTTACCCATTAATTTTTAGTTTTGCATGTTTACATTGTCCACGTTTCAATTGCATAATAATGACAAGTGGAAGCGCGGAGTCTCCTAACACAAGCAATTCCTTGCTTAAAAGGTGATCTCCAATAATCTGTATTGTAATGCCCTATGAAATTGAAATAAACATTTTTATATATTTTTTTTATACTGTGTGGGAGATGATATGGATAGAAAGGGGGTGACTACCGATATGACGAATAATAGAGAAGTGTGGAAGAAAAAAATATGTTGCGCTAAGGGCAAGAGAATGATGATCTAAGAAAAAAAAGAAAAGAAAAAGTATTTATTGGGACTAACACAGCAGATCACAAATTAAACTTATCAACGCCAAAATCACTACTACGATAGAGGGATTATATCAACTAACTAACCATAAAAAATAAAGTAAAATGAAAATAAAACCAGAAAGGCCTCGCACAGAGGCCAAAAGGCTGCTATCTCAGCATGATTCTGCGATATTTAAAAATAAGTGTCGCAGCGCTGGTATTCTGATAGTGTGTAGTATTGTGATGGTGATGTCATGTCCTTGTCAATACACGTCATGGCTGTATATTGCTTATTTACCTAATATAATAGGTAGGTATACCTAACCCACAGTATAAATAAGCAACAGTATTCTATCTTCGTAGAAAACGACCGAAACGACGCGCTTCAAAATCTCAGTGTATATCAGTGCGCAACAGTATCGAGTGCGCGGCAGTTACGCACGGACGCGGAAGGTTTATCTACCGAGCAGCCGTAGGTAATTATTTCAAGGTCACTGCCGAGATATAATACTGCTACTTATTTTTGCTGTACCTGACCTCCTAAACCAGAGTACCTAATCCAAGCCAAGAACACTAAAACAACAAGCCCGAACAAAAACAAAACAAACAAAAAAAGTCTCAAACTCGTTCTTTTCGTGGTTCTTCAAGAGTGAGGTCATTTTGTTTTCATTATCTCCGCAGGGGGCGAATTTACGACAAAGAGTGCACTCCACCTTAATTTAAATACATTACACGTTTTGAAAGACTCTGCGAACATCTTTGCGGTGCTAGATGATAATTGCACAAATTGACAGCCTGCGTCAATTTGCCGGTGCTTTGCATATCATACAACTGTCAAAAAATGACAGTTGTCATTTGAATCATGTTCTGTGCAGCCTTTTAACAACTATATTGGAATAGGTTTCCAGTCTAACTGGATGCAGCTGAATACCAGTATTTTACATGGAGCGACTACCTATCTGACCTCCACAACCCAGTTACTGGGTAACACGATACCCTTTAGCAAGACTGGTTGTCAGACTTTCGGACTTCTGACTACCCATAACGACTGTCAAAGATCTTCAAATGACAGCCGGGACCAACTGCTTAACTTGCTTTCCAAGTCACGAGGAGGGGTCTCGGTATGTAATGGATAGCCAGCCATCCACGGACCGACCTCAGCAGGTGTTGCTTAACGTCGCGTTGGTCTAGTGGTCGCAAGCGCTACTGCTGAGCATGAGGTCCTGGGTTCGATTCCCAGGTCGGGCAAAATGTTATTGGATGTTTCCATCTGGAGTTTCTCAGTAGCAGCCCGGAGTCTGGATTTGTGCCCGGTTGATAGCAATTGGCTCGCCCTCTATTACATGGAACTTAAACTTAACTGGCGAAATGTGGGTGTACTATAGTAACACCTCTGCCTAGCCCTTCGGGGACAAGCCGTGAAGTTATGTTAAGTCTAGTTTCTCTTCGATGTTTTTAGGGTTCCGTAGTAAACAAGGAACCCTTATAGTTTCGCCATGTCTGTCTGTCTGTCCGTCTGTCTGTCCGCGGCTTAGCTCAGAGACGGCTAGTACTAGAAATCTGTAATTTGGCATATGTATACATAATAATCATGCCGACAAAGTGGTAAAATAAAATCAAGAAGAATTTATTTTTTTAGGGTATCTCCCCTACACGTAAAGTGGGCATGCTTTTCTTTTTCCTAATCTACTCCATGTTGTGGGGTATCTTTAGAAACGTCTTTCAAAAATATTGTGAGTTTGTCAAAACCATTTTTGGATTCAGGAATCCGTTTGCGAAATATTAAGCTTTTAACTGAAATTTTTTGTTAGAGTCAAGTGTCCCCCCCCCTTTTCTAGCTAAATGGTTGTACTTGGACTTGTGAAAAAATTCACAGCAGTAGTATATATAACGAAATTAAAAGGAAAACTATTAGAGCTAAGTAGGCTCTACAGGTTAACGAGTAATAATCGACCAACTTAAATTTGCGGTTTGAAAAACATGATCTCCCATACATTCCGTATGGGAGAACATGTTTTTCAACTACAATGTTAAGTTTGTTCTTGGGATAAATTCATCCCAACTACGGAACCCTTCTTTGTGCGTGGTCCGACACGCACTTGGCCGGTTTTCTTCATCGTAAGTCCACTATCATCAAACAATAACTTTGAAAACCAGTTCTTAACACACCTTCATACTGTCAATACATCTGTATACTCCATTTGAAATAAGATTAAAATCTAAATAAACCTTTTTTACAGTCCAGCCAGCCGATTTTGACTTCAATACCGTAGGCATAAGAATGGCATTAA
This sequence comes from Agrochola lota, assembly GCA_947364205.1. Lineage (NCBI taxonomy): Eukaryota > Metazoa > Arthropoda > Insecta > Lepidoptera > Noctuidae > Agrochola > Agrochola lota. Next base: position 3,869,111 of record OX376225.1, on the reverse strand, counting down.
AAGCAAAAAAGTGGTTACAATACCAACTGTTTATTGCAGCTGCCATTTGTCATGCCACCAACGCAATAGAAGACAAAATCGGTTGTACTGTAAAAAAGTTTTAGTTAAATGTCTAATCTTATTTCAAATGAAGTATACACATCTTTATTCGTAAACCCTGAGCAAAACCACGTGCAAAAGTCAGCGAGAAATAAATTGAAAGTTCCAATAGAAACTGAATACTAAAGTAGACATTACCATACGAGGTTCAACTCGAATGCCATTAATAAATCAAATGGGAACTAAGTTATGTTTGTTTGTTTGTTGTTAACTTCGAGGGGAATATATATTGAGCGTAGATTACCTGGCAGAAATATTGATAAGAACTGTTTGTGTGTGAGTAAATAAAGGTAAAAAATGTATGAGGCAACAGTGCGGTTTTAAAGATGTAGAAACAAAAATTTAATAGAGTATGTTTAGATAGTTCCGTCATGTTGAGTGGACAAATGCAAGGCGACTAACAAAAGTTGTTTACAAGGCAGTTGTGACTGGAAACAGCGCGAGGACGCTAGAAGGACATACGTATATAGTGACCTTATGGGTGATGTTCTTCAGAAAGGTCAGGTGCGTAATACTCGCAACTAGCTTTTTATGAGAATGAAGTACTCACGAGTATTCACGATACCTACACGGACGAGCAATATAAAGCCACTAACTAATCATAAAATATTTCCGAAACCACGCAAGATAGCTTCTTGAAGTAAAAAGCAACATTCAAGTGCATTTAATAGCGCATAAGAAACACGTATAAAACTATTTTCAAGATTTTTTTACTTCATGTAGCAAACTTGTGTTGTTTAGGAGGTATTTTGATATTTTTTGGCACTTTGCAAGTGGCTTTTATATATTGTCAGTCAGTGTATTTTATTATATTAAGCATCAGCCATTAAAACGGTTTAGGTTTCGGTGAAATTACTGGCATTGTGAGAATTTTTAAGTTTGTCTGGGTGAAGACTGTATCGCCTTAATTGCCCTTACTGCGCTGTCACTGTCAATGAATTAAATTGTACCTTTAATCTATAAGTAGGTATACCTAATATTAACATTGATATAACTCTATAACAAAAAGCATTCAATAAAATAAATAAAAAATCCCCGACCAAAATATTTCCTCATTCCTCTGTATTCCATCACCAGACCCTGTTCATCATCTATCTATAACCTATTCATTGAGACCATTCCATTGAGCCCAAACACGATACCTGTGCTGTAAGTTGGTAAGGGAGTTGAGTATCCTCCAAATTACAGTTGATGCTGCAGCATCAGATTAAGGTTAAGTAACTGGATTGTCGAGGTCAGATAGGCAGTCGCTCCGTGTAAAATGCAGATATTCAGATTCAGCTGCATCCGGTTAGAGATGACCTCAACATATCGTGGCCGTCGAAAGCAAACGCAGGAACGTTTGCTCTCGACGGCCACGATATGTTACACCTGTCAGTTGGACAATTTGTAGTAGTAATAAGGATTGACTTCGCAAAACACATTCGTTAGTATGAAACTGACAGGTGTCGAGAATGCATTCACTCGTTGGCCGAACTGTAGTTGGAAAAAGGCTAGGAAGAGGATTATAAGATTTTATAATTTAACATCTGACGAAATTTATTTTTATGTCTTTTACTCAAATAACCACAGTTCCTAACAATTTAATGTTTAAGGGGCCGTGCCCGAAATCGACTGATTTTAATCAATTTTCGTTCGTTCGTTGTGAGAAATGGAAAAAGAATTTAAACAAAACTATTTGTGATTTGCAAGTCGTGTTATTTGTTTTGCATGTGGCTGAAAATCACAAATATTTGCAACAAGTTTTCCGAAAAATTACACGAGACTGACGTTTGATCTCTTTTTTACAAGAAACTACTTAATTTTGAGCATTTAAAAATATTATCAACATCGTTATATGGTCTACTTGCATATGACTGAACTACTTTTTTCATCAACCATTTTTTCCTGTCAAAAATATAATGTAAATAATAGGAAAAATCCTATTATTTAGCAAAACCATATCAAGAAATAAAAACCTCACACATTAGTCTTCAGCTATCCTTGAGATAAAAACAAAATTTTAGTTTATGATTCTATAATATCTTCATCAAGTAAATCAAAGGGGAAATAAACCATATTTCCGAGAGCGCAAAAGTGATGCAACTATTAATAGGTGCTGTGACTGACACGAATGGTTTTAACACCACGAAAATTTTACTTTTATAGTTACACAGACTCAATTATTTCAAGCTTTCTTACAATTAGATAAGTAATTGACGAAAAAGGGTTTTTTTCGTGCACGGAGCCTTAAATAAATACTAATAAAAATACTAACTTTACTATTGTTGAGACATGCACACACTCTTAGTTCTAAAACCGTCGTAAAGTGACTTCCACACGTTTGCACCCGTCATAAAATCGATACGAGTAGTTGAGTCTGAAGTCAACAACCGACCGAGACATAATCTAAGTAATAATATTCATTCTAGCATTTATTTATATGACGTATGTCTAGGCGGCTATAGTTATCATGTTTATGTTTTTTTTTTTTATGGCCTTAATTACATAACTTCGTAATTTGTGACTCCGGTTATACGAAAAATATCGACAACGATGTCTTATTTATACCTTTTTTGTTGTAATTTTTGTTGTAGTTGTTTTTTTTCTCTCTCTTTCTCACTGCTGAGAATCGAGACTCCGCATCAAATCGTCAACGGTGTTTTTTCATCAGTTACTATCAGTGGCCTGGTGGAGTGTGGCGCTGACAGTTATCGTCAATTGCTCGTATATTGATCCGACCACCTTTTAGGCCTACAAAAAAGACCACCTATTTTTCTTGTCACCATTAAACGTTCCATGTTGTTGGTACCTCTGCGAGCAAAGTGGCCGAAGTATATATAGTAATATATACGACACGTTGGAGGCAAGTTGAAGACAGTTGTTGTGCTTTCTCTAATTTGAGTTGTTTAAGGATCAAGAGATTTATTCGTTAATTTATTTTATATACGATATACCTTTTACGGCCACCAAAAAAGTAAAAAAAAACGTAATGCCTGTATTCTCAGAATGAGTAGGTAGAGCTATGTTTAAAGTAAACCCACATTTTGCCAATTATGTTTAAGTCCCATGTAACAGAGGGCAAGCCTATTGCCGCCTAACCGGGCGCAAGTCCACAATCCGGACTGCTGTTGAGAAATGACTGATGGAATATCCCAATAACTATTTTCTCGATCTGGGGATAAAAAACCCAGGAATTTGACGCTCATCAGTCACGTTTGAGATTACTACTAATGAGTCACCTTACTCCAAATTGTTACATTTATCTTACACAATTAAGTTTGTTTAAAAAAAAAGCTCGGTTGATCTCGCGTCCTATTACATGGGACTTAAACATAACAGGCGCAATGTGAGTGTAATTTAGGTGCATCTCTGCCTAATCCTTCGGGGAATTCAGGCGTTATATTATGTTATGAGTGTGAAACCTCAAAAGAAAGCCACATATAGTCCTGCCTAATAAAAGGTGTTCGAATCAGGAAGTAAATGCTGTCTAATCATGGAGATCATCTATGTGATACTGAAATTATCAGGCATAAAAAATTCATATAATTATCAGCACAAATGACTATCCCTGAAACTGCGTAGGTTTATATTTCTATAAGTGGTATGGAAAATAACAGTTTATTTTGCGAATTGTTGTTAGATTTTTCCATCTGGAATTTCTCAATAGCAGCCCGGAGTCTCAATGTATGCCCGTTGATGGCAATAGGCTCGCCCCCTATTACATGGGACTTAAACATAACTAAGTGTACTTCAGAGAAATTCATATCTAACCAGTTTCAAAACAAAATCCCGTGAACACGATGACCACATCTGTTACCGGCCCGGTGCTATAGCCGCCGAGCGCTGCAAGCAAGAATAGTCCTTACGGTGGTTAGATATGAACTTCTTCGATGGTACACCTCTGCCTACCCCTTCGGGGAATACTGAAGTGATGTTATGTGACGTCATGTGTGTGTTTTGTGTGAACAGCAAAATAATAAAATTAAAAAAACCGGCCAAGTACGTGTCAAGACTACGCACAATGAAGGGTTGGATGTAGTGTTGAAGATAGTTGGGATAATTTATCCCTAGAACAAACTTAAAATTTTTCAAACTGCAAATTTAAGTTGGTTGATTATTACTCGTTAACCTGTACAGCCTACTTAGCTCTAATAGTTTTCCTTTTAATTTCGTTATATATACTACTGCCGTGATTTTTTTCACAAATCCAAGTACAACCATTTAGCTCGCAGGGGGGGACACTTGACGCTAACAAAAAAATTCAGTTAAAAGCTTAATATTTCGCAAACGAATCCCTGAATCCAAAATTGGTTTTACCTTTCTAACGATACCCCACAACAGGGAAGATGAGATGGGGTAGATGAGAAAAAAAAAACATCCCCACTTTACGTGTATGGGAGGTATCCTAATTTTTATTTAATTTTACCACTTTGTCGGCATGATTAATATGTATACATATGCCAAATTACAGCTTTCTAGTACTAACCGTCTCTGAGCTAAGCCGCAGATAGACAGACGGACAGACAGACAGACAGACGGACATGGCGAAACTATAAGGGTTCCTTGTTTACTACGGAACCCTAAAAAAGGCAGTCATGGGGACTGCTGACATAAATGAAAACTTAAAACTGGTATTCGCGCCATCTATATTCTGTAGTACAACACTACGGCGCTAACATGTCGGTGACGCGAATACATAAGTTTACCCCCTACTAGAAATCACTTGACGCGCCTGAAGAAGTTTTTACTTCAAAAAAAACCTCAGTTCATGAATACTCTTTTCACAAAATTTAATGCAGCCTACCAACACAAAGAAACGACCCCCATTTAATGTCCCACCATGTTCGAATTAAAAAGCAATATGGCGGTAATCCCGGTGATATGACGTCAGAGTTGATCGACCAATCAACGCTAAGCCTCAGCAGTTGTACAGTTTTAATCAGGACACCAGAAGATACAGTGGTCGTATTAAGTGTTATTGTTTTATGACTTTGTGTTAAATTAAAGAACCAAGTAGTTTTTTAATCTGTGCTGAACATATTATTGGTAGATACATAGATTGGTTAGAAAACAACCTTCGGCGCACTTTGCGCTCTTTTTAAGCAGTGAATGAAACTAATGAAACTAAACTGTCACGGTTGGGTCGGTGACGTTGAATCGGGTATACTCGGCCCCAGTCGGCCGGTGACGCTGAATCGCGTATAATCGGCTCCAATAAGTTTTCACTTCAATCGTGTGTTCAAGCACTCACCGATTTTTTTACTACACCATTTTGTGCTAAATCTGAATCTATAATGTGTTCCTACTTGTAATAAGTTCCTACCTACATAAATATAAATAGCGGTGCCCGTGGCTATATTCGCAAGTTTTTTTTTTAAAGCTTCCTTGTCACTGGGTAGGTACCCAGCTACTTTCACCAAATTCATCCAATATTTCCGATACTTCTATCAGTAAAGTATATCATTACAACACCACCGTTAGGTAGGTACTATCTACTCGCCCCAAAGCCAATCACTCACCCCAATTCTAAACAAAAGTTTCCAACTTTCACCATCAAACTACTTTTACTAGTTTATCGCTTATCAAACAAAACTTCGATATTAAAAACTAAATCGTAACTCCTAAACTATCTTCGGTCCAAACAAAGGAATAGTTTTGAAACACGAATTATGAACGACAAAACGTTGTGCGAATAAAAATCAATAGTAGACTAGGAGCCTTCGACGTGTGGGTAAAACGATTGTTATGGTAAAATATAGCGTGAATGTCGATACGATTTTTCATCAACTTGAAGAAGTCACAATTAATTTTACTAACAAGTTTTTTTTTTTTTGATATATTTAAACTGGAAAGGTAAGGAATAAAATACTGATTTACCGAGTCATAACATACTGTGAAACAGCAAACTGAATATCAACAATCGAGTAATTTGTATCGATTGGTAAGTTCCTCGATAAATGGGTCAGCTTTTGCTAATGTACGAGTATTATTGCCCTAATTGTACACTGTGCTGTAGCTTTCTGTATAGGCTAGTAGTAACACTAGGGAGGTACTCATGTATTAACATTCAGAATTACCCAATTTTTTTTATTACTTTTTTTATTAGCGACTTTTTACCGCAATGCGTATGATATTCCCATCATAAACTAAATAAATAATAATAAAATACACATTATTATTATTCGGGTTAAGTTAACTCGGGCCGAGTTATCACCGACCCTCACGGTCATGAACCTAAACAGTCTTCGCATCATCAACATTTGGTTGAGACAGAATTCTACCAAATGTGCCTAAATCAAGTCTGTTCAATCTCAAGATCCACAAAGAAATAATTTCTAAGAGATTCATATCGAACCAGTCCATCAATAAGTGATGTAAGTCTCCCTCAACTCCACACCCCAACTGCTCCAAGTGCAACTTAACCTATAAAAGATATGAAAATTGATTTAAACCGCATTCTATTTCCTCATCATCAAATATGATGTGGTCGGCTTCCAGTCTAACCGAATGCAGCTAAGTACCAGTATTTTACATGGAGCGACTGCCTATCTGACCTCCATAATCCAGTTACTGGGTAACATACCGATTGGTATGACTGGTTGTCAGACTTTCGGACCTCTGACTACCCGTTAAGAATTCTGATTGGATTGTTGCTATTATCGATACAAAAATATATTGACAAAAATATAAACAAAAACAATACGAAAGGCTTTCAAACTTTTCATTATACAGTGTTACTCCAATCAATAAAAAGTCTCTAACATACTCGATTGTTTCGTTTAAAAAAATAAACTTTTCTAATTTTCCACCCACGAACCCAACGCGTCCCCATAGGTTCAAGTTTTTGTCGGCCCGTATTGGATCCAATGTTTGTACAATTTTAAAAACCTTACAAAAAGTTGGATGAAACGCTTGAACCAACATTTGGCACCCCATTCCAATATGTGAACTTGTTATGAACGGAATTTTCCAACAAACGTTTTAACGGAATATTCACCACCCGCGCTGTTGTCTATTATAGTTTCCAAAGAAATTCTCGAAAATGATTTTCGTAAAGGACCCTCTTTTTTGCAATCCTTTGTCTTTTCTGACAATCTTTTTTTGTGTAATTGTGCTCTTCTATGTTTAGTTTTACTACATATTATAACCGCCTCTGTGGTGTTGTTGTTAGATCACCTGTCTCAGACCCTGAGGTTTCGATTGCCAGTGGGAGCTAAATTTTCTGCTCGGTTTCGTCGGTGGTAGGGCTTGTGCCAAGTCCGCCTGGCTAGCTACCACCATGTTATCTAAGTCTGTCGCCATAACAACAATGTTAACAGCGTTGTTTTTTCGGCAATTAGAGGTAAGATAGCCAGTTCCTGTTTGGTTGAGGTTTCTGGGTGAAGCCCGCTTCCACCTTCGACCTAATCATCACTAACCATCAGGTGAGATGCAGGCCAAGAGCTTTCCCGATAAGGATAAAAAAAAAATAAGTACTGAACATGGAGTAGTATTTTTATTACGGTCTAAAAGACCAAGTAATGAATACCATTAGCTAGTCGGCATCAGTATCTTAGCTTGAGTAACAAGAAGGTTAATACCATATTACACAGATGGCAGATGATGGCATCTGTCTTGTAAGAGTTGTAGAATCATAGATGGTTTGATTTGTTGGCCATTTTCTGTTTCGTTAAGTACCTGGTACTTGTTGACATGCCTGTTACATACATACTCGCACAGCATCTAAATCGCTGACAAGCATTAACGTAATTACCGTGCATTGCATCCGCCGCGGACACGAGGCGCCGACGCAGCACAACGTCATGCACCCCAACCGGACGTCGCAGCCCTAACAAAATCGTCACTTTTGGCACAGCATCGGTCAACTGTCGACTACTTTAGCTATTAATTAACATTGTAATTCTCTAAAATAAATTAAGTTAAATTAATTTTGTATTTCTTTCAATCTTCCGGCTACAGCCTTCGTAATTTGCCTACACTGTCCTCCTATACCTATTAACACTGTTATTTGAAAACATTGTATAAGCTAATTATTTTTAAAAGACCAACCGTGGAGTTTCTTGCCGGCTCTTCTCCATAGGAAACGACCAATTGGAATTGCACCCAGCTTTTAACGACACGATTGGCGCAGTTGCTGAGCAATCGACTGCTGCGCAACGTGGCACGGGTTCGATCCCCGCACGGAACAAATATTTGTATGATCTGCAAGTAGTTGTTCCGGGTCTGGGTGTTAGTGTACGTGAGTTTCTGTTTGTAAAAAAAAAAACTGAAGTTTCTGCCTCGTTAATCTGGTCCTCGTTGATGGTGGTTTCCATCTGGAATTTCTCAATAGCAGCGATCTGGATTTGTGCCCAATTGATAGCAATAGGGTCGTCCGCTATTATTTATGACTTAAACATAACTGGCGAAATGTGGGTTTAGGTACTATAGGTAAACCTCTGCTTAACCCTTCGGGGAAACACAAGCGTGATGTTATGTTATGTATAAGTAAATAAATTGAATTTGTCAAAGCAAGAAAAATCCATTCATCCAGCAAAGCCATTTCTACATACAGACGCTTTCGTTAGTCCACACACGTGACATAGTACATACCCTTTACTTTTACTCCAAAGCTTTATCTCTGAACAATTCACACAACTTCATAAAAGCCCGTGAATACAATGGTTTTATTATTTTTTCCCTTTTGTTTCAGGCAAAGTTGGAAACAAAGGCTCTGAAAGCGAAAAGGCCGGGCTTCACGGATGACCGGTACAACGAAACGTCTTATTATATGGAAAATGGTGAGTGTATTTTAAGTCAAAAGTCTAGTAAACAAGTAAATAAGAACAACTTGATAGAGTACCTGAAGGATAGACAGCAGTATCCACATTTTGTTTAAAAAAAGAAAAACGGTGCACCACACTAAGAATTTCTTCCTGTATCCATTTCAACATAAATAATAAAATGAGAAACGATAGCTGAGGAAAAGACCAAGAAAAACAATCTAAGGTCGATGACATAGCAACAATAATTGGAATCAAAGAAGAAACAACTCCAAATCTATAAACAACGATCAAATCTCACAAAGCATACAATGAAACAAAAACCAAAACAAATAATTTATCAACAGTACAGTATTATGTCTCTTCTATAAATATTATTTCTCAGTAATCTCCGCACAAAACCATCGCCAACGTCGTCTCCTTGAAATATCTTTTTTATTTCCTGTAAGTACGGTTTTGACAAACCTCGCCTGATATTGGATTACATAAATACCTATCTCCAATGACGAATCCGTTCCTTTAATTTTTTCTTTACTTTGATTTGATTCTTATTTCTGATATCTTTTTCTTTTTCATGATTTGGTAGCTACGAGTAATTCTCTATTATGTGGGTATATTATGATGTATCCAATTAAATTGATGAAATTTCGTAACGTGAAATTTTGACTTTTGTATCGGTAATGTTTTGTTTCATATTTTCGTCACATGTATTAGTGCTAAGACTAAACTTAACATTAAAAAATGTGCCAAAAAAATCTCGGATTTAAAATAGATAATTATTTCATAAAGTTATTGTAGCATAAATATTTAAAATAATTCGTTGGAAATGAAATGTTAATCGTTTTTACTTGGCAAGAGTTTTATTATTATAATATATTGAGTATATTTATTAAACTAACAATTTGTCCTTGTAATTTTAACTAGATTGGCTCTACTAGAAACAACCACATAAATTGCGTAAAAACTAATTATGAATAGTATTGTCATGGATAAAATCTGCTAAAAAGCATTAGCTGTATATAATTCCACTCATAATAAAAAGTGGCTAGCCGCGTGCGTATCAACCCATTACGTAACCTACGTTGACACTAAGTGGATGAAACAGCGGCCACGCTAGTTTTCAATATAGCTAATGTCAGAAAGGCCCATTATGATCTAATGGCCTTAGTCATCTAACCGCAATGGCGCTTTCTTCATTCAACCCCTGTTGTGCTTACGGCTATGCAGATATTTCGAGGTAACGACTTATAAATTGCTATATACTACTTTTTTAAATGTTGGAAATTTTTTTGTAGTTTGTTTGGGTCGAGAGTTTTCGTTAATAAATTGGAGAGTTTCATCATTTTAAGTGAGATGTAAAGTTTGCTGTTAAAGTCAAGTATGCGAAGATTTTAAATCTGAACTAAAATATGAAATTTCTCATATTTTAAAGTGATTACGTGCATTAATAAAGGCAAAAGAGTGAAATACTTTAATCTATTTCGTACTTAGATGCTGCTGCCCTTTTGTCCATTATTATTCATCTCTGTGACTTTCTTTTAGAAATATTTATCAAGATACTCGTATATATCTATACTCATAGCATTTCCAAATTTCAGGCCTCAGAAAAGTCTACCCATACTACTTTACGTTTACAACATTCACCAAAGGAAGGTGGGTCGGTGAGAAAATACTCGACGTCTTCGCGCGAGAGTTCAGAGCCCATCCTGCAGCTGAGTACGAGAGGTGCATCAGAGCGGGGACTCTGACCGTCAACTACGAAAGAGTTGACCCTGACTACAGATTAAAACACAATGACCTACTAGCAAACGTCGTCCATAGGTAATAAACGGCATTCTAATATTCAACGTCAACGGTATCCAGTAGTCCGCTTCAGATAGCTACAGCACCTTAGACTCAATATACACGAACCCCAAACACATCAACATTTTCTGTTTTACACAATACTCGTCCAAACTCAATTGTTACTTTGATTGATTTCAGTATTGTAAATAATAACTTTATTTTTCTCGCCTTATATGTATTTATTTTACTTATCTTTACATACTATCACAGTTACTCTAACTATAAATATATTTTTTTTATAATTATGTGACGTGCGTCGAAGCTTGATTGTATTTCAGGTCTAATTTGTATTTAGTCCACTATAACACAAATATAAACTTCAATAACGATATCTTGAGCACCGAATGAGCATGCGAGTGCATATTAGCCGTTTTCCAACAGAGACATAGAGTTCTTTATCACTTGATATCTGTAAAGTTGCAACTGGTAATAGTTCGACACCGTGTCTAGTTCAAAACGGCATCTTCACACGATACATTTTACAATTTCGCTCACGCATGTTCATTTGTTGTTTGATTCTCGTCTAATCTTTATTTCATGCGTCACGAGAACTGATATTTAAACGAACTCTGAGCAATAATGTTCTACATTTAGTGAGTAATAATGTTGAAGGAATATCGGCGTCGGGATGATTCAGAAGTATGTTATAAATTCTTATTCAAACACGAAACACAAACACAGTTATTTCTACTTTAAACAATACTAATGTTCTCTAAACACTTCTTCGCCAAAGACTAAAATATCTAAACAATTGTATTTTTCTTCCTCACAAAAACGAAAATGTCGTCTACATAAACGAAATTTTCGCCTTCTTATATGTCGTTTTGCTCCGAGTCCGTTGCCCAGAAGCCGTAAGCCTGACGTGTGTATCGTTGCAGGCACGAAGTACCGGTCACCAGCCAACCGATCACCCTCGTACATATCGACGAGGACATTGTGGTTGTCAACAAACCGGCCTCTATCCCCGTAAGTGGCAAATGAGACAGCCATGTTATGTGTACGCTTTAAATCATACATTAAGTACTTGTATGTCAGCCTTATGTGTCGCATGTTGTGCTAATATAGATTTTAGTAGTGCACTAACCAAGCTTTCCATATACTTCACTGTAAATAATTCAAAAATGTTTTTCCATTGTACTTTCTTTCTCTGACGAAAAGTTAACCAAATTATTAAGAAGGTTCAAATTGTGAGATATGATTCTCACAATTTGAATTTCAGGGAAATACTTTAGAGAGCTGACAGACGATAAAGAACATCGCATCTAATATCTATACCGTCCAAAATTTAAATTAGTTCGTCCCACGATTTTAGTGCGACTATCATATTATAGGCTTCCATTCCACTGAAATCCGCTTTCCTGCCGCTAAAAGCTAGCTTCTCAAAGTCCTTTACGTTAGCGTAGAGCGGTCCCTTTTGCAAGAAATACCCTTCAACGTTATATGACAGAGGACACCTAATATTATGAAGCACTTTCATATCGGCTTTTACGAAATAAAACAGGAATGTAGAAGGTAGGCGTTAGAATTTACATGCAAAGTAGGCGAAAGCGGGCAAACTTGATTTTTTTCAGCACTCACTCAAGTTGAACATCGGGCTCTATAAAACGTGTATTTTTAGACGCAGGTTCTCAATTAGTATTCTCTACTCTGCTTTGAAGTTGCTTTTCAATCAGAAAATGTGTTTCTTTAATAATACGATCAGGCAGATCTTTGAAATGCAAATGTGGTATTCAATTGAGTTCTGCGTCAAAACTCATAAAATAGTTTATATCGAAACTAAATTCTATGGAAAATTTATATCGTCAAGGGTCAATAGTGCACCTTATTGATGCGTCTGGAGTAGCTTAACGTCAAAGAACATGCTTTAACAATAAGACTCGGGATCGTCTTATACATATCAATGTGGTTTTCAATTACTGTCAGAGGCAGACAGCCATAAAATAGTTGATAGCCGAACGAAATCCATAGTAAGCTCTATTTAATGTGCAAATTGTATTTTTACGATTTTTTTCTTTGTTACCTCTGAGATGAACCCATGTTTTCAATTACTTGTTGCCATAAAACAGCTTTTTGAAAGTCATTAGAAATCCCTTTGAGCATTAAAACGTTGTTTGAATGAAAACGAAGCCTTATTTAGGACCCCATCAAATAATCGTATAAATGTTGTGTTCTGGCGATACAATACATGATTAGACGCCGACTTTCTGTAAAAAACTATTTTCTGTTACAGAAGAACTAAAGTTTGCTCAAAAATTTGGTATTAGGTTCCACAGACACTAGATCATTAATTTCGTTTAGTAATCAGAAACACTAACATGTAATAAAATAATTAGCTCTTACATAATAAGATTCCTAAACTCCAAACTAAGCGTTTCGCACTCAAATATTCCAAAACCCTTTGAACCTTTAGCGGGCCCAACATGGATGCCAAAATGAAACAACAATGTCGACCAATTACTCGTGCTAGCGTATTTCTACGTAGGTCCTCATTAAGCCTCTTGTTACACCCATACAATAAGCTGTATATAAACATATCTAAACTTAGCACATATACCCGTTTAGCACCCTACCCACGTACTGTTTCAGCAAAGTGGAAATTTCATCGAGGACATTGCAACGTACGTTTTTGTTTGTGTTTTTAACACTGATTGGTATATTCAAATTGTTGGACCTTTGACAGTTGCAAAATCGAAAGGAAAATGTTATTTTACTAAAAAGTAGTTAAGGAATTGAAAATAAGGAATAACTAAATTGAGTGACCTTAAGAAATTCGACTCTAGAGATACGGCGCGTAGATACTAGATAACGCAATATAAATTTAATAAAGAACCTACCAAATCAGCATTGAAGTAAAGACTAATAAGTTAAAGTTTTAGAAGGTTCGAATATACAATAACTTAAAAAAAATAAACTCGTCCCAAACTAAATCGTAAGTAATAAATTCAGAACTTAAAGAATCGGTCAGAAGAAGAAATTAATATAGATTATACGAATGTAATTGTAAGGCGGATGCCGTAGAAAAGAAATATTTCTTCAGTTCGAATGTAAAAGGGTCTAAATGATCGACCGTCCCCCATCATAGTGATTGATATTACGGCTCAATGCTGGATCCCTAAGCTGAACGGTGCAAAGTAAAATATCGTGGCTCTGGCCTACATTCGCCCTTATAAAACATGGTATCAATTCTATTAAAATATTGGTTACCGGGATTCGGTAAATTTACAGTTTTGTCACAGCTTAGTTTTTACTGAATTTTAGATTTCTAGTTTAATCACTGTTATTACTAATACACCTAATTCGTCTCTAGTTAACGCCTATATATTTAATTTCAATAGCTTTTTTTACTAATCTACTTTCTAACATTACGACTTAATGTTCTGAAAACACAATTATACAAAAAGAAATACACGAGGAAGGTTTCATACCACTTAATTGTAGTTAGTTGAAATCATACCCAGCACTACGATCACAGATTTAATACCTTCGTTAGTATCTTCACACAAAAGTTTACAATCTCAACACAACCCGGAACACTGACGAACTTATTTTATATGTTAGATATGAGAATCCCGCCATCAAGTCAACCGGGATTAGTACCTTTAGAGAGTCGTAAATAACTTTATGCACAGTTGAACAGTTGTCCTTTGTATTCGGTCCTATTTTGATACTGAATTCAAACTTATGCCTGTTACGTTTAAGAACACTTCCATCCATTCAATCATTCCTGCAAGCTACAGAAATATGTCCAAATTTTCCATTGAAATTATTAATGAGTTGTTGTGACGCATTCATATTTCATTAATTTATTCAATAGTCTCAGAACCTACAAAATGACTTCTACAAAATGTCATGCATATAAAAGTAGGACCCTATATTCCGTGTCTCCATTGTATTAAGTATTTACATTGTCTATGATGTTGTAATGCACTTTGAGTATCTCATTAATGTTAATGCCCCCTTCCCTCTGTGCATATTAGAATAAGCTATTAAAATCGTCTTTGTATCGCTGTTTTGTACCCTTAATGTCCCTAAATTTAGTACCTTTCCTAATAGATTGTCAAAATATTACGCTTATACGAGTAGATGTTAGAAATTTTGTGCTTAACGTTATAAATCCGCCATTTAATTTGGATGGTCAGATATTACGTCTCCACTGACCAATGGATTACAAAAGCTTTTGTGATCGTCCCACAATTATGTAATCGTTGGCAATGCCTTGTAAATAACCTGTGTATCAATAAAGTTCACTTTGAAGTCTCTCTCTCGATCGAAATATTTATGGAAGAGATTTTTCTGCACTATTAAATTCTTCAGCAGACTCCGCAAAGGGGATATTGAGTTATTAACAGCAAAGTATTTTTTATAAAACCTTAAGTTTGTATTTTGTTTGGTGTGATCACAATCCAAATTCCTGTACCAAACCAAAGAATTTGTTTACGTCAAAAGGGAATAATTATGACGTGATACAGTTGTTCTTGAAGGCAATTGCAACATCATAAGACTATAAAAAGTCCGTAATGAAACATTGTTGTGTCCGTGGTGGGCCAGGCACGAGACGCCAGTGCTCGCTAGTCCCTTGCGCATCATACACGTGGATGAAGAGCTTCTCGTGCTCGACAAGCCTTGCTCGCTACCGGTGAGTCATGCGTTGGGACCGTTTTGTCATCTTCGTCAGGCTCTGACTGGCGTTTGGACCCTAAAACACTTTTTACTACAGTAAAATGAACCGTGTTGCAATAGTTTAATTCCTAATCCATCTCCGCAACAGGCAGAAATGTAAGAGCTTTTTTCTCTAAAACCCAAGCATGCCCAAAAAAAGAAACCTTTGTGAGAACGCAGAAAATCGGCAATTAAATAATCCCTCAAGTTTGTAATACCTTTTTGTAACGTTATGATTTTTGCTACAATAGAGGATTTCCTTTTTTTCAACAAAGATGAACGTAACGTAAAAGAAAGACCGTTGAAAGTACAATGAGAGAGAAAATAAATCTCCGCAAAGATAACTCTCAGAAATTCGGTGGGTTCATTTTTTTTCGCGGGTCAAACAAAGTACGCCGTCAGAGTCTGACTAGATTGTGATCTGCACAAAAGTTTGAAACATAATACCACAAACAGAGTTGAAAATGTGCGGTCTTGTCGAAAATACCACTTGAAAGTGGTCCCGAACTTGGTATTGCGAGCCCAAATACTTCCTATTTTATTTCATTTCTTTCAAGCGGGTACCGTGTTATCCAAAATATTTTAACCTGATCCAATTATTGTTGCTCAGGAATAACTTTCCCAATATTTTCTCTTACATTTTGGTAAATTGAGTTGCAAAAGCTTACGTCGATTCAATTAGGAGTTTGTCGTACGTCCCTTTTTGTCATTTCTAAAAACTTTTTGCCCAAATAATGTTTACGAATTCTAAGGATGGTGCCGGTTTATACCGCCTATAAATACATACAAACTCGAATTCACTACGTAGAAGGCATTTATGAGATATTCGTAAAAGGGTCAACGATTTGCATGCAAAGTTTCGTTTTCAGAATTAGAACCCTTGAATATGTAGGATACTTTATTATTAAGGCATTATGATACCTTGCAGGCATGCATGTGATATGTACTATGTTCTTAATTTGTATTAAAACAGGACGTCATGTACTATACTAATATTATATTCATGAATCAGTTGGCTGATTTCGCTCAAAATCTAGAGCTTTCCTCCTGGCGCTGTCTGTATTAAGCGGTTTCGAAGATAAAATGCAATTCAATCTCTCAAAATGTCAAAATTCTTTCTTACATGGCTCGGTACTCGCTTCACTATACTTTATTTACTGTCTTTGTACTATAGTTTTGCTTTGACATTTCCCTTTGCATGTACTTCCACAACTAGCAATATATTGATTATGCTGTGTATTTGTACTGTGGCGTTCTTTTATCGTTTGGACTGCGTAAGGTATTATCTTGTTTTGTGTGGTCATCATCATTTAATTTTAATACTCATATTTTAAACTTGTTAGCTTCATCATCGTTGCTTTATTCATTATTAACTTTATTTTTTTCGTCAGGTATCTTGTGAGCATTATGCGATGTCTTTACAGGTTTTATTTCAGTTTCTTGAATTTTGTTAAAATGGTCAAATATCATTATTACAATTTTGATTTGTGATTCCAAATTGTATTTGAATAAATTGCCTATCATATCCCTTACTTGGACGATATTTTCCTCCTAATTAAAAAGCATGATAAAGGTATATCTTAAAATTAGCGTCCAATTTAATAAAAACTATTTCACTAGGTACATCCATGTGGCAGATACAGGCACAACACAGTCGTTTTCATACTCGCAAAAGAGTACAACTTGAAGAACTTGAGGACCATTCACAGACTCGACAGGTTGACGTCAGGTGAGTTTGCTCTAAACTGTAAAATCTTTCTTCGCGGCTTCAAAAAGATCCCTTAAAAAATTACACTCGCTGGATTTTTAATTGGTGTAAATGTAAATCTGATTTCCGTTTTTCTTTTGAAATGTTGGACGGGATTTTGCTTTTAATAAATGGTAAAAAGTTGGCAGTTGGTTAAATAAGGTGCGGGACATACACAAATGGCGAGTGGCACGGTCCACGCCACGTCGCTCCTATACATTTTGTATGAAATATGAAACGGGCAGCGCATCACCCACGCCACACCGTCGCCACGCCCGCGCTACTCGCCATTTGCCTTAGAATAGTTATTTTTATGTGATTTCGTAAGAAAGTGCCTTAAGATTTTATAAAGAGGCCAGTATCATTCATCTAGACACGCTTTTGGTGAAACCGTTTACCCCATAATATAATTAAAATGGTTAAAGATTACCGTATGTGCAAATAATCATTGGCCGAAAAAAACTCAATTAGTGAAAGGCTTTATGGCGCAATAATGAAGAATTAATTTGATGATGATGAAGATGACGACGATTCTATCCGATGAAATCCAACAGAATAATAATCTTATTATACTACACCCAGGTCTCCTACTATTCGGAAGGAGTCCGAAGAAGGCGCGACAGATGGAACATCAGATCAGGAACAGACAAGTACAGAAGGAGTACGTCTGCAGGGTGGATGGAGAGTTTCCTGAGTAAGTCACTTTATTTGCCTTTTGAGGAACGAACCACACCGATTTGAGTGGACCTGTCCAGTCAGTGCAAACATTTGTCAGTATCTAATCGTGTAGCTCAACTCAGAACTTAAGAAGCTTAATAACTTGACGAATAATACCAAAGAAGGAAGGTGAAATCGTCACGTAATGAAAAAGCGTTTTGTCCGAAAAAGTCAGTCTCAAGTGCCAAAATATTTTGTTTTTTAATACAGAGCCATCTAGTATAAGTTTTTAGAGGAACTTCGTTCCAATCGAGTGTCCCCCGACACGTCCCGACTTTTTTGACAGATTACGACTGAGATAAGAATCCGTACCCTCTTAAAAATGCGAGAACTGTCTCTAAGATTTTCTTAGTCGCTGTCATGCTGTGGAATGTAGATACTAGTTCACTGACGTCACTAGTATGATAGTAAGCAACAAAATCACAAGTAACTCGTAGTTAAATGAAATTACTACAAGTGTTGATCTTTTATGGAGCGCTGAACTCAATATCGATCTTGTAACAGCTCCTACAATAATATTGATGACGCGACTACTTATGTACGTTCAAAGGAATCTAAACTTTAACTCGTTGAAGCCAAGTTTGTTTTACTGTTTGCCTCTCTAACTATATCAGGTCTTCAGTTGACAACCCAATCAAAATGTTTATTGATTCATGAGCAGTCCCATGGTTGGTAAGGCCCGTCGTCCACAACTCTACTCAAAAGTAACGAGTTACATACTCAAGGAGTCGGCCAGTCAGAAAGATGAAGCTAGTTGCCTATTCCAAAGCGTAGTAGATTCCTTTGAAGACGGACGGGCTAGAAACTCCATGAACACTCTTTTAAATCATAATATTGTTACAAAATATTGGTTACATTATACATGTTGAAATTATACATCAGTATATGTGAGAATGATGTAGAAAAACGTGCACCTTTGTTGTCCAGAGCAAATATAATAATATTTTTTTTTAAATATGCCGTAGCAGCTAGGTGGTAACCAATCCCAAATAATAAACCAAGTACATGTTACATGTTTTGACATTCTGGCTACTTATTGGTGATTTGAGTTGGTGGTTCTTATGTGTGAAGATGGGTCGTGGACGGCGGGCCTAAGTGTTCTTAGTTAAGTTTCATCTTGGAGTGTTAACGTTCATAAATTATTTTTAAGTACTTGCATAGCGATAGGTTCTTTAGTTTTGAAGGAGCTCGTGGCTAAGTAATAACTGCCGCACAGGTCGATCCAGCAGGTTAAGCTACGCTTGCCGGGGTTGGTCTGTGATGGGTGACCATCTTTACATACTGAGACTCCTTCGTACCTCGGAAAGCACGCTAAGCCGTTGGTCCCGGCTGTCATTCGTGGATCTTTCACAGACGTTACGGGTCGTCAGAAGCCTGAAAGTCTGACAACCAGTCTTACCAAGGGGTATCGTATTACCCAGTTACTGGGTTGTGGAGGTCAGATAGGCAATCGCTTCATGTAAAATACTGGTATTCAGCTGTATCCAGTTAGACTGGAAGCCGACCCCAACATAGTTGGGAAAAGGCTAGGCAGATTGATTGCTATAGGATCTTTAAAAGTAAGCACGCAATCGGATATTTTATTTGATTTTTAAATGTTTATTTAATACTTTTTATAAGTTAAATATTATTTTACTTTTCTGGGGTTTATTTATAAGCGTTGCTTAAAGTTAAGTAATGTTTAGCGATTGTTTAACCATACACTTTTGACGTTATAACGTATGTTAACTGCAATGTTTATAAATAAGGGAGTATATTTATAATCTCTGAATGCCATTTATACCAAATAATTTTGTAAGTACTCGTATTTTCAAAGATATCAGAAAATAAATTTTATATTTTAGTTGACCTGAGAGAGAGCAATTCATTCATTTCAATAATAGATATTTTATTTTCTATTCGTCCCTCAAAAACGAGTTTTCAGTAGATTTGCAATTTGATTCCAGTCAAATCAACAGCTTCTAGTCAAACTAGGTGTAAATTCGCGCTCCAGCACACGAGAACAGTGGCGGTACCTAGGTTTTTTTTGTTAAAATGTTCTCACTAAATAATTTAGACGAATTGATAAATCATTGTTTGGCATTTTATTTTTTTTTTTGTTTTTAGGGTTCCGTACCCGAAGCGTGCCAAACGGAACCTTCTTACTATACCTCCGCTGGCCGTCCGTCCGTATGTCTGTCAACGGGCTGTATCTCATGAACCGTAATAGGTAGACAGTTGAAATTTCACAGATGTCTATTTGTATTGCCACTATAACAACAAATAATAAAAATAAAATGAAGTTAAAAATGAAAGGGGAAATCATTCAAGAAACGTTTTTTGGAATGTCCGTGAAGGGTCCGACTCGCACTCGGCCTGTTTTTTTAATTAGACATAGTTCTTAAACTTAAAAGAAATAACATAAAATGAAATTGTAACTAACAGAAAGCTTAGACCGATTTAACAGCGGGTCCCAAACTAGGCCGGTATCTTAGTGATCCAAACACTACACAAATTTAATAATTTAATTTAAATTACAGCGACGAAATCGAATGCCTAGAGCCAATAGAAGTGGTGAGCTACAAGATCGGAGTGTGCAAGGTATCACCAAAAGGCAAGGATTGCTCGACGGTGTTCAAGAGGCTGGGATACAACATGACGAGCAACACGAGCGTGGTGCTGTGCAAACCGAAGACTGGCAGGATGCATCAGATTAGAGTACACTTGCAGTATTTGGGTAAGTTTTGTAAAAAAAATGTTACAGGATAGTATATGTAAAAAGAGGTTACCTACCAAGCATTCCGTTTTCAAAAACGGCACGCTATCGCACACGTAATGTCAGTGACTGGACCCAGTGACTCTGAATTTCGGACCCAGTCAGTGGGGTTCATGTAGACGAGGTCGGCAGTAAGTCAGTAAGTCAGGCGGGGGAGCTACTGGGCCCGAAAATAGACGGGTAGGTTAGTCAACTGGACTGACTTGAGGGCGCCAAGTCCTCACTCGATACTGGGTTGAAACTAGTGTCTACACGAGCCCAGTTGCAAGTCAGCGCTGTTACCACATTACTAGGCTCGTATAAATCTGTCTTAAAAACAACGTTAATTAGGCGCGTGGCCAAAATCGGACAGAACGTCGCTATCTTGTTTTGTCAATACTATTTCTGTAACAGAATTCACAAATGTTTACAAACAACGCCCCCTGTCAGTGTCATTCAAGCGCCAAAATATTGGATGGCACTTTAACGTAAGGTTTTAAGGTCAGACTATAGATGACAAGTGGAAATAGGACGGCATGTCGTAATTATCGGAAGGAAAAAAGAGATAACAATATATTACTTCCGTTGAAGCCGGCGCGACACTAAATTCAGGTGTGCTACCTAGCCCAGTTTTAACTTGCCACTTGTTAACCGCTTATAACCTGTGTGTGTTTTTTTTTTGCATTGGTGAACTAACCAAAAAAAATCTGAGTGCATATTTTTTTCTGGTTAGAGAGTCAGACCCTCAGCCGGAAATGGTTAAGCCACATTTTCTATGAAAGTGGTACATGTCATATAACGACTGCAAAGTGAAGGCTTTCTTAAATGTTCACCGGTGCACTGTTGTACCAGAAAACGTTCTCTCTGTGGACAACCTTCCTTTTAATGACGGCGCCGTTTTCTTAAGATACCCTAGCTGGTAGAATTAAAATTATTTCCTTGGACTTCCCGTCTCTTTTATTGCTCGTTCAAACTTAAGATTTTCTCCATTTGAAGATGCAGCTCGTCACGTCTCCATCAATTGTCATCACACACGTCATACTAGATAGTATTCAAACTCCTTAACAAATTCCCATACTAGTTCTTTAAATTTAAAGATTTATGCTAAAGTTGTCTTTCTCTTCCACCAGGTTACCCGGTGGTAAATGATCCTCTGTACAACCACCCGGTGTTTGGACCGCTCCGAGGAAAGGGAGGAGATACGGGAGGCAAGACAGACGAGCAGCTGGTCAGAGACCTCATAGCCATCCACAATGCTGAGAACTGGCTCGGAGTCGATGCTGCTGATGATGATCTGCTGTTCTCTAAGCCTGTGTCAGATGATAAAGGTAAGATTAGAATAGGGTCACCATCATCTTCCTAGCTATTTCCCAACTATGTTGGGGTCGACTTCCAGTCTAACCGGATGCAGCTGAATACCAGTATTTTACATGGATCGACTGCCTATCTGACCCCCACAAGCCAGTTACTGGGTAACACATTACCGCTTCGTAAGACTGATTGTCTGACTATTGTTGTTTAAAGAGTACTGAAACAAATAAAACTTCAAAGTTCAGTGACTCCTGTTTTTTTTTTTTGAAGTTTTTTGACAGATTCTTTCATACT
The DNA here is from genome assembly GCA_947364205.1 of Agrochola lota. NCBI lineage: Eukaryota > Metazoa > Arthropoda > Insecta > Lepidoptera > Noctuidae > Agrochola > Agrochola lota. The sequence goes on along the minus strand of OX376225.1, from coordinate 3,846,961 downwards.
AATTCGGGTTCTGTGATTTTGCTTTCCTTGAAATTGTGAAACAGGCCCTTAGGATTCCTTGTTCATGACGGCGAAGCCGCACCAGCGCCGGGTAGATTTTAAACTCATTCGGAGATATTCTGAATTTTATTCATCTTGCGGTCCGGCCGCGGCGACGCGCGGTGCGGCGGCGTTGCAGAACATCTGTGATATTCATTCGTAGATACAAACATGCGGTCCGCATCGGTGCGGTTCCAGCGTCATGTCATCTAAACGCTAAGACTTCCTGTGCCTTAGCGTTTCGATGACATCTATATTGGATTTTTAACCTATCAAGTCTTGACTATTATAGTTCCGTTTGTATCTACAAGTTATAATACTGGAGACAGAATACGTTTATTCTATTCTAATGAGGCATTTCATTATTTATCGTTTCGTTACTACCGGGAGTCACACGTGCAGATATATATCTCCTGACAATTTTGTCTGGATATTGTGTTTTAGTTTCTTTCGTTTTTTTGAATCAATAATCAATATTCTTCCCTATTCGATTCAAAAGAATCATTAATCTCGCAATTAATCTACTTGAAGGTAGTCGAATATCGGCAGTTTGGCGGCAAACCTTACAATGTTAGTTCCAACAGTTGGTGAGGATGACTGCGACACTGGAATAGCTTCGAGGGAGTCTTCACCAAGACTGGAGTCACCTGCACCAGGAGTCACGCCTTCGTCTATTATGACCCGTAAGTGTTGAAACCCTATAATTATGAAACCACATTAGTTCTGGTCCATTACGGTACCTCATACTATTGTATAGAGTCAAAAGTATTTTACAATGCATTTGCTCGAAAAGAGCGTTTTCCAAGCAGTCAATTTGTGCGGAAAGTGTTACTTTTTTTCACTAGTGCTTTTTACTTTTCTGTTTTTTTTAATTTTTGAGGCCGTCGTCAGCCCGTCTCGTCTCAGAGATTTTATTATTTGAGAAAAGTTAGTCACAAATTAGTATTTACAAATCAGATGATGATGATGACGATGGCGATGATTATGACGATGGTTAAAATCAAAAAGTCGAAGTCAAACTCAAAGTCGAAGTCGAAGTCGAAGTAGAAGTCGAAGTCGAAGTCGAAGTAGTTGTCGAAGTCAAAGTCATGAATTTTGTTTTTATCATTTATATACGTCGTCGTATGTTAGATGTTACACATCTCAGGCGACTGCCGTAAGGCTCGCTCGTTTTTTTTTTTTTTTCCTCGCACAATGCATAGTAAAACGTTGTATGATACACGTGCGTAAGATGATTTCCGCACTTATAGCATAAATAACTATTTTATAACTGCACGGGCTGACGTGTTGCTAGGGAGTTTTTTGCGCCACTTCTTTTTCCCAGGTAAATCACTAGGAAATGAAAGGGTTTTTGATGTTCAAGAAGGTCTGATTCTCAGCCTAAGTAAAAGTAAACGATTTTTTTAATTTGATTTAATATCACAAGATTCAACCATATTTTGTAAGACTATACAGGACCATCAATTCCCTATTTTACGTCACTCTTTCCCATACTTTTTATGTAGTTAGCTTTCGGATTTCAAAGGATAAATCATTGCATTTAGACACAAGAAAAATGATAATTTTTCACCACTAAGATACAAGCTCTTAAACTCATTCAAATTCATCACTTCTTTATCCTAATCACCATTTATTTCACCAGCGACCCTGCCGAGCCCATCGAGCGGCGCGGAGGCACCCTCGGAGGTGAACTCACCGGCGCCGTGCACCATGGCGTCGTCGCCGGTCGCATCACCGTCATTCAATGAGGACTCCAATGATGCCAAGGTAACATTTTTGTCTGCTCTTTGCACGATAAAATCAGCTTTTTGCGCACCGAATCTCCTGGTTAGATTTATAATCATCTGCCAAGGCTTTTCCCAACTATGTTGGTGCTTCCAGTCTAACCGAATGCAGCTGAATACCAGTTCTTTATATGGAATGACTGCCTATCTGACCTCCACAGCAGTTACAGGGTTACACGATACCCCTTAGTAAGACTGGTTATCAGACTTTAAGGCATCTCACGACCCGTAACGACTATCAAAGATCCATGAATGACAGTCGCGACCAACTGCTCAATGTGCTTTGCGAGGCACGTAGTCACCCATCCACGGGATTACCACGGCTAGCGTAGCTTAATATGATCTGTTTTTTTTTTCTTCGTTTATCTTTATAGAAATTATAATTCTGTTTTCCACCATTAATTGTAAAATCTTTACAAATTACCTAATCAAATGTTATTTATTATATGGCTTTGTTGCTACGGAGAATCACTGACTCCTAAGTCACAGGAACCTACGCCTAGTTTAGTATTTAAATATTGACCTTTGTATTAAGCCTTTTTTATGTTTTATTCATAAGGATATTGTTAAGGGCCTTTTTTTTTGGTGAAAATAAAGAATTTACATTTTATATTTACATAGGATCGAAATCAAATTCGGCTAACCTTTACATTTTGTCCAACAGTCAGATAAAGTGACAGTGGCGACGCAAACGGGCTGCACGCCAGCGGCACCGAGTCATGCCAGTGGGCTGGCTAGTAGCTCGGCGAGTGGCTCGACCGACGCACTGTCCACAGACCCGCACTGCTACGAGTGCCGCGTCAGGTACAGGGACCCCAGGCCCAGGGACCTTGTTATGTACCTACATGCCTGGAAATACAAGGTTAGTGCTGATTGGTTCTTTGTCTTTCTTTCAAGGTACCAGTATGCTACCAAGGTAATTGCGTAACACACACAACTTTAATATTACATAAACTTCACGACTGTGTTTTCAGAAGAGCTAGGCAGAGTTGTACCTAAAGTAGACTCACATTTCGCCAGTAATGTCTAAGTCCCATGTAATAGGGGGCGAGCCTATTGCCATCAACCGCGTAATGAGAAATTCCTGATTGAAATCTCTGTAACACTTTGCCCGACCTGAGAATCGGACCCAGGACCTCACTCAGCTGTTGCGCTTGCGACCTCTAGACCAACGTACTTTTAATATTATTACGGGAAATAACTTATTTTTGTTTCGCAGGGCCCCGGCTGGGAGTACGAAACTGAGCTGCCACAATGGGCAAGCATCGACTGGGACGAGCCAGAGAGCTCATAGTTACTGGAATTGACACCTCTGAGGAAGCGCCTCGCCTCGGCACTGGTCATCACGAATTAGATCAATATATTAAATTCAACACAAAATAATTTAAAGTAATTTTACAGAATAGTTCGAGGCTTAGTTTGAAATGTCGACTTTAAAATATCATTTACTTCAATATCATAACAACGTCTATTAGCCCCGTTCGCACGGACATAAAAATATCGCGACGATTTTTTTTCGTGCACTGGATTTTTAACGCTCAACGCGGTCACCCATCCAGGAACCGATCGCGGCAAGCGTAGCTTAACCTTCGATCGATCCGTATAAATGGAAAAAATAAGCTCAGTAATATTCCGTAAATTATTTTAAATTCATTTATATTTCATTGCAAACCCGATAAAACTAATGTACTGTATTCATTTGTGAGAATTTGCAAAGTGGATTTAGCCTAATTGTATTTTTTTTCTTGTTTAAAAAATAGGTAACATTATTACGGATTTTCGGTTTTAAGCGGAAATTGAGTGGATGGCTAAGCCAAAATAACTTTTATAGTCTGAAACAGTTTTTTGACACAAAATATTAGTTAAGTACTTGATTTTTTATTTTCGAATTTGCATGCTGAGTCTAAACCCGGCAAAACATGTTTGTACTACTTTAAACTGTAAGACCATGTTTTGAGCAAATAAATATATTATTATTATTATTATTACACGTTGACACTATACGTTGTTGCACATTTTTTTTAATGACAATAGTATAAAATGTTAAAATTTTGTTCAAGCCATTTGTTATTTGCTGTTAAAAATCTATTATATCAGTAACTACTTTAAAAGTGCCACTGGCACTTTAAAAATGTTTATCCAGCCGATGTACTCTGTAACAATCTCACCGTGACCGTTCACTATAACTTGTCCCTTGCCGTTATGTTGGCACCATTGGTTGTCAAGCTTAGTTTCAATAGTAATAAAGTTCAAAATGGCGACTTACAGAATAGTACTACCAATCGCGTCACGGGTCAAGTTAAAATGAACGCACTGTAGGTGAAGTGAGTTGTCAATAATGTCAATCCCTAGTATCAGGTGGAATGACAGCTCAACTCAACTCGGATGTTCTGTATTCAAAAATTGCTTCGTACCATTAAAGCTGATTTCACACTGAAATAGTGAACATGTATCAAACTGCGAGGCGCCCTAAGAAAATTACTAACTTGGCTGTTATTACGACAGTGCTCTAAGGTAAGTTTTGTAATTAACATAAGTGAGAGTTAGTCTAAGGATACAATTACGTTATCAGCGTTGAAATTCGCAGTTCTAAAAAAAAAACTTTAAAAAATTTTTAGTCGACTTTAGAGCACATTTCGATTTCCTCTTAAGCGTTTTTATTTTCAATTCTTATAGATTTATATCATTTTGTTCGTTCAGTTCCTATCGGCCTAAAAATATTTGGTCAAAGCTTTTTAGTGACGTAGTTATAAGGAAAATGTAACAATTTGTAATATGTACCATTAAAATAGTTATATCGCTTAAACGAGGCAGGGTCAGAACCACAATCATAAATGAATTATATTAAAATGATAATCATTAAAAAAAAGAAACAATGGGATAGCTCTTCTAATCTTACGACGGCATTTTGGCGAAATTTTTACTGAATGACCCGCCAAATGTAATTTTAACAGTGACTAAATGACAGAATATATTTTAGTCATTTTTAAATAAATTTTAAATCTTTGACGGAAACATTTGTGTGTCGTTTTTAAAATAACGTTTGGAAGGGTTCAAATAATTTTATTTCAATTGAATATTGGACCACTGCTATATTTTCTTATTATCTTGAAAAAAAAAAGTATAATAGGACCACTGTTTAATAGAAAAGCTATCTCTGTAATATTAGATGCGTACGATTACAATAAATGCATAGGTAAATAAAATAACAATAATAATTATGTCGCATTTTTGTAGGTGGTGTTTCTAGCAACACCACCACTTTTGGCTTCCATAGTTTTGAAGTAGTGTTTTAAAATATTTGGAAAATAAACCATAAAGTTTTGTACCTACTTTACATACATCAAAGGAAATTTTAATAATTCATCACTGACATTACAGGCCAGTTGTGATATGCATTTAATGTATCTATTATTTTTAAACACCATCTTTTAAAAAGACAGCTTACAACACGGTTTTTTTTTTTAAACATGACAAGTAAAGACAGGGAGGGGTAATTCCGCAAGACAGTTCACAGCAGCAGATCCTAAAGACATGTAAAAAATCGTTTGTTTTTTTCTTTTTCTTTTAAGTTTTCGAGTGTGTAGGGTTAAGTGAAAGGGCGTATACAGTTTTGGTTTTTAGTAAATTTTTAAATTGGTCCTTTTGAACCTGTGTAATGTATATGTCCTTGCCAGTTCCAATTTTGTTTTTCATTTTCTACAATTGGATTGTTTTGGTACTCTTTGAAGCGGGAACGTGTATGATCCTTTGTATATCTATTAGTTCTATTAGTGTATTGTAGTATTAAAAATGTAAAAGACATTTTCTTGTGACACAAGTTTTGTGTGCGATGATTTTTACAATTTATCAGAAAGTTCTTTCTAGAAGTAATTTTATGGCATCATGAATATAATAATAATAGCTAAAATTTTCCTTTACAAATACCGTATTTCCTTGATAAAACAGTTCTATATTTTATGAATATTGTAACTTCAAAAAACATCGCACACAAAAATATCCTAATATTATTATGTATCCTCACGAGCTTTCGTAATATTAGTTTGATAATATGAAAAGTATATATTTTTCTTACATAAAACGTAGTGGTAGCGAGCGATATACATTGTTTTTGTTATTTATTACGAAATTGCCTATGATTTTGGAATAAAATCTTAAATGGGCAAATTTGTCCAACGTTATTAAAAAGTTATAAATTACGTTATATTAAAAAAAAGTCAGATTTTATCATTATTTCTAATTTTATTTTGTCTTTGATGTTTTCGGACTTATTCCATGTCATAGGAATTTTCACTGTTATTGCTATCGGCTATACATGTACTGTACATACGCTGATTGTTATTCTGCTATCAGTGCAAGCTAAAATCATGCTGGCAAACCATTATCTGTTTTGGGAACAAAACCATTGATATTTAAGAAACGGTAATGTTTGAGTAAAAAAATATATATTTAAAAAAGTCAAACAAAATACCTCTGTTTTAGTTCAATAATCCAAATATTTGTGTTTTTAATTTTTATATAATATAGAACATTGTAAAATACGGTAGTGTGTACAAAATAAGATATTGTCTGTGGCATATCAACTAGGTACCACTCGAATTTGTATGACGTGTTGATTTGTTGCAAGAGCCTTTGGAGACGGAGTCTTTCTGTTTTAATTAAAATTATGGCACATAGTGTGGTGAAACAAACGACAGAAAACAAAATAAAAATATCTACCTTATTGAATGATTCGTTTCTAATTATTTTGAATCTACTAATTATATCATTACATATTATATAGTCTGAACGCGATAAACACAAAAACTACCGAACGGATTTTCATACGGTTTTCACCAATGGACGGAGTGATTCATGAGGAAGATTTAGGTGTAAATTATTAATAATTCATTAACGTTTTTGGGGAAATTGGCTGAAATATGACGATGTAAAATACTCCAAGTAGGATAAACATCAGTTAAAAATCTAACTCACATACTCAACGCAATAGTCAGTTACGAAACTACGACAAAAAAAAATGTAGGCATAGATACTCTGCTAACCGTGCAAAGCCGGGGCGGGTTGCTAGTACATCATAATTTCTGATGTATAGAATTTGCAGAAAAACATGTATATGTTTTTGATTAATAAACATATACATATTTTGGTCTTTTATCCTTCAAGCTTACCACGTAATGTGTCAAAATCATAAATATTTATGTAGCCAATACGGCTCTATTTCTTTCAAACAACCAGCTTGACATTATTTTGCAATCTTGTTTGCCTTCAAGTGAAAATCAACATGTCAAACAATTTTTATCCGAAAATATATTGTTGTATTTTTATATAGTATGTAAGATCCGTTCATAATATATATATAAATATATATACTGTTACAAATAAAGTGAATAACAGAACGGTAATTGAGCTTGAAGAAAGGCTGGCAACGTATTTGCGATTTTCTTTAAACGTAACAGCACACTTGCGACTATTTAATCGCAACCCCAATAAAATATTAATATTTATCTTCGCTTTTTAGTGAACACTAGAATGAGTTGAAAACTTAAAGTTTTTGTTTGTCGCGCTGTCGATTCATTTATTTATAAGAAAATTTTCATGTGCCTTCTCAAAATAATGGTAAAAAAAATAAAGATAAAATTGTAAAATGTTTTTAATTACAGTTACAAATAATTGTTACACTTTTAACATAAGTAGTGTTACATTTGGCACTGACGAGCTTCGTATTGTAAAATGTAGGTAGAGGACAACGTAAAACAAGCTAACTACGAAATATAATGCAACGAAAAAAATACATTTTCACAATCGTTTTTTAAAACTCACCAAAATTTGTAACTACATCAATTATTTCCTGAACCCATTTAGAAACTGAGTTATTGAAGGCCTTAATAAGGAGAACATAAGATTGAAAAAAAAATTGATGGTATTTTTATTAATTGGTCCTTTTTACAAAAAAAAGTTGTCCTCTACTTAATTTAAGAGAAAGCTCACTTTCGGCACAATTTTGCAAAAAATATCAATGTTTGTGATTATATTTTGCAACAATTATTTTATAATGTTCGTTTTATTTTTGTTTTTTTTTCTGATTAATTATTATTGTCATTGTGGTCGAATTCGTGCCATAAATAATGGCTTGCGTTTCTTTTTAGTTGACACAAGTTGTGTCGTTTTATTTGAACGATGACAAGATGAAAGACAATTTGTTAATTTAATAAGTATTTCGTAATTAAGAATATAATAGTGTTTCCTTCTTTAGATTCGTGTTATAAGAATTCATGTTTCCACTTAAATTTAATTAGAATAAAAGTCATCATTGAAATCGTTGTTTTATTTTTTCCCTGTTGAAATTTATATATTAAAATAGATACCTAACTAAATATTTCTGGATAAAGACAATTCCAACACCTTATTATTTAGAAAAAAAACTAACATATGGACATCATAAAACATTCACAACACTCTCTTTACCCTCCACTGTAGTCGGTTAAATAAGGACATCGTTAACTCTGAACTAAGAACCTAATACGTACCCCACTAGTGTCGGATCACACTTCTGGCCCTCAGCGTGAGTGGCGACCCCTAGTGTCCGGTTTCAATTACATGTTCGAGTGGAAAGCACTTCGATTGAAGCCGAAGTACCACGGAAACGTACGATGGACGGGAAATTCGGGAAAGATTGAGATTAAGAATTTTCATAGAAGGTACAGTCTATGAAAACTGACAAAGATATAAAAGACGTTATTTCTTCGTCAGTTTTCAAATTCTTTCCTAAGTTAGGCCACATAATACCATTTGAAGCTACGGCTCTAAATATTAAATTATTTTATTTCTGTAAGTATGTTTGTATGATTGACATTTAAAAGTACACGCCTTTCACTGCCTCCTTGATATAGTGATTGCAAGTGCTACTTCTGAGCATGAAAGTCCTTTGTTTTTTTTTTTTTTTTTGAGGATGGGAAATCATCAAATGACTTCTCCCGCTCTGGGCAGAGCGAAATCAGCAGATTCATAGAAAAGTGTAATATACCTACGCGGCCAAAATGTATGGAACAGCAGATTTTTTTTATATCCGAAGAATAATATCAAATCCATGGTATCAGTTTTCGCAAAGTGTTATTGGGTTTTGCCATGAAAAAAAAATCAGTAGCAGGCGGCGTCTAGTTTTGTGCCCGGTTGATCAATAGGCTCGCCCCCTATTTCATGTAACTTAACTGGTGAAATGTGGGGGTAACTACTAACCCTTTGAGCAAAACAAGGGTGATGAAAAAAACAACCGATTTTTTGTAAAAAAATATATTTAGCTAACAATGCTTAAATGAGGTTTTTACGCACTTAACCTTTCGATTGAACTCAATACAATTGAGTTCACTTGACACCTTAGAACACCTTTGTAAGGTTTAAGTGAAGTTTTGGGTCAGTTCGTTAGAGTATCATCAGGGTCGAGCCTCCGCGGGGTAGACAGAAGTGGTTGATAACTGACTGAGATTGGTAACAGAGTGGTTTGATAACTGATCGTAAGGGTACGCTAGTCGGTGATTCTTCCATACAAACGTAGTACCTACGGTGATTACTCGTCTGTTTGACGGTGTACGTTCAAAACTAAAAATTATTTGAATTTGTCTTGTCATTATCTAGCCCTGTATGGAAAAAAAATATTCGTTTGGATGTTATGGGCGTCCAAACTTCCATATTTCAACACAAATTTTAACTCGGCTTTGGGCGTAAATAAAAAACTGTTGTAGTAAAAAAATGGCAAAATAGAAACCGTGTATTCAAATTTAAAATAATTTTATTTTGAGTAAATACATCTATTAGTTTATCCATAATATCTATACATCCAAAGGTCTATTCTTGAAATTTTACGAGGTCTTTTTCGTTATAAATCATCGTCTATTTCACAAAATAAATAAATAAATACTAAATAAATAAATTATACTTAATTTGCATGCATATTAGTTACGCCCACCAACGAGTTCGATCCATCGACTAGTGCACCTTCCAATAGCTGTTTCAAATACTTACCTGTTTTGTTTATTTTGTCAATATTACTGCATGGAAATTACACAAATCACATTACTGACCAGCGGGTTATAATAAAATTCAGTACATATTGCCCGGCTAGAAACTAGGACTTTAATGACTTGCTTTAGGTTAGATTTGCACGACATATAATTTGATATTATCGAGTAGGTGGTGTGAAAACAAATTAATTATCGTGGAAAATGATTAAACTTTATTCGATCATTTTCCACTATAGTTAATTTGTTTATTATTTGCTAAAACGACGACATATTCCATGAAAATATGGTTAGGAAGATGAGAGTGAAAGACTCACTCGCGGTTTAGCCCGCGCGGATGTCGTAAATATGCCCCAACCCACAAGGCTAATTGCACACACGTAAAATGGCAATCGATCGCAATGCCTTTAATTCTGACAATTTACCCACGTTCATTGCGTTACTGATGGTGTTGAGCAGACGAATTTTTCAAACCTATGAAGCAATGAATGTCAAAATGAAAGGTATTAAGATTGATTGTCATTTGATGTGTGATACACAACTACCCTGTAGGTCATGGTCTATCCAGGTGCCAAATTTCATCCCAATCCGTTCAGTCGTTAAGGCGTTAAAAGTAAACAAATTAATGGAAAAAATGTACAAACAGACCGACAGAGTTATTCTCGCATTTTTTATATTAGTGTGAATTATAAATGAAGCTGCTAGTGTCAAATCACATCCTATTCTTACCCAGGCCACGTCAACCCTACTCAAATATAAAATTAAAAAAAAAAACAAATAAAATGGCCGCAACAATTTCTGGTAATTTGTTTTATAAAGTGAAATTGTTAGATTAATGGTTGGCGTAAGGGGCGTTAAAAATGTAACACAACTAAAGGCTTGTAATCAGGTTTGCGTGACAAGCCCCCCTTTTTCACCCCTCCCCCTTTACCCCGAAGGAAGTGTCGTGATGGATGACGCTACGGTTACTATGCATGTTATTTTTTTTTGTTTCGCTCAGGGCTGCTACGTCGGTTTTTTGTCTGTGTTGATCTGGGTGTTGCGGAAAATTTATATTAGCAATGATATAAAATATTTTAGCTGATAAGAGGTATGAGGTAATGCAATTTTGAACCTACTTGGAAGAAAAAGAATGTTTCCAAATCATTCAACTGGTTTTTTTTCGATTATGTTAACTTTACTTTGGCAGTATCTACAATCGCCACATGCGAACAAAGACCAAAAGACCTGACGTCACACAACATACTGTGACTGTCGCTTTTGCCGCTACACAAAGCGTCATAAGCCACCTCTGGACACGCTATCGTAACACAGGCAGCGTGGCCGAGCGACATGGAGGACGATCTCGCATTACCACTCGCAGACAAGACCGGTACATCCAAAATACTGCTCGAAGGAATCGTACCATGACCACCATGATGTTGGTTACGAGGTTCCACAGCTCCTCAGGCTCGCTGATAAGCGACTAAACCATCCGAAATCGATTTCGTGAAGTGGGTCTGCGTTCCCGAAGGCCGCAGAGAGTTCATTCCATAGCACCCCGCAATCGTAGGGCCCGTTTACAATGGGCTCACGAACACAGAAATTGGGAGGAAGAAGACTGGCGTTGTTTTCCGATGAATCTCGTTTCGTTATGAAGCCGACAAGACGTACTCGAGTTTGGAAGGCCTCTGGACATCAAGAACGTTTGATTTTTTTTCAGAAAGTTCATTCTTATGGAGGGGGAACAATAATGGTTTGGGCCGGTATTTGGATCGGTGGAAAAACCAATCTCATTTGGATCAGAGGCAACCTCAATGCTCAGATTTATGCGGAGAGGGTTGTTTCAGACGTTATCATCCCTTTTTGAAGCCGGTTGGGTGATTCGTTTCGACTAATGCACGACAATGCACGTCCACACACGGCTAGAGTCGTAACAAGCACTCTTGCCGATACTCGCATCAAAGTTCTAAAATCAAAGCCTGTTGGCCTGTTGTGGCCTGCTCAATCACCAAACCTCAACCCAATTGCGCACTCATGGGATATGCTCCAAAGAAGAGGTCTGCCGAGTATGAATGCAACAACTTTTTGACTTGTTAGAAAGAACGTGGGCGGCCATTCCTCAAAGTGATTTTGATAAACTGATTTTAAGCATGCCAAATCGCTGTGATTGTGTGATTCGTGTCAATGTTTTTTTTTTTCCGTAGTCGACATGCACATCACACACACCTCCGCACAAACTCACGTTTCATGCACACACGCACGTCCACACACACTACACCTAGGTACATACCCTTCATCTACACATCATACACGCATTCACACCACATATACAAACTCTACATTCGAACTCTTTAGTTGGTTAGTTTTACTTTAGTTCATTTTTGGTTTGGTTTTATTTTGTAAGTTAAATTCTAGTATAGCATTAAATACCTGGGACACTGTCATCTTCCTCACGGAGGTGGGCGTTAATAGCTGCGACACAGTTTATAACTAATGTGGCTATTATCGTACGCAATGAAATTGTAAATGTTATTTTTTGTTCCAATAAAGAAATTATATTATATTAATTATATTAATGGTGAAAACACACTTTTTTTAAATCTTTACACTAAAAAAATTAAAAATCCTCATTTTTGCCTTCTTTTTACCATTTGATTGACGACATTAACTTCGGTTAATTTTCCACAATTTGCGAAAAATTGCAATTTTTCATAATTTTAACAAAATATAGGAATAAGTTGATAACTCTTCTTATTTTCGTGTGGTTAGTGACTAGCCTGGTGTCAGAGTTTTAAAGCCACTCTCAAGAAATATCTCTCAGGCATGCCGGTTTCCTCACGATGTTTTCCTTCACCGTTTTTTAAGCAAGTGATAATTATACAATGCGCACATGATTTCGAAAAGTCAGAGGTGCATGCCTTGGGTTCGAACTCGAGACCTATGACTTGGCAGTCTGACGCTGACACCAGTAGGCTATCACTGCCCACAGTCCCTAAGGGTAGTTGTTAACTTAAACATAGGAATTAAAGTAAGAAGCCAGTCTGGAAGACTAGATTTGGTAAATATTAATTAGATATTTTTTTATAGTTAAAAATGTACTTGATCCCTAGACACTTTTGATGTGTGTATATTTACTTATATTTTGTAACAATATTTTGATTTAAAAGAGTGTCCGTGGAGATTCTCTCCCGTTCTTCTCCATAGTAACCTACTACGCTTTGGAACAACAAACAAGCTTCATTTTTCTGACTGATCGACCTCTTGACAATTCAAAAGCCTGTAATTGGTTTATTTGAAATAAATGCTTAAATTTTTAGTTTGAGTTTGAGCTTGACTTCTGAACGTAACTAAACGTGCACAAAAGTGAAATTACAGTATTTTTATCTCACGAAACGATGCGCGCTTTACTTGTGGCAACCAAGCGTACAAAGACGTTGTGAATGTATGCGTGAAGTCGAGTAGCGTCCGCACATAACGCACACATACACACACACACACTTCCAACTTCGCCCGTATCTTGAATAGCACCAAGAGCTCCTGCACTTACACGCACATTAACAGCAATCCTTGCGGTAAAGTAATGTTTGTACACTTCGTTACCACAAGTAAAACGCACGTCGCTTCGTGAGATTAAAATACTATAAGTAGTATTTCATTTTCATTATCATCATTCATCATTCATCATCATTTTAAATAGGTACTCTTAACATGAACAATTCCCTTTTTCTCGTAATATTCATAAGCTAACATTATCAAGATGAAAAAGAAGTAGTACTAAAATAAATACTTATCAAAGAGAGAAAAAGATTTTTTATTTTCTTTGTATAAAACCCTGATGCGTGCCAGCCAGTCAGCCCTACAGTAAATAATACTTAAGTCTGACATATCTCAGAATGTTCATATCTCTAGATCTAACACGTCATAGCATAATCATGTTTGTTTTTATAATGGAAACATGGAAAGAAAACAAGCTATTAATAGATTTTATGGACGTTGGTCTAGTGTTCACAATCGTAACAGCTGAGCATTGGTTCTTAGGTTCGAGTTGAAGATATTGTTTCGCCGACAAGATTGATGAACACTAAGGGCCTTTGTCAACCGCACCGTGAACGGGACGTCAACGAGAAACGAGATTACGCGTCAAAATGTACTGTCGCTACTTCACGGTGCGGTGGACAAACGGCCTTAGGATGAGGCCAAACAAGCATAATTTTGTGAGCTGTGAGTGGCGTAATTTACGCTGCATTCGGTTACATAAATAAAAGTCCGTTTTGTGCTACACGACGACACAAAATGAGTTGTTGTTAATTGCGGAATTTCATTTAAAAGCAAATTCCAGGACTCATTTTGCGTAACCGAAATTACGCTCATTTGGCCTCACCTTTAGTATCGCATTAATGGAAACTATACAATTTACCTCCACTCTACATTCATAAAAGATAAACAGTAAAATTGTCTATCATACAAAATCGAAGTCAATGTTCTTTTATCACACAGTCTTATCGGTTATCAACTCATAACTACTTAACCATTATTCTCTTCTTCTTTTAGTGTGTTTAGTGACTAATCTGGTGTTAGAGGTTTAAAGCCGCCCATGGGCCTCTGACTTGGCTTCACATGCCGTCGAGAAATATCTCTCTGGCATGGCCGGTTTCCTTACAATGTTTTCCTTCCCCGTTTTTTAAGCAACCGATAATTAACCTAACCAATTTAGCAAGAGATACTAAGAGGCTCGTACAAACCAAAAAAACATGGCACATTATGAAGGAGGCCTAATACTCAGCCGTGGGGGTAACAAGGCTGCCAATGACGAACATGCTGATGACTATAAAAAAAGGTCTGCAACCAAAATGTTCAAAACAAGAATACTTTTCAAGAAGCCGCCAACTGCATCAGACTACTTGAAAAGTATTCTTGTTTTGAACTTTTTGTACCATAAACCTTTTGGCAGTTACAGTTCACTGATTTGATGCCACCAAGTGCATCAGACTGCCCGGGATGGGTTTTGTTTTATATTTCCTTTTTTTTACTTCCTTTTTGTGTGTTATAGTTTTGGAATCGTCTCCTCAAGCCCAGAGTTTTCCTCGAGCCCTTTGATAACCCACATCGACAACATGGTCAGTGGATACGAAACGGGCACTATGAAACAAAGACTAAGAAATATTTCACCAAAAAGCATTGCCTAATCAAGCCTAATTTATATAAATGACTTAACCTTACCTCATAAGGGATAATCACAAGATCGTACTATTCGCAGATGACACTTCCCTTATTTTCAAAATCAATCGTCAGTTAGTCAACTCTGAACAAGTTAACGATGTACTCTCTAAAGTGAAATGAAATTGTTTATTCTGTAAATAGGATATTATGTAATATCTTGTATAGCGGGATTCCTAAGAAAACCTTTTGATGAATAAATTTCATTTTTTCTCCATTCAATATGATGTCACATTCGCTACTTCTAACATTAGGTAATTTAAATCGAATGCATTTTTTTTGTACTAAATTATTTACCGTAAATCAATCTTGGACCGTAACCATCGTTTATTTTAAAGATCAATGATCCATTTTCGGTTGACTTTGAAGTAATTGGGGTAAATCTAATGCAATGTACCCCAAATAGTTAAAATACTTTACATTAATAAGTAAACTAAAAAGAGGAATGGATCCAATATCGAACCTTGAGGAACGCCCATTTTTATTTCAGAACCTAATGAGCTTATGCCGTTTACCTTTCTATCTTTCAGGTATGATCTTATCAAATCAAGAGCTGTATTTCTAATCCCATAGTGCTCTAGTTTCAGCAGAAGTATATCATGGCCTACGCAATCGAACGCCTCTCGAAGGCGTTCGATTGCGTAGACAGTCGCAAAAGATTCCAATGATAGCTTGTGCTTCTTCCCAGGCGTTCAAAATGTTCTTTATTAGAGTGACACCGGCGTCACGTCACGTCACGGTACGATGCCCTTTGGTGAAACTTACTGTTATCCAAAAATTTTTTGAACAACGTTATCAAATCGATGGAAATTGAGGTTATAAAACTAACCTCAACTGTCAAGTGAAAAATGTAGTAACGGAAAGTTACTATACTTTACAGCTGTCGCTGTCATTGACATGACAGATTTGACTAAGACGGATTGAGATAGGAACTTGTAAGAATATAAAAAAAAGAATATAAGATTAAAATACAACTGTTTCATTTATTTAAATATCGGCTAACTAAGTATGGCGCATCTTTAGGTGATTTTAAATTAAAATTTCGAGTTTCAAATAATTAAATGAAATCAGTCAAATTTCACTACAAAGTGGCATCCACAGATAACTATCCATTTCTTTTGTGATCCTTTTATTTATATATCCATCAGATTATTTTGGAACAAACTATAGTACAAAATCTGTATTAAAGTCTTAACCCCAAATATCATCTTAAAATACAACAGCAGTAATTAAAGCGCCATTTCAGAAGCGCAAATTATTTGCGAATAATTTAGCCGAAGGTCGATGAGCGGTCGCTAATGGCCCACCGGAAGTCCGGATCAACTGGCAAATGAGCCGGACACAATGCCGGACGGTGTGTACAAGACGGCAGTAATTACACCTGGGTGTTTACATGTACCTGGGTAGGTAAACTGGGGTGTTTAAGTTGAAGACGTGTCGTGTAAATTAGAATTAGTTTCCGTCACTACGGTACGTAATATTTCTTAGAAGGTTGTTAGAGAAAATGGGTTATTTTGGTAGAATTATTTATACTATAAAAAGAGATAAAATTTTTGAGTTTGTATGTAGGGAGTCTTCTTCGGAACTACTGATCCGATTCCGAAAATTCTTTCACTAATGGGAATCTTCGGTATTGCCGAGTGTTATAGGATATATTTTATATTAAAACAAGAAATTACATGCGGGCGAAGTCGCGGGCAGAAGTGAAATTGTTTCACGGCACTAATAAATATGTATTTAAAGAATTATAATCATTATTACATCTCTCTAAGTTAGATTTGTTCGTTGTATTAAAACAAATCTCTTAAGGAAATGTGCTTATGGAAATTGTAAAAAAACGAGTTGAATTTCGCGTGCTACCACTGCGGATCCACCTTAAGAGACTGTTCTTAACGTTGTTCTGCATTCACAGATACTGTATTCTGGCTTCTTATTCTATTGAAATTCTGTAGGTACTATGCTAAGCCACCTCAAGGTCAAAATGTTATAGAGGTTTGAGGAACAGGGTGTAAACTTCACTCATACTCTATAGAAAAGGGAGCATCCTCCGACCAGACGGATGTTGTGTCTGGTGGGCAACTGCCCGACGATCGATGTCTGGACGTTGTATATATACTCGTCGCGCGGTAAACCCTGCTTGCGCGATGCAGGATTTTGGGTGACATCAGTGTGATAAGTAGTTCGCATGTGGCGTTGTAGATGCCGCCACAGTGTTCCCACTGACGTTCGGCCTTCTGTACCTACAGATTGTTAAACCGTAACATGAAATTGTACATAATTATGTAAAACACGTTGAAACAAATGGTCTTACGTTGTGTTACGTTTGACAGCCTCGATAATCGAGTGGTCACAAGCGCTACTGCTGAGCATGGTCCTGGGTTTGACTTCCGAATCGGGCAGAGCGTTATTGAGTCTATCCATCTGGAAGTTCTCAATGGGCTCGCCCCCTATTGGGACTTAAATATAATTGGTGAATCGTAGGTGTAATATAGGTACGACTTTGCCTAATCCTTCGGGAAGTCAGACGTCATGTTATTGTTGCATTACATTTCATGCTGCATCGACGATTTTTTTGTTACATTTCACCAATCTGTAACCGGCATTAATCTGGCATTCTTCCGTAGGTAACTAAAACTAAAATAATGGACTTTAAACTTCGACAAAGACAACCAACACAGTACCAAATTGGATACAAAGGAGACACAGTACTAGAAACGAACACTACAAAGTTTTTAGGATTGCACATTGACAATGATATGACATGGAAAACTCAAGTTGATAATGTTTGTTTGAGACTTTACCGGTTTTCTTATGACCTTTATATGTTAGGTAAAGTTGCAAACAAAACTCCCTCCTAACGGCATACCACGGGTATGTAGCCTCCACATTAAGGTATGGACTCATATTTTGGGGTAATGCTACAAACGTATCCTCCGTACTTTTGGCACAAAAAAGATGCATCCCAGCCATCTGCAAATTAAGGACAACAGATACATGTATAAATATTCTGACAGTACCGTCGCTGTATATCTATGAGGTTTTGATGTTTGTAAAAACCAATGTACATTTGTTTAATCATGTAGAAAGTCAACGTCGCTCAGATAAGTTAAAAACAATAACCACCAGAACTGCTTTTGCTTATAAAAGTGTCTATGCAATGGCACCAAAATTTTATAATAAATTATCTTGTCATATTAGAAATGGTAAGAATTATAATGAATTCAAAAGTAATCTTTTTAAGCTCCTAAATGACAAGGTATATTATTATTCAGTCAAGGACTACTGGATGACAAATTTTGATCAATTTTTATAATTTATATTTTTGACTGTAATTTTGTGTTTGTGTTTTGCAATCTTTTGGTGTTATGTATTTTTTTATATTATCCTATTTTCATGACATTTTTCCTATAATAATATGACAATTGTATAATTTGACCTTGTGTAACTTTGACATTGTTCATAATAATCAAATTTTGTATGGCGGGGACCTAGTTTGTACATTTATATTGGAAAACACCTGTAATCACCTATGTTTCACAAAATCAATAAATGAAATGAAAATGAAAAAAATGAAAATCAAGCATACATAAATATGGTAATTCAGTCTGAAAAAACATATCTTTATCTAAATTATTTTATCGGATCGCACTTTTACGGCTATCTTCACACCTCGATAGCCCTCGATAACTAATCAATGAGTTATCAGAGCCAATCTTATCAAACAGTACGGCTTTAGTCAATCCGTTGTATCTACCGGCTCAACACTTACCAAGAACTGACTAGGATATCGTGTTTTGGTTTAGTTTTGCATTGCAATAGAATTTAGTGTAATATTGAAGGAGTTTTATATTTTTAAGTGGTTGAATAGGTATATACTTTTCGTGCATTAGCAATGGAAAACATGGATGAAAGTTCGCCGGACATAAAAGGTTTTAATTTGAGGCCTTCAAATACGAGGTAATTGTGTATTTTATTGGTAATCCTCCAAACTAAAAACTACAGCAACTTCAAAGCTTTACCTCATCCACTCCGACTGCAAAATGTTTGGTACTTAGACGATATTCTTTCTAATTATCATCTTGTTTACAACGTATCAGTTGATATATTTTTATCTATGTGTATCATCATTAATATCTGCGGGGAAATTGCGTGACACACTTGACAATGGCTTCCATTGTGACAGTTCAACAATTTTTTCAACAGAATTTCTCAAACTTAAGAAGTAATGGGTTAGCGATTTCCTTAAAAATCCTTCGGATTGTGTTACAAAATCCAGGTATTAGCAAGACCAGTAGTTTTAGGCGTGATCTTATACCTGTTCGATCGCGTTAGTGTAAACTTCAATTTGTTCTGAAACTGAATGAGCGCTGTCTGGTGACAATACAGGTACCTAATGGGAAACACAACTATTCCACACTAATTGAAGTGAACGTTAACGCGATCGATAGGTATGTAAAAAAACTCGCATTGAGCCCTCAGAATGTGACCAATGGAGATAAGGAGGTTTCTCTTAGATCAATGGACAGATACAACTTGCTTTCTGTACGCAGAAGACCTGGCATAACTTGCCAAACGAGCTTTAGGGAGATTGAAGCCAACCTTTCCACCACCCTCTCAGATCTCAGCCATTATTATGCTGACAACGCCTTGAAACCAAATCTCTCCAAAACGCAGTGATGTGCCTTCCACCTTTGTAACATACAAGGGGCTCGATCATTCAATATCTCATGACACGGGGCTCCAATCACCCACAGTTCTCACCCAAAGTATCTCGGCATCACTTTGGATAGGTCCTTTAACTTCCGGAAAAACTGCAAGAATGTTAAAATGAAAATGCACACCAGAAACAACTTATCGCATCACCTAAAGTCCTGCGAACAAATAGAATGACACTTTTTTCCCGCTGGTGAATATGCCTGTTCTGTATGGAGCCGATCTGCCCACGCTAAATTAGTGGATCAGCTCTAAATGAGAATTTATTACTAGTTGCATAAAACCGACCCCGTTGCATTAACTGTCATCGCGCTTCCAGAAATTTGCAAGACTATAGCTAGCCGCATCGAAAGGGTGACCCACACCCCGCAATGCACGACTTTAACCCAGTGCTACAGAGGCTTAAAAGCCGCAAAAGTTTTCTTGAGTGCGTGAGTCCAGCCGATGGCAGCCTCTACGCAGGAATATTTGAACTTTGGCACGAGCTGCTTAAACCTTCTGATTTCTTTATTGAACCATCAGAGAGCGTCCCGTCCGGGCACAAGTTACCGTGGCCAACTTGGAAACCTTAAACAGACCTGGTACCCAAGTAGGCTGCAGCAAGGACAACCTACTCAAGTGGGAACCTAATCGGTGCGTCAGCAAACGGTATTCGCGTTGCTGAATTTTGAGAGGGACAAAAAAAAACAATATATATCTTTTCGTGTTTTTTTTGCCATCGATAAGCTAAAAAGAAGAACGGACAGATTTATTCAAAAACCTACTTAACCACATACTACTTACGTTACATTTTCAGTAATCCCCTCCTCGTTCCTGACGAAGTACTGAAGTTTGATAAAGACGCGCTGTACTATGACATGAGCGGCGAGAAATACCTTGTCATACTGAACCAGCATACGTTTAAGAAGACAATATTCTTCAGGTTTGTATTCTACTTTACTTGTTTTCTGTCTAGTAACACGCAGAGGGGCTCGTTGCTAAGTAACCGTCGCCGAGGTCGGTCCGTGCTGACCATCCGTTTCATACCGAGTCAGCGTCTCAAAAACAACGCTGGAGGATCTACTAATGACCTAGATCCTTGAAGGTTGTTACGGATAGTTAGAAACCTGAAAGTCTTACAACCAGTCTTACAAAGTGGTATGATGTGACCCTGCAACTAGGTTGTGGAGGTCATTTAACTCCATCTCCGGTAAGACTGAAAGCCGTCACCAACATCGTTGGAAAATAGTTAATTGACTCAGGCGTGACTCTGCGGAAGTCCATTATAAAATACAATAGACGACGTATATTTAGTAACCTAATCCGCTTAACTGTTCTTAAAGAGTCATAAAGAACCCTGTCAGAAATCCACACATGTTGCACCTCTCAACGAGGCATCCTCAGGATGACCATTGACTTATTGCGAACCCGGACATGACGTGTTGCCACGTCAAGCGCCGAACGCACTGTCCGGCGCTTGGCGTGGTTGGAAAGGGCTAGGCAGGTGACTGTCTCGCTCAACACATGAGATATTTCAGCTTTGTCTCTAGGATGGCAACAGCAGAAGCATCGTAGATTATGTCATGATTAAGTTGGCATCCAATAAAAAAAAACCAATTGTAAGAGAAGCGCGTTTGCCGAAAGCCCTGAGTTCAATCCTAGGGTCGAACAGAATTTTTGGGTTTTTCCATTTGTAAATGCAGTGCTTTGATTTGTGCCCAGCTGTACCTACTGTACGTATAATTTCACGCAAATGCAACGTCACAAGTTTTTGGACGCGGTTTGTTGTAATATTGATTACAACAACACATAATAATAACAACAAATCCTTAAACATCATTATATAGTTCTTTTCTTCTGTTTCATGATTGTTAATTATTTATTTATTTATTCTGTATATATAATTATGTAAATAAGTATCTAAGTATTTATCACAGACTAGTGTAGCCTGGAGTATTGTTTCTTCTTCTCTCTTTAAGCCATCCAAAGATTGTCTGTAAAAAATCGCTGTTCGCGATACGACCGGCCATTGTGCCACTCTATGTTACATTTATTTTAACATCTGCAACTTATAAAATGTTCATAATAAAGAGTATGTATCTATATAATGATTACAGGAATGAGCAGCCGTCCACAAGAAATGGTACCGATAATGATGTAAAGAGCCTAAAGAAGGTGTTCGGTAGCCTTGGCTTTAAAGATGACAATATTATCGTGTACAGAAATTTGGAATACGAGGGGATTATCAAAAATCTTACTGCAAGTAAGATTTCTATTTCTTTTACCATGGCTCAAACTCAAACTCAAAGCGAGCCGTTTGAGATTGGAACACTAGGTCCGAGTGCTTGCTTAGTTTTTCGAGACATCGCCAAGCGGTTGGTTTACTCTTCACGTGACCAGAGGGCTGGACAATTTTTTGGCCAAAGAATCAGCAATGCGATACAACGTGGCAATACTGCCAATCTTATAGTCACTTTTCCTATACAGATACATGTTAACATACACAGAAACCTTCCGGAATAAATTATCTAAATTATGGTGAATATCGCACCAAAATCAGTTGCGTAGTTCAGAAGAATGACGCGGTCACACACGAGACAGACACGAGAAACTACTTTAATTTATTTTATAATATGTATAAAATAAGGGTCAATAGATGCCGTAAGAACTGCTATTTATTTATATTCGTTAAAAATCAAGTTCTACATCAACTAACAGATTATTAAAATACAAATATAATACAATATTCTAACCTAACTAAAACTATTTAACTAAAATATGGCGTCAAAAAAAATCTCCGCATCGCTGTCGACTGGTAATGCACCCAAGAAACTGGAGGCATTGCCACGTTGTATGGCGATGCTTAGCCTCTGGCCAAGGTAAAAGCCAGCTCTTGGGTCCCGGGAGGTGTCAACCAGCAGTTTGGAGATTTCATTGAATAAACCATGAGCACTCGGACACGGCCCGAGGGTTTCTACCCCAAACGGCTCGGAAATATAATTACTGATAAGGTTATTATTATACTTTCGGCGCTTGAGGTATTCCGTAGCTGCAGCACCTCCACTAGCACAGCACGCCGAACCAGGAAGATAGGATAGCGCAAGAAGAGTATCGTAACAAGTTACCTTCCACACTGGGTTACCCACCTTTCAAATTCAAATTCAAAATATTTTATTTCACATAAACCTACATGGGCACTTATGAAACATCAGAAGCTAGGTGCACGGTTCCAATTGGTCGTTTCCTATGGAGAAGAGCTGTCAAGAAACTCCACGGTTACTCTTTTAAAAATAATTGTTTTTTTACAAAATTTTCAAATAACAGTAAGTATTAATAGATATGGACAGTGTAGGTCTTTCAACAAGTACCAAGTACTTAACAAAATAGAAGATGGTCAATAAATCTACAGTCCACTAAGCCTACAGCGTTCTCACATTCACAAAATAGAAAAAGAAATCTAAGTATATAAAATATGAATAAATTAATAAAAATAAAAACCTATTTTAAACGAAATGACATGATTGCTATTACAACTGTAACAAATCTGAATAATTATCATGTACACAAAAGCCACTAATAAAGTGTTGAAATTAAACTGTAGGTATATAATGTCTGTCCATGGCCCTTTACGGGGCACCGGTGTGGGCGCGTTCATTGAGGCTGCGACCGGCCCGGCGGTTGAACGCGTCCCAAAGGGTCATGGCCATCAGGCTGGTCCGGGGATACCGCACGGTCTCCCGTGAGGCGGCGAGCCTCCTTGCCGGACTACCGCCATGGGATCTGGAGGCGAAAGTCCTCGCGCACATGTGGGAGTTGCGCGAGGAGGCGAAACGCCGGGGTGTAACTCCGCTGCCGCGAGAAATCACGGCACAGCGGACAGAGCTCCGGCGGGATCTCATGGCGGCATGGAGTGTACGATTGTCGCAACCCAGCGCTGGGCACGCCACAATTGCGGCGATAAGTCCCCTCTTTGAGGAGTGGCTTGAGAGGCGCCATGGCGTCCTCACCTTCCGCCTGACGCAGGTCCTCACCGGACACGGTTGTTTCGGGAGGTTCCTGTTCCGCGTAAGGCGGGAGGAAACGCCCGGGTGTCACCACTGTGTGGATCGCCCGGAGGACATGGTGGAGCATACGGTGGAGGTCTGCCCGGCTTGGGCGGAGCACCGCCGTGTCCTCACGGAGGCGATCGGCGGTGGCGATCTCTCGCGTCCGGCCCTGGTTCAGGCCATGGTTCGGAGCGAGAGTGCATGGGAGGCCGTCACCTCCTTCTGCGAAGCAGTTATGCTCGCGAAGGAGGAGGCGGAGCGCGCGAGGGAGATGCAAGCTGCACGCCCTCGCGGCCCTAGTCGCCGCAGGAGACGCCCCGGGCGTTGGGAGTCCAGAGCCGACTTCCGGCCACCGTAGGCGCGGGCTTGCGGACGGTGAGCAATGGGCAGCTCGCCGTCCGATAAGGACCAGGCCCGTGTCGACGGCGCGTTGTGTTCCACGCGCGCCTCAAAGAGATGTCAGCACCAACCGACGGGGTCGAAAGACCAATGCCTGCTGGGGTTGCGGGTTTGTCCGAAAGGGATAACGCGGCCCCGGCACACAGGCAACGGAAGGAACACGGGTGGGTTTTAGTCAGTAAAAGTCTGACACACCCTCTCGCTCTGCCCAGAGCGGGAGAAGTCATTTGATGATTTCCCACCCTCAAAAAAAAAAAAAAAAATAAAAAAAAAAAAGGTATATAATGTCTATTCTATTCTATTTTTTGTTATGGCAAGCAAAGCCGATGTCGACCGTTCTGCCAATGTCTAAAGTGAATTTTGAAAAGCAAGTGTGTATTGTTAACATAAATAAATATAAAAAATAGTAAAAATCTTTGATGATACAGCTCAGCAACTTGTGGGGTTAGTACTGGACTGAAACAAACAAAAAAATAAAATTACATAAATATTATAATTATTGTTAGAACATTAAAAACATATAATACCACAACCACACAGATAGAATTTTATATTGTTGTGGCGGATGAAAATCATCAGCGCCACAAGCAGTTCTGGAGACGGATATGTTAAAAGGGAGGGGAAATTAATGGGAAGAGGGATCTTAAATTTAAGGAGACGGCTATACAAATCTAGAGGTGGGATGTTGTTGATATATAATGTCAAATATTAGGATGATTACGTCAAGGAAGAATGTAAAAAAAAAAACCTGGAAATTTGGGAGCAGTTATAATAATAATAATAATAATAAAAGTTTATTGATCCAAAAATATAAATAGACACAGGTTGTACACTAGTTACATGCTAAGACTTATTCAACTAACAATGGACACAAGGGGAGAAAAAAAATTATATAAAGAAAAACAATTAATTGTCTATACCAACAAAAATTAATCCTGTCTCCTAAACTAGGGATGGCCTGTATCTTAGGAGACAGTGATTCGACAGAGCTGAGTTGTAAATTAATGATGGACCTTTTTGAGTGTCGATGTTAATCTACCACAAGACAAAAATGTGAGTTAGCTGACTAAGACTAAATTAAAATTAAGATTTATAATCTTGGGTTTTTTTTTTTTTTTTTTTTTTTTTTTTTTAGTTAATAGATTATTACATAACATGCCGTTAATGATGGACCAGGGAAGCCACATGTGCAGAAGGAATTATTGCCAAACTTCCTTGTCTTCAACGTAGTCTTTAATTTTATAATATGCTTTCTTGATAAGGACACGTTTGATGTGGGTTTTGAACTTCCCATCGCTAAGTTCCGTAACCGACTTTGGCAACTTGTTATAAGAGCGGATACTGTTTATAAGAAATGACTTGCTTGTTTTAGTTAATCTAAATTTGGGTATCACAATTTCATGTCTACTACGTGTATTTATATTATGGAAAACGCTTCTTATTATGAAAAGTCCTAAGTTTTTGCGGACATACATAATACTTTCTAAGATATAAAGAAAAGGCAGAGTCAGTATATCAATTTCTTTAAATTTGTTTCTAAGGGACTCGCGAGGACCCATTTTATAGACAGCGCGGATTGCCCTCTTTTGTAAAATGAAAATTGAATCTACTTCAGCAGCCGATCCCCACAGCAGAACGCCATAAGACATAATACTGTGGAAATAAGCAAAGTATACTAACCTAGCTGTGGCTATATCAGCCTTATTTTTCTTACTGCATATGCAGCTGAGCTTAATCTACCTGAAAGAGTTCTAATGTGGGCGCCCCATTGCAATTTCGAATCTAAAGTAATACCTAAAAATATAGTTTCCGTTATTACATCTAGTTTTTTGCCATCAAGTTTTAGATTTAGACCCACTTAAGGTACATTTCGTAATGAGATCCTAATACATTTAGTTTTGTTCGCATTAAGTAAAAGATTATTAACTGCGAACCATCTCGAAAGAACAGCCAGACTGTCGTTGACATGAAAGACATTTGTATCTTTTCTATCTAATTTTAAAATAAGAGAAGTGTCGTCAGCAAATACAATTATATCCGATAAGTTAGCCATCATGTAAGGAAGATCATTTATATAAACAAGAAATAAGAAAGGGCCAAGAATTGAACCTTGAGGCACGCCCATTTTAACTAGAGACTTTCATGGACATAAAGACATGCCAACCGGCTCTTGCCATCGTCGCGTGTCAAGCCAATGGGATCTAAAACAGCTGGAACGCTGACGGTGACAAGAGCTCGTCGAATGATGTCATTAATGTTCGTGTGCCGTGCTAAGCGTTCCGCAAATCGGTTGCAAGACAAAAAAAAAAAAAAAAAACCACATTCCAGTCGCCACAAAAGGCCATTCGAAGACCTCATGCATTGTATCACGTATTTCGGCCAATTCAAATTCAAAATATTTGATTTCACATAAACCTACAAGAGTACTTATGAATAGCCGTAGAACTGTGTAAGTGAACCGCAGGTGCGTAGAAATTACACTACCGCATGATTTTTTTTACCGTCTGGAAAAAAATTGGGTATAATAGGTGAACGGAGTAGAACTCTATGGCAAAGTTTTTTTTTTTTTTTAAACTATAAAAAATATCGAAATTCAAATCATACGCACCCTACTAAATGAGCGGAATTTATCAATGAATTCGTAGCTTTCCTTAGCGGCCGATAGGTACTCGCCGCACTTGCCGTCGGCCTCTTTGATATCCTTTCGCAGGCGCACAAGCCGCTCGCGCATCCCCGCCCGCCCGCTTGGTCAATGCTACTAAGCAAATATTCCCGGATATGGCTTCTGTTCCACTTACACAACACACCATATTATTCTCGAGACGGTATAAAATTTCAGCCGGTATAATTACACAGATCACGCAAATTACAACCCAACAGAACTTTTGAGTTAGTGAGCTTACTTATCCAACGATTACAATGAGAACTTAATTTGATCATGCGCGGGTGCCCGCTGACGGGTGGCCAGGTAACCACTCTATATATTATTACTAGATACTGCCCGCGACTTGCGACCGCGACCGGCGTGAAAGTCGTAAGACCTAAATATACAAAAACGAGTCACTGCGTTGCGTCGCGTCGGCGGCCCGACCCACCGCGTTGCATCGCATCGGTCGCCCGCTCTATTACTTTCTGATTTTATTTATTTTTGCTCGACTTCTGAGGGTCGTAGCGAGATGTTAAATAGCATATAACCTTCCTCAAGAAGAATGTTTCATATCCGACTGGTAGGTCCAGAGATTAGTGAGTTCAAACAAAAAACAAACTACTCAGCTTTATTAATTTAGTACAAAGATGCAGTTTAAAAAATAAATTGGCTAATTACCTATGTTTTCCAAATTCCAGTAGCCATTAAAGACCACTCGAAGACCTCATGCATCTGTGTCACGATCCTCACACATGGAGACAAAGGGGGTGAGGTGCATGCAGCAGACAGACCGTACCTACTGACTGATGTTATCGCCATCTTTGAGAAGCAAAGAAGTCTTATCAACAAGCCGAAACTGTTCTTCGTTCAGGTAGATTTGACGTGTCCTTCACCACACAATCCTCACTTTTGAAAACTTCATGAAAATCACTTTTGAAAACGCCAAAAAATAGTCATAAAGAGTCACCAAGGTTAAAAAAATTGTCGCATTATGATTCCGAAGATACAGCTATCAGTTGGTGAGGATTGTGGGGTAAACGTCTCCACACAATCCTCACCTCAGTGCAAGCAAACGGCTGGGAGTACCGACTTGGTTTCAATTCCAAAAAATAGTCAAGAAATAGTTATAACGCTATGCCAAATCGGGATGAATAATATGATGAGCGATATGAAGGTGTCTTGGTGAGGATTACGTGGTGAGCCTTTCTCGCCACAATCCTCACCTGATTACCGCGGAACGCCTAGGTTTTTGAATTTCAATTTGGTGACAAAAAATAGTCACTAAATAGTCGTCTCCAACCATGATAATTTCGACCTGGTTTACTTTATTATTCATTTATTTCGGACAAATTCAAGTCCATAATTTTACACACACACATTTAAATTATAAACTATTCATTAATATCTATTTTAAATTAAACTGCCCAAAAACCCAAATAAAATTGTGGTTCATTAAATTTAAATATTTAATAATTCATAAAAATAATAATTAATATTGTCAAAAAAAAATGTAAGAAAATTATTTAAAAAAAAATATTAAAAAAAATATAATTAATAAATTTAATGAATTATAAGAATTATTAGAAGTATGTTAAACTTCCAAGTAAACTTCTACATACATTTTGTTTTGGTACAGTCGCGAACAGTAAAAGTGTAAATCTATTTTAATAGTGTTGTGTTGTTGTGTGTCGTGATGTGTTAATTTAAAACAGTAATAAAATATTGTCGTTACTTGCGTATAATTTTTTTTCTGTCAAAGTTTAATAAATACCTACCTAGGTTGGTGGGTAGGTTGGTTGGTGGGTAAGTTGGTGGGTAGCTTGGTTGGTGGGTAGGTTGGTTGGTGGGTAGGTAGGTTGGTGAGTAGGTTGGTTGGTGGGTAGGTTGGTGGGTAATTTGGTTGGTGGGTAGGTAGCGAGAAAGGCTCACCATGTAATCCTCACTAAGACCCCTTCATATCTCTGAAATCCCTTATTAATTATTTTCGAGATTTGGCATAGCGTTATGACTATTTCTTGACTATTTTTTGGAATTGAAACCAAGTCGGTAATCCCAGCCGTTTGCTGGCACTGAGGTAAGGGTTGTGTGGAGACGTTCACCCCACAATCCTCACCAACAGATAGCTGTATTTTCGGAATCATAATGCGACAATTTTTTTAACCTTGGTGACTATTTATGACTATTTCTTGACTATTTTTTGGCGTTTTCAAAATTGATTTTCTAGAAGGACACTATTTGACATACTTAAGATTTGTTTAATTGCCCATAATGTTCTCACTGCTGGGCCACACGCCTCCTCTCTTCGAGAGGGTGTGGGCTGTAATCTACCATGAGGGCCTAGTGCAGGTGGATAGATTTCACAGGTCTTCGAGTTTTTTATTCTAGGACATGCCGGTTTCCTCACAATGTTTTCCTGCACCGTTTTGAGAGCAGTGGTGATGACATTATTTACGAAAAGTAAAGCGCCTGCCTGGGTGGGAAACCACGAACTACAACTCGTAAGTCTGGGCGGTTAGGTACCACTGGGTCACCACGGCTTCCTACATAGGATGTATCAATGACATACTGTAAGGAGGCTAAGTTGCAGCTGCATGGTTCGATCGATTAAGGTCAAAACCTAAAGCCAAACCAAAAGCCTTCCAAGGTCAATCCAATCAATCCACGGATGGATCACCATCCATTTCGTACCAAAACGTCTCCGTGCCTTGCAAAGCACGTTAAGCAGCCCGACGGTCACTCATTAATCTTTGACAGTCGGGACGGGTAGTCAGAAGCCCGAAAGGTTTCATAGCCATTGCTCCTAGGCGGTAGAGGAAGACATCCTGAGGAAATCGGCATATCCTAGAACAAAAAACACAATCCGTCACCCGCACTGACGGATTACGGGCTGGCAGACCAGCTTCCTCTCACAGAGATGAGACGTGCCGATCTATTTTGTAAAATCTCACCGTAGGTGTTCAGTGAGCTTGAAGTGAACAATCAATAAATCCCTAGCATAAGGTGGCATGGCAGCAGCTGGCAGCATTCAAGTTTATTTGACCTAAGTTTCCACGGTAATATTTTTACAGTATATTCCGGCTGATCTGGCCTTACACCTTAAAATATACCCTCAATACTGAAGAACGAAAGAAGAAGAAGACCAGAATCTATCCATGTTTGATTCTGTAATGGAAGAGGTATTAAAGAAACTTAGTACTAGTAGTAAGTCAATAATCATATGTGGAGATTTTAATATTAACTTATTAGAAAATAACTCGAATACTGTCAGATTATTAAGCCTTTTTAAGTCATTTGATTTGTCAAATGTTTTTATTGAACCAACCCGAGTGA
Source organism: Agrochola lota (assembly GCA_947364205.1). Lineage (NCBI taxonomy): Eukaryota > Metazoa > Arthropoda > Insecta > Lepidoptera > Noctuidae > Agrochola > Agrochola lota. Next base: position 3,816,810 of record OX376225.1, on the reverse strand, counting down.
CAGCTTCCTCTGCCACCTGTATAGATAATATTTTTTGTAATTGTGATTACTTACACAAACAAATTGTAAACAAGTTGCCATCAGATCACAGTGGACAAACAATAACATTTTGCTCCTACATACCTTTACAAAAAATTCAAATAAGGTTTAGGTCAATTACATGTAAAAGTTTAGAGAAATTACATAATTCATTGGCCAGTAAATTATGTGTTCAGAGTTTTAATAATATAAGTGACCCAAATGAGTTCTACGCCGAGTTCTTTTCACTATCAAACACGCAATTTAATGATACTTTTCCACTAAAGACTAAAAGTATTTACAAAAAGTTCTTATTTACTGATTGGGCGACTCCAGGTATTGGTAAAGGCAGGGAAAAGCTATTTGAACTTTATGGCCTAAAGCAACTTATGAATAATACAAACTTTCATAAGTATGTTGCAAAATATTCAAAAACTTTTAAAAGTGTGTGCAAAATAGCCAAAGCGCTTTATATTAGCAATAAAATAAAATCAGTTGATGATAAAATAAAAACGACCTGGCAAATAATAAATAATGAAACAGGTAGGAAAAACAGCGAAATACTGAATTTAATTTAGAGACTGCACATGGCCCTATCAACTCAGATGTAGAAATAGCTCAGGAATTCGAAAACCTTTTTGCTAATATTCCCATTAAAACTACTGAAGCTATAAATTCCTCACCCGCGCTTTCTGCTGCCTTACTTAGACAAAATGTGAAGGCATGCCCTTTGGAGTTTAGGTTTCAGCATACGGGTGTGTATGTATAAAAGCTTTAAAAGATCTTAAAATTAAATCAACAGAAGATCTCTGGGGAATGTCTGTAAAGGTCTGTAGAACTATTATCGAAACCAGTGCGCCCTATTTAGCATTCATATTTAACACCAGTGTAGACCAAGGAGTCTTTCCGGATCTCATGAAACACAGTAAAGTAGGTCCATTGTTCAAATCCAGTGATAGTAAAGAACCCAACAATTATAGGCCGGTGTCAATTCTACCAGTTCTCAGTACGGTGTTTGAAAAGTTGATGCTCAATCAAATGTGACGTCACTTTAATAAAAATTCCGTCTTTCATGAACAACAGTACGGTTTCACCAAAGGGCGTTGTACCACTGACGCTGGTGTCACCCTAATAAAGAACATTTTTAATGCCTGGGAAGAAGCACAAAATGCTATTGGAATCATTTGCAACCTCTCGAAGGCGTTTGATTGCGTAGACCATGAGACACTTCTGCTGAAACTGGAGCACTATGGGATTAGAAATACAGGTCTTGATTTACTAAGATCATACCTGAAAGATAGAAAGGTCAAAGTTCAAGTAAACGGCGTAAACTCATTAGGGTCTGAAATGGCATTGGGCGTTCCTCAAGGTTCGATATTGGGTCCATTCCTCTTTTTAGTTTACATTAATGATTTACCCCAATTACTTCAAAATCAACCGAAGATGGTGTTATTTGCAGATGACACATCACTGATCTTTAAAATCAACCGACGGTCACAAAATCTTGACGACGTGAATAGCTCTATTCTTCAGGTCCAAGATTGGTTTTCGGTAAATAATTTGGTACTAAATAAAAAAAAAACAAATGCATTAGATTTAAATTACCTGATGTTAGAAGTAGCGAATGTGACATCATATTGAATGGAGAAAAACTGGAATTTATTAATCAAACTGTTTTCCACAATCACGCTAGACGAGAAATTACAATGGGAACCTCATATAACATCTCTTGCGGGGCGGCTAAGCTCGGCCGCTTATGCGGTTAGAAAGATACGACAGTAAACAGACGTCGAAACCACGCGTTTGGTCTATTTTAGCTACTTCCACAGTATTATGTCGTATGGCATTTTACTGTGGGGTCGGGCTGCTGACATTGAATCCATCTTTATCTTACAAAAGAGAGCTGTCAGAGCCATTTATGATTTACATCGTCGCGAATCTCTCAGGGAACTATTTGGAAAGATTAATATTATGACGGTACCTTGCCAATTCATTTATGAAAATATTATGTATGTAAGAAAAAATCTACAAATTTTTAATAAAATAAGTGATGGACATAATTTTAATACTAGAAATAAAGATAAAATAGATCAACCATTTTTCAGATTATCTAAAGTACATACGTACATCTTTTATGGGGTACTGTGTTAAATGTTACCACAAAATACCTTGTGATAATTTACAATTAAATGAAAGAAAATTTAAAACTCATATTAAAGGTACACTTTGTAAACAAGCATATTACAAATTAGAGGATTATATCCAAGATAAGAATGCTTGGAAACATGCTGGTCCAGCTCCATAGGATAATCTAGAATCTAGACAAAATCAAACTGGTTGCTAATTTAAGTTGTATAAATTATTATTTTTTATTATATGACATTGATTTTACATTCTGTGATTACTTCCTCATACACTGACTTATTAATTGTAACTTTTTGTTTTGGAAAATCGTCTAAATTTACAACGTTTGTAAATATGTGAGAACCATGTATCTATCACATAAGTAATTAATTTATCTGTTGTTGCTCTCTTTTAAAAATTCTTTTTACCTATTTGTGGTATAGTAATTTATTTTTTTAATTTTTATATGCATCTTCTTCACATATAATTATATAACTACCTAACCTACATACACAAAATATTGTAAAACATTTTAAAAGATTAACGGTGGAGTTTCTTGCCCATTCTTCTCCATACGAAAACTACCTTTTGGAAGGGGCGACTAGAATCAATTCAATTTTTTTGTAATTTTTGACGTTCAAAAGTGCCTTGCAAGGGCCTATTTGAAATAAATGATTTGACTTTGACTTTGAAGAAACTTCAGCACAAATAGTCGTACTGTAGTGATCACGATATTCTTTACGTATTTTCAAAGCTCTAAAATGAATTTAACCTCACTACAGGCTTGCAGAGGAGGTAGCATGGATGCTGGCAACACTGTGTCCTTAGACAGTCATAGTGACAGTGTTCTCACCATACCAACACATGCTGACTTCCTTGTGCTGTGTTCCACAGTTGAAGGTAATATACAAGCGTAGCCTACACTTGATTTAAAAATAAATTTCCAAAGAAGTTTCAGACTAGACGATAAGTTTGAGAATCAATTCTAAACCAGTTTAAGTTACTTCAAATGGTCATCCGTTTATTCGAGGCAATTACTTGTTGGTATAGTGCTCGCAAGCGCTACTGTTGAGCATGAGGTCCTGGGTTCGATTCCCAGGTCAAGCAAAGTGTTATTGGTTTTTTGCATCAGGTATTTCTCAGTAGTAGGCTGGAGTCTGGGTTTGTGCCCAGTTGATGGCAATAGGCTTGCCTTCTATTACTTGGAACTTAAATTTAGACGACACGGTTGGCGCAGTGGCTGAGCGATCGACTGCTGCGCAACGTGTCGCGGGTTCGATCCCCGCACGGAACAAATATTTGTATGATCTGCAAGTAGTTGTTCCGGGTCTGGGTGTTAGTGTATGTGAGTTTCTATGTTTGTAAACGCACCCACGATACAAGAAGAAATTCTTAGTGTGGGGCAACCTTTAAAAAAAAAAAAATATATATATATATAACTGGTGAAATGCAGGTGTACTATAAGTTGCTCCTCTGCCTAACCCCTTCAAGGATTACAGGTGTGATATTATGTTATTAGAGTAATATTGTAATAATGCATAGGTACATGTCATAAACTTCACTCGTATCGAGTCAAACAATGTATATGTCGCAGTAAGATGACAATAACCGTGATATAGTTATATCCCCAGGGATATAGCTATATACTGTAATATAGTTATAATATGATAACGGTTCATAACTGTCGGAGTGCCCAAATTTTGTTACTACGACCCATTTCGACGTAGTCGCAGTTCTAGCCTAACCTAACCTATTTGACCTAATAGTTATATTACTAGATCGTGCTCGTATCATATTTATAGTAAGACAGTTATCAACCGCTTTTATGTAACCTCATTACGGTATATAGCTACATCCTTAGGGATATAACTATATCACGGCTATAACAATACAATATAAATACAATTGAAAAAAAGTGAGTGCACACGTGATCTTGGCGTACTGCTTGATTGCAAATTACATTTAGACACCCATATCGACAATATAATTACGAAAGCCTTTCAGATGTATGGTTTTGTCATCCGGTCTTGTAAAGACTTCAAAAAGCCTTCTACTTTTCTCTTCTTATATAAAACACTGGTCCGTTCACAGTTGGAATACGCGGTACCCATCTGGTGCCCTTATTATGATAAATATAAGCAAGCATTAGAAATGGTTCAGAAAAAATTTCTTCGTGCTACGCACTATAAGTGCTTCCGTACAAGGATTCCCTATGCAGATTTGCTAAAACATTATAAGATATTGAGCTTGGATTCCAGACGTTCACTGATCATGGTTGTGATGCTGTACGGTATATGCAATAACAAATTTAATTGTACTGAGCTCTCGAATAGATTGTGTTACGTAGTACCTAGAACTGTTATTCGGCGGGAGGTGCGCGCACCTCAACTATTCTACACTGCGCGTTGTAGAACAAAGGCTGGGGTGCGTGCCCCTCTCCGCCGACTTTTAGAAACCTATAACTCACAATTTATTGAGTTTGATATTTTCGCGCTGTCGCAATCTAAATTTAAAAGTATGGTTGCTCAATCTCTTGCAAGTCGCCTATAGGACGGATGCTCTTGTCATCCGCTTCCTTCGATTCGTCGGTATAATATGGTGTTTTTTTTTTTTTTTTTCTCTTCTAAATATCTACTTTTTTTTTTTCTGTTTTTGTTTTCGTTTAGCATGCGTTCGTTTTCATACTCTGATGTCACTTCGTGGACAATAGTGTGGGTTATACGTTTTTTCGACTGTATTTTAACTACTTTTTGTAAATGCTGTAATGTATAACTGTTTTTTGTCCCAAATAAAATAAATAAATAAATAAATAACCATCTTACTGCGACATTTGTTTATTAGAAGATTTCTAACATCGATACTTTGTTACCACTTTCCGCAGACCACCTCTCCTATCGTGACGTGCATGGATCCTGGATGATCCAAGCTCTCTGCCACATCATCCAAAACCATCACGAGGACATGGATCTCTTGCATATGATCACTCTTATGAACCGGTTGGTGGCATACGATAAGAGCACCTATACGCCTTCTAATAAGGCGATGAACAACAAGAAACAAATGCCGGAGACAAGGTTCACTTTGACAAAGCTGCTGAAATTTTGAGTCAGTTCCGAAGTCTTCGTGCTTCGGATGTCGATTTTGTTATTAGAATTAAAGTTATTTTGTCGGTTTTCTGTTTCATTTTTAGTCGGCAACCCTAAAATCAGTTTAAGAAAATTATCATCTTGGTGATTGGTGGCCCAGTGGTAATGGCCGCGGCTTAAAAGTCGGTCATAAGTTCGAACCCTGACAGGCGCTTTGTTTTGTGTAAATTATTTCATCACCACCGCTCTCAAAACGGAGACGGAAAACATCGTGAGGAATCCAGCATGTCCGAGAACTTAAACTTTAAAACTTCGTAAAAATGTGTGACATCTACCAATCCGCACTGGGCCGGCGCGGTGGATTACGGCCCACTCCCTCTCACAGGGAGGAGGCCTGTATCCCAACAGTGGGAACATTAAAAGCTGATTATGCAATTAAATAAGGCAACTCTATTGCTACTGTCAGTGATTTTGCACTAAGTCTATACCACTATTCTATTTTTCCTTATGGCAATGGTGCCGATGTCGACAATTCTGCCAATGTCAATGTGTGGAGAAAGTCTATACCACTATACTTATTATACAGGGACAAGGTTCCTTTTCGCGTGGCCAAAATATGAACTAACGCCGCCATCTTGTTTATTCAATACAATTGTCACAAATGTTTACCAACAGCCAGCGCCCTATTGTCAATGTTATGTCAAGTGCCAAAAGATCATTGTAGTACTGTAAACGCAAACCTATCGGATCTTCTTTTATTAGAACGCTAAAATCTGGTTTGGTGACCAGATGAGCTTGCATTGTTGGGACCTACCGCTACTTCGGATGTAACCAATCAATCTGCCTAGCCTTTTCCCAACTATATTGGGGTCGGCTTCCAGTCTAACCGGATGCAGCTGAATACCAGTATATTACATAGAGCGACTGCCTATCTGACTTCCACAACCCAATAACTGGGTAATACAATACCCCTTGGCAAGACTGGTTGTCAAACTTTCGGGCTTCTGACGACCCGTAACGACTGTCAAAGATCCACGAATGACAGCCGGGACCAACGGCTTAACGTGCTTTCCGAGGCACGGAGGAGTCTCGGTATGTAAAGATGGACTAATTCGTCTACTTCGGATATAACCAAATTGCTATAAATACTTAACAGGTACTTACATTAGTTCTTAAGGTAATATGATAATAATAATGATAATTGTTATTTTCTCAACTTCCGAGAACTATGTTTATCGTCGCAGTGGATTAAGGGGCATTAACAGCTATACGTAACTATTAGACTTTTGAATCAGCATCCAGTAGCAATCCGACGCTTAGACCTCTATAATAGAATTATCATATTAACAATTGCCATAAACATCAGACCGATGTAAAATAAAAAAATCATAAATGGATGGCAAATAGGCAGCTGATGGGCGGCTCCTACACCTACAATATGTTTGCCGCATATTTTTACTGCGCAATATGTTCAATGTATCGACGTTTGCGCTCAAACGATCAATTAATTATCACGCATTTGACGGCCCATACGTTCCAACAATTTCGCGTGAGCAAGAAATTGACTAGAACAGATAAGGTAAAATATTACCCAATACTGATCCTTCCCAGTACTACCGTAGTATTATATTATCTGTGCCCATAATAACAGAATCGGGTAAAAAAAAACAAACTAGCCTTACAGTAGTTGCATAATAATGGTAATAGTAGATTCATTTATTTATTACTTAGTTTCAGTTTTTATTTGTACTATTTTATTTCTTATTATTTGGTATTGCTTTTTTGTTTTATTATTTGGTCTATCCCTTAATGGGATTTATCTATGTCCGTAGGTGTGTCCGTGACATCACAGTGGGCCCTATCAGAATACCAGCGCTGTGGTATTTATTTTTAAATATCGCCGCATTATGCTGAGATAGTGGTCATTTTGGCCTCGCACAGGTCGTTACTTTTTGGCCTCGCACAGGTCGTTACTTATTGACCTCGCACAGGTCGTTACTTTTTGGCCTCGCACAGGTCGTTACTTTTTGGCCTCGCACAGGTCGTTACTTTTTGGCCTCGCACAGGTCGTTACTTTTTGGCCTCGCACCGGTCGTTACTTTTCTGTTTGTATTTTAATTTTATATTTTTTTTATTATTACTTACTGTTTGTATTTCCTGTGCGTGTCCCAAATAAAATATTTTTCATTCTTTCTTTCTAATAATATGATTTGTATTATCTGACATCTCACCTTGGTAATAAGAAACATTAAAGGGGCGGGGCCTCATCAAGGTCGTTTCTGACGTCTGATTCTATCACCGCGCGCGCTCATTGTCAAATCAAATAGCGCGCGCTTCCCCGGCTTCCTGTAATACACTTCCGTCCCTTTTCACGAAATCAGTCAAAGCGAGAGGAAAGATGTTACTCATCAAAAAGAACAAATTCTTATACAACAGTAGACAAACCATTTCGATGCATGTATGAAAAAAATTTGAAGTGAAAATTTCTTTAGCATCGTTGTGATTTGAAAGTCGATGAAACGAAAAAGAGACAGACACAAATTCATAAGATTTAACGTAGGAGAAAATGAGATAGGAAGCATTATACAGTGTTTCTTATATTCGTGGTTCTCTTTGTGCTCTGCTTCCTACCCCCTCCACTCGAGTTTACCAAGGCACAGTGGGAGTTTTCTTGTGCCTCAGCGTTGTACGTTTGTTAATACGTGTTTGTGCGCGCATGCGTAGTACAAAGCTTGAGAAAAGGTATCACAACAACCGTGGTGAAATTTTTGAAGGATTCATTTCTACCACGTGTGAATTGCACACAAGTTTTTTTTTTTTTTACGTATCGTTTAAATGAGTTTCATAGCGAAAGTTGTTCATTATGACTGGTAGAATCATCCCCTTGACGTATGCAGGTGACTAAATCGCCACCCTATACAATACAAGAAATCGAATCCCATTATCATCCCATTTAGAAAGGTCTATCAAAATGGCAGGAAATGAGTTGCCTGTCAAACCGCTACTTTTAAGACTAATCAGAAAATTGCGGCTTTCCCATTAGAAAAGAAACCGATGTTTATCAAATTGTCATCAATCAAAAAAATGGTCCTTTGCTCCGGGGAAAAAGTTATATCCGGGGGGGAAATCAAGTTAGTTATCGGCGGTCGATTACCGGGATTTGCGGATTAAGGGATAAGATTCAAGCGTTATACTTCGGAACAGGTTGGTAAGTAAAGGCAGGCGTGGATACAGGGGGGCAACGGGTGCAATTGCCTTCGCCCCTTGAGCTTCGACCAAATACTTGTAACAAAACATCGAGCCGCTCTAATGCGTCAACCTTTCACGAACCAAACAATGAGCACGACGCTCGACGCTTTGTTACAACTTGATTTTGCAAACAAAGGGGCGAATTTGTGTAACATTTCATCGAGCAAGATCAACGCATCACAAGCGATCTGAAGATCCCACTATTCAACGACGACTTAACGCAAAATAGAATGGTTTGTTACAGGTAAATACTGACTCGCCGTGAGCATTACTTCGAACACCGTGTCCAGCATTCGCAGGAACGTTACATTCATAGAAATCTTCCTTAAATCTATGGTTACATTACATAGAAATGCTCGAGAAAATGCTCTAGCCCTTAAAACTCGTAATTACACATAATTTAGTTTTTTAACCTGTTCTTTTACTTTGTATACATTATATTACTAAGAAAGATAAGTCGTAGTCATCTTCGAGAACGTACATTGTTGAGTTTGCAGAAAATAGGTGCCGATGGTTTTTTAAAAGGACTTTCAGGGCGTGAGAATAGGGTCACCGGACACGGTTGTTTCGGGAGGTTCGTGTTCCGCATAAGGCGGGAGGAAACGCCCGGGTGTCACCACTGTGTGGATCGCCCGGAGGACATGGTGGAGCATACGGTGGTGGTCTGCCCGGCTTGGGCGGAGCACCGCCGTGTCTCTGCAGCCCTAACCACCGGTAGCTTGGAACCTGCTCCCGACACCGGCAGAACACTATTAAAAAAAAAAAAAAAGAAGAAGAAAAAGAAAAGAAAATGAAGAAATATTTAAAAATGTAAATGAATAATCTTAACTTTAGTAATTGTTCCAATTTTAATGTGCATTTTAATTAATTTAACCTTCCTTTTTCTTAATTAAATGTCTACTTTCGATTTAAATCTTTCTTTTTCTCGTAGTCACGGTATAAAGTATAGTATGCAACTCTTGAATAAAACGGATTTATATCGAGTCGACCCGCGTCGCTCAAGATTTCTAACACTTGTCTATCACTTGTAATCATCATGAATCACTCCCTATGGTCACGACCATAATCCATGACTGAATCACGATTCAGTCGTTAGAATCGTTCACTTGCTTAGTTCATGATTAATCTATGGCCCTCGCTTTAAATCCGTCCTTTATTCACTAATTGCATAATTATACTATTAAAATAATATTTTGTTAGAGAAAAAGTGTTATAATATGATTCTATTTTTAAATATCGGTATTTTTTTTATAAAGTATGTCAATATAAACTCGTTTTGAAGTTTATAATTCGAATATTACTTTATGAGAGTAGATAAAAATGTTTCTGAAAAATACCTACTATATATTTTTAATTTGTTCACTATTCTACTATATTTTTACAGAGAATCGCTTCGAAAATACTATATTTGTTATAACAAAAGTTGGTAGCCCTACTTGAGAACCCCCCTCCCCCCAAGTCCTCCCAGAGAAAAACATTTGCTTCCTTGAGCGAAAAATTTGAAGTACCTACGCCTACAATCAAAGGTTGCATCGGTTATCCTCGGAAAAGCCGAAATATGTCAATTTATTAAATGGATTGGATCAGTAATCCAATAAAGGAGTGACTTAGTACTCTTATAACCATACAAGTTCATATACACAAAACTTTCCTGACGACATGCTCCACTTTCCACCGCATTACATGCCCATACAAACGATTTTGATAATGATGTTTTAGGTGGGTACATGTTATATGACGCACGACGGTGATGCCTGCGGATAATTGTTTTTATGTTTTTAATTATTTAATTCTTATTATTGGTTGTATAGTAGCATTATATTGTAAGTACTGTTTATTTTATTATGTATAATTCATTAAACCTGACTGTATTTCTTTTTCGGGTGACCACTGAAAATCAGCGCTGTGCTGTGGGTGATCGCACAGCATCATGCTGAATGGAAGCCTTCTTGTCACAGTCATGACGTGCCAGCAGCTGCCGAATATTACTGTTTTGTGCTCGTTATTGTATTCAAATCTATTGTGTTTTTTTTTTATTTTCTTGTTCAAATGAATTTATTATCTTTTTTTTATGCACGTGTTTCTGTGACAAATAAACTTATTTTTCTTTCTTTCTTTCTTTCTATTTCCACACAACTTTCGGGTAATAAAATTTGATCGCATTTTCTTTCATTGTGTCAATTCAGCCACGTTCATTGCGCTATTTACATTGTGCAGCAGGCCAATTTAGTATACCTATGAGCAATGGACTAGAAATATCCGTCAAAACTCGTGTATTGTGATTGAAACTGTATTGCGCCACGTTCAGACATCCTCTTACGTGTTATCGACAAAAAAAGAATAAAGAAAATATCAGACCGTTATTTAATATTTTAACTTATTGTAACCCTTATAAGCTTATAGCTTAGAGTCTAGAGAAGGAAATGGAAAGTATGACAATCGACACTCAAATCATCGCTTCTTCGCGGCGGATCTATTAGAATACCCCTGTGTATATAAAGAAATATAACATAACATAACGCCTTGATTCCCCGAAGGGTTGGGCACAGGTGTAAGTACCACCATACTGTAGTGTGGTGTAGTACATTTCGCCATGTTCAAGGTCAATGTATTATGGGGCGAGTCTTTTGCCACCAATCGGGTACAAATCCAGACTCCGCGGGGTTACTGCGAAATTCCAGATATAAAACCCAATTACACTTTTCTTGACCTGGGAATCGAACCCAGGAACTCATGCTCAGCAGTAGCGCTTGCAACTAGACCAACGAGGCGGAAAGATAAATAAATAAATAGTCATGTATCGTATACTATTAAACGAGCAATATTTGTATATGTATATTTGTAATTACCCCTCCGTATCAAAACGTCCTAAAAGCAAATGGTCCTACTAGCAAAACGACCCATTATCAAAACGACACTTTAGCAAAATGTCCTATTAGCAAATGGTTTTATTTTGACCGACTATTTGTCGACGACGTTTTTGTCGACGTATTTGTCGTTGACGATTATTTTTTTTTGCAGAACGTCCTACTTGTAAAGTACCAGTAACACTGAAAAATTGCTATCGGTTTTTACCCAACTGAACCGAAGCCAAAAAAGGAGGGTTGAATATTGGTACATTCTAACTACAAACTCACATTTGCAGTTGGAATGTATGGGAGAACATGTTTTTCAACTACAATGTTAAATTCGTTCTTTGGATAAATTTATCCCAACTACGGAATCCTTCATTGTGCGTGGTCCGACACGCACTTGGCCGGTTTTTTAGGGTTCCGTAGTAAACAAGGAACCCTTATAGTTTAAGAAGTAAGTTTTAGTTTTTAAAGTTTATTGTCTCGAGAAGACGATATACGTATATAATATTATTCCTTTAAAAATCTCATATGTATGTGTGGTATAACTGTACCATTTCCGTTCTTTTGTTTTTAGGACCATTTGCTAATAGGACATTTTGCTAAAGTGTCGTTTTGATTACGGGTCGTTTTGCTAGTAGGACCATTTGCTTTTAGGACGTTTTGATACGGAGTACGTACTCGAAAGCAGCTGTAACGATTTCGATAAAAACGGTGACCCCTATATTGCAACTTTTATCGAAATCTTTGGGCTTTGAAACTGTGGGCGATCGAGCTCGATCGCCCAAAGTTTAGAACAAGATGGAACAAGGTTGCCTGGAAGAGATCGCAGTAAGCGATAAGGCCGCCAATTGTATATTTTGTAGTGTATAACTTTTTCTTTATGTAATTATAATCTGGTGTACAATAAAGTATATATAAATAAATAAATAAATAAGATGGCTACCTTAGAATAATGACATGGCAGCATGGAATTAGTACCTAAGTACCTACTATCATGGCAGCATGGAATTAGTATGAACTATCCTGTACTATTAAATGAGCATTCTCTATTTTCACGCCCAGGTACTTTGTTTATTAATCCACTTGTCATATCAAGGAGTATCATGTTACCCAGTAACTGTGCTGTAGAGCTCAGGTGGGCAGTTGCTGTATCTAAATATTGGTACTCAGACTGGAAGCCGACCGCAATATATTTGGGAAAAGGCTGATGATGACGTATTTGCGTATATATACTTAGTTTATTACTTTTGAAACAAGTTGCAAGGCCTAATCTATGCTCCTACTAAACCTCAATTACGTAACACACGATCAATCACAATCTGTTTCATTTTGACAGTTCAACAACATTCATTGTGTTACGTTGTTGAGCAGATATTTTTTTCCTTTAAATTGATTCAGATTATGATTGATCGATGTTTTACGTAATTAAGGTGCGCCGCATAAGCAGAGAGAGCAATTTATGTATGGATTGCTTGGTACGTATTTATTGTTTCGAGCAGTGATACCCTAGTGGTGTGACCGTCAGACTGCCAAGTCGTAGGTCTCGAGTGCAAACCCAAGGCACGCACCTCTGACACGGTTCGGTTCAAAAACGGTGAAGGAAAACATCGTGAGGAAACCGGCTTGCTTGAGAGATATTTCTCGACGGCATGTGAAGCCAAGTCAGAGGCCACTGGGCGGCTTTAAAACTCTGACAGCAGGTTAGTCACTAACCACACGAAAAGAAGAAGACTTATCGTTTCTATAATGAGTGTAAGAAAGAAGGTTAACGAATCTGATTGTCACTTTTACTTCCGATTTACATGGTTCTTTTTCATAAAATTTAGCAGAGTAAGCTAGCGCGGTGGTCCCATATAGCTTTGCTTGGGTAGTTTTTGAGTTAGCTTCAATAATTATTATTTTAACCACTTATCACCGCCGGCGCTCTTGTCACCGCCGGCGTTCCAGCTATATTAGAATCCAATGGCTAGGCACGCGAGGATGGCAAGAGACCGGATGGCATGTCTTTATCTCCATGGAAGGTGGGTAGACCTTTAGTGTGGGATGCAACCTGTGTCAACACTCTTGCGCCATCCCATCTTCCTGGCTCGGCGTGCTGTGCTGGTGCTGCTGCTGCGGCTGCATGAAACCTCAAGCAGCGTAAGTATAATATCACCTTAGAGGTAATTATATTTTCGAGCCGTATCGGGTCGAAACCCTCGAACCGTGGGGTCCGAGTGCTCATGGCCTCTTTAATGAAATTTCAAAACGGCTAATTGGCACTTTCCGTGACCCAAGGGCTGGTTTTTACCTTGGGTAGAGGCTAATCATTGCCATACAACGAGGCAATGTGGCCAGTCTCTTGGATATATTACCAGTCGACAGTGATGTGGATGAATTTTACGAGTTTGTTTTTGGAATAGTTAGTATATAATATTGCTATTTTATTAATTAATTAGTTATAAGTTGTTATGGACCCACAGGTAAATATTACCCTTCAGTACTGAATAACCTTCTATTCTATTTATGTACCTACTTACAGTAAAACAATAAATACTTTAAACCACTTGATTTTAATACGTTTTATTGAAGTTGATGATGTTATACAACTTCCTGACTTGGCACTGCCGCCGTCGCGCGCCCGGCCATGCCGCCCAAAGGATCGCAAAGGAAATGGATGCGCAAAAGCCGGGGGCACGTGCCGCGCGGCAAAAGCCATCGGCAGTGTCGCCAGCACTGTGTGTTTTACATTGCGCAATACTGTAAACAACGAATTTAAGCAGCAAAAATAAAAATCGTTTTTTTTGTGCAATGTTAATGTAAAGAATGCGTATTGACTGACGGCTATGTGATGAGTCCTTTTACACCCTGTATACGCTAACAGAGTTCCGGGCAGAGCTCGGTTAGAGCTGACGTCAGTATCCACATTCATAATTAATCACTGTGATTGCCAATTAACTGTCTGGGGAGGCCTCAGTAATTTGCTAATTAGCTGATAATTGTGATCGCTTGCTATGAATCTATAGCTAGTCATATATAGCTAGCCTGCAAATATTGATATAATCAAAACCATAGAAACGGGTTTTCTATGGGTTTTGTCGACGGAAGAATAGACAAAATTACAGATTGTGATTGTTTATCTGTCATTTTGTCTATGATTCCGTCGACAAAATCTGTTTCTATGGTCAATCAGATCGGATCAGTTGGTCGGTGGATGGTTGATGGTGTTGTGGGTATGACAGTCATGCTACGGGTACTGTCCTCCTGGAAGGGTTAGGCAGAGATGTACCTATAGTTCACCCATATTTCGCCAGTTATGTTTAAGTCCCATGTAATAGGACAAGTATGATCAGTCAAGTGGTATTTAGAAAAAAGAGAATACAATAAAATTATTCTAATAAATATCGTCAGTCTTGGTTAGCAACTCAACTCAACTCAAACTCAACTCAAAGCATTTATTTCAAATAAACCAATTACAGGTACTTTTGAATTGTCAAGGGGTCGGTCAGTCAGAAATATGAAGCTAGTTGCCCATTCCAACGCGTAGTAGGTTCCTATAGAGAAGAACGGGCAAGAAACTCCACGGACACTCTTTTCAATCAGAATATTTTCACAAAATATTGGTTACATCATCTATTTTTGTAATTATACATGTGAGAACAATGTAAAAAGACGTGCACGTTAAAAGTCAAACGAAAGTCAAATAAACACTTACACTGCTTAGCGTGAGGTCCTGAGTTCGATGATCAGGTCGGCGAAAGTGTAACCGATGGGTAAACGTCATGATGCTCAAGCTCAGATCCGACGGTGCGGAATATTGCGCACGCACGCGCACCAGCCCGCACGATGCACCGTGGGAAGAGTAACGTGAGTGGTAGTGCAGACGCGTGCGTGGCGGTGCGTCCGATTTTGGGTACCCCATACTGGTTTCACCTACAAAATGAAGACAAATAGACAGGGCCATCCTGTCTGCCAGGAAATAAAAGGTGTTTTAATAAAACACGTATACTACAAGATCAATAATTAAATTATCTTTAAAATGGTGAAAATTTCAGAAAAATACGCTTGATAGATTTTGCGTGATTCTCAGTTTTTTATCCGCGTTTGACATAACTTTACAAATTACTTTCACTATGTAATATACATATATACGTATATAATCTAAAATATTAAGTTATTAACAAAAATGCTCAAATTTTTTAAACATAAGTATTTTTTTTTTCCAAATCATCAACACTACTCGTCTACACGTGATCTTCAGTATATAATAATTAAATTCGGTAATCTTAGCCTTAAGAATACGTGGTGAGGCGACGGGCAGCGTTGACGAATGAGCGGCGGGACCGGCGTGAGTTTTGACGAATGAGCGGCCTGCACTGCCGCGCACTTCTCGCTGCGCACTTTCCTAAGGCGCAGAACAGTGGTCTCAATGTGACTTTACCTGTCATACTAAACAACTTTCGCTATGAAACACATACAAGAAGATATAATAATAAGATTAGTACACCCCGATTCAAACTTAATGGCGGCTCGGAACATGAGGCGAGTCGCTGCGCAGTAACAAATTCATGGGTCAACAGGGGTGACGGGAGGGGTACTGCGCAGCGAGTAGCGCACTTCCGAGCCGCCATTACTTTTGAATCGAACTATTTAAAAAAAATCATACCTATGTGTATCGGAATAGCGTCTACTGTTGTGTAGGAATTTGTTTTTTTTTTTCACGACTCGGATATGAGTTTCATGATGAAAGTTGTTTAGTATGACGGATAGAATCACCCCCTTGACGGATGCAGGTGTCTAAATCGCCATCCTGTATTAGAGTTGAAGATAAAGTAACCTGTTTCTGGACCGAAAATCAACAAAGTGATCTGATTGGCTGTTAATAAGTCAGTGTACCTGTTATCAGTTTGACAGTTTCCTATAGCATGTATTTAATCGAACCTCTAATAACCCCCTTTGCGCTCCTAAAAATATTATTGAAACCTCTAATAGATTGATTGAACCTTAAATAATTCCCTTAAAATTAAAGTTCGCGAACACATTCGTAAGAAGCTGGCAGTATCATCACAACGGTAATGTTTTCCCATTGTTTGTCTTATTTGTTTTAAGTATATTCCTGTATTGTGTATTCACTTGATTATATATTTAAGTATATTATATTATATATATATAGCCGATTGAATTTAAATTCAAGCATACTATAATATATCCCGCGTAGATGGCTAGGCTCCGCTGAGATGGGCTGTCATTGCCGAAATTCGGTCTGGAGGACTATCATAATGGTATCCTAAACGTGTGCTGGTTCAGTATGATGAGGTATTTCTCACATATTTTACAGTGTGTGTGCTTACATATAAACAGAAAAGAAGAAAGGAACAGAAAAATAAGTACGAAGGTAATGATTATTTTGAAATAACATAGGTACAAAAAAAGAAGAAATAGAATTAAAAAAAATAAAAATAATGTGAAGTTGACGCAGCATGCATCTGATCTACTTTTGCCGAATAACTAGCGTCACACGAGTCGTCGCGAGTTCAAATCTCAGTACCAACGCCCACCACTTTTCGTAAATTGAACAATTCATATTTGTAATTTAATTATGTGTTTGTGGATATCTCCTTCATACTACGAATAATAAAAGCTTCAAAATAATAGTTCTTACGCTATTTCATCGAACTTTACAATAGTTAACAGGTAAGTTGCCAAAAAGTATCACAGACCTACACAAAATGTACCAATTCAAATTAGGTTTGCGCGAATTCCTAGTTGCAAAATGTTACTATTCAATTAATGATTATTTAAATGAAAGATGACTGATTTTATCTGTAACGGCACCACAAGTGTAATGATTATTGAAATTTTGATTAGACTTTTTATTTTGACATTTCTATATTTAATGTATCTCATTTAAAATTTATTCTGTTTAATCAATGTTGCGATTAGTGCCTAAGATATTAATTTGCACACCTCATTAGGTTATATTACAATGTACCTACCTTTTATACCTGTAACGTCTTTTTAACATGTATTATGCAAATAAATTATTTGATTTGATTTGAACAATAAGTAATAATAATAATAAAATAATAGAAAGAGATGTACACACCGTGCGAAAGAGAAGAAGAGAAATAAAAAAATACAAAAACCCAAAAACTATATACGTACAGTACTACAACTATATACTATATACAGTAAAGGTACCTACTTACATACAAAAAATCATATAAAATAATAAATACACACGGAATGATGACGAAGTGGAATGATAATGATTCCTGAAAAAGCATTATCCATCTCTGAAATAGCGGAAAAAGCACCTGTTTCATGCACTATGTTGAAGTATTATTGAAGTTTTGTAGGTACGAAAAAGACGTTTTTTTTTTTCCCGATTTCTGATACGTATCCACCAAAACACGATTTATTAGGTGTATTATTAAAAATTCTTTGTGTTATTAATTGAATCGCATAGACAAAGGATGACGAAACTGTCTGATAACAAATTGATTAGGTATCGAGGTGATGATAGTCCGATAAAACCTGGCTCGTACGATTATACGGTACAAAATTATAGGTGTTTTAAATTTTTAGTATTGGCAATATTATAACCTAATATAGAGGTGTCTTATTTTTAGTTATTCAATTGATTCTTTTTATATTGAATTTCATGTCGCTGTAAATCATTGATTTGGCAAAATGTACAGAATTTAAAATTCAAACGTGTTCATAATATTGAACAACGTTCTATAAAAAATCGATTCGATAACTTACTAACTTTAACTAAAATTACTATCAGTTACTCAAAGTTAAAAATGTTGTTTATTTATTTCGTGATTGTATGGAACTTTGAATTTGAATTTTTATGTACTTAATTAATTTTAAATGATCGATTGAATTGTAATGTACTTAATTAATTTTAAATGATCGATTGAATTGTAATGTACTTATTTTATTTTAATGATGTAATGAATTGAATGAATTGTATGTATTTGTGATTGGTGTCTTAGTAAATAAGTAAATAAATTATCATCATGTGCCTAGTCTTTCTCAACTATTTTGGGGTTGGTTACAAGTCTAACCAAAAGCAGCTGAATACCAGTGTTTTAACATGGAGCGACGGCCTATCTGATGTCCACAACCCACAGTTACTGGTTAATACGAGACCCCTTAATAAGACTGGTTGGTCTGATTGGTGTGCTCAAAGTTTAAATAATATAAATATATTAGTATTTACAACACTCACATATTTTCTCGATGCAACAAGAAGCCTTTCTTTGCGGTAACTTTTTATCGAACGAAACATTTATTGTTTTAGGTAAAAGCTTTTTGAGCGTAGAGTTCCGGGATCAGTCGACGGATCGGGAAAAGTGTTTCTTGATTTTCAATGATTGATATATACCGTGTGGCGATTAGGTTATCACATTAATTGAAACCGTATTTTAAACATACACAATAAAAATAATTAATAACAATTTTCTTACCGTGGGACCTTTTTTTTCATTTAAGTATTAAACAATATTAAACTTAATTTGTGATTATTTGGAAAAAATACCTAGAAATGTTGATACCACACGCATGCTTTAATTATCAAGGGTGGTTTATATCGCGTAAATTTGTACGCTTATTTTGTATATTATATTAAAATCGTACTACACTCTAAAGAAATTCTTTGACGATAAGTAAATCTTGACACTAATTCTTATATCTGCACACAATACACACAGCACCTACAATTTTGACTAACTACCTGCCTTTGTTGTGGTATGTTGTTTCATGATTATTGTTGTTATCGCTATTTGTTTTAATTTTTTTTTTTACTTATTTTAATTTATGAATGGAAATGATGACCAATTAATTGTTCTTACCCTATCCTCTATTACATCATGACACTTACTTATTTAAATAACAAATGATGATCATCTGCTATACATGTTAAAATTAGATTTTTGTTTAAGCACAGTGGTGTTTTTTATATTGTGACACTGTAGCAAAATTAAACTATTTATATTGCTGTGCCCTAGTAGGGTTTATGTATGAAACCTATATACTTGTAACAACTTGTTAACTACATGAATGCAATAAATGATGATTATGATTATGAAAACATCAGTTTTCTATTTTTAGTAGAAACAAATATTTAAATATTTTAACAGACTGATAACAACTTGTAATACCCGCTGTACTATTTAGGTAATGTGACAATTGTGATAACCTAATCGCCACTCTGAATTATGATAATCGACTAAACTATTTTCAGTAAAATGGCGAATTATTTTAAATGTTACAACACACAAATTTTTATTCTGGGTTTCACATTCTGCTTATCGCTTATTCTTCTTCGCGTTGTTCACTCGATCACACGCACTTTTATTTTGTTGGTTTTATATTGAGAATGGTGACTAATGTAACGTGTTTGCCACTTCAACAAAGCACATGTAGTTGGCACTCTAGTGTGACCTTAAGAGTTATTAATTGTTTTAATGTTGAGTTTCTTACGTTCATCAACAATGGTTAAAACTTATGGGCCATCCGATCAGACGGATTCCAATCCCTATGACCAACGCCCTTCAAATTCGAGGTAAGAACCATTTTTCTGTTAATATATTTGATAAGTGATGCAATATACTTACTGATTGTACTATACCACCTTCGGAATAAAAGAAAGAGACCTATTCTCTTTTCTGTGGTACCTGCAAAGCATTGTGCAGAATTGTTCATGGCAATGACATTCTGAAAAAGCAATCAGCAGCTTAGGCCGTAGTTCCACTAACAAGAAATCTTCTAGTACTACTTAATTGTAATTAATATCCGCTCAACTGGCGATTTGCCATTAGAAGTCAATTACAATAAAAAATCCATTGTGTCTCGTTTGTGACAGTTAGACTCCTTTATGAGGGTTTATCCTAAAAGTTGGCAACGTTGCAAATAACTGTCAAATATTTACCTGTTTTGATTCGTATAGCAATATTACTGAATATACTTAAATAAGAAATATGGCTAACTAGCGAACTAGAATATTAATAATGAATTATAATTATAACATTTAATTTGATGTTGTACCCATTTTAGATGTAGAAAACGCATTTGGAAAGTTTCCAAATAGTTTTTTTTACATCTACAACTAAATATTCGGTGTTACGATATTAATTAATGCGTTTCTTTATCAATATTCTAGTTCGCTACTTAGCCACATTTTTTATTTTCACACAAAAATATTGCCAAATTAATCAAAACAGTGAAATATTTGACATCTAATTGCGACGTTGCCCACCTTCAGAATACTCGATTTTTATAACTGTGCGCTTGGAGCTGTCAAAATCGTAGGTTAGTAATGAATTCATACGGTCTACCCAACTCGTGTCGTCTCCACAGCTCTATTTTATTATTCGTTAAATTGTTATTGTTATTATTTAAATCACATGCACCGTAATATTTTGACATTGACAGTGCGCCTGTCAATGTCAAAATATTACAGTTATAAAAATCGGGTTATAAGTTAGTAGAACTGTATTTTTATATATTTCCTACCACCTTATCTATTTCCGCCGCCAAGCAGCTTTGCTGTGCGGCCGTTGGAAGAGTATTGGGGCCGCTGTAAATTCAAGTACTGAAACATTTCAGCTTGTTCTCTGGGAAGGAAACACACCTGCAATACCTCTCCGGTATTACAGGGGGCCTAAAACGGCCACATTAAGCAATTCCTCTAAAAGCAATTCATTTTCTGAATTCCCCGCAATTCCTATATGGTGACAAATAATGTTAACTGAATCATATTCAATTAAATTTATATCAAAATCTTAATTGGTGTAAATATCGCCACATGAAAAAAATGAAGACCGTAGTTTGACCGGATAATTTAACTTTACAGTTTTTATTAATCAAAGGAGATTTTCAAATTTTATTTCTACAGTTTAAATGGTACTTCATTATAACTGTCAACTGACAGATAATATTATGGATTGTCAGTATTATAAAGTTTATTATTATGAGTCTGTCAAAGCGGCGTTTAGGCGTTTTAAAGCGTTTTAAGCCCACATATGTCCTTTTGCCGCTCAATAAAACCTCTGCGCGAATTATCAGACAGATAAAGCGATAATACATATTATTATTATTTTCAAAACATTTGCTACGCAGATCACATAATTTGCTAATAGGGTATCGAATGCGCACGACATTCTCGGAAGTTTCATAGTAAGTGGAAATGCGGCCTCAGACTGATAACTGGCATCAACATTGTTGGAAAAATGCTGGCAAATTTGCATTGCATTGTTTGCAAATAACGCGTAGAGCGATTTACTTATTTTTAGTACAGTCTGTTGATTAATAGTCATATTATCTTCCTTTATTTCATTAATCACATACCAACACTAAATGTGTATGCCTTTTTTGGTTCTTTAATTTTAGTAAACGTCCCATTGAGCCCGTAGACGAAGGCGTAAGGTTTGACAAAGACGCACCGTTCTATGATATGAGCGGTGATAAGTTCCTGATCATTCTGAACCAGCATAGATTCAAGAAGACCAAACATTTTAAGTTTGTATTACATACTTATCTATACAAATTATAAATTAAAGTCGCTTTTTGTGTCTGTCTGTGTGATCACGTTGTTCTTTTAAACTACGCAACGGATTTTGATGCGGTTTTCACCATTATTCAGAGAATTTATTCCGGAAAGTTTATGTAATAATATTTAAATATGAATCTTATATATTATAATTAATTTAATGTTAAAAAACTAGTCTTTTGCAGTCGTAACCGTGCAAGCGGGGGCGGGTTTTATTACATTTCTCTATAGTAAAATGAGGAGCAGTGGTGACCCAGTGCCGCGACTTCTGTACGTCGTAGGTTCGAACCCAGACAGGCGCTTTACTTTGTGTACTTAAATTATTTTATCAAAACGGTGAAGGAAACGTGAGGAAACCAGCGTGTCTTAGAACCAAATATTCGAAGTCATGTGACATCTACCAACCCGCACTGGGCGCGTGTGGTGAATTACGGCCCACTCCCTCACACCATAGAAGGCCTGTGTCCCAACAGTGGGAACATTATAGACTGATTATGTTTACTTTTTATAAGGCCTTGGGAGAGGCTTATATCCAGCAGTGGACATCTTTCAGCTGAAATGATGTGATGATGATATTTAACACAAAAATGGATAGGTACTGAAATGAAATATCTGCCTGAAATAAAATTCGAGATTTCCTCACTGGAGACACATACACCTATAATTAGTTAGCGATGACCAATATTTTTATTCCGTAAAATGATTGGCAATGACAACACATTGCCAACTTGAGGTCATGGCGGGCCCTAGAAGAAATTTTTTATTGTAATTTGCGTTGTTTTTAGCAGGGTTAGCATTAAAGATTGAAAGAAAAAAAAAATAATAAATGATTATTTGGCACATGTCATAAAAATATAAAACAAAGAAAAAAAAAAAATGAAAAAAAAATTGTGCAAAATTGCCCAATTATTGCACAAAAGTTTTGGCGAGTTTCAAATAGATTGCACAATACGAGTATTTCCATTACATTGAAGTTAGCTTCAATGTAGTGAAAATATTATGAAATATATTAGTCATTTTGAGTGCAAGAGCAGTCTGACTCAATAATATTGCGAAATCAAAATATTGCGCTATTTATTGTAGGTGGGGGTCGCCATATGCGAACCTATCATAATTTTCCAGACATACTTTATTAATTTAATTGTAGATGTGCATGATGTCATGTGTGTTGTGATGTGATGTGATGTGATGTGCGTGTGTGTGGTATGTGTGAGTTTTTGTTGTGTTGTTTTGTTTGATTGTTTTTGTTTGGTTGTAGATAATATAGACAATATTTCTTATTACAGGCGAACGCCATCCACGAGATACGGTACAGACAAAGACGAACTCCGCTTAAAAGATGTGTTCTATCAACTCGGCTTTAAAATCTTCGTATTGAATGACTTCAAATATCGGGAAATTATCAAGTATCTTACTGCAAGTAAGTTTTGTTCTGTCCGTCGTGGCGTCCTTATAACATCAAGGAAAATAAACACCATGCAAGGAACAGCTTTAACATTCCATTCCATTGGATTGATATTCGATTGTATTCCTCTAGTTTGTGAAAAATACCTAAAACTGTAATGAGCCCACGTACGCACGGACATAAAAAATCGCGACGAGATAAAATCGCGTGCCGTGCTTGGAATGGGGCAAATAGAAAGCTGTACATCAGTTCGCACGGCCGCGGTATTTTCCCGGCGTGATTTTTTATCGTACGGTGTTCGATTTTTAACGCGCGGCGTTGAGCGTTGAATGAATGCGACATACGAAATTCTGTATTTGTGTTCCCACGGACGCGAAAAAATCTTGCGCGTTGGATAGTACAGCGCGCCGATTCGTAGAGTGCGGACGTGCCGCATGCCCAAGGCCGTAATAGAACATTGGAATAATCAGTCAGTTCTGGGCATAGGTAGGTATTTGGGTGGAGTTTATCATAAAGAAAGTAAGTAAACATTAAACGGGTTTCATTTGAGAAAATACAATACAAGTATCATGCTATTTTATTGATAATTATTATATTTTTTCAGGCTGTTTCCTGAAATACTTGTATGGTGTCAAAAATTGGCCTTTTATATATAGTTAATTATTCAAGGGATGTATCCAAAATTTATTTGTGGCCTCACAAGTATGTACAGCTAATAATTTCGCGGAACACATCGTACGTCCGCACTGCACGAAGAGTCAGTTTCAAGTGTTTTTTTTAACGCTCGCTCGAACACTCTGTTGAAGGCGGGAAAAATAGCACTAGGCTTTTTTGTTCCGCCGCGATTTTATTACGTCCGTGCTAACGTGGGATAATACTATGCTCAACCCGAGAATCGTTCCTTACGAGTTTTAGTCAACATTATCTGCTTAGACTTTTTCCAACTATCTCGGGGCCGACTTTCAGTCTAACCGAATGCAGATGAATATCAGTATTTTAGGA
Organism: Agrochola lota; assembly: GCA_947364205.1. Classification (NCBI taxonomy): domain Eukaryota; kingdom Metazoa; phylum Arthropoda; class Insecta; order Lepidoptera; family Noctuidae; genus Agrochola; species Agrochola lota. The sequence goes on along the minus strand of OX376225.1, from coordinate 3,792,531 downwards.
AAAGCGACTGCCTATCAGACCTCCCCAAACCAGTCACTGGGTAGGTAATACGATACCCATTGGCAAGGCTTCTTGCCAAACTTTCGGCCTTCTGACTATAATAATAATAACCCACCTTATCTCTACGTCACCACCGCCGTATATCTACGTCCCCACCACCGTATATCTACGTCCACACCGCCGCATCTCTACGTCCCCACCGCCGTATCTCTACGTCCCCACCGCCGTATCTCTACGTTGACGTCGTAGTGGCGCTTGTGCGCTCCAAACTCTAGGTCAGTGCCGGTAGAGTTTACTTTGCCGGAACGGGTCTAGGATGAAGAGCCAGACCAAGAGAGATACAGAAACCCGCAGGGCAGCATATGGCGAGCTGTTGGGTAATAGCGAACCCACGGACCCTATCTCCTGGGAGAAATCTTGTTCCTCATCTCTGGCTTGCGTTTATTGGCTGGCTGGAGTAAACACTGACTAAGAACAGAGCTCCCACCTCATTCTTGCCTTAATGGGCTGCCTTAGTAGAGATTCGCAAGAGCAAACGTGCTCGGAGGAAGAAAGTATTCCAGTAAGTGCTCGTAGGGATCTTGACCATCTTCCGGGCTCTGGGATTGTTCTGAAAGCTGTGGAATACCTCTCCTCTCCTCAAGCACCTCAGTATAGCTAACATGACAAGCGCGAGAATGCTTTTTTTCTCTTTTTGTCGAAATTTGTCTACAATTCTGACGTCATTCTAATTCCTAACATGACCGTAATCGACGAGTAATCTCGAAAAAGGCACTTTGACACTTCTATATCTCGCGACGAGAAACCGATGTTGCAAATTATTAAAAGCAAATCATTTTTATGATAGCAACATCGGCTTGAGATTCCGTTTCATTCATTCATTATTATTAGACAAAAAATCACCAAAATTTTGTTTATTCCTGTCAAACGACGTTTTCCCACTAATATGGCACTGAGTTATTAATTTTGTGAAAATGGAAATTTACCTATTCTGAATTTGAAGTTTATCACCGAAAATTTCGATTGTTTATCTAAATCTGACTATTTTTAATCGCGATTAAAAAGGTGTGAATTAAAATGAGTTGTCTTGAACCAAAATTCACACCAACACTTCGACGGTGCAAAAACAGTACTGTATCTTTTTTTTTCCTTTTCTTTTGCTTATATCTCGAAAATGGTGTGTACTATTGCAAAAATAATGAAAATTTCGACCCCTTTATAAAACTCTTAAACCCCTAATTCTCAACAAGTAGTTAATTTTTTATTTTTTTTTCCATACAAAAAGCGAAAAATTCCATGTAAAACATGTCGTTCCAATATAAATAGTAGTTTAAAACTAATTATTTTCATTATTAATATATTGTAAAAAAAATATGACTAAAATAAGTACAATTGTGAAACTGCCATGATATTTGGGAGTTTTTTTTTTTGTATCATTATTTTGTCTACTCTTCTCGTCGTTAAAATCGAGGACGAGTAAATACGACAAAATGACAGAAAAATCGCAGATTATCTCGTGTTGAATTGTCAAAAATCGAGATAACTAAGGTGTCATGTTAGGGTTTGTCGACAAAACATCAAGTTAGACAGAACGAGTCGACTATTTTGTATGGCAGCGCTGTCAGAAAACGAGAAATGTGACAGAAATAGACGACAATTACTCACGCGAGAGTGAGTAATTGTCGCGTGTGTCAAGTTAGGCCTACAGGACATGTTGCCCCTTGTCGCTACGTCACTATGTGCTAGCGACAGTTTTCGGGGGACCATTATTGAGTGTACAAGTCACCCCATGCCATTTTATCCGTGTCTATCTTAACATTGATCAGGCAGGGGACATAGGCCTTCCATAGTTTTAGGTAACCAATCCACTATAGCCACCCAAACCTATTTTTGTTCCCATGTTCTGCAATAGTCCTGCACCAACCGGGGTTGTCCTTGGGTGCACTTGCATAGTGCACACAGGGATAATCGTCGGTTGGCGCCTGATTTCATTAAAACGCCTAACGGGCCTCTGCGAGTAGGCTTCGGCCCCTCGTACGCCTTTCAAAGATCCGGGACCCCAAGGTCCCGAGAAATGTCAAGAGACGTAAAAATAATAATAAGTTTCAATAAATGTTTACAATAATACACATATGTTCAAAGGCTACATTTTCTAGTTACAAATTAAACATACATCTATAGCCGAACTAGGCAAAAGGCTGTATTTCGGCTATCAGGACCAAAAACTATGGAAGGACCTTCAAAGATTTACCAATGACAACCGGAACCAACAGCTTAATGTCCTTTCCGAAGCCCGGAGGTTTCTCGTCTCGCGAAAAAGTCGCTTTTCGCGTTTTTCAGTATGTCCGCGTTGTTCTTCTAAAATACGCAATGGATTTTGATGAGGTTTTCATCACATCTTAGAGAATATATTCCGGAAGGTTTATGTGTATAATACATTAATATTAAACTAATAGATAATTAAGAAATCTCGATGTTTTGTCAAGTCGTACAAATCTTGCAAAACAGGGGCGGGTCGCTAGTTATATTATAATGGATGCCATCTACGGATCGAACCCAACAAGTTTAGTCATAACAAAAAAAAACATAAAACCATCGCTGTAGTGTATCTATTTAATAGATACATAAATACTATCTCATGCACGTCTGCAGTGAGGTCACTGTCACTTATATCAACTTTCAGTTCACCATAAATGGTGGGAAACAGGTGAAAATGAGGCGGTGCCTGGACGAGAAGCTCGGTGTGGTGATGAGCCAGTGTAGTGATATAATCAGCTTAAATACGGGATCAGTAGGATTCTTTAATCACCTTTTGTTTCCCCACAGCGTAGGGCAAAATTACACCTATAGTACACCCGCATTTCCCCATTTTGTTAAGTTTGACCTCCCGCTCCCAGAGCGGGAGAAGTTATTTGATAATTTCCCACCCACAAAAAAAAAGTCCCGTGTAATACGGGGCGATCCTATTAATTACCATAAACAGGGCACAAATCTAGACTCCGGGCTGCTACTGAGAAATTCCAAATAGAAATACCCAATAACACTTTTCCCGACCTGGGAATTGAAACAAGGACCTCATGCTCAGCAGTAGCGTAAAGGCTTGTGCAGACCAGCGCGACTTGTCGCGCGACGCGACACCGGTTATTGTTATACTGTGAAGTTTTCTTAGAAATTGTATTGTTCGTGTCGCGTCGCGCGACAAGTCGCGCTGGTCTGCACAAGCCTTTAGACTAACCAGGTAGCAGTCACAAACATTTTATGAGCCAAATATTATGTATTTTTTTAAATTTCCAGTCGCTACTTTGGGCCACTCAAGGACATCATGCGTCTGTGTCACGATCCTCACGCATGGAGACAAAGGCGGTCAGATCTTTGCAGCGGACAGACCATACCCACTGAGTGAACTCATCGCCATCTTCGAGAAGGAAACAACTCTCATCAATAAGCCAAAGCTGTTCTTCGTTCAGGTAGATTCAATATAGCCTTGGTTTATTTTCTCATGCCTTTCTCCCATTCAAAGGCCTATTATTATGCCATCATGCGAAAGAAAGTGGCCTCCTTACTACAGCGCCTGCATGGTAGTGACAACAGCATTCTAAAAATGATCGCTGCCAGACCGGACTGTCCCTTTCAGGGACACTGGGTGGGGCACAATTCTAACCTACTTTAAGCACCATTGTTACTAAAACCAAAATACTAACAAAAATATGGATCATAGTCTGAAATAAAGTTTAATTTAATTTAATTGCTCAGTGACTGGATTGCCCCCACGGTGGGCATTGTTGTAGCAGGTATATTACTGGTGCTTGATTTGTCATTTTATATAACTATGTAATGCTGAAGCATTATGAATACAATCATTTAAATTGTTGCTTGTGACAAAACTTAATTTAATTCATTGTCCTATTTAATTAATGTTTATTTTGTTTTGTGTTTTTAATATTAATTGATTCGATCTGACATTTATCTGTTACTCATATTTTTACGACATTTACTTAACTTTATTTATTTATTAATCACTCAACTATTTATCACTTAGTTAATTGCACAAATAATGACCCTTATATAATGGACAAAATTGTGTATTGTTTTTGTATTTAATATGGGTGAAGGACCTGAAATAAATGAATTTGATTTTATTTAATTTAACGTCATCACAGGCTTGCAGAGGCGGCAGTATGGATGCTGGTCACACTCTGTGCACTTACGCAGTCAGTGTGACAGTGGTCTCACTATGTCTACTTACTTCTCTGGCTCTCGCTGTTTGTCTTCGGAGGAGGAGATGCCTATGATGATGGGAGATCCACGGCAAGCTGATTCTCACTTTCTTGGTTGTTGTTGCTTACTCAATTTATTTAGGGTAAGTAATTAAATTTATGAATTTTTAGGTATTTTGTGAGTCACTTAAGTTCTAAACTAAGCATTTTATCATTCTAGGATACTAGCAGTACTGACCGCTTAGACAGTCAATGTCGAAGTGTTCTCACTGTTCCTACGCATGCTGACACCCTCGTGCTGTGTTCTACGGTTGAAGGTAACTAACATGCGTAACCTAAAGGTTTTTACATTCTGTGATTACTTCCTCACACACTGACTTATTAATTGTAAAATGTTAGCAAAATCGTCTACTTTTACAATGTTTGTAAATATGAGAGCACCATGTATCTATCACATAATTAGTTTACCTGTCGTTGCTTCATTTTTAATTATTTTTTCCTATTGTGGTATAGTAATTTAATTCTAGGTGTATCGTTTTCACATGTTACAAAATATTGTAAAACATTTTAAAAGAGTGACGATGGAGTTTCTTACCCAGTCTTCTCCGTACGAAAACTACCTTTTGGAAGGGGCGACTAGATTCAATTCAATTTTTTTGTAACTTTCACGTTCAGAAGTGCCTTATAATTTGAAATAAATGATTTGACTTTGACTTTGTTATCGCAGCTACACCGACCTTAAAACCGAAAGTACCAGATCATTAATTTTGTTCCTCTTTCCACAGACTACGTATCTTACCGCGATAAGAACGGAACCTGGATGATTCAAGCGCTCTGTGCTGCCATTCAGGACCATCACGAGGATCTAAATCTTCTAGATATGATTATCCAGATGAACCGGGCAGTAGCCTACGAAAGGATCACTGCACACTGTGAATGGAAGATGATGAACAACAAAAAGCAGATGCCGGAGGCAAGATTCACTTTAACTAAGCAGTTGAAATTTTGAGCCTGTTTCACGGAAAAGCTTCATTTCAGCAGATTTTTCAACACCCATGCTTTAAATATAATCATGTTGATGCGTCATTAGTTCAATTTCGTATATTTAAGTAGCTGCGTAAGAATCATTAGGTTACTGATTCATTATTGCAAAAAAATCAAGTTAATCTCAAGAAATGTTCGGAATGACGATGAATTAAAGGAAATATTGAAACCCGTTTAAAGAGAGTAGAATATTATGTACCAGATGTATATACTCGTAAATATATATATAGTGCCATCCATGAAGACGCGCCTCACTCTTCTACCTAATCTTGTTAGTAATCGCGTTTAGGAAGAAGAGGCGTATTTGTGGATGGTACTTTAAATACCATGATTCCATAAACATCTTTATAAATAGACTTAAGTCCCGAAAAACGCAACTTGATAAGCTATGTTAGTACATTCAGGAAACCTTTCATCTGATATTGTAAACCATCTCATAAGCATATTCCTACTCAAAATTATTATTATCACTTAAGCCTGTATTTCTCAAAGGTGTAAATATAATTAAAGTATTTTTCTCGATATTTTGTTTTACTATTCCTTTCAGAAACTAACTGTAATACTTAAATGGTTGTACTACTCAATTATCTATGTATTTATTAGTAGAGCTGAGGAACAATTATCACCAGACAGGTATAGTAATAGGTCTATTTTTGTCGCCTAGCAGTGCTGCTGACTTCCAGTTAAGGTAATAATGAGACCATGTCAAACACTCAACTGGTTTTTTTTTTCCCAGTTTTCTTTGAAATCGTTCGACAAAGTCACGATTATTTAAGTAAAAAACCCTTACGTGTAATATAAAAAATTAAAAAAACATTCAACATTCAGACTATTATAGTTTATAAAAGATAAAATATGACAACGTCGAATTTTCTTAGGTTTAAATATGAATTATTGGTATGAATGAAAATAATTTACTCGTAGTTATCATCAATTGCAGAAACGACCTTTAATTTTTAAAGCTGTTATTCAATATTAATCTTCCACTAACTCGTTTTAAGAGCGTTTATTCTGAAGATGGGCAACGTCGCAAATAGATGTCAAATATTTCGCTGTTTTGATTAATTTGGCAATATTACTGTATGGAATTAAGAAATATGGCTAACTAGTGAACTAAAATATTGATTATGAAATGAAATAATTAATATCATACCACCGAATATTTAGTTTTAGATGTACTTAAAAAAAGTATTTCGAAACTTTCCAAATGCCTTTAAGCACCATTGTTACTAAAACCAAAATACTAACAAATATGTGGACCTTAGTCTGAAATAAAGTTTAATTTAATTTAATTTAATAGGGTTCCGTACCTCAAAAGGAAAAAACGGAACCCTTATTGGATTACTTCGTTGTCCGTCTGTCAGTCTGTCAAGACTCATTTTCTCAGGAACGCGTGAAGGTATCAAGTTGAAATTAATATCAAATACGTTGATCTATGTTCCCTGAAGCTCTAAAAAAATCAATCTTCTCCGTCATTGCAATAAAAAATACGGCCATTAATGTGGCATATTTTGATACTCTTAAATAAATCAATACCTACAGGGTACTTCCCGTTGACCTAGAATCATAAAAAATTACAGTAAAGAAGGTTTCACAGCACAAGTAAAGAAAAATGTCAGAAAATTGATAATTTGTAGTTTAATAACATTTAAAAAAAAATGTGATTACAAACTCATTTGCAATTGAAAAACTGTCCGTGACGTATATTTATGTATGGGAGAAAAAAAATCAACTACAAAGTTAAGTTTGTCCTTCCATCCTAAGTCTAGCCGTCGCAAGCGCTAAAGCTGAGCATGAGGTCTTGGGTTCGCTTCCCAGGACGGGCGGAGTGTTATTGGGTTTTTCCATCAGTATTTTCTCAGTAGCAGCCCGGAGTCTGGCTGACTAAATCGGAAAGTTATGGATTCTCCCATTTATTATTGTATTAAAATTTTAGAAGTTCCTGAAAAAATTATAAATAAAAAAACCGGCCAAGTGCCTGTCGGACCACGCACAATGAAGGGTTCCGTAGTTGGGATGAATTTATCCCAAGAACAAACTTAACATTTTAGTTGAAAAACATGTTCTTCCATACGGAATGTTTTTGAAAGACCTTTCTAACGATACCCCACAACATGAGGTAGATGAGGAAAAAAAAAACATCCCCACTTTACGTGTAGGGGAGGTACCCTAAAAAAATATATTTTTCTTGATTTTATTTTACCACTTTGTCGGCATGATTAATATGTATACATATGCCAAATTACAGCTTTCTAGTACTAACCGTCTCTGAGCTAAGCCGCGGACAGACAGACAGACATGGCGAAACTATAAGGGTTCCTTGTTTACTACGGAACCCTAAAAACGATATACATATAATAAGATGATATAAATAAACAACACGTAGCTAAAAAAATATATATTAAGCATATAAAAAAATCAACATTATGAGAAAATTTTAATGAGTATAAAAGAAGATTTCACATCGGTCTTCTAACCAGGCTATAACTGTTAACAAATTGAAGAATAAACTTTAATAGTAATATAAATTTATACGACAATCGACATTGTTGTCGATAGCCTACGTTAGTGGATCTGCACAACCACATCACTAACTCGTCGCAAGACATAGCGGACGTACCACACGATGCAACCGCATGAAGAACGTATCGTTTTGTGAGTTTTACATTGCTTGTCCAGTTACTTAGCGACATACTTTGGTAGTGGTAAAGAAGCAATGTATTTACTACAATAATAGTACAGTCGCTGTGATATATGAAAACAAAAATAACGTAGTAAAGGCAAGACATATTTTACGATTTGTTGTTTTTCATGATTTTCATCACAAATATAGTAAAATACTTGTGCTGATTTATGAAAAGTGGTTCTATGATTTATAAAGTTTCTAGTTTAGCTTCGATTTTTACAAGAAACCACTGAACATCACGGTATTCTTAAATGTTATCACGAACGCATTCGAAAGCGCACTAGTTAGCGGAGACGGCCATTTGCCTGAGGCATGAGCATTGTGATCAGGACGCGCGGACACAGACACGCCCACATGCCTCTTCTCCTGTTATTTTTTCTATGGGGTGTACTATTATGAACACCTCTGCTAAAGGTCGACGACCCTTCGAGGATTACAGGAGTGATGTTATGTTATGTCCAAACGATTCTAAGATGTAGGGTGCGATCCTATCAATTTATGCGAGTAACTAATGTCATATTAATACAGTCTACAGGTTAGAAGGAGTTGTCTGACAGTTGATTTTTTAGTGTCAATATACGGAGCGTACAAAAAAGACATTCTTTCTATTAATTATCAATCCCTCACATGAAAAACAACATTAACTGCATAAACAGTTATGTTAATTTAAATCGGTCCACTTGGTAGTCAAAAGATGGTTGATGGTTGGTTGATGGACTTGGTTTGGAACGGAGAGTGTGAGTTTATCAGTGTACTCAATAGATGGCCTTGTAAAAATTAGAAGCTATCACTTATGGCAACTACACACTATGCCGGCGGCACCGCTTTTGCCGCGCGGCACGTACCCCCGGCTTTTTCGCCTTCATTTCCTTTCCAATCCTTTGTGCGGCTTTGTCCGGCAGGGCCGGGTGCGCCGCGGCATGCCCGGCGGCAGGGCTGGCGGCAGTGCCGGCTGCATAGTGTGTAGGAGCTATTATACCGTGAAAAGATGGAAGTCTTCAAATCTTGTAGTTCGGCGTACTCAGTTTCCGATGGTATAGGTACCAGCAGCAATGGCAGATTTGTGATCTATTAGCGTAGACTGTGGAACAATGGTAATAGAGGGAAGGTTGGTTTTCAAAAGCACCTGATTTAAACAAGAACCCTAGCATCACGGGTGCTAAAATAATGTTCTGGCAATAGACTGTGGTAGGCTGTGAGAGCCAGATATTGATTAGAAGACGTACTCAGGTTTTCGGATATGATGTCTATGTTCAGATCTCCTAATAATGCGATATTTTTAAAACCAGATAATTTCAAGCAAGTAACGCCGTGTCGTTGTTACCTATTTTAATCAAGAGGCAATTACAATTTCGTATATTAGGTTCCTCAACACAAAAGCTTAGCTCTTCCTTTATATATACCACAACGCCATCATTTTGAAGAGGGTTTGATGTAGTCAAAATTGAACAATATCCACTTATTGCGGGGATACAAGACACACAAGTCAGCCAAAACTCGGTCAGAATGAGTACGTCACAATGAAACCCGAGTCTGGTTACTAAAACCTAAAAAGTTACAATTCAAACTACGAACATTCTGAGTAATAACTGACAGGAATGAATGTGGTGGGAATATTTTGTTGCAGTCATCAACTTCACATTCGCAAGATGCCGCTACATCAAAGTCATCGATGTTATTGCTTTGTTTTGTGTTTTTGTCTCTGCATCACCCAAAGGTTGACTGGTAGAAAATGTCTATGGCATTAAGTCCGCCTCTGGACATATGTGTGCTTAAGAGCGTTTATTCTGAAGGTGGGCAACGTCGCCAATAAATGTCAAATATTTAACTGTTTTGATTAATTTGGCAATATTACTGTGTGGAAATAAAAAATGTGGCTAACTAGCGAACTAGGCTATTGATTATGAAATGCAATAATTAATATCTTAACACCGAATGTTTAATTTTAGATGTAAAAAAACTATTTGGAAACTTTCCAAATGCATTTTTACACCTAAAATTGGTACAACATCAAATTCAATGTTATAATTGCAATTCGTTAATAATATTCTAGTTCTCTAGTTAGCCACATTTCTTATTTCTATTCAGTAATATTGCTATAAGAATCAAAACAGGTAAATTTTGACAGTTATTTGCGACGTTGCCAACTTTTAGGATAAACCCTCTTAAAGTATTAAATAAATAAATTCTTATTTTGGGATCCTAAAAATACTTAATAGCCAAGTAACTGCGATCAACTTGGACGTAGCGCTCACCGGCCGGTCACAGTTCTAGTCTCACCTAACTCATTTGGCCGGGGTACCACTGGTGTTGTTACTGCGTTCAACTGTGGAAGGAGGCCAGGAAGTTAAAAAGAGGCTCAATTATTTAAAAAAGTGTGCACCATTAGAAGGGTAAAAAGTTTTTAGAGGATCAGTTACATTTTTCCATTTGCTAGCCCAGAAACCGGGTGTTACCTACCGTCAATGACCGTAAATTGAAGAAACCAAATTATACATCATCAAAAATGTCCCCCATTTTGAGTTCGTCGACATTTTCAGTGAATAATTAACAAAGTCAATTTAACTTGCGTTATGACTTCAGGAGCGCATGCCTTAGGGACCAGCTGTTGAGTGTTTAGTAATTATAGAGAGGTTAATGTGCATTTGAAGGGGTTGTGGAACGCTCGCTAGAAAGAGATAGAACATTACATAACATAACGCCTTGATTCCCCGAAGGGTTGGGCAGAGGTGTACCTATATTACACCCATATTTCGCCAGTTATGTTTAAGTCCCATGTAATAGGGGGCGAGCCTATTGCCATCAACCGGGCACAAATCCAGACTCCGGGCTGCTATTGAGAATTTCCAGATAGAAAAACCCAACAACACTTTGCCAACCCAGGACCTCATGCTCAACAGTAGCGTTTGCGACTACTAAACCAACGAGCCGAGGATCGTGGCTAAATGCATTTATATTTTTTCTAAAATAGGTACTCTATATAATAAGCACCTCAATTACGTACACACTTTCTTTTTAATTTATGCTCGTCACAATGCATATGGAGAAGTGGAGCTGATGGTTAAGTACCAGGAGAACTCCTCAACGATTAACGTCCCTGCATCGGGAAAAGCAATAGTTTGTAAAAGGTGATGAGTAGTTGACATTAGGCTATTGTAACTTAGATAAATCACAAACTGACCCACTAAATAGCAAGTTTTTTTTTTTCAAAAAAATAAAAATAACTGACTTCCAAAAGTCACACATACTACAAAGTCAAAAATCACACTCTCAGGTCCAGTTGAAACCCAGCGTCAGGCACATATAGTTGTCTGGCATTTTTGCTGAACTGGGCCTTTTTGGCGCAGCCCTGAGACGTTCCTCATCAAATTTCTGCTTACATCACACTTTTCACTTTTTTTTTTTGATCTGCTGTGTATTATATTGTGTGTGTTTTAGTTTGTGCTAAATAAATTTATTTTATTGCTTAAAAATAACTTAAAGCAGGTTGTTTTTTTTTTGTGAAAACGTTTCTTTTTTAATCGAAATCGCGAAAAAATTATCAGCCCTCCTATGACATTTGGGTCGAGTATTAAAGTTTTGTATGGAACAGTTGTTTTTTTTTTGCGATTACGATGTTGATCCCATGGAGAAAGTTGTTCAATTTGATGGGCTGTACCACACCCTTAAATAATATCACACCTTTCTGCCACATGCTGTTTATGCAAAAGACAATCTTTTCCGCTGCGACTACACACACTGTGAACACGATCGCCTGATACCTATACATCGTTTAAGAAAACGTTTGGTAAAGATACCTAGGTAGTCACCGCTTGCACCATATCTTTGATTACTAAATAAAGAAGATATTCCACGAATAAAAGATAATTATGGTACATTAAAATCTATGGTTGTCGCAGTTATGGGTTGGCTCGAATGCAACTACTAAATTAGTAAGAATAACGTGTAAATTGGAACGGATTAAAAATAACGGCAATCACACCGAAGCGCAACAAAACCACATAATTATTTTAATTTACAAGCTATTTCTAGTATATTGCTCACCCAACACAGATTCTGATAGATGTCAGTATTTATGACATGATCAAGATATTTGCTGCAGCCACAACCAAAATGTAGAATCCTGTTGATCACGTATTTAAGCTGATTATATCACTACACTGGCTAATAAATTCTGATGTGGCAGGGGGCTGGCCATGTTTGTCGAAGGACCGGTGGCCGATGGAGCAGACGAGTCCTGCAGTGGAGACCGCGTATTGGCAAGCGTAGTGTGGGACGACCCCAGCTGGATGGACCGACAACCTAAAGTACAGAGGACAGAGTGCAGCCTGGGAGAGTCCTATGTCCAGCACTGGCCTATGACAGCTTGAGCTGATGGATTGATTGATACTGCCTCATAACCAAGCTTTTCGTGCAGACACGCATCCCTTTCCACAGTTTCCCCCCATTCGCGGTGAACTGACAGTTGATATTACTGACAGCTACCTCACAACTGACGTCTAAGAAATTGTGTTTAATATAAAGAAGCAAACCATAGACCAAAGTTCACAAAGCTGACATTTCTCTTTACACTTTTACTACTTTTCGATAGAAACTAGCGCTTCATGAAATATAGTGTCAAAATTATTCGCCTGTCGTTATATGAAATCCAAACGCAAACCAGAAAAGGGTTTACCACAGTATTTCAAGTTGAAATACGGGATTAATTCTAAGAGACCTTGGTGCATATTACGTCAGCCGACGTATTTGCTCATGTTAGCTCGAAGAACTTCTGGAATTACATTTCAAGACGGTAACTTGAATTTGTAATTGGAATCTAAAATTGTTTTAAGATAGGATTCTTTCATCGGATACCGGATTGTTTATGGGACGTTTGTCTAGCATCTATGTTGTGTAATTTCTTCAATTGGGTGCTCTTAATTCCACCTACATCATCGACTTATTCTAAACACAATTGAATAACTTACAAGTCATTGTTTTTAGTCCAGTTCAAGTTTACAGTAACAGGATGACAAGACTTCTCGTTAGAAAAATTGAAGTAGTCCACTCAGAGCACTGATTTCAACGGCACTTGACCGGACGGCACCTAAACTGTTACACTAACTCTACTTATCGAATGTTTCAGTGCCGTTAGTGGAAGAGCTCAAGTGCCGTTCGGTCTCGTGCCGTTGAATCAGTGCTCTGAGTGGAATACCTCGAAAAAAACACATAAGTACGAACGATGCAAGTTAATATAAAGCTTCTGAAAATATGGTATTACTGGAGACAGCTGTAGAAAATCTATCAGATAGACAAAACTATATAAATTAATCAATACATTCGTGAAGTCGTCTAAAAAATGCTTTCTTGACACCTATCAGTTTCACACTAACGAATATGTGTTTTGCGAATTTGGTCCTTATTAATACTAGAAATTGTCCAACTGACAGGTGTCCGGAACGCATCCTCTCGAGACGGCCGGACTGTAACTATCTACAAGGTGCCTGAATGACACAGACAGGGTGGCATTGTTGGTAAAGATTTATGAAACTATTATCACAGAAATTTTATTCAAAAAAGTGATCAAGTGCGAGTCGGACATAACGTCGAAAAAAGACATGAGTTTTGTATCGCAACCCCTTTTATTTATTTTTTGTGGTACCTGCGTCCATAGTAGTTCACACTCTGTGAAAATTTCAAGTATCTACCTATCACGGTTTAAAAGATAAATCCCTGTGACAGACGGACAGACAGACAGTGGAGCCGTAGTAATAGGGTCCCGTTGGTACCCTTTGGGTATGGAAACCTAAAAACAAGATGAACACGCGCCAAAAAATCCTTTCACGTTGTACATGTTACTAACTTGACTAATCCAGAAGTAACAAGCGACTCATTCAACTTAAATCTACTTGGGATTAGTTAGTTTGTAGCGACGTCACTGACCTGTCAGGAGGTGGGATTAAACTGTTGGATCAACCATCCCCTCATCTAAGTAGGCGATGCTGGGACGCCTTTGGAGATGAGATAACAACCGGTTCGATCGCTTGTCCCGTAAGACGAGATAGTAATGTCCGATCGTGAATTAATTGAGGTAATATTGAAATGTAATTAACATACTAATAAGATCTAGTGACGCCATTTTATTTCGTTTGCTAGTCGCCTTTCATTCATCCTCTCAAGACAACCAAACATTTAAGAGCGTTTATTCTGAAGGTGGGCAACGTCGCAAATAGATGTCAAATATTTCACTGTTTTGATTAATTTAGCAATATTACTGCGTGTAAATAAAAAATGTGGCTAACTAGTGAACTAGAATATTAATTATGAAATGCAATAATTAATACCTTAAGACCGTTTATTCGGAAGGTAGGCAACGTCGCAAATAGATGTCAAATATTTCACTGTTTTGATTAATTTGTCAATATTTCTGTGTGGAAATAAGAATTACAATAATTAATTGCAATTATAACATTGAATTTGATGTTGTACCCATTTTAGGTGCAAAAAACGCATTTGAAAAGTTTCCAAATAGTTTTTTACATCTAAAACTAAACATTCGGCGTTATGACATTAATTATTGCATTTCATAATCAATATTCTAGTTCGCTAGTTAGCCACATTTCTTATTTCCACACAGAAATATTTCCAAATTATTCAAAACAGTGAAATATTTGACACCTATTTGCGACGTTGCCCACCTTCCAAATAAACGCTCTTAACACCGAATGTATCGGACGATGTACACCAGATATTTTTGAAAATTTTGTAGGATTTAGTAGTACATATGCGTAGCCTGTACAAAAAAAATGGGTTTTGTAGGGCTGAATTTGAGATAGCTACAATGCTTTGATTTTTCATAAAAATCCATAAATTTCACCGCGCTGTTTCTCGGAAAGTTATCAACCAATTACAACAGATTTTTTGTACAATTTAGTAGCAAATGTGACTTCATTTGTACTGTAAAAACTATATAATTTTGCTGATACAACACATTTTATGTGGCTCCTCGTATATGTACGCAGCTACTAAACTAGTTGATCAAATCGGATAACAATAACACCAATATTTAGTAGAAATTTCTACTAAATATTGGCATAATCCAACATCCTACACATTCAGTATTTCCAAAGAAATTTATAAAATACACATTCCTTAACAATTTAGTGTGGTACGAGAGCCCACGACCAAAACCATATCACATCGTTTTATGGCCAATACCGTATAAAATCGTTAGTTTAGATGATTCTCAACCTGACTCGGTGGGCAGTACCGGTCAAAAACGTACCAGTTTTACGGGAGCCCATTTCTACTAAGTCAAAAGAATGGGCAGACGGTTTCATCACAATATATCTGAATATTAAAAATGTACACAGGTTTCGTAATTTTATTAGGTTCGAAAAAGTTTGTTTTCAGACATTTTGCGTGTCACATGTGGACTGAGCGTTAACAGTATAGTATACGGTGACCATAAATAATTGAAACTATGATCATAAACAGAGTTTTATTTACACATGAATAATTATTCATCAATCAGCACTTAAAAAATGAGCACTATACAGGGTGTTAAAGAAATTGCTTGCCATAGCTTAGGGGTAGGTTCTGTATCGACAAAGGAACCCATGAAAACAAAAAAAATTGCAAGATCAACCTAATTTAGTACCTACTAACTTTAAATAGCAATCGTTTATATTTTATTTGTTTAAATGCTTTATTTACTTACTTTCATTGCGTTCTATATAGTAGGTAGGTAACTCTAGTAAATTATTAATTAGCATTTAAACAAAATAAAAACTTATTTTAAGCAATTTTTAATCAATTCTAAACGATTGCTATTTAATTAGTACTACATTAGGTTGATCTTGCAATTTATTTTTATTTTTATATTTATAGTTTTTTTTCATGGGTTCCTTTATCGATACTAAACCTACCCCTAAGCTATGGCAAACAATTTCTTTAACATCCTGTATAGTGCTCATTTTTTAAGTGCTGATTGATGAAGAATTATTCATGTGTAAATAAAACTCTGTTTATGATCATAGTTTGAATTATTTATGGTATTTTTAATGGTATTTATTTTTTATTTTTTACGGGTTCCTTTATCGACTCTGAACTCACCCTGAAGCTATGGCACGCAAATACGCAATTTCTTTAACAGCCTGTATATTAAAAACAAATAATAAAAAAGTGCATTATCCCAAAATAGTGGCATTTAAAAAAATCTCTACTCTCTAAATATTATCTCTATCAATATATTCTCTAATCTCTATCTGTAATATCTTCTCTTCTCTAATCTCTAAATATTATAAAACAAAGTCGCTTTTGCGTTTGTCTGTGTGACCGCGTTATTCTTCTAAAATTCCGACCGATTTTGATGCGGTTTTGGTGATTTTTTTGATAATTATGTAAAATTTATTCCGGAAGGATTTTTTATTTAATACTTCAAAAATCTTTGTCTTGTCAAGTCATAAATGTTTCGCTTCACAACCCACCTGACCAACCGACCTGAGCGCATTTTCATACAATGGACATGTGCCCGCCCGTATTTTTCTGAATATTCATGAAAAATTATTGAAAATTAAGTATACAAGGGGGTTCTATCTTGAATATTTTTCATGTTATTCAATTTTTAATTTTATTAGTAGCGTTTGCCATATCTCCTATGTAATTGTCTCGATTTGGATTCTGTTTATTATTTCCAAAAGCTTATGAGTTATTTTATCGGATTAACTAACAGTTTTTCAATAAAATTTGTCGACTATGAAAAAAAAACGGAGGTATAGACATTTTTTTCTAAAAAAAACAGTATTTATTTAAAAAACACGAGACCTCCAAATCTCGAACACGAGTCCATGAAATCATAGGGGAATGTTGAAAAAATAATATCGCACCTTTAAAGCAAGACCGTTACTAAACGAAATTATAAAATTTAGAAACGAAATTATATTATTTAAAAAATTCACTGTTTTTGTCAATAAAATCTGATAACTCAATTCATGAAAATTTTCGTCTAGTAACGGTTTTACTTTAAAGGTGCGATATATAGAAAAAAGACAAAAAAAATTAAAGATACCCTCCTTTTAAAGTTAATTTTCGATAATTTGTCATGAATATTCAGAAATGGCAGCAGAAATGGGCTCCCGTACTGCCCACCGAGTCAGGTTGAGAATCATCTAAACTAACGATTTTATACGGTTTTGGCCGTAAAACGATGTGATATGGTTTTGGTCGTGGGCTCTCGTACCACACTAAACTGTTAAGGAATGTTTATTTTATAAATTTCTTTGGAAATACTGAATGTGTAGGATGTTGAATTATGCCAATATTTAGTAGAAATTTCTACTAAATATTGGTGTTATTATTATCCGATTTGATCAACTAGTTTAGTAGCTGCGTACATATACGAGGAGCCACATAAAATGTGTTGTATCAGCGAAATTATATAGTCTTTCCATTTAATTTTTACAGTACAAATTAAGTCACATTTGCTACTAAATTATACTCAAAATCTGTTGTAATTGGTTGATAACTTTCCGAGAAACAGCGCGGTGTAATTTATGGATTTTTATGAAAAATCAAAGCATTGTAGCTATCTCAAATTCAGCCCTACAAAACCCTTTTTTTGTACAGGCTACGCATAAGTACTACTAAATCCTACAAAATTTTCAAAAATATCCGTTAGCTAGTTTTCGAATTCTGAGGTGGCTCCTCAATTCAGACGTCTGGATTGAGGAGCCAACTTTAATGTTGTATAACTTTTTAAGGGTTTTACTACATATTCCAGGATCCGGCCTACAAAATCGGCTAATTTACTACTAAATATTGGTAGTACCCTCGTTCAAATATGAGACATGGCTTCTCAATCCAGACGGACAAAATTGTGTTTCCTAGAGTATTGTAGAAATTAACCTATTTTCCTTTTTATTCTATGCCATAAAGATTTATAAACGCCTTTAAAGTTAATTTCAGAGCCAAATATTTTATAATATCGCTAAATAGATTTTACCAATATTTTATTTCAGGACTTTCAATTTAGTCAGTTTTACTAAGGCAAAAAAGCTAACGGTCGATCGTAAAATTATTTTGAATATCAAATATAATATTGCGTGTCCAAAACACATGTTACTTGAGAAGAAATCTAGCACTCGGCGGCCACTGCTGCGGCACGCTCGCTACGCTCGCTCGCCTTCGCGCGTTGTGTGGTCACAGTTCTAACCTAACCGTTTCGAATTTGATAAACTGTCATTTTGGGTATTAATGTTAATATTTCAGGGAAACAAGATTTGGTGAGCATTTATCCATTTTGGTAGACAAAAAGAATATAAATACAACACGTACAATTATTCTGATGAGTGTATAATTATTTTTGAACTTAAAACGTTGTTCTTAAGGCACCTCCGTATATAGAGTGGTTTTATTTTATTTGAAGTTAACATATTTTAATTGGTAATTAGTCTTAGGGTCTAAAAATTATTTTGATGAGCATTTAAATAGTAGCCGATAAAAATTGCTAAACTAAATAAAAAATATTGTTACATAACGGTCTTACACACAGCCAAATATTAACTATGCGCAACACAAAAAAATCTGCATTGCGATGCGCACCTACCCGCATAGCGTGAAATATGCTACTCAAATAAGCTCCCTAATTAACTCGAAATGTCTAGTTCCAACCGGTTCCGACCGGTTAAAAGCGGTTTAATCCGGCACCCGCACCTTCGTCTGTGGTTTAATACTTTCTAATACATATTTATGTGCGCGAAAAAGTGTGGTTTTGTTAGTTATGGTAGCACAAACGTGCAAACTCCATTTCTTTTTGTTTCTAAAATGAAACTATTGGATTTTATTTATTTATTAACTAATGAGGTTCATTGTTTTTTTTTTGTTAGGTACAAATAAACACTCTGTACACGTGCAGTTATCTTTCAACGTGCAAAGACAAGTGCGACAAGTGCGCGTGAAAATAGTGCTTCTTTTACGTATAAATGTAATACTTTTTTGAATATTTTAATTTAAAAAAAACAAAAAACTTTTTTGTCATACTGTATGGTACTGGAGGGCAGGGACATCGACATCGAAAGATCTGCTGTTCCATAGAAAAGTACAATACCTACGCAGTTAAAATGTATGGAAGAGCAGATTTTTTATTCAATAACCGACGAAAAATTTCAACGCAGGGGTTTCAGAATCATGTACCGAATCCATGGTAAGTATCAGTTTTTGCGTCGATGTCCCTGCCACCCTGTATAGATTAGCGTTGAAATGATTTAATTTCATATTAACACGTCAAATACTTACTGTGTGTCGTAGATATTATTATGCACTGCATTATGCAGTATGCTTGATAGTCGTATTCATTGGGAATCATGTTTTGTAGCTCTGACTCCGACATTATAAATTAAATGAAAAAGGAATTTACTGAAAAGTTGAACTTATGATTCATTTTCAAATGCAATGTTTCATACAAATGAAGTATATTTTGCCTGACAAGTCAGATTTCATAATTTTTTAAAAGTGTGTTAACCATTATTTAAGGCGAATACAACAGTAAAAAAAACCAAGAGAGTTCAAAGTGGTAGTTTTCGAAAAAAATCGCCAATTATATTTCAATAAGGAATTTTATCGGATTTTATTTACATGAGGCGCGGGTGGCCATAATTTTGCAGGTCATAATTTATTATTATGTTCCCTGTTGATAATTTGCAAATTTTTAATGGATTTGGGATAATTTTGGTACTATAAATGTGAATTTTAAATAGCATTTTTTTTATTTTTTTCAATATTACTTTGTTTTTTTTATTTTCAATAATAATTTAAAAAATATTACTTTTTGGTAATATTACTTATGGGCACAATAGTGCCTATAAGTGCCCCTTTCGGACCGGACAGGGTTTTTTAAAACTAATTATAGACAAATCTACTGAAGGTCAAAACCCCTAACAGTGAACCATCGCAGAACCCTGTACGTGACGCTTTACAAATTATTCGGTCTTGTCCGGTGAATTAATTGCTTTCTTCGGAATACCAATTTGTCTAGAAACTCGAATGGACAAGGGACAAAAACGTATAATTAATTTGTATGTCTATTAGCAACACAACAACGGGAACCTAGAGGAACTGAAAGATGTTTTTATACTGGTAGGTATGAATTAATACAAAACGAAGCTGCAGGGTAATTGTGCAACACACTAAGGCCCGTATTACAGAACCTCGCTCAAGAAGTCAAGACTCAAGCATTACTTAAAACTACTTTCAACCAATCAAAAGACTTTAAACGAGTTTTAAGTAATGCTTGAGTATTGAGTAAGTTTGTGTAATACGGGCCTAAGAATTGCAACGCAATTTTGACAGTTCAACAACATTCATTGCGTGAATTTTTCAAACATAATAAGAAGGAATTAGAAATTGATTGATTAGGAATTTCTTTCAAAATCCTTTGTATTCAAAAAGAAAGTGTGTTACGCATTTTAGTCACAATCCTCGCCTGGTGTGGTGGTCGCAAGCGCTACTGCTGAGCATGGGTTCCTAGGTTCGATTCCCGTGTTGGGCAAAGTGTTATTGTGTTTTTCCACTGAGAAATCTCAGTAGTAGCACGGAGTCTAGATTTGTACCCGGTAGGTGGCAATAGGCTGGCCCCTTACATGGGTCTTAAAACATATCTGGTGAAATGTGGGTGGTACTGTAGGTGCACCTCAGCCCAAACCTTTTTTTTTTTTTGATTATGGGAAATCATCACATGACTTCTCCCACTCTGGGCGGAGCGAGAGGGCGTGTCAGACTTTTACTGACTAAAATCCACCCGGGTTCCTTCCGTTGCCCGTGTGCCGGGGGCCGCGATATCCCTTCCGGACAAACCCGCAACCCCAGCAGGCATTGGTCCTTACGGACCCCGTCAGTTGGTGCTGACATCTCTTTGAGGCGCGCGTGGAACACAACGCGCCGTCGACCCTGGCCTGGTCCTTATCGGACGGCGAGCTACCTCTACCTCTACCTCTGCCCAACCCTACGGGTATTACAAATAAAAGTCAAAGTTCGTTTCTGCAACTTTTGCAGAAACGAACTTTAACTTTTAAAGCAGTCATTAAATATTAATCTTCCATTAACATTAACAGGGTTTTTTAACACTTTTTTACTTAACATTAATGCGCCATTACGTAATGGATCATTAAAGTTAATGATTTCATTGATTTCATCACAGAACTATTAAAATCGAGTCTAATGTTGCTTTCTGCAACAAGTTATAACAAGTTATGAGGGCGTTCAGCGGTGTACTCGCACTAGCATTCATAATTCCTTCTCAGTCACGAGATAATATTTTTTTAAAGGAGTTGGGCGCCCTCTTAATGGAAGATCAGTACTTAATGACAGCTTTAAAAGTTAAATTTCGTTGTTGCAACTGGCTGTTAGTCACATAAAGTTAACAATTGTGCACATAATTCTAGTTGATGTGTGACGTCACGGAGCGAACAAGTTGTACTGCTTGTGCATGTTACTTTATGTCTTATCATGCTGGTACTACGGGTCTGATAAAGTAACATATTTTGATTTTAAATAGGTTCGTTCTAGATCTGTACGATTAAAACTGACATTCTGCCTCTCAAAAGAGGCCTGAATGTTTTTAGATAGGATTAAAACTGGCTATCTGGATTCCAAAGTTCTGACTGTCATTTTTTTTTCTTCTTTGGTTGCCATAGGCATACACGAAAACAATTGAATTTGACAGATTGTAGAAATGGTCAGGATTCTGTTCAAAATATAATTCTAATCTCATAACATTTTTTAACATTTTATTTTTGTAAATGATAATGTAATGTAATTAAATTAAATTTTAATGACGACTCAGTTTTAATGTCATTTAGTTTGTGATTATATGGAATCTAGTTTTTTTTTTTTTTTAAAGGTCGATTGTATTCTAATGTACTTATTTTATTTTTAATGATATAATGAATT
The DNA here is from genome assembly GCA_947364205.1 of Agrochola lota. Taxonomy (NCBI): domain Eukaryota; kingdom Metazoa; phylum Arthropoda; class Insecta; order Lepidoptera; family Noctuidae; genus Agrochola; species Agrochola lota. Next base: position 3,770,658 of record OX376225.1, on the reverse strand, counting down.
GAATGTATTTGTGAATAGCATATTGAGACTTGGTGCCTTAATAAATAAATAAATAAATAACAATGTCGAGATTAGATGTTGCAGTCAAGGTTGGTCTTCATATTAAAGACATTTAAATATAATTAGGTACGCTTCTTGCTTCTGCTGCTGGCCAAAAGTCTGTCAAGCAGTCTTGCCAAGGGTACCAGTATTTCCAATTAACTGGGTTGTGGAGGTCAGATAGGCGACTGCGATGATGATGATGCAAGGCTGCTAGATTCCAAATAAATAACTTTTTCTTTTCTAGATTTTGATAACCCTCTCATTTTGTGCGACTGGGTCTTACCAAAGTTTGGTGGGAGAAAATACGGAGAAAATATATCACACGCTGAGTCCCAGACGGTGTATCCCCATCCGTGCAGCAAGATAAACAGGATTGAATCACCCTGCACGTGTCTTCCAAAACATATGTTCGCTTCCCGAAGACAAGAGAGGCTTCGAAAAGGATTTGGAGTGGGTATGTTATTACAAATACGTCGCCAAATAATCGTACTATATGTACTTTAGAATACTATATACATTAATACATTAAATTATATTATTTTAAGGCAAGGTTTGAAGGCAGTACTTGCATCTTAGTTCAGTGTCAGAATATTAGACCAACCGCCCTATCGGTCGCAGTGACCAAAGAGCTGTTGGCGCTGCCCCGCTGCATCAGGTAGGCGACACGCGTCCGCATGATTGCATAAAAATCTCCTATTATGAGCCTTTGTGAACATCCCTGAATGCACTACAGTGTCGTGGCAACCCCACCAGCGACAAGTAAGGCGCTGTAACCTCCTTGCGTGTAGTCGACCTATAGACTGCAGGTGTAAACCTTGGCAGTATGGCCTGAACAGAGTCGTTGAACGGGGATGATGCAGACCTGAATATACTCTATATAGACCCGTATTATCTAGAAATTGTCTTCTAATGAACAGGAAATTCTTTCAATAATCTGCATACTTATCCAAATTGCTATTTAACTTACAAAGTACGGTGTTCACCTGAAATTCGAGTAAAAACCGTAGTACCGTCAGCAACCACAACCGAAGTAGAAATCTAGGCGTAACGGGAAACAAGATAAGCACGAAGTTTATGTCCATAGAGTTAGTACCTGGAGGGCTTTAAACTTTTTTGCTGACGCACGCTTGTGGTGGAAACTTTTGAACGCGTAATATTTTGTTGGTTTTTTTTTTCGTTTGTCCGTCTACCGTTCAAATGTTTACTAGGGCTTTGAACGCTTAGCGGATTTATGAAGATAAATAAAACTAACTTTTCTGGTTTTGCATCTGTTCATTTAGGTTATGAAAAGTTATTTTCATCAATACGACCTTTCATATATGGCTAAACACGTTGGGATAATAATAAAAAAATATTATTCCTAATTATGTGAATATCAAATCAATGAAATCACCAAAATAAAATACATAACAATGAAAATATTAAATGGTCAATAGAATAGGTTTTAAATTTATATTTATCACATAAGGAATAACATAGGATTAAGTGCTACTAACAGCGTCGTCGTAGACCAAAATATTCGCCTAATAAATAAATACATTATTATTATTAGGTACCTTTGTTTCATTTATATGGTATATAATTTACATTTTTAAATATTTTTATAAAAACAAAAAAAAATAATTATAATTGTTAATGATCAACATGTGTGATTAATATCATGTTTTTTTTTGCTAAGCTTGTTGATCATCTTTGATTTATGCAATTAACTGCCTTATAGAAAGGTTTGGCAAGCAGTTATAAAATGTATTATGTAGGTAATTCGTTTACATTTTGTTTAAATTGTATGTTTTGTTCAATTGTTTGTAGTGAGTTGTTGTTAAATATTTGTAGGGTTATCGGTTAATAAGAAGTATTTAGCACTTATCCGTAAATTCATTATGTCGTTGTATAGTCGAAGTAGTAAATGGTCGCTTTATGAGTGACAACACGCTTCTTCGGCAGGAATATTTAATACAATGTATGGTGCTGTTTGAATATCGCTCTGTATTGAAATACACGTTATTTCTCACTAACTTCCGGCTTTCATTTCACATTAATTTATTGGATAAATAGACACAATTAACTTCCTATAAGCTTTCTACCTATTAGCTTAAAACATAAATACCTACTTCTGGTTAACAGTCATGGCAGCTGGGAGCGTCACTCGCTAATTACCCATAACCACGCAACTAGGATGGTATCAGGGGGTAAATTTGAGGTACCTGGGTACTGGGTCCTGGGTCTGGTACTGTTTTATCAAGCGTTCGGTCGCCAAAATAATTTCTTATTCTGGAATAACAAATTATTTTGGCGACCGAACGCTTGATAAAACAGTACCATACCTTCTCAACCAGTTGCCTACTGATATAAGAAGTCAGGAAACAAAAGGTAAATTGGCTAAATTACTAAAGCAGTTCTTTTTCAGGAGTTTGTAAGCGATGTTCTTAGGAAAGTGGTTTGCAGATTTTTGTGGGAGACCAAATAAGTAATTAAGTATTTGGTTTTATATGATAATTATAAGTCATTTCATATAATTGTTTGTTACATAATAAGTATTATAAGTGGAAATTAAGAGTCCGCACTAATAAACTTAATTTCTATTACTGTTTGTTCTGTTCCCGCAGACAAACCGTGAAAACGGTTTTGCGGGGAATAGTTCTTAAATTAAGATTTTTATAAACGTTCATAATAAATAAATAAACTTGAAATTTCCAAAACCTTCTCTGACTTCCAAATTTAAAAAAACTCTTTGAGAGCTATACATAGGTACTATCGTGGACGCTGAAAACACTTTTCGATCTTATTGGTCAGGTCGTGAGGTCGAAAAGTGGTCAGGCGCCAGTGTCCGCGATATACATAGGCCGATGATGGACTACAAAATCATCCTATATCGTTCCCACTACTGGAACTACGGTCTCCTCTCTGTGGGAGAGTAGGCCGTAGTCCACCACGCGGGCCCAGTGCCAGTTGGTTGTCATAGTCATATCTTCGATTTTTTCTAGGACATGGTTTCTTTACGGCACTTTTCTTCACGGTTTTTAGAGCAGTAGTGGTGAACTGGTGATGAAATAAATAAACTCTTGCAAAAAATATTTTTGCCCTAATTTAATTATGATTAATTATATCTTCGAAACTATGCATTTTTGGACCACCTATTCTAGCAGATTTTGTGTTCTTTTTATTTAAATACTATAACCCTAGAGTTATGGAATATCAAAAACAACACGTTGTATAATAATAAAAGAGAAATATTATATTAATAGTTGATCGCTGACTGTTTTCACCGCCCGGCGAGTACTCGTTTGCCGCAGAGCTGCCAGCATCCATACTACCGCCTCTGCAAGCCTGTCGTGACGCTAAATTGGTGGTAACGTTACACAAAATCGGGCTGCGAGTGGCGTCTGTGTGTTCTTGAGTAGACCTCATTTATTGCACACGCCAGTGGCAGTGGTAGCAGTTGGAACTCGTACACGGTGAGAGCGAGTCGTATCTACAACGCAACCCGCCAGGAAGCGGATATCGATATTTGCAATACTATTGCTAAATTGAAGAAAATTTGATTTAATAGTTTCTTGGAGCGTAAATAGTATATTTTTTGTTTTGTGTTAGGTATAAAATTGATAATAGACTATATATATAGTCTATTATCAATTTTCTGTTTCATATGATTTATACAAGCTTAGTTTTTGTTTAAGGTAAACCTCTTAAGGGGTCATTGTACTCATCATTATGGGACCAACGCTGAAATCGCGAAAAAAAATATTAGCTGTTCCCTACATTTATGTTCGCATATCTCGTCAAAATGTAGGGAACAGCTGATATTGTTTTCGCGATTTGACGAATGAACTCTGAAGAGGTTCACCTTAAACAAAAACTAACCTTGTATAAGTAGGTACCATCGAAGAAGTTCATATCTATGCACCGTAAGGACTATTTCTGCTTGCAGTGCTCGGCCGCCATAGAACCGGGGTGGTAACAGATGTTGTCATCGCGTTCACGGGATTTTGTTTTCAAATTGCTTAGATATGAAATTCTTCGATGGTACATGTGGAAACTTGTAATTGGCCATATTTTATATAAACTACTACTTACCTACTGTATCTGTTTAGCTGTAAATTTTCCTAATAATAAAATAAACAAAAGCCGAAGGCCTCGACCGACATCTGTCGAGGCTCTCGCTAGGCGGTTGGATCAAGGGCCTGATTCAGAAGGCAGAACTCCTCGATACGGCTCGCATTGTGAGGAGGCTCCTGTCTCTGCAGCCCTAACACCGCCTAAAGCCGGTAGTTTGGACCACGCTCCCGCTCACCGGCGGAACACTATTTTTTATATTTTTAAATGTTTTTTATATAGTTTTTTAAGAAATATTGTTATGTTAAAAAGTTTAATAAACGAAAAAGTAATCAAAAACATTTAATAATTAATCTCAGAACTTTGAAAATACGGAAAGAAAATCGTGAGGACAACTGTACAATTATTTGGGCTGAAGTTTCTTCAGTTTTTAGAGTATATGTTTAGTCAAGTATCACATGGGATAAGGCCAGGCCAGCCGGTCTATTCTATGAAAATATCATCGTGAAAACTTAGTTGAAATGAGCTTACATGACCTGCCATGCCATCAAAGCATAAGCTAGGGCAATTAATACTATTGACAACTCACTTCACCGAAGTCCTTACGGTAAAATTTTTGAAAATCTATCGGCAGGTCTCATCTCTGTATGCCTGCCAGGTTTGCGAGTTTGTCCGAAAGGGATATCGCGGCCCCGGCACACAGGCAACGGAAGGAACACGGGTGGGTTTAAAAATTTCCCACCGTCAAAAAAAAAAAAAAAGGTCTCATCTCTGTGAGAGGGAACTAGTCGGCTGGCCCGTAACCTATTAGCACGGTACTGGATTGAGGTTTTGGCTGTAAGAAATGCCGGCTTCCTCACGATGTCTTCCTCTACCGTTTAAGAGCTATGATTATGAAATCCTTCGGGACTACTCGTCCCGACTGTCAAAGATCTACGAATGACAGCCGGGACCAGCGGCTTGGTGTGCTTTGCAAGGCACGGTGGGGTTTCGGTACGAAATGGATGGTTATCCATCCATGGATTGATTGGATTGACTGTAGAAGGCTCATCATAACCTTAATCGATCGAAAAACCAATGTAGGGAGCAGTGGTGCGCCAGTGGTAAAGGCCCCGACTCACGAGTCGTTCGTGTGTCGGGTGTGTGTAGTTCGTGGGTTCACACCCAAGCAAGCGCTTTACTTTGTGTAAATAATGTTATCACCACTGCTCTCAAAACGGTAACGGAAAACATCGTGAGTAAACCAGCATGTCCTAGAACCAAAAATTCGAAGACATGTAACATCTAACATCCCGCACTGGGCCCGTATGTTAGATTACAGCCCACTCTCTCTCCAAGAGAGGAGGCCTCAGTGTGTCCCAGCAGTGGGAACACACACAATGAAGAACAGTTTCAGCTTGTTGACAATACTTCGTTGCTTGAAAAATGGCGATGACATCGGTCAATAGGTCTGTCTGCTGCATGGACCTCAACTCCTTTGTCTCCATGTATGAGGATCGTGATACAGATGCATGAAGTCTTCGAGTAGTCTTTAGAGGCGACTGGAATGTGGAAAACATGAGTAATTAGCTCATTTTTATGTGTGCCGATTTTGCCATCATATGTGGACCGATTTTGAAATTTTTTTTTTTTGCATGAAAGGGTATGCTCCCAAATTGGTCCCATATAAATTTTATTAACTTTGCTTGGATAGTTTTTGAGTAAGCTTCAATAATACGTATTTTTCCCACTTAGTATATGTGGATGATATGATGATAACTTCCTGTCATTGTTATTTACACAGCTGGTAATGCTATTCGAATTTGTGTGGGGTAGGTACCACAACTAAAAAAAGAAAAATTAAAACTTTTTACAAAAAAAAACGACTGATTTAAAAAATGCACTACAATGAGAAAAATAACTTTAATTTCGGAAGTCAGTGGCATAAAACGAAAATTCTAAACCAGACACCGACTTCCGAAATTAAAGTTATTTTTCACTTTGGGTTTTTTTTTTGAAGTCGGTTGTTTTTTTTTTTTAACGCGCTAATCTCTGGACCGGTTATGTCTGAGTCGGATATGAAAAACTCTGTTTGCATTTGATAACCCATTTCTTGACGCAGGTTATATGCTATTTAACATCTCGCTACGACCGAGCCGAGCAAAAAGAAATTAAGTCAGAAAGTAATAGAGCAAGCGAGCGTGTCTATGCAACGCGGTGGATAGTTTTAAATATGTATTGTGGTGTTTTTCGACTTTCATGCGAACGAAGTCGCGGGCAGAAGCTATTAATAATAATTATATGTATCTTAATCTTGTAGGGTCAGGTGGGATAAATTAGAGACGAAAAACATTTTTTTTTTTTTTGGTGCTGATGAACTCGCACTCGGACTCGCCCGATTATAGTGTTTCAACCCCAAACGACTCGCTTTGAGTTTGAGTTTTACTTTCTATATTAATTTCATCTGTGTCATTATTTATTTCTAATAAATTGAACTTTGAATAATTCCTAATTATTATTTTCATAATGTAATTTTTATAATTTCTATTTGTGTTATGAATTGATTTGTGTGATTTTATTTATTTGTAATGAATTCATTCTTTCTAATGATTTCTAGAGGTATAATTTGGAAAATGGTACATCACATATTATAAATAATGTAATTTTATTAGATTTTTAGTGATAATAAATAGTACTACTCATATTTTATGAAATTGTTGTGCCCGACAGGGTCCATGTGAACTTTAATTTTATTATTAAGACCTTGTAAACACATGTGATATGCAAGAAAAATTTGAATTTGAGTTTGAGCCATAATAAAAGCAATAGAAAACTTACTTGCAGTTAAGCTTTTTCATAATCCCCTCGTATTACAAGTTCCTGAACACGATAATATTGGCATCTTTAAAGCCGAGGTTTCCGAACACCTTCTTTAGGCCCTTTACATCATTGTCGTTACCATTTCTCGTGGACGGATGTTTATTCCTGTAATCATTAGATAATAAATAGATACATACTCTTTACTATGCACAGCATATAAGTTACAGATGTTAAAATAAATTTTACATAAGGGTGTTTTTTAAAGATCACTTTTAGCGATGCGATCGTCGCTAAAAGTGATCTTTAAAAAACAATTTTAGGATGGATTATAGGGGAAGAAGAAACAATACTGTAGGCTACACTAAGCTGTGATAAATACATAGATACGTATACTTATCTATATACATATACATATATCGTCGTCTTAGAGTGAAAACCTGGTGGGCAACTGGAAAGTTATATATATGCTGATCGCGCGGTAAAATCTGCTTAAGCGATGCAGGATTTTGCGTGACGACAGTATGATGCGTAGGTCGCATGTTGATAGATGCCGCCACAAAACTAGGGTGTGCGTTGCGAGGTTTTTTTTCCAAAAATGTAATAAAATAAAAAGTCAAAGTTGCATTCCCGAGATTTTCACTCTAAGGCGACGATATACAATCATAATCATAAAACAGAAGCAAAGAACTTTAGAAGGTGTTAAAAAATTTACTTTAGAAACTTCTGAAAGTGGGCAACGTCGCAAATAGATGTCAAAAATTTCGTTATTTTCATTAATTTGGCAATATTACTGCATGGAAATAAGAAATGTGGCTAACTACTGAACTAGAATATTGATTATGAAATGCAATAATTAATATCGTAACAACGAATATTTAGTTTTACAAGTAAAAAAAAAGGATTTGGAAACTTTTCAAATGCCTTTTTTACACCTAAAACGGGTACAACATCAAATTCAATGTTATAGTTGCAATTAATTATTAATATTCTAGTTCTCTAGTTAGCCACATTTCTTATTTCGATACAGTAATATTGAAAAATATGAAAAAAAAAAAAAAATTGCTACGTTGCCAACTTTTAGGATAAACGCTCTTAATAGGTGTTTTAAACCATCGAACTGAATGACTTTTACAATTGTGCGAACTTAGAAATCGCGAAAAAAAAACATCTGTTCCATACAGGTTAGAACAGTAGGTACCTATTAAACTTTACTATGAAAGTCGGCTACAGAACTTAGCGATGGGAAGTTCAAAACCCACATCAAACGCGTCCTTATCAAGAAAGCGTATTATAAAATTAAAGACTGCGTTGAAGACAAGGAAGTATGGCAATAATTCCTTCTGCACGTGACTTCCCTGGTACATCATTAAAGGCATATTATGTAAGAGTCTATTAACTGCTCCCAAATGACCATGTTTTTTTTTTACATTCTTCCTTGACATAATCATCCTAATATTTGACATTATATACTTACCTACAATTTAATTTCAACATTTTTTTAGTGGCTTTTGTTTACGTGATAATTATTGAGATTTGTTACAGTTGTAATAGCAATCATGTTGTACTTTGGATTAAGGTTGATATTTGCTTAGCAGGAATTTGGTTATTTAAAATGCGCGTTTGCTTCAAGACTGTTTAATTGCGAGTAACTATGGTGGAGGCACACATACTATAATAAACACTATCAATCTGCTTAGCCTTTTCCCAACTATGTTGGGGTCGGCTTCCAGTCTAACCGGATGCAGCTGAATACCAGTATTTTACATGGAGCGACTGCCTATCTGACCTCCACAACCCAGTAACTGGGTAATACGATACCCCTTGGTAAGACTGGTGTCAGACTTTCGGGCTCCTGACGACTCGTAACGACTGTCAAAGATCCACGAATGACAGCCGGGACCAACGGCTTAGCGTGCTTTCCGAGGCACGGAGGATTCTCGGTATGTAAAGATGGTCACCCATCCACTGACCAACCCCGGCAAGCGTAGCTTAACCTGATGGATCGACCAGTGCGGCTGTTGTTACTTAGCCACGAGCTCCTCTGAACTATAATAAACACTAATGATCACATAATACGTATATAGACCTAACATACCGCCCACCAAAAGGACGTAGTTCTTTTATTAATGTAACATTTTAATCTAACATATTAATCTAACTTTAACATTTTGCTCTAACATTTAACCTAACTTTAATATTTTTGTGAGTAGCAATGGGTAAAGGGCATAATTTTGAACAACATCTCTTCACTATACTGTTGCCACTTTTTATGCTGTAGAATCTGGTAATCCCATCTTCTCCAGGATGTTTGTCTACAACACGACCCAGAGAAAATTTGCCAGGTGGCAATCCATCGGTTCTTATTAAAACAACATCGCCAACCTTGAATTCTTCAGTTTTCTTTAACCAAATGGGACGTTGTTGCAATCGTGTTAGGTATTCTTGTTGCCAACGTCACCAGAAATCGACAAGTAATTTTTGAGTGTATTGCCACCGGGATAAAGAATGAATCGTTGTATCTTTGAAATCAGGTGACGGTACAACGATAGGAGCTTTGCCGATTAGAAAGTGTCCCGGTGTTAGTACTTCTATGCAGTCTACGTCCTTATCATCGATAGGACACAATGGCCTAGAATTGAGACAAGCCTCAATTTGGCACAGCACCGTGGTAATTTCTTCACAGGTGAGATTAGTGGTGAGCACGCGTTTCAAATGGTGTTTAACAGATTTTACACCCGCCTCCCACAAGCCTCCAAAGTTCGGTGAGTATGTAATGCCATTGTGTTCCTTCCAGTGCCAATGTGTTTGATATATCACCTTTAAAGATGAGATTTGCTTCTTTCCATGCGGCCATTAGTTCTTTGTTGGCACCAACAAAATTTCAGCCCCGGTCACTCTATATATCGCTACATTTTCCTCTTCTGGAAACAAACCGCTTGAATGCAGCGATAAAGGCTTCAGACGTTAAATCGCTAACAAGCTCAAGGTGCATAGCCTTAGTTGACATACATATGAATACACATATGTATGCTTTTTTAGTTCTGATGCCTTTTCCTTTGGACATGCTTATTAGAAATGGGCCTGCAAAATCAACTCCGGTATCTATGAAAGCTCGAGCAGGAGTTACTCTCGCTTTAGGCAGGTCACCCATCATTTGTGTCCTTGATCGCGCTCTGAGTCTAGCACATACTAGACACTTGTGTATTCAGGATTTGATAAGTGCCTTACTTCCTATAACCCAATACTTTGAGCTGATGTAACTTAACATAAGTTGAACGCCGCCATGCAATGTGTGGACATGTGCATCTGCGATAATCAAAGGCACCAAATCGCTTTTGTTTCCCAGTATAATAGGATGTTTAACCTGCTCATCCAAGTTCACGTTACGAAATCAACCGCCCACCCTGAGGATACCATCTCCGTCAAGGTAAGGATTCAAGGTTTTAATTTTACTTTCTCCTTTTATAGCTTTATTTAATCTTAGTCTTTCTATATCATCTTTAAATTCTTCTTGTTGTACTAATTCTATGCATTTCATTAAGGACCTTTCTAATTCCTTTGTAGTCAAACCCTTTTCCTTGCTTCTTTTAAAATTTAAAAATCACCGACAGTAAGTTATCACTTGTATCAATTCTCTTAGATTATTGAATTCATTATATTGTAATTTTATACTTTCTTCATGTTCTATTTTTAAATTTGCTTGTATTTTATCCTTTTCCTTTTCTAATTCTGTAGATGTGTTTTCTTGTTTTAATCTTATTTCTGTTTCAGAGAGCCAAGCTGGACCCTTCCACCACAAATCCACGGACTTTTTCAGGTCAACTAGTAACATTCCCCGAGACCCAATGTCTGCAGGATTATCTTCAGATAAGACATGAAATCACCGGTTGTTGTTTACATTTTCAGCGATCTCTACAACCCAGTTCGCTAGAAATGTTTTCCATTCGCCCGATAACCATGCAAGGACAAGTGTTGAATCTGTCCATGCATAGATGTTTGATGTAGGTATTCGCATGACGTGTTCTATTTGCTTAAGCATCCTCGACAACAACAGCGCTCCACAGAGCTCCAACCGTGGTAAGGAAATAGTTCGTAGCGGTGCCACTCTAGTCTTTGCCGCTAGCAGTTTTGTTGACACCGAGCCATCGTGCATCTTTATTCGGGCATAAGCCACTGCTGCATATGCTCGCGTGGAGGCGTCGCTGAAGCCGTGAACTTCAATCTTTTCTACATCCATACTTAATGTGCCAAGCCATCGATCAATATATACTTCTTTTACTTCTTCAAAGTCTTCGCGAAGAGTCAACCACTCGTCCATCAGTTGTTGGCTTATTTTGTCGTCCCAGCCAACCCTTTCCAGCCATAGCTTTCGTATAAGCATTTAAGCCAAGATTAAACTCGGAGCGATCCGTCCCAGCGGATCGAACAGTTTTTGCATGTCCGATAAGATTGTTATTTTTGTAGCATTATCTGACATCAGCGGTAAGTTTAATTTATATTGAAATGGATCTGTTCCTAGATTCCAGACTAGGGCTTGTACAGTTCCATCTTATTTTAAATCTAAGTGTACTCGAGTTGTTCTCTTACTAGCATCTATAGATTGCATAAACTCAGTAGAATTGGAAGACCATTTTGATAATATGAAGCCACCCTTTTGTAGTATATAAGAAACTTCCTAAGCTGTCTGTAGGCTTTCTCTGCAGTGTTATCACCAGACACCAAATCATCCATATAGAAGTCAGCTTTGATAATGCGTACAGCCTTTGGGTAATTTTGACCTTTCATCTTCAGCCACTTGATGAAGAGTTCTTACTGCTAGATGGGGTGCTGAGGTAGTACCAAATGTGACACGAAGCATACGGTATTCTTTGATCGGATCTGACTCTTCCTTTCTCCACAAAAGGCGTTGATATGTATCGGCGTCTTGTTCGTGCAGTAAGACTTGCATGTACATTTTTTGTATATCACTTGCATAGCAGACGCGATATAATCTCGATCTCATAACAATATCTCTGAGGTCATCTTGCAGTTGAGGTTTTTCACGGGCGCCCGATGTTGACATTATAAGTTCTAACGTACGATATCTTGATTGCAGAAACTCTTTCAAATCATTCCAGGTAGGTAATTTATCTTCTTCATTTGTGCAAGCAGTTTGTTCCCACTCTTTATGAGACTCAGGGTTAATTTTCTGTATCACAAGAAAAATAATTATAGGATCCCATGAACTCGTAATTATATTCAAATTTTGTAAGTTGTTCAAACAATCCGTTGTGATGTCTAATAAATTCTATATTTGATTTGCAGATTGCGTACTTATTTTCTTTACATAAAATAATTTCTTTAACACTGAATTGATAATCAATCTTTTATTTCCGTACCTTAATTTGAGAACAGTCCATGCTTCTTTATAATTACTTTGTGAAATTTGAATAGGCTTCGATAATGTCTCGGCCTCCCCGGCTGCACTTTAAATAGTGCAACTTCTGAACATCACTGATCGCCGTGTTTTCATGTACTAATAAAATAAATAAGTCTTGGAAAGTAGGCCAATCTTCATAATTCCCACTCACGCTCGGTAGTCGGTCGTGTATCCTCGGCAGCCTAGCGAGTTGATCATTATTCGTACTTATATACGAGTTGATTTTCGATGATGTGGATGGCACGGACGCTGCATTTATTGTTGACAAAAGGTCTTGTAAATCGGCTAATAACACAAGATATAAGTCTTCGTAGATAAAGAAATCTTCGTTAACAAAATAGTGTAATGTTTGTTTCTGTTCTTTCGGTGCTATCTTTACTAATTGTCGATGAGTTTCCCTGAACGTTATCCAATATTGTTGTATACATCTTATTCTTGCCTCAACGTAACCTTTTGTCAACCTGTACGTCGATTCTGTAAAATTCGAACAACAACTCGCATCTCACTTCGCTATTCACTCTCACTTCGCTTATGGTTCAAAATGACCTTGATTTTGCATTCTGTAAGCATCACCTAGTCACTTGCGAAGTGAAGTGAGCTCCGAAGCGACCAATGTTGTACTAGTGACTACCACACTCAACAAAATGTTAGTCAAGTTTTATCGATTCCAGTTTTTTTAAACAATTGTTGAGTTTTTGGCACAGAATGTTAGCTAATATATTGTTTAAATTAAAATTTCTTATTTTAAAAGGAATTTGAGGCAGCTATTATGTAAAAAAAACAGAAAACTCTAAATTCGTGCCATGAATATATAATCTATGCTTCCCTCACGAAAAAAAAAGTGTCAGACAGACAATATTTTGACAGTGCGTTGCGCTTGCGTTGTTTTGTTTTTGTTTGATTTGATCGTTCAGTGCCGAAAATAATTGTGAAATAATCATGAAGTAAGTTTATATTTGTGGTTGTGAAGTTTAAAAATTATATTAATTAAATAGTATTTATTTTGTTTTCTAATCCAACAATAATATTCCAGTCCAAATGAGACACGTTCCTCTCACCCTCGTCGGCTCAGGTTGAAACTCTGGTAGTTCATGGAAAGAAACCCTGGCATGGCGAAGGGTTTCTTGAGAACTTATAATGCCAGAGAGCGAAGTCACAACAACAACAACAACAGAGTCAGGCACCTACAGAGGAACCATCCGCTATTGTGATTTATGTAAGTTATATTATTCTACTAACTACTAGGAGATAGGACATATTTATGTGTATGTAACCCATAAATCTGATGTGTCTAGATTCTATTCTATTAGATTAAATGTAGTACCTATCTATATTAAAATTTATTACTAATATAATTCAAATACTAAGTCTTTAGGGTACTGTTTTCAGTCAAAATATTTTTGTCTAATTTAATTCCACAAGGAAGATATGGAGTAACATTTTATTCTATTTACTTTTCAGGGTTCCGAACTGATTGAGGATAGTCAAGAACACACTCTTAATTACAGACCACCTGATCCTGCAATTTCGAGAAGACTGTTTGCATCCTTATTCAGCTCAACTGTTGGAACAAGCCAAAGCAGTTTGCAGGTATGTGTCTGGGTAGAGACAAATTTGAGTTGCCACAGTAAGTGTAAACTCAACGACGACTCAAATCATATCTTGAGAACAGATCCGATACACTCTGACCCGTACTATAGTTTTGGGAGGTAGCAACTTACCTACTAAAGTTTCTTATTTTTTTTGATTATTATTTAAAATTTAAATATTTATCTTTTTAGCTTTACGTCACGCAACGCCAATTGCTTCCCCTTCTCGCAGCCCCAGGACAAATATGGCTCGTGCTCGTGATAAAATAAAAATAACTATAAAAACTTCATTTTTCAAACCAATGACAACGAAAAGCTGCTATTTAATATTTTTTATTTGCACATCATAGTAATAGGTGTTCTTTTTTCAGCATCATATCACACGCCTTTAGTTGCTGCTCCTCCACCATCTCAACGGCGAACGGAATTCTCCACCACTACTGAGAGATTCTTGAGGGTGGAAGAACAACAGCTGGAGATACAGCAACTAAATGCACAAATCCTGCAGTCCTTTCTGGAGAGGAGTGCAGAAAGAGAAAGGGCCATGGATGAAAGGAGTGCAGAGAGAGATAGGGTCTTGGCTGAAGCTGTAGCTGCAGTGAGGAAAGGGCTGCAAGCATTGGCAGAGGCTAAGAATAGAGATAGGGTGTAGTAATTTAAGTTAGTATAATAAATAAAACATTTTTAAACGTATACTAGAGCGGTTTTATTGAAAGTCCATTGTGATTAGTTTGGATTTGGTTTGATTTTATACATTTCCCGATGTGCTAAAAATAGAAATCTATTGAATCTACCACCATTTCACAAATTGGGAGGCCTCTCCAAGAAATGGTGAAAGAAAACTTTGAAAGGGTTGTTGACCTCAGTCTTTTATATTTATCTATTTACAAAAACCACTATCATTAGAATTAGCTCCTGCAGTGTGTTTTAGAGAGGGGCTTCAACTTGTTAATTTATCACTTGACGAATACTAGCGCAGTTTTCTTAAAAGTCCATTGGTGATTTGTTTGGGTTTAGTTTAATTTGCCACTACAGACTTATTATCGCATCTACATATGTTCACGTTAGCTACATGTTCTTTACCGTGATCATCACGTTTAGAGTGAGTATGACATAGGTACTCAATTATCATCCAGATATAGTCAATTATTATAATTCAATATACTACCCATTGCCACTGGCAGCACCCGTTCACGAGCACGACGCATGAACCAATCATCGCTCTGCTGGGGAACGTAACGACCCGCCTCACACACCACAGAATACATGATAGTACTAAACGAATCCACCGATAAATTAATTATGACGTGAACGCCATAGCCTATCTACTAAGTTTCGCCTACGTAATTACCCTAGAGCTAAATCGGCGTTAGATGGCAAATCCCTAGTTTGCAACCTTTGAGCTTCAGCAATTGTTTGGAGCTCTTCTAGTCTCTCTTCTTCTGAAATTGTGAATACCGGCATTCCTGCGCGATTGCACATGTTGTGCAAAACTCAACATACAATAACTATTTTTGCAACTACGTCTGGATGATAATTGAACACTCTGTGTACTAACAAGCACCTAAATCGTCCTTTTAGGAGACCGATTGTTCTCTCTACTGAATTGCGAGAAGTTAGGTGACGGTCATTGTACAAAGCTTCTGGGGAATTATCTTCAGCACCACTAATTGGCGTCATAATGCAGGCGCGCTGAAAAAAAAAAGTTAATAAATAAATCAGT
The DNA here is from genome assembly GCA_947364205.1 of Agrochola lota. NCBI lineage: Eukaryota > Metazoa > Arthropoda > Insecta > Lepidoptera > Noctuidae > Agrochola > Agrochola lota. The sequence goes on along the minus strand of OX376225.1, from coordinate 3,755,033 downwards.
TTATTGACACACACAAGTTAGGAAACATACAAACAGAAATAATGATAGTTAAAAGAGTGCCTAAGTAGAAGTAGCCGTGGGCCCCAAACTAGGCACAGCCTGTATCTAGGTGGTCCGATATAGACAGAAAAGGCAAGGAAAAGACTGTTCAGCGTGACACAGCACAGCAAGACACAAGTAATAATATTAATTATGAAACTAGGAATTAAAATCCTTCAGAAAAAAAAATGTGTCAAATAATTATGTTGTTTTTATACCTAATTATTAGGCTTATATTCTGAAGTAGGGGTAGGGAGGGACTAACCGAGCAAAACAACTTCTTCACCAGCATTTGTTAATGCCTCTAATTATTGCCTTTTATAACAACATAGTTATAAATTAAGCTATCATGAGTAGCTCCACCATATGTTCCACATCCACATTTAAAATATTTAAATCTGCATCTGTTATCTAAAAATAAAAAAATAAAATAATAAGAAGACTAATTGAATACCTAATAGTAATAGGTTACAACATTGAAATCATTTTACCAATTGCACATTTCTTGCATGGTAACCTTTGCGGCAGTGGAAACGTTCTACATTCTCTACTGGTTTTTTCAATGACACCAGAGTGCCATCAACACACATAAGAGCTGCTGGAAAGCCAAACTTTTTGTAGAACGTGTAAATTAATGTAACCACTAACATTTATTAGATTAACTATAACAAAAATGTAAAAATCAAAGAAGGGTTACTTTAATTATGATATACCTACTAACCTTTCTTTTAATATTTGTCTTTCTTGTATATTTTGAGGCAACCTTATATATTTTTTTACTATTGCCGGATTATTAAGAGCTTCCACTACTTCATTTATGCAACAAGATGCTGATGGTTGTGATAAATATGTTTATGTTATAAATATGTTCTTATATTTTCTTTCATTATTTTCTGATAACTGCCAGTAGCCAAGAATGACAAGGTGCATAATATCTGTGAAACAATAAATCAATAAAAAAATTAAGTACCTACTTACTTAATCTAGATCTAGTCAAAACAAATTATTATTATTTAAGTTATTCTGTTTTTACCCGTGTGAACCTGTAATTGGCTGTATGTTTCACATACAACTGTTATCCATTTGTTATAGCTGTTGGTTCTCCAATCAATAAATAAATAAATAAATAAAATAGGGACCAATTTTATTATTTACATGCCTAATAATAATACTAAGTACCTATATTATAACTATAAATATAGGGTCCTTAGACTAACATGAAAACATAGCTAGCAGGGAAACAACCTAAAGGTAATACTCCTTATTAAGAAGTGTTTTCATGAGTTTTAAGCGATAAATTATGTTGGTGTGCTTGGTTACAAATCTATCAGCTATAAACTGTGTAAATACTTACAAAAGTAACTTTATACTTAGTAAAATTAAGCACTTACTGTTAAGCGAGTTGGAAGTCCTTTGCCTCGACGTTTTGTGGGCTTTATCAGAGGCTTACTGCCTCATATTCTAGTTGGTCAATTAGTTCTATTGACAATCTTTATACGCTCACATAGTCGTCATCTCGGGTTAATAAAGATAAACTTCGAATTTGGTTAGATTGTCGACGCTTTTCTAGTTTATCCAAAGCATGAGCCTCTTTTAATAAAGATTTAAACATTCTTGCCATCGTTATCGCTTCACGTTAGACAAACGCCCAAAAAGTAGTTTTTAACCACAAATTTAAAGTTATTGTACAAATTTTTAACACTGTGACTTAAAAAATATTATTTTAAACGCTATTCATATAGGATTTCTTCTATTTTCACTCGTAAAATAGATACTTTTTATTTGACACTTTGAATCGGGTTCGAGTGCGAAGTGAACGTCGAAGTGATGGTGGAATTACCTTACTGAATGCCACTTCTTACGTCATCTCATACTTTATCCGTCAAAATCTCACGATCAATTTAGTTCAACTCGCTGACACGCTCGCAATGGTAGCGCTAGTGTATCAACCGAGTTTTTAGAATGCCAATCAAGAAACTCACAGCGGATTCAGATTCGAAGTTTAGAATGAGTTCTTACAGAATCACACTGCTGGTTTTAGGACATTTCTTCAAATTCACTTGTGTTTTTTGTAATAATGCTTGTGTGTCTTCTAAAACGTTAATTAACTCCGCAGTTAGTACTCATCGCACCTTTTATTTTTTGCTAATATTCACTAATCACCTCTGGAATGCGGCTGGCTATTATTCGCGCCGGCCGCCCGGTTACCGGCTTATCTTCGATAACTGTTTCTGTTAATTAATCCGGCTCGAAGGACTACTATGTACTTTGGATTAAGGTTGATGTTTGCTTAGCAGGAATTTGGTTATTTAAAATGCGTGTTTGCTTCAAGACTGTTTAATTGCAACTAACTATAGTGGGGGCATACATACTATTATAAACACTAACGATCACATAATATAGACATAACACATGTCATTTCGTTTAAAATAGGTTTTTATTTTTATTAATTTATTCATATTTTATATAGATTCTTTTCTATTTTGTGAATGTAAGAACGCTGTAGGCTTAGTGGACTATAGATTTATTGACCATCTTCTATTTCTTGTTGAAAGACCTACATTGTCCTCCCATACCTAATTAATACTGTTATTTGAAAATATTGTAAAGGCCAATTATTTTTAAATGAGTAACGGTGGAGTTTCTTGCCGGCTCTTCTCCATAGGACACGACCAAATGGAACCGTGCACCTAGCTTGTGAATTTTTAAATTGGATAGCAACCTCGTCATAGTCAACATATCCTAGAGACAAACCTGAAATATCTCATGTGTAGTAGAAGTCCGTGTCGGACCATGCACAATGAAGAGTTCCGTAGTAGTTGGGATAAATTTATCCCAAGAAAAACATGTTGGGGACATTCCAACTGCAAATGTAAGTTAGGACGCACAATATTTTTTTTTATATTTATTTACGTAAACCTCTTACGGGTTTTCCTGTAATTTATGAGTAAAGAACCCCATCCTTTACCCATAAATTTAATAAATTTGAGACCCAGTAGCTTCGGATATAAGGGGAAAATACTAGCTCTGCGACATTCATTTTCTAAATGTCGCAGCATCATGCTGAAATAGGAGCCTTTGAGCCTCGTACAGGACTGCTTTAAATTTTAATTATATACATTGTTTTTTATTGTTTTTCTTTTTTATTTATATTTAGTTTAATTTGTGATTTCCTGTGCGAGTCTCAATAAATACTTTTTTTTTCTTTCTTTCTTTCAATATTCGTCAATCTTCTTAAATATTTTTTAAAGTATTTATGTTAATAACGTCACAACAAGCCCTTTCATTTGGTAATGACAAACCGGTACAGTATGGAAAACCTTAATTTTTAATTTTCCAATTTACCCCCGAAAACCATTTTCAAAATTCATTTATTTACATACCACGTCCGTATTTGGGTTGCCGAAATTCATATGTGTACAAAATTTCAACATAATTGGTCCAATAGATTCGGAGAAAACTGGCTGTGAAAGACAGACAGCCAGACACACGAGTGATTCTATATGGATTCAATTTTTTCCTTTTCAGGTACGGAAGCCTAAAAAATATAAGAACTGACTGGCAAAAGTACCAACTGATAAGTTGGAAACAAAATAATTATTTATTTATTCAACAGACAACTAAATCCAATTTCAAAATGATATAGAAGAAAAACGCAGTCGGATTAGGTAAAGCTTTGATAATGTTTTCAGTTTGCAAGACTGCTAATAAAATATACATAATTACCTCGTATTTAAAGAATTCAAATCAAAACCCTGTATGTCCGGCAGACGTGAGAGCTTCATTCAACTCCATTCCTACCTGCTTCCCTTCGGAACAACCACTCTACTTGAGTCTTATGACTAAATAATGTAGCACACACATAGCACACATATTACAAGTGTTTAATACAAAATCGACCAACAGTTAAAGCTGTTAATCAAAACACGATATAATATGTATACTAGTGACAATTCTTTGTGCTATTAATTGAAAAGCATAATCAACGGATGACTAAACTGTTTGATAGGAAATCGATTAGGTATTGAGGTATACAGATAATCCGTGTTGGCAATTATTACTATTTGTAGGTGCTTTTATTAAATTCTTATATTAAATTTTATGTCGCTATAAACCATTGATTTGGCGAAGTGTTTTTACTCAAATGTAATTTTTAATTCAAATGTTTTCTTAATATTGAATAACGTGTATTATCTGTGTAAATGCTCACTTTTATTCTTTATGATAAGATACTATATGTCAGTTAAGGTGGAAAAGTCACAACGTGTTTGCTACTGCAACAAAAAACTCCATACAGTCGAGGCTCCAGTGTGCCCGCCCTTAAGAGTTATTAATTATTAAAATTTTGAGATTACGGTTACCAACAATGTCTACACCCTTTAACCAACTTCCTTCGAATTCGAGGTAAATGCCATGTTTCTGTTTATATTTTTGATATGTGATGCAATATACCTATTTACTGTTTTTTGCCACCATTCTGATTATTATGAAGTTAAAATGTGGCGAATTCGTTGTGCACCGTCTAATAAAACTACCGGTTGCCCAGAGGTTGAAATTCGACCATAATTCATTATGTCATGATTCTAAGGTAGCCATCTTGTGTTAACGCATGGTAGTGTGTGTAATGTTTTTTTTTATTAATTTAATTTATTTCTAATGTATATTATATAAACATATTAGCTTTCTGCACTCTCCATATAAACTTTAACTGTGCCAAATTTCATACTCCTCCGTCCGCGTAATTTTCGTAAAAAGGGGTACAAAGTTTTTGCTTCACGTATTAATATAATAATTATTGAAAAATATCTCCTAAATTAAGGACCCCGCACAAAATGTTTGGAAAAAGCCGTACGGCGAATTTGGTTGAAACTTTTGTAAAATATAATCGGTAACATGCTGAAAGAAATGGGTGCAAAAAAAAATTATGACCTGTTTTAAAAGATATGTATAACTATTTTTATGTTGAATTTAGAGAGATGATTTTTATATAACAATAACCATTCACATCAATCGCAACAAGTTTCAATTCATATTTTATGATTTAAAAACATATTTTTACGTCTGTTTATGGGCTATGCAGAAATGTTTGTCACACATTTCGCATAGTAGACAAGTCATCCCGACGATTTTGCTGAAACTTTGGAATCTTGTATTGGAAGACCCTCAATATTTCCGTAACCAGAAGTTTCCCAGATACGGTCCACAACAAAAAAAAAAACACAATGGCGGGAGTTCAAATGACACTCAGTTTCGTTAAGCGTCTTTTTACACCCGATACTGCACAGAGCATTAAGAAGGGGCATAAGAGATGTTCTGACACGTCACCACCTAATTACATCCGTGTGAAGCACGAGCGGGTTACTACTCTAATATAAAAAAACTAAGACATCGAAACAAAGAAAGAAAAAAATCCTCCGTATCGCTGCCGACTGGTACCGCGTTCCAATGACTTGCATCATTTCCACTTTAAATGGGAATGCTTAGCCTCTTGCCACGGTATAAATCAACCCTTGGGTCACGGGAAGTGTCAAGCAACCGTTTGGTTGTTATATTTACGCCGGTTTTGAGGTTTCCATTGCAGCAGTTCAGCACGCCAAGCTACATTAGGCACTAGCATCTTGTACACTTTCCAATATACTTAATAACGGATACTTAACGGTTTCATTGTAATGGGCGAACTCTATATACCACAAGATTGCTATTACATGCGTATGTGCCAAGAGTCCTTACTCCAGCTTTACAAGTGCAGTAATATCCAAAGATGGGATCATCACCACTGCCAGTGAAAATTCCTATGGCAACCTTGCAGCTCCATGATTAGACCCTGAACAGCACGTAGTGTAGATAGTGTAGATTTTCTTGACAATTGCTCATAGCACTTGTCAAGACAAATCTAATCAAACCAATCACGATGGAGCTATCTGGCTTACCTACTTGAGGAGTGCCGGTGACCGCCTTCCGGCTACATCATCAGACCCTGGACAAGTGTAATAGCGCTTGCCATTGCATATCTAATGAGTCCAAACACGATAGTGTATCATGTTTGTTTGGCCATAGGAACTTTGGCCAGCTCCATCATCAGACACTGGATATATATAGTTACCGATTTATGTTTTTAAATGATTATCATCACGCTATACCTTTATGGAGCAGCTTGTCAGTCAATCCTGAAGTATATAAGAACGGCAATTTTAGCTAACTTTCGACAAAACCTAAGGCGTATCTGAAGAATTTTTACGAACTTTGCGGCGTACTACTAAAGGTGACATTGAACAAAATGATAAACGCGATCTAAACGGTTGTCTTAATTCACTCCAAGACGTGGTCATTTCCATCAGTGGCAATCCACTGATCGAGTATTACCTATTTACCGGCTCCGCAATCATTAGCACATCAAGACCGCGGAAATCGGGATTACGCTGCCGACGCAAAAAGTACCATCGTCCACGATGACCACGGATCTATGTCCACCTCAGAGCAAAGGGACATTTTTAACACCGTTCTCCAAAGCGTTGGGCTCAGTCAAGGTAAAATGGTTTTCTTGGAAACTCCTGGTGGAACAAGAAAAACATTTATTACCACTGACATCCTGACAGAGGTAAGGAGGCAAGACAAAATTGCAATCGTGGTAGCGTCTTATAGAATCGCTGCCACACTGCTTCCTGGTGGCAAAACAGGAACTGCCATGTTTAGGATTCACATGGATTTAGAGAGCAACGAAACGCCTATTTGTGGGGTGCCACGCAACAGTGTCAAGGGGCGCGTGCTTAGGGATCGTGCTTTCGCCCGGGTGTCACCACTGTGTGGATCGCCCGGAGGACATGGTGGAGCATACGGTGGAGGTCTGCCCTATTGGGCAGAGCACCGCCGTGTCCTCACGGAGGCGATCAGCGGTGGCGATCTCTCGCGTCCGGCCCTGTTTCAGGCCATGGTCCGGAGCGAGAGTGCATGGGAGGCCGTCACTTCCTTCTGCGAAGCAGTAATGCCCACGAAGGAGGAGGCGGAGCGAGGGAGAGGCAAGATGCGCGCCCTCGCGCAAAATAGGAAAGCAGTGGAACCTGATGGTGGTGTCACAGTTCTGTTTAGTGGCGATTTCCGGCAAACACTGCCTGAGGTGACGCGAGGAACTAGGTTTGACGAAGTGAATACTTCGTTGAAAAGGTCGAGTCCATGGTCGCGAGTTCATAGACTGCGCTTGACCATCAACATGCGAGCTCGGCTTGACGGGAATTCATATGCTCAAGAATTCTCCGATGTTCTTCTAACAGTTGGTGAAGGCACTCTACCAGAAGAAAGCGGCCAGGTGGCCCAACCTATTGGTAGAGTAGTTCCCACTTTAAAAGATTTGATTCGTCTGGTGTACGGGGATATCAGCCGAATACCATACATCGGTGTGTAACGGGCCATTTTAACGTCCAAAAGTGATCAAGCTGCAGCGGTCAACACAACGGTATTTCTTATATTGTCTATTTATACTCTCACAAATAAAAGAGGGTGAAGTGATATAAACCTCCATTAACACTGCTGTGGAGCAAGATGATGGCACACATCACCCCGTAGAATTTCTGAATTTCCTAACGGCAAGTGGACTTCCGGCGCACATCATCCAGCTAGCTAAAGGTCGGTGTCCCGATTATGCTTTTTCGGAACTTAACTACGACGAAGCTGTGTAACGGAACCCGGCTCAAAGTCGTGTCTTTGCAGAGAAACGTCATCGAAGCGGAAATTCTAACAAGTTTTGGCGAGACAGTGTTTATACCGCGAAAATTAAACGCCTGCAGTTCCCTGTTAGCGTAATTGCGATTATTATCAACAAGTCACAGGGGTAGACATTGAACGCTGCGGGTGTCGACCTCAGGACAAACTGCTTCTCACACGCACAACTGTGCGTCACTTGCTCCCGGGGCACCAGTCCTGACTCTCTGTATATTTTGAGAACAAAACTACAAACGTACGTAGTTACAGAGAAGTTTTATAAAAATGTGGCTGTTATTGCAGTACAATGTGGTATCTTACGATTACCCTACTACCAACTTACATGAACGAAGAAGTGGGCAGAAGCTAGTAAAAGTATAAATATATATTTTTTACAGTTTTTACAGAAAACTGATTAGTATTTAACCTGGTGTTCAAATAGGCTTTCAATACAAGATTGTATAGACTATAATTATTTCCCTAAGGTCTCAACAAACGGCCGGACAACTTGTCTGCTATGCGAAATGATTATGTGCAATGCATCTCTGCCTACCACTTCAGGGTATACAGACAAAGAGGTATTGATATTAATTGAAACCTGATGAGATTGCTTTTTGTTTAATTTTTTATGGTAACTATAACATAAAAATCATCTACCTGACTTCAACATAAAAATGTCTTTATCTCTAAAACTGGAAAAAAAATTGCGCTCATATTGGTTTTTAGGCGGCATGTTACAGGCTATATTGTACCAAAATTTCAGGGAACTTAGCCGAACGGCTTCCTCCTAATATTTTGTTTAGGGTTCAAAGCCATATCAATACCCTATTACCTTCATTTGCTTCATAAATCAAAAACATACCAACACTAAATATACCTTGTTTCATTTTTATTTAGGTATTGTTCTATTGAGCCTGTAGACGAAGGAGTAAGGTTTGACAAAGACGCATTGTTCTATGACATGAGCGGCGAAAAGATCCTGATCATTCTGAATCATAAAACATTCGAGAAGACCAAAGATTTCAAGTTTGTATTACATCTAATTTCTATATCTAAATATACATATTTTAAATTATGGTCGCTTTTTGTGTCTGCTGTGTGAGCGCATTGTTCTTCTAAATTATGCAATGGATTTGATGTGATCTTGGCCATCATTAAGAGAATTTATTCTGGAAGGTTTATGTGTATATCACATTCATATTAAACCTGCATTTTTTTTTAAATATATTTATCAAGTTGTAAAAAGCGTGCGAAGCAGGGACGGGTCACAATCTTTATTAAAATTCTCTACAGTAACGTCCTTGGGGGAGGCCTATGATGATTGAAGATTGAAAGTAAAAAAAATAAAGAAAATATGTTTATTTGGCACATAAGTACACACAACATAAAAATTGAAAAAAAAGACAAAACAAAACGCGCAATTTATTGAAGGTCGTATAAATTTGTAAATTTCTTAAAAGGTAACTTAAGAAAATGTTAACTAATTTCTAAAATAAAAATTATTTACTCGTAGTTCTTTCTGAGTTTATGCTACGCCACTTTATGCAAGCGTCTGTATTGAGCGCCCAAGTCAATGAATAAATGAATGAAGTGATTAAATGTTTTTGTTCACGTTTAAGAAATTTATGAACCTTTGCTTTAAGTTTTTATGTTGACCCTTTTTGGAGAGCTTCTCCAAAATACCAGTCTTCAATGAGATACCACAGGATGAACTCTTAGATGGATACGCCCATTTGCATAGGCAGATACTAAATGTAGTTCAGAAAGAAACTCCTGTTGACGTCATAGATTTTAGTAGCAACAAAATGTAAACAAAACTAGATTTGCAAATGCAGCTATACAAAGCCTCCACAGCCCATTCAACAGTGAAAGATATTTTGTATCTACTAATAATTTAATCTGAAAGTGGGCAACGTCGCAAATAGATGTCAAATATTTCGCTGTTTTGATTAATTTGCTAATATTACTGTATGGAAATAAGAAATGTGGCTAACTAGCGAACTAGAATATGAATAATGAATTGCAATTATAACATTGCATTTGATGTTATAACCGTTTTAGGTGTAAAAAAGGCATTTGGATAGTGTCCAAATACTTTTTTTATATCTAAAAGTAAATATTCGGTTTTACGATATTAATGCATTTTATACAGTAATATTGCCTAATTAAAACAGGAAAAAATTTACAGCTTTTTGCGACGTTGCCAAATTTAAGATAAACGCTCTTAATGACAGAAATGTCAACTTTTAACTACTTTTTTTCAATAGATAGTTAGTTATTTTAATCTTGTAATGATAATGCAAAATGAATACGTGATTTTAAATGTTGAGGGTTTTTTTGACGATAAAAGCGGAATTTTGTATTTTGAGTTTATATTTTTTATTTGCAAAATATACGTAACTCTAATAATTACCCATCTTTTATAAGTATGGCTTGTTATTGGAAACCTTTAACTTTTGCGGAAAAATACCATTTTGAATACACTTATTTTAATGTCACTTAATATAGGTGCTAGGAGGAGCCACTGCTTTGCTTTTCTTTTTGCTTTATGTGCTTTTTTGGCCCAGCTGGCAAGCGCTGCTGAGGAGCCGGTCGGCCGCCGCACGCACCGCCATACATCGCTCGGCCAATTGTTTGGTGGCCACGGTAAGAGAATGGAACCAAAGCCGCTTACATAAAAGGTGGCAGTCCTACCACACACCGATTACATAAACCAATGTGAATGTTATATTTATGTTATTGTATATTTATTATGCTATCTATGTGTGTAATTATTGCAAGTTGTAGTTAGGAATGTGGATTTAATATCTGGCAACAAAAAGATATCATTTCATTTCATTTAACAAGTCTTGTGTCAATTTCATCATATCCTGTGCTACTGCTGCTTGCAAGGTTGTTTCTTACGACGACGAGGAAGCAACTAGCTATCAACTATTGTTTATTATTTTTTGATGTAACTATTTATCTATGATATGACATCACCGTGTGCAAGGATATAGCGGTTATTCTCTCCGTTCCGGAAATATAAGCATTAGCTCCATATTTTTTTTTTTTGCAAAAAATATATATCTTAGTTGCTAATTAGTCAACCTGATTGACCTGGTTGCTAATTTGTGAACCTGATATTTATGCATAATATTGGCTATTAGAAGCCATTTTCAGCAAAAAACCGACATTTTAAAACTTAAGCTCCTATTTCTTCGTGAGCCTTTTGCCGATCCACAGTGCGCCGTTGAGTACTCGTTTGTCGCAGCGACAAGAACTATCAAAGAAAGTACTCGCTCAGCGACGCCCGTTTGGCGCCCAACACTCGATGAGAGACTCACGCGTGGTACACACGACTACATATCAAGCTATTCATTAGCTCGCATAATATAGGACTTCCGCAGAATGGTCAGCTTATAGTGGAAATGTGAAGCTTGATGTGTAGCTGTGTGTACATCGGAGCGAGCAATCATTCGTCACCGTCGCGCCCTCGATGCTCGTTACTCGCCAACTCTTTTATGTCTCTTTTAACTATTATATATAATTGCTAGCTCTACTCCCTCCTGGTTAATCGCCGGCGGTGATGTATAATTTCGGGTATTTAAGACTTCAAAAATCATTTATTTTTACGTATCACCATGCTCCTATTCGTGACGAAACACCATTAAACTACACATTTCGGAACCATCGAAATAAAAATAATTTCTAAGTGAAAACCCGTGTACCCGTTCCATAAATCTACAATATTACACACAATAAAATTACATTTTACAAGCGTTCAATATGTTTTTGTTAATTAATTTTATTCATGCTCCGTCGCCCACCGCCATTTCTTTTGATTACAATCAGGATCTTAATCTTTCTAATTTTACGTGTACCGTACCTAATTACAGTCACATTAAACATCTATTAATCATGTTGTAATTTGCTTTTTATAGGTTTATATGGGAATTAATATAAAAGAAAATGATTTAAAATTGTTTATTGTTTTATCCGAGCGATACACAGCATGTATATTGCGACTTGAACATTCACTTGCACAGCATTGTAGCTCTGAATGTTACATTATAGAAAACTTAACGGGAGCGTCTTAGCGAGCATTCTAGCGAAAGGGCAGTAAATTTGCTTCGAGCTTTTTCCCGACCCGGGCCATTCTCTCATTCCGCCGCCGTCCCTCTATGCCTAGAGCCTTGACTAGAGCGTTCGCTAGAATTATATAGAAAATGTTCGGAGCGATGTTTGGCTCTGTTCGTTGTTCAATTCGACAAATTAAAAATGGCGAATGCTCGATGTTCTGTTACAAGTGAATGCTCAAGTCTATCAGCACTTTTAAATATGCCCACACTTTTCTAATACATCCTGTAGATAAAACACGAATTTTGGTTTACTTTCTGGCGTACGGACTATTTCATTTATAGTGACAATTTTTCCCTATTAAGTACCTAATACCTACATAAAACTCGTAAAAGGTACACTTAATAAGTATTTTGTCAATAATTGTACTCGTATCATCAAAAGTTGGTTTTTTATCATTATAATGTGAGACTCATATTGAATTCCCAACGTTTGTTTAATTTAACTTTAAACTCACATCTCCCAACACTTAAATAAAACGATCATCCATCTACGATCTGGCAACACTGAGGTCGCATCCGTTCTGGCCGGAAGTGGCGCCATCTGGCGGCAGCTGTTGACATCGAGTCAAATGCATTGTAAGCTGTGCTCCATTATTGTACCGTTTATTAAATATTCATCCGTGTTCTGCGGTGGTTAGCAACTATTAGATAATGCTTTAGTCATTTAAATGTAGATAAATCTAGATATTATTTAAGATTAAAAGGATAACAAACAATGTGTTTATAACAATTCGTTTTGCAATGTTATATAGGTGTGCATGTAGGCACTCTAGGAGGCTCTTTATATGCACCCATAATAAGACGGTCATTGCAACTCTAAAGCTACGGTTTCCAGAAGAGCGGTGGCCGCCACATAACGACCGTAGAGTAACGGCTGTCATGAAAATGGTGGCAGCGGGGCTTGGCTTTGTGTGTGATCTTATTTATTTAAAATGAATTGTTTCTTTCTAATGATTTCTAAAGGTATAACTTGCAAGGACGTATTATACACGGTTAATTTTAGCTCGTTCTGGAACGAAAAGCCATAAACTCGATCATCGAACTCGAAACGATTGGGACTATTATTTTCAATAAATTACAATTTTAAAAAAAACACGAAAAATCTAATTTATTGTTTTTTTTGTGAAATAATGAGAACTCGAAGTAACTGCGATCAATGTATATGTGTGTAAAACGTATCGACGAACGACAACACTTGCGAACGGTACCCATTGAAAAATCCATTCATCGATCAGACAGCATAAAAACACATACGCAATAGATAAATAGGTACACAAATAAAAATACGAAAAGCGAATTCAGACTTTATTTCTTAACCGTAAACGGTAACAAATAGAAAATTCACCAAACTAGGTACAAGGTAAGTAGGTACGCAGTTTACTAAAATTATTCTGAGAAGTGACCGGACTTCAAAAGGATGCACAACCGAATTCCGCAGTTAAGTGTATAAAAATAAGGTCTTAATTCGGTCCAATATTTTCATAGAAAAGGGCACCACCATCTTATAATGAACTCTATTCGACAGATAAAACGATTCATTTTTTCTGTTTACATTGCCTGCCTTTGTAGAAGCCGCATAGCTACTCGCAAGCAAGCATTGTCGTATATAAATTGGTTTAGGCAGTATTCTTTTTATTTATCATAAATATGGTAGGTAGGTATGCTTATTAAGTACCTATTAGCTCGATTGGTCGACACTCGATTCAAGGCCTTAAAAGGCTTGTACAGACCAGCGCGACTTGTCGCGCGACACGACACCAGTTATTGTTATACTGTGAAGTTTTCTTAGAAATTGTATTGTTCGTGTCGCGTCGCTCGACAAGTCGCGCTGGTCTGCACAAGCCTAAATACAACTCCCAAGCGTACTCGTCGTGTCTAGTTGAAAAGGTACGAGTACTAGTGATTTCGTGATGCGAGAGTGGTGAATGAAATTTCAATTAGTTTATCTCGTTTACGAGGAGATGTGATAGTGGTAAACACCGTGCCGTGCTTCCGATACAAACGAGAGATAACGAGGTGAATGAACTTACACCAACCTATCGTACCAGAAATGAAATACCTACTTGCAGGCACTTACTTGCAGCCGGACTCGCACACGCACAGCTGTGCCGCGCTACGTCATCACCGAGCGGATTGCGTACGATCTTGCGTTTATGAATGAAATAGTGTAAGCGCTACTAAGATTTAACTCGAATGACAGAATAAAAGTGATAAATTTCTAACTTCTATATTAGATGTCTTAAAAAAACAATAACAATGCTAATAGTACCTATTAATCGTCTGGAGTCACTGTGTTTTGGCTCCAGAACGATTTAAAAATAATCGTGTATATTAATTTAAATGTGATATTATTTATTGTAATATGTATATTATTTATTATATTATTATTATGTATTGTACGTATTTTTCTGTACTTTTCTCCTTGTCTGTATATACGTGTGTTTAAATGGTTAAATAAATAAAGTAATTTTATTAGATTTTTTTTAATGATTATAATGTTTGAATTCCTATTTACTTCATTAATTTTTTTAATTATACTACTATTTATGTAATTGTTGTACCCGACATGGTCCATGTGAACTTTATCATTACTATTAAGACCTTGTAAACACATGTGCAGACTAGCGCGACGTGACAGCACGACGCGACACCGGTTATTGTTATACCGTGAAGTTTTCTTAGAAATTGTATTGTTCGAGTCGCGTCGCGCTTGTCTTCACGAGGCTTTATGCAATAAAGATTTGAATTTGACTTTACAGTGTCAAAAAACGCTCTCTAGAAAAACACACCAATTTACTGTCATTAAAGTTTCAATGACGCCAGTCGCCGATAAATGGCGGACCACCAGCCAGCGCTCTTCTAGCAAACCTTAGCTTAGAGACCATTTTGAAAATACTACATGCTACAGAAACAAGTAGCGTTTCTGTAGCATTAAATTGTACTTAACCGATATCATTATTCTCCTCCCCTTTTCCCAATTTATTTGGGATCGGCAAAACATATATTTTTCTTTCATACATTAATCGTTATCTCGGCGGTTACTCCCTTTTTAGACATATCAACTTTCACATAGTCCATCCATCGTAATGTCCATCCAAATCAAAATCAAAATCAAAAGTCATTTATTCAAACTAGGCTGAGAATCAGCACTTTTCGAACGTCAACTACATAAGACAGTCCCCCAAAACGCCCACCCTTCACCACTTCCTAGTGCATTAGCTGGGAAGAAGAAGTGGCGCAACAAACTCCCCAACTGCACAGCTGTCTGTTCAGTTAGAAGAGAACAACAAAAAAAAAGATTCTATATATATTCAAAATAATTAACATTACGCAACACAAAACATTATTTAAATTATTAGCCATATGTAAATGTTCTTCTCTTGTTCGCAAGAGACAGGTTTTTCTTTCTTTATTACCAAATGTTTTTTGTCCGTCAGGTAGATTATTAAAAAATATCAGACACGTATTTTTTATTTTTTTACGTAATCAAAAGATTACGGCAATATATTGAGTTAAAATGTGGCATGACGTCAGTCCCCGGTAGATTTTATACTGACTTGTGACGTAGCGAGCTCACTCCCCAACTTTAATGCGTTTTATCTGAACCATTTTTTATTAATATGTTAAAGCAAAAAATACGTGTCTAATATTTTTTTTATTGTCTGACTGACGGACTAAATAGTTTGCTTTCTTTTCTCCATTCAACATCCTTATTGTGACCTGGAATTCTTGTTGCGACCATTTAGCTGCAATTCAATTCAATTCAATTACAAAATGTTCTTTCTCCATTCAATTCTCTAGCCAGTCTTTATACTAATAATTATTATAAAGAGGTTAAAGTTAGTTTGTATGTAATCCCCGGTGGGTTAGGCAGAGTTGTGCCGACAGTACACCCACATTTCGCAAGCTATTTTTAAGTCCCATGTAATAGCGGGCGAGTCTATTGCCAACAACCGGGCTCAAAGCCAGACTCCGGGCTGCTACTGAGAAATTCCTGATGGAAAAACCCAATAATACTTTTCCCGAACGTCTATATTATTTTACTCTATTAATGTAGTATTGCCTTAATGCCTATTTAAATGTCATCCTGAAGGGAGGAGAATGAATAGAAATGTCGTAATGGTATCATGGTCGTCACCTATTTAACAAAGGACTTCCGAAAGTACGCTTACGATATGGGGCTCCAAAACCTGAGCATTCGCCTGTAATGTAACAGTTCAGATTCGAGCATTACATCAGTGAGTGAGGAAAACCGAGCATTACAGTGCGCAATGATACAATTTGTAACATAACATTCACCGGGACAATTCGCCAGTAATGTAACAGTGGTGAGTGGGCATTTCAGGTGAATGCTTCGGTGAACGATCACCTTTATATTATGATACTCAGGTAAGCAACTTCTTCTTTCAAACCAACCCAAACTGTAGTGTACTAGCTTTCACCCGCAACTCTTTTGCGGTCCAGGAATAAATAGTAGCCTATGTACCCAGGTTATGGTTCATCCATATGCCAAATTTCAGTCAAATCCGTTCAGCTGTTTAGCGTGAAAGCGTAACAAACAAACAAACTCATTTTCGCATTTATAATATTAGTTAGGATTAGTAGGATAGATTAGGCAGCGAAGATTCAAGCAGATTTGATTGACTCTCGGGTGATTTTGTTGCCTCTCTACAGAACCCTTAAAAATATTCACATTTTCTAAACAAAAGCTTAATACATTTATGTATTATTTATTTTTAGAAAAACGTTGCCCCACACTAAGAATTTCTTCCTGTATCGTGGGTGCGTTTACAAACATAGAAACTCACATACACTAACACCCAGACCCGGAACAACTACTTGCAGATCATACAAATATTTGCTCCGTGCGGGGATCGAACCCGCGACACGTTGCGCAGCAGTCGATCGCTCAGCCACTGCGCCAATCGTGTCGTCAAAACAAAAACATTGTAACTTAGAATTCCTTAAGGGATTTCTGCGTTGCTTTGGTATATTTTTGGTTTTATTCTAAGAAATAGGCGAATGTCTGGAGAAATTAATGACCTTGCCTTAGAAGCTGCTTATAGGCTTACGGAAAAAACATTATCTTCTAAATATAAAGGAAAACAGTGCTGTTTTTTTAGGGTAAGTAATATATGATATGATTACAAAATCTCTAATATTTACAAAATATTACATCTGAATCTATAATTTTATTTGATAAAATGATCAGTTATAAAAAACGATTGATATAATTTTAAAATAACGAATTTTTATAATCATAACATACATAGAATATAAAATCGTTTGATATACCACTCAAAAGACATAAAACCTATTTAATCTAGATAAAAGTAAATTTATGTTTTTATTTTTTTGTAATTTCTTTCATAGTAGCCGGAGTAGATATACCTAGTAACTGATTACCACGTGCCAAAACGTTCACCTACCACCCGCTCGCCTGCGCGCGTTAATGGTCACTGTTCTAACCTAACCTAAACAAATGATTCACCCACAATAGGATCTGGCGCTCAGCGGCCGCTACCGCGGCACGCTCGCTTCGCTTGCTCGCCTTTGCGCGTTAATGGTAACTGAAATTAAATTAAATTGTTTATTTACACTTTTACACGTCATATTAAAAAAAAAAAAAATTTGCTAGATGAGTTCGGCGTTTCCTAGCCGACTACTCTGATAAGAAAGGCCGAAACAAACTCAGAGGTCACAGTCTCTTTTAAAGTCCAGACATAATCTTGGTCAAGTCATATGAGGACCATGTAGATTAGTGTCTGAAATGGTCTTTTGAGAAAAGAACCACACAGATTAGAGTGGACCTGTCCAGTGTTCTGACCTACTGATCTGTTCTAACCTAATAGAGGGGATCTGGACTCGGCGGCTGCTCCCGCCTTAGCCTTCTAACCTAAACTATTCGAGTCGGATTGCTCTGAATCGGGGTGTTAACCATAATGATGGTATGAATATATATTTTAAACGAAAAACCTAATGATTTTCGATGAAATAAACGTTATATCCAATAATTTTGTACGAAATAAGTTTTAGAGTATACAGGGTGGCATGGGACATCGACGCGAAAACTGATACCATGGATTCAGTACATGATACTGAAAACCCCTGCATTGAAATTATTCGTCCGTATTTTTTTTTTTAATATGGTGTTTCATAGAAAAGTGACAATACCTACGGGGTCAAAATATATGGAACAGCTGATTAAAAAAAAGTTACCAACGAAAATTTTCAACACAGTGGGTTCAGAATCATGTACTGAATTCATGGTAACAGTTTTCGCGTCGATGTCCCTGACACCCTTTATAAATGTTATATGTAAAGAAGTTATATCAACAGTTGGTATATCTCACGTTTATTACATCTTGTGAACGTTAATGAAATGATAATAAATATCAAATAACTTTATATGATATGAGACGCACCCGTTTTTAGGGTTCCGTAGTAAACAAGGAACCCTTATAGTTTCGCCATGTCCGTCTGTCTGTCTGTCTGTCCGTCTGTCTGTCCGCAGCTTAGCTCAGAGACGGTCAGTACTAGAAAGCTGTAATTTAGCATATGTATACGCATACATATTAATCATGCTGACAAAGTGGTAAAATAAAATCAAGAAAAAAAAAAACATACATGTTTTTCAACTACAATGTTAAGTTTGTTCTTGGGATAAATTCATCCCAACTCCGGAACCCTTCATTGTGCGTGGTCCGACACGCACTTGGCCGGTTTTTTATTATTAATTAATGCTATACTAATCTTCTAATTTGATTGTAGGATTGATTGACTGTCCCCTATAGATCATCTTACGATTATTGCTTTCTGTTCTACTTATGTCTCAAGGCAGAACGGTAAAGCCGGGAAAAATTGTGTATTTTCTATGGGAATTTTATATGAATTATTTTTTGAACAGGACGTCTGTCAGATTAGCTATAGACCAGTCAATATCGACACACAAAAATGCAAACGTCGCAAACGCACGTGTAACTACGATTATTTTATATGTTGTTAGGTCTCCTGTGCCTTAGTACCTTGTACCCATGGCACTGGAAAAACTGCAAAATTCTGGCACTTGATTCAGGTTTTTTGAAAAATATACCTTAAGGACGCGTTTTAGGTATCTTTGTTTGTTATTTTTGTAAAGCAAGCTAAATTAGATACAATTTGAGCCCAACCCAACCACTCTAATTATATTGGTTGTGAAGATACAGCTAGTCAAAGATGAGTAGTTTTTTCCAAAAAGTGAAAAATTTATTAAATAAAAAAGTGAATGCGTAACAAAAAAACTCACCGTCGCATTTGAAATATTAGTTAGGATTATGTGCCCATTTCCAACACATCTTCCAAAAGCAGTATGAATCAATTGACGCCACAAGCAAGTTATTACAGTTTGTTCCGATCGAATTACGGTGTGATTGGGGATGAATCTGTGTCCCTCGGGAAATGTGTACCCCTCCCCTAGTGTTACAATATTATGCCGGTTGTTTATGGTAGGGACAGATGGAAGACTATTGTGAGCCTTTTAGGAAAAGTCGCGGGAAAAACTGGAGAAAAATTACGTTATCCATAAAGTAGAACATTAACACGGTATTTTGTATCTCTTTTCCTAAACATTCTGTCATTTTATTAACTACTGCCTGCCCTGACAGACGTTATCCTGTCCAAATTTCAATAAAAAGATGGTTGTGAGCTCACACAAAAAACCCATAGAGAAAAGTGCTTTCAGTTTTCCCATATTTTCCGGGCAACGTTTCCAATTTTTGGAGTTAACTCCATATGAATCGATTTTCTTAAAAGACCCCCGGTATGGAAATTTTATTAGGAATGTCAGTTATACAACGGTTAATTAACTTTGTATTTTATTCGTAAATAACACGTATTTAAATTATGAAAAATACATATTACATATTTCACACTTTGATCGAGATATTTCGGCTGCGCGATACAGGATAACTTGCACTGCAGCCAATTAAATCGCAAAGACGTCTAAATTATGATTAATTATTTTTTCATTTGTGTTATTTAAGGGGTTTTTTTTAGCTCTGCTTTTATTTATCCTCTTTGTCTATTGCGTATTCAAAGACAATCGTATTAAGGAATAAACTAAAGTGTGCGTCGGAGCCGACACACATACACTTTTTTGTCCCTATAAAACGAATGTGGAACATACTAAAGAAATAATAACCAAAACTGTCCAGCTGTGAGTAATGCGCTTACCAACGAACAGCATACCTACTAATGCAGTCAGAATGGACCTATTTTAAACTTTAATTAGTAACTACTTTATTACTTTATTTTAACCTTATAAATGACGATACAAACATGACATCTACATCTAAACCACCCAAAAATCAATCTGCCTAGCCTTTTCCCAACTATGTCGGAATCTAACCGGATGCAGCTAAATATCGTAGCATGGAGCGACTACCTATCTGACCTCCACAACTAAGTAACTGGGTAATACGATATCCCTGGTTGTCAGACTTTCGGGCTTCTGACGACCCGTAACGACTGTCAAAGATCCACGAATGGACCAACGGCTTAACGTGCTTTCCAAGGCACGGAGGAGTCTCGGTATGTTAAGATGGTAACTCATCCACAGACCAACCCCGGCAAGCGTAGCCTAACCTAATGGATCGAACCGTGCAGTTGTTATTACTTAGCCACGAGCTCCTCTTCACATCTAAACCAACCAAAAAACTCTATTACGTATCAAATCAGAGCTTGATTGAGTCTGAAGTTCCCCCTGAAAGTCGCTAGACCAATTTAGCATCGTTTAAAACATGAAAAATCGAAAATGCGGGCGCCGAAGCCTATAATCGGAAGCCATGCTTCGGGTGACGGCGGAGCTTCCGGGCCAACGATAAATTATCTTTAGAAGTTTCAGTTCGTACAAATAAACCTGGTTTCTTAGGTCCTCAGAGAAAGTCAAGGTCAAAGTCAAATTATTTATTTCAATTAGGCACATAAAAGGCATTTTTGAACGTCAACGTTTACAAAAAAAAAAAAAAAATCTTGTCGTCCCTTCCAAAAGGTAGTTTCGTTAGGAGAAGAACGGGCAAGAAACTCCACCGTTACTCTTTTAAAATATTTTAGAATATTTTGTATACATTAATTATGAAGACGATAGATACCCTTGAATAAAATTACTATCCCGCAGCCCATAGTAGGTAAAAAGAAGTAAATATGAAGCATATTTACAAACATTGTAAAAATATACGATGTTCCTAATTTTTTAACACTGACTGTGTGTGAGTTAATGTAAAAGAGAGAAACTCTCAAATCTCAGTGTTCACGGCCTCGAGCGACGCGACTTGCATCAAGCGACACATGCGCGTGTCATATGTTTCCGTCCGTCGCTCGTCGCTCCGCAGGCCGTGTTGCGGTGACTCGAGGCATGCTCTAAACAACGTCTTTCATTTGTTTTCTCCGCAGTTGCAAGACGCGTGTCGCTTGAGGGTGTAGCTCTTGGCCTCGGGGTAACTAGGGATTCGATAATTAGCGAAGTTCACCCTTTACTGAGGGTTATGAACCTAGCTAGATGTATCTATATTTTTATCCATTATCGAATAGATCACACAGCGCCAGTGGGTTCACTGAGTGCAAACTGACTGTTATTTTTGCCCCACTTTCCACACTTCCACTTCCACATTTTCCTCTGCTCTCGTTAGGAATTTAATAAGTACAACCTGTGCTTATTTTCAAGCCAGCTCATTGAACCCAGCAATTTTATTTGTCAGTCCATAAATCACAGGCTCGAAGGGGGGGAGGGGGTTCGGAAAATCGCGAAATGATATCACAAGAGGGTGGAATGAGATATCACGTGTATTTATTTTCTCGTTTAACGGGCATTTCTAAACCGAAAAGCGAAGAGAGAAAGAATAATATTTTATTTGGGTGGCCAAATAAAATATTTCTCTTTTCTATTTAAAGAAAAAATATTCTGTAATTTTTTAAGATAGTTTGCACCAAATAAATACACTTGACTTTGGGTAGGGGGGGAGGGGTCTGGCTAAAACCTCACCACGTATCACCAAGGGAGGGGGGGGGTTAAAGTTGCTCAAAAACATCACGTGAGATTAATGGACGACCCCTTTTAATCGTCTAGGCTAGAACACCACAATTAAGTTTTTAGGTACAGAGGAGTTAACATTTTCTCATAGGTCAATAATCTATGCAAGGACAAATTAAACTAACTAGCAAAACTCAGCTAACATGATAAAACAAAAAATGAATAAATATGATGGTGTTTTTTTTTTGGGGCCAGTAGTGTAGTTACTTAAAATATCAGTTTAAATATCAGTTTTTTTTTTTTTTGTAAACTTCGCAGACATATCGATATCTCAACACGATAAAATAGATTTTATCGACTCACACTTCAAGTAACAACATCGTCCGGAGTCATTGACCCCAAAAAAAAAGATCGTTTTTTTTTGTCTTTTTTATATCTCGATACCCATCACGTCTGCGGAGTTTCACTAGGTAATTTAATTTTACAGTAAACCAAAGTAGAAAATGTAAAATAAACTTCTGCAAACTGTCTGCGACACGCGCCTCTCGTGGTCTCAACAAATTCACGAGATTTTCACACGCATTTACACAAGCAAATACGGGGGGAAATTGTGCTTTTTTGTTTAAGCGCTACTATTTCTTTACATGGTAAACATGTTCTTTCAGTTTTACTAAATATCTTTTATTTTAGAGTAGGTTCCTTTATAAGGGTGAGAGTACCTAGTATGAGACTCCTCATACTAGGTACTCTCACCCTGCGTCCTAACCGAACTGCCTCATCTGACTAGCGATCGCAAGCGCAGCTGCTGAGCCCAAATACGGCCGAGCTTAAGAGCGTTAACACACTGGAACGCCATGGCAACGTCGCTAGCTACGTAGCCTATGGCTACCACTGGCTATCTACAATACCTACCGTAGCCAAATAATAATAATAATATAATAATAATACTATTTATTTCAGGCGACACAGGCCCATAGAAAAATAACTTAACCTAAACATACATATTTCAATTTATAAATACTTGTGTTAATAAAATAAGGCTTAAGACTGAGTTAGTGGCACTTGACTTTGCACTAGCTTAATTTTGTGCTGGCCTGTGGAATTTGTCCGCGGAAGCGACGAAATACCACGTCCTGCGGCCAAAAGTCTTCTTCCATAACGAGGGGCAACAGTTCGGTACACGCACGACGAACGCCTTAAAGTTGACGTTCCTGTGCGATTCTAGTAACTGCACTCTCGGCGTGTACCTCGTTTTTTGTCGCACGTACTCCATGATTTCCTTCGCCTTAGTGGTGTATTGCAGGCGGGAGATGTACATCGGTGTGCGACTTTGCGGCAGGCACGCAGACTCACTTCGGGCTCCGTAGGAGCTTTGTTGCAGCGGTTCTTGTTCGTTCGCGATTGGCGCTTCCTCTTTTGCACCGTCACGAAACCGTCATCATTAGCAGCCCTATTCGGCGTCTTTTCTGGCATGGGCTTGATATTAGGGGCGCCAGTGGCACTCGCGGTGACGCTAGCAAAATTCCTTTGTAGGGGTTTCGCCAGGGCTGCAGACACTGGCAGCGAGATGCGGCGACAGGCCCGGGCGGTGCTGCGTGGAGGAGCCGCGGTGACGAGTTGTGAATGAGATTGCCAAATAAGTAGCCAGAAAGCGGTCGTCCGTTCGATGATCAGTTGGCCACTGAGTGAAGAGGCGTAACTAACTGGTATACAAAATACTGGCGACTTGGCAACACGTCGCCAGGTCGCCAGAGTATCCAGTCTCCACGTAAGGGCCGGTCGGTCGTGGCTACGCTTCCAAATTGGCGACGTCGCCATACCGTACCCAAGTGAGTTAACTGGCATACATTACAATACGAATTGTTTGGATACGTAGCCGGCGACGTCGCCAGGTTGTCCCAATGGGTTAGCGCTCTTAAAGTCCATCTTACCATTTTTAGAGCCATTGATCAGTTAACCCGTTACGGATTGCAAAAGGTACATTTCATCCCAATTAACCGGACTAATCCCGGAGATGTAGCTAGTACAACCAACAGCATGTAACTTGAACTATGAAAACTGCGCCCTTGAGCTATGGTTTCCTAGAAGGGCGTCAGCCGCCACATAACAGGCGCAGTGACAGCTGTCATTAAAATGATGGCACCGGGGTAAAAACGCTCTCTAGCTTAACACACCAACTTACTTTCATAAATAACGTTTCAGGGACGATATTCGCCGGGAAATTGCAGACATAAATAAACAGTATTTCGAAAGAATTTATAACCTCCCTTTTTTTTAAAGTCGGTTAAAAATAAACAGTGGTGCCGATTCTTTTGTACACCGAACTAAACTATCACTAAAATTCCTTACTTTTGACTATGAGCATCTTAAAGCTATTCTGCAAAAAATAACCTCTAAATTTAGAAATAATTTTGTCACAACTAAAATCGAATTTGACAATCGCGACTCAACGTGATGCTTGTTTATCCTACCCGTAATTTTTTTTTAGAGCCTGAGACGCGCGATGGGGTAGCCTTGACGTGTTTTAATGGAATGATTCACTTTTTGTATTGCAAATATGAAAAATTATTACCTACATGTTGAGTTTTAGGGATTTATAGGTTCCTCATAGGGGGTCGAAATTTTCATTATTTTTGCGATAGGACACACCATTTTCGAGATCCACCAAATGAAAAGAAAAAAAAAGATACAGTACATTTTTTGCACCTGAAGTCCAGGTGTTGTTGTAAATTTTAGTTCATGACAACTAATTGTATTCCACACCATTTTTAATCGCGATTATAAATAGTCAGATTTAGTAAGGCAATCAAAATTTTACGTGAAAAACTTCAAATTCGGTATAGCAAAATTGCTATTTTCACTAAATTAATAACTCAGTGCCATCTTAGTGCCATCAAACTAAAATATAGTTAAGTTGTGTCACTTTAGTCTATTTAGGAATAAAAATTTAGTTTATTCCTGTCAAACGATGATTTTCCTCGTTTGACAAGAATATCTAAATTTTGGTGATTTTTTGCCGTTTTTTGTAAACTTTGACGTGCAAAAGTGCCTTACAAGGGACTATTTCAAATACATCATTTGACTTTAACTTTGTCTTTGAAAGTCAAGGTGTTGCAATGGCCGTACGGTTGACTGTACAATAACAGGTCAGGTTGACGAGAGACGGCATAAGTCCAATCAACCAATAATCCCGGGATTGAGGAACAACCGACGTCGCAGGACTGTGACGTGTTGTGGGGCTATGAGGGAAGCGGATTAGACGGGGTATGACATAACGACTTACATAATACAGGCAGATGATAAAATTCTCCTCCAATCTGTTGAGCTACAGGATTACTGACAAATGCGTGCACTAACTGGACAGGTCCACTCAAATCTGTGTTGTTTTTTTCTTAGAGACCATCTCAGACCATCAATATGCATGGTCCTCAAATGGCCTGACCAACATTATGTGTGGACATTAAAAGAGACTGTGACCTCTGGGTTTGATTCGATTTCTTCTCAGAGCAGGCGGATAGGAAACACTGAACTCATCTAGTTTTAAAACTTGAGTTATTTTTTAAGTGTATTTGTGATTTTTTTCACCGTTTTACAGAAATAAATATCATTTACCATTTATGAATACCAAAGGCGTTGACCAGTGCGTGTTACCAGTGATGACCTATGGCACTGAAATGTGTTCGCTCACAATGAGCCTTATTAGAAGGCTAAAAGTCACCAAAAGGGCAATGGGAAGTCCATTCGCCTTTTGGTGACTTTTATCTATACTTGGAGTTTCCCTACGTGATCTAATCAGAAATGAAGAGATCCGAAGGACAAACAAGGTAACCGACATACTCCGAAGAATGGTCAAACTTAAGTGGCAATGGGCAGTATGTCCAGCCGTGGACGTCTTTCGGTTGAAATGATGCTGATGACCATTTATCAATTATCATCTGGCTAGCCTTTTCCCATCTATATTGGGGTCAGCTTCCAGTCTAACCGGATGCAGCTGAATACCGGTATTTTATATGGAGCGTCTGCCTATCTGACCTCCACAACCCAGTAACTGGGTAATACTGTACCCCTTGGTAGGACTGGTTGTCAAACTTTCGGGCTTCTGACGACCCGTAACGACTGTCAAAGATACACGAATGACAACCGGGACCACCGGGTTAACATGCTTTCCGAGGCACGGAGGAGTCTCGGTACGTAAAGATGGTCACCCATCCACAGACCAACCTCGGAAAGCGTAGCTTAACCTGATGGATCGAACCGTGCGGCAGTTATTAGTTCGCCACGAGCTATGAACCTAACAATTTATATATTTAAATTTTGTGACCTTTTAAATTTTTACCTACTTATTCATTTAGGTATTTTAATTGCATTGACGTTTTTTTCCGATCTTTTCTGTTTTACCTGTATTTTTTTTGTCCTGCTAAGTAGAGCCTTAAGAAAATCATATCCTAGTCCTTAAAAAAATTGCTCCCAATATAAACCCTAAGTAAACAACGTAAACATAGCATGTATTAAATTAATAAAAGTTGTTTTTTTTTTTGCGAATTGGATGTCTGTTATATGGGAAAAATTGCTTGGTAGATAGATACTTGCTGCTTACGTCTTGCTCTTGTTCTGTTGCTAAGTACCTGGCCGACCGAGCACTGCTCGGATAAAAATAGAGAAAACGAATTTTGCCAGCTATGAGACCTAGCTAGATCGATTTGTCGCCCCCGTAAACCCCTATATTGCAACTTTTATGTAATTACAAATATATATGTATATACAAATATTTACATACATTTAATAGTATAGGATAGGATATTGTAACAATATTAATTCAATTCTATTATTATAAATTCTATTATTTGAAAGTTTGTGCACTGCCAGAAGGTAAAATAAACTGGAACTTATTTGTAAAAATTCCATCTTATTTATAAACATACCTACATTACATAAGCAAAAAAATGTTTTCTATTTGCGAGACATAATAATAGGAAAAGAGCCGTTAGGTAATCACGAGGCACTGATCCACATGTTACCTAACCAGTTAGCCATGAGCCCCCCTCACAAAACCCTAGAAATTTGTATCTTGTATATCCGCTGTTTTCATAGCCAAACATTGATTGAACCCACATCCAACCATATTTGACACCTTCGCGTTCAACTCCATCTTTCACACCATTGTTAATTTATTGCTTCTCTATGTTATTTATTTTATATACAGAGTGTATCAGAAAAGGGTCAGGTACAGAACAAACCATCATACTGAAACCATGGCAACTATAGCTTAAGTACCTACTTTGATGCCACGATTTACACCTATGACAAATCCAAATAACATCGATATGGGGGGAATCTAAAGGACAAGAAAGAAAGAATAACGTTTATTCGGAACACGGTTCGTGAAACACAAAATAAAAATAACAAAAAAGGGAAAATTATTTAACAACAATATTGTGGGCCTCACGGCTGCGCCAAGAAGGTTCATTTCAGCATTCATGCCAGAGAGATGCTGTCTGACGCTGGTTTTCTAATGAACCTTTATGGACAAGGTGACGGGAAGTATAAACAGTTTCAACATACGTAATAGTACATTACTGCCGTGGCCTGCAAAAGGGGCATTGACTGACCAACGTAAAAATGTGGGCTGAGGCGAAGCCGAGGCACTTATATCTGAGTCCATCAATACCTGGTTGCGGCCAAGGCTTGTTTAGTACTTTCCTCAAATAATGCCCGGAAATTTAAATAAGTAAGTACCTAATTATCAATTCCAGAATCAATGACGAACAGCGATAATGTTTCACGCGCCAATATGTTGATTTATTTCTTTTTTTGTTTAACTGCTCTATTTACAATAGAAGCCAAAACGAAATTTAAATAAGATCTTTTATTAAGTTACAATTTCCTCTGTAATTATTGGTATGGAACCATCATAAGTAAAACCAATAACAGCAACTTTGTTGGCGACAAATTACTATTTCAAAGTTTTTCGCGTTTCACCCCAGCATCCCTATTACTTAACCTAACACCATTTCACCCGACCCTTAAATGCGACAAAACATTCCTATCCAATCGAACAGTTTTCAAAAACAAAAGAACAAATTCGATTTTTTTTTAATCTGATGTCACCCACAGACCGGCACTCAATTGGCCCATATCCATTAGCTAATTGCGATTGGTTGCGACTCTGGCCACAACTCATTGTTCACCAATCGAATGAGGTTCGAATTTTAAATCATAAAGTAATTGAAACTTTGTTGTATGCGGGTGTTACGAAACGAATTTGGATAGTGATTGAGGTAAGTGTTTTTGAAATGAATTATGAAGGTACTCTATTGACCGTTCACTATAACTTGTCCCTTGCCGTCACATTGGCACCATTGCATAACAAGCTTAGTTTCAATAGTTATAGAGTTCAAAATGGCGACTGACAGAACAGTGCTACCAAACGCGTCACGGGACCATTTATAATGAACGCTCTATACACGACACGGTTTATGGTTTTTAATGAATGATATTTTAATGGTTGTAACAGAACTAGTGAAAATGTGTGTGTGTGTGTGTTTTCTATGAAAATATAGAAAAGTGATCTACATAATCCACAAAAATGCTATTTTGTTTGCTATTGATAAATGTAGTGACAAAGACGGAAACTCAAGAAAATAATAATTTTTTTCATTTTTTTATTAGCTACAACGGGGAAACACTTGGCCTTCATCTCACCTGGTGGTAATCGATGATCAGGCCGAAGGTGGAAGCGAGCTTCACCCAAGATCCTCAACCAGAGGAACTAGCTATCTTACCACTATAACTGCCAAAACACAACAGTGCTGTTAACATTGTTGTTATGGCGACAGACTTAGATAAGATGGTGGTAGCTAGTCAGGAGGACTTAGAACAAGTCCTACCACCAACGAAACCGAGCAGAAAATGTTGGCCTCGCTGGGAATCGAATCCGGGACCTCGGGGTCTGAGACAGGTGGTCTTACCACCAGCACGCGTATCATGATAACCATAGCAACGGGCTTTTTACAGGTTTTGTCGACGGAAGAATAGACAAAATGACAGATTGTGATTGTTCATCTGTCATTTTGTCTATTCTTCCGTCGACAAAACCCGTTTCTATTGTGGTCATGCTAAGCGTGCCAGACGGTTAAAAAAATAAATTTTACCAGTTGCATCTTACAGTAACCATCGACAATATTTTCCGAACTAAAGCTAACTAAAATGAAGGGTATAAAGCTGAAGTTGAACGTCTGGTAGACAAAGTCGTTCAAGACCGCTCGGAGCTGTATGAAAGGTGTTAGTACCTAAGTAGGTACTAGTGGCTGACGTCACGAGGAAGAATGAATATGTGGAGAAGATAAATCAGCTATTAATCAAACTTAAAGTACTGAAAAAAATTAAGCACTCTGCATTTCATTGCATAGATCAATCATTAAAAAATTGACGTTTCAAAGGAAATAAATAAATATTTTTGCCAAGTTTCTCTTATTAAAACAACCAGCACCCTAATTTCATAACAAACGATCAATGATAATCTGAATCATTTTGAAGGATATTGCTAATCCATTGCTTCATATGTTCGAAAAATTTGTCTGCTCAACAACGAAAATAACGCAATGAATGTTGTAGAACTGTCAAAATGAAACAGATTGTGGCTGATCTTGTGTTACGCAACTAGGGTGCAGTTAAAAAAAACTGATTGAAATATAAAAACATGACAGGTGGCGCATAAAAAAAAAGTTCAAGGAAACTTAAAAGAAAACCAAATACCTACCTAACTATTTTTTTATTTCCTCCACGTTATTCTTTGATAGTTTTATGGCTTATTGCTTGCAAGAACTTAGAGGGCTCTCGGCTCAACTAGCGATTAGCCCTCAAACGATTTAATTTTCCCTTTTTCTTTTAAATTATAAATAAAGCATCTTTCATTAAAATAGCCTTCACGAGTGGTACCGTCACGGGCATAAATATATTACTATAGAAAGCACGGCAATAATATCTGATTGGGGCATTCTAATAGGTGACACATATTTTTATTTATTTATTTATTTAAATACCTTAAAACTATAATTACAGGTCTTAGCCTACTGCGATAGGCAAGTCACACACACAAAATTTAAGAAAGCACCAAAATCTTAAGATTATATTATCATTATTAATAACATAATGTAAACAATAGTACTTTTGCGAATTCACCCCAGTGACATGCCAGCAGCATCTTACATTTTGGCGTCGCTTGTCTCGTCAGATAGTTTTAGTGTTCCTTCGATGTCAAATATGTAGCGGCATCTACATCGCTACATGCGAACTACACATCAAAGACCTGACGTCACACAACATCCTGACGTCACACAAATCCTGCATCGCGCAATTAGAGTTTACCGTGCGATAAACATATATACAAGCTTCCCGACTTCAACCTCTGGGCAGTTGCCCGCCAGACATCACACCCGTCTGGTTGGAGGATCCTCCCTTTTCTATGGTTTATGATTGAACTTTACACCCTGTTCCTCATACCCCAAATTGGTGACCTCGAACATGAACGTCAACGCAGCCTTCGTGCAACTATTTCAGCGTGACGTCATCATCATCATCACTCCCGCAAGCTTTCGTGAGGCGAGTCACACAGCCAGTCAGCACCCACGGCTTCAACGGGTATCCTGACCACCAGCATGCAGCGAACGGGCATTCCTGGTCATCACCCTCAGCCACAACCCGGCGCTATACCACATCCGACCAACTGGATCAAGACGCAGCGCCACCCCGACTCACTGGGGAATCACCGCAGACAGTTCCGACTCACCGCGAACTATGCGGCACCCGGTTCCGACTCACTGGAACCACAGCTGGCACTGTGAACCATCGCAAGATTCAAGACTCAGCCCACTATCGACCTCCGGTCTCCGGAGGGGAGTGATGTAGCGGCATCTACATCGCTACATGCGAACTACGCATCAAAGACCTGACGTCACACAACATCCTGACGTCACATAAATCCTGCATCGCGCAATTAGAGTTTACCGCGCGATAAACATATATACAAGCTTCCCGACTTCAACCTCTGGGCAGTTGCCCGCCAGACACGACACCCGTCTGGTCGGAGGATCCTCCCTTTTCTATGGGGGATGAGTGAACTTTACACCCTGTTCCTCATACCCCCAAAAATATTTCAGCTGCCACTTGTATATGACTTCCACAAATGATCACACATATTTGCCGTAATCTTGACGACAGATATTAATGGATGACTCATGAAATCAGATATTATTGCCGTGCTGGCTGTAGTAATATATTTCTGCTCATGACTGTACGTTCATCCTCGCATTATCGTGGCATACTTGATGGCCAGCCCCGCTACCATAACGTAAATGAGCCATTTTTTAATGTAGAAAAAGATGAGGATCTTTAAAGTAATGTAACATGTTGGGGTCAGCTTCCAGTCTTACCAGATACAGCTGAAAACACTGGTATTCACCAGCATCTGGTAACACTGGAAGCCGACCCCAAAATGATAGGGAAAAGGCGAGGTAGAAGAAGAACTGTATGTAAATGGAATCTAGTAGTATCCGTTTCTACCTGTAACATGGCTGATATCACGATTTACTTACAGGAGTCATAGGCTCACCATCACATCGAAGTTCTAGTCCGCAGTACGCTTCACCTTCAACTTCCCACCATTCGTGGTGATTGACAGTTGATAGTGGTGACAGCTACTTGTCTACTTGTGTGTGTGAGACAGTGTTCACTTAACTATTAAATAGATATGTCGCAGCCATCTGGTTAAATTAGTCAGCTAATTGAACGCCTAGGCCGTTCATTAAACGCCGGCAATCCAATTGGATGCCTAGGCCGATGGTTAATTGAACTAGAATCATTCAACGGGGCGTATTGAAAGTCATCCTTATGAAGATGACAGCCAACTGATTCAATTAGTGAAAAAATAGGTTCAATAATGTTTCACCAAAACTCCATTGGAAATTTTTAGTTTACAACCAACGTTTCGTATACATATTATCGTAATACGTCATACCCATATGTCATATTTCGTATACGTATTTGTATATGTATTTATTTTACAAACAACTTATTTCGCAAATATTTTATTTTATAAACACTCGTTTTACAAACATTTATTTAGCAAATGCTTCTCTTAACAAATGTTTCGCATGATATTTAATAATTTATACATTTTTCATTTAATATTGTGATTCTTTTGGAAAAATCACGTTTATACTAAATATAATTTTATAATAAATTTTCTAAACCAGTCACAAAGGGATCATGGTTGAAATTTCCATTTGGGTCTGAAGATCGTTAAACCTACAAAAAAAAAAACTATATATTCTAGTCGTAGGGGTCACAGTTTTAACCTAATCTAACCTAGCCTTTTGCGAGAGTAAAAATATTTAACCTAATCTAACTAGTTCGGTTCCGCGTAGCATAAGTAATTTCTGGCATTTTTTTAATTTTTGTGGTTTATATATTATAATTACCCTTTTGCTTATTTAATGAGTTTAATTTTTAGGAAATTGCGTAATTCAATATGTAAAACGTTTTTATTTCAAACGTTATTTTACGAGATAACATGAATAAAAATTAAATAATTTGTCAAATAATACTTTATTAAAAAAAAGTGGGATAGGATTATGATTTTCTTAATTGAATTATTTGGCAAAGTTGTTATTGTGTAATGATGAAATAACAAATCATATTTTTGTCAATCGTTACTTGTCAAATGAAAATTTGTAAATTAAGTTTTGGTGAAATGACTGGTCACCGAAAAAATGTATGCGAGCAACTTGGAAATAGCGCTCGTTGGCCGCCGCCGCGGCACCGTTCGCTGCGCGCGCGTTTGCTCACAATTCTAACTTAACCTAACCTATTTAACTACATGACTACACGACATTCAGCCATCTGGTTAAACGTTGCGGTCAATGACTTTGCTAGT
Source organism: Agrochola lota (assembly GCA_947364205.1). Lineage (NCBI taxonomy): Eukaryota > Metazoa > Arthropoda > Insecta > Lepidoptera > Noctuidae > Agrochola > Agrochola lota. The sequence goes on along the minus strand of OX376225.1, from coordinate 3,722,239 downwards.
TGTCCTTCAGCTATTTAATTGGACAGCGTTTAATAAACGGCCTAGGCGTCCAATTAGCTAGCTACAGAATGTAATATTATTACAAAATTCCTCCGAAAGAGCATTTTGCGGCCCATGTTTCAATCGTCAGTTAACTTTTACCAGCACATCGCATTTCAATACAAATAAGGGTAGCTCGCCTGTAGTGTGCGATGGTTCATACAAAATGTACGAAAGGGATGTTCGAGGATATTTTTAAATAAAAAAAGTTTAAAATTTCTCGCCAACTGGTCGACACTTCACGTGACCAGAGGGCTGGCTTGTTCTTTGGCCAACGAATTAGCATTGCCATTCAACGTGGCAACGCTGCCAGTCTTCTGGGCACTTTTTCGGATGACAGCGATGCGGACGAGTACTTGGACGCATAATAGTCATTTTGTTTTTGTATTGATTTGTATAGTTAGTCATTTAATTTAGATTTAGTGTTAGATTGTTTATAAGATTTGTCATCTATGGTTATAATAAAATCAAAGCGCATTTTTATTCCCCTCACATTAAAACCATTCCATCGATCTCTAGGGTATTCAGTAATTAACCAAGTTTAAATGCGAATACCATTTAAACAAAGGAATCCATGAATTTCCATTGAACCCGCAAACTATTCGGTTTGTGCAAACTGCGGCCCATTTAACTTAGCCCGCTCTGAGAAAGTTGGCGATCATTTCCTTTGCAAGGCCCACTCTCATTATGTGTTTGTGTTCCTTGTGTCTTCCTACTGATAACATGCATCATAATTTTAAACCTGCATTATTGCTCAAAAGGGTAAGAGAGGTATCAAGTACACCCACACTTCATCAATTTGTAATACCTAATCATGTAGGGGGTGAGTGTACGTATTGTCAATATGATGGATTTTGGATGGTTGGTTACTGTGGAGGTAAGGTGCAATTTTGCACTGGTTATCTTTTTATGATTTTTCGTGGTGTGCTGAATAATCCTCAAATACTAGAAACTTTGGGATTGCTCGTTCCAAGGAGTGGGCTGCGGCAAGGGCCGAGAGAGAGGCTGTTTTAAGTCCCGGTGGCCCGTACAAAGTTATTAAAGTTTGCACCAGTGGGGCGGGCAATAAAGATACTCAACAGCGTCTCCACAAGTGGATATCTTTACATACCCATTGGCGGAATTCCAGAGGGTGACACTAAACATATTGTCCTCTGTATGACTTGTGCCAGTACTCCGAGTCGTAACTTGGGACTTGTTAATTGATTATCCACGTTAATCGACTGATATAAATTTGGGCCCTGTCAATCAACATAGGACAGTTTAAAAAGACTTAATTTTTTTGGTGGCGGTGTTTAATCGGTTTTTGGGTAACGTGTCTGAGTTTGGAAATTGTGACTAAATTGTTTATTGGGTACCTGTAAAAACAAATGGTAATAAACAAGGTTTAAAATCAAACTACACCTCACTAAGTGCACACATGTTTACGAAACCGGCCTCACGTCATTATTGACAGCGCATCGCGCTCAATTTACATCTCAGACCAAAAAAAAAACCAAGACATAGGTCCTGGTTTTTTATTTGGTCTGAGATGTAAATTCGAAGACAGATTATGGCTCGCCGCGCCCTCTCTCATAGAGAGGAGGCCCGTATCCCAGCAGTGGGAAAATTATAGGCTTATTATGCTATGTTTGAAGCAAATTTGTACCAGCCACACAAAACAGGCTAGTTTCTAAAACGTTCTGTTCCAACCAAACCGAAACGGGCCACAGTTGGGAAAATATATTGAAAACTGTTGGAAGTTACAAGTGCAACTAGTTTCAGGACCACAGCTGTTACTATCTTTTTGTATGTGACCGAGGGAGGAAACTTGTGTTGAATTAATTATTTAATACAAAGCGAGACGTTTTTGTTTTAATGTTGGCATTACTTTGTTTGAACTGTGGGTTGTTGCTGTTTTTTTTAATGTTGGTCAACGTTTTTCTTTTACAGAGTAGTGGTTTAACATAACATCACGCCATTATTCAACGAATAGTCAGGCAGAGGTGTACCTATAGTACACCCATATTTCGCCAGTTATGTTTAAGTCCCATGTAATAGGTGGTGAGCCTATTGCCATCAACCGGACACAAATCCAGACTCCGGGCGGCTACTGAACAATTCCAGGTAGAAAACCCCAATAAGACTGCCCGACCCGGGAATCGAACCCAGGACCTCATGCTCTGCAGTAGCGCTTCAGACCAACGAGGCAATCGTTCAAATAGCTTCTTTTTAGGATTCCGTACCCAAAGGGTGCTAACGGGCATTAAGGCTCCGCTGTCCGCCCGTCTGTCACAGGGATGTATCTCTTGAACCGTAATAGATAGACACTTGAAATTTTCAGAGTGTCTACTACTATGGCCGCTAAATCAACAAATAATAAAATAAAGCTAAAAATTAAAAGGTACTTAAATAACACGCGTCTTGTTGAAAAAATCTGATGTATATTTTAACAAGATTTATTAATGTATGCGTTGGTTTTAAAATCCAAGCATTTTCATTTATTTTTTATTTATTGTTCATGGTTACAAATGTTCACAATTTTTTTTAAAGGTTGCAAACTACGTATAGCGACAAGACCCCCTGAAAACACTGTTTTACATCGTTTTACAGTGTTTTATAACACGGTTTTAAACCTAATGCCGTTAACTTCCCGCGATGTTTAACTTTAGCGCAATCGTAATGCCGGCAACCCTCCTGGAGGGTTCACTTCCAATATGTATGGCGGCATGGCGTATGAGTTCTATGAAAAGTGGGTGGATTCGATTTCAGGAGGGCTGCCGGCACTGAAAGTGAAAAAAGTAGTTTTAAATATTGTACGATAGTAGATTATTCGTGAAGACCGCTTGGGCTAGATTGTTAACGGCCGCTTTTTATTGGTGTTATTATGTTTTACCATTAGGATTTTCTCAGTAGCAGCTCGGAGCTTGGATATGTGCCCAGTTTATAGCAGCAGGTTGTCTCCCATTACGTGGGACTTAACCATAACTGACGAAATGTGGGGTTAGACAGGAACGCATGTACTTATCTGTATTTTCAATCAACATAACCGTTATATTTTAGTACTTCCTTCATGATTACCTCTATTACGACACGAAATACCAATTAGGTATACGGGGTGTCAGACACATCGACGCGAAGCCGGTTACCATGGATTCAGTACATGATTCTGAACCCCACTGCGTTGAAATTTTTCGTCGGTTATTTAAAAAAAAACAGCTGCTCCATACATTTTGACCGCGTAGGTATGAAAAAGCAGTTTTTTTTTTAATAACCGACGAAAAATTTCAACGCAGTGGGGTTCAGAATCATGTACTGAATCCATGGTAGCCGGCTTCGCGTCGATGTCCCTGACACCCTGTATAAAAATAATACCAGCACTAAAGTGTATGTGCCTATTAGTTACGCTATATTAAAAACTATACCTACGAGCGTAAAACACAACTTCAGTCGAAAGCAATAGATATTTAATTTTGATTGAAATAACTTTTACCTTTTTTTTTTTGAAGTATGTACTAGTTTTCGCCTGCTGATTTGCTTGTTGCCTCAAAATATTTTATTTCGCATAAACCTACATGGACACTTATGAATCGTCAGGTGCACGGTCCCAATTGGTCGTTTCTTAGGGAGAAGAGATTCCACGGTTACTCTTTTAAAAATAATTGGCTTTTACAATGTTTTCAAATTACAAATGAAATGAAATTGTTTATTCTGTAAATATCGGAATCACTTTTATGACGTGTCATATAAAAAAATATTAAAAAACCTCATCTAGCATGAGGTCGGCGTTTCCTATCTGACTACTCTGAGAAGAAAGGCCGAAACAAACTCAGAGATCGCAGTCTCTTTTAAAGTCCAGACATAATCTTGGTCAAGCCATATGAGGACCATGTAGATTAGTGTCTGAAATGGTCTTTTCAAGAAAGAACCACACAGATTTCAGTGGACCTGTCCAGTCAGTGCAAGCATTTGTCAGTAATCGTGGAGCTCAACTCGACGAACAATACCAAAGAAAGGATATTTGGATAGGCCGCATCAACTACTCAAACCGCCAGACCATCATTAAAACTAACTGAGAAAGAAAAAAGTAAATGAAAGAGAAAAATAAATAAAAAAATATCCACATATGTACAGTGTTGGTTGATAGGTATGGGAGGACAGTGTAGATCTGTCAACAAGTACCAGGTACTTAACAAAATAGAAGATGGTCAACAAATGTCCACTCCACAAGGCCAACAACGTTCTGACATTCATAAAATATAAAATAATCTATATAACATATAAATAAAATAATAAAACTAAAAACCTATTTAAACCAAATGACATGATTGCCATTACAACTGTAACAAATCTGAATTAATATCCTGTCAAAAAACTAATAAAGAGTTGAAATTAGAACCTGTGGAGGCATCTACATCGCCACAAGCGAACTAAGCATCAAATACCACCAGAGGGCTTAAAACGGCCGCTTTGGCAAAATCATAATGATAATTAATATGACTCACACAAACTGTCGCAAACTGACAATTCATAATATTATCGGCGTTCAATTCATAATACGCAATTCATCTGTTTCACAGTTTTAATCTTATTTGATTAATAAAAACTAAAGAAAAATTTGCCGGTAAAATTACGGTCTTTATTTTTTTCATGTTGCAATAATTACACCAAATATGATTCTGATATGAATTGAATTGAATATGATTCAGCTCAAATATGTGTCACAGGAATTGCTGGGAATTCAGAAAATAAATAGCTTTTAGAGGAATTGCTTAATGTGGCCGTTTTAGGCTCCCTGACGTCACACAAAATCCTGCTTCGTGCAAACAGAGTTTATCGCGCGATCAGAACATCATAGCTTTCCGACATGAATCATTGGGAAGTTGCCCACCAGACCCGACACCCGTCTGGTCGGAGGATCCTCCCTTTTCTATAGAGGATGAGTGAACTTCACACCCTGTTCTTCATGCCTCTATAAACCTATAAGCTTTACAGTAATAAATATTTAAAAAAAAACTATAAGTACAGTTTCTATTGCCATTTCTATTTCAACTGCCGGAAGACGTAGCATTGAAAGGACTCCCACAAGATGGAGCGATGACCTTGTGAAGGCCGCAGGAATCGCCTGGATGCGGGAAGCACAGAACCGGTTGAAGTGGTGGTGCTTCGGAGGCCTATGTCCAGCAGAGGACATCTTTTGGCTGAAATGATGAGTGTCATTCCATACCTATTTATGGGATAACCATATCCTAAAAGCAAACAATGCCCTGCGCATTCAATACAACAATGCCTTCAGGGCGCTATTGAGGCTTCCACCTCACTGTAGCGCGTTAGGTACGTTCGCTGATGCGCACACTGACGACTACTTTTTGCGATAATGCAGAAGAAAGTTGCTTCAGTAATATCCCGAGTGAGGGGAAGCAGCAACAGCATTCTGAAGGTGTTTGCAGAGAGGTTGGATGGGCCTTCAATGGGGTGGTTTACCAAGCTACATGTTGGCAACAAAGCTTGTTAAACCTTCCTGTGATTGTTTTTTTTTTGTGTTCCTGCATGTTACTAATATAGTTTTTAAGTAAGATGTAATACTAACACCCTATGGGCCTTGATGCCAATTTTTTTAATTTATTTTTTTATATCTTAGGACCTAAGTAAAAGTATCTCCTTGTTTCATAATTAATTGGGAAAACGTTTAATGGATGATAATTTGACCAATAACAATAAATTGTTTGTGAATCGAACAATATAATTTCATACAACGAACCAACACACAGATAGACAGTTATTCTACATATTACCCAACAGCACATACCATCCCGACTCATAATACTTATGTAATATTAATAAAACAAAAGGACAACCTCTATTGCGCAATTACGCAACGATAAAACTTCATACTTGCCCGGTTATTGCGCGAAATGACCTTCTGCTCGTTAAAAAGCCTATATCTGTCTAACGTCAGGCAATTTATTTATGGTACTTAACAGTTTTGTAAATGACTACGATTTGTTTACCGGCTTGGCTTTGGCGAGGTTGCCCATGTTTTTGCAACTTTCTTCGGACATTTTTGGGTAAAAAATGGAGGGTGCTTCTGTTGTAATTATTCGAGAAAGCCAACAATTTTGCGGATTTTTAGATTACAGGAAAATAATTGCTCTAATTTCATATTCAAAATATTTTATATGGGACACGCTCAGGAAGTTCAAATCTGCCTAGCTTTTTCCCAGCTATGTTGGGGTGGCTTACAGTCTAACCTGATGCAGCTGAATGCCAGTATTTTACATGGAGCTGCCTACACAGCACGCATACAGGAACAAACAGACACACACCGGTAGTACAAGCAATACCGACCTCATCTAGTTTATAAAATATGATTGACGCGTAAAAGTGTTTGTACAAACTTACAAAACAATAAAAAGGTACATTAAAACTAACAAACAATTAAACGAACAAAACTAACAAAACAATAAAACTAACAAAACAATAAAACCAACAAAACAATAAAACTTTAAACTTTTGTGATCACGTCAGGGTCACCAATTTAGGAGTATGAGGAACAGGGTGTAAAGTTCACTCATCCCCCATAGAAAAGGGAGGATTCTCCGACCAGACGGGTGTGATGTCTGGCGGGCAACTGCCCAGAGGTTGAAGTCGGGAAGCTTGTATATATGTCTATCGCGCGGTAAACTCTAATTGCGCGATGCAGGATTTTGTGTGACGTCAGGATGTTGTGTGACGTCAGGTTGTTGTGTAACGTCAGGTCTTTGATGTAGCGATGTAGATGCCGCTACAAACTAACAAAACAATGAAACTAACAAAACAATTTGGTTAACGCATCACAGTAACCAATTATTTTCTCATTTCAAGAATGACGAACGAATGATGAACTTTGAATACTTAAATCTGAAAACCATTTTATTCAGAATTAAAATAATATGATCTTGCATTAGAATTCCATTCACGCAATCACATCAAGATATAACTTATTGAGTCAAAACTCGATGATGTTTTAAAGAGCCTTTCCCATTTCCATTACACAACAAAAGTCAAGCTTAGTAAGTATACACCAATAAACTAAGTATCTAAACGTAGCAAAGAACCACTCTATTATCTTTCCACAAACAAATCTACCAAAACAAAAATAAATCAAACACAAACGAAAATCCAAGCTTTCCGGCCGACGTTTTCCTGTTCTAACCTCAGGTTAAACTGATCTAAATACATAACAACCTCTTCACTTTTTACAGTCCCAAAAGTCTGTCTATAAATCAATTACGGTGGCAATATTTTACCAAAATACAAGTACGGAATGCTATCGCAAGATGGCAGCACTTCCGTAAGCAGTTTCGTTGTACACCGGATACAGTAACACCGCGGCAACCTGTTGAATAATTCATGGACACCCTATATATCTTACTCGGAGTTCCGACATGGATTATAATTTTAAATATTATAGATGCGCTATGCTTTATATGGTAATATGGGAGTGGAAAAATGTTGTATTCTTTCTGCCTTACAACACAAATCTTTAATTCTAGTCTCAAAGAACAAGAAACATTTTCTTTCAAGAATTATTTTTATCTGTAACTAAGGCCCGTATAACAGAAACTAACTGAACTTAAAACTAGTTTCAACCAATCAAAAGGCTTTAAACGAGTTTTAAGTAATACTTGAGTGTTGAGCGACGTTCTGTAATTCGAGCCTAAATGTGCTCGTGGCAAAGTAATAACAGCCACACGGGTCGATTATTCAGGCTAATCTACGCTTGGTCCATGAATGGGTTCACCATCTTTACGTACCAAGACCCCGTGCCTCGGAAAGTATGTTAATAAGCCGTTGGTCCCGGCTATCATTCGTGGATCTTTGACAGTCGTTACGGGTCGTCAGAAACACGAAAATCTGACCACCAGTCTTACCAAGGCGTATCGTATTAGCCATAAAATGGGTTGTGTGGAGGTCAGATTGGCAGTCGCTCCATGCAAATACTAGTATTCAGCTGCATCCGGTTCGGATGGAAGCCGACCCCAACATAGTTTGGAAAAGGCTCGGCAATGTCACTTGAGCTGCACCCTAATTTAAGATATAACTCACTTTCTTTCACGATCCGAGGATTTCGAAGGGAATTCTAAATCCATTGCCTCATAGGTTTGAAAAATTGTCTACTTAATAACTTAAATAACGCAATAAACGTGGCTGAACTGTCAAAATTAAATTGCGATCGATTGCCATTGTACGTGTGTAACGCAATTAGCCCGTTGTTTTGTTTTTTGGACGTTTTTGCAAAGTTGGGTTGCATTCTAATTCCAAGCCTTGTTAAACTTTGCTTGTCTCTTGTTCACATTCAAAAGTTAAAATAAAATAGCTAATCAATAGGGGTCCAAGCACTATCAGTAATAATGACATTACATTCAAGTAATGTCATTATTACTGACAGGCGTTTTCTCCTTAATTTCATCCGAGCAGACCTCGGTGACCCAAAGTTTAGAACAGGCTACCTTAGAATAATGACATCGCAGCATGGAATCGGTAAGTACCTACTATCATGACAGCATGGAATTAGTATGTACTATACATGGAATTATTATGTACTATACATGGAATTAGTATGTACTATACATGGAATTAGTATGTACTATACATGGAATTAGTATGTACTATACATGGAATTAGTATGTACTATACATGGAATTAGTATGTACTATACATGGAATTAGTATGAAATTTCCTACAGTTTTAAATGAGCATTCTCTATTTTCACTAGAGTAGAGCTCGGTCGCCCAGGTACTTTGTAATCACGTTCTCGAAAACCGCTCTAACGATTTCGATGAAAGTTGCAATATAGGGTTTTACGGGGGCAAAAATCGATCTAGATCTAGCTAGGTTTCATATCTGGGAAAATTCGTTTTCTCTATTTTCACCCGAGCAAAGCTCGGCCACCCAGGTACTTATGAGAATTAGGGTCAGAGCAGACAGAGCTGCGAAATGCTATTAGAGCATATGCTTTGCTGTCAAGTTTTGAGTGAAATGATATGCGCGAGCTTAAATTATAAATCATTTTATTTCTGGTTTCAGTTTGTTGTCAGATTTATAAAAACATTTTTACACGTCAATCAATAAAAACTACATGAGGTCGGTTTTTCGAGTGAAATGCTATCCGACTACTCTGAGAAAAAATACCTAAACAAACTCCGGGGTATCTCAGTCTCTTTGAAAGTCCAGACATAATCTTCTTGATCATGTCATAATTATTAGGAACATGCAGATTGGTGTTTGAGACGGTCTTCTGGGCACAGAAGAACATCACACAGATTTGAGTGGACTTGTCCAGTCAGTGCATGCATTAGTCAGTAATCGTATTAAAGCTTAACTTAGAACTTAAGGAACTCGAACACATTCCAGGAAATCAAAACAGGGGTTCAAAATAGCCTGCAAGGTTGCACGCTATTTTGAACTCTATTTTAGTTTTCACCAATGAAAAACTGCTGTGCTGTCTCTAACCTTCCTATCTTTTTTAAATCCCGCTTAGATAACGTCCAATTTATCTGGCCCTATATTTTATACAGCCTACACAAAGCCCTACCTACAACGATAAAGACCAACAAGGCTCTATTAGGCCGTAAGCAGTAAATTACATGTATGAAGATACCTATAGAAGCTCAGTGACGCATGAAGATAACGCTCCAGGCTTCCAACGAGGGTATGACTCCGAATGCTATCTCCTGGACCTTTCATCTGTAATGATTGCGATGTTTAGGGTTATTACGGTTTTAAGGAGAGTCATGTTGTTTTAGGTGTGTAGGGAATTTTTGAGTTATTTTGCTGAAGATTTTAGACATTTACGAATACATACAAAAATATTCTCATCATCTGTCTAGGTTTTTCCCAACATGTTGTGGTCAGCTTGCAGGCTAGCTGGATTCAGCTGAATACCAGTATTTTACATGGAGCGACTGCCTATCTGACCTCCACAACCCAGTTACTAGGATTATCTCTTAGTAAAGGTTTCGAACAACGCTACATGTGGCAGTGCTGCAGCAGCAGTCTATAGATTTATATGAGATTACATTCCGAACATGGCAGCAATGCCGCGCGACATTGCTGCGACGGCACTGCTGCGTGACAGTGTCGCCCTGCCGCCGTGGCAAACCAGCTATCTAATTACGCAACACATTTTCCTAAACTATTACGACTAATTTATTTCATTTTGACAGTTCAACAACATTCATTGCGTTATTCAGTTGTTGAGCAGATTTTTTTTTCGAATTTATGAAGCAATGGAATTGTTGAATCTGTTTCAAAACGATTCAGATTTTGATTGATCGTGTACTACGCAATTAGGATACTGTAGTGCGGCGTTCATCACAGCGATAACATGTAAATGTTGACACCAACTGTTGAGAAGTAAACTAGGAACAGCAGTACCGTGCAGCGGTGCTCAGAATCACGCGGCAGGCAGCACCGCTGCGTGCAGCATTATGCGGAATTATACCTTTAGACTGGTTGTCAGACTTCTGACTACCCGTAACGACTCAAAGATACACAAATGACAACCAGGACCAACAGTTTAACGTGCTTTCCGAGGCACGAAGGGGTCTCGATATGTAATGGATGGTCACCCATTCACGGACCGGCCTCAACAAGCATAGCTTAAACTTCGATCGTCCCGTGCAGCTGATATTATTTAGCCACGAGCCCCTCTTACTAAAAGTTACATAAACAACGTAGATATGTTTTTATAGATACTCTATGCAACTAAGGAACGAAAACGATCTTAATGCAATAGATATTCTCAATGGAGGATAGAAAAAAATTTAAAGGGGAAAGCTTTAAAAACATTTTCATTCAACTTCTTTTTCGGGTGGTTAGCAGAGTTTTAAAGCCGCCCATGGGCCTCTGACTTGGCTTCACATGCCGTCGAGAAATGTCTCTCAGGCATGCCGTTTTCCTCAAGATGTTTTCCTTCACCGTTTTTCGAGGAAAATTTTCATTTATTTTCTAATACTTCATTTATTTGTAATCCTTCAAAAGCAAGATTATAGATACGATAGTTTGCTGCCGAGAGTCCCTTAACATATTAATCTACTTTTCCGCAAAAAAAGCTCGTATTTCGATTCGAAACTTATTCAAATAATCCTAAGAATCAGCACTTTTGAACGTTAAAACTACATAAGACAATCCCCCAAAACACGCGCCCTTCACCACTTCCTAATGCTTTAGCTGGGAAGAAGAAGTGGGGCAACAAACTCCCCAGCGTAAGACAGTCCCCCAAAACGCCCATCCTTCACCACTTCCTAGTGCTTTAGCTGGGAAGAAGAAGCGGGGCAACAAACTCCCCAGCATAAGACAGTCCCCCAAAACACCCGCCCTTTGCCACTTCCTAATGCTTTAGCTGGGAAAAAGAGGTGGGGCAACAAACTGCCCAGCATAAGACAGTCCCCCAAAACGCCCATCCTTCACCACTTCCTAGTGCTTTAGCTGGGAAGAAGAAGCGGGGCAACAAACTCCCCAGCATAAGACAGTCCCCCAAAACACCCGCCCTTTGCCACTTCCTAATGCTTTAGCTGGGAAAAAGAGGTGGGGCAACAAACTGCCCAGCATAAGACAGTCCCCCAAAACGCTCATCCTTCATCACTTCCTAATGCTTTAGCTGGGAAGAAGAAGCGGCGCAGTTGTAATTTTCCGCAGTTATTTGTAAGTATTTATGTCATCAGTCATCACACAAAATGCAATACAATTCCGTACGTCCCATAAAGAAAGAGCTTGTTTAATCCAAAGCCCAACTACCCATTATTCAGTGTGTCCACGCTAGTTGTTTCCATACAGAGTAAATAAATCGCCCCGTGTGGAAGCGCAGTTGTCGCGCTGCGTCAAATATTGGTGTTGCCATCAATTCTGATGCGGGCCCCGCACGATATCCGTACAACATTCATTCTGTATTTACGTACACTGAAAGATGAATTTGTTGAAATGAACATAAAATTAAAATAATTGTTAAAAAATAACATAACATCACGCTGTAATCCCCGAAGGATTATGCAGGGATGTCTACAGTAACACCCACATTTCGCCAGTTATGTTTAAGGCGACGATAACCGACTTTTAATGATTTTATAATGAAGATCACGTCTAAACGAGTAGTGTTAATAATTTGGAAAAAATATATGTTAAATTAAAGTATTTTCTTAATAACTTAATATATAAATATTTTAGAATATGTTTATATTACATAGTCTAATTAATTTTTAAAGTTATATCTAATGCCGATTAAAAACTGAGAATCACGCAAAAACGATCAAGCGTATTTTTCTAAAACTTTCACCATTTTAAAGATAATTTAATTATTAATCTTTTAATATACGTGTTTTATTAAAATACCTTTTGGTTTATGTATAATAAATTAATAATGCGTCTAATTTGGGACAACGCTCGTTGATGGGCGAGTCCTATTACTGGCTGGACGCATGACGCGTTGCATGAGCTCAGCACAGAACACGCAAGCTAACCACTCAAAGCCACTGGCATATATCGGCGGTTTAAGTCTCATGTAAAATGGGGGCGAGCCCATGGCCATCAACCGACCATAAATCCAGACTCCGGGCTGCAACTGATAAAATTCCTAGTGAGAAAACTTAATAACACCTTCCCCGACCTGCAAATCGAGCCCAGAACCTCAGCAGTAGCGTTTACGACCACTAGACCTATAAATAATACCAGCCCGTTACTGTCCCAGGGCAAAGGCCTCTTCTCATACACAGAAGGCTCGAGCATTGATCACCACGCTTGCTCAAGACGGGTTGGTGATTTCAGACTTATATTAACTATAAGTCCAGGTTTCCTCACGATGTTTTCCTTCACCAATGTCAGTAATGTCCAAGATAAACTCAGAAAGTACATATGAATAGAAAAAGTCACATTGGTACTTGCCCGGATTTGAACCCACAACCTCGTGCATGAGAGGCGAGGCCTTAACCACTGGATCATCACGGCTACTAGAACTATGGGATAGGCAATTATTGATTATTAGCATTAAAATTGTATCTGAGAATGGTGATAGGTATCTACTTTAATGTACTTGCTGATGCCATGGTACCATGGAATGACAACCCTACTCACTACCATTTTTTTTTTGGGAAATTATCGTATAACTTCTCCCGCTCTGGACGGAGCGGGAGGGCGTGTCAGACTCTTACTGATTAAAACCCAGCCGTTTTCCTTCAGTGTTGCCTGTACCACCTTTTTTTTTTTTTTGAGGTTGGGAAATCATCAAATGACTTCTCCCGCTCTGGGCAGAGCGAGAGGGTATGTCAGACTTTTACTAACTAAAACCCACCCATGTTCCCTCCGTTGCTTCTGTGCCGGGGCCGCGATATCCCTTTCGGACCAACCCGCAACCCCAGCAGGCATTGGTCTTTCGACCCCGTCAGTTGGTGCCTGTTTGGCGCTTTGAGGCGCGCGTGGAACACAACGCGCCGTCGACACGGGCCTGGTCCTTATCGGACGGCGAGCTGCCCATTGCTCACCGTCTGCAAGCCCGCGGCTACGGTGGCCGGAAGTCGGCTCTCGACTCCCGACGCCCGGGGCGTCTCCTGCGGTGACTAGGGCCGCGAGGGCGTGCAGCTTGCATCTCTCTCGCGCGCTCCGCCTCCTCCTTCGCGAACATAACTGCTTCGCAGAAGGAGGTGACGGCCTCCCATGCACTCTTGCTCCGAACCATGGCCTGAACCAGGGCCGGACGCGAGAGATCGCCGCCGCCGATCGCCTCCGTGAGGACACGGCGGTGCTCCGCCCAAGCCGGGCAGACCTCCACCGTATGCTCCACCGTGTCCTCCGGGCGATCCACACAGTGAGACACCCGGGCGTTTCCTCCCGCCTTATGCGGAACAGGAACCTCCCGAAACAGCCGTGTCCGGTGAGGACCTGCGTCAGGCGGAAGGTGAGGATGCCGTGGCGCCTCTCAAGCCACTCCTCAAAGAGGGGACTTATCGCCACAATTGTGGCGTGCCCATGCCTGTACTACCTACGTCTACAATCAGTACGACTGTGTAATATTTTTACCACGACAACACCGTTCGTACCTCCATCCATATACAAGAAAAAATAAGAACGGGCCAAGAATTCAATAAATTCTAATTCTTTCCTTAACAGCTATGGCGAAAATAAACGGATTAACTGGAAAACCCGCCGCGTTGCCAACATCACCACAAAAAAAACCTTTTTTTTCTGCTTAGATGCAACAACGTTATGAAAAGTGGCCCGAGGCTACGTTTCCGAAGCGCAGAAAACTTAAAAAAGGTAACAACGGGTATAACTGGGATACTTTTTAATTGTATACATTTTTTTATTCAGGTAAGTATTAAGGAAAAGGAACAGAAGTTTCACTTCCACATAAGCCTACTAATGTTCGTGACCAGCCACGGAAAATCTCGGAAAAGCCGTCCAAGTGGATAATAATGAGCATCACTATAATTACCCCATAAAGGTAGCCTTAAGTTTGTCCACCGCACCGTGAACGGGACGAGATGATAACGCCGAAGTAGCAACAGAACATTTACCATGGCCGCGTAATCCCGTTCCTTGTTGACGTCCCATTCACGGTGCGGTGGACAAACAGTGTAAGGCACATGTCCCATCGCCGGCGATTAACGCGGTGGAGGCGAGTAGAGATAGTAACCAAAAACGAGTGCGCGACGACAACGAGCGACAGAGTGTAATATTATATACCTACTGTGGCTGATCTAGTAAAGGAGAAGAAATAATCCTTTGTTGTTGTAGTTTATGTAATTTAGGGCGAATTTCACCAATGAAACTGAACGCGTTCAGTGTGAATATTCCACGCCAATGATGAAGCTAAATGCAGTTTTTAGATGTGCTGAGCGCGTTCAGTTTCGCCCTAATAATTTAGTTTTTATTGCTTTCAGTTTCAGAATTTATGTCAAGATTACAAGAAAGTGAACCTTCTCCTCAGTTCTAGCGGTAAAAGATTCTATTGTTCAGCAAAACATCTGTTTTAGGAAGAGATAAGCTAAACAGGGCCGCACTCGGCACAAACAGTAATAAATAAACTCTTTAACAATTAAACGGAACAAAAGTATGAAAAACAAAGAGCTGTTCATTTTAATGACTGTTTTGAACTGTGGAATTATAAAAATGGGTATAAACTTTGTTGGAAACGGTGTGTTTGAGTTATGATTGGACATTTTAAACTTCACCGTTTGTGATAAATAAAAACCGGCCAAGTGCGAGTGGACTCGAAGGGTTCCGTACCACCTTACAAGATTTAGTAAAAAACGCCGAAAATAACATGTTTCTTTCTCGTAGGACCCCCTTAGCGGCAATAGTTAAATACATAATCTGTGAAAATTTCAACTGTCTACCTATTACGGTTAATGAGATACACCCCACTGACAGACAAAGGCACGGATGGATGGACGGACAGACGGACAGCGGAGGCTTAGCCACCTGTCGCTGAATACCAGCGGTTCTGTTTCGCATAGGGTCGCAGAATTATGCTGAGCGATGGCCGTTTTGCGTGGATGTGACGCATATATTCCCCCAAATTGTTATTTTCGTGTTTTGTTCTTTCCTTGCGTCATGTTTACTGCAAATAAACGTATTTTCTTTCCTTTCTTCTTCTTTCTAGTAATAGGGTTCCGTTTGGCAACCTTGGAACCCTAAAAAGTTCTGTTTGACACTTTCACTTCTCTTCTAGAATACTGAAATGATTTATGTTTGCCTGAAAGCCAAAATTATCAAAGGCTTCAAACAGAGATTATCATCGTTCCAAACTGAGTTTCAACCTCAAATTACACTCAAAAATTCAAAATTCTAAATATTTTATATAAAAAATATAGAATATTGTAAGTAAATAATGTCAAATAATAAAAAATATTATATTAAGGAAGTACGTAAAAAAAAAAGTTTAAATTGGCAACACTGGTATGAAGTTAACTGTAAAGTCAGTGTAAACTGGTCCGACTGCCTTGTTGGCAGCTCTACTGCTGAGCATGAGGTCCTGGGTTCGACTCCCAGGTCGAGCAAAGTGTTATTGTATTTTTAATCTGGAATTTCTCAGTATCAGCCCGAAGTCTGGATTTGGGCCCGGTTGATGGCAATAGGCTTACCCCCAATTACCTGGAACTTAAACATAACTGAGCACTGATGGCCCAGAGGTAACAACCGGTACTTACAAGTTGTAAGTGGTAAGTTCGAACGCTTTACTTTGTGTAAATAATGGCATCACCACTGCTCTCAAAACGGTGAAGGAAAACATCGTGAGAAAACCGGCATGTCTTAGAACCAAAAATTCGAAGACTTGTGACTTTTACCAAGCCGCACTGGGCCCACGTGGCGGATTACGGCCCACTCCCTCTCACAGAGAGGAGGCCTGTGCAGTGGGAAAATTATATCCTGATTATGCTAAACATGACTGGCGATTACCGGCGTGATGTTATGTTATAATGTGTGTTATATAACTCTAGTAACACCATCATAGATTATCTTTCGTATAAATTAGTGGGGTCCTAAATAAACTGTTATGGCTAACACCCGAACATTAATGCATCTCGTTACGGTAGTGGAACATAAAGTTGTGTTGGTCCCATATTTAACATACGAGTAGATTGAGTATGTTGGCATCAACTATGTTGGTAGTTTGGTACCAATATTAAATGTGTAGGTAATCTCTTGCTGTATGCCTTAAGGCGACGATAAATGACTTTTAATTATTTCATACTGAAGACCACGTCTAAACGAGTAGTGTTAATGATTTGGAAAAAAATATGTGTTATACTAGAGCATTTTTTTAATAACTCAATCTGTGAATATTTTAGATTATGTTTATATTACATAGTGTAATTAATTTGTAAAGATATGTCTTACGCGGATAAAAAACTACGAATAGAATCACGCAAAAACTATAAAGCGTATTTTTTTGAAACCCTCACCATTTTGAAGATAATTTAATTATTTATCTTTAAGTATACGTGTTTTATTAAAATACCTTTTGTTTTATGTATAATAAATTAATAATACGTCTTATTTGGGACAGCGCTCCTTGATGGGCGAGTCCTATTACTGGCTGGACGTACGACGCGTTGCGTGAGCTCAGCACAGAACATGCAAGCTAACCACTCAGGCCATATGTCGGCGTCTTAAGTGACAAAAAGGTAAATTTTCTTATTGAGAATTATAATAAATACAAAAATTGTTTCGAGAAAAAACAGGTTCCTGTCCTTTTCGAACACTTTTACATTGAGAATGTAAAAGTGTTCTAAAGAGGATAATGGTATCTTCTTCTTCTTCGTCGTTCCCTCAATGCTGAGGATCGCGACTACATACGTCGCGTCTCCAAGTTATGCGGTCTTCTGCAGTGTGGACCGCTTGGTAAATGCTGCCTCCAACAGCCTTGTTGATCGCGTCTGACCATCTCACAGGTGCTCTGCCTTGAGCGCGTTTTCCTTCCACCTGGCCTAGTAACATAAGCCTTTCCAAATAATGCTATCTATACTTTATAGTGAAGTAAAATTTGTGAGTTCGTATGTAAGGGATAATCTTCGGAACTACTGATTCGATTCCGAAAATTCATTCACAAATGGGAAGGCACAGTATTGCTGCGTGTCATAGGATATATGTTATGGTAAAAAAAGAAATTTCACGCGGACGAAGTCGCGGGTAGAAGCTAGTTTTATATATTTTTATTAAAAAATCATCTTTTATCTTTCCTTCTAAACATAAGCAAACCCATGCTGATCCTATAACTCAAACCGTCATCATCATCTGCCGAGCCTTTTTCCAACTATGTTGGTCGGCTTCCAGTCTAACTGCATGATGCAGCGGAATACCAGTATTTTACATGGAGCCACTGCCTATCGGACCTCCATAACCCAGTTACTGGGTAACACGACACAACTTGCTAAGACTGCTTCTCAGACTTTCGGACTTCTGACTGACTGACCCCTTCTTCTTCTAAGCGTGTCTATGGTAAAAATAACACGAAAAAATATATGTTTTTTAATTTGTTTGGCCCAAAACTCAGCAACGCCAATACCGTTCACTGACGCAACCATTAGGTCCAGGTGTCCAGGGTGCAGGGGACATGGCCTGCGGCGCTAGATGGGAGGTGAGCCATTAACTGTGGACAGACGCCGCATTCACCCCGGAGATCTGAGCCGTCCATTATCCCCCACTTGTGGAGGTTGTCCTTGCTGCGACCTACTTGGGTACGAAGTCTATTTAAGATTTTCCAAGTAGGCCGTGGTAACTTGTGCCCGGATGGGAGGTCCTCTGGTGCTTCGGTGAAGAAATCAGGGGGCTTAAGCAGTTCTTGCCAAAGATCACGTCTTAATTGACCCCTAACGACTGTCAAAGATCTACAAATGACAGCTGGGACCAACGGTTTAAGGTTCTTGCACACACGTCATTCGCTCAACGTCAAGTCACCGATCAGTCACGTCAAAAAATATAGTAACGTAGAAGTTGTAGGACATTGGCTACACATATCAGTCTCGTCACTACCGACGCGTATCAGTCGACATCGCGTCACCAGCAAGTCAAAACTTGTATTGCTACGAAAGAAACATGGATATAGAAAAATTTATTGAGTGACTATGACTGACTGACTGACTATCTATTTCTTCACACACGTCTCTGAACTGACGTTGACGTGACTGACGTGTGTGACCTTTAACGTGCTTTCCGAGGCACGGAGGGGTGTTTATATGGTACTCAGAGTCCACGCTACCAGTGAAATCCATTTGACGAAGCGCTAGTGTCTATCTTATTACATCACACTGCATTTAAAAAAAATTGTCGTTCTCAATTTTGCTTCGACCTTCGTGGCGCCGCACTCTATGACTCAAACATCATTTACATTTTGCCCAAAACTTTCGAAGCAGCACCCTCCAAGTCCATCTCTGAATACATTGATAATAAAACCATCGCATTTAATAAAAACTGCTCTCATGTCGAAGTTACAGAACATCGTTTCCCTTTTACAGCGAGTTTCGTTTGATATATTTAAATAACAATAAAAATTCTACGAAGAAAAAGTTTGTTCGGGGCAGCTGAATAAGTGAGATGTCGTTAAGATAATACGATACGATGACGACACGACTTTTCAAATTGAAACACTGTCAGAGAATGACAGTTGTAATTTGAATAGTCGACAATTTTCGATAAGCAATCACAGTCTGTTCATTATAATTTGTTCCGTGACGCAATTGGTAGCACTGTTCTGTCAGTCCCCATTTTGAACTCTATTAGTATTGAAACTAAGCTTTGCAAGCAATGGTGCAAGGTGACGGCAAGGGACAAGTTATCGTGAACGGTCTGCAATTTCCCTAACTTTA
Source organism: Agrochola lota (assembly GCA_947364205.1). Taxonomy (NCBI): domain Eukaryota; kingdom Metazoa; phylum Arthropoda; class Insecta; order Lepidoptera; family Noctuidae; genus Agrochola; species Agrochola lota. The sequence goes on along the minus strand of OX376225.1, from coordinate 3,702,878 downwards.
TCAATCAATCAATCAATCTTTATTCGTGAACACAGGTATTACAATAAAGGTCTTATGTATACATTCTAGTCGAGCTCTATGTCATACCAATTTCATTGGTAGGACACAAGTCTGAATCTATACAACACAAAGTCACGAATGATCGAGTAAATAATGTCAATTAATCAGTTATAATTTTATTTTTACATGCATGTCAATGGTAAATTATATTAAAGAGCTAGTAATGTCATATTTCATCATGAAATCTTTACCTATGTAAAAGATACCTACTCCCCAGCAGTGGGAACATTAAAGACAGATTATACTTCTTGATGCCATCTTATTATTCTTCGGGTGATCAATTCAAACATGATAAAAAAAACATTAATTATGGGCTACTGAGGTAATCATAGAAATATAAAATTCTTTTAACTGTGGTAGTAACCTAGTTTTAAAATATTCGTATAAATATTAAGTCCTACCTACTTCTAAATAATACCAAATATCACTAAAACACACATAACTTTAGAGAACTTGTCAATTCAATTTCAATCCGCTTTTACCAAAGATTGGAACGTTAGATTCGCCCTACCGTGTCAAAAAATAGTCACGTTTCGGTTTCGTTTTGACACCTCTAACACACAATGGTGTAGTGACTTGACTCGATTATCATGGAAACGCTATTTAATAATGCGTGCGCCACTGTTCAGTATGGAGTTTTTCTTTTAACTAAGTACGGTGAGGGCAAATCTAGAGATTTAAATCTTTGGCTTTTACCCACAAAACCAATAATGAACCTATTATCAAAATGATTGGAATTTAAACCAAATCTTTTCATTTTGTATGTAAATAACAAAATTAATTTCCCGGAAAATGTTACCTAAATAAATACACATTTCACAGAGTTATAATGATTATTAAGCTTGGTAATCTTCTAATTGACGTTTATTATAAATTTTATAGAATTCTGGTCTGAAATATCCGGACAGTCCGGACACCTTTTGTTTGTTAAAGCTCTTTGTTAAATAAACTGTGGAACTGAACTGATAATGGATGAAGCTTTAAATTATAGGAATACTAGCGACAAACCCCTGCTTCGTACGGTTTTTAAGACTTGACAACACTTCAAGATTTCTTTATTATAAGTCAGTTTAGTAAATAAGTTTTATGCACATCAACCTTCCAGAATAAATTCTGTAAATGATGGGGAAATTCGCATCAAGATCCGTTGCGTAGTAGAAAAGAACAACGAGGTCACATAGACAGACACGAAAAGCGACGTAAAGGAATCTATATAGATGATATAGATTGGTTTTTAACTGCTGTAAATTGTGATGTGTTTAATACTTAAAACGCTACAAGATTCTTTTGGCGCGTGGTCAAAATCGGAACTAACGCTGCCATCTTGTTTTTTCAATACATTTCACAAAACAATTGAACTAATGCTTACCAACAGCGCCCTCCTGTCAACGTCATTCGAACGCCAAAAGATCTTTGTAGCAGTATAGGTAGATCGATTTCGGAAACGGTAACAATTTCTGTTTCAGATGACTATTAGGGTAACTGCACGAAAAGAAATTTCCGCAAATGGACTTTTGAAAGAAACTTGCGCGAAAGGTCAGTTGCGCGAAAAAGTTGCGGTAATGAGATTACTTCATAATATCTCGCCTGTGTTCTTTCAAAGGGTTGGGGCAGGGGTGCATAATATGCTGTGAATAGTACAGTCACAATTCGCCAGTTATGTAAATTTCAGTTACAGACAGACTGGAAGTAAATAGTCCAATTAGGTGTATTACAAAATCTAACATTATTTTACAACAATCTAAGTAATACAGTGTTCTAACATCGCTGACCCAAAACTGCTCATCCTTTTAACATCAGTCTGGCACACACTTTTCTCGACAAATAGGCAAATAAATCTTTTTAAATATAATTTATTGCGAAAAAGAAATAAAACAATAATTACATTTTGCACCTTAATTTTGTAAAATAATTTCTTCCACCTTTTAATTTATGATCGTGAAGTGTAAACGCGTAATTAAGAAAAGTTTTATATAATTTAAATTCTTCCAGTTCCCTTGTAAATGGGGATGAAATTATAAATAATTTGTCTACGTTTTACAAAATTTTGAGACGACTATGAATTTTATTTTGGTTGATAAACATAACCAAACATCACGCTTGTGTTCCCCTAAAGGGGTAAAGAAAGACGAAGAAAAATAAAGAAAATATGTTTGTTTGCGATAAACATGACGCAAAGAACGATACCACGAAAATAACAAATTGGGGGAAAAAATGCGTCACAGCCAAACGGCCATCGCTCAGCATAATGCTGCGACCCTATGCGAGACAGAGACCCAGCGCTGGTTTTCAGCGACAGCCGGCATTAACGTGATGACGTCAACCGGTGCAGGATATAGTGAAAGGATAGACAGGTGCGTATTGTACATTGTAAGTACTAATTTTTAGCCTATGTCGTCCATTGCTGGGCAAAGGCCTCCCTTTCTTATTTCCACTCCTCTCTGTCTTGAGCTAGCGTGAACCAATCCTGTCTGTAGGCTCAGCACTAACATTTAACCATTTATATTTAACTAGCTGCGCCCCGCGGTTTCACCCGCATAAGTCTCGATCCCGTGGGAATATCGGGATAAAAAGACTACCCATGTGCCTTATTCAAATCTGTTCAGCCGTTTTAGCGGGACAGCGTAAAGGTGTGTCCAAACATTGAGCGGCAAGAGCGCGGCAGCAAAACGCGGCGTTTGCAGGACACATTTCTGCCGCGCTCTTGTTAGGACCAAACCGACGAATGTTTGCGCGGCAGTACTGCGCGGTACATCCAAGACACGCCGCGCTTCAGTTGGCAATATCAATCTGCCTATCCTTTAATACATCCAGACACAATTAGTGACGAATGTTTCTTATAAATGTTTGTGCGCGGCAGATAGACAGAAGAGTTCGCGCGCGGCGGTCGTCCAAACACAGCGCGGCAGCCACGCACGATTGCCGCTCAATTTTTGGACACACCTTTACAAACAAACAAACTCACTTTAGCATATATTATAATAATATTAGTTAGGATAGGGGGCGAGGTTATTGCCATAAACTGAGTTCAGATCCAGCTGCTTTCGAGAAATTCCTGATATGAAATCCAATAAATGCCTGCTTGTCAAGACCGTCTACGAAACCGATACCGTAAGCAAAAGTGCAATCTAGCAATGATTTTATTAGAAAAACTCGTGCAAACACAACATTTTTTTTTACATAATAACATCACCCCTGTATTCCAGGGTTAGGCAGAGATGTACATATAGTACATCCACATTTTGCCAGTTATGTTTAAGTCCCATGTAGTAGGGGTCGAGCCTATTGCGATCACCCGGGCAAAAATTCAGACTCCGGGTGCCTACTAAAAAATTCCAGATGAAAAAACGCAATTACACTTTGTTCAACCCGGGAATCGGACCCAAGACCTCATGGTCAGCAGTTATAGCGCTTGCGAACACTAAAACGAGGTAGTCACATTTTTATTTACTTACTAGCTGACCTGACAGACGTTGTCCTGTCAGATTTTCCGGGAAACTATTCCATTTGTTTTTTTATTCTGGCTACTACAAACATAAAAAATATATATAGCCTTATAGTTCCAGCCGTTCTCAAGTTAAGGCTTGTGCAGACCAGCGCGACTTGTCGCGCGACGTGACACCGGCTATTGCTATACTGTGAAGTTTTCTTAGAAATTGTATTGTTCGTGTCGCGTCGCGCGACAAGTCGCGCTGGTCTGTACAAGCCTTTATGCGCTTACCAACGAACAGCATTTCATTTCTACTACGGAAGATTACTAAACAACAAGTTGCCAGAACGGATGCAAACACATGCATGATGCAAGAGTACACCGAGTACAGCGAGTACAGTAAGTACACGTGTCGCCATGATTATGTCTGTGCCACGGCTTGTCGATATTCAAAGGCAATAGAAAGGCAGGCTCTGAATACCTCGTTACTGGGACCTTCTTCATGCACAGAGAAGCTGCAGACAGAGACTACGAAGATAATTTTCAAAGAATATGATGTACAAACTTCTACCCGCGACTTCGAAGGCCAAATCAATCTATTTATTAAAGAAATAAAGATGACAAATAGACAGGTACTGAATAAATTAACAGACTTGGTTTTTACGCGGTAGAAGAACAGCGTTGCGAGACTTGCATTTTTTTACACGTTATGTTTTTGATGGGATATACATTTTTAAATACTTCTTAAACTAAAAATATATTTAATAAATAGAGGTCCGCCGGTGTCGGGAGCAGGGTCCAAGCTACCGGTGGTTAGGACTGCTGAGACAGGCACCTCCTCACAATGCGAGCCGTATCGAGGAGGACTTCTGAATCAGACCTTTGATCCAACCGCATAACGAGAGCGGTATATTATTAGTATAGATTAAAAAAAATATGCGGCGCCCACCCTAAATAAATTGAAATAAAAGCAGAAGGATGAAGATTTCTTGTAACTTTTCAGGTTGACTATATGCAAACTCAAATCATTTATTTCAAATGAACCAATTACAGGTACTTTTGAATTGTCGGGGTCGGTCAGTCAGAGATATGACGCTAGTTGCCATTCCAACGCGTAGTAGGTTCCTATGGAGAAGAACGGGCAAGAAACTCCACGGATACTCTTTTAAATCAAAACATTGTTACAAAATATTGGTTTGGGGATTACATCGCTGATAAAATGCTTGGCTCAATGCTGGTCCTGCTCCACAACCACAACTATTTGATTAACATTTGAAAAAACAGTTGTAGCTGCCGAAGAGTTTAAGTCCATTTTTGCATTGTATAAAATCAATTTCCTTTGTATTATATAATTTCAGAGCACAGGTGTGAGTACTATGTACTAATGAGCTAACATTTACCGGGTAATACGTCTTTTATTGACTTGAATGTGCCCTGGCGGCTGTGAGTATGTCATGCTCACTCAAATGTCTCGCTGATGGTGGCGCGTGTGTTGGATCGTTTAGCTCCCTTCAAAATGGTTGAGCTGAATGGTGCTAATCCATGCGTCATTTTCGTGAACGGGCGCCGTCAGTTGGGACTGGTCAACTCTTAGCTGATTTAAATTTTTGAATTGTTTTTAAGTTTTTATTACGGACGCTTCTAACGTGCACGTCTTTCTACATTGTTCTCACATGTTTAATTTCAACATGAATGATGTAACCAATATTTTGTAACAATTTATTTAAAAGAGTGTCCGTGGAGTTTCTTGCCCGTTCTTCTCCATAGGTACCTACTACGCTTTGGAATGGGCAACTAGCTTCATATTTCTGACTGACCGATTCCTTGACAATTCAAAAGTGCCTGTAAATGGTCTAATTGAAATAAATGCTTTGAGTTTGAGTTTGAGTTACCTCATTCATGTTGAAATAATACATGTGAGAATAAGTGCAAGAGATAAGTGCTACACAGCTTGAACTATCGCGACAATAACCGACGTTCTTCTCCATAGGAACCTACTACGGTTCCTACGGAGATGAACGAGCAAGAAACTCCACGAACACTCTATTAAATCAGAATATTGTTACAAAATATTGGCATATTATATGCCTTAATGAACTTCGGTTTCTTCAACAATTTTGTGTAGATCATCATTTTGACTATCTTTGCCTTTCTCAAGAAGCTGCGGCTAAATATAATTTTATCTTCAAACTGTAAAACTGTCCGTTAAAATATTGTTTTGCCATCATCTTGTTATTTATGTTCGTTTGTTACATTCGATCAAATTAATCCTTACACCCAAATCTTGCGTAAAATATAACAAAAAAAAATAAGTAAACATGAGTTTGTACATGTTCTTTGTTTTTTAGGGTTCCGTACCTCAAAAGGAAAAAATTTAACCCTTATAGGATCACTTCGTTGTCCGTCCGTCAGTCAGTCAATACCCTTTTTCTCAGGAACGCGTGGAGGTATCAAGTTGAAATTAATATCAAATACGTAAGTCTATGATCCCTTGGAACTCTAAAAAAATCAAGCTTCTAAGTCAACACAATAAAAACCTACAGGGTACTTCTCGTTGACCTAGAATCATGAAATTTTGCAGGAAGCAAGGTCTCACAGCACATGGAAAAGAAAAAGTCCGACGTATGGTAGAACATGTTTTTCAACCACAATGTTTAGTTTATTTTTGGAATAAATTCATCCAAACTACGGAACCCTTCATTGTGCGTTTTTCCTGTTCAGTAACCTTTTCTATAACAGCCGCCGTAACAAACTCTCTGATTTCTCACACTACTCTGTATTTTGTAGAGGCGCAATGCAAACTACATACATAGGTAAAGACTCCGACTACGGAGCACCCTTTATGTATGGACAGTCTTACATGCTCTATATTTCGCTCTACAGGGTGGGAAATATCCCCAACTTGAGGCAAAGTTGCTCTATGCACGGTAAAGATGAAAAACTTAGTGGCTATAGGTATTCATAAACTCAGGGACTATTTCAAATGATTGGATAGGGATTGGAACTCCCTTGAGAATTTCTTGCAAATAAGAATTTGCTTCAAAAAGTCGGGGTTAGACGTGTAGAACTAGCCTCATACATACATATACTTATCAAATCAGTAAAAATTGTTAAAGGAGATAAGTGCAACAAAGAGTATGATAAGCTATTTCCCATCTGTGCGGGCCCTATCAGAATACCAGCGCTGCGACATTTTTATTTATTTTTAAATGTCGCGGCATCATGCTGAGAAAGGAGCCTTTTGGCCTGGTACAGGACTTCCTTCTGTTTTAATGTTACTTTTAATGTTTTAATGATACTTTGTTTTTTATTTATGTTTAATGTGTTTTTAGTTTAATGTGTGATTTCCTGTGCGAATCTCAATAAATACTTTTTCTTTCTTTCTTTGTTTCTGTAAAGTTTTACCCGTAGATAAAAAAGTAGATTATTTGGTAGGTCTGGAATATTATTATAATGAAGAATATAAAGTTAATGTTACAAACAATACAACACACGTAGGGTTAGAGAGAACAAACTGGTTCAACCACAGATAACAAATTATTATGGTAAGAGAACATCTAAGTATTTGGTACCTAAAGTGTTTAACAAAGTAGATTCATTAAGAGAAAAAGAAAAATTAGTAAAGGATCACTTAAGACAAAATTAAAAACATTATACAGGATAGCAAATATAATTAAAAACATTGTTAATATATAAGTAGTAGGTATGTGCGTAAGGTGGTGCATTGTTATGTAAAAGAGCGCCTCTCGCCATCAAACGTAAAAGTTTGGCGAGTTTAGAATTAAGTAACACCTCTGTATTTATAACATCATTTAAAAAAAATAAAAAATAATTGCCTCTACATCAAGTTTGTATAATTTAAATTCATTATTCAGGTCAAATAACTTACTGACATCGATTACTGCGTTTGATATCTCGGTAAAAAGTTTAAAAAATAAATTATTTGTTTTTATTGAAGCAATGATGGCCCAATGAGGAACAGTGGTGATTCGAACCCAGGCAAGGACTTTACTTTGTGTAAATTATTTCATCACCATAAAAAAAAGTACAAAATATATTTTGTTTAGCAGACCTCAGTATTCTATCTGGCCCTATCAGGATACCAGCGCTGCGGTATTTATTTTTAAATATCGCCGCATTATGCTGAGATAGTGGCCTTTTTGGCCTCGCACAGGTCTTTACTTTTCTGTTTGTATTTTAATTTTATATTTTTATTTTTTATTATTACTTACTGTTTGTATTTCCTGTGCGTGTCCCAAATAAAATATTTTTCTTTCTTTCTTTCTTTCTTTCTTTCTATCTTATTTTCCTGTTCAGACCTGCTTATACATAATAAATCAGTGTCACTGCTCTCCCTAGGGAGTGGACAGAGGTCCTGCTACAAGTGCTTTCAGTCCAAGACGACAGACACAAAAACTGCGCTTTCGAACGAAGCATTCATCTTTATACAAAATATAATAAATTGAATAGGGATGATGACAATTTTTTTTTTTTAATCCGTCATGGAGATTATTAAAAAATATTGGACACGTGTTTTTTCTTTTTTTGCAGAATTTAAAGATAACGGCGATACATTTAGTTAAAATGTGCCATGACGTCACGAGTATGTAGATTTTATGCTTACTTGTGACGTAGCGACCCCCACTCACCAACTTATAAAATGCGTTTTATCTAAGTATTTTTTTATTAATATGATAAAGCAAAAAATACGTGTCTAATATTTTTTTATTATCTGACTGACGGACTAATTAGAATTTCTTTTTTTTACCCAGGCATCATCCCTATTCTGTGTGTGTGACCGCATTGATCTTCTAAACTGCGCAACGGATGGTGATGCGGGGTAAATAAATACTTTTCTTTCATCTTTCTTCCTTTCTAAATATACTTAGGTTTTTTTTACTGTCGCAAATCAAATTTTGATCAACCTACTACCTGATACCGAGCTGAAATTTGCATAAAAACGTAAGAAAATTTTAATTCGCGGGCTTACACCCAGGCGCTTTCGGCTTAACTATACCACAGAGCGAATACATACATTCACGACGATTTAGGAAAACGGAATGTTCCCAGAAAAACTTTTACTAAAAAAACGCGACATTAAATCTCCATTCCTTTTTTCTCTTCGTCCTTGAACCTTCAAGAAAGAAAAGGAATGAAATAAAGCTACGATATTCTGACGACAGAAAATCAAATTATTTGCGACAAATCCGAGGCCAGGCGTTACAGTATATACCTACTGAATATTCATGTAACATTGAACGGAATAATTAATCTTAGTATGGGTGGCTGTATATGATCGTAGATAGGTAACAATTAAGGGTTACTGTATCGTTTTTGTAGAGTTCCTTTGATTCTGTGAATTGTGTGTCAGTTTTAATCGTGTATCTTCGATTGCATCATGAAACATTCTGGAAAAAAACCGGCCCAGTGCATGTCGGATCACTCACAATGTAGGGTTCCATTACATAGTTGGGATGTTTTTTTCCCAAGAACAACTTTAACATTGTAGTTGAAAAACATGTTCTTCCATGCATTCCAACTGCAAATGTAAGTTTGTACGCATATTATTGGGAGATTTATCATGTTATTTTAAGCCCATAGACACCTTACGTCGACATTAGATTCAGAGCAAATTGGCTTTGACAGACAGATGGACAGGCAGACACACGAGTGATCCTAAGTATAAGGGTTCCGGTTTTTTTACGGAACCCTAATTACAACGAAGCGATTTTAGCGAAATATTACGAGAACCAATCAAAAACGTTTTGGAAAAAGTCACATTGATATGCTCAGGTTTTCAACCGCCAACCTAATACATACACGCAAATACAGCCTTCAGACGATAAGGAGTACCTTCCTATGAATCTAGTAACAATACAAATTGCTCTCAAATTGGACAAGCCCTAAAGTTTATATTAATTAGGGGGTGCGCCCAAATTGTCGGCATTCCACTAGATTAGTTACACCCAACCGCAGCCCAAGTTTGGGGTTCCTACCCTAGTAATCGTTTGCACAATAGGGTACCTTTCCTTGACTTGACAGAAGACTTATGGTTGGTTCGCTAAGGTTTTTATTACCAGCCATATTTGTTTTATTTTTGTATCCACTACGGGGAAGCTCTTGGCCTGCATCGGTCCTGATGGTAAGTGATGATCAGGCCGAAGGTGGAAGCGAGCTTCACGCGGAATCCTCAACCACAAAGGAACTGGCTATCTTACCGCTAACTGCCGAAACACAACAAAACTGTTAACATTTTTGGTATGGTGACAGATTTAGATAAGATGGTGGTAACTGACCGGACTTAGAACAAACCCTACCACCAAGCAAACCGAGCAGATTTTTTATCCACCACTGGGAATCGAATCCGGGGCCTCTAGGTCTGAGACAGGTGGTCTAACCACTAGACCACCAGAGGCGGTTTAAAATAAATTCATACATGTGAAAAAGCTGTGAGTTAGCTTTTTCATCCCCATGGGTATAAAGTGTGAGTTTAGACACAGAAACTACAGAAAGCATCCTGTTACGATCCTTACATACTCCTTCGTAGTCATACAACACATCATACATAAGTACCTCTTTAATATTTTTTGTCAAAGCCTCACTGGAAAGAATATCTAAAACAAAAATTGTATGTCTGTTTTTAAATTTAAGAAACGAAGGAATAGTAGTTTACCTTTATGTGAAAAAGTGTCATTATATATAAAAAATAAATAAAAATGTTATGTACAAAACAAAAAAGGAGCTACATCTGCCAACAAACTGCTTTGTAGTTTGGCAGAGGTAATAGTGTCTTGTAAAAGAATATTTCTGTGAAAAAAAACTTATTTTTTTTATTTTTTTTGCAACTACACTGTTTGCGAAGTTCTCGCAACCGGCGTAGTTGTATGACTGACCTTTCTGAAGAACATCACCACTAAGGAGTTGTATGTCCTTCTAGGGCGTGCTCTCCTGGTGATTCCACCAGTTACCTGTCTACTGCATGGCAGTAGCCTCTTCTTCAACGCAGAAAGAGCAGTTGTCACCACATTTGGCCATAGCTCGGCCATCCGTAATTCAGTGGTGAATTGAATCACATTTAATTTATTCACACTAATTTATTCATCCACAAGCCTTGTGCCCTATGTCGTCTCCCATCGGCAACTTCATATGAGCCTTAGGAGAAGAGCTTTTAAAAAACAACAAACTTTTACTTATATATCTACAAAAGTCCAAGTAGGTACCAATTTCCGCAATCTAATAAAACCGGCCAAGTGCGTGACGGACCCCGCACAATCAAGGGTTCCGTAGTTGGAATGTATTAATCCCAAGAACAAACTTAGCTTTGTAGTTGAAAAACATGTTCACCTATACAGAATGTATGGGAGAACATGTTTTTGCAACCGCAAATGTTCGTTAACTTGTAAAGCCTACTTCACTGTGATAGTTTTCGTTAAGCCGTTTTGATCCCGACTGTCATTCGTAGATCTTTGACAGTCGTTACGGGTCATCAGAAGCCCGAAAGTCTCACAACCAGTCTTTCAAGGGGTATCGTATTGCTCAGTTACTGGGTTGTGGTGGTCAGATAGGCAGTCGCTCCATGTAAAATACTGGTATTCGGCTGTATCCGGTTAGACTGGAAGCCGACCCCAACATATGTAGTCGGGTCAAGGCATGGCAGATTGATTTTTAATAAGTAGAAAGATAAATTCATAACGTGGGTACGTCATATTATCACGCCTGTCTTTACTGTAGTGGTAGGCAGAGGTAAATAATACACCCACATCTTGCTAATTATTTTTAGTCCCATATTAGGGGCACGAACTTAGTAGTATATTGGGCATAATACTCAAATACGGGACACCACACTTATTCCACAGAAAAAGCAACAAATTAAACAGTGAAATCGAAAATAAAAAGACTATTAAATAAATCTGTCGGCAAAAACCAATTCAATAAAATCCCTAGATAATTAAGCACACAATTATTAGCACAAACTGAAATTAATGCCTTTTTAATTATTACTTTGACGCAGTATCAAGAGATTAAACGGTACTCATTAAGGTTTAATTTACAGATTATTTAATAAAGAGAGATGAAGTGTCTTGTTGCTGTAAAATCGCGCTCACTTTACACCTAACCCCGAGGCCATGAGCTACACGCTTAAGCGACAAGCGTTTTGCGTGACTGCGAGCGACAGCGGCTGCGGAAAAAACAAATTAAAGCAATTGTATATTAGAGTATATTTGGAGGAGCTCGTGTCTAAGTAATAACAGCCGCACGAATCAATCCATCAGGGTAAGCTACGCTTGCCGGGGTTGGTCTGTGTATAGGTGACCATCTTTACGTACCGAGACTCCTCCGTGCCTCAGAAAGTACGTTAAGCCGTTGGTCCCGGCTCAAAGATCCACGAATGACTCGTGGATCTTTGACAGTCGTTAAGGATCGTCAGAGGCCCGAAAGTCTGACAACCAGTCTTATCAAGGGGTATCGTATTACCCAGTTACTGGGTTGTGGAGGTCAGATAGGCAGTCGCTCCATGTAAACTACTGGTATTCGGATGCATCCGGTTATACTGGAAGCCGACCCCAATATAGTTGGGAAAAGGCTAGGCAGATTGATATTAGAGCACTATTCGAGTATGCCACAGGCCACGAGACACCGCGCCGCAACTTGCGGAGCGCCCTAGAGAAACAAGTGCCACGCGTGTGTGTAGTTTGACGCAGAACGCGTCGCAAGTCGTATCGGTCGAGATTCGTGAACTAAAGGATTTTTTTTCTTTAGTGACCTTAAGATTCGTTAGTCGACATTTTAATCAGTCAGGTAATCACAGGTCTGGTACTTGTTGACAAGCCAACACTGTCCTGGGAATACCAAAACACTCTAATTCGACAACACTACATTTTCAAACAGTAACCGTGGAGTTACAGTCAGTAACTATTGTTAGCGCGTTGAGCAATAAAAGAGTGGACTGTATTTTTAGGCAATGGTTTTTTCCCGTGCTTTTAACAAATGATGAACTGTCCCGGACAAACAATAAGGTAAGTGAGGAATATCGTCCGGCGCGGTGGAGTCCGTGGAAGCGAGTTTCTTGCCGGCTCTTCTCCATAGGAAACAACCAATTGGAACCGTGCACCTAGCTTCTGAAGGTTTCATGTGCCCATATAGGTTTATGTGAAATAAAATATTTTTAATTTAAATCATTGTGAAGTTTATCGGAGTGCGCGAATAAAGTAATTTAAAATCGGGCATTAAATTATAAGTATACTTGTAAACTATACTGATTTTATTAGACTTAACCATAAAACATGTGTAGTGGTCGGAAGTGCTACTGCTGAGTATGACGTCCAAGGTTCGATTCCCTGGTTGGGTAAGGTGTTATTGGGTTTTCCATCTGGAATTTCTCAGTAGTAACCCGGAGCCAAGATTTTTACCCGATTGATGGCAATAGGCTCGCCCCCTATTACATGGGACTTAAACATAACTGGCGAAATGTGGGTGTACTATAGGTACTCTGCCTAACCGTTCGGGGAAAACAGGTGTGATGTTATATTATACGTAACTTGAATCTTTTAATTCACGCAGAAACAACAGCCGTTCATCCCTATTAAATTTTCACGCCTAATACCGGCAGGAAGTTATTAAAAATTATAATTTCCTCAAAAATACAAAGGGGTCGTCGCCTGTAAATTGATTCCACGGTAAATTGGAAAATCCCCTGAACCCAGGGTCACTTGCGATAAAAAATACCACCGAAAGGCTGGCTAACACCGCTGTAAATAAAATTATACAGGGTTCGAAATGAAGTCACAGTTTTGGGTTCTGTATAGGTATTAAGATTTCTGAAAAATAACTGGTATATTTCATTGAAGCTTACTTCTTTGAGGTAGTCACATAAGACGCAAATGACAATTGATCGCATTCCGTTTCATTTCAGTTCTATTAAATGTAGTAAGTTATGTCAAGTAGATATGTTAAGATTTTTTAGTTTAATCAATAAAAGAGAGAGCTCTTTATGTTTAATTGTTATTTTTTAGTTGTTATGTTATTCTTTAGTTGTTTTGAATGTTGCACCTATGTTTAGTAGTTAGATAGCTAATTAAGTAGGTACTTTGTTGTTTAATTTTAGTTGAGTATATTGCTGTTTAAGTAGTAGATTCATGATACATTATATTTCGTTGTAATATATCTGGGGGCTTAAAACGGCCACATTACGCAATTCCTCTAAAAGAAATTCATTTTCTGAATTCCCAGCAGATCATTAGCAATTCCTCTATGGTGACACATATTTTACCTGTATCATATTTAATTCAGATCATATCAAACTCATATATGGTGTAAATAATGCCGCATGAAGAAAATTAAGACCGGAATTTTACCGGAAAATTTTTCTTTACAGTTTTTATTAATCAAACGAGATTTTTATTTTATATTTCTATAGTTTAAATGTTATTTCATTATAATACAAAACTGTCAAACAGATGAATTGTGTAATATTAATTGAACGCAGATAATATTATGAATTGTCAGTTTGTGACAGTTTGTGTGATTCATATTATGATTCTACCAAAACGGCCGTTTTAGGCCCTCTGATATAAATAATATTAGGTAATAATAATTGATAGCCACACTATTGAATTAGGTCGAAGATCTGAAATGACAGAGGCAAGAGTTAAAAAAGAAAAATTAAAATCATTTCAGCAATATTATATACTGTATCCATAAAAATTACTAGTGTGTACCACAAGATTGCTTCAAAGAACCTTTTAGGTAATTGATCCCGGAGAGAGTGACCCTAAAAGAAAATAGCTTACGGGCCCCTAAAACCCTCGTTATTAATGTTCAAAAAGGGAGCGATGCAAATTTGCCCACAAATAGAAATTCTTCTCATTAACCCAGGCTTAATGACGTATTTTTAAAGTAAAAACCAGCTAAAGAAATGCGTGGCTTTAGGTAAGAGACGAGGCTTAGGAATAAACAGTAGGGTCGCCATGTTTTTTTAATACACATACACTTTTACATACTTTAGATCGTTTCAGGGTAAGAAAAATTTCAATGAGGTAGGTGTTACATAATAATATTGTATTAGGAAAAGAAAATTTGATTCTCTCAACAGTCGTAAAGTTTATATTCTTCCTTAAATTAACAATCCTACATAAGGCGTAACGGATCCTTGGCCAAGGTTCTGAAAGCGTTTTCTATCCACAAACGCAACTAAAAGTCAGTCTGCTATTTTTAGGGTTCTGTTAAAAGAGTTAAAGCGTGCCAAACGGAGCCGTATTACTATGCCTCCCCTATCCATCCGTCCGACAGTCTGTCAGCGGGCTGTATCTCATGAACCGTAATAGTTAGACAGTTAAAATTTTCACAGATTGGTTAGTTCTATTGCCGCTATAACAACAAATAATACAAATTTAATAAAGTTAATAATTAAAGGGGTCCCGACCCAATACAAGAAACGTGTTTTTTCGGCGATTTTTGCTCGATCTTAATACGGTACGGAAACATTCCAGTGCGAGTCCGATTCATAACAGGGATGATGAAAAAAATGTTTTTTTATTCCGTCTTTGAGATTATAAAAAAATATTGGACACGTATTTTTTCTTTTTTTAAGTAATCTAAAGATTACGGCGATACATTGAGGTAAAATGTGCCATGACGTCACGAGTATGTAGATTTTATACGTACTAGTGACGTAGCGACTCCCACTCCCTAACCTAAAATGCGTTTTATCTAAGTATTTTTATATTAATACTAGCTTTTGCCCGCGACTTCGTCCATGTAGAAGTCGAAAATAGTTCTAATAGGATTTTCATTGGTTTTTTACGTTATTAATTTTGTTATAACATACTCGTATAAATTATTATGTTAAAATGTTTGAATAATTATAAAATATAACAATCTTTATTATAGTGTAGGTATATAAAGGTTAAATAAACCTGTAAAAAAATAAATATGCTATATTTTATGAACACGAAGCTCGGCTTTTGATCTGGCCAAAGTTACACGGGTGTATTATCTTTTTACAACGAAATCGAAACACTACACCTACCCCAGTATTTCTTTGTAAACAATATTTTTTGTTTTTCTTTCGGGTGCTAGAATCACCAGGCTACTCTTGCGCTTACTCTGGAGCATGCCACATAAAACCGGCCGTGGGAGAAGCAGCTTTCCCTCAAGACTACTCCCGATACCTTAAGAGTTTGACCTTTAGCTTTGTTTATAGTCATCGCGAAGCATACTTTGATGGGAAACTGCACTCTTTTGAATTCGAAGGGGTAATTTGATGGTGTTAGGGGAATCCTAGGAATAAATACAGACCTCTGTAAAGCTTAGAAACCTTCAAATGCGGTACTAAAATGTATAGTACGGTGACTTTCGAGACATTCCAATTTTAAAGAGTATTTGCATTGCAAGCACCGAGCCTTTATGTGAGTTCAACCTTTTTTGAATAAAATCGGATTGTCTTTGAAACATGTGTCAAAATAATAATTTAAATCAAAAGCACTAAGGAGTATTGATATCAACTTCGGAGCACATCACTCCCAAAATAAGTTTCTACCCCTATTTAACCCCATTAGGGAATGAATTTCAATAAAATACGAAACAGGTCTTCCATTAATTCTGTTAAAAAATGTTTATGCAAAATTTGAAGTAGATTGGACCAAGGAATCACGTTGTCCCATACAAACTTTGCCCGCCTTTTTCACCCCCTTAGGGGTAGAATTTTGAAAAATCCTTTCTTACCGGATGCCTACGTCATACAAAGAACACACCCTCCAAGTTTCAGGTCTCTAAAACAGCGGTTTAGGCTGTGCGTTGATCCGTCAGTCAGTCATTCAGGACAAAGCATTTTATATGTACGTAAGATGATAAAGCAAAAAATACGTGTATAATATTTTTTTCGTACCACTTGCTCAAAAAAGTGACATTCTATGCCACAAAAAGCGAACATAACAATAGTCATTTTTTATCTGTTTAAAAACAGGGAAAGAAAATTGTACTGAATTTCATTCATCCTCTAGGGGGAGAATGTGATTTAAATTTGGAATACTTACCGAAATTTATACTGAACTACATCTGTGTTTACACCATTGAGTTTGTATATAGAGCATTATACATCTTTTTGAAAAAGGAATACGCATTTATTATGCAGTTATGATTATTAAATAAAATTATGAAAACCGACGAGGCCGTATGAGCTTGATGCCTTTGCTTTTCCGACAAAAAAATATTAGTCTAGGAATTTGCCGCTTTTTGTTTTCTTCAAATACATAAATAAACATTAAGTTTATTTTAATTTATTTTTATAAATAAGTTAATGTTCTAAAAATACGTTACGATGTTAAATCAAAGCGACAGTGACAGTGAATTGTCGGATTCCATCAGTGCAAATGCTGCTGCAATTATAAATAATTTGCTTCCAACAAAATCCAATTAAAATTATTTAAAAACTTATGAAGAATTTTCAACGTGGAGAAGTGCGAAAGGCCTATCAATTTCAGAATCAGTACTTCTTGTCTATTTTGATTATTTATCCAAGACAAAGAATCGGAATACACTTTGGTGCATATACTCTAAACTGAAAGCTACAATAAGCATCAAACACAGCATTGAAATAAATAGATTCACGAAATTACTGGCTTTTAAAAAAAGAAAATCAGAAGGGTATTGCGCAAAGAAGTCTAAAAATTTTACGACTCAAAATGTGGAAAAATTTCTTAATGAAGCTCCTGACGAAATTTTTCTGGTCACAAAAGTAAGTATACATGATTTAACTATGAATATTTCGTATCTTAGTAATGGTAATTATTCTATATATTTACCTGTTTTTTTATCTTTGTTGTAGGTGGCCTTAATTTTTGGACTCAATGGTGCTCGCCGCGGATGTGAACTTGTAAACTTAAAGGTGGAGGACGTTGAAAATCATTCCAATGAGTTGCTGCTGATTAATGTGAAACTAAGACAAAGAAAAATCGGTCATTCATTGTACAAGGACAATATACTAAAATCATTCATAAATACCAAGCATTACGTCCCACCAACATGGAAAACAATAGATTTTTTATAAACTATCGGAATGGGAAATGTACTCGACAAGCCATCGGCAAAAATAAAATTAGCAATATGCCAAAGGAAATTGCTAAATATTTAAAACTTAAAGATGTTGAACTCTACACCGGTCACTGCTTTAGAAGAACTTCGGCGACTTTCTTGGCGGATTCATGGGCGGATATTACGTCAATAAAAAGACACGGTGGTTGGAGCTCTGATGGAGTAGCTGAGGGTTATATCGAAAGCTCAATGGCGAATAAAACCATATTAAGCAGTCAAATTAACAAAAATATAAAACTTAATCCATCAGAGCCATAACCATCAACTTCCGGCATCTTATCTTCGTCCGTAACTCACGATGCACCACCACCACTATCTCCGACGTATACTATCTACAATGAAACGCAAGTTCCTCAGACGCAAGAACAGAGAAATACTCAAATCAACTCATCAACAATAAATGTACCAAACAAAAATGTAACTCTCTCTATCAATAATTGGACCAATGTTTCGAATGTTAACTTTTACTTTTAATTGTCATTATTTTTAATAAATGCTTATCTCATATTATTATTGTGTTAATTTTTTCGCAAATGGTACGAAAAGTAGAGTATTTTCCTCGGTGATAAAGCTGTCTTAGTCTTGGGTGAACTCAAATCCCTCGCTACACTCAGGACTCGTCTTAAATCCCTCGCTTCGCTCGTGATTTAAGTATTTAACACCCTCGCTACGCTCGGGAGTAAACCTCGAGTCCTTCGTTACGCTCGTGATTTAAATCGTCACCCGCGACAGAAGACACTGCTTTATCCCCTTGGTTAATAATCTACTATTTCGTACCACTTGCTCAAAAAAGTGACATTCTATGCCACAAAAAGCGAACATAACAATAGTCATTTTTAATCTGTTAAAAACAGGGAAAGAAAATTGTACTGAATTTCATTCATCCTCTAGGGGGAGAATGTGATTTAAATTTGGAATACTTACCGAAATTTATACTGAATTACATCTGTGTTTACACCATTGAGTTTGTATATAAAGCATTATACATCTTTTTGAAAAAGGAATACGTATTTATTCTGCAGTTATGATTATTAAATAAAATTACGAAAACCGACGAGGCCGTATGAGCTTGATGCCTTTGCTTTTCCGACAAAAAAATATTAGTCTAGGAATTTGCCGCGTTTTTGTTTTCTTCAAATACATAAACGTTAAGTTTATTTTAATTTATTTTTATAAATAAGTTAATGTTCTAAAAATACGTTACGATGTTAAATCAAAACAACAGTGACAGTTAATTGTCGGATTCCATCAGTGCAAATGCTGCCGCAATTATAAATAATTTGCTTCCAACAAAATCCAAGGAAAATTATTTAAAAACTTATGAAGAATTTTCAACGTGGAGAAGTGCGAAAGGCCTATCAATTTCAGAATCAGTACTTCTTGTCTATTTTGATTATTTATCCAAGACAAAGAATCCGAATACACTTTGGTGCATATACTCAAAACTGGAAGCTACAATAAGCATCAGACACAGCATTGAAATAAATAGATTCACGAAATTACTGGCTTTTTTAAAAAGAAAATCAGAAGGGCATTGCGCAAAGAAGTCTAAAATTTTTACGACTCAAAATGTGGAAAATTTTCTTAATGAAGCTCCTGACGAAATTTTTCCGGCCACAAAAGTAAGTATACATGATTTAACTATGAATATTTCGTATCTTAGTAATGGTAATTATTCTATATATTTACCTGTTTTTTATCTTTGTTATAGGTGGCCTTGAGCTGGACTCCTTCTCAAAGGATTGGCCCACAATCGCAGTAGACCGGGAAAAGTGGAAAGAGGGAAGGGAGGCCTTTGCCCTGCAGTGGGACGACACAGGCTTATAATAATAATAATAATAAGGAACCTGTATCAATCACGTCATTAGACGTAGCCAGAGCAGTCCGTCCGTTACCGAATTGGAAATCACCGGGACCAGACGGACTGCACAACTTTTGGTTAAAATGGCTGACTAGTTCGCACACTCGCCTAGCATCTCAATTCCAGTCATCCTTAGAGTCTGGGTCGCTACCACAGTCACTAACAACAGGCGTTACCCACCTGCTCCATAAGTCAGGTAGTCCTGCGGAACCCAAGAATTATAGGCCGATCACATGTTTGCCGACGGTCTATAAACTTCTTACATCCATTCTGAGAGCGAAAATCAACACACACATTGACAGTAATTCAATTATGTCTGCCTCTCAAAATGGATGTAGGAATGGGTCCCGTGGTACTAAGGAGCTACTCCTCATCGACATGGCCATAAGCCAACAGGTTCGTCGATCCCGCAAGGATTTGTCGACATGCTGGATAGACTATAAGAAGGCCTACGACTCGGTGCCACATACATGGCTCATGAGGGTGCTGGAATTGTACAAGATAGATGCAACTCTGCGCACCTTCCTGATGTCGTGTATGGGGCAATGGAGGACGGTCCTTCGCTATCCAGGATGTCGACAGATCCAGGGGAATGATGAGCCTGTATGGATTAAACGGGGAATATTTCAGGGCGACAGTTTGAGTCCTCTTTGGTTCTGCTTAGCCCTGAATCCTCTAAGCACACTGCTAGAGGATTCAGGTCTGGGCTATCGGTTGAGGAGAGGTGGTCAGGTCATATCTCACCTCCTCTACATGGATGACTTGAAACTCTTTGCCCCCAACTAATTGCGACTGATGGAACTACTGAAGGTAACTGAAACATTCAGTAGCGCCATCAGGATGGAATTTGGTGTGGACAAATGTGCAGTCATGCATGTAAAGCGAGGGGAGATTATGGAATCCGAGGGAACTCAACTCTCGGACTCCATACACCTTAGATCCCTCTCCTCAGCCGAAAGCTATAAGTATTTGGGTATGTTGGAAGCGTTAGGCATCAACGTTACTGACATGAAGCAATCGTTGAAGGAACGCTTCTTTGGTCGCCTGAAGAAGGTATTAATTAGTCTTCTCTCGGGCGGAAACAAGGTGCGCGCCTTCAACGGTTGGGTCATGCCGGTCTTGATGTACTCTTTCGGCATACTCAAATGGACTCAGACCGAACTCGACACCCTGGACAGAAGGGTCCGTACACTCCTGACCGCAAACCGGATGCATCATCCACGTTCATCGGTGATGAGACTGTACATCCCGCGGAAGTGCGGGGGTCGAGGCTTTTTAAACGCTAAGACCCTCCACAACCGCGAGGTGTGCAGCCTCAGGGATTATTTTTTAAAAGCCGAAGTGGGTATGCACCGTGATGTGGTCGCAGTGAACAAGGGACTCACCCCGCTTTCCATGGCTAAAGAGAACTGGCGCAAACCTGTAGTACTTACTACAGATGACCGCAAGGAGGTATGGCAGAGCAGAGCAAGGAGCTTCACGGGCGCTACTATCGGGCTCTTCATGAGCCCGGTGTAGATTTCTTAGCGTCCGTATCCTGGCTACGTTTCGGTGACCTTTTCGGGGAAACTGAAGGTTTTGTCTGTGCAATTATGGACGAAGTTATCTTGACGAATAACTACCGGAGACATATTATGAAGGACGGGACGGTTGACGTGTGTCGGGCATGCCATCGTCCGGGTGAGTCCATCAGACATATTATCTCTGGTTGTTCGCGTCTGGCTAACGGCGAGTACTTACACAGGCATAACCAAGTGGACAGGATTATTCACCAGCAACTTGCTTTGAAATATAAACTTGTTGACTCTGAGGTACCGTATTATAAGTATGTGCCCGACCCAGTTCTCGAAAATGACCATGTCACGTTGTACTGGGATCGATCTATCATTACTGACAGGACTATTGTTGCCAATAAGCCTGATATAGTGGTGATAGATCGATCAGCGCGCCTCACAATGATAGTCGATGTTACCATTCCGCATGACGAGAACCTCGTGAAAGCTGAGAAAGAGAAACAAATAAAATATCTCGACTTAGCACACGAGGTTGTTGACATGTGGAATGTGAGCTCGGCTATCATTGTACCGATTGTCGTAACGGCCAATGGCCTGATGGCCGAAAGCCTCGACCAACATCTCTCGAGGCTGTCGTTAGGCGGTTGGATCAAGGGCCTGATTCAGAAGGCAGTACTCCTCGATACGGCTCGCATTGTGAGGAGGTTCCTGTCTCTGCAGCCCTAACCACCGGTAGCTTGGACCCTGCTCCCGACACCGGCGGAACACTATTTTTTATATTTTTAAAAGTTTTTTATATAGTTTTTAAGAAATATTTAAAAATGTATTTTATATGTTAAAATGTTAAATAAAGGAAATAATAATAATAGGTGGCCTTAATTTTTGGACTCAATGGTGCTTGCCGCGGATGTGAACTTGTAAACTTAAAGGTGGAGGACGTTGAAAATAATTCCAATGAGTTGCTGCTGATTAATGTAAAGGAAACTAAGACAAAGAAAAATCGGTCATTCATTGTACAAGGACAATATACTAAAATCATTCATAAATACCAAGCACTACGTCCCACCAACATGGAAAACAATAGATTTTTTATAAACTATCGGAATGGGAAATTTACTCGACAAGCCTTCGGCAAAAATAAAATTAGCAATATGCCAAAGGAAATTGCTAAATATTTAAAACTTAAAGATGTTGAACTCTACACCGGTCACTGCTTTAGAAGAACTTCGGCGACTTTCTTGGCGGATTCAGGGGCGGATATTACGTCAATAAAAAGACACGGTGGTTGGAGCTCTGATGGAGTAGCTGAGGGTTATATCGAAAGCTCCATGGCGAATAAAACCATATTAAGCAGTCAAATTAACAAAAATATAAAACTTAATCCATCAGAGCCACCAACCATCAACTTCCGGCATCTTATCTTCGTCCGTAACTCACGATGCACCACCACCACTATCTCCGACGTATACTATCTACAATGAAACGCAAGTTCCTCAGACGCAAGAACAGAGAAATACTCAAATCAACTCATCAACAATACTAAACAAAAATGTAACTCTCTCTATCAATAATTGGACCAATGTTTCGAATGTTAACTTTTACTTTTAATTGTCATTATTTTTAATAAATGCTTATCTCATATTATTATTGTGTTAATTTTTTCGCAAATGGTACGAAAAGTAGAGTATTTTCCTCGGTGATAAAGCTGTCTTAGTCTTCGGTGAACTTAAATCCCTCGCTACACTCAGGACTCGTCTTAAATCCCTCGCTTCGCTCGTGATTTCAGTTTTTAACACCCTCGCTACGCTCGGGAGTAAACCTCGTGTCCTTCGTTACGCTCGCGATTTAAATCGTCACCCGCGACAGAAGACACTGCTTTATCCCCTTGGTTAATAATCTACTATTTATTATCTGACTGACGGACTAATTAGATTTTTTTTTTTTTACCCAGGCATCATCCCTATTGGCCGGTGTTTTTTACTTTCTTGATGTTAACATACTAGTTTACCATTAATTTATTTTACAGAACAGTTTATTGTTGATCTCATTTGTCGTTTCGATGATCCCATAAAACACGAATGTTCCGTAACAATCCGTATATTTTTCCTGAACGCATAGCAACTCTAGTGCGGGGTGAATATTTATTTAAAGTTGATACCAACAAATGATGTACTTAGTCCCCGCCAGGTAATTTATTACGTCGCAGACTATTATTATATTGTTGCTTTGCAGTAAGATTTACCTTTTAGGTGTAGGTATGCGTCTAAATCCACAGGAAATGCTGCCGATTCTGTTGTCACAAATGCCTCTAAACTAGACTAAAAATCACAAAAATTTTCTTTATTCCTTCCAAACGACGATTTCCCATTCTGAAATAGACTAAAGTGACACAACTTAACTATATTTTACTTTGACAACAGTAAGATAGTAATGAGTTCTTAATTTAGTGAAAATGGCAATTTTGCTATTCTGAATTTGACGTATTTCACCTAGAATTTTCATTGTAAAAAACCAAACCAGACTAAACCTGACAATTTTTAATCGCGATTAAAAAGGTGTGCGATAAAATAAGTTGTCATAAACTAAAATTTACATAGACATCTCGACTTCACGTGCAAAAACAGTACTGTATTTATTTTTTCTTTTGCTTATATCTCGAAAATGGTGCATCCTATCGCAAAAATAATGAACGTTTTGACCCCCTTTGTTAAAAACCATGGTAATATTTTTATTCTCAGGTAATTTTTTTAAATATTTTCCATACAAAAAGTGAACAATTACATACAAAACACGTCGAGGCGGCAACCCCTGCGCGCTTCCGGCTCTAAAAAAATCACGGGTTAGGGCAAACCATAGGTACCACGTGGATTCGCGATTGTCAAATTCGATTTTAGTTGTGTCAAAATATTTTTTTTAATTTAGAGAATTTTATTTGCAGAATAGCTCTATGATTCTCATAGCCAAAAGTAAGGAATTTTAGTGATAGTTTAGTTAGTTTAGTTCGGTGTACAAGAGAATCGGCACCAATGTCTTACCTTTTTCACCTTGATCTCCTGAAAGTATTACCTACCTAATTCCTCAAACCAAATACAAAACCAAGACATAGCGCTGCGAATAATACAGTGAAGCATGCCAAAACTACACCTCGGCTCTGTGCAAACACGCTCACACGCACACATTTACAATCAAACTACACATCACTAAGTACACACTTGTTTACGAATCCAGCTTCACGTCACTGTTGACAGCGCTATGTCTTAGTTTTTTTCATGAGTATTATAAAAGCAAAAAAAACATCAGCAGCCTATAATGTTATGTTCCCACTGCTGGTGTTACTCAGGGCTTCCCACAGTTTGAGGAAATGTACCATATTCCACCACGCGGGGACAGGGCGGGTTGATGGATTTCAAATAATTATCTCTGTGAATTATTGGGTGTAAAACATTTCTGTTCAGTTTCCTCACAATTTTGTTCCTTGTCCGTTTTTAGGGTTCCGTAGCCAAATGGCAAAAAACGGAACCCTTATAGATTCGTCATGTCTGTCGGTCTGTCTGTCCGTATGTCACAGCCACTTTTTTCCGAAACTATAAGAACTATACTGTTGAAACTTGGTAAGTAGATGTATTCTGTGAACCGCATTAAGATTTTCACACAAAAATAGAAAAAAAACAATAAGTTTTGGGGGTTCCCCGTACTTAGAACTGAAACTCAAATATTTTTTTTTCATCAAACCCATACGTGTGGGGTATCTTTGGATAGTTCTTCAAAAATGATATTGAGGTATCTAATATCATTTTTTTCTAAACTGAATAGTTTGCGCGAGATACACTTCTAAAGTGGTAAAATGTGTGTGTCTTCTAAAATAAGAGAATGATAAAACTAAAAAAAATACGAGTATATGATGTACATTACCATGTGAACTTCCACCGAAAATTGGTTTGAACGAGATCTAGGAAGCAGTTTTTTTTTAATACGTCATATTTGCTATATATTGTACGGTGGTACGGAACCCTTCGTGTGCGAGTCCAACTCGCACCTGGCCGGTTTTTTGAAAAGCGATCTGTTTTCTTACTGAACGTACACTTTCTTGAAAATCGACGTAAAAAGACGCTTAGTAAAAAAAGGATCATTGCTTCAGCTTCGAAACCAAAATTAAACCCTAATTTTAGTGGCAGACAGACAGCTAATTTGGATCACAAAAAGTGTCACATTCACGTACAAAATCTGCGCAAAGTGGGAGATTCAGTAAAAAGTGGGGGAGTCGGTAAAAAGTGGCAGCGAGCCGGTTCTTACGCGGCTAAATAAAAAGTGGCAACTGCTTCATTATTGACCACAACGACGTGCGAAGGGAACGGGTGGAGAAGGCAACCTTATTTCACGACCTAGGTGTAGGTACCTTTAAAGGTGATTACTCGTCTGTTTGACGGTGTACGTTTAAAACTTAATAATATATCTATTTGTCTTGTCATTATCTAGTCCTGTACGGAAGAAGAATTGTAAAAAAAAATTGGTTTGGAAGATATAAGAGTCGAAACTTCCATATTTCAACACTAATTTTAAATCATCTTTGGGCGTAAATAATATAGAATAGATAAGTTATTCAAACAATTTTATTTTATCCAGTAGTTTTCCATAATATCTATACGCCGAAAGGACTGTTCATTAAATTTTACACGCTCTTTTTCTTTATAAATCATCGTCTATTTAACTAAATAAATAAACAAAACCTAACTCAATAAATACTAAATATCATGCATATTAGCCAGGCCCACCAACGAGTTCGAGCCGTCCACTAGTGCAATTACAATAATATTTTAAAGAAAACCTACAATACATTTTCCTATGCGACAGAAAAACAAATTTCTTTCACACCTCCATGTGCCAGGCTGAGGACTGGGGAGCTCTTTAATCTCCAGCGATGCACCGCTATAAAATTTAATATTAATAATAATTTGTAGGCGGTGGAGACTTCGCTTTATAAGTAAAAATGATAGCGCTTTTTGACAAATTGTTTAGCACTTTGGTTATTAAAAGAGTTCATTTTAGACGTCTTACTTTTTATGAGTAATTAAGGATAGAAAATCTAGCCGGTTTTAATGTTTTGAACACGTGAATTTCATGAATATTTGTCATTTTGGGATTTAGACTTTAAATCTTACAAAATAGATGATCCTGACCTAAGTTCGGACGTTGAATGATTTATTATACGAACCAGTTGTTATTCAGGGCTTCGCGGCTAGTTGCTGAACTATTTATTTACTTATTTGCTAACATGTAAAACACTGGTTAGTAGGCATGCATTAAAATTGCAGGGCACCCTGTAAGAGCACTGCAAATGTTTCTTACCGAATGATTAAATTACTTCATATAAATATAATTACCTATACACTCAAAACACATGGTAGAGAACGGATATTCCGATGCATATTTAATTTACTAAAGTAAATTTTTGCTATTTTTCTTTAATAAAAAAAATCTTAATATAAATCCCGGGAATGCACATCTTATGGGATACATGGTATGGAAACGACTTATCAGCCTTCTTACGAGTATGAAGGTTACTTAAAACTTTACTAAGGTTACTAAACATTTTTAACGAAACTCAAGGCACCGAGTTGTTTGTCGCGATGAGCTATGCCAATTTGGCTACCTAACTTTACAACATTAGTTAGCATTTCTATAGTCAAAAAGCACAACATTTATCAATTTCAGAAACGCGAAATTTTTACGATCGATGCAAAAGTGCATTCCATATTAGCCAACCCTGAACGTAAGTAAATGTATATTTAATTCTATAAACAGAACCCTAAATTAGTCGATCCCGGAATCCCGGGATTTGTCGACACAAAAGTGCTTCCTTAATAGCCAACACCTCAACTTTAGGTGCATGCATCCAAATATCCGATCTCTTCACATGTTACTTTTTCAACAAAATTTATGAAAATAACAAACGTAATACTTAATTTATTTGTCAGAATATTTTTACAGTCACTTTTCCGCCAAAGGTAATTTTCTGAAGCGTTTGCCCCATGCTATTCTCTAATCAAATTCAAGTAGGCAAAGGTCTTCAAGAACAATGCCCTATGTGCGACTTAAAAAAAAAAATTGCTATGGTTACACAGGGATTCAGTCTATTTATTCCATTTTTCAGACAATAAATTCCATCCTTTAAAGAACTATTATTTCGTTATCAAATTACTGGTTATAAATACCATAAAATAACCGACAAATAGTTCTCGTGATAAATATATTCGTTAGTTCAACATAATAAGTTCAGGAGGTCATAAAAAATGCTATAAGTATTCGGAAAGCAAGGTTTTCCGCCCAGGGGAAATCTGGAGGCTTTTAGTTATTTGAGCAAATCATATTATATAACTGGTTCTAGCTATAAATATGAATCTCTGTTGGACTTGAATGATGGATGACGGATAATGAGATGGGATTAAGGGTACAAGACTGTTTGTTTTTGGGTAAAAATAACACCTTTTTCTTTTTATATGAATATCGTTTACTTACAAAACTTGTTTGTGGAGGTCAGATAAGCAGTCGCTCCATGTAAAATACTGGTATTCAGCTGCATCTGGTTAGATTGGAAGCTGACCCCTACGTAATAGACCCCTAGCAAAAGCTAGGCAGATTCATTGATAGTTTAGGATAACTGCAGAATGATTTTAAAACTATTATTATCTAGAATTAAGTTATGAAGTTGACAACGTCGCATATAGCTGTCAAATATTTACTTGTTTTTATTAATTTGGCAATATTACTGTATAGAAATATGAAATATCGCTAACTAAAAAAAAAAATATATATTTGACAGCTATTTGCGACGTTGCCGAATTTATTGTATAAACGCTCTTGTACCGATATTTAAGCTGACATTATCGCAAAATTATTCATATTTTGCATACAACCGAGACATCATTCATGCTTCTGCCATGATTTATACTACTAGCCACTTATCTGGTTTATCGTAAGATAGTTCATTATCATTAACTATCTTCTGCCCGCAACTTCGCCCGAGTGAAATTCCTTTCACTAATGGGAATTCATCATCATCATCATCATTTCAGCCGAGAGACGTCCACTGCTGCACATAGGCCTCCCCCAAATGGGTGGGTTTGCCATAATCGCCACGCTTGGCACGCGGGTTGGCGATCGCAGTGTCGTGTTAAAATGCATAGAGAACGCTGCTACCCATTCTCTAGTGAGTGAAATGGGATGGTACTATTCTTTACGTCCGGCACCACATGGAATTAGTGAAAGAACTTTCGGAATTGGATCAAGAGTTTCGAAGATTACCTACCCTCTACATACAAAACTCACAAATTTTACCTCTTTTAATATTAGTATAGATTTACGTCAGTGACCGTAAAATTAAGATAATCGTTACTTATTACCCGACTACGACTACGCAAAACGGAGGGTTATGATTTTGACCGGTATGTATGTATGTTCATCTCTTCCCTCATAACTTCTAAACTGTTCATCATAATTTGACAAATGAGGTATCGTCATCATCTAAAAATATATACATAATCAAGACATCACAGACAGACAAATAAAAAATCCGGAGTCACACGTAATCAGTTCGATTTACGCGTAACACGTGTGACACCGGACTTGTGGCTAAGTAATAACAGCCGCACGGGTCGATCCATCAGGTTAAGCTACGCTTGCCGGTGTTGGTCTGGGGATGGGGGACTATCTCTACATACCGAGACTGCTCCGTGCCTCGGAAAGCACGTTAAGCCGTTGGTCCCGGCTGTCATTCGTGGATCTTGGACAGTGGTTACGGGTCGTCAGAGCCCGAAAGACTGACAACCAGTCTTACCAAGGGGCACCGTATTTCTCAGTTACTGGGTTGTGGAGGTCAGATAGGCAATCGCTTCTAGTAAAATACTGGTATTCAGCTGCACCCGGTTGGACTGGAAGGCGATCCCAATATAGTTGGGAAAAGGCTAGGCAGCTAGGCTGATTGACGTGTGACTCCGGATTTTTTATTTGTCTGTTTGTGATGTCTTGTGTAGACCTTTTTAGATGACTTTTTTGTCGTAGATGGGTTTTAGTTTTATAAGTTATTTTTATGTACAACGTTTTGCAGCAAACAGAAACCAATAATACCTTAGATCAAATTTACAGAAGCAAATACACACAATCTTCATTATTTGTCGCCCAAAACCATCTTCAAATAACAAATATCCCTGAAACTAAACATTATACGAACATTTTCACTTTAACCACGTAATGGAAACTGACAAAATATAAGCAGGAAAGGTATTTACAGCGGTGCCAAATCCCGGATTGACATTATTGCCAATAATATCCAGCGGGCGAGGGGTTAATAGAAAACTTAATACCTTTATTTTCTTAGCTTCAGTTTAGCAGATCGTGGGGTGACCATGAGATAGGTAATAAGAAATTCGGGACAAAATATTTTATTCATAAAACCCTTTTTGGGATAAAGAGACATTGTATCTATTTTTCTGGCTGTCCTAACAGGCTAGCTAAGGGATTCAATCGAGATGAGAACATGAGAGAGAATAAGCAAAGTTGTGGTGTGCAGTAATCTTCTGTCCTCACAAAACAACATTCTGTTATCACTTTAGCCTTACCACAGGTGAACACTGATGGTTCACTCCGCATTTTAAGTATGAAGCTACAAGAACGCGGCGGGCTCGACTTGTCGGGCTTATTAAGTGAGTGTATCGTAGTCAAGAGAAGAGTTACGTGATAGAAAGAGAGGCAACTTCCAGCACGGTTAGCATGACCACAATAGAAGCGGGTTTTGTCGATGAAAGAATAGACAAAATGACAGATAAACAATCACAATCTGTCATTTTGTCTATTCTTCCGTTGACAAAACCCATAGAAAGTTTCAATGGTTGTCATGCTACGCGTGCTGGTAGGTATTGAGCGCTGCGCGACCTGAATTGCACTTTATTGGGTCGTAGCAAGAGTCGCTTTTTATTTAAATTTATTTTTCGGAGTGAACCATCTGTATTGATTACCAAGAGTGGTGCAGTTTAAGCCAATACATAACATTCGCGATTTATTTGAACGTTTTACAAAAGGCTCGGGTCTAATACGCGATTATAACGCCGGCCTCACGGGTTTACTTAGAAAATAACATACTTTAAGAAACTAAATCTTGCCCACGCCGAAAAAAGTGTGGAATTCTCTGCCAGCATCTGTGTTCCCTCAGGCTTCAAAGCGAAAGGAAACAAGCATTTTTTGGGCTTGCTCATTCCATCGTAGACTTCCTCTATCGCTTTCCACCAGGCGAGATCGAGGTCAAGAGCTGGCACATTTCACTCGAAAAATAAATAAATTTCATATACATTCCCAGAGGTCTGATAAGCAGTCGCCCCATGTAAAATACTGGTATTCAGCTGGATCCTGTTCAAATTCAAATTCAAAATATTTATTTCACATAAACCTACAAGGGCACTTATGAAACGTCAGAAGCTAGGTGCACGGTTCCAATTAGTCGTTTCCTATGGAGAAGAGCCGGTAAGAAACTCCACGGTTACTCTTTTAAAAGTAAAGTAAATAGTTTTTACAATGTTTTCAAATTAGTATTTAAAAAAAAATTGAGGACCGTGTAGGCCAGGCCTATCAACAAGTACCAGGTACTTAGCACAATATAAAATGGCCCACAGATCTACAGTCTGTTAAGCCTACCGTTATCACATTCACAAAATTTTAAAGAGAATCAGTCTGCCTAGCCTTTTCCCAACTATGTTGGGGTCGGCTTCCAGTCTAACCGGATGCAGCTGAATACCAGTATTTTACATGGAACGACTGCCTATCTGACCTCCAAATTTTAAAGAGAATAATCTATGTAAAAGATAAGTAAAATAATAAAAATAAATAGCTATTTAAACCAACTGACATAATTGCCACTACAGCTGTCCCAAATCAAGTTCGACTGGAAGCCGACTCCAACAGAGTTGGGAAGGCTAAGGCATATGATAATTCCCAGTTTTATCCCAAACGCATAGCCACTCTATTACGTCGTGCTGAGCCGTGATGCACCCAGCTTATGGACCGTGTGGGCCCAAGATAAACCCACTGTTGACCACATCGGAACACAACCGTCACAGGCTTACTTTCCTAAATATTAGATATCGGATTCACGGGGAAATGTTGAAAAGGTAAATAAATTCTTTTTGCAAACAGACGGCTTTGTTATTTTATTTTGAGATCCACCCACATCACACGGGCGTGTGATTGAAAAGCGATTTACTGATAGGATTAAAGCGATTTACGAAGAAGATTTTTGATGACAAAAAAGGTTTTGCAGCTGTCGGTAGTAAGTAAAACTATAGCTTATTGAATAACATTATAGGGGTGCGAATATTGTTTATTCAGA
Organism: Agrochola lota; assembly: GCA_947364205.1. Lineage (NCBI taxonomy): Eukaryota > Metazoa > Arthropoda > Insecta > Lepidoptera > Noctuidae > Agrochola > Agrochola lota. Next base: position 3,671,547 of record OX376225.1, on the reverse strand, counting down.
ATTAAAATGAAATGTACAATAACAAGTTATACCGAATTAATTAATAAAACAAATATATAATTAATTGGGTGTGAATTTGTGTATAGAATGAGTGTCGTGAATCTCAAAACTATCGAATAATTTACAATCACACCTTTGCTTCATACAATGCTTAGGGATAATTTAAAAAAACTAAGTTCAAAAACTAAAACCCGACTACTGAAAAATGACGCGCCATTTTAATTTTGTAGGTGTACAGCCGTGCGAGGCTTTACCTTGAGCATTTTTGTTGATTTCTGTCTGAAATATTTTCTTGTTTCATACTTTTTAGACAGAGATTTTTCAGTAGTCAGGTTTTAGTTTATGAACAAACTTTTTTTAATTAAATACTCGTATAACTAGAATATTCGAATCTAGTCATGGCTGTTTTCTTAACAGCATGTACAATTTATTGTTGCTTATCGCATAGAACCTTACAGTACCTAGGTACGCATTATTTATTTGTTTTACATTGCAAAACAAAAGTACCTACTTATTCATTTCAAAAGAGACGATCTGTAGACCTACACATGTGAATTTTTATTTACACCAGAGTTCCTCAACATACGGTCACCAGAATACAAGACGAATTAACTGAAAAAAACAATGGTATAGCGCTATACGGCTCTTTTGGCACGTGGCTAAAATCGGAGCTAACGCCGCCATCTTGTTTTTGAATACATGTCAAGTGACATTTCACAAACCAAATTGTACAAATGCTTACCAACAGCGCCCCCCTGTTAACGTCATTCGCGTGGTAAAAGATCCGTATAGCAGTGTAGGTATTATTATCTAAAACATAAAGTAAGGGAAAATATTGATGACTGAATAACTTACATGCACCGATAAATCGGTCAGATAAAATAGTCTTATCATTTAGTCGACACAGACAATGTATGTGTATACCACCAGCGGTCGTACACCCAAATGAACCTGATTGAAATTCTTGAAAAATGATAGCGACGATTTCACTGCTCATAGTGCAGGTTTTACCTAATAATTAGCAATGCTCAAATACCCCTTGTATTTGAGCATTGCTAATTATTAGCTACAATTTTATATTCAGACAACATAATAAGGATTTCTTAACCGGTCACGTACTATTAATGTACCCGGGCCGACCGAAACCTTAACAAAATAAGCCCAATTAACAGTTTGCTGACCATTGGTACAAGTATCGTTTGGCGCGTGGCCAAAATGGTAACTAACACCGCCATCTTGTTTTTCATACAATTTCTGTGACAACTTCACAAATATTTACCAACAGCACCTGTCAACGTCATTCGAGCGCCAAAAGATAATTGTAGTAGTGTAGGTCTTGCTTTTTATACGGGATGGCGATTAAGTGGCCTGCATCCGTCAAGGGTGTCCTGTCATACTTTCGCTATGAAACACATACTTTTTTTTTATATTGGGAAATTATCAAATAACTTCTCCCGCTCTGGGCGGAGCGGGAGGGCGTGTCAGACTCATACTGACAAAAACCCACCCGTGTTCGTTGAGTGTTGCCTGTACGTTGCCAAGGGGCCACGGTATCCCTTTAGTCCGAAAGGGACACCGTGATACCACTACCGGGGATACCATTCCCGCTTGAAACACATACCTGATAAACGATACGTAAAAACTTTTCATACATGCATCGAAATAGTCTGTCTACTGTTGTATAGGAATTTGATATTTGTTTCACGAATCGGATATGAGTTTCATGGCGAAAGTTGTTTAGTATGACGGGTAGAATCACCCCCTTGACGAATGCCGGTGTCTAAATCACCACTCTGTAGAAAGGTTTAGCACCGCTGCTTTCATCCATCATATTTGACCATAAATAAAAGCTGCTCAGCCACGACGTGCGACCTCGTTATATCGCGATTTATAGTTCTTGCTCTTATACTATATATGTATTTTAGACCCTCGTTATTTTTCAATGAAAGGACAATAGCCTGAAGGCTAGGTACGTTGTTTGACGTTTTTAAAAAAGGAACACATATTTATTACTTTTATAGCTTGCTAGCTGCTTGGAATTCTCTCATCCATCAGTGGGGCTGTATTAAGGGCTGTTTTTCGCTACTGCATTCATCCCTTATGCTTAGGAACGCCACCGTGTTTCTTTAAATTAAGGTTATACCTAGTTATTCAACTGGCACACTAAGGCTTGTCAAGTAGGTATCTTAGTTCCTTTTATAACAAATTTATCCTATGTCTATAACTCCAATCCAATTTCATCTATTTTCATTCTAATTTCATTTATTTTAATGGTAATAAAATCCAATACAGTCTCCCTGATAAATAAAATTATTCTGTAGTTACCATTGATCTCATAAAACATGTCACCGAGCTTGTCATCTACACCTTCTAACACTTTCACAAACATTATTTACAAGAAACATAACTACACAATCACCCAATGCATCCTTTGTTATTATATATCATGCTTTGCTCACAACATTTAATTACATATTGCGCCATGTTATATTTATTACATATCCACTATTATCCAATATGTCAAAACGTCAAACAGTTTTTATGACAGCTGTGCGCCCAGACTGAGGCGCGTGAGTCGCCGACGGTACGAAATGTTACCATTTTAAATATTATATTTTATATAAACATTTAGGACTAAGTATTGTATTTATTCATTTTATTTTTTGTTATTTCTCTATATGCTGCACCGGTTGACGTCATAACGTCAACGCCGGCTGTCGCCGAAAACCAGCGCTGGGGCTCTGTCTCGCATAGCTTTATGCTAAGCGATGGCCGTTTTGCGTGCATGTGACGCATATTTTCCCCCAAATTGTTTATTTTCGTGTTTTGTTCTTACCTTGCGTCATGTGTACCGCAAATAAACGTATTTTCTTTCTTTCTTTCTTTCTTTTTATAGAGAGGGATGATGAAAAAATAGTTATTTATACTACAAGTGCGGAAGGTACGTGATTTCCGACGAGTGGCATTTTTCGACACGAGTTGGAAATCATCTTACGCACGTGTATCATACAACGTTTTACTATGAATTGTGCGAGAAAAAAAAAAAACTAGCGAGCCTTACGGTAGTCGCCTATGATGTGTAACATCTAAGACCACTACTACAGATGTTCTGAACAGACCCGGAGATTTAATCAATTTCTGGAGGGAGGTGGGCTGGTTGGAATAACCACCAACGGCCGCTATGGCCCACGCACAATGGTCCACTGAAGGACTAAGTGCGGAAACCAAACCCCATAACATAGAACATATAAGACGACTACTATCTAAATGATAAAAACAACATTCGTGACTTTGACTTTGATTTTTACTTTGAATTCGACTTCGACTTTGTCTTCGACTTTGACTTTGACTTTCTTTGACTTTGACTTCGACTTTCACTTTTTGATTTTGACCATCCTCTGAATCATCTCCATCGCCATCGCCATCGTTATCATCATCATCTGATTTATAAAACCTTTCTCAAATAATAAAATCTCTGAGACGCCCGTCTCAGAGATTTTATTATCTGTGAAAAGACGGCCTCAAAAATTTAAAAAAAACAGAAAAGTAAAAAGCACTAGTGAAAAAAAGTGACACTTTCCGCACAAATTTACTGCTTGGAAAACGCTCTTTTCGAGCAAATGCATTGTAAAAAAAAAAATATCCTACATGGAGCTTATAAACAAATATCGGACACGTATTTTTTCTTTTTTTGCGTAATCTAAAGATAACGGCGATACATTTAGTTAAAATTTGTCATGACGTCACGAGTATGTAGATTTTATGCTTACTTATGACGTAGCGACCCCCACTCCCCAACTTAAAATGCGTTTTATCTAAGTAATTTTTTATTAATATGCTAAAGCAAAAAATACGTGTCTAATATTTTTTTATTATCTGACTGACGGACTAATTAGAATTTCTTTTTTTTTACCCAGGCATCATCCCTATTAATAGCAGCCCACAGTTATCAGAAACAAGCTACCGATTTTCTGGGCTCCAAGGAGAGAAACTGCCTAACAATGCAAGCTGTGTCCGGAATTTTACAGCTTTATACAACATGTAAATAAAAATGTATCCGATCCGTGAGGCTGTTGTTAAGTATCTTACTGAGAGTCTATTTATGTGAAAATTTTCAGGTTTTTTTTTTAATATTTATTGTAGAATTTTACCGCGTTATTATGCGGCGCGGCCGCTATATTGCGGGTATCTACAAGTCATAACTGTTGAACCCCTATTGAAAATTGACTAATTAGCTTTTTATGGATTTGGGGTAATCTTGGTACAAAAAATGTGAAATTTAAATAGCAATAACTTTTTTTATTTTCAATAATAATAACATTTTTTTATTACTGTTTGGTAATGTTATTGCAGTACCTATGTGCCCCTTTCGACCGGACATGTATTTTTTTACATATTGTATACCAAACCCTTGTTCCAACTGCTTAACAAGTAGCCTCCAAATGTATCTAGGCTATTTGGCCATTACTTTAGGTACCGATTATCGGTACAATGATCGCCAAGTCTACATAGTGGCGTAGCTAGTCCTAAAGAGTCCCCGTATGAAAAAAAATATGAGGGGCCATTTTAACAGACTGCTGTCGAAGCTCCAAAGCAGGATATTTTTTAACAAAATAAATAAATTGATTCAGGGGGTTAGGCGAGGTTAGAACATTGGAACATCCGGATTCGCTCTCTCGAAACTTGCAGTATTCTGGACCAGGTTAATTATGTTAAGTTTTCACGTCACCGTGGTTTTACTAAAGGAGTGCAAGAGCGAGCGAAGTGAGCTCGAAAATTGGAGCATCCTGACTCGCAGAGGTTAGACTTTCTGTGTGGTTTTATTAAAGGAATGCAAGAACTTGAGAATTGGATTACGATTTTTTGCTGACACACGTCGTGGGGCCTCGTAGCTTGGGGTCCCCGTATTATTGATACGGCTGGTACCGCGGTAGCTACGACCAAAAACCTTGTCAAAATATTTATTATTAACATTAAGACGTTGTCTTAGTAGGTAGGTAATATTAAGTGCAAATATAACATGGCCGAGATTGCCCGATCTTTTAGTCTGTCCAAAGGTTGGTTTTTGCGATATAAGTGTACCTTTGGAACGACTTGATCCTTGCAATTATTGAACAACACTAGATAGCCGTCTAAATCACTATTCGCAAGGAGCCCTGGAGTCCAAAGGTTGTGTTATCGGACTAAATAAATCACAATAATAAGATCAATAAGGTATCTAATTATTTATTTGGTTCATGGAAAATTTTGAGCTAAATTAATCTTTAAACTATTTGGTCCTCTCTCCATGGAGGCTGAGGAAACCGTTGCACATGTGTTCTTCTAACGCATAGGCGTCACCCAGATTAGAACAGAAACCCTCGGGTCACCCAGATCTTTGAAAGATGTTCTGAATAGACCAGGAAATTTAATAAACTTCTGGAGGGAGGTGGGCTGGTTGGAATAACCACAGACTAGCGCCATGGCCCCCGCACAATGATCCACCTGAAGAACTAAGTGCGGAAACCAAACCCAATAACTACTATATGTACATAGATCTTTTTTAATTATGCTAATAATTTATTTGGCTACGAAAAGGAATTATCAGACAGATCTGAACTTTGTAATTCAGAAACAAATTATTTAATGACCACCCGAATACACGGGGTCGAGCTTATTAGTACAACCCGGGCACAAAGCCAAACTGCTGCTCCTACTCCTAACACCGTCTATTATTTTTAAAAGAGATACCGCGGAGTTTCTTGCCGGCTCTTCTCCATAGGAAACGACCAATTGGAGCCGTGCACATAGATTCTGACGTGCCCAGGGAGGGTTATGAGAAATAAAAAAATAATTTAAAAAATGCTCGAGAACTCAAATTCAGGACCGTTCAATAACCGAGCTTGTGACAACAAGACCAATGAACCAGCCATCTCTGCTTGTTATAAATGATAAGAAGAGGGTCGATCCCTCAAGTTAAGCTACGCTTGCCGACGTTGCTCCGTGGATGGGTGATCTATTTTAAATACAGAAAATCCTCCGTGTCTCGGAAAGCACGTTAAGCCGTTGCTCCCGGCTGTTATTCGTGGATCTTTGACAGTCGTTCCGGGTCGTCAGAGCCCGAAAGACTGACAACCAGTCTTACCAAGGGGCACCGTTTTTCTCAGTTACTGGGTTGTGGAGGTCAGATAAGCAGTCGCTCCATCTAAAATACTGGTATTCAGCTGCATCCGGTTATACTGGAAGCCAACCCCAATATAGTTGGGAAAAGGCTAGGCAGATTGATTTGAGATTCATTTAAATACACGTCGATGTTAATTATGTTATACAGAGATAATAAATCAGTTACAAAATTAAGTATTTTGACGCAATATCTCTTCGAGACGGTCACACAACAGACAGACACATCCGGCTCCACTTATCACAATGTTTTATTTAACATCACTAACAATATGGTAACGCTATCTCTGACTTATTGAACCTTTTTATCCTCTAACCGGAGGTGCAATCATTATCAGTCATTTAGTTTATCTGTGGATGTAAAAACAACAGTTATATGACATTTTAACTTTGTGAGAGAAGGGATATAGGGCTACTGATAAAATGTTGTAGTTTTAGTACAAGGTTGCTCAACTCCAGGCCCGCGGGCCACTAAGTGGCCCTCCAACGCATTTAAATTGGTCCGCCAAAAGCTATCAGCTGGCGATAATCTTTTGAAAACGGATTTCAGGTTTTCAAACCAGCTATCTAATTACGCAACACATTTTCGTAAACGATAACGACTAATCTGTTTCATTTTGACAGTTCAACAACATTCATTGCGGTATTTACATTGTTGAGCAGATTTTTTTTTCGAACTTATGAAGCAATGGATTAGCAATTTGTTTCAAAACGATTCAGATTCTGATTGTTCGTGTATTACGCAATTAAGGTACAGGTCCAAAAATATTTTGCTTCTTAAGAACCCATTCTCAATTAGCCAACAATAAATCATATTTTCAGACTTGATTTTATTATCCACCTCAGATTTGTCGCCCATATATTAAAGTTAGTTATTATTGTTGTTGTTGTTGCTAGAGTGTGCCGCATCGCTGCTGCAGAGGGTCCGGGGCAGCTCGAACAGTCTCCTGAATGTCATTGCGGGGAAATTTGATTGCCCGCTCGTCGATTATTTTCCAACCTGAATGTTTTAATAACATAGTTATTAAGACCATTAACAAATTATGGAAATATTATTCTGAAATAAAATGATTATTATTATATTATTATTATAAAAATCTCTTCAAAGGTATTAGAGAAGTTTTTTGTAGATTATTCAAACTTTGAGTAACTTAAAGTTTTTTTAAGTTTTATTTATTTGTTTAGGCAAACCAACTAAATACACGCAAAGACTTTCAAAGTACATATCATTTACAAATACAATAGCGTTGCATGCATCTAAATTAAAGGTAAGCACAGCATTTTATTTAGATCTCACTGTAAAATAATGATTAAAATAAAGGTGGATAAAAATGTAGGTTATTAGAACTAATATCAATCATCTTTTATGCTTAAAATTAACTTGAATTAAATAACAAACTAAAAACATAATACAAAACACACAGACAAAATAAATTAATAAAACTAAACATTATTGTGAAAAAATTATATTTAATAAGTATCTACCATAATTATAGGCAAATTTTAATTACTGGGTGGCCCGCCGGGAAATACGGATAAAAATTATGGCCCACCTTCAAAATTAGTTGGGTAGCCCTTGTTTTTGTAGTAACCGCTTGGTGATAATGTTTCTAAACGATTCACTACATAACATCACACTTGTATTCTTTGCGTGAGGTAGGCAGAGGTCAAGAACACCTACATTGCGCCTGTAATGTTATGACTTAGTACCCCGTATAGCAGTAATAGCCTAGTGGTGTGACCGTCGGACTGCCACGTCAGGTCTATGATTACGAACCCAAGGCACGCACCTCTGATTTTCCGGATTCATGTGCGTATTGATAATTATATCAATTGTTTCAAAAACGGTGAAGGAAAACATCGTGAGGAAACCGGCAGGCCTGAGAGGTATTTCTCGACGGTATGTGAAGTCAAGTCGGAGGCCCATGGGCGGCATAAAAACTCTGACACCTGGTTAGTCACTAACCACACGAAAAAGAAAGAAAGTACCCCGTAAAGGCCATATTGGGGGCGAGCCTATTACAATTAAGGCGACGATAACCGACTGTTAATGATTTTATTCTGAAGATCACGTCTAAACGAGTAGTGTAATAATTTGGAAAAAAATATGTTAAATTAGAGCATGTTTTTAATAACTTAATACATGAATATTTTAAATTATATTTATAAAACATAGTGAAATTGATTTGTAAAGTTATGTCTAACGCGGATAAAAAACTGAGAATCACGCAAAATCTATCAAGCGTATTTTTCTGAAACCTTATAAAGATAATATAATTATTGATCTATATGTGCTTCATTAAAATATCTTTTGTTTTATGTATATTATAATAAATTAATAATGCTTCTAATTTGGGACAGCGCTCCTTGATGGGCGAGTCCTCTTACTCCAATTCAAATTCAAAAGTCATTTATTCAAAATATACTTCAACATATACTGGTTGGACGTACGACGCGTTGCGTGAGCTCAGTACAGAACACGCAAGCTAACCACTCAAGGTCACTGGCACATATCTGCGTCTTAAGTGGACACAAAAATCTGATGCGGCTCCGGGTAGCGCCGAAACCCCTTATAGAAAACCTAATCATACTGCCCGAGGATTGAACGCACTAGTAGCCCCTTGTAATATATATACGTAGGTACGCTACATACACTACTTACATACTAGCCATAATATCAACACATAACACAACATCACGCCTTGTTTCCCCGAAGGGTTAGGCAGAGGTGTACCCAGAGTACGTAAACCCACATTTCGTCAGTTTTGTTGTCCCATGTAATAGCGGGCGAGCCCTATTGCCATATGCCGGGCAAAAATCTAAACTCCGGGCTGCTACTGAGCAATTCCTTTCCACTCACATCTGTCTTGTAAATACTTTTTGTTAGTCGCCTTTCATTCATCCTCTTAACATGACCAAACCATATCAGTACATCTTCTTTTAAATCACACCGTTGCGTTGTCTTATCACATCATTACTCAGCCTATCATTCAAGGAAAATCCCACCTTTAAATGATGTCCTATTAAATCTATCCACAAAACATCTGCCTTTTTATCTTTATTACAGAGCTTTTCATACTATATTTAATTATCTACCTATGTATCTCCTATAATGAATGGCCAAGATTGGTGCCCCTGCGACATACATTGGTGGATCGATGACCACAGTACAAAATTTTTCACACAAATGAAGCATTGGATATTATAGATAATGTCCAACGTTTGTCGTACTACCGATAAGGGAGTGAAGTTCGATATTCAAATTATACCAGTGTTGCGAGCGACGTCGATCGATACAGACGTTTGTGAAAGTGTTGCAAACGTTAATAATTAATAGAATTTTAAATAATTAATTATAATGCAGTTAGTTCTATTTCATTTATCCGTAATTAGTTTGTATTCGTTCGCGTTTTGGTACGATCAAAACTATGTGGAGGTTCCTTTCCCGTCGAAAGAATTTGAGCACATTCCCTTAAAAGGTCGGGCGATTTTCTTCACTTTTTGGTCTCTTGTAAGTATCTTTTTATTTTCTTTTTTTTTTAAAGACCAAGTTAGTGGCTTTTTAGTCATTCATGCACCACGTTCATGAAAGGTATATTTTACGTGAGCTTTGATAGAGCCGTATAGTGTAAGTTCAAAACTATCAGACCGAAATCACTCTAAGATTACTCACAGAACACTCTCTCTCTCTTTCTCTATAGCATAATCATAATCATCCTGTAATGTTCCCACTGCTGGAACACAGGCCTCCTCTTTCTGTGAGAAGGAGTAGGCCGTAATCCACCACGCGGACCCAGTGCGGGTTAGTGGACGTCACATGTCTGCGAAGTTTTCGTTCTAGGACATGCCGGTTTCCTCACGATGTTTTCCTTCACCGTTTTGAGAGCAGTGGTGATGAAATAATTTACACTAAATAAAGTGCGTAAGTCGCGACCATTAATTACCACTGGGTCACCACTGCTCGCTCTATCGTAAATGAAGCGCTAAATCTGAAAACGTATGAAGCTTGTCAACTTTTAACCGAACATTTTAGTACATAGTAGTTAGTACAACAAGAAACTCTTCAGCTTTATTATTAGTATAGATTATGTGCGATACGAGTATTTTAATTTTTAATTAAATTTATATTTATTCATTTAAATCAGATACTTATGTTAGTAGTCATAGATTTAAATAGATGCCACAATAAAACTATTATAACTAAATAGTACATAAAATCAAATTGTATAAGATAAATTAAATAAGTTAATCGCAATCATCTTTAAATTCATTAAAATCTTTAAAATAATTTAGGTACATATATGTAAATTCATTAAAATTAGCTAGGGACCTGCAAAGCTGGAATGAGATCATATCAACTACTGTCTTCAAGATTTCGTTGCGGCTGCCACGCAACGTCCTCTTGCGAATGATGGCATGGAACCCATCAGTGCCAAACAGACATACATCCCCGCACTAAATCACTAAAAAATCTCTCTGCACTAAAAAATCGTTCGAAATACCGTTATTTTTACTCCGTACGTGGGCTCATAGTAGCTCATCGTCTCGACATAATGTGTTCGGGATAGCTGAGCCTTGATGGAATAAAACGCGTAGTAGGGATTTGTTCTGGAGGCAAACGGCGTCGAGGAACTAGTAGGGAGCTTGGCAGAGTTTCTTCTTATTTCTGTTCTTATTGAGCGCTGGGACCGGAGTGTGTCTGCTAGCCAAAATTTCCCTCTCTGCCGGCACTCCCCCTTCCTCACCCCCGTTACCCTCTTTTTATTGTTTATTTAATAAACCTTATTCTTACAATGACTACATTTATTACATGCTTAGAGCTAACTCCTATTCTTAACTAATGTCATATAGCTCTATTCTCTGCGACGTCCCATTTGGCCGTGGCGTGAGGATATATTTCCATTTTCCTCGCCTCCCACTTCACTACTATAAAGGCACTCTGTTGCGGGCGCCCTCTGTGTATATGGGTTTCGGAGGTCGCAGAGGAAAGGTAATGAAACGCACAAGGTAATAATGCTATATTTAGCCTATTTTACAGTTTTCTACTATTCTAATAATGTAACACTATAAACTTTATTAATTAATAACCATATAAAAATGCACAATATCTTATTCTCTACTTTTAACACTTTACATAGTCTTTATTAGTAAATTATACAGCAAAACATCCTAATTTCTTATTGCAAATGACGATCACAGATTCTACTAACCTTATATACACTAGCTATAATACTAAATAGTGGCAGGAACATAAGCTATGTACATGAAACGTATGAATCTTAAACATAAATCGTCTTACATTTAGCGTTTTTCGTATGCGGTTGACATGCTACTCGCGCCCACGTACGAGTTGACCTTAGGGCATCGTGCACATAATGTTTACTAAGTACTTAGTAGGTAGGTATTTAACAACTATAGGACCATTCATTACATATCGAGACCCGGCCGTGCCTCAGAAAGCACGGCCGTTGATACCGGCTGTCATTCGTACCTCTTTGACAGTCGTTACGAGTCGTCAGAAGCCCAAAAGTCTGATAACCCTTACCAACGGGTATCGTGTTACCCAGTTACTAGGTTGTGGAGGTAAGATAGACAGTCGCTCCATGTAAAATACAGTTATTCAGCTGCTTACGGTTAGACTGGAAGCCGACCCCAACATAGTTGTGAAAAGACTAGGAAGATGAGATGAGATGAAGAGTAATCATGAATAAATGTCTTGAGTAGGTACCCTATAGACCATAGAATGATTATCAATACCAAAACTATACATAGATATTACTGCCTCAATTGGAATCAATCTACTGTTAATTGCTATAAACAACATGGACAATGCTCATGCATATTTATTTGTGACAGAAAGCATTGTATCAACTATCAGTACAGATCCGTCTTTCAACACCGTACCTAATAGCTAAAATACCAGCCTGTTACTTTCCCACTGCAGGGCAAAGGCCTCTTCTCATACACAGAAGGCTCGAGCATTGATCACCACGCTTGCTCAAGACGGGTTGGTGATTTCAGACTTATATTAGCTATAAGTCCAGGTTTCCTCACGATGTTTTCCTTGACCGATGTCAGTAATGATAAACTCAGAAAGTACATATGAATTGAAAAAGTCACATTGATACTTGCCCGGATTTGAACCCACAACTTCGTGCATGAGAGGCGATAAGCCACTGGGCCATCACGACATATAATAATAGTTTTATTTAGTAAACTTTTTTAATAGGTACAGTTTTGAGTTATTATGAATTATTTTGTTTGAATTATTTTCAAATTAATTCACAATTCAAAGTCATTAATTCAAACTAGGCTGAGAATCAACACTTTTCTAACGTCAAAATTACATAAGACAGTCCCCCAAAATGCCCACCCTTCACCACTTCCTAGTGCGTTTGCTGGGAAGAAGTGGCACAACTAACTCCCCAGCGGCGAAATTCACCTAAATAAATGAAAATGTTTGCCTTACTTGGGAAGAGACTGGACCCCACAACACAAGGAATACTAGTGTGGGGTCTAGGGAATTTCAATTCTACAACCTAAGCCTCCTATGTAATCTGTCATTAGTTTTTTTTATATTGTACCGTGTTTTTTCTGAACTGGTTAAAGTTTTGAATTTTTCGATTGCCAAGATCTCTAGACTCGACTTGCGCAGAAATGCTTTACATCAATTCAGACAATATAGAATGCACGAGCGAGCGAAGAGAGCGCGACAATTTAAGGAATTTGCCTCAGATAAGTTAGATTTTTAAGTAGGTACTTAATCGACTTATATAGAAAAGTTTTAAGAATGGAGAGTCGGTAGGCTGCGAGAGTAAGCGAAGCGAGCTCGAAAATTTTGTCAAATTTTATCGATCGATAATGCGCCAATCTAACAGTGGCGCCAACGCTGTGGTGAAAAATTAAAGGATATCGTGTTTCCTTTGCAAATTTTACTTGTTCGCCGCGGCATAGATATGTTGTAAGTGATAGAAAGCTCGCCTTTTTTATATCGCCAAATAAAAGTGGAGCATGTGCTTTAAAATCGGAGAATTCTACCTTCCAAAGCAGAACTCAACTGCGCACCCGCAACCCGCTCACACCATTTAGCGACCTATGCCTACGCTAATCCCGAGTAGTGATTTCATCAGTGCGCCACCCGCAGAGAAAGATAATAAGTGCTGCGCGTCTCATTTATCAAACTCAAACTCAAAGCATTTATTTCAATTAAACCATTTACAGGCACTTTTGAATTGTCAAATAATCGGTCAGTTAGTCAGAAAGTTGAACCTAGTTGCCCATTACAAAACGTAGACGTAACGTATCGCCAAGTTGCGCTGCGCTGGGTGGTGCACTTGTCTGCTACGCAAACCGCGTCTTGCCCCTCCCCCCTTAGATCCGGGGCTGATGTAAAATCCCCCCAGTAGGATGAACATCACTTACATTTTAATCTAACCTACATGCTCGACGCAACAGGCTGATACGACACACGACAGAAAAAACATATTGGCATATAAATGCTGTGCTACTCGTGTGAAGGCGGGGCGGGTTGCTAGTTAACTATAAGTCCAGTTCTCCTCACGGTAAAAATAGAATAAAGGCTTATTAATAAATTATATTTAGATATCACTCAATAACTTATCTCCAGACTGTCTCTAAAAATGACAGTGACAATTTGATAAAACAATTCATAAATACCAACGTCGTTGGAGCAAAGAATTAAAATGATAACGTTCACAATTAATTAAATAATATCAGCGATATCTATTAATAAAACGCCACCTGCTACGGTTCTAAGATATACCTAGGTACTCTTTTTTACCTCGTTTACGTTCATAGTGCGGCGGCATCTACATAGCCACATGCGAACTACGCAGCAAATACCTGACGTCACACAAAATCCCGACGTCACACAAAACCTGCATCGCGCAATTGAAGTTTACCGCGCGAACGACATTTAAAAGACTATCCGACATCAACCATTAGGCAGTTGCCCGCCAGTCACAACACCCGCCTGGTCGAAGGGTCCTCCCTTTTCAATAGAGGATGAGTGAAGTTTACACCCTGTTCCTCATACCTCTAAAATAGGTACATCTGAATGTTAGTTTGATATAATTCAACTCACAACACGATCATTTTGAAATACCATCGCTCATTAGTTTGCTCGATTAACTTGATCGGCAACGAAACTCACACTCGAGGTACTGGTCATACACGCTGTAGAACATCACAAATAAGGTTACTATAGGTATGTCCAAACTATCTAAGCATATCTACTCTTTTCAATTTTTGTCACTACCTTTTGTTTTAAACCGCACCGTTGCCTTATCACATCATTCCTCAACCTAGTCCTCCTATCATTCTTAGTCACACCACTTATGCTTCGCAAGGAACGAATTTCCTCAGCATTCTACTGTCATGCTTGTTTTTCACACCCAACATTCACTTCCATACATAAGCGTAGGCACCAGGGCACCATTGTGAACAGCCAGTCAAGCCAGGACATCAACTGCACACGTAGCATGACAACCATAGAAACGGGTTTTCTACGGGTTTTGTCGACGGAACAAGAGACAAAATGACAGTGTGATTTTTTATCTGTCATTTTGTCTATTGACGCCAAACTGCGTTGGATATCTCATGTCAAAAAGAAAAGACAGGAACTCAACATACGTTATAAAAGTATAAGCTAACTAGTCTGTGAAAAGTATGTATTAGTTACTCGGAAGGAAATCCTGCCTATCAATACATAACAAAATTATATTATACAAGCTTATTCTTATGCCAATTTGGACGTATGGATGGCATCCAACTTTGGGGCTGTACTAAACAAAGCAACATCAAAATAATTCAATAATTCCAAAACAAAGTACTCAGGGATGCTGTAAATGCGCCATGGTACATTAGAAATGACGACCTCCACCGTGACCTTAAAATGGAATTCGTCACCACCATCATTAAAAAATTTGCTGAAGCCCACGAACGCAGACTCCACTAGCATGTGAATATCGAGGCAATTCAGCTGCTAGACAACACAGACATAGTACGTAGGCTAAAGAGAACTAAACCATTTGAGTTAGTGTAGTGTGTAAATAGTGAATTAATGATAAATAGTAACAATGCTGTGCTATACATGTGACACATGACCAAAGTGTTTTATCAATTATCAGACCCTAAGAAAGTGCAACGAAATTGACCTTGTGTAAAAGTGCAAATTGACATTATTCTTAGTTAACATAATCTATCTCGTAAAATATTAAGTTAGAATCAAATTACTTATTACTCTATTAGGCTAGATTGTAATCAACTACTAAGAACGTCAGTTCTTATTAATACAGAAAAAAAAACAAAAAAAAAAATTGTCTAGTCCTTCGTCGACAAAACCCGTTTATATTGTGGTCATGCTAAGCGTGCTGGTTGGTCACAATCGCATGTATTCCCTTTATTTCCCGAATTTACTCCCCATTCTGCATCTTCATAAAGTTTTCCATCCCTTGTAAACGGATTCTCCAAATATACAAACTCAGTTTCTTGCTCCACACTCATAGCATTTAATTTTACATCACACACCGATAGATCCTCTTCTCTTTAAAAAACCATGACCTTCGTCTTATTCATATTTATATTCAGCTCATGGTGGAGTTCTGTAGGTTCTAATTATCCCCATGAGAAAAAGGCTTGAGTTTATATATGTATCTTCTATTAATATAGTAGATTATTAACCAAGGGGATAAAGCAGTGTCTTCTGTCGCGGGTGACGATTTAAATCACGAGCGTAACGAAGGACTCGAGGTTTACTCCCGAGCGTAGCGAGGGTGTTAAATACTTAAATCACGAGCGAAGCGAGGGATTTAAGACGAGTCCTGAGTGTAGCGAGGGATTTAAGTTCACCCAAGACTAAGACAGCTTTATCACCGAGGAAAATACTCTACTTTTCGTACCATTTGCGAAAAAATTAACACAATAATAATATGAGATAAGCATTTATTAAAAATAATGACAATTAAAAGTAAAAGTTAACATTCGAAACATTGGTCCAATTATTGATAGAGAGAGTTACATTTTTGTTTGGTACATTTATTGTTGATGAGTTGATTTGAGTATTTCTCTGTTCTTGCGTCTGAGGAACTTGCGTTTCATTGTAGATAGTATACGTCGGAGATAGTGGTGGTGGTGCATCGTGAGTTACGGACGAAGATAAGATGCCGAAGTTGATGGTTGTGGCTCTGATGGATTAAGTTTTATATTTTTGTTAATTTGACTGCTTAATATGGTTTTATTCGCCATTGAGCTTTCGATATAACCCTCAGCTACTCCATCAGAGCTCTAATCACCGTGTCTTTTTATTGACGTAATTTCCGCCCCTGAATCCGCCAAGAAAGTCGCCGAAGTTCTTCTAAAGCAGTGACCGGTGTAGAGTTCAACATCTTTAAGTTTTAAATATTTAGCAATTTCCTTCGGCATATTGCTAATTTTATTTTTGCCGATGGCTTGTCGAGTACATTTCCTATTCCGATAGTTTATACAAAATCTATTGTTTTCCATGTTGGTGGGACGTAATGCTTGGTATTTATGAATGATTTTAGTATATTGTCCTTGTACAATGAATGACCGATTTTTCTTTGTCTTAGTTTCCTTTACATTAATCAGCAGCAACTCATTAGAATGATTTTCAACGTCCTCCACCTTTAAGTTTACAAGTTCACATCCGCGGCAAGCACCATTGAGTTCAAAAATTAAGGCCACCTATAACAAAGATAAAAAACAGATAAATATATAGAATAATTACCATTACTAACATACGAAATATTCATAGTTAAATCATGTATACTTACTTTTGTGGCCAGAAAAATTTCGTCAGGAGCTTCATTAAGAAATTTTTCCACATTTTGAGTCGTAAAAATTTTAGACTTCTTTGCGCAATTCCCTTCTGATTTTCTTTTTAAAAAAGCCAGTTATTTCGTGAATCTATTTATTTCAATGCTGTGTTTGATGCTTATTGTAGCTTTCAGTTTTGAGTATATGCACCAAAGTGTATTCGGATTCTTTGTCTTGGATAAATAATCAAAATAGACAAGAAGTACTGATTAGGCCATTCGCACTTCTCCACGTTGAAAATTCTTCATAAGTTTTTAAATAATTTTCCTTGGATTTTGTTGGAAGCAAATTATTTATAATTGCGGCAGCATTTGCACTGATGGAATCCGACAATTCACTGTAACTGTCGCTTTGATTTAACATCGTAACGTATTTTTAGAACATTAACTTATTTATAAAAATAAATTAAAATAAACTTAACGTTTATGTATTTGAAGAAAACAAAAACGCGGCAAATTCCTCGACTAATATTTTTTTGTCGGAAAAGCAAAGGTATCAAGCTCATGAGGCCTCGTCGGTTTTCGTAATTTTATTTAATAATCATAACTGCATAATAAATGCGTATTCCTTTTTCAAAAATATGTATAATGCTATATATACAAACTCAATGGTGTAAACACAGATGTAGTTCAGTATAAATTTCGGTAAGTATTCCAAATTTAAATCACATTCTCCCCCTAGAGGATGAATGAAATTCAGTACAATTTTCTTTCCCTGTTTTTAACAGGTTAAAAATGACTATTGTTATGTTCGCTTTTTGTGGCATAGAATGTCACTTTTTTGAGCAAGTGGTACGAAAAAAATATTACCCGCCTCTTAAGACAGTTTATCCTAAAAGTTGGCAACGTCGCAAATAGCTGTCAAATATTTATCTGTTTTGATTAATTTGGCAATATTACTGTATGGAAACAAGAAATATGGCTAACTAGCGCGACAAACGAGACAGTATAGTAAAATTTAAGCTAACAAGACAAATCTTACTCTTTTCAGGTGCTTCAAACTGTCTACTTCATCGTATCGCTCTTGAATGACTTCCTCGGGACCAACGCCGTTACTAAGAAACCGCCGCTGATCCGCCAGATCAAAGACGTGCTCTTCAGCATCACACTCTGCACGGCATTATACGTCGTCCTAGTCTTCTGGATCTTCCACACGTTCGCCAAAAGCGCAATATTCCCAGAAGAAGCCGAAAAAGCATTCCCAGTATGGCTGAATCACCTGATGCATACGTTAATCTTACCTATTATCCTTATCGAATTACTTGTAACTAAAAGGAATTATCCTTCGCAGAAAACTGGGTTTTCAGTAGCGATTATTTTGACTGCTTTTTATTCAGGGTACATCCATATTGTGTACTTCAAGTACGGTATTTGGCCATACCCATTCTTGTATGTTGTCAGTGCGGTGACAAAAATCTTCTATTTCATCGGTAGTGGATTACTGGGCATGGCATTCTATTTGATAGGCGAAAAATTGGATGCGATGGTGTCGCAGAAATCTAGTTCTAGGGTAGCTTATTTGAATGGATCTAAGAAGATACACTGATTGAGTTAATAATATAAGAAACAATGATTAAAATAATATATTAGTACTTACATTATTCTTTTCTATTATTTTTAATTTGTATAACTAAATTCTGTCCCCGTTGTTGAGAATTAAACCCAAAACCTTGCGGGCGCGGTGTACATGCGCAGGCAGCGTGATGAACGCGTCTTCGGCAAGAAGAGACGCGGCGCGCGGCAGCGACACGACTCGGCCCGATGACCACTCGCTCCCACGGACGCCACCGAGACGGACGATTCTTTCTTCTCTCTAATTTAATATTGAATTTTTTGACCGGGAACTTATAATTTTGTAAGATCAGAGGGCAATAAACCAATCCTTATTTAATACAGTCCACTCTTTTGTTTCATCACGAGATATTACCTATAAACTTCCACTGCTGGGTAAAAGGACATGTGCCCAAGGGCGTCGCCAGCCGATGGTCCAGGGGGGGTAAGTTGATATACGGAGGGTGGAAAAAGTATGTAGGTACGTGTATGTAGTAACAGTCAAGAACTCAAGAGCACATGAAGCTTTACACTTGTAGTGCGAGTCTTACCTCTATGGCGCACAATGGGGCCAAAATCGACGCTGGTGGACATTTGATTTGTCATAGGAACTGAGAAAAATAATAATTTCCATTTTCAATGTACCGATTGGAAACGGACCTGTCGCGTCGTCGCCCAAAACTATTCAGAACTCTAGAGCTGAAACCTAATAGGTATTATGACTGGGCTTACCACCAACACATAGATACGAATATTACGTCCCCGGACTCCGGATACCCCGTTTAGACAATATTGAACTTTAAAAAACCAAATAAACAAAATATTTTTTTATTAATTGTTATTTTATTTTTATTAAATAAGTATTTGACGAAAAAAAATTGAACTTCAAGGGTCGGCTGCTGCTCCCTTTGCCCCCCTTGGCGACGCCCTTGCATGTGCCTCATAGTCACCTTGCAGGGATCTTTACTGAACTAGGACTACAAAATCATGTCATACATAACATCACGCTTGTATTCCTCGAAGGATTAGGCAGAGGTGTACCTATAGGACACTACATTTGGCCAGTTATGTTTAAGTCACATGTAATAGGGAGCGAACTAAACAAAAAAAAACATGGATATAATATTAGTTGACTAATACTTCATGCGCACGTGTCTTGAGCTGAAGAGCAGGCACAGGCAGACATGACAATGTATGAAAAGTATCCTCGAAACCGTTTTTTTTTTCTCATCATGGGCACAGTACTTCCTTATTTTGTTCACTAGGTGTCAAGCTAATCGCTTGAGTTCGTAAATATTATTAAAGTCAAGATTAATTAATATTATAGTTCATTAGGACCGCATTGATGGTCCAGGGCGTGGTTGGGTTAGGTAAAAGATATATCATTATATGAACATTAGCTTTAAGTTGTGCTTTGACTCCTTGACACGGGTATGCCTTATTTCTGTTTTGGTGGAAAGCCTTGGCATGCCCTGGTCCTGACCTGCCGACTAACAGCAATCGTCGACGTGCTGAGTATCCTTAAGATTTTGAGCTATTCTTTTGAGAGACAGGAGATTTATCAAGACTGCATGTTGTTAAAAACAAGAGATAGTAAACAGCCAGTTAACTTCCTCCAACTTTTAAATAATAATGTGAGTGTGCTGAGAAATGTAGAAGTGCACGGCACTAGTTATAACAGGCGCCCGAGGAGGCGCGCGTCTTGTACGCTGCGTTTTAGGCGCTCAATAAAATTGTATGAATTTATATGTAACGAATTAAAAAAACATTACCTACCAAGCGCTGCCGTACATGACGCGCGCTTCGGGCGCTTGTTATAGCTAGGGCCTAATACAATGAATTCAATTGTATACCGAATTCTTTTGCATACTGTACAGAAATACTTTACTTTGCTGCTTTTTTGGAGATAATAAAAAAAAATGTAGGTGTGAGAGTCAGAGTGCTACAAGGATATTTTGGCGCCTGAATAACATTGACAGGGGGGCGTTGTTGGTAAACATTTTTGTAAATTAGTATAGACAAAACAAGATGGCGACGTTAGTTCCGAATTTAGCCGCGCGCCACAATAACCTTGTGGTGTACTCAATAATGACAAATAAACAAGTATATTTAGGTACAAAAAATATATAATTTGACTATCAATATTTTAAATATAAACCTCTGATTCAAAACCTTTCACAATAAAGTTGATTTCTTCTTCTTCTGCATTTTTCTTCCTTCGTCTTTTTTTCTTTCCTTGCCATTGTGCTGTTGTCAAGCCCATTTGTTCAGCACACTTATCATAAACACTACATAAACTTTTATAAAACATTAGTACTGTGGTAGCACCTCTCAGGTATTGTTCCAAAAATGTCTTTGGTTCAACCTGGTTCTCTACTTTTACTGCAATATTATATACAAAAGTTCCATTAAAACTTTTAGAGTATTTTGTACTTTCAAAAGGGCTCCTACATAAAGTGTTCAGGCTGTTTATATGGTGCAGACAACATTGAAATTGAGCAAATGAGTGCATCTTTTTGGTATCATAACTTTTTGGCTTCTTTTTTATCTTGTCATCCAATTCAAAATGTTTTAGTAAAACGTGAGCTGCTATCAAACTATCTTCATATTGCACTTTGTTTTTATTTAGGAAGAAATCGTTTTCATCAAAATTGAGGGTAGTAGGAGTTCTTTTTAGTTCTTCAACCTTTTTGGAGTATTTGTTATTGAATTGGAAGTGGCCCCTGAAAGTTCCGGTTTTTTCATCTACAGCTTCTAGCATTACATAGCAGATGAGAAGGCTATGTATATTACCCAGAGGTACTTCACATTTAGACACCCACCACAGCATGGCGATAAAAAACAGTTGAAAATTAGATGGCAGAGTTTCTATCAATTTCAGATCTAATTCTTTCAATTGTTGTTTTACAAAATGTTCAAAACATGATTTTAATTGGAGCTCTGTTAGCTCATAAAATGGTGAATCAAATAGTCTTGAAATACTGATGTCATTGCCAACGGATATCCTTTTATAACTTGTGTTCTTCTCCCGGCTGACATAAACACAATGTTTTTCTGCAAAATCTGTTAACATATCAAAACCATATCTTAGTATAGGTAGACAACATAGACAGGAATCCTCTTCATTATAATCTTCGGCTTGGGGTGAACAGAAATATAGGTGGTGTGTAAAGAGGTTGATATAAGCTTTAGGAATATGATTTTGGCGAATTCCATCAGCAAACCATTCTGGTACACCAAGATCTAGTTGATCATCTTCAATGTCAGTTACTTCATGCTCATCTTCACCTTTTTCTTCCTCATTTTCTAAAGAAACTTCTTCATTGTCTGAAGATTTATCATCATTTTCTTTCTCATCTTCACCATTTTCAATCTCATTTTGATCTTCTTCAGATAAAAGGTTCTTCTCAAATTCCTCAGACAACTGCCAATCAGATACAGGAGTATCATCTTCACTGATATTGAAGTATTTCAATGATCTACAATGCTTGCTGTGATAGCCATCAATACTTTTCTTTATTACATAAAGAACTCTTTGTTTCTGCCTCTTTTTCAATCTACCCAATATTTTTGCTATTGCCGTCTCTAAGGTTTCGTTTTGAAGCCATTGGAATAAACCATGAATACATTTTTGCTGATCATTACTCTTCTTTTTTGTCTTTGGCAATTTTAGCTGAGAGAAAAACTTTTTAAATACCTTTTTCTCAACAAAGTCATTGCCCAGTAATGTTGCTATGAGAGGCAACAGCTCTTCTTTCAAACCTCCAAAATTTTTTACCATGTAGTCTACTTTATAGATTTTACATTCCAAAACAAATGTCTTTATATCATGAATTTCTACAGGCTTTGGTTTAAAATCTAAAGTATTGAAAGGGATGTAAAGTACATTGTAAATAAAGAAGTCTGAATCATAGCTTAATACAGGACAGTTTAGGTGCCTGGCCATTGCTGCGATTTCATCATCAGCTTCAAACTCACAGACCGTATAGGGCACATTCATGTCTACCAAGGCTTCTATGAATACATCGCGAAGTAATAGCGGGAAAATCTGTATACACCCTTGGGTAACAGGGTCGAGCTTAGAAGCGCCGTATATTTTAGACCTTAGCCTGCTGTGCGCTGTTCTCAATTTCCTGTGCTCGTAACTGCCGTCGAACAAAACATAAGCAGTAATGTTGCATTTTCTCAGGTTTTTGAAGAAATTACGAACGTAAGAGAAAAACTTGTCATAATCTCCGCCGAAGGCAGAAAAACAGTTCAATAATCTGTACAATTGAGCGCATAAGCTGTGTCCATCGATGACCAAACAACAGTCGTGTAGTAAGAAATCTTGCAGGAATGCATGCTCTTTGTGATTAATATAAGTAGTCAAACCTCGTACTCCCATGATTATAAAGTCAATCCATATTATCCATGTATTAATTACAAAATAAATTAACCGCACTGAGTATTGAGGTTATGTTTTTCTGGTATTTTGGCTTTTTTTGACATTAACAATTGTTCATTTGATTGACATGACATTAGTCAATTCGCCATTAAATAGATCGTTTAGAAATAAAAGGTTTTTAATACTAGGAAGTGGTTGAACCCAAGGATCTTAAATACCACGTTACTATTTACTACTGCTACTCTGCTGCAGCTGGCTACTGAACCATCTTTGCATCTCGTTTTCCACAATACAATAATCATGACATGATATTTAAAAAAATCGGTAGTCGTAGCAGTTTGTGACAAATCATAAAGCCATGAAAATAAATTGCAATTAAATGCAGTTTGTTTATTGAAATTCATTGTCTTCAATGCATTGTTATTTGTTGGATTAGTCGTAGACATGCGCAAAGGAATTAAAAGATTAAAAAATTAATAATCAATACCGTTCACGAACTCCCAACTTTCAGAACGAAAGATCAAACATCATCGCTTTCAGCCTTTCATTCCCCTCTCCCGCCCCGCCAACCCTATAATTCGTGCCGGCCGCGTGTGGTAAAAAACGAAACACGTGTTTTCCTACATAAATTGCTTGAATCAATCTGTTTAACGTTAACAGTTTTAATTGTTTTGACCCGATCAAAATATCTGTGTGTTTAACTTCAGCTAAAGAAAAGGTAAGAGTTCTAATCGATAGCGCCATTTTAGAGATGCGCCGCGTCGCATGGATTTCGGTTCGGGTTTACATTTTTGGCTCTGTTTTGCAGTTTGATAAACATGACCGAGGCAAAGGAAGTAGTTGCTGAGACTAATGGAGAGGAGAATAATAAGAAAGAGGAGAGTTTGGAGGAAGAGAGTTCTGAGTTGGAGAGTTCTATCATACGTCAAGTTGAGTACTATTTCGGTGAGTAATAACTACTGCATACGACTGACGTCGAGTTTATAATTAAAAAGAAGATGCGCCCGGCCAAGGTCATGCATGCTTACAAACATTGTTGATGCACCTAGCTAAAATAGAGCGCCTTTTATTTTTGCTCAATGTGACATGCTGTCAATCATGACCATCGCCCATAACATAGTTTTGCAGACGTTTTCAGCATACACAATGTTGCATGTAATTCCCCTTAATATAACAACACAGACCACAGTATGTTGTTATCATTCATTTCCCATGGAAACATTGTAAGTTTGTATATGGTGCACAAATTATCTAAGTACCTATATGAGCACTATTTTGCAGTCCAATGTTTGAAACAAATTAGGAAATGATGACCTTTCTCTACTACAACTTATACTTTTTTAAATCAATATTTTTATTTGACATTTTTGTGACCAGAAAACCTATTATTTACGTATTCATTAGTAAAGTAAACAACCATAATTTTCAGAGTTTTAGATAACATCAATATACCCTCTATTTCCAGGTGATCTGAACCTGCCCCGTGATAAGTTCCTACGTGAACAAGTGCAGCTCGATGAGGGCTGGGTGCCGCTCGAAATCCTCACCAGATTCAACCGACTTGCCAAGTTGACCAAGGACACTGAACTTATTGCCAAAGCTCTGAATAAGTCCACCAATGGATTACTAGAGGTAAGACACTTATGTATAGTATTGGTTATTAGTTACCACAGGCTTATGCAAAACAAATGAAAAAAGAAATAGTTGTCAAGACCATAAAATTAAATAAATTAAAATATTCACAGTTAAATTATAGATAATACTGAGGAAGCCAAGCCAAACACTATTCAAAACATTTTTTTAAACAGATTAGAATCCTAGCAGTAATTATGGATCAAATTATAAAAATACCCGCCTTTCACATCTTACAGATGTCTGAAGACAACAAAAGAGTCAGACGAAGCCCCGATGTACCCATTCCAGAGATGAACGAGGAGCGCAGGAAGGAACTCAGCAACAGGACCATCTACGCTAAAGGATTCCCCAAAGAGGCTAACCTTGATGACCTTCTCAGGCACTTCAAAAAGTATGACCACGTTGAGAACATTATCATGAGGAAGTTCCAGGAGCGGTCCTCAAAGAAGAGGATGTTCAAAGGATCTGTGTTCATTACGTTCAAGACAAGGGAGCAGGTAAATCTTATCAACGTCCCCATTCCCCAAAACACACAAATACAAATTACATGAATATTTAAACAATAAACTACATTTACAAATTTGCGAAATACACGAATATTTAAACGATAAATGATATATCATCTCATATATTAGTACAGAAATTATACTTTATTGAAAATTCATTCTTAATAAAAAAAAACTGCAATAACATTAGTTATTTGGGTTTTTATTGATAACACGTTGTGTGACGGTACTGAATTCTTCTAATTATGCGATATAACAGTAAAATTGCCCATACAAGTTACAACCACTGCTATATCCGTACTGCCCTAGAGATACTATATATACTTATGAGAGATTTATGTGATACAACAGTAAAAACGGTTTTCCTTGTTCCTTTATATGAAATTTAACTGTAATGCCTACCTTCAGAAGAGTTTAAATTGTATGGCAGTGCCTGTACTGTCATTTTTAACTTCAATAAATCTACTGCTAATGCAGTGCGTCCCGCAACGTGTTAAGAATAGATAAATTATGTAATTATGTTTTAAAGCTTCGTCTCTCCTACTCTTTTGTTGTATCCAACAGGGTCCATAATTTTAAGTTACCACCTAAGTACCATATGTTATCCACCACATTGAGAGCAGTGGTGGACCAGTCATAACGGCCCAGGCTTACAAGTTGTAAGGTTGTGGGTTGGAACCCAGGCAGGCGCTTTACCGCCACTGCTCTAAAAAAAAAAATCAATGACATGTGACATCTACCAAAGTTCCAACCTGCACTGGACCCGCGAGCTGGACTACAGCCCACACCATAGGAGGCCTGTGTCCCAACAGTGGGAATATTATTGGCTGATTATGCACCTAAGTACAATTGCGGAATGAAATAAATGATTGGGTAATTCAATTTCAGGCAGAAAAGTTCATAGAAGGCAAGCCACATGAGTACCAGGAAACAGAACTGATAATCTTATGGCAGGACGACTACATTGCAGCGAAGCAAGAAGAGTATGCCAACAAGAAGGAACAGAAGGACAAGAGAAATAAAGATAAGGACCACAATGTAAGTTACATGAATAAATCTATACTACAGATGAATACAGATAGTTCACTCTGCAAAATCATTACAAATTAAAAGCGACTCTTCGTTTCAAAACAATAAACTGCAAGTCAGGTTGTACATCATTAATTACCTACAGTTATATTCACCTAGAACTTGCCTCTCTTTCTATTGTGTAACTCTTAGATCTTCTGACTACGTTAGTCTGTCACTGAATTGGCCCAGCAAGTGGAGCTCGCCGCGTACTTGTCATACCTAAAATGCGGAGTGAACGATATGTATTCATCTATGCCTATACTTATTACTTATAATATTATAAAGAGGTAAAATTTGTAAGTTTGTATGTAGGAGGTAATTTTCGGAACTCCAGATTCGATTCCGAAAGTTCTTTCACAAATGGGAAGCTACAGTATTGCCGAGTGTCATAGGATATATTTTATGTTAAGACGCAGATATATGCCAATGACCTTGAATGGTTCGCGTGGGTGTTCTGTACTGAGCTCACGCAACGCGTTGTACGTCCACCCAGTAATAGGACTCGCTCATCAACGAGCGATGTCCCAAATTAGATGCAATATTAATTTATTTATACTTAAAACAAAAAGTATTTTAATAAAAGACGTATACTAAAAGATCAATAATTAAATTTTCTTTAAAATGGTGAAGGTTTCAGAAAAATACGCTTGATAGATTTTGCTTGATTCTCAGTTTTTTATCCGCGTTAGTCATAACTTTACAAATTAATTTCACTATGTATTATAAACATAATCTAAAATATTCATATATAAAATTATTAAGAGAATGCTCTAATTTAATATATATTTTTTCCAAATCATTAACACTGCTCGCTTAGACGTGATCTTCAGTATAAAAGCATTAAAAGTCGGTTATCGTCGCCTTTAATCAAGAAATTTCACGCGAACGTAGTCGTAGAAAATAAATTAGGACGAAACCATTTCATTTTAGTACATAACATAAAATATTAACTATATATACTGTTGTTGGTTACTCGCAATATGTAAGCACCTATATAAGTTACTAGCGACCCGACCTACTTCGCACGGTTTTTACAACTTGACGAAACATCGCGATTTCTTTATTATTATGTAAAGTTTCGTATTAATGTATTAAAAATATAAACATGGGGAATAAATTCTCTAAATTATGGTTAAAAGACAGACACGAAAAGCGACTTTAATTTATACTATACTAGCTTTTGCCGCAGCTTCGCCCGCGTGATGTCGGCAAGTATTCCACGGGAACGTACTACCGGGATTAAAAGGAAGCGAAGCGAGAATCGCATTCCTAATAGCCGAGGAAAGCGCTGCGCCGCGCGCCGCTTGTTACGCGTAATTTTGAATCTGCCTAGCCTTTTCCCAACTACATTGGGGTCGGCTTCCAGTATAACCGGATGCAGATAAATATCAGTATTTTACATAGAGCGACTTACCTATCTGACCTACACAACCCAATACCTGGGTAATACGATACCCTTTGGTAAGACTGGTTGTCAGACTTTCGGGCTTCTGACGACCCGTAACGACTGTCAAAGATACACGAATGACAGCCGGGACCAACGGCTTAAAGTGCTTTCCGAGGCACGGAGGACTCTCGGTATGTAAAGATACACAGACCAACCCCGGCGTAGCTCAACCTGACGGATCCAGTCGTGCGGCAGTTATTACTTAGTCACGAGCTCCTCGGACACACTTGTGTCGGTAGGCACTTGCCTACCTGCGTTAATATTTCATCAATTTAAGCTAGCTATCACAACAGGTTAAATCATATTTATTATAATTATTAATCTATGAAACCCACACACAATAAATTGATTATCTATTGTTTGAGGCTCTCTTGGGAGTCAGCAGATCTCGAGACATTTCGTCACCTCTGTTAGCACAGCCTTCAGATCCATATAGCCACAAAAGACATATTAATAATATGTGAATAATTTCTAATGCAGGTTGAAAAGGAAGAGCTGAAACTGCCCACCGGAACAGTACTATACTTCAGTGGTGGTACCGATCAGATGAAGAGGGAAGATATCAAAGAAGCACTATCAACAATAGGTAAGCAGAGATTTGAACTTAGTTAAATACAGGATACATGGAAAATACTAAATATATAGGCACATAAATGGTCTTCTACACTTTATTATATGAGAATACTAAAAGCTGTTTTACAAAATCTTGATGTTACTGTCAATAAACATAAACAACCTTGACATGCCTACAGTAATTACAGAGCATTGAGTAAATCGGGTTGGTGCCACGAAATTCTATGACTTATTTCAATTCGTTACTTGAACACAATAAAAATTAATTGTAGACTATTTCTGCTTGTGAAAAAAGTTTTAATAAATAAATATCTCGAAACTTACCAAATAATTATTTACAGGTGCAGACATAGCATACATAGATTTCAAAGTGGGCGACAAAGAAGGTTGGGTGCGTCTCACAAAGGAGAACACCGCAAAGGGGGTAGCAGAGAAAATGACAGACAACAAAATGAAGATCGCCGAAGCTGATGTTGAGTTCAAAGTATTAGAGGGAGACGAAGAGACGACATATCTACAGAAAACAGTCGAAGAAATGACCAAAAGGCGAAAAAATATGAAGAACTTCAAAAGCAATAAGGGTAGGAAAGGTGGCAACAAGTATCACGGCAAGAAACGACGTCACGATCACGAAGAAAGCGGACCCCCCAAGAAAATCAGAGCATCCGACAGTTAGTTATAGATGGCGCTGCCGTATACAGATGGCTCTATGCTTAGCCATAGACTTTCATGTTTGCTTTTAAGTAAATTAAAGATAATCTTTAATACAAGTATAAACTGTTTGTTAATGAACCGGAACTGTGTTAACCTAGAGTTTCATTTGTTACGTGAAATATTTACTATTAAATTTTATCTCATAAGGATATTTGCCGTTTCCTTTTTGTTTCTATCTAATTAATCATTGAGAATACCTACATGTAATACACGCAATGCTAAGAGCTATGTGTGGTGTTACACGATTGGATAGAATAAGAAATGGATCTATAGTTTAAGAGGCCGTTCACGAAATCGACTGATTTTGATCATTAGTTGTGAGAAACGGAAGAAGAATTTAAACAAAACTATTTGTGATTTTGAAAAATCGAGTTCTTTGTTTTGCATGTGGTTGAAAGGGACTTTTCAAATAAGTATTCCTGGAAAATCACAAATTTTCCGAAAAATTACGCGAGTCTGACGTTTGATCACTTTTTTACAAGTAACTACTTTTGATTTAGAATATTGAAAAGTATAATAAACATCCTCATCCTTATATGGTCTACTTGCATGTGGCTGAACCACTTTTTTCAACTTCTATACAAAATATAGCAGAAAAATGTTGTCCTGACAGAAATGTATTTTTTTCCTATTATTTAGCAAACCATATCAAGAAATTAAAAATCACACATTAGTCTTCAGCTATCTTTGAAATAAAATCAAAATTTTATATTATGAGTATACTATATCTTCAGAATATCGGTACACAATATGCAATTTTTAACCAGTGGCGTAGCTAGTAGAAAAGGGGCCCCATATCAAAACATGTTGGGGGCCCTTTTTATCTCACTGTAGCGAACCTCAGAATGAGGGTATTTTTTATTACGAAATTAATGAAATAGCATCCTGAGTCGACATTGTGAAGAACTACTAAGATAATCCAAGAGCGAGCGACGCGAGCTAGAAAACTGATTCAGATATTTTTAGGTTTCATTGAAGAGCGAGCCAAGCAGGCTCGACAATAGAAACATTCTGAACCGTGTTTGGTGAAGATTTCACTGTCATTTAACTAAGAGAATGTACGAGCGACCTGAGCGAGCTCAAAAATTGAAGCATTCTGTCTCGTAGATTTTCTTTGATTTTACTCAATGAATGTAAGAGTTCGAGAGCTGGACCATGCCTTTAGCTTGAAGCCTTAGTTAGCCATAAACAAATTACGATTATTTTCATATATTCATTAGGTATTCATTCAGTACGGGCTCCTCATCAATAAGGATTTGAGGTTTTGGATAATATTGTACGAATTTTTACTTACACACCTCGGGGCCCTGTAGCTTGGGGGCCCCGTATCATTGATACAGCCTATACGGCGGTAGCTACCCCCTGTTTTTAACATAATATATTTCTAAAAGTTGATGGGAAATAGACGTATTGAGTATTTTTTATTTTACCACTTTATACTTAAGATCCCATAGCAGATCAAGAGCGCCTCGGTAAAATTTGCTATGGGCCCCGCGCTTGCTTAATCTGGCACTGCATAAACTGTTTCAATTATTTCAAGCGTTCTTACAATTAGATAAGTTTTTGTGATAAAAGGTTTGTTTCCGGTGACTGAAAACATAACATCTGTAATCTCCGAACAGTTAGACAGAGGTGTACCTAAAGTACACCCACATTTCGCCAGCCTATTGCCATCAACCGGGCACAAACTCAGACGGCTGCCACTGAGAAATTCCTGATGAAAAAACCTAATAACTCTCTCGACTATAGTTTAGAGTCGACGTCAGTCTCAGGTCGTGGCAATATCCATATTAGTCTGGGCCGGTATACCTACGTAAATTCATATTAATGCACAGGCACACATACGCTTTGCTAATAGGGATGATGACTAAAATTTGTTTTTAGTCCGTCATGGAGATTATTACTTAAATAATATTCGCGAGGTTGTCGACATGTGGGATGAGGACTCAGCGATCATTGTGCCGATAGTCGTATCAGCCAATGGCTTAATTGCCAAGAGCCTCGACCAACACCTAAGGAGGCTCTCGTTGGGCAGCTGAAGCAAGGGCTTGATTCGGAAAGCGGTACTCCCGGACACAGCTCGCATTGTCAGGAGGTTCCTCTCTCTGGACCGCCGGTAGCTTGGTTCCCGATACCGGTGGGCTACAATTTTTTATATTCTAATATTTAAAAATGTAATTTATATGTTGTTTTAAATGAAATACAGGAAACATAACATATACCTACATAAATAAATATAATCCGTTTACGACAGTGCTGCCAACTCCAAAAGTTCAAATTATCGAGTTTCCACGTCGAAATTATCGTACAAACGAAAAATATACAAAAAAAAACCTAAATTCAAATCAAATAGCAATTAAAATTACTATCAAAACAAAAAAAAAGGTTTATTGCAGAAACTTTTACAGTAAATCTTACATAGGGACCTCCTTTTAATTAAGTAAAAGATATACCTGTGCTAGGAGATCCCGCTCTTCAATGACAAATTATGAAATGGTAAAAGTGGTGTACAAAACGAAAATAGAATTTAAACAAAAAATTACAAGTATAATCTCAAACTAAACAACATTTAATAAGACTTGAACTATAAACTATGTAACTAAGTAACTACAACTCGAAAGGCAATGACTTATTTTATACTAGAGTCAAAGGGGAAGTATATGCCAAGTTTCACCATTAGTAGCGCTAGCAGCCCAAACCGTAAACATGTTTTATCATAGTTTTTAGTTGATATTTTTGTGTTGTCACTGTAAAATTTAATAAAAAAAACTAGAGATAGAAAGAGATAGAGATACTTACTGGTTGATGTTAACATACCTACATAACAAATTACATTTTAATAACATTTTTTTGAATTATTTCTGCGTTTAATTTTTATTTGACAAATACGTTTTGTTATTGGAACTTAAAAGAATTTTTCAGCAATTGAGATTCAAATAAGGGTTTTTTTTTTTATAAACTATATTACTTCAGAATTATGCCCTCATCAATATTTTTTATTATAATTTAATATTGAGAGCGAATGAATTGGTCAGAGCGAATGAGACGTAACAATCTATGACAACAATGTAATGTCAATGTGTTTTAAGAGTTTTTGCGATTCAGTCAGTTTTATTGTGATTGTATTATGTAGACATTAAGAAGTTATTTTTTTTTTTTGTTAGAAATACACGAAAGACTCTTTCGAAAATGACTGAAAGCGGTTTTGTGAAAGCCCACTCGGATAATTTTCCGGAAGTTGATGTGTTCATGATGACCACATTTTTTACATCAAATACCTACTTCACGTCTGTTGAAATCAAAGGAGTGAAAGCTTTAAGGTACCTAATTAAGTATAACATATACTTAATGTTTATTTTATCTTCCACACCTTTTCTGGAATAATTTAGTTTTAAAAAGTATCATAACCAATAAAATAACATAGCTTCGCAAAATACCGAAATCTAGATTGTGTTATAGAATGTTGTCATAATACTAGGATATTGAAAACAAGTTGATGGAGATACCATGTCTCTTTTCATAATTTTACACCACTTTCTCCTTATGTCCGAACCTCTCAGGACAAAGCACAATGCAGTACTTGTATGTCGGTTTTTTGCATTGTTCTATACAGGGAAAAGTTGGTTCCGTGATGATGTATTAGTCGAAAATCGAAAACACTGTATATTTGCAGCAGATCACAATGCTTCTTCAACCTAACCTCACCATTTGACACTTGTTTGTTTGTTGTCATAGACTGTGACGTCACCACACCAAGCGCGCCAAAATGGCGTTTAAATAGCCCGGGTCGGATGGTTATTTTTAACTTTTTTTTAAAGTTCTTTCAATTGCTTTTTTGGCGTTGAATTTTTTTTACTATTATTTGGCGATGTAAAGTATCGAATAAAAAAAATAAAAAAATACATGCATATTCCCTATTCTCAAAATTATCGTACATTTGACATTCATTATCGTACATCGTACCATTGGCCCAATTATCGTACGCCCCCATAATTATCGTACGTGTTGGCAACACTGGTTTACGAACATATCAAAAAGAATGAATGATTGAATGATATAACTTGAATTCTGACAGGCGTTTAGGAAGTAAGTTTCCATCTTATATCACGACCCGACGAACAAAAAAATTAAACGAAAAAATTTAAAACGTATAAATTCCCAAAAAAAATATTGTAATCGTACAGTCAAAAACGAAAGTCGATTAATACGTCAGTTAATGAACCATTATTAATACTTAAAAATCATACTTTAAAAAAAAAGCTAGCATTACTGGTCGTAAGTTGATACTAGCTTTAAAAATAACCCTACCCGTGTAGCCGAGTCCTCCTATGATAAGGTCTTTTTTACCTGCCGAAAAACTTGTTTGTAAAACAACTAAACAAGATATTTTAGTATTCACGATGTTCACTCACGGTTTATTTCATTCAGTCAATGACCTCATCTGTCAAAATGTTTGACGTTTGTTGAATTTATTCGGTTTATTGCTATCACTAAGCTTTTGTTGTAAAAGCATTTTATTGAAGAGAAGGTTAAATTATTAGTGGTAAATCTAGTGTGTTGTATACAAAATGAAGCCGGAACAAGTGGAAGACACTGAGAATTCGCCTCAGGTAGCAGGCGACGTCATTGGCGACACAGCCTA
Organism: Agrochola lota; assembly: GCA_947364205.1. NCBI lineage: Eukaryota > Metazoa > Arthropoda > Insecta > Lepidoptera > Noctuidae > Agrochola > Agrochola lota. The sequence goes on along the minus strand of OX376225.1, from coordinate 3,638,006 downwards.
TAGCGAGCGTTTCGTTCTCAAAATTTTATTGAAACTTGCTAATTTAGACACATTAAAAGAAGAAATAAAGGAGAAAGCGTTTGAAGACGATGTCTGCATACTGTGGGACATGACCGCCGAGAGAGATGTTGTGTTATTTCTTCAGAAACACGATGTTTTGAAGCTATTCAACTTCGCACTACCGGTCATTGAAATCCCAAGAATTATTGAAATAATCGTCGGTATCATTGGAAATATGTGTTGCCAAAAAGAAGTAGTGAATGTGTTAATGAAGATGGATAATTTATTAAGTATTCTGATTGATTACATAAACACGGACGATAGTCTAGTCTTAGTTCAGTTGCTGCGGCTAGTGAACGCGTGTTTGTTCTTGGCGAACGAAGAAGAAGTCGACATTTGGATGGAGTTGTTCATAAACAATGATTACTCTTTAGCTTTATACTTTATGTTAAAAAATTCTTCGCACAAAGTACTTTTAGTGACTGCTTTAGAGAATTTAAATACACTGTGTTCATACTGCAATACTGATAAATTTAGAACTAAGTTTTTTACCCATTTTGTTATAACTGAGGCCTTAGATTCACTAATATCAGCATTTACTGAGATAACAGTAAATCAGAAAGAGGTGTGTGTCAAAGACGAGTTGGAAAGAATTCTAGTTGTAAGTCTCCAGATAACTTTAAACTTGGTTGGCTTTGAGAAGTCACAAGACATCTACAGCCACAGTAAAGAAAGTGTCATAACTATGATTAATGTAATATTAAAATACTATGAAGACAAGTTAGTAATTAACAAAGAAATTGATTCTGATTTGGTGGACATTGTTGAGTCCACAAATACTATAGTAAAAGCATTACAAATTACTAGTGCACCTGATAAATATTTTGAACTTAGTTATAGTATATGGAAAGCCTCATCTTCAATTATAAAATCTGATAAGAATGGGTCCTCGTTTGAAGAGAATGACAAAGAGGAATTGAAAGAGTTTGTGGCGAAAGTTAAACCATCTTTGGCTACCTTAATTTGTAACTATCTATCAAAGTGTACAGATGAGAATTTGCTGCGGCAAGTATTAGATCAAATCGGAGCAGATTATGAAGATATTATAAGTTGGGTAAAGGATAAAGAGTTACAATCTAATGTGCGTAATAGAGCAATTAACTATAGAACTAGGTTGAAAGATAATATAGATTCATAATTAAAAATATTTCTTCATAATTTTTGGTTTTTATTTCAAGTTCCTGGGCGACCTAGCTCTGCTCTGGTGAAAATAGGCAATGCTCATTTAATAGTAGGTAGGCATAGAAAAGTTCAAATTAATTACATGCTGCTATGATAGCATTGGCAGTATGGAATTAGTAAGTACTTACTAATTCCATACTGCCATGTAACTATTCTAAGGTAGCCATTAGCCATCTTGTTCTCAACTTTGGGTGACCGAGCTCTGCTCGGGTGAAAATATGGAGAAAACGAATTTTCCCAGATTATGAGACCTAACTAGATCGATTTACCGCCTCCGTTAACCCCTATATTGCAAATTTCATCGAAATCGTTAGAGCCGTTTTCAAGAACGCGAATACAAATATATATATATACAAATATTGCTCATTTAATAGTATAGGATATTGCTCATTTATTTTATTTACATTTTTAGAAGAATCGTCATCATTAGCAGTCTTGTTCTTCCACATCAGAGTAATAGGCCTCTTCCCTTCTGTGCCATGGTCTGTGAGCCACAGTAGGGTCTTATCTGTAGTTTTCTGTAGGTCATCCCTAAAAATTTGAATTGGTAATTCACCCATCTGGTAATATTCCACCTATGGTCCTACCATCTCATGCATTTACCAGGCTTTATATAATTTACTTACTGACCTGTAACATATAAATTGTGGCTAACTGCATCTACACATGACATGGGTGGCATGCTATAATATTTATTAAGAGGAAATGAGGTTGGAGACTTGAAAATTAAGAAACTATCGCTGTCGCGAGCGCTCGGCGGTCGGCCGTTATTCGTGCGATAAGTACAGCTGCAGATTCGATTAAATAGCCTAAGTAAAAAGTCATAATTCGAGTTTTGCGCCTCTCCCCGATTTCCTCCTCCAATATTGGACCAATTTAAAATTTTGGCTTTATTATCCTCGCCAGATGTGCGCCGACCTCAATTTTATATACATACAATATGGTATTCAAGGAAGAAGAAAAACTACAATATGTATATAGGATTATATATTTTTTTACACATTATGAAGCAACATTTACATCACCATAAACGAGTTTTACACCGTCGCACATGCGGCGGACTAAAACTATTCGAATGTAACAGTACATAGTAACAAAACAAAGCTCGCTACATCCACGCCTCACATACTTGTCACACAATGATATGCTCCTCAAATTAAAAAAAAACGACACAATACTGAAAAGGAAAAAGGAGATTAATAAATTTACATATATTAAATGTACTTATATACTAACTAACCACGAGCCTACATGCCCCATGAAGGAGCAAAAAACGCACGAACTTGTTTAAATATCAATTTGTATATAGTTTATATATTATTATATCGTTAGAGATAATAAAAAACAGGATAAAGACTAGACTTTACACTGATCAACGACAAATTGGCTAACAGCAACATATCGCAGCGCGTCTCTGCGCGGGCGGCGACGCAACTTATAACATAAATCTATCGACACGTCATCTGCGCAGTCGCGGCCGGCGGCTCACAATCTACACAAAGATTACCAAAATTATTGTTATATTGTGCTCCATTCAACGCGAGCCTCGGCCCCGACTGCACAAATCGAAAACACTGATCGTACATTTAAAAATAAAACAAAAAAACATGTGACCGTTATTATGTCGCCCGCACAGAGTCGCTTCATAACATACATATAAACGTTACATGTTACCTACTCAATAAGTTACATAAATAATTTGAATTTAAAACGAGTCTTAGGCTTCTGAATAACATAATTATAGCAAGTAGTACCATGAAAAAACCCAGCTTCGCTACGCACAGTCCTCCAAGTAGCGACCATGCCGAGTTAGGAGTCTCTAACTTTACAGTTTAATCTGAACCATAATTTGTTGTAATGTTGAGTTTTCCTTCATTCTTAAAGACTATAGAGCTGTATTATGCTCAAGAGGCATCTTCGCGCATTTTCAATTGAACAGACCACGTAACATTGTATGATCGTTCAAATTGCTATCTTAAACTAACCTTCGCTAAAATCAAATACCTTATAAATATTCAAAAAGTTAGAATGTCTATATTAACCGAACAATATAATATTTGTGTATGGGCTACAATACTTAACGACATTCACAACTTTACATAATATATAAACACATTACTCAGGTACATGTGAACATTTTTACATAACAATCCTCGGGCCTCGTGACTTTTGGTAATTAAACTGTAAAGGGTGAGGGGTCGCACATGGTCAGATAATTAGGAGACTGCATAAAAATAATATTTACAAATGAACCGTAGCGGAAAAAGCCGCGGGTGATACGAACGCAGGTTGTATACGCCTTTGTACCATCAGGGATATGTTGCACGCACTCGCGCGCGCATGTGACGTCACCGACTGTACCTACACGTTGCCTGCATTGCATGACGAAAATTTTGCGTTCGTTTGTCGAAACAAGACAAGTCTTCAAATTCATTACCATTTTTTGGTGGACTTTTTTATTTTACTAACGCACTGCGTCTTTTGAGTTTATCAACCAAAGGTTTCATCATTATTAATTTATTACAAACCCTGTTATGTATGACATTACTTTACATAGGTACTATCGAGGACACGCATATCTGAAGACCGTAAGGACTATTCCTGCTTGCACTGCTCGGCCGCTATAGTAACGCTCACCTACGAAAAAAAAGGGGCGTATGCACGGGATTTTGTTTTTTAAGTGGTTAAATATTCGTGACTGCGATGGTACGTACGTTTTCGACAAACGAACACAAACGCCACGCGATAAACTAAATTAATTTCGACACAATTCAACTTTGATACAAACTAATTCACTTACGTTTCGTCGATAAAAAAATACAATAAGTGTAAAAATAACTTTACATAAATTTTATGTAGAAAAGAAATCCATCCAGATTATCACCTGGAGTTCAGAATCAAGCCAATTCGTATTATGGTCCGATTTTGGCACATTACCTTCGAAATAAATAATACTATTTTGACTGCAAACGATGGCAGTGTTGGTTGAACCTTTTCTCTTCGTAATAGGAGCGAATATTGAATGGCAATCGTTCTCTAGCTTCTGATAAAGACGTCGATATACTATATATTTGATCGCCAGCACGATGTTTATCATAGAATCAAGGAGAGCGGTTGTTATTAATTATATCTGATGTATTTTTCATATGAAGTGCAAAAGATATCGCCATGTCTCTATGACGTAAGCATCGCGCTACAAGAAAATAATCATTCTACGATATAAACTCTTTGGTACATTTTTGTGAGCAACGACAAAATTACTGTGAGTATCCTTACAAGCAATTTATGAACATTCTATACGATACCAAAATACTGTTGCTTGGACCGAATTTAATGTTACGTGTCGTCCGAACTGAAAGTTTCCTCACAATGAGATAACGATGTTGTATGATGTAGCCGATCTCGTGAGCCTGAAGTCCCTGGAATGGCCGCATGGACCGCGACACACTGAATGTCCCACCGCACGGCTGAGCCCCAACAATACATATTGCTTTCATAATAAGCGTATTACTTTAATCCATCAAGAGTAGGTACGATACATTCAAAATTTTTGTACTTACACAATCTAAACACGAGTAAATATTTAAACAACCTACATTCCCCGTCTTCGTTGTCTTGAACGGACAGCTTGAATCAATAGGACAGCTACGGGGTCCACACCGAGATTAACTTTGTAGAATAAATATTAGGAATACATCTACACAGTCTGTTATATCGGCAAAGGGTGATCAATACATCTCATTTGTGGGGATTTTCACTGAAATATAGTGTTTTGTGAGCTGCGGACAGGCGCTTCGCTACACCGCGGTGACTTGTGATCGAAAAAGTGTGGTGATTGGCGAGATAATGTCGGATGAAAATCCCGTGCGTGGGATCTATTGATAACCTCGACCGTTCGCACACACGTACATACGTAAGCGCTTGGCTGGGAGGCCAGCCGATGTATTCTATCAGAATCTCACCGTGAAAACCGAGGTCAAGTGAGCTGTAGTCTCAAACGCATCAGGTGAAATGACAACTCACTTCAAGCTCACTTCACGTCAGTTTTCAGGATGAGATTTTTTACAGAATAGAGCAGCTGAAGCGATCACAACATTTATCACACGGGGGGATATGAGAGTGTGGTGACTTCGAGATTACTTCGCGAGTGGAGGGGCCTACGCCCCAGAGAAGCCGTACACTTCGAGCACTCGAATCTCGAAGTCGCCGCTGGGGCAGAGCGGCGGGTTGTTGAAGGTCGAACAGCGGTCAGTCTTGCCGAACCTTATGTTCTCGTCCATCCAGATCGCCTGGCCTTCACTGTAAACATAAAAAAAAAATATTAAAGTAACATTAACAACAAGTAACATTTTCATTTGTTTGTGGAAGAATGGATGTCAGAATGTAATAAACTTTGTGAAAAGAATGTATGACTCTATCATTGTGTGTGTGTATCTTTAAGTATGTAATTCCTACGTGGAATATTTGTGTGTTTTTTACCTTTCTTTTTTATACCTTTTTATTGATATTGTTCAAATAGTGTAATTGGCTTCGGCCGTTGAATTTTATGAAGTGTGTTCGTATTATGTATGTTCAAGTAAATGAGATGTAAAGGAGGCCCAAGTTCAGCAGTGGGCTTATAAGGGCTGTGATTATGATTATGAACAAAAGTGAAGTAATTCATGTGGTATGATATTAGAAAAAAAACACTTCACATTCAAACAGTTATATAAAAAAACTATTACAACACCGAAACATGGTCTTAAAAGGGTGAAAATGTAAACAATCAAGACATACTGTGAAGAACCAATATACACAAATAAATACATGCTTGAATAATCATTCAAACTCTGAAACCAACACTTGCGTTCATAGGACAACACACACATTCAATGTATCAAATCAATCAACCGCACGTCAGTAATAACACTTGATCTACAAAAACGACCCTTACTGCTACGAGATAAAGCCGCAGTTAAACTCAAAATTTCTAATTTCAAAACAAGCTTTGTCTTTAGCTGTGGCATAAACCATCGAACCAATTTTTGTAATAAGAACCTGTTCGAATTGCAGTTCTTTATTCAAAACTGACAACTTAGTCCGGTACTAAGTTGTCAGATATAGTTTGACCGACACCACTGTACCGTGCCTTAGGAATGCGCGGCGAGGCGGGGGGGAGCGTTGACGAATAAGCGGTCTGCACTGTCCCCCGTCTTGCCACACATACATAAGGCTCGGTATAGCGGTCTTGGTCAAACTATAGATAGATATGTAAAATTTCTGCATTAATATCATAAATATTGCTGATGTTAATGTATAAATTTTACATAGGCGACACAATGGGTGGTCTTATCGCTAAAAGCGATCTTTTAAAGACAACCTTTGGATGGATTTAGGGCTGCAGGTACCTTGCCTGTGGTGTACCATTGACTATAGTCAGTTTTGTATTAAGAACCTTACCTTTGTAGGAATAAAGTTCGAAATACAATTACTGACTCGAAGGTTGCAGCTCGGGTACAGATTAATACAGATGGTTTACTCCGCAAACTCATTTAAATAAAAACCGACTCTTGCTACGACTCAATAAAGTGCAATTCAGGTCGCACAGCGCTGCACCTACAGTTATATTCACTTAGAAGTTGCCTCTCTTTCTATCGCGTAACTCTTATGTTTGCTGAGTACGTTACGCTCACTGAATTGGCCCGACAAGTCGCCGTGTACTTGTAGCTTCATACTTAAAATGTGGAGTGCGCCTTCTGTACTATTCTGTGACTCGGAGTTTAATAGATCTCGTTTTGTATTAGGACGGAAATTGTTACCAAGGACATGCGGCTGACCGACAACACACATACACTCATCACTCCACATACCCTCCACCGATTGTAATCATAGTATTATCAGCCGCCATGAACAGAGAGTTCGCATGTGGAGTCCTCACATCACTCTGACCCTCTTTTTTTTCCTCGAGGCAACCAACCCACGGATACTTCGCTCGTAGAGGATGTAAACTGTAATGTACATATATATTGTAGATAAGTAACTGACCCGCCTCCTATGGTGATCATCTTGGAGTCAGCAGCCATGAAGAGCTCAGAGCCGTGAGCCACTCGCTCTTCACCCTTGCCGTCAGCTCCCGAAGTACATCCCACCCAAGGATACTTTGCGCGCTCTGGGTAAAGGCTGGAAGCGAATTTAGGGTTGATGCAACATGCTATGGTTTTTTTACAGGTTCGAGGGTTACATGTAGGGGTTACACATTGCTCGTAACGTCGCCGTGCCGATGAACGTTAAGTTACAGGGGATGTTATAACAAATTGAGAAATGGCCGTCACTGACGGGGGTCCTCATTATCATCGATACTAGGCATTAGAAGCATCTTCAAGCTGTGTAAACTTGTTTTACATATGCAAAAATATAAAAATAAAAACAATGAATTTTTACTACATAGTACCGATAAATGGGTTCAATTTGAGATTTTGGATAAGTTTCACGTCCATTATTACTGTTGTTACGAGTATATTCATGCTTTGAAATGTTGACATTATTTTTATCGATATTACAAAGAGTATCGATACTGTCAATACAACACTATAGTGCAAAGTGAACTTTATGGGGTCCAATACTCTTCAAAGGGTCTAATGTTGTATTACAGCACTCATTTGTATGAAATACTATTTAGTGGCCTGTGTCACAGCAGTGGGATGTTACGGTAGTTTGCAAAAAATAAAATAATGATATTGTTAAAACGGCACACCAACATTTTAAATGTTTGTATAAGTTATAATTATAACACATAATAATGTTAGGATGGTATAGACGGCACAGAGATAAACGTACACAAATAATTCTAATGGTTAGGCTGTCACAATTAATTAAAAGGGTTAAAACAAATACACATAAATTAAACATATACCAGCTTTTACCTGAAGAACACCAACATAATACAACAAATAATTATTGTAAAGCATAAAATATACGAATAAAATAAATAAAAATAAATTCAAAAACTTGAAATAAACAAAACATATTTTATTAATTATTTTTTTATTAAATATATTAATTATTAATTATATTAATCATATTTTAGAATTAATTAAAGTTATAAAATCATTTATTTTAGAGGAACCGGATGATTTATTGATGGTGAATGTGCTACTAACACTTTTTTTTTTATATTTATAACTGCTAAGATACTATTAGCTATCGAGCGACGATATTAAGTTAAGATAAGATATTTTTTTTACTAAAATCTGACTACTTTACTTCGAGATATGGCCAGACATAGACAAAAGTAAATCTAAGTCACATTTTGAAGTATATAGCAGCTCACGAATCTTTTGGCGCGTGTCCCAAATCGAAACAAACGCCGCCATCTTGTTTTTTGACAAAACGAATATGCACGTAATTCAAAACTTATCCATTATTTAAATATACATTGAGTAGGAGTCAAGAAACAAAATCCTTTCTTTTTATGTAGTAAGTAAGTATTTATTTTACTATTCATTATTTTTATTTATTTTTTGGTGGAACTGGACGCAAACTCGAAATGCGTCGCATCGTAGACGATTACAAAAGCTATGTGAATAAAAATCTATTTTTTGCAAAGTGCTTAAATCTCACGAAGGTAAGTAAGTAAGTGCGATTAAGTAACTGCTTGAATAAAGCACAAAATTAATTTCATTTATATGTTTAAGGGCTAAAAACAGATGTAAAAAAGCAGTATCGTGGTAAATGACGTCACATCATGACCACGAAAGAAACGGACGTTTGAACAGTAGTATAAAATTATTGGAGTTTCATATATGTTTTTACAAACAAGCTGTAGTTGAATTTAACTTTTAATATTTTTCTTGGGTTTATATTAATGTCTTTTATTGATATAGTGAAAAAAAATATACATGCATATTCCCTATGCTATTGCTCATATCAGCACAAATGCCCCGCCCGGTACCACTCGAAGTTCAAGGTTGATATTTAAAAAAGTGAAGTAAAAGGTTACCTAAAGAGGAATGTCTCTCCGGTGCCGAAGTAAGCCTGTCGGTTACCGCGCTCGTCCTTCTGGTTGCGTTCGAACCACCTCGTTGAACAATATGCACCGAATACCTGGAAATAGTTTTCAGATCTATTTAATAAAAATCTTAAATTAATTCACTCGCAGACAACGCAAACTGCTGTCAAAGTCAAATCATTTATTTCAAATAGGCTCTTGCAAGGCACTTTTGAATGTCAAAAAGCTGGGTCTAGAAGCTTGAAATTTTGCTCAAGAGTTTCTTAAATATCGAAAATGAGCGCCAAGGAAGGATTCTTGAAAATACATCACCTAGCGTAGAGGGTATCTCTAAAATAGGAAATCCATGGTATAATAATATACTTCGCCAGGTATAGCACTCCGAGACACAGTGGTCACGTGGGCGACACAAGCCTACGTCATCATATGTGTGTTACCAGAAGTTTGTAATAATAATCCCCCAACCACCGTTATTACCTGTGCGGATCCGGTAAAACAATGAGGTTTTAATTAACAATTACGTTGGTTTATGTTTAAATGGAATTGTTTCGTTTGATTAGACAAACAATACGATAATTTAAATGCTTTGTACAATTTTTTTTGCAGAATGGTGACTGAAAATCTTTCCTTAATTCGTGGTTTGTTGCAATAAAGTGGCAACTGGATAGTGACGTAAGCATGTGTCACTCCCGGAATGCCAGACCTTGTTTTATTAGACCATCAGGAGATCTAAATTCAGGCGGGCCTTTCACTGATCAGAAAGGTCTTTAAATCTACAGAATATGTTGTGTGCCTTTTAGTGTGAGTTAAATAAATGTATTTACTTTATTTTCTTTTTACTTTTTTTACTATAAAATCTTGAATGCAGTTGTGAAGTACACGGTTAGCAACCAAACTCTTCTTAAATACAAAATATTGCACTCACCTCGTTGTTGCATGTCTTGATCATGAGCAACGTCGGTTCGTGATGCTCGACGCGCACGTAGAACGTGGTTAACGAGCAACCATGCTCTTCTGTAGTGTATAGTAACACTGGCTGGTACATCGTGATGCGCACCGGCAACCACGACCATAACGTGAACAGCTGGAACGATCAGGAATGTATTAGAATATGTTTTTGATTAAATGGCGGATGAGGTTGCTAAACTATCGAAGATGATGGTTACGGTTGCTAATCTAACGATGGTCTACTGTAACTTGCAAATTTTTAATAATATTTCTATTTAATTTTGACTAAATGAACATTTATTGCTAAAATTGTAATTTATTTATTTCTAAGTCTATTTAAATTCAGTGTAAACTGTAAACTCAATATAATTTGTGTACTTTGTGCGAGGATGACGTCATTTGTCATGCACTCATTATATAATCTGGCGGTGTGACCAAGTATAAAAGAATTATGTAAATTCTGGTACTATAATATTTTCTTTAATTAATACAATTTTGCCTAAAACTGTGGAGTTTTTACTTGGTTATGAAAGTGGATTTTTTACAATGTAATTTTTGTTTTGAAATATTTTCAGCTGGCAACATCTTAATGACGTCACAGTTAGTGTGTGTTGTATTAGTAAACGTGTACAAGTGACTTGTGCTTGTTGTGCTGATATAGAACAATATAAACACATTCAGTTCTACTTTTGTTAGTGATAGTGCAATATCTTTAAATAATTGACAATTTTGAAATATGGAGACGAAAAAAAGAAGTCTTTTTATTTCAGTAATTACTCAAATTCTTTTTAAAATCAACTGTAATCTTTTTTGCTTGATGAACTTCGACCTTATTCCTTTATCATAAAGCGCTATTGCACTATCACCGATGGTTGACGTGTACAATAACAAATGAAAGAATGACATGTCATGCAACATTAAAATATTGAAATAAACAACAAAATTAAATAGCTCGAGTTAGAGCCAATTTCACAACATCGATTTTAAAAAAGCAATGTTTTTACAATGTTAGAGGTAACTTCTAAAGTATAAATCGCATTCAGAAATGAATTATTAAGGGCGCGAATTTCACCAATTAAACTGGACGCTATCAGGATATCTAAACCACGTCGAAGAGCTTGTCAGTGTCAATATTCTACAACAATGATGGCAGTAACAGCATTCTAATGCGGTTTAGATGTGCTCATCGCGTTCAGTTTGAAATTGGACCTAAAAAGAAAATGGTTTCTATAACTAAATAATTTAAATTTAGGAACACATCTAGTTTGATAAAGCTGAATACTCTTTAAACTTACGCTCACTACAGCTTTTTCTCGCAAGTCAGTTTGTACCTTTAAAAATGTTAATTTTCTTGGAGAAACAGACTAACAACTGGCTTTTGTGACAAAGTTTCTAGGTTAATTACTAATTTATTTAATCTTAAGCTTCTATAACAATTAGTTTTTTTTTTTTACTGCTCTACTATTTATGGAAGACTCTGTATAATATTATTATATCTAATGAATATAATAAGGCCATGCAACTGGAGATCAGTGTAGGTTGAGCTGTCAAGTGTTTTCATTATCAGGCCAGAAGAAAAAGTAAACAAAAATATATCGATACTTCACAACTTCATAATTTTCAAAAGAGGTTGTGAAAATGGCCCTGATTTTACTTTACAGCTAATTTTAAAAAAATGGACTGCTGTGCCATCCAGCAAAAGATATAAAATTCGTTAATAATGAGCACAAATTCCTACGCTGTGTGACAGATTTAGTGATTCTTCAAGAATCAGTTATTGACATTGACATATGCATAGGTACTACTGCCATTTAAGCCAAATATACACGATGAAAGTTCCTTGCCTGTGGCATACAAAAAAATTAAGCAACAAATGCGCACCGATCAGGCTTTACTTATGAATAAGTAATTGTTTTTTTTTGTTTGTGTTTGAATATAAAGAAACTTTTGTAGGACATTGTATGTCAAATTAAACAAATCCTGGTTCCTATTTCATATTATGTATTTATGATAGTTGATGGATCCAATTAGATATGTTTTCAAAATTAATGTTTTTAGGGATGTCAAAATCTATCTAATTTATCGATAAATCCGGTGCTTAGTACCAGGCCACATGAAAATATTCTAACTAACCCAATAGTGGCTAATTTAGCCTAAAAAATTACCTGCATGTGATCAGGCACAATTTAGGTGCAACTAGATACAGTGACAATGTGGAGTAATTAGACACATGCATAAAAATTGGGGTTCCGTAGGTGTGACAAAACTGCTAAGCAAGACAGTTCTTATAAAAATCGAATTTTCAACTAAGCTTTAAAGAATGAAAAAGAATTTAGGTCACTAACTACAACCTCTTTCGTCTAAATATTATAGAATACAGGGTGGCGATTTTCACCTGCATCCTTCAAGGGGTGATTCTACCTGTCATACTATACAACTTTCGCAATAAAACACATATAAATAATATGATTCGTAAAAAAAAACTACACTAACAAAATAGTCTGTCTACTGTTGTATAGGAGTTTGTTTTTGTTTTTCACGAATCGGATATGAGTTTCATGGTGAAAGTTTTGTATGACGGGTAGAATCACCCCCTTGACGGATACAGGTGTCTAAACCGCCCTTGTATCTTAGAATAAAAACAATGAGCTAAATGTTCTCCCGCTGCGCATGTTAGCCCAGCAAGTCGCTTTTATGAGCAGTTATAAAATTGACTATAATCTAACACTCAAAACGAACTAACAATCACAAAGTACCTACGGAACCAGCCAATTTAAAAACGATCTACATAAAGTGCTCAAATGAAAGATAAATCTACGTTTACAAGTGCCACCACGACAACTATCCCCCTTGTTACAAGATAGGTGTGAACAGATGTCCTGTCGAACCTTATGCCTCAGGTCTGATGCGTGGAGTTGGTCCTTGAATACCGCGTTAGGGAATGGGAACCACAGGGCCAGATGGGCGGAGCGTGGGCTCTGTGAACCACGGGGGAAAATGGTACTAGTCATCAAGTGTGGGTTAGTGGCAACGTAGACCAGGCAGGTCTGAAATTGCCTAATGTATTCTCGTCCCTCGGTTATAATTTTATTGTCAAGTACAGTAATAAAATGACAAAAATGAATAATGTTTTGGTGTAGTCTTGTTCCTTACAAAGTTATTGTATTGGCACTGCACAAAATAAACATCTAATACAACAACAAAAAAAAACAAACAGACGCATATTAGCCGTCATGCAGACTAGCTTACACTTACTTACCACGCAAAAAAAATATTCAAATCAAAAACAAGCTTAATTTGTAAAGTCGATCCTTCCAAAGCTAAATCGCTTCAAAGGAATAAATTAAATAAAACACCTAGTGACAAGCGGTGCATCTAAACATTGATATAATGTCGCAAGCTCTCAATAGGCGCGACACTTATATTTGGTGACTTAATACTTGTATCTTACTTCGCTCTGGTCTAGAATCTGCGACCTTATGGCTTGGATAGGGAATACGCCCATCGATAGGGCGCGCGGGCCCGGCGAATGTGAGCCCTAACGGGAAAATCGACACACAGTTAGCACTCACACAAAACAATCGATTACATGCGACCGTCACATCACTATTATCGATATTCTCTCAACACTTTTGTTAATTTCTCAAGCTTTGTCCACTTGTTATGGCATTTTATATTTATACATCTGTATCGACTCCGGAGAGTTCCGAACAAAGATCACACGCATGCCAACTGTCAAACACATTGACATATAATATTATGTTCAATAAAGTATTCTAAAAAGGAAATTATATTGTACATAGAAGAGAGACACACTTAAAACAATGAGAGAAACATGAATAAATCAGACATTCAAAGCGAATGATAATATGAATGTTCGATATCCTTCATTCGTTTCAAATATAACTAATGAGAATTAAAATCGAATCGTATGAAACATTGACTTCACAACAATATAGTCATTCACAGATCTTGGCTACACAGACCGAACATAACAGAACGATGGTTCGAGAAACGAAACAATATGTATCTTAAATAAATATATTAAACTGGACTATCGAATTTTTATAACAATTCGATTTAAAGTTAGTCGTGTTAGGGTTGCAGTCGAATGGATTTAATGATATAAATAAAGCCAAAGCCACGCCTAAGTCGTCGTAGTACAATACCATTTGTTTGCACGTTTCCTCAGACATTCTCTGTGAAACAAGTAAAATAAACCGATATACAAATATATTCTTGTATATATTTGTGATTGTGCAGTGTGTAGTTAGGATACATATCATCGTGACTGTTAGCATCAAAGCTACCCGTAAGCAGAACATAAAACCTATAAGGCTGGTACGTGGCTATTCTTCAGTTTACCAATATCGTCTTTGTTTAATAGACAATGATAAATATAGCCTCTTCCAAATATATATTTTTATACATACAATATAAAAGGCTGCTGCTAAAAAATACATAAATTATAATAAATGATAATATGATTTTTAGTACATTAAAATATCAATATATTCCTGAAAATAAATCGCAAAAATCTTTCACCATTCCCTTATATTAGCAGTCTTGAAAAACAAATTAAGCTTCCAACCACATATAAATATCCCTACCAACATTACACCTGTCAAAGAAATGTCAGAAAGGGTAAGGGTAAAAGTGAGAGTTTGGTTGTTAAGGTAAGTACCCACCTCGCGGATGGTGAGAGTGTGTGACATCATTTGGATGTTGACTTGTGACTGGCTGGTGGGAAGGTTGTCGGACGACCGGGAGCGAACGAGGCGGGATCCCGTGATGACCTGCTTCGACTTGAGCGTCATCTCCGTCTTGATGAATACCCGAGATATGTACTGTGAACTGCGGAAAATCATGATTAGATTGGTGAAGGAAGATTATAGTATAATTTGTGTTTTTTTTATCAATAACATCTTGAAATAAATTCTTTATAGATAATTTTTCAGATTATAGGCATGAAGATTTTAATTAAGAAAAATATTGCGCGTGCAGCACCTTACACGTGAATTGAACTTCAAAAAAAAAAAAAGAACAAGATAGATTTAGTGTGAGAGACAGAGAGAGTTACATCTGTTTTTTCTCTCATGTAACGAAATGTGTATACACGTGACGCGTCCTTGAAATATCACTCAATCCTCGTCCAATTATCGAACCACCGCCGCCTAAGAAGTTTCACTTCAATAAAGAATAAGAGATATTTAGTATGAGAGACAGAGAGAGAGAGAGTTGCTCTGTCATGTAACGAAATATAGCTAAACGTGACATGTAGTTAATATTTCACTCTCAATTCTCGTTCAATTATCGAATCGCCGCCTATGAAGTTTCACTACAATAAAGAATTAGAGAGCTTTAGTTTGAGAGACAGAGAGTTTCTCTCTCATGTAACGAAATATGGCTAAACCTGACATGTCCTTAATATTTCACTCTCAATTGTCGTCCAATTATCGAATCGCCGCCTATGACACAGTTTCACCTAAATAAAGAATAAGAGAGCTTTAGTTTGAGAGACAGAGAGTTTCTCTCTCATGTAACGAAATATGGCTAAACCTGACATGTCCTTAATATTTCACTCTCAATTGTCGTCCAATTATCGAATCGCCGCCTATGACACAGTTTCACCTAAATAAAGAATAAGAGAGCTTTAGTTTGAGAGACGGAGAGAGTTTCTCTCTCATGTAACGAAATATGGCTAAACGTCACGTGTTCTAAATATTTCACTCTCAACTCTCGTTCAATTATCGAATCGCCGCCTATGAAGTTTCACTGCAAAAAGAGTTCCATTTGTGTGGCGTAAAGCTTATAACGTCACGTACGCACGTATACGAATACGTACGTACACGTACACATACGTATACTCTTTAATACCCCACGACTCTTTCACATTTTTCAGATACATTACGTACTACGTAAATCGCGCCGCCATATTTTATTTCCTACACCCTAACGCAGATTTATAGCTAAGCTCGAGTAAGCCCGAAATAAAATCACATACATCTTCATTTAGACGACTTAAAGCGAAAACAAAGCATAAATAATATTAACAAATGGCACAATTTTCTGTATTACCATATGAAATCTAATAAAGACCAACATTCAGGATTCGTCTCATTAGCATACTCTGATTGAGACGAATTAATTATACATTCGACTCGAACACTCCCTAATGAACGAAATTTTGTCAAGGAACAAATTTTCTTAAATAATTTGTGAAGTGTAAACGTGATAAGGAATAGAATATTTTTAATTTTCGTTTCAACCGACTTGTTACGTTTTATTTATGAATCTTGAAGTAACAATTTTTTTTGGGACGAAAATATTTTAATATGAAAGAAAAAAATCACAAAGAAACATTTTTAATTGCAATTTGGCACTGTTCAAGTTTAAATTGGTCAGGTTAGTATATCAAACTATTTTTCCCTCAGCATGAACGTAACGTAATCGTAACGTCATGTTCCTTGCTAGCCACATTTGTCAAGATATTAAAATTTCTGATGCCGCTGCTAAGAAGTCTGTAAGTCCCGAGCACTAATATGTATACATAAAGCAAAATACAATAAAATAAATGTCGTAGAACAGCGATGGTAACTTTGAGATAAGACCTATTTCATAATTCGATGTGTTCCAAAATAATATGATCCTAACAACATCAAATTAAAATCAATACAGTAGGATCAAATCAGTTTTTTTTTTTTTTTGTAATCTGAATGTGGAAACTTGTAATTAGCAATTGTCTGTTTACTACTTCGTTACCATTTACGTGTATTAGTCTGTAAGCTTTCTTAAAATTGTAAAAATAAAATAAAATAAATAAAAATAAAATATAAAAGTTGCTAAGTGTACATATTGGTGCTCGTGACTATGATACCACGTTTGTTTTCTTACCTTAAAGCCCTAATGCTAAAAGCAGTCCTAAGCAGCTTGGTAGGCGAAGCAGGCATGTTCCTACAAAACTTGTCAATGGCGTGGTCGACGCCGTTCTTCGTCGCTTCGGCGTACCAGTCAGAGCTCTGGTTCGATGCGTGTTTGTTGAATAGGATGAGGATAGCTAATGCTACCCTGTAGAATACCTGTGGAGGAGAATATCGATTGTTTAGTATTTCTTGCTTAGCCATCAAATCAGCCCTTTGTATGTAGTCCCATGCTGGACATAGGCCTCGAGACATTTTGATTTTATTCTGTATAGACAGATATTTAAATTTTCTTAATAGCGTTATTAGGACATTCGCTAAATTAAACTCTTGGGTGAACCAGTTTTCAGTTCAGCGATTTTTAAGGAATTATTATCAAAGGTACCCTTTTCTGAAGATAGCAACGTCGTAAAGACCCCATAATTTGAAAGTTTATTTTATATTTATGACTTGTTATTATAGCGGTACTACAAACACACAATCTGTGAAATTTTCAACTATCTACCTATTACATACAGCTCGTGGACAGGCAGTGATAGGGTTCCGTATGGCACCCGTCGGGTACGGAACCCTAAAAAGCAATGCTGCTTGGTAGCGGTAAAGGGTTCCTTGTACGAGCTCTTTTCTCAACGAAGTCAACAAAAATCTGCAGAAACCGCGCTAAGAATTTGGTGATGTTACTTGTGTCCTTACCTTGATCCCCTCATGGAAGAAGCAGTCGAGGACTCGTACGAGGTGCGGGAAGGGCAGCGCGGCGAGGATCCACCACTGCCAGTCGGCGTAGATACGCTCTGGACCGATGGCGCCCGACAGTCGTGACAGATGCTGCGCCGCCGACTTCTGCAAACAATTCATACCACTGTACGGAAACTGTATGAATAAATATCAAAATGAAAACGACATTGTTTTAACCGGTGGGGTTATCGTGTAATACAATGGCAAAGCATTCGGGCAATAGGGATGATGCCTGGGTAAAAAAAGAAATTCTAATTAGTCCGTCAGTCAGATAATAAAAAAATATTAGACACATATTTTTTGCTTTGTCATATTAATAACAAAACACTTAGATAAAACGCATTTTAAGTTGGAGAGCGGGGGTCGCTACGTCACAAGTAAGTATAAAATCTACATACTCGTGACGTCATGGCACATTTTAACTCAATGTATCGCTGTAATCTTTAGCTTACGTAAAAAAAGAAAAAATACGTGTCCAATAATTTTAAATAATCTCCAAGACAGACTAAAAAAAAATTAGTCATCATCCCTATTCAACCACATTCATTGCGTGGTTTATGTTGTCGACCAGACGAACTTTTCAAACATATGAAGCAATGGATTGGCAATTTCCTCCGAAATACGTCAATTAGTGATTGAACGTGCGTTACGCAATTGGGGTGCAGCAGTCACACGAAGGTGGATCATGCGCGGTATGCACTTGTGCCCAAAGTCAAATATATTTTTTTACAAGACAGGCACTTTTAATGTCAAAATTTACAAGAAAATATAATTATTCTAGTTGCTCCACCCAAAAGGTAATTCCGATGTTGTGAGCGCGAGTGGCTCCCGGGTGGGATCCATCTCAATCTGTTTGAATCAGATTTTATTTTGACCATAGTCCATTTTGTGCACATATAGGTATCGTTAAGAGCGTTATTCTGAAAGTGGACAACGTCACAAATAGATTTCAAATATTTCGCTGTTTTGATTAATTTGGTAATTACTGGTATGGAAATAAGAAATTTCGCTAAACTAAATATTCGGTGTTACGATATTAATTATTGCATTTCATTAATATTTTAGTTCACTAGTTAGGCACATTTCATATTTCCATACAGTAATATTGCCAAATTAAACAACACAGGTAAATATTTGACAGCTATTTGCAACGTTGCCAACTTTTGGGATAAACGCTCTTTTAAATAAGTTATTAGAAAGAAAAAAAAATGCCGTTTTCAAGCATTTTTAAATGAAACTCATCTTTTTATGGAAATACAAATATTAATACTAATTACTCTTATCTCCTGCATGTTTTCATTCCGATTATCAGATATGGAAATCAAAATGAAAGTAGACACTTCCTATTTGGTAATCACGAAGAAAACACTTCTTTTAGGTTGATTGCACTCGACGACCACATACAAACAATCGCGGATAATGACTAACATAATATGGTGCAATCCTCGGCACAAATCTCGACAATACTTAACATAACCGAGTACTTTTATCGAATAAATCGATTAAAGTTCAAGTGAACCGATCGATTTTTACCTCAATGGTCGTTGCCCTCCATGTTTATTATTCATAGTCGATAAATAGTGATGTGCCCTTCATGATATCGTTATCGATAGTTTATTATTAACCACGACGGCGTGGGCACACGTGATGTGTCAAATAGATGCGATAATTATTCAATTACATAACTTATTCGTTGGTTGTAGTGATTCATTTTAACTTTGTGGTCGCAGCTGATTTTTACTGATGTTATTATGAAACTGTGACTCGTTTTATTGGGTTATTAACCTGTTTGATGTTAAATATTCCGATTGAAGCGGATTTTCGCGAATGTTAGCAGGTGACCTAGTTTAAAAGAGGTTAACTCTTTACTTCGTGTCAGTAGGAGAAACCTTTTGAAAGTAGAAACTGTTCTCGTTCAACGAGCCCCTTCATCCTTTGTTCCAGAAATAAAACAGCTATAACATAGCTAAAGGAATAATTATGTAAGTATCGTGGCAAGCAAGTGGCGTTCTGTAGTATCTGCCTACCCCATAGGACAAAAGGCTTAAGTTTATGTATGTGTAAACATTGAAAAGCATCCGCTGTGGACGATGTTATTCTAAAAAAGTTTTTTGGTTGATTCGAAGTTTCCATTAAAGATAAGGTATTTTTATATTTAAGGCGTGTTGAACTTACAGACAGTTCTATTAAATCAGCGGGGTGATTACGTAACACACTTACAGCAGCAGTGGCTTTTATTTTGTCTGTTCAAAAACATTCATTGCGTTATTTACTGTGTTGTGTTTATATTTTTTTGGAACTTATAAAGCAAAGGATTAGCAATATCCTTCAAAATCATTCAATTTGTGATTGAAAGTATTGACGCAATTTGGGTGTAGTACAGTGTTGTAAATAAATAAGAGAATAAATAGTCGTCGAAGGCTTAACATTTTTAAATATTTGAGCCTGTATATAAAGCGTGATAATATTTTTAAACTAATATTTTCAAGTATACGTCAGGTATCTTATGAATGGTAATTCGTGTCATCGTCATATTCCAAGGGCAGATATTTATATAATTTATCGTTTCCTAACTTTTTGAATGGTATTCGTAACTTGGTTATACAATGCCGCACATGGGCGTGAGATCGCCCGTATTTTTCTGAATACTCATGTTTTTTTTAAATTTTCTTTAAAGGGGCTCTATCTTTAATATTTTTCATGTTTTGAGTAGCATTTGTGACCTTGCTTGACATTTTTTGCCATATCACCGATATTATTGGCTCGATTTGGATTCTGTTTATTATTTTTAAGTTTATGAGTTAAGCTTTGAATGCAGCATGAATATTCAGAAAACTACGATGCCCATAGGCGGCATTGTATACGGTTAGAGTATTATTTTGTCGAACAAAATTATCGATGTCAATTTCCACACGACACAACACTACAGCGCCATTACGAAGAACTTATGTCACAGTCACAGCCCCACGGCGCCATAATATACTTACTTATATGACAAAAACAAAGAGAATAGCTTAAACAACCCTAGTTGCGTGACCTACAGTTATGGTGGAGTAATGGGCTTGATAGCACCACTTCTGAGGGTTGGCACGCTATATATTAAGGGGTATATATATAAGGGCTACGCTTTTAGTATTGTTCGTCGAGTCGTTGAGCTCCTTAAGTTAAAGAGTTGAGCTGCACGATTACTAACAAATGCGTGTACTGACTGGACTGGTCCACTCAAAACTGTGTGATTATTTTCTCAAAGGAACTTCTGAGGCACTTAATCTACATGATCCTCATGACCAAGATTACGTCTGGACTTAAGACCCTGTGACCTCTATTTGGTTCGGTCTTTCTTCTCAGAGTAGTCAGTTAGGAAACACCGAACTCATACAGTTTTAAAACATAAGTTAATTTTGACATGCAAAAGTGTTTGTTTTAACCAACTTACAGAAATACATATCATTAATCATATAATTTATCATTTACTACATACTAATAACCACCCCTTGCTATCGACCGGTAATCTAAAATGTAAACTTCAAAGGGCATGTCGAATTGGTAAACCAATTAGCCGTCAATCTAGGTTTAAATGTCGAGTGTACATCAAAGAGCTGTTACTGAGAAAAGGGTTTTGTATAATTGAAGGCATAGGTACTATTTGGAACGTGAAATTACTTAAAAAGATGAGTATAGACATTTACAACAAAACATCGAGCCGCTCTAATGTATAACCCTTTCACGAACCAAACAATGAGCACGACGATCGACGCTTTGTTACTTATAACTTGATTTTGCAAACAAACGAGTGAATTTGTGTAACATTTCATCGAGCAAGATAAACGCATCACACGCGACCTGAAGATCCGACTATTCAACGACGTGTGGGTGGACAACATGGAAAGGAATGTTACAAGTAAATGCTCACTCGCCTTTAACATTACTTCGAACACCATGTCGAGCATTCGCAGGAACGTCACATTACATGGACATGCTATTTTAAATTGAGATTTTGCTTGTATCGTACCATTCGTAAGAACGTTACATTACATTAAAATGCTCGAAAAAATCCTCTAGCTAGTGTATACTTACCTAGTATTTATAAATGCTGAGGTTTAGAGCCTATTACTAATGTTGACGTTATTTTGCATTTGTAATATTTGCTACATTTTTACGGCTATATATCATATCCGTTTTCTATAGTTGATACAGCTATAGACAGCTTTTCCTCTCTCAAACTTTAAACTTACACCTGGGCATAGTTGCGGGCACTGTTACCGTCGGTTTAAAGTTTCAAGTTTTGGTCCTTGCGAGCCCGCGGCCGTAGTTCGATCCGTGTAAAAAGGTTCTCGAGAGCCCTGGGGCTAAGTAAGTCTTTGAAACATGAAAGTCTGGGCCTTTTATAATGTAATGTTTTGGAAAATTTGAACTTCTACGATGAAAACTAGTTAATATGTTGATCCAGCTTTAAAGCCCGAGGGTTAAAAGCTGTTATTCTTTGAAACATGAAAGTCTGGGCTAAGTCTGTCTTTTATAATGTAATTTCTTGGGTAATTTGAAGTTCTATACTACGCAATTAAAGGGGTGTTATACGTTTGACCGCTATGTGTGTGTGTGTCTGTCTGTAGCTCTTAAACGGACGAACCGATTTGAATGCGGTTTTTTTTATTTGAAAGCAGGTTTTCTAGCCATGATTCATAGACATGTTTTATCAAAATCGGTTAAGCCGTTTGAAGATTATCAGGTCTTTTCTAGTTGATGAATGAATGTGAGCGTCTTCCACAGGTCTGATCGATTTGAAATTTGGCATTCTGTTACTTCAATGATATTAGAAGAACATAGTTAGTACCTTTGAACTGATGCTGCAGCATCACCTGGAATTTGCAGAATACCCAACTCCCTTACCAACATACAGCACAGGTATCGTGTTTGGGCTCATTGAAAAGGTTATAGATAGGTGATGAACAGGGTCTGGTGATGGAGTAGGAAAGAGAAATGAGGAAACGTTTGTGACGGGGGTTTTTTAAATTTTTATATCTACTCGTATAATTAACTTGTGATGTACACTCTTGGTAACAAACTACGCAGCAACAAAAAGTATGTAAGGGCCTTAGCAACAATTTAAAAGTCAGATTTATTTGTTTGATTGTAAACAGACTCGCACGCAACGTTTCGTCTGATACGAAAATCAAATGTTTTCACTGGTAGACTATTGAGTTTAAATAAACAAGACCTGATTACTGTGAAACGGGTTAATGTTTATTCATTATTTTAAATAGATAACATGGTTATTTCAAGGAAGCTAAAATTTGATATTGTTACGAAATTCTTTTATTTTTCTTTTTGTTGGCGCTAATGCTCGCGTTAGAAGAATGAATTGTTGATTATTTACTTTAGAAGGAAAGTTTATTAAAACAATTTTTTTACAATAATCGATGTTTTTGTTTAAATAGAAAAACAGACTCCGGTAACGAATTCCACTCGTTAGCGGTACGCCAAACGATTTAACATGCTTTCCGAGGCTCGCAGGGGTCTCAGTATGTTAAGATGGTCACCCATCCACAGACTGAACGCGGCAATCGAGCTTAACTAGCTAGATCGACCCGTGCGGCAGTTATTACATAACCACGAGTCCCCAAACTCAGAAAGTAATAGATTTCTGACAATGTGACTTTTTGAATTCATATGTGAATTGAAAAAGTCACATTGTCAGAAATCTATCTATGAGTGGATAGTCCACTCAATTATGCATAAGCCGTTGGTCCCGGCTGTCATTTGTAGATCTTTGACAGTTGTTACGGGTCGTCAGAAGCCCAACAGGCTGACTACCAGTCTTACCAAGGGGTATTGTGTTACCCAGTAACTAAGTTGTGGAGGTCAGATAGGCAGTCGTTCCATGGAAAATACTGGTGTTCAGCTGCATCCGGTTAGACTGGAAGCCGATCTCAACATAGTTGGTAAAAGGCTAGGTAGATTGATTGATGTACTAAATTACGGACTGTTGAATGAATTAAATACGAGTATTTTTTATTTAGAGATCTTTTAACGATCCTAGCCGAGGTGGACCGATCAGTAATCCTATATGTATAAATGGGGTTGTCGGGCGGTGAGGCTTACACTGCGTTCGGCGCTTGCCGTGGCAACGCGCCCTGTCCGGGTTCGCAACAAGTCAACCTTCATCCTGAGGATGCCTCGTTGAGAGGTGAAACACGTCTCGATTTCAAATTGGGCAAGAAAAAGATTTCAATAGCCAACCTTTAGGATCGGCTTAAAATTTTATCAAAAGCAGCACATATACCTCAGTTTATAAAACTCATTATCTATCTACAACATAACAAGTTCATAATAATATTACATAGTTTATTGCCCTGCAATTAACTTGGTTATGCATAACTGCATAAATGTAGGGAAAATCTTAATTAAATAAACTAGTTATTAACGATATTATATACCTACTTTATAAGTAATTTATGGATAAGTTCTACAGCATAAATTGTATTGTGGGGCAAGTTTCTTCAAGCGATAGTTAGGCACTAAAGTTTGTTAAAATTTGCAATGCAAAGTACAGGAGAGTAGACGATAAACACAAATTTTGCTCTGTTCACTTCGAAATATCTTCTGCTTAATAAAATCTTAAATTCATTCATTTACTGACAGACAACGCACAGCCTAAACTATTGGGCCTAGAAGCATGAAAGTTTGCACAAGAGTTCCTTTTGTAACGAAAGTGAGCACCAAGAAAGGATTTTTGAAAATTCGTCGCCTTAAGGGGATAAATAGGGGATTTTGATGATTGTATAGAAGTTTGTCAGTTTTGCCGATAGGATATCGATATTCCATCGAACACATGGTTTGTAGCTTTTAATGTTTTCGACAAAGGAGTCATTTGTCGCGTCAGCAAGTCGGTGTCGGGTGTAGTCATAAGGAAATTTTGCCGCATCATTGATTTCGCGGGTATCAGGCTAATGTAATTTAGGTTGATTGGTCATGCAAGGGGTGAAACCAGCACGATATTCGCGTAATTCACTCGTAAACATAGTAATGGTTTTATCCATTCAATAACATCAATCGCGTTGAGTTGTTTTACACCAATTTATTTGTTACGATATTAGGTAACTGGACATTAAGGGATCTCGCGCAGTAGACTGCCATGACCACGACCAGTGGTCGCAGCGACCAGGTAAACTATAGAAACCGATAAGAATCGCGCACTTGGTCGCAACGGCCAACTAGCCGCAGCCCATACAATACCACTCGACAGACCGAAGCGTGTACTCGACCTATACGGTCGAACAGGATCAGTACAGGCATGCTTGCACAGGTAGAGGTCTACCTTTCCAGAAGACCGTAGCGTGGACGACTTACATAACGCCAGAATGTTTGAAATAAACTTACGGCATGTTTTTTAGCGATCTGCATAACAGTCTTCCATGTAACTTCGTTGAGTAGTTTCGTTTGTGTGATGAACATCTTTTCCTTGGACGCCACCAAGCTCGCCATGCAGTGGTAGCATTCTTCTTCTGTGAACAAAGAAAGGAATAACATTAGTAATGAAATACTTCTGCTGGATGCGGGAAGAACAGGTCCGGTCGTCGTGGCGAAGCTTGACTTATGTCCTGTAGTAGACGTCTTTCGGCTGCAATGATGACGATAATGAAATACGCGTATTATTTGAGGGTGAGATCTACACAAAATCGAAAACGACCAATGTTAAAAATGTAGTAACAGTCAAAGAAGAAACAACGCTATTACCACGGTTGGGAGACGGATAGCTGATAGCACTTTCTCAGCAGTGAAAAGGACACAGAAAATCGCCTTTTATGAAACTCACGGGTAGAATGCAGTTGTCCTAGATTTTGTAGGAAAGCACGTGGAAAATTATCTACCACCAATTTACTTATCTACTACTAATTATGTAGGTAATGAACACATTGCCGTGGTAACAATCACCCTTACTGGTAATTTTCCTAAGGAAAAACATAACCAAATTCTAATAGCATTTGCAACCATTTGTGTAATTAATTGGAAATCTTAATTGATCCTATTATACAAACCAATCCTAACAAAAGCCACTACATACCAAACGATGAAATGCCCTGAACTGCAATTACATCACTCCAAGACCGAAATAATTCCAGCTCTAAAATCCATTTCAAGGTACATTTGAAGCGTCTACGCCATGAAGTAAATAAGCTCTTTGTTCAGTTAAATCTACTAGAGTAATATATAATGTATGCGTTGAGCAATATATGTATATGTAGTATTTGGCGGTACTGCCAAATGGTTGGTTGTAATGAATCTAAAAGCAGTTATGGCTCTGTTTAGTAATAGTTGTAAAGTAGTGGTTAATTGTGTCATGATTATTTTGGAAACGATCTCGTGATTGTGGTGGACGGTTTATTCAAGCGTTATTTTGAAACCAAGGAAGCTGTAAATAATGGAAGTTTGACAGGATTATCAAAACAATCGTTTTGAAGTTAAATAAGAGCGAAAGAAAGATTTATTTTAACGCCTCTGAATATATCGTTTTCCAATAGGTGTACATTTTCTTTAACACCTTATAACAAGTATGATAATACAGCGCAATACCCATTTCCATTTAAATCGAAATGTATAATACAAAGTTGAAAAATATACATTTGCAACATTGTGTAGTCAGAGTGGTGTACATAAAGTAAGTCTGTTTGTCGGTCAATGACCTGTCGCCTTGTTACTGACACACTTTCAGGTGATACTACTAAGATAAAAGTTTACGCATGTAAAAGAAGTCGCAAATGTAATTACTGAAATCAACAAAGAAATAACTTTTGTTGTTTCCGAAGCTAAATCACTTCAAGCGGATATAACAATTAAAATAAACCCATCCTCTACAAAAATAAAAACGCTGAATAAAATGAAAACGACCCAGTTATAATTGCTGCATCACAGAACACAAGAACTGAAACTCGATTAATGCGCGCTACAGTTACAAAGAAATGAAAAAAAAAAACAGAGACGGAAACTCCGGGCCATTCCCATTAGGATTTGAAAACGTTTGCTCTAGTGCTGTTTTTAGACCCGGGAATGGAAAGATAAATCACGTGAAATTAATATTAGGAGTAAATATTGTGGTTGAAAAGGTCAGTAAGGAGATTGAAAGGAACTCTGCGGCGATAGTTGTGAAAAATGTTTTGTTGAATAATGAAAAAATAACAAACAATGCGAAAAAAATCAGATTAGCGTAGGTACGTCGAAGAGCCAAGATACGCGATGGCACAAATAC
Organism: Agrochola lota; assembly: GCA_947364205.1. NCBI lineage: Eukaryota > Metazoa > Arthropoda > Insecta > Lepidoptera > Noctuidae > Agrochola > Agrochola lota. The sequence goes on along the minus strand of OX376225.1, from coordinate 3,610,927 downwards.
ACACATAAGACACACACAAACACACGATACAGAGTACTGAAGATATATAGTTGATGCAACCATTGCTTCGAAAGAACAGGTCAACTTTTAAAATCCCTTCAAGCGGAATCTATCGGTGGAAGGGTTATTTATACAGATATATGAATATTTCGCACTGAAAGACACAATATAATGCTGGTCCAAATTCACGCCCAATCCAAATGCATCTCAATTTGCTCAATTTCATCCACGTCTGACCTACATAGTCTTAACTTTGCCAACAAGCCCGAATTGACGGGATACACGGGACGTCCTGCGATTTCCCCGTCACTAGCACAGCACTTGTGCATGACAAATTGAAGTGAGACATCCAATTTGCAATCGACGACCCTGGTATATACGAGAGCCCTAGAGACAGGAATCGGTTTCCAATAACCGATGTCTATGTTGAATTTATTGGTGTACATGTGTCTAACTCAGATGTTGTGCATTGGGAACTAGGTTAGTTATGTAACCGTTGATAAGTTTGTTTATATTTTCTCTGCTGTTTCTGTTTTCGTATTCGGCTTTGATTGTAGGAACTGATTGAGGATTTGCAAGTGGATGATCAATATGGCATGATTTTGAAATTATACAGATTTTCACTACAGTCTGACCCACGACAGTAAAAGACATGAAAAATTTAAACTTTTTGATATACATACTCGTAAAGTTTAATCTAGTAATGCACAAATCGAAAGCAAAGAACACATTTCAGTTATAGCCGTTCTTTACAAATTCACATTAGCCAGATTAAGTTGTAAAACCTAAATATAAATGGCTGGAGCCACGGAGCTAACGCAAATCGTTTCACTAACGACCGAGCGATTGTAATTAATAGCTTCCAAGCCAAACGCTTTGAATTATTTATCGAGATGAAAACGTTCAGTTTTATAGTTAGGGTTTAGTTTAAAGTTTAATGTGGGAACGTTGGATATTGCTTTTGTGTGTGGAATATTTCTCATTAACGAGGTTAGCAAGTTGAACGAGACACATAAATAATACAGCATAAAGAATATGATTTAGATAGACATTCAAAGGCCTGCTGCGTCAGTCTTGTTCCCAAATTCATTTAATTTGAAGCCACAAACTTCTTCTTTCCAATTGAAAATGAATTGGAAACAATGATATAATCGGTCATGAGACGAATTGATAATACCATACCTACATAATGAATTTATTTGAATTTATTAATTTTATTTTAAAACTAATGGCATAAATAGCTGACCCCTGACCATTGTTTGTATACCATACCTACATAATTAATTTATTTGAATTTATTAATTTTATTTTGATTTAACTTATTCTTATTCTTTATTACTCACAATAAATATTAAAATTCGATAGCTTTATCATGACTTTTGTTAAAATGACACATAATGAAAAATGTAAGGTATTGTAATGTAATGTAATAATTACATTACATTACAATATATTAATTTATTAATTTTGTTTTGTATTGTTTTGCAGTGCCCTTACAGGGTGCATGTTTGAAACTTTTACTCTTATTCCAACCTATGTACAACATGTTTGCAATAAACTGATTTGATTTGATTTGATAATTGTAGTATACATTCGATGACTTGAAGATGATTCTTCCTTTTCCCCTTGTCATAACCCTTTTTCAATAGCTGCAGGCTAATTGTATACATAGCTTCTTGATTGAGCACAAGTTAAGTGCACCCATCCTGCCTAGTGCGTGCTATTCTTTATATATGTTTTTTAACCTTTTTTCTTTAAATATCTACTCTGCATTATTCTTGAAGATGTTTGCAAGTATTTTTTCATTTTCGTGTGGTTAGTGACTAACCTGATGTCAGAGTTTTAAAGCTGCCCACGGGCTTCTGACTTAGCTTCACATGCCGTCGAGAAATATCTCTCAGGCATGCCAGTTTCCTCACGATGTTGTCCTTCACCGTTTTTGGAGTAAGTGATAATTATATAATACGCACATGAATCAGAAAAGTCAGAGGTGCGTGCCTTGGTTTCAAACTCGAAACCTATGACTTGGCATTTCGACGGTCACACCACTAGGCTATCACTGGGTTGGTCTTACTCTTTATTCAATAATACTGCAGTATTGTCTCGCCTCCCTTAATCCATCCAAAGATTTTTCTTTAAAACATCGCTTTCAGCGATAAGACCGCCCGTTGTGTCACCCTATGTAAAATGTCTACACGATATCTGTAGTTTTTTTTGGTACATAATAAAGAGTATTCTATTTCTACTCTTTTGGGACCAGTAAGAAATGGTCCTTCTGCTCCTGTATTTCTATCACCTGCAGTGTGTACATGTATAGTGAATAGCCACGTGTCTACACAGGTGTTCGGTAATAAAGCGGCGTGGCTGCGGTCGACTAATTAATATAATTAACTACTCACGGTGAAAGACTTTAGCGTATGTGATAATGTGGATTGTAAATCGTCTTAGCGTCATGGTTTGTTAATGGTGTTACTTGATTTATGATGGTAATTAGTTTGTATTGAGATGTGTTTCTGTGTAACGGTATTTTCTAATATGGTGTTTTGGTCACTTCAATATAATATTTTGACATTCTTTTTTTTTCTTATTGCTTATTAGTCACAATAGTGGTACGTTGTAGTCAGCTCGGAAAAGACCTAAATTAACCATTTAAACCACTAGATACTTTAATAAAGCTAGCTCTTTTTTATGCGAACAGAAGGACGAGTTTTCTTCGTCTCCTAGCACCAATTCCTAATCCTAACCCCAGGCTCTCAAGACAAGGCAGAATATGAGGCGATTACTGAACTTACATAAGAAAGCTTTTAATACCCGACCAAGTAACACAATTACAGATCCGAGGGACGTCAGAATCGTAAGTGGTTCCGTACTCAAGGATAAGTGCATTAGTCGAGGTGATGGAAAAAGGAATGTAATTGGGTTATGATGAAAGGGAAGCTGCCAGCGTGGCAATTTCTTGCGAAATTGGAAGAAATATTGATTTATTACTGCAATATTTTTTTCTTATGACTGTTTTTTTCTTTCAGATATCGAGTAAAAGGCGGAGAACTAAAGTATTGGAGAGCAAATATCGAACCTATAGGATGCTATAGCAGTGGATAGTTGAGGTTATACCTGGTCTTTGGATACTGATAGGGAAAGAACAACCAAAGCCATGACTAAATGCATCACATTTTTATTTTATTCCAGCTGATATCTTTGTATTTCTCATGAAAAACCATAATGTATTATTATATGGGTAATCTAAATCAATGTGATAGCTGGCTGTCGTATGCATCGTTAATTTGTTCTATTTACTATTGTGGACTAAAACACTTTCTTTGAGTACCATGCACATTATCAGATTCTATTCATGGTCATCACTGGACTTTGATCTTACGTCAAACTTTGAACGTCTGTAAAAAGTAACTAATATTGTCTAAGATGACACTAAACGGCAGTTTAACGGCGCTAAATTATGCAAAATACGTGCGACTTATCGTCTGTTTTGTAGGAAAGTACGACACGTACTTTGAACGAACAGCTGTCAGCAAGTTATAGGTACAACGCTTAATAAGGAATTTTATATCCACAACGTTTTCGTGGCATATTTACAAGGGCAGTCGGCTCAAAGAGAGTAATTAGCTGTCATATACTCGTACAAGTTTAATAAGTTCCTTTGAGAAAAGGGCATTAGCGAAAGGTCGGGCAAACGTCAGAGTTGATGAAAATGAGCTTGGAAATTATACATTAGTATAATCCTAGTACTAAGTAATGTTATTAGCAGGAAAGTGTACACGAGCATGAAAAGGTACCTTCAACATTTTAATAACTACTGAATAAACATGTTTAATTAAAAGCTTCATAAGTTTGAATCTGCTCGAGATTCTCATATAAACTTTGCTTTGAATAAAACCACTGTTGGAGGATTGTATTAACTCAAGTGCTGTTGTTTTCGTTTTAGTTTTATGCTCTAGTTAAAACACTAGATCAGCTTTAAAAAAAATCATGTTCTAAATAAAATGACCAAGATCTATATACGGACTTTAAATTTTAGTCTTTCTAGTATTTTTACTATTAACTGAGTTACGAGTAAACCCGGGGTTTGCACAATCAAATCTTCAATCTAGCCCAGAATCTATAACTAGACTGGATATCGATCCTTTTCAGTACTTACACTACCTACTACCTAAGCAGAGCGCGCTGGAAGTTCATGAATAAGTGAACACTGAACAATACCTCATTTCAGCACATTCACCCCAAGACCACACTTATGTAATTTATGAGTTTATCAAGTTCTATGTTAGTCTTGAGAGTTTCCATGTGGACTTGTTTGTTGAACTCTGTTGAAGGAGATGGTTTATTGTGTATGGTTGGTTATGTTTCTAAAGGATTAGGGATCTGTTTTCAGGTAAAGAAGCATCTTGCTTTGTTATACTATGTGACCAAGAGACGGCGCCACAGGATTCAATCACTCTATATCTATTGTCAATCTCTGAGTAACCTTTAATTAACCTGTAGAAATCGATTCAGCTTTGAATATTGCTGGATAGTGTAATAGGTAATTAAACATAATGCAAAAAATGCAGGCTGAAAAGTTAGTGGGATGTGATAGTTAATCATTTTAAAAGGTTAAAGTTGACTCTGAAAATACCTAAGCCGACACAGATAGCAAATAATGAACACGCCACAGACAGATTCGATCCGATCCCCATATACCATGAAGTAATGTTTATATCTGGAACAATAACATACTCCCGTGAGTGACTCTTACGTTACAACAAAACCAAAAGTTTATTAGTTTTGTAGACAGAAATAGTTAATTGCGGAGTAGATGCCAATAAACCATCAGTTTTAAAAGATTTTAAAAGCTGTGTGTTCTTTGATATTACTCTTAGAATAAATGCTATAAAATAATTAATATTTCGAGTTATTTTTAAGAGAACATAATTATCATCCTTCAGCTGAAAGTGAGAAAACGTTACGTCACACTACACTTGCCAAGACCATGACAACATCCTGGCAGCCACACCCAACCTTCCAAAACAACAACTAATTTAAAACGTATCTCACACATTGTCCAATCAGCCAACGAACCATGCAGAACGGCTATGGATAACACCGCACAAATAAACGAAGAATTTGGCAGCTGGTCTTCACGACAACAGAAAATCGCCCATTACCTACGCTCGAAGGCCGTTACCGCGGTAAAGTACGCCCGTTTACCGCCGCGGCCGTAACTTATTTACCGTTCGAACCCAAGTAAATGTTCCTGGCAGACGATACATCAATGCCACTATCAGAATGTTTTCGTACTTTTTTCAGCAAGTCTTTCGTTATTTTGTAGTGAAACGTCGCCGAGGGGCGTGTGTAAGCTCGGTGCCAAAACAGATTGGGATTCGTTGAAACAAACACTGTCAAAACAAATTGACTGAAGATATGCCGCCAACGATTTAGAAGAATCATATTTTTTTTGTAAATTCGAATATATGTTTGCTATTGTGATATTGAGCTTTTGGCGACTCTGGAATGTCACTTGTATGATGTACTTATATATCAAAAAGACGTTATCTGTTTTTCCGGCAACATGATTTACATTGACTTTAAGAAAGCATCAACGTTGATCTTTAATCTGAATAAAAAGTACACTGGACAACTGACAGATTAACAGTTTTGTTCAATGTTTAATTATATTTATAGAATACGTTCCTCAGAGACATGACGTGTAAAACTTCCACACTATCGAATTCAATCATTCTGGTCGGGATCGGCATTCACAATGTCTGGCCTCCAAACTTTCAGACCGCTGCCAACCCATATCTTCCGTTAGAATTACGCATGAACACACATTTACTAAGACACTAGGATAGGTTACCACAAATTACATTTTTTATGACTTCACGATACAAAGTGTGCCATCCATTGGTGCAAGAAACAATAAACGTTATATTGGACAAATAAAACTTATTACTGTATTCATTGTGGCACATAACGCAGCTGGACATTTACGACAGGCTCACCCACATATTACTTGTTGCCCTGAACATGTATATTCATAAAATAATTATTGCTAAACGATTGAGGGGTACATGAATGACACCTTCAGTTGACATCTAGAAGACTTTGCAAAGTTGAGTTAAGGCTTGTGCAGACCAGCGCGACTTGTCGCGCGACGCGACACCGGTTATTGTTATACTGTGAAGTTTTCTTAGAAATTGTATTGTTCGTGTCGCGTCGCGCGACAAGTCGCGCTGGTCTGCACAAGCCGTTAAGAAATTAACAAGATTAAAGGGATTGAAACTTAAAATAACTTTGTAGCCAGCTATTAGACTGATCAAATTAATTTTATTAGGACGATGAAACAAAACTAAAAAATAAAGTAATAGATAATAAAGAAGTGGCAGACCCGAGAAAATACGGTTCTTAATGAAAAGATTTTGACTGTCATAAAATAGAAGATAACCCACTTTGTGAAGACGAAAACACACTCTCATGGAAAAATTTCATCACATAATCATAATTAACAAGTAACAACACCAAATATACGAAGCCAAAATGAAACGAAATGGCAAACATACATTGAAAGGAGCCTCATCTACTTTTTAATTTCGCCACTAATTAGTCGCTCACGTATTCCAAAACTTAGCCGTCTCTGACGTCATTGTACACGTAGACAAAACACATGTTCATATAACGAGCCGTCACATTTCGAACTAATTAAAAGTTTTCATAAAGCATATAAATACGGTGAATTCGCCTCATTTTGCTGTCAACTACGGTGATGACACGTTTGATGATGAAACAGTGGCATGTTTATTATATACAATTTTAACCTTATTAGCAGCTTGGTTGCCTTTATTAGGTACATGTTATAATGGGACAGCAATAGGAGGCCTATCATGTTTGGTTTGATCTATGACTTCGTCGGAAAATAATTCATTACATCTGTGTTCTCTGGGATGATTTTATATAACTCTAGAAGGATTTTATCAAGCATAACTCTTCCCAGCCCGGAGTCTGGATTTGTGCCCGGTTAATGGCAATTGAGGGTCGTCCCTTATTACATGGGACTAAAACATAGCTAACGAAATGTACCCCGTACTTTAGATGCGTCTGGCGTGATTATATGTAACTCTTGCTGGTACTCAAATGTTAGAGAAAACCCTTCTAAAATGGTTCGACATTATTATATTCGCAGGATACAAAATTACAGTGGACTACGGGACAAGACTTGGTAAGCATAATGAAATGAACTACGTAGAATAAGTATACAAAATAAATAAAAAAGTGGATTTGTTTTTTATAACCATTCTGGTACATATTGAAATGACTCTCTTGTAAGATAAAACGTTTAGTTTTGACTCTACACTTTAACCTCTTACCAAAAACAGGGTTATCTCATTATCAATCAAATACTATGTAACCACTTTTCGCCAGATATTTGACTGGTCTGATTTAAACACCAAAGTCATCAGGGTCATAATATCAAATGATTCTGGCTAACAAAGGTTACCGTAACTAAAAAAAAAAAACACCAAATAAAAACATAACTGTAGGTACAACGACGGCCTAAATGCCTCAGACATTTTCTACCAATCTTAGGGTGATGCAGTCACAAAACATGCTAGATGCAATATAATAGAAAGACAACAAGAAATTAAAAACATACATACATATAATAAAAAAAGCATACAGGGCAATTCAACACTTTTAATATCTACCAACATCTCGCACCCTAGACCCTGATTCCATCTAAAAGATGGTGAAGCCATATGACGGTTCAGTACAAAAATTTGCAAAATATAGCAAGTGCTTTAACAAGATGTGTTGGGTACAGTCGTTCCAGTGTGGCAACATACGCCTTTCCTGTAAATTGCCTCCCCTAGCGCAAGGAGAGGCACCTTCATATGGGGAAGCTTATAAGCTCGGGCTGAATATATTGCATGCCGTCTTGCTACAATTGTACGATGTCCCATTTGGGATGCCACACGTGGCACACGTAGAAACGGTTAAACTAGTAATAGCCTTATGTTTTATTTGGCAGACAAGTATTGCAGGTTCAAAATATATTTTGTCTTAGCTATAGATGTTTTTGTATTATACAGAAAAACACGCCGAGGGAATTCTAATTTATGATTGAGATAACTCTGAGACTTAGTTAATTTGAAGTTATTAAAAAACACCAAACCAACATGAAACCCATAGAAATGTTACAAAACCCTACATAACACGTACACGCAGTTTATATTTAGATTTATCACCAGTTCCGAGCGAAGGAAAACATCGTAAGGAAGCTGGCACTTTTAACAATAAACAAACACACGTTTGATGGTCTAATACCGATAGATGGCAGCACCTGTTGCTAGTGGAAGTAGGCAATGACTGCTGAATATTTGATATGAATGGGCGATCAAAGTCCAATGCCCTAATCTATCCATTAAACAATTTATACCTTTATGGTGGCCGTCATTGGCATTGCAATCTATGACGTCACGTTTAGACGGGTAAATACTGCAGTAAACAATTTTTTACTTAACGCCAAGACTATCGAGTCACATGTGATAGAAACGGCAATCAGTTTAGGAGGACAAGAGTTCTTCTAGATAAGACAACATGAAAATACTGTCTCAAAATCGACTATTATTAAATTGCCTCAGATATCTTGTATGACATACTTTAGACTCTTAAAGATTTTGACCACCTGCTCCATCTAGATTTCAGCGACGAAATTACACAGCAAAAGATTATCTGGGACATTCTAGAAGATTACCAAGTCATTGACCTGCAAGCTGCAGCAGAAAACCGTAACGATCTAAGTATTACTAAACTTGATGACAATCGTAAAATATTAACACCCCGCACTAAACTCTGGGCTCGCGATATATTTTCTTTTATTCTATTATCGTGAGAGATGAGGATATGGAAACCTTGCTTCTTAAGTAATATTGGATGAGCTGTGAACTTGTGGTTATATAAATTTTACTCATTCCTAGCATTTTCCAAACTATGTTGGGGTCGGCTTCCATTCTAACTGGATACCGCTGAATACCAGTATTTAACATGGAGTGACTGCCTATCTGACCTCCCAGTAACTGGGTAATACGATACACCTTGGTAATACTGGTTGTCAGACTTCTGACGACCCGTAACGACTGTCAATCACCTACGAATGACAGCCGGGACCAACGGATTAACGTGCTGATTAATAATACTACATGTTATTAAAATATGCTTTGTTAAAATACGCTGTTCTCTGATATTCGCTGATACATTGAGTCAGGTTCTGCTAACAGAAGCCACATAAATCCGTGTTCTTTATATTCCTTATTCCAAGAAATAAAGACCAATTTTATTTTTAACAAGAAACTTACAGTCAGCTGGTTTATTCTTTCATTGTTCTCATAAATATAGAAGCAACAAGAATAATGTACCCAGGATGTTGTAATATCTTGATTTAAAATTGCCCTTGGAGTTTCTTGTCCGTTCTTCTCCATAATATAGATCTACGTTTGGAATGGGCAAGTAGGTTCTACTTTCTGACAAACAGACAGGCTCTTTGACAATTCAGTAGTGCCTGTTAATGATTTAATTTAAATTATTATTATTATTTTATATATATTTTTTTTTTTTTTTTGAGGAGCTCGTGGCTAAGTAACAACAGCCGCACTGGTCGATCCATCAGGTTAAGCTACGCTTGCCGGGGTTGGTCAGTGGATGGGTGACCATCTTTACATACCGAGAATCTTCCGTGCCTCGGAAAGCACGTTAAGCCGTTGGTCCCGGCTGTCATTCGTGGATCTTTGACAGTCGTTACGAGTCGTCAGGAGCCCGAAAGTCTGACACCAGTCTTACCAAGGGGTATCGTATTACCCAGTTACTGGGTTGTGGGGGTCAGATAGGCAGTCGCTCCATGTAAAATACTGGTATTCAGCTGCATCCGGTTAGTCTGGAAGCCGACCCCAACATAGTTGGGAAAAAGCTAGGCAGATTGATATATATACACGGTTAATTTTAGCTCGTTCTGGAACGAAAAGCCATAAACTCGATCATCAAACTCGAAACGATTGGGACTATTATTTTCAATAAATTACAATTAAAAAAAAACACGAAAAATCTAATTTATTGTTTTTTTTTGTGAAATAATGAGAACTCGAAGTAACTGCGATCAATGCATATGTGTGTAAAACGTATCGACGAACGACAACACTTGCGAACGATACCCATTGAAAAATCCATTCATCGATCAGACAGCATAAAAACACATACGCAATAGATAAATAGGTACACAATTAAAAATACGAAAAGCGAATTCAGACTTTATTTCTTAACCGTAAACGGTAACAAATAGAAAATTCACCAAACTAGGTACAAGGTAAGTAGGTACGCAGTTTACTAAAATTATTCTGAGAAGTGTCCGACCGGACTTCAAAAGGATGCACAACCGAATTCCGCGGTTAAATGTATAAAAATAAGGTCTTAATTCGGTCCAATATTTTCATAGAAAAGGGCACCACCATCTTATAATGAACTCTATTCGACAGATAAAACGATTCATTTTTTCTGTTTACATTGCCTGCCTTTGTAGAAGCCGCGTAGCTACTCGCAAGCAAGCATTGTCGTATAAAAATTGGTTTAGGCAGTATTATTTTTATTTATCATAAATATGGTAGGTAGGTATGCTTATTAAGTACCTATTAGCTCGATTGGTCGACACTCGATTCAAGGCCTTAAATACAACTCCCAAGCGTACTCGTCGTGTCTAGTTGAAAAGGTCCGAGTACTAGTGATTTCGTGATGCGAGAGTGGTGAATGAAATTTCAATTAGTTTCTCTCGTTTACGAGGAGATGTGATAGTGGTAAACACCGTGCCGTGCTTCCGATACAAACGAGAGATAACGAGGTGAATGAACTTACACCAACCTATCGTACCAGAAATGAAATACCTACGTGCAGGTACTTACTTGCAGCCGGACTCGCACACGCACAGCTGTGCCGCGCTACGTCATCAGTTCATCACCGAGCGGATCGCGTACGATCTTGCGTTTATGAATGAAATAGTGGAAGCGCTACTAAGATTTAACTCGAATGACAGAATAAAAGTGATAAATTTCTAACTTCTATATTAGATGTCTTAAAAAAACAATAACAGTGCTAATAGTACCTATTAATCGTCTGGAGTCACTGTGTTTTGGCTCCAGAACGATTTAAAAATAATCGTGTATATATATATTTATTTTTTATTTTTTTATTATTTATTATTATTATTGACTTTGAGTTTCATCAACTATGTGTTGTGTACATTAAGTTTTATAAAAGTGTACATACGCGTTTCTGTTCTAACGCCATCTACGTAAAGAGGAACGGACGCAAACAAAGGTCGAGTTTACTACAGTGCATATTGACCTTTTAAGTCCACGAGCATTTCAAGACGTAAATATAAACTTTCCACCGCTGGAAAAAGCCTTTAGAGAGTAATAACTTTCCTTTATTTTGAACAGCATTAAGTATTGTTGTTCTTTCCTCGATCTACGAAGGTTTTAAGATTATAACTCACAAAACAATTATTTGTACCAGTGGTCGCCCAGAGGTCGAAATTCGACCATAATTCATTTAAATTTTAAATTGTATATTACATACTAATTCCATGCTGCCATGTCAGGATTCTAAGGTAGCCATCTTGTGTCAAACGCATGGTAGTGTGTGTAATGTTTTTTTTAATTGATTTAATTTATTTCTAATGTATATTATATAAAAATATTAGCTTTCTTCTTATAAACCTTAACTGTGCCAAATTTCATACTCCTGCGTCCGCGTAATAATAATTCGTAAAAAAGGGTACAAAGTTTTTGCTTCACGTATTAATATAATAATAACTGTCCTTTAGGAAAATGTAACATAAAGGGACTTGTCACACTGGATGCGTCCTGCGTTCTACGGTCCGGTTAAATCGAACAGAACATAACATAAATGTTTGTGTGACAAGTCCCTGAACTACATAACATTACGCCTGTATTCCCGAAGGGTTAGGCAGAGGTGTACCTATAGTACATCCACAATTCACCAGTTATGTTTTTAAGTCCCATGTGACGGGGGGAAAACCGTCTGGTATCCGAGAAAAGGTAAACAACATAGAGGAAGGCAGAGAAAACACTGGAGCGACGAGCGACCTGTAAATCTCAGCTATAATCATAAGCAGGAAAATTCTGGCCTCGAATAGTATAATTATTATTTATTAAAATATTTTATAGAGGTAAAATTTGTTTGTATGTAGGGGGTAATATCCGGAACTACCAGTTGGATTTGGAAAATTATTTTTGTATTAGATAGCTCAATTATTGAGGAAGGTTATAGGTAATGTAACATCACGCTACGACCCGTAGGAGCTGAGCAAAGAGAAAAAAAATCAGGATGCGACGCGGTGGGTGGGGCCGAAATTGGACGCAGACGAAGTCACGGGCAGGAAAGCTAGTCTAGCAGTATAAAGAAAAATGGAAGGAAATGAGGAATTTAATGCCAATGGGCACACATACCACAACAGCCGGTGTCAGTAATAGAATTACTTTATATTATATTTTGTAACTTTATTTTATTTTTATAACTTGTCAATAATTTTATTTTAGTAGTATACGTTTCAAATGGTCTGATGAAATGGCTTTTATAATTTTTATAATAGGGAATTTGTCATTCAGCTATTAATTCTAAACACACTTGATTGATATGTTTACTATCTAAAACCATGACAATAGTTCAGACAAAAACGTTTCAAATTACTTTTAATGTTCTCTGACAGCTCCGGTTATTACCTTAAACACGAAATTGGTGAATTATTCGTATCATTATTACCTACACACGTTCGCCTACAAAACACATTTTTTTTGTATAACTTCATACACAACAATGAAAAATTCTTTACAATCTACGGATTAAAACACCTACAGCTTTTCGATGTGTAACATCGTTTGTCTTACTTTCCCGCAATCTGTGGAAGTGATTTCATGAGAAGGGACGGAAGTGTGTAACAGAAAGCCGGGGAAGCGCGCGCTATTTGATTTGGCCAATGAGCGCGCGCGATTCTAGAGTTGGCCGCTAGTTGGTACCAACCCATTTTCCGAGAAGTTGGTACTGTTAGCCAACATGTCAGATGTTACACATCATATGCATCGTAAGGCTCGCTCGTATTTTTGTTTACCTACAATGTTATTGTCGCCTTTTTAATTATCTAATTAAAAAGTGCAATGTAATTACGAAAACAATCGCGTTGTTTATTCAAGAGTACTTTCATGACAATAGTAAATTAAATAACCTTTAGAAATACAAGTTTTACATCGCGAGCAAAGTAATTAAAAATTGTATTTTTATAACATCAGTATAGTAATTATCAGCTGTATTGTTCTATGGAGATAAATACGAAGCTCTTTGTTATTTCAAATTAAAGACGCCATCAGAACTGAAACTATTATCATAGACAATCATTAGACCGATAGAATTTTAGAACAAACGAAAGGCCATCAGCCGATTTCACCGTGAAAGCTTAGGTGAAGAGAGCTGTTTCTACGGGTGCGCAATAATTAGGAAATTACCGGTAATTTTTCTAGAAGTATATCCTTCAGGCTTGGCAATTTTATACAGTGAATAAGATCTGCCTAATCTGCTCTTGTTATATTCTTAAAAATACGATCGCTTTTCATCGTGTTATTTATTTACTAAAATTTTCGCATAGGTACTTTATTAGGTATCCCACTAACAAACTCCCAAATATTCTGCTTGTCGTATTCAAGCTTGACCACCGGACCAAGACACGTCCCTTGAGATAACCCCACAGAGAAAAAGTCAGGACTTGTCTCGAAATCCTCAGTGATTCAATTGGTATTCGTTACTCTTAATGATTTTTTAGAAAAATTGGGTCGTTTTTAAATTCGTAAGAACTTCAGGATAGAATTACTGAAAGTATTGTGGTGGTCATGGTCTTATAGACTTGCCGTAACAAATTTTTCGTATTTTAACAAAATAATAGGCATAAAAAAACTGCACAATTTGGCGTCAAATCAGAATGGGGGCAAAAAGTAGTTTATACATCTGACTTGGCCAACAGTTACCTGACGCTGATTGAAACCATTCTTCACCAAAGTTTTCACGATGAGCTTTTTGCGGAATAGAACGGCCAGATACCTACAATATCAGACATGAAAACGCTTCATAATAATTACCTCTGAAGAACGTTTTTCCGCACCAACAACGTCATCCCTTAACATATGTTAAAAAGCTCTCTCATACGCTCCCTAAGGCAACGATCTTGGTAATAACTGAAATTATAATATAACTCAGGGAAAATGCAAAATATCTATGTAATAATATACCAGCGAAGACGACTTGAATGACAAAAACGCGAAGGGAAACTTTGAGAGAAATTTTAAATTTTATGAAGCGCATACTTTTTTCATTAAGCTACTGTGACGCTGTGGGACTTAATTATGAAGTTAATACGATTATATTTTTAAACCCGCATACCAAAAGAGTTTATTTTGAATTTATACAAAGGGTTGGCATAATAAAGGATGAATAGAATGAAATGTAACCAGACTATACTGAAAACACAACAGTTTCTGAATAAAGAAAAAAATGCCAAAAATAGCATAATATGAACTTTGTTGGCAGATAACAACTATGACACACGCTGTAATCTGCCTCTATTACGAATATCGACGGACCCAAGCGATGTTCATTCATGGACAAGAGCGGCCTTTGACCGCTAACCTTTACATAAAACTCTACTGTCACACTAATACTATAAACATTTTCCCAAGTAGTAGTAAACTAGTTTATGAATCACGTAACTTTTTATGGGAAAACTAACGGTTGACGAAATTCTAGAGCTTGTAGAGTAGGAATAATTGATGAGAATAATTAATATGGGAAATTATGTCAGTGTGATAGCTATTGATTGCATTGTCATCAAGCGCCTCGGAGTCTAATAATTCTCTTTATGTAGTCTGAGGTGGGGAGCATATCCAGCGATCAACATAAATCAATTATTAATGGCGTGTTAAGATTCTCAAATTCAAGTGCATAGATGACACGAGACGACTGAATCAGACACGGAGATAAAGAATAAATAAGTATTTCGTTGAATTGAACAGTTCAGAAATGACAAAACTGCTGTAGAGAGATTAATCAATTCAAGATTACCGGAATACTTAATAAAAAAGTATTAGTAACAGTTATCAACTCCGTGCGACTGGGTTTCTTTATGACACACAGTAAAGTAATGCAGACTACATGTCTCTAAACACGGTAAATACGAGATTTATTGTTAGTATTAAACAGACAGTAGTTGATATCGAAGATGCACCTGATCTGATAAAGGCACAATTGACAAAGGTAAAGATACCCCGTTTTTTCGATTGATGCCAAATACTGGTGGGTCAGTGATGATTCTCATAACATAATCCTCTCAGCCAATAATTGGGGTCTTCTTCTATACCCATCTATTAACCCTTATCTCTGTATGCATCCCACATAATCCCTCCATACATGTAAAAGATGGAATTTGATCGAAAACCTGGGAAAAGCAAGGGAGAATTATGTTACCAAGATATTGCATAAGACAGGTTAAAAAAAATGCTGGTTTCATCAGCAACTGTAAAAGAATCAAGTAGGCCTTTACCAAGCAATGAGACAGCATAAAATAACGATAACATTTTATGGTGATTTTCTATCTCCGTGACAAGGCAATTTTTTTTTTCCTGAAATGACTGACAGAGAATGAATCATAGCTAAGACTCAAAACTATATTTCGTCTACAGACAGTAAACAAGGACGAAAGATATCGATGACGTCAACATGTTGTAAAAAAATGTAATAATGTTAGTTTTAACTAAAGTTGGAACATATACAATAAACGTTAAAAGGAATAGTGGGGAACATCAAGCACTTACTAGACGAGACTCCAAGCCACATGACGTTGTAAAAATAGAGAAAACAGCCTTTATCTCTTCCATCGAATATATTTAAAGCTAAGAGGACTTAGATAGAGTACTCTCTGACAAGTTGAATTGGCTACTATGTATCTAGGACCGAATAACATTGACGTAGAATATTTTAGACAATCCTAGATTATCTCAATAATTATATTTGTACCGTAAGTATATGGTCCAGGTGTAATGATCCACAGAGAACCGTATTTGTACAATCAGAGTTAGTCACCGATAATTACGGAGCTTAATGAGCGTGCAAATTGTCAGTCACGCCAACAGTACACCGAGCCAATTTAGTGCATTATTGCAACCTTTACTGCCATATATGTTTTATTAAATTAACAGTTGTATTCTAAAGGTCAAAGCTTTAATAGAGACAGAAATATCCTAGATATTTCATGAACTAGAATAAAAAAAATGTATGCTTTTTGTAAAGACAACATGCACAAAATACCTGATAAATAAAACGTTTGAGCGCCACCACGGAGCTAGATTATTCACAAAATGCAATAAAGTCATAAAGTATTTATCACATTATAAATCGGTTGGGATTACTGATATGATAGATATGAAGTCTTATTGCATTGACAGCTGACAGACAAATAAATACTAGATAGACAAATAAACCGATACTTGGTCACATCAGGGAAATTCCAGAATATTGGTCGAGGGTGCCTCAATCGATAAGAATAATAATAATATTCATATATAAAAATTTATAGCCGTCAAAAGCAGACTTGGAGTAAATGAACAGACAGAGTAGAACCCTGAGGCTAAAGCTGAAATATGTATGAAACGTTTTAAATTTAAAAGCAGTGAAAGATGGAATAATAAATGTCCGTTCTACAAACTAGGCTGAAACTTAAATTAAGCGATGAAAAGTAAACGAAGTGGAGAGTATCTTTATTAAATATATTATGATCTCAACGGACCAAGCAATGATACAATTAAAAATCCCGGAGGGAAATTTAAAAAAATACTACAACAGTAAAAAGGTGACAGAAAACTCCAAGACAGGAAAGCTTTCTGTAACTTAACGATAAGGCTTTTGATTTCGACTCGACGAAAAAATCAGTTACAAAAATATTTGCATAAATCTTGGTTTGAAGGTCACACGTTCAGGTCGTATCAATTCTTATCTATTCAATCTAATGTCGATAAATCGATTCTGATCTCTTGGGATTTGTCACTGATATCATTAGTAATATTTCGTAGTTTAAAATGCATGGGTTCTATTTTTTATTTATTTTTTACCAATCGACGTATAGCCTCGTCTTCTATCATTGTCTGTCTCCGAAATTTTCGTCATCGATCCATCCTGTTTTGTTTTAAAGTTAAGTTCTTTGTGTTATTACATGTTTCTTTGATCCTAGCTCAAAAGTGATTTCAAAACAATTGCTTCTATTTCAGTGTCGTCTATTTTACATGTTTTTGTGTGAATTGTGCAAAAAGTAAAGTACAAGTCATGGAGTCGAATAGTTTTTAGATTTTGTTTATTATTTTACATGAAATTAATGACTTTTTAAGGGCTACCCGATGGGAGCTATAAAGGAACGAATTTATCTAGTGAAGATTTCGTCGAATCAGCTGAGCAGTGTCCCTATCATACAATCTTAAACGATTCACTAGTTATACATTACGTATATGATGTGCAAAACCCGTATAATAGTGACATTTAACGCCGCACACAACGTTACGCATGATTTTCAAGGTTTTATCACGATGTTTCCACTCGATTAAGCATCTATTTACCTTGTAAGGGATATAGTTACAGTTTAGAACAATCGGCTCATTAATAGCAGTAACGAACATGCCTTTCAACCGTTAACGAAGTTGGGTTGAGCTCGGATTTGTGATTGAGATTGAATTTGTTGTAGCGAGCAAGATGTAATAGACTTATATAAATGAATTCAGATGGAGTTCCTTTCAACAATCAGTCGACAGTCCCATACGTCTTTCATAGTTGGAATGCAGAAAGCCCAGAGGCCTTCAATTCAAAACTGTTCATGGCGAACTGTGGGCGTCTGATACAAAATAAATACCTGCTTATCCATTAGACATACCGGTTATGATGATAGCTATAACAGAACTATTTTTCAAGCGTTGCCCACACACGTTCCGACCACTCGAAGCTGAGTATAGTGATAGCATATCTGTTTAAAAGATTGCAACAGTGGTAGATTAGTGAGCTTACCCTAGTAACGCACCCTTTTGAATTTGACGATCATCGTTGAGGGATATGTGTCTTTCTCAGTACAATATTAATGCATGATTTAAACTGTATTTATGGTAATTGAAGAGCAAGAGAAAGAAGAGTTATTTCAGTGACTTACCATTGCTCGCATGTTGTTAGAGGTACATATGGTACATATTGAATTGAAATCGGGAATTTAAACGGTGCAATAATATATTTAAATACCTAAATCGTTAATGCATCAAGATTTGCACGACTTTGTTTAAGTTAGGTTATATCAAATACAATATTTGAGTTTGTTTGTTAGCATAGTGTCAATAAATTACAAACTAGTTCTATGAATATTGATGCACCAGCCGTAGAGTATTATAAGACGTCCTACTAATTAAAGAACTTTAATGAAAACTTCCAACTAGAGAGTCGAGAAAATACTGTGCAATACTTCTAAATCGAGATAACTAACTGAATTTGCGAAACATTTTGTCCCGACACAAGAGAGAAGTAGAGAAGCGACGACTCTTCATTAAAAAAACTGTCAACGCTCCAATAATTGGGCTTCGAAAGCTTTTCATTTTCAGTTAACACCGGATGAAAAAAGAACTAGCTTACGTAGAGGAAAAGCGTTTTTAAAAACTCGGCATATGGACGCAACTGTCATTTAATAAACAGTTTAAAGCATTGTAGATACTATATTTTTTCACTGTCCGTCATCCATTTGACATGTAAATTTTCGCACTGTTATGCAAAAATATTTAAAGAGAATTAAGCAGCGGTGCGCAAACATTTGCTTTTCGCATCTACTTTTTATTGTATGCGTTGCGAATTATTTATTTAAAATCCTGTTTCAACACTTCTGTGGAATATTTCGTCTACAGGGAGAGCAGATATATCAGATACTACCTTTAAAGCACTTTTATTTACCATGGGAAGAGATGATGGCAACATATTCTCTGCCGAAGATAATGCATAATAAACGATCACTATTTTTGTCATATTTAAATTAGAGCGAGAAGCTGCCAGGGCATTGCTGACTGGCATTTGAAAACAATCCAATTCTCTGTTTACCCAAGAAAAACATTAGCTATAAAAACAGAAATAAAATAGTAATGATATTGATATCAGCAGACCCGACATAATCCTTTGTTTTTACGTAAATTTTATCGTCATAGATACAACTTGATATGACGGAGTCAACTCGTAACATAGCCGGTGTAACACATGGCGTTAGTACTCTGTGCGTGTGAGCAGACGTAGGCAGTTCAGTATCAGTCGTTTATACAATTTGATCCCAATTTAATCCAGCCCCCTTTGACGTAGTCTACGTGTGTTGATA
Organism: Agrochola lota; assembly: GCA_947364205.1. Classification (NCBI taxonomy): domain Eukaryota; kingdom Metazoa; phylum Arthropoda; class Insecta; order Lepidoptera; family Noctuidae; genus Agrochola; species Agrochola lota. The sequence goes on along the minus strand of OX376225.1, from coordinate 3,591,447 downwards.
AACGTTTATAAGTATGTAAATGAACGGAAGCAGTATGAATTCTCTTTGTGTTTACCGTTTTTATGATTTTGGCTGCTTTTTGCATGATGTGGGTGTTTTATTATAGATATCTTTGTTACAAATGTCGTTTCATAAGAATCAGTTACTATGCTACATCTAATTCATCGTAAGCCTTTCTTCCAATTCGTTGTAATCTGCTGCAACTCTAAAGATGTGTTCGAATGTCAGTATTTTCTAAGGAAATTGTTAAATGTTGCAGTTCAAGTCGTAAGAAATCCGCTTGGAAATAATTCCCGGATAAACCCACATCAGAGTTTATTTCTCCAACCTTTTCCTGGAATAGACTTGCTAAATCGACGGGAAGTGACAGACGGACGCCCCAACGGATGTGTTTATACGCTTTATCAACCCACCTGCACTAGGCGGGATCGTTAGTTCTCCGTCGCACAGTTAATTGAATCTTCCACGATATAACTGAATTAAATTTAATACCGATAACGCTTTGAAGATCAATGAGGAGGGAGTTGGCATTTATACGCAATTTAATTGAACTTCTGAAGGGTTAAATGGTACTTTCATGGTTAGTTAAGCAGGGTTTATGTTATTAGTCTGTGTGTAACCAATAAACTTGAATAAAATTTAAAAATACTCGAATCCAGAGGTTTCGAGTATTCTTAGAGTTTATTCAGCGCGTTAAGGCAGCGCGATTCCAAAACAGAATAATAAACCATAGGTCCAATAAATATTGTTTCCTCAATTTTCTTACACAACGAAATAAAATCTTCTTGCAGTACAAGGAACACGCAGCAATGCAGTACAACGCCAAATCCAAGAAAGTAGGCCGTCCTATTTACACATGGAACGACAACCTTAAACAGGACATGACGTACTTCGACAAGGAAATCAACTTTTGGATGGACACAACTGCAGACCGATATAAAATTATGAATGTCAAGTCAAGGCCAGCGAGATTTACAAGCAACCTGAAACAGATAGCAGCGAGGCTTCTGACGAAGATATACAAACAGCTAAGTGTAACACAGCACACCAGCAATATAGAAAAGAGCTGAGAAAGCAGCGTAACCCCGTCAAAAGATTCACCGGTGAATATGGACCTGAACCAACATAGCGACGACGTTGCAAAAAGATGCCCATCCATAGATAAATAACAACCGACCCTCCACTATTCCATTGCCTTCTCTAGGATGCATATCCGGTATGGCTCGCAAATCCTTCCTTATCCTAAAGGCACACCTTCCTTACCATGACCGCGCCACCCGGTCTAGTCCTTGATATGTAATGGCCTCTGTAGCTCCATGAAACATGAGGCTTAAAGAAAGAAAGAAATAAAAGTATTTATTGAGACTCGCACAGGAAATCACAAATTAAACTAAAAACACACTAAACATAAATAAAAAAGTAAAAACAAAGTACAATTTAAATTTAAAGCAGTCCTGTACGAGGTCAAAAGGCTCCTATCTCAGCATGATGCTGCGACATTTTAAACTCAAACTCAAAGCATTTATTTCAAATAAATAAATTACAGGCATTTTTGAATTGTCAAGGGGTCGGTCAGTCAGACAGATGAAGCTAGATGCCCATTCCAAAGCGTAGTAGGTACCTATGGAGAAGAACGGGCAAGAAACCCCACCGACACTCTTTTAAATCATGATATGGTTACAAAATATTGGTTACATCATTCATGTTGAAGTTATACATGTGAGACCGATGCAAAACGTTAAAAGCGTCCGTAACAAAAAAAAAAAAAAAAAATATTAAATTAAATTAAAATAAGCCGTGGTAGCTAAGAGATAACCAGACCCTACTGACGGGGCTCGTTCTTGGACATGATTTAAAAAAAAAATGTCGCAGCGCTGGTATTCTGATAGGGCTGAGGCTTCAGGGGCTAGTGCAAATCTTGGGGTTCATTCGATTTATCGAGTATTGTTAAACCACGCTGGGATCGCTGCATTTCATTCATTCATTCATTCATACCAAAATAAAATCTTTCTGGTTCTCGACACACTAAATTCCAAAATATATTCAAAAGACTGGTCTTATATTTAAAAGACCTGTCACCACGGTTCGCAAATTATCTCCACTCAGGACCTTAGGGAAATTCAGGGACCTTTTGAGTGTGGGTCGGTTGATATTAAGTGACCCGCACTTGGCTTGCGAAATATACGTTGGTTGGTGGGATACTGCAGGACGAATTTTCAAGAGCATTTATATTTAGCCTACGGAGAAATTTTCGCTTTAAAAAATCTGACCCGAAAATGTCTAATCAATTTTTTCTTGTTGGCGCTGATTTATTTAACGTTTTAATATTGTTAGGGGTCATTGACTTCTATTCCGTAGAAAAATGAAATTTTACAGACCAAACTGTACTGAAGAAGTAAATAACTGTGATGATAAAGATGGTGGTGTTAGTAGACAATTTCGAAGAAATCCCAATTCTAAAATGTTTCTAAATGTGTTTGTTGCGACACGCCTATTTAACCAATTGTGATTTTAATTTCACGTATCATACAAGAACATAGAAAATAATCGAGATAATTAGTACATAATGAGTTAGTATACAATACGATAAATTTTACAACAAGGTCAGTATATTTAAAAGATCTGTGAGTACATTCAACTGACAAAAATAAATCTGGGCAGAAACTATCCACCTGCTCATATCAACGCATTACTCAACAGCCAAGCCTGCTAAGCGCACCGTCATAAACACAAATAAAGAGCAAACCTAATTAAAACTTTATAACCCCACTTATCTAGTCAAGCAACACATCTTCAAAGCCTTCCTATACGAGAACTTAGCGAATAACTTGGAAACTGAGCCTCGAAGTTAGCACTTCATCTGTAAAGGCAGTTACCGTCGTCACCTAGGAACAAAATTAAACTTCTTGATTGAATTTGAAATCTCATTAAGTAGACTTACCTAATGTTGGCTCAAGTTTACGTGCGATTAAATTGGAAACGTGATGGTGAATCTCGCACGATAAATAGGTAGAAGATTGTTATTTGTTGGATCTCCTTTCAATATAAAGAGTCTATGAAGTATTGGAAAAACGTTGTTACTAGGTTTATTTGAGAATTCCTATACTGTCGCTGTGTCTGACGTTTAATCACATTGTTTGTAAAAGCTTCGACACAATTTCATTTTATACAGTGCATTGAATTAGATAAACCTCGTACCATTACTTGAAGTTTATTCTTGAATTCTAGAGCGCCATCATAATCTTGTCAAAATACTTTACATACATTTCATTGTTGTTTATCCTTGAACAATTTCCAGCGTTTCTCTAATAAATAATACATTTAGTGACGTTTATTTAAAACAACGCCATAGAATACAACCTTGACCCGTCACATATCACGGCTACAAATTATGTTTTGTGATCACAGGTGACAAATTAGTTATTGTCATAGGACACCGGGAAAGCCACAATGCTATTAAATGGAATTCTTAAATTGTAGAAGGTTAAGAACCGCTTTGAGAAAATGTAAAGACAGCTGTTAAGAAGAGATAACATTAAGTCACTTTATTATCTTCAAAACGTAATTTGGATGTCACAAAGTTAAAATAGTTTAGTAGGCCTACTTAGGTCTTTTGCCAAAATATATTTACAGAATTTAAATACTGCAGATAAAAATCTAACCGCAGTGGGGAGCTAAATAGCTGCTTCGTAATGGACCTAGGCCAACTTTTCTTTAATCAATAAATACAAAGCGAAAGTAACAGAAGAAATGAAAGGTATACTCAATACTCAATATCATTATTGCTTTACCATAATGTGTTCTTAGGTGGTAAATATACGAGTATAATTTAGATCATTATGGACCCTGTAGGACACAGCAAAAGGGTTGGAGAGAGGAAGCCCTATTTCAGGAGATCATTAAGTTGTTATTCTGGGAGCAAGTTTTAACTTAGAATCAAAGTCAGGAGATCGCGAATAGGATACTAACATTTCTCTTATCTATTATTTATGTATTATTTTATCTGAAAGAATGAATAAAATTCTTGTGTCATTATCATTAGGGTAGGTAGGTAGGTAGGTAGGTAGGTAGGTAGGTAGGGTAGGTAGGTAGGTAGGTAGGTAGGGTAGGTAGGTAGGTAGGTAGGTAGGTAGGTAGGGTAGGTAGGTAGGTAGGTAGGTAGGGTAGGTAGGTAGGTAGGTAGGGTAGGTAGGGTAGGTAGGTAGGGTAGGTAGGTAGGTAGGTAGGTAGGTAGGTAGGTAGGGTAGGTAGGTAGGTAGGTAGGGTAGGTAAGTTGGTAGGGTAGGGTAGGTAGGCAAGTTGGTAGGGTAGGTAGGGTAGGTAGGTAGGTAGGTAGGGTAGGTAGGGTAGGTAGGTAGGTAGGTAGGGTAGGTAAGTTGGTAGGGTAGGGTAGGTAGGCAAGTTGGTAGGGTAGGTAGGGTAAGTAGCTAGGGTAGGTAGGTAGGGTAAGTAGCTAGGGTAGGTAGGTAGGGTAAGTAGCTAGGGTAGGTAGGTAGGGTAGGTTTGTAGGGTAGGTTTGTAGGGTAGGTAGGTAGGTAGGTAGGTATGTGCGCCGTAGATAATTACATAGTGCTAACCGTGCGAAGCCGGGGCGGGCAGCTAGTTTTTATATAAATGTTGTATTGAACAAATATATACATAGATAATTACATTTTCTAAACAACACACGCAGAAAATAGTGAAAAAATAAACTAGCATAAAATTATGGTAGGAAAAGAAAACGTAGATGATTCGATTCAAAGGAAAACAACATTCTACGTCATTCAACGCAAAAATAACAAATGCAAGCTGATATTTCTCGTGTATTATTTTCATGACCAAATTTTGAAAATTCTCCGTTTTTATAATTTTAGATATTGCAATAAATTCATTACGAACTCAATGACAAAAACAATAGAATCGTTAAAGTTAATGACTATTATGCCCACAGTCATGCCATTTGGTAATTCAAAAAACAATCTGACCTAGCAGATCAGACAAACGAAGATTTTATTAATCCAATTAAATAATGAACGCGTGTTGCAATATTACGTCCGCTTCCGCGCTGAATGTTTCGTTGAAAATAAATTAACAAAAATGGTTCGGCACTGCCGATGCCTATTATGGTTTTACATCATCATTTCAGCCGAAAGACGTCCACTGCTGGACAAAGGCCTCCCTCAAGCACCGCCACTTCGACCGGTTCTGTGCTTCTCGCATCTAGCGGATTCTTGCTGTCTTTAGCAAGTTATCGGTCCACCTTGAGGCCTTTCAACATTCCAATTCGAAATGTATTCATTTCTATATTACCCTTTTAATACTATGTGTGCAAAGTACTATATTGCATCTTTTCGCAAGGGATAATGAAGTTTATTAATTTACCGAAATATAAGACACTTGTCCTGCGGACCAAATATAGGTCCCTGAGGGACACCCATGGTTTTCCATATTTATTGGAAGCAGAAATAAGGTTATTGGTACCAATATTCCGCATTTACATGTCAAATCCTTTCTGTCTATAAGACAGTATTCGTAGAAGAATAAAAATATAATACGTTCTAGATTTTTAGTAGCGAACGTGCTCAAAAGCCTTTTTTTTTTTTTTTTTTTTTTTTTTTTTTTTTTTTTTTTTTTTTTTTTGAGGGTGGGAAATCATCAAATGACTACTCCCGCTCTGGGCAGAGCGAGAGGGTGTGTCAGACTTTTACTGACTAAAACCCACCCGTGTTCCTTCCGTTGCCTGTGTGCCGGGGCCGCGTTATCCCTTTCGGACAAACCCGCAACCCCAGCAGGGTGCTCAAAAGCCTAACATTGACATCTGCCAGAAGCAATGATAAATGTATTGTGTTACATGGCAACGACCTGTCAGTTACGGGCACAGACAGTGGTGTATGCTCTCGCTATTATCACGAACCTGGTGCTGTTAAACAAACAGCTAGTTTTATTCAAAGATTTGCTTTGGTTGTGATTGTGACTAAAGTAGTGAAGAATAACTAGTAATTTTTGGGCCAATTTTAATAATTTTAAATGTGTATCATCGTAATTGGAAATGTTAATGTTAATTAATAATAATAGAAAGAGAGATTTTGGAGTCTTTGAACAGATTCCGGACCCAGGTTGGCTGAAGTAAGGAAAACTTGATCAGGTGGAGTTTCATAGACGAATTCGCCTTTGAGTGGTTGAAATGTGTTGCTGTTCCACAGACGATGGGACTCTTTAATATGTCCTGCGTGTCCTGTCAGCTACACGTTACAGGAAATGATGGTCGCTAGTGATGGCGCCAAACACGTAGCCGAATTCTGGGCCGAGTCCATTTAGATTGCCATCGACACTCTAAGAAGAAGGTAGAAAATAAGCAATCTCAACTAACAAGATATTATAATGGACATGTGCAAGTTAATACAATGATATAACTTCACAACAAAAGAAACATTAGCATTGACACAATTCATAGATTGAGATTGCAAACATTTAAATAATAAACGGACATTATAAGTAAAAGTCCTTGCACCACACTGACTTGTAATAGAGGCCAACCACCCATGCAATTGCAAAGTGTAACGATATCACATAAGTTTCTATGATTCATTGTATAAATATACCAGATTGAACGATATTAGAAATAGTGTAGGTAGGTATTTAATCTTGGAACATACGTTATACTAGTAAGGATTGCAGATATATCTTAAAAGGCGAGCTACATTTAAAACGATAACAATCATTGGTTAGTCGAATGAAACAGTTTTGATCTAACGGTTCTAAAAATTTTATCGTTATGTAAAACTCTTTGAATGGAACCACATGGCGTAACCTGTACAAAGATATTCAGTTATATTAAGTTTATTATCCTTTGTTGTAATAAATGTTCAATATTATATTATTAATCCGGTTCACATCTGTGGCTTTAGTGCAGTTTTATCTTTATGATACCACAAATGATATTTTTATAGCTAAATCAATTTGCAATTGAAGACCGGCTATTAAGATTATTATTCAATATTTTTATATGAATGCAGATAAATCTGGAAATAGAACAGGCTCGAAAGGAAATGAACATTCCAACGATAAAAGAGGATACTTAAGAATCTACCAGGAAATATGCTGCTGTCAACAATAACAACATAAATCATGTGTAGAAATTAACACCCTTTAGGCCCTTGGAAGCCATTGGAGACGTTCAATTTGAAAATAACAATTAAGATGTAATATAACTCTTCAATAGAAGATATAAACCAGCCGTACCGGCTACTGCAGCTGCAATCTGTGGTTCGACCAATGGTCGTAAAACTACTAGCTTTGATATACGACCGCGTCGGCTGTCGTGAACGACAATTTTGTTTATAACAATTTGCTGTATGAATGTATTGAGTCTGTATGTGTTATCAGGGTTTTTTCCTTTCATAATTTTGACCGGTAGCAACCAATTGAAGATGCTTCGAGCATATTTGAATAAGCATAAAATGAGAAAAGATGATATAAGCTAACCAGTCTCAACGAGCATTTGCTGCGTAGGGAAAAAAATAATCTATGAGCGTAGTGGTTTAGTTCTGGTGCTTTCTATAGATATAATCTAATTTCATTTATAATCTCACAGGATAGCGCTCCATACATGTTTTATACCAATACACTGATTTATTAATATAACGATCCAAATCCACATTATGAAAACACAAATAAATCCCTAGAAAAAACTAACATCCTGTCATCAATCAAATCTTTATGTGAAAGACATAAATTACATCATGTAGAAACTAAATTACAATTTTCTGGGACCCTTAAATTCGCAGACCCGGAAAGGTATTGACAAATGATTTGAGGTCCTTCATGACAAGATCTAAATACTCACAAAAAGCTGACTTTGTAAATAGGGAGAGAGAATACAAAGCACAGAATAGGAGGGAGCTTACCAAAGATCGTGACCTATATTCCTACTACGAGGGTCGCCGGGTCAGGCACTTATGAGCTCAAATGCAGTGCTGGTGCTACATTTTAGAAAATCCTTTGAGGTGTAAATTCATGCAGACAAATTGAGTTCCACTAGATTAAACTTTTTAGCTGCAAATAAAGTGGATTCTACAATAAAATTTTCAAAAAGATTCTACAAAAAATATTCTCAGACTGACTGCAATAATTATCGCCCCATAGCCCTTTTGCCTACCTTTTCAAAAAATTTAGAAACCGTTATGACGACTCGCTTGTATTCTTTCTGTGAAAACTTTAACATATTTAACGATAGCCAAAATGGATTCAGAAAAAATAGATCAACAACAAATGCAGTTTATAGATATGTTCAACAGATCATACATATCATAAATGAGAAGAAATACGCTATAGGCATTCTCCTAGACATCAGTAAAGCATACGATAGAATTCAATATAACATCCTCTTAAATAAATTGGACGGAATAGGTGTACGTGGCATTGCTCATAAATGGTTCAAGTCTTACCTTGAAAACCGTTCACAATATGTAGAGATTGAACACTACAACCATAGTACTGGAGAAATCACGAATGTTAAATCTGAAACAACTAATATAAGTAAATCAATCCCACAAGGTAGCGTACTAGGATGTATATTATTTCTTATCTACATCAACGACCTCCCCAAAATAATAGATGCTGTAAGCGTCTTATTCGCAGATGACATTTCAGTTGTATTTCCCTGCACAAATAACTTGACTCTTAACAAAGACATCCATCGATTGCTATCTGACATATCTGCTTGGTTAAACGAACATAACCTTGAACTAAATTTTGCTAAAACAAAGTTGATGTAATTTAGACCTTATCAAAAACGACCTCTCGAAATAAATTTTACCTACAACAAAACTAAATTAGACTGCGTTGATAATTTCAAATTGTTGGGCCTCAATATTGACACAAACTTAAATTGGAAATCTCACATAGCACACGTAAGTAAAAAAATCTCTAGATTCTCTTATGCTCTATCGGAACTGAAAAGATCTACAGATTTCAAATCTGCTAAAGCCACCTATAACGCATAAGCTCACTCTTGGCTCCGTTACGGTGTAATACTGTGGGGTAATAGTACGAACTGTTATTTGCTCTGTAAGGGCTGGTGCTGAATCAGCGCCTAGTCGGCGCTGCCAGCTTATAATCTATATGACGGTTTGATACGTCATGGGAATGGTAGTTAGTTCACGTTCAACCTTCTTGGCAGACGGTTCTGCCCATGGGTCTTTCGCGTTCCTCCTTTAATTATCCTGAATTATAATATCCTGAAATATATCATTTGTTTAAAGTGATTAATTCTTTTTTTTTAAACCAAACGCGTGAAGACCTATAACAGAACGTAGATAAGCTGTTCAAGTTACAAAAAAGATGCATACGTATCTTGACGAATATAGGAGGTATGGACAGTTGTAGACCACATTTTACAGAACACAATATCCTTACACTGACATCTCTGTATATCTTTGAATTATGTTTATTTGTCAGGAAAAATATAACACTCTTCCCCTTAAATAAAGATCACTACACCCAACCACGATACTTGCGACACCAAAACGATCTAGCATCACCGGTTTCAAAACTATCCATCTTCCATTCAGGCCCGTATGTAATGTGTATCAAGACTTATAATAAATTACCAAAGTCTTTAAAAGACATAAAAAATAACAGTTTATTTAAAACAAAATTGTTCACTTATTTGAACCAGAAGTGCTACTACAGATTGCAAGAGTTTTTGATGAAAAAAAAAATTCTTAAATAAATAAAAACTAATGACATAAATAGCTGACCCCTGACCATTGTTTGTATACCATACCTACATATTTAATTTATTTGAATTTATTAATTTTATTTTGATTTAATTTATTCTTATTCTCACAATAAAAATTTAAATTCGATAGCTTTATCATGACTTTTGTAAAAATTACACATGATGAAAAATGTAATGTATTGTAATGTAATGTCATTTATTAATTTATTAATTTTGTTTTGTTTTGTTTTGCAGTGCCCTTATAGGGTGCATGTTTGAAACTTTTACTGTTATTCCAACCTATGTACAACATGTTTGCAATAAACTGATTTGATTTAAATCTGCCTGTAATAAAAACAATATTAAAAGTAGTCGCGCCGCACGAGAGGTATTTGTGGTATTTAGTGCTCGTTAATAATACGTTCAAACCGAATTTAGCCCAAATGTTTGTGAAATAGAAGCATTTTTTTCTACTTACCGAGAGACACACTTCAGAAAGCATTTTCAGCAACAGGATATGTTAAGACAGCTGAAGTTGCATTGTGCATAAGAAGTGATAGCTTGGAAGTCTATTCTCCATAGGGAGCATATTGGCCCAGTCACAACTCTGCATAGGGAGAGCAGAGTCACACAGCTTCATTCAGCAGGCTTTACAAACCATTGAGACAAAATTAAAATAACGAAGTGATACAAATGCGAAATGAAGACAAAACAATAGCACTACGGATATCTGAATGATGCAGCAAAGAAACGTTCGACTCCATTGAGAATAGCTGACTGTGAAAATCTGTAAAGGCTGTACCTACACGTCTCTCTTTACAATAGCCTGACCTACATTCACACTAAGTGAACGAACGCTCGAGTATTCAGGAGTTAAAATGCTCTAGAGACAAATAAGTTTAAACGCTAAAAGGCTTTCGATCCAAAAGAAACAAAAAGTAATTTCGCTTTAACTGACTTTAGAAAACAAATACTACAAATAAAATTAGGGAGGTACAATTTGGAACGCGTAGAAAATAAAACGAAATGGATATCGATTTGGGTCTTCAATTTATTTGAATGAAAATCTGTATAGGTCAGAAAAAGGTCTGTTGTCCGCTGAAACATATAAGGGTGGTACCTAAACTGAGTAACACATCGATCGTCGGTGGAATCCAGAAATAGATCAAAGTTTAGCCAGTGGTGTCTGTTACACCTTAAAGCGGCTATAGGTGTCTTATGTGCAGGAAAAGCGCCAAATTATACAACAAAGTTTATTAATTTGGACAAAAACGTTAGTCTTGAATCCGTGGAGTTTTTGTATCACAGTAAATTCACATTTCAGAAATAAGGTAGAATTAAGCAGGAAAATAACACTTTCTTTAATGGCTTTAATGTGTTTAAACTAATTTCACTCAATAAAAAGAACTGCTGTTGTCGTTATGTTTTATTAACACTCGTTTGAAATTCTCGGACCGAAATAAACATGCTTATAGCTGAATGAGTTGATGACAGCGGTTACATAGGGTAGGATTGGAACCCACAAATAGGTCAGCTACTGTCAAATACAGGCTTTGTTTTGGCCTATTTTGTTTCATCTAAAAATAAGATTGGAGATAGCAAACACGAACATGAAAGCTAACTTCAATAAAACAGAAAAATTAGGAACCATGCCCGATAAACTCTACAACAGTGATATATTTAATCCACTTTAAAATGAGAAAATATATAACAAAGTAGCAAACAGTATTTTCAGAGTAGTACCGCTTGTAGACAGAAATATAAAGATATTGATGCCAAATGTACAGAATATTATTCCGAACTAGCGGACACTGACGCATTTTGTTACCTAAAGCAAAACCCTCGCATTATATAGCTTTAACCATGCCTGTAACTTTATGATAGACGTTTCTAATAAGACCTTTATTATTACAGTAATAAAAATATTCGACTCAACAGAGAAAGTTGGTATTATTAGCCTCCGCGGAAAAATTGGGACAGTGTCTCGTTATCCTCTATTCAATGTACTTCACAGAATGCATATAATTTGGCACCAGTCTTTTATTGCTTGATATAATTTTCTTTTAGTCACATAGCACTAGGTACTCGTGTTATATGTAGAAATAGTTTCAATTTTCTATCGTTCATCTACTCCGCAGCATTGCTATGATATCATTGGTCTGACTAACTAGTGACATTGTGTGGACCTCAGTTCGTATGGAAATCATACCGGCCTTGGTAGGCTATAACGTTGTGATTAGATCTCACGCAATAAATCTCGTTATAAAACAAAAATACTAGGGCCGTTAATTCAGCAGTAAAATGGTCACAGAAAGTTTCACAAATAAAATGTTTGTTGATGGGCACGAAGTAGGAAATTTTATGGTTGTATATCAAAGGTCACGTATATCGGTGGGTATCAATAAACAACCTCGTTTGTCGGAGTTGGGGTATAAAAGGGGGGTTCGATTTTGTACCAATAGAGTTAGGAATTTGGGATGCTCCTTTGAACCAGCGTAATCGAAAAACGTAAGTTCGTCGTATTTCTCGGAGACGAGGCACACGGAGTAGGAAATTTTATCGTTGTACATACATCAAAAGTGTCTGGGGATCAAGTAAGTTTTAGAGTATCGCCCCAATTGAGGATTATTATTTTAACTTTTTTGGATCGTTATTGATTCTTTTTAGTGAATTTCACTATATGAATAAATAATGTTCATAAAAATTATTACACGTACTCGTAACACGCACTCTTGCCGATGCTCGCATCATCGTTCTGTCGTGGCCTGCTCAATCGGCAGACCTCAACCCAATTGAGCACGCATGGGATATGCTCCAAAGAAGAGCTCTGCCGTATGGATGCCGTGGATACCTACCTCATAACAAATTTTCAACTTGTTAGAAAGAACGTGATTCCTCAAAGTGATTTTGATGAACTGATTTTAAACATGTCAAATCGCTGTGATTGGAGATTCGTGTTAGTGGTGAAAACACAGATTATATATTTTTTTATCTTTACAATAAAAATGTAGTCCTAATTTTTGCCTTTTTTTGCCATATAATTGACGACAATAACATAGGTTAATTTCCCACAATTTGCAAAAATTGCAATTTTTCTTAATTTTTACAAAATATAGGGATAAGTTGTTAACTTAAACTTAGGAATTAAAGTAAGAAGTCAGATTTGGTAAATATTAATTGAGTATTTTTTTATAGTTAAAAATGTACTTGATCTCTGGACACTTTTGATGTGTGTATATCAAATGTCACGTTTATCGGTCAATAAACAACCTTGTTTATCAGAGTTGAGTTATAAAAGGGGGGTTCCATTTTGTACCAAATAGTTGGGAATTTGGGATGCTCCTTTGAGCCAGCGTAATCGAAAAGGTAAGTTCGTCATATTTCTCTGAGACGAGGCACACCGCACTTCGAATTTCAAAGTCTTCACACCAGACTTCACTTTAAAATAAAGTAAGTATTAAACAAATATCGGGAAGACTTCGTTACTTGAAAATTGTTTCATAGGTAAACGAAAATGCCTCCAATCTTTCAGTTTGAGAAAGGGAGGCTTATTAAGTTATTACCGACTTTGATGTCGCAATCAAAGCGAGAAAAACAAACAAGTACAAAATTATAATAACTTTCAGTCTGTCTGAGAGTTATCAAAACAAGATATTGTTAGCGGAGATGACTACTCACTTACTTTGTGCGTCTGTAACTGAAGCAGGAAAAGTTTATTAAGTCTTATCTACGTGTCGCGGGTAACATAAACCGTTTGTACAGTGCGAGAACGGAACAGGAAGCCCCTTCTCGCACCAATGCTTACAGAAAACGAACAAACAGCATGTAATGAGAGTTTTATTCAAGCTTTTTGTGCGGCCCTTTCGACCTTTGTGTCGGCATTGTGACGAATTAAATTGGGTTACAATACGTTTTTAATTGAACAGCCGGAGAACATGGAAAACTCTTTCGATCGAAACGAAATTGGACGGGAAATCTTTTGATCTTGAAGTAAACAGGCTTATCTCGATAAACTGTTGATAAAGTAAACGCGTAACGATAAGGGAGAGCGTTGAAACAGATTCCTTAACGGTCACATTGTTCTGCAGGCGGCTGGTGGTAAACTTTGCCAGTTTTGGATCGATACGAGGGGAAAAGGCACTGGCGGGGAGCCAACCACTAAAACACGGCAAGCCAGAGTTTACGTCGACGCTTTAGAGCAAATTACAAACGCTAACTTTATTTATTAGTGCAAAAACAACATGGATAATGTTGATGACGTGGAGCACTCGAACGATATCTGGTTAAAACCAGAGCGGGCAGTGATAACGGTGAGAGCTACCAGTGTCACGGACGAACGTCTGTTGAAATAAATAAAGTGAACGACATTGACACACGGTCACGAGTAGCGAGGGACAACAATAAAAACATCGCTGGACTCAACCAAACTGATTCGTACGTTTGAGAGGCCCATGTGACCATGAGCGTCATGAACTATTTCAGTTTAATAACATGGCGCGCCACAAACGTGACCGGTAGGTTAACTCAACAACTCGTAGCTACGTGCAACTAAACTCCCAGAAGACTGAAGGAAACAACACAAATAAATCCCATAGAAACTTCATTGTTCCAACTACCGTTTAAGGATTTCTTCTGAGTATTGTCTGTTGCCTCACCTCACCTGTTTATTTTCAATCAAATCGTCGCGAGAATAGAATCTATGTCGCATAAATACAAGCATATGTTACATAATAAAGCGAGAGATGACAATGGAGGAAATTGTCACTTTTGGAGTCATCCGGCGACTAAATTGATACCGCCGTTCCGCCTCCTCACGACACGGCTCAAATGATCCCAGACGTAAGATAAATGGCTAGTATATAGTCATTATTTATATATTTACGTGTTTTTACATTAGTTACAACAGCATCGTCAAGCGTCGACGTATTAATATTTAATTTGACATAAATCCACGCATATCTCATATCGATTGTAAACGCATGTTCGCATTCCAGTCAATTATATGAAAACGTGCTGCGGAGGAAGTGAATCGTATGGGACTGACAGCACGACGACGGACGCAATGCAAATCTGTGGCGTGCCGGCGACGACGTCCATTTATCGTTTTGATCACGTCAGACCCGGTCAGATCCATATCGAACACATACCAGACTCTGCTACCCAAGTACGAGAGTTCAATTTAGATGTTGATAAGAAAGATCAGGGATACGAATTAGATGTAAAGAATAGTCAGTCTTAATGCAAAGACGTAGAGTTGATATTTATTTTTTAAGAGTGGAGGGGTAATCGCGGTATAGACGGGAGACTGGTGCGGCAATTTGCCTATTGCCGAGTTCAATTATCGCCCCCCGCACTCATTACTGAATTAAGGCGAGAGCGACTGTAAATTTTGTGACGCCTCTGCTCTAGAATTGAGAGTTTTTTATGATGACTATGTAACTAGTTTTTACCTGACAACATTGAACGATATCATTGAAACAACAGTAAATAAATCAGAACTGTTGATAGATAATGATAAAACGAAGAGTATGAGAGAGGAGCCCATTTTTACTAATTTAAAAATGAGAAATACGTGTTAGATCTTCAGAATCAAATCATGAACTACTTAGTCTAATATCAAAGTGTAAGTATACACCGCCAATGATGAAAAGTCAAATTAATTAATCGGCCGTGTACTGGAATTCTAATAAATTCTGTCATAATACTAGTTATGACAATCAATAAAGTTGGGGCAGTGTTCATAAACCACGCGAGCCACAGTAATAAATTTAACAGCTCCCATTCAAGCTTCAAGAGATAGCTTTAATACTAATTAATAAATCGCTTTCGCATCGCCCGAGGAAATTGTCGTTAATATTATGATTTGGTATTCTAATGACGAAGAGAACTTTGGATTTTCTGATGTTTTCATTACAATTTTTCGTATAATTTATCTGCTATGAAATCGTTTCAGCTGCATTTAATTAATTGTGCGACAAATAAAATGGTTTAGCATAACGGAGACAGATTTCTGCCATGGTTAAGAAATATGTTTAATAAAAATCAAATTTATTGATTTTGAGAAAAGCTTGCTTCTTTGTTACTCGGTAATTTAAAACAGTGCGTCATAGTATTTACAGACATCATTCACAGTAAAGTTCTATCTTAGAAATATTAAAGAAGAAAACCAAAACTGAACCGGATTTTCCTTAAACATGGAGAGATTTAGTCATCAATAACATATATCTAAACATAATTGAGGAAATAAAAATTAAAGAGACAGTTGCTTAGATTCCAAAATAAAGGTTCATGAAGACTGTAGTACACTAAGGAGCGACAAGAAGCAACAAAGAGAGAACAAAAACGCAAAAAAAAAAAAACAGCAGTACTCACCAGGCATGAAGTGCAGTAATGCAGCGGTGATGGGGTACAGGCTAGGGCTGTACGTGATGTCCGGGCAGGCGTACCCGAGGACCGACACAACCCTGTCTGCGACCGCCCGACCCTTGCGAGTCAGGTGGTACCCCAGGCAGTGGGTCGCCTCCACGAAAGGCGGCAACATGATCGGCTTGTCCGGCAACTCAACTGTGCCGAACACCTGGGAAAAACATAAAATCTTCAGAAAATTGTAAAGATCTAGCAATTTTTTAACAGTCAATGCATGCAAAGATACAAAATGGTAGACCTTTGTGTTTTTAATATTTCCAAGGTGCTATCTGTAAGCTCGAAATCAAACCTCGCCTTTATGAGCGCGAAAAATATCGATTGTAGGTAACGTAACGTCATGAATAAATTCGCATATTGGCAACAACATGCACTTTCATGAAAAGCTAAAATAACTCAATACTGCCAATGGCATCGATACGATTATTATGTAACGTTGTCCATAATATTTCCCAGATTCAATATACGCATTCTTTCGCCAATCGAGTGCAGAATTTAGATTGTATGTCAAATCAAAAGAACAATGTGAGTTCTAAGAAAGATGTCAGACACTCGTTTATTTTTAAGTCTGCTTATTTTTACACAAGATAACAGGTTATCAACATACATAATACGAGTAGAATACTATAAAGAGAATCTCTATTACGAAGTTTTATTAAACTACATAAACTTTCAAGCTGTTCTTGGAATCAAAGGAGATCTGAATGAATTAGTTGTATACCATCACCAGGAGACGGATGGCAACATTACTACTAATCACTAGACTAGCTATCAAATATAGACGTCCCAATTCCACGTCCGATTTATGGGATTTATCTGGTAACGTCAGCGTCGGTAAGCAGGCCGAGCCGTCTGCCGATTCTGTTTCTGACGTCAATCGGGTAATAGAATGGGTCTTAAAAACTACGAGTTAACAAACCTCTTCTAATCAATGATTAGCTTATCTTTCATTATTTAACTACTATGGAAAGTTACATGCATACGCAATACGAACTAGCAATCTAATTGAATGCAAACACGGATTGATAATACGATAAATAGTTTATCAGAATATACATTTATTTAATAATTCATAAACGTGTGTGATTCTAAACTTCAAATTGTATCACCAAACAGTAATGAAGGATATTTTTAAAATGGTAGAATATGACAGAGATTTTCGAATTAGTGTGCACGTATGAATTTGTTATACAATCTATGGTTGACATGTTCTGTGGATGCGTGATTATCCACTTTGCGGCAAGGACAAGATGAAGCGAGGCGCACAAATTATATATTTGAGCCTGCATGCTTTGATACACGCTACCTGTGCTGAGAGCGAAGATAGATGAATATGACATTGTGACTGATCTATCACTACTGATTCCAATATCAAGGTTCTACTAGAGACTAAAGGGGAAGCGTTGAATATGTAAACTTTAATAACTTAGTTCTAACTGCTTGTAATTATTCAACTACTTATCACATATACTACTGTCAGCGTTGGATATGATATGTATGAGAAATATGTTAGAAATGAATCACCTTGGCCAAAAAAGATGGGCGTGACATATTATCTACGTCAATAAACCTTTATCTTAATTCTCATATCTCCGATATATCATGGTATTAATTTATGTCTACAAATGTTGGGTAATAAGAAAATTCTAATTCACTTATACTTTTTTTTCAGAAATGTGATCTTTACATTTATTATTATTATTTGCCCGAGTTTTGCCACTAGTAGCCTCATACTCTCCTACCACTTCTCTCTATCTAGGGCTATTTGGGGGACAGTCTTTGTCAAAGGAGTCTTTATCTTTTGCTTATGCCGCCATCTTCACCTGGTCGTGCATTTGGCTCACTGATCGCCTGACATGCGACAGATGTGTCCAGCCCAATTCCATTTTACCGTGGTAGCTTTCCGAGTGACATTAAGTATTTTTGTAATGATTGGATGGTAGTCCTCCTAACCTGGTTGTAACGGACGCCGAGCATGTGTAACCCATTCGTGAACAAGAAAGACTAAGTTACGTGCCAGTGTAGTGATGAACGATCCTCATATGTAAAAAGTGGTTAGTCAGAATATGAAAACCGAGACCCTATCTGTGCACCGTAGCACAAGTAGCGGCGGGAGCTCGGCGGACTTTTCACCGTTTTAAGTAAGTTTTAGTTTCTAGTTAGATTTAAGAGTTTTAATTGTGTTCTAATTAGTTTCTACTTAGTAAATTTAGTATAAGGGATCTTATGCGAATCTTATAAGACCAAATAACGTAGCATTTCTCGTGATTTTAATGTATGAAGAAAAATGTTAGTATATTTACGTAGATTTGAAATGAGGTTTTTTGTATGTAAAGATATCCTCAGGATCTTAGTGTCAAATAAGAGGACTAGGCTCAAAACTACCTACTGCGTTCAAATTATGTAAATCGGTCCACGGGTTTTAAAGATAATAACAAATTAGTATAGTGAAAATGTTCAAAAGGGATATTTTAAGCGTTAATGTTCTAGAAACTTTTTAATACATAAAGATATACTAAATATTGTTATGTGTTATGACAGAGGGATATGAGAGCTATGTTTTATATAATTTGGTAATCCGACTTAGGGAACTAATAAAAACAGAGCTCCAAAGAGCTGGACCATAGCGAAAATTGTAATTAGAATGGTCTCAAAATTCAGAGGCCTCGTTAAAGTAACGTAGGCTTAAGCAATTTAGTATAAAAGGCGGGCCATTGGGACGTAGGGACACAGTCGGTTCCCAGCTCTCGAGAAGAAAACAACTTCGAAATAAATAAGAAGAATAGAAGAAATCTTTTATTGAGAAAAATACAGTCCACTTCACTAGTCTTCAAATTTGATACCGAGAATACTCCGTTCCATAGCTCTCTGGCAAACCTCGAGCTCTACTGATTAGTCCTAAACCATGTGTGAGGATGGGAAGTATACAAACGTCAACAAGTCGTCTCTTATGGGACAGAGGAAGATATACCGACAGTTTATTTTGTTAATTATTAAAACCTCTACTTGTAAATTAGCAACAAAATCTGCTTTATGGGCAAAATCTAATATAATATACAGCCAATGTCAAAAGAGGCTAAAGTTAATAATTTATTTGCATATATTTCGTCTTAATCATCGTTGTAAAGTAGTAATCCCCATGTCACGTTTCCTGACTACTTAATTATAAACAAAACAGCGTATTCTTATTATCATGACTTGTTCAAACAAGCTTGGATCAATATTTTTCTACAAAAGAAGATAAGGGCAAACATTCATTAACTTGTTTTGGTAATAACTTTCTTTGATGAACATGTTTTATATAAAGTATTTATTATAGAAGTAGGTGCTGAGAATAACTGGCTAAATGTAGGTGTAACTATTACAAGTAAAAGTACACCTCTGATTAACCCTTCTGGAAAACAAGGTTTGATGTTATGTTACTGTGAATAAGAGAAGTTATATACAATTGTTTTTAACTAGCTTTTGCCCGCGGCTTCGCCCGCGTGGAAGTCGTAAAATATCCAACGGGAACGTACTACCGGGATTACATACCTAATAGCCGAGGAAAAGGTAATCTACTCCTACCGCTACGCCCGCGTTGCAGTCAACCATAATTATATTGTTACGCGTAATTTTGAATCTGTGGTATCTATTAAACTATTCATTTAAATGATATATTTTAATCGAAATTAAATCCCCAATTTAAATAACATATTTTATTGGATAAGGATTAATTTAATACCGGTCAAAATAGCTTCGGAAATAACAATGAAATTCTTATCAAATTCTGAAAAGATATAATGGTTACTGTGGGTCATCCATAGAAGATATGCCATGGCGGACTTTTTTGTTGAACTATTTAAGATGAACAATTCTGTGGACCATAAATATTATGTATTTTTTACGGTTTTCGCGCCGCAGTCAGTAAAGCTGAAGTCGGCATGATTTTTTCCGAAATCTTCAACAGTTATCGTCATATTTTAGTGAATTTACACAAAACCTTAATGAATTTCATTATATTCCTCATGAATCACTCCGTCCATTGGTGTGACTGTTGGAAAATCCGTTCGGGAGTTTTTGAGTTTATCGCGTTCAGACAGACAGACGCGGTGACGGGACTAAGATTTATAATATTTAATAATCCTTACATATTATAAAAGAAAGTCCCTCGCCGCCTCTGTCTGTGCACCTTTAGCTTAAAATGTACAAAATCATCCACAGCATGATAAATGTGAAATACTAAAGGATATAAACAGCTAAGGTATTTGCTGAGTCGTTAATAGGTCATATAAATTTCGGAACGAACAGACGTTACAGAAGCTGAGAAAGCCAGTCGGCCAGCTAATGAAAGGAGCATGACCAAGCATGCCGCTAAATGCACATAGGTTTTATGATCAGCCGATGTTAAAATCAGTTCACTGAACGATACCATACTCAGGTACGATAACGATAGAAGAAAAAACTAGGCCCGTTCGTTGCGTAAATCTTAGAAGCCAACGAACCCAGTGTTTGTAAATCGGACGTTACGATACATAAAATAAATACATGTAATAAACATTTGTCATGGAGACAACAGCCGGTCCCGGCGATGTGACGCCAACTGACTAAAATTAGATCAACAACAAAGCTCGCGTAAAAGAAGGTTCGGATAATATTCGCAACAAAAATAATATAGCTTCACCGGACAGTGATAATTTTAGTGCAATAATATTCCATGTCATAGTTTCTCAATCGTTTGAAGGTTTATTACAAGAATTTTATTCGTCGGAAGACACGGATTTTTTTAAATTCTGTGGTCTAGATGTAGATATAAGATCTGGCTAGATAAATAAGATAACACACTGAAGCTAGATACAGTTTTGGCATGGATTCTATGGATAGTACATATTAGTAACTGTTTTCATTGCGCCGAAACTGCGCCAAACTATGCAAAGCGGAGTTTTAAATGCTGGCTATAAGCGAAAACGTTTAAAGCCGTGCGCTGAAACTCTAAGCCGGCTCTCCACAATGTAATGCTTACAAAGCATTTACTCGAAAGCAGCTTCACACTCTGGATCACAATGGATCGAGGAGTTTCAAAAGGGGGAGCCAAGAGTCTTGTTGGGAAATGCTGATGTTAAAGAGGCAATAACAAGGAGGAGAATAGATTAGGAGTTTCTTAAGTCTGAAGCTCCCATCTGAAAGTAACTCTTTAATAAATCAATCCGAGGAAAGCCATTAGTTATGTCGTAGAAGCGATATTCATAAATACGAGGAATGCTTGTTTAACGACATAGTAATGAGTATAAAACCAATGAATAATGTACTTCGTTGTTTTGTTTTTCAATTACTTGAATAATAATGAATTAAGTACTGATCCCTGAATAGTAAGATGGTTTTCGAAGAAATGTTTGTTGTTGACGAGAATTATTTAAAAACAATGCTGAATTAACATTTACGTTTAGGATGATGTGTTTAAACTTTCAACTTCTACATATCTTGAATAGGAATAAAACTGCCGGAAGTAACTTCAAAAGCGGAATCCATGTCATTTCATCTTATACACAGCAATTTATTTTAAGTTACTAAAACCTCATTAGCTCCAACACACGACTTGCAATGATGAGATAACACACTAAGCTTTACCTCAATTTTAAATCAATGTTTGTATAGTACAGGCATTCACAACAAAAAAAATATATGAAAAAGCTACATTGCAGCAAAAAACAGTCTAAACTGAACCGAATTAACTACTGTAAAATACGCACAGAATTTTAGATTATCTCGCAATCTAGACAGCGAGTATGAATTCCAGATATTGCGAAAATGAAAAATTCTTCACGACATTAACTATAAAATGGCACAATCGAGGTTTCTGAAAGGCTCGCAGGCAAGTCCGGTTACGTAGGAATGGTCTATTTATTATTTCTGTCGCGTACCCCACGTCCGGGGGTCTTGAATAATGAATGTCGTTGTTCGTTCACTACTTTTTGTCCACGGGACAAGTCGGTTAAACTGTTAGTCACGAGGGCGTTAAAAATTTTCTGCACCATAATGAAATTCAAGTTCACGTATGAAAACAAATGCTGGTGAAATGCGGTTGCAGTGAGAAAAATACAGCCGTGTCTCAATCGATGTTGTGTCTACAGTACTTATTTAAATCTATTTTTGTATTTTGTATCAGCTATATTACGTCACTCTTTATTTAATTCTCCGAATGTAACATTATTTTATTCCCAATGTTTGATTCAACCGTATAACATCAGTCCATGGTCATTTTCATATTTGTAGCATCGTCATATTCAGTAACATCATCATTTGTTGCGCGTCGCATCAATTATTAGCTGTGAAATGTATTATTAATTTCATACATGTTCATGTTTCCTCTTAGAGAGGGATAAAAGTAGTATAAGAAAAAAACCGTAATCATCCATACACGGTTCGCGTGTGTGCCACGCCCCCAGCGCACGCGCACTCTCTGAGCAGCGCGCGCGCCGGCCGTCCTTCGCTCAGTCAAGGCCGCCCACGCGCTTAGAACGAATGCGCCAAAACCTGATCCCAGCCTGTTTTGTTTATAAACGAAGCCTCAAAACAGGTTTCACAACTTTTTGCACGTGATCTCTCGGGTAAAGCATATAAAGCATTACTGTCGCTACAAGCATTCATTTTCATGTTTACAGTGGAAAATTATTACATAATAAAGTGTATGACGTTACAATGCTAAGTAAAAAACTTGATTGATGCAAATGCGAAAATCACAATCTTGCGTCAGTCATGTAGACTGTGTGCATAACGGTAATCTCAGTCATTCGAATGAGGCGAAATTAGACAATAACGAAACGCAGAAAATAAATTGGTTGCGGTTGCTGATATCGAAGCTTTAAATTAATCTAATGTTTCTTGGCATTTACTTGCTGGCACGTAATAATAACACGAAGGTAAATATAAACAGAATGTTTGTATTGCCAATGCGTTGATAGTTTTGAGGTTCGACCTCATTGGCATTGGCACACGTGGGCCGCGGGCCCATCGGCATTGGCCGGGCTATACGCCGGATTGTACCAAATCCAACGGAATCCATTCCATCTGTATATCTGTTATGCTCAGTTCCAACATGCACATTTGCATTCAACCTTGATGTTTGACATGAATAATGTTATGAATTATTGAGTGCTTTCAACGAGTCCACTGATATAGACATCGCAATCTGACGCTCTGTATTAAGTGTTGTTTTCAAAACAGATATCTATTATGTCTGGATTTATGTCATCTTCGTAATAGATAATTGCACATAAATATGTTAAATTGCAACTTATTATTAAAAACAATTTTCAAACAAAACAGTGAGAAAATTTAATTAAGAAATCAACTTGCTCAAGATGAACGAGAAGACAATTAGGCAATTGTTAGCTTGACACGAATCATAAGGTGTATTGTAACTGGGCAAGTGGACATGGATTATAGGTACATGTGAGACAATGGGCACGTGCGTGGGCGAAGCGTTAAGGCTCTAATTAGTACAGCCACAACCCGACGCGACCTCTTGCCACCGACAATCAACGCTTAATTGAATAAAGTGGACCGACATGAGCCAAATTGCGAATTTGATGCGCTTTATGTAAGACGTTTGATTACAGCTCTTCTAGGATTATATGATTGCATCAAAAGACCATTCATAATTCAGTATTCTTTACAACTGGCAATATAATAATAGTAAATTCATACATAAATTCAAAGGCCAACAAAGGGCTCCCACTGACATACCACAGCGGCATAAATATGTAAATGAACTCAGAGAATAAGGCAGAACTTTTCCTATATGCTGTTGTATAAATAAATATGCGGCCGCTGTTATTCTCTCTTGCGAATAAGATCGATGATACTATTTTCGGCGGAGCAAATCCACAAGGCGGATTCCGTCGGAAATAACTCCCAGTTTTACCATCGTACTGTGAGCGACTGTAAATCTTTCTTGGCTATAAGTCGATTGTGAAAAACACTACTGTTATCTACGAGGCTAGATATTAGCATCGAGTAGATACGACACTAAAGCACTTAGGAGCTGGTGGTATAATTTAAGATATCGTTGAAGCAATAACAGCATATTGCAAGAAACACAAAAGTAAAGATATAAGACAGACGTGCCAGTTGAAAACCAATAAACTATAGCGAAGCAAAGAGACTGGACTAGCATTCACGCAGCGCTGGCGCATTTAAATGACACATGAATGGACTAGGGTTGAAGAGATTGATTTGCATAAATACAAAAAGGAACAAGAAGACGCTATGAATACTCTGACGCCATGACGTTTTAATATCACGACCGGTCTTTATATCAGCTTATTTAGCAGTGAAAAGCGCAAAATAATATGATTAAAAGTGAAAAAGTAGCTACCTAAATAATACCAGGCAAGGTATTAAATATGGTAGATAAGAAGAGTATTTCACTTTCAAATACTGAGCCGTATCACAATTATACAAAACATTTTAAATCAGACGGGTGGCACTCTAGAGATAATGGTTGAACACACAAACATGAGGCTGGTAGCGTGGGCAAATTCCATTGGCCCATTTCGATAGACCACATAACGACACTTAGATACGAATGTGTGAGAGAAGACAATTTCCGTATCTAGTTTGCAATGCCTGTAAACAGTGTTGATTTGATAACCCCATGTCAAGCCTGTTTACAGTACCTAGTTTGATTGATAATGTGATAGGAACAAATGACCCGGGGTTATCGGTAAAAATAATGCTCGAATATAGTTAGTGCAGAATTATTTTTACATATTTATCAATTCGTGTAGGTCATCGGTGTTTACTTACGTTGTATTTTTAGTTCTATGAGACATGGGAAATTTTTTGACGTATATTATGATAACCTTTCAATGACAATCGTTATCGTTAAGGAAAGAGCTGTTGATGATTATAAAAATCTTGAAGAATACAGTGCCGATGACTACAGAAGAGAAACGATTGAAGAACTTCAGAGCAAAGCTTAACCAAAATCGCTCCCAACAGAAACTACTAACAGTGTGGTTGCAGGAAAGTGTTGTAATCAGATCAGAGCGGGCACTTAACATTTCACCGAGTTTGCAGCATATTGAACGTAAACCAAGATAGCTGACGTAGACTTCGGTGTACTGGTATAGAAAACTAAATAAACTGTACAAAACGGGAACTATCTACCGACAGAAAATTCATAAGATTTAAATTTCTATGAACCATTTTTAGAGGTGAAGTTTATAACTAGAAGATGAGGTCATATTTACACAAGATGAATACATGTTAGATAATGGGAAGATCAGAGGTCCAAGGGTAGTAATTAAGGAAACAATGTCCTCGATAAATCTTGTAATAATTAAACATTTACTTAACCTGTTAATATTTCCCAAACCACACAGAAAATTGCTACTCTAACTCTCCCTGCGTATGATATAAATATTGGCAGTATTCATACGATAACGTACTGAAATAGATCGACCTAATAAATAGGAAACGAGTGTGTGGCTCCATTGCGCAATATAGTTCTGACACGGATGTGAATGTGCTAAGATTGTTGCACAACACATGGCATTAGAATAAGTTGTTAGTGCACCTGTTAGTGCCTTGTTTACTAAACGTTTCCGCGTCTCAAAATATTTGTGCTAATGTAAAAGTTTGTTTGCTGTACGCAAAATTTTAATTCATCCTATTTAGTACGGGAAAATAACACAGGATAGGACAATAATTTTCAATACTGTGAGCGAGTGCATAACAATTCTATACAAGACAAAATAAAATCAAACTATTTTGGAAAATTATGATAAAAAAAAAAAAAACAAACAACATTAAAACCTCCAAAACGCACATCCTCTTTCCAAAAACTAGTATGTAAAGTTATGCACATTTGTTAAGAAAATTCAACAAAACGTATTTGCAAAATATAAGTTGTTTGTACTTAACAAATTATAAGGCAAAAGTAATTCCATACAAATTTATTCAGTTGCCCATTCTAATCAACTCTATAAATTACACGTCGTAGAAACTCTACTATTCAAGCAATAGATAAATTATTCGGAAAAGGAAGTTGAATATCCGACACCAAATAGGATACAGTAACTAAAAATGCAATCCAAGGAAATGAGATGTAAATGAAAAACAGTGAGTACTTGGACAATAAAAAAAGGATAATTACGCAAAACCTAGCTAATATCAACATATAAATAACGTTATCAATAAAGACCATAACAAAGGACTGCAACGCATAATTCTTGATAAAATTCAAAACATCAACCCAACCGGGTTCGCGTACC
This sequence comes from Agrochola lota, assembly GCA_947364205.1. NCBI lineage: Eukaryota > Metazoa > Arthropoda > Insecta > Lepidoptera > Noctuidae > Agrochola > Agrochola lota. Next base: position 3,565,068 of record OX376225.1, on the reverse strand, counting down.
CGATATGAAGCCGATACCGCAAATTTATTAATTAAAACAGCAGTAAACATCTTGGCGACAGACATTACAGGCGATAATGATACAATGATACGAACAAAGTTCGATTTCAACCATTCCTTAGTTATCACATCATATTTTGTATATTTACGTCCAATTGTTCACTTAGTAAGATATTATATCGAGATTTACGAGCCCAGTGTCTCATTTGATTAATTACTGTGAGTTCAAAGACAGTCTAGGGTTTTAACGTAGTCTGTAATTCTTGAGTCATTAGATATGTTCTGCATTGTTCTGGTATGATTACTAGTTGAGCCATCAATAATTGCTCGAATTAATGCAGCATCAGAAAAAGCATTTAGCCATTCAACCAAGGCCAGATCTTATACCTAGTTTTCAAAACATAATTTGATTTCTTTGAGTTTTTTTATGTAAAATGTTTGGCGAATTTTCACAAGATCATTATTATTATTCCCTTTAGCATGATTAATTATTTGATTTGTGTGATTAAGTAAATCCTAGTTATCCATAGAACCCATAATAATTGTTATGAATGACCTATCATTGCTCATACATAAATCATGTCGAATCATGATTCACTGAATTTAAATCAGATGATTTGAATTGTATTATTGTACTGATTATAATTTATTTGCTTGTTGACAGTACATACTACTTAATAGACTTTTTAAATTTGTTATTTTCAGCAATATTCATATTTTTTAGTTTCGTTGTTTAGCCTGCAAGAATGAAGAATCTAAAAATAACCTTTCTGGCAGTAGCAGATTCTTCATCTGTTTCGTTCATCTTATCGTGTTCCAAGTTTCCATTATGATCACATCAAACACCAACATCGAACACGAAAATATTATAGCAAATATTGATTATTCATCATCTTACTCAACACTTGACCAAACTCTTAACCGCATAAAAAAACTACACAATGAGAATTCCATACCTCATATTTGCGCAGTAGGTAATTAATCAGGCCTTTTACAAAAACAACTTGCATGTATATACTTTACTTACATAATAAAGTCAACATTATTATTTAAGTATGCAGTTTAAAAGTCATGCGATGCATTAATTTCTCGATAACACTGTAAACCGATAACATCTTGAACGTGCTTCAGAAAAATGCAATTGGGTTAGGGCAGTTATAACTTGAGTATATGCGTGACAGCCTGATGCATTTGTGGTTGTGTATTTAGATACATAGTGTCATTTATCATGCTGACAGGTAGAACAGTTTCATGTTTGTGCAGCACCGCTTGCGAAATATAAAATGAAAGTTGATAAAATCATATTTTGTTTCAATCTGCGACAATTGTTTTAGTCTGTTGAAATTCGCCGTCGAAGTTTACTCGCGTAGGACGATATACAGCTGTTATTTTGTTTTTCTGCTACTATTAGATCGTCTCAATTTTTTTAAATATTTATTTGTAATGGTCTTTTGTATTTTTTGTTGGTTCACATTCTCTAATGCGGGATTCCCTAATGATGTCTTATTTATGGAGAGAAAAACTATTACAGTTTTTTTTGCCACATGTATTAGGTACTGGTAAAGTGCGATTACAGCTTAGCCGGTTGATTATTTGTAGTACTTTACCAATTCAATTACCTGTATTACACATTTTTTTAGTTTTGATTATCTTTTTACAAACAATTCCATGGTGATTAGATTTTACGTTAGACGATATCAGCAGATTTCAATAATGTAATTTCAATGCTGACTCAGTGTTTTCTTTAGGACACAAATTTATTTAAACAATTTCGTAAACCTACGTATTCATTTTTGTAATTAAATAAACAAACTAAAGATTGTTAAAAATCTTAATTTTTGGTTTGTATACTAGATGCTAGTTATTCTAATATTTTAACATAATCCTCCTGTTTCCATCAAATTTCTTTACGTTTGGGCATCATCTCTGTGATCTATTTCACAGTTTTTTTTAGGATTATTACCTCGCCTTTACCCATATACAAGAAGTGAAACTTGTTTTCGACAAGTCTTTGTTCACCTTTGTTCATTTTTGACCAGTTTTCTACAAGATTGTTTGCAACTAGTCTTTACAACTGGTTTTAAGCGTAAACGATAAACGAAACTAATAGACACAACATTAGTGCCCGGTTAAAGGCAATAGGCTCGCCCCTATTAGATGGGACTTAAACATAACTGGCGAAACGTGGGTGTGCATACTAAGGTACACCTCTGCCTAACCCTTTGAGAAATTACAGACGTGTTATCTTTAAGGCTTCCGCAATCAGGCGCAATACAACAGCGCGACGCGACTCTAGTAGAACAATTTATATGAAAACTTTATGGAAATTGTTCTAGAAGAATCGCATCACACCGTCGCGTCGCGCCTGTCAGCGGGACGCTTTAGACACAACATGTAGAATACATGTTTTAACCTTGGTGAAAACGTGGGGTGTTGTGATGCTTATCTTTTCTCCTCTTCATTTCAATACATTACCAACATTATTCACCTTAATATGTGATCCGCTTCTAAACTAAAATGTAGAAGCTAGCTAGATGTAGATGTCCGTTCATAACAAAGAAGTAAATTAAAAAGAAATTACTTTTAATCAAGATTTAACACTCTGCTACAGTTGACAATATTTAGAGTTAATTTAATTAGCACCCGCCGTTTAAGATAATGGATTTTAAATTGCTTGAGCAATGATAATGAGCGTCCATTTTTGACGTTGAACGTATCACTCGTGTTAAATGACTCAAATTTGGTACTGATGTTGGTAATGATTTAGTTGTTAATTAAATCTTTTCATAAGATAATATAAATGAATCGGCAGCTGATCTTGCACAGATGAACTTCAAAGACAAAATGATGGTCCTGTGTCTGCTCTTACTAAGAATCTTGAAAGAACACAATGTTTTATATTTAGCACTCCGAATCAACACACTGTACTTCAAGATATTCATATTAAAAACTTATCAAATAATCTCTCAATACTCCGAATTAATCACTGTCACAAGTTATTAGAGAAGCCAAATCTTGCGTATGTTATCGACTCCCATTTTGAGCAAAACATTACCTTTAACATATCAAGTTTCGTGTTCAGTAAGCTAATTTATAAGATAGAGCAAACGAAAAACATTGTTATCCATTACGCAAACAGTCGGTCGATTCTGTAAAAATATTAACGTGAAGCTTAGGTGAAGTGAGCGTGAAGTGAGCTGTCACTGCCACAGAATCGACCGGCAGGATGCTAGGGATTAACACTATTGACAGCTCACTTCACGCTCACTTCACCTAAGTTTCACGGTGATATTTTTACAGAATCGAACGGCAGATCTATTTACTTAATGAGACCAAATAACAAGGAGAGAATACAAGGCTGAATTTCCAACTTTTGGTAAACGAAGCAGCAGTCAAATTTTCGTTTTAAGTCAGAAATTCAAGGTTAGAAAGAGAAAAGAATTTAGAACTGAAATTGAAAGACTACAAAGGACTGGCAGATTAGATTGGCAGAAAAGTAATTAGAGCATAAGGAGATAACGGCAACAACTCCAACAAAAGAGAAATTAACCATTTTCTAAGACAAAAAAGCTGACGCTAATAATGGTTGAGTAACAAGCTAAATGTTGATAACTACAATAGAGCTAAAATAGATGTTAAAGCAATTATCTTTCCGTTACCAAGCAATTATTCAATACCCATGTGAGCTGCATCATTAATTGGTAACAATTGCGCAAACTCGATTAGATAGACAGAACCGCAAGTGCTGTGGTTTAGCGCATTCGAATAATTGTACGATCGATGTGGCACTTTGACTATGCACTAGTGGCTTTATTAAATACCTCAGACATTTCCTTTCCAACCTAGACACGGGCCTTAAATATGCGCGAATTACAAAACTGAAGCCGGTTTTGGCAATTGTGAAACTTTTATGGAGCTTTGTGAATTTTTCAAGTGAATTAATATAGGAATGAAAGACGACGAGAAAGCGATTTGGATTCATAATATACGAGACCAAGTAGCTGCTTATATATGTATAGCTGAAACACGAGCCACGGGATAAGTTATCCGTTTACCGTTACAATATACAATATTAATCTTTAATAACGTTATCTTATCGCTGTTATTGCTTCAATCCGTATCCACAAATACCGCCGAGCATGAACAGTCCATTACTATTCACATTTTCATTCATTCATCTCTATTCGGCTCAACTATTTTCCTTCACATCAATATTATCGCAACCCATATTTTGTTTTCTACTGTATTTTCGTCTTTCGGACGCGGTTATTAAATTGGTACTTTACATAGTTACCTAACAGTTTCTGCTCTGACTCCTGCAATTTCTATTTTAAGCGCAGACATAAATTCCATATGCAAATAAACCAGTTTTTCTGCGTTAACATCGAAACAATGGGCGTTGCGCAAATCAATAATTCTATGATCGTTTTAAATACCATTTGTGGTAACTAGATGAGTGAATTAACTTGATAAATGCTCAAGGTCGAGGAGTGCGTGCGAACTCTTGTAAGTGCAGGAAATAAGTTCTGTCTGTCCGTATCTTTGTGTACTTCCTGTGGTCGCACTGGTCGCGGTTCGACTTAGTCATAACCAGTAATATTCTCTGGTCTACCGGTCAGATCAGCTGACTCGGTCACAAGGACGTGCCTCCTCGTGCGTGAAATGCAAGTTGTTTTCACATGTTTTTGGTGCCGTTTTTTGTTCAAACTAGTGTGTTGATCTTTCTTTTAAGAGTCTTTGTTATTCTGGATTCGAAATTGTTTATCATTTCAGCGTCACAAAAGTTTTCCTCTTTATGCGTAACAACATCCGAGTCTACATTCAATATTCATGTCTCGTATTTTTTCCTAAGTCATTGTTCTGTTAAATATGAATTCTTGCGATTGACTATTGAAAATACATCAGTTATATAAAGTTAAATAAAATATTGATGTTCTACTCACGTGACCACAATGCAAGAACCAGAAGGTGAGAAAAACAAAATGGTGCTTGTCTATTTTAAGACTTGGCTCCCCGCCATCGCGCGCGCAGCTTTACCTATGTAAGTATATCAATTATCGGTACGAAATGATTTTATGTGACAGTAAATCAAAATGGGGCAATTTAACGACTACCTTTGCCGAAACAATAATCGATTAAATTAAGTATTATGTTTTATATTATTATAACATAACTTTTATTATTCTTTACGAAACTAAAGTCATCAAATAATTATCTGTTTCCCCGAATGACAAGGATAAAAAAGTTTACAACAAGGCTAATAAAGACGCGAAGAGGCTCAATAAAACGCCATAAACACAGCGTTGAAAACAAAAACTCGTAGTATTCTCGTATAGTTTTGACACGCCTCTCGTTATCAGCGGTTATTAATCAGGCGTTTCACTGCTCACGCGCACGAATAAACCCATAGAGCTACGACGCCGTGTCACGTGACGTCTGCCTTACTCACTGTCATTCATCAAAACTCCCGCAAATGCCTAATTACTCGGTAATTGGGGCATTTCCAAATGCTCGAAGATAAAATAATTCCAACTCATATTGTACTGATACTAATTGATATTAATCACACTTTTGACTTTAATCCGACATTGAGTCATAATAAAATGTTATTAAGATTGGGGCAATGGAAATTAATTTACAAAAGCCGCCTTCATGAGGTACAATAAATAGTAAACCATATTTTCTCATTAGAGCAAACTGTTTTCGGAGCCCTGAAGATGCGAATGTAAGGAGGGATAATCCTTTTAACTTATTCGTTACGGAGTTTGCCCAAATCAACGCTTCTATTTACCTAAATAATTATGTAAAGCTTCTACCCTTTGGGATTTAATTAGACTTGTATTTTAATATGAAATAGCGAGAGTGCGCAACGTCCTTTCGTCCGTCATAATCGGATTTGGCTGTAATGAGATTATGACGCGGGACGTCTGAGTAGCGCATGAATTTAGAGGGATCTGTTGCTAGACAGCTCAACAAGTCTTTATTCACCCAAATAAGCACTTGGTAAAACCCCAGAGTTCGAAACAAAGGCCACAAAGCGAAGTCATCAAAGCGAGAAAATCTGACAAAGAGGTCTTTCAACAAATTAGACCCCGGGTCTCGGTACGATGACTGCTATTATCAAATAATGTCGTGAAAGAAAATATTGTGGTGAGACGACGATAGAATTTCTCTTCCCATCTATTCATCAAGTCCATAAATATCTCGTGTTTATAATCAGATAGACACATCAAGTCGTAATGTCTAGGTCATGAAGACCATAACACAAGACATTCGGACACTTTCGTTGGCTTTCTCCGTCCCACTCGCACGGGTAGTATGACGGATAGCGATATCGTTGTAAATCCACCGTTATCGGTGACTGACAGCGTGTGACGGATTGCGAGGTCAAGGCGCGTATGTCGTTGGCACTGCACCAGAGTTCATATGACGAGTTCCTGCGAACGACCCTCGAGCAAATTTCACGGATACCAACTAGAGCACACTACTGTAATGATGGCGTAATGCCTAATTACGTTTTGTCCCTTTGCGAACAGCTTTGTCACAGAAATGTTGAGTTCATTAACATAATGAACAGCTGTCAACCGTATCATCCGGGGCTTTCAAGAAGTGTAAAAACTATTCTTAAATCATAAATGGTACACTAAATTGCTCTATGTTACACTTTAATGACTGCATATTGTTACATACACAGAACATATTTGGCAACGATGTGCGTCAACCTTTTTAGAGACATATTTGAAAACAAATTGAATAGCTGTTGCTTCGAATGTGGCTGAAGTTGTTGATGGGTGCGAGCAGCGATTCTGTGGTCGATGAGATTCGGTACCAGAAGTAACACTAACAGTACTGCAACCGCAGACAGTTTAACAATACAATGCCTATTTTGCAATAGACTTCCTTTTGTGAATTGTATGGATGACTTTATGAGTCATCGTTTCAATTCTCTATCTAGGGAAATACATAATATGCCTCAAATGATGATAACAATACCAATCACGCAACAACAGATCCATGTTATGGTAAAGGCACGTTTCCACCAAAATTATGTTCAGAACATTTGTTTACAAACATTTTGTGGAGAACGCCAAACAGTGCACGTACCTAGTGGTCTGACCGTCGGACTGCCAAGTCATAGGTCTCAAATTCAAATTCGAACCCTAAGCACGCACCTCCGACTTTTCGGATTAATGTGCGTATTGTATAATTATCACTTGTTAAAAAAACGGTGAAGGAAAACATCGTGAGGAAACCCGCATGCCTGAGAGATATTTCTCGTCGGCATGTGAAGAGCCATGTCAGAGGCTCATGGGCGGCTTTAAAATCCTGACACCAGGTTAGTGACTAACCACACGAAAAGAAGAAGACTGAGCTGTAGATTCGTTTCCACCGGCAAAGCTGTACTTAATTTTTGTAAGTGCAGTGCAGCACATTTGTAAATGTTCACTTGAGTTAGTCCACTGAAAGAAACATTTGTGCTGTACACTGTGCAGTACAGTGCCGCACACAGGTGGAATAGCGCCTTTACATCTCTTGAAAAACCTGTAGCACGGCCTTAGAAATTATTAGTATTCCAGAAAGAGCAATAAATCGAAATTTGCTGAAATCGCATTTTAATAGACTTGGAAACAAAAAACCGTTTATATGTCAAAGTTTCTATAGAACCAATATTAATGAGACAATAAATTATGAACGTTGAAACTTGAAACATAGGCACTGCCAACGAGATAACAACCAAACAAGTTCCAAGATAAAAAAAAAAACCGTACAGAAACTAGGATATTTGGATTCATGGCTTGAAGACACGTGTATGACCCATTGACTCATCATTGCTACATACAATATGGATATAAGAATAACAAAGAAAGCAATATTTTAAGCTGTTAAGACTTGAACTAAAGTTCCCAAAATTCTATGAGCGTAAATGAAATTAGATGATCGACCAAAATGCCCAGATATTTTCCTACGCACATGTGTGCGTAGGAAAATTTCTGCAGGGATTGCCAAATATCATTCGGAATCAACAACAAAACATACAGTAAGGTGTCCGGTATGGAACGCCTCCCCCGTTTCTGTCAAAACCGGAACACTCGGCTTGCTACCTTGGATGGCATGTGGACGTCGCACTGACTCATACTTATGACGAAATGACCCTAAACTATAGAGATGGGAACTCCAAAAATATTAAACTATTCCGTTACGAGGTTATGGATTTGGACGAGGACTATGTAGAAGAGACTAACAAAGGAGAAGATATATCGATGTAAAAAGTCATGAGCGCAAATGAAATTCATCCTAGCTTAGGTGACCAAACAAAAGGCCCAGAAATTTTCCTATTATCGAATCCACACGCTGGAACTCTTGCCAAATATTCCAAATCGGAGATAACAACAAAACACACACTAAGATGTTCAGTATGGAATGCATCCCCCGTTTTTCTGAGGAAACCGGAACACTTGGCTTGCTACCTTGGATGGCACGTGGACGTCCCAGTGACTCATCCCACTTACTTGCATACATACATTGAAACACGTTCCAATGCGAGTAAACATTTGTCACTGGAATAAATTGGGTCAATGTGTTGGACAACAATAGAGATTTCGAGGAAATTGTGAAGATGTTAATGTAATCGTGTACAAGCATTTAGCTTGTGCTTTCTCGGAAGTTACAGCCTGGGGTGCCAATTTTAAAACAACACAATATATATAGGAGATATAAGTAATTATATAAATATGTGGCTGATTTCCAAGTTGGGCACGCGTCATTTTTGGAATTTCATTGACTAATGACTTGTGAATCTATGAATTGTGAATGAAGCAGTGGATGTTAATATGACCAACAGCAATGATTCCATCAGCTCTGCGCGTGGAGGCAGATATTTGATTAGCTGCAGGTGTATCTGTATAAGAACCTGGAACAACGAGTACTTTAAAGCAAGAGCGAAATTTGGCAAGATCCATTGGTTCATAGTTAGCGTATCTGCGACATTGCAAGCTCACACTTGTCCTGACTGTCTTGTTATTGTTAACTTTAGGAGTACCTTATGAATTCTGCGAAAAGGGTGTTATAGGCATGGCTACGCCCCACGTTCTTGCCACTTTTCTTAGTAAGTAATCAATCATATACGTTTTGTTCTTCATTCTAAAAGTTATATGAATACATATCTTGAATTAGTAACATGTGAAGTCAAAAACATGCTATTGTTTTGTTCGTGTCATTGATGACTTGATCAATAAATATGTAGTTAGATAAACGTTTAGAAATCAGTTATGACCACTTGGCTATAGATATTATTATGTGGATCAAATACAAAACAATACGAGTATATGCTAGAGAGCATATAATTTATTTTGATGCTATTTTTAAGCATATTTGTTGTGAATCAATAACCCGGAAAACGGATGGTTAGGTACCTATTGGTAATTATTGTAATAAAATTATTAAAGGAGAGACTCGAACAATATTACACGAAAATTATGATGACTGATATAGATTTATTTTTAGATCTATACAGTACACAGTCCAAATACCGAGCTAAACCTACTCAATCATAAAATGAAAAGCACTCGTATACAAGCTGGAAAGCTCTTACAATGCCGTCGTTAAACACACCCACATAAATATGTGTTTTGTGCATGTGGGGAGCGACGCGTGCGCAGCGTCGAAGGTGAGCGAGCTGACTTGATGCCGTGCCAATCTCTTACGTGCATATTAATGATTGTGCATTTCGTACACTAAAAAGTATACCATATTTTTTATAAATACGACGGAAAATGTTCTTCTTTACCACCTTTAATTAAAATAACAACACATAAAATGTAGCATCGAGTTAAAAACAATAAACTCATAAATTCACGGTACTTGTATTTATTAGCTACAGCCACCTGTCGTATAATTAGTCTGCCATTGTTAGGCCACCCGCGGTTAATTAAGATGCGCGTGAGCTCCTTTTGTGACGCGAGGATGCGCGAGCGCACGTCGACGTCGTACACAAGGAGCCGCTCGCTAACAGACAAGCCTACAACTCGAACAAATTAAAACTATACAGACGTATACGTGCTATTCCACATGACACTAATACATGGCCTCGTTGGCCAGATTGACTTTTTATTGACAACTTCACGTACATTTCAGTTACAAGGACAACTAGCGCCTGTGTGAGTGTGTTTTGTTGTCAACAAACAGCAACCTGACTTGAATTTCGAAGTGCTCGCTAGCATACTCGTAACTTGTTGCTAAATCTAAAGAGAGCACTTGAATAAAAACGAGTCGAATATTCCGAGACCTTGACGGGGACGTCACCTTCTTATCTGGGGGCGCGATATCTACTTACCTAACATTTTGGGAGGTATTGTGCAAAGTAAATAGACATGACCTTGGAAATATTAAGCGCTTGCCGGTTTCGCGAGATAACGCTCAGCGCTCTCAGCCGCGCACGTTACCTTGCGAGTTCAAAACGAATTTCTTGTGCCAAACAAGTTAGTGAAGTTGGTCGCACACCTTGGAAAAAAACCTACCGCTGTCGCGTTGCGTAATTTGAAAGAGCACTGACCTGTGTAACCATGTCCCAGTAGAATCCATCGAGCATAGACTTTCCATGTTGATGTTGTCTGCAGAGCGCGGGCCAAAGGGACGCGCGGACGGGGCTGTTGATTGGCCACGAGTTTTCTCTGATGAGTAGCTTCAGCTCGCGCTTGCGGGCTTGTTGGATGAGGGGCTGGATCTCCTCGAATGTTTTGAGGGGTGCTTTTTTGCCTGCGAATAAAGGTGATGGTAAGCACTGCGTCCAGATAGGCGAGGGTTCGGAGACGGCGAGGGACTCCGCGCTGGGTGCGCGAAACGCGGCCGGTTCTATGTACATCGCACAGTTGGCGCGGGGCACATGCTTTCGGTGCGCGCGCGCCGGCCGCACTGCCGCCCGCCGCCGCAAGCTCGCCAGCCTCCGGAAAATGCGATAGCGCGCCCCAACACTGTCACACTTCCATTGTTTATTTGACCGTGAGACGCGCGCGCCGGTACAACAGACCAAACATATTTAATTCCGTTTTCCAATCAAAATAATTAAACAAATTCATTAACAATATTGATTGATTTGTTCTGGCAATTGACTTTATTTATTTTGTTCTAGTTTAGTTTGAATTCAAATGCGATATCGCACGAGTTGTCTAGTGGTTACATCTCTAAATCATCAATAATGATAAAAAAATAACTAACGAAAATTTTCATGAAAACTTAGTTCATACGTCAAGTAAACAACACGTAGATATCACACGATAACAGCATGAACAGTCGTATAAATAGAAACAGAATTCAAAGCAAAACGCAACATTTTGGACGCGAGCCAATAAAACGAAATTTTCGTATTGCATACGTAATCGTAGGCCGAGACTGGAAACGAAAGGAAACTAAATAAAATAGTAGAAACCCGCCCTTTGCTCGATTTAACATACGATCTAAATACCGCACATTGGTTGTGTCAAGTTGTAAGTTCAAAGTAAATAAATCAAAGTTGCAATGTGGATGTGACACGTTAAGAGGGCAATGGCATGGGATTAAAAATGTACGACTATTGATTATCCATCAGCCACTAAAATAGCTCTGTATAACTTCATTTAACGTAATCAACTGTGAAACAACCTCGGAGTTCAACGTTCAGGTAAATAGTTTGTCGTAGGTTTGTAACATTTTGTCAAAATTTAAATGTATTACTTAAATAACAACTGTCTTTAAAATATTATAATAATCTATCAATTTTCCTAGATCATGAAAAAAGAGACCAGTAATAAAGAAAGAAAGATTTTGATCCCACTTTTATACAATATTGGACGTTCGCAAAATCGTTCAGGCAATTGAAAAGCTTTCAGGGGCTCAATTTTTTGCCGATCGTGACCCGCAAAGCCAATTTTCCGCCGTAACCTTTGCTGGCATTTACGAAAGACGTTTAAGCAGACATTTTTTTTTTTTAATTTCGTTTTACAACGTTTTATAGAAAAGTAACTTGAAGAAAATAGGTAATTAAAACCAAAATATCATACTTAGTTATTAAATTCAAGTATTACTTCCAATTTCAAAATATTATTTTTATGACGTCACTATTTTCTAATTATTCGATTATCTAAAAAGTATATTTCAAAATATGAAACGTTTTTATTTCCCATTGCACAACTATTTTTTTGTGGCGTCATCGATCTTACTTCGGAAAATCAATATGGCCGTTCATACCGACGGTTAACATTGAGGTGTTAAGTAAACAAGTATGATAAGACGAGGTTATCTACAATGCAGTCGCCGACCAACCGCTGCGATTGACAGACTTAGAAGATTTATTTCTTACTTAGTTATTGTTGCGGCTAAGTTATGCATAGCGAAACTAGATATAACTGAATTAACCTTCGGTGCATTATTGATCAAAGGAATTTACTGATTTTTTGTTACTTACAAATTACTTTGTATTTATTTGATGACGATGAATATTGTTGATTCAGGATTGTTGGTAAACTAATATAATAAAGAGAAAAGATTAGATTTTTGGAATGTTTGTTTGTTACTCTTTCACATTAAAACGGCTGAACGGATTTGGATGAAATTTGGCACATGGGTAGACGTCATGGATTGGTCTGGTCTGGAGGACATTGGATACTTTTATCCCGATATTCCCACGGGATCGAGACTTATGGAGGTGAAATCGCGGGGCGGAGCTAGTTTTTCATAAAACAGTTAATCAGATTAATAAACGACCTTCAGTCAGGTATTTAGGGCTGTTATAGGGCCTACAATATAGCGTAAGAGTTTTTCTTAAGGCGAAAGCGACATACAGCGCGATTTTTTATGTGTAGCATCTTTCCTGCAATCTGTTGGAGTGATTTCGTGAAAAGGGACGGAAGTGTGTAACAGGAAGTCGGGGAAGCACGCGATATTTCATTGGACTAATGAGCGCGCGCGGTGTTAGAGTTGGCCGTCAGAGTTTGGTACCAACTCATTTTCCGAGAGGTTGTCAGCTAAGATGTCTGATGTTACACATCCTACGCGACTACTGTAAGGCTCGCTCCTTTTTTTTTGCTGTTTGCTGGTCATGAGGTAGTATGTTGATGAAAATATGATGTTACAAATAACTATTTACAGAATTATAATCATTAAAATTAACAATACAACTCTCTAAGTTGAAATTGCCCTATTGAATGACTATATCATAAAAGCATGACATTTGAGGACAATTGCAACTTAGGGTTATTGATTATTCTCATTCTAATGATTATAAATATGGACATATTTTTACGGTCGCGAAACATATTTTAGCAACCTGTCACTGACCTGCAAAATACGTCAGAATTTGAATTTCACGGGCTACCTAATCGCATCCCCACTAAGGTTTGATGGAACCAATATTTTGTAACAATTTTTTTTATTTAAAAATGTGTCCGTGGAGTTTCTTGCCCGTTCTCCACACTACGCTTTGAAATGGGCAACTAGATTCATATTTGTGAGTGACCGAGTCCTTGACATAAATGAAAAATATAAATAAATGCTTTGAGTTTGAGTTTAATTTCAAGGAGCTGATGATCCAACGCCAAGATATTATATCCTTTTTTGAGTGTTTGCTTTTTATTTACTTTACGTTTTAAAATATAATAACACAATAGCAAGCAATATTATAGTCTTTTAATTGCGGAAATGGAAAAGCCACCTCATAAAATTATTGTACGATTATCAATTTTCTTATCATGTTTTCTGAAATACCACTAACAGATTGTTAATACCTAGCCTAACTAATAATTACAACAAGAAATTCGATCATATCGATATGTTTGCTCTTTCTGCTGGTAGATTCAAAAATATTATATTCAAAACACTTAGTCACTAGTAATTTTAATTAAGATTAGCATGATATGTTTTTCTTTACTTTTGTTTAACTATTTAGCACAAAAAATGTTTTCTTAAATTATTGTAGTTTGGTTTTAGTTTAAATAGCATAGTTTGTAAAGATTATTTTTTATGTGTATTCCGTGGAAAATGTAATGTGTCACTGTTTGTTTTCCCTAATAAATAAAATAAAAATAGCCTGTAATTTAATAGGGTACCTACGTATATTAGTATTTGTACTCGTTCAGTTAATTTCCGCCCCAACCCTCGCGTGTAAGTGGCTCTACTTCCGATTTTGTTCAAATATTTTCTTCATCCTTTATGGAGTGATAAGCAATTTACTCGATAAATCGACGTTCGAGATGTATAGGACTTTTCTGAAATGAGTATCAAAATATGCGTTTATTGCGTTTACTTAGAAGCTTGATTTTTTTTTAGAGCTCCAAGGGAACATAGACGTACGTATTTGATATTAATTTCAACTTGATACCTCCCCACGCGTTCCTGAGAAAAAGGGTCTTGTAAAACTGACGGATGGACAAAGAAGTGATCCGTATTTTTCCTTTTGAGGTACGGAACCCTAAAAAGAAGCTCGTTGGGGTCGACATTTTCTATCTGAATACCCCAGAGAAGAAATGGCGGAATAAACTCGGGGTTCTAGTCTGATAAAATTTGTTGTATGAGAGATTTGTCTGTGCAGTAATCACAATCGTATTATATTCGAAGTCTCCCTGTCTCCACAGCCTTCTTATTCAACTAGTCTGTGTCCTCATGATTATAACCTAGTTTGTTTTCTCTTTTCCTCTATTTTTAACCGACTTCCAAAATCCAAAAAGGAGGAAGTTATGTGTTCATCACGTATGTATGTTTTTTTTAAATGTATTACCGCCGATTTTTTGAATTGTGGACTGATTTTGAAAATTATTTTTTGTATGAAAGGGTATGCTCCCAAGTTGGTCCCATATAAATTTTATTTACATAGCTTGGATAGTTTTTGAGTAAGCTTCAATAATACGCATTTTTCCCACTTAGTATATGTGGTCTTTTTTTTTGTAAAAAGTATTTGGTTTTTATCATTCTCTACTTAATTATCTTCATTTCCGTCTTTTACGTACCAAGAAATAGCTTCTAGCCGACGAGGTCAAAGCATTTCAAAGGCTCTTCAGCCTTTCTCGATGGCTATAAAAATAGAAAGCCTAAGTAATATATTTTAGGTTTTACAGACTAGTAATATGATCAAGGCACGTAACAATCCCTTTGGGTATGCAAATAATCGTAGACATCGCGGCATTGCGCACTATTACGACATATACCAAACGCGCTTTAAGATGGAATATATATACCCTCTAACTAACTAACAAGTCTGTGGAGTGTAGATATTATAGAATATAAGATAAGATATGATGACAAACGGTTCACAATGAACCGGTTGAAGACTCAGGCAAGAGTTCTTTCTTGCTTGATCCTAGAAGACCAGAGAATAAATATGTTAAACTGGATACTGGAAGTCCCATCAGAGGGTAAAGCATAATTTGGGATTTAGATAGCCAATCCTTAGTCGGAATCTTGGCTAAGTTGGTAAATCTATACTAATATTAGAAGAGGTCAAATTTGACAGTTTGTATTTGGGTAATACTAAAACTAAAGCTTGGGATTGAGCTGCTCGCTCTGCTAAACCTTGTGATAAAACCATAAAACTTGACATTAGAATTATTTAGTAAAATCATTAAAATATACCAGTTTTATTTAAACATTAAAACAAAATGACATGATTACTTTGTAAAGTATAATATTATTTTAATTACCTATTGTGAATGTGAGGATTATGTGGATATTTTTTTAATATTATTTTATTTTTTTCATTACTCCTTTTTTTCCTCTCTCAGTTAGTTTTAATGATGGTCTGGCAGTTTGAGTAGTTTATGCGGCCTACCCAAATGTCCTTTCTTTGGTATTGTTCGTCGAGTTGAGCTCCTTATGTTCTGAGTTGAGCTCCACGATTACTGACAAATGCTTGCACTGACTGGACAGGTCCACTCAAATCTGTGTGGTTCTTTTCTAAAAATACCATTTCAGACATTAATCTACATGGTCCTCATATGGCTTGACCAACATTATGTCTGGACTTTAAAAGAGACTGTGACCTCTGAGTTTGTTTCGGCCTTTCTTCTCAGAGTAGTCGGATAGGAAACGCCGAACTCATCTAGCAAAATTTAATATATTTTTAATATGACTTGTAAAAGTGATTCCTATATCCTATTTACAGAATAAACCATTTCATTTCAATCTTCGGAACCCCTGATACGATTCCGAAAATTCTTTCACTAACTGGGAAGTATTGCCGAGAGAGGATAACAGGATATATTTTATGTTAAAAACAGACATTTCACGCGGATGAATCCGCGGGTAGAAGCTAGTCTAACAGATTTTTTTTATAAAAATAAAAAAAAATTGTGTACACAAAAACCTAGCGGCAGTCAAAGTAAATAAGACAGTTTGTAAAATTGCTATAGAAATTCCAGACACTTTCTCGTAGATTTTCGTATTGATTATAATTTTCCAACTGATATGGCGGTCATGACGTCAGCCTTGCAAGTACGTACGCATACCGTGAGTTTATTATTGGGTTTAAGATACTGTTTGTTTTATCAGATGGAGTAATCTTCCAGCTATTTTCGGTTTGTTTTACCAAGATAATCTGTTATTTTCTCCCCATTGAGCTGTTACTAAGTCTGTTACAATTTGAATGTCACATCACCATTTCGAATTTCAAGAGACCAAAGAGTAAATTATGAAATTCGAAATGGAGGAACAAATTGCTGAGTTGGTAGTGTTGGTACCGATTGAACGAAGAGTTTCATAAAGCATAATGGGATCAAAGGACCCAAGGACCAATGAAATTTGGGTAAAAGTTTTCGTAGATGAGAATGAGATGATCCCGTTCCATAAATATTAACGGCATGTATTTAATCGACCCACAAATAAAAGTCCCATTTGGCGCTCCTCAACATATTATTAAACACTCGTAATATAATAATGGCGCCTCTTTTTGGGAACTTCAAATAATTACTATTTTGGGGCCCTAAAAATAATAATTAGCCAAGTAACTATGACCAACTTGGATGTAGTGCTCGCCGGCCGCTGCCGCAGCAGCGTTCGCTTCGCTCGCTCGGCTCGCGCTCGGTTTGGCACAGTTCTAACCTACCCTAACCCATTTGGTAGGGTTGCCCTACTCTGCTAGCGTGCTAGCACCTTAGCAGATAAAAGGCGAGAAAATTAAAAAACGCAAAAGTGTGTTTCGTTAGAAGTCCAATAAGTTTTTACAGGTCCATTACTTTGATTCAAACATCTATAACCTATTCATTGAGACCATTCCAATGAGCTCAAACACGATACCTGTGCTATAATTTGGTAAGGGAGTTGGGTATCCTGCAAATTCCAGGTGATGCTGCAGCATCAGTTCAAGGTTACTATGTTCTTCTAATTTCACTGAAGTAACAAAATACCAAATTTCAAATCGATCAGACCTGTAAAAGACGCTCACATCCATTCATCAACTAGTAAAGAGCTGATAATCTTCAAATGGCTGAACCGATTTTGATAAAACATGTCTAGAAAACCTGCTTCCAAATTTAAAAAACCGCAATCAAATCGGTTCACCCGTTTAAGAGCTATGGTGCCAAAGACTATAACATTGACCGCTATGTGTGTGTACACAAGGCGGTCAAACTTATAACATCCCTCTGTTTGCGTCGGGGGATATAAAGCGTGCATCATTAGAAGGTCAATAAGTTTTTAGAGGATCAGTGACATATTTCTTAATATTAAATTATGTAAATAAAATAACACAATATCACAGCTCTAAGCTGTATGTGATATAATTTATCCACATGGATTGCTTATCTGTCACGCAGGAGGACAACAGACGTGACGAATAGCGACGTTATCACAGTTTTCATTAAACTGTTTTCTGCACTCAACCAGATTGAAATGTAACAAGCCATTGACATACAAACAATGTTTTTAATAGCAATTTTCCACGCCAATTTGGAAATGCGATGTAATAATGCAGTTGTACTGTATTAACAATAAGTACTTTCTACTTATCTTCATGCGCAAATAACCAATAATTATTTTAGTCATTACTGTT
Source organism: Agrochola lota (assembly GCA_947364205.1). NCBI lineage: Eukaryota > Metazoa > Arthropoda > Insecta > Lepidoptera > Noctuidae > Agrochola > Agrochola lota. The sequence goes on along the minus strand of OX376225.1, from coordinate 3,547,059 downwards.
AAATAAGGGAACAACACAAGTTACAAGTTAATGATGTTTGTAGGTTAAGTAGAAATTATTAGTAGCAAAGCTATTTTTGTCGGTAACGTCATTACTTTCCCAGATTGCTTGCAAACCTATCGTCCATGAAGCAATGACTGCCTTGGGAACATGCAAGTCCTCAATCTGTAGTAATGCCAGCTGTGACAGCTCCCACGCCGAACTGCTTCAAGGACCGACTGGACACATTCATTAACGCCAAGCTATTTCAAACACACGCATCAGCTCAGCTAATTAGCTGCTAGTGTGTCTTATCAAATATTATCTTGGTGCATTGTGTTTTTGTTTAGGATAGGTGAAGTGTCCCCACATTTGTTAATACATTTATTATTCTTATTAAAGCTCTGGATTGGGGTAACCAATCCTTATAATGATATATGTACATGGGGGGACGAGGATCGTAAAAGTGGGCGAAAAGAATACCGTGTAGATTAAATACTGACTCTAATTTATATACACATATTAAATATAAAAAATGCGGAAAAATAAAAAAGCGGAACAAGGTTCCGTACCACCGTACAATATTTAACACATTTTTTTTTCTTATACTTATATCGGGTCCCCTTTTAATTTGTAACTTTATTTTATAATTATTATTATTTGTTGCTATAGTGGTCACAGTAGAACACAGTCTGTGAATTTCAAGTGTCTACCTATTACGATTCAGAAGACAAAGATAAACGGACGAATTTAATAAGTTAATATTACTCATTGAATATGCCGTTGCGTGTTTCCAACGTGTGCAATGTTAATTATTTTTTCGTTTGATATGAGGACCACGTTTTTATATACCGCAATAAAATACTATAAACCAGTCTATCTTATCAATTTAATCCACTTTTTATTGTTTAATTTATTTGAAGACCACTGTTTTTTTAATATAAATCAAGCTTATCGTTCCATCGTACTTAATCATATAGAATTCCAAAAATATTACTTATATGACTCGAACGTCAAGTAAAATTACCCGTTTTGAGGATATCGTTTCTTTTTATTCCTTTTTAACCGACTTCCAAAAAGGAGGAGGTTATATGTTCGTCGTGTATGTATGTTTTTGCACTCACCACCTGTATGCATCAATTGCACTTCAATCCTAGCCTACAACTCCAAAAATCTGCCTAGTCTGTTCCCAGCTATGGTGGGGTCGGCTTCCAGTCTAAACGGATGCAACTGAATACCAGTATTTTACATGGAGCGACCGCCTATCTGATTTCCACAACCCAGATACTGGGAAACACGATACCCCTTGGTAAGACTAGTTGTCAGATTTAAGGGCTTCTGTCTCCTCGTAAAGACCGTCAAAGATCTACGAATGACAGCTGGGACCAACGGTTTAACGTGCTTTCCGAGTCACGTAGAGGTCTCAATATGTAATGGATGTTAACCCATCCACGAACCGACCGCGGTAAGCGTAGCTTAACCTTCAATCGACCTGTGCGGCTGTTATCATTTATCCACGAGCCCCTCAACAAGTCTAAAAATACAAGGATAAATTATATTACCTTGTGAAACTCCACAGACATGAAGGGTATCAATATATTGCTTACTTCTAAGTGTAGAACATGTGAAGTAACGAATCGATACAGAATTTACAAAAAGGATCTTCAGACTGGATTAAAACCAAGCACTCTAAACACAATTTCCGCGCAAGCTCCGCCCACATGCACCCCGCCGCTCCACATGTGCATGCGCTCTTTGATCGTGTTCGAGCACGGAACTAAATGGCGTAAGTCTCAATTATTATATTGTATAATTTCAATAAAAAAATAATTTGTGGCTGGATAATAATTACTATATTTTCTTACTGTGAATGCTTATTTTTGACATAAAACCCGAGTAATCTTCATTTAGTCTTTAAAAAAAGACATGATATTCGAATAAAAATTAATCGAGCGAAAATATTACAATTATGTAATTGTCTTGTACATGGAAAGAAAAAGATCCAATAAATCATATACTAAAGTTCCATTTTGATTGTATGCGTGACTGTTTCAGAATATTAACGCAAACTAACATACAATTTAGGGAGCCTCCTCTTAAAACATTGTGACGTCTGTTTCAAATTCGGTGTAAGTACACTCTGCGATACAGAGTATATATTTTTATCTTCTAAGATTGTACAAATCCGCAGTGCGTGTGTTTACAAACATATATCTGGTAGTGTAGGGCTGCTAATGCTATCAATTAGATTACCTATTTTACTGTTTTGTACAAATGTTTACCCTCAATACTGGTGCCCAAGATACAACGTAAAACCTTTGTAATCTTTTTGGCAATACGATTTAATATTTATTTCTTTAAATTAATGCGCCATGGCGTTTAAATCTTAGTTTTCTGCTGTCTCTTCATCATAACAGCTGCGGTTGGTGACAGATGGACGATCAGTTAGTCTCACATTTCTTTTATCACCTGTACTAGTATCAAGAAGATTTTTTTTTTTTATTAGCTCTAGTGCTCGCCTGAATTCAAATTCAAATTCAAATTCAAAAGTCATTTATTCAAACTAGGCTGAGAATCAGCACTTTTCGAACGTCAAAATTACATAAGACAGTCCCCCAAAACGCCCACCCTTCACCACTTCCTAGTGCATTAGCTGGGAAGAAGAAGTGGCGCAACAAACTCCCCAGCAGCACAGCTGTCTGTTCAGTTAGAAGAACAAAAAAATAAGATTCTATATAATAGTATTCAAAATAATTTAGATAATTTAGATTACGCAACACAAAACATAATTTAAATTATTAGCCATATGTTAGCTAGCACACGCCAATATACCACACAACATCATCGAGAACTAACTCAGGCAGAAATAAAAACTAAACGTAAACAGAACTTATCTAAATAAAAGCCTCCAGGCATAAAGGGCGTGCCCGCTTACATATAGTTGTAACTGGAAGTTATAAATGATAAACTAGGACCATCGAGATAAAATAAATAAAACAAACAGTTAATTACTAATAACAATAACTAATATGATCAATTGTCGAGGTCACTAGCTAACCACATATTGCAATACAACTCATTAGAAAAAACATTGTAATGAGTAGATTATGTCAACAATAAATTGAAATAAAATTAAAAATAGCTTGACTTATAAAGTCGAATAAAAAAATAAAAAAAATACAATTATATAAACTCATATAACTTGTCAGTAGGTAATCTGGAGAAAGAACATAAACATTGTCTTGAGTTAATCACAGCGACCAACTATTCTTATCATTTAAGTAGTCGTTTATAGAATAGTATGCCTTTGAACAAAGCTTGGATTTTACTTTCGTTTTAAACGCATCAAAAGGCAAATCTAGCAAAGAAGAGGGTAGCTTGTTATAAAAGGTTATACCAAGCCCAACAAATGAGTTATGAACCTTATGAAGCCGGTGAAAGGGAGCTCGTAGTTTGTCCTTATTTCTAGTGTTAACATTGTGAAAATCACTGTTTTTAGTGTATAAGTGTATATTTTGCCTAATATATAAGATGTTGGCGAAGATGAATTGGGACGCCACCGTGAGGATACCAATATCTTTGAAAAAATCTCTCAGAGAAACTCTGGCACCTAGCTGGTAAATAGCTCGAACAGCTCGTTTTTGAAGGACAAATATATTTTGAATATCAGCAGCTTTGCCCCACAGCAGAAGACCGTAGGACATAACGCTATGAAAATAACTAAAATAGACTAACCGAGCTGTATCGACGTCAGTGTATTGTCTTACTTTCCTGACGGCGTAGGCGGCCGAACTGAGCCTTCCCGCTAGGCTCGATATATGTGGGCCCCACTGAAGTTTGGCATCTACTGTTATGCCCAGAAAAACTGCCGAGTTTACAGACTCAAGCACCTCTTTATCTAAGACGATGTTGGGTCCTAGATTTCTAACATTTGGTAGGGCGAACTTTACACATTTCGTTTTCTTGGCATTGAGAACTAGGTTATTTGTCGTAAACCAATCCGTAACCATTGAGAGAGCACTGTTTACATCGTCAAAATCTTGTCTATTCCTGTCTACTTTAAAAATAAGAGAGGTATCATCTGCAAACAGTACAACTTCACAGATACCCTTTAAATAGAATGGTAAGTCATTGATATACACTAAGAACAAGAATGGACCTAGTATTGAGCCTTGAGGTACACCTAACTGAACTGGTAGACCGGAAGATTTCACACCATTAACATCTACACATTGGGACCTATTGTGTAAATAAGAATTTATAACGTTGAGAGCTTCGTTTTGAACACCGTAATGACGCAGCTTACGCAAAAGCGTGTCATGGTGCACGCAATCAAAGGCTTTGGAGAGGTCACAGAAAACCCCAATAGCATTTTGCGAGTTCTCCCATGCGTTAAATATGTGTTTCAGCAGAGCAACACCCGCATCTGTAGTCGAACGACCTTTTGTAAAGCCATATTGTTCATTATGAAGGAGGCTATTTAAATTAAAATGTCTAAGTAACTGCTTGAGTATTAACTTTTCAAATATTTTGCTAAATGCTGGTAAGATAGAAATAGGCCTGAAATTGCCAACGTCGTTTTTATTACCTGATTTAAATAGTGGAATGACTTTACTATTCTTCATGAGGTCAGGAAAAGTTCCTAAATCAACACATTTATTAAAAGTAACAGCTAGATAGGGGGCTACGATGTCTATTATATTACTTAAAGAATAAAGATGATTGCCATAAAACTAAAAAAAAACATACGGCATTCTGAGAAACCGCTCTAAGTATTTATTATTACTTACTATCACAAGTCGTGGGCCGGTTTACACTCATAAATAAAGTAAAAATTCCTCAGACAAGCTCATTAATACATATTTTAATTTCTTAACCAGCATCTAGTGTATGACGTCGAATCTACGTCAAAGGCGCACCGTCGCTCGCGCATCATATGGGTGAATTTATAAACAAACTTGGCAAGTTCCATAGTATATAATGTTGCTATACTAATTCAGTAATTTATACGCTTACATGGAGATATTTATGTTATTTAAGTTATGTACATTTACATGTCGGAATGCGGGCACATTACTGCTTCCATATCTCGTTTATTCATGTCGGTTGTTGCCTAGAGACATCTTAATTTAGTCCGTCTATTTAGCACAGAATTGAAATTACCCACAAAAAAGTAAGGATCAATAACATCCAATTTTACACACGCGACGTGAGCCAGATTATGAGACAGCACGTCGCCATAAAGAATTAATTAACATTAATTGAATTCAAATAACTAACGCCAACACTATTATCATTTAGTATTCAGTATAGCGTCAACCCTACATTAAAATAACACGTATCCTGGTAACATAGATACTGGTAAGCATCTCACGACTGACATCTACAGAGGTCGGATAAGATTCTATGCAATTAAATCTATCCGATGTTTACCGAGACTTGGCATCACCATTGACAGATGGCACTACTTACTGTACTCATGTTTATTGTTTTGTTTTCATTTGCTCAGGCGCATGTATCCAACATTGTTTTGATAATTTTATCTAAATGTACACATTTCTTTGCTACGCTAGGGTGCTAATTTCAACCGCTCTACTCACGGAAAAAATGTCTACGCTCAGCTGTGGATGGAATTGGACCTTGGATTATAAATTGATGGTATTAATGACTCATTTTTTATATCAGCTCTTTTCTGCATAGAAGCATGATTCAACCAAAGCCATGTAGGTGCTATAATTCTAATGCTTCCCTAATCTCATCTAGATCACCGACTCTTTTATTAGTAGGTTTATTGCCTTTTAATAAGTCGATATAAAAAACATTGAAACCGAGCAACTATCTATCAGAGCATTCATTATTGTCAATATATTTTGAATCTTATGTAGTGGATCATCAAATATTATGAATTCATGACACAGGGATAAACAAAATAATTTTACATTGTGTGTGGCCCGTCAATACTGGACGTGATCCGGATCACGGTGGCATTATCATGATAATAATTACTGTACATACATTATAATGTTATTTACGTACGTTTTAACAAAAACAAACTCTTAATACGCATACCCACGTTTTTCAAACGTAACGTAAAGATTAGATTAGGCACTGCGTTCCTAATTCATACCAATACGCAGTCGAGACAAAAATAAGATTAATAAAAAATACATAACAGCGTAATCTTAGTATCGTCAAGAATGGAGAAAAGATAAGAAATGCGTTGTCGCTTTCAAGAACAAACATACGATGACTCAAAGGCTTTTGCACAAATCATTATATTTGTACAGGGAAATCTAAAGATAATGTGACGTTATTCATTTTCCCGCTTATTCCGTCACCTAAACCGGATTTGTGCATTACATCCTCATCATTTTAATGTGGCAGGATGAAAGTAGTAAAGCTGTCCTTTGGCGTCAAAGGAATATGGTCATTGGAGCTCGAGAAGCAGCGCCAAAGATCTAGACACTCGTATCTGTGGCGAGGAGTATTGCAAGCCCTTTTTTTTGGCCTTACTGCACCACAGAACTCGTTGAATGCAAAGACAGTTCGCTTTGATTAATAAAATTTTCGCAGCGTCGTTCGTTTAAAATAATAATAAAGCCTTTATTCGCTGACCAAAACAGTACAGAACTGATACAGATCTAATTTAATAAAGTTTAAAAAATCTTAGGTAAGTAAATACGTAACATTTTAAAAATCAAACTCACGGACAAAATTCGCAACACCATAATACGCTCCAAGACTCGCCGAGGTTGGCGATAAGTCTGCGAGGCTGAAATGGGACTAGGCAGGTCACACCTATAGGATGCATCAAGGCAGATGGGCCATCATCGTTCAACAGTGGGTGCCTGATGACGGACGTCGCCACCGGGGCAGGCCTAGAAAGCGCTGGCACGACGATTTGGACTGGTTCCTGACCAATTGGCAGGAGAAGGCACAACACAAGGAAGTCTGTAAAAATATGGGGGAGACCTTTGCCCAGCAGTGGGACAATATAGTTTCTTCTACTGATCTCTGTCACGATCCGAGCTAATCTTCTCTACCCTTTTGGTAAATCATCTTCCCACCTCTTGATTTGACGTCCATTTTGTCGCTTTCCATTCCTAGGATAACATTCCATTACAGCGTCTATATATACGTAGTTAGGTTTAATTCCCAGCTATGTGCGATGTTATCAAATAATCAACTTCACGATGAGCACCAAATCGCCAATATCGTTATCGAGTCATAAATATCTAAAGGACCAACCGAAGGAAAAGGTTGCAACATTCCAAACGTTTCATCAAATAACTGTGACTATATTCAGATTCCTTTTCCCTAACAATTTTCCTTTATGAAGGGCATAGAAACAACGGTTACTCACAAGTTACAGTTACAACGAAAAGGATTTCCTCATACGTTATGAATACAACAATAACGTGTTCGAATCTGACGTTTAAGCTCATGACGTAGCACAAGATGGTGCGGTTCCCGCCAGTTACTCACAACACCATATTTTTCAATGGAAGTCGTAAAAGGCGATTATTTGCCTTACGTGCAGAATTACACGGCATCTATTAGGCTGATGAAGTATATGGTGGTACGAGTTATTGAAGTACATTGCTCATGAAGGGTCCCCAGCCAGACTATAACTAAACTACCAGAATAAGGCAGCTTAGTGTACACGGGATGCCCTCTTCATCATTTTTGCCGAAAGAACTCCACTGCTGCACATAGGCGTGCCCTAAGCATTGCCACAATGACTGGTCATGCGACTTGCAGTCCTGTAGACTAGATTTAGAAGACCAATAAACAAATGTAAGGATGAAGAAAGAGAAACTGGTTATAAGCTCTTTGGAATGGAAGGAGCACTTGACAATGTAACGTTCAAAAATAAAAATATATACAAATGATTGTAAATAAACAGCGCAATAGTTCAAGGCAAGCATCTTCCGATTCTTCGAAATCAGGAAGGAAGTGATAACATTTTGAAAAGCGTCCAAAATTCACAGCAACACCGACTCATGCGCATACGCGGAATACCGATCCCGATACATCACTGGGAAACGAAATTAAGATTTATTGTACAGCTTCTATGACTGAACGTTACGGGCGCTTTCATATTTAAGATTACTAATTGTTTACGTTTGGGTTTGTTTAAAATTCTGAGAACTCGGAACAACGTTGGATCATAAAACGTAAAACCTCAAAGGTGAGGACTTTAAAATAATAATATTTTCTGAGACTTGAAACGGCATTTAAAATAAACAGCAAAATAAAATGGCTTCGGAATCCATTTTTGATATCAAAATAACTTACTCTTAGACCACTCCAACACCCCCTCCATCGTAGGTGACTTGCACAATTTTTGAACTACCGACATTATAAAAGCACAGTCTAATAAAAAAAAATTGCATTGTTTTCAATTACACCATGAATGAACTTCGTTATCTTGCGAAATATGACGCACACCTAATAAGCACCATAATAAATCATATTTATCTTGTCACTAAGATCATTGTTCAAACTATGTATAACATTCTCTATGGAGAATGACGACAGAATTCACCGAGAACGTTATAATTTTCACTAATAATTTTTGACACAGATTTGCCGAAATCCAAAAATAATGGGGTCTCCAATCTGGACCACAAGACATTAATACTATTAATGAAACAATGAATTAGAAATTATGGAGTAAAACCAACGAGTTGAGCTTGACTGATGGGTTCATAAGCTGAATCATGACTAAGCTGATTGCGACTGTGCCCCGTATTTTATATTATAATTTGCTGGTGTAACATCCAACCTGTGTTGTGTTGTTGTAGCGATAAAACCTCATTTAATCCAAAAAAACAACTGTTTTGTACTAAAAGGATCGATATATAGAAAACTCATTGGGAAGGTTAACCCCTGAAATTATGGCCTTGCAACCAGTTATTAAATAGATAGTCGCATCTGTTCTCTCATACGCGTTACATTGCAAAATATATGTCTAGTTACGTCATCATTTCTATGAGAACATTTAAGGGCACTTTCTATTCAATGGGATGTATTGTGTTTAACCATTTCTGCCCAGAGGTGAGACCTTTCAAATTTTTGGTTGGATTGCATCATTATCTTACTCAAAGCTGACACAGTTTTTAAATTACTGTAACTAGACCTCAAACCATACCTACATAAGTATGAGAGTCAACCATAAATGTTAATAAATAATTCTTAAAATCTGCAGTTGACTGTCAAAGGCGGAGGCAGCGGCAGAGGCAAGCGATATCTAAGTGCCCAGAGTCACGTAGACCACAGCAGACGGATCTCTTAACGGAAATCTCAAGATAAATCTGTTCAATGTAAAAGTTCGATCTATACAACGGGAATTATAATGATTGTATGGATATATTTACTTTGTTAATCACCTTTCTTGTTCTTTTCTCTTCAGATATCCCCTTAATATTGATTCCAGGTAGGGCATGAAAAGACCAGGCGGTCGATTCTGTAAAAATATTAACGCGAAGCTTAGGTGAAGTGAGCGTGAAGTGAGCTGTCACTGCCACAGTATCGACCGGCAGGATGCTAGGGATTAACACTATTGACAGCTCACTTCACCTAAGTTTCACGGTGATATTTTTACAGAATCGAACGGCAGTTCCTAAATGAAGGTAAAGATGGTCCTTAGTTCCAGGTGCATGAAGACCAAAACGTAGTCCTATATTGACAATGTATTTATTGTGTTGGGTTCAAAGATCACGTTAAAAGGCCATGACAGGTGGTTAACCCATTGTAACAGAAACCATCTTGCATTTTCCTCAAACGTTTTTTCATTGTTTCTTATCTTGGTTAGTAGATATTTCTCGTTCTTATATCAGCATTACCTAGTATTTCCTCGTTTTTTCTAAATAACATGGATTAAGTTAATAATCATAATCCCAATTATTCTAAATCTTATTGAGATTACGCTTTCTAAGCTATATGGCTCAATAATATTGATTAGATTTTGACAATACTAATTCGACAACCGGCTATATATTCTCCGAATTCCTTCCATTTTTTCGCAAATATTTCGCTATGCTAAAGGGAGTTTTTAAATGATTCCCCTCTAATTTGCCTTGTTCCAATATACATTCAAAGCACTCATTATTTCACGAACACAAAAACATCTCAATTAGGTTCTGTACTTCCGCCAGGTGGCGTGTTCCCCCACTGCTCAAAGGACCCATGTGCGCCTTCTCCGTTGACCTTGAGATTGCAATCACAACTGCGGAATAGGTTTCCCCAACAGATTCATCAAGAACAACAACAAAAAAAATGCGAGTACCCTCCGGAGTTTCGTGACAAACTGACGGTAAAGCCCCCATCGTATTTCTGTAAACGCCATCTTTGCAAACCCCTTCAAAACACGCAGGTGTGTTGATTTTATTCTCTAAAACACGTCGATTAGGGTCTGTACTTTCGCCAGGTGTGAGGTGGCGTGTTCCTCCCCCCCCCCCCTCCCTGCGCAAGCGCATGGCATCGGACCATCGCTGCACGATTTTGCGCTAATCACGTGACTATGGTTCACCAAGTTTCAACGTTTTATATTTTTTTACTAGGTTTTTTGGTTATTCTTTACAGATGATGTATATAGATGATTTCCTTTGAATAAGATTATGTCATGCAATAACAAGACAAGGTAAATTACGACGATGTATAGTTAAACCTAAGTAAATAAAATATATTATTTATGGCTCACAAGAAACAATGAGCCATAATAAAATTATGAATTATGTTATTACCTAGGAACTAAGTATTTAATAACTCCATTCGTTTGGAAGCCATGGCAGGAAAACCATGAGAAAAACTATAATGGTCAAGTTTGTCTTATGACATGGATTATAACCCAATTTTTATAAATGAGCGCCTGTCAACCTCAAAATATTACAGCGTATGTGGTTTAAAAAATATCAATAACAACTTATCGATTAATACGATGGAACTGTAGGGACGACACGAGTTTTGTAGACCGTATTTAAGAGTCATCAAGAGGTAACCGGGAAGGTGGATTCAATACTAACAACCAAGCGCAGAGTTATAAAAATCGAGTTATACTTGCGGACCATTAGAGGAAAGGAAAAAAAATAGGATTAATATTTGATCATGAAAAAGTAATGGCAATTATACACGATTTAACTAAATCATTCACTTTGATTGAAGGCGCAAACATAAAAGGTATGGTTAAACGATACAATTTGTTTGGTCATCCCACATTAAAAGTGAACAGTATGTATTCATTGTCATTAAGTGTGAAAATACGTTAAAACTTCACAGATCTTCAAAAGGACAAACACAAATCGGGACTTTTAATCAATGATTCATTTATGACAACTAGGTATAAAACGTTTATTAAAACGAGGTATTTTCCTTCCCGAGATAATCCCAGCTTACAATATGGCTAAGAAAACTATAAATATTCACGCAGTTAAGTCTCTTATCAGTGGTACTTTAGATATAGCTGTTATCACCAGTTCAGATTTCTTCACTGATAACGCCTCATTACTGAGATGAGAATTGTTTGCCGCCTCCATTGATAGCAAACATTGTTGTGACCTAGATAGGAGTAGTATATTAATAGACTTTATTGTTTTAGAGTAGAATTCTCTAGTAATAACTGCTTGAAATAATAGGTCTACATGACAATGTTGATTCCAGCGTGTCGTGTAATGGAAGACTAAAAGAATGAGAAATGTTGCTTAGAGACTGCTAATTTGAAGTAAGCTAAGAAGTATATTTGTAAACAATAACAGATTGGACAGAATAGGGCCGCAAGACGTCTGGAAGACTAATGGAAGAGACCCTCGATTTTTTTTAAAAGTAATTCTTAATTATTGTAACGATTACTAACGTAAAAATTAATCAAGATGTAAACAAGGGCCTAGTCCCAAGCACGAAGAATGATGTTCCGAAAAGGATACCATCTGCAAATACTCGTAACAGACACTATTAATTGTCATGTTTGCAAAGGGAAGCTGATATGAGTCGTGTTAATAGACCTTTTGCTACTGATATTTACTCACGTACCCTAAGTAAAGACGATCTCCCACGATTTTTATTAAACATTATGGAGAGACGTTTCTATTCAGTCTTTATTTGCTTTTAATTTTAGATATCTTTGAAATAAAGTAATTAAACGTTTTCTGCGTATTTTATTACCTTTGTTCTAAAGACCTCACGCCTAATTAACTTTAATAGACAAGTCTCTCGTTTAGACTTATTTTTAGTATTGGCAAGACTCTTACAAACATTTGCATCCATTCTTAATCTGAGGTTGGAATAAATTACAGTCATTAAACACTTATTATTCATTAGAAAGAAAGCACTTTCTCTTCTCATTTCTTTACTAGCGAATTTTAGCAAAGACTTGTACCAAATTGTTTGTGTACTCAACAAAATGGAACTGCTTCTAAGACTGCTTTTAGGCTTCTCAGCTAAAAGAAACTTGGGACGTATTGAAATTTGCAAGATGGTAAACCAAAAGAGGGATTCTTCGGCCTATGCCTAGCAGGGGGTGAAGTAGGGCTGTAGAAGATGATGATTACGATTAATAGCTCCTACACACTATGCCGGCGGCATGGCCGCCGGCTTTTGCCGCGCGGCACGTACCCCCGGCTTTTGCGCCTTAATTTTTCTTTGCGATCCTTTGTGCGGCTTTGTGCGCCAGAGCTGGGCGCGCCGCGGTTTGCCCGGCGGCCATGCCGCCGGCATAGTGTGTAGAAGCTATGAGACACTTTTACTCGGTAATTTATTTTAATCCACAATAGATGTATGGATAGGCAACTAGTGGTTATTTCATGGGTGTTAAATACAAGACATTCCTATTATAAAATGAAATTAATCAACACTTTTGAATCGGGGGTATATTCAATTATTCAGCTGGCAGCTGATCACGGTTTTTGCTCAAAATATTGACATAAAGTTCGATATTAAATTGGTTTTATAACCAGCATTAGTTAGTTGACAATGCACGAAAATATGTTTAGCCAATGCACGTGTTTCTGTGACGAATAAAATTATTTTTCTTTCTTTCTTTCTTTTTTACTAAATTAAAGGTCAACAAATCTATCCAGGAAAGCGATCAAACGTAGACCAAAACAAAGGGGACGTATCTTTGTATGGATAAATACTTTTAAAAAGTGCAATTTCTCCAAATAACCGTGACATTAAAACAAGCTAAAGGACGAAAATAAAAATACGCCAGAAATAAACGCAAAAGGAAATGCTTTCAGACATTTATTGTAACACATTACTTTGCGATAACAAACAAATAAAAAGGTGCAATTTTTTTGTTCTGTGTTGCCATAATATAATCCCCGTTCGTCTCTTAATAGGACAGTTAACAGACTTTAAAATACAGATTTTATCACCTCATGGGAGCGCGGTCAATATTTTGAAAGGCTCAACTCTCAAGAAACAAAAGTTTCTTGAAACTTCGAGACTTTCAAAATGTATTGCGAAAGAGTTTCACCCGGAATGTCCCCATTTATCCTGGTTAAACTTCGGAGAGAAAAAGAACACCTGCTTTTAAAAATACAAGTTTCTAGGGGATGGATTATTATCAGCCATTTAACGGGTGTTCTAAGTCTAGTACTAAACATGGCCGTCATTACATAATATATACACGGAGTATGTTGTCATAATCACATAGAAGGGATACCATTGCCTTTCCAATAAAATTGAATTCAATTACATTGTAATCCGTGTTTGTGTGTAAAAGTAAAAGCGTCTTCATCAGGCACACTGGCAATTTAGCATCCGGTTGTCTGTGATAAACATAGTTAGTTATGCCAATATGGCTTCACCGAAATGACCGACAGTAGCTTTGCATAAAGACGATGAAGTAAACGGCTATAAGCCGAAACAATAGGAAGAAGATCCTGTAGCAAATATATACTATAAACGATATAAAGACAACTATAGTATTATTGCTACTAACCCATATGTAAATACTTCTTTAGAACTATCCTGGTTGACAAGTAAATCCAGCTTCTGTCCACCAAAACTCCTCAAACAAAACCGTTGTAATTTCGCAACAAAATCTTCAAGACTTGAATACTCCAGCTACAAATTAATAATCCTCGATAATACAATAGAACCAACCGCGTTGCTAACATGAACTCCATTCGCTAAAGTTAAGTCACTATTGTGACGGCTAAGAGTGTTTAGACAGTGCAATGCACAACAAGCCAGTGTTTCACAAACAATGATCCAAGCATTACACTCATTCAGGGAAACTCGTCGGCTGTGGAGAAACATGAAGTCAATGAACATGCTGAATGGCGAAAAGACTAGATATTGAGCGGATCGAACGAGTTATTTCTTGGTTTTGAGAGGGCGGCGTGGGATCTCTATGTGTTCCTGTTTCTGCATTCTTTAACAGAGATTAAAAGTAGTTTTCTATGTTGATGACATGTTCTTGAAATAATACTTTTCGTAATGACTCTGTTTTTTGTTTAATCTCTTTTTGGAGCTATACCAGCTCAGCCTGATTTACATTAAACTATTTGGTGGAATCCTCTTCGATAAATGTTTCATGTTTCAATGGCAATATACTGTCCGAATGAGAAAGTCCTCCTTTCACTTTCTCAGCAGAGTAGACATAATGAAGGGATATCAGCAGCTAAATAACTATTCAGCTAATCGACTTGGATGTAATTGTTTAAATGAGTTTTATCAACCGCTTTCATCCTGCAAGTTACACTGCAATGATTTTATGTTCGATCCCTCAGATAAATACGCCTAGTACCTATCCTGCCAATCTCTGTCAATCTCATTCAAATGCAAGTGACTGATCAATGTGAAAGGCACGTAGTAGAATAACATAATAAACTCGGGTTTAACCCAACCCGTTTATCTTAACAGGACCCAGGAGCCCAGTTAAGTGTTAACAACTATCTTTTACAGCTCTGTAACATTATCTTGAACATTTTCGGAAGCAGTTCGGAACCCGAAACGTTCCCAAAAGCGTCGATCTTTGGTGTGGAACCAAAAGTTATGAGCGTATACTAGGTACTTATCCTAGCTCGGGTGACGTGGAACAACCTTGCTAAAAGATTCTTACTGAGGCGAAAAGGAGGTCTAGACATTTTATAGGCTGGGCAAAAGATCGCTCCACCTACAAAGTATGGTTTGTTCCGGTGTCTTACAAAATGTGTAGGACGAAGCGTTAAATGGTTTCATCTTCAAGGCATTAGTGCCGACCATTAAATCCATGAAGTACCTGAGACTTGAGACATTCGTGATGGTTATCAGATTCATTGGGTTGATACTGTCGCTCAAACTGTGTAAATTATCTTAGGTGGGTGGGTGGTAGCGTATCTTGATTTTAGAACACAGGAATTAAAAGGAAATTCGGGTGGTATTTTCGCTATAGAAACGCTCTCGCCTGTTTTCTTTCTTGTTTATGACCTTAAAGCAATGATTTTTTACAGTAAAATAAATATTAACTACATATATGTCCCTATGTTTTCCTTTTTGATGATCCATTAACTTTATAAGCACTAGAACCCAAAAAAAATGCTCAAAATTGCCTATTTAGACCGCTGTCTACAGAGGTTTAGTTTACAAATTTTACAACTATTCATGAAAAGAGAAAAATGGGACACAATATTATATATTCTACTTATTCCGTTTATGAATATCTTTTAAGTTGGTCCAATATTAGAGGAGGAAATAGGCGAGAGCGATTATGACTTTTTATATAGGCTTTTCAGTCGGATCTGCGGCTGGCTGTCCTTATCACACAAATAGCGGCTAACTACCGAGCGCTCGCGACAGCGATAGTTTCTTCAAATACCTAATTTTTAAAAGTCTCTACGACCGCATTTCCTCTTAAAGACCAAGCCACGGCCATTTCAGATTTTATCTCTATTGCAATATTTGCAAAACGACCTATTTCAAAACGTATGCATCAGTAAGTACTCATTTGTACCTGTAACGTCGATGAGTAACTATAGTTAAAAAAAGTCCCGGTATTAATCAGCCCAACGTATTTAAGTTTGTCTGAATTTCGTTTACGTCAGTCCAACGAGGCTTACGGGTTTTCTTTGAAAAACAGGTAATTTTATTACAGAAACAGCAAAAACTGCATTTCTTTTACTTCAATCGATTAATTTGCCTTTTACGCACCAGTTTCCATTCCTTGAAAATTTCTTTAAGCACTTAATAGCAATTGAAATTATAATGGTTTATCACGCAACAATATGAGTTGGTTACAAAAACACGGACGTGAGGGGTTTGGCTAATGTATTGTCTGAGCTGGCTGAATTGGATTTTCTAGGTAATTTCTCATGTTTAAAAGACTTTTTCTTCAAAAACAATAATATTTCATCGTTTTTTTGCTGACCAAAACGCCGTTCGACGAACGAATGCCGTTTTTGTGACTATCCAGCGTTTTGTTGCTTTCGTTTGCTTACCGGAAGACGAGTAAATCCACTTCAACTTTAGTTTTTAAAGTTAAATATCTTGCTACATCATTTCGGTTTCCGCGATAGGATTGCTTCATGGTCGCTGCGTCGATCTCAAGACCGAAAACTAATTAATGACGGAAAGATTAAAATCTTCCGCAGAAGCATAATGACTAATACAGAGCGTAAATAACAAGGGATATTTCTTTCTTTTCGCACCAACCCGGAATCTGAAGTTGTGCATGGTTAGTGGCATTAGGCTGGCGCCCCATATTGCATAGGACTTAAAAATAACTGGCTATAAGAGAGTGTGCTAATGTGTGCTATGCACCTACCAGAATCGTTGAGAAATACAGGCGTGATATTAAGGCTCTTAGAGACAGGCCTGACGCGGTGGAACAATTTCTAAAAAAATCTTCACGAAAATTGTTCTAACGGTGTCGCGTGGCGCCTGTCTGCGGCAGCCTTTATGCAATTCTTTGATAAAATGAATTTTTTGTAAATTGACTGCCACCTACTTTCAAGTTCCTGGGAAGAGTCGTACCGAAACCGATTGTGCTTAACCTGAACGTTCCCAGAAAATTCCCGAAAGCGGATTCAATTGCCAGAAGCATCGTTAACATATTATATATAAAATAAATAAATAAATAAATATTGTTTCGAGAAGTAACATGCTAAAATCAAGGTGCTGACCATTTTGGTAAAAAGACGTGAGTCATTTTGTAAATACGATATTCTGTGACTCAGAAAAGAAAACAATAAAATTACTAGTTAAATACTATACAAGAACGAAATTCTTCAATACCGTACTTATGCATATTTAAAAATAAATAAGTCTATTCTTTGAAAAACAAGCATGCAAAGCAAATTATAGCCACAAAGGATTTATTACTGGGGGACACAGAGATAATGAGTAGACAATATTTCATGTTTCATAAATTAACATTGTTGTGCAAAAGGACATACCTACATAAAGTCATGAAGTGGGTGGTATTGATAAACGCTCTAATTGTTGTGATATTTTATTTAAAAAAAAAACATTTGCATTATGGAGCAAGCAAGCATTATTATTAAGCATTTCCTTGCTTAAAAGGTTATCTCCAACTCATGTGTATTAAGAATTTGTGTAAATGCAATAATCATTTTTTTTTTTAATTTACAACTTGAACTGGTATTTTTCATTTTAAAATACTCTTAAACTAAAACACACCAGATAGTGCATATAAAACCGTTATTTTTACAATTTTATACAAATTGTAGAATTTAACACAACAGGTTATCAATGATGAAATCATATCTATTGATAAACAAAGTAATTAACAACAGATGATTTGTGAAATATTAATAAGAACTCTACTGTAGTAAAGATAATGAAATAGTAAAAGAGGCTTTTTATCAAATTAAACAAACAACATTGAATTAAATGAATCAAGTACTCATTTTCAATTAAAAATTATAATAACATGCAACTGTAATATTGTGACCTTCATGCAAATTATTATATAAGATGTTCTTATTAATAGATCACATAAGAATTTTTGTTCATGAAAAAAATGTTTCAAGAATCAAGTAATGATTTCTTGTATACAAATTGTAGAATTGGAGTTTGAAATTGTCAATTTTATTTATAAAGTTAATGTTAATTTTTATGTTGTTTTTATTGTAAGGAATTGTTATCTCACCTGGTGGGCTATCAGTGAGGATAGTAATACCGGTGGGGTCAACATGAGGGGGGAACGCCTCATACAGATCGGGCTCCTCTTCAAGCACGGCCGACAACATCACGGAGGGCATCCCGGCTCCACCGTCACTCACACACACACTATGACTAGACACTGCACAACACTACACTTGTCTTGTCGAGTGTCTGTAGCTCTCTCGGAGCTCACACCGGTGAGCTACCCCGAGCCATTCCCAACTACCACTTCAACATATGTGTCCGACTTGCCTAAGTCAAATCTTGCTGCACCATTTTTAAATCTGCAAAAAGGACAAAGTTCAAATCACTGGACATGTGTCAAGACTGCCAATATATGTAACACTTTATCTGTGAGATAACACTATCAACATTATAATAATCAAGCGATTATGCTCCCGGCGATAACGAAATCTTAGCGACTCTCAACAAACAATCAGTTACCTAATTCGTTATAATTAAAACGCTACAGATCAGCTGATTGCTACGGTGCCAGGCCAGACTTGACATTTTATAGCTATTTTAAGACTTACGGGCACCTGATCAGACTGACTTCAATGTCAGATGCCAACTACGAAAATTCAAAACTCGCCTCGATATCTACTCGTAATAATTGTATGAAAAGGTGACCGGACCGCGTCGGCACCGTACTCACCGCAATCCTGACGATAAATGATGCGAAGCAGGATCTGCGCCTCCGTATTTACCGCTTTGGAGTCCCCGCGGCAACTAAACCAACTAAACCAAGTGGCCAGTTCCCGGCCCAACGTAATCACGAATAGGATAATAGTCTCGAATGGGAGCCAACGCTTTTGCTTTGTCACTTAACGAACAACACAGAACATCACACAGATATATCGGTAACTGACCAAACGCACGGATACATTGTGATATAAATTCAATGATATGTGGGATAATTTGCGAGCCCCCCTTGCTTTCGTTAATCAAATTATCGATGTATCCGGTGAAAGTCGTTTTCGTTTTTATGCGGTAATACACGAATGTGTAGAAAATGGTGTGTTACGAGTTTTTCGTTTTGTGGGGAAAAATCCCGTTCGTAGAATGAGATCGCACGACCGCGATATCCACGATTTGCAATAAGTTGAGAACGCTCTTCTCTCGTCGCACGCCCGTCGACCCGTCGTACAGGAAGAGCATAGACTAAACAATTTTTATACAGATAGGCCGCATGGCAATGTCATTGTACTGCCTATTTCAGTATCCATAAAAATATCATCACATATTTGACTTTTTTGAGTAACATTTAATTTTCTCTTTTACCCAATTGAAGTTATCATTTAATAAATAAAAAATAATTCGTTCGTTTCCTATTCTATCAATGATGAATATGATGATGTAGGTATGATTTCCACATTTTTCACCTTTCCTACATCATAATTTGGTCACCAAGACCATTTAATGAAATATGCCTTTAATTTACCTTTTTGAAATACCGTGACAGTTATCAAATCGTTCAATAGGGAAATTCACCCTAAAAACCGTATTTCTTACAATTCATACGATTTTATATAAATATTTTATTAGGGAATAGTAAAGTATAAGCGGTCAACGTTTATGCCTATTTTCCTATCTGAAAGTATTTATTCTATTCTATTTTTCTTTATGGCAATGATGCCGATGTCGACAATTCTGCCAATGTCAATGTGTGGAGAAAACGTGCGGTGGGAAACAAAATAAAAAAATAAAATATGTTTGGCAATAATTCGTAATGTCTTTGTTTTCATATTTCTTTTTATTTAATTGGCAACATTTAAATTTAACGTCATCCTGTTACGAAGTTTTCATCAACAGAGTAAAACTACCAAAGCAACCAAAAACAAAAAGTCCGAAGATCTACAAAAATCTTAATAAAATTATATTGAATAAATAGTAAAGTTTTTGTAAAATAATGCAATATTTGATGTGTTTTGGGCAAGTAAACGATTTAGAAAATGCCGGTTTAAATTCATTTAGTTCCATCCTATAGGTATGATGATTTTACTATTTTTATTTTATTGAAATCATTATTGTATTTTGCGGTTTGCAAAAAAACTCTAGTAGGAATAGATACTAGTAGAACAGCTTGTGTAAAAATAGCTTTAGATAATATCAATAACCAAAGACAAAGTGTTCTATACAATTTCTACCATTCTAGTAGTATTACTTAGAATTACATGAAATATTTTTGTTCATCAAGATTGTTGGCAGGGTAAGCAAATAAAGTTCTATTCTATCAAGTAACTGAAGTAACGAGTCTTCAAAAAGCAGTCATTTATGATTTCACTTTCCTTTGTATAATATATAGCATTCATGCTTTTAAAGCCATTTTTTAAGTATTAATAAAAAAAGAGATAAAAGTGGCTGTTTTATTATTTGTGCTAGGGGAGTGGGTATTTGTCTACGAGCCATTCATATATTTTTGGTATTTCTTTTAACAAAATACCAGCAACACCAATGTTCTTGTCATTGTGACGCATAATTTGCGCACAGCTGTGTCATGTTTTCGTTATTAGTTTTGCAGATTGTCGTTGACTAAAATAAGAAAACAGATAGAATTTGCGAATTACTATAGAAAAGTTCAAGGATATGTGATTGAGTGAAGATGTCGTCGTCAAAATCCGAATCTCTCAAAGGTTTAAATGAAACTTTACATGGTTTACTTGTATGGCTTCAAGGTGCTATCAAAAAACTTATTTATTTTCGTTTTACAGATACAGTGACAGTGTTAATTAACGCTGTCGGCGATAACGAGAACTCCGTGAACAATGTTGTAATAAAATCACTAACTAAAATAGCGAATACTTATCCAAATGAGGTGATAGAAATATTTTGCGAGTTTTACACGAATACTGTGAAAGTAAACCCTACGCAGCTTGGAAACATTGTAAAGTAAGTAATTTATTGTTTGAAATATGTCATGAGACGATATTGTAGTTGATTTATTGCAATAAGGTTAATAACCCAACAGTAATGTTGTGCAATTTGCAGCATCTTTATTCTTGACAATTGTTTTGTCTTTTCATTATTAATATTATCGCATGTGAGTAAGAGGTGTTTTTACCATACTCAGTCTCATACAACCTGAGTTTGATAATAATTACTAATTCTCCCAATCACCAATCTGATAAGCTTAATTATAATAATCATGAAAACAACCACTGTTTTAGAGGGCTTGTAATAGTCTGGAACTGAATACCAGACAATATTGGTAAATAAAAGAATGACTTATGGTTTTTTCAGCATGCATGCACTGTCCCTGTTATGACCCATAGAGACTTCTAGAGACTGCCCTCCCCTATTATTTCCTCTTATCATTATAATATTCTGTTGCTTCACTTTAAATTTTTGTCAATATTATCAAAATGGTAAAAAAACCTGATGTAATCTGCTTACTTTCTAGAAAACACAGAGGAATGTCTATATAAGAAAATAATTATGGAAATAGGATAGTATAGAATGCTCTTTAATAAGTGCACCATACAAATTATGGATAGAAATGTAGAAATTTTACATTGGGTGACACAGTGGGCGGTGTTATCGCTAAGAGCGATCTGATATGAGATCTTATATTGGTAAATTCTACACTTTTGCCATTGATTCATTCAATGCCATGCATAAATTATAATACATAATGAAGCATGGAATCAATTCAACGTATCACATTAAGAAAACCATTTCATAATGTTACAAAACTGACCCATTGGGGTAAAATTACAAATAACCCAAAATATATGTAAAAATATATGTAAAACCATGCTTCAACTAATAAAAAATTATTATGTATTTACTAAAATTTGTTAATATAAATTATAAAAAGGTATATAATATAGCAAGGTACCTAATGAGGAAAACAATTTTAATGGTTTCATTATGTAATCATTGCACCATGTAATAACAATCTCAATAAATATGTATTATTACATTTACATACATACAATTTAAATTGGTAGTCAATTCAAACAATTAATTTCCCTGACTACTTGAAATGAAAATTGTGATAACATTAGGTAGTCAAAGACAGCCACATGCATATTTTCTTTGTTATGCCTTAACTTCATGATCTTTCAGAGTTCTAGAACAAACATGTGTGAACCAAGTAAAGAGGTTGGAGTCGTCTGCGGCTACCAACCTAGTGACGGCCATGCTTCGTGCTATGATGGAGAATGTGACATACGAGCCGATGGTACAGATGGGAGCCTCTGCTGTGCTGGTCGCTGTGGGACATGAGCACTTGGATCTGGTGAGTATTGTGTTACTATCAGCAAAAATATGTGGCTACCAACCTAGTGATGGCTATGCTATGTGCTATGATGAAGAATGTGACGTACGAGCCAATGGCACAGATGGGAGCCTCGACTGTGCTGGTTGCTGTGGGACATGAGCACTTGGATCTGGTGAAAATTTTGTTGTTATGTTATGACAAGACTGAAATACTGATATTGAAATAGGAAGTACCTGTTTTCTTGCTAAGTAACACAGGAAAAGTTCACTGGAGGGATACACCACATACTTACACTACATACATCCTGTACTATTAAACGAGCAATATTTGAATATATATATATCTATTTGTAATCACGTTCTCGAAAACGGCTCCAACAATTTCGAGGAAAGTTGCAATATAGGGGTTTACAGGGGCGAAAAATCTATCTAGCTAGGTCTGATCTGGACGAGTATGTTTACTTAGGACAAACTGTCCAGTTTGGTAGGTCCAACTTCGAGAAAAAGGTCAATCGTCGAATCCGACTCGGCTGGGCAGCTTTTTAAGCTACGCAAAATCTTCTCGTCCTTCATACCGCAGTGTCTCAAGACGAAAGTCTTTGACCAGTACGTGTTGTTAGAGATGACCTATAGCACTTAAACGTGGTCGATCACAATGCGCCAGAATAGAAGGCTAAAAGTCACCCAAAAGGCAATAGAGAGGGCTATGCTTGGAGTTTCCCTACGTGATCGAATCAGAAATGAAGATTCCGCAGGAGAACCAGGGTAACCGACATAGCACGAAGAAATGCCAAACTTAATAATAAGTGACAATGGGCAGGGCACATTGCTCGCAGAACGGATGGCCGATGGGGCCGACAGGTTCTGTAGTGGCGACCGCGTACCGGAAGACGTAGCGTTGGAAGGCCCACAAGGTGGACCGATGACCTTGTGAAGACCGCAGGAATCCGCTGGATGCGGGAAGCACAGAACCGGTCGAAGCGGCAGTGCTTGGGGGAGGCCTTTGTCCAGCAGTGGACGTCTTTCGGCTGAAATGATGATGATGAGACTGATATTGAGTAAATTTTCTTATAAAGTATCTGCCATATTCGTGCTTGCAACCAAATCAGTACCTGTGTGCTATTACTGTTGTCGTTTTTATCGTCAACCAAAATAGTAGAAGCCATGCAATTTATATGGGACACAATAGATGCGAAAGAATGAGGAAAATGTCGTTAGGGAAGTTTTGACACATTTATACATGTGGATGGCTATAAGAGAGGAAGACCAAAGAAATGGTGGATGGACAGTGTGAAAGATGACATGGCTAGACAGGGGGTGATTACTGAGATGACGACTAATAGAGAAGTATGGAAGAAAAAGACATGTTGCGCTGACCAAATAAATTGGAGTAAGAGCAGGAGAATGCTGAAAAAATGATGAGATACTGAGAGAGAGAATGAAAGAAAGAAAGAAAGAAAATACATTTATTTAGCACAGACACGCACACAAAAGGCACCCAACACAACATATTATACTATAAACAAAAATCAAATTAAAAAAGAATGAAAACAAATAAAGTGTAAATTGCGTTTTATGATACTAGCAGGAAAGTGTGCCTTGCGGCTGCGCCAAATAGGCCTAGTTCAGCAAAAATGCCAGACAACTAGTGCCTGACGCTGGTTTTCAACTAGACCTGAAGTGTGAGGTGTGAGATTATGAGCATAATATCATACACATAATTAATTGCTATCGGCCCGCACACGCACCTGCAATGGGCCCGCGTGGTGGATTACAGCCCCTCCCTCGAAAAGAGGACGCCTCTGTACCAACAGTGGGAACATTATCGCTATATGATATTACTAGCTTTTGCCCGCGGCTTCGCTCGCGTGGATGTCGGAAATGATCCCCAGGGAAGGTACTACCGGGATAAAAAGTATCCTATGTTTTAATCCAGGTTATAAAGTATCTGTCTGCCTCATCCAAATCCTATTAGTAGCATAACATAATGATTGAATACTATCGTGAATTCATGCAAGCCTAGTACTTTAACTCAAGGAATGACGTTGTCCTATACAAACTTTGCCCCCCTTTTTCATCCCCTTAGGAGTAGAATTTCCCACCCTCAAAAAAAAAAGGTGTAGAATTTCGTTTTTTTTTTTTTTCCCTCCTATCCAATCCTTCAATCCTTTCTTATCGGATGCCTACGTCATACATAGAACACACCCTCCAAGTTTCAGGTGTTTACAATCAGCGGTTTAGGCTGTGCGTTGATCCGTCAGTCAGTGATTCATTCAGGACAAAGCATTTTAATGTATAGATTAGTATGAAAGGAGGAGGTGGCGTTCTATAGTCTCTGCTTACCCCCATGGAAACGTGTGCGAGAGTTTATGTTATGTTATGATAATAGTATGAATGAATAATTGAAACAAATTCATCTCACCTACAGTGTCACTTACGTTCTCTCTAAGTGGTGTCAATGTCGAATGCGTCACCACCTAGTTGCAACAGTAATCTGTCCGCTTTAAGAGCACAGCCCCTCAACCACCTAAATTGGTACGAAGAGTGCCC
Organism: Agrochola lota; assembly: GCA_947364205.1. Classification (NCBI taxonomy): domain Eukaryota; kingdom Metazoa; phylum Arthropoda; class Insecta; order Lepidoptera; family Noctuidae; genus Agrochola; species Agrochola lota. The sequence goes on along the minus strand of OX376225.1, from coordinate 3,522,201 downwards.
ATTTCCTGTAGTTGACTGTCGGCTGTCATAGAGGAGTTCAGATGCAGACTGTAGATATATTAGGTCCTCACCTATGAAATCAGCGTTTTGTATGGAGAATTTTAAAGAAGTTGCATTTTTCATACTAACATTTTCTTAATTTATATAACAACCATGAACACGAATGTTTTAAAACTTTTATGCACTAATGTTTAAAAACTAAGTTAACGTAATATGCCAGTTGGATTAAGCGACTAAAATAAGTTTTGGCTAAGTTAAAACAAATAATGGTCATTTCTGCTAATAAAATGAGAAGTCATTTTTAAGGTATTTTTTTATGTTTATAAAACTATAAGTAATAATGTTTTTTTACTATTGCTAGTTGTCAATGATGGTCAATATTCGTTATAACACCAAGCAATTGATGAATATTTTAAATCATAGAAGTGAAGAGGTTCTCTATTTGTGAGAAAAAAACGCCAATTTCATAGGTCAGGTAACCCAATATTTGCTTATGTCATATTCATAACTAGTCCTGCCCACATCTCTGCTCACGTTGACTCATATACCAACTTACCTAAAACCTTTTTGTGCAGACATGACATGACATTTATGTTATGTACATAGCCTATAATTCCCGAAGAGGTAGTGCCTTTTCTTACGTCCGGGTTGCCAAATAGTCGGAGCCGGGTCCAGTACGAAAATTTGCATTCATTCATTTCAATTTTACGAATTTATTTGTTTATGACTTCACAAGTTATTGCGTTTGCGTCAAGATCATTTTCAACAAAGCAATAATAAACATTGATGATTTTGAAGGCGCACTTACTTCAGATGGTGATCGGTTTTACGAATTTTGCCGATGCTACATCTAAGTTGTGTCGTACTGTACCCGGCGGCTAATTGTATGGGCGTATGTACGTGATATTTCACACGTACCGGCAAAGGATAACGTACATGCCCATACAATTCGCCGCTGGGTACCCGGCACTGGCTATCCGGCAACCGGGACGATGAAAAGGCACTTAGGCAGAGCTGTACCTATAGTACACCCACATTTCACCAGTTATGTTTAAGTCCCATGTAATAGGGGGCGAGCTTATCGCCATCAACTGGGCACAAATCAGACGTCGGACTGCTGCTGAAAAATTCCAGATAGAAAAACATGTTCACATGAACACAATTTATGTCCTTTTTTTTTTTTTTTTTTTGAGGATGGGAAATCATCAAATGACTTCTCCCGCTCTGGGCAGAGCGAGAGGGTGTGTCAGACTTTTACTGACTAAAACCCACCCGTGTTCCTTCCGTTGCCTGTGTGCCGGGGCCGCGTTATCCCTTTCGGACAAACCCGCAACCCCAGCAGGCATTGGTCTTTCGACCCCGTCGGTTGGTGCTGACATCTCTTTGAGGCGCGCGTGGAACACAACGCGCCGTCGACACGGGCCTGGTCCTTATCGGACGGCGAGCTGCCCATTGCTCACCGTCCGCAAGCCCGCGCCTACGGTGGCCGGAAGTCGGCTCTGGACTCCCGACGCCCGGGGCGTCTCCTGCGGCGACTAGGGCCGCGAGGGCGTGCAGCTTGCATCTCCCTCGCGCGCTCCGCCTCCTCCTTCGCGAACATAACTGCTTCGCAGAAGGAGGTGACGGCCTCCCATGCACTCTCGCTCCGAACCATGGCCTGAACCAGGGCCGGACGCGAGAGATCGCCGCCGCCGATCGCCTCCGTGAGGACACGGCGGTGCTCCGCCCAAGCTGGGCAGACCTCCACCGTATGCTCCACCGTGTCCTCCGGGCGATCCACACAGTGGTGACACCCGGACAATTTATGTCCTGAGAACAGATTTAGTTAAAAAGCTTTTAATTCTGAATTTTTAAACAAGGCTTTGGCACATCTACGCCAACCAAGACAATTAACCAAGTTTTATCGGTATACCAATTTCCACCAACAATTCCCGTGTATTTGCCTGCCAGTATTTAGTTGATTATCATCAACTGCCTAACCTTTTCCCCAACAATTTTGAGGTCAGCTTCCAATCTAACCGAATGCCACTGAATACTAGTATTTTACGAAGCGACTGTCTATCTGACCTCCACAACCCAGTTACTGGGTAACACGATACCTCTTGGTGAGACTGGTTCTCAGACTTCTGACGACCCGTAACGGCTGTCAAAGATCTATAAATGACAGCTGGGACCCACAGCTTAAAGTGGTTTCTGAGGCACGGAGGGGTCTCGATATGTAATGTATGGCCACCGATCCACAGATCACACAGACAGATCGACCTCGGGAAGCATAGCTTAACCTTCGATCAACCACGAGCCAGTTTTTAGTCAACGTATTCTTGAAGTCTCCGATACTAATTTCCCATTCTCTCCCCAGGTCCTACGGTCTCTCATCAACCAGCTATCACCAGCATCAGTGCCGCACTACACGATAGCCCACACTTTAGGCACGTTGGCCGCAGTCAACACCCACGGCGTAGTGCCGCATATTAAGGAGATTCTCAGCAAAATGCTGCCTCTACTCTCGCTGGTCAAGGCTGATGGATTGAAGCAGGCTTTTGCATATGGTAAGTTTATTTTATGTTTTTAAATTAAGTGGCAGTGGGCAGGGCATGTTGCTCGCAGAACAGTTGACTGATGGGGCTGAAAGGCTCTGCAGTGGCGATCGCCTACCGTTGAAAGGCCTCCCACAAGGACCGATGACCTTGTGAATACCGCAGGAATCCGCTACATGTGAGAAGCATGTGGCGGCGCTTGGGGGAGGCCTATGGCCAGCAGTCCACGTCTTTCGGCTAAAATGATTAGGTGTGTTAATCACCTGTCATCTATAAAAACCCTAACAACAGAAGAATCACAAAATTACGTTCGATGACAAAATTACTCGTCCAGTAACTCATTGGACTAGCAAGCGAGAGGTCGTGAGTTGGAACAATGGTTATAGTAAAATGTATTAGAAGCATACTTACCTACTACATTACATTACTGCATTTTTGTTCGTTCTCGCTTGTTGGTTACGCATCATAGCCCATTTATACTATGCGTAACCAACAACCGAAGAACAGACAAAAACAGGTTTAGAAAAAAAATACAGTTGGACTGCCCCAGACGTAGTAAAGTAATTAATATTGAAAAGGCTAAAGGACTAATGGCTATAAGAGTAGGGGAAGACCAAATAAACGATAGATGGACTCTGTTAAAGATGATATGTCGACGACTAAAAATACACGATGCGCCGACTGGCTGTCATTCGTGGATCTTTGACAGTCGTTACGGGTAGTCAGAAGCCCGAAAGTCTGACAACTAGTCTCACCAAGGGGTATCGTCTTACCCAGTAACTGGGTTGTGGAGGTCAGATAGACTGTCGCTCCATGTCCACGCGCCTCAAAGAGATGCACCAACTGACGGGGTCCTTTAGGGCCAATGCCTGCCAGGGTTGCGAGTTGTCCGAAAGGGATATCGTGGCCCCGGCATACAGGCAACGCAAGGAACACGGATGGGTTTTAGTTAGTAAAAGTCTGACACGCCCTCCCGCTCCGCCCAGAGCTTGAGAAGTTATTTGATAACTTCCAACCCTCAAAAAAAAAAAAAGATAGGCAGTCGCTCCATGTAAAATATGAATAATAATCTGACATTGTTGGGAAAACGCTAGGCAGATTGATAGAAAATTGCACCGCCCCCAAATAAAATTGGGATAAAGTGATGCTAAACGACTAAAATAAAGTATCGAATAATCATAGACATAATGTAACAACAATAATTGAATAAACATTATAAATAGCAGATGTTCCATGCATTATCTAAATTCAATGTTTTATCGCAAATAAAACTGCAAGGTTGGAGTAGATATATTTATTATCTATATTGAATTTTAATTACAAATTGTTATTGTAGATACATTGTGCAATTACAAACAAGTTTAAACTTAGCCTTTAATAGTCCAAAACCAACGGAGTACTAGTAGAGCTTTTTGGAGAAACATCTTTATATAAAAAAATCAAAATTTTGAATAATATTTCTTTTCTTTTTACACTTCAAAGTCACACACATTTGTATAGCCTGGCTCTTGTACTAGGAGTTCCGGTATCACAACAGCCAGAATTTGAGCCAAGATGTACTTTGTGTGAAAGGTCGTTTTGTGTTGTTTTCACTGTTGATATTAGCTAGGTTACTTATTCCTCACAGTGAAGAAGTAGCAGCTATGTATAGTCAGCCTCAAAAAGGTATACATCGACTAAAATTCATTTGACTGTCTACCATTTGTGTTTGTTTGTTTATTCATGAACAATAATGTGTTCTTTAATATTGTATCAATATGTACAGTATAACCGTTTTCTTTATGTCCCTCGGGAATCATCGCCTTTCCGAATACAAACGAATGCTAATTGCCATGTCCATCAATTATTAGATTTCTTGTGTATAATAATTTGAATTCAGAACTAAGTACTTTAGCTCTATATATGTAGTTCACACGGAAATCACAACAAAACATCAATAAAGAACTTAGTTCTGAATTCAAATTATTATACACGATAAATCTAATCATTGATGGACATGGAAATTAGCATTCGTTTCTATTCGGAAATGCGATGATTCCCGAGGGACATTAAGAAATTGGTTGTACTGTACCTACAATTAAATACCCAATGTGTAAAAAGTGTTCTGGTTACACATTGATACAATATTACAAGCCGGATAATATTATAGAACAAAGGTTGTATACAATCAAATTAATTCTTCTCGATGTATACATGTTTTTGAGACTAACTAAGGAAGGGTATAGGTGCAGGTAGGTATGCCAGGCCCGAAAATAGAAAAGCCGGACACAGATTCATATTTCCCCGGACATTTTACCCCGAAAGCCTTTTTTTTTCTTTTTTTTTTGAGGGTGGGAAATCATCAAATGACTTCTGATGGTCTCCCAAGCCTGACACACACAGGTTTTTAAAAGAAAAAGAAAAAAAACTTTTATTTGTGTATTTATTACTGTTATTCATTTGAGACTTACTCTATGTTTAATTAAGAATCACAAATTTTGTTCTTATTAAAGTAATTTGTAACTGTTTTACTTACACTGAAAGTAACTATAAAAAACAATAATCAGCCTTCTTCAATACATTTAAAGTAATTAAAACAAGCACTAATCAGTGATCTTTAGGTGGGGCGGGGTTGACCAAAAGCCTAAAAAAAGCCGGACAGACTTTTCTATATTTGGCCTGGCACGATTGTAAAAATCGCCGGACACCTGGTAACCCTAAGTGCAGGTGAATACAAGTACACACATAATATCCTCAGAAAATTATCGATAATCGCTTCAAACCAGACCATCGATTTTTACAAAATATCTATATAAGCTTTCTCATTTACAAAATCAAAAATTTCTTTCCAGCTTTCGGCCATTTTGCAGTCGCCGTTTCAGAGCAAATAGGCGACAACGTAGAAAACGACAACATAACATCGATCAAAGACAATTTTGTCACAGAATTCACCATCATATTTGACGTTCTATACAACCAATGGCTTGCTTCCTACGAACCTAAAGTTGCAGAGTCCGTTCTCGAAGCTTTAGGACCAATCACGAGACTTATATCGGAAAGACAGTTTAATGAAACTGTGAATAAGTTTGTGCTTTCATTGCTGTCCTTGTATCGTAAGCCAGCAATCAATTTCTACTACATAAGTCAATGTATATCGTACTTACTGTCTCCATCGCCGTTGAACCCAAAATTGAGTTTGAATGACAGCGTCATCAATTCTATCAACCATGTGCTTTTCAACTTGGTTATAGTAGAACCTGACTATGACCAGCCTCATACTGTGAAGAACCATTTTGAGGTGCTCAGGTGCTTTGACCATATGGCTGGTCAGTTTCCTGAGCAAACAATTGAAAGTCTTCTCCACCAATGTAAAAACAATCAAGAGAAAGACAGAATGAAAGCTGTCATCATCCTCACACATTTGACAACATCTTCCCAAGTTTTCGTCGAGAACTACTCGACGAAATTCATTGCTCTACTCAAAGTCATGACTACAATGGAGCAAGGAGTAAAAATGAAGAAGTTATTAGTCAAAGCTATAGTAGGACTTGTTTATAGAAACTGTATTACAACTCCAGAAGATTTCTCTATGGTCGAGTTTATAATAAAGCATTGTGGTTATGAAGCACCAGCTAACGTTCCTAGACATGACGTTTTAGATTTGCATGATACATGCAAAAGTTCTTTAATACTTATGTGTAACACAGTTACAAGTATCAGATCTCAGTTACGTAACTTATTACTGATAGCATTAACTGGTGAAGAGTTCACATCTTCCATGGCAACAGTCTGCCATTGCCTGACGTCACTTCTCCAAAATAACTCTGACGTCATCGCGGAAGATCAATCAGAGAAGGAAATCGAAATGAAATGCTCCCCTGACTTAGTCTTCGTTCGGTGCTTAACGCATGTCGTCGAACCAGACCATGTCGAAAGGAACAAGAATATTCTAGTTTTCTTAGAAGAATATTCCGGGGATGTTCACAAGAACTTGAAAAATTCTTGGACAATTGAGATTCAAAGGTTGTTGAAGTTTGTTGAGACAAGTGAATCTAAGGAACAGTGGCATAGCATGTTGCTAGATCTTCTAGTGTCGGCTGTAGAACAAGTTAACAGCAACAAATGGGTAGAATTCATCGCCACTTTGATATCACAGCAGATTATATCGAAGAAACAGTCGCCAATGATCAAAGGCGTCTCCTTACAGTACTTAGCTGTCTTATCATGCCATATGTCCAATGCTGCAGTCGTTGAAAAGATCCTCAAAATTATATTACTTGCATTAAAGTCCATACCAATGGAAAGCAGCGATTACGTCAGCAAAGCCATAGGAATCGCTTCAAGACAGCACGGAGAATTTATCCTGAATGAGCTAGATGCGATTTACAAAGAAAATGAATCTAAAAGAGGCAGCAAGATACTTAATTTCTTGTCATCGAGACATTCCAAAAATGAGGTGGAGTTGGGTATTGTTAGGTATGCAGTTATTACGTGTTATGGAAAAGTTGCCGTTGACTGCCTAGAAGTTCCCGTTTTGGCAAGATTAGGGGATAATGTGACGTCAATACTCTACGATATTCTAAAGTCGAACCCTCATTTTGACCTCTGCAAAGCCAGTGTTACGACCCTATACGAGATTAGCAAGGCCTTACATCCAGCCGCACATCATAATGTTGTGCTAAGAAATCGCTGGCAGTTGCTAAACGCGGTTTTGGAGCAAATATATAATACAAATCTGGATAAACGCAATGTAGAACTTTACCCAATTATTGTAAAGGCTTCGAAAGCTCTTACGAAGTTACAAAAAGGAATACTGCCAGAAGAAAGAAATACGATATTAAGAGTCCTATTCAATAGTATATTTGGCGAGCTATCTTCATTCAAACGGAAATATGAAATCGAAGGCAACGGTGACAAGAATGACAACCTAGCCAAAACTCTTAACGACAGTCTATCTCTCTTACACCAGTTAATAAAAGAATTGATTATCCAGTCAACTTGCTTGAGCACAATCGATGACTTGATCAGTTTATTAATGGAATGGATCCGACACGAAAACGATGAGATCCGAACAGCATCCATCATGATCCTACAAGTCATTTTCGACACTTACATCAAAAACGTGAAATTGAACTACGAAACTCCGAGCAAATTCGGGCAAATGGGATACTTGCTCGGGCTTATTATCCCGGGAATTGCAGATACCAATTTCCCAGTAAGACTAACGACCATCGACTGCATAAAAGTGATCATCCAAATCCAAGATTTGTACGAAGGCCATACAATAGGACCTGATGATGAATGCATGTCGAATTTGGGTCATTTACAAAACAATATCTTAACGAACGATTTAAACATGATCAGTGATTATTGTACGGCATTATGCGAGACTATATCTCCGAAGATACCTCATCATCACAATATGCAGTTCATAGAGAGTTTGCTCGAAATGTATGACGACCAGGAGTTCAGAAGTGTAGGGATCAGTTCGATCTTGGATGCGTACTTCTCAAGTAAGGGTCAAGATTTGTATCAGAGCATTGAAAGGATTATTGAAGTGCTGTTAGCGACGATGACCGAAGTGGGAGTGGAAGCGAGACAGAAACTGATGAAGCCGATGACGTCATTGACGCGTCATCACTCGAATGCTGTCATTGCTGTGCTGCTGGCGCAGAAGTTGCCGTTGAAACCGTAAGTGTATCTTTATTATTATTATTTTATGGATATATTTGATAAATTAGGCTTTCAAAAGTCAGGCAGGCTCACTTCTCAAAACTCTCCAAGCACCTAATAGAGTAAGATTATGATGATTTTGTTAGACAAAGGCTAAAAAGGACAACAAAACTGACTTGAATGGTTCCAAAAAACTATTCTCCAAAAAACTTTTTACGAAAAAAAACAACCAACTTCCTAAAAAAAACGAAAATTCAAAGACACCGAATTCTGAAATTAAAGTTATTTTCACTTTGTAGTATTTTTTTTAGGAAGTCGGCTGTTTTTTTTTTGGAAAACGTTTTTTGGAAAAATAAAACATATGCGACGAACATATAACCTCCTCCTTTTTGGAAGTCGGTTAAAAACCGAAACCTTCCCTAGTCCAAAATGCCTTGGGAAAGTCGAAATAGTTACCGATATACATTTCATATCTGTTGGTCAATGAGAAGTTCTTACACATTATGTTTTCTGTTTCATGGATAAAGAACCTGAACGTGCTATCTGATATCTTTCTTCTTCTTTTCTTTTTTGTGAGGTTAGTGACTAACCTGGTGTCAGAGTTTTTATGCCATGCCCATGGGTCTCTGACTTGGTTTCACATGTCGTCGAGAAAAACTAAAATTTTGCTTAGCTAAGTTAAGTACCAGTTTATACTTTGACCATTCTTACAAAATGAAGAAGATTTTCATCAAATTCCCATCTTTCAGGAGCGTATTAGCTTGTTGGCGCAGCCTTGCCCGCGACGAAGGCCTATCTGCAGCTATTACCGACAATTTCCTGCGACTGATGACGTCAGTGGAGCTCTATGAGGATCCTTACCATATTACTGAACACCATATCGCTGCTCTCCAGCCCTTAACTGTAAGTGATGAAAGATTTATAAATCGTGTTGAAGACAAGATTATTTAAAATTTTGCAATTTTCCGTCCTAGCTACAGTGAATCTCTGTCGTCTAACGCTGGCACTTCACTCAAAGTATTTGTCCATTTGTTTTTAGGCAAGACAAAATATACCCTATTTCATACCCCATTTATAGTTAATTTTGTATTAGCAAACAAATGCGAATATTGTCACCAACAGGTCCACTTTCCAAAATATTTTGATTCATCAATTTCGTTAAGTGGTCGCAGATCTTTATTTACCCCTTAGTAGGTACGGTATTAGCTGTAGATGTTCAGCCAGTTCATAAATTAGGTAAACCGCCGAAATCACAAAACTCCTGAATCCCCCTATTTCAGCTCATAAGCGCCTTCGGAGAGATGCTCCAAGAAGACACAATGAAGCCAACCTGCATAGCCAAATTCTCCGACCTCTTCGCCGTCCTGTACACCACGCTCGCTTGCTACATCGACGCGGAATCGCCCGCGTACTCCCCGCCAACCAATAAGAATCAAGAACGCTTCGGATTCGTACCCAATCGGGATGCGATTAAGTTGTCACCAGCCAAGATAACGGTGCAGACGTTTAACGCGTTTTTGGAACAGGCTGATTGTCATAAGGTTAGTTGGTGTTTTTTTATAAAAGGATTTTTAAATTTAAACATATTTTACCCTAAACTCTATCTTGAATATGGGAAGCTCTAAATAAAGTCAGTTTGCTAGTAATTTGCGCTACCTCTTTTTTGTAATTATGTATTAAACAATCAAATAATTTAAAGATCCATTTAGAATTATTAAAAGAAGTAATAATCGAATAATTCATTTAAAAAAAAATTAACTCGATTTTCTGTGAATTTGTTACAAAATTATAAATAAAATTGGCAATTTTTTCGTTTTGTAAACTCAGATTTTTATATTAGTTAGGGGTTAATGGGGGCGAAAAATCGATCTAGCTAGGTTTCATATGTGAATTTGAACTTTATTTCATGAAGCAATAGAAACTGAATTTCTGGATACGATATTCCGAGTTGAACCTATCTACTAGTTGCGAATTCAAAACGATCTCACTTCGGACCGTCATATCTCAAACGCAGTGCGCAAACAATTATTTCTTAGTTACGAAGATTATAGCCTGGATTTGTGCCCGGTCGATGGCATTAGGCTCACCCCCTATTACATAGGACTTAAACATAACTGGCGCAATGTGAGTGTACTATAGGTTCACCTCTGCCTTACCCTACATGGAAAATGGCGTGATATTATGATTATGTTATTAAAGCTGTAATTTCTCTCGTAGGTCCGCGAAGCCTGCTCCCTGTGCCTTAGCATAGAACATAGCGACTCTTCAACTACCCTACTCGACTTAGCGCCCATACTGAGCGGAGCTCTGTGTCGCGAGTGTCCGCAACATCTGTCGCGCGTGGTGTCGAAAGTGTCCGCGTACGGCCGGTGTCCGCTCCCGCCGCAACGTTGTGCTGCGCTCGCGCTGTTAGCAGACTTACTGAACTACAGGTATGTGTGACATGGACACTGAGTGTCGAAACCTAAAAAATAAAAACCAATTTATCCTTATTAGGACTAGTTGCTGTGACAACGCAACCTGATGCGCGCTTGCAAAGCAAGATACTTCTGCATTCATACAATAGTTCATAAACACGCTCTGATATATACGGGGTGGCAGGGACATCGACGCGAAAACTGTTACCATGGATTAAGTACATGATTCTGAACCCCACTGTGTTGAAATTTTTCGTCGGTTATTTTTAAAAAAATCTGCTGCTCCATACATTTTGATCGCATAGGTCACCGCTACCGCCAGTTTGCTATGAAACAGCATTTTTTTTATTCAATAACCGACGAAAAATTTCAACGTAGGGGGGTTCAGAATCATGTACTGAATCCATGGTATCAGTTTTCGCGTCGATGCCTGATAGTACCCGTATTACTTAATGAGTTTCTTATTCTATATTTTTCTTGACAGCCACGAATAAATAAATAAATATCTTTATTGCAGACCACATGATCCATAAAAACATGATGAAAAAAATCGAATCATGAATATCGTGGTTTGTTTCGGTAGCGTCCCCGCCAAGTCGAGCAAAACAAACACAAAGGCACAGCTGTAATTCATGACATTTTCAACCCTCTGTAACTTCTTTGTGGATAAAGCTAGAAGCCTGAATTCTCAGTGACCATTTAGTTTATCTCACTCGAATTTAATGCCGGGTACAGATTGGTTAAACGTAACATGAAATTAAAAGCGCAGGCCACACTGGGGACGATGCTAAGTCCGTTTAACTTCGCTCATGTAGTTACCGCGTCATACTTATGTTTATAGTAAGCGGGTGAACAGAAGTATGCAAATACGCGCTTTACACACGGTAAAACAAAATTGCCTGGTTGTGGTGTTACATTTCATGTTGCATTGCATAAATTAGCACGTACAATTTGTGTTACAATTCATGTTACGTTTAACCAATGTGTAAGACAAAACGTTTTCCATTCGAAGTCTTACTGTCGTGTAATATTTTCTAATAACATCACATCTCTCCAGGTGTAACGACAACCCAATCCTCATAGAAACAGTGCTAGCGACCCTGAACACCGGCTGGAAGGACTCGCACGAGCGCGTGCGCGCCACCTGCCTGCGAGGAGCCGCCAACATCGCGCAGTTGAAGCCCGAACATAGGAACCTCGCACTACCGGCCGCACTACAGGCGCTTAGTCAGGGAGTTGATGCGCAGAAGACGCAGTAAGTTCTTTACTTGTTCAAATATTTTCAGAGTAAAACTATAAAATATGGCCATCTTAGCAGTATTAGATTTAGTAGTCACAATGAGAAATTAATCGCTGGATTATTTGACTAAAATAGCAGCACCAAAATCGTAGGAAAAATAATACCAAATAGCATTTAGCTAAAGTTAAAAGAAATATCCAGGCTAATATTTTATTAGGCCGAAAAACAGCCTTAGTAAATCTCAACTTCTCGAAAAACAGAAAACGCATTGAAGAAAATAAACAGTGTCGTGATGCGATTCCTTATTGCTATTCTTTCTATCTATGCAGGGGCTGCAGTCTCGACCTATGTCGAGACTTTATGACCGAATTCGGTCGCAGAGTCCTAATGGCGTCACTGGACGCGCGCGACGTGTTTGACAAGCACGTGATTTTTTCGTGCTTGTCAAGCAATTTTGACCGTTAGGGACGCCATTCGAAAAAGTGATCGTTATCTATGTCGAGACTGCCCCAGATAAATACCCAACTACAGTGCGTTCAGTATAAATTAACGCGTGACGCGATTGGTGAAATGAATTTTGCAGTCATTGGATTAGTAGTATTGTTCTGGCAGTTGCCATTTTGAACTCTATTAGTATTGAAACTAAGACTGCAAAATTCAGCGCCAAAAGATCCTAGTAGCAGTCTACTAGGATCTTTTGGCGCTCGAATGACGTACACAGGGGGCGCTGTTGGTAAACATTTGTGTAATAATTTTGTGAAATGTATTGAAGAAATAAGATAGCGGCGTTAGTTCCGATTTTGGCCACGTGCCAAAAAATCCCTGTACAGCTACAAAGTTAAACTTGATTCCCATTACAAAATCTTTTTTTTTCCTTCCAGAACACCAACAGACAACGTACCCCTAGCCGCAATCCAAGGTCTAAGCCGTCTCCTAACAGAACTAGACAAACTGGACAAAGAGTACGACAGAGAACTCCTCTCGATATCTCAAAAGATACGTCCGTTCATGAACACGGAATGCGCGCAACTGAGGGAGCATTCGATCAAGCTGTTCGGGATCATCGCGGGGAGAGTGAAGTCTGATGCGTTGGTGGATCAGGGCGTTAGCTCCCTGCCGTGCTTCTTGCTGCATCTGTGTGATAATAATCCGAATGTTGTGAGGGTGAGTTGATATTTCGATTTATGCAATTTTTGCATTTCACGAGCGCGCGTCAAGCATTGCAATACCAACCTTATGCCAATGAAATAAAAGTCTCAAGTCGCGGTCTCGTCATTTGGGATGACCGCAGTTGGTTACGCAAAATAAGTTAACAATTTTAATTAAATCAATTTAGAAAAGGAGTCATTAAAACTTAAATTAATCAATTTTCAGGCTATAAACTTTTTGAATATTTCGAAAAAGTAAGTACATATAAAAAAGAGGGAAAGAGCTCAAAAATTCGTCCGCACCACTGTCAAAGAGAAAAAGTACTTTAGAAAATAAATTCTTGCTTCAATAGTCCTTCTTCTTTCAATCTTGTGACCGCATCTACATCGCCACATGCGAACTACGTCACGTGACGTCACGCAAAATCCTGCATCGCGCAAGTAGAGTTTACCGCGCGACTAGCATATATACAATGTCCCGACACCAACCGTCGGGCAGTAGCCCACCAGACACAACATCCGTCTGGTTGGAGGATCGTACCTTTTCTATGGAAGATGAGTGAGCTTTACACTCTGTTCCTCCTACGTCTATATCTTAATATGCAAAATGGTTCCTATGTTATGTCATTATCATTTCTAGCACTTCAAAAATAATTCAGTACACAAAAATTTTGAAACTTTACCACTTTTTTCTTCGATCAATAATGCACTAGATCCACTATCCTATACAAAAGTTCTCTTAAAACTGTCGCCAATTGTGTTTACGTAATTCTAGTTTAAATAAATATACATTAATGTAAATTCAACCTTAAATGCAATGCTTAAAGTTGTATTCAAAGCTATGTACAAAAAGCAATACATTCAAACATACATCAAAACAAATTACACAAAACAAATTTACAGATTTTTGAAACGCGCACTGCGGCATTTTGACGTCTTAACATTGGCTATGATTGGACCATACTAATTTGAAATAAGACCACAACCGAATCTGTGCTCTTATTTTTCTTTCCGTTTTTGAAGCACTTACCGGGAATCTAGTGCATTATTGATCGAAGACTGTTTTGGCCTTGGTATGAACTGTTTTGTCTGCCAGATAACATACTCAAAACCTCACAAACCCATTTTTCCAGGCCAGCAAATTCACTCTCAAACAAGTATTCAAGACCTTCAACGTGAAGAAATCCAACGATTTCGTACAAACGCACCTACTGGACGAAGGCCGGCTGTATTTGGACGAGTTTCTATCAGCGTTGCTGAGGCAGTTGGCCGATGAGTTGCCGGCTAGCGTGGTCAAGTGTCTGCAGACTGCCGTCAACTACCTGCACTGTGCGAGGGAGGAGATCAAGCCGCATCCGCCGTTGTTGCTGGGTAAGTGAAAAAGTAATAACTATACTCTAGGTTTAGGTAGTTAAATGAAAATAAACAAATCGTAAACAGGGTTTTTATAGATGACACTTTCTTGTTTAAAAATACGATAAAACCAAATTAAATTTATTTTAGATTTTTGCAATAGTTTCCTCTTTTATTAATGTATGTTAAACTTTATCATTTATTCTTAAACTACTCTTCGTAGATGTAACTGCTTGAACACAATTTTTTACTTAGATTTATAATAATAATATGGTATTTTGTAATCTGTCTATTGTAAAGAGCCCAAACAAACGTCAACGAATTATAACGTTGCTAAATTGAAGAGTACAACTGTGACGTAGCATGACAATAGAAGTGACAGGTATTACGTTTAGTCGGTTACTTGACAGCTGTCTCTTCACGTGTTTTTTTTTGGTTTACATTTATTTAACGACCTAAACCAATGAAGTATAGGGCCTTAGAAGTTATGGCAAAATTATATTTAGGTAAAAAAGAATTTAGATTGGGCGTATCATACGCCCCGAAGCAGTACATTAAAGGAGGATTGTGCGAGGGAGGAGATCCTGCCGTTGTTGCTTGTAAAGAGGAAAGCTTAATGCAATTAGCTATTATTATTATTTTTCGGCAATTTATGACTTATATCTTTTGAAATAGAGTTAAAATTAAAATCATTGATGCGAAGTAGTGAAAATAAAACTAGTCAACAAAATAACGTATTTCAATGTTCTGTCCGGGTTTCGTTCGCATACAAACTTATGACTTCATCCCCTCGTTTGACTCGCACCGAGGTTAATTTTGAAAATACTCGCAAGAACTTTTTAATTCATGTCCAGCAATCGCGTATGGTAAGCGCAATCACGTCAGTTACTACAGCAACTAACAGATTTGAGGACTCGTTGACCCCTACTTTAGCATTACTTAAGATGAAAGCCCGCGACATTCAAAAATTCGTTGCAAAGAACTTACATTTCACGGGCTACATTGAAGTACTACCTTATGAGCGTTCATCCAAAAACTTGGCAACGTCGCAAATAGCTGTCAAATATTTCGCTGTTTTGATTAATTTGGCAATATTACTGAATGGAAATAATAAAATGGCTAACTAGTGAACTAGAATATTAATAATGAATTGTAATTATTATAACACTGAATTTGATGTTGTAACCGTTGTAGGTTTAAAAAAGGCATTTGGTAAGTTTCCAAATCCTTTTTTACATCTAAAACTAAATATTCGGTGTTACGATATTTACTATTGCATTTTATAATCAATATTTTAGTTCACTAGTTAGCCATATTTCTTATTTCCATACAGAATATCGCCAAATTAATCAAAAGAGCGAAATATTTGGCAGGTATTTGCGACGATGCCCACTTTCTGTATAAACGCTCTTAAGTTTCATTAACAAATCAGTAACCCGGTGTTAGTGTATTCCTCCAAAAGATGTTAAAAAAGTTAACCAGCCCTTGATTTGAGCCAGATTTTTTGGATTTTCTCAGTTTTTAAGTCTTATCCACTTCTTCCAGGTCTCCTATACGCGGAACTATACCGCATTCGCGAGAAGAATCCGGAAGAAACAGAACTAGATTCCGACATCACCCGAACGGCTCGAACTCGACTACTACAGCTGATCAAAGATCCGAACCCATTAGTTCGTCAGAACTCGGCTATGGCGCTCGCTAACATATGTCTTGTGAGCGCCATGGATGCATGACCGGAGAGGAAGAAGATTGAGGTAGGTAGGTATAGGATGAGAGGGTTCTTGTTTGAATTCCAACGTTGACATGTCGGTAATAAGGCAAAAAATCACTTGAGGTTCTATTCATACAGTTCTGGGTTAGAACCTGCTGTTCTAAAATCTCTTAAAAATGAAAGTTACTAGAAAACTATTTTTTTTTCTGTACTTTAGTTTGTGGTCGTCAGTGTATGCTGCAAATCACTAAGTTCATACATTTAACCAGCCTCCTATTAAGAGGGTTTATTCTGAAGGTGGGCAACGTAGCAAATAGATGTCAAATATTTCACTGTGTGGAAATAAAAATGTGGCTAACTAGCGAATTAGAATATTGATTATGGAATGCGATAATTAATATCGTAACACCGAATGTTTAGTTTTAGATGTAAAAAAAACTATTCGGAAACTTTCCAAATGCGTTTTTTACACCTAAAATGGGTACAACATCAAATTCAATGTTATAATTGCAATTCATTAATAATATTCTAGTTCGCTAGTTAGCCACATTTCTTATTTCTATTCAGTAATATTTGTATAAGAATCAAAACAGGTAAATATTTGACAGTTATTTGAAACGTTGCCAACTTTTAGGATAAACCATCTTAAAAAAAAAAACGCATGTGGGCCGCGGACCCCCCTCGGGAACGAAGTTCCTTACGCGATACTCGCACGCACGCACACACTCGTATATAATAGAAAGAGAGAAAGTTGCATAACGTTTTTACCTTACGTGACGATTTGTACCAGTCTACTGAATGAACGAATGAATGCGTGAATGAACTTCGTTTAAAAAAACTGCTCTAAAATCGGTCCTTCCATTTAGGAGGTACGGTGCTACAGACAGACAGAGGTTGCAAACTTATAGCACCCCTTATTAAGAACTCTCTTCTCGTCCCTGACACTAAGCCCGAAAAGCTCCGACCCAGTGGGAAAGAGATGGAGCTATACGTCCTGTATAGCTTCATCTCGTTCCCACACTGAAGTAAGATAGTCGTGGACGTCTAGTGGTATTGTATGGTCTGCGGCTAGTTGGCCGTTGCGACCAAGTGCGCGATTCTTATCGGTTTCTATAGTTTACCTGGTCGCTGCGACCACTGGTCGTGGTCATGGCCGTCTACTGCGCGAGATCCCTAAGAGGTGATGGTAGATACCCTGAACTGTGTGGATAGTATTAAGGCTAGGTTTTGAAAAAATAAGGCAGAAAATACACTAGGCAACTATGGCAAAGACAGTACGTGACTTAATTACGTAGTGTGTGATCAAACTTATTTCAAATCCGGCTTTCGGCATGTAATAATAGTATCGATAATGCAATGCTCGAGCGCGCGTCATGAGAATCGTATGTCATTGGAATAAGGTATAAATTAGAATGAATGGCGTGCGTTCGTGAAATACAACATCTCTAAATAATTATATTTTCAACTGTTGGAATAGGAAAGTAAAGATGTGTTTCGAGGACTGAATGTCAAATGAAAACACAAAAAATAATTATTAAAGTGTCTTTAAATGTATTGTCTTATTCACCAATAACTATAAATGTTTTGCTGTCATTGTTTCTGTCATTTTCTTAGTAAATATTATAAGTGTATTCTAGTACTCGATAAAAAATAATTATAACCTGTTTGTTAAATTATATAATCATTTAATTTGAACTTATATTAAGAGACTGAGTAAAAATGTAAACAGTCAAAAAGAGTTATAAAAATAAAATTAAATCTTAATTAAGGATTATTTGTATGATTTTTTTGTAATGTTGATGAAAACTTTGTTGGAAAAGTAATCTTGTTCAAGCATAGTTTTGAGATGTAAAAAAAAACATAAGTTAATTTTTTTTTGTGTCTCAAGTTGCTTTTAGCGCAAAAAAAATCTCATATTTTTGGGCACTCGAATAACACACAAAAGATTAATAAAACGTTAGAAGGCGATATTCCAGCCTAGAGATGAAACTTAATAGTTGGGAACAGCATCTTTGACGATAAAATTATGATATTTTATAATGCAAACTAACGGATATTTACGTTAGCCATCCACGGTCGGCTTCACGTACATTTCTCGAGCGGCCGATTTGGGGAGCATCTCCCCAGCTTGGCCCAGTTGTGTTTCAAAAGCTAGGGCACCAAAGTATAGTCGAAGAGCTATATCGAAAAATTTTCGTAAACTCTTCGATCTAGCTCTTGCACCATACCTTAAAAATTTAACTCATTATAACTTCTAAACTAAGACCCAACTAAATCGGTGACTTGTCGAAAAGTTGCGACTAATTAGTAAAAAAATTTGGGAGAAAACAGATCTTCACTAGGTTTCCTAGCTTTTGAAATTCAATTTGGCCAAGCTGGGGAGACGCTCCCCAGATCGCACACCTATAAACCCTTATAACTGTTGAACCAGTGACCGACAAATTGTGATATTTGGCGACAAACGTCGGCTAATTAGCGACAAATTGTTTGTGTTATCAAAATCCCTGAGGCCATGCCAGTGTCTGTCACACCAAAACACCGGCTATAAGCTAAAATTACTCCATTCATTCCACATTAAAAAGTGTAAAGTAATTTAAACCTAAGGGCGATTTTCACGAATGAAACTGAACGCGATCAGCACGTCTAAACCTCGATCAAGCAAGACCTGTCAGTGTCAATATCCCACAACAATGGTGACACTGATGTGTGATAGTTCTTGAACGCTGTTTAGTGGGCTACAAGGATCTTTTGGCACATGTATATAATTGTCAGCGGGGCGTTGTTCGTAAACATTTGGGAAATTGTCATAGAAATTGTATTGGCAAAACAAGATGGCGGCGTTAGTTCCAATAGGCCACGCGTCAAAAGAACCATGTACCGTTGTACACGTGCTGATCGCATTCACCTTCAGGGCGGATTTCATCAATGTAACTAAACGCGTTCAGCACATCTAAACCGCTTTCAAGAGCTGTCAGTGTCATTATTGTTGTGGAATATTGACACTGACAGCTCTTGAACGCAGTCACGATGCAAGATGGTGAAATTCGCCCTAAGTCTAACGACATAAAAGTTTGCTTGATCAAGATTCCGTCGATAACGTAGTCATTTTTAAATAGTTCATACTTGTGATACTGGTTTATTTAAGTTTACTTTTAAGGCATAGTGGGGCTAACACTTTTATTTTATGAATGAATCTTATGGCTTCTGTACACTTGAAAAAGAGTGATAATGAAGGTATTCGCCGAGATTAACTTATCTTCTAGACTTAGTACTTTGACAAATAAATGAGTAAAACCAGCTCATTATTAGATGATGTCAGTTACGCGCGTAATATTAAACACAACGTGGAAGCCCGTTTTTGAAACCGCTGTTTTTACGTGCGTAAAACGAAATGAAGACGGAATGTTTACGCTCACAACAATCGGTAGGTAAGAAACATTTTTTGGATATGCATAAACTCTTCATACATTAAAATCCATTGTTTTATGATATTGCAAGTGTACAGAAGACTTATTGTTAGGGCTTAAGTTTTGTAATAGTCTTGTTAAATGTTAGTTATTTGGTCGCCTTTCATTGTTTAAGTAACTATAGAAAATCTTTAATTGATATTAAAAATTTAACTTTTTCAAATAATTTTTAACAATACAAGCATTTAACACAAACACGCCTTATATAAAAAAAATATCTAAAAAAAATATATGTATAAAAAAACAAAATGTTTAGCCAAATTAAATATATAATGATATTTCCATGTTTATACCTTTTAGGGCCAATATGACTTATACAATGATGCACATACAAATATATTTAGAGCTCAGAAAGTTCAAGTACTTTTTGTTAAAATATTATATTTTCCATGCGAGTTATCCATTTATTTTATTTAAATGTCATAGATATAATTATAGTACTTCCAGACACGTTCTACTTTAAAATTTATAAAATTTCATTAAAAAGATTTTGAATTATTCAAGAATTTAGACTTTCTGAGCTCAATCTTCAAACATACATAGTTATTGTCAAAGTGACATTTTACAAGTATTTGCATATTTTAACGAATTGTTCAATTACTTGAAAAATTTCCACTTTTTAATAGTGATTAACCGCTGCCTTATAGAAGTTACAGGTGCAGAAGTAAAGAATTTGTAATAAAATAACGAAAACCAAATAAAAAATGTACCTAAGGCCTATTTAAATCCTTGTTTCCAATTGATTTTATTTCCATTTAAAGAAACATCTACTTTATACGTCTATAAATAAAGTTGATTTTAGACTGACTGGTACTGTTAAAAAAGTAATAAAAATATGAAGTTATAGCGCAAACTGAACCTTATGTGTAGGCATTACGGTTTTTTCTCTCTTAAACTCGTGTTTGTTTACTTGTTTGGCAAATAAATTGCGAACGCAGATCACCTTTATAATTTGTGACAAAACAAAACTTCTGGACTCAACCGAAACCCATAACTGTATAGATACTATAAAAAATAACGAACAATAATTCATCTGCGTAGGCTTATCCAAACTATGTTGGGGTCGGCTTCCAGTCTTACCGGATGCAGCTGAATACCAGTATTTGTATAAATACAGTAATTATATAAACATAAATACAAATAACAGTCACGAGTAAAGCCCGACTAACTCTCTTCCAAAAGTAAAATTTCTTTGAAATGATATTATTTAGATTCGTTCAAGAATAAGAAGAACCAGCATCCAAATGCATACTTCATTTTAGTAATTTATGGGATGCCAAAATAGGTGTAAATCATTTCTTAGAATCACTTTTGCACAATACAATCAAGGCAAAAACGCAGATGACTGAGAATTGTTGGCCCCAATTTGAGCACAATAAAGGCAAAAATTCTAGTAAGTACAGCTTTCGAACACTGTATGAACCATTGTACACTACAGGCCAGCTGCCACGCTCTTTTGTATTCAAATGTGATGTACTGCGGCCCGCTGCGGCTGTAGTGTGCGCTTAGCTTAATATGACCAAGGGGCCTAGGGCCTATCACCACCCCTAAAGCAGTCCGATAAAGTCCTCCCCTTTGTGACGCTTTTGACCGTCAAGCCCCGCGGTTTGACATTGAAAAGCGCGCCGTCACTTTCGACATAAAAAAAAAAACGGTATTTCCTATTTTTTTTTTTAATTATTGTCTTTGAATGTCGCATGATACCCCATAGGTGCCTAAGAGAAAACGTCAAATGCACCTATGGGGTGCATAAGTATGAGATCTAAACCGCGTGACTCACTGTCGCCGTTGCGGCGACTGCGGGGCTTGACGGTTTTTTATTTTATTACTTAAGTGTGGGAAAGAGATGAAGCTCTACAGGACGTATACGTCCATCTCTTTCGCCTATTGAAGTAACCCCTAAGATTAAGCAAAACCGCATAAACAAGATTCCATATTATGGTCGGTTAAAGTCAAATACACAGTGAGGATAAATTAAACGAAAATAAAATCAAATGGGCGATTATAGCTCAGTCATCTGCAGTTTTCGCCATATTACTTCTGCACCTCTTTTGTAATTTTAATACAATATAATGTACGACTAATGTTATACGTTTAAGTTTTGAAAATAAAGCTATGTTGAAGTCTGATGCGTGTTTTGTTCATCGCTGTTCTCATGGTAGTGTCTTCACACACCGACCTACTATCAATCAATCTGCCTAGCCTTTTCTTAACTATATTGGGGTCGGCTTCCAGTCTAACCGGATGCAGCTGAATACCAGAATTTCACATGGAGTGATTGCCTATCTGACCTCCACAACCCAGTAACTGGGTAATGTGATACCCCTTGGTAAGACTGGTTGTCAGACTTTCGGGATTCTGACGACCCGTAACGACTGTCAAAGATCCACAAATGACAGCCGGGGCCAACGGCTTAACGTGCTTTCCAAGGCACGGAGAAAAAAAAGGAAGAAAACACGTTTATTTGCGGTAAACATGACGCAAAGAAAGAACACAAAACAAAAATAGAACAAGTTGGGGATATAAAATATGCGTCACATCCACGCAGAACGGCCCTGAGTCAGCATAATGCTGCGACCCTATGCGAGACAGAGCGACAGCGCTGATTTTCAGCGATGGTCGGCGTTGACGTTATGACGTCGACCGGTGCAGCACACAATGTGGTAATCAAAATAAAATAAATATACAATAATTAATCTAAGTACATGTCGGAGGAGTCTCGGTATGTAAAGATGGTCATCAATCCACAGAAAAAAAAAGAAAAAAAAATATATGCGTCAATTGGCGGTGCTGATGGGATAGGGAAACATAAAAATCTGGAAAATTTAATACATTGCAATTTGGTCTCAATTTAGCCACGTGTACGGATAAGTCTGTTTGTTGATCAACTATTCTACAATATATATTTTTTGTTAGACTATTTGAAATAAGTAGGGTACTTCCCTAGATGAAATATAGCTAATAGCAGCGTTTTACCTTCAAACAAAACGCTTGTTGTGTCCGGAGACTCATTCGGGCTAGCATCTTCCGTTTTCGTGTCACATTTATATAGGTATACTCGTATGCAACTATCTCCTTCTTGACAACCCGAAGATGACGTATTTCCGCCCGCGTTCACCAGGTGGCCGCAGTGCGCCAAATCGTTCATTGTGGCCTCAAAACCTTAAAACTTGAGAAACCAATATAACCAGGCAGTCTTTAAAATTATGACCCCGAATGAGTCTCCGGACACAACAAGCGTTTTGTTTGAAGGTAAAACGCTGCTATTGTGTCCTTTGGCCTCATTCGGGGTCATATAAACATAATTTGAGGCTTTGTTTGTTATCGCCTGGTGAACGGGACGCCAATGTGTTGTAAAAGAAATAAGTAAAATTATTAAAACAATAAGCACAGAAATAAACACCAAATTTTACCATTGCATTGGAATAAATTAATAATCCTTTAATATGTTAAGATAAATGACAAAAAATTGCATTTTATACGTACCTCGAATCTAATAATCCATCATCACATCATCATCATATAAACTTACCATCATGTAAAACTTATTATTATTCATTGATACAAAATTCTTATTCTCATAATTTAATCGTTTTGTAGGATCATCAACATCCCAAAATTGTATTCTATTTAATCAGAGGTATTTAATTAATTGGCTGAAACAGATGAACCAACGAGGTTCCCTGCGCTGGAATCACTTCCTTCCTGTAATGTTTTTTGAAAGTATTACCGGAACTCCAATTAGCTCGTGCCATTATCTCATCAAGAGGTTCGTTATCCAACCAACTTCGTGAAGCAACTGCAGAACGAAAACTACCTGGAGTAGCCTCAATTCCTGCTTCCTTCAAAATCGACTTAACCCAACCTGCCACAATAGTTCTAGTAGCTGGCTTAGCTTTTCCACATACAGTGATAAATAGTCTATCGCTAGAACAAAGCAAACGACGCGGTTTTCCTATTTCTATAAGCTTTTTAAGCCAAAATACCGGGTCAAGCACCGCATTTACAAGATTCCTTAACAAATACCAACCTGACTGTACGTGAGTTTCAGAATCAGTTTTCGAACCAAAATGCGGCTAAAACATAATGCTATTCTCATCTACAATACACCTGTCTGGTGAGACACTAAGTCATGTTAAATCATGTATCCTACGCCCTGAACATAACAACAGTAAAACTGCACAAACTCTTAAAATTTCGAATGGACTTTGATTTTGAAGAGGTCTATTGCCCAACCAACCTTCTAGCAACTGAGGATCCCATACAGGGGGTGGACACTTTTTAGGTTGTTGCATCATTTGCTTAACCAAAATGTTTGAATTTAAACGGGCCTCACTCTTTGTATTACATAAAGTGGACACAACCGATTTATGAAGTAAAATAGTACGATATGATAATTTTTCTTTTAGATGCAGATCCGCTAAATATCGAGCTAAATCACTACCGGTCTGAGAAATTTATACCAAATATGGAACACCAATTCAACCATCTCTGCCATGCTGGCCTATATGCATACTTTAAATGCATATAGGCCAGCATGGCAGAGATGAAGACGACCTCCAACCGTTTTTCAGTAGACACTTTTGTTCTTCAGACCAGTCACCTAAGGATTCAGACCACCCCCACATCTCCATACTTCTAAGACCAGCTCCTTCACTCGAGGTGGGGGCTGCCCGGTCCTTGTATCTACTAGCACTTTCGATAACCTGTGAATCGTGAACGGAGGCGCGAGCGCTCTGGTCTTCAAGTCTGCTCTCCAGAATGCTCGGATCCACCTCGGTGCAACTATCAGGAATACACCTCGAGCCTGATTTAGATGGATCACGACCCGGGGTATCAAACTCGGAGGAGGAAAGACCCAAGCCAGACGGAAATCCCATTTTAATGCGAACGCGTTGTGTCTCCATGTTTGCTGATCTCTTTGATCTAGAGTTACATAACAAGGTACTACGTGGGCTGTGCTGGAGGCAAAAAGATCTGTCTGGGGAACACCCCACTTTGGAAAGACAATACTGGTGAATTCGGGGAGTAGATGCCATTCTTGTAACATCGAGTGACGCGACAAACCGTCTGCGATGTTGTTGTACTTGCCTGGAATGTGATGGGGGATTACATGAATGTCGTACTTTTGAAGTATGTGAAAAATTTGATATATTAACTCCATCAAGATCCGCGACTTGTTTCCCCCCTCCTTCCGCAAGTACGCTACAACCGCCTTGTTGTCGCACTGCAGAAGCAGAGACGTGTGGCTCAGAGACGGAGCGAATTCTATCAAACATTTTAGAACAGTTAACATCTCCTTGTGATTCGAATGAAGCCGCTCTTCTTCTTTTGTCCACTTGCCCGATAGGTGAAGA
The DNA here is from genome assembly GCA_947364205.1 of Agrochola lota. Classification (NCBI taxonomy): domain Eukaryota; kingdom Metazoa; phylum Arthropoda; class Insecta; order Lepidoptera; family Noctuidae; genus Agrochola; species Agrochola lota. The sequence continues at coordinate 3,497,319 of OX376225.1, read as the reverse complement.
CCATTTAACTCCGCCCCCCAACCTGTATCTGCTGCGTATGTTGTCAAAAATTTTTTTACTACTGTTGAATGAAGCCTGGATTTCTCTACACAGTGAATCTTTTTCTTCTGACCAGGTTGCAATAAGCCAGTAGGTGCCAAAAGTTCAAACGACCCATTGGGACTACCAAACGAGCAAAATTCAGAACGCCTATGATACTCTGTATTTCTCGCAGAGAGGCATTCTGTCGCCGAAGCAATTTTGACAAAACTACTTGCATGTGCTGAATTTTGTTTTCTGGTAAAAAAAATATATTTTGCCACGGATTCCACATCAAACCCAAATATTCGATTATCTTCCGAGGGATAAGAATCGATTTCTCCTTGTTCACCTGCCAACCCAGCTGACTGAGATTTTGAAGAACAATGTTGTCGTGTTTTAAAAGTTTTATTGTGTCCTGTGCTACTATGAGATAATCGTCGAGAAAAACCACTACTCGAATGCCTAGATTCCTAAAAATCTTGGCGGTCCAGTTGGTCAACGATGCAAACACTTTGGGTGCTGTCGCCAGGCCAAACGGCAAACAGGTCATTTGCAGTAACCGATTTCGATACAATAGACGGAGAAAACAACGGTGCGCGGTGCTACATTCACGTGGTTGTAAGCTTGCGATTTACCGAAATCAAAAGAAATTTGCTTATGTTCAGATAATTGTTTAAGCTTTTTAAATTGAAAATGGGACGGCAAGTTTCGCCGCTTTTGGGAATCAGAAAGAAATTTGATATAAAACTCGGAGTCAGGGGGGCATATTCTAAAATTCTCTGTGTCAACAAATTTTGAATGACTGTCCATCTCGGGGGATGGTAGAGTAAGATTGCAACGTTTCACCTGCCTTGGCGGGACCAGAGGCGGTTTCTTTTGAAATGGAATGCGATAACCCGTCACTATTTTTATTAATGGTTTTGGTGCCCCCAGTCTCTTCCACTCCGTAACATGATTTTGTAAGCACCCCCCCCCCCCCCCCCCCCCAAATCTTGATGTGAGTCAGAACTTTTTATTAAATTTAGCCGAGCCCTTTCCCCGTTGTGCATTGTTTTGCGGTTCATTTCTCCGAAAACTATAGGGCTGGTAAAAGCGTTGTCCAGCCGGTTATACCCTCGGTTGAGGACGAAAAAATTTTGAATGATTAACAAACGGGTTCATTGCTTGATAATTATTATAAAAGGCTTCTGCACTCTGAGGAGGAGAAAATCTATAGTTCATCGTCAATGCCAAAGGGCGACTGGACGATTGATATCCACTAGGTCCAGGGTACGCCGCCTGGGGTCTAGGGGTTTTCTTTTCTTGCCCAGAAAAAAATATTTTATTTGCATAAAACATTTTGTTAACTCCGCCATTATTCTTAATAAATTCACTAAAACGTACTTTATCAAACAAAAATTCACTAGATGGCGGTATTTTCTTCAAATATGGCTTAAATGATTTATCTCTTAATTGCTTACTGAACACTTCGCGTCTTTGTTCAATTATATCAGCCCTACGGCCACAAACTAGTTTCAAACAATCAAGTGAAATCTTTTGATAATCACCGGAAAAACATCTTTTAATTTTAATGCCAATTGTTCTGGGTCCATGCTACCCGTATCCTTAGCCCAGTCGACTATCTGTCGAAAACCCTGTTGCATAGCGTCGCTCTGCATGACCAGTGCGCGAGTAACAGACCCAAGGAATTTATCCGCTGAGGGTAGATGGGTAACTTTTTCTAAAGATTTGATTTCATCGTTTACTTCAAAGTCAACATACCCAGGACGAGCATTAATTTTTTTTTATGATTCCACATATCGAACATTATTCCAGTTTTCATTATTAAAATATTGAATTGAATTAAGCAAGTCTAACTGATAAGATGGAGTTGCAGTGACAGCTGGCTCATTTAATTGCGTTGCCAAATCAAAATCAAATGATTGGACTGTTACAAGATCTGAGACGTGTTCCTGTGCCATTTCCAAATTATCACCATTATATAACGGATTATCACAATCATAATTTTCATTTTCATAATACATATTATGAGGGTAGTAATATAATTTTTTTAAATCACTGACCTGCTTCGCAAGCTTTTTGATTACCTTGCTTTGTCCTCGATGACGCTGACTTTTCTTCTTCTTACTCACCTTCTTCCTCTTACGGGATTTATCTACCTGATCAACTTCTAAATCCGACGGTGATGATTCAGAGGAACTTGAGGAACTTGATGAATTCGATGACGAATCGGATTCTTTACGGCTACGCGCCTGTACTCTATCCGCCATCGTAAGAAAATCTAATTTTTAAACTATTTTATTATATTATTCAATATTAAATTATCACTTTCAGTCTATTCACTTTCTTGTAAAACAATCTTTAATCTTTACTATTTTTACGCATATACCGAACGCTAACAGCGTTAACAAAAAATAAACTAATTAAAACTATAATTTTCTAAGAATTCTTAGAATATCGAATGCTAACAACGTTTACTTTTAAATTTAGATGTGAACCGTCCGAAAACAGGACGCCAATCCTATATTAAAAAGTACTCTGTGACGCCAATGAACGATTTGGCGCGCTGCGGCCACCTGGTGAACGGGCGGAAATACGTCATCATCGGGTTGTCAAGAAGGAGATAGTTGCATATACCTATATAAATGTGACACGAAAACGGAAGATGCTAGACTCAAATTATGTTTATATGACCCCGAATGAGGCCGAAGGACACAATGTTCGGTTTCTATAAACAAAACGAATGGTTTTGCTTAACATTTTTTATTTCCAAACTGGGCATATAAATAGATTCGTGAGCAAATTCTACCTGTGATAGCTACTTACAATTGGGGGTTCTAATGTGCAAAAGCATGCTATGAGGTCTTTGCTTCATTATTGGTAAAGATAAAACAAGTCTTTACAATAATTGTAACCAATAATGGTTCGTAAATTATAGGAAGCGGCCGTATGCCATCTTGATTCCCTCCATCCTAAAGTTCAGTTTAGGCGTAACCAAAAGTACCGTAAGGGCCGTTTCATACGCATGCGCTACGGCGGCAGCGGCACCACCGACGCTGTAGTAGCCACCATTGGATTTGTATAGACCCTTACACATGGCACCGCCGCGGCGAGTCGATCTAACTAGGTCGCATATCTGGGAAAATTCGTTTTCTCCCTATCTTCACCAGAGCAGAGCTCGGTAGCCCAAAGTTTGCTGTGGCTACCTTGGCAGCATGGAATTATTATGTACTCTATTTCCACCCGAGCAGAGCTCGGTTGACCGTACTTATTAATGAAAGTGGCTCTTTTTGTCTGTCTGTGTGACCTGGGGGCCTACCACCACCTCTAAAGCAGTATTATTTTTATATTATTTTAGTGTGGTTAAGAGATGAAGCTCTACAGGACGTAAAGCTCCATCACTTTCCCCCACTGAAGTACCTACGAATAAAAAAATACTGCTTTAGAGGTGGTGGTAGGTGCCCAGCTATCTAATTACACAAAAACCTTTTTTGTAAACGATTAGGTACGACTAATCTGTTTCATTTTGACAGTTCAACAGTGTTGATTGCGAAATTACGTTGTTGAGCAGGCTATGCAATGGATTAACAATTTGTTTTAAAAGGATTCAGATTCTGATTGATCGTGTAAAGGCTTGTGCAGACCAGCGCGACACTGGTTATTGTTATACTGTGAAGTTTTCTTAGAAATTGTTTTGTTCGTGTCGCGTCGCGCGACTAGTCGCGCTGGTTTGCACAAGCCTTTACGCAATTAGGGATCGGGTTTTTTTTAAAACGAGGTATGAAACGAATTGTGATGAGGTTTTCCCCATCATTTAGAGAAGTTACTTCGGAAGGCTAAATTCTCTACATGATGTGTGTGATACATGAATATTAAACTGACATCAAATAAAGAAATCTCAATGTTTTTTCGAATTCGTTCGAAGGAGTGTTGAATTCATAGGAAGGACTTAGTTATAATAAGTATGTTACTTGGTACGAAGTTCACCGGGTCCTCTAGTCTATAACTAATATTATAAAGAGGAAAGATTTACTTGTTAGCTTGTTTGCATTGAATAGGCTTACTACTGAACCAATTTGAAAAATTCTTTCACTGTTGGGAAGCTACACTATCCGCGGGTGACATTGGCTACATTATTTTTATTTTTTAAACAGGGATCCTTACATATCCCTAATTTTTAGTTTAGTTTTTAACCAAAATTTTTGGTATTTTTTTTACACCTTGAGTTACATTATTGGAGTTTTACTCCAATAATGTAACTCAAGTTGTAAAAAAAATACCAACTATTTTGGTAGGTGTAGGTAGCTAGGTATGTAGATAGGTAGGGTAGGGTAGGTAAATAGGTAAGTAGGTGCGCCGTAGATAAGTACTTAGTGACCCGTGCGGAGCCGGGGCGGGCAGCTAGACTCAAATAAAACACAAACCTTTTAAAATCAATTTATTACGTAGCTACCTTGTAAGTAACTAAAAATTACTCACTAACAAAACTTGAAATCTAAAAACTAAAATAAGAGCAAAAATAAATCGATTTCAAAACCCTACAAAAAAAAAAAAAATTGTGTCATCTCGGTAGGTATTAAAATAAATATCAAATTAAATCTATTCATGACAACAGACAAGTTCTCATTTCTTTTTGAAATCTAGGAAATTTATTCTTGCAGCCCTCTTCGGTACCTCTGTCTGTAGGTACTTACATTATCAACGTCTCCCGGTCCTCATCTGGTGACGCATTGTTCTATCAGCGTCTACTATTTCTGTTTCTCTGCACGCTTGGCAACTGTAGAAAAGAAAACCAAAGCTTTAAAGTAGCTCTTTTATGCCCAAAAATGTATGTATGTACTTAACACTAAAATGATTTAATTTATTAAATGGAATTAAAAAATAATTTTCCTTTTTTTAGTAGGTAGCTTTTGCCCGCGGCTTCGCCCGCGTGAATGTTACAAAATATGCCACGGGATCGTACCGGGATTACATACCTAATAACCGAGGCAAAGGTCATTGATCCTACCGCTGCGACCGCGTTGCCGTCAACCATAATTATTTTGTTACGTGTAATTTTGAATCTGTGATATCTTTTAAACTATTAATTTAAATGATGTGATGTCACTGCATATTTCAATCTAAATGAAATACCCAATTAAACTAAAATATTTAATTGGATAAGGATTAATATAATACTGGTCAAAATAGGTTCGGAAATAACAATGAAATTTTTAGGCAGTGTATAGAGTGCCGCTAGCACTCTATCCCTATCGGAGAAAGTGCTGCTAGCGGCATAATAGTTGCGCTGCCTCGGCCCGGCTAAAGAGCCGTAAGCATTGCATTGTCATTGTCACCGTCACTGAGTCACTGTCACTTGTTATTTTGTTTGATTGTTGAGGTTAGTTCGCTGTAAAACACCACATTCCCAAAACATTAAACATTCTCTTGTGCCTAAACGGATCCTGGCACTCGCCGGCAGCTGCTGCGGCACCGCTCGCTACGCTCGCTCGGCTCGTGCGTTCTGTGGTCACAGTTCTAACCTAACCAAATTTTCAGCCATTTTCAGCCATTTTCATTTGCTATGCCCCAAGGGGTTATGGCTACACTTAAGTTTAGCCGGCTATAGATAAAAGAAATTCACATTAGCCTCTCCTCAAAAATAAACTCATCTTTTGATATAATTATCAAAAACAAATACGATCAATAAATACAAAGGGCAGCGAACTAACTTTTCAAACAAACAGACAGATGCTGCCGGACTTTGTTTTATAATTATGTAAGGATGACAGGACAAAGAAGTCGCTCGACGCACAAAAAGCGCCTGGAATAACTATTGGTCGATGAAACAGCTCATGAAAGGACCACTCCCGCTTTCACTAAAACGAAAGCTCATGGACATGTGCATTCTTCCCATCCTCACCTACGGAGCGCAAACATGTTTTCATATAAAGCGTCAAAAGTCTGCACTTGGAGTCTGCCAACGGGCTATGGAGCGAAGCATACTAGGTTTCAAACTCACAGACCGCATTAGGAACTCTATAGGTACTTCGTTCCAAAACACAAATAGCGGACGCTGGCCGCACAGTTGCTGGACTGAACTGGAACTGGCCTGGCCACAACTGTCGCATGTATGGGTGGAATATGCAAAAATCACGACTCATATCCAAATAGCAGGAAACGACTACGCGGCAGTCGCAGAAAGAGATGGCGGGATGAGCTGGACTCCTTAAAGGATTGGCCTGCAATCGCAGTACACCGGGAAAAGTGGAAAAAGGGAAGGGAGGCCTTTACCCTGCAGTGGGACAACACAGGCTTATAATATAAAGATGTAAGGATAAGGATGTGGTATTGATTGTGGTAGGTTCCTGACCGCCCGCCGCGCCGCGCCGGTGGCGAGAAGCGAGTAGAGGTATCTAGTAACTAAAAACGAGTTATTTGTTTAACGGAATTCTCGCTGGTGGTGTGTACAGTCAGGGATCAATTATTAATTTATGTATGTATTTTGCTAACACGAGATCTCAGTCTTCTGTATGTTTCTTGAGCGAGAAAATAGTCGATAGCTAGTCGCTTCCTCGTCAGCGGTGGCGGTGGGACAAGTTGCTGTGCGTTGTCTATCTGTCCGTCAGGTAGGATCAGAAGTTTTTTACAGAGGTATTACGTACGGAGGTAACTTCTGCCCCAACCAGAACTCCTTGGTGGAATCGCAGTAAGTTCTCAACTGCTTATTATCCCACGGGACAGTGTCCATTCGCCATTCCGGGGACACGTACGGGAGGGTCAAAGGCGGTAACTTTATCTGAAATTTGATTACCTCATGTTGAATTAGGAATGTTGGTGCAGTTTTGCTACCGTTCAAGATCCTGGGTCGATAAAACTATTTCTCTGCCTAAGTACCTACTATCTACATTTTGCAGAAGCAAGGTTTGGCAGCCTAATACCTCGGAGTGTCTCCGAATGGGCACGACTTGTCCCTATTTAAATACCTACTCGAAAGATGGAAAATGTTAAACATTCCATTAACCAGCGTAGTCAAGATTTTGTTAGAAAAGGTAACGCAATACCAGTACCTGATAAGTCATTGCAATATCCACCGCTCGAATAATCGCTGCAGCGAATGTCCCGTGGCCAGAATGTCCTACCCTGTTATTTATATTTCTATGGTCCTACCTTAGGTGTAAACTAGATTTTAGCACTATACCAACAAGTTATCAAAATAACGAACCGGGTTAGCCGGCGCTGGCAAGCCAGGCAGCGGTGCTTTAACCATAAAGTAGTCCGAGATGACTTCCCTCGTGGCGCTGGTCATGTTACTGGTATACATGTAGTCGCTTAGGATCTGGCGCGTGGCAGGGTCGGGGATGTCGTCCATGCTGACTGCGGGTGTCATCACCAGGCGGGGGCGAGTCCTAATAGATTCCGCTTTCTCTGCGTCTGGTGGTCTCACCTAGATCATGAACTTTATCGAATAACAAAAGGCAGTTAAGGGTAGGGAACTCCCTAGAAGGACATATTATAGTGATCTTTATATTGGGGATGTTCTTCAGAAAGGTTAGGGATTCGTTTTGTATGTAAAGACCTTATATTAAATAAAGAGAATGGGCATTGTTTACCAGTATTACCACGCACTTACTCATTGTGTTGGCGATGAAAAATTTATATTTTTTTCTCGTTTTTATGGTTCCGTAGTAAACAAGGAACCCTTATAGTTTCGCCATGTCCTTCTGTCTGTCTGTCTGCCTGCGGCTTAGCTCAGATACTGTTAGTACTAGAAAGCTGTAATTTGGCATGGACATACTTATTAATTACGCCGACAAAGTGGTAAAATAAAAACAAGAAAAAAACATTTTTAGGGTGCCTCCCCTACCCGTAAAGTGGGGTTGTTTTTTTTGTCGTCTATTAAAAACGTCCACACTCAATGGTGTGGAGTGTCGTTGGAAAGGTCGTTCAAAATAGTGTGGGTGTGTGAAAGCTATTTTTCAATTTAGGGATCCATTTTGGAAATATTAAGCTTTAAAGTGTAAATTTTTGTTAGAGTATAGTGTTTATCTTCGCTGAAAGTCGATGCTGTCTAAAGTGTTGTTTATGTTCCAATTGCTGGATAAAGGCTTCCCCCTTTTCCTTCAAAATTTCTCTACTTTGCGCTTAATCATTATTGAACTCACAAACAGGAGGTTTGTGTCCCAGCAAAGGCTGGTTACCTATGTTATGCCAGGGGCTCCCAAATAGTGCGCAGCGGCGGCGCCTTGGTGCACCGTAGAGATTAAAGAGGGCGCACTGAGGCGCTCCGAGTCTAATTGATTATTATATTAGTTTTGGATATCAGGCCAAAATAAATATCCAACAATATAATATTCAAAAGCTCTAAGAATTCTTATTCCCTTTGCAACATCATATTTATGTGAAACCGGATTTTAAGCAGTACCTAGCTGCAATAAAGAGCAAGTATCGATCAAAGATCAATGTGGAGCCAGAAATTAGAGTAGCGGTGTCACGCCATATCTCACGCTTAGAAAAAATGTGTGAATAACATATCACCAAGCTCACCAAGCTTTTACTTCCCATCCTTGACTACGCTGATGTCAGTTATCTCGATCTCACTGAGGCACAACTAGATAAACTTGAGCGACTTCAAAACTTTTTCATAAGATTTATATTTGGCCTACGCAAATATGATCACATTTCTGAATTTCGTACAAAGCTCAAGTGGCTTCCCATACGTCTTCGCCGGAATTCTCATATCTTATTTCAGCTCTGCAGTATTCTATTTAATCCTACTACAACCCCCTCTTATCTTAAAGAACGTTTCCAGTTCCTTCATGACACACATAATAGATATCTGAGGTCATCGGAAAACTTGAGACTAGAGATGCCGATACATTCCACCAACTTTTATGACAAATCTTTTATAGTTCAAGCAGTTATCGACACGGGCAAGGCGTTCCATAACCGTACGGTTATGGAACGCCTTGCCCGTGTCGATAAGGCGTGCTCAATCTTTGTCCATTTTTAAAATTCTGGTGAAAAAACACTTCCTTTACATATAGTTCCTTATTCTTGTTTCATGTTTATTATTTTATATATATCTATGTATTGTATTATAATGTATATATTTATGTGGTTAAGTTTATTCTTTATGTATTTATTGTGTATATAAATGGTACACCACTGACTACCTGCAGTATTGTGTCTCCTTCTCCCTTTAATCCATCCAAAGGTTGTCTGTAAAAGATCGCTTTTAGCGATAAGACCGCCCATTGTGTGTATGTAAAATTATGTAAAATTTCTAAATTTATTTCTGTAATTTGTATGGTGTGCATAATAAAGAATATTCTATCTATCTATCTATCTCACACGTCACATTGACTAAGTTGCAAACTCAGCTTCATAATTATTGTGGACTAGCTTTTGCCCGCAGCTTCGCCCGCGTGGAAGTCGCAAAATATCCCACGGAAACGTACTACCGGGATAACATTCCTAATAGCCGAGGAAAAGGTCATTGACTACTACCGCAGCGGCCGCGTAGCCATTATTATTTTGTTACGCATAATTTTGAATTTGTGATATCAACTATTTATTTAAATGATATGATGTCAAGGCATATTTTAATCTAAATTAAATGCACAATTTAAATAACATATTTTGTTGGATAAGGTATAATATAATACCGGCCAAAATAGCTTCGGAAACAACAATGAAATTTTTATCAAAATTCTGAAAGATACTAATGGTTACTGTGGGTCATCCTTAGAAGATAGACACATGTCATGGCGGACATTTTTGTTGAACTTTTTAAGAACCATTCTGTAAAACATCATTTTTATGTATCCTTTACGGTTTACGCGGCGCACATTAGTAAAGCTCCCAGTTGGCATGATTTTTTCCGACATCTTCAACAATAATCATCATATTTCAGCCAATTTACACAAAACCTTAATGAACTATATACTTAAACCTTCCGCATGAATCACTCCGTCCAGTTGTGAAAACCGTTTGAAAATCCGTTCGGTCGTTTTTGAGTTTATCGCGTTCAGACAGACAGACAGACAGACGCGTCGGGGGACTTCGTTTTATAATATGTAAGGATATTATTTGTTTTGTTTTTAAACATTGTATCCTACTAAAACTAGCTAGGGCGCCGAGACAAAGTAGTTACTAAACCTGTAAATGCGTCGAGAACTGAAAAAGTTTGGGGACACCTGTGTTATGCTATACCTACAAATAAAATGTTTTGATATTGAAAGGTGGCCATGTCCAGCAGTGAATTTATTTCGGCTGAAATGTTGATGATACTAAATTTATAACTTAGCTACTAGATTTACAATGATGTATCTTGCTAGCTTACGTATGGTTCCTGCACTTTATTCGGGTCTGTCCCAGTAATGGGTTTACGTGAGTGCATCAAAGTGAACGGCACACCCACGGTCCTCCAGGCGGCCAGAGTGTGATGATCCTTAAGCGGCAGAGGCCTAATCCTGAAGCACTTCGGCTTCTCTTTATACTTCGTCAATGTTGGAGGAAGAATTTGACCTCCGCGAAAATCTGTTCTGTTAGTAGTTTGGTAATTAAAGAGCATTTTCTCCATTCTGGCTTGTAAGTCTGGCATTTTGATTTATTATGCAAAAGCTTTGAGTTAGTTGAATAGATTGCCTGGGATCAAATAATATAGGTAGATACTACTCTGAATTATGAGATATTCATAAGTTTTTTTGCACTTTGTGAAGCTTGGATTTGCGCCGTCAATCAATGTGACAGGTGTCTTGGAATTTTTACGAAAAAGGAATTTTACATGGTATAATAATATACTTCGCCAGGTATGGCATTCCGAAACACAGTGGTCACGTGGGCGACACATGTCTACGTCATCACATCTGTGTTACCAGAAGTTTGTAATAATAACTCCCCAACCACCTTTATTACCTGTGCGAATCTGATAAAACAATGAGGTTTTAATTAACAATTACGAAACGACAATTTAAAAGCTTTGGTTTCTGAAAATCTTTCCTTAATCGTGTTTTGTTGCAATAGAGTGGCAACTGGATAGTGACGTAAGCATGTGTTGATCCCGGAATGCCAGACCTTGTTTTATTAGACCATGGAATTTTATAAGTCCATTCATTATAACTTGTCCCGTGACGCGTTAAGTAGCACTGTTCTGTCAGTCACCATTTTGAACTCTATTGGTATTGAAACTAAGCTTGACAAGCAATGGTGCCACATGACGGCAAGGGACAAATTATAGTGAACGGTCTATAGCCATTCAGACCGTTCACTATACACGGTACAAGTTATAATGAACGCACAGTAGACGTAAAGTCCGCGCCACCACTTATGTCCGGCGGAAAATTGTGGAACTAAGTACATTTTTAAATGCAATTTGATGCATGATGATGACATAGACACTAGCGCTGCGTCTATCGGACTTAGTGATGGCGCGAACTCTACTTAGGTGGGTACAGATACAGACATAGGATTCTTATATCTATGGATACAGACCACTGTACGGACATAACCACGGGTCCACAGGTGGTGCAGCGAGCGCGATAGTGTGGATGGCGCCCTCGCCTCGCCTCGCTCGCGCTCCGCTTGGCGTCGGTTTTTGACCTGAGTCAAAGGACGAGAGGCGCGAGATGTGGCGGGCAACTGAATAAAACGAGAGTGTGCTGGATGGGTAGCACTCGTGTAGCTTCCGCTTGCCGCGGCTCGTATGTACAAGGGCCTCCACGAAGCGCACTCTTTTTTTTTTTCTCCCGCTCTGAGCGGAGCGAGAGGGCGTGTCAGACTTTTACTGACTAAAACCCACCCGTGTTCCTTCCGTTGCCCGTGTGCCGGGGCCGCGATATCCCTTTCGGACAAACCTGCAACCCCAGCAGGCATTAGTCCTTTCGGACCCCGTCAGTTGGTGCTGACATCTCTTTGAGGCGCGCATGGAACACAACGCGCCGTCGACCCGGGCCTGGTCCTTATCGGATGGCGAGCTACCCATTGCTCACCGTCCGCAAGCCCGCGCCTACGGTGGCCGGAAGTCGGCTCGCAACTCCCGACGCCCGGGTTGTCTCCTGCGGCGACTAGGGGCGCGAGGGCGCGCATCTTGCATCTCCCTCGCGCGCTCCGCGTGTGACACCCCTTGGGATCTTTGTCTACAAATTAATGACTGCCTGGTAATTGCCCTTGACCGTGACCTGTCTCAAAAGGTCACGGCCAAGGTCAATTAAAGGTCACACTTGTCAAATGTTTATTGATAGGTATGTCAATAAATTGCCAATATTTTATGTGTAAGATTATACTATCTGGTGCATAGTCGATAATACACGGAGATTGATTGTTGCAACAACATAAAACATAAACATAACATCACGCCTTGTCTCCCCGAAGGGTTGGGCAGAGTTGTACCTGTAGCAGGTACACCCACATTTCGCCAGTTATGTTTAAGTCCCATGTAATAGGGGGCGAGCCTATTACCACCAACAGGGCACAAATCCAAACTGTTGCAAGGAGTCTATAATTAATAGCTGTAATTATAATTGTCAACAATTTCTATTCAACAGCTAACGAATTTATCAATTATCCAAATGATTCATAGAAGACAACAGACAACTACAACTGACGTGGTTGCCTTGATCTTTTAATTCGTGACCCGAATGAAAGTATAGTTTTTACTAACAAAGAAAATTTACAAAATAAAAAGGATTTTTCATAAAAATTATGTCACCTAAATAAATCTATGTGACTGCAAGTAGGTATGGATTAGTCACCTATCCACAAATGATTAGTGTGTGGTATGTGCGTCTTTTTTAATGAAACAATGTGCAATACTTATAAATAAAACAAACTTTAAATCATAATTTAAATAATTTATTTTAAAATTCATCAATAATTTACACCATTTAATAAACATTTCAAACTATTCAGATAATACCACAAAATAAAATTATTTATTTATTATCACAAAATTGATAAACCATAGACAATGTGGAATCTCTGGTTACAGTAACATCTGCTTAGTGGACCCCTTAAATACCCGAAAAAAAATACATGTTTAATATTTAAATACAAATATTAATTATGTATACAGGGTCAATTTAAATTAGCTAGCAAAACTCCGCATACGTGATGAATATCGAATCTTAACATGATAAAACAGATTTGCTCAACGAATACTTCAAATAATAACATTAGAAGCGGTAGTTGACCCAAAAACAAAAATGTATTCGTGACAGATCCGACGCACGACTGGAGTTACGATTGTCTTTGAATATGCAATAAGTAAAGAGGGTAAATAAACGCACACCTTAAAAAAATAAACGGCCGAAAATATTTATAACAAAAATTGTATCTGTGTTATTTTACTAATAAAACAAGTTAACGCTTGTATAAATGTATAATTACACTCCTCATAAAATTTGAAAATCGATTCTTAAGGAGTAAACTCCAAAAATATCGAATCTTTTTTTGTCTTGTTGTTGTATCGATACCCATCACGTCCGCGGAGACTCGCTAGTTGATTTATTTTGACCCTGTAGTTCAAGGACCTTCTTATTTTATGACTTCAAAAATATTATCCATTACTCTATTATTATTATTTTTTAGGAAAGATAAAGAATACGTGATTTTTTGTTTGAAAACGTGTCGCAAGATTTGGTTCAGCCGTTTAGGAGATAGCAGCAGAAAATTTGCAATTTTTTTTTTTTTTTTTTAATATTCTTACCAATTTTTTTTCTTTTACTTTACGAGATCAAAATCACATAATACAAAAATATTAAGTAGATTTTTTTCATTTATCTTATATTTAATCTTAGTATGTATTGAATGCCAAAAAATACATTTTCTTTACATAAAAAGCGTTTATTTACTAGTTACATTCAATCACTAATTCATAGCGAAGGAAATACAGCAGTCAAAAGTACATTAGATCAAATTTACTCCTTACTACCCAGTTAAGGTACGGTCCCTAAAACAGCGGTGGCGTGTCGGCAATTTGCCGTCTAATGACGTCACCGAAACGTTATTTATGAAAGTGAGTTGGTATGATTTCCTAGAGAGTGATCTTTTGACACCTTAAAGTCAAACCCTGCTTCAAACCCAAAGCATTTATTTCAATTTACAAGCACTTTAGATTTGTCAAAGAGTCAGTCAGTTAGTTAGAAAGTTGAAGCTAGTTGCCCATTCCAAAACGTAGATCTTTATGTAGAAGAACGGGCAAGATCCACGGACAATCTTTTAAATATAGGCATTACAAAATCCAGGGTACACTATTCTAGTTGTTTCTATATGTGAGAACAAAGTACAAAAATAATCAAAACAATTCAAAATATAAGATAAAAAATAAGCCATGGCAGATAAGAGATGACCACTTTCAACTGACAGCGCCCGTTCACGAACATGACGCGTGGATCATCACCATTAGCTCACCATTTTGAAAGGAAGCTGCCATTATTATAATGACAGCCGTCACTGCGACCGTTATGTGGCGGCCACCGCACTTTTAGGAAACCGTACCTCTACAGTACAAATACAAAACATGGCTTTCGTGCCTGTGTGATTGGCCAAAAATGGGACGGGTTCGTAAATTCGTGATGTGATTGGTCGAAATAGAATGATGCGATATGAATGGGCTTCAAAAGCGCATGTAGGTAGCCACACAGACACAAAACACATGTAGGTAATGTTACGAGGGCTTTACTGTATACAGTCGAACAAAGAGATTGGTATACAGGCTCTCAAAACGGAGATGGAAAACATCGTGAGGCAACCGGCATGTCCTAGAACCAAAAATTCGAAGACATGTGACATTTACCAACCCGCACCGGGCCCGCGTGGTACATTATAGCCCGCTACCTCTCGAAGCGAGGAGGCCTGTGTCCCAGGAGTGGGAAAATTAAAGGCTATTCTTACTTTTTTTTTCAAACAAATTTTTTTACTTACTGAATGTAAGAGCGTTTATTCTGAAAGGGCAGCATCGCAAATAGATGTCAAATATTTCGCTGTTTTGATGAATTATTGGCAATATAATTGTATGGAAATATGAAATGTGGCTAACTAGCGAACTATGTAGAATATTAATAATGAATGCATTTATAATATTGAATTTGATGTTGTAACGGTTTTAGGTGTAAAAAAGGCATTTGGAGAGTTTATTTTTTTACATTAAAACTAAATATTCGGTGTTACAATATTGATTATTTCATTTCATAATCGATATTTTAGTTCACTAGTTAGCTACATATCATATTTCCATACAGTATTATTGCCAAATTAATGAAAACAGGTAAATATTTGACAGTTATTTCCGACGTTGCCAACTTTTAGGAAAAACCCTCTTAAGGTCGGATCAAAATCATAAGTTATCCTCTAATTATGATGTAGGCTTCAATTTTCGATTTAATATACTTAATATTTTCTTATCAGGAAAATTTTCAGCTTACTTCATAAAAATCGGATCACAATGCAGCAATGTACCATCAAAGAAGTTCATATTTGACCAAATCCCGTGAACACGATGACCACATCTGTTACTGGTCCGGTTCTATAGTCCCCGAGCGCTGCAAGCAAGAATAGTCCTTACAGTGGTTAGATATAAACTCCTTCGATGGTATCTATGACCTACCCCTGACAAGGTGGCACACATACGTTATTATAGTAAATGGGTTTTGTTCATAATGGCATGTGTGGTGAGAAAGGTAACCAGTATAAAAGGTGTATGAAACTGTATAAAAGAGATGTCACAATTACCCCGCAGTTCTTAGATATTTTCAATTGAAATCACTGTTAAATGCTGTTCTCCATATAATTACGAATTATAAGACTTGTTTTTTATTAAATAATTATATATTTTAGAGGGGCTTGTGGCTAAGCATCGTGTGCTAAGTCGGTCGATCAGGTTAAGCTGCGCTTACCGTGGCTGGTCAGTGGATGGGTGACCATCTTTATATATAAAGATTCCGTGCCTCGGAAAGCACGTTAAGCGGTTGGTCCCGGCTGTCATTTGTAGAAAGTCCGAAAGTCTAACAACCAGTCTTACCAAGGTGTATCGTGTTACCCACTGGGTTGTGGAGGTCAGATAGGAGTCGCTCCATGTAAAATACTGATATTTAGCTGCAGCCAGTTAGACTGGAAGTCGACTCCAACAAAAAGGAAAAGGCTAGACAGGTGATGAAGGCTGGTGGTTTTTTATATTAGCCCTCCAAAAAAAGCAGTTAACCTCACATTTGACTTGGACAGTCTTTTACGTATCAGAAGTGAGAACGTTCATCAACTGCGATTTTGCAATGTTTTACAGTACGTATGCGCAAAGGCTCTAAAATGCAAAAAAAAAATGCATTTTGACAATATTGTAGTCGATACACAAGCCATGACCTGGTGAAGTCCGCAGGAATCCGCTAATTGCGGGAAGCACAGTACCGGTCGAAGTGGCGGTGCTTTGGGGAGGCCTATGTCCAGCAGAGGACGTCTTTCGGCTGAAATGATGATGATTACATGAGCCATTATGTACAATACCCAAAAGATACCTAACAAGGAAAACCGTTCAGGTACATTGTTTCGGTATAAATCTCAATGATGAACAAAAAAACGAGGATAAAGGTGCATTTAGATTAAACGAACAAAAAGCAAAGACTATGTGATTTCCATTATAACCAGTTGCATTTTGTGGGGACGAAATGTTAAAGTCTTTGTCTACAGTTCTTTTTTTTAAACCACCTTTAGAATAATGTCGGAAAATAACTACCCTAATACCATAACGTGCCTAAAAGGAATACTTGCAAAAAACCACTATAAACTATTATATTTTGCAGTAATTCAGAAAAATAATTGATGAAAACATATTAAATCTACCTACTTAACATTAAAAAGCACACTTTCAGTCTATGCCCCGCAAAGACTACGTTTTATTTACATATATAAATATATTACAAATGTATTTATTTTACATATTCAGCTAAACTGGTATTAGTTTGCTGATGATGAAGATGTCGCCCGGGTTATGCTTTGGTTGGGCATAATTGATAAATTGGACTACATTATTTTGGTCCTACACTACACACATTAAGGTAGCTTTTATTGCAATAGGTATACTTTAAACACAGCAAGTCTTGATTAAAAATTCGTTTATTGAAATAAATTAAAACCCGATCTATCAAACCGCCATCTTTACATCTTCCTCACTTAATTAAATCCACACTAAAAACTTAAAACATTCCTAAGGCCCACATCATCGGGTTATCACGTATTATTAAAAATCTAACACTTAAAACCATAAATAGAATACATCCCAATACATTTTGACACCTTAAAATTGACAGGAAAATTGGCGCCAACTTTGACGTTTCAAAATGGCCGTCTAACCTCAGTTGAAATATAATTGCAATAACACCGCAAGAAGGCATTGTAGAAAGAGTAGAACAGCCGAGGTTACAAAATTAGCTAGATTTTTGTTATTGCCATACTTATTTGTATGTTTTTGTCAATCTGGGACTTTAATTTCGGCCCAGATTGGACAGAAGGGTGACGCGGGGCCTCCCCAGGACCAACCTCGAGGTATGGCTAAGTGGCTTAGACCTGATTTGATAGCACCTGAATGTCCGTTGAAGTTGGTACTGTCCAGCATGCCAGGACATAGGATGCCGCTTTGGCCCGTAGCTTTGACGTCGACTGTAGTTATAATGTCTTCGCTCAGTACTGATTGGCAGGTTTTGAATGCTGAAAAAGATAAAACTAATTATAATTACGTAGACATTATTTTACAGTGTTATTCTTACAAGTAGGTACAATCTGTGTGGTTTTCCTCTTGTCAATCAAGTGGTCGAATGAAATGACTGAAGGCTAAATTCATAATCTAAACACGAGGCGAATTGAAAGGCTAATAATAAGTTGTCTTATTGTTAGAGGATAGGTTACCGTAATGTTTTTCAAAATATTATGCCACATTCATCTACGTATGTTATCCCATTTAAAACTAGGATAACTTGCTGCTTGTTGCATAAGTGACAGGGTTTTTATGCTTCACTCGACTTTTCGACCCACAAGAAAAATATGAGTAAGAGATAAAAAAAAACTTGTGTATTTCTCTTATTCTAGGTCACTTCTAACTATATACAGAAAAGTTGTCGGAGGTAATCATTTTGGTTCCGAATCTTACGCTAAAATGGGCTACAGGATACACATTGATTGACATTGTTCATTGATAGAAAAATATTAATTTCACTTTATGCCCGAGGCAAGACACTTGCATCGGGTACAATGCGGATGTGACATGTGCTTGTGTCGGCTTTACTCTCAATTCTTTTCATCCAGGACAGGACTACTACATTTTCAAGACATTGTATGCCGGATAAAACCCTTGAACAAACATAGCTCTTAAAAATTATTTACATAGAATCTATTAAGCCAGAAATGGCATTAAAAAATTTCACTGCATAGCAGCATAAGCATTATCTTTTGTTATTCGATAAAGTTCATGATCTAGGTGAGGCCACCAGACGAAGAGAAAGCGGAATCTATTAGGACTCGCCCCCGCCTGGTGATGACACCCGCAGTCAGCATGGACGACATCCCCGACCCTGCCACGCGCCAGATCCTAAGCGACTACATGTATACCAGTAACATGACCAGCGCCACGAGGGAAGTCATCTCGGACTACTTTATGGTTAAAGCACCGCTGCCTGGCTTGCCAGCGCCGGCTAACCCGGTTCGTTATTTTGATAACTTGTTGGTATATAATATTTGCACTGGGACACAGGCCTCCTCTCTGTGACAGGGAGTGGGCTGTAATCTATTATCGAAAGTCTTCGATTTTTGGTTCTAGGACATGCCGGTTTCCTCACGATGTTTTCCTTCACCGTTTTGGGAGCAGTGGTGATGAAATTATTTACACAAAGTAAAGCGTCTGCCTAAACTCGGGGCTGTTACCACTGTGCCACCACTGCTCTGCGTAGTGTTCACGTGAACTTCGAATATACACGCATGCGGCATGACGTACGATAAGTTCACAGCTGTGTCCTAATACAGTAGATAAAAACACATGTTTCATATTAATGAACTTGTATGAAAGATTATACACATTTGCTTATCAGTGTAATCCTATTGTTTTTATCGTTTACATTGTTGCTTAAGATTCTCGTTGTTATGCCGGATACAGATAACAATGTATTGGAATCGATGTCTTGGTATATGCTTGGATTACATTCAACTGTTTTAATATCTGCGTTTTCTTTTCTTGGAAAAGTGACTTATTGGGGCCAAAAAAGTGGCCATTCTTTAATCACGTGATGTTTTAGGCCACTTTTAAAACCCCCTCACCCTTGGTGATACCTCGAGATGTTTTAGGCTACCCTACCTCCCCCTCTCCCAGAATCACGTGTATTTTTTATTATTGCAAAGTTCAGATATTCTTTGACACAAATTAGACACAATTATTATTTATTAGGTTTTTATGTGTTTGCATAATTTAATTATTTATTGGGAACAAATAATATACACGTCACACTTTAATTTAAAAATTTTCGTCGCACGAGAAAATACACGTGATTGTCACATTATCCTATCCATATCGTGATTAGTCGTGAACTTTTTTTCCCTCCTATTCCTATTTGTGACATTGTTTTTTGTACTTATTCTGTTGATTTATTTCAAGGGACTATTCAAAAATATTGCTGTTGTTAAGAAAATGCCATAGCCATGCCATGCCATGCCATAATGCCTACATAGTAGACCAAAATAATCTCCCAGTTTTGAATATAAATCTATACATATTATAAAACAAAGTCGCTTTTCGCGTTTGTCTGTATGTCCACGTTGTTATATTAAAATACGCAACGGATTTTGATGGGAGGAGGATTCCGGAAGGTTTATGTGTTTAATACATTAATATTAAACTTATAGAGAATTAAGAAATCTCGATGTTTTGTCAAGTCGTAAAAACCATGCGAAGCCGGGGCGTGTCGCTAGTCAGTTAAAAAACGAAATATTTAAAGAAAAACATACAGATTGACTTTTACATGACGCGTAGTAAGTAGTGCTTTGGTTGACATTGTAGCGTGGAGTTACAAAATAATTATCACCATGGTAACGTCCTTGCCGATATGAATATTTGAGTGACTGTAAATTGTCGCCCGTGGAAGCTTTCGGCTTGCTGTTGTAACGCAGTTACTTTGTGAGGGAATATACAGAATGTATGTTCTTAAAGAATGGAATACCATAGGCTACTTCCGAGTTTTTAAGAAGTTACGGCCTAATATATACCCAGGTTGTATTAAAAGGAAAATGCGATATGTGAGTGTTACTCTGACCCACATCGAGGAAAACAGGCGTGTTCGAAATAGAGGCCTATAGAAATTGGCATCATTATCGATCCCAACCATTTTATTGGTGAAGTTGACAATCTCACCTCCTATTCATGATATCATATAAAATCATATCTCCTTTGCACCTACTGAACTAGACTTCTTTTTCACATTTGTACTTTTTGTTTTATCAGTACATCAGCTGTTTCTTTACTATCTGATAGTTTATATCGCCAGATGCATGTGATAAATAACTCAACTTCATTTGATAATAAAAAAACATGGCTATAAAATGCTCACCGGTTGCCTGCACAGTTAACCGTTTTGCCGTGTGTACATAACAAACAAAAAAAAAACATAAAAGAAATAACATCACGCCTGGATTTCCCAAAGGGTTGGTCAGAGGGGTACCTATATAGACCCTATTTGTGTACACACCCATATTTCGCCAGTTATGTTTAAGTCCCATGTAATAAGGGGCGAACCTATTGCCATTAACCGGGCACAAATCTAGGCTCCGGGCTGTTACTAAGAAATTCCAGATGGAAAAACTCAATTAACACTTTGTCCGACCCAGGAATAGAACCCGGAACCTCATGCTCAGCCGTAGCGCTTGCGACCACGACCAACGACGCAGTAATTTTCAACAAACAACCATCTACTCACTTTGCACATTATTCCTGGTCCGGAACTCTCCGATGAAGACCAGCTCCATGCCGCTGGCTACCGCGAGGTCCGCTATACTCCTCAGACTGGTGACGTCACTGGCATCCAGCTTCTCTTTCAAGTGCACATTCACGACGATCAGCGGTCGACTGCATAGCAAGAATGCTGGAAAGAAATATCAATGTTTTTTTAATAAGACGAAGAGAAATACGACTTGAAAGATATATAAGGAATAGGTCTAGACTGGACACTGGCCTTCGAAGTACGTGTGGAAAAAACATTTTTTTTTTTGTTTTGGTTAAACAGGGTGATAAAATTAGCAGGGGAGCAGTGGTGGCTGAGTGGTAACGGCCGCGACTTATGAGTGTTTTAGGTCGAAGGTTCAAACCCAGACAAAGTGCCTATCTGGGTTTACTTTGTATAAATTACTTCATCACCACTGCTCTCAAAACGGTGAATGAAAACATCGTGAGGAAACCGGCATTTCCTAGAACCAAAAATTCGAAGACATGTGACATCTACCGACCCGCACTGGCCCGCGTGGTGGATTACGGCCCTCTCCCTCTCACAGAGAGGAGGCCTGTGTCCCAGCAGTGGGAATATTATATGCAGAGTGATAAAATTTTGCCCATATTTCTTTTCAGCGTTTTTCTCTAGGACCTGGGAAGAAACCAAAGCCACTCGCTTGAATATTTTTTTACCAGTCTTACATAAGGTCAGTAGTACCTTATGAAAGACTGGGAGGAGCTCGTGGCTAAGTAACAACAGCCGCACTGGTCGATCCATTTCCACCTTTCGGAAAGTCAAAGCTCCATTTCACTAAAACTACTCTTAGTTTTATTGTAATTCTGTCATTCGTGAATCTTTGACAGTCGTTACGAGTCGTCAGAAGCCCGAAAGTCTGACAACAATCTTACCAACTGGGTAGTAGAGGTCAGATAGGCAGTCGCTCCATGTAAAATACTGGTATTCAGCTGCATCCGGTTAGACTGGAAGCCGACCCCAACATAGTTGGGAAAAGGCTAGACATATTGATGGACATAAGGTCAGTAGTAGATTCGTTACTTAAGTTATTTTTTATGTGGTTCTTTCTTGATTTATTTAATGAAGCTGAGTTTTCCTGTGAGAGCTGTGGCAGATTCCATTGAAATATTACAAATGCAACGACAATATGACGTGATTTACCAGATTTTTTATTTTTAAATTTATGATTTAATACTTCTAGCAAAGTACAAAGATAATATTATCTAAGAAACATTTAAACAATGAAGAAAACCTTATCATGAAAAATCCAGAAATGTCTGAATGTTTCGTCTGCAGAGATGAAATCATTCGAGATAATATAAGGTAACCTACCTAGATGTCATGTTATTGTAAATAATGTCTGAGAAGAAACGTTGACCTATGACAATGTTTCATTATTCTGTTTAAACTAAGCTTTAGTTTTGACAAGGTTCTGATGGTTTACGTCATGAATTCTTGAATAATCACGCATTTTGTTGTTAATGTCGTGAAAAGTCGAGGTCACTGGCATATATCTCTATCTTTAAAGTTATATCTGTAAACGGAAACTGTGTTTTTTTTTTTTAAAGGACCTTTTGGATATGTACTATTTTTATTAAGTTCTATAGTTTCAACAATTGAATCGCTTTGGTTTTTTCTTAATAATTTTATTTTCTAAGTTATTGTGAGTGAGTGAGAGTGAGCAACAAAGTTGAAAAGATAATGCTTACACCAGTGAAGTATCACTTAATGTGCATATTCTGAACTCAAGTGCAATTTTAGATAAGCTAACATGACAAATTGATGACTAAACCACAGCAGCTGTAAAATACTTAACATTTCCTTTGTTCATCCGTTTAATACATAAATAACAATGTAAAATAGAAGATAATAATGTGCCTAAATCCGCAAAACCATTCTTGTGTCAAAGTTCATATAGATAAATATATTTACAAGGCGCGGCCTCGCCCGCGTGGATACCAATTCGTTTTCTAAAATAAAACCCTAAGCTACTTCTTATAACCTCAGTTATCTGCCAGAGAAAGACCTACACTATCCTCCCATACCTATTAATACTGTTATTTGAAAATATTGTAAAGGCCAATTATTTTTAAAAGAGTAACCGTGGAGTTTCTTGCCGGCTCTTCTCCATAGGAAACGACCAATTGGAAATGTGCACCTAGCTTCTGACGTTTCATAAGTGCCCTTGTAGGTTTATATGAAATAAAATAATTTGAATTTGAGTGAAGGTCTTGTCAAAATCAGTCCAGCTGTTTCGGAGATTGGCCGGAACACACAGACAGGAAAGCAAAAATTATAAAATGTTTTTTTTTTGTTACAAGTATTACCGTAGGTAACTTCCATTATGTACTTAGTAAAAAGCTGTAGGATTAAACACTTCAATTGTATTTATTTGTATGTATACTACATGCATACATTTACATACTACATTATATGAAATGAAATCTTTTTATTACCAGATATTAAATCCACATTCCTAACTACAACTTTCAATAATTACACACATAGATAGCATAATAAATATACAATAACATAAATATAACATTCACATTGGTTTATGTAATCGGTGTGTGGTAGGACTGCCACCTTTTATGTAAGCGGCTTTGGTTCCATTCTCTTACCGCGGCCACCAAACAATTGGCCGAGCGATGTTAGCGGCTCCTCAGCAGCGCTTCCCAGCAGGGCGCGCGGCCCGCGCAGAACATGGCGCTCGCGCTGCACCACCGAGGCAGTCGAAACATCGCTCGCCACGCGTCGTTGTACTGCACTCGCATGTCACTCAGTGCCGCCTTGGTGTATATATAATTATATACATAAGTATATGCTTTATGAATGTATGTATTTATTGTGTATCTAAATGGTACACCACTGACTACCTTCTCCCTTTTATCCATCCAAAGGCTGTCTGTAACAGATCGCTTTTAGCGATAAGACCGCCCATTGTGTCACCCTATGTAAAATGTCTACATTTATATCTGTAATTTTTATGGTGTAAGTACATAATAAAGAATATTCTATCTATTTATCTACATGGGATTTAAACGGTGTTCTAAAGGTACACGTCTGCCTAACCCTTTGGGGAAAACAGTCGGAATGTTATGTTAACATTTAACTTAGAAAGAAAGAAAATACGTTTATTTGCGGTACACATGACGCAAGGTAAGAACAAAACACGAAAATAAACAATTTGGGGGAAAATATGCGTCACATCCACGCAAAACGGCCATCGCTCAGCATAATGCAGCGACCCTATGCGAGACAGAGCCCCAGCGCTGGTTTTCAGCGACAGAGATGATGCCTGGGTAAAAAAAAAAGGAAATTCTAATTAGTCCGTCAGTCAGATAATAAAAAAATATTAGACACGTATTTTTTGCGTTATCATATTAATAAATAAATTACTTAGATCAAACGCATTTTAAGTTCGGAGTGAGGGTCGCTACGTCACAAGTAAGTATAAAATGATGTCATGGCACATTTTAACTCAATTTATCGCCGTAATCTTTAGATTACGTAAAAAAAGAAAAAAATACCTGTCCAATACTTTTTTATAATCTACATGACGAAAAAAAAAATCATCATCCCTATTACACCATTGTCTTTGACAGCAGTCAATCAAAATTACTCGTGTATTGTAGTGGGTAGTAACACTAATAATACTATAATTTGTAGCTTTACGGACTTAACAGTCAAAGAAACATGAATAGCAGAATTTTCACAATAGATTATTCATCGTTTGTCATTTGGAATTGAGTATTTCCGTTACTCTTCAGTGTAATAGCTTTCAGTACGTATACTAGATAATTGACTATGTATAGTCAATGTCTTTAAATAATATAGAGTGTTTTAAGTGGTTTTCATTTCACTCTCTATTATATAGGATTCCCCGATCAGGCAGTGTTATTGGGTTTTTCCATCTGGAATTTCTCAGTAGCTTGGTAGACCGTATATTACCAGAGACATTCATAGTCTGTGTTGGACCGCTTTATGCTCGTTACACTAAAGAGCAAAATGTATATCAACACAGACATTCTCTGTATTAGTATACATTATGCTCGTCATTTCCAAAACAACCTACGTTCGAGTGCAGAGCAAAGGATATACCGTAATATAGTTATACGAAAACGGTTCATAGCTGTCTTACTAGGAATATAACTATGATACGAGCACGATCTAGTAAAATAACTATTAGGTCACTCCGACCAAAAAGGTTAGGTTAGGTAAAGGTTAGAAATGTGACCAATAAAATTACGCGCGAGCCGAGCGAGCGCTACGTCAAAATTAGTAGCAATAACAAAGTAATCGCACGGCAACCTCGACAATTTCGAACTGCGTAATTAGGTCACGGTCACTGGCGAAGGGAACAGCGGCGCGGGAGCGGGAGGTGGTGAGTGAGTGCATCACAGAGGAGTAAGAGAGACATCCTATTATCTGTAGACGCATATATTATGCTCAGAACTATCGATGCCATACTACGTACCGCAGCAGACTATTAAGTTATTGTGGCTTTCTGCACTCGTATGTATTTTGCTCCAATATTCTAAAGCAAAATGTATTTCAACACAGACATTGTCTGTGCTGGTATACTATGCTCTTCGTTCATTAAAGCAGACTACCTACGAGCGCAGAGCAACCAGTGTCTGTGGTAATATACAGTCTGACATTACGCGGCCGGGATTAAGATGTCATGCTCCAATAGTTTCCAAATTACTATACTTATCCTAGAATTTACTTTACCATGATCATGAACATAAAAAATGGGTAGATAATACCTGTTTCTTATGGGTTGAAGAAAATTATTGAGAAAAAAAAATTACACAAGATGAAAATAACTTTTCATCAAAACTCAACTCCTGAGCTGGCCGACCAAACCGGCCGGTACAAAACTAAACAGCGAACCTATAAATGATACTCATTATAATAAATTCAACACGAACAGGTCCCATAATAGCTGTGTTTAATAATACCTAGTGTTTTAAATCAATAACAGCGAAGTCAACTGAGACGTGTTGCTGCAATTACGTTATATGGCATCAATATATAATTTGCGTAGTACTACTCTAGTTGATTGTTTGTATAATACTTTTGTATAGCTAGTAATGTTTGCAAATTACTTAACTAACTGTAACTGGACACTACGAGTAATAATTGTTTAGTTGGAATTGGAAATTTGGCACTAGAGATGATTAAAATGGACACGCTCATTTTTGTGGTGCACGCCTAAAAGTTCTCACTTGTAAATACAAAACCTATGGAGATCTAGATTTGTTTTGAAAACTAGTGATTTTAGTAACAAGTTATTTTGCTAATTCTATTCGGTAATTCAACATACTGATTCTATCGAAGTGTTACAGTAATTTGCGAAACGAAAATATAGATGATTACCTATGTAGTACGTTACATATAACTAGCTTTAAGTTTTTGGAATGAATAAGTTTTTGTAGCTACATTATGCAGTTACATTATTAACGTAATACTAACACGACTACACTTTCCTCATACTTTATTCAGGCTTAGGATGGTTATTTTGTAAGTAGTTACATTTTCGATGCAGTATCGAAATTATAAAAAAATATTAATAACTACATACTTATAAAATAACGTGTTTACAGTTTGACTCGAAACTAGCTATTCGGCTACTTGCCCCGTAGCCAGTTATTGTAACTAATGACGTGAAATAACGCTCATACCTGGTTTTAAAGACCATAATTCCATGGGTTTCAAATTGGAAATGAACTGTTCATAAACTTATTTACTTAGTCATATTGCATGTGATTTGCAAAACAGAAGAATCTAAGATCTAACTTTCGTTTTAAGGGGGATGGGCTTAGGTAGCTCGCGAAATTCAAATTTTCTTAAATTTTTTGCAAATTGCAAGTCAGTGTCAAGTTGTATCTTGATTAAAATATGATTCGCGACCGTAACAAATATACAACTCCATAAGTTAGAATAATCCTAAAATGTCATGGTTTCATGAAATAGTCATTCAATAGGATTATATGAACTTAGAGAGTTGCATTGGTGATTTTTATGATTATAATTCTGTAGATAAATATTTGATACGGCCGCGAATCTTAATAAGACTAACATACAACCCGATATTAATCTGCAAATTGCAAAAAACGCTTTCGCTTTAAGTAGATAGGTACACCTAGGTATTATGTTAGTCTACACCTACAGTTTGGAAGACGCAATGAAGCGTGAAATCACACGGGGTGCAAGGGACATAGACGCGGACTATAACTTACTTAACGAAAAAAATAAAAAAGTTTTTTTTTTTCGTACAAATGTGAACATATCCACGGTCAACAGTCAAAATGATGGAACAGCTGGTTTTGTTTTTTGTTTCGACGACGAAAACATCGTGGTATAGGTAGAAATACTGCAGTAGGACAGAGCGGGACGACCGGACCTGGTGAAGGTCGCGGGAAACCGCTTCATACGGGCAGCGCAAAGTCCTTGTGACTATTCTTGGAGAAGGCCCTGAACTGCAGTGGACGTCTTTTGACGTGATGAATGCAGTGATAACAATTATCACTGGAGCGCTAGGTCCAAATCTAGGCCACGTTTAATAGCCCTTTTAAAAACAAAACAGTAAACAACCAATAAGAAATGATCAACTTAACATGCATGCTTACCGTTTCGCCGACACCGTTCACCGAATCGCCGACAAATATGGCTAACGACCGTCAACTTCGCCGATTTAGGTGAACTGAACTGGCCTTTGTGCTGATAGCAATAAGGTTGTCTGTCTCAGCCT
Source organism: Agrochola lota (assembly GCA_947364205.1). NCBI lineage: Eukaryota > Metazoa > Arthropoda > Insecta > Lepidoptera > Noctuidae > Agrochola > Agrochola lota. Next base: position 3,469,593 of record OX376225.1, on the reverse strand, counting down.
CTATAGTTAAATATGAATGTCTACACGATGAATATGGCTCGGTAAATTAGCATTGGTGTTTATAAGCGACGATTTAGTATCGATATCGACACGCTGTTTGACTTTGTGCTAATCGGTTACTTCCCCTTCCGTTTTTGTTTTATTTTACTTCATGTAGCGTTCGCAGATTTGATGCTAATTTGTTCATCTATAGATATTTTACAAGCAATCTTCTCCAATTTGGAAATACAAATGCTATCTAATTCAACCCTTAACAATTGTGGCGGCATCTACAACGCTACATACGAACTACGCATCAACGACCTGACGTCACACAAATCTTGCATCGCGCAAGCAGTGTTTACCGTGCGACCGACATATATACAAAATCCCGATATCGATCGTCGGGAAGAACTGCCCACCAGACACGACACCCGTCTGGGTCGGAGGATCCTCCCTTTTCAATAGAGGATGAGTGAACTTTACACCCTGTTCCTCATACCTCTACACAATCACTAAATAGATAGTTTACCTACTCTTTTAAGGTATAAAAGAGATACAGACTTAGATATTAAATAAACGAAAAACAATCATTATATATTTATTTATTTATTTAACACTTTACACACAAATGTACAGAGGCGGACTTAATGCCATAGGCATTTTCTACCAGTCAACCTTTGGGTGATGCAGAGATAAAAAGTGGTAGGTGCAATAACGAAAATTGTGGAATAAATATTTATTTAAATATAAGGATATACATATACCTATTAACCTATATATATAATACAATATAAATAAATACAGATAAATACACATAAATACACGAATATACTAACACAAATAAGACAAACAATGGGAAAACATTACCGTTGTGATGTTGTGATTATTAATATTTTATTATAAAAATCACACTATCAGACGATGAAACTCATGAACAGAGGGCAACGATAATTTGAATACAATATTGTCTATCAAGTGTGAAGATAATCAATCGATTCAAAATTATTGACGTAGAGCCTTAAAGGATAAGCGTAACTATATTTTTTTAATGTTAATTGTAAATCATGTGATTGATATAAATGAATCACATGAGCCCATAAAGCATACGTTGATGAAGAAAGATTATCTGGGACTTTCCCTCAATGCTGCAGAAAATATAATACAGCGTGTACCGTCGTAATCCCCAGGCTTTGGAAACTAATTTGTGATCGCGATTTAACCCGAAAGAGGATGTAACAGCCAATTTTCCACCTAACATAATCTAGTCATCTTTTATCTCGTTAGTCCGAAATACTAAAACACATTGGGCAAAGTTCCAACAATGGAAGTCCAGAAACAAAATGGATAAACAATAATTACCAGGCGTACTGCCAAAGAAAGCCCATGAAAACTACATTCTTTAAGAGTATGTTAATTTAATAACAATGTACAACATCGGAAATATTTCCGGCTATATGTGCCAACTAAATGTCAAGCGAAGGTACTTGTGGAACAACAAAATGAAAAGTAATATCTTCGTTACGTTATGCTCGTGTAAGATGAAGGCCTGAATTGCTAATTATAAACTCTGCAACCGTGACTCCATGACGTTATGAGACTATTTGAACTAGAAATGAATCAGAATGACATTTGGAGTATGAGTGAAATAACACTGCCACTATGGCTGCAGATCACACAGGACTTGAAAACAATGGATGATGTTCAAAAAGCGGAAAACGAGGTTTTAGAAACGATAGCTGTTCTGAAAGGGACTGAAGAAACGACAGCTACCGTTCCAAAATGAAGTCTAAAAGAACACCTAGGGAAGTTGCTGCTCAAAAAACATTAGAAACGAAGAGTGCACTTCAAAGAGGGTATAATATAGTACTCGCAGAAAACATTGTTACTGTTCAAAAATTTAATCTAGCTAGAACGTTAGATTCGGAAGTTGCAGTTCATATAGCAGGACCATAAAAACCATTATTGCAGTTGAAAACGGTGATAACTCAAAAAGCGACAAATTAATAGAACTAAAACCAAGTACATACCTACATAGTAGTACCTTTGTACTCAAATTATAATTATGTCGTATCTGTATGTATTTTACTGTGTGTACATAAATAATAAAATAAATAAATAAATAATACATTTCAATCGTCCCAACACAAATCGTATCATGTAAACGGCTCTTCAAACACACAATGACGTGCCCTCACGCGTCGCAACAAACGACCGGTCCGCAAGTAACTCGGACAGGTTAAAATTAGACCACACAAACTAACAGGTTGTGTTATTGATTTACTTACTAGTCAATGTTTACTGGGCATAACTTCACGCCTGTATCCCTCGACGAGGAATGTAGAAGTGTATGTATAATACACATTTCGCAAAGAATATTATTAAGAAAGAAAATTTCCAAAGTAGTGGTCATGCTGTGTCCAATTTTAGGGAACGTTTTGAAGGTCGTATGACGACGTAGTGTAGCTGGCGATTAAAAAGGTGTGTAACCTTCTTGGTCCATTTCAGGGTAAAAGCGTCGATATGATCAATGTTTCTATAGTTCTTGAAGAAAACCATGCACATTATGATTTTTATTCTTGGAGATATTCGTTGAGTTTTTACAAGGTCAAAAAGCAATGACATTGACATCGTACATTACCACTCTGGCAGCTGAGCGGTAATGTACGGTGTCAATGTCATTGCTTTTTCAGTTTGCTCTACTTTCATACTTCAACGCACTTAGGTCCAAGACCTAAAAGACGTGTAGGTATCATTTTGTTGTAAGTCATCATCATCATCATCTCAACCGAAAGGTGTCCACAGCTAGTCTCCCCTTCCCTCTATTAAATGTATTTGTTCATATCTTCTTTCAAATATCAGCGGTCTAATTGTGTAACACACTAATATTAGCAATGGCTTTCATTTTGACAGTTCAACAATATTCATTGCGTTATTTATGTTCTTGACCAGACAAATGTTTCTAACACATGAAGAAATGGATTAGCACTATCCTTTAAAATCATTTAGATTGTTATTGAAAGTGCGTTACTCAGAGGCGTTTGTGGCAGATTGGATTTCCTTATCACACGTATAACGTGATGAAACTGGCAAGGTGAACAGGTGAAATAAGAGGATAAAAAAGAATTCAGTTTGTGATTGAAAGCGTGTTACACAATTTAGGGTGCAGGGGCGGCTAGTGACGCCTTTAGGACTTTGCGACCGTATTTGGTTGTATAGCGATCACTATCTATGTCGAGACTGCCGCCCCTGGTTTTATTGAAACAATATTTCATCAAGATAGATAACTTATTACTATAAGGCACGACCTTGTTACCTTTCAAGTCTCTATTGAATAGAAACTTTTGCCTCTATTGTCTGTTAGTGTAGGCGTCAAATCTATCTATAAATGATTGAAGTCGCCTTTCGTGTCTGTCGGAGTGACCGTGTTGTTCTCTAAGGCCCACTTGCGCGTTAGCAGCTAACTCGGGGTTAATCCAATATTCTCTTTGGATTAACTCTGAGTTAGCTGTTAACTCGAGTTATTTAGCTAGTAACCCATGAACAAGCAAGTGGGCCTATGGCACTGAGCAGACGATGGACAATTTGGAATCTTATGGAAATCTAAAAGTGTGTCCGTGGAGTTTCTTGCCCGTTCTTCTCCATAGGAACCTACTACGCTTTGGAATGGGCAACTAGCTTCATCTTTCTGACTGACTGACCCCTTGACAATTCAAGAGTGCCTGTAATTGGTTTATTTGAAATAAATGCTTTGAGTTTAAGTTTGAATCCCGGCATTGTGTCATACGTGTGCGTTAGGTTTCCATAAGATTCGAACTTTTCCGCGGACGTAGAGTCCATTATCTTCTCAGCGCCTTAAACAACGCAACGGATTTTGATGCGGTTTTCACTATCATTATCGTTTATGTATGTGTCATCATTGATTTATTAACTATTAATAGCACGGTTATCAACCAATTACCTTCATCATTCTCCCGCCCTTTTAATTTATTCGTGCTAGACGCAACATCTTCATTTTTTTCTTCCATACTTCTCTATTAGTCGTCATTTAGGAAGGTTTATGTGTATAAATACATTATTACTTAAATTACATGTAATAAAGAAATCTTGATGTTTTGTCAAGTTGACAAGAAAACGAGCGAGCCTTACAGTAGTCACCTATTTGATGTGTAACATCTGACAGTTGGCTGACATTACCAACCTCTCGGAAAATGGTTGGTACCATCTGACGGCTAACGATAGCACCGGGCGCGCTCATTGGTCGAATGAAATAGCGCGCGCTTTCCCGGCTTCCTGTTACACACTTCCGTCCCTTTTTACGAAATCACTCCCACAGATTGCAGGAAAGCGAGAGGAAAGATGTTACACATCAGCAACCGTGTGAAGCAGGGCCGGGTCGCTAGTAACGTTTTAAATGTTTTAACAATATTATTTGTGATGATAACAGTAGATATCAGCAGACTCATAGAACTAGGGTAAAGTAGATAATGCTTTTAAACTGATCATCCGGATTAGTGATCGTGTTGTCAGTTGTTTTGTCGTAAGGCTGTTAGGTAACAACAGTTAGGTAATCGATTTGGGTTATTAGGCCGAATTAGGTGTAAATAGTTTTATATCGGTAGTTTTTGGCAAACAATATACCAGCTTTTCTATAGGTACTAAGGTGTGTGTTCAGATTATATCTAATTGAAGATATAATAGGCCGTATCATCTTCCTGTAAACCTACTGCTATAAGGAATCTGACTGGAAATTGTTCGGGTGGCCATGGCAGTCGTAGCATATCCGTGTTCAGCATCAGACCTTTGTGTGGCTATTATGGTGATAGATAATGAACCCAAGTATTCTATGTGAAGCGTTGAACGTAGTGGGATTTAGAGCGACAGTAAAATTCTAAAATAGATTATGGACGACATGGACCGCCTTAATTTTGGTGACCAAATGATGTCATCAATAAAACAAGAACTTTGTTGTAAGCCTTCAAACGAAACCTATTTAGGATTGGATGCGATGATCCTACGATGACTCGAGGATATAAAAAATTGTTGCTACTTTTCCTGCTCAAAACCTTCAAGATTGTTATTTAATAAACCAGGTAAACAGTTCTAATCGATATTAAAGGATAAAGGACATTGAAATTATTGTCTTTCGTGTTCCTTCCTTGTTTATGGATTAAACATCAAGGATAATAAATTGTGTGCCTGACAGCAACATTACGTCATTATATTCTTATCGACTGTCATTTTTTTTTTGGTATTGTGCGACGATTCATAACCTTATCTTTCTCGCGTAAGATAAGGATATGTATCATTGCCCATTCCACTTAGGTAGGTAACTAATATCCTAATCATATTAGTAACCTAAGTGGAAGCAAGTAAGCTGAGGCTATGTATTATGGTCAAATAAGCGATAAGCAGATCAGACGAAATATTTGTAAAATTTCAGTTGACAGGTTGACATTGTGATTTTCATTTTTCTATTTATAGAGTAAAGTATGATAAACCTACGTTAAAGCTGGCGAAGTCCAAGTCTAAGTCAAATCATTTATTTCAAATAGGCCCTAAGGTAAGGTACTTTTGAACGTTAAAATTTGAAAAAAAAATCTTATTGTGAAGAATGGGTAAGAAACTCCACCGTTACAGTTTTTAAATATTTTGTATAGGTACATTAGCTATACAGATAATTATATGTGAAGATGATGCACCTAGAATAAAATTACTATACCACAATAGGTAAAAAGAATTAAAAATAGAGCGAGAAGACCTGGACCAAATCAACTAATAGTTTATTATCTAGGTCGAATAAACTGGTAGTTATGAAGGAGGTATTTGTCTATCAGTGGGCTTTATTTAGCTGACCGGTAATAGGAACGAGAGTTGGGGTAAGCGCTAAAGCACCTATATATCCCTATGACGTACGATGGCCTAATACTGTCAATAACTAAAACAGGTGTACAAAATAAGTATCCTGAGCCCCGGGAGACCCAAACTCGGAACTGAGTGAACTAGGCTTAAAAAGCTGTTCTATATTAGGCCAAGTATCTAGTTTAAAACTTTTTCAATTAATAATTATGTACTTTCTGAGTTTATCTTGGATATTAGGTACTGATATCGGTGAAGGAAAAACATCGTGAGGAAACTTGGACTTATAGTTAATATGACTTTGAAATCGCCAACCTGTCTTCTTCGTCTTTTCGTGTGGTTAGTGATTAACATGGTGTCAGAGTTTTAAAGCCGCCCATGTGCATCTAACTTGGCTTTACATGCCGTCGAGAAATATCTCTCAGGCATGCCAGTCTCCTCGCGATGTTTTCCTTCACCGTTTTTGAAGCAAGTTATAATTATACAATACGCACATGAATTCGAAAAATCAGAGATGCGTGCCTTGGGATCGAACTCGAGACCTATGACTTGGCAGTCTGACGGTCTCACCACTTGGCTATCACTGCTCCGTACCCGGCTTGAGCAAGCATGGTGATCAATGCTCGTGCCTTCTGTGTATGAGAAGAGGCCTTTGCCCTGCAGTGGGATAAAAATAGTCTAGTATAATTATCTAGTATCACTTTTATCTTCCTTAAAATTTTCATAAAATCGTAGCCATTCAAAGTTTTTTCTTATATAAAATGCAATAAAAATAAAAAAAAACAATAATACTGCATTTGAACGCTAGCCTTGTATAAATAAATGATTGTTCTTGCAGTATTAACTCGTGTTTTGCAACGTGCTTTCTCGCTAATTAGAGTTTTATGTCAACGGTGCTATTAAACGAATTATAGGTTATGTGTAACGTATATTTAGTAACCTAATCCGCTTAACTGTTCTTAAAGAGTCATATAGAACCCGGTAAGAATTCGACACGTGTTTCGCCTCTCAACGAGGGATCCCCAGGATGACGATTGAACGCTCTGCGTTCTGCGCTTGACGCGGCAACACATCGTGTCATGGACTTGTAAAGTTACTGGGTAACACGATACCCCTTGGTAAGACAGGTTGTCAGACTTGGGCTTCTGACTACCCGTAAGGACTTTCCAAAGATCTACGAATGACAGCCGGGACCAGTGGTTTAACGTGCTTTCCGAGGCACCGAGGGTTTCGATGTGTATTGGATGGTCACCCATCCACGAACCAACCGCGGCAAGCGTAGCTTAACCTTCAATCGATCAATGCAGATGTTATTTCTGCGCCACTATCTACGAACAAAGTTAAAGACATATTGATTTCCAAATATTTATAAACAAAACAACGTGAGTATTAGGCCTTTTGTACACGGCACAGTTTCTTTACAGTATGACGTATAAACCGCGCCGTAGAAAAAACGAATCTATCAACAAGCTACCATAGTGATACATAAAACACTGACGACCGTGCCTACACACGGCGTATAAACTGCACCGTAGAAAAAAACGTGTCTGTCAACAAGCTTTCATAGTGATCCATACAACACTGACAACCGTGCCGACACACGGCGTATAAACCGCGCCGTAGAAAAACGAGTCTGTCAACAAGGTACCATAGTGATACATACAACAGTGACGACCGTGCCGACATACGGTGAATAAACCGTAGATTAGACCATATATCGAGCCTAGCGCATATATCGAGCCTAGCGCATATATCGAGCCTAGCGGGAAGGCTCAGTTCGGCCGCCTACGCCGTCAGGAAAGTAAGACAATACACTGACGTCGATACAGCTCGGTTAGTCTATTTTAGTTATTTTCATAGCGTTATGTCCTACGGTCTTCTACTGTGGGGCAAAGCTGCTGATATTCAAAATATATTTGTCCTTCAAAAACGAGCTGTTCGAGCTATTTACCAGCTAGGTGCCAGAGTTTCTCTGAGAGATTTTTTCAAAGATATTGGTATCCTTACGGTGGCGTCCCAATGCATATTCGCCAACATCTTATATATTAGGCAAAATATACACTTATACACTAAAAACAGTGATTTTCACAATGTTAACACTAGAAATAAGGACAAACTACGAGCTCCCTTTCACCGGCTTCATAAGGTTCATAAGGTTCATAACTCATTTGTTGGGCTTGGTATAACCTTTTATAACAAGCTACCCTCTTCTTTGCTAGATTTGCCTTTTGATGCGTTTAAAACGAAAGTAAAATCCAAGCTTTGTTCAAAGGCATACTATTCTATAAACGACTACTTAAATGATAAGAATAGTTGGTCGCTGTGATTAACTCAAGACAATGTTTATGTTCTTTCTCCAGATTACCTACTGACAAGTTATATGAGTTTATATAATTGTATTTTTTTATTTTTTTATTTGACTTTATAAGTCAAGCTATTTTTAATTTTATTTCATTTTATTGTTGACATAATCTACTCATTACAATGTTTTTTCTAATGAGTTGTATTGCAATATGTGGTTAGCTAGTGACCTCGACAATTGATCATATTAGTTATTGTTATTAGTAATTAACTGTTTGTTTTATTTATTTTATCTCGATGGTCCTAGTTTATCATTTATAACTTCCAGTTACAACTATATGTAAGCGGGCACGCCCTTTATGCCTGGAGGCTTTTATTTAGATAAGTTCTGTTTACGTTTAGTTTTTATTTCTGCCTGAGTATAGTTCTCGATGATGTTGTGTGGTATATTGGCGTGTGCTAGCTAACATATGGCTAATAATTTAAATTATGTTTTGTGTTGCGTAATCTAAATTATCTAAATTATTTTGAATACTATTATATAGAATCTTATTTTTTTGTTCTTCTAACTGAACAGACAGCTGTGCTGCTGGGGAGTTTGTTGCGCCACTTCTTCTTCCCAGCTAATGCACTAGGAAGTGGTGAAGGGTGGGCGTTTTGGGGGACTGTCTTATGTAATTTTGACGTTCGAAAAGTGCTGATTCTCAGCCTAGTTTGAATAAATGACTTTTGAATTTTGAATTTTTTGATTTTCACGGCAACAAAAACGTGAGTGTACAAAAAGCCTTACGCTAAGTTAGTTAGTAAGTCAAGTTTAAAGAATAATACATAACAATGTAATTTAGTTTACTAAGTTAACAATGGCTCCCAAAACATAATTATTCAACAATTCAATGCTTCAGTGCCTTTAAATTTAAATAAAGTATAGTGAGATCATTTCTTTGCTTAGAAAATGTATCTACTGTAATTACGAGTTGTTTAATGTTTTGGAAATTACGTATACAATGTCGCCCATGGGCATGTGACCGCCCATATTTTTCTGAATATTCATGAAAAATTATCGAAAATTAACTTTAAAAGGAGGGGTCTATCTTTAATATTTTTCATGTTATTCAATTTTTTATGTTTTTAGTAGCGTTTGCCATATCTTCTATGTTATTGGCTCGATTTGTATTCTGTTTATTATTTCTAATAGCTTACGAGTTATTTTATCGGATTAACTAAAATTTTTTAGTAAAATTTGTCGACTATGAAAAAAAAACGGAGGTGAAGTTTTTTTTTAAAAAAAAAACAGTATTTATTTAAAAAAACATAAGTGAAATTATGTTAATTATACATAAAATTATAGCGGGATACTGAAAAAAATAAAAATAAGAAAAAATGAAAATAAAAAAAACAATTAAAGATAGACCCCCCTTTTTAAGTTTATTATCGATAATTTGTCATGAATATTCAGAAAAATACGGGCGATCACATGCCCATGGGCGACATTGTATATGGGCTTGTAATCTAGATAAGATAGGCTTCTCGTAAGGTATACCTGATTTTTTAATGGTCTAACTTCAACGTCTACTACTAAAACAATTTGAGGATTTGCTGAAGATCTCCCACCTGGACACGAGTTTCCTTGTCTAACCTGTAGTCTTTAAACAGACTCCGGAAGTCCGGACACAGGTTGGCCGAAGCAAGGAAAACCTGTTCAGGTGGAGATTCATAGACGACTACGCGTTGGAGTGTAAATGTGGTGCTGTTCCACAAACGATGGGACAATTAATATCGTGTCCTGCGTGTCCTGTCGTTTGTACGTTAAAGGAACTGATGGACGCTAGTGATGGCGCCAAACACGTGGCCTAATTCTGGGCCGAGTCCACTTAGATTGCCAGCGACACGCTTATAAAACGAAGGAGAAGTTCGAGGAACATTTAAAATAAATTGATTCAAGATTTTAACTAAGTAAATAAATATTCCAAATTCCATTTTTGATCACCAGTTTTATGGAACTGCAAAATATGACTAGAATAAATTCGAAGATTCAGGAAATATATTTTAAGAAATCTATATCTATATGATCATTTCAGACTGTCTGGCGAAAATCAAAAGAGCACAGACAATTGACAACAGGCGTGATGGCGCTAATGATATAGTGGCATACCAGCGTAGATATAAATCTATTACCAACTATGTTATGTAGCCAGACGGCCAGACATTTGCATTAATTTGACGGTCACAGCCGAGCTTCAATAGCCAATCAGACTTGCTTATCATTTGCCTAAAATCGTACTGATACTGTGGATATAGTAAGATTTTCATTGCATGTGTTATTTTGTAAACAAACTGTATAAAAATCACGAGTTTTCGCGTCCAAGACACATTTGAAGGTCCTGCACCCCAACTGCGTAGTGCGTAACACACTAGTTAAACCATTGCTTCATATGTTTAAAAAATTGTCTGCCTGACAACATAAATCACGCAATGAATGTGGTTGAATTGTCAAAATTAGAAAGGCTACAGGGCTAATTTAATGCTACTTTGTAAGAAACACATATGTTTTTAAATAAACCCTTAAGTACTTAACTATATCAAAAACAGCTTTCTTAGGTAACTAATTATTCAAACACGTTAACAAATTCAACGTCAAAACCTTAGTGCGCCATATTTATTTACGAAATAATGACACGAAAAATAAATTGACTTTAGCTTGAATAAGTCTAGATGTAAAACATCGAATGTTTTTTGTCTGAAGATTATAGGCTGTCATTAGACATTGCAGAACTATTTTTAGGCATGACTCAGCTGACAACAAACAAAGAAATAGCTAATACTGTTTTAGGATCGAGTTGTATCATCGTTTTGCATAATTAGAGAGAATTAGCATTTAGCTAGCATTGAAGTTTCTATTGTGCATGTGCAGTTTGTGAAGTTTGTAGGCATTGTGGAGATATCGGCTTATATAATTAATGAACTAGTAACAACGGACTCAACACTCAACTAATCAACTCAGACTAATCAAGTCTCCCACCACATTGAAAATGGAGAATGCTGTGTCGGTGTTTTTCTTGATTTGGCAAAAGCATTCGATACCGTTTCACCCGGGCTTCTTCTAAAGAAATTAGAGACATCAGGTATAAGGGGTACACCTCTAGAATGGTTCCGTAGCTACTTGACATCTAGGTACCAATACTCCAAAATAGGCAGTCTTCAAAGCAGCTTGCTCCCTATCACGTTTGGTGTTCCACAGGGCAGTACTCTCGGCCCAACGCTGTTCACGCTGTACATAAACGACGTAGTAAATCTCCCTATAGGTAACGCTGAAGTGATTTCCTACGCCGACGATACAGCCATCGTTTTTCATGACAAGACTTGGGAGCGGGTGTCCCATCTGGCAGAACAAGGCCTCGCTCAGATAGCGCTCTCCTTAGACACAAATTTACTGACCTTAAATGTTAGCAAAAGCAAATATATTGCCTTTTCCAAAACTAGTACTTCCAGCCCCTCTCAAACAATGTCTCTAAAAATACACACTTGCTCACATATACGCAATAACGACCCTCACCATAATTGCACATGCAAAATACTTGAACGTACTGACACAATTAAATATCTCGGAATAATCATAGATAACAACTTAACGTACAAAGCCCACATTTATGCCCTTTCCTCCAGAGTACAAAAACTAATTCACGTTCTAAAAAAACTCCGCGACTGTACCCCTATTGATATTTTGCGAATAGTCTACTTCGCACTATGCCAGTCGATCATACAATACTGTATCGGTATATGGGGACGTGCTGGCAAAAGCACATTTATAACACTACAGAGGGCGCAACGGGCACTAATCAAGGTTGCACTTAAAAAACCTTTCGGGTTTCCTACAGACCTTATCTACCGTGAGTTTGAAGTCCTCAGAGTACGACAAATTTTTATACTTCAAGCGACTCTTAAATACCACGCTAAAATAAAAAAACGGCCTGACTACAGTGAAATAATAAACAAACGTGTCTTCAGAGTACCCATTCCAAACGCCAAATCCGAACTAGCTCGACGCTGTACCTATTTCTCCTTTCCCAACACTTACAATAAAGTTAGTAAAATCTGTGACCTAAGAGACTGCTCAACCACAACCTGCAAGAAAATCCTAACTTCAGCTCTTCTAATATTGTCATACGACGACACCGAAGCCTTGATATAGAACCTGCACTACACATACACACCTTTACACACACCATCACACACACCATCACACCTACTCAAACCTCACATGAGTACACAAGTCCAAAAAAAAAAATGTAAACTACTTTAACTTATCTTGAATTTATGTTCTTAATTTAACAAATGATTTATTTAATTATTATTTTTTCTCTAAGTCTTGTCTTTAATAATACCCCCACACTGGAAGGTAACCGTAATATTGTTAATCGCACTCCTGAGCCACAAGATACAAGCGATGCTTAGTTTGTGGCTCACCGAATTTGGCTAAATTGTATTGTTACTTTTTGATTAATAAAGTTTATTTATTATTAACATATTAGTAATAATATTTCTTGAGAGCGTTTATTTTGAAAGTGGGCAACGTCGCAAATAGATGTGAAATATATCGCTGTTTTGATTAATTTGGTAAGATTACTGTGTGGAAATAAGAAATGTGGCTAACTAGCGAACTAGAATATTAATAATGAATTGCAATTATAACACTGAATTTGATGTTGTAACCGTTTGATGTGTAAAAAAAGGCATTTTGGAATCGTATGAAAATCTGACGAGCACATAGGACAAAATGCCGCGATTTCCATACGATTCCAAATAGTCCACGGACAAATTATCCATCGCCTGCTCAGCGCCTAAATGTGGCATGTCTTGTCTTGCTCTAGGCAGCATGTCTTGTGTTCCAATAACCATCAGGTACCATTACCTACATGACCTAAATTGTTAAAAATACTTGGCTCTCAGTTTAATCAATCAATCGGCCTAGCCTTTTCTCCAGTCATAACTTCGGATACGATTTTTAACTTTAAAAGAAATGAAATAAAGAAGGTACCTATTCAATTGAGATTTAAACACGTATTTATCGTCTGTAGAAAAATAACAGGCTGTTATTTTAATAACAGATATTTGGATCTGTTTTTTTGTGTAACAGTAAAAGTGATAATTTATATCGTGTGTAACCTATTGGGTTCAACCGAGATGGGTTGTATTCCCAACTATGCTGGGGTCGGCTTCCAGTCTAACCGGATGCAGCTGAATACCAATATTTTACATAGAGCGACTGTCTATCTGACCTGCACTACCCAGTTACTGGGCAGTTTTATATTTCCTAATTATTCCTTATGGCTTGATTTCTATTAAGAATATCAACTAATTTCTTTAATCACGTTCACCTAGAAATAAACTAAAATTACAAAACGTACAACCTTGTCGCATACACAGACAATTACACTACTTTTTATTTCCACAGTCATTTCAATCCCGACGTCAGCGGTTAGCAATAAAGCACAGTGCACATGGGTCGTATGAATTGAGCCAATTATGCAGATTCGGTCGGCGACGTACGACTCATTGTCAGGTCAGATCGACGCTCAATTATATTCGCTTGGAATTTCTACGGTTACTGTTTGGGACGTTGATATATATACACAAACATACATAAATTCACGCCTTTTTCCTATGAACGAAGCAGAAACTAGAGAACGCCATCTGCTGCGATCCTTACATACTTCTTTTTCTTCGTTTCCGTTCATACATCTGGTCATACACGCACGCCTGTTGAGAGTACTACGCACCTAACCTTTCTGAAACATCACTAATAGGGTCACTATATGTCCTTCTAGGGCGACATCTCCCTGCGTTTCCACTCACATCTGTCTTGTAAAGTCGGGTCCGTGTTCGCAACAAGTCAATCGCCATCCTGGGGATGCCTCGCTGAGAGGTGAAACATGTGTCGATTTCTTACAGAGTTCTTTATGACTCTTTAAGAACAGGTACGCGGATTAGGTTACTAAATATACGTCGTCTATTGTATTTTATAATGGATTTCCGCAAAGTCACGCCCGAATCAATTAACTATCAAACCATTTAAGCAAAGAACGTTTAAATACTTCTGTGGAATAAGCACGGTAAAGCTGGGAACAAATTATCGGACGCGTCCATAAGCCGCGGCTGAGAGTCGCGGCTTATTTTTATCTGGATAGTACATTTAGCACTACACTGTGCAAACTATCGGTCGTAAGTCGCGGACGTGCCCTTGAGCGTCCGGACGTCTGTTGGTCTCGACTGTCAGTCACGGCTTACGGACGCGTCCGATAATTTGTTCCCAGCTTATAAGCCAGCTGTCAGCTGTCCCAGCTGTCATTCGTACATCTTTGACAGTCATTACGGTAGTCAGAAGCATGAACGTCTAACAATTACCCTTACCAGGACGTATCGTGTTACACAGTAACTGGGCTGCGGAGGTCAGATAGGCAGTCACTCCATGTAAAATACTTGTATTCGGCTGCATCCGGTTAGACTGGAAGCCGACCCCAACACAGTTGGGAAAAGGTTGGGTAGATGATGATGAGTGTAACTAGAGAACAATGCTTATGCAAGTATTTGAAAATTTTAAAATGACAGATTTAATCTGGTACGAAATCTAGTTTTAAATATTCTAATCAATCTTTAGCATCGTTCATAAACTCTGAAACACTGGCATGAAACTGGAACAAGTGAAATTAACTGTGCCAGAACGGAATATATTCAATAGCTTTCTCAAGACAGTCATTTTGCCTGTTGCCATGATGAAAAGTTAAGCCAGTCAGCCATGTTGGAAACAGGGTACGGCCAGAGCATCTACAGTCTACACTACACTTTATCCGTTTTCTGTTACATTCTATTGTTTAATGGTGCTGCTGCCACTGATATTTGAAACGCAGAATGTAACCCCTACTACTTACCTAAGTATTTTGAAACAAGAGACCACTCCATGAAATCCTTCAATCTACCTCGTCAAAAGTTTTCCACGGCAAGATAACCTAAGGATTACATAACTCAAACGTATCGACTGTTTCAGTGCACTTCTCGGCGGTTATTTAGTAAACACGCTGTAAACATTCACGCATGCACGCTTCGGGGAAACTCGGGCGCAGCCGGTTATGCATTTCGCGTGCGCTAGCGCAAACCAAACTAGCTGTTTACTTTTAGAACCATTTTAGAACATTAACATACGGATTTGGAAAGCCTTGGCTTGAATTGGATGGATCCGGAACGTCCTTGTTTTTGTTTTTGGAATGCTGTGGAAAATTGTAAATGAAAAGAACATGCTTTGAGGAAATTTGGCTGCATTTCATCCTATTAAAGATTTTTTTTTTTTCGTTTTTCTGTTATTAGCAAAAGTCAAATCATCTGCGAGTGTTTTAAATATGTAGAGTATAATGGACTGGTGTCCGCAAAAACGCGCTTGGGCGTAAGCGCGTATTTTTCGTATGGGTGGGAAAATCGGTTGTAAAGATGTAGTAACTAAAAGATTTTGCCCTTAGCAATACAACTTCTACTCATGACAATAAACTGTAATCATGAATACAACTGCTAAACGTGGTAACTATAGTTTGACCGGGACCGCTGTTCCGCGCTTAGAAATGCGCAGCGATGCGGAGGACAGAGTTGACGAATGAGCGGCGGGTAGGACGCTGCGCGCCGTGATCATTGTCGAATGAGCAGCCTGCACTGCCCCTCGTCTCACCGCGCACACACCTAAGGCGCGAAACAGCGATGTCGGTCAAACTATAAGCCTATTGTATTCTGTTATATAATATTTACAAAGAATCTGCAGAACAATACCTACCTAAATTACAAATCCTTATCAATTCATAAACTCAAGATATATCATAATTTTTTCCTTTTTTATCCTCTTATTTCATCTGTTCACCTTGCCAGCGTTATCGCGTTAGACGTGTGATAAGGAAATCCAATTTGTCACAAACGATTGGACTTAGAACTGCACCCTAATTGCGTAACGCACTTTCAATCACAATCCGAATGTTTTTTTTTGAAGGATATTGCTAATCCATTGCTTCATATGTTCGAGAAATTTGTCTGGTCAACAACGTAAATAACGCAATGAATGTTGTTGAACTGTCAAAATGAAAGCCAGTGTTACGCAATTAGCCCGCTGATAAGGACAAACATCTGATTCACTGCAGCTATGCGCAGACGCAACGCACAGCGTGAACACGCATAGAACTATTGTAAACTATTTAGTCTACATATTAATGTCTTCTAGCTTGTTTAGTCCATACTAAGGTAATTTCTCATAGCTGTTTATGATGAAACTAACTTTGGAATGCATTCATACAATACTTTCTGTTAACAGGCGTTTCTAAATACACTAATGCCCGTTTTCATCTTCACTAAGTGATACTTAAATAAATCCCTAAATAAAAGTGCACTGTCGGATTTTCAACGCTAGGTTCAGCACTAAGAGTTGAAAATCCAACGTGCAGTTTTAAGGTGAAAACGGGCATTAGAGGCTTTGATTATTTAAATGTCTAGATAGAGTGTTGCGCTGCAAAAGAACTAAACCAAACAAGCCAACTGTGTTATGCTGGTGTGCATGACAGATACGTCTTACACTCGCGCCACGTCATTCTGCTTTGATAATGTGAATGCATTTAGCGGCCAACAGTTGGACGCTATTATTTTAGGTAGCTTTGAGTGTCTAGCCAGACATATTTATATCTTTTCTTAAAGGCATGTTATTTTTTGCACGAACTTTTCAGCACACCAAAAATCTAAATTGATTTTCCATCTAAATTATTGACATTGCATTTATGTCATACATTGCTTGTTAAAAACATCTTAAGAGGTTGCAATCAGATACTTGGTAACGCGGCAATGTCGTAAATAACTGTCAAATATTTCGCTGTTTTCATTAATTTGTCAATATTACATTAAAATATTGATCGTGAATTGCAATAATTAATATCGTAACACGTGTAACGTGAATATTAAAGCATTAAGTCCGTTTTTGTACATTTTATATTGCGTTGCATAAAGTTAATAATTAATAAATATTCAGTTTTTGGTGCAAAATACTTAGCTTGTCAAAAAGCCAAAAAGACTCAAACTTGTTTTGTTTTTAGTCAAACCAGTCAAACCTGTTTTGTTGTTTTTCATTTTAATTAATATGTTTTATATAATCTACGAATCTACGAATGTTGCTCTATTGTATGCTACAATTGGTATATTCATAAGAACCTGTTAACGTTTATTATTTTAGGTAATACGTTGGCATACCTATTGTAAATAATAAAAATAATCAACATCCACTAACCTTGTGGAGCAGTAATGAATCGTTCGCTCCGTAACGCCGTCAGCTCACTGACGATCCGCCGAGCTTCGGGCGCCTCCGTCAGGAGACAGACCTGGTCCAGGTCGATGTCTTCCACCGTGATGCCTCTGGTCACCGCGTCATAGATGAAGCCAAGTTGTCGGCTGCAACAAAACGTTGGTGTTTAGTTTTGATGAAAAGTAAATGCGAAAGTTCTGGGACAAAGTTCAGGAATTGGGCGGAAGAAGAAAAACTTTTGGTTTCCATTAAAGTTTTAGGTGGGTAGCACTATAACACATTGATATATGTTCAGTCAATAGAAGTAAATCTTGCGAGACAGAAGAAAATGGATACATACTTCGAAGAGGTCACAAAATGGTTATGTCTTGAGAGGGACGGAAGTAAAATACACTCAGACGATGACAAATCATATTGAAATTATAATATGGATGTGAAATTGTGAGATTTTTTTAAATATTTTTGGAACGAAGTTCTTTAACGCTGCTTGCAGTAGGAGTACACTGGTAGAATAGTCACGAGATAATTCGATGGAGAAAATGTGAAATTTGGTCAAAATGAAAATCGAAGATGGCGGTTGCCAACATTTTCAGATATTTCGTCATGAGTGTCGTTTTCATGGTTTTCGAGGGCGCTAAAGCCAATAGTGCAGTCAAAATATAAATCCAAGAGCCGGGGTTGCGAGTTTGTCCGAAAGGGATATCGTGGCCCCGGCCCACAGGCAACGGAAGGAACACGGGTGGGTTTTAGTCAGTAAAAGTCTGACACGCCCTCCCGCTAGAAGTTATTTGATAATTACCCAACCTCAAAAAAAAAAAAAATGGCAGCTGAGAAAATTATCTTTTTATTTTATATTTTATGTGAGAAGGAACTTTGTTCCTGACGGGGGTCCCCCGACTGCACACATATTTTTTTCATATGACTAAAATCCGTTTGTTATCTATGTAGTCAAAGCAAAAAAGTGGATGACAAGGTTACGAACATCAACCAGCTGATACTAATAATCATTTTCTAGCGACCTTTACTACAATTTGAACTTTGAAATTTTGATAGTGTTGTATCAAAGTCACAAAGTTTATACTAACTACAACTAATATAAATTAATCACGCAATAATTAACACATTCAATTAGCTCCCGGCTGGCACAATAAAATTAAATGATAACATAATTATTGTTATCAAAGTCGGCTTCAGTTTATATTCAGATTGGCCGTCATAATTGTTATATTATATTGGTGTCAAAGTGTAAAATATAATTGTAGTTATTTGCTGGGGATACTCCGGCTGGATAGCCTAATTGTCTGTGAGATATTTTTTCATACAATTTATATATTTACGAAGAAAAGAACAAACCCCGTACATAAGTTTAGTGGTATGAGGAACAGGGTCTAAAGTGCAATCATCCACCATAGAAAAGGGAGCATCCCCCGACCAGACGGGTGTCGTGTCTGGCGGGCAACTGCCCAGAGGTTGCAATCGGGAGCTTGTGTATATGTCCATCGCGCGGTAAACT
Source organism: Agrochola lota (assembly GCA_947364205.1). Classification (NCBI taxonomy): domain Eukaryota; kingdom Metazoa; phylum Arthropoda; class Insecta; order Lepidoptera; family Noctuidae; genus Agrochola; species Agrochola lota. Next base: position 3,450,625 of record OX376225.1, on the reverse strand, counting down.
CTAATTGCGCGATGCAGGATTTGTGTAACGTCAGGATGTTGTGTGACGTCAGGTCTTTGATGCGTAGTTCGCATGTGGCGATGTAGATGCCGTCACAGAAGAATTGTAAAAAGTTGCTCTTGACTAACTTCTTATGATTCTGCTAATTGACACTGCAATTCACAATTTGTGAACCATTTTATGAATCTCAATACAAAACTGTCAAACAGATGACTTCCGTACTATGAGATTGTAGACAGGTAATATTTTGAATTGTCAACTTGTGATCATTTTGTGATTTGAAATATGATTCATATTATAAAGGTGAATCCGCAGTTGCAGCCCGCCAAATTCAAATTTTCTTACGTTTTTTGCAGTTTACCGGTCAGTCTTGATCAAAATACGTACATGATTCGCGAACAAATTTCTTGTGGAAAAGTTCATAAGTAACAAATCTAACTTAAAGAGATGTATTAATGATTCCAATGATTATAATTCTGTAAATACATACCTGTTATAGTTGCGAATCATATTTTGATCAAGATATAACCTGACACTGACCTGCAAATTGCGAAAAACGTAAGAAAATTTTAATTTCGCGGGCTACAACTGCGGATTCACCTTAATCTAATTCGATACTAATAAGTTACGGAGGAGCTCGTGGCTACTTAATAACAGCAGTACGATGGTCCGTGCATGGGTTACCTGTTCCGTGTCTCGGAAAGCACGTTTTAAGCCGTTGGTCCCAGCTGTCATTCGTGGAACGTTACGGGTCGTCAGAATGTCGGTCTTAACAAGGGGTATCGTTTTACCAAGTTACTGGGTTGTTGAGGTCAGATAGGCAGTAGCTCCATGTAAAATACTGGTATTTAACTGCATTGGGTTAGACTGGAAGCTGACCCCAGTGTTGGGAAAATGCTAGGCAGATTGATTATGAGAACGATACGACTCAAGTTGCCTTTTTAGACTCCCAGTAGACCGCAAGTCGGTAAGTAGTAAGATTCAGACTTTCAGCTGGCCTAGCGTATAGGTGTTTCAATAGAAAAAGACACCAGCTTAATACTGGTTTTGTTACCACTGACGTGTGACCTAGTACAAAGCTTTATAAGGTACCTACTTAAGTATCTGCATACGCTGCATTGCTACAACACAAAAACAATGCTGAACGGTGATTTTTATACAAAATGAGGCCAAATGTCACACAAGTAATTGTATTATAATTTTCTATTATTTCATAAGAACTATTTTCGCTACAGACTTTCTTTGATAAAAACCTCTTTATATTTTTCTCTGGTAAACGACTTCTGTCCTAATCTCTATGGTCCCAATGCCTAAAACATTTCCAATCACAATACACTCTTTCAGAGTATTTCCACCAAACTTTTATTTGGCGTACTATATAATAGTCTTCTATTGCTTTTCAAATATTTAAAGCATTTCGAGACAAGATCTTACTACGGGGTCACGTCAGGCAAGTTAGCGAAACTCCACTGACGCGATGGATATCGATACCAGAACATGATAAAACAAAAAAAAAGACAAGACGCCATAGATACACTGTCTCCACGTCACTTTACAGTCTATTTTTTATCAAATAAGCCCTCCATGTCCAGTTGTCCACACTAACAGGCCGTGCAATATTAATTCGAAAGTTAATTGAATCAAATGGTCACTGCGGCAATCGATTATGGACTTCAATTCTTTATGAGAGCATGACGTACATTTGAACCGAGCGGAATTTCTAAAGGGAATTAAAACGATGGCAGGATTTTCTGGCCCGTTCTTCTCCATAGGAACCTACTGAAATGAAATTGTTTATCCTGTAAATAGGATATCGGAATCACTTTTACACGTCATATAAAAATTATTTAAAAAATAAGCTAGATGAGGTCGGTGTTTCCTATCTGACTACTCTGAGAAGAAAGGCCGAAACAAACTCAGAGTTCGCAGTCTCTTTTAAAGTCCAGACATAATCTTGGTCAAGTCATGTGAGGACCATGTAGATTAGTGTCTGAAATGGTCTTTTGAGGAAAGAACCACACAGATTCGAGTGGACCTGTCCAGTCAGTGCAAGCATTTGTCAGTAATCGTGGAGCTCAACTCAGAACTTAAGGAGCTCAACTCGACGAACAATACCAAAGACAGGATATTTGGGTAGGCCGCATCAACTACTTAAACTGCCAGACCATCATTAAAACTAACTGAGAAAGAAAGAAATAAATGAAAACGAAAAAAAGAAATAAAAAAAAATATCCACTTAGTCCTCACATTCACAATAATTAAAATAATATAATACTTTACAAAGTAATCGTGTCATTTTGAATATAAATTTCAACAATGTCAATGTGTATATAAAACTGGTTTATTGTGATGTATAATTAAAATGTCAAATTTTATGTTTTTCACAAGGCTTAGCAGAGCGAGCAGCTCAATCCCAAGCTTTTCTATCTTCTAAATAATCAGAAATGTTATAGTACCCTTTTTTACAAAGCTTGGTTTTAATCGTTTAATGGGTAAGTTTCGAATGTCAATGGGAAGTTTGTTGTAAAAGCGTATACATTGACCCATGAACGAGTTGCTTACTCTGTGGAGACGCGTGCGATGCACAGCAAGGTTGTGTTTATTCCTGGTGTTTAAACTATGAATATCGGGCTACTACACATTGGTATGGGCAACTAGCTTCATCTTTCTGACTGCTCGACCCCTTGACAATTCAAAACTGCCTGGAATTGGTTTAATTGACATTAATGCTTTGAGTTTGAATTTGATGATAAACTTGAAAATCACTTTGGTGGTTAATTGATTCAGGCGTGACCATGCAGAAATCCATCATAAAATACAATAGCCGTAGATATATTTAGTAATCTATTGCGCATAGCTATTCCTAAAGAGTCATAAAAATACCCTGGTAGTAATCGACACGTTTTCCACCTCTCAACGAAGCATCCTCGGGATGACGATTAACTTGTGGCGAACCCGAACACGGCGTGTTGCCACGCCGAGCGCCGGACGCAGAGTGGGCCATACCGGCCGTCAACCCCACTTTAAGTCAATCGATATCCTGAGGATGCCTCGTTGAGGTCGGCGCAACATGTCTTTTTCTTCCATGCTTCTATATTAGTCGTCATCTCGATAGTCACCCTTTTTCTAGTCTTACAATTTTTCACACAGTCCATCCATCGTTTCTATGGTGTTCCCCTACTCTTATAGCCACATTCTAACTCAAAATATTCCTCACGACATTTTCCTCATTCCTCCGCATTTCTTCAGCACAGCAAAAAAAGAAAACGCAATATTTCACTATAACCAAGCTTAGCAAGCAGATTGTAAGTGCAGTTTTGTTATTAATAACAAACAGCAAGACGCTGCAGTTTCCTCTTGTCTAGACCCACTTTCGACTGGGCTCTCGTGGGTGTCACTAGTCCAGGAGCCGTGAAATGGAGACGTTTGATTACAAGGTAAAATAGCACCATAGATATTGAACTAGTTATAACTACTAAAGTGGTCGCAAGCGCTACTGCGAAGCATGAGGAGGTCCAATTTCCGGGTCGCACAGTGTTATTGGGTTTTCCATCTGGAATTTTTCAGTAGCAGCCCGGAGTGGGATTTGTGCCCGGTTGATGGCAATACGCTCGCCGCTCGCTTACATGGGAGTTCCATGTAACGGGGGCGATATATATGTACGTATGTTATAACTACTATAAAATAGAAGCACTTTCCAGTAGAAATACGGAAAATTAATTCCGATAAGATTAAAAATCTTGAGTAGTTAGATATACTCGTAATACCTACTGTGTATCAGAAAAACATGGTCATGAAATCATGTTATTTTAACGTTCTTGTGTAATATTATTTTCATGGCTTTTTCGTGTTTTTCAGTACTTTGGGATAAGTAAAACTTGAAATGTACTGTACGAAATACAGTACTGGATTTAATGATAACGATATGTAAACAGTGGCAGATAGGTTCTACGAGTTCCGTAAGTGATTCGTCAAAACTTGGCTAATCAGCCAAGTTTTCTTCGTCTTGTCTCTTTTTCGCCCCCGAATATAAATGACATGCCATCCTACCTCCACATGTCTTCTAATAATGTGACATTGTGCCGTTTTTGAACATCGAATATGTGGGTAGCTAACCTGACTCGTTATCAGAGGTAGATCCTCTGATAATGAGTTATGTGCAGGTAATAGTTAGTAATCAATTCATGCGAGGTGATAACGGACATATCATTTTACCATAATATTATATACGTATGTTGGTACTCTCTCTCAATCCGACTCTGCTGGACAGCGTTCGGGATGTTACGCAATATCTTCTCGTCCCACATACCGGAGTGTCTCAAGACGAAAGTGATTGTCCAGTACGTGTAGCCAGTGTTGACATATGGCACTGAAACGTGGTCGCTCACAATGGGCCTTAATATTAGAAGGCCAAAAGCCACCCAAAGGGCAATGGAGAGGGCTATGCTTGGAAATGAAGAGATCCGCAGGAGAAACAAGGTAACCGACATAGACCGAAGCAAGTTTGCAATGAGCAGATTGCTGTCAGAACGGATGACCGATGGAGCCGAACGGTTCTGGAGTGGCGATTTGGCGATCGCGAACCGGAAGACTTAGCGTTGGAAGGCCTTCCACAAGGTGGACCGATGACATTGTGAAGGCCGCAGGAATCCGCTGGATGCGGGAAGCACAAAACCGGTCGAAGTGGCGGTGCTTGGGGGAGGCCTATGTCCAGCAGTGAACGTCTTACGACTGAATGATGACGTTGGTAGTCTGACATTCGTAGTGGAACACTGTATCCGGCGAATGAGAAAAAAATGACAGAGGCATGAAAAACGTAATCTTGAATCTCAAAAAAACTATTAGCGAAATCCAAGAAGAGAATAATAGTAACACTGACAAAAAGGACATATTTGAAGATACATCAAACCATTTTTTTCTATGCTAATTTATCAATAATGCATCAAAACATCGCAGGATTAATAAACAAGGCAGACCAATTGCTTTTGCATCTGCTTGAATTTCAAAATCGCATAGATGTAATCTGCGTGACTGAACACTTCATGGAAACTGGATATGAAGACTTTCTCACTATACCTAATTATAAATTGGCAGCTTGTTACTCTAGAGACACAAAAAGAGGGGGAGCGTGCATATCAATTAAAAATGAGCATCAGTATAGAGAGCTTGAAGATATAAAGAAACTTTCTATTCAGGGAGCTTTCGAGTGCTGCGCAATTGAATTGATACAGCACAATATTATCATTGTATGTATTTACAGAATACCTAAATCAAATAATCTTGAAATTTTTTACTCTAAATTAGATATTCTCTTGCCCAAGATTTGTTATAAAGCGCGCAAGAATGTTATTATATGTGGTGACTTTAACATTAATACATTGAAAAAAAATAGAACTTCCATTGAGTTTACTAACTATCTATTAAGCTACAATCTAAAGTTGCAAATTGACCAGCCCACTAGGTTACAAAGCAACACATGTATAGACAATTTTGCGCACAATTTTTCACAAAAATGTATCCACGATATAATTGACCTTAACATGTCAGATCACACCGCTCAAATTTTAAAGATTCCCGTAAAAAGGACTTGTACAATAAACAGTTGGAATATAACAGCCCGTGATTATAGTTACGATAACCTAATGAAATTTAGATTATGTTTATACCCTTTATCGTTTTGTGAAGTTTATCAAGCAGATGATCCTAATGTAGCGTACGATAGCTTTATTCAAACATTCCGTCTGTTTTACGACTTGTGTTTTCCCTTGATTAACAAAATAATAAAGTTAAAAAGGAATCCGAACTGGTTAACACCCGGACTAAAACGCTGTAGCAAAAATAAGAGACAGCTTCTTTGGCAACTAAGAGCAAAACCCAATAGCAATAACTTAACTAAACTTAAAAATTACTCACAAAGACTTAATAAAATAATAAAACTGACACAAAAGGCAAAAAATAATCATAGGATAATGACATCAACAAACAAATCAAAGGATACATGGAAGATCATAAACGAAAATAAATACTGTCCTCCCCATGAACACATAACGGAAATACGAAGGAACGGTGTTACAATAACAAACCCCTGCGATATAGCGAACGCATTTAACGATCACTTTGTGGATCAAGCAGAATTACTTGCAAATACCTCAAAATCTGCAAGTTATGAGACTCCAAATTCATGTTGCGAATCAATGTTTTTAGCCCCAACTACACCTGATGAAGTCTATCGAATAATACAGAATTTAAAAAACAAAGTTAGTGTAGGATATGACAATATTTCAACAAAGGTATTAAAATTTGTTTCCGATGTTATAGCTGGCCCCATTTGCCACATTATTAACGTTAGTATCTCTTCTGGAATATATCCTGATAAACTCAAGCCAACAATAATTAAGCCCTTATTTAAGAAACATGATAAAACTGATATCAATAACTACAGACCCATTGCTCTGATACCAGTAATATCAAAAATATTCGAGAAAGCTATTTATCACCGTATAGATTCCTTTTTCACGAAACACAATCTCTTAGTAAAGGAACAGAAGGGTTTTAGAAAAAATAAATCTATAAATCTGGCTATCTATGATTTCCTTAATATTATAATGACAGATATCGATAAAAGAATTCCTATTAGTGCTATATTTATGGACATGACGAAGGCTTTCGATTTAGTTGATCATAATACTCTCCTACGGAAACTTAATGCGCATGGAATAAGGGGAAAAGCACTTTCCCTTATACAATCTTACCTGGACAGTAGAACACAGTGTACGGAAATTAAACGAATTTCTATAAAAGAAAAAAAGGAATTTAAATATGTATCCGAAAAACGTGAAATCATTTTTGGCGTACCACAGGGCAGCGTATTAGGACCGCCATTATTTTTGGTTTACATAAACGACTTCCCAAAACATGTCAGTTTTCCTATGGTTCTTTTTGCTGATGACAGTACGATCATTGTTAGACAAAATAAAAATAGTGACTATGAATGTGACATCAAAGACTCATTGCAACAATCAATTAATTGGCTTGACCATAATAATTTGAAATTAAATTTAAGTAAGACAAAAATTATGCAGTTTAGACAGAGAGTAACTACTCCTGACATAAATATATTAATTGACGATAACAAAATTGAAGAAGTAGAACATATAAAATTTCTAGGTTTGACTATTGACTCTAAACTGACTTGGAAAGAACATGCATCAATCCTCATAAAAAAATTAAGTCGCTTCGCCTTTGCTCTATTCAAGCTTAAGAAAGTAGTAAGTCAAAACCTGAGACAAATCCTTCACTGTCCAGGCTGCTCGTTTATGGAATGCATTGCCAGTTGAAATAAAGCGTGCGCAATCATTACCTGTGTTTAAGAGGCTCGTGAAGGAACATTACTTGTCGTTGTGATCTTGTTCTCATAACTGTAATTATCTAGTGTTCTTATACGTATATATTTAGTATGTATGTATTTATGTATCTATTATTTAGGATATGTATTTATCTATGTATCTATTCTAGTATATTGTATACTTATAATTTGCACCAACGACAGCCCCATTTTATGTCCAGGTAAATCACTGTCCATTCTAAGGTTGCCTGGAAGAGATCGCGGAAAGCGATAAGGCCGCCCATTGTATATTTTGTAGTGTTTGATTAAGTATTTTTTTTGTTATGTATTTTTGTGGTGTACAATAAAGTATATATAAATATAAATATAAATAAATATAAGTCAGGCAGCTGTTATAGCTGCATATTATGGCTATGTAGATTCCACATTACGATACGGAGTAATTTTTTGGGCAAATTCATGTGAGAAAAATAACGTTTTTAAAGCTCAGAAGAGGTGCATTAGATCGATGTGTAATTTAAAACAAACAGATAGTTGTAAACCTCATTTTAAATCCCTTAGGATATTGACATTACCTTGCCTTTATATATACGAGACTGCATTGTTCGTCAAGAAAAACAGTAAATTATTTAAAAAAGCTTCTGAGGAACGTTATAGATCAACAAGACCGGAATATCGACACGAACTATGTCTAAGAGCCTCAAAGACGGCCCTTATGCATAAAAGCATTATCTGCATGGCACCAAAAATATATAATAAAATACCAAATGCTATCAAAGATTTGAATTTGATACAATTTAAACGAAAACTGAATGATTTTTTAATTGAAAAATGCTACTATACCATTGGCGAATTCCTTCTTGACAAAGTGTAAAAACTGACAATTATATATTTATGCTTGACTAACTGATTGTATTTTAATTTTTGTAATAATAATTAATTGTAGGTATTCTAATATGATGTTATCTCAATTTTGACATTTTTATTTAATATATCAATTCTCTTTTGTTTGCATTTCAATGTAAATCAATTTTGACATTTTTGTTTTGTATTTCAATGTAAATCAATTTTAATTTCTGATATTGTTAAAACGTGTATGCCTAATGGGTAGCTTTTTGAGTTTCCATAAAATTACTGTAAGACCTGTTGTATCACCAAAAAGCACACGAATAAATACTTTGACTTTGACTTTGACTTTGAGATTATTTAAATAATAAATTGATGCATGATCTCTATGTGCTACAGACGTAATTGCCAAACTTGTGTCTTATTGATGGCAAACAAAAACATTGTTGCAGCAACATGTTTTTAACCCCCGACGCAAAAAGAGGGGTGTTATAAGTTTGACCGCTATGCGTGTGTGTCTGTCTGTGGCACCGTAGCTCTTAAACGAGTGAACCGATTTGAATGCGTTTTTTTTATTATTTGAAAGCAGATTTTCTAGCGATGGTTCTTAGAAATTGTTTATCAAAATCTGTTCAGCCGTTAGAAGATTATCAGGTCTTTTGTGGTTGATGAATGGATGTGAGCGTCTTCCAGAGGTCTGATCGAATTGAAATTTGGTATTCTGTTATTTGAATGATATTAGAAGAACATAGCAACCTTGAACTGATGCTGCAGCATCACCTGGAATTTGCAGGATACCCAACTCCCTCACCAACTTACAGTACAGGTATCGTGTTTGGGCTCATTGGAATGGTCTCAATTAATGTATATATGGTTGGTAGATATGGTATACAATGGTTATAGATAGATGATGAACAGGGTCTGGTGATGAAGTAGGAAAGAGAAATGAGGAAATGTTTGTGTCGGGGGATTTTTTTTTATTTTAATATAATTTCACTTGTATAACATGTAACATGCAACAATGCAATGTGTGCAACATGATGTGCATTGTAGACTTATCATTAATACGAATAATACGAGGCAATAATTTGCGAAGGTAAGGCTCAATAACATGCCAATATTTATTCGCTTCGCTACGAAGCCTATGGCGCTAGAAATAGTTTATTGATTTAATAGTTATTCTCGTACACTTGGCGGAAGAAGTAACCTTTCTAAAGAATGTTTTCCTCAGTCCATCTGCCTAGCCTTTTGCCCAACTATGTTGGTGTCGGCTTCCAGTCTAACCGGATGCAGCTGAATACCAGTATTTTACATGGAGCGGCTGCCTATTTGACCTCCATAACCCAGTTTTTGGGTAACACGATACTCAATATATTTGCTTCCATATGTGAACTTATACGTAGATGGTAGGTTTTACAAAATATTTATAATCATTCTGGAACCTGTCGGGCACAGCAAAAGTAGGAGAGAGGAAGAAGGCTTTTATTTGACTACTTACTTAGTTGTTATTTTAATTATATGGTTATTATTTTATAAAACTTGTAATTTAAATATTCATTGATATTATAATCCTTGTATTTGGCAGATAAATTTTTAGTCGGTTATTAAAAAAAAAATCTGCTGCTCCATACATTTTGATCGCGTAGGTATTCCACTTTTCTATAAAACAGCAGAGATTTTTTTTAAATAACCGATGAAAAATTTCAACGAAGAGGGGTTCAAAATCATGTACTGAATCCATTGTAAAAGTTTTGGCGTCGATTTCCCACCCTGTATAATTGTTTTAATTTATTTATGAATAAATATTAAGAGATTAAGAATAATAAGTATTAAGAGCGTTTATTAAAAAATAATCAATATTTTATTTCCCTAGTTAGCCACATTTAATATTTCCATACAGTACAGTACATATTGCCAAATAAATGAAAACAGGTAAATATTTGACAACTATTTGCGACGTTGCCAACATTTAGGATACCCGCTCGTAAAAAACACCCCTTGGTAAGACTGATTATCAGACTCTTGGGCTTCTGACTATCCGTAACAACTGTCAAAGATACAAAGAATGAAGAATGTTTTTATACTAGGCGATAATTTATTCAAAATTCGATATAAAATCGTTAATCACTTGGCTATGAAGGAATTTATAATCTAATCAAACACGTGCAGTGCATCGATCAACTGATTTTAATAATGTATTATTGTGTGTAGTCATCATAGAGTATGTAGTCAATGGCTCACAAGATCTGTACGTTGCGTCTTACTGACCGAAATATTTGAGCGGAGACACAAGTTTGTTATTAAACATAAAAGGACACAGCGGATCGCTAGGTAACGACGCAGCTGACGAACTTGCTAGACGAGGATCCAGCACGGCAGTCTGTGGACCCGAGCCTATCGTACCCATCCCCTTCACCCAGATACGAAGGTGGCTACAGGAGTTCACCCACACTCAAGCGGAGCACTGGTGGGCCTCAACACCGGGCTGCAGGCAGTCCAAGGAAGCCATGCCATCTTTGGATACCGGGCTAACCCGGCGTTTACTACGCCTGGATAGGAATGGCCTGCGCCTGGTGACGGGGACCATCACGGGCCACTGCTCGCTGAACAGACACTTCCACACAATGGGCATAACGGACAGTCCTCTGTGCAGGGCGTGCATGGCTGAAGAAACCGTCGCGCACGTGCTTTTTGAATGCAAAGGCGTCACCCAGATTAGAACAGAGACCCTCGGGACACCCAGATCTTACACAGATGTTCTGAACAGACCAGGAGATTTAATCAACTTCTGGAGGGAGCTGGGCTGGTTGGAATAGCCACCAACGGCCGCTATGGCCCACGCACAATGGTCCACTGAAGGACTAAGTGCGGAAACCAAACTACATAACATAGACATTGTTATTAAACAATAATTAGTGTTTGAAAAACATATTTTTTTTCTGGAATTATAGCTTTTTTCTTTGCATTTTTACAAGCACTTTTGAACGGCCAATCGTGTGTCGCGGCAATATTATGAAAATAATATGAAAAGCGTCTCATAAATGTCTCTTGCCAATTATGTGCGAGCGAAAGGGCGTCTCAGACTCTTACTAGACTCTATTATACGGGTGGGTTTTAGTTTTAGTTGCCTTTTCGTTGCCAGGAACCACGGTCCCTTTCGGACTTTCCCGCGACCCCGGCGGCATCGGTCCTAGGTTACAAATACGGCCGAGTACACGATCATAAATAATTTCAATATATACACGATTATAAATAATACTCGTAATAATAGTTAACTAAGGCGGTAACCCTGTACAAAGGGCAAAAACGCAAGTGTTTTCAATTAAGTAATTTTTACATAACATAAAAATCACGCTTATACTTCGAAGTTGTAAGCACAGGTGTTTAGTACACCCACATTTCTCCAGTAAAGGCGAAAGCGTCAGGGTAGCCCGCGAAATTCAAATTTTCTTAGGTTTTTTGCAATTTGCAGGTCAGTATCAGGTTGTATGGGCACGCCACAATTGTGGCGATAGGTCCCCTCTTTGAGGAGTGGCTAGAGAGGCGCCACGGTGTCCTCACCTTCCGCCTGACGCAGGTCCTCACCGGACACGGTTGTTTCGGGAGGTTCCTGTTCCGTATAAGGCGGGAGGAAACGCCCGGTTGTCACCACTGTGTGGAGTGGCGATCTCTCGCGTCCGGCCCTGGTTCAGGCCATGGTCCGGAGCGAGAGTGCATGGGAGGCCGTCACTTCCTTCTGCGAAGCAGTAATGCTCGCGAAGGAGGAGGCGGAGCTCGCGAGGGAGAGGCAAGATTTGCGCCCTCGCGCCCCTAGTCGCCGCAGGAGACGCCCCGGGCTTCGGGAGTCACGAGCCGACTTCCGGCCACCGTAGGCGCGGGCTTCCGGACGGTGAGCAATGGGTAGCTCGCCGTCCGATTAGGACCAGGTCCGGGTCGACGGCACATTGTGTTCCACGCGCGCCTCAGAGATGTCAGCACCAACTGACGGGGTCCGTAAGGGCCAATGCCTGCCAGGATTGCGAGTTTGTCCGAAAGGGATATCGCGGCCCCGGCACACAGGCAAAGGAAGGAACACGGGTGGGTTTTAGTCAGTAAAAGTCTGACACACCCTCCTGCTCCGGCCAGAGCGAGAGAAGTTATTTGATAATTCCGACAACCAAAAAAAAAAAAAAGTATCAGTTTTTATGTTGAACTAAATATGATTCGCGGCCGTATCAAATATAAGTATATTATATTTATAAAATTATTAACAAAATCTCTAAATTTATATAATCCCATTGAATGAATATAAATAAAATTTAATAGATTATTCTAACATAATGAGTTGTATTGCTGATTCTAATGATTATAATTCTGTAAAGCCATATTTGTTACGGCTCCAAAACATAGGCGCGACGCAAAACTAGTAGAATTCAATTTCTACGAAAACTTCATGGAAATTGTTTTACCAGAACCGCGACGCATCGTCGCGTCGTGCCTGTCTGCATGAGCCTTTACGGTCACGAACAATATTTTAATCAAGATACAACCTGACACTAACCTGCAAATTGTAAAAAAACGTAATAAAATTTGAATTTCGCGGGCTACCTTGGCGCATCCCACTTAAGTCCCTTGAAGTAAAAACGAGCCTATAAGGCATTTTTAAAAGGATATGAGATAAAGGATATAGACAACATTATATAGTCTGTTCCATAAGTATGGTATGAAAGTGTAAACAAATCACGTTCAGGTTAAATTCTTACGCAATAACTAACTTAAGGAAATCAGTAACACATTCATACTTATTCTGTATTTAGAAGGTTTAAGTTTTATAACTCACTACTTTTTCCAACATACTCGTATATTGTTTTAAAATTGTAAGTAACTGAAAATCATCGACGAAAATTGAGATTATAAAATAACCTCTTGTCAAATGGAAAAGTAGCGGTGGCACTGTGGTAACGGCCCCGACTTAGAAATTGTAGGTTGCTTTACTTTGTGTAAATAATTTCATCACCACTGCTCTCAAAACGGTGAAGGAAAACATCGTGAGGAAACCGGCATGTCCTAGAACCAAAAATTCGAAGACATGTGACATCTACCAACCCGCACTGGGCACGCGTGGTAGATTACATACAGTCCACTCCCTCTCACAAAGGCAACATTATAGTCTGATCATGTAAAAGGAAAACATCTTTAAGGTGATATTGGCACTAAAGGTCGTGCAAATATGGAAGACTTTTTCCTCATATTTTGTTCTTGACTTAATAGTTTCATCTGGAGATAAGTGATGACGTTATTTGAGATAAGGCACGATCTCTCAGGCTCAGCATAACTTATCCACTTTTGCTGTGGAGACTAGATAGGTTCAAATGTAAAGTATACTGCCCTGCTAAGCCGAAAGGCGTTATCTCAATCGGAGTAAGTTTTGAGAAAATTGACTTTTTGTAAATTGTAATTTAAGGAAACATAAGGATAAAAAAAACTTCTTAGTGGTTTTTTTTAATGTTTTAAGTTAGATAGCGTTATTTGGCTTATACCATTAGATGCGAAATTGTTATAGCTATTGAATGGTATTAAAAAAACTAAAAGGCCGTATCTCAGAGATACCGCCTTTCGGCTTAGCACGGCAGTATAGTACCTATCAACGATGCCATAGAGTACCACAGATACTAAAGGCATAGACAAATAACTGATGTTACGTCGGATGCAGACACGCGGATTAGGTACATATATTTTACTTTTTATTGTATTTCACACACCTATTTATTTTTATTTTGTTTGTTTAATTCTTTATCTATCTATCTGTCCGTAAAATTACTGCGGGCCCTATCAGAATACCAGCGCTGCGACATTTTAAATGTGGCAGCATCATGCTGAGATTGGAGCCTTTTGGCCTTGCGCAGGACTTCTTTCTTTAAATTTTAATGTTACTTTGTTTTTATTTATGTCAAGTGTGTTTTAAGTTTAATGTGTGATTTCCTGTGTGAGTCTCAATAAATAATTTTTATTTCTCTCTTTCATATTTATAAGCAAAAATCAATTGCCGCATGTATGACAGATTATCACTTGAGAACGGCTCGACCGATTTTCTTTTGTTGTGTTCGTGACTGTCAGGACAAGGTTTGTATGAAAGAATTTTTTGTCCAATCCATCGGAAAAGTCGGAAATTTGGATGGTATTTTTGTAGACATGTAGACATTAAATTCACCCGAGCGACGCTGGGCACGAACAACTAGTTTTAAATATTTTGCAGTCCTCCTCGATTTTATTTGACCTTGAGTGTAAAGCAGTTTCAAACCCTAGCAAATGATGATAATCTCACAATAATTATGCCAATTTGTACGTTTGTATAATGATATGGCAATATATTTACCTACATCCTACAAACGAACTTCACTCCACCAAGCTGTATCTACCTGACCGAACAGTCTACCTGAAAGAACCTAATTAACTGCAATCTGTTCTTTATGATGTTCATAAAGAACAGATTGCAATTAGGTTCTTATCTAGATTTGATATCGCTTTTGCAGCTGGGAAATTTCCCTAACAACAGCTCCAGTCTGTTTTAGGTATGTGATCCGTAGTCCATTTTGACGATTAGGTACACCCAAGAGGCCATCGAGCTCGTCACTAACAGACAGTCAAATGGCTATACAACAGTCACTATATAATGCAAATTGACACTCATTTTATCTTTCAAACCAGCTCAGAACGGAAAGATTTAATTATAAATTTTCAATTATAAATTCTATTTATGCGAGGAGCAATAAAAATGCAGTGATTTGGATGTGCATATCGCAGACGGAGTGCAAGAGCAAGGGAATTTACAAGGGCGTCTTTATTTATAAACCAAAGGACATTATCCTGTTGATAAACTTGTAACTTGTGACTCATTACATGTTTTGTTTCTATGCAGATGTGGGAAAATATCCGTGCGTCTGGTTTGACTCAGAATAGATGGCGGCTTTTGTTGATATCGTAAATGCTTTCGAGGAATTTCATTCAAGAATGGAATTTGAACTGGATATTGAGGATTAAGACCTAGTTACCAAATATATTATTATAATACGAGTAGCTCTAGGTACATGAATCCAGAAATGTCCCCAGAACGTAAATTAAATTGGATCTGCTATCTAATTACGCAACACATTTTTGTAAATGATTAAGACTAATCTGTTTTATTTTGACAGTTCAATAACATTCATTGCGCTATTTACGTTGTTGAGCAGATTTTTTTTCGAACTTATGAAGCAATGGATTAGCAATCTGTTAAAAACCATTCGAATTGTGATTGATCGTGTATTACGCAATTAGGGTACGTTCATAGATGTAATTTACATACTTCTAAAATGAGAGGCGACCCTAACAATATTCAAGAAAATATGACAAACAATACTTTCAGACATCCAAGATATGTGCTATAAAAACACGAGAAAAAAAACGAAGTACCTCACATAAACATGTTCCACATCCTACCCCTTTTCGCTCCCCAGCGGCACTATAAAAACCAATTACCCGACAGCCAACCGAATCATCAAATCGTACAGCTTGCCTGGCAGAATGGCAGACAAATACGAGTTGTTACCAACGTGCCTCCACACGTGACAGCGATTGGAGTCGGTCGGTATGTTACGTTATTACCATGAACAATCATTGTATTGTGAGGTTTTTGGTTGGAGATTTTAATGTTCAGTGGCTTCGTTCAGCCTGAAAGTTGTGTTGTTCTGGAATGGAGAACTGGTTAGAATGGAAGTAGACTACACTATGTATTTTGTAATTACCAAGTATGTACCATCGCGGTCAAGCATATTTAACCACTTTGAAAACAAAATCCCGCGCACACGATGACCACATATTCTGTTTACGGCCCTTTTTTTGTAAGTAAGCGTTACTACAGCGGCAGAGCACTGCAAGCAGGAATAGTCCTTACGGTGTTCAGATGTGCGTGTCCGCGATAGTACTTGTTAATTGGCTAGAACCTTGAACTTGAGCTTCAGAGAGGTTCGGCTCATTTTAAGGGTTTCCTGATTGGCAACTGCTAACCAAAGATTAGATAAGGATTACGTAGTAGGTGCGCGATAGAACATCAAATAAGATTACGAGAGCGAAAATTATTTTTCATGCCATTTAAAGAGCCCTGGTCTGGCTTAAATTTTTTGGGCCGTAGGGAGGCCAAAGAGTTTTCCACACCTTACGAGGAATATAGACGCGGAAATCAAACATTTGAAACTCTCAGACCAAATAAAACCAAGACATAGCGCTGTCAACAGTGACGTGAAGCCGTCTTCGTAAACATGTGTGCACTTAGTGAGGTGTAGTTTGATTGTAGTATCATTGTAAATGTATGCCGCCGGTGAGCGTGTATGCACAAGGCGGAGGTGTAGTTTTAGCATGTTTCACTGTATTACACGCAGCGCTCAGTCTTGGTTTTTTAATTTGGTCTAAGGTGAAACTACTAAGTAGCACATTCATTATTAGGCTTTTTAACGCAACCTCCATATTCGGACTTCCTACTATGTAAATGTTTCTGTGACATGGGTCACTAATGTACCCCACATCCTGTCTAATAGATGTAACGGTAGTTATATATCTCGTTTAACCACTAAGTGAATAATATTTTCTTTAGTATACATATTATAAAATAAAGTCGTTTTTCGCGTCTG
Organism: Agrochola lota; assembly: GCA_947364205.1. Taxonomy (NCBI): domain Eukaryota; kingdom Metazoa; phylum Arthropoda; class Insecta; order Lepidoptera; family Noctuidae; genus Agrochola; species Agrochola lota. The sequence goes on along the minus strand of OX376225.1, from coordinate 3,433,789 downwards.
TCTGTATGTCCGCGTTGTTCTTTTAAACCACGCAACAGATTTTAATGAGGTTTTCTAAATCGTTAAGAGAATTTATTCCGGAAGGTTTGTGTTTAATAGGTTAACATTAAAGTTACGTAAAACTAAGAAATCTCGATGTTTTGTCATAAACCGTGCGAAGCAGGAGCGGGTGGCTAGTAAAAGATAAATTACCTAAATTTTGTATTACGGCCTACTTCAGTAGGTATGCAACAAGTGTGTTCCTATTAAAGTGACATTGAACAACCTCATTAGGATAAGGGGTTTTATAACAGAAGGAATATCCGACCTCCTGCTATTCTGGTACCATAGCTTAGCCAATGACCTTGGGAAGGACGTTAACACTCATGAGCTGTCATGAACCGCGAGGGTGATGGGGGAGACGTTTCCCACTTGACAAGCCAATAGCGCAGCATAGAACGGGCAGTGGTGTTTTCCACTGGGAGTCCGGAACGTGTCTTTTGATGAGGTAAGGCCAGGTACTCTAGTTTTAGCCTGTAGGTGTATTTAAACCTTAACTTTCTCAAGAAGGAGGATATTCATAAGGACATCCTCAAACAAGAGCCAATGTTCTTTATAGCGCAGATCTACCAAGTACATGAGCATTATTCAGTCGCATGTTGTCGGGCTATTAAATAAAAGCCTTCGTGCTCTGCCCACGCGGCGTAATCCGCCAGCGTGACATCGCGCAACTGAACCGGTAGTTAGAACTTCTAATACCTGTAGCCTAGACTCTGATATGGAGAAATTGAAATAATCAATGATATCAGTCAGCAATTCTACTTCATTCTTTTTCGTGTGGTTTGTGACTAACCTGGGGGCCTACTCCCTAAATCCGTAATTTCGGCCCTCGTCTCTCCTCACTTAATGATAAATGGCTGTAAGTGCGACGGAGAACGAAGCGCCCGTAACGACGGTGTCAGAGAGTAGGCCCCTGGTGTCAGAGAATTCAGAGTTTTTATGCCGCTCATCGGCCTCTGACTTGGCTTTACATGCCGTCGAGAAATATCTCTCCGGCATGGCGGTTTCCTCACGATGTTTTCCTTCACCGTTTTTTAAGCAAATGATAGTTATACAATACGCAGATGAATCCGAAAAGTCAGAGGTGCGTGCCTTGGGTTCGAATTCGAGACCTATGACTTGGCAGTCCGACGGTCACACCATTAGGCTATCACTGCATATTCTACTGAAAGCAGCACCACGATCGTAACGCTTGCTCACTGCTTTTTGGCAATTTCCTTACTAGATTTTTCCTATATTTTTTTTGGGCAATAGATTTTGTTTTCTCCAAGATTGAATTAGAAAGTTCATAATATTAATATTGCAAAAGCCTTATCTACTTCCTAGGCTTCGACCCTGCACCGAGTGGTTAAAAGCCGGGTCTTCAAATCTTCGAGCCAACGCGAGATATAACATAGGTAACTCTATAGGACTTTTATTACAAGTCTTTTTATAAATCACATCTGTGTTTTGATTTCAATTAAACATGCAATCTAATCGCTACCTACTTATTATAAATATCTCAATTGTTACTGTCTTATCTCTAAATACTTGGAAACACGTGTTTTTTACCGTCACGTTGTATTCATAGCGGTTCTTGGCACGCAGACTATTTTACAGTGCTTAGGAACGAGCCGTAATGTATCGATGAAAGTGAATCAATTTACTACTGCAATAGTTATGTCTTATTTGTAAGAAAATGGATTCTAAAATAGGTTCTATTATTTATTACGTAGCGAATGATTTTACTTGGAATCAGTTGCTTAGAACTTCTGTTCTATAAAAACTGTCAGAAATAAGGGATTTCGCACACTAGACGGCCACGCGGTATTGTATGGTCTGCGCGGTATTGTAAGTGCGCCATTCGTATTGGTTTCTATAGTTTACCCTGATTGTGGTCGTGGCCGACTAGAGGGCGAAATCGCTTGGTCTTTCGGGTCGGAGCTAGGACAGGATTAGGCCGATTTTTTTCATAGGACAACTAGTTTTAAAACGAGTTTTCTATAATAAGATTATGCTTTTAGGAAAATCCTTCTCGAGATTAAACTGAGGTGACCCTTGCCAGAGCCCTTGCCCTAAGGTAAGGTATACTAACAAGAGGACCAAGTATATCTACAAAATGTTTTTTTTAATAATAATATTTCTAAAATAAAGGTTTTCAAAGGCTGTTTTTTTACCATAAAAAGTATTTTAGACCACTGCAATTAATGCAGGCAATAGGTCCACCTTGCAAAAAAATGTGGACTAACAATGTGCTTAATTAAAATAGAAATAAACACTATAATAAATTCATTTATATATTTTTTTAATGAAAGAAGCAGTACCTACGTGCTCTTCCTTCTTAGGGATCTCGCGCACTACACGGCCATGACCACGACCGCGGCCAGGTAAACTATAGAAACCGATACGAAATTGGTTGCAACGGCCAACTAGCCGCACACCATATAACACCACTAGACCGCCACGACAGTCGATGGTCGTGGCCGCCTAGTGCGTGAGATCCCTTAATGTATTTTTCTCTATTATGTGTTATGCGTGTAAAACATTATAATTAAGATCAACATACCTTTCTATTCGATCAGACAAGCAGTACTCCCACCGTTGGCTGTTGCACTTCCATTCCCTGACCCGCCTCAACACGGGCGAGTTGAGTTCATCACAAATGAGCTTCAGCGCGGCTTCCTCCAATACATCTTGTACGGCTATTAATGTTAACCTGGTGGAAATTAATTGATTAGAGTCTGTTGGGAATAGGATGTAGACTCATGTAGATAATCTTAGTGCTCAAACCTAGAACATCTACAGCTGTAAATGATAATGTCGTCAATTACACTTTAACAAAATCGTCTGGTTTATCAAAGTCGCATAAAATCAAATATGGGAGAAGCACATCGAAGCTCCTAACCACAATTACCGAATGCCATAGAATATAATGCTAGCGCAGTGGCCGAAATCCGCGACATGATGAATTATATATCAGCAGTGCTTTTCATCCTGGCCATGAGAAAATCAGGCATAAGTGTCATCAATACGATTCCAGTAGACACTCTGCGATCTGCCCAAAAGAAAACTAAGGACATTACGTGTCTTAGAGAAAGTTTAAGGAATATGGAATTTTATTCAACAGTGGAATTTTCTTTCGTGTAATTTCATTCTGTTAAAATATGATCATAACTCACAACTACTCACTCTAATGATAGTAATTACGTAATTGAATAGGCGCGTTGTTGTTAAACCGCTAAGCATTGTGAAGCATGACTGACAGTCTTTGTTACAACGACAGGAAACGTATAATAACGCACTGTAATACAATATAAACATGAAAATAACAACTTGTAAAGTGTACTACAGAATGTACAAAACAAAGAGGAGGTAAGAAATGTAGTGCTCAAATTAATTTCCTTCCGATGTAATCAAATGTAGTTTGACCGAAACCGTTGTACCGCGTCTTGGAGATGCGCGGCGAGGCGGGGGGCGGGAAGCCGTGGGCGTTGACGAATGCGCGGTCTACACAGGCGTCCCCGTCTCGCCGCGTACATACCTAAGGCGCGGTATAATGGTTTCGGTCAAATTATAAGGAGTTTGGTATACAAGTACAAACCTAATATCTGCAGTACCTATGTACCGGGAGTTGTGGTGCAAGTTGGGAGAGGCCGGTATGCAGCAGTGGACTGCATCTGGCTGAATTGATTGACTGACTGGGCTTCGAGTACTTACTAGTATCGTAAACGGCAATTGTAAAATAATAAAGAGTCGTGCAGACTGGCGCGATACCGGTAGTTGTTCTACCGTGAAGTTTTCTTAGAAATTGTTTTATTAGAGTCGCGTCGCGCCTGTTAGCGTGGACCTTTATACTATTGACGAATAGGCAGTTAAAGCATATTTAAGTGATAATTAATTCCTTCCTTTATTTTCCTTTACATTTATGTCCCTTTTGTATGAGGAAAAATAAATTATTACTAATAGAGTTAATTATTTCTGGTTTTCCGTGTAACCAGATTTAGAGATAATTAATAGTTTTTTTTTATTTCTTTTTATTATCCCGAACTGTCCGTAGGTACACATTTCTTTCCCTTCTGTCAATGTTAAGCTGCTTCTCAAATTACTTAGTTACCTATAATGTTTTTGTATTTTTTTTTCTAATTTATCCTTTCATAAGGAATCATCTTAAATAAAAATAAAACAAGCTCTATACAAAGTTCTATTACCAGTTCGTTCAGTAAGAACACGTGATAGTGAAAGACAATCACGGTTATAAATCAAACATACTGACACAACAATGTACACAGTAATCTATTTATTATTAGACGCGAGTCTAATAATATGATTTACAAAGGTAATGATATTTTAAAATGATACGAGTATTAATTAATGCTCGAGTTATTTGTTTTAATTAATCATTTGTGAAGTTATTGTTTTAAATAGCAGCTTGGGTTTGCCCAGTTAGGTGACTGTGGGCTTTACCGAGTGCCCTTTCATGCTTTGCAGCCATTTATAGAATGCATACAGTTTTGAGATTTCTGACAACGGCCAAGTATAACTATGCAATGTACTACTTCGGGCTGATTTTACTAAAATCATACATATATTGATGGAATAAAATTGATGAAATGAAAATTGATAAATGAAATTGAATTGATGAATGAAATTGATGGAACCTGACTTTCGATAGGTTTTGTATGGAAAAGGTCTAAAAAACCCAAATTATTTATTTTTTCACTTTTTATGACTTATACTTGATATACAGGGTGGATTTTTGAGATGGGGCAGCAAGGACAGCTACCTTAACCGTTGTCGCTAGAAGAAAACGGTCTTAGGAGACTGTCCTTAACTTTTTGAAACATTTTGATCTGCATTCACAGAATTTAAAAAAAAAATATAGTCAGCAATAAAATGAGCAGTTTTAACAAAAACTTTTTTGATGCCAATCGATGCTGTTTCTTATATGGATCAAAAAACTCTACTAGACCAACTGAGGGTTGAGCACTAGAAAAGTCATAAATCGCAAAAAACTTTTCCCATACATTTTGGTAAGAAAGAAACTCCCAAGAAACTTTATTATGATAGACAGACTAGCCAAAGAGAAAACAAAAAATTTAAACTTCGAACGAATACGCGTTATAATTTTATTTGCTATAAGAACAAGATAGTATGTTGCTTGTGATGTCCAACGTTCTGAGAAAAAAAACCACCCAAGTGCGTGTCGGACCACGCACAATGAAAGGTTCCGTAGCTGGGATAAATTTATCGCAAAAACAAACTTTTAAAATTGTAGTTGAAAAACATGTTTTCCCAAACACCGATTTACGTTACGGTCAATTATCTGCAAGTGTAAGTTTGTAAACGATTTTTTTTTTTGTGTGGTAAAACTACACATTACCGATTTTCGGACTTTTCCCTTTACTTGTGTTATGAGACCTTGATTCTTGCCTAATTCTAGGTTAGCGGCAACCACCCAGTAGGTTTTTTAGATTTATTTGCGAGTATCAAAATAATTATGTCGTATAAATGGCCGTATTTTTTATTGCGTTGACTTAGAAGCTTGATTTTTAGAGCTTCAAGGGACCACAGACCTACGTATTTGATGTTATTTCAACTTGATACCTCCACGCGTTCCTGTGAAAAAGGGTCGTGACAGACTGACAGATGGACAACGAAGTGATCCTGAAAGGGTTCCGTTTTTTCCATTTGAGGTACCGAACTCTAAAAATTACCTCAAATTATTAAGAACTTTCAGACTTGTTTGGAAAACGTTAAAAAAGACTTTCCTCTACAAAAGACAGAAATTGCAAGAAAAAGAACTACCTATGTAAAAAGTTTTTCAAAAGCAACAAAGGTTCTAAATTTTGTTCTCTATTCGTTCGAAATTTCAATTTCAATTGGTTTTAGTTTAGTTTCGGCCAGTCTATCATCGTAAAATAGTAAGTTGGAGTCACATTTCGTACGAAAATATGGGAAAAGTTTTTTGCGATTTCTGACTTTTCTAGTACTCAAACATCAGTTGATCTGCTAGTTTTTAATCATTATAAGAAACAGGATCGATTGGCATCAAAAAAAGTTTTTTGTGAAAACTGCCAATTTTCTTGCTGACTGTACATTTTTTTGAAAATCTGTGAATGCAGATCGAAATCTTTCAAAAAGTTAAGGACAGTCTCTTAAGACCGTTTTCCTGTAGCTACAACGGTTACGGTAGCTGTCCTTACTGCCCCATCTCAAACATCCATCCTGTATGTATAAGTTTTGTCGAATTCACCCTTAGAACCTGTTTTTTTTTTCTATTACTTTGGTAACCAACAAAGAAAGTAACTGTACGATAAGATAGTGAATACTTACTTATTTTCCAAAATAGTTCTGCAGACGACCTCCCTAACTCCAGGGTTTGAAATCTTCTCCACACTAAGCTGATGAAGGTTCCACGAAGCAAGTCGACAGCATCTCACTCCGTCTCGCTCATACATGAACATCTCCTCTACTATTGGCCTATGAGAGTACGCTGATAACAAATCCAAAATGTCATTCACTGGTACCGTGGCAAAACCATTTGGCAACGTCATAGGGAACTTGGCATTGGTTGGCATTGATAGACTCTTCCTATGTGGCGTCTTAGGGGTACTTGAGACCCCATTTGGCATACACTCCACATCGTTCCATCCGTTAACATGTCCATTTGTTAAATGCTGCACACTCTCACACTTTCTTGGTTCCAAACTTAAGTGATGTTTAACAGTACTTAACCTAACAATGTCCATACCACGAACTTTGATTAAATCATCTAACGATTTGAAGGGACCCCTTTTGTTTCGGTAGTCTACTATGTTTGCGGCTATTTCTTGGTTCAGGCCCGGTACACATTGTAACTGGAACACACTTGATGAGTTTACGGAGCACAATCTGCTTTCGGCCTGTATTCTTACACTGTCTAATGATTGTGTCCGTGAACTAGCTCTAGATATTTGTTTCCTTATGTTTGTGCATATTTCTGGCCTTAGTAACTCTAATTTTTCAGCACCTATACCTAAAAGGAAAAGATATATGTAGTTATTTATTAATGCATAAGGAAAAATTTTGCAATGATCACCTATTTTCAGCTCATACTGACTATTTCAGAGATGATAGGTTTGCAGGAATCTGGAACTCTAGGTTATTATGAAGTTATGATTTATTAAAATTTGAGAGCAAAAAACAAAAACTGATTATACTGAGATCTAGAAAAGCACAGACAATTGTTAAAAGTTGACTTCATAACAGTTTAGACAAGTTTTTTAAATAATCCTACTTACTTAAGAGCATGCATTCTGAAACTGGTCAACGTTACAAGTAAAATATTGATTTTGAAATGCAATAATTAATATCGTAACACCAAATATTTAGTTTAAGATGTAAAAAAAGTATTTGAAAAAAGTAGTAATAAAGTATTTCCAATTGCCCCTTTTACACCTAAAACGGTTACAACATCAAATTCAGTAAGTATTATAATTGCAATTCAATATTTTAGGTCACTAGTTAGTGATATTTCATATATCCATACAGTAATAATGCCAAATTAATCAAAACAGGTAAATATTTGACAGCTATTTGCAACGTTGCCAACTTTTAGAATGAACACTCTTCATTAAAATCTAGGATAGCCATATTCTGCTTCTTTGATATATCAGTCATTTATTATGGTTATCAAAGATTTAGATTCATCAATAAAATTTTATATGATAATGCATATTGATTGATATTTACAATTAAAGCAGAGTAAGCTTCACTCTTACATCAAATCTAGGTTTGAGAAAAAATGAGGACACCTAGATATTGTATTCATTTAGTATTGTCGGCTTGGGAAAGAGATTAATAATTTATTTGAATTAGAAAGTTTTCATATTATTGGATGCTAATTCAATGTTACTTTGCATAGAATTAATGTAGACAAATCGTAATAAACTCCATGTAAGCATGATTTATATAATGTTATCACTTTCATTTAGCTCATAATATTTTTTATTTTTTCTGTCGTTTTAAGATTTCCGCCACAAATAATTCTAGTATGTCTGCCATTAGTATTTGTGTGCAATTTAGTGTTTTAATCATTCCTTTCAAGTATCAAAAAAATATTATCAGGCTGACGGTGATACTATCAGAGATAATAAAATTGTACATAGACTACTGATTCTTTCCAATATTGGCATAAAACTTTGATGGGTACAAAAAGTAAAAAAATGTAACAAGTAGTGATTTGAATTTTTTGACTTAATATGGTTTTATAATTTATGTTTGCATATTTAACAATTTTTATTTTTTATCTAATTAATATTTTCTAATTTAAATTGAATTGCATGTATTTTAATAATAATATTTGTACATCATACTTTTTATTTCCTATATTATATTCCAATGCAATGTGAATTGTTACTGAATAAATAAACTGATTAGACATTCAAACCAAAAAAAAAAAGTTTGTAGATTAATTCCTTTTAACTGTTGTTTGTTATAGTTTTAAACAAATGAGTTGATGATTTTCTAATGAGTATAATCATCAAGATGTTTTATAACAAGACAGTAAGCAAGTTATTTCAATTTGTATTTAAATCCGACTGGTTTTAATTTTTTTGTAGAAGTTTATTCTGCAGATAGAAGTATTGATAAATTATTAAAGTACCTAAGTATTTTACTTTTGAGTTTAAATTAAAATAGGTACCTACTTTAATACATTTTATATTATTATATAAGAGGGTTTTACCTACTCTAATTGCAGAGAATAAATTACCTGTACTTAGGTAATTAGTTGTTTGAACAAATTGTTTGCCAAGTCCTGTTTTTACATAAAGTTTCCTTCAAATTAGTCTGCCTATTGGTAGGCAATTACCTAAGTACTTGTGTGTAAAAAGTATCAATTATCTATGCATGAATATTAAGGCCTTGACATGGTTGTTAGGAAGCCCTACTAAACATCTAATGGATAAAAAAATCAGTAAACAATTTTTTGTTTGCTTTGGTAATAAGATTTGTACTAAGTCGTCATGCAAAAACTGTCGTAAAAATTACATTATTGGCGAGGCTATCACTACTATGTACCTGAGACGAGTGCGAGGTCGTCTACTCGCTTGAATCGGCCTATCATCTGCCGATGTCGCACAATCTCGCGCGCCAGTTGCCTGTTCACACCCGGCAGCGTCATCAGCTGCTCCTCCGTCGCCGTGTTCACGTTCATCAGCTCCGGATAGTCTTCGGAAGGCGGCAAACTGAACGTGTGACTCAAATTAGATTTGTTCAGTTTACTCCGCCGCACGAACCTCCGGAAAGAACTCCGGCGGCCGCTCTTGCTCAACACGGAGCTCGGACTTTGCCCCATCTCGTTGGACGCCACTTCGAATTATATATCGATCATAACAACACTAATTTCAAATTTCACTACAGATTTGTTGAAAAAAAAAACTATTAATAGATTCTTACGCTACTCACTAGCACTGAGATTGTTCACGGGCACATAAAGGTATCGGAATAAACCACCAATTGTTGCACTTATCGCGGTAATTATCTCCTTGTAATCATGAAAATAATTACGGACCTAAGGTAAAAACACTACAGTAACCACACACAGCTCCCCGTCATCAAATATATCGCAACAATGAAATAAAATGACACATATTGACAGCTAGAATGACAAAAGATAACGGATAGTGACGTGCACAAGTTATCGATTCATATCAATTGCCAGTCTCAATGGTTGTATAAAATAATTGTATGATTAAATATCGATTTCATTATTTGATTATGATTATTCATAAACTTGTTGCATTAAGATTAGTTTCAGTTAGCACCGAGCCTAACCAATTTGGCTATTAAATGATGATATTGCGATTAATTTGAATTATAAGTGAGAGAGTGAATAAAACGTGAGTTTTTGTGCATTTGAGTTTTTATGTTATTTTATATTGGCATTAAGTATTTCGATTAACAAATATTTTCTGAGTCAATCAGTAAATAATTCAGTTAACATAATTGAAATACAAATTGAAATTATTTTTTATTGCCCATCACTACAGCTACGTCGCTGACGTTTGAATTGACATTTCAAATTGGGTGCGTTCAGAAGACTCGCTTCCAGTTCTATTTGATATAATTTTTTGTATAAAATTAATAAAATTTTGAATAATTGATTCGCAAAATAAAATATGTGAAAGTTATAAAATCAACTGAAATACTAAGTAATTCATCGTTCTTTAATTCAAAAATTTCAGTTAATACACATGTCGCCATCTTTTGTCCAGTCATCAAGATGACGCGTTATTACCAAAGATTTTAGCAGATATTATTGTCTTTTATTACATCCCTACTTTCAGCACATATGTGTCAATGTGAAGCAGCTTATGGAGATCTATCCAGGGTAACTGGCGGCCAGGAGGCCCGAGTCCAGTCAGTGATAGATGTAACTTACCTACTAGTATGGAGCTAATAAAGACGTCTTCTGCGAATATGTAGTTCCCTTTTTTCTTCAGGCATTCAATCGGCCTTGGGACGTGCCACGCTACATTTATTGTGTCAGAGTCTAATAGCATGATATTCAGAGGACTACTACTTTATCATACCATCCTTCCACATTACGCCAGTTAGGTCTTAATAAAATAAAACACAAAACTGATCAGAACAGTTCCCGTGCTAATTTATTCAAATTATGTACAGTATCGCCTATAAGCTTATAATTAGACATAACCGCTGCTACTACAATAAATGTTGATATTTCACTGCATTAGCTCTGTAAAGAAAGTCTATTTACAGAGATGAGTGTGCGATAAGATTAAGGAGCTTTGGGGGCAAAGAAGTGAAACTGGTTTTATTTTTTAATCCTCCCATTTTCTGAGAGTGTTTAAAGTAATTAATCAGTTGTCTGTTCTTATGTGATTAGGTCACATAAGAACAGACATTGAGAATAGAACTAACCAATAATCTGCTGTAAAAACAGCAGATTATTGGTTAGTTAGCCTATGAGAAACGAGGGTTCAGTAAGTGTTTTATGGCCAGTTTTTCAAACGAAAATGATACTAAAATTAATGCGACAAATTTTTAAACGCGAATTAGTTGCTGTGATTGGTTGAATGAGTTATCAACAGCCAATCGCAGCAGTTTACGCGCGCTTGGCAATTTATCACATTAATTTTCGTTCGAACAACTGGCCTAAAGGACCGACGCAGACCTGGCGAAGCGCAGTGCGGTTTTCAATTCAATCAAATACCTACCTTGTAGCTCTCAAATAAAGTCGAAAAAAAAACCTGTCATGTCCGGTTCACGCTCTCGCGGGCTTGAGGAAGATAATTTAATTTAAACTATATTTTAATGACTGCGATGTTCATATTTGTTCCAGCGTAGCATATTTGTATAAGTGTAGCAAAAGAATATAGGCAGCAATACCTAATAGCGTATATAGCAAGAAACAGAATACTACTTTAGTTCCACAATCGACCAGTAGAGGGTTAGTTTCAGCAATTTTGTAGCGTACTTCTAAGGGTGTTTATTTTATTTAGATTGGATTAGGGTTCCACTTTAAGTTTGTAGTTTTTCTTCAAATTCTTTTTTTTCTGAAGTAAGGTATAATAAACTTGGGCCGCCAAAGCTCCTTTGTACAATAAAGTTACACCCAAATAGTGAGATGGAAAACATAAGAACATGTCACCAGTACATATGGATGCTCACTGTCTGCCTTTTATTACATTTTTAAAATTCCATATTATCATAAATACTTTTATACACTCAAATACAAATTAATCGTTCGATCTTGGTCATTAGACCATCGCGCATCGCTTATAGATTAGTAATATTTTTTCTTTAAATAACATAGTTAAACTAAAATGTTTTTTGCTATTAAATATTGGAATCTAACCTATTGCAAAGCGTAACAAAAATTATCTTTTGAGAATCTAACTAATCACTAAGCCTTATAGCTTCAACTGTATTCATTACAACCGAAATGGCATTGTTTTTATAAACAGCCAAGTATTTTTCTATAGTCTAATCTTTAAATAAATACTTTTTAATTTATATGGGAAAAATAATGCATAAAATATTTAATGTTACGATTTCTTTATAAACTAAACAAAATTCAACAAAAGAAAAAGGAATTTGTCTTTCTCGTAACAGTTGAGCGGGAAACAAAAACATCTATGCCTATATGAGGATGTTATGTGGCTAATACATCATACAGAACAGGTTAAAAGGAAATTATTTTGTTCTACATAAAAAATATATCACAGAAAGAGATGTAGGTAGTCGTTAATCAATATAAAACCAACTGATATTTGACTAGTACATAAATGTTAAAAATAGAAAATAAATGAGCAAAAAGTTATCTGCGTTCGAGAATTTTCATCGAATTATTTTGGTTATACATAAAATTTTCACAGGTGTTAGATTCAGTTACAATGCAATTATATAAAAATACTTGATTACTATCCATCATAAATATACGTATAAATAGACGACCACGTTAACTCGGGAGTTATTTCACCCAGCAACGTAACCACATTTTAGAGCAACATTTCCTCGAATTGCCTGATTAAAGTGGTCGTCGAAGAATCTCCTCACAGCTCACAAATATTTCTATATTTATTAAAATTATGCATTTTAGCCACCTAACATTTAATCCCCTTTATAAAAATAGACAATAATCCAGCCTTTTAGCTTCAAACCACATCATTTACTTGTACAAATATTTCATATCAAAACTTGCCAATACTTCTCCATTATCATACAAATGAGTTTATTATTATAACATATTGTGTTTTTTGACAAATTTATTATTACCTCGCATAGCTCTGCTGTGCAATAATACCCTTTATAAAATATCACTCAACGGTTTTGTTGTAATTGAAGGAATAATTATATCGTCCATATAAACAAATTCGAAGGATTACATAAAACCACGACATTGTTGTTATTTAAACTTCAAAACACTGAAAATTAATCGTTGTACATTTATTATGCATATATTTGGAGACTATAGCTTTGAAAGAATTCATAAACAGAAAATTAAAGAAATCATCAACAACACCTGTAGCTGCCAAAACCCTGTAGGCAAATCCAAGATCAGAGATCAAAAGAAGGGTGTATTTCAGATAACTTTGTCAAAAAACACGTCGCTAAAATTAATTAATACCTAAGCTATTCACGTTAATAAGTTATAAGTTGAAAGATATTTTATTAATCAATATAAATACTTATTAAGTTTAGGATAAGCCATGCTTCTTACTTCTGTTATTTTTATTATCATTTGGATTTGCTAAATCGTTTTAAGTACTCTAAGATATGATTTCGTACTTTATCTACTTTTACAGAATGTATTTTTGGTTTAAATTAGAATGTTATTTTGGAATAATAGTGACCTTTATGAAAAAAGTGTTTCTAACCGAAACGAATTTCGAAGAGAGCGCAGGCAAGAAACGTTAAATGAAACTCCATTATAATTAATAATAATTTTACTATTACAATAAGCACCAAACCAGGTTTGGAATGTTCAGTATTGCACCACATGTGAACAAAATCCAATCTAATACAGTCAAAAAGTAAAAATTAAAAAAAAAAACAGGGTTGAGAGAGTAACAATTTTTTTTTTTTAAAATATTAATATACATATTTTCATTATTTTCATAATAAATAAATTCGGTTACCACAACACAATAAAGGTCACCATTGAGTCCATTGGGAAAGCGAATCTTAAATACAGAATGATGAGCAAATAATAATTAAAAAAATGTTTTACAACGTACATAATTATTAGCCATACACTGTTGAATGGTTTGTACAAATAGTGACTTCATTGTGCATAAAACCATGTATCATTGCACCGCCAGTCTTCATGGAAGATTCGCGTTATCAGGACTTCCTTAATCTCAGATGATAACAAAACCTTTCACTAGGATAATGTTTTCGTGTCATATTCCAAGTAAGTGCTGGGTTACACGGATCATTTAGACTTGTAGAGTAACCGACAAAATCCGTTGGCTGAATAATTTGTAATCTACGTTCAATTAAAATGTAGATCTATGAAAGTCGTACTTTTTCGATAAGTGAACTTCAATTGCAAAATATTTTATTCAGTTGAGACACAATAGAAGTTTTATTGTTATTAAGTCTGGGGGCGTTTAGTATCCCGCACCAGGTTACTAATGAAGTGTTAAGTTGAAGGTGGTTTAGAAGAAAATACTGTAGACGAAGTTCCACAATCAAAAGATCTTCTGTTACAATTAAAGGCACTCTGTCAAACAGTAAACTTCTTTGTTTTAACAACAAAGATTGCTCTGTTTGCTTATTGCTTTTTGACAGTTTTTGTCGCTCTGCAGAAGACCTCTTTTATTTGGAAATGTATTTAAAAATATTGATTATTTGCTTATTCAAACGTATTTTAAAATAAATTGGTAGCTAAAACTAATATCTATTGAATAGAAGTTAACTGGTCAAATAGACTCGTGTACCCAGCACTTATATTTAGACTATCTAAATAAATACTTATTTTAATATCATAAACAATGTTACAAATAAACGTTGCGTTTTAATTAGGAAATTAAATTAAACTCGCTTTTAGTTTCGATAGTAATGGAAATGTATGAATAACGTTGTTCCTATACCTAGGATCAGGGACATTTTTGGGTTGTGGATTCTAGAAGATTCTATTATTTACAACAAAGATTGATTAAATAAACGTATTTAATTAAAATGAGTACACATTAGAATTTCCTTGTAATATAACGTTCTTGCGAATGCTCGAAGGTGTCAAAACTAGTGTAAGCAAAATAAAAGCCATTTTTTTCTAAATCTGCTGATCAAAATATGTTACCTTTATTTAATCTACATTTAAGCTCATTTAAACGTTTATGAGGCAAAATATTTTTTCATTTCAACATCAAAATCTTAAACCCAAAATGTCCTTAGCCCTTTCGAGTTAATTTTACAATTATTAATATAAAATCTATGTTGTCGTTACATAATACAATCACTAATCGCCAATTTTGGAGATAGTGGCGATTCAAGCCGTGGCATATCGACGAGAAGTTTCATACTGTATTTATAATACTTAGAAAAAAGAAATCGTTCTTGAGTTCTTGAAATATTCGAAGAAGATATTCTGCCGGAGTATAAGTGATACTTTTCAACCAGGCGATAAAGTTTTGTCGTTGTATTGTATCGCGTTAAGCGAAACATACCTATGATTAAACATATGTATGTCTTTCTTCGGCGCGAGATGATGCGAAGACAACATTTTGTCGCGCCGTCCATGTTAGTTAGTTGCATAAAATTGCGTGCTTATTTATTTTATTTACTCTATATTTTAAGCATTGCTGGCAATAGAATACATGGAGGCGATTTAGTCAACTGCATCCGACAAGGGGGTAATCATAATTCTACCCGTCATACTATACAACTTACGTTCACTATGAAACTCATACCGGATCAGTAAAAAAAAAACTTTATATACATGCATCGAAAAAGTCTGTCTACTGTTGTATAAGAATTTGGTTTTGTTTTTCACAAATCAGTTACGAGATAATCGCCACCATGTTAGCACTAGTTATAAAAAGTTCATATTTAAAAACGAATTTTATGATCGAAGATTGTTACTGGCAGAATATAGCCTTATACGTTAAGCTTTTATCCAACAGTGAACTGCAATAGGCCGAATGGATTGCTTCGAAAATATGACTTATAGACCGACAATAATGCAGTAGTTCATAATGACATTACTATCCAAAAAAAGTCGGGAGGTGTCCTGGGACACCTGTTTGGTACGAAGTTCCTTTCGCTGTATACTATGTAATACAGAGCCATCTAGTATACGTTTTTAGAACCTAAAAACTTATACTAGATGGCTCTGTATTAAAAAACAAAAACTTGACTCAAACTTGAGACCTTGAAACTGACTTTTTCAGGCATAACAGTTTTTCGTTACGTGACGATTTCTACCAGTCAACTCCTGCCGCAACCGCGTTAAAGAACTTCGTGCCAATAATCATAATACTTTTAACATAATTAAAAAAAAAAATGTAAACACAGTATGCATTTCTCGCCAATATTTATAACGGTTTTTGAAAGACTGACAATTCAAAGCTGCCTTAGAATATTAACAGCCAGTTTCATTTTTTAAACTTTGTCTATACGTGTGCATATAACACGAAAATGCTGAAGCGGTTTCGTTGTATCTACGATTAACTAGAGATTCGTGACGGAGTGTTGGTAATGGACAAACGCAACCTAAGTAAGTACGATGTAAATTGTAAGTTACTGGAATATAAAAGCGTATGAAAAAGTTACTGTGTTAGTTAAAAAAAAAAAACTGAAAACTGACATTAACGTTCGGAAAATTCTTAACACTATTTATTATGCATTTTGGAAAGTCCAATCTCATAGAAATAAAAAACCATTGGGATAGTTCTAATCTAAAAAAAATCTCTGAAAAATAGCCAATCTTTCAAAAATCGCGTGGACTTACTTTTCGTCCATTTTAAGTATAAACCGAATACGTACGTCGCTAGAGTAAGCCACGTAGAACAGTTTCTCGTCCTACGATGGTATTGTGTTGCTTACCATTGCCGCGTGGCTTGGCCGGTAACGTTAGAGTTCGAGCCGGCGATGTATGCAGTGAGTGAACGTTCGTGTGCGCGTGCGCAAGCGTCGCGCCGGCGCGGGGCGAGGTAGGTATGCCCGCCGCACTACATGTACCTGGGAATCGAGAATTTATGTATTTAAGTAGGTGAAAGAGGTTGCAATGGGCGGTAGTGTTGCCGATCGCTGGAGGATCAACTTTCTATTGTGCATAATCAGTCTATAATGTCTTCGAATTCATGGTTCTAGGACATGCCGGTTTCCTAAGGATGTTTTCCTCAACCGTTTTGAGAGCAGGGGTGATGAAATTATTTATACAAATTAAAGCGCTTGCCTGGGTTCGTACCCACGACCTACAACTTGTTCGAATTTGATATCAAAATGTAACTCTTTACTAATTGCCTATGGTTTGTATGCTTTGTGGTATTAAAGATTTATTGAAGAGTTTTTGGAACTTCATCCATGTGTCTTATTATAGGTTATGGGCCCAGAAAAATCCCGTAAAATACAACTCATAAGTCGGAGCCGTTCCCACTGGGCCACCGCTGTTCAAGGTGCATTTCTTCATTATTAGGCCTGTAGATGGCAGTGAGTCTAGGCAGGGCAATATGGGGTTCCATTGTGACAGTTATTAATCCAACAGGTTAATGGAACTTTTTTGGAACATCTATACGCTTTTGTCTTCGGTTGTAAGAATAGCCTCACCTACAGACAGCGGTGAGCCAGCCGGGCGGCTAGCACTCGGACGAGGAGTTGAGGTCGATGGGCGGCGGCGGCGCGGGCGGCGCGGGCGGGCGCGCCTTGTTGCGCGTGAGGCGGTCCAGCTCCGCCGCCGCGTCCGAGCGCGCCGCCGCCGCCGCCGGCGACGCCTCCGTGCGGCCGGCCGGCGAGCCCGACTTCTTGTACAGCAGCGAGTTGAAGAAGTTGGCGAGGACGCCTTCGTTGCCCGGTGTGCCGGGACCCATGCCGATTTTTGCACCGTCCAGCTGTGGGCGAAGAAAAAAAGTTGGTTATCTTCTACTTAATAAAAATCTTACATTCATTCAAAATCAAAAGTAAGTAAGTGTTCAAACTAGGCTGAGAAACTTTTTCTGAGCAATTTTAGAACGTCACAATTGCATAAAATAGATCCCCTAAACGCCCCCCTTCGCCACTTCCTAAAGCTTTAGCTAGGAAGAAGTGGCGCAACAAACTACAAAATGAACAGCGCGTTGTGCTCAATGGGCCGTTCACTTAGAAAAACTTGATTCTATACAATAGTATACAAAATAATTTACATTACGCAACACAAAAAACTTAATTACATTATTTGCCATATATCAGCTAGCACACGCCAATATACCAACAAAAGAACATCGACAACAGAAACGTAAACAGAACTTAATACCCAAATAAAAGACTCCAAGCATAATGGCGTACCCGTGAGCTGTAACTCGAAGTCACAAATTATAAACTAGGACCATCGAAGTAAATAAATACATTTAGTTACTAATAACAATAACAAAACCATGATCAGTAAGACGACCAGTCACCACAAGCAGCACCCAAGGGGGGAATCGAGCACATTAAATTTATTAATTTATTTACTCAACTTTCGTGACTCACATAATATTTAATACATTACACATACAACAGACAATACATTAACATTACAATACAAAATCACCGTACTATTAACATTGAACGCGTTTCTAAAGCGACCCGCCGTCAAACCGCTTTGACGTCGTGACGTCTCCTGCGCTGCTTACGCCCCGGTCTGCTACCAACCTGCTTCTGGTCTGCCAAAGCCTTACGCCTCAGAAGTGTCAAATCCGTAAGCCTCTGCAATTCTGCCTTAGCCTTGAGCTTCTGGTCTTCCAAAGCCTTGTTGGGCGCAATCCGCCCGCGTCCAACAGGCGACCCACAGAAATAGATATTTATAAGGCGGATTATCAATTGCTTTATTCGAGGTTCGATTCTATTGATTGGAGTAGTATGTATGACATGGGCGATTTGGAAGCAATATTGGATCTGCCCGCCCCGGCTTCGCACTTTTTTTTTTTAACAAGGGCATTTCGCAGGTGACCACTAAAGTCGTAGCTGCTTAACCGGACTTTCCTGTGGCTGCCTTAAGCTTCTACACTTAAAGCCTCCAGCCAGGGGCATAAACCTCGTACTAAGCGAACGCTCGCTAAGGGCACCCCCTGTGGGGTACGAACCTCGGCTTAGGGCGTCGCTGGCGGGAGGACAGCAAGATGGGACAGGCTGGATCAATGATAAATTATTATTTATAGGGGAATTGAAGACTATAGGCTCAGCGTCGACGCGGGTTGGCGCATCTACGAGCAAGGGTCGGGGAGGCCGGCTTCGCACGGTAGAACTAGGTATTTATCTACGGCGCACCTACCCTACATACTCGGAAATACCTACCTACAGTTACCTAACTAACTACCTACCTACCTATCTACGTACCACCGTAATTATATTCCTACCTACCTAAACCTACCTAGCTGACACGACAGACGTCTTTTGTTTGTTTTGGTTTTAGAACAGTTAGTATTGGAAAAAGAAAAGTGAGGCTTTTACGTTTTTCCGGCTAATTTTTCAAAATTTTCTGTTTTCATATGAGCATTCCTCGAACTTCAAGGAATATTTAAACATTAAAAAAATTGCTAAATTGGTGAAGCCGTTCTCGAGTTTTGCGCTGGCACACATTTAGCGATTCATTTTGAGTTATATAGATAGATTAATGATATATGGGATGAGTGTGTTCTCAGGAAGTGTAGTCACGGTACATTTACTAGGAATAGTACACGAGCGAGATAATAAAAGTCCTAGAAACTAAAGCTAGATTTCACAAGATGTTATGATAAAACAACAAAAATTGGTACTGAGACTGGACCAAAAACGGTATGATCAATACGGGTATTTTTCGGTTATAACATTTATATTTAGTCAGTATTAATACCAGATACCGAAATAAAAATTGCCTCTAGCTTACACGTGCCTTCGGCATTAGTCAAAGAGCGCGCATCGCCTGTACACACAGGCGCTCTTTCGCGTGCTTTTGCGCGTAACCGGTATTAAAACGGTAACCTCAATTGAGGTAACATATTTCTTCTTCTTGGTTACCCAGATAGCGGTAACCTTCGTCGTAGAAGTAACCAAAATTCTTCGGTACCGTAATTTATAAAGATTTTCGGTCCCTGGTGATTATTAAACGTGCGACAATCTAAGCCCGATTTGACACCTATCAAAATATTTTGTGCAGTGACGGGAAAAAAAATCGGTTGCTTTAATAACCGATTCTTGAGACATATCGATTTATTATACTTAGAGTTTGTAATCGACAATTTACCTGCATTGCTTAAAACTGATTTTCGAGGCATATCTTTTTATTATACGTTATCATCATGAACACGACGTGTAAATAAATAAATTCACTTTTGTAAAAAAAAAAATCACTTTCGTCACTTCGGATGATCCAGAAAAATTATATATCATTAGTTGAACTGTCTTCGTCGGTTACCATTATAATAAATTCATTTTTCATCGTATTGTCAAAATTCTCTTCTAAAGTTTTCCGTTATAATTTTCTTTCGATCGAATTTGTTTTTATATGTTTAAACATTTAATGATCCAGTACTTATACGTTTTTCTCTTTTCTTAATGTAATTTTTGTAAAATACCTATCGATTTTATTCGGTTAAAAAAACGACTTAAAATGGTCACAACACTACAGCAACGAACCCAACGACATGACATTGTAATAACGTTCTGTCGGAATATGAATCAACGATTAATTCGTGTTTTTGACTGCGTTTTTTCAATATAAAGTGAAACTTGGTGCTTACGAATGATACTCATTGTTATAGAGTATGGATAACATAGTGATTCATTAGGATAATGAATTTGATATTTCGATTTCTTACGTATACGTTCATACAAAGTTATCGTGGCATGTATAATGAGAAACTTCAAATCGGGCTTCTTAGATTGTCGTCGGTTTAAGAATATTCCAGGTACAGAGCGCCAATTAAAAAAATCTGTAGAACCTGCACACCAACTACGCCAAAATAAAATCCAGTGTCAATTTGCCAAAAATCCGAAGTCAATCTGGCAATATATGCAATGTGTGGTGACCTAAGGTCCACATAAGTTTTGGTAGCAAGAGTTTACCTGTGCAGCAGTAGCTCTCTGCGTAGCCCGAAGCGGTGAATCAGCGCGTGGTGCGGGCGTGCCTGCTTGCAGCGCGGCCAACTGTCGCTGTAGGAAGGCCTGTTCATCCTCCGCCTGTACTTCGGCTTCACGATTCGCGCCGCTCTGGAAGATAAGGAGATTTTGATAAACATTTAGTGCATGTTTACAGGCGTGTTACAGCCGATTCAAACTTTATGGCAGCTCGGAACATGGTCCTGGTGCAGGGGAGGTCGCATGAGGCGGCGGCCGAATTAGCGACACGTTGGGTTGCGACAATCGTCGAAAGGATCCGGCAACTGGGACTCGAGGTGGCCTTGCACAAGTCCGAGGCCATGTGTTTCTATGGTCCTCGGAACGCGCCACTGTCGGGTTCCCAGATTACGGCGGGAGGGGTTCACATCGGTGTCGAGTCGACGATGAAGTACCTGGGACTCGTCCTCGACAGCCGGTGGAACTTCGTGGAGCACTTCCGACGTTTGGCTCCCAAACTGGATAGGGCTGGGGCTGCTTTGAAGCGGCTCCTGCCCAACCTGGGGGGTCCAAACGCCTCCTGCCGGAGGCTTTACGCGGGGGTCGTGCGTTCCATGGCCCTTTACGGGGCACCGGTGTGGGCGCGTTCATTGAGGCTGCGACCGGCCCGGCGGTTGAACGCGTCCCAAAGGGTCATGGCCATCAGGCTGGTCCGGGGATACCGCACGGTCTCCCGTGAGGCGGCGAGCCTCCTTGCCGGACTACCGCCATGGGATCTGGAGGCGAAAGTCCTCGCGCACATGTGGGAGTTGCGCGAGGAGGCGAAACGCCGGGGTGTAACTCCGCTGCCGCGAGAAATCACGGCACAGCGGACAGAGCTCCGGCGGGATCTCATGGCGGCATGGAGTGTGCGATTGTCGCAACCCAGCGCTGGACACGCCACAATTGCGGCGATAAGTCCCCTCTTTGAGGAGTGGCTTGAGAGGCGCCATGGCGTCCTCACCTTCCGCCTGACGCAGGTCCTCACCGGACACGGTTGTTTCGGGAGGTTCCTGTTCCGCGTAAGGCGGGAGGAAACGCCCGGGTGTCACCACTGTGTGGATCGCCCGGAGGACACGGTGGAGCATACGGTGGAGGTCTGCCCGGCTTGGGCGGAGCACCGCCGTGTCCTCACGGAGGCGATCGGCGGCGGCGATCTCTCGCGTCCGGCCCTGGTTCAGGCCATGGTTCGGAGCGAGAGTGCATGGGAGGCCGTCACCTCCTTCTGCGAAGCAGTTATGCTCGCGAAGGAGGAGGCGGAGCGCGCGAGGGAGATGCAAGCTGCACGCCCTCGCGGCCCTAGTCGCCGCAGGAGACACCCCGGGCGTCGGGAGTCCAGAGCCGACTTCCGGCCACCGTAGGCGCGGGCTTGCGGACGGTGAGCAATGGGCAGCTCGCCGTCCGATAAGGACCAGGCCCGTGTCGACGGCGTGTTGTGTTCCACGCGCGCCTCAAAGAGATGTCAGCACCAACCGACGGGGTCGAAAGACCAATGCCTGCTGGGGTTGCGGGTTTGTCCGAAAGGGATAACGCGGCCCCGGCACACAGGCAACGGAAGGAACACGGGTGGGTTTTAGTCAGTAAAAGTCTGACACACCCTCTCGCTCTGCCCAGAGCGGGAGAAGTCATTTGATGATTTCCCACCCTCAAAAAAAAAAAAAAAATGGCAGCTCGGAACATGACGCCAGTCGCTGCGCAGTAACAGATTCACGTGTCAGCGGGGGTGAGTGGTGTGGTACTGCGCAATGAGTAGCGCCCTTCAGAGCCGCCATAAAGTTTGACGCGTACTATAATCGCGTAATACTGGAAGTATCCCAAGTATCTGGACTCGTGCGGAGTTATTTGATATGGTGGATCTGGATGTGTCTGTACGAATATATCCGTATCCGCGTAAATCCCTTAATCTGGATGTGTTGTACTCTTAGAGGAAGTAATGTCACTGAAATAAATTTTATTACAGTAATCAGTGTCAAGATGTGATATGTACAATTTTTTATTACTATCATATTTAATTATCTCTGCGGATTGGGTTCCCCCAAGAAATCAGGATGCCAACCAACCTACCGATTATCCTTTTTCAATACTCAATACTTTTATTGCATTCCACATGTAGGTATTCTAATGGCTCCTACACACTTGCCGGCGGCATGGCCGCAGGCTTTTGTCGCGCGGCACATACCCCCGGCTTTTGCGCCTTCATTTCCTTTGCGATCCTTTGTGCAGCAGGGCCGGGCGGGCCGCGGCTTGCCCGGTGGCAGTAGCAGATAGTTTGTAGGAGTTATTAGGTGGTAAAGATCATATATGGACCCTTTCGGGCACAGCACAATAAGTGAGAGAGTTACGAGAGGTCTAATTTTTTGTGTCAGTTGTTTTATATATATTCCTGTATTTATGTATATATAATATATTTATAGTTCTTAATAGGCATAACTATATATTTAAATTTAAATAAATATTTATTCCTCCATTTTCGTTCTTGCACCTACCACTGTTTGTCTCTGCATCACCCAATGGTTGACTGGTAGATGACAGGTATAAAATGCGTATGGCATTAAGTCTGCCTCTATACATTTGTGTGCTTAAAGTATTAAATAAATGGGAGATTTGAAAAAGTATTTATCGTTCACGCTGGGTTACATGAAATTTTCACTTGACATATTTACATCGAAGTTTGCAACTAAGCAGAAAACTTTGCAGACGCTCCTTGATTCGTTAGAAAAAGAGAGAGAACGATGAGCTGTTAAAAAAAGAGAGTAAATAATAGTAAAGGAAAACTCACTTTCCGTATAACAGGCTGAACAATAACGTCTCTGTAGTAGTCATCTGGTTTACACGATTGCATGTTCTCGTATAATATACTAATTTTCTTCATGCTGTCCCAGCCAGCGGGTCTGTAACAAATAATAATTTTATCAATCAATTTATCTTTTTAGGGTTCTTTTTTTTTCCTTTTGAGGTACGGAACCCTTATAGGATCACTTCGTTGCCCATCCGTTAGTCTTGTCAAGACCCATTTTCTCAGGAACGCGTGGAGGTATCAAGTTGATATTAATATCAAATACGTAGATCTATGTTCCCTTGGAGCTCTAAAAAAAATGAAGCTGTAAGTCAAGGCAATAAAAAAATACGGCCATTTATGTGACATATTTTGATACTCGCAAATAAATCAAAACTTACAAGGTACTTCCCGTTGACCTACCACCATGAAATTTTGCAGGAAGCAAGGTCTCGCAGCACAACTAAAGGAAAAAGTCCGAAAATTGTTAATTTGTAGTTTAATCAAATACAATTAAAAAAAGACCATTTTTCTCAACTACAAAGTTAAGTTTGCACCCCTGCGTTAGTACGGGCGGTGAATTTATGTTGGTTCCAAAGTTGAACCAACTTCTGCAACTGTAACCATTTTGGTTGTCGAATTAGAGACATTTCGAAATTTTACCAATTACGGGACATCTTAGGCTCTTTTTGACCCTTCTGCACACATTTCCCGTTTCGGAACTTTGTGTTTAAGGTCATAAATCCAAAACGGTTGGCTGCTTTACCGAAGATATTAGACCAAGCAGTGTTTTCGTTGTTCTACTTAGCCAAATCTATGAAAGTTGGGTCTTAACTGTGCAGACTTAAAAAAATATTACTTAATATTTACAGTTACAGAACCAAGTGGCAATGGGCAGGGCACATTGCGCGCAGAACAGATGGCCGATGGGGCCGAAAGGTTCCGGAGTGGCGACCGCGTACCGGAAGACGTAGTGTTGGAAGGCCTCCCACAAGGTGGACCGATAACCTGGTGAAGGCCGCAGGAATCAGCTGGATGCAGGAAGCACAGAACCGGTCAAAAAGGCGGTGCTTGGGGGAGGCCTATGTCCAGCACTGATGTTGTTTTACAGTTAGATTTTTCCCTCTTAATCTACTCACATCAAAACAGCATCCTTCTCCACAATAAGCGCGGGCGTTCTAAAAGGCAACCCGTATATCCTGTGCGTCAGATACTTGTACAGCAGATCACAGTTCTTGTCTTCCTTAGCGCTCGTATAGAACAGCGCGGCGCCATATTGTAGACAGAACCGTCGGATCCACTGCTGCATGAAGTCAAAGTGCTCGTCACGGTAGTCGTTTTCCTTCTCTAGAGTGCTCATGTAGTCAGTCTGAGGAAAGGGTTAAGTTGCCTGCTATAGAGTGATTATTATATTATTATGTTTTCTTTAAGTCTTGGGAATAGAGATTGAAGAGTTGGAAGATGGTCACTAGAGAAGGTGCTCTCCGACCTTCCAGTTTGGTCATGTTTACATCTATACGAAGACAAGGGAGTTTCAAAAGGACATGAACTCCAAAAGAGAGTTAAAAGTTTGCAATTTAGATCGGGCGGAACTACCGTAGCGTGTCATCAAGTACGAGTATATTTATTTAAATGCTGCAGTCCATTCTCTTATTTAACATGTCTTCTGTAAACCACAGAAGAGCCATTCGCGTATTTTTTGGACCGGTCGCATTCTATCTCAATCTGTCATAAATACCTCTAATTTACCTAGCGACAATCAATATCATGTCTCATCTCAGCAACATTGATTGTCGCTGAAATTGCACTAAAGTCCCCGTCACGAGAAGCTATAAATTTTGTAAATATAGACTTCTACTAAGTTACGTAGCGACAATTCAATCATCAACAAATACTCTCAAATTCAATCAACTCAAAGTAACATACGTGTATATAAAGCGCTGTCGTCTAATGTTTTGTGGTACTGAACGCGTCTGAGTTCCAGAACCACAAAACATTAGACGACAGCGCTTTATATCGCTAAAATACATATAAAGCGCTGTCGTCTTTGAATTAATTGAATTTGGAATTATTTTTTTCGCTACGTAACTTAGTAAAGATCATTGTTTACAAAATTTATAGCTTCTCGTGACGGGGACTTTAGATTATAAACGTTTTTTTTTTAATACGGGAATTCCCGTAAAAATTACATAACACCTAGCCTTCAATGTTACAGGTAGATAAAGATAATGGCGCAAATGGAAAGATGGGTCCACTGTACCTTTCAGTCAAGGACTGAATTATTCTAGCAGCTATGTTAAAAATACCAGGAAATGTGGTAAAAATGTTCTTCCTTACCTTAGTCGCCACAACTACAATATCAAGTCCTAGATTGGTAGTAAGTACGGCCTCTGGCAGGGGACTGTCGTCATCCTCCCCGTTCTCGAAGTCATCCGACAGGTTGCGGGAGGATCGCTTCATGGGGGATGACGCTGTGGGCTCCAGTTCATCCCCCGGTTCCGTATACCTCTGCCATTTCTGTACTTGTTGCTTTTTACTTTGTAACCGTTGTTCTGAAACAAGAGACATTCAAAATGAAATCAATGGTGCATGCTATTATTTTATGGTTATTTTCGAAACCTCGTGAAGGATTTGCGATTTAAACCTAAGAAGTAATCTAAAAACTTTCTCTAAAACAAAGGGAGATTATAGTACATACAATTGAATGCACAAAATACTATCAAGAACCGTCTCATCGACGAAATAACTCTCAGTGGCTCAATTACCGTAAGGAAAAAACATATATAATTAAGGCCTATAGATATCTGGATGTTTCAATTTGGTGCTACAGGGCCACATTTAAACACCCTTATCATTAAAACGTCATACTTACGACAAATAACAATTACAATAATTAGTTAGCCTACCATTTAATTAAGTAAACTGGAAAAGTAGATCCAAGTTGCAAGTGAAATTATATTAAAATTTAAAAAACTCCCGACACAAACATTTCCTTATTTCTCTTTCACCAGACCCTGTTCATCATCTATCTATAACCTATTCATTGAGACCATTCCAATGAGTCCAAGCACGATACCTGTGCTGTAAGTTGGTAAGGGAGTTGGGTATCCTGCAAATTCCAGGTGATGCTGCAGCATCAGTTCAAGGTTACAATGTTCTTTTAATATCATTGGAGTAACAGAATAGCAAATTTCAAATCGATCAGACCTGTGGAAGACGCTCATATCCATTCATCAACTAGAAAAGAGCTGATAATCTTCAAACGGTGCAACCGATTTTGATAAAACAAGTCTAAGAATCAACGCTAGAAAACCTGCTTTCAAATAAAAAAAACAGCAATCAAATTGGTTTACCTGTTTAAGAGGTACGGTGCCACAGAGACACACACAAATAGCGGTCAAACTTATAACAGCCCTCTTTTTGCGTCGGGGGTTAAAAAGATAATTTCATTAAAACATAAACAGCAGTACAAACAAATCACCTCTCATACCAAACATATTGCACTCACAATCGCAGTTAATGATACAGCAATTTCGATGAGGCTACAATTAAGATTCCGTATCGCAAAAAAAAACGAACAAATTAATTCAATACAAACACATTCGCAGTTATGAACTAAACTCTTTGCGAACGGTATTTCGTGCAATTATCATTACAAAGTGTAGAAGCGACGCTGGTAGTAAATCTTAGAGAAACGGAACATTAATATTGTTATATTTGGCAGTTTCATTTACTTTCTTCCGGTTGATAAAATGTTTGGATGAGTATCGAATATCTTTTTTACTCAAGCATTGCTACACACCCTATTCTGCCCTCTGTGTCCTAAAACATGCAGTCAAAATGACCTCTGCTCCGCAACCGACGGCGCCGTAGAACTGTCGAAGTTTTGGAACATCAAGATTTGATATCACAACTCTCAAAACGGTGAAGGAAAACATCGCGAGGAAACCAGCATGTCCTAGAAACAAAAATTCGAAGACATGTGCCATATACCACCCGCACTGAGTCCGCGTGGTAGATTACAGCGCACTCCCCGAAACGAGGCCGGTGTCCCAGTAGTGAGAACATTAAAGGGTGATTATGCTATGATTTGATATACTGTCGCGCCAGTGACACGAAGAAAAAGACTAGCATTATTAATTCCTTTGTGGCAGTCTTCTTTACATATCATCATTATCTCCTGCCCATAAACCAACTAATTTGGAGTCGGCGCACATGTTTGTTTTTCCATAGAGCTCTTATATTATCATCTAAGTAGTCACCACATTTCTAGCCATACCATCTTTGACACAATCCGTCATTTATTTGGTCTTCTCCTGCTCCTACACCCATCCACACTCAAAACTTTTCTCATGACATTTTAAAATAATCTTCTGTTCTTTAGGCCTTAAGTTCCACGTAAATAAGTCTTCCGATGAGTTTCGGTCTTCCCCTACTTTTATAGCCGTCCACATTGAAACTCAAAACTTTCCTCACGACATTTTAAAATAATCTTCTGTGTTTTTTAGGCCGTAAGTCCCACGTAAATAAGTCTTCCGATGTTTCGGTCTTCTCCGACTTTTATAGCCGTCCACATTGAAACTCAAAACTTTCCTCACGACATTTTTAAATACAGAAGATTGAATAATTATGTGCGTTCATAAGGCCGAAAGTCCCACGTAAATAAATCTTCCGGGACGTCTATTCCTGCTTCAGCAATCTGTTTACTAGGGGTGGTTTTAATAGGCAATTAATTGGAATAGGCCTATATTGCGGGCTGGCCTTAATTCGGTGCTTCAGATAAGTTTAGCTCGACACGTGGACACATTACAGGTTTATTAAAAAAGCAGATGTTGTAGGAAGTTATTTAAAGTATTCCTC
The DNA here is from genome assembly GCA_947364205.1 of Agrochola lota. Taxonomy (NCBI): domain Eukaryota; kingdom Metazoa; phylum Arthropoda; class Insecta; order Lepidoptera; family Noctuidae; genus Agrochola; species Agrochola lota. Next base: position 3,405,372 of record OX376225.1, on the reverse strand, counting down.
TAGTCAGTTCCACAGAAATCGTTGGGTTATGCAGTTGGGCGGTAATTTTATTCGAATCGTATGACGTTCTTAGTAGCCAGATAGACGCCAAAATGACGTCATCTGCAGACATTAAGGGAGAACGAGAGGGGAGAATATTGTGTGCTATTCGTAAACGTGGGCCAAAGCAAAGCAATCAGAGACAGCGGCCCACAGCAGAATAATGTATAGGTATGGTACGTATAGACAATAGGATTCAATCTATTTTTTGTATTGTTTTTCTTGTTGCTCATAAATTGAACCGATACTCGATACTGATATTAATAGGTACTCATTTCGAGAGCGAAGCAACCGAGATCGACCCTAACACTTGTCATGCTGAGCAGCTTGAGTATCAGAGGATCGAGTTAAATGGGGTGCGTCTGGGGAGGTATACCAATGTTCGTTGCTAATGCTGTCAAAAGCACGCTGTTTGATTGTCAACGCTCGGCTTAACGCCGAAAGTTAAAAATCCAACAGCGTGCTTTTATCAGCATCAGCATTTATTTGGACGTCGCCTAGTATTCGTGAAAACGGCCACAAGTATTGGCTGATAATAATGAAGATGATTGCAAAACCTATTACCGCTACAAGAAATTGATTTTCATACCATTTTATCACCTATCATGAGATTTTTGCAGCTTTATTTTTACTGGACAAAAAGTCTACCGAATAAAATCCACTTTAGTTTTTTGCCAAAGCCACTTATTCAAGTTTAAAAGAGACATTTTAAAATGTCTTCATAGTCAAAACTAAGTATCATAACAAGCCATTCAGTATCGATCGCGCGCTGTCTCGAATTATTTTATGCGTTTGACAACGGATATGTTTTGGCAAGATAGCTAGTTGTAGTTCTTAAAAGTCTGTTTATTAAAGGTTATAAAACATTCACCGGGATCACTGTACAGCTATTACTGTACCTAAGGTCCCGTAATTTTGGACTACCTATACAGCGTGTAACAAAAACCTTATCCGATCCGTGAGGGTGTTGTTCAGAATCATATCGAGTCTATTTATGTGGTAATTTTCTGGAAAAAAGAAAAAAAATGCGCTTTTTTTCTTCAATGGGGAATTTTACCGGGTTATTTATTACATTGGGTGCGGACAGCCGTCGCTTAGCGGGTCGTTCAATACAAGTCATAAATGTTGAAAATTTACCTTTATAATATATATTTTTTTGATACTAAAAACGTGAATTAAAAATAGTAACAACTTTTTTATTTTCAATAATAATATATTTACCAATTTTTTATGGAATTGGGATAATTTTGGTACAAAAAACTTGAATTATAAATAGCAATAACTTTGTTATTTCAATAATAATTTTAAAAAAATATACTTTTTGGTACCTAGGTACCTAAGTATCTTATGTTATTGCAGTACCTTTGTTCCCTTTTCAGATCGGACAGGTTTTTATAATACATTGTATAGGCTTGAATACGACAGTTCTTGGAATCGTCTTTCTTACCACTACACCGGTCCGTGGATGGGTCACCATCTTTACGTACCGAGACCCCTCCGTGACTCGGACAGCACTTCATAGTCCTGGCTGTCATTCGTGGATCTTTGACAGTCGTTACGGGTAGACAAAACCCCGAAAATCTGAAAACCAGTCTTGCCAAGGGGTATCGTGTTACCCAGTGACTGGGTGGTGTAGGTCAGATAAGCACTCCATCCATGTAAAATACTTGTATTCACCAGGATCGGTTTAGACTTCAAGCCAACCACATAATAGTTGGAATTAGGAGTTTTTTTTCTTCTTCTGGTACTTAATGGCGTTGTTTCAAAACCCCACGGGACGGGGCCCGCAGAGCGCGGGTCGTCACCAGTCTGGGGCAGCGGAAGTCGCATTTGCACCCATAAACCTCGACAATGTAAGTGTGCAAGGGTACACCGGGGTGGTTTTAGTCGGTAAGAGTCTGAGAGACTCCTCTACCCGCCCTAGCGCGGAGGACATCCATGCGCCCGGACAAAAAAAAGTTTGATGATTTAAGGTGGGAGTGAAGGAAGGTGAGAGCAGAGGAAGATTACTAAAGCCAATCACACTGACACTATCGCTGTAATATCTTACTATAGTAAGGGGCCAGACAATCATTGAAAAAAAAACCGTTTAAGCAATTTCTGAGTTTACAAATTAGGTGCACTAGTCTACATATGTATATAAAAGGACAAACTGACTGACTGACATATCAACGCAGAGCCGAAACTACTGGGACTATAGGAACGTGAAATTTTGCATACCTACGTCTTCCTTTTATAATGTAGGGGAGCACTAAGGGAACGACGAAAATTCAAACTTTAAGGGGGTGAAAAGGGGGGATTTCTTTTGTATGAAAAATCTTATTACTTGAGTTAATAGACTTGATACTTGGCACGAATACTTTATCTAAATAAATCATAAAGTTTGTAATTTTTTGTTTTTCTAAACTACCCTCTAAACGGGGATTGGGGGGTGGATCAAAGTTTGTATGAAAGAATTTTTACGAGAGATCCGATTACAATAAATAAACAGTTGTCTTTGAAACGTACTAAGAGTCATAAGATCAACGACTATAGACAACAAAGTAATCGCTAGCTATTAATAAAATATTAAGTAATAATGATCACGGATAAATATAATGACAAACATGACCTTTGCTCGTGGAGATATATCTACGTCTGTCCGTGGTCTGTTTGTGGAGCGAAAATAACTTGAAAAGCCAAACAAAGAATCTTTCAACACTTTTTCGAGCTTTTCTGTGGAATTTACAGACTTTTCAAATGGAAGACACTGTTTCAATAGTCTATTGAAACGTTTCGATTTCGATGTTTTTTTGCACTTAAACTAATCTCAACGTTATGCTAGTGTAAATTAAGTTGATTTCAGAATGACTACTACTACTGAAAAAGTCATAAAAATGTTTGAAGTTGTAGCCCAAACTGAACTTTATGTATGGGTACTAAAGTTGTTTTTCTAAAAACTCATATTTGTTTATATGTTTGGAAACGAAACCGCGAACGCAGTTTAGGTTAAAATTATTATGTATGCCTTGAAAAAGGAGTGACCGCTGTTGTGTAGTTGACTAAATAATGATAAGGATACAGTATCCTTATTTCCCTAAGGAATAAACAACAATAACATGGAAAGAAGTTGGACATAACCTCAAAGGTGGGTTTTTTAACACTGTTGATGGAGGATACCACTCTTGCTTATTGTAATCACCTTTCAAATTGAACGATTGGAGTTTATACGCCAGGGTAATGAAACATCCCTTCCAAGCATGCGGTAAAACTGTAGATCCTGCGCCCCAGGCATACGGTAACCTATACGGTAACGGCTTGTGGACGGTGAGCAATGGGTAGCTCGCCGTCCGATTAGGACCAGGCCCGGGTCGACGGCGCGTTGTGTTCCACGCGCGCCTCGAAGAGATGTCGGCACCAACTGACGGAGTCCGTAAGGGCCAATGCCCGCCAGGGTTGCGAGTTTGTCCGAAAGGGATATCGCCGCCCCGGCACACAGGCAACGGAAGGAACACGGGTGGGTTTTAGTCAGTAAAAGTCTGACACAGCCTCCCGCTCCAGGGCGGGAGAAGTTATTTGATAATTTCCCACCCTTCAAAAAAAAAAAAGGCGTACGGTAACCTATTTGTAAGAGATACCGTCGGGTTTCATCATCATTCGACTATCACAGACTGAGATTATCCGTGTGAAGTTTCAAGTAAAACTAACTGACTTTCAATAATTAATATCGGATTACATTTACCACATAACAATAATTTTAAACATTATAATATGACGCGAGTTCATCCCACATTGGAATGCAGTCACCGCTTTTCACCCCTCAACTACAATAAAATGTCGCATAAAACGACGACAAAATCTCCCCCAGCGCCCTCTAATATTAACGATTGCACCACGGATATAGCTCTATGAATTTTTTACTCAATGGCTCAAGGTCAAAGTCAAAGGGTAAAGGTCAATAATATAAGATCGTATAGTATGTATTCTGACTTAATAACTAATGTTTTATCTCATAATGTTGGAAAAGAAAAGCTTGTTTTGTTGTATTGATTTATTAAGCAGGTGGTTTAGTCGTTAACAACTTTTTAAGGTTCCGTACCTGAGGGGTGCCAAACGGAACCCTATTACTAAGCCTCCGCTGTCCGTCCGTCTGTCTGTCAGCGGGCTGTATCTCATGAACTGCAATAGGTAGACAGTTGAAATGTTCACAGATTGTGTATTTCTATTGCCGCTATAATAACAAATTTAAAAAAGTTAATAATTAAAGGAACCCCATAATAATAAGAAACGTGTTTTTTTTAGGGTTCCGTAGTAAAAGGATCCCTAAAAGTTAGTACTAGAAAGCTGTAATTTGGCATATATATACATATGAATTAGTCCGACAAAGTGGTAAAATAAAATCAAGAAAAATATTTATTTTTAGGGTACCTCCCCTACACGTAAAGTAGGGATGTTTTTTTTTTTCCTCGTTTACCCCATGTTGTGGGGTATCGTTAGAAAGGTCGTTCAAAAATATTGTGAGTTTGTGAAAAACATTTTTGGATTCAGGGATCCGTTTGCGAAATATTAAGCTTTTAACTGAATTTTTTGTTAGAGTTAAGTGTCCCCCCCCCCATAGCTAAATGGTTGTACTTGGACTTGTGAAAAAAATCACAGCAGTAGTATATATAACGAAATTAAAAGGAAAACTATCAGAGCTAAGTAGGCTGTACAGGTTAACGAGTAATAATCAACCAACTTAAATTTGCGGTTTGAAAAACATGATCTCCCATACATTCCGTATGGGAGAACATGTTTTTCAACTACAATGTTAAGTTTGTTCTTGGGATAAACTCATCCCAACTACGGAACCCTTCATTGTGCGTGGTCCGACACGCACTTGGCCGGTTTTTCTAGATCTTAATACGGTACGGAAACGCTTCCGTGTGCGATTCTAACTCGCATTTGGCCGGTTTTTTCATTGATTAGTAGTTTTTAGAGGCATGAGGAAAAGGGTGTAAAGTTCACTCATCTTCTATAGAAAAGGGAGGATCCTCCGACCAGACGGGTGTCGTGTATGGCGGGCAACTGTCCAACAGTTGAAGTCGGGATCTTGTATATATGTCGATCGCGCGGTAAACTCTAATTGCGCGATGCAGGATCATGTGTGACGTCAGGATTTTGTGTGAAGTCAGGGTCTTTGATGCGTAGTTCGCATGTGGCAATGTAGATGCCGCCAGAGGTTCCTATATAATGTATTTATGAGTTGACCTGTTATCCACTGCTGCGGTAAAGTCTAGTTTAGTAATTATATATTCCTGGGTAGTTGATTATTCATGCTAGCGGTCTCGAGAATCTCGGCGAGTACGTAGGGTTCACGTCCACGATATTTTCGGTCCAAACTTAGTCATAACGTCAAATACAGGCAGGTCATCTGTTTAAAGTAAACTTTTTTAAATAACAGTGTAGGTAGGTACTTCATACACCCACAATCGACATCGAATATATGAACTTCGAAATCCTAAACCCACTTTCAACTTAACGAAAATTCAATCGATTCGATCAGCAAGCATTGCTTAATAATGACATCATAACCATTTCTTCATTATATGAATAAAACAGGACTACCCAGTTGCCTTGGCATAGATAAAAAACATCGTCACTTCACTATCGTTAACAAACAAATCGATGGTGAATAGTGTAAGTAGATTATATACAGCCTATCCATAAACAGTTGACAGCCGGTCGTCACTAGACGGGGCTTGGAGACGCGTCGTTTCGCAGAACACAACTAATAACTTATGAACTTCAACAGACAAGAAGAATAACGATGATTATTTCCCGAAAGTTTCAGATGTGATCACGTCTGTGAAGTCTCGCTATTCAATTTAATGTGACCTTGTAGAAAAGCTTCATTATAATTACATCAGCCGAAACATGTCCACTGCTGGACATTGGACATACATATACCTCCTCCAAATATTGCCACAAAGACCGGTCCTAGAATACCTGCATCTAATTAGCGGATATACGCGGTCTTCGATTTAAGTTTATTTAAAGTACAAACCTTCCTCTAAAACTTTATTCTATTACAAATGAAGCCGGAAACTGATTCCGTTTTAGATAAAAACACAAAAAATCATAAGCTCAAAGCTTGCTCATCCTATACCCATTAATGTTTGCGCTTCCGAGTCTGACTAAGCGATTGAATCAGGTGGACGCACCGGCCGTATCCAACCTCTCTATGTCAACGTTATACTGCGGCCGGCATTAGGATCGATCCGCATTGCCGTAAGGACATTAGGTACGTTAAGCGTAGAGCAACGATTTTTTGGGGGAAATCTTTTATTATTCTTCTTGGGGGCTGGCAAAATATGCTAGTCTTTTTCAATAGCATTAGATTCAAAGAACCAATTTAAGAACGTACTTACTTACAAAAAGTCAGAGGGTACTTACTGCACTATTCATTAACCAAAATGATTCTGATGCAAATCCTTCTATAATATTCAAATACGCTTTACATTCTAAGCTTTATGCACCATACTGGTATTTACATCCGTAAACAGTTGAATTCTATAAATACATCGTTATTTGGGAACCAGTTCTCACACCACAGGTGTTGCGACATTAATTTAAATAAAAATGTAAGTAAACTAATAAACAAACGTTATACGAATGAACCACGTCGCTTTGTATTCAAGTTGCGATGTAAAAGAACCGTAGTGACGTAATATATGACTCACGGACGAGAAATAGACATTACTGGGGATACCATTAAGTTTCTTAAACAGATTTTAATCGGCACGACTCTCTTATCGGTTAATAGGGATCGATTTTTTTACAATTGCTACAGTGTTGTAGTTTTCGCGGTTGAAATTGTCGTGAGGATGTCGAAAAAAGTCTTTATTACTGGAAGAAGGGGTACAATAAATCTCCTTAAAACAAATTTGGTCTTATGCAATGTGCACTTAGGTGTCAAAGGAATGCACTGGTACTAGATTACCCTGTATCACGAATGCCATCACCTTCCTCCGGACCAACTAAGATAGTTCTTTATAGTAAAGAGGAAGATCGGTTGTTTAAAAGAGAAGTCAGCTGTTTCTGGGATTATTAAGGAACTAACATGGATATGACTAATTGCAACTCTTGGAAACTACTGCAGGATCAAGTTTAATCTTATTATTTTTAAATAGGCGTTAACTTAGACAACACATTTTCTTTATTCTTTTGCTTCGGAAAGCTTTCATCATCCTAATTAATTTGGGGGTCTGCCCAGACAAAAGCTGTTGTCTTTTTCTTTGATACAACATCTATCATCTGTCATCTTCTCTAGCCATAGCATCTTGCACACTCCGGAAAGCTTTACTATAGGTATTTTAACGACAGTCACGAAAGCAATACATCTTTTGTACAATTTTCCCCGACTTTATAGCATTTGCGAGCCAGTCCCTTTAGAAAGCTTCTACAATGTCTCTCCAATGTTTTATTGCAAGACAAGGCACGTCCTAGGTCATTCGCTGCATAACTACGATTGCTCATCTCGATGCAGTTTGTGCTTTTGCTGTTAGCTAGCACAGTTTTTGATAGCAATGTATGTAGTATGAAGAGTGGGGGCATGTTCATTTTGGCGCAGGTGATTGGGCTGAAATGTTCCCATCCATACTCATATTATAATAAACTAGCTGCGCCACGCGGTTTCACCCGCATAAGTCTCGATCCCGTGGCAATATCAGGATAAAAACTATCCTATGTCCTAATCCAGGTTATGGTCTACCCATGTGCCAAATTTAATCCAAATCCGTTCAGCCATTTTACCGTGAAAGCGTAACAAACAAACTCACTTTCGCATTTATAATATTAGTTAGGATACGAAAGTAACTCGAAGTCTGTTACTGTAATGAAATTTGACAGATATGTAGCCTGGGACGTGGAGAAGGACATAGGCTTATTTTCATGCTGGATATTTGTTTAAAAAAATTATGAAATACAAAATAAAGTCGAGGGCAACAGTAAGTTTTAGATAAATATTCTGGGAAGCTTATTATAACAACACTTTATTGAATCGATTGTGAATTGGACAAGGACATAGCTTCAAAACGGTGAAGGAAAACATCGTGAGGAAACCGGCAAGTCCTAGAACCAAAAATCGAAGACACGTGACATCTACCAACATGCACTGGGCCCGCGTGGTAGATTACGGCCTGTGTCCCAACAGTGGGAACATAGGCTGATTATGCTTTGGCACATGACAGTTGACATAAAAATTTAAATATAATTGAAAACTACCATACGTACGATGTGAAAGGCAACAATTGTGCAAAAGGCAAAATGCTAACACGCGAGTAAAACCGGAAATAAAAATGTGTCTCACGAAAGTCGTAAAACAATACTGTGTAAAATGGCTTCTTATTCACTCAAGTGCAAAAATTACGAGCCTTACTTAACAACTTAAAGGGTAACTTAAATCGTCTTTGTAAGGTCATGTTTCGGGATTCAAAGGGATGCAAAGTTAAACAGGGGTGAAAACCGGTTTTGTCCTTTTGTCTTAACTTAAATGAGGATAATAATAATTACTGTGGTCGACTGTTTGTCAACAGCAGTGAGGTAACACAGATTTAAATGGTTAGTTTTCCTATTAACAGAAAGATAAATACTATACTACTATATGAGCAATATTTGTATATAATCATTGTAATCACGTTCTCGAAAACGGCTCTAACGATTTCGATGAAAGTTCCAATATAAGGGTTTACGGGGGCAAAAAATCGATCTACCTAGGTCTCATTTCTAGGCAAAATCGTTTTCTTTATATTCACCCGAGCAGAGCTCGTTCGTCCTGGTACTTATGATTATGACCGAACACCCCGGTGAGGTTTTACAAATTCTTTAATCTTCATCTCATTCAATTTTTTTACACAACGCGTTTGTGGACGAATATTGAGCACTATTGCAATTAGGTTCGAATTTTAAGCGGCTTAATTTGTATGCATATTTCAAACCGACCATCCATCTGCCTAGCCTTTTCCCAACTAATGTTGGGGTCGGCTTCCAGTCTAATGCACGGTCACACTCGGATGCAGCTGAATACCAGTATTTTACATGGAGCGACTGCTTATCTGACCTCCACAATCCAGTTACTGGGTAATACGATACGGATACCCCTTGGTAAGCAGACTTTCTTGAAAGAGCTTTCGGGCTTCTGACTACCCGTAATTTATTCTGGGGTATACCTGTAACGCTTGCATATTTCAAACCGACATGTCTACAAAATATGGGGTAGGTAGTTCAGCATGTTTAGAAGAAAGGATTATAGGAAAGCTTTGGTCCTGTTTCCGCGTGGCGCAAATTGCTCGATGTCAAAGTTGTTACTTTACTTTGCTTTTAGAGGTGTTGTAAAAGGAGATAAAGTTATACAGGATGTTTGGAAGCAGGGTGCAAAGCCTTAAGGGGTGATAGTAAACACCTTTTAGAGCATTTTGAGCTATACATGTCTTAGACGAAGTAGGTTTTTTATTATTATTAACTGTTTTTTTAAATAACTCAATTTCTGACAGTTAATTACCAACAGTGACAAGTTGGTATATTTTTCTTTTTTGTTGTTGTCTGATGTGTACCTAAAGTAATAAACCAAGTTCCATCCCCTGGCTTTGCACCCAGGTTCCAAACACCATGTATAACCTTGTATCTTTGCCGTCATTTATACCGAGAATGAGTACCTATTAATTTATACCTTGACCCTATGACAACTATGTCACATATATAATACACCATACTACAATTAATACATAATTATGTACGTATGAGCTACTGATTGTTTGACACACTATTAGCGACTCACAAAGTTATAGGAATAAAAGCTTTTTGATAATGCATTTGCATGTTTGAGATGCAATAAAAATAAAATATGAATAAGATGTAATATTTGACAGCTATTTGTGTCATTGCCAACTTTTAGGATAAAAGCTCTTAAAACAAAAAACATTTTAGTCTGTCTGTTTGTACCAGCTAATCTCCGAAACGGCTTTACCGATTATGACGGGACTTTCACTGGCAGATAGCTGATGTTATAAGGAGTAATTAAGCCTACTTTTATTTTCTACATAATAATTAGGGTCCACGCGGACGAACCCGCGGGCAGCAGCAACACACACACACTATACTAATGTTATAAATGCGAAGGTAGGGGGTTTTCCACCCCTTAAGATGTACACCATACTGGTATAGCTTCTATTATCTAACTTCAGTATCAACAGACCTTGCGAACAGATAAGAATAGTAATTCGAGTGCAACTGCATCCACCTTGAATGCTTAATAAGGATGCAACTGCGCGTGAGTCATTCTTGGAGATAATGAGAGATGGCGCGCTCATTGTCGCGTTCACGCAACTTTTATGAGAGACTTTAATGAATGCTTAGACATTGCGCCCTTTTTGTATCTCCAATGCATAGCGATATTTTTCTATGGGGGTAAGAGGTAAAAAGGGTAATTGAAAAATCTACACGATTATCATAAAGAGAAAAGATTTGTATTGATTTGTTGGTAATGAATAAACTCAAAAACTACTGGACCAATTTAAAAAAATCTTTTGCCAGTATAATGTTATATTGTCACTGAGTAACTTAAGCTATAATTTTTAAATATATCACACGGGCGAAGCCGCTGGGGGAAGCTAGTATTTTATATTGAGATTGTATGAAGGTGAAAGTTTTTCAGGAAATTATATGGTAAACCAGATATTTTGATTTCGTTGTTGTTCTCACAAGAGACGTCTGTGTTCTTTCAGTGGAAATGTTGTAAGCTGATTGCTATGCTATTAAGTTGGTTTTAAGTTTTTTTTTGTTCTTATGCCAGTAAACACATTTTTCTTTCTTTCTGTATATATATATATATTTAAGTTATTTTATAAGATAAGATTATATTATATGATTTCCAAAGAATAATATATTCTTTTGCAATCTTATCTCTGGTTTCCGAGCTTAATCCCGTTTTTGTTGTTGTGATTGGATTATCAAAATACATGAACCAGTCATAATTATGGTATTTTGCTTCTAGAAACAATAGTTTTAATACATTTTTAATGGAATCCAAGCTCAATAATTCTAGAAGAAATATCAAAAGGTGTATTTATATCTCGACAATAATATCTAAAAAATGAAAAAATTCAACATTTACTTACCAGGTGTGAGATCTAATTTGTCTATGTGGTCGCCGAGCACAGATGCCCAGCTCTGCAGCTGGTCTAGTATACCCCACGGTGTTGTCATGGCAACCGTGAGGAGGACCAGCGTGTGGGGGAATGTCTCCTCGCTGAGGGCGAACTTGAGGAGGTTTGTGTGCCCTGGATCACCGTCCAGCACCCATACACTGAGACGTGTTTGATCTGTGACGGAACGGGGTTTATATTTATTTATGTACACACAAAACACTTCATCATTATTTCAGCCAGGAAACCCCTTCTACTGGTTATAGGCCTCCCCATTCTTCTGCTATATTTGCCAGTTGCGTGTGTCTCTCATTCTCACCCATAAAAAATAATTAAAAGAGAAAATACACAAAGAGAGAAGAGCACAAAGGTACTGCTTATTTAATTAGAAATTTCTTCCAGCAGACCTGCGACAGGAGAGTTGGATGAGATGTATACACATTGTGTAAAACAGTACATAGAAAAACTTAAATTAGACTATAGCAACCTAAACATAAGTAATTATATTGCTTTAAAATTAATATTAGAAAACAGCTTAATGTTTTGGTACAAGATTAGTTTTATTTGGACATGCAACATACATGTTTTAAATAAGACATAATCTTTCCCACTATGCGTTGACATTTTCTTAATGTTTTCTGACATTTTGGTATAAAAACTGGATTCCATAATTATAACATTGCTTGATTTCATCACAGCAAAGCCATTCATATTTATTGTTAATTTATAATTACTAATTTTGTACAATGGACGCTGTTTGCCGTAGAACGGAGAAGCAAGGAACTTTATAAAACGTACTTGTTACAAAAAGTTTCTATTTGATTTATATCCAGGTGTTCTTATGTGTTATTTCAATGATGCAATAGCATGCAGCATTTGTATCACATTAAATTATCAGTGTAAAAATAGTCATCTATTTTGAAAAGGTAGGAATTTTTTGTAATGTGTGTCTTGTTTGTGCAGAATAATCATTATTTCTTTCTTTCTTTTCCTTCTAAATACAGTTGTTTTAGATTAATTTGAATTATCTTACAATAATAATACACTTTACTTTAACAAACCATTAGTCAAATCCATTACTTAAAGAAATTATCATTCCGCAGCATTTAATATGCTCATCTCACAGTACTCCAGATGAACCAAAAACATTGCTTTACATCCGTCTGTGACACCCAACACAGCGAGGTTTGATGTGTGATAAAAATCTTAAGGAATGGTACACATACACAATGAATACATTCTCTTTATAAAAGAAAGTAAGTCAAGTGTATTATTATAAATGAGTGCTTAGGTTCAAGTATAATAATGTAAAACTTCGCATACGGTTTGTATGCAAGTGGTCAGCTGAGGTTGAAATGCAATCTTTATGTTGGTTTTCACAGTAAACGAAAAAAAGACCATGGTTTCTGACTTATGTGCCTATCTAGGCAATACATGGAACTGGACTCAAGAAGATGAATTTCACAGATGATTAATTGAGTAAAATCAATATTCTTGACACTTAGTCACAACAGATTCTAACAAGAATTGATTGATATATAGATATTTGTGGTAGTATAGCAATTTATTGGTCTTCAACATGCTTTCAAGAGCTTGTATGAATAATAATAATGTGTTGATATGTATGTGAGTTTTTAAAAAACTTCAAGTTTCGTGAATGTAGGTTATGCTTATGTTGTAAGATCATAAACTTGTTTGTTTATAAAAAATAGCTTGTAAAGTAATAAAAACACAGACTTACCATCTCGATATTCATCTCTAACGTCTATATACGCGTATTCGAGCGCCGAACCTTTCTTAGGGTCTTCAACACCTTGTAATTTCGCTACCAAAGTCGTTTTACCAGTCTCATTGTCACCCAAAACTAAAACATTTTTGTTTGAAGGTAGTTTTGTGTTCCCTTGGTTTTGGACCTCTTCCAATATCGAAGACCTGCAAAAATTACGAGCATACAGTATTCGTTGTCATCAGTATTGCGAGGTTGGTACTATTACGGGAAAGTGTACACAAATGTGCGGATTTGTCGCCGTGTGAGAATGTTTCGCTGTTATTTTACATACAAAGGTAGACAACGCAGCTAGGTCACATATTTCTCAGCTTCATAGCTTGACATCACGTAGGTGTGACACATTGGATCCCTATAAGGGGAGTGCATGTTACCCGTAAAATTAACAGTGAACCGTTACCATAAGTTGTCCTTGACATCTCCGTTTTCTTTCTTTTTTGATTTAAGCCCATTAGCCTGGCCGTTTGTCTCCATTCTTCAGGTACGATAGAAGATAACAACGGCACAGAAAGGCTTTTCTTTCGTTTTCGTCTCTTCTGCCGTTCATACGTCACTCTCGCGATGATGCACTTGTTGCCAGAAGTAAGAATTACTTATAAACTGTTAGACGTGTTGAAAGCAAAACTTTTAAAATGATCTGGGTTTTTAATTTTATGACTTGGCTGTAAAGTAAATATTACATTTTGAGTTTTACCATAGAAACATTTGAACTTTCTTAACATAAATATTTAATATTCAAGTCGAAACCCAGAATTTAACTTAACAATTATATTTTTATTATTCAACTGACAACATTACAATCACAGACCAAAATGTATAGCTCAGTGGTGCGCTTTCTTATATCGACTACAAAGTAAGAACAAGATTTTTACCGAGACAAAATAAAATTGTCGAAGAAGTGACCATTGCTTTTGTCGGTCAATATTTTTGGATTTGAATTAAATCCAACAATGAAACTAAAAAAAAATTGAACAGAAAATATGACAAGTATTGTAGAATCCTTATTGTAAAAATTATAGCTTTAATTTTTCATTATCTTCATTTTGAAATGGAGAGTTTAATTATTTAACTCTACAAAAAGGCGTAATAATCTAATAATCGACTCACTTCATAAATCGAGATCAATTATCGTAGCCACAGTCTAATATTACTAAACAGTGACACTTGACAGTCGCTGTGAGTCGCTTTCCTTCTCTATTATCTATTATCCACTGTTTTTTTTCGTCACTGTCAGACACTGTCAGACGAAATACATAATAATCAGGGATTTATTTTGTAAGGTGAATAAAACTTGATAGCGTAGTAATATTCCAGTGATATCACGCAGTTAACTTCTGAGTGTAGTGAACAATAATAGTTAAAAGTTTGAAATGTCTAGAAGGCCGAGAACGGGTAAAAAATCTAATAATTTGTCTCAGGTGAGTCATGCACATTATTTGCTCGTTCTTGGGGTCTCATCCGGTTCTATTAGTGCGTTTAATGTAAGTTTATTTATAGGAACAAGTCATTGTCGTTATGGAGCAATACATCTTAATTTGAGGTTAATCTGAGAAGAATGTTGTCAGCTGATAAGGGTTTTGTAAACAAAGGGTCATTATTATTGTGCTCTTCATTTATAAAATAAATAATTCTTGTATGATGGAGCCCGTCTTTGTACTTCTTAAAGTAAACATTGCAACTTTGATTGGGGCCAATTGTTAGCTACTTACTGACTGTATTTTGTGCACTTGAGAATACTTTTGTACTCTCATAAATTATAATAAAAATGGGTGCTATCAAATGTTTTTCTGTACTAAATGTAAGGTAATGCATGCACTTTATGGTTAGGTTATTACCCAGTTAGTGTAGGATGAATGAAATGGTACAATCTATTTATTATTTCAATGGATAAATTAGTCTCATAACATGTGACAAGTTATTCCTTTGTTGTCTAGTTTATAGAATTCACTAGATTTAGAGTTGCGTCGTCTTATTGTTACTTGAAGTATATCCAATTTAGTGTCATTAACCCCCAATGCAGAAAAAGGGGTGTTATTAACCTTTGTTATTTAACCTGTGTGTGTGCATTAAAAAAAAATTAGGGAACTAAGAGTCACATTGTAGCCACCATTTTCCCAAATTAGTTACCTATTTAGCAGTAAATATAAAAAAAATACAATAGATGGTGTAGTAACCTAATCTGCTATCTGCTTAACTGTTCATAAAGAGTCATTTCTCACTTCCACCTCTCAACGAGGTATCCTCAGGATGACGATTGACTTGTTGCAAACTCGGACACGACGTGTTGCCACGTCAAGCGCCGAATGCAGTGTCAATTAACTATCACTAAATCATTGTTATTACAAGTGTATAAGTTAACAAGTACAAGCAAAACTCGATGACTTATTTAGATAAATGGAGGATTTATCATAACAGCCTGTATAATGTCATAGGTCAGGTACATTATTATTATGAGACACAATGTCTCTATCTGTCTGGCCATTTGTGTGCTTAAGTCATGGGAACTACTCATCTGATTGATGTGAATTTTGTTTGGTTTTAATTCATACATAAAGTTATGTGTTTGTGCTAGGTTTTAATTTAATATGTATAAGTACATTTAACCATAGAAAAAAGTTAAGTAATACACATAATTATATCAAGGCGAGCCTATTGCCACCAACCAGGCATTAATCCAGACTTCTAGCTACTACTGTGAAATTCAGAAAAAAAAAAATCTTTTACATTTTACCTGACCTATGGGACCCCATGCTGCAGCCGTGCTGGGGTCCACGAGACCTACGAAGCAATATAGCTTTAATGCATCGTAATATTGTTTTCTTTGTCACAGTTTGGACTCTTAGACATACCAGACATAAACGATGATGATGAGCCTCTGGACTTATCAGATGATGACTTCGACTTGGAAGCAGAACTGGCTGCTATCAGCGGCGGTGGTGGCCAGAAACACAAGCCCAGGAAACCTCCTCCGGTGCCTACGGCTAACCTAGATGCTATGGTAGCAGAGAGCTTGAAAGATGTGCCTTCGGATGATGATGGTTCTGGTAAGTTTATTTTATTTTGTGGTAATTCTGTGTATATATTTTATACATTGAGTTGTACCTTTATCCTTTAGTAATATAAAATGCGACACCTCATTGTCTGTCTGTTAGTTTGCTTATTTATAACTAGAGAACTTTCTTTTCAATTGCTCTCTCACTGCTGAGAATTGTGACTCCGTATCAAATTGTCAACGGTCTTTTTCCATCTGTTGTGATCAGTGGCTTGGTGGAGTGCGGCGCTGATAGGTATCTTCAGTTGCTCGAATATTGATCCCACCACCTTTTTGAGCTTCGGCCTCTAGGTCTTTTGCCCTCTAGTGTTCCAGTCACTATTAGACGTTCCATGTTGTTGGTACCTTTGCGAGCAATGACACACGATGCAGGCAAGTTGAAGACAGTTGTTGTGCTTTCTCTAAATTGAGTTGTTCAACTAGAGAACCACTCATTCAATTTGTATGAGTCTCATTCTAATTCATAGAAAATGTTTTCTAGCTAGGATTCAGTACTAAAATTATAATAGCTTTAGGTTTAGCCAGGTACAACAGTCTGTAGTCTGTTTTTATAAATATACACATACACACGAATACATACATAAACTCACGCCTTTTTCCCATGGGGGTAGGCAGAAACTACACAACGCCATCTGCTGCGATCCTTACATATTCTTTTTGCTTCGTTTACATTCATAAATCAGGTCATACACAATACACTGTAAATAAATATGCCTGTCAACAACCAGGGCTTACACCAGGCCCTTGTTTCTTTACTTTGAGAACCCAAACCAATCACTGCACACGTCAATGACCGGCTAAGTGTGTGTCTGGCCCAGTTCTTTCACAATTAGGTATTTTGAGCCAATCTGGAGAGCATATAATTAGCCTATACTGTTCCGACCCACTGTTGGGACACAGGCCTCCTTTCAGTAAGAGGGAGTGGGCCGTAATCCACCACGCGGGCCCAGTGCGGCTTGATAGATGTCATATGTCTTGGATTTGTTTTGGTTCTAGGACATATCGGTTTCCTCACGATGATTTCCTTCACCTTATTGTGAGAGCTCTAAAGAGAACCCTATTTAATAAAAATCTTAAATTTATTCATTCATTGACAGACAACGCACAGCGTAAACAGCTGGAAAAAAAATTTATTATGTATATCAAAAGTGAGCACTAAGGAAGGAAAACATGCCTATGTATCATCAACCCTAAAATACGCTATTATATCGCAATATCAGTGTTAAAGCGCAAAAAGATGCGTTCGCGCAATGGCTGCTATCTGTTCCTGAATCTTGCGAACCATATTTTAAAAAGTTTAAAATTATGACCTTTCCATCAGTCTATATCTATGAAGTTACAGTATTTGTTAAAATAAATAAAAATCTATTCGGTGAACTAAATTCAAAAAGAAATATACTGAAAATATCTAGTAAGTATACCACATAAAACGGCTCTTCGGGGTAAAAGTTTTTTTGGAATGGCATCTAAAATTTACAATAAGATACCTGTAGACATTTTAACCACCAAGGAACTCCCACTATTCAAATATAAATTGCGTAACCTTTTAATTGACAAAGCTTACTACGCGATCCAAGATTTTTTAAATAATTAGTACCTACTACAATCTGTCACCATACACCTAATTGTTATTCTGTAAGAAATGTTTTACATGTGATACCTAAGAATTGTTTTATACTACATGTTGACATAATTATTGTATGCCTATTAGGCAGGACATAATGGAACTGTAATTTACCTAACATCTCTCTGTATAACCTATGCCCACAATAAAAAAGATTTGATTTGATTTGAAAACAGAAATTCTCATTTATCACTTTCGGACATTTTCCATGAACCTACGCACACTACAGGCAAGCCGCACCGCACTTTTTCAAAATCGGTCTACAATTTTACGGACGAAAATATCGATGTAAAACAAAATACATACATTTTTATTTATTTATTTTGAAACATATACAACTATCATCACAGGGTTACCTAATACAATAGTGTAGTTATAGTTATAATACGAGTAGCTTACAGAGAAAATTATGTTATTACTAGCTTTCAGAAAAGCAAAATGTGGCCCGTGTGAATTCACTCAGAGTACAATTGAAGCAGTCAATCCGTTGTGACACCATATTGAGTGTATGCATAAAGACGAACATACAGGCTGGCAGGGACATGGACGCGAAAACTGTTACCATGGATTCGGAATATGATTCTGAACCCCCATACATTTTGACCGCGTAGGTACCCGCTGTTTTCTGTGAAACAGCTGTTTTTTTTAAATAACCGACGAAAAATTTCAACTCAGGGTTCAAAATCATGTACTGGAATCATGATAACAATTTTCGCGTCGATGTATGCCACCCCTATATTATAACCTCTTTTTTGAAGTTGTATAAAAATGCGTTACGCTGCGGCCCGCCGCCGCGGATTTAGCTATGAGGGGATGAAACTTTGTATGGAACTGGAAGTCGGCAGTTTTGCCGATGGGAAATTCCATGGCTTGTATCTTCATAATCAAAAACATACTAAACAAACAATTTCATTTTAGGTGACGACGACGATCCAGATCTCCTCAACGAGCTCCAAGCCTTAGGAATAGACGATGACGAGGCGCCGCCCCCTCCCGCCCGCACGTCTCGGCCAGCGCCCCCTCCCCCCGGATCGCCGCTCAGTACAGACAGCAGTACTATCAGCTTAATACAAGATAGGATCACAAATTACACAGTAGCAGAGAAGAATGCTAAGACGAATGGAGAGACCAGTCGGGCAAGAAGGTAAGTTTAGATTTAATTCAGTTTTTTTCACATTAAAGTTTAGACTGTCTGGGACGAAAGGCGAAACGAATCGACAGTGGTAAAAAAACCAGTTTAAGATGGCCTCTTATCCTATAATATTATAAATGAGCAATATTTGTAATTATGTTCTCGAAAACGACTCCAACGATTTCGATGAAAGTTGCAATATTTATTTACTTTCTAACATGTAAAACACTGGTTAGTAGGCATGCATCAAAATTTCAGTATTAAGACATGCACCATGTAAGGGCACTGCAAATGTTTCATATCAAATGATTAAATTAGATAATATAATATTGATTCTTATTATTACAATACATTTTAAAATACATTCCTTATTTAATTATTACATTTTATTTCAAATAAATCATTATTAATAATTCTTTCATTAATTTTAGTCATTATAGGTAAGCATAATATAGTAAAGTAAATATGTATAGGGGTTTACGGAGGCGAAGAATCTATATATTTAGGTCTCATATCGGGAATATTCGTTTTCTCTATTTTCACAGCCTCGGGAATGTGATACAACGTTGGTATACCTGGATGTTATGTTTATCTATTTTCACCCGAGCAGAGCTCGGTCGACCAGGTACTTCTATTGAATCTCCGTCCTAAGCTTGGCCAGCTCAAGGTTTAAATATTACCACTGACACACGGTCGACTGTACAATCTTCATTAAAATGTATGACGCGTCTGGCTTTTAAAACGCTTTGAATCTTTGCTAAGACCTGTAAATTCGAAAAAACGTAAGAAAATTTCGCGGGCTACCCTGGCGCTTTCGCCTTAACGCCTTTAAAAAATAATTACGACAATAGTAAATCGAAAAATTTATACGGAGCAATTTAATTGCCTTCGCTCTACGGTCAATGTTTGCGGGCAATTTGTCAATGAGCCATTTCAATGAGCCTCGTTGTTGGCAACAATGAACTAATCTGAGCTATTTTGCTCTTTAATAAATTATTAGTACTGTGATAACCTATCCGTGTAGGCCGGCTTCCGTTCCTTACATATTGTAAAGGCTCGTGCACACTGGCGTGACGCGACACCGGTAGAACAATATCCGTGAAATTTTCATAGAAATTGCTCCACCGGAGGAGCCGTGTCGCACCTGTCTGTGGCCTGCGGCTGTGGTGCCTGGGTGTTGCTTTAAAACGCAAGTTCTCTCTATCTATCTGTATGAGTGAATTTCACTTGTTCATTTGCACTTACCCAATTAATGTGTTGGTATTTTTGTTAGTTCTTGGTTTTATACGTTGGTCTGTCTGGTTCTGGCCAAGTTTAAGAATATCGTTTCTATAGTTTCACCCCCATTTGAAGAAGCCGTGAGTTTTTTTTAAAGAATATTTAAATGCGTTTAGAATATAAATGACTATAAAAATAAATCCAGTCAGAAAACACGGAGACAACTAGTTTTTAATAAAAAAAAACGCAATTGTAGAAGTCGCTCCACCTTAGTAAAAACAACGCGCAAACGCCCTTTCTGAGCGTTGACCCCATCGCCACCACCGCTATAACGTAGGGTCAGACAGTCAAGCAAATGCGTACATTATCTTATGTATGCTTACAACACTATCTTTTGTCTTGGAAGCACGTAATAATGGAGCTTTTTCATTATCTTGTTTACATATTATTTACTTGGTAGATAGCCCCGTATTACATGGGACTTGAAAACACAACTGTCGAAATGTGGGTGTACTTTAGGCTCAATTTAAATTGCCGCGGAACGGAATAGAAGTGATTTTTTTTGTACAAAGCATAATGAACTTTATGTCAATAGTGTAACGTACAAATTAGATACGAGGGTACGAGCCAAATAACAGGACGCGCGTTTTCTGGATAAGTCTCGCGAATTCTTGGTAATTCCTGCAGTTACGAACTCGTATCTACATAGTTTGTATGTTACACAGTTGACATATTTAAAGTTACAAAAACTCGCTTCCATTCCGTGCCGTGGCAATGTAAATTGAGCCTTAGTAATGACGTAATGTTATGATAAGTAGGTACTTATTAAAAATATTTCAGCGTTATTTTTCGTACTACAATAGTTTCTAGATGCACGAAAAAATGCCATCTTCACTTTCTACTACCCTACTAATATTATAAATGTGAAAATTAGTATGTTCGTATGTATGTTACTCAATCACGCAAAAACTTGGATGAGATTTGGCACAGTACAGATAGTTTATAACTTGGATTAACCCATAGGATACTTTTATCCCGGTAGTAGGTACGATCCGATCCTGCGATAGATTGGGTGAAGCCGCGGGTATAAGCGAGTTAAAATAAAAACTACCGATTGTAAATTACTATCGGTAATAAGTAAATTATTAACACTTCGGATTACGAAATAAATTATCAGAGCCGCTTGGTCGTGATTATTTGTATCCGGTGATTCAGTGTTATAATAATGTATAATTTCTGAATTACCTCCTCTGCTATTTAATTACATTTTAACAAAACAGTTTTTCATTTGTAAACTAATTTTGAAATGTTTAAATGAATAAAAATCTTTTATTTCACATAAACGTATGAAACGTCGGAAGCTAGGTGCAGGGTTCCAATTGGTCGTTTCCTATGGAGAAGAGTCGTCAAGAAACTTCACATTTGCTTTAAAAAAAATAATGTGGATGTTGACTGGGGAAAAAAAACCATTTAGTCCGTCAGTCAGATAATAATAAAAAATGAGACACGTATTTTTTGTTTTATCATATTAAATACAAAATGGTTTAGATAAAACGCATTAAAGTTGGAGAGTGGGGGCTCGCTACGTCACAAGTCAGTATAAAATCTACCGGAGAGTGACGTCATGTTACATTTTAACTCAATGTATTGCCGCAATCTTTTGATTACATACAAAAAGAAAAAATACGTGTCCCCGACTGTCAAAAAAAAAAATGTTTTGTCGGCATCCCTCAATATTTTCTAAATATTTACAGTTTTATGTTGCACTTTGAACGCTTAACTTTTTATGCAGACTGTAGGTACTCAGTAGCTACAATAATCAAAAGTAAAAGTTTAAGCTGTTATAAATAAATAAATAAATAAAATAAATAAAAACGGCGTATGTGAACATGCTAATAAGTTCTCACAATTCATCGTAACTGTATCTAAACCTAAACGTAACTTGTTGTGTGTTATACCATGAGTCAGTGCTGATTCTGACTCATTGTTGACAGCCAAACAACAAAACGTAATTATTTATCTAATGAATTTCATATTCGGAACTTGAGCTTATAGGTATACTTACCTAAGCTCAAGTGTCAAAACGTCGTATCTTAGAAATGGTACTTGAACATGATTTATTTAACGGGTGGTGTCAAGGTTACGTACAGTCGATTTCTGAATAAAAATAATGCTTGTATTTAGTTACAAAAGAAATTATGCCGGAACCATAAAGGAGGAAGATCCGACCATATTTGAAAAACATCAACCTTTTTTCTATTTTTGCAAGGTCAACTTTTCGGTGCGAGTTTTCTAATAATTAAGAATGACGATAAATAAAAACTGAATCTCTGTAACATTTCCTCATGGTCCTGCTACTAAATGTGGCCAGAATGGTTTAGAGTAGGTAATACCTACTAATCCTCGTGAATCATTGTATGAATTGACCGCAGATTCAATCCGCACGCGAGAGATATTTTTATTTTTTCCTTGTTCTTATCGTAGGATTTTAACAAAAGTTTTATTTCATTTAAAAAAAGTAATTTAAGAGGTCGCAAGCGATACTGATGAGCATGAGGTCCTGGGTACGATTCCCAGGTCGGGAATAGTGTTATCGGGTTTTTTGATCAGGAATTTCTCGGAGTTTGGATTTGTGCCCGGTTGATAGCAATAGACTCGCCCCCTGTTGCATGGGACTTAAACGTAGCTAGCGAAATGTGGGTGTACACTGTACGTACTACACAGGTACACCTCTGCCTAACCCTTCGGGATCAGAGGTGTGATGTTATCATAACTATTATATATAATATTATAAATGCGAAAGTGAGTTTGTTACGCTTTCACGCTAAAACAGCTGAACCGATTTGGATGAAATTTGGCACAGGGGTAGACCTTGCCCTGGAGAAGGGCATAGGATTGTCCCGACATCCCCACGGGATCGAGACTAACGCAGGTGTATATAAAGGCTTCAAATAAATGAAAGGACGTAGGCTGACCATGTCTGTTTGAACAAGTTATAAAAATGACTAAATATCATTCCTACCTTCGACAAAGGTTATCGCATTATTTATCTGATGAAATAGTCTGTGGATTGCCATGGCGACTCATGAACCGATCAAGAGCAGCAATGGAAGCCTCTTTGTAAGGGCCGTGACGAGCTCGAGGTACAACGCTTTGACTGCGAAACAGCCAAAAACATAAATATAAGATTTCGTGAGTCTACTACCTTTGCCTTTTCGATCTGAGATCAACATTGGCCCAGCATAATCAATACCAGTGTGTAGGAAAGGGAACTAAATGTGTCCTAGTGTCGCTAAATTTTCGCAGCCGCCATCTTTGATTTACATTTTGGCTTTAAAGAAAGAAAGAAAGACGGACCATGAAAACGAAACCCATGAGGAGAAATTTGAAAATTATCGCAGCCGCCATCTTGGATTATCATTTTGACTTCACTATCGACTTTAGCACCCTCGAAAAACATGAAAACAATACCCATGACGAAAAATTTAAAAAATTTCGCTATCTTGGATTTTCATTTTGACCAAATTCACACTTTCTATCTAGAGAGAAAGCAGCATAACGCTTTTTCGTTACGTGACGATTTCTACCAGTTTACTCCTACCTACCGCAAGCCGCGTTATAGAACTTCGTGCCATAAAACTCATCACATAACATCACAAGCATCAACAACTTCAGAATAACCCCAAGAGATATCGATCAGCAACTAGCTAGTAGGTAGTGTAGGTACAGCCCAGCAGCCCCTGAATTTCCTAAAATTAAACATACCTATAAATCAGGCTACATCTCGACCTGTACCCGGTACTGACCTACATTTCAGCCTGCATTATGTCCCATGCGCAACAAGTAACGACTCTTGGCGTTGAGTTTGTACTTGTTGCGTTAACTTGCGTTCGCCTTATGTTTTTTGATAGGCTGCGTTCTTATTATTTATTTATTTATTTCGGACAAATTAAAGTCCATAATTTTACATACACATTTTAATTAATTTGACGACACGGTTGGCGCAGTGGCTGAGCGATCGACTGCTGCGCAACATGTCGTGGGTTCGATCCCTGCACGGAACAAATATTTGTATGATCTGCAAGTAGTTGTTCCGGGTAAGGGTGTTAGTGTATGTGAGTTTCTATGTTTGTAAACGCACCCACGATACAGGAAGAAATTCTTAGTGTGTGGCAACGTTTAAAAAAAAAAAAAATTATGGACTATTCATTATTGTGTAATTTGCTTATTAATTAAGGCGCTACCCCGAGCAAAAAGTCGTTTTTCTACGTTATTCAGAGGTTATTAACTCATTAATTAAGAGAAATAAATGAAATCTAAAACCACATTATTAATGTTCGATAACTTATCATCACATTGCACATGATTGTTCATAATTGTTTGTATGTGTTATAAATATAAAAAAAAAAAAAAAAACTAAAATTATTGATTGCATGCTAAAGGTGATGTTCTATTTATTTGAGGATTACACTAATGGATAGATAATAAAAAAAAACCTAAATAATTCACGGTTCATTTTATTTCAAAAAAACGCTTTAAAAATAAAATAATTCCAAAAAAAGAATTCGGCATGCTCAGAGAGCGGGCCAGTCTAATTGGAGCGAAAAAGAAGGACCGAACACTCAAGGTCGCTCGCTAAGGGAAGGGCCTTAACCTATTCAAATGAAACCAAAGGCTTTGCTAGTCATCAGAGAGCTGACGAAAGAAAATAAATTAGTCTGGGTCGCAGTGAAAAGGACTATAGGCAGGAATATAGCTTGAATGCAGCTGAACTGCTATACTGTATTTTCCAGTTCTTACTTACTATGTGCCTCATCTATACATATAGCCCGGGGAAGTTACGCCAAATTTTGCTTTAATATGTTTAATTTTCTTGTAATTAGGTCGGATAAAGCCTATAAATAAAAGTTAAACTAAATTTAACTCTGTTACATTTTTGCCATTTTTGTATATCTTGCGCTAGTACAATATGTTTAATTTAGTTGAATAGCGTATTAAAATATTTAATTAAGTAATTTAATGCAAAACAAAACTGCTGTTAATATTTTTGCTTGAACTACAATTTAAAAAAAATCCTTATTTTATTTTGATGGAAATTTCCGTGGACGACAATGTTTAATTCTGAAATAATATATTAGTTTTACGAATGTTTTACATAATATTATCAAAATTTTCCTGTTAACAATTTTGCCTCAATTTTTATTCACAAAAATTAGTTTTTGTTTTTTTTTACCTTGATGCGGTCCTGCAAAATATTTGATTTTTTTATATTATTTGAAGAGCTAAGTTCAAAAACACGATTCAGGAAAAAAATCGCTGTTAGAATTTAGTGCAGGGTTCAAACCTAATTTCCCCGGCCTAATATAGGTAATGAAAAAGTAATAAAATCAAAACTGTACATTGTATATTTTTGAAAAAAAGTAATTTCTGCGAGGTGGATGTTGAAAATATAGTTTTTAGAATTTTTGTCCGTTTGTCTGGATGTATGTTCCGGATTGGCGCAAAAAGGGCTCAACGGATTTGGATAACATTTGACACACAGATATTTTGGAGCCTTGATTAACATATAGGGTGTTTGTAATCCCGGTAGTACGTTCCCATGCGATATTTTCCACAATCCACGCGGGCGAAGCCGCGCGCAAGAGCACGCTGTTTTGACCAGTACCTACACAGATATTAACGAAAAAAAAACATGTTTACGGCGTTTGATATTTAGTTTTTTCATGACTCATTCTGTTTCTATTATGAGTTTATTAACTACATGTGTAAACGGAGAAAATTTGTCAAAAATTATATGTTCGTCAGTACACGAAATTAAAACAGTTTTTACAGCTGATGAATCAAGTACTAGCTCTCTCTAGCAGGTTCTGCAATTTCGTACACTGGATTTTCATCGCTCTGCTTAGTTACCGAGAGTTGAAAGTCATACAGTGTGTTTTTTAAACGCCGAGAGATGAAAATCCAATGCGCGATAAAACCCCGTCGCGATATTTTTAAGTCCGTGCGTACGTGGGCTTAATCGTTATTTAGGAAAAATTTACATGAATTGCAGTTTTGGTAATACGTATGTATTAGGTATTTTATTTTATTAGGGAAAACAAAACATTTTACCGTAAAATTTTGTTAAATATATCCAATTAAATACAGTATTTATAAGAATCAAATCGTTCAAGTACCTACATCAATGAAACATCAAGTAGTTTTTTTTTTTGTTTTAATATTTTGAACACATTTCAAAGTATTCCAATAACCTCAGCCTGTATAAAAATCCAACACTAGTCAGTCTGCCAGTCACTACTCAGGCACAACTAAAACTAAAATTTTTGAGTTGTTTGAATTCATTGAATTGTGTGTTTCAAACCTAGTCCTCGAAATGGGGTTTTAAAAGTTTCATGTGAACGCATTTTTGTGCACGAATTTTTTGTACTTTGTAGTGCAATTGCCAAAAGTTTCATTTCCACAAGCAAATTGACGGACAAGATCGCAGTATACACGTACCTTCACGGTAATAAATCCTTAAAAGCCTCGGTTCCTGATTCAGGTTGCAATGTTTTTATTTACGTGGCCGATATTCTGCTCAGGTTATCAATCTAGGTCATAGTTAGGGTTCGAATTAACAGTTCGGCGCGGAGGCTCGGCGCGGAATCATCTCCTACGATTGCATTCGTTGGAGTCCCTTGCTTCGGTTGGAGCCCTATTTCATCACCTTTATAAGATGAGTATTCTATTTTCTAATGTTTTTATAATACCTGAATTTTCTATTGGTTATTTTACAACCCTCCGTTTATAAATAGAACCCCCGTGCGTTTTCGATAGTGTGCAATTGATTCTGCATCGATCAGGCACTTCGCTATGCGTTTTTATCTCTATTTTTGAACCCATAATATCATTTAACCCCCTTATATTAGGATTTAGGCCTGCCCATATTTCCTCGATTCTCTTAACCGCTCGAATCGGAGATCTCGGAAGATTTGCAAAGTGACGAAAGATTAAAAAAAACTCTTGGGTTAAATTACGGATCACTTAAACCAATTTTAAATTATAAAGGCTTGTGCAGACCAGTGCGACTTGTCGCGCGACACGACACGAACAATACAGTTTCTAAGAAAACTTCACAGTATAACAATAACCGGTGTCGCGTCGCGCGACAAGTCGCGCTGGTCTGCACAAGCCTTAATGCGTTGCTTTGTGTCTGAAAATAATCTTTGTTTCTTTGTTTAAGCCTCGCCTTTCGCAAGTCAAGATGCAGAAGCAACTTCGTTTCACGTTTAGCATTCAGACGAAATCAATACTATCGCTAATTTGGGACACAATATAATTATAGTTACCTATGTACGTTATGGGCGCCAAAAAGGCCTACATAAAATTTACAGAATTTAATCAATATAATTTAATGGAAGCTCACAACAAGCTCATGTATAGTCTTAAAAGTTTTCGTCTGTCGACAAAGAAGTCTGATCCCAAACTAATAATAATATTTTAAGAAAGGTCTTTGAGCTGAAAGCTGTCTAGACGTCTGCTTTTGCATTATCCCCTTTGTTTTCGTCTAAACCACTCCAAAGATTTTATCCAGACGCACCGAAATTAAATTTGGTCTCCTTAGATTTAAACCACGAATGTCTGGAAATTCTACGGATATTTTTTTTACGTGGTAATGAAATATTGTTGGGCATGTCTAAAATACGTTTAATGGATCAATAATATAATAAAATCACTAATTAATATTTTGCCAGGTTTTAAACAGAAGTATTAGTTATTAGCTAACTTTTGCGTATTAGTAGGTCGATAAAATATGTAGTGACATTGATCCATCATCGAGCCTTTGAGCCTTTAACCAAATAATTCGGGTCGTAAATCTTCATTGCATCCATCAAACATGGCTATTGAAGTGACGGCCTTTGAGATACAACCTGACGTCTGCACCGGACGGAGGTGCAATACGCATGCGTGGTGACCCGGCGCCGATGAAAATAAAAGTTTCATACGGCGTCACAGTGCATGATCTGAGGCTAGGCTTCGGGAACATTAGCTGCTGAATAACGCAACAAATTGAGGCGTTTGACGCGTTTACGGGTCACGGTAGTGTTGCCAATTTAATATTCTTTTTGCTAGGCTACTGAGCTGCAGATTACGATAGCGTTAAAGTGCAGTGGCATAGGAAACGAAAAGTTACCGCCACTTAGGTTGTTTTACGCTTTTATAATCATTTGATTGCAACTTTTCCCCCTTTTGCCAAATATTCAGGACATAACGACGATTCGGTTTAATATCAGTACATGCACATCAGCATCTACCATTTAGAAATATTTATCAAAACCATTCTCAAATTTCTTCTAATCCTAAGATCTAAGGCATATTTTATTCCACAACCAGGTTCGGTCGAGGTCTCAAGACTCTTCAAGATCTCCTTAAACAGGCGAAAGCCGGCAAACCAGTGAAGAACGAGGACATCCCCCCACCAGTTATGGTGGGGAAGGCGGGAGATGGGCATCAGACGGCTCCACCAATTCCTGAGGAGCCGCAACCACCTGTGGAAGTGCCACCACCAGAGCCGGAGCAGCCACTGATAGACCTGGGGCCTCCAGAACCGAGTCAGCCGGATCCTACTCCTCCTGATGTACCCGAGCCCAGCCAGGGTACAGCATCGGGGGGATACGATAAGAAGTTAAAAGAATTGCAGTTAATTTTGGGTAAGTTTTAAAAGTAGTTCTTTTTACTATCATTGCAGAAATATTGGTCTTTGAGTGCTGAAGAAGCTATGTAGATTCAAAATGAACTTTTAGAAACAGTGTGCTATTATTCGGGCACAATAAAAAGCTGCCTCTATTGTCGAGATTGCTTTTTAAGACACCGTCCACATGTTGGTTCTTTTATGAAAAAGGGGGAACCACAGTAAAGTGTTAATTTACTTGTTTTCAGCCCGCCAAGCCGAATTCAGGGCAGAAGCTCTCGCCGCGAAGAAACGTAATGACAAGTTCATGGCTCTTGGGTTCATGAAGGTAGCCAAGCAGTTCGATACCGTGGTGGAAGCTCACCACGCTGGCCAAGTCATGAACATGGATGAATTGCCCACTGTTGAACTTATCACTGAAGCTTTAGAGCATGACAGAATGCAACAGCAGCAGGACGTAATCCAGCGTTCTGCCGGTTCGTGAGACCTTTATTTTTATCTGGCCATAGTTTCTTTTTCTTTTGAGAAATTTTCGTCTATTCGGCAAGTTCTTTTGTTGATAAAAATGTAGAATGAAAGGCCAGTGTTAAATAAATCTAATTTTAAAATGAGAGGCAGTTTCATTACATTTAATTTGGTTAAAATATATATGAGATGGTTGCAAACAGCGAAAAATTGTAGTTCCCTTTAGAAACACATTCATAGGGAGCGGTTTTTGCCCACCAGTGGGATAAAGCTGACTGACAGTAGCAGTAAAGTCTAATCATGGTAAACATAAGTTGTGTAACAGTTGCAAAACATTGTTCTTTGCAACATCAAATGTTGCAAGCAACACTGCAAACGCAAACTTTACTCAGCACGCACTTTGGTTTAGACATATGTCCCCTCTCTATCTTGAACTTGCAGTTTGACGACAGAAATAATGCTTAGCCAACTTTATTAATCTCAGGCTACGCCTTGGTACGTTGTTAGCCATATGTTGCTGAAACAATGTTGTCAACTTTTGTTTCCCCATGAATCCAGGGCTTTAACAGTAACGTGATTTTACCATTTAGCACCAGACACGCCCGCAGAAGATACCAGTGGTAGTGGTGGTGGGGGTCTAATAACCGCGAAGACCTTGGGAGAGGGGCTGCATCAAAGACTTGAGGCTTTTAAAGTAAGTATGGTGGAAAGTTGAGGCTTTTTCATAAATATTAATGCAAGAGATGAGAGTGATTACTAACTGATATTATTAACAAATTCAACCTCGTGGATATCTGAGGAACAATTCCAGTATTTTATAAGAACGTTCTCATTTTATTCTCAGTCTAGGGCTGCGTCTTATTTAAAAGCAACTGTCACGCGAATACGCGATAGCCGCGTGCATATGTCACTTTCTGTTTGGAAAACCGGAAAGCGCCCTCTGTCGGCGCGACCACGCGTTCAGGTTCATCGAACAAAAGGTTCGAATGATCGTGCGACGATCGCTTTTAAATAGGACGCGAAGTCAATCTGTCAAAAATAACTAATAATTACACGTTTTACCTACATTTTTGACAAGTTTTTGACATTGACTGTCGCTGACATGAGATCGCGCTTAGATTTTGAACGTTTTTAAATACGGGAATTGGCCTTCTGAAATCAGCATTTATTCTCAAGATATCAAGACTATGTAGGTATGAGTTGAGGGTAGATGAATTAAGCCATGTGTTGGACCAAACTGGTCTGCATCTAAACACACTGCCCTGCAAATCATTGTGGTACGGGGCATATTTATTATTATTAGCCTTTTGTGTCACACTCCAGGGCAATGGCCTCCCTTCCCTCCTTCCACTCTATCTATTGCTATTTGTGGCCAATCTTTTAGAAAAGAGTGGATTTCGTCCCGCCATCTCCTCCAGGGCTTGCCGCGTTGCCGGCTCGCGAGTCGGCTTTGTAGACCGTCATTCCGTCACTCATAGCTGTGAGACAGTCTATCAGACGAAAGCACTTTGTTAGTGCTTTCCTCGTTGTCAAAGCGAGCGAGCAAAGTGAACCGCCTTACGAGCTTGAGAAAACCAGCGCTGGGGCTCTGTCTCGCATAGGGTCGCAGCATTATGCGGATGGCCGTTTTGCGTGGATGTGACGCATATTTTCCCACAACTTCTTTTATGTGTTTGTGTTCTTTTTTGCGTCGTGCTTACCGCAAATAAACGTATTTTCTCCCTAAACAGAGCACTACAAAGTCGTATTCATATTAAGGCTCGCTTGCACCAAAAATCACTGAATACTTCGCGCTTAAAGAATTTAAAACATGGTTCTGTTTCTGACAATTCTTTGAAGATGACAGGGATAGAATTATGTTTCACGTTAAACGCATTCAAATTGGTGCAAGTGGGTCTATAAAATTCAATGTGCCATATTAACAGCACCGTGGAACCACAATTGCTTGCAGTGTGTTTAGGTTCAGGCAGGTAAAATTTACCACAACAGTCAAATTGGCTGACCAAAATCGTTTGACACTTCTGATAGTTAGCTTTTTTCAAGATATTTTTTGTCAAAGATTGACCTCCGTTCTGTCAAATCTTGAGTCCATGATAACCCCCAAGTTCTCTACTGATAAAGTGCAAAGTGAACGTATGTTTCATAAATTAGCGTGATATTATAAGTTAATATTTCGTGATTGTCTACTTTACAGAAACAAGAAGCAAAAGCCCAAGAGGAAGGCAACTCTTCAAAAGCTCGTCGGATGAATCGTATTATAAAGCAGTACGCTGACGCCGTCAAACGTCACGACGCGGGACAGCCAATATCAGTGGATGATTTACCCACACCGGCTGGGTACGGCCCTCTACCGACTGGAACTACGACAGTGAGTATTACAGGCTACCTAAATTATAATCCAGAATAAGGTGATCCGACAAAGAAACTGTGGAGGCATCTACAACGCCTTATGCGAACTTCCCATCACACCGACGTCACGGAAATCCTGCATCGCGCTAGCGAAGTTATCCGCGTGACTAGTATATAGCCTCTGTATCTTAGAATACAAGCTATCCTCGTCTAAGAGACAGGGTTATATACTTTTAGTACAGATCTTGCAGTTTGTAATGAATTGTAATGTATATTATAAATGTGTTTCTGTATTTTTTGTAAATAAACCTTGATTATTTATTTAATATATGCAACATCCCGGTATCAGCCGTCGAGAAGTAGCCTAACAGACACAACACCCGTCTGGTAGGAGGATCCTCCCTTTTCAGTGAACTTTCCACTCTGTGCCTCATACCTCTCTTAGTCGAAGCAAGCAATAAGTGAACTGAGGTGGCAATGTTCCGGCTATAATAGATGTAGAACAGATGATCGTTGGGGTAGGCTGCAACAAGTGGCTGGTTGCAACTGGGTGAGAGTAGACGAAGCTCGAATTAAATGGCATTTGATTGATATATGATTGTATTTCTGTATTAAATAAGTTTGTAAAAACACTTTTACACGACAATCATATTTAAAAAACCAGATGTGGTCGACGTTGCCTATCTGGCTACTCTGAGAAGAAAGGCCGAAACAATCTTAGAGCTCTCAATCCTCTTTTAAAGTCTAGACATAATCTTGGTCAGATCATGTGTAGATTGGTGTCTGAAAAATGGTCTTTGAGAAAAGAACCAAATAGATTGAGAACAAAGAAAGGACATTTGGGCAGGCCGACCATGATTAAAACAGAGGAGAAAAAAAAAGAGGCAAGGCAGTCGACAGCGGCTGATGATCATTATGATGATGCTCACTCAAGCCCGCTTGCACCACAAATCACTACATGCGTTTAGCGCTAAACATGTTATATAAAATAAAATTCTGTCCCTGTCAACTTCAAATGATTTATTTCAAATGATAATGATGTTTAGAATTCGTTCATCGTTAAGTGTATTCAGTGATTTTGGTGCAAGTAGGCCTTAAGTTTAGATTACGCCTTGACATAATAATTTAGGAATATTAAAAACTTATTGACCGTCTAATGATGTACACTTTTTTTAATTTAATAAACCTCTAAAACCGTTTTGGGCTTTTTATAATGCATGCTTTTTTAAATAAATGTGCCTCTTTTTTTACTTTCTGACCTTTTCTCACAGTTGTTCGCAGTTACATAGCTATTTAGTATTTTTAGGACAAAATATGAATTACCAGCTTCCGCCAGCGGCTTCTCCCGCGTGATATATTTATAAATTATACCCTATATTACTCACTGATAATATAGCATACAAAAAATCAAATCTTATGTCTTGATAATATTAGTTTAGATTTGTGGTTCAATTAAATATATGCCGAATAATTCCTTTTCTAATTGTCATACTGAATGTTCTTCCAGTCGAGTGCCGCCCCGTCGCCCGCTC
Source organism: Agrochola lota (assembly GCA_947364205.1). Classification (NCBI taxonomy): domain Eukaryota; kingdom Metazoa; phylum Arthropoda; class Insecta; order Lepidoptera; family Noctuidae; genus Agrochola; species Agrochola lota. The sequence continues at coordinate 3,372,342 of OX376225.1, read as the reverse complement.
CCTCGCGCGCCCCGTCAGCGCCGGAGCCCAGTCCCGGTACAGGGCAGGCGGCGCGGCGGGACCAAGTACTAGCGGTGTTGCTGAAGAGACAACACCAGTTCAAGGAGGCCGCTATATATCATAAGAAGAAAGGTACCTTTGATGACTAATTATTATTACGAGTATATTAATACGTGAAGCAAAAACTTTGTACCCCTTTTTACGAAAATTACGCGGACGGAGGAAAATGAAATTTGGCACAGTTAAAGTACATATGGAGAAGGAGTGCACAAAGCTAATATTTTTATATAATATACATTACAAATAAATAAAAAAATATTACACACTACACTACCATGCGTTTGACACAAGATGGCGACCTTAGAACCATGACATTTAAATGAATTATGTTTGAATTGGTGTTAGTGTATGTGAGTTTCTATGTTTGTAAACGCACCCACGATACAAGAAGAAATTCTTAGTGAAAAAGTTTCAAAAAAAAAAAAACGACCTCTGGGCGACGACTAGTTATTATTATTATCTCCTTTATACATACATACACATAGACTTACGCCTTCTTACCATGGACGTAGGTAGAAACTACACTGCCAGGGTAGCGAGTTTGTCCGAAAGGGATATCGCGGCCCGGGCACACAGGCAACGGAAGGAACACGGGTGGGTTTTAGTCAGTAAAAGTTTGACACACCCTCCCGTTCCGCCCGGAGCGGGAGAAGTTATTTGATAATTTCCCACTCAAAAAAAAAAATATTGAAACTACAGAACGGTGTGAATCAATTGTTCTGTGCACCGCAACGAAAACAAAAACCAGACAAAAAAGTCAAAACAACAACATTTCTGGAAGAAAGAAAGATACCATATGCTCGCATTTCAATGAAAAAAAATGTCCGTTTGCGGCGATTTTACCAAAACAGTGTGTAAACTTTGTAATAAATAATTAATGGGCATAGTAGGAGAGGAAAAAAGTTCCTTTACCGACACATTCAACTCTTATATTTAATTAGTAAGTAGCAATGGACTCAATATGTTAATAACAATATTATTTAAAAGTTATTAAAATAAGTATTATTTGCTTTATTTCATGAAATACAAATAAATTACATTTTTTAATATTAGAATATAAAAAATAGTAGCCCACCGGTGTCAGGAACAGGGTCCAAGCTACTGGCCGGCGCGTGGTCAGGGCTCCTAAGAGAAGAACCTCTTAACAATCACAGCCGGTCTCCAGAAGTAGCGCTTTCTGAAGCATGTCCTTGATCCAGCTGCCTAACGTCAGATTAAATTAATTAGCGAAACTTCATAAACGGGTATCGATATTATTTTATGTTAAAATAAAAATGTATGATACTTAACCTACTAGTCAAGTATAACTATATAGTTATACTCTATAGTTCCACAATATCGGCGTATTGTGGAACTATACTCAATCACAGATCTCGCATCGAGCATAGTTTTAAAGTCATTTCGTTTAAAGTTCAGGTATCGTTTTGTAATACGGACCTAAGTATCGTTACAGAATTATCGATACTACACAGTTATCGATATGTTGTCTGATCCCTAACTAACATGTTCAAATAATCATATTTATTTCTCGGTTCCAGGTGAAACAGATGCAGCTATACAAATGCTTCGGAACGCGAAACGCTTCGACACTCTAATAGAGGCAGCCCGGTCGGGACAGACTATCGATATGAGTAAAGTGCCGACCCCACCCCGGCCTGCCAAACCGAAACCGTAAGTGAAATGATTATTATTATTTTTGTTCCCTTTACGTAATTTATCAGGGTCATATTAAATTACCTAGCGAAACTGTTGTGGTCGATATCTCTACTCCATTTAAAATAAGATTAGACATTTAAACAAACCTTTTTAACAGTCCATTCAACCGATTCTGACTTCTACACCGTAGGCATAAGGATGGTATTAAAAGCAAAAAAATGGTTCAATACCAACTGTTTACTGCAGCTGCCATTTGTCATGCCATCAATGCAATAGAAGTCAAAATCGGTTGAACGGACTGTAAAAAAGGTTTAGTTAAATGTCTAATCTTATTTCAAATGAACTCCATAGACAAGATTTAAAAAAAAAACGATTTTCTAAACTGAACTTACTTCAAGAAGTAAGTAAGCTGTAATTAGTACGGAGCGGAGCCGAGTAGGGCCCGTCGCCGTGGATGGCACTATCTACAGCTACACTCCCAGCAATCGATGACCCTAAAAAATATCATCTTATTTTTTTCTTTTCTTTTATCATGTTTAGATATCAATACCAATCATATCTGCTGAGTTTCGCTAGGTAGGTAGTTCAATTTGATCTTGTATAATACAAGCTTCTGCCCGCGAAATCGTCCGTGTCGAAGTCAACTATACCATAAAACGTGAGTCGTGTATTCTATGGCACTCGGCAATAGTTTTACTAGTTTGACTGATACCGCAGATGGGGGGGGGGACCGTGAGCGTTGACGAATGAGCGGCCTGCACAGCCCTCTCGTGAGCCGCGCACATACCTAAGGCGTGCTACAGTGGTATCGGTCAAACTATAGTGAAATAGGTTTTGTAAACGGAACAGTATTTCCAGAGATTACCTTTTAAATAATTTAATTTCTTTATAATATTAGTAAAGGTTAAGATGAGATAGATTAGACAAATACAATCTTCTTATACAGGAAATACATGTATGTAGGAATAAACTACGTGTTTCCTTCCAGCATGGATTCAACATAATCAAATGCTTTTATGAACCTTTACGACCACCAAGATGAGCTGAAACTGTATCTGAAGAAATATTTCAAAAGATATAATAGAATGGAGTACCGATAGTCAGCAGATGGCATAATTTTCATAAGAAATTAAAGTGTTTTCAAAATCTCCCAAAATATCTTATTATTTTTTTGCGCATTGCAGTTTTTATTTATACTACCGAGAACGTGCGCCATTAAAAAAGTTTAGACCAGGTTTAACATTCATTCTAAATGATTAAAATATCATAGTAGCAAAATTGAATGCTCAAAAACAACAATGTTGAGTAATACTAATTTCACTAATATAAGATATATAATAATAAATAATAATATAAGATATCTGCGCTTGAACCAATTTCACTTCCACTAACTCACATTTGCGCTAAAGACGCACAGTAATGCCTTATTAAAAGCGCACTACTGGATTTAGAACGGTCGGCTTAGCTCCGAGAGTTCAAAATCCAACATCCATTTATCGAGTGCAATAATATTAAGGCCCTGTCGCCCAGTGTAAACGGACATAACACTCATTTTATGGAGTGAACTAAATCTATATCTATCTACACTTGTAATGAAGACTTTGTTTTACTACCAGTCGGATTAAAAAACATATTTTTGCATTTGATAGCCCATTTCTTGAGGTAGGCTATAGGGCTATAAGCTATTTAACATCACGCTACGACCCTTATGAGCCGAGCAAAAAGCAAAAAAAGTCAGAAAGAACGCTAAGTGAAAACGAAGTAATAGCGCGGCAGGCGATGCGATGCGATGGGGGGGGGGGAACACGAAATTTCACGCGGCCGAAGTCGCGGGCATAAGCTAGTGGTTTATAAAAATGGTAATATCTACCGCAAAATAGATTTACGAAAGATCTGAGCTTGCGCATTACACACTTTTCACCACCACCAGATCCGACTCAACACCAACAGAGCCAACTGGAGACAATTCCTCAATCGACGAACCCTCAGGGTCTTCCGATGGCTGGGTGGAAGTCGGACCCATATCAGGAGCTTCAGCCAGCGATGATGCCTTCACCAGCCTTTTGAACCAGCTGGAATCTCAAGCTAAAATGGCGCGAGAATATACGAACCACTGCAAGAGTATGGGTCATGTGGCCGAAGCGAAAATGTATGAAAAACTTAATGAGCGCGTCAAAGAAGATCTTGATATTCTGAGGGTGGCTATGCTGTGAGTAAATTGATTTTATTTAGATAAGAAACGAGAAATCATATAGATTTTCTATCAATTAGATTTTTTGAAGAATTACTAAACTTTAGTGGCAGTGGATAGGGCAGATTGCTCGCAGAACGGATGGCCGATGGGGCCGAAAGGTTCTGGAGTGGCGACCGCTGGATGCGGGAAGCACAGAACTGGTCGAAGTTTTGGTGCTTGGGGGAGGCTTATGTCCAGCAGTGGACGTCTTTCGACTGAAATGCTGCTAATGATGATTTCTAAAAGTTAATGTCTTAAAATGAGTATTTCAGTTTTTAAAGAAAAGTTTTTTTTTAATGTGTTTATCGTTCTACACGATAACTAGCTATAAGTCCTTCATCTTTATATATTTATATTCCAGCAATAATCGCGGTTTACCCGGCTTCCATTACGTGATGCGTGAGTTTTCTATCACACAATGCAATACCGACCTTGGGGTGAACGACTTAGAGCTGACAATCATGCGCGGCATCGCTTACAATGTGGCTAAGGATATTGATACCTACGTGAGATTTGAGTTCCCGTTCCCACAGGTTAGTACTATTCATTTGAATTCTGATTTATTCATTATCCTAACTAATGCGAAAGTGAGTATGCTTGTTTGTTACGCTTTCACGCTAAACCGGCTGCACAGATTTGGATGAAATTTGGCACATTGGTAGACCATGACCTGGGTGAGGATATAGGATACTTTTTATTCCGATATTCCCACGGGATCGAGACTTATGCGGGTGAAACCGCAGGGCGCAGCTAGTTTAAAATATTATGACTTTCTATTATAAACTAGTAAAATATTGACAGGACCACTAAGCAGTAAGTGTTCTGTTTCTTTCAGGGGACGGTTTTGCTTTTCATTAAGTTCTGTACCCAAACAGTGCCAACGGGACCTCTTCACTAAACTCGCGACAGTGTAAGAAGTCCGATTTGACGTTTCATACCCGTACGTGTAAAAGATATGCCTCGAGAATCAGTTTTAAAGAAATGTAGATAAATCGTTGATTACAAACTCTCAGTATGATAAATCGATATGTCTCGTGAATCGGTTTTTAAAGCGACCGATTTATTTTTTCACTACAAAAAGTATTTTTATAGCTGTCGAATCGCCAATTGGACTTCTTAGATTGTTCATTGTTACTAGTGACGTGAAATAACCGAATGGCCGAATAAAATAAATAATATGAAAAAAAATTATAATCGATCTGGTGATTTGGTTAGTTCCTGAGTACGACTCGAACTTGGCCGCTATTTTTTCATAACACTTCTCAACACATCCCCATTTCAGGAAGCGCCCGTATCAGATCGAACCGAAGTGGTGAAAATGACAAACAATCCTGAATATAACGCAGTGTTCCCATTGGCCATAAACCGTAACCGAGCGTGTCTGCGGGTCTTCAAACGACACGGCATCAAGTTTGAAGTGTGGAACAAAGGGTAAGTTGGGGAAGAGGGGGGAATCCTCATTTTGATGGTTTCATCGGTCAACTTTGTGAGGCGCATTATCTCGCGCCGAAATAAGCCTACCAAATGCGTGTCAGACCACGCACAGTGAAGAGTTCCTTAGTTGGGATGAACAAAATGGATTTATCGACCGCAAAAATAAGTTTCTTAGTTCATAATACTTCTCGAAAAGACAACGAAAATCATTGTCATTTCTGCGGTTGTAACCGAAAATATCTCATATCTCAAAAACTATTGACTTAAACAGACGCATATGACTAAGTTATAACTGTTCCGTTTTTGACATTGGGCTAAGGAACCCTGAAAATAGTCCTAAATATACCTAATGTCTTTTCAAATCCTTATTTCCACTTAAACAAAAATCAACTTTATGCTTGTTTGAATAAAGTTGATTTTAGACTGATTAGTACTGTTGCAAAAGTAAAAAAATATGAAGTTGTAGCGCAAACTGAACCTTATGTGTAGGTATTATAGTTGTTTTTCCTAAAACTCGTGCTTGTTTACATGTTTGGCAAATAAATCGTGAACGCAGATTAGTAGTTATCTCTCACTGCGACGGGAAAATTTTGCCTTGAAATGGGATAACATTTCATGGTTTGGTATTGGGGATCACTTTGTACTAAAGCATCCAATCAACGTAAAAAACACTATTAAAGTTAAGATATTTACTTCGTTGTTCAAATGTAAATTATTAGATGGATTTTAAAAGTATACAAAGCGAAAACAGATAACATGGATTCAGTACACGATTCTGAAATACCCTGCGTCGAAATTTTTCGTCAGTTATTTTTTTTAAATCGGCTGTTTCATAGAAAAGTGCAATACCTACGCGGTCAAAATGTATGTAACAGCAGATTTTTTTTTTAATAACCGACGAAAAACATCAACGCTTTTTTCTTTTTTTTTTTTCGCGTGTCCCGATCCTGCTGGGGTTGCGGGTTTGTCCGAAAGGGATATCGCGGCCCCGGCACACGGGCAACGGAAGGAACACGGGTGGGTTTTAGTCAGTAAAAGTCTGACATGCCCTCTCGCTCCGCCCAGAGCGGGAGAAGTCATTTGATGATATCCCATCCTCAAAAAAAGGGGTGTTCAGATTCATGTACTTAATCCATGGTATCAGTTTTTGCGTCCATGTCTCTGCCACCCTGTATATGAATATGTCACCGTATGATTATGAACTTCGTTAGTTTATAATCTATGAGTATTTTTTCGATTAGATTATAAACTGTCTGATTACAAAATTGTGAACTGCAACAAACCATTTACAATTTATCTCATTATTTTTCGATATTTTATAATCTATCCATGGAAAACCGAAAAATTGTGAACTGGTATCAAAGTTACTTGTGACGTGACCTTGCGCTAATACTAAATAGCTTGCTTAGCTGCGAGCAACTTGGAAGTAAGTAGGTCACAGTTCTAACCTAACCTAACCCATATGCAGTGATAACCTAGTGGTGTGACCGTCGGAGTGCCAAGTCATAGGTCTCCAGTTCGAACCCAAGACACGCATCTCTGACTTTTCAGATTCATGTGCGTATTGTATAATTATCACTTGCTTCAAAAACGGTGAAGGAAAACGTGAGGAGACTGGCGGCTTTAAAAAAAATCTGACACCAAATTAGTCACTAACCACACGAAAAGAAGAAGCCATTTCAATTTCATGGAAATAATACCGATACATTATAAACTAATAGTTCTCACAATGTTACGGTGACATATTAATAGTAGTTAGTAGTATGTAGTTAGATTTTACAAATCAATTATTTTTTATAAATGGGTCCCGATATATTTTATCTTACGGCATGCGAATTTTCAAACAATAGAAACGATAACGACTTTATTGGATTATTTTGATAAATTAATACTTACGATTATATGAATAGATTTTGTAGTTTTGCATCTTTTGAAGATTATAATTATTTACAATACAGTTTATTTAGGTCAGTATGCATCCTATTTCATGTTGGTTCGAACTATCTTCTATGTTTATAGATTTTTTCTTCTAAAGGCGTCTCTTGGGTACTTTTAAATGTTCCATTCTTTAGCATTTTTTTCATGACATTTTGTATTAAATAAAATACTAAACTAATTTAATATTCATGCCAGTGTGGGATTTTTTAGGTTACTGCTGTATTCATCACATGGCCAATTAATGACATAATAATAGGGATGATGCCTGGATAAAAAAAAAGAAATTCTAATTAGTGCGTCAGTCAGATAATAAAAAAATATTAGACACGTATTTATTGCTTTATCATATTAATAAAAAAATACTTAGATAAACCGCGTTTTAAGTTGGGGAGTGGGTGTCTACGTCACTAGTACGTATAAAATCTACATACTCGTGACGTCATGGCAGATCTTACCTCAATGTATCGCCGTAATCTTTAAATTACGTAAAAAAGAAAAAATACATGTCCAATATTTTTTTTACAATCTCAAAGACGGACTAAAAAAATATTTTTAGTCATCATCCCTATTATGTGTATATGATGTCATACAACTTATTATTGATTGATTTATTTATACATATTTGAGATGCAAGAGTTGGGAGATTGGCCCAAACATGGGAACATACAGCTCAGTCAACTGCTTTTGATTCTTTGTTGGGTTTTGGTTAACTAACCTTGTGAATATATTTTGACGCTAGGCTATTAACAATATTATGAAAACTATCGCAATCAATCAATCATTTCTGTTTTTTTTGTTCCTGTACATAAAGGCGAAATTCGGATGCACTCATTTATATCGTTCATAAAGATTATTGCAGAAGTCTTAATACAACGTTATTATACAATGTTACTTTTATCAAAATATGGTCTGCTGTCAGCTGGCATTTTATTACTGCTGCTCTCTTAGAAATGCTTTACGAAAATGTATAGCTCTTTCTTTGGAGCAATACACCATATGGGAGTTAAATGTTCCGCGTAAGCATTTATGTACAGGATACATCCTTTTGACTGCCACGCCATGAAATATACTATAGATAAAAACAAACTCAAATTGTGAAAAATTCAATATTCACAAAAATCACAGATGAATACAGATGTATGAAGAAGCTACAAGTACGCGACGGGCCCGTCTTGTCGGGCCAATTCAGTGAATGTAGTCTGAAGATATAATGCTGTATCTGCGTCTATCGTGACGAAGCTTCGCACAGTGACACAATACACGCAGATGGGACCAACCATTATCGGTTATCGCCGCGATAGTTCGGGCTGCGTAGCACTTATCGCCCGGGTGGCGGTACCACCGCATTAGCTCGATAACTTTTTAGCAAGCAAAACATACGCAGATGCGGCCGCAGCATAAGATTTACGCGATAGAAAGAGAGGCAACTTCTAGATGAATCTAACTGTGGGTAATTAGCGCTGTGCGACCTGAATTGCACTTTATTGTGTCGTAGCAAGAGTCGCTTTTTATTTAATTATTTTGCGGAGTGATCTGTATTCATCTGTGCTAAAATTCAAAAGTTCTCTTCTCAAACATTAAGGCACGCTTGCACCACAACTAACATAATACGTAATATTATATTAGCGCTACACGAAATTAAAACATCGTTCCGTTTCTGTCAGTCGTTTGAAGATGACAGAGACGGAATGTTATTTCAAATACGCGCATTAAATGATTTGTGGAGCAAGCGGGTTTAAAATGGTCTTCTTCTTAAGTTTTAGACCACTTTAGTGACCATTTGAGGAGTGTTTTTGAAAAGATCGTATTTCTATTTGCAGCAAATTTTCTCAATGCGCAAAACACTGTGCGAGGTAGAAAAGTTGAAATTTTCGTTACGAAAGAGGAGCAGCAAGATCAATGTGAAATACTTGTGCCGAATAATTTAATTTTTTGCAGTCATTGGTATTTTAAAAACAAATAAAGTTTGGAAATATGCCCTTTTGGCAATGGTAAAGTAATGGGGCATTTTCATCGTTTCTATTGATGGCTTCAGGCTTGATTTTCCCTTAACTATAAAAAGCGTTTTGAAAAATCAATGGCATATTTAAATGGCAGTCAAAAGCTACCCCCATCGTACCTAGCCTGGCATGTGTGTGTAGTACCTAGCTCGTAGCGTGTAGCGTGTTGTGCGGGTGGCGCAGGTGCGGCGGCTGCGCTGAGAGCCTCCTCTGTTGCAGCGGCTGGTTCCGGAGCGACACGCTGCTCGGGACTGTTAATGTTAAGCTGGCCCCGCTGCAGGAGGAAGTCACGCTGCATGACTCATTTGCGGTCAGTTATTCATACTACCATATAAAAACATATGGGACACTCACCATTTTTAGGTATGAAGCTACAAGGACGCGGCTCGACTTGTCGAATTCAGTGGGCGTAACGTAGTCAAAAGATATATGAGTTACGCGATAGAAAGAGAGGCAACTTCTAGGTAAATATAACTGTAGGTAATTAGCGCTGTGCGACCTGAATTGCACTTTATTGTGTCGTAGCAAGAGTTGCTTTTTATTTAAATGATTTTGCGGCATATCCCATCTGTACGAATCTGTGATACTACTGAAATGCGACTATGACTCTACTGCCATTATTAACTCATTCTCAAAATGGCTGACGCATGCGTGCCGTCTATTGAGGATCTAAAAAGGTCAGTCCGGATGCTACCCTGCATTTTGTTACACGATACTTTTATGTCTGGACTTAAAACAGACTGACCCTTTTCGAAATTTCTTCTCAGGAGTACTCAGACAGGAAATGTCGACTCAAGGAAGTATTAGCAGAAATATTGTCATATTGTGTAGTACTACAGTACTCAAAGATATAATTATCATGTCCACAGCTATACGACGGCCGCCGCACGGTCGGAGGCTCCCTGGAGATCAAGATGCGTGTGCGCACACCAATGTTACAACAACAAGTAAAGACCTCCAAACATCGCTGGCTCGTTCTAGATGATGTCGCAGCGTTTTAACAAGCATCGAAGAAGAAAAATATACTGAAAATAACCAGAAAGTTCGTTTGTAAAAACTATTCCGACTCGATATTTCAAAAACATTACTCTTTCTTTTGGTGCCCGCCGCAGATGGGTAAGAAAATAACGCCCTTATTTCGTAGCTCAAGTGTACTAATGATGAGCGGTTGACTGTATATTGTATGTAATTATGTAGAAGGATAGTGTTTGAAAATAATTCTGAATTGCACAGTTTTTAGCAACAAATTTTCTGGGACTCTTTTCAAATGTTGACCAAACTAAAGGAATCAGCGGTATTTAACCTGTTTCGTAAATTTATTTTGTATTTTTTTATGCAATGATGAAAATAAATGCAATCTGCATAATAAAGTAAGGAAAACAGACACAACACAAGAACTTTCAGCTTGAATGTTAGCTAAGGCTTTGTTAAGCTCGATTACAGATTACGGAAAATGTCTATAACACCACAGAGGTGTACCATAGAACTTAATATTATACACCGTAAGGACTATTTCTGCTTGCAGCGCTCGGCGGCTATAGAACCGGAGCGGTAACAGATATGGTCATTGTGTTCACGGGATTTTGTTTTCAAACTGCTCAGATATAGTTCTATGATAGTACCTATAGTTATCATCAGAACACATATTCGTGCTGTGTGATATAAGCAAAGATTTAGATCATTAGATTTAACCTCACTGTATTAAGTCGCATGAAAATGTCTCCATATTGAAAAGCTGAGCTCACACAATAATAATGGCCTTTTAATGACAATCAAGTCAAGTCTTTGTGACATTGTCTGTGTCAAAACGAAACAGTAACGCGAACATCTTTTGGCGAGGCAGGGCGAATCTATACGATTGAAATCTTTGGTTATATGTCTGTTCCGGATTTGTAATTGTAATGGAAACATGTTTTTGGACATACTTACAAGAATTTCCCTAAAAAAAAAACAAAAATGATGTCTTTGTACATATATTAAGAAATATTTATATTGTAATATCGAATAATACAAAACTATTATACTTAGGGTGAGCGACGGGATATTAACAGTTTGTCGAACACAAGTAATGAAAAAAAAAAAAAACTACCAGTTCATGAGATGATGATTTTATTTTTTTATTTGCAAGAAATATATAATACTACAATATAAAAATTTGGCGTCCAAAGGCGTTTGAGTCAAAGGAAATATTAAGATTTTTTTATTTGCGTAAAAGGAGTGTTTAATCCAAAAAAAAAAAAAATGTGATTAGGTATAATTTTTTTAATAAATATAATTACATTTTCTTAAAATGGCTACTCGCATTAGTTTATATGTACTGGTATGAAAGCTATAATGTTAAGTCACATTGTTAATTTATATGAAAATCTCATTTGAAATTCGCGTCCATCCATTATTGTTTGTTTTAATTTCAAAATTAATTAAACCAAAACGCAAGCAACCTCTATTTAAAACGCCTAGTATTGTCACAAATAAAAAGTGGAGAATTGATTTGGAACCCTACTCTATAGGTATTAAGGTTCATAATCATAGAGCTCACGTTCAGACGAGAACAGTTACATTTTTTTTAAACACTTATATGAAAAATACAGGACGTATCTTTTAACTCCCATGTCTACCTAAAGGGGTTTTTAAAGATAAAGAAATAAAGTAATTTAACGGCATTTTTATGTATCATAGTAACTGTTTAACGCACTGTCTTTAAGACAATCTAGCTGCACACACGACTACACATCAAGCTTTAAATTTCCAGTTTACGCTGATCTCGCATTGTATGGGATTTTCGTACAATCCAAGGTCAGCTTATAATGGAAATCTATAACTTGATGTGTAGCCGTGTGTACAAGCTAAGTGGTGGGTGCAGCTAAGCGACATGTGACTATATCGTAAAATAGTTCCATAATATTGTAATTGTAAATTATGAATATATGTTGTATGTTAATAAATGTAATTATTAAAGATCTGGTTGATCGTTTATGATTGTATTATTTTATTTTTAAGTTTCTTACTATATGGGGACAGTAGTATGTCGGCGGTGAAATGACAAAATGGACTGCATGCCCCTCTTTTTTTATGGTTGTGTATGGCATCTGGCAGGAGAACCTAGGAGGTCTTCGGCTGCTTAACTGGGCTATCCTGTGGATGCTTCAATAAATTAAGGGCTTCGGCCAGGGCATCAAACTTATATACCTATAAACTAAGCGACTACACGCTAAGGGCACCTCCTGTGGGGTACGGACCTCGACTAAGGGCGTCGCTGGGGGACGGCAAGGGACAGGATTGGATCGAACTGCATGCGATCAACGTTGCTCCCCGTTTACATTGCGTCGGAGATCTTGCAGCTATCATACCAGCGCATTGGCAACGTCGCAAACAGCTGTCAAATATTTACCTGTTTTGATCAATTTGGCAATATTACTGTATGGAATTATGAAATATGGCTAATTAGTGAACTAAAATATTGATTATGAAATGCAACAACAACGATTCATAAGATAAGAGGTGGTGTATGTAATATTTGGCATTCACAAGATCAGTTATTTTCAGTCTAATGCTTTCTATAATCATAAAAATGTTACGAGTTTATCATGCCGTTTCACACAGTCTTCCTGTTTTGAATGTGCCAATGAGGGTGCATGATTAGTTCAGCCATTTTCAATTCGTTTATTTTATCGGTTATATCAAGATATATAATTGATCGACCTTGGGTTATGACAAGTAACCCTTCTGCCCTCTGGTGAAGGGTGGGCATTTTGGGGGACTGTCTTATGTAGTTGACGTTCGAAAAGTGCTGATTCTCAGCCTAGTTTGAATAAATGACTTTTGAATTTTGAATTCTGCCCTGCATCTACTGAGTCCCTAAACTTCTGTGTTATCATTGAATCCAGTTATCTGACATATGGATTACTTTGCTACCTACTATTTTATAGAATCAAGTTCTAACTGAACATACAGCTGTGGTGCTGGGGAGTCTATTGCGCCACTTCTTCTTCCCAGCTAAAGCACTAGAAAGTGGTGAAGGGTGGGCGTTTTTGGAGGACTGGACTCTTAAGTAATTTTGACGTTTGAAAAGTGCTGATTCTCCGTCTAATTAGAATTTAGATTTTTGATTTATTATCCATCCTGTAGTAATTAGGTAGGTACCTCTTACGCTATGATTGCTGTCCTCTGTTGGACAGCTGGTATCCGCTTTCGGTCTTCTAGGTGCAGCCAGAAGCACCTGTTCCAACCGTTTCAGTTTTATTAAAGCAGTCATAACTTCATAGATCGCGAATAGGTCAGGCCAGGGGCGGCAGTCTCGACTAGCTAGCGATCGCTACACGGTCGCTAAGTCTTAATGGCGTCCCTAGACATGCGCGACAAGCTTGACAAGCACGTGATTTTTTGGTGCTCGGCAAGCAATTTTGACCGCCTAGGGAAGCCATTATGACTTTGCGACCATGTAGCGATCGTATCTATGTCGAGACTGCAGCCCTAGTATAGAAAACCTGATTTCTATTAGAGTATTATTTACTTACCCGACTAATAAATGCGACAAAAATATGGTGTCAAAGTCAAGGCAATCGACTAGCTATGACGAACACCTCTGAATATATCTGGTTAAAATCGGTTATTGTATCTAATTTGCTAAGCAAAGTCAGAAAATCTCCAGTTTACTTTGACCTCCCCGTTTAACGTCACATAATGCTTCTATATGTCAGTATACCATGGTACTTATTCGTGTTAAGGAATTACTACTGTAAAAAGACCTCGTGATTCTTCAAGATTACATAAAATGGAAGGTAATTCATAAATGGTGTGTGTATTTGTGTATTAGCATTTAGCATGATTAAATGCAAATTATATGTTTGGTATATTGACACTTTGCTGTGCAGACAGCTTTATACTTTAATGGCACTGTTTAAGAGCTGTTTTCTTTTGAATAGTTAACCATGCAGAGTAGAAATAGAGGACTAATAATTATGTGGAATCACGCTTGACGATAATTACATGTAATCATTGATAACTTTTATAGTAAACTCAAATAAGCGGACCTACTTACATTGACAAAGTTGTTTCCCTTTTTTCTTTTAAAACCAACAGCTTTCGGTGCTAAGTATATCTAAAGGTATCCGAATATAACCGACTTTTAATGATTTTATACTGAAAATCAAGTCTAAACGAGTAGTGAATGATTTGGAAAAAATATATGTTAAATAAGAGCATTTTCTAATAAATAATAATATTAATTTATGTTTATATTACATAGTGAAATTAATTCATAAAGTTATGTCTAACACGGATAAAAAACTGAGTATCACTCAAAATCAATCAAGCGTATTTTTCTGAATCCTTCACAAACAACACATTATTAAAGATAATTTAACTCTTTTAGTATACGCGTTTTATTAAAATACCTTTTGTTTTATGTATAATAAATTAATAATGCGTCTAATTTAGGACAGCGGTCCTTGATGGGCGAGTCCTATTACTGGCTGGACGTACGACGCGTTGCGTGAGCTCAGTAGGTACTCAAGGTCACTGGCATCTGCGTCTGAATGCTCATGATAATCTAGCCATTTACTCAATGAAAAGCAGGTTATTAGGGTAAGTTGAGTTGATAGTTAACCCAGTTTTCTGAATCATATTGGGGTGGACTTCTATCTGGATGCTGCTGAATACCAGTATTTTACATGAAGCGACAGCATAACTGACAAGCTCTTCAGAAGATGTCATATGTGCAAAGCGCAGCGCAGCTTCGGATTTAGGTACATGTGGTTACTTAGTCAATCATTATGTAGTCGAGTCATATTTCTGTAGGTAACCATTTTAACTTGATCCCTTACGACGGCGCTGCTTTTCAGGGCGTGAATTTCAGTACATTTTGTTATGTCTAACATCTTTCAGCTCGAGTGTAACAAATCACATTAATACTATTAAGAAAACCGCTCCTAAGACGACTCACTGACCCCATTAAGTTTCAATATTTATACAGATCCAGAACTGTGTTAAAAAACTACAGTAAATTCTAACAGAATATTAAAATAAAATAATACAAAAGTTAACAAGCAGGAAATTACAATAAAAGAAGTGTGGCCCATGAGGGGATCGAACCCGCGACCTTCGCGTTATTAGCACGACGCTCTAACCAACTGAGCTAATGGGCCAGTTGCAAGACATGCCGAAATTGTTGAATACTTTACTTTTTGCTTACGTAAAGATGGGTGCGCCTTGCGCGCTGCAGATTCTACGGTATCATATCAAAGCATACAACGCGCGCAATGAACGGGTTTGTTGATAAGTTTTGAGTCAAACAAGAATAATTATTAAGCAAATCAATAAATATAGAATTGATATTACCTACCTGTACATCTTTATATTTTTATTTTTTAAATAGTGGCGATGATTCTCTTGTACACCGAACTAAACTAGCTAAACTATCACTAAAGTTCCTTACTTTTGGCTATGAGAATTTTAAAGCTATTCTGCAAAAATAATTTTGACACAACTAAAATCGAATTTGACAATCGCGCCTGCATGCGGTACCCGTGGTTTGCCCTGACCTGTGATTTTTTTTAGAGCCGGAGGCGGTCAGGGGTTGCAGCCTCGACGTGTTTTATATAGAAATTTTCACTTTTTGTATGGGAAATATGAAAAAATATTACCTACCTTGAGTTTTAGGGGTTTATGAGTTTTATAAAGGGGTTCGAAATTTTCATTATTTTTGCGATAGGACGCACCATTTTCAAGATACAAGCAAAAGAAAAGAAAAAATAAATACAGTAAGTACTGTTTTTGCACGTGAAGTCGAGATGTTGGTGTGAATTTTAGTTCATGACTACTTATTTTATCCCACACCTTTTTAATCGCGATTAATCCAATATCAACAACAGACTTTTGAGAAGTTGAAACAAGCATGAAATAAATGACTAACTAAAATTCAATTATATAAAATATAAATTATCTCGTCAGTAATAATTTTGCAACCACGCGATGCTTAGTTCTTGATATGGATAATAGATGGTGCTAGTAAAATTTGAATAAGATGATTCAAATTGAAACGATATTCTTTTTTTGTATCCCCAGACGACCCCATAACCCTCCTCCAGGAGAGCACACTTTCCGACCTCGCCGCAGAGGTCCGCGATCGCGACCCTCCCGAGTAAACGATATTCCCCCGACCCTTGCTCGATGATACGCCAGCCCGCGTCGATGCTGAGCCTGTAGCTTTAAATTCCCCGATTAATAATAATGAAATACTAATACTAATACTTTTGATCCAGCCTGTCCCTCTTGCTGTCCCCCCTCCAGCGAACGCCCTAAGCCGAGGTTCGTACCCCACAGGGGGTGCCCTTAGCGAGCGTTCGCCTAGTTTTAATTAGCATAGTTTTGCCCCTGGCTGGAGGCTTTGAGTGTAGAAGCTTAAGGCAGCCACAGGATTGACCGGCTAAGTAGTCATGACCTCAGTGGTCAGCTACGAGATGCCCTACATAAAAAAAAAAAAAAATATTTTGTATCATTTCACTGGACATAGTTGGTGGATAAACACGAAGGACTACCAAGCAAGTCCTTTGTGTTTTGACTAACTCAAAACTGTTTGTAAATACAGTAAGCCACTTATGAGATATTATTAAATTAATAAAAAAAAATATCCCTTGAAGACTAGTTCTATGAGTAACTACTCATAGAACTAGTCTTCAAGGGATATTTTTTTAGGCCCAATTTCAATTGGGTTCCCTCTATTTGCCAGAATCTTGATGGTCCGATTTTATTTGGCATAATCTTCTTTAACGAATATTTTAAAGGCATACTTTAAGATGGCAGAATTTTATTTGGAATAATTTTGATAGGCATATTGCCATTTCTATAAAATAGCATTTTTAACCTTAAATTAAAAAAATATTGCCTTAAAAAGCCAATTATGCTGTGCTACAAAAGTTAGTGACAGAAACGAATCGCTTCAAAACCATCTCCACGTAGTCTTGTCTGCTAGGGCAGAGTTAGGTTAGGTTAGGACCTAACCCTAGAGTGTATTTTAGACCCGCGTAGGCGCGGAGCGCGCTGTGTCGCGTCGGGGCCGTGACAGAAACCATGCCTGCTGCATGTTGCATGCTCGCTTGCATGCATAGTGTATGCTTGTTTGCATGTTTGTGTGAACTATCTGCGTTATGATGGTTCTACTTTTTAATTATTATAGATATGAAAATGCCTAAAGATGATTCTGACTTACAAAATGATGAGTTTTGAATGTATGATAAATAAGTGTATTTCAAACGATTTTCTGCGAAATGCTATCCGCTGTTATGCAAAATAATATTATGACATTATAAAGTTCTGTTATAAAAAAGGTAGAACCATTTCAATTATGTAATCAACATTAAATTCATAAATGACCTGTAACGATTTTCGCTACCTACCTATGGAAGTGTGTTCCAAGAGTAAATATTTTCCTTGACTGTGTTGGACTATGATGGGTAGGAAGGTAGGTGCTGTCATAGTTTTGGTATTGGCTTATTGCTAAATTATGACTTCGTTTGTCAAAACCGGAATAGGTAAGTACCTCAATCCGTTAATTGGGGTCATAATTGGTTCTCAAAATAATTGCTTGCAGTAAATACCAGAGGTGTGGTTTTATCGACTAGATTCCAGCCACATATATAGTGAACTGGATCTTACCCTACACTGGCTTACGGAGAAGGAAAACATAATTAGGACCTGCACAGCCTAGGTATCCTAAATTGCAATGGTCTGCAGTCGCAAAAAATTGGCAATTTTTTCAAAAATTCGTTGGAGAAGCATAAGGTTGGTTTTGGTTTTGTTTTTTTTTATAATTATTTGCTGTGAACACGATTTGTTAACGCTGTTAGAAAGTTCTTCAGCGGATGCCTCCCCTGGGGGTCCTCGTCTTCCAAGCGCGGTGGCGCACATGTGGGGTTCACTCGTGGTGAAGCTAGCCCCCCACATTCGCCACTGCGGGCTTGTTAAGCCCCCAACTAGCCACTCTACAGCCCCCGCCAAGCAGGTGACCGAAAAGCGCCTCGGGTGTGTTACTATAACCCAGGTAGAGGTCGGTATTTAGCTGTTAGAACATTTGTTCTATATCGGGATCCTAGATATAGTTCATCCGATATAGAAAGACGCCCGAGACCAACCAGGTCAACCCATATCAGGTGGGCCCCGGCTAGTGGGTCGGTCAATGAAGCGACCCCAGGGGAAGACCGATGGTTAGTCATCGTTGGCTGTATATATGCTACAGTGCAGGAAAACTTTGCTTGCGCGATGCAGGACTGCAACTTTAAAGCTGAGTTTTCTCTTAAACTACAAACATTTCTAAATGTGATTTTATGTGAAAATATGCAGTTAAGCCGTCTTTTTTATTTCGTGACGTTGTTTATTAAGATTTATGTCAGGAAATGGAAGAATTTTGGATTGAATTCTTTTCGATGTTCGTATTTACTCTGACCAATAGCGGCACGACTATGCACGTGAAGTACCAGTTTGATACAAATGGTAAAGTGGAACTCGAGTATAGCTCTTTCGATTCTCGCTTTTATATCAAAGAATTTAGGGGTGAAATTGTACTGTGCTTGGATATCAATTAACTTGTTGCATAACATCCTATTGTTCATTTTTATTCGACCACTGACTGACCAGCACTGTTTATATCCGGACGTTAGTAGTCCTGTATTGACTCATTAACTGACGCAAGAGTTGATAAGAATATTAATGTGATCCGTCTTGAATACTATACTCAGTTGGTAGGTAGGTACATAGTGTTATGTGAATGGTGAGATGTAGAGTGACGAACCTAATAGTATGCGATTGCAATGGTATTTTAATGAAAGATAAAATAGAAGTTGATTGCGGTTTTTGCTACTTATAATATAACGTGGTCAATGAAACTATGCATTAAACATAAGATCTCCTGAAATTCGCGAAGGGTTAGGCATAGGGCCTATCTATAAGTAGTACACCTAGGGCTGCCAACTTTTTGTACAAGAAATAAAGTTTTTATGGTCAAAGTGCGATATTAAACAGTATTTCGGAAAAAGAAACAATATCACGGGAAAAAACTTTTCTACAAAAACTAAAACCGCAGACTTAAAAAAAACACTCCACAATGAAAAATAGGTCACTTTAGTTTCGTAAGTACCGTCTTTGGTTTTGTATTTTCGTTTTTTGCCACTGATTTCCTTTATGTAGGTAGCTTTGGATATCAGTGAACAATATATTCATATACTTTATTTTTGTTGAACAGTAAACAGTATTTTAGAGTGAAAAACAGTATAATACTGTTTTTAACAGTATGGTTGGCAACCCGAAGTACACCCACATTTTGTCAGTTATGTTTACTTCCCATGTAATAAGGGGTGAAGTAAGTTCAAGTCGAGGGAGTAATTATGTTCATAGTTTTATTAATCGCATATCTATGAGCTGAGATTGATAAAACAAAACGCTCTCTAGGAAAACACACCAATTTATTTTCATAAATAACGTTTCCGTGCCGTCATTCGACAGTAAATTGCGGACGCTCTGTGGCAGCCACCTCAGTCTTAGAAAACCCTAGCTACAATTTTTTCTCCAAAAAATCTTTATAATCAATCATTGAAAATTCTAGAAACACATCTCTAGTTAATAGCTATTTCATAGGTATATCAAATAGCTACTGCTAGCATGTCTGGGCGCCTGGTAATGACGCCGTCGTCGCTCCCCCAGCCTACTGACGTCATCCTCGTCACGTGACGAGCTCGAACGACTCCCGAACGCTCTGCAGACGACAGCACACGTGTTTGTGTAGTTAGTGACCACGTCAATATTGTTTATGACAATGTTTTTTACTGGTTTTCAGTTTGGCATAATCAAATATTTCCCATTAAGTAAGCTTTCAATATTGAACACTGTTATATAATGATTGCGCCGCTTTTTGTTAACGTCAAATAATTGCTATTTATGGATCCAGAAAGTTTAAAAGAGGCTGATTTATTAAAAGAAGTATGCATCGTTAGAAGCCCCAAAAGGTTTAGGAGGTTCATTAATTTAAAAAAAGTAGGCACATCAAAAGGTTCATAACTTTTTGGAGAATCAGTAAAATATTTCCCTTTCGTTTTGATGTGGAGAACTGTAGTTCGGTGGTTGAGGTGTGGTAATGGGGAGTGTGAGGAAAACTGACGGGATGCTACCGCTGTCTTCTATTGTGTGTAAGTGGTTAGGGCGGCGGAATGGCAAGTGAGAGGTAGAGAGTTCAAATTCTGCTCGTTGTGTTATTGACGTGGACCTATAGGTACTTCTACTGTGTTACGAATGGTAGGTAACCAGAAACACTACGGACGGTAATGTGTTTATGGTAGTTGTGTCATATATATTTATTTTTTTACTTTATTGTGTACCAGATTATACTTTAGAAAAAGAAAAGTCATCAGTCCATCATCTACCTATCTTTTTCCCAACACTGTTGGGGTCGGATTCCTGTCTAACTGGATGCAGCTGAATACCTGTATTTCACATGGAGCGACTGCCTATCTGACTTCCACAAACAAGTTACTAGGTAACACGATACCCCTTGGTAAGACTGGTTATCAGACTTTCTGGCTTTTGACGACCCGTAACGACTGTCAAAGATCTACAAATGACAGCCGGGACCGGGACTAACGGCTTAACATGCTTTCCGAGGAATAGAGGGGTCTTGGTATGTAAAGCTGGTCACCCATCCCCGGACCAACCGCGGCAAGCGTAGCTTAACCTGATCGATTGATCCGTGCGACTGTTATTTATTACTTAGCCTAAGCATTAGTTTCTGGTAATTGTGTTCTGCCAGAAATAAAAGACAAACTTTGTCCATCGTCTTATTTTGGTAAAATGGGATTCAAAACTGAAAGCTCCGGTATAGGTGGCAGCACTGTTCCCCGCCCACAAACCTACATTGTTTCGTTTATGTTTACTTTTGTGTAACATGGATCCCCGAATTATTGCAGTCACCGGCTGCGCAACGGAGCATATAACACCTTTATTCATAAACGTTGCTTAAAGTTAAGTAGTGATTAGCGAATTTTTAACCATACATTTTGATGTAAAAACGTCTCTTAACTTTAATCATCGTTTATGAATAAACCCCTTATTAATTAAGTACCCATGCGTAAAAGCAGTTGCTTGTTAAAAAAAAAATTAAAGCTAGCTGTCAAATTCTTGGACACTGGATAGTAGCGACATCTGAAGTGAGTTAGTGGCAATTTGTGCCTCAGGTTTCTGTAATATTTGAAAAAAAAATTGTTTTCATGGTTTAGTAGGAGAATTCTTTCTACCTTTAAAATGTTGAGGCAAAATTTACTGATATCTCATGACTTTTGTAACAACACATCCGATTAGGTACTACTTACAGTTAGCACCTACCTACGTATTCTTTAGTACCTAATAAGATGTTAAGGAACTTGACATGATTGCGTGCATATTTCTCATGAAAAGCCGGTTTTAACCGGAGCCATTGGCAGAATGCCACGACACGCCTTTGCCCGATCATCTTGCGTATTTAAATAAGAAATAAACGGAAACTTTGTTTGTGTAGCTAATTTGTACTCTTGTTGACAGATCGTGTTCGATTTTCAAGAAACTATTGGTGGATTTTTCCGACGATTACACTTCTCGTAGCCACGGGTGATTTTTTATTACGCACTGGAATTTTAACGCACTGCTAAGCGCCGAGAGTTGAAAATCGGTGTACTTTTTCGACGCGGTGGGATGCACTCTGTTGGATTCTCAACGGTCGGCTGAACACCGAGTGTTGAAAATCCAGTGCGCGATAAAATATCGTCGTGTTATAACCACCTCGTTTACTGAGCTTTAAAGACTAAGGCCGTTTGTCCATCGCCACTGTCAACGAGAAACGAGATTATTTGAACGGAACGTGACCTCGAGAGGCGGTGGTGTGCGGTGGACACGCGGCCATAGTAAATGTATGTATCGCTACTTTCGCGCCGTCCTCTCGTTCTCGTTGACACCTTAAAAAGTCACTTATTCAAATTAGGTAAAGAATCACCACTTGTTAACGTCAAAATGACAGTCCCCCAAAACGCTCGCTCCTAGCGCTTTAGCTGGGAAGAAGTGGCACAACAAACTCACCAGCAGCACAGCTTTCTGTTCAGTAAGAAGAACTTGGTTCTATATAAGCCAGGGAGATTCACGGCAAAAAGCTTATTTACTTTAAAATTTTAGATGGCCTTAGTTTAGTGTAAAATAAATTCTGAATATCCAGAGGCATTTCAATTAAAATAAAGAAGATCAGAGGTCTGAATATCTCATTAGCATCGGACAACAAAAAAATCTATTTGTGTGAAACACAGCGGTATCCTTCCTACGCGATTTGAGGTCGGATGATGACGTCACTGGCTTGAGGTCACGTTATCCTCATTGGGGTGGCTATGACGACAGTCGTCCCTCAAGAGATAGATAGAGATGTCCTAGTAAGGTTAAATCAGGCAGTTAGTCAGGCAAATTTTAATTAAAATATTATCGAGATCGCCTCGTATGTCTAGTGGTCACAAGCGCAACAGCTGAGTATGAGGTCCTTGGTTCGAATCCTGGGTCGGGCTAAAATGCTTTTGGTTTTTCCATCTGGAATTTCTCAGTAGCAGCCCGGAGTCTGGATTTGTGCCCGGTGGATGGCAATAGACTCGGCCCCTATTACATGGAACTTAAACATAACTGGCGAAATGTGGGTGTACTGTACCTACACCTCTGCCCTGCCTTTCGGGGGAACAAGGCGTGATGCTATGTTATCACATCTTACAACACCCACAAACTCGGCATTTCCCGTAAAATAGTGAAGATATTACCCACCCTTTGGCACCATCCTGTAACCTGTTGTTGCTCCCTGAATCCTGACTATAGCCTACCGAGTGAATTCTTCCGAGTAAATCAAATTTATGATGAAGGTGCTGAAGTGCTGCCCAACCCCTTGTAATACCAGAACACCTTTAACCTTTCCCAGTCTCTTCCAAAAATGACTCTAAATAAGAACCACTTTGACACAATTCGATGTGGTTACGCATCGTCATACTTGACTCCTCTTTGTCACTGTGATCGTTCAACTTCACGATTTGATAATATAAATAACTTGCTTCTGCCCGCCACTTTCGCTGCGTGATTTTTTTTTTTTAACATAAAATATATCCAACTAGCTGCGCCCCGCGGTTTCACCCGCATAAGTTTCGATCCCGTGTGAATATTGGAATACAAAGTATTCTATGCCCTAACCCAGGTCCTGGTCTACTCATATGCCAAATTTCATTCAAATCCGTTCAGCCGTTTTAGCGTGAAAGCGTAACAAACAAACATACTCACTGCACTTATAATATTCTTTCACTAGTGGGGAAGCTACAGTATTGCTGAGTTTCATCCTAATCCTAACTAATATTATAAGTGCAAAAGTGAGTATGTTTGTTTGTTACGCTTCCACACTAAAACGGCCGTACGGAGCAGCCTGTTCCGGAGATAACCTCCTACATACAAACTCACAAATTTTACCCATTCATAAGATAAATATAGATAAAAAACGTGAAAATTATTTGGAACTGGGTCGAATAAGTTTGTTGTATGTTTACTGCAAAAAACATGTTTTATGTATTGAACCTCTTTGTCTGTCACGTTGATATAGGCCATACCGAAAGTGTCCTACATAATGTACACAATACATGTTGTTTTCCTTATTATCTGTAATGATTTCAACAGCTCCCTGTGTCTAGCCTTCAAACTGGAACTGAAGTATACTGCCTACATTTAAGCTAGGTTTGACTCGAAGACCGGACGGCCGTCAAGATGACAGCCGTTATAAAATGGCAGAACCGGTCTAAACTGTCAATTTCACCAATAGTTGAAATCAAGGAGTCAAAAAACATCCTGTATTTGGACAGCCGTTGTTCCGTTTTCTTTGGAAATCAAAGCTTTAGCGACAGCAAGAATTAAGCGGCAATACTTCCTCGAAAGAACTTTTTATTAGGAGTTCTGGTTTACTGTAAAGCTGCCAAGAGGTCTTTAATCCATTAAAAAGTTATCAAACAATATCAGACCTATCACCCTCACACTAAAGACCATTAACTCCTAGCTTTCATTCACAAACTGCGTAGAAATGTAAACAGTAGCGGCCTCGGCATTGCGGAGTCTCGCGAATCAATACAGCCGGCCGAATGTCAAGTTGAAGGGAGGCGAGGGGTGTGAAACGAAAGGGGGGAGCGCTGGAGGGGGGGCGAATGACGTCAGACGCCCACACGGCTCCCGGTGAAGCAGGGCGTGGAGGTAGGGCGGTGGAGGAGAGAGAGCGAAGCGAGGGATAATAGTCGGTTTAGATGTAAATAATCGGTTGATTTTGGGAAAGAATTTGGTTGTGTTTTTCTAGGTGGTAGCACTGGCAGAACGATAACAAAAAACTGGCCAAGAGCGTGTCGGACCACGCACAATGAAGAGTTCCGTAGTTGAGATGAATTAATCACAAGAACAAACTTAACATTACAACAACAACATTGAGAGATTTACCATGTTATTTTAAGACCATAGACTTCTTATAGGTCTTCCTGTAATTTATGAGTAAAGAACAATTCTATGCATTTTTTTCAAAATTTTTGGCTCAATCGTTTCGGAGATAAGGGGGGTTAATGGTAAATTTTCATAAATTTTCTTAAATATCTTTAAAAGTATTTATTTTAAAATTAAAAAATATATATTTGCAATCCTCGCAACAAGCCCTTTCATTTGATATGTCACACGGTTCAGTTTGCAAAACTTTTTATTTTTATTTTCTCATGTGAGTAAAAAATAAGAGTAAAAGTAACCCCAAAATTTTAAATTCATTTATTTGCGTTACACGTCCGTGTTGGGTCATAAAGATACATATGTGTACCAAATTTCAACTTAATCGGTCCATTAGATTCGGATCAAATTGGCTGTGACCGACGGACAGACAGACACACGAGTGATCTTATAAGGGTTTAGTTTTTTCCTTTTGAGGTACGGAACCCTAAAAAGACAACTGAGATTACCATCAGTCATTAGATGGTTGGCGCTATCCAAAAAAAAGATCAGGATGTGGCCACCGCTGAACAGATATGCATCAGTAGTGAGTCGATATGGGCTAAATACGAGGATGAACTATGAAGCAATAAAATTATTGTAAAAATGAACACACCCACCAAATTAGAAAGCTTAAAACCGACTGGTATAACCTACGATGATTATTATTATCTGCATTCAAATTCGAAATATTTAATTTCACATAGTCTTACACGGGCATTTATGAAATGTCAAAGTAAGTGCACGGTTCTAGTGATTTCCTATGTAGAAGAGCCGGAAAGAAACTCCACGGTTACTTAAAAAAAAATACTAAACAATGTTATTTTATGTTGGCATCATAATAACCAGGCCATATTTCGGCTATGGCGACCAATCTCGGCGGAGACCGGCCTTCGGTGCCGGAGATATTATAGTGCACAAGTGTGTGCGCAGACAGGTGCACTCTCTCTGCCCTCACTCTCATAGTCGGCATCATAATCCCCATAATGTATTAGGTTCTAAGTTCTCATCTGACCTGGTTTTCAATTCATGTTCCAGCTATTACATAGCTTTCATTATCCTACAAGCCTGTAACACTTTAAACTGTAGACTCACAAGAGTTCCAACTATGCATAATACTAGTGATATTTGAGCTAACATAGCCTTGCGTTTAATTACAGACTCTTTATTAATGAAACATATATACTTTTCTAGCGGGAAATATAAAAAAAATGCTGGCTTTGTACAAGATAATGATAATTTTTCTTCTTAGATGGAAAGTTAAAGGTGAATGAAGACGTCACGATCTTACACCCACTTTGGAAAGGACCTTGGATTGAGTCTGAATATCTCACGATTTGGAGTGGTACCGGAAAAATAGGAGATAGATTTTTGTAGTCTGACGTGACGAGCTGTGTTGTTTTCATGAGAGTTGACGAGGCCACGATAACCGACTTTTAATGATTTTATACTGATCACGGCTAAACGAGTAATGTTAATGATTTGGAAAAAATATACTTATATTCAATTAGAGCATTTTCTTAATAACTTTATATAGGAATATTTTAGATTATGTTTATATTACGTAGTGAAATTAATTTGTAAAGTTATGTCTAACGCGGATAATAAACTGAGAATCACGCAAAATTTATCAAGCCAATTCTTTTGAAACCTTCACCATTTTAAAGATAATTTAATTATTGATATTTTAGTATACGTGTTTTATTAAAATATCTTTTGTTTTATGTATAATAAATTAATAATTCATCTAATTTGGCACAGCGCTCCTTAATGGGCGAGTCCTATTACTGGCTGGACGTACGACGCGTTGCGCGAGCTCAGTAAAGAACACGCAAGCTATGCTTATTTTTATTTAATATCATACAAACACGAATCAATGCATGTTGTAGAAAATTACCACAGTTGCAGCAAAACTATAAACTGTCATTTAAAAAGGAAGGAAACGATTCTATTTGATGGCCTATTAATTATTCCGAAAAATTCGAACTCGACATAGGGCTTAATTTACTTCGTTATTGGGGATTAGGAACACCAAATTAACGACCCTGGTTTCGATGGCAACAAGATATTGGATTTTTCCGTTAAAGTTCGAGCTTTGACCTTTCATTCAATATTAATCTTATTACTTTCCTTTGGAACTGGGCACTTAGAAAATATGATGTTAATTCTAGAATCCTGTTTCTGCTTCATCCTAAAAAGCTTTTTTGTTGAAACTATGTGAAAGGTAATCGATGTCTCAGCGAGGAGTTTGGAGTACAGTGTATGAAACTCGGCTGAAACTGGAAGGCATGTATTGAATTGTACCCCAAATAATTCCCATTTCGTTGTCCTAACATACTAAATAAAATTAACTGCAACCTACTTGGATGTAGCGCTCGCCTGCCGCTGTTTTTAGAGGCACATTTAATCAAAAGAGTGAACATCATTAGAAGTGCAATACGGTTTTAGAGGAATGTCTGTCTCATATACAACATTTTAGAAGTATCCAGGCGAAAGATAAAAGGCCAATACTTACACGTGCAAGAGTTTCAGCTCACGTCGCCCCTGAACTAGACTTTGACGCAAACGGATGCAACCTCAACCCCCCGGGGGAGTGGGCGAAGTATCTGCGAAGCCGGCAACAGGCACACTTTGCCCTTTCCGAGACGGGCTGCCGCTGGAACAATGTCCATTGGATGCTGGGATGAACTTGAACGCAGTTTCGCGAATGCCAATGCAGTTTTTTTCTATGTTGATAGCAAGCGAGTGTTGCGCATATTTTAATGGGAGGGGAGGAAGACAAAAGACAGATAAATTAATTGTATGAGGGGTGATGTTATGAATGAACAGGGAGTGAATGATATGGTGACAACTGAAATGAGAGAAAAGATCTAAACCTAATTTGTGACTATGCTGACCAACAACATTCATTGCGTTATTTACGTTGTTGAGCAGATTTTTTTTCGAACTTATGGAGCAATGGATTAGCAATCTGTTCCAAAACGATTCAGATTATGATTGGTCGTGTATTCCGAAATTAGGGTACTGGACAGGTAGAAGAAGTGTCTATTTGAAAATCATTGAATTAGTTTATGACTCTAGACTTCATGTTTTCGAGTGGTTATTTCTATACCATAATAATTATTATGTGGGTCTTAAAATGCGGCTTTTGAAGACAAGCGAGCAAAAAGGTAGTCCAATTAAAATACCTAATACCTATTCAATCATCTTTACAAAATCCGAAATCTGAAAAGGTTTCAATCATTTTAATTGACCAAATCAGAGCTTTATCCATTTTCCTATCTGAAATTCAGCGTTATTATTATTGCGAGGAGCTTTATATCCTCAAACCATAGGCGTCGAGCGATTTTACCTTTCCTGAAAATGGTTGGAAAGGAACAGAGGGATTAAAACTGTACGTTTTATATTCTTAATTTAATGTTTTCTTCAATCATATACTACTACGTGGGCAGGCAATTGAAATGATGAATGAAGTTGTCGACATTTGAATATTAATTAGTCTTGAAAGATACCAGCAGTAGCGGGAAATTGTGCGGTTTTCCTTCCATTACCTTTTTCTCATTTAATAAAAAAAAAAAAACTGTGACAGACAACGAACGCGTCGAGTGTCTGTGACGCACAGTCTTGCCCGCTGGGTCTAGAAGGGACTATATAACGAAAATGAACGCGTCGGAATTAAAAAAAAATGGGGATGCGAAAGTTTGTATGGAAGTTCTTCATCATTGTCGATGGAAAATTATTCCATCGCCCACAGCTTGTAAAGAATTAAAGTTAACCTCGAATGCAAATAATAAAAACTGAGCTTTAGAGTCAGAAATCAATCCTAAATCCCATAAGAGATTATGCTCACAACTTGGACGCGCCATACCTCTCGTTGGATTTATCGACCCGCTAAAAGCATGAATGGCGTTGACGTCACTGGCTGCCTGCGAGGCCGCGGGGCGAGCGGGGGGTGTTGGCTATGCCAGGGGTGCAGCCTTGAACTTGCTGCATCGATCCTACACCCCTGCACTTGAACCACACCATACTGAACGGGTCCGGGCTCGTTCAAGAACAAGCGAATGCCGTTCGGCGACCGCCATTTGTTTTGAAATACTTTTCGAATTTTGTTTTAGAATTTTCTTTGTTTCGGTAATATAAAAGGTGTGGGCAGAGACATATGAAATGGTTTTTTTTTCTGTAGGTAAGTAGGTCTTTTAAGATTTTTGGTCTTTTGGTCATAATTTTAGTGGCGGCGGTATTTCCTAGGTGACTGATCCCTAAGAAGACATGCCGAAACAAACTCGGAGGTCATGGTCTCGTCCAAAGTCCAAACATATTATTTCGATATTATGTAAGTCTTAAAATGCTGCGCCTTATCTATGGGGAAGGTAACTGCAGTTAGCTTAATAATTATAATGCCAGAAAATACGGACGATTTTATTTATACGCACGAGGGAAATATGTTTTTTTCCGGCGTGTACTTATATAGGAAAATGATCCTTTTGCCCGATTTAGATTGGTAACAAAGGCTCTATTTCTAACGGCTTATATTTAGACTTGTACAATTGTTCGGTAGGAGTTCTTTCTTCTATTTTTAGGCCTGCACCTATTTCCGGTTTCAAGGGTGTGGTCCAGAAACGTTTAAGTTTAAAAAAATAATCTTCTTTGTTAAAGGGAGGAGCTCGTGGCTAAGTAATAATAGCTGCACGGGTCGATTCATTCAGCTACGCTTGCCGGGGTTGGTCCGTGGATTGTTGACCATCTTTACATACCGAGACTCCTTCGTGACTCGGACAGCACGTTATGCCGTTAGTCCCGGCTGTCATTCGTGGATCTTTAACAGTCGTTACGGGTCGTCAGAAACCAGTCTTACCACGGAGTATCGTATTACCCAGTTACTGGGTTGTGGAGGTCAGACAGGCAGTCGCTCCATGTAAAATACTGGTAGTCAGCTGCATCCGGTTACACTGGAAGCCGACCCCAATATAGTAGAGAAAAGGCTATGCAGATTGATTGTCTTTGTTAAAGGGTGACTGGTAAATAAACACGCCTTTTGCAAGCCCACACTGGTTGAGTCATACGAGTAGATACGCGCCTTTATTTCCCGCTGGGTTTAGCCAGTGGTCGGATAGCATTTTAAGTGGAGTCCGGATACTGTTGAAAGTCTTTATCGAGGTCCAGAAAAAAATACTTATAAGTAATACTTTCAAGTTGTTTTTTTTTTTTTTTGAGTAATTTATGTACAAGATAATTATTATAAAACACAAAAGACCAGTTTTTTATAGTTTGGTTCACGCGGGGAACAGACAATGCGAAGAGTGTCTTCAAGGTGGGCGTCCGTTAATCTCGAACGGTAATTGTTTTTCAAAAAAATCATTTTTGTAAAAGATGATTAGTTATGTAACAATATTTGGCGGTTCAAGTTCTGACCGGTCCGGTCCGGATATTGCAGATATCCTTTGGGTTAGGCAGAGGTGTACCTACAGTACACCCACATTTCACCAGTTATGTTTTAAGTCCCATGAAATAGGGGGCGAATGGGAGAGGTTTTATAGTCACCGATAGTCCATATGCCAAAGCTGTCTAGAAAAAAAAAGGACAAAGAAAATTGAAAACTTCAAACTTATTATTTAAGCCACTTAAAAAATCTTCGCATGAGTTATTTTGAAACTGTGTCGGCCATTGACCAGCATGACAATGATATAATTATATCCCTTTTCGTCATACGTTCGTCATGTATTGTCATTCGTCATGCGATGACGGCGGACACGTCATGCTGACGAAATTGACGTCACTCGATAAGATCCGTCGAGGAGGAAAATTGAGAACCTTTTTGTTTGTTTCGTTTTATTGTGTACCCATCGTAACATATCGACTGTATTCCCCAAAGGAGTTGGCAGAGGTTTATTGAACGCCCACATTTCACCAGATTATTTTCAAAAGTTACATGTGAGCTGAAATGACGAGTAATACAGAAATATGGAATAAAAAGACATGTTGCTCCAACTCAAATGAATTGGGTTATGGACAGGAGAATAATGATGACATGGCATGCGTTAAACACGATCAATCACAATCTGAATAATTTGAAAGAGATTGCTAATCCATTAAATCATAATTTCGAAAAAAAAACTGCTCAAAAACGTAAATAACGCAATGAATATTGTTGAACTGTCAAAATGAAACAGATTGGTCTTAATAATTTACGAAAATGTGTTCCGTAATTAGATAGATAATAAAAAGTGGTGATAGGGGAAGTCTATTGCCAATAACCTGGCTCAAATTCAGACCTCGGACTGCTACTGAGATTTTTTTTAACAGAAAACCCAGCCCCACTTTGCTCCGCGGAGTTATTCCCAGGACCAAATGGTCCTGGGAATAATTCCGCTCAATAGACATACTCGAGGTAAAAGAGGTAATCAAGTTGTATTTTAACAATAACAATTCATGTTTTTGTTATTCTTGCGGTTTATAAAAGCAGAGAATGGTAAATCTATAAATGTGACGTTGACATAACTTCATATACGTCAGCTAGTGTTTTTGTAGTTTCGAAGTCAACATAATTATTTTTAGCTGAGTTTTGGGAGCTGTTCTGTGCATGGGGAAACACAAACTATCTCGTTG
This sequence comes from Agrochola lota, assembly GCA_947364205.1. Classification (NCBI taxonomy): domain Eukaryota; kingdom Metazoa; phylum Arthropoda; class Insecta; order Lepidoptera; family Noctuidae; genus Agrochola; species Agrochola lota. The sequence continues at coordinate 3,340,881 of OX376225.1, read as the reverse complement.
TTCTAGTGTTTGCAAGTGCTACTGCTGAGCATGAGGTCCTGGGTTCGATTCCCAGGTCGGGCAAATTGTTATTGGGTTTTTGTATTTGGAATTTCTCAATAGTAGCCCGGTGTCTAGATTTGTACCCGGTTGATGGCAATAGGCTCGCTCCTGTTACATTGGGACTTAAACATAAATGGCGAAATGTGGGTGTACTATAGGTACACCTCTGCCTAATACTTCGGGGAAACAAGTGTGATGTTATGTTATAATATGTATATCAAGACTTAATCAAGATCAAAAAGCAAAAAAATAAAGAAGAAGACAAAACAAGATAAATATTAATTCGTGCTTTATTGTGTTGTTTTATTTCCTTAGTAGGCACTAAACAAATTATTTATCTATCTATTAACTACTCAGGACTGCTACTGAGAATTTTCTAGCAGAAAAACCTAATACGTGCCACGTGGAATTAAACCCAGGACCAAAATGCTCAATAGTCATACACGAGACAGAAGACGTAATCGAGGTTGGGATTGTTATTTTAACAATAACAATTCATGTTTTTGTGGTCTTTGCGGTTTATAAAAGTAGTGAATGGTAAATCTATATATGTGACGTCATAACTATACGTTATGCACATAAGGACGTCACCTATTCTTTCTGGAGTTCCTATATAAATAAAATTATTTTTAACTCAGTTTTGGAGGCAGTTGTGACTTGTGTGCTTGGGGAAAACACATATTTATCTAATATTATTGTAGTGTGTCTGCGGTTACCGATTTAATTTTAGGTTATTCTGGGAAAAACCTCCTTTCACGAAGAGGTTTTTACGTAACTTTGTGCAGGCTGTTCATTTATTTTTGATTGACCAAAAATGTGACAACCAGTCTTACCAATGGGTATCGTGTTACCCAGTATCTGGGTTGTGGAGGACAGATAGGCAGGCGCTTCATGTAAAATAGTGGTATATTCAGCTGCATCCGATTAGATTTGAAGCTGACTCCAATATAGTTGGGAAAAGGCTCGGCAGAGTTTGACTTTTTGGTCCTATCGCCATCCCTTCTGCAATGTTAGCTTGGTGAGGTAAGGTTTAATTAAAGACAAAAATCCTACTACTTTGGATCAGATCTCATAAGTAAATTTTATAAGTAGGTTAATTGTTTGCTTCTTTAAAAAACTTGATTGGTAGACAAGATCTCCCATTTTTCTTTGGATTATTGATCTTACTTACTCAATCTTTTAATCCACAAGGAGTATCTACATTATTTTCTTTTACGGCAATATTAAAAGCATATCCATAGAGCAGTTGTGACCTAGTGGTAACGGCCCCGACGTACAAGTTCTAGGTCATAGGTTCGAACCCTGACAGGCGCTTTGCTTTGTGTAAATTATTTCATCACCACTGCTCTATGGTTGCGGTCGGCCCGGGTACATTAATAGTACGTGACCGGTTAAAACGGTGAAGGAAAACTTCGTCAGGAAATGTTCTAGAACCAAAAAATCGAAGACATGTGACATGTACCAACCCGCACTGGGCTTGCGTGGTAGACTACTGCCCACTCCCTCTCGAAGAGAGTCGGCCTGTGTCCCAGCAGTGGGGACTTAGGTTGATTATCCTAAGCACTTCCATTATCCTCATAAAAAAATATCCGTCATTATTGCTTCTGCAAAGAAACAAACTGATAAAAATATTCGCATTTTCCTGCTACCATTATTTGAACAATTCAAGGTTTTTATCAGATGTAATAAAAATAAATGCATGCGTTATCTATGCAATTTGTGTTATCACCTCAGATATTTTTTAAATCATTTTGTGACTAAAGGCGAGGCTCTTTTATATCGCACCATGTATGACTTAGAAGTGTTCTGCATGTAAAACTGAAATACCTACAACAGCCATACAGGCATTTAGGCTTTAGGTTCAACATCGAATATTTTAAGATTCGATCAGAGATAGTTTTTTTTTTTATTCTCTAAACGCTGTCGACTGCTCCTTTGTCCTACGTCTATTTTGTTATCTATATTCAAACAGTTATATGTGTCAAAATATTGCACATTAGAAGTAGGAAAATTAATTGACTGCTAATGACGAGATAAAATACAAAAAAACTCAGCGCGCGATGGAAAGAAGCATTTTGAATACACGGCTGAAAGATAAACAAAAAGCAGAAGACATACGCAAGAAAACTAATATAATAGATGCTCTTCAACATACGAGATGACTGAAGTGGAAGTGGGCTGGACACGTAGCAAGAATGACACATGGACACAGTTGGTAACTCAATGGCCAGCCCCAGCGGCAAGAGAGCCAGAAGACGACCCAGGGAACGTTGGTCAGATGAAATAAAACAAATTGCTGGAATGGACTGGACAAAGAAAGCGAAGGAGAGAAATGATTCATTTTTTTATCACGAAATGTAGATTTTATTTTTCCTTCCTTGAAAATCAGTAGCTCTTAAAAGAACTGTTTCAAGAAATCCTTACACCGATTAGTTATCAGATGCAGGTATTGACTTAACTAGATGCAGAAGATGGGAGAGAAACGAATGTTGTGAGCTTTCTTGCAGCTTTCTTTCCAGGGGCAATATACACGTAGATTACGAGATCAGATAAGAAGTCGTTTATTCATTGACTTTACAGAAAGCACAGCCCCTACCCTTGTGCACCAATCCTAACTAATATTTTAAATGCAAAAGTGAGTTTGTTTGTTTGTTTATTACGCTTTCACGCTAAAACAGCTGAACAGATTTGGATGAAATTTGGCACATATACATAGGATACATTTTATCCCGATGTTCTTACGGGATCGAGACTTATGCGGGTGAAACCAAAGGGCGCAGCTAGTACATTATAATTACAAGAAATTATCAAAATTCTCTTTTACTTAGAAAAAGGCCCTACCGACAATGCAAGCATGAATCACATTCTCACATAATACTCCAAAATTTTCCTCCGTACGTTCCGGTTTTCGCACGGCACGCAGTCTGTTGTTATTTTTTATCAATTTATCGAGTTATGCGCGAGCGCCGATAGTGGTGCGCACGTCGCGTTTGTCACGTAGGCGGACTGGCGAAGCCCTTCGAGGACGTATATTTTGACTACACAGATGTATTGTTGAGATCAAGTAAATGTCATTTGTTATTGTAAATACTTTAGTTATTGGGAAGTCAAATTAAAGGTCTGATTGAAAAGATCCACATCATCCAAAACTGTGAAGGAAAAACATCGTGAGGAAACCGGCGTCCTGAAACCAAAATTTCCACCAACTCAGAGGAGGCTTGTATCCCAGCAGTGGGAATGATAAATTATACATGTTTTTGGAAGTACGTTTTTACTAACCGTCAATAATATTTAAAAAAACTAGTTGTGGTAAACGTTATAATAATATTATGGTTTAAATTTATTTATTCAAGTAACAAGGACTCATAGTGTTAGTAAACTTAAGAACTATTTTAGTTCATTTTATTCTAATTTACATTTTTTTCACCCCGTGGGTGATGGTACTGCAGTGATTGATGTATATGCAATTGAGCCTGGTAGCGATCATTTTTAGGATATTGTTGGAGCTAGTTAATGCGCTGCATCTTTAAGTTACATATTACAATGCAAGATGAGGTTTTGAAAAGGCACCTTTATAGTTAAGTTAAATTGGAAGTGTTGCTAGAAATCTATCTAGAGTTTTTCAAGTATTTAGGTAAAACATTTTAAAACTGCTTTTATGGATATTAGGCAAATATTTCAAACTTGATGATATTTCATGGGACTTCATTATTTTATTAACTGGCATAATGTGGGTGAGTTTGTACAACTCTACCAACACCTAAAGGATTATCGAAAGTTTCAAAAGAAAATTACTGTCACATGTACATGTCTCTTTAAAACATTTTCCCACGAATTCACACTCCACATTTTATCAGTACTAAGTACCTACGTATTTACCTACAATATCAATGTTCCATAAGATTGTTTGACGTAACATTGTAACACATTAATCACTGATATCACTTGATATTGAACGAAACCGCGTGTTTTGAGATAGGGAAGGTTCTAGTTCGAAGTAGTTTTTGTTTCAAAGACATTTGGACACGATAATGTTGACTGATTAGTATCTGACTGGGTAGTGTAAAGGATGTGGGCGAAATCATTATTCAGTGGAACGGTTTTGGAAATCCTTTTGTTACTTTTTACCCTAGCAACGCCAAAGGCTATGGCTGCGTTCCACCCGAGATGAGCGAGGACGCGTAGCGAGGGATGTGTGTGAAACTAATAACAACGCTAGCTTAGCTCAAACTATGACAGTAAAGCGATGTTATTGGTTAGTTTCACGCACATCCCTCGCTACGCATCCTCGCCCATCTCTGGTGAAAACGTAGCCTTAAACTAGTTTAGTATACTTACATGTTGATGAGAAAATAAATAAAGAACGCTGTTAATTCGAGGAAGGCCGGACACACAAATCACACTGCATTTGTCTAGCAGAGCAGAGAACATTATGTCAGATTTTACAAAGAGTGGCAGTTCCATCATCATCATCATTTTAGAAGACCGAAAACCGTCCGTTGGAAATAGGCGGAGGCCAATGACCACAAACTAATGGACATCCAATGGACTAGTGCAGGGCTAAAATCAAGCGGATCTCCGCAACCTTTACCAGGACATCGGACCACCTTGTGGAAAAAAAGTAGGGGGGTGTCGTAGTACACCCGGTCGGAACGAAGTTCATTTCACTGTATAGGTATTATGTTTTAATACAGAGCCGTCTAGTAAAAGTTTTTAACTTCTAAAAACTTCTATTTTTCGGAAATACGTTACTGAGTTGACTAATCGGGACGCCAGTGCAGTCTACAACATAGCGCTCTGACCGGCCGGAGCTAAGCAGAGTTCGTCGGTAGCGGTCAAACAGTGAACCCAAGAGTGAAACTGTCGAGCGTTCCGAATAGTTGTGTCGTGTACCTACAGTGTGCGAATTACTAGTGTGATTATTTTGATAGTAAATTATAATTTGATCTGAACTGTAAACGGTTTTTATATTGGGCAATAACCAACACTACCCACAGTACGCCCACAGTAGTTAAAATATGGCTGAAAATAACGAAAGAGACATATACCCCTCCTCCGTCATATTGATGATGGTTCTGTATTAAAAAAAAAAGAAAACCTTTTGACACTTTAAACTTGAGACATAGAAACTTCTTCTTCTTTTCATGTGGTTAGTGACTAACCTTGTGTCAGAGTTATAAAGCCGTCCATAGGCCTCTGACTTGGCTTCACATGCCGTCGAGAACTATCTCTCAGGTATGTTGATTAATTGAGGTTGGAAAAAAAAAAAAGGTTTGCTGATTTCCTCACGATGTTTTCCTTCACCATTTTGGAAGCAAGTGATAATCATACAATACGCACATGATTCCGAAAAGTCAGAGGTGCGTGTCTTGGGTTCGAACTTGATACCTATGAATTGGCAGTCTGACGGTCGCACACTAAAAACTGGAGACCTTGAAACTGACTTTTTCGGGCATAACGCTTTTTCGTTACGTGACGATTTCTACCAGCTAACTCCTACCGCAAGCCGTGTTAAAGAACTTCGCCCTAAAACCTTCTTTAGTTATGAATAACCCTGGAAAGTCAGTCAGACCAATTGGTCTTTTCACCGCGTTATGAGTTACGTGGACTTTCATCATGCTGAACGGATTTATTTGCCGTAGCCATAAAGCTGTAATTTTATTATATTACAGCATATTTTATTTATTTTTCTTTCTAGATACAAAAAAAAAACAAGTTACAGTAGGCTCTAGAGAAACCTCATCCCCTAGTAATGTAAAAAACAATGCAAGGGTATCTCCGGAGCCCATTGAACGTACACTACAAAGTTACCTAATGAATATGAAAACACATAATTTATCTGTAAGTAAAGTAAGTGCCTACTGTAGATCAGCCTCATACCACAATCGCATGCGTGCTTCGATATCAAGGGATTAGCGACTCCTGCGCAAGTGTGGGAGCGCCGATATCCCCCTTATCTGATAAGGACAGCTGGTATCGGGACACGTGATTAGAGGTGATGTTTAGACGGAGTTCCAAGCGCCTTACCTACTGATACAACAAACGATGTGCGTGTGTATTATGAAAAGAATTAACGTTAATGAAGCAAAATACTGCCTTAATACAAGTTTAACTTAGTTTGGAAATCAGGAGTTTCACACATGTTAAATCTTAATGTGCAGTAATAGTAGTTTATGAAACTGTTGCATAATGAGGGGTATTTAAATACGTGTGTTTTAATACCTAGTTATGTGCAGTTTCATACACTACTTTATCTACTCTCATACCTTGGGATTGAACCTAGTAAAGAAAAGATCAAGAATTAAAAAATCCCACGACGTTCAGTACAACAAAACGTATGAATGGCGCCTGCACCCAGCACATCACCGCGCATGCGCTAGAGCGGTGCTGCTGTCCCCGCTAACGTTCCAGTACATAAGTTGATGGAAACTCCTTGGTGATATTGACTTCTTGGATTTGCCCTGTATCGTAATAGAAAAAAAATTGTGTTATATCATTATTTTATTACAGAAGAAGAGAAGTGTTATAATATGACTCTATTTTTAAATTTCGGTATTCTGTTTATAAAGAATGTCAATATAAACTCGTTTTGAAGTTTATAATTCGAATATTACGATATGAGAGTAGATAAACGATTTTATTTATTTATTTAAAGGCTTTTGTTTTTAAAATTTATTTGGGTCATAGCTATGTATGACCCTCAACGCTTAGAGCTCGAAGCGTTCTGTAAATTCTGCCTCAGTCATGTAAAAAGAAGAGTTTATGTTTATCCTAGCTGCACCCCGCGATTTTACCTGCATAAGGCTTGATCCCGTAGGAATATCAGGATAAAAGGTCCATCCTATGTCCTTCTTCAGGTCATGGTCTACGCATGTGCCGAATTTCATCCAAATCCGTTTAGCCGTTTTAGCGTGAAAGCGTAGCAAACAAACATACAAATATTCAGAAAAACAAATCTTTTCTCTATAAAGGTAATATTAGTTTAGATGTGTGTGATGTTTACTGTTTCTGGAGAGAGGACTTGAGTTTGAAGATTTTGATTCCATGTTTGGTATTATTAATCCAAGTTAATGATAAATAATTGAATTTAAATGATTGTGTTTGATTCTTGGTTGGAGCCGTTTAAAGGGACTTAAAGACTGTCACTCAATCAATCTGCCTGGCCTTTTCCCAACTATGTTGCGGTCGGCTTCAAGTCTAACCGGATGCAGCTGAATACCTACTGCCTATCTGACCTCCACAACCCAGTAACTGGGTAATACGATACCCCTTGGTAAGACTGGTGTTAGACTTTCGGGCTTCTGACGACTCGTAACGACTGTCAAAGATCCACGAATGACAGCCGGGACCAACGGCTTAACGTGCTTTCCGAGGCACGGAGGGTTCTCGGTATGTAAAGATGGTCACCCATCCACTGACCAACCCCGGCAAGCGTAGCTTAACCTGATGGATCGACCAGTGCGGCTGTTGTTACGTAGCCACGAGCTCCTCCCTGCTTCCTGCTCAAACTTAAGACTGTCACTACGAACAACCGTTTCAAAGGGTTCCACGGACTAACTCTGGCAAGCGTAGCTTAAGCTGAAGGATCGACCCGTGCAGCAGTCTTAGCCACGAGATCCTCAACTTCATAGTAAACCGTCTTAAAAATAGGCTTTCTTTTTTAAGCCTTTTACTCGTAGTATGATATCGCCGAGTCTTATAAGGGTGATTATCCTAAGTGAGGTTATGATTCAAATCCTCATATCTTATGTACCTATACGATACGAATCAATTTCTATCCCTTACCTATAGCTGATAAAAAAGTGTTATTGGGAAAACCTTATATCGTGCAATAAAAGACTTAAAAGTTGCGAAATAATGTTTAAACTGAACAAAATTTAATTAATGATGCAACATTTTTAGTTTTGGACATAAAAATGAACATGATTATCCTAATCATGTTCATTTTCGACAGTCCTCTGTCAGCGAGGGAAGGGATTCAACGTTGTATACATATAGTTTGATACTAAATACCACCTCTGCTGTTTACCCTGTTGTAAAAGAGTGTCCGTGGACTTTCTTGCCCGTTCTTCTCCATAGGTACCTACTATGCTTTGGAATGGGCAACCAGCTACATATTTCTAACTGACCGACTCGTTGGCAATTCAAAAGTTTAAGTAGGCTCCTGTTCACCCCATATTACCGCGGAAAAAATACGATCTTTATTTTAGTATCTACATACGTATTTTTATAAGTAGGTTTACTTAATTCCACAATCTGACCGTTCCCACATAACTTAGCATTATCTTCATAAACATCAACAGGGCGTTTCCCTTGATAAGGAATATTCATAACAATCGCATTTAATCGGTCGCGGTCGTGGAAATCAAACGAAAGACACGCGTTGGACACGCCGACCACGATATGTGTCACGAAATAAGATATCATGCCACATCCTGGTGAGGGTTATCTTCGTAACCAGGGGGGTGGTAACCTAAGCATTGCTTGGGCATGCAGCGTGATGGAGATCACGTAGTGGACACTGGAGTCACTACAGATAATTAAGAATTAGTATCATCAACTGCCCAGCCTTTTCCCAACTATGTTGGGGTCAGCTTCCAGTCTAACCGGATGCAGCTGAATACCAGTATTTTACATGGAGCGACTGTCGATTTAACCTCCACAACTCGGTTATTGGGTAACACGATAACCCTTGGTAAGACTGGTTGTCGGACTTTTGGGCTTCTGATTACCTGAAACAACTGTGAAATTGAAATAAGGCGTATGAGTGAACCATAATCCACATTATGTGCTACATAATGTGGATTATGGTTCACTCCCTATAACAGAGAGGAGGTATGTGGCATAGCCGTAGGAATTGATTATGCATGGATTATGAATATTAAGTACAAACTGTCACGCCTGTGTTCTTTGAACAGGTTCGCAGAAGTAGTACACTCACATTTCGCTCGTTATGGTTGTCCCATGTGGTGGTGACGAGCTATTGTCATCAACAGGGCACACATCCGAACACCATGTTATCAGAAATTTTTAACCAAAAACATTTTGTCCGATCTGGGAATTGAATTGAATTGAATTGAACCCGTGATTAGCAGTTGTGCTTGCGAACATTATTAGAGCAACCTTTTTATTGTGAAATGAATTTATCAGAAGCATTCTATGCTCTCCACCACATTGTCGAAGACGTAGCTGATTTAATTCAGTATTACTGGTCACCATGTCATAAAACGTATGGTCTATTTATCAAAACATTTGCTGGAATTCATTCAAAAAGAGGAAATTGCAAACTTCAGTAGTCGACTGGCGATGACAGAAGAAACAAGACAGATCATCATTTACTACCTTCCTCAGTCAACTGCAGGGTCAGGCAAGGACACATGTGTCCTTCAATCTAAAACAAATGGCAACAAATAAAGAAAAGGAACAAATTCTCTGATAATCAATCCACCATCACCATATCATCACATGGCATCACCCACAAGCGTGACATAGAACATTCTTACTTCTTCGCGGGTACTTTTTATCAATACTAGTGCCACTTGAAGCTATCTGAACAGGGGTAAAAGTCACATTACGTAAACAAGCTCCAATAGTTTTCCATCACGCAGAGAACGCGTGGATATAATCTTATATATCTTTTATATTAAGTGTAATATATCCGTTTGACAACATATGTCACGTGGGGGCCTGATAAGATAGCTGATAACACATCGATACATTGATTATTGTTAGATAATAATGTGGTTCAATATGGATTACATGGTTGTTCTTTGTTTTGTTGATTATGTAGATATGTGTGATATCATGAAGGAACTTTTTTTGGATTATGATTCAGATGGCCATTTTTGGGATGGTAACATTCTATTTGAATGGGTGTTTTTATCAGTTCGCGTGATGCTTGTTATCATTGTTCTTAGTGGCATGGTGTTTTGAAACTGATGTTAAGGAAATACAGGGTTGCTTGATATTTTTATTTGATTTTTTACTTGACTACAGCAAAGTCAGAAACAGGGTTAGGAAACGGCATATATATATATATATATATAGCACTTGTAGAAAATTGTGCGCAGTGGTGGGGGTGTGGCTTCGACTTACGTACGCATCGTAGGTTCGAACCAAGGCAGGCACTTTGTGGAATTTATTTCTTCACCACCGCTCTCAAAACGGTGAAGGAAAGCATCTTGAGGAAACCTGCATGTCCTAGAACCAAACATTCAAATATACACAAGTGACATCTACCATCCCGCACTCGGCCCGCGTGGTGGATTACGGCCCACTCCCTCGCTCTGAGACGAGGCCTGTGTCTCAGTAATAGGTAATACATTTGACTGAAGAAAATTCTGACCTGCATTTTCAAAAGCGTCACAACATACCAAATGGTGCAGCGTCAATATTTTTTGGGATATTTTTTGCCCTTATACTAAGCGATCTTTCATCGTTTAGTATAATATTTAATCATGCTGCATAAAAGTTGCAGTGTCATAAGCCATACCTCCTTCTTATCACATGACTGCATGATATAACTTTGTCACAGTATTCAAACAGTCCGACCCTGCAGTATTTACATTTATGATAAAGCTATAATTATACCTACTCCTTATCATGTACACGTATTTCCTGCATGTTTTGGAGAAAACTAGAAGGTATTGATAACGTTAATTAGCTTTAGGTATAGCTGTGTTTACAATGTGGTTGTTATTATTTGATTACTTGTAGGGATTAACGAGTTGAATGAAAATATTGATTAACTGTCGTCATGCCCCAGTGGTTACGACCTCGCCTCTCATAAACGAGGTTGTGGGTTTAAATCCGGGCAAGTACCAATGTGACTTCATTTATTTTATGTACTTTCTGAGTTTATTTTGGATATTAGTGACATCCGTGAAGGAAAAATATCGTGGGGATACCTCGACGTATAGTTAATATAAGTTTGAAATCACCAACCCGTCTTGAGCAGGCGTGGTGATCAATGCTCGTGCCTTCTGTGTATGGTTTAAATAAGTATTTATATTTATTATTACACTTATCTTTTAAATAGTTTCTTTTCTTTAAAATTTTGTGAATGTGAGAACGTTGTAGGCTTAACAGACTGTAGATCTGTGGACCATTTTATACTTTGCTAAGTACCTGGTACTTGTTGATAGGCCTACACTGTCCTCTCGTACTTTTTACACTGTAATTTGAAAACGTTGTAAAAACCATTTAAGTACTTTTAAAAGAGTAACCGTGGAGTTTCTTGCCGGCTCTTCTCCATAGGAAACGACCAATTGGAACCGTGCACCTAGCTTCTGTCGTTTCATAAGTGTATTTTGAATTTGAATTTATGAGATGAGGCTTTTGCTTTGCAGTGGGACAGTAATAGGCTGGTATTGTTAAATTATTCAGCTGTTTCTTTTTAAGCTGGAAGCCGACCCCAACATAGTTGGGAAAAGGCTCGACAGGCGAGAACGTGCGGTCTAGCAATCGGCTGCACATGGTGATGGGGCGCGTTAAGCTTGGCGGGCTGTGTCCAGTCGGGGATGCGCTGAATGTACAAGTATCTCTCGGCCGACTCATGGTAATATAACAAACAGAGGGGTTTTAGTTGGTAGGAGTCAGACATAACCCTCCGTTCAAAAATAAAGATTTTCAATAACAAAAGATATATTAACAGCATTATTGTGTTTGGCCAGTTAGAGGTAAGATAGCCAGTTCCTCTGTGGTTCAGGATTCCGGGTGAAGCGCGAGGTGAGATGCAGGCCAAGATTTATTAGAGATTTGTTCGTTGGTTATCTTCTAATAGCCTGAAAACATCAAACATAACTAATAAAATATCTTCAATCGATAATGTTACGATAAGGGTCATTAATTTATCAATACTGTGAACATAAGCGATTGGTTCAAAATAGCCTTTACAGACACAGATTAAAATGTTATTTAACACTAATTGGAGCCGTTGTACGTATTCGGACGTGGTCCATGTCCCAGTTAAGTTATGATAATACTCACATGTGTTTTTGTAACCAGGGACGTTTAGTGCATAACATAACATCACGCCCTGTTCCCCCGAAGAGTAGTGCAGAGGAGTACCTATAGTACACCAATATTTTATTTTATGTCATATAATAGGGGGCGAGCCTATTGCCATTTACCGGCCACAAATCCAGCCTGCGGGCTGGTACTGAGAAATTCCAGATAGAAAAACCCAATGACAGTTTGCTCGACCTGGGAATCGAACCTAGGACCTCATGCTCAGCAGTAGCGCTTGCGACCACAAGACCAACGAGACTCATTAATGTTCCTACTGCTGGGGCACAGGCCGAGGAGGCCTTCGAGAAGCTGTAATACACCACGCGGGCCCAGTGGGGGTTGGTAGATGTCACATGTCTTACGAATTTTAGGTTCTAGGATATGCCAGTTTCCCCACGATGTTTTCCTTCACCGTTTTGAGAGCAGTGGTGATGAAATAATTTACACAAAGTAAAGTGCCTGCCTGGGTTCGAACCGACTTACAGCTCTGGTAACGGCCCCAGCACTGCGCTGCACGCTTAGTGCACTTTGATTGGAAAGGCTTGACTGGAAAGGCTCAAACGGATAAGTTTGGCGAGTTTAGAATTAAGTAACACCTCTGTATTAAAAAAAAAAAAAAAAAAAAAAACAGTATTGCTGTTATGTAATAACATAACCTAAACGTTAAAACTTTCTTGAAATGACCTTGAAAAGAGCTCTAAGAGAGAATACATCGGCAGGTCAAGTCAGGTCGGGTTAGGGTTGCCTACCCTACTGTATAATATAGTATCCTGCTATATTAGAGGCTTAAATACTATATTTCATAAAAGTTGAATTAATGGTATTTTGTAACCTTTATTTGGAGTGTAAAAACAATTACGAGACATGAAAAAAAAACCTGTTAATAAAGCTTATAGTAGCAAAAAATATGCAGTTAAAGATTTATTTTATTTTTATTCTTTCGCCATCTACCATGTTTTTAGAGGCAATGGTTTCGAAAATACTATATTTGATATACAAAAAGTCGGCAACACTAGGTCGGGTGGTCAGAGTAGTACTCGCAACCGGCGTGCGTGTATGACCGGTAGGGTACTTGCGTATCACACATAAAATTACAATATTGATCGCAATGGGTTTCATTTTGACAGTTTCACCGACGTTCATTTTGACAGTTCACTGACGTTCATTTTGACAGTTCACCGACGTTCATTTTGACAGTTCACTGACGTTCATTTTGACAATTCACCGACGTTCATTGCTTTATTTACGTTGTTGAGCAGACGGGTTAACATATCCTTCAAAATTGTGATTGAAAGTATGTTAAGAGCGTTTATTCTGAAGGTGGGCAATGTCGCAAATAGATGTCGAATAATTTCACTGTTTTGATTAATTTTGCAATATTACTGTGTGGAAATAAAAAATGTGGCTAACTAGCGAACTAGAATATTGATTAGGTATAAGGTTAAGGATATGTCATTAGGCATTACAGTTGATTTTCCTAAAACTGTTTGTTTACATGTTTGTCAAATGAATTGCGAACGCAGATTAGTACCTACATTACGACACAACTTAGATGTAGCCTAAATTTGAAAATTTGCATTCATTCATTTAAAATTTACGAATGTATTTGGTTATAATGCGACGAGCTCGTGGCTAAGTAACAACAGTCGTACTGGTCGATCCATCAGGTTAAGCTACGCTTGCCGGGGTAGGTCAGTGGATGGGTGACCATCTTTACATACCGAGAATTCTCGTGACTCGGAAAGCACGTTAAGCCGTTAGTCCCGGCTGTCATTCGTGGATCTTAGACAGTCGTTACGAGTCGTCAGAAGCCCGAAAGTCTGACACCAGTCTTACCAAGGGGTATCAGAAGAGGTCAGATAGGCAGTCGCTCCATGTATTGGTATTGGTATTCAGCTGCATCCGGTTAGACTGGAAGCCGACCCCAACATAGTTGGGAAAAGGCTAGGCAGATTGATTGATTGAATGTATTTGGATAAATGACTTCACAAGCTATTGCGTTTGCGTAAAGATCATTTTCACCTAAAGCAGTAATAATATTGGTTATTTTGAAGGCGCACTCAGTTCGGATGGTGATCGGTTTTCCGAATTTTGCCGATGATACATCGTACTGTACTTAGTACATAATAACCACAAGGATCGTTAGTAATTAAGTGACTTGCTGCGGTCAGTCCAAAAATGGCCAATCGGGCGTGAAGTTCGAAGAAACAAGGTGACTACCTCATGTTTTGTAGTAAATAACGCTCAAACAATAACAATCACAATATCTTTTTAAGATGTCTACGTGCACCTATGACGTCACTTTGTTCAACCACGGTACTAGGACATCACAGATTTGAAGAGTTATCGAGTTCGTAGAGGAGAGAGATTTTCTCTCAAGTGCTACGATGTGCTACGGAGCGTAGCGACTACGCCATCTTCATATGGAGCTACGAAACAAAAATACAAATGCAAAAAAAATAGTGAGCAGGTAGATTTTTCGTTAATCTTATTACTCCTTATACATAAACACGAAATCTAGGCCACAAAGGACTCATTGACGTCACAAAAGAGTTCAGTTCAGCTATAACCCCTAATACACCTACCTGTAGGGTTAGTCACCCCGTTCGACCGGTCTTATGCGCCCCTATTGAAGTTAATTTGGGCGCACAGTATTTATAGTCTTGGTCACACAAGACTTATTTATAGTCAGGTTCTATTTTCTGGTTCAAGCACGTTTAGTTACGATTTGCGTATGCGTGGAGTATTTGTGGGGTGAAATGGGGTCAGTGTACCAGGGAATTTGTAGTACGATGCTTAAGCGTGGGTGTGAAAAAATTGGCTTCGGTAACCTTTCATAAAATATTGGAGAGATATTTTTGTGATCGTTTTTTTTTGTAACTGGGTCACAGTTTCATAATTTTCGGAATTACTTCAGCTTGAAATAGGGATACTAATAACTTGGGTTATAAGTTGCAACTAACTAGGAATACACGTCAGGGGGTTTTCACTTCGCCCATTTTCTTGGTGTATCAGCAGCCGTCTTTTTTTTAAGTTGGCGACAACAAGGTAGTGTTTATGTTTTTGAGATTTCAAACTCGTTCACGCCAGCTCGTGCGATGTTTTTAACGTAGGATCCGCAGAGGAACGACCTTCCCCGTATGTTTAATGGATGTTTTTTTATTTTATCAAATTACGTGTGTTAGAAAATATATCGCGAGTAGGTTGGCAAAAAAAATCCTGGCCAGACTGTAATTAATAATAATATTTTTTTTTTTACATTGCAAGATATATACACCAATTAAAAGAGCTTTTCTAGGAGAACCTTTGCTACTAGCTTGTTGGTCAATTACGACCTAAATAGGTGACTACTTGGCCACCTAAAATGTCTTGGCGCCCAATAGCCATAAGTATCAACAGATAGTGCTTTTTAAGAGTAACACTAGTTACTAAAACGATGAGTGCAATTGTTGAAAAATAGGTCATTTTTGAATTTTTTATTAATCGTAGTCTGGTCAGGAGCTTATTTGCCAATCCAGTCGCGGTTTTATTTTTAACATACTTGATGTAAAATACTTTTCATTCATTCAACAGATGGGTGAAGGTCATCCTTAATTGGATCTAAGATCATGTAACATACAAACAAATATGTGTATATCACTGTGTTTTTCTATTAAATGTAGCGCATCACTCAACGGCAGCGCTTCAAGAGAGTCCCGCTCTATCTGTGGCGACTAGACGTTCCCTTTGAGTTGTACTTATTATACTGATAATTCAGAATCAGTAATTACTTCTATTAGCGTTACTGGTGAGCATGGGGTCCTGGGTTAGATTCCCAGGTCGGATTCAAGATGTTATTGGGTATTTCAGTCTTGAATGTCTAAGTAGTAGTTAGGTGTCTGGAAATGTGCCCGGTTGATGGCAATAGGCTCGCCCCCTTTTACATGGGACTTAAACATAACTGGCCAAATGTGGGTGTACTATAGGGACACCCCTGCCTAACCCTACAGGGATTACGGTCGCATATTATGTTTTGTTCTCAATCAACCTATATCGTTCCCACTGCTGGGACACACGCCTCCTCTCTGTGAGAGAGAGTGGGCTATAATACATCACGCGCAGGACCGGATTTAAAGGTGTGGAGGCCCTGGGGCAACAAAGAAGTGGAGGCAACGAATTTGATGTTGTTTATGGAAAAAAAAACATAGTGTCCAATCAATTATACATTTTAGGTACTAAAAATATACAAAACAAAAATAGAAAATTTTTAGGCGAATGTTACTTTGCGAGCTTTTTTCGTCGAAAAATCATTGATAATTTCGGTGAAATATAGTTGTCGGAGTAAATCACTTTCAATACTAAGTAGGAATAACTTTCATAGGCGGTTCTGTGTCATTGCAGTCCGAAGTATATTTTTTATAATTTCATCTTCGAAAATGAGCATTCTCCAGTGCAGTTCGACGCCATCAACACCAAGTACATCCTCAACGTAATTTCAACATTTGGTAATGTAGCTCTGAATTTTCGAGTATTTGCTAACAGAAGATTTCCTTATTTTGATCTTTTTGATAATCGTTTGTATGCAAAACGGTAAATTTAGCGTATTGGACCAACTAAACATTTATTTTTTCCAAAAAAAATCAATTTGTGGAGGCCCCTATTTTGTGGAGGCCGGGGTTCCTTCACCGTTTTGAGAGCAGTGGTGATGAAATTATTTACACAAAGTAAAGCGCCTGCCTGGGTTCAAACATTCAATCTACAACTCGTATGTCGCGGTTGTTACCACTGGGCCACCATTGCACTGCTATGTTGTGTTATGTAATACTTACTAGTACAACAGCCGTTCGATTCTGTAAAAATATCACCGTGAAAGAGGTGAAGTGAGCGTGAAGTGAGCTGTCAATAGTGTTAATCCCTAGCATCCTGCCGGTCGATTCTGTGGCAGTGACAGCTCACTTCACGCTCACTTGACCTAAGCTTCACGTTAATATTTTTACAGAATCGACCGACAGATGTTTTTACTACGCCCATTTTCTTGGTGTATCGGATTTCGTCATTTTTTAGGGTTCCGTAGCCAAATGGCAAAAAACGGAACCCTTATAGATTCGTCATGTCTGTCTGTCTGTCCGTCCGTATGTCACAGCCACTTTTTTCCGAAACTATAAGAACTATACTGTTGAAACTTGGTAAGGAGATGTATTCTGTGAACCGCATTAAGATTTTGACACAAAAATAGAAAAAAAGCAATAAATTTTGGGGGTACTTAGAACTAAAAACAATTTTTTTTTTTCATTAAATCCATACGTGTGGGGTATCTATGGATAGGTCTTCATAAATGATAAAATTAGGTTTCTAATATATTTTTTTTCTAAACTGAATAGTTTGCGCGAGAGACACTTCTAAAGTGGTAAAATGTGTGTCCCCCCCTGTAAATTCTAAAATAAGAGAATGATAAAACTAAAAAAAATATATGATGTACATGTAAACTTTCACCGAAAATTGGTTTGAACGAGATCTAGTATGTAGTTTTTTTTGAATACGTCATATTTGCTAAATATTGTACGGTGGTACGGAACCCTTAGTGTGCGAGTCCAACTCGCACTTGGCCGGTTTTTTATTTTTTCAGTGTGTTGGCGACATTATTAGTACGGTGTTTTTAATGTTTTAAGATTTTATACTCGTTCACGTCAGCTCGTGCCAACTAGTAAACATACAAACAAACAAGATAAGTTTATTACTACATTAATTAGTTCTATTTCGAGTGAGGTTTTATTTACAATAACGCGGAGTGTTTACGTTGATATGCTGACACTTAATAAAATAAGATCAAGGACTGCAGTTTATTGTAACTCTATTGTTTATCGAACACTTTACCTAATTTATTATGTAGGTTAAAGCCACTTCATTCACGCACACGAATGAAGTGGCTTTACGCTGACTGTCCACTGGAGCGGAGAGGAGAGGAGCGGAGCGGAGCTGTGCCAATATTAACTAATGAAATTGCGTGAAATCTCCGCTCCGCTTCAATGGACTCGGATTTGCGAACTAGTTTAAAAATTCATACAGAACCGGGAAGCGTACCGAGGAAGCGGAGCGGGGAAGCAGAAAATCCAGCTGCGGGGTAAGCCCGATCAAATTACTCGTCGCGTGAACTCGTCCTAGATCCGCACAGTCCGCAACTCCGCTCCACACAGTCCATAACTCCGTTCCGCTGCCTCGTTCCTCATCAATGGACAGGCAGCCATAACCTTGAACGCAATGTACGAAAATGCATGTTGTCAATGAAATTAAATTGTTTATTCTGTAAGTAGGATATCGGAATCACTATTATACGTCATATAAAAAAAAATAAGCTAGTCGACTTTTCATAACTGACTACTGCTGAGAATAAATGGTGAAACCAACTCAAGGCTCAAAGTCTCTTTTGAAGTCGAGACATAATCTTGTTCAGGCCATATAAGGACCATGTAGATTCATGTCTGAAATGGTCACTTGAGGAAAGAACCACACAGATTTGATCGAACCTGTCCAGTGTCCAGTCAGTGCAAGCATTTGTCAATAACATGTAGCTCAACAACGACTCGACGAACAATACCAAAGGAAGGACATTTAGGTAGGCCGCATAAAGTACTCAAACTACCAGACCATCATTTAAACTAACTGAGAAAGTAAAAAAAAATTATCGACAATCCTCACATTCACAATAATAAAAGAATCAGTTTTTTATATATTCAAAATTCAAAATTCAAAATTCAAAAATTCAAAAGTCATTTATTCAAACTAGGCTGAGAATCAGCACTTTTCGAACGTCAAAATTACATAAGACAGTCCCCCAAAACGCCCACCCTTCACCACTTCCTAGTGCATTAACTGGGAAGAAGAAGTGGCGCAACAAACTCCCCAGCAGCAGCATTAATGAACACGTAACATTTAACTCCAATTTGAGTGGTAACCCACTTGCGTGACAATTTTTGTGGTAGCCCACTTGCGTGACAACTTTAGTGGTAACCCACTTGCGTGACAGCTTTAGTGGTAACCCACTTGCGTGACAACTTTAGTGGTAACCCACTTGCGTGACAACTTTAGTGGTAACCCACTTACGTGACAACTTTAGTGGTAACCCACTTGCGTGACAACTTTAGTGGTAACCCACTTGTGTGACAACTTTAGTGGTAACCCACTTGCGTGACAACTTTAGTGGTAACCCACTTGCGTGACAACTTTAGTGGTAACCCACTTGCGTGACAACTTTAGTGGTAACCCACTTGCGTGACAACTTTAGTGGTAACCCACTTGCGTGACAACTTTAGTGGTAACCCACTTGCGTGACAACTTTAGTGGTAACCCACTTGCGTGACAACTTTAGTGGTAACCCACTTGCGTGACAACTTTAGTGGTAACCCACTTGCGTGACAACTTTAGTGGTAACCCACTTGCGTGACAACTTTAGTGGTAACCCACTTGCGTGACAACTTTAGTGGTAACCCACTTGCGTGACAACTTTAGTGGTAACCCACGTGCGTGACAATTCACAAAATTTGGCTACTACTACTAACTAGTAGGCAGAATGATGAAGTACATGCATCACATTGTAAGTCCAAGTCCAGAGTTTGAACGGCTACTGATTTTACTATGAAAAATCCAATAATACATTGAACATTGTTTTAATTTCTTCCTGTATGTTGATTATCGCTGACCACACTAGGATAGCGAAGTCTTGGGAGAGATAGAGGTCTAAAGTCACGATCTTTGTCTCACCACGACTGACCCCAATTATATCAACAGATAGGTAGGTACTTACCTATTATACATGACAGTCACAGGATTTACATAACGTTGACGTGACTTATTGCTGTTCATTTTGTGATTTTTATCATGTGAATTTAATTATATCGGAAGTGTGGGACAGAGTAAGAAAGGTACTGAAGTGGAAACAATGCCCTCCTCTCTTTCCAAGAGGTTTACTTTTGATCTAGAGTTTGTTGGACCCATATTTATGTGATTGTCCACATGAGTGCTAATCGAAGGGTATTTTGAAAAAAAAACTGATCAGATACCTAGGTTATTTTCAGTTGGTTCTGCTCGTCTCTATGATCGAAATAGGACAATTATTACTTTTCATTGTGAAAGAAAAGAAGGAAAAATGCGTTTATTGGCATTACAGCAGAAAAAATCACCTTATAACTAAAAAAAAAACAGAAAACCATGAATAAAATGCCAAAAGGGCCACAGCTCAGCATAATATCAGATGGCAAGACAAAGTGCTTTATGGTATTCATTGGGTCTTGAGCTCCCTTACACATAATTATCTTCTACTTAATAAAAATATTAAATTTATTCACGGCACAGCCTACAGGTACCGCCTAGACCCAGCAAGTATGCAATCCTAACTAATATCATAAATGCGAAAGTGAGTTTGTGTATTTGTTAAGCTTTCACGCTAAAACGGCTGAACGGAATTGGATGAAATTTGGTACATGGGTAGATCATGACCTGGGTTAGGACAAAGGATACTTTTATCCCAGTAGTACGTTCCCGTGGGATAGTTTCCGACCTCCAAAAGCTAGTTTATGATAAATGTGTCTCTCTAAACTCTTTTCAGATCTTTAGCTTTGGATGGTCCAGATTTCAGAAGAACCAAGGATGGTGCTTTTTATCCCGATAATCCCACGGGATCGAGACGTATGCGGGTGAAACGGCGGGGTGCAGCTACTTTTAATTTAAGGAAAGATTTTTGCGATTCGTCCCCTAATGGTCATTTGTTTGTCGATGGGAAATCCCGTCGAGCATATGGCTTATAAAAAATAATAATTTCCCTTCGTCCTGTCCTCCAAGCGTTTATCTCAATTACCATTACAATTTTCACAGTTATCAATATATTATCAATTCAATAACCCACATAGTGTTATCTAAGCTAACTGGATCCGTTGAGTGTTATGTTTGCTTAAATTATTATATATATGAATCGAAGTGTTAGTTTAATAAGCGTGAAATCCGATGACTGGCGAAACACAAAGTTTTCCGAGGGACATTAAGAAAATATTCATTCAATTTCATGTATCAATCTGCCTAGCCTTTTTCCAACTATGTTGGGGTCGGCTTCCAGTCTAACTGGATACAGCTGAATGCCAGTATTTTACGTGGATCGACTGCCTACCTGACCTCCACAACCCAGTAACTGGGTAATAAATGTTTTTTTTTTTAATAAAGTTTTTTTTTGTATGTTTAGGCAGGGAGTAGGTAAATTAATAAAAACTTTTTACAAAAAAACAAAAATTCTAAAACAAAGACACCGACTTTCGAAATTAAAGTTATTTTTCACTTTGTAGTGTTTTTTTTTCGAAGTCGGTTGTTTTTTTTTTTGTAAAAGTTTTCGTTTTTCACTTTTTAGTTGTGGTACCTACCCCACACAAATTCGAATACCAATAACTGCTATGTAAATAACAGTGACAGGAAGTTATCATCATATCATCCACATATACTAAGTGGGAAAAATACGTATTATTGAAGCTTACTCAAAAACTATCCCAGCAAAGTTAATAAAATTTATATGGGACCAATTCGGGAGCATATCTTTTCATACAAAAAAGAATTTTCAAAATCGGTCCTCAATTGACGGAGAAATCGGTGGAAATACATTAAAAAAAAAAACATAAATACGCAACGAACATATAACCTCCTCCTTTTTGGAAGTCGGTTAATGTAAGAATGCTAATGAGTTGGCAAACAGCCATCGGATGGAGAATGGTTAGGTGTCTAATGGTATAGAGGAGGATTATCGACGCCTAACTTAGAGACGAATTTGAGGTCTCACTTGCAATTTCAAACCGCCTGAATATCCGCAAACAGGAATAGCCCGACAAACGTCTTATAGACAATATTTGTCATTAGGCCCACTTGTGCGTTAACAGCTACCTCGGAGTTAACAGCTAATTCGGGGTTAATCCAACAATTCTCTTTGGATTAACCTTGAGTAAGCTGTTAACTCCGAGTTATTTAGCTAACCCATGAACGCGCAAGTGGGCTTAAGACGTTTATCAAGATATTCCGGAGTCACATGTCATTACTACATACTGCAATTAAGGCATGAATCGTACAGATTACGCGTGACTCTAACTTTACAAAAACCGAAAAAAAAAACGAATACGATATCTTGTTTGTTTATACCTTTATAGCCTTACTAATAAAAATAAGTTAAACATCTGTTTAACGGTTGTATTGTTATACAATGTATAAGCTGTGAATAGGAGTTACACACTACCCTTACTAATAATCAGTCTTTAAACAATGAGTAGTTACCCACTGCTTATGACAGAAACCACTGGCAACATTAGAAGGTGCGTTCTAAAATTGGTAATGCGCAATATCAGTGACATTATTTCATTTGGGAAAACATCCATAACTTTGTATAAGTTTGAAAAATGAAAATTTAAATAATTACGTTAATTTTATTTCCAAAGCTACTGATTTTGCGTTCTTTTACGAATAAAAAAATTATTTATTGTTAATTCACTAATGAAGCATGCATTAGGTTAAGAACGCAACCGTAAAAGCTGTTATAGTCAATCTTGAACGTCAAAATATTTCAAAGACAATTCAGTACGATTGAAATTATAAAATAATGAAGTTATTTTTTTTTCTACAATATTAAATGGCTGAAACGAATGACATTTAACTAATTTAAAAAAAAAATCTTGGTTAAACTTTGCTGAACCTATATTTCAACCGAAACTCATTTTCTTGCTAACAGAAAAGATCATAATGATTTTTGTAACATTTTCTTTGGTGGTTCATCATTGCCAATTTCATCAAAAACATCGAAATTTTGTAAAAAATCCATGGTTTTCAAACACAATACGACAAAGGCAACTAGTTATACGATCGCTATACAAGGTCCGAGGGCTGAATAACGGTTGTACAAAATCTCATTGTTTAAAGACATCTGTTACACCAGATGTACACAACTGGAACGTCAAATATCGTTTATTGGTAACGTTGATGTTATAAGCCTGGTGGTATACGTCGTGCATAAAAGTTTATTAGGAAGGCTGTTATTGTTTTTACCCGACTACCCCAGAAGGAGTGTATTGTTTTTAGTATACCTTGAGTCGTAGTTTTAAACTTTCTTTTTCGTGTGCATCATGATTAGTGGAACCTCTGGATCAGTGTAGTCCCAAAGACACTTCAAATACCGAATATTGTTTTAAAGGTATTTAAGAAAATTTCCATTATCTTTCTATTGACGACACATTTATTTTTGCAGCTTCAATTAGTGTTATCTTCCCGACAATGATTTAACTTATAGGCATATTAATATAATGTAACAGATTTTAAGTAGGTATAATTTAAGCAAGATAAACATGTAAGTAAACATGAACTATTATAAGTTAGTTCATGTTTACTTACATTTTTATCTTATAAGTAATGATATTATACGTAAAAAGAGGTAAAGATGTTATATAGACTCCAGACGTCAAAATGTCGCTAATTAGCAAGATTTTCTTTGTCTTGTTTCTTTTTTGCTCCCCATAATTACGACCTGCCATCCTACTTGCACGTGTCATTCTAATAGTGTGACATTGTGCCGTTTTTGAAGATCGACTGTTGAGTAGAGGCCGCGCCACTACTGAAGTCCTTTCGACGCGGCGCTAGTGTCTATGTCATTGCATCACATTGCATAGAAAAAAATGTAGTTCCTCAATTTTCCGTCGGCCTTCTTTCGTGGCGCGCACTCTAGGTAACCTACCTACATCTGTTTACTTATATATCATTGTATAGAAGTATATCAGGGTGACAAAATTCGGTAAAAATTCGGCCCTATTCTGTTTGACATTACCCTAAAAGTTTGGTACGGTCAGATTAGGGTTTCGGCCTAAAATAAGGTCATGTATTTTATATTGCAATGAAGGGTCCGTTTTATCTCCAATTAATTTTTTGCCCATTTGGTTTTGTATATTCATTTGATTCGTAGTAATAATAAAAGCAATTACTTTTTTTATAGTTTAAACGAAATAGACGGAATAGTATCTAATATTACCTAAAAATGGAATTTGGAGACGCTTTGATTTTTAAAGTCAACATAAATATGCAAGTATAATCATTATAGATTAATTAGGGATAATAGAATTTCAGAATAAAACGGGTTAGGTAACATGCATTCTTTTATATCGTTACCTCAATGCTGAGTATCGCAACTACATAAGACGCGTCTCCAAATTGTAATCTTCTGCAGTGTGGCGCAGAAAACCAGCTGTTGGAAGAGCCTACAATATTTGACTAGATAATCCTATACCAACTTACCATGTCACATGTATAGTCCCAGTGGCGCCCTGAGGGGTTGGCTGCCCATGGTAATATCACGCTTCTACCCAACAAGTGTGACTTTCCAACTGTTAACCGCATTCTCTAAAAAACGGATAACAATGATAACCAAAGGGTCTACATTCGAATCCCTCTAACGCAATGTACCTATTTTTAGTCACTATCAGTGTTTTGCTCGTTGGAGGCTTGAGGGGCATCATATGGTTCAGGAGTCGGGACCCGAGATAATGATCCGGTTAGAACCGATTAAGGTGAGGCGTCTGCGCATCTTTGTCTTTGCAATAATGATTGCTGGATTTTGCATCATTTGCTTTTTTTGCGCAGCGGGGGGCATTTCGTTTTTAGGTGTTTTCATTGGCTTTTGCCAGCGGCTTCACCCGCAAGTTCATGGACAATATGTGTGCCAAACTTTATCCAGCTCCGTTCAGCCATAA
Organism: Agrochola lota; assembly: GCA_947364205.1. NCBI lineage: Eukaryota > Metazoa > Arthropoda > Insecta > Lepidoptera > Noctuidae > Agrochola > Agrochola lota. The sequence continues at coordinate 3,316,096 of OX376225.1, read as the reverse complement.
AGGCGTGGGAACCAGACAGAGTTACGTTCACATTTTTATAATAAAATAAGTCTAGACCTTCTGTAAGTATGGATTGATTAGTAAGCTTGCATTATTGTCATGCGATTGAAGGCGAGTGAAAAAGGAAGAGGAATATGACATAATATTGGAAATAAAATGATTTTTCCCATAGCTAGAACTTATGAGGAGCTAAATTACCATTTTCTACATAGATTAGATACAGTGGGGTATTTTGCGCACTAACAGTAGCTTTCATTTTGACAGTGCGTTATTTACGTTGTTCAGCAAATACATTTTTCAAACTTATAAAATAGGGTACTGGGTCGTATAGTTTCTGAAAGCGTTTTTAAAAAAGCGCTTAAGAAATAATAACTAATTGCAATAAAAAAAAAAAAAAACTATACTTTGTGCTAGTTTTAAATATGAAATTTGTGTGTGTTGCATTTGAAATGGAATGCGGAAGTCAGATGCAGTTACTCAAGAGTTAAGATGTGCAGTTGTATAATACGGCGATGTAAGGTTTCTTACTTGTACCGGTATTTTTATTTGCAGAAGTAATAGAAACATATGGTATTCTACACTGTGCTAGATTTTGAGATAATAATTGAATCACCGAGGGCAAAAGTCAGGCCATGATTATCCAAATTAGATATCGCTGGCTTTGTGATTATTTTGGTATTATCTGTCATTAAGGAAAAGTGTTCTGCGTTTACTTTTTGAGAATGATAAGATATAGACAAACTGTGTGTCGGTAGCCACGTCCCACTGAAATTACATACTTACTTAAATTGATAATGATTTTCCAGCTGTCTCTTCGACAACACGTCGTCAGTTCCCTAGGCATTGCTATACTTCGAAGTATCCAATTTCTAAATACTGTTTACCCGACTGTAACGAAATACGAAATTAAATCCATATTTTCAATGCGTACAAATAACTTTTTTAAATTAAACATTTTTTTTTTTCAGAAGTCGTGGTATGATGGAGAGCCCTTTCCTCACTGGTCGTTACGTCAGCGGTGCGGCAGCTTACCGAGCGCCTATATTTCAATGAGCGTTTCCTGATTGGCTCGGTATATGCGGGAGCGGGGCGGGATCGTTTCGGTTTACCACGTCTCGGTAGAAATATCCAGTGCGGTAGGTCACGTCACGCGTTTTACAGCCTGCTCGGTATGCTCGGTATCGAAAGCTTACCGAGCGTTTATACAGAGTGGCAGGGGGACATCGATGCGAAAACAGTTACCATGGATTCAGTACATGATTCTGAACCAAATAAAAAACTAAAAACAGCTTTTTCATAGAAAACTGCAATACCTACGCGGTCAAAATGGAACAGCAGATTTTTTTTTATAACCGACGAAAAATTTCAGCGCCGGGATTTCAAAATCATGTACTGAATCTATGGTAACAGTTTTCGCGTCGATGTCCCTGACACCCTGTATTTCAATGATACCGCACTGCTGCTTACCCACCAATGAGGAAAAATTAAAGCAGTGCCGTATCGTTTCGGTTTACCGAGCATACTATACCGAAACGATACCGCACCGACCAATGCGGAATGGCCTTATGTCAGAGTAAGGAACGTAATCAATTATTTCATAATTAACTTGTGTCTATCACTTTTTTACACCATGTTATCTTATAATACCTATGACAAAGGTCAATATTTTATCCCATGCTTCCTACGAATATAATATTTTCGTTATCTCATATTTTAACATTGCATCAGATTCCATACTGAAAAATAAGTAAACAAGATAAATTCAAACAGTAAGTAAACAATATTTAAAACACAAAAAGTGTTGTGTGGCCCATGAGGGGATCGAACCCGCGACCTTCGCGTTATTAGCACGACGCTCTAACCAACTGAGCTAATGGGCCGATAGATCACAAGGTTGAAAATGAGGACCGTATCACTTTATTGACAAATATTCTAAAAAACAAAACTTAATATAACGTCATAGATAATAGTTAAAGAGTTCGATTACAATCTATAACATTGTTTATTTATAATTTTATTAAATAATAATAAACGTATAGTCGATAAAAGAAGGAGTAACATATTAAAACACAGTTTATCTTGTTTATAATAATTGTAATTGCAATAATTTATTTTTATTCTTACTTTCTTATGCACTCAAGTGATAAAATGTACGATATTTAGAGAAATGCGAAGTATTAATATACTCGTATTAATAGCAGGTGAACCCCAGCGTAGATTTTTCGTTATTAAAAAATTATCTGCAGTTTCATAGAAAAGTGCAATACCTACGCGGTGACTTTTTCACCTGTTCCTTCCATGTACTGTATTCAAGGTAACAGTTTTCACGGCGATGTCGGGATGCCATCCTATAAAGCATTTTTTTGAGATCAGATTACACATAAAGGTCAAGGATGTTCTTCAGAAAGGTCACGTGCGTAGTACTTGCAACCGTCGTGCGTGCATGACCAGGGGGGTAATTCCGTAACACACATAAAATGACAATTGATCGCAATGGGTTTCAATTTGACAGCTCAGTACGCACATTGCGTTATTTACGTTGCCGAGCACACGAATTTGAAAAAAAAAAAAAACAATAGACGATGTATATTTAGTAACCTAATCCGCTTAACTGTTCTCAAAGAGTCATAAACCCTGTAAGATATCGACACGTGTTTCACCTCTCAACGAGGCATCCTCAGGATGACAATTGACTTGTTGTGAACCCGGACCCGACGAGTGGACACGTCGAGCAACGAGAGCAGATTTTTCAACCCTATGAAGCAATGGCAATGAAATGAAATGAAATTGTTTATTCTGTAAATAGGATATAGGAATCACTTTTACACGTCATAATAAAAATATATTAAATTTCGCTAGATGAATTCGGCGTTTCCTATCCGACTACTCTGAGAAGAAAGGCCGAATCAAACTCAGAGGTCACAGTCTCTTTTAAAGTCCAGACATAATCTTGGTCAAGCCATATGAGGACCATGTAGATTAATGTCTGAAATGGTCTTTTTAGAAAAGAACTACACAGATTTGAGTCGACCGGTCCAGTCAGTGCAAGCATTTGTCAGTAATCGTGGAGCTCAACTCAGAACATAAGGAGCTCAACTCGACGAACAATACCAAAGAAAGGACATTTGGGTAGGCCGCATAAACTACTCAAACTGCCAGACCATCATTAAAACTAACTGAGAAAGGAAAAAAAGGAGTAATGAAAAAAAAATATCCAGCAATATCCTTCAAAACTGTATTGTGATTGAAAGTGTTTTACCCAATTATGGTGCAGATGTATGAACGTTAACGAAGAAAAAGAAGTATGTTAGGATAGTATCAGGTGAAATTCTGTAGGTTCTTGAGTTTATGTATGTATACTTATGTGTATGTAGAGGTCTATACATATCCAATAGACGTGGAGGATGTATTCTTCTTTAATAGTAAAGAAGAACACATCCTACTTCCAATCCATTGTAGATATTGGCAGATTTGTCAACATCGGCATTGCTGGCGATATAATAAACTACCTTCTGCCCCCGACTTCGCGTGGAAGTCGATAAAATATAACCCATATTACTCGCTGGTAATATAGCTTTCTATAGATGAAAGAATTTTAAAATCGGATCAGTATTTTTTGATTTAATCCAATCTGCCTAGCCTTTACCAACTATGTTGGGGTCGCCTTCCAGTCTAACCGGATGCAGATGAATACCGGTATTTTCTGACCTCAACAACCCAGTAACTGGGTAATACGATACCCCTTCGTAAGACTTTCGGGCGCCTGCGACCCGTAACGACTGTCAAAGATGCCACGAATGACAGCCGGGACCAACGGCTTAACGTGCTTTCCGAGGTACGGAGGAGTCTCGGTATGTAAAGATGGTTTCCCATCCACAGAACAACCTCGGCAAGCATAGCTTAACCCGTTGGATTGAACCGAGCGGCTGTTATTACTTACCTTTAGCTAGCCCCTTTATGATGTTGTAATTTTTTGATTTTATCCTTTACAAACAAACGTAAAATTATGCTGGCGTTTTGTACTTTCAGCTTACCCCTATGGAGCGAAGGCGTGATTATATACGTATGTAAATTCAGTTGGCCAAAGGACAATGAAATAATTACAATGGCATTTAAATCTTCCCTATTCCATACCAACAAGTATTGTAGGAACTAAATGACCCACATCCGCGCATAGCAGCCCAGCGCTGAAAAACAAAACAATTGTATAATTCAATTGATCAAATGGGTTACTGTCTGTAGTTGATGTGCTCGTAAAACCCTTCAGATTGTCACATATATTTTTCTACTAGCGGGTAATAAAACAAAAGACAATCACAACAACAACAATAACAGAAGGATTTAAAAGTTAGAAAGGCAACTAACAAATAGTACATTACTGCGGCGGCCTGCAAAAAGGGATTGATGGACGAAGGTGAAAATGTGGTGCGAGGCGAAACCGAGGCACACATACGTGAGTCCATCAATGCCTGATTGCGGCCAAGGCTTGTATAGTACTTTTCTCAAATGATGCGCGGAAATTCAAAGTAATGAAATTATTTTTATTTTTATTTATTATTATTATAAGAGTAGGGGAAGGCCAGAGAAACGATGGATGGACTGTGTAAAAGATAATATGGCTAGAAAAGTGACTAGCGAGATGACGATAGTGAATTATGGAAGAAAAAGAGATGTTGCACCAATCCCAAATAAATTGAGATCAGTGCAGGAGAATCATGATGTTGTCAAAGGTGGTAAAGGAATTCCAACATCACCTATATTAAATCATAATTTGAAATTAACAGGAAAAATCCAATCAAACAATCGCCTAGCCTTTTCACAACTATGTTGAGGTTGGCATCCAGTTTAACCGGATGCAGCTGAATACCAGTGTTTTACATGGATCTCCACAACCTAGTTACTGGGTCACACGATACTATTCCTTGGTAAGACTGGTTGTCAGATTTTCGGGCCCTATCAGAATACCAGCGCTGCGACATTAATTGTTTAAATGTCGCAGCATTATGCTGAGATAGGAGCCTTTTGGCCTCGTACAGGACTGCATTAATTTTTAATTTTACTCTGTTTTTTTATTGGTTTTTATTTTTTTATTTATGTTTAGTGAGTTTTTTAGTTTGATTTCCTGTGCGAGTCTCAATAAATACTTTTTCTTTCTTATTTCTGACGATCCGTAACGGCTGCCGGGACCAACGGCTTAACGTGCTTTCCGAGGCACGGAGGGGTTTTAGGTATGTAATGGATTGTCACGCATCCACGGGCCGACCTTGGCCAGCGTTGCTTAACCTTGTAGATCGACCCGTGTGGCTGTTATTTATAGTCACGAGCCCATTTAGAACAGGAAAAGTATAGTTATAAAATACTGCACGTGCCTTTTAAAATCTCACACATTATCACACTTCAGTGTGGTAGGTGTGTCAGCAGGGTTATCAAGTAAAATCATTGTTTTAACATTATAATTGCTAACATTTACTGTTATCACCAGTTCCTATTTTTTTTTAAGTACTTATATTGTATTTTTTTTTAATTTATCTCTATCTCTTATTTACTTATGTTTTTTTTGCAGATTTTTCATTATTATTTTGATGTAAATTATGGTGAAATTACGTATATTTACACGTGGTGGGTATCTGTTTGATTTAAAGCGTATTGTGTTATTTTATTATATATTAGTGAAAGTTCTATTGAAGGTAAGTTAGATATTTTTATGTGAACTTAATCTAAGCAAAGGTAAGTAAACAAAACTTGCTCAGGCTCCCTATAGTCCGTTTGCGTCCCGCTTGTCTGCGGGGACCTTTATGGTGAAATAAATACAAACAAGATATTACAGGAAAGACCAAAAGCCCCTGTTACATGGGACTAACACAACTGGCGAAATGAGGGTGTACTATAAATGTACCTCTGCCTAGCCCGGGGAATACACGCGTGATGTTATGTAGGTCAAAAGGCATCATTCGTAACATTCCCAAAACACATTTTAATGTTTTTCAAAGAAATAGTACATTACTGCCGCGGCCGGCAAAAAGGGCATTCATGGACGAACGTGAAAATGAGCCGGGGCGAAGCCGAAGTACACCGTGTCTATCAATCATGGACTCACGGTGCCTGGTTGCGGCCTTGTATAGTAAGTACTTTTCTCAAACATCCTTGGAAATTCGAGCATTCTTTTGACAACCTTCTTAGAGATAAATCGAAAATGCTGTACTGGTCAAATACATGGGTCATAAACAAAACAGGGATATAAAATTTAAAAAAATAAAAATGTCAACTTTTTTATAAAAAATCAGCATTTATTATCGGAAATATCAAAATAATTATCCCGTCCACAAAATCAGAGATCAACACCTTATTTTCATGAAAATATGCGACATTTTAGTTCTTATGTGTCCACCGAAAAGACTACATAATCCACAGGAAAGTCTAAAATCAAGCTTTTAATCAACAAAATAAACTCTATCACTTCGTAAACTTTACTACTAAACTACTAAACTTTACTTTACTTCTTCATATTAAAAATAAAACAACAATCCAAAATAATCAATCAAAAAAAAATTATACTTTTACGTCCACAGAAGTGACGTCTTTTCCGATACCATAATTATTATATTGACTTGTGGAAGTTTTATTAGAGACTCAAAAGTCTAATCATTTAATATGGACATAAAATTGACATTTATGTTATCCCTACAAGATTGTCCAGGCAGAACATTATAAAAGTAGGTACGTGAGGAATTACTTTTATAATATATCCCGTAAAAAAAAACATTTATAAATAATTGTTTTTACAAGGTAGTGCAGAACCTTGTAAAAGCAATTCAGAAACTTTTTATGGACTATATTTATATAAAAATTAATATAAAAGCTAGTAGCAAAATAAATACTACAGCACTTTAAAATATAGATTCTTCATCTTCACTGTCTGTGTAAGGATTAATGAACGGTTTCTTAGGTTTTTGCGGAGGGAGAACCAATTCTTCTTCGTCTTCTGTGTCTGTTTCATAATTAATCGTCTGTCTTACATGTCGCCGCGGAAATATAATATCCGAATCTGAGTCATTGGAATCTGAAATAAGCCTCAATCTCTTCTTAGGACGAGCAGGGAAACTTTGTGAAACTCCTTCTTCTGGTGTGACTGGAATTGATCTGTATGATACTGTAGAAGCATCAGGTGTGGCTATATTTCTTGGAGATAAATTTACGGCCTCAGACACAAAACTAACGGGAGTGTTTGATCTTGTACTTCCTGCAGCTTGAAGATTTATTTGTCCGATTTCAAAATGAGGACATATTTTCGTTGGTGCGCAAGACATACAACTTAGTCTTCTTGCATGTAATGTATTCGGCTCACTTCGACTCCAAGACAGTTGGTGTATCTTTAATGTGCCCTTAAAAGCTTTCATTCTACTCTCATCAGCAATGTATTGAATATCTTGTATATTCGGGTCACCAATTCCATAAATCTCTATTCCTTTGCAGTTATCTTTTAAACAGGACATAAGAGAATCATAATCCGATACATCTTTGCCCATTGCAACCGAATGATCACACAGCCTTTTTATACATCCACCTACTCCATCAGGAGCTCCTTTTCCATGACCTTTTTCGCTGTAGTGCCAAATAATAGTATTAACGTTATTTAATTCTCTGCCTATGAACTTGGCAATAAAATAAAACATTAATTTATTACGGTACTGAGTTGTGGGTCCATCACTTAATATATGTAACTCTGACAAGTTTGGACTTATTTCTTCAATTCTTTGTAAGACAGGTCTAAGATGAGCACATATCATTACAGGATCATGCCGCAAGTTTTCTGATATAGAACACATTGAAGTTGTCGTAAAAGACCTTTCTTGAGTTTCTGGTCCACTGCTGTAGTAAACGCATGTGTGAAGTGACAGTTGAGGCTTAGAACCACCAAAATGGGCGGATTGGACTTCAGCACCATATTTGCAGTTATAATTCTCCGAGAAATCAATATGTAACAACCCTTGAAAAGAAGATAGTTGTTGTTTAATAGTTTGTATTGATTTGATTTGATGAATCATTTAGCAACGTGCTGCATGTAAATTGGTAAATTAGAGTTGAATATTTTGATAAGAGATCCATTTGTGGTTTTAACAGTTTCTTTAACACATTTGTTGCACTGTTTCAATTTACCTTTGATAACTACATCAACTTTTTTGACAATCCATCTCTCGTAAGTTATGTGATCATTTTCATTACTTAAGTTAAAAGTGAGTTTCTTATCATGGCAGTCCTCGCATGTTCTCTCTAGGCATTTTGGATTTAATGTTTCATTGCAGCAAAGTACTCTAGCCACACGTGAAGCAGAACCATGAGATATAATTTTTGCCTTATGAAGTGATCGGACAATATGATCAGTGTTTTCATGTAACGCACACAAACACGTATTTCTTGCAGATGCTTTCGGAAACAACACCCAAAATGGACGGTATCTTCTAAACGTCTGATAAGAAATTTTAATCCCCGTTTTGTTTTGAAACTGTACATGTAAATTTAACAAAGTGACATTTAATAATCGAATTTGACGTTTACTTTTCTTTCGGGTTATAGTTTCATTTTTACCAGAAGTTAATCTACTGCACTCATCTTGTATTAAAAAATCATGCACAGCTTGTCTCATATCCTTTTTTAATACTGTGTTTTTAGAACTATCCATTTTCCCATTGTTTTCTTTCTTTTTTTCTAGCCTTTTTATACGCATCTTGTATTTTCTTATTTGTTTCCTCATTGCCAAGACCTTTAAATTTAAAGTTACATTCTCTGCTTTCAATTTTCTCTTATTACGAGCAGCAATTGCCCTTCCAACTTCAGCACGTGAAAATGACGAAGTAGGACTTGACGGTGGAGTATCTTCTTCTAATAGGGCAGCGGTGGCTTTTCGCATTTTTAATAATTCACGACGCCTTTTTGATTTCTCACGCCACATTTTCCTAATTTGACGCTGCTTTCTCGGAGTAAATTGATCAATCGTCATAATTTCACCTCTTTCTTTCTTCTTATAGTACCTTTCTCTATCTTTCTTGCGTATCTCTTCAATAGCACCATCGCTCAGTTTTGCACGCGCTCGTCGCATACTCATTTTTTTTTGTTCACGTCGCCTAATCTTCTTTTCTTCATCAGTTAGTTGCCTAATATTTCTTGTTCTAGGCATTATTAGCTGAAAGAGAAATCATAACCCACATGTACAACCAATTTGAGCAACAGCAAGCGTTAACAAAACAGATTATGTTAAAAATGCTTAATAGACGAAATCGAACATAATAATAGCTTCTATTTAGCGTCATGGAGTGCGGGCGATGCACAGGTGCTAAGCCAAAACTAGCAACACGGGTTTTTAATTCTTATTTGTGTCATAAAAAGTATAAGTTGCAATAGATGTCACTTCCGTGGACATGGTCTTTTCCGTGGACATTGTGTCCACCGAAAAGTTTGTCCACGGAAGGGATTAACAAACTAAAATTGTCTTTCAAACCACAAAATTTTGAGGTTACAATATGGCGCACCTGGTTTTTGCAAATAGCCTCCCATATTACACCAAGTTCAACCAACAATGTATTTTTCATGCCAGTACTTACCTAAATATGAATGGAACAGAAAAGTTGCAACGATCTTTTACACAAAAGTAAAATAACACTTGTTTATAGAATTTTGCAAATAAATTTTCACAGAGCGTTAACTTTCACCACTTAAATTTTTTACTCAAACTGACAGCTCGACAGTATTGCCAACCAAAATAAACAAACTACGGCTGCGTTCCATTTCACAAATATTGAATATACAATTTAGTTGGACCACGGAAGGGGTCGTCAAATCGGTAACAACATGTTTAAGTCTTATTAATGCCGTTGTCCTTTGTATTAATTTTTTATAATAACGTAAAATAAGAACTTTAAGATGTTGGTAATAAATACATTTGAAAATATATTCACACTTTTATTTTCAAGTATTTTTTTAGTTAACGCAAACTTATGAACCTAGGTTGGGCACGGTCCACGGAAGGGGACCAGAGTCTCACTTTAGTTTTAATATTTTAAAGTCAATTAAATATTATCAGGATATTGTATCTTAAATCATTAAAATAAATCAACAGTTAATTTATTAAACAAAAATATAAATGTATGAAGTATTTAATAACATTTTTTTTTAAAGTCACATTTTTTTTGTGTGTTTTGTTTATGACCCACATGCGAGCAGGCGGTCGGCAATGTTAGTATGAAAGTATCTGACGTGTTAAGCAGCCGAATAAATTTCTATGAATTTCCAAGCATATTTGAGAAAAAATATTTAACAAACTGCGTTATATAAATTATCGTACACTACAGAACTCAATATAAAATCATCCCATTGAGCAAACAGTATTTAGATCTATAGCAACATATTAAATAAAATACAAACAGTGCCATGACCCCAACTGCCAGACACGTTATCTCTATTGACACTTGCCAATCTTGCTATGGCGGGAGGCATTTGCGTAAGCGCATTATCATAGGCACAAACCAACCATAACTGACTCTACGCTTCAAACAGTCTCCCCTCTGGCACCTAAGCACTAAGACGCAGCGAGGAGGGAGGCAGCTCAACCGTGAACGGTCAGCGTTATCAGTTCAGTAGGTAGGTAACGTGGGGGCTTTAGAGTTTTCACGTAGTCAGTCGGTGATGGATCGTCGCCGGCAGCGGACGGGCTGGGGAGAATTTATTAATTTTATTGCAGAAAAAATTATGAAAATTAATGCCTATCAAAATTCGTTACAAGTTGTTCAGAATGAGAATAATAGGAAGATTATTTAGTAAACTTACACTTGTCTTGTCAAGTAATATGGGCCAGTATTATGTAGTTAGTAAAGCATGAATTACCGATTCCTTAGAATTTTGCCTAAGTTTCAAAGCATTGGTTCCTAGAATAATTTCCTCCACAAAGTCTCTGTATCACAGATTTGCACAACATGCCAAAACAATTTTTTCTTATAATAAATTCACAATATTATAATCTCATTATAAATGTGTTGTATAATTTTATTACCTACTGTCGTAGGCGTTCATATTAATATTTTATTTAGTCTCGCGTTGACAAGTATCGCTCTTTTTTATTTATATCAAACATATGATAATATTTATATTTTGCTACATTAATCGCCACATTTCCGATTGCATTCATATCTCATCGGGCTAATCTGGAAAAATACTGGGTCGATTTTGATAGTATTGTTTTATGTGAATGTTTGTGTAATCTTTACAGATAATAATATATTATCTAATTCAATAAAACCCTTTGCGATTTATTTTCAAAGAATTTTATTTTGAAAAAGATAAAATGAGTTCTTGTAAAAGATTAAAGGAAATTGAAATACCCGGATGTTCTGCGATTGTGTAACTGTATCTAGCAAAATTCCATAGTGATGATATTCCATAGAATATCATTTTATAAAGTAATTTTAATTACTTTCTCTTCGAAAAAAAGTCTGTAAATCTCTACTGCTAAACGCGAATTTTCTGGAAACACAGTTCATTTTAAATTCTCAAGGTCACTGGTACTGGAATTAAAAATAACAGATTTTTTTGTCTCGTCTAAAAATAAAAGACAAGAGCAGAGTTCATAGATGTCATATTTTTTTAAAGAAGGAGTACGTAAGTAAACAAGATCTCTTTATTTTAAGAATATTACTAAAATGCAATTAACGAAGACTGTCATCTTTGTAATTAGGTATGTACCCCATATCGACCTCACAAACAAGATAAAAACATCCGTCACCATTTACTTACAAATATTTTCGTGGGAACCACATTAACAAAAGTCAAAGATAAAGAAAAAGTTAAAACAATAATCGTCATGTTATCGATACCTTAATTACGTTATCGTACTCTAAATTAACGTTTTACAACCAAAAGTGATAAATCGGAAAGTGTTTTAGTACACATAGTTACAACGATAACGTGCGGACAGAGACAATAAAATGTACCTACACGATGTAAATATGTGGGTGGGTGCGTAACACTGGCTGGTATTATCTGAGCAAAACAATGCCACGAGGGGCGCGCGTGGCGGCCGTACGACTACACTTTAAAAATAGAATCGTTGATTCACCAACGTAACCAGACCTGCCCTCCCCCGCACAGCACTAAACAAAGTGACGATAACATACTCTTCGCTCTAATAATTACAGTTCAATTTGACTGGTGGCTGCTGTACTTTAGGCATCTTTAGCGCCACGATCTGATTCACTAATCTAACCTGACCTTCCCACCCTTCCCTTTTCCTAATGAACCAGAAGAAATAGAGGATTGACGTCTTAAAGTGACGTGTTCATGTTATGCTGGTCACCTTACTCTTTAGCGCCTTGCCTCATAGGACCACGCCCTGCTGATGACTTCGATGCGTCTCGCGTTCCAAATTCGAATTCTTGGCTGTGTTGTTGCCATATGGAATTTTAGCGCGTTTCTTTTTTTATTTAATTTTCTGGCGAAATGAGTAAGATTTTTTGAAGATCGCGAGCAACGATTAGTTTATTTTTTAGAAGACATAGCTAATTAGTTTTGTTTGTGGGTTTACCATTTACATGGTCTTCAACTTTCCAGCTAAAGCACTACGAAGTAGTGAATGGTGGGCATTTTGGGGGACTGTCTTAATAGCTTGAGTCGGCGCGGGAGATGTTCCGGGGTCTGATCGGTTTTGACGTTCAGTTCAAAAAGTGCTGATTCTGAAGCGAGTTCGAATAAATGATTTGATTTCGATTACAAAATATTTGCGTAGTTTTTCTTAATTTAATTCGTGCATGATTGCAATTGATTAAAACTTGTAATCAGTAGACAAACATTTTATCAACTTTCTGCTATCGTTATCATCACATACATACATGCATTGTCTTACCCTTTTTGCATATTAACAGCATTTCAGATTGTGCACCTGAAAAATATAAAAAAAAAATATATAATTGCCTCTCTTCGTTGGTCTAGTAGTAAGTGCTACTGCTGAGCATGAGGTCCTGGGTTCGATTCCCAGATCGGGAAAAATGTTATTGGGTTTTTCCATCTGGAATTTCTTAGTAGCAGCCCGGAGCCTGGATTTGTGCCGGGTTGATGGCAATAGGCTCGCCCCCTATTACATGGGAATTAAACATAACTGGCGAAATGTGGGTGTACTATAGGTACACCTTTGCCTAATCCTTCGAGAAATTATAGGCTTGATGGTATGTTATATCTTAGCGCCATTTTGCCTCTATGCGATCATCTGTTGCATTCTAATTTTAAATGCGTCGTTGATGCTCAAAGACATTAGATTCATAGAATGCATTGGCACATAAGCATTGTCAGGGTTACTAGTTTATGGTGCATACTAAACAACATATAACCGCATATCATAATAAACTCAGAGTAAAGTTGTGACTAGCTCAATACAATAATATGTACGAGTAATAAAGCTGAAGAGTAAATTAATTGTTTGTTTTTTTTGTTTGAACGCGCTAATATCTCGAACAACGAAAACTCGGTTTTGAAAAAAAAAAAAATAAATCGTAGCCTAATTCTTGGGAAGGTTAATAACAGAGTGAAACCGCGGAGCACAGGCAGTGTACAAATAATTTCTTAATTATTAAATGGTTTTAAGGACTTTTCAAGGGATACACTTGTAGCCGGGCAAGAATTTCAAAGCAATGGAAACTAATAATAGAAAATGTTAAACATGCATAATATCGTAATTTACACAATTTACGACCTATTACGACCTGACTGATTCACTGCGAACGTTTGAAATAAATACTACGTAGTTTCCAACCTCTGTTGACATCTAATCGATTAGAAAAAAAAAGCTATCAAAGACAATATTATGAATCAAATATTTAAAAAAAACTGACCCAACCCCATTTTCCAGTAAACTACGCAGTTGCGATTTTTAAAATTAAGTGTTTACATCGGTTTCTTGTTATCGTTGCGTACCAAAGATATTTTTATAAATAGTTCGTTAGTTCTAGTTTTATTTCCTTTTTTCGTACGACGCGATAACAATTATGTAGATCATATTATGTTTTTCCGTCCGGACTTACATTTGTACCACATAATCAGCCGCCTCTTAGTGAGAGGGTGTGGTCCACCACGCGGGCCCAGTGCGGGTTGGTAGATGTGAAGTCACATATCTTCGATTTTTTTGTTCTAGGACAAGTCGGTTTCCTCACGATGTTTTTCTTCACCGTTTTGAGAGCAGTGTACTTGGACCAGGTTCGGGCAAAAAAAAAAAATTGTTGCATTTTCAAAAACAGAAGAATACAAATCTTCTTTTTAGCGTCTCGATGGCAATCTTAATAGAGTCAGCCCAGAATTTGGCTAGGAGCTTGGCAGTTCACAGTTCATGTAACGTGCAGGCAACAGGACATGCTGGACACGATATTAAGTATACAGATTATAATAATTAAGACTGTTGACAAAATCGTCAGTCCCACTAATGCCATGTCTTTGGCTAACACGCTGTACACAGCGTGTGGGTCGCTGAGGCAAAGGAATAAGTAAAGCATTAATAATCATTCCAGCCGTGATCTTTAAACCCAATTCAGCTACACGTGGTGCGTTGTAGGTATGACGCATAGCATTATGCAAATCATCGATAGTATACACCCAAGGACTGCTGAACAATCCATTGACTACAGGGTAGGTAGAATAGTCACTGTTTGCTACCTCTTGTCGCAGTATCGCAGGTATGCGGGCATCTTTGCGTCGACTAACTAATAATTACAACAAGCAATTGCATCATCAATCATCATCGGTATGTTGGCTCTTTCTGCTTTACTTTTCTTTTACTATTTAGCACAAAAAATGTTATCTTCACTTAAATTATTATTGTAGTTTGTAGGTTTTGGTTTAAATAGCATAGTTTGTAAAGATTATTTTGTATGTGTATTCCGTGGAAAATGTTGTTGGTTACTCATTTGGCCGTATCTTTTTTGTATTTCTTCCTAATGAATGAAATGTGTCACAGTTTGTTTTCCCTAATAAATAATAAATTAATTAATTAAGGCACTACTACTGCACATTTGTGAAGACAAGGAAATATATACTTATATGTACATTGTAAATGGCAATGCCTTTCATTTTGATAACTCAACAACATTCATTGCCTTATTTATGTAGTCGCGCAGACGAATTTTTCAAACATATATAGCAATGGATTAGGAATTTCCTTGTAATCCTACGGATTGTGATTGAAAGTGTGTTACGCAATTGGGGTGCTAGTCAGTTTGATTGATATGACAGATCATAAATAAGTAATTAGAGCCAGGCTTTAGGTACCTATTTTCAGGATTGCTTTGAATTTGAAAATGTTTTAATTACTATATTGAATTTACCAGTTAAAGAGAGAAGCTTATTTAGCAAAAACATTTTTTTGGAAAATCTTTAATTAATTAATATTATTTTTATATTTTTAACTTAAAAAAAATCCCGGACTATTTAAATCCATAAACAAAAATGCAAATAGTTATGACGAGGATTAGTTGAAATTCAATTCTCATTCTCATATTTATAGAATTTGACCAGCATTGTGCAATAGTTGGTACTGAAGTAGGTATCGAATGTCTGTGTTTTAATATTTCTGAATTGTTATTGTAATAGGCTTCCGAAATATTAATGTTTAATATATTTTTAGCCTATGTTGCCCACTGCAGGGTGAAGCCCTCCCGTTCTCCTTTCCACATCTCTCTGTCTTGAGCTAGAGTCCGCGCCCCCACTAAAGTCTGGCGGAAAATTGTGGAACTACATTTTTTGAATGTAATTTGATGCAATGTCATAGACACTAGCGCCGCGTCTAACGGACTTGAGTGGTGGCGCAGACTCTAGTGTGGACTAATCCTGTCTGTAAACGTCAAGTAAAAATATAATGCAGCAATATTTGATTACCATAAAAAGTAGAGTTTTTTGTGACTTTCAACAATCCTCCATAAAATTCATTTGTTTTGTAAATTGTAGCTTAAAATTCAAACAATCCTATAGTACTGGATTTGAACAGATTTTTTCATTGTCTGTGGACGAGTCCTTGATAGGCATGTGCGCAATAATTTGACCTCGGCTCAGCCGCCATGTTAAATGTGCTTGTAAATAAATGATTACAGTACAATTGTGGATTATTCTAGACTGCAGCATTTGTACAGGAATTGTCAACTTTATTGTAAATGTCAATGATTGCTTTTGTTATACTTAAGCACGTTATTTTTCTTTGTTCTTGCTTTTGATTTCAATTTTCTTCTTTGCTTAGTTGATTTGCATACTTCTGGTTTTTCTACAATTTCTTTGTTGTAACAATCGCTTTATCAAATCCTGAACCTTATCTCATCTAATCCAAACAAATTAGTCAGAACCTGACCAAGCACAACATGACTGATATTGCGTTCTTGATAGAATCAACATATATCCGTCAAATCTTTAAAAAAAAACCCCGCTGAATTCTCACTCAAAAATCCCAGTAGGTAGCTACCTATTTCTAATTATACTCCAATAGTCAATACCTACTAGTATTTGGCAACATTCCTACATTGAGTAATTAGCACACAATTAAGACTTCAACTAAACAAAGGACGCTCACACATGACTCACTTTTTACCACAGAGGTGTGTCATGCACTGACTGTTTCGTTCATTCCCGTATTTATAGAAATATGGGCTTGAGCTTGATGTGCATTGGCAGTTTTTGTGGGCTCTCTGTGGGTGACGGTGGTCTTGGCTCCACTAGCTTTTCAGCTGGCTCAATTAAATCAGTACTTGTCTTGACTATGATTAAACTACGCATAATTGCAAGACGTAAACGAAATAGACTGATCAGACAAGTCAGATAGCAAGCGATCTGAAGTACTTCTGCAAATCAGTCATCGCTATAAAACGGATCTCCCAGAATATCAAGGGCAGAGCATAGTGGAACATTGACTAGAGTTCTGTGAGCGGAATGTACACAATATTAATTTGTTTTGAAGATAGTTTACCAGAATATTACATAGAGAGCTAAAGTATCATCATCTAGCTGGATGCAGCTAAATACTAGTATTTTACATAGAGAGACTATCTGGCTTCCACAACCCCCTGGGCAACGCGATACCCCTTGGTAACACTGGATGTCAGACTCTCGGGTTTCTGACTACCGATAACGATTGTCAAGGATATAAGGACATATTATAATTGAATTCCTCTATTACTCGTAGAGGAATTAAATATATCACTTTAAGAAAAACAAGTACCATAATCAAGACACTACTACGTTGGTTTCTTTGTACCAGAGGGGTCAAGGCAAATGATGCACGTTTCAAACATGTGGCTTCCAGATGCAAATGCATGCACTTGCATCCAAGTTGCATCGATGTACTTGATATTATCTTGTCTGTTTGTAAACGTGATATCATGCAGGCAGCAACCATAGGCAAAGGTGTTACTATTACCTATAAAGGCAAAAGACAACTCTATTATATTTTATTTTTCATTGCTTGAGCTTCGGATTTATCTGTCTATCCATTCTGTTTTGTCCCACTGTTGGGCATGATGAAATGTTTGCGGTCCTGTGAGAAGACAGAGTGTCAGGATTAACTTAATTTAATGGTTTATTTGATGTATTAAATATATAATAATCTTTTCTGCTAGTGCTTCTTTTGGGAGGAGTCAAGTACGTCCCTCAATTATCGTCTTGATCTGCCGGGATGTCGCCTCTATGGAACCCAATCACCGGTAGTTCGGGTAGCTAAATTGAAAGAAAGTTATCAACATTATGTAGCATTAGGTTATAAAAAAGTCTAAAAGGTCGATTTTTTATTTTTTATTATTTATTTATTAGGTACACCAACAGCAGTACATACACAAAATTTAAAACAGAATAAAATCATAATATAATTACTGGTATGTATGCCTATTACAGGTATAAACAGCATTCACCACAAAACAACATCATAATACACTAGAAAAAAGTTAGGAAAACTAAACATAAAATACAATTAGTAAGCAAAATTCAAAATAAGTGAGTATTGGTATTAAACAAAAAAAAAATTATCCACGAAAGGTGGAAGGTGAAAAATGAAAAATGAGTGTGAGTGATATCTGAAATGAATTTACAAACAATATTTAAGATGATTGTGCAACTTTGTATAACTTTAAGATAGTCATCAAGTTTCTGCATAATGTATTTTTTGTTTTGTTTCACAGGTCAACTTGGAACCTTGCTTAGAATATCTTGAATATCAGTACCAGGAGCGGTTAACTACTCTCTAGGACATAATTACTTGATCTCCAAACTATATAAGAAACCAAAGAATTACTGATTTTAATTCATAATATCTACATATTCTACATTCATAATCAAGCAACACATTACCTTTTTATCGTTAAACTCTTGGTTCACAAAGGTAAACTCGCTAGAATCAAAGTTTTTCCTCGTGGTAACATGTACGAGACCTGTCCCGCGTACTTACATATTATTTTGGTATTCACAAGACCTAAGTTTTTATATTTTCCTGTAGTTATATGCAAATGAACGATTATAAAGAACTATACCGTATCGGTCGAACATTTTGTGTTGCAGTTTTCCTACACTTTTTAATATCTTGCGAAAGGCGTGGCTTTAAAGTAACTGAGAGAATACGATGTCTAATCTGAAAAAAACGAAATGCGAAATTGGCTTATATGTCCACATTCATAATATAATTCCTTTCATGGATATTACGAAAGAAGGAAAAACTGTCTCTAAAACTATGGATTCAAACTTCTTTGTGAAGGCTTTAATAAAAACACCTGAGGAAAACTTTTGGATGGTTGTGAGTTATGACCTCGTACCTAACTCCCTCCCTGGTACTGCTTTACATACTAATATGGAAAGTTTTTATTTGGAAGAGCCTAATGTAGATGACGAGACCCTGGCGCCATTTCTGCTGACCTTTTGGCGAGAAGGACAGCAAAGCCCAAATTAGATAGGACAAAAGCATATACGCAATGTTAAGCTATATTTCATGGAATCATAAGAATAATAATAGCTGGTAACAAATTTGCATGGTGCTGTTCAAACAATGATTCTTAATAAAATGAAGTTAAAGTTAGAATTTGAATTAGAAGCCAATGTTGTCGTAATAAACACGCTCAGTAACTATATATTGTTTACAAGAAAATGTCGGGAAAACTTCCGTGTTTCATTACTCATACTATTTTAACAATTTATAAACATGGTTTTAGTCCGCATTCAAAGTTAAAATCAACATTAACAATAAAATGTTTTTTTGTCTGTCAAGTATGTAGATTATTAAAAAATATTGGATACGGTAGATTTTATAATGACTTGTGACGTAGCGAGCCCCACTTCCCGACTTGAATGCATTTTATCTATTAATATGAATATGGTAAAAATACGTGTCTAATATTTTTTTATTATCTGACTGACGAGTCTGACTGTCAACATCCCTATTCTTTTTATAAAAAGGCTTTTTGAAGCGAAAGCTTCTTATGGCATAAATAGCGATTTTAGGTAGGAGAAAATCTTATGGTTTCGCTTCACCGACAGGCTAAGGTTAATAGTATATCTGTAGCTATAAGGGTGACCACTGTTGTAGTTTTCACTTCTGTTGCCCTTAATGCTTATTTTTTGTATCATTGATTAACTGCTTTATTCATTGACGCCAAACCGGACGTCAGCCTATTTAAAATTCATGATTTCCTTATCGAACTTGAAAATATGAATGAAATTACCAATTTATTTTTATAAACCTACCAAGGTTTACGCATTCAAGGTATCGGTAGCGCCATGTTACAATTCGTCTGGTAGGTAATTGGTTACTTATTTATTAATGTCATTTTCAATATATTTTGTCAAATACATTATCATTGGCGTCAAATTCATTATTTATAATTTCCACAACTTTAAAATATATTGTATTTGTTCTATCTTTGCATTAATGATTCTTGTTTTTAAGTTACGGGAATTTTCACACTGCATTTGTGACATTGTTATTGGGATTTCTCATTCTAGTAGCTGATAGCTTTATAAAAACAACTGCTATAGGCGGCTATCAGTTGGCACGATACCTACTGCATGGACGGTTAGTCATAATCATAAAACACTGTTCACTTCGCTTTATTTTAGAATTTTATGTTATGGAATGCCATAGTTATTTATCGATATATCTGCTTTCTAGTAGTCTCTACTGTATTTTGGAGTAACTCTACCTACTTTTTTTTAGATTCTGTGCCAAGAGAAATTTCTGATAGGTATATTCCGATTTTTTCCAGATTACAATGTGTAACCATTACAGGTTTCACATTACTAGAATGAATGTTAGTCCCACTTACTAAGCCAAATATTATTGTTATCGCTTCATGGTCGCTAAACACACAAGATTGCAAATCTACTTGATATCAGTCACACCAAAATTGAATCCGAGGACGAAGCGAGCCTCCGGAGTTTGCAAGCGATTTAAAAATCTAAACCGTTGCACAAACACGGAGTTGAATGTTGACGAGAATAGCTTTGTATCGAGGCGAGTCACAGTGGGCTCGTCAGCCGGCGAGCACGCGGCCGCGGCGTGCGCGCTGACGTCAGCCGCGTCATGATTCCGTCAAAACAATGCTGCTAATCTCAACACACCCAAT
This sequence comes from Agrochola lota, assembly GCA_947364205.1. Taxonomy (NCBI): domain Eukaryota; kingdom Metazoa; phylum Arthropoda; class Insecta; order Lepidoptera; family Noctuidae; genus Agrochola; species Agrochola lota. Next base: position 3,295,484 of record OX376225.1, on the reverse strand, counting down.
TTTAAACCTTAACCCCCGACAATAAGAGCTCCAACATCCTTTTGTTGTGATAGTGCAGCCGTAGTTTTCCGTTCGCTTTGCGTAAGTTCACGAAGCGTGTGTGTTGGATATTTTTTTCGGCCAGCACACGCGCCTCCCATGTTGTTTTACGTCATCACATGTTTGGTTTCTAGAATTTGTACGCCCAATTTTGTGAAATTAAATTAGCACATAACACGCATTTTGAAGAGAATTCCTAATACTTACATTAGAACGTTTATCAGCACGTACAGGAACAAAAAGTTAAATGTAAAAGTCGATGTATTATCGGAATGTAAATATGTCGTTTTATCAGCACCGCCGAGGCTATAAAAGCGGTCGTAGAAGATTCTCCGCGCCCAGTGCGGATCGCGCGGGCACTCTACAAACATGACTGACTAACAAACAGACTTTAGAAATAAATCCTATTTGAATTCATTTACACTTTATCAAAGTGTTGATGTTGATCAGTTCAACCCAACATAGACTGAAAACAATAAAACTCAATGGTACATTGTTCCCAAGAATGAGTTAATACTCGTACTAAATTCCAAGGAAGGTTATCCTTACAAATGTACCTTTGAAAATGACAATATTATTATGAATGGAATTATGCAACATCAACCTTACGTTGGGGAGCAATAAACTAATAAAATTAACAATGAAGAAAAGCATGATACAACTAATTAAAATGTCTACATAGAAACAATTATCATACTTATCGACCCAGATGTCAAATGTCTCTTAGGTAATAATCACAAATAAATAAAGATTAATAAACAATCGTTAATAATGGATTATGATGAATGAGCAGGAAATAACTAGAAATATATAGGTCATGGTTGATGACGATGATGATTCAGACGCTCATTTACAGTGAAAATAAAGCAGAATTCAAGCAAGTTGGTATCAATTATGATTTTGTTCTAGACGAGGTCATTCATTGTTATGATTTCGAAACTAATGCAAGATCGATAAGTTTCGATAAGAGTCTACCTGTAGAAACAGATTTCAATGTCTCGAGAATGTCTGAGGATCAAGAGACAAAACAAATAATTTTGAAAATCCGTACAATTAAACCCAGGAAGCAAAGAATACCGTATTTGGTAAAAAAACATGCTGTTGTTAACATTGAACTGTATCGAAAAACATATCGACCTTCACTTTGTAGGTAGGTAGTAACAAAAACCTTATTATACAAAATTCGATTCATAATGCATTTTTATTTTTAACAGCTTTTGGGGCTTCCCCTGTGCAGGAATTAATGTTAGATGGGATTTTTGCAACACCAAAACATTCAAGTTTTACATATTTGTGAATGTCCAAATTCCAAGTCAGCAAGTATATCATATTAGAACTTTGATCTCTTGTGGATATGCATATTAACATAATATGGATATAATAAATTTTATATCGGAAATTAAAATAGTTGAACTGCAATATCTGGTTCTAGAAACAAGTATGAGACTATTTTTGGAGGATGATAATGAGAACAAAATAATCGTCAGTTGAATTAAATAAAGAATACAACAGCAATGACAAAGACCCGTTCTAGAACATAGCAGTAGAAATATGCATCACTATTGCAAGCGATTACAACATTACCGATATCGCCTCGCAAGTTCCTACCGTGTACCGTGTCACTTGTACACACTGCAATGCTGTAGGCAGTGACAACGTTGAAAATACACAAGCTATGAGTAACACACCACGCGAACACAGCGTGCTACGTAATGACGCGCGCGCACTTTATGTTGCGTCACAATTCTTGAACACAGTGTTAAAATTTCGCGCATAAGTAGAAGCGGATGAGCAATACAAACATTTAAACATGAAGGTTTGGATGTTTGTTATACTATATAATGTGTTATATTAGCAGACTTAGATAAAATACATATTTGGGCTCTAGAAAATCAAAATATAGAGGCAACAAAATGAAATGTAACAACGAAGTTGGCATTAAAGGCAAAGGAAAACTTTTAACCAATAATAATAATTAATGAGACCACAAACCGCCAAATACTAAGAATGGTAGCAGTCTTCTGACAACTGATCGCAGTACAATAATTACTTGTATTTAATAAAAAACTAGGTTAAAAATCCACCACCACAAGTACGTCGTCATAGCCTGACTTGGCTAACTAGCAATATATTACTAGGTATGGAGCAAGATATGGGCCTATATTATAACGACTGCTATTTGAATTTTAATTTTTTAATCTTAAAGTATACAAGCTGGACCGTCTTTCAACAAGGTGCGTTAGGGTTTTGATGCATCAAGAATGGTCATGCATCCATAGAATGACTGCGCTGCTCCTTATTATCTAAGAGAAGAAGATCTAAGTGATGCCAGTCAGACATACACTAACCTTAACCTTACCTATAGTGTTTTCCTTTGTTATGTCATACCTAAGTTATGATGCATTGACGCCCAGTGACGTTACGTTAATTAAATTACTTAAGTTAGATTCATTATCAGTATTTTGGTCTCCTAACGACTCCGTCAGTGAGTATTTTTTAGGATCTTGCCAAATAATCATCAGGCTCGAAAGCTTAACCTAGCAAAACGTTCTTAGTTTCTGATAGCTATAAGATCTCGAGATATCTGATCTGACTTAAAATGAGGTACCTAACATATAGTACAGCAAGCTTCAATGAAGAAGCAGGAATTACATCCTCTTTAGATGACACCTGCATATGCATATATCCCGGACTAGACTGCTGTATCAACAGTATCTATAGTATCTTTAGATTAACTACACACGTTCCAACAGTCATGTTCTCTATATACTTAACTTTTAATTGGAAAATTTTCCTTTGTCACATAATGCATACGTTTTATTAATGACGTTCCACAATTTCTTAAAGTTCATCGGTTGTCGCACTTGGGGTTCTGGTTGTCTATAATGACAGTCATATTTTTACGTCACTGCTGTGTTATTTTGAATTTATATTACTTATATCCTGAACAGTCGTAGGAATGATTCACATAGAAAAGATGATACATCGTCAGTACACTCCTACCAACTTATCTGTGAAATGGCGAAAATTGGAACTACGGCTGTCATGTTGAAATGTCATTCGATTGTCAGTGTCTAGTACATTCGGGTTCTCTGGTTGTTTTGCTGTGATATTGCTGAATGTATAAAGTTAAATATGCCGAAAGCTATTAAAAGTGATGATCGAAACATTATTCTAAAGGTTAAAACCTTTTTTGAAGAAGAAGCTCGGGCGGGGTCTCCGATTATTCCATTTAATCAAATATACAAACGAATTTCGGCAGCGACAGGTTAGTGTTGTCAACTTTCTTGTTATAAATTACCCGATACTGAACTAATTATTTAAGTCCACGAAATATTCGTTTCTATTCTTGCTGCAGGTTAGCGTAACGGTAACGTACATCTATTAGGTAACCTGCTAAGTGAGTGAGCCAACTAACCTGCCAGATTTAAATTTTCTGCTAACATTTATTTTATTATCTTATATTTCAGGTGTGAGTCAAGGACTAATTTTAAAAATAGTTAAGGAAGGGCACGCAGCAGAAGAAACTGGTACAACAATTCAGACACCAGGCAAGGAGAGAAAACGTAAAAGTGGATTTGTGCATGTTGATGATTTTGACATGGGAGTTATACGTCTTTTTTAGCAGAATTTTATTCTGCTAAAAAAGAGGTCCCTTCTGTTAAAAAGCTTCTAAAGGTCTTAAAGACAGATATAAATTACATAGGACAGTGAGAGAGTCTGCGAAAGCTGCTTCACAAGGTGAGATTTCGTTTAAAAAAATCTCTATCCAATCGGAAGGTTCTTATGGAGCATAATGAAATATCAGCTTGGAGAGCTAAGTACTTGCATGCAGTGGATAAAAATAATAAATCTCCTCAACCCCGGCCCATTATTTATTAAGATGAGACCTATATTCACTCGTCGCATACATCGGGTAAATGTTGGCAAGGAGAGGGTGAAGACGGAGTATTGGAGCCTGTATCGAAAGGGCAAAGATATATTATTGTTCATGCGGGAGGAGATACTGGATTTGTTACAAATGCACTACTTGTGTTTAAATCAGACACAAAAAGTGGTGATTATCATGACTAGATGAATAGTACCAACTTTAAAAAGTGGGTTATTGAAAAACTTGTGCCTAATTTACGAGAGCCATCCATAATAGTGATGGATAATGCTCCTTATCACCGTATTTGTGTGAATAAAGTCCCAAATACGAATTCCTTAAAAAAAGATATGCAATTATGGTTGACCCAAAATAAAATTGACTACGAAGAGAATTTGACTAAACCTCAGCTTTTAGAAATAATTAAGAAAAACAAGCCTGAACCTGTATATGAGATTGAAAAAAATTTAGAAGACAATAGACACAAATGCTTATATTTACCACCTTATCATTGTGATCTCAATCCCATTGAACTCATATGGAGCACAATGAAAAGAAAAGTTGCTGATGTAAATATTGAGCACAAAAATGCTGAAATTCCCCGTCTAGTTAGAGAAGCTTTTGACGCTACTACAGTTCATGAGTGGGCACAGCATTGTAAACACGTTCACAGGTTAGAAGGAGAATACTTAAAACATGATCTGTATTTAGATAAACCTTTTATTATAGAAGTGGTAAGTGACACTGAAACCGAAAGCGATAGTGATAATGATGATAGTGGTACGGAAATAAGCGGAGTATGGCCTCACAACCAGGATGAATTTGTGTATGCAGGTTCATCTAAAGATCACAATGACTGTAAACCTGGTTTTCAATAAATTATTGTAAAGCAATTTGTTTTTTTTATTACACTACACTACCACTAGGTACCACTGCTAATTATAATTTGTCAAATCTGGTGTTAGGGGTTAGGTGCGGTCATAACTAAATGCTAGACATCCAGGTACCTCTTGCAGGGTGGGTACCTACTTAACTTCGCATTAAATGAAAGTTGTATCCCCCCCGTGGAACATTTTATCTGCTGAATTTTCACTTCATTGGATTACTTTTTAGATAAAGCCATTGTTTATTGCTGAGAGACTAAACTGTTAGCGTACCTACGAAACTGTAAATTATCAAATTATTTTTATTTATTTTATTATTTTTATATAGGTATCATTGTTTTTAATTTGTAAAAACTGTAATTCTTATTACACGATTATGTCTAATGTGAAATTTCCTTCTTGAAAACTTACTCAATTTTGGGCACCTTATATTAATTAGCAACACTGAATCGCCGGTGCCGTCCTCTTTCAGTTCACAGATAAGTTGGTAGGACTGTACATCCGCAGGTGGTGCTGACATCTGTCAAGAGAGCATTTCACGTCTAAATCACGTCACCTTTGAGGTGAATTTCAGTGACGTAGCCACACTGGCCACCTATCTAATTACTGACTAATTTACAATGGGGATGTTGACTGGGGATAAAAAATGGTTTAGATAAAACGCATTAAAGCTGGGCTCGCTACGTCATAAGTCGGTATAAAATCTATCGGGCAGTGACGTCATGCCATATTTTAACGTATTGCCTTCTCAATGTGTTGCCGTCTCTTGATTACCTACGTAAAAAAAGAAAATATACGGGTCCAATTTTTTTTCATAACCTACCTGACGAACTAAAAAAAAATTGGTCGACATCCCAACTTCGTTAGTCTCGTAGCGAGTTAAGTTCAAGTAGGTAGGAATCTTTGAAAACGTCAGTTGAGAATTGGGCATTTTGCGCCTAAACCGTTCAAAAGAGACAGTTTTTCATTGTGTAGTATCAAGTATTAAAGAAGTCAAGGAACTTAACTTGCTAATACAAATGTAAGTCAGCTCCTAGGGACATACGTGTTGATCGAAAGCATATGTCACAGTGTTTCTACACCTCTCTTATCGTAGGTCTAATGGAAGCCGAATACAAACACAATAAAAAAGAAGCACTTTTGTATTGTGCTGTAAGCATAAGCAGCTTATAATGTTCCCTATAATAGGACACAAGCCTCCTCTCTGTGAGAGGGAGTGCGCCGTAATCCACCACGCGAGCCCAGTGCGGGTTGGTAGATTGTCACATGTCTTCGAATATTTGGTTCTAGGACATGTCGGTTTCCTCACGATATTTTCCTTCATCGTTTTGAGGGCAGCACTACGTCCAGTCCTCCACATAATTACTTTTAAGTGTGTTGTGTATGTAGAAGTTAAGTCAGTAAATAAATCTATGCATCCAAGGTTATAAGACCAGAGACTATGATTAAACAATGCAGTCAATTTAACTGCTTACGTTGTTGCAGTCATGTATTCTAACTACTTAGCCTTCATTATTGAAATTTTCCTCAATCATAGTAATTTTCATTAGCTAAGTTATGTTACCACTCACCATTCTGATTTCGTCTGAATTACGCATGGCGGTTGAGATGCTTGAACGTCCTTTTTGAAACACGGACAAATCTACAAAAGTAAAAAGCGATCACACATTTTATCGCAGGCTCATGACGTGTTTTACTTTATTTTTTGCATTTTTTGTGCCTAGAGTACACTGGAAATGCCGTAGATGTCGCATTTTCATTTTACTTTATTCGTTAGGGACAAAAAACAGTACCATACTAAAGAAAATACAAGAAATCCTTAAACCAAAATAACAAACATGTATTTTTCATTTGCTCATAAAAATACATTAAAAAATCTTCAATCAAAACGAAGAAGACCGCTCAGTCAGTTTCCCGAGTAGTTACAGGTACACGTTACTCCAGTCATGTTTTCAAACTATTTAACCTTAATTATTTTCCTTTGTCATAATAACGCATTAGTTTCGTTAATGACGTCTGTTACCGAATCACTGGAGCACGTAGACCTACCTTATTGGGACTAATGATGTTGCATATCAACATGGATTTCACACTATTGCAAGCTATTAACCATTAAAACTAGTAAATACCTTGTCGACTTTAATGCACACTGGGTAAATATGCATGCAAAAATGAATATGTCTGGTCTTGAAACTTTTTTAAAGTGTAACTGAACTAGCAAACCCAATGTTAATACAATTTGGCTATGAGATAGTTTGATAGCTGGAGTAGTACTTTTGCCCCAGAATATTGATAAAATAAAGTGGAAAGATACGATTCTACATTTTATTTATTGGTAGACGGAAACGTAGGTAGTGTTGATGCAAATTTTGGATATACATATACATATACTACTTACACGGTTATACTAAACCCGCGTTTTTATTTTGCAGATTTATAGGCATTGATGATGCACGATTGATCGTAGTTTTCCGAACAAAATGCCATTGATCTGTAAAACATTATTGCTCCTCCATGTTGTAACAGGAGAGGTGAGTAAGAGATTATATTGGCCAGATGAACAATTCCTTTTAGTTGCACCATCATTCTAATATTCTACTGCGCCTGGACACGTGGCAATCAGTTTCAAAGCGTTACGTATTCCTACAAAGACTTTCAACAGGATTGACATGAGCTTTTTGGTAGCTTATGTCTGTCCCATACATTTTTCACTTGTCCATCTAACTTATTGCTGATAGAAGTTCACTTTGTTTTGGCCCTCAGTTGATTTATGAACCACTCGAAAAATAATTTACTTTTACTAAGAAAATGTTATTTTAGGTAATATATGTACTTCATAATCTATACAGTACCTGCCTACACTTGATCATAAGTGATGACTGTTCCTTCAATGTCAGTCATGTCATGATTCCGCACGTTATGCGCATGAGTCCAAGATGTGTCCTCTTTGAGACAACATATATCAATAACTTCCTTAGTTTATGATATAGGTAGTAAATTTTGCATGTTTGAATAGTGACACTTTGGCTTTTTGCCTCTTAGCAGTATTAAATTATCGTTTTGCACTATCCGTGCATTTTTATGTCTTTGGTTTTATTGGATGGTCAAATAGTTTTGTGTCTGCATAAACAGTATGCTATGGTCTTACTAAGGCAGTAAGACCTATCTGACGTTGTGGACAAGTTAGTTGTTCCGCTGAAAAATGCTGAGTTCGGCGCCAAAATACGAAATGGTACCTATAAGTTAGTTATGATAACAACTGTGATGTGTCACTTAAAATCAGATTAAGCGACCGAATTTTTTCACACAATTTTATTTAGATTTCAGCTTCGCTCATAAATGAAATGTTTCTTTTGATGCTTGATCTTTGTTTCAAAGCAAAAAAAAAAAATGTAACAAAGTCAACATGTTGAAAAAAGAGAACAATATTTTACCTATAGACTTTGTACAACCATTTGTAAATTCTAACTAATATTATAAATGCGAAAGTGAGTTTGTTTGTTTAGTTTTTATGCTATAAGAGCGCTTATCCTAAAAGTTGCCAACATCGCAAATAGCTGTCAAATATTTCGCTGTTTTGATTAATTTGGCAATATTACTGTATGGAAATATGAAATGTGGCTAACTACTGAACTAAAATATTGATTATGAAACGCAATAATTGATATCGTAACACCGAATTTTTAGTTTTAGATGTTTTCTAAACGCCTTTTTTACATCTAAAACGGTTACAAAATCAAACTCAATGTTATAATTGCAATTCATTATTAATATTCTAGTTCGCTAGTTAGCCACATTTCAAATTTCCATACAGTAAAATTGCCAAATTAATCAAAACAGCGAAATATTTGACTTCTATTTGCGACGTTGCCCACTTTCAGAATAAACGCTCTTTCGCTTAAACGGCTGAATGGATTTGGATGTTTGGCACTTGGGTAGACCATGACCTAGGTTAGGACATAGAATACTTTTTATCCCGATATTCCCACGATAAGAGAAAATTGTTTTGGCATGTTGTGCAATCTGTGATACAGAGACTTTGTGGAGGGAAGTATATCATCTAGGAACCAATGCTCTGAACCTTAGATAAAATTCTAAGGAATTGGTAATTATTTTTAGCTTATGATGATGTACTTCATGCTTTTCTAACTACGTAATACTGGCCTATATTACTTTTTATCCCAATATTCCTAAGTGATCGATACCTATGCAGGTGAAACTGCGGGGCGCAGCTAATAATACAATACAATTTGCACCAGGATTTTAAAGGGCGTAATATTTTATTCGTTTGGCTAAAAATTGTCTGCACACTAGTGAACATTTTGCGAAATCAATATTTTAATGACTTTTTCCTGAAATCTATCTAAGCAAATTGTTTTTCTCCAATACCTCGTCTACCCAAGTATTTTTTTTATGCGTCTATAATTATTTAGAACACGCAACGAAACTACGTGGCTACGAGTTTCTAAGTTCTATCGCGCAGTAAATAAAATGGGTGTGACTGTACAAAACAATATACCATACCTACCTACCTTATCGAAGGGCATCAGATTATAGATAACACCAAAAGTACTTTACTTAAGTACAAAATAAAGGTACTACACAGAATTTTCATTCCCGTCGAGGCAACATTGTTGCTAGGTCACAATCACAACGAGTAATGTAAATCGGAAGAATCTCGAAGTCTGCAGTCGCACGCGCATTGCACGCGGTATACGAATGTTTTTGTTTAGAGTTGAGTATGTGTGAGCGTGTGCGTGAGATTCGTATCGTGGATTGTGTTGAGTGGTCGGTTCATGAGAATTGAGTCTTACGTGAATACGCAGGGCAACATAAGGTCAGGGCAGTGACGACTTTGGAGTAACTTTGAATATAGCATGAGGACCTACCAGGCAAGCATAATATCAAGGCTAGTGGTAGTGACTTCGCATATTACGAAAACATGTTGTAATTTTCAGTAGCGGTTATTTCGGGAGCAGCAAGCAGGAGCTTTGGTCACATTATGTGGAAAAAAAAAACCATACAAAAATCAAATTAAGTAGTGCAGCTGTGCACTCTAACATATTTTAATACGATACTCTAATTCGTTTTTGAACTTTTGCGTAGAGTACAAATTCTATCAATTTCAGTCGTATTTAAGCTTTTCATTATTCTAAATCTATTTAATTTTTCCATAACGACAGATTCTTCTCAAGTCTCTTCTAGAACCCCGTCGATTACGTCCAAAACAACAACATTAACATCAATTCACCGACTACCACTAGTATTTCTGTATCTCATTTCGTTCACAGTTTGTGTGTCAATGTTCTTGCGCAGGTGCCTGGTGCGGGCGCGGCTGTGACGTCACATGCGCACGCGGCGATCGCGTGGAGCGCACGCCCACCGCCACGCAATTAAAATGCTACGAGCGTTGTGCCAAAGTGTGTGTTTTCTGTGACATTGGTAGACGGTAAGCAGACGATTTTTGGCTATAGATTAGTGGAAGGTTTTGGATAACTGTTGGAATATTTATAGGCTCAGGTCCGTCCGTGAAGAATTTGTGCGTATTCTTGTAGCAAGAAGTAATGAATGCCAAGTCATCTAAATTTAAACTAATATTAAAAATAGAATTTAATTATTATCATTTAATTTTTTGTATTATATGTTTGTTTGTAATGGATAAACTCAAAAAATACTGAACCGATTTCACCAAAAGAAAGCTACATTATCAACGAGTAGCATCGGCGTATTTTATTTTTCAGTAAAATTTGAGATCCCTGCGAAAATTGCAATAATGTAACCTAGGGTATAAAAAATTTGCGCATAAAAGTCATTATTTGGCGTGCGCTGCGAAAACTATTGATGATACCTACATAAAAAAATGAACTATTTAAATAAAGTACTCACATCATTAATCAAAAAAAGTCCAAGAGACTGTAAGTCACAAAAATCGTTCTATTTAAATCTATTGTTTTATTTTCTTGTTCTACTCGAGATTATTATCTTTTTTTTATATGCACGTGTTTCTGTGACAAATAAACTTATTTTTCTTTCTTTATGTTCATATCTATGTATTTATTCTTGTATTTTATAGTTATATCAATCCCTTATGTTGCACCTGCCATGTTTTGTCTCTGCATCACCCTAAGGTTGACTGGTAGAAAATGCATCAGGCATTAAGTCCGCCTTTGTACGGTTTTTTTTACTTTTGCACATAGTTTAATAATTAAAGAATTAATAAACCGAAGTACCTAACAGCGCAGGCAGCGATGCGAAGGAAAAAGACATTTCACGTAGACGATGTCGCGGACGGAAGCTAGTCATACATATAATCTGCGTTCCCAATTAATTTGCCAAACATGTAAACAAACACGAGTTTTAGGAAAAACAACTGTAATGCATAGGCATAACAGTTGTTTTTCCTTAAACTCGTGTTTGTTTAAGACTCACATACAAATGTCATAAAAAATATGAAATAATTAATAAAAACTACTACTTCAGATTTTTTATGACTTTTTCAACAGTGCTAGTCAGTCTAAAATCAACTTTATTTGCATAAAGTTGATGTTTGTCTAAGTGGAAAAATCGTGTTTGTTTACATGTTTGACTAATAAATTGCGAACGCACATTAAGTACTTAGCAACAACGAAAGACACTTTTATAGAAGTAGGTATGATACCATTAAAAAAAAGTGGCTCATTATGGCTAGCAGTGGGATGACGAACGAATGCTTTGGTTACTAAGGGAAAATGCTAGAATAACGATGAAGAACTAATAATGTGTCACAATTGGATTTGTAATGTCCAATGAAGTAATATTAGTACTCGTATATTCTTATTTTGTCAACGTGTTTTCATGAACTTGTCCTCATCAATGTCATTGAAAGACAAAAGGTGATTGCAGAGTAAACAACTTAAATGTAACGTAGATTGTACTGTAGAGGCTTTACTCCATATCGTTTTAGAATGCAACGTCCGCGAGTTCAAATAGATAGAATACATTGATATATTAGTATAACAATGCTTGAATACGAGAAAAACATTTGATTCATAATAAGAATAGAAAAAAAAAACAGAAGACTGTCGCCCCTTGGGCTGTCGAACGGGCGATTATAAAATATAGTATTATACAGGTTGAATTTTTTTACCTCACCTGGAGGGAAAGTACTCTAAATATTGGAGATAGAAGATTTCACTTAAATTAAAACTTTCCTTTATTTTTTAAATGCGTGTTAAATGTGAATATTGAAAATCGTAGTGTGAAATCAGTTCATAACTCGTTTAAGTTTAAAACTCTAAAGGGGTGATTTGATTATTTGAATCCAGGTATTGAAATGGTTATTAACATAGGCAGTGGTGATTCTGCTGTTAGGGACCCGAGCATTGAATCCATCTCCAACCAACAGAATGGAGCTCATTTCGAGCAACAAATTTGTTAGTTTACTAAGTTTTTCGTTCAATTAACTTAAGTAAAGATTTTATGATTTTCCTTTTATTGAATGTATCATTTTTATTAGAGAGATTTGATCCTTATGATTGACCCTATCGATTGATGCCATAAAAGTACAGGGTGTTATTTTTTCCGATTCTAGCCGGTTTGATTCCAGAGTGTGGTAAGTGAATTTTCGAAAATCTTTGATGTAGATTTGTTGCTTTAAAAAAATAAAGGAATGTTTTGTTTGAGTAAAATTTGTAATTTCCCTCTGAGCTTAAAAAAATCCACTGTATAGCTCTAATTCTAGGAATACCTATCCCATACTTGATCTATAAAGTGTTTTATTCGTCCCGGTACCATAGACTAACACAGTGTCTACAGTCATTTATTGTTGCTGGGGAGTTTTTTGCGTCACTTCTTCTTCCTAACTAAAGCACTAGAAAGTGGTGAAGGGCGGGCATTTTGGGGAACTGTCATAAGTAATTTTGACGTTAAAAAAGAGCTGATTCTCAGCCAAATTTGAATAAATGAATTTTGATTTTATTTTTGGTCTCCCCTTTCATTCATCAACATTTGGTTCCTTGCTGTACAACCACTATGAAACTTGCAGTTCATTTGGGTACCACACAGTAGTCTGCAATTTCTTAACACTACCTCAACTAGCTGTATAATATTAGGCTCTAGACCAGACACTCTAGTCTAGTGTGTGTCGTAATCTAACATACCGACATGACTGAGCATCACGACTTTGACATATCAACAGCGAAGGATATGGCTAATTAACTAAGAAGGTTTTAATGTTTCAGTAAGATATTGTATATTCATGTGGCTGTGTGTGGTGTGTGACATTAAAACCTTTTTGAATACGGGTTAAAGGTTCTGGAGTGGCAACTGCGTACCGGAAGACGTAGCATTGGAAGGTTTCCCACGAGGTGAACTGATTACCTTGTGAAGGCCTTAAAAAATCTGCAGGTGCGAGAAGGACAGAACTGGCCGAAGTGGCGGTGCTTGTATTCTTCTTCTCTTTCGCGCCATGTTGCCCTGGGTCTGTTCTAGTCTCATCCATAATGTCCATAAATAACAATAAATAAGATTAACATGCTGCTAATATCAATTCCTCTACAAAGCATGCGGATTCATAGCAAATGCAAGGGAGGACCAAGGACAGATGAAGAAGTTGACGTTGATATGATCAAAAATTCAGAAATTAATGAAGATACAGCACAGGAGCACTGGCTTACAAAATGCCACTGAACTTGGCCAGGTGAATCATATTTAATGCAACAAAAAGACGACAATTTGCGTGTGTATTTTTAACTTAAAGTTAAATTGATAACTGTAAGTGAGTCATCGGTTATATTTATCTTGAATTGTTCAAGGACACATTGAACTCTTCACTAATGAATTGAGTAAAAAGACAAGCTGGTTAAATATTTTCTTATTTTTGTTTTTATTAACTGAAGATAAGCCCGTTTGTCAACGACGACGTTTCTCAAAAGTAACGCTCATAATTTGCGTAGCCTTTTCCCAACTATGTTGGGGTCGGCTTCCAGTTTATCCGGATGCAGCTGAATACCGGTATTTTACTAGGAGCGACTGCCTATCTAACCTCCACAACCCAGTAACTGGGTAAGACGACAACACTTTGTAAGACTGGTTGTCAAGACTTTCGGGCTTCTCACTACCCGTAACGACTGTCAAAGATCTGCAAATGGTAGCCGAGACTGATGGCTTAGCGCGCTTTTCAAAGCACGGAAGGGTTTCAGTATGTAATGTATGGTTCCGACATCTCATCCACGGACCGACTTCGGCAAGCATAGCTTAACCTTGAAGATCGACTCGTGCGGTTGTTATTATTAGCCACGAAAAGTAACCCATCAAAACTACATAGTTAATGACGCGTTATGAAGTGGAAACATGTACGAACCGCCATTGAAATACTATTAATAAATGTTGTGACATTCTGGCTACTCATTGAAAATATGAGTTTGTAACTTTTCAGTAACTTGGTGGACGATGGGCCTAACATTACTCTGCAACTGACATTTGCAGGACCAACAAAAAAAGCAGTTCTGGTGGAGAAAATGTCGAAAGTTAACTTGCATTTAGTACTTACTTTGAAAAAAGAGAGCAAAGGTGACATGAAAAGAGTGTTTCCCCTGCAGTGCAGCGTTCATTTAGGTCCAAGTTGAGACACATTCGGCACTAGTCGTACCAATACAAAAGATTATAAAATTGAAACACACGAAGGACAAAGAAACGAAGCGATGAAAACGTAAAAACTAAATGATTAAATGCACAGTGAAATGGAATCGAACTTAATCAAACTAAAAAAATGTACCAGGTATCTGTAGGTGAAGTAGCTATAACACTTCTACATGTGACTGTTACTAACCGCTTCACGCTAATACTGTCTGAAGTCCCCTCTCCGTAGTTTATGGTTTCCTATTGAGAGCAAGGTTGTCGGGAACCTAAATCAACACCTACAGCAACAAATAAACGTAGTGTTATTACTGTTGTGTAATTTCCATTGATTTACAATTTGGTTATATTGGTAAGTATCGTGTTTCATTGACCAAATATTTTGGATTTATTTAGTTATCTCAGATCCTTATACACCTCCTTATTACAGTTGTGCAATCAATCTGCCTAACCTTTTTCTCAACTATGTTGTGGTTGGCTTCCAGTCGAACCGGATGCAGCTGAATACCAGTATTTTACATTGAGCGACTGCCTATCTAAACTCCCCAACCCCGGTAATAACCTCTTAAGACTAGTTGTCAGACTTTTGGGCTTCTGACGACCAGTAACGACTGTCAAAGATCCATGGAAGACAGCCGGGACCAACGGCTTAACGTGGTTTCCGAGGCACGGAGGAGTCTCGTTATGTAAAGATGGTCACCCATCTTCGAACCAACTCCGGCAAGTGTAGCTTAACCTGATCGATCGACCCGTGCGGCTGTTATTATTTCCGTTTCGTTCGTTCGTTATTCGTATTGCCTACTCAATGTATTGCCGTAATCTTTTGACTACGTAGAAAAAGAAAAAATACGTGTCCAATATTTTTTAGTAATCTACCTAACGGACAATTTTTTTTTTTGTCAAGATCCCTATTATTTACAACAATCATTAGGTACCCGAGCGATAGATGATCGCAATATATTGTTATTAACAGACCAGAGGACTTCCATCGTTCCAGTCTTCTCATAGGTTACGATAGCCAGCCTGTTTCAGACTCAAGGGCTTCTAGCACTAATGAAGCTCAGTTAAAAACCTCAGCTTATCATTTGTCATGGTATGCAGGGGGCGTTACTCCACTGACTTATCCGTTATCACACAGCTGTTTTGTAACATTCCCCTCACATATTACGCCAGCTGCTAAGTTGGTACCATAGATATATTGTTTTAAATAATCTATGGTTGGTACTAATGTTACATCATCATTTAAAAATAGTCATAAATCTATTTGTGATTATGAAGTCAATAGGAAAGAAGATATTTGAAAGAAACGGGTCAATGAAGTTATGAGCAGTTATGCAGTTGCATGGTGCAGTTTTTCGTTTAGTCAGAAAACACAAGCTAAAAATATAGCGTGATCCAAGGATTTATTATGATATTAAAGTTTCTGAGTTGGTTCGTAGAAGCGTAGACGCAATTATTGGAGCCATAACATTCAATGGTAACGAACTAGAACACACATTAAGCGCGTAAACAGTCTTGAAAATAACAGCAGAACTACCAACACACTTTTCTTCGTAGGTTAGTTGAAGAGTAAACAATATTCGTCGAAAACTAAGAAGAGGTGTAATCATGACGTCATCAGCAGATGTCTGCCATAACACTAGAGACTGGTTGTTTACCTGTTACACGATACACAAGAGATAAATTATTCTAGATCGGTTTTACGGTATTTGTGAATGGTATTAGTGTGAATTTTGGAGGGAAAACCCGGAGTTAAGAAGAAATAATCTACTATAATGGTGTTCTTCTTCGTATTCCAAACATTTTACTGCCAAAATATGAGAGATGAGTTCCTCTTTCTGAGAGAACTGTTGTCGGATTTTCGAGAATCTGAAATTCAAGAAAATCCCACAACAATTCTCTCAAAGACAGGAACTCATTTCTCCCAGATATCGTAGTACTTCTCTTGCAAGCTTTGGTTAAATCTAACAAAATAACAATATGTTCAACAAAAGACTGTAACATTATTATTACTATTGTTGTTAAAACATTATTTTCACTTTTGTTATTTATTCTTTTATGTCTTTACTCCCAAAGACAAAGTTGAAAAGAAATGCTGCTTGGCAACAGAAATTGTAAAAGGTGGTAGAACTACTCGGAAATAACTTTTTTACAAACAGTTCTACTACTACAGTCCGGCCGTCGAGAGAATTTGTGTTCTTGACAGCTGTCAGTTTCATACTAACGAATATGTGTTTTACGAATATGATCCTTAGTATCAGTTATTACTACTAGAAGTTATCCTACTGACAGATATCAGGAGCGCATTCTTTCGACGGACGGACTGAAATAGCTCGTGGCTTCTTTTACGAGGTAGATTGCCCTAAAAGACACAATATGTAAAATTATTCACTGGTGTACAAGCCTCTTAGCGACTAATCTTTAGACTTTATAATTGAGGAGGTAAACGTGTTATTTTCTTTAAATGTGCTCCTTCACAGAATTTCCTAGAGATTTATTCAGCACACGTCTTGCAAAGAATACAAATATGTTGTTATTTACCTATTCGCCAAAACACTCGATGTACCTCAAGGCTAATTTGAAAAATAAAAAATAAAATCGTTGTTCTGTCTAAAATACCTACTTTTTTCTTACATATATATTTATGTCATTTTGTATGCGATGGACACGCCCCCTTTTACGTAGGACTTAAACATATTTAACTGTCAGACCTCTACCTAGCAATTATTCATTTTTGCCTGTGTTGATCAACACACCATAATCTTTTGATTCTTGATATTATCGGTATTGGTATCGATATCGGTCAAAGCCAATCAATATAAACCGACATTTCATTCCTACAGAAACTTCAAAACTCATTTCATATCCCCACAAAAACCGACTCACAGGCTCACCAGTTAAAATTCCATTAAAAATTTCAGTTCCAAAGTGCATAGTATCGGATTCGAACCAGTGTCCCTCCGCAACGTCACGGAGGGGAGTGGTTGCACGCCTCGGCTGCGTGCGCGCAGATCACGTGCCGGCAATGTGTAGTACATTGAGCCACACCGTCTTGTTTTACTAACGTTAAGTATTAAATTACTTTTGAATAGTCATGAATAGTTTGTTTTTAGTATTTATTTACGTTAGTTGTTGAATTGTGGGTGTATTTTAGCGTATTATGCAGGGTTTGTTTCCGGAAATTTAGATGGGCGTGACGATTTGACTGTGTGGTTTTCTGGCAAGGACACACTCGTACACTATAATTTAAAATAACATATAACATGACATAACATCAAGGCTTGTTTCCCCGTAGGCTCAGGCAGAGGTGTACCACGTAATATGTACACCTCCTGTAAGTCCTATGTAATAGGGGGTGAGCCTATTGCCATCAATCGGGCACAAATCCAGACTACGGGCTGCTACCGAGAAATGCCAAATGAAAAAACCTAATCACACTTTTCCCGACCGGGGAATCGAACCTCGTGCTCAGCAGAAGCGCGAGCGCGCGTAATCCTAACTTAATATTATAAATGCGAAAATGAGTTAGTTTATTACGCTTTCACGCAAAAACGGCTGAACGGATTTGAATGAAATTTGACACATAGGTAGACCATTACCTGGAAGAGGACATATGATACTTTTTATCCCGGTAGTACCATCCCGTGGGATAATTTCCGACATGCATGCAGGCGAAGCCGCTGGCGAAAGCTAGTTTTATATTAAATATATGTAAATGCTTAATGTAACTCTTTATGACTCTGTTACTACTGTACCTACTGTAAGCTGTACTAGTACGGAGCGGAGCGGAGTGGGGTGCGTCTTCGTGGATGGCGTCTATCTATATATGTAGTTCTGAAAATTTGGCACATGCAACTTACCTCATTTATCATGTGGGGGATAATTATAGCAACGCATTGCACTATAAATAATTACAAGGCGCTTCTACTAATGGTAATGAAACAGTAATAAAATCTATTATCGTACTTATCTACTCATTCATGAAACTATTATTAAACATGGAACTTGCAGATTGAAGAACCTGAAAGAGCGTTTGACTTGGGATTTATTAGGTCATACACGAGACTTTCGTTGATTTATATTATTATTTGTATCACTAAAGCGTCTATCAGGTTTCCTGAGGATGACGCCCCGGGTGTCGGGAGTCAAGAGCCGACTTCCGGCCACCGTAGGCGCGGGCTTGCGGACGGTGAGTAATGGGCAGCTCGCCGTCCGATAAGGACCAGGCCCGTGTCGACGGCGCACAGTGGATCGTCCCCATACAAGAGGTCGGACATAGAATTAATAATTGAAAAAATATTTAATTGAAAAAAATGAAATATACAGTTGCATTACTCTATTATGGAACTACAAAAAATGTTACTACAATTTTTTTATTTGACCAGTACTTTATGAGCAATTCGATGAAAACTGTTATTTTTCTATGGAAATGGTCACAAAAATGTCTGTATCTCATGATTCCCTCCTTGTTTCGATTTGCGGTTTTCACTACTGTTATTTACCCATTTTATGCCACATTTTCTTCAAGGACACATGGTGCCCCCAGCGACCCCCTTCCGAGATATTTTGCTTTTAGTAACTATACTTTTTATTGTATAACTGATGAAATGGAGGTACATTAAGTATATTCATTACTGAGAATAAGTCATCCCTAAGTAGTTCCTTAAATAACAGGTGCATTTGCGATTACTTTAATGACTTATGAACGCTTCTGTTGCCATACAACAAAAGCGTTAATGAGTCCTTAAGTAAAGATTACCAGTACTTGCTTAATCTAATTAGTTATTGTAATTACTATGTTAACAGCCCTTAATCTCTGCATTGTGATTGTCTAATGCCATTATTAGCTTATCAAATTCATTGCTAGTTGCCTACTTGCTGCCCTATATATTTGAGTGTGTTTAGCAAATGTAATTCAGTTGTAATTATAACTTCTATCAAGTGTTGTCATCATGGCTTTCCGTGGGTTTTCTACTTATCTAGATCTTTACGTTGCTCTTCGTAATCATAAAGATCTTCGTGACTATGACAATTTATTTAATACATTGAAGTCGAGTACTAACGTCCAGTTAAGTGAAAGTGATGTGACGGATCTCAAGAACTGGTGTCGACGATTTTGCTATAGGGTTTACACCAAATGGGTGCAATCAAGAAGGACAGTCGACAGGTTCATTAACAAGAACGGAGAGTGGTTAAATTCCGATATCGTTTGGCCAGATTGCTTTAAAGAAAATGTTGTTGACACTGAAGAAGCAAATGAAAATGAGGCAGAAGAGGTAGTCATTCCATCAAAATCAGATGCATCAACTTCAACATATACATCTCCTCGCAAACGCTTTGAAGATTTATCGACTAGACACAAAAGAAGACGTGTTAATGAAAATGTTGCTAGTTGCAGTCGTCCGGATGAGCTTTTGCATACTGTTGAAAGTATACTTAAGTCTGCCGGAAAAAATGATATGGCCAGAATAATGAAAAATTTGCTGGAAAATCCTGAACACGTCTCAACAGTTTTAAATGTCCTGGAAACTAAGCAGAATCCTTCGCTTCGTGAAGTTCCTACTCACAAAGCACTTGCTCTTTACGTTTACTTGCAGTTATCCAAATGGCGTTACATCACACTTCGGGACTTTAGTTTAAAAGAAGGTCATGCGAAATACCCAAGCTACTACTTGTTAGTTAAAGAAAAGCTTAAATGCTACCCGGCAAAAGAAGACATAACTGTGACTGAAACTTCCGCAAAGATACGGATCCAAGCCCTCCTTGATCTCACAGTTAGGAGGCTGATCGATTCACTTGAATCAAATTTTGATGCTGGTGAACCACTTGTGCTTCACAGTAAATGGGATTTTGATGGAGCTTCAAGTCAAAGCATTTACCATCAAACGACAACAACAAGTGAACAAGACTTATCCAGTGTATTTATGGCAAGTCTTGTACCGCTTAAGTTAGTGACTTCTAGTGGAAGTATAGTGTGGCAGAATGATCGGCCATCGTCAACCACATATTGTCGCCCGATTTCATTTACATTTATGAAAGAAACGGAAGCGAATGTTAAGGCTGAAATGGAAATATTTCAGACCGAGATTCGTGAACTGAACCCGACTGATTGCGGCAATGCTACTGTTACTCACAATCTATGGCTAACCATGATTGATGGTAAGGTACATTCAATCATATCTGGTACATCGGCAGCAGTGTGTGATTTGTGCAAAGCTCGCCCAAGCGAAATGAATAACTTGGAAGAAGTGAGAGCTAAACCCGTGAATACAGATTTATACAAGCATGGATTTAGTTCATTGCATGCTTGGATTCGGTCTATGGAGTGTTTATTACACATTGCTTACAGAATGGACATAAAATCATGGCAAGCAAAAGGTGACGAAAATAAAAAAAAAGTTAAAGATAAGAAAGAAGCCATTCAAGAAGCTTTCCGAAGAAGCACAGGCTTACTTCTAGACGTTGTTAAGCAGGGTAGTGGCAATACAAACACTGGAAATGCTGCAAGAAGGTTTTTTGCAAACCCTGAAACGACTGCGGAAATTACTAAATTAGACGTTAATTTAATTAGAAGACTCGCCGTTATTTTGCAATGCATTTCCTCAGGCAAAAAAATTCAAGTCCAAAAATTTAAATTATATTGTGATGAAACAGCAAATTTATTCGTGGAATTATATCCATGGTATAACATGCCAGCAAGTTTACACAAATTGCTGATTCATGGATCACAGATAGTGGACCACTTATCAGTAGTACCTATAGGTTTTTTGTCTGAAGAAGCATCTGAAGCAAGAAACAAGGATTTTCGTAAATTTAGAGAATATCATACACGAAAGCATATCTTCTCATAATCTGCTATTATCTTCCGATCCTCTTCTCACCAGCTTACGACCGAAGATGACAAATAAAGCCAAAAAGTCTTCATTTAGTGAACTAGACGATTTACTCATAGTTGATCAGAGTGAATTGGAGTTCATTGACGTTTCAACTGATACACTTGTTGCATGTAGTGACGTTGAAGAAGATGATGACGATAATAATGATCATGATGTCGTTATTGATGAAGATGAAGAAAATATAGTTTAAGTCTTATAGTACCTAATATTATTATTAACAAGCAGTTTCTTTGTTAATTTCTTGTTTTTGTGTATTTTTTTTTTATTCTGCTCTTTTTTTGTTTTGTGTTATGCCACACATCGGCCAATAAATGTTTTTTTTTTTTTTCTATTGTTGTTAGTAACTAAATGGGTACATAGTTGTTTTATTTTTAAATTATTTTTACAGTGCTATATTATTTAAATAAAAAATATTTTTATACCTACATATTTTCTTATTGATCATAAAACTCTATTTCTTTTCGATGTGTTATTGTAAATTCGACTCAGTCATTACTAAGCTAATGATGACATTATCCAATCACAATGCAGAGATTAAGGGCTGTTAACATAGTAATTACAATAACTAATTAGATTAAGCAAGTACTGGTAATCTTTACTTAAGGACTCATTAACGCTTTTGTTGTATGGCAACAGAAGCGTTCATAAGTCATTAAAGTAATCGCAAATGCACCTGTTATTTAAGGAACTACTTAGGGATGACTTATTCTCAGTAATGAATATACTTAATGTACCTCCATTTCATCAGTTATACAATAAAAAGTATAGTTACTAAAAGCAAAATATCTCGGAAGGGGGTCGCTGGGGGCACCATGTGTCTTTGAAGAAAATGTGGCATAAAATGGGTAAATAACAGTAGTGAAAACCGCAAATCGAAACAAGGAGGGAATCATAAGATACAGACATTTTTGTGACCATTTCCATAGAAAAATAACAGTTTTCATCGAATTGCTCATAAAGTACTGGTCAAATAAAAAAATTGTAGTAACATTTTTTGTAGTTCCATAATAGAGTAATGCAACTGTATATTTCATTTTTTTCAATTAAATACTTTTTCAATTTTTAATTCTATGTCCGACCTCTTGTATGGGGACGATCCACTGTGCGGCGCGTTGTGTTCCACGCGCGCCTCAAAGAGATGTCAGCACCAACCGACGGGGTCGAAAGACCAATGCCTGCTGGGGTTGCGGGTTTGTCCGAAAGGGATATCGCGCCCCCGGCACACAGGCAACGGAAGGAACACGGGTGGGTTTTAGTCAGTAAAAGTCTGACACACCCTCTCGCTCTGCCCAGAGCGGGAGAAGTCATTTGATGATTTACAATCCTGAAAAAAAAAAGGTTTCCTGAGGATCTTTTTCCTTCACCGATGTCAGTAATGGCCAAGATAAACTCAGAAAGTACATATGAATAGAAAAAGCCACACAATCTTCTAAACAATACTAAGAAATACAATGTTTAAAGTTGTCACAGAGAAACTGAGAGTAAGGGAGCCGACAGACACATGTTTATAAGTTAGTAGGTGTGTATTGTTTTGCAACTAAAATAGAAACCGGTGCAAAGTCCGCGATCCCGTGCCACACCTCTATATCTAGCGCGGTTATTTTGATCCCGTGTTAATCCCGTTTCCCGCCACTACTCTAGTTTGTACTCAACGGTACAAAGTTTGGACGTAAATAAAAGGTGGAGCGGAAAAATTTGTGGATCAAAATAGTGTGTGAGACTTGATTCTATGGAATTATGTAAACAGATATAAGATTCCGGAATACACATACATAGAGATTTTGATTAATAAACATCACGCCTCTATTCCCGCAGGGTTGGGCAGAGGTGCACCTTAATGTGGGGTAACTACTATTAGTTCCCGACCTGGGAATCGAACCCAGGACCTCATGCTCAGCAGTAGTGCTTGCAACCACTATAGTAACGAGGCAGTCTAGATTAATAAATAATTACAGTTAATGATAATTACACTTTGCCTCCGGTTTGATTTTCGCTAAATTCGTTCAGAAAGTTCATCTTTTTTTTGGCGCAGCCCTGAGGCACACTCCCCATGGATATCGCGGCCCCAGCACACAGGCAACGGAAGGAACACGGGTGGGTTTTAGTGAGTAAAAGTCTGACACGCCCTCCCGATTCGCTCAGAGCGGGAGAAGTTATTTGATCATTTCCCACCCTCAAAAAAAAAAGGCACACTACCCATCAAATTTCTGCTTACATCGTATTTTACACTTTTTTATTCGATTTTAATTTTTTTATCTGCTGTGTGTGTTTTAATCTGTGCTAAATAACTTTATTTTCTTTCTTTTCTTTTTTCTTTCTTTATATTACCGTGGAAAACGTCCTCCTAGTTTCACGTTTCTAACTTAAAGTTACGCTAGTCGGTACTTTTTCCATACAATCGTAGTATGGTGGTTACTCGTCTGTTTTGACGGCGTTCAAAACTTAAAATTATATCTATTTGTCTTGTAATTATCTAGCCCTGCATGGAAGCAGAATTGGAAAAAAAAAATATTGGTTTGGAAGTTATGAGCGTCGCAACTGCCATATTTCAGAACAAACAAAAATAAATAAAGGTAAATAAATAATTTATGTAGTAAAAAAATGGCAAAATCCCGTACAGGGATATATAATTTATTAAATAGTTCAAATCATTTTATTTTGAGTATTTGAATACATCCAGTAGTTTTTCCATAATATCTATACACCGAAAACAAGCGCATAAAATTTGCGCTTGTTTTCGCTATAAATCATCGTATAGTTCACTAAATAAATAAATAAATAAAAACTAGATAAATAAATACTAAATAATTTGACTAATTAGCGTGCATATTAGTCATCAGCCCACCAACGAGCTCGAGCCGTCGTCGCCGTCAATTAGTTGTACCCTTGCGCAAAGGATGCCTCATAAACTCAAATTTTCTTACGTTTTTTGCAATTTTCAGGGCAGTCAGATTGTATCTTGATCAAAATATGATTCGCGACCATATCAAATATATTTTTTAATTTCGGTTAGAATTGGTCTATTGAACGACTTTTTTTTATGAAATCATGACATTTGAGACCAGTACCCTAATTGTGTAATGCACAATCAATTAGAATATGAATCGTTTTGAAACAGATTGCTAATCCATTGCTTCATAAGTTCGAAAAAAAAAATCTGTTCAACAACGTAAATAACGCAATGAATGTTGTTGAACTGTCAAAATGAAACAGATTAGTCGTAATAGTTTACGAAAATATGTTACGTAATCAGATAGCAATTCTAACTTAGAGAGATGAATGATTATAATTCTGTAAATATATATTTGTTATAGTCGGGAATCATATTTTTACCTTTGCTTATCCTAATGTGATTAAGACTCAGCAATGTCAGTCACTTATGGAATTTTATTTGGTACCAATATGAATATTTTACAGAGATTAGAGAGGGTTAATTAGAGTCATGGATAGGAAATAGACGAAAAGTTTGGCCATGTTTGTATCTTCATAATATTATCCGAATCACAATCATGTTAAGAGTAGTTTTAATGGAATGGAGCTTTGACTTTCCCAAAGGTGTTTTTATTCGTGTTTGTGCATATAGTTGTTTTTTTTCAGGTCGTTTTAGCTACCTACTAAGTCCTAATTTGAAAGCCTGAAAAACGAAATAGTTCTTTATTATGAAACTTAGTTACTACGGTGAAGCAAAAAGGAGGCGTATGATTTTGACCGGTAGGACCATATGTATGGGGATATGTATTTTCATCTGTTCCCTCATAACTCCTAATCTACTAATCGTAATTTGACAAATGAGGTATCGTTGGAAGCGTCTTTTTTTTGGTTGGGAAATTATCAAATTAATTGATTGGGTTTTCCTATCAGGAATTTCTTAAGAGCGTTTATCCTACAAGTTGGCAACGTCTCAAATTGCTGTCAAATATTTACCTGTTTCGACTTCTTTGGCAATATTACTGTATGGAAATAAAAAATGTGGCTAACTAGCGAACTAGAATATTGATTATGAAATGCAATAATTCATATCATAACACCGAATATTTAGTTTTAGATGTAAAAAAAGTATTTGGAAGCTTTCCAAATGCCTTTTTTACACCTAAAACGGGAACAAAATCAAATTCAATGTTATAACTGCAATTCATTATTAATATTCTAGTTCGCTAGTTAGCCACATTTCTTATTTCCATACAATAATATTGCTCTATTAGTCAAAACAGGTAAATATTTGACAGTTGTTTGCGTCGTTGCCAACTTTTAGGATAAACCCTCTTAATAGCAGCCCAGAGTCTGGATTTGTGCCCGGTTGATGGTCATAGGCTCGCCCCCTATTACATGGGACTTAAACATAACTGGCGAAATGTCGTGTAGGTACTGCCTAACCCCTTAGGGATTACAAGCGTAATGTTATGTTGTTATTTTAGTTTATACTACGTTGTTACAATCAACGTCAATCACTTTAGTAAATTCGACAACAACAAACATGATGAAATGTTTGTAACTAAAAGCATTGTTTACATTGATTAAATGCATTACAAGTAAATGAATAATATTGCGAAATTGAAGAGTATATCTTAACGCTTACTCATTCTCAAGGTGGGCAGGGAATTCCCTGAGGTTGACGCGACCTAAACAACGTTGCCAACTTACAAGCTGGCTTCAAGAATTTTCTTTAAAGAAAAACAAAATGGTAATTTGTTTTCTTTGGCATTATTTGGGAAAAGAAACAATCATGATTTACAATTTTACAATGGTAAGTGGCATCGTTTTCAAAGCGTTTCGTATATTTACAGCGATTTTCAACAGAGTCGACATAAGTTTTTCTGTAGCTTATGTCAATCCAATATCTACATGTTTGACTTTCGAAAAGCACGTTTAAAACTGTTGGCCCTGCGTCTGATCTCTCTCTGGTCGTGTCGGATTGCCGTCACATCGGACTATGAGAGCGAGCGATTGCACCTGTGTCTGCGCACACATTTGTGCATTATAATATCTCCCACGCCGAAGGTTGGTCTCCAGTGAGATTGGTTACCATGGCCGAAATTTGGTTTGGAGGACTATTATTTTGACTATTCCATCAATGTTATCGCTGATAGGTCTGCTATTGATCTTGAGCGATTTTTTTAAAAACTCGTACGCATTGCTGTCAACAGGTTAACTGCCCAAAAGGCTGACAGCAAATTGCCAAATTGAATGACAATGCTGTTTTATTGACCGAGAAAGATAAACCTTGTGAATTAATATTTATAGGTATCGAACTTTTGGTCAACGTGAGGTAGCTCACATATTTTAATTTTCCTTGCATCAGACGATATGCTTATTCAGCATATTACTGCAATAATATACCTTCTAAATGATACAGTTTTCATGTGACTAGTGCACGCGGTTTAGCCGTGTTCAGTAAGTGCTATAAAAGTACCGAAAAAAATGACACAGCAATTTGATATTTGCTTAGGTAAAACTGACAATATTGACTTTAGGGTAAATAATTGTTTTAATTAAATAAACAAAAATATGTATGTACCTATCATACTGAATAATACGTATGGTAGGCAGGATTTTATTGAATTTTCCTTACAAGAAGACGCGTCTGTATTGCCGCTGCCGGGGCCTCACACCGCGGTTACGATCATTAGGTAAACATGACACATATATGACTAGCTGTTGCCCGCAACGTCGTCTGCGATCCAGAATGGAAAGTATCCTATGTCCTTCTCCAGGTCATAGTCTCTTATGTCGTTCTTCCATGTTTTTTTAGCGTTTTAGCGTGAAAGCGTAACAAATAAACAAACATACATACATACAAAAAACAAACAAACTCGCTTTCGCATAATTATAATATTATATATGTATTTAGGACAAAGACTATGTATGTTTTATCCATGAATTACATATATATAAATATATACATTCTTCAATTTTTTCCAAACGGTAGTGTTTAGTTTTTAGCAGGGGAAGTTATTTGGCTATATGATGATGATTTGATTTTTGGGCTTACCAGTTTATAAACGAACTACATAGGTACTGTAGAGGCTTTGCTCCACATCGTTTTACGGCCGAACCCAATTTAACCTATTTTCAGTAAAAAGACAATCGCTATTGATGGTGAACAGTTTAATTATATCTGTCATTGAATGTGATTCCGTAACATTCCTTATTCTCTGACAGATTATTGGTACGTTGAAACCATAGATGTATGTAGTATCTATCACCAGTATGTCAAAACTGGTCATAGATAGCTTATTGGACTCGGCCGTTAGAATGCAACATCCGTAAGTTCGCTTGAATACGAGACAAACATTTGATATATAATTAGAATTGAAGAAACGGAAGACGTCGACCCCCGGCTTGTCAAAGGGGCGATTATCATAATCTTATATAATAGTCATAATGTTAGTTACCATACTCCTCTGAAACGGCTTAACCGATTTTTATGAAATTTTATATGCATATTCAGTAAGTCTGAGAATTGGCTAATATCTATTTTTCATACCCCTAAGGTAGGTAGGAAGGTGTAGGTAGGGTATGTAGGTAGGTAGGTGCAGGTAGGGTATATAGGTAGGTATGTAGATACGTAGGTAGGGTAGGTAGGTAGGTAGGTAGGTAGGGTAGGTACGTAGGTAGTTAGGTAGGTAGGTAGGGTAGGTAGGTAATAGGTTGGTAGGGTAGGTAGGTGCGCCGTAGATAAGTACATAGTGCTACCCGTGCGAAGCCGGGGCGGGCAGCTAGTAAAATATAATAATGTAAACCGTAGCTCCAATATTTACTTAATCTATAAAGTGTTTTATTCGTCCCGGTACCGTAGACTAACGTAGAGTTTACAGTACTTACCTACACAAGCTAGGCACGTACCTTAAGTAGGTAAGTACGCTAATTATAATACCGATGAATGGCTAGTTTTATTCACCTGCTACAAACTATAATGTTTACTTTACTACGAACAAATTTTCGAAAGTGAGAATTTTCTTGCATAACATTTTCATCCAGTTGCTAATAGACCGCACAGACTAATCACTTCAAATTCCGAAATATTAAATCTGGAAAATACTGATTAAATACACATTCGTTTATTAATTTATGTAACACACTGGTGAGAATTTTACTGATTGACACTGCGATTTACCTGTTTGTTTGATTTTTTTATGTGCAACATCTTCCTCTCGCTTTCCTGCAATCAAAAACAAAATCAAAATACGAGTAATCAAATCTGTGGGAGTGATTTCGTGAAAAGGGACGGAAGTGTGTAACAGGAAGCCGGGGAAGCGGGCGCTATTTGATTTGACCAATGGCAAATAGGCTCAACCATATTATGTCATCATCATCATCACTTCAGCCGAAAGACATCCACTGCTGGACATAGGCCGCCCCCAAATGGGGGGGGGGTTGCCATAATCGCCACGGTTGGCAGGCGGGTTGGCGATCGCAGTATGGTGTTAAAATACATAGAGAACGCTGCTGCCCATTCTCTAGTGCGTCCCTTAGTCGCCTTTTACGACACCCTCGGGAAGAAATGGGTTGGTACTATTCTTTACGTCCGGCACCACACGGAACCATATTAAATGGAACGCGCATAATATGTGTCCAAAACACCTCTACATTTTGGGAGAAAACAATTTAAAACAGCCAAACAATATATATTTATGGTTAAGGACAGATCCGAATACTAAGCTAGTATAAATTAAACTAATACAGAGTACTAAGTATTCCTTTCTAAAACATTAATTTATATTATTTAAAGAACAAACATATTACAATAATATTGTATTAACGTAAAAATATTTTCGCTAAATAATATACTTACACGCTCCTAACAATTACAAAGGTACTTGTCAACTTATATTGTTATGCTTATGTATGCAAAATATGTTTGTTTCTGATTTGTAGACAAGTAGGTCCAAAGGTTGTAGCGTGATTGTCCTCGTGACTACCTTCATATAGATTTTATCTACAGATGGATTATTAAAATTCTAGCAAAAGAAATTTGTAAAGTATTTTTCGGTAATTTTAGCTAGCAAAGATAAAGGGTTTACGGTAATACTGAAGCCCTTTTTGGGGTTTTGTACCCGAAGGGTGTTAAACGGAACCCTATTACTTAGTAATAGGGTTCCGTTTGGCACCTCCGTTGTCCTTCTGTCTGTCAGCGGGCTGTATCTCATGAACCGTAATAAGAAAACAGTTAAAATTTTCACAAATTGTGTATTTTTACTGCCGCTACAAAAAAATAAATAAAAAATTGAATAAAGTTAATAATTAAAGGGGGTCCTCATACAAGAAACGTGTTTTTTTTGGGCGCTTTTTGCTCGATCTTAATATGGTACGGAACCCTATGTGTCTGACCGCACTTGGCCGGTTTTGTTTTTTCTTAGTCTGGAATATTCCACTGATAGGCAAACGCCTCCCCTCCCTTTTTCAGGTAAATAACTATCACTATCAGTACAAAAAAGAAAAAGCAGTAAATAGCAGCTATCAGGATATGAGGTACTTAATTATACCTTGAGTCTTGGTAGTAGACTCACGTATGATAGCAAATTCAGCCTATAATGTTCCCACTATTGGGCACAGGCCTCCTCTCTTCGAATGGGAGGGGGCTGTAATCTACAACGCGAGCCCAGTGCGGGTTGGTAGACGTCACAAGTCTTCTAATTTTTGGTTCTAGGATATTTCGGTTTCCCCACGATGTTTTCCTCCACCGTTTTGAGACGTAAGATACTTATGCCTAAATCCAGCAGAAGCTACATTTAGATATTTTGACAACAAGCGGCTCTTGATATTATTATTTACTTATGAAAATGTGTTATTTTTATCAGCTGTATGCTTTATTATAGAACCCATGTCTGCATTGTTATAATAATTGTTATTATTCATGTATGCGTTTCCTGTTGTGATAGCTATTGTGAAATATGAACAATTACTATTATAATTACAGTATGTTACGAATATTGCCGTATAGAATAACAACATCATTTATATCATTACCAAAGACACACCTATTTTTAAATACCATTTTTTTGTAAGCGTAGAGTTTGATGTTGTTGAACAAAAAAATTGCCTCGATGGTCTAGAGACTGTTGACCATGTTCGAGTCGGGTCGGGCAAAGTGTTATTGAGTTTTTCTTTCTGGAATTTCTCAGTAGTAGCCCGGAATCTCGATTTATGCCCGGTTAATGGCAATAGGTTCGCCCCCTATTACATGGGACTTAAATATAATTCCCGAAATGTGGGTGTACTATAAATACACCTCTGCATAATCCCCCGGGGAAAACAGGCTTGATGTTATGTTAGGGGAACAAAAAAAAATATCAAAGAAGGGCGTGGCAATGAACCTAAAAATAATGCCATTATATTCTGTCGCTGTACACTTCCCTCGTGCGACCAGAAATAATCAGAGCCCATGACGTCATCCCATAACCGGCCGGTCACACCCAAAGGTTTAAAACTTGGTTTATTAAAAAAACCGGCCAAGTGCGTGTCGGACCACGCACAATGAAGGGTTCCGTAGTTGGGATGAATTTATTCCAAGAACAAACTTAATATTGTAGTTGAAAAACATGTTCTCCAATACGGAATGTATGGGATATCATGTTTTTCAAACCGCAAATTTAAGTTGGTGGATTATTACTCGTTAACCTGTAGAGCCTACTTAGCTCTGATAGTTTTCCTTTTAATTTCGTTATATATACTACTGCTGTGAATTTTTTTACAAGTCCAAGTACAACCATTTAGCTAGAAGGGGGGGGCACTTGACTCTAACAAAAAAAATCAGTTAAAAGCTTAATATTTCGCAAACGGATCCCTGAATTCAAAAATGGTTTTGACAAACTCACAATATTTTTGAAAGACCTTTCTAACGATACCCCACAGCATGGGGTAGATGAGAAAAAAAAAAACATCCCCACTTTACGTGTACGGGAGGTACCCTAAAAACAAATTTTTGTCGGCATGATTAATATGTATACATATGCTAAATTACAGCTTTCTAGTACTAACCGTCTCTGAGCTAAGCCGCGGACAGACAGACAGACAGACAGAGGGACATGGCGAAACTATAAGGGTTCCTTGTTTACTACGGAACCCTAAAAATGAATTGTAAAGTCCCAAATTGCATTGCGTTATATTAACTATTGATAACTGCTATTGATTTTTATTAGTATTCTTGCATACGAATTTTAGGAATAAAAAACCTGACATTCGAATACACGGCTAATTGTACGCTGGGTCTATGCAATCTAACCACTGAAAATGCATAATATAAAAAAAATGTAAAAATTTAAATTTCAGGTTTACTATACATCCGTATTTCATGCCCAATGAGTATCTAAATATTCTAGATCGTATGTGTAAAGACGAATATTCAATAGTTCCTCATTTGATTTTTAGACCGCTCAACTTGTCAACGTCCGAAATATAATTGGAGCAATTATGTTTTAAATCTATCATACTTAATTTAAATTAATTTCAGAAGTGAATGGTATCACAACATATCGTATCGTGTCGGTATCGTTTTATCTTTTGTTTTTACTAAAAGCCACTGCTCTATTAGAAAATTTACATCCGCAAACAATACCAGGAACTATCCACGAAAAATTAAAAAAAAAATTGCACCGTTCATGTCTTATCAAAATCATTATCCCTTTTATTTTCGAGGTGACGTCAGACCACGATGGGTGTGCGTGCAGGTCGCGTGGCGCGCGCCTGTAGCCGCCATGCCGCGATTACACGTCAACGAGTTTTTGGCTTAACTAGTGTGACGTACATCATTGATTATATGTTTATTTTCGCAGCTGATTTTCTAACGAGATTGCGATATTGTTTTTGGAAATTCCTTGTTATGGTTATGCGGTAATGATACAAGGGAATACCCACAAAGACTGTCGAAATCCCTCTCTCCATGGGTCTCCGTAGTGTTTACCAGGGAATACCCGTATTAAGTGATATCGGATGTGACGGAATGCCGCTCTCCATGAATGTATATGACTAAAGGATTATGCGTAAAGGCATCGGCGTCCGCCTACTGGCTATACAGCAGAGGTGGCCAACCTGATTACACCCAAGATCTACTGCTTACTGACGAAACCCTGTGCGATCTACCAACTACATACTTCTTGACAGTATAAAGTTATGTAGTATTTTTTATTTTATGAAGAAGGAAAACATGGAATTGAAAATTATTCTTAGTATCTACTTATTTATATTAGTGTGAGCATTACGTCTGAGCATCTTTCGCTAGGTTAGCAAAGTCTTCGGTCTTCGGGTTCTTCAGTCTGAGTCTAGTTGGGAATTGCCAAAGTCATACTTGGGCGTCTCCCTGAAGCAGATGAGTTTCCCTGGCCTCATTAATACGACACTCATTCCTACACTGCCAGCCTGGTCACGCGGGTTTCGGCCGTTTAGCTCGGTCAGTGTTTGGACATTTGATACGACACGACATGCCGCAACAGCCGTGCATTACAAGACTGAATGTGTATGTGCATCGCACAAATGTAAAACTTTTTTGTTTTATTTGCCGCGATCTACTGGACTAATAGCCGCGATCGACCGGTTGGTCACTCCTGCTATATAGGGTCAAATTAAAATAGCTAGCTAAACTCCGCAGACGTTATGGTATCGATATTTAAACATGATAAAGCAAAAAATAAATAAATTGGATATTTTTTTTTTGGGGTTATCAACCGCAGTGTAGTTGAAATATCTGTGAATTTTTGTTGTATAAACTTCACAGACGTGATGTATCAATATCTTATTACCACGGTAAAACCAAAAAAGGCAGATTTCACAACTCATACTTCAAGTAAAAAAGCTAACAGCGGTCGTTAACCCTAAAAAAAAACAACATTTTAATTTATTTATTTGTATAGTAACAATTCGATTAATGATTTACATGTGTCAGTCGATCGTGATCGATAATTTGACAACGATGGTATGTCTGTAAGAACGCTGATCAGTAGTTGCCGCTCACAAACTGGAACTGGATGAGGAAGCTGGTGATACGCAGATGATGAGATGCCTGCCCACTTGCTAGATGTTCCTAGCTTGTAACAGCCAGAGAACTTCAGTATGCCATCTTGAAAATATCGGTCAAGCAACGAGGTAGGCAACAAGTCTGACTTCCCAAATAATAGTTTCGCTCTGATGATCGAGCTCTTCGATTTTCGTCATCATTAACTCACTATGTTTTCGATGATCTAAGCACATGGAATATCTCCTTTCTATAGTCACGACCGTGGCAAAATAAAATCTTTATATTGACACAAATATATCTCTGAATAATAATTTGTGGTCAATTAGTAGCATGTTGTAAATTGTCCATGTTATAAAGTATTGTTGTTGCCAATTTAATTTATTTGTCGAAAAAATATGTATCTTTTGTGTAGCTTGTAAAATGCTTTAGCAAGCTGGATACTAGTGTATGTAATATGGAAATGTACTGTCAAAATTTACCGGAAAACATCATATCAATATCATTACTTATCCGGCTAGGTAAAGGTATCCCGGGTTTGATGCCAAGTGTCTTAAGGTCGCGATAACCGATTTTAATGATATACTGATATATATATATATATATACAGGGTGTTTGGCAGAACGTTGAACATACGAAAATGGTGGATAGGTGGGGTCATCTGCTACTTACTCAGCCCAAATTTTTTTGGCCCTGGCCCACGGGATATTTTTTAAAAAATTTTTTTGTCTTTCTTCTTCTTACACCACTTTCTTAACTTTAAAGTGTAATTTTTATTAAAAATGGGTAAAACAGGCAATATTTAGTATAATTTCAATCGATCATTTAATTTTCACCAACTTTGCAGTATTAAATTTCGTAAAACATTTCACTTTCCGTAAAGGTAGAGTTTCGTCAAAAATGTCCTACTTGAAAAAATTATGACATAACTCTTAAAGTTTTTTTTTTATAAAAGCAAATTACATACCATTAGAAAGCTCACACACTAGGGATGTTTTGCTAGAATTGGAACTCCTCAATCATTTTTTGTTTTTTTTTAAATGCAAGTTGAAATTAAGATTTAAGTATTTTTTACATCTTTCTGTAAGTTTGAGGACTCATAACTTTTTTTCTAGCTAACATCTGAATAAAGCAATAATTTTATAAGAATCTGTCAACATAAAAGATTTAAAAAAAATACTAAATATTGCCTGTTTTACCCATTTTTAATAAAAATTACACTTTAAAGTTAAGAAAGTGGTGAAACAAGAAGAAAGACAAAAAAAAATTAAAAAAATATCCCGTGGGCCAGGGCCAAATAAATTAGGGCTGAGTAAGTAGCAGATGACCCCACCTATCCACCATTTTCGTATGTTCAACGTTCTGCCAAACACCCTGTATATATACTGAAGATCACGTCTAAACGAGTAGTGGTTGTAATTTGGAAAAATATATGTTAAATTAGAGCATTTTCTTAATAACGGAATATATGAATATTTTAGATTATGTTTTTATTACATAGTGAAATTAATTTGTAAAGTTATGTCTAATGCGGATAAAAACTGAGAATCACGCAAAATCTATCAAGCATATTTTTTTGAAACCTTCACCATTTTAAAGATAATTTAATTATTAATCTTTTAATATACGAGTTTTATTAATATACGAGTACCTTTTGTTTTTTGTATAGTAAATTAATAATGCGTCTAATTTGGGATACACGACGCGTTGCGTGAGCTCAGTACAGAACACGCAAGCTAATCACTCAAGTTGACTGAACTACAGCTGCGTCTTTTAATTCTTAAACTCAGCTCGGGAGTACACAACGGTTTCACAGGACTGAATCAGTATTAGTGGTCATCCCATGCCAGGAAAACCGGCTTGTTGAAAATTCTTTTAAAGTTGTGACAGTCGGTGTTGTACCAAGATTTATAAGTAGATAACCGAGCCCGTAATACTTGTCAGATACGGCCACAGATGAATACAGATTGGTTCACTCCGCAAAAATCATTTTCAATCATTAAATTCTTATGTCTTTCGATTACATTACACTCACTGAATAATTGGCCCGACAAGACTGGTCTACCGCGTACTTGTAGCTTCATAACTAAAATGCGAAGTGAACCATCTGTAAGTATTTATCTATGATATGGCAAAGAAAAACAAAACACAGACCGCAACATATCGCACCATCCATATAATAGGATATGTATGGAAGCCTATAGTTGTATATAATACAAAGTTTGATATCCCACTTTTAATATTAGTCGCCATATCATTGGCCCTGTTTAATATGTTCGTTACCTTATACTAGCAGCCATTATTTAGTTTTTATAATTCCTTGCATTTTGAAGGTCATCTAATATAATTATTACTATATTACTATCAAGTGCACCTATAACATAAAACAATTCTGATATAAGAAAGAGAAACACATAAGGATATACAACCTAAACCATGCGCCACCATCGTGATACATTTAAAACATTTGCACAAAGAATATTATTCTGATCTGTTATCATCACTCACCAAATAAATGTATATTTATGTTATTTATCCTCCATTCATGGAACTGATAGTGGAAGCTACCAGAATTATATTGAATCCGGTGTGGTCTCGAAATGTAAATAACAACTTCGGGTGTGGCGACTTTTTCATAATTATTATGAATAATAGCCTATAATGTTCCCCCTGCTAGGGTGTGAGAGGGAGTGGGTCATTATCCACCACGCAGGACCAGTGCGGGTCAGTGGATGTCACATGTTTTCGAATATTTTTTGGTTCTAGGACATATCGGTTCTCTTACGATGTTTTCCTTCACCGTTTTGAGAGCAGTGGTGATGATGTAAATGAGACAAAGTATGGTGCTGCCTGGGTCCGAACTTATGACCTACAACTTGTAAGTCGGGGCCGTTGCCACTGGGCCAGCTCGCCACCACTGCTGTCTCATGAAAGATCGTCTGTTAGAATCTGTGACAGATTCTGGTTGATAGCAAACTAATAATGCCCACTTTCGCGTTCATTGGATAGCTAAATACCTCGGAGTTAACAGTCTTTGGATTAACCCTGAGTTAGCTGTTAACTTCGAGTTAGCTGTTAATGCGTAAGTGGGCAAGTGGGTTAGAGTGATGAGTTTGGTGTCACTATAATAAAATAAAATTGCCTCAAGTATTTTATTTTCACCGTTAGTAGGTACTCTTCAAATCTGAACACAGACATGGCTTGTCTGGTCAAACGCTACCGTAGCATTAATTTAGGTGATTCCTTAAGTAATGCTAAAATAAAGTTTGACTCGTGAACGTTGAATTCATAATTTAGTAATCGGGTTATAGCAAAAATCACCTGAAACCCCTTTTTATTACGAACAATGCAATGAATAATAATTTTTAAAAACGTGTGCGATCGGGGACCCCCGTCAGAAACGAAGTTCCTTCTCACGTATGATTTAAAATTAAAAAAACTTCGTTCCAAAACCAAAAACTTTTGACAGTTGAAACTTGAGGTGCATAACGTTTTTTCGTTACCTACGTGACGATTTCTTCCTGTCAACTCGTTAAAGAATTTCGTTCCAATAAAATTCATAAGAGCATTAATTTCCGTTCCCCTAATTTTCACGGAAAAACAAGTGCGCTCTCATTCAACAAAAAAAAAATCTTTGGGGAAAAATTGACTAATCGTGATAAATATTACGTCCTGAAAAACTCAAGCACCTAAATCTGAAATTCTAGTGAAAACACAATCTTACTAAAAACAAATGTTACTTATAATAACTATGTTGCTTGACAACAGACAAGTAAATAAAAATATCAACTATTTAAATACCGGTTAGGTATAAAATTCGCACAATTAGGATAGCAACACGGTACAGAGTGGCTATGGACAATCTTCGAACATTCGCACGGTGCGTGCCACGGCAATTTGTTGCTACGACAGACTTCGTCTTGAGTTTTATATTTTATTAGTGACTGTGTATGTGTGTGTGAGTTTAAGTGTAGGTAAAGGGGATGTCGTGATAGCAGTGATAAAGGTCTCGCCTCTCAAGCACGTGGTTGTGGGTTTAAATATCAACTTTTTAAGTTTATGTTGGACATTACTGACATGGGTGAACATCTTGCGGAAACCTGAACTTATAGTTAACTAGCTGTAGCCCTGCTTAAGTCTCTATCTCGAATATCGGGATAAAATATATCCTATGTCCTTCTCAAGGTCATGGTCTAGCCATGTGCCAAATTTCATTCTAATCCGTTGAGCCGTTTTAGCGTGACAGATGATGAAGTGAATTAGTAATTTTCTGGAATATGAATTTGTTATTGTAGTAAGAGTTTTACCGTGAATTTTTATGGGTAGGTACTGAAGTCATTTAGAAAAAAACAAAATTGTTGTCTTTTTACAGACTTGTCAATATTGATTGGGATTTGGAAATAGCTGTGTAGTTTGTTATTTATTACTTTCTTATAATGATTTCTTTTATCGATTAAAATTTAATTAAAGTTGATCTAGTTTGACAATTTTTTTTTTTTTATGTCACACTCAGTGCAATTGATGCATTTAATTCATCATGAGATTCATTCATGAAACTCTTATGCAATGGAAATGCACAACTGACGTCAGATTCATGTCATGTCAGTCATAGGATTTGCATGTGACGACGCTGGCGTCAAAATGATAGTGTGTAATAGCAATTTCCATTGTGTTTGGCAACAGACAGCTAAATACTACGTTGAGATTGGGGAACTCTCTGTGGACGATAATAGAATTGTTAAAAAGTTTTGAGCTATTTTAACCCCGGTAGCACACCTCCACCGCGAAACCATAGCAGCGAAACCGCAGTAGTTCAATTCAACTGGCTTGCGTCATGTTCCGCTTCGCGAAATTCGAGTACAGGAACTCGAGTAGCGGAACTTGATGCGAGCCAGTTGAATTGAACTACTGCGGTTTCGCGGCGGAGGTGTGCTACTGGCGTAAGTTATGACAGCTAAAAATAGCTACCATATTTTTGAATCTTTAGGAGACTTACTGATTGTCCTAGCTAACTGACTGTCAAGTATCATGCCGTTTTTTCCCACACCAGTAAAGATATAAAAAATGTTTTGAAGAAAATATGTTCCTTGGAAGACTAGTGTGTGCTGAAACATTTAAATCTTGACCTGTAACTGAGTCAAACAGAGAGTTAGAATTGTTCATCTAAAATTCTAAAATAATATTATAAGGAGAAAAATTTGATTTCTTGTAAGTTGGTATGTTTGTTTGTGACGCTGTTACACTATAACGGCTCTACGTATTTTGATGAAATTTTTCACATTGGTAGACCATGATCTACGTTAGGACATTGTATACTTTTTATCCCGATATTCACACGGGATCGAGACTTATGCGGGTGAAGCCGCGGGAAGCGCAGCTAGTGAGCAAGCTTGATGGAAAAATATTTCGCGCGTTGTGTTACGCATTTTCTTCAGTTTCCTGCCTTAAAACTTGTACAAAATGAATCAGCTACCTTCTTTAAAAATACTCAAGGGGGAAAGGTAAACAATTCGCACACGACATACCAACAGGTAAATACATGACATACTCATCTTCTGATGCAAATGAAATACACTTCTGACGTCAGAATCATGACAGTATAGTCATGGCAGTCGCATGTGACGCAGCTGGCGTCAAAATGACATAGTAATAGCAATTTCCACTACCGTTTGGCAACTGTCAGGAATTTGTTTGAGTGTAGTTACAGAGAACTTTCTTTGTTTCTCTATGCGATCACCGATTTTAATAACGGTTTTTTGCGATGGTCATCGTCGGCTGTCTTTTCCAACTTCGTTGGGATCAGCTTCCAGTGTAACCAGATTACTGGGTAACACAACATCCGTTGTTAGACTTTTGGCCTTTTGACGACCCGTAACGACTGTCAAAGATCCACGAAAGACAGCCGGGTTTCCTGAAGCACGGAGGGGTCTCGGTATGTTAAAATGCTTACCCATCCTCGGACTGGCCTCAGCAAACATACCTTAACCTGATCAATCGACTCTTCCAGCTGTTATTACTAAGCCACTGGCCCCAATTTAAACCCTGAAATACGTGGAATCATTCATAATCTGACCATTAAGACCAATTTTCTTTGTGATAATGAAGTGGTTTACCCCGTAATCTGAAAGCCTATTTAATTTGATCCGTTGTCAAGTCTAGAGTCAATCACTTTGATTGGTTTTTTGTTTCTTCAGTGAATAAATCACAAAAGCTAACATGAGTTTTGAGGTAGTGGATCTAATAACAACTAACTTAAGCTGAACTCAAATTTCAGTAACTTTAAATACGCGATTTTTAGCTTTATTTATTTTTTAATGGAAGTAATTTGCCATCAGGAATTTCTCAGTAACAGCCCGGAGTCTGAATTTGTAACTGGTTGATGGCAATAGGCTCGCCCCTTATTACATGGGACTTAAACATAACTGGCGATATGTAAACACACTATTACATTATTGAATCAAAACAAACGCTTAAACTGTTGTTTAACAGGCTTGTAATTTCCGTCCTTTGTTTCTGATTAAAATTGCCTTCCGTAGCAGCTTCCGTGAGATAAATTCGAGAATTTGGCTAAGGTTAACCAATTCACAATTAATATGGACAAGTACTTTTTTGGTAAAAAGGGCACTTAGAAGAAACCACAAAACTAAATAATGCCAATATACAGGTTGTCTGGGACATCGACGAGAAGCCGGTTACCATGGATTCAGTACATGATTCCGAAACCCCTGCGTAAAAATTTTTCGTCAGTTATGTTTTTTTAAATCAGCTGTTCCATAGAAAAGTGCAATACCTACGCGGTCAAAATGTATGAAACAGCTGTTTTTTTCTTAATAACCGAATCCAAGGTATCAGTTTTCGCGTCGAGATCCCTGCCACCCTGTATGTCACCTCGTTGGTCTAGTGGTAGCAAGCGCTATTGCTGAGCATGAGGTCCTGGGGTCGATTCCCAGGTCGGGCAAAATATTATAGGGTTTTTCCATCTGGAATTTTTCAGTAGCAGCCCAGAATCTGGATTTGAGCCCGGTTGTCTTTATGATGGTAATAGGCTTGCCCCCTATTCCATGGGAGTTAATCCTTACCGGGAAAGGGGTGTAGGTACTACAGGTACACCTCTGCCTTACCCTTCGGGGAAACGAGGCGTGATGTTATATTTTGTTTAAAAAAAAATAACTCCTTTTTTGTGTTATTTATTTTGCTTTTTTTTTAATTCAAAATATTTTATTGCACATAAACCTACAAGGGCACTTAAGAAACGTCAGAAGCTAGGTGCACGGTTCCAATTGGTCGTTTCCTATGGAGAAGAGCCGGCAAGAAACTCCACGGTTACTCTTTTAAAAGTAAATGGTTTTTACAATGTTTTCAAATTACAGTGTTAAAAGTATGAGAGGACAGTGTAGGCCTATCAACAAGTACCAGGTACTTAGCAAAATAGGAAATGAAATGGCTTTAAAGAAAAAACGTACTTACCTATGTAAAATCACAATTTGAATTTCTGACGGTCCTATGAAGTAAACACAATGAAATAATGGTTTAAATTACGTGTACATTTATTAGTATTGCGTCGATATTATTGTTGTTTATTCAAGTTTTTGTAGGTATTAGGTAAATTATTTTAACCACAAATGTCGTTTAGTGATTATTGGTTACATCATACTCGGGGGTTTTCAGTATTTGATTCAATACTTTATGGAAATACTGGACTTACGTAGTTAATGAACGGTATATACCTCAGTAAGATAATATTGAAAATATCGTGTGTTCCCCTTGTCCCCGGTACGTACTAGCTTCTGTACTATTGTCATGTTTTAATATAAAATATAATATCCTATGACACTCAGCAAAACTGCAGCTTACCATTAGTGAAGTAATTTTCTGAATTGGATCAGTAGTTTCGAAGATTACTGCCCACATACAAACTCACAAATTCTACTTCTTTATAATAATTAGTATAGATTTCTATCTCAGAAAAACTGCGTCTCAATTGCTTTGTTCTAATATCAATGGGGAATAATTTCCCAAAATATAACATAACATAACATCACTCCTGTTATCCTGGAAGTGTACGGCAGAGTTGTGCCTATAGTACACCCATATCGCCAGTTATATTTAAATCCCATGTAGTACCGACGAGTCCATAGATCAAAAAAAAAAAAAAAACTAAACATTTTTTGTAAAAAATTGTCTATTTGTAGCAGCTAATGTCTGTGAGCAACTGTAACGTTACGTTTAGCTTGGGGAGCTAAATGTAAGTCACAAGTAAAAATAATAGTATAAAATAAGTTTTGAATGCTAAGACAATCAAAGATAATTAAACGTATGCTTTTCAGAGGTAACAGTGTTAAAAATATATAAAAAGTGAGTATTATGAGTGTCATACGATTTCGATAGGTAAATTGGCCAAATGGTGTGGTTTGTAAAATACAATACCTCGTAAATAAACTAAAAGATGTGATTCTGTATAGCAGAATACCACATAAGGTGCACATTTCTTACATCTAAAACTAACCTAATACCTATTACTAGTCGATTAAAACTTGCACCCGCAGAGACTTTTCTCAGACTCTAAAACCAAAATCAAAAGTCATTTATTCAAACTAGGCGAGAATCAGGACTTTTTGAACGTCAAAATTACATGAGAGACAGTCCCCCTAAAACGCCCCCCCTCACCACTTCCTAGGGCTTTAGCCAGGGAAGAAGAAGTGGCGCAACAA
This sequence comes from Agrochola lota, assembly GCA_947364205.1. NCBI lineage: Eukaryota > Metazoa > Arthropoda > Insecta > Lepidoptera > Noctuidae > Agrochola > Agrochola lota. The sequence goes on along the minus strand of OX376225.1, from coordinate 3,253,524 downwards.
ACTCCCCAGCAGGGTGCTTACTTATCTATATTGAAAGTAACAAATGCAACAATATAAGTATTAAAGAAGAGTACTGAAGGAAACAAGTTGCTATGGAAAGCAAAGTTTTGTAAACGTAGTTGTGTTGATGGAAATGTGTAAACCAAGGCTACTGCTACTACAATCTGAGATTCTGAGAATTTCTTCGTTTTTATCTCAATTTAAGATGATGCAATTATTTAGAACTGTGTAGAGTTCGAGAGTCGGTTATGATTGCCAAATTTTATTTTAAATCTAATATCCTGGTGGCTGGTTTAATTCGTCTAGTTGATAAGACGGATTTGTAAATAATTTGTTTATCGCCACCTGTTTTTGTTTATAAGTTACTTATCAGTATCAAACTTGTAAATATTGATAATTATGTGTTTAATTGGTTGTTCAGTATTTATTTTATCTTTCTGTATGCTAATTAGTATGTCTATCCATTTGAAATGTTTTCGGTGTGATATCGTTAGTGATAAGCGTGGCTGTGTCGTTATCAGGCTGTGTCGGCAGCGGCGGCGGCGGCAGTCGGCGGGCGCTCGCCGGGCGGCCCTGCCCGCCGCGGCCACGGCTCGCGACCGGCGACCGGCGACCGGCGCGCGACCACGCCGTTCAAGTTCGCCGACGTGTGCCCACTCGCAACAAGTTCCTACGTAGGTACTTGTTACCAATTCAGGACGTGTGTCGGTGAGTGCAGTGTATATGTGTGCGGTGTGATGCAATCAGTGAGGTGCAAACAAAACAACGGACTTGTGTATAAAACATTCTGTTTAATTCTTTTGGAAGCTTAACGTCGCTAACAATAACATATTCTTATATCTATAATGCTACTTAAGTAGACATAGGACAGTCTTAGAGATGAGTAGAACTACAACTAGGTAACGATCATGAGATCTGGATCACAGTCGAGTTGTCGCGCGGCACGGAGCCCTAGTGCGCGACGGAGGTCTGCACGGGCAGGCCGAGGGGAGGTGAGGGCAGCAGCTTCAGCACGGGCGCGGGAGGAGCACGCTCCTTGGCGTGTCTCTTGACGTGCTTGGCGAGGTGGTCGGAGCGCATGAAGCGGCGGTTGCACACGCGGCACCCGAATTTCTTCTCGCCGGTGTGTGTGCGCTTGTGCCGGGACAGCTCGTCCGAGCGCGAGAACCGGCGCTCGCAGCCAGCCCACGCGCAGCGGAATGGACGCTCGCCAGTGTGAGTTCTAGCGTGAGCTTTCAGGTGGGACGACTTGAAGTAATTTTTCCCGCAGCCGGGGTACGAGCACTCGTAGAGGCGGCGGCGCGCGGCCGGGGCCGGCGCGACCAGCCATAGCGCGGTGGTCGGCAGTAGGGTGCCGGGCACGAGGACAGCGGGCGCGGGCCGCGGCGCCAGCGGCACCCAGCCCGGGGTGGCGGCCGAGGACGGCGCCTGGGGCACTCGTTGTTCATCCCGCACTTCATGCTTCGGCAGACACTCGGGGTGAGGAGACGGCACGCGAGCCTCCTCCACTTTAGGAGGTGGACTGGGAGGCTCCACTCGGATAGGTGGCACAACTTGAGCTTGAGACGCAATGTATTTAGTTTGCGAATAACTGTGTCCGCGGTTCATTTTAAATTTGAGCGATTTGACGATGTTCATGTTCATGTCCTGAGGTGGCGGCGGCAGCAGCGGCTCGGGGCTGCAGGTGCCGTCCTTGTGTGCGCGCATTATGACGGAGGGCCGGTAGCAGGGCTCGGGTGGCGGCGTACTCAGCAGCAGGCGAGCCAGCTCGCATCGCGAGCGCTTGCTGAAGTCCTCCTCGCCCTCCGAGTCCGAGGGCTGAGGAGTGACCAGGCCATGCGGCGGCGGAGACTCCCGCGCGCGCTTCACAGCAGCCTTCTTGTAAGGTAACTCGACCTGTGAGACAAAGACAAACGCACGTAAGTGAACGGTCGCTATAATACGAGCACGCGCGCGCTGCGTGATCGCGTCGTGCGCTCTTACCGTACTTTCGATTGCACAAATGGCACTGAGAATATTTTTATTGACGGGAAAAATTTTTTGGGGCACAATAATTATAATTACTAATTTTTGGAAAAGTTTTTAAGACGAATTTCAAAAGACACTCACTTTGCTTTCCATCAACGGTGGCGTTGAGGGCGGTGAGAGAGGTCCACAAACTTCTAGGAGAGTCGACATTCTGATTAACTTAATAGCATTCAACGCAATAAAACTTTCTTTTTTAATTCACAAAACTTGTGTTTTCGCTCCGCGCTACCGCTGTTAGGAGCCGTGTGGTTCTGTTAGCGGGCGACAGACGAATAAACCGTTTGGCGAGTGTTCGCCGTACGAGGCATGCGATTGTGGGGTGAGGGGGGGCGGGTGTCCAATGGGAGCGGGCGGCTTGGCTGCGCGGGCCAATGGCAGGGCGGTGATCACGCAGCCGGCGCGTGGCGACGCGTGCTGTTCACGTGCACGTGGTGTGACGGCGAGGTCGGTGTGACGTCACCGGCGCGCCCCCGCATGACGTCGCGGAGGGGCGCGGGCGCTACAAGGTCGCCTGCACCGCGCCGCGCACAATCAATGACACTCGTGCACCATCTAGCCACTATTTTGACAGTTGCGGTTCGATGACCTGCGCTCGGCATTTGCTACTTTCGTCGACTTCCACATCTTAGGAGACTTTACTGCTGTGATGCTGTCCCGTTAAGTCATCCTACATTCTATTATTACATTATTCTCTTCTGAAGGCATCGTTAAAAGAAGTAATTAGTTTGATGAGTGTTGAGATAAATGTTATCAGCAACAAGTGAATAGTTTCATAGAGCTGTTGTTGTTATTGTATCAAATAAGATTAGATAATAGGTGGTGTTCCTATAATTAATATCTACTTGTCTAGTATAATATCTACTTGTCTAGTATAATATCTACTTGTCTAGTATAATATCTACTTGTCTAGTATAATAACTTGCCGCGAATTATCATGCATGAGCCATTAATATTTTATGTATAAACTCTTATTTTACAGTCCAAAGTAGTTATATCTGTAAAAAACTGTGTATGACGCAATACAGGCCAGATAATAATAATAACAAAAATAGATTTTCCCTCACTAACTTTTTTCATAATTTTCTATTTACCCGGTTAGAAACATTATTCTTCTAGCGTCCTTTATTAATTATCTTTGGTGTAACCTGCAGCCGAGTCGAGTCAATGGACTTTATAAACATTCTATTCTCCTCGCTAAAACGTTGACAAATATAAGTGGTGTAGGTCAGTCTCCGTCAAACCATCGAAGTTTCTCTTCAGCAGATATAATTTCGCAAGTTGTCACTGGCCAGAATTACTGTTTACGTATTTAGATTGTCTTAAAGTTGATCTCATTTTGAATGATTAAAATTGTTTTATGACCAGATGTATAAACGAAGCAAAATTAGTATGTAATGATTGTAGCAGGTGATGTTCTTTAACTTCTGCCCACCTCAATGAAAAAAAAAAAAAAAAATTTGAAAAAAAAACCTGATTTATTTGAGACCAAAGATTTTTTTTTAGGATATTTAAGACGTCGAATCCAACAGTTATCCAATATTAAACCTAAGCATACGTAAAAAAAAAACTTTGAAATTCCTAAAATAGACTTCTTGTCAGGTTACTAAACATAAATGCTTGTTTAATGTATGTACCAATTTAATTCCCATTTTAAATTATTTAAAGAGCTGTGTCAGGAAATTTTGATTACAGGAAGTGCTTAAAATTGTGAGCACGAGTTTAGTGTGATAGAGCTATGGGTTTCCGTTAACATAGTAGATCATCATAACTATGTTTATATTTGCAGCTATGTAGGAAGAAGATTATGGACCTGGCAGCAGAGGATTACAGAAATTAGAAGACTCCACTACACAGTCTACAGTTAAACGATCATTATCTTCGTCACATATTTTATTTACTACTAGCTTCTGCCCGCGAGTTTATCCTTTACTAACAATAACAATCAATCTGCCTAGCCTTTTCCCAACTATGTTGGGGTCGGCTTCCAGTCTAACCGGATGCAGCTGAATACCAGTATTTTACATGAAGCGACTGCCTATCTGACCTCCACAACTCAGTAACTGGGTAATACGATACCCCTTGGTAAGACTGGTGTCAGACTTTCGGGCTTCTGACGACTCGTAACGACTGTCAAAGATCCACGAATGACAGCCGGGACCAACGGCTTAACGTGCTTTCCGAGGCACGGAGGATTCTCGGTATGTAAAGATGGTCACCCATCCACTGACCAACCCCGGCAAGCGTAGCTTAACCTGGTGGATCGACCAGTGCGGCTGTTGTTACTTAGGCTCGAGCTTTCTCTCTTTACTAACAATAACAAAAATACAAAAAAAAAATAAAAAAAATATTATAATATTAGATCAGATAGGCAAAGGCTACTGAAATTAGAAGAGTCTACAAGAGACTTCTTTGTCTAAAGATCATCCTCATCAATATATTTTATTCTCAACAACAACATCAACAAAGTTGTATAAAATATCAGTTTTATTGATTCCTTTTTTAAATCACGTTTCTCTGTTTACATGACCGTTTTCGGAAAACATGAACCGGATACGCCCTTTAATTTTTACACCACACAAGAGAAAGGTCATTGACCTCAAAATCCAGATCTCAAATGCATTATATTATTAATAGGTAAATATATTCTGTCTCACTCATTGAATTTTTCTACTATTTCCTAATAAAAATCGTTACTCATTTATGTTAATTTCATACTCAGTAGTAACGGTTACGGCTGGTATGCGCGAACGCAGGTACGTATGTGTGAGTGACGCTTGTATTTGTGAGTGACGCATCGCTGTGTTGTGAAAGTGAGGCGCACGCGCTGGTCGAGTGATCGGGGAGGGTTTGAGACAAAGGAGGCAGCGAGGTCATGGTGTTGGACTTTGGACTGTGGGTGGAGTATTACGTTTTCGTGTTTCGTAGAAGGATGCAGTATAAATTTTCAGACATAAAAATTGGTAGCAAAGACCTTCATACCTACCTGTTTTCGTAGAAGCGAGCGAAGCAATAAAACTATCTGTCTCATAAACATTACTTAAATAATATAAAATGAAAGAAAAATAAAGGAATTTACATTGGGCCGGCAGTGCTACGACGTAACCGACGCGTGCTACGGCGTATCGCTACGTCTCTACGGTGACGTAGCAGAGCCACGTGACTGGCTACGCGCCGAGTTAACAGCTTTTCTTGGAACTTCGTTGTGTTGTTTTGCATAAAATGTGTTTAAGTTGTTGTTTTGTTTTTAATAAAGGTCATCATTTTATATTTTGATAGTTTGCTTTTATCATAAAAAATATTATTTCAATAAAATAAATGAATAAAAACCAAATGTATTATTTATTTATCAAAACTCAAACTCAGTTTCAGTTTATGTTTCAATTAAACCAATTACAGGCACTTTTGAACTGTCAATGGTCAGTCAGTCAGAAAGATGAAGCTAGTTACCCATTCTAAAGTGTAGTAGGTTCCTATGGAGAAGAACGGGCAAGAAACTCCACGGAGACTCTTTTAAATCAGAATATCGGTTACGTCATTCATGTTGAAATTATTAAAATTAAAACAACACTGTTTGTCTATGTGCCTCGTTGGTCTAGTGGCTGCAACCGCTACTGCTGAACATAAGGTCCTGGGTTCGTTTCACAGGTCGGGCAAAGTGTCATTGAATTTTTCTATCTGGAATTTCTCAGTAACAGCCTGGATTTGTGCCCGGTTGATGGCAATAGGCTCGCCCCCTATTACATCGTACTTAAAAGTAACTGGCAAAATGTGGGTGTAGGTACTATAAGTACACCTCTGCCCAAACCTTCGGGGAAACAAGTTTTCCTAAAGAGTCATAAAAACCCTGTAAGAAATAGACACGTCTTTCAGAGTGCTCTGCGTGGCAACACGCCGTGTTCGGGTTTCGGTTCAGGTGACAAGTCAATAGTCATCCTGAGGATGTCTCGTTGAGAGGTTGAAACACGTGTCGATTTCTTACAGGGTTTTTTTTATGATTCTTTAGGAATAGTTAAGCGGAATTTTAAAATGGATTTCCGCAATGTCACGCCTGAATCAATTAACTAGCGTTATATTGATACCGCCTGTCGTCAGTCCTGCCCGTCACATACTTATCACTTGCACCACACACCGCACACGTATAATATGTAAACAAACTGGTAGTCCGCACATGTGTGGGTGGTGTTTGGGGAAACTACGCGGACTGACGTCGCGATAAGCCGATCATTTTTATCACTTATCAAAGCGCTGTTAACAGGTTACAGGTCGGTTTGACCAACTGTAGTCATGGTGACGTCAGATTCCTGCTGGGGTTGCGGGTTTGTCCGAAAGGAATATAGCGGTCCCGGCACACAGGCAACGGAAGGAAAAGTCTGACACACTCTCTCGCTCTGCCCAGAGCGGGAGAAGTCATTTGATGAATTCCCACCCTCAAAAAAAAAAAATGGTGACGTCAGATTTAGAATTTTGTGGTAAAAACCCTACTAACATTACATTGAAGATTGATATAAATTACGTTGTTTTCTCCTACTATTTTACTATGCTCAAAAGGGTCAATATTGGTCTCATAATTTTTTAAGCTACCACCTAAATACATACTTTGGAACGTAATAAATGATTGAGTTGAAACAGGGCGTGGTTTACTTTGTTCCGAATAGAACAACACAACACGTATAAACGCGGTGTGCATGCGCGGGCGGCGTGATCAACGTACACGTCATCGGCGAGCGGAGGCGCGGCGCGACTTTACCCAAACCTGATACCACTAAGTGGAAACCACCGTCTATATGGACATCTGCAAAAGGTACCTGGCACGTCAGGGGTACCAAAACTAATTTAAGCTGGCCTCTTATTGAAATAAAACTCCGTACTACGCCAAGTCAGTGTTAAGGTCAAAATGTTTCGACGTGCGGTGCGGTCGGCTGTACCAGAGGCATAGCAAGTTGCCTGTATGTAACATCACCGGCTTCCATAGCTTCCAAACTGTTACAACACAGCTAAGTAGTACCTAATAATGCGGCAATATTAATGGTATGATCTATATTAAAAAGCTATAGTACTGCTAACTTATAAAACACAAAAAAAATAACTCAGCATATAAGAAATAATAAAACAACACCAACGGTGTGTGAGTGCTCTGTAGTCGGCAGTTGGCTAACCACACATTAAAAAAACCTTTTAATCAAATTGCTGCAAAAACCTACAGCTCAGAATTGGCAATTTGGCAATAAAAAAGTGAACCTATGTGTTTTATTTTATCCTATTTAATGTGACACGCCTTTTCTTCGTTAGTCTAGCAGTCGCAATCGCAATTGCTTAGCGCAGGTTCCTGGGTTCGATACCCGGATCGAGCAAAGCCTGTAGGAGTTCCTACCTCTGCCTATCCCACTTCCTATCTCATAGGGGAATGGGCGTGAAATTATATTATGTTACAATGACAATAGACTATTATTACATGGGACTTAAGCATGTCTATCAAAATGACTTGTTGTTGATGACTTGCACTGTCTTGTACAGACAGTACAAGTGTGCAACATACGGCTAGTGTTTTAGTTTTGTTGTTTTTACTAATTACGAAGTCATAAGACATAACCAATACTCCGGTACCTATCCCATCAGAAAATTAGCACGATGTTACATTAACATTACACTATATTACACTATTAATGTTGCGTACTCTGCACACGTAGTACCAGCGTGTTATCATGACACTAAATGGTACTTTGCCGGCTCTGCGTCTGACGCAATAGTGGCATGATGAAAAATCTATCGCTTTTGTATGACAGTGAGTCAACGGGATATTGAATCATAAATGAGTTTGTTAAGTAGCAATAAATTTATAATAAACTAGCTTTACCCGCCCCGACTTCGCACGGGTAGAACTAAGCCCTACCTACCCTACCTACCCTACCTACCCTGCCTACCCTACCTACCCTACCTACCCTACCTACCCTACCTACCCTACCTACCCTATCTACCCTACCTACCCTACCTACCCTACCTACCCTACCTACCCTACCTACCCTACCTACCCTACCTACCCTACCTACCCTACCTACCCTACCTACCCTACCTACCCTACCTACCCTACCTACCCTACCTACCCTACCTACCCTACCTACCCTACCTACCCTACCTACCCTACCTACCCTACCTACCCTACCTACCCTACCTACCCTACCTACCCTACCTACCCTACCTACCCTACCTACCCTACCTACCCTACCTACCCTACCTACCTTATCTACCCTACCTACCTTATCTACCCTACCTACCCTGCCTACCCTACCTACCCTGCCTACCCTGCCTACCCTACCTACCCTGCCTACCCTACCTACCCTACCTACCCAAACGAACGAACGAACAGCAATTGATATTATATCGATGGCAATATTTCAACCTGTGAGATGTATGATGCTATATTTTCAATTGAAGTTGTAACAAAGCAAGATTTACTGGAGAGCTACATTTTCATCGTGGTGATTTTGAAAATTTCTTCTTTTCGTGTGGTTAGTGACTAACCTGGTATCAGAGATTTAAAGCCGCCCATGACTTGGCTTCACATGCCATCGAGAAATATCTCTCAGGCATGCCGATTTCCTCACGATGTTTCCATTAACCGTTTTTGAAGCAAGTGATAATTATACAATACGCAAATGAATCCAAAAAGACAGGTGCGTGCCCAGGGTTCGAACTCGAGACCTATGACTTGACAGTCCGACGGTCACACCCGAGGCTATCACTGCTCGAGAACTCGAGAACTCGTTGAACTGAGTTTATAAAACTCAGCCTTGGTTTTCAAAAACTGCTGGATTTTGTGTTTATTGTAGCTATATTTTGATTAGGTTTGTTATGCCTATCATATCACAAAAGATGCCTTACCTCTTGTCGTGCTCGCTGTGCAACAACACCTGCACTATGGCATCTTTGCGAAGACAACGGTAATGCAGTCGGAGTGGCCGTATTCTCTGGTCGAAGTTCATTTAAAATAGGTATATAAATGAAATCATCAATACGAGGAAAGAAACTATTACGTACATGACGTCTATTATTTCACATTTATTTTTTACTTGATGTGTATTTAAAATCGTGTACCGTGTAATACAAAGCTTATTATTCAGTACACAATCGTGTTTGTTATTCCAGACAACATAATCTTTTGACTATCGACTTCATATCTTGTCCTTGACAATATCTAATTACAGGATGATACCATTTACGTACGTTTTAATTACTCTTGTTCCACCAAACCTATAATTACAAATACTAGAACAGTACTTAGTGAATAAAAACAATACTTTTATGTCTTGGATACGGAAGACGTTGGAAACTGCACACAGCTCGTCTCGCATGACTGCATGCTATGCGTTCGTGTTGCGTGCGCGCATGACGCGTGAATGTGTGTTTACGTGCTGTGTGCACAACAACATGTGTGTGACTGTATGTGTGTGTACTGGGTGTGTCCGTTGACCGGTCAACTCGTTGTTGTGAGCGCAAAAAGTAAGTGTTTTCATGCAATTTTTATATTAGTCGTAACTGTTTATTGTCTCGTTACGACTGACTGGCTATTAATCGTATTTTTTACAAGGCAGCCGTATGTTTGATATTGAACAATAGCAGTCAAAAGTTGGACAAAGGCTACCACAATTGCACGTCAAGCAGAATGAAACTCGCTGCAAAAACCTAGTTTTCCCACAATGTCGTAGGCGCAGTGTGTCGACGTAAAACTGCGGATTACCTAACCATTCTTAGTAATAAACATAAGGTAAGTGGAAACACGTTCATGATAACTTTTTAGTAACAAGTACTTAGTCTAGAACCCACATGATTCTCAGAAATATAAGCGTTTATTCTAAAAGTGGGCAACGTCGCTAATAGATATCAAATATTTCCTTGTTTTGATTAATTTGGTAATATTACTGTATGGAAATAAGAAATGTGGCTAACTAGCGAACTATAATATTGATTATTAAATGCAATAATTAATATCTTAACACCGAATATTTAGTTTGAGATGTAAAAAAAGTGTTTGAAAACTTATTAATATTCTAGTTCGCCAGTTAGCCACTTTTATTATTTCGATACAGTAATATTGCCAAATTAATCAAACCAGGTAAATATTTGACAGCTATTTGCGACGTTGCTAACTTTTAGGATAAACGCTCTTAATAGTCTTGATCTTGAGGTTAAGGCCTCTCTTATGCACGAGGTAATCCAGGCAAATACCAATGTGACTTTTTCAATTCATAAGTAGGCTCTTTTTCAGATTATTCTAACTATAAATGCGAAAGTGAGTTTGTTGGTTACGCTGTCACGCTAAAACGGCTGAACGGATATCGATAAAATTTGGCACATGGGTAGACCATGACCTGGGTTAGGACATAAGATACTTTTTATTCCGATATTCCCATAAGATCGAGACTTATGCGGGTGAAACCGCGGAGCGCTGCTAGTCTTGTATATTATCGACATCGGATAAGTAAAAGTAATAACAGCCGAACGGGTGGAACCATCAGGTTAAGCTACGCTTGCCAGGGTTGGTCTGTGGATGGGTGACCATCTTTACATACCGAGACTCCTCCATGCCTCGGAAAGTAAGTTAAGCCGTTGGTCCCGGCTGTCTTTCGTTGATCTTTGACAGTCGTTACGTGTCGTCAGAAGTCCGAAAGTCTGACAACCAGTCTTACCAAGGGTTACCGTATTACCCAGTTACTGGGTTGTGGAGGTCAGATCATTCGGTTAGACTTGAAAGCCGACTCCAACATAGTTGAGAATAGGCTAAGCAGAATTGATTGTTGAAGGAAAAACATAGTGAGGAAACCTAGACTTAGTTAACACGTATAAGTCTGTTATCGTCAACCCGTCTTTAGCAAGCGTGGTGATCAATGCTCGTGCCTTTTCTTTAACAAAAGAGGCCTTTTTCCTGCAGTGGGGCAATAATTCCCACAGACTAACCGTGAAAACGGGTTTGCAGGGCATAGTTCTTACGCTATGATTTTTATAATCTTTCTTTTTGAAAAAAAAAATGCTGGTATTGTTATAATAGACTGATATTGTTATAAGAGGATATGTCGGTCCTTCTGTCTACAATTAATATTGTGGTCTCCAACCCGTTTACCAAGCTTGATGATAGTGGCAAAATTACTCATCATGACTGTTCATTGCAGCTGTTATTTTTGTAGGCTTATTTTCAGTTTTGGACTTGAATACTGGTATTCAGCTGCATCCGGTTAGACTAGAAGCCGACCTCAATATAGTTGGGAAAAAGCTGGGCTGATGAAGAATTCCAGTGATGGACTTCGAAGCCCTTCAAATCTTCATTGCACTAGGATTCATTATTATTGAAATAAAGTAAAATAATCTAATAACAAACAGTGTTTCATTGTCCTATTTTTATAAACGCAATCTGGTTCTCAACAAAAACAGGAAACATGCATAGTTTATAATTATTTATTGTGATGAGCAATTTTAGTGTTAACATGCGATTATTATTATGTGTCATTGTGAAATATGTACTTAATTATTGTAGTACCTATGCTTGTTAATATACCAGAATATGTTTTTCTGTCCAAATTTCAATAATTCATAAAAAAGGACGTTCTGTTTTTCACGAATTTGAATATTTTTCATTTGAACATTTCTATTATTTCTTTCCAGAAAAATCGAATTCGGACGATGGCGAACATTTTAAAACAAAAAAAATATCAAATCGGTTCATACATTCTCAAGTAATGCGCTTACTAGCGAACAGTATTTCTTTATTATATATATACAGGGTGTCAGGGACAACGCCGCGAAAATTGATACCATGGCTTCAGTACGCGATTCTGAACCTGCGTTGAAATTTTTCGTCGGCTATTTAAAAAAAAACAGCTGTTCCATAGACAAGTGCAATACCTGCCCGGTCAAAATGTATGGAACAGCTGATTTTATTTCTTTTTAAATCAGCGTGGGCTTTCACAAGAACTTTAGCATCTATGAACTTGTGATAAAAAATGGGCTATTTTTAATTATACGACCTATTATTTTGTTTCGGTAATATGTCAGGCATTACTAAAGAAAACAATAGGTGCCTAGTAAAATTCTGAAGGCAGAATGTTGTAAACTCTCGTCATATTCGATTACAGTGACTAAATTTGCAGAGATAACAAAACTATCTCTTACTTCGGTTTCCTTGCTCAAGACTACGTTAAATGTTACAAAAGATCAAATAGCGAAAATTTAATAAATTGCAAAACACAATTATTATTTCGTTATTGCTGTTAAAAATATTCTATATAATATATTTTTCAGAGAAGCTTTGATATTATTCTTATAAAGTTAGAAATATCTATTACCAACTAGTTATGATAAAAAATATCAAAGTTCAAAAATTATCTGTATTACCAACAACTTTGAGAAGACAAAGGCATAAACAGTACATACATATGCTATACTGCCACTGAGTAGTATGGGCTATATCTTTGCATAGTATAAAATGAAGTCCCTTCCGCTGAAATCTTTTAAAATACTTAGCGGATTTTAATGCAGTTTTCAGCAATAGATAGAGTGATTCAAGAGGAAGGTTTAATGTATACATACGTCGCTAGTTATTAAGATATCACGCGGGCCAAGCTGCTGGCGGATGTTATTATAATGTAAGTTCAGTTTAGAGATGTGTACCTCACTCATGAGGTGCCTCGTTTGAGGTACTCGTGATCGCAAATTGAAAGAGTTACTCGAATTTCAACATTGAACCAACTCACTCGTTCACGCATCCTCACTTAAAAATTGACATTGACATTATTGACGCGAGTACTCGCGAGTGAGTATTGAGTGAGCTTAGTGAGGAATGAACCGACTTTCATAATTGTACAGAATTTATAGAATGAGTTCGGCTCGTGAGGTGAATACATCGACGTACGACTCCTCGCCTCAAATGAGGGGTACCTCTTGAGGACCTCGCGAGGTAAAATGAGGTACTCCCTCAACCTCATATAAAAATGATGAGTTACCCATCACTAATCGCTAGTTATTTATTAAGATAATCACGCGGGCCAAGCCGCTGGCGGATGTTATTATAATGTAAGTTCAGTTTCCGAACTTAATTTACAAGGACTTCTAAACTCTGCCGAAGCAGAGTTATTTCAAAAATACATATAGACTCATTTGAGTGTCCCCCTCCACGGAAATCTTTAGTAAAAGGCGAAAGATTTATACGTTTTGAAGGGAAACCAGAGATACTAATTACGCGGATACGAGGTGACCCAACCAAACGGCGGAGAATCTTAACACCGTGATTCAGGAAACGGCATGAAATGCACAGTGACATCTTTTGGTTACTATTGGAACTAAAACAGACAGTCGCTACGTAGGAGTTTGTGGTTGGCGACTTTATGTGGGTAAATGAAATACTGTAAAACCAGAAGACAAACAAAAAAAAAAAAAGAAGTAAAGTAAGTAAATAAGTCCTAAGCATTTACTGAATTGATTGAGACAGAAAAGTTCTATCAATGCAAACGCAAAAAAAACATCCTATCTTGTTGCACCACTAATGCAATTATAACTTATAAAGTTATAAAACTAGATAACAATATATAGAGCATTAGTATCCTTTATTTCTCCTTTTTCTAAAATAGTCATGTAGTCATAACAGAGGTATTTAAAAAATGGCTCTTTTAATTCCAACATACTATACTAACTCAGAATGAAACTTCATAATTTAAAGCGCGCCATCTATTAAAATGGTTCCAAACTACGCTTAAATACCTACTCGCCACGAATACCAACACCACATTTCACTGAACACATTGTACTGAACCAGTTTACTAAGAAATACATAGGTGGCGCTACTGTTTAGTATCTGTGGAACTGTTTCATAAGATATTTGATAATAGTCTTATCTTCACGCGGCTATTCATAGTTGGAGCCGTCAGAACAAAAAGTTTTTTAGGTACATTAATTATATACCTAAAAACTTTTTCAGGTTGTATAATTCATTAATTCATTTATTTTTTCATTAACAAATAACATTATGTTGAACATTACATATTAATTAAAATTATCATATGCGGAAACAATACATTTAAGAGCCTAAATAATTTCTCAAAAATCCAAATATGTCAACAAATAAATACAATGTCAAATTAATAGCAGATATAATGTCAAATTCAATTAGAATTAGAATTAGAATTAGAATTAGAATTAGAATTTCTTTATTTTGCATAAAATATGGTACAATAGGTCTTAACTTAAATATAAGAAGTTCCACATATCTTGCTTACTTACTATTTCAGCATGCAAAAAATACCTTATAATAAAATTATATACACTTCACTTGTTACTATTGAGATCATGAAGTAAAAAATAAAAATAAAATTAAAAATCCTTAAAACTACGTTATTTAAAAAAAATTACTAGTGACATTATATTTCGAGCTTTGCTTATAATTTAAAAACTCACTTATTGTATAGAACGCATTGATAAAGAGCCATTTCTTAAGTTTATTTTTAAAGTAGTTTAGTGGTAGCTCTCTGATCTGTTTGGGTATTTGGTTATAGATTTTGACAGACATATTGTAACAATTGTTCTGAACTAGTGTGCTTCTACATCTTGTGACAGCCAGTCGGGTTGGATCTCTTGAAAGGAATTTTTTATTTACTATGGCTTTAGTATAACGCTCAGAGTGCTTTTTAACAAATAATCCTACTTCTAATATATACAGACTAGGTAGAGTTAGTAATCCTAATTTCTTAAACAAAGGTCTACAAGATTGAAACGGTCTAACCCCACAGATTGCCCTGACACATTTTTTTTGTGTGATAAAGACATTGTTAGCCTGAGAAGAATTACCCCATAAAAGAAGACCGTATCTAAGAACTGACCCGACGTAGAAATGGTATGCAGCCATAGCAGTTTTTTGACTTGCTACCTTCTTAAGCTTTTTTAGAGCAAAGACAAATTTGTTTAGATTAGAGCATATGCGAGTTGTGTGTGCTTTCCAATTGCAATGTCTATCTAAGATAATACCTAGAAATTTTGTATCAAGTACTTCTTCAATTTTAGTGTTTTTATAATATAAGTCTAAGGGTTTTCTTTGAGAATTGTTATAATTAGAGAATTGTAAAATTTTAGTTTTAGAAATATTAGCTGTTAGATTGTTGTCCTTTAACCAGTTCATTATTGATTCTACAGTGTTGTTTATTGAATGTTCGTAGTTGCTTTCTGAGGTTTCTGGTACTATAACCGAAATATCGTCCGCAAATAGAATGCACTGATGTGATGTTACTTGAGGAATATCATTTATATAAATAAGGAAAAGAAGAGGGCCTAGTACACTTCCTTGGGGAACACCGAACTTATTTGTTTTAAAAGTAGATCTGAATGGAGTAGACTCAAGTTGATCATTTAATTGGTTTATTTCGACACATTGTTTTCTGTTGCTTAGGTAACTTTTAATCCAATCTAGTGCTTTGCCTCGGATTCCGTATAGCTCGCATTTATTGAGTAAGATTTTGTGATCTACGAAATCGAACGCTTTGCTCATGTCAAAGAAAATGGCAGCAACTCTGTTACGTTTATCGATGTTTTCTGTTATTTTTTGTATCAGTGAGAACGCAGCAAGTGTTGTAGATTTATTTTTTTGAAAACCATTTTGGTTATTAACTATTAAGTTAAATTTATTTAAGAAATTCATTAAACGGCAGTGTACTATTTTTTCAAAAATTTTGGATAAAATCGGGATTAACGTGATGGGCCTATAGTTGTTCATATCTTGTTTGGAGTTTTTTTTATGAAATGGTTTTACTATTGATGATTTCAAATTTTCTGGAAAGGTTCCTTGCGTAAACGATAGATTTATAAGGTGACTTAAAATGTCTGCCAATTCTGTATTGCAGTTTTTTAGTATGGCTGTAGAGATGCAATCATAACCAACAGCTCGTGTGTTATTAAGTGAATTTATGGTTCTTGAAACTTCTTCATAAGAGGTGGGTCTCAGATAAATTGTCGAATTTGATGAATCTATTAACTTGTAATTTGGACGAGAGTTGTTCTCCTTATTTGTTATAGATATGAAGAAATCATTGAAGGCAGTCGCAATTTTCATTGGGCATTCAACGCTTGTTTTATTACAATCTATTGATTTTATTGTTTCAAATGTTTTTGTATCATCTGTTTTATTTTTTATGATATCCCATGTGGCTTTACATTTACTTTTTGCATTATTTAAATATGAATTATTGTTTTGTTTTTTAGAGTTAGATATACATTTTTTAAATAATTTATCATATTTTGTGTAGGCTTTTTTGTTGTCGTCAGTGGAGTTTTTGTAGTAACGGTATCTTATTGTTCTTTTGTGACAGGCTGATATTTTCAATCCTTTTGTGATCCATTTGGGAGCGCTAACATTGGAATGTATTTTAACTTTAATTATTGGGAAGCAAAGATTGTAATATAATTGTAAAGTTTCGTGAAATATATCAAAAGCTTTATTATAATTTTCTTGCTCTAGCACTTCGGACCAGGTTAATTTAGATAACACATCTTTAAACTTTAAGGTATTTTCTAAGCTGAAGTCCCTTTTCATTTCATACCAGAAGGGTAATCTTTGTTCTTGGTTTGTCGAAAAAGATAGGGTTTGGCCGGTGTTGTGATCTGAAAGGAATAATGAATGAACTTCACCTTTTGCATATTTTATATTACTAAATATATGATCGATGCATGAATCTTTACGCGTTGGATTTTTAATGTGAATTTGTAGATTATTATTCGATAGGATGCTTTTTAAGTCCTCTGAAGATGTATTTGACTTAAGAGTGTCAATATTTATATCCCCCGCTATGATGATTTTTTTATTCCTGTGTGAGGTTAATCTATGTAGTAGAATTTCTAGTTTATTAAGGAACGTTTTTGTACTGGAGTTTGGTATTCTATATAAACATACAATTATGCATTTCATGGTAGGTATTTCTATTCCACAACATTCAAATTGTTTTTCAGTTGACATACATTCGCAAATATTTATTTGTTTAAAATCTATAGATTTTTTAGTTAGTATGCAAACCCCACCGCGCTTTTCATTTTTTCTTGAAAAGTTACATGCTACATTATAATCTTTTATATAGATGTTGTGCTCGTCGCCTGATTTGATAAAGGTCTCAGTAAGACAAATAATATCCATTGCAGTACCGCTTTCTTGAAATTTATTTAGACATAGTTCTAATTGCTCTTGTTTATTTAACAAACCTGCAATGTTTTGGTGAAATAGCGTAGTGTTAAATATTGACGTGGTCTCGAAAAAACTTTTTAATGGGGGTATCATCTATTTTTATTATTTTAGGGAAATAATACGGAATTGTTCCTTTAATTATTATTGGAATAGCAGTTTCTGTATTTTTACAGTCAGTGACAGTGTTTACAGCGACTGGTTCTTTGTTCATGTTGGTAACGGTGTACACAACAACTGGATCTTTGAACGAGCTAGGGGTGGTGTTAATAACGATTGGCTCTTTGTACGATAGAAAAGTGTGGCTGTAGTAGTTTGTGTCTATTATGAAGTTAATGTTTTTGCAAGTATCAAATAAATAACGTTTTTTACTAAAATAATGTCTGCCAATATCTAGAAAGGTACAATTTTCAAAGTTTTGTGACATATTTTTTAACAAGCTATTTAACAAAATTTCATTTAAATGACTGTTATGCAAAACACTTAAAATGATAACATTCGTTTTTTTTACAAATTTTAGTGTAGACGCTAATTCTATTATTATTTTGTTCGGGTTGGTGTCGTTTTCACCGACACATAAAATTAAAAAGTTGTTTTTACAGTCACTTAGTTCATAGTTTGTTGACAATAGTTCCTCTGTCGTCGCGTAAGGCTTTATCGTTGATGTAATTATGTATTTTTGATAATTCGTCTTGTTTCTTGAATTTATGAGTGCTGAAGCGATGTCGGTGCATTGTTTTCCACCTAATATTTGAATTTTTGGTTTTCGGACTGATCTAATAGGTCGTGTGCTGCCCTCTATTGGCTTATTTTGGGAAATCGATTTTTTATTACCCGTCACACTATCGCCATCTAGGTGTTCTTCCCGCGTGAATTCCAATTTAGCGGCACTATCATGCGATTCATCCTGATTTACACTTCGGAAGGTTTTGATATGACGTACATGTTTTCCTATTGTTGGCGTTGACGTTTGTGTTGGTATAGATTGCTTGGCTTTTTTAGATGTAGATTTTGCGTAAGTTATTTGCAGTTGTGAGATAGTATTTCGCTGTTCTATTGTTTGTGTTTTTAATGCACTATTTTCAATGATTAAATTGTCAATGTTGTTTTGGGCATCTTGTAATTGTCGTTTAAGGTCTTGTATTTCATCCTGTAGTGTTTCAGTTGGCTCATTTCTAGTTGACAGATCTGGTAGACTCTTTGTTAGGTAGTCGTCAGCTGACAGTGTTGATCGGAATGAATCATTTAGCGAATCATGTAACACTGATTTCTTTTTGCGTATGGTTATATTTTCGTTATCCATTTTTTTATTTTTTTGTAGTACTAATAGTAAAACAAAGAAAAATAAAAACTGAAAAATAGAATTGTTTTCGCTGAGGATCGAACTTGGGTTCTTCAGTGTTGTCGCTCTAATGCGGCTGCGTTATCACACTTGCTATTTGAACTTGGTGAAATCACTTGAAATAGCTATGTACATACTAGGAAAAACGATCGTTAAAGAAGCGTCGTGAAGCGCGCCATTTGAATTTTTGAAATTGTTTGCACTATTGTTTATACTTTAGTTTTTAATCTGAAATCACAGTGTAGTTCACCTGGGTTTATGTAAGTAAAGTTTTTATGTTTTTTGACTTACTTCGAGCTTCGAGTAATGTCTTTATACAATAAACTCATTACACTTTTGTTTGTTTACAATTTTTTTATTTGTCACTGAATGTTATTTTGCAAAGTTCTTTTCACAAATTGTTGCTAACGTTTTATAGTGATATTGGTTCGTTTACGCACTCTTTACACATAACTTTCACCACTTTTACACAGAATTACAATTTTTATGATTTTTTTTTTATACGGAGCTGTTGTTTACCGTGGCAGTGGCGCCACCCGAAAGGTGTTCACCAATGTCTAAATATTAAGGGTACAACTTTATCAAGGTCCTAGGAGCATAGTGTTGAAGTAAAAAGATAATTTATTGCTTGTTCACTGTTACTATTATAATGTGACTATTTTTATTATTTGACATTAATTATGTCAAATAATAAAAATACAGGCTGTTCGGCAGAAGGTTGAACATACGAAAATGGCGGATCCGTGGGGCCGTCTACTACGTTTTTAGGGCCAATAACAAGACCCAGGCCACAAGGATTTTTTTTAATGATTTTTTTGTATTTTTTTTTTTCGGAATTTGTGTATGAAAACTTCAAATGTCAATAATTTCATTTAAAAATAACAAAACTGGCAACATTTTATTTTTTATTTTCATCTAAAGTAATTGTAGAAACTTATAAAATTCGTATTTGACGCAGATGATTGCTAGTAAAGTAAATACGAGCCCATAAACTACAAACAAATCAAAAATAAATACCGAAAGCCCGACTTTGAACTGCGTTCTAAAAAAAACTAACAGTGATAGAGCAGTTCTAATTTTAAGAAAACATCTTTGGTTCATGCCCAATCTAACGGTATACAATATGCACAATTTCTTTTAAAACAACTAGAACAATTCGCCAATTTAACTGCCTGAGATTTTCTTTCACCGAAAGGATTGCGAAGGACATTTGCGAAAAGTGAAATTAATTTATATACGAACCAATTTTTTTTTTACATATTAGATTCTACAATTATAAAAAAAAAAAAAAGTTGCTAGTTTTGTAATTTTTAAATGAAATTATTGACGTTTGAAACAAAAACATGTAGTAGACGGCCCCACGGATCCGCCATTTTCGTACGTTCAACCTTCTGCCGAACACCCTGTATACCCAGGTTAGTGGTTTTGAAACACTCATGTTATGGAGGTGCTCCATTGTGTTAGAAAATAATGTAGCCTTTAAAAAGTTAACATTGACTCTCGTCCTTTACGTAACAAAAATCTTAAATTCATTTACTGACAGACAACGCACAGCATAATTCGAAAATTCATTCCAAATAAAGGGTTAAAGGGGATGAAAATCGGCTGTCGCTGAAAATCAGCGCTGTGGCTCGGTCTCGCATAGGGTCGCAGCATTATGCTGAGCGATGGCCGTTTTGCGTGGATGTGACGCATATTTCCCTTCAACTTGTTCTTCTTTTGTTTTGTTTTGTGTTTTTTCTTTGCGTTATGTTTAACGCAAATAAACGTATTTTCTTTCATTATTTTTAAAGTTTCTTTGAATTATTGCCATTTCCGCTGATGAGAAATTCCATCGGGGTTACGATTTGTAAGTAGTATACATACATAACCTAACGCCTTCTTCCCCCAGGGTAGCGTAGGGTGAAAGTACAGAACGCCACCTGCTACCATCCCAACATACTCATCTTACCTCGTTTACGTCCATACATCTGGTCATACACGCACGAGTTGCGAGTACTACGCACCTGACCTTTCTGAAGAACATCACCAATAAGGTATAATAGTAATATAATACGTCCTCCCGGCGTTTCCACTCACATCTGCCTTGTAAATACGAGTACCTCTTGTTAGTCGTCTGCCATTCATCCTCTCGACATGAAATACTCTTTTCAATTTTTGTCACTACATCTTCTTTTAAGGTTTGACTTCACCAATGAAATTGAGCGCGTTCAGCACGTCTAAACGCGATCAAAAGCTGTCAGTGTCAAAATTATTATGGAATATTGTACACTGACAGTTCTTGAACGCGTTTAGATGTGCTGAACGCATTCAATTTCATTGGTGAAATCCGCACTTAGTAATAGACTAAGGTGTGATTTCACCAACGAAACTGAGCGCGTTCAGTATTTCTAAAACGCGTTCAAGAGATGTCAATGTCAAAATTGTTATGGAATATTGTACACTGACAGCTCTTGAACGCGTTTAGATGTGCCGAACGCGTTCAATTCTATAAGGGAAATCCAAGCACTTAGTAGCATAATCTTATAATATTATAAATTGTTTTGTGACTTTGTTTGTTATGCTTTCACGCAAAAACGGCTGATCTAGATTTGGATCAAATTTGGCACACGGATAGACCTGGAATAGGGGTTTTTATCCCGGTTGTACGTTCCCGTGGAATAAGTTCCGACACGCACGTGGGTGAAGCCACGGGTAAAAGCTAGTAATGTAATAAGTTTATACGCAAGTACTGACTGAGCAAGTCGCACGCGGCCATCTTGCCGCGCAGAATTGCTACGCTGCAATTATATTGATGGAAAATCCTTCTGCATTTGAAGGCGAAGGTGACCTAAATAAGTGCAGGGGGAGGGGGCACTTTTTTAATTGTAATTAATTTAATTAATTTAATTGTACTCTAAGAAGTTTTCTAATAATAGCAATTTAAAAAATATTGTAACGTAGTAGCTCTTTGGTTTTGATTAAATTGATCTTGTATCAATTAATCTTGGCTAGAGCAATGGCGGCTCAGTTGTAACGACTGCGACTTACGAGTTGTAGGTCGTGGATTCGAACCCAAACAAGCGCTTTACTTTGTGTAAATAATTTCATCACCACTGCTCTCGAAACGGTGAAGGAAAACATCGTGAGGAAACCGGCATGTCCTAGAAATTCGGAGACATATAATGACGTCCACCAACCCGCACTGGGCCCGCGTGGTGGATTACGGCCCACTCCCTCTCACAGAGAGAGGAGGCCTATGTTCCAGTAATGGGAACATTGTAGGGTGATTATGCAATTTATCTTAGACTGTCTCAGACATAGATCTGCCCCATGTTGCTTTACACGTGGTATAAAAATAGATAACATGGAGTGACAAAGAAAAGAAAGAAAATCTTGCTTCATTTACAATTTCGCAACAACTTTTGCATCATTTGCTCGTTGAAGTCTTGAGTCAGAGGGGCTCGTGGCTAAGTAATAACAGCCGCACGGGTCGATCGATCAGATTAAGCTATACTTGCCGTGGTCAACCCGCGGATGGGTGACCATTTTAACATACCGAAACCCCTCCGTGCCTTGGAAAGCACGTTAAGCTGTTGGTCCCGAATGTCTTTCGTGGATTTTTGTCAGTCGTTATGGGTCGTCAGAAGCCCAAAAGTCTGACAACCAGTCTTACCAAAGGGGTATCGTATTATCCAGTAACTGGGTTGTGGAGGACAGAAAGGCAGTCGCTCCATGTAAAATACTGATATTCAGCTGCATCCGGTTAGACTGGAAGCCGACCCCAAAAGTGTTGGGAAAGGCTAGGCAAATTGATTGATTGCTCGTTGAAGTCTTTTCTTCTTCGTTAGAGTTTCGAATCTACAGAGTCTAGATATATTTGAGAAAATTTGGAAAATAATACACGTATTCACAAAATTAAAATTAATACACGTACTTACAAATAACATAACATCTCGCTCGTATTCTTGGAAGGGTTGGGCAGGGGTGTAATAGCACACCCTCATTTCTTCAGTTGTGTTTAAAGCATGACGCACCGCACGCTGTGATATAAGGAGGGTGACTGGATCTGGACCCGCCATAGCAAATTCGCATATAGAGGAGGTCATTTGCTAATTGTTAGACCTTATTTTCCATAGCTAAAGTTTTATAGTTTAGGAGATATGTAAATATTTATATTTTTCCAACATTTGACATTCAATGATTCATAACTACAGTTTTTTTTTTTATTTGAAAGAAGTTTTTTTTAATATATTTTTAAAAGCGTACTATCTTATTTTTTAACTCTAGTTTGAGGGAAGTTCCGAGGTATTTTAAACACCAATGTTTATGACTACCAACAAATAATAAAAAACGACTAAAATAATGCAAAAAAGAAAATGATGCATGCTTAAAGGTCAAAAATTAGTAAATGACCTCCTCTTTATGCGAATTTGTAAGTCACCCTGTATAATTTGTAAGGACAAATTGTTTTTTTTTATTATTCTCTATGCAATAATTTAAAAGTTCTTAAGAAAATACTATCACGGCTCAAGAGAACAGCGACGCATCCTGCACCTGCAGCAGTCGGTGCTTAATACTTTGAGGGACAATAGACGCCCATAGGCGTTTTAACAATAAAACTTCTATTGTGTCTCGTTCAGTGTCCTTGAATGCGTTAAGTATAATCTTTGAGGCGTATTGTGAAGCTACTGGGAGCGCCAGGACGTTTTAACCATTGCAGGTACTTTGTGGTGAGCCCATGCGAGTAATTAATAAACTACACTACACTAGATAGTTAATTGACTCAGGCGTGACTTTGCGGAAATCCATGATAAAATACAATAGACGACGTATATTTAGTAACCTAATCTGCTTAAAAAACGAGGCGTCTAGGAGTTAAGCGGATTATGTTACTAAATATACGTCGTTTGTTGTACTTTTTTAACTGACTGATTTTAGACTGACTAGTACTGTTGAAAAAGTCATGAAAAATATGAAGTTGTAGCGCAAACTGAACCTTATGTGAAGGCATTACTGTTGTTTTTCCAAAAACTCGTGTTTGTTTACATGTTTGGCAAATAAATTGCGAACGCATATTAAGATTGAATGATACCACGATTTAACAGCTGTCCCCACTACCAATGTGTTTTCACCGGTCCGAATAAGTTAAATAATCGGGTGTAGGGTCCATTCCGAAGTCTCGAACTAGTTTCGGATAGGCTGACCTGACTAATGGATCTTTGTTGACGGACTTAGAGAGTAGGCCGAAAATTGTTGTAAAGCAACAATAATACGCAACAATATTGCATTTTTGGCGCTTCCCTATAAAAAATATTATGCCATCCTTATGTATAGAAGTCAGAATCGGTTGAACGGACTGTAAATTAATAATGTTTTTCAAAATAATTGTGGGAAAAACTAGTGAGATATAAAAAATTACCTGCACGGGATTTGCTTACACTTTCACGATCAGATACTTTTCGAACAGACTATAGGTAAATATTAGAGGTTTTTTTGACAGATTCAGACTGAGATTAGAATTGCGTCTCAGACACTAAACGAACTGGGTTGTAGCCTCGTAGCAGTCGTAGCATACTGCGTAGACATGCTACGCTGCTACCAAAAAAAGGAGCAAGGCTTCAGGTAGTAACAAACATGGTTGACAGTTTGTCTGACTATAATTATAAATATCAGATATTTTGGTAATCAACGATTGGTTGGTGATATGGTTTTTATTTTTCGTGTGCTCAGTAACTAACCTTGTCAGAGTTTTGCCACCCATGGGCCTCTGACTTAGCATCACATGCTGCCGATAAATATCTCTCAGGCAGGCAGGTGTCCTCATGATGTTTTCCTTCACCGTTTTTGAAGAAGTGATAATTATACAATACGCACATGAATCCGAAAAGTCAGAGATGCGTGCCTTGGGTTCGAACTCGAGATCTATGACTTGGCAGTCTGGCAGTCACTGCACCCATATTGGTTTTGATAAGCTTTTATTCAGTTTCACTCAAACTCAAACCATTTATTTCAACGAAAACATTTACAAGCACTTTTGAATTGTCAAAGAGTCGGTCAGATACTCAGAAAGTTGAAGTTAGTTGCCCATTCCAAAACGTAGATTTCTATGGAGAAGAACGGGCAAGAAACTCCAAGGACACTCCTTTACATCAAAATATTACAAAATCCTGTGTATTAAGCTGGGTGGGATCTGGGTATTTAGTATGTTCTGATGGAATTTCACAAGGTAATTTGGGACTGTTTCCTCTTGGCCAGGCAAGTTAAAACTTTGCTCGTTTCGTTTCGACGACTATACAATCTGTAAGATTCGGGCCTAAAGCGCAGGCCACATAGAGAACGAAACGAAACGATGCCAAGTTCTTTTAGTTTCGCTTAAGTAGTTAGGTACTGTGTGTTTGGATAATTCGGTTAAAACTGCGAACTATGTACCGAAGTATGAAAAGACGCTGAGATACATCGCAAGTAAGAAGTTTAAAAGAGTAACGGTGGAGTTTCTTGCCCATTCTTCTCCATACGAAAACTACCTTTTGGAAGGGGCGACTAGAATCAATTGTATTTTTTGTAAAATTGACGTTCATAAGTACCTTTTATGTGCCTAATTGAAATAAATTGTTTGACTTTGAATTTTAAGTCACGGTCGGCGTCGGCAACGGCTAGTGATAAATAATTTCAATTAATTTAAAAGACGTCTCGGCACCGGTGTTTAGGCCCTATGAGAAGTGGTAGGTGCTGCTCTGCCGAGAATGATCGTAGTATTCTCGTATTCAGTAGGATGATTTGATAATTCGATTTTCACCCTGAAAACCTTCGGGATATTGTGAAAACACGGATAATTAGGTAATAGTGAAAAAAAATCTGCGAGCAACATGGAAGTAGCGCTCACCGGCCGCTGCCGCGAAATTTCGCAGAAGTGTTCTACTTCTGCGAAATTTCATGTTTACAACGCACTACCCAGCGGTTTAGGCTGTGCGTTGTAAGTCAGTGAATTTAAGATTTTTGTTAAGTAGTTAAACAGTACTAGGGTGACCGAGCGCTGCTCTGGTGACAATAGAGAATGCTCACTTAATAGTATGGGAAAGTTCATACTAATTCCATGCTGCCATGATAGTAGGTACTTACAAATTCCATGCTGCCATTTCATTATTTTAAGGTAGCCATCTTGTTCAAAACTTTGGGCGATTGAGCTCGGGCGCTCGGGTGAAAATATGGAGAAATCGATTTTTTCCAGATATGAGACTTAGCTAGATCGATTTTTCACCCCCCCCCCAAGACCCCTATATTGCAACTTTCATCGAAAACATTAGACCCGTTTTCGAAAACATTATAATAATAATACCAGCTTATTACTGTCCCACTGCAGGGCAAAGGCCTCTTCTCATACACAGAAGGCACGAGCATTGATCACCACGCTTACTCAAGACGGGTTGGTGATTTCAGACTTATATTGACTATAAGTCCAGGTTTCCTCACGATGTTTTTCCTTCACCGATGTCAGCAATGTCCAAGATAAACTCAGAAAGTACGTACATATGAATTGAAGAAGTTACATTGGTACTTGCCCGGATTTGTACCCACAACCTCGTACATGAGAGGCGAGGCCTCAACCACTGGGCCATCACTAACCCCATATCTAACCCCACATCTATACATATTATAAATTAAAGTCGCTTTTCGCGTTTGTATGTATGTCCGCGTTGTTCTAAACCACGCAACAGATTTTGATGAGGTTTTCACCATCGTTTAGAGAATTTATTCCGGAAGGTTTATGTGTATAAAACTTCAATATTAAAGTTACATATAAGTAAGAAATCTCCATGTTTTGTCAAATCGTAAAAACCGTGCAAAGCAGGAGCGCGACGCTAGTTCTTACATAAGTTAAAGTAATTCCTTTACCGGTTGACGACAAAATTTGTAGGAAGCACAACGACCTTTTCAAAATTGACATTAAACTAAACTATTACTAGCTAATTTTCGACCAAGTTCCCTTATTAGTAACAACTAACTAGTTACATAAATGACTAATTATACAAATAAATACAAAAACAAAATGACACTTAGACGTCGAGGTACTTGTCCTCATCGCTGTTATCCGGAATCGTGCCCAGAAGGCTGGCAGCATTGCCACGTTGAATGGCAATGGTATTTTTTTGGCCAAAGAACGAGCCAGTACTCTGGTCTTGTGAAGTGTCACCAGTAGGCTCCAAACCGCTCAAAACTAGTTACCCATAAGGTTACAGAATTTAAGCCGCTTGAGAGTCTCAGCTGCGCCAGCAAAGCCCACCGTGCTGGGAACATGAGATGGCCCAAGGGTGTCGACACAGGTTGCGTCCCACTCCAGAGCTAGAGGTCTAACCCACCTTCATTCATTTGTATAGCATTTTCTTGTTCAAAGTAAAAATAATTTATTCATCCATCGTGGCAATGCTGCCAGCCTTTTGGGCACTTTTCCCACTGACAGCGCGCGAATGCGTTCGAGTTTTTTGATGCCCAATGAGCTGTTTCCTTTATTTTATTTTTTCCTTTACATAAAATTTATATATACGAGTATATTAGTGTGAAATAGTAAATTGAATTGAAGTTATGCTAATTAAATTTTCGAAAATCCTTTGTTAATTAGATATATATCTGCTTGCTTACGTCTATTTAGAATAGTTCTAGATTCTAGTTCGCTAGTTAACCACATTTGTTATTTCCATACAGTAATATTGCTAAATTAATAAAAACAGTGAAATATTTGACATCTATTTGTGACGCTGCCAACGTTCAGAATAAACGCTCTTAAGAGCGTTTATTCTGAAAGTGGCAACGTCGCAAAAGACTAACTAGCGAACTAGAATATTGATTATGAAATGCAATAATTAATATCATAACATTGAATATTTAGTTTTAGATGTAAAAAAAACAATTTGGAAACTTTCTAAATGCGTTTTTTACACCTAAAATGGGTACAACATCAAATTCAATATTATAATTGGAATGAATTATTAATATTCTAGTTCACTGGTTAGCCACATTTCTTATTTCAATACAGTAATATTGCCAAATTAATCAATACAGCGAGTATTTGACATCTATTTGCGACGTTGCCAACTTTCAGAATAAACGCTCTTAAGGAAAAGTTTTTGCCTTTTTACCATTGTAGCATTGCAAGATGAGTTATACTCGTATTATTAATTTACTGGAGACTGGAACTGTCAGGTTTTTTTACTAGGTATTTTATTACAATCATAAACTCAGACCTTCTTCCAATGGGGGCAGGCAGAAACTACAGATCGCCATCCGCTACGATCCTTACATAAGTACTCCTTGTGCTCCATTTCATCATCACATAATTTCAGCCGAAAGACATCCACTGCTGGACATAGGCCTCCTCCAAATGGGGGGGGGGTTTGCCATAATCGCCACGCTTGGCAGGCGGGTTGGCGATCGCAGTATGGTGTTAAAATACATAGAGAACGCTGCTGCCCATTCTCTAGTGAGTTCCTTAGTCGCCTTTTACGACACCCACGGGAAGAAATGGGTTGGTACTATTCTTTACGTCCGGCACCACACGGACAACATGAACGGCTTCGTTTCCGTTCATACATCTGGTCATACACGCACGCCGGTTGCGAGCACTACACACCTGACCTTTCTGAAGAACATTATTAATAAGGTCAGTATATTATATCCTTCTCTCTTCTATATGTCCTCCTAGGGCATCCCTTCCTGGCGTTTCCACTCACATCTGCCTTGTAAATACCTTCTGTTACTCGCCTTTCACTCATCCTTTCAACATGACCAAACCATTTTTAAATTTTATATTATTCTTTTAAAACAAACCGCACCGTTGCCTTATCACATAATTCCTATTATTAGTTTAGTATTTTATTAACAGAGAGATTAATTACAAATTGATTATGCCACCCTCAGCGGTATATACAATTATTCCTTAAGATCTAAATCGTATTTTGGCTAACTTATACAAGAATCTTGCATCCTTTGACAATGGGAACGCATGAATGCTATTGTCAGTTCTAGCTAGCACTTTGTATATTAACTTCCTGTTATTGTTTAAGTTGTTAGTTTATCGATTTATTTTATTAATTAATAATTAATACAATCAATATGAGCATAAGTATTTTTTTACACCCAAAATTGTTACAACACATTATTTCAGTGTTATTTTTGTAATTCATATTCAATATTTATGTGCACAACAGAGCCATATTTTTAAATTTAATTTAGTAATATTGACAAATTAGTGCCTCGGAAAGCACGTTAAACCGTTGGTCCCGGCTGTCATTCGTGGATCATTGACAGTCGTTACGGGTTGTCAGAAGCTCGAACGTCTGACCACCGGTCTTACCAAGTGGTATCATATTACCCAGTTACTGGGTAGTTAGGCAGTTGCTTTATGTAAAATACGGTATTCAGCTATATATTCGGTATTCGGTTAGGCTGGAAGCCGATCCCAACATATTTGGGAAAAGCTAGGCAGATTGATTGATTTTTGACAAATTAATCTAAACAGAGATACTATATTTCACAGACATTTTCGACGTTGCCTGCTTTCTGATTGCACTCTCATATAACAGGAACTTTCTAGGAATTAGTAAAACAACATTCGAGTCTGAAAATAAAGAAAAAAAAAAAATACCTAATTTCCTAATTCAGAACATGGATGTTATATTCATGTTTTTTTTTATGTTTATTCTTAGCCCTGCCAGTTTGTATTAGTTTACTCCACCTTCCTGCAGCACCAGTAATTTACATTAAAGATTATTTAATATTAAACATGAATCATTATTAAATAAATTACTTCCTCATAACTTTTGCATTTCTCAATTACAAATAAAATCCAAAAAAAAAAGCAGCAAATGTCTACGCGGCTATGGTTCTACGACCTACGGTGGGGCGGGGGGGATTAAAGGGGGCGGCGCCAAACCCAGCCCTCAAGAGTCTCGCGAATTGGCACCAACGTGGTCGAGAACGCCTCCGAAACAGTCGCGTTCCGACCTTCGACGGAGCCGGTCGCATGTTAGTGGAATCAAACTCGTATCGTGTGTAGTGAGTGTTTGTGTCATGTTGGGAATCGCTGGAGCCCCGTGCTAGGTCATGTCTCGAAGGAAGCAGAGCAACCCCAAACCGCTGAAACGTAAGTTTACAGTAGTTTTTAAATATCGAACGTAAAAAAATTTGAACTTTTCGTTTTTTGAAATTGGAAGTTTTAGTTTTGGCGCGTTCTTATTTGAATCTTTTTGTTTATGTTTTGATAAACAGATTGAATTTTATCTCAAATGATTGATTTCAGTTGTTTGCAGAATGTGATTTTATCTACATTAACACGTTAAGTAAACTTTTGAAAGTTCTTCGCACGTGCCTTTTTCAGGAATGATGATTCATGTTTATTTTCCTGTATGCTTTACAACTTGAGCAGTAAAACGCAATTTAATGTATTATTTATAGAGTAATAATAAACATCTAATTTATATACATAAAATTGAGTAATATGGTTTATCAATAACTCTAAATGTTATTCCTGTAATATAATTATTTGAATGACTTACTTATTAAAATAATTATAACAACACTGTTTAAGAGATGCTATGAGATTAGCTCATACTTAAACAGTAATTCTTGCGGCATATTTAGGTGTACCAATTACAATGATGGCCATTATTTTAAACACGATAGAAATAGCGAATGATTACAAAAAATACTTTATTTTACCTTGCTTAAACACAAAGAAGGAAATGTCAAGAAAAATCTACACTAATTCTATAAAGAGAAAATATTTTTATTTTTATTTGTAATGAATAAACTCAAAAACTACCGGACAGATAAAAAAAAATCTTTGACCAGTATTATGCTATATTATCAATGAGTAACATAGGCTATAATTAATGTGCATGTACTAAATAACTTCAAAATTCTTTAAAATGCACTTAATACACACAGAAAAAGAATAACATTTTGCCATATATAGGTTTTATCCTCATTTCCATAAACAGAATGTTATAGGTTAGATAAACTGAATAAAATAGTACCTAAAACTATTGTTTTAGTTATTCACATTGTAACAAATAAATAAATTGGCGACGGACTTACAAAACGAAAAAAAACATTAATTGTCTTTTTGCTTTAACTTACTCGTATATGTGCTATTTTATCATTGTTCCTACTTTTTGAAGATTTTTCTTCTTTTCCATGTATTTGGGTAAATAAATGTAAATACTTCAGGAAATAAGACTCCATACTTTTTATTTATTTACAAGTAGCGACGTTCTATTTACTTTGAAAGACAGGATCTTACTTCCAAAGTCTGCTAATCTCTAAGCCAACCTATTTATTTTTACAACAAAAATATACATGTTTCAACACGCCAAAACGAAAAGCTATGGACAGTTAACCTCGCGATTTCAATTCCCTACTTTAAATACCAACAATTTTAAAGCCTAGCAAAGTTTCAATCAATAATTACCACAAAAATGTAACCCATACTTAAAACCATGTATCTTTTACCGCACAACCCAGCAATTATAAATAATGACTAATCCATCAGTTTAACCGTAACATAACTACATATAATTATTTTTTGTTCTATGCTCGTACCAAAGAGCATCGGAGTTCGTTAAACTGTTATCTCTTGTATTAATATTCTTTGATTGTTTACTTATCTCTGTGTCGAAGATAACTTAAAGTTATAACTTTAATTACTGTGGAAATGTTCTGATAAATAACTTAGTTCTGTTATCAGGGGGTGGGCAAGGGATTGAGGGAAGGGGGTGCAATGGGGTGTAGGGGATGTAAGTGCGAATGTATGATCAGGATCGGTAATTGTTTGTGTTTTTGCACAACATATCACACTTGTAAACCTCGAAAGGCTAGGCAGAGGTGTACCTATTACACATCCACGTTTCACCAGATATGTTGAAGTCCCATGTAATAGGGGGCGAGCCTATTGCCATCAACCGGGCACAAATCCAGATTCTGGGCTTTCTGGGCTTCTTGAGAATTGCTGAAGCGACTTTACATTTTTATTTGTTTTTTTTTATGCTTTTCAATAACCTACCAATTATAATGATTGATTAATTCAATTAGTTAAAGACAAGTGTGCCGACTGGTTTAATTTTAATATTCAAATATTATGTCTTTAAATAACTTGTTCTGATTGAATTAAGTTATAAGCTCTATTACTTATGTCACATATTGGAGCCATTCAGCAACTCATAAAAAACCTTTTAAAAAACTATAAAATAAGAAGTTACTCTAATAGTTTCAAGATTAGTTTCAAACGATTAAAATATTAGTTTACTTCATGACATTTTGACGTGGTGGGCCAGTGGTAAGAACCGCGACATACGAGTTGTAGGTCCTCGCAGGTTCAAACCAAAGGTTACTTTGTGTGAATTACTTAATAACCACTGCTCTCAAAAATGGTGAAGGAAAACAACCTGAGGAAACCGGCACATCTTAGAATCAAAACATGTGACATCTACCAACCCGCACTGGGTCCGCGTGGTGGATTACGGCCCACTCCGTCTCACAGAGAGGAGGCCTGGGTCCCAACAGTGGGAACATTATAGACTGAAAAAACTAATGATATTTTAAAATACGTCAGTAATGTATAATGTAAGTGTTAACTTGCAGAACTAAGTTAAGTAATATAACTTGAGTAACATTAATTTTGATAAATTTATTAAGTACTTAGTTATTTTTATGAATATTATTACTGAGAGTTCTTGTCATTGATATGTTTATTAGCTGATAACTTTAAAATGAAATGGTTTAATGGAAAGTTTTATTTCTTCTGTATCAATAAAAGTACAAAATAACATCACGGCTGTATTTCCTGAAGGGTTCGGCAGAGGTGTATCTATAGTACACCCACACTTCGCCAGTTATGTTTAAGGCCCATGTAATAGGGGGCGAGCCTATTGCGATCAACCGGGCACAAATCCAGACTCCGGGCTGCTACTGAGAAATTCCAGATGGAAAAACCCAATAACACTTTGCCCGACGTGGGAATCGAACCCGTGATCTCATGGTCAGCAGTAGCACTTGTGACCACTGGACCAACGAGTCCGTCATTAAAAGTAGATACAACAAAATTAGAGAAATAACCTTTTTTAATATTTTCCTTAATTCTGTCATGTCTTAAATAAGGCGTCAAGATTTAAAGACAGAAACATAAAAAAAGAAAAATGGTTTATATAAATGTCTTAAATCCTATTGCACATTATTTGATTAGATAAAAAACGCTACCATTTATAAATAACCATTACCAATAACATGCAATATAGAAAGCCAGAAAGTGGGCAATGTCGCAAATATCTGTCAAGTTTAGCTGTTTTGATTAATTTGGCAATAACTGTATGGAAAGATGAATTAAGGCTAACTAGTGAACTAAAATATTGATTCTGAAATGCAATAATTAATATCGTAACACCGAATATTTAGTATTAGTTGCAAAAAAAGTATTTGGAATCTTTCCAAATGCCTTTTTTATACCTAAAACGGTTACAACATCAAATTCAGTGTTATAATTGCAATTCATTATCAATATTCTAGCTAGCTATATTTCATATTTCCGTACAGTAATATTGCCAAATTAATTAACACAGGTAAATAATTGACTGCTATTTGCGACGTTGCCAATTTTTAGAATGAACGATAATAACTAAACAGTTTTTTTTTAATTATTTCGTGTCAATTTTACTACTTAAATAAAAAAATACAGCCAAGTACAACCAGATAGACAATCGCTATAAAAAATAAACAAAATCCAATGACGTAATTTTTAAAACATTTTATAACAAGTAGAAGTACTCACAAGTAGAAAGTAAATGATTAATAGCAACTGATACAGTATCTTAGGTGACCTGTTATCATC
This sequence comes from Agrochola lota, assembly GCA_947364205.1. Taxonomy (NCBI): domain Eukaryota; kingdom Metazoa; phylum Arthropoda; class Insecta; order Lepidoptera; family Noctuidae; genus Agrochola; species Agrochola lota. The sequence continues at coordinate 3,220,095 of OX376225.1, read as the reverse complement.
CGCAAATGTCAACACAGATTTGATCGGTATTCGTTATTTTTATAACTTTTACTGTTACTGACAGTTATTGTGAATTGTAATCTTTATCACATCACTGGCTTGTAGTGTTGTCCTTTGAAGGTGACCTATTTATTGGTTGCGGAATTACACTAAATGTCAATAAAGGGAGGTAATCCTCCTAAATACTGAAAATGATTAAATTTATAATTTTTTATTTAAAAAAAAATATTTTCAATAAATAATTGATTGGTATAGAAGTTACTTTTCTTTGCAGTTTTTAAAGTGAATTACTTAACTTTGTTTTACCAGACCCATAGTTTTTAGTGTACTAAAAGTTACACCTCTGCCCAACCGTTCTGGGACTACAAGCGTAATGTAATGTGTGGAATTGCACGTGTCAATTGTTTTTTTTGTGATGTATTGTTGTTTAGTTTTTAAATTACTTTACTTTGTGATAGCTAAGTATTTACTTTTCTTAAACTCTACGTTTAAACTAAACATCTAACACTATATACGTACATCTAAACGATAATTGCAGCATTTTAGGTTTAAAATAGATTCATGAACTTTTAGAGACGAGGAATAGGGTGTAAAATTCACTCATCCTCTATAGAAAAGGGAGGCTCCTCCGACCAGACGGGCGTCGGGGAAGTTATATATATGTCGATCGCGCGGTAAACTCTAATTGCGCGATGCAGGATTGTGTGACGTCAGGATTTTGTGTGACGTCAGGTATTTGATGCGTAGTTCGCATGTGGCGGTGTAGATGCCGCCACAAATTGATTTGATTTCATTTATCAGACTTACACAACCTTTAAAAATTCTAGCAGACTTATGTTAATTAATTAATGTTATGTATGCATTTTATAATTTTTCCAAGTTCATAACATAACATAACGCATGTATCCCCCGAAGGGTTAGGCAGAGGTGCACCTATGTTACATCCACATTTCGCCAGTTCTGTTTAAGTCCCATGTAATAGGGAGCGAGCCTATTGCCATAAACCGGGTACAAATCCAGACTACTAATGAGAAATTCTAGATGGGAAAACCGAATAACACTTTGCCCGGACTGGGAAGCAAACCCAGGACCTCATGGTCAGCAGTAGCGTTTGCGACCAATAGACCGCGGCAGATCAAGTGTAGTAAAAATCCAGGTAAATAATTCACTGGGTTTAAGCACAAACCAAAGTCGAAAGTCAAACAATTTATTTCAATTAGGCACTTTTGAACGTCAATTTTACAAAAAATGGAATTGATTCTAGTCGCCCCTTCCAAAAGGTAGTTTTGGTATGGACTCTTCTAAAATGTTTTTACAATATTTTGTGCGTATATACATTAATTATATAATTATATGTGAAGACGATGCATCAAGAATAAGATTACTATACCACGATAGGTAAAAAAGAATGAAAATTAAGCAATGACAGATAAATTAATTATGTGATAGATACATCGTGCTCACATATTCACAAACATTGTAAAACTAAACGATATTCCTGACATTTTAACAAGTAGTACAAATAAGTCACTGTGTGAGTTCAAGTAATCACAGAATATAAAATTAGTGTTATAAAAAAAAAAAAAAATATGTATAATTAAATTAGCAACCAGTTTGATTTTGTCTAGACTCTAAATTGTCCTTTGGAGCAGGACCAGCATGTTTCCAAGCATTCTTATCCTCTTAACCTCTCATTTTATCATTTGTTTGTATCGTCTCCTATTTTCTCTTTGAATTCTGGTATATGTACAGCAGGATCCAGAGTAACCTAGTGTTGCAAAGGACTCGAGTCCACGAGTCGTAATTTTAAAGACTCGATTCAATTATGCAAGACTCAGTGTGTTAAAAAGGCTCGGGAGTCTAGAGTCTAGCCGAGCCCGAGTCATTTAACAGACACTTGAGTCTTACAAAGTTTTCAAGAAAAACTCGGAGCCTGAAGACAGTCTTGAAGCTCATCATTCGAAAAGACTCGAATAGGTGATAACTTTAAATTTGTGGTCATAATGTTACAATGCATACAAAACAATCTGCTAAGAGAAAATCATTACAAATCAGCTAAAAATTTACTTCATTGAAAATAAAGATGTGAATGTAAACTGGCTTCACTTCACCATGGCTGCACTTTAACTAAAATTACCCATTTGTTATAATGTTTATCATATAAAATGGGTAATTTTAATTAAAGCGATATAAATGATTAAAAATATCCTTAATCAATACTGCTATTTTTTATCTGAGTCTTTCTGACCGTTCTGTAAATGTAACAATTTAATGTATTATTTTAAGTCTGTTAGTTTTTAAATTGCATCTTGTTAATGTAAATATTGAGAAATTAATAAAATATACCAGTAAGTACATTAAAAAAAAAATGAATTGCTAGACTAACACGAAGAGGACTTGAGTGCAACTCGCCGAATAAAATAGACTCGAGCGCAAAAAGTGACTCGAGCTCTCATGTAACATTCAGAGCTCGTAGAGAATTTAGTTCTCTAGTCTTAGAGTCCTTCTGTAATGAGTCGAGTCTTGTAATTCATCGTCCGAATCCGTTTATATGGGACTCGAACACTCGAGTTCTTTGCAACGTTAGAGTAAGCTCACCCCCTAGCAATGCAAAAAACAATGCAAGGGGGTGAAGTTTTTCTGGAGCCCACTGTACCTAAAGGAAAGGGTACATAACATTATTTAAATAGTTATGGAATATAGTATAAATGTACTTTTATATTATGAAGTTCGTATATTCTTGTATCGTTCGATCGCTCAAGATGTTATACTTACATCACAGTGCTCATACACAAAGCTGCCTAAATTATAACAGATAAAATATAATTAGAATTTTGTTATCTGTGGGACCAAATGTCAAAGTATACTTTCAAACGATTACTTACTATTATCAGAGTTTTATAAAAGGTGTATTGTGATTGTGGTGATCCGGGTTTGTTGAAAACAAAAATATGGTGAGATAGTGGTCAACCGCCAGTCTTACCAAGACGTATTGTGTTACTCTGTAACCGGTGGAGGCTTGTGGAGGTGAGATAGGCAGTTGTTTCATTTAAAATACTGGTATTCAGCTGTATCTGGTAAGAATGGAAGCCGACTCCAATGTAGGTGGTCTATCGCCAGAGTATCCTATACGCCGGCGGACATCGACACGATGTGTCTACCAACTTATATTGTCCGTATTTTCAAATCACATTCATCTGTCATTCTTGGACGGTTGAGTGAAACGGCTATAACACAGCACAAAGACGTAGTATGGTAATTTGATAAGCAAATAATTTCCCTAACCGTATGTAGTAGACGGCGGGCCTATTTATAATAACCGGTTGAAATCTAAATTTCGGGGGTTAACTGAAAATTTTATAGGTATACAAAAAATCCCATAACACTGTCAAAATGAAACACTAAAGAAAAAAAATATCTGCTGACTTATTCAAGAATATTAAATATTTAATTATAGACATTGTTCCAAAAAAATTAAAACCCACTTTTCATCATCTTCCAAACAAACCAACAGAAACATGATATACTTTAACTCAAAAAAAGCCGTAAATTCCTATGAAGCCGTATATCTAATTTTAAGCCAGATTTACACGGTGTGATTTAATTGCCTCTATGGCATACCATGTAAAGCAAAGATCAATGGAAAGGAGTACGACAACAAGGCAGTATACGAAATACCCTGATTAGAAAAAGTTACTGATGTTCTTACCAAAATAGATCCACTTTTGTTGGAAAAAGTGGAGATGGACAGGCCACATGATAAGAGGCATTCAAGACAAGTGGAGTAAAGTGGTGACTGAATGGTACCCCAGGGATGGCAAAAGGAACAGGGGAAGACAATATAAGAGATAGGAAGATCAACTGAAGCTTACAGCGGGTGCAAATTGGGGAAGAGTTGCGAGAGGTAGCACTCATGGAAGTTGTAAGAGGAGGCCTTTGACTAAAGGCACACTGATAAGACATTCTGTAAACTAGGGAAAAAGACCACAACGCAAAGATGTACAGAATAGAAAGCGCTTATTATTAATGGCATACCATAACTTGAAGCAACAATAAAAGTTTCTTCGTCTAAGCCAGGGACGGCGAACCAATGGCAGCCGTGCCATTGGTGGCATGTAACAAAATAATTTGGGCACTGCATCATTTCAGGAATTAGCGCGACTTCTGCTAATGCAAACTAGATGACTTAGATACCTAAGTCATCTAGTTTGCATTAGCAGAAGTCGCGCTAATAAATTATTTCCTTTAAATAAATATTAAACTGTTAATGCTTACATTGCTGTGTAATGATAAAGGTAGTATATAGTTCCAAATAAAGAGTATTATTGTGAATAATATAGTTTTTTCCAGTAGGCTCAGAGACCAGATTGTTTGTTGGCACATTATGACCACATTCAATATTTCTTTGCCTATTCAAAATGGCACGTAGGTGTATAGAGGTCCGCCATCGCTGGTCTAAACAGTGCTTAGTCGAAGCAAGCCATTTCATCATTTTTCTCCTGCCGTTATCCCAATTTATTTGGGGTCTTTTTCTTTCCTACTATTTGTTGCTTTAATTTTACCGTTTTTTTTTATTTACATCGGGTAATCTCTTGGCCTGCATCTCACCTGATGGTAAGTGATGATCAGGCCGAAGGTGGAAGCGAGCTTCACCTGGAATCCTCAACCACAGAGGAACTGGCTATCTTACCTCCAACTGCCGAAATATAACAATACTGTTAAAATTGTTGCTATGGCGACAGACTTAGATGGTGGTAGCAAGGTGGACTTAGAACAAGCCCTACCACCAAACAAACCGAGCAGAAAATTTTGCCCCCGCTGGGAATTGAACCCGGGACCCCTGGGTCTGAGACAGGTGTTCTAACCACTAGACGATAGAGGCGGATAAAAAATGCTGCAAGCAAGATATTTGCCTCATGTAAATGGGAATTTAGCATTTGTGTACCTCTGTACTCAAGTAATACGCTTACAACACCCTACCGATTTCGCCAACACTTCCAGCACACAAATATTCAACATTCCATCTAAAAATATACGTACCTCTAAAAATAGCCGCACGTCACAACTAGCCCTAACATGCTTCAAGAGTGGCCCAATGCTTATCGGCACCATTACAGTGGAGTGCCGCGATGGCAAACCACTTGAAGATATCATTGCTGTATACAATCTGTATTACACATACCAATTACATCTTGTTATCTGCCCAGCCCCTCGGTATGTGGGATTGAAACATGAATACGTGGTGCACTTTAGCGAAACAGTTTATTTGTGAGGAATTGAGCATCGGTATGTTTTGTAAATTGCTGCTTGTTGTTTTGTAAGTGTTGGTGGTATACTGTGTTCATTTTGTGTTGGTCGATTTGACATATACAAAGGAAACTTTTTATATTGAATTAGAAAATTGAGTCACAAAAAGTGGCTTTAAAACTATGAAAGGAGGAAGTACGCTTTAAAAGCCTCATCTTCAGTCTTTAGTGCCTAATGCTAGACATAAGCTTCTTCAATTGCCGCCATTGAATTCGACCCTCGGCGTACTTCACCTACTCTGAGGTCACCATCATTACTCTTAAATACGGCCACCGCGACAGTAATCGGTTCTACTGCTAAGTACCTAATATGGCCGGCTCATTGCAACCTAAGCTTGCTTATTCTGTAGACTACTTTCATTAAGGAGTATGTGTTACTAATCAAGCTTACCTACACTGCAATTTTCATTATCATAAAAAAACTGATAAATTAGGTACAAGAATTTCTATCGCAGGTGCAGTGCGTGTTGGTAGAATATGTCACATGTCTTCGAATTTTTGGTTCTTGGACAAGCCGGTTTCCTCACGACGCATGTTTTCCTTCAAGTGAAGTCTGAAATCACAAACTCGTAGTAAGCAAGCAGGGTGATCAAAGCACGCTCCTTACATAATGGGAACCCTGCAGTAACACAATTACAATCCAATACAACATAACTTACACAAAACCACCATACCTTTATCCCCACATCTTCCCATCCTTAAAAAACAATGAACCAGGAACAAGACGATGGCGGCGCTGCGTAATTCTGTCACAGTTTGTGCTCCTGCGCAGCCACGTCATTTGCGTAGGTATAAGTCCGTTTAGTTGACGCACAATACGCCTTTGGTCGTGCCGCCCGGTATAATTCGAGTCAGGTGGACGGCTAATACCCCCGTATGTTAACAAACAATCGTACATACATGTTAACAGATTTATGTATATGTAAACTTATGATTTCCGCGCGTATCTTTAAACGGATCGATGGTAATAGTAAAGTATTGGGCGACGTTTTGAGGTTGTATGCGTACGCGCAGGTTGGAGTTTTTCTTGGGAATTTATATTTAAATATTCATGTAATTTTATTATTTATATAGGTATTAGGGTTATGGTTTGATTACCAGGTAGAAATCTGACGTGTTCATGTTGACACTAGAAAAAAAACGAGGACTTAGTAAATTCTCAGGAATGGACTTGTACTTTCCTAGTTACTACAGTCATTCAGTGGTTTTTATTTGCTTGAATACCACAAAAGTTACCTGAAATCATGTATAGTCTATCAATTGAATTAACATGTTACCTATTGTAGTTTAACTAAACTGAACAACTGCGGTCAATTTAATCACGATAACAATGTTTTTTTTTTCAATTTCATTTTGTTCCCTTTCCCATTTATAACGGAATATTACACTAAAATAGATTCAAAGAATTCTTTATTTCTGCGTACATTCATTAGACTAACTACGACGAATACAATTGACTCACAGTGCGTCACATAAGTACAGTCGGGCGCACGTCAGCGGTAACAAAACCACTGTACTCGGTACTACGCTAGGCCAGCTCAAGGTCAAATTGTCAACGGTGCGGACCACTGTACCACAGTAAGTATAAGTGAGTAACAGTAATTTGTCTCGGCAGTGACCTTGAAAAACAGCCGATGGCCGCTCGGTAGATAAAACTTCCGTGTCCGTACACAACTGCCGCGCATTCGGGACTGTTGCGTACTGGTATACACTGAGATTTTGAAGCGCGTCGTTTCGGCGGCGGTCGGCGGTCGGCGATATTCTATGAAGACATAATACTGTTACTTATTTATACTTTGACTGTACCAACGTTTATGATCCAGGTCATATCTGTTTTTAGCGCTGCTACCAGTTCGATTCTTAGCTGGTGAAGCCCCACCTATGACACACTAACGCCTATCGTTCACGTGACTGTTACGGTAAGTACATAAAGTAAATAATAAACTTAGTTTTCCTTGAGAGGATTTTGTTTTTGAGAACGAGAAAAATAACTGTGTCATACCGTGCAAAATTGATGAGGAAAAGTGTTAAGTAATTGACGGTGTGAAAAGGTGTGTGTGGTCGTTAGGTTTCATAAAATTATCACACAATTAAGTCCTCAGATACTGCCGTAATCTAAAGTATAGCTTACGGCAGTGCAATGCAATAATAAAAAAACAAATCTGGCTGGTATAGTTAATATACTCGTAATTATAATCTCTGGAACTACCAGACAGATTTGTTTTTTTTTTTTCATCAAACATCATTCTAATCTGGCTGGTAGTTCCAGAGATTAGCACGTTCAAACAAAGTAACTAACTCTTCAGCTTTATTATTAGTATATATTAGATAATATAAGTATATGTATACTTATATTATGTAATATATACTAATAATCACTTCAGTTTTATTATTAGTAAAGATAATATAAGTATACATATACTTATATTATCTAATATATACTAATAATAAAGCTGAAGAGTTAGTTACTTTGTTTGAACGTGCTAATCTCTGGAACTACCAGTCAGATTTGAATATTTCTTTTGCATTTAATAGCCCATTTCTTGAGGAAGGTTATAGGCTAACATCACGCTACGACTCTAAGGAGCTGAGCAAAAAGAAAGCAGACGCAGACGTGATGAGCTAAGGAGCCTAAACAATGTTTAGGCTTTTGGCATCGAAGGCCTCTTTTCCAGCAGAACAGGAAAAAGTATTAATCAGCTAGTTCATTTCGTGTTGGCGATTTCAGAATATTCGTAATAATTTTTCCTAATAAACTACTTTAATAGGAAAAAATCCAAATTAACTGACCTGTAAGTGCAAAAAATAGATAACCTTAGTGTTATCATACTTTTTTACCATAATATCTAACTCATCATTTGCATAGCTTTTTCCCAACTGTGTTGGGGTCAGCTTCAAGTCTAAGCTGATGCAACTGAATACATAGAATAAAATGGTAACGAAGAATTTTTGTCCGTTTGTCTGGAATAGTCTGGATGCATGTTCCGGTTTGGCGCAAAAAAGGCTGAACGGATTTGGATGAAATTTGGCGTACAAATAGTTTATAACCTGAATCCTAGTAAGATATTATTGTAAAAAAAAAGAGTAAAATTAAAAAGAGAGGCAAGTTGTGCACACCACAACACCCAGATTTCTACCATAAAATCTTCGTTCAAAAGAGTTTTCTTCAAGAAATAATCAATTAAAAAAACTTAAAGAAATGCGTAATATTATTATCAATGAGCAGCAATAGCTGGTATATTGCTAGAAACACATCAGATATGACTGATAACTTTATCAGCGTGTTACGCGATATTGAAGTGTTCTAAAAATTATTGCTATTATCGATGCTTTATCGATATTTCTTAATTGAGTGACTTCACTACGGTTCATGGACGTTTTTAGTGGGATGTCATCATACACTATAGGAAAGGATTTTTAATCGATTCAAATGTCATACATATGGTACGATATACAAGGACCGAGGATGGTTCCATTGAAACTCTTATTTCACTTACAATAACGAGAGTTAGACAGAAAGTTTTTATAACAGGATACGAGGTTGTGGGGTTCAAATCCGGGCAAGCACCAATTAACATTGGTGCTTGCCCGGATTTACTCTTTCAATTCATATGTATTTTCTGAGTTTATCTTAGACATAACTGACATCGGTGAAGGTAAACATCGTGAGGAAACCTGGACTTACACTCCACTGCAGTAAACAAAATCAGAAAAATATATGATATTCTCCAGGATGTATGCTAGTTAAATAGTGTGTTGAAAACAATACAACTAATTTGTTTTTTTTTTCCATAGTGGTAACTATGGATAAAATCACTTCTTCAAATCTTCTAAAAATTTATTTTAATTATTAAAATCCATTATACATGCAATCATTAAAATTTTTGTCCGATTATTCTACAAGTAAAATGTTAACATATTTTTTATACAATTAAAAGATTTTTTGTAAATAGATAATTGCTTCGTATTTTATTTATTTATTTTAAAAACAAATACGACTATTATCACAGGTTTACCTAATACAATAGTGTAGTTATGGTTAAAGTTATAATAGCTTACAATTATATTAATATGAACAACCAAGAGTAATTTTACAAAATGCGGCCCGTGCATATTCACTCAGAGTAGATACAATAAATATTATAATTATAATAGTCTTTTTTTTTAATGCAATAAATTACTAGTATTGTTATCGCACTTCTCTTTCTTTTCCATGCGGTCCGACAGTGACCTCTTCTGTCGGAAAATGATACTATTATTTTTAATATAATTAGTTACAGTAGCAGAAAATATCATATTTTATTAGGTGTCAATATCTCATTATGTTAAAATATAAAAATAACTGGACAGTCTACAGATATATGGTAATATGATCTATGTCAATAATCTTCGTTTTGTATGTAAATATATTCAAAATTAGCTTCATTGATATTAAATATGGTATTTAAGTAAATTATTGATATAATTTAGTTTTTATATTATATTAAATTATGCTTTATTATGTGCTATTTTCTATCAATCATTTTGGTATAATATTTAGATTAGGTGATGATTTGTCGACTTAAAGTTTATAATTTTGCAACTTTTTTGCATTATAGTTATTAATATATTACTTACTGTAGATTTAACTATCATTTAAAAATGCGTAATTTTTTAATTGACAAAGCTTACACGATCCAAGATTTTCTTAATAATTAGTACCTACTAGAATCTGTCACCATAAACCTAATTGTAATTTTGTAAGAATTGTTTTATATGTGATACCTAAGAATTGTTTTATACTGCATGTTGACTTAATTATTGTATGCCTATTATGCAGGACATAATGGAATGAATTTACCTAACATCTGTCTGTATGAATAAATAAATAACCTATGCCCACAATAAAAATAATTGATTTGATTTGAAAAAATATTCTTGCAAATATTCAGCACTTTTTTATTGTTCTTCTCTAGTTGTAGGTAGGTACTAAGTAGTGAAAATAATCCACATTTAATCTAACCTAATCCTAATATTATCCATTTTTCGATCTGATACCGTTTCAAGAAATTTTATTATTCCTGCCAATGCTAAAACTACACAAATTCAAGTGATTTTCAAAGACTAGAAACATTAACAAATTGTCCTCAAACCCGTAAATCTCGGGGTCTTTATGTCCATACGTTAGCGGTTAGGGAGTCAACCCCCGTGATTTTTCTTCGCACCCTCGGTTCCCATGGAGCGCGCGTGGCCCGTTTTGACTTCTTAGGGTTGATGGTCATTATAAAGGGATGGGTATAAGTAACCGTGGAGGGTTATATTTCAATTAGGGTAGCAAGTTGGGTAAGAGATGAGTTTTTGTAATGTTTTTAGTAAAAATGTTGGTTTTTGTACAAATTTTATCGATGTTTATGTGACTGTCGAATCAAATGTCCTACAGTTATTCATATAACATAACATCAAGCCTGTAATCTTCGTAGTGTTAGGCAGAGGTGTACTATCGAAGAAGTTCATATCTAACCACCGTAAGGACTATTCTTGCTTGCAGCGCTTGACGACTTTAGATCCGGGCCGGTAACAGATGTGGTCATCGTGTTCACGGGATTTTGTTTTGAAACTGGTTAGATATGAACTTCTTTCATGGTACCTATAGTGATTCGTTACCATGTAACAGGGGGAGTGCCTATTGCCATCAAACAGGCACAAATCCAGACTCCGAGCTGCTACTGAGAATTTCCTGATATTCTTCTTCTTTTCGTGTGGTAGTGACTAACCTGGTGTCAGAGTTTGACTCTGACTTGGCTTCACATGCCGTCGAGAAATATCCCTCAGGCATGCCGGTTTCCTCACGGTGTTTTCCTTCACCGTTTTTGAAGCAAGTGATATACAATACGCACATGAATCTGAAAAGTCAGAGGTGCGTGCCTTGGGTTTGAACTCGGGACCTATGACTTGGCAGTCCGACGGTCACACCACTAGGCTATCCATACTGCTGTTATTGCTACTTATTGAATTTCTTGAAAAACGCAATAACACTTTGCCCGACCTGGGAATTGAACCCAGGACCTCATGCTCAGCAGTAGCGCTTGCGGCCACAAGACCAAACGAGGCAGTCACATATTATAGTAGGTAAGTATGGGCTTCTTTATTAATTTTCTTACATAGGTACTTAGGCCTACCTCAGTTCCTATGATAACCTAACTTACCTAAGTCTACCTGAGTTTCTAAATCAGTCAATCTGCCTAGCCTTTTCGCAACTATGTTGGGGTCGGCTTTCAGTTTAACCGGATGCAGCTGAATTTCAGTATGTTACATATAGCGACTATTCTAACCTCCATAACCCAGTAACTGGGTAATACGATACCCCCTGATAAGACGGGTTGTCAGACTTTCGGGCTGCTGATGTGTAACGACCAACGGCCTAACGTGCTTTCCGAGGCACGGAGGAGTCTCGGTATGTAAAGATGGTCACCCATCCACGGACCAACCCCGGCAAGCGCAGCTTAACCTGATGGCTTGACCCGTGTGGCTGTTACTACACTAGTTAGCCATATTTCTTGTTTCCATACAGTAATATTGCCATTAATCAAAACAGGTAAATATTTGACAGCTATTTGGAGGAACGATTTGTTTTAAATAGCGTCATTCTTTTAAAAATAACGAGGTATGGCTGACTAGTGTTTCAAACATTGTAGTTGATAATATGATAAAGACAGGAATTACCTCAACATACCTCCAAGTTCCGTATAACCTCCATAAGGAAAAAATACAACTTCTGTTCCAAAGCCAATAAAGTTATTTTTCATAATATTATTAATAATTGACTATTCTTATCATTCATATATTGAAACAATTACCTCGTATTTTCCATGGTGCAATATTTAACGGAAGCCTATGTGATTAAACTTTGTTTTACTATCCTTGTTCATAGATTTTAAGATTATTTGGTATGTTTGTAGTGAAATACTAAACAATTTATAAAAGTTGTATGATACAATTTATTATTTTTAAAAGAGTAACCGTGGAGTTTCTTGCCGGCTCTTCTATATCGACCAATTTCGAACCGTGCACCTAGCTTCTGACGTTTCATAAGTGCTCTTGTAGGCCTATGTGAAATAAAATATTTTGAATTTAATGGCAATTAATTAAACAACAGTACACCCACATTTCGCAAGTTATGTTTTATATTTTATGGGTTACCTGTAGTTACCTCTGCCTAATCCTTTGGAAATTACAGGCGTGATGTTATTGAGTGGTAGCTTCACCGTATGGCTGCTATACAACTGTCAAAGCCCGACCGACCTTAAGGCGCTGACAAGAGACAAAGTTAAAAGCAGGCTTGTCTTAAAAAAATAATTGCCAATATAGTTTGTGGTAGTGGAAAAATATAAATGTTAATCTTGAACATATTTCACAGAACTTGGTTGTTACCAAAACACATTACGAAAAAGAATCTCGATACAAACTAACGGTAAATTAACCTATTATCTTGAGTTCCAATGCAGAATATCTGTATTAAATATTAACGTACTTGGTATTTTAAATAATAACAAGAACGTCTTATTTGAATGCAGAACTTGGTTGGGTTTTATTTTTGATTACTTAATTTATTTTTGAGTGAATAGATATTTTTTTCATATTTTGCCAAAACGTACAAGCATTGTGTCATCGCGTTGCACGCTCTTTTCAGCGTCTTAAGAGGGTGCCCAACGGTCCACTAGCGTCACTCCTTTAAATGAATAACGGCTAATAAGATCCCTCGGTAAGTGTGTCTAGAATTTTCTAATACCTTTTATAAAGTTTCATCAAATACGATCAAGAGGAATGTGGCCGCTTTTCTTTAGATCGAATTTTGTTGCTTCATGCCTCAATATGAAACTTAATAAAAGGTATTAGAAAAGTCTAGACACACTTACCGAGGGTCTTCTACACTTGCAGTTATTCATAATTCCTTCTCAGTCACGAGATAATATTTTTTTAAAGAAATGGCGCTTGTTGACCATTGGGCGCCCTCTTAATGAAAAACCAGATTATCATATTTATTATGTTCACGAGTCTTTTCGTATATTTTATTATTGGCATATAGATTAATTAATTATAATAATAAGTTGTGATAAGTGTAATTCTAAGATTAGGATAATACATGTCATTTTATTAACACCGATGATGATAATAACATTAATTTATTTTATCACTCCGGTTCTGTATGCTGATTAAATGGTGACCTGCTAGTGAAATATTTGACGTTTAATACTCCTAGATCAAATATATTAATAAAATTAATGTGCCGAACTAATTTTATTCATATATTTTAAAATGATTTGATATTCAAATGAATACCTACCTTCCTATACTTAGTATCTCGCCTTCGCGACTCCTGCGCATATTTAATCATCCAATCGCAGTCGACCTTATCAGATCTGTATTCATCGATTTACCTGTATCTTCTATATTAAAGTTCAGTTGAACATAGAGAGCCCTAGTAACTGTGATTCATAGGGAAACAGTCCACAAGTACATAAAATAATTTAAAGTTATCGATTAGAGACACTGTCGCTCACTGTCTGACACTGTTTGACCACCGCACAACGTAAACGAGACGTCAACGAGAAACGAGATTATTCGAACCCGTCCTTGACGTCACGGTGGTGGTGTGCAGTGGACACGCGGCCATAGTAAATGTACTCGTATGTATTGCAACTATCGCGCCGTCAACTCCTTCTCGTTGACGTCCCCTTGTTGGTGCCTGTAGATAAACGGCCTGAGGATTTTCGGGAAGCCAGTTTTAAAAAGAAAGAAATGAAGTTACTGAAATAAATAATTAAAACAGTAACACCTTAAAACTCATCATCATTTCCGCCTCCCCCAAGCACCGCTTTTAACCGGTTCTGTGCTTCTCGCATCCAGCAGATTCCTGAGGCCTTCACAAGGTCATCAGTCCACCTTGTTCGCCCTTCCAACGCTACGTCTTCTTGGGTCTTTCGTCGGGTGAGGCTGCAAGGTTCTGGAGTGGCGACCGCGTACCGGAAGACGTAGCGTTGGACCTCAAAACTATTGAAAAGAAAAGAAACCAAATGCTACTGCCAAAAACGCCTCGGCACAGCATAATATCAAATGGCAATACTAAGTATACTACCTGACGCTGATTTTCAGCTGCAGCTCACAATATGTTTAAAATCATCGGGGACCGAATAATTGTATTTCATTATGTTTTGAAAGGAATACCAAAAAGTGGAACTCTTATTTCAACGCTTTCATCATGCATCATGAAGCAACGAAATATAACATAACCATACCATACCATCACGCCATGTTTCCCCGAAGGGTTTGGCAGAGGTGTATCTATAGTACACCCACATTTCGCCAGTTATTTTTAAGCCCCATATAATAGGGGGCGAACCTATTGCCATCAACCGGGCATAACTACAGACTCCGGAATGTTTCTGAGAAATTCCAGATGGAAAAAGCCAATATCACTGCCCGACCTGGGAATCGAACCAAAGACCTCATGCTCAGCAGTAGCGCTTGCGACCACTACACCAACGAGGTATACAAATGTGTGTGCGTGAATTCGGTTGCAATTATAGAAAACTGTAATCAATTTATCAGGAAGGATATCCCTGCAAAACCGCCAATACACAATCAGTGGGGATCTAAAATTAACTAGTACATATCTATCAATTAATCGCGAAATAGATCGCGGAGAAAATCTATACTTTAAATAATTTAATTATTCATTACTGTCAAGCAATTTATCTATCGATCGAACTGATATGGATCACGAACACAAGAAAGTCTTTGTTTTCTATGAAATTCTGACAGATGGTTTTGCTTTATGTAATCATCTGCAATATCTTTCCATTTCCTAATTAAAATAATATATTTTTTACGGATAAGAATTTTTATTCCACTGAATTTCAGTATCTTGATACAAAAATTAAGCAAGCCACTGATAATGTGTTATCGAAGTCGGATTAAAATCGCTAGTCTACTCGATAGTGATCTATCGATAAGGACATGTCGTTAAACGCACACTAATGAAGTCTAGATAGGCTACTAGCTGTGTACACCTGCAGGGAATGTCGGAATTTGGTTATCCAAAGACTTGGTTGAACCGAGTGACCTAAAATAATATTGTTGAAAATTGGTGTGTTGGGCGCCAATAATGTTAGTGTTGGGCGCCATTAGTTTGTCTAGAATCACTATAATAATAATCCATTTAATTCATTTCTTGATAAACAACCGCTGAAAAACTAATTTCGGGTAATATAGTGTCCGGCCGTCGCTTGTGTCGGTGGATACTACTCGTATTGTGTGACCGCCCAGAGGCCCCCGCACTATAAACAAACCAGCGGATATTAGTGCATGTTTGTGTGTTTATGAATGTTAGCACCGATTCTCTGTTTTTATGCGAAATATTCAAAAAAGCCTACTACCTACTACTTACACTTACTCTAAAATATTAAGAATCTAATCGAGACTTCTTTCTGCGTTCTTTTCTTTCCCATGTTAAACTAGGGCAACAATCATACTAGGTACTGACTACTAAAGTCCGAACCACCATGTCCAATATGCCTTTCACGTGTACCCTTAGTAAACACACAACATCCATGTAATTTGATCTATATCTCGTCCCGTAATCGCATGAGCCCGGTTTATCGATAACTGCTTGATCGATCATTTCAAGATATAAATTTAGATAACGATTTTAATCGATAAAGGGAGATTTATAATTTTTACCTTCATTGGCTAGGCTTAGAAATTCCGGGTTACGGTGATTTAGTTGCTTTTCGTTTTGTGATACCTATTTTGTTAACGATGTTTTTGAAAAGGGATGGAATATTTGGGTGTAACTTTTATTTAAGACGGATTTCTTGTTTCGTATGACAGTGGATGGAGGAGCTATAAATGTGCTGTAATGTTAAGAAGATGGAGCGCAATCAATTTCTTTTTTTATTCGAATTAACACTGATGTAAACGTGCCTAAGCATACTTAAATATAATTATATAATTACGAATAATAAAAAGTGACGTCAACTTCCGATACATACATTTTTTGGGACATAATGATTTATAAATAGAGATATTGATACACCAGGAAGGAAGGAAATCATTTGAAAACTTAAATCGGTTAATTATTCAATTTTATGCAGCACCAATTTAACAACCTAACCTAATTTCGATAAAAATAGGAAAACCAGAGTTCACACTAGTTCTCAAATACCTACTATTGTATCCCATCAAGAATTCAACCATCATGCAAATGTTATAACGTTTTAAGACCAACAACAAAGTAACACAACGTCAAAAGAAATCTCCTCAACAATCTTTATAATCCGATCTCGATCTCAAACTTTTTTTGAAAACAACGCCATCTCGTGTCGCCTGTCAAAAACAAAACAAGAGTGGCCACATCTTCATCCCACGGTTACAGGACACATGTTCGGTACATAAATCGCTTTCGACTGATAACATCTAACTGTTTATCAATCTGAGGGTCAATAAATTCAGGTTATCTAGGTTTGCGATCAAACCTGATGAAAGAAACTTAGGTTTAATTGAGCTTGCATGATATGTGCGTGGTTTAAAAAATGATTAGAAGGGTTTTTTTTAAAGAATCTAATTGCATGAAAACTGCAGAGATTTGCGAATGTAAAAGCCTCGAGGGTTTCGAAGCAATCATGCCACAGGATTTCATAATCTGTGAAAACTGCAACTGACAATGTCTCATCGTTTCTGAGATAGATCCTTGTGACATATCTACCAACAGCCGGATATCCTAGCTCAATAGAGTATCTTTAGATACCTATCTATGAACTCTATGAGTACTCATAGAGTTCATAATGAAAAAAAAAACTGTCAAACTTAGCCGATCCATTACGTAAAAATCTCCGTGAAAACTTGGGTGAAGTCAATAGCTCACAGCTCACTTCACCTGTTTTCATGGTGAGATTTTTACCAGCTGATAAAAAAAGCAAATGAAAAGACCATATAAGTGTATATAAAGTGGGTATTCTTTACTTAAGTAATATTTTTTTGTTCTATGGAACAAACACAAGAACGCGTTGTAACACGACCCCTTACAAATATGTAGGGTCAGAGATATCATCTGTGGGTGCGAGGATAAATGTCTGTATGGTGTGGTTATGAGGATATTAGTGGACCGTGGTGATTCTTATAGCCTTCATATGGTGCCCGAGTTGAGTAAAGCGAGTTTTAAAAGTTGAAAAATTCTGAACTCATGTTAATTCAAAAAATATGGATACGCATTTGTAATGACGCATTACAAATTCGTCGTCTAAATGCAATAGAATTATTGACAATTCACCAACTCACTGCTTTGATCTAGTAGTCGTTGATCCTATACTATTAAATGAGCAATATTTGTTTTTATATATATATATTTGTTAATCACGTTCTCGAAAACAGCTCTAACGATTTCAATTAAAGTTGCAATATAGGGATTTTTTGGGGGGTTGCAATATATTTAAAATCGATCTAGCTAGGTCTCATATCTGGGAAAATCTGTTATCTCCGTATTTTCACCCGAGTAGAGCTCGGTCGCCAAAAGTTTAGAACACGATTTGACAATAATTGACAGATGGATGGAATTAGTAAGTACCTACTATCATGGCAGGATGGAATTAGTAAGTACCTACTATCGTGGCAGCATGAAATTAGTATAAAGGTGCGCAACTAGTATGAAATATCCTATACTAATAAATGACCATTCTCTATTTTCACCAGATTAGAGCTTGGTCGCCTAGATCTATTTTTTATATTTTTTACGTAATCAAAAGATTACGGCAATAGACTTAGTGGGCAATACGTTAAAATATGGCATGACGTCACTTCCCGGTAGATGCTATACTGACTTATGACGTAGCGAGCCCCAGGGCCCAACTTTAATGCGTTTTATCTAAACCATTTTTTATTAATATGAGAAAGCAAAAAATACGTGTCTAATATTTTTTATTATCTGACTGACGGACTAAATAGTGTTTTTTTCCCCAGCCAACATCCCTATTGCGAATGTTATGTAATTAGTGGGGTTGCAGGAGCAGTCACTTGTTACTACTTTTTTTTCTTTTTTTTTTCAAATCACATGAAGCTCTTTCCTACTGAATCCGAACACCACATAATAAGTAAATAACATAAATATAACACAATGATAAGATATCGACACATGTAATATGTGCTAACGATTGCTGTAGCTGCCATCGTGATAAGAGCCTGATAACAATAGTTATCAGCAGATCGCTGCTACCGATGTCACGATTAAATTTTACAATTTAACGATAATCAATAAAAAATAATACTACTACATACATATGTATCGTTATCAAATTGGTGAGTTAGAAAAAGAACAACGGAAAATGTTTTTTTTTATAATGAGAGATATTGATCAATTCCAGTAGATTGTCTGATTGTTTTATTCAAGATAATAAAATGATAAAGCGTTACAAATTAATGGCATTAATCGTTGCACAAAAACAGTGGCACAAAACACTCCACACATCCGTACATATAAAATTTTTGAAAATAAAAATTATCGACATATGAAAGTAGCTAAATGGTTTATAGTTTGCGAGCAGTAGCAACTGACTTATGGCCGATCTCGCATTTTCTAGACATTGTTGGTACACTATGTAAAATATTGTAACAATCATCCTAATGCTGTGGCCGCATCTGCCTCTATCGTGACGAATCTTCGCACAGTGATACGATACACGCAGATGTGACATACCACGCCACGGCACGCCTTAGCAGATTAGTGCCCATATCTGACGATACCAGTCCCGTTAATTTAAAAGTCAAAGTGACGTAAATTATCAGGATCAGATTTGAGCGTAAGCTAATATTTAGGCTAACCTGTATATAACTGGCTAAATATACTACATACCGCTACTTACCCTTGGGAAAATACAGGCGTAATGATATTTTGTGCTATGATACAATACTCAAGCTATAAATATTGCAAATGGTGGTTAAACAATGTTTGATTTTGTAGAGTAGGTTTTGCCTTTTCAAATACACATGAATTACAGTTTCTGAATAAAAATCCATGTGCCTTAAAGTATTGTATTTACTAGTATTTGCCATTTTCTAAAAGCTCATGCAAACTAACCTTAGCAGATTAGTGCCCCTATCTCACGATACCAGTCCCGTTAATTTGAAAGTCAAAGTGACGTAGATGATCAGGATCAGATTTCAGCGTGGGCTAATATTCGTGCTGTATCTGTGAGTAATGGCGGCTGGGATGCTGCGAAGATAAATACATTCTCACGTCGAGTTCTGCGCACGATTGCCTATCTTTGATTATGTGGTGGTGCATCTTGGGTAGGTAATAATTAGGTGAATTAATTTTGTTTGTACCAGTGTTGAATTTTGTTGTTTTGGTGTTTAAAACGTTTTAATATTGTTTCGTGTTAACTCGGTACTTAAACGTTACATTTTAAATGGCGTCTGGTGTTCCATTTATTTTTCACTTCGAGTGAGCAACGAAATTAAACAATTAAAACATTGTAGTCGTTAACGCAAAAGTGACACAAGAAAAGAAAAAATAATGAATAATTTCCCAAATCAAGAGCTTACTCATTTGATTTCGTCAGAATCGGTCGAATAGGTACAAAGACCATCTACAGTTGAATGTAGTTCTCAACCGCAAAAATTATCAGTCGTAAATACCGGTTCGCGTAATTATCTTTTTAAGCCGAGAAATTATCGCATTGCCAAATAAACTATCCGACTGACAATAAGTGAACTTAAAATAAACTACATAGAAAGTTAAAAGAAATGAACTCAACACAGCAATGACCAGCATATCAGAATCAGGAACAAGATATAGGCAATGAAAATTTGTTGTTTCTTGTAATTTGTGGTGACAATAATGGCTGTCGTGGTGGTCAGTCGGTACTAATACACCTGTGCAGCGCGTTTCAATCCTTTTAATGTTATCGTTACTAATGTTAAGGGAGTTTTAAAATATAATATGGCGTCATAACTTCGTACGGCATAGAAGTTATGTACACTTTATGTGGGACATGGTAATTATGCACTCTTCAAATAAATTGTTTTTAGATTCGATGCGAAAGTTTGATGATTATTTAAATTGGCACGATAAGAGTACAAATGAAATTATATTAAAATTTACAAAAACCCGATACCCCGCCCTCATTTCTCTTTCCTACTCCATCACAAGCCCCTGTTCATCATCTATCTATAATCTATTCATTGAGACCACTCCAATGAGCCCAAACACGATACCTGTGCTGTAAGTTGGTAAGGAAGTTGGGTATCCTGAAAATTCCAGGTGATACTGCAGCATCAGTTCAAGGTAACTATGTTCTTTTAATATCATTGAAGTAACAGAATACCAAATCTCAAATCGATCAGACCTTTGGAAGACTCTCACATCCATTCATCAACTTGAAAAGAGCTGATTATCTGCAAACGGCTGAACCGATTTTGATAAGACTCATCACTAAAAAACATGCTTTCAAATAAAAATAAACCCAATTCAAATCGGTTCACCCGTTTAAGAGCTACGGTGCCACAGACAGACACACACACATAGCAGACAAACTTAGAACACCCCTCTTTTTTCGTGGGAGATTAATAAGAGCTAAGAATCATGCTACGCCCCGATGGCTAGCTATGTCGACATTAAACCTTTAAGCAGAGCAAAATAGATTCGTTTGTTAGTAAGTAGGTATTCATCATAGCTTATATATAAACCGCAAGGGGGCCTCTCTGGAAGCGCGGACGCACAATCATCAGGAAAACCGAGAGAAAAGGTCGCACATTAATATTTTCCAGCTTTGATAATCTACGATACGACCATGCGGCCATCACGCACCACCTGTCTCTCTTACTCCTACTAATATCATACTTTATCTCTCTCTAGCTTATCGGTTAGCTTCGAAATTAAAAAAATAAAATAATGAGTCGTTATCAGTGTGGTGTTATCAGCCAGCATCCGTCAGCGTATCGCAGATGATAAAGTCACATCTGTTGTGTCAATGGTCCATGATTTCTGTTCTATTTGTGATTACGACTTGTTTTGCACGCGAGTCAGTAATCTCTGATGTTATAAGGTAATAACATTATGTTTCAACTTTCCATTAAGTCGTTCTGAGAAATGAGTTTGCTGTACGCGAACTTCTAAACATAATTTAAATACAAGTTTTCGTTTTCCTTGTAAAAATCCTCATTATTGCGTGGTCTGGGATAAATAACAACGTATATCCTTAAACACTCCCATTTAGCAACTCAAACAAAAGACGAACGAATTCTAGAACTGCGCATAAGCACTGAAATTGTAATGAAATTGCTTCAATGGGAGCTTTTGACTAAGTCCGTTCTAAAGCTTGTATAAATATTTTTATACTGTTGAATCAAGACACTATTTTGTCAAGGTTGTCCATTTAGGAAATACCATGACTATTTTGATTAGTGGACAGACATATTCTGTCATTCTGGCCTAATGGCTAGAATTACAGAATAATTTCTTCCAAACGTTTTCTTAGCATTTAATGTTGTGTGTTATTTTATCATGTAAGTAGGTCTTATTACCAAACACATCGCTTATTTATCGTTGCTTAAACTTAAGTAAAGATTAACGTCGGTTAAACCATTCATTTCTTATGTTTAAACGTCTCTTGACTACAGTCCGCGCGCGACTGTTAGTCACCGCCTGAGGTAAGAGAGCGGTGAGACGGGGAGGTAGACAACGGCCAAGCTAACTCAGTCTGCCTATTTTGTCAATGGCGCCCTCCCCCGTCTCACCGCTCACATACCTCGGGCGGTGACTAGCAGTCGCGCACGGACTATAAATAAATATCTATCTGTATCTAATATGAACAAACTCTATCGACATAACAGACTCTGTCCATACAGTCATACATTGTAACCACTTTATCACCAAGAAATATTTTCATCAACACACAAAAAATTCAAGTTTGTGAATATACAATCGACCCTTAACTGTAGCTTCTTAATCTCACTGTGATAACCGTTGAACCACGATAAACTAGTCGTCTGATAATCAGAGATACCAACACGTAACCGTGTAATGACCATACTGGCTACATGTACGTGGTCACGTGGGTTCCAACATGGTAAGCAGAGATGATAGGACCTCGCGGAGATACCCTTAGGCTGCGATTCCACCCAGAGATGAGTGAGGATGTGTGTGAAACTAACCAATAACATCGCTTCACTGTCATAGTTTGAACTAAGCTAGCGTTGTTATTGGTAAGTTTCGCACACATCTCTCGCTAGGCATCCTCGCTCATCTCTGGTGGAAACGCAGTCGTAGATAGTAGCGATGACAAGCAGTAGAGCACCTGCAAAGTTAATGTTTTGTTTTCTGTCCGTTTTTTCTTCATGTAACCCAGAGAAACTGTCATCCGTTATGAATTCCAATCCTTACTCCTTATTTTTGACAATCTGAATTGAAACAGCTCATAGCTGAGTACCAACCTAAAGTCTTAATGTCTAAAATCCAATCGTGTCGACATAATAGTACTTTTGTGCTGGTGAATCTTGAACCTATCATCAATTTAAAGATCCTCGTAACACATTCCATTCTATATTTAGAAGTAGGAAAGGTTCCTTAACTATGTGTTATCCTTAGTCAAGACTGTGCAGAATGGACTGATTGACTGTTTACAATATTCTGTTTTAATTAATGATGGCAGGCAACAAAACTTTATTTTGGCTTGTCCAAGGAAATTAAAAAGAATGAAAATTATCTATTATGTAATCGTATTGTTGTACATTTTGTACATTTTGTTTATAAACAAACTACTAATTATCTTCATTAATTTTCACGTTTTTTCCCCGAAATTCTCGTCATTTGAGTGCTTGAATTCGGCTCGATTGTTGATAGATTTGATAGTTGACATATATCGTGCTCGTGACTCGTGGGGTCTGTGGGTGAGAATTTGATTCTGATTTCGTTGAAATAATATTTTAGGAGATAAAGATATAGAATATTATTGCTTGTAGGTATATATACGTGCAAAATAAAACGTACGCACCACAAAGGGTAAAATTAATATCGGTTGCCTATTAAGTATTCCTTTGGATTCCCGAAAGGGGAGACAGAGTTAATTATTATCATGATAGGTACTGACTCAACTGACTTTGTCAGATCCAAAATTACATCAGAGATATGATAAAGAGGCGCACAATATAGGCGAAATTTTTCGGTGTTGTTGCAAAACAGAGGTTATATTTAGACCCAGGTTTAAACAATCGACCATTTTTGAATTTCGTACTTTATTCGGACAAAGTTGAATGACGTTAAACCCGAGTCTACGTTGTCAATTTTGTTAAATACTTTACGAATGTCGGAATAAAGTTCAAACTACAATAACTGGTTCTAAACTTAGAACTCATTTTGTAATGAGATGGGTTTAGTTTTAATTTATTTTTCTTAGCGTTACTAATTCATCATCTTTTTCATCAGATGGCGGCTGCCCATCGCTGGAAGTCGGCCAAAGCAGTGTGGGCAGAAAAACATCCAAAACTGGTAAAAATAAACAAATAATCTTTATCTAAGCAAAACAGAATCTAAGAAGCCATAATTCGCAACCATTTCAAGCTTATTACTATTACTAAGTTCTCCTGTAAGAGTGTATGTACGTGTCTTATCTCGGAAACAGTATCGTTCGAGACAAAGCAACGTATGATGTGGTGCATTTGCCTAAGAAGACGGTTATCGTAATGTTATCGTAAAAAAATTGTTACTTAGTAATTAGAATCCGGGTGGCGATACTTTGTGTGCTGTTCCAGATCTACGAGAAGCTATATTAAATAACAAAACATAACACAACGGGGTATATTTCGCTAGTTATGATATAAATCGAGACCCATGTAGGAGGCAAATCTATTACCACTAACCAACGGTACAAGACTACAAGTCTATCCTCTGAGCTGCTGCTAAGAATATCCGAAGAAAGAAAAACCAACAAAAATTCAAAATTCAAAAGTCATTTATTCAAACTAGGCCGAGAATCAGCACTTTTCGAACGTCAAAATTATATAAGACAGTCCCCCAAAATGCCTACCCTTCACCACTTCCTAGTGCGTTAGCTGGGTAGAAGAAGTGGCGCAATGAACTTCCCATCAGCACAGCTGTCTGTTCAGTTAGAAGAAAAAAAAAGATTCTATATAATAGTATTCAAAATAATTTACATTACGCAACACAAAACATAATTTAAATTATTAGCCATATGTTAGCTAGCACACGCCAATATACCAAACAAAATCATCGAGAACTATACATTGGAATCCAGATTTCCAGGCTCTGAGAATTTCGTAATACTCCCAATAATGATTTGCCTGATCCTCGGATCGAACTCAGGATCACCGCCACAATTACTAAACCCACGAGGTAGGCAATTTACTTTAAACTAAGTATTTATATCGCGTCATTATCATTATCATTCGTCCTTATTATTATTATTTTATTTATCTTTTACATAGATTCTTTTCTTTTCAATTTTGTGAATGTGAGAACGTTGTACACAGGCTTAACAGACTATAGATCTGTAGACCATTTTATATTTTGCCAAGCACCTGGTGCTTGTTGATAGGCCTACACTGTCCTCTCATACCTTTTAACACTGTAATTTGAAAACATTGTAAAAACCATTTACTTTTGAAGGAGTAACCGTGGAGTTTCTTGCCGGCTCTTCTCCATAGGAAACGACCAATTGGAACTGTGCACCTAGATTCTGACGTTTCATAAGTGCCCTTGTAGGTTTCACACAGTTCACACAGTCC
The DNA here is from genome assembly GCA_947364205.1 of Agrochola lota. Taxonomy (NCBI): domain Eukaryota; kingdom Metazoa; phylum Arthropoda; class Insecta; order Lepidoptera; family Noctuidae; genus Agrochola; species Agrochola lota. The sequence goes on along the minus strand of OX376225.1, from coordinate 3,195,016 downwards.
ATCCATCGTTTCTTTGTTTGTAGGTATAACTAAAAGTATATAATAACACACGCTACAGATTCATTACCAATAATATCTTATCAGTCACACAACGAGCTCCATTAAGAGAACTATCTGCTGTTATCAGCAGCTTATCTCTCTGATGAGAGACACCAAATCATCGTTACATGACGTCTGTGTTTAAATTTATATTTAATTATTTGTATTTATCGCCCGATGCGATCGATTTTGTGGAAAAATACAAAGAATATCCTATTGGCAAGGTCGTTAAAACTTTTCTTTATCCGGGAATCTAATCCTGGCAGGACTAGATTCCCGGATAAAGAAACGTTTTTCGATCGCATCGGGCGATAAATACAAATAATTAAATATCCCTGGACCCTGTGCTAAACAAAGACGTTTACTATATTATATCCCATCAAAACGTTCTTCTACCGTAAAAGATATGAAATCCAATGTAAAACCAAGTCTGTTAATTTATTCAGTAGGTACCTATCTATTTGACATCTTTATTTCTTTAATAAATAGAATGACTTGGCACGGCAACATAATTACATAAGAATACTCTACTATTTTAAATAGTCGTAATTAAATTAAGCGCAGCGCTAAGATTAGGTAGATTTTGTTGTATGCCATGCAAGATACATTAAATTATATCATAGTCATATTTTGCCATTACAGCTAGGTACAAGGACAAGTACTTTTTTTTTTGAGTTTTGGAAATAATCAAATAACTTCTCCCGCTCTGGGCGGAGTGGGAGGGTGTGTCAGACTTTTACTGACTTAAACCCACCCGTGTTCCTTTCGTTGCCTGTGTGCCGGGGCCGCGATATCCCTTTCGGACAAACTCGCAGCCCTAAAGAACAAGTACTTTGTGGCTGTTTTGTTGCGAGCTACGCACGCCAAAATTTTTTCTAAAGACAGAATTGACCCAGGGCATGCGCACAGCCTTAGATCCCGGAATTAACAGTTACTCAGAATTCCTTTTTTAATCAGTTTAATTTGAATTCGTACAAACATTCAGATAACCAATGGTGCAATCGGACGCTGTGATAACAGACGTTATCAAACGGCCGATGTTGTTAACACGTACTTTGATGAGTAACAACATGAAACTGTATCTTTGTTAAACTGATTGTCACTTTATGGCCAGTTTAGGATAAACAATAAAAATGCTGTGCCCTAGTTCTAAAGGTTCATTCATAACATGATTTCCATCGTCTCAAAGAGTTTTTTGAGAACGATACGATACGTAGCAAAAAAAGGGAGAATTATTTTATAATCAGCCCATAATCAGAAGGTAAGTACATTTTAGTACCGTCAACTGCCCTAACTTCGCCTGTCGTCCTATGTTTGCCTATAGTGAAAAAGATGCAATATCTTTTTCATTTTACTTGTGTGAGAATCGAAACTTTGTGTTGTTTTTTTACAGATTGAGACTGAGATTATTTAATTATTTATGTACACTCAGTAAAATAGATACAGATACGATAATTATGATTAAAAAGGAACTGCTTATTTCTCAAGAAATTTCTTCCAGCAGACCTGCGAAAGGAGAAATGAGAAAGAAATGTAGACAATAGTGTGTGAGAACAAGAAGAGAAAAATATAAATATGCGAATTAAACTAAAATATTAATATAAACCTACACGTATACGGTAATAAATTAACATATACTTAAATTAAAGCTAAAATAAAAAATAATAAAGCAAATAAATATAAATAAAAATAAATATTTAAAAAGCTTAAATATGTAAACATACATAACGTACATAGGTATACTGCCCTGCTAAGCCGAAAGGCGCTATCTCAAAGTATACTGCCGTGCTAAGCCGAAAGGCGCTATCTCAAAGATACGGCCTTTTAGTTTTTTTTATACCATTCAATAGCTATAATAATTTCGCATCGAATGGTATAAGCCAAATAGCGCTATCTAACTTAAAACATTAAAAAAACCACTAAGAATTTTTTAGAATTCCTAAAATTACAATTTGCAAATAGTCATTTTCTCAAAACTTACTCCGATTGAGATAGCGCCTTTCAGCTTAGCAGGGCAGTATAGGTATATAAATATATATAGGTATATTCACAGTTGAGAGGAAAGGTAATGGTCTTTTACTTGATATTTAATTTTAATTTGATAAACAATTTTTAAATCACGAATGCTAGGCGGAAGTGAGTTCCACAATCTTACTGTATGGACAGAGAAGGAAGAAAAATAGTAGGTAGCTTGTTTTATGAGGATGAGAACGTTCTTAAAACTACGAGAATTTTACCTCGGATTGTTTTGCTATACGGATATATCCTTTCAAATGGACAATAATTTGATGTACCCACTTACTTGTAAATATGTGAGCACCATGTATCTATCACATAATTAGTTTATCTGTCTTTGCTGAATTTTAAATTCTTTTTACCTATTTGTGGTATTATAATTTTATTCTAAGTGCGTCGTCTTCACATAAAATTATATAATTAATGTATGCAAAATAATGTAAAGCATTTTAAAAGCCGGGTGAGTTTCTTGCCCATACTTCTCCATACGAAAACTACCGTTTGCAAGGGGCGACTAGATTTTTTTTTTTGTTTTAAATTTTGACGTTCAAAAGTTGCTTTTCATATGCCTAATAGAAATAAATTATTTGATTTTGACTTACTTAATAAGTAAAGATAAAACTTGTGACTTCAGCTCAGTTAGCCTCAAATTGAATACATATTGCGTCATTTACTCAATTACAAAAAAAAAAAAAGTTAATAGTCTGACGATTACCTTACATAAATAAACTTTTCCTTAAATTCATGTGAAACTCCTTTATACGCAGGCATTAGTGGAAGTTCTCAATGTTAGAGACGATACGGGAAATTAAAGCATCGTATCTTATCATTATTTTGTATTATAATTATTTATATATACCAGTCTGTTACTGTCCCACTGCAGGGCAAAGGCCTCTTCTCATACAGAGAAGGCACGAGCATTGATCACCTCGCTTGCTCAAGACGGGTTGGTGATTTCAGACTTATATTAACTAAGCCCAGGTTTCCTCACGATGTTTTTCCTTCACCGATGTCAGTAATGTCCAAGATAAACTAAGTACATATGAATTGAATAAGTTACAGTTTGTATTATATTAGTAAAATTTAACTTGCTTACCCAAATGTCCTTTCTTTGGTATTGTTCGTCGAGTTGAGCTCCACGATCATCTACTCACAAACGCTTGCACTGACTGGACAGGTCTTCGTTCGTTATTCCGAAACTAATTCATTTTAATTTATTAACTGAAAGTTTACTTTGTAGCACAAGCCTACCTGCACCTGCACACTCTCTGTTTAAAAACACATACCCTTACTCAGACACTTACACTCCTGCACACTCACTCACATTAACTATTTTGTTTGTAATCTATTGGTTTCTTTGTACTCACATTTTGTTTGTTTTGTAAATTTTGTAAAATGTTGTTAATTTATGTAACGAATGAATTTTAATATTAATTTTAGTTTTGCTATTATGCTAGCAGAACACGTTAAATTATTAACTTAGTGTATAATTTGGGTCACCAAGATACAGGCTGTGCCTAGTTTGGGACCCGCTGTTAAATCTGTCAAAAGTCTTCTGTTAGTTACTATTTTATTTTGTTACTTGTTTGGTTTAGAACTGCGTGTAAGGTAAAATATAATAAATAAATTTGCTCAAAAGACCATTTCAGACAGTAATCTAAATGGTCCTCATGTGGCTTGACCAAGATTATGTCTGGACTTTAAAAAAAGACTGTGAGTTTCGGCCTTTCTTCGCAGAGTAGACAGATAGGAAACGCCGAAGTCATCTAGCTTATGTTTAATTTTCTTCTTTTCGTGTGGTTAGTGACTAACCTGGTGTCAGAGTAGTCGCCCAAGGGGATCTGACTTGGATTCACAAACCGTCGAAAGATATCTCTCAGGCATGGCCGGTTTCCTCACGATATTTTCCTTCACCGTTTTTGAAGCAAGTGATAATTATACAATACGCATATGAATCCGAAAAATCAGAGGTGCGTGCCTTGGGTTCGAAGTCGAGACGTATTAGAGACTTGGCTTATATTTAATAAAAAATATATTTGACGTATAAAAGTCATTCCTATTTACAGAATAAACAATTTCATTTCTTTGGGTTCAGTCAATTTCTGCTCTTTCAATTTTTATTACATAGTTATCTTACTATTTTCCGCTACCACCATATCATTAAATAATTTGGTGTTAAAACACCACTAAAAGTTCTCAGGTTTAACACTTTTACCGTAGCACAACGCGAAGTAACACAAAACTCCAACTTTCTGATGTTATCTGCTCCCCTATTACCCGACCGTGATTAAACAATAGCCGTGTAATCGAAAAAATAATTTGCTCAATTTGTCCAACGGCCTGATTGATGCCCACCCAATTAATACCACCAGATAGAGATGCCCCGATTGTTAACTTTTAACCAAACGTAATTAGAACTATTTGTTTTGGCCGGGTTATCGTGACGTTCCATCGCCGAGGAACAATAGGAAAGTTCGTATTTTGAAATAATTCGATTACGGAACGAGGTGATAGTGATTTGTTGGGTTAATTATTTTTGCTTTTTTTAGGCAAAGGTAATTTAAGTTTTTAAGGCTGTTTAGATTACACCGTTCTGGATTTAAAATAAAACCGCCTTTTGTTTATGTTGGATGAGGATAACGTTAATTGTCTCATCAGTTCTGCTATAATTAAATTACGTAGGAGCTACTAAGTACGCATTATGTAATAATCTTGTACGAAAAGGGTAATTTATAGCATTCACTGGCAGATATGTCATGATGGCCCAGTGGTTAAGGCCTCGCCTCGCGGGTTCAAATCCGGGCAAGTACCAATGTGACTTTTTCAATTACTCAGACATTACTGACATCGGTGAAGGCAAACATCGTGAGGAAACCTGGACTTATAGTTAATATAAGTCTGAAATCACCAACCCGTCTTGAGCAAGCGTGGTGATCAATGCTCGTGCCTTCTGTGTATGAGAAGAGGCCTTTGCCCTGTAGTGGGAAAGTAACAGGCTGGTATTATTTTACTGGCAGATAATTATATTAAACGATTTTTTTTTATTTGATTTTTTTTTCCCGTTTGATCCCCCTTAACTTCAATATTTTTCAAACAATACAACTTTGATTGACCATCAACATTTAAACCATGTTGAACGGTGCGAGAAGCTCCTAAAAATAGGTAGCTACACAGTAGTGCCATAAAAAACCTAAAAAAAATACAGTAACCACTGACACCTATCAACCATCACAAGCCAATAGGTAGCAACTGGTTGTCTGTCTCACCGGTAACCTGCAATTGCAGCGACGTGGTTGCGACCACCCGCGCGCTACCGAGAACAACACGTGTAGGATTTGGTTACAGTAGTGTTAATATCAGTTGCTTTACGAAGTTATGATTAAGTAAGGTTATCTGGGATGGTTTGTGTATTGTTCAATATTAATGTTTTTGTATTTGATGCGAGCAATACTGGGACAATCCTGTGTAGTTGTGTCAGTTGGTGGTGCTTTCAAATAGCCTTCATGAGTGCTGAAAGTTTAATGAATGTCCGGATGAATAGCACGTGTAATGTTTGGTTATTCATTTGCATAATATATTTTGTGACGATGAGAATATTTCTACGATAGTCAGAATTGGTTTGGAGCAATTATGTCCCAGTGGGAGTTGTACGTCCTGGGGTCGAACCAGGCAGGTACTTTACTTTGTTTCTATTTTTTAAAGAGCTCCCCACTGCTAACTTATACAGTGAAATAAAACATTGTACAGACTCGCTTCTTCTCTTAGGGAGGAGTGGGAGGTCTGTGCCCCAGCGGTGGGAATGTTATAGGCTGAGAACAAAGCTCCAATGTTTTATGCTTTGCTGAAACATGTCAAGGAAGATGTGTTCAAATTACCACAAGTTGGAAAAATAAATAGGCTCATTGTAAAAAAAAACATTCCTTTTGAATAGTCCAAGAGACAGAAAGCCAGACTGTCACCTTGTATGACATTATAGAGGTAAAGTCAGTCATAACCAGTGATCGGAGTAGGTAGATTGAACTGGGGTCATTGATCCGAAACGTATATATTACTATGGACATTCCTCCGGAATTGGTGGATTATTAAAAAAAAACCGGAACTTATGTAGGAATTGTATTCTGCCAGAGTGGAAGGAGTCATTTGATGATTTGCCATCCTCAAAAAAAAGGTAGGAATTGTAATAAAATGAGCAATTTTATTCTTTATTATTCTTCCTATTTTTTTTTTTTTGTCACGATTTGACAAAACCCAACGACCAATCAGAACAAAGGATCATGGGTGGTACAGTAGTAATAATATCACTACCAACATTAACAATATTTAATTGAATCCGGAAATACCGGAATTACTTTCCGGAAAAATGGCTTATCCATGTTATTCTTTCTGTGTGCATTTATGATACAAGTACTAAAAATCAATCTACCTACTCCGATCACTGGTCATAACTCATGATTCCTACAATTAACACATAACTAAGAACGACACGTGTCATGTTAAGTTACAAATTTTATTACATAAACATCTGTTATCATAATGTATCATGTGATTAAGTGAGGTCAGAGAGATAAAGAATCTTTATAGGTATGACATGATAATTTATTGCGATCATCTTGAAGAAATCGAAATCGATCAGTGAATAACGTTGTGCAGGAATATGGTATCGATTAATCACGTATTCTTCAGTCTAGTCTCCGGGGTAATTGCGTAACACACTTACAGTAGCAATAATGGCTTTCATTTTGACAGTTCAACAACATTCATTGCGTTATTTACGTTTTTGAGCAGACCATTTTTTTGAACATATGAAGCAATGGCTTAGCAATGATAGCCTTCAAAATCATTCAGATAGTGACTGTAAGTTACGCAATAACGGTGCTGGTGGTTATGGTAATTTGTTCATGGTTATAGTCGTTGAAAATAGCCGTCACGAAAACGATGAAAAAATTGTTTGAAAGATCATTTGGAAAGGGGATGACCATTGGTCATTGATGATGGATAAAAGCGATGAAGAAGACATGCGACGCTAACCCCTGAAATTGGGATACTGAGAAGAGAATGGTGACAGCCATTAGGATGCACAATATTGCCAAGCACTACTTGGTAAAAACCTCGTTATGATCTGTTTTGATCAGGTGATTAATCTGCAGTCTTTGAATTCCGTTTAGATATTCATGATAGTTCATTGAAAGCATTCGCAGACTAAAATATCAAGGAACTGCCATTATTTGACCATACAAGGTTTTGCGTTGCAGCCTTCAAGTAAAACAGGCACATTTCCACTGTCCGTCCTACAAACGTCGCATTTACGACCTTCAGTCCATTCTCAAATAAAATTGATTGTATATAAATAAACCGAATGTGCAGTACACGTCATACTGTTGCCACAACTCCTACGTTTCTAAAAGCATAGCTGTCTAATCACTTGTCTCATCTCACACTGAACAATTGTTCCTCATGCTCCAAACAATTGAAATTAAACCCTATTTTGGTTTCAAAAGGGTTAGTTTTTTATTGAATGCTGAATCTTTCTCGACCTACGGCCTCACGATCCATTTCATCTCTTCCAAGCATAAACTACATTATAGGCGTCAATTGTTAACAACCTTTCGATTCTCGTGAACCGATAGTATCGATTACGTCGCTTATTTTCTCGCACTAGCGACTCGATTGTTTTATTCGATTCTCACCCCGAGGCTTAGATGATGCGTTATTAAAATGTGATAGTGTGAGTACAATTATATTAGAAGTGTTATGGCTTTTCGTTAGTCCGGGATTTGGAGATTTATTTGGTTCCCTTGCTGATCTAGGAGTACAAGAAAATATTCGAAGTTTCTAACCAGCACATGGGCGATGTAAAATAAGCTCTATTAGTTGAATAACTAAATGCCAATGGTAGTTAAACAATTATGTAATTTAAAGTCTATAGAACCTACAGCACTATCTGGAATCGATTGAAGCCTTATCCGGCAACTGAAGCGATACATAATATTTTGAGGTTAGGATTTTGACACTTGCGTTCGATATCGATTCATCTCATATGACGGATGTTTTTAGCTACAGTTCAAGGTAATTTTGAACCTTATGACTTTATAGTAAAGTTCAGTGTCGTGTAAAGGACAATGGGCGTACTTTTTATGGGCTTATTGTTTAAGGACAGTGTTCGTTTGTTTTGACAGTCAGTGTTCGGTTACGGGTGACTACGATTATGCGATTGTGTGGAGCGTTTTAGATCGACAGATAACGGGAGTGGACACACGGCTTTGTAGAACGAAACGCTTACCAGCGGTTAACTTTTGTGTTTGTCAAATGTGAACTTTATTGTAGTTGAATTAAAAGTATTATTCTTTAGCTAAATTTGCTGTTAATATTTGTGATGTGGATTTGAGGATTGCAAGTTCTGTCCATTTCGCAAGTCCTTCACTATCATAAATAAACCCTTTCCTCATTTTAATTGGGATGACTTCCAGTCTAACCAGCAACATCTGACTTTCATTTCACCAGTCATCACAGAATTATTTAACATAAATGTAAGAATATTTCCATGGAAAATTCGTTGTAGGTTATTTTCACACATTAGCACGCGTAGCATGACAACCATAGAAACGGGTTTTGTCGACGGGAGAATAGACAAAATGACAGATTGTGATTGTTTATCCGTCATTTTGTCTATTCTTCCGTCGACAAAATCCGTTTCTATGGTTGTCATGCTACGCGTGCTGGTAGGTCCTTCTTTAGAGCTACCCAGTCTTTGGACACGTATATCATAAATAGTAGAACACACATCGGTCTGCGCGTCCGCCTAGCCGGCCGTGTTTTTGTGGCCACCGTTAATGGTCCGATGTGCTGATAAGATAACAACACAATGTTTTACTTTAATTATATACGTGTTTGTGTTATACAACTATTAATGATTGTTATTACTTCGGTGGCTACTTGGTGATTAAGGGATGGTGATTTGAATTGGAATTGAAAAAGGAATAGGACGGTAGCTTTGAAAGGTTCAATAAAAAATATGTGAGGTTAGGGGAAAAGCATTTCATCTAGATAAACAATTCCTTAGAATTAGAACAGTGGTTTGAATACTCGAAAGCTTTCTTGTGAACAATTAATGTGTTGAGGTTATAATAGAGACATGTTAATAGTTCATAAACCTATTAAATCATAAAAAATCAATAGAATTACAGTGACTATAGGTAACTTCAGTAAATGAGATCTGCCAAAAAGCATGTCTATGCTATTTGTATGTCATTCGAAACAACAAAGGTAAAACAAGTGCCAGTTTCACCACTATTTTAAAGGAAACTTAAGCAACACATGCAAAAACACAATATCCAAAACGAAAACCAATTAATCTACAGAAATACAAAATCGTGTTTAACAGTCTAACAGAACGATTGGAAACTCGATAGGTTCACCTTAATACGCGCCTACGCACTATTGTCTAAAACGCGCAACGCTGCGTACGCGCAGATAAAATCGTTTGTACAGAGAACAAAAACAGTGTGCACTGGCTTTATAAGGATTGTGAACGGATCCGAGTATCGTGCGATAGGTCTGGATTTATTTATCTTCACGCTGTGCATGGTGTGGGTAGGGAAACGGTATTAGGCTAAGAGGAGGCTTCCTTAGTCGGGGAGATACGAGTATTAGGAGACTATATGTTTTTGAACTGACAGCGTAAGTTGTAAAGAAGGAGGAAATATGGATGAGGAAAATAAAGTTGTTGGAGCCTATCACACTACGTCTGGTCAGTTTTGTAACTGTCGTAGTTATATTACTGTTGGGTAGATGGAAGTAGCTTGCAAAGACTCAAATCTTAGCTGGTGATAATGGCTCTCATTGGTAAATTCTGTTTTTACATCGCCATGATGGCATTGACAAGCCGTCTCTTTATATTGCGTCTTATCCTTTGCTCCAATTCCTGTACGTTATTTATTTTGAACGTCATCATCAACTAATACTTATTCAGCTATCTCGCTATTTACTCTGTTTGACACCGCCACGCTTATATTAACTGCAACACTTTGCAACTATCCTCATTAATTCTGATTAAGAACTTTCCCTTTTCACATGTCCGTACTGGCAGCACAATTCAGAACATTTAGACAATACATTTATACAATAGCCGAAAGGCAGATTTTATCAAACTCATTATAGCATGTAGGTATGTATTTACACGTCATTATCTATCAAAATGGCTGACAATTTGCCTTTACATGTCAATTTTGTACAAACACTTATTCAAACGTATTTCAAAAGTACCTGGTGTTGTCAAAAAGCCGATTTTAATCTTCTGAAATTATCGAGTAATCGACGTTACGCTGCGCTCGCGCCGGATGCCAGACCAAAGCTTTATGACGAGACAAACTTAGCTCGAATTCCGAAAAACATAATTTTAACTCTTATGTTAAACAAGTAAGGTTGATTGTTGATTAAATGGGGTGCACAATGTAAGTTTGTATGTCTTTGTGTCATAATAACAGTAACCTGTCATGGTGTGACATTTTCATAGATTAAAATCGCGCTATTAAACGACTGTGTGATGGAATAGATGATAGAAAGATGGTTTATTTAAATAGTGGACGTGTTTTTTATCTAATGGTACTAGTTATGTGTAATGGCATGTTTTAAGCCGAGTAAGTACCGGTTTCAATTGTGTCGTTTTTGTCATTGAACATAAAAACTTAACCTTCAGTACCTTTACTTGAGTTAAATGTATTTGTCAACTATAATATAGACATCGCATCTGAGATAAATTCCAAAATAAAAATTAAGTTCCACAATATTCACACCACAAATCCCATAATCGTGATCCAGCCAAACACTACCCGCCATTGCAACACTGTCGCCATCTATTGATCAGAATTTCCATTACAATGTCTAACACTACCAATAGAGGTCGCTGTTCTAAAATTTAGTTTTCAACAAACGATTATTCGACTGACTTATGTGATTGTTGCAAGCCCTACCCTTTGTTTCGAGTTTCGAATTTCGATCGATCAATTTGCAGAGCGTTCTATGATTTAAGACCTGGCGAAGGGTCGTGCTGATGCTGGATAGGACAGCTCACAGCTTATAATTAATTTTTGTTTTTGTTAGCACGCCTGTTTGAACTATAAAACTAATAAATGATATTCGTTTGATTTTAAAGCGTGTTTTGTTCCGATGGTATTTGTTTTAGAATTTGTTCTTTATGTGTTGGGTTGTGCGTGTGGAAGAATAGAGGGACTTGTTTATGGGTTGTTTAGAAAGGAGGGTTTGTTGTTTTTGGTTGAAAGAAAGTAGAGTTGTGCTTAACATTAAGCTCATAACAACGAGCAGATGCGGTTGCAGATACAATTCTGCATTTAGATTGAAAACTTTTTAAGTTCATTGAGAAAGTCTAATGAGAGGACTAAATCCATAACTTAGATTTGTGGATAGTGTTGAAGATGATGGTTTCTTTTTCTCCCTACACAAGATGAGACACCTGTTATACTCATTCGTAAATCTTCCAACTAAAATAAAGACTACACATAGACTTTTCAAAATTCAGGAGGGACTAAAATGCATCTGCCAAAATTATCATCAACTTAAATCAACTGCCGAAGTAAATTAAAAACATCGAACAATACCCTGATATTAAACTTAAACACACTGAGACCAAGTGTTGGAATGCACAAAATAAGTAATAAGACAATTACCTGTTGGCAAATGTTACCGATACGGAGCACCACAATCGGCTCACCGGCCCACAATCTTACCATCGGTAATTTGGTAATAAAATGAAAATACGTTCGCCTCTTATCTATAATCCACTCTATATAAATATCCTTCACTATATAAACATTCACAAAAACCCATAAAACATCTCAAGTCACACACATCCCCCAGACGATTGTGAACCTTTACGACCAAATTGAATCTTAACGGTCATTATCGAACGTTAAGTACTCGTTCGAAAGCAATAAGGATCAATATGGTTTGATCGTCAAAACGCTGTTCTCCTTTCGCGGATTCGTTTCGATTTCGCGTGGCTGCAAAATTAATTTTCTTTAATAAGCTGCTTATACTTGGATCAAAGGAACCTGAACTTTGTTTAAGAAGCTTTAAGGTTTGAAGTTGTGGGATGTGTTGCCTCGTGTTGGAAGGCATGTATCGCGATAGAGAGCATGTTTCATCGGTCCCGATGCAAGTGCAGATAGGGGCCCCGCCCATGCTTTTTTCGTGGTTTCTCCTAAGTAACAATGGGGTGATCTGCTAACTAAATAACGAGTGAGATACATCTCGAGGAGGCGATGTGCGAGAACAATGTTCGTTTTTATTTTCTTCTGATGGTGCGCTCTCTGATGGGATGGTTCTTCGAAACAGGTTTCTCATTTTTATAGCGGTTTGTTTTAAATGATTGAAGGATCTTTTGAAAGTTAGGTAGGTACTACAGTCTTGCGCGTAGCCATCCGAATGAATAGACTGCTGTTGCATTTGCTGTGCAATTGTGCGAGCTTTTGCTGTATTGTATGACTCTAACAATTGTTGATGCTAGGTATATAAGTCTAGGTAAAGTCAGTGAATTCAGCTGGCATCTGGCTACAACTATGGCCTTATACCTGAATATGGAGAAAAAGAGTCATCCTCAACTGTACTTATGAGCTCAATACTGTCATCAGAGTCATCGTCGTTATCAACCAGTAACACACCTAATCTTCTACTGATGAGTCACCACACAGAATCTGATTTGATACCTACTCTTTCCACCTACATTTATAAAAACTTACCAAAAACATTCAGGAAACCACAAAACTTGAAACAAATTGGGTTTTTCCATATTCAAATATGAATGATACTCATTTAGTTAAACCCATCAGTGCCAACCTGACCACTATTTCCTTCTAAACTTGCCAACAGGGAATACAAATCCCAACGTCACTTCACGACAAAAACACAATGGACTTGCCTATTAATAGAGACGTACTTGAACATTGAACAAATCCCTTTCAGTAATCATGAGGAAACTTATAACTTATTTATCGATACAACGCGTGTATAATATTCCGTTAAATTTGTCATTTTATCCTGTGTTTTAATTAACCGTAGGACCTTTTCCTGTTTTTATCGTCTTCTTAGCGTGTTTGTTGGCTTTGTCCTGTGATTAGGACAATTTGATTCACAGAATGTTAGTGAAGGAAAATATGCGTGACTTAATGGTTAGAGGTCGGTTTTTTAGTAATTCAGGAGTTATGTATAGATTAGTTTTGTTATGGTTTTTACTGAAGCGTTTGTAGGTAGATTTGAGCTTAATTTCACCGTTATAAAAACCGTAGCTTTTGTCAGGAATTACTTTATTTTGATTGATGGTCAGAATATTGATCAGAATGTTGGGCCTCAAAATGGATGAATAAAAGGCAATTGCATGCAGCTGAGATGAGAATGCTAAGAGGGAGGTGTGGTGATAAGCGAATGGATAGAACAAGAAATGAGGACTTAAGAGGAAGGATAGTGCCACTGGTGATTGAAAAGTTCTGTGGGAATCGGTGGCATGGTATGGGCATGTGATGTGGAGGAATGAGGAAAATGTTATGAGTAAAGTTTTGAGTATGAATGTGGATGGTTGTAAGAGTAGGGGAAGACCATAGAAATGATGGATGGAATGTGTAAAAAGATGATATGGCTAGAAAGGGAGTGACTACCGAAATGACGACTAATAGAGAAGTATGGAAGAAATATATATGTAGCGCCGACCACAAATAAATTGGGATAAGGACAGAAGAATGAATGATGGATCAAAAAATGTGTATGTCAGTATCCTAATAGAAAACAATTTTGTCTTATTATTAGGTATGTGAATTTAATCAGCACCTTCTTGATGTCTTCTTAAAAAGGTGATGGCAAACTAAATAAAATGGAAGCCAGCCGAAAAGGTATTCGATTTTATTGAAACCGAGAATGGACGTTTCAATCAAAGTATATGAATTTTGGGATTGGTGTGTACAAATTTGGAAGATGATCAGACATCTTGACAATTCGTCAAATTTTCTTCCTGTAGGGGTAAGGTAGGGTAGATGTTGTACAGATAGAAAAGTAGATGAACCTAATGATTTTGATCAGCATAAATATTTAACTCCATCAAACTCTCAAACAAATAGGTACATAAACAATTTAGAGTAACTATAAAATATCTCCTATAACTGGTATCATTTTTATATAGTTGGCGTTCTATCTCTACGTACATGTATATGATTTAAAAAAGTCGATTTTCATGTCCGTCTGTGAGACCGCATTGTTCTTATAGGCGACGCAACGGATTTTCATGCAGTTTTCACCATCATTTAGAGAATTTATTCCGGAATGTTTATGTGTGTAATACATTATCGATATCGATATTTTTACATGTCGCCACACTAGTAGATTGCACCTGTGCGAAGCAACGGGTCCCTAGTGTTAACGAAACAATAAAAAAAAAATAGGTATCGTTCAAACTGTCAAACCATAAACTCAATTTACAGTTTCCCGCGCAAAACACAGATGTCGCTGGTCTCGTTCTTGCCAAACCAGTCGGCATCATGGCTGGTGGGAGGAGCCCCGCGAGCCTCCGCCCCTGAGGCCTAGCTCTTCAAGTTTTACTTACAAACTTGATTATTGCTTCATGATGCAGTAATAAGGAAAAAATATAGATTTATTTGCCGTTTTAAAGTTGAAAGTTGTGCGAACATTGACTGTGTGGAGTTGCAAGTTTAAATTACTAGGATGACTTGATTGATTCAGTTCACATAATCACATCATTGTGGTAACTATCACATTCGTCGATGATTATGAAATCCTTTTGCTTACTATGAAACTAAATAAAACATAACGAACAACGCCTCTACGTTTTCCAACTGGTAAGTTTCGAGGCCTTGCTCGTGGAGCTATTATGGATATTGCTTCGTAATATTAACTCCTTGACTGTATTTTTATAATTTTTTGTTTTAATTTTGCCTTTATTTGCATGCCTTTTAAATTTAATCATTAACTTATTATGTTATTTTATTGTAAGCGCACATCACATTAATTTTATAACTTGTTTTAATCATATGTTTAAAATGTGTGTTTATTAATACATTTACTCAATCTGTAGCTCAAATTTTGTGTAATACTGCAATGTATAACTGTTTATTTTCCCAAATAAATTAAATTAAATTAAACAAAAATAATATCTATTACCTACTTGGGTATTGGTAACTTACTTTCAGAAAGATTATTTATTTTTATTTTAAGTGGGAAAATATGGTGCCCTCATATTTCCTTACGTGAACAAAAATATTGCTTGTTATATATAACAAGCAATATTAATTATAGACATACGTTTGAAATATAAAAAAAAAAAATTAAAGCTTACATGTTGTTTACTGCCCGGCCTTAACATAAATCCCGAACCAGTTTATTTAATTAAAACCGACTATGATTGTTACTATAATTTGTTGTTTGATGAAAATAATAAAATGTTTACTTCGGAACAATAACACAAGACTAAGTAAAATGATGATAGCGGCTAAAGCATAAACTGTAGCGCAGCTAACAACGCCCTTGCCCAGATACAGAATGGAACGATGTACCATCGAAGAATTTCAAATCTAAGCAATTTGAAAAGAAAATCCCGTGAACGCGATGACCACATCTGTTACCACCCCGGTTCTATGGCGGCAGAGCACTGCAAGCAGAAATAGTCCTTACGGTGCATAGATATGAACTTCTTCGTATATAAGTATTAGTTAGATATGTTACATTTAGATTTAGTTAAATAATAATAAAAACAATAAATAAGATTTCATTAACAGTATAGGAAATATGATTTGGGATGTAAACGAGGTGAGCGAGGGGTGTTTATGGTGTTTGTGGCATGTGTGTTGTTTGTCGTTTTGTTGGGGTGTGTGTGTTGAGTATTTTACACTTCCACGAATTTCTCTGTTTCATCATAATTTTGTGATTTTAACCAGGAGACCAGTTTTATTTTGCATTTGCTCTTGGTTAATGGATAGATGTGTAAGCTTTTGTTTAATTTGTTGTAGATTTTGAACTTATGTGTTTGTAATGACAAGTATGAAATGGATATACGGTGAAACCATACACTACTGACGAATATGCATTTTTACGTTTCTTTATCAGTTAATATTAGTTGAGCAATTAGTAGGTACTCGATTAGCGGTCATCGCGTGTGCTCCTTGCTTCTTTATACTATTCAACCTTTGGTGCGTTCAGTACATGTATTTTATCTTAAAGGAAGTTATCATTTGACAATCTTCCAACTTTCTACCATGGCAGAACACGCAGAAAGAAAGAAAAATTGTTTATTATGCACAAACAAAACGCACATTACAAAAAAAAAAAACATAAAATACACAAATATAAAGCAGCCACAAGCCTCTTAATTAACCAATGAAAGTTTGACAATTTTGTTCATTGCTTGATATCAAGGCTAGGGACCAGATACAAAAATAAAATGCTGATTGCAGAGTTAACTACATTTGTAACAAATAAAAATAAATATGTGCGTCGCATCTGTGCAAGAACAGGTCATTATTCAGCAAAATGCTGTGACTTCGGACGACCCTATCGTCAACAGCGCTGATTTTCAGCAAGTACCTCTCGAATGACGTAGTGGTGTTTATTTTGTCACCCCTGTGTGACATAATAAATCGAGTAGTATTCTTTTCCACAGAATTATGCGCAGCACCCATAAGATCTTACAAGAAGCCCATTTTCCCTAAAACCCAAATTAAAAAGCTACTTACTCTCCCCGGTTATTGTCAACAAAGTGATCTCGTCTCCATTGATCAATGGTGTTCGATGTTGCACAAACAAATTAGCGCCGGCGCAGGCGGCGACTTGACAACGCTCTTATTAAGAAATGAATCGAAACAGATGGTTAGGGTTGTCTCTTTTGGTTAGTGAAGCTTTTACGAAGACGTTGTAACTTTGTTGGAAAGTCAAGGAATAGTATAAAGTACATAGGCGTTAGTAAATAAGACATCGAGTTTTTAAGAGAGACAGTTGAGGTACAAGGTAAGAATGATATAGAGGACGTCCTAAAAACTGAACGTATTCTTAAATTTGACGCTCCATGAGCTATGTGAATGTCCTGATTTGTGTTCTACGTACCTATTTTACTTGGTTTACACCAAATAAGGAACTAGAGAGCCATATTAGTTGTAATTTAAAACTTTTTGCAAGACAAACTGCAACCCTGCTTCTACATCCTGACTTTTTAAGAGTTCGTTTGTCAAGTCCTGAAAATAAAATGATACTTGATTTTACAAGAGTTTTGGCAGCCCTACACGATCGCGCTGCGGCCCGCGGCGACGCATATAAATTAAGGATTTACACATTATGTTTCATTTTTCAAGTCGGTTAACGTCCCCCATTGACACGCAGTCGGACGGATCAGGACGATTTTCAATAAGATTGGGGGGTAATGAGTTTACAGGCGGATCTGTTTGGATAGCGATATTGAAAGTGGGGGGGGAGATATTCAGAGACTTTGCTGTAAAAATAAACACCATGACCGAGTTAATCGTCCTTGTTAAGATTTCTGATGTAGGGTTGCTGTTATTATATTGTCAATAGAAACTAAAATATTAAATTATAACAAACTTTATACCATAAACGAACTTATATTATTTAGTGCGCAAACATTTCACACTTCAATAGTCTTCTTCCATTTTTCTTCTGCCTCTGAAAGTTTTTTTGACTGAAAACTGGCATTTTTTTAATTTTTTTATTTACTTGCCTGTTTAGTTTTTAGTTATAAAATTAACACATTATGTAATTTTATTGTATTTAATGAAATTGTTAGCACACATCGCATTAGTTTTATAATTTTTCTTTTAATATGTGGAAAATGTCGTGGGTTACATTTACTCACTATGTAGCTTAAATTGTGTGTAATACTGTAATATGTAACCGTTTATTTTCCCAAGTAAATAAAGATAAAATAAATCAATTATTTTGTATGAAGTATTGATTATTCGATCAATATCCGAATTCCCATTGTTCGCTTGCTTTTTAACGAAAGGTCCCCAATGATAGAACAGGCAAGAATCGTAGCACTTTTCTCACGGCATGCAAGCACATCGATGATTTCATTTCATAACCCATTTTCAACCCTGTTATTTTTTCTACCGTCCCCAAATCCACGTAACCCTTAATACCCAACAAGCTTTCAAAACACAATCACAAAACATCATTAAAGTGCTAACTGCTTAAAATTCGCGATGACGTTTCTCTCGCGATTTGTAAACATGACGTCACGTCCGGTGAGGCTGTGGCGGAAATTCGACCTCTCCCATCTTTGAGAGGGATGCAGGGGGGGGAGTGATGGAGTGTGATCTTGTGCTGTATCACGGGTGGTAAGGGGTATCGGCTAGACAGGGTTTTTGAGGGTAGTTTTAGGACACAGTGTGATAAAAAAAAATGTACATGTAATTTTTTTTTGTTTGTGGCCAAGTGACCATTATTCATTTCTGACGAGAGCTTTTAAAATTTGTGTTGGTGGATGACGGATACCATTTCTCGAAACTGAGTGTTGATATTTTAGTTTTAAAAGTTTTCACGAATTTCCGCCTATGCAATTTTCTTCAAAATCTGGTTATTTAGGATTACAAAACAAGCTTACACAGCACACAGTGCTTATGACTATAACATATTTAGAAACACGGGTTTTCTTAGCTTTTTTTTCTTTTTTCTAATGCTTTTCCAATGTGACGATGTTCAAAGCTAGTCCAGTTTAAAAACAAAACAAAGATTAGTGCAAAGTTACACCTGTAATAATATCTATCATGCACATTACCGGATAAAAATCTCACGATTAACAAAACGAAACGATTCCAGCGTAATTTCAGCTAATAAATAGATTCACTCCCGGAAAGCCACACCAAGGTACACGAAGAAAAAATATAATTAGCTTAATTGTAAAAAACGTCTAAAAAGGCATTATAATTCACCTCTTAATGCGTCCACCGTTTTTGTTAATGTCCCAAGAAATAAAAATGTTGCAATTAAAAATATATTTCGCGTAATAACTTCGTGAAGATGATAGAAAATGGAAGAATTTTTCTGTTTATTTGATGGTGGAAGCTGATTGCTTGATTACATATGCGCGGATTGATAGTTTTATTAGGAAACACAATAAGATTTTGAGAAAACAAATGATTGTGAAATTAGTGCGACTTTTGTAAGACATCTATTCCAAAGGCTGATCCGTATCGGAAAACCTCTGGATGTTGCAGGTGTTTATAGGCAGCGGTATAGTTACTCTCTATCATGAGATTTAAACCAAATTATCCTAAAATTTAAATATTTACCTCTTTTTTTGGGTTCCGTAGTAAACAAGGAACCCTTATAGTTTCGCCATGTCCGTCTGTCTGTCCGTCTGTCTGTCCGCGGGTTAGCTCAGAGACGGTTAGTACTATAAAGCTATAATTTCTCATATGTATACATATTAATCATGCCGACAAAGTGGTAAAATAAAATCAAGAAAAATATTTTTTTTAGGGTACCTCCCCTGCACGTAAAGTAAGGATGTTTTTTTTTCCTCGTCCACCCCATGTTGTGGGATATCGTTAGATAGCTCGTTCAAAAATATATTGTGAGTTTGTTAAAACCATTTTTAGATTCAAGGATCCGTTTGCGAAATATTAAGCTTTTAACTGAAATTTTTTGTTAGAGTCAAGTGTCCCCTGCCAGCTAAATGGCTGTACTTGGATTTGTGAAAAAATTCACAGCAGTAATATATATAACGAAATTAAAAGGAAAACTATCAGAGCTAAGTAGGCTGTACAGGTTAACGAGTAATAATGAACCAACTTAAATTTGCGGTTTGAAAAACATGATATCCCATACATTTCGTATGGGATATGTTTTTCATGTTTTTCAACTACAATGTTAAGTTTGTTCTTGGGATAAATTCATCCCAACTACGGAACCCTTCAATGTGTGTGGTCCGACACGCACTTGGCCGGTTTTCTTATGGTGTTGTTTTAAAAACAGGTATTGTGGAAACTTTTGCCATTCACTACACTTTTCAGCTTTTAATTAGGTATGTGTTTCACCACTATATTTTCATATCACTATATTTTTCACCGTTTATTAACAGAAGTAAATAAAAGTTTATTAACAAAAGTAAATAAAAGTTTATTAACAAAAGTAAATAAAAGTGTAGTAACAATTTATTTTTCCTTTTTCCAGGTAAGTGTAAAGTGCAGTACTATCACCTAACCATCTTCACAGCTAGCTAGGTAAGTAATTACACAATTAATTAACAAAATCAGTTTTTTTATGAATTTCTGATGTGCATGATGAATTCAGCATCGCTCTCGCCCCTACCCAGATTCGCTATGCGACCTTAATATACCATTTTATTGTCATGTTTTTAGAATGTACCTTGCCTAAAATCAGTATTTTTCTCGCATCCGAATCCCAACGAATATTCTCTAAAAAAAGGAGGCAAGTTCAATGATTATTGAATATTGCCTCCTGCCAGTCACGAAAACCTTTCTCGTCAGGACCTAAGATGCTTCCCCATTTTTCCTAATTTCCCCCAACCTACGTAAACCCCCACCTTTCTCCTCCACCTCATCACACAGACAACAAAAATTACCCACACCAGCTAATAATTAAAAAAAAAAAAACAGCAGCTAAACTAACTTTATGGCAGTACAAAACAGAGATACCCCACTTTGCACGTTTAAGCCCAGCCAGCTTAACAATTGTTCTCTGCCGACGTCGCTTGCACATTATGGTGCCGCATTTGAATTGTCTGAATAGATTAAAAACTTTCCAACATGTGAGCTCTTTTGCTGTATTGATTTGTGTTTATGTTTGTTTGTTTGTTCAATTGTGGCGGAGGTTTTTTTGTTCGGATCTGTATCGGGGCGTTTTTGTTCTGAGGTCGTAGGTGTTGGATGCTTGCGTATGTGTGTGCTGAAAGGTAATATCGGCATGAACATATTGCTGATTTTGGGACATATAGAAATCTGTCAATATTTTCTTGGGTAATTATTAGAGTGCCTTTTAACCGCCTCTATGATCTAGTGGTAAGACCACCTGTCTCAGACCCGGAGGTCCCGAGTTCGATTCCCAGTGGCTGCAAAATTTTCTGCTTTGTTCGATTGGCCTGGCTAGCTATCACCATCTTATCGAAATCTGCTGCCATAGCAACAATGTTAACAGCAACAATATTGTTGTGTTTCGGCAGTAAGAGGTAAAATAGACAGTTCTTCTTTGGTCGTGTCATCATCAGGTTGCTCTTGATCTGCCAAGAGCAACCCCGTTGTGGATTTAAAAAAAAGAAGTAACTGCTGCAGCTTGTCGTTAACAGTAGGTAAGTAATTGAATTGCTTGCTTTTACGCCTCTTCGAGAGAGATTTCTTAGGGAAGGTAACACCAAACTGTAAGCTGACTGAATTGTTATAGGTAACCTTTCTACTGTTCATCATCATCATCATTTGTCTAGCCTTTTCCCAACTATGTTGGAGTCGGCTTCCAGTCTAACCGAATGCAGCTGAATACCAGTATTTTACATGGAGCGACTGCCTATCTTACCTCCACAAGCCAGTTATTGGGTAACACGATACCCCTTGGTAAGACTGATTGTCAGACTTTCGGGCTTCTGACGACCCGTAACGACTGTCAAAGATCCACGAATCACAGCTGCTTAACGTGCATTCGGAGGCACGCATGGATATTAACTAGAATGATACCAAATTATATTAAATTTCAGTAAATAAAAGGTCTGTAAGGTTTTCTTTTTATTTTTGAGTAGGTGAGACCAATTGCCAATTAGCATCTCAAGCTGTGTATGTAATTTAATGTAACGCCAATTCAACGAGCATTATATTTTTTTTTTCTGTACCTACATACTAACATGGTTTTTCAGCTTTTTGTAATTAACACTATGGGCTTTGGCTGTCTGAAAATAAAATACCGGGTTTTAAATTTATTTTGGTAACGCTTGCACTAGTCAATCGGCTGTCGGTTTTAGCGGGAACACTCGCAGTCGAGTACCTACAGGATTTGCGTTGAGTTTGTTTGCCGTCCACACTTATTCGCATTACATTACACGACACATTACAAACGTCCAAATCCGGCTTTATGTAATTCAGGAATATCTAAACGAAATAAATTAGGTACAAAAATGACGATGAAAAACTTCAAACGCACCTTAAAATTTATGAACGCCTAACACAAATTACAAAACAAAATCCACCTGTCATATCCTTTCATCATCCATCTACTGAGCGTCCAAGCGTCCCGTAACCTTCCCGTATCCGTCCCGGGCTCGTCCCGCCCCGGGATCGTGCGCGTCTCGCCGAGGAAATTAACACGATACGCGTTCCGCATACGAATTGCGTCCGCCGTGTGTTCGCGCAAAAACTTGAACGATTGGGATCTGAACATCTGTTAGGGAGGCTAATGTAGGTATGGAATAGGACGTGTGTTATTATATTGTGCGTATGGGTACAGGGGGATTGGGGTGTCACGGGATTTCAAAGACTCGGAGTTCGATGCGAACTTTCGGTAAAAATTCCGGAGGGATCGCAAACTATGCGTTTCCTAATCAAAAGTTAGTGTTTCACTAAAGCACCAGTTTTAGATTCCCTAGAGGTGTGACTGTCGGACTGCCGAGTCATGGTCTCGAATTCGAAGCCAAGGCACAAACTCTGACTTCTCGGATTCATGTGCGTATTGTATAATTATCACTTGCTTCAAAAACGGTGAAAGAAAATATCGTGAGGAAACCGGTATGCCTGAGAGATATTTGTCGACGGCATGTGAAACCAAGTCAGAGGCCCATAGACGGCATTAAATCGCTGACACCAGGTTAGTCACAAAAAAAAAATTGTGTGCAGAAGTTGAAGTCTTAGGTTGATACTCAGGTCTTGCCTTCGTAATCAGCATCATCAGAAAGTCATCTACTGCTGGATATTGGCCTCACCCAAGGATCGCTATATCGACCAGTCCTATGCTTTACGGTGATACCTGGGTTTTTATGATTTTTTCATTATTACATAGATACCATACTTCATTCATTAAATTCGTTTCAATCTCAAGTACCAACCTCAAACACCAAAGAACAACACTAACAATAATTAAATAAACCCATTAAAACTACAGCTACAATGTAACACATAAATATATCAACATTCCTTTATAAACCAACCGAGTCTATATCACAGCGCAGTCCGACCAACTGATAAAGTCATACACTTTCTTCGAGACAGCGAAAACAAAATGGTATAAATTTTGCCCTACACTGTATTCAAAGCGCAGTACTAGTACAAACAACTGCACGGTATCCGAGTCGCCGCGATAACGCTGCGATAACGTTGCAATAGCGCCGCGATAACGCCGCGATCACGTTACGCTATCGTCCGAGTCACATTGTTCGGTATCGGCGACGTGCACTTTCACTAGATATGTAGGGCTGGCGAGTGGAAAATGAAGTGTTTAAGATGCAGTTTATTTGTAATATAGTTGGAACTTTTCTAGGACCGTTAATTCAGTGGACAATCTCGTCTAGTGGCCGCAAGCGCACTGCTGGGTTCGATTCCCAGGTCGGGTCCAGGGTTGCGAGTTTGTTCGAAAGGGATATCGCGGCCCCGGCACACAGGCAACGGAAGGAACTTGGGTGGGTTTTAGTCAGTAAAAGTCTGACACACCCTCCCGCTCCGCCCAGAGCGGGAGAAGTTAGCTGATAATTTCCTACCCAAAAAAAATAAAAGGTTGGGCAATGTATTATTGGGTTTTTCCATTTTCTCAGTAGCCGTCCGGAGTCTGTATTTGTGCCCGGTTGATGGTAATAGACTCGCTCCATAACCTAAGCCTAAACATAACTTAAACATAACTGGCCAAAAGTGGGTGTATAGCAGGTACACTTCTGCCTAACCCTTCGGGGAAACAAGGCATGATGTTATGTTAATTCAGCGTGAAAACATTTGGCAACACATTTCTAACAAGCGGTGGAAAGCAAAAAACTTATTACTAAAGGCTGCATACCTACCTAATCTAAATAAGTAGTATTTCCCTTTTGGAGTTGCCAAGAAATATGATCTACCAAAGCTAAGATTATTTCAACAGTACCTGGGTGACCGAGCTCTGGTCTGGTGAAAATAGAGAATGCTCATTTAGTATGGGATAGTTCATACTAATTCCATGCTGCTATGTCAGGTAGTGATCTTGTTCTAAACTTTGGGCGACCGAGTGGGCGACCGAGCTCTGCTCGAGTGAAAATACGGAGAAAAAGAATTTTCCCAGATATGAGACCTAGCTAGATCGATTTTTCGTCCCCGAACCCTTACGTATATTGTAACTTTCATCAAAATTGTTAGAGCCGTTTTCGAGAACGTGATTACAAATATATACTCGTATATATAGATACAAATACTGCTCGTTTAATAGTATAGGACAGGGCTTCCCAAACTTATTTTAACTGTGACGCCCTTGGGAGTTTACTATTTTTTTTGCGAAGCACCCCCCCCCCCCCCCTTCTAGCCAAAAAGTACCTAGGAGTGTATAGTTCTAGCCTAGTAATAAGTTACATAACTCCAAATAACATATTTGTAACCTGTACTGGTTCCTTATTGCCCCGACCCCGTCCTAATAGAACACTCAATGCTGCAGTAATGAAAATTCAAGCAGTTTGTCTTTGGCGAATTGGAGCAGCTGAAGTCACAGGACAATCGCCTCAGTTAGGGAAACCCGGCTATAGGATATAGAGATGTATTTTGACACAGTAGGTATAAAGGTAAATGGCAACGATAGGCAAATGAATGTTAATGATCTAAATTAGTTTGGCATTGAATTAATATTATTGATAGTGTAGAGCGGGTTAGATTCTTGCCTGCCTGCAGTCATGTTTTCTGAATTATTTCTAACGATGACGCTTAGGGCCAAATCAAGGAAAATTGCCAACAATTTACTGTTGATACGTGTACGTTACGATAGTATTTAGGTTTTAAAACTTTCGTTAACATTTTACAAAATTATGCAAGAATTCGTCGTGAGGCCCTCGCCTCTCATACACGAGTTTGTTGGTTCAAAACCTGGGAAGTACCAATATTACATTTTCAATTCATGTGTACTTTCTGAGTTTATCATGGACATTACTGATCGGTAAAGGAAAAACAGCGTGAGGAAACCTGGACTTAAAGTTAAACATACATTTGAAATCTCCCCGTCTTGAGTAAGAGTCGTGATTAATGCTCGTGCCTTCTCTATATGAGAAGAGTCCTTTGCCTTGCAGTGGGACAGTAATAAGCTGGTATTATTTATCTAAGAAAATCGTCGTCATGGAAAAAAACCACCCCTTTTCAAAATCCTAGGTAACACAGCCCTATTCCGCGATGCAACTTGCAGCCGATAGTGCAATGTCCCCGATAAAGTTGTTATTGGCTGATAAGGAGAAAGTGACTATCGACCGAGCTTATTTGTAAATATGTCACTTAATTAGCTATTTAAGGTGACATGCCCTTATCAAGATGCTGGTGTTTTTTTCTCGTTTTCTGGTAGGATTGTGTATTTCTAAGTAGCTTAAAGGCTCAGCAGACAGTCGCTACGCTACTCTGGTGGAACATTTTTTATGAAAACTTCACGGAAATTGTTCTACCGGTGTCGCGTTGCGACTGTCTACGGCTGCCTTAAGCAAAACTGACTTTAATAGTTAACCATTTATTAACATAGTAATTACTTGAAATTAATTGTTGGAAAAATTTGGCATGGATCTCCATCGTCACACTAAACTGAAAATGGCTGGCGACGAGACAAAAGTTTTCTAGACGCTGTTAGGTTTCGCAACTCTATCCATTCGTATTGGTTCAATTTCACAACATCCAGCCTAAGTTTCCCTATGTTGTTTAATTTTCATTGTAACACCATTTCTTAATATTTTCACACTGCAAGGTAATATGTCTTCTTGTACCGAAAAGGATTTAAATTTATCGACATAATTATGCTTGCCTCAATTTGTTGATGATTCTGATTACAAAAGGTTAGATGAAACATAAAATTACTCGACTTTACATTCGGTCGATCAGCTTCTTGTCCCCTTACGACTTCAAATTCTGCTAACCTACAAACGTTCGATAAAAACCGTCAACACTGCGCAGTAGCACACATTCTAAGAACATAATGAACATTACCTAGCATTGATAATGTGTTTTGACTCGTTTATTTTTATCAACGCTTGAGAAATGTCGGCAACTCACACTGCGATACGTGAAAAGAATTATTGTTTGCGTGTGGTCCTGTTTGATACTACATAATCATGATTGTTTATAAAAACTGTGGCAAGTGACAACCCTGGCCTGGTTTTGGGTTTTCTGTGACAATGAGTAGATAAATAAGGAGGAGCTCGGGGCTAAGTAATAACAGCTGCACGGATCGATTCAACAGGTTAAGCTACGCTTGCCGGGATTGGTCTATGGATGGGTGACCATCTTAACATACCGAGACTCCTCCGTGCCTCGGAATGCACGCTAAGCCGTTGGTCTCGGCTGTCATTAGTGGATCTTTTGACAGTCGTTACGGGTCGTCAAAAGCCCGAAAGTCTGACAACTAATCTGACCAAGGGGTATCATATTAGCAAGTTACTGGGTTGTGGAGGTCAGACAGGCAGTCGGTCCATGTAAAATACGGAATTCAGCTGCATCCGGTAAGACTGATAGCCGACCCCAACATAGTTGGGAAAAGGCTAGGTAGATTGATTGAGTAGATAAATAAGGAAATACTGTTTTTATAGTTGAGGGATAATTGTTTTTGCTGTGTCATGTGGCTGTGGTAATTTGTCCCCCCCCCCCACATTTCACTTTATTGCACGTCGCTTAGGTCCCCTCAACGGCAGATTCAGGTCTATTTAGCGAAAAAATAAGACTGATTCTGAAAATGCTCTCGTAGAACTAATTTAATACATATAGGTAAAGGGAAATTGGTTACATGTCGGCAATCCGTTAAGTGGGGATGTAGGAAAGGTCATTTGCAAGCAAATTACCTCTTTTAACTCTTAAGCAAATGTCAACAATTTTCAAGTCATTTGACATTCTATTTTTATTTCATACATTTTAAAATATAAAATGTCAAATGACTCGAAAATTGTTGAAATAGACATAGGCATGAGGTCATTTGGTTGTAAATGACCTCTTCTTCATCCCCTTAATGGGTTGCCGACATATAACCAATAACCCTGTAGGTATACTCCGGCAAACACTGGACAGTCAGCCCCACTGCCATCTTGCTGGCTAGCACACCACAGCATGAGTTCTATTCTTAAAGCTCCTTCGTCGTGTCGATGGCAGTGTATATTTTTTTATTGAAACTTCGCCACTACCACGACGTCGTCGGTGGCAGCGCAGAGGTCACTAGGTGGTTTTGGCCCACAGAGGGCAGGGTAAGAGGAGGAACATGGTTGCTAACCAGCTCCATATCCACACCCTGTTGCCCTACTGTCGA
Source organism: Agrochola lota (assembly GCA_947364205.1). Lineage (NCBI taxonomy): Eukaryota > Metazoa > Arthropoda > Insecta > Lepidoptera > Noctuidae > Agrochola > Agrochola lota. Next base: position 3,167,506 of record OX376225.1, on the reverse strand, counting down.
GGTAGTATCCTTAAACATTTATTGCCGACTCAAGAATAGAAAAAGACTTCTCACACACATAATTATTCCAAGTTTTTCTCACAGATTTAACACAGAAACTAATAGACAAACCGACTCACAAAAGACCACAATATAATCACCTGTACACCATTCAGACATTTAGCGTTCGGTCGTTAGGGGTTGAATAAAAATCGCAATAATCTCTCGATCAGTTAACGCCGTTGTAATGGCGAATAAATCAGCTGGTATCAACGTTACGCCGCCTCTGTCAATAGCTTTGAGGTGGCCGAGTCTGTTGGATTAGAGAGGATCGGACGGTCAATTAATTTGTTTGGTTGATTTTACATGGGAATTAAAACATGATGTTTTTAGGGTGTTGCCCGGCTTCTGATTTACCAAAGACAGATTGATTTGCTTCCTTGCTTCTTAATCTATTATCTAGTCCTTCGACAAAATAGATAAAGTAAACCCTGCAATCGCTTCTAATGCATGTACAGGAGAGTGATTTTAAACTATTGAAATTAAACTTTTATATTTCCGAACATAATATGAGACCGTTCGTAAAAATCAGTAAGAACTAAGTGATAAAGAATAAGAATGAATTCGCATGTGATTTTTTTGCGTTTTTTCTTATAAAGAATAATTTATAGTGAAACCTTCACAAAACTACACCAACCAAAGTGTTTTCATTCAGAGTGTCCATGGAGCTTCTTGTTTGTTCTTCTCCATAGTTACTACTCTATGGAATGGGCAACTAGCTTCATCTTTCTGACTGACTCCTTGACAATTCAAAGGTAATTGATTTAATTGGAACAAATACTTTGCTTTGCGTTGGAAGGTCTTCCACAAGAGGGACAGATGACCTTGTGAAGGCCGCTGGAATCCGCTGGATGCGGGAAGCACAAAAGCGGTCGAACTAGCGGTGCTTGAGGGAGGCCTATGTCCAGCAGTGGATGTCTTTCGGCTGAAATTAATGAACGAATGAAATGCTTTAGGTTTCGAGTTTGGGTTTAATTCGTCTGTTTTTCAATAAAATTAGTACCACCACCCGTCTGTCTCATCCACGCTATCCTTCCGTCCGTATGAAGTCCATTATCGAGTGCTGGAGATCGGCGGATAACGCTCATAATTTGCAATAAATATAAGGGCGGAGGTGTCGTCGCCTTTGTTGCCGGTTCGATTCCCGGCTGTGGCGGATTTTGTGCCATACCTTTTAGATTGCAGATAATTTTTGTTCGTGTTTTTGATAAGGTTTTTAGGATCGTATTTTAGGTATTACTAGACAAGTGGACACTGTTTGAAATACTTACAACAAACCGGAGACCCGTTCGGGCTGTCCGTACACGGAAGACCCGTACGGGTAGCGCCCGCAGTGATCTGAAACGAGGGAGTAGTACGATATGTTGCACGGGCTCTAACCGGAGCGGGTCGCGTACGGACCAATCCGCGTCGCTGTGAAACAATTTTCTAACGCCTCACGTGTGTCTCCGTTCCAGGAACCCGTACGGGCCTCCCGGACAGCTGTGAAACCAATCTTAAATTATCTATTGTTAATCCAAGTGTTTGAAGTAAGGGGATAAGTAGGTCTTTCGAAGATAATGTAATATTATTAAACCCAGTTTCTTAATAGTGATAGTAAACAAGTAAAAAAAAAATATGCAATAATTAAATCGGAGGGTGATGGTAATTAGGATTAAGAAGTTGAGGAGGCTTTTTTTAGATATCAAAAAGGAACAAAACTGTTAATATTATATATTTGAATAAGTGAGCCTGCCAATTTACGTACAGGTACATTTTCACATCCTGATAAAACAATTGAATCCCTAGGTATTAATTTTTTTTATCGGGATGTAGCTGGAGACTAGGTCTGAGCATAAAATACTGACTTTCCACCACTGCACTATTCAGGAAATCATCAATTACAACAGATTTACACTTAAAAAACTAAAATAAAATAATGAAACTATGTATATTTATACTATACTTAAAAATTATTACTAAACTATTTACGTACCCATAACACAAGAAACATCGACATAACTTAATAATAATGTAGTGTTGTTAGCGACGCCGATGTATCGATGTTTGAGATAACATCGATAAAATTTAAATTTGCATTCGAAGATAAACGTTTAGCGCTCTCGATACTGACTTGAAGTATAATAAAAAATAAACAGAAGAGACACTGTTAAAAGTAATTGAAAAGACCGTTCTAATAATTTACCTATAAATTGTAAAATATCTCATAAGATTAAAGGTCATAAACTATTTATTTGAAACCATTAAAATGCATAATCATTAAGATTTCTTTAACTAATTTCACTGTTTGTTAAGTAGCTAAAAACGATTAAGAATGCTGTTAACCATATAAAAAATAAAACCAAAGTTGTTTGACAGTTAAATTTACTGAACTAATGTTAAGTAAAACCATAGATTACTTAATAGAAATGAATTATCGAAATTTAAATGATGATGTCGCATGGTTTTCAACCTCTTAACATCTTGTAGTTTTAGCTTTCCAAATTGAATTACACTGATATAAATAATTGGATGTAAAATAAATCAAATTAAACACTCAATTTAATTGTGGAATGCAGTATAAATACTTCATTTCTTTTTACGATAAAATCATTTCATATTGTTATAGGCTTAAGGTTCTCACTATGGGCTTTTCACTATAAAAACTTAGAAACTTGTTCAACGTGTGTTTAATGCCGTGTTTAGGCTAAACAACCGATACTGCTTTGTGTTAGTAAGGTTAATGTCAACTTTAATCACATTGAACGAAACAATGTCATCCATGGGCATGTGATCACCCCTATTTTTCTGAATATTCATAAAAAATTATCGAAAATTAACTTTAAAAGGAGGGGTCGTCTATCTTTAATATTTTTCATGTTATTTTTTTTTTTAAATCTTAAATGGATTTTGTAGACTTACACTTGTGTTTTATAACGTTTGTGATATCTCCGATGTTATTTATTGGCTTGATTTAGATTCTGTACATTATTTAAATACGAGTGTGGCGCGTCTTCGTGGACGGCACTATCTGTGTCTACTATGTAATATGTACCGAAGAATCTTTTTATCTGAAGTCTCTTCAACAAAATTTTAACAAAATCTTGATAGGAAAAGTAAATATTTACCATCATATCAGCCATCTGTTAAGACTGTACTGACTGATAAGATACAGATAAGATTATTCTGCCTATTTCTATCTTCTCGGCGATAAACAGACTCAGATTTTATCTCTCTATTGTCTTAAGAATGCCTTGTACTCCAAAGTTATTTATTAATTTAAATAGAGATTCTATTAAAAGAAATTGAAACAGCTAAATTGGAATTTAGTAAATTAAATAGCTCTACAAACACACAAATTCACATTATTTTATTTCATATAAACCTACATGGGCACTTATGAAATATCAGAAGCTAGGTGCACGGTTCCAATTGGTCGTTTCCTATGAAGAAGAGCCGGCAAGAAACTCCACTGTTACTCCAGATTGGTTTTGTAACCAGGTTTCAGACCAACATGGACATCCAACTTTTCCTGCCTTTAGTTGTCGTAAAAGACAGAAGGATAGTTAAATTCCTCCTTCTGGGCATCAAAAACCACCTTCAATTTATCACCTCAATTCCTTCGACAAGAATGGTGATAATGGAGTATATTGTCTCCTTCACCACACAATCCTCACCTTTGAAAACTTCATGAAAATCAATTTTGAAAACGCCAAAAAATTGCCAAGAAATAGTCATTAATAGTAATTACCAAGGTTAAAAAAATAGTTGCATTATGATTCCAAAGATACAGCTATAAGTTGGTGAGGATTGTGGGGTGAACGTCTTCACACAATCCTCACCTCAGTGCAAGTAAACGGCTGGGAGTACCGAATTGGTTTCAATTCCAAAAAATAGTCAAGAAATAGTCGTATCGCTATGCCAAATCTCGAAAATAGTCATTAAGGGATTTCAGAGATATAAAGGGATAGGATTACGTGGTGAGCTTTTCTCGCCACAATCCTCACCTGATTACCGCGGAACGCCTACGTTTTTGAATTTGGTGTCAAAAAATAGTCAAGAAATAGTCGTCTCCAACCATGATAATTTCGACCTGGTTTACTATGCAGAAGTATGTTAAACTTCTACATACATTTTGTTTTAGTACAGTCGCGAACAGTAAAATAGTAAATCTATTTTAATATTGTTGTATATTAATGGATTATGCATATACATAGGTCATCCGCATACATACCAGAAGGTTATGCATATTTCCATCCGTTTCGAAAATATATTTGAAAGTTTTAGTTTTAGGTACTGTCCCTTCTGTGTACTATACTGCCCTCTGCCCGTCTCCATTGCATCTATTACAATAAAATTTGTCGGCACATCTCGTTAGCAAGATGGTGACAACAAGACAGTTTGCATTAAACACCTGTACACTCAGATAAGTACATAATAACCAGTATGAACTGCCGTTTTCCGGATCACTCCAGTTTTATAGATGTTTCTAGATTATATTATGAGGTGAGATTGAGATTATAGTTTAAATGTGGTGTTGGTTGTAAGTGGTGTTAATAACGTGCAGGATTATTTTTGAATCACTGTACCTCTGTGCCCACCCGTTTATGGCACTCTAAAAACGCACAAAACGAAAACAACAGTGAGTGAATAAAATACGAGTAGAATTTCGCTCTTTCATCATACCTAGATTATAATAACATTATACAGAAGTCCGATATCAAATTGAGCAGTGGTGGCCCAGTGGTATCGACCCCGACTTACAAATTGTAGGTATTGGGTTCAAACCCACGCAGGTGCTTTACTTTGGGTAATGTATTCCATCACCACTACTCTTAAAACGGTGAAGGAAAACATCGTGAGGTAATATCCTAGAACAGAAAATTCGAAGACATGTGACATCCATCAACAACCCGCAATGTGAACCCGCGTGGTGGATTATGGCCCACTTTCTTTCATTGAGAGGAGGCCTGTGTCCCCCCAGCAGTGAGAACAGTATAGACACATTATGCAAAATTAAATTAAATTAATGACAGGCATTACATTCGTTAAGGAAATCAGGACTCAATTTTCAGAGATCGCCGCGCAGTGAGTAACCTTAGTCTAATGGATCAATGCTCATTCCTTTACGGAATATTCAAAGCTACAGACCACATAATTCTAAATAAATAAAAGGTCAATATTCTCACGACACCTAGTCACTTATATAAACACTAAAAGCCCTCTATCCCTCGATAAAACCCAATCAAAATCTCAAAAGCATTTCAGCAGCAAGTCGCCACAGACGGACACTGATATTGAGCCACAAATATAGATAATGACTCAGTATATTGAATTGCGTCTGCCAGTTGGAGCGATAAATAATGGACGATAACTATTTTAAGTAATAAATGACGCAATATTGCAGCTTAGTAATTGAAATAACACTGTAGGGGATTTCCATTGAAACACCACTTTGATAAATATTGTTGAGGTATATTGAGTCGCGCACTAAAAAACTAGGGTTTTACATTTTGGTTTGAGCTTAAGTAGTATTCTACTATGGTACAAGTAGCGGGTGGTACAACTATTAAAAATAAATGATTTGCAATTCTTAACCAATGATAGGTAGGTGAGGCCTGTATATTTTAGTCAAGCATGAACTCGATTCTCGACAGGTTGTAACCTGCTCCCTGAATGATACCTTTTTGCGTAGATTATTTTCGACAAGTTGCAACTTGTTCTTGGGCGATGCCATCTGGCTAGTTTCTCGTCGACAAGTTACGACTTGTTCGTGAGTGATGCTAATATTCTGTTTATGTGTGTTAAGGTGACTGTTAGTGATTTACCTTTGTGTTTCTTGTCAAGTTAAGGCATGTTTGGTGGGCAATACCATTATCGCTCATGTTTATGCATGTGATTTGCAAGTAGTTTACCTTTACCTGCCTTACCTTACCTTCGGTATGTGTTAGGGTGCTAACTACGTTCTTTAATCATTGTTCTTACAACTAATTACTTAATTCAACAAGAGGCATAGGTATCAATCAGGCTTAAAAGTATGGGAGATTAAAACTATCCCTATGCTCATTATAATACAACTGTAGGGGATTACTTATATCTATCTAATTAAAATGGTTTTTATTTGTTTTAATCAAAACTCTTAATTGCTAATTCGTCGTTCTTCTTGTCGTCGCCAACAGTCTCCCTCTCAGTGCGTTGCACTCCATCTCGTTGGGGCGACGTTGCAGGTACAATCAGGACTAGGCGTGATGCTGGCCGCCGCAGGATACCCGCCGCTGTTCGCACGTCGACGATCCTGGTTCTTCCGTCTGGTCCGGGATGAGTGGCGACTATTTCGCCGCGTGGCCACGAGTATCGTGGCAAGGTGTGGTCCACGATCAGGACTATGTCGCCCAATGTCGGGTCCCGGTAGTGAGGACCTTGGTTATAGCGAGGCGAGAGAGTTGGGAGGTACTCTCGCAGCCACCTTGACCATAAATGATCGGCCAGGTGTTGGGATGTTTTCCAGTTGGGAGAACCGATGAGTTCTGTGTCGTCGAAGGGGCCAAGGAGAGTGGCTCCGCATGACCGCCCGATGAGAAAATGATTCGGGTCAAAGCTTCTTCTTCTTCTTCTGGATCGGTGCTTACGATGTGCGACAAAAGGCTTGAATCTCCTAGGGTCTGATTTGATACATGTCAGTGCTGTTCTCGAGTCGGTCCAGAAGTATCTTCGGGTCGCAGTCAGGTCCATTTCTTGGCTCGCACTATTGGCCAAGCGACTTCCCAATAGACACGCTTGTAGCTCGAGTCGAGGTATTGAAGTTGGCTTGAGAGGTGACATTCTAGCTTTCGCCGTCAACAGCTTCACTTCCACGCGATCGTCCGGATGTTGGGAGCGCCAGTACACCGCGCAGGCGTACGCCTTGTCGCTTGCATTGCCGAATGTGTGCAGCTCCCTCTCAGTCGCGTCGTATGTGAGGCAGCGAGGGATTCGAAGATTTTCAAGTTTTCTTAGATCTTCAAGCCACTTTCTCCATTCCTCTTCTCTGTGTGGAGGCAATCTTTCATCCCATTCTAGGCCGGACCTCCACAAGTTCTGAAGCATTACTTTTCCTTGTATGGTTATGGGTGACGCCAATCCTAAGGGGTCGAAGACCGACATCACTGCGCTTGTTGCTTCGCTCTTCGTCGGTGCACGTCTTCCTTCTTTGGCTTCGTCGGGAGTGTTGCGCAGACTCAGAGTGAAATGAAGGCTGTCTTCATGGACGTTCCAATTGAGTCCCAGAGTTTTCTCGACTTGATTCTTTGGTTCTCCTAATACGATGGAGTTTGTCTTGCTTTCTGAGTCGGTGAACTCTTCAATCGTTGAAGAATCGTTGCTCGCCCAACCTCTCAAGACGAAACCTCCTTTCTTGTGGATCTCGTTCACATCTCTTGACACTTTGGTAGCTGTTGTCACATCGGAGAAACTTGCAATATAGTCGTCCATGTAATGATTTCGGTTTATTGCTCTGACGGCTTCTGGACAGTGACTGATGAAGTCTTCTGCATTTCTGTTCTTCACGTATATGGCGGTACACGGCGAACAGGCCGCTCCAAATATTAGAGATGTCATTCTGTATTCCTTGTTCTTCCAGAGAAATCGGAGGCTATCTCTGTCTTCTTCGTTGATTTTTATCCTCAGGAACATTTCCTTGATGTCTGCGACGACGGCTATTGCTTCTTGACGGAAGCGAAGTAGAACACCGAACAGTGATTGTAGTAAATCGGGTCCAGCTAACAATGCATCGTTCAGCGATTTTCCGTTTGATTTGGCTGCGGCGTCGAAGACCAGTCTCATCTTCTTCTTCTGGGGGTGGACAACGGCGAAGTGAGGCAGGTACCATGTTCTTGAAGAGGTAGGCTCATCTGTTACTTCCTCGGCATATCCGCTGTTGATCAGGTTTTCATCTTGTTCTTCATATTTTTGTTCAAATTCATTGTCCTTTAAGAACTTCTTCTCCATTCCCCTTAGTCGTCGCGCTGCAGCTACTTTGCTTTCAGGTAGACTTTCGTCGTCCGTCTTCCAGATCAGGCCTGCGCTGAATCTTCCATCAGGCAATCTCTTTGATGTAGAATGCAGCACGTCGAGAGCCCGCTGGTCGATGTCGCTGGATGGTCTCTTTGCAGCGATTCCTAGGGCTTCGATGTCAAAGTGGTCTCTGATCATCTTCTCGAGGTGATCGTCCTTTCCGATAGGCTGCGTTACCAGATGATTCACTATTCGTACTGGAGTGTTATTGCTCGATTTGGTCCCATGTAAGACCCATCCCAACTGGGTTCTGGAGGCTACTGGCTTGCTTCGGTCGCCAGTTTTCACTTCTTGAGACGCGATGAGATGCCAATTGTCCTGCCCAATGAGTACCGTAGGACGAGCGTTAGGATATTTCAGTTGCTCTGCTATCTTTTCTAGGTGCTGGCAATCTTCCAGATCCTTATCGGTGACCTCTTGGGGGGATAGGTTCAATGTTTTAACGGTATATCCTGACATTTTTTCTATGTTTCGCTCGAACTTCCCTCTGATCTTAATGTCGATCTTCTTTGACTTCTGATCCATTCGATGACCTCCCACGCCCTCAATTCTTAACTCTTCTTCGGGACCGTGGGCTCCAATCATGTTCACGATGTCATCTTCTATAAGTGTCACTGTTGATCCTTCGTCCATGAGGGCGTAGACTTCGGCTTTGGCATCTGGTCCCCATAGTTCTACTGGTACGATTTTCAAGTAGGCTCTTGATATTGTCCGTGTTGCGTTCACCGTTGATGCTACGGCCTGGGTCTCTTGTGTGTTTGGCTTCGTCCTTTCTTCTGAATGTAGCATCACATGATGATCTCTCTTGCATTTTCCACAAGGCTTTGCTTTGCAACTGAATCGTCTGTGTCGCCCCAGCAAACATTTAAAGCATATGAAGGCTCGCTTGGCTTGTTCCCATCTTTCCTCTATGGAAGAGTCGATGAACTTCTTGCATTTCAGCAGTGCATGTTCCCCTGCACATTCAGGGCAAGTGATCTTCTCTGGCTTCTTTATGTTGTCCTTGCAAGAACAAACTGTTGCTGTTTGTGGTTCGGCTTGCTCATAATCTGAATCCTCTTCGTTCGATGAATATTCTTCTCCATTGTGCTGTGTGACTCGAGTGGCGTTCACGCCGCGGGAACCTGAAGATCGCATGCGGCTTTTAAATCCTTCTTTCTTTACCTTGGTCCCCATGAACTCGTGCATCTCGAACTGATCCACCATCTGGTTGAAGAAGTTCATGAGGCTGATGAGGATTGGTTCATCATCTTCTTCTTTAGATGCTCTGTACTCGTACCACCTGAATCGCACCAGGATACACATCTTCTCAATTATTCGATTCGATATATCACTTGAGTGTAGGTAACTTTGTTTCTTCATTTGTTTGACAACGCTGACTGTATTGGCCACGGCTCCAGCGTATCGTACCAACTCTCTTGCATCTTCAGACATGGGAGGCAGTTTCTCTATGTTTTCTATTTCGCTTCTTATCAGGTAAGTAGGTCTTCCGTATCGACGTTCTAATGCCGTTATTACTTCTTCTGGATCCACTTGTGTATAGAGAAGGGACTTCACCGCTTCCTTGGCTTTCCCTTTGATTGCTCTTCTTAATCTTCCCATATTTTCAATACCACTGAAGAGAGCCTGTGAGTCTTTGTATGTTGCTTTAAAGGCCATCCAGTCTCTTGCATCGCCGTCGAATTGATGTAACTCGCTGACATACTTCGGGGCACGTTGCATGATCGCTGTTGCCTTACTGTCTGTGGCGGACTTGACTGCTTCCAGTATTGCTTCAGCCAGCTGATTGGTGTGAGTCGTTGTGGGTGCCATCGTTTCTGCAGTGTGTGGCGTTTCCTTGCTGATTTCTAGTTCGTCGCGCTCTACTTCCTTTGACTTTGACACCCAAGCTTCAGTGGCCTTTTCGGCAGCGGCTTTGGTTGCAGCATCCTCTTCATCATCACTCAAGTCCGTGTCATCTTCATTGACACGTGTTAATTCCAACTTGGTATTTGCCAGCTTGGCTTTCATCTTAATTTCTTCCAATTGTAATTTCTCTAATTCCAATCTGGCTTCTAGTTCTTTCCTCTTAGTGTTTGCTTTATTCGAGGTTGGTTTTGCCTTATTCTTTTTATTTTCTACCAAGGTAGCATCCGCTTCCTCGACCACGGTTGTGTATTCAGTACGTGCGCTGCTATCCGTCACCACCTCGGAGGTGGTAGCGGAGGTGGTAGTTGACGTCTCCGTGGTCTCTTCATCTGTGGTCGAGCGCGTGCTATCCCCTTTACGGCTTCGCGTCATCATTATTTATTCACTTTCACAGCACTTATTGTCAATATTGTTCAGTGACTTACCAGTCTTTATATGTAGCAAACCTTCAGCAGAGGCTGCATTGAGGTGTAGGTGTAACACACCCTTCGACACACACAGTTAAAACTTCACTAAACAATGTTTGATGTTCCTTATGTATTCACTATACACGTTCACATAACACTTATATATTCTCGATACACGTTCACATAACACTTATGTATTCTCGATACACGTTCACATAATACTTGTGTATTCTCGATACACGTTCAAATAACACTTATGTATTCTCGATACACGTTCACATAATACTTGTGTATTCTCGATACACGTTCACATAACACTTATGTATTCTCGATACACGTTCACATAACACTTGTGTATTCTCGATACACGTTCAAATAACACTTATGTATTCTCGATACACGTTCAAATAACACTTATGTATTCTCGATACACGTTCACATAATACTTGTGTATTCTCGATACACGTTCAAATAACACTTATGTATTCTCGATACACGTTCAAATAACACTTATGTATTCTCGATACACGTTCACATAACACTTGTACCCGCAGGGCTTCGAGTGATACCGGGCAACAGGTCTTCCGTAGAGGGCCTGGCTTCGAGAATAAGCGATCTTCTAGTCGCCTATTCCCAGCAATAATCTTCCGGCTGTGATGAGTAGTTAGTGCGCGGCACGTAGAACACGAAATACATAAGCTTCTCGTAGAACGCTGCTTATCTTCAAATAGCGATGTATCTTCACGTAGCTTATGTATTCTTCACGTATCTTCAGACTCAGGCTTCAGTTCTTCAAATCTGGCTGCAGAAGGACCAATTCTTGTAGGGGATTTCCATTGAAACACCACTTTGATAAATATTGTTGAGGTATATTGAGTCGCGCACTAAAAAACTAGGGTTTTACATTTTGGTTTGAGCTTAAGTAGTATTCTACTATGGTACAAGTAGCGGGTGGTACAACTATTAAAAATAAATGATTTGCAATTCTTAACCAATGATAGGTAGGTGAGGCCTGTATATTTTAGTCAAGCATGAACTCGATTCTCGACAGGTTGTAACCTGCTCCCTGAATGATACCTTTTTGCGTAGATTATTTTCGACAAGTTGCAACTTGTTCTTGGGCGATGCCATCTGGCTAGTTTCTCGTCGACAAGTTACGACTTGTTCGTGAGTGATGCTAATATTCTGTTTATGTGTGTTAAGGTGACTGTTAGTGATTTACCTTTGTGTTTCTTGTCAAGTTAAGGCATGTTTGGTGGGCAATACCATTATCGCTCATGTTTATGCATGTGATTTGCAAGTAGTTTACCTTTACCTGCCTTACCTTACCTTCGGTATGTGTTAGGGTGCTAACTACGTTCTTTAATCATTGTTCTTACAACTAATTACTTAATTCAACAAGAGGCATAGGTATCAATCAGGCTTAAAAGTATGGGAGATTAAAACTATCCCTATGCTCATTATAATACAACTGTAGGGGATTACTTATATCTATCTAATTAAAATGGTTTTTATTTGTTTTAATCAAAACTCTTAATTGCTAATTCGTCGTTCTTCTTGTCGTCGCCAACAAACACTATTGTTTAATATTTAATCTTTGTTTGTTTGGTATATATAGAATATATAGAATATCTAGTACAATGTATAAACGAATATCCTAAGTAATGCTGAAAACTAGTGGTGTAGTAAAAGTTTTGGTTTAAAAGAGTGTCCATGGAGTTCCTTGCCCATTCTTCTCCATAGGAACCTACTACGCTTTGGAATGAGCAACTAGCTTCATCTTTCTGACTGAACGACTTCTTGACAGTTCAAAAGTGCCTGTGGACAAATGCTTTGAGTTTAAGTATTCCTCTCATAGTATAATCATTCAATTTATTCATAAAACAAGAGCATGAACACGGCAAAAGAAGACTGACAAGATTTAGGAAACACACTTCTTCAATAGGAAATCAAACCAAAAGTATCTATAAGCTCGAGCTAATTCCATCAGAATCAAGTTTCCAACATACAAAGTACGAAACCATTCGTCTACAGGACTACATAGTTGAGCTAAGTATAGCAGTGAATCAACAAGTTAAACGCATTTAGGCAGGCGTGCCGTATCGGTGCGCCATCAGACATTACATTACTTAGTTGCACTACTGTACTGTGTTATCAACTGCGCTGTAATGTGGCTGATAAGCAGGTGCCTATCGGTGGCTGTGTCGATCTGTTTCTAATAGGTGTGCTATTTGTTCTTATGTTTTTATTTTAAATACATTCTTACTGGCTAACCAACATCTTTGAGTTAAATTCGATTTTTTATGAAAAAGCAAACAAAACCAAATAATATCTTTGGCTCAGTGAGAATCTTTATCAATTATTAATAGTGTTCATTTCTGAGTTCATAAAAGGAGTTACCTATATAATTTACCTATTATGTTCTTGAAGTTACATAAATAAGAAATATTAGAAATATCAGTTAAATCCGAAAGACATTTTAGCTAACGCTAGCGTTTTTTTCCGAATTTTTCAAATCTGACTGGTAGATCCAGAGCGCGTTCAAACAAAAAATGTTTTCTCACGATGTTTTACTTCACCATTTTCGAAGCAAGAGATAATTATAAAATACGCACATGAATCTGAAAAGTCAGAGGCCTTGGGTTCGAACTCGAGACCTATGACTTGGCAGTCCAACGGTCACACCACTAGGCTATCACAAAATACTTATTATCTGCAGCATCTACAATGAATAACAAATTCTAAGTAAAGAAACACTTTCAGAACACTTTAATTCACCCAAAACACATCAAAAACTTACCCACCCCACTTGTCACACTACTAACTTACTTAAACGACCATAAATAACGTAGATGGACATGAAAAGCTACTTGACTCAAGCCTACCTGTGCTACATCAATTAGATTGAAACTTAACGCGTTGTGCATAGAGTGCCGACTGTATCGCGACGGGTAATGGCGCGAAAATCGCTGATAACACCCCCACTTTCACCCCTATTCAGCCCGCTTTCACCCCCAGTTTCACCCCCGACGCCTCCCGGTATCAGGGGGCTAAAGATCTCCGATCGGTGTAATTGTCTGGTAATAGATAATAGTTCTGACTTTGCGGTTGATTTTTGATTTGCTGGGGAGATGATTAGATGGCTTTCGATGTATTTATCGGTAGGAGGTTGGTTCAGTTTTCAGTGATATTATAGGTAGATATAGATTTTATGGCATATTTAACGTCGCTTTAATAATAATTCGGTTACAAGTTATTATTGGAACAGAAAAATAATAACTCTTTTGCGTAGTTCTCCTTTCGACGAACCAAGAAATTAATTATTTTTTGTACCTTTCTGCTTAACTGCATTTTTATGAACTGTAGCTGCATCTCATAGTACTCTGTAAATTGTTTATTTTACAACACTTGGCCTCATTTTCGAATCAAACCCCAGGCCTTATCCTTGGCAAATCCACATTTCCGACTTCTATACCAAATAATTATCGACTCCATTAAATATTAAGCCCACCACGTCCCACGTCTACATTAACTATAGCTATACTATTTTTTCCGCTCAGCGTTCCTTTCGGTGGCAGTCGACCCGTCTTCCATTCGCTCAATCATCTGCTTATCTCGCCGGCTATCGGTAGGTAATACATTGTATCACATTTTCATAAGAGATTCATTTACCTTGAGTTTTGCTCACCCTCAGTCGAGTGGGAGCGTTCCCATTGTACGTAGGAGCTTTGTTTTTATAAACAAGTTGTGTATTAACTTAAAAATGTGTTAGTTAACTTAGTATATTTTATTTTTCTTATTTAATTAGTTATAAATTGTTATATTTCTATCGTAAATAATACAGCAATACTCACTTAAAAATCTGTAAAGAAAAGAGGTTTTCATTTAACGGAATCATCATTTGTTTTTCTTTTTCTTTGGCTTTTGTTAAAATAACACAGTCACAGACATTGTTTTTGTTCCATGAAATGTTTTTCAAAAACTATAAACTACTATGTCACTGATATACTTTTGGGTGGTAGTTAATTCTGGATTTGGAACTAAGGAAAACAACTTTTATTATACTAGTAGTATTGCTTATCAAATTATTGGAATTGCAGGAGGTACGGCTCTAAAACCTTAATTAACTAAAATCAATTAAAAATATGATTATAAATTATCCCTATTTTGAAATAAACAATAATTGAAGGAGACATACATAAACTCACACCTACTTCCCATGGGGTAGGCAGAAACTACAAAACGTCACCTGCTACTATCCTTACATACTCCTTTTAATTCGTTTACGTTTATACACGCACATTTAATTATAAAAATAATAACTAGTGGTAGCCCAGAGGTCGAACATCGACCATTCAAATGTCATGATTCTAAGGTAGCCATCTTGTGTCAAACGCATGGTAGTGTGTGTAATGTTTTTTTTATTAATTTAAAATATTAGCTTTCTGCACGCTCCATATAAACTTTAACTTTGCCAAATTTCATACTCCTCCGTCCGCGTAATTTTCGTAAAACGGGGTACAAAGTTTTTGCTTCACGTATAACCTTAATAATTGCCAACAAACTGTCCACAAAAAAAAAAAAAAAAAAACTCGTAACGTATCGTACAGAAACATGGACACGTACTCGGGAGGGCGGGCGGACGAAGGCTGCTGCTCGCGATAGCGCCCTACCTTTGTTCTGACGGGCTATCTCCTCCCGGGGATCATACTAAATTATTTATCCTTTTCCCCATGAGGTGAGAACTGCCGATCATGGAGAAGCAGATGAGGAAAAGATGGTTGTATAGTCATGATTGCAGACTTTATTTTAGACCGAGAGAGGGTTCACTTCGGTAATCAACAACAACCGGACAACTGCCGATCTGTTCTGTAAAAATCTCACCGTGAAAACTTAGCATCAGGTGGAATCGCAGCTCACTTCAAGAACACACTGACTGTTAATCATTTGATTCACACCATTTTTCCGTACCTCAAAACGAAGAAACGGAACACTGATAGGATCACTCGTGTGGCTGGCTGGGTGTCTGTCTGTCTGTCTGTCACAGCCAATTTGCTCCGAATCGAATGAACCGATTAAGTTGAAATTTACACACATGTATTTCTGTAATTCAAACACTGACGTGTAACGTAAATAAATAAATTTTGAATATGGGAGTCAGTTTGGGGGGACAAATAAGAAAATTTAAAAAAATAGTTTTGCAAACTGCACCGTGTGAAAATTGTATCAAATGAAATGGCTTATTTCGAGGATCTCAAATATGTTCTTTTCATAATTTTAAAATGAATACTCTTAAAGATATTTAAGAAAATTGGTGGACATTGACCATGCTCCCCCTTACTCCGAAACTACTGAGCTTAAAATTCTGAAAAAAATACAGAGAATGGTTCTTTACTCAAAGATTACAGGAAAACTTATAAGAAGTCTATGGTTTTAAAATAACATGGTAAATTTCTCAATATTGTGCGTAAAAACTTACATTTGCAGTTGGAATGTATGGGAGAACATGTTTTTCAATTACAATGTTAAGTTTGTTCTTGGGATAAATTCATCCAAACTACGGAACCCTTCATTGTGCGTTATCAGAAATGCATTTGGCCAGTTTTTTATATTTTAATTTGTTCATCCTAAATATTATAAATTCGAAAGTGAGTTGCTTTCTTTGTTACGCTCTCACGCTAAAACGGCTGAACGGATTTGGAAGAAATTTAGCACATAAGTAGACCATGACGGGATCAGGATATAGTATACTTTTTATCCCAATATTCTCACGGGATCGAGACTTACGCGGGCGAAATCGCGAGGCGCAGCTAATTTATAGTCAAATCTAACCCTGCAATACCAGTTTTAATCGTTAACCAATCAGATTACCCCATATCGCCCGCCAGTCCTGTGCTTTATTTAGCTTCCCCAAATTCATGTTTAAATTTCTGAAAAAATCCTTTAAAAATCAGCTTTAGATACCAAAGACTATGTATGTATTCGTAATTCGCAGATAACGCGTTATCTCTTGGGGGAATTGGGAGTTCAGATGAAATGTCGAGTCAGTATTATCTCGAAGTTACTTATGTTTTCTCGAGCGACGAGCTTTTATGGTATTTTGAAGATAGGCAGTACAGGCAATGAAGAATAACTTACTGGTTTCATGTCTGCAAAGTTCAATAAGACATAATATTTTACTGTAGGTAGGCTTACCTACATCTCTGCCCAACCCTTTATTATTTATTTATTGGATCTCCAACAGAAGATACACAATTTCATGCAAGTTTACAAGAACAAGGACATACACTAGTGTGCGTTTCCAATTATAGGAGCCCACATCATTCTTATATAATCTAGGTAAAGACAGTAAGTTTGAAAATAATAAAATAAATCTAAACACGCAACACAAAAATCATGGAAAGGAAACAAAATGAAATGCAAAACAAATTAATAATAATAACTTTTCTTTTTCAATGTTTTTATACTCTTTTTTATATTTAAAATATAATTTATATGTATAAAATGTAATAAAGGAGATAATTACATAAAAAATATAATCATAAAAGACAACAGACAAAAAAATTACAGTAATTATGACTTAGATATTTAGATTTATAGCTTTTTTAAACTTTGAAGTTTTGAATGTAATATCGAAATTATTACGCTTCGACAGTTCGTTATACTGCCTTTGGCAAAACGGCGAAGTGTCCGTGTTCCCTTCGCCGAACACTGCCGTTAT
This sequence comes from Agrochola lota, assembly GCA_947364205.1. Taxonomy (NCBI): domain Eukaryota; kingdom Metazoa; phylum Arthropoda; class Insecta; order Lepidoptera; family Noctuidae; genus Agrochola; species Agrochola lota. The sequence continues at coordinate 3,150,400 of OX376225.1, read as the reverse complement.
GTTATGATACGTTATTTTTACGCATTAAATATTGTATTTAAACCACAAATTTAAACTGTCATTAAAACTAAAGTACCTACCACGTGACAACAAAGATATCATCAAAGTCCAAATAAATATCAAACGGCTACCATTAAATCGATTTACATACAAATCAATCACCAAGAAATTCAACGCTGCCGATTCACGTCCAAACGATTGTCGGAATCGATTCTCGATTCCCGATCACGCGTCAGGTATCAATTACTATCGTTAGTCGATCGGAACTCGTTTTCTCGCCAGCCAGTCGCGGCCGCGCGGGTATCAGCCCGATAATGTCACCTGTGATCAATCTATAGGCCCTTCTCACATGTAATCTCGTATGAAATATTTCTTATTCCGCGAGGTAGCACGATAGGGTGTGTATCGATGGAGGGTTGGTCAAATATTCGAGGTATGTGAGGGGTTAAATTGTTGGAGATATGTATGAGTTTAAAGTTATTTTGACTATTATTTAGGTGAGTTTTTGGTCTGAAATTGTTACCTAATAAAAAAGCGGCACTTGCAGTAGTAAGCAGTGATAGCCTAGTGGTGTGACCGTCGGACTGCCAAGTCATAGGTCTCAAGTTCGAACGCAAGGCACGCACCTGTGGCTTTTCGGATTCATGTGAGAATTGTATAATTATCACTTGTTTAAAAAACAGTGAAGGAAAACATCGTGAGGAAAGTAATACCTGACTAATAAAATGCTTGAGAGATATTTCTCAACGGCATGTGAAGCCAAGTCAGAGGCCCATGGGCTGCATAAAAATTCTGATAGTCACTAAACAGACGAAAAAAAAGGCACCTAATAATTACTTAAAATAAGAACCTCTGAAGATTTCATTTTGATGGTACTAGACAACATAAATGAGACCAAAAACAGTGAAAAAGGACCTTAAAAAATCCCAATAACCACGTTAAACCACTCAATTGACTCAATATGCCCTCAAAAACATACCTAATCTATAAAACAGAAAGCCAACAGTTTACGATCACAAAGCTTGCTATCAGCGATGTAGATGTGGCTCGTTAGTTCGAACGAGCCGGTCGGTCTCGCCAAATTGCGCGTGACGATAAACTCGGCTATATCGCACCTTTACAGAATAAGGACGTTTTTAAAATCACTCGAGTGAATTTTTGAATAGGCTTAGGTGAATGGAGGTTTATGGTACGCTTATAATAGGCTTTTTAGGTGTTTTTCGTGGGTGTATGTGGTGGTTACTGTGAAAATCTTGGAGAACGCTGTGAAGATACTTTTTTTCGTATTTTTTTTGTAACTTGTTTGCTATTCGATTACGATTTCAGATGGAAAAACATTCTTTCCTTCTGTTGTCATGACATATGCAGGAAAACCTTATGTTCAATACCTCATAATCAACTTTCAATGTTCCCACAGCTGACACACAGGCCTACTCTTTGTGAGATGAGTGTGCCGTAATCAACCACGCGAGCCCACAAGTCACAAGTCTTCGAAATTGGATTCTATAGGACAAGCCGGTTTTCTCACGATGTTTTCTTTCACCGTTTCATATAACTATTATATCTAAATGCAACATTTTTTTCTGTTTGAGGACAATCCAATTGGTTTCTTATAGAAGTTTTCACAAATACGAATAACTCAAAGATATACTCAGTCAAGTTATCGACCAATCCAAAATTGATAATTACGTGCTTCCTGCCACTTCTTGAAACATAACAGTAACTTAAACTTAGTTAATACTTACTAAACATGGATTACAATGAAATCTAGATTACAAAGTTATCGTAGATGTCATTGCACACGAAGTTACAAATCCTTATCTATGTTCTGGTAATAGATTACTAAATAGTGTAAGCAATTGCTGTTGCTGTTTGTTGCTTAATATTTCTATTGTGACGTCATTGTTGACGCCATTTTGTACTAAGCAAACTATGAATCTAAGCCCCTATGTATAAATCTTTACATCCGAAAGTTTTCTGAACCTATCAGCAGGTATTTTAATAAAGCATGAAATTATTCAGGATTTACCCCCAATAAAGTATTTCAACATCATTATTATGTTTATTAAATAGGTACTAGCTAATGCCATTCATGCGTTAGGCATGTGTTGCAATGCCTTTTTCTTTTTTTTGTCTTAGGGACCTTCTCCGGCGCGCACACAACAACTTACTAAAGTTTCATCACAATCGGTCGAGCCATTTTCGAGTTTTTTGCGAGACTAACGCACGGCATTTGATTTTTATACATATATAAGGTCCCATGAAAATAGATAGACAAACTGTCAGAAATCATTCAGACAAAACACAGAAATAAGGACAATGGTAAAACAATTATAAGAAAAAACCGGCCAAGTGCGTGTCGGACCACGCACAATGAAGGGTTCCGTAGTTGGGATGAATTTATCCCAAGAACAAACTTAACATTGCAGTTGAAAAACATGTTCTCCCATACGGAATGTATGGGAGAACATGTTTTTCAAACCGCAAATTTAAGTTGTTTGATTATTACTCGTTAACCTGTATAACCTACCTATCTCTGATAGTTTTCCTTTTAATTTCGTTATATATACTACTGCTGTGAATTTTTTCACAAATCCAAGTACAACCATTTTGGGCACGCCACAATTGTGGCGGATAAGTCCCCTCTTTGAGGAGTGGCTTGAGAGGCGCCACGGCGTCCTCACCTTCCGTCTGACGCAGGTCCTCACCGGACACGGCTATTTCGGGAGGTTCCTGTTCCACATAAGGCGGGAGGAAACGCCCGGGTGTCACCACTGTATGGATCGCCCGGATGGACATGGCGAAACTATAGGGGTTCCTTGTTTACTACGGAACCCTAAAAACGCATTAGATACAAGAAAAATAAATCAGTTAACGAAAATACATTAAAAATGTTGGTTACCCAATGCCATTTCTTATTTTAGGTCAAAATAAAATCACTTTAATCAGAGTTTTTTTTGCTTGTATATCTTTGGTTAGACGTACTGAACGCTGGGTTAAAATTTGTCCATCTATTTTATAAGGACCTTGAACGCTGAAATTTAATTAATTGGCGATATTTTATCCAAGTATTCTTAGTTCAATAACATTTTTTTTTTCCGTTATTTATGGTCTAAATGAAGAAGCCTATAAATGTATATCATCAGAATCATTTGTATCTAGAGGTAAGCTTCTGATATATGGTACCTACGTGTATCACAAGACAATACCTTAGTAATGAGAGAAAAAGCTGCAAAATAAATACAAGCTTACAATTGCAATGACAATGGGGATGGTGACAATTTTTTTTTTGTCCGTCATTGTGATTATTAAAAAATATTAGACACGTAATTTTTCTTTTTTACGTAATCTAAAGATTACGGCGATACATTGAGTTAAAATGTGCCATGACGTCACGAGTATGAAGATTTTATACTTATTTGTGTCATAGCGAACCCTACTCCCCAACTTGAAATGCGTTTTATCTAAGTATTTTTTTTATTATTATGCTAAAACAAAAAATACGTGTCTAATATTTTTTTTTAATCTGACTGACGGACTAATTAGATTTTTTTTTTTTCACATCATCCCTATTGCAACAACATTCATTGCGTTATTCATGTTGTTGAGCAGACGATATTTTTCAAACTGAAGCAATGAATTACAAAAATCCTCCAAAATCGATTATGATAAAAAGTGCGTTACGCAACTGTGGTGTTGGAATTTTTACAAATTGTGAATAACAAAATGGCGCCGAACACTCAATACGCAAATACCTTTGATAACAGGATACACAATCAGCTATAGGTATCCAATTATCCATTATAAAAAACAATTCCATCGTACCTGTAACTTACCTATACTTCCAACACAACTTTAGTTTCAGTTTTCCTTCCTTCATACCAAAAACACACTAAACATACGTTGAACAGTATTATGAAGTAATCACTGAGCAGCGAAATGTCCGCGTTTTGACGATTACGAGATAAAAAGTCGGGGCTTCGCAAACGTGTTTAAAGGTGTCTCGTTAAGAGCTCAATTGAGCGTGACGGCTGATAGCAGGATTACTACTTGTTGTGATGTATGCTCAAGTTGCTGAGTTTTCCTGTAGGGTAGTCTTCGATAGGTGTTTCTGGTGGCCATAATATTTCATATTATGTATAATGTCTTTACCTCCTTGGCCTGGGTTCTATTCTAAGGTCGGAAAAAGTTTAATTGGATTTTTCCTTCAGGAATTCTACAGTAACAGCCTGGAGGCTGGATTTGTGCCCGGTTGATGGCAATAGGCTCGCCCCCTATTATAACATGGGACTTAAACATAACTGGCGAAATGTGGGTGTACTAGAGGTATACCTCTGCCCAACCCTTCGTGATAACAAGGCGTGTCCATATGTCATGTTATGTCAAAAAGAATGAAAATGGAAAATGGGCGTGACGTTATGTTATAATATCTTTACAGACACACATAAGGCTGATTCACTATGTAATAGGAAACTAGTACTGGTACCTACTGGCCGACTCTGTCCTGAAACTGAAAATCCGCATGTAGGATTACTTAAGTACATATTACCTCGTAGCAAGTTTCAGAAAACATAAAAAAAAAGAAAACTCCGTCGGTTATTAAAAAAAAATCTGCTGTTCCATACATTTTGACCGCGTAGGTATTGCACTTTTCTATGAAACAGCTGATGAAAACTTTCAACGCAGGCCATTCAAAATCATGTACTGAATCCATGGTAACAGTTTTCGCGTCGATGTTCCTGACACCCTGTATTTTACAGTATATTCTATCTTTTCATCTCGATTAACCATCAAACAACTCAGCCTCTGCCAGTCTACGCCACAACATCCAGTCCTCCGCTTTTTTCATCCAGTCTGTCCCATCCACCTTTTTACACACTACACTTGCCGATACTTGGTCTCCACTCCAGGACTAGTCTGTTCGTCGTTCATCGGTCCTTCGACAACCATGGCTAGCCCACTGCGTCTTCAGCGTGCTTACTCTGCAAGCTATGTCGTTAATTCCGGTACCCGATTACCCATATTGTATTGTATCAATCTCTATCAATCAATCAATAATCATTAATTATACAACATTTTAAAAAGTCTCATTGAACATCACAAAATCACAACCTTATCTAACCTAACACCCATTTATAAATAGTAAGTAGGCACAGACATATAGTCAAGACAATTTTCATACAAAATTACATACATCAAATGTTTCATATCTGTTTATCAGACGGGGTGTACGGGGGTGGACGGGGGTGGCTTGCAACCGAGAGATAACGTTTAAAAGTGAAGTTGGGGTTGTTTATTACCCCACACTAGGTTCGTGACGTGGTTTTACTTGGTTTTGGGGTGTTTTGTGGCTTTTAATAGAGTTACTTATTCAGTTTGATGTAAATGACATCTCGTTAAAAAGGAATAACTCATTAGTGAAAAAATCTTTAGTAAAGTAAAAATCAAACGTCTAAATGACATTTGAGATGTCAAGTGAGAGCTTCGATTCTCCTGAGCCGTTTTGAATGTGGCATCTAAATATAATGTTGCTGCCACAAATATAGCCTCAATTTAAAAGCTGGTTATCCAAATACATCAATCAATCTGCCTAGCCTTTTCCCAACAATTTTGGGGTCGAATTCCAGTCTTACCGAATGCAGCTGAAGCAAGTATTTTACATGGAACGACTGCCTATCCGACAACCCATTTATTGGTAAGACCTTTTGGGCTTCTGACGACCCGTAACAACTGTCAAAGATCCGCAAATGACAGCCGGGATCAACACCTTTGACGTGCTTTTCGAGGCATTGAGGGGTCTTGGCATGTAAAGATGGTCACCCATCCACGGACCAACCGCGGCAAGCGTAGCTATATCTAATCGATCGATCTGTGCAGCTGTTATTACTTAGCCACAAACCCCTCTCTCAATCGGTTATCCCAATACATAACATACAATTTTCTAATTGATCTTAAAAATTTTATAGTTTTAGTGCCCAGTGCCAAAAGGTAGACTTTTACTAATTTAGAGGTCCGCACACCCCATAAAAGTTGCCCTACTCCCGTATCTAAGCTAGTAAACTTAAAATCTCCTTCATTTCCTGCCGAAAACAGGTCAAAAACCCTTATCAGTCAAAAGGTAACGCAAAGAAAAGTATTTAATTACAAGAACCAGTGGGTAATTTGGCGAATTACAAGGTAATTCTCACTAGAGGGCGCTAGGGAGGTGATAGAGCGCGGCAATATCCGCCGAAGCAACAGGCAAAAATACCCCAACAGGCTGTTATAAACTATATGTTGTGCACGATAAGGTTGGGATTCAATTCAGGTGTTTCTAGAGATGTATAGAGTACCCTGCCAAGGTAATTTGGACGGTAAAAAAGGCGTGTAAGGTTCGGATTTGGTTGGATGTTATAAATAGATGTATTATCAGGTAATTTCGTTGTTAAATGTCTGTTGTGAGTTTTAGTTCTTGTCGATTTTTTTATCGATTGTTGGTCATAGATCGATTGTGCTCGAAATTAAAAATTTTATCGCAAAACTATAGGCCGGTAAACAATTAAATTAAAAGTCAATTAAACGTTTAAGAGTGGGTTTTTGTTCTTATTAAAAGAAAGTTGGTGTTCTATACTTTCTGCTTACCCCTGTTTGAAAAAGACGTGAGTTTATGTGTATGTAATCCTAACTAATATTATTATAAATGCGAAAGTGAGCTTGTTTGTTTGTTTGCTGAATGAATTTGGATGAAATTTGGCACAGGTGACACATTGCCTTGGAGAAGGACGTAGGCTACTTTTCATCCTGGATCGCAGACAAAGTCGCGGGCAACAGCTAGTGTAAGATATTTGTTGGAGATCAAGGTTTGGTTAGTGTAGGTTTTGTAGAGCTTTTCGTTACTTTTAAAGAAAATGTTGTTCAAAAACATCATTATTATCAATTAAGAGCGTTTATCCTAAAAGTTGGCAACGTCGCAAATAGCTGTCAAAAATTTACCTGTTCTGATTAATTTGGCAATAATACTGTATGGAAATAAGAAATGTGGCTAACTAGCGAAATAGAATATTAATAATGAATTGCAGTTGTAACATTGAATTTGATGTTGTACCCGTTTTAGATGTAAAAAGGCATTTGGAAAGTATCCAAATACTTCTTAAACATCTAAAACTAAACATTCGCTGTTACGATATTAATTATTGCATTTCATAATCAATATTCTAGTTAGCTAGTTATCCACATTACTTATTTACATACAGTAATATTGCCAAATTAATCAAAACAGGTAAGTATTTGACAGCTATTTGTGACGTTGCCAACTTCTAGGATAAACGCTCTTAAGTAAATTTTATCTATTTATTTTACAAATTAAACCATTTTAAATACCTTAATAACACTCCATTTTCGCTTCAACAGTACATAACAAACAGAGTGTATCGCCCTCAGCCAGGCCTAGATACAATCAATTTAATTATCACTAACAAACAAGGCGGTAAAAATGTATGCCTTCAACCCACATCACAAGACGTACCCATATCATTTATTAATTCAGGTGTGCTATATATCATTAAAACCTTAGCTGAAGGTAATTTATGAGAATTTTGGTAATTGAGAAAAATGTTTTTTTTTTTTTGACGGTAGGAAATTATCAAATAATTCGGAGCGGGAGTCCAGACTCTTACTGACTAAAACCCACCCGTGCTCCTTCAGTTGTCTGTACATTGCCAGGAGCCACGGTATCCCTTTCGGACTTTCCCGCGACCCTGTTTTTCTTTCAGCTATTTTTCTGCTGAAAATGAAATAATGTAACATCACACCAATATTCCCCGAATGGGTAGGCTGAAATGTAAGTACCTATGGTAGAACCACAGATTAATAGATTAAGTCAGATGGTTCACTCCGCAAAATAATCTGCATAAAAAGCGACTCTTGCTACGACATAACAAAGTGCAATTTAGGTCGCACAGCGCTATTACCTACAGTTATATTCACCTAGAAGTTGTCTCTCTATCGCGTAACTCTTATATCTTTTGACTACGTTACGCCCACTGAATTGGCCCGACAAGACGGGCCAGATACGTACTTGTAGCTTCGTACCTAAAATGCGAATGCGCTATTAACTACAGTTATATTCACCTAGAAGTTGTCTCTCTATCGCGTAACTCTTATATCTTCTGACTACGTTACGCCCACTGAATTGGCCCGACAAGACGGGCCAAATGCGTACTTGTAGCTTCGTACCTAAAATGCGGAGTACGCCTTCTGTGCTATTCCGTGGTACGACATTTCGCCAGTTATTATGTAACAAGAGGCGAGCCTATTGCCATCAACCGGGCACAAATCCAGACTCCGGTCTGCTACTGAGAAATTCCAGATAGAAAAACTCAATAGCACTTTTCCTAACCCAGGACCTCATGCTAAGCAGAAGCGTTCGCAACCACTAAACCAATGAGGTGGACAGAAAATTTAATATAATTATTTGTTCGGTGATCATTCTTGGAACAAATACTTTTCTGTTTATATATGAGGAATATCTTCTACAAGGTGACATCCTTATCCTGAAAAGGTTGCAGCATTTAGTTCACTGAAAATTGTCTGTTGTCTGTTTTGCTTGAGATTATTTTTCAGTTTAAGTATAGCGTTTTCCAAAAAGTCAAAAACACTGATGAGAGTGTCGTGATCGTATATGTACACTATGTACAGTCTCTATTCAAGCTCGTTGAAAAGTATTTTTTTTAACTGATGGGCCATTTTAGTTTTCTAGTATTAATTAAAGGCACAGAATTAAATTAGTAGGTGTGTAGTCGTGGGTAAATAACATCAGCGGCACGGGTCAATCGATCAGGTTAAGCTGCGCTTGCCGCGGTCGGTCCGTGGATGGGTGACCATCTTTACATATCGATATCCCTTTGTGCCTCGGAAAGCACGTTGTAAAACGACAATTTGACAGTTATTTCTTGGTCACACGTAACAGGGGGCGAGCCTATTGCCATCGCATCATCTGCCCAGCCTTTCCCAACTATGTTGGGGTCGGCTTCTAGTCTAACCGTATGCAGCTGAATACCAGTAGTTTACATGGAGCAACTGCCTATCTGACCTCCACAACCCAGTTACTGAGTAACACAATACCCCATGGTAAGACGGGTTGTCAGACTTTCGGGGTTCAGACCACCCGTAATGACTGTCAAAGATCCACGAATCACAGCCGGACCAACGGGTTGACGTGCTTTCCGAGGCACGGAGGAGTCTCGTGATATAAAGATGGTCACCCATCTACGGACCAACCGTCTACCGTCATAGGCCTATTGCCATCAACCGGGCAGGAATCCAGAATCCGGGCTGTTACTGAGAAATTCCCGATGGAAAACCCCAATAACATTTTGCCCGACCTGGGAATCGAACTCAGAACTTCATCAATTTCCTGCCCATATCCCAATTTATTTCTGGTCGCCACAACATCTCTTTCTCATCCATCCTTCTCTATCAGTCGTCATCTCGGAAGTCACCCCCTTTCTAGCCATATTATCTTCCACACAGTCCATCCATCGTTTCTTGACCTCATGATCAGCAATTGCTACAAGAAGCTAAAAGAACATAACGTCTTTATAAAGTCCTTCAAAAACCCACTGAAAAATACATATACACTATAAAGTGCCACCACAGTAACGTTATCAGTAAGAACCATGTAACACATCAGTATTGTGACAACTATCAAAGGACAAAACGAGGACAGAGAACTGAGTATCGTAAGTATCGTACCAGGAAACGGAATCGACCTCGAATCGACTCCTTTTGTTTTTATCGAGTATCGTTTCCGCGTTGCATATCGATTACTGACAAATATTTTAATTGAAAGTGTGTGCAAATAGATCTAAATTGTATGTATTTTCTAGTTGCGCCCCGCGGTTTTACTCATGATAACTATCATAAGTCTCCATCCCGTGGGAATATCGTGATATAAAATATCCTATATCCTAAAACAGCCGTTTTAACGTGAACGCCATCAGACTGCCAAGTCATAGGTCTCGAGCTCGAACCCAAGGACACACCTCTAACTTTTCGGATTCATATATGTATTGAATAATTATCACTTGCTTAAAAAAAAACGGTGAAGGAAAACATCGTGAGGAAACCGCCTGAGAGATATTTTTCGACGGCATGTGAAGCCAAGTCAGAGCATGGGCGGCTTTAAAACTCTGACACCAGGATCAACTAACCACACAAAAAATAAGAAGAAGCGTGAAACCGTAACAAACAAAAAAACTCACTTTTGCATTTATCATATTAGTTAGGATGGTCTTTTATATCCTGAAGTGTGTGGCAGTGGTATTCTGTAATTGAAGCACTATTCAGTCATGGGATAATGTACCTATAGTGTTAAGTACTTTGTGAGGACTGTATTCAATGACGATGTCTGATTACAGGGTTCAATGATTTATTGCTGAAGACTTTACAATAAAATGACTGAATGAATTTAATCTGAAGTTTCCAGGAGCCGTTACTATTAAATCAAACATGGTCCCATTAGTCTTCATTATCATCAGTACTTAAAATTGCTACTCTTGCATATACAAAAATAGTCTCTTACACTAATTCTGACAACAATCTTCATAAAAGATTCACTAGTCCGCAAGCATGGCAGAGTTCGCCAGAAAATCAAAATATTATATTTCTCATCAACCTACATGGGCACTTATGAAACGTCAGGAGCTAGGTGCACGGTTCCAATTGGTCGTTTCCTATGGAGAAGAGCCGGCAAGAAACTACACGGTTACTCTTTTAAAAATAAATGACATTTACATTGTTTTCAAATTACAGTGTTAAAAGGTATGGGAGGAAAGTGTAGGCCAGTCAACAGACCCACGACCTGGAAAAAAGGTTTGATTATAATGGATTTTCGAGTACTTATAGTCACTTCCCACATCCTAAACCATGTACTACACTAACATAAGTTTCCTTACATATATTTAAAACCAAAACAAATCCCAATTAAAAGTCCTCGCTATAGTACAAATAAACCCGTCTGTGTGTAGGGGTGTCAGTCGATAAGGATGTATTAGCACATTCCGCCGGAGAGCCACTGTATTTATTCTTATCCGGAATAAGGCAGGTTACACCCCTAGTGACGGGCTGATATCGATAACGGTTGTTTGTAAGACTTGTGTTGGGCTGTGTGAAGTGTCGATACTTTGGTTCTTGAAAAGAGGACTAAGATTTGAGTAGTTCTTTTTTATTTGTTTGGCTAAAAATGCATTATCCTGGGGTTATAATTTTATTATGCTAGTCATATTGCCCGTGTCTCTTGAGTTTTTTTTTAAGCTGTCTAATTCTGACCAAACTGTATGTCTGAGTTCTTGATTTGGTTTAAGTTGCGAGAAATAATTGATACATAACACACTTCAATACTAGTCTAAAAAGCACAGTAATTTCCAAGTAAAAACAGTATAGTTACTCCATTACCCTGGACCTATCATCGAACCCCGTAATCAAACAAACACCCAATAAGAAACAAAATTTATTACACACTATCGATACATCCCGTCCCCATCCCTACTCCTCACAGAAGGGGGTGAAGCGTCGCTTGGCGCTGCGAGATAGCGACGATAACATCGCCGGGTGGCGGCTCTGATAGTACGAATAATAATAATTTTATTATCGCGATCCAGGGCCACCACCTCTTTGTTGTTACTGGATAGTGACGCTCGTGAATTTTAAAGTAATGAAGTGAGAAGTTTTTGTTGATGTGATAAGAGTTTTATAGTGTTATGTTTCAAATGATGTTGGAATTAATTCGATGCGTTTTTTCGATTCCTGCATGCACCTTGAGATCATCTTTCTGATAGTTTTATTCACTGAAATCCAATAAGATTATCCGTGGCAGGCAGCTACGTGGTCATGATGAAAAGAACAATAGTCTTACTGTAAACCTGTAAAAAACATTCCGAAAAAATCAATAATCGGATTTTATCCAAATCTAATCTTCAGATAAATGTATAGAGACAGAGGTATTGTATTGTCTTTAGAAGGCAAATAATTTAGTATAAGTTTACAAAACCCCCGATACTTAAAACCACTTACCTCCATATCTAAGATCACTCCACATTAAAAAAAAAACAATACCTACCACAGACATACAGAAAAGAAAAACAAAATAAAAAAAGCACATACGCAGTGACCGTCAAAAATCATCCTCGCATCCGGCTTAGCTTCAGGGGGAGATCCTCCCCGAGGGATGGTGGGTGGTGGGCCTTATCGCGAAGTCGCAGATTGAATATATTTCATGTGTAAGTTAATACGAGCCATACTTGCGAGATTTTGCACAGTTTTCCACTAACTGTGGAAGAAGTGTTTAGGTTTTTGGTCAGGGGGGTGCAAAGGGTTGTTATTGCTATGATGCTGAGATAAAGAGGGTTAGTAAGGCAGTCGTTTAAACCAGAGATGATCAAAAAGGATCTTCAACCGCATACCGATTATTACATGAAACTTAAACATAACCGGCGAAATGTGGGTGTACTATAGATACACTCTGCTTAACCCTTTGAGGAATACGTGGGCACGAATAGCGTGATGTTATGTCATGTGGTTAGTCAGCAAAATACCCCTGCATATAGGTAGCGAAAAAAATGCTAGATATCAATAATGCTTGATCCTCAAACGCACTTTTTATGTCGCCTTAAGACAAAGCTCTTGTTAATTTGTTGGACAGAAAAAGAATTAACTATTGTCATCGGAGAGTAAGACTGTATGACGTACTGCTCATGAAAAGTATCAAGTTCGATTTCTTATGGAAAGAGAGACTATTAAAGTACTTACTCTTCAAAGAACTAAGGCCACCTCCACGGGAGGCGGAGGCGATACAAAAATGTACAAATTGAAATTCGGACTAGGACACTAAAAGTAAAACCTAAAACATCTAAATGACGCAACGGAGAGATATGCGCTAAGCCACATAGCACTGCTCTTTATACAAAAAGTTTTTTTAGGAATGGCACCTAGGATCTATCTATAATAAGATCCCTAGACGAATACCTAACTGACACATTATAATTACCTTTTATTACTAAGTATATATTTTTATTTATTGATTTGGCAGTTTATTCTAGAATTTATTATTACTATCTTTTATTGGAATGCTTTTATTATATCAAAATTTTTAATAAGAATGATTTAATATTTTTTGATAATTTATTATAATCAGCTTCGTAATATAAGTACGCCGATGACGGATAGACATAGCGTTTTTTAATCATTACAATATCTGTACCTAACCTACCTATGTTCAATTTTTACTTATTTGTATTTATAAAAGTTTTGAGCAGCTCAACCTCCATTATCACAAAATCTTCCAATAAGATAGCAACCCAACTATCTTGTACCCATTCTACCAACCTAAAACAGGTACCCACTTACCAATAAAACTAATTACAGAAGTATACACGTGCTGTTTATCTGCAAAGCAGTTATCACGTACGGCATTGTTAACTGAGTGAATAACTATCACTTAATGAGCAGCCGCGGGATCGAAGCCAAGCGATAGTGGTATCGCACCTGGGACAATTAAAACAAGGCTGCATTTGTGAAAAACCTTGGCTATATGTGGAGTTGATTATAGTAAAGCGTCACGGTTGAGGCGATGGAAGGTAGTACACAAAGATAGGTGTTATCATACAGCTAAGAGACGGGCAAACGTCTGATATTTGCCATCGGCATTTAACCGCTTCTGATTTCTAGTGGTAAGACCACCTGTCTCAGACCCAGAGGTCCCGGGTTCGATTCGCAGCGGTGGCAAACATTTCTTCTCGGTTTGGTTGGTGGTAGGGCTTGTGAAGTCCGTGTGGCTAGCTACCACCAACTTACCTAAGTCTGTCGATATAACAACAACGTTAACAGCATTGTTGAGTTTCGGCAGTTAGAGGTTACATAACCAGTTCCTAGGTGGTTGAGGATTCCGGGTGAAGCTCGCTTTCACCTTCGGCCTGATCTTCACCATCAGGTGAGATGAATGCCAAGAGCTTCACTGTTGTGGTGAGAAAAAAAAAGGTTCTTCAATTACTGAATTTACGCTGCACACGGTATCAGACAATCATAAATGATAAATTCATGATAATAAATTATTTTCTAATGATGTTTCGAACTGACAAAATGTATGTGTACAATCGTACACCTTTGGCTAACCCTTCGGGGATTACAGGCGTGATGTTATGTTACGCAAATGTTATGTTGCGTAAATGTTATGTTACGTAAATATTATGTTTCGTAAATGTTATGTTACGTAAATGTTATGTTACGTAAATAATGTCTATTTCTGTAAGTAGGGTTATACGAAAAGTTTTACACGTCAATCATATTTAAAAAAAATTAGGAAGCCTGTGTTTCCAATCCAATTTATCTGAGAACAAAACACCGAAACAAACTCAGAGGTCACAGTCTCTTTTAAAGTCCAGACATTATTTTGGTCAGATCATGTGAGGACCATGTAGATTAGGGTCTGAAATGATCTTCAAAAGAAAGAAACACACAGATTTGAGTGGACCTATCCAATCAGTACACGCATGAGTCAGTAATCGTTTAGCTCAACTCAGAAATTAAGTCAAGTTATGTGTTGAAATAAAAATAAAGTTAAAAGTGTTAATTAAATTTCGGCCTTTTGACATAATTACGCGTCATTCAATTTCTTTTGTCCTTAATTTCTATGCGCTTTTTATCTCATTGCTGCCCAAAACTCGTTTATTAAATGCAGTTACTGTTGTCATGTTTGTTTTCCTCGAACCCATTTCAGCATTGAAATTACCGTTTGGTTTTATCAACAATAGCACAGTATTTTGTATGTTATATTGCCACTAATTAGGTCGAAGAAGGCAGATAGCAGTAGCTTACTAATAGTGGATAGATTAATGGTGACTCTCGATCCGTTTCTCATTGTTTTACTTTAAGAAATTACCCCATTATCAACTGGGCCTATTGCATTCCACTGCTGAACATAGGCCTCCCCCAAAATGCACCACAGCACCTGGTCCTCTGCCTCAGCTGCCTTTTAAAGTCATCGATGACCTGATACATGATCATAACAACCCAATACAAAGTTAAAACATACAATTATAACTAGACAACGTTATATAAGCCGCTTCAATAAAGCTCATATCGCGAGATCTGGCACCGTCCTATTCTGGCGAGGCTGGATTGGTGAAAAACGTGAAAAGTGACCGAGATAACGTGAGTTTTGGCCGCGCGGCCGCCCGATACGCTGCCTAGGGGTGCTGCGATTGTAGTAGCCGTGTTATAGTGCTGTGAGCACAAGGTTTTATTTTGTGGAGGGATTATTGAAAACGTTGGTTCGATTAGTGTTTGGGGAATAAGAGAAGGAAGAAATTCAGCGTGATGCTTTAGAATGGCTTATTCTTTTAGAAACAGGTTGGTGTTCAAACTTGTAACATCAATGTGCTTACTCAAGTTACAATCAACAACAGACAAACTAGAAAAAAAATAAAAATTTATTTAATTTTAATTTTATTTAAAAGTTTATTTGCGGTAAACATGACGCAAAGAAAGAACAAAATATACAATACAATATTAAATTATTAGCATTAGGATTATAAAGTTCTGCTAATACTTTCCTGAATCTGACCAAGATCAGCTTACTTATCTATAGGTGGCTTTGCTTACAAAAACTTATACTGCACATGACCTAAATCTCCAGTGATTTTTTTTATAAATCAAATTGACACAACAACGTCGAGATTCTTTCTGCGAAAAATCTCTAAAACAGAAAAATCAATAGCCTTCAACAAAAAAATAACCATCAAACTATCACAATCTGCATCATAACCCACAATCAATAACACATTTGCACAAAAACCTGGTTGAGCCATGTTCCTTGAACACAGAACATGCCACACCGCGTGTGCAGTCCACTCTAGATGCTACGATAACACTGCTTTGCATAATACCGCAGATTTTTTTTAAAAGTGCATACGTATAAACTTTGTGCGCTAATATGGGGGGAGGCGGGGTGGGCTTATAAGCGGCAGCGGGGTTCATAAGAGAATTGGATTTGAAGAAAGTAGAGTAGGTACTCAGGTACTAACGAGACGTTTTAGTTAGTCGGACTGCCAAGTCGACGACTACGTCTTGAGTTCGAACCAAGGCACGCATCTCTGACTTTTCGGGCTACTTATCTATTGCTTCAAAAACGGTGAAGGAAAACATCGTGAGGAAACGGCATGCTTGAGTGATATGTATTTCTAGAGCGCATGTGAAGCCAAGTCAGAGGCTTATGGGTGTTTTTAAAACTCTGTCACCAGGTTAGTCACTAACCACACGAAAAGAAGAAGATAGGCCTACATACCAGGGGGCTTAAGACGGCCGCTTTGGCAGAATCATATTAAGATAAATATTACGAATCACACAAACTGTCACAAACTGACAATTCATATTACGCAATTCATCTGTTTGACAGTTTTATATTATAATGAAATAACATTTGAACTGTGGAAATAAAAAACTAAAAATCTCATTTTATTAATAAAAACTGTATAGAAAAATTATCCGGAAGAATTACTGTCTTAATTTTTTTCATACGGCAATATTTACATCAAATATGATTTGATATGAATTAGACTGAATATGATTCAGCAAAAATGTGTGTCACCATATTGGAATTGCTGGGAATTCAGAAAATTAATTGCTTTTAGAGGAATTGCTTAATGTGGCCATTTTAGGCCCGCAGTACTTTTATTATGTTATTGTTCTGTTAGAATTTTTTATATGTACTGCTGTTAGAGTACCAAATAAATAAATAAATCATCATTCTCTAACCCTTATACCAATTTATTGAGGTAGCAAGTTTTCTTCTTCCGAAGTTCTCTGTGGTTATCTTAGTTTAATAAGTCAAACCCCTTTTAGCCATATCATTTTTCACACAGTCCACCCATCATTTCTTTGGAATTCCCCCACTAATTGGATTTGTTTTTTTTTTAAGAAAATAGTTTATAATAAATATTAAAAAAAATATTATTCGATCCACCCCAGCTCCTCCAAGAAGGCCAGCAACTCCTTGGTGTTACTGACAATCTCACATAGGGTACCTGGGTTACCGAAGTACTTTGCCCTGTATGTGGCGACCATCAGGCAGTTTAGCAGAACATGAGCTGTCTCGTCGTCCTCCATGCTGGGCTATATGTCATATGCTAGGTATGTTAACATGAACTTTTTCTTTCAAATTGCAAACATGCTATTCAATAAGTTCCTATGAAGTGATTGGTAATAAATTACCGTAGGCTGAAGTTATTATTTTTCCAAATTATGTTGCAATGAATGTTTAGTCCTGTTTTCCTGTATGCAGCACAGAATTGTGAATTTATGACATCATTTACGTTGCGGAATTTGTCACTTAGGTACTTAATGCACGTGTTTCATTTTTAGGAATTATGTCAATTTTGACGGTTATTATCCCATTTATGGCCGATCTAAAATCAGTTTAAGGAAAAATTGGCGTCAAAAATAATCAAAGTAGTTATGACTTAATTTAAAATTCAAATGATTGCTGCAAATGGAAGTTAAGACTTAGCAGTACCTACATATTATTATAAAGTTCGATTTAAACTTTACTCAAAAGACTGCACACAATTTGAAAATGGACTCACCTATTTTCAAATATGATTTACATCACGAATTCACACTTTAACACCGTTTAAATTCCGAAGAGATAATTACAAAGGACGCGTAGAATCGCTGCAATAGGATTTTAATTTCAACCCGCTATCATCTCCGCTACCGCTTATAACTTACCGCTATCAGGTCAATCGCAGGTCAACCCACCGTCACGTCGTAATGATATTATAATGTAATTTAATTTCGCTTTTTTCTTTCAGGTAAGTAGGTCATCTGATGCCATTATGTTCTGCGGAAGTAAGTGAGCATTCGAGTTAAGAGGCAATTGAAAAAAAAACAGGTTAGTGGTGAACTAAAGTTTAAACTACAAAGTACGAAAACCGAAGTTCCGGAAAATGTAAGATATAAATTTTTATCATATTTATTTTTTCTAAAAGTAAATAAAGGTCTTTCGTTTTCGCAATGTTACTTACGGATGTCGAATCTACGATAACTTTCGGGTCCCCTTTTCACAACACAGATACACACACACACACAGATTTATGGTGACTAAAATACCCCAACTTTAACTTACACCCCTAACACCTCATTAAACTCAAAACAAACTGGCAAAAAATTATCTACGGGTACAATCCCCACTAAAACACATATAACTTTCAAAACTTATTTTTATTTCAAAAGCGGCACTTCTAGACATTATCATCACACACACCAACTTCTGAATATATGTAAGTGTCGAGGGGGTGAAGGGGCCACCAAGTCAAGGGGGTGAAAGATGGGGGGTAAGGGGGGGTGGTACGTTACAAACACAGCAAAAGTTCACGTCCGTCTTATCTCATCTGTTTGACGGATTCGTACCGACAACGCTGCGTATTCATATTTTGTGTAGAGTAGTTTGGGACAGAGGTGGCGGGATATTTTGGAGGTGTTCGATGAAAAGTTAAAGGGAAATTAGGGGTTCAAATTGTAAAAATATACCAACAATTTTTTTTTAACAGTTACAGCTGTAACTTCTGCTGACCCAAAATCCTAATAATCCAGGTCAGATCCAGATTAAAAAGGACGTTTATCATCATATGTTTTTTCTGATAAACTAAACTCTAATAGAAAAAATACTATGACACTACAGCGTCACAGTAAATTTTCCGAATTTATCAAGGTCGCTATACAATCTTTTTTTATAGGAAAATACTACTTGTAATAAATGTATTAATTTCAATTATATTGTGCTTGTCACAGCCTAAAATAAAATCACATTAACACCTCTATCTCTCAAAACTACTCTGTACCGCCCAAGATCGTCGACTCCCGCTACTGATAACGCGAGCTATTTAATCACAGATAACATCTGTAGGGCGGGCGGCGCGTTATCACCGCCCGCGGCCGCTTATCGCCCGCCCGCCCAGCCTTATCGCTCCCGTATATAAATTCTTATCAAGGTCTTTTCGTTATTTCTTCATGTTGACTTCAATTTTGTATTGTATTTTGTTTGGAGATTGATAGATGGATTTGTGTTAGGGTTTTTGTTTAGGTTTTGATATTTTTTTTGGATACAAATTGTAGGCTTTGTTTAGTAGTGGTATGGGACACAAACCTCCTCTCGTTCAGTGGGAGTGGGCCGTAATACACCCGCGGGCCCAGTGCGGGTTGGTAAATGTCACATGTCTTCGAATTTTTGGTTCTAGGAAATGCCGGTTTCCTCACGATGTTTTCATTCACCGTTTTGAGAGCAGTGGTGATGATAATTTACACAAAGTAAAGCGCCTGTCGGGGTTCGAACCTACGACCTGCAACTCGTCAGTCGCGGCCGTTGGTGATAGTTGTGGTATTATATTTTGGGGAAATAATGAAATGTAGATTGTACTCATTTAGTGCTATGAGTTCACAAAGGTTCGATTTTTAGGCGTTCGTCAGTTCAACTGTCAGGGGACCGATGCTGTGTTTACCCGTAGATGAAAAGGATTATTACTGAGTTGGGGGTAATCGCTCATATTCAAGCATGAAGCAAGGGGTAAGTAGATCTTATCATAAGAAGCCAATTCATGCCGTTCTTAGATATTCTTTTTAAGTTCGCAATATTTCATTTCAATGGCAAATTGCTACAATACGAACCAATTTCTGACAGTAATCATCTCTGATACTTCAATACTCATAATATTTCAACCACCGTTCAATTGAAACATGAAGCTACAAGATGACTATTGTTTCAAGCAAATGTATGCAACAATCGACTTCTACAAACACCTACTTCGGACTTTATACACAAAAACAATGATAACATCACAGTGTTATCGCACTTCCAGCTCTAAAAAGCGCTTTAAAGCTGTACCTATAAAAATACAAAGCGAACTAGCCACATAGAGCGCGCCCTATCTACTGTGCTCTTATCTGCACGGTATAAATCCAGCTGATTGTTATCAGCGTTTCGTTGCGATTTACGGAGCTTTTTATCATTATTATTTATGTTGATAGCATTAGTTTCTAGTCTGTATTGTGAAAGGGTCAGCAGAGTTGTATGGCTAATAATTGAGTCATTTTGAAACATTAGAGAAGGCTGTGACGAGATAATCAGTAAAATGACGTTACTATCTATACATACGAGAATATAAATCATCTGTTTGCCATGCTTTAAATGCTATAGGCTTAGACTAAAGGTTATGAATTTAGGGTAGCAAACAAGCTAGCCTATAATTTTCCCACTGCTGGGACTCATGCCTCTTCTCCGTGAGAGGGAGTGGGCCGTAATCCATCACGGGAGCCCAGTGCGGGTTGGTAGATGTCACATGTCTTCGAATTTTTGGATCTAGGAAATACCGGTTTCCTCACGATCAATCGATCTGCCTAGCCTTTTCCCAATATATTGGAGTCGGCTTCCAGTCTAACCGGATGCAGCTGAATACCAGTATTTTACATGGAGCGACTGCCTATCTGACCTCCACAACCTAGTAACTGGGTTATATGATACCCCTTGGTAAGATTGGATCACGATCTATTCCTTAAAGAAAGAAAATAAATAAAATACGTTTATTTGCGGTAAACATGACGCAAAGAAAGAACACAAAACAAACAAATAACAAGTTGGGGGAAATATGCGTCACATCCACGCAGAGCGGCCATCGCTCAGCATAATACTGCGACCTTATGCGAGACAGAGCCACAGCGCTGATTTTCAGCAACAGCCGGCGTTGACGTTATGACGTCGACCGGTGCAGCATACAATGAGATATAATGAAATATAAAAATAAAATAAATATACAATAATCCTCCACCGATCCCAATAGATCCTCAAAAGTTCTTCAACGTTTTGAAAGCAGTGGTGATGAAATAGGGTTCGAACCTATGACCTACAACTCGTGAGTCGCGGCCGCTACCACTGGGCCACGACTGCTCTACAAGCAAGGGTTTAAGGAACTTATTATGACGTGTGGTCTTTTGATTCTGGAAAATGGATGGAAATGTTGCGAAACTAAAGTAGGTAACAGAAGTATGAATACATTTTGTTTAGCATCAACATCTTCAAATGTTTTCGTTTTTATGGTTCCGTACCTCAAAAGGAAAAATCGGAACCCTTATAGGATCACTCGTGTGTCTCTCTGTCCGTCTGTCACAGTCAATTTGCTCCGAATCTAATGTACCGATTAAGTGGAATTTGGTGCACATATCAATTTCTGTGACCCAAATGCGGACGCGTAACTATAATAAATGAATTTTGAATATGGGCGTCAGTTTTCGGGGGTAAATGGAAAACTTTAAATAAAAAGTTTTGCAAACTGTAGGTGCTGTATTACATAACAAATGAAAGGGCTTGTTGTAAGGACCTAATTTTTTTTTAATAATTTTGAATGAATACTTTTGAAGATATTTAAGAAAATTTACCATTACCTTATCTCTGAAACTACTGAGCCTAAAATATTGAAAAAAAATACAGAAAAAATAGTTCTACACATATAGATTTCAAGAAAACCTGTAACAAGTATATGGTCTTAAAATAACATCCTAAATCTCCCAATGCTGTGCATACAAACTTACATTTGCAGTTGGTATGTATGGGAGCACATGTTTTTCAACTACACTGTTAAGTTTGCCCTTGGTATAAATTCATCCCAACTACGGAACCCTTCATTGCGCGTGGTCCGACACCCTCTTGGCCGGTTTTTTTAAAATCTTTGGAATGCTTTGAAAGGCTTATGTTTTTGTATAAATGCAAAATCATAGATGTTATACTAGAGAATGGTACCCCATTTACTAGTACCAAGTAACTAATGATAATTGTTTTTTAGTTAGGTACATGTTTTATGCACGCACGATGATGTCTGCGTATAATTATTTTTATGTTATTTAATCATATTTATTCATATTAGTGGTTGTATAGTAGCATTATATTGTAAGTACTATTTATTTTATTTTTATTACATATATAATTAATTAAACCAGACTTGGTTTCCGTACGTCTTTTTCGGGTGACCACTGAAAATCCAACAATGGGCGCCATCTTGAATTTACATTTTGACTTCACGATCGGGTTTAGCACCCTCGAAAACTATGAATACGATACCCATGACAGTACAGCATCATGCTAAGTGGAAGCCTTCTTGTCACAGTCATGACATGCCAGCAGCTGCCGACTATTTCTGTTTTCAGCTCGTGATTATATTTAACTCTATGTGTTTTATTTTCTTGTTCTACTCGAGTTTATTATCTTTTTGTATGCATGTGTTTCTGGAACAAATAAACCTATTTTTCTTTCTTTCTTACATATTGCACTAAAAAACTATGCAGTTTCCCATAGAAACCTCCTAAAACTAAACTCGATACCCAAGGGCCACCAGGAGGGTAACCATAACAAATTTTACCGATGATCAATAACTGTTTACCTTGGAACTATCTGTTTGTCAGCGACTGAGCTATAAAACGGCTATCGGCAGCCTGATATCGGCTATAAGGAGTATAAATAGTTTTTATCTTTTACTAGAAGCTTCTGAAACGGTTTTGTGCAGGACTGGACTTGCATTTATGGAACGTAGGTATTATGTGGGTGTATTACACCATTGCCTAACGCTTTGAGGAATACAGGTGATGATGTTATATGAATATACAAGTGCACTTTTGTACATGGAGTAGAAGACAATTTAGAAGTGAGGCCGTCGCGGTCCCGGCTTTGATTCTCAGGTGATGCAAAGAAATTAGAATCACATGCAGCTGTTTGTAGATTAATTAATTAATTTGTGTAAGATTAATGTTGTCCAATGTTTGTTTGTTTGTTTGTTCATGAACATTGAATTGTATCTGTAATTACATGGTATGGAAAAGAAAATTAAATTACATAAGGAAAAAACACTTTAAATATTACTACAATGCATAAATACCAGATAGGAATTTCGTTATAGATCTTCAACAGCATAAAGACTTTGAAGTTGATTTTTAACAGAGCTTGAGTAGATAGCGCATTTTATATCTAGAGGCAACTTATTAAATAATATAACCGATTGAAATCTGGGACTGTGGTAGACAATATTCAAATATATTACGGGATTACTTTCCATCCTGCTGACTGGCACAATTCACCATGAGCTATTTTCGAGTTACAAATTAGCTCATGGTGACACAAGGAGAAGCCTGTTATTTCAAGGTCCTACATGGACTCATTTATTTAGCATCACATTAGCAGTTTTTTTTATCAGCGGAGATTTCTCAAGAAACACCGCGTTTTACGCCAGGCTAGCCTGACGAGCCCGACTACCACCTTACTACTGACTGCATTGTAATTTTATTACTGCTTTAGCTATTCCCGCACACAAGTTGTATAACATAATTAGTCTATAATGTTCCCACTGCTGGCTGGGACACAAGCCTCCTCTTTGTGAGAGGGAATGGGCCGTAATCCACCACGCGGGCCCAGTGCGGGTTGGTAGATGTCCCACGTCTTCGAATTTTTGGTTCTAGGACATGCCGGTTTCCTCACGATGTTTTCCTTTACCGTTTTGAGAGCAGTACTGTTGAAATAAATTACACAAGGTAAAGCGCCTGGGTTCAAACCCACGATCTACGACTCGTGAGTCGGGGCCGTTACCACTGTGCCACCACTGCTCTCACATACAAAGTATATACGGTAATTAAACTATATAACTATTTAATTAAACAATTTTTCCTTTCTGTCGTTCCAGAAAGGAAAAATAGTTTTATAACCCAATTTTTATTAATATATTAAACTTTTTATTAAAATAGTTAACTCCTTATCGTTACCAGATTATTTTACTTATCCCATGTCGTCATAAATTCCATGTCCAAATTTGTATCCGCCATTTTTCCTGCCGGTCGCGCTATGATAATAATATTTTTATAGTTTTAGTCAATTATCGTTCCCTATGAAACGCGTGATTGGGGGTTAACTATTTATTAACACTTTAAGCGCTTCTTGTTCTTCTGGTGAATGTAGGACAATGTATAAAATTTTGTCGGCCCAAAACTTCCATAATTCCATGGCTTCGTCGGTGGCAGCACAAAGGTCGCTAGGGCTGCATTTTTGGGGCACAGACGGCAAAATAGTGCTAAGTTCATACTCGTATATTTTAAATAATAAAAAAATCACGCCTATCCTTATTAGGGGAAGCTAGGTACAGAACGGAACCTGCTACGATTCTAACATACTCCTTCTGTTTCGCCCACGTTCATCCTAACTTCTTAACGTATATTTATATAACAGTCGGGACCAACGGCTTAATGTGCTTTCCGAGGCACGGACGAGTCTCGAAATGTTGTGGATGGTCCATCCACAGATCGACCTTGGCAAGCATAGCTTAACCTTCAATTGAGCAGTGCAGCTGGCGGCTGTTATTAGTCACGAGCCCCTCATTATGGACATATTTAATCGACTCAAAAAGATGTGCAGGAGTGTCTTCATGTCTACAACCAAAACTTGCAGGGTATAATATTTACGTAACACACTTAAAGCTATGCCACACGGGCGTTGGCAATGCGTTGCGTTGGCGCTGCCTTGGGGGCCTAACACCACCTCTAAAGCAGTATTATTTTTATATTACTTTAGTGTTGGAAAGAGATGAAGCTCCACAGGACGTATAGCTCCATCTCTTTACCAAATTTATATTAATAATAAACTATTTATTAATAGTTAACGCCTTATCGTTACCAGATAATTTTATTTAACACATGTCGTCATAAATTCCATGTCTAAATCGGTTTCCGCCATTTTTCCTGCCGGTCGCGCTATGCTATAATCTTTTTATAGTTTTAGTCAATTATCGGTCCCCATGAAACGTATGATTAGGGGTTAACTAGCTATTAACACTTTAAACGCTTCAGGGGGCTATAGCTCCATCTCTTTCCCCCACATTATATGGCTTGACCAAGATTATGTCTGGACTTTAAAAGAGACTGTGACCTCTGAGTTTGTTTCGGCCTTTCTTCTCAGAGTAGTCGGATAGGAAACGCCGACTCATCTAGCAAATTTCAATATTTTTTTAATATGACGTGTAAAAGTGATTCCTATAACCTATTTACAGAATGAATAATTTCATTTAATTTAATTTCACTGAAGTAAGATTAAAATAATACTGCTTTAGAGGTGGTTGTAGGCCCCCAGATCGAAATGTGCTGACCCTATTGCACTGCACACCTATTAAAATCACTGCGATGCGACGACGCAACATATTGGCAACGCCCGTGTGACATCACTCTTACAGTAGCAATGCCTTTCATTTTGACAGTTCAATAACATTAATTTCGTTATTTATTTATTTAGTTGCTCTCATGCACATCACACAATTTAAAATATTTATTACCGTCGGTTTTTGTACATGAACCCCGTCAGGGCACTGCAAACCACAATGTTGGTTTGCTGTTGAGTTAATAAACATTTAATTAACATATTGAGACTATCACAATACAATACATTTCAAGAATAAAAAAATCAAATAAAAAACTAATACATAATTATCTAGAAGTCGTTATGATGTCCAATTAATAGTAATAAACAATACACAATAACACACAATAATAACACACGTATAGTCATATTTAGTCAGATTGCATAAGTAAAGGCAGGTTGTAAAAAAGTAGAATAAAATAATAATAAGGAATAGGTAATGTATGTCATTTCATTTACGTTGTTGAGCAGGCAAATTTTTCGAACATATGAAGCAATGGATTAGCAATATCCTTCAGACGGTTATTGATAGTGTGTTGCGCAATTAGGGTGCTATAATCTTAGACCAAATAAAAAAACCAATACAGAGCGCTGTCATCAGTGAACTGAAGCCGTTTTCGTAAACATGTGTGCACTTTGTGTGGTGTAGTTTGATTGTAGTGTCATTGTAAATGGTTGTAAATGTGAGCGTGTATGCACAGGGCGGAGGTGTAGTTTTGGCATGCTTCACTGTATTGTTCGCAGTACTTCAGTCTTGGTTTTTTATTTGATCTGAGGCTATAATAAATCGGTTTACAAAACGTGGTGATTTTCCCATAGCCGTAAGTATTCAATTTTCAATTACAACTACAAAATACACGGTTGACTTTATTTTTGTCTCAACAATTTATAAGTTAACCGTGTTTAAAGTGTTAATAAATAAGGCCACTATCAGGGTTTCCTGTTGGCTGGCTCTGGTGCAAGATATCGATAATATCGGCACGCTAATTAGAATTATCGTAGACCAATTATTTTATAAGTTTACAGCTTATCGGGAAGCCATTGTTGTAAGTTTGTGCTGTATGACACACGGGGTTTGCGGTTGTGGGATATGTACGTGAAGAAGGATAGATTAATCGGTTGAAGAACACTGAACGAGACACAATAGAATTTTATTTTTATTACTTCTGGGGGCAATTAGTGTCCGCAAAGTGTTAAGAGGGCCCTTCCCGGTCCGTCTATCTTCAACGCGAGCATGGTCGAAAAGCTTGTTGTTTCATCGAGCGCAAGTGAGAACTGCTAACAAACAAGCGAGAACGCGATAACATTGTACGAAAAATAGTGTGTAAAAAGTTGTATCAGGAAATACGTGTTTTTGAGTAAACCTTACAAGTTTGTGAAAAAAATGTTTGATATTTAGAATTTCCATTACATGTGCGAGGTTTCTATGCAGATGTTTTCTTTACTTTTTACCAATTATGAGTATATTATGACCGGCCAAAGTTCGGGTAAAATTTGTGCAAAAAAGCAGATTTTTGGAGGCTTATACTGAATTGGTTTCTCAATTTTTTTATTTTTTGCTTTTATAGAATCCTAGATATAGTGCACAAGATACATATTTGTTAAAAAAAAATCAAAGAAAGATGTGTTACAACGCCATAATCACGTACGAGCATGAAAATTATGAGTATGAAAAGTATTACGGGTTGGCCGCTCTTAAGAGCGTTTATTCTGAAAGTGGGCAACATCGCAAATAGATGTCAAATATTATGATGTTTTGATTCATTTGGCCTATCCTCACTAGGGATGCAGAAGCTAGGTACAGAACGCAACCTGCTACGGTTCTAACATATATGGATTATATCATACGATTCTGACATTTAGGCAATATATAAGGAAATATGAAATGTGGTTAACTAGTGAACTAGAATATTAATAATGAATTGCAATTTTATCACTGAATTTGAAAAGTTTCCTAATACTTTTTTTTATATGTAAAACTAAATGTTACGATATTAATTATTGCATTTCATAATTAATATTTGTTCACTAGTTAGCCACATTTCATATTTCCATACAGTATTATTGCCAAATTAATCAAAACATGTAAATATTTGACAGTTATTTGCGACGTTGCCAACTTTTAGGATAAGCCCTTTTAAGGATAATTTAAATAAAGATAAAAATAGTAGCTGTAAATATATATTTTTTATGTATAATTGAAATTGGATGACACACGATGAGATTTGCTTTCGCTCCTTTTGATTTGCTTAAAATTGTCGTTGAGAAAGAATGTTGTCTAAGTCACTTAACTGTTTCGAAGGAGCACTAAGTTAAAACTGTTACTTCTACTGTCAGTTTAAAGACTGATTTTATTGAGGACACACAAAGAGCTGAAAAACATGGGATAAGCATTAGAATTTTTAAATGATTAGACAAATCACATGCCTAGGTACACAATGCATAAGTTTTTCTGTAAACAAACACTTGTAATTAAAATGTTGACTGCAGTAATTAGTGTCATTTGAAATTGGATTTTTAAAACTACTAGTTGTTTAAACACACGCGAAGTTTTTATAATTTACATAGTAGGTTACCGACGATTTTGTAAGAAACAATTGGATAAAAAACTAAATGGCATGAAAAGAAAAGAAGATTTTATACGTTTCATGAATATGCTATGCATTTCTTGTTATTTCACTTAGTCATAATATTTTCACTCGGTATTTTGCATAATTTTCTGTTGCTATACAAACATCACACAAACAAAAAGTCTTTGCTTTTTAGGAACCTCCACTGTCCGTCCGTCCGCCCGTTCGTCTGTCACAGGGCTGTATCTTTTGAAACGTAATAGGTAGATGATTGAAATTTTCACAGAGTTTGTTACTATGGCCGCTAAAAAAGGGGGTCCTTATACAATAATATAGAAGTATGACGAACAGGGTGTAAAGTTCACTCATCCTCTAATAGAAAAAGGAGGATTCCCGACTTGACGGGTGTCGTGTCTGGTAGGCAACTGCCCAATAATTGATGTTGTCGGGAACTTCTGCGGTAAATTCTGCTTGCGCGATGCAGGATTTCGCGTGACATCAGTGTAATGCGTAGTTCGCATGTGGCGATGTAGGTGCCACCGCACAAAAAAGTGTTTGTTTCGGCATTTTTAGAAAATATTGTTAAATATTGTATGGTGGTAAGGAATACTTCGCCTGCGAGTCCGCCTCGCAATTGGCTGGTTATTAATTGTTGCTAACCATCCTAAACCCCCGTGAGTCCACACAGATAGGTACATCAACATATTGTATACGGCAGATATACTCGTACATGCGTACCTATTTATTACTTACCGGTGTTTTTCCTTGACACACAATGGTATATAATAATAAATTACTTTTATATAAAACGACGCTCCTAATGTTAATCTGGGAGATAAAAACTGCAACTTTTTCAAAGGTGATATGAAGTTAATTCGTCGTGAAAGAAATGTCAAAAATGGGGGGCCTACCACCACCTCGAAAGCAGCATCATTTTAATATTACTTTAGTGGGGGAAAGAGATGAAGCTCAACAGGACGTATAGCTCCATCTCTTTCACCCACTGAAGTAAGATTAAATAATGCTGCTTTAGAGGTGGTGGTAGGCCCCCAGATGTTTTATTGCTAAGCTATAAGTTCGTAATAATACCTACAGGATGCAGCTATTTTAATCATAGAAGTGGGTACATAAAAGTGGCTAAATAATAATAGCCGACCGGGTCGACCTTCAGGGTTAAGCAACGCTTCTCGAGGTCGGTCCGTGGATGGATGACCATCCATAACATTCCGAGACCCCCTCCGTGCCTCGGAAAGCACGTTAAGCAGTTTGTCCTGGCTGTCATTCGTAGATCTTTGACAGTCGTTACGTGTAGTCAGAAACCCGAAAGTCTGATCACCAAAGGGGTATCGGGTTGTGGAGGTCAGATAGGTAGTCGCTCCATGTAAAATACTGGTATTTAGCTGCATTCAGTTAGTTTTAAGCCGACCCCAACATAGTCGGGAAAAGGCTAGGCAGACTGAAGTTAGTTTCGCTTTATTTTCTTGATATAACAGCTATCTACGACACCAAATCATGCCTAATTAGAGTTTTACAACCCATTACACATTAAAGTAAAACATTCCACCTATCCTACCGCACCCCATATTTCCTGTTTTAAAACTGTATAATCTCCTAATCACCAGTTGAACCTATTACAGAGGAAAAATGCATTAAATCCGTATTTTCTCGCCCATCAATTGTTCTGCGCAACGCTTACACTGAATGTATGGGCCATAAAAATGTTAATACTATAATGCAACTGCACTATTTTCTTGTATGTAATTTGCCATTTTGGGCACTAAAGTACGCTATAGGTTGTGTGGGTCGAGGCTTGAGTGGCGAGCGGTTAGTTATCATCGCTATTATTTCGTAGTTACATCAACTTACATCTCGACTTATTTTATTTGGAGTGCTAAAGATAATTATACCGCTTTTTCTAAGCGTTTTCACAGTAAAATGACATAGGTATGTAATGTTGTATTAAAATTGTCATTGCAAGGGTTCATTTAGTACCTACCCCATTACACAATTTAAGTCTTTAGCCAGCAAAAGCTGTATCCATAATAGTATATACTCGTAGTATCTATATTATATACATATACAAACTATATATGTACCCGCGAAATTTTACCTTTTTTATTTTATATTGTATTCATATTCTTTATGGCACCTCTTTATGGTCATGAGTTATTCGAATATCAAAAATATTTGACCTAGGTTCTTAAGGGGGAGGGATAAAAATTTATTAGTTATTACAATGTATAATAGATACTTATTATTTGCACCAATGACAACCCCATTTTATGTCCAGGTAATCACTGTCCATTTACAAGGTTACCTGGAAGAGTTTAATTTATTTTTGTAATTGATTTTTGATTTTTATATCAATAATATTTGATTATACATTAACTATGTATTACAACTAACTATTATGTATATTATTTACAAGTATGTAAAGGAAAAAATAGTAAAATAAAATAAAGGGAAGTGCTCATTGGGCATCAAAAAGTTTTTTGTAATGTATTTTTAAGGTGTACAATAAAGTACCTATTTATAAATATTTTTGGATGGTTTAAAATGTATAATTTTTTTATGCTCCTAATGCGTAAAATACAACTTCAATTCTTATATCCCATCTCTGATTTTCACCAGAAAATGCTTATGAAAAAATGATTTGCTAGTACTTTCTCGCTGAAGCTTGTCACTCAAACCGAATAGTTAGCGTTGATTCGACAGCAGTGTTCTTGAAAACTGCTATGTAAATGTGACATGTAAAGTAAGGCATTAGTTGGCAGTAGTTTACAATACGATCACGATACGATATAAAAGTATTACTCTAATGTTCATGCTAATACCTTTTTCTTTTCCAAGTTTCGATGTTACGATGATAATAAAGTTTTTCGACATGATTTCAAGGAATTGTATAGATATGCCATAAAAAATTGTTATTTTGTATGTAACCTAAGGTGAGGTCTAACCAAAAATTTCAGCATTGTTTATCTTTTTCTCCTGGAACAATAAATAAACAGGTGAAATTTCATAATTATTTCTGGTTACCTGCACGTTATTGTATGCTGGGGAGACTTTGAATTTTGAGTATATTGATGTCTGTATTTACTATTTGGAAAAACGGCATTATGTCTTTACAAAATCATCACTGGTATTTCAAATCAAAACAGTTTTGCAAAAAAACGTCGCAAGCGACACAATCACACACAGCTACTTACAACTCAACTTATAAAACAAATAAATGATATAATATAAAATCGAAAAGTTTACGATAATCCTCGAGTATAAATAGTGTACAATAAACTATCGGTCTGAGGGTTAACGCGCCGGCATCGAGGGGTCTGTGCCAAAATGCGCCAATCTATGGCCCCCATTTACTTGTGCCAAAAAAAATGCGAAAAACTTATGCAATTTTACGGTTCGTGCTAATTAAGTACGCAGATATTATGTTATGTTTCCCTGTATTTTGTGGTAGATTTCAGTTATCGGGTCGTGGTTCTAAGCTAAGTGTGGTTTAAGTGATATGTGGCTGGGAATGCGGGGTTCCCTTTTGTGTCATAAAGGAAACAGGTGATGCTAAGGTGACATATATTTTTACGTCTGGTAAATTTTGTCGTCTGAAATAGCCTGCAGAATAAGCAAGTGCAGGATCAGTGGGCTGGCCATGTTTGTCGAAGGTCCGATGGCTGGTGGACAGTCCTGGAGTGGAGACCGCGTATCGGCAAGTGTAGCGTGGGACGTCCCCCAGCTAAATGGACCGAAGACCTTAGAAAGGTGGCTGGGATAGACTGGATGCGGAAGACGGAGGTCAAGGTGTTGTGGCGCAGCCTGGGAGAGGCCTATACGCTGATTTGATTGATGGATTAAAATTTTGCTGCCTGTAATTGAGTTAATAATTTCATTTGTTACTAAAATAAATGGTTACCAAACCCTGACCTTTAACAACAGAGAAATGTTTTCGAAATTTCTTCTTTAGATTTTTGTTTTATTTTTGTTGGTGGCTTAAAGCTTTTCAATCTGTATTTCTAATGCCTTTACAACCTTCAAATTCCTTGCAGTACTAAAGTTATTCCAAAACGAAAATAAACTTGAAAGCGTCAATAAAAAATGTGACTTTCAAAAATATCTGATAAGCTCTCAATACCGAGGAGGTCTGCTTTTATACGATAAGATAATGAATATATTTAATTCCTTGATAGTGTATCTGCAGTTGAAGGGTTTGGCGCCAACCTAATGTATTTGGGGTAGTTAGGATCGGAGAGCTTCGGCTGTTCTCGGCGACGTCGGGATCATTTGTGACTGCAGCTTGCGAAGGTATTAGGTTTGAAATGGAGATACTGTATTGCTGTTTCTATTAAGAGCTAGAGGCCTTTGTACACCTAATAAATAGTGGTCACCTATAGCAACTTAATACAATCTTTATCTTACGTTGTACGTTGTTTTTTGTCATAATGTCTCGTATTATATTCTACATACTCCTTCATATTATAGAAACTCTCTGTAAATATGTAGACTTAAATTTAATTTTCCTTTATTTCATTTAAATACTTATAAATTATAATTTTAAATATTTGTGATAAAAAAAATTGTAGCCCACCTGTATCGGAAACAAGATCCAAGCTACCGGTGGTCAGGGCTCCTGAGACTGACCTCTTAACGATACCCGCCGTGTCCAGAAGTACTGCTTTCTGGATCAAGCTCTTGATCGAGCTGCCTAACGAGAACCTCCTTAGCTGTTGGTCGAGGCTCTTGGCCATTATGCCATTGGCCGTCACGACTATCGGCATTATTTTCACTATTATGGTCTTACCCAGTCAAATATATTTCTACTGCAGGAGAATTAATACAATCATCAAGGCCAATGTTTTTGAAGGTGTAAAAACCAGCATCTCTATCTTACTCCAGTTCTTCGATTCTCTTTCCAGCCTTCTTTAAAACCACTGACCCGAAAAAACTCGCAACAAAAACTGTTATTACCAAGATTTCTATCCGCCATATTTTGCTCATCCGAAATCTGCAATCTGACGTCATTTATCTAAGGCTATCTGCACACGAGTTTCAGCTTACAAATTTTAATTCACGAAAAAAGCTTTTGAAGCACGTTTGTGATAAGCTGGCCGGTCGTTACAGCCGATAAGTCGAATTAGATAGGAGATCCTGAGATAGTTGTAGTCTGTAGATTACTGCTGCTATATATTGCGGTATCTTTTGATAGGTATGGGGAGATATTTTTACGTTTTATGTTGCAGCTAAAAATAAATTGTCTAGACGATGAGATAGGGAAGTTTCTTGTTAGGCGTATCTATGGTGGAAGAATGGTTTTTGTGGGATGAATTGGTCTGATTACGATGCTGCAGTGGAATTTTCGTAAAACTTATAAGAAAGACTGATGGACAGATGAAGATGACTCTTTAGGATTTCGAAAGTTGTTGCAACCACTTTGTTGACATCTTACTGTTCTGGTATTTTACATTATGGTGGTTCCTTGAAACTCTAGAATCTAGGTCGACCTAGCAATGCCTAAAAACCTATCGATGCACCTATATAAATACATATATATATTCTTCAGTCTCTTCCCAAAACTTGCAAGTGGTGAAATTCTATCCCATAGGTATTCAAGACCACACCAACACTGCCTGAAGCTATGTTGGTACTAACATTCATTATAATTTTTAATGAAGACATGTAACTTGACCAATTATGCAATAAACATTAATTCAGAGAGACTCACAATAATTATGCCATAAAAACTTATTACCAATCGTAAAACAAAACAAGAAAACACTAAAACAAACAAGACAAACGTAAAGAACATAAAACACGAAAGTTTTAATAAACTGACAGTTCAGACTGATAGTAATCTAATAAAAGTCTCGTAGAACAATATTATCGATCGTCGGGAAAAAGGGCGTAACACTATAAAACACGAACTAACGCGAGAGAGAAGGATAGAAGATAAAAAGCCGAGACTACCGGCGCGAGAGCATCTACTAACAAACGCAGATAAATCCGAGTGTACCGATTTGTATCTGTTACATTGACGGCTACACAAGTTGTTCTGTATTTGAAATGAGAACAAAAAGAGTGATGGACATAGAATTGTTTACTCACTTGTTACTTTATAGTTGAAGAGTTGTTTAAGGTTGTATTTGTCGTAACAAATAGTTCATTGTTTAACGTTTGAAACGCTAAACGGTACGACGTATCGATATTCGATCTGGGCGATTGTCACCATTATTTTCTTGTTTATTGGTCGAGACAGGTTTGTTGCTTAGTGGTGAAGAAAGTGGAGCTTGAGGTCGTAAGTTCGATTCTGGGAGGTTGAGTTTTATCGATTTGCTTTCAATATGAGGTAGATACTGTCCACGTAATCGAATAGCTTTGAGATAGAATTGAATTAGATTTGTTGATAAATCTGCTGCAGAAATATAAAACTTAGTTTCTGATGCATATTGTACCTTAAAAGATCTTTAAACATCATTGATACGAAAAATTAAAAGTTCGATTTAGCAACCACAGAAATGAATAACAATTGCTCCGCTCTTCCACCTGAACTACAACAAAATCAAAACGTAACCTGATCTTAACAATTTAACATTTCTGACCTTATAACAAATGTGTTAAACGGTTTGGAGGTATAAACACTAGAAGGCATTGTTCTTGTGATAGCTATCTCCACACAAAGGACTGTGACGCGTATCGTGGTAGCGGCCTCAGTTGACAAATGAGTGCTGCTTGAGCCCACCCAACGAGAGACCTGTATTATGAGACACCTATTAAGTTATTCGGATTGTTTGGCCCTCGGAATGGATTGAGGTTGAAGATCGTTTTAATGGTTCTTGCTGTACAGAATTCGAGAGAGATATAAATCCTGGAGTTGATTATTCAGTTGTTGAAAATCATTGTTGAATTAGAAAGAGGCTGTTGTTTCTCTAAGTATTGAATACAAACACTGTTCCTGAACTTATTAACGTGTTCCAATTAAACCCATTCCAGTAAAATAGTACAGCTAATTTTTATTTAATGATGAATTATTTTGTACGGGTCCCAAGATATATCCTTAAGGGACCCAGAGCATGTTTGTTCAATTTTTTTGTATTCATTACAAATTCTGGAACCACTGTCCTAGAAACTTGTCGTCAGCTAACTACAAATGCAAGAAAAACATGAATAACAAATTCTAGTAAATAATTCTAGTTCTCTGTAGTCTACATCAGTGTCCAACGCTTATGTATGTTCCTCTCAGTTAACTATCAGGAGCGGGGATCTTGTTTAAAGTAATAGTATCGTCGCTCGATAGTGTTCGGCCATTTTTCTTGTGCACAACAAAGGATGAAATCGACCGTGTGTTGCTCGTGTAGCCATGCCTTTAGTTATGAGCGATCGCGATTAGGGAGATACGGCTGTGGTTAGTTTTAGAGTTGGTCTAAGTGAAACGGGAGCTTATTTGCTATTTTAATACTTTTACGTTTATTATCTGATTCTCTGAGCATAAGGCGTTATTTAAATAATAAGAAAACGGGGTAGAGTCAGTTCACTAATCAAATACATATAAATCTACAAACAGCTGTGGTGGCAGCGATAATTTTATAGGTTAAGCTTCGTTATAGTACCGCATTCCGCATTAACACCCAATTAATTTGAATACTGTTTATATTATTAGTATGGTATACTACTATTAGTTTGTTTGTTTCTTGTTATGTGATATTAAGTTTGTTTTGTATTTAGATGGTGCACATAATAAGGACTAGTTTAGCTCATGATCATTCTCCTACCCTTATCTCAATATATTTGGTGTCAACGCAATATATACCTTTCTTCCATACTTCTCTGTTAGTCGTCATCTCGGTAGTAACCCCCTTCTCTCAGACTAGACTATTCATGTCAATATCAATCAATGTTTTAATAAGGGTCCTACAACAAAGACACTAAAATCATTTCTGTGTGTTTTGAGAGTTTTTCGGCGCCTATATTCCTTAACTGTTGAACTAGTTCAACGTTATTAAACGCTCATCGCTTATAACTCGTTGATGTCCACGCGGCCACAGTGGGCGACGCGTCACCTCCGCCCTCTATCGGGTGTTTAATGATTCACTCGATGGCCAGATTACAGCTTATTATACGAAATATGAACAAAGGTGACAAGATTAGCAGATACGAAAAATAATCGTATTACCACCGTGGAGCTTGATTGTCGTACTGATCTAAAAGATTTCATTCATTATTCTGTATATTGCAAGTAGTGCTGGATGATACTCGCACGGACGAGGGAAACATGGTTGAAAAGGGAGGAGGCCTATACCAGCAGTGGGTGGAACAAGGCTACCAATGATTATGATTATGATTGTAAGTCCAGTGAACTGTCACAAACTGGAAATTATGGGACACTTTAGAAGTTTTAGACGATTATTATGTTAGATCCATAAATTCAGCTACAGTACTCATAACTAGATGTCTGCTAGAACAAAAGTGACCGACAAGACTGATCAAACTTTAGGGGCCGACAGCATTCATACTTTAACAAGGATACTTGTAAAATTTAGACATTAATTACTATTTATAGTATTTTATAGGCCACAGGAATCCGCTGGATGCGGGAAGCACAGAACCGGTCGAAGTGGTGGTGCGGCCTATGTCCAGCAGTGGACGTCTTTTGACTGAAATGATGATGAAATAGTATTTCATCATCCTACTGGAATAATTTCAAGATAAGAGTATAATTTCAACAAAGCTGGTAACAAAATACAAGATTATATTAATTTAGGTATGTATAAACAAAAAATATCAAGCCGTTTGAAGAATTGACTCACTCTACCTATCACCACTTTAACTGAATCACTTGAATATTTTGAACATAAAACTGATAAAAGCCTTTTGTTTCAAATTGAATAGCCTAACGCAGTTTCGATAAACACACATGATTTAAAAACAAAGAATAAGGCAAATGAACACAATATGACGTGGTCATGAGTGACTGATACACAATTCATTAGGTATTTCTGATTAAAAGTGGTAAAGACAATGGGTTTGCCTTATGATTAGTTACAAAGTTAACGTTATTGTTCATAACATAAAATCACGCATGTAATTCCCGAAGGGTTAAGTAGGGGTGTAGTTGGTACCTATAGTACACCCACATTTCGCCAGTTACATTTTAGTCCCAAGTACTCAATACTCAGTACTTTTATTGCATTCCACATATAGGTATTCTTAGGTGGTAAACTTATAATTAGGTCATATGGACCCTGTCGGGCACAGCAAAATAAGTGAGTTAGGAGAGAGGAAGCATTTGTTAATTATATAACATTAACTATCAAACTACAATATTATAATAATGATATCTGTTGAGAGATGTAACCCATGCTAGCCTTTTGCCATTAACTGGGCCAGAATACAGATTCCGGAAATGGAAAACCCAGAAACACTTTGCCCGACTTGGGATCGAATCTTAAGACCTCGAGCTGAGCAGTAGCATTTGCGACAACTTGACCAAGGAGGCGGTCTTGTTGTTATTCGTTATTGTTGTATTTGTTTTTAATTGGTTTATTTCATGTAGTCTCTGTATTGTTTCTATTTTATCTATGGCTCATATTTACTCAATGTTTTATTTAATTCCTTTCCCCTTTCCTACTAATTATGTTTTAATGTGTACAGAAGTACATTCTACATACTGTGCGTGAATTATTCTCCTTCTTCCTCAACAGTAAATATCACTATTCCAATGTTATATTTATTGTCAATCGTTTGTTACTACCTAATCATTGGTAGGATAAACTATTGAAATACAAATACATCTATTTGACTTTGTAGGCCTACTAAAAATCATGTATATTTTATGTATTTCCTCTAGTAAATATTGTTTTTCTGACCCTTTATTTAAACCACTAGATTTGTTTATTAGGATAGCTTTAACAACTTCCTTTCTTAATCGTTTTCGTCATTCATTATTAATTATAATATATATAGTTTCTATTGCTTATCTTAATTCAAAATCTTATTCATCAGATCATCCATGTATGATATCGTAACCGAAACTTTATTTTTTAGCTCACAAGTCGATACTCCCATTCTTTATTTTAATTCATTTGCATACGTTTTCGGACTTAGATTTATTGATTTTAACACATTTTGATCGTATCTCTATAATAATTTATGTTTGTATAGAGCGATCGGCATTGACAGATGGTTATCGACGAAAATCGGCCAAGTGTAAGTTGATTGAGGCAATTAGTATTTGTATCGTAAATTATTTACATCCCACATGTTTTACAGGTCTATAAAGTTAATACCGGTGTTTATTTGGTTCTATTAATTATCAACTCGTATGTATTTGTGTCTACAGGTGGACGTAACCATGGGAGAGGTACCTGATTTAAGATTTAATATCAGTTTAAAGTTATTATAATGGAAGCTTTAGTTCTTGTAAATTATATCATCGTCATAAAGTTATTTTAGTAATAATAATAATACCATTTATTTCAGGCGACACAGGCCCATAGAAAAATACCTTAACCTAAACATACATATTTTAATATAAGCAAAAAAACTTGTGTTAATAAATAAGGCTTAGACTATGTTAGTAGCACTTCACTTTGCACTAGCTTGCCTTTGTGCTGTCGTGTGGAACTTGTCCGCGGAAGCGATGGAACACCACGTCCTGCGGCCAAAAGTCTTCTTCCATAACGAGGGGCAGATGCGTGCGTGTAATGCGTGTGACTCTCTTCTTATAACTAAAATTATCTTTTAGTTAGCAATATGTATAGTTTTTTTAAGACTTTCCTTATGAAAATAGCATTAATATTCTCACTCAGCTGTATTGCTCATAGATCATCGAGGCAATCAACATCCTGCCTATTGTGTTACATTTACATTTTAAATGTCCAGACGGATCTATAACCTTAACTGACTGTCGTAGCCACTTTGTCTTTTAAATGTCATTTTGTAGCAAAAACAGCTAGAAACACTTCCCGTCTGTAGAGATCGATCTAATTGATACAGTGACAAGAATTTATTCATTTGCTTTTTTAGTATCCGTCATCCTTGCTTAGCTTTCTCATATTTATTAGTACCTAATAGTCCTTGTTTAGCTGATGTATCAGATTTGTTAGTGATATTAACATTTGGTTCCCTCCAGACTTTAAAACTGGTTCTGATGGTTATTTTTATTTTAAGGTTTATCATCATTATCATTTACAGCCTTGTGCCACCCATTGTTGAGACTACATAAAAATTTGTTAAGCCTCCTCATTTTCTTCATCTACAAAAAAAATGAGGAAGCTTTCCTCATTTTTGCGAAATTGAGAAAATAAAATGTGCTTCGTGGTCTGTCATATTCAGGATAGAAAGAATAACTTTGGTGATATAAAATAAAAATTGTTTTGATAAATGGCAGCATATTCTCTTCTTATAGATAAAAAGCGCTTTCGTTCGATACTGTCAGCCATTTGTCTATTGCCATTTGTAACTAATGCTAAAAGGTCTTGTCCAGAAGCCCTACTAAGTTACACCAGATGCAGACAAAACATGATTATTTTATCAAATTATTATTAACATAAGCGTACACAGGTGCTATTACCATTATACACGTAATAAGTAACACAGCCAGACAACAAGGTGTATCAGAACGATACGTTTTATCGTTCAAATGGATCTCGCTCCTCTAATTAAAGTTTATGCACCTTTTTTTCAAAATGATCTTTATCTATATCGCTGCGGTCACGATATGGTATTAATTTTATTAAAGCAACGCTATTAATAACTTAGTTATCATTGTAAATATTGTTGAGAATGTTGCTTAAGATGTCTTTGAGATATTGTCTTTTTGTTAAGTCGTTTTGTCTATGATATATGAGATATGGTAAGAAAAATGGCAATACAGGTGTTCGGAAGCATTCCATGACATCATTCCTCATATAAAGATATTTTTATATTTCCATAGAGATTTCTTCTGAGTGTTCTAGCTATCATTGAGTTATGGCTTATACTTTAAACAGTAGTATCCATTTATAGATCAGCAATTCCCTGGTCAAGAACTATATTCATTCATATTATATTATGGATCTTTAATTATTTTCGGGAGGAACAACAGCAACATTCCTTACTAGTAATCCCGTGACCTTCTCAAGCCAAGTTATGCTAATGAAGAACTATTTAAAAATATTAATATTATGACGGTACCTTGCCAATTCATTTATGAAAATATTATGTATGTAAGAAAAAATCTACATATCTTTAATAAAATAAGTGATAGACATAATTTTAATACTAGAAATAAAGATAAAATAGATCAACCATTTTTCAGATTATCTAAAGTCCATACATCTTTTATGGGGTACTGTGTTAAATGTTACAATAAAATACCTTGTGATATATTACAATTAAATGAAAGAAAATTTAAAACTCATATTAAAAGTACACTCTGTAAACAAGCATATTACAAATTAGAGGATTATATCCAAGATAAGAATGCTTGGAAACATGCTGGTCCTGCTCCATAGGACAATTTAGAGTCTAGACAAAATCAAACTGGTTGCTTATTTAATTATGTATTTGTTATTTTTTATAACACTGATTTTACATTCTGTGATTTCTTGAACTCACACACTGACTTATTAGTATTACTTGTTAAAATGTTAGGAATATCGTATAATTTTACAATGTTTGTAAATATGTGAGCACCATGTATCTGTCACATATTTAATTTATCTGTAATTGCTTTATTTTTCATTCTTTTTTACCTATCGCGGTATAGTAATCTTATTCTAGATGCATCGTCTTCACATATAATTATATAATTAATGTATGCAAAATATTGTAAAAACATTTTAAAAGAGTAACGGTGGAGTTTCTTGCCCATTCTTCTCCATACGAAAACTACCTTTTGGAAGGGGCGACTAGAATCAATTCTATTTTTTGTAAACTTGACGTTCATAAGTGCCTTTTATGTGCCTAATTGAAATAAATTGTTTGACTTTGACTTTGAC
The DNA here is from genome assembly GCA_947364205.1 of Agrochola lota. Lineage (NCBI taxonomy): Eukaryota > Metazoa > Arthropoda > Insecta > Lepidoptera > Noctuidae > Agrochola > Agrochola lota. Next base: position 3,109,613 of record OX376225.1, on the reverse strand, counting down.
TTTGACTTAATGATAAAAGTGGGTTTACGTCAATAGTGCAACGGCCGGGTCTCGTACGCATGACCTTTTATTCGACTGACCTTTGCTTCAATTGAGGTTTGCCGAAGTCATCTAACTTCCTAAACTTTGAGCATGTTCTCATTCAACGTTCAAGACATAAAGCATCTAGTAGTTCAAGTGTGATGATTTCTACTTTAACATTTTCAACACTCATCATCATCATCAGTGGCACCCTTGTTCTACCCACTGCTGAGTATAGCCCTCCTCCCTTTTGTGCCTTGCCTCCCTGGTTGATTCCCTTAATCATTTAAAATGTCCACTGTCTCGTGAAGCACATGTTTAGGGTTCATGTTTATTGCATCTGCTTCGTGAACTTAAAAAAAAGTTTGATTAAAAAGTGCAAAACCGAGCCAAATTCCTATGGCAGTTCATCCTGATGACTCACATCCAGGGTCCGAAGGTTGTCACAGATTGAGTTTGCGATACATGCAGTGTTCCAGGGAATCAACACGAGCGAATAACACTCGATCGGGACCAATTTCGCAAAAACTACACAACGCGATCCGTTGTTCTGATCGCTGATAGCAAAGTAGGGTTGGCAGATAAGTGGGGGACATGTGACCTAATTGGTTTCTTCTTCCTTTTTATAAACTTTTGGATTTGGGCTTACTTGTGATCGTGAATTCGTGAGAATGGGCCTGACTTTCGGTTTAAGACAAAAAAGGCCTTCACGAGAAAAAAAACAAGTTTAAGCAGTTAAATGTTTGAGGTTTTAAGATGTCAATAGAATTAGATAGAAACAAGAAACAATTTAAAACAAATGTTCATAAAGTTTATGAAGCATGAAGACTCTACTTAAATCAATTTCCAAATCCATGTATGTTCTTCAACTCCAATCTTTTAAATTTAAACGAACCATCACCATGAAATCACACACAAAAGATAATTTACATAACCCAACACAAGTACTAACACGAATAAATCCAACTAGACAAAAAAAACTAACCTAACCAAAAATTGTTTCGTTCTCTGCTATCGGTACGAACACACAGCGCGTATCGTGCGATCTAATATTATTCTGGGAACGGCCTTAATAAGTCACTACAGAATGTTATCTACGCCATTTTATCGGTTCAACAGATAAGCATCTCAATCCAATTAGCCTCACAATGCAATATGGGCCGTCTCAGCAGCGGTTATGATGGCCACTGTGTGTGTTTTCAGTTTTATGTGATTTTAGGGTAGCCAGGCGAACGTTAAAAGATGAGTTAGGTACTATTAAAGTTAAAGCGAAGAGATTATGAACTTTACAACTCTCAAAAGTTTTTATTTCCTTGAGCTTTCACTGATCGACTAATGTACTCGTATCAATATGTTGTCCTTCTACAACATAACTTTACAGTGTTTCTTCACCTATGGTTGAACCGGCTTTCAGTGTCATCAAAGCTTCCGCCGTTTGTTGACCTACGTCACCAAATTTTTTGAGGTTGTCAACATTTTGAAGGTCATCATCGTCATTAACAACATAGTTTCAAGCCCCTTTGAGATCCTGTGTGTATGTCCAGTGTTTTGTGCCATGTAATTGATCTGTGCCAATTCCATTCAGATCTTATCCATGATCGTTCATAATTTCCTTATGAAGTAACTGGTGTGTCGAAATCAATAAGGTCCCGATTTAGTAAGTTTTAGTCATGGGTTTCCTTTCGTTCCTTATAGCTATAGTTGACCCAATATGACAGGTGGCAATAGACCAAACATGAGTCATAATAATTCTATATTAATTGGTAATTAACTGATATAAGTTAACCGGAAAGGCAAACAGCTGATCAAGTTGTCTTATTAGATTCTAGTGGTAACAAGATACGTCGTTTTACGCTTCAGAGCCATTTTAGTCGATATATCAGTGGATTGATCCATTGAGTTCATTTGCATAAGATTGGATGGGCGATGAGTAAAGTTCTTGGAAAAAAGCTGGCACGACACTTATTACAACATGACGCATGCTACAATGATCAGGATCAGTCATATAGATATTTCCACTATCAGTAAGCTTAGCAAACGCATTGATTACAGCATGTTTCATGAAGTTTTCATTTATTCTCACTTTTTCTCTTGGCAAAATCCTTACTCAGAAATGGCATCCACCGGTAGAGAGATGGTGGCTTTTAGTAGTTGCTGCCGGGAATCTCAGTGCTCCTTACTATTTAATATTATAATCAGTTCTGTGTATTTTGTGACCATGGACCTTTGCCCTTCTTAGTTACCCGACTTCACTTTATTAGAAACACAATCTTACCTTAGATCTAATCAGGGTCGAAGCAGAATAAAAAATATTACATCTGTTGTGAATCAATGTGGTGAGATCAGATTACACATTCAAGGTGTCTTGGGCAATGTATTACAAAAATGCGGTTCGTGGAATTTGTATATATATGAGCTGGGAGATATCAAAATTAAGTATACAATGATATAATTTAAATATTAGCAACAGTATGCGCGGTGACAGGGCTATTGGCTTCTGCACTACATTTCAGAGGTTTGATTTTCTTAACAAATGTATACATGGTGCAGATAGTTTATTCTGAGTGTTTTTGCATCTGAGATTTGTGCCTGTAAATGCATCCACAATTGAAAATGTCCGTACTAAGCTTTCTTCTAGATCGTATCCTAAGGAATTTGTTGCGTCATTTCTTCTTCCCAGCTAAAACACTATGAAGTGGGCGTTTTAGGCGACTGTCTTATATTATATTGACGATGCTGATTCTGAACCTAATTTGAATAATAATTTTGATTTGGTATTCAGAAACCATTGCAATTCATCGCTTATTTCCAAGTATACTTTCTACTTCCTCTGCTCAGACAAAAGACCTCCGTTATCCTCCTGTGTGATTCCTTTGTCCTCGGTTAATCATCACACCTTACAGAGGAAGCTTGCAGGCGTGGTGACCCCGCTGGTAATTTGATCGGCCGATTATCAGCACCATCTCACCATCACATAAATGTGGTAGCGACAGAAGAAAAAGTTGTAGTACCAAATTATTTTTAATGGTTGAACTGCAGTGACCAATGTTGGTTAATAGTGAAGGTTGATGATAGATAGGTGTTTAAATTGTTTAAGTATAAAGGAAGTAGAAAATGAAGGTGTAAACCAGAATATAACAAACATGGAAGAAGGAAATCTTAAAGTACGCTATACACTCAGTGACAATTGCCATGATTGGGTTAAGGACAAAACTAAGGGCGAAAAAACTGGCCCTCTTTTTCCTCTGTAGAGCTTTCTATTATGGCAAGTATTTTTGAACGATGACCAAGCATAAATCTAGATTTCAAATTAGATTTGAGTAAAGATACATATAAAATCTGACAGCTTCGAATCAAGATTCATTCTTGAGCACCGTTCTAGCATATTTAGTCACAATAACAGACCATATAATTGAATAAATACTAATATATTTTGCTACCATTACATCCAGCACCTGTGGGGACCGCGGGGGGAGGCCAGATGGTGCTGATAGCGTATCGATTGACCGCCTATCGCTCCATCGACGAAACGAAACGCATCAAACTCGATACGTTTCGTTACCTGTGTTTGTGGTTATATTTTGCGGTTTATTTTGGGTGGCTGTGGTCAAGGTAAAAATGTGGTAGACGGAATGGCTAGTGTCTCTTTATTAATCATTTAGGTACGTGAGCAGAGTGTTGAATTGCTTGACTTTTCTTGTTACCAAGAGTAAGGTGTTGTATGAATTAGTTCAACAGCCTACCTGGAGGTTTAAAATTTGATTGGAGAATCTTGGTTGAAGGTGCTTTTCAGTATGCTGTTTAGAGTCTCATCATCATCATTATCTCTGTCATCTCAGACCAAATAAAAACCAAGACAACGCTGTCAACAGTGACGTGAGGCCGGTTTCGAAAACATGTGTGCACCTAGTGAGGTGTAGTTTGATTGTTGATTGATTATTTTGGTTGTAAATGTGTGCGTGTGTGAGCGTGTATGCACAGAGCGGACGTGTAGTTTTGGCTTGCTTCGTATTGTTCGCAGCGCTCTTTCTTTGTTTTTTATTTGGTCTCAGTCTGTCATGGGCAATATTTATTTTACTTTTTATTTCTCTTTTACCAAAATTCTTATCTTTATTGCCTACTTTAACTGTTTCCAGCCGAAAAATCTTAGTTTTTTATTTAATTGGTTTGACCATACAATCTTCCGTACATATAGCTGTAATTTTTAAACAATAAAATACATTGAAAGTTAAAATTGCAGACAACAAGGTTACAATTAAAAGTCATTATGTAAATTTTAATTTTACACAATTGTAACCGGTAATAATGATATGGAGATAAAAATTATGAGTACAGTAGCTCACTCTGATAAAAATCTAGATGGACTGACCAACTGGGAAGTAGTTTTAAAAATACATGCTCATCTGAATGTAAGAACGATTGTGCTAGCAAAGTTATAAGTTCTAGTTTATTTTTGGATTCTTTGGGACGACAGAACACTTTTTTGCAACCACTGCTTCACTGTGTCCTTGTGCAGTGTTTTGAAAACGACTGTTCTATTATTGCTTTACTTTGATGCTTTAATGCGATACAAGAATAGTAGATTATATTTTGTATCAAACGTATAGGTACTTACATTAGCAACAATTTCCAAATATCAAAATCTGATATCGAAACAACTTTAAAATTTTGAGAATCCTAGAGTAAAATAAGATCACAACTGTCGCCTTCTCATCATTTTGAGTTTAACTCTTTATCACAGGACCTAACTATCAAACGCCTTCCAGACAACCAAAAATGGCGCTAACACACTCAACAAAATTCACACAACAAATCAAGGGTTTCAAAAATACCTCGTCCACATGACGACCGCCGCATTAAGAATCCATTAACTTCGACCAATACTGATTAATGCTTTATCTTCCCTTATCACTAGGCACCGAGACGGGTTGATTTATTCTGGGACTTATCAACACATATGTCTGGCGCCGACCGCCTATCAGACTGGGCTTTCTTTTATGAATTTTCGAGTAGATATGATGTACTTAGCGGTAGCCGTTTGATTTGTGTTTCAGAGTCCTGTGCCCTGGTTTTTTAAAAGACATCGTTTTATTTCAATTTATGGAGTGATTCGTGGTTCAATTGAAAAAAAAAGGATCAGATAATACTTTGCGGCTTAAATTCAATAAAGTTACTTAGTGTAAATAGTCAGTTGTATAATAATTTACTATCGTATTACCTATCAAATAAATAAAACTCCAGAAAGTCGTAAAGTTACTGTAAAAAAAAAGTATCCTCAATATCTCGGTCAAAGAGTCAGCTGCGAGAGTATTTCTTAGAAGTTTATCAGATCATCATTACTATCATCCTCTTCGTTGGTTAAAGAATCATTTGCATGGGTTTTGAAAGGGATTGCATCAAGTGAATGAGCAGTAGCATCCACTTGCACTGATGACATCATACTGCAATCAACAATCTGCGTACCTTGTGTGGTACGAGGAATTATCCGTTAAAGATCGGTTGTGAATGTGATTTATGAGGGCTGTTAGAGTTTTAAAGATGATTCTGTAGTAATTCCACAAGGTTCTTGTCTTAACATTTTTTTGAAGTCTAAGTTAGGACTATTGAGAATATGAAACAGAATTCGACAGACAAAGAAGATTTGAAAAAATACACAACATTAAACGTAACAAAACAAAATATAATCATACGAAAAACCTTACAAACTATGACTTATTAAAGCACAGATCGTACAACAAAAAGTTAATCGATGATAAAAGATAAAGGCATGGTCGAAAAAATAATAGTTTTTATGTAAATGAACATTGCATACGAGATGTGAGATAAACACAATCTCAGACGGGGATCGCACACAAGCGTTGCCCTTGTGTGTGTGTAGTGGTGCCAAGTGCTGTGTTGCACGGGACAAATATATGTGAAAAATAATAGGTAGAACTAGCTGATGTGGAAAGAAGAAGGCTTCTTCATATCGTAAAAGTGGTCCGTAGTTAATATTAAAACTATTTGCAAGGGTATAGAGAACTTATCGGAATTAAAAAATGTCAACATTCATTTTTCAACAGCTATTTGACGATGATGTGCATCCTGCTACTTTTATGGGGTTCCCCTTGGCAGTAGTAAAATCCTGCTATCTTATATGACAATATGTTCATTTTGCTACAAGGGCATCAGAAAAACCCCCGACGCTACCAGTCTTTTTGCCACCGAGTATGGCCAACATCATATCCAAAATGAAACCTCTTGAGCATAATTTTTACACTTTCTGGTTCAAGATATCCCCCATTGCTAAGAAATCTGCAAGTTCAAAATAATATTAATGTTATATTGAATAATATATTCCGGGCTGCCGTTTCTGTTCCCAATATTTCTCCTCACTACCGTTCAGCCACCTGCGTCCGTATCTAGTAAATCATAACCTTGGCAGCTATCGGTGGATCAGCACCGAATCTTAGACTGCTATTAACTGCGTGCGCGCACTTGTGCCATATATGCGGATAAATGTACGATGAGCAAAAACTAGCTGTGTTTGTTTTAAATTATGGGAGACATGGATAGGTTTAATGATATTGTGGCTTAAAGTATAGTTTCAAATAAACTTTAAGAAATTAAGGTGTTTTATATCTGTTCGTTTGTGTAGGTAGGTATGTGAGATGTATATAGTAACACCCATAATACAGAAAAAGTCTTAGAGAGCTACGTTTTTGAAAATAGATGATGACTCAAGTACTTGTACTGAAAGGAAGGAAAACAGGTCCCAAAATTAAAAGGACACAGTTTGTATTGACCATGTGTTAGGTCATCTTGACCTAGCTAACATTACTATTGATCTTACAAACATGTTTTCTAGCTCCTAAATATCAAAATTCACACTAAATAGATTTCAAAGTCTAGTTACTTCCTTTCTTATAAAAAGGTCATCGAAGTAGGCAATATATCTGGTCAATGGACTCGTAAAGTGTATCCAAAATGGATGACAAAGGCAAAAAAGGCTTTCAAAAGTCCATATTCGAATAGTACTATCGTAATATCGATACAGACAGGCCCCGTATATTCAGCACACGAATGTTACTCGTATACTTTGTGTTTGATGGAACCCTAGAAGGCGATCTACGCGTGAAGACTTAAATGTCAAACGAAACTGATTCAGAACTATGTGGAGCTGCATTCAGTTGCTGACCCATATTGAGAAGTTTTCCTCAATGTCACCTTTTGTCCGTCACGTGTATGTGTTGCCAGTTGTCACTGCTTCGTTATTGCAGTCTGGTAACACGTTATTTTTAGGACTGTATTTTGGTTTTGAGAAAAAGAAAAATTACTAATGTTCTTCATTTCCCATAGTGTTACAAATTATTTTATTTATATTAATTAAATATTTTTCTCTTTTCAGGTAAGTCCCGATGTTTAAATTATTAAAGGAATTAAAATTTATTACACGTAAGTATGAACAGAAAAATTCAAAAATATGAAGGACCAAGTTCTTTCCAACTTATAAATGTGACCAAAAACTTAACTTTGATAACATTGCCAACAAAAACACCAGAACTTCCACATTTCTAAGAGCTCATAACAAATTCTCGAAATTATAAACCTTGTCCGACTTCCTACATCCCAGGGGTATCAAAAAAATGGCCGCTAGACCGACGTGTATGGCGCGCAGCTTTTTTATTTGACATTTTATACAAGTTTATTCAAAGAGCGATAATATCGCTGACTCTTATCTTTCAATGCAACGTTACCGCGAGCCCGGAGTGATAGCATCTGGGGCCAGCCATTGCTAGTTAAACCAACCTGATAAGGGATCGGCTGCGTCTGTGTGCGGCAGCGTGCGGACGCGGCGCGCGTGTGTGCGGGGAGGGGCGTTCAGCTCGCCGGGCCAGTCACTCACTTTACGCGGCAAAAGTATGACGGTTGAAATGTCGCGCGCACAAATATACACAAAATAAATACCAAAAATAGTGCTGTGCTGTGGATATTATGTTATTGTGGTTGCGGTATCTGAAGCAGCTGGAAGTGGCGGCCGGGGACCCGCCGCCAGGTGGCGCTGTCGACTTCAAAACAATGTGTAAGATTTGTTTACATATCGTTCGGTGTTGCTAAGTGTTTATATTGTTGTTTTTCCTATTTTTATGAACTTTCCAATAGTTTTAAGGCCATTTTAATGTTTATCGTTTCATTCCATTCGTGTATTCTAAAACTGGCTCCTTGTCTATTCAATCTGCGATGGGTATCAATGAAATATCTCGAGAAAAGATACTGATACCGATTAGAGGCATCTATCTTGAGCGTGTTGAATGAAATGTTATATCAAATAACAATTACTGTTGTTACCAGGTCGTTCTACTATCATTAACTATTAAACTTTGACATATTTACTCATTGCTTATTCCCTAATGCTGTAGCGAGAAGTTTACAAACACTTACTTGATTACCAGACGTGAAGTTCCGGGTAAATTCTGCAATTTTGTGGGAGAAATCAACAAAATCCATCTGACAGTTTCGTAGATGCAGAAACATAACAATATTGCAGTTAATTCTTAGTAAAGTTATTATAATAACTAAGTAGAAGTATCCTGTTTATTATGTATTCTTTAGTATTGAACATAAACAAGTCTCTAGAACGTATTGATTTGAAGGAAAACAGTATGCATTTGTGGAATTTGTTGACATTAGATAAAACAACATTCTTGGAATTTACATGTGGACGTTTACGCGGTTTTATCAATGATCGGGATAACCGGAGTGCCAATTAGTGTCAATGAGGTATTAAAAACACTTAAATTGTTATTAAAGTGGGTTTAAAGTGCACTTTGTGATAATAAATTGGATCCAAAAAGCCTTCACCTGCAATATTGCTTAAAAAATCTTTCTAAAGAACTGTAACTATTGTAAACTGTATACAATTTTCTAAAAAAATAATTGTAAATAAAGTTTCAGCGCTAATTTGGGGTGAATGAACTCCATACTTTATCAATAGTGTAGGTGCTAGAGTACAGATGTAGCTGTAAACAAAAAAACATTCATGACTTAGCCTTAATATTATCAAAAATATTCCAAGAGATTTAAATTAAATAAGTTGCAAGTTATCTGAACCAGAAAAACAAAAATACGGGCCAAGTTCGCCCAAAAATCAAAACAAATAAATACATTTTGGACACAACGCTATAGTATATGATAGCAGTTTTCTCCGAATTCGCGATAAGACTGTCGTTAAGATTGGTCGGTTTTTATCTCTCGTCTGATAGCCTTAACAGTGGTACTAATGTATTATATAGGATTTTTGTTGCCCTGCTGATACTATATCAGAACATGAACGAATGTAAATCATTGATAAAATATAATTACTGAGAGTTAGGTACTTAGATTTTCATGTTTTGAACTGCATTGCGGGCTCATATTAAAATATTAATGGTCTGTACACATTTTTGGAAGTTTGGACGTGTATTTGAAGGGATTAAAATATGAATTAATTGGTCTTTGGTCGATTTTACAAGATATTTTTAAATAAAAACGTGTTTACTTTACTTTTGTACTATACCATAAGGTCATTCTGCTCTTACTGTATTTGATTCAAAACCTTCTAACCACCAAATAGTGATGTGACATTACAAAAACTAGATACCAATCTTAAGCCGATACCAAATCACATTGCAACGACATCGAATCCATTTTTAAATACCGAACTCGTGAGGCATGTTCTTATTTTGACAGCTCCTGTCAATGTCAACTATGTCTAAATAGTTTGTATATGTTTCGTTGGAGTTGTATCTCGTTGCTTCATCGGTATAACGCAGTATGACTGTCGGTGTTAGGATCGGTTTTATGATTGAAGAATTAATTATTTACTTCCTAAATGTTTTTTTCTTTTTTTATTGAAATTGATTTAATAATACTAACGCGTCTGACGCTTCATTAACTTTGTTTAGGATTGTTCTTCAAAATTCATTGTTTTTATCACATATTATAAAATACTTACTAACTTTATAGGAAAACCTTCAAACTTTTTAACAAACAACAGCTGCTACTGTTCATAATAGCATTATTACTATCTTAAAACGAAATAAAAAACTATCCATCAGCCCTACACTTAGACAGTCGTGGCTTACGATAAAAATGACGTGTGTTCCACTCAATGGGACCCAGCCTCCCGATCCCGCTGATAAGGCGAGGGAGAAATGTTATCTCTGTTCTGATTCCACGTTCATTATCAAATTGTACGTCTGTGTGGGTGAGAGAGGGAGAAAGAGAATGTTAATGTTTGTGTTACTATGTGATAATGTGGGGTGTGATTCTTTTTTAAATTCCTACAGGGGGTTTCAAAAGGTCATGTTTTAAATTGTTAGTTCTGAGTTTTGTTTAGTTTTAGTCGTCGCTCTTTTATTTATTTATTTATATTAGACAGGTCTGCCATTAATAAGATTTCTTAATGAGTTTGCCGTTCACGAATAACAGTAGTCAGTTGTAGTCAATTATCATTTATCAGTTTATCTTTCATTTAAGAAATAGCGACTGATTTATTGCCAATACCTAATAGAATATCGATTACAGCTGTAATTGATTAGGAAAGAGTATATATACTACCCACATATTTGAACAACCGTGAGGAATAACTGAATATGCAATTCAGTTTTGAAAATGTCAAGTGACACAACTTTGGAATGTTGATTTGTTTAGAAACAAAAACTATGTAAGTTTAGGTATTATTAAAATGAATTCATCTGTGTTACATAGTCCAATAAAAAAGAACAATTCCAAAAAGGCCGCTTTTAAAACGTGTTCCTTTTGATGACCCATAACTCTTATGGTCATATGCTATAAGTAAAAATAATACAAAATCCTAAAATAAGTGTTCCAAAAATATACATATAGTTTCAAAAATAGCATAACACTAGACTCCCGTTGTGTGTATCTAAGTTTAATTTATAAGTACGAGTAAATCATTTCCATTCAAACCAATCATTCATAATTAAAGCTCAGAAAAGGCGACGTTGTCATATTTTTTTTTGTTTTTCGTAAGCGTGTTTTACATAAATTAAGCTGACTTTGTCGAATTATTTTGTATGAAAAATGAAAACCAAAAAATAATTAATTGAAAAATAATTAATATATTATGCCAGTTGATTCTTTGACATGGTCTCATTAATACCCTAGAGTTATGGGATATCTATTTTCATAATTATTATAAATTATAAAGTCGCTTTTTGTGTCCGTCTGTGTGACCGCATTGTTCTTCTAAACCACGCAACGGATTTTGGTGCGGTTTTCACCATCATTTAGAAAATTTACTCTGGAAGGTTTATGTGTCTAATACATTAATATTAAAGTTACATAATATAATAAAGAAATGTTGACATGTCAAGTCGTCAAAACCGTGCAAAGCAGGGGCGGGAGTTTATTATAATTACTTATTAACTTTCGTAAACGTCTCCAAAGGTCTCTCGACCAACGTTCCTGTACCAATTTTGCCGTGATCTTACTCCTAATGCCTAGTCTCTAGATCTACGTGCTCACTGCAATCACTATGTGTGGCTTTATTAAACAACTAACGATTCTTACTTTTACCATACCATAACAGGAATGATGCCTGGGTAAACAAAAATAAATTCTATTTAGACCGTCAGTCGGATAATAAAAATATTAGACACGTATTTTTTGCTTTATCAAATTAATACAAAAATACTTAGATAAAACGCATTAAAGTTGGAGAGTGGGGGCTCGCTAGGTCACAATTAAATATAAAATCTACATAGGCGTGACGTCATGCCACATTTTAAATCAATGTAGAATCGTCGTAATCTTTTGATTACATAAAAAAGAAAAAATATGTGTCCAATATTTTTTAATAATCTGAACAACAAAAAATATTTTTGCTATCGTCCCTATTATAGCAATGACATAATTATTATATTCAAAACTAGCTATGACCACTACTGTAGAAAAGTTATATAATATTTAGTTCGTAAAATTTAAGGAATATACGTACGAACTTAGTATTTTTTGCAATTTTTTAGGCCTCATTTTATTTTTATCATAACAAAGATCAAGCCATATCCATGTAAATTAATTCAATGCTAAGTAGCATATAATTTTTGTCTGACAATAATTATCATACGGAATTCATTGTATCTCATTAAAAATAATTAGAGAAAAACAAATTAATTTAGTAGGTACTTACTTTTTAAAATTGCGTGGCAAGTGAGACATATTTTAGTATAATTGATAATAATTATTTAAAATATGTGACGTAGGAAATAAACTTTTTTTTTTAAATATTTGTCGCACCAATGTGTTGTAAATACTTACGTGGTATCAATAATATGTAGATGCCATAGTTAAGGATGCTATGTAATGCAAACCTCAAATAGATTTACATTTTAATTATGTGATAATAAGTAACTGTCGGTCAAAAATATGAATAATATAATCCTGATGAATTTATTATTTTAATATATAGTACTTAGAATGCAATCAAATGCGAATAAGAAGACCACTATGTATAAGTACCTATCTTGCAAAATTCATTACAGGCACATGAATGACAAAAAATGTGGTTTTAAAGAAATATTTAATACTGTGGATGAAGCACTCAATCATCTTTAATTTAAATTAAACTCTACGTAATAGATAAACACGGCGCTATATTGTTAACAATAATTAAAAAGACACCTAAAGGGATGCCATCCATACTGATACCGATACCGAATTTTTTGGTCTCAGCATATCAATTAGGCAAACTCCTTATCGCCCCTGGAAGTATGTTATATTTCCTCCGAGATAAGCGTTCTGGCAATGATATTAACTTTGTTGACTTTTAATTAGCAAAATACCTAAAAGTGTAATTTATGTTTATAGGTTCCACGGATAAGAATTAAGAACGTTTACGGTCTTTTGAAAAAAAAAATGACGTAAATATTATGATAGTGGGACTTACCGAAATGAACATTGGAAGATACCGTATTCCTCAATAATATTTTTACATTACAATGTATCCGCATAACCTAGTTTATGTTGGAAAATACAAAACAATAGGGAGATGTGTCATGCCTTTTGCTAAAATAAAGTTAATTATAGTATATGTACCTACGTTTATTACTTATTAATAATATTTATAAATAGTAAATATAGTAATAATAGTATACCAATAACAATTACTTAATTTTTCGGTTGCAGTAGCCATTACATCGCTTATTACAATTATGTATTTATATTTGGATAGATTATTATTTATTATGACTTGTATGGCACTTAAATATTTAACTCTATAATACAATACATTCACAAAATCAAACTATAAGCCTTGTCCAGCAGTCTCAAATACTTTGATATTAGAAAACTTCTTCCTACAGTTATTTAATTTTTTAAATTTCTGACCCGATTTCTATCAGTATACATAAAAGATAAATTATCAACAAAATTAATTCCTACAACAATGCCATTGTTTAACTTTAAAACTATATTTTTCCACCGAAATAATAAAATTATCTAACGAAAACATCGCTCGGCCGGGGAATCGAAGCTGTTATCAGCAGCTTATATCTACACCGCTGCGCCGTTGTGTTATCTAAGTGATCTCTTTTTGTAAGCACCTTGAAGGTTTGTGGTCCAAAATATTGCTATTATTATTGTTCTTTTAAAACATCAAGTAATATTTCAATACTTGTTGACATTTGGCGGTATTATTAAAGGGCTTAATCCTGTTGCGGTTTTCGGCAGTAGTATTGGTATCTGCACATAATTGTGTCGCAACACTAGTTGCATTGCAAAAAAAAAATGCCTTAACTAACAGATTATTAAACTATTACTATTATTGAACAGTAAAATAAATCCTTTCATTTTAATGTTTTTCTTTATCAATAAATATTCTGCCCACACTGAAAACTCTCCCTTCACTGCTTTTCTCTTCCGACAAAGTTAATAATATTGTAAGCACATAGTAGGTGAGTATCTGAATATCTACATAAACTATAGTGCTTAGTTCCTGGGAACCCATAGCCAGTCGGTGTCGAAATACGGGACCTACATCATGCTATCCGACATCATGACGATAGTGCAGACTCGCCCTATACACCATGCGCTGCGTTTATGTGCAAATTTATTAATTTAGATAAAGAATTATAGACTTAACTTAAACGTTTGTTTCAAACGTAATTTTTCAATAAATAATAAATACATAACGTTAAAGTTATAGAGATGATTTTTAGGAAAGATTAAAACCGTTTCTAATCTGATTTTCTGTTAGAAAAAAGGTTTTAATATATTAACGAATAAAAATGCTAAAAAACATGTAAATTTTTTATTTAAAATATACAAATAAGACAGATACCTGTACCCCTTTAAGCGTTGTACGATGTGGAAAAATCAGTGCTATTGAACATTAAAAAAAAACAGTAGGTATTAGTTCCCCAAACTCTCCATACAAACTTAAAAAAATACCACCATTCCGTCATCAAAAACGAAATTTTCAACTAAATCTTCGCTCTCAACACAGTCGTACGTTTAATAATCCCCGTTTCGGGGTCAATCTCGTTTAGCATCAATTTATGCGCCCGCGACGCGCCGTGGGCCGGCCGACTCACGCGCACGCTAATTGATTCCAGATCAGAGGGGGCGGGGCCACGGAAAGGTCGCGAGTTCGATGCCAGATGACGTTGACGGAACTGTGAAAGTTGTTAGTGATAAAGTTTTTTTTTGTGATTGGTTTTTTTTAATTTGAAGTTTTGTTTACTTGGCTCAGAGATTAATGTTTTGAGACTGAAGGAAGACTTTTAAGCTATACTCGTACTTATCATGCTGAAGATGCTTTGCGGGGGCTTTTCACAGCTTTACGGAATAATTCAGGAAAGGTCACTTTCCTGAAATATTTCGTTTTTGGGAAGAAAACATACGCGAAGTTATCCCAGCCAACATAGCTCGCGACATCACACGTCCGCGTATCACACCGTCACGCTCGAATCCACCTTCCATTTATTACAACGGATCGTAATCTAAGATGGAGAGCGGGCGACTGATAAGAAACGCCGCGACGCGCGACGCCACATCGCGATAAGCGGGGTGTGTTGCCGGTAGGACGACGCGCGCTTCGGTGTGAGAGGGGGACGGTAATTATAGGAGAGAATGTTATCACACCATCTGTGATTTAGTGACTAGATAATTTCGTATGAAAATAGCTATGTGTAAATTATAATGAATTTAGATCTTATTTTATTTTTATTATTATAATATCGGCTGAGGTGCAGTTATAAACTAATTAAGTGACTGAAATTATGCTCTTGATAAGATTCAGATTTTAAACTGAGATCATTTAAATATTCATTAGAAAGTGTTATTAAATGAATAATTAATGCTACTATGCTCTTGGGGGATTACTTTAAATGAGAAATATTATATTGGTTGAACTATCACACTGATCATCTTCTTATGAAGTACTTACAAATACAACCACATTTTCATACCTAAAATAATGATAATAGAAATTAAATAAACGCTGCTAGTATTTTTATAAACCTTTCAACTAATCACAGAGATACGGCAGTCTCAGAAACCGACAGAAAAATATCCATTTAAAAATACACCGCGGCATCTTTACTGTCAAAACTAAAGTTCACAAAACTTTACTTACAACGAAAAATGTATTACCAAAAATACAACAATACCAACAGTTACATTCTACGTCAAAAAGGCGTCTAGCGAGCCGAGCGGTGGGGGGAGGGGGTGTTTTATCGCCCAAAACGCGCCCGATCGCTGCGAGATTCGCCCGCGCGATATAGACGGATTCTTCGACGCGATAAAAGCCCACTCCAGAACATGCCTGTATCTTTTCAAAAAGGTTTTTGTCTCTAATCGCTTGCCAGAATCTAGTTTTAATGACTTTTTATAATAGGTTTACGTGGGAGGAATATTTATTAGTTTTTTTTGTTTTTTGAAATATTTCTTTCAGGTGCTCTTAATTTGAGTGGAAACTATTTACTTGCAATGTATTTTTTAAGGGGTTCCAAATATGTTCTATTTTTTCCCAAACCTTATTTTTTCATTCTATACATATAAAAGAAAAAAAATAGGCACTTAACACACATTAGAGGTATATTTTCTCGATGAACAGCCCTTTAATACTCTAGTGTTTTACTCAATTTTGCCAGTTTCTAAACATAAAGTAGCTTGAATTCTGCTACACACTCAAGCTCCCGAGATTTCAATATCAACATCCTGTATCTTCGTAAAAAAACAAAATTAAGAATTAGCTAAGTTTATGGAAATTATGGCCCAAGGCGAAACATGCTTCCTTTTTTCCAAGTTGCAACACAATGAGAATAGCAACACTAAACTCCTACTTAGCCAGTACCCAACAAAACACAGTGTATAATTGTTTTTTATCTACGACACGGCGCCATAGGGGCGGTATCGCAGTGATGCGCCACGCCACGATAGCGTCTTGCCCCTATGTGACTAGAACTAACTGATTAGCCTATCAAATATGTATGTGACAATCATGTTAGCTCAATATGGGACGGGTAGGTTAATAAATTGGTTATCTATTTGTGCAGGGACTTTTTCTGCGATGAAAATGACATTAAAAGCCTCCAGACAGACGCGACACGACTCTGGTGGAACAATTTCTATAAAAACTTCACGGAAATTGTTCAACCGGTGTTGCGTCGCGCCTTTACTGCGGCTATTACAATTAAATCTTAAGGCGACGATAACCGACTTTTAATGATTTTATACTGAAGATCACGTCTAAACGAGTAATGTTAATGATTTAGAAAAAATATACGTTAAATTAGAGCATTTTTTTAATAACTTAATATATGAATATTTTAGATTATGTTTATATTACATAGTGAAATTAATTTGTAAAGTTATGTCTAACGCGGATAAAAACTGAGAATCACGCAAAATCTATCAAGCGTATTTTGCAACCTTCACCGTTTTAAAGATAATTGAATTATTGATATTTTACAGTACGTGTTTTATTTTGCATATATCTACGTCTTAATAGATCTAATTCTTCGTGATGGCCCTGTGGTTAAGACCTCGCCTCTCATGCATGAGGTTTTGGGTTCAAATCCGGGCAAGTACCAATGCGACTTTTTGAATTCATATGTACTTTCTGAGTTTATCTTGGACATAACTGACATCGGTGAAGGTAAACATCGCGAGGAAACCTGGACCAACCCGTTTTAAGCAAGCGAGGTGATTAATGCTCGTGCCTTCTCTATATGAGAAGAGGCCTTAGTCCTGCAATGGGTCAATAATAGGCTGGATATCTACGAGTATTATACTCGTAGATCTAATAATACCTAAAATCTAAAGACGCATAAAAAAGCTGTCGGTATGGACTATTAATATATAATAAAGTGTTTTTATTGTAAATGAAAAATACGGTACCTACACGATCAGAAAGTTGATAAAAATAAAAAGCGGTTCAGAACCCGAACATTTCATAAGCATTGACATCTCTTATCCAAAAACAAACAAAAAAAAAACAAACAAAACAAGGTGCATTTAAGAAAAACATGGACAATATAAATAAGCTGATAGAAATATAGATATAATAATAATATTTTCTATGACTATCCATGCTAATCAGATTTTTATAAAATTATATCCATATATTTTATTAATATTATAAATGCGAAGTAAGTCTGTCTGTCTGTTACTTTTTCACGCCTTACGGAGTAGCCGCAGTGATAGCCCGCGAAATTAAAATTTTCTAACTTTTTTTACTATTTGCAGATCAGTGTCCGGTTGTATCCTGATTATCTTGATCCACCTGCGGGCGAAACCGCGGGCAAAAGCTAGTAAAATTATATATTCTTATTATATATTTTATTAAATTCTATTTGTAGTTTTGGGCGCGTCGCCATTTTATTTATGCGATCAATGAATACAGTTTTACATAAATATTGTCAATGTTACTGCATTTATTTCTTTTGTAGCACCTTTCGTATCCGGGTCACATTAATTCAAACCCAAAAAGAAACCTTATCGGATCAAATTAAAATCGATTATCGCTTGACTGTTTTCCGTTTTTAAGATCTTTTTCGCATGCAAATAATAAAACATTTTATTGCTTAAATGAATATATTGATTTTTATCGCGTTCTGAGCATTATAAATGTAACATGTCTCCACTCTTTTAATTTCTTACTGAATATGTATTACGTAGAATTAGAATTTAGCTGTTATTTAATTAAAAGTAGGTATGAAATTAGCATGTCGTTAATATTTTCTATAATAATATAAATATTAATATATTTACTTAGGCCTCGAAGCGTCACTAATATAAATAATATATTTATACCTGATTCTAGGACAGAAACGAAGTTTCCCTTAGTAATTGTTGCATTTTGTAACTCTTAAGTAACTTCTAAGTTACTTAATTCGCTGAAAGAAAATTCGTCGCAGCACTTTATCGATTGAATTTCAGTAAAAACAATTAAGTAAAAATCGTTTATATATCGTGTATATGAATATTGAAATAAACGTATTACAATATGGAGGTATCGTTGGTCCCAAACTAGGCACCGGTATCTTGGGCACCATTCAGTAAATTATATTAAACATTTAGGTATTTTTTTTTTATGAAATAACAGTTGAAATTGGCTACAATTAAGCTAGTTAGCCACACTAAAAAAAACATAATAAATAAACAATCGAATTTAAAAAATAGAACTTAAATTAAGGCGATTTATTTTTACACATAATTCAATAAATTACTTAATAGGTGTAATTCATTGGCTAGTTTCCATGCACCTTCTTTTTTTGTGGCACCTGAACTTTCAAAACTTACTCAAAAAAGAATTCAAACTGAAAAACAAAACAATACGTTAATTACCACAGCACACGTTCGCAATCCGGCGTCGTATCGCTATCGCGTCGTTATCGAATCGCTCCCGGAAACGTCGCCGTCCTTATCGCCAACCATAACGCTTATGTTAAATGGGGGTGTGTTTATAGTAGTGTTACAACAATGCCTTGTTTCTGTTTTGTGTCGTAAAAATATGGACTGTGACAAAAAAGAAAAGGCGAATAATATGATGATACAATGATCAAATTGCAGGAGACAGACATTAAATGAGAAATGCCCATGGAGTAGGTAATTCAATTGATTTGGTTGTAGGAGGCGTACCTACTATGATCAATTGAATTACCTTCTACCTAGAAGTATCTAGTGATGGGCCAATTAAGGGATTCCGACGTATCGATAGCGGGCGAAAATTCGGTAAAAACATATGCTGAAGACGGCATTCCATAAAAGCATTCGCGAACTAAAGTATAGCTGAGTGAAGCGTTATTTAGTTATATTACGAAATTTCCCTGACACATTTGTTTGATCAAAACTTTTGTTCTAGCGCTTGCCGCCATATTTGGCTTGATGAGTCTCTGAATATTTGCCATCGCTAGCTCGTTATACCCAAGTACCGCAAAACATCGCTAGAACCGACAAAAACAATAACAAACCACAGCTCCGCCAACAATATTCTGTTCAATCCTTACAACGGACCGCCATTTCTCTCCAAAACAACAGACGGACGACTTTATAATACAAGGCTTACAAAACGTGGGCGCGCTCACGTTCTTAGGTGCGACAATAAAATCGCATGCAATCTTCCCGAGGCGTTAACAAGGGGCAAGACAAGCGAGTCGTCGCCTTGTCGCGATCGCATCGGGCCAATTTGTACGCATGTCCACGGCTACGATTTATTGGGCACGCGAGGAGCGCTCATTGCTAGATAGGCCACTCATAGGTGGCCCTGTCGGGGAGTAAGGACTAGGTCGCCTGGTCCAGTGCAGCTATGTAGCTGTTTTTGCTGCAACAGGATCATTTGATTTTTTTTATATGGAAATTGTAAATAATTTGGTGGACTACTTTGTTAGGTGGCGATGGGGTCGAAAGAACATTCTATTAGTATAGTAAGGCATTTTTCATCATTACTATCAAGACAATCAAAGCTGTTCCATTGAGAGTTAATAAAACCAGCATATATTAAAGAAAATAGTTAGTAAGGTTGTTTAAACAAAAAAACTATGCTTCTCCAGCTCGTATTCATGTTTTCAAAAATCAAATAGCCCAAAATCATCTTGTCTATTCCGACAACCAGCAATCACAGTCCAAATGTTAACCACAAACACCAACTACCCACCAATAAAAAAAAACTCAAACAATTTCTCTAAAACAACGACCATTCCCGCCAATTAAATCGGTTGGGTTTACAAGCGCAACACTCACGCCCGTTGAGAGTGAAATATAAACGTAAAGGTGCGCGTGAGTCGATAGATCGGCACACGGCGCGCCTATCGGCCGCTGCGATCGCGCCGTAATATCATTATTGTACCCCCCACCCCGGGTATGGGACTATCGAGGACAGTTGGGTTTGGGAAATAGAATAGGATCTTGGAAGAAGCGAGTTGTTATTTGAAACATTTAAATTAAGTTGATAAGTTTACTTATATAAGTTTCTGAAAACCTCTTGTCAAATAGATTTCATACTTACATAGGTTTCTGTCATTTAGTTACAAAAGCTAAAGCTAACATTAGCTTGAACAGCTCTTTTACTGATCAATTATCCTTGATCAGGTGGTCAGACAGTCTTCCAACGGAAAAAAAAAAGTTGAAAAGCTTCTTTTAGTTCTTCAGCAATTTCCTCACAATGTTCGACCGAGATGCTTGAGAGATATTTCTCGACGGCATGTGAAGTCAAGTCAGAGGCCCTAGGGCGGCATAAAAACTCTAACACTAGGTTAGTCACCAACCACACGAAAATGAATAAGAAGCAATTTCTTGATTTTTTTGGTTGTAAGATTTATTAAGAGCGTTAGGAAACAACATTTACTTTTTATTTCTGAAAAATTACCAGTTTATGAGGAAACTTGATGAAATCTTTCATTATCTTTTACCTTCGTCAAATAGGTACCTAAATATATTTACCTAATGTTGTTGTATAAAGCCTACAAAATCATAGTTAGCCTTGAGAAGGCAGAATCAAGATAATCAAAATAATCGTAAAAAAGTCGCCTCATCAATAAAAAAATCATCAGCATAGCTTATACCATACATATACCGAATATTAGAGGCTAAACTCCAATTAAAACAGAGATAACAAGATCAGTAACTTATGACATACCTACGAATTATTAATATTCTTGACATAATGATATCTTAAGAGTAATAAAAACTTTAATAGTATTACGGTAGGTAGATATGTAAAAAATAAATTGTATAAATAGGCATACGAAATTCAGATAGAATTCGAGAAACAAATTGCACATATATATATATTCAAATATCTAATGTAATGGAGAGCCTCAATGGGATTAGCCTTATTAATAATTTGCAAAGATAAACATGACAACAGAGGTAAATCTCGGAAAATTTCATCAGGACATAAATAAATAGACGGACATATTCAGTAAGTGAAAATCAGCAGAAAATACAGCTTATTTTAGTTGTTTGTCTTTCGAGTTGCCATCCAAAATAAGTTCAACTCAGATTTTTTATTTGTTAGATCAAAATGACAGCTGCGATGACTTTTTTTTCAATAACACTATGTATAATTAATATTACAGAGATAACACGACAACAGTGTAGGTCCTCCTGCAGATAATCCTGCTGCATCCGGTTAGCCTGGAATCCGACCTCAACATAGTTGCGAAAAGGCTAGGCAGATTTTGGTTAGGGAACCTCAACATCCGCGCAACAAAATCTGATAGAGCTGATCAGGAGATACAGCATCATCATAGGTATGTGTGGAGAACCTTTCAAGATATACCTAGTCACAACAAGTGCTATTTATAAGTGCATATCGATCGAGCTACAAATCTCTCTATCAGTTGATTTTGCGAAACAAACAACGATAATTTAATAACAAACGTATCGCCCAGCAAAAATGATAAAATCACTTTTTATCACACTGCGCAAGACCGTGAGGTAAGGGCTAAGTTAGAGAAATATATTGCTATAGTGTTCGAAGGCGACGGGTTGATACATGGAATATAAATACCGGTACGAGTACACGGAAATATCATGAGGAAACTGTCTGCAGGCGTAAACACGGATTGAGGAGTAACTGTTGGGTCTTAAAGTTTAAGAAGATTTTGTTGCTTATAAACAATTTGAAGCTCTATCGTAGTTACAAGAACATACCAACTTAGGGTCACCAATGAATAAATACTAATAATGGTGGAGCAATTCTTGAAGTTCAGATATTACATAACATCAAGCCAGTAATCCCTGAAGGGTTAGGCAGAGGTGTGCAGTAGTACACCCACATGTCGCCAGTTATGTTTAAGTCCCATGTAATAGGGGGTGAGCCTATTGCCATCAACCGGGAACAAATGCAAACTCCGGGCTGCTACTGAGAAATTCCTTATGGAAAAAGCCCAATAACACTTTGCCCGACCTGAGAATCGAACCCGGGACCTTGTGATCAACAGTAACGCTTGCAAACATAAGAGGCATTTCAGACATTCATCCGGATAAACCCTCTAAGAGTAGGATAGTATGGTCCTGAAAAATTCAACAGTTGACAAAGATTTTTTTTTGCTTATGATTTTGAAAGCGTTTCGGACGCTTAGTGTCACGAATAAGTCCTCTAACTAAAATGCCACATTATATCAATGATACATCTCGTTAAAGACATCTTAAAACTGCAAAATAAGAACACTAAAGCGAACCAGTAAAACAGCTTTATAAGTTTTACAACCGACTGTACCGAAAGATAAAGGTTTAAAATGTAAATGAGACGTGTTGAAAAAGTATAAGATTATCTCTCTATTAGGTATAAATTAAGGGACGAAGAGTGAGGTATGCGGTACAATTATATTGTCACGAATGTGGCGATCGTGGTCGCACCTGCGAGTGCAATCGGTTCTGCCATCGGCGCCCGCGCACGCTATATTGACGGGAGGGGGGACTTTTTTCTTTTAGGGAATTATTGGGTATTTAAATTTTGTAATAAAGCCATTTTTGGCGTAATTTTAATTTTGATGGTTCATTAAGGACATTTGCAAATTAAAGTGTTGTATTCCGGTCTCGATTGTATTTTGATCAAGTGTATTTTTCCAATCGTTTTTAATAGTTTACCTACACCACAAAACTGACGTCAGATAGTTTATACTTTAACAACGAATTATGTTAAACTTCCAAACTATCGACATGCCCACACCACTAGCAACAACCGACGAAAGAACACACACTATTCTCGACAAAATCAAAGCAGAAAAGAACTAAATTACCGACTCGTTCCCATCACTAGCGAAACCATCGACAGCGCGGCCCGTAATCGATACTGCAACGGGCTCACCATATTTTATTGTGTGCCAATTAAAATTATTCCCTTCCCTATGCATTGTGGGAAGTTAGTCAGCGAAACTAGCTATTTCTATTTGAAATATGGCGTCCACACCGTGATGTATAGACGGAAAAATAATTGAGACTGTCCGTTTAGACGCTTCCAGTTGTTTGTCAGAAAACAACTTTGTTAGTAACTGTTTAGTGGTGAGTTTGTTTGTACTTCTAACGTGATTTCTATTGAGTGCTTATTCTTATTGACTTCTTGTGAACTGATAAAGCTAGATAGTTAGTCATATTTGGGCTTTTCGGCCAAAATAACTATGTGCTTGAGTCGTGTGTGTTGAGTTCTGTGTGTATTTTTGTGCCCGGTTGATGGCAATAGGCTCGCCCCCTACCGAAATGTGGGTGTACTATAGGTGCATCTCTCGGGGAATACGGCGTGATCTTATATTGTTGTTGTTTACCTGTGTTCAGCCTATCATTGAAAATCTTATTGTATCTCGTCCTTTTATCTTTCGTGCTGCGAATGCTGTCCAATAGCATTCGTCTTCTGTTTCGAGATAGGTGTTTTCATTCTTTTCTTTGATTTCTTTGCCGAAGATGCACTATGTAAGTATGACTTGGTTGTAACCCGCGAAATACAAATTTTCTTGCTGATTATAATTCTGTAAATGTACAGGGTGTTAAAGAAATTGTACATCTGTTATAATAGTTTCATAGTACTATATAGTAGTAGAATCATATTTCTATCAAGATACAACCTGACAATTGCAAAACCGTAAGAAAATTTGAATTACGCGTGCTACAACTGCGGATACACCTTAAACATTTCATCCCAACTTATTATTTTTCGTGTTTGTAGTTTTACGTCATGTTTACCACAAATAAACGTATTTTGTTCCTTTTTGTCTTTTCTTTATGTAGGTTCTATTATTTAAAAGCTTGTTCCACGTCAGTATTTTTTCTGAATCTAGATAAAATTAACCTGAATAACCTAGCAACGTGAAATCTCTGCTGAAAATAAAAGACATTAGACAATAATCCTTGACTTTTGTCTGTCGAATAACAATTAAAAACTATTTTCATCTAGATTTTAATCTAATCGTCGTTCTCAGACACACTTTAGTCTTTTTTTAAACTCGTTTACTTGGTATTCTCTTTTAACATAGCATTTAGTACCTACTTCAAAGTATACAACAGGGATGATGACTGGGTAAAAAAAATGAAATTCTAATTAGTCCGTCAGTCAGATTATAAAAAAATATTAGACACGTATTTTTTGCTTTATCATATTAATAAAAAAATACTTAGATAAAACGCATTTTAAATTGGGGAGTGGGGGTCGCTACGTCACTAGTACGTATAAAATCTACATACTCGTGACGTCATGGCACATTTTACCTCAATGTATCGCCGTAATCTTTAGAGTACGTAAAAAAAGAAAAAATACGTGTCCAATATTTTTTTTATAATCTCAAAGACGGACTAAAAAAAATGTTTAGTCGTCATCCCTATTGTCACATCTGACTACCTTAAGGAGGTCCTTGGCAAACTAACAAGGACCTCCATAAGGTATTAAAAAAACATCAAGAAATATTTTTTACTTTGTATAACGTAGGTATAGGATACAAACTAAAAAAGATTTTTGATTTTTTTTTGGGTCATCAACCGCTGGTAGGTATGAGTTGAGAAATCTGTTTTTTTTTTAAAATATGTTGTTTAGATATCGATGCCCATTCATTGATGATGAAAAAATCTGCTGTTAAATAGAAAACTACATAAATATAATATAAATACCTAAGCGGTCAAAATGTATGGGAAAATTGTTTAAAAAAAAAATCACCGACGATTACCGAAATTCAGAACCATGTACTTACTGAATCCATGGTCTGAATCCCTGACACACTGCACGATATAGAAAAAATATACTTTTCGGTTTCAGAGTTGGTTTTCGACACAGTTATAGTGCAAACCATTATTTTTGTAGGTAAATTATATTGTTTATGAAATTATTACTTTATAGTGTATAATTATTTTGTAAATTAGGTTCATGTTTATTAAAGTGATAATATTAAATTATAAATGCATTATTATTTTAAAGTGCTGATATACAATTTTATTGCTGTTTTCATCAAATTCAAAGTGCTATTAAATACAACTCTTCAGTATGTATTATTTTTGTAAACTGTTGGCACCTTAGTGTCTTCGTCCTTCAGCACGAAGTCATAGGTATTTAAATATGCAAAGTATTTACTTAGCACATACTATCGGACTGTTATCACTTCGTATTCATTAACAATGAGTACAAACTGTACAATACAAGTCTATTACACTCGGTTTAAGGATAACTAGAATTAAATACAAAAAATAAATGTTTCTAGGTGCATTTTATAGGCTAACCTTAAGAGCGTTTATTCTGAAGGTGGGCAACGTCGCAAATAAATGTCAAATATTTCACTGTTTTGATTAATTTCGCAATATTACTGTGTGAAAAAAAAAATGTGGCTAATTAGCACTAGTAGAAGTAGAATATTGATTATGAAATGCAATCATTAATATCGTAACACCGAATGTTTAGTTTTAGATGTAAAAATACTATTTGGAAACATTCCAAATGCGTTTTTTACACGTAAAAAGGGTACAACATCAAATTCAATGTTATAATTGCAATTCATTATTAATATTCTAGTTCTCTAGTTAGCCATATTTCTTATTTCTATTCAGTAATATTGCTTTATGAATCAAAACAGGTAAATATTTGACAGTTATTTACGACGTTGCCCACTTTTAGGATAAACCCTCTTAAGATATTGGAATTGGAGGTTAAATTAAAGTTGTAAACCAAAACCAAAAACCAAAACCAATAACCAACCAAACCAATACCAAACCAATATTTTGATAAAGGCGAAAAAAAAATATAATCTTAATTTTCTATTGACAGTTGCTACAATATTCATTTGGCTGGCAAATCGACGTTTTCCAACATCAAAACCTCAATGATGAGTTTTATACGTAGGTAAATAAGTAGCAAACCAGAAATAAACGTTTTGTGAGTAGTCAGAATTTCATTACAGGCAACGGTAGCAGCACCTTCACTGCTACTGATCAAAGATTTGGTCAGCTTGAATTCACTTGTGTGCTAATATGACACAGTAGCTTATTATTAAAACGATGCACATATGCAATTTTTGCCACCTGTTTTCCTTCGCCGCTGTTCCAAACGCTATGAATCATTTTAAAAAGTCCGCTCACACGCATCTGGTTCCGTTACCGATCGCCGATCGCATCGATTTGCAGAATTGGTCAGTCTTTGCACGTGTGAACTCACCTTTTGCAACACTACCTTTACCACACCTAAAGAATATAACAACCAACTTGGTTTATAGAAAAACCAACCCTACTGCGGTATGAATTGAGTCCAAAATCGGTTGCTGTATTTACACAAAAACCTTCCTGCATGGAGTGCATTCGATTCCAATTTCAAATGACTTGCACTGAGGTTCGTTATTCATTTAAACTGTTTTCCTTCCCTGCTGTCAATATTGCACTTTAGCTATTACATCCAAGGTAGAAAATCCAATGGAGAGCATATGGTTTTTACGGTGCCCTGGTTATAAAAAGGGTGTGTTGGCGCGAAAGCAGGCTGCGTACGCGCAGATAGCCATTGCGAAGCGGCTAGACGGTGTACAGACGGTGTGTGTCATCGGAATGCGGTATCTTTCACTCTTGCATGTTCCAGGAGCGAATAATTACGAGGAGTTGTGTCATAATGTGAAGAATATTTGTCAGATTTATAAGAAAGATGTGGTGACACGAAATGGTAATTAAGGTAATAAAATAAAAGAAATGGGATTTAATAGAATTCGCTCAGTACCCTAACTACGTAATACACGATCAATCAGAATCTGAATCGTTTTGACAGAGATTGCTTTTCCATTGCTACATAAGTTTGAAAAAAAATTTGCTCAACAACGTAAATAACGCAATGAATGTTGTTGAACTGTCAAAGTGAAACAGATTAGTCGTAATCGTTTACGAAAATGTGTTACATAATTAGATAGCTGGACGTATGATTGTGGATGGCTATAAGAGTAGGTAGGGTTTGACCAAAGAAACGGTGGAGTATCTAAATAAGAGATATAAGGAAGAGAAAGACATTTTGCACTGACCCCTAGCAAATTGGAGAAAGAAGAAACAAGAGAATGATGATGATACAGTTGCATAATAGTAGATTATGAAACTGTTGCATAATGAGGGGTATTAAAATACGAGTGCGTGTTTAAAAACCAAGCCGTTGTACGCGAGGTTTTTAATAGTATCACACGAGTGTTTTAATACCTAGTTATGTGGAGTTTCATACACTACTTTATCTACTCTCATACATTGGGATTGGACCTACTAAATAAAAGATCAAAGTTAAAGAACAAGAATACAAAATTCCCACGAAATTCAGTACAACAAAACGTATGAATGGCGCCTGCAGCCAGCACATCACCGCGCATGCGCAAGAGCGGTGCTGCTATCCCTCGCTAACGTTCTGTTACAAAAGTTGATGAAAACTCCTTGTTGATATTAACTTCTTGGATTTTATTTTCTCAGTATCGTAATAGAAAATAAAATGTTTTATAACATTATTTTGTTAGAGAAAACGTGTTATAATAAGATTCTACTTTAAATTTCGGTATTGTGTTTATAAAGTATGTCAATATAAACTAGTTTTGAAGTTTATAATTCGAATATTACGATATGAGAGTAGATAAAACTAGTTATATCCTTCTAAAGGTAATGTAAGGCAATTTCTTTAATCAAATCCTAGAACAAGAAAGATAAAAATGAATAGTCAAACATGAAACTAGATGACTAAGAACAGTGTCAGTTGTGATTGTGAGTCAACAATGTGAATCAGCGACGCAATGATAGCGACCCACACACGCGGACAGACAAACAAAGATATCGCCGATGGTAACGTTACATAGGTTGATATGTGCAATGTAGAATGTAAAGCCAGTTAGATAATTTCTTAAGTAAAATGACTTGTAACTTAAAATGTCCGTCTAATCAAATCATCACTGTCATTCTTTGACAGTTATAGAAACAGCCTATAATATTCGCACTGCTAGGACACATGCCTCTATTACCCTCTTCGAGAGGAAGTAGCCGTAATCTATCACGCGGGCCCAGTGCGGGTTGGTAGATGTCACATGTCTTCGAATTTTTGGTTCTAGGACATGGCGGTTTCCTCACGATGTTTTCCTTCACCGTTTTTGAGAGCAGTGGTGATGAAATTATTTACACAAAGTAAAGTGCCTGTCTGGATTCACACCCACGACCTTCAACCGCCACTAATTTACCACTAAGCCAACACTGCTCTATACAGTTATATAAAATTACTATATCACAAATCAACAATTTATTTCCCTTTAAAATCATCTACGTTAGTAGGTTAAGGAGTATTATTTACCTACTTACTAAGACTAAAAGCTGAGGTCGAATAGTAATCAAAATTCTAAACCCCAAAACAATCAGAATCGGATTTGCTGTAAATTTCTTGAAAGTTGACTGAAAATACGAAAGAGTCTGGATGTGTACGGAATGAAAATTAATTGACGTTTCCGGAAAACTCAAAAACCATTTTTTATTTTATTGTTCGCAATGTGTCTTTAACATTTTACCAAGAACAAAAAAAAAATGGGTTGAATTAATTTAGGTACCTTGTCTTGAGACGAGTTTAATTAAACCTTAATTTGAAACGCAAAATTTTGCATTTGATACACTAAATATTTTATTGTGGTAACTACTTTAGCACTTCATTCTTAAAATATTAAAAGCCACTCCTCATAGAAAACACCCTTATCAGCATCCATCTCAATTTCCTAACCCCCGCACTATCCTCTAAGATCCCTCACTACATCCAAACATACATAAAATAATTAAATACAACCACATGCAAGCTCGGGGTGACTAGGGATGTGCCAGGGTTGGGTGGATGGGTCAGATATTTCAATTCTCAGTCGGATATTGGCGGGTGTCGTGACAACGCATACATCTGCGATCGTCCCCGCCTTATCGTAATATTAAAATCTTGTGTGCTATGTATGTAAGTTATGACGGGTTGCCTTTATGTACGGATGTGTGGTTTGCAAATATATTTTGACTTTTTTTGGTAGTCTAGCCAAGTGGCATTTGTTTATTTTATTTAAACTTTTAGCTGTTTACTATTATGATGAATAAATGATATTATATTCTAAATAAAAAAAATATTAGTATAAAATATTAATATTGCCGCTTTTTTTGGCCGTCCAGCTGGTTGACCTATAATTTTGTAAATTTTTTGTATAAGTAAAACTATTTTATTTTTTAGGTGATCTAGCTGGTTGGTATTTGTTCATTTTATTTGAAAGATAAATAAATAATAGTTGTTTAAAAGTTAGCGATTGTCTACTGTTAGTTATGGTCTTCATTCAAGAAATCATTGACAATATTGTATAGTCATTATCGAGTTTCAAACTTGATTGCAGTGCTTCGAGAATATATTATACATTAGAACATCGAATTAATTTTGACCCTCTTAAGACCTAGGCCAAATATTTCTTTGATATTTGGATAGCTCATGTCATGTCCGAAAGAATATCAATAAAAAATATATGAGTCCGCGAAATTTCCAATACAAATTATACATACTGGAATAAACAAAGGTAATAAACATGAATTTAAATTCGTGCTTGACTGTCACATTATTTTCGAAAACTGAATGGATGATTAGATAATTTTTATCATTTTAATAGTAAATTTAGGTACAGGTGGTTGCTTGGTCTTATCTTTTTTATTGATAAAACTGTAGAGTGAAAAGAAAGTGTCGTTATAAATAGCTCAACAAGAACTTTAACTTGAAACCTGCTTACACAAAAAAAATACCCGAAAATCTGTAAACCAGTCGTACTGAGGGGGTATCATTTTACAAAGTAACTAGGTTGTGGAGGGCAGATAGGCAGTCGCTCCATGTAAAATACTGGTTCAGCTGCATTCGGTTAGACTGGAAGCCAACTCCAACATAGTTGGGAAAAGGCTAGGCATATGATGACCTACTTATACAAAATCTTGAAAATATGTTAATCTTTTGAAAGACTAACTAACTGTGGCGGCATCTACATCACCACATGCGAACTATCACACTGACGTCACACAAAATTCTGCATCGCGCAAGCAGAGTTTACCGGACTAGCATATATATGTAAGTACAATGTCCCGATATCAATCGTTGAGCACAACACTTGTCTGGTCGGAGGCTCCCCCCTTTTCTATGGAGGATAAGTTAACTTTATCACCCTGTTGCACGTGCCTCTATACAACTAACATTATATTTAACAGCTGATTTACTAGTTCGAGACTTGATTAGAATTGCATTAAATACTTTTTTCTTTTTTTTTATAAACATTGAATAGTCGACCTCGCATTTGCTATATCACCCTAAAGTTGAAAGTCGCTTGCACTTCATAAAACAACAAGTTGTGTTTCTCTATGTGACAGTTAGATAAGTAGTTTCATGTACTTTAAAAGAGACTGTGACCTCTGAGTTTGTTTCGGCTTTTCTTCTCAGAGTAGTCGGATAGGAAATGCCAACGCCGTCTTATTTTTAAAATATGATTGAAGTGTAAAATATTGTTTTATTTGGGCTTCAATTTATATATTTCATTTTATATTTTATTGCAAGTAATTTAACTCTACAGTTTTTAACACATCTAACTATTTACACTAGGTACTAAATTAAAAGACTAACTAACTACTCTTAAGTGCGTACATATTAACCACGTTTAAGAGCTGTCAGTGTCATTATTTTCCTTGACACTGACTGCTCTTGAAGTTGGTTTAGATGTGATGATCACGTTCAGTTTTCATTGGTGAAATTCGCCTTTATTGTATAATTGTTTGTGCAAAATGATTTTATTTCTGTAAGTAGGTTTGCACAAACAATCTTACAGAAATAAAATCATTTATCATTTATTGAAATGTATAAATATGAACACTATCAAAATTAATAGAAAAATCCTCTAAAAAAAGATACAGTATGTCAATGGTCAGGCCGAAAAATATGTAGTGTATAAAATACAACAAAATATTGAATAACATTAGTATATTGACGCGTTGACAAGATCCCGCGATCTGGCTCCGCAATTTCCTATTCCGTCCGTCCGTCCGTCACTGTGCCAGCCATGTTTATTTATTTCCTTCTAACATTTCATGACTATTTATCTTTGATATCGTTTTCTATAAAATATTTTGCAACATGATAAAAAAACCTTTTTTCGTGGTATTGCGTTTTGGTCATGTGATCCAGGGGTTCAATGGTGAATATTTTTTCATGGAAATTTGAAGAAATTTACTGTTAAAGTGACAAGTCTCATAATCAGCATATTTCAAATTCTGCAGCGTTTTAATCAAAGTCAATAAACAAACAAAACTTTCTACATAAAACATTATAAACAGCGAACGGATAATAGGATAATTCACATCAAAAACCATATTCCCATTACAATTGATTAAACATTTAAAAGATAAACAAAATTGAAACCAACCTTTACCCAATCTAATAACGGATCACAACTTACAAATTCAAATTTCGAAACAAAGGCGCATCATTCAAACGAATGAAGTGAACGAGGAACGAACGAGTGAACAGATTGAGTGAACAATATCTTATTTTGCAATAATCCGCTAGGAACTGTGGTAATTTCCTGAAAGAGATGGAACAACGTTGAATGTACCGTTTTAAGCACAAATGTTTACAATAAGCAATCGTTTTTTAATACAAATAGGATATATTTGGATGATGTAGTTACTGGATAGACGGTTTGTTTCTGTTTCTATTCGATATACTTTTTATTACTTCGGAGAATATTACAATACTAAAGTCATTACATTATTCTATAACTTGGATATTATTGAAAATTCAGCTCATATTTTTTTTTTCACTTTCGGTTAACAGTAATTACAAGTCTAAGCAAAAAAAATCAACAAAAAGGAATGAAAGAAAATTTCTGGAACGAAATTGTGTAAAGCATAATGAACTATAAGTCAACTGCTTAACATACAATGTAGATTCGAGCTGCTAGCTGCGGGAATTTCCGAGAATGCGCGAGAATTATCCGGAAGACGCGCGACCAGTTTTTCTGCTCATATCTAGTTTGTACTTTACAAAATTGACATAAAGTTCATTATGCTTTGATCCAATTTCGTGACTAAAATTCTCTTCCATTCCGTTCAATGTAAATTGAGCCTTACGAAGGAAAAGTAAGCCATACCGCGGATTAACGCTAGTCACAACGTCCTTCATAACAAGGAACCCGATTTATGTTAATAACACTTGAATAACTTGTTTACTGTTCAATCAGTTGTTTTATTTAATTAAAAGATTGTGACACTCACGCTTGACTACAGTAGGAATACTTTCTTGTTAATTGATTTAGTATTAAGTATCTAATGAATAACTGTTTATTAGGAAAAGGATCGTGCGATACTTACTAATCAAAATCTTAAAATTATTCAAAAGTAGTATTTTTTACTCGTAGATACAATGGGAACTGTACCAATTAAAGCATGCCATATTTGTAACAAAAACTTTCTAGACGATGGCGAGTTTTCCAAATTCTTCAAACTGTGTATCCAAGTATCATGTCAACTTAACTACCTATAAGATTAGGTATCAATCCATTACAAAAGTTGTGACTTAAATCAGGCTTTGACGATCCTAAGATAGCCGAGGACACGAAAATTGGCAAATAAACAAAATCAAAGATTTCACCAGCAATGATACTCAATTCACTCATTTCTGGCCTTGCCTTCTTCTCCAAACAATACTTAAAAATTAACAGACTTAAAAAGTTCATCGCATCGTCATCACATCGTCCTTAGCACCATATTTGTAAACTTAATCATTGCTAGTTAATAAAGATGCAGGAAGTGTTAATTTCTTTGTGTGGTGTTGCACCAGCAGTGGCACTTACTACAAGAAATGGCGTTCAATCTTTGCATTCATCTTTAAAAAAGAAACCTAACTTCCTCAGAAATTAAGACACTCCAAATGTGCATCGCACTGACAATTTCTTAGCACTACATTTGTAAACTTAATCATTGCTAGTTGATAAAGACGCAAGAAGTTTTAAGTTCTTTGTGTGGTTTTGCACCAACAGTGGCACTTGGTTCACTAAATGTCGTTCAATCTTTGCGTCCATATTAAAAAAAGAAACCTAAGTTCCTCAATAACAGATTCCTAAAGTGCATCGCACTGTCAATTCCTTGGCACCATATTTGTAAACTTAATCATTGCTAGTTAATAAAGGCACAAGAAGTTCTTTGTGTGGTGTTAGAGCAGCAGTGGCATTTGGATTAGAAGAAGGCAATGATTGACCGCCGTTTAGTGAAAAACGGCGGTCAATCATTGCCTTCTTCTAAAAAGAAAACTAATTCACTTGGGTCGGCAAAAATTGGAATAATCGCCACGAAAAATAACGTCTGGCTAGCTCAAGAGTTTCACCAGCTAGTGAAACAATCCGATTGAGGATAAACCTAGTAGATGATTGTTAAAATAAAAAAACAATTGAATAAAATGATTTTTTTACTCAATTGTTTTAAAAAACGTGCAAAAAGCACTGCCATATTTTCGTAGCTACTACTTCAAGTTTTCTTCTTAAACCCGAAACATGATTTCCTGGCGATCCTTAAAAGAGGTTTCAAAAGTGCATCGAGCCGTCATTTCCTTACCACCATATTCGTGAACTTAATTATTGCTAGACAATTTGTCGCAAGTTAATAAAGACGCAAGAAGTGGCAAGTTCTTTGTGTGGTGTAGGATTTATCGGCTTCTCCCGGGCCCGCTTCATTTCCTGAGCTCGCCTCTTGTCGAACTTATGGGCGACGCAAGATGTGGACTGTAGCGTGTGGTACAATGCGGAGCGTGGTGCTTATTGATACTAGCTAACACTCTCGAACAGACACACTGGACATGACTGACCCTTTATAATTAGGTAGATGTTATAACCACGGTTGTTTTTAGTATCTACAAATTTAGAAGTTCAATTATCTGATGCAGGACTTATGAGTCGAATCGCACGAAAATTAATTTTATTGCAGTTTGAACCTCGGCCATTACTTTGAATTCAATATAAGTTTCCACAAACCTCTAAAAGAATTTTCCCGGGAATTTTTTTAGGCCATGCAGCAGAATAAAATGTTCTCAAATGCAATCAAATTGCTGCTTCGCTCACTGTAAGTAATCGGTTTCCTAAATTAAGAAACATTTTCTACTTCTTCATCATTAATTGCCCACGATACAAAGTCCATATGAAGAGCTATCTACCTTCTTCTTCTTTTCATGTGGTAGCTATCTACCAGTACATTTTTATACACACCTATAGGTCGACATAAAAGAGTCTAACGTGGTGACAAAATAAACTAAATATTTTACTTAAGGCATACCAATGATAATGGCACTACTTTGCCGACAAGTGCAAGTAGGTTCTGATTTGTGTCACCCACAAGCAGAGTTTTTTTGTTGCATATTTATTTTAACAATTTATTTCCCATTCGAAGTGACCTAAGTGCGATAGTGGCGCCCTCATTTTTTCCAAACTCTTTTTTGCCCAGTTGTACGTTGACGGTTCTTGCATATGTTCTAGCTCCCGCCCCGCTGTCAGCTCATAACTTGCACCTCCCACTAACACTACAACGCAGGGATAATCGCATTGTTTTGTATTTGATTCATTGCATTTGTTCTCGTAAACTTCGTATTTATTACAATTCTTGCACCGATCGGATATTTCTATGTTCACTATTTACCGTTCCCTTGATTTACGTATTGTTTATCTTTGAGAGGTTATTAATAAAAAGTTTGTATGTATTTGCTTATGGATTGATCAGAGTTACGTTTTACGGTCTTGCAGTATTGCTTGGAAAGTTTCGTTCCTACATTTCACAGTCACTAGTTTAATTATTTGCGTGTAAATTTGTATTTGTACTAAAATATTTATTTTGTTCTTTACAGGTAAGTCCACTCCACAGCAGCTTATATCCGACCAGAGCGTCATCAGTCAGTTTGAGGTAACGCCACTGTGACTTCAAAATAATTGTAATCTTTAAGGGGGGGCTTTTTAATGCGCTAATAGCCCGCGATATTGAAATTTTCTTACGTTTTTTGCAATTTGCAGGTCAGTGACAGGTTATATATTGATTAAAATATGTTTCACGACCGTAACCCATATGGCTTTACAGAATTATAGTCATTCAATAGGATAATATGAACTTAAGAGTATAGAGAGAGAGAACATACAACCTGATACTGCAAATTACAAAAGACGTAAGAAAATTTCAATTTCCCGGCTACCCTGACGCTTTCTCGTGGCCGATTTAGTTCTTGATGAACTTTTATGCAGTTCTCATAGTATCTTGTATCGACAAAATTAGTTCTGTATCTATCTAATTAGCTCTCGATGTAGCGACAAAATTAGTTTTCTTTCTATCTAATTAGCCCTCATTGTAGCGACAATATTAGTTCTCCTTCTATCAAATTAGCCCTCATTGTAGAGACAAAATTAGTTCTCTTTTTATCAAATTAGCTCTCATTGTAGCGAAAAAATTACTTTTTCTGGCTGCTGATGCAATATCTTGCACCGTCAACATATAGCTGATCACCTGTTCACAGATGAAAAGAAGGGTGTACAAGTACATAATGTACCTTCCACATAGGTAGGTACTCTCTCAGATACCGCAAAAGGCGAACTTTTCAAAAGCGCTGAAGCCCCATCGAGGCGCGCGTGATGGTAGATTAGCCACTCTCGCGCTTTTAGCGGCGTCCCACTCGCACTTGAACGAAGAAAAGAGATAGATAGATTAATGATTCTCATACATAAGTATATCTTTAAGTTCGTTTTCATATACGAGGGGTTTCATTTTATGCTGCTCCGTACCTACATCACCGGGCATCTAATGCCTAGAGACCATATATATTATCGATTCCAGAATACTACCTACCAGGGTCGGTAATGAAAGTACGAGTATTATCTAATTCTGCCACTAATCAGTATGGCTGTGTTTCGATCTGGTGATTTAGATGCCTTAGGTTATAGGAGATATATCAATTTTACTCGGGTTGATAATGCATCGACGAACCTCTGACAGGTGCAGAGACGGTGGTAACAAATTCTCCATCAGGTAATGAGGTATCCCACTCAGAGCACTGATTTCAACAGCACTTGTCCGAACCACACCTGAGCACTTCCACTAAACGCCTTGAAAATTTTGAAAGTGCTGTTCGGTGGAACAGTTTATCAATATTATTTAAGTTCACGAACGCCACCTAAGTAAAATATTTTTTTAGTGATGGGATGTATTTTTTTATCCAAGCCAGCCTGTTTCCTAACTACGCCATTTTATGTCACGACATCCCAACACCGATCCCTCACCACGATAACACAGAATTCTACACAAGTTCTAAAATGATAATCACGAGTTTTCTAACTGAAACACCGTTATTAAGTAACACTAAACTTAAAGCTAGGCACACAACAGCGTGGGAATATCCTAACATTTGTTCCGAGCGTTGCGCAAGCACAGGATCTAATCGAGATATTAATCGAGTTAGCGAGTTACTCGATTGCGCGTTATCGATTGTAGAATGAATGTTACATTACATGCAATTAGAGGTTGACGAAGTACTTATATGGGTATGTGAAATCTTGTAGGCAGTGTAGTGACTAATTGGTGGTGTATCTAGGCTGCATTCTTTGTTGTTCAGTTTTAAAATAACTGAAGCAGTTTTTTTTTATCAGCAGAAGTATTAATAATGTTTTAATTAAATAATATTATTTTTCTTGACGCGATTCCTGCGAAGTTAATAAGCTTCAAGAAATAAATAAAAATTAAGAGTGTCGAATCATCAGTTTCTGGCGAGTAAATTCGTGCCGGATCAATGCCATAGCGACGAATTTTCTTTTATTTTCCCATTAAGGCGAGGATAACCGACTTTTAATGATTTTATACTGAAGATCTAAACGAGTAGTGTTAATGATTTGGAAAAAATATATGTTAAATTAGAGCATTTTCTTAATAACTTAATCATTTTTATTAAGAGTCCATAATACCTCAGTTCAAATTCACTCTATAACTTGCTCGTAAACTACTGCTCACGGACTGTGAGAGCGAGACTGAGCATCAGGGAGAAGGCTCCAAAGCGCAAATAGTTTAGGTAATTTCTTGTTACGGTGAAAATAAAGGTAATTAAAAAAAAAAAAAAACTGCTTTATATTTAATTCAGTTATTTATTATGCAAAGTTCCATGATCGAATTTGAAGTATTTGTTGAATACCAGCGGTTTATTGTTCGGTTCGGAGGTAACTTTACATGTTTTTTTCTGTCGAGAAAACTTTATGGAATCGTGTTTTCGTCAAACAACTTAACATTATTCCTCAATTTTTCAAAATTAATGCTGCAGTATTTTCGATATAACGGAAGATCATGCTAAGCAATTTGAGGTATCTATTGTACACTCTTAAGTAGAAGATCAGTAAGTCCATGCTCTCAAACCACAAAGCAATACTGACACGGTTGGCGCAGTGGCTGAGCGATCGACTGCTGCGCAACGTGTCGCGGGTTCGATCCCCGCACGGAACAAATATTTGTATGTGATCGGCAAGTAGTTGTTCCGGGTCTGGGTGTTAGTGTATGTGAGTTTCTATGTTTGTAAACGCACCCACGATACAAGAAGAAATTCTTAGTGTGGGGCAATGATTAAAAAAAAAAAATACCCTCACCATATCATCCACCTAACCTAGCAGAACGTGATACTCCCCGATCTAATTCATCGCGAATGCTAATTGTCGACCAGCCTCTCAGAACCGATCGTCTTCCGAACGCAGATTACCCGCGCTCACCCTCTTGAACCACTGGGATGATGATACTTGTGAATGATTGTATCGGAACTTGCTCTTTCCACGCCGGTTGAAGAGGATATTGATACAGGGTGAAATCTTTTTGTGGGAGTCTGCTGTTGTTGGGTTGGATTGAGTAAGACTGAGTTGGATCGTGGTTTGTTTCTTTTTTTACGTGGTAATGGTTCTGGTTGCTCTCAATGCTCACGGGTGCGTCGGTTATAATAGTTATTCTTACCAAAATGGTATTTTCAGTTGAAGAAAAATCTGCAACGAAATGTAATACTTGGTCTCTGGAGTTAGTAAGGGTATTTATTTATTTATGTATAGGTACTTTATTGTACACCAGATTATACATTACATAAAGAAAAGTAATACACTACAAAATATACAATGGGCGGCCTTATCGCTTACTGCGATCTCTTCCAGGCAACCTTGGAATGGACAGCGATTTTCTGGACATAAAATGGGGCTGTCTTTGGTGCAAGTACAATATACTATAATATATACACAGATAAATGCTATATAATAGATACATAGATACATACATACTAACTATAGGTAATTCATTCAGACCGATAATGCCGGTGACATCTAGATTTAAAATATTTACCAAATAATTGACGTTTAAAAGTGTCTTAAAAGTTCTACTTACGGAAATAAACGTCATTTCATTTAGTTTCTTAATCGGATATTTTAATATCTCTGCAAACTGTTGCTGATCGAAGCCTGTAAAGTAAGTCTAGTTAGGTAATTAATTTCTTAAAGAAATCACTTTCAAGCCAGAGCATACTGAACTTTAGTCGCAACAAAGCCTAATAAAACAACTTTCCGTTCTCGGGTGTGGTTTCCGTCTATTTTAATATGAGAAAATATCTTATCTATTTTAATATGAATGTGAACGAAAATTTTAGCCAGGTAACACCAAACGTTACTATCGAGTACAACCATATCTCTTGCAAGCACAATCTCCGTATTACTTATCTATGCGACCGGGAGGCTACAACCAGTTGACAAACTGCACTACGTGATATTGCAGCCATTACTCCTGGTGATTCATATCGAACACCCCCCGACACACCCTGACACCCCCAACACCCCAACTCCCTGAGATAACGGCCCGCCCAATATACCTATTAAAATTTAACCTGCATACAAAAAGTAGGAACCATGCAGTATGCTAATTACTACAATCAATCATTTTAGGACTTATTCTGTTTGTTTTCTGGATATTGCGAACGAATTAAAAAGGGAGCATTGCATTACTTTTCACTCGCCGGAAACTGTCACTTCAGAATACAAAAATCAAGATAGCGGAAAGTTGTCACTCAGAAACGCGAATAATACAAAAAAATAAAAGCATTTCATAAAGTTAATAGGCTTGATAACCTTTCCCCTTAAATGAGTAGCCATCGAAAAAAGAGACCAGTTAAAAAAAAGTTGAAACGTCAAAGTGACAGTTGGAGAGCGCGCCAAAACTACCGTTGACAAAGCACCGGTGAGCCGAAACAATCAACAAATTCACATCATACAAACGGATCGGACATTTATTGTTCGCTATCGTTACATTCCACCTCTGTTGTTTATAACAGAGACGTCCAATTTGCTAGGGAGAGACTTTTTATCTCGTTTTTTGCTATTTTTTCGGTACACGTCGAACAAAGGCGATATGACAGGTCTCAGTGTAGGAACGGTATCGCTAGTCGGGCACGACGAAAAACGAGAATAGAGTAATCGAGCAATCGAGTAAAACAGAAGGAGCGGGAGCGAGCCCATCGGCCCGTGACAATTGCATCTGCAGTCGAATTGCAGACGCCATGTTGGATTATTGCGCACCTCTATTTCGATTAAGTGTCTCGACGGCTTTGTTTTAGTTCGCCGTCCCGTGTTTGCACTTGTTTATTCCTGTTAATATCTTTCCGTATACGATTTTACAAATTAATTTTCTGTTAATTTGATGTAAATGTCTTTACTAAAGACATAATTATTTTGACACGCAAAAGTGCTAGTGACAAGACAAATGGATTAATTCGTAGTTATGTAAATCATTTTGGTTGATTAATTATGGACTTCCAATAAGAATAAGTAAATAAGTTTATGCAAACATAAAAACATGTGTAAAGTATTCACAGCTTTTTAAAAGCGATATCAGCTTACAACCTTTCTCGGAAGGTCTGTGCGCCTCACAATAGTGTTGTGCCTTAAAATATTCTTATTTTAATCGAGTAGGTGTATCGAGGAAGCGAGTATCGAGAGCGCTCGTGTGGAATATAGATAGTGACGGACGGTGGACGGCAACCAGCGATACGATAGAAGGCGCGCCACGCCAGAAATCTATTCATATTTTTCAATTTTCGTCCAATTTTGAACGCAGGTGAAAGCTTTGAGTCAGACTTTCAGCCTCTTGGAGATAAGAGCGTTTTGTAAACCGCAAACACTTCGAGCGATAACTTATAGTAATAGAGAAACATAAATATTATTTAAACAGGATTCGGATTGGAACGAGCAAGCGATTCTAGAAATGAAAAAACCAAATTGAAGACCCAACCAAAAAAGACCGTCTAAAAGCCGTCGAGGATCATCGTCGAAGCTGTCGAAACTCCAATTCGAAATCAATCAACTCAATCCTCTGACATACGTCATCCGACTTTGACAGTTTAAAAAAATGGCGAAGGAACCAATCGGGTTGTGACGTTGGCAACAAAAGGGCGCGCGTCAGCGACGATGGATTCGAAAATTAAAATCTCACGTTAGTTGGCAATGTTGGCAGTGGTGACGGCTGTCGGCAGCTGCCGGCCGCACTGCCAGCCAGTTCGATTTCAGGCTTGTTCTAAATATGTCAACACTTCTTTGTTATCGAGGGACGTGCGCGCGGAAATGAAAGTCCATCGAGTAGACGAGTCTATTATCGCATCGCATATTATATGGGTGCGTTGTACGGAGCAAATTAACGGCAATTTACTGAGGAATAGGCTTTGAGGAGCTGAAGCCTTGCATCTTCTATCCACTATCCCACATTTTTTGGGCTCCTGGTTGGTGGAGATTTGTATCATCCTCTAAATACAGTATCATCGTATCGCCCTCTAATGACTCATCGTATCATAACCCTGTTGACTTAACCTTTTCCACCAAATGACAAAATTCTAACACGTATTGCGTGAAACCAGTTCATCACTTACCTACCTACCTAAACACAATATTAACATCTTTTTACCTTATCAACGGCTATAAATCGCTCGCTTTAGTAATGCATGAATACCTGTGTAAGTATATTGATAAAACCTAACCCGTAACGAAACCCAAACATTCAATAAGATGAGTGACACACGATTAAGTATCAACTTACAGCCGAAGGAAGTAAAGGATACTTACCTACTTTGTATTAAAATTCATCCAAAACTTGAATGACAATATCGCTGAGAGACATCGCACAGTGCGCCAACCGCGCTCCATCCTAGCAAAAAACCACGCGAAATTCCAATTTCAACTTCTATTCGATAATTCGCGGAAACGCGAAGAAAACTTACATGAGTGACGTATCAGTATGCGGCAGGCGGCTGCGAGATATCCACGTATTTACCTACGTACCTGTCGCCGTCTCGTCACCGTCGAGCTAAGCCCGCGCCATTCTGTACAGAGTTGAAAAACTTTTCGACTGTTATGTGTGATAGCGGCACCATTCGCACTAGAGTTCAGAACAAAATAAAGCAGGTTTATTGGAAGCCACCGTCGAGTCGACATTTTTAATCTATTTCAGAGCTAGCTTTATGGTATTTAAGAACCGGTGCGTTTGATAATTAGCTTAGCGGTACATATCTAGCAGCGGGAACTATAAAAGCTCTTCATTAATATAGTCAAACATTTT
Source organism: Agrochola lota (assembly GCA_947364205.1). NCBI lineage: Eukaryota > Metazoa > Arthropoda > Insecta > Lepidoptera > Noctuidae > Agrochola > Agrochola lota. The sequence goes on along the minus strand of OX376225.1, from coordinate 3,067,520 downwards.
TTTCATCATAAAATATTTTTGCGTATAAAATATGTGTTTTTCTACGGGCACTGTATCGTCACACGTCACCTGTCCGAACAGATTCCGATCGCGATCCGCGCCACATTATGTTTGCTCAGTCGTCAAAAATTCTTTTGTCCCCACGAGATAAGCTTCACACCACAGAGCGACACTAGCTATCGTCGTGCAATTTTTTAAACTAATGTCGCGTATCGGCTTCGACTGATGTACGTTTTTATTTGGCTCTTTTTCTGTTTCACTACTTTTATTTATTTTTGTTATCTGTAAGACCTTTGTGAGCAAAATGTTTTTTTTTTGTAAATATTTTCATTTGCTGCGCAATGAATATTTTGCTGAAAATTTTTACTTTTTTTTGGTAAAAAAAAACTATTATTATTTATTTTACCATCGCATGTAACATTTACCGTGGCGCACTAATTAAACTACATTAATATTATTAATTAACTTTCTACCCACATAATTGTTTATTTACGTACAGTTGCTAAACAGTTTCTTTTTAATACTTATCGCTGTTTCTAAGGCACTAGTAATGTGCGATCATAGTGCCTATATCTATGCCAAGTTACTTGCTATACAAGTTATTGATAAGCAAATGCACAATCGTCTAATGCTTTGCAAAAAAAATTTTACTCTTTTTTGGAAGTAGAGAATTACTTATCTGCTGTACTTTTTCTTCAATATTGTTTTGGTGATAATGCTTTTAATTTCTTACTCCTTGCAAGAGACAACTGTTAATGAAAAACGTAGACAGGAGGTGCTTGTTATTTAAAAGTCAGAAATCATTCGTAGCGTTGGGTATTTTTTATAAAAGTAACCGAGTCCTCACGGCAATTTAATCAATTTTAAAAACTCATACATAGGTAATTTTCTGTCATGAAAATTGACTTCGCTTTACCTACCGACTTAATAACTCTACGCATGTGACTACGCACTAACGCAGTTTCACTTTTCACACAAATCAACAAAATGTCAAAACTTGATAAGTAAAACCGATTCTAGAATACGTAACATTATCAATGACAGTTGCTATCAGATTTCAATAATCCCAAAAAAATATTATACCTACTCATCCAACTATCGGGTATTAAGATAGTCATCTACACAGTGCTCCTACAATAATTGTGATTGCTATCAGACTGTGTAATCCAGCATGTCGTTTGATAAAAATCGTAAAAATCGCGCTCGATTAAGTTTTTATCGGTTTTTATCGGTTTTTTCAACGATAACAGTCGCGCTTGGACGAAAGTAGTTAGTACGCGCTAGATTGCCGAGGCAAAACACCGTGCATGTGATTATATTTGAACCACTGTGCGGTATGGACGGAACTTATTGGCGGTTTGTGATATTTTTTGTATTTTTAAATTCGGATTCGTCGATTTTATTTCTTCGATTTTCGAAGCTTAAGTACCTTAATTAAATTTGTTTTAAAACAATAATAAGGAACTGGTTTCCGAGCTAATTCGAATTTTTAAAAGTAATTATAAGAAGCGAAAAAAACATTGATAATGATTTATGAATTAAGTAGGTATATTAATCAGGTGCTTATCATAAATAGGAAAGAAACTATTTTGATGGCAGACGATAAAATTAAAAAGTTGGATAACTTTTCACTTCAAAAATATAGTTAAAAAGAAATCAAAAATAGAATGAGTACCTACTTGAAATATAAGATTGTTAAAGCTTTGAAAGGAAATACATACGTTATCATTACCTATCTGAGTAGATTGGAAATCAAATATCTAAGATTTGCTTAGAACTTATCAAAGCATATTATCTCCATTTAAAGGGCACGGATTACACGTCCTTCAGAAAATATTTATTTCCAGATAATCTGTAAAAGATTAATATCGGATTTTTTTCTAGTTTTATTTTAAATAGATTTAAGGATTAATAACATAACATGCCTGTTGGGGGTTATGGGGTTATGGGTTAGGCAGAGGTGTACCCTAGTATGTACACCCATTTTTCGCCAGTTATGTTTAGAATTAATATTTTTATCAAATGTCCCACTGGATAGTTAGGTACATGAATTCCCTATTAATAAAGATTCATAATTATTCAGCATTTTTGTTGTAGATAAGTGAAGTAATTTCTGTAAATAACTACTATAGATTTTACACATGCAAAATGTAAAAATTGCTGAACGATTGTCTTTTTTTTAACTCTTGGTTTTTATTTAGAAAAGCTACCTACTGCAAATTCATTTAATGATTTTCGAGACTAATTTAGGATTCCCACTTTTTCCTATGTTTAGAAATAAAAATAAAACTACCCTAAATGCCATAGTTTTACGAACAACTCATAGAAAGAAAGAAAGAAAGAAAGAAAGAAAGAAAGAAAGAAAGAAAAAGTATTTATTGTGACTCGCACAGGAAAAAAACAAAAACAATAAAAAACAAAGTAACAGTAACATAAAAAGAAGGAAGTCCTGTACGAGGCCAAAAGGCTCCTATCTCAGCATGATGCCGCGACATTTAAAAATAAATAAAAATCAAAATAAAAATAATCATAGGTACCTACATTATATTCGATTCGATAAAATATATACGGTACTCGTATGTTGTTGTTTGAATTTCTATTCTGCGCCTAATAGATAACCACGAGCGAAGATAGCCCATATCAAACAATTTATTGTATATTTACTTTATTTTATCTTCACATGTAAAATTGTTTCAGTGGCAATAGATAACAGATGTACGGGCTCTTATCACCAAACATATCGCAAATATTTCGACCAATGATGGAACAAACATTGGCGCAAATGTTGGTGCCAATACTGCCAATATTTGCCTTCAAAACTCACGTATTTACATTTATTATCGACTAGCTAAGGAGTTGTTTTCTCATTTATTTTGATAAATCTGAAATACTTTATACAATAACTTCTGGGTATATTATTAAATAATATAAAAGATATCTATGCCATTTGATTCTAAAATTTAATGTTTGGTTTTTCGTGTATCTATAAATAGGACACTTTATTATTTCTTCATTTGTATTCTGTACCAATAAATTAAATTAATGAATTTACTATTTAAATAGTTCAAAGCCAAGTCTAGTATTTAAATTAAGATCAGTATAACGCTTTAAAACGCGAATATTTAGACAAACAGAAATTCATTATTTTTATTAACACTCTTTTTCCAAACCACTGTCTGAAGTAAAAAAAAAAATCTTGTCTTCCATCGTTATTAATAACAAAACCAAATTAAACATTAAAGAAATGATTTCCTATTTGAACATTAGGTTACGCATGAAATTACACCACCAATTTCACAAACATTTGCCGCCAACATTGGCCCCAACCGCCCGCAGCATGCACTTTACCGATTTTCGCGTGTTACCGAACGATAAGGTCGATTTCTTTCTTATCTCTACCCCACCCCCCGCCATACTACCTCACCCCCTTCACCCCCTTTACCGATAACCAACGCGTTACTGGTTACGTGATGTTTTGTTTTCAATCAATAACTAGTGTTATGAGTTATTTCTAGTTACAGACTTGGAGGTTATGCTTTTATTCTGTTGTTCGTTCTAGTGTCTGATAATGTTGGAGCCTAATAGACACTATATCTACAAAAGGTATTGTGGTCAGACATTCACCTGTGAGTGAAGCTTCCTAGGTTTTCTTTAATTTTATATGTAAGGTTAAACAAAATTCGTTCTTCGTCTTCTTCACGTCGCTTGCAAGACACAGCCCCGAATCTAGATTTTTTTCCAGGCGGGGCAAAAACTGCCCTCTACCGCCCCTAGCCTCGCCAATACTATTTAACCTTTTTCATAAAATCTTTTTTATCACTCTGCCTCAGATAAATTAGATGTTTTAGAGGTGGTACGCTGGGTGCGCTGGATGTACACTTGTTCTCCACGTTTGAATTTGCCGCCCCTTACAGTTGTCATGAAAGGGTATGCTCCCGGATTGGTCCCATATAAATTTTATTAACTTTGCTTGGACAGTTTTTGAGTAACCTTCAATAATACGTATTTTTCCCACTTAGTATATTTATTTATTTGCTTACATGTAAAACACTGGTTAGTAGGCATGCATTAAAATTTCATGACACAGTATTAAGACATGCACCATGTAAGGGCACTGCAAATGTTTCATATCAAATGATTAAATTACAAAATATAATATTGATTCTTATTATTACAATATGTGGATATGTGGATGATATGATGATAACTTCCCGTGACTGTTATTTACATAGCAGGTGCTGGTATTCGAATTTGTGGGGTAGGTACCACAAATAAAAAGTGAAAAATAAAATGAAAAAAGTTTTTTTAACTTAACATCTCTAACTTGTACCTATTTTCTGTGCAAATAAAGAACTATTCTATTCTATTCTGTAAGAAGTCTGTCTAAAAGTGAGAAATATCTTATTTTTTATTTAGCCTGTGATATTTATTTATTTATTATATTTTAACTTACACGCAGTTACACAATAAAATAGTAACTAACCAAAGACTTTTGACAGATTTAACAGCGGGTCCCAAACTAGGCACAGCCTGTATCTTGGTGACCCAAATTATACACTAAGTTAATAATTTAACGTTTTCTGCTAGCGTAATAGCAAAACTGAAATTTATATTAATATTAAAATTCATTCGTTACATAAATTAACAACATTTTACAAAATTTACAAAAATGTGAGTACAAAGAAACCAACAGATTACAAACAAAACAGTTAATGTGAGTGAGTGTGCAGGAGTGTAAGTGTGTGAGTGAGGGTACGTGTTTTTAAACAGAGTGTGCAGGTATTAGCTTGTGCTACAGAGTAAACTTTTAGTTTCCTCATAAGTATAATACAGCAAATGAAAGGTGTGGTCAAATTAAAGGGACAGACCATCAAACTGGGCAACGTTCACCATGGAACCAATATCGTAATCGCGAAAAAATTAATTAACCGTCCCATACAAAACTTTAATACCAAACCAAAATGTATGGGACGGCTGATTCTTTTTTTCTTTCTGACTACTGTATAGGCTAAGAATTAAGATTTACAATTCCCAATACACTTTTAAATGACACATTTTCAATTTCAATTCTCTAATGTCAAAATCGAAAACAAAAGACAATTTTTTTATTCTAGTTATCTAAAGCCACTGTGTTAATTTTCATTTTCTTTAAAATAAAATCAGCAATTAGGTCATCAAAACACTGACGTAATGTCTGAATAAAAAAACCGAATGACGTCTTAAATATCTAAAAATAAATACATTTCAAAAGACAAAATTTCAATGACATGATGTCTGATATCTATATTACGTATACATATTATAAAACAAAGTCGCTTTTCGCGTTTGTCTGTCTGTTTGTCCGCGTTGTTCTTCTAAACCACGCAACAGATTTTGACGAAGTTTTCACCATCGTTTAGAGAATTTATTCCGGAAGGTTTATGTGTATCATACGTTAATATTAAAGTTACATTTACCTAAGAAATCGTGATGTTTTGTCAAGTCCTAAAAACTGTGGAAGCAGAACCGGGTAGCAAATTAACAATGTTATCAATGACAACGCAAAGATAACACAATCTTAATTAATTGCATAAATATCTTGTATGTAATCAATTATTTCTAATGTCATAAAAATTGTAATTTTAATCAAATTATACTTATCTTTTATTATTACATAACAGTAGTAATATTTTTAAATATAATATTGTTAAAATAATCTTATCGCTTTTGCAATGTAATATGTCTAAGTTTTATGTGACGAATCTGATGTGAAAGATATTGTTTTCATTACTATTGCATTACACAAGGTTCACTACTGCTGAGCATGAGATCTGGGTTCGATTCCAGGGTCGGGTAGTGTTTTTTGGTTTTTCCATCTGGAATTTCTCAGTAGCAGCCCGGAGACTGGATTTGTGCCCGGTTGATGGCAATAGGCTCGCCCCCTATTACATGGGACTTGAACAAAACTGGCGAAATGTGGGTGTACTTTAAGTACACCTCTATCTCACCCTGGGGATTACATTCGTTATGTCATGTTACACAAGGCTTTACCCTACTGAACCTATTCCTGTATTAGTGTCTGCTATAGTTGAACAGCGCTCTTTTAAATTTACCAACATACAAACGGTACCAAAATAAAACTCTCTGTTATTGAAATAGGAATCTAACACAGAACGCTAGTCGCGTTATGGTCAAAAATAATCTTTGCTCTTGTCATCTTCTTCTGTCATATAAATTTTAACATTAAACTGTCCCATTCAATCAACCTGCCTAATCTTATCCCAATAACATATGTTGGGGTCTGAATACCAGTATTTTACATGAACCAACTGCTTATCTGACCTCCATAACCCAGTTACTGGGTAACACGATACCCCTTGTAAGACTACGTAAGACTGGTTGAGGTCTAGATATGTAGCGGATGGTCACCCATCCTCGAAATGACCGCGGCAAGCGTAGCTTAACTTTAATCGACCCGAGCGTCTGTTATCATTCAGCCCAATCAAGTCAAATTAAACTTGTCAAACACAATTTTTTAGAAACCTACGCTTTTTTTTATGACATCCAGATCAGGTGCCATAAATGTAATTTCACACCGATACTTCGATCAAAACTCCGACTCCAACCATCGATATCTTTACAAAAATCTGAAAAATCCATATCCCAATCGATTATTAATCGTTAGATACCGATTCGATTGTAATTTTCAAATATCGATTACAACTCTAGTAATAAAACGCGAACAAGATGTCGTAGCGATTATGATGGAAGTAATTCCCAGCGATGGTAATCCTTTCTCTATATCCGTTAATTGTGTTCTCAACAGTTTTAAAATTAATAATTTTAACACAATGTTTGGTTAATTTGACACCTTGGAGGTTATTAACATACAAACTGGTTGAGATAGGATCTATAGAGGTACTCGTGACGTATCGAATGGCGTTGATAAAATCACCATGATTTCTGGCTCGAGTTTAGTGTGGGATTCCCATGTGAGTGGTGTGGCCGATGTGGGTGATGTAATGTCCGAATTGTTTTCACTTTTAACTTGATGTGAACTTTTAAGATTTGTATCATTTTCAAAAATAATATTCACGTATATTATTATAACTTCGCTTGCATAAAAACTCAATGTATTCGGTCCTCTTGACAATTTCAGGATGCTCAATTGTTTTATTCAATCCTTCAACAACTGCATTTCCACTAATGACAAATTCTGATTAAATTTACATAATACTACACGCCTTCTTTAAAAACAACTCCCCTTTATCCTGCACTATTTCGACAAATCATTCCACTTTCTTTAAATTAATTCCTATCATGCAGAGTACTCCGTAACTAACAAATCCACTGCTACATTTCATGTATCCTCGTCCTTTACTTAGATCAAATCTGTATATAATTGTACAAAACCAATGTATGCCAATTAACCTGTAATTCTTGCTTCAGAGATAAAACCATGAAATGTCACCGTTCCAATTCACATGAGTTTTAAACTGTTCGTGTATTATCGTGTGCATCTTTGAGTAGAACAGCTTGACTGGATCTAATGCTTATCTGGGAGTCAAGAGTCAGTGTGTGACTATCTCTGGAGGTTACTAAGAAATCTGATGGTGTATCGCAGTTATGGTGTATTTCAATTTTGAGTGTCTTGGTTATAGTGAGCTTGTAAGGCGTTGGTGCAATTGAGAGTTCACCTTCAATGATAATGTTATTTGAAACACAGTGTGCGCCATATATAATTAACTAGCTGCACCCCGCGTTTTCACCCGCATAAGTGTCGATTCCGTGGGAATGTCGGGATAAAAAGTATCCTATGTTCTAACCCAGGTTATGGTCTACCCATGTGCCAAATTTCATCCAAATCCGTTCAACCGTTTTAGCGTGATAAACAAACAAACTCACTTTCGCTTTTACATTATAATATTGGTTAGTTATCTTGTTATTTTTTTTTTATTAAAAGGCCGTTTATTTCCGTCTAGTATTGAATATGTTAGCTTTCTCGCTTCTGGTTTCCCGAAAATTAAGGAAGGATTGGATTAAGTTCCAAGTTCATTATTCCTACTGCGATTACGTGACATTATTTAAAAAAACACAATATTTAAAATAGTTAAATATGTTCTTCGCTGCCGATACCTGTTTGTCAAGCTAAATAGTTAAAATTCAAATATTTGAGTAGGTAGTTATTATCAAATTTATGCTTGCCTAAATCTTCAGCAATGTCGCTAGATCGCAATAGATGAAGGATATCGATATCGTCATAAAAATTACCATTCCGATACCTGAATGAATATGAATGAAATGTTTTATATCTGCCTATTAGATATCTCTTAAACCATTATTATAAATGTAACTAATATCACAACTTGAAATGGGAAAATTCCCATCACTGCCATAATTTAAACAGTTTTGATTTATAAATCTGAACATCAAACAGTAGCGTGGAAACTTGATACAAATCAATAAATTCGAAACAAAAATACGTATTTAATAATGTAATAAAATATTTGATATCCAATTTAAAAATCTACATATTTGTTCCAAATCGGTTGGAATTCGATTGGAATGCCTAACAAGCTAGTCGAGAAACAATATGTCTGTCACTTACGTCACCGTTACGGCCCACCCGAATAATTACTAATCAATTAGGAAAATCGATTCTCGAATGAGAAATTCGAAAAATACTACATAGGTTTATCAGCGGGATCTACTCTCGTTAAATATCATTAAAGCTCCCGACTCGATTTATTACTGATCGATAAAGGTGAATTATTTGTTTTCGTATAGATTTTTGTGATCTGTTACCAGCTTGAATGTCTATTGGAATTATCCTTAGTTAATATTGTCCTAGATGGTATCTGTAAGCTTCAACAGTTATTCGGTGTATTGGAAATAATAAATACACAGATAGAGGTACATAAAAGGTGAGAACATCTTCATAATATTGTAAAGAGAACTCACCACACCTTTGTGTTGTTGGCTCCTGCTAAAAGATTCTCAGTCAAGGGGTATAATTCTATATTTTACCATTGTTTTAAAAAGAACTTTACCCTTAAAACTTTAAAGTTATCACCTCACTGGGAACGAAGTTAAGTTCAGTTTCGCTCATGTAGCTGCCGCTTTTTCATATACACCGTGACATTTTAATCTTCTTACAAAAGCAGCCCTCTTCATGTATCCAATGACTACTAAAAATGCATTAAAAAAAAGATATTGTAGCGGCATCTACATCGCTACATGCGAACTACGCATCAAAGACCTGACGTCACATAACATCCTGACGTCACACAAATCCTGCATCGCGCAATTAGAGTTTACCGCGCGATAAACGTATATACAAGCTTCCCGACTTCAACCTCTGGGCAGTTGCCCGCCAGACACGACACCCGTCCGGTCGGAGGATCCTCCCTTTTCTATGGTGGATGAGTGAACTTTACACCCTGTTCCTCATACCCTTAAAATATTCTTATTTTTTTTTAAATTAAAATACAACAGATGACGTATCCAGGTTCCGTATCCGGGTTCGCAACAAGTCAATCGTCATCCTGAGGATGCCTCGTTGAGAGGTGAAACACATGTAGATTTCTTACTCGGTTCCTTATGACTTTTGTTGAACAATTAAGCGGATTAGGTTACTAAATATACGTCGTCTATTGTATTTTATAATGGATTTCCGCAAAGTCACGCCTGAATCAATTAACTTTCTTAATTTTTTTTATTGGTCCTAGAGGTATTTTATGTCGGCTACATTGCGTGGCCCTGTGTAAGAAGACTAGAATGTCACGGTAAATATACGTATATATATTTTTTTTAATGAATGTTTAGTAGTCATTGGATACATAAAGTGGGCTGCCTTTGTAAGACGAATAATTTGTCATTTCGGTTTATAGTTCGTGAACCGAAGTATGAAAAGACGACGTAGCTACATGAGCGAAGTTACACGAACTTCACTTCGGTCCCAGTGTGGCCTGTGCTTAACACAATCCATGACGCACAAAACAATAAAACATAACAGGACTATTAACATTTTTAAACCCACACACACGACCAAGCCCAAAAATTAAAAGCGGAATAACACAAAAATATTCTCCTCTAACATTTTCTTATCTAAAAGAGATACTGCATATCTTAATAACAGAATATCAACCAAAAACTAGTTAATCCTATCGAAATATTAGAATAAATTATCAAAACTTAGGCTAATGTAGATAAAAAAGCAGGAAGCGACAAGCGTTGACGCGTGCGGTTGTTGCTTCTCGACAAATTCAAGCACACTTATATGTGAACAGTATCCTGGACATTATGCATAACAACCGACACGTGTGCGAAACGGCTTAAATAAGATAATTGAATAAGCCACTTATAGATAACGGTTTATCTAATGATGTGTTATTCTAATTTGTAGATGTAGATTCGGTTTTTTTTTACAAACTCAACTTTATTATTCCTAATTTTAGCTGGATTGTGGAATAAGTCGTTATAAATAGAAGTCTACAAATATTTTATTATCATTATCATCATCTACCTTTTCCCAACTATGTTGGGGTCGGCTTCCAGTCTAACCGGATGCAGCTGAATACCAGTATATTACATGGAGCGACTGCCTATCGGCCTCCACAACCCAGTTACTGGGTAACACGATACCACCCTTACCCCTCGGTAAGACTGGTTGTCATACTTTCGGCCATCGGTTTAACGTGAATTCCGAGGCACGGAGGAGTCTCGATATGTAACGGATGGTCACCCATCCACGAACCGACCTCGGCAAGCGTAGCTTAACCAGCGATCGACCCGTGAGGCTGTTATTATTTAGCCACGAGCCCCTCCCCTCTCCTCCGAGTCCTCTTATTGTCATTATCGTTCACTTAATTCGTGTTTTTTTTTCTGATCGTTAATGTGGTAAATTCGCTTATTATTGAACATGCACTACCCACGTTTGGCGTGATTAAGAAATGAATTCATCCTGAAACCATTATTATCATATCCCAATTTATTTGGAGTCGGCGCAGTGTCTTCTTCTTCCATATTAATATATCTTAGTCATTTCAGTAGCTACCCTCTTTCTATCCATATCATCTTTCACTCAGGCTATCCATCGTTTCTCTGGTCTTCCCCTACTCTTATAGCCGGATGGCTAAAATATCTTGAGGAAAGCTTTGAATATGAATGTGGATAAATTCATACTCCAAAGTTTCCTCACGGCATTTTCCTCATACGAGTACCTCCTCTAATAATTCAGTCAATTATCTTCATAAAGGAAATAGTTGTTTTTTACCTTCATTTTCAAAACGAACTTAATGTCAAACTTTGAAATATACCTATTTCAAAGTTTGACATAAAGTTCGTTTTGTATTGTCTCTTACGTGACAGTCAAACTCAGATCTAGTAGATGCTACTGTTTTAATTAACACTTTGTGCACAATCCTGATTCATGATCCATGATCACGTTCATGTTCATGATCTTACTATAACCTACTTATAAGTATATATGTAATATTATAATATTATAAATGTGGAAGTTTGTATGTTAGGATGTTTGTTACTCAATCATGCAAAAACTGCTGAACGGATTTGGATGATATTTGGCATACTGATAGTTTATAGCCTGGATTAACATATAGGATACTTTTTATCCTGGTAGTACGTTCCCGTGGGATAATATCCGACCCACACGCGAGCGAAGCCCCGAAAGTTAGTAGGTAATAATCACAACCTTTGTAAGCAAAGTTACATAATTATAAATGTATTCATATTTCCCTGTAAATCATTGGTACATGCGTAACTCCTCTACAAAAAAAATATTTATGAGGTGCTATACTAATAGCACCTCATAAATATTTTTCCCTCGCTAAACATCTTAGTTATTTTTTTTTTCTTTGCAGGTAAGTTCGATTGCGCATACATCATAGAAGCAGACGTCATTAGTATATGTTATGTGATATAACGAATAAACCCGCGCCAAACAAGACGTATGGCAGGAAACATTAGCATGTGAGTCGTTTATTATGAATATTTATTTAAATAAAATGTTCGCGTCAAGTCTGTAAATGCGATAATCGCCATTTTGATGGCAGCGGTGGTCGAGGCTAAAAAAACATAAAAGTTTAGGTTTTCGAACATTCAAACTCGACTCTGGGCAGTGAATAATAATACATGATTTTATTATTTGACGAATTCATCCATTGTTCAAGTTAAATAAGTAGTGGTTATGGAGTATTTTGATATCCAAAGTCGAAGTTTCGCGCCAACATTTTTACTTTTCACAAATAACACACACAGGTCATGATACGTTTTAAAATGTAGCAAATAATATTTAAATGTTATAAACAACAACAAAATGACTAGATGTAAACGTAATATACAAACACAGAATCAGGCTTCAAAGGTAGTAATAACGAATAAAGGCTTCCTCAGACAGGCGCGACGCGACACCGCTAGAACAATTTCCGAGAAGGTTTCATAGAACTTATTCCACCAGAATTCCTTCACGCTGTCGCGTGGCGGCTGTCTGCGGAAGCCTTAAACCCGCGCCAAACAAGACGTATGACAGGAAACATTAGCTTGTGAGTCGTTTATTACGAATTTTTATATTTATTTAAAACGTTCGCGTGTGTTATTGTAATATGTTACTGATTTTGAGGTGAATAATGTATTTTTTTATCGAATTTCGGTATTAATGTGTTGGAGCTCGTGGCTGAATATTAACAGCGCACGGGTCGATCATCAAGGTTAAGCAACGCTTGCCGAGGTCAATCCGTGGGTGGGTTATTCATCCATTACATATGGAAATCCCTCCGTGCCTCGGAAAGCACAAAACACTAACAACACAAAAGTATTCAGCTGCATCTCGCTAAACTGGAAGCCGACCCCAACATAGTTGGGAAAAGGCTCGGCAGATTGAGAGTGAAAGCACCAAGGTACTCAAATGTTGTCGTTAATGTGTCTGTAATTAGCATAATTTAGGTATTATGAATATTCATCAAGCACTTTCATCAAAAAATAATTAAAAGTAAAGGCAATAAAATACTTAAGGCAACAATCATTAGTAATTAAAAAGATATTAGACTTCCTGTGTCTGATATAGTTTTAATTACTTACCCTATAATGTTCCCACTACTGGGACACAGGTCTCTCTGTGAGAGGGAGTGAGCCGTAATCACCACGCGGGCCCAGTGCGGGTTGGTGGATGTCACATGTCTACGAATTCATGCCGATTTCCTAACAACGTTTTCCTTTACTGTGGGGTAGGTTCCTGAGAGAGGAACCTCCTAACGATACGCGCCGTGGCCAGAAGTACTGGTATTATTATTAACAAACTAACTAAAAATAAATCTATACTAAATGTCCAGATTCTTCACTTTTATCCAAGTCCCGAATGTATCGTCTCTGTAAGTTAATTCCGTGAGATTACAGAGCTTTCAGATAGTGACCTCACGAATCGTCGACGACATACCACTTTGCGCGGCTAATGTAGTAATCCCAAACTATTAGGTACAGCTTGCAATTGAGATTTGTTTGGAAAGGAGGTTCTAACATTCTGACTTTTTCAAATTCACGAATTTCTTTCACCTAGTTCCAGGACTTTTGAAAAAAGATACTTCCTCTTCTTCTGTCGTATCGGCAAAATATGTCGAATTATCTACAAACCTAAATATGAGACTAGTTCTTGTTAGTGTTTACAAATTTAATACTTTTTAACCTAGCTTTAGGTAATATTTTTATATATGCACCTAGCTTCTGACGTTTCATAAGTGCGCATGTGATTATATTTTTTTCAATATGCTGTTCGCGCGGTAAACTCTAATTGCGCGATGCAGGATTTGTGTGACGTCAGGATTTTGTGTGACGTCAGTTCTTTGATGCGTAGTTCGCATGTGGCGATGTAGATGTCGCTACAAAGCTACTCATGTCGTCTACAAAAATTCAACCAAAAATTCGAAGACATGTGACACCTACCAACCCACGCTGGGCCCGCGTGGTAGATTACAGCCCACTCGCTCTCGAAGAGAGGAGGCCTGTGTAGTGGGAATATTATAGGCTGTGTATGCATGTCGTCTCACCTTGGTGTTAACCTGTGAACCTGCTTACTGTGTTACCTGCACGCATAGCATGATCACCGTAAACACGGGTTTTGTCGACGGAAGAATAGACAAAAGGACAGATTGTGATTGTTTATCTGTCATGTTTTCTATTCTTCCGTCGACAAAACCCGTTCCTACGCGTGCTGGACAATAAACTATTTATATTTCTTTCTACCCCAAAACTGTACCTACCTACCTACCCCATTCCGTAAAGAACACGATCCAGCTAATCTTCACAGCCCACATCTTGTCAAGAGGCCAGATAAAGTGTCCCACTCCCCGGTCGACCGCAAGACAAATCTGAACAATTACTTCTGGTGCTAATGACGCCGATACCGATGTCGCACGATTTATTGTCGCCACATCGGTGGTCGGCTTTACATACATTTTCATATTTTTAGATAGGATTGCCGCCGAAAGGATTTCTTTTGAGTTTTCGCTGATTTTTCTTGTGGTATCATTTTTTAATTGGAAGGAGTTTTGGAGAAGATTTATGGCTGTGATTTTTTTACATGGAGTCTTTAGCTTTTCGTTTATAATGACGCAAATGAATAGGTAAGTAGATCATTGTTTTCGATTTTTCATGAATAATAATTGATATTAAGCTTTAGAAAGAGATCCTCATACAGGTATGAGTGACAGTGGTGATGATCTAGAGAGCCGTACTTTTTCCAAGAGTCAATAACCCATTCACCAATTAAACTAAACGCGATCATGAGCTGTCAGTGTCATTATTGTTGTGAAATATCGGTGAACGCGTTCAGTTTCATTGGTGAAATTGACACTTATGCTTCACCTGCTGATTTTTTATTAGAGACAAGTGAAGCTCTAATAAAACAATCTTCAGTTAATGAATCTAATCTTTACATAAAAACACTTAAAAATCACAAATCTTTTAGGAAAAAAACACCCCTTGGTAACTGTATTTTAAACCCAAACTGTCCAACTGTGTCAGGCCACATTTCTTTACTGTTATAACCAGTCCATCAACGAGGCCCACCCGGAGGCACCAACAAGTTAACCTGAACTGTGCTTAAACTCAGTTTAATGTATTAACCTCGTTTAGCCCGCTGACTTATCGCACGACAATTTATCCGCGGAACGTACTTGGAACTCGCAAAAAAAGGTTAAAAAAAGTTTAATAAAGTCACTTTGTCGAGACACATCGCGGAGATATGACGAGCTTTTGGGCATATTTAATTGTGGTATCTGGGGGAGTTAATATTGCTTAAGTTTTTGTAATATTCTGTTGTATTATACGAAGCTGAAAAGGCCGCTACAAGATAAAAGATCGCCTTTCTTCTAAAGAATCGACTACAGCTAACGGAATTTTTGAAATATCAAATTCAATAAACCACATCAGCATTCCTAAATCCAACGGCCCTGATAACATCAAGACGTTACTACTTTGATCACTTTAATTAAAACCACTCCTAAATATTTCTACTTGTAAAAATAAAACATTTTATTACTTATCTCCTAATAAAACAAATTAGTCTAACCTACAGCAACTTCAAATAACTTTACAAAGACTATAAAAATAAAACTTAAAAACTTCATAAATCTGTACTATAAACATTCTAAACGACCTAAATACACAACGTTAAAAATTTAGCAATAAAAAAACATCTAGTTCGTATCACCGATCCGACAATCAGGTTCCCAGAGAGCAATTACTAAAGTTTGCGCATCCCCATGACAAATATCTACTCCACTTTAACAAATACGGTTCGGGCGATTTTTTCCTTTTATCTCGTCGCCACAGGGCAGGGCCTGAGATACACAATTTTTCAGGGCGATATAAAAGCTGTAGCAAGTTGAGTCTTTAAAAAGTTTATCGTTGAAAGTTCGCGCACCTCTCCGTGTCGCGAATGATATATCGGGCAGCATTAATCTTTGTTAAACGTTAGTTAGCCGTGTGGTAGAGTCAGACTTTTTTTGCATTTCTTTTTAAGAGGAAGTTAAGTTTTATCTGTAAAGGTGTACCGGGTTATAAAGTCAGTAGAGGTATATGGATTGCTTACGGTATGATAGGCTTCTTCGGAGTGAGCTATGTCTGAAGTTACCGTAGTGACACAAAGGAACTCGCCTCGTGTTTAGTGTCACGATAGGCTGTGCGGGTATCATTACCAATTTCTTTAAAACAAAATCTTTTACGGGTTATTTTAAATTTTACAGGAATTACCTTGTACAGTTACCAGAAAATTATGTATTTTCGGTCGCTTTTCTCAGAGTCATATTATAAACTAGGCGCGGTTTTACCCGCAAAAGTCTCGATCCCGTTGGAATATCGGGATAAAAAGTATCCTATGTCCTAACCCAGGTCATTGTCTACCCATATGCTCAATATCATCCAAATCCGTTCAGCCGTTTTAGCGTGAAATTGTAACAAACAAAAAAAATCACTTTCGCATTTATAATATTAGTTGGGATGTTGCAGTACAAAACAGTTGGCCAATATTTGACCAACCTAACAAGCATTCAAGTCCCTAAGTAAATAGGGACCTACATCACCACTAAATCACAAAAACCATACTTCAATCACCCTCCACATCTGTCATCAGCACACTGCGTACAAAGAATGCTATTGTAAATTAAGATCCTGTCTCGATACGCCCACACACAGACGAACAAAACACACACACAAACAAGGTAGGTAACCTTTTAACGGATACCGCTTATCTCGAGAATCACCATGTATGAATGATCTACCCCCTCTCATTGGTATTATTTATCGAGTTTATATCGATGGGAAAATTAATAGAATGTTAAGACCTAGGAGGCAAAGAATTGACTTGTATCTACGAGTCTGCGTGCTGATAGAGAGTACTTAGCGCCCAACGGAATAATTAAATTGACTTGTATCCAATGATTAAATCGCGAAATCAACGAAAAAGCGCTTTTTAGTTTATACGTATGTGTATACTTTAAATTTATTTAAACAAAGCGCTTCACGCTTTTTTATTTGATCATTGGATACAAGTCAATTTAATTATTTTATCATTTTTAGTTCGTGTATAAAGCGTGTTGTTTATTTTTTTTTTAAACAATTTTATTTTTTACTTTTTAGTCTAGTATACTCTTCATTTAGTTAATAACTCTAAAGTCAACGAAGTTATGACTTTGAACTCGTCAAACCGAATCATAAGAGCCCAAACTTGAGGGGTTTACTAGTAGCTACTAAACAGTTCCACTATCCACCTCCTGGCTCCATCATCAGACCCTCGACACCAAGTGCAATATATTGGACTCGTCAAACCGAAACGTATGAGCCCAAACTCAAGGGGTTTACTAGTAGCCACTGAAGAGTTCCACTATCCACCTCCTGGCTCCATCATCAGACCCTCGAAAACAAATGCAATATATTGAACTCGTCAAACCGAGTCATATGAGCCCAAACTCGAAGGGTTTACTAGGAGCTACTAAACAGTTCCACTATCCACATCCTAGCTCCATCATCAGACCTTCGACACAAAGTTCAATATATTGGACTCGTCAAACCGAAACGTATGAGCCCAAACTCGAGGGGTTTACTAGTAGATACTGAAGAGTTCCAGTATCCACCTCCTGGCTCCATCATCAGATCAGCTCCAAGATACTAAATTATTGTATTGTCATCAGAACTACATACAGCTGGCAATTTTCATTACGCTACGACCCTTGGAAGATGGTTAAATTAGTTATCTTAGATTCCATTACATACTCGTAGTTACATACAGGTCGACCTAATAAAAGCGTGTAAAAAATAAGCTGTCTGAAACAAATGTAGGATTACATAATCCTACATTTGTTTCAATAGGGTTGATTACAAATTTTTTTTTTGACCTTCGTGGAGATTATTAAAAAATATTGGACACGTATTTTTTCTTTTTTTACGTAATCTAAAGATTACGGCGATACATTGAGTTAAAATATGCCATGACGTCACGAGTATGTAGATTATATACTTATTTGTGACGTAGCGACCCCCATTCCCCAACTTAAAATGCGTTTTATCTAAGTAATTTTTATTAATATGATAAAGCAAAAAATACGTGTCTAATATTTTTTTATTACCTGACTGACGGACTAATTTGTTTTTTTTTTTACCCAGGCATCATCCTTATTGTTTGAATTATTATTATAACAAAATTCCTAGATTGACCGTTAATGAAGTGAAACTATACATATTATAAATTAAAGTCGCTTTTCGTGTTTGTCTGTATGTCCGCGTTGTTCTTCTAAACCACGCAACAGATTTTGATGAGGTTTTCACCATCGTTTAGAGAATTTATTCCGGAAGGTTTATGTGTCTATTACGTTAGTATGAAAGTTACGTAAAACTAAGAAACCTCGATGTTTTGTCAAGTCGTAAAAACCGTGCGAAGCAGGAGCGGGTCGCTAGTTAATTATAAAACAATCTATAGTACATTACCGCCGCGGCCTGCAAAAGGGGCATTGATGGACGACCGTGAAAATAAGCCGAGGCACACATACGTGAGTCCATCAAAGCTTGGCTGCGGCCAAGGCTTGTATAGTACTTTTGTCAATAAATTCAAATTAAATTAATTCATTATAAATTCCAGAATCAATGACGAACAACGATAATTTTTCACGCGCCAATATTTGATTTGCAAGCCAAATCGAAATTTAAATAAAATCTTTGATAAGTTACCTCCTTAGTTGCCATGTGTTGAAGTAAAAAGTTCGTTCCATTTTTAAATTACACGACAGATATGAGTTTTCATAGTAATTTATTCGGCAGCTAAACACGACAGATATGGATTTTCATACAAACATTGCCAGACGAGTCGCATACATTTGACCAGTACGGCATTTTCGATTTATCTCGAAGAAGGTTGTCAGAAAAGTACTCTATATCCTCGTAATCCACGTATTAACTACCTACTTTTGAAGAATTACATATGTATTTAGTTTCCTGTCTTTCCAATAACTCCTGCTCTTCTAATTACACAACTACAAAACCTCTATCTGTAACAAAGAATCCAAAAACCCAAGATAATGATTCCTGCCATCAGTTCTCGAGACATTAAAACATACCATTTTAGGAATATGCTTATCAACCAAGGAAGCCCGCACAACGCGACCAATTTTGGCATTCAACCGATAGCCATCTGTCTCGATTTTTATTTATTCATTCGTATAATATTCGCCAGCTAGTTCGAATAAATTATTATTCGAAATCTATTTTATCTTGCGTATCTCGATGAGGAGATTGTGGTTTATTTATTCGGACTCTAGTCGCCCAAGTGATGGGAAATGTTTTTGAAATACAAGTAAGGAATTTTTAGCATATTCGATTTATTGATTCTTTTTATATTTTGCCGATTCTTTTGATATTATCTTGCGTAGGATCAGGTTCAATGGCACTTATCGATAAAAATATTTATATTCTTCGCAAATATTTTTCTACATCAAAGATGACGCCGAATTTGGTTGTGAGGAGACCATGCAATGTAGTCGAATATTATGCAAACTAAAGCCAAAAATTCAACCAGTTTCGTCAACATACTATAATGCTGTTCCAATGCCAAAACATCAATTAACACCCCGCATTCCCAAGAGAAAGAAACTTTAAAATGTAACGAACATCCACCACCATTCAGCATAATGACGGCACACTGCATTCTCGGGACCTCTCCCGAACAAGAAAGTATCAAATATTAACCATCGGACACACCTGAAGCCAGACAGCCTGGCATGCATATGAAGAGGACAGATACACGACCACAAACTTACCCAAACGACCCCGAAAATACGTCCAAACTCCTATCCCGAAGCAAGAAGAGTCAATTTCGAATAATATTTCAATTTCGAAACGAGTCGAATAAAGTTGCAGCACTGCCTGAGATAGTATCATTTCGTACGTTAGCAAGAAACACATTTCAAGCGAAACATGGACGATGTTGGGGTCGAATCGAAACAAAGCGTTGTGACATCGAGATAAGAATCGATAGGCTCGCGAAACGTCGCGCCGAAACGCACCGAACAAATTATCGATTCATAAAAACATCGATTTTAAAATATTGCCGCGAGTTTATCGCGTCATTGTTCCGATAGGGTGGCCAGTATAATGTTAATAAGTCGCCAGCATTAAAAATTCTTTGCGTGTGTTGACTTTGTGCGCCCTTCGGATTCTTGTCGCTGTTTTAAGACGAAACTTTTTAGTGTTGCTAATTAATTATGTTATTGAATGGAAATTTAATTATTATTATATTTTAAATCTTGTTAATTGGGCTGGGCTTATGGAGACCGTATGGGTTCCTTAAGTAGATAGGTAGTTATGGCACTCAAGGAATTCATGTTATGGTGGTGTAAAATTAATTATGATCATTCAAACATACCTGCTACCAAGTTTGGTACTTTGTAGGATGTTTTACACACTTCAACGACACCTACAGACCGTTCACTATAACTTGTCCCTTGCCGTCATGTTGGCACCATTGGTTTTCAAGCTTAGTTTCAATACTGATAGAGTTCAAAATGGCGACGAGTTATAATGAACGCACTGTAAGTTAATTAAATACTTTGCCAATTGACATAGATCACCATTATTCTCTTGCCCTATCCTTATTTATTTGATATCGGTGCAACATGTCTTTTTCTTCCATACTTCTCTATCAGTCTTTCGGTAGTCGCTAAAGGGGGTCCTTCCTAGCCATATCATCATCTTTCACACATCTGCCAAATGACAGACTTTGAAATAAATAAATAAAAAGTACTTGGTCGACCGAGCTCTGCTCAGGTGAAAATAGAGAATGTTCATTTAATAGTAATTCCGTGCAGCCATGATAGTAGGTACTTACTAATTCCATGCCGCCATGATAGTAGGTACTTACTAATTCCATGCTGCCATGTCATTATTCTAAAGACATGGCAGCCATCTTGTTCTAAACTTTGGGTGACCGAGCTCCGCTCGGGTGAAAATACGGAGAAAACTAATTTTCCCAGATAATTATGAGACCTAGCTAGATCGATTTTTCGCCGCCTAAACCTATTGCAACTATGGCGGCATCTACAATCGCCACATGCAAACTACGCATCAAAGACCTGACGTCACACAACATCCTGACGTCACACAAATCCTGCATCGCGCAATTAGAGTTTACCGCGCGGTAGTTGCCCGCCAGACACGACACCCGTTTGGTCGGAGGATCCTCCCTTTTCTATGGTGGATGAGTGAACTCTACACCCTGTTCCTCATGCCCCTATACAACTTTCACCGAAATCGTTGGAGCCGTTTTCGAGAACGTGATTAAAAAAAAAATAAAAAAAATATATAAAAACATATTTTTAACAGTATTGGATTACCCAACTTTGTAATAAAAACCCAGGACCGTAACATGCATACTACTAAACAAATGAGCCTTAAAATAAATCCCTCAGTCCTCAGTTTAATGCGCAAGGATATGTGGTCAGTATATGGCCACCCTGCATGCGCCCGCGCAATCTCGCCCGTCCGTCATACAGTATCGCGCGATCGTCGCCCCACTGTGGCGCGACTAGCGAAATGAGCTTTTGTTTGTCACTTGCTATCGATGATTTTAATACAATGTATTGTTGTTGGAAAAAATATTTTATTCTGATATCTTTGAATGAGATCTGATGGAGAAAGTGAGTCTCAGAAACTATGTAGATGGCAGCACCTATCATCCGCAAACAACCAAAACCAATAATCTATCACTTTTTTTTTGCATACACTCAGAAAAGAAATACTGTTACTGTTAGCCTATATCATCCCACGGCTGGGCAAAGGCCTCCCCCATTACTTCCAGGGCTTACAATCTACATTAACCCTGGTCTTTTGTTTTGTTATTCATAAATTTTACCTCAATGTATCGCCGTAATCTAAAGATTACGGCGATACATTGAGGTAAAATGTGCCATGACGTCACGAGTATGTAGATTTTATACGTACTAGTGACGTATCGACCCCCACTCCCCAACATAAAATGCGTTTTATCTAAGTAATTTTGTATTAATATGATAAAGCAAAAAATACATGTCCAATATTTTTTTATTATCTAAATAACGGACTAATTTGATTTTTTTTCTTTTTACCCAGGCATCATGCCTATTCAATTAGTTCAAGAACCTACATATCACTGTCTACCCCCAAACAGTAACAGTAGCATGTTGTCCCACAAACTACAGAAAGGTAAACAGTATACATTAGCACATTAGACACCTGTTGCCACAATCAGATGGAGTTCCGCGTCCATAGCGCGCTATCTACGCTCATTATGGCCGCGACCCCTTCCCAGCAAGTAATGGACAGTGAATTGCAACATTATAGGAAAAGTCTTTGAAATGTAGGTCTACGGAACTCAGTTTTTAAACCATCTATTACATATGTTACGTGCTGGATTATATTCGAACGCAATGAGAAATGTTACAAATTGAAACACAAACTCAAAGCAATTATTTCAAATACACCAATTACAGGTACTTTTGAATTGTCAAGGGGTCGGTCAGTCAGAAAGAAGCTAATTGCCCATTCCAAAGCGTAGTAGGTACCTATGGAAAAGAACGGGCAAGAAACTCCACGGACACTCTTTTTATAAATCAGAATATTTTTACAAAATATTGGTTACATCATTCATGTTGAAATTATACATGTGAGAACAAAGTAGAAAGACGTGCAAGTTAAAAGTGAAAGCGTCCGTAATAAAAATATAAAAACAAAACCAATTCAAAAATTAAAATAAGCCATAGCAACGTCATCTCTTGAAGACCAGTCCACTCGTTCACGAACATGACGCATGGATCAGCATCATTTAACTAGCTCCACCTTTTTGAAGGGAACTTAATGATCCAATGATGTTTTTATTAACAAACTAAAAATGTTTTATTTCTTTTTCTTGGTTTGCAATTCGCTGTTAACGAACATTTAGTCAACGCAAAGTATTTGTTACTAAATGTATACATGTGGAACCTGGTAATTAGCAAATTTTCCTACCTATGAATGATTTTAATTGTGTTATTAGTATGTAAGCTTTCTGTAAAATAAAAGAAATAAATAAATATAAACACAAATGAATTGAATAAACTAAAAACTTCTCAAATCCTTTTGCGAAACCAACTGATCAATCACATCATGAGGTCATCCACCATATTGTATTTTCTGTATAGGCTTTTCTAGGCTATATTGTGAGTCAGGCAAGATAAATCAATAAGGGTCATACTATAAAAACATAGACACTTATTCAAAATGTGTCTCATGCCCCGTGTTATTTCAAACTCCACTTGTTTATTAGAAAAATTAAATTCAAAACCTATCTTTATTTTACCGCAGTCAGGTAAAAATTGCGGTTTCCTTTCATTTAGAATCAATTCACAATCGAAGGTCGTTGAAGTAATCAAATAGTTTTACGAATCGATGATGTTTACTGATAAAAAGACCTGATTTTGCAACAGTATGTTATCAGAATAGAAGTAGGATTAATCTCTAGTAATAAAATTTTAATCACCTCAACCTCATGACCCACGGAATACATTTAAGAGCTTTTTGAAAGATACCACGATAGTATAGGCTACCTCGTATTTGTTGTACCACTTTTGACAACAATTCCCAGTTAATTGATACTTGACGAAATTTGAAACTGTCACAAAGAGAAATAGATCTTGTAACTTGCACGTTGTGAAGTGGTAGGTGCATTAGTGAGAATTGAGGAATAAATATTGATATAAATATAAAGATATACATTTTACAAACTTTAAATATAATATATACACCTAATTATATATAAAAATAAACACAAATACACATAAATATACTAAAACAACTAAAACAATCAATGAGAAAACATTACTGTTGTGATGATACTGTCAGCTTCTTGCGAATGTGCTCGCGAACTTTTACTTTAAAAGATAATCGGTTTTCGAAATGTGTTTTTAATTTAACTAGTGGCCGCCCAGAGGTCGAAATTCGACCATAATTCATTAAAATGTTAAGTACATACTAATTCCATGCTGCCATGTGATGATCCAAAGGTCAAACGCAAGGTTGTGTTTTTTTATTAATTTAATTTATTTTTGATATATTATATAAAAATATTAGCTTTCTGCACTCCTTCTCCATATAAAATTTAACTGTGCCAAATTTCATACTCCTCCGTTCGCGGTAATTTTCGTAAAAAGGGGTACAAAGTTTTTTCTTCACGTATTAATACAATAATATGAAGGAAATACCTAAATTATCGCGCGAACCGACCAGTCTTTATTCCGCCCATCTCATTCATTAGCGCCAAAAGATCGATGCACCCTTAAGCAGATAAATATCCGGGATTTAGGCTGGCAGTAGATACTACTGAAAATTTCACCATGAGAAGCTTTTCTTATAAACAAACATCACCATTTTCTCATGCTTATTACTCAATTTTAAACACGTTTAGTGAAATTCTATATAAATATAATATTCTGCTTGCCTTATCAAGAGGTCGTGCGGTGAGGCCTCACTTCTAGGAACCAACAAATCTTCAGGCTCTCCCAAACCTACAGACTCCCTAGGATGAGCGTAACGGAAAATGAACTTTAGATAGTGGTGTTAAGAGAGGATTTGTGTGGTTTCTTGGCAAAGTTTGTGTGCAACGGCCGCGTGTTACACAGTAGCTTTATAAAATATGTTTGATATTTTAATTCGACAAAGTAGAGCTGCATGGTTACTATCAAAGTTAAAGCTGCAGAGTCTATTTTGGCTTTATGTATTGGCTTTAATAATATCAATTTATTAATTTAATTTTTATTAGTTTTGCTTTATCAAATGGATCTATTTTGGTAATATGCCCGAGAATCGGTTGGCTAGAACTGGGAAAAGGCAAAAACTGAAGGGTTTTTAGAGTTCACTCAATAAGAATCAGTCCCCCAGGGTATGAAAATTTTATGAGGAGTATAATTTATACAAGAGTTAACTTTTTGTATTGTTTTTTATTCGTTTAAAATATGAAAATAGTGTTTATATTTGAAATATATGCCAAAAATTCATGGAGGTCGAGATAAGATAGCCCTTTAGAACCTACGTATATATAGTACTTTCTAAAATTTTCACACGAACATTCACATCGGTGTAACGCGCGTCCGTTATCGCGATATCGCCGCGCGGGGTGGCCGCGCGTCGCGCGATCCTCCGCCGCGATTACACGCGGTACGCGCGCGATATTTAGCAGAATGACACGACAATGTCGCGTCGTGGGTAGCTGTTTATTGTGTCGTGAATGGACGGCCTTATATCGTATGCTTGTGTTGAATATATAATAAATTAAATTATGTATTTTATGGTCGGGCTATATTTTGTTTCAAAAAGTTTGTATTATTTTGATCTTGAGTTTGATTTAGGACTAAGCTTTTGTTTGTCATCATGCTCATTATTCATATACAGGAGTGATAGCCTAGTGGTGTGGCCGTCGGACTGCCAAGTCATAGGTCTCGAGCTCGACCCCAAGGCACGCACCTCTGGGTCGACGGCGCGTTGTGTTCCACGCGCGCCTAAAGGATTGTCAGCACCAACTGACGGGGTCCGAAAGGGCCAATGCCTGCCAGGGTTGCGAGTTTGTCCAAAAGGGATATCGCGGCCCCGGCACACAGGCAACGGAAGGAACACGGGTGGGTTTTAGTCAGTAAAAGTCTGACACGCCCTCTCGCTCCACCCAGAGCGGGAGAAGTTATTTGATAATTTCCAACCCTCAAAAAAAAAAACTTTTTTTTTTTTTAAATCCTCTGACTTTTCGGATTCATTTACGTATTGTATAATTATCATTTGCTTCAAAAAAGGTGAAGGAAAACATAGTGAGGAAACCGGCATGCCTTAGAGATATTTGTCGTCAGCATACGAAGCCAAGTCAGAGACCCATGGGTGGCTTTAAAACTCTGACACCAGATTATTCACTAACCACACGAAAAGAAGAAGACGATACATATATTTTGAATGGTTAATAAAAACGTTAATTACCTTAAAACTGCGTAAGAAATACCAGTTAAAATCCGTGATTCAAATCACAAAAGATTAAAAGTTAAAATATTTATCTCACAATACATAACCAGTTATAACAACAAAGTACGCCGTACCGCAGCAAATTTATTAATTCATTATTCACCATTAAAAAATTCAAAAGGTGTTGAAGTATTTCTTAAACAATATCATATTTTCTGCCGCCTACAGATGTTTCACGAATATACCAGCCATCAGTGTTGTATTGGTTATAACTAGCACATTATGACTATCAAAATACATCTATCACCGTATCATATTTCAAAAGCATTATATTTTCCCGTCTTCAACACCCATTCTAAATAAAATTTATTAAATTAGAACATAATTCAATATTTTATTGAGCAAAATTCGATGTGATTGTGATCAGAGTCGTAATCTATGTGGCAATCGTAACAGATACATAGGCCGTATTTACATAAAATGTATATTTATATGCTTATGTTTTTCGGCGTGTGAATGGGCGGGCCCTAGGAACCCAGGTGATCCGGTAAACTAGAAGATTTGCAGGCATATGTGAGAAATATAAAATAATCTAAAGCCAGAGTAATCTAAAATCAGACTTTGGGTTTAAATCGTCAAATTTCGGCGATTTTTCTCAGATCAAGATAATTGACGGATTAGGGACTCACTGAATCATTTCTTAATTAATTAATTTGGAAGACTAAATCTGGTGGACTAGACTGGTAATATCAAAAAGACGCATCTCTAACTAAAATCTATGTGTCACGATATCTTAATTCCTAACGCCTTGAAACTGTTAATTTTTTATCAGTTTTATTTTCTCTTCATCATCATCCAGATTATCCATTGCTAAACTGTGTCATCAATTCCTAATTATATTGTTGGTAATAAAATTGCTGTTGAAAATGTTAAAATAACTAATTTAATAAATTAATATCTTGAGCACAATGTACTCATTCAAAAGCGAACAAAATCTAACAACAAGAAAAAATCAAATTAGTCCAGACCACAGACAAACAAAATGGTCAGCAAGATTGAAATAATTTATACAGGGTGGCGATTTAGACACCTGCATCCGTCAAGGGGGTGATTCTACCTGTCATACTAAACAATTTTCACCATGAAACTCATATCCCATTCGTGAAAAAAAAACCAAATACCTATACAACAGTAGACAGACTATTCCGATTCATGTATGAAAAGTTTGTTTTACGAATCGCATAATATATATTTCATAGCGAAAGTTGTATATTATGACAGATAGAATCACCTCCTTGACGGATGCAGGTCACTAAATCGCCACCCTGTATGTTCAAGAAGGTTGTACTCATCACTATAGCTCCCATATTCAAATTTACCCCCATACAATTGTATCATCCTTAGACCCAAAATCCTATTTCAGACATTGTCACCTCTATGTTCAAATCGGAAGCCGGATCACAGACTCGGTTAACCCCTACAAAGCTCTTGTTAGCGGACAATTTAGCGATAGTACGCGCAGCCAACCGACGGGTAGATACTCCGTCTCATTAGCCAGGGTTTAGAACGCGTTCGACAGGTTAAATTAGCAAGTGCATCATAATCTATGAGGTTCGCTCTGGTGCAACGGAGACAATTATCGCTGAGGAAGTAAGTAATGTATGTGTGCTGTTGGCGTTCTTATTTGAATAAAAGTGGAAACTGTTTAATTACTTAAAATGATAGGAAATATAATCATATCTTCATTTTCCTATCAGCCGACTGCTGGACATCGGCCTTCACCATATTTTTTTCCGAAAAATTCTCATAAATTACTTTCATCCTGTGTAAACGAATTTAAATCATTGCCAACGGCACCAGATAGTTTGTCATATAAAAGGGGGACATCTACCGACGACGTGCTGACTGACTTCATTTGATTGCCCACTTCTTCTTTGCGTGTGGTTAGGGACTAACCTGGTGTCAGAGTTTTAAAGCCGCCCATGGGCCTCTGACTTGGCTTGGCATGCCGTCGAGAAATATCTCTCAGCCATGCCGGTTTCCTCACGATGTTTTCCTTCACCGTTTTAAAAGCAAGTGATAATTATATAATACGCACATGAATCCGAAAAGTCAGAGTTGCGTGCCTTGGGTTCGAGCTCGAGACCTATGACTTGGCAGTCCAACGGTCACACCACGAAGCTATCACTGCCTCATTTGTTATCATTGCCCACTAATCCATACTCAAATCTAATTTCATATCAAAATTCCCTTTTCTCATCGTTCAAAACAAATCAAATCTTCCGGGTTCTGACACAGCTAACAACGCAGAATTTGCTCCAATACACGTTAGCAATTTGTAGTGCTAGCTACCAGGGTTCTAGCAGTAGTAAGTAATGCACAGCCACATGCATCACGCACATAGATCGAGCAGTTATCGGCGGCTGCGCCGATAGCGCGGCGTGCGCTCGAACGATAAGGCTCGCTCGACTCGCCTATATTTCACACCACACTGGTTGACTGGTCCAAGTGGAACGGAATATGGAGTAGAAAAGTTTTGAGTCAACTGGAATGGTGACTCTCATCGATAGAGGAAAATAGTAGTAGATGAAGACAGAAATCACACTGAAAGCAGTTTGCATTAATTTTTAATTTTACTTTGTTTTATTATTGTTTTTTTATTTTTTATTTATGTTTAGTGTGTTTTTAGTTTAATTTGTGATTTCCTGTGCGAGTCTCAATAAATACTTTTTCTTTCTTTCTTTCTTTGGGATATTAATTTTGATTATCCTATACTATTACACGAACAATATTTGTATATATATATATATATAATCACGTTATGGAAAACAGCTCTAAGAATTTCGATGAAAGTTGCAATGGCGAAAAATCGATTTACTCGTAGCTAGGTCTCATATCTGGGAAAATTCGTTTTCTCCGTATTTTCACCCGAGTAGAGCTCGGTCGCCCAAAGTTTAGAACAAGATGGTTACCATAGAATAATGACATGGCAGCGTGGAATTAGTAAGTACCGACTATCATGGCGGCGTGGAATTAGCAAGTACTATACATGGAATTAGTATGAACTTTCTTATACTAATAAATAAGCATTCTCTATTTTCACCAGAGCAGGGCTCGGTCGCCCAGGTACTAACATCTGATATGGAGGACGATATTTAGGGCCTTACAGCGAGTCAATAGTTCCGAGGTCTAAATTACTGCCAATAACGTAATTTTAATCTTATTTTAACCAGAGTGAACAGTCCTCCGATTTTCAAAAGTTTGAATCTAGCTTATCTTAAGTCAAATAGTTAGTAACTAAATCTTAAATTCATCATCGTTTTTATCTTTTGCTCTACCATGTTAATCCTACAGCATCATTGCCAACCTCCCCGCCACGTTTCCCCAACTTGTGCCACACAACGCGACGGCGACGAGTAATAAAACGATTTAATATCCACTTCCGAACGCTCTGTGCACCCTGCCTCGTAAACCTAACGGTCCACTACTTAGGTTATAAAATTAATAACCACATTTAAATAACCGCTATAGATCGGGTGTGTTTGTGATGCGAGTTTGTATTTGAAGGAGTAGGTTTTTAGAGTGTAAGAGCATCAATGTCTTTGGGGAGTGTCTTTTTAGAGTGAGCAGGAGCATCGATTTGTTTAAAAAAAGTTTGGTTGTTTTGAATTTTTTGAAAATGAAGTATTGTAGACACAGGTTCAAGTAAAAAGTAGCGTCTGTTTTGTTTTCTCTAAGCAGCCAATTTTTCCTGTCATTTGATATTTTGTGGATCAAAGTATTATCATCGTCATCAATCACCTATAACTATTAATACCATCTCACTCTTGAGTCGAGTACCTACAGCAAGACTAAAGTTGGGAATCTAGCTTGTGAGCTTCCCGATTAATCGTCAGAAACAGTTTGTTAAGCTCCCATAAAAATAGGTATAAAATAGCAACTGTGTACGAAATGTTTCTGAAAATTACAGGAGTATAAACCGCGACAATGTCGTATGAAGAAATGCCATAACTTCACTATCAATTTCCATCACAGCAGATCATTTTCTTTTTTTTTTCGTCTCAAATACCGACCATCCAATATCGATAAAACACGAAACCAGCAATCAGCTATAAACTCCTCCAGACTTTAAAACATGCACTTCATATCAATTTCTTTCAAACGCTCCGATCCGTTTACGGCTCGTACATTATCTGCGTGAATCGGACCGGCGCGGCGCGACATATAGCGCGGTGTCGCTCGTTATCGCGCGGCTGCACTCCCGATATCGCGCGAATAGGGTTGCTGCCGCGAAAATAAACTAAATAAATGTTCTTGATTCGTGAATGTTGTGGCTTTATGCTGTTTTTGGGGTTAGGGGTGGTCTAAATTCGCTTTTTGTGGGGTTTGGTTAATAGAGATTTATCTGTATTAAATATCCATGATTGATAGGTAGAGAATGGTCAACGTTTATGTACGGATGAATGAGGATGAATCTCCTAACTTATTAAAAAGAGATTCTTTAAGCATGTCACTTACAATCACTTCAAGGTCAACTCAAGGTTCAGGTCATCAAAGTTGACTGGTAGAAAATGCCTATGGCACTAAGTCCGCCTCTGTACATTTGTGTGTAAAGTGTTAAATAAATAAATCACTTAACTATCGGATTCTCTACATCAGCCACAAAATGATACACAAAAAGAAAGATTAAAAAATAAATAAAAACAATACATTTACTTAGGACAGACGAAAAGGCACACAGCATTTTGTGCAAATGAAAACAACAACAACCAACAACTCACTAACTTACCAGTTCTTTGCATACTAATAAAAAATATCCATAAAAGTGCATTTCGACATCGCCTTTACAATTTTCACCCACAAAACAAACACTATCTTAGGTATCCACAAATCTTTATCAAAATTCATAGAGTAGTGCAGAGAATCACAAAACCCAAGAGATACAATGTTCGCCTGCGATACGGCGGGTGTTTGAAGGCGATAACGGGTGCTCCGCTTGGACGCCTCGCCCCCCGCGTACGAACACCATGCTGTAGCGAAAACAAGGACATGTGCATAAAATATAAGATTGACATGCGACAGTGGTTTGACAAGATGATGTTCTTGAATCTATGGACGGAGAGCATGTTTACCGAGGTCCTTTGAAACACTGATGTCATGCCCGATGACCCGATGACCACTTGCTTTCACGGACTCCACCGCGACGGAGTTTGTCCATGGAGTTTATATTTGTTAATAAGAATGGTAATAAACCATTGCCCCCTTTTAATTTTTTTGCACCCCAAACACAGTGCAAACTGTGCAAGTGTGTAGGGTATAGAAATAAAAGATGCATACAAAATTCAACAGTTAGTAATATGAATTAGAAAGATTTTTGACACCAACGTTAAAATCCAAACCTTATGATATTTTTCTAGAAATATGCAAAAATACCGTTGAAACAAATTCTAAACAATTCGAGATAACATCAGTAGGCAAAAAATGTCAACTTGCAAATATCTTAAAAATCAACTTAGAATGTCCCATTAAACATCGGAAATCGTAGTCACAGCTCGGACGGCTGCGTCCAACAGATGCAGCGTCTTGCGACCCAGGGCGGGCGGGAGTTATCGCGACCTATCAACCCGCCCAAGTATTCAAAACATGTCCATGATTTCATACTTAATCTTATCGGTATATCTTGTAGACTGACTCATCTTTAATCTTTTATGACATGAATTATATTCTATTATTTTTTAAAGGCAATTTCTATGTCAATAACAGACATATTGTACTCGAAAAATACGCTATTAACTATCCCAAAATAAACTACATTTAATACACAAGATATCTTAAAAATCAACTTAGCATGTCCCATTAAATATCTCAAATCGTAGTCACAGGTCGGACGGCTGCGTCTAACAGATGCAGTGTCTTGCGTCGCAGGGCGGGCGGGAGTTATCGCGCGCGCCCAGCCGGTATCGCCGCCTATCAGCCCGCCCCAGCCGCTTTAACTTTTCTAACGCGATGTGTGAATGTTTTCATGTTTATTTTGTAAAAAATTTGGATGTTAATCTTGAGTTGAGCTGAATATTTAAGTGGTTTTGAATTGTATTGTGTAACTTTTTAATCATTTTGGGAGATTTATTTCTATAGATTGGGATCGCGTTAGACTACTATTGCGAGTTTATGTTAGTGTGTATGTATGCAATTTTATTGTATTTTTTTTTGTTTTTTTTATGGATCATGTGATCTGCAATAAAGATTTTTATTCATTTATTTAATAATTATACCGCTTGTAATATTTTCTTTCTGACAGCAGTTTTGATGAGAGATTTGAAAACCCAAACATATTTTTTAAATCATATGGCGCAGACTTTACACACAATTTAAATTCCCCTTCTCTCCTTTGTCAGATGCATTAATTTCATTCAGTAACAAACTATAAACAGGATCATAACAATTGATCACCTATCGCAAAAACTAAGAATAGTAGGTAACTATAGCAAACCGACATCTCTGCTCACATCTCAATTGTGAAACAATGATATCTATTGCAACAAAAGTCCACAACTAAGAACCAACCTAGAAACAATACCAACAAAATCTAAAATCCACTGCAATTGTATTAAATATCAATTCTTAACACCAATACAAAAAGACATAAGACCAACAACGTCCCAATCGAAATTTAATTGAAATGCCTTCAAGATAAGGTATGAAGTCGTTTGAAAGATAAACGCAAGATATTTATTAGACAAAGGTTGGAAGTACGCCCTCGCAGTGCTTAAGAGCTTGCATGCAAGACAATTATCTTTATTAAGCTAAATACGTGCAAAACTTGCCTTCAGGCGCGTTCCTGTGTGGGCTAGAATTGGTTTGATAATATCATCAGAATAGCAGATATAGAAACAAAATACAAGTAGAAAAAGCGAGCTTACTCAAAATTGAGTTCTCTCAAGATCAAACCTTTGAGTGATAGAGATACTCGTACATAGCATCCTAACTATATAATATTATAAATGCAAAAAGTGAGTTTGTTTTTTTGTTACGCTTTCACGCTAAAACGGCTAAACGGATTTGGATGAAATTTGGCACACGGGTAGACCATGACCTGGAATATGACATAGGATACTTTTTATCTTTATATTCCCACGGGATCGAGTCTTATGCGGGTGAAACCGCGGGGGGCGTAGTTATGCACAAAAGCGAAGTATGCATTTAGTTTAGATTGTACAGTACAAAAAATACGTCAATGAACTGTTGGCGAAAGGAGTCTGAATATATGAAGATCAAATTGATACGAAACGCTACTTTTTTTAAGATATTTTGAATGATGAATCATTGCCGTATTTTGTGATACGGCAATGAGAGGCCTGCCGTATGCCGTATTTTCTAAAATAAAATCGTGGATTGCCGTATAATACGGCAATTACCGTATCAATAACAACGCTGACTTTAAAGCACTTAAGATACCCTCTTCCCCTCCCCATATAAGTTATAAAAAATGATATAATTTGTTAGCAGAAACTACGCTTTTTTCCGTTATCTCTAAGTTAATTATAATTAAGTTTCGTAGCAATGCACCCGCGGGCATACCATATGACGATAATGTGCTCTGTATGCTTCAGAAGGATAACGCTTGTAGGTGTATCACGCTTGGTCTTGTGTGGTATGACCAGAAAGATAGCAGTTATCATTTCGTGACTAAACGCAGGCTGAAAAGGAAGCTTCAAGGTAAGCGTGTGCTGAGACGCAAGTGACGCAGGTTCACGCAACGCAGGGCAGAGCAGATTTTGTAATGCATGGATGTACTGACAGCTGCGTACGCTTCGGCGCAGACATGTATCTGTCCTGCTCTGCGTCTCGTTGTAGTGCTGGCACAGATTTCTGCGCGACGCGTGCAGGTCGTCACTTGTTTTTTTAACACTGATTCGTAATTTTGTTTCAATAACAGATTGTTTGTACTAGCTAGGACGCGAATGTGTCTGTGTAGCTGCGTCGCAGCATACGCTTGCGGCCTATGTCTGCATCGCCTGCCCTACCCTGCAAAATCTGTACTGTGCTGCGTTACCAGCGACCCAGCATACGCTTAGCCTAATTATCCATAACAGATTTCAGACGATAAATCCGTAATAAGTGGCAATTAATCACTTTAAATTAAACGATATGTTACTAGGACGATTAATAGAGGTAACACCTATTCGGTATATCGCTTAAATGCCTGAGCAGTCAGTTTTTGTTAGATCTGACTCCAAAGACCACCATCTTTATAACCGAGACAGCGAGTACTGCCTTAAAATATAGTTAACTGCCTCTGTCTATTGGTCTATTTTGAAAATAGATCAATAAACGTGGAGATGGACAGGCCACATGTTAAGAGGCATCCAAGACAAGTGGAGTAAATTTGTGACTGAATGGTGCCCCAGGGATGGCAAAAAGAACAGGGGAAGACAATATAAGAGATGGAAGAGGAACTGAAGCTTACAGCGGGTCCAAATTGGAGAAGAGTTGCGAGAGATAGGATTCAGTGGAAGTTGTTAGAGGAGGCCTTTGCCAAAAGGCACACTGAACTAAGAGACATTCTGTAAACTAAGGAAAAATACCACAACACAAAGATGTTCAGAATAGAAAGGGCTTATTATTAACTGCGTCTGTGGTCTAGGGCTTAGACCACCTGTCTCAGACCCCGACGTCCCGGGTTCGATTCCCAGTTCTGCTCGGTTTGGTTGGTGGTAGAACTTGTTCCAAGCCCGCCTGGCTAGCTACCACCATCTTATCTAAGTCTGTCGCCATAACAACAATGTTAACAGCATTGTTTTGTATCGGCAGTCAGAGGTAAGATAGCCAGTTCCTCTGTGGTTGAGGATTCTGGGTGAAGCTCGCTTCCACCTTCGGCCTGATCATCACTGACCATCAGGTGAGATGCAGGCCAAGAGCATCCCCGTTG
The DNA here is from genome assembly GCA_947364205.1 of Agrochola lota. Classification (NCBI taxonomy): domain Eukaryota; kingdom Metazoa; phylum Arthropoda; class Insecta; order Lepidoptera; family Noctuidae; genus Agrochola; species Agrochola lota. The sequence goes on along the minus strand of OX376225.1, from coordinate 3,032,602 downwards.
CGGTTAAAAAAAAAATAGTTTTCTTTGTAAATTCTAGGCAGTCGAGCCTTATATGAAAGTAAGTATACCCTTTTGTCATAGCTTTAAAACTGCATACGAAACTTGGGGATTTTTATCAATGTTATAATATAATAATAATAATAATACCAGCCTGTTACTGTCCCACTGCAGGGCAAAGGCCTCTTCTCATACAGAGAAGGCACGAGCATTGATAACCACGCTTGCTCAAGACGGGTTGGCGATTTCAGAATTATATTAACTACTATAAGTCCAGGTTTCCTCACGATGTTTTCCTTCACCGATGTCAGTAATGTCCAAGACAAACTCAGAAAGTACATATGAATTGAAAAAGTCACATTGGTACTTGCCCGGATTTGAACCCACAACCTCGTGCATGAGAGGCGAGGCCTTAACCACTGGGCCATCACGACATAATCAACGTTACTTAAAATTAATTAAAGGTCTTCTTAACCATAACTACATTTTTGATATTTTAAAGTCTCTTAATTTTAAGCAACATTTATAAATAACATAAGGCATGTTTTTGTCGATGGGTTAGGCAGAGATGTACCTATAGCAGACCCAAATTTATAAAAAAAAAAATATCGCATTATACAAAAAGATCCATAAATTGTTAGTAACATGTTTGCACTTAAATCACTATTGTTAGTAACTTAAACTAAAGACAAATTTTTCAGAAGACCACCTAACATCTAGACACAACGAGAAATGGTAATGGTCTAACTATGTTATAAGTCTTCACACAAATTGCCTTATGGCGAAGGAAATGTCTGCCGCCACAGCCTTCAGGAAAAATAAAATAATCAAATAAATCCCAAGAATATTTTTCTTCTAATTTAAGTATTCCTTCTAATAAATTAAACTGAATTTCAGAACACTAGGCACAGTACACCTATATCTCACCGCCTCCAGTACAAATGGCAGCGATACATTAAACATCAGTAACTCAACAAGTGTACACAGCACACAGTACACAGTAGCACAATATTAGACAATCTACAATACGAAAAACACTAATAATTCCGAGTTTTAGTTTGTTTGGTAACCGACGCGGTTTTAGGTTATACACAGGTTTAGTTAGTGACTGGAAGTGGCAGTGTTATGTAGGTACGCTCATAAGTCGCTACGGAGGAGAGTGAGGGGCAGTTAAAACAGCATCTTGAAAACTGTAGCCGAGAGCTTCGGCTCTCCGATTATACAGCAGTTTGTGCGGAGGTTGATTTTTACTAACACTAGGCAATAAGTAATTTTTTGTATGTTACTAACACTATCTGAATATTTGTGTCCGAAATAAAGCTATTCTTTTCTATGCTTTAAGTTCAGCTTGTGGTGTAGTAGCAATAATATTCGATGTGCCGGACTCATTTAATGAGAAATGCGCTGATTAATATGAGCTGCTAATCCCCCTTTGCAAGAGACATAACGGTTGACAACCCGGTATGATATTCGTCGCCTGTCCCTCAGTGTCTTGGCCAATTTTAGACTTGCCTTTATTTTAACTACTTGTTACAACATGATGACTGTTTGACGCTTACGTAATAGTACCTGAGACTGACTGCTTCTGCCTCTATGCACGTGGAGTCATCCAAACTTGCCTGCACCGTACCTGGTTCGAACTTGCGAGAAATCAATCTAGTATGATTTTCTATCGGCTCAAATGCCTTTGTTATCTATCGAACATATTTCTAACCACAGAACAGATAAAAGAGGTTTTCAGGCAAAAATTTGAGGCCACATCCAGCGCCCTACCTCCTGACGCTACGTGCCGTATCTCGAGGCAGGCTCACGCGCTGCTAACGATTTATTTAGTAACGCAGTAACGACGTTTGTTCTGCCAGCGCCACACGTCAAGGCTTAGTTGCGTTTTTATCACGAGATAACATGAACAGTATGTCAGCTTTTGTGAAGGTTGGTTTTTGAGGTCTTAAGGTCTATCTGAGAGGTGAATTTTAAAAAAAAAAATCAAGGGACTTTGTTTTTTAGATGTCCCTTCACCAGTTTAAGAACCTCACTCAAGATTCAAGCATTACTTAAAACTAGTTTCGGCCAATCAAATAGTTGAAAACTGTTGTTATGAGATGTGATGATGCCTTTGTTGTCAGTCAGTTAAAGAGTCTTCGGCCGCAAAGTTGGTCAGCAATAAATATGAACCCACGTGCATTGACAAAAAATGGATAGAATTGTCACAAAATAACTATCACAAGACCAACCTCTAATTTTAAATGAAGCCATAATGTAAAAGTCGATCCACTTTCATCTATAAAATATTAGTAATATATTTTTAAGGCGTATTAAAAAGTAAATGAGTTCCTGTAATCTCCAAGTCTGGCTTGAAGTCACGGCTTCAACTCTGAAGGCTTTGTAAAGACAAACTTTAAGTTAAGACACGCGGCTTTTAAATAAAGTCATTTCGTAATATAAATTAAACATTTTCACGGAGACCTTTGATGGAATATTTGTTAGATAATTGCAGGGCAAAGGAATCCACTCATACGGAGAACGGCTATTCGTCAAATCATTTATTTTTCGCCAATATGTATAATAATAGTAGGGGTATAGATGTTATACATGTTTTGCTAATGTTCTCCATGCTCTGTCGTCACTTGGGCATGCAACATTTTACACATAAATTACAACCTACTATCAAAATACCATGTAACAACAAATATTACAACCTGACCCTGTTCCCGGTACCGGTGGGCTAATATGTTTTATATTATTAAATGTTTTTGTTTTTATAAAAATATTTAAAAATGTAAATTAAATGTATATAAATGAAATAAAGGAATTAATAATTTAATAATTACAAAATTATTAAATTGAAAAATCATTTTGACCATTTCATTTTTCAATGTCAAGAAGTGTCTAGTAGTCAATAATGAAATAAATGTCATAGTAAATAGTGATTAAATAAATAAAAGTCCGAGATAAATAATAATTGTGAGTTAAACTTGTCATTTGTATTATTGAATATCTGATTAATTTTATTGGCCATAAGGATTCTCTTTTAGATACTCCTTCACACTGTAATACACTTTATCAGTTACAAACACCACAACCATGCTGGCTCCATACGTGTTAGTGACTTCAAACCATTGCGTCTCCGAAGAAAGTTAAAGTTAACCGAAGTTACTCGTCTTATAAATAAAATGTTGACTTGACAACATAACATAACAGCACGCCACTAATCTCTGAAGATTAAGGCAAGGCAGTACCCTATTGTACCTACGGCTATATCAAGGTATAAGATTCCAGTATAAGCTGACCTTGCATTGTATAGGATTTCGATACAATGCGAGGTCAGCTGATACTGGAATGTTATAGCTTGATGTGTAGCCAAATTCAAATTCAAAACATTTTATTTCACATAAACCTACATGGGCACTTATGAAACGTCAGAAGCTGGGTGCACGGTTCCAATTGCTCGTTTCCTATGGAGAAGAGCCGTGTGTACACTCATATTTCGGCAGTATGTTTAAGTCCCATGTAGTAGGGGCAAGCCTATTGCCAATACGACACAAATCCAGACTCCTAAAAGTTGATAAACTTCAGAAAAACAAGATTTTTATTAATATTTTGTCTACAGTTTCCCACCTCCAATCCCACTTTCCTCTCGTCTCTGTAATTTTGAGATTCTGATTTTTTTATAAGCGTCCAGTTCATCCTACCAACTCCTTTAGAAGCAACCACGAAGTTATTTGAAAAAATCTCTAGCTACATAAAACAACATATTCCTCTCCTATCAATTTCCTCACAAACCAAATAACTAACAGTGTACCCACTCAGTTTGACAGCCTGCATGTTAAGCAATTGACACGTTATCGGCATTAACATAAGAATCCAGTGCAATCAACACTTAATGTTAATTGGAGTGAGTGTCGTGTCAAGCTCATCGCAATTTGTTGAGACGCACTTTCTTTTTTTTTTTTTTTTTTGTGGCGGCTGTTAAGGGGAAGACGATTGATTTGTTTCTGAAAGGAGTATTTGTATTGAATTTATATTTTGTCTGACTTTCTTTGGTCAGGCTATTTATTTGAATATTATAATTATTTATTTATTTCATTAACAATTTTTGCATTGTATCGAAATGCAATTAATTTTATCAACTAATATAACATGAATACATATAAATAAATTAAAAATACATATAAATTATTCAAAAAATATTGCAAATCCATGGTTCTGCAGTTTTATCAAAAATAAACATCAATATTATTTAGGTACATTAACACCAAAAATGTCAAGAAAAGAAAAACAGATTATCATTTCATTAAATTTGGGCTTAGTTCTGCTAAAACTTGGACTTAGGTCTGCCAAAATTTGCCAACCCGAAACCTCATAAAAATTAATTTAAAATTACGTCAAACTAATATGTTGACGTCAATATTTCAAACGATGTGGTATATTACTATACAGCAAAAACAGTCCAATATACATCCAAAAAATATGCTAAGAATAAATTTAAAATTAATAAGCATTAAGTATCCAAAATCATTACTTCGGAAAATGCGGAAATTTTGATGTGGGTTGGTTCCCTTGGCTGAACTAAGCTCAATTATAATTGTGATTATATCCCATTTTAAGAAAATTTGTACATGAAACTAACATATTTTAATTTGTTTTCAGGTAAGTAAAACAAGAGACGAGACGAATCAAACCATGTAAGGTTAATTGTTTTTTAAGATAAAATTCAATACATGTTTACTTCACTTGCAATTTGCAAAGTGTATTAAAAAAATTGCGGTGACAATATAGCGGCCTTCTGAAATGTTAATATTTTTTATAAAACATTTAGTCTGATTTATTTCTAGTATTTGAAACTATTTGATTTCTAGCTTCATAAGACTGACTGATTCCTTGACAATCCAAAAATGCCTGTAAATGGTTTAAGTGAAATAAATGCTTTGATTTTAAGTTTGATATAAAACTACATACCTTGTACCCAAAAAGTTAGCAGTTTAGTCGATCTCATAATAAAATATAATGTATTCTTGTTCTTAAAACTCTCCCCAATTTTTTTATGGGTTAAAAATCACATTCATCTTAAACTTAAACTGTAACAAACCTTCCATAAAACCATAACTCAAATACAAACAAAGCCTCCAGTAACCAGTTACCACGAAATTAAAAGGTGTTAGTATCCGCCCGCCCTGATGGTATCGCCGCCCGCCCAGCTCTAATTGAATATATATCGACTCAGGTACGCTTGCTAATGGGCTGATAGTGCGCGCTTTATCTTCTGTATAGTTGTAGTTGTAATATGGAAGGTAGTTTTGAAGCTTTCTTATGGCTTTTGAAATGGGAAAGAGAAAAGTGGGCCCTGCGTTGGTTGCAGACTTGCTTGTTCTATGATATTGAAATGCAATCATTGTGTGGCTGTCATTTGTAGATCTTTGACAGTCGTTACGGGTAGTAAGATGCCAAAAGCTTACAACCAGCCTAACAAAGTTACTTGGTTACTTAATTAGTAACTGGGTTGTGGAGGTCAGATAGGCAGTCAATTAATCCTAGCCTTTTCCCAACTATGTTGGAGTCGGCTTCCAGTCTGACCGGATGCAGCTGAATACCAGTATTTTACATGGAGCGAGTGCCTATCTGACCTCCACAACCCAGTTACTCAGTAATACGATAGCCCTTGGTAAGACTGATTGTCAGGATTTCCCTGAAAGATAGCCGGGATCAACGGTTGAACGTGCTTTCCGAAGCACGGAGAGGTCTCGGTATGTAAAGATGGTCACCCATCCACGGACCAAGCCCGGCAAGCATCGCTTAAGCTCATGAATCGACCCGTGCGGCTGTTATTATTTAGCCACGAGTTCCTCGGTCAGATAGGCAGTCGCTCCATGTAAAATACTGGTATTCAGCTGCATCCGGTTAAACTGGAAAGACTAGCCAGATGATGATAATGGTGGTAAAGAAATGATATAAGAAGTTATATGTGCTATTAGCAGCTATGGATTGGTTGTAGTTATGGATAGTCACACAGTAAGAACTTGAATATAAGTGTGGTTGATGAGAATATCTTAAAATTAAAAATTGCTGGGGAGTTTGTTGCGCCACATCTTCTTCCCAGCTAAAGCACTAGGAAGTGGTGAAGGGTGGGCGTTTTGGGGGACTGTCTTACGTAATTTTGACGTCCGAAAAGTGTTGATTCTCAGCCTAGTTTGAATAAATGACTTATGAATTTTTTTAATTACTTTTGAAAGAATTTTAGGAGGAAAAATTATGTGACCAAAATTAGGGGTAGAAAATGAAGGAATTAATCATGGAGCTTTAAGTTTGAAACGTCTAGTTACGAATTCGGTTTTATAAGATTATTGCATTGATAGCTGTTTTTTGAGTGGACTTGAAATTCAACAGTATTTCCTATAGCAACCCAAAGGACTAATAACCCACGTAACCCGTTAACTCTTATGACATTGCCAGTAAACTTTTCTCTCTTCCTCAAACAAAAATGGCTGACACACGTCATCAAATTTAATTGAAGACGCTTCCCTGTCCGGAAGTACACACAATAAACATTTACAACAACATTTAAAATCCAGAAAAACAATATTACGGAACTCTTGCTGACCCTACCTCGGTTCCGTAGATAAAAATCTCAGGAAACATATCGGCCGCCTAACAGGGGAATAAATAAGTGCGGATGCATTAGGGCGGGCGGGGCGTTAGCCTCAGGTGATCTTCCGCCCGCCCTGTATCGCTGATAACGTACGTTAACGGCTGTTAACGGGCGTTAGCGGGCGTAACGACGCCGTTAGTAGAGGTTACTTCCTCCGCCATTGTATGGAGTGGTCGAAGTTTCTAAAATGGCCGCGCGGTGGTCCTCGTAAATTTGTTCAGCGATCGGCGACTATGTTAAATTTGTTATCTGTGATGCTGTTGCTCTTTTACGTATTCTTAAGATGTCCTGAGATGCTGATGGTGAACGGCATCTAGGTACAGTGGGCTCCAGGGAAACCTCTCCCCGTAGCAATGTAAAAAACAATGCAAGGGGGTGAGGTTTCTCTAGAGCCCAGTGTGCTAAGTTAATCAATCTGCTTAGCCTTTTCACAACGTTGAGGTCGGCTTCCGGTCTAACGGGATGCAGCTGGATACAAGTATTTTACATGGAGCGATTGTCTATCTGACCTCAACATCCCAGTTAAGTAGTGGATAACACGATACCTCCCGCCTTATACGGAACAGGAACCTCCCGAAACAGCCGTGTCCGGTGAGGACCTGCGTCAGGCGGAAGGTGAGGACGCCATAGCGCCTCTCTAGCCACTCCTCAAAGAGGGGACTTATCGCCACAATTGTGGCGTGCCCATCTCTGGGTTGCGACAATCGTACTCTCCATGCCGCCATGAGATCCCGCCGGAGCTCTGTCCGCTGTGCCGTGATTTCTCGCGGCGGTGGGGTTCGCCCCGGCGCGGCGCGGGCGTTTCGGCTCCTCGCGACACTCCCAGATGTGCGCGAGAAACCGGCATGCTTGAGAGATATTTCTCGACGGCATGTGAAGCCAAGTCAGACGCCCATGGGCAGCTTTAAAACTCTAACACCAGGTTAGTCACTAACCTCACGAAAAAGAATAAGAATGCGTAATCAGGTATCTTCACTACAGGAGGTTCTAACTAAGCTCTATGAAACTTTGTCTATATGTTTAGTAAGTTACGACAGCTAAATCTATTGAACCGATTTTGATGAAAATTTTGATTTCTATATTTTGCAAATATGACAATAATTCTTAACCACATTGTATTTAAAACTCTTACCAAAACAGAATTATTACATAACTAGACTCTGCCCACGATCTGCCGCGTGAAATATCTGGTTCCCCCAAACCACCGCCTCGCCTCGCATCGCATCGCCCGCCCGAGCTATTAATTCTTTCTCTTTTTAATTTTTGCCTCTTAAAGATCGTAGCGGTTATCAATTGCAATAAGATTTTTTTTGCAATCCGTCCGTATGGTAGTTCTAGAGATAAACGCGTTCAAACGAACAAAAATATCAGCTTTATTATATTAGTATTAGTATATACGTAGATAATTAATAATACCAAAATGTCCTTCAATTGGGAATACTCAATGTCAGACACAATTTTACAGGCGTTCAAAATGGCTAGATATTGTGATTTAGATCGTATCTAGATATTAATATTAGACAATGTCCATTAAAATGATACATTTCAACGATTTGCCCGTATGTTTGACTATACTTGTTATTTATTGCTGTGTCTGTATTATTTCGAAGACTATAACTTAAATTGTTTTTATGAGCTGGCAATGTAAGGTGCATATTTGGGAAGCTCATGTTATTTCGTTTTTATTGCGGCTTTCTGTCTATATTGTTAGCCGTTCTCAATATATTCTAATGTATTCTATAACTCCTCTAAATACCCAACATTATTCCCACATTACATTTTTTTTAATAAAATTAAAAATTAATTTACTAAGGGTATTTATCTCAGAAATAAATATGGCGGTTTGATAGATTTTGTACTGAAAATATGCCAAACTGTAATACTTATTCTTCAGATAAAAATTATCTGACTATGGAAAAATCTGCAATAAATAAATTGGTTTCTACTAAAATCGTATCATAGAACAAGTACTAAGTAAACAGTTTTATTTTCATAAACAAAGTGAAACGCCCACAAAGTCCGGGTCAGTACATATTTTAAAATATTATTTATTATTTATGTGCATAGATAATAAATAATATTTTAAAATATGTACTGATATTTTAAAATAATAATAAAAATATTTTTATAAAAATATTTAAAAATGTCAATTATATGTATGTATTTATATGAAATAAAAGAAATAATAGTATAATAATATTTTTTTTATTTATACTAATATTTTTTTTTTTTAATTACTTCGAATGTAATGGCAGTTATACACGGTTCCACTAAATCGATTCATTTACATTCTATGCTTCATAATGACCCTCCTGCAGTCCTCTGCTGGACATAGGCCTCTCCAATTGCACGCTATTCAGCTCGATTCTCAGCAACTCTCATCCGGCTCCTACCAGCCAACCTGCGAAGATCGTCGCTCCCCTAGCCTGAGTTGTCCTACCTTACGTTTGGCGCTTATATGGTTTGTTAATCAAGATTAACAACAAACCATAAACCATAGGCACATACCATAGGTACCTATATTATTAACTATCAAATCTTTAAAGAAAATAGATTCTTTCTGGAGCCGTGATCACCTTAATAGAGATGCTCGTGTCCCGGTTTTACGAGCAGATAAAACTAAAGTTATTAGCCTTATAGCCTCATAGCCTTTACAACTATTGTGTGCATTAAAAACTTGTTTGACACCGGCTATAAATTGTACTCTGATATACATAGCTTTTACGACTTAAGGGAAGATTGTATTGACTAGTACTTTTTATTATTTGATTAGTATTGATTATATTTTGAACTATAAAATAGATGCAGTTGTTGATATTTTAATGTCAACATCGAAAGTCATTTGTTCAAATTAGACTGAGAATCAGCACTTTTTGCACGTCAAAATACATAAGACATTCTCCCAAAACGCCCGCCCTTCTCCACTTCCTAGTGATTTAGCTGGGAAGAAGAAGTGGCGCAACAAGCTCCCCAGCAGCACAGCTGTCTGTTTCGTTAGAAGAACTTGATTCTATACCATTTATTCTACATCCATTAATTCTACTAAGTATATCTATCATTTATATCCTATAACTAGGATAGGAATGGTGTTTTTAATTTATATTTTTGCACTTTTTAATATGGCTATAAAGTCTAATGACTGCAGCCTTTTAGGTCCTATCTGTGCATTTAAGTATGTAAAACAGTAAATACATTCTAAAGCTGCGTTATCAATTAGCATTCTGAATAGTTTGAGCGAGCAAGCGTTTGTTCGCGCGATAAATGAAAACACTTGAGCGAGCAGACATGTTTGTTCAGTGATGATCGGTTGGACTCGGCGAAGACTTCTCGCTCGCTCATTCTTTCAGTGAAAACGACGTCACGTCAAGACACATGAGTGAAGTGTGGTCACGGCGAGCGAGCATTCGTTTTCTCGTTGTAGTCGCAGATGTTTTCTGTTTAAAGGCTTGTGCAGACCAGCGCGACTTGTCGCGCGACGCGGCTCAAACAATGCAATTTCTAAGAAAACTGTACGGTATAACAATAACCGGCGTCGCGTCGCGCGACAAGTCGCGCTGGTCTACACAGGCCTTTAAGCGAACATCGGCAGAACAGCAAACATTTGCTCTGAACAAAATGTGCGCTCGGCAGGGTAGTGAAAACGCGGCTTCGCCGAAAACGTAACGTTCTGCGATTAATAAAGCGCAGTTCAAGTTTACTATCTAAGCTAAAACTAACCTAAAACAAAAATGCTACAACAATTTCGAAACTTTGTAAAACTAGAGGTAATCTAAACCAACTATCTGGTATCTCCTAGCTTATCTATCAAACTAGCTTATTTACTTTAAAATTCAGAACAATTCGGCGAAATCTGAAGCATCCGCGTTCTAAAGTTGGTATCGTGCTCGAATATATCAGGGCGCTGTATCTTGGGGTAGTGTTGCCAGTTGTTAAGCACTGGTTACCGGGATTGCCATGTTCAAATAATATTGGTATTGAGAAAATCAGAAGAGAAACGAGTTTTTACGGCACCAGTTTGATGACGAACTTAATTTAAAATCTAAACATTGTGGTTACTTTAGGATAAATTCAATCTGTATAATTATTCAAACTCGACAGTGCAAGTTTTTTTTGTCATTAAGATATTTTCAAAAAAATCTACCGCCATTTTTTCCGGGACATCACGAAACTCCCACACTAGCAACACTGGCTGGCAAAGTAAAAGTTTTGGAGGGAAGCGCAGTGCATCGAGATACAGCCCAGATCTTGGACGTATAAAATTTCAAACTGCACTCTAAGCTGCTCAACATTTTTCATCCACAATGTACCCGGATAAGCCCAGGAGATAAAACCAGCTATGATACATTGGGCTGTGCAAAGATTCTGATCAGTAATTTTAGCTTTTTGCTCTGTCTGTAACGGGAATGGCGGTTCGAAGTTTTTATTTCTGTGATGAACGGTAGTGTTAGGAAGTTTTTCTTTTATAATGGGGTATTTCAGTCCTATAGTAAAATGATTTATACAGATTTTTATACGGAATATTTACATGGTCCCTATAAAATTATTTAGGCACTTTTTAACATATTTTCTTTTTGTTCAATTATTTATGTAGCAGCACGTAAATCTTCTGATAATCATAACTTTCTATGCAATCATGATTTTCTCTCCGCAAACCATCGATTATTGTGATAATCTTCTCGTATACACAAAAGCTCTAACATTCATAACGTGGTACATTGTATTTGCGACCGTTTACAGTGCTCAAGACATCGACAACGATACGTTTGCCGATACGACCAACTTCGCAAGATCCAATACGAAACACCAAAAGTTGTTCTAACTTGATTTGGTGTAAGTGTTGGGCGGTAGCGGGAATGACTAATTGTCTATAACTCAATGACAGGGTAGTCTATATCCAGCTTATTGCAAAATCATGTTGGACGGAGCAATCGTCAATGTAATGTTCTCATAACAATTCGGCAAGTCTAGTAATCGTTAGTTTAAATTTTGCAAAATCGTATAGAACTCAAATCAATCTGTGGGTCGGCTTCCAGTCTAACCGGATTCAGCTGAATACCAGTATTTCACATGGAGCGACTGCCTGTCTGACCTCCACAACCCTGTTACTGGGTAATACGATACCCCTTGGTAACACTGGCTGTCAGACTTTCGGGGCTTCTGACGACCCGTAACGACTGTCAAAGATCCATGAATGACAGCCGTGACCAACAGCTTAACGTGCTTTCGGAGGCACGGCAAAATCGTATAGAACTGATAAGCATAATTATTCTTCCTGTAAACTCTCATTGTACGCATTCTCATTTAAAATCTTCCATTAGCGACCAAGTTTTCAATATTTTGCAGTAATCCTAAAATGCTCTCAATAAATTCGGCTCTTTTCATTCTGAATTGGTTGCCAAACAATTTACTTTAGCTTTTTATCAATTCTATAGTGTTTTGTGTGCCGTACGGTTCGTCTGTCTCCATACACCTTCTTCTAAAGTATCTGCTCTTGCTGTGGTCAGACCGTTAGCTCATTTAAACTCTCTTCGCTTATGCCTTAGCACCAACCCTGCCTACATTGCAACTAATACGGTTTAGATGCACTTGTAATTAAACTGTTATGTAAGTTTCTGTCTAATGTGGCGGGACGTCGCGCCAATGTTCCGCTAACGCTAGGAACGTGAGATAACATTGTTTTACTGAGTATACTGGGCTATTAGCATTCGTGGTTGGGTGTCAATGGCGTGGGACTTATCATATTATTTTCTTCTTCTTGGTGTTGCTGGCACAACAGAACTTCAGATCTTTTTGGTCCAAAACTTCGCGGTTTTCACGGCGTCGTCGATGACAGTGCAGTGGTCACTTTGATTGCATGTTTTGGGACACAGTTGGCAAGCTATTTGCATATCTAAGACTAGCTTCCGCTAGCAGCTTCGCCTGCGTGATATATTTATAAATTATAGCCTATGATACTCAGTGATAATATAGTATTCTACTGATGAAAGAATTTTTTAAATCGGTCCAGCTCTTTTTGAGTGTATTTAGTAAAACAAAAATGCAAATATTTTCTCTTTATAGTATTATTAGTGTAGATGCTGTCTTGGCTTCTTTTAACAGGTACATAGAGCTGAGGAGCAATTCCCGTATGCTTAAGAACGTTTGCATTTTAATCTCAGTCTCAATCTGTCAAAAACCCTATAATTTTCTTATTTTTTTTACAAGTTTCGGCATTGATTGTCGCTGTGATACGATTGTGGCTTGAATTTCAAGTTCTAGGTTCCTTTGTGTTTCGGAATTAAATACAGCTTCTAGTTTCGGGCCATCTTGTATTTCAGTAGTCAGGATACGATTTCTGGTAGAAGCATCTGTAGCGCGAAATAAGTCCTCTCAAAACGATGCTGCCTTCCTGAAATATTTAGGGAATTCTCAGAATTTTCCATCTGCCTCAGAAAGTTTCATTAGAACACACACAGTCATTTCTTGACTGAAATTTGATTTATATATAGCAGCCATTTGGTTAAATTAGCCGTTCATTAAACACCAGCATCCAATTAAATAGCTGAAGCGCAAATAACCAAGTAATTGAGCGCAACGTTTAACCAGATGGCTGAATGTCATGTAGTCATTTAGTTAAACTGGGTGGAACAGGTTTGGTTAGGTTAGAACTGTGACCAACCGCGCTATTTCCAAGTTGCTCGAAGAAATGTTTTCACCATTTGAATCACCTAGCTGAGTCTTGGTCAGTCATCTTCAAAGGGCTGACTTTCAATACGCCAAGTTGTTAAACGTTGGATGATTCTAGTTCAATTAACAATCAGCCTTGGCATCCAATTGGATGCCGGCGTTTAATAAGCAGCCTAGGCGTACAATTAACTGGCTAATTTAACCGGATGGTTGCGACATATTCCTTCTGAAAATTCACTGTGGAATCTTACTTCCTACTAAAAAAGTCTTATATTTCAAGTTTATTTTTCCGAGATAACTTTTTTGAGTGAAGCCATGTTAATGTACGGTTACATGTCAAAGTAAATGTTTCAAGTCGCGGTGTTTTAGTTACGATAACAACTTAATTGATCCACTCTCGCTTTCTTTCGAATTTTGGTCACAACATCGTGAGCAGCTGATTTTGTTATTATCATAATAATATCCTGAAACCCCGAAAACTGAACCCCGAACCCCTGAACACCGAACCCCGTTCCTTTAGACGATATTTTAAAAGCCTTTTAAGTAATTAAATAATCTCTTTCGGGAAATGGTAGTGCCGACATTAAGATCTGGGAACTACTCGAGTGCTGCATTCGTCATCACACACCCTAATTACGTAACCCATTCACAATCGCAATGGCTTTCAGTTTAACAAGAAGACTGATATTAAAAACAGGCGTTGCTATGCTGTTAAAACTCCTATTTCTAGTGTAAGCACGTTACAGAATAAGCCTGCTGTTTTTTACCTAAGAATATATTTTTTGTCCCATTTCTGGGAAAACATTTTCATTGCTTGGTCGAAATGGAAATGCTTTCAACGAACTTTCAATTATTATAACTTTTAATATCGAAATGCCATCCAAAAACACACCTCTTTTAGCTTGAATATCTTAAAGCTGAGCCTAAGAAATTCGATCTTGAACTAAACAAAATCGTATTAAACATACCCGTAACTTAATTACTCACATTCCTCAGCGCCTAAGCGACACATACTTTATCTATATGATAGTCAGCTAACGCCGAAGCATTAATTTAGTGCCCCCATCCACAGTTATCTGTGAAAACTTAAAACATTCGGATAGCTGTGAGACAAATGAATCACTCTGCGATTTTAGAGCCGAGTGTACAGTGTGAAGGGGCCTTTGCGACTGAAGAAGACTCGAGTTGATTTTAAATGTGCGTTGATGAACGTCATGGATTGAGGTTTTGGTTGTTTTAATTTGTTTGGTGGAGTTCGTAATTTTAGGCACATGAGACAGAGAGTTTGTCCGAAAGGGATATTGCGGCCCCGGCACACAGGTAACGGAAGGAACACGGGTGGGTTTTAATCAGTAAAAGTCTGACACACCCTCCGGCTCCGCCCAGAGCGGGAGAAGTTATTTGATAATTTGCCACCCAAAAAAAAAAAATTATAAGCACAGGGGACAACTCCGCTTCGTCTCTGAGATAGCAATGGATCTGCGATGTCCCTGGTATTCCAGAATCAGATGGGCCGTAGGCATATTTACCATGCATACAAAAAGTGTAAATATTGGAGGAGCACTGGCTAAGTAATAACAGATCAAGCTACGCTTGCCCCGGTTAGTTCGTGGATGGATGACCATCTTTACATATCAAAACCCCGCCGTGCCTCGGAAAACACGTTAAGCCGTTAGTCCCAGCTGTCATTCGTAGATATTTGACAGTCTTTACGGGTCGTCAGAAGCCCAAAAATCTGACAACCAGTCTTACCCAGGGGTATCGTATTACCCAGTAACAGTAGGCAGTCGCTCCATGTAAAATAATAATATATATTCAGCTGCATCCGGTTAGGCTGGAAGCCGACCCCAACATAATTGAGAAAACACTATGCAGACAAAAAGTGTAAATATTATGACACTATTAGTTTGTTAAATTGGTGCTTTAGACATATAGAGAAACAAAAGTTCCCGCCCGCTCCTAATTTTCACTCCTATATCAAATAGACCAAACACATGCCTAAATATAAAAAAACATTCTCCTAAAGTCAAAGTCAAACAATTTATTAAAATTAGACACTTAGAAGGCACTTTTGAACGTCAATTTTACAAAAAATAGAATTGATTCTAGTCGCCCCTTCTAAAAGGTAGTTTTCGTATGGAGAAGAATGGGCAAGAAACTCCACCGTTACTCTTTTAAAATGTTTTTACAATATTTAGTACACATTAATTATATAATTATATGTGAACACGATGCGTCTAGAATAAGATACCACGATAGGTAAAAATAATGAAAAATAAGAAAATGACAGTTAAATTGATTTTGTGATAGATACATGGTGCTCACATATTTACAAACATTGTAAAATTATACGACATTCCTATAATTTTAAAAAGTAATACTAATAAGTCAGTGTGTGATTTAAAGTAATCACAGAATGTAAAATCAATGATATAAAAAAATTCTAAATTTTAAAATTAATTGTAAAGCCGTCGCAAGTCTCCACAGCGTGTATGCCCCTGCCTTTACAAAGGATATAGGCACATAATATGTGAGATTGCGCCTGACCAGATAACAGAGAGTGCTTTTTAAGATAACAGCCCTTCGTGAGAGACGAAATCCAAGTATGATTTAAATACATATCTGTGATGACTCCTTAGGGCTTATCTGGCGCAAAATGTCAATGCTTTATTATAAGATAATTCTAGGCGCGTGTGCTAAATGGTATTAACATATTCTGGCTAATTGACGGCCAATGACTCACTGGGGAGTGTTCGTGCTCTTTGTGAAGGCACAGTATAATAAAGTAACAGTATTACGTATTCATAGAAAACGGGCGAAACGACGCGTTTCGAAATCTCAGTGTATACCAGTACGCAAGTCTCGACTCTCCGACTTCTCGAGTGCACGGCAGTTACGCACGGACGAGGAAGGCTTATCTACCGAGTAGGTAATTATTTCAAGGTCACTGCTGAGACGTAATACTGTTACTTTATTATACTGCGGTGAAGGATTGTTTTTATTGCTAGTAATGTGGGTTGTGCATTAGTAATTATTATTCTTGAGTGCTGTGCATCCTGAGCAATGAGGTCTGCTACATACTTGCTTGTTCTTCCTTCCTTTTTCGTGTGGTTAGTGACTAACCTGGTGTCAGAGTTTTTATACCGCCCATGGGCCTCTGACTTGGCTTCACATGCCGTCGAGAAATATCTCTCAGGCATAGCCGGTTTCCTCACGATGTTTTCCTTCATTGTTTTTGAAGCCAGTGATAATTACACAATACGCACATGAATCCGAAAAGTCAGAGGTCTTGGATTCGAACTCGAGACCTATGACTTAGCATTCCGACGGTCACACCACTAGGCTATTACTGCTTGCTGAATGTCTGATATTCTTAACACGGCCCGACCGAACACGTTTTTTCTATTGCCGATTTGAGAAAATAAGACAAGGAGGTCCTGAGTTATGAGGTATTGAATTATGAGGTATTGAGTTATGAGGTATTCCGGTAATCCCTTCCAATGAGTTAAGCAGCCTGTCCTGGAATGAATGCACATCAATAGTGCAACAGATGGAGATTCTCATATAACCATTTTTGCGACGTTTGAATCTTGCCACTCCATGCTGATTCTGCCGAGTTTTTGCCGCTTGAATTTTGATTCAGATCGGGGGATAAATTAGCATAATCTCAGTCTATTAGCTGACCGAGGATTCTCCTAAAAAAAATGACGGAAACAATTCCCTTTACAAAAAAGACACATTTATTTGCGTCATCTGCATAAAAGGATCGAAAGTAAAATTTTGAAAAACAAATGAGAATCGACGGTATCTCATAGCCCGAGCTCTGCTCGGTAAAAAATGGAGAAAACGAATTTTCCCCTCGATTTTTCGCCCCCGTAAACCCCTATATTGCAACTTTCATCGAAATCGTTAGAGCCGTTTTCGAGAACGTGATTTCAAATATATATACAAATATTGCTCATTAGTATAAGATAAAAATAACTGTATTAAAATATTTAATTTAAATAGATAAGCAATTACTTATGTTATGTGAAAGTGTGCCATTCTTAATCTAATCTTTTTAATATCACTTTTAATTTTTATAGGGCCGGTCCATTTCCGGAGGATATCTCCAAGATAAGAAGTTCATAGATTAACTGAATAGATTTCTTGTGTAACTATATAATTTAATAAAAGCATTATGAGTTTTTTTTTATCCCAAGATCAGCTGTTAGACTATTATGGGTTTAATGAAATACCAGGTCGCGTTTTGCCTAACTGGTTTTCTTCATTTTTAACTGGTTCGGTTGTTAATATTATGGCTAGAATATTTACAAACTGCTAGACATAGGCCTCAGGCACCGCCACTTCGACCGAGTCTGTGCTTCCCGCATCCAGCGGTTTCCTGCGGCCTTTACAAGATCATCGGTCCATCTTGTGGGAGGCCTTCCAACGTCTTCCGGTACGCGGTCGCCACTCCAGAACCTTTTGGCCCCATCGGCCATTTATTCTTCGAGAACTGTGCCCTGCCCAATGCCACTTAAGTTTGGCAATTCTTCGGGGTATGTCGGTTACCTTGGTTCTCCGGCGGATCTCTTCATTTCTGATTCGATCACGTAGGGAAACTCCAAGCATGGACGTCTTTGATGATGATTTACACACTATGGCAATTTGCAGTGTTATTAACATTCCATACGGTTGATAAAGAATGTCAGCTGTGTTCTGAATAAACGGACAACTTAACTTTTTCGCTGTTCCATGAACCACATAAGGTTCAGGGTAATTGTTTAACTATTACGTCTGTTTTGCGAAGGTACTGAACAATAATTTTCCGTGAGTGTCTGAACAATCATTGTCCGTGACATATGGCTCTCCTTATTACATAGGGCTTCTAGGATAACTGGCGAGCTATGGGTGCACTTATTGTAGGTGAGTATAACTCTGTCTACATCTATGTCGAATACAGGCAATCCTACTATCCTACTAATATTAAAAACGCAAAAGTTTGTGAGGATGGATAAATGGATGTTTGTTACTCTTTCACGCAAAAACTACTGAACGAATTTGGATGAAATTACGCACACAGATAGTTTATAGCCTGGATTAACATATAGGATACTTTTTATCCCGATACTCGCACGAGATCGAGACTTGTGCGGGTGAAACCGCGAGGCGCTGCTAATTTTTTATAATTTGTACTCAATAAAGGGCCCATCATGAACAAGCTTCTATATACTTTAAGCTTTCGTCGCATACATTTTATATTGACAAACTCTAGACGGCTGATTTAAGGCCAGCTTTTAGACACAAAAAATGAATTAATAATATTACGATAACAATCACCACTATTCACCAAAGCCGCGGTTTTTATCTGCGTCGTAAAAGCGATGATCCAATCTGAATAATGGCCAAATTAATGTTAATAAAAGCAATCTAGAATTAAAAGTTAGATATTATATATTTTGAAAAGTGAAGGTTGTTTAATTTAAAACTAGTTAAAAACCGGCCAAGTGCGAGTCGGATTAGCACACGAATGGTTCCGTATCGTATTAAGATCGAGCAAAAATCGCCGAAAAAAACACGTTTCTTGTATGGGACCCCCTTTATAATTATAAGCTTTATTTAATTTGTATTATTTGTTGTTATAGCGGCAATAGAAATACACAATCTGTGGAAATTCCAACTGTCTACCTATTACGGTTCATGAGATACAGCCCGCTGACAGACAGATGGACGGACAGTAGAGCGTCGGGTACGGAAGCCTAAAAAGTTCTAACTCGTGAATAGACAAGAATGTTAGCTTAAAACTTAGGTATACTAACAACCTATTTCCCGTAGGTATTAATTGCACTCTTTATCAGAATACCTACGGATCATTCTGATTTTTGCAAGTTCAAGACGTTCAAGTTGTAGAGAACAAGAAATATGCGTTTTGGAAAGAAATCACAATACAGAATGGACAAAATGTAGCCATAGGTAGGTACGATTATAACTTCCTTACGTAATAAGGACTTCTTAACACTTTGACGGACACTAAACGCCCAGAGGCGGTATATTAATAAAATTTATATTGTGTCTCGTTCAAAGTCCTTGAATGCGTTAAAATGAAATGTGTGTATTAGTTTTTTTTTTTTTTTTTAACTTAAATTTTGTCTTTCATTTACTACTAGCTGATACCTGGACCTTCGTCTGCGATCCAGGATGAAAAGTAGCCTATGTCCCTCTCCAGGTCATGGTCTACCCCTGTGCCAAATGTCATCCAAATCCGTTCAGTCGTTTTAGCATGAAAGCGTAACAAACAAACAAATAAACAAACTCACTTTCTCATTTATAATATTCATTAGGATGCTATGTTTCCCACCAAACGGTTGTCTTTGCCATTGATTATTTTATACGACTTTCTTTTTTCTTAAATTGAATTCTTAAATCTAAAAACCACCGACTCCATTTGCATTACTGAAAAATACAAACAAAAATCCACAATAATTTTCTTCCCGCCCCATCCTTCAAGCTCTCAATCTACCCAGATACCCATAAATCCTAGTATAATTTCTGGAGGCAGTAGTCAATCACGCACTGCCTCAATGGCAGGTTATCTTGCCGCCCAGCACCAGTCTATCGCTCTATACATCACTCGGGTGCCGCCCGCCCTTATCACAGCGCCGCACGCCCAACTCGTTATTTTACTACATACCACGTGGACTGTGCAAATATCAAATTGTGTAAAATTTTATGTGTGTGTTCTTGGAGTGTGTGTGTGTTAGATTTGGAGTGTGTTTTGTTTTTAGGTTGTGATCATGTTTGTGAAATAATTTTGGCATGTTTATGGATTTTATTTTAAAAATCAAATGAAAATTATTTTGATTCAATCGACGCAAAACAAAAAGGAACACAGTTTTTGGAGTTCCGTAGTAAACATTCGCAATGTCCGTCTGTCTGTCTATCTGTCCGTCTGTCTGTCCGCGGTTTAGGTCAGAGATGGTTAGGACTAGAAAGCTGTTAATTGGCATATGTATACATATTAATCATGCCGAAAAAATATCAGAGCTAAGTAGGCTGTACAGGTTAACGAGTAATAATCAACCAACTCAAATTTGCAGTTTGAAAAACATGATCTCCCATACATTCCGTATGGGAGAACATGTTTTTCAACTACAATGTTAAGTTTGTTCTTGGGATAAATTCATCCCAACTACGGAACCCTTCATTGTGTGTGATCTGACACGCACTTGGCCGGTTTTTTTTTATAATTTATGGAGTCGAAAACTTACACAACGCTACCTGCTAAAATCCTTACATACTCCTTTTGCTAAGTTTAAGTTCATACATTTGGTCATACACGTACCTGACCTTTCTGAAAAACATCACCAATGTGGTGAAGTTCTTCAGAAAGCTTTCCGGCAATAACCTACTTAAACATTTTATTATAATCTTACATATCCTTTAAAGATATCCTGGCTACTTTAGTAGTTTTAAAAGGACTTCAATAATAATAATCATAGACAAGTGCATAGCATTGATTTAGGACGTCGAAGGCATGTCACACGTAGGACCCATTTTAGTTTTTAATTACAAAACTTTCATTAATATCTTTGTGTAAAGTGAATGTAGATAACTAAAAACACTCACAATCTTGAGTATTATTTATAAAAAAGAGAGATTATAACAATGTGGTTATTTCGAGGTGTGTTTACCTTTTGGCCGCGCGTTTAAGTCAAAAGGGTGTTATCAGTGGGGTGCATCCATCACTCGGCGAACGGGTTGCCAGTGTAGAAAATAATATTTATTTGTTGAGCGTTTTTTTTTTCTTTGGTGTTATGTTTTTATTTTGTTGTGACTAACAGATTCGTTGTAAAGATATATATTTTTTTGGTGTTTGTGATTTTTATTTTACTCCATGGTATTCCATTCCTACGTAGTTAGTTGGCTTACAAAATTATTAACAAGATATTGGTCTAACATTGCTGCATTGATTTTCGTATTTATAATATCTATAAATAACATTCAACAGGATTCAGTAAATTGCTGAATTTTTTGTGAAAATTTCTCAACAACATTCTTCTAAATACAAACATTTTTATGACCCAGTCCTGGTACTTCAATAAACAAACTCGACCAATAAACAAACAGCAACAACATTCTAAACCCAAACTAAAATCCATAGAGCAACATAAAAACGTTGAATGTGGCAACACTACGCGGCGCGGCACGGCGGCGCGCGACGCGGCTCGACGCTCGCCTCCCGTTATCAGCGCCCACCACCCGGCGTTTGTCGCGTTTTATTTCAGACTACCTATAGCCTGTTTAAACTTCACACTCCCAAGCCTTTTAATGCTTGAGGTCAAGTCAACATGCTTTGTAACATGTTTTCGGAAAGTGACGCGTTTCGCATGTTTTATGGCGCGATTTTTGGGTTATCTATGGCCTGTGGTGGTTTACTGTTGTTCTATTTTTGAAATTTATGGTTTAGCTTCTGTTTTTTTATTGTGAAGTATGATTTTAAGTTTCTTAGAAGCTTTTCATTTGTTTTCATGAACCTGTAAATCTGACATAGTATTATAGAAATTGTTAATGTAAAAAAAAAATGTCGGTCACCACTAACAAGACCTTAATATCCTACTTTTATTTAAATTGCAATTTACATGAACAAACAAACTTTAAAAACTAGAGTGGCACCTAATAGCTTATGAACACTTTTAAAGTTGAGGCCTTAATACCGCAAAACATAAAGGTATCATAAGGCAGATAGAAATGTTACATTTGCTAAGTGCTGTCTCAATTCTATAGTGTGATATTACAGTTAAATACAGAATTACACACACCTACATATTGGATATGAACAGACTTACATTTTACAGATTAAATAAATATTTACGCTTTTGTTTGTTATACGAATACAAGATTTGGTTGCTCCATTAAAAACTTTAATAGAGTCTAGATCATAGAGGGACACAACTCTCCTATCACATACGTCTGTCAATCAAGATAATAGATATAGTAGCTCCAAGAACTTATTATAAACAAACATAAGTAGACCCATTTATTTAATCTAAAAAGCTTCATAAGTTTCATATTCAAATCAAAACAGCGATCGCACAGATAACGTATGCGACCATAGACACGTCAACCCACAATAATCCCGCCTTTTATACGACCACAGATTATAAATAGGATTCTGTCATGTATACTGGACAGCAAATTGCTGTATAAAACGCCAGTTATGGCATGATATGGACCCTAATTAAACAGTAAGTAGCCTTATCTTGGAAAGACGAGACGACGTTTAGCACTATCTATCGTTATGACAAAAAGAAACCAACACAATCTGCGTGCACATCTCTCCCATTAAAGAAAAATAATCATAGACTATATTTCAGTGGTATGTCGTAATTAGCTTATTAATTTAGTCTTATCTAGCGAACCCTTTCCAATATTTTATATCTAAAGGTATTGCTTTATAATTTTATTTTTTACGGTTTTGCAGCTCAATAAAAATAATTAAGATGTCGTCTAGATATAACTGCGATAATTTGTTATTTTAAAATTGTATAATTTTGCTCTTATTAGCGAATGTTCACACATTGAAAAGTTTGGCAGGGGCAATTAATGTTTCTCTCGCTCAGTACAGGATGATCTAAGCAATGCCCGAAAATGTTCAATCACAAAGCCATTACAGTACCTACAATATATCCATATGACAAAAGCCAGACGAGACATCCTAAAAAACGAAACGAATAACTTTTCACGAGAACTCGCCATATCTCTGTAATCGGCGCTCTTAAGGCAATCCTTATCCCATTTACGTGTCTCCCATTACCATTAAAATCTGAACTTATCTCGCTCAATAAAAACGGGAACCGGTCCAATATATAAATAATATACAGAACAATAACGGCTGGTAATTAGGCAATAAATTCTTCAAGCAGATATGAGAGATATTAAGAAAAAGGCAACGTTTGATTTGTTTGTGGCTGACTATGTGCTGTGTGTGTCCGTTTGTTGATACGATACGGAAAAATGGTAAGGAAGCCATTTTGGTGTAGATGGACGTTTGAGGTAGCACGTCGCTTTCCTGTGTCTGGAATGCTTTAGTCTTTGACTGTCTTCTGATAACTATTTCACTCATACACATACATTCAATCCATGATCTTTTCTTAATTCAACAGAGTTTTGTCGAACCTTAAGTACGTCTGCCGCATCCTTTGCAATTGCAACTCCGTTACCAACCTTCTTAACTGCTAATCTATTCCCTACGACATAAGTTAATTAAGTTCAAGCTCTTGTCGATACACGAGAAGAACAGCTTCAGTTATATCTCACCAAATTCTCAAACAACTACATAAAAGCTTATATAAACCGTATCGTATCTCACAATGTAAATTTCATCCCGAAATCTCGCGATAAGACCGCATTCAGTTTTATATTTACCGTGAGATAAGGGCCTGCCTGCGAATCGATTAGCTCATTCTAACAAACGATGCCTATCTGTATGTCTGGTCATCCGCTTAGCGTTAAAAATAACCAGCATCATAATCTTGCGAGCTATTTTCTTTACATTTGTTTTGAATAGGAGGAACCTGTTTCAGGTTCGTCTTTTGTCAAAATTATGTGGTCCACTCTTCCTCTATGGTTTGAAAAAAAGTTTCATGTGTCGACATCATGTGCTTAAACTTTACCGCGCAAGGGTTTTCTACGGAGGTTATGCATAGGAAAATTCGTCTGTCGATTTTGATGTATTTACAATTTTGGTTATTGGAGCCCATTGCTGACTGCTAAAGCTATTTATTTAATAGTTTGGTGACTCTCCTCACGCATTTTCCTTACTTTACATCCTTAAGTTAAGTGGCTTGCGAGTTGCTAGCCTTAAATAAATAGCCGCAAGTTATCAAGCCGGCCATTTGACCGTCAAATTCACATTCCCTTCAACTTGGCATTTCAGATAGATCGGCCACCCACGTCCGTCAGATAGCACAGGACACACTCGGCGATAGGTTCGGGCGCACTCGGGTCGCGTCGGGCGGCTTCGGCCCCGCTCGTAGATGTTCGCGATTATGCCCACGCGCACACAGATTGAAGTGTGGAAATTTGTTGCTTTGTCATATTCAGAGATTTAGATACTCGATACGGACAAGTTATAGCGAATTGTTTGTGAATATTGTTTTAGAGATAATATTAATAGAGACAATGTTTCTTGAAATGAACTGCGGCGAAACCTATCTGACTGTGCGGTAACATAAGTCAAGTACAAATTGATTTCGACTTAGCTATAAAAGGTACTGGGCTATAAGATATAATTGCTGAGATATACTGTCCACCCAGATTTTAGAACAAGGAATAGACGTGGCCCGCGACTTTGCCTTCTGTAGGCTTTATATACGAGAATATGTACCTTTAAGACTTCTCTAGTTATCAAGGATGACATGAATTGACTTATGACCATAGAAACACCTAGACTTCTCTGGTCATCAAGTCAATCAATGAAAGCTTACATCACGACAATTTTACATTTATAATTTTAGCATGAAATTATCCACTTTAGCATGCAATACCTGTAATAACATTACATATATCTCCTAGCTTCACAAGAACAATATCAATGTCCAAAATATCTAGATATTAATTCTCAGCTGCAGCTACGTGTGCAGGATAACGAAAGTGCGCCCCCACTGGGGGTGGAATAGGGGTGCAAGGGGGTGATAGCGATCGCCTATTGGCGGCCGATACACCAGATTTATGCGGTCTATCTGCACCGTCTTAATTTACGGCTAGCTTGTGCCTTGATCATAACTTTTGGAAAAAATGGAAGACTAGGATATTGTTTACTTGTATGTAGCTAAAAAGGATTTAGTCATGGATGTATTTGCATACAACATTTGTTCTTTCGGTAGTATCCGTTGAGCTTTAAAGAACTTTTTACTTTTGTTATAATTGGACTCTACTAAGTCCTAATAGTCTAGTTAGTCTAGTCTCATTTGAAATAAGATTAGACATTTAAGGAAACCTTTTTCTTACAGTCCTTTCAACCGATTTTGACTTCTGTTGCGTTGGTGGCATGACAAATGGCAGCTGCAGTAAACATTTGGTATTGTAACCACTTTTATGCTTTTAATACCATCCTTATGCCTACGGTATAGAAGTCAGAATCGGTTGAACGGACTGTAAAAACGGTTTGTTTAAATAACAAATCTTATTTCAAATGGAGTCTAGTCTAGTTAGGTACTGGTTAGAAATAAATAAAAAATAAGTTTATTTGTCACAGAAACACGTGCATACAAAAAGATAATTACGTAACTCGTGTAGAACAATAAATTACAATAGATCTATATATAATCACGAGCACAAAACAGAAGTAGTCGGCAGCTGCTGGCACGTCATGACTGTTACAAGAAGATTTCCACTCAGCATGATGCTGTGCTATGGGGACCCACAGCACAGCGCTGATTTTCAGTGGTCACCCGAAAAAGATTTACGGAAACCAAAATGAATTATACATATGTTGTATAGGTTACTGTCTACCTGCATGTTTCTACAGCTAATCTTGAGTTATTTTTGCCATTAAAACTGTTAGGAGCACTAATCCCGGAAAAACAATGCGAGAATGTTGCATTACACGTGCCGTTTGTTGATTACATTCCATGCCAATAACGTCACATTTCTAATTCCTGACTACCAAGAAATGATTTCTAACTTGAAAACTTAATAAAACAGGCATACAATAAACCGAAAATGGCGAGACATGTTGGCAATTATTCTATTATTAAGACCATTGTTGTACCATGTTTTAGTGCAAATAAAAAAACTCTATTCTTTCTATATTTACTTCAGAAAATATCAAAATGCTTTCCCCACAATACTTAATATCCATGACAACTACGACCAAATCGATTTTCTCTTACCGTATTACCCTCGACAAATAAATCAAACATAACCTAGACATCGAGCAGTCTAGACCAGTCTTATCTAACAACGTGTTGCCCATTCCAGATGCCTTAGATACGGGGCTTTTAGCCAGAGATAGGGGCCACTCGGCAACCATCACACTCAATCTTGTACTCGTTAAAAATAAACGCGAGTGGCCGATATGAGGCTATTTACAAGCTATATGAGCGAGCTTGTGTGCTGATTGGTTGGCTGTGAGCTAGATGTGGAGATTGGTCGTTGGTAAAAATGATTTTTTGTATCGCAAAAAGCGCAGAGTACTGGCAACACAGATTTTTTTGGAACGTACCTATTGTTGATTTTATTATGGTGATATTATTTTAGATTTTTTTAAACATTTGTGAATACACAAAAAGTCATACCTACCCGAAGACCGGCAGAAAATTGTGGAACTACATTTTTTAAAATGCATTTGGATGCAACGGCATAGACACTAGCGTCGTGGCGTGGCGTGGCGTGGTGGTGCGGACTCTAGTCAGGAAAAGCAAGCTTTCGACAAGCTTTCAAGCCAGCTGTCTCTAAAGATCATCGCACACTTTTTCCTCTGCACTCATGTCCACAATCTTCCGAGATTTAGACCACATAAATAAGTGTTTAAAAATTGTCTATTTTAAAAGAATTAAGACATCAAGAGACCTAAAATTAAATCGATTACTGAACCCTCCGTGTTATTTGAAAGGCCTCACTTATAGGGAAATTAACTTTAAAAAAACTATAGGTTACCTCTCATACACTTATCTTAACTTTATTACCCTGAGCAATACACATACTACGTAAATCCTAATTATATATGCGAATGTGAGTTTTCTTTTGTTACGCTTTCACGCTAAAACGGCTGAATGGATTTGGATAAAATTTGGCACATGGGTAGACCCTGACCTGAATTAGGACATGGAATACTTTTTATCTCGGTAGTACGTTCCCGTGGGATTATTTCCGACCTCAATGCAGACGAAGCCGCGGGAAAAAGCTATTTATTTGTATTCGATTGTCGATAAAGCTGACAAACAACTCATGTACAGCTCGATTCTTTTTCACTAAACAACAGGGTTACAAAACATTATTAAAAACCTCATTCTTCAACGAGTTACTCAGCTGAAAATGTGACAGTATAATATGGTAATTCAGTTACCATAGTTTATTATCAAAATAGATAAGTATTGGGTGTGCCAGGCAAGCCCGTTTATATCGTGCCGCGATATGGATGCAAGCTTAATTAATATATACAGGCCTACTTTGTTTACGTTCTAATTATGTTTGAGCACTGTAGTGAGTTAAAAAGGGGAAAGTTATTGTGTGAGAACTGTTAATTTTACAAGTATTACGCGTTTTTCACCTCTCGACTCAACGACTTTACTATGACGACTTTGAATGCACGGGTTACAAAAAATACTATCAAGAATATGATACATAAGAATATTAGCAGCACGCTAATGGAATACTGTTGCCATAAAAAAAATACCCATAAATACTATCAGGATAATAAAAGGAGCTTCAAAATATTCACTATAGACTATACCATTGGGTTTTTTTTTTCATGAAATAATATTAATTTTTAAGATTAGCTGACTCCTTATCTCAAAATGTTTCTGGAACATTATTTTACTAACATATCCACATCAAAAACATCATTGAATTCGGCCAAATCCTGGCCGTACATATAAATTGGCTGGCCAGGCCGGCTTGATACGCAAATCTATTAACTGAGACCAGGGCCGCAGACGTGGACAATGCCTAGATGTGTATCTAGCACCCACGCCTTGCTTTGTAACCCCTGTGAGCTTTAATACGCTTCCAGATACTAAATATTGTGGAGGATGCTGTGTGTATATGTGGGTATGTCAAAGGATTCCGTTAATGTATACGATGCCTTAGCATACCAGCAGTTATAGTTATATGCTAAGGCTGTTGATATTTGGTTACAGTTGAGGAGGTGAGATGACAGTTGATTTAGGTACTCAAAGAGAGAGAGACCCACTTTTTAAATTTTATTTTATTTATTTAATCATTTTTTTCAGGAAATTATTCACATAATAAGGACTACAAATTACATAGCAATAATATACACAAGGATTCAATATACATTAAAATATTACACATTAAAAACATTGCATTAAAAATAATTTGAAAAAATATTATATATATTTTATAAAATATGTTTTTGCAATTACTCGTATATGTTTGTGTAGAGACCTATTCGGTAAAAAATTGGGCTTTTATTGAGTTTTCAGCTGTAAAGTGAAATACTTTAGGAGTCAAATATTTGAAAGCGTTTTTTTGCGGTCCCACTGTCAAACTAACAACTATCTTTCTGCCAGAAGCGAAATTAATTGATCAGAAACATGATCCAAGCACACTCTAATTCATACATCACGACACACTGTTCACTATAACTAGTACCTTGCGTGCATGTTGGCACCATTGCTAGTCAAGCTTAGTTTCAATACTAATAGAGTCCAAAATGGTGACTGACAGAATAGTGCGATCAATCGCGTCACGGGACAAGTTATAATGAACGCACTATAGAAGGCAATCCGAATTAAACGTTGAAAATCTAGTCGCGATCTCATCCCAGCGACAATTAAATGTCAAACATTTTGGTAAATGCTATACAGGCTGGCAGGGACATCGACACGGAAACTGTTACCATGGATTCAGTACATGATTTTGAACCATCAGGCATTGAAATTGTTCGTCGGTTATTAAAAAAAAATCTCCTGTTTCATAGAAAAGTGCAATACCCGCGGTCAAAATGCATGGTAACAGTTTTCGTCTTTCTCAGAGACCAAGGCTCCAAAGTAATAATTCCCAATTTTCCACCAAAAACGAAATAAACAGCCAACACAGTTTCTGACAACTCAACTCCCGTCTGATTGATCGTCACACATACGCATCAAGTATGTAAAAAGCCTGAAAATAAGGTGCGTTGACACGCCACTCGCGTCACGCGTCACGCATGACAATGCGTGTCAGTTGCGTGCTCCGATGGCGTGATAAACGTGATAGTGAGCACGCGATGCGTACAACCTTGCTGAGAAAGTGACACTGGGCCCTTTGACAGTGGTGGAAGACATGAGATGTGACAGAGTTAGAAGAGGTCCAACCAAAATGAGAAAGTCAAAAGCAAAAAAAACAATGTTGTTACTCATACTAGGAATGAGCAGTAGCACTTAGTACAAATAGCTAAAAAAAAGTCAAAGCTCAGCCCTCCCGGAGGGTTCACTCAATTCGCAGGGATGCAGGGAGCCCTCGCGGAGGGCTCATTTTAAATGTAGGTTTTTCTTAGCTAATTCGGCATTATAAACTGTGAAAATAAAATCAGTTTTATATTTTAACAAAATTTCAAACCGAATGCCAGTGACACTCCTCGAGGGTTCACTTTAGCGCAAACGTAATGCCGGTGACCTCCTGGAGTCAACCTGCAATATGTATGACGGCATGGCGTATGAGCTCTGTGAAAAATGGGTGGAGCCGAAAGTGTTAAAAAAACAACGCGCGTATTTCGCCTCAGTGTGGCCAGAACTTAAAGCTTCACTCTAACAGCGTAACGCAGTTTCAATCACAACCCGAGAGTTTTGAAGGATATTACTAATCCATTGCTTCATAGGTTTGATAAATTCTTCTGTCAACGTAAATAATGCAACCCATTGCGATCAATTGTCATTTCATCTGTGTTACGCAATTACCCCGCTGATATACGTACAACGTTTTGCATAGATCGAACGATTTCATTTCAAACGCTTTTTCTTGTAACTTAGACCATTCGGAAAACCACTCATATTTCTCTGTCATCAAAGAAATCTTATTAAACGAGTTTCAGATGTAAATAGGAATAGTTTTTAGTTTTATCACGCTATAACATTAGTTTAGAAACGGCATCAGCAGTAGTATATTATTACTCAACATTTTATGTGTTCCGATGACAGCTTAATTTGGTAATAAGATTCATTTGATCGTTTAGTATTAATATCTAATATTAATATTAGGTTGGAATTATTTTTATGGAGGTCAGAGTGTAGTAAATTAATTTAAATCTTGATTTATAAACTGTTAACTTCATTGATACTTGACACCTAATTCTTTTTTAATGTAGACCTCCCCTGAAGATCATTCAAATAAATAATTTGAGATGTTTTCCTCTGAGTTAAAAACGGCTGAGGCATTTGTCTCTGGTAATACGGTCGAATATAAAGCTCGAGGTTTGAAACTTTAAAATAAAAATCAAGTTATTTATTCAAATTGGCTGAGAATTAGCAATTTTCGAACGTCACAATTACATAAGACAGTCTTCCAAAACACCCGCCCTTCACCAGTTCCTAGGGCTTTCGCTGGAAAAAAGAAGTCGCGCAGCAAACTCCCCAGCAGGACTTGATACTACTGGTGGAAATACACTCAGCGGCACGGAATTTGGCCCAAGCGTATTATGTAGTTTATTGTCAAAATTAAACACGAAGGACATATTTTATGTTTTATAAAACTTAGAGGATGATCTGATACCTAAATTAAAATCTCTAATTACAAAAAAAATTGAACACTTTATTAAAACTTCACTAAGTTACAAAAATGGCAATTAACACAAACATTACAATAAGGTTTTGTTACAAAAAAATCACAAAACAAAAGACATTTTAGTAAAAATGAATAACGTGTGTTTCCACCTCTTGCTCTGATCACCGCTTGCTTGTGATTAGGCATGCTCTGGATGATGTTTTTAATGTTTACTTGGGGAATTTCGTCCCAGGCAGCTACCAGAGCGGGTTTCAAATCATGAAGGATCTGAGGAGGGTTGAGACTTGACCGGATTCGCTTTTTAAGCATGTCCCATACATGTTCTATGGGATTCATGTCTGGGCTTCTTGCTGGCCACTCCAATTTAGCAAAAAAAGATAATTATCCACGCAATGTGCTGTATGCGGGCGGGCATTATCTTGCATTAAAAAAAATCCTCACTACCAATTAACCTCGTGTAAGGTAAAACATGTTCTTGAATGATCTCTTCAACGTACTGCACTGCTGTAAGACGACCTTCCCATACGGCCAACCCTGTGCAAGCGTCCGAATTTATTCCTCACGAAATCATAACAGATCCACCATGAAAACTGTCGGTTTTCCTGGTGGTGATCGGCAGAAATCACTCACCGCGCCTTCTCGACACGGTCCGGAGCTTGTAAAGCCGCTCTGCATTCATCTGTCCATAGAACTTTACACCGCTAGTTGTGAATTAAATTTGCATGTTCACGAGCAAACCGCAGTCGAGCTACACGGGGGTACCGGAGGTGTTCTGGACCTCGAGCTGGTCTTTGAGCATGCAGGTTCCGTTCCTCTATTCTCCTTCTAATTGTCCGCTCACTTACATTGACCCCTCTGGCCGCTTGTAGGCGCTGCCGTACCTCAACTGCAGTGAGGAACCGACTTCTTAAAATTGCGAGAGCAATAAATCGGTCATCTTGTGCTGAAGTGCACCCAATTCCGCCACTTCTTACTCTCCTCGTGTACAGACCAGTCTGATCTTACCTGGTTAATGTGTACTTGAGAGTTGTACGCGGTACATTTAAAGTTGCTGCGATTTCTCGCTGTGTTCGTGTGACTTGAGCTGAAGTTAGAGGCATTATTTTTTTATTCTGGAAGCAGAAATGAGTGCAGATTAATTAAAAAATTAAACAATAGACTTTAAATGCACTGCAAATTGCAAATGCAATTTAATATCACCTTTTAATTTACCCGTCTTCTACGCGTTTCAGCAAGGAATTCAAGCAAAGTGTTAAAAACGTTAAAGAAAAGATTTTTTTTCGTGCTTACCATCTTAAATTAACATTAACAAACATTGTGACAATCTGCCACTGCAAGTTGCCATACGCGTTAGTAAAATTCAGCTGTTATCGGGTTGTTTATGTTTGGGCCACATTCTGTGCCGCTGAGTGTAGTTACTGAATGCAAAGTTAGCGCTCACCTTATAAATATAAAACTTGATCTGCCATAAATGCATATTTCAATACCCGCCAATGGTTTCATAATTCGAGGAAATCTCCCTCAACTGATAAACAACTTCCCCAGAATGCACCCAACACACTTCACATTCAAATAGCCACACTTTTCATACCATCCCCACTCCTACGTCTGAATATTTCACATAATAACCAATAAAATGTCACGAATAGTGTGCGTTGACAAACGCAGGTACTTTTATTGACACACATAGAACGCAGTGCGTGTCGATAAAGATCTATTTCCACTTCCTCATGCCTTAGGATGAGGGCAGAGTGATGAGCGCGCGCGGGTGGGGGATCCCCTATGTCAAAAAATATAATGAATCTTTTGAATGTGTGGAAGTGAGAAGGGCTGACTCTACCAAAATAGAATCGGAACCGTAAACGAAGAAAAAGCACACATAACATAACATAATATCATATCTGTATTTTTATGGTGTAAGTTCATAATTATTATACCTATTAATACGAGAAGCAAAAACTTTGTACCCTTTTTTACGAAAATTACGCGGACGGAGGAGTATGAAATTTGGCACAGCTAAAGTTTATATGGAGAAGGAGTGCA
This sequence comes from Agrochola lota, assembly GCA_947364205.1. NCBI lineage: Eukaryota > Metazoa > Arthropoda > Insecta > Lepidoptera > Noctuidae > Agrochola > Agrochola lota. The sequence continues at coordinate 2,999,823 of OX376225.1, read as the reverse complement.
GAAAGCTAATATTTTTATATAATATACATTAGAAATTATTTAAATTAATAAAAAAAACATTACACACACTATCATGCGTTTGACACAAGATGGCTACCTTAGAAATGAATTACGGTCGAATTTAGGCCTCTGGGCGACCACTAGTAAAGAGTATTATATCTATCACGCCTGTAATAGTAGTAGTAGTTTGAAAAAAAACATGTAATTGGCCTATTTTGAATGTAAAGCAAATTCTATTGGTGGCTTTGTTCCACTCTCACCGCTCCACTTTACACCTCCGGTAGAAAGCCAGTATAACAAGCCTCGCTAGAGAGCAACCATACATTATTTTAACCTGTTAAACGCCTACCCGCTAATAAACGTATATTCTTTATTTATTTTACTGCCCGCAAACAACTCTGAATGCATTGTTTGGCACAGATTCGCGCTCGCTACCGCTCGACTCTGCACTCTGGTCGAGGCTTTATGACTACACGGCTAATGTAAAGGTGACATTATGTGACAGGGTGCAAACTTTGACGTATTTGTGTGTCGTGTTCGTAGTTTTTTGAGGGTAGTTTAAAGTTTAGAAGTGGGTCATGCTTTTGGGTAGTTATTACAGCAGATACCTACCTATTTGTTAGGGTATTTTTAATATCATTCGTTGCTTACTTTACCTCACATACTGATTTATGAATTGTAAAAAAAAAATCGTCTACAATGTTTATAAATATGTGAGCACCATGTAGTATATAGATACATGGTGCTCACATATTTCACATAGGTAATCAATTTATCTGGCGTTGTTTAATTTTTAACCTACTGTGATGTAGTAATTTTATCTTTAGTACATCTATAAGATAGTTAATTGACTCAGGCGTGACTTTGCGGAAATCCATGATAAAATACAATAGACGACGTATATTTATTAACCTAAAGTCAATCGTCATCCTGAGGATGCCTCGTAAAGCGGTGAAACACGTGTCGATTTCTTACGACTCTTCTTCTTTATGACTCTTTATGAACAGTTAAGCGGATTAGCTTACTAAATATACGTCTTCTATTGTATTTGGTACATCTAAATATATTTTTGGTATTTTTATAATAGTAACGGTGGAGTTTCTTGTCCATTCTTCTACATACGAAACTAGGTACCTTTTGGAAGGGGCGACTAGGATCAATAATATTTTTCTTTGTAAATTTTGACGTTCAAAAGTGCCTTTTATAAGCCTATTTGAAATAAATGATTAGACTTTGAATTTGCTAAATCCCAGTTTCGTAGCCTTATAAAAATAGAATATGAAATATATAGTCGGTTTATTAGCTCCGGAAATGGTATGAGAAGATTAGTCTCTAAGGTATACTTACCTAAATGATGGAATGATGAATTATCATGTTAACATCTTACTTAAATCAAAGGCTAGGCCCTGTAAGTTTCATCTGAGCTTCAACATTTTGATGATTTAACCAACCAAAACTGTAAGTAGTTAAAAAAAAATTGGTCATCATACATTTTTTTTTTAAAGCCAGGTTAGAGCGCTGTTAATATTACTAAAATGCATAGACGTATAAAAAAGGTCGGACGGAACTCCCGCTAAGACAAAACTGTGTCCCGTAATGGCGGCGACTAATTTATGTGTGAGTGAATTTAGGGTTGCAATGTAAGCCGAACTTACCCATTTATTATTGTTTTATTTTATTAAGATAAATACAAGGCAGAAGTGAAGACAGAATTATACCGTGCCAATTGAAAAGGTTAATGGCAAGAACCAATCTCCTTATGAAAATATAAAAATCCAAAAAAAACAAAGTTGATTGAAAATATTTTAATTGTTTAAAATTTTACTGAACCTACTGTTTAACATCCCAAATGCTGAGTATTTTTTTATAATAGTGTCTTTTACTTTGAGAGAAGTGAAGTTAAATATGTTTCCGCTATACAGGGTGTCACCATCGACGCGAAAACTGATACCACGGATTTGATATTATTCGTCGGATATAAAAAAAATCTGCTGTTCCATACACTTTGACCGCGTAGGTATTGCACTTTTCTATGAATCAGCTGATTTAAAAAAAATTACTGATGCAAAATTTCAACGGAGAACGGTTCAGAATCCTGCTGGGGTTGCGGGTTTGTCCGAAAGGGATATCGCGGCCCCGGCACACAGGCAACGGAAGGAACACGGGTGGATTTTAGTCAGTAAAAGTCTGACACACCCTCTCGCTGTGCCCAGAGCAGGAGAAGTCATTTGGTGATTTCCCAACCTCAAAAAAAAAAAAAAAGGGAGGTTCAGAATCTTGTACTGAATCCATGGTGTCAGTTTTCGCGTCGATGTCCCTGCCACCCTTTATATTTAATAAGATTTATTTTGTTTTCTGTTCCGGTGAATGTGTGTTCAAATTCTAAGTTGAAAAAAACGCTTTCATTGCAAACAAACTTTTCTAGAATTTTTGTGAGAATGTAATGTGAATCTAAACTGCAAATGACACTGTATTAATTGTTTGGAATCCAATCGTTTTCACCGTTAAAATTTCTAATTATTTAAATCCAATCATTTCTGCATACTTTATTTTCTTTAGGAAACCTGGTAAAAAGAATTTAAAACAAAGAACCTAGTAATAAATAACCTCAATAAATTTAATTTTATAAAAAACTATAAATTTACCATATTTCGGGTAATTTGCACACGTGAATATTGGCAACACTGGCCTTGTGATGAATTTGGTGAATGAAGATTGATTTTAATGGATAAAATCGGGAATTAAATGATTAAAATATTTATTTACCTATGAAACGTGATTCCAGGATTTTTCTTCCGATAACTACGGTTTTTACACCATTTCATCACACATGACAAGCTGTATTTGTTTTAAATTTTTGGCACATATACGTGTCATCTGTGTTGACGTTTACGCGTAAATGGCTGACTAATGTGTGAATGTGTGCGTACAGCGGCTGTACGTACAGCGAGCTGGCCGACTCTGAGTGACACAGTTTTTTGTTAGCGAGAATCTGTCCTATGCTAAAACGCTACAATCTAAGTGTGACTAACATCAAACTGACCATCCATTTTGTTTTCAGGTAAGTACACCAACAAACGGACGAGATAAACAACGCCATGTAAGGTAACGTGCATATTAACTGGCCATTCTGCATAATGCAGCCGAACTGGGCAAGTGCCTAACGACAACAAAATGCGTTTTAAATTCACTTTGGCCAATAGTCGGGGAGTACTCCTTACAGCATAATGTAACATTAATCCTTGTGGTCCATTCAATTTTAACAGTATAACCGACGCATAAAAACGCAGGGTGGAAAGCCGAAATAAATATCGATTAATAACTAGGGTTACCAGATCAAGAAATGGTTTTAAGATTTTTTAAATGGCAATTAGGTAAAGTTAATTAAGTATGGAATCTTGATATTTTCTTATTTATCTAGAGTTTAATCTGATATATGGTTATTAAAAGTTTTTTTTAAATAAAAAATACATATCATACGGTTCGTAATCAAAGTAGGTATGATTTAAAAAATATTTAAATTAAAATCCCATATTTAACTTAACATAAAAATTTTGCTACAATTTTCTTTTAGAATTTTATTTTGGGACTTCATGGTCATATACATCAAAATCTAATAAATCAATAAAAAAATAATCGTAAACCTTATCCATAACACAATACAATCTGGAATCGAGTAAAAAGTAAGGGTGACCACACATCGTGTATCGCGGCGGAATATCGCGCGGCTGTCCGTTTATTGTCATTCGCGATATCGCGGCAACGATCGCGAATTTCGATTCATAAGCGAAGACAGGTCAACGCGGTGTAATGATACCATCAGTCAAACTTGGCTATATAATAGATGGAATGAGGAATAAGCCTGTCGTTTAATGTGGTCAGTGGTAAAGTAAACTGAAACTCTGCGTGTCAATTCTGTAAAAATCCCAGCGTGAAAATTTTGGTGAAATGAGCTAGGAGTGAACCGTCATTCCAACTGACGCTGGTAGGGATTGACAGGTGACTGCAAACTCACTTCAAGTTTTCAAGGTGAGATAATAACAAAAAAATACTACTGTATTCTAAGTCGCTTCCATGAAGCCTCGAATATAACAAATGTTATTTAATTGAAAAGAAGTTGTCGTTCACGAGTCAAGATTTTTGTGAACATATTTCGAGAAGCAAAATATGGGTTAGGCCCGTTTGGAACGACGCAAGGAACGCGACATCGTATAAATTTTTCTGTTGCATCTGGAACCGTCTACATCAATGCAAATAAATGAACTTTCTTGCCTATAAATATAAATATTACGAAAGTTTTAGCGTAACATTTATCCAGTTAATACGTTTGTTTGATTTCACATTAAATTTTTTAATGAAAATGTCAATTTTTTAAACATAGAAAATATTATATTTTTCCTATTCCAACTAAAAACAACTTAGCATATTCTATTAATTCGTTAATTGATTGCCTATAACGATATAGGTGTAATAATGTCTCGACCATCAATCAATTAGAGCCGAACGCGTTAACATGATTATATGGCCTCGTTCTACCAAATCAATATAAATTATACATTCGTCACCAATCTATTACTTTAAATCCAATCGATGGAACCATCTTTTCGTCAATATTAAAAATGCTATAAAAACTCAAGTCGTTTCAAGTATAACCTTAATTCGTTATGTTTAAATTATGTACATATGATTTAAATTAAATCGTCTCCTATGTAAGATACGATCTAGATAATAAATAACGGTCTATATAAATATTTATAGAAGTAAATAAATACGTAATTAAATGCTATAGTGACAACGAAATGCGTATTGTGTTTGTTAAAGAATTGGCTTTGTTTTTTTTTTTTTCGTTGTTCGTCACTTTTGCATTTACATGATAAGTAGCGAAATGTGGGTTACTATAGGTAGGTACACCTCTGCCTAATCCTTCCGGGAATACAGGCGTACGTGTAAGGATTTTGCCGCTTTTTACGGAGTAACTTGAGGATTTAAACCAGTTTTCTTGGGTTTTTTAGGCATTGTTTAATTGAGTTTCAATAAATAACCTTAACTTCTTAAGTAGAAGTTAAGTTAACTCAATGAATTACCACCGTATCAAACCATAGCAAAATAAAGAATGAAATGAATTTTGAGCAATTAACAATCCACCATAATCTATAAAAAGTACCTAAAGGGTCCAATGTGTCCAAACCTTTATTCTCCAGTCTATCAAAGTTCTACGCATTACGACTTTTCCAAGTTCCTGAAAACGGGGAAAACACTATTCTAAAACCTTGACTATAAAAAAACTTCCAAGCATTTTTAACAGGTCTGTAACACATCAACTCGCACGCACATCGCGCAATGCATTTGCCAACAATCTCTTCGCCACAACTCAGCATGGACGCCCCTAATTGCCCTCGCGAAATATCGTTGACATCCCTACACCAAAACAAGAACCCAAGCCAAGGGATTTTAAACCTTATACCTTTAAAATAGGGTTTATATAGACGGTATGAAAACTTCAAAGTGTCTTTCTGGAGATTTATCCGTTGTATGGCCTAAGATATTTATAGTGAGGTGGCATTGTGCAGATTTGTAGTCGATTTGCTAGGTTTGTGCGTTTTTAAACGCTATTCGTTGCGGATTTATTTGACGTTGCGGTTTTTAACGTGTTTGTATGTTGGTGCCGTTATTTTTGTGGTTTATTTAATGATAGCTGCGAGTATTTGAGCTTGTTATAAATAGTGGATAGGTAGCTAGGTATAGCAAGGTTCCTGAAATTAGGGCATTTTTTTTTTGCTATTTGATATTTTATAGATTTTTTGGCTATGATTTTCTTTTTGCTACTCGAGAAAATTTCTTGATTTTATTTGTATACTTATTTGGTGTTGTCTCTGACCAAGCACAGGCTTCCCGAAATCCTCACAATTTATGTTATTTAATTGTTAAAAATTTAATGAAAAGTTTTCATTAGTTATTTGGATTAACCGTTGGTTGTGCAGATTATGCATTTTATCTCTCGTAGATATTTCGTAGATACCTGACTTTTCGAAGATCATTTTGAAATAATAAATAACCGTAATTCCTGATAGTTATCTTCTGATACATAAACATTTTAGTGTGTGTCAAAAATTATGCAAGGATGCGAAAAAAATCAAGTTAATCAGATGCGATACGCTTTCAAAAGCTCAGCTTTTTCTAGCCATGCTGCGATATAATTGCCTATGGCAAACCAAAAGTTGAAGCAACCATAAAAGTTGCACCGTTTTCACAGTGTCTAGACAATGCAAGTCATTTGGTGCTTAATTTTATTGTATACCACAGGAAAGAAACTTGCATCGTGTAAATGGGACTTTAGAAACGGTCAAGGGTGGACTTTTAGAATTATCAGCTAGGGTTTTTTTTATAATGTTTAAAATATATTTTTATTATCTAGTCTACTTTAAATCAATAGTTTGAATACTAATATTTAGTCGAAATAAATAAATTGTGGACGTCATTCGTGACATTTAATATGTCAAAAGTGATTTTTTAATAAAGCTCTAGTGACGTGCCTTCTCGTGCCAAGACTATAAATTATTTTCAATGTCATAATCAACAGATAAGCCGTATTAATTACAAAACCAATGCCATCCCTCATTTTAGCGCTGATCTGTTGAACGAATTTAAAGCAAAGTATGTTAATATATTTAAAATCTAACAGTAAATAATTAAAAGTGACATAAATAACAATTATTTAATTAAACATAAATTATCTTATCTAAATATTAATCTAAAGAGATAAGTGTGAAACGGCACAAGTGGGACCTGTCCAGAAACTTATTTGCAAGGCATCGAATAGAATTATAAACTTATCAAATGTCATGATCATAATAAAATCGGTATTTTTAGACGTAATTTCGGACATTTGTATTCATTATTTTCTTCTAATAATATAATAATCATATTAATTAGCAGCTTTATTTAATTATTTAAAAGAATTACTTATTTTAAGAAAGCCTGTAAAGATATTGCCAATGGTTTTATTATAGGACCCATTTATTCTAGCTTTGAACATTTATTAAAGCACCAGCAGGTAGGTATAGTGTTACCCAGTAACTGGGTTGTGGAGGTCCGATAGTCAGTCGCTCTATGAAAAATACTTGTATTCAGCATCCGGTTAGACTGGAAGCCCACCCCAAAGTAGACAGGAAAAGGCTAGGCAAATGATGAGTGCAATTACCAACTTGAACAGAAAAATAACTAAGTAATAGCATCAATAAGCAAGAAAACAGACTGAAAATAGACCATTAAAAAAGCAAACGCTAGTGATGGGCGATCGCACAAGAGTCGATCGATTGCAAATCGCCTATCGATACTCGATACGGCGGATTCCCGCGGAATTGCACAATTTCCCGCGTCGAGTCGACAAGGCTGGCTAATGAGAGCGTGGATACCAGTACCATTGTTTACAGATGCGATCGCGGTGTTATCTCAGCTATTTTTGTACGGTAGCCATGTTTTACTTATCTCTATACATTTGTATACGATGTTCGTCGATTGTTCCCTTGTTTTTCGTCAGCGCGATCTCGTTATTGTTTCGCGATTCTTTGATATTAATCAATGTAGGATTTGGAGGGCTGTGTAATTATTTGGATTGTTTTAATACGTATGATCGCGATATGGGATCATAAACAAATGATCGTTAGCATAATAAATATGGCGTGACGGGACGGCTACTTTTACAACAGCGTTAAACTGACGTACTTAATTAAAACTTTCATTTCTGTGATTTATTGTTACATAATAAGGGAGGTTATTATTTTAATTGTAAGTCTGCTGTTAGCTAGAGATCATTCCAATTATTTAAAACCCACCCTTTAATACCCCATGACCTGACCAATACACTCAATAAATTATTCCATCCACGCAAAACACAGTTATAATAAAACCGTACATTTTAAAATGCAGACAATAACTAAACAGGTGCTGAATAAAGCACGAAGCAAATTAGGGCGGCGAGATGACGCGATAAGGCGTCGGTCGCGCGTCACAGCGGCGACACAAATCGCGCGTCGATCGCGCGTCAGTCTTGTCGCGTAACGAACCGAGTATTGTATGCAAACGCCAGCGTTGATATGTCCTAACTCAGATATAGAATCTTTTACATACGATAATAATGTAACATTTATTTACTTAGCATCGACGCATTGTTTGTGTTTTTCCTTGTCGAATTTTTGGATCTATTTAAAAAAAAATAATGCATACCTACCCTACCACTTGTTGATTCAAAAGGATTACATTGCCATAAAATGATAAAAAATCAGCAGGAGCGTCAAAAAACAATATAGAAAGAAAGAAAAAAGTTGTACAAAATCCACGATTTGCGTACAAAATTCTTATTATCAATTTTTCCGCAATCACCCATATTATAAGTTCCATTGTGCGGCCGCGATAGCCCCAGGCTTCGGCTCAAACTGATCCTTTCCTAAACCGTCCCTCCAGCCTTGTAATCCCGTGCTAACAATTTAAATTCGACTCTACAAGCGTTCATACTTGCGCTCATAATCGCTCGCTCCATTCCAACTTATATGACGTTCCGTCATTACGGCCGAGCGGCTTTTCCCGCGTAACCGCCAGTTTGACCACCTCTAAACCGGATTTTATGTGTCTTTTTCATAAGGTTCTTATTTGACTGGAAGGTTGAGGTTCTATATAGCATTTGTCCCGCTGCTATGCTGGCGCTATCGGCATCACCTTAATGATGTCTCGATGGTGGATAGCCATTGTGTTGGATGTAAATTTGTAGCCGTCGGCGCGGGTAATGATGTGAGAACAAACTGAGATCCCGATAGCCAGATCTGGATCGCTTTCGGCCCACTGTGCAAGGGATTGTATTCAACTTTCGGCGCTCAAACTCAGCCCGTGCGATCTCATTGTTGTTTTATTTTTTTTGAATGCTGAATAAGCTTTGTTTTTTTAATGTCCACTGTCTTGTAAATCATAAACTGTATCGATGTTTCGATCGTTTGCTTTGGATTTTTTTGAACGTGAAGAAAAACGCCAACTAATATTGTTTTATACGTTTTGGTAAAAGGGGCATGGGACATAAAATAGTTGGACCTTTCAACAAAAACCGATGTGCACATCCCATTATCTAGGACCCTAAACCTTTTCATACTATTAGGTACACACAACGCAACTTAACAAACAAAACGTTACAAATTCAAAATGGTTGCGGGAAAATGGCGACCGTGATGGCGTCATTAGCACAGTTATCGCACTATTTTGTCGAATAGACAAAATTTTCAGTCTTTCAACGTGCGTCGGCGTTATGAAAGCGATGTAAATGATGTTTTGAGGAAAACACGATAAATAATAAACCCACTAAAATGAGGTTGATGAAAAACGACACGAGCGATGCGGGTTATTAATTTTGGAGGGAAATTAAACCGCCATTTTGTTAGGGTAGTGTTGTGACCTAATAGGATAATGTTAAGTCGAATTTAGAAACAAGTCGTTATAAAGGATAACACCACTATACTTAATTATTTTTTGTCTCGCTCGATTCGTGCTATCTTTAATACGCTAAGAGCACAGAGCGTCCACCTTGTCGTAGGCGCAGTTAATTTATTCTAGATATTAACTGTTTTACAGTCCAAAGCATTCCGCACTGAAATTGTTGAAATGCCTCATTCCACTCGTTAGATTGTAAATTACTTTTCAGTTTAGAACAATGCAAATCTGCTTTTAATTTAACTTGATATTACCGGAATATAAAGAACTGGAATGAGTATTTTTATTGCAGCCTAAATCTAAATTAGATAACTCCCAGTTTTACATAGTAATATCTTAATTACATTAAATTAATGTTTCGTTTATTTAAAAGCCAATGCTTAAGTAATTCCAATCCATATTGAGCCGATATCATACTTATAAAAATTAGTAAAACATGAAACTATTTTAATACTTAGATATAGAAAACCGATCATTCCTTCGGCTTCCACTTAACCTGCATTATCTAAATATAGTAAACCCAAACATAAAACCGAACATCTACTTAAAACATTTTTAATCACAAAATTTATTATCCCACGTAAACATAGCAAAGGAATCCACAATTAAGTCACTCGACTACGAAAACACGCCATAACATCTTTATCGGGGTTGAATCGATTCTTTTTCTTTTAAATCGACTAAATACAATCTGTATCGAGCATGGCGCCGGCCGATCTGTTTTTATCGTTGTATTATCGAAGACTAATGCACTGGCCGAGATAACGCGGACATAAGAGCGGGAGCCGATAAACTCGGTGTGGCCATGTTAAAAATAGTTTACACGCTTAGTTTGTTGTCTGGTAGGGTTATTGGTTTAGTATTGTAATGGATTCTCGTGTTGTTGAAACAATAAATTTTTATGGGTTAATAAAATATGCAGTAAAGAATCATCATTTTATATGCAAGTGAAATAAAAATTACATCCGTCATATATCAAATGTTATGAATTCATTTATCAGAGAACCTGTGAATTTATACCACAATGTGTGTGTGTGTGTAATTTATTTTATTTAACAGTTTATGTACACACTTATACACAGACAAGAAGAAAGGAATACAAAAATACGTACATAGATGCTTATTTCTAAAGAAATCTCTTCCAGTATACCTGCGATAGGAAAGTAGATAAAGAGATGTAGACAACGTGTGTAAGAGTAGAAGAGAAAACAAAATACATAAAAAACAAAATACTATTCACTAATTTAAATATAAACATACAATATCACAATATACTTACATACATACATCTAAAATATATACTTAATTATAATGTAGTATAAAATAATAAATACATATTATGCAACTATAACGAAGTGGAAAGATAATGTTCTTTCACTCTTCTTTTAAAAACTGCAACAGTTTGGCAGTTCCTAATGCCAGGTGGAAGTGAATTCCACATCCGAACCGCATGCACACTGAAGGAGTTGGAGTAGAAGTCGGTTGAGTGGGGAAGGGAGTAAAGGAAACTTCTAAGATGCGACCTGCAAGGTGCCTTAGAAGGACGGGCGTAGGAAGAGATTTATCTACGCACAATACCTAATAACATGCTTAATTAGATTCACTTGACTACCAAAAATTAAAACAAGGAGAAGTCTCGATATTATCGTATTTTATACCAATTATACCAAACTATGCACAGCCCTATTCCAGAGTTACCACTTACAAATTTTCTAAATTCAAATCCCGGTTATCGTTCAAAACGAATACGTCTTCCTTATTTAAATTGTCATTACGAACTCTTTCGTTCGGCATTTATCGGCCGCGGCCGGCTCGGGGAGATGGCAATAATAAAAATTATCTATACAAATGGGCCCGGATTACTCGGCGACATAAATTTCTACTCGCCCAATGAGCGCTGCTACAAAAGATAAAGGGTCAACGGTTTTTAGAGCTGTGTTTTTGCTTGATTTTTAAGTCGGTTGGTTATTGGTGACTCTCTAGTAGGTGGAGCTGGATGTGGCATGGCCTTCTCGAATTGAGTTTCAAAGTTTGCCTTAAAGAGGAGAATCCTATGACGATTAACACCACCCAAAACTTGTTAATTCTATCAGTTTATTAGAATTATAATAATACTTGTATCGTTTTAGTTCTGCTTCATCACAACAGGATATTTTTCAGAAATTTCAGCTGGATTGCTGGATTTCATTTCAAAGAAAAAGTGAATTATGTTTATTAATTTATACAATTACCAATCAGTTGTAGCATTATTTAGTACCAGTTTTTTATTCAAAAATATATCCAGGCCTGATAGGCTATACGTATACCACAATAAATCCTTAGGTGGTTCGATTAACCAACAATAACTGTAGAGCTGCTGTGCACAGTTCCATTCCTAGCTCGTAAAACAAGTGATTGCCAAAGAATAGAGAAATATTTTAAAGTCCAATCCTGTTAAAAAGTGTAAAAAAGCTGAGATTCGGCCAGCTCGTCGGTATCGGGTGCTCACTGTGCTCAGCGAGACACCGCCACAGAGTTATTCGACAAAAATGCTAATTTTCAAATCTCCAACGCGTTCGCCCGCCCGCGATCCAAACGACACCGCACACTTTTTATTTTAAGAAACAAACCGATTTTTATCCCTTTACCCCTTTGCGCTTACAACACTACTCTTTTTTTTAAACGGCAATTTGAGCAGTAATTTGACGCAATCGCCGATAAAAGTCACGTTATTCGATTAACATCGTATAAGTATTCGATCGCAATCGCGACTTTTCTTTAATTATATAATTTACATTGTGGGGCCCATATCGATTCCATCTCTCGGGCCTCGCTAGCAATTTCAAAGATACCGGATACCGATTAAACGTGAATTTATTAAAAAAATAAATACCGCCGCGTCCTCGTGCTTCGCTTTCTCGCATTTATGAAACAGCTGTAAAAAATATTATGTCGCGTTGATAACAGTGCGGGACAAGTTTATGCGATTTATTCATGAATTCAATTGATTTCTTTCGATTTATCTGGGATCTGTTATTGTCCGGTTGCGCTTGGATACACAGTCGTATGTTATGAAGGGTGTCAGGTAATAAAGTGTCATAAAAACCGTGTATCTATAGGTTCATGAAACTTGTAGTAGTGCTAAGAACATCGGTATTAGATTGTAGCACGATCCATCAAACGCTCGTTAACACGTTCTCGGGCGACGAGCCTTGCCCGAGTTTTTTTTTGTTTTCAAACCAGTCGGGACTAGTGTTGGGCGCCTGTTTTTGTGAGTGGATCGATTGTCGGTAGTAATTGGTATGGGAGTAGCCGATGTTAAACATGATGTTTGACGGCGGACCGAGTTAATTATTTTCGTGTCGTAGGCGTGCTGCGACTGCTAGATCCTATCGACATCGAGATTGTACTGTAATACAAAAAGGAAATGGATCGGTTTGACGTGACCGTTTCACTGTAACAATGCTTTGTTAGTTTAAATTTAATTCGTTTTCTTTTATTACGTATAGGCCCATCGCACTGTCATGTTCACATGAATAAAATACAAACAGACGTCCACGGAATGCAAATAAACTAAAATCAAGATCACTCGATGCTAGCACTTATAAATTGTGCTTTTATTTTTCTCAGTTGGCAATAACTATCTTGAATCTTTTGCGGAAGACAGTTATCGTGTGCATCTGTTTCGCGGAATGTCGCGGACTCAAATCAAATTACGCATTCGAAATTCGAACGGCGGAATCAAAGGCCAGGCTGTTGATATCGCCGCGTGCGCAATCGACATATTAATATTCGATCTATAGGCGTCTCGATGTTCTCGATTCGTATAATTAAAATCGAGATCGATCCGATTGGACGTCGGATTCCGTCACGTTATTCATCATAAGTACCGCCTACTTTTGACGCCTCCAGCGATGCGTGGACGCAACTTTTAAGCTGTTTATTTATGTGTATTATCACTTTATCATCAATTTCGCGGTGTATTACCAGCATTGTTATTAAAAAGTGTGTATTCAAATTATATTATAATCTGGTCTGCTGTAATCCTGGGTTATTAATCAAAACGTGGCACACGTGGAGTTATGGGGGGACGTATTATGAAATCGCATGTGTTTTTACTGAAGGCGCGGTGGGGGGGTCGACTCGTGAGCCCGTGCAACGTATCGTCGCGTTTTGCATAGATTTAAAAACTCGATAGTTATGCAAATGTCGAGACTGCCGTGTTTACTTGTTTCTGAGTTACGGCGTGCCACGGTAATAGACCCGCGCCTATCAGAATTAGACTTTTTTGTGTGTTAAAGAGTTTTTTAATGTTTCTGCGACTGCAGATTGCATGTCGAGAGGACATACAAGTGGTATATTAGGAAATTGAAATTGTTTACATACATAGTGTTGAAAGATTCGTAAGAACCTCGGGGCAAAACGTTATCGATGTGGGGATTTCCTTCCCGCCTAGTTGAAGGTGATATTTTAGCTTCTGAATTTGAAGGGCGAGTGTTATACTTAGTCATAAATGGTTCACCCATTGCTCTACAGAAGTTATAACTTCTTGAAGTGTTAACTTAATTGACAAGGTAATAGGTATTTCAATAGCTAAATGTTTCTTATTTTAATCTTGATATCAAAAGTAATTAAACTATAATTACGTGTATGTTTTAGAATATCAAGTAGTAACGGGTGTGGTGCACAAATATAATTAATTAAACCATAAGCATAAACAGCCTATATAATGTTCCCACTGCTGGGCACAGGCCTCCTCTCTGTGAGAGGGAGTAGGCCAAAATCCACCACGCAAGCCCAGTGCGGGCTGGTGGATGTCACAAGTCTTTGAATATTTTGGTTTTAAAAGACATGCTGGTTTCCTCACGATGTTTTCCTTCACCGTTTTGGGAGCAGTGATGATGAAATAATTTACACAAATTAAAGTGAGTTGTAGGTCATGAGTTCAAACCTAGACGGTTTGAACTCATGACCTACAACTCGACAATATAATTAATTACTCCATAGATTTACTTAATCCTATACAAATCAAGTAATCATAGCAGTACCCTGGCCCTGATATTATTTTGTAATAAGTATAACTACCAACTTTATTTTTGCGCTGGCAATCATTAATATGTTAAGGAAATGTCATGCGGATTATTAATTTCATTCGTACGTAATATTTAAAAAACAATTAACATTTCTTACTGTAGAACGACAAGCACGTTGCATTTCTTTAATGCTAATCTATTGTAGCATAATAACTAACGGTAAAACGTATAATATAACTCAAGTGGAGTTGGGTAGGATACCCCAGTCTAGGACGAGCCCTACAGAACTGTGCGGAAAGGAGGGGCCGGACGGGGTATTTTTATCGAGACACGTTCCCTAGCGTTCTTAGAACGTCTTACCTGGCAAGGCGCTGTGATGACCGTTGGAGTAAGGATGTGACTAAGAGGCGTACAAGAGGAAAAGGAGGTGTCGGTCGTCTGACGGTGAAATGGGCGGACGACATCATTGCCATCGCGGGCAAAACCTGGATGACGCTGGTGCAGGAGCGTGGGGATTGGTACAAGAAAAGAGAGACCTATGCCCAGCAGTGGGTGAAGCCGGGCTGTGGACGATGTTGATGACGAAGGGGTTGCTCTTAAGCTTAGGATCAAAGTTAAGACAAATTAACAGAAAATTAGTAAAATGATGGCTGTAAAAAAATACGTTAGTCTGTTAAAATCACAGTTAGAGCCCAGGAAGAACTGCCAATGAGCTTGATTTGTAACGATAAACTCACTTATTATCGTAATGGGATCTAAAACTACTATCGACAACTGTGGGTCTACACACCTCTTTCTACCTGTTTGAAGAATCCAGGGTATGTGATGTTTTGGTCTAGAAAATTAAATTAAATGTTCAAACTTACCATTACGAAAAATGCTAGCTGACTCTCCAAAGTCCAAGAGCTTCCTTCTCCTCAAAGAGACACCCATCCAAAACCTAGCCGTACCCAGCGCAATTTAACCTCCTTGATCAATTGATTCGACCGTGATTTTAGCAGGGCCATTCTGCAACATTACAAAAAAAATGTAACACATTCTATTACAATCTGAATGTCAAAAGAATTCATGATAACTAACAAAGAAAGCGAAAGAAGCAATTACTTGTGAAATGTTTAATTTCCTCAGTCATATCTACATTCGATCGGGGGTACTTACTTGTGTTTTTAAATACGCACACCTCGGGAGGTAGGACAGGATGGATGTGGCATTTTGTCATTTTGGTTTTGCTCTGAACTTGCAAAGGAGTGAGTGCGGTAGGATGGACGAAAAAGACATGCTGCACTGACCTCTAATAAATTAGGACAAGGTCCAGAAGCAATGATGATGACGATGAGTTTTGCTCTGAAGTTACAAAGGCGTAAGTACTACTATGATGTATAGAAATTGGTCACTTACGACAAGAGTAGGTAGGTGCACTGCATTCGGCGCTTGGCGTTGCAACACGTCGTGTCCAGGTTCGCATCAAGTCAATCGTCATCCTGAGGATGCGTCGTTGAAATGTTACGTGTCGCTGTCTTACAGGGTTCTTTATGACTCTTTAAGAACAGTTAAGCGGATTAGGTTACTAAATATACGTCGTCGATTGTATTTTATAATGGATTCCTACAGTCACGCCTGAGTCAATTCACTAAGAGTAGGTAACATAACATCACACACCTGTGTTCCCCGAAGGGAACGTCAGAAGTGTATAATACACACAGATTTCGACAGTCATGTAATCGAGGATTGCAACAGTCTCGGGTTGCAATTATCAGGGTACAGAGTAGAATAGAGCCAGTTCATTCTTTTTTTTAAATTAATATTTGCAAAAAAGGATTTCTGTCACTACATCTGGTGATGGAGTGATCTTTAATATTCGAATGTTTTAGTTCTACGTATAATGAACTAAAAAATTCGAATATTAAAGATCACTCCATCTTCCTCCTCCTTTAATTTTAAATTAGGGAAATAACCTACACATCAGTGAACAACGATACCGTAACTCATTTCTGACAGTGTTTAAAGGAGCCCTAAGGGCTTAATATGAGCTCTAAATGCGAGGCACTTAAAGTTGGTCAGCTATAATTTTGTACGTAAAGTTACCGCTACCGACTTTCAAATTGACTGGCAATTAGGCCTGATATTAAAACCCCTTAGGTTGTACTTTTTTTCTAATTAAATAATGAAGTTTCCACATTCTTATTTTGTGTTACATTACGTCAAAAAACAGCCTTAATGTTCCCAATATTGGGATTAATGTCTCTCCTCTGTGGGAGGGAATGGGTCATAAACCAATGCGAGTTGGTGGGTGACACATAATTATATTCGATTTTGAGGACATAACGGCTACCTCACTGTTTTCCTTCACTGATTTTAGAGCAGCAGTGATGTCTACCTGGGCGAACCCACGAACCACTGCTCACTGATTTAGTGTTAATGCGATTAAGCAGCACTGAATTCAAGTTTATAAGTTTACGCATCCTAAAAGACTTGTGATATGAAAGTAAGATGAAGTGATCGTTCGGGGGATAACATGTTAGCTCCAAATCTTGTAGATACACAAGCTTGTTAATATATTAAACTTTAATGACTCAGATACGTGTCGAAACAATGTTGATCTGCCAGATAGGCTGTTAATAAATACCATTATCTGGTATCTATAATCAGTAAATGTTAACTATGAAAAGTCTTATAGGTACTGTTAGAAGAGTAGGTACCTATAGGGCGAAAAGTAGACAATTTGGAAATCATTGGCTGATTAGTACAGATGATCTCTCGACCCATTGTCGGTAATGATTTTAAAATCTATCTAAATTAATATTATAAAGAGAAAATATTTGATTTTTTGTATGTTTATTTGTTTCTAATGAATAAACTCAGCAACTACTGAACCGATTTAAAAAATTCTTTCACTAGTAGAATCGTACATTATCGATGAGTAACGTATGCTATAATTTATAAAGAAATAACGCGGGCGAAGCCGCTGGCGAAAGCTCGTCATCAATATGAAATAACTACTAGGCTTTCTAAAGTCACGGTTCTTCACCTCTTGTCACAGGCTCATCACTGTCCCTAAAGATGTAAGCATTTGCATATTGTCCAGTGTTGCCAAAATACCACATCAAATCTACCCAACTACCTCCTCACACATGTGGCAACACCTCATGAATATTAAATCCTACATCAATCATACACGGAGGTTGAGATTTCGCTATACGATTACAAGCACTCGTTTGCCGGTAAGGGGTTGCTTTGACGATATTTAGTTAGCACGTAAAACTGGGTTAATTAAAGTGTGTAATTAATATTGTATAAACGTGTACTTCACATATTTGAGTTCCGAGTGTTTATAATCATTTTTAACGGAAGAATTATATGTAATTGCACGTACGACTTTTTATAGGGTTATGACCTCTTTGGAAGTCATCAATGAACTGCTTGATGAATGCTTTCAACTTTTAAAGGATTAGAAAAAAAACTGGGCATAGTAATTTAATTTAACTCAATGCAACGTTAAGCACAACAGCTTTTTAAATAATATTACAAATTGAAGCGACGTTTTCACAAAATTCTCGAAGAAAATATAAACCAATTTCTACGGTAGAACTTGATAATTTTTCCTCAAGCTACACCGAAGATAACGAACTAAGCGTGGTAACATTTATCGCGGTCTCATACCAACATCGCGGCTGTACGTTACTGTTATCGCTGGCCGCGTGGACATCTAGATTTATTCGTCATGAGGCAGGACGTGGACACCACAAGGAAATGTTTATCTACTACGTACTACGCTTACTTACCAACGTTTTTGCTCGACACGTCTCCATTGCAATGCATAGTATTTTTTGTTGGATGGTTGCTTGGATGGTAATTAATTGATGGCAGCGATAATAACTTAATTTTTGATGGTGTAAATGAATATAACGTTTGATTATTGAAACGCGAAAGTATTTACATCTCCCATTCGTTCAATTATCAAAATGCATTAATATTTTTGGTATTTAGGAGAAGTCACCTCTAGCTTTTGTGATAATGATCAGTTTAATGAACATTATTTCGTAGTCTCACACCAGATGATCAACACCACAGCTTCTCTCATCTCATCCTACTAAATGTTCAGCCATTCCCACTCAATAAATCGATGAGCAAACCAAGCAAAATATCGTATCGTAACGAAACGGACACTTGTCCCACAGTCAGACTCAGCACAGCGTAGGGCGTAACGATAGCGGAATCGAACCGGCGATATGTTAATGCGCGTCCGATCGTGACGCACGACGTTCATCCTGCCGGACACTTGCTGAAGATCACCACCTTGATACGTACTTGAGAATATTTTTTATGTGTAAATAGCGTGGCTTTGAGTCGTTGGAAATTGTATTCAATAGGTTTCTTATGGTTTTGTAAAGTAATGAGGTGGAATGGGGTTAGATGCTGCATTGCTTATTATAAGGCTTTAACTACTAAGCAGTGGGGAAGAGATTATTTAACATGATTCTTTCTAGCTTTACCTTCTAATCATAACTGATTAAAGTCATTTTTGAAAACATGTCTGAACGGCATGCCTGTAAAACTTTCACTCTATGCCACTGTTTGCACCTTACATTGCACCTCTAACCAATCTAAAGCAATCAAGATAAACTTTTCGATTTTTTTTTCATTTTTTTTAAATGAAACTTTGAGCAAATAAGTTACGTTTTACCAATCTCAGATTTCAGTCTACAATCTAGCAAAGCGTTATTCTATCAGCTTCTAATAACAAAAAACTTGACAACAATACATAGTTTGAGAACTTATCTGTGGGTATCGCGAAACGAGTTACTTACAGAACATCAGCTCCATTCAATTCATTCCCACTGTTAGTATTAAACACCTATGATATTATCGTGCAGTCCACACGCATGATAGATGTACACACTCCCTAGCACAACAAACACAAATAAATCAAGATGTGTGGAACGATAATCTCGTCCGACTTTGTCACTCAACTCTTTGTTAGTAACTTTTTTAGTAGCTTTTTTATTCTCAATCTGGCAACACTGGTAATGGCGCTCATAATGTTGTGTAGTGACGTTAAGACGACATGTTTAAAAAAAGAAATTTTTGTAGATAAGTAAATGTTTTTGGTTTAGATGAAAAGATTGCTTTTGTTAAGATTTTTGTCTAAGTTGATTGACATTTTAATCATTCATGTAGTTTTATTCGAAGCTTTATGTTACTGAAGTGTATGCGCACTAATCGTTGTTCCGTAGGACAGCGTAGGAGAAGACCATCACTTACTTACGTTGGATTTAAAACTTAGAACTAAGTTGGGACTTATAACTTCAAATAGGTCGCTGATCAAGATCCATTTCACATAAAAATTCTTTAAAAAAAAAGTTGTAGGTGCTTTCAGTTAATTATTAGCTTTCACGAAGCTTCACTGCAGTTTGAATTTCACAACTACTTTTTCGTCACTTGTAATATTCCCTTTTCCTAAAGAAGCAGAAATAAACAACAGTAAACTATTGAAATACGTCTGTTCATTTTCAGCTTCTGAAAATCAAACTTTTCAAAAATTTCATAAACGCTACCCCTACCGCCATCTAGTGGCCCTAAACAAAGTTACCGTCTCATTAGAGATTCCAAGGAATAAGACAGTTCCGCGATGTAGAACAAGATAATAATAATACTTAGACATACATTCATATTCAATGAATCAGTTTGTATCTCGAGTTATCGGACAATCGGCTCATTTCAAGGTGTATGGTCGCATGGCGTATGATGACCACTACCATTGGCTGACGAGCGAGTTTTGGTGGTGGATCGAGGAGGATTCTTATACCTTACTGGATACCGAAAATATATGATTTCATGCACAGTAGGGTATCTGGTTTAAGGTCGTGGAGGCAATCAATGCTACTAAGGAAGAAAAAATTCGCAAAAACAGTTTAATTAACACCTCTGGTGATTTTAATTCAAAGCTTATGTATGCATTATAACAAAAAACAATGGAATAACGAAACTGAAAAAAATGGGTGGAATGAAAGTTTTATAGCGATGCCACACGGGCGTTGCCAATGTGTTGCTTGTTGCTTGCGTCAAAGTGATTTTAATAGTGCGACAGGTGAGCACATTTCGATCAGGGGCAGCGCCGACGCAACGCATTGGCAATGCTCGGGTGGCATCGGTCTTAAGTATTTCAGGATCGGTTTCAGCAGGTTGTAAACGTGCGATTGCGATGCCCCATAAAGATGGTCTGTTAAGGGTCCACGAAACGATCAATTAATACAATTTTGTCAAGCTTCGATTGCATTTGGTAGATAACCAATTTGCGCAGTTATGTCTAACTTAAAATAACATTCTGTATACAAAATTACAGATCTATTTGGTAGGTAGTTAACAAATGTAGGAACCTAATAAGTTATGCGAAGTTACTTGATGAACTTTTCAATGTGAAGATTAACCACGACATGTGAAGGACTCGGCAAAGTCAAAACGTAAATTATTCTACCGTTCACTTACGTTATATTTATGCAAGTACCTAAACAAATATTTAATGAACGTCCATATTTATTTATTTTACTATCTCAAGATAGTCTTGAGTGCACAGTGATTACGGTGAGTTATCAATCGAGATATGATTCGTGGCCCGTGGTAGCGAGGACCTAGGTGATCGCTCACGGGCGTCAGAATCACAGATTTATATCACCGCGATTGTGACGCCACTGATGCACGACTATTTTAATTGGACCCTGATCTCAAACCAGATAATACCTCAACAAGATGGCCGCTTTGTTTTTTTCCCCTACGTGTGTAGGCACGTGTATGACGTTTGTCGGCCTTGTTACAACCAAACATTTAACATTTAATGAATTTAATTCTATGAATTTTCATACAAGAAAATGCAACATGCATTGTTCTCCTGCATTCGTAAGGCAACTTCGCAGTCAAAGGGTACACCTAATCTAACCAGCTCATTGCGAAGTTCTAGTCAAAACTATGCGGGCTAGCTTTTAACGCTTTATACATGAGTCGCATGTTTCTCTCTTGTACAAACGCAATGACATGTTTATAAAGACAAAGGGCACAGATGTGTATCATTTAACGAATCGACGTTCAGTTCGCGAGTGCTGCATAAACGACACCGAGTCACGCCATCTATCTGATTGTCCGGACAACCTTTCGCCAAGCCAACAATCACAAGCTTATAACTTATTTAGCGAAAAACAGAAGCTGGAGCGCGACTAACGAACCTCGATAAGCTCGCGTTCGGTATGACGCTAACATTAAGCTGCCAGATAAAGGCAGTATTAGTCGGCCAATCGCGCGTCACCGAGCAATCGTAATGACCAATCGGAACGCGCGCACACTAGGATAGCGTGACCCGAACGCAATCCGATCCGAGCAGTGTTCGTTACCGCGAGATGGCGGTCGGTGCGCGGCCGCACCAATCGTCGCGTCCATCTCGCTGTCGTGCCCATATAATGATCTTCACAGGGCCAGGAGAATGAAGTTGAGCCTCTCATTAATTGGCGTTTTGAGCCGAGATCGCTGCGCGAAAGATAGGTTAATTCCTCGCTCGGTAGAGATCGTTGTCGCTCAAAAAGGAAGGTGAGCGAGCGTTTTCTGGAAATCAGATCCAATTACAACGGGGTCCGTTAAGTTTTTGTTCTGTTTGGCCGCGGGCCCGCTCACGATATTGATGGACGAGCATCGGCCGTAATGACGGATCAACCGTCCCGGGTGCGCGAACTTAATCTCGTCCACATTTCTCGCATTTGTTAAGACGAGTGGCCGGTGCGCGCGCCCCACCCACGCGGCGACATTTACATAGCGCGGCCACGTCTCAATTAGGAGCGCTAATGTATGCCTCGACTCGCGAGGCTCCATCTGACTGACGTCGACAGATACGGGACGAAACGTGACGAGTGACGACTATCGCGGGACGTCGCTGCCAACTCACCATCGCACAGCTATTAACAACACTAATAGTAGCCGATATGGCATACATTTTTTTTACTCCCACATTTTGCATTTAGGTGCGCACTTGCGCAGTTAATAGATTCTGACTTGTTTTATTTTTGTTTTCAGGTGAGGACGAGGAATGGGGAAACGAGAGCGAGGCGATGCCGGGAGAACCTCGCACGCCGAGCTCAGAGGGCGAACGGCCCGCGTCCAGCGGAGGCGCCTCGCCTGCGTCGGGTGGCTCGCCAGCCGCCTCGCCGCCTCGCCTACGCCTCAACACCAGCCTTGCCACAGACCCTGCGCTGGCCCCTCAAGCAACAACGCTCAAGCGTGAGCCACCCTCACCATCTCCACCGCCGCCACCTGCGCCGCAAGCAAGAGACTATCTCGCCCTAACTGCGGCCGCCTTCCCAGGGCTATTTCCTGCAACTGGTCCTCCCGGCTACATATGCAAGCCATGTGGTATTCGCTACTCGTCTCTCAGTACATTGCAAGCCCATCAAGAACATTACTGTTCAAACAGACTGCCGAAACCAGCAGAGCCGAATGCCGCGGCCGATCAAGCTGTAGATGAGTCCAGCAGTGAAGCAAAGACTCCTCGACCTGCAGGCAAGCAATACGCTTGCACTTACTGCTCGTATAGTGCAGATAAGAAAGTTAGCTTGAACCGACACATGAGGATGCACTCCTCTTCTCCGGTCAGCAGTGGAACCCCAGCGCCGACGCCGACCTCTAACGGAGAAGTCACAGAAGGGCCACCAGTACAGGACCGCTATTGTGCCGATTGTGATATTCGCTTTAGCTCTATCAAAACTTACCGAGCTCATAAACAACACTACTGCAGCACAAGGCAAGTTGTGAAACAAGCTTTAGCTGCAGCGCGGGGTGGCTCTGCGACGTCTGGGTCCGCGCCACCCTCCCCTGGAGCCACGCCTCCAGCACAAAACCAGAATCAGTACGCACTCGCGTTACCCACGAATCCCATTCTCATAGTGCCCTACTCGTTATTACGGGGCGCTAGTACTCTACCAGGCACGACACTGCCGGACCCAGATACGCCATGCTTTCTGTTACCAAATGGAACATTCCAACCAATCAGTCGGGCTTTGTCAAACATGAACGCGGAAGGAAAAGAAAATGAGGTTTTAAAATCAGCCAACCGGCCCCGAGAACCATCAAGAGATGGCACTACACCTCTGGATCTCAGTGTACGACGGACGCCGGAATCTGTGGTGACTGATGAGCATGAAAAAGAGAATAGACTACGGTCTACGACCCCGGAGCAAATTGTATGCGCTCCTTCACTACCCGGATCTCCAGGAACGCCTTCTCCCTCTCGACGGTCTTCCTCACCAAGCGCAGAAAGTTCACCAAAGCGACGGAGATTGAACTCTAGAGGGCCAACTCCAAAACCTCCGAGTGTACCATCGCCTCCTGAAGAGAAATACACGCCAATAATTCCTCCCGCGATTCTGCCTCCCGCTCTGGCATTGCGTCTCGCATCAGAACTACCAGTTACTGCGGCTTCACCCCAAGTGCTTGTGAAGCAGGGAGTGTCTAAGTGTAAAGAGTGTAATATCGTATTTTGTAAGTACGAGAACTACCGAATCCACAAACGACACTACTGCTCTGCGGGTGGGGGGGAGGAGCGCGCGAGTCCTGCGCCTCCGGAGCCCGGTCCACCGCCGCAATACCGCCAGCTTATCTGCCTGGCGTGTGGGATACACTTCAGTTCACTGGACAATCTGACGACTCATCAATCGTTCTACTGCACTAAACGGGAGACGCGGTCTCCTCGAAGCGTTCCTGAGGCTCCGCGGCCCTCGTCCGGGTCGGAGGGTGGGTGGAAGTGTCCTTGCTGCGACGTGGTGTCGCCGACGGCGGCCGCGGCTCAGCGTCACATGGACGCGCACGCCGGAGTGAAAGCGTTCCGTTGCACCATCTGCCGGTACAGGGGCAACACGCTGAGAGGCATGCGCACGCATATCCGCATGCACTTCAACAACAAGAAGCCTGCCGATTTACAGGTAAGTTTGTATCAATAAACATCTTTCTTTAAAAAAGTCTTGTAATTTCAAAGAACAAGAAAATAGTGGCCAGATTACCTAGTAAAAATTAGATTTGTTAAATAAAATACAAAACCATATGTCCCTGATGATTGCCAGTATTCCTCGCAAAATAAAACCCACCTAATAACCAACATCGAAATCAGAATTAACCAACAATTCATTATTTTACAGGAGGAGAGCTACATCGCGTGTGTTCTAGAAGAAGACAGTCGTGAAGCGACTTCCCCAAGCCCGGCAGTGGGTGGCGAGCGCGTCCACCGCTGCAGCAGCTGCGCTTACACCTCCACATACCGAGGCAACGTGGTACGACACGCACGCCTCGTCCACGCTAGCGACGAGCCTGAAGAGGAACAGACCTCTCCGGTCCCTCCAACAGTCTCTCTCTCCACAGTCGACATAAAAAAGGAACCAGACACAGAACTAGAAGAAACCCCAAACTATTGCAAGTCTTGTGACATTTCATTCAAGTACGTGAACACCTATAAGGCTCACAAGCAATTCTATTGTACTGCCAATAATCAGGATGCAACGGCTAATAACAACGTGCCTACTTCTGCGAGGGTTACTGATACGCCTGTACTATGAATTTGATTCTTAGGAAAATGGCATACTGATCTGTTACAAGCGTGAGTTGCAGGCAATGTTATGTCCCATAATAGTTGATATTTCATCAAAAATCTTGATCCAACTTTTAGACTTGACTACTACTAGCGCCATCTGTTGTTCAGGATTGAAAAGAGAGTGTACTACACAATGTTCTATTCAACATTTCAAATTGTTTCCTTTTTTATTTAAAGTGTTTACTATGCCAAATAATTCATTATACAGTGACTTTTGGTGAAATCTCACGTAATGACTATTAACTGAAAGTTCTGCTGATTTCAAAGTACTTTGAAAATATTGCTCGCAAAAACATAAATGCTTATGTTGCTTCTCCGGAATTTCTTGTAATTATCCTAGAATATGAATATATCCTCTCGTTTTGAATTAAAATAAAATTAAATGTGCAATAAATTAATGATTATTAAATTAAACTTGTACTGCATATCAATGCCAAATCGATGTTCGAAATTTTCGATTCAATGTTATATTAAAAAAACTATAAAATGGCAAGAATATAATGTTAGCTTGCGTTACGTCACGATACATCATGTAAAGTAATAGCACTTTGTATGTATTGTTGTATGTTTATCATACAATAATGGCGTAACTGAAGCTAAATATGTGTGTTATCTTAACCCTTCAAAACGTTTTGTACTCAAATGAGTGCGAGCCCATATGATTATGGACTCATATGAGTACGAAAAGTTATAAATTCTTAATATATTGGCTAATGTAAATACAAGCCCTCAATACTATAAGATTTTTGTTACTCTGTTATTGTAAATTTCCTAGTTAAAAGTTAAACTTCGTCTTTGTATTAGTATACGGTTAAAAAATATTACCAAAATTGTAAATATATGTAAAGATATTACTAAATATTATTACCATTCGTTCTAAGTGATTGTTCGATTTTGTTGTTAATTTTTGTTTAATATTAATTAATTATTAGGCGAATTTATCTACCCACTAAAGCAGGTGCTGATTCCATATTATGCGGTTTAATTTACCAGTGTCATTTTTACAAACATTTTTTTTTACAAAAACTTCTTCAATGTTCAATTTTCTTTAGCGTGCTCGTCAAAAAATTGTTGCTTTTATGACATAATCAAATTAAGACATAATCGCTAAGAAATGGAGGTTTTCTATCTGAAAATTAAGAGATTTGTTGTCTACATCATTATGAATCAATAGCGTGATAGCCATATTAAAAGCAAATTAATATTTTTCTCGAGAATATTCTCCATTAAATTAGCATCCGAACTACTGTCAGTTTTATGTTTTTATGTTTTAACTTTTATATCAGTTTTCATTATAACATTTACAACAATGCAAACATTTCACAGTATAAAATAATATTTTTTCGTTTTCCTAAACAGTGTAAAACTGGCTAACCACAGTATTTATCATTCCCGAACTAAAAGTATCAAAACGTAAGTGTTAATAAAAAAATACCGTGTGCAAAGTATATCTTGGAACGAGGCAAGAACAGGAACTAAACATGAAAAATGTACTGAATTTGACAGATACTTGACACTTGCCGTTGCATACAGCACCGCCGTGAAATGTCAAGATATACTGGGCACCCAGTACAATACCATGTTTTGTCAATGCCAAAGCATCGCTAGATTAATCGTAATTTGCATTTATAGTTATCTCATTAAATATAGTTGTAGATTAAGTGACTACAAGACTTGTTCCCTACGTATAATTATTGTAATTTGTGTAACTTTTATGTTTTGTCTGTCTGTAAAGGAATGAGTCTCGAATCAGTGTTGCGATTAAAAAATATAGGTACAAAACAAAAATGTTGTTGATCTTCCATTATGACGTATTTAGTGGACAGTCGTTGGTATAAGTGACTTTGAAATTCGTTTTTTATTCCGAAGTTTAATTTACACTGTATAACATTAATCAATATTTTATTTGTGATTAAAATTAGGCTGTTGGTCATACTGCTCGAATAACTTATCGTAAAAAATGTTATGATAAAGAAAGTTAATAATTTGTAATAATTTACACCAGTATAAAATGGTGCTTTAAAACCCCTATTGTATA
Organism: Agrochola lota; assembly: GCA_947364205.1. Classification (NCBI taxonomy): domain Eukaryota; kingdom Metazoa; phylum Arthropoda; class Insecta; order Lepidoptera; family Noctuidae; genus Agrochola; species Agrochola lota. The sequence continues at coordinate 2,972,681 of OX376225.1, read as the reverse complement.
TTTTTATTCACTAACAGAGTCACTTCTGCGAACGAAATTTCAATCAGTAGAATAAACGTAAAAAAATCATGACATTTTATGTAAAAAGTAAATAACGAAACACAGCATCTGATGTTATGTGCCATAACTGTGTTCTCAGTAAAAACATAGTTTTTAATGTAGGGGCGTCATCTCGAATAAAATACTTATTTGTTTCGTATTTTTAGTGGATGTCTTAAATTATTTTATTTAAACGTAAAACTCACTTTTTTTGTGGATGTGCAAAAATATATCTTCTGCTGTAATGTAACCTACTTTTAATATTTTGACCTGGTCATCTGACGTCAATTTCCAATTCAATAAAATTTATGAAACAAAAAATTGAGAGTATTAAGAGCTTTTCTTGCTATCCATTATAAACAAAAAATCAAACATATTATAAGGCAAAGGCTTATTAAAGCTACGGTACTCGATACATTACTTATCTATTGAAGAAAACAATGTATTTAATTACCTAATTAAAAAATAATTTAAGACATCCATTCTGTACCTACCAATATTTAAAATGCAACATTATTATTATAAGACGTTGAATTAAAGTGATAATAACAATTAATGAAAAGTAAACTGATGTAGGCATACAATGATATTGTAAAAATACCGCCAGACAATAAATTATTTATCACATATTATTCATTCTTTTTTATTTACAACACACTCACCTTAAAATTGTCAGAAAATATTTATATATTGGTCACACTGTACCTACAAAAGGTACCAAATGCTGCATCCCCAAGCGCGGATCTACCGTTGTGGGCTCGATGGCCATGCCCACAACCCTAATAGCCTTGTGACGTCACCCTTTCACGGTCTATTGAGGTCGATAGGCTGATGATATTATATCCGATGCCTTTAAAAAATAAAATAAAACAATGAATAGTGCGAGATCTAGCTACGACATATACATTGCCGCCAGACCTTCCGAACCGCCTTCCTTTTTGGTGGCGTGGCTCGTGGCGCTGACGTTAGTAGTTTGTACTGTTTATAAACATAGGTAACAAACATTGAATCGGTTTGATGAAACCGAATAATTTCATCAAAATCGGTTCAGTAGTTTAGAGTCTAAATGTGACACTGTGATGTGCAAACAAAGACACATTTACTTTTGTAATGTTCGTGAGCGAACAAACTAACAAAACAAACTACCAGTTTATTAATGGACGCCCCACGGCTTTGCCCACGTGGAACTTATACACTGTACAAAATCTTGGACAGGGCGTCATATATTTTTTAAATTTTCTTTTGTAGGAATACACTATATCGATCATGAGCGAGTTCATACTACGACTCGCACTTGGCCGATTTTCGAATGGCTGTGAATGCTGTTACCACAACCTTTTTTGAGGGCTGGATCCGCGCTTGCGCATCCCCCAATTATTTGAATGCCTCGTTGGTTGTAAGACTGCTAAACGTAGGGTCCTGGGAACAAGTCCTGGGTTCAATCCCCAGGCCGGCCATGTTATTGGGTTGGTCAGCAGTTCGTGGTCTAGATTTGTGCCCAGTTGATGTCAATAGGTTTGGGACTGGGACATGGGACTTTAAACAACAGCCGAAATGCGGTAGTACACCTTTACCTACCCCTTTAGGGGATACACGCTTGGAGTTTATGTTAGTCTTATGTAACATAACATCACTCAAAAACAGCCTATCCACTTTACTAGTAATTCAAGACTTAAAAGAATCGAATCCTTAAAATACAACTACTAGCGCCATCTGTGGTGTGTAATAAGAACTACTTGTGAGATAAAATACGTACCTATAGACTGTGTAGAGGGCAGTGTTGTAAATAGTAGTCACACAAAACTCAAAGAGTTCCTCAGGGCAACATGTTAGGTGCATTTTTATACCCACTTCAAATTATTTTACTGCAGAAATGCAAAACATTTAATTTTTTTTAAATACGTCTAGATCGTTACATAACATTTTACCGAAATACGGGTAAGCTGGCAAAACAAGGAAAGCACTTCAAAGTGGAAAGTGAAGTTTTTCTATATTAGGTACTATTCCTCTAGAATTTGTAGTGGCCATAGGTTTGCAAACTAGACACCTATCAAAATAATATCAGAGAAAACAAACTATGTAGATTTGACGAGAAATCGAATCGTAGTTCATTTCATCGTCAGATTTTTTGGCTGGAGGTACCTTCAGTAAAAAGGAAAGGCTTGGCAAAGTATAAGGTACTTTCTTTTATCAGATTTATGAAATTAATTAGTACCTAGTACAACCACCATAATTTGATACTTACTGATGGTGGCGGTAGGAGGGGGGAGAGCAAACGACGAAGTGCAGTGCTGCAGTTATGCACCATAAAAAAAATCAACAAGTTAAAATAAAGAATGTCCTCTAAAACATAAAAGCGAGGAAAAGCAAAAGGCAAAAGTCACGCAATTATCTAATATTAGTTTTGTTCGAATATATTTCCAAAATTTTACTAGTGCAATATACTTTTGTTTTAATAAAACTACGCTGCACTGCACTTCACTAAAAGCGTGCACCGGCCGCACCCGTCACCGCGCAGGCGCGAAACCATTCATTGATTAATAGTCCTTCCATAGTCTCCCGGCCTCCTAGTCACGTGACGTTGAGGAAAATTTATCAAAACAAGAATACTCGTTTACTCATTGAAGTACCGAGTAAATTGATTCATTCTTGAGCATTTCGGCGTCTTGTGTCTGTGCTAGTGTTTGTGAGAGCAACCAATGGCGATTGAGAAAGTAAAGTCGTCCTCGGCGGCGGAGACGTCTTACTACGAACATACTAACTGGAAAACTCCTGCCTTTAGGCAGACCATGGTGGATAAGCTGTAAGTTAAACCGCCTTTGCTATTTAATGTAATTATAAATCCTAAAAGGTAATTTTTCTTGCTATTATTTCTATAATTTTGATACCAACAAATGATTTTTATATACGTAGATAGATAGGTAGGTACAGTACGTCTACTTATGTGACGCGGTAAACAGGGTGAGTTTGTAAACAAGGATTAGGAATAGATAGATAGATGATATAATAATAGGACCCGTTCAATAAGCGCCTTCAGGGATAAGACCGGGTAATTTGGGATTCTTATCTCCCCAAACTACCCACCATCACATGGGGAGCAAAGTGTCCTCTTAAAAAACTCCCACAGAACCTCTCCAGACTCCAGTGTAACCCCTGTTAGGGCAAGTCTCTGGGGAGAGGAATGGTCTTCAGACTCACGAATAGAAATCACTTGAGAAGACAATCAAGATCACAAGGATAAGGAGAGGGCGAGAAACTCCACAGTGCCAGATTAACCACGTAGCAAGAGTAACGTAATCTATAGAAACACTTTTTAAGTAATCAAATCCCAAACAAAACCAATATATGTTCAGTAAGTTAGGTAGTCTTTGTTGGGGTATGTATGGTAAATATTAATGTTATGCTAACATTTTCGAGCTTGCTTCGCTCGGTCTTGCATTCTACTTTTTTTTTTCTCAAACTTTTCTAGTCGACAAGTAACTCCTTTTTATTTCTGAACACTCAAAAGAAAAACCTTACCTATCCGGGGTGGGGGCCAAAAAATTTCGAGCTCGCTTCGCTCGGTCTTGCATCCTACGTTCTCAAACCATAAACCATATGGGTCGACAAAGTAATTCCTATTTCTATATAAATGTTCAAAAGAAAATTTTACCTATCCAGAGTGCAAAATATTTCGAACTTGCTTCGCTCGCTCTAGCATCTTGTATTCGTTTAATGTTCCAATTTTTCCGTATAAGTCGACAAAGTATATCCTATTTCTGTAAGAATGGTCAAAGGAAAACCTAACCTTTACGAGGCAGTGTGGCAAAAATTTCAAGCTCACTTCGCTCGCTGTTATATTTTACGTTATTCTAGTTATCAAAATTTTCTGCATACCCGGACGGGGGGCCCATTTCGTTTGCCGCCCCGGGCCCCCGACAGGCTTACTCTGCACACTGTTGCCAGGGCAAGCTCATCTCTAGCTTTTTGTACTTGTCAGAGCCCAACAGGGCCTATAGTAATCTACTGTACAATTAAACACCAACAAAATTTTAACCTATACATCCATGGCAAATAAACGTATGGAGTATTGTTTTTTTTTTACCATTTTATACTTAAGAAACCATAGCAGATTAAGGGCCTCTCGATATAATTAGCTTAGTTGGCGCTTTCAGACTTATCTATACATCTATAACTACTTATACAAATAAATCAAATTGAAGTATCTGTCTGTTATGTCAAAATAACAGCTGTGTGTGTGTGTGTTTACTAAATGCAAGTATAAACGACACTTATAACAATAAAAACTTTTTTACAAAAAAAACAAAAAATATTTTATATAAAAATAACTTAAATTTCGGAAGTCAGTGGCAAATAACGAAAATACAAAACCAAAGACACCGACTTCCGAAATTTAAGTTATTTTTCACTATGCAGTGTTTTTTTGGAAGTCGGTTGTTTTTTTTGTAAAAAAGGTTTTATTTTTAGCTTTTTAGTGGGTCAGTTTGTAATCTATATAAGTTACAATAGCCTAATGTTGACTACTCATCACCTTTTACAAAATATTGCTTTTCCCGAAGCAGGGACGTTAATCGTTGAGGAGTTCCGCTGGTTCTTCACCATCAGCTCCACTTGTCCATATACATTGTGACGAGCATAAATTGCTTGGTATTCATATTAATGTAATCGAATCGCAACCCGTGAAATACTTATTATTGAGTAGTTCCGGTGGCCATCTGTGGTCTTCATCATCAATTCCACTTCACCAAATGGTGCTTTCCAAGAGCAACTGCACGTGTTATTATAAAAAATACCCAAATCGCTATAGGTGTGCCTATAATATTTGAAGAGTTCCCTCGATTTCTCCAAGATCTCATCATCAGATCCTGACTTAATGACAATGGGACCATCTCGGAAGTATACCCTTTCAAACAAAAAAAGAATTTTGCAAATCCGTCTATAAATGACGGAGTTATGCCCGAACATACATAAATATATATATATATATGTATAAACAATCGAATTGATAACCTCCTCCTTTTGGAAGTCGGTTAAAAAAACTTTTTTTTTTTTTTTTGTTCGGCTAAAACGTTGCCCCACACTAAGAATTTCTTCTTGTATCGTGGGTGCGTTTACAAACATAGAAACTCACATACACTAACACCCAGACCCAGAACAACTACTTGCAGATCATACAAATATTTGTTCCGTGCGGGGATCGAAGCCGCGACACGTTGCGCAGCAGTCGATCGCTCAGCCATTGCACCAACCGTGTAGTCAAATTTATTTATTTTATTTTTGTGTCAGTCTATCTTCTTTGTTCCGGCTAATCTCCGAAACGGCCGGACCGATTTCGGCAGGACTTTCACTGGCAGATAGCTAATGTTATAAGAATTAACTTTTATAAGCTTCTTTTATTTTAGAAAAAAGAATTAGGGTCCACGAGAACGAAGCCGCGGGCAACCGAAGTCCAGGTTGTCCATTAATGTCCAAGCTAAACCATTACCTAAGCTATTTTCCTTTGCTCACTATGACCTCACACGTAAACCATCACCTGACCCTACACGTCCATACAATATTTCGTTTTTTTTCACAGCAACAACGTAATTGAGGAGACAGGCATACAGCTCCAGTGCACCGGTCTGGAACTGGAGAATGGTGTGTTCCAAAAGGTCAACAGCAAACCGATGTACATGATCTTGATCATTTGCATCATCGAGAATATTAAGGAGATGGGTAAGGAGAAAAATTCGATGTTTTCGTGTGAGTTGTACGGTGCATGGTAAATGCACGCTGTGTTTGATGGGATAAGGTTTATAATTGTTTGTGTAGTACGTTTTGATTTGTAAATTGCAAGTGTGAGCGGGACCTCGTGTTTATTGGGTTTACTGATCGCATGTGTAGTTGTAGGCTCGGTCGGCTCGGTAGTAGGGATAAATTGGAGACATTGGGTTTCGATACATTTCTTTCTTATATTTATGGTTCTACCCGACCAAGATAATAGGGATGATGCCTGGGTAAAAAAAATGAAATTCTAATTAGTCCGCAAGTCAGATAATAAAAAATATTAGACACGTATTCTTTGCTTTATCATATTAATAAAAAATTACTTAGATAAAACGCACTTTAAGTTGGGGAGTGGGGGTCGCTACGTCACTAGTACGTATAAAATCTACATACTCGTGACGTCATGGCACATTTTACCTCAATGTATCGCCGTTATCTTTAGATTACGTAAAAAAAGAAAAAAAACGTGTCCAATATTTTTTTATAAACTCAAAGACGGACAAAAAAATTTTTTAATCATCACCCTATTACAAAATTTTCGGTTTGACATCATGCGCAAGTAATAATTATTTATGTTACTAATAAGCATTTTATATGGTTTCAGCTGAGGACAAGCCTTCAAGCCTGGACTTGATCATGCCGCACCAGGAGAATTTGAGCGAATTTGAACACTTGCTCTTGTATTAACGGAAGCAAGAAAAACATCATCAGCATATTTTTTTTTCAATCATACTTACGTACGGAAACCTGCATTTATTTAGTTATTCAACACTTTTTCTAAGGTTCTCGCCCCTATTTCAATATTATTGGCGAAATGTGAAACACCCTTGCCTAACCCATTGGGGAATAGCGTCATGATGTATATTTTCTAAGGAAGTTTATTGTGGAAAAACATAATTAAGCCAGGTTTTCGTATCCATTATCATCATTACGTAGAATAGCTATTAAAAATGAAAATTGAAATTCAAAATTTCGAATATCATCCAATTTGTATAATCAATTATGTAATTACTTAACAAAAATTAAAAACCACATAAAATGTAAAAATATATTTATTTACTTTGCCCGCGGATTCTAAATAGACACTTCTTAAGAGTCTGTCTGTTGCTAGACTACACTTGAAAGTGACAGACACTCCATGACACTTAATTTTTTTTTAAAGTAGCCTCAGACTTGTAACGTTTGTTTGTAACGTAGTGTATCATTCGATGCGAGCTTGGCTATAAGACGTCTATACACGAGACGCGGCGAAAGCTCGCTTCGGGCACTTGACTCCCAACACAAGCGCGACAGTGGGGACGTCCCACGCACAGTGTTCCAAAAGCCTCAAAAAATTTCCCACTTGGGTTTATTGCATTTATAAGTCAAGAAACGTATTTAAAAAGCACGAGTAGAACTCCCACGTATTTATCTCTTTTAGTTTTTTTTATATAAATTCACGAAAAAGACGTGACTTTTCCATGAAAAAAAATGAATATCAGTTCTCAAAAAGTAGTTGTTCAAGATAATAATTTGAAATTAATAATAATAATAATAATATGTTATAATAATATTAAATAATACTATATAGCACAAACATGTTTAGCTAGGTTAACAAAGCATGCAAAATACTTAAAATTAAGCAAGTAGACAAGGAGCCATCAATAGTGAATAGAACATCAAAATTTTTTGTCAACAAATTCCTTTAAGCTATAAAAACTATGTTCGAGCATCCATTTGTAAAATTGAACTTTAAACAATGTTGAATGTAAGTTTTTAAATTGCCTCGGTATTTTATTATACATGCGCACACACATTGCTAGGCAGTTTTTATTATACTTAGTTAGGCGAGGCAGATCATTCAACACAAGTTTATACGGATCTCGTCTGTTCCGAGGATTGACATCATTTGCAGTCTTAAATAATTGTTTATTTTTCATTACAAACATACATATTTCGTAAATATAAAGTGACGGTAACGGTAACAAACCAAGTCTCCTAAATATTGGTTGACATGAGTCATCAGGTTTTAGTCCACAAATTGATCTCATGCACTTTTTTTGAGCGATGAATACTCTTTGGAAGTCGGTGCTGTTGCCCCATATTACAATCCCATAACGTAGTAATGATTCAACGTATGCACGGTAAGATATTACAGCAGTTTTTACGTTAGTTACATTTTTGACTTGTTTAAGTGCATATACAAATCTATTTATTTTAGTGCTAATATTATCTATGTGTTCTTTCCAATTTATATCTTTATCTATTATTACACCCAAAAATCTTGTATGCGTTACTTCTTTGATTTTATCAATATTAAGTTTTATGTCATTTTTGTGATTATTAGATTGATTAAATTGAATGTAAACTGATTTATCTAAATTTATCTTTAAATGATTAATGTCAAGCCAATGAAGTAATTTGTTAATTGTATTATTAATGTCAAACTCATGGTCTAAAATGGTATTATGTTTTTTATTAGATGTCACTATAATGGATATGTCGTCGGCAAATAATATGCATTTATGGTCAGTTATTTTTGTGATGTCATTAATATAAATGAGGAATAATATTGGGCCCAGCACGCTTCCTTGTGGAACGCCACATTTGTTATATTTATATTCCGATGAGTAGGATATTATGTCATTATTTTCGTTCTTTTTATTGATAACGACACATTGTTTTCTATTACTTAAGTAAGACGATAACCATTGGAGTGCTGGTCCTCTAATCCCATTAGCTTCTAGCTTTTGCAGTAATGTGTCGTGTGAAACCAGATCGAATGCTTTCGACAGATCAAAAAAGAGACCAGTAGTCATAAAATTATTGTTAATATTTGAAAGTACAGCTTGCATTAGAGAAAAAATTGCCAACGATGTGGATTTGTTCTTCTGGAATCCAAATTGTTTGTCACTAATAATGTTGAATCTATTACAGAAACTAACTAATCGTTTGTACATACATTTCTCATAAACTTTAGACAAAATGGGTATTAAAGTAATAGGTCGGTAATTATTTATATCATATTTGTCTCCTTTCTTGAATAAGGGCTTAACTAGGGACATTTTCAATTTATCTGGAAAGGTTCCATGGGAAAAAGATATATTTATTAAATGAGTGAGAATGCCAGTCAGTTCATCACTACATGCTTTTATGATTTTTGTATTCATTTCGTCATAACCCTCCGACTTGGTGTTAGACAGAGACATTATTTCCTGTCGTACCTCGTTGAGCAGCATTGGTCTAAGGAACATCGAGTTGGCACATGCATTTTTGCAGGGGTTTTGATGTGAGGTTTTACCTCCTTGTGTATGCGTTACATTAACATAATGATTATTAAATTCTGTGGCCATTTGTACAGGGTCTGTAATTATAGAATCATTTAATTTTATATACTCTATGTTGTCTTTGTAAGAGTTATTATTTATTTTATTTTTGATGACAGTCCATGTGGCTTTACATTTGTTATCTTTTGAATGAATATATTTTATGTTAGTGTTCTTTTTGGAGCTATAAATGCATTTCTTTAACAGCCTAGAGTAATTATTATATTTATTTTTATTATCTATATTTTTGTTTTTGTAGTACTGATAACGTAGTTTCCGTTTAATTTTGCAACTTTGTCTCAAACCTTTACTTATCCATTTTTGTGTGTGTTTTTTAATGCTACTGACTTTCACTCTTAATTTAGGAAAACAGAGATCATAAAATAGACACAACAGTTCATGAAAGTCATTGAATGCACAGTTTGGGTTAGTATTTAAATAAATATCGGACCAAGAAAGATTTTGCAGGCATTCCTTGAATTTCCTGATGTTATCCAAATTATAGTCCCTTTTATAAATGTAGCATACAGTTGATTTTTGTGGTTTCTGTTTAATTGGGAAGCTTAACATTTGCGCTGTCTCATGATCTGAAAGATACAGGGGTAGTACGGTGGCAGTTGCATTTGTAATGTTGCTTAGGATATGGTCAATACAAGTCAATTTGCGAGTAGGAACATTGATGTGGATTTTTAAATTATAATTGTTGGACAAGTCTTGCAATCTGTTCGTGATGTTACCTTTTTTAAGTGTATTAATATTAAAATCACCGGCTAAAACAATATTTATTTTATATCTGTATCTATTTAATAAATCGTGTAAAAGATTATGCAATTTTGTCAAAAACTGATTCGGATCAGATTGCGGCGTTCTATATACACATATAACTACTAATTTATTACTTGTTATTTCCAAACCGCAAGCTTCAAACGTGTTTAGGGTTGCATAGTTTTTCACAAATGACAAGTCTTTGTAGCATAAACCTTTTTTCACCAATATACAAGTGCCACCTCTTTGTTTATCTCTACAGAAGTTAGTGGCCATTTCATAGTTGTATATTTTCACATAGTTTTCGTTCCCTTTTTTTACAAATGTTTCAGAGAGGCATATTAAATCTGGTTCATTGCTTGCTTCTTTTAATTCCTGCAGAGTAATTTCTAAAACTTCTTTTTTAGATAGTAAACTGGCTATATTTTGATGAAATATTCTAAAGTGGTGAGTTTTGTTAGTATGAGGTTCGAAAAAACGAGTCACGTTTGTTTAATACCGGAAAGTAATAGGGTATAGTCCCTCTTTGCTCCTTTACGTTGTGCTGCTGAGGGGAATTATATAAGTTGGGTGTTGGGTTCTTAATACGACTAAAGTAATAAGGAATAGTCCCTTTTTTGGGTTCATTTACAGATATGCTTAATTGGAAACTTGATTTGTTACTCGCTATTCTCTTACGAATTTCACTAGGATTTAAATACACATCATTATAATCACAACAATCTATAACATAATTTATCGACTTACACACATCGGACAGTTTCGAGGAGGTTTGATTAACGAAATGGCATTTTTTATACTTATTACATAAGTTTTTTATGGAATAGTTTAACTTGCGGACATTAAGGTGCACGTTGTTGACGACATTTAATACAATAACAGTCTTATTTAAAAATGTATTTAAAATATTTTGCAATTGAGAAATCACTAGGTTTGGATTGCGATCATTTTCACCTACACATATCACAAGTTTGTCTTCAGTTGTCAATTTGGTATTTCTACAGTTTGCTATTATTTCATTACTAGGCGCATTTGGTTTTGTTTCAGCGACGAGTCTATATTTATTATATTGTGTGTTTACTCTTGAGTGGGAGATGGCCGCCGCAAGCCCGACGCACCCCTGGCCACCGAAGATGAATATCTTCCTTTGGGGGACCATATTATACCCGTCTGCAGCAGAAGTCTGAGCAGTGGTGACGTTTATAGTATCCCGCTTTACTTCATGACGAGCAGCAGGCAATATTATTAATAGAGCTCATTTGAGAGCATATTTACACGTTTTTTTTTTTTTTTATCTCTTTTAGTTTCGGAGTAAAAAAATATTTTCTTATTTTTGTTTTTATTTTTTTTCTCCGCAAAGACGCAAAAGTGCGACTTGGGACTAGAACTGAGATATTGTCCACAATAAGGTCTATTACTCATAAAAAAATCAAGTCGCACTATTGCGGCGTTTAGGAGAAACAGGTGTTTAAATCTTAAGGTCAAATAATACACTCCAGGGTTGTCACTCTGAGGTCAAATAAATAAATACATATTTTATTATGAAATGTGTATTGCATGGACGTCTCGCTCAAATTATAGATCTACAGAGCATATAATAATTATATATATATAGTGTTTTTTTTTATTTGGGACATAAGGAAATTCATAACCATATGAGATACAGAGAGACTGTCTTAGGAAACATTTATTTTTGATTTGGAAAAAAATGGCATAAAAAAATTTTTGGTCAACCGCGAGTTGGCCATTGAGTAATTTTGATGAAAAAATGTTTTGATGATTGTATCGGAAGAAAAAAATCAGGACAACGGAAGTTAGTCAAATCTAATGAAAATATTTTTCCATACAAAACAGATTAGAACAGATAGACAGACTATACGAGTACTACCTACCGTGCTGCGGTGGTTAATAGTTTGACCGTGTCGAAAGGCTTTCCACTTTGTGTAACGATTACTATTTAGACCCGTTTTAAAAACCTGTATTGTAAATATATATGTAAATTTCCCAGTATCACTACATATTATAAAACAAAGTCTCTCGCCGCCTCTGTCTGTCTGTCTGTCTGTTCGCGATAAACTCGGAAAGTACTGCACGGATTTTCATACGGTTTTCAACAATAGATAGAGCAATTCTTGTGGAAGGTTTTGTGTATAGTAAGTTTAAGTTTTATACAAACTAACGACCTTTTGAGTTATAACAAAACAATGTATGGTAGGATTGTACCTCTTTAATAGAACTACAAAAAAGTCCGTGGTGGTATATGGTATGTCTATCTTATAAGGAAAACCCGCAGTAACCATTTTTTGCGTTTACTTAAAACAGTAAAATGATCGGTTGTTTACGAACTTATTTTTAACAATACCGTATTAATCCTCATTCAAATAAATTTAATAAAATAAAAAAATCTGCTTATTTATTGCCTCTAAGGCGGAACAAAGTTCGCCGGGTCAGCTAGTAAAACAACAAAAAAGAAACATTACTCATATAAATCGCACTCATTAGTTAGTGTTAATGTTAGATCATTTAAATCATCAACATCATTCGAAGGATTTTCGTCGTCCTCCTCTGCGGACTGCAATGTCTCCACATCAATTGCTTTTAAAAGTTCACAAACAGCAGACGGCAAAGGAGGCCGTTTTGAGAATCTTCGACGATCACTGAGATGAGCCATAGAAATTAGTGGATCAGACGATTCTAGTGCACGATGAAAAAGGTCGGTCATTGTACTAATCCTGTTCATTTTACGACAGTGATGTTCTCTATCTGAGCGCCAGAATTTGTTTCGTGACTCAGCTGCTTGTTCTGAAAGCATCCCAACAGGCAGTGAACAGGAATCAATAATCTCTTCACCGTGTACAAGTATTTTATGAACTGTCACCGTCATTGGGTGCCAATTATATGATTGAACGTACCGCTCTACGAGAGACCGGCAAAAATGCCCGAATTTTTTGGCGTCAATAGAATACTCGCTAGATATTGTCACTAGAATAGTATGAAATCCATCAAGTAACCATGAAGGTAGACCTAAAATCTCACCAAATATGCCACGGTACTTGTCTGAAAGTGCAGTCCTAGCCGAGTTTCCATCATTCGTAGTGCCCGCATTCGGCTTCACTACGTCTACTAATAATCCAATCTTCTCCCTAATCTCTGCCTGGATTCTTTTTTTCTTGCTTCAACAATATGGCTTTCGTTGCTGCCTTTAATGATTCGCCATTTTTGTACAAATGGATCATTTTTATAGCTAAGGTGCAATAAAAACTCAAAAATACGTATCCACGCATGAAGGGGATTGATACCATATCGCATATTTTCTTTTATAGTTTGTTTTGTATAAGACATTTCCAAATTATTGAATTGGGTAGCTGTAACTTTACAAAACGGGCATCTTAACTGTGAAGTAGTTCCGGTAATTATATTTAGGACTTTGCCATCTATTACGCTCAATGTTAAATTATAAGAAAACGTTAAGTTGTGACCTTCTGAAGTTTGTATATTTATTGGTAACAAACTTTTAATTTGTTCTTCAACCCAGTTTTTTTCGTAAAGAATAAGGTCACTTGTTTCTTTTTTAAACTGGATGTGCAGTGGGCGACAAAATCTGTACGATTGGGGTGTAGGATTTAACCAGGCAGTAAAATCGTTATCCATTACTATGCGTATGGGAATAAGGGTTGTGGCAAAAAGACTGTTTTCATTTATAAGCGTTTCTTCGGTTTCTTGTTGGAAGCTCTGCTTATAAAATGAATGCCCAGTGCAACCATCAAATCCCCAGGACCCCTGAAATTCACACTTAACCTCCTGAATACCTTTTCTATGGCAATATGCAATAAAAGCAGCCTCGCAGCTTAGGACAATTCTTTGAATTGTGTGAGTGAGTAAACCTTGTAGTGACACTGATGCTTCCATTTCAGACACTTTTATACTTATACTTCCGGAGTTTGAGAAGTACCGGCTGTGGCGCAATTCACAGCATCACTTGCCACTCGTGTACCAACATGAGGGTTGGCGCCCTCATGCCCCCCTTGCAATAAGTCCTCCGATCGGGGCTCGGAAGGACATCCCCCAGCAGGTTGGGTAAGCCCCTGCTGAGGCAAAGTGGCGCCATGGGTCTGTAACGGCTCCATGGTGCCTCACCCCCGTTTCTCCAGGTTGCAAGTATAGCATGGGGTTTTAGCCTATGCCTCACGAGGGTGGACCCCTTCCCATGCTACGTGCAACCCTTCATTGAAAATACTCTCAATAAAAGTTCTACAAAAGGTATATATAAAAGGTCAAACAAAGTGACAGCCCTAGCATTAATTTTCAAAATTCTATTTCTCCTAAACGCCGCAATAGTGCGACTTGATTTTTTTATGAGTAATAGACCTTATTGAGAACAATATCTCAGTTCTAGTCTCAAGTCGCACTTTTGCGTCTTTGCGGAGAAAAAAAATAAAAACAAAAATAAGAAAATATTTTTTTACTCAGAAACTAAAAGAGATAAAAAAAAAAAAAAAACGTGTAAATATACTCTCAAATGAGCTCTATTAATAATATTAGTTTCAAATTATTATCTTGAACAACTACTTTTTGAGAACTGATATTCATTTTTTTCATGGAAAGGTCACGTCTTTTTCATGAATTTATATAAAAAAAACTAAAAGAGATAAATACGTGGGAGTTCTACTCGTGCTTTATAAATACGATCCTTGACTTATAAATGCAATAAACCCAAGTGGGAAATTTTTTGAGGCTTTTGGAACACTGTGCCACGGTGTGGGGTGTCGTTTGGAAAGGTCGTAACCAAACATTTAAATCGTAGATTTGCCCTCACCGTACGGAGTCGCATGAAAAAGTGTCCGTACTGAGGAGAGCGAGCTCACACATTAACAATGGTGTTTCCATGACAATAAAAGTCAAGTCTCTGTGACACTGTTTGTATCAGAGGCGTCAAAATGAAATAAAAATGCGACCATCAATTGTCGCGGCACGGCAGGGCAAATCTACGATTGAAATCTTTGGTCGTAACATATTGTAGGTGTGAAAATCATTTTTCAATTCAGGAATCTGTTTGCGAAATATTAAGCTTAAAGTGCAAATGTTTGTTAGTCATGTGTGTCCCCCCCCCCCCCTGCCAGCTAAATGGTTGTACTTGGATTTGTGAAATAAATCACAGCAGTAGTATACGTATGTATAACGAAGTTAAAAGGAAAACTATCACAGCTAAGTAGGCTTTACAGGTTAACGAGTAATAATCGCCAACTTAAATTTTCAGTTTGAAAAACATGATCTCCAATACATTCCGGAGAAAATGTTTTTCAACTACAACGTTACGTTTGTTCTTAGGATCAATTCATCCCAACTACGGAACATTTCATTGTGAGTGGTCCGACACGCATTCGGCGGGTTTTTTTTATTCAGAACGAGCTGCTGGCCGCCACTTCGTCTGCAATCCTGGATGAAAAGTAGCCTATGTCCTACTCCAGGTCATGGTCTACCCATGTTTCAAATTTCATACAAATCCGTTCACCCGTAGCAGGAAGCATACCATACAAAGAAACTCACTTTCACATTTTATAATAATAGTAAGGAAGTTAGGATCTGTTAGCTCGCTGCACTGACTGCTGTAACACGTTACAAAAACTCGATACATTACAAACAAACGTTGTAAGTCAGTCTCCGCCTTAAGAATCCAGACGTATGACTAGCAAACCTGATTAAACCAATTCAATCCACACTATTCACATCTGACGACTCTTCCTCTTCTCTATATTGATCCTTAAAGTGTTCTGTATCTTCATCCTCTCCATAGTAAAATCCATCATCGCTGTCATTTTTATATCCCGGATCGTCTTCGACCTTCGTGCAATGGACCAGGTTTCTGCTGTCGGATAAATCAGGGTTTTCTGAAAGCACTTTAGCTTTGTATTTAGCATATGCTTCTCCGTATCTCTGGACATCCTCATTGAATAAATCCGGTGGATCATCATATATTTTGTCTTCGCCTGTATCGCTGGATAGGTCATCCTCTGGAAATATACACAGTGTGAATTAAATCCTTGGGTCAGTGGCTGAAGATAGGAAGGAAAAGAAAAGTATTCATCTTGAAATTTCAGCAGTCAACAACAGAATAAAATGGACAGGTTTAAAAAAAAATTGGTACTGGTACTTAGATTAATCTAAAATAATAAACTTTGTA
Source organism: Agrochola lota (assembly GCA_947364205.1). Classification (NCBI taxonomy): domain Eukaryota; kingdom Metazoa; phylum Arthropoda; class Insecta; order Lepidoptera; family Noctuidae; genus Agrochola; species Agrochola lota. The sequence continues at coordinate 2,956,625 of OX376225.1, read as the reverse complement.
AAGAGAAATTCCGAAATATTCTTAACTTATAGGGCTTTTTGTCCATCTAACAATAATTTACATTATGGCAGCAATGACAATATCTGATAGGATTGATTGTTTTTCTTGTCATGTTAGCACAAGTTAGAATTTAGTATCAGAAATCTCACACACAGTGTGCGTTAAACTCAATCTCTACTCATTCCAAAGGGTAGTAGGTTCTTATGGAGGATAACGGGCAAGAAACTCCATGGACACTCTTAAATCAAGTAATTTTGTATGTCATCCAGGTTGACAGAGAGGCTAACTGCCGGGGTGCACTGAATATACTTAGGTATTGCCTCTCATTAAGGCCATTTCATTTTCGAATAGTCTTTACTCACCTAAAATCTACCAACAACTCGATATTAGGTGAAGAAAAACAGATAAAAAATACTTAAATTGTCTCATCACTCGAGACTACACGGATTAAGGAATATTGATTCCACTTACCAATATCCACTCTCTCCATGGCTCTAACCATATCATCCATCTCTATACTGCTAGGTTCGGAGTCAGGGTATTCATTCCTCCAGTTATTCTCATCATTAGAATCATCATCTTCGTCAGCTTCAATGTCCGAATCTTGAGATGGGTCATATGAACCTAGGACCAGGCCTGTTTCGACACTGAAATGGAAATAAAATAAGTTAATAACAACTAGGTGTTTCTTTATTTTAAAGGAAATAGTGTGTGCCATTTTGTAAAATGTAAGGTCCTAAATACAAAATCATAGAAATATAAATAACAGGAGAAGTGGACGGGGGCGTGTCTGTGTCCGCGCGTCCTGATCATGATCACGATGCTCATAGCTCAGGCAAATGGCCGTCTCCGCTAACTAGTGCGCTTTCGAACGCGATCGTGATAAAAAAAATAAAAAATACCGTGTTGTTCAGTGGTTTCTTGTAAAAATCGAAGCCAAACTAGAAACTTTATAAATCATAGAACCACTTTTCATAAATCAGCACAAGTATTTTACTATATTTGTGTTGAAAATTATGAAAAACAACAAATCGTAAAATATTTCTTGCCTATACTACGATATTTTCGTTTTCATATATCACAGCGGCTATTATAGTATATATACAGAATGTTCGGCAGAAGGTTGAACATACGAAAATGGCGGATCCGTGGGGCCATCTACAGGTCTACTACGTGTTTAGGTCCAATAATAAGACCCAAGCCACAAGGATATTTTTTAATGATTTTTTTTTTATTTAAAGGAAATTCGTGGTTGCTCAAATTTCAAACGTCAATAATTTCATTTAAAATAACAAAACTGAAACACGCACTTGGCCGGTTTTTTATTTATAATTTTTTCAGGAACTTCCAAAAATTTTAATACAATAATAAATGGGAGAATCGATAACTTTCCGATTTAGTCAATCACTAGCGTATATGTAAAATAAATGGCTTTTGCGCAGCAGAACGATAGGCATCGATGTTTTCGTGTGAGTGAGTTGTACGGTGCATGTTAAATGCACGCTGTGTTTGATGGGATAATAATGATGGGGTTTATAATTGATTGTGTAGTACGTTCTGATTTGTAAATTGCAAGTGTGAGCGGGACCTCGTATTTATTGGGTTTACTGATCTGCATGTGTAGTTGTGGCTAGGTAGTAGGGATAAATTGGAGACATTGGGTTTCGATACATTTTCAACTACCGAGCATATCTCCTTCTTTCTTGTATCTATGTACAAAATAGTACCAGTTTTATATGGCTTTCATAGTAAAATAGCGTGAAATCGGGGTTTAAACGCAAGTGGTTCAACTAGGGGCAGGGGCCTAGTTAAGACCGTTAGGTACCAAACTTGACAGTGAAGGTCATTTAGGGGCTCAACAGTTGAGTTGAGGGGATAACAGAAATTTACTGTCATTTTTAGGGTTCCGTAGTAAACAAGGAACCCTTATAGTTTCGCCATGTCCGTCAGTCTGTCTGTCCGCGGCTTAGCTCAGAGACGGTTAGTACTAGAAAGCTGTAATTTGGCATATGTATACAGATTAATCATGCCGACAAAGTGGTAAAATAAAATCAAGAAAAATATTTGTTTTTAGGGTACCTCCCATACACGTAAAGTGGGAATGTATTTTTTTCCCCTCATCTACCCCATGTTGTGGGGGTATCGTTAGAAAGTTCTTTCAAAAATATTGTGAGTTTGTCTAATCTATTTTTGGATTCAGGGATCCGTTTGCGAAATATTAAGCTAACTGATTTTTTTTGTTAGTCATGTGTCCCCCCCCCCCCCCCCCTTCTAGCTAAACGATTGTACTTGGACTTGTGAAAAAATTCACAGCTGTAGTATATTGCCGTGCTAAGCCGAAAGGCGGTATCTCTGAGATACGGCCTTTTAGTTTTTTTTATACCATTCAATAGCTATAACAATTTCGATTGAAACTTGTGAAAAAAATCACAGCAGTAGTATTAAAAGGAAAACTATGAGAGCTAAGTAGGCTGTACAGGTTAAAGAGAAATAATCAACCAACTTAAATTTGCGGTTTGAAAAACATGATCTCCCTTACATTTCGTATGGGAGCACATGTTTTTCAACTACAATCTTAAGTTTGTTCTAGGAATAAATTCATTCCAACTACGGAACCCTTCATTGTGCGTGGTCCGACACGCACGTGGCCGGTTTTTGACATTTGTTGTGTTATTTGGAAACAGATTTATTTGATCCACACCAACTTCTTAAGAAAGGCCTGCATGCATGCATAAAATGTAGTCAATCATTAATAAAATTTTATAAAATATTCTTACCCAACAAAGTCATCAATCATGTTTATATCGAATTCTTGCTTCAAAACACTAATATACACATCATAGGCATATTGTACATTGCCATCTTTATCATCAGTCTTCTGTAAATCTATTAGATTCAATATATCTTCGCTATCCTCATCATTTTCACCGTCTTTCAGCCCTCGGCTACAGTTGACTATTTCATAACGACTCTTTGCTGCAATGTCTTTTCGTTCTTTTCTCAATTTCTCTATAATAGTCTCAAGATTTGGCAGAGATTGCTGTTTTAAGTCTGTCTTTGGCAATAAGTTTTTGACGTGTGTGGTTTCCTGTAAATGTGGAGAGGTTTGAAGTAAGTATACATACCTACAATATAAAAAGAATGTGTTTATGAAACATTAGTATCTGACGCCCTAGGAGGACAGTGACCTAATTGGTGATGTTCTTCAGAAAGGTCAGGTGCATAGTACTGTTAGTGCTAGTGCATTAAAACTACTTGATGCCCTAAGCAATCCACGCCTGTGGGCTCCGCTAAGAAATGTACGTATTTATTACAGTGAGATAGATCATTACATACCTTAGAGTATTTACGAAAAACAAAAGATTTATGGGGAGTAGGTATTACAATTAAAACCAAAGATTTTTTAAATTTATTTATTGTAATGCCACTTGCGACTTTTACGGGCATCAAATTCATGGACAATCATTTTTAAGTTCAACGTTTTAGCATAATTATCTGCCTGTATAATTAATATTGATAAAGCATCGAGCCTTTTCTGCAGTATCGTCGTTCTTTTTTATTATTTTTAACAACATCCCGCTGACAAATCGCGAGGGTTTTCTTTCAAGTGCTATCAAATATTTTTGGTGATGTTTATGGTGCCCCCTGAGACGTGATGCCCTAAGCAATTGATTAATTTGCTTATTATTATTAGTGTGTGCGATATGATTAAAAAAAGAACATATGCCGGACGGACGAACATATTATCCTCAGGTGAATTCCAGACCGATAGTTCTTCCAGTCCAAGTCTGATAATTCAAAACATTCATGTTTACCTGATCATCAACGGTTCCCCGAAACACAAATAGCGATGGTGATATTTCTTCCTTGTCTGTTTTAATTCGCTTGCACATGAGCACCAGAGTATCTTGTGGGTTCTCCTCAAGCCTCCGTTTTACTCTTAACACTGTTGATGAAGCCATTCTGGAGTATTTAACTTCTTTTCAGTTTTACTGCCGAAATACGCGGCCTCCGCAGTCCGCGTGCTAGCTTTTGCAACAAATTCACGATTGTATTGTTTGCAACTTTGCATGAATGACATGTGACATTGACATTTCATTTCATTCAACGGCCGCTTTCCGATTAAGAACGTAATCGCTCACAGCGCCTGTTATCATATTTTTGTAGCGTTCGGAGTTAGATATCACGATTATGACAGCTGAGGGCTGTCAACAGCCCGGAACGCTCGTGGACGCTCTCACGGTGCTCGCTCAACGTCAAAACTTACATATCATATTTCTTTGTGTTTTAATTAAATATATATGTGTTTTTCTATGCAATAGTCTGCTCAGTGCCATAGCTTCAAAAGGTATATATCCTGACTTAAAGAATTGGAAACTACACATTTCTTCTTCTTCGTTAGTTAGATGGCCACGGTAGCCAGAAGCACAATTTCGAAGATGCCACGTTTGTCTAAAGTTAGGATGCGACTCAAAACAAAAAAACACAACTGTCATCTTTGACAGCGCTCACGGTGATATTTATGGCACATGTCATGACGTCATCTATGACGATTCACAATACATCGTTATCGCGCTCCAGGCTTATTCGGTACGGCCGTTAGCACGCTCAAATCGATTAGAGCGTAACTCGGAATGCAGGGAAGGTTAATACAATAATACAATAAACGTTTATGTTAGATACGGACAGGGCTGGGGTAAAAACTGAAAGTTCGTCATAGGACAGCATTGTTGCTCGTCTACAAACCGCCATTGTTTTGTTTTTGTGTCGATCACACTGTGCGTTTGGACTGGCGAAACATTCAAAACAATACATGTTGGGATCTCTATTTTTTTTGTCAATGTTCCATACAAGTTTTGTGAGGAACTAGAAATTTCAACATGTTTTGTTGCAATGTTTCGCCAGTGCAAACGCACAGACAACCAGTTAAATAGGTATCTAAGCGACTTAGAGTGTATGGTGGCACTTCACATCGCTATTCGGTATTCGCGTTTTTACTGTGTTTTATTCGGCTATATTGTGGAGAAATCCGAATGTAGCGGCATCTACATCGCTACATGCGAACTATGCATCAAAGACCCGACGTCACACAACATCCTGACGTCACACAAATCCTGCATCGCGCAATTAGAGTTTACCGCGCGATAAACATATATACAAGCTTCCCGACTTCAATCTCTGGGCAGCTGCCCGCCAGACACGACACCCGTCTGGTCGGAGGATCCTCTCTTTTCTATGGTGGATGAGTGAACTTTACACCCTGTTCCTCATACCTATAAATTGGTGACCCCGAATATGAACGTCAACGCAGCCTTCGTGCAACTACTTCATCGTGACGTCATCATCATCATCACTCCTGCAAGCTTTCGTGAGGCGAGTCACACAGCCAGTCAGCACCCACGGCTTCAACGGGTATCCTGACCACCAGCATGCAGCGAACTCGCATTCCTGGTCATCACCCTCAGCCACAACCCAGCGCTGTACCACATCCGACTCACTGGGGAACCAACGCAGATAGTTCCGACTCACCGCGAACTATGCGGCACCCGGTTCCAACTCACTGGAACCACAGCTGGCACTGTGAAGCGTCGCAAGATTCAAGACTCAGCCCACTATCGACCTCCGGTCTCCGGAGGGGAGTGATGTAGCGGCATCTACATCGCTACATGCGAACTATGCATCAAAGACCTGACGTCACACAACATCCTGACGTCACACAAATCCTGCATCGCGCAATTAGAGTTTACCGCGCGATAAACATATATACAAGCTTCCCGACTTCAACCTCTGGGCAGTTGCCCGCCAGACATCACACCCGTCTGGTCGGAGGATCCTCCCTTTTCTATGGGGGATGAGTGAACTTTACACCCTGTTCCCGATACCCCTAAACGAATAACTTGAACACACCGTCCACACATCGTCATGAACAGCGAATATGCCGAACATTCAAGAATATTTTTGCTGTATTTTTGCTAACCTGAACGTGTTGAATACATGCTAAGCGTAAATAAAACACCCCACTCCTCTGAGCAAGCCATGTGATGTGTGGACAGTAAACATGCAGTAAACAAACTTATTTGGTATAATCGCAATACTTTGAGATATGTGACCAAAAACCAGTGAACGAAAATAAACAAAAAACCGACAACCGGCGGATACGAGTGTTCGTGTATTTGCGTATTCGTGAAAAATTGACAAATATAGGCGAACACAGTAACTTCACATCATCGTATTTGGGCAAATAAGACGAATACGTGAACACGAATAGCTAGGTGCACCCTTATGAAGACGACTTAAGGAAAAGGGAAGCGTCTTCAACTGGTTTACATCTTTGGCAAATAAATGGGTCTCCATACTTTTGCAGTCAACAGCCGCGCAGCGGTGCATGTTAAATAATTATGCGTAAAAGATAGAAGTCACTTGTTTATAAAAAAGATATGGATAAATAGCTCAGAGATAAAGTCAAATTCTTACAAGCTGGGTATTGCGTCCATTGTTGCCAATTAATTTGACAGTGTTATGATAATAGAGCTGTAAGCAGGCCGCATACGTACGGTTACAAAATGTTCAACTAGGGGCACATGTTTGTACATTTTCCTAACGGAAAAAGAACCTGATGTCCGTTTCAGAAATTAAACCGTGCGTTTGGGTCATTCAGAACGGAAATAACCGAATGAAGTCATCCCGAACGCAGCGCACGCAAATATTTTCGCTACGCCGCACTGTGGATCGAAAAAAGGCTCTCGAGGAAATTGGAGCTTAAATTTTAAAGTGTCGGTTTTTGCTTAAAACGGTTTCAATATTATGCATAAATATATCATAGGATACAATCAGGTAGGCAAATTAGCAACTTATTTTTATTATTTGCAAAAAAAATGTATGGAGCTAATGCGTATATCTCCGGAACGGAGAGAATAACCGATATATCCTTGCAAACGGTGATGTAACTATTTATTTATGTTTTTTCGACGTCATTGATTTTTTTCAGATTAGGTTAACGAGATTTAGTGCCGAGTAATAACGAAATTCCCTTTTTTTTCTTGTTAATCGCTGATATTAAAAGTGCAGTTTTGTAGTGTTTCATTTATTTTTAGGTTATGTATTTTTGTGGTGTAAGTACAGTAAATATAAATAAGCAATACCAATCAATTCGTCGTCGTCCATGTTTATAAGTGCCACAGAGCATGTAACTTTAAGAGGCGGAACTTAGAACATTTCAGTTTGAGAGAGTTTGTGACCTTCTTTAGCCAACCACATAAAAAAAACATAGCTACTAACATGAAAATTCTGACAAACTTGACAATCATGTCATTGAAGGCAAGAACTGTCACAGATAGGGATGCGCAACGTATAGAATTCAATAAACTTATCGATATCGATAAATGCAATCTATGCAGTTATTAGTGAGGTTACAAAACTAATTTAACTTGAAAAATCGGTAAAATAAAACACATTATGATTTGAGGATTTATTAATTTATATAAATGAGCAAGCAACATCGGTATCAGACCAAAATGGCTTCCTTTTTTTATTTATTTGCACCAACGTCACAATTTTTTTTAGCACACCAGACTCATTTTCAAGAGATTGGCACTGCGTCTTAATGATGCCAGGCTGCATTTAGTTTTTTTGTAATTGTTCCTTAACTGATTTTCCCTTGATGTTCAATCTCTAATAATCATCTATAATAATCTAATAATCTCTCTCTCTCTTTATTTAATTATCTGTAAAGATAATTAAATATAAGCACAATTTTCGATGAGACGTATAAACATTTTTCTGCATATAAAACACAGGGATCTTTTCTATTTGAAATGAGCAATAGAGGACAAATTAACTCAATCAATTTTGAGACTTTCTTTCTCTGTCTGACTGTCTATTTGTTTGTAACATCATCACATGAGAAAAGCTTAATGGATTCTAATGAAACTACATACTTTACTTATGGATACGATTCCCCTTTTTGTTGAAGTCCTTTTTTCCAAAGTTGTTAGCACATATGTTTCGCTGCTCATGCAGTTTTTCTATTGGTAGATGCACTCGTTCTTAATTGCCCTATGAGCCATAAGCGCTGTGCTGTGTTAGCTTGTAGTCTATGGTTAGCTGTGTGTTTTTTTATAGAAGTATTTTGGTTCTGTCTGAGAAGACGTCAAAGTGTGTCAAAGTGTTGCCAACCCGTACGATAATTATGGGGGCGTATGATAATTTGGCCAATGGTACTGTGGCGGCTTAGTAATCGTAATATGCCGAGTTGCATTATCGACAAAGTATGTGGGAACGGGCAATCGGCTCGCCAGTCGCCTACATACCACCGCCCTGCCTCGACGCATACATAGTACCTAGTTAGCTATAACAAAGTATTGTGGAACTTGAATTAAAGACAATTTATTTCCTTGTAGTCCGAATCTTCATTTACCTCACCGACAACATAACACGCGCAACAGTACGATGTAGGATAATGAATGTCAAACATACTATAATTTTGAGATTTGCTGAAAAATAATTTGAAGTTCCAATAATAAAACGTAATTGGCAAATACAAATTAAACGCAGAAATAATTCAAAACAATGTCAATGTCATTTGTTAAGTATGTCAACAATAACAAGAAAGTATCTCTGTCTTTCTCTCTCTTGTTTTTTATTAAATTTTACAGTGACAACACAAAGATATCAACTAAAAACTATGACCAAATATGTATACCATTACGGTTTGGGCTGCTAGCGCCATTACTGGTTAAACTTGGCTTATACTTTCCCTTTTACTCTAATATAAAATTATTCATTGTCTTTTGAGAGCAATTTGAATTGCTATTTGATTTGAATGTAGTGTTTTTTTTTTTGCAGATTTTTCTTTTGTACGATTATTTTGCCTAGAAAACGATAATTTCGACGTGGGAACCCGATAATTTGAACTTTTGGAGTTGGCAACACTGGTCAAAGATTAATTATCTGTCTACTCTGTGTCTTTATCTTTCTTCTTCTTTTGGAACAAAAAAGCGCTCGCATCGTTATCGAGCGCTTTGTATTATGAATCATTAATGTGTTTTAATTAATTACAAATGTGTCGCTAGAAGCGGTATCATTTACTTAAAGTGGTTTTAACAGTGTATGGATAATTTGAAACAATTCAACACAATGGCTTCAGACGATAATTGGAGAACTCAGGCCTTCCGGCAGAGTGTGGTGTCGAAAATGTAAGTTTTACAATATTTTACTGTTTTGTTTGTATTTTGTTGTGCATCATATTTATCATTGTTTTGCGATCAGCGCTTCGTGGAGCGATCTGATTTAGCAGTACGGAGCTGTGCATTCTAAAGATGGTAGTTACTATCTTCATCCACAATACAGCTGCCTTCTACACAGTATCCTGAGAATAGGACAATTTATTAGTCTCAATAAATACATCTCTTAATTCTTTCAAATACTAATAAAACACTAATAGGAATTTACAATAGAGTCCAACACAACTATGATATGATACCAGGAAAATCTGTCAAGCTTCACTTAGTGTGACTCACACTTTTACAAACTCAAAATTCCCATGGATATACCCAGACGCTATATACCCAGACGCTATATACCCAGACGCTATATACCCAGACGCTCTCTGGTCTGTGACACCAATTTCACAGTCATTTTAGCTATTTAATAATGATTTTAGTCAAATCATGTTGTATGGTAGAGCTTGTAGAGATATTTTGTTGGTTCTGCCTACTCTAGAAAAGTACATAGTGTGAAAGTTCATTTGTGTCTAAACACGTAAGTTAAAAAAAAAACACTGTTGCCCTTTCTTGCACAATAGTTACAGTAATAGGTCCTCTTAGTGGTTTATCCACATTACAGATTGTTACAACACTTGAGATGAGTGTCAGTTAATTTATAAAAATTAAATAATATCACACCTTGTTACCTCAAAGGGTTGGTCAGAAGTGTACCTATAGTTGACAAAAATTTCGACAGATATATAATAATAATAATAGTTAATAGTAATAGTTGTTAATATTTCTGCTTAGTTGATATAATATTAGAGTTTTGATAAATTTAACTTAGAATTAATTAACTGCCCCGACTTCCCTGTCTGTATGTCCCAAGTTGACAAAGGCCTCCTCCAAATGCCTCCACTTATCCCTATCACTAGCGACTCTCATCCATGCAGCGCCTGTTACAGCCCTAATATTATTTCGCCAGATAATTACCTACAAATGTGATTATACTTTTATTTACCTATCTGGTCCTTTTAAATCTTTCACAACCATTGAAATAAGATTAAAGACTTAATACTTTTGTAGTGAGGAGGTGATCCAGCGCTCTGGTGTCCAAGTGGCACGGAACAGCAGTGAGATGGAGAACCATGTCTTCATGAAGGCTAAGACTCGAGAGGAGTACATGAACATGGTTGCCAAACTGATACTGCATGTGAGAGAAATGTGTAAGTAATGGAATCTTGATTACTTATGTAAAAAAAAATCTGAGGTAATTCATTTAAAACCTGTATATATCCCATGTGTATATTTTAATTTAAAAAGCAGTGTAATTTTTGTATTGCCAAACTACTTCTGTAAAAGTTGTCCTTTCAGTTTTTTTTTCTATTTAACATTACAGCACAATCTAAACAAAATCAAGGTCAGCAGCAAATGCAGGGTCCCAATCAAGGCCAACCTGGCCCCAGTCCCCAGGTTCAGGCCCCACAAGGCCAACAACAACAGGGGCCCAACAACCAAGGTGGCCTCACTCCAGACCCAATCAATGCCCTCCAAAACCTAGCATCACAAGGATCAAGAAATCAAATGATGAACATGGGCCCCCAAGGCCAAATGCAGCAGCAAGGGGTCATGGGGCCAAACCCTGGAATGGGGGGCATGCAGGGCCAAATGGGGCAACAAGGACCAATTGTTTCACAAGGACCACAAGCTCAGACAGCTACAAATCTGCTTCAAACACTAAATCAGAGACCACAAATGAATATGCAGTTACAAAACAAATTGGGTGGACCCATGGGAATGGTGGGTAACCAGGGGCAAATGGGGAACAACATGGTGGGTGGAATGGGGGGTATGAATCCAATGGGCAGTCAGCTGCAGAGTCAACTGGCTGGGGGCATGCAAGGGCAGATGATGCCAAATATGTCAATGCCCAATTCTATGCAGGGACCCATGAGTGGGTCAAATAGTATGGGGCAGATGCCTTGCAACCAAGTGGGCATGGGAGGACAGATGGCTCCAAACAACATGCAAGGACAAATGCAGGGACAAATGGGTAAGTTAAAACTATCTATGTATTTAACCTTTAATACTCGTTTTCCTGTTAGTATCAAAAGTTGAAGCCAAACTAACTGGGCACATTGATATGACTAACTGCCAAATAATGTTTTTATATGAAATCTATAAAATGGTATGCTTTATAGCCTCATACCCATAACTACTTCATAACCATTTCACGAATAAATCAAAGAACTTACAAATCTAAACAAGAAAGTAGTTTTTTTCTTTTCTTAAATCATCATTGCTGTACACAAAATAAATAATATTCACTCATTTTATTGTAAAAAATTAGTATGTAAAAACACAACCTCAACTCAAAAAACAACAAAACTTGCCTGAAAATAATGTTTTGTTTTGTAAGTCCCCGTCACGAGAAGCTATAAATTTTGTAAATAAAGAACTACTACTAAGTTTCATAGAGACAATTCAATCAACAACAAATAATCCCAAATTCAGTCAACTCAAAGTAACATATGTGTAATACGAACTCACAAGCAATTTCACTTGGTTGGGTTATATTTTAACGATATAAAGACCTGTCGTCTAATGTTTTAAGTAGAAGTTCTTTATTTACAAAATAGCTTCTTGTGGTGGGGACTTTAGCAAATATGTTAGTACGAAAAAGTTTTCTAACTCTTTGTTAACCTTATAATTTCCATTTAATTTTACAGTGGGTGGCATGGGCAACAGCCAAATAGTGGGCTTGAACATGCTTCACATGGGTCGCGTGGGCGTGGGCAACAAGCAGGAGGTGGGCGGCATGCTGGGCGGGGCCTACCAACAGACGCGTGCGCCGCCGCCCGCGCAGTTCCTGAGGCAAAGCCCCTCGCCGTCAGCGCCATCCCCGAACATGGGCGGGCCTAGCCCTATGGGTGAGTATTTTATTATCTCCTTCATTAAATAAATACACATATAAAAAAAAAATATATATATTGAAACCTAATTTACGAGCTGATATTATTTATAAAGAAATAAATAAATATGCAAAAAAAAATGGCTTGCTGTGTGTGGCTAGGCGGAAAATCAATCGTCAAAATAGATAAAGGCTAATCTACTGATGGTAATTTTCACATTGTTGCATCATCAGACTTAATAAGTCGATGCAAATGTAAGTTGCGTTGTTATTGTAATTGCCGGGATCCGTTATTTTGCCGTTGTTTACTGTCGTTGCGTTACGGTGACGATCTAATGAGTTGTGTATGCTGAGTGCCGATGAACAAATATGTGAAAAATCGGTTTTCAAGAAAATTTTGAACTTTGACGAAAAAAAGTTGAGGTGTATGCCAAATACATATAAAGTTTTTTTTTTTAAATTACCTTATTCTCTTGGACTTGGCAAGTTTTAAACAGCAAATCTTTGTGTTACTTGTTTATAAGTTTTTTTTTTTTATTATCAAGAAATCCTGGACTTAAAAAAAGAAAACAAAATTGTCTTTCCTATCAGCAAATGGATGGAATGGAGAGCAAATTGTTTCATATGTGATCAATCAACTCAGCCTACCGCAGTCCACTACTATCATAGGCGTCTCTCTAATCTATATGTGATGTGATACATTATTATATAATCATACATATATTCATATTCATTAATAATTAAACATCCTCAAGAAACCAAGCTACGATATCATTGATATTATTAAATCTTTTCAGACCTATCGGATCGTCACCGCAATGCAATGACGCATAGATTTAGGAAACTTGTCAGTGCTGTTCCTGATCACAAGCTATCGGCTATGTGGAAGCAGGTTGAATTTATGGTCAAACTGTACACACCTGTCAAGTTAAACAAATAGTCCATGAAACTGGGCTACTAAAATTTATCATAGAATTTGATCTGAAAGAGTTGGTGAAACCAATGGAACAGCAGACAGATGCGACTTACTTTTAATGACAATCGATTTCATTGTAAGAGTTCAATAATCATGATATATTCTTCATTGTGTCGATTTAATTTTAGAACAGACCATTCAAATTAATTCTATTGTCATTACGAGTACTTTTCGCAATAAAAATTCTAACAGAGTCAAAACCTGCGCAGGATTTACAATACGATCGATGATTCATGACCAGTCAGAACATAGGTTCTCGGAACTTTCGCGCATGTGCACTCACTCACACTTACTTCATGTCACCATTTGGTTCCAAAAAAAATAAAATGTTGTAGTAAAGTTCGGACCGGCCATGATGCATCGACCATATTGTACCTTAGAGGGTACAGGGCACAAACGGAAGGAAACAATTATGTTACAAAGATCTCAGGAATAAGTAAGCATTTGTGATAATGTACTAATTAGTCCCATTAGTCGTGATTCTTGTAAAACTATTTAAGCATATTTTGATCATTATTTCAAACTTGTTCTTTTGATTTGTATTTAATTATTATCTCGAATAAACTAATCAGTGCATTTTCTAAGCCTAGGACCTAGGTGACTATACATATTTTTTATTATTATTTTTTTGTTAATAATGTATATTAAAATGTTACCAATTTTCTTTTTTTCTTTTCCTTATTTTCTTTAAACAGCTAAAAGCAGCTTATCAACAATATTTTTTATTAAACGAATAGGATAATATAACATTTTTTTTTTAATGAATTATCTTTTTGTTTTCTTTTAGAAAGTTTATTTCTCTAGTGTTTTATATTAGGTATTTATCTATTATAAAAAGTTGACACTGACAGAAATTCTCTATCACACACAGTGACTTCTATTTTATATCTTTTACTTAGCAGTATCTGAATCTGCATGAGTATGGGCTTGCTATTAAGGGGATGTGCTAAGGTAGCCCGCGAAATTCAAATATTATTACGTTTTTAGCAATTTGCAGGTCAATGTCGGGTTGTATGTTGGTTAAAATAATATTCGCGACCGAAACAAATATGGCTTTACAGAATTATAATCATTAGAATCAGCAATACAACTCCTTACAATTTCATGAAATAGTCATCCAATTTTTATCATTATAATTCTATAAATATATATTGGATACGGCCGCGAATCATATTTAGATCAACATATAAGTCGACATAAAAAAGTCAGCGTGGTGACATTCGGAACTAAATATTTTACTTTTAATTAATGCAGACCTATGATGATGGCACTACCTTCCCGACAAGTGATGGTAGGTTTTCAGTCACCCAAAAGCAGTGTTTTTAGCAATTTGTTTCAAATCTTTTACTGATTTCCCATTCGAAGTGACCATCGTGCGATAGTGGCGCCCTCATTTACATTTTACTCTTTTTTGTCAAGCTGTGCAATCTGATACTGACCTGAAAATTGCAAAAATAGTAAGAAAAAAATTAATTTCGCGGGCTACCCACACCCTGACACTCACCAGAGAGACTCATCCATCAGTGGCCTCTATTATTTATTACACAGTAGAAAAATAATGTAAGAAAAGGTTTAGATACAACTACATTATTTTTATCTGTATAAATAGGTACGCAATAACAAGTTAAAAATCAAATCGTTTATTGCAATAACGCTGCGGCCGCATAGTGCGTCTATCGTGACGAAGCTTCGCACTGTGATACGATACACGCAGATGTAACCACCCATTACCGGTTATCGTCGCGATAGTTCGGGCTGCGTGGCACTTATCGCCCGGGTGGTGGTACATAATAAACGTGGCACAGCCGCTAATAAGACCACCGTATTAGCGCGGTAACTTTTTAGCGAGCAAAACATACGAAGCTTCGGCACGCATTGCTTGTCGATAGACACAGATGCGGCCGTAGCATTATACTATTAAAAAACGCTTTTGAATGTCAAAGTTTACAAAAAAAAGAATTTAATCTAGTTGTCCTATCCAATGATAATTTCGTATCGAAAAGAATGGGCACGAAAGTCCATAGGCACTTAAAAAAAAAACCTTGAAACAATATTTTGTTGTAAGTGCTAACAATAATTTCTGTAGTCTATGTCGGTTAACACTCCAAGAAACACACCAAACAACCATGATATCTACAACTATTGCTCATGCCAGGTGTAATGGGCGCTACAATGACGTCACCGATGTCGTCACTAGGAGGCCTTGGCGCCTGCGGCAGCGTCGGCAGTCCTTCGCCATCCAACCCGCAGCATCTGCAACACCACGTTCAACAACCACAGAGGTATGTATGATATAAAGTGAGCAATGGATGAAAAGAAAATTACGATATAAAGAATACCAAAAATGTTGGTTCCATATTCAAATCAGGATCGAGGTACAGTGCAACGCAACTTAGATCAGCATAAATAAAATAAAAAAAGAATTTATTCATTTCAATTTTACGAATGTATTTGGTTATATGACTTCACAAGTTATTGCGTTTGCGTAAAGATCATTTTCACCTAAGGGCTTCCGCAGACATACAATTTTGTTCTTGTCCAAATAAATCGTCCAACGAATTAATTGGACACCGATCGTATCAGAATCGAGATTACGCACAGTTAAAAAGTTGTCCAACTATCGGCCAACTGCTCGTTAGCACGGTTATTGAAACTCGCGGACTATTCAACTTTGTTGGTCAGTCGCAAGGCAAGATGCAAGACGACAAGACGCGCGCGCGTGATTTCCCTACACTCGGACCTTCGTCGACGGGTCGTTCTGCGATCACTTATTGCAAAACAAAAAGTTGCAGAGCTCATAGATGAAGTGCAAAAAAGGCCTACGTTGTACAAAAAGACTTGAAACAATACTCTGATACAAATATTAAAAAATACTTGTGAAGCAATGGATTAGCAATGTGTATCAAAACGATTCAGATTCTGATTAATATATCGTGTATTACTCGTATTACGCAATTAGGGTACAAGTCTCGATCATTTTAAGGCTCCGTCAAATATTTCGTTTTCCAAAAGGGTTCCGTCAGAGCCGCTGCTAGCAGTACCGGAGAGTTAATTCAAGCCTCTCTTGAACGGTGATAGCGAGTCGGAAAGTTGTGTCCTGTTTGATTGTCGCTGGCCCGATTAGCGAGCTCATCAAAAGACGAAAAACTCATTCTGCAGAATGAAAAAAAAATCCGGGTTACATATGACTTTAGAGTGCAAGGTATGGTGTTTCCCATATTCTAATCTGTCACTTATTAGAGGATGCATCCAAAATGTTATTTTTTGTTTTCATCTTCTTTTTATGAGTAAAGCAATTAGAGCGTTTTTTTACGCCTTTTCACACACACGCACCGCGCTAGCAACACTGTCACAGACTTAATCGAATAAGTCTCCGGCTGACAGAATAAAAAAAGTTGGATGATTAAATTATATAAGTATGCAATTTAGTCGTTCGATAGTCGGCCAAAATTGTATGTCTGCGGGAGCTCTAAAGCTACTATAAATATTGGTGATTTTGAAGGCAGGCGTACTCAGTTCAGATGGTGATCGGTTTTACGAATTTTGCCGATGCTACATCTAAGTCGTGTCGTACTGTACCGATCGTTAAAATATAAATAATGCTATTTGACAGACGATAAAAGAAAGATGTTTGTTGAACCTTTTGATCTGTAGGTAAATGACTACTCTCTGAGATTACGATGAAAAAAATCTGCGTTCGATTATTAAGTCAATGAAACTTACTTTCATTGCACGTACCATCAGGCACTTGTAATAATGTACATTCTAAATAATATAATAAATTAATCGCACAGTCCACTGATATTTTGAAATTTACGGACATCGGAATAAAGTTCAAAACACTATAGGGTTAAAGTTAGAACTCGTTTTGTAATAAGACGGTTTGAATTTCACAATTAGCACCGTCATGCAAGAAAGTAACTAACTGACTTAAAAAAAAAGGAGGTTCTATTTTGTAATTCCTTATAACAATTCCGGCTATTATTGTGTGAATACTGGTCGCCTAGGGGCGTCGGTATGGGCATGGTGGCGTCGCCATCGTCGTCGCTCAACACGCCGGTCGGGGCCAGCGTGGCCTCCCCGGGGGGCGAGGAGGCGGCCTACAGGGAGAAGGTGCGACAGCTCTCCAAGTACATCGAGCCTCTCAGGAGGATGGTGCATCGCATGGTCAGTGAGGGCGAAAGTGAGTATTGAAATTTAAGTAATAGACATCACGGTATTCCCCGATGGGTAAGACAGATGTACCTATAGTACACCCAAATTTCGTAAGTTATGTCTAAGTCCCATGAAATAAGTGGCGAGCCTATTGCCACCAATCGGGCACAAATCCAGACTCCGGGCTGCTACTTACTCCTTTTTATTTCGTATCCGTATGAATTATACTTCGTTACTTTTAATTACCTATCAGTACAATATTTGACCTCGATAGCCTCTCGTGGAAGCGCATCTTATTTGTTGTCAATCTTTCGGTTTATCAGAAACCATTGTTATACCTAACATAACAAAAAAAAAAAAACTTAAATGTCACGATTCTTAACTCTCAATGTAGGTATAAAGAATGGTCACTCATCCGCGGAAGATACTACTTCGTATTTTCACTAATACGCACATGTTTATGAAGCTTTGTCCAGGCAACCCGAATTTCATGCAATTTGTCTCGCGCTATTTTAAAACAAATCCAGCTATGTGTGTCGTACGTATTCGCCCTTTTTTGGACCAAGTACAGTCAGGAGGTGTTTGGCGATTTTTTTTGGTGGATTGGGGGTTCATTTGCTAGGTTTCACCCCATGTCCTAAGTGTAACGGTAATATTGATTGTTTTTATTTTATTTTAAGTTTTTTCTTTGAATTGCATTTAAGACGTCGAAAACTTTTTTAAATATATTTATTTATTTAATAAAATTATAAGCACAAGTAAAAAAATACTGTGCAAAGGCGGACTTAAGGCCTGAGGCATTTTCTACCAGTCAACCTTAGGGTGATGCAGAGACAAAACATAGCAGGTGACACATAATTGATAGATAACTCGAAAAATAATAAATAGTAATACATAGATACATACATATAAATAAAATAAACTTAGTCAGGAGAAATAACGATAGGTAGAGGTGAAAAGAAATTCAGAAAATCAGCGCTGGGATGATTTTGCCAACTTCTTATGAATATGTTCATGTGCCTTCGCTTTAACCTTTTCACCGCCACGGACTTCAATAGAAGTTCCGGATTTCCGTGCCACCAGCGCACTATGGGACCAACCGGTATTTTCCATCTCAAAAATCGATAACTCTGTTGTTTTGTGATTTATCTCCTTGATTTTTTTTTCACGTATTTGTGAATATCTAGGCAATAAAAGAAATCAAACATCATCATTCTAAAAAAATATTTTTTCCGAAAAAAAATGACAAAGATAAAGTTATACGAAATTTCATACAAAAAATCATACAGTTATATTAAAATAGCAATAAAAGTTACACTTATGCTTAAAATAAGTTTAAAACTAAATTATTATTATTAAACAAACAGTTACATGACAAAAAAAAATTATTACTTAAACTTATCCTACTCATCACTTTCTATTTCCAACAATTCTTTAGCTTCGTCAAATAATTCTTTGGATATTAGAAAACTTGGTTTATTTAAGCTAGATATATAAGGATCAGATGTATATAACAAAATATGCAGAACGTCTTCGTTGGTTGCTGATCTGGAACACTTCCTAGCGTGATGTAACCTATATTTCTTATAATCTTTATTTCGAGCTTCCTGGGCATCTTCGGATAATTGTCCTATAGGCAAAACTGCATAATGCTCTATTATTTTAGCACCATGTATAAGTACTTTATGGACCGAAGATGGCATGTAGTACCAGTTATATTTGCTTACATATAATTGCGCGGTTACCAATGTATACTGACCAAATTTTTCTGCGTTTATAGGAAATCCCGATGACATAGTTTGAAGAATTACATATAGTCTCTTGATTAATTCTTCATCAATTCCGGTTATCTCTGCAGAACATTGGTAATTATGGAAAAATCTCCTTGCCGTATTACCGTCATTGCTATTACCGGAACCTTGACGTGGTTTATCAATATGCAAGCCAAGCACTTCTCGGAAACGTTTTTGGACAATTTTTTTCTTGTCTTCTTTAAGTTGCTTGTTTTCTGGAGTTGTTGCAGACCACTTCTCAAAACCTAAATTGTAAGAAATATGGAGGATCATTTCCATAAATCTTATCCATGCGTGTAGCGTCGACAATCCGTATTTAAACGCATTTTCATTTTCAACTCTCGTTGTTTTAAAAGATCATTCATTTGTCTGGGAGTTGCTCCACAAACAGTGCAGGTAGCACTGGATGATGTGTTTGTCAACACTTGAGCAACTTTCCCATCAATCATTGTCATAAACAGTTGATGTTTAACTTCGATGACTTTGTCTTCTATTGACACAAGAGTTGGAATCAATTGATTAATTTTGGCTTCAATTTCACTGACAACCGCTGTAGTTTTTTCGGGAGTTTCTTTTGCAAATTCTAATGAAATTGGTCTGCAATATCTAACAGATGAGCAAGTAGGGTTTTTCCATATGACCGTAGAAGTTTCTTCGTCTACTAGTCGCAGTGGTACAAGGGACACTATAAACAAATTAGCGTCCGATATTTGTTCGTTTTCTTCCGGTAGAGTTTGTTTATACTCACTTTGCCCGGAGGATCCATCACATCCCCATTTAGTGAAAAGCTTGAGACGATTGTAAGTCGATCCTGACTTTATCCTTATAATACGGCAGACTGTATGGTCTAAGAGATCTTGCAGGTTGATTTTTGCGCTTATATTTGTCACCGTAATGCTGGATGCAGGCGGATAGCAAGCCTTTTTTGCTTCACTTAGTGTTTGATACGAAGGCAATACAGAACTTAAATTCTTATCAACGAGCCTTTTTCTTAGGTACGCATATTGTGCTTTGGTTAAATCAGTTTCAATGCATATACTCAATGCTTCCTCTTTTGTAAAGGAAAGTGCGTTATCTGGATTGAGTATGTTTTGAAGAATAACTTTTTTCTCTTCTTTTTCCTTATTTCTGATAATAGTCACAATCGACGCTTCGTCATTTTCCCCCATGGATCTTAAACCTTGCACATAAGCGTTACGGACATGTCCCATTCCATACTCCTGGACCAGCTCCATATTTTTTCGTTTCTTTGTGTTTTCCGAGCACTCGTCATATTGTTTTGTTGGTCTTCCACGTTCACCAGAAGTATTCAAACCAGAATTTACAGTGGTTGAGGTACTGCAAGAATTCAATGATACTTTAAACTCACCATTTAACCAATTTGAGTATAGGCTCTCGAACCGGTCCGGCTTTCTTTGAGCTTTGGTCCATTTCTGGTTGCAACTCGATGTTAGATTTTTTTGAATACTCTCCATTACAGTATTAACGTCAGTTTCTGATAGTTGAAAATTTTCCAATAAATATTTTTTGAGGTCTGAAGTACTTTTCCCTTTTATTATTTGATCACAAACGAATTCACTCATTGTTAGATAATAATGTTTTTTATGCGTTAATTGTTATTGAAAAGAAGTATCTGAACACTTTGATGAATCGTATGCTGAACATACACGGGTATTTAAAGGACTAATATTTTAGTGCCTTGTGCAAAAACCATGGGACAATTGATTATAACAGTTCTCATCGAAATAGTGTAATCAGTACTGATTGTAATTATTTACCACAACAGATAAATAGAACTTCCGCAGCAATATAGTTTATCATACTTGTGGTTAAGGTGACCACCCCAAACAAAATTGCCATGGGAAGATTCTTTCAAATATAATAGCAGTTTTTTAATTTGCAAATGTATGTTTTTATCATAGAAATAGAAAAAAACAATATAGACATCAAAGGATAATAACTAAATATAATATTTCATAATAAAAAAGAAGAACCGTAATTTTCGAGGATTTTTCCCCGATTGACATTATTGCTTCAAAATCACCTCTGGCGCAAAAAACGCGCAAGTTTTTTTTAAATCCTCATATTACTGAGTACATAAGGTCTCTAATAGAGTAATTAACTTGACACCGGCTGCTTTCGGCAACAACGAAAACTCCAATTGAAATTAACAAAAACTAAATTTTCTTTACTTCACTAAAAAAATATTAAAAAATTAAATAAAAATATTTTTTTTACAAAAACTGAACGTGGTTGCAAAGTGTATATTCTAAGCTATCTAATGATGTATAACACTAATATGTTTCCTTGGAAAACTTCCGAATAATTATGTGTTGAACTCCCTTAACGGTAATTTAATTGGCATGAAAATATTTATGCCCAATGTTTGAGGTTCATTTTATAAACGTAAAACTTTATATTTTTTTATATTTTGTAATTTATTCGTAAGTTCCATCTTTTGAGAGTATAAAACCATAAAACAATCTATGGATTTACGACTTTCGACAAAACCATTTTTGAGATGGAAAATACTGTTTGGTCCCATAGTGCAGCGCCACGACTTCATTAGAAGCTCTTCATTTTAACTATGTTATAAAAAATAAATTTACTGTATTTAACACGTTTTTTTCATTTTATTATTTAATATAGCAGTGTAATACCCTGTTCTTTTATTTTTCCACACAAAATAATCCGTTATTTGTCTTAAAAATGGCAAAAACAAAAACTCCGAACATTTTTAATGTCCCCAGAACGCCAAGGACTTCATATATAGTCGGCCAGTGATGTGACGCGAAAGTTATCACTGTTTGATTTCACCCGTTGAAATATTTATAAATATTATTATCGAAAACAACTTGAGGTCAGTAAAATATGAACTTAGTTAACTAAAAAAAATAAAAAAAAAAAAAAAAAAAATCTTTATTGTAACAAAAACCTTAGACATTGCTTAAAACTAGGATACATAACTTGGTTAAAGGTCATACTTATAATTTAAGCCCTGACTCCTAAACTAGGTGATCCTGTGACTTAGGAGTCAGTGTTCTGCTGTCACTGTGATACTAGAAACCTTTTATGTTGTGTTCCAACATTACAAAAGCAGTCACAAAGTAAGTATATAAAAATTAAAAAAGTAAAAGTAACTATGTATAATTATAAAATTTAACTATGGAGGTACTAAGGATATTGAAAACGACTTCTTAAAAGTGTATATGTGTGTGTATGTTAGAGTAAGGATGTGTATGTTAGAATGAGGGATGTATGTGAGGGTGTGTAAGTAAGAGTGTGTTTAAAACTACTTTATAACAATGGGAAAATAGACTAATTTCGACCTTCAGATGGGTGCCGACTCGGAATTAAATAGTTGTTAGCAATCCTTGTCGATAATTATATTCCCATCTCTACAAAACAATTATAAGTTTATGGTTGTCAGTGCCCTGGGCGCCACGGATTACTATAGAAGTCGTTCTGTGACGTCATAAACGTACGGCTGTCAAGGTCAATTTGGCATAGTGCAGGCTGCTGGTACTAATTGGATTCTTTATCGGAGTAAACAAATAGGTGAGAAGATGAATGAAGAACTGGATTCAGATCAGCTATTAAACATTTTAAAAGGATCGGACTTCTTCGAATTCTGTAGACAAAGCTTAAAAACAGTGCTGTGATAGGTACACTGCTACGAGTGTGTAACTTAAATCCATACTTATTTTCCATTTTGAAAAACACTATATATACACTGAAGAGTTATGGAGATTAGGGTAAAAAACGTTGACTGAAGTAGTTTAAAAAAACATGGGAGTAGACAGTACCGATGTGACGGGTCGGATTTTTTTGGACTCGAGTTACTCGAGTTGATATCGCTGTCTCGAGTCGCAACTCGAGTTGACTCGACTCGGTGCCTGAAGCGAGCCTAGATCGTAGGCGCAAGCATGCCCAGTAGATATGCGTGAGTCGACTCGAGTTATCCACATGCAATGCATCTGTGCATCAACACGGCGGGCGAGCGCGTGGGTTGTGTGGGCCGCGGTATCGCTATCGACTCGGGGCGTAACTCGTTCGTGGGATGCGACGCGACGACCACGTGAGCGAGTCAGCGAGCTGAGCCGTCGACTCGCACATCGCTAGTAGACAGAAATAGAAGAAAGACCATAGACCACATCCCTAATCAAAATTTAATTTAACGTGCTCTGAGCGCCAAGGACTTGAAATGAAGTTAAAGAATGACTTAATGAAACAAATAGAGATGTACCTCATTTCCTAAAGCTCTAATTGAGTTATGTATTTGTTTCTTTGATATTTATGATTTATACTGTTTTTTCTTACTAGGGATACTGTGAAATAAAAAAAATATGGAAATATTTAATCAGTTTTTATTTATATCCGTAATATTATAATTAAAACTTAACTTAACGCGTATGAATCTCATTCATCGATATGACGATACCCTCATCACTACTGTTTACTATATATTTCGTTATACATTTATAGCTTGGCGCCTGGCGAGGCATCGCGTTCTGTGTACGTGGGCGGTGAAAAGGTTTAAAGATAACCGACTGGTTGCCGTTTATGGTTATAATAGAACAAAATAACTTTTATTATAGTCCCCCAAAAATCATGCGCCAAACACTCAGTAAGATACGCCCTCACCATACTTACGTCGCGCGAAAAGTGTCACTTCTGAAATGAGCGAATTCGCTCATTTCGAACATCATTTCCTCATTCGTCATAGTTCGTGACACATCGGGAGTAACTTTCTCGTTTTTAATACACACAGCTATATAAAGATGCCTTGTTCTGCCTTCAGGAAATGTACCAACAACTCCAATAATACAAACAAAGCTAAAACTATTACTTTTCATGCGTAAGTAATTTTTTTTCAAATTTATTACGATTTCAAAAATAAATATTATGACGGATGATGACATATAACAAACAATTCGTTCCCATGACAACGAAAGATAGGGTAGTGTAGCGTTCACAAAAAAAGTTTATAAGAATTTAGGAAGTATGGAGGTTACATTATAATGTTAAAATATCTTAAAAGCCGGATTTTCATGTTTTTTTTTTTTAGATTAACTTTTTTTTGCAACTATATTTTCGAATACAAAATTATAGGTACATAAACAGTTTAATAAAACGTTAAATTTAATAAAGTTACAACAATATCAACCCCCACATGGTAGCATTCACTCACGCATGTTTTCAATAAATTAGCCCGAGTTTCAGCTGATAGTCCGTTACCTAAAAATATGCCACTGGGATTTTCCAGCTTTCGTTCATGCATACTAATATTAATAAATACGCCTGAGTCGCTATTTCGCACGATTTTGCCGAGCCAGCACCGAAATCTACAACGCCTGCAGTCCTCTTTCCAGTCCACGTAGTTTGGTGGCGAAGAGCCATCAAACTACGTGTCAGCAATTAACGTGCAGAATATTCGCTGATCACAATTTTTATTTTTTTTCTAAATCCTCTAGCGCTTGCTTATTAAAGCCAAGATCACCCGAACTGTTATCGTACCATTTTCCTATGTCGCGAGGGTGTGGCAAAGATCCATTAAATATTTTTCTTGATTTTTTTAATCAGCCTGTTAATAAACTCTACCGCTTCTGCTTTCAAATTCAATTCAATTATAATATCATTGACCATACTAAAAAGAAACATTTTATTATTTCAAAACAACCTCGTTTTAAAATTAAGTACCCTTTTTAAAACGAGTATGCTGACGGTACAGCGACAATTCTCTACGTCATTGTGTGACAGATGACAACTTAAGCACAAATGCGGTCATTTTTTGATGCTGTAAGGCGTATCTCAGTATAAAACATCGTAGTTCGAAACACTACATCCTCTACTTTATCAACAGACGTTGAAAAGCTAACAAAGATGAAGAACCTACTGGACATACTATCGAACCCGAACAAACGCATGCCGTTGGAGACGCTCATCAAATGCGAGGTTGTGCTGGAGAAGCTCGACTTTAAGAGAAGTGAGGGAGTCGTCGTTCCGAGCGCTGGGAAGGTAATATAAAGTGAAATCAGTTTGTTATATAACTTTAATATTAGTTTTTAATCATTCCTATGGATTTGGAATTTACACTAGAAGTTTATTTAAAAAACAATAACATATTTGTTTTTCTATGGTTTGAGCTTATGGTTTCTTGACAGGGATAAGACTGCCCATTGTGTACCCTTATGTAATTTTCTACATGTATATTTATATAAATGGTGTGCCCATCCAATTGTCACCCATCTCAAAAAGTCTTTCACTATGTCATCTGACCACACGTGCCATTAAAATGCTAAATATATGGTGTAATTCAGGAACAAATCTTCAATCCTCTACTGGAGGTGGTGAACAACTGCTTACAATCACCGCTCGCTAACCACACCCTCAAGCGCACATTCGGGTCAGCACTCGACCAACTCAATGGACCAGAAATGAGGTAAGATTTATTATTCTTTTCCATTACCCAATCCGTGTACCTTATTTACCGTCATTAATAAAACTACCTGTTATCTTTTTAGTATCTAAGCTCATAGGACCTAAGCTATCTAATTTATGAGCTACGCTACATAGTCTTAACACTCCGCATTTGAGGTATGAAGCTACAAGTACGCAGCGGGCTCGACTTGTCGGGCCAATTCAGTGAGTGTAACGTAGTCAGAAGATCTACGAGTTACGCGATAGAAATATAGGCAACTTCTAGTTGAATATAACTGTAGGTAATTAGCGCTGTGCAATCTGAATTGCACTTTATTGTGTCGTAGCAAGAGTCTCTTTTAATTTAAATGATTTTACGGAGGGAACCATCTGTGGTAAGATCAAAATGATGATCGTAGACAGTAGCAACAACAATTTGATCTGACACAGATTGCGAACTGCGTCGTAGTTCAGTCCTACGTATACCTTAGTGCTATGATCCCGAATAGTGGCAGCTGCGTGGATGAGGAGAAACTGCGTATCGCTATGGCTAGAAGGGCAATGGACAAGCTAATAAAATATGGAGGAATCGTAACATTACTAAGGCCACTAAGATCCGGCTCGTCCGTACACTCGTATCCCATACGTACGCAGATGAGACGTGGACAAGAAAAAAAGAAAAAGCAAAGCAAAAAAAAAGAAAAAAGTAAAAAAGTAAAGCAAAAAAAAAGAAGAGCATCTCTAGCAGTTCTCTTGGACAGAATTTCACACAAATGTGTCCATACTCCAAGAACTCGGCATCAAACCGCGTCTATCAGCACTAGTACAGTCTCGAATACTGAAGTTCTTTGATTATGTCTCGAGGCGGTCTAATGACTCCATAGAGCGTCTAGTGGTGCAGGGCAGAGTAGTTAATAGGCCACGTGGAAGGTCACCGATGAGATGGACCGATCAAATTAAATCCGGGGATGGAGGCCCTGTTAATAAATGCGCCAGACTGTCATCTAACAGAACCGGGTGGAGGGAGATCATGAGACGAGCTACGACTGCATCTGCGATTAACGCATTAGGAAGTGATGAAGGGTGGGTGTTTTGGAGGACTGTCTTATGTAATTTTGACGTTCGAAAAGTGCTGATTCTCAGCTTAGTTTTAATAAATGACTTTTAAATTTGATTGGACAAAACTCATACCACCACCTCTCTGTCAAGAGCGAGGCGAAGAAGACACAGTCTAGCTCATAAATTGGTACAGTTATCGCCCTCTAGAATATTCTAAAATTAGGTATACTTATACCTTCCGAGTTATTTTAAAAGTTGTCAAAAGCGAAAACTGTTTTTTAGGGTTTTTAGTATAATTTATGATAATGTTGTTTATATTTTATAGGAATCTACCGACACCGCAAAAGATCCCAAAATTGGAAGAGCCACCTCTGGAAATTCCGGATGTTCTGCAGGGTGAAATCGCCAGACTAGATTCCAGGTTCAAGGTAAGATATTCATGTTCTTTTTTTGTAGAATATTTTACCCAATTATCATAAAAAGTGTTTTTTCTCCCCAGCTTTTTGTTTTCCTATCAAAAACTCAAAACGGACTTATAATGGAACATTTAAACATCTAGCGTTAAAAACTGTTGCTTAATCAATTAGAGAGGGGAATATAAAACACGAGTTTAATACCTAGTTATGTGCAGTTTTATACACTACTTTATCTACTCTCATACATTGTGATTGAACCTACTAAATAAAAGATGAAAGTAAAAGAGTAAGAAATAGTTTATCAAAACTTTTTATAGCATTACAAATAAGTTGATGGAAAAAATAATTGATGGAAACTCCTTGGCACTTGATACAAGACAAATCCAACAAGTTAATATCACAATAACTTCTTGTATGTGCCCTGTATCGTATTGGTAAATAGTAGATTATTTGCCAAGGGAGCAAAAAACTATTTTTAAGGCGTGTTTCTTTGAATCCCTCGCTGCACTCAGGATTCTAAAGTAGAATCCTGAGTGCAGCGAGGCATTCAAAGTACGTCACTCGAGCTTAAAATAGTGCTGCTCCTACTACTACTTTTTATCACTGAGAAATAAAAGTGTGCGGTCCGACCCTCGTCAGGAACGAAGGTCCTTCTCATGTATGGTTTAAAACAAAAACAAAATGTTCGCAGCCGCCGTTTTGGATTTTTATTTTGACCTCACTTGGCTTGCCTTTAGCACCCTCGAAAATTATGAAAACGACACCCATGACAAAACTTTGAAAATTGTCGCAGCCGCCATCCTGGATTTACATTTTGACCTCACTATCGGCTTTAGCACCCTCAAAAACTGTGAAAACGACACCCATGAAGAAAAATGAGAAATTTTTCGCAGTCGCAGTCTTGGATTTTCATTTTGACCAAAGTCACACTTTCTCTGTCTTTTGCCAGCCTGTTACTTGTTCATACAATGTTCGTGATTGATCTCTTTTGTGATTGCAACTTTTACTAACAATGTCCACGTTCCAAATTCCCAAATTAAAATACCCTTTAATTGAGTTAACTAACTAGAGAAGTATGGAAGAGAACACATGTTGCATGTTGAAATTGGGTTAAGGGCACCAGAATTATGCATTAAGTTAACTTTCTAGAAGTGAAGTCGCCCGTATGACGTGTGCCTCCGCAGGTGTCCCTGGAGCCCATGTCGTGGAGCGGCGGCGGCGCGGGCGCCATCACGCTGGTGGCGGCGCTGGACGAGCCGCGCCTGCCGTGCGTGGCCGGCGTGCACGTGGCCGTGCCGCGCGACTACCCCAACCGCCCGCCCGTGCGCCTCAAGCCGCGCGCCGCCAAGCACCACGCGCCCGACTCCTTCCTGGCGCGGCTGGAGAGGGCCATGGACGCTAGATGCGCCAGGTGAGCAACACTATCACGCTAGTGGCCGCGCTGGACGAGCCGCGCCTGCCGTGCGTGGCCGGCGTGCACGTGGCCGTGCCGCGCGACTACCCCAACCGCCCGCCCGTGCGCCTCAAGCCGCGCGCCGCCAAGCACCACGCGCCCGACTCCTTCCTGGCGCGGCTGGAGAGGGCCATGGACGCTAGATGCGCCAGGTGAGCAACACTATCACGCTAGTGGCCGCGCTGGACGAGCCGCGCCTGCCGTGCGTGGCCGGCGTGCACGTGGCCGTGCCGCGCGACTACCCCAACCGCCCGCCCGTGCGCCTCAAGCCGCGCGCCGCCAAGCACCACGCGCCCGACTCCTTCCTGGCGCGGCTGGAGAGGGCCATGGACGCTAGATGCGCCAGGTGAGCAACACTATCACGCTAGTGGCCGCGCTGGACGAGCCGCGCCTGCCGTGCGTGGCCGGCGTGCACGTGGCCGTGCCGCGCGACTACCCCAACCGCCCGCCCGTGCGCCTCAAGCCGCGCGCCGCCAAGCACCACGCGCCCGACTCCTTCCTGGCGCGGCTGGAGAGGGCCATGGACGCTAGATGCGCCAGGTGAGCAACACTATCACGCTAGTGGCCGCGCTGGACGAGCCGCGCCTGCCGTGCGTGGCCGGCGTGCACGTGGCCGTGCCGCGCGACTACCCCAACCGCCCGCCCGTGCGCCTCAAGCCGCGCGCCGCCAAGCACCACGCGCCCGACTCCTTCCTGGCGCGGCTGGAGAGGGCCATGGACGCTAGATGCGCCAGGTGAGCAACACTATCACGCTAGTGGCCGCGCTGGACGAGCCGCGCCTGCCGTGCGTGGCCGGCGTGCACGTGGCCGTGCCGCGCGACTACCCCAACCGCCCGCCCGTGCGCCTCAAGCCGCGCGCCGCCAAGCACCACGCGCCCGACTCCTTCCTGGCGCGGCTGGAGAGGGCCATGGACGCTAGATGCGCCAGGTGAGCAACACTATCACGCTAGTGGCCGCGCTGGACGAGCCGCGCCTGCCGTGCGTGGCCGGCGTGCACGTGGCCGTGCCGCGCGACTACCCCAACCGCCCGCCCGTGCGCCTCAAGCCGCGCGCCGCCAAGCACCACGCGCCCGACTCCTTCCTGGCGCGGCTGGAGAGGGCCATGGACGCTAGATGCGCCAGGTGAGCAACACTATCACGCTAGTGGCCGCGCTGGACGAGCCGCGCCTGCCGTGCGTGGCCGGCGTGCACGTGGCCGTGCCGCGCGACTACCCCAACCGCCCGCCCGTGCGCCTCAAGCCGCGCGCCGCCAAGCACCACGCGCCCGACTCCTTCCTGGCGCGGCTGGAGAGGGCCATGGACGCTAGATGCGCCAGGTGAGCAACACTATCACGCTAGTGGCCGCGCTGGACGAGCCGCGCCTGCCGTGCGTGGCCGGCGTGCACGTGGCCGTGCCGCGCGACTACCCCAACCGCCCGCCCGTGCGCCTCAAGCCGCGCGCCGCCAAGCACCACGCGCCCGACTCCTTCCTGGCGCGGCTGGAGAGGGCCATGGACGCTAGATGCGCCAGGTGAGCAACACTATCACGCTAGTGGCCGCGCTGGACGAGCCGCGCCTGCCGTGCGTGGCCGGCGTGCACGTGGCCGTGCCGCGCGACTATCACATGAGAACTACGTATCATACTGCCGTTATGCAAAATCGTGCATCGCGCAAGCAGCGTTTACCGCGTGACAAGTATATACAGGATGACAGGGACATTGAAAACTGTTACCATGGATTCAATACATAATTCTAAACAGATTTTTTTAGTTCTGAATCCATGGTAAAGTTTTCAGACAAATTTTTCGTACAAATGAAGCAATGTATTAGCAATATCCTTCAAAACCGTTACGCAATTAGGGCACTGTGCATTTTTTGTCTTTAGCAACCTCATTTAATTTTCCACAGATTACCAAAAAGCTGCTCAGTGGGCCAACTCCTGGACGCGTGGGAGATGAGCGTGCGACAGGCATGCGCTCCTACCCCTGTGTCATACACACCGGTACCCGCACTCGGCTTGTAAACACTACTTGTGACACAAGTAACACATATCTTCTATTGAATATTATTATTATTATTGACTAAGGCTCGCTTGTACCACACATCACTAAATGCGTTGAGGTTTAAACGTAAAGTGGATTTTTTGACGTTTAAATGACATTGACAGGAAGACACTGTCGGTAAATATATAAGAATTGTATCGAAAAACAAGATAGCGAATTTACTTCCGACTAGCTGCTGCCCGGGCTTCGTAAATGCCCTTATTCTTTTCTAAAATAAAATAAAATTCGTATAACATCAGCTATCTGCCAGTGAAAGTCCCGTCAAAATCGGTCCAGCCGTTTTGGAGATTAGTCGGAACAAAGAGACAGACAAAAATTTTGAAGATTGATTTTTTTAAGTATTCATTTATGCATTTAGTAATGAGCTGTCCTTTTGACATTACAAACAACCCTTCCATTTTATTTATTTGTATCGATGTATAGCTGTTGGCCACATGTCATAAGATTAGATATATTAAACGTTCCGTATCTGTCAATCATATGAAAATAACAGAGACAGAACAATGTTTTATATTCTTGACGTATTTAGTGATGATTTATAGTGGAAGTAGGCCTAAGGTTCGGCGCAGACAGCAGTAAAATGCTCGAGCATTTGCTGTCAAGATTTCAGATTTTTTTTTTATAAATTATCTAAATTATTTTATGCACGCTATTTTGAACCCTGTTTTAGTTGTGAGAGTTCATTATCAATGAAAAACTGTTTGCGCTGACCCAAAACGTTTATTAAATATCGACGGGGAAGTACATTGGAGTATTATCTCGCAAGTTCCTATCAAAAATCAATTTCTAAAATATTGTGAAGTCTGTACTAAATGAGTACTATATTGTACTGTACTATAATCCGATTTTTCTAATTGTGCGGCTGTCATCGTCAAAATACTTCAGTGTATGTAGGTATAATAACTTAACGAATATGAGAGAACTGTGGGCGGCGGCGAGTGAATTCAATAGTTACAACCAACGACTTTGACAGCTCCAAGCGCACAGTTAGAAAAGTCGAGTTATAACTGCCAATGGCTCCGTTCTCATAAACTAATATTCGCCACAGAACATATTTATGAATCAAAACAAAAATTACGTAAATTGGATAAGTGGCTCAAGCACACTAACGGACAGACAGACAGAGACGCTGTATTTTATTATAAGATGTAACAAACCAACTAAAAGTATAACGAAGGAGTAGTTAAATCAATTCGGACCATAGCGTTACCCCGGTCTTTACCTAGAAAATAATGAAATTAATTAACTTTATTTCTTTTAATTACTTTTTAAAGACAGTCTAATGCTGCTATAAGAACGTTTATCTTCACGCTCCTACACAATTTTCTGTATAGTTTGACCGAGACCACTGTTGCTGACAATGCGCGGCGAAGCGGGGGAGGAGCGTTGACGAATGAGCGGCGGGCGGGACGCCGCGGGCCGTGACCGTTGACGAATGAGCGCATACCTAAGTCACGGAATAGCGATCTCGGTCAAACTATAGTTCTTATAACTATATGGATTGAACGTTGATAATTGTCTTTAATAACACGATTATCAACTTTACAATGCTTATTCACACGGAGAGTCTCTCTCTCGCCTGGTATCTTCGAATCAATGAACTCTCTTGATGACAATGAGCCTTCGCTGTAAACACATAAATGCGAGAATTGCCTGGCGAGTATTGTCTATGCACATTCTCTCCTCAAAGCGAGAAACTCTCCGTGTAAACGAGCCTTAACACACTTTTTGCTTGTTACTAGCGATTATGTGTGTGGAACATGTTACTCAATGTATTTTAACTAAGACAATATTGTAAAAAAAATTTAATGTTTTCAAATGATTTTTGTTTTTCTTTTAGCAAAATGAAAACCAAATATATTTTTGGCTGCCCATACAATATTGTACCTTATGACTTTTGGATACAGTTTACAATCGTGTGAATTGACGTTAATGCCGTAAAGTTTATGCAAATATTTTTAACTGTATGCAACGGCGATAAGGTCTAATATTGTATGAACCAATTCGTTAATCCATTTCTATAAAATATTAACCCTATGTGAAATAGTATTAAGTATAAATTAATTTTAAATGTAATCGAGGGATCTTCTAATTTAAAAACAAATATATTTTGCAGATGTGATATTTATCTGTGATAATTTGAAAAATACAGTTGCAAGTATGTACTCATGCTAACTAAAATCTTATTTATTACTTCAGTAGTAATTTATTACTAAGTTCTTCAATATATTGTTGTTTAAACTTTATTTTTTGCCACTATTTGTATAAACAAAGTCAAAATGTATAAGAATGACACTCGGTTACAGGACTGTGTTCTTTAAAACCATGGTACCAAAGTAGATTTTCAACTGAACAAAACACTGCAAAACTTTTCTTCCTTATTTTTTATCACTAAAATAAGTGAATTTGTAAGACAATACAGAATGATCTCTACATGGTCTAAACAACAATCTTCCCACAAGTTTTTAAAAGTTATGGGATCAATTTTTATCATATAATTAAATCAAATATGCAACACATAGACGTCTAGGGCATTTTTCACAGTCTCTGAATAAGCAGAGGCAAGCAAAAAAAAAAAAACATATTGGTTTGAAATTATCTGTGTGATAAGCTAATCGTTATTTGTACTGAGGGTGTGAAATAAGCCATGAATGTTAATATTTTTATATTTTTGTCACGGAGGTCCCTTTTTGATGGAGTTTTATCGATATAATTGTTGTAAAAGTGTAATGAGATAAGCAATACTTTTCTTGTTTGTAATTTTAAATAAAATGTAATTTAATTGTATTTCATTTTTTATTCTACAGCCATCTTTTACTTACCTTTGCTCAAGTAAACATGTCTGCTGCGAAAGACACTCTTTGTGCCGTGGCGTTTTTTAGTGTCTGACCACAGATGAACACGGTTCACTCCGCATTTTAGTTATGAAGCTACAAGTACGCGGCGGGCTCGACTTGTCGGGCTAATTCAGTGAGTGTAACGTAGTCAAAAGACAAAAGCAGTTACGCGCTATAAAGAGTGCCAACTTCTAGGTGACCTGAATTACGCAAGTGTCGCTTTTGAGGGTTCCGTAGTAAACAAGGAACCCTTATAGTTTCGCCATGTCCGTCTGTCTGTCTGTCTGTCTGTCCGCGGCTTAGCTCAGAGACGGTTAGTACTAGAAAGCTGTAATTTGGCATATGTATACATATTAATCATGCCGACAAAGTGGTAAAATAAAATCAAGTTTAAAAAAATCACAGCAGTAGTATATAAATAACAAAATGAAAAGGAAAACTATCAGAGCTAAGCAAGGTGTAGAGGTTAACGAGTAATATTCAACCAACTTAAATTCGCGGTTTGAAAAACATGATCTCCCATACATTCCGTGTGGCCGGTTTTATTTAAATGATTTTGCAGAGTAAACCATCTATATTCCACTGTGCTCTGACATTATTTTAGATTTATAACCTAGTGATTTATAACACTATTATACAGTACAGTATAAAAGCTATAAGTATTGCGTCCTTGGAGCCAATCCACGGGGTGACTTGCTAGGGCGTCTCGTTTACTAGTATTAGTAGAAAAAGAAGATTTTTATTCGCCGTGGAAAAGACACTTATGCCCGCTCGCACCACAAATCACTAAATGCAAACACGTCAACACACAAATCATCGTTTTGTTTCAGTCGTCTGTTTCTAAATGATAGAGACAGAATGATGTTATAAATATGAACACATTTACGTCGAATTTCCACAATTACACTGAACGCGATCAGAACTTCAATAGCGCGCCGCGTTCAATAGCTGTCAGTCAGTATTCCACAAAAATTATGACACTGAAAGTGCTGTGACCATTTATGCACATATTTAATCATATAGATAACAATATTTTTTATCTGTCTGTTTCAGTGTACTAATAATATCCGTCAACAAGTTTCGCATTAATCTCAATTACTTATTGGTATTTAATTTTAGCTTCTATCAATTTTTTTTTTTTTTTGTTTCCCACCGCACGTTTTCTCCACACATTGACATTGGCAGAATTGTCGACATCGGCACCATTGCCATAAGGAAAAATAGAATAGAATAGACACTGAAAGCGGTTTAGATGTGCTGATCGCGTTGATGAAATTCAACCTCAGTGAATTTTAGTGCAATCGTGCTTTAATATCAGTCGTGGGTACAGGAACAGATAAATATAAATAAAACAGCACAATACACTTCCACATACAATATATTTCCCTACATTACAAGGAGAACTGGTAGAGTTGAGTGTGCGGCCTGCGCGCGCGCGTGCACGCGGCGTCGCGACGCACGGCGCCGCAGCACGACCAGTGGCGCGTGCCCGGCCAGCCCGTGTGCCCGTGGCCGCAACCTGAGGGTTTCAAATAAAAGATTCTAAACTTATCAAATTCTAACTATTTTTTTTTACGAATCGCAACTTAATTTTGTGAGAGAGTGTCTTGAGAAATCGATATCTCGATAATAACAAAAATAGTGACTGTCAAAAAATCACTGCACTATGCAGATTGTTAGTTTTATTTTTTATTTTTTATTATTGATCTTGACATCGTAATGGTAATTTTTGTAGGTATAAAGACATGTATTTTGTGTTATTTATTTTTAATTCTAAGACGTGTAATTTATTTTTTTGTTATTAATTTATTATTTCATGACATCTTTAATGTAATTTGTATTTATTGTCATTGTATGTGTTTTAATTATTTTAAATTCTATGACGTGTAATTAATTATTTTGAATCTATTTTATTATTAATGATATCTTTTTTGTTATTATTATTTAAAATGTGTAAATTCAGATACAAATAATTGTTCATGAATAAATGACTATGACTATGACTATGACTATGTTAGTTCTTTGTAAATTGCGTTTAATTGATCTTTTCTCAAAGAAAAAACCTCTGAACTTCAGGGCGCCACTATCAGTCCAAATTACGAGAAATCGTATAAAAACATTATAGGTAAACCATAAGAACAGAGGGACAGTACTCGTATTTTTAAGAACGGTCGCAATCTGAACTCGATCTCAATCTGTCGAAAAATATATTTGAACATTTTTTAAGTACTTACGAGAACTGGCCTTCAGAAATCGATTTATTTATTTGATAAGGAATCCAGCATACCTTTATACCCTCCAGGCATGCGAGCCCCGCAGCCGCAGGTCGCGTCGCGCCGCCCGCCGGACGAACAGAACGCGCAGCAGTGGAACGTGCCCCAGTGAGCCGCACCTGCGCGAGCGCAACACGCGAACGGGCTGCCCTGAGGAATTAGACAGAATTTTATCGAAAAGCGGTATTGTTTTGTCATTTTTAGAGTTCCGTAGCCAATTGGCAAAAACGGATGCATAGTTTTGTCATATCTTTAACTACATAATATATTTTTTTTTACTTTTTTTCGAGAAATACTATGCTATACCTACAATCTTATTTTTGCGGTCGATAAAATCAATACTGTGCATGCGTGAATATTTACCCGACTACGGAATCCTTCGCTGTGCGTGGCCGGTTTTGCTAGACAAAAACATCGAAACGTCTCAGGCATTTCTAACGCTAAGCAGAGCCGGAGAAATAAGAAATTACGTGCAGGCTATGTCATGAAATAAAACTTAACACTCAATGTCGGAACTGCATCAGCAAACCTGGTTTTTGCTGGCCGTAAACCTAGTCGGTGTAAACAAATACTTTCGTTATGTGTCTGTAACAGTTAACAGCCATTGGTGATAATTATGGAAGGAGTACTAACCTTGATTGGTTTATTGTTGATAGTGACAGCCAGTAGATATCCTCCAGGAGAGCGTGGGGTGACACTGAGCGTGTAGCTGCCGTCAGTACTGTCCTCCACGCGAGCCACGCTAGGTCGAGCGCTTGAATCGCGACGCCTGAAGTAACCGGCCACCTAAGATTCAAGAAAATGACACGTTAATAGTTTAAATCATCATCATCATCTCTTTAAATTCAGCATTTAACTCTTGAATGCATCTGATACAGGTAGAAACTTGCAGCATGCTGCCTAAGACAATTTAGAGATCCCATATACGGGGTGTCAGGGACATCAACGTGAAGCCGGTTACCCTGGTCAGTACATGATTCTGTACTCCCCTGCGTTGAAATTTTTCGTCGGTCATTTAAAAAAAAAACAGCTGCTCCATACATTTTGACCGCGTAGGTATTGCACTTTTCTATGAAACATCAGATTTTTTTTTTAATAACCGACGATAAATTTCAACGCAGGGGATCATGTTCAGAATCATGTACTGAATCCATGGTAGCCGGTTTCACATCGATGTCCCTGCCACCCTGTATAATATGCATTGTCTGTGACGGCATCTACATCGCCACATGTGAACTACGCATCAAACACCTGACATAACACAAAATCCTGCATCGTGCAAACAGGGTTTACCGCGCGATCAGCATATATATAACTTCCCTGATATCAATCGTTGGGCAATTGCCCACCAGACACGATACCCTGGTCGGAGGATCCTCCCTTTTCTATACAGGATGAGTGAGAGTTATTTTACACCCTGTTCCTCATACCTCTAAATGTCTATGGGATCTGTAAATTGTCAACCCTCTGTAAACGTTTACATAGGAATATGCATAGCGTCTACATCGATACTAATTACGTAACAGAATTTCTAAGAATCATGAAGATAATCATAGGTAGCTAGGTCTCACCTGCTCCCCTCCACACCAGATACGTTCGCCGTTACTGTCTCGCAGCTCCAATGTCACTTCATGTTCACAGTCTACTCGGAGATCTTGAAGTCCTTCGAATAAAAAAAAGTAAGTTTTAAAACTAAAACCCGGCTACTGAAAAATCACGCTCTAAAAATATGAAACAAGAAAATATTTCAGACATAGGTACAAAAATGGTCAACGTAAAGCCGTCGTCCGAGAATCTTCAATCAACCCTTACCTTCAGTATTAACCACACACATATCGGGATCAGGCGCATGCGCCAGCAGTCTCCCGAAGATAGTGGCGTCGTGTGTGGCCGGCGCGCGCGGGGCGAAGCGCAGCTCCAGGCGCGGCGGCTCGGATAGTGGTTGTAGTTCTGTCACGCGCTCTAAGCGACGAAGTACTGAGCCCGAGAGGGATAGGAGCTCGTCTTCTTTGCCTTCTGCTAGAAGCTGGAGACGAGACACACATGTTTGAGGTTTCATCGGTTTTATGACAATACAATATGCACTCCAGTGCCTTATGTTAGTTTTTTTGATAGACCATTTCTGTATGAAATCTCTAGAGGAAGAGAGACCCGCCTTACCCAAAGTCCAGAAAAAGTATGTTCAAAGATGGGTTTAAACGAGACTCCGCTAACCACTATCTAATACCTATCCAAATCCCTCAAGCTTCTAGCTATCAAGAAGATTATTATGACGTATTATGCCCGAGATTCATGAGGCTGGTTTCTCTAGTCAAGATAGTAAGCTAGCAGGCTAGTAACTCTGGCTTCGTGTATACAGAACTAGCTTCATTTCTAGGCTCTAGTACCTAAGCTAGTGACTTAGCGTCTCAAGCTAGGATAGTTTAATTGTTAGAATGGGGTTCTATTTTTTGAGCTACCCCCGCCACTTATTTTTCTATCCTGGCTTGTGTGCTAGCTTCATGTGGCCGGTGAAGCTGGTATTCGATTGGCTAGTCTTCAGTAACTACGCGTTTTGTGTTTCTGAACGCTACCACGTGTTCTACTGAACTGGCTTAAAATTTTCTTGCATCGTGTTAACAGCACTATCAGTAAGACAGGACAGCAAGCCAGGATAGTATACAGAGGTTCTAGCTTGCTATCCTAGCTTTGAAAAACTAGCCTCGAGCGTCGGGCATTACTGCTAAACAGAGAGATGAAGCTGGAAGCAGTAAGTTATCTTATTAACTTACTTTGTTTGTGACCTAACAATGATTTTTCTGAACCTCGGCCAAAATTCTCACATTTTGGTGAATGTCCTTTATATGTACTTATAGTTATTCTTTGGTTTTGGATACCTGTGGTGGATTGCTTAGGTTCTACAGAATTTTGGAACAACTTACCTCCTCAGCAAACCTCACAGCATCAACAGCATGCCTGGCCCTGTCATCTAGAGCGTGACTCTTCTGATCCAGCCGCTGTTGATGCCTCTCCCTCGCTCGCGCTGCGCTTGCGCATAGCGTGCGTGTGTGTGTGTCGACCGCGCGGCGGTACTGGACTGCCCATTCTTGGACTTCGTTTTCTACACGGGCTGCTTGACACTGGACGAGGAAAATAGTACGGATAGATTAATTAACACTACTCGTAGCACACTGGCAAGAAATACCCATTTTTACTCTTTTTTAACCTTTTGGCTTCTTGCTTTCTAGTTGGCTACAACTTCTCCTCTCATAGTGGATGATAAGATTTACCAAGCAGCATGGTTGGTATTGATACCAGATTTGACTGTTTAGAATGTGCATTTGTGTTATCGTGGAGGTGCATTCCGTGAAATTTTGATAAACGCTTCCAACTGATGGTTTATTTTATTCGGTAAGAAAACAGCTTAGCTTGGACAATCAACCACCTGTAAAATATAAGCTGAACCCGCGACCGCTTATTGACACATCTGAGAAACGGCTAATAGCCAACAGTGGACTGCAATAAAATTTAAAACTCACATCAATCTCATAAGCATGTGCGCTAAGATTTCTGGTAGCCCGCTCCACATTCTCTGGCACGAGCTTGGCGCGGTCAGCCGCGTCTCGCAGTAGTCGGGCACGCTCAGCGGCCGCGCGTGACGCGTTGGCGAGTGCGTGCCCGCCATGGGAGACGACACAGCAGTCGCGGCATACCACCTGGGAAACGACAAGAAGATTTTGTTATGGACTGATGCTGTCAAAATGTAGATAATATGG
Organism: Agrochola lota; assembly: GCA_947364205.1. Lineage (NCBI taxonomy): Eukaryota > Metazoa > Arthropoda > Insecta > Lepidoptera > Noctuidae > Agrochola > Agrochola lota. Next base: position 2,917,332 of record OX376225.1, on the reverse strand, counting down.
TGGTAAGTAGGTAGATAGGTATGTTTCTAAAACCACAATAGGTCTTTGATGGTGGTGGTATGTCCCAGGATATCAACTTAGCTTGCAGTAACCGCCGCCAAGTCAGCTACGGTATGACTTAAAGCTGATGTCGGTGTCAGCAACTGTTTATGTTGTACGATTGCGTTGAACTATCTTCGCTTATTGCCAGGATAGAATGAGTCTACAATCACCTCTTTGATGATATCAGTTGCAATTACATTACAGTTTACAGCTGGCTCTCCCTTGTATTCTAAACACGGGCCGGTTATGGTTTAGAGCCTTCGTAGGAAGGTAGGAACTGATAATACCTATTTTTAGGGTTCCTTAGTAAACAAGGAACCCATATTATAGTTTCGCCATGTCCGTCTGTCTGTCTGTCTGTCTGCGGCTAAGCTCAGAGACTGTAAGTACTAGAAAGCTATAATTTGGCTTGGGTATTCATATTAATCACGCCGACAAAGTGGTAAAATCATGGTTTTATTTTTCTCGTCTATCCCATGATGTGGGGTGTCGTCGGAAAGGTCGTTCAAATAATATAATACTGTGGGTGTGTGACCACCATTTTTCTATTCAGGGATCCGTTTGCGAAATATTCAACATTAAACTTTGTTAGAGTAAAGTGTGTGTCCCTGCCAGCTAAATGGTTGTTTTTGGATATGTAAAAAAATTCACGGCAGGGTGAAATTGAATTCATCTCTTAAGGGGTCATTGTACTCATCATTATGAACAACTTTCACTATGGGACCAACCCTGACACAGCTGTTCCCTACATTTTGACGAGCTATACGAACATAAATGGTGGCCCATGAATTCAATTCCACCCTGTATATAAAAAGAAAAACAATCACTGTCAAGGCTGTGAGCTAAATGTAAGTTGCAAAAACATGTTCTCCCATACATTCCGTATGGGAGAACATGTTTTTCAAGTACAATGTTAAGTTTGTTCTTGAAATAAATTCATCCCAACTAAGGACCCCTTCCTTGTGCGTGGTCCGACACACACTTTGCCGGCTTTTTGGTAATTATTGGCAATAGGTGTAAACACAAGACTTACCTGTTGACAAGTAGCGCAGTAAACACTAAGATCAGCCTTCGGATGCTGGCTGCAGTACTTCACGGGCGCAGGGTCCAGTGGGTGCAGCGAGTGACGAGCAGTCGCCTTCTGCCTGCCGTGCGCCTCCCCGCATGATGTGCAGATGCTGACCAGACATTGACTGCAGCGGGTTTCTGCCTGCAAGATAATTTTTCCTTATCCGATCTTCATACGAATACCGTCGCTGTTAACATTAGCTAATTTTAGAGCAGTTATAAGATTTGTTGCCAACTGCCTGAAAACATCGTGAGGAAACCGACATGTTCTAGAAACAAAAATTCGAAGACATGTGACACCTACCAACCCGCACCGGGCCCGCGTGGTGGATTACGGCCCACTCCCTCTCACAAAGAGATGGTCTGTGTCCCAGCTGTGGGAACGGCTAATTCGATCGGGGATTTGGTCGGGATCTTCTTTCTTATATCTATGGTCGGGATAGACAAAGACAAAGACATTTATATGATAAACGTTATTCTTTCTTTTCTTTTGGTTATAACATCGTATAACTAGAATATGTGTTTTTTTTTGTAGATACGATACCTAACACAGATACGTAATCAGTGCGTTTTGGTATGGGGCCCAAAATTAATTATCAAAATCTGTAAATAAAAGCTAGACACAGGTATAGAATCCTGCTATCTAATTACGCAAAACATTTTCGTAAACGATTAAGACTAATCTGTTTCATTTTGACAGTTCAACAACATTCATTGCGTTAGTTACGTTGTTGAGTAGTTTTATTTTTCAATCTTATGAAGCAACGGATTATCAATCTGTTTCGAAATGATTCAGATTGTGATTGATCGTGTATTACGCAATTATGGTGCTAACCCAAACACCATGTTTTGGGTGAAACCTGAAAAGGGAGATACAAAATTATGCAGAGTAGGTAAGTTTGAATACTAAAATAGCTAAACGTCCTTTGTCTTACATGCCATCAAGTTTAATGAAACGAAGAGATTTTTAAACATCCCAACGTAAGTTCAAATACAAGCATTCTGTAAGGTAAATGTAGCTGAACGGAACGAATGGTAATTTGTTGAAATCCCACATTCGAAGCGTACGCCTCACGGTTGAGATCCTTCACGTGTGTTACAATATCTTTAAATACTTTTAAAGAAAATAGTTTATTGGTATTTCTATTGAGTTTTGGAGACAGAGAATAGTGAGTTATTTGCTTCTGGCATCTTTGTGATCATTTGGTACGCATCCTCGATATACATACCTACTTTACAAAATCTTTAAGAGGAGCCCCTCTTAAAGATTTTATTGTTTTATTATTCTTTTTTTTTAAACTAAACCTTGTGAAATTATTCAAACTTCGGCCAATACAAGTAGACCGGTAATAATAAGAGAAGCTCGTAAGCACTGAGAAATTATTTCCGCATCCACAGCCGGAACACCAACAGTAAATTATATTTGCACCTTCAGGAACAAAATTAACAATTCTCATGAACGCCGTTTCACACCACTCAATGGAATATGCAATATGGCGGCACCTCCAGAACTCGAAATGCAATAAGCACCATACTGTTAATAACATACCGTGTAGTTTCCGCAAAACGGCCAACATGAAAGATGAGGAACCTAGTTTATAGGAAGACCTCCCGCCTGGAGGCCGATTCGACTGACGGACGGACTGACGGACTCCGCCTGTGAGTTGCCTTTGGTGACCTAGAAGTCTCTAAACAGACTCGAGACCCAGGTTGACCGAACCCAGGAAAATCTGTTCAGGTGGAGATTCATAGACGACTCCGCCTTGGAGTGTAAGTGTGGTGCTGTTCCACAAACGATGGGACACTTAGTGTCATGTCCTGCGTGTCCTGTCAGCTGCGCGTTACAGGAACTCATGGACGCTAGTGATGGCGCCAAACACTTAGCCGAATTCTGGGCCAAGTTCATTTAGATTGCCATCGATGCGCTAAGAAGGTGGTATAATAAAGAGTTATCTAACTCTATTTATCCAACTAAAGAAACTCTGGCCGTAACTGGTCCGGCCGACCAGTTGTGTGGCCAAACGTTCTTTTTTGGAGCTTCTGCGACCAAGATTGCTACCAGACGTGCGGCAAGTCGTGGTCGTGATGTGGCCGCGTAGTACGCGAAGTCCTTAAATGAAACATCCTGCGTTAGAGCTGCCACATTCCTACCTTATTATCACTGCTACAAAGATCACAAAGCACGTTGACGCCCTCGCTGTCCTGGGCCGCCGCCATCTTCCGTAGCAGCACATAGTTGAGAGGCAGCGCTGATATGCCTCCGAGAGGCAGCTGTGTCTCATACCCACAGGTCGGGCAAAGAAGGAACTGGACGCTTTTGCCTGATACCTGAAATGATTACCGGTGGTGGAAAGAGACGAGAAGAGTGAGAGAGAGAGAGACCGTCGAGAGATGGGTACTTTACATAGTCACGCAAACGCAGTAGGTACCATTGCGGACACTGCTGCCCGACCACTTTTCGACCTTATTGCTTAGGTAATAAGGTCGAAAAGTGGTCAGGCGCCAGTGTCAGCGATGGTTTCTATAATAGACACCAAATCTATGGGTTTTTTTGTTTGTCGAATTTTTCATCAAATTCAAAAGAGATCAGTGCTGATAACATAAACATAAAGTTCGGCAGAGGTGTACCTATAGTACACCCACATTTCGCCAGTTATGTTTATGTCCCATGTAATAAAAACGCCGAGCACGAATCCAGACTCCGGGGTGCTACTGAGAAATTCCAGATGGAAAAACCCAATAACATTTTGCCCAACCCGGGAACCGAAACCAGGACCTCATGCTCAGCTGTAGCGCTTGCGATCATCAGACCAACAAGCTAGTCAATCAGTCGATGAATAACAATCAAACAACAATAACAATCAATAGTCTCATTTATAATGTCGTTTAAAAACTTCATAGAAACATTGTTATAATTTCTTAAAAAGTGAAGACTTGGAAATCTATCTTAGTCTTATTAGGCAGATGGCAGTCCAACTTCATATAGTATAGAGGGTGGCAGGGACATCGACGCGAAAACTGTTGTGTGAGTGCATGATTCTGAACCCCGCTGCGTTGAAATTTTTCGTCGGTTAAAAACCAACTCAGGGGGTTTCAGAATCATGTACTTACTGAATCCATGGTAACCGTTTTCGCGTCGATGTCCCTGCCACCCTGTATAAATGCAACAGGTACCTTTCTAGTCAATATTCCATATTTATGTTGTTGTTGTTGTTTCTGCTCCCAGCTGCCCTCAGACCCTGAGTGACGGAGGTCACTCTCATAGCCCGAGCCGGCAGAACCTGCACCAGAGCCTGACCGAGACCCACCTGGGTCTAACTGGATTGAACCTGGAACAACGAAAAGACATGTTGAAAGGACTTTAACTCAGTATTCTGGGCTAAGTAGAAGCCCAGGTTCGCATGAGCGATTTTTTCCCGCGGCGATATTTTTTTCGTGCACTGACATTTTAACGTTCAGCTCAGCGCCGAGAGTTGAAAATCCAACAGTATGTTTTTCAGCGCACTGGGACGAGAGTGCGTCCCAGCGCGTTGGATTCTCAACGCCGAGAGTTGAAAATCCAGTGCGCGATAAAATCCCGCCGCAATATTTTGCGAACGTGGGCTAGCTCACCGCGATCCAAATCAACATTGGCAGGCAGGTAGCTTGGTAGACATCTAAGACAACTAAAGAAAGATAGAGAAGGTAGGTACCAATATTTCAACGCGGAAAAACGATTGCGGCCAGAGTCACGGGCACAGCTAATTTACTCAATCCCAAAAATACATGACAATGAAATTAAAAAGAAAAATATAAAACAATTTGTCTCAGGTGAAACAACATTTTACGCCCGCGTAAACACAAAAACGCACCTAATTATACTACGTTCGCAATTTAATTTTCAAACATGTAAACAAATATGTGGTTTTTGCAATATAAAACTTTAATTCCCACACATGAAATTCAGCTTGCGCTACCAGTTTCAAACATTTTTATGTAGATGACGATTTTTCAATGGAAATAGTCATTCAGAAATCAACTTAATTCACACTTGAATAAAGTTGATATTCGTTTTATTATAAATAACATCAATTGGAAACAAAGATTTGAATAGATTTTACGCAAAATCGAGTTGAAAAATTACAATCTCAGTGCTATTCGGTGAGTCTAAGTTTTTGGCAGAGAGATTATTCGCTTTGCCGGAAGATGGTGTAAAGCTTTTGACATTGAGTAGCATGATTCATTTACTATATATAAATGAGCTGGTTATTAATGTGAGGCGAAATGTGTCGATAAACTAGTATTGCAGGGACGGATTTAGGGTAGGTGAAATGGGTGCTAAAAAAACTGGCCCCCTAGGTACCTCATCCTTAATATTTTTGTTGTTGACATAGTTTTGCAGGGACAGATTTGGGGTAGGTAAAATGGGTGCAAAGAAAAACTGGGTCCCTAGGTAAGTAATTCTTTACATTTTTGTTTGTTTATGAGTTGCACCTTGCGAGCAATGAGATGTCCTGCGATGATTATACCTGAATTATAATAATAATAATAATAATAATTTTTAAATGTTTTTTATATAGTTTTTAAGAAATATTTAAAAATGTATTTTATATGTTAGAATTTTAAATAAAGGAAATAATAATATTTATTCAAAACTTACATGGCATAAAAATTAGTACAGTTTTGCTTAAATGTAAATTATATTCCTAAGACTTACGTGCCTGAACTAGGTAATCCTGTGTTTCAGGCGAGAGGAGCTAAAATAGACTTATAAAATAAATAAACAACAGGTTGACAATAGATCACTAATTACATGTTGAGGAGCTTAACTCTTAGTTTCTAAATTTGATATAAGTACTTATACTTAACGTAGGTGACTACTTTGGAGAGCATCCTTGAGAATTCTCTTACAATTTGTGTAGTTCAGGGAATAAATGTTTGCTTTCTAGTTTAGTCTATTATAGAGAAGAGGACCGAGATATAGGTAAAATTTGGATACAAAAGCATGTTTTGTTGTATATTGTGGACAAACTATATATTTACGTCTTTTATTAGTATATGCAGTGCTGTAGGGCAGAGTTCTGTGTTGTTTTAATACAATACCCATTATAAATAGCTGTCGAACTGTTAATACTTCACAAGATTTGTATAGGAGGTTAGTAGGGAAAAGGAAAGGGCGGAAAGTAGACACTTTGAGAATCGCCCTTTGAGCTCTCTCGATGGTTAGTAACATTGTTTTACCCGCTCCACCCCATGTGGTAATACAGTAGGTTAATATTGATTGACATAGAGCAAAGTAAACTTGTCTAACTAGTTTTGGGTCAGCAATATAGCGTAACTTTTTAAAAACAAATATCAACTTGCGAATTCTATTATTTAAAGCTTGTATATGTTGTTTGAACGAAAGTGTTTCATCTATTATAACACCAAGGTATTTTGTTGTATTTGTCATTGTAATATTGGGACAAACACATTGGTTATCTGTAGGAATTGTGCAATAATGAGCATATAATGTCGAGGTAGCGCTTGTTGATGTTTGCTTGCGCATCGAAAACTTAATGTAATTTGTCTTATTTGCATTTAGTGTTAGTGAATTGAGTTGAAACCATTTATTAACAATATTGAACCCCTGTTGCGCAAGTTTGTAGACATTTTTTTCTGAGTCAGCTGAAAATAGAAGGGCAGTGTCATCAGCATAAGAAACAATTTCGCCGTGATCTAGATTTAGGTTACAAAGATCGTTTATGTAGATCAAAAATAGTGTAGGCCCTAAAATACTTCCTTGGGGAACTCCGAAGGACGTGTTTTTTTTACTATCGCTGAGAACATTACCAATCCTTACACATTGGGTACGGTCTTCTAGATAGCTCTTAAATAGTTTCAGCTGGGTGCCTCTGATACCTATGGCTTCAAGCTTGTGCAACAGAATAGGAATAGAAACCGTATCAAAAGCTTTGGCGAGGTCTAGGAAGATTCCTACTGTGTGGTTACCATTATCAAGTTCTTGTGCTAGATAATCAGTCAGATGGTGCACGGCATCGTCTGTTGACATTTTAGCCCAAAATCCAAACTGCCGTTTAGATAAAATTGATTTATCCTCCAAGTATTTGTAAAGCCTTTTATTCATAATTTTTTCTAATATTTTAGACATAGTAGGCAGTAAGGAAATAGGTCTATAATTTGTTACTTGATCTTTACTGCCTGATTAGTAAACAGGGACAACAACAGCTTTTTTTAGGCAGTCGGGAAAAAGACCTAAAGATAAACATTTTTGGAAAATATAAGTTAGTGGCGGTCCCAAAATGTGCTTGAACTGTTTAATAATTTTATTCGATATGTTATCCCAGCCAACTGCACAGTCGTCCTTCAAATTCATAATTATCGTTTCTACCTCAGTCTCGTCAGTGTCTTGCAACACAAAGGATGATAAAATAGTGTTACACGAAAATGGTGCGCTTGTTAGATATTGTGATTGGCCCTGAACTTTTTCAGCCAAACATTTACCAACATTAACAAAGAAATTATTCGCAATGCTGGCAGATGCTAACTGTGATGAGTGTGCTTGTAATAAACCTGAAGAAGAAGAAGAATTGTAACATAATAGTCATTATCATTTCTTAAGAGGGTAGAGGGTATAGGTAGATACTTTATTTGCAAAGTATGATAAGTTATGGTACCAAGGGCGGATCCAGGATTTATTTCTGGGAGTGTCTCCCATATCTTGTATTGCACTATGCTGTTTTTGGGATTAATTCTTTTTCAATGAAGATAATTATAGTAGCCTACTTCTTCAGCGTGCATTATTGAAGCAATTTTTTGATAGATATGCATTCAGGCCAGTCCATTCAGACGATTCGATTTAATTTTACTTAAACCGTTTGGGGAGGGCACGTGCCCTTGGATCAGCCATTGTATGGTACCTAATTTAAAATTAAAAAAAATGAGTTCAGCTGTAGAACTAAATAGTTAAAATACTTAAACAGATCTATACAAACCACAAACTTTTGTTTTTATTACACAACAGGCTCCTAAAAATATGAATATAAACAAGTGGTGAAGAAATACGTGAAGCACCAAACTTCAAAACTTAAAACAGTGTATCTGGGTCGTTATAAACAAAAACCGCAACTTTGATTTTATACACTGCCTTTATTAAAAGATGATTCCGTGAATGATAACACTAATAAACTTTCTGTTTATTATTTTCAGGCGTCTGTTTAATTTCTCATTGTTATGGTTGAAACTTCAGGCTGAATCATGAAGGTTCAAACGTTTCATAAGTACCTACAGTCAACCGCAAAGTATTTCATCGCACCTCAAATAATTCCCATTTTGCTTTCCTGAAAATATTATTGAAGATCTAATATAATGAATGCGCCTCTTTTTGTGAACCTCAAATAATTCCTATTTTGGGGTCCTTAAAATACTAAATAGACAAGTAACTGCGATCCGCTTAGATGTAGCGTGCTAATTGCGTAACACAACAATCATTGCGATAATTACGTTGTTGAGCAGACACATTTTTCGAACATATTGCTTAATAAACAGAAGAACATATATTAATTATTCATACTGCGATTGGTCGTGTGTTACGCTATTAGGGTGCAGTTCTATCTAACCTAACCTAACTCAGTTGGTCGGGGTGCCCTATCTTAGTTACTACGACCAATTGGACTCGCGCGTGGTTGGTCACTGTTCCAACCTACACAACCTACCCCGTTTGGTTTAGGCGAGCTAGGCTACCCCACCCTAGCTTAGTTACTGCAACCAACTGTGAAAAAACGCCAGAAAGTGAAAAAGACGCTCATTATTTTTTTTAAGTTAGCACCATTAGAAGGGCAAAAAGTTTTTAGAGGATCAGTTAAATATTTCCTATAACAATTTGACATTGACAGAGCCTTGACTACGAAAAACGCTTTTTGCAAGCGAGATTTTCTTTATACAATTGTAATGCTGTCTGTCCACTGGAGTGGTGAAGAGAGGAGAGGAGCAGAGCTGTGCCTATATTAACCAATAGAATCTAAACTCGCTTTTCCGCTCCAGTGGACAGGCCGCCTTATGACTGATGTGCGGTTGACTGTACCTGTAAGTAAGCCAAGAGGATTTGTAGCAATTGTATAATAATAAGTAATGATTCGACGAACTCTTGAGCAGCGGATGTGTTTGTGTGATTGTATATATGTAGATTCGTCATCGTTTGAAGTAGATCTTGAATCAGATGTATTATGGTAATGGAGATGCAGGTGTTAGGAGGCGTCCATTAATTACGTTAGACATTTAGGAGGGTGGGAGCTCATCGAGCCGAATGTCACCCATTATCACGAGTCTCGGCAAGTATAACGTTATTGTTTTTTCCGCAAGAAACAGTGTAAAATTCCGATAAAATTGGGTAATTATAATACAAAAAAATAAGTAAAACTTATTCTAAAACTAAAATAAGCAAGATATGTTTATTTAAATAAATACAACGCAATCAAGGAAAGATTAACGTATACAAATAATATGCATTTTGAAAAATCTCACGGGAGGTAAGGAGAGTCGAGCCGAATTTCACCACATCTCACGTGAGGTAAGGAGAGTCGAGCCGAATTTCACCACATCTCACTAAGGGAGGAGGGGTTGTTGAAAAATCGCCATAATCACCTCAAGTAGTTAATGGACTGCTCAGGCTATTTTGCTATTTCAGCAGACGGCTTTACGATGAGCTTTGGGAGAATGAAACCTACACGATGCGCGACGAATCATTTATCGCTACCTTACCTACCTATTTAGGTACTTGACTGACATAAACTTTTAAGTCTAAAGTGACATGAAATTCAAGTTAAATGGCACATTACCAACGACTTGATTTATCTTAGTATATGTAAGTAGGTAGATACTTGACCGGGAATCAAACCAGCGACCGCGGTAAAGCTGTAATCAACTAATCACTCAGCCACTGCTCCAATCATGACATTATTAAGGTCAAAGTTGCTAGACTTATTTTATCTTTAATGAATCCCAAGCTCAAATCCTGAAAAAAAAATACCTAGTCCCAATTTAAATGAACTGAAAGTAGAGATAACGTAAGTATTGTTGGAGTTTCTGTATGTATGTTTGTGAGTCCTGTCATAGCGCACCGCGCCGGGTGGCAGGCCTATATTTAGAAACACATTAGCTTAGTTCCTGTTTGAATCAATGAGACATAGCCAAGATACATTATGGTTACTTGTTCCCGTGTTGTTTGTCTGCTCATGTTGTGGAAACAAATATACCTACATGGGTTTCTTTTGTGTTTATGATGTTTAGACTCGGCTAGTCGAATTATTTTCTGAAATACAGCAGAGAATTTAAAAAACGTTTTGCTTATTTGATTTTGCCTGCTGTTGGTCTAGAGGTCGCAAACGCTACTGTTGAGCATGAGGTCCTGGGTTCTATTCCCGGGTCGGGCAAAGAGTAATTGGGTTTTTCCACCAGGAATTTCTCAGTAGCAGCCCGAAGTCTGGATTTGTGCCCGGTTGATGGCGATAGGCTCGCCCCCTATTACATGGTACTTAAAACATAACAAGCGAAATGTGGAAGTACTATAGGGTACACCACACCTCTGCCTAACCCATAGGGAATTACAGGGTTGATATTATGTTAAGTATGTTATTTGCTTTTGTTACTATAAAATAACACGCCTGTTTCCCCGGCACTCTAGACAGAGATATATAGACCTACACCTCCAATTTGCCATTTATGTATAGGTATTAGGTACTATCTAATCAAGGTAGCTCTACTTCTATGTAATTTTCCCATCCTAAGTGGGTCGTCAAAGTCTCAGAGAACGTATTGAATAATCTGGAGAGATATGATAGCCAAATGATAGACAGTTTTGACGGGTAAAATTAAAATAAGGTGGTTTAGAGCTTTGGCTAAAAGCAAGTGCCTCTATAGAAACAACATGTAAAAATAAAACCTATCCGATCCGTGAGGGTGTTGTTAAGTATTGTCTTGAGAGTCTATTTACGTGGTAACTTTCTGGAAAAAAGAAAAAAAACAAAATACGCCGCATTTTTTTTCGGCGCGAGCGGCCTTCATTTAGCGTGTCTACAATAATTATGATGTCGTTTATTATAAGTTATGTTTTATGAAACCTGTTGAAAATTTACAATTTTCTTATGGAATTGGGGTAATTTTTGTACAAAAATGTGAATTTTAAATAGCAATAACTTTTTTATTTTCCATAATAATAAGACTTTTTTTATTACTTTTTGGTAATGTTATTGCAGTAGGTGTATAAAGTGGTCAGGCGCCAGTTTCCGCGATAGTACCTACCTATATGCCCCTTTCGGATCGGAAAGGTTTTTTTAACATATTGTATATCATTGGTTGCCTAAAAGTACAAACTGACACATTCTACCTGACATAAAACCAGCCATTCGATCACAATGATGGGATTACGTAGCTAGGTCAGGAGTTTGACCATTGTATGGCTTCTCATCGTCCGAACGTACTTCAAGCATGAGTGGTCTTTAATACATTGTACATAAATACATTGTCACAATGTATGTGTGTAAAACGGGGCAACACTATGGAATTTTGGCATGATAGGTAAAAACTTGAATGGGATTTTTATGGTGATTTTGTAATGGATTATGTTGAATAGGTAGGTTCATAATATGATGTATTGTCACCATGATGTGCGCGTAGTTAATTTAGGTTTATTAAAACTCCAGCTGGTTTTTTTAGGCATGAGCAGTCGCATCCTATTCTTCCTTCTGCTAATCTACTCTTCTTAGAGCAGATGATGGAAGTTTCGCCTTAAATTCAGCCAACGATTAAGTACTTAATTGAACTGTTCGATTGGCATGTCCCTAATATATTTTCTCGAACATTGAACTGGTAGAGAAAGAAAAGACTGTAACAAAGTCAAAGCATTTATATAAAATAAAACAATTACAGGGACTTTTGAATTGTCAAGGGGTCGGTCAGTCAGAAAGATGAACCTATAGTTGCCCATTTCAAAGCGTAGTAGGTTCCTATGGAGAAGAACGGGCAAGAAACTCCACGGACACTCTTTTATAAATCAATTGGATAATGGTACTTCAGCCCATTTATGTCGTAGGTACATAGGTATTCATGGTTTAAGTTTAGAGCAATCTACACAATACATTTTCTTTGTAGATACGCTGGCAAAACACATACATGATAAACCTACTTAGCCAGCTCATAACGCGCCAAATAGAATACAAATAGACATTTACTAACAAATAAACCTATTCGTATTGATCCATTAATGGGCCATAACTACTTTGATAGCTTCTTCAGATGCACCACTCGCATTTAACTAAGAGCAAAACCGTTAAATGATCGTTTTATTAACGTAAATACTAAAGCCAATACAAAATGGCCTCACAAAAATGTACAGTGAGAAGATTTTTTAAGTGAGAGCTTATTGCAAAAGGTTTCTTTCAAAGTGGTCAGTGAAACAGACGTCCTCACAATAATGGTTATTTAACAGCTTACAGCTTTGATGGATATAAATGATGTGGTGGGTTAAAAAATAGATCTTCGAAATATTTTATTAGTAGGGAGAGATAAACAGTTTTAACGAGCGCGATTGTTTATGAAAAGGTAAAAGACAATAACAAATCTTTATTTAACCGAAGGATTATCAACTGTTTCGAAATAAAACTATTAAGAAATGGATCAACCTTGCTTTTTATGACTAATGAACAATAACGATCGACTGGCACCTAACAAATTAAAGATGTGACGGCTGAAGTCTATTGCAACTTTTGAATACCTTTATAAGATCGAGTATCTAGCTGTTCAGAGGGTAGGTATACTAAGTGTTTCGTCTACGCTTAGAACCTTATAGATACATAGTTATTTTGATAAACGCCTTGTAACGAGAAATCATATCTTTAATTTTATTCGCACCCGTCATATATCCCTAGATGCGGCCCTGGCAATTACTTTTTAACAAACATAGTGACTTTATTAAGATTTTAATGTTCCTAAATAGAGCACAGCAGTTCGCAAATCATATTAACTCTAGCAAATGGATCAAACACCGTATAATCTATTTCTGGATGACATTTATTGGTAGCTGTTCTGTTTTTAATTGGGTGAAAGGTTGAGAACCTGTGTCTACATAACAAAAGTAATTCTCGCGTGCTACATCATATAAGAAAGATCAATCAAGTTTGTACAAAACTTTGGCATGTGTGCCAAACATGTTTAATTGGACTTTTGGCATAATATGGTACAAGTACTTGCAACTATTTTCTTAATGTCCCTCGGGAATCATCGCATTTCCGAATAAAAACGAATGCTAATTTACCTGTCCATCAATTATTAGATTTATCGTGTATTATAATTTGAATTCAGAACTAAGTACTTTATTGTTGTTTTGTTTTGATTTCCGTGTGAACCATAATATAGAGCTAAAGTACTTAGTTCTGATTTCAAATTATTATACACGATAAATTTAATTATTAATTGACATGGAAATTAGCATTCGTTTGTATTCGGAAATGCGATGATTCCCGAGGGATATTAAGAAAATAGTTGCACCTGTGTGATGACCAGAGATCGGATATTATGGAAAGCACTTTTGTATCGGAAAGATCCCGGGATTTCGGGATCGATAAATTTAGATTTCTGATTTAAATTCTGATTATAGAATCGACTGTATATTTACTTACGTTCAGGTGTTGGCTAATATGGAATGTATTTTTTTATCGATCTCAAAAATCTCGCGATTACGGAATTGATAAATTTATTTATTTATTTATATATACTTTATTGTACACCACAAAAATACATAACAAAAAAAAAAATAGTACAAATTTAGTACTTATTGACTATAAAAATGCCAGCTAATATTGTAAAGTAGGTTGCCAAATTGGCATAGCACATAGCGACAAACAACTCGGTGCCTTGGGTTTCGTTACAAAATGTTTACAGTTAGGTATTTTTTTTTTATGTTAACACCGCATGTAACCTTCATAAGAGGGCTGATAAGCTGTTTCCATACCACGTATCCGATTAGTAATGCATTCCCGCATTTTATTGAATTCCGGGATTTATATTAAGATAAAAATATATTAAGAAGTCACTTCCATAATTTCTTAGACAAAAATTAACTTTAGGTAAATATGCATCTGAATATCCGATCTCTAGTGAGGACGGTCCTACTAGGTTTTAGGGGGACAAAGGATCGGATGGTTGTCAGGCAATATTCTTATTAGAGCCACATTAATAAACTTTACGAATGAGGTACTTCTGGCGCACCTTGGGCAATTTGCTAACCACCTTGCCGAATCTATTTTCCATGGGATGTGCAGATGTGCTATAATTGCTTAGCTCTTGACACAAGAGCAGAATATGGAAGTAGACGGCCGAAAGACGCATGCAATATTACCTATCGATACGACAGCCGATACTAAGACCAAGACTCATTAGCCTTATAATGGGAAAGAATTGGATATTAGGGCGATTAGGGCGGTTAATGAAGTAAAATAAACTTACCACCATCGACTTCGCTCCACACCTCGGCTTCACCTTCCTGGTGCAGGCCCTGAAGACATCCGGTGCAGAAGTTATGCAGGCAGCCCAAAAGCCTCGGCTCCACTAACTCCTTCTTACATATCCCACAGTCCCACTCCTTCACCTTATTCTTTCTTCCATCGTTGTATGCTGAAGTTCTTGGAGCCACATTCAGGTTCTGGCTGACTGGACGGCGGGTTCCCTTGGTGTGGAGAGGACTGTTCCCAGCACTTAGTGAAAGCTGCTCCAAAGATTTTCTCTTGTCTTGCTTCTTGCGCGTAAAGCTGCCGAAAATGTATAGAATACGGTCCACTTCCATTTTTACTTTTCAGCAATTTGAATAAAGAATTGTTTAATTTGAACGCGACTTTTATTTCGAAAGAACGTTAATTCAAAATCAAGCCGCCATCTTTTTCTGCGATTGTTTTCTCTAAGTTGTATTAAAATAACAGTGATTGTAAACTTGATCTATATTTCGAAAGCGTCCCGAACGTGAAGGGCGTTGTTATAAATAAACGTGCGCCCGGCAAGACGTGCAATATCCGACTGGCATACGTACGGGACAAACGTAACATATGTAACGGAGTAATGCGTCTAATCCTTGCTCTGTTCTAATGTCCTGACAGATTAGCTAACAAAGTCTTCAATGTATTGCCGATAAACGATACTAGAGATTAGGCCCACGGAGCAGCCGCTGTTGCTTGCAGGATTCAGTGGCAATAACAAGAACAAAATATTGCAGAATTGCGGTCACAGCTAAGAGTAAGAAAATGAAAACGCTGAGTCAGGGATTACCTAAACTACATTGAAGGTGATTATGGAGTATACGCTTTGAAAGTCTAACCTCATTGGTGTGTCCCTCCCTTGTCCTTTTTTGACTTTTTCCAAACCTAACTACCTGGATACTCGGACCCTAGTATGTGAGGGCAGTAAGAGCAAACAAGATTATGTTATGGTATGGCATGATGGTGTGAGTGTGTATTGGTTATCCACCATGACATTTTAGTCGTCTTACAAAAGCAGCCCACTTCATGTATCCAATGACTACTAAGCATTAATTTGAAAAAAAAAAATATATTGTTACAATGTTTTAATTGCGCCTAGAGGTATTTTATGTCGGGTACATTGAGTGGCCCTTTGTTAGACGACTAAAATGTCACGGTGTATCGTGAATGAATGTACATTAGTAAATCTAACTTTTGGAAGAGTGGAGCAGGTTTGTTGAAAAAATATCGATGTATCGATACATCGATATTTAATCATATATACAGGGCGTCCCACGGATATGCCACATGGAGGGAAAGTACCTTGAATATTGTAGATGGAACATTTTACTGAAAGAAAACATTATTTGAATTTAAAAAACTACCTTTTATTTGTGACACTATGTTATTTAGCAAAAAATAATCTTTATGATGAAGCCTTTCGATCGGTATGATAAAGCTACCGGGTGATTATTTTTCTCATGTAACGGGTTCGATTTCCGGTTCAACCATGTATTTATTTAAATATCTATGAATGCAGTTTAAATTGTTTTTTAAATTCAAATAATGTCTTCTTTCAGTAAAAAGTTCCATCTACAATATTCAAGGTACTTTCCCTCCTTGTGGCATATCCGTGGGACGCCCTGTTTATATAATAATATCAAATATCGAAAATTTAACAAATACGATATATTTCCAATAGCAACACCGTTGTCGCCACTGATAAAACCACTGGAATTCAGAGCCGTACAAAAAGTAGACTTATTTTTATCAATGTTTCATTCATAGTTTAACATTTATATGATTAGAAAACAAACACAATATAGGTTATTTCATGAAGAAAAAAGATTTTTTGGAAAATTTCACCGAAATACCGATTTATCGATGTTTTTTTCTCGGTATACCGAATTCGTTTTTTTTTTATATCGATACGATATATATATCGATACTTTATGGCACTTCTTGCATCCCTTTTTTTTTTTTTTTTTTTTTTTTTTTTTTTTTTTTTTTTTTTTTTTTTTTTTTTTTTTTTTTGGATGGGAAATCATCAAATGACTTCTCCCGCTCTGGGCAGAGCGAGAGGGTGTGTCAGACTTTTACTGACTAAAACCCACCCGTGTTCCTTCCGTTGCCTGTGTGCCGGGGCCGCGATATCCCTTTCAGACAAACCCGCAACCCCAGCAGGGACTTCTTGCATCCCTAGAGTGGAGTATCCTATTATGGAGTGGCATTTGGCTCGATGATTTTTTCAAGTAAATGCTCTAATAAACACTCACTTTTAGAGCGTTTTGTAGTACAAGTGTTACCACTGATGTGCGTAGGTAAGTACCTATCTACTTACTGTGCACAAGGTAGTTTATTTCCAATATCATCCGCCTTTAACTTAAATCTATAAATAATCCAAATAATACCCTTGGCTTCCTTTCATAACTGGCAGTAGTAATCACGCGTGATGCATGTCCTGTCTAATTTCCTTGTTGAGGGATGAAGCTCGTAACAAAATGTTATTTCTGTTCATCCACCCCTGCCATTTCTCATTTCCTTTGCTGTTTGATTGATTTTTACGAGTATGAATATGTGGTTTCATAGATTAGTAACATGACAATTAAAGGCGACAATAACCGACTTTTAATGATTTTATACTGAAATTCACGCCTATACGAGTTAGTAGTGCTAATGATTTGGAAAAAAAATATGTTAAAGTAGAGCATTTTTTTAATAACTTAAGTTGTGAACAGTTCCTTTCTATTTATCTAAACATAAATAATAATAATAATAATACCAGCCTGTTACTGTTCCACTGCAGGACAAAGGCCTCTTCTCATACAGAGAAGGCACGAGCATTGATCAACACGCTTGCTCAAGACGGGTTGGTGATTGCAGACTTATATTAACTTGTAAGTCCAGGTTTCCTCATGGTGTGTTTCCTTCACCGATGTCAGTAATGTCTAAGATAAACTCAGAAAGTACGTATGAATTGAAAAAATTCACATTGGTACTTGCTCGGATTTGAACCCACAACCTTGTACATGAGAGGCGAGGCCTTAACCACTGGGCCATCAAGACATTCAAACATGATAAGACAAAAAATAAATTAATTTGTTAACTTTTTGTGCGGGTCATCGACCGCAGTTAGAGTAGGTAGCCACGTCACTTGAAATATCAGTTTAAAAAAACACGTATTTTTTTTGTGTAAACTTCGCAAATGTGGTGGATATCGATATCTCAACAGGATAAAAACGAAAGAAAACAGATCTATCTATATCTACCATTTTTGCTGAACTGTACCCTAATTGCGTAATACACGATCAATCAGAATCTGAATCGTTTTGAAACTGATTGCTAATCCATTGATTCATAAGTTCGAAAAAAATATCTGCTCAACAACGTAAATAACGCAATGAATGTTGTTGAACTGTCAAAATGAAACAGATTAGTCGTTATCGTTTACGAAAATGTGTTGCGTAATTAGATAGCTGGGCCTATTTGGCGCAGCCGCGAGACACACTTTCCTGTTAAATTATTATTTTACACTTTTTGTTCGTATCCATTTTTTTTATTGTGTTATAATTATGTTGTGTTAAGTGCCTTTTTGTCTGTGCTAAATAAAATTGTTTTATTTCTTTTCTTTTAACAGCGGTCGTTGACCACACAAAAATTTTTTTTTTAAATTTTATTTTGTCGTGTTTAGATATCGATACCTACCTATCATGTCTGCAGAGTTTGGCTAGCTAATTTAATTGTACCAATCTAACCTAATCTAATGTAATTGTGTGATTAGTGATTAACCTGGTGTCAGAGTTTTAAAGCTGTCTATGGGCCTCTGACTTGGCTTCACATGCCGTCGAGAAATATCTCTCAGGCATGCCGGTTTCCTCACAATGTTTTCCCTCACCGTTTTTGAAACAAGTGATAATTTGACATGTATTCATCAAATTATTTTGGTTACTTCGTTTTGGTCTCATTGTGTTCTGTCTAAAAAAGCTGCACTTTTACAAAAAATTCGAATTATCGACAACAAATTAAAGCGAAATATACTCAACCCCTTTTAACTCAATCGTTCAAGTCTACATCAAGTTTGTTATCGAAATGTAACACTGATTCATTTATAGCACCAATCGATATTACATAAAGCACGTGCAAACTCAATCGAGATCCCATTATGACCGGAAAAGGAACCAATAAACTGTTCATTTGTATGACCAAATACACACTTAACGTACTATTTTTGGAATAAAACCTTATTAGCATGAAGCAAGATTCCGTTTTCACTGAGGATACTGGTTGGCCTCTTTCCGGCCTAATTAAATTAAAATTTTATGCGAATTGAGATCCGTCTAGAAATGGCATTATAATAGTACTAAAATATTTAATAATTCTGTTTGTGTGATTTTATCTCAAGAACAAAGATTACCATGTCTTTATTTTATTAATCCCGTGAGCGGCCTTGATTTTATATTGTAGAAGAAAATAAGAATCAACGAATCGTAAATTACCAAAGATGTGACATCACGGCATACATTCAAATAAAATAAGAATAACAAACAGTTTAATAAAATTCTGAACGTTATCATTCATTTGCGTAATAATTGGAACGCGACCGTTCGGCGACCCACATTTGGCGGGAAAACTAATGACAGCGCTATTTTGCGCGCGCACCCGGCTGCGTGGGGCGAGGCGCCATTGGAGACTGAGGTGAACCGAACTGTTATGTATGAATGAAGGATTCACCTTGGACAATACCTATATTGTCCGTATTTCTCACATAAAATGATCACACGCTTCTATCATGTTTCGGCCGTGGACAATTCTCTAAATAACATAACATCACGCCTTGTTGTCCCGAAGGGTTAGGCAGAGGTAAACCTATTGAACCTACACCCCTAACTTGTCAGTTGTGTTTTTGGTTATCAAAATAGTTGTTCAAGTAGGTATTCATTTTAACATTAGTCAATAAAATATATACTAAATGAATATTTTTTTTTTTTTTTTTTTTTTATGATATCATTACGATTTTATTTAATATGAGGGGTAATATTTACAAGTGGGTACTTATGCCTAAATAAAAATAGCAAGATTATATATTATATTCTAACTTAACTAAAACTATTCAAAAACTAAAATATAGCATCGTAAAATTCATCCGCATCGCTGTCGACTGGTAATGTACCCAAGAGACTGGCCGCATTGCCACGTTGTATGGCAATGCTTAGCCTCTGCCCAAAGTAAAAACCAGCTCTTGGGTCACGGGAAGTGTCAAATAGCCGTTTAGAAATTTCATTAAACAGGCCATGAGCACTCGGACCCCACGGCCCGAGGGTTTCGACCCCAAACGGCTCGAAAATATAATTACCTGTATGGTTATTATACTTACGCCGCTTGAGATATTCTGCAGCCGCAGCAGCAGCACCAGCACAGCACGCCGAGCCAGGAAGATGGGATGGCGCAATAGTGTCGACACAGGTTGCATCCCACACTAAAGGCCTACCCACCTTCCATGGAGATAAAGACATGCCGTCCGGTCTCTTGCCATCGTCGCGTGCCAAGCCATTGGGTTCTAATATAGCTGGAACGCCGGCGGTGACAAGAGCTCGTCGGATGATGTCGTTAATGTTCGCGTGCCGCGCTAAGCGACCTGCACTTCGGCTGCAAGACAGGCCGTGATGTCCGAGACTGTTGACAACTTCGCCACAGTGACAGCGATGAGGAGAACAACAAGGAGCTCCTAGTCGTAGGGAAGCAGCGAGGCGGAAGGTATTGTCGTCGAACAGAGTGCCTATGTTCGACGACGGTAGTGCGTGAAGCCACAGACCCGATTCCCACTTACCCACAGCCAGCAAGCGCGCACGCTCCACAGTGGTAGTAGACGTATGAATTTAAATAAAGTAGCCACTCCTCGGCTCTACAAATCTAGATTCTGGTTGCTACTAAGATGACGGACGAAGCTAACATTTAGACCTTGGAAGCGAACCCACCCAACTAGCAAAAACTGTTCTTAACCCTTCAATAGTCAGCTGTCAAAACGCATTAAAAAAAAGTCTGATCGTGACCTTGACGTAGCCCCGCCCCTTTTGGGACTGCTTGCGTTAAAACCCCGATTTCTCCCTATTCATTGGAAAGGTTATAAAAGTCACCAATGCGATTTTGCTAAGAGATATTTTAGGAATAAATTAAATTTGGTCACTGACTTGACTGAGACTAAATGCAAGATTTTTTAAGGGAGCTACTGCGTTTAGACTTGTGTGATATACTTGCCATGCTTGGACGAAGGTTATAAAAGTCACCAATGCGCTTTTGCTAAGAGATATTTTAGGAATAAATTAAATTTGGTCACTGACTTGACTAAGACTAAATGCTAGATTTTTTAAGGGAGCTACTGCGTTTAGACTTGTGTGATATGCTTGCCATGCTTGGACGCCATTATATAAATTGGGGTTCCATAGAAAGTACCTACATGAAAACCTGTAAATATATGAAAACCTGACATTTGTTCGGGAGGGCACTGTACGATGTTGTTACAAAATATGGGGGCTGTTGCTGGGATCGGATGATGTGCCGTTCCGTTTCGGAACTATACCACAATAACACTATGTTCAAATGAAGTTTTTCATTTGAACATGGTGTTGTTGGCGTTTATAGATGTCGATATATTTTTTCTACTGAATCAGTATTATTTCCAGAAGAAATCGATAAGTCTACGGAACCACTAGATTGCTCTTGCGCAAAGAATTCTTCCAAATCACGAATTTCTTCGTCTTTTTCTTTGTCTTGAAAATGTACAGAACTATTAGCTTTATTATTGACATTCAATTTGTTGAGTTAAGCGAATTTGTCATGTAAAAGCATAGGGTAAGATTCTAGATTTTGTCGATTTTTTATCGAAATCAATGCTGATTCTCCCATTACAGTCACCCGTTCTTAGCTTGTAAGATTTCCATCTAAATTTGCACTAATCTTTGCGTTCTCAAAACCAATATTTTTATATAAATCATTTAAAAGCACTTTCATAGAGTCATGCTAGTCTTATTTAATGCATTATTGATGCTCGAGTATTTAGGAAGAGTATAAGTCATAAACTCATAACGAATGCTAATATAGGTAGATGTCTTGTAAAATTCATATGATTTAATCATGTAAACGTTTTTGAGACTTTCTTAGAAGATCTCTGGTCTTGATCTTGATAAGGCTTTTGAAAATGCGTTTACAAGGAAGATAGGATTGACCAAAGCTAATCTATCTATACATATAAAATGCTTTGTCCTGAATGACTGACTGACGGATTTTTCGAAATTCTATCCCTAAGGGGGTGAAAAAGGCGGGCAAAGTTTGTATGGGACAACGTGATTCTTTGGTCCAATCTGGAAGACCTGTTTCGTATTTTATTGAAATTCATCCCCTAACGGGGTTAAATAGGGGTAGAAACTTATTTTGGGAGTGATTTGCTTCCAAGATAATATCAATACTCCTTAGTGCTTTTGATTTAAATTACATTTTATTTTGACACAAAGACATGTTTGAAAAGTCAATCCGATTTTATTCAAAAAAGGTTGAACTCACATAAAGGCTTGGTGCTTGCAATGTAAATACTCTTTAAAATTGTCTCGAAAGTCACCGTTCTATACTTTGAAGGTTTCTAAGCTTTACGAAGATCTGTATTTATTCCTAGGATTCCCCTAACACCATCAAAAATTACCCTTCGAATTCAAGAGAGTGCAGTTTCCCATCAAAGTATGCTTCGCAATGACTATTAACAAAGGTCAAGGTCAAACTTTTAAGGTAGCGGGAGTAGACTTGAGGGAAAGCTACTTCTCCCACGGCCAGTTGTATGTGGCATGCTCCAGAGTAAGCGCACAGAGTAGCCTGGTGATTCTAGCACCCGAAAGAAAAACAAAAAATATTGTTTACAAAGAAATACTGCGGTAGGTGTAGTATTTCGATTTCGTTATAAAAAGATAATACCCCGTGTAGCTTTCGCCAGATCAAAGACCGAGCTTCGTGTTCATAAAATACAACAATTTTTTTTTCAGGTTTATGTAACCTTTATATATATATATATATTTTATAATTATTCAAATATTTTAACATAATAATTTATATGTTATAACAAAATTAATAACGTGAAAAACCGATAAAAAATCCTATTATAAGCATTTTCGACTTCTTCGCGGACGAAGTCGCGGGCAAAAGCTAGTATATGATAATTTTAAGATTCAAAGCATTAAAAGCTGCGATAGTCAAGAGCATTTTGTTAGTTGGGCAGGAACCCAGGCTCAGCAGTCACGTTTGTGACCATCTTACGACCACTAAAATTAACGGTTTCGCTCTTTCCATAGTTTCTTCGACTTTTGTTCCTGACTGTTCCTTACTGAAAATGTTTGTGAGGCCGACGCTATCTCGATCTCACGCCACCGAAGGAAGTTATGAAAGCCACCTAACCTCTACCTTCCTTCATAGAAACCACACAGCATGCATGGTGATATTGACTTCAATATTGGCTCAATTTTAATTAGCCTCGCCTGCCATGTCGCATTGATTGTCGTGCGGTAGGCCGGTAATTGTGTTATTAGTTAGGTACTGAAAACTCGCACGGAACTGCGGTTTACGGCAATAACATTATTGATACGATACGCTTTGGATAGCTTCGTCATCTCTTCTTTCATGTTTGTTTTGTTAACAACTAGTTGGTACAAATACAGCTACACATCAAGCTATACATTTCCAGTAAGTATAAACTGATTTCGCATTGTATTTCCGTACATTCGAGGTCAGCTTAGATTGGAAATGTGTAGGGTGATGTGTAGCCGTGTGTACTTTATTTTTATTTTTTATCCACAACGGGACAGCTCTTGGCCTGCATCTCACTTGACGGTAAGTGATGATCAGGCCGGAGGTGGAAGCAAGCTTCACCCGGAATCCTCAACCACAGACGAACTGGCTATCTTTCCTCTAACTGCCGAAACACAACAGTGCTGCTATCATTGTTTTTATGGCGACAGACTTAGTTAAGATGGTGGTAGCTAGCCAGGCGGACCTATGTACCACGAACCAAACCGAGAAAAAATTAAGTTGCAGCCCGCTTTGCCTTTTTGCCTTGGGAGTTCCTAAGAAAGGCACAAATTGTTGATATTTGGTTAATTAGTTAACTGCCAACATGATAACAGCCGCGGTCGGTTCATGGTTGGGTGACCATCAGTTACATATGTAATTGATGGTCACCCATCCATAAACCGACCGGGAGAGAGCTCTCTGTGCCTCGGAAAGCAGGTTAAGCCGTTGGTACCGGCTGTCATTCGTAGATCTTTGACAGTCGTTAGTCGTTACGGGTAGTCAGAAGCCCAAGTCTGACAACCAGTCTTACCAAAGGTATCGTGTTACCCAGTAACTGGGTTGTGGAGGTCAGATTGGCAGTCCCTCCATATAAAATACTGGTATTCTGCTGCATCGGTTAGAACCATAGAAATATAAAATCTATGGTTAGACCTCAACATAGTTGGTATATGATGTCTTTGGGTTCGAACCTTAACTTCACAACATTCCAATAATCCTGCCCATTCCTGAATAACATGGAGTTCGCTGGTAGGCAGCGATCCTTTGGGTTTTGGTAACATCTAGAATGGTTGGTAATTCATTCATTCACGATAACATTTTTATATATAGACCAATGTTAACATAATTCACACGACGGATAACGTTTTTATGACATGAAATAAAACGTTTCTCCTGTCAATGTCGAACGGCTTAAAATTCCACCAATTTTATTTTACGTCTGAGAAAGGAAAACATGCGGGCTATTTGTAACACGTAATAATTTTTACAACTGCAAATTAACTTTGTATTAGTGACATACCAATGTTGACATAATAGGTCTGAGTTGCGCTTCCTCACTTACACTATCAATAGCATCAAATGTAGTGTTGTCCTTTTCTACCGCACTGGAAAATGAAAGAGTACAGTGGAAAGAATGTTCAGTATTAAGAAATTTCTAATAAAGTGATGGAATGTTATTACATGGCGTTTGTCGTCCGAGGAACTATTTTTCATTTCTATGTGTCCCAAATAATGTTTATTTATAATGTACGCGAGTTAATTATGCCAGTGCTGATTTCGGCGTGAAGTTGCACGGTCCGGGGCGCATACCGATATGTTCAACGTAAACAAACTATGTCTGTTTTCTTGCCTCTGTACTATTGTTGTTATTGTCCTCTATTTTCAATCAGAAATCGCCCGTTTAGAGGATAATTATCGAAAACTAGGTGAGCTGAGATATCTGTGATGTGTTTAAAATGATTATATTGGAGTTTAGTGTACGAATTTGTGTTTCTTTTCAGAATTTAGTTTGGTACAAAGTCACTCGGAATCGCGGCAGTTTTTCCCGAAAAGTTTAGAAAGAACTGATGATACTGTGGTAATATACAACAGGGTCCCGAAGACGGGATCGACGAGTTTCGTGGGCGTAGCGTATGACTTGTGTAAGAAGAACAACTTCAAAGTGTTACATATCAACATAACTGCCAACAGACATATCATGTCGCTGAACAATCAGTATAAGTTTGCTCAGAACGTCTCCAAGTGGGATGAGGTGAAGCCAGCACTGTATCATGGTCATATGGCTTTCCTAAACTTTGATCGGTAAGTAACAATTCATTATAAATAAGTCACTATAAACTCCACCATGAGTCTCTGACATTTCTCCTCTCTTATTAAATTTCTTCCTACAATAAATCTAAGAAAGTTCTAATACCTCAAGATACTTAAGAATCTAGAAATTTTACAACATGCAGTAGCAGTTTGCCTTAGAAATATAGAACCATGATTTCCTTTCATGGATGAGGAAAATACTATGTAATTCCTCAGTAAACCACACATGTAAACGTTACTGTTTGTTGTCATAATCATGAATTATTCTTCTGCAGTAGTTAGTACCTATTGTATTCCATGATAACTATTTATTTAATTATTGAATATTATTTATTTGATTCACAATTATAACTCTCCATACTAGATTATGCCAACGGCTTTGATGTGTGATATTTTTATAAATTACAGCCTATTTTATTCGGTAATAATATAGCATTCTACTGGTAAAACAATTTTTAAAATTGGTGCAGTACTTTTGAGCTTTTTCATTATAAAAAAAATTCAAATATTTTCTCTTTATAATATTAGTGTAGAATTGTAGATACTGTGTACCTATTTGTAGTAAAGTCAGGGTTCATTAGTATTCAACAGCACATACTATATCCATGTTAGTACTAAACATGTAGATTTATATATCACATGTCTGTAATTCTACGTAAGTTATACCACCTTATCATATTACCTACATTACCTATCCATAAAACACAATTGAATAATTGACTCATTGACTAGATTAATTGGCTAGTTTTATTTCTGCAAATTGTAGCAATAAAGCTGGTATAAAGTTTCTCACTGGGTGTTGCGGTGTCAGCTTGATTTATTAACTAATATTATAAATATAATAAAAAAAGGATGCCATGGTGAGGACGGTGGGAAAGACATGGACTAGACAGGCAAGGACCAAGGAGAATAGGGACGATGCCTGGATAAATAAAATGAAATTCTAATTAGTCTGTCAGTCAGATAATAAAAAAAATATTAGACATGTATTTTTTCCTTTATCATATAAATAAAAAAATACTTAGATAAAACGCATTTTAGGTTGGGGAGTGGGGGTCGCTACGTCACTAGTATGTTTGAAATCTACATACTCGTGAAGTCATGGCACATTTTATCTCAATGTGCGATAGATTGAGGTAAAATGTGCCATGTAATCTTTAGATTACGTAAGAAAATAAAAAAATACGTGTCCAATATTTTTTTATAATCTCAAAGACGGACTAAAAAAATATATATTTAGTCTTCATATCTATTGGAAGGGGATAGAGGAGGCCTTTGCCAAAGGACACACAGAGATTCAGAACTGAGATAAAACATTTTTGTAATATTTTCTATAAATAAAAATAATTATAAATGCAAAAGTGAGTTTGTTTGTTATGCTTTCACGCTAAAACGTCTGAACGGATTTGGATGTAATTTGGCACATGGGTAAAACATGACCTGGAGAAGGACATAGGCTACTTTTCATCCTGGGTCGCAGATGAAGTTGCGGGCAACATAAAGTATTTTATCAAATATTCTTAGTTTAGTAAGAACATTACCGGCCATAACTGGGGAAATGTGGCTGTATTTGTAGGTGCACCTCTGCTTAACCCTTTGGGGAATACGGGCATTATGTTACTTCATTATATTGTTGAAAAATTAAAATTTAAATTCATTTATTCAAACTAGGCTGAGAATCAGCACTTTTCGAACGTCAAAATTACATAAGACAGTCCCCTAAAACGAAGCTTCTGCTGGGAAGAAGAAGTGGCGCAATAAACTCCCCAGCAGCACAGGTCTGTTTAGTTAGAAAAAAACAAATTCT
This sequence comes from Agrochola lota, assembly GCA_947364205.1. NCBI lineage: Eukaryota > Metazoa > Arthropoda > Insecta > Lepidoptera > Noctuidae > Agrochola > Agrochola lota. Next base: position 2,890,296 of record OX376225.1, on the reverse strand, counting down.
GTTTGCAAAATAATTCACATTATGCAACACAAAACATTATTTAAATTATAAATTATTAGCCATATGTCAGCTAGCACACGCCAATATACCAACCAAAAATGTATTGCAACTCAACTTCAAGTTGCCGTGAGGTCTTATAATGTAGAGATTTCAGTTTAAAAGTTGATCAATGATCTAAAACCGCCTCATTAGTCTAGTAAACGCAAGCGCTACTGCTGAACATGAGGTTCTGGGTACGATTCCCATGTCAGGCAGTGTTATTGGGTTTTTTTACCTAGAATTTCTCTGTATCAGCCTGGAGTACGGATTTGTGCCCAGTTGATAGTAAGAGGCTCGCCTTCTATTACATGGGACTAAAACATAACTGACGAACCATGGGTACTATAGGTACACCATTGCCCAACAGTTTGGGGAAACAAAAGTGTGATGTTATGTAGGTAGATAATTTTCTTTTTAAATACTTTTTTTTTCAAGCCTGCAGCGCTGTCCCACTGGACAAGGGCCTCCCTCCATTCCAATCTTTCGTGGGCCCGCACGCCCTCCTTCTAAAGGAGAATTAAAATTAAATTGTTTTTTTCTCTTTTTCCAGGTTGGGAGCCACATCTAAGCCTATATTTATTAACTTAGTAAGAAAACCCCTCGATAGATTAGTGTCATACTATTATTTCTTAAGAAACGGTGACAATTATAGACCACACTTGGTGCGGAAAAAACATGGTGACAAAATGGTGAGTTTTATTATTAGGTTTTTTTATTGCATGACTTTAAAAAAAATACTCCAACACTTAAACCCATTGATGAACACTTGGTTTGGGCCCGTGCCATCAGCTCTACCCGTCTAGGCCGAGGAAAAAAATCTAGAAATAAAAATAATAACATAATAGTGCTTAAGTAATTTTAAAATCATAAGTGATTTTCAATAAAATAACTAGGTATGTAGATATTTTACTCATTACAAATAAATCTCGTTAATCGTATCATAGTTTTTTTTTGCTATAAGTAGCCTTGAGACTAATGAGATGACTAATTAAAATATTATCTAAATTGATATAAACTTTATCATGATTTAATTAGAGGCCTAAATTGTACTTTCACAATCACCTATTATAATGCGTTTTTGGTAGTTAGTTACTGAGTAATAGGCAGTCGCTCCATGTAAAATACTGGTATAGTTTGACCGAAACCGCTCATTCGTCAACACTCGGCGCAGATGTTTTTATTTTTATCAATAATGAAAATAAAATTAATTTAAGGAACTTATATATAATAATAATACTACACTTAATAATACTATACTTAATACTATACTTATAATTTAGGATAAGACTTAGATAAGTACGCTATCGCAATAGGTTACCCTGTAATGATAGATGTAAGTTGGAAATAAAATAAATAAATATAATAATCAGACATTCTTTAGCGGCGTCCCACCGGCCGCTCATTTGTCAACGCTGCCCCCCCCCGTCACCGCGCATTCCAAAGGCGCGGTACAGTGGTCTCGGTCAAACTATACTCAGCTGCTCATCCAGTTTTGGTTGGCTTCCAATCTGGAAGCCAAACCCAATATGTTGGGACAAGCTACGCAAATGATGATGAGGTACCTGTACCTACTGTGCGATTAGCTTCCCTACAGGCCTTAAGCTTTGTGCAGACTAGGGCGACGCGACAGCGCGACGCGACTCCGGTTATTGTAATACCGTGAAGTTTTCTTTAGAAATTGTATTGTTCGAGCCGCGTCGCGCCGTCGCGTCGCGCTGGTCGTCTGTACGAGCCTTTATTGTGTAACATACTTCTAAGTATGTTTGAAATTTGAGCTCCAAAATTACATAAGATATTCCTTCAGTTTAATAAAACCCACATCCAGACACAGCGTAACCTACATTCCATAAATAACTTATAATCTGTTATCTTCGCAATGACTTAAGGCGTGACGTCATTTCTAATACCTAGTGCCTAGGAAGGATAGATAATGTTTTGTTATCAACTCGTAGACTTTCGACGAGTGCGTGGATAGGGGTCAGGCAGACTGTGACCCCAACAACATGTGGCTGCAAGTACCCTTCTTTTGTGGGCATGCTGCCGAGTGCTGGTATGTATCTTTATCTTTATGGTATGTATCTCGGTACGCCAATACACAGAGTGACTAAGTTCAAATATCTTGGGCATTTTCTTGCCGACGACCTCAGTGACCATGGTGACATTGAGAGGGATCGTAGGGCTCTGGCGGTCAGGGGTAATATGTTGGCACAAAGATTTGCTCGGTGCACTGATCAAGTTAAGATTACGCTTTCTAAAGCTTATTGTCATAGCTTTTACACCGCTAATCTTTGGGTCAACTACTCGAAAAGGTCGCTGGATGTTCTACGAGTCCAATATAACAATGTTTTTAGGATACTGTTGCGACTGCCTCGGTATTGCAGTGCCTCGGAAATGTTCGCGGTTAACCATACCGATGGATATCATGCCATCATCCGCAAAAATACGGTCTCACTCCTGAGCAGAATAAGAGGCAGTCACAATAGCATCCTGAAGGTTGTGGCGGCAGATACTTCCTGCGCCATAATAAGGCAATAGGGATGATGACTAAAAATTTTTTTTAGTCCGTCTTTGAGATTATAAAAAAATATTAGACACGTATTTTTTCTTTTTTTACGTAATCTAAAGATTACGGCGATACATTGAGGTAAAATGTGCCATGACGTCACGAGTTTGTAGATTTTATACGTACTAGTGACGTATCGACCCCCACTCCCCACCTTAAAATGCGTTTTATCTAAGTAAATTTTTATTAATATGATAAAGCAAAAAATACGTGTCTAATATTTTTTTATTATCTGACTGACGGACTAATTAGTTTTTTTTTTTTTTACCCAGGCATCGTCCCTATTTGTGAGAAGACTTATACCCTAGTTTCCATTTCTCCTTGTCTAGGTGGTGGGTGGTCTTCTCATTCATTCGTCTTTAGTTTAAGTTACTAACAATTACGTTTTAAGTGCAAACCTGTTACTAACAATTTATGGATCTCTTAGTTCTCCGAATTAAACTTATTTTATTTTATTTATTAAAAATCTTCATACTTAATACTGCTCTGACCTACAGTCCGGCCGTTGAGAAAATGCGTTCTTGAAATCTGTCAGTTTCATACTAACGAATATGTGTTTTGCGAATTTGATCCTTATTACTACTAGAAATTGTCCAACTGTCAGGAACGCATTCTCTCGAGGGCTGGACTGTAATTCAAGAGACTTCTTTAGAGACTGACTATGGCTCTATGAAAACAAAAATAGCGCGCAAGAACCAATTTGCAACAAATGAACCTAAAGGCGTTATTCCACCAAAATTGTGTTCAGCACATTAATTGTTCACAAATATTTTGAACTCCAATAATGTACGGTGCACTGTTGGAATTCTGGGCTGCAAATCCGTTAGTCTCTGTTTCCACTTTCAATCACAATCTGAGTGATTTTGAAGGATATTGCTAATCCATTGCTTCATAATGTTCGAACAATTTGTCTGCTCAACAATGTAAATAACGCAATGAATGTTGTTGAACTGTCAAAATGTAAGCCAATAGCCATTGCTACTGTGTGTGATGCTATTACGCTGCTGTGCGTAAATTTTGTAAGCGTATAGTAGTGCAACACATTTGTAAATTTTTAGTGAATCCACGTACCTTTGTACTTAGTCGATGTTTTAAAAGCCAGCTGAATAAACTGCTACGTCATAGACAAAACTGGTTTTCCTATGGCGAATCAAACTATTTTAAATCTAGTGTGCGTAAAGAATACACTTTATTATTGGTGCCATAAAGTGCAATAGTTGTTCAAACATTGACGTATACATGAAACAGCTAGTCGGGACGTCTTGGAGTACGCTGGCACGGGGACTGTTTGTACTTTATGGCACACATTATAAGGTTTATTTTTCAATGGCGGGTTATGAGTAAGCTCATAACCAGCAGATAGTTACATTCAAAAGTTGCATGGAATTTTCGAGATAACAAATAGGAGTTAAATAATATCTTTGTAATCTTATTTATCTCAGTACACTCCCTTTGTTCAGTTATTTTAGCGACGCTAAAAATTAACGCGAAGTGTTTAATAAGTCTTTGTAATTTAAGAGACAAACGAATTTTTTATGCTCTTTTTTTGTCCAGTTTAGTCACAGATATCTTGATTAATGACGGAAATGACTAGGTTTTAAACAAAGTACAAGGTTGAAACAAAATAAGCTCAAGTTAAAAAACATCCTGGCGGGATTTTATGGCGCACTGGATTTTCAACCCTCGGTGTTAAGCCGAGCATTGAGAATCCAACAGAGTGCATCCCTGCTCGTCAATAAAACACACTGTTGGATTTTCGACTCTCGGCACTAAGCAGTGGGGTGAAAATACAGGGCGCGAAAAAATCGGGTTGTCTTAATACTCTGACACAGATAGCTACTTTCTTGCACAACAAATAGCATTGAAAAGATTATTCTTGTATTTTGATCTATGTTTCCTCAATCGTGGCTTATTGATAATTCATGGAACGACTTTGTTTTGATGTTTCTTAAAATAATCTATTAATTTTAATTTCTAAAAAATAATCTTACTAATCCTACTATAATATGATATAATATATATAATATAATACAATTAATTAATATTAATATATGTACACGATTAATTTTAAATCGTGTTGGAGCCGAAACACAGTGACTCCAGACGATTAATAGGTACTATTAGCATTGTTATTGTTTTTTTAAGACATCTAATATAGAAGTTAGAGATTTATCACTTTTATTCTGTCATTCGAGTTCAATCTTAGTAGCGCTTCCACTATTTCATTCATAAACGCAAGATCGTACGCGATCCGCTCGATGATGGCGTAGTGCGGCACAGCTGTGCGTGTGCGAGTCAGTTGACAGCGCGCTCGCGGTGGGTCAACGGACGTTGGTCGAATAACCGGCTGCAATTAAGTACCTGTAAGTAGTTATTTCATTTCTGGTACGATGGGTTGGTGTATGTTCATTCACTTCCGTTATCTCTCGTTTGTATCGGCACGGCACGGTGTTTACCACTATCACATCTCCTCATAAACGAGAGAAACTAATTGAAATTTCATTCACCACTCTCGCATCACGAAATCGTACTCGTACCTTTTCAACTAGACACGACGAGTACGGTTGGGAGTTGTATTTAAGGCCATGAATCGAGTGTCGACCAATCGAGCTAATAGGTACTTAATAAGCATACCTACCTACCATATTTATGATAAATACAAAGAATACTGCTTAAACCGATTTTTATGCGACACTTCTTGCTTGCGGCCGCTGCGCGGCGGCTTCTACAAAGGCAGGCAATGTAAACAGAAAAATGAATCGTTTTATCTGTCGAATAGAGTTCATTATAAGTTGGTGGTGCCCTTTTCTATGAAAATATTGGACCGAATTAAGACCTTATTTTTATACACTTAACCCCGGAATTCGGTTGTGCATCATTTTGAAGTCCGGTCGGACACTTCTCAGAATAATTTTAGTAAACTGCGTACCTACTTACCTTGTACCTAGTTTGGTGAAATTTTTATTTGTTAAGAAATAAAGTCTGAATTCGCTTTTCGTATTTTTATTTATGTACCTATTTATCTATTGCGTATGTGTTTTTATGCTGTCTGATCGATGAATGGATTTTTCAATGGGTACCGTTCTCAAGTGTTGCCGTTCGTCGATACGTTTTACACACATATGCATTGATCGCAAGGAAGCGTTACTTCGAGTTCTCATTATTTCACAAAAAAAACAATAAATTAGATTTTTCGTGTTTTTTTTTAAATTGTAGTTTATTGAAAATAATAGTCCCAATCGTTTCGAGATCGAGTTTATGGCTTTTCGTTACTCTTTACGCAAAAACTACTGGACGGATTTGGACGAAATTTGGCACACAGATAGTTTGTAACCTTTTAAAACTTTTTATCTTATATCGATAAAAATTATCGATATTCCCACGGGATCGAGACTTATGCGGGTGAAACCGCGGGCGCTGCTAGTCTTTAATATAAGTATAAAAGTCTTCGAAACCACCCACCCAACCGAGTTTAATGATTGTGTTTTATTTTACGTGATGTAACTATGCTATGCTCAGGGGATAGGGATTTGTTACATAAAGTAACAAGGGATGGTGCTTCACGTCCTGTATAGCTCCATCTCTATTTCGCACTAGTCAAAACAATTATGACTTTGATACTTTCCTCTACGGCCCGTGCTCGACAGATTCCTTGACTGCAGATTTTTTTATCGCGCACTGCATTTTTAACTCATTGCTTAGCGCCGAGAGTTGAAAATCCAACCGTGTATTTTTAGGACGTGCTAGAATGCATTCTGTTGGATTCTCAATGGTCTGCTGAACACCGAGAGTTGAAAATCCAGTGCGCGATAAATAATCGCCTGCGTGGACCTAGGCTTTTTAAAAAACTTGGACTATATTGACAAAAACATTCTATTTTAGGAAACCCGGCAACCAATGGGCTTTAGATCAAGCGAAACACAATCTAGTCAACCACTATCTACTAGTCGGCGTAACGGAACAAATGCTCGACTTCATTACTGTTCTAGAGGCTACACTACCTCGCTTCTTCAGAGGAGCCACCGAGTACTACATGAACAGCAACAAGTCTCATCTCAGACAAACTAGCTCTAAGATAGAACCTAACCTACTAACCATAGACAAAATACAACAGTCCCCAGTCTGGAAAATGGAGAATGAACTATACGAATTCGCCCTAGAACATTTTAACTTCGTTAAAAGAAAATTGTTAGCAAAAGAAGCGAATAATGTCGCACAAATATATTTCTATGAGAAAATACGGCCTAAATGAGCTTTAGAGTAATTTTTATTGTATGTTGTTGTTAGGGTATGGACACAGTATATCTTTTTTAGGTATTTTTAGACAGCATGTATCATATTTAAGAGTGTGTCAGGCCATCAAACTAAAAACAGCTTCATGGGAACAACGTCGTAATCACGAAAAAATCAACTGTCCCATACAAATGTTCAATACTTTCTCGACCCAAATTAATGGGACGGCTGATATTTTCTTTCTGATTACGAGCGTTTATCCTAAAAGTTGACAACGTCTCAAAAACCTGTCAAATATTTACCTGTTTTGATTAATTTGGCAACATTACTGTATGTAAATAGAAAATGTGGCTAACTAGCGAAGTAATAAAATATTGATTATGAAATGCAATAATTAATATGGTAACACCGAATATTTAGTTTTAGATATAAAAAAGTATTTGGACACTTTCCAAATGCGTTTTTTACATCTAAAACGGTTACAACATCAAATTCAGTGTTAAAATTGCAATTCATTTTTTTTTTTTTTTTTTTTTTTTTTTTTTTTTTTTTTTTTTTTTTTTTTTTTTAAACGTTGCCCCACACTAAGAATTTCTTCCTGTATCGTTTACAAACATAGAAACTCACATACAACTAACACCCAGACCCGGAACAACTACTTGCAGATCATACAAATATTTGTTCCGTGCGGGGATCGAACCCGCGACACGTTGCGCAGCAGTCGATCGCTCAGCCACTGCGCCAACCGTGTCGTAATTAATAATAATAATTCATTATTAATATTCTTATGATTCTAGTTCGATAGTTAGCCATATTTCATATTTCCATACAGCCAATCTGCCTGCCTTTTCCCAACTATTTTGGGGTCGGTTCCAGTCTAACCGAATGCACCTGAATACCAGTATTTTACATGGAGCGACTGCCTATCTGACCTCCACTACCTAGTAACTGGATAATTCGATACCCCTTGGTAAGACTGCTTGTTAGACTTTCGGCCTCTGACGACCCGTAACGACTGTCAAAGATCCACGACTGACAGCCAGGATCGACGGCTTGACGTGTTTTCCGAGGCACGGAGGAGTCTCGGTATGTAAAGATGGTCACCCTTCCACGGACCAACCTCGGCAAGCGTAGTTTAAGCTGATGGATCGATCCGTGCGGTTGGTAATATTTGGCCACGAGCTCCATGAGTTTCCATACAATAATATTGCCAAATTAATCAAAACAGCGAAAATTTTGACGTCTATTTGCGACGTTGCCAACTTTCAGTATAAACGGTCTTACGATGTTGGTCCCAGGGAGAACGTTGCTCAGTTTGATGGTCTGTACCATCGAAGAAGTTCATATCTAACCACCGTAAGGACTATTCTTGCTTGCAGCGCTCGACGGCTATAGAACCGGGCTGGTAACAGATGTGGTCATCGTATTCACGGGATTTTGTTTTGAAACTGGTTAGATATGAACTTCTTTGATGGTACCTCCCCTTAAATATAACCACACCTTTCTGCTACATGCTGTATAGACTTAATTTTTTGTTCCCTAATCTGCCGGCAAGATTTTGACTACTTAAATATTATATTTTGTGTACTAATATTATTATTTTTTTGTTAATTAGTAAATAAGTTTCCTGACGATATTATGTCCGTACTCTTCTAACAAAATTATGTTGTTACGATCATTCCAGAGTTAGAGTATATTTGTAAAGACATTGGTTCTAATAATGTGTGAACAGGGAATGTAGGACAATTAGTAATTTTGTAGCTGTATTTGAGCGTGGCATTTAAAAAATAAAAAGCTAATTGAGATTCAGAACAATGTTGAACAAAAATGTGCTAAGTGGCTGACCTAATTATTTACAATTTCAGTTAAAATACAGTAAACTCTGTTCTTGTTATGAACTAAAACGATAGTCTGGAGTCAGACTAACAGTATGTATTATAAAAAAAAAAAAACTGCAATGGAAATTTACAAAGCAGTTGTTCCATCTTTATATTCTGAAAGCTTATTGTGCCCGCGACTTCAAACTGCATGAATTTTCTTGTTTTAATATAAAATATATCCTATGACACTCGACACTACTGTAGCTTCCAACTGGTGAAAGAATTTTCGGAATCGAATCAGTAGTTCCGAAGATTACCCCTACATACAAACTCACAAATTTTACCTCATTATAATCCTGACTAATTATAAAAATGCAAAAGTGAGTTTATTTGTTATACTTTCACGCTAAAACGGCTGAACGGATTTGAATGAAATTTGGCACATGGGTAGACCTTGACCTGGGTTAGGACATAGGATAGGGTTTTTTATCCTGATACTAACGTTACCGTGGAATAATGTCCGCCCTCCACGCGGGCGAAGCCGCGGGCAAAAGCTAGTACCGTATTAGTATATTCATATTTTCTTGCCCACAAACTTGCTACAAGTGAATAAATATGCCCCAAAATGTTGCCCACGCTCAAAAGCTGCAATCAACGTTGTGTTCTAGCTAGATAATATTATATTATTAGATACTTAGGCCTTCTAATAAATTAGATAACGAAACTAAAATTTTGTAAGTAGAAAAAGTAGGCCTTAATACTTAATAGACAATCATAGGATTTAGTTCCTTAACTTATCGAATTTAGGTTTAATTTCCAATGACAGTATGTATTTGTTACGTTGCTCACACTAAAATTATGATATGAAAAGACATTTTTTTGGTAAGATTTTTTGCATTGCATTGCAATGGTATTTAAATCTTATAATTTTGTAAAAATAAAAACGATTCGAACGAAAAACTAAATACAGTGTGCGAAACCCCGTAGGTAATAATAATTTTTGTAAATAAATTGACGATTGTATCGATGTGAAATATATTTTTATTCCATGCACATTTATTTGTACACAGATGATATTAAATATTGTTTATTTTTGTTTAACTTAAGTTACCTGTAAAACTAGATCGCAATCAACTGTACAGTCACACACAAGTAAAAACACAATTTTATGATGTTAAGGGTTATTTTGCCTTTTTTGGTTAAAGTACTTATCTTAGCTCAACACCACACTGTACATAATACGTTCTGAAAATTATTCAATAATATAATTTTGTGTTTTCACTTCTGCGTTCTACAAATACTTGTGCTAATTTCGTCACTCTCAAGAGTTCATTATTTTTTTTATCGATATTATTTTCCTAATTCATTATTAATTGGTCAGTGACGAAATTAGCTCCTTAACCTATTGACCGCCCCAGTCGGATTAATACGACACCCATTTTCGTGCCGCCTCTGTCGTATTTATACGACTGAGGCGGACCTTTGTTTGTTTTTTATTTCATTGCACGACGCTATTCGTCGTAAATATTATTTGTCGATTTATGAGCTGTGAGCGCTGTGGAGGAATTGATATAAAACGAAGCGGTCAATAGGTAAAATATTTTATTATTACATTACTTAATAAATATTGTGATATTTTTAAGTCCATCCAACGACTTGTTATCTCAATTTAATGCTATAATTTTTTAATGTTATTCAATGTGCGCAATTGTTTTATTTGTTATTTTATTGTGTGTTTAATCTTTGAAGTAGATGTTGCAGATTTTGTCCGCTAGGTGACGCTACTGATCCCTGGACCAATGTAAGTAAGTACTTGTGTACATGATAATAAATTATAAAATATGGTTGAAATATGTCTGATCCTCTGATCGTCAAATCTCGAAATTATTCGACAAATATGTCTCGATTCTTATCTGGAACAGAATAATTATAAGTATGGATGAATATGTCTACCAAATGGCACAGTCAATATCAAAGCCTACATTCTCACACCATATATTTAAGTTCTTTCTTGTTTTCTAATTCTACTATTCCTTTTTGCTCTGTTATGAATACTTAGTTATGATGTTAAAACCTAGGATTGGATACTGGAGATTTATCATTTTTTATTCATATTTATTTTGACTTATAATTATTTTTAATTTTTATTAAATATTTTCTCAGTGCTATATTATTCACGAAATGGTCAGTGATAATACTATTTTTGTTAAACATTATCTAACCATATCAATTAAATGTTTGTGTTAGTCATGATAAAATAGTTATAATATAGTAAGCTTATTGACACTCTTGGATTCTGCAATAATAATTATTATAACTATTTTAAAAATATTCAAATACTTTCATTACAACTTGCTTAAAAGACAGATTATAGAATTAATATTCTATTTCCCGAATTAACTTTATTAACTAACATTTAGAAGTTTTTTTTTAAATAATATAATAATAGTTTATAATTATTAATATCTTGTATTATATTTATTTTTGTAACGAAAACATAACAGTAAAAAAATGGAAATGGATTTCATTAAAACAAAATATAAAAATATTAAACAAAATTAAAAAACTTTTCTGACGATCACAAATCAATTACGAGTTATAACTGGAACGATTATTACTAATTTCCGAATCGATTACTCGTGCCATGGTTAAGTCTATGCGAACGGTTGTGGTCGTAGTTGACATATTGTTACCACGTTGAGGTAATGTGGTCACACTGGGCAATTGGGGAATGGGCTTGGCATAAGGGAGGGCAAATCAACCCCGGGGGGGTACCAGCTATGAGTGGCAAGAAGAGTAGTTCAAGTCCAGGGGGGTTGCCGTACTCTGCCCCCCCCCCCCCTTTCATTGGGGTAAATAAGTAGTTAAAGAGGCCAGCATCAATAACTGAGGCCCACTTGCACCACAAATCGCTAAATACGTTTGACGCTAAACGAATTGAAATCATCGTTCTGTCTCTCTGATCTTCAAACGATTGACAACGCTAAACATTAAAAATGGAACAATTAAAAGTTCCATTTAAAAAAAACTTTGCAACGTAACAACGCAATTCCTTGATCATTAAGTAAAAAATAAATCCATTTTGTTACAGATTCTTTCATTTATTTTTCTAACAATTTATTATTTTTATAATCTTTATTTTATTAATTAAAAAGCTTATTTGTCCTATATTTTTTATTAAAGACGTAGTCATATTAGACGATAATATAAGAAGTTGTAAACTCACGGTAGTATGTTATGTATAATTATTATTGTATATAGAAATGCGCATTTATTTAGTGTAAGTAAACATGTTCTTCCATTCGAGTTATGTTAGTTAGCTAATCTTGCGATGTACATAATCCTCTATGTAATATGTCTTATGTAAGTATTAGAAATACTATTGATTACAATTTATTGCCCTGTGAAATATTTGGTGGTTTTAGTTTCGTGCTTCTCTCTAAGTTTGTATACTAATTACAATAGTTTACCTGTATCAAGTACCTATAGGTGTTTTGGACATCAACAATGCTTATTTAGAGGTAGCACGTTCGTTTCTAAAACCACTACAATTCTTGAAGCATATTGTAGGCACCTAAATAACAGAAGTATTGTAAAAATCGACATTAATATTTATTTATAATATCATTTTTTTATTCACACAATATATAATGACCGCATGCCTAATTAATATATTTTAATTAATAATTATTTACATAATGTTTTCATTTTGTGTAGTGAATGTTATTATATTTACTTTCGGATTTTACAATACTTCATTTGTAGATGCTTCTATCACTTAATTACGCTACAATTTAAAAAAAGCATGAGTAATAAACAAATATTGTTAAAACAAAGTAGGAAACTGATCTTACCATCAATTGATGTGCTTACATTTAAAAACTAATATAAAAACAACAAAAACATGTAGAAATATCTACATAGTATATACTAGAAATATTTAAAGTAATCATTAAAGATTTTTTAAGATTTCCAAACTGACTCATGCCAGAGCCTAAAGTTAAGCACTATGTGACTTCAAAAACTGTAAATAATAATATTATATATATAGGTCAATAATATAATAGACAAACTGCTTCACAAAATGTTAATTCTTTAACGTACAAAATTGTACTTAATTTGTAAAGCAATCACACAACTTTAGACCCTACTTACTTAATTTTAAGGTTGATATTTATATAATTTATAAAAAAATGTGATTATTGAATCTGTTATTTTTAATTTCATACTGTTCCGAATCTCTGCACTCACTAGTTTACCATGCAAAGGTTTTTCAAACGAAATATAAACTTAATGTTTCATAAAAATATGTTTTTTATTTATTACATACAATGCAGTAACTTCAACAATTACGAAATATTTTATTAGATGTAGGATTGGTAAAGAATTTTATTTTATAAAATTTTAAATTCCAATTATTTAAACACTACATACTTTCATATATTATAAGAAAATGATTTCCTTGTAACATGAATAAAATATTAAAAGAAAAGAAATTTACAAGAAAGGCAGAGCGCCTGACACACTGTATCAACAAGAAAAAGCCTCTAACAAAACTTTTTCCTACAAACTGGAAGCCCGTCGATGAATCATACCAAATAAAAATTTAATAAGGTAATTACAGACTAGCACATACTTCGACTCTATCGAATATTTACCGATCGTACCTAGTAATTGGGAACATACTTTTCATAGAATTCAAAAGTTTTGAACGTGACAATTATCGTAAATGTAACGATCATGAATAAAATAGCATCGCCTTGGGGCTGTCGATCTGAAAAATTATCATGACCCTAATCGAAATCATTTCTTAGTCAGCAAACATCGCCGCCAGTCCTTCGCCTGCAAGAGCAAGTCTTGCAGTTTATACTGTAATTACATTGTTTCAATGAGGGGGACGCAGTTTTAATAATTCAGGTGATGACCTGTCCCCGTCCCACGCGGGAATTATGATGTGATAGAACGAGACAGTCAGTGTTTTGTTGGTCGTGGCGGCGAGGGAAGGAGTTGCTTTCAGTCGTGTGTGAGAGCTGCGACGGAGCGGTTGGCCCGCGATGCCATTAAGATTCAAACCGCTCGCAGAAATGCTATCACGAAGGCACAACTTCCGAATAACTCAAACCAAGTCGATCAGTTAAAAGTTTTGTAAGATGAGATAATTTTCAAGTTAAAGAGTTTTATGTTTAGTTTCGTTTTGAGGTTCGTCCACGAAGGTCGCGTCCTTCAATCGATAAACTATTAATTGCCGCGTGTGATTGCCCGTGGCCGGTAGACAACGGAACTACACGCGTGTTTTGGATGTATATTTTATTTGTAAAGTGCCAATTAAAAACATTAGTTAAGTTTATTTTTTTATTGCGGACCCCGTGTCGTAAAGTTTGTTGGTGGAAAGACTTTGAATTTAATTCGCATCTTCATGGAATATGGGCATCTGTTTAGACACTGGTGAGTAAGTTTATTTTTTAAACTAGTAGTAATTAATAATGGCTGATCCCCTTGTCTATACAAATGTATTTCAGGTACCATGTTGGGCGCCAATAGCAACTTTCAATTACACTGATAAGATCAAAATGCATGACAAATAAAGAAGACAAACCATTTTAATCATCATTATGTACACACACCGATATTATGTGGCGTTATTATTTTAAATAATTCTTTATACAGACTAGTCCCATTCGGGCGCCACTTGTAAACATTGGTATGCGTCGTCTATCGTATATTTTGTGATACCTACCTACCTATCATATTAATAACAGTAACCTCCTATCCTACCAGGAATACTTAAACTAGATGAAATATTAAAAGTTAGCAGCTAGATATCAGACATTACAACGTCAATCTGGTTTCTATAACTGCGGATTAAACAGAAATTGTCATCAGCTACGTTGCTGCTTACCCTCTCATCTATTGACATAATCACGAAGTCACCTTTAACTGATGAATTAAGACCGCTTATCCTAAAAGTTGGCAACGTCGCAAATAGCTGTCACATATTGACCAGTTTTGATTAATTTGGCAATATTACTGTATGGAAATATGAAATCTAGTGAACTGAAATATTGATTATGAAATGTAATAATTAATATCGTAATACCGTATATTTCGTTTTAGACGTAAAAAAATTATTTGGAAACTTTCCAAATGCCTTTTTTACACCTAAAACGGTTACAACATCAAATTCAGTGTTATAATTGCAATTCATTATTAATATTCTAGTTCGCTAGTTAGCCACATTTTATATTTCCATACAGTAATATTGCCAAATTAATCAAAACAGCGAAATATTTGACATTTATTTGCGACGTTGCCCACATTCAGAATAAACGCTCTTAATAAAACTGCCTCACCTACTTTTACGCCATTATTCTTTAATTAAGTAGGTAACTCTTAGCATCTGTTGAGCTTAATTCGATTTTCATGAAAGCTTAATCTTTTCCTAAAGTCCGTAGCTAATAATTTTAGCCGAATAACTTTTCTTACTAGCAAAGCGCGCTTGCCAAGACCACAAGATATTATTGTTTATTACTTAACAAGAAACAAACTGTGCGCCCGCCGATGGGTTCTTCCCATCGGCAAATGACAAAATTCCATACATTCTTTAATTTTATTTAACCTCATTGGGGGATGAATTTTCAAAATTCCTTCCTTAGTGCTCACTTTCGTAACAAAACATAATAATATATTATACTTAAAGAACTCTTGTGCAAAAATTTCAACCTTCTAGACCCAGCTATTTAGGCTGTTCATTGTCTGTCAGTAAAATTTCAGTTTTTTGTTATGCTGAGGTCAACGTTACTTGAAAAAACTCAAAGTAGGTAGGTACTTTCACCTATAACAACCAAACATCTGCAGTCTCATTTAATTTTCATTGAAAACGAACTGCAGTTCTGAGTAGTGACTAAAAGTAATTTCTCCCGTCATTTAAAAACGTATACTTTATTTACCTGACCGGTCAAGCACTCACTAAAATTAAGCCTGCATGCGCTTGATATATTTAGATAATATAATAAATATTTATACAAGATAGTTAAGTAGGTTTAAAGATGCAGTGACAAATGGAATGCTGTTACTAGTTACAGATGTATAAAGTGATTTGCCATTAAAAAAAAGTGCGCGATGTATGTGGATCACTTTTTTCTTTTCATGTCCCAGGAGCTTCACGAAACTAATAGTGCATAAATCATGGTAAAGATATTGGATACTCAGCAAGTTGATTGTTAACTTACTTACCTACTTTCGGCTTAACTTAGCTTTCATACACACGAGCGGCACGCGTCAACGGCAGAGGCAACTGCAGTCGTTGACAACGTGCCTCTCGAGTATTTGAGTACGGTGCTCAAATACAAGAGCGTTGTCGACCGCAACCGCCGACGCGTCGACGGCGGCCGTCGACGCGTCGTCGATGACTGCAGTTGCCTCTGCCGTTAACGCGTGCCGCTCGTGTGTATGAGCACTTACTGCCCAGTGTAGTTTGCTGAGATCACGTTGTCTAGATCCATCATTCGGAAAGAAAGAAAACAGATTCGGTTTAATGGAGTGTCCATGGAGTTTTGTGTTTGTTCTTCTCCAGCTTATTGGTTTATATGAAAGAATTGACTCGGCCGAAATTGGCGAATCGACACTTTTAAATAATATTGTTTTTTATTAAGGCGATTCGCACGAAGTTAATTTATTTGTGGGCGAATCGACATCTCCAGCAACACGTATTAGGCAATAGGGATGATGCCTGGGTAAAAAAAGAAATTCTAATTAGTCCGTCAGTCAGAGAATAAAAAAACATTAGACACGTATTTTTTCCTTTATATATATAAATAATTACTTAGATAAAACGCATTTTAAGTTGGGGAGTGGGGGTCGCTACGTCACAAGTATAAAATCTTTGTACTCGTGACGTCATGTCACATTTTAACTCAATGTATCGCCGTACTCTTTAGATTACGTAAAAAAAGAAAAAATACGTGTCCCATTTTTTTTTATAATCCCCATGACGGACTAAAAACATACACACAAAAAGTACAAAAACTTAACCAATAAGCCTCTTCTCCATAGGAACCTTTGAAATAGAACGAACGAATGGAGCCCAAATAGCAAAAAGTTGCTCTATAAATGTCATTAAAGCCAAAAATATATATTTTATATAGGCCATATTAATGTTAATAAGAGTGTATATGGGCACAAATTATAAGGAATAAAACCTTGTAGAGATTTTATAGTTACCATATAATAAGCTAATCCCCCTTAAACTCGCCATGTAAAGGCATATTGTATGGCTGATTAACTGTAAATAGGTAAGACGTTTGCTTTTATGTAACAAATTGCCCTTATAACCGGTAACAAAATTCGGCTATAAGGGCAATTTCTCGTGTTGTAGCAAATACGAATATAAGAAGTTCATGATTTATTCACGCGTCATTTGCTTCAATACGTGATTTATAAAAGATATTAATTGCCTGCATTACTAGACATTGACCACATCGCTCTTTTTTCGAATTGTACTGGAAGTTTACGTGGAAAAGCAGATTTGTGAGAATTGTGGGGAAGTTTTATGGCAAATTATTAATGCGTCTCGTTAATTCTATTTTTTTTTTAATTTTAAAAACTATTTGACTTTTGTGAGTTCCTGTTGTTGCTACTAAAAGTCATGTACCCTTATTGTAGCAGGCTAGTGCAAATATACTCAACCATATTAAACGATTTTAGGGTTCAATCTCGATTATTCTTTATAATAACATTTTGTGAATACTTTGCACTCTTTTTTATTCTACAGGACCCAGACAGTACCTAATATGGATGTGGACCGTTTCTTGACAAAGGACGATTTCCACGAATTGTTTACTGAAGTGATATGGCCCTGGCAAATCACACATTTTATAATAAGAGAAGAATGCTTTGGATGTCACAATCAGACTAATTCTAATCTTCCATCCCATTTCATTATCACTAAAGAGAAAATAAAATATTTATTCTATGTAAAAAAAAATTGGTGTCAGCATTGTAGATTTGCAATTTACGACCATTATTTAACTGATGAGTGCGAAATTTGCTGCACCTAATCCTTATTTAGTTTTTTATCTACCACTAATTGTATGTATTTATATTTTTAATAATAATTCTTAAATATAAAATTGTGGATAAACAACAACATCAATCAATAAGTCGGCGCACTTTGAGTATGGTAACCTTTTAAGAAATCTTCATCGAAAGTGTCATTCTAATGTTGTGAAAATAATTCTACGGAACCCATAACATTTTCTTTCATCTCTGCCCTGGACGGAGTCGCTGCTGAGGATAACGAATTTGATGACATCATAGCCTCGTATCTTTTCTTCACCTTTCTTCTATAAGAACCACTTCGCTTTAATTTTTCCAGTCATTTAATGTCTATTATACTCGTAGTTACCGATTCTGAAATGTCATGGCTGACGATAAACTTATGTAAAGGCAAAGTCAAGCATACATGTAAGAATAAAGTTCTTGTACCTGTTACATAGAAGTGTAGTCAACACTTTATTTATGTATAGAAGCTATGTAACTTGCCTTTTTGCATTAGCTTTTAAGCTGCTTTCCAACAGACATTATAAGGGAATAGGTTTTATAATAGCCCTATTAATTTTACAAATAGTAAGAGGCCAATGCGACTACAAGGCTAAATTATTATGTGTCTGAAAAGTCATATTATATGCTTCTATATGTTCAATGCTTTATAATGGACATTTACATCAGTTATATAAACGTATGTAAGATAAGGTGATAAGACCGATATACCATATTAGCAAAAAACACTTAAAACATGCTTTTATAAAGAGAGTTGTAAAACGAATGCTCTTATATAGCATGTACAAGAGTTATTTACCTTATAAATCATTCGTTATATAGCGCTTTTGCTGGTTGGGAATGAACGCTTTGGAATGGGCAACTATGTAGCTTCATCTTTCTGTCTGACCGACTCCTTGACAATTCAAAAGTGCCTTGAGAGAAAATAGATTAATTTGACCCAGGTTCAGGCACATAATTCAGACAATAAAAAAAAAATGATTATCAGCTTTACGCACTAGTGGGCGTTGTAACAAAGTTGTCACGCGCCTGTAACGACTGGAGAAATAATTGACAAAATATTATCGTTGTTTGTACTGTGAAAGACATTTTAAGGATTGCTAATGGCGCCCAACACGGAAGTTACAGTGGAAGTAGATTTTTTCAATTAATTATTTTTATACTCATATACACAAACTTACACTTACTCATAAAAAAAAAACTGAAGAACTACGTCAAGACTATTTATAGACTAAGATGTAGTTGTATGTATAATATAACAAAAACTGGGTACCAAAAGTACCTAGTGCATTGCAGCTGCAATAGCCGTGGCGATAATTTTTTGTCGTATAAAATACGCCAAACATGCTGCCTATTGGGACCTTATGAGTATGATGGTTGGAGAAGGAGTGTGAATGATATTCCAGTCCAGGATAAAGTCTATTCAGATGGCCATTAATGTGGTCACAGTGACGCTTCTTACATAAGTAATACAGAACACAAGTTATAGCCACGGCGCGTGGCCCTGGGAAAACTGCTGGTCGCTAAACTCTTGCGCGGGGAACACTGCATTTTGTACCGCTAGCATTATTGTTACCTGTAGTCCCTAACAGGCTATGGTGGTATATCTCGCAAATAGTGTTTCGTTGCAAAGATTTAAATCGTTAGATTCGCCCTACCGCGTCAATGATCACGTTTCCGTTTCGTTGAATAGTATCTATTGTCTCGCTCAGTCATACTGAAAATCATATCTACGATAGATATCCATGCGGGATGTGTGAGCTCACTCTTCTCAGTGTGCACACTTTTTCCTGCTAGACCTAAGTACGAAGAGGGTACATCTAAAGATTTAAATCTTTGCTTTTTTAGTGATTCTCTTTAATCAAATATTTCCTTGAGGTTAAGAAATAATATGTACCTATCTACGACTATGAACTCATAAATAAAACTTTCTGACTGGTCAACCAATAACCAGAACAAAAAAATGAAGAGCTGGAGACGACGGGCGGGGAGCGAAGCCGGGGCGAGAGCGCATGGGCCGGCCGCGCGACACCTCCTGCCGCCGCCTTCCCTATGCAGAACTCGAGCCACGTCAAGTTCGAGCCGCCTAATGTGCCTGTTATATTCGTTTTGGGTAAGTAAATTACTTACCTATATTAAAATAAATAAACACGACCACATATTTGCCTCAATCGCTTCATCTATATCGCCACATGCGAACTACGCATCACACTGACTTCACGCAAAATCCTGCATCGCACAAGCAGTTTACCGTGTGACTAGCATATATACAACGTCCCGACATCAATCGTTGGGCAGTAGCCCACCAGAAACAACACCCGTCTGGTCGGAGGATCCTCCCTTTTCTATAGAGCATGAGTGAACTTTACACCCTGTTCCCCATGCCTCTATAGTTTGTTGTTCTGGTCATAAGCCTGACTTCGATCAGCATATAAATAAAACACAGCATGGCGTTCTATTAATTTCTTACCTGTAGAAAATATTTATTCTTCATTTAGAGAGACGTGTTATGTTTTATTTAAATAGCTGTCATAGCTCTTATATTTACTGAGCTGAGATATTCCCAGCCACACGTTGGCCCCCTAGGCCAGAGCCTAGTCGGCCTAATGGAAAGTCCACCTCTGGAGTAAGTAGTTTTGTCGTAGTCTGAATGATACTGCATGTTGTGAAAGTATCAGTAAAATCGCTAACAATAACAATAAAGGAATAGTTTTATATGTGAAGCAAACTTTAACACTTAGTGAGTGGAATTTGATGCATTGTGCAAGATACGCTGTAAGCCGTTGTATTATATCAAAATACAATTCAAAATTTAAAATTATAAATTCAGAAGTCGTTTATTCAAACTAGGCTGAGAATCAACACTTTTCGAACATCAAAATTACATATGACAGTCCTCCAAAACGCCCACCCTTCACCACTTTCTAGTGCGTTAGCTGGAAAGAAGAAGTGGCGCAACAAACTCCCCAGTCGCCAAATATCCGATTTTTTCGTCCGGTTCTCATGCTTTTCAAAACAGACGGTAGATGAATGACAGTGTGCGGGAACTGCGGGAGCTGTACGATGTCGCTTGGACATACAAGGTATAAAGTGTGTAGTTGTGCAAGAGCTATTTTTAAAAGTTTGCGTCATCCCATATGCGGCTCGTGCAGACCAGCGCGACATGTCGCGCGACGCGACACCGGTAATTGTTCTACGTGAAGTTTTCTAAGAAATTGTTTTGTTAGAGTCGCGTTGCGCTGTTGCGTCGCTCTTTTCTGCTCGACACTTTAACCCCACTCGCCTTATAGTCCATGATTAAAAGCAATTTGTTTAGACTAGGTTATACCTTTTTAATTCACAATATTTATAAATATGGCATTTTTCCTAAGTAGATACGTTATAATGTGACAGATGACAGACACTATGTAGACAGCGTCGGACAAGTGGCGACCAACTGCGGAGTAAGGTTTTAATTTATTACACTATGTAAATAATATAATAGGCATCATCTACTATGACGTATGAATAAGTTTTAACACAATACCTTTATACTACCGTTCATAGGCCTACTCATTAATTCTAAATATTGAATATCCGGACTTTTATTTACTAATTATGTAAAATGGAAAATGTGTGAAGCGATGTTTGTTAAAATCCAGATTTCTAATACTGTGTTGTGTCGTGTCGTGACGCCTCTGACACAACGTTAGCCAATCAAAGCTCGTTGTGATTTGACGTAGTCCAGATGCGATTGATTGGTGTATCCCGTGTCACGACACAACACGACACAGTAATGTGTCGGTGGCTTTACACTCCGATCTGCACTCTAATTGCGTAATTCACGATCAATCACAATCTGAATCGTTTTGAAAAAGACTGCTAATCAATAAAAAAAAAACACTTTCGCATTTATAATATTAGTTAGGATTTATGTACGTACACATAGTAACACCACATTATAACTGTTGAGTGCATTTGTACTACTTATTTCTCAAGAAAATTGCAAAAAGAAGTAATCTAATCTGCTTTTTCTATTACCAGGTGGTCCAGGCAGCGGCAAGGTGACCCACTGCGACAACCTGATGCAGGAGCGGCGCGGCGTGGTGCACATCAACATGACCGACCTCCTGCAGCAGTACGCCATCGGCAACGGTACTGCCAACCCCGGTTTGCACTTTATGTAGTTTGGAAGTAGATTACACTGTAGATAGAAGTAGCACCGGTAATTAGATAAGTCGATAACCTGTGGCTCGCAGTTACGGCGTGATGTTATGGGGAAACAGGACAGATATACCGACGGTTCACATTTCACATTGCAAAAAAGTCTTATAAGAATCGTAGTAAATATAGGAGAGACCGACAGCTCCAAAACTCATTTCCAAGAACATTAATTCCGCGGTTGGTCCGTGGATTGGTGAACTTTACAAACCGAGACCCCTCCGTGCCTCGGAAAGCACGTTAAAAGACGTTGGTCCCAGCTGTCATTCGTGGATATTTGACAGTCGTTACGGGTCGTCAGAAGCCCATAATTCTGCTAACCAATCTTACCAAGGGGCATCGTATTACGCAATAACTGTAGAGGTTAGATAGGTAGTGGGTTCATGTAAAATTGTGGTATTCAGCTGCATCGGGTTAAAATAGGAGCCGATCCGCAACAGTTGGGAAAAGTTTAGGCAGATTGATTTAGTTGAATACATTTAGGTGTTTCATTACTTAAGTACTGCATTAGTTGGTTACCACTGACCAATTATTGTAAGAAAGATGTGCTTAACTCCTGACTTATGACTTAAATATTCATAGGACTGTCAACCGCACCTCAGTAAAACTTAAATTAATTACGAACACAGCTTCCTGCTAAAACGAAATCAAGCGCTTCCACAGTGGGTTGACTTGTAGTTTAACAGACGTGCGACAGTGACAGGAATAACGCTGAGCCAAAGTATGTGAACACCATAATTGACCCACAATCACTTTGTCACAAAGCAACATACATACGAATTTATCAATCATCAGATGATCTGCTAGTTTTATTGTTATTATCCAAATGACTACTATTGTCTTTACAAGCGTATTCAAATCAAATCAATTATAAGTTTATTTCAGACTAAGGTCCATCATTTACTTAGTATTTTGGTGTTAGTAACAATAGGGCTTAGGTAAATATGTTAGTTTTTTTAGTTTTCACAAATGAATTATTTATTCAGACCTATGACTGTCCCCACCCAGTGTCCCTGAAAAGTACAGTCCGCTCTGGCAGCAATCATTTTCAGAATGCAATATAATGACATTGTATTAACGTAATTTTTATTTTGGGTTTGCTGCTCATCAGAGAGCACACAAAAGGTCGCTGTCGCCGGATAAGATGAGGAGGACTGCAGAGAGCCTAGCACAAAAGCGCGGAGTAAACATTTTTAAACGGATAATACTCTTTTTGCACATAATATTTAAATGAATTTATATCTAAGGGTGATAATTGTACATGTCGTAAAAATCCAACCAACATGCTAAAGGATAGTTGTATTTTCGATTAAAGAATCGTTCGAGTTTAAGTTTACTGACATAGAGAGAGCAGTGGTAGCCCATTGGTAACACCCGCGATTTACGAGGTCTAGGTCGTAGGTTCGACCCCAGACAGGCGCTTTACTTTGAGTAAATTATTTCATCACCACTGCTCTCAAAACGGTGAAGGAAAACATCGTGAGGAAACCAGCATGTATATCTTGTGGCCTGGGCCTTGTTATTGGGCCTAAATACGTAGCAGACGGCCCCACGGATCCGCCATTTTCGTATGTTCAACCGTCTGCCGAACAGAACGAAGTATATATTATAGTAAATATGTATATTTATAAGTTTCTAATCTATTTATGTAAGTACTTGTGTACCTATTTTATTTATAATTCATTGTTATCTTTTATTATTATTATCTCCTCTCAATCAGAGCACCTGCCATCTCACCTCTTCACCACCCTTGGTTGACTGGTAGGGTATGTGCCTTTGTACCTTATTGTGTGCAAGAAGTTTAAATAAATAAATATAATTTATATACAGTATACTAGTTAACGAGCTGCAAGTTCATGGGTGTCGTGACTATAAACATTTATATATAAAAGCATTTTGCAGTTGAACATAATATTATAGTTAGGAAATACCGCAGCTGGTGCACGGTCACGTTGATAAATTCCGTCATAATCGTGTATTAAATAAACAATTGATGAATACTAGGTTTTGTTGGCGAGGCATGGCTGTCTCGGTATTTTTTGTATGGTAACCCATCCTCGCAGCGACCTTGGTAAGCGTTGCTTAACCTTGAAGATCGACCCGGATTGGTATTATTATAGCCATGAGCCCCCTGGCTTTTCTACCCTAACCCTTCGTAAATGGCAAAAAAAAAAAATAGAACTTGTAGGTATTTTAAGAAAGGAAAACGCCATTGACATTCATTTTATGTAAATCTACTGCAAGTGCCGTATATGTTCACACTAATTAAATACATATGGAAAAAATGCAAAAAAAATTTGAAACGAAAATTAAATGATAGTTTGACACGGTCTACAGTGTTAAATCCTACATACTTGCAAGTACATATGTAGTAAAACAGGCAAATAAAAAATATTAATATACAATCTTACTTAACAATCGGAATAACACCGAAAGTTCCTCTACGAAAGTGCTACGAACCGTAGAATTCATGCTACGGCGCGTAGGCTTCGTGCTACGGCGCGTAGCAAGGGTCTACGAGCCTGGATACTTACTGTAATATCATGCATTATCGTAATGTCTGTTTATTATTGTTTTTGGGTTAATAATAATGTATGTATAATGAGTTCGATGGGGCATTGCCCTCAGTTATCTTTGTTCTTCAAATATAGGAAAAATTAGTTTTATTAGGGTCAAAATATCGTAATATGTACATTATGAATCTGTCTATCTCAATCAATCTGCCTAGCCTTTTCCCAACTATGTTGGGATCGGCTTCCAGTCTAACCGGATGCAGCTGAATACCAGTATTAGACATGGAGCGATTGCCTATCTGACCTCAACCCAGTAACTCGGTAATACGATACCCTTTGATAAGACTGGTTGTCAGACTTTCGGACTTCTGACGACCCGTAATGATTGTCAAAGATCCACGAATGACAGCCGGCACCAACGGCTTAACGTGCTTTGCGAGGCACGGAGGAGTCTCGGTATGTAAAGATGGTCACCCATCCACAGACCAACCCTGGCAAGCGTAGCTTAACCTGATGGTTCTGGCTGGAATCTGTCTATCTGAAAAAGTATAAAATTAAATCGGTCAAAGAACCCAGAAGCGATTGTTAATTTGTCACAATGTATACCAAAAACAAATCTAGTAAATCACTCAAAATCAATTGTTTTTATAGATTCTTACTTTATATTTATTCGATAGTTATTGATATTAGTAGGTTATTGTAAATAATGAAGTGTATGTTTGTTTTCTGAGAAATATTATACAGTTCGATTGTACGAGTATGTTAGTATTTTGTTTGTAAATGAGTCATCGATTGTAATCAAGCGCAGTTAGGCATGTGTTTGTACAAAGATTTTGTGATCATTTATTCATACTGCGCCAGCTATTAACTCTAACTGCATAGTGTTTTTTTGGTAAAAAAATACGATGCATTTTTTGATTGGGCAGCTTTTTTCAGAAGTTGTTCGAAAAATTATAATAATTATACCTACTTTATTTTAGGCAATATACACTATCGTCTCTTTTTTTGGTGGCGCTTATCCCCATGCAGTTAAATTACGCAAGACTTTTCAATTACTTCTCAACTTGTGCAATAATCGAGGAAAACGTTTGAAAACTAATGATATCACTCTCGTATTATGGTCACTAGCCGTGGCACAACATTTCTGTTACTATAGAGGACATTATTTTGTCTTAAGAGTGTTTATTCTGAAAGTGGGCAACGTCACAAATAGATGTCAAATATTTCACTGTTTTGATTAATTTGGCAATATTACTGTATGGAAATAGAAAATTCATTGTGTTTGAAAGTATGTTACAGTTCGACACAACTTAGATGTAGCATCGGCAAAAAAACGTAAAACCGATCACCATCTGCAGTGAGCGCGCTTTCAAAATCACCAATATTTATTAGTGCTCCAGGTTAAAATGATCTTTACTCAAATGTCTCGCTGGTGGTGGCGTGTGTGTTGGATCATTAAGTTCTCTTCAAAATGGTTGAGCTAAATGGTGCTGATCCATGCGTCATGTTCGAGAACGGGCGCCGTCAGTGGGGACTGGTCATCTCTTAGCTGCCAAAGCTTAATTGAATTTATTTTAATTTTTGAATTGTTTTTGCTTTATTACGGACGCTTTTAACGTGCACGTCTCTCTACATTGTTCTCACATGTATAATTACAACATGAATGATGTAACCAATATTTTGTAACAATATTCTGATTTAATAGACTGTCCGTGGAGTTTCTTGCCCGTTCTTCTCCATAGGAACCTACTACGCGTTGGAATGGGCAACTAGCTTCATATTTCTGATTGACCGACCCCTTGACAATTCAAAAATGCCTGTAATTGGTTTATTTGAAATAAATGCTTTGATTTTGAGTTTACGCAAACGCAATAACTTGTTAAGTCATATAACCAAATACATTCGTAAAATTTAAATGAATGTATGCAAATTTTCAAATTTGTGCTACATCTCAGTTGTGTCGTTCTGTACGCTATTAGGATTAAGATCTGACCCAGCCACGATGATGACCATGTGTTCAGATTGCAGTGATTAACTAAGCAATTCGAGGTGCGTTTTATTAGTTTGTAACTGCCTGTAATTCCAGTATGCAACACATCATCCGTAACAATCGACGGCATCCTTGCATCCTGGAAAATTATGGCAGTTAACAAAACTTGATAAAAGAAAATATTTCCACAATCGCAAAATATCAGTAGGTTTATAATTTGACACTAAATTCAACAATGGTCGTTGCACTATTTGCACTGTTTGTTATGAAAATCTGACAGCTCGACAACTCAATGGATATTCTTGAACAGTCAAAGTCTATAGGAATTGCGAGTTTTGCGAGTGTAATATCCAATTAGAATGAGGGGTTCGGTTTATTCAGGAAATCAAGACATAATCTACATTTGTTGTTTATTTGCAAATTTGAAGAGGTGTTTATAATATCCTACTACTGTCTTTTAAATAAGAAATATTTGTATATACATATATAATATATGTATAATATATATATGTAATCACTTACTCGAAAACGGCTTTAACGATTTCGTTGAAAGTTGCAATATAGGGGTTTACGGGGGCGAAAAATCGATCTAGCTAGGTCTCATATATGGGAAAATTTATATTTTCTATTTTCACCCGAGCAGAGCTCGGTCGCACAAATTCTTTTAAGTAAAGTAAGTAGCAGGTACTGGTTGTATGTTTCAGTATTAGACTCGCAGTATTTTGTTATTCGCGTAATATTTTTTATTGAATAACCTAACCTACCTATTCATTGTTACAAATGCTAAGGGGCGATTCTTAATTTTTCAGAAAACTTTTATCTAAAGAATATACAGGGTCAAATTAAATTAACTAGCGAAACTCCGCAGGCATCATGGGTGTATGGGTATACCTTAACACGGTAAAAGAAGATTTATGATGATTTTTTTTCTGGGGTCATCGACCGCGTTTAGTTAGGAGGTAGGTACTTGAGGTATGAGTTGAGAAAATTTGTTTTTTTTTGTTTTATCGTGTGTAGGTATCGATACCCATTTCATTATCTGAAGATTGAATTGAAAAAGATCGGCCCTAAACCTGTTAAAATCAGCATTTAAATGTACAGTCCGTGATTCCTTTGCCCAGGGTTCGTATGCTTGAGGGGCAACTTCTGGAAGCGTCACGTCGTCTTACTGATATCTCCCACTTGAAATTACTCCTGCCAGTTAATCTGAAACTTATCCTTTCTCAAACACTAACTAGCCACCTATTCAACAGACATGCAAGACTTCGGCACGCTATCCAGCACGACCGTGACGGAAGTGCTGATGCTGGAGATGAAGATGGCGCCCACGGCCAAGACCTACCTCGTGTCCGGCTACCCGCGCTCCATGAGGGATGTCGCTGAGTACTCTGATAAGGTCAGCAGAACTACACTCATGATAACACAGAGCATGTAGGTGCTAACACTTTCGATTCCACCCACTTTTCATAGAACTCATACGCCATGCATAGGTACCCGCATTACGTTTGCGCTAAAGTTAACCATCGCGGACGGTCAACAGCATTAGGTTTAAAACTGTGTCATAAAACACTGAAAAACAAAGTAAAATTGTGTTTTCAGGGGGTCTTGTCGCTATATGTAAAAAACGTGTCTGTCAACAAGCTACCATAGTGATCCATACAACACTGACGACCGTGCCAAACCCGGCGAATAAACCGTAGTTTTTCACGGCTAGAAAAACGTTTGCGTATAAAGGACCTAAGGGTCGGTGACTACACAGCGAAACATTAAAAATCTACATTGAAAAGTTATTCGAATTATTGATTCTTTAAAGACTTATCGTCTTTAATCAAGAATCAATAAATCGAATAACTTTTAATTTACGTCCCACAGTTGTGAAATAATCATTTAACAGGACGTGTCATGTCAATCATCATAAAAATTAATAGACCGGAGTGTTTTGTCGGTTGCGATGTGATTTTAGATAAGTATTTTGTAATGGACGTGTTTTCTGATTGATATCCAGTCCAAGAGATTTATGACCGGTAAGGTTATGTAAATATTAGCTTGCCGCGTTAAGTGCCAGATATGCCTGAACAATTTATACTTACTGTGGTATACTAGGCCTAGAAGACGAAATAATAAAACTGACATCATGTGATAATGCTGAGATAGGAGCCTTTTTGTCCTGGCGCAGGTCTTCTTTTTTCTCTTTTTAACCACCGACGCAAAAAGAGGGGTGTTATAAGTTTGAACGCTATGTGTATGTGTCTGTCTGTGGCACCGTAGGTCTAAAACGGGTCAACCGATTTGAATGCGGTTTCAAAAAATTGAAATCAGGTTTTTTAGCGATGGTTCAGATGAACCATTTTAATAAAACATGTCTAAACATGTTTTATTAAAATCGGTTCAGCTGTTTGAAGATTATCAGCTCTTTTCTAGTTGATGAATGGATGGTGAGCGTCTTCCACAGGTCTGATCGATTTGAAATTTGGTATTCTGTTACTTCAATGATATTAGAAGAACATAGTAGTTAGTAGAACCTTGAACTGATGCATCACCTGGAATTTGCAGGGTACCCAACTCCCTTACCAACTTACAGTACAGGTATCGTGTTTGGGCTCATTGGAATGGTCTCAATGAATAGGTTATAGATAGATGATGAACAGGGTCTGGTGATGGAGTAGGAAAGAGGAAAAGTTTGTGTCGGGGACTTCTAAATTTTAATATAACTTCATTTGTTTGTTTTTCACTATTTTGTTAGTTTTGATGTTGTTTTTTATTGTTGCATTTCCTGTGCGTGTCCCAAATAAAATATTTTTCTTTCTTTCTCTGACGTAAGCATGAGGAAACGAAAGCCGTATTCAATATCAATTCCAAATCGCAAAGAACAATAACTACACTTACAATTATTTATTTATAAATTTATCAGAAATCACAATTAAGTTAACCATCTTGATAAAACGGCTTATTTAAACTATCTATGGATCGATGAAGTGAAGACAGCTAGGATAAAAATCGGTATATTTATGTCAAGGGCGAACCAACGGCCAAAGTAACAATTTGTAAAATCGACAGCCGCCATACATATGTTTTGTGTCGATAATTATTTCGTCGTCCGTTCTGATGTCTTTTGATTCATATTTTTGTGGAAATCACGGAAAAACATTTTGGAAAACTGCTGCAAAAACGCGAGTGTCATCTTCTCGAACGTTGTTAAAAAGTTTGTTAACTGTGCGAACAATATTCTTCTTCCTAAAAACACAGGATGGAGATGAAATATAATTTAGATTGGATAGGATACTATAATATCACCAATCCTTCTAATCACAGTGATATTCCCATATCATTTAACAAGGTCAGTAACTGCCCGGACTCTGGATTTGTGTGCGGCTACATCAAATTTACTTGAAATATTTTGTGAAATGATAATCGGATGTTTGACGATTTATATCTCTGAGTGTTACACACACCTTTGTCTCTTCTTTTGGGAATAAAGGTATGATGGTAACAGTTGAAATGGAACCTAAGGGGACGGCCTTGAAGTAGGTGTGGCGGCATCTACATCGCCACATGCGCATCAAAGACCTGACTTCACACAAAAAAAACAGACGTCACACAAAAAGATCTGACGTCACACAAATCCTGCATCGCGCATTAGAATTTACCGCGCGAACAGCGTATATATTACTTCCCCGACATAAATCGTTCGACGGTTCCCGCCAGACACGACACCCGTCCGGTCGGAAGATACTCCCCTTTATAGAGGAAGAGTGAACTTTATACCCTGGTCCTCATACCTCTAAATTGGACCAATGATGTGGCTCCATTTACATCGCCACATGCGAACTACGCATCAAAGACCTGACGTCAAATCGGCAACGTCCAAATGCCTTTTTTGCACCTAAAACGGTAACAATATCAAATTCAGTGTTATAATTGTAATTCATTATTAATATTCTAAGTTCACTAGTTAGCGATATTTCATATTTCCATACAGTAATATTGCCAAATTAATCAAAACAGATAAATATTTGACAGCTATTTGCGACGTTGCCAACTTGTAGACTGAACGCTCTTAATCTCCTATGGTTACCTACATACCTATGTATATTGACAACTTTTCATGACGCATTTTTTATATTCGTTCGCAAAAGCTGTAATTAAAGCAATATTAAGTCTGTAAGTATGTAGCAGATAATTCTACTCGTCTCTAATGATCACCCATTCAATGAAGCTACCATGTTGCAACATTAGATGCTATCACCTAATGAAGCCACTCCCTTGAAGGCTTAACTTACTACAGTTCGATTCAGAGTTATAGTGACAATTGCACTACAATATGGGTGGCCACTGAAAGGTCAAAGTCCTTAGTGATAGAGGATGTTGCAAAACTTGTTATAGGGGGTGTTGTATTGTGCAGGTTATTAGGTGAATTGATATTGTGAGTGATCCGGTTGGGTTGTTTGTTTTGCGTTTTACAAGTCATCGGAAATTAATTAAAGTTTGTTAGTGTCTAGCCACCTCAAACGATGTCGTCAGCTAGTAGCTGTAAAAATGTAGAAGTATCTATTTCTAGACAAACTGTCGGCAAACTACTGAACATTTTAAAATACTTCTTTGATAACAATATGTAATATATATTTACGTCCCATGTTATAGTGGAATATCAAGCCTGATAACACTTTGAATATTATGTGTTCCATATGAAAAATTTCCGAAATAAATACCTACTACACGACAAGAATAAATAGATGACATATATACTTATTTATGCAATTATAGTACGTTATTGTACTTATAAAAAAAAAAATCATAAGTTTTATTTTGGCAGACACACATACTCAAACACACACACATACACTCTAATTCACAGGCACACACGCATACTCATTCACAGACACACACACGCACACATAAATACACACAAAAAAAACCAACGACTGCACACACTCACCAGCACAACACCGTTTATCTGCTTTTTTATGTGTCTTTATTTGTTTCTTTGTTAATTTTAATTCCAGTTTTGCACCCAATACAGTCCGTAATTCTTGTGCTTAGTAAAAAATCAATATAAAACTTAACTTACCTTATAACTAATATAACTTTAAACCCATTTAAAATATATCAAATTAGTCCTGTAATTAAAATATTAAACTTATACCTTCGCTTACGTTCGGTTCATCACTATTGTGGGCTGGTGTTTTTCTGATTAGTTTTAAATTATTTCGTAGGCACAAAAACATCGCCTATAATGATAACGAAGGTGGGCGCCTATCATCATCATTTCAGCCGAAAGATGTCCACTGCTGGACATAGGCCTCTCCCAAATGGGGGGGTTTGCCATAATCGCCACGCTTGGCAGGCGGGTTGGCGATGGCAGTATGGTGTTAAAATGCATAGAGAATGCTGCTGCCCATTCTCTAGTGAGTCCCTGAGTCCCTGATACCTATAATTACAATATAATAAATTATATTAGCTTAGGTATTGGCTGCAACTCTAAAGCGAGCCGTCCACCGCCAGCTAAACTAAATTGGTTTAGTTTAGCTCGCCAACTTTTCATACATGTGGGTGGACACGTCGTGTAACCGGCGAGCTAAACTAAACTAACCTGAAAGTAACTTAGTTAAGCTGGCGGTGAACGGCTCGCTTTATATACAACCTTACTTACCTTAAAGCGAATCGTCCACCGCCAGCTAAAATAATCAGTCAATAGATAGGAAGAGTTGACTAGGCTTTGAGAAAGCGAAGAGACGTAGGCCCTTTCAATTAAGTTTAGAGAAACCGAGAGATATGAGTATGATATATCCAACCCCTTATCAGCTATCAAAATGGAACCGTTCAGCATGTAAACGGCCGAACCCCTAATTTTATATTAATTTGTCACCCCTATTCGCATGGTCGCGTGACAGTCGCCGTGATTCACAGGTAATAGTTATCGACTAATAAATACGTGTTCCATAATGACGTGTTCCGACGTATTTATTTACTAACAGTCTATGTTGTATCTACGTGTCTTTTGAAGGAAATTTTCCGAAACAACGGGGTGGGCTTTTTACGAGTATTTTGCCCTGATGTGCCAGTGAAATACTCGTAGGTAATATGCATAAAAAAAACAGATTAATTTATTCCGTTTTTTTATTATTTGAGTGCCTCAGTCTAGTGGTCGCAAATGCTACTGATAAGCATGAGGTCCCGGGTCGAGCAAAGTTTTATTGAGCTTACCATCTGGATTTTCTCAGTAGCAGCTCGGAGTGTGGATTTGTGCCTGATTGATGGCAATAGGCTCGCCCCCTATTACATGGTACTTAAAACATAACAAGCGAAAAGTGGAAGTACTATAGGGTACACCACACCTCTGCCTAACCCATAGGGAATTACAGGTGTATTATAGCTACACCTCTGCCTAATACTTCGGGGGATACAGGCGTGATGTTTTTATAAAAAACTGTGCTTTTGTCGTCATGGTTGCGAAAGATTTGACATTCGCAATGGGCTTTTCAATGTTGTGTCTTTATACTAAGCTAGCCAGCTAGCTAGTCGTCTCTATCTCTTTCTACCAATTTGTACGCCACGATAAGCGGCTACACATGTTAGAACTGTTCTGTATCCCATTATTATCCTGCATGCAATGTATCATGTACACCATGTTTAAACAAATAAATTTTACTTACTTGCTTACGTTTGTTTGTTTTCTCCATCGTCGGGCAGGTAACATATTTCTTGAGACAGCGGGGGGTGTCTGGGGTAAAGTTAAAGGATGCGCAGGAGTGCCCCTACGCGGAGGCGGCATTTCTTATATATACCATATCGAATTTATTGGTCCAAGACCTATAAAACAATAGTAACGTTGAAAAATGAAGTTCGTTACACAGCTAGGAACTAGGATAATATCTCTCATTCTTTAGTACGGATTACCTGTCTCCTGCGCTTTTTGTTGATTAAAAACATAATCCTATATGTCGTGTATGTTATGAAATTACTTCTAGGAACTATGTTAAGAATGTAGTAGATGCCCGTAAAGTTTATTTTAATAATAATTGCGTAAGATAGAATATAAATTGAAAATGCAAAAACGAGCCCACCGTCAATCTCGATGTCATGTCTCGCACACTTGTGACACTTTAATGACTCTGTGATAAGTTAACAATTAAGATGGACCTATGTACAAGACCGTTTCTCCATCTAATTGCTACGCAAATATAATCTATTGTACCGCGCAACATAAAGGAACGTACTAAGACATGCTGCGCTTAGGTAACACAACGATAATTCCTGATCCCCTGATGCCACACGTGCTATATATCTACTTCTGCAACTGCGAGAGAAAGGTGTTAATAATTAACACACGTGCTATAAAGTTTTTGAGCCGTCGTCGGTTATAAAGTGAATACGGGTATCTTAACACAAATAAATAAAATAAAAAGTGTTTTTTGTGTGTCAACGACTGCTGTGGTACAGTACAACTATTTTCTTAATGACCCTCGGGCATCATCGCATTTCCGAATTCAAACGAAAGCTAATTTCCATGTCCATTAATTATTAGATTTATTGTGTATAATAATTTGAATTCAGAACTATTGATGATTGATGGACATGGAAATTAGCACTGAAAGAAAATAGTTGTACTTACTTGAAATATGAGTTGAAAAAATCTGTTTTCTTTTGTTTGATCGTGTTGTAGATATCGATTGCAATCACGTGTACGAAGTTTACACAAAAAAAACGTTTTTTTTAATGATATTTCTAGTTCTTCACTAACTATAGCCGATGACCTCACAAAAAATCATGAAATTATTTTTATTTTTATTTTATCCGGTTTAGAAATCGATACTCAAGACGTCTGAGGAGTTTTGCTAGCTAAATTATTTTGACCCTGTATAATTAGACTTTTTATTGTTTGTGTTTTCTTTGCTATACATGTTTGTGCAGGGAAAATAAAATAAAATAAATAGTATTTCTGTTTTTTAATGTCAAAATATGCAAAAATGCAATAAATACATAGTAAAAAGAGCAAAACCAAAAAAAAAACATAACATAAATAAAAAAACCACTAGTCTTCAAAAACATAACATATTCTATCGATTTTTTTTATTCTCGTTTAACTGAAATCCAGTGCACAAATATGGGACTTGCTAGGTTGCACGAGACAACCCTCAAAATGCTGTTACTCGACTGTCTCAAACTTGGCCAAGAAGACACGACCCTCGACCTCAATTAATGTATCAGCCCGATTTGTAAATACGATGTTGGTATCCCTCGATACCAGAATTAGCTATGACCAGAATGATGAGTCATAAACATAGGTAGGTAGTCACAAACTATATAATTAGGTGTACTGCGAAACATGACAGTGTGAAAAAACCTGACTTTGACTTTTTATGGAAAGGTAATGGGATAGGTACCTAATTTGTCTTCTGATGTCATGAATCTATTGAAGAACTACTCGGTATTAGGAATAAAAAAAACCGGTCAAGTGCGTGTCGGACCACGCACAATGAAGGCTTCCGTAGTTGGAATGAATTTATCCCAAGAACAAACTTAACATTGTAGTTGAAAAACGTGTTCTCCCATACGGAATGTATGGGAGATCATGGTTTTCAAACTGCAAATTTAAGTTGGTTGATTATTTCTCGTTAACCTGTACAGCCTACATAACTCTCATAGTTTTCCTTTTAATTTCGTCATATATCCTACTGCTGCGAATTTTTTCACAAGGCCAAGTACAACCATTTAACCAGAAGGGGGGGGGAGACACATGACTCTAACAAAAAATTTCAGTTAAAAGCTTAATATTTCGCAAACGGATCCCTGATTTCAAAAATGGTTTCGACAACCTCAAAATATTTTTCAAAGACCTTTCTAACGATACATGGGGGTAGATGAGGAAAAAAAACATCCCCACTTTACGTGTAGGGGATACCTCCCCTACACGTAAAGTGGGGATGTTTTTTTTTACCTACATCAAAAAAAAAAAAATTGTTTTATTTTACCACTTTGACGGCATGATTTATATGTATACATATGCCAAATTACAGCTTTCTAGTACTAACCGTCTCTGAGCTAAGCCGCGGACAGACAGACGGACAGACAGACAGGCAGACAGACGGACATGGCGAAACTATAAAGGTTCCTTGTTTACTACGGAACCCTAAAAACGAAATAACCTTTTCACTTCACATGAATCATCGATGCTATAGTTTGACCGAGACCGCTATACCGGGCCTTAGGTATATATTAGAGATGCCGCGAATACTCGCTATTATTCGATATTCGGCATTACTCGGTCTTTTTTTGTTATTCGTCAAATACCGAATAATAGTGTCTAATATTCGACATTCGGCGAATACTTTTATGAATAAAAATAAACTTTTAATGAACAGAAAAACTGTAGACTTAAACAAAGTAAACTTTTAATAATCTTTAAAAACAAAACACACTTAGTATTATTATCATTAATATAAAAAGTTTGCCAAAAATCAGGCATGTTGAAGTTAATTAGTTAGGCTTTTTAATTAATAATTTAATATTTAGGGTCAAATAAAAACTAAAACTAAAAAGAAAAACTAGTTCACCACAATCTGCCCGTTTTAAGGCGCAGATTGTGGTGACTACTAACCAGTTTTTCTGCACTATTGGGATCAAGTCGGTTGTAGTTTTTTTCATAAATCAAACCTGCCGTATAAAATAAGTAAACTATATAATATAACTACGAGTATATTTCAGAATAAATAAACTTCTTTTATATCTCTTTTTTTATGTCGAATATTCGACTATTCGCCATAGGGAATGGCGATTAATCGGTATTCGACTATTCGCTATAACAACTATTCGCGGCATCTCTAGTATATAGGCGGCGAGGCGAGAGGCAGCGTTGACGAGAGAGCGGTCTGAACTTGCCCCCCCCGTCTCACCGCGCACATACCTAAGGCGCGTTCAGTGGTCTCAATCAAACTATAATTCAAAAGGTAGGTAGGTTATACCTACCGAAGCTTTATTTTCAACAAAGTCTCAAACTCAAACTCCGAGCATTTATTTCAATTAAACTATACTACTATATAAATATTTACAGGCATTTTTGAGTCGTATTATCAGTCTATTAGTCAGAAAGTTGAAGCTATCAGTTCCAAAACGTAGATCTACAAAATTGTTATATAACTACGTATACTACTATTAGTAAAAACAAGTTTTTACTAATATATAAAATACTAGCAGCGCCCCGTGACTTCACCCGCATTACTCTCGATCCCGTGAGAATATCGGGATAAAAAGTATGAAAAGTCCTAAACTAGGTCATGGTCTACTCATGTGCAAAATTTCATACAAATTCGTTCAGCTGTTTTAGCGCGAAAGCGTAACGAAAAAAAAACAAAAAAATAAAATATCTTTTCTCTATATGATATTAGATTAATTCCTTCTATCAAACAGGGAATTACCCTGCGTAAATACCATTTTGAAAGGTATCTGGTGGAAAATTTTGGCCGCATGAGACATATCAACTTTGCTATTCGGCAAAGTATTATCAAAAATTTGGTGTTGCAGGTTACTGTTAACTGTCACCATCTTTACCCCTATAACACAACAAATAATACCAGTCATAATAACCAATCTCTATCTTCTTCATCATCCTAGATCCAAACCATCAACGGCGTGGTACTAGTCAGCTGGCGCCAGCGAGTACTAGAGCGTCAGATCGAGTATGGAGCTCGTCTCGGCCACGTGGTACTGAGCCTCGCGCGGATGGAACTCAACAACTTCTACAAGAACGTCATGCCGGTGGCTGACTACTTCGATCAGACTAATATGCTGATTGCGGTAAGTGGAACTTGGTTTTCTAACTATGACTCAAGATTTGGCTGAAGAATTTTACCCATGTACCATATCTAACCACCGTAAGGGGTACTCTTGCTTGCAGCGCTCGGCGGCTTTAGAACCGGGCCGGTAACAGATGTGGTCATCGTGTTCACGGGATTTTGTTTTGAAACTGGTTAAATATGAACTTCTTTGATGATACCTACTCCGAAACATTTTCTAGGATACTACAGATCTTTGAAGAACTTGCTCGTAAAGATTTTTCTAATTATTTTTTGTGTAACTGCAACCGTGGGGCATTTTCATTTTAATAAAATTATGCAGAAGTCCAACACGCTGGAAAGTATCGTGGACGTTGCTGTCAATACAATACCTTTGTTACAGTAGCTTAGTTCTAGGTTGGCACAAACGGGACAGCCGATATTTTCACTCTTAAATTTGTACCACACCTTTCTGGTACACCTGTAGGTTGCTGATTTGACTTGCTCGGTTTACTGTTAACCCTAATTGCGATTTTCCCGTTTTTTTCTTTAACTGTTGCTGTTGAGAATACGGAAAAAATATATGCTGTCGATAAATTGTTCAGATTCGTCAAATTACTTGTAAATTACGTATATATGTGATTATGTAGTAATGCTAACTAATGATGTGGTTGTCTTAGTATTACTTTAAAAAAAAAAACCTTTTTAATTTTCAAACAAATATTTTTTAATGTAATATTTACGAGGCACAAGCCCCAAAATGCCGACACTCATGCTGCATTTGCTCATCTAGGTGGATGACCTTACCTAGCGCCTTAAAACATATTACAGAAGACTTGATTTCTATGATACGCACAAATAATAATTTAAAAAGAGATGTTACAAACGTTGTCATGTTTATAATTGTTATATTAGTAGATAGTTATTTGTGATTCAGGTAACTATATGTTTTGTAAAGTGTAGACATTGTGACTTATAACATCGCCTTGGATGTTCCTGTAAAAGTGTTATAATTTTGAGGTTTCGTCGAATCCCGTAGATAAAAGAACAATTAAAAAGCCATTGTGACTCGCCGAACCGCGTCCGCGGGAGGCGAGGGGTTAAATAAATCAATAATTCTTACTTATAAGACGATCAATAATACAAAATGTGAGATTTCATATCACGTTTGAGAATCAGGAGTTGAAGCTGCAGGAGATCCTATATTAAATAACAGAAACAATCTGGCATTGCTAGTTCTGATATAATCAGTTACTCCTTTACGTCGTAACCTTCGAAGGTTTCTTATCCTTGACCAACACGTGATTGTCTTATTATCTATTAGACCTGTTTTTCGGTCAAGGCCCTAAAGCTTTTTCGAATGTTGAGGTCGAGGGTAAGAAACGCGACCGCGTTGATTCTTAACATTGTGCTCAAACTCAAAGCTTTTAAAGGCAATTTTGAATTTTCATGGAGTCGGTCAGTCAGAAATATGAAGCTAGTTGCCCATTCCAAAGCGTAGTAGGTACTTATGGAGATGACCGGGCAAGAAACTCCATGGACAAAAAAGTACTAAAATATGGACAAAAATGCTGTTAAAGCACCTTCAAAAATTCTGATGATTAGATAAGCTAACTCTTCAACTAGGCACGCCACAATTGTGGCGATAAGCCCCTTTTTTAAGGAGTGGCTAGAGAGGCGCCACGGCGTCCTCACCTTCCGCCTGACGCAGGTCCTCACCGGACACGGCTGTTTCGGGAGATTCCTGTTCCGTATAAGGCGGGAGGAAACGCCCGGGTGTCACCACTGTGTGGATTGCCCGGAGGACACGGTGGAGCATATGGTGGAGGTCTGCCCTGCTTGGGCGGAGCACCGCCGTGTCGAAGCAGTAATGCTCGCGAAGGAGGAGGCGGAGCGCGCGAGGGAGAGGCAAGATTCACGCCCTCGTGCCCCTAGTCGCCGCAGGAGACGCCCCGAGCGTCGGGAGTCGCAAGCCGACTTCCGGCCGCCGTAGGTGCGGGCTTGCGGACGGTGAGCAATGGGTAGCTCGCCGTCCGATAAGGACCAGGCCCGAGTCGACGGCGCGTTGTGTTCCACGCGCGCCTCAAAGAAATGTCAGCACCAACTGACGGGGTCCGTAAGGGCCAAGGCCTGCCGGCGTTGCGAGTTTGTGCGAAAGGGATATCGCGGCCCCGGCACACACGCAACGGGAACACGGGTGGATTTTAGTCAGTAAAAGTCTGACACGCCCTCCCGCTCCACGCAGAGCGGGAGAACTTAATAATTTAAGATCATTTCCCACCCTCAAAAAAAAAGGTGTATATTATATACGGGCTGCTACTGAGAAATTCCAGATGGAAAAACCCAATAACACTGCCCGACCCGGGAATCGAACCCGGGACCTCGTGCTCAGCTGTAGCGCTTACGACCACTAGACGCCCCCCTAACCCCTTCTAACTATCAGTTTGATAAGGTTATTTATCTCATAATTTATATTGCTACAAATTGTGCTTTATTATCAAATTAATCTTCATTTATTGTATAACATATTATCATTACTACGCTCTGACAAGAGTGACGCATTCTTCGCCTAATATCAATCTAAAAATATCTCTTTAATAATAGAAAACATGTTACATACGCCGCTGAATCTACAAGATTATCTTGTTATGTACCTGTTTATCTTAAGATATTGTGTCTGCAGACTCAGTTACATATCCGATTCCGGATCACGCTTGGTTGAAGTTGTTACGTCACGCGGAAATAAAACAATGTTTCCTTGGGGATTTGTCGAAAATTAGCTTTTGATTCTTCGAGATTTCGTTCGCGAGTTTTCACATATCCTATCATGGCGTAATTCCAGAAAATACCTTGTATAAACTTAAAGACAAAATATGTAATTTCTTTATATTATTAGTTTACATAATATTGGTATGGTAAGTATATATAATGGCACAATAGGTAAAGTGGAAAAAATATTGGTTATAATTTATTT
Organism: Agrochola lota; assembly: GCA_947364205.1. Classification (NCBI taxonomy): domain Eukaryota; kingdom Metazoa; phylum Arthropoda; class Insecta; order Lepidoptera; family Noctuidae; genus Agrochola; species Agrochola lota. The sequence goes on along the minus strand of OX376225.1, from coordinate 2,850,135 downwards.
AGTTTCTCTTCAAGACAAAACATCTGTGGAGCCACGGCTCTTGTACTAGTAGTTCCTGTATCACAAGAGCCAGGAAGAAAGTGATAAAGTGTTACTTTAGTTAATATAGTGCCCTCTGCTGCTGTGAAGTATTAAAAGTAAAATTCTTTTGTTCAGGGATACTATACACAGTGGTCCTCAAATGCCACACTTCAATTTCCATTGGTGACAATCAACTCTAATGTTGGGGCCACATCAACGTGAAACGTCGTTGGTTATAGCGATGATGGACTTTAACCGTAAGCAGCCACAACTTATCGCGAGAATTTGACGACGGCATTCACATTGACGTTTGGCGATAACTCGGGTGGCGGCAAATGAGCATTGACGTTGACCGTTCAAGTGTAGCCACTTAATTTATCGCTATAATTATCGGAATAATTACCGCGTTCTTTATGGCGATGATGGGCATTGACGTTGACCGTTAGTGTGGCCCCAGCATAAAGCAGTGAGGATGAAACTTGGAATATTTCCAACGAAATGTTCAATATACATTAAACCGTGTAGTAGGTACTACTATCTTTTATAATCTCCAATAATATATGACACATTAATAAAGATTATGCATACTGGACATATGTTTATGTAGAATTTGGCACATGTACAGAAATTTCAACAATTTTGACAGCGGCCCATTAGCTCAGTTGGTTAGAGCGTCGTGCTAATAACGCGAAGGTCGCGGGTTCGATCCCCTCATGGGCCACAATCCCTTTTTGCATTTTCACCAATTTTTTCAAGCATAAAATGTTGTAATAGTCCCCTGTAATATGAGTAAATTAGTTGAAAAAACATTTTTACACGTCAAAAGAAATAATAATATTTTTGGATGGGGTCGGTATAAATTCCTAACCGACTACTCTGAGAAGAAACACTGAAACAAACTCAGAGGTTCTGTGTCGTATTGTGAAATTGAAGTATGTAGAGCTTTTCTTTCATAAAATAGGAGTTTGTAGAATTATCTTGGCAGCGCCAGGGTAACCCGCGAAATTCAAATTTTACGATAGGTTTTTTGCAATTTTCCGATCGGTATTAGGTTGTATGAAATATGATTCTTGTTCGTAACAAGTATTTATTTACAGAATAATAATCATTAAAATCATCAATATAACATTCTAACTTCAAATTACCCTATTGAATGAATATTTCATGAAATCATGACATTTGAGGCTAATTCTAACTTAAATAGTTTTATTCATGATTCTAATTCAATAAACAAATATTTGATACGGCCGCGAATCATATTTAGCTCAATATACAACCTGATACTGACCAGTACCCTAATTGCGTACTACACGATCAATCAGAATCTGAATTGTTTTGAAACAGATTGCTAATCGATTCCTTCATAAGTTCGAAAAAAAAATCTGGTCAAAAACGTAAATAACGCAATGAATGTTGTTGAACTGTCAAAATGAAACAGATTAGACGTAATCGTTTACGAAAATATGTTACGCAATTAGATAGCTGAAAATTGCCAAAAACGTAAGAAAAATTAAATTTCGCGGGCTATGCTCTTTTAAACGAAACATAGGTATTGTACCTACTTTTCGCGGGCTACCCTGCCAAGCCCTTTTAATGAAACATACCTACGTACCCATACTGGTTACGCACACAGGAATCTTTGTACCTAAATTTGCTTAAAATTCATCAATAGGAAAAATATACATTATCTACGCAGATATGAGATACCTTATAAAAAAAATATACATAACCTGGGCAGATATGAGATACCTTATTTAAAATATTTACATAACCTGGGCAGACATGAGATACCTTATTTAAAATATTTACATAACCTGGGCAGACATGAGATACCTTATTTAAAATATTTACATAACCTGGGCAGACATGAGATACCTTATTTAAAAATAAACAAAGTGATACCTTATTTACTTTTTCAGGCAAAAAAAGTTTCGACATATTTTCAACAACTCAAAACAATTACCCAATAATTTCAGTTGTTCAGTCGTCACAGCACCGTAGTACCTTCAGGAGGAATCGAAGCTAGCCTTACAAGGCAGGTATTATCCAAATTGTGGGTTATTATACACGCCGCCATTTGCATTCGTAATGAGAAAATCACCAGTTACCTGCCCCTCGTGGTTCTAACGGTTTACTTGCAACCGTTTGTGTTTTAGATATCTTTTGAGTACCTACCCACTTCTGGAGTTATCGATTTTGGAAACTTATGTAACTTCCTAAAGGCTTCAAAACTTTGTGTGATAAGACAGTCAATATAAAACCGCAGTCACAGCACTGTTATTTTTCTTTTTAATTACACATACACGTACATAGGCCCAGCGGTAAAGGGCTTGACTGAGAGGCAATGGTGGCCCAGTGGTATCGGGCCCGACTTCGGAGTTATAGCTCGTGGGCTCGAACCCAGACAGGCACTTTACTTTGTGTAAATAATTTCATCACCACTGCTCTCAAAACGGTGAAGGAAAACATCGTGAGGAAACCGGCATGTCCCAGAACAAAAAATTCGGAGACATCTAACATCGACCAACCCGTGCTGGGTCCGCGTGGTGGATTACAGCCCACTCTCCCTCGAAGAGAGGACGCCTGTGTCCCAGGAGTGGGAACATTATTAAGCTGATTATGACATCTACATATACTCACGCCTAATTCCCATGGGGTAGGTAGAAACTACACAACGCTACCTGCTACGATCCTTTCGTAATTAGTAGTACTTTTATATACAATGTCGCCCATGGGCATCTGTTATATATATCTATATCTATGCCGCCCGTATTTTTATAAATATTCATGAAAAATTATAAAAAAAAAAAAAAAAAAATATATATTAATATATATATTATTATATATATATATTTTTTTTAATGTATTATTATATTTTATTTTTATTATTAAATTATTATTATTATATAATAATTTTTATTATAAAATTACCTTTAAAAAAGTTCCCACAGCCGAAGACCGTAGGACATAACGCTATTAAAATAACTAAAATAGACTAACCGAGCTAAAAAATATAAATAAAACGTTTCTTTGCTGTGAAACTTGAATAATTAGAATTCATTGATACATATTTAAATCTTCTAACAGCCGCTTATCAGCTCGCTGAGCTGACAGCCTTATCTTTTTTTCCCTATTCTAAATATTAATTAACTGTTTGGCTCGTATTCATGCCATAAACTTAAACTCGCGGAGGTGGCATGCTCATAACATGTCATGTCAGGCCTCTACAGTTCCTACAATACTAAAATCGTCAATGGGTTGTCGGTGGCCCAGAATCTATGCCCAGGACAGATGATTGTGGACATAGGCGCCGGGAGGGGGATGCAAGGGGCTGCACTTGCACCTCCTTGTCTTCAAAATAAAATATGTAAAAACATTTAGAAGTAACTTCATATCTGAAAACGCCTAACACAATATGCGTTATTCAATCATTCATTGTCAACGTTTGTAAAGTTGTATTACAAACGGTTACGTAAATGTTTCCACTACTGCATTATTAAGCACTTACCTATCCTACAACAAACACTCATTATTTCCATTGATGTTGTGAAGTTAGCTTTTACTACGAATTTTGTGTTACTACTGCTGAGTCAGCATGCATGTTTGTAAGTTTGATATTTTACACAAGTTTGATAAACAACTTCGATGCGTTTTTAATTCGCTTTTAAAGTTTATCTATGACATCATCATCATAACAGCCTAGCCTTTTCCCAACTATGTTGAAGTCGGGTCGGCTTCCAGTCTAACCAATATCCGACAACATCTGGCTTCCACAACCCAGCTACGCTACGCTTCTGACAACACCGTAACGACTGTCAAAGATTTACAAATGACAGCCGGGACCAACGGCTTATCGTGCTTTGCGAGGCACGGGGGTGTCTTAATATGTAATAGATGGTCACCCATTCACGGACCGACCTCGGTAAGCGTAGCTAAATGTTCCATCTACCCGTGCGGTTGTTGCCTCGCGGTTTCACCCGCATAAGTCTCGATCCCGTGATATAATGATATTCCATACCGGGATAAAAGGTATCCTATGTCCTTCTCCAGGTCATTGTCTACCCATGTGCCAAATTTCATCAAAATCCGTTCAGCCATTTTAGCGTCAAAGCGTAACAAACAAACACTTTCGCATTTATAATATTAGTTAGGATTATTATGATAATCATTCTTTGATGGAGCATGTGATTTTTTTTGGAAGAGCACGGACAAGGGAATGCTGTTCCGTGGAGCGCATTGAAAGCTGTCAAGAAGATGTTGGATCCGCGAATGCTGTCACAAATTTCCATAAAATGAACTTATCTTGGTTCTGTTGTTATAAACAAAGCCTAGACAGCTGTTTGCACCCACCCTTACCTAAACACAGGATTTAAAAAAAAAGAGTTTCGACACTTTAATCGTCGCGAAATTACATTAACATTACTGTAGGTAATTCATTGGTCATCAGTTCATCACGTGTCTTCATTTGTCAGACAAGGAAGAACATCCTTTCCCACACACACTCTTTCTTACTTTGCATATCTTTAAGCACATTGACCCTAAAAATCTTAAAAAGAACATTCATTACCCGAATCTTCGAGATATGTCCATCATCTAAAGATAAACTGGCATCATTAGACCAATTACCCGGGACATTGACAATCGATGGTTCTGAATAAAACACACGGCAGTTGTCGCTTGTTGCTTATCGATCCGGTCTTTGACGGTCAATGTACAATGTCAGTTACTGGACATGATTCAACGTTCACAGCTGTTATGATATTGGCGTCGGTAGAGGTGGAAGTTCGAAAGACTTGGTTTTATTAAGAAAACACAGCTTCGAGGCTGTAGTGGTTGGATAATATGAGTTGTTGGGCTACTCGAGTCCTGGAAGAATTGAATATTAATTCGTTCCGCTTAAAAATTTTAGTTCTTCGTAAGATTTTTGTATCTGTAAATGTTTGTATTTATAAAAACGCTTTTTGATGTTTTGGCTTTATTTTATTTAGTTGACACTAAATTCTAAAGTCGACTTCCGAGCTCTATTTGGTTTCAAAAGCTGGTGAAACTGTTTTTGTTTCGTATTATCTGAATAAGAAACTTTGATCTTTGGACATGTTATTTTGATAATTGATCTTCATCCAACCTTTTTGGTTTCAACAATCCTCGTTGTTAGATTAGACTGCTCTGATTGTCTGATTAGTATGCACCCTAATTGCGTAATACACGATCAATCAGAACCTGAATCGTTTTGAAACAGATTGCTAATCCATTACTTCATAAGTTCGAAAAAAAACTGCTCATTAAAGTAAATGACGCAATGAATGTTGTTGAACTGTCAACATGAAACTGATTACTCGTAAACGAAAATGTGTTGCGTAATTAGATAGTTGGTCTCGCCTTTCAAGCCGGAATGCCTCTTGCTTGAATAAAAGCTTCGGAATGCCATTGTCAGTTAGTTTCTCCAAAGTCTGTTTTTGCTAAGACTCCGGTGACGACACATAACGTCCGCAATTTACTGACCACACTGAAAAGGTATTTTATGAAAGTAAGTTGGTATGTTTCCCTAGAGAGAGTTTTTTGACACCGTAAAGTCAACCCCGCTGCTTTCATTTTCATGACGGCCGTCACAGCGGCCGTTATGTGGCGGTCACCGTTCTTCTAGGAGCCGTAGCTTGAGGTGTCAGATTTGTCCACTAAACTTTCAGAACTCCTAGAGATTTCCTTCACCTCGTGCATTGACATTCCACGAGTAACCACGTGTCATTCCACCGACATGCAGGAGCCACGCGACACTCATCACCTATTCAGTTTATTTATGCATGGTTGTGATCTTTCACCTCCGCACGATAGCGCACCTGTAGCTTCAATCATTGTGATGCCACGAAGGGACATTACAATGATAAAACCTTTTTTTGTTAGCTGTCGATTCATACGGATAAGGTTCTTGTGTAGTAAAGTTAAAGGATTATTCGGGTTCAAAACATCGTGAGGAAACCGGCATGTCCTAGAACCAAAAAATTGAAGACATGTGACATCTACCAACCCGCACTGGGCCAGCGTGGTGGATTACGGCCCACTCCCTCACACAGGGGGCCTGTGTCTCATCAGTGGGAACATTATGGGTTCAATATTTAACAGATCTGTGGTTGAAGTGAATAACTATGTTTGGCGTATGTTATGACACGGCTAGAAATACACAGCTGATAATGTTCAGTCTCAATAAAGTCACAATAAATACTTTTTCTTTCTTTCTTTCTTTCTATCCTGATGTAATATTTTCGTGAAATATTAATTTAGAAAACGGTTATATTAAATATTTCTTATGAATACAGGGTCAAATTTAATTAGCTAGCAAAACTCCGCGACGGGGTCATCAACTGCCGGTAGTGTAGTGCACTTGAAAAATCAATTTAAAAAATCAGTTTTCTTTGTGTAAACTTCACAGACGATATTATATCGATATCTGAACACGATAAAACAAAAAAAACAGATTTTCGCAACTAGTACTTGAAGTAACAAAAGTACCAGAGGTCGTCGACTCCAAAAAACTTATTTTTTTTGGTGTTTAGATATCGATGATAGCTAGCGAGGCTCCGCAGACGTGAAGGGTTCACGTCTGCGGAGTTTCGCTAGCTATAATTTAATTTGATCCTGTACTTAAATCCTATACTATTAAATGAGCAATATTTGTATAATATATATATTTGTAATTACGTTCTCGAAAACAGCTCTAACGATTTCGATAAAAGTAGCGAAAAATCGATCTAGCTATGTCTCATATCTGGTAAAATTCGTTTTCTCCGTATTTTCACCCGAGCGGAGCTCAGTCACCCAAACTTTAGAACAAGATGGTCACCTTAGCATAATCACATGGCAGCATGGAATTAGTAAGTACCTACTATCATGGCAGCATGGAATTACTATAAACTATCTTATACCATAAAATGAGCATTCTCTATTATCACCAGAGCAGAGCTCGGTCGTCCATATACTTAAAATGAAGAAAGTATTGCAGGTCGTGAAAGAGTAGGTGGAAAATATTTCAGAAGTTATGGAATGTAGAGTATATTTTTGTGCCAAATTAATGTTCCAGGGCATACTGGTTTGCTTTGTTGAACTTGTTTATTGTAAAGCCTGCTTGCTGGTGAAGTTGATCGAAGTTAAGCGAATACGAGAGTGTAGAAGGACACTTCAGTTCATGCAACCTCCGCTCACCTCGGGCGACTTCCAATCGTTGTAAATTTTTGCGCTCGAAGCGTCCTGTAGTTCTCCGCACGAGTGACGTACTTCGGTCAAGTTCGACGAGTACTTCGTCGAAGCAACTTCGCGAGTAGTGTAGTGGGGGTTTAACATTTTGAATTACAATAGACCAAAAGTATCTAACAAATTGTGTCCTTCCATTCTGATACAAAAACCACGAAATGAATTTAACTATTAGACCATCTGCTTACAAAAGGTCGTATCCCCGTGCCGTTACACATTCAATATTGAATGTTAAAGTAAGAGTTTAAGGTCGAATGTTAGCTAAGTCAACTTGTTCGTCCAATTACAGACTACCTTCATGCATATTTAAATGATTCTAGGGACTAAGTATGACGACATTATCGATACTGAACCTGAAATGTGTGTTTGAGTATTTTTTCTATATAGGTAGGCATGTATGTTTAGTGTCAATCTGGTCATGGTCAATCTCTGCGTGCTAAGCAGCTTGTAAAAGAAATGGAAAACACACGCCATAAAATTGCAGTGATTTTTTTAAATTCCGATCTAGTAGTTAGAAAAGATGCGGTCCATTTGACAGTGACTAAGACTAAGATTAAGCGCACAGACTGTCTGTGGCGCGTGAGTCGCCGATGGTACGAAATGTTACCATTTTAAATATTATATTTTTTATAAAAATTTAGGACTTGTGTATTGTATTTATTCATTTTATCTTTTGTTATTTTTCTCTGCTGCACCGGTTGACGTCATAATGTCAACGCCGGCTGTCGCTGAAAACCAGCGCTGGGGCTCTGTCTCGCATAGGGTCGCAGCTTTATGCTGAGCGATGGCCGTTTTGCGTGGATGTGACGCATGTTTTCCCCCAAACTGTTTATTTTCGTGTTTTCTTCTTACCTTGCGTCATGTGTACCGCAAATAAACGTATTTTCTTTCTTTCTAAGTACCAACCTTCAACTTTTTTTTTTTCAATTCTTGTGTCAGATGTCAGGTACTTCATTGAATGGTGGGCTCACGCATATCGTGCCTGTCTCGAAGCCGCCTAAATAGATATTAAAAAGCAACAAAATACTAATTACACAACACTAAAAAGGTAAAAAGCACGCGTGTTCAATGCACTGTATTGTGAACCTAAAAGCGCTGCAATAAGAGCCACTTTTCGAGCAAGTGTGTTGAAAACATTACCTTATTATTGTTTGTTTATTACATGTATTATACTAGCAATAATAATATTCATTTGGTTTATGTACGTACATACGTATATGCAGTAAAAGCTACCACAGAAAAGCTGCGCTGTTCGAAAAAGCTATAAAAATATTGATAGTCCGTTTAACAATACCTAGGTTATGAAAGTAATTATAATAGCCCGCTAGCACTCCGACTAATTAAAAAACAAACGGTATTCCACCAGCCTGTCATCATAATACTGAGTCAGAAAAAAAACTAGAACTTATTTTCTGTCACAAAATGAGCATAGCATAATACCGAGGCAGAAAAAAAACTTGAATTTATTCCCTGTCACAAAATGAGCATAGCATAATACCGAGGCAGAAAAAAAAACTTGAATTTATTCCCTGTCACAAAATGAGCATAGCATAATACCGAAGCAGAAAAAAAAAAACTTTAATTTATTCCCTGTCACAAAATGAACATAGCATAATACTGAGGCAGAAAAAATAACTTGAATTTATTCCCTGTCACAAAATGAGCATAGCATAATACTGAGGCAGAAAAAAAAAACTTTAATTTATTCCCTGTCACAAAATGAGCATAGCATAATCAGCCTATAATGTTCCCACTGTTGGGATACTGACCTCCTTCAGACGGTCAAATGATTAAAAAATTTACCATGAAAACATAGATAACGTGAGCTGTCATTCCACCTATCACTATTGACATGCTCACTTCACATAAACTTTCACAGCGAGATTGACCAAACAGAAGGCCAATTCTCGTACATAAAAAACGTTCACATTCAAGTCGCAATCTGTAAAATTTGACAAAAATGTTGGTAAATTGATTGTAATTTTGACATTAAATGAGATAAGAATGCGTTCTTAAAAATTACGGGTTTTGCCCTTAGAATACATCAGCAGGTTTCACTTCAAATGACACATAATGATCTGCCTAGCCTTTTCCAACCTATGTTAGGGTCAGCTTCCAGTCTAACCGGATTCAGCTGAATACCAGTATTTTACATGGAGCGACTATCTATCTGACCTCTACAACCCAGTTAATGGGTAACACGATACCCATTGGTAAAACTGGTTGTCACACTTTCGGGCTTCTGACGACCCATAACAACTGTCAAAGATCTACAAATGGAAGCCGAGACAAAGGGCTATGTTTTCCGAGGCACGGAGAGTCTTGGTATGTAAAGATGGTTACCCATCCACGTACCATCCGCGGCAAGCGTAGATCTAGATCGATCGACCCGTGCGACTGTTATTACTTAGCCACAAGCCCCTCTTAGTAAATGTCACATGTCTTTGAATTTTTTGTTCTAGGACATGCCGGTTTCCTCACGATGTTTTTCTTCGCGGTTTGTAGTGTGGTGATGAAATAAATTACTCAAAGTAACACAATTCCATGTCTACTACGTGTATTTATATTATGGAAATCGCTTCTGATTTTGAAAAGTCCCAAGTTTTTGCGACCATACATAATACTTTCTAAGATATATAGAGAAGGCAGAGTCAGTCGAAAGCTTTCGAATAGTCCACAAAGGCGATATAAAGTGGGAGCTGGAATTCTAAGTGTTTTTCGATGATCTGGTTGATGGAGTGAAGGTGGTCAGTAGTAGAGAGGCCGCGGCGAAACCCGGCCTGTTCTTTGTCGAGTGACGACGGCCGCCCGCGCCATAAGTTATACAACGGTAAAATGCCCCATTGAAAAAAAATTAAGGGTTTTTTTCTTACTTACTTTATAGGGTAATTACTCTCATTATGGTACCATGGTACCTAACAACACCCTCACGGATTGGACAGGGTTTTTTTTACATGTTGTAAATGTTGATTAAACCCTGCTGGTTTGTTTTTATCCCATTTTACATTCCTTCTTTTACTCTTCTTGAATATTTTATGTAGAATAGCTTTCGACTTACTGGAACGTCGATCCAATAGACATTCGACGGATTATTATAGGGACTATCGTTGCAAAGGCTTTTCGACGAAACGGACGCTCGATCTAATGGCTATTCGAAATTGTGCTACATCGATGCTATGGAATTTTGGCAATTCGGACGTTCGGGGAATAAGCCATCGGGCATATTATGGCATTCGAAATCAAGCAGTAATCCCGGCGAAATGTGGGTGTGCTATACGTACACGTCTGCTTATTGCCCCCCCCCCCCCCCCCCCCGCCCGCCGAAAATAGGCATGATGTTATATCGACGTTTTTTAGCTAAAAAGCTTGACCACGCTAACACCAGGTAAAAGTAAGATAATATAATTGATAAAATTCAATGATTGATGACAGCTCTCTAATGTTTTTCCATTAAAGACTAGATAACCACGTGAATAAAATATACATTTTTTCGACGCACAGCAATTGATATAAAAATCTTTTAGAGCTCCAAGAGACCGTAGACCTACGTATTTGATATTAATTTCAACTTGACCTCCACCCATTCCTGAAAAAAAGGTTTTTGACAGACTGACAGACAGGCAGACGGACAACGAAGTGATCCTATAAGGGTTCCGTTTTTTCGTTATGAGGTACGGAACCCTAAAAACTGCTGACTCGACTCTCCCATATTTTTTTACAGATTGTGAAGAAGCTTATTAGGCTGCCTGTCCATTGGAGCGGAGAGGAGAGGAGCGGAGTAGCGGTGTGCCAATATTAACCAATGGAATTGCATAAAACCTCCACTCCGCTTCAGTGGACAGGGATTTGCGAACTATTTTAAAAAATCATACAAAACCGGGAAGCGGAGCGGGGAAACGGAGCGGAGAAGCGGAGAGGGGAAGCGGAGAGGGGAAGCGGAGTGGGGGACGGAGCGGGGAAGCGGAACGGGGAAACGGAGCGGAGAAGTGGAGTGGGGAACCGGACCGGGGAAGCGGAGAGGCGATGGGGAAAAATACGTGAACTCAGTCTAGTTCCGCACAGTCCGCAACACCGTTCCGCTACCTCGCTCCGCACAGTCCGTAACTCCGGTCCGCTACCTCGCTCCGCATCAATGGACAGACACTGTCCGCAACTCCGCTCCGTTCCGCTGCCATTCTCCTCTCCGCTGCCTCGCTCCGCTTCAATGGACAGGCAGCTTTACTCAGTGCTCGCATTGTACACTAGACGGGTTTAGGTATTTGTTACATAGGCAGACAAAGTCGTACGGATACTTGTTATCTGGTCAAAATCTACAAATCAATCTGCCTAGCCTTTTCCCAACTATGTCGGGGTCGGCTTCCAGTCTAATGGATGCAACTGAACCAATAATATTTTACATGGCGCGACGGCCTATCTGACCTCCACAACCCAGTTACTGTGTAACACGATTCCCTTGGTAAGACTGGTTTTCAGACTAATGGGCTTCTGACTACCCGTAAAGACTGTCAAAGATCTACGAATGACATCCGTGCTGTCCGAGGCACGGAGGAACTCGCACGTTAAGCCGTCTCGGTATGTAATGGATGGTCACCCATCCACGAACTGACCGCGGCAAGCGTAGCTTAACCCTTCGATTGACCCGTATATGGCTGTTATTATTTAACCATGAGCCCGTCTAGTTACATATACCGGGTAATTGATAATATGTCGGCAAGCCATTAAGGGGATGTAGGGGAGGTCATTTGCAACCAGATCATCCCTTATGACCCCTGTGCAAATGTTAACTATTTACGAATAATTTGATATTTTAAAATGAATTAAATAAAAATATAAAATGTCAAATTACTCGTTTTTTTTTGATAATTTCATAGGTATTATAAGGGGTAATTTGGTTTTAAATGACCTCTCCTACATCCCCTTAATGGATTGCCGACATATTACCAATAACCCTATATACAGGGTGGCAGAGACATCGCCGCGAAAACTGGTACCCTGGATTTCTGAACACCCCTGCGTTGAAATTTTTAGTCGGTTACAAAAAAAAAAAATCTGCTGTTCCATACATTTTGACCGCGTAGGTATTGCACTTTTCTATAAAATTGCAGTTTTTTTTTTAATAACCGTGGAAAAATGTGGGCCGGTCATAATCATGTACTGAATCCATGGTATCAGTTTTAGCGTCGATGTTTCCTGCCACCCTGTATATGTAATAAAAACATGATATCAACATCAAAGTCTAACCTAGTCCACCTAACATTTTTGTCGCAGCCAAGACTACTTATTTATTAACAGACACGCTCCATAAAATATTTACGAAATAACCTACTCATATAAAGAAATATTCGTCACGGACCACCATGCCAGTAGAAACTTGAAACCATGATGATAGCGACCCTGGGAACTCCCAGGTGTGTCTGTCACTGCCTATACCTTGAATAATTAAGTCGTGAATCATCAAGTTTTAAGTGTTTCCATTGATTTTGTGTTTATGTGTCTTAGGTTGAATATTGACTTGAAAGCTATCGCTGCGTAAAAGACGTGCGGGTGTGGAACGTTCTGTGGTGCTAGTCGATGATATGTAGAAGTAAGAGTGTGTGATTAGGACGGTCTGCAGCGGTAACATGTCAAACATAGAAACGGGTTTTGTCGACGGAAGAATAGACAAAAGCATGCACCCGTAGCATGACAGATTCACAATCACAATCTGTCACTCTACGGGTGCTGGCAGTTGGAAAGAAGAGAAGATGGTGGTGGCAGAAAGGGATAGAACATCTGCCTGTTGATCTGGTGACAAAACTACACCCAATTGCATAACAAACTTTCTGTCACAATCCGATAGATTTTGGAGGTAAATTCCTAAACCATTACTTCATTTGATTCATAATTCATCTGCTCGACAAAGTAAATTACGCAATTAATGTTGTTGATTTGCCAAAATGAATGGCATTACTATTGTAAGTGTGTTGCCCAATTATCCCTGCTGGTTGGAAAAATAAAGAAAATACAGCACCGAGTAGAATAAAAAGCCTCAATAGAGACGTTGTGTTAACCGTAAGATGATAGAAGATCAAAAACTCTCGAAAACTTATCCTAGTATTGCAGAAGAGCGCTTCCTTCAGAAACCAGAGAATGATTAAGTCATTGTCTAGTTTAACGAAAAACACCATCCATCGGGTGATCTGCCACCTAAAATCGTGAGTCTCTAAACAACAACTTCAAATGAACCCAAATCCATTTTGGATGATGCATGATAATTTAGGACGATAAGGGCAGGCGAATGATAATTGCAACGCTTGTAAAAGGCTGCTAAGTCTTAAGTACTAACATAACATAACACCAACATTGTACATTTAGTTCACAATAACAGTTTTTGACTTTGACTTATCTAGAAAAAACGGGGGCCCAAGATAATAGTGCTGCAATTATTGAAACATTTATGTACTATTAGATAGAGCAGTCACAAAATATTATAATTAATATTGAACCACGTTGACTCACTTTAATAGATGCTGTTTATGTAAAACCGCGTCGATTAAAGTGATTCATATGCGTCCACAAAATACATTTTGATGTGTGTTCTTATGCATAAGTAATGCAACATTAGTGGCTTCACGGTATACCGTGGGATCACCCAACTGTGAGTGATAGGACACTGAAACTTTCATATTTTTCCACGTAAGTAAACACTGGTACTTTGATGCCTCAGAGGCAGTTTGATGCAGGGGTAGAATCACATGGTAGAATGCATGATCCAATATTGGTAAATGTCCGTTTTATTTCCGAAGCATTAAAAATGTGGTTTGATATTGATTTGTTTGGAAATGAAAGGTTGAGTATTTTGTTTAAAGCGCGTAATGATTTCATTTTAAGGATTGAGCTTAAAAGTTTTCTAGGAATACGTTCGGTAAGTCTTAACGTAATTAAGGACCTGCTTTGAAATAATGTTTTAATCATTTTAAATGTATTTACCACCGATCTAAATAATTTGGATTTAATGTTTTAGAGGCAGCATAAATTTAAGGTTGTATATAAGCTTATCCATGAACTTTTAGCACAGATTAATACAGATACGACACTCCGCAGTTTAGGTATAAAGCTACAAGCATGCAGCGGGCCCTTCTTCCTAGACCAATTCAGTGAGTGTAACGTAGTCAGAAGATCTAAGAGTTACGCGATAGAAAGGCAACTTCTAGGTGAATATAACTGTTGGTAATTAGCGCTGTGCGCCCTGAATTGGACTTTATTGTGTCGTAGGAAGAGTCGCTTTTTATTTAAATGTTTTTGCGGGGTGTCCAATCTGTATTAATCTGTGCTTTTAGTGAGCAGGCCATACGGCTTGCCTACCTGCCGTGCGGTATTGGCCACAACAGAAGGCCTGCTTACTAACAGTAAGTTAACTAAGATATTCTTTACATTGAGAAAACGAATCAAAGGTACAGAGAAAATTTTCTTTTATTTGACAAAAAAGTTGTTAGCAAACGAATTATTGTGGGGTCCAAAAACAAATCCACCACTGCTGGTTAAATATATATATATATTTTTTTATTTTTTTAAACCTTGCCCCACACTAAGAATTTCTTCTTTTATCGTGGGTGCGTTTACAAACATAGAAACTCACATACACTAACACCCAGACCCGGAACAACTACTTGCAGATCATACAAATATTTGTTCCGTGCGGGGATCGGACCCGCGACACGTTGCGCAGCAGTCGATCGCTCAGCCACTGCGCCAACCGTGTTGTCAAACACGCACCAACAGTGGCGGATTTGCTTTAAGACCCCATAATTGGTGATTCTTAGATTAGAGAGCAAAACGGATTCGAGCCTTAAAGTACTCTTGACGTAAATCAACACTGTGCTGTGAGTCCCCCATAGCACGGCATCATGCTGAGCCTTCTTGTCACAGTCACGACGAACGTGTAGCTGTCGAATATTTCTGCTTAGTGTTTGTGGTTATATGTAGGAATATTTTGTTTTATTTTTCTGATTACTCGAGTTAATTATCTTTGTGTAAACACGGGTTGATCCAACAAGTTAAGCTACGCTTGCCGGGGTTGGTCCGTGGATGAGTGACCATCTTTTCATACCGAGACTACTCTGTGCTCCTCTGTGCGGAAAGCACGTTAAGCCGTTGGTCCCGGCTGTCATTCGTGGATCTTTGACAGTCATTACCGGTTGTCAGAAGCCCGAAAGTCTGACAACTAGTCTTACCAAGGGGATCGTATTACCCAGTTACTGGATTCTGGATATCAGATAGGCAGTCGCTCCATGTAAAATAGTGGAATTCAGCTGCATCCGATTAGACTGGAAGCCAACCCCAACATCGTTGAGAAAAGGCTACACAGATTGATTGTTTTTGTGACAAATTAATAAATTTTTCTTTCTTTTTAAGTCAGCTTTAACGACGGCCACGCGTGAAAAAAGCTTTTTACCAAGAAAAATACGAAATCATTTCCATTGAAAAATAAAATAAACAATATTGTTTCACCCTTTTTCCGATACCTACTTATAAAACTGGGCAGTGCTGCAGTTGACAGCAGCCTCGTAGTGTGTAATAATAATTTTCATATCGGCCGAAGGTGCTAATCAAGTAGTTAATAAATAAAAAGGTATAGCGAACTAACAACGTTAGCTAACAAACCCTCAAGGAAACTCCTTGAGGGGCTCATGAATTTATTGTGGACCAGCGAACGGTGGTTATGACGTGACTTTCTGTTGTTGCTACGTTGTTACTAGACTTATATGGAAATGTATTGTGGGTTTCACTGACGCGTTTTTCTTTTTGTTTCTTTTTCTAACATGCTTAGAAATTCGAACATAATTTTCACAACCTTTTTCGAGATAAATCGAAATTGCTGTACTGGTCGAATACATGCGAGCGCCCGGCCGGCAATGTTTATATGAAAATCTATATCTGTCGTGTTTAGCGTTACCGGCCGAAAAAATAACTATGAAAACTCCTAAATGTCGTGTTATTTAAAGAAGGAACGAACTTTTTACTTCAATACATTGCAAACAAGAACTTAACAAATATTTTATTAAAATTTCGAGTTGGTTTCCAAATAGAGCTGTTTAAAGTAAAGAAGAAACAAATGAACATATTGGCGCGTAAAAACGTTGTTCGATATTGATTCTGGAATTTATAATGAATTTACTTAGTTTGCATTTCTGCGCATTATTTGAGAAACAACAACACATACAAGACATAAGCCTTGGCCGCAACCAGGCATTCATGGACTCACGTATGTGTGACTCAACTTCGCCTCGGCCTACATTTTGACTATCGTCCGTTAATGCACTTGTTACAGGCCGCGACAGTAATGACTATTTTACAGCAATGTCACCGGTGCCTGAAAAGTTGTATGGAAATCGGTTACCTTGGTATGGGCATGTGATGCGGGGCGGTGAGGAGAATGCCGTGAGGAAAGTTTTGACTATGAATGTGGATGGCTATAAACCGAGGGGAAGACTAAAGAAACGATGAATGGACTATGCGAAAGGTATTATGGCTAGAAAGCTTATGAAGGAGAAGAAGTTTAAGAAGTATGGAAGAAAAATACATGTTGTGCCGACCGCAAATAACTTGGTATATTGCAGGAGAATGATGATGTATTTTCGTAGCTGCATTTGCTTTTTCATTATGCTCTTCTCTGTTAATAGTACATAGATACTCTTAAGACGCAGATATATGCCAGTGACCTTCAGTGGTTAATTTGCGTGTTCTGTACTGAGCTTACGCAACGCGTCCGTTAGACGCATTATTAATTTATTATACATAAAACAAAACGTATTTTAATAAAATACGTATACTAAAAGATCAATAATTAAATTATCTTTAAAATGGTGAAGGTTTCAGAAAAATAAGTGTGATAGATTTTGCGTGATTCGCAGTTTTTTATCCGCGTTAGTCATAACTTTACAAATTAATTTCACTATATATTATAAACATAATCCAAAATATTCATATATTAAGTTATTAAAAAAATGCTCTAATTTAACATATATTTTTTCCAAATCATTAACACTACTCGTTTAGACGTGATCTTCAGTATAAAATCATTAAAGTCGGTTATCGTCGCCTTAAGCGTGTGTTATTTTCTGCAATGGTCGATCTCACTTAAAGGATACGGCATTGCAATTTTTTTCAAATAACCCGCTGTACATGTATAAATTTACATTTTTCACATGAGGGTGGGCAGAAATTAAGTCAAAGTCAAACCATTTATTTTAAGAGGGTTTATCCTAAAAGTTGGCAACGTCACAAATAACTGTCAAATATTTACCTGTTTTGATTCTTATTGCAGTATTACTGAATAGAAATAAGAAATGTGGCTAACTAGCGAACTAGAATATTAATAATGAATTGCAATTATAACATTGAATTTGATGTTGTACCCATTTTAGGTGTAAAAAACGCATTTGGAAAGTTTCCAAATACTCGTAGTTTTTGTACATCTAAAACTAAACATTCGGTGTTACGATATTAATTATTGCATTTTATAATCAATATTCTAGTTCGCTAGTTTTTCACATTTTTTATGTCCGCGCAGTAATATTGCTAAATTAATCAAAACAGTGAAATATTTGACATCTATTTGCGACGTTGCCCACCTTAATCTTTGAATTGTTTTTTGTTTTAATATTTTATATCGGACGCTTTTAACGTGCACGTCTTTCTACAATGTATTCACATGTATAATTTCAACATTAGTGATGTCACCCATATTATGGAACAATTTTTTTATTTAAAAGAGTGTCTGTGGAGTTTCTTGCCCGTTCTTCTCCATAGGAACCTACTACGCGTTGGAATGGGCAAATAGCTTCATATTTCTGATTGACCGACTCCTTGACAACACAAAAATACCTGAAAATGGTTTAATTAAGAGCGTTTATCCTAAAAGCTGGTAACGTCGCAAATACCTATCAAAAATATAAAAAATATTCTAGTTCGGTAGTTCGCCACATTTCTTATTTCCATACAGTAATATTGCCAAATTTATCAAAACCGCGAAATATTTGACAGGTATTTGTGACGTTGCCAAGTTTTTGGATGAGCGCTCTTAAGCTATGATACATTACTGGGTCACATTTATGATGCATGAATCTTCGGCTTGAAATATCTGTGTCAATGGGCGTGCAACTTATAAGTGTCTTTAATTACAGCTACTAACTAATACTGCGGGGCTCTTGAGCCATCAAGTATTTACTGGTTAGTGTGGGTTATTTCGTTTTTGTTCTGGAGCTATCTACAGTATTTCTAACATGAAAGTATGTCGTGAGACCTGTCTCATGTGACTCTATTAGGCCAGACAATGAAGATACCAATCGAACATGAAATAAACCTGTTATTTTAAATATAAAAAACGGTTTCTAAAGACCATGCAATTTTGTAATCAAAATTCGCGAACTAAGAACTAAGTTTCGGTAATATCTTTGCGCCGATTATGAAGAATGTAACTTTAAGAATGTAATTGCTTTGGCGTAGCCAAAAACAAACTGCAATGTAAATCCGTACTTTTGAACTTAATATTCCTACTTCTGCTATAAGATCGGTCTCAATTTCGGATGCATTAGAAAAAAAAACATCGACATGTCTATTAAATTCACTCCGTCCACAGGTCAATGGCGAACGCAATCCAGACGAGGTCTACAAAGACTTCAGGGCCGCTGTTCTTCAAATCTTAGGCGCCACAGAAGACCAGTCGACCATGAATGGCGTCAGTGGCGTAGGCGTTGGCGCCGGTGGTATCCCGGGAGAGATCGTGGGTGTGGAGCCGGCGCCTGCCCAAGATGTACGGGAGAGGAGAGAAGAGAATGTCGTGCCGCCTGACGTGCCGGTGATGCCGATGCCGGTGGCCATGCCGATGCCGGTGGTAATGCCGTTGCCAGTGGTGATGCCGTTGCCGGTGGCAATGCCGTTGCCGTTGGCGATGAAGGAGACAGGGACGGAGAGAGTTGTTACGCCAAAGGTAAGTTTACAAATCTTTTTACGAATTGGGACTTTCAGAGTCTGATTTACATCAGATAAAACGGAACTGGATTTTCATAAAAAGAATTTGCTGGAATAGATTATTCAAGGCAGAATTTATATAGAGGTGCTGTAAGTGCCATAGGCGATTTTAATAAGCTCTCTTAAAGCTCTTAGTTACTATGACTCGCGAAGAAAGAAAACTAACAAAAAAAAAATCGATGAAAGTAACTACTGTTACTTTCATTGATTTTTTTTTAATTGCTCAAAATGGCTGATAAACAGCCAATTTTAATGTCTACTTATAACAAAATCGCGCCGTAGACATTTCCTAAAGGGCAGTGACTAGACAAAAAATATTGTTTTGTGAATTTATCAGGTTTTTCATAGAATGGAACAGGTCTTGACGAACGGCACTGCCTTGACCTAATCAGAAGTTTTGTAGATTATTCTTTTTCAAAGAAATGCCCTCTTTTGTAGGATTTAGAATACCAGGTGTCATTTCCCACAGAAAGACTTGCGCCATCCGTACTTACCTAATCCTATATACCTACTTATGTACTCGTACGTCAAGTTTTTTGTATAGTTATGGAGTTATTCATTTAATTTAGTGTTATATTGTATATAAAATGTATTTGTAAAGAAAATGATTAGTTTAGTATTCTATAACAAAGCATATTTTAGATTCTATATTTGAGAGAGTTTTTTTAACGAAGGTATCAAAACACTAATTTAAGAGTTCTTGAAAAACTGAGTTTTGTTTAAAAATGCTGTTTAAAATTGTTTATTAAGAACTTGGGTATTACAAAACTCCCTGAAATTGATGAATAAATGAATTCAGATAATGTTGTTCCCCAACTGTTAGATCGATGCGTTATGTTAGACATTGGTGAATTTTTGAACATATGTAAAACATGAATTCTCTCTTTTCCTTCATAGTCTAATGTGATCAGAGTCCGTGGTGAGACGACGACGCCGGTGCTGCTGTGGGTGGTAGGTGGACCAGGCAGCAATAAAGCCACGCTCTGCCAGCGAGCTGTGGCGCAGAGACAAAGCTGGACGCATTACAGGTAACCGTTCACCGTTCCGTTCATTCACTTTCTGGATTCCATTCGTATTTTTTTACTTGGTAGGTACTGAAGATTTGCAATTAAACTACAATAAAAATAGAAAAAAAATGTGTTTTTATGAGGAGCTCGTGGCTAAGCAATAACTGCCGCACGGGTCGATCCGTCAGGTTAAGCTACGTTTGCCGGGGTTGGTCTGTGGATGGGTGACCATCTTTACATACCGAGAGTCCTTCGTGCATCGGAAAGCACGTTAAGCCATAGGTCCCGGCTGTCATTTGTTCTTCGGATCTTTGACACTCGTTACTGGTCGTCAGAAGCCCGAAAGTCGGACAACCAGTCTTACCAAGGGGTATCGTATTACCCAGTTACTGGGTTGTGGACGTCAGATAGGCAGTCGCTCCATGTAAAATACTGGTATTCAGCTGCATCCGGTTAGACTGGAAGCCGACTGCAATATAGTTGGGAAAAGGCTAGGCAGATTGGCAGAAATAGAAAATGTTAGTTGTCCAGGTAAATACATTATGCAGGTTCACAGTTTAACAGCAAGTTAATAAATATATTATTTGCCAGTGATCCCCAAACTAGACAGTCTGTATTTTGGGGCTCGCGGTCTGCATGTGAAATAATAGATGAAAAAATTTATCAACTGAATAAATCTATTCATTATTTTAGACAGATAAAATTATATAGTGATAAAGTGGCCTACATTTATCACAAAGCATGACAATTTTTGTTTTATAGTCTTGTGAGTTATTTGAGTCCCAGTTTTTTCTTTCAAATCTCAATTTTTTTGCGACAAATAGGTAACATGTTAGATGATACATTATTTGTTATACACTTCAAAAGTTTGACATAGTAAATAAGAATTCATTTCAACCCTTCTTCCACCTGCAGCCTAGGCCAGCGTCTCCGCAGCCTCGCGGATGCTGGAGGACGTCCAGCATCAGACGGCGCTCTCGCCCGCTCGGCCGTCAGTGGGGGGGAGCTGGCTCCCAAGGAGCTGATCACCAAACTAGTGCGGGGAGCTGTTCTGGATGCCAGCAGGATGGGCGCAGGATTAGTGCTCGACGGGTATCCCAGGGATCTGGAGCAGATGGAGCAGTTCCAGACTGAGGTGAGGATTTAGATGTTGACCAATTTATGTATTGAAATTCAAATAGTCAACTTACATTATATTTCAAATTTATTTATTTATTCCAAATCAGGATGTACAAGAAAAAAATGGACAGTAACCCCCAAACTAGGCATTTGCCTGTATCTTGGGGGTCAGAAGGGGGTTTTAGTAGGGGAATTTGTTAACTAAATTGTTATTGAGCACCATGTATCTATCACATAGGTAATAGGTATAGGTAATTTATCTGTCGTTTCTTCATTTTTCATTATTTTTACCTATTGTGGTATATAGCATTTTTTTCAAGGTGCATCGTGTTCACATATAACTCTATAACTGATGTAGGTACATTAGTTATAGAGTATACTTACAAAATATTGTAGACATTTTAAAAGAGTAACGGTGGAGTTTCTTGCCCACTCTTCTCCATACGAAAACTACCTTTTGGAAGGGGCGACTAGAATCAATTAATATTTTGTAAATTTTGACATTCAACAATGCCTTACAAGGGCCTATTTGAAATAAATTATTTGACTTGACTTGACTTGACTATTAATTTGCAGCAAATTGAAAATGATTCTAAAAGAGTCAGTTTCTAACAGCCTATCAATTTGACAGTTTCGAGGTTATTGTTAGGAAATTGTTTTTGGGGAACTAATCAAAACTAAGATTTAACAGCAGACTAAGCCCGTTGTCAAATGCTGCTGCGGCTGTTGTTAAATCTTAGTTTAGCCGGGGTACCGCGTACCTTGCTATAAATTTAAACACAGGTTAAATCTGCACATACGTGTAAAAGCTTTTGCACTTATCACTAATACGACGGCTCGGTGTTCGCTGTCCTTTGCATGAGCGTGAGAAAAAAGGACTAACTAACGAGAGTTCATTGTTTTTAACTAGTTACGCTATGTTTCCAGTTCCGCGTGTCCCCCCGAATGGTCCTCCTGGACTGTTCCAAGCTGCAGCTGGGGCGCGGCCGGCGTGACGACTCTGTGGCCGCCTTCCGCCGAAGACTCGAGGTCTTCCGGGAACTCAGCCTGCACATGCTCAAGACTTTAGACCAGGACCATCGACTAGTTATTGTAAGTAGATAATGGATACACCTGTTTTTAGGGTTCCGTAGTAAAGAAGGAACCCTTATAGTTTCGCCATGTCCGTCTGTCCGCGGCTTAGCTCAGAGACGGTTAGTACTAGAAAGCTGTAATTTGGCATATGTATACATTTTAATCATGCCGACAAAGTGGTAAAATAAAATCAAGAAAAATATTTTTTTTTAGGGTACCTCCCCTACACGTAAAGTGAGGATGTTTTTTCTTTCCTCATCTACCCCATGTTGTGGGGTATCGTTAGAAAGGTCTTTCAAAAATATTGTGAGTTTGTACAAACTGTTTATGGATTCAGGGATCCGTTTGCGAAATATTAAGCTTTTAACAGATTTTTTTTGTAGAGTTAAGTGTCCCCCCCCCCCTTCTAGCTAAATAGTTGTACTTGGACTTGAGAAAAAATTCACAGCAGTAGTATATATAACGAAATTAAAAGGAAAACTATCAGAGCTAAGTAGGCTCTACAGGTTAACGAGTAATAATCGACCAACTTATACATATTTGCGGTTTGAAAGACATGATTTCCCATACATTCCGTATGGGAGAACATGTTTTTCAACTACAATGTTAAGTTTGTTCTTGGGATAAATTTATCCCAACTACGGAACCCTTCATTGTGCGTGGTCCTACACGCACTTGGCCGGTTTTTTTTTCTAATATTGTTTCAGACCATTTCATAACGTTGGTTCAAAAATATATATTCTTTAAATCTAATATTACAAAGTGTATTCTCATGGCCATATTTTTTTTGCCGTTTTTTTCAATGCTGTAGAATTTGTGCATGATCATAATATGGCCGTTTCGCAATCAAAATTTTGAATATTTTCGCAACATACAAAAAATTAATTGGTATATATGTTTATACATATCTCCTTTAAGAATCCCAGAAGATAAATTCGTATGCACAGTGACTTAAACTCATGCTATTTCGGCCTTTATATTTTTGATCTTGTGTTGTGATATCTGCCTGTCCTTGACCTCGATCTCACCTGATGGAAAGCGATGGATGAGGTCTACGATGGAACGAGCGTGCCTAATAGATGCCTGATCACTCTTGCTTTGAAAGCTGACGGATTACATGTGGGTTTTATGTCCTTCTTTAATAAGAAGATCAATTAATGAGTTCCATTCTCAGGTGGACGGCGACACCGACACTCCTGAAGTGCAGACGGAGTTCACTCGCGTATTGCTGGAGGAGATGGAGAAGGCAGAAGCGCTGGCCGCCATACAGCAGCTGCCAGAACAAGTACCAGCACGCACAGGTACCGTCCAAGTCTACACGATTTCTCGTCAATAATCAGGCGAAATGTAGGAATGACATTTCGCGGCGGAAAAAATTATTGTTTTTTTTTCTCAGTTTAGCTGCCTGCTTATTTAAAAAACTTTTTTTAGGCAGTCGTATCAAGCGCGGATCCACCGTTGTGGGCACGGTGGGCATGCCCAAGCCCTTAATAGAGTTCGATAGTCTGATGTACACAGGACACACGCGTTGTGTGCCATATAACCTTACCAAAGCTTTCTTCCTAGCTAACGCACTAGGAAGTGGTGAAGGGTGGGCGTTTTGGGGGACTGTCTTATGTCAAAGTCAAAGTCAAACAATTGACTAACAATTAGGCACATGAAAGGCACTTATGAACGTCAATTTTACAAAAAATTGAATTGATTCTAGTCGCCCCTTCCAAAAGGTAGTTTTCGTATGGAGAAGAATGGGCAAGAAACTCCACCATTACTCTTTTAAAATGTTTTTACAATATTTTGTATAAATTAATTATATATGTGAAGGCGATGCATCTAGAATAAGATTACTTTAATACCACTATAGGTAAAAAATAATGAAAAATAAAGCAATTACTGATTATGTAATTTTGACGTTCGAAAAGTGCTGATTCTTAGCCTAGTTTGAATAAATTACTTTTGAATTTGAATTTTGAATTTACAGGAGACTGGGCAAAAGTGGTCTATAGACTTTTATATAGCAATAAATGGTTATGATATTTAATGTATCAATCGTGAGCGACTCCTAATCCAACCTGACCACAACCTTTTTAGAGGGTTGGATCCATTCCTGAGTCGTGTAAAAAAACTAAGAAATATAATATATTAAATTATAAATTATATAATAATAATAAAAACCTATAATAAAATAAAAAAACTGTGGAACTGTAATGCCTTGTCAAATTATTTTGGAATTTGGCAGTCTGACAAGAGGCGTATATCCACAAAGATTAATTCACAGTTTGAAGCAAATTAAGAAAAATACGATATTTAAGTGTACCTACTAGAATTATAGTTCGATTCTTCCTTCTACATATAACTTCAGAAGCATCCTGGAAGTGAACTTTGGATCAGACTTTATAACTAAATTGCAGCTTACTAAAAAATTAGGACTTACTACGCTTTGTACTGGGCAACTAGCTTAATTTTACTGACTCCTTGACAATTCACAAATGCCTTTAATTGAAATAAATGCTTTGAACTTCAGTTTGAGTTTTCTGTCTGTACTTCCAGACAACCCCAGCATGCAGCAGTTTGCATCAGCTGTGACACGTATGGGAGGTGGACTCGCCAACGGCCACGCGAACGGTGTGGTACCCAATGGAAACGTACATAATGGCGGTATCGGCAACGGGTTCATTGGAATGGCTGGAAATAAGGTAAATAATATAATATACGAGTATATATATCACCTTTCGAAGGTTACTGCATTTTGGTGTGATCAGGATAAATTGGTTCTGGAATTTAACGAGTAGTTAATTGGTGGAGGGATTGGATCCTAATACAATTTAGTAGTAAATAATCAGGATCCAGTCTGTCCCAGCGGTCTTAAAAAGGTGATGGGTGAAAAAGGTGGATAGACTGGATGCAGAGGTAGGAGGACAGGGAGTTGTGGCGTCGCCTGGGAGAGGCTTCTGTCCATCAGTCGACTGCGATAGGCTGAGTTGATGGTGTTGACTCAATAATTGAATGGTCTTTTAATTTATCTTCACCTTAACTAGAATTGGTAGGAAACGAACGTCGTTTGTATGGCTCCAATTTTTTTTTTTGTAAACAACCTGAAAGCTAAGCAGTTAGTGATGTAGCGCTTAAAGAGAAAGTTATTAATTTTCTAGCATAAAAAGGTTATCGTAATTGAAATGAGTTTTTAGATGAGATATTTTAATAATTTTTACTAATTTATTATTTTTAGTATCAGGTAATTTTTAAATAATTTGACTAGAAATGACATTTTACATTATTTTATTAATATTTGCATGCCATTATCTAAGGCAAACGTGATTTTCTGTTTTTTTATATATTTTGTTTTAACATTTAAGAACATATATCATTTATTTGGACACAGTTTGTGAAACACAAATTACAAGTTTCAATCTCTTTTAAGCTGACAATTTGTGTTGTATAATGTATGTATTGTACTTATATTTGCGAAAATAAACGATTAACTTATCATAAGTTTAATGAGCAATAAGATTTTTTCATAATGGGTACCTAATAGGTATGTTGAACTTTCCCATTCCACAAGTGAAATTAAGTAAAATGCCGAGAGAATGCAAAAACCAATTGAAATCCACCATATCCAATGCCGCCCATGGGCATGTGACCGCCCGTGTTTTTCTGAATATTCATAAATTTTCGAAAAAAATAAAAATAAAATATTTTTCTTTAAAAAATCTTTAATATTTTTCATGTTATTCAATAAAAAAATATGTTTTTCTATATCATAGGGGGATTTTATGGAAAAATCTGTATTTATTTAAAAAACACAAGTGTAAGGCTTGTGTTTTTTAAATAAATTTAGTTTTTTTTTAGAAAAGAATGTCTTCACCTCCATTTTTTTTCATAGTTGTCAAATTTTAATAAAGTATGTTAGCTATTCCGATAAAATAACTCATTAGCTTTTAGAAATAATAAACAATCTAAATTGAGCTAATAACAGCGGAGATATCTTAATCGATATCTTCGTTAATTTTCGAAAAAAAAAACATGAATATTCAGAAAAATACGGGCGGTCACATGCCCAGTGTGTTGTATTTACACTTCCAGATCTTAATTCTTATTCTGGTTGCAGGTGAAACCAATGCTGAACAACGTATCAAAAATCCCGACAGTGTCACAGATGACGCATGACGACGTGCGCGCCCTCTATGAGCAGAGCTCGGGAGAGATCACTATGAACACTCACATTTAGGCCCGCGCCAACGTTTATCTTAGACCGGGCCGAGAGAAACATTATGTTACTTACAGCAACGAAAGCCAAACGATGCGCCGGGTGTGCATCGCCCGTGCTTCGGATCCGGCGTGTTCTAGGACAAATAATAATTAGTCCTTAAAACAAACCAAATTCATCATGGCGCCTAAAAGCAGCAACCTGCGTTCGAATTTCGTAACACACTAACACAACTTCAACCACAAGCCAAAGGATTTAGAAGGAAATTGCTGATCCATTGCTTTATATCGGGTGTAAAAACACCCTTAACGAAGCCGAGAGTCTTTTGTTCTACCCGATATTATGTTTTTTCTTTTGTACTGCACCATACCTGAAACCTTCTGGTTACAAAGTTCCAACTTTGATTGATGTTTCTTTACGAAAACAATTTTTAAATGTTATCACTTAACTCTAAATACTTCTACGATTGCTGTACAATGTTTTGCGTGCGTTACATTGCGCACTTCTTCTTTCTGTTTCGCGTGGATGGTGTCAGTTTTTTTTCCGCCATGGGGCTCTGACTTGGCTTCACATGCCGTCGAGAAATATATCTTAGGCATCATTTGCACACTAGCGTAACAGCGAATTGTCACACCAAGAATATATGTCGTTTTCCAGCGATACTTTTGCTACTTAGATTGATGTCCAGAATACATAGATGACGGATTCGTGAGGGTCTTTTTACACTCTGGATTTTTGAAAAATGTATAGCTGATCGACAACGTAAATAACGCCATGAATGTTGTTGAATTGTCAAAATGAAAGGCATTGTCATTGTAAGTGTGTTACGCAATGGGCTAGTTGACAGTTTTTGAGAAAGGAATTAGTAATGATCCTTGTGAATTATTTTCCCCAAAATATGACTGAATACTACTAATTTAGTAGATTAATAATGAACATTGCGCAAAAGAGAGACTCCAATCAGTTCAGTGTTGTTCTTTTCAAGACCATTCCTTTCGTACGTCTATTGGTAATGCAGAAGAAACTTTATATCTGATGCCTAAAGTTTGTTTCTATTTACAACTTGAAACAGTCGTCTGTAATATGTAACGTGTCGCACTCTGATTCGCGTTCAATATCACATGAACAATGGATTTTTTTACGTAATTATTTCTCAAAAATATTAATTACTCAGGTAGCGAATCTAAATTCATTTACAAAATTAAGTTGATTTTCGATATTTTTAGCTCAGAACCATTCCACAGTCTGTTTTTTATTTTTTTTATCTCAGAGATGAAATTGACGGCAAATGTCAACTAAAAATAATGTGGCCAGCTTCTTATCGTAGTGTTGTTCCGATGATTCCGGTTTTTTTATCTTAAAGTGTTTTTAATTTTGTCAAATTTCTAACATTTGAATTTGTATTATTCATGTTACTAATGCGTGACACACAATTATCCAAACAATAATATACGTATTTTTAGATATTTTGGCCGTCGCCGTACTTTGAACCTAACCTGTCTATGACCAGCACCTGCCAATGTAGACCGGTATTTAGCAAAACTTTTTCTTGAAGATCGATTAGCATACCGTACCTACTATTATAACTACGAAAAACCGTATGTTACGGAAAAAATCCGATTGTGGTACAAAACTATTTAAAAACTGCCAAAAACAGGTAACACTGGAAATATCAATTTAGTCTCCGAGATTAAAAAACAGATTTTACAATACAAAATTCCTATGGTATTTTCTAACTGTCAACTAGCCTTAAAACCACGCTTGGCTGACAAAGTTGAATTATCAGCTTTTTCAAATATGGTGTACCTACTTTTTTGTAACTTAAATCAAAGGAACTCTCAAATGCAAGCTGTTTCTGTTCTTTTCTGAGCACATCTCAGCTGATTGGTTATATTACGGATATCATTCGCAATCGCTTTCATTTAGACGGTCCAAATAAAACAAAATATTGTAATGTATATTTCTTGGATGTCGACAACTAAAATAATTGCAATTTTGAGTGATCTACGCGATGAGGTTGCGGGTCGAGACGCGTTTCGCCGAAGATTTTTGACTGGGAATGGGTACTGTAGTGTTTTTGCACTACACTCCTTATTTGAAGAAACTTTTAAAAAAGAACAAAAAATAATAAACGGACTTAAAACTATCTTTAAATTAATACTAAATATAGGTTCTTCTAAAGTTACAGCTAACTAAAAATATGTTGTAGTTTTAAGTTTAGTGAAAACTAAGAACTGTAACACCGAAGAAACTGTACCAAAACTACAATTTAGTTGTTACAAACAGTGCTAACTATTGGTATATAATATCAATAATAATGATGGACTCTCTAAGAGCAGTGAAAGTGCCGAATAAGCTAGATTTAGATATTAAAATTAAATATCATACAAAAAAACTGGGATATCTTTTTAGAATTAAATAATATAATTTGTATGTTGTAAGCAAAATTTCAATCGAATTAAAATATTAACTTGACTCGACTATGTTTGATTTAGTCGATCGAATAGACAAATTTGTGAGATACACTTTAGAATTATGTTAATCTGAATAATTATTTAATTCATTTAATTGTTTACTGTGGTAACATCAAAAATAAAAACACCGACTAAATACTGTGTGATTAATTGGTGATCTAAATATTTAGTCAGTTTCATAATTGAAAACTAAAAAACATGTCTTATGTCGACAAATCAAATGTTGTCGTAGTCGGCACAAATATACGTATGAGGTATAAAACACGTTTACTATACTTAATATATTTTATATCCAATATTTTGTAAAAACGACGCACACACAAAAATTGTAAGAAGTGCCTTAGTTTAAGACGTGTAGCTATTTTTAGAACTATTTAAAAAAATCTTACTGTAGGACTAAAAATTATTTGAATAGTTTTAAGTTACATTTTTGGGTCTACCAATAACGGTTTTCTGAAATGAGATTCACTAGGTAGCAGCACTGAGACGAGGTCTGGGCATCTGTCAAAAATGACAAAGCGCCTATATTTTTCTTTAGTTGTGACTGAATGATGAACGAATGAATGAAACGAACAATGAACATCATCATATATTTTATATTCATAGTCGAAATGGAAGACCTCTTGTCAAAGTGGCGCCAACTGGTGGCATAAATTTTCATGAAAACCCTTATTGTCAAAGTCGAATAAGACAAAGACCAATATAGATATTATTTTAAATATAATTATAACAACTTTAGTTTATTTTCATTTTTAGTTTATCTCCAATAATATTTTTAAGACATTTGTTCGAAAATCAGAAAGCTCATTCCCGAATTTTTTTAAGGTGAATCGAGGCGATATTGATGTGTAAAAATGGACACTAATTCAAATCAAAATTCGATAAGATTGAACCACGAAGATATCGGAAGTGAACTTGCTTATTTTTAATTTAGCGTGCATCACTCACACACATACAAAATTAGTTTTAGTTAGTCATAAACTTAGTTAGACTAAGTCACGTAGTTGTATCACAAAAGGGGCCAATTTAGATTTAGTCAACTAGAAAAATATTTAGAATATAATATTTATTGTAGATGGTTAATATTTTCACTCAAAATCTTATCATGCACTTTTATATTATGACGTATATCGTACCTAATGATAGTTTTTTAAATCCTTTCGAAAGGCCCGCAAAAAACAAACTATAAAATGTCATATTACTTTTTGAAATTAATTTGTAAAATACCTATGTTTAAGCTGGGCATGGCTGTGTTAAAATGATAGACGTGTAAGTAGGTATTATATTTATAAAAAACAAAATACTTTTGGTAAATTGCATCTAACACCGAAATAAAATGCGCACATTATTTCTCGATTTAATTTAGTAAGTACAGTATGCTACAAAAATATATAAACAATTCTAGGAAGGATAAATAAAACAATGTTTTAAATTCACAAATCCAGTAGAGGGTCCTTTTATTATACGCAGCCTATGTTAACACTAATTACAATTCACTTTTTAGTTTTGTTACGTGCATTCTTGCTTTTGTAGCTGACTTTCATAAAGTATCCATAATTTGTAAGTGCCTAACGAAGATTTTTTTTTAAGTATCTTTACTATTAGGTACTGGGGCCTGGCAAAAAAGTATCGAATCATTTTATTTGCGAAGCTCAAGATATGCTGGACGGCGCTGACCTTAGGTATATAATGGACCAGTTAAAAAAAATCTAGTGAATTACTTGAATTTTCTTACGATTTAATCATTTACTCTTATCAAAATATACACGTGTATCTAGATTAGTCTGTGACCTTTATGATCTTAATTACACACATGTCAGATCTGATATGTGTGAGTATGTTTTTCGCACGATTTTTTATTTTTAGAAATTGCGCGAAAGAAACAGCTGAATAATTGTAGATCTTTGTGTAAGCTCACAAAATATGTGACTCTATTTAATTTTAACACCATATATCGTCAGCGCCACCTAGAATATTAATTAATATAAAGAAGATTAATATGAATTTATTACATAACGTTAATTTATTTAATTAACAGAACACATATGTGTTATTAGAGGTATTATTTACCATCAAGAAATACATGAGCACACTTTTGTAAAATTGTGTTTTATTTCTTTAGAAAAATAAATATAAATAAATAACAGTTTGCCAGACTGGACCTAGGTATCAAACCCATTACCTCAGGCTCAGCTGTCGCTCTTACGACCAATAGAAACGAGGACTTTAATTAAAACGAAACCCTCGATAGATGGCGTTGGGGTCGAATTAAAAGACGCTATGGTTTCATTCACAACGAGAGGATAAGAATGCTCTCTGGATTTCGTATTAAAAGGTTTATTAGGAATACAGAGAAAATTTTGTGGAAGTATTGGATTGGTAATTAATCAGACACGATAGATAAATACAGAAGAACATACTAGTGATGGGTAACTCATCATTTTTATATGAGGTTGAGGGATTACCTCATTTTACCTCGCGAGGTCCTCAAGAGGTACCCCTCATTTGAGGCGAGGAGTCGTACGTCGATGTATTCACCTCACGAGCCGAACTCATTCTGTATATTCTGTACAATTATGAAAGTCGGTTCATTCACTCACTAAGCTCACGCAATACTCACTCGCGAGTACTCGCGTCAATAATGTCAATGTCAATTTTTAATTGAGGACGAGTGAACGAGTGAGTCGGTTCAATGTTGAAATTCGAGTAACTCTTTCAATTTGCGATCACGAGTACCTCAAATGAGGCACCTCATGAGTGAGGGACACATCTCTAGAACATACTTACCTATTGTTAATTTAATAAACTATTTATTTCCTTGACGATACAGCAAAATTGTACCACAGCTCTTATGATAAGTTTGTTATCACCATTACAGAAGACAAAAACAAAAGGAGCAAAGTTAAAAATAAAAAGAGCAACAACAAATAATATTACAGATGAACATATATACATTCATAGCCTGTTAAAAAAAACATAACCTTCCTTTGGTTTTGCCATTATCGGGTTAAAAAAATACAACTGTTTACAAATGAATTTCTTCTTACACAACTGCAAAAGTGCTTATGACGACCAATTTACAAACGTTGCAAAGGTGAACTTTGTACAGATTTTTTATAGCAAATCTGACAAAAAATCACAGTAGACTTGGCCTACTAATCACTGATCTGAGTTGAAAGGCAACATGACACATCTACCCGATTTGATGATTATGAATATTTATAGCAAATCTGACGAAAAATCACAGTAGACTTGGCCCACTAATCACTGATCTGAGTTGAAAGGCAACATAACACATCTACCCGCTAGCGAAAACTTGGACACCGAACTGAATTGTGTAACCCGATTACCGATGAATATCGGGTTGGATTAAAAAATTACAGTCTGGAGGAATACATATCTATTCATTAATAAAATATATGACACCTGCTTTGAAGGCCACCTCTAGAAGGACGAAGTATGAAGGTATTGATTTGTAAAGTACCGACACTACTTGGTACCATCGGTCGATGTTAACGTAAAAATGCCTAAATAATTAATACCAAAGTTCAGAAGGCCGACATTCCTAGGTTAGGGCAGCCTGCAGCCCGCCATGCTGAAAACGTTTCCCGCCACGGCTGAAGTTTCCCGCGCTGTCAGAGGTCGATTATTAGCATTTGGCACAGTTTCCATGCCCTTGACCGACCACGAGCCCGCAGTTGGTCCGCATTGCTCGCGGCGTACGAACGTGTATCGTTCCTATTTTTATATCTTACGGATTACGCGCCGCTTTTAAATTAAAATGGTGAGTTTTATTACTTAAGTCGTAATTAATATAATTGAAGCGGCTATTCAGGGTGTTCGTGTTTGTTGACGGGTTGTTAGCTGGTGTTGGTTACCATTTTGTAATCCGAGGTCGATTTTCAGAGATTTCAGCTGGTTTTCAGTCAGTGTTACGTCACTATCGGCATAAGAATAGAAAGCGGTTATCACGAGATGTTTGTTTGCCGAAATAGTTTCTTAAAATGAGTAGCTAGATAGGTATTTAAAATCTTAGGTAGATGTATTCAAGAATACATTCGATCTAGACTGATTTGATTTATTGTTTGTAATGCAGGCAAAGTTTTAGTAGTAAAGTCGATGTCACTCTTCAGTCATCACTGCATTATGAATAATTTGAGGAAAGTTTATTAAAAACCTAAATATAATATTGACAACTCATTTTGATAAATGCGGAAAAAAATAATCCAGTCAGAGTATTATTTACTTTATGAATTTATGATTATTAACTACAAATATGGTGAAGGAAAACATCGTGAGGAAGCCGGCATGTCCTAGAACCAAAAATTCGAAGACTTGTGACATCTACCAACCCGCACTGGGCCTCCGTGGTAGATTATAGTCCACTTCCTCTCGAAGAGAGGAGGCCTGCGTCCCAACAGTGGGAACATTATAGGATAATATTGATGATTATGAATATCTACTTTTTACATGGACACAGCAATATGATTACTAGGGGATAGGCACTGTTGCATGGTCTTTAAGCTAATCGATTTGATAAAGATGTAGATATTGCAGTCTATGTCATTAAACTCGTTACTAGAGCACAGCAAATGGGCAAAGGCATCTGATATTGAGCCTATATAGCCACATAATGTCCCTGATTACACAGCATTGTACTACTGCAGTAAAATGTGTTACATAAATAAGAGTAGTCAAGCGACATTTAGAAATGAATAAATTTATGCGAGAAACACGATTTCATGCGGTTTCGTAATATTCTAGACTAAAGAAACATTGTTTTTAAGATTTATATGAGAGTGAGAATTAAATTGGTAGTTTCTGAGAAATGTACATTTATTTCCTTATTTATTAATAGGTTAGCCTACAATTGTTTACACATTTCATTTCATGTAAAAGTAAGTGCAACAATTACTTACAGGCTAACACCACATGCACATAATAACATTTTTATTACTGCCATTACTGCAATTAATTGAGAATTATAGCTGATTAAAAATAATGTAAGAAAAAGCATACATCTAGCAATACAACACAAATCAAGAATCGAATTAAATTCATTTAAAAAGAGAAAAAATATATATTATATAGATCGGTAATAGATTGGCAGATAAATAATTAGAAGAAAAATATATTGATAATAGACCAATGTACGTACATTGATCTATTATCAATATATTTTTCTCACAAGTGCTTTTATTACAGTAATTACGAGCAGTTTTTTAGTATAGTCTGACAGATGACTTGACAACTATAAAAGCGTTCTTCGATAAGTTACAGATATATGGGTTTTTATTATAAACTTTGCATAAAGTTAAGTAACGTTCAAACGTCAAAAATGTATTTTGCTTGATTTACTCGTAAATAAATAATTCCTCTTTTCTCTCTTTGCTATTAAAAATACTTTTGATGCTTCGTAAGTAGGTACAGTAACCATTTATTTTGTATGCTGTACTAAAAATAAACTTACCCATAAAAGTAAAATAGTATCAAATCCTAAGATTCAATAAAACACTCCTATTCAATCTTAAGGGTATTTTCCATTTTAAGGGACCCTTTGGGTACGGAACCCTATTACTAAACCTCCGCTGTCCGTCTGTCTGTCAGCGGGCTGTATCTCATGAATCCTAATGAGTAGACAGTTGAAATTTTCACAGATTGTGGATTTCTATAGCCGCTATAATAATAAAAATGACTTAATAATTAAAGGCCGATTACTTAAAAAATGGGGACACCCATATAAGAAACCAGTTTTTTCGGCGTTTTTTTGGTAAATATTGTACGGTGGTATACGGAACCCTTCGTGTGCAAGTCCGACTCGCACTTGGCCGGATGGATCATTGCCAACAATAGATTTTATTTTATCTATAAACACTTATTTTCTATAACAGAGTGACCTCCGTTACCCTCTCAGACAGTCACTGTAGTAACGTATCAGGGACCCCATGTAGGCATTTATGGTGTAATATAGTTTATTACATCCCAGGTTCCCCCTTATTCAAAGAGTAGGTAGGTTAGTTAAATGAACTTTCTTTTTTTTTTTTTTAAAACCTTGCCCCACACTAAAAATTTCTTCCTGTATCGTGGGTGCGTTTACAAACATAGAAACTCACATACACTAACACCCAGACCCGGAACAACTACTTGCAGATCATACAAATATTTGTTCCGTGCGGGGATCGAACCCGCGACACGTTACGCAGCAGTCGATCGCTCAGCCACTGCGCCAATCGTGTGTTGCGATTCGTCTGTTGAAAGGAACGATATTAGAGATAGACTAGAAATTATCCAACGGATATTAAGAACGTACTACTGGGGGTAAAAGTATCCCATGTCCTAAACCGGCACTCTAATTGCGTTACACACGATCAATCACAATCTGTTGCATTTTGACAGTTCAACAACATTCATTGCGTTATTTACGTTCCTGAGCTGACAAACTGTCCGTCTGTCTGATGTGATGCTGAGTGTGAAGCCGACCTGTACCCTTTTTTTTTTTTGAGGGTGCTGTATTATCAAATAACTTCTCCCGCTCTGGGCGGAGCGGGAGGGCGTGTCAGACTTTTACTGACTAAAACCCACCCATGTTCCTTCCGTTGCCTGTGTGCCGGGGCTGCGATATCCCTTTCGGACAAACTCGCAACCCTGGCAGGCATTGGACATCTCTATGAGGCGCGCGTGGAACACAACGCGCCGTCGACCCGGGCCTGGTCCTAATCGGACGGCGAGCTAAGCCAACCTGTAGCCTAATAACGTAATACACGATCAATCAGAATCTGAATCGTTTTGAAACAGACGGCTAATCCATTGCTTCATTAGTTTGAAAAAAATATCTGCTCAATAACGTATAAAACGCAATGAATGTTGTTGAACTGTCAAAATTGTTCAGATTCGTCGTAATCGTTTACGAAAATGTGTTGCATAATTAGGGTACTGTACCCTAGCAGACAATTCAACAGATCCTATGCTATCCTATGAAGTGTCCTTATTGAAAGAGGCCTTTAATAGCATCAGTAGCTATTAAAGGCCTCTTCCAATGGACACTTCACTGGGCAAGCGAGCTGATGACCGCTATACACTCGTCATAGCAATTGTTTTGCACGAATCTAGTTTATATTCATACATTGTAAACACGCATATGTATGACGATAAGATCGATGCAACAATTAGAGCAGAACAAGATAAACTCGGACACGAAGAAATGTGGCGTGGTGCATACCATGGTGTTCTGGGGACTATTTAATAAAACCGACAGGTGACAGGCGACCCTGCCAGGGTTGCGAGCCCTGCCAGGGTTGCGAGTCCTGCCAGGGTTGCGAGTTTGTCTGAAAGGGATATCGCGGCCCCGGCACACAGGCAACGGAAGGAACACGGGTGGGTTTTAGTCAGTAAAAGTCTGATACGCCCTCCCGCTCCACCCAGAGCGGGAGAAGTTATTTGCTAATAAACCACAAAAAAAAAAAAAGTGGCTGGCGACAATTTGACAACTTTAGCTTCTTTCATACATTTTCCGCTTTATTAAACAGCAACTGTCATAAAAAAATTAAATTGTCTTTTTTTTCTACAAATAAAATTTAAAAAAATCGCGCGTATCTTCTCCTTTGTCATTTAGGGCCCTGGTACGTAAGGTACACTTGTTTGGGGGACCCGTCTGGTTCGGCCGTGTTTGTCGAACAACACATATGAGCTGAAGCAGTTACTACACGTAATAATACTTCTTTTATTCGGCTCGTGACGATCGGAAAGCTCCGTTTGGCTATCTACACTCGCTGAATCATGTTTGGGTCGGTTCGGCAAACTTCGAGCTAAGCCGAGCTTTTTTTTTCCGAATATAATATCTACATAGTCGATTTCGCCGCACGGTTATGCCGACCAGCTTATGAGATCTATAACATCACAAAGACGTTTTTTTTTAAAGAAGCCGCCATTCTTTGGAGTCAAATAACTAGTTTTGTTAATAAATGAACAAATAGACTTTCTCAGATGGCGTTTAGCTCTCAGAAAGTTCCAACTTAAAATGTGAATGTGGTATTGAATTAGAAACCATGACCCATCTCACATCTTGACCTGCACTCGGAAGGAACTGACGTTAACACTATCCGGACTAACATTATGATGATAGGTACTTGCCACGTATGCAGGCGGACAATAGGCAAAACAAAACGCTATCAATATCAACCACAAAATTGTTGCGGATAACTACAACGACAAAACTGTGGCTCTGAAAACTGTGATGCACTTGTAGCGGCATCTACATCGCTACATGCGAACTACGCATCAAAGACCTGACGTCACACAACATCCTGACGTCACACAAATCCTGCATCGCGCAATTAGAGTTTACCGCGCGATAAACATATATACAAGCTTCCCGACTTCAACCTTTGGGCAGTTGCCCGCCAGACATCACACCCGTCTGGTCGGAGGATCCTCCCTTTTCTATGGTGGATGAGTGAACTATACACCCTGTTCCTCATACCCCCAAATTGGTGACCCCGAACATGAACGTCAACGCAGCCTTCGTGCAACTACTTCAGCGTGACGTCATCATCATCATCACTCCCGCAAGCTTTCGTGAGGCGAGTCACACAGCCAGTCAGCACCCACGGCTACAACGGGTATCCTGACCACCAGCATGCAGCGAACGTGCATTCCTGGTCATCACCCTCAGCCACAACCCGCCGCTGTACCACATCCGACCCAATGGATGAAGACGCAGCGCCACCCCGACTCACTGGGGAATCACCGCAGACAGTTCCGACTCACCGCGAACTATGCGGCACCCGGTTCCGACTCACTGGAACCACAGCTGGCACTGTGAAGCATCGCAAGATTCAAGACTCAGCCCACTATCGACCTCCGGTCTCCGGAGGGGAGTGATGTAGCGGCATCTACATCGCTACATGCGAACTACGCATCAAAGACCTGACGTCACACAACATCCTGACGTCACACAAATCCTGCATCGCGCAATTAGAGTTTACCGCGCGATAAACATATATACAAGCTTCCCGACTTCAACCTCTGGGCAGTTGCCCGCCAGACATCACACCCGTCTGGTCGGAGGATCCTCCCTTTTCTATGGTGGATGAGTGAACTATACACCCTGTTCCTCATACCCCTAAACACTTCTCTGCGGCTCCAAAGTGGTTTGAATGTGTGGTATACAAGGCGTGTGAGTTAAGCCTATAGTTATTGCAAGTATCCTAATAATTATTTTTCAAGAATGAATAAAGTGATTATCAATCTATTTGGCTGTTACAAAAGTGTATCTAATCAAACTCAAACTCAAAGCATTTATTTCAATTAAACCTTACAGGCACTTTTCAATTGTCAAGGAGTCGAGTCGGTCAGTCAGAAAGATGAACCTGGATGTCCATTCCAAAGCGTAGTAGGTTCCCATGGCGAAGAACGAGCAAGAAACTCCAATTAGGAAGCCCATGTAGGTATAGCTGTGGCTATAACAATAACCCACGGTTATCTATGATGATAAAAATGACGTGAAAACAATAACAATTAAATAAATAAAAGTCTCACGGGTCATTAAAATCTAGCTCCTAATGAGTGACGAGTGTTTATCAACTCCAAGAGCAACAACTCAACTAATGTACATGATGGCATATATGAATTTGGCAAATACTCAGATTCAGTCGAGGTCAATGTTTCAATGACAATGGAAGAGGACATTGAATTAGTATTTCTTTTAGTGAAATAGAAGAACAAGTTGATAATAATTATATGGATATGACCATATTTAATACAGAAGATGATGATGATAATATTTATGGGCCCATTAGAGAAAGGCACAAGGACTGATCGGAAAAAAATCGTTGAATTGAAAACCTTCTTATCTACTTACATCAATATCTTCCCAGTTCTACAAGACTAATATCAATTACTTTTGGAACATATCGAACTGGATACGGAGTTATTTGGATAGCCAAGGTTACTTATTACAACAAACCTCACCTGCCCTGCGCGTGGTGAAACAAAAAGAAATAGCACAAGATAAATCGTTAGCTATTCGAAACTTGGAATATGAAAATAACGAAGAAATCTAACAGATCGGTCATAAATAAACAAAACTGATGAGCGTTGTGTGTAGAAATATTTATAGCAATAGCTTCTTCTATTATACATTCTTTAGCTTTTCAAAGAGTCAATGTTTCATTATTTCTACATATGATGCGTCTATATCTTAATTTGTTTCATCGTCTTAGCTTTTATCAACTCACTTTTAGTTGATTTCAAGAAAGTCGTACGCTTCCTGTGTATGTATTCTGCCAAAAACATATTTGGTTTTCAAATCAAATTCATTCTAATATATATATGTATATAAATTCAGCAGCTATGATTAAGTGGACTCAAAATTCTAACAGTTTTAGCACCAAATATTTCGTACTATAAATACCAAATTGTTCTCTAATACAGTTGTAAGAGAAATTTTATCCATGGCTTTTAATATCACCAATCTACATATATGAACAAACATCAATGCAACACGTGAAACATTCAGTAGCCAAACGTGGGTGTGAAAACACATCTTCTATATCATAGACTATTGCTATATGAGCATTAGACGCATTTCTCCAAAATAATCCAGTGTGAGAATACCCGTAGTGTCTGCCGGTTGGCGGGAATTTGGCAGGCTATCCACAAACCTTGTTTATTTTAAGGAAAACGGAAAATTTTCTTACGACAGAATCTTTGAAGGCCAACAGATTTTAATGCGGAGTAGATAGTAGAAAAGCATCATTCTTTTAGAGATTTGATAAACAAAATAGTTGTAGAGACAGACAAACTAGTGGTTATATAGTGAATAGTGGGAAATATTCTGAAGATTTGGAATGAAAGTCCAGTTAAGCGAAAGTTATGATGCGAAATTACGATTTGTATCTGTAGTGGTGTTCGCCTTTTGGATGGACGTGAAGAGATTTGATTTTAAGGAGAGAGATTTCAATATCGGAAATCAGGTATTTATTGGAATTATGTTAATCGTTATTTCATATCAAACTAATCAAGTTAACTTTTCGTAATTCACGATGCACACTCATCTCTATTAAAAAAAAACAGTTTGTTGGTAAGCGGCTTTCATCTCAATGATCTGATTTGGTTACTTTTTGTTGTAAAATGTTCGAAATAGGCCGAATTAGGTTTTTATGGAAAATTTTCAAATTCGGGATAAACTGAAAGTACTTTTTTGCATAGGAATTGAGGACAGGATAACGTCTGTCGGTGCAGCTAGTCATATTATATTTACCAAAAGGTCTAACACTCTAACCTGTATACCTACGCGTTCGTCTATCAAAGAAAAAACATTTAAAACATCATGTATTAATTCAGATGGAGAATAGTTATTTATGCTATAAGTGCGGAAATCATCTTACGCACGTGTATCATACAACGTTTTACTATGCATTGTGCAAGAAAAAAAAAAAAAAAACGAGCGAGCCTTACGGCAGTCGCCTGTGATGTGTAACATCTAGCATACAACGACTTCGACTTCGACTTCGACTTCGACTTTGACTTTGACTTTGACGTTGACTTTGACTTAGACTTTTACTTTGAATTTGATTTTGACTTTGACTTTGACTTTGACTTTGACTTTGACTTTGACTTTGACTTTGACTTTTTGATTTTGACCATCGTCATAATCATCGCCATCGTCATCATAATCATCTGATTTGTAAATACTAATTTGTGAAAAACTTTTCTCAAATAATAAAATCTCTGAGACGAGACGGGCTGACGACGACGGCCTCAAAAAAATAGGAAAGTAAAAATCACTAGTGAAAAAAGTGACACTTTCCGCAGAAATTGACTGCTTGGAAAACGCTCTTTTCGAGCAAATGCATTGTAAAGGTCTTTTCGCGGTCTATAGTTTATTGCTTCTTGAGACCAAAATTGTGCTGTCTTACTGCTAAGTAAACATAACTCTTGTCCCCAATTTATTTAAGATCGTTCAGAATGTACGTAACCGTTCGTTATTTCATACATATACAGAGGAGCTCGTGGCTAAATAATAACGGCCATACGGGTCGATGTCGATCAAAGGCTATTTATTCTACGCTGGCCGAGGTCGGTCCGTGGATGGATTACCATCCATTACATATCGAGACCTTTCTATGCCTCGGAAAGCATGTTAAACCGTTACTCCCGGCTGTCATTTCTAGTTCTTTGACAGTCGTTACGGATATTCAGAAGCCCGAATATCTGACAACCAGTCTTCCAGAGGTCAGTCGCTCCATATAAAATACTGTCGGTCGATTCTGTAAAAATATTAACATGAAGCTTAGGTGAAGTGAGCGTGAAGTGAGCTGTCACTGCCACAGAATCGACCGGCAGGATGCGAGGGATTAACACTATTGACAGCTCACTTCACGCTCACTTCACCTAAGTTTCACGGTGATATTTTTACAGAATCGAACGGTGGTATTCAGCTGTATCCTGTTAGACTGGAAGCCGACCCCAACATATTTGGAAAAAGGCTGGGCAGATAACGTATATCTATCAGCAGTCATCTCAGTTCCTTTCTGGTCATATCGGGTAGTCCGTCATTGTTTATCCTATACTATTAAATTAACAATATTTGTATATACGAGTATATATATTTAAATTTTTAATCACGTTCTCGAAAACGTCTCTAACGATTTCGTTGAAAGTTCAAAGGGCTTCACGGGGGCGAAAATTCGATCTAGCTAGGTGTCATATCTGGGAAAATTCGTTTTCTCCGTAATTTCACCCGAGCAGAGCTCGGTCTCCCAAAGTTAAGAACAAGATGGCTACCTTAGAATAATGACATGGCAGCATGGAATTAGTAAGTACTTACTATCGGAATTAGTATGTAGTAAAGA
Source organism: Agrochola lota (assembly GCA_947364205.1). NCBI lineage: Eukaryota > Metazoa > Arthropoda > Insecta > Lepidoptera > Noctuidae > Agrochola > Agrochola lota. The sequence goes on along the minus strand of OX376225.1, from coordinate 2,808,125 downwards.
TAAAATTAGTATAAACTATCCCATACTATTAAATGAGCATTCCCTATTTTCACCCGAGCAGAGGTCGGTCGACCAGGTACTCATAATGCTATCTTCACTAGAGTCATTTCTCGGATCAATGTCGTTATATTCTGCAAGTTATATCTCGCTATCCATAAATTCGAACTGCCTGCTTGTTTTGATTCTATCTTCACTTGCTTCTATTATTCTTTTCTTTTTTTTTTCTTTTTTACGAGCATTGATTGACGTAGTAAGGTTCAATGACGATAACGTCAATGCCAAAGATTTAAACTCTTCATTTAAGTCAAAAATAAGAGCATTTAAAAATAATAATAAAGACATAAACAATTTTAGCGTAACGAACTGTCATCGTTAAAGACAGGTCTCAGTTCCGCTCGTTACGCGCGACATTGTCTGCATGCCCGTCGCGACGCAACTACAGAACGGTCACTGTCAATGGTACGGTTGAAAATAGAACTGTCTTGTCAACGGACAGTGATGCTGAGTGTCGATAAGGAAGCTGGCATATTTATATACGTAGGTAGAAAATTATGTTTTCAACTTATTTTATTAAAAAAAGAGGTACAGTCTGTTACTGATAATTATGTTGGTAGATAGTTTCAAACAATAAGCATTATGATTTTATGGTCCATAAATCTATAGGGCTTTAATCATACCTAAGAAGACAAAAAGAACTGCCAAAGTGCCTCGTTGGTTTTAGTGGTCGCAAGCGCTATTGCTGATCATTAGGTATTGGGTTCGATTCCCAGGTCGGGGAAAGTGTTATTGGGTTTTTCCATCTGGAATTTCGTAGTAGCAGCCCCGAGTCTGGATTTGTGCCCAGTTGCTCATCCCCTATTACATGGGACTTAAACATAACTGGTGAAATGGGGGGTCTACTATAGGTACACCTCTGTCTAACCCTTCCGGGATTACAGGCGTGATGTTATGTTATGTATTGTTATATTATGTAATTTAATGTTATGTTAATTACATAACATCACATCACATTTACAAAATAAAAGGACTGTTGTATTTTTTTTATTAATATTACAGTTATTAAAAAATTACAACAGTCTTGTCTTAGTCAGTTTTATTTTACCAATTGTTACTGTCACTCAGCGACGGGACCTTAGCACCTTGTGAAACTATGATCTCTGAAACCATTTACCACCTAAATATATCACTCAGTCCCCCTCGCATGAGTAATAGTCACTGATCGAATTATTTAGAGTGTCAACATCTGTCTTCAACATTTAGAGTGTACCTACCAACTCTAACGATGACCTTAAAAGGATAGATACAGTCATCTATGCAGGCAGGCATTTAAATACTTTACACTTGCGCAAAGTTCAAAAACAAATTTCTTGTGAAATAGCCATGTTGAGAAAAGCCCTATTTCATAATAGTCATTATCTGCCGAGGTTTTTAAAAGCTTTTATTTAATTTGCAATGTATGTGTGTATGTTTGTTCTGGTGGAATCTTGCTACTCAATTTTGAAGCAGATATCTTCAACCCATTGAACTGAAATTTTGTATACACGTTTAGTTTGGATGACAATACACGATAAGCTGTGTGACGTCATTCTAAATCCAATATGGCGGAACATCCAAGATGGCGGAATAGTTATTTTTAATGCATTTCTACAATATGGGTATCAAATGAAAGGGCTTGTTGAGAGTAGCTCGAAAAATAATTTGACGTCATTCTAAATCCAATATGGCGGAACATCCAAGATGGCGGAATAGTTATTTTTTATACACTTCTGCAATATGGGTATCAAATGAAAGGGCTTGCCGAGAATAATTAGATAAATATTCTGACATCACTCTTAATTCAATATGGCGGACTTTTGAAGTTTTGTATGCTTTCCTATAGTATGGGTATTAAATGAAAGGGTTCCCCGAGAACAAAAATGCAGGTTAATAACTAAAAAGAAAAAATAAATTAAAAGCAAAAATACCTTTTTTTTTAGTTTTTATTTAAATACTCTAAAACAACTTTTTAGAAACTTAACTTTTTTTAAATTATTTTGCTTTTAATTTTTCTCAATTACTTTATGGCCGGCTTCCAGTCTAACGGGATGCAGCTGAATACCAGTATGTTACATGAAACGACTACCTATCTGACCTCCACAACCCAGTTACTGGGTAATCCGATACCCCTTGGTAAGACTGGTTGTCAGACTTTCCGGCTTCTGACTACCTGTAACTACCAATGTACCTACGGTAAAGGTAACAAATAGAGAAATTGGAAATTAGAAGTGTCAACGCAACACTGTGCGTTGACACTTCTAATTTCCAATTTCACTTTTTTTTTTTGTTCTCTAGCAAGCATGTCAACTTTCGAGTTCGAATTGTGAGTTTGTTTTCTCGAGAAGACGATATATAATATTATTCTTTTAAAAATCTCATATTTATATGTGGTATAACTGTACCATTTCCATTCTTTAGTTTTTAGGACCATTTGCTCATAGGACGATTTGCTAATAAGACATTTTGCTAAGTGTCGTTTTGATTATGGGTCGTTTTGCTAGTAGGACCATTTGCTTTTAGGAAGTTTTGATACGGACCCGAAAAAAACACGTTTCTTGTATACCCCCTTTAGTTTTTAACTTTATTTTATTTTTACTATTTCTTGTTAAGGCGGCAATAGAAATACACTATCTATGAAAGTTTCAACTGTTTAACTATTACGGTTCATGAGATGCAGACCGCTGGCAGACAGACGGACGGACAGCGGAGGCTTAGTAATAAAAAAAACTTAGTCTTAGTAATAAATAGTAAGAAAAGTTTTGAGCTTCTAGACCTAGGAGTTTAAGAGTTTTCCTTAAGAGGGAAAGTTGGCAACGTCGCAAATACCTGTCCAATATTTACCTGTTTTGATTCATATAGCAATATTACTGAATAGAAATTAGATATGTGGCTAACTAGCGAACTAGAATATTAATAATTAATTGCAATTATAACATTGAATTTGATGTTGTACCCATTTTAGGTGTAAAAAACGCATTTGGAAAGTTTCCAAATAGTTTTTTTGCATCTAAAACTAAAAATTCGGTGTTACGATATTAATTATTGCATTTCATAATCAATATTTTAGTTCGCTAGTTAGCCACATTTTTTATTTCCACACAGTAATATTGCTAAATTAATCAAAACAGTGAAATATTTGACATCTATTTGCGATGTTGCCCACCTTCAGAATAAACGCTCTTAAGTGGATAAAACCTAATAAGTCAAATTTAAGCTAACATCTACATATAGAGATGAAACAAAATTTTGTCATTTAATATTACATTGCCATTCCTTTCATCAAAAGTTCAACATCCTAAAGGTGCTCATTAATAGCACGAAAGCATGCCTCTATTGGCAATTGCTACTTAGGACCTAGCATGTGTGTCGAAACATTGCTAGCAATGAGCATGCTTATTTAGAGTATGCTCAAAAATCAAGTCGCTGGAGTTTCGAGCATGCTACCTGAGGCGTGGGTGGAAGGGGGCGTGCTTCGAGCGCGTCTGAACAGGTTCGCCTATTATGAGCATGCTAGTATCGATTTGACCCAGTCTGCGACAGGTGCGTATGCTTAAAATTAGCATGGGCCTAGCAAATGTGAACAGCTGCAGAGCAAGCTAGTTTTAAGCATGCTTGCAAGCATGTTTTTCTATAAGCATGTGTAAGGTACAGACACACTTTAAAGCAGGAAATAGCAGCATTTATTTGAGGAACGCCGTCACTTCAGATAATAAGTTCCGCTTTGCATCAAGGATTTGGCAGTGGATATGGGATGAATTAAAAATAGGTTGACGTCATCCCCGACTTCACATTGAGTCTACATGGCGACGGTAACCTTTGCCGATTGAAATCGTGTAAAAAGTTGAAAACCTTTTTACAATTTCGAGACTCAGCTATCCTTGTAGTCTTTGTGCTTTTTGTCGTACTTCCGCGTACCATTTCCTCGACTCTTTTTATTAATCATTACCTATGTATTTATGGTATTTTAGAAGAGGTTCCAGTTACTTCGCGATATATCCTTCGTCCATCGTCAGACGATTATGAATTCCCATAGTGATGTCCATCTTTTTCATCTTTTTCCATCGGCGTAATTCAGTGATGTTCAAAATTAAAAAGTTAATTCGTTTCTTTTACCATATGATATTTTACTCGGGTTGGGTTTAGAAACGTGCCGAGTCGCAAAGAATGTGAGACTAATTGGGGGTTCTAGAGGGTCTTCTGAACTCTCCACAATTATTTTATTTGAGTTCAGGTCATGTAGAATGACGTCATTACAAAGTAACCTGAAAACTTAGATATTACTGAGTTGCAGTATTTTTTACCCGACAGCGGCGCAGGCAAATGGAAGATTTTGATTTTGGGTGTGTCTGATTTCGAAGATTTCACTTGCAGAGATTTTGTTAGCTCTTCGGGTACAAAAAGAAGAAATGTAATGTTGTTTTTGTTTGTTATGTTTTCTAGTTGAACCAAACTAAACGCAACAAGTACACAGTAAACTCAACTTGCGCGATGTAGGATCTGTGTGACGTCAGGTCTTTCATGTGGCGTTGTAAATGCCGCCACATACCTACCTAACCAAAATCAAAACCACTCGCAAAACTCTCGGTTCAGAGTTTCTCTTTGTTAGATGTTGTTGTTTGTTATAACTTTAGCGTAGCGAACAGAGCGAGAAGTTTCTAACTTTAAAGGTTGTTAAAAGTCACATTGTTCAGTTTAGTTAAAGTTTACGTCTACTAAAGGTCGGTTAATGAAATGGAGAATAAAATTCAGCATCACTTGCATCGTTCAGTATGATTCTAACAACTTTGCGGTTACTTTATGTAGGGAGGTACTAAAGTTAGAGAATATACGTACTTATAGTGATCACAGAAATATGATAATATCTTTCACTAAAAGTCTTATAATAGTAATAATACATCTATATATTATAATAATAGAGCATCCAAAAATTCGTCCGCATCGCTGTCAACAGCAAAAGTGCCAAAAGGCAGCATTGCCATGTTATATGGTAACGTTGATTCTTTGGCCAAGAAATAGGCTAGCCCTCTGGTCACGTGAAAAGTCAACCAACCGCTTGACGATTTCTCGAATATTTAGTACTCTCGGACCCCAGGCCCTAGTGTTTTAACCCTAAATGCCTCGAACCTACTCGAACATTATAACTACCTACCCATAAAATTCGATTATTTTCGCCGTTTAAGTTTTTCTGCACCTGCAGCAGCCACCCCAACGGTTACTGTTGTTTTATGTATTATGTCAATATTCTTGTTTGAAAATAAATATGTTTCGAAGACCTTTTTGAACTGATCTGACAATACCGAAATGAAAATCCACAATCTAGTTTTACACCATAACAAGACATAAAATACATTAACTTTTAACAATAAAATGATAGTCGAGAAGGTAGCCTATCAAGTACATATTGATCAGGTTATTTTGAATACGGTAGACGTAATTGGCCGTTAATGAAGAGTGAAAATAGAACTTGTGCGAGATGAGAACCTTGAGGAACTCCTGAGTCAGCATAGTATGGGTAATATTTATAACCGTTTAGACAAAAATTTGTGATCTACGGGATAGATAGAACGAAAACCAGTTAAATAGTGAGCCATGTAAACCATTGTATTCCAACTTCGACAGTAACAAAGACTGCTCATCTTTTTCAAAGGCACTGCTAAAGGCTGTGTGTAAGGCATCTACTTCTAATCTTTTGTCAAGAGCTAGGGTTACGTCTGTTATAAACTCGACAAGATTCTTTTCCACACTGCGACCAGCTTTAAAACCATCATCTTATCAATGTGGCGAGTGATGACCGGACTTGTGGTAATAGCCTTACTTCGTCCATGTTCATACATTTAGTCGTTTACTTGCTACCCTTTTGAAGGACGTTACAAATAACTAATATCAACGTACGGCGTATGTCCTTCCCTTGAGTAATTGTTTATTATAGCCGATCGATGGTGGTGAGATGATTTACTATATTATAGATTTGTAGCTTCTTCTCCAAATAAGGCGTAGGTAAGGTTTTTAGGATGGTAAATCAAGGACTAACTTTTGAAACACCTATCGTAGCCCAGCTATAACACCGTCATATAATAAGTGTTAAATGTACGAGTTCTTATTTTACAAAAACACCTCTGAAATTGAACGAGAAGAGCGACGATTCATAGTAACCGCTATGAAAAATTCGCATCGGAAAACGCCGACAACTCATGATGGATCTTCATCATAACGCTTGCTGATCACTGAGCGTGTCAAAAAAACATGATCGCGAGCGCTTGATATAAATTCCTTGTCGCCTTCCATGTTAATTCTCTACCTTACCCATTACCTACTTTTGCAGGCACCTATCGACACCTCAAAGAAGCCCATCGTGTGGGTTCTGGGAGGCCCAGGGTCGGGCAAGGGTACCCAGTGTGAGAAGATCATCGCCAAGTACGGGTTCACACATCTGTCCACTGGGGACTTGCTAAGAGCCGAGGTGAAGAGCGGCTCTGAAAGAGCGAAGACTCTTACGACTATTATGGAACAAGGTAAGCTCTAATTATCCTAGTATTTTGTTTTTAATGGGTTCGATATGGCATCTACCAGTATTTGATGAAGAATTTGTGAATCAGTGGCCGGTTATCGTGAAAGTCTAGGTATTTACTTTAATTAAAACTGTTAACAACTATGTCAAGTCATATAAAACATTGTTAAAATATAATGGCGGCTGTGCACTCCTGTCTGAGTGCTCTCGCTAGGTTTCGCGAAAAAGTCTCGAGGGATGGAAATCAGCCCGAGTGCGGCCATGTACGGGCGCTCTGGCCTAGTTCAGTTGAAGTTGTGAAACCAGACATTGAACTAGCTGCTACCGCAACACTGGAGACACGAGAGTGTACAGTGACGCACTCGCAACTGCCGAGGGATCCTTTGACTCGGGCACCAAAAACCTACACGGGACGGAGAGCAAACGAGGAACACCAATACACGCCGAGGCGGGCCGAGCGCTCTTATCTACATTCTCGCACTCGGCCTGTCTCGGTGTGCCTCGGCGAGAGCGTACAGCCGCCATAATAGTTTTTTTAAAAGAGTGGTATTAGTCATAGTCTTGATTTGAGTACTTTAAATGCATTAAAAATCTACTTTAATCATAATACTGTTAAAATAAGTCCGGCGCAACGTAGTCACTCGAAACCGCTATCAACTTTGCTGCCTGACTAAATATCACAGTGCGAATTGTACGTACTTAAGATTTTTAGAAGGTTTACCTTACCAAAACATGCTACGACGTGTAGTCGCCGTTTATTGACTGAGACCTCTAAATTTATTTCGATGTTCTTCTCAGAGAAGTCATTCGAGAAGGAAATACTGACCTCATATAGTTAAAAACTTAATTTATTTTTGACGTGTAAAAGTGTTTTTATAACCTACTAGGTTTACCCGACCCGGCAGTCATAAAGAACCCTGTAAGAAATCAACACGTGTCCATACGTCGGGTCCGGGTTCGCAACAAGTCAATCGTCATCCTGAGGATGCCTCGTTGAGAGGCGAAACACGTGTCGATTTCTTACAGGGTTCTTTATGACTCTTTAAGAACAGTTACGCTGATTAGTTTACTAAATATACGTCGTCTATTGTATTTTTTTAATTTAGCATTTATCAATAGGTTTGTTTAACTTCCAGGTGGCCTGGTCCCCAATGATGTCGTCCTGGAACTGCTGAAAGAAGCCATCGTGTCCAAGGCAGCTGAATCCAAAGGCTTCCTAGTGGACGGCTACCCTCGCGAGAAGTCCCAGGGCATCGCCTTCGAACAGGCCATCGCACCTGTATCTGTTAGTATCTGTAACTTAGTGACAGTTACCGTATCTTTCGAAGTTCCAAGTGCTTCTTTACATGAAAGGTAGAAGTGTGCTATACTAGGTACACCTGGTACACACGGCTACACATCAAGCTATACAATTCCAGTTTACGCTGACCTCGCATTGTACGGAAAACCTATACAATGCGAGATCAGCTTATACTGGAAATGTATAGGTTGATGTGTAGCCGTGTGTACGAGTATCGAAAAATATCAAAATACGTATCGTATGGTCCTCCTTCCGTAAATATAAATATAGAATAATATATTAAATTCTCATTTTGATAGAAAATACTCGATGTAATTCTCCTAGAAATTTGAGGATTAAACCCACAGAGCACGCAGACGCCTTTAAGGGGCCCCAACATATTTTTAAACGGGACCCCTTTACTACTAGCTACGCCACTGATCAGCGTTGTTATTGATACGGCAATTGCCGTATTATACGGCAATCCACGATTTATTTTCAGAAAATATGGTATACGGCAGGCCTCTCATTGCCGTATAACAAAATACGGCAATTGAGTATAGCTGAAACGAAACGTTATTTCGCTAGCCTAATGAATGAAACGGAAAATAAAATTCAAATATCTATCACCTGAAGAAGCTGTGCGTAAAATACAATTTAATTTTTCGTCACTGTTGCCAATAACCCAGAAACTACCACAAATTGAAAATGACCTTCAAAAAGTCGATGACAACGGAATCAAAATCAAGGCAAAAAATCAAGGATACTTTACCAAGTTTAAGGTGTCGCGCGACATGTTCGAGAAGCAAGGACAAGTAGTGCACATTACATAAACATAAATCTAAAGTAGGTAGCTACTAAAAACGATAAGACACCTTTATGGAGAAGAAACAAATGAGGAATATTTTTTTTTTTATAAATACGGCAATTTTGTATTTTTTCTCTTGAAATACGGCAAACCAGACAGGGACATACGGCAGCTCAGATTTTTACGATGACAACACTGCCACTGATGAAAATGTGCTATTATATGCCTAGCCCAATATTTCCTTCACTTATAATGACCTTCAACTTTTCTCACATTCCAGGCTATTCTCTACTTCGAAGCGTCATCAGAAACTCTTACCTCGAGGTTACTAGGACGCGCGGCAAGCTCAGGTCGTGCTGATGACAACGAAGAGACCATCAAGCTTCGTCTGAAAACCTTCTTGGACAACAACCAACAGGTTCTGGACCAGTACCCCTCGAAAATCAGCAGGGTAAGTTGGAAATTTGGTAATATACTGTAGGAGGTGGAAAATTCTGTTCTTCACACAAAGTGAATGCCCGTTCTTTTGACGATATCCCTTGCATTCATTTTCATGGTCACTATAAATGCGACTAAAAAGTACTGAGTGTGAAATATTTGATGAAAGGATTAGACCCCATTCATAAAAACGTTGAGAAGATCTACATCCTCCATGGAGGTTTTCCAGCAATTTTAACTGTGCAAGTTGTATTTGGCCATTTATGAAGACTTGAGAAGGTAAAATACGACTATGATTTTCACGTTCATTATTGTTAATTGCAGATAAACGCCGAATCTTCTGTAGACGCGATCTTTGGCGAGGTACAGAAGGTCCTGGACCCAATAGTGGCTGCTGCAGCCGCCAACTAAATGCACAACTCATCGTTTTATACGCGCTGTACATACGCCCCTATCCTACATTAATTTTAAAGATTGTTGATTAAATAATGTTTTTATTGTATTTTTTTTTTCATTATTCGGATCTAAATTCGTCGCATGATGTCTGTCTGTCTCATTTTTACATTTTTTTTTTGGCGTTAATGTGACAATATCTTTTGTAGACCTTTTTGAATTAATCTGTCAATACCGAAATCAAAATTCTAATAGGATGTTGACTGGGAAAAAAAACTATTTAGTCCGTCAGTCAGATAATAAAAAAAATTAGATACGTATTGTTTGCTTAATCAAATTAATAAAAATTGGTTTAGATAAAACGCATTAAAGTCGGGAAGTGGGGGTCGCTACGTCACAAGTCATTATAAAATCTACCGGCCAGTGACGTCATGCTACATTTTAACGCATTGCCTACTCAACGTATGGGCGTAATCTTTTGATTACGTAAAAAAAGAAAAAATATGGTCCAATATTTTTTAATAATCTACCTGAAGGACAAAAAAATTTTTTGTCACCATCCCTATTTCATTTTTACAACTTAACAAGCCTTTCCATAAACTTTTAACAGTAAAATGATAGTCGAGAGGGTAGCCTATCAAGTACATATTGATCGGGTAATTTTGCATACGATGGACGTAATTGGCTTACAAGAATCACTACTGCATACGCTTTGAATCAAAGCATTTTATTCACATTCTAGGTTAAATAAAATTAACTTACAGTAATCCATGAAGGTCTAGAAATGCAGTATTTAATATTATGGTCTAGCTAGTACCTACATACTAATTCCATGAGTCTTTAATAAAAAACTTCTTGTTCAGCACCAAAGATTAGAGATATAGTGATTTGACAGCTCGCAACGTCAGTGTCATACAAGGAATATCACGTTGGCCGTCGTTTGGCCGCCCAATAATTCAAACTGCGGCCTTACTTTTTCATAAAACACAAAAATATAAAAATAACTAGTTGTTAATGGCTTCTATGCCAGCGCTTATTTTTCTGCTGGCCCAGGGGAAGTGGAGAAAGTGTAGCTATCTGCTAGCACTAGAGAAGTGGGGAAAGTGAGCAATTTACATGGCGACTGGGGCTCCCGGTAGGTGCCCGACGAACTGCCCTTCACCCCAATGTCCATTTACTGTGAAGGTTAGCCAGAACTGCAACTCAATAATTCATAATCGTGAGGCTACACGGGCGTTGCCGGTGCGTTTCATCGTCGCACAGCTATGATTGCGACGCACTAAGCGCCACGCAATGCGGTGTTGAAACGCAACGCGCCGTTTACTACGACGTCGCAAAGACTCTTTCCTATTCGATAGTACAGTAGGCCTTCGATAGGACTACAGTGTTAATAAAGCATGTAAAAACTGATCTCTTAGTCTACTGAAACTCCGTACTAACCTAGGCCAGCTCAAAGTTAATGGTACTACTGATGTGCGGTGCAGTCCATTTTACAAATAACCGCTACAATTTCCCCTCCGATATTGCACCGCATCAACCATCCCCGTTTCGTCGCAACGCACTGTGTGACATGTCCGTGTAAAGGGGTGTTCAAACATTGAGCGGCAAGAGCGCGGCAGCAACACGCGGCGTTTGCAGGACACATTTGTGCCGCGCTCTAGTTAGGACTAAACCGACGAATGTTTGCGCGGCAGTACTGCGCGGCACATTCGAGACACGCCGCGCACTTCAGTTGGCAATATCAATCTACCTAGTCTTTAATACGTCCGCAGAAATACTTCCAGACAAAGTCAAAGTCAAAGTCAAAGTCAAACAATTTATTTCAATTAGGCACATAAAAGGCACTTATGAACGTCAAGTTTACAAAAAATAGAATTGATTCTAGTCGCCCCTTCCAAAAGGTAGTTTTCGTATGGAGAAGAATGGGCAAGAAACTCCACCGTTACTCTTTTAAAATGTTTTTACAATATTTTGCATACATTAATTATATAATTATATGTGAAGACGATGCATCTAGAATAAGATTACTATACCGCGATAGGTAAAAAAGAATGAAAAATAAAGCAATTACAGATAAATTAAATATGTGACAGATACATGGTGCTCACATATTTACAAACATTGTAAAATTATACGATATTCCTAACATTTTAACAAGTAATACTAATAAGTCAGTGTGTGAGTTCAAGAAATCACAGAATGTAAAATCAGTGTTATAAAAAATAACAAATACATAATTAAATAAGCAACCAGTTTGATTTTGTCTAGACTCTAAATTGTCCTATGGAGCAGGACCAGCATGTTTCCAAGCATTCTTATCTTGGATATAATCCTCTAATTTGTAATATGCTTGTTTACAGAGTGTACTTTTAATATGAGTTTTAAATTTTCTTTCATTTAATTGTAATATATCACAAGGTATTTTATTGTAACATTTAACACAGTACCCCATAAAAGATGTATGGACTTTAGATAATCTGAAAAATGGTTGATCTATTTTATCTTTATTTCTAGTATTAAAATTATGTCTATCACTTATTTTATTAAAGATATGTAGATTTTTTCTTACATACATAATATTTTCATAAATGAATTGGCAAGGTACCGTCATAATATTAATCTTTTTAAATAGTTCCCTTACACTTAGACACAATTAGTGACGAGTGTTTCCTAAAAATGTTTGTGCGTGGCAGGTATACAGAAGCGTTCGCGCGCGGCAGTCGTCCACACACAGCGCGGCAGGCGCGTACGATTGCCGCTCAATGTTTGGACGCACCTTAATAGCTGTTCCTTCAGTTACCTTTATATTATCTTCTGACGCAGGATTGTGAGCTGGATCATAAAACAATAGAAATAAGCATCTCATTCTCAGTATGTATTTCTATTCCCTCTTACATACATCCATATATAAACACATGCCTCCTTCCCTGTAGGCAGACACTACAGAACATACCAACCTACCTAACCACCTGCTACGATCCATAGGAGTGTTTATTCACAAAGTGGGCAACGCCGCAAATAGCCGTCAAATTTTACAATATGTATTACTGTATAGAAATAAGAAATATGGTTAATTAATTAACTAAAATATTCATTATGAAATGCAATCATTTATATCTAACACCGGATATTAATTTTAAATGTAAAAAAAAGTATTTGGAAACTTTCCAAATGCCTTTTTTTACATCTAAAACGATTCGTCAACTACAATATCAAATTCAGTGTTATAATTTCAATTCATTATTCATATTCTAGTTCCCTAGTTAGCGATATTTAATTTTTCCATACAGTAATATTGCCAAATTTGTCAAAACAGGTAAATACTTGACAGCTATTTGCGACGTTACCAACTTTTTTAATGATTGCTCTTAAATACATACTCCTGTTTCTTCTTGTCTGTTTATAATAAATACTTAACTATATTAATAAAAACAAAAGTCCTGACTCATCCACTGACTGCCTTAGCAACGCCCAGCCTAGACCTTGGACCTAGAAAGCTGAAACATGGAGCTCCCGGTTTTGATTTAAGTAGACTAGGAATAAGGCCAGATTTCGGGGTTATAGGGCGGACGAATTCGCTGGTAAAGTGGTAGGTAAGTATATACAAACTGTTGAATAATTATAAAAATTAAACCTCGACAGAGTACAAAATGAGCTAAACATAAGTGGTTTTTGAGTTAGAACCTTAACTACTTACGCCTAACGGACTGACATTGCGTTTTCATAAAAGGAGACCATTCATATTAGGCCCAAAACCCAAAGTAGCCAGCGAAAAAAATATGTTGCCCTGGTCGGGGCCGTCCTCATAATCATTTTTTACTCTGGCTCCGAATCTCTACGACCATTCCTTCTGCTGTTTTTTAAAGTTGAAACATCTAGTGACCTTGAAGGTATCTATCGCGTCTGGGAGGAACATTTTAGGCCAATGAAGAAAAGTATGTCACCTAAGTCGGAAAAGTCCACCCAAGCATTTTTCACTACAGCACCAAATGTCTACGACCGTTCCATCAGCTGTTTTCTTAAGTCTATTTTACGAATCTACATTTTATTCAAATATTAAACTAATGGCTATTTAATGAAAAATAAATGAAATAAACTTGTTGTAAAAATGACAACAAACCACTGCAAATATACCATAATGCAAAAAAAAAATACATACTTATTAAATTATAAAACATTTAATGTCTTTAAAGACTTAATGGCGCGGCGGGCGGGGCGTGGTGATGAGATGGCAGAGGTATAAAGGGAATCCAATCCTCTGGAATTTACTTCTGGACCCTCTGCTAAAGGGGCTGGAAGAACGGGGAGATCACTACCAGCTTTTTGCCGACGATGTGGTCGTGATCTTCGATGGTGACCCAGCATTGGAGGTTCAAAGACAGGTCAATGCCGCCCTCGACTATATTCGGAAATGGGGCATCTGAAATAAGTTGAAGTTTGCACCACATAAAACCTGTGTAATGGTAGTCACCAGAAAGCTAAGGTACGTTGTGCCATTCCTGAGCATGGGTCGGGTTGACATTGACATGTCTAAGGAAATAAAAATATCATCACCAGCTCACATTCAACAGCCACCCCGCTAGCGTGTGTAGAATCTACAAACAGTTATCTAGTGCGGCGAAAGGAGCTGGGGCCTCCATCCGGAGGGAGGTTCCTAAGAACATTTACAAGGCAGCGGTGGAGCCGGTGGTGATGCACGTGGCAAGCGCCTGGGCGCCGGCAACTAAGAAGATAGGAGTGCAGAAAATGCACTCCAAACTTCTTCAGTTCAAGGTCATACGGTCCAAAGAGTATTCGCCCAAAAGCTCTGCAAATCCCAAAGCACCGTTTCGTTGCATCCCTGATGCTGGCTGGAATACTCCCCCTCGACCCCCGATAACAAGAAGCAGCCGCTCTGTATGAGGCAAAGAGCACTCCAGCCACCCCTTGCGGGCAGGGAAATTGAGCGTGTGTATATCCGGCGAACCAAGATTCCCTCCACTTCCTGCAGCGCAGGCGACAGCTAACATGGGCGCGGCCTTATCCTAGAGCAAAGATGTTTCCTTGTTCTCGGTAAAAGCTCACGCAGATCACTTTTCGAAAGAGGCTACACTCAAGTTGAAAAAGAAGCCGGACTATGACCGCTGCCTGATTTCATTCGTCAAGTGGCAGATCCGTATGGAGTCGCTCGATGAATGGAACCGAAGATACAAAAACGGCGAAACAGGCGCCGTTTCCAAAACGGTCCTCCCAGACGCAATAGATGCCTTCAGGGTTGCTAGATTTTTCAAGTTCTCTAAAAAGCAGCTGACGGAATGGTCGTAGAGATTCGACGCCATAGTAAAAAATTATAAGGACTTCCCCGACCAGGCTAACACAGTTTTTTCGCTGGCACTTTAGGTTTTGGGCCCAACTTTGTATGAAACGTGAATGATCTCCTTTTGTTTTTTCCAGAAAACACCTTAGGAAACAAAAAAATTGCCTTACGTCCATGTTCAGACATTAAGTGCGGGTTTCACCAATGAAATTGAATGCGTTCAGCACATCTAAACGCGTTCAAGAGCTGTCAGTGTACAGTATTCCATTACAATTTTGACACTGACAGCACTTGAACGCGTTTTAGACATGCTGATCGCGTTCAGTTTCATTGGTGAAATCAGCCCTTAGTCATTTACTCGCGCTGGTATCAAGTATTAAGCACCACACCCTTTTGAAGGATCTTAATTACTAACAGCACCGTACGGCGTATGCCCTTCCCTTCAGTAATTGTTTATTATAGTCGATCGATGGTGGTGGGAAGAATTACTGATTATTTCGGATTTGTAGCTGTAATTAACATGTATTTTTTTTAAGGATATTAAATCAAGGACTATCTTTCGGAACACCTTGCATAGCCCAGCTAATTAAAACCGTCATGCGATAAGTTTATCAATAAATGTTAAATGTACGAGTTCTTTTATACATCACTGAAAATAAACGAGAGCAGCGACGACTTACATAAAGTGATCGCTATCAAAAATCCGCATCAGGCAACGCTGATAACGCTTGGTGTTCACTGATCGAATTAAAAATAAAACATGTTAATCCTCTACCTTACACATTACTATTTTTGCAGGCCCCTATCGACACCTCAAAGAAGCCCATCGTGTGGGTCCTGGGAGGCCCAGGGTCAGGCAAGGGTACCCAGTGTGACAAGATCATCGCCAAGTACGGGTTCACACATCTGTCCACTGGGGACTTGCTAAGAGCCGAGGTGAAAAGCGGCTCTGAAAGGGCGAAGACTCTTACGACTATTATGGAACAAGGTAAGCTCAAACTATCCTATCCCTGAATTTGTTTTTAACGGGTTTGGTATGGCACCTATTAGTGACTGATCGAGAATTCGTGAATCAGGCGCCGGTTGTCGTGAAAAGGTAGGTATTTATTTATGTACCTATTTACTTTAATTAAAACGGTTAATAACCAAGTCAAGCTATATAAAAAATTATACTAAAATGTTATAGTTTTTTAAAAAGAGTAGAAGTCTGGCGCATCGTGGATATATAAAAACTGCTATGTACTTTGCTAACTGGCTAAATATTACGGTGCGAACTGAACGTACCTACTTAAGGCGATGATAACCGACTTCTAATTATTTTATACTGAAGATCACGTCTTAACGAGTGTTAATGATTTGGAAAAAAATATATGTAAATAATTCCGCATTTTGCATTTTCTTAATAACTTAATATAGGAATATTTTAGATAGGTATTTAATCAATTGTATACTTTTTTTATTCAAGTATCTTTTAAATTATATTAACAACTATTTACACTAGGTACTAAATACAATAACTAACTACACAAATAGATACAAAAAACAAAAGGACACTTAGGCGTCGAAGTATTCGTCCGCATCGCTGTCATCCGGAAACGTGCCCACAAGACTGGCAGCTTTGCCACGTTGAATGGCAATGCTAATTCTTTGGCCAACGAACGAGCCAGCCCTCTGGTCGCGTGAAGTGTCGACCAGTCGGCGAGAAATTTCCATAAAAAGGAGACGCGCACTCGGACCCCACGACCCGAGCGTTTCAACCCCAAACGGCTCAAAACTGTAGTTACCCATTAAGTTACAGTATTTGCGCCGCTTGAGAGTCTCAGCAGCTGCTGCAGCGGCGCCAGCACAGCCCGCCGTGCTTGGAACATGTTGCGTCCCACACCAGAGGCCTACCCAACTTCCAAAGCAACAACGTCATGCCGTCTGGTCTCTTCCCATCGTCACGTACCAAGCCGTTTGGTTCTAATACCGCTGGTACGCCGGCGGTGACAAGGGCTCGACGAATAATTTCGTTGATGCTGGCGTGCCGTGCAATGCGACCTGCGCTCCTGTAACAGGACAGGCCATAGTGCCCGAGACCGTCGACAGCTTCACCGCAGAGATACCGATGCAGAGCAACACAAGGTGCGCCCAAGCGGAGACACGTAGTGAGCTGAAACGATGAGTCATCCATCACGGTGCCTATGGTGGATGACGGGAGGGCTAGAAGCTACAAACCTGACTCCCATTCTCCCACAGCTAGCAGACGGGCACGCTCAACAGTATTAGGTGACGTGTTTACCAAGGCATTCCGTATAATACTGCAGAGCGGCACGTCCCACCGTTTCTGGGAGGACGGGTTATCAGGCAAATCCATATTGGGACAAGCCATTTTCCAAGCGTTCAACGCATCGGTCCAACACGGTACCTCAAAATCGACCAGTGAGGAAGATAAAATGTTCCTGGTTATTTTATCGGTACTGTGGACCGAGGAGGCCGGTAAACTTATAATTGAAATTTTGCGGACACCAAGACTACCCAGGCGGATGGGAAGTGTGGCTTGCTGCCACGCTCGGTCGTCCAGGGCCACATTTAGGACTGAGGTTAGGTAATGTATTTCTAATAATTTGGTCCACTTTTTCTAAAAGTTGTGAATGCTTCCACAGATGGGAGGAACGAAGGGTAAACGTGAATTTTGGTCCAAAGCAACAGTACCGAATGAGTGTGAAGGCCGAATGCATATTCATTTTGAAAAGTCGTTGAAATTTTGTATTTTCTGCTCAATAAATGTTGGAAATGATTCGTCAAAAATTGGGGACCCCAGGAGGTGCAGAGAGTTTCTTTCTGTAATTTTGATGTTTGGTGCTATGGTATAAAATTTTGCTATGGTAGTCTTTCTGTCAGTGGTTTGGGGAAGATAAATTTCGCATTTTGATAGGTTAAGGTCTAGGCCAATGGAACTGAATTTTTCTTTTAAAAATGTTAAATCTTTAAAGACTGTGTCTACATCACCTCCTAGGGTTCCGTCATCCAAATACCATACGTTGAATTCCGAATTTAGTTGTCGAATAATTGGATATATAGCCAAACTAAAAATGACTAGCCCAAGGGGGTCACCCTGTTGACGTCCATGTTTATACATAGTGAAATTAATTTATAAAGTTATGTCTAACTCGGATAAAAAACGGAGAATCACGCAAGATCTATCAAGAGTATTTTTCTGAAACTATTACCATTTTAAAGATAATTTAATTATTGAGCTTTTAGTATACGTGTTTTATTAAAATACCTTTTGTTTTATGGATAATAAATTAATAATGCGTCTAATTTGGGACAGGGCTCCTTGATGGGCGAGTCCTATTACTGGCTAGACGTACGACGCGTTGCGTGAGCTCAGTATAGAACACGCAAGCTAACCACTCAAGGTCACTGGCATATATCTGCGTTTTAAGATTTTTAGTAGGTTTACCTTACCTAGTACCAAAACATGCTATAACGTGTTGTCGCGTCGCCACTTATTGACTGAGTTTATTTCGATGGTCTCCTAAAAGAAATCTGATAGGATGAAAAGACTTACCTCATCTAGTTTAAAAACTTAATTTATTTTTCACATGTAAAAGTGTTTTTATTACCTATTTACAAAAATAAATAATTTATCAATAGTTTTGTTTAACTTCCAGGTGGCCTGGTCCCCAATGATGTCGTCCTGGAACTGCTGAAAGAAGCCATCCTGTCCAAGGCAGCTAATTCCAAAGGCTTCCTAGTGGACGGCTACCCTCGCGAGAAGTCCCAGGGCATCGCCTTCGAACAGGCCATCGCACCTGTATCTGTTAGTATCTGTAACTTGGTGACAGTTACTTTACCTTTCGAAGTTCAGAGTGCTACTATACATCATTTGTTTATTGCTTACTAAGGCTTCAAGCTAAAGGCACGGTTCAACTTTCAAGCTCTTACAACATTAATTGAGTAAAATCACACAGAAAATCTAACATCCACAACAGTCAGGATGTTCCAATTTTCGACCTCGCTTCGCTCGCTCTTACATTCCAATGAAATTTTCACCAATCCTGGTTCAGAATCCTTCTATTTTTGAGCTCGCTTTGCTCTTTCTTCAATAAAAACTTAATGTATCTGTTTCAGTTTTGTAGGTTCTAGGTTTCTCTTAGTAAGGTCACAATAAAAACTTAAGTTACCGACTCAGGATGTTATTTTTATTATTTTGTAAACAAAGAAAAAACCCTCCTTTTGAGCTTCGCTAAGTCAGATAAAAAGGCCCCGCAACATATTTTGATACAGGACCCCTTTACTACTACGCAGCTACGCCACTCATGAAAATGTATTATTTACTTAGCCTAACCAAACATTTTCACGTAAAATGATCTTCAAATTTTCTCACATTCCAGGCTATTCTCTACTTCGAAGTGTCAGCAGAAACATTGACCAAGAGGTTACTAGGACGTGCGGCGAGCTCAGGCCGAGCTGATGACAACGAAGAGACCATCAAGCTTCGTCTGAAAACTTTCTTGGACAACAACCAACAGGTTCTGGACCAGTACCCCTCGAAAATCAGTAGGGTAAGTTGGAAGTTGGATAATATGCTGACGAAGGTGGAAAACTCTCTCTCTTCTTCACACAAAGTGAAGGCCGTCCTTTTGACGATATCCCTTGCATTAATTTCCATGGCCACTATAAATGCGACTAAAAAGTGCAGAGTGTGAAATATCCATTCATAAAAATATTGAGAAGATCTACATCCTCCATGGCTTTCCCCAGCAATTTTAACTGAGCAAGTCGCTTTTGGCTATTTATAAAGACTTGAGAAGATAAAAATACGAATATGATTTTCATGTTCATTATTGCAGATAAACGCCGAATCTTCTATAGACGCAATCTTTGGCGAGGTGCAGAAGGTCCTAGATCCGATAGTGGCTGCTGCAGCCGCAGTCGCAGTAGCCACGTGAATGCATAACTCAACATTTTATACGCCCTGTACATGTTCCTCTATTTTACATTAATTTTGAAGATCGTTGATTAAATCATGTTTTTATTTTATTTGTTTTTCATTATCGAGATCAAAATTCGCCAAGCTTGACGCGATGCTAGCCATGATTTCTGCCTGTCTCATTTTTATCAAATACGAGCTAATGCATTGCAATGCCCTTTTCATAATTTTTTCTTTGGAGTAGTGTCCGGCGCGCACACAACTAACCAAAGTTTATCACAATCGGTCGAGCCATTTTCGAGTTTTTGTGAGACTAACACATGGCAATTGGTTTTTATACATATAGAAGACTAGCTTTTGCCCGCGGCTTCGCTCGCGTGGCTGTCGGAAATAATCCCAGGGAACGTACTACCGGGATAAAAAGTATCCTATGTGTTAATCCAGGTTATAAAAATTATATGTCTGCCTCATCGAAATCCTATTAGTACATAACATAATGATTGAATACTATCGTGAATTCATGCAAGCCAGTTACAAAAATAACTGGCTTGCATGAATTCACGATTACTATCGTGAATTTCATGCAAGCCAGTTATTTTTGTAAGGTTACTGCTCAGAAATTACAACGTCTAATGATATGAAATACTATATTGAATTCATGCAAGCGTAGTAGTTTTTGTGCCAAGTTTCAAGTTTATTAACTCAAGGTATAAGATTTTTCATACAAACGAAATCCCCCCTTTTCACTCCTTTATAGTTCGAATTTTTTTAAACCCCTAGTGCTCCCCTACATAAACGGAAGCTGTGTGCAAAATTCAAAGTTCCTAGTCCCATTAGTTTCGGCTCTGCGTTAATATGTCAGTCTTCAGTCAGAGTCAGGGACGCGAAAAATGATACCATGGATTCAGTACATGATTCTGAACCCCGCTGCGATGAAATTTATCGTCGGTTATTTAAAAAAAAATCTGCTGTTCCATACATTTTGACCGTGTAGGTATTGCACTTTTCTATGAAACAGCAGATTTAATTTCAACGCCCCCTGCGCTGAAATTTTTCGTTCAAAATTATGTACTGGTAAATTATCCATGGTATCAGTTTTCGCGTCGATAAATGCCACTTCGTAGGTATATAGACTAGCGACCCCGCTCTACTTCACACGTTTTTTTCGACTTGAAAGAAACAAAAAAAAAAAAAAGACGACTTCCAAAAAAACACTGCATAGTCAAAAATAACGGAAATTTCGGAAGTCGGTGTTTTTGGTTTTGTATTTTCATTATTTGCCACTGACTTCGCTTTTTAGTGGGTCAGTTTGTAATTTATCTAAGTTACAATAGCCTAATGTTGACTACTCATCACCTTTTACAAAATATTGCTTTTCCCGAAGCAGGGACGTTAATCGTTGAGGAGTTCTGCTGGTTCATCACCATCAGCTCCACTTGTTCATATACATTGTGACGAGCATAAATTGCTTGGTATTCATATTAATGTAATCGAATCGCAACCCGTGAAATACTTATTATTGAGTAGTTCCGGTGGCCATCTGTGGTCTTCATCATCAGTTCCACTTCACCAAATGGTGCTTTCCAAGAGCAACTGCACGTGTTATTATAAAAAATACCCAAATCGCTATAGGTGTGCCTATAATATTTGAAGAGTTCCCTCGATTTCTCCAGGATCTCATCATCAGATCCTAACCTAATGGTAATGGGACCATCTTGGAAGTATACCCTTTCAAACAAAAAAAGAATTTTGCAAATCCGTCTATAAATGACGGAGTTATGCCCGAACATACATAAAAAAAAAATAAAAAAATATATATAAACAATCGAATTGATAACCTCCTCCTTTTGGAAGTCGGTTAAAAAACATTAAGATAACATATGTAAGTTTAATATTAATTTATTATCCACATCAACTTTACAAAATAAATTTTCTAAATGATGGAGAAAACTGCATCAACGCTGTCACACAGACAGACACGAAAAGCAACTTTAATTTATAATAAGTAGGTGATAACTACTCATACTCAGTAAGGGCCGTGTCACACCGGAATGGCAGCGGCCGGCAGCCCTCGGCATCGCCGCTGGCCGCCTCGCGCGGCCTCTTGATCCCACGCGCCTAGTCTCCTCTTGACTAGTTTAGTTTCTACATTACATACGCGCGGCGACCCGCGGTGCCGCGAGCGGCCTCGCGTCGCCACTGGCAGCCGCGGGCAGACCCACCGACAAGAAAGCGTGGCGTGCGGCCACTTGCATCACCGCGGGCGGCGTCGCGACCTTTTCAAGCGATACACTGATCTTTTAAGTATGTAGATAAAGTTTAGAATTATTTCACACTGAAAGTGCCCGCCGCGTCGCTGCCGGCCCCTGCCATTCCGGTGTCCTAATGATCGGCAGGTTTCTTAGCGTGCTCCTGCAAAACTTCAGTAGGTACTGGTACTCGAGTCTCCCACTACAGGAGGATAAGGGACCTCGTTGGTGCCTTAGCGGTCGCACCATCTTGGTCGGAGCTTTTGCGGCCAACACTGCTGAGTAGTGCTCGAAGTCCCTACCTCGGAGACTTGACCCCGGTAGCACACATCCGCCGCGAAACCATAGCAGCGACACCGGGTCATGTTCCGCTACGCGAAGTTCCCAATAGCGGAACTCGAGTAGCGGAACATGACGCAAGCCAGTTGAATTGAACTACTGCAGTTTCGCGGCGGAGGTGTGCTATTGGCGTGAGACATCAGAGAGATCAACCAAGGAGATGTTAATGAATCTCTGACGCCGAATAAATAAAAAAGTAAGATTTACGTTTGAGAAGAAATTGTCACTGTTAACTGTCAGGTAAATTTTTCACACGGAAATTGTGGTGTCTCACTATTTAGATCTTTGGGTGTCCCTTCATGTCTCTTCTGAGTTCTGGTCTGTTATCTCTTCTACAAAAGGCACAAACGCCACTATAATATGAAAATTTGTAGTCTAAAACAACGCCAAAAATATTATCACAAAAAATGAGACCCCCAAGGAAATACTAAGTCAGCAATTTACTGTCAAATGCCACCTCCTGCACTATATCCGTATCTACGAGCTTTCATCGAGAAATTAAAAATTAAACACACGGTTAAAACCTCAATCAAAAACATAGCTACCCGTAAAAAAAGAGATTATAAAAATGGAACAGAAACTTTGTCGAGGGTGCGAAGAGCCCGAAATAGATAAGTTACCAGGATGCCCTTTACAATGCAGAACTGTACAATGCAAGGCTTATAAAAAAAAGGTTTGTATAACGCGTAACAGTAGCTATCATCATCTGGCAGCTAAACTGCACTCTGCGCTGGCAATCCCAATCCCAACTTATAATATTAAAAATGCGAAAGGGAGTTTGTTTGTTTGTTACTCTTTCACACTAAAACGGCTATGGATGAAATTTGGCTCATGGGTAGACCATGACCTGGGTTAGGACTAGGATTGCCAACCCTACTATAATATTATAGTATCCTGCTAACTGCTCTATTAGAGACCTAAATACTATACAGGGTGGCAGGGACATCGACGCGAAAACTGATACCATGGATTGCACAGTACATGATTCTGAATCCCCTGCGTTGAAATATTCCGTCGGTAATTAAAAAAAAATCTGCTGTTTCATAGAAAAGTGCAATACCTACGCGGTAAAAATGTATTGAGCAACTGATTTAAAAAAAATAACCGATAAAAAATTTCAACGCAGGGGCGTTCAGAATGGTGTACTGAATCCATTTTATCAGTTTTCGCGTCGATTTTCCTGACACCCTGTATTTTTATTTCAATACAAAATGGAAAGATGATCGTAACTCGTAACCTTAATTTAGAGTGTAAAAATATATATGAGTCTTAAAAAAAACCTGTTAAAAAAGGTTAATTACCTAGCAAAAATTTGCATCTAAAGAATGAATAAACCTGAAACTGACTTGCAAATTTCAAAAAACGTAAGAAAATTTGAATTTTGCGGATCCACCGGAAATAGCCGTTCTTATAATAGGTATTAACTGCTTAGGTCCATAAAGGTACAGCGGGATGAAGAGGTTAATTCTGTAACAATCTACTATATTCGTTCCCAATTCAGCCCAGTAAAGTAATGGAATAATTCGACTGTTTTCACTGCTGACACGTTTGGTGTGGTACGCTCTCATTTCAGTCTCATTTCCTACGAAATGTATGGGAAAGATTTCTGAATTTTATAGTACTCAACCCTCAGTTGGTCCGATAGAGTTTTTTGATCCCAAATAGAAAAAGGAGAAAAAAGTTTTTTCTTGCCGAGTGTATTTTTTTTTTCAAAATCATAAATGCCTGTCCAAATGTTTCAAAAAGTCTTAATTATTAAATTGTCTTCAGACCGCTTTCTTGTATCGAGAATAGTAATAAGATACCTGCCCTTATTGGGGCCATCTCAAAAATCCTCCCATCCTGTATAAGTCCCGAAAAGTTTAGAAAAAAACTTGAACAGCAAATTCATTGGGAAAAAATGTCGTAATCGCTTAAAAAGAACATGTTCAAACTAACATGATAATTCATTCTCCAGCCAATATACGATTACGAAACTATGCCCATTGTGTGGGTAATAGGTGGGCCAGGTTCTGGCAAACGGACCCAGTGCCAGAGGATCGCCGCGATGTATGGACTCACTTACCTGTCCGCTGGAGATATGATACGAGAGGAGATGGCGAGCGGCTCTGTGAGGACCAGGTGCCTCAATTCTGTTACAGGCCGAGGTACGATTTCTACACATTACATATTTTTGGCTCGGGGGTTTGATCAATCAATGTGTTACCCAGTAATTAGGTTGTGGATAACAAATAAGCAGTCGCTCCATGTAAAATAGTGGTATTCTGCTGCATCGCCTTAGACTGGAAGACCCCAACATATTTGGTGAAAGTCTAGGCAGATGCTGACATTTTCTTCGTGAAAAAGGTTCTCTGGAGAAGTACAATACCATTGTAGTGGTATCTAACCCACACATGCACACAAACTTGGAACTCAAGAACTTAAGACGTCGCCCGTCTGTGAGTTCAGGGACAGTTTGAATGCAGCAATCAAATACGACACACATGTCACACACAGGCAGTCAATAAGTGCTTCACGCGTCATTCGCTTTATTTTATATTGCCCTACATACTCTTGGTATTGTTTATGAACCGTGTTTAGTTATAGTACCTTCATCATTAAATTCAATGTGTAATATTGAATTAACATTTAATTCCATCTACTATAGAACCTGTACCACATCCCAAAAAAAGTTCTATACCATGACTGACACCATGCCTATTTGGGCATTGGCAAAAATTCAAACTGCCTGGCCTTTTCCCAACTATATTGGGCTCGGCTTCCAGTCTAACCGAATGCAGTTGAATACCAGTATTTTATAAGAAGCGACTGCCTATCTGTGCTCCACAACCCAGTAACTGGGTAATACGATACCGCTTGTTAAGACTGGTTGTCAGACTTTCGGGCTTCTGACGACCCGTAACGACAGTCAAAGATCCACGAATGACAGCCGGGACCTACGGCTTAACGTGTTTTCCGAGGCACGGAGGAGTCTCGGTATGTAAGGTGGTCACTCATCCACGGACCAACCCCGGCAAGCATAGCTTAACCTGATGGATCGACCCGTGCGGCTGTTAATACTAAGCCACGAGGTCCTCACTATTTGTGCACTGTGTCTCGGTTAAAAGGGGTAGGGTATTCCTGTAATTATAGGCACATAACACTTCGGCTTTGATTTTGAAACTACAACGAACATAAAGGTGTAAAGTTCCTTAATCATATTTATTTAAGTGCGTGAGGATTGAGGACCATAACTGTTTTGGGATTTGAAGGTCAGGCTTCTTCAATGATTATCCTTTTATGGTTTTTAGGCGTTTATTCTAATATAATTTACATAGGTTTTGGTATTTTATACGTTATGAGAATAAACTTCGATGGTGAACATACTACCACCATTTGTTTTTTTCTTGTGTCATCCCGAGGATGGAATGTTCTGGAGAGCTCTTCAGCGACGACCAATCAGCGCTCCCCTTGCACGGCTTGCACCCTCCACCGAGCCTCCACTTACTCGACGCTAGAGGGTACCACGCGTTGTCGACTCCTCGCCAATAGATGGCGTTAACAATTACTATAGCCAATTTATCAAACCGCAATGACTCTCAATGCATACAATATCGATTGAGGGACATGTCCAAAACATTTATAAAAGATTATTATGTTCGTTGATCTTGCTGAATTTTTGGGGTCGTACTGTACTTACCTTTAGCATCTACTTGCAAGGATTTACCGAGATATGGTATCCCTGAGAAAGGATTGAGGGACAACCTTTGAATTGCATATACGTATATAATACTTTTAATATTGTTTTACAAAAATTGGACTTACTGTGACCGGAATCTGCAACGCCACGTGCAAACTACGCATCACACTGACGTCACCTGAAATCCTGCATCGCGCAAGTAGACCACGCGACCTTTAGTAATTCCCTTCCTTTAGTAATCACGTACTGAATCCATGGCAACAGTTTTCACGTCGATGTCCCTGCCACCCTGTACACAACGTCCCGACTTCAATCGTCGGGCAGTAGCCCACCAGACACGACACCCGTCTGGTCGGAGGATTCTCCCTTTTCTATGGAGGATGAAGTGAACTTTACACCCTGTTCCTCATACCTCAATATTACAAATTTTGTTAAACTTCTGGTAAATCTTGATAATATTCGTTTTTCTATTCTCGGCTATGACCCTCTATCCTTATGCCCTTGTGATACAGAAACTCCTAATACAAGAGCCAGGGCTTCACAGATTTTGCTGGGGTTGCGGGTTTGTCCGAAAGGGATAACGCGGCCCCTGCACACAGGCAACGGAAGGAACACGGGTGGGTTTTAGTCAGTAAAAGTCTGACACACCCTCTCGCTCTGCCCAGAGCGGGAGAAGTCATTTGATGACTTCCCATCCTCAAAAAAAAAAAAAAAAGGGCTTCACAGATGTTCTTGTCTTGAAGTGAATATATTTTTTTTTTTTGCAGGTGGGCTTGTCCCCAACGACTTAGTGCTGGAATTACTAAAGGAGGCCATCGAAAAGGCGGCTGCGAAGGGGGCCCAAGGCTTCGTCATAGACGGGTTCCCTCGCGAAAAAACACAGGGTCCACTGTTTGAGCGAGCTGTTGGAACAGTTTCTGTAAGCGATTTTGACTTAGGGAGCAATCACACTTATACTTACTTACTTACGCGGAATCGGCTTAAACCGGTGACAAAGAGCTTTGTGCCTCTAAAAAGATGTCATTAGTCATTTATTCATTAATAATAACGACGTGAATGCTTTGTTGGAAAGGTCAACTCTATGAGTTCATAGACTGCGCTTGACCATCAACATGTGAGCTCCGCTTGGTGGGAATTCACATGCTCAAAAATTCTCCCATGTTCCCTTCCTACCAGAGACTCTTGGTAGAGTAGTTCCCACTTTAGAAGATCTGATTCGTTTGGTGTACGGGGACATCAGTTGAATACTGCACCAAGAGAATTCTTGGGTTTGTGAACGGGCAATTGGAATTCAGCGGCGTACATCATCCAGCTGAAGGTCGGTGTACCGATTATGCCTTTTCGGAATTTAACTCCGCCGAAGCTGTGTAACGGAATCCGGCTCAAATTCGTATCTTTGCAGAGAAACATCATCGAGGCGAAAATTCTAATAGGTTGTAGCGTTGGCGACACAGTGTTTATACCGCGTATTCCACTAATTCCCCACAGTTACCCCTTCCAGTTTAAGCGCGTGCAGTTCCATGTGAGCGTATGCTTTGCGATGATTATCAGCAAGTCGCAGGGCAGACACTGAAGGCTGCGGGTGTTGACCTCAGAACAAGCTGCTTCTCACACGGACAACTGTACGTCGCTTGCTCCTGCGTTACCAATCCTGACTCTCTGCATATTTTGGCTGTTGAGAATAAAACTACAAACGTACATATTAAACAGGGAAGTTTTATAAAACTGTGGCTGTTGTTGTAGTATATTGTGGTGTCTTACGACTTCCACGTGAACGAAGTCAGTCACGGGCAGAACCTAGTTAACAATAAATAGGATTTGAATTTACACAAAATAAATTAAAATTACTGCCCCGTTGGTCTAGTGGTCGCAAACGCTACTCATGAACATGAGAGAACATGCTGAACATGAGGTCCTGGGTTCAATTCCCAGGTCGGGCAAGTGCTATAGGATTTTTCTATCTAGAATTTCTCAGTGGCAGCCCGGAGTCTGGATTTGTGTCCGGCAATAGGCAATGGCAACAGGCTCAAAACAAAGTCCTCCGCCGCGTCAGTCTGTCTGTCTGTCTAAGCGCGATAAACTCAAAAACTACTGAACGGATTTTCAAATGATTTTCCAATGGACGGTATGATTCATGAGGAAGGTTTTGTGTAAATTGGCTGAAATACTAATAATTTACGTAATATATTTTTTTCCGACGTCTTCAACAATAATCGTAAGATTATTGTTGAAGATGTCGGAAACAAACATGGTTTTACTGTTTTTTATGTAAAACACTGAGAGTTTTACTGGCGTGCGCTGCGTAAACCGTGAGAGATAAATTAAATTTATGTTTTACAGAAATTTTAAGTCTATATCTTGAAAAAGTTCAACAAAAAGTCCGCGATGGCATATGTCTATTTTCTAAGGATGACCGTAACCATTTTTATTTTCAGAATTTGTAAAAAATTTCATTGTTATTTCCGAAGCTATTTTGACCGGTATTATATTCCTTATCCAATAAAATATGTTCTTTAAATAGGGCATTTAATTTAGATTAAAATATGCCCTTTTTTCTTTTTTTTTAGGGTTGGGAAATTATCAAATAATTTCTCCCGCTCTGGGCGGAGCGGGAGGGCGTGTCAGACTCTTACTGACTTAAACCCACCGTGTTCCTTCAGTTGCGTGTACGTTGCCAGGGGCCACGGTATCCCTTTCGGACATTCCCGCGACCCCGGTAGGCATCGGTCCTAGCGGACCCCGTCAGTTGTGCTGACATCTCTTTGAGGCGCGCGTGGAACACAACGTGCCTTCGACCCGGGTCTGGTCCTTATCGGACGGCGAGCTACCCATTGATCACCGTCCGCAAGTTCGCGCCTAGGATGGCCGGGGTTCGCCCTGCGATTTCTGACGCCCAGGGCGTCTCCTGCGGCGGCTAGGGGCGTGAGGGCGCGAAATTTGCCTCACGCGTTCTGCCTCCTCCTTCGCGAGCATTACTGCTTCGCAGAAGGAGGTGACGGCTTCCCACTCCCTCTCGCTCCGTACCATGGCCTGGACCAGGGCCGGACGCGAGAGATCACTGCCGACGATCGCCTCCATAAGGACACGGCGGAGCCCACCTTAAAAAAAAAAAATGCCCTGACATCATTTCATTTTAATTAATAGTATAAAATATATCACAGATTCAAAATTACGCGTAACAAAGTAATTATGGTTGATGACAGCGCGGGCGCAGCGGTAGGAGTCAATGACCCACTTCCTCGACTATTAGGTATGTAATCCCGGTAGTACGTTCCCGTGGGAAATTTTGCGACATCCCCGCGAGCGAAGCCGCGGGCAAAAGCTAGTAGATTAATAAAACAATTGTTTAATTTGGGACTGCATTGTTTTCGAAACAAAGCCATACCTGCGAGTAAGGGACCACACTTATCGACGCAGAATCGGCTTGAGCTGGTCAGAAAGAGCTAAGTTCATGCAATAAAAGCGAATACTTTGACGTGGTGTCGAGTCGCGTCGTCCGAATCGAAACGAGGTGAATCAATGTTGTTTGTTTTTAACCCCCAACGCAACTTTTCTATAGATTTATATGAGATTAGATTCCGAGGACCACAGCATTGACAGCAGCAGCATTAACGCTAAATGATGGCCGACGTTTTTGGACACCATAAAGTCAAAGTTAGGCATATTATGACGGACAATATTTTGTCACAGCATCATGAGATATTCATACATGGTTTGTGACCTCCAGCCTTAGACACTACTGTGGCGGCATCTACATCGCCACATGCAAACTACGCATCAAAGACTAACCCACTAAACTACTTCCACAACATTGGAAAGAAATTACAACATTTTATAAACAATATTTATGTTAAATAAGTATTATGATGAGACTGTATTACTACCACATAATTATATCAAAGTGATTGACTACGCACAGAAGACACGAGCACATTCACGCATACACATTATCATATCACACAAAGACACACACTCACACACTGTCTAGATTTTGTTTTTAGGCAAATTTTGAAAATAATGCCTAGTTTTAATGATTATTTCACCGATTCGTTGCGATGTCCAATTTGTCAAACTTATAGCTGTGGCGCTGAACAAAAATAACTTGACATGGCTGCCGTGCCAAGCGCCATACGAATAGATGACACGCCTCCCGTGTTTTCAGCCATGCGGAAAAGAAAACAGTATTTTGACCATTTTTTAAATGTTTTAGGCCTGAATGTTTTTAGTTTACATTTGAAATCTAACGTGGACGGTCAGGAACGTTGTGTGAAGTGATTACAAGTGGCAAAATAACTGTATTTTTGGAAACGGATGGTAAGTGACCTTTTTAATACAGATGTGCTAAAGCTTATCAGTGATTTATGAGGTATTAAATTAGATCTAAAAATTTTGTTTTCATTTTGCTCATAGTTTAGTAATGTCAAATATTTAAAGCAAATGAAAAACTGGCAAGTTTGATTAAGTAGTTATTAGATATTTATAAAAAATTGTCATGTGCTACATGAGTAAGTAATTAAACTTAGCCATTCAAAATTTTATTAGTGTCAGTATAAAATAAAATTTTGCGAAATACTGCTATTATATTCTAGTTACCATCAATTGCCTATTTTTTTATATAGAATTACGGCGAAAAAGAAAGTACATTCCAGAGACAGAAATTGAAACTCAATGCGACGACGATGACGACATTTTTGAGCAGAATTCGCAAACGTATTAACAAGACTAACGGGCACACACAGAAAACTGGGAATCTACACAAAAAAGAAAAACATTGGATACTTCAACGTGCACAGAAAAAATGATGGTGGACAGCGCAAAGAGCATAGAAAAAAATAATGAAGATGGTGATCAAGGGCCAACTATTCATGGATGTAAATATTTTGGCCAGTTGATTTTAAATGAATTACTGCGCTTCAAACCATATGACAGAAATATAAAGATGCAGAAAATTTTAGATTTAATAAAAAAATAATTTTAGTACAGACGCACATCCAGCTACCGCAATCTGTCAAATTTCTTTATAGATTTTCAACTTTATCACATAAGCATAAGGTTCACTTTAAATTGTGGAAATTTTACAGATTGGGTTAGCTTAATGTGCTGGTGTCTGTACCAAATACAACTTGGATAAGAGTTACATAAAACCAGGTTTTGAATTAATTAATTTTGGTGGTTTATAATATCAACCCAACTTACAAAAAGGTTGGTTACCCCTATTTAAAAAAAAAACATGCAATATCCAGAAACGAAGGATACGAACTTAATTTACGTGAAAAACGAAGATAGTTTTGTTTCGAGTAGATCTCCCTAAAAACGAAGATAGTTTTGTTTCGAGTAGATCTCCCTAAAAACAAAGATAGTTTTGTTTCGAGTAGATCTCCCTAAAAACGAAGATAGTTTTGTTTCGAGTAGATCTCCCTAAAAACGAAGATAGTTTTGTTTCGAGTAGATCTCCCTAAAAACAAAGATAGTTTTGTTTCGAGTAGATCTCCCTAAAAACGAAGATAGTTTTGTTTCGAGTAGATCTCCCTAAAAACAAAGATAGTTTTGTTTCGAGTAGATCTCCCTAAAAACAAAGATAGTTTTGTTTCGAGTAGATCTCCCTAAAAGTTAATTTGAAGGAGTTACCATCGATTTCAGAATGACACGGCTCCCGTGCCCAACGCCACATGCAAAAAAGAATGATGGCACAGGAGACGTGCCATTCGCAACGAATCAGTTGTATCAAATTATTCTGTTATTTATCACTTTTATGTAAAAAAATTACATTTCTGCTTGATGGCTATTTTTAATTAGATAATATTGGTGCTGATAGCCGAAATACAAGCTTTTACCTACTTCGGCTACAAATTGTAAAAAGAAAATATAGCCTAGAAGGCGTTTGTACTATTGTAAACAATTACTGAAGTAAACTTATTATTATAGGTATTATTAACTAGCTTTGGTCCGCGGCTTCGCCCGCGTGAATGTCGTCAAATATCCCACGGAACATACTAAAGGGATTAATATTACCCTATGTGTTATTCCAGTAATAAACAATGTATTAATTCCGTAATACATTATTTTCATATAACTCTATTGGTTAACGCGCGCACGCCAGTAAAGGTAGTCGGCATGATTTTTTCCCGACATCTTCAACAATCATCGTCATAAATATTTCAGCCAATTTACACGAAGCCTTAATGAATTATACTACTTATACCTTCCTCATAAATCACTCCGTCCATTATTGAAATCCGATTGAAAATCCGTTCGGGAGTTTTTGAGTTTATCGCGTTCAGAGAGACGCGGCGGAATTTTATTATATAATATGTAATGATTCAATGATGTAACACCCTTTTTACAGCTCATATTATATCTGGAGACAACGATAAAAACGTTGTTCCATAGGATGAAACAACGGCCGAAGGATTCGAATCGCATAGATGAGAGCCCAATCGCCATAAAACTCCGTTTGGAAACCTTTATGAAGCACTACGAGGGCATTATCGAATTCTACAAGTACAGGCATGTAAAGGTTTGAAAACTTTTCATTTTTCATACAACGTGTCATTCAAATAACTGAAACCCTAATAAGAGCGTGCATTCTGAAAGGCAACTTCGCAAAAAGATGTCAAATATCGAATAATTTGTCAATATTACTGTATGGAAATGATGAAATATGGCTAACTAGTGAACTAAAATATTGACTATGAAATGCAAGTATTATATCGTAACACCGAATATTTAGTTTTAGATGCAAAAAAATGTATTTGGAAACTTTCCAAATGCCTTTTTTACACCTAAAACAGTTCATCATTCAGTGTTATAATTGTAATTCATTATTAATATTCTAGTTCACTAGTTAGCGATATTTCTTATTTAAATTCAGTAATATGGCCAAATTAATTAAAACAGGTAAATATTTGACAGCTATTTGCGACGTTGCCAACTTTTTGGATGGACGCTCTTGAGCGCGTGCATTCTGAAAGTGCACAGTACACCGCTCGTTGACAAAGATAGCGCTCTGAAAAATGTTGTTCTCACTTGAGTGGTACGACCAGCAAGCCTGCGGGCCAGTATATTCGCCCTCACGGACACGCCCTGCGCTCTCGCTCTATGTCTGCATCGTCTTTCAGATCAGAGGATATCATAATTATGCCCAAGATAACTGTTACACCCTCTTCAGTGGTGTTCCACATAATTTTGTGACAGGAATCGTTGCCGGACATTTTCCTCTGACCTGAAAGACCACGCATTCACTCTTAAGCGTAGTTTCACAGATGCCCAAAAGTTTTTAGAGAGCACATACAGAAGCACTCAGCAGCACCATGTCGTCCGCGTAACTGACATTGTTGAAATATACGTCATCACTATTTATGTTCGCATAACTCGATAATATATTACATGTAGGGAATAACAGTTTTTTTTTTTTTTTGAAATTTGTTCCCGAAGTAAAAATTGTACATTAAATAATTATGAGTCAGTCACTTCAATTAAACCGTGTATTGTACAAGCTTATAAATGTTTGAAACTGTAAAAAGTAAACCGGAAAAATTATAGTTGTATGGTTAGATGACAAAAATTATTTAAAAAAACTGAAAAATTATTGTGGAACTGCAAATTAATACCTCTGTTTCAGATCCAGGCGGAGAAATCAGACGAAGATACCTTCGCTCAGATCCAGGTCTGGATGAATGAACTTATGCAAAACGTCGCAGCCTTAAAAGCCAAAAAGAAAAGGGTACAAATTGCAAACGAAATCGGACAACCTTCAACGCCAAAGAGCGGTGGTACCCAGTCTCCCCCCGACCGAAAAACCGAAACCAATAAATAAGTTTTTACCTCAATATTGTGTTTTTTTTAAATATTATTTCTAACATAATAATACCAGGCTATTATTGGGCTAGATCTCTTCTCATACAGACAAGGCACTAGCATTGATCACCACGCTTGCTCAAGACGGATTGGCGATTTCAGACTTACCTACGACAGGCTTCCTGTACATGACGCCGTGTGTACACGAATGAATATCGCCCATGCGCCGCTCTGCCGGGGCATCGGCGCCGGACCAGAAGATGGAAAGAAATAAGAATATCTCAGAATGAGTGTAAAATCTACGCGGCTCCAGCATCATTACAGGAAGCCTAAGGCTGCGTTTCCACCATAGATGACCGAGGGTGCGTAGCGAGGGATGTGTGTGAAACTAACCAATAACAACGCTAGCTTAGCTCAAACTATGACAGTGAAGCGATGTTGATGTTACTGGTTAGTTTCACACATCCCTTGCTACGCATTCTCGCTCATCTCTGGTGGATAAGTAAAGGTAAGGTAGGTAAGGTGGTCCTTAAGTTAAGTTTAGATGTGCTGAAAGCGTTGTTTCATTAGTGAAATCGGCACATTATCTGTCAAAAATACCTCGTAGTTTACATTAATTATCGCTGAGATATTGGGCCTAGATTTGGAACGATCCAAATACTGAAAACCTTCTGACTGCATTCGATCGACGTCGATCGATGACATCGACCGTTCAGGCCGATCCAGTGTGGTGCATTGCAGCTTAATAAAGCACCTGTCCCTTGCTATTAGCTATTTCCTTCCTCAAAAAACGTACAATTTATTGAAATTAGGCTGAGAATCAGCATTTTTCCAACATCAAAATTACATAACACCCACCCTTCACCACTTCCTAGTGCTTTAGCTGGAAAGAAAAAATCGATAGCTAGTCGTACAGCTTCTAGGCAGTGAGAGGTGGTGGGTTAGGTGCCCTACTGTTGATCGACTGAAGTCTGGTTGCATCCTCACAAAGCGGTATAACACTTTTCAATTTAGCAGGGTCGCTAGAGGCCGTGCCTTGATTAGGCTACCGCTGCCTTCACCAGAATAAAGCAACTTACATATTTAATCATTAATTTTATTAACTTTTAACAAAACATTCGATCTTACTCTAAGTGGGAATAATTAAACCCTCTGTCGCGTTCTAATTAAAATCGTCTCGCGAATACGCGATCGGTCGCGTGCATTTGTCACTTTTTGTAAAGCGCCATCTGTCGGCGCGATCACGCGTGCAGGTTCACTGAACAAAAAGTTGGAAGTAACGATCGTGTATTCGCGCGACGATGACTTTAAAAAAGGACGTAGGTTACGCACTAACCGACCACAACCGCGACCAGTACCTTAATTGCGTAATACACGATCAATCAAAATCCGAATCGTTTTGAAACAGATTGCTAATCTATTGCTTCCTAAAGCTTCGTGCAGACTAGCGGGACGCGACACCGGTTATTGTTATATCGAGAAGTTTTCTTATTGCGAGTCACGTCGCGCTGTCCGCACGAGACTTTAGTTCCAAAAAAAAATCTGCTCAAGAACGTACGTAAATAACGCAATGAATGTTGTTGAACTGTCAAAATGAAACAGATTAGTCGTAATTGTTTACAAAAATATGTTATGTAGATACTTGGCTTAATAGCATCGAACAACGTTTTATTAATTGAATAAAAACGTAAAATGTTGGGCTAGGTCACGGTCGGAGTCGCCCAGTACGCGAGAGGGCTGATTTAATATAACAAACAACAAAATACTCGTAATATGCTTATCTTCTACAACTTCTATTTTTTAACTTAAACAAACACATCTCTTATGACGAAAAAAACTGTGGAAATCATACAGGTATATGATCCAACAAGAGACTAAAACTCAGTTACTACAAGTCTAGGTACTCAATTTTAATAATGTTGTTACATCTCATGTCGACTGGTTTGTAGTCAACCAATCGGAACAGCTAAAGCCACTGGCACACTACTGTGTCGTGTTGTGTCGTGACGCGGGATACACCAATCAAACGAATCTGTTCAGGACTACGTCAAATCAAAAGTCTTAATGGCTAACGGCTGACTGTGATGCGACGTTAGCCTAACACTGCGTCAGAAGGCGTCACGACACGACACAACATAGTTAAGTAAATCCAGCTTTAAAAAAATATTTAACAGCAGATTTAATGATCACATACTTATAGAAATGGAGGATTTTCTTTTGATGTGATTTTATGGGTTAAAAATCACCCCGTATACTGTAAATGTCCGATCATATTTTCTGAACAAAATATTAATAAAAAACTAAACACTTTGTCTGCTGTCAGTTTCCGATGGATAAATGAAAGACGATTTACTTAATCTTAAAGTTAGACAAGGAAAGCGTTCGTTGGCATTAACCACGGTTATAGTTTGACCGAGATCGCTGTTCCGCGCCTAAGGAATGCGTGGCGAGACGGTAGGCAGCGTTGACGAATGAGAGGCGGGCGTGACGCCGCGCTCCTTGAGCGTTGATGAATGAGCGGCCTGCACTACCCCCCGTCTCGCCGCGCACATATCTAAGGCGCGGAATAGCGGTACCGGTCAAACTATAACCAAACAGGTAGCGAGTGGCGGACTAAGCCTGTTGGGGGCCCGGTGCAGCAAAATTAAACGGGGGCCCCCCCGCCCAGGTATGCTAAAGATTGAGAAGTAATATATAAGAGCGAACGAAGCGAGTTCGAAATTTTTAAGCAC
This sequence comes from Agrochola lota, assembly GCA_947364205.1. NCBI lineage: Eukaryota > Metazoa > Arthropoda > Insecta > Lepidoptera > Noctuidae > Agrochola > Agrochola lota. The sequence goes on along the minus strand of OX376225.1, from coordinate 2,771,650 downwards.
ACTGCCTCGAAAACGTTAGGTTTTCTTTTGACTATTCATAAAGAAATATGATGACTCTGTCATCTGATACTGAAAATTAAGAGCATTAGACGAATATAGGTTGAATTTTGTTTTGAACATTTGTATTCAAATAGGAAACACGTTGTCTGAGAAAGTAGCATGCAATAGCGAGCGAAGCGAGCTCGAAAATTCTAGCACCCCGCCCTGGAAAGCTAAGTTAGCGTACATACATTGGAGTTACTTTGTAGACTTTAGCAGAAAAGCCTTAGAAAAAAGAGAATGTAGGATACAAGAACGAAAAAAACGAAAAATTTTTAGCACTCTACGTCCTTTGGATAAGGACAGATTCGCTTTACGCCACATTCGCGTTAGGTCAGATTCGCTTAAAGACAGAATATGTACAGACCACAATATAAAGTTCCTTCGTTCCTTTCCTTTCGTTTCCTTTTTTTGGATATACAGATTCGACAGATTACACCATAAATAATTTCAATATGGATTACGAACTAATGGTTTGGTATAATATTTCCCGTTACGAAGCTATCTATCACGTTTCAATAACTTCTTGTAAATAAATAAACAAACTGCAACATTCAACTAGCTACTGGCTGCTTATTACGTATGTAAATGACAAATGTAAAATCCTAATTGTCATAGTTTTGTGACATGCGGATTTGTTTTGTTTAATTTCAGTTTATTTTGCAAAATTATTTTTGGTGAGCTATAAGTTTCTCTAAAACCATGCAGGGAGCTGGAACAAGCGACGAAGTGTCGGACGTGAAATTTATAACTAGGAGACTGTCCTTAACGTTTTGAGACATTGTATTCTGCATTAACAGAATTTGAAAAAAAAATACAGTCAGCAAAAAAAATGGGCACTTAAAAAAAAAAAAACTTTTTTTGATACCAATCGATCCTGTTTCTTATAAGGATCAAAACACTCTATTGGACCAATTGAGGTTTGAGTACTAGAAAACTCAGAAATTGCAAAAAACTTTTCTCATACATTTCGTAGGAAATGAGATTCCAACATACTTTTTATGATAGATAGACTTTTCGAAAATTAACAAATTAAAAAATAAAATTTTAAAATTCATTCCAAAGAGTTAAAAACAATTGTTAAATTTAATTTTCCGATAAAACATACGTTGTACAGGGCTCGTCGTAAATTTCTTTGTATGGAGAAAACTACTTTTCAAAATGTCAAAGATGTGCGGTTGCCTGAAAAATTTGTGGAAAATTTCTTTCTATTTCAAGAAGGAGAAGTGGGAAAAAAAAATATATTAGGATCCCCTTTATCCAAAAACAAATTTAAAAATTCATACACGTAATATACCAATGCTACATAGCGACGCCGAAACCATTTTACCAAATTTATTCGTTGTATGTTAATACAGCAACAAATGAAGGAGAGTTTGTTATTTTTGTGCTAGTAATGTAGTTGTTTGTTACCAAACAAGTCTCAACAAAGATACAAAAGAATGTGTAGAAACTTAAAAAAAAAAAATTCATTGGACATTTTTGTATCCTTTAAGTGTGATTTTGAAATGGCAACAATGAATTTAAGATTATTATTTATCCACATGAACAAATTAAGGGCTTTTTACCATTATATAAATGCAATATGGAAAATGAGTAAGAAAATTGGCCTGGATATAACAAACGAGGGCAAAAACATAACAAGGATGCTACCTCCAAATTTAATCCCTGAGGTTTACTTAACTTTATTTCATTAGAGGCTGACTACAGACAAATTTGTTAAGTTTCAAAACTATTCTTCGATCCAGTGGCTAAAGATCACTGAATAATTTTCTAGTTACGGAGAAAAGATCAGAACAACAAATGGGGTGGAGACATCCCATCTAAGACTGAATTAAAAAATTACGCCCGAACTGAAATACAAGGAAGAAAATAAAGTTTAAGTCTTTACAGTCAAGGTAAAATACGAAGGCTAAAACACTGAAAAAAGGATAAAAATATTGATAACAATATGCATTAACAACGACAATTTCAACTTTAGAATGTTTAAAACATCAGCGAATTTGGTTAATTTAGAAAAAAAAAATGGATTAATTTGTACAGTGAATTTATTTCTGGTTAGTAACGATGTCTGTAAAGTTTTTTTTCTCTGATGTTTCGTATTAATTAATAAAATTACTTTTTATCCGACATACTTCCGTTTTTAATCTGACCTAACGCGAATCTGGCATAAATCGAATCCGTCCATATGCTAACAAATGCTTTACGTTTATAATTAGCATACCTTCGTAGGGGGCCAACTACAAACTGCCTTTTACTTACTGAACATATTTTGGCCATGTTTGGACCTCTACTCGAGATTTGGGTCCCCCAAGACTGGGGGCAGGGGAAGCCGGCACCTGCCCACCCCTCCTTTAGTCTGCTAGTGCAGCATTGCCTCCTCTTGCTCCTTTTCCCGCTGCCGCACCGCCACAGCCGTCTCCACCAGGAGATACAGGCACTTGAACTTGTCCTGTTCACCCTCGGCCCGACGCGCGCGCGGCACCACCTGCAGTTATGGTCCCATGTCAATTTTGGATAGATATAGTTTCTGGACATGTAAAATTTTGACCAGTTCAAGTCCTCAATTTTATATTAATAATACAATTTTGCGAAGAAGTCCAGCAGCTTGTCTAAATTTTAGAAATTAAAAGCTTATCAACAAAAACACAGAAAGGGACTTTTGGAAAGCAATAACTGTCAGGTGATGCCGGTATTAAAACACCCCGCGCCCAAAACGTGCTTATAGCTGTTTACTTGAATGAAAACTCAAAAGATTTAGTATAAAAGTTTATTTACACAACAAACAGAAACTCGTCTCTAGGCTAAAACAAAACAAAAACACAAGGAAAACTTGATTGTAAAGGAAACTAAGTATAGTGTTTTAACACCGACGTCGCCTACAGTTAGATATGTACAAAAACATGGCAAATTGGGGCTACAACATTCGCGCAGCCCAAATTAAAAACTCCAAACATATTTTATTTTTAAACAAAGAGGCAAAGAAATTCAAAATGGAATTTTTGACAAATAAAACTTCTTTTCTTCGGCAAATTGCAAGAGTAAACGGAGCTATAAATATCAGAATATCTAATAAAGTTATAGGATTGTCGCGTCTGAGGCACGTGCGGTATCTAGGTGTGGCACCACATGTCGGTGGTGGCCACTTCGAGCTCGACGGCGACGGGTGGCGGCGGCTGCGGGGGCGGGCTCACCTGCATGCGGCGCGCGCGCAGCGGGTGCGGCAGCTGCGGCAAGTGCGCCAGCTGCGGGTGCGCCAGCGCCTGCCACCCGTCCTCACTGCTGGACACTGGCTCGGGGCCCTGGCCCGCCATCCCCTCCGTAGTGGTCACGGTCACGACCGATGCCGTGCTGCTGGGATGCGGAAAGAAATATTCGGATTGAGGAATGAAAAGATTCGTTCATTCATGCAATTTCTTATTCACCATTACCTACTACTGAATATGTATTGCTGGAGGGACGGAGATAATTAAGGATTAGACTGGAGACGCTTTGAGTTTCTGGGACGTAGGACAATGTGTAGAGAATTTTATTGATATAGTGTTGTACCAGCGTTCGACAATTGCCCGCGCTGCTCTCGAGCAGAACTGCTCTGTACTAGTCTCCTGCGGCTCCGTGATCTGTTCTATGTCTTTGGTCGCGGCCACTGATACCACTGATGCTCTGCTGTGGGAGGGAAAAGGAATCGTCGCAGTGACTTTCGACGTTAGGTGTTTTAATTAAGTGGTTTAATTACTAACGCAATATTAAGGAAACATGATTACTGAAGAGTGTATTTTTTCTAATTTAGGAATAGGTATTAGACAATTTTATGTAAGTAGCTTGAGTGTGTAAAGCTAAAGTAAAACAGGATAGTGCGTACGAAATAAATAAATAAATAAATAAATAAATTGCTCGTAATTTTTTGGTATTAAACACTATACACTGGAGCAGTGTCCCAGTGGTATCGGGCCCCTCGGCCCCATTTTACGAGTTATAAGTCTTGAGTTCGAACCCAGACAGGCAGTTTACTTTGTGTTTTTAATTTCATCAGCACTGCTTTAAAAAAAGTGAAGGAAAACATCGTGAGGAAACTGGCATGTCCTAGAACCAAAAATTCGAAGACATGTGACATCCAACAGCCCGCACTGGTCCCGCGTGGTAGATTATGGCCCACTCCCTCTCACAGAGAGGAGGCCTGTGGCCCAGCAGTGGGAATATTATAAGCTGATTATGCTTAATACTAAATTCTTTATAGACTTCCAAAGACGAATCTTAAAATCAAACGAATCTGTAGGCAACTAACAATTGGAACTTATGATGAGGTCGATACTACAAACTTACTCCCTAGCAGCCGGATGCAGGTCGTGGTCCTCTGGTCCATATCGGATGACGGACTGCCACACGGAGGGGTCGTATTTGACCTCCTCCTCGCTGATTGTGCTGGAGTAGCCCTCCTCGCCGTCCCCGAGCTCGTCGCCGTCGCTCCGGTAGACCAGCAGTCCGTCGCCGTAGTCGTGGGCACGGCCGTCCGGGCCGTTCTGTGGGTACTACTTTCGATTACCTATAGGCTCTGTTGTGGTCAAGTTAGGTACATTTCAAGCAATAGGCTATCGTGGGATTTAGATGATTTGGCTGCAGAAGTAAACCAGATCGTCAAAATAAATAGGAAAACACAAAATTGATAATAAATTACATGAATATAAAGATAAAAAAAACCGACCCTAAGGGTCAGTTCACACCGAGATGTGACGCGCAGCGACGCTACGCGCACTTTTGAAGATAGTGATACAAAATATAACTTTATTTACTACACAAAAAGCATTGAGATAATTCTAAAACGTCCCGCGGCGTCGCGCTACGCCACGCTGCGCGTCGAGGTGCGCCGCGGCGCATCGCAACCCATCACGACGCAGCGCTGCTTCGCCGGTAGCCGTGGCGTGCAAGAGCGGCGCGTGCTTAGCCTCGCGAATCCGCGTGACGCAGCGCGAAGCCGCGAGGCCCAGCCTGAAGATGTCGTGGCGACTTGTCTCTACTATTAGCTAGCGGGGCGGTAGCTCGCGGCGGACGTAGACACGTTCCGCTGCGCCCGGGGCGTCTCGCTGCGCCGCACTATGTCTCAGTGTGTGCGCAGCGAGGCGTGGAGCTGCTAGCGACTTCAAATGCGCGTCGCGACGTTGCGATGCGACAACCACTGGCCTCTTCAAGCATTATCGCATCGCGTCACGTCTCGGTGTTAACTGGCCCTAACCAGTAGTCACATATGATGTGTATGGTCTGACATGTCAACTTGGTAATAAGCAACGTTAAGGTAAAAAGCAACAGTAAAGGAGCGGGGCCTCGACAAGGTCGTTTCTGAAGGTCGACTCTAGCACCGCGCGCGCTCATTGGTCAAATCAAATAACGCGCACTTCCCCGGCTTCCTTTGACGCATTTCCGTCCCTTTTTACGAAATCACTCCCACAGATTTGATTATTTCGTTTTTTTTAGATTTACACTTTAATTTAGACTGCAGGAAAACAAGAGGAAAGATGTTCATCAAAAATAAGGTGCCAATATACAAAAAAAAAACTAACACAAAAAACTAACAACAATATACTAAAAAATAAAGTGACTATATCTTCAAACAAAGTGCGGTGTGCGTCGCAAAGAATCAATCTTTTACTAGTTTGCAAATCTGGCAGTGTGTAGCCAGGACACTTTGCATGAACGTATAAAATACTTCTTTACAAACCTCTACAACGATGCCATCCCAAGTCGCTACGTTGACACCGTCCCCTGCAGCCACTCCTAGCCCCGAAGTGGAGGCTGCAGCCAGGCCGACCATGGCCCCCACTCCTGCCGTAGCCCCCGACTGCTTCCGGCCCCGCCGGGATATGGTGTAGTGCAGGGGATCGTGACCCTCGCGCCTGATCATCTCCGGGAGGATACGGCGGCGGGCGTTTATGAACCAGTTGCAAACCTGGTAATGGAAACTCGTTAACTATAGTTTGACCGAGACTGCTGTGCCGTGCCGCGGTAAGACGCGGGGCAGTGCAGGCCGCTCATTCATCAACGCTCAAGGCGCGCAGCGTCCGGCTCGCCGCTTATTCGACAACGCGGCCAGCCTCGCCGCGCATTCCCAAGGCGTGGCTTCGCTCAAACTATAATGCCATAGTCAACTCAAACTGGGCTGTGTTATTTATAAAGCAGTATTTTTCAACAAAAGATTCTGTGTTCTTCCCAATTTGGTTTATTGGATCTAAGCCCCTCTTGTACCACAATCACTAAATGCTATTAGCGCTAAACATATGTATTAAAACATAATTTTATCTGTCGTCTTTTAATATATTGCCGACAAACTGTTTTGCAGTTAGGCTTTTACAGATTATGTTTTATGTAATGAGTAATATTTTTTGGAAAACAATAAACAAAAAACTATTGACGGAAACAACGATATTTTAAATTCGTGTAGCGCTAAACAAGTGAAGAGATTAGCGATAGGGCTCTTGTCTTACATAGGGTCGCAGCATTATGCTAAGCGATGGTTGTTTTGCGTGGATGTGACGCATATATTCCCCCAAATTGTTCTTTTTTGTGTCTTGCAAACGGTCGCAGCATTATGCTGATCGTTTTGCGTGGATGTGATGCATATTTTCCCCCTTGTTCTTGTGATTGTGGTGTTTCTTTGCATTATGTTTACAGAAAATAAATGTATTTCCTTTCAACTTTCTTTCCATTTGTGACGCAAACGGGATAAAGTATTACAGAAATTACGCGTGCAAACCATAGACTACATTAGAAAGCTCAACAAATAGTGATGTTGACAAAAACATTTTTTTGTCCGTCAGATAGATTATTAAAAAATATTACACTTTTTTTTTCTTTTTTTTTACGTAATCAAAAGATTACGGCAATACATTGACTTAAAATGTACCATGACGTCACTCACCAGTAGATTTTATACCGACCTGTGACGTAGCGAGCCCGCACTACCCAACTTTAATGCGTTTTATCTAAATATGTTTTTATTAACATGATAAAGCAAAAAATACGTGTCTAATATTTTTTTATTATCTAACTGACGGACTTAATAGTTTTATTTTTTTCCCAGTCAACATCCATATTTCGAAAGAAACTCATTTTCCTAAGGCGTAAGTTTTCAAGAGAGTAGAAGGGTATGGCGGGGTATAAAGACTCAACAGATCTTTACCAGTAGCAAATATTGACAAATCTTTGTTTGTCCCTCTCACCTGCAACACAGTGAGATTAGCCTCCTGGCTCAGAGCCAGTTTCTCAGCATCGCTGGGGTACGCGTTGTAGCGATGGTCATACAGCCATCTCTTCAAGATCTTCACGGAATGCTTGGGCAAGTTTCCACGACGCTTGCGCACCGAACCTACTATCACCGCCTGTGTGAAGGGTGAAACAGAAGAATGGAGTATTTGACGATCAGCCTAGCGTTGTAATACTAGGCGCAGTTATTTTGGTGACCCAGTCGTAATATGATATGAATATGGTGTAAGACTTATCATTTCTCATAATTGGAAAGTCTGCTTGAAGTTACCGGATCAGAGGGATGAAAACAGTACTTTTCGTTTACAGTACAGTACTTTTTTTTGAAATAATACTGGCTGGTATAACATTCTACTACTGTTTGTCGGGGCCTGCGATACCAAAATTCTATAGATTATAATGCTTGTTTATCTCTTTTAAGTTATGTGTTTTTGCAGTCGGGATTTTTATTTTTTTACTAATAGTATTTTTAATTTTTTTAATTTTATTTACCTGTGGCGGAGGCGGAAGGTGTCGCTGATGCGTCGTGGCGAGGTGACGGGCGTCCGTGTTCCAGTCAGTACTGTCCATTCTCTGTTGATTTACAGGATTTACGAGTACTTACTAAAGCTACAAATCCAAAATAAATAATATATATTTTCTCCCTGACTTCAAACTCGCACAATGATATTCGTCAGTACAATATTATATATACAGGATGGATTTTTGAGATGGTACAGTAAGGGCTGCTCTTGATGACTGCACATGACTGCACCATTTCTCAAAAAAATAAGGTCAGTCTCCTAAGACCGTTTTTACCCTTACTGCCTTTTCTCAAAAAATCCGCCCTGTATATATGATGGTGATAATGTTTCTCAAAGTGTATTTACAGATGATTGATGAGATGAAAGTACAAAAACAGAATTCAGAAACGAAAAACTATCTGCTTTCATAAAAGAAAACTACATTGTAGGACGCTACGCTTAGTGCTACGCGGGCGCTACGCCACGCATCACTGCTACGCTGCGCCTACGGCTACGCGTTGTCCACAAGACTCGCCGCGCAGCAAAAAACCTCTGCACCGCGCACCGCGCTCTGTCGCGTAGCGCGGGGCGGCAATATCAAAAAACCTGCGCGCGGGACGCGCTCGCGATTGTGTTTTCTATACAAACTGATACAATGTTAAATCAGCCGCCCCGCGATACGCGATAGCGCGGTATAGTGTGATGCCTTAGCCAAATCGGTCCAGCCGTTCTCAATTGATGCCAACCAACAACATTTAATTTTTATTATAAGATCAATGGCACTCTAAAGGATCCGTAAAGAATAAAACTACAAATTAACTATTTTCTGACTTTTTCCCAAACTTGTGCTGTAAGACCTTGCTTCCTGCAAAATTTCATGATTCTAGGTCAACGAGAAGAACCCTATAGGTTTTGATTTATTTGCGAGTGTCAAAATATGTCACTTAAATGGCCGTATTTTTTTATTGCGTTGACTTCGAAACTAATTTATTTTAGAGCTCCAAGGGACCGTAGACCTGCGTATTTTATATTAATTTTAACTTGATACCTCCACGCGTTCCTGAGAAAAAGGGGCTTGACAGAGTAACAGACGGACATCAAAGTGATAATATAAGGGTTCCACTTTGGCCTGTTGAGATATGGACCCCTAAAAAGATTATTGATGAATGGACTGTGTGGAAGATGGCTAGAAAAGCAGTGACTGACTATAGAGATGACGATTATTAGAGAAGTATGGAAGAAAAAGACATGTTACACCGAAGCCAAATAAATTGCGATAAGAAAATGATGATAGAGTATGTAAGTGTGTGTTACCTGAGGCGGTGGGGGGTGGCGGGGGTTCGTCATAGCGGGATGGCGACCCTCAGCATCCCAGTCGGTGCCGCTCTCGTTATCCTCCGTCGATGAAGTCGACGGGAAACGGTCTCGCGCTGAACAACATACAAATTATTGTTAAGCCGAAAGCACGGTCGCCCGTGAAATTCAAATTTACTTAAGTTTTTTTACAATTTTCAAGTCTGTATGAATATGTTGTAATTATGTCTTTACTGAATTATAATCATTAAAATCATCAATACACCTCTACAAGATTTAATTACCCCATTGAATGACTATTTCATGAAATCGAGACATTTGAGGGCAATTCTTACTTAAACGGATTTTCTAGTCCATTAGTTACTTGTATGTATCTTGCAATCGTTCTCACACTTTTCCTCTGAATGAGGCATTGCCCAACTAAAACATGGTTGTTCACGGCTGATGGCACATACCTGATGGCACATACCTACAGAAGAAAATCTTTAGTGGTTAGCATTTTTTTTTATGTTCAAGTTCTCCAGGATGAAGTCTAATAGTTTTGCTATATTGTGGTATTTTTATCTCACGGAACGACGATGGCGAAGTCGGAAGTGCATGTGTGTGAGTAATTTGCTGACGCTACTCGTCTTCACGCACACATTCACATCGTGTTTGTACACTTAGTTACCACAAGTAAAGCACGCGTCGCTTCGTGAGATATAAATAGTGTAATAGTTAAAAGAAACAAAATCTCTTTCAAAACAAACTGCCAGAATTGATGAATGTAATGATTATAATTCTATAAATACATATTTATTACTGTCGCGAATCATATTTTTTTTTAACATACAACCTGACACTACAAGGACAACCGCAAAAAAAAAAAATACGCGGCTTATCTTAGCGCATCCCCCTAAAACACACGCTGTAAGGCTTCCTTTAAGCGCCGGCGCCGGACCGCAGCCTTACAGAATGAAATATTATGATTCATTTCATTTCATTGTACACAGAAAGAAAATTGTTCAACGTTTTATAACCATTTTCAAATTATAAAAATCGAATGAATTTTTGTAGCGGCTGTTATGTTTATTTTAAACTACAAGCACCATTTTGGAATATACATAAATTATTTATTTTTCAAAATGGCAGACCCATTTTCGAAACAACCTTTAAAAAAATGTTGAAAGTCGTTTATTTCGGACTTTACTTTACTTACTTTTTGTCCTGATTTTTTTTCCGTGTGAAATAATTGTGAATAAAAAAATATAACACAATACGCTAAATCTAAAATATAATCGATTATAATTTCAATTCTCTAAGTACTTTTTGTTAGAACAAAATTGATTAGTTAAATAGTTTGCTTTTACGAGACTAAATTATTTTGAAATCATCTGGAGCCATTCCCGAATATTTGCGAAATAAATAGCTTTTACAGAACCAAACTATGGAACTGCCAAACATGTTAGATGAAACTTTCGGTAGGGAAGTTATACCCACCACCAAAGTACCTCATTGTCAGAGACAGGACTCATATAATAGTTTGTAAAGTGAGTCTTCAAAACTTACGCAGTTTGATCTTCATAACTTTGATCACGGATCTAGGCAGCGTGGCGACTTTACCAAATAATCAACAAAGTTTAATTCCCGCCACCAAACTTCACGCTTTTGACATGAGCTGCCAATGAATTATGATATTTACAATTGACATCACAAAAGTAACTTGTGAAAATTGATAATGAAATAAACAAAATGGGTAGAAGATGATTAGCCAAAGACTGCTCTCTAGAGAATGAATTCGTTTTATTTAACTATGTTTTGTTTTGAAAATCGATGCGCTTTTGTGACAATTGACAACGACGTGCACTGTCGCTTGTCATTTGAAAATTTTGCAAAAAAGAATTTATTTACGGCCAGTAGTCCCCACGGTGTGCGAATACAAACTCTTTTGTTCATTAAAAATCATACTGAATGCAATAAAATTATGGTAAGAAATTTGACTATTTATGGTTTTTAGGGTTCTGTACTGAGGTTCTGTATGTCCGAATGAAAAACCGGAACCCTTATGGGATCACTCGCGTGTCTGTCAGTCTGTCTGTCCGTCTATCACAGCCAATTTGCTCGGAATCTAATGGACCGATTAAGTTGTGTAAACATATCAATTTCTGTGACCCAGACGGGTTACGTAAATAAATTAATTTTAACTAAGGGAGAACAATAAGAAAATTTAAAAAAGGTTTTACGCTCGTTTGACATATCAAATGAAAGGGATTACTGAAGTATATATTTTTTTATAATTAAATAGTTTTTAAGAAAAATGATGAAAATTGACCATTCTCCATCACCCAAAAATACTGAATAATATCTAATATCTCCGAAATTACTGAGCCTAAAATTGTGAAAAAAAAAAACAGAAAATTTGTTCTATACCTACTTTCAGATTACAGGAAAACCTATAAGAAGTCTATGGTCTTAAAATAATATGGTAAATCTCCCAATATCGTGCGTACAAACTTACATTTGCAGTTGGAGAATTGACCGTGGCGTATGTCGAGAACATGTTTCTCAACAACAAAATTAAATTTGTTTTTGAGATCAATTCATCCCAACTACGGAACCCTTCTTTGTGCGTGGCCCGGCACTTGGCCGGTATTTTTTTATTTTTTTGTAAATTTCAGGGTTGTTTCGTTGTATGTTGATCATAATTCAATTCGCGGCCATTTTAATCAACAATGACTAAATTATAATCATTTAAAAATCTACATACAATTATATTATATTATATTACATTCCATAATCGAAATTTGATGTGTTTGATGGATATAAGAATATTTCGTGAAAATGTGACGATATAGAGCTTTATTGATGATGTAAATGATTATAATTTCCACTTTGTTGATTATGATTTTACTTATATTCACCCTTTTCCACCCACATCTTCATCAGCTTAACTCCGCATTGATTAATGCGGATACGGATGCAAAGATAAATGCGAAAGCTGCAATTGCGGATGCGCATGCCAATATCCGCAACATCCCTGGGTCTGAATTAGGATTGAAGTTTGCCTGAAAATGTTCATATTCGGGAAAAACTGAACGTCCTTTTTTCTATGGAATTTTTGTATGAATTTCTGAAATTTGATCAGAACAACGGCCATCGAATCAGGTACCTAGGAAAAAAAAAAATGTCCCAGCGAATATTATAGCATAACATCATACGGTTACTATTATAATTACGTTACACTTTTTAATTACACAGAAAATAAGTATTTAATGTTGGCTGTAAGTGCCCGATTAGCTCATCACCTGCCACCACCTTATGATGCTCGTTAATAGAATTTTTAATAGAAAATTACCAAGAATACGTCTTGAGCGCACCGAGGATTTTGCGAAATAATTGCGTTCATTTGATCCCTTGCTGCATTGTTATTACTTAACCTTTAGTTATGCAATTAATATGTAAGATATTTAAGGATTCACGCACTCTAGATATCATACACTTTAGAAACACGATTACTTTTAGTTGCATAAATAGTTTTTTTTTTTAAAGTAATCTCTAAAAATTAAATAAACCTTTAATACAGTGAAAATACTTCACGGAAGGACAACAGTTTTTTAAATAATAACAAAACTACATGTTTTCTATAACGTATGTATATTTTACATTGTCAAAATGTGTATTTGTTTTAATAATACGATGGAAATACTCAAATTAGCGCGCGCACAGCCCATTCTTAGCCTGGCCGCCACGCCTCCCCGCTAAAAAGCTCGGTGCATCCTTAAGAACCAAAATAATATGGCTGTTATAATTTTCCGAGGGGAATAATTAATTAATTATCAAAAAAAATAAAAATCTTGTGACGCCTTTTTTACTCGAATGATCTTTTTTGTCAGTCGATGTGGCGACGCTTAGGAGAGGCCTTCGGCTGAAATGATGATGATCTTTTCTAACTTACAATATTACTTTAGTGTGGGAAAGAGATGAAGCTCTACAGGACGTATAGCTCCATCTCTTCCCCCCACTGAAGTAAGATATAAATAATACTGCTTCAGAGGTGGTGGTTGGCCCGCTGGTCTTTAAAAAAAATTTCTGTACCGGGATAAATTAGTACAGATGGTTTACTCCGCAAAATAAGTAAAAAGCAACTCTTGCTACGACACAATAAAGTGTAATTCAGGTCGCACAGCGTTAATCACTTAGTTATATTCGCTTCTCTTTCTATCGCGTAACTCTTATACTTATCTTCTGACTAAGTTACACTCACTGAATTGGCCCGACAAGACGAGCACGCCGCGTACTTGTAGCTTCATACATAAAATGCGGAGTGCGCCTTCTGTAGTATTCTGTGATACCGGTAAAGTTGGTCCCAGTATTATGCTGCCTTCTACTTACCACCCTTGAAGACTCCACTTCATCTGCAGTCCAGACATGATACATCTCTTGGGAGTTTACGACGAGATTTGTTTGTTTTTAGGGTTCCGTAGCCGAAAGGTGCCAAACGAAACCCTATTACTGAGCCTCCGCTGTCCGTCCGTCTGTCTGTCAGCGGGCTGTATCTCATGAACCGTAATAGGTAGACAGTTGGAATTTTCACAGATTGTGGATTTCTATTGCCGCTATAACAACAAATAATAAAAAGGTTAATAGGGTTCGAAATCGTGTTTTTTTTTCGGCATGATTGGTCGATTTTAATACGGTACAAATCTGACTCGCACTTGGCCGGTTTCTTAATTATTATTCTTTATCGGCAGGAATCGGTAGATACCTACTAGGATACGTTTGTTTTTCAAACAGGTAGGTATCGTACACGACATCAATCCATCGAATTAGCAACCATTTACATTACTGATTTGGACCCTTAGTCGCTATCCATAAATATTAGTCCTAATAAAACACCCAATTAAGAAAAGTTACATGTAATATAGCAAAATTTAAAACAAGCACAATAAAATTAAACGAGTAACCCTATCACTTTTCCCCGTCAGCGTCAACGGGCACCATCTCTGGTTTCAGTTCCGCTGTCACTGAAAGTTGAGCCACTGCGGGGGCTGACACTGCCGTCGGGGGCCGGGGTTCGGGAGAATCCTGTCGCTTCTGGCACTTCTCGATCGTGTCTGATAGAATCTCCTTGAGTGTGGACGCTAAGGCTTTTGGATTGCCGCTACTGTCCAGCTGTAGGGGAAAGAAGTAAGCCAGTGTCAAGTTTTCATCAGATTCTGAGGAAACGTGTGCAAACGTTTGGTTTGATTGGGTTCGGTTTGGAACGCCCAAAGGTATAATCACGTTGTATTAATCGCGGCACAGTAGTATTAATGAAATAAGGATACTCAGTTGGTAGGATACCTTTTCAATTTTGAATACTTATACTCCAGTGCGGTTTATCGTCAAAACCTCATGTTCCTCTAACATCACTCCCAAAACAATTAAATGAAATGATTGATTCTGTAAATAGGATACCGAAATCACTTTTACACGTAATTTTATTAATAATCTCCTCTCTGTCTACCCCTGAAAGGAAACGACGAAACAAACTCAGAAGTCAAGGTCCCTTTTAAAGTCCAGACAATCAATATTAAAAATATATTTGTGTACACAAATGTAGGATAGCGTCCGGACTTCGGTTTCTGAAGAAAGTTCCTACCAAAAACAGGTTGAGTAGATAAATAAGGCTTACTGTTACAACATGTCCTCCAAATCGTTTGTGTACGTTTTTGACTTTGTGTGCCGCTTCCCTGACGATTTGCCTCGCTGCGTTGATCTCCGACTCCGGTCTGCCCAACTCCGATAGCTTGCTCTGTAGCCTCGTCGCTGCTAACTGAGAATCAGAGGAACGGAACAGCTTCAAGCAGTCATTCTAGGTATTTAAACATTACTGGGTCTTTAAGATCACTGGTAAGACTTGGTTGTGACTTGTACAGACCAGGGAGATATGGCATAAAAGGGAGAAGGCCGTTACTCAGCAGCTGGTGGAACGAAGATGCCAGTGATGATGATGATATGCCTTTTTTTTTGAGGGTGGGAAATTATGAAATAACTTCTCCGGACGGAGCGACAGGGCGTGTCAGAATTTTACTGACTAAAACCCACTCGTGTTCCTTCCATTGCCTGCGTGTCGGGGCCACGATATCGCTTTCGGATTGATGATATGCCTGGATCTTCATAAGCAAAACTTTATCAATGGAAGTCAATGAGAAATAAGTTTTTACCTCGTTGTCAACTTCAAGTGCCACGATCTTTTCAGGCCACTTGACCTGCCTGTTGAAGATGCTAGACATCCGTGGGTTCTTAGGAAAGCCAACCAGGATGAAGCCTTTCGCCTCATGCTGCATTAGCATCGACTCCTTTATCAAGTCTACTGTGAGTTGCTGCAAAGCGAAGGGGTATTTGAAATCTACTGATTTGGTTGTTGGTTGGCTAGCTCATGATAGCATATATAGGACTTCTGATATGGCCTTTATTGCTTTGCGACGAATTATCACTAGACCTGCTGGGAACCACAACGATTTTGAGAGAACTATTACCGTCTCCAGGATATCCCAAAGGCATAATTTAATAGAGGCGAAAGCCTAAAGGATTCATCGGAGCTTCAAGATAACATAGTTTAGTTGGTAAGATCCTAGGTTCGAGAATATCCATGAGAATTCGACTTACCTCTGGTATATCGTCCTGTGCCTCTAACTTATCTGCAATCAAACGCCCTCTGGCCGTGTCCTTAACCGCTTCAGATCGTACTAGCTCTCCTGGCCTTATCATCGTATAGCCTGTTATATTTGAGATAGTCTGCGCAACAGTTTGATTGCCGGCACCCGGGACTCCGTTCACGAAGATCACGGGCAAATGCCGGATAGGAGTCATGTCGTAGACCATGTCCTGTTTGTTGATTAATCAAAGGAAGGCGGGGTTATTGGGTTTTTCCATCTGGAACTTCTCAGTAGCAGCCCGGAGTCTATATTTGTGCCCGGGTAATGGCAGTAGGTTCGCCCCTATTACATGGGAGTTAAACATAACTGGCAAAATGTGGGTGTACTTTAAGTATACCTGGCGTAACCCTTCGAGTATTATGGCGTGATGTTATGTTTATATTAATAAAAGGAAGAACAAAGTAATGGGTAGAGGGTGATTATTTTACTTGTTGTTTTCTTCAGTGCATCTTTCGCCCATCTTGATAATGGATGGACTAATCGGAATGACGTTGTATACGAACGTCGTACAGAAGAATAAATTCCAAATAAATGTTTTGATAACATTTACCTAAAATATCACTGGACTAAATCATGCATTTAATTGATGCGTTTATTCTGGTCGTACGGATTAAATAGATCTTAAGCATCTTCTAGTTTTAACAGGGATGAATGCAGGAATGCAACTGAGGACCGCTCGCATCAGTCACACTACTTACGCCAGTCCACCGAGGCCGCAAAACATACGTTTTTTTATAACACTCACCTCTTCCGTATTCTTAGAGGAAAAACATCCCATTTTGTTTTCACGCGCTAGTGCGCTATCTGCAAGCTTAATTCTTTGTAAAATTAATTAATTAAATTATAATCCTCAATAAAATTGGAGTAAAATGACATTTCCAAATAAATGACACTTATTTGAATGGGACTAGATTTTTGACGGTTTTCAAAATAGCTTTACTTTTCAGACAGTATTTTCGAATAAAACCTGTTGGCTGAGACCTATAAAGAGGTTTTATACCTACTAATAATATTGTGTTGGTGGCCGTGGCGCATGACCGTTTTACTTGTCACATAAGGTCAATACCTTATTTAAGTAGTTCCGGTTACTGCAGAAAGGTCAGTTATTGAGCCCAGGGTCGCGTATTCGAATGAGGCTGCTTTTCCACCAGAGATGTGCTATGCTGTGTTAGGACGTGAAAGATAAACTACGAAACTATGTGACCGTTTCCACTAATGTTAAGCTGTGTAGCGGAGCGAGTAAAATGTAATACGAAGATGTGCCTCCGCGAGGTAGCTGTGCGAAGATGCGCAGCTCGAGCTATGGGATGCATCAACAGCAGGGAAGGCACTTTCTTACATATAAAAAAACATAGCTTAGTTGAACCCGTTTCCACAAGTGGTATGCTATGTGGACCAATGAATATGATTTGTGAATATCAAACACAGCCATAGCACCGTATCATAGCACATCTCTGGTGGAAAAGCAGCCTAACGCAGGCATCTGATTCACTGTTGTACTGTAGGTGACTTCGCCACCAACGCCAAGCTGTTGCTGTGTTCAGTTTTTTGGCTTTTCGTGCCTGTGTAATGGCGCAGACAGGCAAATGAGACACTCTAGCTTTGTCTTAGGGATAGCATCGCCCCTATGATGCCTCATGCCTCTAGCATTAGGAACAAAATTAAATGATTGGGAAAATCGTGGCACGGTAAAATACAGGAGGACACAGCACAATGTTAATTTCAATGCCATCAGAACTTATTATCTAATATCATCATTCCGTCAGTCATGATGAAGGCAGTGACATTAATAGGCTCAATTATAATTAATTTTAAGTTTCTGAACTGGGATAGTTATTAGTTAAACCCTAGTTACTCTCACGCATAGTCATACAGTTTTAAAGCTGTGCTACATGTGATTGTAACAAATTAGATTGACCAAAATGCAATACTTATTAAGTATTTTTATAATTTTTGCACACTGCGGTCATTGCTGTAAGAAATGTTATAGGCGTTAGTGAACTCTAAACAGTGGTTCTTTTGAACAAGTAGCATTTGATTGAAGTTCGGAAAAAGTGCAATAGACTCAAAAAGGAATAATGTTGTTAATTCTACTAGTAGTACTTTCAACAATAGACACACCAGTAAGGGCAGAATCGAAATGCTCTGCCGATGCTCAATCACTTTCTCCAAAATACCATCTAATGGAGAAATGCTACCGTTCCAAACTTGGTATGGTTTCCAAGGCTAACTTCACATCCCTGACCAGTTGCCAACGTCTTGGCATTGAGAAGAAGGGCCTGGCGATAAACTATAGTCCGCCGGAAGCTTGGGGCGAAAGTAATTTGACAGTTGACTATACCTGTGAAGTTCTGAAGTGCGCTGAGGCTGATGGGGGATTATCCATGGTGAATGATTCCAGATATGATTATTACAGTATTTATGCAAAGCCAATACGTAAGTGTAACTATTTTTTTTACTTATGCCATTTCCATCAGTATCTAGCTTGTCCACATTACCATTTTGATACCATCAATGCAATCCTGCATTGATGGTAAAAAAAAAAAAGCCGGACCGTGTTTATTAGTAATCTTAGGCTGCATTACAATATTCCACTCTAGCACATTGATCATCATCATCATCAACATTTCAGCTGAAAGACGTCCACTAATGGATATTAGGCCTCCCCCAAGCACCGACACTTCGTCTGGTTCTGTACTTCCCACATCCAGCGGATTCCTGCGACACATTGATCAATTTATAGATCTCTGAAATTCTTTTTGTTTATACATTTCAGCTCATGTAAACTCATCCTGCGTCCCAACCCTGGGCATGTTCTTAATCATCACAAAGAAGCTGAACTACACACTTAGGTTCCGTGAGTGTAAGAACCTGAGCAGTTTGCCTGCTGACGTCACAAGCGAGCAGCGGACCGATGCACTGGCGCAGCTGCTGGCTGGCAATAGTATAGAGATGGCGTTTGTCGGGATGAGGAGCAAGAATGGAAGTGCTTTTATTAGTGTAACTGGTGAGTTATAATCTGCAGATAGATCAGGGACTTTAAAATTGAGGCAGGCTGGTATTGTCTGCTAGAGGCAGGCTTGATAAAATATAGTTATCATTACAGTGTTGGCTTAACTACTTAATAATAGAAAAAATTGTGGCCTTCAGCCTGTCCCCAAAAGTAAGTGTTTTTTCATGCTACAGAGAACCTCGAAAATCATTATACTTTTTCGTGATGCATTTTTCCTAAGGTGATGCCCTAGACTGCACGACATATCGTGCCTGGGCCCCGGGCAGTCCAAGAAAAGCCCGCAGAAAATTCGACTGTGTGCTTCTTACAAGGACGAGGACTTGGGTATCGACACCATGTAAAAAGAACTACCCTATGCTCTGTGAGCTGATCCCTGGAGGTCCGTATAAAAGGGGTTCTTTGTTTGCGTCTAGAATCAAAAAAGCTAACGGTTAGTTTAAAAAGAGATACATCATTTTGTTTGTCAAAGGTTTGTAAAAATAAAATGCTTGTATTCCAGCAACGACCGGTTTTGATGCCCATTTTATATTTTTTCAGAGACTATGACGGAAAATGAAGACAACGATGAAAAATAAAATAGATCAACCATTCTGTAGATACTTAACTATATTTTAATAAAAATAGTTTTTTTTTAAATATATTTTTAATAAGATTTCCTATTTATTTCAAGACCTAAACGCAACTAAAAGCAAATTGACATTGACAGCTGACAGATTCTTCACCCCACCTTCCCCACCCCAGCACATGTTCCCCGCCCTGAATCTCAGATCTTTGTGTTTTTGTTTACAATAATCTCATAAATTGTAATAATTTTTTTATTTACACATAATAAACAAGCTTTTCTAATCATATAATGGGCCAAGGAAAAAGTCAGTTTACAGAGGAGGAACTTCAAGACTACGAGGTAACAACATTAATTCATTTGTTATGGTTTTTGCTCTTAAAAAATGTGGTTTTCGACGGATGACTAATAAATTCACATACATTCATAATTTACAGGATCTCACTTATTTTACGAAAAAGGAAGTGCTATAGTAAGTAGAAATCGTTTATTATAATTTTGTTTTCATGCAGTTTACTTCATTGAAGCTCTAAGCCTAAACAGTTCAGCTTAGTATAGGAATGTTACATTTTCATCTATAAAACTATGTGTACAGAGTATTTCTATATTCTGCGTCTTCTTGATGACATAGAAATCATATTTAGTTACTGAACGTACTTGCTCTAAATATTTTTTTATTTAATTTAGAAAACCTACAACAATAGTTACCTAACAATGAAACATCACAGAATATGTATATTACTGTACCTATTGTTCAGTTAATAATAGGTTTCCCTAGTATTGACCCCATTTCTGATACAAATTTCAGAATAGAATAGAATAGAATATTCTTTATTATGTACACCATAAAAAATACAGATATAAATGTAGATATTTTACATAGGGTGGCACAATGGGCGGCAATCAGCAATTATTTAACAGAAAAACTTGTCTTACATTCCAGTGCTCATCAAAAATTCAAAGCCCTAGCGCCAGAGAAAGTAGGACACAACAAGAATGCAAAGCTCCCGATGACAAAGATCCTGCAATACCCTGAGTTACGCGTGAACCCGTTCAGAGACCGAATATGTAAAGTATTCAGCTCAAGTAATGATGGAGACTGCACCTTCGAAGACTTCCTTGACATGATGTCCGTTTTTAGTGAGATGGCACCAAAAGCAGTCAAGGCTGAACATGCATTTAGGATATTTGGTAAGATCTTTCTATATAAGTGGTAGGCTAAACTAAAAGTCTAAATTCTATCAGCTACTCTTTCAAACTCAAACTTAAACCATTTATTTCAAATAAACCAATTGCAGGTTTAGAATTGTCAAAGGGTCGGTCAGTCAGAAAGATGAACCTAGTTGCCCATTTCAAAGCTTAGTAGGTTCCTATGGAGAAGAAAGGGCAAGAAACTCCATGGACACTCTTATAAATCAGAACAATGAAAGACGTGCCCAGTGGTAGCTTTTTAGGTACTTAGTGCTCACACATGTGCTATGCAAATATATAATAGTAAGCCACCTTTTAATATTGGAACTATCCAGTACTTGAGTAGCAGAGACAAGACTTGCTCCCGATCCCAACATAGATTAAAATAAACTTTTCTAAAATATATAAAATCAATGCACATGCACCATTTTATTTCCCTACCACCCTTTTGGACTAGTAAAAAATGCCTAAGGTGTTAAGTCCGCGTTTGTGCCATTTACGTTGTATAAAGTTTAAATAAGTAAATAAATATATTATTTTTGAGGTCCTTGAGAAACAGAGTTCCCAAAATAAGTAAACAATTATTTCTCTACTTCCCCAGATTTTGATGGCGACGACATGATTGGAGTATCAGACTTGCGTGAAGTAATTGAGAGGCTGTGTGGCCCTGAGCTCAAACTGGGTGACTCAGAAATTCAACAGCTAGTCCAGAATGTTCTAGAGGAAGCTGACCTAGATGATGATGGAGCACTATCTTTTGCAGAGTTTGAACATATCATTGATAAGAGCTCTGATTTCTGCCAGTAAGTTTATCAAGTATTTCTTCGTGCTCTGTGTCAACTTTAGTTAAACGCATGCTTGAATAAAATACCAGAATGCGTGCTGGTCCAGTCCAGCACGAAAACAGCTGATTATCACCCCACACAGTAAAAAGGCAACCTGACTGATCTATACATGATTTGTTAGCCAATCCTGCAGGCTTGGAGTAATAGCTCAGTTATATAAGCCATTGTCCTAATAAGACGCGAATTTGTGACATGAATATGCGTTGGTCGCATAATCGCGTTCTATTAGGAGTTATGATAGCATATTTTAAATGTTTAAAAAAAGGAAATGACTGGGACGTGTCTACAAAAAAGCTTGGTTTCAAGAGAAAAAAATGATTGCTCTAGAGGACTTTTATTATTCGTAGCTCTGGAGGCATTATTCAGAAAAAAAAAGGGAAATATGTATGTAAAATCGCAAACCCCGTTTTAGCGCTTGTATTGAGACAAATTGGCCAAAAGTAGACTATTTGTCCGAGTTACACATTTAAATTATTATCACAAATATACTTTGATTTAATTCTCTCTATCTTTTGATATATTCTATTTACATTGCACTAATTTTTGTCTTTGTTTTGTTTTTCAGCGCATTTAGAATAAGACTGTGAACTGAGGATATGTAAAATACTCAACATTCTGAATTCTGCCACAACATACTCATACATTCTCAATATAATAAATACTTGTTTGTCTCAAAATAATTTAATGGTGTTTCTACAACAGACTGTAATTTACATACTTAATTATATATTTAAAAAAAAAAAAAAATTGGGAACGTGTATTGAATTAAACAAAACTGGAAATTTATTGTAGGTATTGTAGGTACGGTACGCTAAGTGACACATAAAACGCCTAAATAAAAGCACACTGTTCGATTATGATTGCTAAGCTCAGCGCTGAGAATTGAAAATCCAACAGTGCAATAATATTCAGACGTTAATTTAGGTGTTTCCTAATTTTATCGAAGCGGGCATTACTGCATTACATTAATGTATTATAACCTAATGCATTTATCTTTCATAATATGAATTAGGCAGTTGCAGCGACTTTAGTAAATAAGAAACCTATTACATACTATTTAAATTGTAGGTAGTTGATGTATTATAAAGCATTTATTATGTCTTCCTTATTATTCTAATTGTTTATTTTAAATAATATGTATTGTGAATCTCTCATTTGCAATAAAATGTTTTCTTGTAAGATGATAAGTAATGAATTTTGATGTTTTGTGCTGTTCTCAATTTATATTAGAACAATTTTGTAATGAAATACCAA
This sequence comes from Agrochola lota, assembly GCA_947364205.1. Taxonomy (NCBI): domain Eukaryota; kingdom Metazoa; phylum Arthropoda; class Insecta; order Lepidoptera; family Noctuidae; genus Agrochola; species Agrochola lota. The sequence goes on along the minus strand of OX376225.1, from coordinate 2,748,995 downwards.
ATATTTAAGTATTAAATTATGTTTCTATGGGATTTTGTTTATTTTTTAATTATAAAAAAATTAATTAGCGACTAGCTCCATGTGAAATACTGGTACTCAGCTGCATCTGGTTAGACTGGAAGCCGACCCCAAGATTGTTGAAAAAAGCCTAGGCAGATGATGACGAATAATATTCTATTAAAAAGTTAATATACATTTTTTTTTTAATTACTAAATATGTTACATGATAACATTACCTTGAGTGTGTATCATAATCATAACTATAGCGTAGCGTCACAGTGATAAGAACAGAATGAAAGTAACAATGTTGTTGAAATGTAAAGAATACTAAAAGTATAGGTACCTGGGGAAATGGAATATATACTTATTCTATCCTACTTTTTGAAATGAAATAATTATGGCTAACATATAAAGTAGGTATTTTATCTATGCAAAAATAAAAGAAAATTTAATGGAATATAAAAAATATTTATTAAACTTATTAAAAAACATTTTATGACTTCGCTTACTCTACATTAGTAAACAATCAGTTCTGTAGATAGCCTGGCAGCTTCATCCTCATGAAAATCCAAGTTGTGAAGAAAGATACAAGAATACATAGGAAGGCTACTGAGATTAACAAGATTCTGTTCAATTTAGGGGTTGATGGGTTGTGTGTGCGGTCGAGGATGATGAAACCAAGACCACCAAGAGAGAACAGGAAGCTGGACGCCAATCCTTCCATTATGTACTGTCCATTTACACGATTTGGCATAAACGCGACCGGCCTACTGTGTCCATGCTCATCGGTCGTTGAACCCACGCTCGGCGGCTCCACAATCACGTCGTATATAATTCCTACAATAAAAATCACGTATTAGATTCAATCCGAAACGACTCCAATAAGATATTAATTGGTAATCTTACAAAACAATCTTCTAACCTCCGGTTACTAAAAAGTATGAAAGCAGCACCAAAGAGAATGTTGTCATAGCAGACGGAGCCTGTAGCCATGTCGGCTTTTTAATCTTAATGTTAGGAATTTCAAGAACTGTGAAAGGTATTGCAAATAAAGCTTCCATTTTTCGAATATATTAAAACAAGAACCGACAAATTGCTAAAGCTTAACGCCTGTCTGTTGACGTCGATGACAGTTGACAGCGATAACCGCGTTATCGGGGCAGTAGTGATGGGTTAGTTTAACTAATCGTCTATAGGGCAAATATATTTTTTAAATCACAATTTCAAATTGTTTCATTTCATTAAAAATAAATGCAACTTCTTTAAAAAAAGATGATCACTCGTTGTATTATCGGTATGTATAGATTTAAGTTCAATAGAGTTCAGAATGAATACAAAATTGATTTTTTTACCAGATACTATTATTGTATCCCCATTTTAAAATTGTCGTACATTTTATATTATGAATTTATGTAATGGACAACACTAGCACAGATGTTCTAACATTCCGTTTTAATTATTTTAAAAAAAATCGTTTTTAATACTCCAAACAATAACAACTCATAGCAACCAATAAATCTTTAAATGAAGTTATATAATTAAAATAATGTTTTTCATTTCAAAACGAATATTCCCTAAAAAACGCTTAATTGAGGTGTCGATTAGAAATAAAGAAATAATTAGTACTTCGTGAAACGAAACGTATCATACAATTATTCTGTTCGGCCAATAAAAACGTAGCTAAGGCATTAAATGTTTAACTCCTATTGGAGCATTCATAATAATCGATTTAAGAATAATTTTTCTGCCAATAGGATTTCTCTATTCAACGTACAACATCAACGACAATGGGAACAAACATTTTGGCAATTGTCAAATTACACGATTCGATTTTAGTAAAATTGAGCAAAAGTTGGGTCCCACATTTTTATCTGTTTAGCGACGGCAGCTAATTTTTTATTATTATTCAACCCCTCAAAATGTGTTAATTGTGCTTGTGTTATGTGTGTATAGTAATAATAATCGATTTTCATTGTTGAGTTTGAAGGCGTCGCGAAAATGTGTTAATTTTACGCACAAAATGGTATGGACTGTGGATTTTTCACTGATATTACGATGAAGGGTGGTTTATATCTAATCTACACGTCTTTGGTGACAATTTCATTGCTATCCAGGTACAGTTTTTTTATTTTTTATGATGACACTAACATAAAATTTCGTACAATATGCAGATTCTCATGAGTATGGTATTTCACAGTTGTGCTCTCTTCATTTTGGGTGTTTCGGAGGCTCACCCAGGTGAGGACGGCGTCGATACGAATGTCGATTTGTCGGGACTGCATAATGTCAGTCAGAAAGTGGAGGCTGGTGTGCAAGATGTGCCAGGGGCTCAGGACTCCCCTGAAGCACAGTTGGCTGAAGACCAGAAGACGAACGAAGACCATGAGATGATATTCGCGGAGACATTATCATTGAACTCTGTGACAACGGAGGGGTGAGTGAAACTGCAACTTACTTACATTTCTATAGCATTATAGTGAAAGTGAGTGGTTTCTGTTCAATGCTTCCACTGGCCTTCAGTTTTTTACTTATTATCATTCCATTTGGTATTGTTGATTTATTTGGTATTGTTGATTTATTCGGAAACATGTATTTACTATGATAGAAAAATATTTTTAAGGAATTATTCTTTGAATGACCAATAAGTACTTAAAAAGGTAGGCTTTTTGTATCTTAAGTTTAATTAATTGAGGGAAAGTAAAAAGACAAACATGACAGTTCATCAGAAAGTATTGTCCCAGCTGTTGCATGTCAATGTATCATTTTAAACATCTCACAGTCAATTTGCAAGTCACTTACAATATTTCATCATCATTCAAAATTTTTAATCTCATACATACCATACTGATATGGATTAAATAAATTGATTATGGAGTCAGTAACATTAGGATATTTGTCCTATTTCTTAGGTCAACTTATGACTTACTTTTATCTCTAAAAATGTATAAATAGACTGACAGATACCATTTAAATTACTATTTAATTGAAATCTAATATTAATTCATTCCTTTTGACTTAAACATGCAGTTGATATGCTGCATAAACATCTGAAATCCGGAATAAGGCTGCTATCATCATTGGCAGCCTTATTCCACCCACTGCTGAGTACAGGCCTCTTCCCTTTTGTGCCTCCCTGGTCTGTGCAAATTTTGCAGTCATATTCAATCAAAAAGTAAAAGGAAGTAAGTCATACAAAATTGTTGCACACATAGATACTTTACGTGTTTCCCATCCATCCATGAAATATCTGAATCAAAGCCAAATGAAAGTCAAGTTATTGCATATTAGTAATTTTTCGTTTACTTTTTAATATCAAGTTGCAATGTATACTGGCCATGACAACAATATTATGCTGGTAGCATTAACTTGGATGTGGGTGTGTCCTCATTATCTAAACAATGTTTTGCATTATGTTTACTGTAATGTATGCCTCTGTTTCATCTCATACATATTGCAATAAATCAGGATTTATTGTTGTGAAGAGATTCATCTTGATACTCATTATACAACTCAATCACTTAGGTAATTAAACGCCTTGAAACATGGCTAAATTTTGTTGAGTAATTTTTGTCTGAGGCATTGGGAGATCCTGCCTTCTGCTTAGACATGGTCTTTATGCCTCCTACCAGCTAGCTGAATAGAAATGTGGCATTGGTCAGGGTTGTAGGTATCAGCTAGAGTGTAATGTGATTGACCACTGGATCAACCGCCATTTCAATAAGATGTAATTCATTTTAGAGTGAATCCAAGTGGGATAGAAATATGCCAAGGGTTCATTAGTGCTCCAAAAATCAATTTATCATGATTATTGGGAAATCCCTCCAACCTAAAAAAAAATACACCAATACCTATAATCCACTGTATTATCTTATAATGGATGTTCACTTGCTGATAACACCAACACTATATCAGCTGTTATCATTTTTCGCTTACTGAGAAACTAATCTTTGTTGCCAATCTATGTATTTCTTATCAGTAGCTGCAACCACGTGTTTGTGTAATAAACACGCCTACTAATGGCATTGGTCTTATGACCCTCTTTAGAACATAAACTAACTGAAAATGCCACTAAAATGGTACTTATTTCACCTTTAACATGAACTCTGTCTGGTCGTGTGCTCAGAGGTCAAAGTCGCGGTCGAAATTCAAAAAGCGAGACCATTTAATTCAATACGAAAGCTACAGACATCGAATGCGTAAAACGAAAAAAAAAAAGAGAAAGGCTTACGACTCGTTTCGAGAAGTAGAGCATAAATAATGTCTGTCAACTGTCAACCGAAAAATACTCTGATGCAATTGGACCCATTTTTGCTAACAAGAACCAACCCACAGCAATTTTTGCAACCAAGAACCAACCCACAGCAAACCTGCAGTAACCGTCCTGAATTACTGACAAACGAATTATGAAATTTGTAATTTACACATACGAGATGTGTGAGACTGTGAGATGTGTCACAAAACGGATCCCAAAGCATCGCAGATAGCATGTAAAGATAACGCAAACCCATTGTTTGTTCGAGACGAAAACCGGCCCTATTGTAGTTTGACAGACAGACATGCTTTGTAATTTCTTGTCCCTGTATGTATTGCATATAGACACAATGCGTTCTTTCCCCCGGCCAATAGCAGATGTGCAGACATCTGCTATTGGTCCAGAAAAACAGATTAATTCAATGATCACGTAAATTGTTTAAGTTTTCAATACCCCAGTGACGTTGGAATCGGAGGCGTGGACCGGAACCCGTATAATTTTTGTAACCACTGGGCGTTGAACTTGCTCAGATATTTTGTCGCTAAATCGCTTATCGACGTCGAGATGTCGCGTATGCCGAAAACCGTTAAACAGATTTATTTAAAATTGAAATGCGACTAGATTGTGGAAACGAGAAAATCGGAATAAGACAGGTAACAAATTGGGTCAGAGAAATGAAGACGTGATTGTTGTCCTGGTGTTTTGAAACCAGTGAAGGTGGGATGCCAATTTTGTGTTGTCGAGTTGCTGCCAATTAAAACAAATCTTTGAGTCGAAATTCCGACTGTGTTTATCTTTTCTCCGTAGTAAAATAGTGGGAGGTGCGTATCATCTAAAGGGAGGTGTAAATCTCATCCGTGTGGTGCCGGACGTAAAGAATAGTAGGTACCATCCCATTTCTTCCCGTGGGTGTCGTAAAAGGCAACTAAGGGACTCACTAGAGAATGGGCAGGAGCGTTCTCTATGCATTTTAACACCATACTGCGATCACCAACCCGCCTGCAAGGGTGGCGATTATGGCAAACCCCACTGGACGTCTTTCGGTTGAAATGAGCGTATAACGAAATTATGATGGTAACAGTAGACCATGGCAGTTCATGTCCCGGTCATAAAGCGAATCGAAAGATTTTAACGACCGCAACTATCTTTCTTTGTGGTCACGTCATCGCGTCTGTGATAACTAATGTACAAATAATGAGAACAAGAGGGTGGGAAAATACCTGATCTTAAAAATAGCAGATAGCAGCAATAGAGATTTGAAGCCCTGATACTTGAAAGGCATAAATGTGTGGCTCGATACTAGTTTGAGCCAAAAGGGATTAGTTGAAGCGTGAAATACACAATCAACTGCATAATGCGTGACAGCGTGTTCACATTAATTCTTCAGTTTCTTTTCATTGAAATACTTTAAAATTAAATTATTTCTGTAGTGTAGGACCGCGCTCTGAAAAAGTATATCCGGTCTTTGAAGTTCAGGCCGTAAAAGAACACACTTCTTGTAAGACATAAATACTTCGGTGTTAACAGATAACTTCCCCTTTCACCCAACTTCCTTTGCAACTGAATTCCTATATTTAGGGAAGCATGTGCATCTATTTCAAGATCTTGGAACACTATTAAAAAATTCTTGCTTTTTGATGGTTTCTTGCGTCAGTCAATCCAATTGTAAGCCAGCGCAGTTTTTCTTGCATTTATCATACCACCAGAAAGAAAATACCTCTAAGTGAGAATTTATTTCGAATTCCTTCGTAAAACAGGGTATGAAGTATGACTGATGATACTAAAACAGTAATTTTGAAAATTCGTGAACATATAAATTAGCGCCAGACAATTTTCAGTACATCACGTACGACGTCTTTTTCTCATATATTATTATGTACCGCGCGTGACTGACAGCGGTCTGATGGGGCGATAACTGATAGGCATATTCCATTCTGTTTACATAAATAGAAGCAATGTTAACAATCATTCATAGGCTTCCTGAAATAAATTAAGATACAGAAGCCAATAAAAATCATAAAGAAGCTACGCACGGAACGCATTATTGAAATTTGATTCATCGATTGAATCGGAAACCGGCTTTAATTTCTCAACAGCTATTTATTGAATTTTGATTTAAAAACTAAATATTGCAAAGGTTTTTTTTATTGTCTTCTGTAATAAATAACTCTGATCAGCCGTCACCGTCTAGATTTAATACCTATATTTTGTGGCTTACTTACTTGCTTCGCAGCTCAGACTATTCCCAATTTTTTCTTTGCCATGCTTAAATCAGCCTTTAAGTTCCCACTGCTGTGGCACAGGCCTCCTCCTCAGTATGAGGGAATGGGCCTTTATCCAACAGCTCTTGTTCCTTCGGAACAAAAAGAAGTCTTTTCCCATTGATGACTAAATGAACAATGAACTCCAAACATCCATATTAGTAGTAATAGTAAGGCCTGTGCTTATTCGCGGACTGTAATTTCTAGAGCATATCGTCTGATGATCTTGCAAGGTCGCTCCTCTCCTGATGCAAGATAACGATGGAGATAGCGATCAGTTACTCCATTCACATTGTTTCTGATAATAACACGAAACACGATGTAGTAACCTTGTCCTGTGGCGTGATAACACCATATTCTACTGTTGTTACAATTATTTTGTTGTGTTTTATATATTTTGTATATATTTTTTTGCTATATTTGATTTCATTTTATCATATCTTGTTCAAATAATGTTTGTTTTTAACTGTCATCTTCTTACGTTTGTCCTTATATCATGATTTGGGGACGACGCAGTCTTCGTCTTCTTCTATACATCTCTATTAGAAGTCATCTCTGTATACACCCCTTTTTTAGCTATATCTTTGACACAATCTATCCATCGATTCTTTGTTCACCATATCTTGTTTTTTTGTTTATTATATGTTGTTCAAATACTCTTTGTTTTTAACTGTCATCTTCATACGCTTGTTCTTATATCATGATTTGGGGACGACGCAGTCTTCGATTTTGTCTTCTTCTATACATCTTTACTAGAAATCATCTCTGTATTCACCCCTTTTCTAGCTATATCTTTGCTCAATCTATCCATCGATTCTTTGTTCATCTCTACTCTTACAGTCTTCACATTCATATTCTATAAATTCCCTCACGACTATAAGTCCGTCATTCCTCCGCATCACATACCTATAACATGACAGGTCGGTTTAATTCTGAAATGAATGATTCTTCAGGAGGTGACATTGCGTTTTATTATGCAAGAGAAAATAATATGCTAGCTAGTATTATTCAGTTTAGTAATTGTTTGTGAGTTTTCTTATCCATAAATATTATCACGATATATTTTACAACGTAACATAATAATATTAAAGTCAGTTTTATACTGCATGTCATGGCTCTTAACCTGAATATAAAAGACATTCCCGCCTTTCAACTAGTGCTACTTTTCTCGTGAAAATATTTTACAAGACTTGCAGAATATTTTTGGAGAATGCACAACCACAAACTAAAAATTTCTAGTACGAACAATTCCAAAAAAGAAACTGCATGAAAATCTCAATTTTACATATCTGACGTCGTTAACAATCACTTTGAAACCCCGAAAATTTTCCGACAGACTATTATTTCTAATAGAACGTTTTTATACAGCGATTTAAAGAAATTATGTGTATTCATTCCCACACACGTTCTCATCCAAAATATCATCTGCTCTTCTGTATAAAAATACAACGAACAAGTCTCGATAGATTTTCTACGTAACTGTTCTTGGTCTTTCTAACCTGGCGCCATGTCACTTGGGGTCACGTTCAGAACAATATGCTTTTAAATTTTTTCTCCTAATACTGACGACAGCCGTCACCATTCACTTCCTTTTCATTGATATCACCACTCACTCAATCAATCCACCTCTTCTTGGTCTCTCTCTCTCTTTCCAGCCATCCACATTTACATTCATTTCTCTCTCTTTCCAGCCATCCACATTTACATTCATCTCTCTCTTAGTCACATCCGATTAATCTCTCCTCTTCACATGCCAACGCACTAATCACTTGCACGCTTAAACTAATCGTCCAGCCGTCAAGATAACTGTTCTTTAACGGCCAGCAACTCATGGAAAGCGAGAGTTTTGGCTAAAAATAGCCGTTCGAGTGCCTTGCATTATCGAGAAACAATGTGGAAGTACAGCGGCAATGACCTTACGAATGTAGCGAGTGATGTTCGACTCATGCTTTCATTCTTTATGGTTTGAATGTGAATCATTTTCCTTCTGGATTCTCATTATATTTGGAGATATGAGTTGATAGCGAGCTGAGTTCATTGCCGCACGTGTCGTGCGTGCATTATATGTTCCATGTTTTTACACGTACCATTCTCTGTAACATATTTGAATGTTCTGGCCAGAATAGGTTTTTCAAGTACTAAACAATTTTATTTAGCAAAAGTCTACACACAAAAAATAAAATAAGAATGACCTTGACAAGCTATCGAATTACTTGAGCAACTTGGATGAGTATGTAGAATTGAACATTCGCGACTCAGCGAAAATTACGTTTGACACCTAAAGGAAGATGGCGACAGAATTGATCAAGGAGATTTTACAAATTTTCTTCATCTCCAGAGAAATCCAAATGTGGAATAATACAATCAGAAATATCAGCTTTCTCTTCACATAATATCAATATTATTATCTTCGTCGTATCCGACCATTAGGGCTTGAAAATAGAATAACTCCCAATGTTCTGATAGAAAATATCGCTGATTGGAAACGAGAATAAGCGGAAATTAAGATTTTCTCGATATGATCGTGAACCGCGATTAGATCCACTTCTTCTGATAGTTAATTTACTGTAGTTTATGTTTATGGTTCATTTAATGAAATCTATTTTCTACCGTAGTCGTAGAAGATATATGCAAGTAGCTATATGTATTTCAATAATTTACTGCATACTGCATACCTCTATTTTATACAACCTGTATCAACATTAATAGTTTAAATCTCTATTTATAAATCTCAGTAATACGCTACAAAATAATGATGAATCGATAAACGACGCTTATCATTTCAATCTTAAGCTTAGAAAGAATTTGCTTACGTGAATAGATAAAATTAATGTGTGAACATTCAACGTATTGCGTGATAAGGCAGTATGCTAAAATGACTCTTTTCATTCACAAAATTTGTTGTTGCTGTTTTTCAAACTTGCACTGAGTAATAACTTAACAGTACTTATAAGTTCACTGGTCTCATGTTCTGCCCAAACAGCCCTTCAAAGGAGGATAATCATAACATTATTTTTAACTGCAATATTTAACAGCACCAAAAATATCTGCGCAGGTTTGTTTGCACTGGTAGTCTGTGCTGCTGGAGATTTTGGCAAAAGTAAGAACAGACTATGGCCAAGTGTTTAGTCTCCTTCAATGTGGACGATAGGTATAACTAATTTCCTTTGACATACGTAACATATCGCTTTGGCAAACATCAAATTGTTTGTGACTTGTATGAATTTGAAATACTCTTCTTGCACTTGGTTATTCATATACATATTATATACGTATATACCATAGCATTCAGTCCATGTCTAGACTTAGGTGCAGTACTTGTTCCACTCTAAGCATTTGTATTTCGAAATCACGTTAGCAAATATTGATCCACGTGCGTGTCTCAAGCTTACTTTTATTCTCATAAAAATTCCAGATTTTATTGTCGTTGCTCAACAATTGACATTGTAAACGATCTGCATCTTATGATCCTCTGCTAACCTAGTATCTCTCTTGGCCTCCTCATTATTCTTTTTGTTTTAAGTAACAGTAGTATTATTATTTCTTATTATATTCATAGTAATGGGAAAAGGGTGAGGCGGGCCAAAGAAAAGATGGACGGATTGTTTGAGGAATGATGTTGTGTAAAGAAAAGCTAGTCCATGATACTGTTGACAGGTGACACTGAAAGAACAAATCGCGTTGCGCCGACCCCAAGGAACAACTAGACAAGAGAAGGCAGATGATGATCTTCATAGTAGTAATAACTCAACAAATTCCTTCTTCAATGATCAGTCAAGTTTCTAATTCATCACACAAGTTATTAACTATCTAATCTCTTTCTTCTACAAAGTGAGTGATGAATCGCAATTCTTCAAAATTATATATCTGCAGGGCGGAATGCCAAAAGTAACGCATGATATGATAAGCAAACAAGAATTTTCATCCAGTAATAATATTCGCAATGAGTTACAATTTAGGGCGCCAACGTATCCGCATATGTTTGTGTAGGAAGAGAACAGTATTGATTTGTTTCATACGTCTTCTTTGAATTGCTCTTTTATTAATCCTGACTGTTTCTGGTGCTCAGTCATGAGTTGCCCTCGTCGTGTTTCAGTTGATTTAACATCCTAGGAAATCGTTTCAGACGTAACTGGTACTATTCTGAGCATTCCTGGGCCAATTATACTACAGTTTATTTATTTATTTTATTATTTATGTACACACAGTAAAATACATACAGATACGACATAATTATAATTTGAGTACAAAGGTACTGCTTATTTCTTAAGAAATTTCTTCCAGCAGACCTGCGAAAGGAGAAATGAGAAAGAAATGTAGACAATAGTGTGTGAGAACAAAAAGAGAAAAATATGAATTTGCGAAGTCTTATACTAAAACATATCAAATATACCTACACGTATAACGTAATAAATTAACATATACTTAAATAAATACATAAAGCTTAAATAAATAAACATACATATTATAGGTATATAAATACTCATAGTAGAGAGGAAAGATAATGCTCTTTTACTCGATATTTAAATTGTGAAACAGTTTTTAAATCACGAATGCTAGGCGGAAGTGAGTTCCACAGTCTTACTGCGTGCACAGAGAAGGAATAAGAATAGTAGCTTGTCTTATGAGGATGAGATTTAAGGAGGGATCTAAGGTGTGATCTACACGGAGCGTCTACAGTTCTTTCAAAACACATTTTTTTTTAAACTTTCTGTATCCACATGCAGAACTCTGACCCTTCTAAGGTGATGACGTAGAAAGCATTGCTTAAATCAAGATCAATGAGGCTATTCTTTTTTAATTTGAGCCCCTTAATGTAGCATTTGATGGTTACAAATAGACTCTTATTGACAAAGATCAATTTACAACACAACACTGAATTTATGCGAGTTAAAGATTGCAGTCATAAATATCCTCGTGATAATAAGGAGTATCCTTCATTTTGAGAAGAGGTCAGGAAATATCCTGCAAACGTTAAAAATTTGCTCAATAAGTTGCGCAAAAGTGAACGTGAAATATTGCCTCGAATTATGAAATACCAGTTCTTAGTAAGATTAGCAATTAAGCCCAAATAAGTACTTTCTCAATTACCTACCTACTAAATAATCAGTTACAAATACTAAAGTCTAAAATCATTTTAGGGCAACGAAACCAGCTGAAATATGGTACTGTCGATTCAAAATTATTAGTGGCAAAAGTAGCAATCGAAGTAAATTAGCTAACGTGCTAATGGTAGGTGATAAACGATAGCTTTGCAATTTAAAGCTGTTAATTTCTATTATAACGAAGCTAGTTACAAACCGTTAATTGATAGCTTAGCGTTGGTAAGCAAATTATGTCGGATTGGCTTTCGTCTGATAGATGTCGTAATGGGAGAGTAGCGTGTGGTATTTCACATGTGGACATAGGCCTCCCCCAAGCATCGCCACATCGTCTGGTTCTGTGCTTCCCGCATCCAACGGATTCCTGCGGCGTCCACAAGGTCATCGGTCCGCCTTGTGGGAGGCCTTCCAACGCTAAGGGTTGCCGTACGCAGTCGCCACTCCAGAATCTTTCGACCCATGGCTGCTGAAAGCCTATTTTTGGCCTGATGCAAATCGCAAATTAAGTGATGTGGTAGGCTGTAGATATAACTGCAAACCAACAGCGAGTTGACTGTAGATTAAGGTCGGATACATATTCAGGCTTTCGATGAATCCAATAGTACAATCCCTAAAAGTCGTCAGTTGTAAGTATAGATTATGCAGTAAAGCTTCATACGCAAATATTCTATAATGAATGAAAAAAATTGTTTGCGTTATTAGATACAGTAGGTATGTATATATGAATAGTATTGTACGGAATGTGATTCCATTGACGCATGAGTGGTGTCTACACAGGAACGTGAGCTACCAATGAAATTGTGATGGCGTAAAGTAGTTTTAAAGACTTGATAACCATGATCATGTTGAAAAAAAAATCCATTGTCGCCATATGTTTATTATTTAACATTCTTTCGAGGGATAGACTTTATAGTACGTACAATGAGCAGTCTTGAAGATAAAATTGCCTTGAACATGATTCATGCTAAATAGACGCGAAATTATGTTTATTTATTATTTTGAATGTCTTATTTGCTTTCATACATACATGGGGGTAGGCAGAAACTACAGAACGCCATCTGCTACATTCCTTACTGTATTCCTATTGCTTCAATTTCAGCGAAATACGATGTAGACGTTTAGACGTATATAAATGATAAAAACAATGAATTTTGTTTTTATCATTTATATGTATACGTCGTCGTATGTTAGATGTTACACATCACAGGCGACTGCCGCCGTAAGGCTCGCTCGTTTTTTTTTTTAATTTCCTCGCACAATGCATAGTAAAACGTTGTATGATACACGTGCGTCAGATGATTTTCGACTCGTGTCGACTTATACACTCGTCGGAAATCACCTACCTTCCGCACTTATAGCATAAATAACTATTCTCAAATAATAAAATCTCTGAAACGAGACGGGCTGACGACGGCCTCAAAAATTAAAAAAAAACAGAAAAGTAAAAAGCACTAGTGAAAAAAAGTGCTACTTTCCGCACAAATTGACTGCTTGGAAAACGCTCTTTTCGAGCAAATGCATTGTAAAGCAAATTATTTTGTTTAATAACCGACGAATAAACGCAATGGGCGACCAGAATCATGTACTGAATCCATGGTATCAGGGTGCGCGTCGTCGGTGTTCGTCGTTCAAGTACAATACAGGGTAGAAAGGATGCTACCCTGTACTGTATTGCTCTTTGAACAGGGACACACACAGTTATGCTTGTTCAATCTTACCCTTAGGATTTGGTAAGGTAGTACACCCAAGACGTCACTTCACAAAAAGCCATTAAACATAAACAAGCATATGTATACCATAATGATATGATTTAGTCATTTTTTTATAGAATCGCTCATACGAAGATAATGCATGCAATTTTTTCCTAAGAACCACATTCCTTACTTTATATAACAGCTATTGTTTCCAGCCAGTAGATATATAGGATAATACTTTACATAAGTAAACAAACAAATTGTCTACCTATCTATGTTCAATGGCTCAATATATTAGATTAGATAACAGTCTTCTTAATCAGACCCTCGACTGAATAGCTCTGGGCACTTGATCTATAAGTTACCGAACAGTAAAATAATTATTATTGTTGTCTGCAAAATTGGTTATATAATATCGTTATGTAATAAATCCAGCTGCCATAATGGCGCGTTCAGCGAAAATAATATTGTGCAAAGATTTATTTTGATTAGTTATGTAGTTCTTTAATTGGTTTTTGTACTTTATAATTGAATTTATTATTATTTTTGCCTAAAGTTTATTGCTAGTCTTCTAACAATTTAACGGCATTTCGTTTATTAATACTTACTTGGGACTATTTTTGGTAGTGAAAGAGTTTGGTAGAGAGCGGTCAATCAAAAGTATCCATAATCGGAACTGACTTTTTCTGTAGGATGTAGGTAATTGAATGTAAGTACAGTGTACCAATAAAAAACGTGAATTTTACATTTAGGAATCTCGCGCAGCAGACGGCCACGGCTCCGGCCTGACATGGCCGTCTAGTGGTATCGTATGGTGTGCGGCTAGATGGCCGGTGCGACCAAGTGCACGATTCGTATCGGTTTCTATAGTTTAGGTACCGGGTCGCGGTGGTGGTCGTGGCCGCCTAGTGCGCGAGATCCTTTACTTATACAGGGTCAGTGTAGATTTTTGAGAAGGGGCAGTAAGTGCAGGTGTAAGGTACCCACTTTAACCGTTGTAGCTACAGGAAACGTTCTTAGGAGACTGTCGTTAACTTTTTGAGTAATTGCTAACTGCATTCACAGATAATGGAAGAATGGCACATAGTCAGCTAGAAAAATCAATTCTCCCGTATTTTATATGATGCCAATCGATTCAGTAAATTCCAATCTGAACCAACTAAGGTTTATAGTACTAGAGGAGAAGCCACAAATAGCAAAAAACTATACGGCCCTTACTGCCCCGTCGTAACAATTTAGTTACGTATACGTGTAAAAAGTAAAGAAATACTCCAAAACATATCGATTTTGCTGCCTTAGAGGGAACAAACATTTTATGAACACAGCTATTATGTATACTTCGTAGTTTCTCAGGGTCAAACGAAAATACAGTTTCAATGTCGCAAGGTAAACAGGTGTAAGTTAGCGTAACCGAAATATGCGCAGTGTCATAAACAAATGACAGTACAGTGGGTTTGCCAATGCGCTCCACGAGGCCGCTCAGATAATATTAGAAACATGTTTGTTACATTTTTGCAATAGATGTTTGTTTTGAAGTGTTTATAATACGATATTTCTAGCGTGAGAAGAAAATTATTGGGTTTTGTTAGCCGCTCAGACTATAGAGAGAGTTTACAAGTTGCTATATCTACAAGAGCCTTAGCTCTAAAGTTGATAAGCAAGAAGTCGTATAGAACTTTTCGAATTAATTTTAAGGTTTTCCCTCACCGGGAGCATTCGCCTGCAATGTAACGTATCAGCTTAAATATTACAGACATTGTGAACTGTAATGCTCGGTTCTCGTCCCTCACTGATGTAATGCTCGAATTGTATCATTACAGTTTGCGCACTGTAATGCTCGGTTCTCTTCCCTCATTGATGTAATGCTCGAATTGTATCATTACAGTTTGCGTACTGTAATGCTCGGTTCTCTTCTCACACTGATGTAATTCTTGACTCTGAACGTTACATTACAGGCGAATGCAGGTGATAGCACCTTTTTAGACAATTCTTGTCTAATAATCACGTTTGCTGGTAAATCAATAATTAAGTCAGCTTGTCGCACACCACTGCTGGACATAGGCTTCTCCCTGCCTGCGCCAGACACACTATCCTCCGCTTTCTGCATCCAGTCCTTCCCAGCCACCTTTTAAAGGTCGGCTGTCTGCTTATAAATATTAACCTCAAGCTTTGACTTCTCTGAGACTAGGACGACTCTTGACACAAAAGAAATATCTAAACCAAATTGAATGAATAAAATATATTTTAAAGGACCTATATTTAATTTAAAATGGCCACACGTAATTAAACTGAATCTAAATACGCGCTAATTGGTAACTACTTGCATTTGCAATGCAAATGGTCGTGGTTCACTGATTGTAAATGTAGGGCAATAGTTATTATCGCACTTTCTGCGTACACGCATTTGTTTTACAAATTACGAGAGCACCGATTTAAACAGGAGAGACTCCTGCCACTTTCTATCCAAATTCTTAGGATTTTGAAGGAAATTGGTAATCCATTGCTTAATATATTTGAAAAATACGTCTGACAACGTAATGAATATTGTTGAATTGTCAAAATGAATAGGATTGTGATTGTGAGTGCGTTATGCAATTACCCCTCGTTAATTTAGTTTTTATTTGAACATATAAAATTGACCTTTTATTCAAATTGCAACGACATGTAATATTCTTCGCTTCAAGGAATATTATGGCCTATGAAATGTTCGTATTAAAGTCGCCATAAAAATAATAATATGGTTAGATGATAAATGTGAAAGCTTATGTTTAAACATACACTCATAAAATCTTAGTTGCAATGTTTATTGGAGAAAATAATTATGATAGTAAATATCGGTTCAGCAAGTAAAAACAATGCGACCCAGAATGAAGATCGAGTTGACCTTGACTCTTGCTTACATAAATGATTAACCACCGATCACAAACACATGCAAAATGAGGAACAAGGTCACAAAAATAGAGTTAGAATAACACTTGTATATGTATTATGTGGTTGTCACGTAATTTTTCTTCTTCTGTCTCATCATGTTCTTTGAAGATAATTATGATGGTTGGGATCGAAATCTGATTCTGATTCCGAATCAACGAAGCATTAATAAAGATCAATCCGATAAAATCTCTCGAAAATAGTCTCACAGTTTTCAAATAATATGTAATCCTCTAGGTGTTGCACCTCTGCCATACAGTACAAGATAAGGATCATTATTTCGTCCATATATCTCCAGTTTGAACAGCCATATTTTTCAAAGTTTCTATCTGGTTTCTCTCGATATCAATATGTATCTCGCGATCTTATCCTGGCGATCGTCTCTTTAAACCATGTTTCAGTTATGCCTAGTTCTCGCGTATCTCGTGCCTACAAAGAGGTTTTGAAAGTACGCCGCGTTTTGTTGCTTTCCGTAGTTTGTAAAAGGTATTGCCTCGGACGTTGCAATCGGTCGTTCAACTGTCTGGGAGGTGAGACAAGCTACTATTGGTGCGTGTACGCAGCTTTCGAGTTTATGTCGAGTCGGATTATTTAAGTGTCGAGTCCAAAAACGGTTTTGCTCGACGCCCATTGATTCCCCTTTTGTACCAAGAGAATAGTTATAGCTTGTCCATTATGAAATGACGCGCCCCACTACCGCATTTACACACACGGTTATGCGGATCTCTATGGGTAATGCAGTAGTGGGGCGCGTCATTTCAGAGTGAACAAGCTATACTTAGTAACAGATACAATTTGAATTGATAGAATTAGAAATATAGTTTCAAATTCTTTTAAAAGTATGACATTTAGCATATGTCATTGTATTGTATTCATGACCGTAGTTGCTTGTCATTACCACCGATGAAGGTTATTTTCACCACTAATACGTCATTGTTTAATCAAGTTTTTTTCTATAAATTCAATGTCAGCGAAAACCTCGATAAAGTTGGATTTCTAATAAATTTTCACAACATGACATAGCAAGGAGACCTGTTAATAAGGTGCTATAAATTGAAATTATGGCTTGGCAAGCATGGTTACCATGGTACTTTGCCAGCGCAATTACTGAGATTAATGGGCGTTTCTAGAGTGATAAAAAGCCATCGTATTAACGTCTAGTACTAATCATTTAATGGCTGTTATTAGGGGGCGGTTATCTGATAAGATTATTACTGTTGAAGGCTACTTAGTGGCTCAGGAAACTGTACCTGTTGGTGCTACCACTGGATCTGACCATAACAGAGAAATAAAATATGTCCAAAGATAAAACTGCAATTTGTCAGCAAATAAAATCACAAAAAGCAACTAAAAGAGACTGAAGTAATTGTCGTAGACCTTTTACTTAAAAACAATGTTGTTTTCTTAATCAAAGAAACCATATAGAAGCTTTAGAGAAGATCGTAACAAAATTATAGCAATTGAAGAAAAACATTAAAGTGATGAATACATAGTAGAATTCGTAACACTAACAATAGTAATCTATCAACAAAAATATAACTT
The DNA here is from genome assembly GCA_947364205.1 of Agrochola lota. NCBI lineage: Eukaryota > Metazoa > Arthropoda > Insecta > Lepidoptera > Noctuidae > Agrochola > Agrochola lota. The sequence goes on along the minus strand of OX376225.1, from coordinate 2,731,216 downwards.
TAAATAGGGAGATGCAGAAACTCCCACCTTTGATAGCGACCACAATACGTATCCTTCAAATTATGACACAGTAATCCCACAAACTTGGCGACAAGTAACAGATACCGCAATTTAAAATAAATCCTCCATGCATTACCTGAGACAGAATACTTGCTTTATTTGTTCATACGATTTGCATAACCGCAATGTTGTTCTGTAAAGACTCTTGAATGCCATATGGTTTCATTGACATCATATGGCTGTGTCGTAGTCGATACTTAATTGGAAATTTTGCAAAATTGCTCCGCTTGTACCATTCGAGTTATATGACCCATTAAAGCTAAGTGGCTAATAATTTTGCTACCAAGATTTGTCAATAGCTTCTGGTCTAAGAGAGAAGTTTGGCAATATTGAGGAATTTACACTGTTGGTATAGAATCTATGAATTCATCTATTTGGCGAATTTAGCCTTATGTTTGCATACAATTTTATTTCATTGTCAAGACTTCATTATCACGTTCATTCAGGATATAATTCTACAGAAGAATTAATTAAAATAATAGCAAAATCATTCTAACCGTCGAGTTCCATTCTAGTTACTTTAGTAATGTTATGTCAGACGCACGATTAACAGCCGTTAGTCCTGCTCAGCTGGTGTCTGATACAGGGAAAGTGATAAATTCAATGTTATACAAACACCGACTTTTTGCCATCATTAGTAATAGTAACCGAACCTCCGTATACGACAGACGCTCGAAAATCACTTCTATTTGTTTCACAATGAAGTTTAGTTTCCGTTGAGAGCTCGATAACTGTTCCGCGGTTTTTGCTCCTTTTAATACCTATCATTTTATAGAGACGATGAAGATTGGTAATTCCATTAAGTGGCCGTTTCGTAGCTACTCGTATTTCATTGAAAGGTTTTTATTTTTTATCAAGAATACAGGCCACTGCATTCAGGCAAGTAATTGCCAGTTTTAGAAATTTAATCGAATCTGTATTCCGTACCCAAGCCCAAACAAGGTCGCAAATTATTTCTTATATCCAGAGATTTCTAAACCAGCCGTTTGACCAAAACAATTATTTGTCCAACAATTCAAAGTGACACGTTCCATTACATGCAATATCATAAAGTGCGACCGTCTTTCCCTACTAACTAGAACAATCTCGACTTAACGGCGCATTTTAGCTTTATAGAGGCAATGAAAATCTAATCTCTGTACACCACAATAAAACAACTAAACGGTTATGTTATTCGTAATGAATTCGTTATTTACGATTGTTGTAGGGAAAGCCGATCGGCTTAATGTTGAATCGTTAACAGACAGGGCCGTCTACCACTTGTTCGCCTTTTCTCGTACACGATTCCGAAAGTGAAATGAGCGTGTTTAATGTAATAAATCTCTAAGTTCTTAGTAGGTAATTGCGAGTTTAGTTTGATTCTCACGTTCATTCGGTGCCAACTGGAAGATATGCTAAAATTGCCCAGGCTTGCCGATACAACTGTCACGTGGGTAAGGACTGTGTTCAAAGGTTCCAACTGCTACGCTCTTGAGATATTTAACAATTCCATTTATTAAAACACCTCTATCGATCAATACCAGTAAGATTTTTCATTTACGTCGCACTTGAAATTCTGGTCCTTTTTATTTTCGCGTACCGGAAGACCAAGTCTACAACTAAGAGCTCACTATCCGCACTATGCATAGTTTGTGCGAAAAACGTTGTATCAAACAAATGCTAGATCATGAAATTTTAAATACTCCGTCAAATACTTTCACATGACTCATTCCAAAACGAATTTTATATATTTTTATGAAATGACAGTAATAACCTTGTCGAAGGCACTTCGGGGGATAGTTTAATTAAACTAAATGAAGATAGCAGTCATTGGGTGTTTTCGTGGTCTGGTCGTGCCTTCAATTCGACCCTGATTAATTATTGATGGGAACCATTTGAAGACAGACACGTTTCATTAGTAGGAAAGGTTGGTGGAATTATTACGTCACGATTTCCTGGAATAGTGATAGAATGATAGCTTTCTGGAAAAGCAGTTACAAAGAGATCCGCTTTTCGAAACCAATCCTTGATTTTACAAGCTAGGTTAGTAGGCAAAGGTCCAATAAAACTTTATCACATCAAAATATCTGATCCCGTACAGTAAGTGCCGCCATATAACAACAGTGACAGATCGCATTGTGCACACAGTCGAGCGGAAATCTATTACGCATTGGGTGAATTATAAGCATTATTACCCGGACCAGTACCATAAACCGTCAGATAAATGCTGCTTTCTCCCCGCCTACACATCCAATGACAAATGCATATAAATATAAATAATCTATGTAATTACAGACAGTTTGAACGCTGCGTATCTGTAAGGCTTAAGATGGTTTGGAAAGGGTCTGGTCTTGCTGGACTGTACCCATTTTTGGTTGGACTGAGTTTTCACGCGATGTGGCGTGCTTTGGTATTGATTCGGTTCTATTTAGATTTGTTTGTTTTTGATTGGTGCTGTATGTAGAATTTTATGCGTTACGTGGGTGGTGGTATGTGAGACAGGAATTTAGAGGCTCTGACATTTTTGGGATTACTAAAAAAAGGATTTCGTGTTTGGTTTCTCATGGTCTTTTGTTTCACTAGGATTTAAGTTCAAGTTGTCTTAATTAAACTTTTAGTACTTGATAAATCTGCTTATCTACACAATGAATTTGACATTATTGTTTAAAGAACTATGGTTATAGAAAAGCTAATAATATACGACCAAAAACAGATTAAGGGCACTGAAATTCGCACTGCTCGATTTAAACGGCCTCCACATAAATAATTGTGACCTATATGCATAGTTACAATGGACAAGAGACAGTTACTTACACACTGCTAAAATAATTTATTCGAGGCGTTAAATTTCATTACAGACGTGTAAAGTTTAGCACAAATCACGCTTTAGAAATCTGACACCTAGGGAACACCACTAAAAGTAACGTGTATAAATTTTAACGTATTTCATATAGCAGTCGTAAAACGTTGAAATGTCAGGAACGAAATATGGGAACTTATAGCCTTTACTCATTTACTTATAAGTAACGATAGGTGCGAGGTGGGGGGTCGAGTAGACCATGGAATAGTTAACAAATAAAGTGTCATGGGAATCGGTACGATAGACCGATGATGACGACCCGAGAGAGACAGCTGAGGGAGAAAGGTGGAGTGTTAATTGGGAGACATGTAACTTCAGTAGTAAACTGGAATGGGCCAAGTTGATTGATTGATAGAATTGCTCGCGAGATTTCTCCACAAACAGCGTATATCATCGCAATGTAAAGCTGTCAATCAACGCCGCATGACAGTGATGATAATTCAACAAATGACTCTTTGCTTCCATGCAGTTCACGATATCGGTAATTTATTATATATAGGAGGACAGTTTTGAGTATGAATGGCTGTAAGAGTAGGGGAAGACCAAAGAAACGATGGATGGACCGTGTGGAACATGATATGGATAGAAAGGGGGTGCCTACTAAGATGACGACTGATAGAGAAGAATGGAAAAAATTAAGAAATGCTGCACCGACATCAAATAAATTGGAATAAAGACAGAGATAATGATTATAATGATGTTACAAAAACACGTGTTAGAATTCCATTTGTTCACTATGTCGTGTACAGAAACAGCGACGACGTCGCAGGTTTGATCCCGGACGTGTACCGATGAGTTTTTGAATCATGTGCACAATTTATTGCTCAGAATTAATCGTGAATGGTGAATGATTTATAGCGGGAAAATAACGTTCATAATAGAAACGAATGGTTTTATTACCTTTATTGAAAATTAGGCATTAACTTTAAAACTTTATTTAGGTGATCGTAAAATATGAGAAATGAAACACTTTATATTGAGAACGCTATTGAATCCCAAATTTCCAAATAAGGCTATCTTGCCAACAGATGCAACGTCATGATTTACATAGTTAATCTTATTACTCGGTAAGTGTGGTCCTACCATACGCAAAATTATGTAGATTATAAGTCCGCTGTATGAGATTGCATTTCTGCCATTCTATCACAGTTTACTACTAGTTCAGACCCCATGTGTGCTTCTTCTCACCCTGCATTAAATATTCATAATATAGTGAAATTACTTTTAATTTTCGAAACTGTATAACGACACTAGTCTTCACCGGCAGACCTTGGTCGATCGATTTAACGTCCAACCATGATTAAGTAACTAATGGATTACCTCTTGCTTTTAGAAATCGATAATAGTGTCCAAGTACCCACTTAGTTATATTTTCGATATTTAATGTTTCATTCTTGAGTTGTTAAATCTTACATGCGGAATAACATTAGGAGTTAGGAATATAATGTATGCTATCACATCAGCCAATTTTAGCCCACTGCTGCATTTATATAGTCGGGGTTTCTACAAAATTCTCCCGCTCCTACCTTAAAAATGCTGAATTCCTACCGAGAAATATGTAGGACTCTCCCAAAACAGACCAAAATACAATCATCGTTGTCATAAAGCTGCTCTTTTTTACATAACAATAAGTAAACGTAACTTCGTTAGCGGTCAAGGGGAAGGCCGTTCAATGTCTGTAGTAGAAGTTTACTAAATCGTAAAGTGGACAGTTGATGTTAATGACTTCGATCAACACGTGATGGTACCGCGCCATGCGGAAGGCACGACTGGTTGTTGATGCGTAGTTTAAGGAGACTTGAAGAAGCATAGTCTGAGTTGAAACCTTGACAGATATAGTCCTGTGCAAAACCACAGATTTTAATTTGTTTCTCAAACCAGTTCAAGTTTTTGATTAAGAGGGACTTATATTATAACATGTTTTAGCAAACATGATAATTTACAAAACTTAGCAAATACATGGTTTGCTAACCGGATAGACCACTACTATATCAAAGAGTCGCTCAACTTGTTCAACAGAATGTCAAATTATGCTAAGCTGTTAATGATGACATAGGCGTACTAATGCCAGTTCTAAGATTTGCTTATGTATGTACAGTGTACACCGCAAGGAATGTGCGTTCTAGTTGGGGCGCAGCTACTATCAAAATATGTATTATATAAACAAAATCAGTGCACAAACTTGATAAACTTTGTTCAAAGATTCTTATTAGGTTTTACGTTCTTGAAACCTATGGGATCATCCACAAAGTTACTATAAACTCAATATTGCCACACTCAACATTTTGCATTTCGTGCTTCTCAATCATTACAACTATAAAATAACTCAATATAAACTTAATTACACTTTCATTTTGTTCACTAGTATAACAAAATTCAGTACGTGCAGTTGGAGTTCAGTCAAATATTATTATATTGCTTTTCAATTATTGCATACATTGTCTCTCTTCGGTCCCTCCATCAAAAGTTTTGCTTCAGTTGGTACTTAATCTATTTTATCTCATCATTTGCCTAGCCATAAACCAACAAAGTTAGGGTGGGCTTCCTGCTCTGCTATCATAGGTCGATAAGTTTTACTTTATTAGATCGGTAGAAGATATTTTTGCTCTATCTTAACGAGACCCTTGTTCTTGAATCTCGTATCAGCGGTTGTAATTTCCTGACTCGTATTGTTTTATTATTTGATCAACTTGAAAGGGTTATTTACAAGAAGTAATAACTATCTGATTTATTTTACCTGTAACAATAAGCCGCGTCGTTAAACCAAGCCGATATCTCCAGAGTATCCAGACATTTAGTGAGACACTTCCACACCTTGGTCAGTCGTTTTTATCACCGGTATAACTATTATATTCTGATAATTTCCTCGTAGTAAAGCATTAATGTTTTGCATTTTAAGTGGTCTTTGAAAATATTCGTGATCATTTTCTATAATATAATGGCGCTTTCTAATTACCGTAAATCTTTTGTCTGCAACTTGTCTTCGCTTACTGATTATTTCAATATCTTTAATTATGTAAACGTCGTCGTTTGCTTTCCTTCTGTTTGATCCATACGCTGCACACTACTGTACTGGTTTGGTCTATTATTATTATTTTGTAAGTATATCCCTTTGGCGCTCCGCGTTCAGGATTTAAAAGCGCAATTTGCACTACATCAAACATTTGCATTGCGCGTGCGGCGGATTGTCTCGTAAGATTAATTTAAGTTTTGTCTGCTCTTGTTTTGTTGTCTCCTATATTGTATTAATTTAATTCATCAAGTGTTATATGTACGTCCTCTGTTTTATACTGGGATGCGTCCTAGGCATTTTCTTTTTCTGATTTTTCGATGCATTATGTTCTTTACTTTGTTTTGGGCAACAGAGTCACGACGATTTACAATATAAACATAATAATTATCAAAAAACTCACCCATAGGATCCAATACATTTTAGGAAAATGGTGCGCCAAAAAGGCCTTCACAAGCTTTATAAAAAAAAAAACGATTTGTTCTCTAGTACGACCTGTGTTATATGTTCTTATCAGTTTCTCAAACAGTATTAATTAATAATAACACTTTTTATAGTACAGGAGCTACCGTTACTTTTTTAATTAATTTATACCGACCTGCTGCTTTGGCTTATTGGTCGATTTACATGAATTTACTCGGCCGGAGCGGGCGAATCGTCACTTAAATATTATTTTTTGTATAGGGGATTCGCCCGAAGTTATTTTATTTGTGGGCGATTTTTTTTTTTTTTATATAATTTAAAATGTGCCAGTTGTCTAATACGTATTTCTGTAGTTGTCGATTCGCCCGCCCACAAATAAATTCAACAAAGCTACTCAACAAAGACATTTTATATGACTTTTACAAATTAATGCAAGGGTAACTCCTGCACTATTGTATTATTACCTGCCTGTTTGTTGACTCTTTCCTATTTCCTCCTGGCCTCCCCCAGCCTGTGCCACAACACCCTGTCCTCCGCCTTCCACATCCAGGACCCTTATTGCGTAACACACTTTCAATCACTATCTGAATGATAAGGATATTGCAAATCACCCCAAGTCTTTAAATAAGAGCCATTTAACAGAATGGTGGAAGTGAGAATTCTTGTGGAAACTGCGCTATCAACACCCTAATTGCGTAACAGCCGATCAATCATAATCTGAATCATTTTGTAGGATATTGCTAATCGATTGTTACATATGTTCCAAAAAATTGTCTACTCAACAACTTTAATAACCAATGAATGTTGTTGAACTGCCAAAATGAAAGCCATTGTTACTGTTCGTATGTTACGCAATTACATCTCAATCTGTCACAGCCACCTTTTTAAGGTCGTCGGTACATCTAGCGTCCCCCACTACGTAAAAAGCGCATAAACTAGGTAGGTACTTGCATCTATATAAAAATCAATCGCCGTGCGTTAGTCTAGCAAAAACTCGAAAATGGCTCGACCGATTTGTGATCAAACTTTGGTAAGATGCACGTCAGAACAGGCTCCTAATATAAAATAAATAAAAATGGCATTGCAACGCATCAGCTAGTACTTATTAACTAGAGATGTAAAGAACTCGAGTCTTTTGAGTCCTAAATTTTAGGCTCAGCTGACAAATTGCACAGCTCGACTCGTTACAACAACACCCCCAGACTAGAACACTTAAGTCTACATAGAGACTCGAGCGCAACATGGCGCTCAGGTCTTGATTCGAGCTCGAGTCGTTTCACGCGACGAGTCGCGCTCAAGTTCTTTTCCATTTGGAGTTCCTTTATAAATAAATAGGGAATAAAATATAAGAAATCGCTGGGACTCGTCTGATGTACGCCCCCGCACAAGCTTACTAAAAGATATTGACTTTGGTTTGGAAAAACCATGTGATCCAAGGAATCAAGAGTTTTATAAACTGATAGCGTTTGAGATGGATCGAGTACCCGAAAGAAAACGTACTTTGACTTACTCCAGGATATTAGACTTTATACGGAAAGTACGAGAGGAAGATAGCTTAAAGAATGTTAGTTTGCCTAGTTTCACTGATTCTGAATTATCTGAATAGCATAACGCATAACAAGGACAAAATAAAAAAAATCATTCATTATATTGTAATTATTTATTGTCTCCATTTTTATTCCAATAACAATAGATAATAACCACACAAGTAAAAACGTAAGTTAAGTAAATACTCGTAAAATAACAAACAATAAAAATTGATCCGTACCGACATAATAAATAGTGTCACGTTTTTATCCCTCTTGGGGTACACACAGAACCTAATAATGCCATGCCTAAAGGTCACATTTAGCATGTTGCCACATGAACTATGTCTATGTATTTTTAAATAAATCAACCTTGATACGCTCAAGACTCGATACACTCGAGCTCTTTTTAAGACTCGAGTTCTTTTTGAGACGTGAGCTTGTTTTTAAGACTCGAGCTCTTTTTGAAATACGAGTTCTATTTTGGCGCTCGCGTTTTCGAGAAAGAACTGCAGATCGGCTCGACTCAAGGCTCTGAGTTTTGATAGTACACCGAGTCTTGTAAAATTGAGCCGAGTCTAGCGAATTAAGACTCAAAGACTCGAGTTCTTTACATCTCTATTATTAACCCGATATTCCCACGGGATCGAGGCTTAGGCAGGTGAAACCACGGGGCGCAGCTACTACTTAATAAAATAACTAGACAATAAATTTTCATATAAACAGGCTGTCAGAAAGAAGCAATACTCCTGCTGGCTGACAACTTACTTCCTGCCACAACAGAAATATATCATCAAAATGAATAATTGCACTTGGGATTATCTTATACCCCTAATCTTCCAACATTATCCCTAGCAAGTTCTCACCAGAACCTGTAAGTTTCAACACCTCATTAAGAGAAAAAACGAGTAAAGACCTATTAGAAAATAAATTTATTTCCGATGTTATCAGTCCGGACCTTTCTACTGTTAATCTAAGCGGACAGTTGATAGGAAGCGGGCTTATTATCAGCAATACCATATATAGGGAGGAAGTGGCGACATGGTCGCTATCCTGCGCGTGCGGCTGTGCGGCCGCTTGATGCGTTTTAATGATTCTATTATTTACTGCGCTTAGGGCCATTTGCACCATAAATCCGTGCAAACTAACTTCGTGTAACGCTAAACAAATGTAAAATATCGTTCTGTTTCGGTCAATCTTATGTCAATGTCTTAAATATGTTTAGTGCTAAACGCACTAAGTGATGTGTGGTACAAGTGGGTCTTAGTCTTGTTTAGTTGGTAAATTCTAATTCTGTTTCTTTGTGTTTTAATTGTTTATAAACGGTCTTAACTCTTTTGGTCTTTTTGTACGTAAAGTTAGTCTTTACGTAATAACTTAAGACATAACTTGTCCATCTACTAAAGATGGACATTTAATAGATGGGCAAGTTATGTCTTAAGTTGCACTTCTCTTTTAAGCATAATACAACCTAGAAACTTTATGCAAGAGCTTTGTTGAAACACTGAATTAGAAATTAACTAATAAGATCGTTTTTACACTGCACCGTTAAATTAACATAAATCTGAAAAAATCCATCAAGAAAATTGAGACGTAGAAAATTAATTTAATTAATACTATCATCTAATGACACATTATTATTGATTACAATCTAAAGCAAGAGCACATAATGTAAACTAATCACAGAGAAGCATATTAAAACTAAACTAAGTACAGTTAAACTCATTTACGACGCTCCAAGACAGTCGTATAACACTGAACAGCATCTAAGCGCTGGCCGTCTACCATAATGGTATGTTGCTTTGATGATACAACTAGATATATGGTGATTTAAGAAGAAAGTGCACACTTTCACACAGGAAGCCATGCTCCCAACAATTTGCACTTGCAAGCGAAAAGCCGTGGAAGTGCAAAGTCTTCTGATTATTATTAATAATAGAAAGTATAGAAACGCGTGCCATATTGTTTCGAGTATTACCATCATAATGTGTAGATGCCGATTTATTTTGCTCCTCAATAGGTTGATCGGGTACGATGTTAATGACGCTATAAACATTGTATCGCATTTAGTAGGGAAAGGGCCTGAATCCGTCACTTAAGAATCTTAATGGGTGACTTTTACAGCTTTTGTTAAGCTATAAACGTTTGATAAAATCTTGTTCGCCATCGATATGTTATTTTCAATGAAACGATATCGCAATTAAGTACTTGTGGACGACCTAATTTCACACCGATGGTATAGCGCGATTGAGTAGGTAACTGAGCAGATTAACAAAAGCCGGCTATCAGAGGTTTCAATTTGCTGGACAGCTTTATTTAAGTACCCTCCAATCGAACAGATTTGTTATGGAATTGGCTATAGACTTTCCTTTATAAAGAAGTTACAGTGATAAAAAGTACCTATTTCTAAATTGCGTATTTATGCATACGCTATCTACTAAGATGGGTGCGCCAGAAAGCACTTTTAAAATCAGAAAGCACTATAGACTCAAATTAAAATTAAATCAATCAAACATAAAAGGATTCAGTGCTGTCGTGTAACCTAAGCTTACCATTAATAAATATTACCATATTGATAACTCAAAGAAAGAAAATGATAGCGTGTCAGCCTCCTATCATCTTGAAGATGTAAAAGTCAACTGAGGGAAACTAGAACACGGCGAAAAAGTAAAAATACAGCTTAAACATAGGTCTGTCAGCGTCTCTAAGCTCTCTCTTATACAAATAACTAATATCAGGCTCCCGTAGACTAAGACCAGTAATTATAATAACTATTAACTCTCCCTTGCAAGTAATTATGTTGGTTTTATACAATAATCGAGTGTGGTCTTCAATCAGGCAATTCCTTATCATCAATCTTCGTGAAGCAGTGGATGCACCCGAGTCCGGACGACTTTCTCTTTCTTTATACAAGATCGTAGCAATAATATAGATTGTTGTGTATTTTAATTTGAACGTTGATGGATTTACAGTATTTTGTCTGGTGTTTGAAACTTTGTGGTCTTAAGCTGAAGACTGTTTTCAAAACAGATTTTAGAGATCCAAGTTGTCATAACTTCTAACTGCATCCAGTGACACAATTAACGTGTTTCTAGATCCATTCTCTCGCGGGTAAATAGCATCAGTGTTATTTTAAAATATTAGATTTTTTACCAATCAGTTACACTACATTCGATTGCGTCTATTCTAAAGATAATGGTGGTTATTTTCAACGAGTTCTTTATCATCCTGCAACTTCAGTGGCATCGGTATTTCTCAATACATCTTTTATTGTCTTTAGTTTATGCACAGGTGTATGTCTTCGCCATGGTTTCTCCTGATTATTAAACTGCTGTGCTTCTAACAAATCGGATTCTTCCATCAGAAAAGAATAATTATATCTTTAATCTTGCACTTCACAAAATGTTATTAACAATTTTGCTTGTTGATTCTGTCTGACATGACTTGATTTCTTTATAACTATACACGTGTTTAAATAAACAATATAGATAGATTCCGTACCCAGTCCACACCGATTGTTAATATTGTTATCAATATTAAGGATTTAGATGTAATTTCGAGAGTTCATGCAGCTTGCAAGATCAAAGAAACGATAGATATATTGTATGTAAGATGATATGGCTAGAAAGGAGGTAAATACTGAGATGTCGGCTGATGATACAAAAGAAAAAGAGGTACTGCGCTAACCCTAGATAAATGAGAATAAGGGCGGCAGTATGATGGACACTTGCAACATTTAGCGATGCTTTAAGCGTCGTGCAGACGGGTGCGACGCGGTTCTAAGAAAACTTCGCGGTAGAACAATTACCGCTGTTGCGTGCAGTGCAAACTAGTCTGCACGAGCCTTTAATCTTAATGCTTCGTTTCTTAATAAAACATAGCTTTTCTTTGTACTCCGACCCCTTTTCGTAAGTTCTCACGCCCATTTAATTCGATTCGACATTTCTTGATTAAAGGCCACACGCCTAAAGTAACTTAATCTTTGCGTGGCTCCTGAACTCCTGAGGTGGTGCGTTCGTTAGAAAGCGTGTGTCCATATGATTTATGCCAGGGTCGAAATATCAATGGCTTTCAATAAAATATGTCCAATTTCATTAGCTTTGACTGTTCCTTATGCCTCGCCTTCGCGTCTACCACTGCCTATGGCTGTCTCTCCATTGGAGCATAGAAATGCAGCACTAGGATTTTTTAGCAATAGCTTTCCACTCCAATATTGCATTTTCATATTTAAATCAGTGTTTTTTATTTTATGTATTTCATTTTCTCTTCTACTCTTACACATGTTGTCTACATCTCTTTAAGTACTTTCCTATCGATCGCAGGTATGCTGGAAGAGATTTCTTTAGAAATAAGCATCACCTTTGTACGCATTTTCTGTTTCTTTCTTCTTGTCTGTTTATATGTGTGTACATAAACTGTTAAATAAATAAATAAACAAATTTTTGTCATCTGAATTTAGTGCAATTCTATTGGTAAATTTTTGCGGTCCGCTCCGCTGTTCTATGTATAGGCATCCTTAGTCTGGTTCACTTTATTAGCTCTCATTTCTACGAACCATTCAGTCTGGCTTGCTTCATTAGTTGCCACTTCTGTGTAATTAATTACTTGTTATATAAGATCGAGTTACTTTCTCTGTAGTTAATTGAGTTATTTAATATCATATCATATAAGGTTATTGATAGTTCACGGTGGATGCGCAGAAGAAATGTGAAATGAATACATATTTGGATTCGTCATTATTTAACGTAGTAGCAGCTGTAGCACAAAGACTAATAATTTTAGTATCATCGCTAGACAGAAGCCCGGTATTATGGTTCTTTTAAACCTTACATGCAGTGACAAATTAAGATTCTACTTAATTTGTACAGAGAATGGGCCATTAGCAAAGATTTTCCCACCAGAAGTTATTTTTGTTAGAATATTTCCATATTTGAACAAGTTTTTTACCAGCATTACCTGCTATCTAATTACGTACCATATTTTCGTAAACGATTACGACTAATTTGTTTCATTTTGACAGTTCAATAATATTCATTGCGTTATTTACGTTGTTGAGCAGAATTTTGTTTTCTAAAACAATGGATTAGCAATCTGTTTCAAAACGATTCAGATTCTGATTGATCATGTATTACGCAATTAGGGTACTGTTTTGTGCAGACAGTGTCAAGTACTTGACCTTGAGTTTTTATAAGATAGTCAGCTGATGTAATAAAAATCAATACAAAACAAGAAATGAAATAAATTCGTTACTTGTTTTGTATTGATTTTTATTATTAACTTACACGAACTATTTCATAGTATCCTGGAACTGCTATAAAAACTTTAATGTTTTTCCCATGAGTTGTAAAATTCTCGGAAAGTAAATAGGTTACTAGTTACTAAACTCATTGTCTTTCTTTTTTTAGACTAGTCATTAACCTGTGAAGCACGTGCGATTGACATACGATAGTTTACACGCCTCACAAGACAACGTGGGCGTAAAAGTACTTAATTATACCGAGTAGGACCAAAATAGAATAGACGACATTCTCTAAATTCCGAACTGTCACAATTTTCGTCAAAATCACAGACGCTACTGACTAAAAGGTAATGATTATTTCAATTCAGTTGAATTGTTTTCAATGATAAGTAGTATCTGTGCTTAGGCGGATGGCTTGCAATTTGTTTAAAAATACATTTTTTGTTAGTATCTTCGTTCCCGAATACTCTCGATATTCCTTCGTAAGGATTCCGTTCCTTATAAATTGCAGAACCTCCACATCTTGTAGTGAAAAGAGTTTTCTAGCCACCTTCACTTCTCTTATTCTTAGGACTAAAGGCTCTTTCCCAGATTCCGTTCGTATAAAATTGGAAAACATGTTAACATCCATGCTTATATCATTATTCTCATCAAGGGATTTGACTTCGTAACTAATGAAAGCGCAAGTGCCACCACGCCCATTATTAACACCGAAGTTTTTATCATTACATAATGATTCTATACAAGTTTGTCTATTTATCGTACCTTGATTACCTTCGCTCCTGATGTTTCTTTGTTCGAATTTCGCTCCTTATAGTCAGTATGGTTTAAAAGATTTATTTCCGAAAAGAGTTTTGCAACCACCTTTACTTCTGTAATTCTTAGAACTTAAGGCTCTTTACCAGATTATGTTGGTATAACATTGGAGAACATCTTAACATGCATACTTATATCATTATATTCATTATTCTTTTCAAGGGCTTTGACTTCGTAACTAATGAAAGCGCCCATTATTAAGACCGAAGGCGAAGTTTTTATAATTGCATACATAATGCTTGCAATGATAAAAGCAAGTTTGTCTATTTATCACCCTGTACCTTGATTACCTTCACTCCTGATGTTTCTTTGTTGGAATTTCGGTCCTTCTAGTCCGTATGTCTTAAAACAATTATTTCTGAAAAGAGTTTTGCAACCACCTTTACTTCTGTTATTCTTATTATAGCTCTTTACCAGATTGCGTTGGTATACAATTAAAGACCATCTTTACTACTCATATCAATATTCTCTTCAAGGGCTTTGCCTTAGTAACTAATGAAGCAAGTGCGACGCCCATTCTTCACACCGTAGTTTTTATCATTACATAAACTATACTATTATCTATTTATAAATATGTTCGTAGTTAGAAAGCGATCGTATCTTCCTCCATCCGTCAGTGGTTTTATCACCTCGTTAATTTCACTTGGCAAACGATTTTAAACGGTTATTTATTGAAGATATAATGAATGTATCTGTGTTCATTTTGTTATGCGAATGTAAGTGACAGAAGATAAAGAACACAGCATGACCGGAGCGGTCATGATGCATAAGTAATTAAGTATTGTCGCGTTTAAATGCAGTGTACCCGATTGTTGCGCGGTTTTGTTCCTTTTGATGGGGAGTATGTACCTATTCTCTATCTTAGGTATTTATGATTTTTTATAAGGCGATGTGATGTAAGGCTCCTGCAGACCGGCGCGACGCGACTAATAGAACAGTTTCTATGAAAACTTTATGGAAATTGTTCTACCATATTAATTGCGTCGCACCGTCGCGTCGAGCTTGTCTGCTCGGGAGTCTTTATGATCAAATTGAGATAGGTACTTGTATTTAAAGTAAAAAAATAGGCTTCACAAAGGTAACCCGAATTAATGAGCAATTTATTTTCTTTCTTCATTGATAGCATACTCAGCGAATATCTTTTTTTTTATCAGTCCTACTCCTTTTCAATTCAATAACCTACTAAGACAAAAGCAGGTGGCATACATTACGTTCTACATGGAATCTTTTTACGTCTTAAAATACTGTATAGCTATTGTTCTGATCCGGTGACCCGTGGTATATTGAGTCGCGTGGCATATCAAGCGTGTTATGTACGACATGTCACATTCGTATTTAAAGTCCAGTGTATACTGGTTTTTATTTACGCGATTTTTTGGTTTTGGTACTTTTTTTTTTTTGAGCTTGGGAAATCATCAAATGACTTCTCCCGCTCTGGGCAGAGCGAGAGGGTGTGTCAGAATTTTACTGACTAAAACCTACCCATGTTCCTTCCGTTGCCTGTGTGCCGGAGCCGCGATATCCCTTTCGGACAAACCCGCAACCCCAACAGGCATTGGTCTTTCGACCCCGTCAGTTGGTGCTGACATCTCTTTGAGGCGCGCGTGGAACACAACGCGCCGTCGACACGGGCCTGGTCCTTATCGGACGGCGAGCTGCCCATTGCTCACCGTCCGCAAGCCCGCGCCTACGGTGTAGTTTCCGTACCTCAACAGGAAAAACTGAACCCTTATAGGATCACTTCGTTTTCCGTTCGTCTGTCAGTCAGTCTGTCAAGACCCTTTTTTTTAGGAACGCGTGGAGTTATCAAGTTGAAATTAATATCAATTACGTAGATCTATGATCCCTTGGAGCTCTAAAAAAATCAAGCTTCTAAGTCAGCGCAATAAAAAAATATGGCCATTTATGCGACATATTTTGATACTCGCAAATAAATCAAAACCTACGGGGTACTTCCAAAAAGATAAATGTCCAAAATAGTTCATTTGTAGTTTTATCACACATCATTTTTTTTTTTTGTGATTACAAACTTAAAGAATTGACCGCGACTTATATCGATTTATGGGAGAACATGTTTTTCAACTACAATGTTAAGTTTGTTTTTGAGATAAATTTATCCCAACTACCCTTCATTGTGCGTGGTCCGACACGCACTTGGCCGGTTTTTTTTTTTCAAAGTAACTCTCTGCAGCCCTTCTGGGGGTTACAGGCGTCATATTATGTATTTTTTCCGTACATAGCGTTCAATTACCACCGAAATAGATCATAAGTTACTGCACACTTAAATGAATTAATTAATACACTTAAAGTATGCAAGGACAGAGGTGCTTCCGTTATTTTTAAGGCAATTTAAATGCTTTATATATATTTTTTGGTTTTATTAATGAAGGATGTGGAAATAATTTTATTATTTTTGGGAACCACCAAATACCAGCGCGACACCAGTTATTGTTATACTGTGAAGTTTTCTTAGAAATTATATTGTTCGTGTCGCGTCGAGCGACAAGTCGCGCTGGTCTACACAAGCCTTAATTTCGGAAGTCGGTGGCAAAAAACCGAAAATACAGAACCAAAGACACCGACTTTTGTAATTATAATTATTTTGCACTATACTGGTATAGTATTTAAGTAGTGTTTTTTTTAATGATTTTTTTTTGTAATTTTTTTTATTATTATTCCTCTGTAAGCTCGTCAAAAGATTAATTATTTATTGATTATTTAGCTACCACCAGCGATGTTACTAACATTTTTTGTTTGGACAGATGCTATTAATACTGTGTGAAAAATATGTTGGCTCGTCCTCTGAATGTACTCTGGGTTTATTACTCACCACAAATAAAACATGTGCATTGTTGTTCTCTTGCAAGTGTTTGAGATTATTGAGATTTATGATCACTTTTTTCAAGCTAATTTAATAATGCTCTTACTAGTTATCTGCTTGATAATGTCTATATATACTCTATCAGGGTACAACTTGGATAGATTTTTCAATGTCGTAACTGTGACAACTGCAACTATTGTCTTTAGTGATGGACTATTAAATTCGGCCCATTTCAGTATGACCAGAAGAAAACCTTTTCTTTAGTGGGTAAATTCAGTCGGATTCATCTGGGAAGAACGAAGGGCTATCGTACTCCTTTCGATTGAAATTCCACGGTGTTTCTCCTGCTAAGTGCTCATGCGCATCGACGGCAGAGGCATAATATAATAAAGTAACAGTATTTTGTCATGGCAGTGATCTTGAAATAATTACCTACGGCCGCTTGGTAGATACCCGCGTCCGTGTGTAACTGCCGCGCACTGGAGACTGTTGAGTACTGATATACAATGAGATTTCGAAGCGCGTCGTTTCGGCCGTTTTCTAGGAAGACATAATACTGTTAGTTATTTATACTGTGGCAGAGGCAACTACAGCCGCCGACGCCTCAACGGTTGCAGTTGCCTCTGCCAATGACGCGAGCCGCTCGTGTGTATGAGTAGTAACATTACTTTATTTGCGTAAATCCTTCGCGTCCATCCTTAAGAGAAGCTTGCTATAGGCTGTTTACTGTCTAGGCATTCACGAGTAAGCATTGTGCAGTTGGTCTTCCAGTGAAAGTATTTCCAATACTTATTTATTTTATTAGCAGCTTCTTGTAAATTTTCATGCGTAAGATCTTCGGACAAACACGTCTGCTACGCAACACTGAGATGCGGTCCAGCAGAGTATTTGTATTTGTACTTTCTCACACTTGAAATATATGGTTTGTAAGGCGTCAATGTGGCACGGCGCGGGAAACTTGCGATGCTCAATGTGGCTTGTTTATGAACTGATATGAACGTTCCATGGTTCAGGAGGAACCTAAAATGTTTTAGTATATTTCAATGCTCGTTTTTGTAGTCTTGGACGCCCTGGAGGAGAGTAACTGTTTTTGCACTGGTTAAATATTCGTCGAGAAGAACGTTGAGAAAGTTGGTCTTTTTGACTTATTGCTTTCCATGGTCCGGAAAACCCAGGGATTATTTATATTTTTCAATATCCTCGTTTTAGTCGTTTTGGGTACTTATAGGAGAATTCATTTCAGATAAAAGAGTTTATTTAGGCGTACCTATAAACATTACGTGCCCAAAAATGAAAGTAGCCAGAAAATAAAAATATTGTTTTCTTATGGCAATTATCATACTTAATAAAACATTTTTGCTTCAAAAGCGGTGAAGGAAAACATCGTGAGAAAACCTAAGAGACATTTCTCGACGGCTTGTGAAGCCAAGTCAGAGGCCCATGGGCGGCTTTAAAACTCTTACACCAGGTTAGTCACTAACCACAGCAAAGAGAAGATTTTTACACCTGTAGGTACCGAAAGTCAACGATTAATTTCATTAGCGAAGTCTGAAAGCTCGGTTTATAAATCAACTAATAACAAGCAGATATTGTGTATTCTCTATGGTTATAACTATCAATTAAGTTTTCCTAAGAGAAATCAGTTTAGTACTTCAGACTTGCTAATTTACATATAGAATTAATGTGTTTAAAGCTAACTAAAATCATCTTTATTATGATTAAATCCACTAGTTATTGGTCTTTCTACCAGTAAATCCCACACTAAAGTGAAACTCTGACCACACGTCATCCAATAGTATGTGTAAATAAGCAAGATAAAGTATTTAAGTTAGTTGCAACAAAGCAACAAATTAATACTGAGGAATACCATAACAGCTGAAACCACTTACAATAATTCAAATCGGATTCGGTCGACGGACGTTGTGACGAGTGGACGTGTGTCAACTATCGGTTAGAAATTGTGTCGCTAAAATCTGTGATTGGCCGCGTTGAGTTTTTTGCAATTCTCTGTCACTCTTTAACTGTTTTAACCCAGTGTTCACGCCCTTTGGGCGGTCCTTGAAAGAGATAAATAACTTTTTGACATTACCGTCTCCAACACCGTTTGAAAAAGTGGCACTGATTGGTGAGATTTGAACCTGCGACCTCGCATAGTGGGGCGACCCGACCCGTGCGCCTGACCACTGCGCCATCGAGCAAGTAGCAGCGAGCGACGAAATACCGGTGTGCTACGCGAGGCTGACGTCATCGGGCCTTCTACGGCGGCGATTGCGTGCGACCAGTGCTACGAGCGTGCTACGAGTAAAGCTACGGATTTGTTATCGGCTACGACACCGAAGTATTACACCGGCAAGTGTTAATCTAATAGTCTAATAGTTTAACGGACTTTGCTAGTAACTCCAAAATACATCTACGGTGTATACTTGTTGCGAAATGGCAGGCGTTCAGCGCACTCCACCACCAAAACTGCAAAGTCAATGTCAGACTCAATCTGAACCTGACATAAATGTGGCAATCGACATGAGTGAATATGTAACAAATAGAGGCAAACGAGCAAGAAGAGAGAATTCTCAAGAAATTGAGCCTGCTTTAAATAAACAGGAACTAACTGATCTGCTCAGATTATGGAGAAATGACCAGGACACCCGTATGACTAAGATGCTGGAGTCACAAACGACTTTGATACAAAAACTAATGGAGGACGTAATCGAGATTAAAGCTCAAAATGCCGATATCCAAAAGTCGAACACCCAGATTCGTAAGACAAATGCCGAAATCGAAAAGTCGATGCAACTCTTCAATGAAAAATTTGAAGAAATGAAAAAAGAGGTGCAAGACTTAAAGAAGGAGAGGAAAGAACAGACAAGCTACATAGAAACACTTGAGAATAAAATAAGAGATCTTCAGTATAAGACACGCTCATCATGTGTCGAAATAAGAAATATTCCTCAACTAGAAAATGAAACTACAGGCAATTTATCAAATACCATCTGCAACATCAGCCAGCTTGTTGGAACACCTATATCTCAATCCGAAATCCGTGATGTGTATCGTCAGCCCGGAAAACCCAGCCAAACATCACGCCCTGTCGTAGCAGAGTTTACAACGGTACATACCAAGCAAAACCTACTGATGGCTATCCGATCATACAACAAAACTAAAACTTCAAAAGAAGACAAACTCAACACGGAACTGATTGGTGTCCCTGGCAAACGCCAGGCCGTCTATGTCGAAGAACGACTGTCCGCCAGTTCGAAGAAGCTGTTCTACTTGGCGCGACAATTTGCAAAGGATAAACAATATAGCTTCTGCTGGATCAACAACGGAAATATTTTCCTCCGAAAGCAAGTAGGTGACAAGCAAATTCTGATCAACTCAGAAAAATGTATCCAAGACCTCAATGCCAATATACTCAAACTGAATATCTGACTACAAAAATTCATGATATTTATGCCACTTAAACTAAACACTAAAAAATATTCTTTAAAGTTTTTACAATTAGTTATCTACTTAATTACACACACTTACGCCTACCTTTTACAAAACAACAACATACATCAAAACACTGTCTGCAATAACATTTCACACACTCCTAGAATTGCTCACACATACACATGCAACCACTTAAAGGCTCCAATCACATTATTTTATCATTTAAAACCCATCGGGACTCCTGTACCCCTCCGACTCCTACCGGTTTTTGCAAACTGTTTTTATTGTTGTTATTTTTCTCCTCTTAATGGCTAACTTAATTAACGTCAATAATGACCTTGATCAAATAACCCAGGGAAAATCCTTTGTCTGCAGTCCAGAAGAATGTCTAAACTATATAGATACATCTGGAAATAATATAAATCTATTGCATATAAACATCCGTAGTGTAAACAAAAATTTTCCACAACTACAAGTACTATTGAGTCGGTTAAATGTGGATATTGATATTATTGTCTTAACCGAGTGCTGGCTCAGTAAAATCAACAATATACCATTTTTGGACGGTTTTGAGTCACATTTCACAAATACAAACTGCAACCAGAATGACGGAATAATTATTTATACAAAATCAAGCTTGCAAGCTACAGTATCGGAGCCAGTCTTTGCGGATGGAAACTGTTTAGTGTGTCACCTAGACAACAGAATATCGGTGGTAGCGATCTATCGCTCGCCCTCATTAAACTCGAGGGAGAATTTTGACAATTTCTCAACTAGTCTGATAAATGTTTACGACAATATTAGATCTATATGCCCCAATATCGCTCTCGTGGGTGACCTAAACATTGACATAAAACAAAATAATATGAATGAACGAACCTTGGACTATCTCACGCTAAATGCATCTCATGGTCTTATGCCAACTCACTTATTCCCCACTCGAGACGAAAACTGTTTGGATCATATATTTCTGAAATCTTGTCTAACTACTACTACACTAGTTTTGGAGGCACACGTAACGGACCACAAACCACTACTGTTAAGCTTGAAAAATGCTAACCCCTCCCACAAATTATATGCAACTACTACCCTAAACCACAAAGCTATTGTGGAGGAGTTAGAAATTTTGGATTTTGCGGTAATATATGAGGTCGAGAACATAAATGAGGCAATGAATAAATTCATCAGTATTATAAAATCAGTAATATCAAATCATTCAAAACAAGTTAAAATCCCAAGACAAAAGAGAATCATTAAACCCTGGATAACCCCTGGTCTTTTAAAATGCATAAAGAATAGAGATAAAATGCACATAAAATCTAAAAAGTCACCAGATAATATTATTCTAAAAACTACATATTCACGATATCGAAATTTTTGCAATAACTTACTCAGAAAACTAAAAAAGTCTTATGAAACCGGTCAACTTGAAAAAGCCAAAAATAATCCCAAAGTCCTATGGAAAACAATCAAACAAATAACCAATACCCATAAATCAAAACTTAGCCCAGTGGAGCTACTCACAATGCGGGACAGCCCAAAATCGGCGATTAATGAGGTAGGCAAATTTTTTGCCAACATTGGCAAAAACTTGGCTTCAAAAATAATGAATGACACTGCATCATCACCGGCCGGTGGCCATCCCTCACCCTCACGTACGGACACCCGAAACTCACCCGTGAACTCTCTTACCATCCTGAAAGTAGACGAAGCCGATGTTGAGTCCCTAATCCTACAACTACGTTCTGACTGTGCAGTCGGCTGGGACGGCATATCATCGCTTATATTGAAAAGCTGTCGACATGCATTGGTCCCACCAATAACTTTCCTTTTTAATCGTTGTCTACAGGAGGGTGTCTTTCCAGAGGCATTTAAAAAAGCTGTGGTCCATCCTATATACAAGGGAGGGAGCAGAGACTGTGTTAATAACTACAGACCGATATCGGTCCTACCTGCACTCTCTAAAGTTCTCGAAAAAATCCTCAATAACTCTCTACGAATATTTCTCGACAAACACCACCTCATTGCTAATAACCAATACGGATTTCGTACAAGTCTATCTACAGATGATGCAGTATTGGATCTCACGCAACAGGTTGCCTCAAATCTAGATAAAAAATCGAAATGCCTAGGTATATTCCTGGACCTTTCGAAGGCATTTGACACGGTCTCTGTTCCCAAACTCATTATGAAGCTGGAAAGTATCGGTGTGCGTGGAATGCCGCTGGAGATATTTAGGGATTACCTAAAAAACCGTAAGCAATGCATTAAAATTGATACTTACCTAAGTGATGAGTTTCTCGTGTCCTATGGTGTTCCCCAGGGAGGGATCCTTTCCCCGACCCTATTTCAGATCTACGTAAATGACCTTTGCAGACTGAGTCTCCCAAATGGTAGAATTTACGCTTACGCAGACGACACTGCAATTCTTGTAGACGGAATCACTTGGGACATTGTGAAAGCAAATGCGGAGGTGGCCATGGCTAAAGTTATGATGTGGTTAAACTCAAACCTTCTTACATTAAACCTACAAAAAACTACCTATATTCCCTTTGCTATACGACGTAACGCTAAACCATCTCCTTCCTTTAGTATAACTCCTCATTCTTGCACAAACCCGTTCACCCCCTGCACTTGTCCTCCGCTTGCTAGATCCGAAAGCGTTAAATACCTCGGAGTATACATAGATGCCGGACTGAGATGGGACCAACAAATTGACGCCGTCACCACCAGAACTTTACGTCTTATACATATATTTAAGTCTCTTAGAGTATCCGCCGACCTACAAACTCTGAAGATGGTGTACCTTGCACTATGCCAATCAGTGATAGGTTATTGCATAGTTGCATGGGGCGGTGCCGCTAAGACAAGATTTCTGAGGGTGGAAAGAGCACAGCGAGCTATACTTAAAGTCATGACGAAAAAGCCCTATCGGTATCCAACAACTGAACTGTTCTCTGACTGTAAAGTACTTACGGTTCGTCAGCTTTATGTGCTTAAATCCACCCTTAGAAAGCACGCAGGCCTTCCTCCTCCTATAACAAATAAACGCACGTACCTTCCACCAAATATCCAACACAAGACCTCCTTCGCCAAACATCAATATTATATATTAAGTACTCATATCTATAAAAACATTAACAAACATCTCAATATTATAAAACTCAACTCACATGCACTAAAATCTAAACTAACAGAGTGGCTGCTCCTTAAGGATTACTCTTATACGGAGTCTTTACTCACCTATCTTGTATAATACACTCACACACGCCTACACACACACACCACTCACATACACCTACACTCACACCTGCACACACACCACTCACACACAACATACAATTCCACTCTTGTTTTACCATACAGTAGAATGACACAGTCCACTTGAGATAAGTTTTTGTTAACTAATGACCGTAAACTACCTCTTAAAATACAGGTATACCCTAGCTTAAGAGGTAGAGTATTATTCTTGTACAGATTTTGTAACTTAAACTACCTTTAAATGCATTTATTTCTAAACCAAATATCAAACTGTTTTTCAAACTCTGTATGTTTTTTGGATAAATAAAGTTTATTATTATTATATTATTATTATTATTAATCAAAATGGCGGAAATCCTTCTACCACCCTCGGATAGGTAAGGTCCGTTATACTTACGTGTTAGAAATTTTCATAGAAAACCGTTTTTGTTTTCTTCATAACCTTGGCAGGTTCTTACCTCTCGGGACACTGAGGGCGAATTTTACCAATGAAACTGAACGCGATCAGTACATCGAAACCGCAATACAGAATTGTCAGTGTCATCATTTTTGTGGAATATTGAGACACACAGCTGTGGAATGCGGTTTAAGGCTTGTGCAGACCAGCGCGACTTGTCGCGCGACGCGACGCCGGTTATTGTTATACCGTACAGTTTTCTTAGAAATTGCATTGTTTGAGTCGCGTCGCGCGACAAGTTGCGCTGGTCTGCACAAGCCTTTAGTCAGGGACCGAAAACCTTAATAAATTACGAGAATTTTGGTTACTTCTACGACTAAGTTTACCGCTATCTGGTAACCAAGAAGAAGAAATATCTTCTACCTCATTTAGGTTACTTTTTAATACCGGTCACACACACACAGGCGATGCGCGCCCTTTGACGAATGCCAACGGCACGTGTAAGATAGACGTTATTTTTATTTCGGTAACCGGTATTAAGCTTCGTGCAGACTAGCGCGACGCGACACCGGTTATTGTTAAGTATACCGTGAAGTTTTCTTAGAAATTGTATTGTTCGATTCGCGCTGGTCTGAACGAGCCTTTAATACTGGTTGTATTCAGTTTAAAACCTGTAAAAAATGTAAATGTTGGAACCGTAAAAATACCCGTATTCATCATATCGGTTTCGGCCCCTGGTTTAGATGTGCTGATCGTATCAGTTTCGTTGGTGAAATTTGTCCTGAAAATAACTCTTAGGTATTTTTGTAACTAGCCCGGTCCCACTATCCCTAAAGTAATAAAGGCTAGTATAAAATCAGCTGATCGATACATACAGACAATTTGGCGAGCTTCCAACAGCCTCCGAGGTCCTAACGTCGGCAGATATTGATTTTCCTACCCCCAATTTGTTAGCCTTAAATATGTATATGTTTTTAGACGTGGGTAGAACCAATCGACATGTTTTTTAGAACATATAAATTATCCATAGTACTAAAGTTTGTATGTAGGGCGTACTCTTCGGAACTCCTGATCCGATTCCGAAAATTCTTTCACTAATGGGAAGCTACAGTATTGCCGAGTGCCATAGGATATAATTAAAATAAGAAGTTTAACACGGACGAAGTCGCGGGCAGAAGCTAGTGTAGGTATAAATAAAGTCAAAATTATATTGCGTCCGTCAAGGGAGACATTTGATAGATGTATAATCTGGTCCTTCAAGCCATAAATAGATTTATCTCATGATTTTTAGACTGTGGTAAAAATGACTGAAGAACTATATAAAAATACCAGTACTATAACAAGTTGTTTTAACAACTTGAACCGCCAAGCATTATGATGTTCAATATTGACTACAAAAAACAAAGATACTGCCATTAAGGTGGATCCGCAACGCTAGCCAGCGAAATTAAAGTTTTCTTAATCCGAATCAGATTTTGATCAAGAGATACAACCGGTCACTGCCCTGCAAATTGCAAAAAACGTAAGAAATTTTGAATTTGGATCTACTTTGATATAACTGGCATGCCGAAAGTAGTGCCTTGAATTGAAATCAAGGAAATTGGTAGGAAGTACTTAAAATGTTTGTTGCTGATGACCTCTACAGGATTAGCGAGCAGTCATGGCTTTTAAAGGAAAAATCCCGATGATATCAAACTGATAATTCAAGTGCACCCAAAACCAAGGTCTTAGGTTCAATTTACATTGCTGAGGGACGGAATGCCAGTGATTTTTTTTTGTACAATGCATAATGAATTTTATGTCAATAGTGTAAAGTACAAACACAAACTAGATACGTACCAAACAACAGGTCGCGTGTTTTCTGGAAAATATTTAAAATTCATCTTGCTATGTACAATATCGTTACAGAAACTCGCTTCCATTCCGTTCCGTGGCAATGTAAATTGAGATTTAGGGTGCGTTTCCACTGAAACGGAGATGAGTGAAGCTAAGCAGAGACCTGCAGGAGTCGAACAATTACAATAGTTGTTTTTTTTTTGTTATGTATTTTTGTGGTGTACAATAAAGTATATATTAATAAATAAATAGTTGAAATCCTCATTGCATCCGCTCGTCTCCGCTTCTGTGGAAACGCGAGATTTTGATTGACGTCAGAATCTGTAAAACAAAGTACTTATTTTACCTTTGAAGATTTCTTTAACTTTTCCTATTGTTTTTCCGTTTGTCCCAAGTCTTGCTTAGTATTCAGTTGTTGTTATGATAAAAATCTTCTTCATAAATGAAACAGAAACCATGACCTTTCTAGTGTTAACTTTGCCCAAACTTTGTGCTTAACATAAGTTGCTTGTTTTAATAACCACCTCAAATCGAAACTGCGTAGCCTTTTCCCAACTATGTCGGAGTCGGCTTTCAGTCTGCCTATCTGACCTCCACAACTAAGTTATGTACTGGGTAACACGATACCCTTTAGTAAGACTGGTGGTCTGACCTTTTGGATTTCTGACTACCCATAACGACTGTCAAGGATCTACGAATGACAGCGGGGACCAACGGCTTAACGTGCTTTCTGAGGCACAAAGTAGTCTCGATATGTAATGGATGGTCACCCATCCACGAGCCGACCGGGCAAGACTAGCTTAACCGTCGATCGATTCGTACGACCGTCATTTTTAGGCACGAACTCAAACTCAAATATTATTCATTAATCTTGAACTTATCATAATATTTTCAAAACACCAAAAAACTTTCTTTAAAACTAACAGGTGTAAAGGCCGAAGCACGGCGCTAAGTACTAAATAACAAATGGACGTGTGATAGTTTTGGGCATGAAATTAATGTTGATGATGTACTCGTATCATAGCGACTTTCTGCTGTGATTGATACCTGGTTCATCTTACGATCAGTTAGTTACGTCATTAAGTAGTCTGGTAGAACCTACGCCTGGTGAACTTACCTTACATACGAAAACGACGCTGACGCTTATGTGAAGATTGATGACACTTTGGAAAGGGCAATTAGCTTCATCTTTCTGTCTGACATCTTTCAAAAAAAGTGTATTGAAATAAATAGTTTGAGTTTGTAATTTAGAGTGAAGGAGATTAGATTTCATTTAGATTTGATTACTAGTTTATTTATTTATTTAGAAGTATACAAATTATGTATTAGGTATGTTGAAACTGTTTTGTACTCGCCGTCACTTGTCCCTACTTATAGGTTCATTAGAAAACCAGCGTCTGCATCTGCCTGGCATTAATGCTGAAATGAACCTTTTTGGCGCAGCCGTGAGGCACACAC
The DNA here is from genome assembly GCA_947364205.1 of Agrochola lota. NCBI lineage: Eukaryota > Metazoa > Arthropoda > Insecta > Lepidoptera > Noctuidae > Agrochola > Agrochola lota. The sequence continues at coordinate 2,704,098 of OX376225.1, read as the reverse complement.
TATTATTGTTAAAATATTATTTTCACTTTTTTTTATTTTGTATTTAGTGTTTCACAAACTGTGTCGAAATAAAAAAAATTCTTTCTTTCTTTCTTTAGATGTCTATAATACGAAAATCTTTAACCAGCTTAAGTACAAATGCATTATTTATCAAGATGTAGGAGGTAGGTTATGCAATGTTTAAACCATTGCTAAATATATTTTGCACAGGACAAATTCCTCAAAAGGACCAGTTTTTCTTAAGGAAAAAGTATCAACTGTACACAGGAAAACCCGGAAAAAAATTACTTACAATATCACAGAAACGTCTCGAAACACCTACCAACATGCGTGTAACGTATTTATCTGCAAGATAATTGCGATCGCAAGTATTACATTCTTGGCCAAATTAATAAGAAGCTTACACGATACCTACTCGCGCTATCTGTCAGAGAATGTAAACAAGAAATTCTTTGTAGCTGTCAATTGTAGCTGAAAGGGAGATTTCAAAAATGTCTGTTTCTTTATTAATAATAATAATAATAATAATAATAATTTTTTATTTCAAAAAACATTTGTAGTACATTTTTAACTATATTTTCTTGTACATAATGTGTTACATTAAAATTAACTCTATACTACATATTATATGGATGTCAAACTGTTTACCTAGCTAAGCTAATAGATAGCCTGTGTTAAGGTAAAACAGTTGCCACCCCACCAAAACAAGCTCATTAAGTAACAAAAACAGTAAGTACATTATTACATAATTATTGGTTCGGTAAGTACTACAGTGATTTATGACAGGTAACTGATTTTAGTGTGTGTATGTTCTTGTGTGTGTACGTGTGTGAGTGCGTGTGATGTGTGCTGAGTACGTGAGAGGGTGTGTTTGTGTGAGAGAGAGAATGACAGTGATAAGACCACCTTGTTTATATGTAATGTTCGGTTTCCTCGTATGTTTTCTCAAGTAAGAAATTTCGTATAAGTTTTTTACATTCATGATATGGTTGGTCATAGATGTAAATACTTTTGTTTATTTTGTTATAAAGAGAGGGGCCTAAATAATCAAAAAATCTTTTCGCAAATTTAAATTTTACAGAGGGAAGCGAACAAATTAAGTCTTTACGGCGTTTGGTGAGTTGGGTGTAAGGAGTTTTGCGATGTTGTAATAGAACCGCGTGAAAGATAAACAGTTGTCGAACGTTAAGTACTCCACAGTTTTTATATAGTTCTGTTGTTGGGTATAATATTGGACGAAACGTGGCAACCTTAAGTATAGCTCTATGTGCGATTTCGAGAGGTTTTAGGGTAGTTTGATGTGTACCTCCCCAGCAACAGATGCAGTACGATATTATTGAGCGACATAAGGCGAAGTACACACTGCGTATTATGGTAGGATTTGCAACACTACGGAGTGATTTAAAAATATAAATAAGTTTTCGGACTCTGCCGGTCAGGACTTCAACTTGAGGTTTGAAGCTAAGTGTTTTGTCCAGAATTACGCCAAGATATTTGATCTTATCAACAGTTTCAATCTGGGGACATAGACAAATTGAGTCGAGATCGGGGGAACAAGAGTGAGCTCTGAGTTTCGTTGAAATTTTAGGCTGCGAGGCAGAGCTAATAGAAAAGATAATGCATTTCGTTTTCGCAATATTTAATGTGAGTGTATGTGAGGTTAGCCATTTGAAGGCAGAATTAAAGCCTACCTGGGCATTTTTGAGGAGTTCTGACCAAGATTCTGCGACAAAAGTTATTGCAGTGTCATCTGCGTAAGAAGTTATTTTAGAGTTTGGGATATTTAAGTTGCATAGGCCATTAATAAATATTAAGAATAAGGTTGGCCCCAATATGCTACCCTGTGGTACGCCGTAATTTATAGTCAATTCATGACTGAAGTGGTCACCTATTTTTACTGATTGGGTACGGTTTGTAAGGTAGCTTTTAAAGAAATCCAGTTGCAGTCCACGGACACCTATTTCTTCAAGCTTCTGCAAGAGTGTGGTTGTTGGAACGGTATCAAAAGCCTTTGTGAGGTCCAAAAATATCGAGATCACTTTCTTTTTGTTATTAAGGCTGGTGACTATGAAAGAAGTTAGCTCGTGGACTGCGTCGGAGGTCGATTTCTTTTTTTGGAAGCCAAACTGTTGTGTAGAGATAATTTTAAATTTCTCAAGATATTTAACTAATCTGTTATTTACCAAACGTTCAAGAACTTTTGACAGTGCACTAAGTACTGCGATTGGGCGGTAGTTGTTCACCAATTTTCCATCACCACCCTTAAAAATTGGGTGAATAATAGCACGTTTCAGAGAACTTGGAAAGACAGAGGTTTGAAGGCAGAGATTGAAAATGTGGCTCAGAACAGGTGCGAGTGTCACGGCGTATCTTTTAAGAACTATGGGTGAGATATTATCCCATCCGGTTGCTGCACTAGATTTCAATGAGTGAATCAGAGAGGTAATTTCACTTTGATCTGTACTGTCCAAGGCGAAGGAATTTGAGGTAAATGTGTTTGTTTGTGTCCTCTTTTGACCATTTGTAATTTTACTGGCGAGGTTACTGCCTATATCAGTGAAAAACTTATTAACAGTATTACATGATTGGGCTGGTGATTCTGCAAGTGATAGTAACTGTGTAGAAGTTTGTCTGATTTTAATGGTGTTAGTTATGTTTCTGATTGTGTCCCATAATGCTTTAGAATTTTGACCAGCTTTTTTTAATTGTTCAGAATCATACAATCGTTTTGTTTTTTTTAAGATTTTAGCGCAAAAGTTCCTGTATCTTTTGTAAGTGATACCAAGAGTTGTGTTGTTGGGAGACCGGTTGAACTGCCTATGTAAGTTGTCCCTGTTTCGTATACACCTAAGAAGTCCCGGAGTAATCCAGGGTTTAAGAGTACGTTTCCTCGCTGAAGATCTAGAGACCACCGTATTCAGCATTATTGCACTGGAAACCAGTGCTATGAAAGTATCGATCGCTGTATTTGGGTCTTCGATAGAATATATTGATGAGAAATCCAGTGAGTTTATTGTTTCATCTAGAGCATCGAAATTAATTTTTGAGTGGTTTTTGGCAGGAGTGTATGGTTCTACTTTGGTTTTTATGCACAGCAAAGTAGAAAAATGGTCAGAAACGGTGGTGTCCAAAACAAAGGTCAACGCCGCACATCTAGTCCGTAGAAATATGTGATCGAGACAGTTGTTCCCTCTGGTAGGTAACGAGTACGTGGGTAAAAGTCCATGATAAGCAAGACAGCTTAAATAGTTATGTGCCCGATCATCAGGGTGTTTGATGTCAATATTTATATCTCCAGTGATAAGTACAGTTTTAAATTTTGAAAGGGGAGGTAAAATAGAATTGAGTGCAGCTAGAAAATTATCAATGTGGTGATTAGATGGAGAGCGATAAATACACAAAATAGCTATATCATTGCCAATTTTAAGCAAAAGACCGGATGCGGAGCTGTTAAATTCCGGTTCTTCAACTGCAACTGCAATATGGGATCTTGTAAAAACAACGACGCCATCGTTTTTATTTATGTGTTTGGATGAAGTATACCTATTGTAATTTGATAAGCTTGGAAGGCATTGGTTCCCAGAGCAGTTTAGCCAGCATTCTGTCAAGACGAGAAAATCACAGTCAAAAGAAAATCTTGCGCAAAGTGTTTCAAAATTTTGGAAATTGTGATTTATAGAACGTAGATTTTGTGTTAACATTTTTATATGTTGATTGGGACTGCCTATATGTTGGCAAGTCTCTTCCGGGGTACATGAAACTAATTCGGATATTGACAGTTTGTCAACATCTTCTAGTAGGGAGATGTTATCCGTCATTGGTATATGATGTAAGTTGGAGCAAAAGGGGAGACTTGAGCAAGGTTTTAATGTGGTGTGATTTGACCTTTAGGTTCCGGAGGAGGGTACTGTACAATCCAAGTAAAAAATGTGGCAATAGCAACTTTAGTTTTAAAATACAAATAGGCGTATATAATATTATTATGATAATGCGGTTGATGTAAAAGAGGAAAATGAGTCGAGTTAGTGTGGTGCAATATGAACAGTGTGGCTTGTAGTCTTGTGATTTGTAGTTGGTGTGTGTGTGGTTATAGTGGTTATGAATCGGTGTGTGTAAAATAAATGTGATTGTTACCATTTTTGTTTCAACATGAAGAACATAATAAAAAGGTAAGTTTAAGAAAAGATCTAAATATAGATTTAAAAAGGGCAGACGGTTAAAAAAGAATAATAACTCGAAGTTTACTAATAGTCATGCCTCTTTTTTTTCTATTAACTGTGTTAATTGAAATTCATTTTTGACAACTATATATGGACTATCATTCTGCTTCTTCAACAATATCCTCCCATTCGAAATCCAACAATAGGCATATTGATTTGATTTTGCAAAAATTCGCGCCAGGTAGAATATCTTTTTCGAATCAGGTGTAAGCTGTTCAGCTACATAAATAGGTGTGTTTGTGTTGTTCGGAAAACCAATATGAGAAGAATTAAGCTTAAAGGTCGGATTTTGTTTGTTGAAGGTCTTTGCAGCTGCCAGGAACTCACTCTTCAGTAGCGTATTGCTGAACTCGACCGAAATAGACGCAGTTTCAGCTTCCCGCTTAGCCGGCTGTCTAGCTACATCCCGGATATCCGAGGCATTCACGTGCAGATCTAGGTGTTTTAATAAATGTGATATCATGCCATAGAGGTCTTTTTTCGTTTCCAATTTCTTTTTAGGCACATTGCGAATCTCGATACTGGTCTTTAACAAGCAGCGATCAAAAACCTGAATCTTCTCCTCCAGTAGGGACAATTTAGTAATCAGAGTGCTGCGTTCCTTTTCTAGGCCCGATATTTTTGACTCTACAGATTCCAACTGGTCTGACATCAATGTCATAGACTTTTCTATTTCCTGGTTAGTATTTTCGATTTTATGAAATTGGTTTTTAATTTCATGAAAAAAGTTTTCTAATTTATCTAATCTAGAGTTTTGGGCAGATATCAGGTCACCAATTAAACCTTTAATTTCATTTGTAATATCGCACTTTAGGACATTCAACTTGTCAGATAGATCCGATTCATCAGCAGGGCATCGACGCTTTGCGCGTTGGGTAACATTAATAATGGAAGCATTGGATTTTAAAGCTTCTTCCTCACATAATTTGCGAATGTCAGTATCCGACCGTGATGGAGTTTGCTTCGAGGTGGGGGTCTTAGTTGGTGACTTGAACATTGTGGCCACTTGAGGAATGGACAATAATATGAGTTCAACAAGTTGCAAGAACTTACGATTTGGTTTCGTGGTGGGCACCTTCCTCGGTTTCCTCTTTACTCTGCGTCGAATGAAACGTTGTCCTGTGACAGGTGTCAATCATCACTCGATGACGTGTGACAGCTCGAAGACAGGTGACAGCACAATGATGGATGACAAGCCGTCAGTTCAATGACAGATGACAGGTGACAGATGAAAAGATGGGCAGTCGGAATATGCTCCGTTGCACGTGTTGCTATCCTTTTCTGGCGTTCTTCTGCGACTACTGGTCGAGTTATGCGCGCCTGGTACTTTGATATTTTTAAATTGATTTAATTTGGCAAATTTTAAATAAAAATTGTTACTACGGATGCACACGTCTGTTCGCTTTCGCGGTCCAAGGGGAAGGGGCAGGGCATTTCTTTTTCCCTTATTTGGCCAGGGTTCGCACAAGACGGAGAGGCTTGGAAGGAGAAAGGGGAGGCATTTGCCCAGCCGTGGGTTATTATAACGACAAAAAAAAGTCTTCTGGAAATGCGATATTTTGTAATTTGCTCTTAAAATGTAAATACGGAAATTCTGATGTTGGGATTGGAATTTAAAAAAAAAAAATACTGTCGTGAGAACGGAACAGCTGTGATAAATTGAAATAATTAGCCAACCATAAGGTTTTGCCCAGGAGCGGGCTGCACTAGCAGATATAGTAGGAAACAATAGTTGACATGTGATTATAAAAAGATCAACTAATAAATATATATGATAAGAAAACAGTTGTGATGTTCTTTCATTGCAATTTATTATGTATTTGGCTCCGTTTATCGCGTACGCAAGTAAATTTAATTTGCTATGGCCTCAAATTTGAACTATGTATAAATTGTATTAAGTTATCTTTATCACTCAGTATTGTAATAAGTATTTATAAACATGTCATGTAACATCAACATGTTTTGATATCTGCAATCAAAAGCCAAATCGCATTTATTTATTTTTAAAAGTGAAATAAAATTCAAAATACATATAAATGAAGTACCTACTTGTATATTTTTCTAGAAATTTTCAATTTACATAACCAAAATGTCTTAATGTATTTTTATTTAAAAGAATACACTTTTTTTTTATTCGTATTGCGAGCATTGTTTATTTTGCACGTAAAAAAAAATAAAAAAAATTAACACAACTATTTACACTAGGTACTAAATTAAAAGACTAAATAACTAACTGTACCAATAAATACAAAAACAAAAAGACACTTATGCGTCTAAGTACTCGTCCGCATCGCTATCATCCGGAAACGTGCCCGGAAGACTGGCAGCATTGCCACTGAATGGCAATACTAATTCTTTGGCCAAAGAACGAGCCCTCTGGTCACGTGAAGTGTCGACCAGTCGGCGAGAAATTTCCTATTACATACATAATTATGTATGTTATCATTACTTACTTTTCTCATGGCACATAATAATAAAAAAAATAAAGATATGTCATAGTGTCACGTTTTGTCCAAGATCCTTGTAAAAACTATCAGCTCATATAAAATTGTACGGACGCGCAGTTACAGCTAACAGGCTCATTATATTTAATTCATCAATTTAATATGATGTCAATAATTATATTCATAAAATTATGCTTTCTCCGACGTATTAGCAACATAGATATATCTGTCATAGAGATGTAATAGGTTTGTGATATCGCCTGAATATCATCTCTTCCAGCCCTAATCGTGACTTCATTTTAACTTATCAACGGGTTTTTTTCCTTCTTTTACGATTAATCAGCTGTTTATTCGGTCTCATACCTAATAAAATATCAAAATGTTCTAGAAGCTGGTCTATTCTAAGTAAGCAAAATGTCTGTTATACCTAGTCAGTTTACAAAATGTCGAAGTCTAGTTACACCAACAACACTAGGATGGCACCTAACATTCAGGCACGCAGCCAAACAAGGCTGTGCCAGAACAACACGCATGAATAACGAAAAATTAATATGCTTTCATCGTTCTATGCGCACACGCAGAGAGGCGTGCCAAAGTCTAAAACATTGGGTCTAGGAATGACGTCGGCAACATGTCGATCTTGATGAGATGGCATTTGCTACCTGTGATTTTTACGACTAGTGTTGACTGAAGTTTGACAGATAAATAAATGAGTCAAGTGATGTATGGGTTGCTTTAACCTACATAATATGTACTATAGGTAAAAGTATAAGTGCATGCATAGTGGCACTGGTACCTCTCCTACAATACGGCCGATGAATCATGGCTGGTCCGATCTTTGCGGAGAACGCTGAACATGAGGCAGGTGTGGGCGAGTGTACAACCGCCAAGTTTTGGAGAGCCTATGTTCAGACCGGCCATGGTTAATCGGCCGTATTATACTTACAGTCTTACCAAATAAGTAAACACGTGTTCTTTTCAAAATATCTGAAAACATTTTCTTTCATCGTTCTCCTTCTAAAACTATTATTGGACTCAATAATGTGGGTTTTCTTAATCTAAAAGCGACGTGAACAAAATGGATGAAAAAAAAGTAACTTACTCATTTTTACTTTTATCTGTCCAAATTGTTGTTGCGAAGACCAGTTACCTGCTTGTTTCAGTTACAACATGCCCTCAAAATATGTAGTAAACTTGTAAAACCTTCCTATTTACAAAACAATAGAAATGCCAATAGGGTAAACTACGGTAGCTTAACATATTAGTTAGGGTCACTATTTGAAAGTAACGCATTGTTTAAGCTTAAGACATACTAGGAACCGTTTGCGAACTAAAATATCATGAAATTGTTACGAAGATATTTGTAAATATTGCTGTTCGTCGTTCATGCATATGTTTTTTGGGATATTCTTACTTAAAAATAGAAACCTTTGTCTGCACTTTTGAGATAAATACAACATAACATTACGCCTGTAATTCCGAAAGGTTAAGCAGAGATGTACCTATAGTACACACACATTTCGCCAGTTATGTTTAAGTCCCATGTAATAGGGGGCGAGCCTATCGTCATCAACCAGGCACAAATCGAAGTACCGGGCAGCTACTGAAAAATTCTTGAAACAAAAACCCAATAACACTTTGCCCAACCTAGGAATTGAACCCGGAACCTTATGCTCAGCAGTAGCACTTGTAACCACTAGACCAACGAGGTAATTTTGAGATATGGGATAATATTTTTAGGGTCTTAATTAAAGATCCTGTACGAAAGGACCACGTTTGCGTGCCGATACATGTAGTCTTCTTTGCAATACACGCCATACAACATGTAAAACAAATCCGGTCCGATCTGTGAGGGTGTTGCCGCCGTTTAGCGGGTTTCTACAAATCATAACTTATGATATGACCCCTGGTGAAAATTTGCAATTTTTTTATGGAATTGGATAAATTTTGTACTAAAAATGTGAATTTAAAATAGCAATAACTTGTTTTTTATTACTGTTTAGTAATGTTATTGCAGTACCTACCTATGTGCCCTTTTCGGATCGAACAGGTGTTTTTTGACATGTTGTATATTCTGACCTTTTTGCCTTCGCTACTTTCAATATTTATCAAGAGAGTAAGTGCTCGTGTAGAGCAGTTTTAATTTAATCGCTTCAAGAAAAATACAGAATGTATAGTGAGTACTAGCTTTCGCCCGTGTGGTCAGAAAATATCCCACAGGAACGTACTACCGGGGTTAAAAGTATACCTTATGTGTAATCCAGGTTATAAACTACTTATACGTGTGCCAAATTTCATCCAAATCCGTTTTAGCGCCAATACGGAACATACATCCAAACAAGCGGACAAAAATTCTCAAAACTATATTTTTGGCATCAGACTAGTTCCACCTCTTTCCCACACCTCGTAGCATTAACTTTTTTTTTACATTTGTATGTACAGTTTTGAATTCGTCACTAGTTTACTATATGTAGATATAGCCGTAAGTCTTCTGTAGCTAATGACAACTACTTAACGTCAATTAGGGCTGCCAACCCTCCGGATTTAACCCGGAGACTACAGGTTTGAATGATGCATCTCTGGGCTACGGGTTGCATAGTATATCTCCGGGTTAGACGGGGTGGGCGCAAAGTCCTAAGTCCTATTGCCCACTTCAATATTACCGTTGGATATAATGTGGGTTCGGTTATTAAAAACTGCAAATCTTACTGAAATACCGAAAATCCTTGGATTTTTTTTCTCAATCCCCATTTGTAACGCTTTGGTGGAGCGCGTTTTTCTCCTGATTGGGAACTTATGGACAGATGAGCGAAACTGTTTATCAGTGGATATGGGCAAGTCGGCTTTAGTCGTAAAAAAATATAATCTATGACAAGTCAAGAATTTTTTAATTGTTAAAAAAACACAAGACAGTCCACGAAAAATAAGATTTTAAGAATCAAGCTGGACCTAGTGGTACTGTATAAGTAGAGTCTGTGTAAGTAGGTAGGTAGGTATTTATGAGTGGGTTTTTTTCTACTACATATTTTCCTCATATCTCCGGGTCTGGCATTTTTTTAAGTTGGCAGCTCTAATGTCAATACGGGCACTTAAAGATAATGATAATTTAATGTTATTTTATACAGGATGGCAGGGGAAAACGACGCAAAAACTGTTACCATGGATTCAATACGTGATTCTAAACCCCCCTGCGTTGATTGACTGATTAGATTGTTGACTTTTTGTCGGTAAAAAAAAAAATACAGCTGTTCCATACATTTTGACCGCGTACGTATTGCACTTCCCTATGAAACAGCAGATTTTTTTTTTATAACTGACGAATAATTTCAACGCTAAGTTCAGTATCATGCACTGAATCCATGGTAAAAGTTTTCGCGTTGATGTCCCTGCCAACCTGTATAGTAAACGTGCGTGCAATGACCTGGGTGCGGTTGATGCCATCTGTCTTTGAACTGAAGACATTAATCAGGCATTACTCACTACGGTATTGACACTAATTATTAATCTAAACATTAAAGTCCCAGTTGACATTAATGTAGAACTTTTCCCGCTTCTTTTTAAGACCTTTAATGCAAAATTTTATAAGGTAACACGATAGATGGCTTTTGCTCGCAATCAGTCAAGTTCAAAAGAATTTAATTACGTATATTTTTAGCCGGAGTCACACGTAATCTGTACGATAGTACTGACGTGTGACTCAAACCGAAAAAAAAAATCGATATCGATGTCTTGTTCATACGTTTTTAGTTGGCGTTTTTGGTCGTTTTTAACCGACTTCTAATTTGTTTTGTTTATATTTTTTTATGTATTTTCGGGCATAACTCCGTCATTTATAGACGGATTTGCAAAATTCTTTTTTTGTTTGAAAGGGTATACTTCCGAGATGGTCCCATTGTCATTAGGTCAGGGTCTGATGACGAGATCCTGGAGAAATCGAGGGAACTCTTCAAATATTATAGGCACACCTATAGCGATTTGGGTATTTTTTATAATAACACGTGCAGTTGCTCTTGGAAAGCACCATTTGGTGAAGTGGAACTGATGATGAAGACCACAGATGGCCACCGGAACTACTCAATAATAAGTATTGCACGGGTTGCGATTCGATTACATTAATATGAATACCAAGCAATTTATGCTCGTCACAATGTATATGGACAAGTGGAGCTGATGGTGAAGAACCAGCAGAACTCCTCAACGATTAACGTCCCTGCTTCGGGAAAAGCAATATTTTGTAAAAGGTGATGAGTAGTCAACATTAGGCTATTGTAACTTAGATAAATTACAAACTGACCCACTTAAAAGCGAAAAATAAAAACTTTTTTACAAAAAAAAACAACCGACTTCCAAAAAAACACTGCATAGTGAAAAATAACTTCAATTTCAGAAGTCGGTGGCAAATAACGAAAATACAAAACCAAAGACACATTTTTTTTAAGTTTTTATTTTTTCTCTTGACCATTTCTTATGTATAGCAGCTTTTCTGAATTAGACAGTGGCGTCGTCAAAACTACTGCTCTCAAAACGGTAAAGGAAAATATTTATCTATGATGTGACATCCGCTAATCCGCACTGGGCCTGCATGGTGGATTACGGCACACTCCCTCTCGTGGGAATATTATAGACTGATTTTGTGTGTCATCAATTGCCTGATTTCCTCTTTTAGGTCAACCTTTAGGTGTCCTAGTTTGGTAAAAAGTTATAATCATAACCACTTTCTCAACCTTGATAGGGAAGTTTATTCAAGGCCACGTATTGACAGCAAAAAGTACTTTCCCGTTGATAATTAATATGTTTAATCTAATCTGTATTATACTGCAGTTATCTACCAAATATGTTTAATTATTTAAATTGGACCTATCACGATCTTGCACGACATGCTTTCTTTATCAAAAAATGTATGAATCGAAAATTAAATATTGACTACACTGATATAATCTAGAAATTTCAAATAATCGCCTATAGGTAAATGAGTAGATCGCTTTTAGCGTTAAGACCGCCCATTGTGTCACCCTATGTAAGATTTCTACATTTATATCTATCTGTAGGTAATTTTTGTGGTGTACATAATAAACAGTTCTATCTATCTTATATCTTAATTTAGAATAACAATGTCAGTCAAGGATATTGTCAAGGTTATTGAGAAGATAGTCTATTTTTGTGTTTATTAGAAGATAGGAAACATTACCATTTTATGACAATTTGATTCTACGTTTTGGCAAAACAAACTCTAAATACACAACGTAAAAGACGAACCGACACATGTTTACAATGAAGCCAAATTCAACACAAAGGTGTTTAACAGAACAGAGAATAAACTATTTACACAAGAAACAGAAACATCCCCTAAACAAAGAGGAATCATTTGACGTACAAATGTGAGCTATAAACGTATCACTTACGGATATGAGTCACAGGACGAGTAAAGGATTTACATATGCCTCAGAACTGAGCATAGTCACTCTTTCTTGGCATATAAATTCAAATATTTATGGAAGTACTTCTAGACAGGGCTGCCTCAAGCACGGCGTTTTATCGAATCGTGCCCCGTTGTCACGTCATTTGTTCGAGTCCGGTTTGAAATTCTCCAGATACTAAGTATCCAGTTGACTTGGAGTTCGAGGAATGTGGATATCCTTGAATTGTAAGGGATAGGAATGCAGGACCTGAGTTGGCAGAAAGTTGAAAGGACCAGGGCCAGAAGGACCAATTTTGTGACCCATCTATGCATACATATATGATTATAAATGCGAAAAAATATCTTATCTTTAAAATTTTCACGCTTAAACCACTGAACCGATCATTAATTTGGCAGATAGGTGGTGTAGGACGTGGAATTATTATAAAGGCTACTTACTGTACATCCTGGATATATGTATTAAGAACTGAAAAAATACATACAGGCGATCAACAGCTAGTCTGAATATAAAACCCTCCACCTACAGTAATAGACTGATACAAAGAACGATCCAGATATACCTGATATTTTCCAACCGCGTACCTATACCATTTGGTTGGTTCTCAGCACACTTCGATCGTCGGGCCGAGAGGTCTGCCTACTTATAAATATCCTCATATACTAAATTTGGCAACCCCTAAAACATCGCGTTTATTCCTGCCATCCACAAGCCAGGCAACGTTAATATATTGACTCCTATATGCGTTTTATTTACCATACACATTTGTGTGTACATTTGAATGAAATACAATCTGCTTAAACTCTACCATAGGTTTACTGGTGTATGGTAATTGGCTTCCGTTTGGTCTTTGTGCCTTTACTTTGTATTTGTAGTCTATTCAAACATTTCAATTGTTGTCTCCATCTAGTTATGCCTATAGGAATCTGATACAGATTTCAATCAATCTTGTACAAATAGTTTTAGTTCATAGTTGTAAATTTTGACATTTAGTTCCGCCAGGTTAGATATTGGAATGATAATGAATTCTTCAAATGCTTTTCGACTTACTTAAACTTTAAACTATCTTGCATTTATTTACATTCAAATCTAATTGTATTTTGTTTTCTTTTTCAGGTAAGTTCCAATCATGTATCTTCTTATTAGCTGTAGTTAAAAGGTAAGTGACGATTTAATTAACGTGAAAAAAAAAACCTTTTGTTTATAAACCTAGCACACGCTAAAATTCTGAAATTAAAGAAAGAGACTAGCAGAAACATTCTCCCAAGCGACCTTCAAACCGAAATTACAAAAAAAAACCGTAAAACGAGAGGTGTCGTGGGCGGGGGACACCCGGTCGGTACGAAGTTCCTTTAACAAAACTGTCGTGACGACACTTTTGTAACGTAACAGAAGAGTCCTGACATCTGTTACACTTTTTTCGGTCTAGCTCTCATTCGCCAACTGTGCAGAGCGCCATAAGGAACTTTGTCCCAAAACTAACTCTATTATAATTTTAAACAAAATATTGGCACCTTCACCGGCTAAACACAATAAGTATATGTATCGCTTATTGTTTACATCGCTATCTGGCATATCTGGCGAATTTGTAATATTAGTGGAGTGGCGTCTAGAAACCATGCCAAGTGCGCTTTGCAGGTTGGCATGCCAAATTGGTAAACGCTGTAGAGGAGGATCTACACTTGTAGGGGCTAATGGTCAGGCTTTTTTTTTAAAGATTTGAAATCAAATCAAAGGGGCTGAAAATCAATCGTACACCCAACTAGACGAAAGCCGTTTATATCATTATCATTTATAGCAATTCAACTAAAACAGTCGCACAGTTTAGTTGTAACATGCAAGTGAACGAATATTTAAACAAAATAATGATACAAATCGTTAAAGTCGTGCTGTCTGGCTATATCGACTATTAATGGCGACCAGCACGTGTGATGAATCATGCTCCGATCGATGGCGATTACGTGTGCATTTTTATCGTAAAAATCCATATTGTAGACAAATCTAATGATAGTAGGAACCACTGTGTCAAAGTTCAAACCATTTATTTCAGTTAAACCAATTACAGGCACTTTTGAATTGTCAAGGGGTCGGTCAGTCACAATGATCCAGCTAGTTGCCGATTTTAAAGCGTAGTAGGTCCCTATGGAGAAGAACCGGCAAAAAACTCCATGGAAACTCTTATAAATCAAAGTATTGGTTGCATCATTCATGTAGAAATTATACATGTGAGAAAAATTTGAATAAATTAAAATAAGCCGTGGCAGCTAAGAGATCTCATTTTGAAACCCATAGAAAAATATCTAGTTGAAATCAACTTGGCAACGCATTGGTAGTATCATCAGGACAGGAAGCCGTGAAACCGTGTCGACAGGTGTGTAGACTCCTTAACATTAAACTTTTGTCTAAACATCTGTAATGCTAACGACCTGAAAGAGTTTGATAAGCGGTGCGTTGAACCGAATTAAGGAACAAATGATGTAGTGCATAAGATCTGGACCAATGGACCCTGGTTGTTATTCATTATAGTTACAAACATGTAGTAATTGTTTCATTGTTCTGAGATTAAAGCTGAGAACACATTCACGGCGTGTAACACGTCTGTAATCGTCAAATTGTATATAAAAGTTTAATTTTTCAAAATTTTATGGTATGTATTTAGCTCCCTTTTGTTTGTATAAGGTCAAACTTTTACTATTCACTTTTTTAATCCCCTAGCTACTACTTAACTTAATTATGCTTCTGTGACTAAGTCGACACGATGACTACATTTAGTTGGTTTTGAACTGCCAACCTTCCATTCTCCAGACGTGATGCTATTATCCTATTAGGGTAATTGTGATTAATGAGGATGTTATTATTGTTCTAAAACATATTCAAATATTTGGAAATGTTGAGTGTTTCATTGACAGTAATGTTATGTAAGTACACTCATACCTTCAATGCTTTACGCCAGTGAAGTTTGGATTCCTAAGGAACTGAAAAAATTGGTCTTCAAAGAAATGATCCAATATTTAATTACTTGACTCGTGTTAAGTTTCAGTGGCGAAAACGTCAGGGTAGCCCGCGGAATTCAAATTTTCTTACGTTTTTTGCAATTACCAGGTCTGTATCACATTGTATTTTGATCTAAATATGATTCGCGGCCGTATTTATTTATAGAACTACTAGCAGCGCCCCGCGGTTTCATCCGAATAAGTCTCGATCCCGTGGGAATATCGGGATAAAAAGGGTCCTATGCGTTAATTCACCTTATAAACTATCTGTGTGCCAAATTTCATTCAAATTCGTTCAGTAGTTTTTGCGTGAAAGAGTAACAAACATCCATACATCCATCCTCATAAACTTTCGCGTTTATAATATTATTATAATATATATAAATATATATATAGTAGTATTAGTAGGATAATCATATACAGGATGGCAGGGACATCGACGCGAAAACTTTTAAGGAGGAACTTCTAAGGAGTTGTATTGCTGATTCTAATGATTATAATTCTGTAAAGCCACATCTGTTACAGTCGCGAATCATAGGTATCATAATCAACATCTATCCTGACTCTGACCTGCAAATTGAAAAAAAACGTAAGAGAATTTGAATTTTGCGGGCAACTTTAGCGCATCCCCTTGACAAGGTTTCCTCATCCAATCACTTCAAAAAACAAAGCTACCAATCATCAGCCTATAATCTCCACGAGTTCTGCATCTACGTAAATCATAATAGGATCAGATCCGTGACACGTGCTTCCGTCCCCGTGCTTCGCCCCGTGGCAGTCAGGGCCGTGGCCTATCCGCTAGTCACGTAGACTTAAGGCTGGTCTATAGCTCTTAAACTGGCAATTTCCGGGATATCAGCTTTGTTAAACGGTTTTCGATGTTGTAGGGTTAAGTTAGGTTATTTTTGTACTTGTCTACATCAAGACTTGTTGCTGTTGAGTGCTTTATAGGTTCTTAATTTTTATGTAAACCTGTTTTCCTATTCTGTAAGGAATGCCTGTTCCGAAAACTTAGGTGATGCGGGCTGTGAATAGAGTCAGTTCCCTTATAACTGACTCCGCTATTCATCCAGAGGAATGATAAGCTCACTTCACTGGTTAATTTTCATAGTGAGATTTTATAGACTTAGAATACCTTACTGTGACGTTAGATAAGTTTTACTAAATAAGAGACAGCTGTTAATATTTTAATGGCATTAAACTTCAAATGCCACTTGTCTCTGATATATTACATTACTTTACTGGGCCAATTCATTGTCTTATTACGATTAAGAACAACATCTTGTGTTTCTCGCTTTGTGTCTCTTCTTTTCCATTTCAAACCAAATCTGTACCGAAAATCTGTTACCTGGTCATTAGTACATTTGTCCTGCAGTTGACTTTGATATAGGTAATGTATACACGTATAGCAATATGTTATTATACAATTTACCACTCCTATTGGTATCTTCTCCGGCTTGTTGTTATTATTAGTTCGTAATGATCCGCTAAGCACACTTATCTACTAATTATACCGCGAACTGAATACCATCTGAACTTTAAATGTCAAAATAGTGCGACACACTGCAGTGAATAATGATGGATATCGGGATATGTCAGCATTTTTTTTGGACTTTGGTCCTAAGTTCCGCGCGAGTTATGCATGCATTTCTTAGTACATTTTATTCGAATTATTGCATACGAAGACGTGTCCGGGTGAGCACGTTTAGCCGTCGACCCCGGTTGTCACGAGCTGTATGGCAGAGTTAAAGGCGTTGAACGATTTATTGGAATTTTCAAACTAATAGAATGATAGAACGTATCAATCGAGGTAATTTCGGGAGATTGCTAAAAGCGGTGTGGCCGGTTAAACTATCACTGAAAATAAAACCTTCCGGACAGTCGTCCACAACATAAAACCTCCATTTCACGTTCGCGTTAATCCCTGAAATATGCAAAAGTACATTCGGGTGCAGCGGCCGGCTCCGGTAACCCAGTTAACCCTTGGACTGTATACGGGACGCGAACGTTGACTCGTTTATGTAAATGACACATTGTTAGCGACTGTGCATATGGACATACGCACAGGGCAGTTTAATGCATATTAAGCGTTTTTTTTATAGTGGAGAAAATGTTGGTTGGACAATTTAATAAAGTATTTTTGGTGTTCTTTTTTTCATGGAGCACTGTGGGTTTGGCTTTTTCCAAACCTGCAGGCTGGAGCCTGCAGACATTTCGTGATGTCGGTTATTTATAAAATTGTGTTAAACTAAAACATGAGCGTATGTGCTCTGAAAACGCCCTGAAATGCGCTAACCTCAATAGGTCCTAACGCAACATTACACACATTGCACCGGTCCATTAGTCATTAGGTTGACGGGACATACTTCAAAGCCGTGTTCTTCTAATACTTCACAACCAACATGAATATTCAAATCTGAAACAAAAGCCTAACACGTAACGCTACCATTCGATCAATGCTGTAAAAATGTCACTGTAAATGTTACGTGAAGAGAGCTGTCATCCACATTGACAGCTCATTTCACCTGTGTGTTCATGGTGAGATTTTCAGGTGTTGAAAAGAACGACAGTATTGTTACATAAATAACCATCAGAACTAACTCATAAAGTATTATGTAAGGTCACAAGTATATGATGCGAGGACCAAATACCAGGTTCCCACACGAGGAACTAGATGCAGGCGATGATAAGATCCATACGTGATATGCAAAATTAGCAAATACATTTCTCGCATTTGTAAACATGGAAATGAAATCTAGAAGTAATTGCGATTTCAGTAACATGTATAATAGAACTAAGGGGCGATCTCACAAGCCCAGTTCTTTTTTATATAATCATCTTTTGATTGGCAGCTTATGATAACAACCTTTTGTTCCAGTGCTTTATCAAACTCAGTCCTGGCAGCTCTATTATCTGCTATTGAGACCTAATCCCAGAATCTAAAATTTAAATTTCTATTCACTGCAGCTTATTTCATCCGTCGAACAGATAATCCGGTGATAGTCTGTAAGACGGCTCAACCGCAATCGATGCGAGGCGGTTAGGACCAAAACCTTAGGCGCGGCCAAAAGCCTATACTCTGAGTGAATGTAGGCTCAATAGATAAACATATGTATAGCCAGATAAGGCGTGGGTTAGGTCACGTTTTACTTCAACGTTTGATGTAGTATATTTATTTATAGCTAACCTAGTTTCGTAAATGATGTCTGTTTCTCTCGATTTTCCCCTTTATGAGGCGATGGAAGTACTAAATCAGAATACAAAGTTAGTTCACATAGCTTGAAGCTATTACTACTTGTAGGAGTAACAAATTGAGTTAGTTAGCTTTAGTCCCTCGATTGGTATTATGTTAATAACTAGCTTCTGTCGTTCTGCTTCTGTCAGCGTATTTTGACCTATTTTGGCCACATAATGCGAAGAGGAGATAGCAGCCTTGAAAAGCTGGTCATTGCTGGCAATACCGAAGGAAAGAGAGCACGAGGCCGGTCGCCAACACGATGGTCCGACCCAGTAAAAGAAGCTATGTCCGCATGCAAATTTCAGCAGGTGATGATGGCAACTTTGGACCGGAACCGATGGAGGCAGATTGTCTTTTAAAGGGGTCCAGTGACCACGATCCTCAGTAATGAGGGACCGATTGAAGAAGAAGAAGTTCGTGACTTCGTCCGTCTGAAATTTCTAGTTCCCTGACCCACCGCGTCGCGTTGCATCGCCCGCCTGGGCTATTACGTTGTTTTCGCTTAGCATTCTTTCTGACTTTTTTTTTCTTTTAGCTCGTCTCCTGAGAGTTGTAGCGTAATGTTAAATAGGGATTTCAAATCCGACTGGTAGTTCCACAGATTAGCGCGTTCAGAAAAAAGAAACTCTTCAGCTTTATTATTTTATTTGTATATAAATGTGTTAGCGATATTAATTAATCAATCATTTATTCTCTCTTCACAAAGGTGACTTAAAGTTATTGTGTAAAAAAAATGTCTCAGCTGTATTCCACCTTTGTGAGAGACTGGTGCCTGATATAGGTTTTTGGGAAAAACCTGTGTTACAGGTCACCAGGCCCCCTCCACGGCTAGAATTAGCTTTCACAGAGGTACCGTGCAATAGTCGGAGTTAAACAAAATGCGTAACAAAAATAAAAACGTAAATAAGACTTAAAACAATATGCTTAACACAAATAAAAGAAGAACAATAACAAGTACTAGTAATCATAAGGGTTTACTTCGTAAGATAACACTATTTAACCTTCGTTCTGCTATTCACCATCCAAGATACATTAGGTCTTGCACTTGCTTTACAACCACATTCATAGTAATATGTAAATGTGAACAATCCTGACCATGTACAAAATCACAAACCTTCGAGCCAAAGCAGCTACAAACATTTGTACAAAATGTTTTACGTACTTTCGCGCGCGGAACTTTGCACCAAAGTGTTCAAAACGTTGGCTTTCCAACTTTCTTCGCTTTGATGTGCATGAATATCCGACTCGCATATTTCAAATGCACTCAATGATATGCCTACGCATTCGTGAGATTGTGCATTTGCATATAATAGGTAAGTCTTTTGATAGGCCATAATGTTCTGGAATTGATAATGTAATAAATCATAGGTGTTTTCATTTGAATGATTTAATCAATGATAGCCGCGCCTTGGAAGTAAAATTTATAGTTTCATTTAAATAAAAGCTTAGGAATAGAAGTATGCTATGCGTATTTCATTGAAAAAAAAAATGCATAATGAAGAGAATCCCAAACCACCACATAGTAACGCTCATAAAATCTCGAAAAACGTTTAAAGCCCTATTACGCAAATTCATGTTTTTTGACGCTGTGAATTTGACCATCAAAGTTCCATCGCCGATAGTTTTTCTTGTAAACTGAGTTCGTAAAATACTTATAGTAAATTACACGAAAAGAAAATTTAAATGTGTAACTCCAACTTAAAAAAAAAAGAGTGACGTTATAAATAATCAAATAATGAAAATATGCTGCTGAAAATTAAAGCGTCAAAAATCATGAATTTGCGTAAAAAATTTAATAGACATGTAAAGAATGTCTGCCAATTCACGTTTCATTGTACACTAAAACTAAACTACAATATATAAATACTTGCCACGAGCAACGTGTGCTGGACCCTAAGGGTCAGGATTTGACCGCGTACTTACGTAAACCATTGTCTCAACTTAATTAATTCTAAATACGCGCCTTATAAAGTTATTCACGTATTAGAAAGCAGTACATGATTCATAATTAAGTTCATCTGGTTTACGTGGGTTTAGTGAGAATGGCTTTGTTCGTTGTGTTTGAGTTTGAGAACTCAATACACTTGGTAGCTTTTGCTTTAATGTAACTTCATTTCGTATGCGACTTGGTATAAGAGGATTAAGTTCTTTAGTATATGGGACTATTGAAACGTGGGTGCTGTTTGACTTGGTCCTTTGGAACAGTAAAAGGATCAGTCTTAACTTGAAAATACCGGCCAAGTGCGAGTCGGAGTCGCACACGGAGGGTTCCGTACCACCGTACAATATTAACGTCGGAAAAAACACGTTTCTTGTATACAATGTTGCCCATGGGCATGTCGCCCGTATTTTTCTGACGATTCATGAAAAAATATCGAAAATTAAGTCTTTTTTTTTTTCATTATGGGGTATAATGAAAAAAAAAGACTTAAAATTCAAAAGAATACGGGTGGTCATATGCCTATGGGCGACATTGTATAAAATAAAGTTTATTTCATTATAAAAGCTTTTATTTATTTATTTATTATTTGTTGTTTTAGCGGCAATAGAAATATACCGTCTGTGAAAATTTCTAATGTTTAACTATTACGTTTCATGATATACCAGCCCGCTGACCGACGGACGGACAGCGGAGGCTTAATAATAGGGTTCCGTTTGGCACCCTTCAGGTACTGAACCCTAAAAACTATTACCATGTTCTTCTAAAGGTAAGTTCCGGCTCAACTAGGTACAAATTCCACAGAATTGAACCTTTAGCCCTTTTAAGTACTGCTGTGAGTACCAATATTGTTAAATTGTTATTCGAACGTAATGTCTTTCTATAAATCGGACTCTGTTAAACTCAGTAATCCTGCTAACTCTTGTTGTTAAGCGCTAGGATTATAAACATCATTACCTTTTACTGCTTTGAATCAATAAAGCTGTAATTTATTACCCAGTTCCCCACATCTAATTCTAAGGCTTTAATTCTGGTCTGCTCTTTGACACGGCTACGATTTATTCCTACTGGATACTAAGGAGTGAAAGTTTGCACTACATAGCTTTGTAGACACAGACAAATTTACGCATATATCCCATTTAGTATCATTAATATTTCCTCTTCCAACTCTTGGTGAACTTACGTTTATTTAAACGTCAGCTGTTATACTTTAAATTCTTACAGAAACAAATCTTGTTCCTTATCATCATTAGTAAGTTTAATTCTTCGTCATTAACATCGATCTTGTCTCTGTCTGTTTTTTCTTTGTGTGCCGATCACGTTATCATTAATTCCTTTTTCTTTCATATTGTCTTCCTCTCCGTCAATCAACATTTATATTCAATTCTTCGTCTAGTACTTAAAACCGCATCTCTAACTGCAAAACTATAGTCCCTAGATAATGAAGAGTGAAAGTCCAAGTTTTAACACCACATAACTCCATAGGAACAAATCTGTACACATCTCCCATCTGTTAGATAGTTTAATTCCCCTTTTACGTCTTGATTATCAGGCGCGTGAGTCACGATCTGGTGTCAGTGTGAACTGTGACCTGTGACGTCACAGTGGGAAATGTATGAACTGTTATGAAGTTATTGTTTTAGTGCAATATTGTTATGTGTTTGTAGTGCTGCATAAACGATGGAGTGTGGAGTACCGTCCGAGGTGTTCATTAAACAACCGATGATATATTCGTTGCTTTACAGCATAAAGCGGAGAACGCTCTTCTTTAAGGCTCCATCTACAGTTTTTGTCGTCGTCTCCACTTATAAATTTTTTAAACTTAATTTCTACATTGTATAGGAATAGTTCTTGCTTTTGATGTAAAGTTACAAGGCAATGCTGTTGCTATATTATATTTTTCACTCATTAAATTTTCATCTTAGGCGATTATCACACTGCACCGCACTCCGTGGGGTAGCGCGGAGCAGCCATAGCAAACAATCTGAGTTTTTTTTATACAAACTGATACAATGTTGAATCTGTCGCCCGGTGATGCAGTGTGATAATCGCCTTATCTCCGCCCGCTCTAAAAATATCGCAACCAAAGAACTCGAGCGTACTCTAAGCTAAACGTTGTCATTTAAAAATAACACCACCTTCACTATTTGCGTATATTTACGAGACATCGCGCCCACCGACGCCACCGTCGCTAGCCGTCACAGAATCATCGGCTGGGACGAAATCGTCTGCTTGACGTATAAATACGTCACCGACGTCACTGTTGCTATGTACTGATATTGTAGTACGAACAATACTATTCAATATTGCGTTTATTCATTGGCGATTGTCGATTTCTGAAGTAATTGTATCAGCAGGTGTATTAAGCCTTTATTTGAGGTGTTCATTGGTGTGTTGTTTGTCGTTTTATGACTGGTTTTAGTAAAAAAAACAACATTGTCGTTATAATACTTATTTTGAAATGAACCTGACTTGCCTGTCTAGACTGTAGGTATTGTCAGGCTTGTCAGGGTTATTTTAAAATGGGTATAGCCACAGAAGCCTCTATATTCTTTCAATCAACCTTGCCTTATGTCAAGGTTGTTTATCCTCAATTGGTTAATTGACTCTGATTATATTTTTGGCAACCATCTAGCTACGCATGTGCTTCTGCTACTGCTCTAGTTTCGAGTGTTTCAGGGTTTCATCCCTAAAAGCTTCAAGACTCATATGAAACGCTATCTGATATGGCGATTTAATACTCAATATATATTTTATTGCATTCCACAATGTGAACTCAAGTGGTTATTTAGACACGAAAGTGATGCAATACAAATCGTATGTGTCTCTTGTGTCCTCCCGCTTTACATTCATCAATTGTATTTATTTCAATGAATAGATTCATTAATTAAGCAAATAGTCTGGCTTCGTTGTCGTCAACAGTCGTTTGAAACTTATATAAATAATTAATGACGTCAAAAATAAGGATATTTACTGATTTATTTGTATGTTTGTCTGTAGAACTTGTTCTTCATAAGGAAAATGACGCAAAGTTGACAAACAATTTCAAAATCAAGTTCATTGTTACGCACATTGGATAAGGAATTATTAGTAATTCAAATCCTTGCAAAAAACAAACCAGAAACGTGAAAGCAACCTGCATACTAATTTACCCGCTGTTTTTCATTAACGAATGTTCTCTGATATTAATAATAAGCCTTTGAACCTATATAGCCAATAAGCAAAGAAATATATGACTGTTAGTATAATGGTGCAAACTCCAATAAATCATTCTACCCTCAGATCACACGAATTGGCATCTCTAAAATTGACACACGCGTGTGAATTAGCTATAAACTTATGGGCACTTACTGCCTCCAATCTGGCGTTTCCTTATTAATTTCATTAAGTAATATCCTGTTATAACTACTGAATATTATTATATGCGGGTTGTGTATGGAAAATGATGCGACAAAAACGAATCAAACAAACTTCTTTTGTGCTATAAGTGGCTGCATTCTTAATGCAACGTGCAGGATTAATCTGTTCATCGTTGTCGCCTATGCAATGTAACCTTATTTTAAATTAAGTGTCTGTCTCTCTCATTTTGTAATTGTTACCATACTGAACTGAACTTTCAAATATACGGTAGGTACAAAATTTCAAAGTCAATATCCGTTTGGTTTTTTATTAACGGCAGCCATCTTTGTTCAGGCTTTCAGCCTATTGTTGTCGACGTCTCTTTCAAAGAATTTGTTCATCAATTGATCGCTGGATAAGCGAGTTACTCCTGGATGTCGAGTCCTTATGAATTTTGTACCTACATGAAAATCCGAGCAATCTACTATCACTCTCATTAAGCTTTTCACGGGACTTCTCTACTTATGATGAGAAATTCATATAAAAATGTTTGAAGTATTTCAATAACTTGGCTTGGACACCTCTATTGAAGAAAATTCACGTGCTGATTGTAGTTTATTTTTTATATGGAGATGAAAGGACAAAAGGCATACGTACCTCATCAGCATCACAATGTCTTGTTTTCTTATTTTTGTATAATGGCACTTTGTAGATATTTCATAATATTCATGTATTTTGTTATTATTTAATCGTGTTTTTGTATGTTGTGCTATGTCTTTTGTGTGCACCAAATAAACGATATATCTATCTATGTAAGGATCGTAGCAGCTGTCGTTCTGTAGTTATTCCCTACCCTCATAGGAAGAAGGTAAGTTACAGACCAATACAATTAATTATTGTATGGATTCATTTCACCATTAATAGGTACTCTCTTTTTTCTTTTTATAAATTAACTAGCAGCCCGGGTCGCCCGGTTTCACCCGCATAAATCTCGATCCCGTGGGAATATCGGGATAAAAAGTCTTCATTCTATGTGTTAATCCAGTTTATAAACTATTTGTGTGCCAAATTACATCCAAATCCGTTTAGTAGTTTTTGCGTGAAAGAGTAACAAACATCCATACATCCATCCATACTCACAAACTTTCGCGTTTAAAATATTAGTAGGATTGTCCATTAATCACTTCTGCTCTTCATTAGTTAATAGTTTTCGCACCATCAGTCTTCCACTAATTCATTTTACCATTCCCAGTACAACTTATTAAATAAATAGCCTTAGTGTTAATCACTTGATAGTTTCCATCACGCGATAATACTTACATATGTTATTTAATATTATTCGCACGTCATATTTATTTTTAAGCCAACAAGCATCGAACTATCGTATAACAACAGTTTTGCATTAAGTTCATGTCAAAGTCTGTTAATGTGAGTTGATACAAGCAAGCTTTTAACCTACATCGCTCGTTCGAAGATGTTAGATTAAATAAAAATGATGGCGGGGTTCGGCTGGAAATGGAGCAACCAAAACGACCAGAAATAATAGTCATAATCGTTCAGGGTTTGATAAAACTAAAAGGAGAGATATGAAATAGCCAGATATTACGTAAAGATAAAGTAAAGCTCCTGATTAGGCTGAGCTTATTATAGCTGTCGACCAACCATATCAAAACAAACCTAGAGAATTCTCCCCGTAATTGGATACAGCTGGAAAAAATCAGCATCTTCTAAACCAAAACAGTTCTGTAATAGCGGGATCACGAAAACCTTTCCGGCACTTCAGTCGGGACAGTAAAACAGCTGGTGTGACATAATGGGGACATGGCCTTTGCGCTCAAAACAACGTGTGGGGCAGCGATGACATAACGTATATCAACGAGTTATATATATCACAATAACGCAGTATTAGTTTGATAAGACCAACATAATAGAAAAATAGACTCTATCCAAGCTTCATTTGCAAAATGCATCATTACTTTGTCTGGTTTGTAAATGGAACTCAACATTAGTCAAAGACTGGAAGGCTAAATAATTCATGTTTATCAGCCTACAAGTCTGTGACATCATCATGGAAGTTGCAACAGATCACAGAGCTGAACCGGAAAGGAATTACTTCTCCCATGTCTAACAAGACCCAATAAACCAGCAACTACCCACCACTCCATCTTTAAACTCGTTGCGTTTGCCGTAAGTAGTTTCTAACGGGAACCGATTATTTGTTACCTTGTCTCATTTCTGCTTACATTGCAGAAGAAAGTAATTTCGATGAAACAGACCTGCAGAATTTTTAGCATATCTGCAATGTTGTCTGTCACGTTATCCATTAGATAAAATTCATCAAAATCTCGTGTCAATGTGGTTATGTTGTTTTAAGGTATGATCTGCTTTTGCAGCTATTATGTCTGGCTATAATAAAGCCAGACGTATTGTGACGGCCCAAATCGCTGAAATTGTCATGGCAATGTGCATTTATTTGATCATTTTCATCGACTTTGAAATCAAGATAAAAAAAATATCCTTAATTTGGAGGGATATAAAATGTAGCTTCCTATTTACACTGAGAGAGCCGTTCATAGACATATGGATGTTTATCAAACTTTAATCAACCATTTATAATTTTATTAACTACTTACTGCAACTGCATGTTGTAATTCGCGGACGCGTAAAACTTAAATGATTACGAGTCACTATCGGTCAAAAAGCTAAAAACCTACGTGTCAATTTCCTGGCAGACTGCGAATTTCTCGTATCCAACCTGTTTGCACGTTGTAGCGAAAAAAATATAGATTTCCCCATCGAATAGTGAACTTTAAAATGCAACGAATCAGGGCTCATTTTGTATTGATAGGATTAGTCGTTCGAAAACCAATTTCGCTCTCAACAGTCGGCGCAGTACTCAGCAATAATTCAGTAAGGCGCGTGACTCCGCACATGAAGGACGTGTTCACTACGTTCGGACGGGAAATAAATCTTATTATCCGCGGCGATCGTGAATTTTGCGAAGTTTAATTTTCGTAGAACGAAAGCGTGTTTTAGCTTTCTATTTTATTCACATCTTTGAGTGTTAGTGCTTGGAATATCAAAAAATTGGATTGTGGTATATCTTCTGTAAAGTGAGTTTTCCCGTGAACTGGGTAAATCCGTTTACGTGTTTGCAAAACATTGATTGTTGATCACGTAGGGAATTTTTTATTATCCTCTATTACACGAACATTCTTCCTTTGTACATTCCTTATTTATTTAAAGATTATGATGTGAGATAAGCAGCGCTCGTGACAGTTAAATCTATTAACGTAACTTGAGTAAATGAAAATTAACGAAACAGTGGTAATTTTCTAGGAGTTGGTTTTACAAATCAGGTGCACTGCGTCCATGCTCTAGTTTCGACTTCCTAATGGATAACAATGCCTGTTATATTGTTATGGTTTGTAATGTTTGTTTGTTTATTTTCATACAATGTAAAAGCTGTCATCACTATTGATTATTTTTTGTAGCTAACCTTTGTCTACCTTCATATGTCTTCGTTTACAATTTTATTAGTTCTAAAATTATTATCCCGACCTCGTCTGTCATTGATATTTGTAATCAGTTAAACCTACTTAAAACCATACAATTTTAATCTTGATCCTATTTATTTTCTGCTGCATTCAATACATATTTATTTATTTTTCTTCAACCTTGCATTTTAGTTTGTCTGGTAGTTACTCTGGAGTGCAAATATTTACATTCAACGGCTATAATATTCTTGTTTGTATAGGTTGTCGGATTAGCCTCGAGTTATTCAAAATCAATACAATTTTCTAGAAAGATTGGGTTTGATTTCTAAGTCATAGCACAGTTTGTACAACACTAAAAAAAATGGTCAAAACTTTGAAACTCGGAAATTATCTTATTCTTTCCTTGCTGGTGTGATTGTTAGAAGAAAATCAGAAATTGTCTAGGTTTTTTTTTTTTGTAGTTCAAAGGCAACATTCACTGCACTGATAAAATGTGAACAAATCTGTGTAAAAATAAGTGTAATAAATTTAAATCATTTCCATCTATCTTGTATAGAAATCATCCTCGGGGGCTCGTGGCTAAGTAATTACAGTCGCACGGGTCGATTGATCAAGTTAAGGTACACTTGCTGCGGTCACTCCGTGGATGGGTGACCATCTTAACATACCAAGACCCCTCCGTGTCTCGAAAAGCCGTTATTCCCGGCTGTTATTCTTTGATCTTTAACAGTCGTTACGGGTCGTCAGAAGCCCGAAAGTCTGACAACCAGTCTTACCGAGGGGTATCGCAGTCGCTCTCATGTTAAATACGGTATTCAGATGCATCTGGTTAGACTGGAAGCCAACCCCAACATAGTTGGGAAAAGGCTAGGTAGATTGATTGTGTGTAGAAACCATTAAAACATATCTTGCATAGTCTATTTATTAAACGGTCGGAAGACATTTCAAATACCACCACGTTCAGCATGCTGATTGGTGAGAGCAATATATTGTTATCAACGGTATGCTTAACTTGTCACATAATACTTATATTATCTCTATTATAATCCATGAATGGCTTATTATGAGACCTATGACAAATCACTGGAATTTCCTGCTTTTCTGAAATACCTGAAAGTCTGATCTGATATGATAACTATAGTTATAATTTTATACATCTACTTTTGTGACTGAAAGTTAAAAATTCTGGTGGCGTCAAATCGTGCCGGGATTTTTTTCTGAGGGTCTGTGTGAAGTCAGTAAAAAAATATATTGCTAAAAATTACAAGGGGTTTTACATGGTCATGGTCTTTTTTACGATATCTATTGACCTCTACGGTCGAATCAAGCATTCTTACCCAAGCCAGCTTTATTTTACTCACTGACTTGCTACTGATGATGACTCTAAGTCGTCATTAGCGGTTCGAAGGTTCAAACATCATGGTTCAAATTATGTTTCCATCTATATGTGCATATTCATGTATCATGTTACATAAATGTTTGATTTGAACAAATAAATGTATTTTTAGAATCATGCGATTAAGCATAACGAACGAGTCAACAACATATTACAAAACTTAGTCCTTTTGAGGAAAGAGCCATAGAAACTTTGATATGTTAACAGCAGCGATTTCTTCTTAGATCAAGCTATTGGACTGCAAGTACACTATCACTTTATATATGTGGAGACACGTGTGTTTTAGTAGTCCGTATCATAACATTACCACTATCAAAGTGCAACTGCGTTCCTGACTCACAATTATTTTATAAATATTCTCCGTTTATTGTTTCATACTTCGCTGAAACCGTTGGTCACAGTGGCTTACGCAACGGCATTTTGTAATATTACACAAAGCAATAAAAAATAATTAATATCTTCTACTTTCTTCGAAGAGAAGAAACATAATACTTGGTACCTAATTTAATTTTGTAATTAATAGTATTTCTTAAAGATTGCCATGTTGGACATGATCTCTCAAATGACGCAATAACACGCGATCATCGTATCCAGTTGACTTTTCTCACAGCCTTTGATAAACAAAAGATACTATCCAATAGATATGATTCATATTAATACGACTAATTTCAATCATGAAAATTATGCATAAGCTAATCATAATTCCGTATTCTGAATAGTCTGTTATCGAAGAAAAATTATTAAAATTTGTGATTTACTAACTGTACCGAGAGTATTCAAATCTGCGCTACAATGCGTCGTACATAAAGACCAAAATGGTGACGCTTGGTTCATTGCCTACAAGCTCATCAATAATCCACTTCGTCCAATAGACATTGTCGGTATTAACCAGTCCTATAGTGCTAATAAAACGCGTAGATAGACCTGGAATTGTCTAAAAGCCTTGGGCAAGTGCTTGGCAACAGAGCCTTCTCCCATATTGATAGATCAATTGAATTGTTGCATGTTACCCACGCTGAACATTGACTGCATGCACTAATTGAAGATGAGATGGATGTTTAGGAAACCGTTGTAAAAAAGCGGACGGAATAATTCTTCCTTCTCTATACCTGTCTTTGATTACTTGTAGTAATGAAACCTGGCCATTTTTATCCTACCAGTAACCTTTTTATCAGGTTAACATTATTTAAATTAGCTATAGTCTTGTTCGGTATCAGTTATTATCATCATCTGGTCTACTGCCCGACACCATTGAACACTGGAACTGGTCTTGCTATTATTAATATAATTTGTAAAGTGTTGCTGCATTGCATAATAAATAGTCTTTGAACAACATTCAAGGCAATACCAGCTATATAATCCATTGTAAATGGCAACCTGAACTCGTTCGGACTGATGGCTCTAATAGTATATTGACAGGAAAATAAATGAATAAGTCTGATGTAATGACTGAGCAAGAGATAGGCCTGTAGTAGTACTGTAAACATGCTACCATAAATCGTTATACCTTTAACCTTAAAAGTCAACAAAACTTTTGAGGAAATAACAACAATTTAATGATTGGTACCTACTAGTGTCCGACCGAAAGTTGTAGTCGAGTTTTGGCAAAAAAGCTGGTTTCGATTTAGTTTCGGTTTTGGCGGCAAACCTGCCGAAATTACGACCGAAACCGAAACTACTTTCGGGAGTTCTGGCGTTGTGCTCGGTCATGTTCGGCGCGGTAAATTCCATCCAAGCGACGAAGACAATAAAACACCTCACCTATTTTAAGTATTTTTGAGGCGCATTTTATTTTCATTTCTTAAATGAGGGGTTGTTATGTTGATTATTAATTAGTGAAAATGCCGAAGACTGCATAGCTATGTAACTTAAAGATTTAAAAAAAAAAAACTGACTGAAATTTCGGTTTCGGCCGAAACAGAGACCGTTGCTGAAATTCGGTTTCGGTCGTAAAAACCAGTTTCGGTCGGACACTAGTACCTACTTAACATAACATCCTGTATTCTCCGAAGGGTTAGGCAGAGGTTTACCTACTACAGCCACATTTCGCTAGTTATGAACCTACTTATTCGACGTAATAAAAATACGTCGAATTTTAAAATTAAAAGTTGTTAAAATTAAACCGTATGAGTGGTTGAGGAAAAGATTTTTACATCAGCACGCTTAGCATGGGCACAATAGAAACGGGTTTTGTCGATGGAAGAATAGACAAAATGACAGATAAACAATCACAATCTGTCATTTTGTCTATTCTTGCGTCGACAAAACCCGTAGAAAACCCGTTTCTATGGTTTTCATGCTACGCGTGCTGGTTCGTCAAATGTTTAAGGGTACCCAGGTCAAAGACTATTGACCTGGTAGAGTCAGAAACTTGTCACATAAAAGAACTGCGGGAGTTACTAATGAGCACAGAAAGTTTCTATGAGCAAAGCCTCCAGCCGGGAAAACTGAAGAAGTCACTTGTGAATTATCGCACCTGCATTTTCACCCATCACACTTTCAGACAGCTAGGAACGCTTTACTAAACCAAGTCCCCGAGCCATACCGCCCGAAGTTTTGCTCACCCCTTAAGGCAAAATAGATTGACAATCATACAATACTCGAAATAGTTGTAGAAGGCGCGAAAGCCACCTAATTGACGTTTCACGGGCACTGTAAATCTGTATTTTCTCCTTGAAATAGAAAACTTGTTCGGTCGGCCCCATGGCACGATTTACATAGCTTGCGCCCACCGCGGAGTCGGTTGCAGCGGTGGTGGGTGTCGGACATAGCTTCGTAATTATTGTTAGAGAAATTTATGTAGCACGAAATTATTGGCATTGTATGGTAAGCATGAATGTATGCCTGATGGAGTTGCTCGTTTAGCTCTGGAATGTTCCAAAAGTATTTGCTTGTAATGCATGTGGGTCGGTGCACTACTGAAATTATCAGTAAGTTCATAACCACGCATAATGAAATCCCATTATACATATACTGAATTTTCACAATATTCTATGCCATGTTTTCGTGGGTTGAGTCACAATTTCATTATTAATATTACTTTTGCTGTCCCTCACCTTTGCTTGCTTATACTTATACATGCACTCCTGCGTTGCATTTACAATGCTTTCTACGAGTATTGTTTGCGGTGCATGTGTTTCATAATTGTGCACACAGTGTCTGACATTGTTTTTTTATACGACAACAACCAATACACGCAATAGTTTTTTCGAGTTGTTTACGCAAGGCTACTTAGCATACTAAACACCTCCATATACCAGCAGTGGTAATGTACGCAGCTCGACTGTGTCGGCCTTCGTTTTTGATCCATAACCAGACCAATTAATGAAACACTCCTTGCACAGCGACCGTCTGCTTAGCTGTAGCATTTGATGATTCTGCAGCCAGTTTGGCAAATCTAACTAGGCTCTCAGCATTAAAAAAAAACAAATCCAAAACAGGTCCAAATAAACATTATTCTTTCTTTTGTTTTTTCTTTATTAACCATCGAAAATCTAGGTTTATTCCACCATAAGCGCCTTGCTATCGCAATCGTGACGATAATGTCGTGTTTCAACTATTTAGTATTTGCGCAAGAACACGTAATAAAAACGTCAAGTACGCTGTAAACGACGACATTTCCAGCTAATTCCTTTCACCGTTACTTTTGTAATGTCACGTCTTCTAATCGCTTTGCCATCCATCATGTGCAGCACCCCATTTGTTCTTGGACAAGTAAGATTAAGTTCAAGAAGTGTTGGACTTGTTCCAACTTCTATAGCTTAGTCTGGATTGATATTGCCAATTTTGGCGGATTTATGTCTCTTTTGAAACGTCTGCAGTATTATGTAATCGGCTAAGTTTTATTGCCTCTTCCACTTGCTCTTCGAGTAGAGGAGCTTAAAACTAGCATAATCAGCCTATATAATGTTCCCACTACTGAGACTCAGGCCTCATCTCGATGAGAGGGAACGGGCAGACCCAGTGCGGGTTGGTAGATGTCACACGTCTTCGAATTTTTGGTTTTACGACATGCCGGTTTCCTCACGATGTGTTTCCTTCACCGTTTTGAGAGCAGTGGTGATGACGCCTGTCAGGGTTCGAACCTACGACTCACAACTCGTATATCGTAGTCGTTAGCACTGTGCCACCACATCTCTGAAACTGCTTAAAACTAGCAACCGTATTTATGCCAAAAATTGCGTTGAAGCCAAAAGCATTGCCTCAAGTCTAATCGTAACAGAGTCCTCTTTCAATAACAACTTAGGACTATATATGACAATAGCACCGTTACTATAATCTACTCCGTGGTTTGGAAAACAATTTATTGGGGCAAAGCCTAGCTTGTCGGTGTTGACGCGGCATTACTTATGTTCTTCATAATGTTACATTCTGTGATACTTAAGCTAGTTCTCATCTACATTCCTCTCAACACGCTAACTTATTCTGTAAAGATCCTTGGTTAACCCCTAGCTTCAGATAGAGTGTTAGCTCACTTCAAACTCACTTCACCTAAGTTTTCACTTTTTATGGAATAGATCGGCTGACTAGTAACACACGCGTCAACGCTATTCCGGCAGTAGTATAGCTAAAACAGTGCATGAGGCTTATCTCCGCCCACGACTTGTTATATTAAACCGAGCTGAATTGATTATGACACAGTACTCGTTACGATAACACTGCTGTGATAAAACTTAGCCAGGTGCTAGTGCTTACACCAATAGGCATTTATAACTTACCAGCTGTTGCTGTGGACTTCGTCCGATCCAGGATGAAAAGTAACCTTGTCCTTCTCAAGGGTCTACACATGTGCAAAATTTCATACAAATCCGTTCAGCATCAGTAGTCCATTATTGATGGCAATAATATCAATCGATTAATCCCGTACTTCTTTTGTTTGTGAAATAATGACTCCATCTAAAGAGCGATTATGCGAGTTCATACTAATTGGCAATTCAACTAAGCCATCACTCGACAAAAACCCTGCATTGTGCCAAATTTTTATCGCTTTTTAGATTGGTTCATTATTTCAGAAACAAAAGAAGTACGCGATTAATCCATTGAGATTATTGCTATCAATAATGGACTACTGATGCTGAACGGATTTGTGTGAAATTTAGCACATGTGTAGACCCTTGAGAATGACATAGGTTACTTTTCATCCTGGATAGCAGACGAAGTCCACAGCAACAGCTAGTAAGTTATAAATGCCTATTGGTGTAAGCACTAGAACCTGGAAAATTAAAAAAATATGCCTAATTTCAGGTCAATAGCTTAAGGCACTATTAGTCGACAGATGGTGTTTTTGATAATAGATACTAATCGTTAATTGTTATTAAAGCCACTATGCTGTCAAACAAATTACATATGCTATAATAGGCAGGTACATAATAATAATAATAATAAACTTTATTTATCCAAAAAAGTTTGAAAAACAGTTTGATATTTGGTTTAGAAATAAATGCATTTAAAGGTAGTTTAAGTTACAAAATCTGTACAAGAATAATACTCTACCTCTTAAGCTAGGGTATACCTGTATTTTAAGAGGTAGTTTACGGTCATTAGTTAACAAAAACTTATCTCAAGTGGACTGTGTCATTCTACTGTATGGTAAAACAAGAGTGGAATTGTATGTTGTGTGTGAGTGGTGTGTGTGCAGGTGTGAGTGTAGGTGTATGTGAGTGGTGTGTGTGTGTAGGCGTGTGTGAGTGTATTATACAAGATAGGTGAGTAAAGACTCCGTATAAGAGTAATCCTTAAGGAGCAGCCACTCTGTTAGTTTAGATTTTAGTGCATGTGAGTTGAGTTTTATAATATTGAGATGTTTGTTAATGTTTTTATAGATATGAGTACTTAATATATAATATTGATATTTGGCGAAGGAGGTCTTGTGTTGGATATTTGGTGGAAGGTACGTGCGTTTATTTGTTATAGGAGGAGGAAGGCCTGCGTGCTTTCTAAGGGTGGATTTAAGCACATAAAGCTGACGAACCGTAAGTACTTTACAGTCAGAGAACAGTTCAGTTGTTGGATACCGATAGGGCTTTTTCGTCATGACTTTAAGTAAAGCTCGCTGTGCTCTTTCCACCCTCAGAAATCTTGTCTTAGCGGCACCGCCCCATGCAACTATGCAATAACCTATCACTGATTGGCATAGTGCAAGGTACACCATCTTCAGAGTTTGTAGGTCGGCGGATACTCTAAGAGACTTAAATATATGTATAAGACGTAAAGTTCTGGTGGTGACGGCGTCAATTTGTTGGTCCCATCTCAGTCCGGCATCTATGTATACTCCGAGGTATTTAACGCTTTCGGATCTAGCAAGCAACGTACAGCAACGTACAGGTACAGTAACGTAAACGTAACGTTTGCCGAAACTTTTTTCTTTATCCTAAACTCGATTGAGAGTGAAAGTCTAGATAGAACGAATACTTACTTTCAATTAATTGGATACAAGTTTTTTGTTTTTGTCTACGAGAACATCCATTAGGTATTAAAGAAATCGTATTGTGTCTGGCTATTTTATGTATTCTGTAGGTACGGTATTAAAGTTTGTTTTGGTTCTTTTCTTGACAATCCTCACTAATATTATAAATGCGAAATTGGTTTTGTTTGTTTGTTACACTTTCATGCTAAAACTGCTGATGAAATTTGGCACATGGGTAGACCATGGTCTGGGTTAGGACCCAGAGGATACTTTTATCCCGGTAGTACGTTCCCGTGGGATAATTACAGACCACAATGCGAGCGAAGCCGCAGACAAATGCTAGTTATTTATATTATCAAAATTTGACATAAACCCGACCCACCGCGAGCTGGAAAACACTCGAGACATCTCAGAAAATGTAATATGTAAGGAGGAAATTATACCTGTACGCGTAGCATGACAACCATAGAAACGGGTTCTCTGCAGGTTTTGTCGACGGAAGAATAGACAAAATGACAGACCTTGATTGTCCTGACCTGTCATTTTGTCTATTCTTCCGTCGACAAAACCCGTTTCTATTGTGCTCATGCTAAGCGTGCTGGAAGAGTTTTCCTCTTTATTTTCTTGTTGTCATTTCGTCCAACCTTACACTCGGCAGGTCTGCTTGCAACTAGCGACATTTAGAGACATGATCTTGCTTCTCACCAAAGATTTCAAGACAATCGTAGATTCGCCCTGCCGCGTCAAAAGATGGTCGGGTTTCTGTTTCGGTTTGATTCCTCTGACACACACAATGTAGCAGAGACTAGACATGGGAACGCCTTTATTATTGTGTGAACTCGCTCATCTCAGTATGCAATTAACTTTTTTCGCATGATTAAGTACGGAGAGGGCAAATCTAACAATTTAAATCTTTGCTTCTCCATTTTCACACAATACTTCAAAGACCATTCACAAATAACGATCACCATACACACAATACTTCAAAGACCATTCACAAATAACGATCACCATATTCAATTTGTACTTACTAAGTCATAAACCGAGAGAGATTTCACACAATACGCCCACTTAATACATGAGTTATATGGACCAGTCGGAATTGGGGTCAGTACTTGATAGAAAACCTTGATAGCTAGATTAGTTAGGCACTGTTTTAGGACCAAGGTATGCTGCTCTGAAGTTATTCAATGTGGATTTTTAGGTGCTGTTTTGAAATTCTTGCGTTAGATTTTGCTATGGGAGCGGTTTAATGAAAACTGGCTGAGCTTTATGCTGTACCTGCTCTATCCGTGTAAAAAATTTTGTCCGTTATTAAGTTATCTCTTTGCAAATCGCAAATTATAGCGCAAGTGTCCAAAAAGGTTAAGCAAAGCTGGCAAACGTGTTTTCCACTTCTGCACACAGGCGTGTGTGTATTTTGTTTTGTCATGCACATTTGCGATTTCAATATCGATCATATAGTGGACCTGGACAGTAATTAAATTGTTTACGATTTTGAATCATTTCTGTATAGATGGCATTTACTGACATACGCCTATTAATAAAACTAATCGAATCAATGACTAAATCATTAATACCAATAATACTTAACTAATGACTTGTCATAACAACCGATGCTAGTCAAATCAACAGCTCTGTATCGATTTTCTTTAATTGACTCAATGTTCAAGGTCGACCTAAGTCCGTAATAAGTATAATTCAATTATGTATAAGTAGCACAGAATTCAAGGTCATTGGTTTTAAGTAGGTTACAAGTTTATCCCTTTTATTTCAATTTCCAAGATTATATTTACTCAATTTAAAATCTAACAGGCTTAAAATAATATTATAATATGTTAGGGCATAAAAAAATTCGTCCACATCGCTGTCAAAATCAAAATATTTTATTTCACATAAATCTACATATGCACTTATGAAACGTCAGTAGCTAGGTGCACGGTTTAAATTGGTCGTATCCTATGGAGAAAAACCAGCAAAAACTCCACTGTTACTTTTTTAAAAATGACTTTTACAATATTTTCAAATAACATTGTTATAGATATGTCAACAGGAAAAGTGCCCAAAAAGCTATTAATTAGTAATTATCATAATGAATAAGATTCCGTGTGATGATGCCGTAGTGAAAAGACAATAATAAAACGCCAACTCGAATATTTTTAGTGCAGCAAAAATCTTATGATGGCACTTAATAAAAATTTCCAAATATTATGATTTCTAGCTCTCTGCACAAAAGTTAAGTTTATTTGACAACGGATTAAAATTCCGTCACCATATCACAATCATTGATCGTCAATATTGATTTCACTGTTCTATCCAGGAACCGAATAAAACAAGCTAGATTAAGAGTAACAACAAGCTCTTTTAATAAACATCCGGTTAACAATCCATCTATTGGCAAAAACAAGGAGAGGCCTATGGTCAGCAGTGAGAGGAGCCCGGCAGTGGATGATTTTAATGGTCAAACAAACCATTTGCGAAACGTAGTCCTCGTAACCGCGCATCTCGGTTTTACTCGTATATTTCAGCTTCTGTCGCTTCTATATGGTCTTTATCAGGAGTAATGTTCGTAGTAAGTTTTCATTTGTACCGACTTTCTTATACTTTAAAATCTGCCTCACAATCTTTAGGACCGTTATCAAAATGGTCTATTTTGTTAAGAACTACATACAACTCAGCTCTCGCAACTTGCTTTTGCTAAATTTGCTCTCTACAGCTTATTTACAAAATTCTCAAGCAGCAAAAGCTTTTTCTTTCTCGTTACTAACACTTCCAATAATCATTAAATATTTGTCATCTTTTTTCATTCTGTCACTGCACATTTACCAGGTAATGACTTAGTCATAAATGTAATCAACTCGTAAATTCTTCATCGTAATAACGCTTCCGTTCATCCATATGGAGTAAGCTTCAACGGTACCGACATGAGGTGTTACCATTTGAAAGTCAAGTTTGACAAATAATGCGATTGGATTTGAATAGTGCGCCTGTGATGAATCATCATATCTTAGGGGTACAACATGTTCAGGTCGACCGTAATGATTGAACAATAAAACCGACTCGAATCAATTATAGGTGCACAATCATATTCGGCTTTCATTCGGCTCGTGTCGATCGGGAAAATTCCTTGGGCATCTACCCTTACTGAAGTAAGTTCGGGTCGGCTGGGGACAATTCGACCTAGGTTTTGCGGTTTTTCCCGAACATGTTATCTAGATATATTCGATTTTACCACCCGGTCGTCTCGAATCGTGCCCATCCGAGCATGTGTGTAGCAGGCATCATTTATTATAATAATATCAGAGACTATGTTTATTTTCTAGTCACACAGCTCGTGCGCACGCATCTTTCAATATGGTTTAATTCCATCATGAAGCTCTTATCGACTAATGAGGCCTGTCATTAGGTATTGGACGCGCGATTTAAAGAAAATACTAGAATTTTATACATAATTTCATCTTACTACGATAATTAGTGTGAATAATTTACAAAAGAATTATATTTCTTATCGCTATCGCAATTCTTTCCAACTCTGAAAGTCTTAATGTCCATTTCAGTTTTGAGTTAAATAAATTATTCAAATGTAAAAACGAGTAAAGAATAGATGTCATCTATCTACACAAATAATAAAATAGTAACGAAGAATTTGTGACAGTTTGTATTTTTTTTTTTTTGAGTGTGGGAATTTATCAAATAACTTCTCCCGCTTTGGGCGGAGCGAGAGGGTGTGTCAGACTTTTACTGACTAAAATCCACCCGTGTTCCTTCCGTTGCCTGTGTGCCGGGGCCGCGATATCCCTTGTTGTAGTTTGTCTGGATCTATGTTCCGGATTGGTGCAAAAACGGCTGAACGGATTTGGATGTAATTTAGCACAAGGATAGTACATATAACATAGTAAGTA
This sequence comes from Agrochola lota, assembly GCA_947364205.1. Taxonomy (NCBI): domain Eukaryota; kingdom Metazoa; phylum Arthropoda; class Insecta; order Lepidoptera; family Noctuidae; genus Agrochola; species Agrochola lota. Next base: position 2,665,307 of record OX376225.1, on the reverse strand, counting down.
ACATATAGTTATAACCTGGAACGTACCGTTCATTCCCGTGGGATTTTTTCCGTTATCCAAAATAAATAAGTCCATTCAAAATTGTAAATCCTGTGTTCCAGTGCATAACCGCAAATTTAATAGATGCATTTGCTCAACGAAGCGTGTTCACCATGTTTAGTACCCAGAACACTAATATCAAAGCCTAGCTGTAATTCTACACAAACTGTTATAGTATATTAAAGACGCTTCGAAACCCCTCGTAGGTTTAATAGCAAAGCTGTCACTATTTATGACGGTGGTATCTCTATTGCTATTGCTCGACTTGACTACGATACCGTAACGGTTATCGTAGAACATGCAATGCACCTTAAAGTAAAGACTATAACGTTAAGAGACTAATGTAATTGAGAATCGAAACATGAATGGGAAATGTCTTGCGAATGATGGCTAGAAGAACATGGCAGAGAACACAGCACTAAACCAAATAGAGGCTTAGAAACAAGTATCCAGCTAAGAATCAGTCTGTTTATTGTACCCACTTTTATGATGTCACTAACGATGATAATGGAACGGGTTCTGTGAATGATGACATGGCCAAAAAGGGGGTGAATACTGACAAGACGACTGATACATGTAATGACGTATATAAGGAAGAAGACTGCTCCTTCCACGAATAAATTGAGACAAGGGAGAGAGGATGATGATTACAACACAGACGAAGGAAACATGTAAATATAAATGTCAATCAAGTAACATGCAACCTTCTCGCTTCAGGAATCAATTAAGGATCTTGTTACTTTGTTACTATTCCTATCTATGCGGACGATCTTTAACCCGGTTTTGTTAATCAAGCTTCTAATTGTGCTAATGCAATTCACCATTGCATAAAAAGAAACGTCGATACACGTAACTCATCTTACATAAATAAATCGCTCTAAATACTGTGCTCGTTCAGAATAAGTACGCCAATTATTCCCTCTTCTATAGCTTTCACTACTAGAGCCAATAAAATGGTTGTTTATATAAATTTTATTATGATTACACCGTTCTCGCCTTTTACACAAACCATTCAACGGTTTATTCGTTCCTTCGTTCAGTAGGTCAGCTCATTCTGCGCCTGCGACTCGTAAAAGCACCGAGTTAGAATTGGGTTGAGTATGCGTGAGGAATGTTAGGATATGATGTCACCGTATGTTATGCTTTACGGCTTGAGAAGTACGCAGATTTTAAAAGTAAATTAACCTTTTAAATTGTTTGCTAAGAAAAAACTTAATATCGAAAGCAATCGTAAGTTGATGAAATACTAAGTACATTGTAAATATGACGAGGCTACAGATAAATATTGAAAATGTATCTCACAAGAGTAGTCAAATATAGCAGGAAGGCTATCAATAAATATTGCTTTAATAAGACAAGCTCTTGCGCTTCATCATTGTTTGTTTTCCCTCGCGAATAATTTGATGTTGGTAAATTATTTGTGCCTCTTTATCGTTATACCTATTGCGACTTGCCATGTAGTCAAAATAAGCATTGCATTTATCGTTCAAACACTTTTGGTCCTCTCAAGCGCATGGTGCAAACTTTGAAATATGACCATCAGCTTAACAAAATATTAAATTAACAACCCAGATTGACCCATGGCCCTCGCAGCCATCCACAATGGCTGTCACAATTATACCTGGCTGCAGATTTTGCCATGCTAAGACAATGGGCAGTAAACACTAATAAACAGTAGTATTGCAGTATTTGCAGCGACAGTTGGTAATGACTCGCCCACTACCCGTGGGCGTACGTGGGATTTGACTTAGCACCGTTCCAATGCAGTTTCAGTATCCTTTTTGTGGTTATTATAATCTGGTATACCCATTTTTGTCACATGGTCCTTCAGTCCTCTTTCTCGGGACCTGGGACTTTTAAATGTAGAAATTCTCAGACTCGGAAAATCATTAATGCGAACTAGCTTTTCCCAGTCGTCTACCAGAAACCGCCTTACTCAAACAAACTGGTCCTAAGATCGTTAACAAGCGCACGATACATTCCCTCATCTATAGTACGGCGAGATTCTAGTTTGATCACAGGTGTACCATAACTCGAGAAACCTGAGCACAATTACTAAATTTGATTTTAGTTTTGACGTAAATATCCCTGATTAATTTCTTCCTCCGGCTGAGCGTGAAGAATTTCTATAAACATTCATCTGATGGTATGATTGAGAAACAAACTTCCTAACAACGTTTTCTCATAGTTATCGCCTACGATTGCACGTCAAAACTGCATTCTCCATTTGATTTGTTAGTATCAATAAATTGCTTGTGGATTTTGATTAATTATCTGACTGTTCGACTGCAGCATAGATTTATGATTGCAAACGACTTTGGTCCCCTTTTCTTGTCTACGAAACCAAAAAATCACCGGTACTATGATATCGTTATTTGTATTCTTATAGAAACTATTGTTCTTTGTTTTATTTATCTCATTTTTGAATGTCTCCGCGGTCAGTCGAATGTCGACGATTTTTATAGCACTTTGATAACATTCCTATTTGCTATTTCTGTTCGTTTTGTTTCCTGAATGTATTGAAATGGTTACAAGAAGCAAGCATCACAAAATTGTATGTGTATTTAAGTAAAAGATTTTTTTTTTATAAATACATAAGAATACCAGCCTTTTATTGCAGCCCACTGCAGGGCAAAGGCCTATTCTCATACAGAGAAGGCACGAGCATTGATCGCCACGATTACTCAAGACGGGTTGTCGATGTATAACGCCGTATAAATTGTAGCCAAGTTTAAAATGAAATGTCCTTTTACATTAAAGGACAATAACCCACAATATGCCATCTGCACACTTCTTCTTGTTTTCTCACGTATGTGGCACTCAAGAATGGTTTCATTGCTAATAGCATTTAGCGCTCCTTTAACAAACACTCAAACTGAAATTATTTCTTTATATAAGTCCTAATTGCCAATCAAATGTGTTTCTAGAAAATCACAATTACTTAGGTGACTGCTACCAATCAATGTGGTAATACCATTAAAACCATAATCCTTATACTTTACAAGTCAATTACATCTATACTAATAAATATTTTAAAGAGGCCAAATCAGTTAGTTCGTTGTAGGGGGTAACAATCTCCGGAACCTTCCAGTCATATTTCAAAAAAACTTTTTTCTTTGGATAGCCTAATCCTTGAGGAAGGTCAATGGCTATGGAAAATAGGAAGGCTATGGAACATCACGCTACCACTCTTAAGAGCCGAGCAAAATGAAAAAAAGTCGGAAATAACTCTAAGCGAAACCGAAGTATAAGCGCGGGCCCGTCGATGGGTTGCAACGCGGTGAGTCGGGCGCCGAAATTTCACGCGGATGAAGTCGCGAGCAGAAGTTAGTAAATACAACAACTCAAGCCTTCGTCCCATTGGGGTAGGCAGAAACTACAGAACGCCACGTCCTATGATCCTTACATACTCTTTTTTTTTTCGTTTACGTTCATGTCATACATCTGGTCATACACGAAGACAATTACCAAGTCAGACATACATTATCTAGTTCCGTTAACCCATTAGATGGATGCAGTTTCTGCAAACCAAGGCTGTAATAGGAAGTTTTTTCCATACGAATAGCTTACGTTTTTTGCGACATTCCGCCGATGCAGGGCGTCGGATGCACGACTGAACCAGCTAATAATATCTCTCTCTACCTAGCAACAGACTGTGTGAGGGATCAGCCATTACAATTCTTGCGGATAGGTACTTTTTTAAGTTCTCGATTTAAAAAATTAAAAACTTTTCCATGTCGGTTTTTTTATGTTCTTTTTGTGATAGTTTTAGGTTTCGTTATATCCTTGTCATTTGTTTACTTTCCTGTCGATGATTTTTAAATTATAATATTTTTCGTTTTGGCGCTTTTTGCAGTTGATTTTAATGTTTTTATAGTAAACCATGGTCTGATTGGAGGAGAATAATATCAGCTTCCGTGATGATGATTCTTCCTAGATGATGCGAACAATCGTGATATATTATTGTTGAACTCGCTGTGACAGGATGTAGAGAGAAATAATTAAACGCACGACATGAATATATTAATTACAAAGTATTCATTACAATTATTGTAATAGCGATTGCATAATTTGTATCATCAGTAAGATGATGCAAAATGAATGTTATTTTTGTTTTCAATTTTATTATTTTAACTTAATTTGTTAGATAACCTTTTCACTATCTATTCATATGCATCTATTAATACATTAAGAAAATTGGACGCAGACACCTACGTTCTGCTAAAAATAATGTTGCTCTTTGTCATTATTTAGGTATTCATTCATTCATTCATTTACAAAACTTTAAAAATAAAATCATAATAGTCGATAAAATATTTAAAAATATTGAGTTGATATTTTATCGGCTATTATGATTAAAAAAAATCTAGTTATACTACAAACTATTAACACTAGGTACGAAATACAATAACTAACTACACGAATAGATACAAAAAACAAAAGGACACTTAGGCGTCGAAGTATTCGTCCGCATCGCTGTCATCCGGAAACGTGCCCAGAAGACTGGCAGCATTGCCACGTTGAATGGCAATGCTAATTCTATTGTTTATTGACTTTTGTCACTAACTGTAACTGAAAATTAACGTTATACTACTAGAAAAACATTACACATAATTTTGAATTCAGATTCATGTGATTAGTATCAAAATGGAAGCTTTAAAATAATACGAGTATTGCTGTTTGCTAAAATTGTAGGTTGGTGTTATGCAATGCCTTTTTCCTTATTTTATTTTTAATTAAACCAAAAAAAATTGGGATTAGGGAAACTTGCGAAGTCAAATGTCGTTTGTAAACAAAAATTGCTACCCACCCTATTTCCAAACGTAATATACGTCTGCACCCTCACCAAGTAGCTGAGTATGCAACCTGTCCCGCCCACTCCGGCCGTTGGCCTCGCGGCGAAAGCTATTATAGCAGAAGCTTATAAATTGATACCAACTAAATGATCCGCGAATATTGCACCAGCCTCCAACATCGGTGATGGAAAACGAAAGTGCGTGATCGATGCGTCGTTAGTTCTCTGTTTAATCTGTTGGAAAGATTATTTACATTACATTATAGGTGACTATAGTATGACTATATTGAGGATGCCGTAAAAAAAGTGTTTACAGTCGCCGGTCGTTGAAAAAATGTGTTCCTGACTCAGATAGGGTTCCCACCTCTCCCGAAATACCGGGTGTCTCCCGGAATTCAGCAATGAAAATTTAAATCTCCCGCCTGGCGGAAGGAATTTCAAATAAAAAAAATCTCCCGGAATTTAAAATTGACGCGCGATGGCGGAATAATTGACAGTGTCGAAAATCATACGCGCGCAAATGGCCTATGCACGACTGCATTGGCCAGTTGCGCGCGTATGATTTTCGACTTTTGACTTTTTATGATTTTTGAACTCGCGACCCTCGAAACTACGTTTTGTCCATACCTGTATCAAATGCCGCCTGCGAATGTTTTAGTATCGTATTCGATATATGGACAAAAGAAAGAAACCGCTTAAATGAAGAACATGCCAAGGCGGAAAGAAATTCACACATTTTTCAATTTTAAAATTGCAATTTAAAAAAATCCGAGAGTTTTGTAGTAAGTTGAAGACCAGATATTTTGAAGTATGTACGTTAAAATAAAATATTAAGTTTTTTAAATCGCTGTTGTTTTTTTTTCTCCCGGATTTAGACTAACAAGAGATGGCAACCCTACACAAAAACGTAACGTCAGTTGGTTAATATCTGATTGTAATAAGGATCAAATTAGCAAAACACATAATCGTTAGGATGAAACTGGCAGGTGTCAAAGACGCATTCTGTAAACGGCAGCACTGTAGTAGATTTTTTTATTCAGTATTTATGATTTTGTATCTGTATGCCAATTTCCGTATTTAAAAACGTTCAGAATCTAGTCGCCAATCTCATCTCAGAAACAACCAATTACCAAAACTTGTCGAAAATTTAGATAAATTAGAGGTATTTTTGACAGATTGAGTATGACATAAGAATGAGACCGTTCTTAAAAAATACGCGAATTCCTTGGTTGTATAGAAGAAAATTGAATGCTAAGTATTTTTGGTGAAATGTAAACCCTAGCACCAGACCAGTATAAATGTGAAAATAACAAAAAATGGAGCATGATGACTAAGATGTAGGTAGGATAAATATTGTTCTACTGAAAAAAAGAATGACTAGAAACGAATTACAAAGAAAACCCTTTCATTTCTATAGATCTAGGCTACCTACTAACAGCTTGCCACTCTCAAACCATCACCTCAAACTAGATGAGATGACCTATTTCCCAAGTCGACCCGTCTGGCTGGATAAGCCACCAGCCGATACAGACACTGCTCCACTTTCTCACTACATACTTTACTATAGTCGTTCTAGGAAGAAATATATCTACGACTACCTTCTGCCTATGACCCTTGGTATGATATCAGACTACCAGCGCTGCGGTATTTATTTTTAAATATCGCCGCATTATGCTGAGATAATGGCCTTTTTGGCCTCGCACAGGTCTTTACTTTTCTGTTTGTATTTTAATTTAATTTATTTTAATTTTTTATTATTACTTACTGTTTGTATTTCCTGTGCGTGTATATACAATATACTAAAACAACAGCCACATTTTTTTTAAACTTTCTCGTACCCGGATCCGCGCAACGCGTTCCAACACAATTTTTTTCTAAGTATCGGTTACTAAGCCTAATGCTAATTATTCACGTCAACGAGTAGGTCTCGAACTCACGACCTCTTGCTCCCACGATACCATGTTGTTTCCCAACCCTGCTATTTATTAGCCCAGATACAACAAATTCTAATTTAACCACGCTAGAACCGCTAACAGAATTCCTTTCGACCGCGATCAGTTTACAAAATCTACGTCACCCTAACGATATGCTAATACTATTCAATATTTCATAGTATATAGATAACTGCTGTTATTAGACGGCTTCAGACACTAGGCAAGCTTTATTTAATTAGTTTATTGCCTTACTGATAACTATTCACTTACTAAGATAGACTAGTGTTGGGACTTGCGTTGTGAAACTTGCTTCGACTGCGTTCGACCGCTCGGCCAGTCGTTATACGAATTTTAGTGGCAAGTTTTCGGATAAATATCCGATTTGTTGCTAATGTATTGCGTTTGTTGTTTAGTAGTTATTTGCAATGTTGTTTTCACATTAATTTAATGTACTTGTTTTGTTAAAGGGTGCTAATTATTTCTCATTTAGTTTTGTGTAATATTTGGTAATATTCTTAGTTTGGCGCCTTGGCGGGTTAGATTGAGACAAGAACAGCTCAGGTACATGAAGCAAAGTTGAAGTTGCACATGTAAGTCTTACATGAGGACGGAAGAACCACCTCCTTTTTTGAAGTCGATTAAAAACAGTTTGTCTTTGGTCTTGGACCTTCTTTCAGTTCTTTCTTTCGCCTGTCATACATTAAACCTTTATTCAAGTGTGCGCTCTGGATAACAATAAACTTTGCATACATAAATATCTTTATTTAACACGATAACTAACGTAAATATTAATATGATGATACGAGTGATAGTAGGTACAAAGCTAATTAATTACAATGATATTATTATAATGTAAAGTAAAGAATTTACTTAACATTTATCCGTATTGTTATAAGGTTTAGATAGTAATCTTTACCTACGTGTTTCACTGTTTTCCGCACTAGATATACAAAATTCCGGCAGTAGGTACTTAATATTTGGTTTTCTACGTGACGCTTCAATTTGCATACATAACTATTCAGTTTATTATAATGTCGTAAAGTTAGTAAAAAAAATCACTTCTCTTTTATCTGCCGTGTGGTACCCAGTTTGTTTAGATTCTTAATCAAACATTCATTCAATCATTCGTTAATAGAACAGCAATTAACATAAATAATAGCTGTCTAACCAGTGTCGATTTATTGACCGATAAACATAAATAACACAGTGACAACACAATTTTCAGAACAGCTGTACTGATTCCTATCTTTTGCATTTAATTCCGCTATCGATAACCGATAATGCAGGTCTAAATAAATAACAAACAAGTCTACTTATCTAAATAACAACAAGTCTGTTGACTTGAGTTGCGCGTAATAGTGATTCATTCATTATAAAGACCGAAAGACGTGCAATATGCAACTAATAAGTTGATATGCATACGAGTTATTATGAATTTCCATAACATATGCACTGTTATGTATGTATTAGAAGATTATGTTGTTACCGTTAAGTAACTAGTGGTAATTTATGAAGCTACAGACATTCCAACTAAACAATCGCGTCCAAAGAAATTCTCTAACTCAATCTTGTAATTGTAAAGCAGTACTTTCCCATTAATAAAAGGACAATCAAGTAGCGCGAACAATCTGACAATGTTTGCATAACGATAGACTACAATTCAATAAAACCAAACATCTTTATTTTTCAATTCCTCACGTACCGCTAAGATGCACAGATAATGGAATCCGCGGATATTTATCCCAAGTGTACCTACGCGAGACCGCACGTCACTAGCAATTACGCAATGTTGAGTTGTAAACGTCATCTGATACGGGACAAAGTAATCAATGCCCATTGTTTTGTTCACTCGCACTACTACACGTGGTAGTTAGTGTTGTGTCAGTCGAGATTAGCCACGTGGCAAGATATTTAAAATAGTCTGTTGCCCACGTGTCAAGTTTTAAATTTTTCGGGAAACTCAAACTAAGAACATTTATTTTAATTAAGTAATCCAATTACAGGCACTTTTTTATGGTCAAGGGGTCGATCAGTCAGAAAGACGAAGCTAGTTGCCCATTCCAAAGTGTATTTGGTTCCTAAGGAGAAGAACGGGCAAGACGGACACTTTTAAATCAAAATATTGGGATGAAAAGTATCTTATCTTCTTTAAGTGCAGAGCTAAGGGTTTGGTTCGGGAGCTAAGCCATGAAAATGTAACAAACAAACATTTGGCGCTGATAGCCGAAATACAGGTTTTGCCTAGTTCGGCTACAGATGCTTAACTCATTTGTACTCCAAACTAGCCTAGGTTTAATTTGTAAAACAATCTATAAATAAATATAATATATAATATTTTTTGCGTTTATAATTCACGCTTTAGTCAGGATTCCATTTAAAAAAAAAACACTAAGTATAAAAATGTATTTCATGAAATTCGAGTTTCACTGAGAGCACCGTTTTCTCTGTAAAATTCAATACTCTTTGTGCCATTTATACTTCAGTTCATGCTATCAGAGCCATCGGGGCAGAGAACATAATAAGAACCGTTTTACGTTTTACTCGTATTCAAGAGATAGGCTACATTGTAGGTAGTCTCACAATTCGTTTGAACAACAATTTCATTCATTCAATAGAAACTATTTATGCAACAACTTAAGCTCGTTCTGTGCGCGACAATGTTATTGGAATCATTGTTCTGTTTATTCTAATATATCGTTTTCCAGAAGATAATACACTGTGTCTAGTTTGTTCAAATAATGGCCTGGCTATGGGACCCAATTACAGGCAGGGCTAACTTTTAAGAATCAATCCATCTGCCTAGCCTTTACCCAAGTGTGTTGGGGTCAGATTCAAGACTATTTTACATGGAGTGACTGCCTATCTGACTTCCAGAACCCAATTACTTGGTAACACGATACCCCTTGGTAAGACTGGTTGTCAGACTTTTGGGTTTACGATTGCCCGTAATGACTGTAAAAATCTATATAGGTACGAATGACAGCCGGGACAACGGCTTATACGTACAGCCTGACTTTGGGAGCCAATTTCTGGAAGTTTATGACTATGAAGAAGCAGAAAGCAAACATTATCATATATTATCGACAAGCTTGTCTTTGTAAACTATCTTAGTGTTAAACAATTATGCTGAATATCTTTATCAAAAAGCAATAATGATAGATACTTCTCGTTTCTAAGTACAACGGGTGCATTGGTTCATTGGGCGCAATTCTAAAGCGTTAGGTGGCCAATCTATTTTAATTGACACAGAGTAACACAGTGTCTCAGCATGAGCATTTGAAAAGAGCCACTGTCGCCGACTAATTGAAAAGCGAGACTTTTTGTACTAACAAGGCGCTGCTGTCATGCATAAGACATCTGTTAAATACATTCGTCGGGAAGATTTACGACTTGTCACGAGCGTTTCAAATGCTATACTCCAGTGTGTAAGCGTTTTGACCACGTTATCGACCCCGCGAAAAATAAAACATTTTCGTAGACAACCGCAGAAATCCTTTAATCTACAAGTAAGATATGTCACCGTATAATAATGAACTTCGTTACTTGATGATCTATCGTTATTATTTCCGTTTGATTATATAAACTGTCGAAAAATTGTAAACTATTACAACAAACCATTTACAATTCGATAGTTTATAAATCTATCCATGTGAAATCAACAAATTGTGAACTGGTATCCAACTTGCTTGCGACGTAACGCACCTTGCGCTAATACTAAATAGCCTGCCTAGGTGCGAGCAACTTGGATGTAACGCTCGCTCGGCTCGTGCGTGGTTGGTCACTGTTCTTACTTATTTCACCCAGTTCATAATTTTTCGGCAGTTTATAATCTAACGGAAAGAATACCGATGGATTAAAAACTAACGGTTCTCACAATCTTACGGTGACATATAACGTGCATCTTCTTTCCCAACAATCAACATTCTCAACCTGCCAAACAAGCCGGACTTTACGTCAGTTGTAATATACAAACCTATTGTCTACGAAGGTTCTCACAATCCTTGTTTTGCAAACATCCGTAATACAATGACCGTTTCCTTCATAGTTCTTACCCGAATGGACATCAACGGAGACAGTGCACAACCAAATTATAAAATAAAAAGGTGAAATAACGTGACGTGTCCGCATCGTATCGCACGATATTGTCGGACGAACTTTTTACTGGACCATCAGACGCTTCATACAAAAAGGAAGTGCGAACTCTCGGTGTGTGATATTGTCGTGTCGCCCGTTCGTGTCGCATCGGTGGTGTGGTGTCGTGTCGTGTCGTGATAGGTGGAGCGGCGCGTCGCCAATGCGCCGGCGGCGGTTACAGGATGTCGCCGGCGCGGGCGCTGCTGGCGGCCCTGCTTATATGTCAACTGCTGTCGTACGGTGGCCACCAAGGACTCACCAAGATATTTTGCACGTAAGCATCATTTTAATCTAAGAACAAAGTATTTCTCTTATTGTGTCGTTACGATCCAATTGTTAAGGCCTCGCCTCTCATGCACGAGTTTGTGGGTTCAAATCCGGGCAAGTGCCAATGTTTTTTTTTTTCTCAATTCGTATGTCCAAGTTTATCTTAGACATTACTGACATCGGTGAAGGAAAATAACGTGAACTGGACCGTAATTAATATAAGTCTGAAGTCTCCAATCCACCTTGTGCAAGGTTATCAATGCTCAATTGCTCACGCCTTCTCTCTATGAGAAGACCTTCGCCCTGGAGTGGAACAGTAATACACTGGTACTTGAAGTCTCTTTATGATGGTAGCGATGGGTGTGAAGGACGTTCTATACAAAAGTTAAGGAAGTAGCAGACGGTCTGGAATACGACTTCATCAATAATAACATAATTTATGCATAGACAGCCAAGAAATCATTGTCACACAAGACTAGCATTGTAATGCTGATTGGCAATCGGATTAAAAATATAACAGACAGTTGTCACGCTGCAGATATCTGCAAAAATCTTACTGTGAAAACCATTAAAACTTAGGTGAAGTGACCTTGAAGTGAACACTGTCATCCCATGTGATGCTTGGGACTAACAGTTCTCTTCAAGCTCACTGAATAGCACTAAAGATATTTTTCAAAAGCTCAGATAATTTCCCAAGCCAACGCGTTTAAACTTTAAAATTGTTACAATTTTTTTTTCTCGGCTACGTTTATGTTTCAGGGTTTTTCAGTCAACTACTCATTAATTTTTACAGCTATTCCACACAATGCCCTGCGACTGTGACCTCTATTTTAATAGTTTTTAGTCCAAGGCTGGTCACACCTTGATTTCAAGGCCTGTTTGAAAATGCTGCTTCATATTTCATTTCATGATGAATGACATATTGACATCATGTAATTTAAAACGCTGAAACTTTATATTTTATGGATATTAAATATCGTCTGTAAAAAATGTATTGTTCTTTGAATTATATAATAATACTTTCTGACTGTTGTCAACGGTTTCGTTTTTATACTAAGTTGGGGGGGGGGGGGGGGGGGGGGCTGAAGGACTCTGGGACTGAGGAGTATATTTTCCAGATTCTACGTTTCTGTTTGTATTTACGCGTATCGTATGTGAATCTAATTGAGTATGAGCTCCATCATCATCATTTCAACCGAAAGACTCCCACTGCTGGACATAGGCCTCCCCAAGCACCGCCACTTCGAACGGTTCTGTGCTTCTCGCATCCAGCTCATTCCTGTGGCCTTCACCAGGTCATCGGTCCACCTTGTGGGAGGCTTTCTAACGCTACGTCTTCCAGTACGCGGTCGCCGCTCCAGAACCTTTCGGCTCTGTTCTACGAGCAATGTGCCCTGCCAACTGTAACTTAAGTTTGGCAATTCTTCGGGATATGTCGGTTACCTTGGTTCTCCTACGGATCTCTTCATTTCTGATTCGATCACGTAGGGAAACTCCTAGCATAGCCCTCTCCATTGCGCTTCGGGTGACTTTCAGCCTTGTAATGAACTCCTTACTCCTGCAAATGGTTTGAGTTTCCTTAGCCAAAAGAGTGATTCAATAGCGTATACATTTGTGATTCACTAGTACTACCCCCCACGTATTATCAAAACTTTGCCACTCGAAACGAAATATTAAACTGTTTGATGATATCGGTATTGTTATTAAAAATATAATGGAGCATGTATCAGTTTAAAATCACAACGCAATTTGCTTTATTATTTTTGGTGTCAGTTGCATGTTATTTTGGTTATATGTGTTTTTATGCACGGAAACCTTGACCGATTTTGAAAACAATAGCAATAATGATTTGTGGTGAATTAATATCGCATTAAACTATTCTAGTGTATCTCCCGGTAGTTGTGTAATCGATGTTTGGAGGAAGCCGCCATAAAAAAGACATAAGTCTGTTGACTGTTCAATTGATTAGGTAGTAAGTTATTTTGATTTATTTCATTTGCTACCACAAAAAAGTTTATTCATGTAGGTAGGTAATATAATATAGAAAGAGAAAGAAACACATAGGAACTATGAGAACATTATGTACAGACCTATATCCGTATATCTTGTAAACCATCTTCTTTTCGTGTGGTTAGTGATTAACTTGGTGTCAGAGTTTTAAAACCGCTCATGGGCCTCTGACTTAGCTTCACATGCCTTTGAGAAATATCTCTCAGGCATGCCGGTTTCCTCACGATGTTTCCTTTCGCCACTTTTTGAGCAAGTGATAATTATACAATACGCACATGAATCCGAAAAGTCAGAGGTTGCCTTGGGTTCGAACTCGAGACCGATGACTTGGCAGTGTGACGGTCACGCCACTAGGCTATCACTGCTCAACCATACTCAACTCAACCATACGAAACCTAGAATTGTAGTTTGGTTTGTAAAAAAAAAATAAGTAAGAAAGAATTCAATTTCCAATATTTAATTGCGCAGTTCGCAGACGGCTTATTGAAACTAAATGAGAGTTTCGACAGTATTGGATATTGAGAAGCTGGATTAGTACTGCGGTTTAAAGTATCAGATTATGGAGATATCGTAGGATTCGATGAAGTCTTGCCGATACCTAAAGGGGTTTGATAGCATAACTTTGCACCTTTTAATAGGGAATACCTATCATCTTGATTGATCCGAAGAACAAATATTTTTATACCCCTACCAACATCTACCAAAAGCACTGCGAAATATTCAGATTTCACACTACTGCTGTTTTATCCGTTTTTACTTACTATTTTATCATCGTTACTCGAGACGCGAAATTCAAATTTTCTTACGTTTTTTTGCAATTTGCAGGAAATTTGTGATAGAACAAATCTAACTTAGAGAGATGTATTAATGATTCCAGTGATTATAATTCTGTAAATACATATATGTTATTGTCGCGAATCATATTTTGATCAAGGACCTGACACTGACCTGCAAATTGCTAATAATATAAGAAAACTTGAATTTCGCGGACTACAATTGCGAATTCATCTTAATATGAAAACGTAACATTAAACCCAAATCATAATAAAATATATGTGGCACAAGGTTGGTCCTGTACTCAGAAAATAAAAGCTCGTTACAAAATATCATAACTACGCACTCCTTGACACGATCGTTTCGTAGTTGGTTCGTCTGAAAATATAATGATGTAATCAAGAAAATTGTCTTCAAACTACGCACGACTGAAGCGTCTCGGAACCTTGAACATAATTGACGAGGAAAGAAAGTGACAAGCCTCGACTAGAACGTTGTTTTTATCGAAGTAAAAATATGAGACTGGATTTTCAGTTCGAACAATCAAGTTTTTTTGAGAGATCTTCTTGTTAATCTGTTGTCTGCACCCTAAATTGCGTACCTTACACACGATCAATCGCAATCTGAATAATTTTGAAGGATATTTTCCACTGCTTCATTATGTTCGAAGTACAGAAATTAAGGCAATTACTGTTGTTGAACTGTCAAAATGAAACAGATTGTGATTGATCGTGTGTTACGCAATTAGGATACTGGTCAAGAAAATATCGATCGTGTATTTTAGCGCAAGTCTGCTGATTGATTGCTATGCTTCAGTCAACACTTTCACGGACACTGAAAAAGAAGTTTTAATGTTATCGCGGCTAAAACACTTCAGTGTCTCGGTGTTAATACGCAATACATTTTTGTACTATTTTCCCGTGTTACATATATCAATTACTGTCTAAAACCATGCACCGAAATGAAATGACCGATATCCTAACAATATATTATTAATATTATAAATGCGAAAGTGAGTTTGTTTGTTACGCTTTCACGCTAAAACGTCTGAACAGATTTGGATGAAATTTGGCACATGGGTAGACCATGACCTGGATTAGGACATAGGATACTTTTTATCCCGATATTTCCACGGGATCGAGACTCATGCGGGAAAAACCGCGGGGCGCAGCTACTTTAAATTATAAAACAAAGGTCCATCGACCCTCCACAAATTATTTAACATCATAACATCTACACAATCATACCAACATCAACTATGCTGATTGTCTCAATTGCTTGCATTGGGATCAATGATCATAAATCGTAAGAAATGTTAACGATACATTGTGTGTCCCATTGTCGGTTGTATGGCCAGCAATGCGGTATGACCGCGCCTTGGTGCCGCGAAATGGAATGCGGCTGATTTTTTATTGGCTATCTAGTTTATGTAATGGTTATGGCTGCAGAGATTGGGAGAATGTTGGCTGGAAATCGGGTAATTGATTATTTTGTTAGGTTTTGATTAGAATCTCGACTGTTGTAGATAAATGATTTGTAGATCAATAAATAAAAGGTTTATCGACATTTTTGTTACGAATAAGTGTAGTGGTAATCTTTCTATTATCATAATCATAATCATTTCTTTATTTGTGTAACATAGGTATCTAGTGAATACAGTTCTTAAATTAAAGTTATATGTTATGCCAAGATGGTACGCCTCTTGGCATAACATAGCGACCTATAACTATGATTGCATGCGACATAAGAACAATAAAATAATTTCTACAGTCAATGCATAATAATCATAAATTACAATTAGTCACAATATTCAATTAAAAATTGTTTCTCCAGTCAAAGAAATAAAAAAGTCTAATTAATCTATCATTCAGAAATTCATCAGTCGTATAATATCATAATTATGTTCTCCGTTGAATATTCACGATTAATGCATTCGAATATTAACAGAAATTGGTAAAAACGTAATTAAAAGTAGTGTATATGATGCAAGTCTGAGCTGTAATGTTTTATGCAACATAAAATAACGGTTATTTCTTTGATTTACTGTATTGTCTTCATTTGAAATTCAAACCACAATATTCGCTATGTTTTAAATACAGGTTTCTAACGTATGGTTTTCTGTTCTATTCCAGGTTACCTGACACCGGGCAGCCTCCAGTGCTCATATCGCTAGCAGACAACGCCAAATTGGAATTGAGGCATCCAGACGAACTACTGTTCGTCAACGACTCGGAGGAACACAATGACACCAAGATATTCTCCATCATTGACGGCGAGGCCGTTGAAGATGACGCAGAGAAACCACAGGAAGACGTGGAGAAGGAAAGCACAGAACCGCGGCTCGTGGTCAAAGCCAAGCCCATGCACGAAACCAGACAGGTAGAGGAAGCATTTCAGGCGCCCACAGTGGACATAGAAGCCACCACAGAATCTCAAGTCGAAGAACCAAAAGATCAAGAAACAGAAAACATTCCAGTCAAACCAGAGACTCCCCAGGAGGACATCCCCTCGTTCTCAGAGTGGGCACAAAAACAGCTGGCCGAAGCCGAGAAAAAAGACACAGTACTGAACCACTCGAGTCAACCTAGTCATAGTAATACGAACTTTAGTAGTAAAAGCACTAAATTACGATCGAAGAACTACGCTTCGCTCGCGTGCGGCGCCAAGATCGTCGCCGTCAACCCCGAGTCGGGCTCGGCCAGCTCCATCCTGTCGCCAAACAGGGACGAGTACATGCTCAACACGTGCACCAGCCGCATCTGGTTCGTCGTCGAGCTTTGCGAGGCTGTGCAAGCGCAGAAAATTGAAATAGCAAATTTTGAGCTATTCTCATCAACCCCCAAAGATATCGCTGTTTATTTCAGCGACCGGTTCCCAACCCGGGACTGGGCCAGCGTCGGACAGTTCACGGCGCAAGATATGAGAGACGTGCAAAATTTTGATCTGTACCCGCATTTATTTGGAAAATTTATTAAAGTTGAGATGCTATCTCACCATGGGTCCGAGCACTACTGCCCGGTATCCCTTTTTAAAGTCTACGGCACGTCAGAATTCGAAGTCTTAGAAAAGGAGAACTCGCAGCATCCCACTCATATTGACGAGGATGAGGATGATGAAATAATAGACGTGCCAGACATACCCGCTGCCGAGACAGAGCCTTCCAAGAACCTGTTTGGTTCCGCGAGAGACGCAGTGATGTCTATCATGAAGAAGGCGGCACAAGCGCTGGTGAAAACTGAAGTTCCTAAAAACGTATCCTCTGAACACAACGATACGTCGACAGACAAAACGTACAAACGGTGTTGTTCGCCCAGCCATATTATAGTGTGTGATAATTGCAGTGAAACGCTTTACAATGAAGTGTACGAACTAATTAGCTGTAGCTCGGACAAGTTAGTGAGTTTAGTGCGCCAGGTGTTCCTCCGGGAGACTTTAAAGTGTACCGGCATTTGCCAGCCGTACGGACTAGATTTTAAAAGTACAAAGACAATAGAGTTTAGTGATGAACGCGTCGCTTACATGAATGCTTTGTTCCCTCAAAAATATTTAGCCGCCCTCTGTAATATCTTAGCTATTAAAGAAAAGAAAGTTGTTTTGAACACAAGTTTTGAAACTGAACTGAATGTTACCATGAATGTAACTGTTGATGAGTCGCCGCAAACTGTAAATAGTGAGACGAATTCAGAACTGGAAATAAAGTTGTTTCCAGACAAAAATACAGCTTCTGATGACGAGAAAGCTAATGAAACAGCTCCAACAGAAGAGAAAACAACGACGGAAACTGTGGCTGAAGGCACTACTGTTCCTGTTGAGTTGCCGAAAGAGCAACACGAGACAGTTGATGAAAAGATCGACGAAATGCTCTCGATAGAGGAGAAACCAGTACAAGAAGTACTAGAAGTTGTACCAGAAATAGATAAGGTTACTGAATCTACTGTTCTAGATGAAAATAAAGATGTTGTTCAGAAGACTGAACAGAAAAATGGTAAAATTGAAGTGAACACAGAGAAATTAAAAGAAAACAACATCGTTGAGGAAGTGACCGATCCGATAATCATAGATACTGAGAACTTTTTGACGGACTTTGACCAAATGGCGGTGGACCCGACCCCGGCCGGGGTGCCCTCGCAGAACCAGAACCAGGGATCGACGACGCTGCAGAAGGAATCTGTATTTCTGAGGCTTTCTAATAGAGTGAAGGTCAGTATCACAATATTCTAAAATATATTACTTAGTTAATTGATAGTTTACAACCTGTTTAGACTTCTGATCTGTAAACCAAACCCATTGTTATGCAAACAGTCGGGTAAATAGATAAACAATGCCATACGGAATAGCTAACATAGTGACACTAAGTTAGTGTTTACCTTCCTGTAATTTTTCAGTTCGTGTTACAGTAGCTTCCCGTGAAAAGAAAAACAAATCTGTTTTATGGAACTTTAGAAACGATCGCATTTTGTGTTATAGATATCTTAGTAATTGCGTATTTCCTACTTATCTAAAAAAGCATACAATTTTATTTGCCTAAGAATTTTTATATCAGACAATAACATTATTGAATTTTCAATTTCAGACGCTGGAACGCAACATGTCTCTTTCGGGTCAATACCTGGAAGAGCTGAGCAGGCGTTACAAGAAGCAAGTGGAAGAAATGCAGAAGACCTTCGAGAAAACAGTGCAGCAGATGACGGAGGAGCGACGCAAGAGCAACGAGCGAGAGCAGAAATACCTCGAGCAGATGACCAGTCTGCAGGAACAATTCGGTCATATGGCCGCCGCCATGCACATCCTTATGGAGGAACGAGACAGCTGGTTCGGCAACATCAACTTCTTCAAATTTATCGTATTCCAGTCTATCATCTTCGCCCTAGTCTTTTACTTCTTCTCCAGAAGACGGAAAGCAGAACCAGTTATTATACCAGTCATTAAAAAGACCAAAAAAAAACAAGACAAGTTCAGAAGAAAATCTGTCGAAGGCGTCAGTGGACACGAGACCCCTTTGGCAAAAAAGCGACGGCCCAGTGAGGAAGCGTTGCAGATAGCCAGGCAGTCCACTGAGGAGATGAGCAGAGAGGAAGACGACGGCGAGTGGCAGGTGGCGCGCAAGAATCGGAGAAGAAAGACATCCATAGTGCATAGAACTGGCGAGACGGAGCCTAAAGAATGGACCCGATCAGACAGTATTGGGAAGCTTCAGGACAATCCCATACCATTGGATGAGGAGGAATACTTGGCTCCGGTGTCCGAACCGAAAGAGTTCCGCGAAATCGAGCCAACCAGTCCGCCCAAGAAGGAATTACCAAAAACTAATGGCTCGTTCTTTAACAACTTGAAGACGAAAACGATGAAAACGAGGCGGCTGTCGTCACCAGCATTCCTAAGGACATTGAGCAGACAGAGTAGCAGGAGTACTCCTAGCCCTGTAGTCAGAACGGTTGAGCCAATCTTCAACGGGAATATGAACAAGAAAGCTGCGTCAGAGTCGCCCACGGGCAGTCTCTGGTCCGAATCCACAGAAATATCACAGAATGGACAGCAGGAAAACGAAAACAGTGGTAACAAAAAGAAGAAAAGTCTTAAGAACATTCTCAAGAAAGTGTTTTGAGGGACATATTTTTAATTTAACAGTGTCGTGTATTCCGCTTAAAGTATTAAGCGTGTCGCTATTGTAATTTATTTCATTGCGAATATTATTTTTTTAAATTATTGTATATTTGTTGTTAGTAGACCTCATAGGTGCCAATTGTGATAAATTAGGGAGCCTAATTGTTAGCGTGTTAAATTTTAATTTTATGCTAGGATGTTTGCTTGTGGATGTATTGAATGGCGACAATAATGCGAAATTGGTAAGACGAGTGCTAGTCTCGAGTGGGGAGCGATCGGTAAACAAAGAAACGGCATTAAATGCATTAATTTTATTCCGTGGTTTCATTTTTTACAAATGTCATAATGCCCTATCACAGAAAAACCGACTTATTAATTTTTTAATTGATTGATACAGAAGTGATAGAATTATCTTGGCAGTTTAAGTTCCAATTACGCCAGATTACAACTTCTTTATTTACAAACAATGCTACTTTCAACTGTGTAGGTTTATCTCGGTTCAATCATACTACATTTCGTTCATTGTAACCGAATATCTAGACTACACTACGTCACAGAATAGTACAGAAGTTGCACTTCCCATTTTAGGTATGAAGCTACAAGTACGCGGCGGGTGTCGGGCCAATTCAGTGAGCGTAAGGTAGCCAGAAGATATAAGAGAGAGAGAGGCAACTTCTAGGTGAATATAACTGTAGGTAATTAGCGCTGTGCGACCTAAATTCCATTGTGTCGTAGCAAGAGTCGCTATGAATTTGCCGAGTGTATCTTCTGTACTATTCTGTGACTATGTTATTTACAAACATTAACAATAATATCTTATAATGTCTTGTTTAAAAAAACAAATATCATTACAAGCTGATCAGAAGCAGATGCCATTCCTAGTAACAAAAAAATAATGTGTCATTTGTATTGAAAATATGCAGGATGTAAGGGACATCGACTCGCATTCTGTTACCATGAAAACAACATGTGATTCTAGAGTCCTCAACATAGAAACGAAACTTACTGGCTATTATATAAAAAACTAGTCCATACATTTTGACCGTGTAGATATTGGGGTCTAAAATCATGTGCTGAATTTATGGTAATACAGCGCTTCGATGTCCCATACACCGCATATGACAAGATTCACCTTTGAATTAGCCTAAGATATTCAATAAGATCGTTTATCCTAAAACTTGGTAACGTCGCAAATAGCTGTCAAATATTTATCTGTTTTGATTAATTTGGCAATATTACTGTATGGAAATATGAAATGTGGCTTACTATCGAACTAACTTATGAAATGCAATAAATAATATAGTAACGCCGAATATTTAGGTTTTAAATGTTAAAAAATATTTGGAACTGTCTAAATTTCTTTTCATCTTTTGAAAATCTTTTAGAAATGCTGATCCCTTCTTACAGTCATAGTATAATCATGGGTGACTTTAATACTTGTCTTCTGAAAAAAGACTATCGCTCTTCTTCTCTGGCAAATATTTTGGCTTCCAGTAATCTTTCCATTCTTCCGCTGAGTGCCACTCACCATTTTCCTAACTCTACACCTTCACTTCTTGACTTGATTTTTGTCTCTTCTCTTGATCACGTCGCTAAGCATGGCCAATGTTCAGCCGATGCCTTTTCCTATCATGACCTGATTTTTCTGTCTTACAAAATTCGCCCACCTAAGGCTAAAGCTAAGATTCTCATGCAACGCAATTTTGGTGGTATGAACCTTGGCGATCTTTGCAAGGATGCCAACAACATAGATTGGTCTGCTCTGTTTGCCTCTGCATCAGTCGATGACCAAGTTAGTATTTTTGCGGCTAAACTTATCGAGCTTTACGATCATCACGCACCTGTTCGAGCTGTTAAGGTTAGACATTTGCCAGCGCCGTGGCTCACAAATGAGATTAAAACACTTATGCACAAAAAAGTTACGGCAAAGTCTAAATTTAAGCGTAGGGCTAATGACGCTAACAGGGAAAGATACCTCTCAATACGTAATCACTGTAATAAGGTGTGTAGGAATGCTAATCGCCACCACATTCATACTTCTGTCCAAAATGGGGACGCATCCAAAGTTTGGAAATTTCTTAGATCATTGGGGGTCGGTAAAATCCGACAAGATACAATTCCAAAAGACATAGACATTGATGCAATGAATACTCATTTTACTGCTTCGTCCAATTTTGATAGGACAATAAAGTTGAATACACTGAATTATCTTTCTTCACTTCCGACTCCCAGTTATTCTCCATTTGTTTTTAGTCAGTTCTCCGCATGTGATGTTAAGAAAAGCATACTATCGATTACTTCCAATGCGGTAGGAAGTGACTGTATCAGCCGTAATATGTTAGTCCCTGTGCTGGATGTTATCCTTCCCGTCATTTGTCATATCCTCAATTTTTCTGCATCTAGTGGTGTCTTTCCATACTCATGGAAAGATGCTCAAATAATTCCTTTACCTAAAAAGTCTAAACCCACATCCTTTTCTGAATACCGTCCAATATCCGTCCTACCATTCCTATCCAAAGTCCTTGAACGGTTAATTCACAATCAAATAAGCACTTTCCTCGCTAAAAAATAATCTCCTCAACCCCTTCCAGTCTGGCTTCCGTCCTGGTCATAGCACCACCACAGCGCTTCTGAATATTACGGATGATATAAGGTCAGCCATGGAGACCGGTAATCTAACGGTCTTAGCTTTATTAGATTTCAGTAATGCTTTTAATACTGTTGATTTTGATATTTTGCTTGGCATTTTATGCTCTCTTAACATATCTCCATCGGTAATTGACTGGTTTCGTACTTACCTGTTCGGTCGCCGGCAACGTATTTGCATAGGAGAGACGTTGTCTTCCTGGAGTAATACTTCTGCCGGTGTACCTCAGGGTGGCGTTCTATCCCCTTTACTTTTCGCAGTTTTTATTAACTCAATCTCCGAAGAACTTATTTCTTTCTACCATCTTTATGCAGATGATTTACAAATTTACTCGCGAGCTCCTCTTGGTAATCTGTCCGAGGCTATTTTATCTATTAATCGTGATCTGGCCCGTATATGCGACTGGAGTAAGAGATATGGACTTATGGTCAACCCCATAAAGGCGCAGGTTGTGGTGGTGGGGAGTTCTAGGACGGTCTCAAGGATCGACTGGACAACTCTTCCCCAAGTTTCTTTTGACAATTCAATTGTTCCCTTCAGTGAGAAAGTTAAAAACTTGGGGATATTCATTGATAGGAACTTTTCTTGGACTGCCCAGCTACAGGAAGTGAGCCGCAAACTATTTGCATCCGCTGCATCTTTGAAGAGATTACGTAATTTTCTACCGACTGCCACCAAGATTGCGCTTGCCCAATCGCTTCTTCTACCCATCCTTGATTATGCTGATGCCAGCTATCTTGACCTTACCCAAGACCAACTTGATAAGCTTGAGCGGCTTCAAAATGTTTGTATAAGGTTCATATTCGGTTTGCGCAAATATGATCATGTTTCCGAATATCGTGTGAAGCTCAAGTGGTTACCAATTCGCTTTCGCCGGAATGTTCATATTCTTTCCCTTTTGTATAATGTGCTTTTTTCCCCTTCCACCCCTCTCTATCTCAAGGAACGTTTCCAGTTTCTTTGCGACTCCCACACGAAATTTTTAAGGTCATCAGATAACTTGAAGCTTAGAATGCCTATACATTCCACAACTTTCTTCGACAAATCCTTCACTGTCCAGGCTGCTCGTTTATGGAATGCATTGCCAGTTGAAATAAAGCGTGCGCAATCATTACCTGTGTTTAAGAGGCTCGTGAAGGAACATTACTTGTCGTTGTGATCTTGTTCTCATAACTGTAATTATCTAGTTTTTTTTTTTTTTTTTTTTCGCTGCTTATATGTATATATTTAGTATGTATGTATTTATGTATCTATTATTTAGGATATGTATTTATCTATGTATCTATTCTAGTATATTGTATACTTATAATTTGCACCAACGACAGCCCCATTTTATGTCCAGGTAAATCACTGTCCATTCTAAGGTTGCCTGGAAGAGATCGCGGAAAGCGATAAGGCCGCCCATTGTATATTTTGTAGTGTTTGATTAAGTATTTTTTTGTTATGTATTTTTGTGGTGTACAATAAAGTATATATAAATATAAATAAATAAATAAATGCCTTTTTTACACCTAAAACGGTTACAACATCAAATTCAGTCATTGCAATTCATTATAAATATCCTAGTTCGCTAGTTAGCCACATTTCATATTGCCAGATTAATCAAAACAGCGAAATATTTGACATATATTTGCGACTTTGCCAACTTTCAGAATAAACGCTCTTATGCATTATTTACAAAAACATGAAATATTTATAAATGTTACATTAACAGGTTCACAGTAAACATAAATAAAAAAAGTTCATTAAAATTAATTCTTATTATGAATTTATTCAAATGAAAAAGGCAAAATAGCTAATCCACAACGCATTAAAAATAAGTTTACTATGGATCATCCACGAAACTTCTTATTAAATACCTAATTACTTAACCTAAAACAACTATAACTTACGAAATAATAGTAACAGACTGTAAGAAATCCTTCAAATCTACACATCTAACGTCCACAAGTTTCTTCTGCCGCGCGGTCGCGTTCAACTCCCTGACCGCCTTGTCAAAATCGTCAGAATTATAAAGCTTATTACTGTTAGTAGCAAACACTATCTCATTGACTTCTTCATACAGTTTAACTGTGGTTAAATGCTTGAAATGACGCTTGAGTGTGTCCATTATTGACTGCTGGAGCTCTACGTCTCGGCATACTAAGTTCAGGATGAAGTGGCCTGAAAAAAAAAAAAGGAATTGTAAGTATGTATTAACACCCAAGTCATTCAGTGAAGCGGTAGGTGTTAGCTGGAAAGTCGGTACCCAAAAAATTCCATCGTCAAGTTTGTAATAAGTCCCATATCTTAGGGGACGACGAGCTGGTGGCTAAGTAATGACAGCCGCACGGGTCGATCCATCAGGTTAAGCTACGCTTGCCGAGTTTGGTCCGTATATGGGTAACCATCTTCACATACCGAGACTCCTGCGTGCTTCAGAAAGCACGCTAAGCCGTTGGTCCCGGCTGTCATTCGTGGATCTTTGACAGTCGTTACGGGTCGTCAGAAGCCAGAAATTCTGACACCCAGTCTTACCAAGGGGTATCGCATTACCCAGTTACTGGGTTGTGGAGCTCCGATAGGCAGTCGCTCCATGAAAAATACTGATATTGAGCTGCATCCGGTTAGACTGGAAGCCGCAGATTGATTGATCTTAGGGGAAGACCATGTTGCCATAAACTGTTTACGCTATACCAGACTCCTGCACCCTAATTGCCTCCTGCACCTTAACACACGATCAATCACAATCTGAATCATTTTGAAGGATATTGCTAATCCATTGCTTTATATGTTCGGAAAATTTGTCTGCTCAACAATGTAAATAACGCAATAAATGTTGTTGAACTGTCAAAATGAAACGGATTGTGATTGATCGTGTGTTACGCAATTAGGGTGCAGGCAGCTACTGAGTGGTCCCTAATGGGAAAACCAAAAACCACTGATCAGAGGATCGAACTCGAGACTTCACGCTCAGCAGCGCTTGTGATTAACGTGAGACTTTTTCAACTTATATAACGCAAGAACTCACCATCTTCAGTAAGTATACTCTTTACGTCATCCAGCACTTTGTTATCCAGGAACTGTTTGGGTGGACACGACAGCCCAACCGTCCGGTCCTTGTTGTCCATGTCGAACATTACTGCCTCGTAGTGGTTCCCTGCAAAATGTTAGAAATAATTGTATGAAGACATTAGGTAAATAAGGAAACATAAATTACAAAGTCGGTACAAGACATAGGCCACGTCCGTTTTAGCCCAGGTACGCACGGGCGATTTTTTTAGTCCACTGGATTTTCAACGTTCTGCTTAGCGCCGAGAATTGAAAATCCAAATCCAGTGCGCGATAAAATCCCGCTGCAATATTTTTATGTCCGTGCGAACGTGCGCTTCAAAGCGCGTCGTCGCGTTCACTTTTTGTTCAGAAAACCGGAAAGCGCCGTCTGTCAGCGCGACTACACGTTCTGGTTCACCGGACAAAAAGTGACATATGGACGCGACGATCGCTATTTAATAGGACTCGGGGTAAGGGTATATTGACGTGAAAGCTGGTAAGCGGCGCCGATATGCCAGCGCTTGTCATCGATAAATGCTGGTCGGCGCAGGCAGTTTTCATTTTTTTTTTCCAAATCAGCGCGAACCAGTGCAAACCGGCGTCGACTAACTGAGATAGGAATTTGGCGCTTATCGGCGACGGTTAGCGCTAATTTTGCAAAATATATGAAAACTGCCTGCGCCGATCAGCCAAGCGCTGTCATATCGGCCCGCGTTACCCGCTTTCTACGTGAATACACCCTTAAGCTGCATTCATGTAGAACGCTGGTAACCGGCGCCGATATGCGACCGTCGACCAGCGTTAACAACCAGAGCTTGTCGGCGACAAGCGCTGGTTGTTAACGCTGGTCGACGCAGGCGGCTTTCATACTTTTTGCCAAATCAGCGCGAACCGTCGCCGATAAGTGCCGACAAGTTCCTATCTGATTTCGCGGCGCCGGTTCGCGCTAATTTAGCAAAAAGCGCTGGCATATCGGCGCCGGTTATCAGCGTTCTACATGAATGCGGCCTTAGTTCTTAATGTCCGCAAAGAATACAAAATCGTATGGGATTTGTAAGCCAGACAAATTATACTGGAATTCATCAAAATAACGTGGAATAGGTAATTTATTTGATCAACATAAACAAAGTCAATCAGTTCTTCCACCAACACGCGTAGCATGACAACCATGGAAGCGGGTTTTGTCGACGGAAGAATAGATAAAATTACAGATTATAATTGTGAATTGGTAATTTTGTCTATTCTTCCGTCGACAAAACCCGTTTCTATAGTAGTTATGCTACGCGTACTGACATCTGGCTGGTAGTAGTAATAGAACCAGATTTATCACAAATTTTCTATTAAAGCTGTCGCACAAGCGCGCGTCTGTCATTACAATTTAAACCTTATGTCAATTACAGAAAATTCACAGAAACTGCGATATTGATTTGCAACAACCACATTAAAAAAAATACACCCACCTTTCTTAGCCTCATCCTTCAAGAAATCCAATCCGTCTTTTATCTGAACCTCCAACCGCTCATCAGTTTGGAGTTCAAAATGGTTTTTAGCGACCTCTAACATCGCGGAGTCAAGGTCGACGGCTGTGACCTTGACATTGTCGTAGCATTTCCTGAGGAACATGCACAGGCTGCCTCCTCCGAGACCTAAGACGGCCACGTTGGTCGAAGATGTTCTGGATATCTGGACTCCAACGCACATGAAGGAATGGTAGAGAGATATATGGCCAAAATCGACCACCAGCTTGGTTTTGTTTTTTCTTTTTACTGAAAAATTAGGAAGGTCATTTTGGTGAGATCGATAAAAGTCGATTAACAAGGTAATTTTGGTGAGATCGATAAAAGTAGATTAACACTAAAAAAATTATCTTAATTATTGAGCTAAACATTGAATTAAAATCGGAACAGAAATAAAATTACAAGAATTAACTCTTAGATATCAAATGAAATGCTGAAATACGAGTACAATGTATAGAATAATTTTGTGTCCATTTTGAATAAACTTTGCGTCAATGTACCAGTGTTAATTGACATTTGTCGCTGACAAACATAAGTATTTACTGTTATAGTCGTATCGTATGAACAGAGATATAGAAAAAACAAACATTAAAAAAAAAAATTATAGACATAGTCTAATTTGTAATTTGTTCTTTAAGTTTTCTTTCCAACGCAAGTTCTCTAGACCTTATTTAGACATTGGGTCAGAAAGGAATCCTCCTTATTCTAAAGCACAACGCGTTCGATCAAGAATAGTGCTATATATCCGATGAGCGCATCAAAAACAGCCGGAAAAATATTTCGATTCCTGAAGGTAGCCGCTCGGTTACGCTTCAGTGGAAACGCACCCTAATATTTTTGTCTTATTTTGCAACATAGTTTTTTCAACCTTATTGCTTAGAAATTATGTAGGTATTATTTTCCATAAATATATTTGTTCTTATTTTTTTTTAAATACGTTTTCTCAAACATGCTTGGAAATTCGAACATTATTTTGATAACCGATCGAATACATACGAGCGCCTGGCCGGCAATGTTTGTATGAAAATCCATATCTGTCGTGTCTAGCGGCCGAATAAATTACTATGAAAACTCAGTCTGTCGTGTTATTTAAAAATAGAATGAACGTTTTACTTCAACACAAATGGTAACCAAGGAAGTAACTTACTCAACTCAACTCAAAGCATTTATTTCAGTTAAACCATTTACAGGCACTTTTGAATTGTCAAGGAATCGGTCAGTCAGAAATATGAAGCTAGTTGCCCATTCCAAAGCGCAGTAGATACCTATGGAGAAGAACGGGCAAGAAACTCCATGGACAATCTTTAAAAAAGAGTTTTTCTATCAAAGATTTTATTTAAATTTCGATTTGGTTTGCAAATAGAGCTGTTTAAAGTAAAGAAGAAACAAATGAACATATTGGCGCGTGAAAAATTATCGTTGTTCGTCATTGATTCTGGAATTTATAATTAATTTACTTAGTTTGAATTTCTGCGCATTATTTGAGAAAAGTACTATACAAGTACAAGGCTTGGCCGCAACCAGGCATTGATGGACTCACGTATGTGGGCCGAGGCGAATCGTCCATCAATGCCCTTGTCGCGGCAGTAATGTACTATTTCTTTTCGATCGAAGTAGTAAATATATTACAAAAGATAATAAACTTTATGTTCGAGTGTTAAGGTTTATAATCAAGTTATATGCAGTCGCAACCACTTGAGCGATGTGCTTTTGTCGTTCTATAGTGTAGTAATAGTAGTATTTAAAGCTCAATATCTCTTATATGATACACCAATACTAGCCAATATAAAGTTATAAAAACCTCACCAGTTTTCAACTTAGCTTCTGACTGTACTAGAAACTGGTTGTCCAAGAACACGAGCCTGCGGTGAGTGGCGCCCTCTACATCCACGTCTTCCACAACAAAGTCGCCGGAGAACTGCGAGGAACCTTCGAAGACCTTCACTCTTCGACCCACGTCGCTGCCCAGTGACAGGAATGGGATCTGGAACCACAAAATGTAAAATTGGGGTTCCTGTCGTACGTATAGGACCTAAACGAGGCGTATCATACGCCCAAAGTTTTAGAGTAATAACGCAAAGTAGTAAAAAAAGACAATAATAATGTCGAAATAATATTTTGATAACAGAATACTGCTTTCAAAAACCAAGAGGTTAATAATTAGCCTCAAAGAGATGTCAGCACAACTGAAGGGGACTGCTTGGACCGATGGCCCCGGCAGGATCGCGGGAAAGTCCGAAAGGGCTACCGTGGCCCTGGCAACGTACAGGCAACTGAAGGAACACGGGTGGGTTGTAGTCAGTAAGAGTCTGACACGACATACAGAAAAAAAAAAACATCGGGTTTCATAATTATCGGTTGAGTCGAAATGTACTGGATAATCAGATCAACCCTGGAAGTACACGGCGGCTAAAGAAGGCACGGCGGCTAATTTATGTAATAATTTGCACGCCGTAAGGTAGACTGTAGTCTGTAGGTATAAGATGTAGTATGTACCACATCTTATACCTGTACGTACATTCATAGCCAATAAAGTTCTGAATCTGATTCTGATAACAATTATAACAAAAAGAATATATTTTTGTTAAACCTTAATGGTAAGTAAAACATTAGATGACACGTCAATTCATACCTGTCCCGTTAATCCATATGGTATAAGCATCTTGGCAGCGTGTGCTAACTCTTCCTTCACGGCGTCCAAGGACTCAAACTTGTGCCCTCTACGCAAAACCGCCACCACCAGTCTGCCGAAACGAGCAGAGTCCTGCAGCTGACGGCGACCGGCCGGTGTGCCGAATAACCACTCCGATTCCCTGGAAGTAAGGAGTTTTTTTTTTATGTTTTAAGGAGTAGGTAACTAAAGTGAGTAAAGGCCCCGTCATGAGAAGACAAATTTTGTAAACGAAGAATTTCTAATAAGTTACGTAGCGACAATTCAATCAACAACAAATAATCCCGAATTCAATCAACTTGATATCTTTTAATAGCGATATAAAGCGCTGTCGTCTAATTATGTGGTACTGGAACTCAGATGCGTTCAGTACCACAAAACATTAGACGACAGCGCTATAAATCGATAAAATATAACCCGTCCAAGTGAAATAGCTTCTCGTGACGGGGGACCTGAGGTGGTTACTGCCTCGTTGCTCTAGTTTTCCTAAGTGCTACTGATTATGAGTGAGTTTGGGATTCGATTCCCAGTTTTTCCATCAGGAATTTCTCAGTAGCAGTCCGGTACATCACTGGGAAAGTGCTGGTATAAATGCTTCTGCCTAACCCAGGAAAACAGGCGTGATGTTATATTTGGTATTTTTCTGAATGGTTCTACGGAAGTCTGAGTGTTACTACTAAGAATAGATCTTCGTTTCTCTTAATGTTGATGTCCATTGAAGCGATGATAGTATTACTAACCTCTATCACAGATAATATAATACTACGTACCTCTATTAAGTAGACATGACGTAAGATACAAGATACATCAAAACGAATCTAAAATCCGATTTCAGTCAGAAATCGAATCGTATCGATAAACCGAACTAGACAAACCGATTTCACAAATGCACTTACAACCAAATAATATTACCAGAGACGATCGAAACTGCGAAGCGGAGGCTCTCCTGGAAATCGATTTCTAAAAACGGATCTAAAAAACGATTTCAATAGTGATATCGGATATTTAACCGTTTGCGTATAAATCCAAAAACGCCCATGTCTACTATTAAGAAGTTAGCTGCACGCGTAGCATGACAACCATATAAACTTCTACATACTACAAAATAGAAACGGGTTTTGTCGACGGAAGAATAGACAAAATGAGAGATAAACAATCACAATCTGTCATTTCTTCAATCGACAAAACCCGTTTCTATTTTGGTACTGCTAAGCGTGTTGAAATGGAAGCATAAAGGAATCTCTAACATGTCTCGACTAGACGCTAGTAGACTAGACTAGACTAGACTCTTAGTTTACGAAGTAAAGGCTTGTGCAGACCAGTGCGACTTGTCGCGCGACGCGACACGAACAATACAATTTCTAAGAAAACTTCACAGTATAACAATAACCGGTGTCGCGTTGCGCGACAAGTCGCGTTGCGCGACAAGTCGCGCTGGTCTGCACAAGCCTTCAATATACCAGTGTAGGCCATACAAACATCCTGCTGGGGTTGTTTGTTTTTATTTATTATTATTTTAGGAACTCCCAAATGTGAGTGAGTTGTACGGTGCATGGTAAATGCACGCTGTGTTACGTTCTGATTTATGAATTGTAAGTGTGAGCGCGACCTCGTAGCTATTGGGTTTACTGATCTGCATGTGTAGTTGTGGCGAGAAGGTGGAGACATTGGGTTTCGATACATTTTCAACTACCAGGCATATCTCCTACTGCTGGGGTTGCGGGTTTGTCTGAAAGGGATATCGCGGCCCCGGCACACAGGCAACGGAAGGAACACGGGTGGGTTTTAGTCAGTAAAAGTCTGACACACCCTCTCGCTCTGCCCAGAGCGGGAGAAGTCATTTGATGATTTCCCATCCAAAAAAAAAAAAGGCCATACAAACATTTAGTATTGTGCGGAAATCGAACACGAGAAACAGATCGCAGAAGCCGATCACACGGCCACTTTACCTATAAAACTGCGATGTCATTTAGCGTAGGCAGGAAGATGAGTTTTCTGTCATGAATAATATTGCCAATAAGAACTGCGTAATATGAACAAAAATATTCGCACCATTTGTTTACCAAAAACTAAATTTGACGTAAATACCTATTATCGTTTGGGAGTTCATCGGCTCGCGCGCCGTATTCTTGTTGATCAACACTTCTATTTTTAACCGACTGTGCACTAAACAATGTGGGTGTGGTCTTGCTCATAATGTATGTTAGTAGGTGCATGGGTCATTAGTAGGTGATTATGGAGTAATTCATTATAAAGTAGCTTTTCGTGCCCGGCGTCGCCCGGGTGTATTTCCGACATTTCCGTTGGATTTTCCAATATTTTCTTTCGTGCACAACCTGTCTAGATAATTACGAATACACAAAAAAAAACTGCCAAATCGGTCGAGCCATTCTCTAGTGATGATCTTTCAAACATGCGGCAATGGATTTTTATTTATAGATAGCATTTTTTTTTTATGTATTCAAAATAAAGTAAACGCGAATTCATGCAAGCCTAGTACTGTTTGTTAGGTTACTCTCAGAAATTGTGCACAACGTGTCGTGAACAGAATACCGTCTTGTATGACGGTAACTTTGTTTGCAACACAGTCGCTTTTAATTATATGTATATATATATATATAATATGCCTACATTCTGCTCCAGTTTAATCTCCGTCTAGCTGTGAAAACTACATGAAAATTCGTTCAGTCGTTCTGGAGATGTGCGCGAACAAACAAACAGACAGACACCGGATTCGGCTGTTTTACGAAATGTATAGATATAAATGATAGGAGTAAGTACCTAATTAAGTAAGTGTTGATGCAACGATAATATATAATTAAAAGTTATAAACAAAGCTGATTTTCGCTGGGTCTGTTTGTACGTTGGGGTTGATCTCAGAAACTGCTGATTCTTATCACTTAGAATAGAATCCTAGTTTAGTGTTTCGCCAGCATTAATGCCAATCTATGCTAATGCTAATAATAAGCTGAAGAGTTTGTTTGTTTGTTTGAACGCGCTAATCTCTGGAACTACCAGTCGGATTCGTATTTTTTTTATTGCATTTGATATCCCAATTCTTGAGGAAGGCTATTTGACATCACGCTAGGAACTTTAGGAGCCGAGCAAGAAGAAATAAAAGTCAGAATGGTAAGCGAAAAAGAATTATTAGCGCGGGCAGGCGATGCTATGCGACGAGGTAGGTCGGGGAACAAGAAATTTCACCCGGGCGAACTCGCGAGCATAAGCTTGTCACTGACATAAAGTTAAATCAGAAAGTATAATGATGCAGCCGGATGAAAGCATAAAATAAATTGATCACTCCAGGAATCAAAAGAGGTCCTTTGGTGTATACTATCTCAATTAATTCTTATTAATACTTACTGACTAATCTTTTATATTGAATTCCAGCACGATTTCAACTTTGAGATGGCACAACTCACAAGAACCGGGCACGTGCGAGTCGGACATTCATTAATGAGTATTTGACCTATGTGTTTACTAGGTGTTTTGAAACTACTAGAAGCAAAAGTCCCAACGGGGGTTTTGATTGTGGTATTCAAGCCATTATAATGTGGACTCGCACACAAAGGATTCCGTACTGTATTAAGATCGAGCAAAAAACACCTGAAAAAAAATGTTTCTTGTATGACCTCTTTAATTATTAACTTTATTTCATTGCAATAGAAATACACAATCTGTGAAAATTTCAACTGTCTACCTATTACGGTTTATGAGATACAGCCCGCTGACACACAGACGGACGGACGGACTGTGGAGGCTTGGTAATAGGGTTCCGTTTAGCACTCTTCGGGAACGGAACCCCTAAAAAGCAGTAAGCATTCTGCAACAGTCATAACTAATATTTGCTCTAGTATCTATTTCTGAACAACTATGATCTATGAGCGACTGCTGGCAGAGATATGGTCGGATCCACATATTATATGAGGTAATCTTAGCGGCAAAGATAAGTGGACGACACTTTCCATTATTTATTAGCACATATTTCTTACTCAGCTTTCGAATAGATGAATGTAGGTCTGATTTCAAACTGGACCTTGTCAACTATAGCGATAAATTGGTGATAACTGTCATATTTTTTGCAAGGTGTGTAACAAAGGCAGTAATAGTCTTTCAAACTCGTTTTTTTTTAACCAAAGTCACAGGGAAGCTCTTGAGCTGCATCTCACCTGATGGTAAGTGATGATCAGGCCGAAGGTGGAAGCGAGCTTCACCCGGAATCCTCAACCACAGAGGAACTGGCTATCTTACCTCTAACTGCCGAAACACAACAATGCTGTTAACATTGTTGTTATGGCGGCAGACTAAACACTGAAGTTATGAAGGACACTAGCTAGACAAAGTAAAGCAAGTCAAACGAAATTGTGCGCAAGAGTGAGGGCACAGAGGAAGACTGATGACATGATACGTCAATAACATAATTTGTAATTTATCAAGATTGGCACAAAACAAGTAAGTACCTATCTATACAAATAAATGAAATTTAAGTGTCTGTTGTAATGTCATAATAACAGCTTTTTACTATATAAATGCATATGAAAGTATATAGGGACTTATAACAAAAAAAAAAAAATTGTCT
This sequence comes from Agrochola lota, assembly GCA_947364205.1. Classification (NCBI taxonomy): domain Eukaryota; kingdom Metazoa; phylum Arthropoda; class Insecta; order Lepidoptera; family Noctuidae; genus Agrochola; species Agrochola lota. The sequence goes on along the minus strand of OX376225.1, from coordinate 2,631,303 downwards.
CTCTGTTTGTTCCAGCTATAATCTTCGAAACGGCTGGACCGATTTTGACGGGAATTTCACTAACATATAGCTGATGTTATAAGGAGTAACTTAAGCTTACTTTTTTTATATTTAGCGTCCACGCGGGCGAAGCCGCGGGCATCTGCTAGTAATGTACATTTTATAGCTCATGTCTTGAAATGGGTAAAAAAAACTTTGGTTGATTGATGATGACGAATGAATGATGCTAATGTATTTTTGTGGATATCGGAATATTCTGATGCGATAACGGAGTTATTGAGGATATAAGCAACATAAACAGTTTTCCAGGCGATCCAGTCGGTTGACCAATGAGTGGGAAGAAGTAGTTTGAAACCGTCGTAAAACCGAGATTTGTCAGAAATAACGCAGTCTAGAAATTAGTTTTACGTCATGTGCTTTTACCTGATATAATTAGCGTTAGAACATTCTTGAGATGCAAGTTTTGAAGATAAGAAAATTCAAAATTCAAATTCAGAAATGCTATCTTTCATATTAGGTAGATTTTCTATAAGTACTTAATTATTTCTTCAAAGACAGAAAATAGTTCTAAAAGATACATTAAAATTACTGTCAAAATTGTATGTAGGTTTATTATCCTATACTATTAAATGAGCAATATTTGTATATATATATATGTAATCACGTCTCAAAAACGGCTCTAACGATTTCGATGACAGTTGTATATAGGGGTTTACGGGAGTGAAAATCGACTTAAGTCTCATATCTGGGAAAATTAATTTTCTCTATTTACATAGCCTCGGGAATGTGATACAACGTTGGTATACCTGGACGATATATTTATCTATTTTCACCCGAGCAGATCTCGGTCGGCCGTATATTTTGTAAAATGAAGCAGGTAAGTTAAATTATATTATGAATTCCCCTTAGAAGTAGGCCACCTTATCATGTGAGATTATGAAATGAAATGAAATGAAATGAAATTGTTTATTCTGTAAATAGGATATAGGAATCACTTTTACACGTCATATTAAAAATATATTAAATTTTGCTAGATGAGTTCGGCGTTTCCTATCCGACTACTCTGAGAAGAAAGGCCGAAACAAACTCAGAGGTCACAGTCTCTTTTAAAGTCCAGACATAATCTTGGTCAAGCCATATGAGGACCATGTAGATTCATGTCTGAAATGGTCTTTTGAGAAAAGAACCACACAGATTTGAGTGGACCTGTCCAGTCAGTGCAAGCATTTGTCAGTAATCGTGGAGCTCAACTCAGAACAAAAGGAGCTCAACTCGACGAACAATACCAAAGAAAGGACATTTGGGTAGGCCGCATAAACTACTCAAACTGCCAGACCATCATTAAAACTAACTGAGAGAGGATAAAAAAGGAGTAATGAGAAAAAAAAAATTAAATTAAAAAATATCCAAGACATATCGTGAGTATCAACGACATCGAAATAGGTAATTAATCAAGAAAATAAAACTTACCCCTAGCCACTTCAGGATAATAATACCGTAATTTGGGTAAGGTATATTTGTATAAAGAACAATAATTAAATACCTATCAGTTTTACAATCCTTGGAAAATTTATAAAATTCGGTATCAAATAAATACTAACACAGTAGGTACCTGATATTTTATATATTATTATTATTATATTATATTTTTTACCTACCCAAAATAAGTCAAAACTTTGAAGGAAACTTAAAAAGAACAATGCCCACCTTCCATACATTTAAAAACCTGATGATGAAAGTATATGTATAATTATACTGTATATTAGAAATACTTCCTGTAAGTTTAGAAAGTAATGTCTTATAGTCATTTCGGCGATTTAAACGCCACGAAGTCCAAAAAATATTAATGTTTCTTTTTAGGTTAGGATTTGCCGTCACCAGAAATAATTAAACAAACGTGCATGAACTAATTAATAACGCTCGAAGTTTAGTCTAAAATAGGAATATTTAGCTAACTATGGTCTAAAACATCTTATTTACCCATGCATAATTCCTTGAAACTAACTGACCCTAAGTCAATGCTAAGACTCCACTTGTCACTATAAAATGAGTGTCGAGTTGAAAACTGCATTCTCCAGGACAAATTATTTATTTTCTAAGACTAACATTTGGTTACCTACTGGCTAACACGACATAATATGTACAATTTGTGGTTAAATAAGTACATTATCACACTAATAATTGCTTTTAATTTAATTAAGTAAGTATACCTAGGTATATACCAACTAGATCAATTTATTTATAATAATAAGACAGCAGTATAAAATGGTAGTACCTTCTCACAAGTACTTACTAACCTATATTTTATTTTTAGTATAAAAACGACACCTTATCTAGTCAGATAGTTTCTATACCTACCTCTAAAAAGCCTAACTCAATTCTTTTTGTTATAAAAGTGATCACTTATTTACCAACCTACATACCTGTTGAATGAAACGAGAAAAGTAAATAAAACACTATGTTACAGTGGAATAGTTTATTGATATTCATCATTTTCATCCAAATCTCTTATAACTACGTCATCCAGAAATTCTGCTGGAGCAGATATATTGTTTTCGTACCTAGCCCATCCAAGGTACCACACTACCGTCATCACGTGAGCGCAACATCCGATGGTTCGTCGACCGACCAAACAATTGCAACAATATTCAATTATCCCGTTTCTGCCAGGCACATTATTTTCTACTAAAATATAGACATAATATTGTTTTCTTGAAATGTGCCTGGACTTGATTTTTCCTCTTATTAGTGTTTTATCACCACTTCCTCTAAGATTATATTGAGAAAAGTCTTGTGTATCCCTACATACTTCTATTCGATATGATCCGTGAAATCTTATATGTTCTCCATAGTATGACCTTGCTTGTCTTATTTGGTAAGTACCTAGAGCAAATAATATTAGTTCACTATAACTTAATCTAGGAAACAAAAATAAATTATCTCGGTCAGCAGTAATACTCTGAAAAGCAGTTGACCTTCTATTCATGTTTAGTTGTTCAACTAATATGGCTAAATTATTTTCAAAATGAATTCTTTCTCTAATAATTGCAACTATTTCATTAGCATCATTTCTATCCTGAAAACGAACACCAAATCTGTTTAGTAAACTGGCAGCTATTTGAAAATTCTGCATCATGTTTGGGACTGATTTATTAAAATAGTCTTGCCTCAGGAGCTTAAAGTCCCTTTTAAAGTGTCCATTTACTGCCTCAACTACCCAACGACATATTGTTACACAGCGGCTCCGGTTGGCCTGCTGTGTTGTTAGTTGGTGTTCGCCTTCTAATAGAGAATCAGGCATGTATGGCCGGTAATTGCAACCTTCCAGCATTCTTATGGAATCTCGGAATCCCCTATCCAATATGAACACATCATTTTCTTGAAAATATAATCTAAGAGGAGCGTTTTCATAATCAAAGAGGGAAATCATTATGTCGGCATCGGATGTGGTAGCCTTGTATGGACCGAAACAATCGAGAATGTAACCATCACATGCCACAAATAAAAATGGCTTTAATAGATTTTTATACTTATGTAGTGAATATGTATCCTTTTGGAAGGAGTAATTGGAACTTTTATTTATATTTATGTATGTACCGTCACAAATAATTATAGCATTTGTGAAGTTTTCATTGTATATACCATTTGGTATTGTCAGATTATGATCCATTAGACTTTCTCTCGGTATGTGAGTAATACCCAGGTGCATAGGTACAAAATCTTGAACCAGGATTTCCCTGCTTTTGTTCATTAGCCTCTCTAATGTACTACGTGGTACATCTAGTAATGTAGACAAGCGTACATCTGATTCACCGGTCCTCATTTTGATTAATAATGCAGCTAATCCCAAAAGGCCTTTGTGCATTTCTTGTATGCGAGGAACTTCATTAATAAGGGTGAAAAAATCTTGTTTAGACCTTCCAGTCCAAAAGAAAAATATGTTATCTTCAATTTCTTGTATAGCTTCTACATTTGTGAAATTAAGGTAAGGCTTGAAAGCATTGACAAATGAAAAAATATGTTCCACTTGTTGTAAAGTAAATGTTCTAATGCTATTACTCGAATCATAGAGAATGCTCCACTGGTTACTCAGTCTATGTTCTGAACAAACACGGCTGTGCACAGGGATGTAATATTTGTATGTACTGAGTATTGTAGCCCTAAATGAATCTGTCAAATTGTGCAGATTAATATTAGTACATTGAGGGAAAAGGCAGTGAGAAGCAGTATTTGCTGCCCGTCTATAATTTTCCATTGTCATTTCACTTGATGCAACTTCAGAAGGCACTTCGAGACTTTCATGAACTGGTTCAGCAGTGAATGGCTCAGAGTCACCTGTTTCAACTTCAACTTCTTCAGTAGTAGAAACTCCACGGGCATCATCAGCATGCTCAATTCGTATGGCAGCACGTTTGCAACTCATCCAGCATGCATGGCATATTCTATCAAATGATGATATCTATGAAAGAAAACATTGAATTAATATCAGGTATTGTTGGTATATATTCTTAAAAGATAAAAAGACATGTCACTACATCCAAGGTCAAAAAACAATAATACCTATTATTTTCATGTTATAAGTATTATTATGTATATTATTTTTTATTTATGGTGAAAAGTATTGCAGCATATGTCAATCACTATCAGGTATAATTATTGATATCCAGAAGAAATATGATAATAAACAATATAGAAACATAAATACCTGACGTGGTGCAATTCTTGTTTGTATAACAGCATTAATCTGTCTTTGCTCTTCTGACGGATTGTCAATAACAATAGCATGGCTCTGACGATTAAGTGTAGACCGTCCACAAATACTGCACACTTGTCTACGTCCTGGTTGAGATGACCCGGAAGCTTGAGCACCATCACAGCTTGTTGTTAATTGCTGGTTTATGGTTCTCATGAGGAGTTCATTACAAGGTTCACAAATGTAATCTTCCTCAGTAATCTGAAACAGGAAACTTAATATAAACTTCTTTTGATTACAAAATATACAATAGCTCAATGCCAGGAGGTTATGTTGAAGAAATAGTTCCACATAACAATAAACAACAGTTCGAAACTAAGATTATTTCATGTAAATAATCTTTGTATATACCGAGTTTTCGAACAGTTGTATGTGTTATGTCGCACATTGTATAGGAGCTTTGTGTGGTTCTTATAATATCATTTTTAGATTGATAATAATGAGCATAAAATACTTACGATTACTGGTGATATCCACTCGCTAAGTAACGAAATAACTCTTGTGTTCAGCTCATGAACGAGATAACGTCGAAACGTATTTATGCAGACATTGCAGTTTATGCAAAGTATACGTCGACTTGTTGCTGATGGCGGCATTGTCAACAGGACGGATTTACAACGGTATCAGGTATGGTAAGCAAAGGTCGTCAGATGAGGAAGATATCGGGGTCCAGGGGCGGTAAATAAGGTCGTAATAAGAAGAAACACATACAAAATGGCACAGTACACAACGAGACGCAAGCGCAACAACGAAGGACTGCCCCGATTGGCGCCGATGCAAATCAGAGAACTGTCAAATGTCAAAAAAATCCATTTCACTTGCGCACACTCAATGAAACACTGAATGATTAATTTAATTCAATTATTGTGTGATTTTTAAATATTTTACTTTATCCCATGACTAATAAAAAAATAGTTACTGATCGAATTAAACCTAAAATAAGTATAAAACTAAGGAACAAAGTTAAATATGGTCAACCAGCAATTTGTAAAATGGAACGTTTTAAAAATTGATGGTTTGGATGCGTTCAAAATATGTCAATACGTTAAGTCATGACGTAGAATTAGCTTATATATAAATGTAAAAAAATCTTTTTTTCCTGCGTTTCTTTTAACATTGTGATAAGCGTAATTATTATACAATTCAATAAGCTATATTTTAAGATTTATTTCATTTCTATACATAGTCAGGTCAAAAATGAGCATTCTTCTTTACCAACTTATTTGAATGAACAATATTTTGTATTTTATTTTTTTTAAATAACTGCACTGTTGCACGTCCGTTCATACAGCAAGGTTCGCAAAAAGTTTACAGCCGGCGCGCCCGCAGCTCACGCGTCTTTTATACAAGCAGTATTTTTCACAACACAAGGCATATCCTGTGGATTTTCTTTTAAGAAAAAACTATATATTTTTTCTCATAAAGTGCGTCGTTAGTCTTAGCGTAGCGCTTGCGACCACTAGACTGACTACTGAGCATTAGGGCCTTTTTTTTTGGTGTGGGCAATTGTCAAATAAACTTCTCCCGCTTTGGGCAGAGCGGGAGGGCGTCTCAGACTCTTACTGACTAAAACCCACCCGCATTCCTTCAGTTGCCTGTACGTTGCCAGGGACCACGATATAGCTTTCGGACTTTCCCGCGACCCTGGCAGGCATCGGTCCTAGGAGACCCCGTCAGTTGTGCTAACATCTCTTTGAGACGCGCGTAGAACACAACGCGCCGCCGACCCGGGCCTGGTCCTTATCGGACGGCGGAGCATGGAGTCCTGGGTTCGATTCCCAGGTTTAGCTAAGTGTTATTGCAATTTTCCATCTGGAATTTCTCAGTAGCAGTCCGATGTTTGGATTTGTGCCCGGTTGATCGCTGGCTCGCTCCCTATTACATGGGACTAAAACGTAAAAAAGTACCTAACCTTGGAGTTTCTTGCCGGCTCTTCTCCAAAGTAAATGACTAATTGGAATCGTGCACCTAGCTTCTGACGTTTCACAAGTTCCCATGTAGGTTTATGTGAAATAAAATATTTTGATTTTGACACGACAAACGTACTTCTTTTATGTTTCCCATAGATATACAAAAAGATCCTCTTTCTCAATAAAACGGCCGGTGGGCGATGTTTACGCGTTGCTGCTATTTTTGACAGCCATTCAGCAGAGTACCTAACTACCTATCATAGCTACCTATGTTGTTATTACACTGTTTTATATATTCACAGTTTTCCTTTACCGAAATAAACATACCTGGTAGGTGTTTACGTTTCCCAACCTCTTACCTAGTTCGTTTATGTTCTTTGATGATGACGTAGTTCGATAACTAGCACATACTGGAAATCTCGAATGTTTACAATTTGTAATCACGTTCTCGAAAACGGCTCTAACGATTTCGATAAAAGTTGCAATAAAGGGGTTTACGGGGACGGGAAATCGATCTAGCTAGGTCTCATATCTGGGAAAATTCGGAATTAGTTAGTACCTACTATCATGGCAGCTTGGAATTAGTATGAACTATCTTATACTATTCCTATACTATTAAATGAGTCTTCTCTTTTCCTTACCAGGTACTTAATACTAAGCATAGTTCATGCCAGTAGATTTTTTTAGTTTTTTAAGAGTTTATATAATTATTTAGGCGCAAAACACCTTCCGGGGGGAATCGCTCGTTGGCGTAAAAGGCACTGCGTTCCTCTCTGCACTTAGGTGCTAATACTGCGGCCGCATCTACGTCTATCGTGACGAAGCTTCGTATGTTTTACTCGCTAAAAACTTATCGCGCTAATACAGTGGTCACATTAGCGGCTTCATAATTTTAACGAATTATCTTACAATATGGCTCTCTATTATTTTGACAGAGCGTCTACGCAGTCCGGAGACAACAGTTGAACAACGGTAGTCCGAGCACGCTAATTAGGGCGAAACCCTTTGACGTACCCGGGCGATCAGTGCTACGCAGCCTGAACTATCGCGAAAATAGCCGATAATGGTTGGTCACATCTGCGTGTATCGTGTCACTGTGCGAAGCTTCGTCACGGTAAACGCAGATGCGGCCGCAGCACAATTCTACAACACAATCTAGGTAACTTTGTAATTGAGTCATACATAATCATGGTAGCAGGTTTGAATAGGTAATAATAAATTTGTAATTTTAAATTCCTTCTGTCTGAGACAACTAAACCTGTCTGTGGTTTTCACGTTTCGGGATGTCCCGATTAATTTCGGATTCGACCCGCCATGATTATGAGCTCCGGTCGAGCCCGAAATCAGTCGGGCCTTCACGAAATAAGCGCTAAAGTAAAAGCGACATACATTAACCATAGAAATTAAAGTGTACATATCACTAAAAATATATCTCACTACACTAATATTATAAGGAGAAAAGATACAAATGTTTCTCATTTATTTTTTGTAATGAATAAACTCAAAAACAAAGGGACCGATTTTAAACATTCTCATATCACTGAGTCACATCTTAATCTTAATATATATAAATTACGCGTCACGTTGTTTGTCCGCGATGGACTCCTAAACTACTTAACCGATTTTAATCAAATTTGCACACCGTGTGCAGTTTGATCTAACTTAAAAGATAGGATAGGGTTAGGTAGGATAGATAGGTAGGGTAGATAGGTAGGGTAGGTAGGTGCGCTGTAGATAAGTACTTAGTGCTACCCGTGCGAAGCCGGGGCGGGCAGCTAGTAGGCTATAATTATAAAGATATTACGCGGGCGAAGCCGCTGGGGGAAGCTAGTGGTAAATAAAAATTAAAACTGCAAACTTCATACCTTCCCTGTGGCACTATGAAGACTGCATATTTATTGATAGCTTGCGATCGTTTCTGGTCTACCACGTACAGAGTATATCGCGGCGAATCCACGCCAGGCTGCATCAGGTCCAGGGATACCTAGAGAAAATAAAAATAAATAATATTCTGATAAGCAGACAGAAATTATGTAACAAAAATGTGAAGATGTGAATGCAGACATAAGACACATCCTATGTACAGAATTAGTGCATTATTAATAACAGTAATATGGCAAGACATGGACATATTATTTTGAAGACCATTATTTTTTCTCACAAGTTAATGTTTGGGTCTGGATTTAGTTACGAATATGCAGTCCTCAGTAAAAAAAAATAATGTTGACTACTAGGTAATGCATTGCAATGTCTTTTTCTTGTGTACTTTTTCTAGCGCGCACACAACTTAGCAAAGTTTCATTACAATCGGTCGAGCCATTTTCGACTTTTAGCGAGACTAACGTACGTCAATTGGTTTTTATATATACGAATATAGAGATAGATTTTTGAACATCAACTGAGGCAGAGATCTAGTCCACTGTTGACCTCAAATACTTCTAGCATCTTAGTAGTATCATAGTTTCCTAATATTCTCTAAGCTTGGAAAGATACATCTGTCACCCTTTTTTTTTTTTTTTTGAGGATGTGAAGTCATCAAATGACTTTTCCCGCTCTGGGCGGAGCGAGAGGGCGTGTCAGACTTTTACTGACTAAAACCCACCCGTGTTCCTTCCGTTGGCCGTGTGCCGGGGCCGCGATATCCCTTTCGGACAAACCCGCAACCCCAGCAGGATATCTGTCACCCTAAGATTGTGAAAACTGTTAGTTTATAATCCATCGGTATTATTTGCATTAGATTATAAGCTGTCGAATAATTCTGAACTGGGTGAAATGGATTAGGATAGGTTAGGTTAGAACTGTGACCAATCACACGCAACCCCAGTGAGTGAAGCGAGCGACGCCATGGCGGGCGGCCGACGCACGCTCCTTCCAAGTTGCTCGCAGCTCGGCAGGCTTATTATTGCAAGGTGCATTACGTCGTAAACAAGTTCATACCAGTCCACAAGATTTCCCATGAATAGATTATAAACTATCGAAAAATAATGTGTTAAATTGTAAATGGTTTGTTACAGTTCACAATTACTTGACAGTTTATAATCTAACAGAAATAATACCGACAGATTATAGACTAACAAAGTTCATAATTCTCTAAGAAGGAGGAGACAAAAGAAAAAATTATTATCTTCTTACTTCATTATCTTCATCCAAGCTAGTTTTGGCAAGTCCATTAGTAACAAATGCAGTGTCTTGAGCTGTCTTTACATAAGTTTTCAACTCTTCAGGTGACTGTAGCCTTTGCATCTTGTCCCCAGCCATGCATACTTCTAATATCTGAAAAAGTAATGAGTAAGGAAGATGCAGTGTTTTTAGAAAGTCAAAGCTCTAGAAAATAACTGCTAAAGCTTTTATACAATAATTGAGAGTTTTTATGTAAGGGGGTAATCTGTGGAACTTATTTATTTATTTATGTATACTTTATTGTACACCAGATTATACATTACAAAAAGAAAAAGTAATACACTACAAAATATACAATGGGTGGCCTTATCGCCTACTGCGGTCTCTTCCAGGCAACCTTGGGCAACTTCTGAACTGATTCCGAATATTATTTCACTAATTGGAACCTATTGCCGAGTGTTAAGGTATAATCTTATGTTACAAAAAGAAGTTTTAAGCGGACGAAGACACAAGCAGAAGCTAGTTATTTATATATCAAGAAAAATATATTGATAGCCAATTTCTTGCCTGCAAAGGGAAAGTAAAGGGGTAATAATATTGAAATCTTACCAATTGAGGCATCACTTTAAACTTTGTAGCAATTACAACAAAAACAGGTAATGTAGGACCATCAGTGTTCTCAGCATTCCGCTCTTCAGCCTCATGGCATCTCACGACTCGGAACATCCAGGACTTATCACAAAACGTTTCCAATAGCTTACTAAGAATATGGCTTTGAAGTAAAGATATACACACAAATCGACCTCCAAGTTTCAAAACTCTTTTAATTTCAGAAAAGTATTTGTCTATGGTCTGTTGTGTTTCTTCCGCATCATCCGGCATCAAAGCATCTAGGGTTCCTTTATCTAAAACTACACTGAATTCTTCATCAGAGAAAGTTGTGTTCAAAGCGTCCATACAGAGGAATTTCATATTTGTTCTATGAGAATTTATGGAGTTCATCTGCTTGATGGCTACTTCTGAGACGTCTATATTTGTGATGTTCTCATACCCAACATCGTACAGGTCGGAACTAAGGCTTGAGTTACCACAGCCGGTTATTAGTATAGAATCCTTTTGTTTGATGTACTTATGTAACTGTCCACATAGTTCTAAGTATTCGCCGTACCTGGAATATGTATATTGAACCATAAGTCCTGAAGAATTAGTCAGAAAAATCATTTTATCACGAGATAGAACAAAATATAACCTACCACTCAAATGCTTTATTCCCACGTTTCTTGAAGAATTTATTCCAGTAGTCTTTTTCACTGAATTCCTTGTGGCTTTTGGGGAGCAAATTCATTTTGGTTTATTATTATTTACACAATTATAGAGAAACAAATCGCTCACACATGGATTTACTGGTTGCTACGTTTGTTTTTCTGTCAGTGTCACTGTCAAGTCAATTATTGACAAGATGTCATCACCACAAACAGAGACGTTCGAATATACATTTATATTTACACATATTTGCATTTCTATAATCACATCAAATTGTTTGAGAAGTTTGTAGGGCTAATTATTTTTCAATCGTCAGATAATTTTTATGTGATAAATTAATATTATTACAAGAGCGGTCACGCCATCACATTTATTCCTCAGACTCAAGAATCGTAAAAAATAATTCTCCGAGAATTTTGAATGTCACTTAAACGTCAAATTTTCTATAGTAGTATCAAAATCTAGGGATGCGCGTATTTTCTATCGTATTGGAGTTTTGTTTTCGAATCGATTCGCAAGTTGAAGCGTTTGTTATCGTATTGATTTATTGTAAATTAAATAAATTACAATAAACAAACTCATCATCATTCTCTAGCCTTTATCCCAATTTATTTTGGGTCGGCGCAACATTTCTTTTTTTTCCATACTTCCCTATTTGCCGTCACCTTGGTAGTCATCCCCTTACTAGCGCCATTTACACAATTCTATATTTCTTTTTTTTCTTTACTCAAAACCACAGCTCAAAACTTTCTTCACGATATTTTCATATACCTTTTCTGTCACTGGAGATAGTATCATTTAAGAGCGTTTATCCGAAAAGTTGGCAACGTCGCAAATAGCCGTCAAAAATGTACCTGATTTGATTATTTTGTCAATATTACTATAGGGAAACAAGAAATGTGGCTAACTAGCGAACTAGAATATTAATAATGAATTGCAATTATAACATTGAATTTGATGTTGTACTCGTTTTAGGTGTAAAAAAGGCATTTGGAAAGTTTCCAAATACTTTTTTTAGATCTAAAGCTAAACATTCGGTGTTACGATATTAATTATTGCATTTCATAATCAATATTCTAGTTCCCTAGTTAGCTACATTTTTTATTTCCATACAGTATTATTGCCAAATTAATCAAAACAGCGAAATATTTGACATCTATTTGCGACGTTGCTTACTTTCAGAATAAGCGCTCTTATAGAAAGTTTTTTTGCGATTTCGACCCCTAAGTTATAGACTAACTGTGTGGAGATTGGAGCTCGCTGGTAACTAATACTACCTATTAGATGGTGTTAACATTTATGTAATAATATAAGCCACATTTTGTATGACATCTAAAATTGTGTTTAACCTGTACAGAGCCATGCGAATATGAAACTGAGCCCAGGGCAAAGCTTCATTCTAGCATAGTTATCTTTTTTAGATACTATCACCTTCTTCGCACCCTCACCCACGGCTCTGCCTGTTACACAGAGTACTTTATAACATGGCCTGCTATTACCTGCATAATAAATAATTTGCTATATCTTTTTATTTCCTTTTTAAGAAATAAGAGAAGTTATAGTATATTATTTACTTGCTTATTACACAATTGTGATATTTATAGATTTAGATGATTATATTCACAGATACACACGAAATTTAAAAATGGCCATTTGATGTATAATCGACTCGGTTCTCATTATAATAAAATTGTAAGTCGAACGAAGTAACATCCCTAGAAGAATAGTCAATGGAGGAATCGAGAGTGTGTGTAAAATTCGTGGTTGTGTTATTTTTATTAGTTTACTTAAATATTGAGCATTTCTCAAATTTTGCAGTAAAATCACAAATTAAAAATGGCTCTTAATTGAGTGAAATGGCGTTCCCTGACTTTAATGAATTGAAGTCTTGGCTGCAATATCTTGGTAATTGATCATCTTGGAAAGGAAGAATATAAATAATACCATGGAAAAACAAATACAAGACAAGTGGAAGGCTTTGGCAACGATTAAGTCCTTTGATTTAGGTGAGTTCTTAAACCTGGAACATTGTTTTTGTAAATTTTCCTTCAGTAAAAAAAGGATAGCCTTGAATTTCACGTACCTACCGACGTTAAACACACACGTACAAATTGTTGTTTAAAAATCGAATTCGTGTTATTGTAGCTAGCGTCACTGTGTTCACTGAGCTCAATATAAAAATATTAGCAAACATTTTCCTTATTTTACCTGACTAAGGTAGCTATGTAAGATAGGTACCTATTTTCGTACGCATCTAACTAGTAAAATGATGAAATGTAGCGAATATTGTGTGCTACATAATATGTTAAATCGGCTGTCCAAGCATTCTTCTTTTTTGATGTTATTCCTTCAATGCTGAGAATCGCGACCACATATAATGCGTCGCAAACTTATGCACTCTTCTGCAGTGCAGTGTGGTCTGTGGACCGCTCTGTACATGCTGAAATATTACTATACAATAAGCAAAATTTTCTTGAAACTGGGTCAATGTCCTTTAAGAGGAAATCGTTTGCTAAAACTAGAATAAATACCTTTATCAGGGGGATTATAAATTGAACAGACATCCACGTTGTATGTCCTTCTAAAAGGTCAGCTGTGTAAAACTTGCTACTGGCATACCTGTCCACACAATGCATGAATGTGAAATATATGAAGAGATTGTTGTAACAAGGAAGTACATCCTGTAGTTTCTGTTCATGAGAAATTAAGCATGTGTTTTGAACATTAACTTTATTTATCAATGTTGAGACAATTTGACTGACAAAATAGTTGCATCGGTGGTTATTTTGTCCCTCATTTTGTGGTGTACGGCTCATATTCTTAAGAAACCCTTAGGGCTTTCTGCTACCATTTGAGCTTCAGGTTCAAAACCAATCACATTACTCTCAGCTGGTTAAAATTTATATAATGCTCCCACTACTGAGACACAGCGCTCTTGGTGAGAGAGAGTGGGCCATAATCCACCACGCAGGCCGAGTTTGTGTTGGTAGATATCACGTATTCAAATTTTTGGTTCTAGGACATGCCTAGCATGCGTAAAATTATAAACATCATGATCTATTAAATTTATTTATCAACTTTGATTAAAGAAGAGATGTTCAACATCAAAAATGTAAGGTTAAACGGTTTTTAATCATTACTTAATTTTAAGCTACGTTTATAAACATACCCCATAAAGATGGCAAGATGATTTTGTGAGGACGGCTGGAAAGACATGGACTAGACAGCCCAGGTAAAGGGTGAATTGGAAGGGTTTCTTTGCCAAAGGGCACACACAGACTTAGAACAGATATTAAACATGTTTTGTCCTACAACTATCACTTTGAAATAAGGGTACAAATAAATAAATAAATATATGTAAAAATCTGGTTGTTATGAGAAATACAGACCTGTTTGCTAACATTATCTATTATCAGATAAAGAAGCTGATGTAAATCGGAAATTGCTAGGTGTAAGTTTTAAACAGATAAGAAACACAGCCTGATAGAAATACAACCTTATTGAAACATGTAATATTGTCATAAGTCTGCATGTAAAGTCGCATCACCAGGGACAGTAATATGAAAACATGACTGTCACAACAAAAAATCAGTATGGGTGTGTATAAACTAAATGGCTTTCTTGAGCTGTACGAGTAGCATGACAACCATAGAAACGGGTTTCCTACAGGTTTTGTCGACAGAAGAATAGACAAAATCACAGATTGTGATTGTTTATCTGTCATTTTGTCTATTCTTCCGTCGACAAAACCAGTTTCTTTAAAACTTTTGGTCTCATGTGAATTTTGTGTAGGAATTGTTGTGCAGAATTAGGTAAGGAATAAACTTCTTTTTGTGATAGTAACCAGTGCAGACCCCAATATTTTTTGTTAAGAAATAACAATAATAATTTCTTGGTTCTAATGTGGTCCCTTGCGTGTGGCTCATAGCTAAGCAATAATAGCCACACAGGTTGCTCAATCTTGTCAACAACTAGTCTTACCAAAGGGTAATGTGTTATCCAGTAACTGGGTTGTGGAGATCAGATAGGCAATCGCTCTATGTAAAATGCTGGTATTCAGATGCATCCGGTTAGACTGGAAACTGACCCCAAAATAGTTGGGAAAAGGCTGGGCAGATTGATTGTATGTGGTCCCTTCAAGTAAGCTTACAGTCAGGTACACTGTCAAGTAACTGACACAGTTCTCGTGTGCAGAAGATGTAGTTTGCAGAGGGAGGACAGTTTTCTCAACTTAGGGGGTGGTCGCATTTTTTTTTTCATAGCGAAGGAAAGGAACTCTAGGGTATTAATGAGACCATGTCAAAGAATCAACTGGCGTATGAATTACTATACTTGCTTACATATTTTATTTATTTTTCGTTTTCGTTATTCAATCTAAATAATTCAACAAAGTCACGATTATTTATGTAAAACAAGAATAAAAAAAATTGGTTTTGTCCATATAAAAAAATATGACAACGTCGCATTTTCTTAGGTTGAAATATATTGGTTTTAACAATAAAATAAAAATGATTTACTCGTACTTATCAATGAAACTAAGGGCCTATGCACACCACGTTTTTTAAACTCGCCGTCGACGCGCGTTTTTGGGACGCGCGTCGACGGCGCGCTTTCATCCTACAGATAGGTGTGCAAAGGTCTACAGGCTGCGTCTGACTTGCGTGCGTATCGCTACAAACGCGCGTCGACGGCGTTTTTAAAAAAAACGGTGTACATAGACCCTTAGATACACAAATCGAGAGTCTAGTGTTATGATATCTTTGAAACTATATATTTTTGGAACACGTTTTCTAGAACTTTTTGTATTACTTTTACTTAGGTATATCATATAACCTAAGAGTTTTGGGAACACGTTGTATAAGGTAAAATTATTTCACTCTGAAACATGTTAAGAATTTATATCGCAAATTTGTCTTTTTTTCCTGGATATTGCTAGAAAAATATTACTTACATAATTTATCTGATAGGCTACTTATAGGTCAGGATTACTCAGTAGTAGAAGTATTGATAAAGAGATAAGATTGATACCTATGACACAAATTGTGTTTATTATCTACTTGGCTGATATTGCACTAGGCAGTTTTTGCAAGGTGCATTGACTACCTGATTTTTTAAATAAAATAAAATTATTTCGTACTTACCTATTATTTTCTTCGTTATGTATGAGATTTTTCCTGAAATTTAAACAAGAATATCAAAGTTGATAGTTAATACTAACAGGGCCAACGCAATATCAACTTTGTATTCATTGAAATAAAAGCGACTCGGTTGGCGATTGCCCCAGTACATGTTTAACGAGCTGGGGCGGCAGCCACGACCTCCCGACGTATCAAGCGATCGCTATACGACCGCATTCGGTCGCAAATTCCTAATGGCGTCCCTCGACGGTCAAAATTGTTTGACAAGCACGAAAAAATCACGTGCTTGTGAAGCAGGGCACGCGCGTCTAGTGACACCATTATGAATTTGCGACCGAATTCGGTAGTGTAGCGATCGCTATCCGTGTCGAGACTGCCGCCCCTGGTACAGTAAAGCTTGAACAATAAACAGGTTGATAATAAAGAGCTACATTTATTTAAGAACCGTCTCGAACAGTTGGCAATGCGCCCACTAGATTACAGGATTTTTTAATTAACCTAATGGCTAATCTTCAATAGTCGATAACTCTGTCGATACACAGTATGCGGGGAATCCCCATAGCGGGCGTAGCGACCAATGAAATTCAGCGATCTGTAAAGGCTTGTGCAGACCAGCGCGACTTGTCGCGCGGCACCGGTTATTGTTATACTGTGAAGTTTTCTTAGAAATTGTATTATTCGTGTCGCGTCGCGCGACATGTCGCGCTGGTCTGCACAAGCCTTAAAAAGCGTGCAGAGACTCACACCAATAAAAATGAGCCTTTACAGAACTGCAAAGCAACTGCCAACTGCCAAGCGTGCGGTGCAGTTTCTCCGTTTACTGCAATCGTTCCCTATCGACTAATGAAAACGGTTCCCCGAATACGGGCCTTATGGCATGCTTTACCGAAATGTTCAGCATCCCACATGCATATCCTACTATCGACTAATGAAAACGGATTCCCGCATGCGTGCCCTAACTGGCATGCGTTACAGAAATCTCCTGTACCCTGGATATAAACCCTATCGAATCGACAAATGAAAATGAGCCTTTGTTATAGAGTTATAATAAGCTTTTGGTTTCAAAGTAATTTTCATGAGAAGTAACACACCATGACCTAGGTCCTAGGGGAGCGTTCAAGTATTACGTAACGAATTTGGGGGAGGGGGGTTTCTTGTAAAACGTTACGATCCGTTACAGGGGCTACTTTGAACGTACTTTGAACTACGCGTTTCTTAATATTGTGTTTTTTAACCCTTCAGAACGGTCGCGTAGAGAAATTCTATCACGCATTTTTTTAAACATTCTTTTCTCAAAATTTCTAAAGGAATGACCACTTGAAAATTTTTTTTACCTTCACAAAATTGCTTGCTTGCTTTTATAGGTAAAAATGGTCACTTGGTGGTTACGTACCGTTTTACTAGGGGGGAAGGGGGAAAAACGTTACGGTGCGTTACATTGGGGGGGTCAAAATCTCCAGAAATTGCGTTACGTAATACTTGAACTACTAACTAGCCTAACATCACTTCTTGAGCTAGTGCCGGTAATTATTACTTGTATTGGCAATAAGTCAATACTTATGCATTTTTGACAAGTTTATCAACACTTATTTCGCATTGTGTAGGTATATTGCAACATGCAGAACGTGTTTATCGAGACTTTTTGGTTTATTAATCCAGTCATTTGGGTTAGACAATTTTGTTTAGACATACTTACTTACCTACATATTTGAGGAAAGGCAATATACGTACATAAACACTGAGCATATTCCTTTTTATATAGTATACAATTGATGTTATCGTTTGCGGTTTTCGAACTGTGCCCCTGGTACCGCCCCAAGTACCTACATACCACGTGGTCCAAGAATATTCCAGATTGTTTACACAGAATGACAGAAGCTAAAATAAACCATAAGCTTTCGAGGTAAGGGCTATATTCGTTCTACGTAAGGATTTGGTGGGGTAGAAATTCCAACTGCTTAGTTACCTAAATTCAAACCTTAACTCAATTGAACAAGGTAAATTTGCAGTTGCTTCTCTAATAAGGTGTGGTACGGTAGAATGACGGCGTCCGTTACTACCTATTTATTGTTTGCTGCACAAAAGAAACAACACAAAGGCTGCAGGATAACATGATATAATACAGCAGAAGATCCTTGGGTTCATAAACTTGAATACATTTAAATTTTGTTACTTACACACTTTTTTACTATATTTATACGCTGAGAGGATGTTGCATTAGGTACTTACACGATATTACTTACATGCTGATCGACATAATTATGTAAACGTAACCTAGCTGGTTATTTCTGTTAAATTACGTTCAGGAACGGACATAAAAATATTTCATAAGCACACCTTATTTTCTTATCTGGCTTCCCTTTACGCAAATCTCATTAAAAAATTGTTGTCAACTTCACCCGTCGAAGTCAATGCTTATTGGTTTTATAGTACCTACTTGCTTTTGCCCACGGCTTCGCCCGCGTGGAGATAGGAAGTTATCCCACGGAAACGTACAACGAGGGTTATTTTAATTAGAGAGATGCCCAATAATAGTCAATGAATTATAACTAATCAATAGTGAGGATCACTGCTCTTGTTTCACAAACCCAATCCAAAGACGAGGCTTGCTGTGCCTAGTCGGGCTCGTGAGTTGGATTCCCAAGACAAGTTAACGCAACAGTGGATTTCGATACTAGCGTACCATTCAAAAAGTTTTTCGCATCAGCGTGTTCGCGATAACGTCATTCGATATACCGGTTTTCGATTCAATGTGTTTTCGAACTGGCGTACAACTCGCAATTTTTTTCGAAATAGCGTGCGTCGAACAAACGTCATTAGAATCTTCATATCACTCCCGTAAAACGTATCCTATTTCTTAACCTAGGTCATGGTCTACCCATGTGCCAAATTTCATTCAAATCCGTGTTCAGCTGTTTTAGCGTGAAAGCGTAACAAAAGTTAGTTAAGATTCGGAAACCACAACAAAGATTTTGCCTTGTCAAAATCTTTCAAGACCCAGATCGCGTTTCGCTCGTGACGTTTTCACGAGTAGGTATGGTACAAATCTAATTCAAATATTGGTTAGTCACTAATCAGCCATTATTCCCACTTGAAGCAAAGATACAGTTATTCTAGCATTTCTAGTTGAGCCCGCGGTTTCCCTGCGTGTAGATTTTGTAACTTTACGGGTTGTTATTATGCTTTTTCAGTGACCAGACTAGTTCCCTTTCGAAATTCCTTATAAGTAATAAATTTGGTAACCTATCCACAGTGGCGGATTTGCCCTAAGGCCCAGTAGGCCTGGGCCTAGGGCGGTCAAATATTAGGGGCGGCCAATCGTGACAAAAAATTCGCTGATAATAACAAGAAATAACTCAAAGTACTATATTCTAAACGTTAACAAACATTATGGCGGGCCGCACTGCACCGCGTTTTATCAATAATAACTTAAAACCATTTAAAAATATGTCCAAATAATTAATTGAAACACGTCATAGAATTTCGCGACGCTAACCCGACTCATAGTTCACTAAATTTCTGAACCGATTTCGATAAAAGTTGGCAATAAAGTAAATTCATTATGTAGTCTATATGATGGGTGCTGAGAAAGGGGCGGCTGATACTTACTACATGGCCTGGGGCCTAGGGCAGCCAAGACTGCAAATCCGCCACTGCCTGTGCATAAAAAATATACAGAACAGACCAAGAATCTCACTTTCTTAATCATTTTTACGGTAATGGGATAATTCAAGATCTCCACAAACGTTCGAGCTATACCTACCTACCCTGATCAATAGGAAATTATTCAACATCAATATTTCATGAAACCCTCTGTCGACCGTTACCTTCAAGATGTTATCATATCGATTCTCTTTAGTTATTCAGTATTCGTATCGTACACAGTAAACATTAATTCAATGTCAGATCTGAATGCATGATAAAATGGTTCAGTGAGAAGAATTGATTTGCATTCAACTTCAAAAAGAGGGGTGATTGAAAACGAGGAATATCGTCATAAAATCGTTTGCTTCTCAACTTGTAAGTTCGACCAGGAGGGCTTATAGAATCATTTAACTGTATTGGAAGTGCAAATCATTTACTTAGTTCAGACAGACATTTTGGCGAGTTATGGACATGCGAAAAGTTATAGGTCAGAAACTTAAAAAGGACGAACGGAACGGTATACTTAAACTGTTATCTCTAGAACTGATTTGATTTCAACTGAACTGATTTGACTTCAACTGCAAGAGTAACCGTGGTAGATCCACGGTTACTCTTGCAGTTGCAGTATATAAAGATGTAGATTACTTCAATTTGTCACAGCCTGAATAAAATGATAAAAATGTGCAGTGTACTGACGTATTCCTCTTGTGATATCAATGTTTTTACGTTCTACTTTCGAGCGACGAGATTACAGAAATGTAAGCCGTTTTTTTACCACATGCTGAGTTTTAAAGTTCTAACAATGTGCTTTCCTCTAATTCCAGGACTAAATCACAGCAGCAGCCACCAGCCGGTGTTCCACCAAAGCTTGGAACAGATCGAAGTCATCAATTCAGCGGCTACCACCCCCATCAGCCTGCTAGTCCAATCTCTCGTCAAACAACTTTGTTCCCTCCTCGAAAAAGACACCATCAGAGCTAACCAACTGTATAACACAATATGCGAGAAACTGCATAGCATGAACCTCATAGATGACTCCTACGCCATGGGAGAGTTCGAAGCAATGAGGAGTCAGTACCAACGAGCTCTTTACCAACTCGTCGCAGTCGCCAGTGGTTCGGAAATCCCAATAACCCTCCCAATAACATGGCCTATAGTCCAACCATCAGGCCTCGAGTGGTCCAGATACCACCGCGAATTTGAGGAGCTCTACTTCATAGCTGGTGGTGGTTTCGGAAGCGTCTTCAAAGCCAAACATAGACTGGATGGTGTAGAATACGCTGTGAAAAAGGTTTACATAAAATCTTCAGACGTCGACTCCATCATGACCCATTTGGCAGAAGTGAAAACTATAGCGAGTCTCAACCATCCGAACATAGTGAACTATAAAGCAGCTTGGCTGGAGCCCATGATAGAATCCACCGTCAAAAAGAAGCGTAAATTCAAGATGGATACGGACAGCGAAGACTTTACCATTAACTCAAACCTGATATCATCCGCCCAGCCTAACATAATAACGTCGTTCAAGACTCACAATTCTAAAGAGTTATTTACTCATACAAATCTATCCGATTTCGTCATCTCATTCAAAAACTCGAACAGTTTCGCGAGTTCGAAAGAGGATTTGGACGAGTCGGAATTTTTGTCTGACGAGGACAGTACCTCGCCGCATGACGAGAACGCTGTCTGCAACTTATTTTCAAACAAAGAGTTCGAGAACTGTTCCCGAGTTAACTTGAAATGGGCGACATTGTATATCCAGATGACATACTGTCAGCAAACGTTGAAACAGTGGCTGGACGACAGGAATCTGCAAATGACTGCCACTAGAAAGGGATCTGAAGACTCCGGGCTTCCTCACTGCGATTCTACAGACTCTTCGTGCCTTGAATCCCCGGATCTGACTTATGCTGTCGCTTGGGCACATATTGATGTCCTCATTGACATGTTCACACAATTGGTGAAAGGCTTACACTACATCCACTCCAGGGGGATCATTCACCATGACATAAAGCCCAGTAATGTGTTTGTGGCGCAGACTGAAGGTGGAGTGACAGTCCAGTTGGGTGACTTCGGGCTGGCCTGTCCGCTGCAACAGTCTCATAGTGGATTGGCGTTGGGGACGCATTTGTATGCTGCGCCTGAGCAATTGGAAGGACAGTGTAATCCTAAGGTGAGTTACTATAGATAACATTAAAGCTCTTCAAAATGATCACAGAAGTGACATTTCCATAAAGATGCTGCCTGTTATGTTTCAATGTAAAAAAGTTAAATATATTTAATTCATTCAATTATTATTGCGCAAGTAATAGAAATAGTAAAAATTTCGTTGAATTGCACAGATTTCGGCGTTGTGGATTTTGTAGATGTGTTTTTATGGTTTAGGTGCAGAATGCCCAATTCTCAAAATGGTAACTGAGTCTTTAATGGACCAATTCTCATAATGGCTAATTCTCAAAATGCCTAATTCTATAAATACCTAATTCGCGAAATGGCCAATTATTGGGGAAAATAATAAAACGAGAATTTCATCGTTAATAATTTAAGTATTGTCTATAAAAACTACAAATCAAATAAATCAAGAACAAAAGCATGTAGGTACACATAAAAAAACTGTCACAAATTGTTCATATGTAGGTAATACGTTCTCAATTTTTTTGTTACACGCCCTGCACTCACATAAATGCATTATTGTCTTTAGAGACAATAATGAATTTGTGAATTAGTACCAATTCACAAATGCATTATAATTAGTGAAACCAGGAAGGGGTGTGGTCTGTCACTAGCTGCACGAACGCAGAAATATTTTCTTAACTGAGCATGCTTAACTTTTGCCCATTGTACATGACACTAAACGTGCGACAATCTAAGAAGCCCGATTTGACAAAATATTTTGTATAGTGACAAGAAAAAAAAATCGGTTGCTTTAATAACCGATTCTTGAGACATATCGATTTATCATACTTAGAGTTTGATATCGACAATTTACCTACATTGCTTAAAACTGATTCTCGAGGCATATCTTTTTATTACACGTCATCATCATGATCACGACGTGTAAATAAATAAATTCACTTTTGTAAAAAAAAAATCACTTTCGTCACTTCGGATGATCCAGAAAATTTATATATCATCAGTTGAACTGTCTTCGTCGGTTACCATTATAATAAATTCATTTTCCATCATATTGTCAAAATGTACATCTCTTCTAAAGTCTTCCGTTATAATTTTCTTTCGATCGATTTTGTTTTTATATCTTTAAACATTTAATAACACAGTAATTATTCTTTTTTCTCTTTTCTTAATGTAATGTTTGTAAAAGTACATATCGATTTTTCAGTATATCGATTTTATTCGGTCAAAAAACGACTTAAAACGGTCACAACACTACAGCAACGAACCCAAAGACATGATATTGTAATAACTTTCTGTCGGAATATGAATCAACCATTAATTCGTATTTTTGACTGCGTTTTTCCAATATAAAGTGAAACTTGGTGCTTACGAATGATACTCATTGATATAGTGTATGGATAACATAGTAATTTATTAGGATAATTAATTAAATATTTCCATTTCTTACGTAGACATTCATACAAAGTTATCGCGGCTTGTATAATGAGAAACATCAAATCGGGCTTCTTAGATTGTCGTCGGTATAGGTGCAAAACATTTTTATTTAAGAGTTTCTAATGGGCTGCGGCAGAGTAAAACCTCATTATCATCAGAAGTACAAATTAATACAAATTGTTTAGAAGTCGCGAAAAGTAGAAAAACTAGGTCAACGCACACTTAAAAGCACGAAGGATCAGGCAGCCTGCTCAGCATCGCCTGAACTAGAGCCCTTCAAGATTCTTTCTATGGAACTCCAACGATAACCCGGCTTGGTGTTAGCAAGTAAACCAGTTTACGTCGGAGCGTCGCCATATCCACCCTGCCGCAAGCGGGGCGTCTCAGCCAGCCGCAAGTGCAAGCGCGGCGTCGCGGGCCAAAAAAATATTTTACAATAATGCATTTGTGTGCAGGGCGTGTAACAAAAAATTTGAGAACGTAATATCTACATAGGGACAATTTGTGACAGTTGTTTTATGTGTACCTACTTGCTTTTATTTGATTTGTAGTTTTTATAGACAATACTTAAATTATTAACGATGAAATTCTCGTTTTATTATTTTCCCCAATAATTGGCCATTTTGCGAATTAGGTATTTATAGAATTAGGCATTTTGAGAATTGGCCATTATGAGAATTGGTCCATTAAAGACTCAGTTGCCATTTTGAGAATTGGGCATTCTGCGCCTAAACCGTTTTTATGTCTGGACTGCGTACTGTACTTTTCTTCTGAAAGGAATCTCTTAAGTAAAAACATGGCGCCGATTTTAATTTTAACCGAAAGTCGGCAACGGTTTACACTAAAATTCAAAACTGCAAATCAGAAAAAACTAATTTACAAATTCCCTCTTTTCAGAGCGATATGTACAGCCTCGGAATCATCCTCCTAGAGATGGTGGAACCGTTCAGCACTGACATGGAACGAGTGAAGACCATCACAGACCTTCGCAAAGGCCAGATCCCTGCCCATTTGACTGCCAACTACCCTAAAATAGCCCATATCATAGGCAAGCTGGTACAAAGGCGACCTGCAAAGAGGTTGGATACAAACCAGCTTTTGGAAGAGTTGAAGAATCTGTCGGAAAATAAGGATGATATTATTACGTCTTTGAGGGAAGAACTGGCTGCAAAAGATGATGAGATTGCCAAGTTAAAAATTATGTTGGCGAAATTCAACTATAAGTCTTAGTTAATACAGTGCCACAAGGATCTTTTGACACGTTAATGACGTAAACAGGGGAGGCGTTGTTGGTAGACATTTGCGCAATTGTTTTGTAAAATGTAGTGAACAAACAAGATGGCGGCGTTAGTTCCTATTTTGGCCACGCGCCGAAAGATCCTTTTAAAATTATTAGTGATTCGAAAATATGGTCGAACAGTGGATAGTGTGCATGAGAAGTAGACCTTTTTGCATCTTTACTTGCAAAGAAATGGTTTGCGAAAGTGTACTTAAAATAAGTGCGGTTTTGTGTGTGATATATTTAATAATATAGTATTACGGCTTGATTTTATTTTTGTTTTATTTTCGAAAGTATTGGAACCGTTTTGAGTAATTTTTTGTAAAGGTTCTCGACTAATCAGCAAAAACTCATCTAATTAATCAAAAAACTTTATTTACAAAATCTATACTCAATACTCAATACTCAATACTTTATTGCATTCCATAATGTGAGATAAAACAGTTGGTATGTTAGACATTGTATCAATCATGGACCCTGTCGGGCACAGCAAAGTTAATTAAATGATAATAGGAGAGAGGATGAAGGCGCTTTTTGTTTAGAAGAATTAAATGAAAATATATTACTTTAAAATGTTATGTAGCTTCTTTGGTATTTATATTTTGTATCATAATTATATTTAATTGCGTAATTATAATCCTATTTGTATGAGTCTATGTGTATGAGTCTTAATATTTGGGTTTAATTTATTGCATGATTATACTAAAATTATAAAAATATTCAAATTATTAGTGTGTCTTTATTATTGAAATGAGATTTAATTAGTTATTTATTATAATTAATTTAAATTTATAGTATTTACGCGTTTTTAAAATAAGTTAATTTATTAATTTTAATTGAAAATTAAAAGGAAATGTCGGTATTATGTCAAAATGTT
This sequence comes from Agrochola lota, assembly GCA_947364205.1. Taxonomy (NCBI): domain Eukaryota; kingdom Metazoa; phylum Arthropoda; class Insecta; order Lepidoptera; family Noctuidae; genus Agrochola; species Agrochola lota. The sequence goes on along the minus strand of OX376225.1, from coordinate 2,605,748 downwards.
TTTATTGTTGTTGAAATTTATCGTCAAAGTATTCGTCAATAGTGTAGTAGCTTTTAATTATTAGGAATTGTTTCAATTTATTGATAAATATATTATTGTTATTAGTATTTTTAATGTATTCTGGTAACTTATTGTATACTTTAATAGACATAACAAATGCACTGGAAGAATGCATTTTTAATCGTGAAGTGGGTATGTTAAGTCTATTTTCATGTCTGAGTGATATTTTAGTTTGAATATCACCTCTTTTAGTATAGAATTGAGGATATTTTCGTACAAATTTACAAATATAAAATCTAACACGCATATATAAATTATTATCTTAATCTAACGTTATTTACAGTCTTAAAATTATTTTATGTTATTGTGACGCTGTCGTGCATATCGTGGCGTGGTCGGGGGACGACTGACGTGTGCTGAGCTTCATTGAAGCTAATTGGTGGGATGCGCAGGCGCACGCTACAGGACTGCGTCCACCGCGTGGATCACACCATTTGTCGCGGGGATGTTGTGCGTTATCACTTGTGCGTTGTTTACTTTGATGCGACCTGTAAATAATGAAATTTCGAATGAAAAATTGTTGTGGATTTCATAGTATCATGAGTTGCTTAATTAAAATTAATAGTATTGAGCTCAAATTGCATCGCTATTTTGTCCGATACCCTACCCAAATTTTCAGTTTTTTACACTACTATGGAAAAGGAAGGGATATGAGTTTAACAGACTTTCAAGCGCTGCTCGTTCAAGTAAAAGAACGATCAAAACAATTCATAGATTATTATTTGAAGAGATCTGTAACTGTTAATTACTGTGTAATGTTAGATAGATAGACACATAACGACTTTAGTCAACTTCGACTTGCTGCCGATTCCAAAATCTCAAGTCCACACGCAGATTTTTTCAAACAAAAATAATGCAAAAAAAAACATGTCTTAAAAAGTCAACTCACCAGCATTCTTCTGCAGTGTCAACGGCTTAGCGTCCTCCATGGAGTTCCGTAGCTGGTAGTACCTCATACCAGCACTGTACAACGTGCCTGGTAGCACATGCCTGGCTACCAGAGCCCGGGCGCCTGCCTTCTCGGCGTACCGCGTGAGCTCGGCCGGTGTGAGGCGCGCGAAAGCTGCGTCCGTTGGCGCGAATACTGTGTAGGTTTTGCTTTCTGGAATAAAAAGAGGTTTATGTGATACATAAAAATTCGGTACTTATCGCAAACTTTGGAAGACAAAAAAGAGAATATTCTTTCGCAATTTATAGAATAGGCCAGTAGTATTACAATATATTTATTTTGGTCATTATGAAATTATGATCCTCCTAGCAGCCTTTATCGAAATTTTATTTGGGGCGCTATGGGAGAAAAATCATGCTTGTTTTTATAAATAAATAAATAAAATAATAATAATTAATAAATCATTTATTTGCATAAAAATATAATGGTGTTAAAATATAACTATATTGGCACAAACATGTTTAGCTAATGACGGTATTTGAAAATGTTACAACGTATATATTTTTTTTTATCTACTCTCATTCACGATCACGACTTGTACGACTTTATCTTAAATGATCTAGAATTTAATGTTTTGAACTGACATGGTATCTTTTGTTTTGATGTAACTTCATCAGAAATAAAATACTGAATTTGTCAGGTTTTCATTACTTTTCGATAATTTTTAAACTCATTTTTTTTTTCTTTTTTTTCTATAGTACTTAAATATGGAGTTACACTAGAATTTAATTTTGTTTAATTTTACCAACATGCTTATTATGCTCACGAACATCACTCAAAGTGCTTCAAACTCAAACAGTAAATATGAACTGACCTGCAAGTGTCTCCGCGAAGCCACTGGCGTGTATTGCCTTGAGGAAGGTAGTGAACCGCCTGTCCCGGTCAGCCTGTAGTGTTTGCACCAGATCACCCACTGGTAGAGGGAACATCACGCGGTCTACGGCGTGCGCTATGCCCTGGAGGAAAATATTTAAAAGTACAAACGAACTTTAGAAAGTTACTTTGTAACGTAAATAGAGCCTTAAAGTCATAAGAGTATGGTAGTTATTTCGTAGACTAAGCATATGCCTTCTCTCGCAATTATAAGACATTCATTACAGAAACATTGCCATTCGTTTTCGACAGGCGCAATTACTAAAACAATCTTGCTCATTTTCTGTAAGCAGGGGCTGCAAGTAATTTTTTTTGGTTACGCTTAAGTAAAGGCGAGTAACATAGAATAATTGGTTGTGATTTTACCTGTGGTATATGAATATCCTTCTTGTCATCCATCACCCTGGCTCCGTTGATGGTGGTCACTCTTACTTCATTCCACTCCACATCATGCATGTCATACTGGTTGACCCTCAACTGCGTACCGGCTAGAGAGACGCCCGTCATCTCGTCCTGCAGGGATCCGATGTCGAAGGCGCCGGGGATCACGTGGTGGAGAAGTAACTGGAAGTGTCGAGGTTACGGTTAAGTTTTGAAGACAATCATCAAAACGGTAAGTGCCTGGCAGTTTTGATTTTGTATATTTTCCTCATATTCACTGTATTAGTGAATTGTTAACAAGGGGTAGAAATTTTTATTCAATTAAGGAACAATTTCGTAGCCGACCGCAGGTGGCATGACTGGTTTCTATGTTTCTATGAATTGCTATGAACTACCGCCGCCGCCGAAAGAATGTATTCCTGACACATGACAAAATTATACAAAATAAAACGTGTTTTACGAATAAATAAACTTTATTTGTTCCTTATCCAGAGTTTAGTCTAGGCCAGAGTTTAGTCGGAACCAAGGAGCTTTTGTAATCTTTCACAAGAAGGCTCAAAGAATCTGGACTCGCATATAGGAATTCATGCAGTGTAAGAATAAGCTTAATACTTACTCCACTAAGCAGTCTTGGGTTGTCACGGAACTTTTCCTCAGCCTTATCGGGACCTCCGAGCTGTACGAGCAGAGTTCTAAACGCTTTGTCAGTTGGGACGAAGATGGTGTACGGACCCGTCTCATTCAGGATCGTGTCCAACCCTGACTGGCGCAAGTACTTCGCCGTCGCAAACAGACCATTCTCTTTCAAGATGTCCACCAAACCCGCGTTACCTGATGGGGACGCTTGCCTTGCTTCATTCAACTGAAGTGAAGGCGCACTTGTAACTGTAGGAGCAATCGTACTGGAACCAATCACAACCAAGTCTCTCTCAGAGGATCGGAAGGGAGTAGTGTTTATGATCGTCGAATGGGTCGAACTGGGGAAAGTGATTCTTGGACTTTGGCTGATACTGTTCCTACTTGACGTGTACTCAAAGGCAGGGGTACTGGACTTCGTGTTATATCGCTCTGTGCTTGACACTGTGATAGTGGACGGGAAGTGTGTCTGAGTTTGGGCTGTGCTCCTAGAAGACTGGACGGACGGCTGGAAATGTGGCGTCGGTGTTGTATGGGTTATGGGGACGGTGTGGCCAGTGGATCCGTGGTTAGAGGTGCTGACGAATGTCGAGTAACTTGATGGATGGTGGGAGGATGCTGCGACATAATCCGTTGTCTCCGTTATTGGGCTGGCAGTGGTTGAGCTGTAGATAGAGTTCGAGATCTTCGTCTGTCCAGGCAGCTGGATCTCACCGTTCTTTATTTTCTTAAGAATATTCTCGACTTCCGGACCTTCCTCAGTTTGTTGGCCATTAGCTTTCACACCCTTCACTTTGAAGGATCCATCTTCTTGTTCCTCTAGAAATACGAATGTAACTTTCTTTTTATTTTGCAGTTCATTCGGTGCCTTAACTTCTTCGAGTTTACCGTTATCTGCCTGTTTGATAAGCTCGAAGTTTGCACCAGGTGGTAGAATTCCCTTCGTCAGATCTTCTATTGAAACTCGGCTTTCCTTTTGCGATTCAATCTGAGCAGCTGCCATAATTTGAGCCAAGTTAGAACTGTCAGCGGTGATCGCGCCTTGGGGTATCAGATTAGGATTTGTTGTCCTAATAACTTCGTATTTCTGTCCATTGAGTGAAATCTCCCGAGATGAGAAATTCTTTTCGGAAAAATCTGCAGGGTTTTCAGCGAGAGCTACTTTCAGCTGCTTCAAAATGTCTGGTTTCTTCAATAACTCAGCACTCTTCGCTCTCAGGCTGTCGTCGAATCCTTTAGTATCGCTTTCTTCTAAGAGATTCTTGATTTCGTTGTAGAGTTTTGCCTTATTTCTGTCTTGTGGGGGATTCCTAGGTTTTGGTTTAGGACGAGGTCTGTACCTAGGGGTCGGAGGCGGTGGTGGGGGTGGGGTTGTCGTGGTCGTTGTCGTAGTTGTGGTAGTAGTAGTTGTAGGATGGTCTCTTTCGTACAATTCGACAGCTTTTTTGAATAAATCGGTCTCATGCGGCAGAATGGGTCGCCGCCTTTCACTATTCCTAAAATAGTCTTCATAGTTTTCTGTCGTCGAGAAACTAGGAACTGATTTCGTTGCCTGCTTTTTCACAAACTCATCGTGCAACTTTTCCACTTTCTCTTGTTGCTTCTGCTGCTGTTTCTGTACAAACTCCTGGTGCTTCTGAATGATTCTTGCCCTTTCCTGTAACTCCTTTAGTTTTTCCAAGTTCTCCTTAGACTGTTGTTCTAGGATGTCTTGTATTTGGGATGCTTGTCCATTGGAGAATACGGGTTGCTGACCTAGATTCGACTGGAATGGGAGTTGTGCATTGTTCTGTATGTTCTGATTCTGGTTGTAATTCTGAGGACCTAGGTTTGGTGCGGGCTGAATAGTAATGGGATTCGGCTGGCTGAAGATAGGTTGATTGATAGGCTGGTTATGTGACGTCGAAATAGTGGGGAGGAAGGCTTGCTGCGTAGGCCTCTGTTGGTTAATGTTAACCGTAGCGGGAATACTTGGCTGGAAGGTGGGATTCTGCTGCAAGTGTCCATTCTGGAAGGTTGGTAACGTAGGAATGGGCTGTTGCAGGATATTCTGGGATTGTTGCGGGATCTGCCTTAGGCTTTGTTGCTGCTGATAGCTATTTTGTTGCTGCAACAATGGTGGATTGCTCGCCTGGGGATTAAATTGGAAGTTGTTGTTGGGAATATTCGGGATATGGTTGTTGAACTGCGGCACGTAGGATTGTTGCTGTTGCTGTGGTAGTTGCTGCTGTTGCAGTTGGTGCTGTTGCTGCGGTTGTTGCTGTTGTTGTTGTTGAGGGAATATGGATTGTTGGAACTGGACGGTGGGTGAAGTGGGATTTGTGATTATTCCTTGTTGTGGTTGAAAACCTTGTAGGGGAGAGTTCAGACCAAATCTTGTCTGATGCTCGGTGAACCCGGGGTGCGGTAGTGAGGCCTGTCTTCGTCTATCGAAGTCATTCTCTACCTGGAAATAAAGATAAGGAAATCGTTAATTTTGTTATAATAAGTATTTTTATAGAACGTGAAGATGGCATGGAAGTATGTAACAGCAAATTAAAAATTGTTTCCTCAAACTAATTAACGATCTGACATTCTTTCCAAAAGAATTTAATTCCGACAATTAAGACTAAAAAAAATATTACAAGAAACAACATTATTTAACTATGAATTCGATTGTCTATTGTTACTATCAAAAATAAAATAAAAAACATAATTGACAATATTGCATCACGACATAGATAACTAAAAACTAAAAAGACGGAAGTGGCATTACGAAATCATCAGTTTCATATTTATTTAACGCGTTTTCAATTGAAATCTTTATTTTTATTACCGAAGCTATTTAATGCTAATAGCATGTCAAAAACACTAGGTTGTGAACCAAAGATTTGCTCAGCTCTTAGTTACAAAACTGGTGTGAATTGTTGCATAAATTATGTCATATTGTGCAGAATGCAAGTTGTTTCAAAATTGAATAGCTACGATAAACGGGTAGTCTCTAAATGGCTGAAGTCGTGAGAATTCGTTACGTAAAGACCTGTGAAATGGAAGATAAATTCTAGTCTTTTGGTCCAGGATGTTGGTGACAAAATATATCTAATTTATTGTTGTTACGGTGTTATTGCATAAACTGCGCTTAGATATTCAGACGATTTAGAAATAACTACAACGTTAAATGGGAATAAGTATTGGACAAAGATGAAAAAAAGGTCCTAAGTCTAGTTTTATAACCTGACTCCGTTAAAGAGGCTTATCCTACAATGTTCTGTTTCGAACAATAGGTACGAAAATGTTAGAAACTGAATGCAACACCAGAAAATACGCAAACTTGCAACTTTATTATTATGATCGAGTTATATTTTTTAAAGTTTGCTTCATACTCATTTTACAGTCTATCTTAATTAAATTCTGAACAGACAGCCAGACAATTGCATCATAAAATGACACCTACTTTCAACAATTTACACTGTCTAACAAGTAAATGGATATTAATACTAATATTTAGTAGAAGTTGGCTAAATGGCGCGTTAACTCGCAAACGCAGAGAGTGCGCAAGAATGCACTTTCTTGTGACTGATGCGTCACGGACAGACGAATCTAGTGCGAGATGCGACGCCAAGTATGATCTATGTTGTCTATTGCATTGTTGTGAAGGAAACTTTTGAGCGGGAAATGTGACGCTCACTGTCAATTTTGGCGGTAAAAGACACTGGTTGAAAAGTACCGCGTACGACTGGCAACGTGTCAACGGACGGGATTTAGCCGCCAAAATGGGCGAGGAAACAGCCTTTTGACACGGAGTTTCCTGCAAAATATTTGACCTTTGACCGAGTGGTGGATTAAAAAACGTATGTACTTCAAATTGCTTCACATAACGTGGACCGTGACTACAGCTTCCACCCATTACATAAGGCTAAACCGTTTCCATAATATTATCAAATCACCATACTAATATGTTAAAAACACCATTAGCGTGAATATTAAAAAGCATTTAAAGAAAGTAGCCAGTCCGCTTGAATGCCGGGCTCAGTAAACAATTCAGATGGCAGGAGAAAATGATTATATAACAGTGAATAATGCATGCTCACGATCTGCTTTAGAGTCAACAAACTTTGCTTGAATTGCTTTTCTATGTCATTTTCGTTGACTATTTTAAGTTCAGGATGGTAGAAGGCAAGTTCAGGATGGTCAATGGCAAGAGAAAATCACATCTAAGAAGTAAAAAAACAGAACAAACTAATTGATGAGGATATTGGGATATTCCATTTATTTAATTGCCTACTTTATAATTAAATTTTTCTCCGTGTCTCGGAAAGAACGTTACGCCGTTGGTCCCGCCTGTCATCCACGACGAAAGATCCACGATCTTTGACAGTCGTTATGGGTCGTCAGAAGCCCAAAAGTCTGACAACTATTCTTACCAACAGGATCGTATTACCGAGTTACTGGGATGTGGAGGCCAGATAGGCAGACGCTTCATGTAAAATACAGCTGCATCCGGTTAGACTGGAAGCCGACTCGAACATAGTTGGAAAAAAGGCTAAGGTATATGTACCTACATACTTACTTTAATTTTCTAATGTGATTATTCTGTGTTTGGAGGCCTAAGGGTAAAAACCAATGTCAGTGCAATCATTGTTGTGGAATATTGATAGGTACCTACTGCTGAGAGCTCTTGAACCCGGTAAAGGTGGGCTGATCGCGTTAGTTTCATTGGTCAAATTCGTCCTAAGTCCAGCAGTGGACGTCTTTCGGCTGAACTCAGGATGAAGATAGAATTTTGACATTTCCCCAATATTTTTTCTTCTTTTTTTTATTTTCAGCCTGAGCGATCTCATGAATTCATTGTCATTTAAAAAACACCTAAATAAATATAAAAGATACAGTAAGTTTTCTAATATCCGGCAGAAAACGTAAAGTTTAAAAAGTACAAAAAATATACTTATACAATACATAGTACCTAACTACACTACCTACCACTTATGTTGTAATATTTCTCTAAGAAGATTTGCAACAAAAACATGAATATTTATTTATTAAGATAATAATAAAAAATATGAATATTTATAAGTATTTCACACACTGACACTTGAACAGTGAGTGTGCAAAATAATATATTTAAGTAATTAAATAAATTATAGGCATAACTGCTTCCTTTTAACTTGAAAAAAAAACTTACTTGCTAAACCTACGGTCTAAGCTCTAGGTAGGTAATCTCAAAATAAAAATCCAAAAAAAATAATGATAATACCAGTCTATTATTATCCCACTGTAGGGCAAAGGCCTCTTCTCAAACCGAGAAGGCACGAGCATTGATCACCACGCTTGCTCAAGACGGGTTGGCAATAGCAGATTTATTAACACCTATCTGCGCCCCGCGGTTTCACCCGCATAAGTCTCGATCACGTGAGAATATCGGGATAAAAAGTATTCTATGTCCTAACCCAGGTCATAGTCTACCCATGTGCCAAATTTCATCCAAATCCGTTCAGCCGTTTTAGCGTGAAAGCTTAACAAAGAAATAAACAAACTCACTTTCGCATTTATAATATTAATTATGATTAGGATAAGTCCAGTCCAGAATTAAAAATCTACGACCACTACTAAATTGGTATGAATTTATAACCTACTGTAATAAAATACTTAGTTTGAGTGATGAAAATATATAACTTTAAGTATAAAAGGATACAAGACGTATTTGTTGAAGTAAGTAAACACACACCTAAGCAAATAAAACAATAATTTTCAAGACGCCAGTCTAGTAAATAAGATGATCCAAAAAAAAGAAGTACTAGAATGTAAATCACGCTAGGTACTCAATCATCTCACCTAGATCATCGACCTGCGCAGACGCACGCAGGTGTGAACGCGACGCGACGTCACTGCGGTGAAATTACAGACGACGCTGTATTACATAGCATACGTAATTCGTTTATAATAATTCATTATTTTTAAGTAGCTATTACACTTAAGTGTCACTCACGGATTTGGGTCAACTGTGTGAGAAAGGAGTCAAGATTCAACATTTGTAATTTGTGACATAATTGGGGATGTCACAATAGTAACTATATTGCTTGATTTGTTGAACATCTGCTTTGTGCTATTTTAGAATGTTTAAACGCTCAGACCAAATAAAAAACCAAAACAGAGCGCTGTCAACAGTGAAATGAAGCCGGTTTCGTAAATATGTGTGCACTTTATATGGTGTAGTTTGATTGTAGTGTCATTGTAAATGGTTGTAAATGTGTGCGTGTGAGCGTGTATGCACAGAGCGGCGGTGTAGTCTTGGCATGCTTCACTGTATTGTTCGCAGCGCTGTCTTGGTTTTTTATTTGGTCTGAGGTATACACGTTATAAAAGAATGCACATTATTCTTTTTATTTGGTTATAACACTGTTCCCTTTAATAGGTCCATACTTAATAGAAAGAGTCTCGGAGGTGAAGTTATTACAGTTATTTTAAACTTAAAAAAAGATTGATATATAAGTAGGTACCTAACTGTTGTTGCACGTCTATCCCTCAAAGTAACTTATCAAATAAGCTGCTTAAAAACTAAGAGGTAAGATGTAAACATTAGATACCTACACACTACTCCGGGTTGCAGGCAGTCCAAGGAAGTTATGCCATCCTTAGATAGCAGTCTATTACGCCCAGACAGGGAAGGCCTGCGCCTGGTGGCGGCGACCACCACGGGATACTGTTCGCTAAACAAGCATTTCCACACAATAGGCATAACGGACAGTCCTCTGTGCAGAGCATGCATGGAGGCTGAGGAAATCGATACGCATGCGCTCTTTAAATGCACAGGCGTCACTCAAATTAGAACACAAACCCTCGGTTCACCGAGATCTTTTGTAGATGTTCTAGACAGACTACAATCCGGCCGTTGAGAGAATGCGCTCCTGACACCTGTCAGTTGAACAATTTCTAGTAGTAGTTAAAACACAATATTCGTTAGTATGAAACTGACAGGTGTCAAGAACCCATTCTGTCACCGGCCGGACTGTAGGAGACCTAAATTTATTTCTGGAGGGAGGTGGGCTGTTTGGAATAACTAGCGACGGCGACGGCTGCCATGGAGCACGTATAACGGTCCATTTGAAGTCTAAGTGCGGAAACAGATCCCAGTAACATAGAGAATATAAAAACATTAGATAAGTTACATACAACAACACTATTTGGTCACGCTCTACTTATTGTCTTTCAAACAAAAAATATAGGTATCCAAGCCTCAATTCAAATACACAATGGTCCATTTAGGACAAGCTTCAGCAATCTTCGAATAGAAATTAATAGGCTTAGAAAGTTTACAAGATCTAAAATATGGCAAGGGCATAGTTGCATCAGAAAGTTGCCAAACTTCGCAAATAGCTGTCAAATACTTCACTGTTTAAAAAAAAAACGCACAAGGAGGGTTCCGTATCACCGTACAATATTCAATAATATCGAGCTAAAAACGCCAAAAAAAACACGTTTCTTGTATGGTAATATTTATGTCAATCTGCCTGGCCTTTTCAAACTATGTTGGGGTCAGCTACCAGTCCAACTGAATGCAGCTGAATACCAGTATTTAACGTGGAGCGAAAACCTTTCTGACATCCACAACCCCAGTTACTGGGTAACACGATACCCCTTGGGCTGTCAGACTTTTCAGCTTTTCCAAGCAATATCCTTCAAAACTCTCGAATTGTGATTGAAAGTGTGTACGGTGCTGATTCTAATTTCAGCATTAAGAGCGTTTATTCTGAAGGTGGGCAACGTTGCAAATAGATGTCAAATATTTCACTGTTTTGATTAATTTGGCAATATTACTGAATACAAATAAGAAATGTGGCGAACTAGCGAATTAGAATATTGATTATGAAATGCAATAATTAATATCGTAACACCGAATGTTTAGTTTAAGATGTAAAAAAACTATTTGGAATCTTTCCAAATGCGTTTTTACACCTAAAATGGGTACAACATCAAATTCAATGCTATAATTGCAATTCATTATTATTATTCTAGTTCGCTAGTTAGCCACATTTCTTATTTCTATTAAGTAATATTTCTATAAGAATCAAAACAGGTAAATATTTGACAGTTATTTGCGACGTTGCCAACTTTTAGGATAAACCCTCTTAACAATATCAAAATCTGACTTCATGCAAAAGAACCTCAGTAGGTACCTAATACTTAGATTTCGCTATCAAATAAATATACGTAGCCTGAAACATTGAACTACCCACCTCTTTCGTCGCGTTTATGGACCTGCGCAATCCGCGCCATTTTTGAATGAATGAATGAATGAATGAATGATATCTTTATTTGCTAGAATATAGGTTAGGTGTCTCCCTATTATGTAGGTAGGTACAAGGTGGTGGGAATTAATTCGACAACACAATTTCGTTCGTTTCGTTTTCAAATTCTCGTTTGCCGGCCATTGAGGTTCTGTAAACTAAAGCAGACACCGCGAACACAATTTTTGCGCAACCTGTTGTTGTCCGGGACAGCAAATCTACTACCTGAATACGAATACACCGCTGTTGTTACATTTACATCCGCGGGACACTTCATTAGTTTGTAATAACTGCTCTAGTTTACATTGAACCTCGATGTTGCCGGCTATTGTATCCTCCTGCCACATGTGCTCGATGTTACATGACAAGTCATACGTGAGCGAAAAGTATGCGCGAGTGACTAGGTATGACAATGAACGACTTTTAATATATCTCATCTGTAATGCCGTGTAGATATGCGACTGTGATGTATATGGACTGGATTACACAACTTTCGACCATAAATTACGTCTATGCAGACACACAATATAACTGTCATCTTTGTCTTCTTTACATTGAGTGTTGACAGTTGTGAATTGAATGTCGAAGCCAATTTGAGACAGTGATAATTCGACGATAAATTGTGTGATCTATTTCTAGTGTATCTATTTTTATTAGCTATGTAAACACTAGATAGCGAATGCACATCAGCAGTGAGGTGGCTGTCACTAATGTCAACTGTCAGTTCTCCACGAATAGCGGGAAACAGTGAAAAGTGAGGCGGTGCCTGCACGGGAGGATTGGTGTGATAATGAGCCAGTGTAGTGATATAATCAACATAAATACGGGATGAACAGGATTCTACACCATTGAATTATTGATTTATGTAACATTTGTTAGGTAGGTAGGTACCTACAGATATCAACCACGGTGTAAATATCATAAATAACGAAATATAAAGCCAAGTTGTGAGCGTTTTGAAATTGGTAAAGCAGAGATTCAACGTTTGCGTGAATCGTGTCTTTCTCTGCAACGTTTTGCTGTTGTGAACTCGTGACCCATGATGGTAAGAGAACAAGGCTCTGGTTTGATTTAAAATAACAAAAGCAGCCGGTAAATGACAGCCGAAAGTCTATTATTAGGCAATGAAAACGAGCGATTCTGCCTAAACTGTCACTTAAGTCAAACCGAAACGTGTTTTATTTTCAAATCACACTTTCTTAATTGTTTCGAATTGGCACTAAAATACATCTAGATAGTTCGCAAGCGAGTGAGGTGTTGCATTAGTAAAACTGGTTGACGGAAAGTCGGCTTTCTTCCATTTTGTGGAAACTACGAACGCACTATCATTGTTATTCATATGGTACACTGAAGTACACGACTTTGTCATCGTGAAAACGTAAAGTTTAATTTTTAATGAAGTGAAAGTTGAAGTTTTGACAGGACTCATGTAATGAATGATGAATTGTATGTATTGTAATCTGTGGTCCTACTTATGTTGCATAGCATAAGTCGTGAGTTTTGTAAAATTAAAATTGTTAAAAGTCGTGAAGAGGTTATTGTTTAAAATCTGCAGTAATTGCAGCATATTTCCCAACCAACCAGCTAAAATAATAAATTAAATTAAATTTAATAGCCTTTTCAAAAATAAAACTTGATTTAGTTTTAATTAGATTTGTATAACGGCATCGCTTTGCTAAGTTTAATTGACTTTATAGCCAGTCTCTCTTTCTAGCTTCCATTTATTAGACCATTGATACCAAATATATGTATTTAGAGTAGATACGGTAGTTCAGGATACACACACACACAAGAACACAACGTGGGTACTAACCAATTAATTTATTTATTGCAAAGTAAACAAAGTGCATTTCAAATTAAAAACTCATTTGTGCCAGTTACCCAATTCAATAATCGTCCCAATTTCAACAAGGCACACGACAAAAACCGTTCTTCCTATTCCAACCGATTAAAAAACCAGCCGCGTCTCTATGTTACACGCGACTACATAATTTATGTAATTACGCAGAATGTCGGCGACCTAACACAATAGTACGAAACAGAAAGCTCCGGGGAACTTGTTCGTAGTGAAAGTGACGTGTTCGTGAGATATTCGTGACTATTAATACGAATATTTGCGAAACTAATCGAGAAGTGCTAACGAAGTAAGCAGTTGATTGGTTTTATACACCATTTTTATACCCACGCGAGAAAATTAGATAAGAATTTTAATAATTTGCAATACGATCAAATAAATTAGGTACCTGCATTGTCTAGGCTCAGAAATAAAGTTATGTTTAGTTAGCTAATAAAAATAAAAAAAACAAGACGTCCATGACAGATGACATAAGCGTATTCCCGCCAGAACTAAAACAATTTTAATTTATTGAACTAATACATCTTATGTGTACGTAACGCTAATTACAACGAAAGCAGTAAGTATAATAACTATATTATTCTTTAAGATGTTGATTAATTAACAACGTTGAGAATAAAGAAACAAGATTTATATTCAAGAAATCGAGAATCGATGTGAATGTTCGAATAATTGATGTAACACCACTATCGTAATGCACTTCTATGGATGTGCACATTTGTAATTGGAATACTTATTCGTATCATTCGGTTTATGGTAAATGCAAAGCAAATGGCGCGAATCGCGACGCGACGCAACATCGAGTGTAAAATTGCGTAAATTCAGAGATCGCAGAAATTCGCAGATGGTATCAGAGCACACCCGATTCCACTATGTTACGCAAACGAACTATCCCTGTCGTAACTCTTAAGACATTTCCTTTAGGCTCATTAATTTAATCAACGTCGAAGAAATTGCCTAGATTTCACATGTGGATGTTGCATTTGCATAAAGATCGACCGATCTGTTTTAGATTTCATAACGTGCATGACGAAATTAGAATGTTAAGTAAATAATGACAATACTTACATAACATCACGCCTTTAACGCGAAGGGTATCAGTACAGTACACTCACATTTCGGCAGTTATGTTGGAGTCCCATAAAATAGGGGTCGTCGTATTACAGGACCCGGTTGATGACAATAGGCGCGACCAAACCCAATAACTCTCGGACCCAGGACCTCAGCAGTATTTAGCGTTTGCGACTAATACACCAGCGCAACCGAAACAGTCGACAATGTTTAATTCCTAAATACTAAAGTGCATTTAAAACGTGTGACCTTTCAATACTGAAAACCATTGAGATAAAAACAATGAAAAGCGATAACTCTAGTCTAAATCAACTAGGTACGTAACGAACCCAATAAGCTCAAAAGAAAATAAAAAAATTAAAAGGTACCTATGTTACAATAATAATTGAAATAAACCCAAATTATATCTTAACTACTGTGGGAACTTCCAAATAACTAGCTAGATACATACCTAAATAAACAAAATCCCCTTTATTTATAAACATTGTTATAGACAAGTAATGACAAATAATTTTTTGACGTTTAAACATCTCTTCTTTATGTTACTTTTTAAATAAACCCCAGTCCCATAAACTTTAGAACACTGATTTCCAAGTAAAATAGGTAGAAAAAGCTAGTTAGCTACATTGACGTATAATGGTTAGCTATAATAGCTATCGAAGTCTTTTAAATCGAACGTTAAGACACAATCATAAATAGATAGAATTATTGTAAAATATTCTCGAAAAATATACCCAGAGGCTGTTTACCTGTTTCCTTTGCACATTTCTATTACAAAAGCTGTGGTTGTTGTTGAGTTGCAAAAGGCGCCGTTTTCGATCAGATAATCGATAATGTTCTATAATGGATTTCCGTAATTGTATTTTTTTTTGCTGATGTAAGCTGTTGTACCTACCTACGAAATTTTTAAGTACTTACCTATTAAAATTGAATGTAGCTTATTATTTATTAAATAGATAAGTAGGTACCTATTGCTGATTAAAATGATATGGCTAGAAAGGGCCCGACTGCCGAGATGACGATTATTAGAGAAGCCAGACAGAAGAAAAATACATGTTGCGTCTACCACAAATAAATTAGGATAAAGGACAGGAGAATGAATGAATTAATGTACAAAATATTTCAAACACATTGCGAATTGTTATAATTATGAAAAAATAAATATAAA
The DNA here is from genome assembly GCA_947364205.1 of Agrochola lota. Taxonomy (NCBI): domain Eukaryota; kingdom Metazoa; phylum Arthropoda; class Insecta; order Lepidoptera; family Noctuidae; genus Agrochola; species Agrochola lota. The sequence continues at coordinate 2,590,491 of OX376225.1, read as the reverse complement.
TAATAAATAAATAATGAATATGATGACACCTATTGCGCCCTTAAAAGAAGTGGAAGAGTGAATAGTTTCATGTGCAACATTTCTGTAAAAGAGTTCTTTGAGCTGGAGCAAATAGTAGGTAAGAACCTATTGTTTAAATAGAGAACAATTTATTTTTATTTTTTAACTTCTATATTTTTATTTATTATTTAATTATTTGTACCTGGCTGTTACATACATAAACCTATTCTAATACTTGAAAAAAAATAACGAGGCATGACCTGCTGAGCGTTATTGGGTTTTTCCATCTGGAATTTGTCAGTAGCAGTCCGGAGTCTGGATTTGTGCCCGGTTGATGGCAATAGGCTGGCCCCCTATTACATGGGACTTTAACATAACTGGCGAAACGTGGGTGTGCTATAGGGACACCTCTGCATAGCCCATCTGGGAAGACAGGCGTGATGTTATGTTATGATAATGAATATTTAGAAAAAAATGGTCTGTTATTATAAAGTTGTTCGTTCTTAAATCTAAGCAGTCTGCAGTCTCACAAAGTACTTAGTAATAAACTCGCATCATACGCTGCGCCCGCGCACCCAGAGGTGAAAGTAGTCACTTGACACACGCGAGATTCACGCTTGACTGTAATTAGGCTATTAATTACCAACCACATACGCACAAACTAATTAAACAATGTTTGTCAAGGAAAGCTGACATTTGTATTAGCTTCCTTATGACCTGATGACTATCGAAAGGCCGTTTATAAATTACATTTGTCATCGTTATTGTTTTTTTTTTAGTTTTCTTTTGATGCCATTTTTGTAGCTGTAAAACACTTGTCCATCGTTCAATGACCTGCAATTTCTAACATAATTAGAACTGGTTTTAACGTTGTTAAGTATTGTCCACCGCTTTTTAAATATTTAACTTTTTAACTAACGTAACTAATAATACGAAGAAAAGAAAATCAGTTTCATATTTTCACAAATCATTTTCATCATTATCCCAATTTATATGGGGTCGCGCCATATTTCTTTGTCTTCCTTATACTTCTATAGTATAGTTCGTTCTTTAATCCCAGATACTAATTTGACAGGTACAAATGTAAAAACCTAAATTGAAAAAACAAACAACAATCACTTGAAATGTCAAATTAGTCTCTGGGATTTAAAAAACGAACTTTAGTCCCTTCTCTATTAATTTTGTTTCACAAATAGAAAACGAGAGTCTCAATTAGTCTCAAACTACATCGTGCGTAGCCAAATTGACCCTTCTTCTAAACAACAGCAATAAAAGACATATAAACTACTCAAAAAGAGGACAATACCCATCATCACTGTACGATAACGCATAATTTGGGTCATTTATAATCTGTATTGCCCATAAACAACGTAATTCTACTTTCTAAACTGTTGCATCAGTATTCATTGTTTAAGTTCAAGGCATCATCATGTTTATTCATAGATCTTCACAACTTGCATGAATTACGCGGTTTATCTTGATTTAATTTGTGCCTCTTTAAGGTAATTTGTTTGTAATTTTTTTTCTTGAGAGAGAGATAAAATATAGTAACCAAGGAGTTTAGAAAAATGTGTGCGGTGCACGTGGGGATAGCGCAGTGCGTGGGTTATATCCTGTATACACCGCGCTCCCTACTAATGTTCCAGACTTTTTAGATAATAGGTGTTCGATAAAACCCTCCTTTTCTCCCCGGACAGACGGCATTCATAAGGGCCCAAAATGAGAAGAAAGTGTCCTTTCTCTCCTTTGATTTGTTATTTGTTGCAAAGATTCACATTGTCGATGTCGAGTTTGATCTAAACCTTAATACGAATCAGTAATCTAACAGCTAGGAAGATGGTAAGTTTGTCTGCTAAGAGACACGTCTTTCAAAAATATCATTTCGATTAACACAGATCCTTTGACTTTCAGTAGAAATGACTCAGATTATGCAACGATTTCACGGATATTCCAAGTTTACACCAACTGTTTATATATGGCAGCGTCTTATTCACAAACAAATTTCACAAATGTCTAGAATCACGATGAGTCGTTTTGCTAAAAATAAATATATTTTACAAGGCGTGTCACTGTTACATCACCGGTTGCACAAACTCAGGCTTCGGTGAAAGAGAGAAAGGCGACGTATCCTCTTATAGAATTTGTCCATACAGCTAATGTATTACAGAGCACGTCTCAGGTTACTGGTACTGCTTCATTCGTTCGTCTAGCTTCAGTGGCTTGCGGTAGGTAGTGGCTCTGTATTATGAATATCTTGATATTAACGAATCTCCGGTTTCTGAACGCCCTATCAAGTCTGTACTGTTAATCTACTGACAATAATCTCGTGATAGCTTTTGTGCTAGACTAGAATAAAATCCACAATCATCAAGGAATTTGATAATAGAGAGTAGACCTAAAAAGGTTTACCTCATTTATGTAGGTCCAGCTCCAATTGACATCACGCTTGACCGTCCTTCTTTAATTTAGAAACCTCGTAAAACATACTCTCCGTTTGTCATTTAACGCATACCGATGGAAGACTAGAGTTTTCGGTTAGTCAGAAACCCGAATTCTTTTTAAACTGACGTCGGCTGTCGGACTGATTATTGTATTTTCGTGAATGCCTTTTAATAAAGGCATAGTGATGATTATCAACCTTCTCGAGTTTGAATCAATAAATGATTAACTTCCACTGCTACATTCAAGAAGTTCTCACGAGATTATCTTAATACCCGTCATCAAGCATGACGACCACTTACCTTTGTGATATGTTATTATTATCTATTGTTCTACTAATCGAAGTTTAGATGTTTGTTATGCAATCAAGTTGTGACGACTCAATAGATTTGAAGTAGCACAAAGAACTTTCCAAGCAAATGGACAGGATCCTCTTGTCTGCTAATAAAAACAAACTGCTATCACCAATCAGATGTTGATGATGATGCGTTTTAATCTGTATCTAAAGCGACATTTGATTGTCTCATAAATGTATCAAGGCAGCAAAATCTTTTCAGTTACACACATGAATGTATCTGCATTTTACAGCAAAGTCGTAAGATGAAGAGAAATTGAATGCAGATGAATGATTGATTCCTAGAACGTTTAATGTAGAAGATACGATGCCCAATTGAAGGTAGTTATGAAAAAATTGTAACGACACTTATGGCACCGGGAAACTATGAATTTTAAAATCTACAGCATAGCGTCTCTTTAAATTAAGATGCTGTAAGTTCTAACGTCTGTTTGATCAACCATGAACCTAACAGAAATATTGCATAGAAAAACAACTTCATTTTCATTTCAGCATCAATCATGAATAAATCTCTGAAAATGCTGAAATTTACTTAATTTTTACACTTTTGGTTTAAAAAAGTGATCGTATTTCATCTCAATATCAAATATAATTTAAGACGCACGACTGACACGCAAACGCAACGAAATGTTTTAATAAAGAAATGTTACGCATTTTTTGCGTATCTAGTAGCTCATAAAAAAAATTCTTATCGTTTAGTGTTTTTTAATACAAGTTATAAACACACAAACAACGTCACGCCTGCAATCCGCGAAGGGATAGGCAAAGGTTAGCAAAGACATTTTCCCAAGTCGTGCAAAGTGATAGTGGGTTATTCCATCAGGAAATTCTCAGTAGCAGCCCGGAGTCTGGATTTATGCCCGGTTGATGGCAATAGGCTCGCCCGCAATTCAAATTCAAAAAATAAAAAAATCGTTTATTAGTTGTTGTGACTTGTGAGGTATGCGTATGAATGTGGATGGATATATGAAGAGAGAAAGACTCGATGGAATGAAAACCTGAGAGATCAAAAAGAATAGGCTGGAAAAGGGGTGAAACTGAGATGACGGGCTGGTATTATGAAGTTTAATAAGGCCGCGCGCACTTTGGACACGAATTTGTATCGTACGTAAACGTACGATCTTGGTCGTACAAATTGAGTGCGCACACAGAATACGATTTTCTCCGTCAAATAAGTAGTGTTCCGGTGATATCGTATTGAACGCACGAAAAATTTCAACAAGTTCGGATTGTTTTTGGACGTCGGAACTATATAAGTACGTACACGTACGTATACGTACGACTAACTCGCACTCAGTCTGCTTAGGCCTTAGACATGCTGTGCCAAAGCACAAAGCATGATCGCAAGCCTATCCGGTCGCTATGGATTGGTCACATACGGGATAACATGGAGACTTATGGAAAGCACCCTTGTCAGTGTTGTCCAATTTGTAGTTCTATAATATTTTGTGATGAGTGTGTTCGACTGTTTAATTCGCTTTACATTTTATACCCTTGGGACTAGTCCCATGAACAATAAACCAACTAATACTGTTAGTTTATTATTTATTCATGGGTGGTTTAAGGTAGGTAATTATAATTATGGTTTTATTTCACGTGAATTGGAAATATTGTAGTTATTTTTAAACTCGTCATTGTTTTTAAAATACACGTGTCAAGGTATCGTTAAAGTTTTTTTTATAACCTCCACTTATAACTTTAAATAATTGTGAGACAGAATTATGCCTTACGAGTTTTGCTACGATCCCTAATTTAAGTTCCCAGGACTTTGAAAGTTGACCCAATTTTACACAAAAGAAGAAATATTTCCTTCAATTTCCAAATTTTTAATTATTCTGAATTTACACAAACACAAATTACTTAGGTACCTGTCTGCCTCAACCGTGGTCTTTTCCTACCTATGTTTGGGTTGGCTTCTAAACTAACCGGATGCAGCTGAATACCAGTAATACCAGTATCTACTTTATGGAGCGATTGCCTATCAGACCTCCAAACAACCCAGTTACTGGGTAATACGATACCCCTTGGTAACACTGGTTGTCAGACTTTCGGGCTTCTGATACCCGTAAAGACTGTCAAAGATCTACGAAAGACAGCCGGGACCAACGGCTTAACGTGTTTTTTGCCTACCATAGTATAGCCATAATAAGTCAAACAGTAAGACAATCCCACTTTGCCGATCAGACTCAAAAGTAAGATTTCCATAAAAAATCAATCAAAAAGTTACACTGTCAGGCGAATAAAATCTCATCGTGCGTGCTTAAAAAACAAGAAAATCGTTCAAATATTTCTTCAGTTTCACGCAAGCACGTAGATTGTTTAGACGATATTCATTGAACACTATAATGATGACAAATTGAGTATCATGTCATATCGTTTCCTTTTTCCGATGTTATTTTATTTGAACACGCATTTTAGACATTTGTAATAATTATGCCGAGCATCCGCGTGTCTCAATGTATATTCCTGGTGACCTACTAAAAGATTTATTCAGTTCGTTCTTTAAATGAATGGTATTTTAATTCACACAGGACCGATTTTTCAATCGTCAACTGTTATCAGAAAAACAAATATGGCGGTTTGACGTATTTTCTATACAAAAGCTGTCAAACCACAATTTTTATGCCTCAGCCTCAGATATAACTTAGCTGAAGATTGAAAAAACGGTCCTCAAAGAACTTTCTTTACATTACTTTATTTCCACACATTCTTGTTGGTGATGCTATGCTTGCTTGCTTACCTACATGTTAAGAGAAAAATTGCGTGCATTCTGGTAGTTTTCATGCTTTGTTAGCTACCGATTTTTTTATTACGGTAATTTGTTTATTAGCATGATAGTCTCGTCCTCAGCAGGGACCGAAAACCTTAATAAATTAAGGTACAGGTACCGAAGAATTTTGGTTACTTCTACGACTAAGGTTACCGCAATCTGGGTAACCAAGAAGAAGAAATATATCACCTCATTTAGGTTATCGTTTTAATAGCGGTTACACACACACAGGCGATCCGCGCCCTTTGATTAATGACGACGGCACGTGTAAGATAGAGGTAATTTTTGTTTCGGAGCCTCAGTTCCTCTGCCTAACGCAGACTTCTTCCAAAAAATAGAAATGTTCGATAGGGCGCCCGCCCGCGTGGTCAATGCTACTAAGCAAATATTCCCGGGTATGGCTTCTGTTCCACTTACACAACACACCATATTATTCTCGAGACGGTAAAAAATTTCAGCCGGTATATGTTCCAATTTAATTCAAGATGAAAGAGATCTACGCTGAGGGCGTATCTAAGGGCTGCTGAAAACTCTCGAGGTAGTTGATCATTCATAAAGCCACTAAATTAAAACACTATGAATAGATATGAAATCACTTCAAAGCCAATCAAACCACAGAATCTAATCAGATTAAAAGTCGGAATTAGATTCGATTTCCGATTATTCACATTTACCGACACAATTACCGATTACGCGGCAAGATTTATGTTTTTATTGTAAGTCCCGGTATAATCGTTAAATCATTATGTATCTGGGATAATAAATAATCGATATAACACACGCGAATTTCGATATCTACTTTCGACGCATTCAGTAATAATTATCGCCCGCTTTCTTCCGGACCGATGCATAAGATGCGAGAAACAGGTTTTTCATACCGGATGCGGATATTTTTAATTCTCGAAAAGGAATTTAACAAAATATTTAGGATAACTTAATTTTCACATATTTTTATCATGATAAATTACAAATTACAGTATAGAGATTTGATAGTTATTAATCACTTTTTTTGTTACCAAAAAATTATTTACAGCAATTAAAATTTCGATACCTATAGGTAAATGGAAATTCGGGAATTAGGGAAATCATGTCTACTCACTCTCGGTCCGGTGATGGCGCAGACCGTGTGCGCCAACAACAAAAACTGACAAATGCTGCCCCTCATACTGCTCTCAAAACCCAGAGCGGCTGAGTACCATCACACAACACACCACTATCCTGTCAGAGCGTATGTCCTTTGCCACTGTCTGACAAAAAAATCACTGCACGACACTATGTTCCGAACTCAAATTAAAAAAAAGTTCAAAATTGAGCGGCAAACTGGCCAACGTCACAAGTAGACAGTCGGTTGTCGCTGATAGCGGATACACGCTGCGGCAGTCGGCACGGTAATAGCGCGAGCGGCGATCACCTGTCCGTTTTACCACCCCTACTCTTTACCCCCTACTCGTTTCGAAAGGATTCATCAAAGATGAGAATTAAAACAGACGGCAGCGCGGGACGTTAATTGAATTGAACGTTGCATAAATTCTGTACCTATAAACTTTTGGGTCAAATGCGTTTGTCGGCTGCAGATGATATACAAACTTTTTTATTTTGTTTGGCTTGACTCGACTTATTTCAAATTGCCTGCCACCATGTCAACAGTGTTCTGAAACTCGTCATTGCCTACTTTCAGTAATGATATTGCATCTCATATCATAATATCCTGCCTAAATGGCAAGGCCACGTAATGAATTTTTGTTAAGATCTTAACCTTTTCAAACATCCATTAGGCAACCAAAAATAAATGGCTAAACTATCAGCGACTTTAGTTAAAGTCATAAATAGACGATGGACTATGCAAAGAAAGATCATTTTGAGGAATTAAAGAAACAGAGCGTGTAGGTAATTTCAAACACAAGTTGAAAGATTCGGTCAGTCAAGCAAGACGGAAGGGTCATAGAACGCATAGATGATCCGGAAAATTAAAAGGAAGCCTTTAACTTGCACAATAAGTTGTCAAGATTTTCGTCTGTTGTCAACTGTCAAATAGTAAAATTGTCTAAGGATTCACACATTTTCGTAACCAAAGAATGGGGCCGTCTCCTTTTTATGGAAATTTCTCGCAGTCTGGTCGATACTTCACGTGACCTGACTCGTTCTTTGGCTAAAGAATTAGCACTGCCATTCAACGTGGCAACGCTGCCAGTCTTCTTGGCACGTTTCCGGATGACAGCGATGCGGACGAGTATTTCGGCGCCAAAGGGTCCTTTTCTTTTTGTATTTATCTGTATATTGGGTTAGTCTTTTAACTTGGTACTTAAGAATTTTATACTTAAACAGTAGGCAATAAAGCATCAAAATGATTAGAAGAAATTCTGTTTTACCAAGACCGTTTCTAAGACCCTTGCATACTACTTAGGCCTACTTCCAACTCCCTATAACCAAGACAATCGTCGTCCCTTAGATTGAGGAGAAGTCCTATGTTCCATTCCATCCTAAGACGACCCTCTGACCCATTTTCCAGTTCTTTGATCGACTTTTCTACCTATTTTACGTGAATCAGTTCATTCAGGTAATTCCTTTTTCTTTTGTTAATCTAGGAGATTATCTCACGCTTCACAATATGACCCATCTCTTACATACATATGGAAGCATAGCTCCGTCTTAATGCATGTGCCGGCAACTGAAGAAAGAAAAACAATATAGGCGCGACACAACACCGATAGAACAATTTCCGAGAGGTTATCATAGAAATTGTTCCACCAGAGTCGCGTCGCGCCTGTCCGCGGGAACCTTAGTTGTCAAAATTTAACACTACCGATCAAAACGCAAATTAGAACCCGGTCACGGTAAAAACCCTTGCGAGATCCATCGCAAATCTTATGGTAAAATCATTAATCAGGCGAGATATCTGCTGATGGCGAAAGAGCAGTAATGTTCCATGAACACAATGGCCCAAACGTCGTTGGGCCACAGCCTGTGTGAAAGAATGGAGCATATCTATACTAATTGGTGTTGAACGTTTTGCACCATTTAAGTTAAAGGTATTGTGTCGCAAGGCGCGCTTCGGACGCTTTGGGCCGTGTAAAAAAAAACGAGCGAGCCGTACAGTAGTCGCATGTGATGTGTAATATCTGACATCTTGACTGACAGTACTAATCATCATCATTATCATCGTCATCGTCATCGTCATCATAATCATCCTGTTTACAACCTCTTGGAAAATGGGTTTGTACGATCTGTCGGCAAACTGCAGCACCACGCGCGCTCATTGGTCAAATCAAATAGCGCGCTTCCCCGGCTTCCTGTTACACACTTCCGTCCCTTTTCACGAAATCACACCCACAGATTGCAGGAAAACGAGAGGAAAGATGTTACATATAAAAAAAGCTATCTCAAATGTCTGTGGTCAAGATTTTCGACGTCGATTGATGGTGAGGAATTGATCAAACCATTTCATTCCATATCGATCGTCGGACGTCCATCGATCGCTCTTCATATGGCCGATACATTACGTTTTGAAGCGATCAATAACGACTGGTCGACGTTAGGGCATGTAATATCGGAAGGTTTTCAATTCCGATACTGATTTCCGATATTAGATCTCAATATCGGAATTCCGATATTAATATCGGAATTTCGTTATTTCTTTAGAAATTGCACATTTTATTTATAAATTGCACAAATTCGGTATGCGGTTGGATTGAGTGTGATAATAAACATTTTTAAATCGTATTCTTTAATTTAGTTCAAACATTGGTTGTTTTGTTTTTAAGTAAGCCCACTGTATTTATGAAATCACATATTTCTCATTATTTTCCTATACTTATTACTAATTAAACTACCTTCGTATGACTAATAATATCTTCCTCAAGTATGATATTGAATTTGGCAAGGTGCTCGCGCATTATTGACAGAGCTGATGTAGCTGGCACGGACCCCGTTATTTTGACGAGTCCAAGATTCTTGAATTCAAAACCTCCAAAAGCACTGCAATGAAGGTTTATGTTCATATATCTCCTGTTTCGAAGAGAGGTCCACTCGTCAAGAGTCAGTGTAAATCTTTCTCCATTTTCCTTCATGAGCGTTATGGTTTTCACTGTTCACATTTGACTTGTTTAAGAACCATTTTCGCAATAGTATTTGGCGTTTTCGGTAAGTCGTATCCACTTTTTTTAAAGAATTACCGGAGATCTCGACTTTCAGAAAATAATCTGAAACTTGCACCATTTAAAGCGCTCATTCGAGAAACAATAGCTTCCATTGATTCTGAAGACCTGAAGTATTCAGTCATTAGTTTCCGTTTCTAGAGCTTGGTCGTCTGCTCTTGTGATGTTGTTGATGTGCTTGGAGTACGCTCCGACGGGGTTCCAACTGCAGTGATGTTTGAGTGCACATTTCGTAAATGTGTGTGCAAGCCTGTAGTAGACCCACCCGCAGTTTTTAGGTAACGCGCTGTCGCGCTTGACGCTACACAAGGATCTATAATATAGGTTTAGTTTAAAACACAAAATATAGAAAAAATTGTCCGATTTCGATATTGGATCACCCAGTATCGGAATTGTAATATCGGAACTTGTGTTCCGAGATTCCGATATTGCGATATTCCGAGATTCCGAGATTCATGCCCTAGTTGACGTCGACTAACCACAATCAAGTTACACCTTTGATAAAAAGAAATATCGTCTTTTTCTTCGACCATTTTGGCAGCTGCTATTTAATTGCGTAAACATTTTCGGTAAACGATTTAGACTAATGTGTTTAATTTTGACAGTTCAACAACATTCTTCGCGTTATTTACGTTGTTGGGCAGATTTATTTTCGAACTTATGAAGCAATGGATTAGCAATCTGTTTCAAAATGATTCAGATTGTGATTAATCGTGTATTACGCAATGAGGCTGCTAACCTCTATTGATCTTTTCATGATTCGGAGCTGTACTTTTGTAAGCAAAGCATTCAAATCTTTAAAAAATATTTTTTCGCATTATTTGACGCATTAACAACAATTCCTCTGTGTGAGTAGGTACAATGACTTGTTTGAAAAACATTTAGCCATTCAAGATTTGTCTTCTAAAAGCATAACAGCGCGTAGTACATAAACGCGTTGTAAATTAACATCAACATTTCCATCCGCAGATATCAGTGTATCTCCTCTTTATAATATTAATAATTATTAGTATATTAGTATCTTAGTATTAGTATATTAGTATATTTATATTAGTATAGAAATCATACCTACTTGAGTGCTACCAAAAGTGCCTTTACGAGTAGTAACGATTCTTAACGTCTAATACATTGCATTGCATCGTCTGCCTGGTTATGTACGTGACTGTATCCTCCAGTACTCCCGTGTTTGGAACTATTTTACGAAAAATCATCTACTTACCTAACATAATTACACAACAATAAAGTACAATAAAGTATATATAAATAAATAAATAAATAATAAATAATTTAAAATTTCGACATTTCTTTTTTATAAATAATTATGTCATGTCATTATAAAATTTAGTTCAAAAGGTCGATTTATTTTTTCGATAGTTTCAAAATTTTCGACTTTTCTAAATTTTCGCAATGCATCGTGGCGGATGTATAGATATTTTTATTTTCGTAATATATCATTGTTAGCATAACAATGGGTGCTGAAATGCTAAATGTGTAGATATAATCTAGACAGTTGATGACTGACTGAGATATCGACAGTTCTTGCGACTTGGGCAATTGTTATGGCACCTAGAACCACATTAGTTACGGGTTACCATGTTATGTAGGTTCCTATTTCTTGTGTGGGGATCTCATATGCCCCTTATGTAAATTAACAATTAACATTTTATTTCTCACTAAGTTTTCATAGGTATTTTTTAATAATGTTATTATTATCACATGGACCTTCCAATATTGTTACAATTAAGGCTAAAAGTTCAGGGTAGCCAGCGAAATTTAAATTTTCTTATGTTTTTTGCAATTTGCAGATTATTATCAGGTTGTATGTTGATCTAAAAATGATTCGCGGGCGTATCAATGATCGAATGATCGCTTTAGATATCATAATGATTTTTTGTATACAATAATATCTAACAGACTGTAACTAATTGAACCATTTGCGCCACCAATTCACCACAAATACATCTACAGCACCTTAAGTACGTCACACACAAACATTTCGTGACATTTCAATCAAAATCTCAATGGTGTTTTTTAGCGGATTTTGCTAATCCATTGCTGAACGGAATGGATGTTGTTGAAATGTCAAAATGAAAGCCATTGCTACTGTAAGTGTGTTTCGCAATTACCCCGTAGTTCTGAACAGAATTTCAGTCTGACTGACCTGTGAGGGGTTAATGCATTCGTCGCACTATGTTTTGTTTAATTTTATTTCATTCTCTACAAAAACAGAATAAATAAATATTAACTAGGTAGTAATAGCGCAAGCTATAACTAATTAATGTCAACATTTCAGGATTAAGTTCACGATTGCGAATAAAATATTAAGGTATTTATTATTAGTAACTTGTTTTATGAAATCTTACAACGCACTTTTTTATCGTGTCTCTGTCACCCTTATTACAATCTTATTAAGGTATGAAATTACTTGATTGGTGTGAATGTGCAGTTCGGTTGTTCTTTTTTCAAATGATCGCTTGGCGGGAAATCGATCAACGGGTAAAGCGATTAGTAGTGGTTTGATTTTAATGTTATTGACAAACAAAATGATTTTTTCTTGCGACACCCAACACTAGATGGTCGATTTTAGCTAATAATTTGTTAAAAAGATCAAAGCGTACTTTAACTAATAATTAAATAAAGTAAGTGGGTAAGTTAGTCTGAAGTTCAGGATTATTTGGATACCAAAATCAGAGTGTGCCGGCGCGACGCGACACCGGTAGAACAATTTCCGTGAAGTTTTAATAGAAATTGTTCCACCGGAGTTGTGTCGCGCTGTGCTAATAACTGCGAAATTAAAATCAACTCTATAGTAAATATCATAACAATGGTCATACTTTTTTATGTAAATGAAACAATAGTACAATCCACAAAAGCTGCTAATCATATTGTGTTGAAGTTAAATAATAGGACAATACTCAATAAGCTAAGATAAACATATTTATCTTACTAGTTATAAGACATTTGTATAAGCGAAGAATTTGTTTTTGGATATGGGGGAAAGTGTATCGTATAAAAGAATGATAACTAGATTCTATTTACTAGTCATAGACATACAGAAAAAAAACAATATCGGATTCAGACTATCCCGATTAGAACTTGGCCCAATATTGACAAATCAACGAACTAATTTAATCTTAATAAAGAAAGAAAATCCATAAAGAATTACTTATCTAGAACATTGACAAAATAATGATATTTTCCTCATCTAAATGACTTTTTCACAATGCCATCGCCCGCCCGGTGCGTCTATGGTTAAGCAATAGACAACCACAGGATTTCGCATTCAAGATTTTAAAAAAGAATTTCATATCAGGTACATTGATAACATCCGTTATTTGCATTTCTCTGTTTGAATTCGAATTACGACTTTTGACATCTCGGCTCGCGTCATGATCACTATTGCGTAACCGACAGTTACCGAAGATAACCGATTGTCACCGAATCACCACGATTACAAATGCGCACGCGGTACATAATTGATCCGGATCAGCAATGGAACCAATTTGGAAGGTCAATCCGTGATTGATAACGATTTCCACGCAGATTTGGAAAGAAACGAAATAGGTTACTGATTAGAAAAATGGTTCGCGGTGGAAATCGATGAAGCCTGTTTTGTGCCATGCATAATTTGAATTACCTAGTTGCTATTGATTTTAGTTCTGTTCACGAGGGTATACGTACCTGAAACAATAAGCTTTAACATGTATTTAAAACCTCTGAAATGTTATTTATAAGTAAATCTACAGGGATTATAACGATATATAAATCTCTTCATTCGGTTTTTGATAAACCCCTCAAACGTGCTTAAACAAATGTATAGAGTCTCCGTCTATAGAACCTATTTCTTCATCTTTTGGTCTTGATAAAACTTTACAATTCATATTAAATCTGTTTTTATTTTTAGCTTTTTTCCCTTACATTTGTAAGTTATAACTAAGTCCAGGTGATCCCATTCACCTGCAGTCTCTCTCAAACCACTAGTCAATCTAAAACCTCCATGCCAAGAAGCACGTGTCACATACTCACATCTCAAAGTTATGTTAATCTCATAAGCACTTTCACCGATGACCTTGTCGGGGAAAGCTGAATAACCGGCAAAATTGCATCTGCGCTCATCTTTTCCCCTCAGTTCTAAGCTCACAGCCATTTGAAATGGCCGTATTATAATAAACGTAATGTCTTCTGTTATGTAAGTATTAGTAAGAGATCATATGTTGCTCAAGGTAGCTGATAGGAGTACAGATTAGAGCTTGCGGGCTATTTGTTCGGTCATTAATCTTATTCAGAGGGAACGGCGTCTTTCTTTTATTTATTGCGTTTGCTTTATAGAGTGGAATGATTGTTAGTTATTGTGGGGTTTACTGTTTCAGACTGTTGTTAAAGAATGTTGCGTTTTGGTATTGCACTATTGAAGCTGCACGCGTACCATGACCACCATAGAAACGCGTTTTGTCGACGGAAGAATAGACTAGATGACAGATTGTGATTGTTTATCTGTCATTTTGTCTATTCTTCCGTCGACAAAACCCGTTTCTATTGTGGCCGTACTAAGCGTGCTGGTGGGATTTTGGTGGCGAGAAATGGGATTGAAGGGAAGTAGGAATACATGGAAGAAAAGTACATGTTTCGCTGTCCCCAAAGAAATTGTGTAGATAGGAGTAGGTATGATGATGAAGCTGGTGGTATTTTGCAGTTTATGTTTTTCATGTCTTAATTTGAGTAAAAAATATCTGAGGCTCAGGGCTCTGTATCTGACAGGGGCTAACTATCATCTAAATGAAAACTGGCATCTTTGAATTCTATAGGTAATCAAAATTAGAGATCAGAAAAAAATAAGAAGGTTGCTGCATTTGACACAATTTATGTGCGAAATAAAACAAAATCGTGTTAAGTTAACAATAAAACTTAAACTGATAAGTTTATTGTTACATTCTTTTTCGTAATAATTAGAACACATTTAGTTACTAAAGTATTTCACGGTACTAACATTTCATAATATTTCAGGCACCTATTAAATCTAACAAAAATCTCTTTTAATTGTTAAACGAGATAATAATTATTGTAATACAAAGATTATGCAACCACACAATCTTGTGCTAATATAAATTATTTTTTATTTTATTTTAGACAGTTACATTTAATTTTTTTCCTGCTCAACACTTCCTCAAATGAGACAGTTGCATCATTGTCTGCAATCGTTATTAAAAAGTATGATTTTAATGAATTAAAACCACTTTGGTCAACATTGTAGCCTGCTTACGCTTCGTCAGTGAATCAGATAACTACATAAGTAATTAAACACTTTTAATAAGATCACTTTCGTAGTAAATTGAGGTATTACCTAAAGCCTGATTTAGCCGATGCAAGTTTCTTGCGTGTGCTGTGGCAACAAATGATTTGCATCGAATAAAAGTCGGCTACGGCAACCGGCATGCCTGAGAGATATTTCTCGACGGCATGTGAAGCCAAGTCAGAGGCCCATGTGCGGCTTTAAAACTCTGATACCTGGTTAGTCGCTAACCACACGAAAAGAAGAAGAATATTCCCGCAATGTTGCGTCCTGCCCGTTATGATATATGGTGTCGAAACGTGGACCCTGACAGTCGGGCTGCTCAGCGCGCTATGGAGCGGGCTACGCTCGGAGTTTCTTTGAAGCATAAAATCAGGAATGAAATTATCCGGAAAAGAACCGGAGTTACCGACAGAGCTAGCAGAGTAAGCAAGCTGTAGTGGCAGCGGGCTGGCCAAGTTTGTCGAAGGACCGATGACCGGTGGAGCAGACGAGTCCTGGAGTGGAGACCGCGTATCGGCAAGCATAGTATGGGACGTCTCCCAGTTAGATTGACCGCTGACCTTAAAGAGGTCGCTGGGACAGACTGGATGCGGAATGCGGAAGGCGGAGGACAGAGTGTTGTGGCGCAGCCTGGGATAGGCCTTTGTCCAGCAGTAGACTGTGATAGTCTGAGTTGATTGAAACACTGTACAGGTACAACTTTTATTGTTGTTTCGCAAAGAATCATTACAGGACTATATTATAAAAAAATTGAGTATAAAGTTATAAGACAAAATGGACAAAGCTATCCGTTTGGCGAAAAGTTTATCGTCTTAGAGCGCTAACACACTGGGACGCCATAGCTACGTCACTGGCTAAGTATGCAAACAATTTGTATTGAAATGTATAACATTTAACTCACTTGGCTACGTTCTGGCGACGTTCCCAATTTGGAATTGTAGCCACGAACGACCAGCCTCTATGTGGAGACTGGATACTCAGGCGACCTGGCGACATGTAGCCAAATCGCTAGTATTTTGTATACAAGTAAGTTACGCCTCCCTCACTCAGTGACCAATTGGTCGCCAAGTAGGACGCTCGCGTGTTACTGGCTACTTATTTGCCAACCTCGTTTGGCTACAGTAGGTAGCCAGAGTTAGCCATGGCTACGTAGCCAGCGACGTCGCCGTGGCGTCCCAGTGTGTTAGCGCTCTTAACGACTCCCCGGATCGAGAGGGGTCAGAAAATTTAAATTCTTAGCCAGCAATAGCAACCATTTAGCTTTCATACAGTTTTTGCTATGTATAATACCACACCGGTATTCCCCGGAAGGTAAGGCACAGGTGCACCTATTGCAGTATTGCCTAGTGCACACGTGATGTTATATTATGTTATGTACTTGCCATGTCTTATACCTACCCTATTCAATTAAAAAGCCAAATTTTAACGCTACTAAAATGAGGTCGCAAATTTAATGCGTAAGAGTCAGACTAACCACCGTTCAAAGTCACTCTGTCAACATTCGTTTTTTAAATCTAATTGGACTGGGTAGGTAAGTAATAACACTTTCCAAATCTTTCAGTTTTTGTCTGATAGTTACATTTATTTTTATTTTAGTTCCTATCGTTGGACAAGCTGCGTTTTTTCTTGAATATGCTTTTTTCATTGACATCTATTTAAATTGTCGTTTGCTTTTAAGTTACTTAAGAATTGATACCTAGTTAATTACCTACAACACAAAGTGGAAGTTACTAAACTTTTATTAAAATTAAAAGGATTTATTTTCAGTTCAACTGCGTTCATGAAATGTGTTTCAGTCGTTTTTGGGTGTTGCATTTTTTATTCTTACATCACAAGTGATTAAAAATTGAAATAATGAATGAATAGATTATTCAAACTATGCACAAAATTTACACATCAATTCGCATCATCATCAGAAGTCTTAGGATTCATCCAAAACTATTATCCCACTTCTTACTTTGTCTTGTTTATGATTTGCAACCAGATTTCGTCAGCACGTAGTTATGAGATTCATGAAGAACACTTGGTCACCTGTTTATGGAGTCGAACGCACAAAATCGTTTGGTGACCTTACTGAATTGAATACCTATGAATTTCGTAGTCAGCTTTATCTCGATTCAAGCTACAACTGACTAAACGCCTAGACAAATGAAGCAATCTACTTGAAATAATATCATCTGAAGGCCAGATTTAGCATCAATAATATACAAAATGGTGGAAAGTGATGACCTTCGGGCATCACATAACAGTTTGGCAACCATCTTGATGAAATGGAATCATTTATTTAATGCAATGGGTACTTACTTAGATGATGAGTCTCGATACAGGTGATAAAAACGTAGACCGTATAAAATTGAAGCACATAATTGGAGTTTATGTAATAGATACTGATGAGGCTGAAGTAGATAATGTAAGAGCAATTTATGAAGTCGAGAAATTATGGCATTTGTTCACATGTGGTAAGGTGAAATGTTAAGTAGTTAAATGCAACAAAGCCGTGAAGGGTCAAAACTCGTTAGCTGTCAACCTCTGTAGAGAAAAGGGGGGACTAGGAGGGCCGCACCGCATTCTATAAATCTTCCCACATATCTTTCGTACATTTTGTATGGCCCATCATACACTAGAGGCTGGCGATACCACGCTTTAGTCTATTGAAATGTGCTGTGACCCGACGTGACTGTAATCTGCGCTTAGCTATAGGATTATGTTGGTAAAATCTAAAAAACCAGCAACAAATTTACAAGTGTATAGATTCATTTAAGTACATTCATCATCTCAGCCGAAAGACGTCCACTGCTGCACATAGGCCTCTTCCCAGCACCGCCACCTCGACCGGTTCTGTGCTTCTCGCATCCAGCGGATTCCTGCGGCCTTCTCAAGGTCATCGGGCCACCTTCCAACGCTACGTGTTCCGGTACGCGTTCGCCACTCCAGAACCTTTCGGCTCCATCGGCCATCTGTTCTGCGAGCAATGTGCCCTGCCCACTACCATTTAAGTTTAGCAATTCTTCATACACCTATAAAATTAAAGATGGATATGGCTTTAATAAAATTTATTACTTTAATTTATTTTACAACTACTTAACTTATTATATATATATATTATGTTACAAGAATGTAAAGAAAAAAAAAAAAGAAAAAAAGTAAAGGGAAGAGCTCATTGGGCATCAAAAAATTCATTTAATAATTAATTGGCTTTAATTAAATAACGATTTATTTCTAGAAATCAATGGACTGACCAATGTTAGGTATGGTCACTGAAAACAAGACATTTTAGGTCATGCAAATCTTAAGTGGCTTTGGTAGTGAAGAGATTTTCATAAGTTTATTTTCTGTGTCTGTGTGTGTGTGTTTCTGTCTGAGTCCTTACTAATAAGCTGTAAGAGTATTACTAACAATAATATGTTTTTTTTATAGATGTAAAATTAACATAGTTGGGAAGTTGGGAAAAGGAAATTTCTTAAGAAATGATGATGAACAATGTGGATTTTATTTCTAAAATTAATGATTTTATTTAATGAGCCTTAAACTTGACACCAGTTTGACCCCCAAACATCATATGTAATAAATAGAATGAATGTGTGAATGTAATAAGTTGAGTCCGCACCACCACTGAAGTCCTTTTGACGCGACGCTAGTGTCTATGTCATAGCATTAAAAAAAATGTAGTTCCACAATATTCCGCCGGCCTACTTTCGCGGCGCGCACTCTATGTCTCTATGTCTTCATCGCTCTTTGAACAAACAGCGAGGATATCAGGTAGGTCAATAATTTTAATAGCTGGGATAGTTATTTATTTAAGTGACCTGCAGGTCATTATGTTACAATCACTTAAGTGTTCAGTAAAATCTTAAAGTATCTAATGCAATGCAACCTCGTTTCGATAATAATATTTACAATGTGTGATGCTGTTCCGCATTCTGCAATGCATCGTAACTAATAAGATAATGATAGTAAATTATCATGTGGTAATAAATGAAAGCTTTTTAACACACTCTGTGATTAAATAACTATTATGTTATTTCAAGTTAACAAGTTACAGACAGCTTTTTGCATATTGTTTCGTTGTTGTTTTTAGCAAATATGAAACTGAAGAGATTGTTAATTTACGTAATAATTAATGGAGACATTTTTGAATTAGGTATATAGTTTTGGTTAGGTGGGGTTCAATTCCTAGGTCGGGCAAAGAGTTATTGGGTTTTAGATCAGGGATGTCTCAGTAGCAACCCGGAGTCTGGAATTTTGCCCGGTTGATGGCAATAGGCTCGCCCCCTAGTACATGGGACTTACATATAACTGGCGAAATGTTGGTGTACTATAGGTACATCTCTGCCTAACCCTTACAGGAACACCTAGCCCTAAGGGGATTACGAGAGTGTATGTAAAAATATCTCCATTCCTCCTCCCCTGAGTCTGGAGAAGAGGTATAACACAGCTACACTACTTCTTTACAGACTAAACAAACTGAGCAAATCTGTAAAAATCTGAAAATCTGTCCCTCTATCTACACTAATACACACATCAAAAGTGTCAGGGATCAAGTACGTTTTATTTAGAGTATCGCCGTAATTGAGGATTATTATTTTAACTTTTTTGGATCGTTATTGATTCTTTTTTGTGAATTTATGTATTTGAATAAAGAATTTTCTATAAATTTTGATTAAAAATAGAAAATCAACTGTCAATCAGGATTCCTATAAAAGTGTGTAATAGCGTTTTTACAAAACCATTACAATTACTGCATCGGAACTGAAAATATTGTATCGATATTGAGCGACGATATCATACGACATGAGAAGAGATGATGAGAGCCGTCGGAATGTTGCAAACTGGTTCCAGGCAACGTACTGTGGCTGTCGCTCTTGGCACTACACAGAGCGTCATACGCCGCCTCTGGACACGCTATCGTATCATGGGCAGCGTGGCCGAGCGACATGGAGGACGATCTCGCATTACCACTCGCAGACAGGACCGGTACATCCAAAATACTGCTCGACGGAATCTTACCATGACCGCCATGATGTTGGCTACGATGCTCCACAGCTCTTCAGGCTTGCTGATAAGCGACCAAACCATCCGAAATCGTTTACGTGAAGTGTGTCTGCGTACCCGAAAGCCGCGGAGTGTTCCACCTATAGCACCCCGCAATCGTAGGGCCCGTTTACAATGGGCTCGCGAACACAGAAACTGGGAGGAAGAAGACTGGCGTTGTGTTTGCTTTTCCGATGAATCTCGTTTCAGTATGAGGCCGAAAACAAGACGTACTCGAGTTTGGAGGACCTCTAGACGTCAAGAACGTTTGAAATTTTGTCAGAAAGTTCATTAATATTGAGGGGGAACAATAATGGTTTGGGCCGGTATTTGGATCGGTGGAAAAACCGAACTTATTTGGATCAGGGGCAACCTTTTATGCGAAGAGGATTGTTTCAGACGTGATCATCCCTTTGCGAAGCCGGTTGGATGATTCGTTTCGAATAATGCATGTCCACACACGGCGAGAGTCGTAACACGCACTCTTGCCGATGCTCGCATCAACGTTCTGCCGTGGCCTGCTCAATCGCTAGACCTCACCCCAATTGAGTACGCATGGGATATGCTCCAAAGAAGGGCTCTGCCGAGTATGGATGCCGTGCATACCCCACAACAACTTTTAGACTGGTTAGGAAGAACGCGGGCGGCCATTCCTCAAAGTGATTTTGATGAACTGATTTTAAGCATGCCAACTCGCTCTGATTGTGTGATTCGTGGTGGTCAATGGTGGAAACACAGATAATTATTATTTTTATCTTTATAATAAAAATGTTAAAAATCCTTTTATTCTATTCTATTTTTCCTTATGGCAATGGTGCCGATGTCGACAATTCTGCCAATGTCAATGTGTGGAGAAAACGTGCGGTGGGAAACAAAATAAAAAATAAAAACTGATAGAAGCTAAAATTAAATACCAATAAGTAATTGAGATTAATGCGAAACTTGTTGACGGATATTATTAGTACACTGAAACAGACAGATAAAAAATATTGTTATCTTTTTGCCTTTTTTGCCATTTAATTGATGACATTAAAGTCAACGTCAAAGTCAAATCATTTATTTCAAATAGGAACTCTTAGGTCACTTTTGAACGTCAAAAATTACAAAAAAAGTCGCCCCTTCCAAAAAGTAGTTTTCGTATAGAGAAGAATGGGCAAGAAACTCATTAACTAGGTTAATTTCCCACAATTTGCAAAATTTGCAATTTTTCTTAATTTGTACGAAATATAGAGATAAGTTGTTAACTTAAACATAGGAATTTAAGTAAGAAGACAGTCTGGAAGACTAGATTTAATAAATACTTAAAATAAAAAAATCCAATTAAGATAATTTTTTATACTTAGTTAAAAATGTACTTGATCCCTAGACGATGCATTTGTTATAAAGAGAAAATATTTGTATTGTTGTTTGTAATGGATAAACTCAAAAATTAACGGACCGATTTTAAAATTCTTTCACAAGTAGAATGGTATATTATCACTGGGTAACATAGGCTATAATTTATTAAGATATCACGCGGTGGAAGCCGCTGGCGGAAGCTAGTAAATAATAATTCATTAACAGGTTACCTAAAAGCTCACCAAAATAGGTAAACGCTTGGAAATCCTGACAAAGGCACAAGATAATTTGTCAAAACTAATGTCTAGAACCTAATAGCACGGTATCCAGCTATTGTTGCTCTCCTTTATCTTTGTCTCCGAGCCCTTGAGATTCCTTCTCGGTGACCATCATTAATCACTAAATAAGTTAAAAAAGTCGTGACAACCGAATCTTTCATAACTGGTCACGGATAACTTCGGTATGACCACATAGGATTTAATACATAATATGAGTAATTAGCTACTTCACAGAGAAGCTTATTTTATAATTACCAGTCAACGATTCAACGGTGACGAAATGGAAAGGCATAGTTAAAATGAATTATTCTTCTTTTGTATCGACATTTGGACCAACAGGAGAATACATCATAAATAATAATACAGTACCTGGGCGACCGAGCTCTGCTCTGGTGAAAATAGAGAATGCTTATTTAAAAGTATAGGAAAATTCATTCTAATTCTATGCTGCCATGATAGTACATACTAATTTCATGCTGCCATGATAGTAGGTACTAATTTTATGCTGCCATGATAATAGGTTCTTACTAATCATAGGTACTTACTAATTCCATGCTGCCATGTCATTCTTCTAAGGTAGCCATCTTGTTCTAAACTTTGGGCGATCAAGCTCTGCTCGAGTGAAAATAGAGAATGCTTATTTAAAAGTATAGGAAAATTCATACTAATTCTATGCTGCCATGATAGTACATACTAATTCCATGCTGCCATGATAGTAGGTAATATTTGCATACTGCCACGATAGTAGGTAATTCCATGCTGCCATTTCATTTTTCTAAGGTAGCCATCTTGTTCTAAACTTTGGGTGATCGAGTTCTGCTCGGGTGAAAATACGGAGAAACGAATTTTCCCAGTTATGAGACCTAGCTAGATCGATTTCCCCCCCCCCCCCCCCCCCCGTAAACCCCCATATTGCAACTTTCATCCAAATCGTTAGTCGTTTTCGAGAACGTGATTACAAATATATATTTATACAAATATTAATCGTTTAATAGTATAGGATAACATAACATAAGATCACGCCTTGTTTCGCCGAAGGGTTGGGCAGAGGGGTACCTGTAGTACCCCCACATTTCTCCAGTTACATAATAATAATACCAGCCTATTATTGTCCCACTGCAGGAAAAGTAGCTCTTCTCTTAAAGAGAAGACATGAGTATTGATCACAAGGCTTGCTCAAGACGGGTTGGCAATTTCAGACTTATATGTATTAACTATAAGTCCAGGTTTTTGTCACGATATTTGCCTTCATCGATTTCAATAATGTCCAAGATAAACTCAGTAGATCATCATAATGTTCCCACAGCTGGGAGACAGGCCTCCTCTCTGTGAGAGGGAGTGAGCTTTTAATCCACCACGCGGGCCCAGAGCGGGTTGGTAGATGTCACATGTCTTCGAATTTTAGTTCTAGGACATGCCGGTTTCCTCACGATGTTTTCCTTCACCGTTTTTAAAGTAGTATGGTTATGAAATAAGTTACACAAAGTAACGAGCCTGCTGGGTTGCGAATCTGGGTCACCACTGTTCTCCAGAAGTTCATGCTGCGGTAAACATATTAAAAGATAGCAAGGTGATGATGATGATGGCACCTATAACTAACTTGGTGGTCACAATCAGAACATGGAAAAGAGTAAGAACCGAGTCCTCTTAAAATACCACTCTGAAACCCCCCTGTGCAACCCCAGTAGGGCACAATCCTACTACATCTTCCTATAATGCAACTACAGTTACATATTGCAATTTTTAATTACTTAGGTAGTAGATAAGTAAAGTTTTCAAATACTGCATGTATCGTAAAATGTTAATTATTATGTTGATTGACTAATTATAGTTTGTCATGATATTTCTACATACAGTCTTCACGATAAATACCTATTCTAATCTGTCTATTGTGACAAAGCTTCGCACAGTGATTCGATACACGCAGATGTGACCAACCATTATCGGTTATCGTCGCGATAGTTCGCGCTGCGTAGCGCTTATCGTCGCCCGGGTGGCGGTACATAATAAACGTGGCGACCCCAGGAAAATCCACAGCATTTTTTCAAAATATAAAATCTAGCTGCGCCCCGCGGTATTACTCGCATAAGTCTCGATCCCGTGGGAATATCGGGATAAAAGGTATCCTATGTCCTACTTATGTCATGGTCTACTCATGTGCCAAATTTCATACAAATCCGTTCAGCCGTTTTAGCGTGAAAGCGTAACAAACAAACAGACTCACTTTCGCATTTAGGATTAGGAGAACTTAATGTTGTTGCAGCTGATGTTTCTTTCACGATTTCAGTATTGACCTAACACACTTTACATATTTTGTGTGCTGTGGTACACCTTTGCTTTCTGCTGTAGGGCAAGGAATAGCAGCGTGTTGTGACTTGATACGTTCGTTCCAGGTATGAGATTATAACGCCGTTAGCATGGCTCTATAGATCTTGCCTAGTCGGTAGCCTAGCTATATCCTATTCGACGTTTTCTAAACACATTGGCTATCTGAGTAAACCTATCAACAATCTATATTGAATCTATATCTATCCATTTAAAGGCGCAAAACTTTCGCAACAGCCTACCATTCCCTCTGGCAATTAACTAAACATAACTAAATCTATTTCTAATCAAAATTTATATTTTATGACACCCTATTTCTTTAGGGTCCTGCATTGAAAGGCAAACATATTTTTTATGACTTCTATAAAAACACGTAACTTTATGTGTAGGATGCACAGACACGTTTGTATGCTTAAATCTATGGCATACTTACGTGAATTACAACTTCCGGTGTCTATAGAAAAGCTATGAACTTTTATAGGTACCTTTAGTTAAATGAAAATCGTGTGATGAAACACGAAACTCAGCGCTCCATAGTTCATTTTCAGGCTGCTATTAGGTACTGTCATTTTGGTTTAATCTATCTATACACTTATCTTAAGCGGACGAGTTTGTTTGTTTGAACGCGGTAATTTCTGTAACTACTTCTTGAGGAAGGTTATAAACATTACTCTACGACCCTTAGAAGCCGAGCATAATGAAAAAAGTCAGAAAGAAAGCTAATCGAAAACGAAGTACGGAGCTCAGCTATAAGAAGTCGAGGGTAAAAGTTAGCTAACAATAAAAGTATAGCTTTTTGTTAGATTCAGGGCCTTTTTAAGCAATGAAGGATTATACAGAAGAATGTACCTAAATATTCTGCCACTAACAACACTATTATGTTCAACTTGGTTTCAGGGAGATTTGATAAGTATAACAACTTTATAAGTAGGTGTAATGCAAGAAAATCTATATTTTAGTTTCTGAAAACCATACTGTTTAACCTTATGTTTACTTTCAAGCATTTCTCTGAACCTATTCAGAGACTAAGCATTGCCATACAACGTGGCAATGCGGCCAGTCTCTTGGGTACATTACCAGTCGACAGCGATGCGGATGAATTTTACGATGCTATATTTTAGTTTTTGAATAGTTTTAGTTAAGTTAGAATATAATATATAATTTTGCTATTTTTATTTAGTCATAAGTTGTTATGGACCCACTTGTAAATATTACCCTTCAGTTTAAAATAAATTGTTACTTTATCTTCAGAGACTAGACTAGTTGTGTCCTCATCAGCCACAACTGCCACAACATTTATAATAACCCCCTGTTTTACACAAGCATACGTATTTAGGTCAGCAGTACCTACGCTCTTTACACACGGTCTGCTTTCACACGGCCACCTTATCACCACGCCACCCACTTAATATGGTACCAGCTATTCATTGTACTCCTATCAACGTGAACACCTATCACTCCCTCGTTCCCATGGCTATCTAGAATCGACCCTTGCTATTTCTTTGTTCTGATTATGTGGATAGATTGTAATTTGCTTTTGTTTTAATTCTGGTTTTGTACTTTTGCAATGCGTATCCTGAAGTGAAGCGGTATCAGTCGTAGTACCTGGGCGACCGAGCTGCGCTCTGGTGAAAATAGAGAATGCTCATTTAATAGTATAATAAATAAATAAATAATAAAAAGTTTATTTCGGAACAATAACACAATAACTAAGTACAACAAGTAAAACGATGAAAGCTGCAAAAGTATAAACTGTAGCGCAGCTGACAACGCCCTTCCCCAGGTACAGAATGGAATCATGTTCCATGCAAAAAGTGCTTAAAGGTTAATTTAGTTAATTTAGATTTAGATAATTAATAATAAAAACAAAAAACAAGATGAAGTAAACAGTACAGGACGTATGATTTGGGATGTATTTCAACGTTGAGTTTATTGGGTAAGTGTAGGGTGAAAGGGTGTGTGACGGTAAAAGACGTGTGCGAGGGGTGTTAGTGGTGTTTGTGGCATGTGTGTTGTGTGTGGTTTTGTTGGGGTATGTGAGGGACAGATGAGTATTTTACAAGTAGTTCATAGTAATTCCATTTACAGTATATACTAATTCCATGCTGCCATATCATTATTCTAAGGTAGCCATCTTGTTCTAAACTTTGGACCATCGAGCTCTGCTCGGGCGAAAATACGGAGAAAACGATTTTTTTTAGATATGAGACCTAGCTAGATCGATTTGTTGACCCCTAAAACCCTTATATTGGAACTTTCATCAAAATCGTTAGAGCCGTTTTAGAGAACGTGATTTCAAATATATACAAATATTGCTCATTTAATAGTATAGGATAGGATTACCGAGTTTTCGGTGGACATCTCTTCAAAGTCGATCTCAAATAAGTTATGAAAAGGCTTGGGAGATGGTGTCGTTCGACGTTCTAACAAAAAATATTTAAAATTATAATTTATCATGTCATAGCTTTGTTTTTATTGAATATATTTTTAACATATTAATTTAGAAAAATAATGATGTTGACATCTTAGAAACTATATAAAGTTTCTCTCTCGATGGCTTTTCGCGACTAATCTACATAAAATTAATAAATAATACTTTCCATCGAACAGCCTGTGTATAATAAAATTAATTATACATTTGTTTTCTCTTGACATACTAATTTATTACGACGGGTGTGTAAGGACACAGATCGGCACATTTATTATGAATTTTGTTATCTTTTTTTCATAGGATTGGATGATAAAACTTTATTTAATACAGATGCATTTGTTTTCAAATGAATTAAAAGAGGAAAATCGGTCACGTGGTCTTTGGCGTTCATCCCATACAAACGTATTCCTCTGTTTTATACTAGTCCAAATATTTTTTTACAATACAATGCCATGTCGTTCGTTTTGTTTTTTGGGGTACCTACAAATAAAAACCGAAAAAAAAAATCATGATTGCCAACGACCACAGGAGCGCTTTTCCTCATAAATGCTTAGATTAAGAGATAGGAACCTACTCTTACTGAAATAACGCAATGTAGGTAATTTGGTTTATTTGTCATGGTTTTGAAGTCCTAAAGTCAATCCCGCAGCAGACTAAAGAAACAGCTGTGTATTAATAGTATTAAAGTATTCAGACGCAGAGATATTTAGGGCCAGATTCTAGAACGATAATGATCCCAAAATTAATGAGACAAATTGTCAAGCGCACGTAAGCTGCTGCGATAAATCATTCAACCAATCACAGCCGTTTACGCGCTTGACAATTACTCACATAAATTTTGCGATAATTTTCGTTCGAGGAACTGCTTCTCAATCGTTTTCTTCTTTTCCTAATAGCATAACACTTATATTATGCTTGTTTTCACAAACACTAGGCATTCATTAAGAGCGCACCTAAAAGTTGGCAACGTCGCTAAAACGGGTACAATTCAGTGTTATACTCGTAATTGCAATTCATTATTAATATTCTAGTTCGCTACTTAACCACATTTCATATTTCCATACAGTAATATTGCCAAATTAATCAAAACAGCGAAATATTTGACATCATATAAGACGGATGTTCGAGCGGCTGAGACACCATGTGTCGCTGCTAATCCGTCATCTGTTGGTCCTCCAACGTGGGCTTTTACGTGCAGGTGTTTAAAAATAATACTCGCAAGATAACGCACTTAATTTACTTGCAAATATCGTTACAAAACTTAATCACAAAAATTAATGATTATGATTAACACTGATTAAGTCAAAGTCAAAGTCAAACAATTTATTTCAATTAGGCACATAAAAGGCACTTATGAACGTCAAGTTTACAAAAAATAGAATTGATTCTAGTCGCCCCTTCCAAAAGGTAGTTTTCGTATGGAGAAGAATGGGCAAGAAACTCCACCGTTACTCTTTTAAAATGTTTTTACAATATTTTGCATACATTAATTATATAATTATATGTGAAGACGATGCATCTAGAATAAGATTACTATACCGCGATAGGTAAAAAAGAATGAAAAATAAAGCAATTACAGATAAATTAAATATGTGACAGATACATGGTGCTCACATATTTACAAACATTGTAAAATTATACGATATTCCTAACATTTTAACAAGTAATACTAATAAGTCAGTGTGTGAGTTCAAGAAATCACAGAATGTAAAATCAGTGTTATAAAAAATAACAAATACATAATTAAATAAGCAACCAGTTTGATTTTGTCTAGACTCTAAATTGTCCTATGGAGCAGGACCAGTATGTTTCCAAGCATTCTTATCTTGGATATAATCCTCTAATTTGTAATATGCTTGTTTACAGACTGTACTTTTAAGATAAATCACAATAATTGTTAAACTTTAATTTAGAGCCAATGGATTTGTGTGTGTACACCGCATGACGATCGCATCAAAAGTTGATCGCTACCGCCCGCACCGCCATGACATTCACAACCCCATTCGGTGTTACCCGCCCTAAATAAATATACCAAAAAGATCGACTAAATCATCGCGTGTCGACATATATTTGCGACGTTGCCAACTTTCAGAATAAACGCTCATAAGGTACAGTTGAAACGGGCATTAGATGCACTTATGCCCTAGTAAAACCTACAAAACCTAATCCTTTCCCCCGTCTTATACAACAACGAACTCTTCTATTTTTTATTCCCACAATATTAACAATAGCAGTTGAACAGAATTCCACTATAATTGAGCTAAAAACTGTAGGCTTCCGCTACGGAATCTGCTGGTACGATTGTCTACAATAGCGCGATGATATCTAGTATTATTCAACAATGCGCGGACTGTTCTCAGAGGTATGCGATTAAATCGGTGCGAAACAACGGGGTATAGAAAAGTGTTAAGAAAATATTATATTATGGTAGATTTTCTATGCGTTTTCTTGGTATTTGAACTACCTCATGTCTATTGTAATGTAAAACTAGAGAACTGAATGGTTTCAGGAGCATAATACGCATTGATAACGCAACAGTCATAAATACCACAAAATGGAAAGGACTAGTAGGGAAGAGGAACGTTGGATGTCCTAACAAACGATGGATCAACGAAGTCACCCAAATACTCGTAGCAGGCAAAGGATGGATAATTGCGGCGATAAGTCCCCTCTTTGAGGAGTGGCTTGAGAGGCGCCATGGCGTCCTCACCTTCCGCCTGACGCAGGTCCTCACCGGACACGGTTGTTTCGGGAGGTTCCTGTTCCGCGTAAGGCGGGAGGAAACGCCCGGGTGTCACCACTGTGTGGATCGCCTGGAGGACACGGTGGAGCATACGGTGGAGGTCTGCCCGGCTTGGGCGGAGCACCGCCGTGTCCTCACGGAGGCGATCGGCGGCGACGATCTCTCGCGTCCGGCCCTGGTTCAGGCCATGGTTCGGAGCGAGAGTGCATGGGAGGCCGTCACCTCCTTCTGCGAAGCAGTTATGCTCGCGAAGGAGGAGGCGGAGCGCGCGAGGGAGATGCAAGCTGCACGCCCTCGCGGCCCTAGTCGCCGCAGGGGACGCCCCGGGCGTCGGGAGTCCAGAGCCGACTTCCGGCCACCGTAGGCGCGGGCTTGCGGACGGTGAGCAATGGGCAGCTCGCCGTCCGATAAGGACCAGGCCCGTGTCGACGGCGCGTTGTGTTCCACGCGCGCCTCAAAGAGATGTCAGCACCAACCGACGGGGTCGAAAGACCAATGCCTGCTGGGGTTGCGGGTTTGTCCGAAAGGGATAACGCGGCCCCGGCACACAGGCAACGGAAGGAACACGGGTGGGTTTTAGTCAGTAAAAGTCTGACACACCCTCTCGCTCTGCCCAGAGCGGGAGAAGTCATTTGATGATTTCCCACCCTCAAAAAAAAAAAAAAAAAAAAGGCAAAGGATGGATGGAAATAGGAAAAGACCGAACTAAATGGAAAATGCTAGAGGAGGCCTTCACCCATGATGGGGTCCATATCTTAAAACCAAATCGAAGAAACTTTAAACGAATAATACTAACAACTAGATGTAAGCAAACTACTAAACCACATACTAACATTCTTCTTTTCGTGAGGTTAGTGACTAACCTGGTGTCAGAGTTTTAAAGCCGCCCATGGGCCTCTAACTTAACTTTACATGCCATCGAGAAATATCTCTCAGACATCGGGGTTTCCTCACGATGTTTTCCTTCACCGTTTTTGAAGCAAGTGATAATTATACAATACGCTCATGAATAAGAAAAGTCAGAGGTGCGTGCCTTGGGTTCGAACTCGAGATCTATGACTTGGCAGTCCGACGGTCACATCACTAGGCTATCACTGCTGCTGCTGGCTATTGCTGCTACTAAAATTTATATTTTATTTTTGAAAGTGTCATCTACTATGTAAGATATGTAAGAAATAAAGGCATATTTATTTATTTTTATTATAATATGGATGGGTGAATAGATCACAACATAACATCACACCTTATTTCCTCAAAGGGTATGGCAGAGGTGTACTTATAGTACACCCATTTCGCCAGTTATGTTTAAGTCCCATGTAATAGGGGGCGAGTCTATTACCATCGACCGGGCACAAATCTAGACTCCGAGCTGCTACTGAGAAATGCCAGATGGAAAACCCAATAACACTTTGCGCAGATCAGGGTTGCCATAAACTTGTTCTATCTTCATTCTTGTATTTATTGTATTACCTTTATATCCCAGTACATGGTCGACCGAACTCTGCTCTGGTGAAAATAGAGAATTCTCATTTAATAGTATAGGAAAGTTCATTCTAATCAATGTATAGTATACTAATTCCATGCTGCCATGTCATTATTCTAAGGTAGCCCTCTTATCTTGTTCTAACCATTGGGCATCCGAGCCCTGCTCGGGTGAAAATACGGAGAAATCGAATTATCCCAGATATGAGACCTAGCTAGATCGATTTTTCGCCCCCGTAAACCCCTATATTGCAACTTTCATCGAAATCTTTAGAGCCGTTTTCAAGAACGTGGTTACAAATATATATGTAAATATTCCTCGTTTAATAGTGTAGGATCTATCTATCCAGCCGTATTTCCAAGTGCTTCAACACTACGCAAGCTGGTCAACAATTAACAAGCCTGCATTGCAATCTAATTGCATGTCTTTGTTGTCAGCGCCCACGTTACGTTGAGTTACGATATACTACGTAACCGGGACTGATATGTTACGAATTGACACCAACATTCATAAAAAATATTGTCAGAAAAGTTCCACTACCGACCGCTTTTCGGACTGGCGTCGAATTCAATAATTGTGTTAATTGTTCCATTGATTTGGGACCTACGGTGCCTCACACAGACAAACACTTCAAATGATGAGATGCTTGTTGAGTGTGTAACTATTTCAAACATTACACCTGTAATATTTGAAAGTTAAGGGTTGCATGTATTCTAAAGAGTTCTTATGGGTATATATTCTATGATGTTCTTCGGTTCCTTCCATGGTACCAGGGCGAGTTTTTTTACAATTACCTTCGCTTTGAACTACGACATAACGACGCTTTTATCGTTTTTTTGATGTACCTAAGTTTGAATTCCATACTGCATTCATAGACCTTCTGCCCTTTCCTCCTTCGTAACACCAGTAAGTTCCACTCGGCTGCGTTAACTGAAGCTTATGGGATTAGCTTGCCTTTCACCGATACGAATCAAAGTGTCGTAAGTGTAACTAGAGGACAATCTCTAGTCTCTACGGGAGACTGGGTTTGTCGACCCGTTTGCTTTCGAAATCCTTAACCCGCTGGCCCCGGTCGTTTAACATGAGAAATAGATCGTGTTAGGCAACACTTTGGTAAGCTTACCGTTTGCTGAAAAGATCAGACTCGTATCGTCTGTGTTATAATTATTATGGAGCTGTTAAACTGCTACAAGTTACGTCTCTTTTGCCACATAAATCGTTTAAATATCTGTTACGAAATGTTTGGAGAATGGTTTAGCCACGACTTCTGTTTGCATTTAGGTCTCAACATTATTTAATATTCCATAGAAACCTTCATTACATTCACATTAAATCGATAGCAGTCTGATTTGTCTTGGGATAAAGTTACAATAGATGAATTATCTGTCTCATAATTCAAGGTTTGACAGACTAGGTTAACACTGCCATTTCTTACAATTGCTGTTAACTTCACAAAGGCAGGTTTTTAAGGGTAATTTGTCCCCATATTCTTTCATCGTATACATCCCCTGAAAGTCATGGTCAAGAAGCCATTGCTCCATCTTAACTATCATAACTAATATTATAAATGCGAAAGTGAGTTTGTTTGTTACGCTTTCACGCTAAAAAGAGCAAAACAGATTTTAATGAAATTTGGCACATGGGTAGACCGTGAACTGGATAGGGACTTGGATACTTTCTATCGAGACTTAGGCTGACTGTCCATTGGAGCGGAGAGGAGTGGAGTGGGGCAGAGCTGTGCCAATATTGACCAATGAGATTGCATAAAATCTCCGCTCCGTCAGTGGACGGGGATTCACGAAGTAGTTTAAAAATTCCTACAAAACCGGGAAGCGGTGCGAGAAAGCAGAGCGGGGAAGCTTTGCGGAGAAGCGGAGCCTGGAACTGATCTTCCGCCACCACCCGCTCAAATTACTCGTCGTGTGAACCGAGTTCACACGACGAGTAATTTGAGCTAAATTTGAACTAACTCCGCACAGTCCGCAATTCCGCTCCGCCCTACCTCGCTCCGCATTAATGGACAGACACAGTCCGCAACTCCGCTCCGCATTACTCCCTTGCTCCGCTCCACTGCCTTGTTCCGCTTCAATGGACAGGCAGCCTTATGCGGGTGAAACCTGGGTGCGCAGCTAGTAAAAAATAACTTTGAAAATAAAACGTCAAAATGCTTGGAAGAACTTTAATCATGACGATTCAATTAGAACGAATATGTTTCACGAATAGATACATAACATATCTTGTACATACATGTTACTGGTACATAGACATAGGTATAACAACCATCAGCTAGTTTCTAACATCTCCATCAACATCACAAACACGTTGTTACACTAACTTTGTAATGGCGAGTTCAGAGGTCGCGGCTGATCGGTAACTGATAGTGGATCTATCAACAAATTTCTTGCAAGACATGTTATAATACACATACATAACAATACGCTTTGTTTCCTGTAAGGGTTCGGCAGAGATGTACCTATAGTACACCCACATTTCGCCAGTTATGTTTAAGTCCCATGTAATAGGGGGCGAACCTATTGCCATGAACCGGGTACAAATCCATACTCCGGGCTGCTACTGAGACATTCAAGATAGAAAACCCAATAACACTTTGCCCGACTTTTGAATAGAATCAAGGACCTCATGCTACATGTTATAATACTTTGCCGTTTATTTTATAGTTGACCACTACTATCAGCGGTTCAGTTTTAATGGTGTTTCATAAATTCTTCTTTTCGTGTGGTGTGACTAACCTGGTGTCAGAGTTTTAAAGCCGCCCACAGGCCTCTGACTTGGCTTCACATGCCGTCGAGAAATATCTCTCAGGCGCATGCCTAGTTTCCTTACGATGTTTTCCTTCACCGTTTTTGAAGCAAGTGATAACACATGAATCCGACAAGTCAGAGGTGCGTGCCTTGGGTTCGAACTCGAGACCTATGACTTGGCAGTCCCACAACTAGGCTATCACTGCTCTTTTATCTTTTTCATAAAAAATAGCTAAGATGTTCTCTGCCTACTTTTTTGCATGTAGCAACTGCAACTAGTAAAATGCGCATGTCTGAACCCGCCACAGTTCTAAATATAATGAATACTTAAGTCAATTCACAGTTTGGCTTGGCCTAATCCTATAACTAATATGATAAGAGTATATACAATCTTAGACCATTTCCTAGGACTGCCTAGGAGTAACAAATTATTAACTAGACTAGAATGAACTATTTGTCAATTAACTTATGATCTAAACATCATTACGCAAAATGAAGAAGAAAATACATAGAGAAAATAGAACTGAATAAAAGAAACTAATATAACTATCTTCAAATATAATGCGCACACACACACACTATAACCAGTATCGGTTAAATATTGGAACGTACAGAAAAACTTAAATTAGAATCCTAATTTCATAAAGGGTTGATTTTTCCATCGTCAAATAATTATTATCTAAGGAATAAGTATGACGGTTTGGCAGCTTTTGTACAGAAAATTATGTCGAACCGTCATATTTATTCTTCACATAAAAGTTATCTGACTGTTGAAAAGTCGGCCCTTACCTTTTAAATAATACAATCAAGAAAACATTCAAGAGTTGAGTAATTTTTTCAAGGGTGCCTTCGCAGCTGGCGTTAGGCGTAAGGGTCAGCGCAGACGGAGAGGAATAATCCCCGCGCGGTCTCGGGCATTTTCATTACGGATCTCGTATACGAGCATTTTTTGTCAGGTTCAAGCATTTATGCACTTTATTTTAATAATTTTAAAGTTTATTTTCAAGTGCGTTAATAAAATCCTCTCCGCTGCGCTCCGTTCTGTCTGCGGTGACCCTTAGGCATTCGTTGAACGTATGCGCAGCGTAGTCGCTACACAAATGCGACGCTGACGCCGCGTCTACGTGACGCTTGCGCAGCGTATGCATCTACGCAGCGTATACGCGTCGTCAGCGTCTATCTCGACATACGCTTATGACCCTTGTTCATGGCACGATTTTTTACGGCACGGACGGCGTATAAGCCGTGCCGCAGAAAAAACGTGTCTGTCAGCAAGCTCATGGTGATCCATACAACACTGACGACCGTGCCTACTTCTGCCCGGCCGTACAAATCACCGTAATTAATGAGTAAAATAAAAAAATGGTATAATTCAGGTTGAGTTGGCTCGGGCCGAGTTGTCACTGACCCGAATAAACCGTAGTTTTTCACGGTAAGAAAAACGAACGAAGGGCCTTAGTGTGAAGACACTCGTAGTAAAACGAAAAGCATCGTAAAATAAAGAAAAATACATTCCACATCCTTTAAAACATAACAAATTCGATGTTTGAGTACTACTTAAAAATCTAGTATACTAGACAGACAGATATAAGTACCTATTATCAAAAAGCTACAGAACCAAAAGCATTTGGTCCTCTCATTTATTCTATGAAATAAATAAATATCCACGACTAGAGATGTATCCACTAACGTACAGTAATATGTGCCTTAGTTATGACAGTAAAATAATTTAGGCAAGACTTATATTCGTTTAAATGGTTGAAGCTTTCTCAATAATACAGGCAAACTTAGATTGAGAAATAATTTACATCTATCAATAAATAGAAATTAATGTTGGAAAACTTATTAATAAGTAAACCGCACCCTAATAGGGACGTTGAAAAAAAAATGTTTTTTTTATTTAAAAATATTGGACACGTATTTTTTCTTTTTTTACGTAATCCAAAGATTACGGCAATAAATTGAGTTAAAATGTGGCATGACGTCACTCTCCGGAAGATTTTATACCGACTTGTGGCGTAGCGAGCCCCACTCCCCAACTTTAATGCGTTTTATCTAAATATTTTTTTATTAATATGATAAAGCCAAAAATACGTGTCTAATATTTTTTAATTATCTGACTGACGGACGAAATAGTTATTTTTTCCCAGTCGACATCCCTATTGCATAACACACGATCAATCACAATCTTTTTCATTTTGACAGTTCAACAACATTCATTGCCAATTTTTTCGAACATATGAAGCAATGTGACACCGAATGACGACAAATGACGCAAAATGACGACACGGTTGGCGCAGTGGCTGAGCGAATGACTGCAGCGCAACGTGTCGCGGGTTCGATCCCCGCACTGAACAAATATTTGTATGATCTGCAAGTAGTTGTTCCGGGTCTGAGTGTTAGTGTATGTGAGTTTCTATGTTTGTAAACGCACCCACGATACAGGAAGAAATTCTTAGTGGTGGGGCAACGTTTAAAATTTTTTTTTTTTTTCTTGTGAAAATTTGATCGTGTGTTACGCAATTAGGGTGCAGGTCTTACCTACTATTTGGTCTTCCACATCACATTATTATTACTTTGTTTCGTGCCGTAGGCAAGCTGACTAACTCAAAACGCAACACAAAGTATTTAATACTTTCACATTCCCAATTCATTTAAGGCCAAACTAACCTAAATCAAATTAACTATTCAAACTATTATTTAAAAGTCAATTTTGTTCAGTATTTTTCTTAACTCGTACAATATCACATTTTTATTTAAACGATAAATAATGCCGCAGCAAAGAACTAAGAAAATATTATGATAATAAACGATTAATAGTCAGCTACACGATAATTCAAAGAAACTCTACTCGTCTATCAACACTTTATTTAAAGCTTAGATATCTTACTAATAATGAATTTACAAAAATCTACAACATCACAATTACTAGAACATTTATAGCTAAGTACCCGATTTTGACTATTATCCTATACAATTAACTATTTGACTAGATATTTCGTTCGTATTATCATGAAACAATAATAATTTTAATAAAAAATATTCGGCAGATCAATCAATCATTATTTTAATAATGTAACTAAAATGTTTTTATATGTCATTTACTTTCATTATTTATTATTTAAATTAAGAAATTGGAGCGCATTCTTACTCCAAAAGCTATGAAATGGCGTATGTCTCTTGGGATCGCTTCATGATAATACGACCAGAACTAAAATAGATTCAAAGTATTGTAAGTTCGAAGACTTTACTAACGCTTTCAACTTATAGCAATAAATGGAATTAGTCAACCATGGACCGATGTCATTCAGAAAGGAAGACAATGGTGCCGATTCTCTTGTACACAGAACTAAACTAACTAAACTGTCTCTAAAATTCCTTACTTTTTACTATGAGAATCTTAGAGCTATTCTGCAAATAAAATTCTCTAAACTAAAAAATAATTTTGACACAACTAAAATAGAATTTGACAATCGCGAATCCACGTGATACCCGTGGTTTGCCCTAACCCGTGTTTTTTTTTAGAGCCGGAGGCGCGCAGGGGCTGCCGCCTCGACGTGTTTTATATGGAATTTTTCACTTTTTGTATGGAAAGCATGAAAAAATATTACCTACATGTTCAGGTTTAGGTATTATAAAGGGGGTCGAAATTTTCATTATTTTTGCGATAGGACGCACCATTTTCAAGATATAAATAAAAGAAAAAATAATACAGTACTGTTTTTGCACGTAAAGTCGAGATATTGGTGTGAATTTTAGTTCATGACAACTTATTTTATCCCACCCCTTTTTAATCGCGATTAAAAATTGTCAGGTTTAGTCTGGTTTGGTATTTTACAATCAAAATTTTAGGTGAAAAATGACAAATTCAGAATAGCAAAATTGCCATTTTCACTAAACTAAAAACTCAGTACTATCTTAGTGCTGTCAAACTAAAATATAGTTAAGTTGTGTCACTCTAGTCTATTTCAGAATGGGAAATCGTCGTTTGACAGGAATAAACGAAATTTTAGTGATTTTTAGTCTAGTTTAGAGGCATTTGTGACAAGAGAATCGGCACCAATATCGTGATTATTGTCGAGTTCGTTGCACTTTAGGTTATTTGAATAATAGAAAAAGCTGTTCTTTTTCTATAATTCAATACTAATATGTGTTACGTAAAATCACACTTGGTTAAGTGATTTCCACAATTCCAGTCAGGGGCCTCTAATTCCATTTAATATTACGTATTCTGTAAACGCAGTCATTTCGTGCACAGAATTATTTTATTTTTATTTCTAAATAGAGCCATTCTGTGATATGAGAACGTATACCAACTTGTACTATGTTTCAGTCAATGATATTGGACAGTGGGGCTTCGAAGGAATTCAGTACACAAAATGGAATTTCTGGAATTTCTACGTTTTCAAAATATTAAAGGAATGATATTTGACGATATGATTATTTAGATATACGTTCATTTTTCTAACTTTATACTCCTCTATATTGTGGACCTCGATAAAGAAATGAGATTATTTACAAAAATGAATAAACTGCAGTAGATTCAGCTTACATTGAAAAATTATGATCTTTGGCACTTCAAACAATACTGATATGTATTGTTAATTAAATTACTCATGCATAATCAATATTACCTAATATTCAAACCTCTTATGAAATTAAAACTAAAAATGATAGCTCAAAACTGCTACACGAGATTTTAAATTCAAAAGTTTCGTTATAGTTCAGCGGTTGCAACAAATACAATTAATTTTGTTTTGGTGACATTATTCTGGTTTACTTTTTTTATTCTAGAACAATGCCCAACTATGAATCTAGATTTTCAGTTCACTCAAATTGAGGTTCATAGCCGGCAATCAATTCAGAAGCAGATTAAGTTTACGACACAATTATCTAAAACTTTTTATAAGATGCAGGTTTTAAGCTCAACACACCCACAAGGCGGGTGCTTGTCGCGAAGAAAACGACCGAACCGACCCGCTCCGCGCCCGACCCGCCCACGCGTTTCGTGTGCTGTAATCCACATAAATACAAGCATTTAAGCCCGCCATACAGCCGACCCGACCCGCGCCTGACACGCACCCGCCTTAAGTGAGCTTTAGATAGACAAAATAATCGACCGATTGTTGATCGATTTTACCCGATCGAACGAGAATCGTCACATGTAATCTATATCTGCAATCCGGCTAAAATAATGACTTTTATATAATCTGCAGTGCAGGTGAATGGTCACACAATCAACGGCTGTCCAAATACAGAGCGTTTTTTGACAGCTTAGTGTCAAATACTGATGAAAATGACAGATTTTCATGACGGCCGTTTTACGACGGAACCACTGTCGGAAACAAACGCTTTGCCAATGCTGTGTCAGGAGTCTGACTAACTACCTAAGACTGTTGACCAACCCAAACAACAATCTTGGTCACCTAAATTGCCATTTTCGATCACTGCCCAAAAATAGAAAACGTTGCCAAAAATGAAAAAATATTAGCAAGCGGATTATATGAGGTAACTCAGTTGAGCTAATCACCAGTACTAATAGCTATCATATTCTAGTTATGGGCGGTTTGACCCATAGTCCATAATTTAAGTAGGTCATCTACTGTTTCGATACTTGAGAGCATTCATTTTAAAAGTTGGCAACGTCGCAAATAGCTGTCAAATATTTACCTGTTTTGATTAATTTTACAATATTACTGTACGGAAATATGAAATATCACTCAAGTGACTTAGTGTTAATAATAAATTGCAATTATAACACTGAATTTGATAATGTAACCGTTTGGCATTTGGAATGTTCCCAAATACTTTTTTTAGATCTAAAACTAAGTGTTATCATTCGGTGTTACGATAATAATTATTGCATTTCATAATCAATATTTTAGTTCAGTAGCGGTATTTCATATTTTCCACTACATTTCCACACAGTAATGTTGCCAAATCAATCAAAACAGCGAAATATTTGACAGCTATTTGCGAAGTTGCCCATTTTCAGGATGCACGCGTATTTTGCGTTACTTGGTAACTTTAGCGAAGATGGATGGTGCATTCATTTATTGAGTTGATCTCAGAAAGGTTAAGTATCTTTGAGTCGAGAGAAGTCGTGGGTATTTGAATTAATATTTTGATGGATGGACTACCATTTAGTAGCTAATCATATAATTTAATGTGCAATTCAAATAAGATACTGAATAGACGGTAACAATTATTGCGTCAAAGTTTATGGCATAAACATTTGTGAGCAAACTCAGTAGACTGTCAAAACCGTTTATAACGACATCGAAGGGACCGTCGGATTAAGGTTTTTAGAACCGTTATTAGTCGTTATAACCAAAAACTATGTTAAGTAAACAGAAAAGCTGGGACCTCAACATTAAGTCGTAATAACCGGTACGTCGTTTTAAGCGAAGTCGTTATATTTTATTTTTTTGCGGTTTTGCTCATGTGCTTGCATGTTCCAAGACTCGGTCGCAAATGGATCCTTTCATCATGAGCACCCGAGACTACTCGTACGATTCCGAAACAAACACGTGACTAAAATTACACTCCCGAAATCCTAAATCGAACTAAGCTGTTTCTTTGTTCTTTTTAAATGATCGTGAATTTAAAATTCGGAACAATGATGACAAAATGGCGGTTTTCAAAACTGAGTAATGCACGGTGGCCCGATTTAAACTTGACTTTAGACGCGACACCGGTTAATGTTATAACGTGAAGTTTTCTTAGAAATTCTATCGTTCGAGTCGCGTCGCACCGTCGCGTCTCGCTAGTCTGCACGATGCTTGAGGAGTCCGGGAGTGTATAAACTATCATTATAAAGTTAGATGTGCCTCATGAAAGTCATTAACTCTGTGCCAATATTTGTTAGGAAACATATATTAAAATAATTTGGTAATATTTGGACTATTAATATTAAAACATGATAGCTTCAAGGCTGTTATTAATTGCAACAGCTAATTCGAAAAACGGCGATGATCAAATTAGTTATAGCGCAAAAAGTGGAGCCAATCAAATCGTTGCATTTGCATATCTAACTCATATTCGACCGATCAAGAAC
This sequence comes from Agrochola lota, assembly GCA_947364205.1. Classification (NCBI taxonomy): domain Eukaryota; kingdom Metazoa; phylum Arthropoda; class Insecta; order Lepidoptera; family Noctuidae; genus Agrochola; species Agrochola lota. The sequence continues at coordinate 2,550,032 of OX376225.1, read as the reverse complement.
ATATTTAAAGAACTCTTCAATCTGAAATAAACTTATAATTGCCGCGAAGCAAACGTTCGTTTTTATCGGTAATTTTGAGCAAAATTAGTACTTCTAGTTGCATTTGACTGCGAAGTAAGTATTGTAGTTGATATAGCTAGAGATTGCCATGCCATGTAATATTAGGCGAGTGCCAGAATAAAATATCGCTTACCTAACTCTGTTTTAGTGGGAGGCAGACAATGGCACTTGCCAATGACCGGCGGATGACTTACAGTTTGTATGGCGTGGGTTGAGAATGGTCCTTATCAATATAAGTATTTAGAATTGTTTGCAGTTGTTGCGCAAGAGCTTCTGAGGAGACAAATTAGTTACAGTAGTCTGTATCATTGAATAACATTTAAGTTGCGTTACAGAACAACTTCACTGCAACATAACACCAAATTCAACAACAACAAAAAACAGATTTACACCCAAGAGGTAACATCCCTACAAACGTATCGAGGCCACATCGGAGTCCTACTCGTTGTACCTACAGAAACAAAACGAAGCTGTCTAAGGCAGGCCCCCGGAACCGAGCCGCGCTCAGGAGTCGCGTGGTCACGCGCGGCCTAGCATGGCGGCCACGTCACCGGCTGACTGCGAGTGGAGCAGGGCTCCCCTAGTGGGTCGCGGAGGGGCCAGCCTGGGTAAGGCCAGGACGCCAGCGGGGGCCGAGCCGAGGGCGCAGCCCGTGACGAATTCGTGGCGTGAAGCTTCGGTTGGGGTGATTCGCCGCTTTGGGTCCCATCTGCAAAAGAATGAGACTGTTAGCTAAATCGTTTAAAAAATTAGGGAGAGAAGTTGGAAGTGGTTTGAAATGGGCATAGTCACGAAAGGAGGATTAATTTCAGCGTCAAAACGTGTAACGGGGTCAATGTTTATATTACGTTTTTTTTTTTGTAATGTGCGTTTAGTTTGTGCAGAATAAACAATTTTTCTTTCTTTTATTTTTTCTTTTGTAACAAATTACCATAATAATCGAAAACCGTGCTATGTAAGCGTCGCACGTAATCATGAGATCGCAATGTTGAAGCAAAAGTCGCCTGTATAGGGTTGAAAATTCATCCGATTAAGACATACAAAAAGTACATTAAGTACCTATCGCTTCTCGTATTTAACCCTATAAACACTTGCGTCTTTATATCATGTTACATTACATCTACGAATCGTAACCTAAACCATCCAGATCTATTACTCAAATTACATAACTCGACGATCCTAAACCATTCCGCAAAAATACCAAGAAAATAGTCCCACATCATAGCCGTAAATGGTCCTAAGATATTGCTCAACAGCCCAGACTTGTCGCAAAAAGCTCGGAATACTTCCTATTGCTCAATCCTTCAGGTTTGAACGGAAACCTGTCCACTTACAAGTGAACCACGATTAAAATCAAGTTGTTTTTTTGTATGGCAACAGCTGCAGTTTGGTTTAATTTGAATCTCCGATACGTAGAGTTATTAGGTTGTTTATTTATATGTGTGGTGACCATATATGGAGGCTGTATCCTTCGAAATGAATGTAGTGGTAGACATGACAGTTGTTATTGAATGATATTGCTTAATCGCAGGTAATATTGAATCACTAGTCATTCTAACTATATATAATATTATAAATGCGAAAGTAAGTTTGATTATTTGTTTGTTACGCTTTCAAATTAAAACGGCTGAACGGATTTAGAGGAAATTTGGCACATGAGTATACCTATGACCTGGATTGGGATCCTATCCTATCCTATGTGATTAGGATTCTGATCTTTTTATCCCGATATTCCCACGGAATCGAGACTTTTGCGTGTGAAACAGCGAGACACATCTAGTATCTTCTAAATTGAACGGATCCTGATTTAAGACTAGCTGGAAAACCAAAATAAAAAGCGAAATTATACATATACTTAGCCATCTATACTAATAATAATATATCGAGGTGAGTTTGTATGCACGGAGTAATTAATGCTCGGAACTCCTGAACCGATTCCGAAAATTCTTTCACTGATGGGAAGTTACTGTAGTATTGCTGTTGCTGGTATAAATTTTATGTTAACACAAGAAACACGCGGCCAAAGTCGCGGGCCGAAGCTAGTATCAACAGAAGGCATTACTATTACCATTTCTAACTAAAACTTTCAATGACCAAAATAGCGGTTGTCTCGTTGTTCTTTAATAAATTCATTTGGATTTTTGGTCATCCTGCCAGTCCCATTTGCATATTACATGAGTTACGGACTCGAAGAGAACCCTAACACTGTTTTTCCACCGCACCGTGCACGGAACGTCAACGAGAAACAAGATTACGCGGCCATAGTAAATGTACTGTCGCTACTTTGACGTCGTGATCCTGCTCTCGTTGACTTCCCGTTCACGGTGTGCGTGACAAACGGCTTTAGGGGCCATCTCCACGAGCGAGAAAAACGTGGCGATAGTCTCGCCGTACCGGCGTTATACCGGTGATATCATCGCGGCGATAATTTGAAGGCACAAGCCAAACTTTGCATAATAATCGCAAAACTCATCAACTATACAACAAGTAGGCAAGTCGGTAGCTTCATATTTTCTATTCTCACCTTTTTATTTAACAATTTTTGAGTATAAAATATTTCTAAGTCCTTTCTGGTCCTTTCCGAGCACTATGTCCTGCCTAACTGGCGTCCGAGTACCTTCTGTATATCTGGATCAAGGCGATAATACTGTCACTTTTGAACCGGTCAGGCGCAGAAAAGTGGACCAATAATTCAAGTATCTATTTACCGTATATGATATTATTGAGTTTGTTGCTTAGCGAAATAAAATAAAGCATTCTAAAAACAACATTTTATAAATGCATTCCCTAGTTGAACAATCTCTACTGCACGGAATCAAAATTGAATAAGAACAGCTCAAATCAATTGGACTGTGACGCTAAGTTGCGGTTGCCGTGTTCATTCCGTGGATCGGTGGACACTGTCGATCCCAGTTATCAAACGTTTAACAAATAACAAAAGATCTAACCTAACAACAAACTGTGGTAATCCCTGTAACCTGGGCTGGGCTAGTGTCGACGAATTTCCTCTTTACTTACTTTTCGGTGTCTTTGGATCTGTATTCAATTTTTTGGCTACCAACATCTAAAAATAGTTACTTTATGCTTTGTAGTGTTTGTTTTAGGAAGTCAGTTGTGTTTCTTTTGTAAAAAAGATTTTTATTTTTCACTTTTTACTTATGGTACTTACCCCACACATACTTTATATATTTATATATTTTACACACATACTACTCTATCATCAGCAGGATAGACAAATTGGATTAAATACATAGTATCAAAGCTAACTCAAAAACTACCCAAGCAAAGTTAATAAAATTTATATGGGAAAACGGCTAAAGCTTCCTCTACCAAATAAAAGAATTTTCAAAATTGGTCCACAATTGACGAAAATATTGATCAACAGATATAAAATAAAAAAATACAGAAGAATATATAACGTCCGCTTTTTTTGAAGTCGGTTAATCAAGAAACGATTCATAGCTAACGTAAGGAACTATAATTTCTACTCTCAAATGCCCATAAGATGCGTCACACACTTCCTGCTAGCGATACAAAAGATAATGTCGCAACTGTGTGACTACCTTTACGCGCGCAACGCATGCAGACGACTAAGTTAACATGTCATAGGAAGAACCAGCGTTGTGTAAGTACGTTTGTCAAGTGGTTACAGCATTAATGGGAGTTAAATGGACTAGCTTTGGTTTACGAATTTACTTGCTAATTTTATTTCATTAACTTCCTTAAGCACGCTCAACAAGACCACAATAGAAACGGGTTTTGTCGACGGAAGAATAGACAAAATGACAGATAAACAATCACAATCTGTTATTTTGTCTATTCTTCCGTCGACAAAACCCGTAGATGGTTGTCATGCTACACGTCCCCTATGTTTAGCTAAATTGACCCTAACCAAACTATGACATGATTGCATTGATATAGGATTTTATATATGAATTTAGGATTGTTTTACTTCATATATAAGTTTAGCTTATCAACAAATTTACTGTCCGCGAAGCAGATTTTATAAGAACGTTGTATATACGAGTATCTCATCTATTCCCTAGTGGCTATATCCAGTCTTAATCGACTCTATTCTACATCATCTTGTTTCATCACCAACCTAAATTTAAATTAGATGGTAATTTTGACTGAAACCTACCAATCTTATAAACAACATTTTTATTTTATACACAGCTTGTAAAGATTATCTGCAGACTCTCGGATTCCTCTAAAACTTAAGATTAATAAAACAACTAGCAGCGTCCCGCGGTTTCACCCCATAACTCTCGATCCCGTGGGAATATCGGGATAAAAAGTATCCTATGTCATGGGTACCCAGGTCATGGTCTACCCAGGTCATGGTCTACCCATGTGCCAAATTTCATCCAAATCCGTTCAGCCATTTTAGCGTGAAACCGTAACAAACTCACTTTCACATTTATAATACTCGTATTAGTTAGGATGGTTAGACCTGGTATGGATCACAATATTGGGCCACAAAAGGGATGAATGAAAGGCAACTGTAGCACTCTCATCTCAGCTGCATTCATTGCGCAACACCACACATCCCTCTAGATGTGTAGTGTTACACGAATGGATAGAATAACAAATGAGTACATATGAGGAAGTCAGAAAATGGCGCCGTTAACTGAAAAGTGGTGTGGAAATCGGTTGTCACGGTATGAGGATGTAAAGCGGAGGAATGAGGGAAAATGCGTGAGGAATTAGAAAAATTTGGATATGGAGAATGATGTCACAACTAGAAAAGTACCGTCTAATCCGCTAAGAATGCGGACTGACATCTTAATATACTTGACAAGATGGACGCACTGTCGCTCTTCGTTATGTAACTGACGACTTTAGGTAATAACGTTATCCTAGCCTAGTCCAGCTTGGAATATGCCAACATGGCTTTTAGACTTACTTCGCTATCAACATTAGACATTACCGAATACGGGTTGCGACGAAAAACATTTCTTGTTCTTTTGTAATTTTTTGGGTTCCGTACGTACGAATGAAAACTGTGAAAGTTTTATTTGTTTATTGATCAAGGCAAACCAACGACATATCTACAAGGATAGTAACAATTGTAAATCTCATGTCTTTAATACTGTGTAAATACATCACATTATGCATGCACAACTATTCAATTAATTTTTAAATCATTACAATATTAGCAATAAAAAAATCATAAAATTATCAAACAAGATTAGATTATAAAATAAAATAATACATTTCGTTACATTGGTTGAGAGCAATACAATCATACAAAATCACAACAAAATATTCGCATAAAAGGTAACAAAACTAAATACTTATGGAATATAATAAAATAAAGGTATCTAAGCATTTAAATAAAACCACGCTAAGACCACGCTACCATTAGGATTATTGCCTGTAATGATAGTTGTGTTTGTGATAAATAAATAAATAATAAATAAATTCCGTGATAAAAGTTAAACGAACGATATTATTAGTTACCTATCTACTAGTTATATAAACTTTCAGTGGAAATTGTGTAAGTATGTAAGTATCATTACAACAAATAAACTATATTCTTCTGTTCTTTGGCAAGTAATAGGGGCAAGCCTATTGCCACTAACAATACTAGTACGTGATTGTTACAGAAAAATCCCTGATTAAAAAAAAGCAATAACACTGGCCGAAGATGTGGGCATCGAACTCCGGGCATGCTCAGGGCGACTCCCTTCTCAACAGTCGCGCTTACGACTTCTAGATCAACGACAATGAGGTAGTCAAGTATAACATTTGTTAAAACATAATACCTAAACCAAATTCTATTTAGATCTTCAAACTCTGACGAAACATGGGTGGGGTACCAACTGATTATGAAAACCAGAACACAAGTTTAGGACATTTCGATCGCCGTTATCGGTTGAGTTATATATATTACCAGGAATTTCTTAGTCCCTTTCTAATAGTTCAGTGGCCTGGAATTTGAGCGTTAGACCACTAGAACTCGATGGCCGGTAAATGGTCTAGCTAGCTGTTTAATATCCTTACATTTATAACTAAGCCAACGTAAAATCTTGCGCCATGCAAATGTATGACTAATTACGGGTCACGATCCTTAACAGTGAGCAATGCGAATAAGCAGAAAGAGGATTTTTGTGAGAATATTGCGTCCTATCGTAGCTAGACACAAATTAAAATGACCAAAGTAGTTATAATCTTAAAAATTATATGTTATTGAAATTAGGTGAACTCGTGGCTAACTAATATTAGCCGCACGGGTCGATCCATCAGGTAAAGCTACGTTTGCCGGGGTTGGTCCGTGGATATGTGACCAATTTTACATACAGAGACTATTCCGTGCCTCAGAAAGCACGTTAAGCCGTTGGTCTCGGCTGTCATTCGTGGATATTTGACAGTCGTTACGGGTCGTCAGAAGCCTGAAAATCTGACAACCAGTCTTACCAAGGGGTATGGTATTACCCAGTTACTGGGTTGTGGAGGTCAGATAGGTAGTCGCTCCATGTAAAATACTGGTATTCAGCAGCATTCGATTAGACTGGAAGCCGACCACAACATATTTAGAAATAGGCTAGTATGATGATATGTTACTGAAATTCATTTTTCAGAAAAAAACTCTCATTCAATCAACTCAGCCTACCACACTCCACTGCTGGACATAGACCTCTCCCAGGCTGGGCAACAACACTCTGACCTCCGCATTTTTTTAAGATCGTCGGTCGAACTAGCTGGGAGCATCCCACACTATGTTTCCCAAACAGCCGCTCCTGGCTCAAAAATAAAACTAATAGAAAGAAAAAAGCCTAAAAATCTCAGAAGAAAATTTTGTGTCGGAAAAAAAAAACAAAGTCATTTATTCAAAATAGGCTGAGAATCAGCACTTTTCGAACGTCAAAATTACATAAGACAGTCCCCCAAAAACGCCCGCCCTTCACCACTTCCTAGTGCTTAGCTGGGAAGAAGAAGTGGCGCAACAAACTCCCCAGCAGCACAGCTGTCTGTTCAGTTAGAAAACTTGATTCTATACAATAGTAGTTATGTAAAATAATGTACATTACGCAACATAAAACATTAAATTAAATTATTTGCTATATGTCAGCTAACACCCGCCAATATACAAACAATACAAACTATCCACAAATATTTTGTTTAATACAAGCCATAATTAACAAGATACAAAACTTTTCTCAGATCTGTTAAACTGTTTTAATTAAATTTAATTCACTTGATTCACCATCTTTATCCGTCCGTCATGGGAAACAAGATGTAGGTGTGTAAGTTTATGTAATGTAAATGTAACATCTTCTTAACGAGAGGTAATTAACGTACTATCGATGTATTATCAGCGTATCAAATAGTTAATCATAGTTATCATACGTGTTTCCTTCTGCAGAATTAACAGTTTAAAATGAAGAGTCATTAAACTCTGTTTATTTTACGATGATCGAAGTGACACATGCCATGTCAAAATCTTATTTTAGAGCTAAAAAATTTGGTTAATGGATTGTTGATTCTTCACAATAACAAAATAATTATTGATCTCAATTGACCTTTGTAGTGACGCAATTTAAAAAGTTAAATAGGTTAATATTCTAATTTTTTGTTGTTTTAACAGTTAACTGGGCATTCTATGTAGAAAGGCGGCATTAATTCATAATGATAATGAAGTTTTCTAACAATAAGCCTTACAACTGTTTGAGGTTGAGCATAAAATTAAGCTTTTTTGCATCTGTCAAACCATTCCTCACAAAATGAACAGAGTATAATTACATAGAGATGGTACGCACTGCCGCGTCGATGATGCAAGCTCAAGTTTCAATTATCTTGTTTCTTGTGCACGTAATAAATGATGATAGATATAATAGTAATTTGATGAGGAATGTTTTGTAATAGTAATTACTTATTTATGTTGCGGTCAAAAACTTATGTCAGTGAACTGAGAAGAGAGTGAATTAACTGCCCTGTAGTCAATGAACTTATTTAGTTTGGAAATCACTATAGGTTCTGTTGCATTTGTGATGGATGGATGATAGATACTCTCACAGAAGTAGTGGCAGTAGAAAATAATATAATAAGAGAATTGTTTATTTTTTATTTTGTTAAGTAAGTCTGGTACTTGTTGACAGGCTTACACTGTCCTCCCAAATCTATTAACAGAATCAATTTGAAAACATTGCAAAAATCAATTACTTTTAAAAGCGTAACCGTGGAATTTCTTGCCGGCACTTCTCCATAGGAAACGACCAATTGTAACCTAACTTCTGACATTACATAAGAGCCCATGTAGGTTTATGTGAAATAAAATATTTTAAATTTTGAAGGGACATAAAGGAAACACTGTTTATATACCTAATGACGTATGTAGATAGATGCTAAAAATAAGGGGCCCTTTGAACTTTTGCAACCAGTAGCAGGAGGAAATGCTAACCTAACTTAATCACATAACATAGGTTAAGAATCGTAAGAGGGCAACGTTTGAGTCACAGAGAAAACGTCAAGTGAAACTGTTTCTGATTACCATGATGTTACATGATTAGATTAGAGTTGAGTTCGTGGTTTACATCAACACACCATGCACGACTGTCAACTGAATGACATTTTTAAGCAATGGACGTTCACAAGTACAATTTTAACAGTTGGTATTTAAAAAACCCCGACACAAACATTGCTTCATTTTTCTTTCCTACTCCATGATCAGACCCTGTTCTATCTATAACCTATTCATTGAGACCATTCCATTGAGCCCAAACACGATACCTGTGCTGTAAGTTGGTAAGGGAGTTGGGTATCCTGCAAATTCCAGGTTATGCTGCAGCAACAGTTCTAGGTTACTAAATCAAAATCAAAAATATTTATTTGCTAGAAAATGGTACTATAGATATTACAGTCATTTTAGTTTCAGTATATCCTGCCATGATATGGCGTGCAAATACATTTACATGTCAATTAAAATTATTACAATTACAGTCATTATGATTATTATTATTATATGACTATGTTCGTCTAATATCATTGAAGTAACAGAATACCAAATTTAAAATCGATCAGACCTGTGGAAGATACATCCATTCATCAACTAGAAAAGAGCTGATAATCTTCAAACGGCTGAACCGATTTTGCTAAAACATGTCTAAGACCTATCGTTAGAAAACCTGATTTCAAATAAAAAAAACCGCATTCAAATCAGTTCACCCGTTTAAGACCTACAGTGCCACAGACAGACAAACACACATAGGTGTCAAACTTATAACACCCCTCTCAATTGTTTATCAAACTGTAGTTACATGTGGTTGAAGGGTGAGAGTTAAAGGAAATAGCAGTAGAGAAAAATTTAGTTTCATAGATCACCACCCTATGGCAGTCTACGGCAAGACATTATGGAAACAGTTTCCTGACTGATAAGGGCACTGTAAAAGTTTTCAGTGAGCCATTTCTTCTCAGGGGCTAAAAACAATAAGCTAATTGTTAAAAAACGATAGTAAGCACTTCCTATCACGTCAGATAGGAAACGTCGACTCCATTTAGCTGATCCTAACTTATATTATACGCTTTCACACTAAAACTGCATATACATGTCATTCGCCGGGTCATCCTGCATCGCAGACGAAGTCGCGGGCAACGGCTACTTTTTTTAATTACGTGTAAAGTGATTCCGATATCGAATTTATGATTTCAGTACACCGTCACAACCAATGTTGTTTTAAAATAAAGAAAATACCTAACTGATCATTTATGAATTACAATGAACATAAATATTTCAAAATTGTCGAACTAACTGTCGAGTCCAAGCAGTCTTGGAGTGTGAAGGTAAAATTACCCATAGATAGACACGGACAGTCTCTTCGAAAATGAAAGGCGATTAGTAGCTAATATGGGCAAGAGTTCGATGACCTGTAGGGCCAGTTTTTTATACTGATAATAATGTACCAGCCGGCATTTAGCCTGAGGCAAAGTGATTATTTCATCTTCTTTGAGACGTGCGAGCTTCTATGGTAATTATTCACATGACTTACATCAGTCAGATGCATTGCATCAAAATAGCCTACACGTGTGGCGATATTCAATGAAATGTCCGACATTCTGTACAGTCAGCCCTGCTAGCACCGTGCTGTCTAGGCAATATTTTCACCAATGCATGAGCTGTATCTCATTCTCATAGAATATGTAATTCGTGTCGATACGAGAGAAGTAGGCAGACTTGTGGACGTGATTGACGTTCAGAAAGTTTATATTACAGAAGCTACTTGTTTAAATACTCTACGCATATATTTGAAGAGGCAAAATTTCTTAAATAAGCATAGCAGCAATGAGATATTCAAAGACCTCATTCATACGCAAAACGAAAAGTAAAAAGTCTCACAAAAGTATGCACATCACATCGGTTACTCTCGGGTCGGCGACGGATGATCGGCGTTACGTCACAGACGCGGTAACCTTTCACTGCGTGCTAGATGCGTGCGCGCAACCGAAGAATCTGCGGTTTGCGCCGGAATGTCGGGGAATGTAAGTAAACATGCTGTCGTGGTAAATGGGACGGTAATTTATGGTGATGGTGAGGAGTTAGACGATGGATTACGAGAAAAACTCCTACGCGTAGAAGTGGACGTGAATAGTGGTCTTGTGAACTGCACCGCTAGGACTACTGAGTGAGTCCCATCGAACGATAGACGACATCGCGCATACCAAGGCAAAAATGAACAGACGAGGTTGCCGGTTACCGAAAGGATTTGTCGTATTAGCCGAGAACAGAAATGTGGAAAAGGCAGAGAGGTTTCCGCTGTATAGTGGCCTTGATAGGCAGACACGCTTAGGGGCAGTGTAATATCGCCATGTCGCAAGGTCCAAAAAAATATAAAGACTTATTGTTAGTCATAATGCTGTGAAATTCGAATCTAGAAAGGCATTAGAGTAGATATGGCCATGACCTGGACCGGACTAACTTTAGATGGATGAGTGTGCACGTTCTATGTATAACAGTTACCTAGTACAGTTCAACGTATATTGACAGCCGCAATACGTCACAATATGGGGAAAGGTCATTCTTACGCATTCATAATATAATGTACCTAATAGCATTATATTGTAACGACAAATTCCGTTTAGCAAACTAGGAACTAGTCATTATTCACCACGCTTGCCTAGTGTAGGTTGACAATTTCAGAATATTTTAAGTCCGCATTACCTCACGTTATTTAGTCATCATCACAGGTCCCTGAACATCCGGGCCATCACAAAATTACATGCATTATTGAATAGAATTTTCCTTTTATGTTTACGTTTTTTTCTCCCATGCCTCTCTATGAGCTGTCATCTCGGTATGGTTTATATGAGCAAAATATTCTATACAACAAACCAAGTTTCACCATCCTTCATGAATTAGCATGAATCAATAGAATGTTGTTTCTTCAGCCAAGGAAAAGGACGGTAAATGTATAAATAACATGTTCACGTTCGCAGAGTTCATTGCTCCACATTCAGTTCTCGCCATTCGCATATTTGTAATCTGCACATAACGAGAACCGTCTACAGAGTGGCCAGTGGCTAGTTTGTCTTAGGAGACGGTAAAAATTGGTACTCAATCAATATGTAATGAATTTTACATACACACACACACATCTCATATTACTGGTATTAAATTGCTATTATCTTTTATTTCAGTACTAGCGCGTGCTTCGCACTGGTGCATTAGCAACATGTTAAAACATCAAGATAGTTAAGTTAAACACTTAATATTAATTTAAAACACTTATACCTTCCCGAATAATTATTTACATGCTGGTGAAACCGCAACGTTTTTATTGTTGTTACGGGTCGTCAGAAGTCCGAAAGCCTGACAGCCGAAGACTGGCTGTCAAGGGGTATCGTGGTACCCAGTAACTGGGTTGTTGAGGACGGATAGGCAGCCGCTCCATGTAAAATACTGGTGTTCAGCTGCATCCGGTTAGACTGGAAGCCGACCAACATAGTTGGGAAAAGGCTTGGAAGATGATAATGGTGAAACCGCATCAAAATCCGTTGCGTTGTTTAGAACAACGAACAACAAACAGATATGAAAAGCAACTTTATTTTATAATATGTAATACCTCTAAAAGATATAGAAGAAAATCAAGAAAGTTTTTTGCAATTTTTTCTCCCTAGGCTCTTTATTTAGGAACCGTGCCCCTAATAATGCACGTCAATCTGGTTACTAAATTCGGTCAGATAAAGGTACTTTTTGTGTACTTTGGTCTCCGCATGCACCTCCGTCATCTTACGTCAAGTTATATTGGACACGCGTATTATATCTGCATTGACGTTGAAAGTGAAATCCAGTGCCGAGGTCGAGGATGCACTTTCACCCCTTACCCACATTTCACGGATTTCGAACAAGCCAGTTCTTAAAACCGGTGCATACGATCTTGAACTTTATGGCTAATTATGGTAATCTTCGGATCTGTATGTGTTTGAATATTCTTCAGTGTGTTATTCAAATAAATAATTCTCGGATTGTAAGAAATTAACAGATAGATTTCTTTAGCATTTCTTATAATAGTTTATCGATGTTTGTGACCTTGTATCAATAAAATGTCTTTCTTTTTACTTTCATAAATATTTCCAGCAGACGTTATAATTATGATTTTTAATTTTATACTGACTTATTAGTTCTGCATGACATGATTCATAATTGCCGTGTGTATTATTACCATGACATGTATGTTCATGGGTCATCATGCTCATGGCATTTCCATCCATACATTCTGAGCCCACGCGTGACAAGGCGGAACGTCCGTCCGTACCATTTCTATTTCTCATATTCATCTGCAACGTCACTGTCCAACTCAAGCGTTACCTTCTACCATATAAGTATTCCGTAATTTATAAGCTCAGTCGCTTCCATATAGTAACATGAAGTTATCCACGTATACGTAATACGGTATATGACGTGGGCCCTACCGCTTTCTCCGCTCTCACGGCCAAAAGGTCGCTATGCGAAAATGTGTGTATCTCTCGAGTGTCTCCTCCGGCGAGGTAGTGTGATGGCTTGTTTTTGATAGATGCGATACGTGCTCTATGGTTATTATTTCAATTGAACACGTATGTACTTTCAAATAGTTATCATATTAGAAGCTAATTACATTATTGTTTTTTTTTTTTGGAAAACTTGAACTATGGAGGTCATTATGATATAACATCAAGCCCGAATTTCCCGAAGGGTTAGGTAGAGTTGTACTATAGTACACCCACATTCCGCCAGTTATTTTTAACAGATTTGTTTAAACAAGGTGATGATAATAACAATTTTGTAAAAAATACTTTAGTGAATAATACGAACAGGTCCATCATCCACGCGATATAGTCATGTGAAGTAGCTGCTAGGTCAAAGATGACACTGAGAAGTGACAGGTCACCTAGTTATCACTTACGAGCATCACAGTACAAACACTTTTCCTTTGTTACTGTAGCAAACGTGAGTGTGATGAGAAAATCCTGATAGACTTTGTTAAGTTCATCCTTGAGCAGAAAACACACAACTTAAAACTGTCAGGGAAGACTCTTCTAGTGCAGCATTGCTTGTATGGGTGACGTTAGTAGATGCTTAGACCCCAACTCATTACAATACACACGACTTGGACTTAGAATAATGAGTAGTTAGTAATACAAATGTGCTGTACTCGTGTCTCAGGAATCTCTATGAAGAGCATTACGCAACTGTACCTCTTCTGTCAAGGAAAAACTGTTATGTCATACAATATGTTTTCGCTAATCGTTGTCATGTTAGTTTTTGTTTTGCGTCCTACTTAAATATCCGTATTGCAAGTTTTGCATACATACATAAAATCATACTTATGAAGTTACGAACCTACAGGTTGAGCAAAGTTAGGTACAGGCACTTACGATAAACGTAACGATTTGGAAAATGACGAAACATTTCAAAAACTGTTATTATTCCAAAAAAGTTAACAGTTCCGTTCAAAGCAACGACACTAGCTCGACTCATCACTTCCTATTCCGCCTCTCGCACTTGACGCTTCTTCAAAGAGGTGTGAACTTGTAGAGAAAGTCATGTTTTTATTGCTGTCACCTTTACAACCTTCATTTCTCTTTCATTTCCCGCCTTATGTTCATTGTCTTTGAGTTCAGTTTCTATTTCCGGAACGGTATTGTTAACTTTGTTATGCAAACGTGAGAACATGCGTTTGGCTAAATTAGTTGTGTGTAGCTGCGTTCATAGATGGTTTGATTTTCATTATGCGTGAAATTATGGTTTGTGTTATATCAATATTATGTGATGGGCTGTTGTCAAGGGCTTACAATAGACTCGACAAATCTCTACTATGATAATTTGGAGCAGTTGGTTCTGTCATTTCATGCGTAATCATCAAATATGGACACTTCTTTGTCTGTTCTTCGTCTGCACTGGTTTGACATTTTGATGAAAAGCCAATAAATTGAAAAAAAAAAAAAAAAAAAAAAATTCGATAACTTCATAATTTTATACATACAGAATAAATACAACGAAGTATTTACATCTACAGTAAGTTCAACACCTGATATTTCTTTATACAATGCTCAAGAGAAATTATATGCATTATAAATATTAGATATAATCAGGGTGTGAAAGAAAAAACCTGCTATCTTGAAAAAATCATAATCATAATAGCACAAGAAACGAAAAGGAAAAAGCCTTAGGAAATATAACAGCAGGTTGAACCAACGAGGAAAGAAAAGCGCACATCAGATAGGAGTCTTAACACTAACCGATCCAACCGGCTACAATAATCTAAAAGAAACAAGTTTTTCAATACTTTCTACAAACATAGATAATAGCTTGTTATATAAATTAGAAACCGCGTATGGAATGGATGCCTCAGGAAACGGAATCAATGGCAGCGTTAAATTTCTGCATATTTTATTATTGTATCTTGTGTAACACTTGCTAAAAGTAAAGAAACCTTGTTATGTTTAGTCCTGAGCACTTGACAACAATATAAGTGGAAGGAGAAAGGTCACGACTCTGATCAAGTGGCGTTGGAATTTTATAATAATATGCTATTAACTTATGATCGTACTGCTAGGAATGTAATGCGGCTATGATGGGGTTAAAGGTTGGAATTACAATTTGTGATATGCTGTTTTTGGCAGGAGATAATTAGCTTTTTGGACATCACTATAATCAGCAAGTAAATTGATGACAATTACGGACATGACAGATTAAATTTCTGATCGAAGAAGACCACACAGTACTATTGCAACATCAGTTAACACGGAATTCCAAACCCCCTGATACTAGATAAAAATAAAAGTAAAGATAATATCGATATAAACAAACACGCACTTTTTACTAAACAATCTAAAACGGTTCTGACAGATGACGCTTCCCATTGAGCGGGCGTTGTGTGCGCGTACGCAGCATTCGCACGATTGCGTAAGATACTCATCATTGCTTTCCCATCGCTACGACTAAACTGCATTCGCGATTAAGTTTCCAAACATGTCAACAATTTTTTTTTTTTGAAAAACAACTTTAAAACCCTCACCTATAGTTCAGATTGCGCTACAACTTCAAACAGTTTATGACTTTTTCAATACTATCAGTCGTTCTGAAATCAACTTAATTTACACTTCGATAAAGATAATATTCGTTTTAGTAGGAATAACATCAATTGGAAACGAGGATTTGAATAGACTTTAATATAACGATCTGTTAGTCTTGTGTGGGAAATTATTTCATCCGTGGAACTTCAAGAGTTTTATACGTAATATTTGGGCAGTTGGACGAGAATTTTTGATTGGACGCGCTACATAATCTGATTTGATTCATTGTCAGGTTTGAATGGAAAAGTTGTTTGATTACTATTTTAATTTTATAGTCTGCCGGAGGGTACTACATCGGTTAGTTATGCTCATAATTAAAATAAATAAACCAAAACTGAGGGAGTTGCCGAATTTAATTACCTAACTAATAACTAACGAATGTAATTGCTAACTTATTTGTCTATAGCTGGAGAAAAAGATATAAAAACTCAAGCATTGCCAAATCATTCATGTTTTGGCCACAACGGTACTCAAAAATTCGTTCGATGCTACAGTTAATTAACAATAATAATTAATCTTGGTCAATATTGATCTAGATAAAAACTGCTCTAGTTTTCAACTACACAAAAACGAAAAAAAAATTGTAAAATTGTAATGGCAGTGCGCTAATTGCATAAAACAACTGACGACTTGCTGTTGCTACTAATTTCAATCAATCAAACTTGGGAAATCTGTACTTTTCCCATTAAGAATACTAGCATGGTTTTTATGTGGATAATTTGATGGCGTGCAACTGACGATGGTCGGTATTTACAACATTTTATTGCTTGTAATTATAATTATCTTCAGATGTTGTAAGTACTGTGATATAACGTGCTCGTGGTAGTGTTGCGTACTTGAAGGATGGTACTGTTATTGACATGATGATAGGTAATTATGAAAAAGTAATAGGGTTTAGAAATGTTGCACGGAGATAGATGATAGTGTAAGTAGAGATATTAAATAATGATTCTGTTATAAATTGAGCAAATACAAAAGTCTTGATCATTTTGAGTTAAGTGCAAGGATCATAAACTCAAACTCAAAGCATTTATTTCAAATAAACCAATTACAGGCACTTTTGAAATGTCAAGGGGTGGGTCTCAGTCAAAAAGATGAAGCTAGGCGCCCATTCCAAAGTGTAGTAGGTTCGTATGGAGAAGAACGGGCAAGAAGTCAATGGACTCTCTTTTAAATCAAATTATTGTTACAAAATATTGGTTACATCAGTCATGTTGAAATTATACATGTGAGAACAATGTAGACAGACGTGCACGTTAAAAGCGTCCGTAAAAAAAAAGATTTAAAAAAATTAAATAAGCTAAATTAATGGCAGCTAAGAAATGGCCAGTCCCAACTGACGGCGCCCGTTCACGAACATGACGCTTGGATCAGCACCATTTAGCTCAAACATTTTGGAGCGAACTTAACACGGATTATAACCAATAGGTTGTTCTTCTTAGCAGTCTGGGTCAGACATCATATTATGGAAGAATGCAATTCCTCTCAATACAGTATTTTTAATAGAGGCGCTTGCGACGTTTGTATTTTTATGAATTACCACTAATATTGACTGCCGCAATTATCCTGAAACTATAATTTATCGCATGGTGATATATCTTTATAACCTGTTAACTGTCACCAGCGCCTCCATCTTAAGAAGACACCTCAAACTCTGATAATATTAAAGGACTCACTCGAGACATCTGTGCAAGAAGTGCAGGAAGGCGGGGTCGTCGGAGCGCACGATGGTGGTGAGCGTGCGCGTGCCGGGGCGGCGCTTGCGGCCCTTGGAGTTGGTGATGCTGCGGGGGGAGCCTTTTGAGTCTGGAGGACAATTTTTTACACATTAACATTTTCACAAAATTGAAACAAATAAAAAAAATTGTAGGTAATAATTGCAGACATTTCTTCAATGATTCATCAGATTTTACTAAAGGAAGTGATTCTTTCAATGACGTTTTCAACCAAAAACAATATTTAGTTTGAAAATAATTTATTTACAAACAAAGCTCGTCATCGAATTCTAAAACTCGTAATGTCAGATTTCTCTGGTTACAATCTAGGGCCAATATTGATATCTTACTGTTGTTTTCCTTTCCGCAGATTCGAAACAAGAAATAGAGAACATCCCGCTTCCCCAGGGACTGATACTGAGTCCAATATTAAAACACTTACCAAAAAACAGTCTCTTCCTGGTGGCATGCAACAGCAGGTCTGGGGGTGGTGGTCCAAGCAGCTCCATGATGCAAGCCAGCTGCTCCGACTCGTTCTCGCCCGGGAACAGAGGGTAGCCCGTGTGGAGTTCCGCTAGGATACATCCTATGACCAATATAATACTCAGATTAGAATGAAGTTTTGTCATCCTACACATTTCCTTAGGCTCAGTGGTGTTTTGTTCTTTCATACATCTCTTTCCGCTGTTATCTTAAGTATTCACCCCCTTTTACATGGCCCAATATTTTTTATTTGGTATTTCTTTATACTCAAAACTTCTAGTACACATTCTTTTCTCGAATTCCAAGTTATAACTGAGTTTCTTTAGTCGGAGATTATTTTCTGCGTGACTTTATACACTGTCTTTTTATGGGCTACTTTTACTAACTATTGTTTTCGAACAATATTTCTACTTCATTATGAGTGTTTCGTTTCACATGGATGATCTTTACTTTACGAGATGCAAGTTTTAATTTATTCATGTCATATTTACGATCATAAACCACCGTAGCACATAAAACAATTATAGCTACATCTCATGATACTGTGGCAATGACTTCTTTGCCTATTATTTTATTACGCTTGTGTTCCCCGAAGGATTAGGCAGAGGTACCATCGAAATAGTTCCTATCTAACCACCGTAAGGACTATTCATGCTTGCAGCGCTCGGCGGCTATAGAACCGGGCCGGTACCAGATGTGGTCATCGTGCTCACGGGATTTTGTTTTGAAACTGGTTAGATATGAACTTCTTTGATGGTACACCCAAATTTCGCCAGATATGTTTAAATCACATGTACATGCAACAAGGGGCGAGCCTTGCCATCAACCAGGCCCAAGACCAGACTCCGGGCTGCTACTGAGAAATTTCAGATGGAAAAACCGAATAACACTTTGCCCGACCCGGGAATTGAAACCAGGTCATGCTCAGCAGTATCGCTTGCGACCACTACGATCAACGAGGCAGTTCCTATTATTTGTGGCTTGATAACCAGTGCACTTGTAAAATCGGCATGGTACACAAAAATAACTCTAAAAAAACAAACGAAAGTCGCCAACTTCAAGTGCTTACGCATCTTCCAACCTGTTTCGAGATACAAAGATGCGTCTCTTGTTATAAAACGAGTCGTTAATGTCACGAGTACCGACCGGTAGGCGGTAACATCCATCATCGGTTGCGTAAAGACTACATTCTTTGGTGTCGATATCTGCTGTGCGAATCGCGAGGTCACCTTTCTCCCTCGCTTTCTATAGCTAAGGATTATGGTATGCTTGCGATTGTCTGTCTGTGGAAAGCTTTGGTTTGAATTTGTGATCGTGTTTCGTTGATATTTATAGTTATGATTGCTTAAGGTGCGTCCAGATATGTTATTTTGTCCACCGTACCTCCGCTTCGTATCAGCGTCGCGATCCAAGAACACTAGTTTGGACGCCCGTTTGGGAAGGGTACAGGGGTACGCTCCGATCTAATCGCGAGTCGGTTTTTTCACCCCGTTCAAAGGCGATACGATACGGGCGTCTAGAGTTTTTGGATCGCGACGCTAATACGAAACGGAGGTACGGTACGGACAAAAGTACATATCTGGGCGCAGCTTTAGGTTCAAGTGGTGTTAGAATATCGGTTAGCTTGACTATATTAGAGCATTATCGGGTTTTGTAAGGTAATTCTTAGTGTCACTTTCTCCGAAGTGTCGTGATTCAAGGTATCAATTTCCTTATCAGTAGTCATTAGCTAAGCAACTTTCAGATGTTGTTAGATTTTACTTTCTCTATAATTTTTCTTTGAAAACACTATTATAGTATTTAGGACTGACTATTTAGTAGTTCTTAGAGTGTGTACCAAACCTAAGCTTACATACTCCAGATTATGAGTAGTAGTATAACCTCTTAATCTCACTTCATTGACTCTCGTCTATTTCTCTCCATTTTGGAACATTTGAAAGAGAAGCAAGATCAACATTACGCGGTAATTTAATTTTATAGTAGTGCTTTGTTTGAGCCATCCGTTTACATTTTAGAGTATTTATTTGTGACGCAATTTCCTCTTTGTGCCATCGCTGTTCGTCACAATTCTTTGGTACTTCTCGAAAAGAGTATTTATTGAAAACGCTTATTAAAATATTACATAAGGCTTTTATAAGACCTCAATGCCTCAATTAATCTTACGTATAGTAATTATATTTGACACACACAGTGTTTAACAAAACATGTTTTTCTTTTTGTTGCTAAATTATAATAACAATGTCAATTTTACGGTGGAGACCTTCTTGACATTTATGTTTTATGTGGGTTTTACAATGTTACGATAGCGTTTTGAAAACAACCTATGAAAAACTGACTTCAAGTCATATACAGGGTGTATCAGAAAGGTGTGGTCAAAAAAGTTGTGGTACAGACCATAAAACTGAATTACTTTCTCCATGGTATCGACATCGTAATAGAAAAAAAAAATTGTTGTCTCGTACAAAGTTTCAATACCAACTTGACCAAAATGAGGCTAAGCGTATGGTAAGAAGACGCAGGTGACGCAGCACAGCACAGTACAGATTTTGCAGGTTAGGATAGGCGAGGCAGACATAGGCCGGGAGCGCGTGCTGTGACACATTCGCGTCTTAGCTAGTACAAAAAACAGACAGCTGCACGCGTCGCGCAGAAATCTGTGCCGGCTCTACAACGAGACGCAGAGCAGGACAGACACATGTCTGCGTCACACGTGCCTGCACTTCAGTGTACGCAGCTGTCAGTGCGTTCATGCATTACAAAATCTGCTCTGCCCTGCGCTGCGTGGACCTGCGTCAGCTGCGTCTCAGAATACGCTTAGCCTTAATGGGACAGCTGATATTTTCTTCTCGATTACGATGTTGGTCCCATGTAGAAAGTTGTTCAGTTTGATAGTTTGTACCACACAATTCAATTTGACCACACCTTTCTATTACACCCTGTATGTTTTATACTATTGCGTGGAATCGATGGTGTACAAGCAGGCAGTTGACCTAATGGTAAGTGGCCATTGCCTGTAGCCATTTGCAATAAAAGAAATATCGTAGGTGCGTTGTCGTATGTGACACAAAAGTGAAATATCTCATTAGCCTGTATTTCCCCCGCACCCCTGCTGTTCAAACCGGAATACAGCAACGTTAAGCTAGTGTAGTGAAGGGTGGGCGTATTTGGGGGACTGTCTTATGTAATTTTGACTTTCGAAAAGTGCTGATTCTCAGCCTAGTATGATTATTTGACTTTTGAATTTTGTTTTTTTTTTATTTTGTTACTTGATGGCAGAAATAGGTATTGGTACGGTAATACCTACAATTCTAATTTCAATTACACAGGATGAATTTTTGAGATGGGGCAGTAAGGTCAGCTACCTTAACCGTTGTAGCTACAGGAAAACGGTCTTAGGTGACTGCCCTTAACTTATTGAGACATTTTGATCTGCATTGACAGTGTTTTGAAAAAAAAATACAGTCAGCAAGAAAATAGGCGGTTTACACAAAAACTTTTTTTAATGCCAATCGATCCTGTTTCTAAAAGGATCAAAAAACTCCTTTGGACCAATTGAGGTTTGTACTAGAAAATAATAAAATCTTAAAAAATTGTTTCCATACTTATGGTAGGAAAAAAAACTGACTGACTGACTTATAAGAAACAAGATCGATTGGCATCAAAAAAAGTTTTTATGCTGACTGTATTTTTTTTTCAAAATCTGTGACTGCAGGTCACAATTTCTCAAAAAGTTAAGGACAGTCTCCTAAGACCGTTTTCTTGTAGCGACAACGTTTAAGGTATCTGCCCTTACTGCCCCATCTCAAAAATCCAACCTGTATTATAGAGTGGCTTTTGTGGACAGGATATTAATTCAGATTTGTTACAGTTGTAATGGCAATCATGTCATTTGGTTTAGATAAGTTTTTATTTTTTTATTTATATTTTAATTGATTCTTTTATATTTTGTGAATGTGAGAACGTTTCAGGCTTAACAGAATGTAGATTTGTAGACCATTTTATATTTTGTTAAGTACCTGGTACTTATTGATAGGCCTACACTATCCTCCCATACCTATTAACACTGTAATTTGAAAACATTGTAAAGGCCATTTATTTTTAAAAGAGTAAACGTGGAGTTACTTTCCGGCTCTTCTCCATAGGAAACGACAAATTAGAACCGTGCACCTGCAGCTTCTGACGTTTCATAAGTGCCCTTGTAGGTTTATGTGAAATAAAATATTTTTATCTTTGATTTTGAATAGTCTTTCTCCGGACAAGCCTTTTCACTTCAGAAACAGCTCTACTATACTACAACAACCCTAGTATATATTAATAGGTACTATTTGGTCAAGGATATAAAATAATATTTTTTTTATAACCAAAAACTCACCCATACTCCACATGTCAATAGGAGTCCCGTACTGCAGCCCTAGTATAACCTCAGGGCTCCGGTAGAATCGCGACTGGATGTAGGTGTAGACGCGCGCATGCGTATAGCAGGAGCTTCCGAAGTCTATCACCTTGATGGAGGAACTGCCTCTCGCTTTTAGCAGGATGTTTTCCTGGAAGATAAAGATATTGACTAAATTTTAAATTTGTTACAGTAAAAGAAAAAAATATATAAAAAAAAATGGAGCTCGTGGCTAAGTAATAACAGCCGAACGGGTCGGGCCATCAGGTTAAGCTACGCTTGCTGGAGTTAGTCCGTGGATGGGTGAACATCTTTACATACCGAGACTGCTCCATGACTCGGAAAGCACGTTAAGCCGTTGGTTGGTTCTTTGACAGTTGTTACGGTTCGTCAGAAGCCTGAAAGTCTGACAACCAGTCTTACCAAGGAGTATTGTGTGACTGGGTTGTGGAGGTCACATAGGCAGTCGCTCCATGTAAAATACTGGTACTCAGCTGCATCCGGTTAGATTGGAAGCCGACCCCAACATAGTTGGAAAAAGGCTAGGCAGATTGAAGATATAAAAAAATTGTTTTGTATCAGTCTGTACGAGACGCCAAGTAAAACTTAAACTGTATAAAGGCGGAGTTAATGCCTGAGGCATTTTCTATCAGTCAACTGTATTCATCTCATCGCGAGTGTTTATATGGCGAAAAGTTTATTCAAGCCTTGTATGATTCTTTTAAAAAAGGTTATAGAAGTGAGTGAATAGTACGCTATTAGAGTTTACCGCGCGAACAGCATATATATAACTTCCCCGACATCAATCGTTGGGCAGTTGCCCGCCAGACGCGACACCCGTCTGGTCGGAGGATCCTCCCTTTTCTAAAGAGGATGAGTGAACTTTACACCCTGTTCCTCATGCCTCTAAACGCCTGTCTGCAACTTATATTGTTGCTTCAAGTTATGGTATACCACCACAGGCATGAAAATTGCACCGTGTAAATGGGGCTTAAGTGTTAGGTATTTTTAGGGCTAAGTTTACTCAAGCCTGGTATAATTTTTTAAAAAGGTTATAAAAGTCTTATTTTTACCTCCACCATTCATGAGTTGCTACCATGCATGACCTCCCAATAAAAAAAGGTTAAATGAACCAAATGATTCCTGATCCCGAACCCAAAATAGTAGAAAAAGGTTGGACTCACCGGCTTCAGGTCACAATGTATGATGTTCTCTCCCTCCAGCAGCCTGAGACATCGCAGTAGTGAGCTCGTGAACCGCCTGATGAGGCTCAGACTGAAGCCTTGATAGTTGTTCTTCTTTATCAGTTCGTATAAATTGATACTGGAAATTAAAAAATAAGATTTTTCAGCTTATCCTCTGATTTACACGATGTCATCATCATAGGATCTGGACATAGGCCTCCCCCAAGTACTGCCACTTCGACCGGTTCTGTGCTTCCCGGATGCCACTGTTTCCTGCGACCTTCACTAGATCACGGTATGATTTAATTTATTTATTTATTAATCTTTGTGCACAATAAAGTTACAAAGGCGAACTTGATTGAATTAAAATAAAATTGAAGGCACAAAACGTGCCTGTGGCGGCATCTAAATCGCCACATGAACTACGCATCAAACACCTGACGTCACACAGCATCCTGACGTCACACAAATCCTGCATAGCATATTAAATAAAAAACTGCTGTTCATCAAATTCTGTTTCGCGGTTAAGAAGAACAACGCGGACATACAGATAAACACGAAAAGCGACTTTAATTTTTAATATGTATAGATTTATAGCATAAATAAGATAAACTAATCTAGATGTTTATCTAGTTGTGCGAAGCCGGGGCGGGTTGTTATTTTTATAATGCTTTGTCTATCGCATATTGTATACGGCTTGTATGTTGTATGTTCGCTTGTGTTAAAAGATTGAACAGTGTAAAGATTGTAAATAGTATAGACACATAAAACAAAAAAAAATCTCACCTCATAAGCTCAAAGCTGATGCACAAATGATTTCTAAAATAGAAGTAATCCAGCATATGTATCACGTTGTGCGCTTGATCCTTATCCTTCAACCTCAGGTGGTCGAGGACCCTGACTTCCACTAGCGCCTGGTGGTGGAACCTTTTCTTGTTCCTGATGATCTTGATGGCGACCTGGGTCCCGGTGCGGTGGTCCTGCGCCCTGATCACCTGGCCGAAAGATCCCTTGCCGATGACTTCGAGGATCTCGTACCTGTAGGCTATGTGGTCATGGATTTGCTGGAATTAAAGATAGGCGATTGACGCTATTTGGGTTTTTGTGATAAGTGATCTTTCCAACCAGTTTTTTTGTTTAGTCTTTACAGTAGTCTTAGTAGTCTTAAAAATATGTCCCACAAAGCCTTTTTCACGAAACGGCGCATTAGGGGTAGTCCAGGGTCAGGACTTTCTTACTGCACGACTAATCGGTGTAAAGTGAAACAATTTTCTGTTTAAAAGTTAACTAGGAAGCTTGATTGTTATTTCAATTATTTTACTTTAGAGATTTTATCCTATCTCTTAACATGGTATCGTGTCGTTGCCTACTAATGACCAAATGTTTGGCATCTCAATGGCAAGTTCTTACCGTATAAGGACTAAATAATTCTTAACTCGTAAATTGTTAGTATTGGAAAGCAAATAGAAACCTTCGTTCGATGCGGTACCTGTTGGTTTAAGAAATAGTTTTGAAGGTATTTAATTAGGAAATGCTGGCTTAGATGTATACAGAGTCAATAGTAATTGACACAAATTATCACATGTAAGCTTTTATCAATAGATTCTCCTATTGTAATATCTATTGCCAAAGCATTGAACGGCCTTCCAACTCCTAGACACTGACATGTGTGGGCCGGTCTAGCCAATTTCAATTTCAATAAAATTTTATTTTATTTGCACAATCTTATGGCGAGTGAGACAGACTCATTCTGTTGTTCTGTGAGCAAATTAATAAGTATCAATTGGATAAGGATAGGCGCATTTATCGAATTGGTTTAACCTGTAGATGTAAGTTTTTTTTCCTCCTTATATGTATCGTGATCAACTCGCAATGAATATCTAAAGTAAATTGTCTATTTACCATTCATATCTACTTGTAGGTGCATGATACAACGGTTATTAATTACACACTTTTGGAGCAAATTGACAAATTAATGGACTTATTGACCTATTAATGGACATTACGCATTCCATTAGTGATAAAGCAAAGATATAAATATATCTAGATAGAAATGTCAAAGGTGGGAACTCGTTGAAAAAAATAGCGTCCGACAGTTGGCCGCTAAATTCACGCACACTAGAAAAACAGAAAGACGAGGTGCAAGTGTAAGACGTAGCTGTCACGCTCACCAGCATAACAAAGTTCTTTTGCAGCGTGACACTCTAGCTAGACATATAAATAATTAGTACCTGGGCGACTAGCTCTACTCTGGTAAAAATAGAGAATGCTTATTTAATAGTATAGGAGTTCATACTACCATGATAGTAGGTACTTACTAATTCCATGCTACCATGACAGTAGGTACTTACTAATTCCATACTGCCATGATAGTAGGTACGTACTAATTCCATGCTGTCATGTCTTTATTCTAAGGTAATTTTGTTCGAAACTTTGGGCGGCTGAGCTCTGCTCGGGTGAAAATACGAAGAAAACTAATTTTCCCATATATGAGACCAAGCTAAGATCGACTTTTCGCCCCTGTAAACCCCTATATTGCAACTTTCATCGAAATCGTTAGAGCCGTTTTCGAGAACGTGATTAAAAATATATATTTATGTATACAAATGCTCATTTATATATAATAGTATAAGATAATCAAAGTGATAAAGCTATGTGGCTAAAGGCTTTCTCGTTTCAAAAATGACATTATTATTTTATCGTATCATAATAATGATTATCAATGAATTCAAAAGATTCAGGTTTTGTAATGAATTCCTGAAAGCCGGTGGCTAGGGAAAACATTAACGAACGTTGTTAAACAAATTCCTTCGGATAATATTTCAATGCTGGGGTTTCGAGCTTTCGGACAATTAATTTAGTACAAAATCGGCTCTTTCAATTCCCATTTCGGTATCCCATTTAAAATTCCATTTCAGTATTTTTTGCTGAAGTCAGATACGTATTTTATTCACAAGTATTTTTTGTAATTATTTCGATAAAAGGATTTGGGTTTTAATTAGTATATTTGAATGGAAATCCGAGCTTTACAATAAATGTAGGACAGGTAAATATTTTTTTTTTTGTAATTGTGTTGAAACATATATGTATTAGCTTTTTTTTAACAATCATGGTTTTTAGCCAATTTAACAGACCTGAAGGATAACATCATTGTACTCATTGAAAAAGGTTTAACCGCCGAGATAGTACCACTTGAATAAGTCAAAAGCCGGTACATATTTTGCCTTACAACTAAACAAAGCAACGCTACTTACTACCTATATAATATATAGCTTATCACTTGCAAATTAATTGTGTTTCTATTAATGTTTTCTTGGCGCGTTTTAAAATAGTATCTACGCGTACCTACTTAAATCCGTCTGGGATGCATAAACACAAAAGCGGATGCAACACAGACAGCAGCTGTTCTGTAACGCAGCCGCGTCCATATGAATAAAGTATTACAAATACGATTACACCACAGACATTTGAAAACTGTCTGCAATGTGATCGGCTCCAAAAGACATTGTTTTAACAAAAACGACTGCAGTTTACACGGCAGTTATCAAACATGCTTGCGACGTAACGCACCTTGCGCTATTACTAAATAGCTTGCCTAACTGCGAGCAACTTGTAACAAATAGCGGTTGGTAACAGTTCTAACCTAACCAATTTCACCCAGTTTACAATTTTTCAACAGTTTCTAAAGGAAATAATACTACGGCTGTCTTGCGTTGAATCGGCCTTTTCTTACTTCACTACAAACCGCTGGGTTGCAGCTGGGTTCGGACGGACTATTACTGCTTTAAGCCATACATGACATAATACAGCACAGACTATGAGTGTCTGTGTTGCATCCGCCTTTGAATTTACGCGTCGGGGATAGTCAGCCCCGCCTGCCCGCCCGCCTTTGCTGATGACCATGAAATTAGATATTTTTATACGAGTAGGGGAAGACCAAAGAAACGATGGATGGACTGTGTGGAAGGTGATATGGGTAGAAAGGGAGTGACTACCGACATGACGACGAATACAGAAGTATGGAAGAAAAAGAAATGTTGTGCCGACCGCAAATAAATTGGAATAAGGACAGCAGTTAACTAATAAATATGAGATAAGATAAACAATAGCAAAAGAATAGCTCATTTCATGTTAATACGAGAGAACACTAAAATTGTATTTGCTTGGATAAACTCTGTCTCAAAGAAGCTCTACTATTAATGTTCCAATACTACTTCAAGGTTAGGTAAGCAACGCTTGCTGCGGTCGGTTCATGGATGGGTGACCATCCATAACATACCGAGAGTCCTCCTTACCTCGGATAGAACGTTATGCAGTTGGTCCCGGCTGTCATTCGTAGATATTTGACAGTCGTTACGGGTAATCAGAAGCTCGAAATTCTGATAACCAGTCTTACCAAGGGGTATCGTGTTACCCAGTAACTGGGTTATGGAGGTCAGATATGTAATCGCTTCATGTAAAATACGTATTAATATTCAGTTACATCCGGATTGGAAGCCGACCCTAAACATAGTTGGGAATAGATTGATTTTGATAGTAGTTCAAAATCAGAATAGTTAGAATCAGGCGTGACTTTGCGGAAATCCATTATAAAATACAATAGACGACGTATATTTAGTAACCTAACCCGCTTAACTATTCTTACAGAGTCATAAAGAACCCTGTAAGAAATCGACTCGTGTTTCCTCTGCTCTCGATGCTTGACGTGTCCACACGTCGGGTCCGGGTTCGGAACAAGTCAATCGTCATCCTGAGGATGCCTCGTTGAGAGGTGAAACACGTGTCGATTTCTTACGGGGTTCTTTATGACTCTTTAAGAATAGTTAAGCGGATTAGGTTACTAAATATACGTCGTCTATTGTATTTGATTTTGATAATCTTAACTAATATAATAAATTCAACAGTCTCACCTTATTATAGCTGCCATTTTCATCATCAAACCCGCAGTTGTTAGGCAGGTTGGCCCTGGCCTGCACCTTATTGGACTCCAGCCCCAGGAACCACACCTCCGGGTACTTCCTCACCTCGTTCCTCTCCCATTCTGATAGCCTTTCTCCGTACAGCTTTAGAGCTTCTGCAATGAAAGAGAGATATAGTCTTTAATAATGATCACTTGGTAACTTGCTTGATTATAAACCTTGCAGAAGGGCTATGGAAACCTGGGGATTCAAGTGGCGACGCTAAAGTTTACGCAGGAACTGTTAGGTATCTGTAATGTGTACCAAAGTGACGTGTCAACGAAGTCATAAACAAGTAATTAAGATAGCTTCATTTTATAATGTTCTGGATGGCAAACCAGACAACTGCCCCTCTTTTTTTTGGGTGGGAATTTATCAAATAACGTCTCCCGCTCTTGGCGGAGCGGGAGGGCATGTCAGACTATTACTGACTAAAATCCACCCATGTTCCTTCAGTTGCCTGTACGTTGCCAGGGGCCACGGTATCCGTTTCGGACTTTCCCGCTACCATAACTGTCGATCTATTTTATAAAAATTTCACCGTGAAAAAAGTTTTTACTAAAAAAAACAGTGAAAAATTACTTTATTTCGGAAGTCGGTGTCTTTGGTTTAGAATTTTTGTTTTTTGCCATCGACTTCCGAAATTAAGTTATTTTTCACTTTGTAGTGTTTTTTTTAACTCGTTTGTTTTATTTTGTAAAAAAGTTATTATTTTTTACTTTTTTTGTTGTGATACCCACCCCACACAAATTCGTTCCTGCTATGTTACAGGAACTTATTATAACATTCTATATAGACTAAGTGCGAAAAATACGTATTATTGAACCTAACTCAAAAAGTACCTAAACAAAATTAATAAAATTAATAAGGGACCATCTTAAGAGCATATAAAAATAATTTTGTAAATCCGTCTATATAATTATGACGGAGTTATACCCGAACATAGATAAAAAAAAATATATAAAGATCCAAATTGAGAACCTCCTCCGTTTTGTGAAGGCGGTTGAAAACGTAAGTGATCTGAGCTATCAATAGGCATCAGGTGGAATGGCAGCTCACTTCACCTAAGTTTTCACGATGAGATTTTTTACAGAATGGATCGGCTGATGCCACCCGCCTTTGGACATCTGTAATACTAGAGACAACTTCTCATGTGCCTGCATGTAATTACAAATGTTAGTACTCATAACCATTCAAACCAATGAACAAGTAACGAGTTTAATGCGACAAATTCCGAATGTTATTATCGATTACGAACACCAAACTATTTACCAGTAGCTTCATTAAAGTAGATCAAGTTATAATAATTATAGCCATAACACCGCATAAAGCATTAAAACTGTCCTCGAACCTATCCGTTACGTCATAACTTGAGTAATAAATCTCTAGGTGATACGATTGACAATGACCTATATCGACATCCATCACAATAGACGGGATGCTGTGACGTCATCGAGTGTAATGACGCGAAGTGACACGTGTCACGGTATATACTATGACATATATAACGGTTGAAGAATGACGCATAACGAAGCCGAGAGTCACTAACTCCCGACATTGTGATAATTTGTTTGTATTAGACCAGGGATGGCGAACCTTTCCACATCTACGTGCCATTTTTTCCAAATAAATATTGAATGTTGCCATGACGTGCCAACAAACAATATTGCCATAGTGGATCCTGGAATAAAATTATATAAGTACTTTCATATATTATTATTATACAGGCATGTTAATATTAACAGTTTTATGTTTATTTAAATTAAGTCTGACTTCTGCTTTTGCCAACTAAATGAATTAGGATTCTGAAATGATGCCGTGCCCGAATTATATTGTTACGTGCCACCGATGGCACGCGTGCCATTGGTTCGCCACCCCTGTACTAGACCATACTTAGGCACCTTCTAGTTACAGAGATATTCATAGTCAAAGTTTTTTTTTTTTTTTAAATTTCACCAAACCAAGTTTTAAATATTATAACTTAACTTTAAATACCCTCAAAGCTCCTGCACCGTTGCATGATTCCATAAGTACAATGTTTTGCGTGTGTTACATTGCGCGTTGCCGCAAACTTTCATTTGTTTTACCTTCATTATTACTTTGATGTATAGAATTCGTAGTTAACAAGTTTGTGATGGGTCTTTTTACTCAGGATGTTGAAACAAAATGAAGGAGTAGATGATTTTACAGGAGAAAGCGATATCTTCTCTGATAAATCTGTAGAAGATACGACTGGCAATGACCTACATTATATCGACATCCGTCACAATAGACGGGATGCTGTGACGTCACTTTCTGTAATGACGCGAGATGACACGTGACACGACATAAATCTAAGGTTAGTTGATGATGCAGGTTACAATAGTGGTGTTTGCGTTAGAGGGAAACTGGTTACTGTTGGAACACCTCTGCCTAACCCTTCTTGGAATACAGGCCTGATATTATTTTATGTTTTTAGGAAAAATGTAGTGGGTAGTGTGTAAGATGAGACATTATGGAGCCTCAGACTAATAGAAAACCAAGACATAGCGCTTTCAACAGTAACGCGAAGCCAGTTTCGTAAAGATGAGTGAAAAAGAAAAAAACAATGGACGTCGTATATTTAGTAACCTTATCCGCGTAACTGTTAAAGAGTACCCATATAAAACCCTGTAAAAAATCGACAAGTGTTTCACCTCTCAGCGAGGCATCCTCAGGATGGCGATTGATTTGTTGCGAACCCGGACCCGACGTGTGGACACGTCAAGCGTCGAGAGCAGTGTAAACACACACTCACAGTTAAGCGGATTAGGTTACTAAATAAACGTCGTCTATTGTATTTTATAATGGATTTCCGCAAAGTCACGCCTGAATCAATTAACTAACATTGTGTGCACTTAGTGGGGGAGGTGTAGTTTGATTGTAATTTCATCGTATATGGTTGTAAATGTGTGCGTGTGAGCGGGTATGCACGGAAGGGTGGTGTAGTTTCGTCATGCTTTTACTATATTGTTCGCAGCGCTATGTCTTGGTTTTTTATTTGGTCTGAGTATGGAGCATGATGGGCAGTGTAGTAAAAAGATGACCACTGCGTGAATTTATTCAGAGAAAAATGTGTCTAAAATACGCGCAAACCAGATATTGACACTCTGTTTTTGTCTAGCCAGGGGTTGCCCTGACTGACAATGGAACAATATGGAGGGAGGATAGAAAAGAGTCAACCCCTTACTAGATATATGAACTGATGACAAGATAAATGAACTGATGAACTGAGCGACTAGAATCAATTCTAGTTTTTGTAAAATTGACGATCATAAGTGCCTTTTATGTGCCTAATTGAAATAAATTGTTTGACTTTAACTTTGATGATGAAATCACCAGCTTTTATAGAAATCCGGGCTTTTACTCGTTAAGATGATCAACGCCGGGAGGGGACGCCCTAGAAAGACATCATCATCATTGGTAGCTTGCCACTGCCGAGTATAGGTCTCCTCCCTTTTGATAATGCATCCCAGGTAGAAAGATATTTATCGTCGTCTTAGAGTGAAAACCTCTTATTTATATGCGAAAAACTGGTGGGCAACTGGGAAGTTATATTATACGAGTATGCTGATCGCGCGGCAAAATCTGCTTACGCGATGCAGGATTTTGCGTGACGTCAGTATAACGCGTAGGTCGCATATGGCGATATAGATACCGCCACAAAACTGCGTGAAGAAATAAAAAGTCAAAGTTGCATTCCCGAGCTTTCCACTCTAAGGCGACGATATTGACCTTATACGTGATGTTCTTCAGAAAGGTCAGGTCCGTAGTACTCGCAACCGGCGTGAGTGAATGACCAAGTGTATGAACGTAAACGCAGCAAAAGGAGTATGTAACGTTGGGTGTTAGGTGGCGTTCTGTAGTTTCTGCCTACCTCCATGGGAAGAAGGCATATTTTTTTTATTTTTTTTTTGAGTGTGGGAAATTATCAAATAACTACTCCCGCTCTGAGCGGAGCGGGAGGGTGTGTCAGACTTTTACTGACTAAAACCCACCCGTGTTCCTTCCGTTGCCTGTGTGCCGGGGCCGCGATATCACTTTCGGACAAACTCGCAACCCTGGCAGGAAGAAGGCATGAGTTTACGAATACCCTAGAAGCACGTGCCAAGTTGAGAAGAAGTTACGTAAGCAACTTAAGCTTTGTGAAGCAGATGTTGTACGATATTGACAATGAACCCACAGACACGTGTCCAAACGGAACGTCCCACGTTGTTGTGACGTCATCATAGGCACGTGTCCCTTTGATATATTACTTTTGTATCAGGCTTGTTATTCACGTGGACAGAATTCGTAATATTCTGAAGTTTGGGGGAGTTTTGGGGTAAGTTCTGGGTTATTGACAATGATCTGACTATACGATCGGTATTTTTTGTAGCGGCCAGTTTATCGAGGGTAAATAATGTAAGTTGGAGTCTCATTGCCTACGAAATGTACGGGAAAAGATTTTTGTCATTTCTGACTTTTCTTGTACTCAAATCAATAGAGGTTTTTGATCCTTATATGAAACAAGATCGATTGGCATCAATTTTTTTTTTGTTGAAAAAACTGAAAACTGCCCATTGTCTTGCTGACTGTATTTTTTTTTCAAATCTGTGAATGCAGATCAAAATGTCTCAAAAAGTTAAGGACAGTGTCCTAAGACCGTTTAGCTGTAGTTACAAAGGTTAAGGTAGCTATCCTTACTGCCCCATCTCAAAAATCCAGTCTGTAAACTATGATCCTATGATGGGAGATACACGTGTCTATTTGGTATTTTATGTGATGATTTTTAACGTACTTAGTCAGTGGGCTCCAGAAAAACATCACCCCCTTGCATTATTTTTTACATTGCTAAGGGGTGGGGGTTCTCTAGAGCCCACTTTAAATGTTGTCTTCTATATACTTTAGTACAATGGTAAATAGAATTGCTATACTATTCTGTCGAATACCTGTGTTTACTTACCTACATTTAAATATGTGATGTTCTAAACTATCTGCGGTTTGGTTATTAGTATAGTATTAAAATATATTGGTGAAATACCTTTCTATAAATATTATCTTAAAATATACATATAATAATTAGATAAACACTTGTACTTCGGTGTCTGGCATACAAACGCTTTCAATATTTATAAGCAGACAATCAAATACGGATATTTGAACAGATTACTGGCACTAAAAGACTTATAAAACTACGAAAAAAATGAAGCAACTAAATTCCCAACTAGTTTTGATTCTTATTAATTCTGAAGCAATGGAACCCATTTTTCCATCACTCCATAAATGGGGCAAACTTAATTACGATCATGAAAAATACACTCAACAGTATAAATAAATACAGGGTCGAATTAAATTAGCTAGCGAAACTCCGCAGGCGCCGCCGCCGCACCGCTCTTTTTTTGTCGTGTTTAGATTTTTTTAAAGGATTTGTTTTGGTATCAATCATCATTGATAGAGTTGTTGCTTGAAGTGTGATAAACTCTGTTTTATCGATACAAGGTCTGCGCAGTCTACAAAAAAAAAACAGATTTTTAAATTGATATTTTAAGTGACTACTCTACAGGCGGTTGATGTCCCCAAAAAAAACATCATCAAATTAATTTCCTTTTTGTTTTATCATGTTAAGATATCATACACATCACGTCTGCGGAGTTTTACTAGCTAATTTAATTTGACCTTGTATATTAAAACAAGTCGGTAGTGTAAAGTCTGAAAAACCTCAAACATAGGCATAGGTCAAGGTTTAAATCTGAGCTAGAAAACGTAGGGCTGCTTAGCTGCAAATATTTTACAGGCAGAAAATCTGAAGTACACAATAGCAAGTCACCTAGAAATATCAGTTGTAAATTGTAGGAAACTAAATGGAGGAAGAGTGTTGAAAAAAACCGTCCAAGACAAAGCGTCCGTAACACAGTAGAACACACACCGTAACAATATTTTTATTTTTTTTTTGTTCTTTTTTAGAAAGAAAAAAAGTTCCTTGCATGGGGACTTTATTTTATTTTAATTTTATAGCTGCAATAGAAATACACAATCTGTGAAAATTTTAACAGTCTACCTATTACGGTTCATGAGATACAGCCTGCTGACAGACAGACGGACGGACGGACACGGGAGGCTTACTAATATTGCCGTTTGGCACTCGAAAGTTTCAGCTTTAACTTGTAAAGTGACGAAACTTCTGAAAGCTCGGATGTCGCAAGTATACGGTTTATTTGATGGAAAGGAATACATGAATAGCTTACTGCGATTTCCTGAGTTATCTACTCTCAAATAAAATTCTACAAACTTATTCGGGAACTGTACACTTCCCGAATCAGTTTGTGCCTGTACACATGCTATGGTTGCCGAGAAATCCTGTGTTGTGGCAAATGGGTGAAAGCAAATGCCTTTTCTACACGGCACGGTTTCTTTACAGAACGGCCCATAAACCGCGCCGTAGAAAGACGTGTCTGTCAACAAGCTTCCAAGGTGATCCATACAACACTGACGACCGTAAACCGTAGTTTTTCACGGCAAGACGTGGTTGTTAGGGCCTAACACGGCTTGCCACTTGCGGCACGGCACGGCATGGGATTTGTCGTACTATTAAGTTAACTCCTATTTATCGCATAAGAATCCCTTGCCGTTCCGTACCGCCAGTGGGCGCAGGCCCTTACGCATACAACCAACTGCGTATCCGATACCAGCTAACAGCAGCTAACAGCTGGAGTATGCGAAAAAGGGCAGTCACAAAACTTACTATTCGTGAGTAAACAAAATTCTCCCGTTTTCGATTAATATGTCAACTGGGCATCGTCACGAATTTATTGCAGATTGGAAATTAATGGAACTAGTCTACCAGGCAATCGTTGCCACCCCTAAACGTGAGCTATTTCGTCTGAGTGGCGACTGGAGCCGACTTTATCGCCACCAGTGCGCGAGAGATGGCACTCACATCCACCAATTTATTGCCAAGGCTTGTTCAATTATTCTGTGTACTTGTAAATTCGGTTTGTATTGATTAATGCTATTTCAAGAAGTTCTGGTGTGATTTGAAAATCGTCATGCTGAATGAATCGAATTATGTGCATTGTTATAGCGCCTCGTTGGTCTAGTAACCCGGCAGAAAATGCTATTTTAGGTTTTTCCATCAGGAATTTCTCAGTAGCAACCCGGTGTCTGGATTCGTGCCCGGTTGATAGCAATAGGCTCGCCCCCTATTACATGGGATTTTAACTGGCGAAATGTGGGTGCAGCTTGCCTGACCCTTCAGGGAATCAAGGCGTCATCCTATACTATTAAATTCAATATTTGTATTCAGGGTGTTAAAAAAATTGCGTGCCATATCTTAGGGGTAGGTTCTGTCTCGATAAAGGAACCCTGGGAAAAAAAATTGCAAGGTCAACCTCGGATCAATTTTGTACCTACTAACTTAAAATAGCAATCGTTTAGAATTCAAATTATTTTATTTGTTTAAATGCTTTAATTACTTACCTACTTATTATCGAACGCGTTGTCAGGTAGGTAACTCTAGGAAATTATTAATTAGCATTTAAACAAAATAAAAACTTATTTGAAGCAATTTTTAATCAATTTTAAACGATTGCTATTTAATTAGTAGGTACTACATTAGGTTCATCTTATAATAATTTGCGTTTTTTTTTAAACTATTTTAGAAGATATTTTTTATTACGGGTTCCTTTATTGACTCTGAACTCACCCTGAAGCTATGGCACGCAATTTCTTTAACAGCCTGTATATATATATATATATATATATCTATTTGTAATCACGTTCTTGAAAACGGCTCTAACGATTTCGATGAAAGTTGCAATATAGGGGATTACGGGAGCGAAAAATCAATCTAGGTAGGTCTAATATTTGAGAAATTTCGTTTTCTCTATTTACATAGCCTCGGGAATGTGATAGAACGTTGGTATACCTGGACGATATGTTTATATATTGCAGTGCAATGTGATTTTGTTTTATGCAATAAATTCTTATTATTATTATTATTTATTATTATATTTTCACCCAAGAAGAGCTCGGTCGACCAGGTATTGTTGTTATAAGGCAATGTTATACGATCAATATTACGATTCCAATCGTACCTATTTAAATGACGAGTCACGTTTTCAATAACATTATACTTTTTACCCGACTGCCCCAGAAGGAGGGTAATGTTTTTTAATAGACCTTTTTCCTGTTGTAGGACATAATTACACAACCATATTGATATTCATTGTAGCACAAATAGGTTATTTATTTTCAGCCTGTGTTGTAATGAATCTATATAAAAGATTCTATTTTAATCCAGTTATAAAGGGTTCATAAAACAGCCATCCGTTTCGAGATATTGTAAAAGCGTTATTAGCCTTTTGTCTCTCAGAAATTCCTATTTTAGCAAACATTGTTATCTGAACAATTTCAAATTACTCGATTTTTATTTACAATTATTTGTTTTGGGCCGAATTTAATTCTTTCAAAGTGTTAAAGGGCTCTTAATAAACAAACTGGTAACATCTATTCATATTGATGGCAACCTTTTTGTTTAGTAAAACATCAGATATTTCCTATTCCGTATTCCGGCGCACGTCCTGGATTCCATTTTATTGACTGCTAACATTTGCATGAGGCCAGACGTTTAACTGTTTCTACCAATCACATTTCTAGGCTGTTTTATGGTGTAATATAAAGCTTACAATCCCGGGGGAATAGGCTAACGAACCTTCGGAGATAGACTATATTTGAGCTTGTACTACTACATATCATTCTACGAGTACATAAAATTCTTGGGCTTCTGACTTACGAGCTTTCTAAATTGGTTGTAACTAAATAGTCGGTAGCCTAGCCTTGTATACAAAGATCTGTACCTGATGCCGGAGCCGCACCGACGCCTGACAGCAAGATGAAAAAAAATAAGAATATCTGTCACAAAATGTTAAATCTACACAGCGCCGGACGCGTGGGCAATATTCAGTCGTATACAAAACATGCTGTGCGGCGCCGGTGCAGCTCCGGTGTTATTCCGGCGTCATGTTCAGGAAGCCTAAAGGTTTTTCTTTTAGGTCTATAATTTTGCACGTTTTTGTGAGCACATTGCACTGTTGAAAAATTTGAATGGCCCCCACTCTTTGTTGCCCACGCTTAATTCTTATAAAATTCAGACGACAAACTTCGAACTCTCTCAATCTTCTAATACAAATAAAGAGCAAAGTTCTGTTAATTTTAGGGTTCCGTAGTAAACAAGGAACCCTTATAGTTTCGCCATGTCCGCCTGTCTGTCTGTCTGTCTGTCTGTCCGCGGCTTAGCTCAGAGACGGTTAGTACTAGAAAAGTGTAATTTGGCATATGTATACATATTAATCATGCCGACAAAGTGGTAAAATAAAATCAAGATAAATATATTTTTTTAGGTTACCCTACACGTAAAGTGGGGATGTATTTTTTTTTCTCGTCTACCCCATGTTGTGGGTTATCGTTAGAAAGGTTGTTCAAAAATATTGTGAGTTTGTGAAAACCGTTTTTGGATTTAGGGATCTGTTTGCGAAATATTAAGCTTTAAACAGATTTTTTTGGAGTCAAGTGTCCCCCCTGCCAGCTAAATGGTTGTACTTGGATTTGTGAAAAAATTCACAGCAGTAGTATAGGTATATAACAAAATTAAAAGGAAAACTATCAGAGCTATGTAGGCTGTAGGTACAGGTTAACGAGTAATAATCAACCAACTTAAATTTGCGGTTTGAAAAACATACGTTCCGTATGGGAGAACATGTTTTTCAACTACAATGTTAAGTTTGTTCTTGGGATAAATTCATCCCAACTACGGAATCCTTCATTGTGCGTTATAAATAATGCCAGTATCTTTCTGGAAGGGCCATTTCATAAACAAAACGTTTACAACTGCAGTTTTACGAAAATATGTGTGACTAAACTCGCAGATAGCTGATCATAATACTCACTCTTCAGTTTTCTAATTATCCAATACGACGTTACATAAATCTGTGTTATTAACCCATTTAGCGATACGCGGCCATATTAAGTAGCTTACTAAGTTAAGTGGCCTTTAAAGACACGGTTACGTTAATGGTAGAAGAGCGGGGAAATAAATCGTTTTTAACTCATGTAAGTACTTATATTTCTGCCTCGTTGGTCTAGACGTCGCAAGCGCTACTGCTGAGCATGAGGTCTTAGGTTCGATTCCCGAGTCGGGGAAAGTGTTATTGGGATTCCCCATTTGGAATATATCAGTAGCAGCCCGGAGTCTGGATTTGTGCCGGTTGCTGGCAATAGGCTCGCCCCTCTATTTTTTCGCTGCAGCAAAGCTCCTACGGACCCCGAAGTGAGCCTGCGTGCCGCAAAGCCGAACACACCGGTGTACATCTCCTGCCTGTATTACACCACTATGCGGAGGACATCGTGGAGTACGTGCGCCAAAAGACGAGGAACACGCCGAGGGTGCAGTTACTAGAATCGCACCGGAACGTCAATTTCAAAGCGTTCGTCGTGCGTGTATCGAACTGTTAGCTGCCCCTCGTCATGGAACACGACTTTTGGCCGCAGGACGTGGTGTTCCTTCGCCTCCGCGGACAAGTTCCACACGACAGCACAAAGTCAAGCTAGTGCAAAGTGAAGTGCTACTAACATAGTCTAAGCCTTATTTATTAACACAAGTTTTTGCTTATATTAAAATATGTACGTTTAGGTTACGGTATTTTCTATGGGCCTGTGTCGCCTGAACTAAATGGTATAATTAATTAATATTACATGGGACTTAAACATAGCTGGCGAAATGTGGGTGTACTATAGGTACACCTCTGCCCAACCCTTCAGGGCAATACAGGCGTTGTTGTTATATTTATACCTAATGATGAATTGATGATCGAAAGCAAGTTATTTTTATTATATTTCTCCTATACTTACAGAAAAAGGCCCATAGCTGTATATGCCATAACTTCATTTCCGCATTTTGCAACAACTGAGTTCTCAAACTTTTCAACGAAACTCATTACTTTGTCGTTCATAAAAAATTTACAGGACTCTTGAAACAGAAAGACAAAATAGCATTACAACCTTTTATTGTAATGGTTTATATGTGGAGTTAGCTCTTCCTTTGTTCGTCCCAGTTTTAATGGAAAACTCGGCATAATTTCGTAACATTCACGTTACTATAAGTACCTGGTCGACCGAACTCTACTCGGGTGAAAACGAAACGAAACGAAAAATGCTCATTTAATAGTATAAGATAGTTCATACTAATTCCATGTATTAAGTACATACTAATTCCATGCCATGTAATGACATGGTAATGACATTCTAAGGTAGCTATCTTGTTCTAAACTTTAGGCGACCGAGCTCTGCTCGAGTGAAAATACGGAACAAACGAATTTTCCCAGATATGAGACCCCGATTTTTCGCCCCCCTTATATTGAAACTTTCATCGACTTGAAATCGTTAGAGCCGTTTTCGAGAACGTGATTACATATACAGGGTGTCAGGGACATCGACGCTAAGTCAAGTACATGATTCTGAACCCCCCTGCGTTGAAATTCGGTCGTCGGTTATTAAAAAAAAAACTACTGTTTCATAGAAAAGTGCAATACCTACGCGGTCAAAATGTATGGAACAGCTGTTTTTTTTTTAAATAACCGACGAAAATTTTCAACGCAGGGGTGTTCAGAATCATGTACTGAATCCATAGTAATCGGCTGCGCGTCGATGTCTCTGACACCCTATATATATATATATATATATATATATCGCTAGTTTAATAGGATATGGAGATAACTCTTTATTTGTAGTTACAAATAGTTTTAATGAAACTGCATTAAACATTTCAGCGAACAAAGACAAAAGAAAGTCTAGTGTTAAGTTGAGTCTTGACTCTGGTTGAGGTCAAAACTAGGCAGTCAATCCCTATCCTCAACTTCATATCCGTATGCCAAGTTATTTGGGGTCACAGCACGTCTTTTTCCTCCATACGTGTCTATTAAAAAAAACCCGTAACAAACGCACTGCAGACTTGAAGTGACTCAAAGACTCCAGAATGATGTCTAATTTCCGCTCACACGTTCTCTGACGCCACTTAATAAAATCGCAGACTTACTTACGATGATTGATATCGTTCGCGTGCTCACACGTGACGGTGTCATATCTTCATAGGATTGGAAATCTTGATACTTGAAAACAATTCAGTTCAGACATAGCTGACGGTTCAAGTCTTCAAGTTGATATATCGTCGTTTAAGAAATGAATTATTTTTAACCTCCGATGCAAAAAGAGTGGTGGTAAAGTTTGACCGCTATGTGTGTGTGTCTGTCTGTCGCACCGTAGCTCTGAAACGGGTGAACCGATTTGAGTGCGATTTTATTTTATTTGAAAGCAGTTTTTCTAGCTATGGTTCTTAGACATGTTTTATCAAAATCGGTTCCGCCGTTGGAAGGTTATCAGCCCTTTTCTAGTTGAATGGATGTGAGCATCTTCCACAGGTCTGATCGATTTAAAATTTGATATTCTGTTAATTCAGTAACATTAGAAGAACAAAGTAACCTTGAGCTGATGCTGCAGTATCACCTGGAATTTGCAGGATACCCAACTCCCTTACCAACTTACAGCCCAGGTATCGTGTTTGGGCTCATAGGAATGGTCTCAATGAATAGGTTATAGATAGATGATGAAGAGGATCTTATGATGAACTAGGAAAGAGAAATAAGGAAATGTGTGTATCGTTTTTAATAACGAATTTTAATATAATTTCACTTGTAAGTAGATATACTTGTTTTGTCTTGTCTTTGGGCCTTTTGTGGATATGATAGAATGGTTGCTTGGCTGTGAACTTGCTTATGGTGGCATTGGTCAAAGATGGGTAATAACTTTGAGATAAGGAAATACAAGCACCGCCTACTTATCGCTGAGAGGGTACAACCTAAGTTCTCATTTACTATGACAGAGTATGACAATATGCAACTAATACTGCGGCAAAATCCGGTAGTCATTTTGAATGACCGTTGTTGCATACAGTGGCCCAATGGAACGCAAAGATAGCAAAATAAATGCATGCCACAAAAAAATACCAAATAGGTTTAAGGCGACGATAACCGAGTTTTAATGATTTTATACTGAAGATCACGTCTAAACGAGTACTGTTAATGATTTGGAAAAAATATATGTTAAATTAGAGCATTTTCTTAATAATTTAATATTGGAATGTTTTAGATTATGTTTATATTACATTGTAAAATTAATTTGTAAAGTTTTGTCTAACGCGGATAAAAATTAGACACGCAAAATCTATCAAGCGTATTTTTCTGAAACCTTCACCATTTTAAAGATAATTTAATTATTGATCTTTTAGTGTACGTGTTTTATTAAAATCCTTTTTGTTTTATATATAATAAATGAATAATGCGTCTAATTTGGGACAGCGCTCCTTGATGTGCGAGTCGGCTGGACGTACGACGGGTTGCGTGAGCTCAGTACAGAACACGCAAGCTAACCACTCAAGGTCACTGGCATATATCTGCGTCTTAAGTAAGTAGAAGATAGAATTTAGGTTTTTCGTCGTTTACCATTACAATTATTTCCAATCAATACCACAACATACGCTAGTTCAACAACCACTAATTAACTGTTTATACACCAAACATGGACGCTAGACAAGCAATCCCGAGAGCATATTGATAACCAATCACCACGCTTGGGCGACTGTTGACCGCGATATGATTGGATGTATAGGTACAGTATGTACCGTTGGTACTCTGCATCGCGTTAGTATTAACGAGAAACCTCGTCTCAGTCCTAAGGGAACACGTCGAGCCAATAAATATGAAAAAGTTTATTCGCCTGTAAGTTTTCTTTTTTTATATTTTGGGGTCAGCTACACTGAGTTCTATTGCGATTACTATAAAATCTTACCATAAAGCCTTTGTTGGATCAAGGCTCGTCTGAATGTCAATGTTTTATTAGCAGCATACCATTCCCCATTACTTAGCTAGCCGGGTATTTTACACCAAGTATTAGTAACGCAACCCGATTAATCATTGCTATGATTATTACAAACGGAACTGATAGTTTAACATGCCCAGAGATCTAAAGATCGAAGATGTCTGTTGTTTTTCTGTGTAAAAATCGGCCAAACGCAAGTTAGAATCGCACACGTACCGATTACAACGCCAAAAAAAAACATTTCTTGAATGGTAAAAAAAAAAACAATACTTTATTTATTGAATTATTTTTTTGATGTTATAGCGGCAATAGAAATACAAAATCTGTGATGACAAATGGCAACTGACTACCTATTGCGGTTCATGAGATACAGCCTGCTGACAGACAGACGGACGGGCAGTGGCGGCTTAGTAATAGGGTTCCGTTTGGCACCATTCAGGGGCGGAACCCTAAAAATGGTCACCCATTTTACTTTGTTTTATCACCATTCCTCTCAAAATGGTGAAGAAAAACATCGTGAGAAAAGTGAGTACTAGGGCCAAAAAAAAACATGTGAAGTTCACGAACACGCACTAGGCCCGTGTGCTTTCACAATGTGGTCTGCGCCAGTGGGAACGTTATAGGTTGAATATCCTGCTCAAAAACCCTAGTAGTACCTATCATAATGCATGTTAACATAAGAGAAGCAGAAATTGTTCATTTCTGTAGCGGATTAAATATGGCGTCAGCTGGTAGCTTCCCGCGCAAATTACAACAGCAGAAAATGGATGACTGCCTTGTTCTTAGTGACAGTCTTAACTCCCAGACGGCGAATTACTCGCGTCTTGTAAGTACTTAAACACTGCTGTAATTAATTTCGTTTAATACGTTATGCTGGATGAGAATTGGAGCACGCTGTATCAAATGAAAATGTTTCAGCTCTGCTTATTCAATTCAACGTCAAAAAGTTTAATGTGA
Organism: Agrochola lota; assembly: GCA_947364205.1. Classification (NCBI taxonomy): domain Eukaryota; kingdom Metazoa; phylum Arthropoda; class Insecta; order Lepidoptera; family Noctuidae; genus Agrochola; species Agrochola lota. The sequence continues at coordinate 2,506,804 of OX376225.1, read as the reverse complement.
ACTAATTGTACACACGGCTACACATCAAGCAATAGATTTCCAGTAGGTATAAGCTGACCTCTCGTTGTGCGGAAATCCTATACAATGCGAGATTAGCTTACACTGGAAACGTAGGTATAGCTTGATGCGTAGTGTGCCGACCGTGTGCACAAATATTAGTCTTATAATACGATGGTACTTATGATTTAGAGCAGCCTTTTGCAAGGCGTATCAGCACAAATAATTTTAATTTTTTTCTTTATTACCCGACCGCGCGATAGCTAAGACAGGGTTATGTTTTTTTAGTAGATGGTTGTCTGTATCAAGGCAAACTTTTATGTTGTAGACGAATGTTGGAGGCTCTGTCTTATGACAAATCTTTTGTGTATTGTCTTGAAGTATTGTTACTTTAGTTCAACTCAACAGTTTTGATTTTAAATACCTCTCTGTCAGGCTGAAACAAACAAATGAAAACTTCGGGTTTACCACAACGTTGAGTTTGGCCACAACTTCGAAAGCTGTTAGTTTATGTGTACAAGGAGATTAGACTATAATACTTTTACAAAGTCTTATTACTTCAAGAATTTATAACAAACTAGTGGCCGACCATTGGCCGAAATTCGACCATAATTAATTTAAATTTGTATTTGTATAGTAAATACTAATTCCAAACTGCCATATCATTATTCTAAGGTAGCCATCTTGTGTCATAATTTCTAATGCATATAATATAAAAAAATTGCTTTCTGCACTCCTTCTCCATATAAACTTTAACTGTGTCAAATTTTATAATTCTTCGTTCGCGTAATTTTCGTTAAAATGGGTACAAAATTTTTACTTCACGTATTCATATATAGATGTATTCAATTCATAACTTCCTAATTGTAACACGTGCAGTGAGCTTCAAAAAGATGTACCTAAGTCAAGACATCGTCAAGAATTCATTTGATTGTCTACAATTTCTGTGCTATAATACTGCATCAATGTGTTGCAACAATTAACTAGGTACCCTATATTTTGTAACTGCAGATTGATACAATGTTATGGAACAAAGCTTGTAGACAATTAAATGAATTTTTCATCTTTTTGAGGCAGACTGTACCTACTTTCAATATTACTCTGGGAACAATCAAAACTAATAGAACTATACCACAAACTCCTAACAGCCATTAAGCGTTAACTTAAAACTGTAATAGGTAAGACGAGTTTATCCCAGCATGCCCTCTGAACTCGAACTAATTGAATAGTTTCAGTTTAGAAAGCACTTCATAACGTCCCTCTTCATTACTGTCGAGACTGGTCAGAAGGGTCGCTGATTTGCAGTAGGTTGAGTGGAGTAAAACTAGTTGTGTTGTTGCTTAGTGAGGGCAAAATGGGCCAGGAGACTAGCCGTAAAATTGGGAAAAACATCGTTCGTTTATTGGTCACAAATATCCTATACTTTTAAATGAGCAATATTTGCATATATATATGTATTTATATATATATATATATATGTATATATATATATACGTATATTTGTAATCACGTTCTCGAAAACGGCTCTAACGATTTCTATGAAAGTTGCAATATGGGGTTTACGGGGGCGAAAAATCGATCTAGCTAGGTCTCATTATCTGGGAAAATTCGTTGTCTCCATATTTTCACCCGAGTAGAACTCGGTTGCCTAAAGTTTAGAAAAGAATAATGACAACTTAGCATAATGACATATATGGCAGCATGGAATTAGTAAGTACCTACTACCATGGCAGCATAGAATTGGTATGTACTATTATACTAATTCCATGTAAGCAAGCATGGAATTAGTATGAACTTTCCTATACTATTAAATGACCATTCTCTATTTTCACCAGAGCAAAGCTCGGTCGCCCAGGTACTAACTACTAGTCACGGGCGGACCCTAGAATGCAGCAAGGTTACCAGGTGGAGCAGAGAAGGTATTATCAGGATTTTTCATCACTAATTATTCCTAGCAACAGTTCGAAATCTGAATTTGTGCCTGAGGTATCCGGTTAGGCAGTTTTAACACGAACTACGTTATGTGTGAAGCATTATCTTTACTACAAATCAAACAAGCACGGTAGACTGACGAAAAACAGTAAGGACATGAATTAATATCTTACTTGGTTAATGCTCCACTTTAAAACATTTCAAAGCGCCTACGCAAAGAATTAGAGCAAAGCGCACTCTTGCGTAAAGCTATTATCCAATTCTACATAAAACCAAGCTGAAAGTTCGACTTTCCATTTCTAGGTTAGGTAAAAATACATGGACCAAAGAGTACTTCGTTTCATAACAAAACCTAAGAATTTATTCAGAAAAGGTACCTATTCCAAGGATTTCTTTTTTTCATGAAAGCAACGAGAACTTTATTGAAAGTTTTTAAAATTTATGTAGATAAGTATTTTCCAGATCGTATTATTCTTGACCTTTGCTTTTTAAGATTTTTTTTTCCAAGAAACTAATTTTAATTTTATATCTAGGTACGTATAACTACCCTTCTAAAAAAATCTTTATTGTTACGCATTTAACAAATTAAGATGAAAGCTTTTGACCTTACTCGCTCTATTTTTTTACCACAAAACTCAATAATCTTACAAAACTACACGTGTAACTTTTCTGGCCCTATTTCCACCATAAGGACCACATAATTCACACTACAAGCCAAAACCAACACTTGTAAGGCTATAAATCTGAAAATTTGGCAGCAAATTCTATTTCCAACCGCTTCAAGCACCAAAAATAGGTAGCTACCAGGCTGAATGCGCCAAATCGGAGGCGACAGTGGCGGCCATTGACACAGCCGCGTCCGATCCAATTCGCTTAAACGCTAGTCCGTAGCACATCCATTGTGTGAAGCTTTAGTGTTATTAAATCGCTTTTTGTTAACTAAGCTTCGTTCCAGAGCTGCAACGGCTTTTTGTTAAGCGCTATCGCGAATGTGCAAGTGATTTCGGTTGGCTGGATTTCGATGTGTGTCGTGTAGATAAATATTAATATTCGTTTGTTTGTTTTGTTGATAAACTGTGTTTATGTAAAGCTATTAACTATTGTTTTAAGCTATGACATCATTATTGAAACTAGTCATCGACGTTTTGATTTCCTAACTAAGAAAGAAAGAAATTAAGTTTATTTGCTGTAAACATGACGCAAAGAACAAAACACAAACACAAAAAAGAACAAGTTGGTAGAAAATATGCGTCACATGCACGCAAAACGGCCATCGCTCAGCATAATACTGTGTCCCTATGCGAGACAGAGCTACAGCGCAGGTTTTCAGCGACAGCCGGCGCGGCGTTGACGTGGTGTCAAGAGAAATGTACTAACATCAAACATTTTAAAGGTTTTCAACCGATTTCATGTCATGTCATGGCATGACATGACATCGGTTGACCTTGACTCATGAGTCAAGGTCATGTTGAAATTATTACCACAAACAACGGTGAAATGACATGACAATGCCATTTCTCTTGCCTTTACATGAGACTATCTAGTGAATTCTAGTGTCTAGCGGAGTGTGAGTTGTTGAATTTCGGGCATGACGTACCTACATAGTATTTACTTGTACTCAATTTTTGCCATCGATATCCTAACAAGAAGAATACTAGCTACTACTTCTGCTGAACCCTCTCCTACCGTAGAAAGATCACACAAAACAAAAGCCTCCGCTTCTAAATATGCACAACATCATTAGTCATTAGGGCTGCGCCACGAGAGACGGCGATGTTTTTTTCTCGACCTAATTAAGTGAGACCGCATTGACCTACATACAGGTCCGGAGGGCGGAGTCTGAGGGCCTCTCCAGATAAATGACGGCCGAGACACGAGAAGAGCCTATCAATGTGTAGGTTTACACTTATATTGATTTTGGGCACCAAGAAACAGGTACTTTATATTCTAAAGCCAATACGACTAATGTTTAGATGTAATTTTGGAGAGTAAAATATTCTGGAAAGTCGAAAACACGGAATGATACAGACTTCCAATAGTCTGCAATCTTAACGTATTCAAACTTAGGACATTGAAGGATGGGCACGCCACAATTGCGGCGATAAGTCCCCTCTTTGAGGAGTGGCTTGAGAGGCGCCATGGCATCCTCACCTTCCGCCTGACGCAGGTCCCCCCGGACATTGTTGTTTCGGGAGGTTCCTGTGCCGCATAAGGCGGGAGGAAACGCCCGGGTAGCACCACTGTGTGGATCGCCCGGAGGACACGGTGGAGATCTGCCCGGCTTGGGCGGAGCACCGCCGTGTCCTCACGGAGGCGATCGGCGGCGACGATCTCTCGCGTCCGGTCCTGGTTCAGGCCATGGTTCGGAGCGAGAGTGCATTGGAGGCCGTCACCTCCTTCTGCGAAGCAGTTACGCTCGCGAAGGAGGTGGCGGAGCGCGCGAGGGAGATGGAAGATGCACGCCCTCGCGCCCCTAGTCGCCGCAGGAGACGCCCCGGGCGTCGGGAGTCGCGAGCCGACATCCGGCCACCTTATAAGATAAGATAAGATAAGATATCTTTATTTGCTCAAACATGTGTACACATACAGAAATAAAAACGTGCATGCAGGTTAACATAAAAAAATACAGGTTCAGACATGTTTGCCACATATTATGGCGTGCAAATATTAATAATTATGATTGTTAATAATGTAGGTAGTCAAGTCAATATCATTAAATTACCTTGAATTTAGCAAACATTAATAAATTATAAATGTCAACAGTAAACAAAAAATAATTCCTAAAAATCTATGTCAAAATAAATGGTTCTGTCAGAAATTCCTTAATATTATAATATGCTTTGTAAGTTAGAAATGACTCTAGTTGTTTCTTCAATTGTACATTATTAAGCTCCCTCCAACTTTTCGGTAACTTATTATAAATAATGGGAGCCATGCAAAAAACACTCTTGCGCATAAGTGCAGTCCTACTGCTATGCAAACAGAGCTGACTTCGATCACGCCTGTTTCTGGGAAATGTATCTGCCATTCGCGAAAATAAATTACTATTATTTCTAACAAACATTACTGATTCCAGAATATAAAGAGATACCAATGTCAAAATTTTATAACGTATGAAATAGGGCTTACAACTATCGTCGTTTTTAACTTAAACATGGCCCTGAGGCATCTCTTTTGTGCTTTAAATGCAACTTCTTTGTTAGTTGAGTTACCCCAAAAAATAACACCGTATCTGAGAACAGATTCCGTTAGCCCGTAGTAAGCAGTTAGCAACGCATCTATGTTAACAGTGCGTGACAAAATGTACAAGGCGTACGTACGCATTACTGCTTATTCTTTTAGTCAGGGTCTCTACATGCGCCTTCCAATTTAAATTGCGATCTATTGTTAGTCCTAAGAACTTCGTTGTATTAACTGTGTCAATTCTAATGTCATTGTATGTTATGTCAAGATTAGAAATAGTCAATGCGCGCTGGCTAAAATGCATAATTACAGTCTTATTTACATTTATTTTCAAATGATTATTGTCTAACCATTCTATAGTTTCTTTTAATGTATTATTTATGTCCTCTTTATAAAAAAACCCTTTGATTACTAGGTATAGTTATTGTACTGTCATCCGCGAACAGTGTCATAGGGTGTTTGATTGCCTTTGAAAAGTCATTAATGTAAATTGTAAAAAGCGGTGGTCCTAGTATACTTCCTTGTGGAATTCCGTAGATAACTTTACGTTCCTCCGATAGAAAAATTTCTTCTCTTTTGGTACTTATATGCATTCTGCTTATTTTCGTTACTTGTTTTCTATCCTGTAAGTATGATTTTAAGAGCTCAAGGACATTTCCTCTTACACCGTAAGCATCAAGTTTTTTTTGGAAAATATTATGTTGCACATAATCAAATGCCTGGGTCATGTCACAAAATATGACACACACTAGATTTTTTTTATCCATATTTGTCATAACCGTATGTAAAAAGTTGTAAATAGCCATGTTTATTGTCTTGTTTTTCCTAAATCCTTTTTGTTCATTGCAAAGAATATTATTTGCTTCTAAATATGAATTGAGTTGTTTATAAATATAGTTTTCAATAATTTTAGAGAATATTGGTAGTAATGAAATCGGCCTGTAGTATTCCATTAACTCTCTATCTTGTTTTTTGAACAATGGCTTTATCACAGATTTTTTAAGGGCATCTGGAAAAATACCTTTGCCTGTACACAAATTTATAATATAGCTTAAAGGGAAACAAATTTCCTCGGCTACTGCTTTGAGTATTTTTGTACAAATGCCATCGTAACCTACACTATTCGTATTGTTAAGGGCTAAAGTAATTTTTAATACATCATTTGGCAAACTTGGAGCCATGAACATAGAATCCTTTCTGTTTAAAATAGGCGATTAAAAAAAAATAGGCCGGTAGGCGCGGGCTTGCGGACGGTGAGCAATGGGTAGCTCGCCGTCCGGTAAGGACCAGGCCCGGGTCGACGGCGCGTTGTATTCCACGCGCGCCTCAAAGTGATGTCAGCACCAACTGACGGGGTCCGTAAGGACCAATGCCTGCTGGGGTTGCGGGTTTGTCCAAAAGGGATATTGCGGCCCCGGCACACGGGCAACGGAAGGAACACGGGTGGAATTTAGTCAGTAAAAGTCTGACACGCCTTTTAGTCATTTGAGGATTTCCAATCCTCAAAAAAAAAAAAGGCTGTCACATGACAAATTTACGTAGGGTGTCAACTTGCTTAAAAATTAAATTGCCTGACGTTACAACGAAACAGGAAAACTTTAATGTTTTCATGACGTTAATTGCACGTAAACATTCCAGCTCGTTCATCAGCACTCGATGGATGGATGAACGAATTCGAATGAATCTGAATTCTGCTCAAAATACTCAGCTTTTATATTCCTTTGTTTATTTCAATAACACTATATTATTTTCGACGGAAAAATATTTTTATTAAAGCATTTTCCGAGTAGAATGGAATATTGCTTACACGTGCCGAAGGAAATCAATATTGCATAAAATAAAACTATACTTAGGTGAAACTTTGACCTTTATTCTTTACTTTTACTCCTTTGTTTAGAAGCAGGTTGGAAACCTAGGACTTTACGAGGTAGCAGGGCTACGTTCTCTATGGGTTGGGTTGGCAAAGGGTAAAATACTGGCAAAGTGTTTGAACCCAAATGAGTCCCTAACAATACTAAAATTTTTACAAAGCCAAAAATATAAACGCGTGTAAAATTTCTTAAAAATCTTGGTACTACCTACTTGGGATATAGATTTTTTTTTTTTTTAGATCGGGCATGCGCTTGTGAATGCGTGGTAGTACCAACAGCATCCCGGTGGGATTCTCCGATGCGTGAGCGCTGGATACGAGTGCACGCAGTCAAGTCACCACGCGCACGGGCATTGGGGCTTCCGGTAGTGTTATGTTTTTATTAAAATGTCTTGTACTGTCATTACTAACATTAGTTTCTCATTAGCATTTCTGTGTTACTAACAACTATATGGATGTATTTAAACATCCGAAATGAATGCATATATACGTAATAATAATAAGATCTATTATATACTCTTTCAAGCTATTCGATGCTTTTTCGGACAACCTGTGTATCTCCAACGTCTGACATACATCGTCGGGCAGTAGCCCACCAGGCACAACACCCGTCTGGTCGGAGGATCCTCCCTTTTCTATAGAGGATGAGGAACTTTACACCCTGTTCCTCGTACCTTCATTGCCAACCATTTTATGTATTCTAAGAGTTTTCCTGCTTTTCTTAAACCGATTTAGAAAATCTGTGGAAAATTTATTTACGGAATCTTATATGGAAAATCATTTTCTTCTGTAAGTCTGATTTATAACAGCGTATCACAAATATACTGAGAAAACTCGTAAAGAATGTTCGCACATTATATCAAATAAAGTTACAAAACCGGAGCTTGAAATAGCAACGTAACGACAAGCTGATAAATATTAAATTGTGCAAAAAGAGCCTAACGATGTAGGTCGTAAAAGTTACAATGTAACTACTAGCTGTAACTTCATCCATGTAACCAACTACCAATGAGCCCTGCATTGCAGAGAATGACATGGTATTTAAAGAAAAGAATAGAATAGAATTAGATATTTGTTCATTGTTACAAAAGATGACCTTACAACTAGCAATCCTAACTTGGTAATTATAGGACGCAAAAATTTCATTTAAACATACACATTTACCTCTCGATACACACTAATTATTGAATGTATTTTTTTTCTTGTACGTCCATAGGAAAAACAAAGTGTGGAACTTTTTATTTCCTAAACAGTTTTTGTTGAATAGCTCCCCAATGGTTGGATGCACAAATTTTTACTTACGACACACAATTACACGACGTCATACACTAAATATTTGCTAAGCTGAAATTAAGAAATTCGACATCTTTCCGCTGCGACCACGCACACGAAATTACGGGGCGCAGCTAGTATAATAATTGTAACTATAGTAACAATCAGCTTTATTGGACGGTGATCCCTAACCTGCATCTTGAGGACCTGAGTTGTGATTATATAATTCACACAAATGTGTTTTGTGGTTTTGAGATGTTATCTAAGTAATACAGTGCATCTACATAATTCTAGCGAAGAAAAGACCCAGAAAGCAATCCTTGTATTTGCTACTTAGTTCCTTATTCAGTATGACAAACACCACCACTGCCACGTGGCGTAACCATCTAAAATTGCCAGCAGCAAAATAGGATTTGTCAACAGTCTTTCGCAAGCAACGCCACAGTGGAACGCAAAATATTAGAATAATAATGTCAACTTGAAACGTGTCACAGCGAATCAGAGCCCTGCGTGCAGTTTGATTTACGGAAGCCGGAAGCTAGTGGCCAATCAAAACACTGATGCAGTTTAGAACGCAGCTGAACGTAGCCAATGAGCTAATAGATTCATCATGACGTATATTCTGCTTTGCGTATTCATCTGCATTGCGTCGAATCTAATGTTCTCTACGAAAGAGATTGAATGTACAAAATATAAACAGAAATAACTTGTATATTTTTTAGAATTTCTTGTTTTTGGTCTACCCTCGAGGTCTGAAGGCTTTTTGACCTTTGACCTTTCCTTGACTACTGTACAATTATTTCGTTTGTGACAGCAGTTCTGGTTGGTATCAAAAGTAATGGTCGATCTCCTTAGGTACATCAGTTGAAGTAGCTGACCTTACCGCCTCGTTTAACATTTTCATTTTGTATACAAAAAACCTATAATAGGTATATGTTTCACATGCGGTTTCCAATTAGCTTTGCTGTCCCCCGAAAAACAATGACCTCGTCACTGGATGCTAGGATTGGTATCCTGCAAATCATCAAAGGGAAAGCAAAATGTCGGAATATCCTGTAGATTTTCGGACTCCTTCGTCAATGTCCTTTCAAATTCCTAATATAAGCTAATGAGATATAATTAATAAGCTATTGTTTTTAGTGGCTTTCTAGGGAGCGATATAGGTAAACACTGACGATATTGGTGAAAATTCAAAATTGATAGTTTTTATAAATGTTTTTATAAATGTTCAGTTTTTTTTTTTGATAAATAATGTATGATAAATAATGTTTATTTCTGTAAGTAGGTTAAGGCTGGTTGCTCAGCTGTCCGGGAGACCAGTACGGGCTCCCGGAACGGAGACACACGTGAGGCGTTAGAACATTGTTTCACAGCGACGCGGATTGGTCCGTACGCGACCCGCTCCGGGTAGAGCCCGTGCTACGTATCGTACTACTCCCTCATTTCAAAACACTGCGGGCGCTACCCGTACGGGTCTCCAGGACAGCTGTGAAACCAGCCTTATACAAACATTTTTACATGTCAAAAAGTTTTTTTTTAACTAGATGAGGTCTGGTCTGGGTCTCAACCTACTACTTCAGAAAAGAAACACCGAATCAAACTCAGAGTTTTAACGAGTAAAGTTTTGTAGCCCATTACAAACCGGGCATTTATATATATATACGTACGTATTACAAATGTAAGTCACTTTTCATGTTTGTCTGTATGACCGCACGACCTTACGAATTTTGATGCGGTTTTCACCATAATTTAGAGCATTTATTACGGAAGGAACGAGCACGAGGTTCGTGTGGTGGATTATGGCCCACTCCCTCTCACAGAGAGGAGGCCTGTGTCCCAGTAGTGGGAGCATTATAGATTCATTATGCTTATGCTATATTCCGGAAGGTCAATTCATGTGTATAGGTAATACATTCATATTAAACTCAGATATAGCACAGAAATCTCGATGTCTTGACATGTCGCCATTGCACCGGCGCAGCAGGGACGGCTCGCTTGTGATCTAATATGCAAATTAGTCGCTAAATAGCCAATTTAAATCATCACCATCATCTAGCTACCCTTTTCCCAACTATGTTGGGGTCTGCTTCCAGTCTAACCGAATGCAGCTGAATACCAGTATTTTACATTGAGCCACTGCCTATCTGACCTCCACAACCCAGTAACTGGGTAACATGATACCCCTTGGTAAGACTAGTTGTCAGACTTTCAGGCTTCTGACGACTCGTAACAACTGTCAAAAATCTACAAATGACAGCAGAGACCAGCGGTTTATCATGCTTTCCGAGTCACGCCCTGGCCAAATAGCCAATTTAAATATGAACTCAAAATAAAACCACGTTACTGTAAATAAATTGTAAAGGACACCCCAATTTAACCCATTTCGAGTGGGCGTACAGATAGACTGTGTAGATATCATTAACATTACAATGGGTTTATGCCCAAAGCTCTGGGCACTAAAGTTGGAACTGTGTACTTGAATATGAAGTAATCTGTGAGTCACTGGAGCTGTTGAATAAGACTTTTTGATGTGGATATGTGTTATGAAGGATCAACAGAAATTAGTCTGTGAAACAGTATGAGTTATGATTAATAAACATTAAAGGGTTTAACATTGATGTCAAGACCGCACCATTATTATAAAGCTTTGAAAAATAATTATTGGGGATTGCTGCGGGATATTTTCCATCTCTTATTAAGTCAGGTGAAACAGTTCTACAATCTTTTTCGCTGCTTTGATTCCCAGCGTATAAGTAAAGATAGATAGATATATCGATATAATTATTTGGTGCACACAAATGATATAGCACAAAATACAAAAACACGATTAAATAATAACTAAATACTTGAATATAGCTACAAGGTGCCAAAACACAAAATAATAAAAATAAAGAAGAAAACAATCTCGCTCTTTATAAAAGTGAAAAAAAAAATGGTGGAAGTTTGAGGTACCACAACAAAGAAAAAAGAGAAACAGTACAAAAAATAAACGGAATTATATGGAAAATGTTAGCTAAGTGTTCTTCAAATTGGACGCAGACAGAAATGTAACTAACCTATGTACAAATATGCCACAAAAATAAAGGCACTTAATTAAGAAATAAAGTGGCCAAAAATGTACTGTCCCTTCGAAGTGGAGCACTTACTTTATTACGACGAAAAAAGGAAGAATGCGTAACAAATGTAAATAATCTCGTATCGACAAATACTTAACGTTTACGATGCTGGATCATGGTATATATTTACATGTAGTATCTGTAGTATGTAACATATCGAAATACATAGAGCATTTTTAGGGTTCCGTAGTAAACAAGGAACCCTTATAGTTTCGCCATGTCCGTCTGTCTCAAAGTCAAGTCGAAAGTCAAAAGTCAAATCATTTATTTCAAATAGGCCCTTGCAAGGCACTTTTGAACGTCAACAATTACAAAAAAAAAAAAAAAACTAGTCGTGTCCGTCTGTCTACCTGTCTGTCTGTCCGTCGGTCTGTCCACGGCTTAGCTCAGAGACGGTTAGTACTAGAAAGCTGTTATTTGGCATATATATACATATTAATCATGTCGACAAAGTGGTAAAATAAAATCAAGAAAAATATTTTTTTTAGGATACCTCCCCTACACGTAAAGTGGGGATGTTTTTTTTTTCCTCATATATCCCATGTTGTGGGGTATCGTTAGAAAGGTCTTTTAAAAATATTGTTAGTTTGTCGAAACAATTTTTGGATTCAGGGATCTGTTTGCGAAATATTAGGCTTTTAACTGATTTTTTTTGTTAGAGTCAAGTGTCCCCCCCCCCCCCCTTCTAGCTAAATGGTTGTACTTGGACTTGTGAAAAAATTCACAATTCCAAGGAAATTAAAAGGAAAACTATCACAGCTAAGTAGGCTCTACAAAATAACGAGTAATAATGGACCAACTTAAATTTGCGGTTTAAAAAACATGTTCTCCCATACATTCCGTATGGGAGAACATGTTTTTCAACTACAATGTTAAGTTTGTTCTTGGTATAAATTCATCCCAACTACGGAACCCTTCATTGTGCGTGGTCCGACACGCACTTGCCCGGTTTTTTTTTTAAATTTATAAAAATAACATGTTTAAATATTTGTATGCCAGTCCATGGCGAAACATGTAAGACCGTTGCTATATTATAAGACCTTAATATACCATGTTTTAAAGTAAATAAATATATTATATTCTATTCTATTCTTTGTCTTTAAAGAAATCGCTGTGTAAAAACGGACTTAATGTATAACTATCTACGCCGCCTAATAGGAACCTACCAACGTACTACGTAGAAATAATAAACTATATAAAATGTTGTCTCTGGCCGAAGAATAAGTCTGATCAAAACATATATTTAGCCATAATTTTAAAATCATGCAATTTTCTATAGTTGTCCCTGCATACTTTTCAAAACAGTCTATGCACCTTGTATTACCTTCTACAATTCAAGAACCTCGCTAACTCGAAAAATTTCACTCTGGCCGACAGCTCATTCTGATCAAAACATTCCAACACTTTCTCTACATACTCTTCCAACAGTCTACCTATCTACCTTCAACAACTCAAGAACCTCGCTAAGTATGATATATGAGAAGTTTCCTAATCGTGTTCACGTACTGAAGCGGGGACAAGTGGCTCCGATACTTGGGAGCCGTTCGGAAGCAATTTGCCAAGTTGACAGCAAGGCTTCGACTGGAAGTTTCGAGTACTGACATACAAACATGCGTCGGTGGAGATATGATTTATATGGTATTAATATTTTATTATGAAACTAGTGACCGAGCGAGACGCTGTTTCGTTCAGGTGTAATGGCTACATGTCAAAACATTGAGATTTCTATGCTACATCGAAGTTATTTATTAATGTTTTATACATATACATAATCCTTCCGAAATAATTGTTCTAAATGATAGTGAAAACCGCATCCAAACATACAGACTGACACGAAAAGCGACTTTAATTTATAATATGTATAGATACATGTTATGTTGGAACAAAATAAGCAAAAAAAAACATCGATTATTTCGAAAACGGTTATAGGACAAACACAAAAATGCTACACGCTACACTGCTACGCCGTAGCAATCGCTACGCCAAAGACGGCTGAGCAAAATATCCCTTCAATAAAGCAAATAGTAGCCGATACTTTAAAATAGCAAACAGACCTTTTATTTCTCCTAAAGTATTTGATTTTAAACTGATAATGGCAAAGCTGTCCGTACAAAAGATATTTTTCTAATCTGTGGGAGTCAGAACCCCGTATGTCTATCGACTAAGCCACAAGCTAAACCATTACACGAAGCTATTAAGCATTATCAACCATCGTTTATATACAACTTTGCCCTTGACTTCGTTCACCTATAATATTATTCTACTTCTTTGCGTGTTTTAGATGCAACTGCAGTCTATACCATTAGGTACCATAAATTTATGGCACAGACCGTGTCATTACAAAACGAATTCTAACTTTGGACTTTGAGACAATGTTCGCATTTCGAAGCTCATTTCAACTAAAGTAAAGTTCTTAAGTTTCGGCACCAGGAGATCGTGTTTTGGGTTTCGCATAAGTTTATACGTATAATAATAACAGCCTGTTACTGGCCCACTGCAGGGCAAAGGCCTCTTCTCATGCAGAGAACGAGCATTGATCACCACGGTTGCTCAAGACGGGTTGGTGATTTCAGACTTATGTTAACTATAAGTCCTGATTTCCTCACGGTCTTTTCCTTCACCGATGTCAGTAATGTCCAAGATAAACTTAAAAAGTACATATGAATTGAAAAAGTCACATTGGTACTTGCCTGGATCCACCGGACCCCACTACCTCGTGCATGAGAGGCGAGACTTTAACCACTGGGCCATCACGACGGTATAAGTACACAGTAAGTTTATATAGAAAACATTTATTTATTTAAACTTCTCGCACACAAAAAGGTACAAAGGCGGACTTAATGCCTTAGGCGTTCTCTACCACCGGGGTGTAACTCCGCTGCCGCGAGAAATCACGGCACAGCGGACAGAGCTCCGGCGGGATCTCATGGCGGCATGGAGTGTGCGATTGTCGCAACCCAGCGCTGGGCACGCCACAATTGCGGCGATAAGTCCCCTCTTTGAGGAGTGGCTTGAGAGGCGCTATGGCGTCCTCACCTTCCGCCTGACGCAGGTCCTCACCGGACACGGTTGTTTTGGGAGGTTCCTGTTCCGCGTAAGGCGGGAGGAAACGCCCGGGTGTCACCACTGTGTGGATCGCCCGGAAGACATGGTGGAGCATACGGTGGAGGTCTGCCCGGCTTGGGCGGAGCACCGCCGTGTCCTCACGGAGGCGATCGGCGGCGGCGATCTCTCGCGTCCGGCCCTGGTTCAGGCCATGGTTCGGAGCGAGAGTGCATGGGAGGCTGTCACCTCCTTCTGCGAAGCAGTTATGTTCGCGAAGGAGGAGGCGGAGCGCGCGAGGGAGATGCAAGCTGCACGCCCTCGTGGCCCTAGTCGCCGCAGGAGACGCCCCGGGCGTCGGGAGTCGAGAGCCGACTTCCGGCCACCGTAGGCGCGGGCTTGCGGACGGTGAGCAATGGGCAGCTCGCCGTGCGATAAGGACCAGGCCCGTGTCGACGGCGCGTTGTGTTCCACGTGCGCCTCAAAGAGATGTCAGCACCAACCGACGGGGTCGAAAGACCAATGCCTGCTGGGGTTGCGGGTTTGTCCGAAAGGGATAACGCGGCCCCTGCACACAGGCAACGGAAGGAACACGGGTGGGTTTTAGTCAGTAAAAGTCTGACCCACCCTCTCGCTCTGCCCAGAGCGGGAGAAGTCATTTGATGATTTCCCATCCTCAAAAAAAAAAAAAAAGGCGTTCTCTACCAGTCAACCAAAAAAAAACATTAAGTCGTAAACACGAAAAAAAACTTCTGGCTAGCTCAAGAGTTTCACCAGTCAGTGAAAAAATCGGATTGAGGATAAACCTTGAAGATGATTGTTAAAAAAAATTGAATATCACAAAAAATGTGCAAAAAGCACTGCCGTATTTTGATAACTTTAAGAAGTAACCTAAACTTAAATAGAGATAACAAAGAACTGTGAACCCACAGATTTTCTGTTTTCCATAAAATGACTTCTGTTTTTAGAAAAACATTAAAAACAGCATTTAAAAATATAAAATAGTAGAACACCGGTATCGGAAACACATCAAGGTCAGAGCCACCGGTGGTCAGGGCTGAGAGAGGAACCTCCTAATAACAAGCGCCGTGTCTAGAAGTACCGCTTATTATTATTCGTGTACATCATAATTAATTTACCAATACCAATTATAAAGTCTTACAACCCACTGAGAAACCGAAGTAAGACGAGATAATTAATCACAACTCCGCAGCAACCCAGTTCTGCAAACAATGGAACTATCCGATCTTGACATAATACCGGCTCCTCTCTATGGAGTAGTTATTATTTCCCTCCTGTAGCCGTTCGAGATTTCACTTCCGTTGCTAGGTTGGATCTAGGCCTTGTCTTGTCTTCCACATTTATAAACCGCATTGTCTATCTGTCTTTACGTGTTTATCGGAGACGTTTGGTGCAGCAGCCAACCTCAAATAAATTGCGATAAGGACATGAGAATGCTGAACATATCTCTGTCTGAGGTTTAGTTTGCTTATAAGTAACTTGAGAACACCGTCATCATTTTTCAAACTCATACAAATGTTCTCTAGCTAGATTTAAGTATTACCAATCAAATCTGGGGGCACAGCTAATCTTCTAACGATTTTTTTGTAAAATACGGCACACATATATTATGTTCTACGATGTATAATTATTTTCTCGGCGAGTGATGAGCAGGGTGACAAAATGTCAGTTTACAGGTGGTGAGCACCATAGATGTACTATTACAATATGGTGAGCACATGGTACAAAATCACATAACACTTAGTTTTTAGGGGTCCCTAGTAAACAAGAAACCCTTATAGTTTCGCCATGTCCGTCTGTCTGTCTGTCTATCTGTCCGCGGCTTAGCTCAGAGACGGCTAGTACTAGAAAGCTGTAATTTGGCATGGGCATGTGACAAAGTGCTAAAACAAAATCAAGAAAAATATTATTTTTTAGGGTACCTCCCTAAAAAATTACATGTAAACCCATACCCTACATGTAAAGTGGGGATTATTTTTTCTCGTCTATCCCGTAGTGTGGGGTGTCATTGGAAAGGTCGTTCAAAAATACTGTGGGTATGTGGAAATAATTTTTTTTCGGCCCCACGGATCCGCTATTTTCGTATGGCCAACCTTCTGCCGAACATCCTGTATAACAAAATTAAAAGGAAAACTATTTTAATAAATTTTCAATACTCACAAATATCAATCGCCGCCACATTTTAATAACGTTTATTTTTTTTATCTAGTTCACTGTTACAACGACCAGTCTTCTCCTATTCAACTCTCAAAGAATACTGCACAACACTTTGTATTATCGAGAGAGTTTGCGTTACAATTTCCCGCCCAGTACTGCGCTGGCGCCTCCCTTACCACTCATAATATTGGAAGCGAACGGCGGCCGCGCTTACAATTTATATATAGCTAAGTAGGCTTTACAGATTAATAATCGACTAACTTAAATTTGCAGTTTGAAAAACATGATCCCATACATTCCGTATGGGAGAAAATGTTTTTCAATTACAACGTTAAGTTTGTTCTTGGGATAAATTCATCCCAACTAAGGAACCCATTCATTGTACGTGGTCAGACACGCAATTGGCCGGTTTTATTTGTCTAATATCGACCAGCACGCGTAGCATGAGCACCGTTTTGTCGACGGGAGAGTAGACAAAAATGACGTTCCGTGTAGACAGTACGACGGCAGCAAAGTAGAAAGAGTCAACTGCACTTTTACGAAATTCACTCTGACATAATTCGACTCAGAATTCTTTGTTTTGTCATAGGACTTTTTCTGTTTGATTCTCTATTTTTACTTATATAAAGACAACTACAACAATTATTCTTAACATGACGAAGTTCCGTGTTTTGGAACAAAAAATATTACAGTAATATTGGCCCTAACCATTTCCTTGGTAATGCCATTTCCTTGGTTATTAACTAAATAATGTAAAATAGGAGAAGATAGCTTTGTTCTTCTATTAATTATCACAATTTTGCATTCAAACGTTCTTCTGTAAAAAGTAAAGTATATACTTTGCGGCCGTCGAGTAGAATGTTTCAAAAAGGGATTCCAAAATCAAATTGTCTTCACTACTTTGGACAACTGTCAGTTCTCAGTGTGATTTTGACAGTTTGGGATAGAAAACTTTCTTCTGATATAGTCTACGTATAAAAGGACCTAGACAAAGATTGTTCGAAACGTAAGACAAAATGACAGATTGTAGAAAGATTTCTACGGTGCGATGTCAAAAATGGAGAAACGAAATGTCACTTTGTATAGAAAGAGCTATGTCTATTCTTCTTAGACATAGAAAGCGTCATGCTACGCGTGCTGCTGTAAAAATGAAGTTACACGTATTTATTGCATAACTGGGAATACATCAGTTCTTATTTTAAACATTTTTTTTTAGTATTCATGTCGGATATGCAATAGTAGGTATTAGAAGGAATTTCAAATTAATTACATAGTAACAAAAAAAAAATAACAAAAATCTCGTGCAGATAAATACATTATTAACTAACATTTTTGCCCCACGCATCGTGGCCAGACGTTGGGACTTAGTTCATGTGCACACCCAGACCCTATATTGTTTCCATACGCATTTGGTTACGACAGCCGTGTCCACGTGCAAAGCCTTCGGCGACGCGATGTGAAGCCACACAATGTTACTTTGTCTTGACTTTTAAAACATTTCACGAGGTCCGAAACGTTTTGCTCAAAATCTTCCTGTTATTTAATAGGGGTCTTCTCAAAATGACTCAAATTGGGCAAGACATTGGAATCCCCTCAATTCCTACACGAATTTACAGAAAATCAGTTTAGCGTGTTTTTCCTCAAGGGTTTCGGCAGTCGGCTGAACGTGCGAAGCCACATAATTTATAAAATAATTGTTGTAAATTTACAAAACATTTAAAGAAACCTTTTTTCTACGCGATTAATCAAGGTGTTACCATAGCAACTTGGGAGTTGACACCACTTTCCGGATTTCCTGTTTACTGATAATAATGGGCTTTAGACTGATTTCTTTCCTGCGTCCCGAATCCCAGCGAGCGCTGAACAAATATCCAAAATTACGAGTACGAGTATATGGCCTACCAGAAATTCATGTATCGATTTCTCGGAACTTTTAAGTATTTCATTGGTTTGTTTCTTTATTTTTATTTGCACGAAAAAATCGGAAACTTAGGTACTTAATGAGAATGACCCAGTAATATTGAGAACCTGGTCGACCGAGCTCGGCTCGCGTGAAATTAGAAAAAAAAGCATTTTCCCAGTTAAGAGACAACTAGATCGATTAATTGCCCCCGATTACTGCAACTTTTATCGAAATCGTTAGAGGCGTTTTTGAGAACTTGATTACAAATATATATATGTATAAAAATATTGCTCATTTAATATAGGATACATTGAATAAGTTCATTTTTAGGGTTCCGTACCCGAAGGGTGCCAAACGGAAAGCCTATTACTAAGCCTCCGTCCACCCGGTTCGTCTGTCTGTAGCGGACTGTATCTCATGAACAGTAATAGGTAGACAGTTGACATTCACACAGATTATGTATTTCTATTGCCACTATAACATCAAAAAATAAAAATTCCATAAAGTTAATAATTAAAGGGGGTACCCATACAAGATTGAGACGTGATTTTTTTTAAAAAATTCCGGCGTTTTTGCTAAATATTGTGCGACTCTGACTCGTACTTAGCCGGTTTTTTTTCAGAGTTTTTACTACTACTCCCAGATAATATCACAAAGTCAGTGTTTTTAAATGTGATATTTTGGGCATAAAATGAAAGCTACAAGAAAAACCCTAGGGCGGGGCAAGAACACTTCAAAGAAAACGTTACTTTATACAAGCTTAGTAGAAAAGTCGCTCTCAGTATCATTTTTCTACCCATTTCAGTGAGACATTACATGAAGCACGTGCAAAGCCTTGACGGCATCGGTATGAAGCCCCTCAAGCTATCAAAGAATTATGTTAAATACCTGCCGACGCTAAATTTTGTATCGATCTTTGTGACATTTGTTGACCTATTTGGGACTTAATGCTATTTTTTCTGGGTTAGCAGAACTATGTACTGGCGACAAATGTCAGTTGGATTAAGCCTCGTTCACAAAATATTAAATTGACGTAGAACGCTTTTAGAGCACTCTAGCTAATGTATGAAACTACAAGATTAGCCCTTACTACATAGTACATGAATCTATGGATTTATTTCTAAGACAGCTTTAAAACCAGTAAAAAAATCTATCTACCTATACTTCAACACCAATTATAAAGAGGTAAAATTGATGAGTTTGTTTGTAGGGTGTAATCTACGGAACTACTGATCCAATTCCGAAAATTCTTTCACTAATGGAAAGCTACAGGATTGTCGAGTGTCATAGGATATTATATATTATAATTTTGTAGGTGATCCTGGCACCCACATGGTATACAGGCTGGCATACGACCACGGCTTTACCTTGACCATTTTTGTACCTATGTCTTGATTTCCGTCTGAAATATTTTCTTGTTTCGCACTTTTTAGATCACTTTTATTTTTCCGTTGTCTGGTTACAGTATTTTTGACTTATTTTTTTATTTTATGCTTTCCATTTTAACGCTTGATAAACATCATATTTTGTAAATAAGAGTAATACAATATCAGTAATCCATATTTTGCTCATGCTTTTTATTGAATAGGTATTAATTTTACAACCGCGTCGTACGTAGGCAGTCTCACTTTTGCTTGTAAAAACAATTTAAACATCTTTATTTACTTAGACAACATGATACCAGAATACATAATTGATGTACAAATATATAACTACACATATTTGTAATGTGCTCGTCAAGACCTTTCTTTTGATACCAAACATGTCATGATCATGTCAATCAAAATATATTTTTCGAGGTCAGAAATGTATGTGTTTAATTAATCCGCCATTAAATTTAGGGAGAATCTATTGATACCTCTTTCATCAAAATCGGTTTTACGTTTGGTGGAACACACGTAGCGCCTAAACTACTGGCGCTACGTGTGTTCCACCACACGTAAATACAAACATACATACATAGACTGCTAAAATTAAAACCTTTCCTTTTGGCTATGCCGTAGTTGGGTAAAAACGACCCAATCCGACCCATTATAGCAAATTGAAATCCACTCGTTTCAAAGGAAAATGAACTTGACGGCTCGTATTATGCTAATGTAACATACGAGAAAACTCGTCACAAACCCTCGATTTCTTCAGCTCTTTCCGAGTATTAATATGGCGAACAAAATATTCTTCAAAAGAACTTTTACGTTTGATATTATTCAAATAAAAGGCAAAGAATTAATCTCTATTTATTTCGTACCCTTTGAAATAATTTAGGACATTACGAAAATCTACTTTTGATGGGAAACAACTTGCCAAGTTATTTGGGTCAAATTTTAGGAAGTCTGTACCTCACAGAGAAACAAATTGATAGCGTGATGGATGGACCGCGGCTCGTTGGCCGCCTAGAATTAATGGTAGGTCGACAGACTAATAATAGTTGAATGATCCTGGGAGATTGCGTGAGTCGGAACTTTCCTTTATAACCTTTTTGCTGACATTGAATGTTAGTCCTTCACAATTTCTTTTTTCTTTCTTTCCTCTTCAATAAACCCTAAAGTGGAATAAAACCGGCCAAGTGCGAGTTGGACTCTCCCACGAATGGTTCCGTACCACCGTTTATTACTTAGCAAATAAATTAAAATACTAAACTAAGAATATTACTATACTTCATCAAAAAATTTCAAAATCGCAAGTATAAAGGAGACCATTTTTTTTGGGCCCACTGGTAAATGATAACGTATATTAATCATATAACACATAAAAAAGTAACCATCTTATTATATTAAACTGACCAAAAATTATACAAAAATCTAACCGGAATAATGAAATATTAATAAAAATGTGATAAGACAAAGAGTGCGTGTTGAGGGGCGTTTTGGCGTTTACTTAAACATGAAAAAATGCTACTACGGTGCGCGGTGGTAATAGTATCGGCTTTAAATGTGTAAAAAGATATGAAAGGAACCGTAAACTTGTTTTGAAATGCTGTTTTAAAAGGCGATCGCAAATATCGCGTAACGTGGTTTAAAAATCACCGTGGAACGAAACGTAGTAAAAGTCTGTTGTTTTACATGACAGTTGACACTGACAGATGACAGACAACATATTTATTATTTCTTTCCGTTTCTTTATCAGTTGCGTGAAATTGTTTCTTCGATTCTTTTCGTATTTTTATTCGAAAGATTTTGAAAATGGCATCTGTAGGTACAGCGCATAATCCACAAAGCTGTTGTGTCAATTGTTCAGTAAGATTTCAACGCAATGTGCGAAGACAGTTACTGTCCGAAACATCTGCAGACGTGCGCCAACTTGTATGTATGTGGATTTCTCGCGAGGTGAGTGTTTCAACTCTCGAATCTGAGGTGTTAGTTTTGAAAATGCTAAGAATTTAATCATATTTATTTCGCGACTTTGTATTGTAACATGTTATGATGTATGTAAAATGCCTACCTACTTTTTTCAGTTACACCCAGTAGATGCAGTATGTGGAAACTGCTTAATGATATTCCAAGAATTTATTCAAACTGCTCATTCAGTGAGAAGATTTGGGTATAGGAATATTTGCATTTCATGTGGTTCTTCAATTTTAAGAGCACATCAAACACATACTGTGCATGTTAACTCTGCGCAATGGAATATTATTTTACAGTGGATACCATTGCACCAGGTAATATTAAATTAATAATTTTTATTCTAAATGATAAATCTGTGAAAATGAAAAGTAAAACAATATAATATTTAGTCTAATAATAAATATAAATCTCTACCGTCGAGGAGAACCAATTTTATGAAAATAAAAACAGAAGAAAATAAACTGTAAAAACGTGGAATTTAAGTTTAAATCAATTTACAATTAATTGAAACCAATTGGTTCCACCCGGAAGTGGTTCAACTCCAGCCATGCCTTTGCGCAAGTGGAACCTGTACCCTAATTGCGTAATACACGATCAATCAGAATCTGAATCGTTTTGAAACAGATTGCTAACCCATTTCTTCATTAGTTCGAAAAAAAATCTGCTCAACAAGGTGAATAACGCAATGAATGTTGTTGAACTGTCAAAATGAAACAAATTTGTCGTAATCGTTTACGAAATTATGTTACGTAATTAGATAGCTGGTCTGTCTCAAAAATAGTAAACAAAAAACTCACACACTACTTAAAAAATATATATAAGTAGGCTGCCTTTTGGGTTAAGGCATATTAAGATATATTTTATTTGCAACTACTATTACCATATTACTAAATACTACCATATTACCAAATGGCTTATTTAGTAATCCAGACATGGATCCTGAATGTATGCCAGCCATAGTAATATGTGACGGTACATACATTTACGTACAAAAAAGTAGTAATTACTTGTACCAAAAGCAAACATACAGTTTGCATAAGCTTCGCAACTTGATTAAACCGTTTTTACTTGTGTGCTGTAATGGTTATATCCTTGATGTCGTTGGACCATACCCTGCTACAGAGTCAGATACTTCTATTATGCTTAGATTGTTCACTGACAATAGTCCACTGCGAAGCTTTTTCAGAGAAAACGACGTTTTCATTCTTGATAGATGTTTTAGGGATGCAATTCCATTTTTGCAGCAGCATGGTTACAAGGCTTATATGCCTGAATCTAAACAGGCTGGTGAATATCAATTGTCGACAATTGCAGCCAACAAGTCCCGATGTGTGACCTTGTGTAGGTGGGTGGTTGAAGTTGTAAATGGCAGATTTAAACGGGACTTCAAATTGTTCCGTCAGGACTACTTACACTACACTACTACTTACAATACAGCATCCACCCACCTGATGCTTGACTTAAAAGTAGCAGCTGCATTAATAAATCGATTTCATACATTAATCCGTGATAATTTTTATGCTGAAGAGATACTAGCGATTGCTCAAGCAAAACTAAACACCCCAAACCATTTAGCCTCCTACGTGGAAATGCACAATTTGAACAGAGTGAGGGTGTAATTTGCCAGCATTGATGCTAATCTTCCAGAGCTGGATAATTTTCCTCAATTGACATTCCAGAACTTAATTCTATTCGCTCTAGGAATTTATCAAATTAAGCAATCTCGTTCGTTCTATGGTGAGCATGTCAGGGCCTCTGAACAATACAAAATCGAGGTATACCGGCAACCTGTCCATGAGTTTGGTCCAAATAATTATCTTCTACGAGGTAGGATACAATTAAGGCACACTAGTAGAAAAACTTATTATATTTATATACTAGTTGACACCACCCCATCAATTTCTAACAGTAGGGCTGCTCTTGCTGGATATTGTTGTAATTGTTTAGTGGGCAGACGCACTGTCGGCTGCTGTGCACACGTGATGTCTGTCGTATGGTTTTTGTCTTGGGCACGGCATCAAAGTGAGGTTGAGCCACCTGCATCTTTTTTAGATGAAATACTTCTTTTAAGAGATGACTTTGAAAATGACGATGATTAACAGTACGCATTTAATAAATACTTTTTGTTACGTATCTAAGTGGTTTTTTTTTCTCCTTACACAATCACCTTAGAACATTATATTATACATCTAATCCATTTTCGTGAATCAGACTATCAAATCGTGAAAATCTTATCAAAATCTGTCACATAGTACAAAAATGACATTGTTTTATAGTATTAATTATTGAACAGTGCACTATTTCAACTTTAAATACCAATGAAACCTATTCACTCATTAGACAATCGCTCTTGTGGGATTTAAGGTTATAGTGAGAGTAATGTTTTGATTGTCATATTTCACAGTATTCCGGTTACATAAAGATTTGCTAATATTACCACTGTAATCTAGAGATTATAAGGAATAAACGAACATGCAATTCATTACTGTACGCCACAATATGTGGTGGGCCCATTCCCCAAACAAAAAAAATTGTATCCTTTGGTTTCATAATGATACTATGAATTACAAAGTTATTTTTGCAGTTGCAGAAAATAACCCATATTTAAATAAAATACCTCGTAGATCGGCGTTTTTAGTATAGTATATAATATACAGAAGTTTCAAATTGCCAACTTTTTTAGTTGTTGAGATAGACCTTGTACAAAAATGGTCTAAAATTGACAACTTTTACGGCCCCCAATTTCATCATTTTTGAAGATAAAAACAATATCAAAATATATTTGTTCTCTACTCGATGAGCTCTAGACAATGACATGCTAGATATTTTTTTTTTTTTTTTAATGCAAACTTTATTGTATGGAGACCCGCTTTTCAATGTAATTTGATTAAAAAAAAAAAAAATTGTTATAGCGGCAATAAATGCAAAACCTGTGAAATTTTCAACTGTCTACATATTACGGATCATGAGATACAGTTCGCTGACAGACAGACAGACGGACAGCGGAGGCACAGTAATAGGGTACGGAACCCTAAAAAAGACTTGTTGAGCATGAAAGCGCTAGACTTAGATACTCGCTTCAATGGACTCTACCGCGACAAATGATACTCCTCTCTGATTTAATTATTAACTGCTTGTCTGGGAAAGTTTATCTTTTGTAAGATCAGACGGCATTATGCCATTGCCTATTTATACAGTTCACTCTTTTATTGCTCCCCGCTAACATTGGTTTGGTGTATTCCAAACTCAATTCACCGATTGCGCCGACTCTTTGCTAGATTTTCGCTAAGATAAAATATATTTCAGGGAAGCGGAGATCGCGATTCGATTTTGATACAGTTTAAAGTTAATTCCGGGAAAATTGCTCGGAACTTTGGGAGCGAGAAGATATTGTAGGTTCTTGGTTCGAACCCTGAAAATGTAGGCTATAAGGTTCCGTACATATACTTTTGGTTTATTAAAGTTATGGTCTCCTTTGAATTTTTTCTATTCATACTGAAGAGAGGATGCCTGCTATCCTAAATCAGGATCCAAAACATGATATTCTTTTTCATGTATCCGTAACCTTTACTAATGAGCTCAAGAAAACTCTGCCGAAACATGAATCTTCGTTATTTCTTATTATTCACGAGAAAAAGAAAGAATATTAAATTAGCTTAGAACATGAATATTAAATTGGGTTTTTTTAATATTGGATATAAAAGAAAAACAATTCCGAATCAGAAATAAAAAATAATGTTCTATATTTCATGTGTTGAGTTTTAAAAAAGTATGAAAAAAATAAGTAAGTACATATATAAAAGACTGAAATCCACAAGTCGCCTTGAGCAAGCGGTGAGATCAATGATTTTGCCTTCTCTATATTTTTTTATTAATCTTTTATATAGATTCTTTTATATTTTGTGAATATGAGAACGTTGTAGGCTTAATAGACTGTAGATTTGTAGACCATTTTCTATTTTGTTAAGTACTTAGTACTTGTTGACAGGTCTACACTGTCCTCTCATACCCATTAACAAAGTAATTGGAAAACATTATAAAAGCCATTTAATTTTAAAAGAGTAACCGTGGAGTTTCGTGCCTGCTCTTCTCCATAGAAAAGAACAAATTGGAACCGTGCACCTAGCTTAAAAGAAAAAGTATTTATTGAGACTAGCACAGGAAATCACAAATTTAACTAAAAACACACTAAACATAAACAAAAGGACAAAGTCAAATTTAAATTTAAAGCAGTCCTGTACGAGGCCAAAAGGCTCCTATCTCAGCATGATGCTGCGACATTAAATAAATAAATGTCGCAGCGTTGGTATTCTGATAGGGCCCGCAGTGATGTAACGGAAAGATAGATACAGAATTATATATTAAATAAAATAAAAAAATTGGCTTCTGACGTTTTATATGTGCCCATGTAGGTTTATATGAAATAAAATATTTTGATTTTGTACGAGAATACGCCTTTACCCTGCAGTGGGCCAATAAAACGCTGGTATTATTATTTGTCAATCAATTGGAAAAAAATATAAATTTATTTCAAAGTAAAATACTTTTAGGTACAATAAAGCTGCCTCTACATATATGTTACCTGCATAATAATATGTTTTACCTACTGTAATTGTCTACCATTAAAATAATAGACCCCAGGGAGACCTTAAACACAGTCGGTTCAATGTTTGTTATCATTGTGTGAATGAATAGTACATAGGTCGATATCATGTAGGCCCTATACTACCCATTACCCAATATTTTTGTCGCCATGTATAAGCCCAACTTGGAAAAGATAACAAGAATCTTGACAACCTGCGGGAGCCCAAATGCATAATAACATGAAATATAATAATACGTAACCCCGAGCCTCGAGAAGCACGTTACGTTGTTGGTCCCGGCTCTTATTTGTAGATCTTTGAAAGTCATTAAGGGTAGTTAGAAGCCCAAAGTCTGACAGCCAGTCTTACTGTCTGTCAGTCTGCCAGTTCTCAGCAAGGTGTTTGAAAGGTTGATGCTCAATCAAATGTTACGTCACTTTAATAAGAATTCCATCTTTCATGAACAACAGTACGGTTTCACCAAAGGGCGTTGTACCACTGACGCTGGTGTCACCCTCATAAAGAACATTTTTAACGCCTGGGAAGAAGCACACGATGCCATTGGAATCTTTTGCGACCTCTCGAAGGCGTTCGATTGCGTAGACCATGAAACACTTCTGCTGAAACTTGAGCACTATGGGATTAGGAATACAGCTCTTGATTTACTAAGATTATACCTGAAAGATAGAAAAGTTAAAATTCAAGTAAACGGCGTAAACTCATTGGGGTCTGTAATGGCAATGGGCGTTCCTCAGGGTTCGATATTGGGTCCATTCCTCTTTTTAGTTTATATTAATGATTTACCACAATTACTTCAAAATCAACCTAAGATGGTGTTATTTGCAGATGACACATCGTTGATATTTAAAATAAGCCGACGGTCACAAAATCTTGACGACGTTAACAGCTCTATTCTTCAAGTCCAAGATTGGTTTACGGTAAATAATTTGGTACTAAATAAAAAAAAAACCAAATGCATTAGATTTAAATTACCTAATGTTAGAAGTAGCGAATGTGACATCATATTGAATGGAGAAAAACTAGAATTTATTAATCAAACCGTTTTCCTAGGAATCACGCTAGACGAGAAATTACAATGGGGACCTCATATAACAATTCTTGCGGGGCGGCTAAGCTCGGCCGCTTATGCTGTTAGAAAGATACGACAGTTAACAGATGTAGAAACCGCGCGTCTGGTCTATTTTAGCTACTTCCACAGTATTATGTCGTATGGCATTTTACTGTGGGGTCGGGCTGCTGACATTGAATCCATCTTTATTTTACAAAAGAGAGCTGTCAGAGCCATTTATAATCTACATCGTCGCGAATCTCTCAGGGAACTATTTAAAAAGATTAATATTATGACGGTACCTTGCCAATTCATTTATGAAAATATTATGTATGTAAGAAAAAATCTACATATCTTTAATAAAATAAGTGATAGACATAATTTTAATACTAGAAATAAAGATAAAATAGATCAACCATTTTTCAGATTATCTAAAGTACATACATCTTTTATGGGGTACTGTGTTAAATGTTACAATAAAATACCTTGTGATATATTACAATTAAATGTAAGAAAATTTAAAACTCATATTAAAAGTACACTCTGTAAACAAGCATATTACAAATTAGAGGATTATATCCAAGATAAGAATGCTTGGAAACATGCTGGTCCTGCTCCATAGGACAATTTAGAATCTAGACAAAATCAATCTGGTTGCTTATTTATGTATTTGTTATTTTTTTATAACACTGATTTTACATTCTGTGATTTCTTGAACTCACACACTGACTTATTAGTATTACTTGTTAAAATGTTAGGAATATCGTATAATCTTACAATGTTTGTAAATATGTGAGCACCATGTATCTGTCACATATTTAATTTATCTGTAATTGCTTTATTTTTCATTCTTTTTTACCTATCGCGGTATAGTAATCTTATTCTAGATGCATAGTCTTCACATATAATTATATAATTAATGTATGCAAAATATTGTAAAAACATTTTAAAAGAGTAACGGTGGAGTTTCTTGCCCATTCTTCTCCATACGAAAACTACCTTTTGGAAGGGGCGACTAGAATCAATTCTATTTTTTGTAAACTTGACGTTCATAAGTGCCTTTTATGTGCCTAATTGAAATAAATTGTTTGACTTTGACTTTACTGGGTATGATGTTACCCAGCAGCTGGGTTGTGGAGGTCAAATAGGAAGTCGCTCCATGTAAAATACTGGTATTCGGCTGCATCCGGTTAAACTGGAAACCAACCCTAACAAAGTTGGGCAAGTGATTGAATACCACATAACCTTATTCCCCATGGTATTACCTAAGCCACATTTCGGTATAATGTCAATAAACCTCCAACAACAAACACTTTACGATGATTGCCGACAAATGTGCCAAAGTAGGGACATATAGGCACTATTAGCTCGACTCGACTCTGGGTAAATATATCGTATTCCTGATGTAATATTATTATCCATGGATACTGTGTGGCTTTCTGTATATTTTTGGCTACGACGTAGCATGTAAGAGGTTTGATATATTTTCACAGAAAGGGGTCCAAATGTACAATCTTAAGTCTTGAAGAATTGTTATCTTCTCAATCTCATGTTATTGATTAAATTACTAATCGAGTGTTTGACCATTTTAGCTCAGCATGTTGCCTGCGTCCATTAGTGAAAACTACTATAAATCATTACGGATTAACGAAAATGATTTCCATGTTCCCTGTTGTGACAGGACTCCCACTTTAGTCCCCTACTGCCACCAAACTGCCGAGAATACGCCGGAGGGATGTTGGGCGAGGTCAAAGATTGTGAGCTTAACAATCGCGGGAAAAGAAGCCTTTTGGTGGGAGATTTGACCCCTGGGCCCGGCGGCTGCCCGTTGGTGGTACTTTAAAAAATAGTCGTGCCCAGTGGGTGGCCACGTTAATAAGATCCTCAAAAATGCAGGCGTATGGACGCTTCATGGGTCATATCAGCAAGTGGGTCATGTTCTGGATAGCACCGCAATTACATTGGGTGTTTGGATTGTCATTTATCACCTCATTTTTCCAAGTTGTATTGTTTTTTGTTGTGTTGTACCTATCACCAGGCTGTAGTCGGTCTACTGTTAAGCAAAGGTCTAAGACACATTTCTGTACAATCGCAATAAACATCCCACAACGAACACTTTTCGATCTTCTACATGGGACTTAAACATAAATGGCGAAATGTAGGTGTACTCAGTATTGTAGGTACACCTCTGCCTAACCCTTCGGAAATTACAGGCGTGATATTAGGTTATGTGAATGAAACTCTTGCACCCTACAACATAGTATCCAAAAAGAAACTCAAAAACAGCGCCAGTATCAAAGAGGGTGTAACGATAATAATCATTACATCAGGACTATGAGCTAAAAGTGCCTATACTACGAGTATATATACCTTCTTCGGCACATTCGAGGGCAGTCATCAAAAAGCATATATATGCAGTGATAGCCTAGTGCTGTGACTGTCAGACTGCCAAGTCATAAGTTTCGAATTCGAACCCAAGGTACTCACCTCTGACTTTTCGGATTCATGTGCGTATTGTATAATTATCACTTGCTTCAAAAACAGTGAAGGAAAACATCGTGAGGAAACCGGCATGCCTGAGAGAGATTTGTCTACGGCATGTGCAACCAAGTCAGAGGCCCATGGCCGGCTTTAAAACTCTGACACCAGGTTAGTCACTAACCACACGAAAAGAAGAAGAAGCCCAGGGTTTCTCACGATTGTCTTTCTTAATCGCATATCAGAGTAAGTACCGATTAGATTGGAAAAGTCATATTGGTGTCTGCCATGTTTGAGGCCGTCAAGTGTTAATTATGCGGTGTGTCCTTAAACCCCAAATCTTTCAATGAAATATTCGATTAGATATTCACTGAAAAGCTGCCATTATTGCCTGCGGTATTATCGGTTATGTGTGTAATACAGGACAAAGCGAAACCATTAAATTGATTGCGGTTACGCGAAAAAGGGTTTTTCATTCAATTTATTACTGTCATTCGAACAACGTAAAATACTCGAATTTTATGAGGTAAAATAAGGGTAATGAATATAACAGTGTCTCATATACAATGTCGCCCATGGGCATGTGACCGCCCGTATTTTTCTGAATATTCATGAAAAATTATCGAAAATTAACTGTAAAAGGGGGGATCTATCTTTAATATTTTTCATGTTATTCAATTTTTTATGTTTTTAGTAGCGTTTGCCATATCTTCTATGTTATTGGCTCGATTTGTATTCTGTTTATTATTTCTAATAGCTTACGAGTTATTTTATCGGATTAACTAAAAAAAAATAGTAAAATTTGTCGACTATGAAAAAAAAACGGAGGTGAAGATTTGTTTTTCCAAAAAAACAGTATTTATTTTAAAAAACATAAGTGAAATTATGTTAATTATACATAAAATTATAGCGGGATACTGAAAAAAATAAAAATAAGAAAAATGAAAAAAAAAACAATTAAAGATAGACCCCCCTTTTTAAGTTTACTATCGATAATTTGTCATGAATATTCAGAAAAATACGGGCGGTCACATGCCCATGGGCGACATTGTATTTATGTCATTAGATATAGATTGCTGTATGTAATAAAAATTCGCTCCTTTGAATATAGGGTTGAAATTGCTAAAACTGTTCAAGCTTCGAGAGGGAGTGGGCCGTAATCCACCACGCGGGCCCAGTGCGGGTTGGTAGATGTCACATGTCTTTGAATTTTTCATTCTAGGACATGCCGGTTTCCTCATGATGTTTTCCTACACCATTTTGAGAGCAGTGGTGAAAATAATTTACAAAAAGTAAAGCGCCTGTCTGGGTTCGAACTTACGACTAACAACTCGTAAGTCGCGGCCGTTACCATTGGATCACCACTGCATTTATGTGTGAATATTTTTATGTAGCAAGATGCTATTCTGCTTCATTTCGTATCGACAATACATCTATATTATACCTACTATTTGAGAACAGTAGGTGGCTACGATTATTACGGCTATAGACGCTTTGATAGATGCTCTAGCATGTAGCCTTAAATAATCAAGCTATTAAGAAAAGTTACCAACATAAAAGGTAAATATCTAAACCGTTTATATGATATAATAAATAATAATACATTTTTATTTCAGAAAATACATATTTATGGATCGAAAAAACAAATTTTCAAGTAAAAAAAAATCAATACAGAAAATAGTGTATCGTTGGTGCCTGGACTAATAAAAAAGCATTGTATCACAGACACCAGCGACTTCCAAACTAAGTTACATAAACATTAAATTTAATCGGACGTAAAACGTAATACAGAGTGAACTAGTAAAAATATGTATATAATAAACATAAAAAACATTTTTTTTTTATCAGTAAAACTAATTTATAAAGAGTTACTAAAATTTAAAATATTAATTTAGCTACTTATTTACTCATGTTGAACATTTGTGGGTGTGCCTGCACGTGAGTGCACGGGTGAGTGATTGCGATTGTGTGGGTGTATGTGTGAGTGTATGTATGCGCCTGTTTTTTTTTTAAATACCTCCAATGTATTGGTTTGAGAAGTTCTTCTGTCTCCAGGTTAATTAAAGTTACGAATTGAAAAAGTCCTTCCTTCCATAATTCTGTCTCCTTATGTCTCCTTTCACTATTCAACTAAATGAAAATGTATTGGTTTCCAAATCTGCAAAGCGAGTATTCCGTAGCCAATGAATATCTGTCGGTACCGGGACCGGTGAACTGTCATCATGTATAATTTATATCTAATTTTAGAAACTGGGTCAATATGCCGTGATGAAATTGTTCGCAGAAATAAATGAACAGGGGAAATTATTGACAACAAGCTTTGGAAATAGAAATTATTAGTTAGGCTATAAATAGAACTGGCGCATTGAGGTGGATTCTATTCTGTAACTTTTTTCTATCTTGGCGTTTCTGTTTTTTCCCTTGCATTCTTTAAAAAAAAGCGGCCAAGTACGAGTCAGAATCGCACACGAAAGGTTCAGTACCACAGTACAATATTTGAAACTACTTACTTTTTTTGTTAAGACGTTTGTCAAAAACACGTTTCTTGTAAGAATGGGGATTTTAACTACATTTTATTTTTATTTTATCTTTTATTCTCGTGTAACTATTATGGTTCAAAAGATAGAGTCCTGTGATAGACAGACGGACAGCGGAGCCTTAGTAATAGAGTCCCGTTGAAAACCTTTGGGTACAGACCCTAAACAAGGAGGAGATTCTTAATTCGACACCTAGTATACACCGTGACAATTTAGTCGTCTTAAAAAAGCAGCCCACTTCATGTAGCCAGTGACTACTAAACATTAAATAATAATAAAAATTTATATTATAACAATTTTTTAATTGCTCCTAGAGGTATTTTATGATGGGTACATTGAGTGGCCCTTTGTAAGAGGACTAAAATGTGTCAGTGTATTTTTTTTTAAAGAATGTTTTGTAATCATTGGATACATGAAGTGGGCTGCTTTTGTAAGACGACTAAAATATCACGGTGTATATTACTACAGTGTTATCGGGGACAAAAATGTTGCAAATTATGATTCAACGATGCACCCAATTACTCTAATCACCCTGTATTATCCCATATCCGTGAACAGAACAAAAAAATAAAAATGTGTTTGGTATCTTAAATCTATACAATTAAGTTTCCGGGGCTTCCCAGAAAGTAATCCGAAGATCATGGGATCATGGATCATGGGATGGGGGTCATGGGATAAACCTCGCTCTTCCTCGATAATTAACAATTGTTTCATTGCGCTAATTAGGTATAAGTTACACATTTTTTTGTAAAACCAATAAAGAGAAAAATGAATAAAAAGAAAAAATTAAAATCGTGTTTATGGCAGTGTGTGAAAACTAGAGTGGGTTTTGTATAAACGTGTGTTTATATGTGTGTGTGTAAGAGTGAGAGCAGGTTCAGAGTCCTTCGTATGTCCTAATCTTACCTGCAGGTGTAAGCGGCCTGGCTCGAGGAGTGACCGGCGGCGGCGGCTGCGCGTTGTGGTTGTCATCCCGAGGGGGGCTGGCTACTGCACCCTCCGAGTTGTTGTTCACGGGAGGACCTGGACCCTCACCAGCTCCTGCCTCGATTTGCAGCTGGAAAAGAAAGGTAGTTTTTAGAAATATACTTCGAAACGCTATAATGATGTTCTACAGTTTGGGTACACCTTAGATGAGTGTTTAATTGATGTAGAAGCCCATACCAGGTGCATGGAACATGTTAAATGCATTGTTTAAAACTACGGTTTCCTAGCAGAGCGGTTTCGTCATATTATTACGGCCGTCATGAAAAACTGTCATTTTCACCCGTAGTTATTTGACATTAAGGTGTTAAAAAACGCTCCTTATTTGGACAGTCTTTATTATGTGATTTTTCACCGTTTTCTATGGAAACTAAAGTTTCAACTACAGATAAAATCCGAAGTGCGTAGGGCTCACTGAGCGTTTGTCCGTTAGCATAGACAAAAGTATGCATAGCAAATGACGTTAACTAATCGTTACGCTATGATTGGTTTGAAGTTTCCATGAAAACCAACTCCAAAGGCATTTTTATTTCGTTAAACATATAATTCATCATCAAAAGAAATTAAAAGAAACCGGACAACTTCCTGAACAACTAAGGAAACCTTAAAATAACGGCCGTACTTATTTGTTTTCGGAGCTATATTTAGTAGAATGTCAGGCAAAGCTGCCATTAGTCACGGTAAAGATTTAAATGAAAATGGAAGTGCTAGCAGAGAACAAATATACACTGCTACAATTATACTGGCGCTCGAAGGACATTCTCAGGGACACTAGCCATAATAAGTTGAAAAAATATATTAAAATTAATAAATTAATTAGAAAAATTCAAAAATCACTGAAACGCCAAAAAGTAAACAAGTTAAATACAAAACTTAGGCAAAAAAATCTAAATTTAATTCAAGAATTAAAGAAGTGTAATAGTGAATTACAATTATGTAATACTATGTATGATACTGACACTCAGCACCTACAGGATGAATTGTTTGTTAGGGAATATGCTCTAAAGGATATCTTTAGAAAATATGAGGCTTGTCAACAAGACCTAAGTAAGCGTATGCAGGAGGCCAATGAGTTGGCAGACCTGGTCAAGTACAATGCAGAGAGGTACGAGTCTCTGACAAATAACCTCTCTTTTAGCTGCACCTCCTCTCAGGAAACTCAGCCTGAAGTATTTACGCCCATGCCCTCAGTGGTTCAGAATGTAGGTAGCTGTATTAATAATGTTAATAATAGTAGGAATAATTTGATTAATACAACTTATGTATTTTCTGACAAATTTGGTCAAGGTTTTGGTAGAGTATTTAATCAGTGTTCACAACAATATGTTATAAATAATTGTTTACCCGGTGCCAGTATTAGCCAATTAATTAGTACTATTTTATTATATGGGGATAGTTTAACTGTTAGAAAAAAGGACATAATTGAATGTGTTCATTTGATGTTACATCTTAATGAGACCAATAGTTGTAAATTTATTTTCTGTGCCTTGCCTTATTCTCAATATTTGTCTGATGAGCAAAATAGGCACATTTATCATTTAAATATGTTAATTTATAATAGGACATGTCGTCACAGTGACGCTATTTTATATTTTGATTGTAATCAATTCATTACTGATTATAAACTGACATATTATACAATGTATTTGCCACCTAGTTGTAGGAGACAAATTGCTAATCTCTTAGCATACAATATACAGTGTGACACAGGTACCTGTAGTGTACCACCGATTACTGTTAGTAGTGGTACTAACACTACTTTTGATACGCCTTATAGTTTAAACTATTAGGAGCGACAACGGGTGAGCCGCATATTTTGAATGTTGTTCATCAAAATATGCAGGGTCTGTCCGGCAAAGAGCTAGAGTTAAGTTTATTTATAGAGAACTATGATGTTCAGGTGTTATGTTTGACTGAACACTGGTTGAAAGAACATGAAGTAGTGTTTACCAATGATCATAATTTTACTGTACAAAGTGCGTTTGTAAGGAAAAGCGCCATTCGCGGTGGATCTTTAGTTCTTGTTTCAAACAAGTTGAAATGTAAACAACGTTTAGATTTAGTTAATCTTTCCATCGAGCGCACTATTGAGTTGTCTTGTGTTGAACTCGAGCGATACGTTATAATTTGCGTTTATCGACCCCCTTCTGGTGATTTTATTAGTTTCGAATCGGTAATGGAGGATTCACTCAATAGGTTAAAATCAATTAATAAAAGTATAATTTTATGTGGAGATTTTAATATTAATATTTTAGATGTTACTCCATTAAGTATTAGACTCCTTAATCTGTTTAGGTCTTATAATTTAATAAACTTGTTTTTTGAACCTACCAGGATCACAGCATCTTCTTCAACTTGTCTAGATAATATATTTAGTGATTGTGATGCCAAAAATAAAATAGTGTTAAGTGACTTAACGTCTGACCACTGTGGTTTATTAGCTAGCTTCCCCATGCCATTACATAAAAAACCGCATAAAATAGAATGCAGGCCTTATACAGCTAGTCGTTGCAATAAGTTTAAAAATAATATAGCTCATAGAATTACGCCATCTATAGTAGAACACGAGAATCCCAATGAAATCTATGGAGCCCTTTTTGATGTTGTGCAAAAAGAGTACCAATCTACTTTCAAGGCCAAAACTATTCAAATTAATGGCACCTCCGTTGGCTTTAACCAATGGGCCACTCCAGGAATTTATAAAAGTAGAGCGAGACTATACGAGTTATATGGTTTGAAAAAAATCAGGTTTGATACTCCTTTCCTAGAGCATGTAAAAAATTATTCAAAATTATTTAAAAAGGTTTGTGTTTTTGCTAAATCTAAATTTTTAAGCGATACAATTAAAAAATCCAATAATAAAGTAAAAACCACTTGGAAAATTATTAACAATGAAACGGGTAAGTCGGTTAAACAAGATAAACAACTTGAGATTATGGTCGACAATAAATTAGTTAATAAAGCAGCTGACGTAGCCGAGGCGTTTAATGAGTTTTTTGCCAACATACCTGTAACTACGACTCGCTCCTTAAATTCATCCCCGTCTAAAGCTGAAAACCTTTTGCTTAGTAGTGTATCTAAAAATAGTCCCTTATTTAGCTTCGAACATGTAACGCCTCGTGATGTAGTTAATGTTTTTAACACACTCAAGTCTAAAAACTCTGGTGATTACTGGGGCATCTCCATTAAACTTTTAAGTAATATAATAGACATCGTAGCCCCCTATCTAGCTGTTACTTTTAATAAATGTGTTGATTTAGGAACTTTTCCTGACCTCATGAAGAATAGTAAAGTCATACCACTATTTAAATCAGGTAATAAAAACGACGTTGGCAATTTCAGGCCTATTTCTATCTTACCAGCATTTAGCAAAATATTTGAAAAGTTAATACTCAAGCAGTTACTTAGACATTTTAATTTAAATAGCCTCCTTCATAATGAACAATATGGCTTTACAAAAGGTCGTTCGACTACAGATGCGGGTGTTGCTCTGCTGAAACACATATTTAACGCATGGGAGAACTCGCAAAATGCTATTGGGGTTTTCTGTGACCTCTCCAAAGCCTTTGATTGCGTGCACCATGACACGCTTTTGCGTAAACTGCGTCATTACGGTGTTCAAAACGAAGCTCTCAACGTTATAAATTCTTATTTACACAATAGGTCCCAATGTGTAGATGTTAATGGTGTGAAATCTTCCGGTCTACCAGTTCAG
Organism: Agrochola lota; assembly: GCA_947364205.1. Taxonomy (NCBI): domain Eukaryota; kingdom Metazoa; phylum Arthropoda; class Insecta; order Lepidoptera; family Noctuidae; genus Agrochola; species Agrochola lota. The sequence continues at coordinate 2,469,604 of OX376225.1, read as the reverse complement.
TTAGGTGTACCTCAAGGCTCAATACTAGGTCCATTCTTGTTCTTAGTGTATATCAATGACTTACCATTCTATTTAAAGGATATCTGTGAAGTTGTACTGTTTGCAGATGATACCTCTCTTATTTTTAAAGTAGACAGGAATAGACAAGATTTTGACGATGTAAACAGTGCTCTCTCAATGGTTACGGATTGGTTTACGACAAATAACCTAGTTCTCAATGCCAAGAAAACGAAATGTGTAAAGTTCGCCCTACCAAATATTAGAAATCTAGGACCCAACATCGTCTTAGATAAAGAGGTGCTTGAGTCTGTAAACTCGGCAGTTTTTCTGGGCATAACAGTAGATGCTAAACTTCAGTGGGGCCCACATATATCGAGCCTAGCGGGAAGGCTCAGTTCGGCCGCCTACGCCGTCAGGAAAGTAAGACAATACACTGACGTCGATACAGCTCGGTTAGTCTATTTTAGTTATTTTCATAGCGTTATGTCCTACGGTCTTCTGCTGTGGGGCAAAGCTGCTGATATTCAAAATATATTTGTCCTTCAAAAACGAGCTGTTCGAGCTATTTACCAGCTAGGTGCCAGAGTTTCTCTGAGAGATTTTTTCAAAGATATTGGTATCCTCACCGTGGCGTCCCAATTCATCTTCGCCAACATCTTATATATTAGGCAAAATATACACTTATACACTAAAAACAGTGATTTTCACAATGTTAACACTAGAAATAAGGACAAACTACGAGCTCCCTTTCACCGGCTTCATAAGGTTCATAACTCATTTGTTGGGCTTGGTATAACCTTTTATAACAAGCTACCCTCTTCTTTGCTAGATTTGCCTTTTGATGCGTTTAAAACGAAAGTAAAATCCAAGCTTTGTTCAAAGGCATACTATTCTATAAACGACTACTTAAATGATAAGAATAGTTGGTCGCTGTGATTAACTCAAGACAATGTTTATGTTCTTTCTCCAGATTACCTACTGACAAGTTATATGAGTTTATATAATTGTATTTTTTTTATTTTTTATTTGACTTTATAAGTCAAGCTATTTTTAATTTTATTGATATTTATTGTTGACATAATCTACTCATTACAATGTTTTTTCTAATGAGTTGTATTGCAATATGTGGTTAGCTAGTGACCTCGACAATTGATCATATTAGTTATTGTTATTAGTAATTAACTGTTTGTTTTATTTATTTTATCTCGATGGTCCTAGTTTATCATTTATAACTTCCAGTTACAACTATATGTAAGCGGGCACGCCCTTTATGCCTGGAGGCTTTTATTTAGATAAGTTCTGTTTACGTTTAGTTTTTATTTCTGCCTGAGTATAGTTCTCGATGATGTTGTATGGTATATTGGCGTGTGCTAGCGAACATTTGGCTAATAATTTAAATTATGTTTTGTGTTGCGTAATCTAAATTATCTAAATTATTTTGAATACTATTATATAGAATCTTATTTTTTTTTGTTCTTCTAACTGAACAGACAGCTGTGCTGCTGGGGAGTTTGTTGCGCCACTTCTTCTTCCCAGCTAATGCACTAGGAAGTGGTGAAGGGTGGGCGTTTTGGGGGACTGTCTTATGTAATTTTGACGTTCGAAAAGTGCTGATTCTCAGCCTAGTTTGAATAAATGACTTTTGAATTTTGAATTTGAATTTTGAATTTTGACTATACACTTTCTAATTGTTTTGTGAAATGTCACATGAAATGTATGCAAAAAACAAGATGGCGGCGTTAGTACCGATTTTGGCCACACGCCAAAATAACCTTGTAGCGCTATAAGATAGGTTTTTAGCAGTCAAGTTAATGTTGATAATCATTTGTGTAATTGTCTGGCAATGTATAAAGTGCCGCTACCGGCACTCTATCCCTCTCGCATAAAGTGCCGCTAGGGGCATAATAGGGGCACAGCCTCGGACCGGCTAAAGTGCCGTAAGCATTGCACTGTCATTGTCACTGTCACTTATTATTTTGTTTGATTGTTGAGGTTAGTTGCTTTTTAAACGATAGGGATAGAATGCCGCTAGCGGCACTCTATACACTTCCTAATTGTTTTGTGAAATGTCACATGAAATGTATTCAAAAAACAAAATAGCGGCGTTAGTACCGATTTTGGCCACACGCCAAAATAACCTTGTAGCGCAATAAGTCAAGTTAATGTTGATGAAGATTTGATATCATCAATCATTTTATCCTTCCCGAAGTTGGCTCAGAATACAACGACCCTCAAATAAAAAATAAAAAGGTAAAATATGGAGGTTTCGTTAAAATATCGTAACAAAAGGTAAAAGACAGTTGTCAAAAAGGACAAAAGAAAGCTGTACCCTAATTGCGTAATACACGATCAATCAGAATCTGAATCGTTTTGAAACTGATTGCTAATGAAAAAAAAAATCTCCTCGATAACGTAAATAACGCAATGAAAGTTGTGTTGTGTGAACTGTCAACATGAAACAGCTTAGTCGTAATCGTTTACAAAAATGTGTTGCGTAATTAGATAGCTGGGTTATTAAAACTAGCCTTCTATTTTGGCTATAATCCAAACTTACCTTTATGCACGCGTAGCATGACGCTTTCTATTTCTACGAAGAATAGACATAGCTCTTTCTATACAAACTGACATTTCGTTTCTCCATTTTTGACATCGCACCGTAGAAATCTTTCTACAATCTGTCATTTTGTCTTACGTTTCTAACAATCTTTGTCTAGGTCCTTTTGTATGTAGACTATTTTAGAAGAAAGTTTTCTATCCCAAACTGTGAAAATCACACTGACAACTGACTGTTGTTTAGGGTAGTAAAGACAATTTGATTTTGTAATCGCCATGCTAAAGACAGTAGAAAACTTTCTACTCGACGGCCACAAAGTATATACGGTTATCTACAAAATCATGATTTTACAGAAGAACGTTTTGAATGCAAAACACAGTACTTCGTCATTTTAAGAATAACTGTTGTAGTTGTCTTTAAATACTTAATATCAGTAAAAATAAAGAATCAAACAGAAAAAAAGTCCTATGACAAAACAAAGTACTCAGAGTCGAATTATGTCAGAGTGAATTTCGTAAAAAGTGCAGTTGACTCTTTCTACTTTGCTGCCGTCGTACTGTCTACACGGAATGTCATTTTTGTCTACTCTTCCGTCGATAAAAAGTTGCTCATGCTACGCGTGCTGGGCATCGTATACGTATATAGTTAGATACATTAAACTGAGGTACACGGATGATAATAAATTAAAATTTTCCGCGTGTCTGTGACAAAAAAAACGTTATTACAGTTGAAACTTCTGTGATCAATTCTACCTTATTTGAACCTCTATTAAAAACTCCAAGGAGGTTCCATTTGAGTATTTTTCTTTGCTTTAAGTTAATTACTTTCAGACTTAATTATAAATACACTTAATTAAAACTTCAATGGTTTCGCAACTTTACTTAGCACGTCTATAATTATTCTGCCTTGTAATTTTCTGTGTATAAACAACGGCTCTGAGTGGTCGTGTCGGGTATTTCGACCTTTACTGAATTTCAAGCTAGATTTCCCATCTTGTTTCAGTTAATAAAACTGGCGAAAAAAAACCGTTTTTACCACTTGCCATCATAATTTACAATTAGGTACTTATGATGCTACAGAAAAAAAAATTGTTATCCTTATGACTGTAGTCTTTCGCAAATAATTAGAGACGATTTTTTTTTACTTAGCACATTAAGCAAAATAAAAAATGTATGCATTTTAAAACAGAAAAGTATTCATTCCATATTACAATTCACAGGCCAAAAATGGTGCAAAGCTTCGATAACCGTAAAAAAAAGCTCCCATTCGGTTCAATGCAAATTTTTTGGACATTTCAACCACCGCGGTAAAAAAATTTGGACATTGCAACCTCCGTGGTAAAAATTACCTCCCCCTTCGTTATTACCGGCAGCGCGACAACTACCCAGCACGCGATGTCTCTCTGCTTCAAAATATTACTGTACCTACCACTAATTTATTCTACGGATATTGAACATCGTAATTATGCTATGAATTTAATTATGGAAAATATAAATTAGATTCTAATACATATTTTACCTTCTTCATTCTAATTATTGGAATCGTCATAAATATAAAACCGTGCTGTTTGGAAATGAAAAGAGGCTTTTGTAGCAGCCGGGTGAAAAAGATTCTCTTTGAAGAAATCTATAATAAATAATATGTTTTTGCTAATGAGATATGTACTTACAGTTCGACAGTGCCGACATATAACCGAAACCCTGTATAAAATGCCGCCCATGTACGTGGAACTGCCCGTATTTTTCAGAATATTCATGAAAAATTATCGAAAATTAACTTCAAAAGGTAATCATAATCAAGGTCAAGGTAATCATTTTCTTTAATATTTTTCATGTTATTCAATATTTGTTTTTATTTTGATTTTATGGACTTGCACTTGTGTTTTTGAAATAAACACAGATTTTTTTTTTTGAAAATAGTGTTTTCACCTTCGATTTTTTCGATTTTTTTTAGTTAATCCGATTAAGTAACTTATAAGCTTTTAGAAATAATAAACAGACTCCAAATTGAGCCAATAAAATCAGAGATAAGGCATAAAAATTAAAGCAAAGTCACAAAAGCTACTCAAAAAATTAAATTAAGGGGCATGCCCTAAGGTAGCCCGCGAAATTCAAATTTTCTTTAGTTTTTTACATTTTGCAGGTCAGTGTGAGGTTTTATGTTGATTAAAATATGATTCGTGATCGTAACAAATATGGCTTTACATAATTATAATCATTACAATCAGCAATACAACTCCACCAACACTTAAGTAAGCACAATGGTCAAATGTCATGATTTCATGAAATAGTCATTCAATGCGATTATATGAACTTAGAGAGTTGTATTGATCATTTTTATGATTATAATTCTATAAATAAACATTTGATACGGGCGCAAATCATATTTAGATCAACATACAACATTATACTGACCTGCAAATTGAAAAAAACGTAAGAAAATTTGAATTTCGCGGGCTACCTTGACCCTTTCGCCTTAAATAATAACATTAAAAATATTAAAAACTGACCCCAATTTTAAAGTTAATATTCGATAGTTTTTCATTAATATTTAGAAAAATACGGGCGGTCACATGCCCATGGGCAGCATTGTATAGTATCTAGCCATGTCATTCGGCTGACAAAGAATGACTGTCATTGTGATTTGAATTTACGGAAAATAAAATTGTAAGTTGATAAGCAAATTTGTTTTTTTTTTAAATCCTTGTCTGTACCTACGAGGTAGGGTTACCAACTTTGTTATATATCAAATATAGTATTTTCGAAGCCATACCTGAAAATATAATAAGACAGTGAAAAAAAAATAGTAGGTATGATTTTAAAATATTTTAAATACATATTTTTTGCTAATTTTGAGTCTTTATTGACAGTTACTTATTTTGTATAAACGTCTCATAAATAATAGTTATTACACTCTAGGGTTATAAAATACCATTCAGCTTTTATGAGATTAACTGATTAGTTGATTGATTAGTTCTTTTTTTTTTTGTTTTGGCAAAATTTGGCAGTGTGTATATTTTGTTCCACAGTACTTTTATACCAGATAAGCTCTAGACGCGAAGACCTGTAATTGGCTGTCAGATTATCATACTGTTATTTATCAACATTGTATTTAACTGTAAGTCTTCCAAAGACCTTAAAAAAATAATACTAGCAGTATTGCGGTCATTGCCGTTTTGTATTGAAATCGGCCTCTAATATACATAGCAGGATACTACATTATATAAAGAGTACTACGAGGTGTCGAGGAAACAGACATGTCCTCAAATACAAATTCAAATTGAAAATATTTTATTTCACATAAACCTACAAGGGCACTTATGAAACATCAGAAGCTAGGTGCACGGTTTCAATTGGTCGTTTCCTATGGAGAAGAGCCGGCAAGAAACGCCACGGTTACTCTTTTAAGCCTCAAATACCTACTGCCTACAGAAATGACTAATATCACTCCGTAGCGGAAGTACGGTAATTTGTCAAGAGCGAAGGAGGCTCCAGTAACCGCAGTAACCTTTCTGGTAAGATCGGGCCAATGAACCGTGTGCCAACGTTTCTTCGTGCCGTTCACAGGCACTGAACTTCGTGTAATTCCATTGGGGTTTGCTTAACTAAGTAAATAGAATTGACGAAAACTATTGGATCTTGTACGTAGGTACACCTGAGCCATATTCAATATTACTGACAACGCGACATATTTGTGAAAAAAATATTTAATATTGTGACTTTTTCACGATAGACTGTTTATAAAATCTTCTCAGATTATCGGATTGTCGTTTTTATTAAATAAGTAGGCCCCCGCGGGGTTCGTTTCACATAAAACGACAATTGATCGCAATATCTTTAATTTTGACAGTTCAGGCACGCTCCTTGCGTTATTTACGTTGCTGAGCTCACCTATGAAGAACGAATTTGTCAAACCTATGAAGCAATGTAGTTCAAAATGAAAGGCATTAAGACCGATTGCCATATTATTTTTGTTATGCAATTACCCCGCAGGGCTCTTACAAGCAATATAATATGCTTTATAGTGTAGGTTCAGTGCATTCATAATTACGAGTACAATAATTACTTTATAAGAGTTATTCTGCGTAATTTTTACGTCTTATAACTCCAATAAAACTTCTTTTTGCAGAACGGTATTCCTCAGCATGCCATCGTAATAACGAATTTACAATATGCATGCGACATAAAGTGGAACCATTTACAATAATTTGTATTAAAATTGTTACCGTGTCGCTTTTTCAGCATTGCGTGCAAACCTTGTAGGCAATATTTTTTAATAACTTTGCAAGTTTGTTTCTTACGACCCATCTGTAAAATATTTATACTGATACAGAGTTACAGGAAAACAGATTTTAAGCTTTTGGAATGAAATTCTTTAACGCGGCTTGCGGTAGGAGTAAACTGGTACAAATCGTCACGTAACGAAAATGCCCAAAAAAGTGAGTTTAAAGTGTCCGAAATTTTTGTTTTTGTTTTTCAATACAGAGCCATCTAGTATAAGTTTTAATCCAGGAACATAACTAAAAATATGAACTGAAAACGTCCTCCTTTTTTTGAAGTCCGTTAAAAAGAATAAGTGAATAGGTACAATACCCCAACAATAGAAAGGCGGTTACCATCTCAGCGGGCATAATGACCCTTTCTTAATCGATTCACACGTCCCCGGAACGATAAACCGTTTGTCCGCTAGATAGAGACCATATTTCTGTATAATTTATTGCCCTTGGGTGAGAAAGGGTACGTGATATCATTAGGGATGACAAGGATATTAATTGTTCCTATCCTGGGATCAATAGCACATAAGCTTTGTTATGAAAGAATTCATGAAAGTTTAAATTTGCGGGTGAGCAACACTTCTATTCGTGTACTGGTAACATTTATTTTTAACCACCAACATAAACTATCATTACAGGATAATCCCAATGCGATAGGGTGGTTCTTATTTATGTACATATAGAAAAATTGTATCTTTAGGGTTATTTAATTCATTCAATGAAGAGGACAAAATGTCAATCCTTTCGGCGACTTCATTGAGTGTTATAAACATAATATTGTAAAACCCAATCTGTAATCTTCGGGAAGCACAGAATCGGTCAAAGTGCCGATGCTTGGGGGAGGCCTATGTCTAGCAGTGAACGTCTTTCGGCTGAAATGATGATGATAATGACAGCGTTACTTCATGCAGGATGATAATACTTAGTATTCCTTTTCAAGTTATTGCGACGTGAAAATACACTACAAATACCTCGTATGCCTGTTTTCTAAGTTATTACCTGCCACTGCACCTTTCATCTGAGGGACGTTGAGAAGCCCCAGGTGCGCCGGTAATTTTACCAGCCCGCTTCTTAGCGGCAGAAGGCCACGCCCTCAATACTCAATATTTATATACCCTTTACCCTTTTTTTACCCTTAACTACTGATAGAACGTAAAACTTCCGAACGATTTTTTTAACGAATTGGGAAATTTGGAGCTCAAAGACTAAACCCCAAACGAGCAACCAAAATTACTGCAGCAGTTTGCATAGTTACCGTGCTTTGATGCTGTTCGCAACTTTGCTCACGCTAGCAAAAACCTCAATGCTCCAACTCCTGAACATTTGATTGCAAGTAACCCAAAAGCAAGTAAAGCGATTAATAACAATGAATAATCATGAAACTTTAGTCTTGGTGCAGTACGCTGAGTAAAGCGAGCTACTCACTGAGGGCAAACGAAATGCCGACAAAAGCGTAAGAGTTTCGGAATAAATCTGAAAGGGAAAACACGGCAAAATAGCCTTAGGTGTGCTGCGAAATAGATAACGACACTATTTCTAGAGGTGAAATTTTATGAATCTTGTTGAAGATTTAAAACAAGGTTGGAGATGAGGATGCAACGATTCGAACGCGAAATGGAAGAGAAGAGGAGGCTTACCCCACATTCACATGGGGACAGACATACAAACGCAGGACCCATCTGTCTTTATATTTCGCCATATGTTCACTATCTCGATCAATTTCAATCTGTCATGTCAATAGGCTGGCTATCAATCTCGCAAAACTACGTCGCCTGTCCATTCGCATTTCACAGCTTGTTCATAACCGAATGCAGCTGAAAAATCAAGTATTCAATTTATCAGGCAGCATGAATCTGTCAATTAGCTCAATCCAATACAGGATTTACACTTCAACAACTTTTTCGATTACCTGTTCGACGCTCGGGGAAGGCTTATGTTCAACAGTGGACGTCTTACGGCTGAAATGATGATATTGACGATGACGTGTTCACTAAGGTACCAAACTTTTGTATGTCCCATAATATATGAAGTTATAACCTCTGTGAAAATCACGTCTAAACGAGTAGTGTTAATGATTTGAAAAAAAAATAAGTTAAATTAAAGCATTTTCTTAATAACTTAATATATGAATATTTTAGATTATGTTTATCTTAATTAATGAAATTAATTTGTAAAGTTATGTCTAACGCGGATAAAAAACTGAGAATCACGCAAAATCTATCAAGCGTATTTTTCTGAAACCTTCATTGTTTTAAAGATTATTTAATTATTGATCTTTAAGTATACGTGTTTTATTAAAATACCTTTTGTTTTATAATAAATTAATAATGCATCTAATTTGGGACAGCGCTCCTTGATGGGCGAGTCCTATTACTGGCTGGACATACGACGCGTTGCGTGAGCTCAGTACAGAACACTCAAGCTAACTACTCAAGGTCACTGTCATATATCTGCGTCTTAATCCAATAACAGACTCACCACACCTCGAAACTGGAAATGGTCTCAAATGTCTGCATTTTCATTGGTGACGTTTCTGCACAGTTTCTAAAATTGTCGTGTACTGAGAACTTGACTTTAGGCGATGCTTCGTTCAACTGTCAATCCAACACGCTATGCAGATCCTGACATAGGGTTACTTCGACGTCAGGCCAACATCGGTATAATGTTTCGACTTCGGGAAACTCTTCGACTAGTAATGAGTTTTAGTGCAGTTTGAAGTTTCTTTTAAAGCGAGGATTTTGAAAACCGGCCGTCACGAATGCTCTATTATAAACAGGCATGTTTCTTGAACTTCCGTGCTGTGTTGCCTTTTGATTTTTTATGTAAATGTTTAATGTCAAAATGACATTGTAGAATTTACGTCGTTCTATTTAGTTCGGAACGAGCGCACAATTTTCAGTTTTAGATGTGTAACATCTTTTCTCTCGCTTTCCTGTAGAGTGGGAAATCTGTGGGAATGATTTCATGAAAAGAGACGGAAGTGTGTAACAAGAAGCCGGGGAAGAGCGCGCTATTTGATTTGACCAATGAGCGCGCACGGTGCTAGAATTCACCGTCAGGAACGACCTCGACGAGGCCCCGCCCCTTTAATGTTGCTTATTACTAGACATCGGATTATATGCACTATCAAAATGCAAAAATATGCACTAAAACCGGCCAAGTGCGTGTCGGACCACGCACAATGAAGGGTTCCTTAGTTGGGATGAATGTATCCCAAGAACAAACTTAACATTGTAGCTGAAAAAACATGTTCTCCCATACGGAATGTATGGGAGATCATGTTTTTCAAACCGCAAATTTAAGTTGGTTGATTATTACTCGGTAACCTGTACAGCCTACTTAGCTCTCATAGTTTTCCTTATAATTTCATTATAATATATACTACTGCTGTGAATTTTTTCACAAGTCCAAGTACAACCATTTAGCTAGAAGGGGGGGACACTTGACTCTAACAAAAATTTTCATTTAAAAGCTTAATATTTCGCAAACGGATCCCTGAATCTCGTGAACTCACAATATTTTTGAAAGACCTTTCTAACAATACCCCACAACATGGGGTAGATGAGGAAAATAACATCCCCACTTTACGTGTAGGGGAGGTACCCCAAAAAAAATTTATCTTACCACTTTGTCGGCATGATTAATATGTATACATATGCCAAATTACAGCTTTCTAGTACTAACCGTCTCTGAGCTAAGCCGCGGACAGACCGACAGAAGGACATGGCGAAACTATAAGGGTTCCTTGTTTACTACGGAACCCTAAAAAGGGCGAAATATGCACAAAATATGCACAATCAAAATACTATTTATATATAGAATTAACGTTTATTTTCACAATATATTTATATTAATAAAAGTTGTTATTCTTGTGACAATATACAATTAAATATTTTTCTAGATTTTCGAGAGCAAACTTGGGACGTTTGTCACTTAATATTGTTTTGTAGGCTGAAAATGACCTCACTACGTCAACTGACGATACTGGACAGAACTTGAAATTTGGCGCCATTACTGCAGAAACCTCTTCAGGCAGAGTTTGGCCGGTACCGTTGATAAATGAGTCGACTTTCTTTATTTTTATATAGAACAGCATTTAATTTAAATTAGAATAAGCATCAATGAAAAAGTACTAAAATATGCAATAACGCTATAAAAATTGCGTTTTATGCATTTGCATAAGCAAACATGCAAATGCATATAATCCGATGTCTACTTATTACCAAGGATCTTACTCATCATATGCGACTACTGTAAAATGGCCAGTTTACACAGTGCGAGCTGCTGACTAGACAGTAGACAGCTGTGAACTCGTATGTCAGTAGCTCGGCTTGTCTTGGCTGTTTTCACTATAAGAGTAGTGCATAGTCTCTTGCGAGTTGTGTGCTGGAGTAGTACTGTGATCGTGCAATATCGAGTCGAAGATTTAATAAAAAATAACTGTGAACTCTTTAATGATCACAATACTAAGCTTTGAATTAGAAAATACTTATAAATAAAGAAAGAAGAAAAAAGGATTTGGATTAGATATTGGTTGGCAAGAAGATCTTCCGGGGCAACATGTACGAGTATTTAACGAGCTGTATCAAGAATACCCCGATGATGAAGACTATGCGAGTGATGTAGGAAGGCGAGCATGCGAGTGAAATAAAAAAAAATTGAAGTTACTCGGCTGCGAGCTACTGTCCAACTCGCTAGTGCGATTAACTCGTATTGTACGTCCACACAGTGCGAATTGCCGCACTGCAGCTACTCGGCAGGCTGACTCGCACGCTAGCTCGCACTGTGTAAACTAGCTATAAGGGTCACTCGTTTTTTTTCTCTCTAGAATTCATATACAAATTTTTCATTGTATACAATGAATGACTGCTGAATGATGAATGACTTTTGTCCTTTAAACTTTCTTCTTTTACTATATACGTTAATTTTTATACTTAATCTAACTTTTAGACAAACACTGCGGAACTGTAAACCCCATAATATAGACTTCATGAATAAAAAATGTTGGCATGATAACATCATTTCAATACGTAGGCAGTGTGTGGCTATGATAAGTCTTGGATATACGTACAGCCTCCATCTTAAATATCATCCTTGATCTGCCCGTTACTACGCCCAGGGGCAAAAAAGGGTAGCCGGAAAGTACACATTTCAACTCCTTAAGGAAAATAACTCTGTCCGTAATATAGAGCCTATATTGCTCCTAAAGAAAATATAAAGCATTCTACATAAACAAAGCAATCCTTACTTAAAACCTAATGTCTGTCTGTCACTCCGTTAGTGCGCTTTATGACTTAAAAACTACTAATACGAATTACGTGATTTCTTTTAAGGCGACGATAACCGACTTTTAATCATTTTATACTGAAGATCACGTCTAAACGAGTAGTGTTAATGATTTAGAAAAAAAATATGCTAATTATGAGCATTTTCTTAATAACTTAATATATGAATATTTTAGATAATATTTATATTACATAGTGAAATTAACTTGTTAAGTTACGCGGATAAAAACTGAGAATTACATAAAATCTATCAAGCGTATTTTTCTGAAACCTTCACCATTTTAAATATAATTTAATTATTAATCTTTTAGTATACGTTTTTTATTAAAACAACTTTCATTTTATGTATAATAAATTAAACATGCGTCTAATTTGGGACAGCGCTCCTTGATGGGCGAGTCCTATTACTGGCTGGACGTACGACGCATTGCGTGAGCTCAATGCAGAACACGCAAGCTAAACAACTCAAGGTCACTGGCATATATCTGCGTCTTAAGTTAATGATAGTAACATGTTCTCTAATTTGTTTCTACTATACATGGTTAGGTTACAAAGGGCACGTTTTATTATTTTACTCGGCGGGCCACAAATATTTCAATCTGTTCTAAACTGGTTGCTGTCGACCTACAAGGGATGTCATTGGATGTAATTGTTCCGATGAGTTGTCAACGTCAGACACAATTAAAAATGTCACATGACCCTGCAGTATGACCACACCATCTGGCTGTAACAGTAAGTTATTTATAGTTAACGTGCAAGGTTTTACCGCTTACCGCAACGTTCATTGCACCATCAAACCGCCCTAATTGGTTCGGGAATGCGGAAATAAAACACGAATCGGGTACCTTCGGCGACCGTCGTAAAATATCGTTTATGATCGGACCAGTATGTTCCGTTCTTTATTGTGCTTTCATATACTCTGGGTGTATGTGCGGTGTTTTATCTGCAGAGGAATTTGAATGATTGAATTGTACCCAAATGTGTATTGTTAAAACTGACTACAGACTGACATAAAAGAAGCGTTGCCGAACAGCCACCAAACCAATAACTGTGTGTGTGTTGTGGGGGGCGCATTCTAATGACATGTAGAAAATCTCTAAGAGTCTCGTCGCATCTGGCGTTGTTTCAGCGTAAGTGATCTTCGTAGACGAACTGCAAACGCGACAAAACACTGCGTCACCGAGTCGTATTTTCACGGCTACGCCACGCTATCTGAGCGTATGCATATACGCAGCGTCTACGCGATATCAACGCTAGACATACACTCAGTCCAAAGACTCTCTAAAATAGACCGCGTATTGCAGTAATGCTCCAAATAGGTAAGAGTTTATATCAGTGACGTCACCTGACTATGTAGGTTAAGTACATTATAAAGACCTTATGTGGTTTGATTGCGTCATTTAGCTGTACTGAAACAACCAATGTATTCTTTATAATCTCATTCCTTTTTAAAGCTTTGCGGTACGCGATGCCAATCCGTTAATTTTACAATCCATTTTTATTTGGTTTAGCATCCTACGTTTATATGAGAGATTCCAGGAATCTACGATATTAACTGCAGTAAATAACGTTACTGGATCCAGTTAATTACTGTCTAGATAAATAAAACTATTTGATTTGTGTGCGTGCTAGACGCCGCGGGCGGTAAATTAAACTTTTTAAATCGAGCTGGAACATCTTCTGGTCGTAACTATTGACTTTCAGGGACTTAACTACTTTTTGGATTAATCTGACAGTCTGGTTATAAATGATTAATTAACAGTGGAGGCATTTGCGTACATTAAAATCGCAATAAAGCTCAAATATAATTGATGAAGGTACTGGTTCCCATGAGGGCTGGCGGTGACTACAACTTTGAAGACACTAAGAGACTTTGAATAATAATTCGTAGAGAGCTAGGGTGTAATCGCATGCTGAAAAACCATTTACAAGTGCGGAAACCTTTTCTCACCATACCGTTTTATAAGATAAGAAAGCTTTATGAAAACACTGTTTTAGCGGCCTTTACAATGTGTAACAAAAAGCCAGTTCGACAAGGGCAAATAGGTAATAATAATTTTAGCACAGTTATTGCTATTTATATATTTTTTCTTAAGTATCAAATTTATCCCAATTCCATAAAAACTGGTAATTTTACAACAGGGTCATAAGTAATGACTTATGAACTGGGACTGGGACTTACCCGCTAAACGACGGCCCTCGACCAATGTAAAATTCCCCATTGAAAAAAATGCGGCGAATTTTTTCCTTGTTTTTTCTTTAATATGACCCCATATATAGACTCTCTGTACGATTCTTAATGACAACCTCACGGATCAGACAGGGTTTTTGTTACATCAAATCGTCACGCGAAAAAGCATTCATACTTGCGACTGTCTTCTTCTTTTTTGGTCAAAATGTAAATCCAAAATGGTGGTTGCGAAAATTTTGTTTTTTGTTTTAAACCATACATGAAAAGGAACTTCGATCCTAACGGGGACCGCACGTTTTTTTTTACAGAGATTATTCTCTCCACTACTATCTTCTTTTTCATGTAAATAAAAAAGGTTTTATTCTTCATCTTTAGATATCATACGTTACTCAGTCCCATAACAATAGTTCCAGACATAAGAACGCAATCTAAGTTCCAGATATAACAATGTTAACATGTAAATATAAGCACCAAAGTACATAAGTGAATTGCGTATTTCCAGCGGAATGCCGGAGGGAGAAAATATAAGTAATACACTCATAAGTAGTTGTGACAACGGGAAAGTAGTGTTACTAGAGTCTGGATTATATTCGGGACCCGTTTGGAGGAATAAGTTAATAAAAGACGTTCTTGCTGAGGGTTCTCTATTTTTTCGGATACACGAAAAGTGTTGAGTTAGGAATCAAGATATAATCTCAACAGTTTATTCTACTTTGTATGAACGCAATCACCCTCTGAATCTACGATGGCCGGTACCATTATCCTACATAATATATCTTTATTACCTACGTTGATAAACACCCAGCTTCAGAGAATATATATTCAAGCTATAGAGGTATGTACGATCAATATCTGTTTCATGTGTAATTTTAATCCCAGTGCATACTAGTAAACGAACTATGCGAAAAGAGGAGAGATTTTAAACAAAATATAATATAATCTTTATGTATCCAAAAACATACAGTTAGAAATACAGTTTGATATTTAGTTAAAAAATATATTTATAGTTTATTTTGCAAATTATGTACAAGAATAATACTTTATGTCTCTAGTCTAGGGTAAACCTGTATTTTAAGACGTAGTTTACGGTTAACAATGATCAACAAAAACTTATCTCAAGTGGACTGTGTCATTCTGCAGTATAATATACAAAGAGTTAAATTGTATGTGTAGCGCTTGTAAGGTGTTAAAGTAAAACTCCAGATGATAGTTTTCTGTATCTCTTGATAAAATACGTCTAGACTTAAAGCTACAATTATACGTAGGAAGCGTATGTTGCAAACATAACTTAAATAAACTAACCAATAGGAAACCAGTAATAAATATTAAATATAGTTATTACACATCGTTAGTACATCATCAATCCGTGTGGTGTCGCATGGATGCAGTGCCCGCGCGCCATGTCACTCATATATATATCTCGAGGCTCCACCAACGGTCAATACTCTTGATCCAGCCTGTCCCTCTTGCTGTCCTCCCCCCAGCGAACGCCCTAAGCCGAGGTTCGTACCCCACAGGGGGTGCCCTTAGCGAGCGTTCGCCTAGTTTTAATTAGCATAGTTTTGCCCCTGGCTGGAGGCTCTAAGTGTAGAAGCTTAAGGCAACCACAGGATTGACCGGTTAAGTAGTCATGACCTCAGAGGTCAGCTACGAGATGCCCTATATAAAAAAATAAAAAAAAAACCAACGGTCAGTCAGTGAAGCGTTCGCTGTGTCGGCGGACGGATGTGTTAATTGATGTCTTGCAGCTAGCAGCTACATATGTATGAGTGTGTTGTGTGTTTGTGTGTGTGCTTGGTGTGTATGTGTGTGTAATACACAAGATAGGTAAGTAAAGACTCCGTGTAAGAGTAATCTTTAAAGAGCAGCCACTCTGTTACTTAAGATTTTAGTGCATGTGAGTTTACATTTACGTATATAATATTGAAGTGTTTGTTAATATTTTTATAAATATGAGTACTTTGTATATAATATTGATGTTTAGCGAAGGAAATCCTGTGTTGGATACTTGGTGGAAGGTACATGCGTTTATTTGGAATAGGAGGTGGATATAAGATTCCACGGGCTAGATTTTACAAAGACTACTTCTACAACCACATGCAACGCGACATAGAATTCGACCGGAAAAAAAATACGAGGTGTCTCGAGAATTCTCGTCGTTTGGCAACACTACCGAGTAGTATTGAGTACACTGGAATTCTGGCATGCATGTAAAATGCCAAACGCGCCACTTGAAGCCTCGCCGAATAAAATCGATTTACGAGATTGAAACTGAATTTTCATGAGCGTTTGTTGTTTGTGCGAGATGTTTTATTTTTAGAACAAGGATTGTCAATACATATAGATTATTGACATTTGGAGTCTCATGAAAAATGATTTGCCCGAAATAGGCATAACAGGCGTAGGCGTCTTCCTTTCGTATGTTGATCAGAAATGACGATTTCTGTACCCTACATTTTGGATGTTATGGCGAAGTTTCTTAAGCAGTCGCTCCATGTAAAATACTGGTATTCAGCTGTGTCTGGTTAGACTGGAATCCGACCTAACATAGTAGGGAAAAGGCTAGGCAGATTAATTGATGACGTAGTTTCTAAATCTTTGCTATTTAAATTGATCGATCTAAACCCACGACTCTCGTATATACAATGTAGGTATTATTCAACAAGTTGGATATTCTTTCATTATAATGTAAATTCATAAACGAGTATAACAATGAAGCTAAATAGGTTTCATTGTCTGTTAATGACCACCCGATAAAGCATCAACTTTTCCAATTGTTCAACTTCAAAACCTATAGTGTTAAAATAACAACAAAGAATTTAACAGCAATTTTATGTAAAAGGTCATCCGAAGGTTCCAAGCTCGCAACGCATTCCCAGGGCCGGGTCCTTAGGGACCCGCAGACGCATTTCAACGAACCCTCCCTTTACAGGTCAATATGAGGCCGTGAGCCCGTGACGTCAGCCAGCCGTGACGTCAGAGCCTTGAGGGGACTGACACTTTTCCTAATATTCCGTCAAGAGCGGAGTCTACTGTCTTTAATAAAAATAAAACTGCTGTCATATTAGAAGTTTGAAAAATGATAAGTCACAATCATGTGCTGTGAGATGTTTACTTTATAGTAAATGGAGATATTGTGTAGAAATATTCAGTTTAGTGAAAGAAATAAAATATATGCGGAAAGTTGCCTACTTTAAATTCAAATTCTAATGTCACTCGGGGCTGTGAGTGCTTTTGCTCTGATCCTTTTCTAAGGAGAGAGAAGGTGCTATGCATTAGGTGCTGGAGTAAACATGCCGATGACATAGTCCGTCCAATGCTTTAAATGACATTACCCACAATAAGGATGCATAACTAAACAGGTTGAGTTTTTTAACAGCATACGAGACACCATGACAGTTATACCAACTGTTAGAAAAATATAAAATTAGGCATTATGAATAGCCAATATATCCTTATGAAATTAGACAGTATATTCACAAAATCCAAATATTTTATTTCACATAAACCTACATGGGCACTTATGACACGGCAGAAGCTAAATTTTTCCTATGCAGAAGAGCCGGTAAGAAAATCCCCGGTCACTCTTTTAAAAATAATTGTCTTTTACAATGTTTTCAAATTACAGTGTTAATAGGTATCTATGGGAGGACAGTGTAGGCCTGTCAACAAGTACCAGGTACTTAACGAAATAGGAAACAGCCAACAAATCGAAAAATCTATGAGTGTACCGACTTATACACTAGGTCAAGCTTCATAAATAGTTAGCATGTTATTGTTTAACTAACAATCTCCTCTCAACACACATCGCTTGGAAAATTCCAGCACCATTTTGATCAAATACACAAGCTTTTAAACCCCTTCGTTTTTACGATAGGAAAGTTCTTAGTATTGCAGATCAATCACTGGAGCGAACCGCACTTGTTGCGTGGGTCAATCCAATCCATCTGTACTATTAAATCTGACGGAAAACTCCAAATATAGGCCGCAAAAAGATATCAAGTGGAGCTTTTGTAGTCAGAAATTATGGTATTGATTTTTCAGTTAGCTTTGGTGGACTTTTTAATTTAGAGTGGTTGTTTGGACGTGATTTGGGAGTTTAATTTTGGTTCTTTCTTTTGCTTTGAGTGATTGTTAGTGGGGTTGGTCGGTGGCCAACACATTCAAGAACTAACCAGCTTGCAGCTGGGCAAACTGGCAAATAGCATCGATACTTAGCATATCAAACATAGTACCTAGCTTATCAAACCAACTAAAGCTGATAAGGACTCCGTGTCATTGTCAGCAAAAAAGGGGGACATTGCAGCTTTTTTTACTTTGATGATATCTCTTCGTCATCTTTATCTAACGGAAAGGCTTTTACTGAAACTACATAGCAACTTTTAGTAACTATTAAAACCCTAATCAAAACTGTAATCAGAATAAAAATAGATTGTAAACCTGAGCCCTTACTCTATAAAGTTTCTTTGCTACCAGATACTACTTACATCAAAGACTTTTTGATAGAAAATGTCGACGCTCGTAATTAAACGTGATCCTTCGCAAAATTTTTAGAATTCACAAGTACCTACTTTTTGGATGTTGTTTACATTATTTTAAACAGATTTTTTGCTTAGGAAGCAGATTTGTTTTTTTGTTTTTGTATATTTTCTGTTCTGAAAACCATAATATTACCTACACCAGGACAAAATCTATATCTATATAAACTTACAGGGTTATTGGTAAAACACTAACAACCTCTTAAGGGGTCATTGTACTCATCATTATGAACAGCTTTTACTAGTGCACCACACCGAATATCACAAAAAATCTGCTGTTCCCTACATTTATGTTCGCATAACTGGTCTTTTTGTAAAAATTTAGAGAACAGCAATATTTCTTTTTGCGACCGTCTTGTCTCTCTCATATCTGGGAAACAGTCTCTTTCTCCTTATGTCATATTATTATTTCGTGCGAGTTAAGCCTAATGCAGTCACTCATCGCAGGGATTACCAACGTCTTTTTTTAAATTGAATGTTTTAATGAATTACAGAAAATTACTCTACAACTAAACACTTTCAGGCGATAATCAAAATCTCGTTAACTAATAAGGCGTCTCTGAAGTCCCTGAAAGGTTAGGCCAACAATAGGACACTAGGAAGGCCAAAGTTTCTAAGCTTTGCCAAACCAACGTGCCAACCCCCATTGTTCAAGTACTAACCCCCAGTTCCTGAGCAAGCCTGTTCAATAGTATTCAATTCCAACTGTTTGTATTGGTTAAAGGTATTTGGTAACTCATCACAACGTACAAACTTGTGTTATCTATTGTGTTGTGACTGCAGAACTGCTCAGTAACCGGGGATTTGAACGATTTTATTACATATTTATACAAAGTATAAACTATTAAATCTACATATGTTATAAATCGCCTTATTGGTTTGACAGATAACAGTAAATTTTATGTTTAAATAAATTTAAACGATTTAAAAAAATAGTGTCAAAGCATTATTTCAATTAAATTATTTACAGCAAGCACTTTTGAATTGTAATGAAACTGTTGAATAGAGATTGTTATTAACAATCTGTTATATCCATCAAGCTATCCTGAAAAAGGTAAAGACGAAGGCATAAAATAACAAATAATCACGCCTAAGTCACACACGTACACGTACGTTCAGCAGTTACAGCCCAAAATTATGAAGGCCGACCCTAATGCCAATAACTGGGCGTAAATCCACAAGCATAAGTAGTACATACAAAAAATCAGTCTTCATAAAGCCAGTGTCGCGTTAAGAGATAATTCGGTATCAAGTTATACGCGTTACCATACGGTAACGAGCGATAAGAGTCAAGTGGGCGAATTTAATAAGGCCTCACAAGCCGCTGGTAATCCCAACGATGACTGGCGGTGTAAGGCTTAACTCACACGTACAGTACACGGAAATAATATGACGTATGGAGAAAGAGACTGTCTCACAGATAAGAGTCAGATGACGGTCAACAAAGCCAAAAAAAAACTAAAATCCGATTACAATATTATTGTCGTTAAGCTGTTGTAAAGCTGTCACAGCAATCGATGGTTTCACAGTTTCAATTTTGTCGTAGGGCAGTCGTGTGAGAGATTACTTTATGAGTCACAAAACGACAGCAATCATTTTCTAACATGAATTTCGAAGAGAAAACACTCTTCGGGGTATCTTCAGTAGGTATTTAAGACATTAAGTCCACCTTTGTACCTTTTATGTTACCTAAAGTTTTTAAGTGATTTTTGCAAGTGATATAGCTACATTCTACAATACATTGTGACTGACATTGAAACGGACGGCAAAGAGTCGCACGGGTGACGCGATTCCATACTAATTTGCTACTCACCACAGACAGTGACTTTTCTGTAACAATTGAAATTCAAAAACCGCCCTTACTTCGATGAAATAAAGGCGATGATAAAATCAAATCGTTTCCAAGGATGTGCGGTAACTGCACGTGTGTGCTGAGCCTAAGCGTACATCGTCTGGCGGTATTCATTATAATCATGTATGAAGTCAAATATGGGGGGAGTATTCTTGCACGTTTTATGGATATTATGTGAACCCAGTAACGCTGTAGTCACGTTTGAAAAGACGTATTGACTCTTAGCGAAATTCAGAAGCGATTATCTTGAAAAGTATTGTTTGAAATTATAAGAAGTGCGGATAATTTAAGTTCATATTGCATCTGAATTCTAAAACTAATAGAGGTGATCCCGGCATAGCCCGAAGAATTGTCAAACTTAAGTGTACTCCAGAACAGATGACCGATGGGGTCAAATGTTCTAGAGTGGCGACCGCGTACCGGTAAGACGTAGCGTCCACCTTGTGGGAGGCCTTCCATCCCACACGGTGGACCAGTGACCTTGTGAATTCCGCATGAATCCGCTAGATACGAGAACCAGTCCAAGTGGCGGCGCTTGGGGAGGCCTATGTCCAGCAGTGGACGTATTTGGGCTGAAATGATGAATGATGAGGTTATGCCAAAAAGGCTTTGAAATTTGTATTTTCTATAAAAACAACCAGCAAGTACGACACGAAAATGGAATATGTTTACATTAATTATCACAGCTGTTACAGCCTCTCGTATTGTTTGTTATTTATACTGAGTTAATGGAAGGTCCGAGGTTATCAAAATATTATGGTTTAATTAAAACGTGGAAAGGTTAAATCCGCTTACTTGTTATGGATGTATCTTTGGTCAAATTACAATTTTAAAATAAATACTTGACTAGAATTAAGTAGTTTAAACGTAAAATATTGCACTATTCGCAAACACTTTCTTAAGTGAAAATAGATTGTAGATAGAATTAAGCCTTAGTATGGATCACTTATCCCTTTATACGTGCTAGCTGATATATAGAAAATAATTTAATTTAGTGTTTTATATTGCATAACTGCTATTGTATAGAATCAAGTTTTTCTAACTGAACAGACAGCTGTGCTGCTGGGGAGTTTGTTGCGCCACTTCTTCTTCCCAGCTAAGCACTAGGAAGTGGTGAAGGGTGGGCGTTTTTGGGGGACTGTAACTTATGTAATTTTGACGTTCGAAAAGTGCTGATTCTCAGCCTAGTTTGAATATGATGATGACTTTTGAATTTGAATTATCTTAACAAAAACTGCAGTGTTTAAAATATTATTATTAATCCAAATACATACCATAACATCATGCCTGTTTTTCCTAAAATAGGGGTGTACCCACATTTCATCAGTTATGTTTATGTTCCATGTAAAAGGAGCGAGCCTATTGCCATCAATCGAGCACGAATCCAGACTACGGGATGCTTGAGGCCGCGTCCAATTTAAAAACGATCGCCGCGTGAATACGCGATCGTCGCGTTGTATATGTCATTTTTTGTTTGGAAATCGGAAAATGCCTTTTATCGGCACGACCACGCACTCAGGTTTACCGAACAAAAAGTGACATACAGGGCGTCGCACGGAAATGCCACATGGAGGGAAAGTACCTTGAATATTGTAGATGGAACATTTTACTGAAAGAAGACATTATTTGAATTTAAAAAACAATTTAAATTGCATTCATAGATATTTAAATAATTACATGGTTGAACCGGGAAACGAACCCGTTACATGAGAAAAATAATCATTCTGTAGCTTTATAATACCGATCGAAAGGCTTCATCATAAGGATTATTAATTGCTAAATAACGTAGTGTCACAAATAAAAGGAAGACCATGAATTTTAACATTTTTATACAAAATCAATTTGTATTAAATTAAAAAGGTATGAAAAACCACAAACTCCAACTCAAAGCATTTCTTTCAATTAAACCATTTACGGGCACTTTTGAATTGTCAAGGAGTCGCTCAGTCAGAAATATGAAGCTAGTTGCCCATTCCAAAGCGTAGTAGGTACCTATGGAGAAGAACGGGAAGGAAACTCCACGGACACTCTTTTAAACAAATTGTTACAAAATATTGGTTACATCATTCATGTTGAAATAAAACATGTGACAACAATGTACAAAGACGTGCACGTTAGAAGCGTCCGTAATAAAAAGATAAAACAAACAATTCAAAAATTTAAATCAGCCAAGGCAGCTAAGAGTTGACCAGTCCCAACAGGCGCCCGTTCACGAACATGACGCATGGATTAGCACCATTCAGCTCAACCATTTTGAACCACTAAATGATCCAACACACTTTGCCCGACACTGGAATCTAACCTTCTGATGATGATTTATTAAAAGAGTGTCCGTGGAGCTTCTTGCTCGTTCTTCTCCATAGGTACCTACTACGCTTTGGAATGGGCAACTAGCTTCATATTTCTGACTGAGCGACTCCTTGGCAATTCAAAAGTGCCTGTAAATAGTTTGAGTTTGATGACCTCGTGCTCAGCAGTAGCGTTGGCGACCACAAGAGCAACGATCCCTTCAGTTATTGAACCAAAATATTATAATAATGAAAGTGTAATTGATCCTAACTTCAAATTCAAAACCACTTTATCAATCACCAAAATCGGGAATGTAAAGCTCTTCGAAATGTTAAAAGCCTTTTAATTGACTTAATGCCAATAACCTTTCAGATACGATTGATATGGATGATAACATAGAGATATGTATGCCGTAGGCGGATAAAGACTACCCACACAACCAACTGTAATACCTACCTACGTAGAAATATATGGTTTTATTAAAAGCCTAGTCTTTTCCCAACTATATTGGGGTCGGCTTCCAGTCTAACCGGATGCAGCTGAATACCAGTATTTTACATGGAGCGACTGCCTATCTGACCTCGACAACCCAGTTACTGGGTAATACGATACCCTTTGGTAAGACTGGTTGTCAGATTTTCGGGCTTCTGACGACCCATAACGACTGTCAAAGACCCACGAATGACAGCCGGGACCAACGGCTTAACGTGCTTTCCGAGACACGGAGGAGTCTCGGTATGTAAAGATGGTCAACCATCCACAGACCAACCCTGGCAAGCATAGCTTAACCTGATGGATCGACCTATGCGGCAGCTATTACTTAGCCACGAGCTCCTCGAGGTTTACGAGGTTTTATTAAAAGGTAATTGAGATATTTAAATGTAATATTACAGCCGGTTATCAAAAAGGGCTCTAACGATTTCGATGTAAGTTGCAATATGGGGGTATACGGGAGTGAAAAATCGATCTAGCTAGGTGTCATATCTGGGAAAATTACTTTTCTCCATATTTTCACCCGAGCAGAGCTCGGTCGCCCAAATCTTAGAACAAGAATAATGACACCTTAGAATAATGACATGACAGCATGGAATTAGTAAGTACCTACTATCATGGCAGCATGGAATTAATAAGTACCTACTATAATGGCAGCATGGAATTAGTATGTACTATCATGGCAGCATGGAATTAGTATGAACTTTCCTATTCATTTCGAGCATTCTCTATTTTCACCAGAGCAGAGTTTGGTCGCCCAGGTACTGAAAAGTAATAGAAACTCTTTTATAAGATAAAAGCCAAAGTATTAAAATAACCAATTCAATCTATCCATTACGTAGATGGGAGGTCTTAACCCAGAAGTAACAGGACTACTTAAAAAGTTACCAAACTAAAACATGTTATAGGCTTCTAAAAACTGTCACGTAAAATAATTGTAATAATTACATTTGTTTTAGACCAGATATGGCGGTAGTTGAGAATTAGGCCGTTCCCAAATCTACCTACCCAACTGGCAATAACAGGTTTAGACATTATTCTCATACCTCAGAATACATCTAACTATTACACACAAGACCAAAGACTTTCAAACGGCTATAAATAGACCAAAGGTGTTTCAAAGAGTTACGTAGCACTATACCTAAGAAAGCTACGGGCGCGCTACGTCGTAGTACGTCTACGCTAGCGACGTGTAGCTCGTAGCAGGGACCTACGTGCTACGAATATGTTGCTAACTGACATCATTTTATGAAACTGAAATTATTTATGAAGTATTTTTTTTTTTGCCTTTTTATTGAAGTACCAATAAATATGTTCGACAGCAGGTTTTCGGAATAAAAAATCAATATATTCATTCATTTAAACTATAAATAACACAAAACCAAAAGATAATAATATCCTGTTTATTAAATATTCACATTTCAATTAACTGAAACAGCGGTAACGACGTCTAAAGCCAATACCTCTCGCTGAGCACATCAACTGATCGCTAAATTATATATTTCAATAATTCATACTCTGAACATTGACATTTTCGACGCTTCGGTTGAAATTCCATTTAGTGAAATAACGCACCAAGAGAGAATGTTTTGACTATGTTTGCAGTAACTGAAATACAGCTATCTCTGAATAAAAGCCTGATTACACTTTGATTGAATGAAGTGATTAGTAGTTACTGCAAATGTTCGTACGATTCCAAAAGAGAAGTGGTATTATAAATGTAAGGGATGTCAGGAAAGGAATGCTCGGTTAGAGCATTCCCATGTCATAAGAATTTTTGGTTCTAGGACATGCCGATTTCAGATAGTTAATTGACTCAGGCGTGATTTTGCGGAAATCCATTATAAAATACAATAGACGACGTATATTTAGTAACGTAACTCAAACTCAAACTCAAACTCAAAGCATTTATTTCAAATAAACCAATTACAGATACTTTTGAATTGTCAAGGGGTCGGTCAGTCAGAAATATGAAGCTAGTTGCCCATTCCAACGCGTAGTAGGTTCCTATGGAGAAGAACGGGCAAGAAACTCCACGGACACTCTTTTCAATCAGAATATTTTCACAAAATATTGGTTACATCATCTATTTTTGTAATTATACATGTGAGAACAATGTAAAAAGACGTGCACGTTAAAAGCGTCAGTAATAAAAATAAAATCAAAAACAATTAAAAAATTAAAATAAATTCAAATAAGCCGTGGCAGCTAAGAGATGACCAGTCCCCACTGACGGCGCCCGTTCACGAACATGACGCATGCATCAGCACCATTTAGCTCAACCATTTTGAAGGGAACTTAACGATCCAACACACACGCCACCACCAGCGAGACATTTGAGTGAGCATGACATACTCACAACCGCCAGGGCAAACTCAAGTCAATGAAAGACGTACCCAGTAAATGGTAACTGTAAAGTAGGGACATAGTGCTCACACATGTGCTATGCAATTATATAATACTAAGAGATTGAATTTATACAATCTAAAGATAGTTTTACAATCTTCAGCAGCTGCAACAATATTTTGAATGCTAATCAATTAGTTTATGCGCCCTTGTGGAGCTGGACCAGCGCTGAGCCAAGCATTTTTGTCGTCGATGTAATCCCCCAACTTATAATATGCTTGGCAGTAATCCGGTTAATTGTTCTTAAAGAGTCATAAAGAACCCTGTGAGGAATCGGCGCAGCGTACTGCGTTCGGCGCTTGTCAATCGTCATCCTGAGGATGCCTCGTTGAGAGGTTAAACACGTGTCGATTTCTTACAGGGTTCTTTATAACTCTTTAAGAACAGTTAAGTGGATTCGGTTACTATACATACGTCATCTATTGTATTTTATGCTGATTTCCTCACGATGTTTTCTTTCACCGGTTGAGAGCAATGATGATGAAATTATTTACACAAAGTAAAGTGCTTGCCTGGGTTTGAACCCACGCCCTACAGCTCATAAGTCGGGGCTGTTACCACTGGGCCACCACTGCTCTCGATTTCCACGTAACATGAGATAAAAATATATTTTAATTAAACGTTTACCACCTTTGCTACCAAAACAGAGAGAGGGAGATTTTATCTCTGAAACTTTATTCTGTGTGAGAATCATAACTATTCATAACATTCACTTAAATATGAACGAAGCATTTTTAGCTAACATAAACTGAATATTTTTCTCCAATTTCTCCATCATAATGCGCAAGAAAAGTGACTTAAAATCTGCTGAACTTTCTGAAGGAAATGTCCGTTTTATTTTCAGTTCTCGCAGACCACTGCAGCTTGAAAATGTCAAGGACCTGATATAAAAACTTGAGAACGCTCTGATTAAATTACTGTGAACAAAACTATATTTGAAAGGAGATAAAAAATAGTAAATTTTTATACAAGGAATGAAAGGGACACGAACTATTAGTGCCCCGTGCTTAGATCGATCTTTCACCCGGAATCTGGATCTGTTGAACTCATTTTATGCAAATAAAATATTAAGCTTTTAACTGAAATTTTTTGTTAGAGATAAGTGTCGTGTGTGAAAAAATTCACAGCAGTAGTATATATAACGAAATTAAAAGGCAAACTATGTGAGCTAAGTAGGCTGTACAGCTTAACGAGAAACAATCAACCAACTTAAATTTGCAGTTTGAAAAACATGATCTCCCATACATTCCGTATGGAAGAACAGTTTTTCAACTACAATGTTAAGTTTGTTCTTGGGATAAGTTCATCCCAACTACGGAACCCTTCATCGTGCGTGGTCCGACACGCACTTGGCCGGTTTTATTATGTTTCCTTTTCTGTGGCATTCTACCAGCCAGTATTTTTTTATCATTGATGATGGTAAATATTTAGCTCAAATCTATGTAAATTAAATAATAATTTAGCGAAAAGTAAATTATAAGTATAAAGTCATGTTACAAAATGGTTGTTAATATTTTTTAATTACAATTTTACGCCGCGATTTAACAGAGTGGCTGTATAAAAAGGTGGGAGGGAGATGGCTTGCATAGTTTTAAATGTAAAACCATATTTCCTTTTAGCGTGAATTAATTAAACCCGAGCTGGCATTTACTCTGAATACAAGGACGCTGTAAATGTTGGTTTATCAATACCCTATAACATTAAACGAGCAATATATTTATTTGTTAACACGTTCTCGAAAACGGCTCTAAGGATTTCGATGTAAGTTGCAATATAGGGGTTTACGGGGGCGAAAAATCGATCTAGTCAGGTCTCATATCTGGGATAATTCATTTTCTCCGTATTTTCACCCGAGCAGTGCTCGGTCGCCCAAAGCTTAGAACAAGATGGCTACCTACCTTAGAATAATGACATGACAGCATGGAATTAGTAAGTACCTACTATCAGGGCAGCATGGAATTAGTATGAACTATACTATTAAATGAGCATCCTCTATTTTCACCCGAGCAGAGGTTGGTCGACCAGGTACTTATAATAATGCATGATAGGATTCATAACAAGCTTTATGGATTAACTAGCTTCAGCCAGCGGTTTCGCCTGCGTGATATCTTTATAAATTATAGCCTATGTTACTCAGTGACTATTTAGCATTCTACTAGTGAAAGAATTTTTTAAATCGGTCCAGTAGTTTTGAGTTAATTAATTACAAACAAAAATATACAAATTTTTCTACTATAATATTAGTGTAAACTATAGCTTCTGTCTGAGACTTCGTAAGCAAGGAAGTCGATAAAATTCAGCTCATGTTACTCGCTAATCATGGAGGTGTCCATAGGTGATTTTTTTTTAAATCGTTTAAGTATTTTTTACCCGACTACGGCGAAGCAAAAAGGAGGGTTATGATTTTGACCTGTGTATGCATGTTCATCTGTTACCTCTTATCATAATTCGACAAATGAGGTATCGTTGGAAGCGTCTTGATCGTCCGGTGGTTATAGCTATGGACGTCACATTAAATAGATTATGGCGCCCTCTAGAGGACATAAAGACAAGAACAAAAAACAAAAAAAACATGTCATGTAGGGTATCAAATGAAACGGCTTATATATATTATAACCCCAAAATAATATAAATAAAAATAAAAGTTATAAAAACTAAAACCCAACTATGACAAAAAAAGTTTTATAACTTAATTTTTTTTGAGTTTATCCATTACGAACAAACAAAAAATTGAAATCTTTTTTATTATAATATTAGTTTAGAAGATGATGTTGCCAATCTGCATTGCTCGTGGATCAAATTGTAATTAGTGAAGGTTATATGAATGCCATAGTTGAAGCAGAATGTAAGCTAGACGAGCCGATCACGAGCGGAGCTCAGATTCGTGTAGTGTGGACAGATTTACAAGCCTCGAACTAGCGCGCTTCGAGCATTTGGTTCCTGCTCGACTGTGCTCCGCCAATTGTCGGTTTTTTGACGAACACAAAGAGATTTGAGGACAATGATCGTTGTAGGTTCAAGTCCACACTATACGCCGCGAACAATGACACACAGAACTGCTTCGCTCTTGCTCGGCTCGTCTAGCGTAGACGAAATTCGATACCTTTAGATGATAGAGACGTAAGCAGAACTTCTAAAGTCATGTCGACATTTGAATAAAATGTCCATCACCTGTTACCAGCTTATGTCATCATTGCCAGTAGTCTCTACCTAGTCTTTTCCCAACTATGCTGGGGGGCTCGGGGTCGGCTTCCAGTCTAACAGAATGCAGGTGAATACCAGTCTTTTACATGGAGCGACTGCCTATCTGACCTCCGCAACCCATTGTCTGGGTAACACGATACCTACCCTTGGTTAAGACTAGTTGTCAGACTTTTGGGCTTCTGACTATCCGTATTACAGATCTAGGAATAATACCGGGACCAACGGCTTAATGTGCTTTCCGACGCAAGGCCAGTATAAATGTAAAATATATGGATTCTTGTTGACCCAAGGTAAGGTGAAATTTTCCACATGGAAATTACGAAACCTAAATTAATGAATAATAATATATTCTTTATTTCGGACTACACGTCAAGTACACACAATCCATAAAGTATATGTAACAATTTTTTTTTTTACCTCAACGGGGTCCTCTTGGCCTGCATCTCACCTGAAGGTAAGTGATGATCAGGCCGAAGGCAATGACAATGACTTCTTCTTCTTCTTTTCGTGTGGTTAGTGACTAACCTATTGTCAGAGTTTTAAAGCCGCCCATGGGCCTCTGTCTTGGATTCACATGCCGTCGAGAAATATCCCTCAGGCATGCCGGTTTGTCCGAAAGGGATATCGCAGCCCCGGCACACAGAAAACGGAAGGAACACGGGTGGGTTTTAGTCAGTAAAAGTCTGACACACGCTCCGGAGAAGTTATTTGATAATTTCCCACCATAAAAAAAGGCATGCCGTTTTCCTCACGGTGTTTTTTTTCACCGTTTTTGAAGCAAGTGATAATTATACAATATGCACATGAATCCGAAAAGTCAGAGGTGCCTTGGGTTCGAAATCGAGACCTATGACAACTAAAACAACGAAAAATTACATGGCCCAACACACATTGTTACGTTGGTATTAATATACACGGTAAAATTTGAACTGTCAGCAACAAAGAGATGAAGGAAATATTTTAGCATTGTATCGTCAAAAATAACTCATTATATAATATGTTTGCTAAGCCCTTCCAGGCTCGGTAATCCGGCAAGCTCCAATTTTGAAGGGATTACCGTCTATTGATTACGCAATTTACGGATGATATATAGGTACTGCCTAGAAACGTCTGTTTTTTGGGGCAGTCAATGACCGACCATCCGACGAACTGAATATCTTGTGTTTTAAGAATTAAACACCACTATTTATTAGGGAATTTCATACTCCTATACACAAATCTTATGTTTTAAATAAAATCTCGATTAACGAACCGAACAAATTAATCTGTAATTGTAATTAATATAGCAAGCGAGGTGATCAATACTCGTGCCTTCTCTGTATCAGAAAAAGCCTTTGTCCCTGTTGGGAATCGAACGCAATACAACACTTTTCACGCGCTCTGCACGCGCAGGCAGCGTGCTCAGCACGTCAATTCTCCTCCATAATTTAAACCTTTAATTGTTTGTCCGGGACAGTTTAATTAAACAATTTGTGAATAAACGCGGCAAAAAACCTGTGTCTCAAATAAAGTCCACTCTTTTAAGTGCTGCGCTAACAGTCACGCCGTAAGACAATAATAACCTAGTATTATAACTACGTATATAATTTAAGTCTTTACGCTAAAAATTCAAGCTGCAAAACGAGATCCCTATAACTACATACAACTTTTATAACCTATTATATAAATAGTTATCCTTTTGCCCCATATTAAATATACTTAAACTTTACACTTTCAGCTCCAGTTTCACAATACCGTCAATAAACCGTTTTCCAGTACCTAGAATAGTCAATCAAGCTGACATTGATCCTCGGGAAGGTCCCAAACCTCCTACGCAGATCTATCTTTAGCAGACAACAGCGAAACGCATGCGTATAAGGCACCAGTCCCACCGAAAACAGAAAGCGACTAGCGATTGAGTGAATTGCTCATTTATTATTTACTAGCGACCTTGGACCCGCCCCTGCTCGGCCCCGTTGATATAACTCGACAAAACGTAGAGATTTCTTTATTATAATTATGCAAGTTTCATATTAATGTATTAAGCGCATAAACCTTCCGGAAATAAAATCTAGTTGATGGTGAACCGTTGCGCAGTTTAGAAGAAAAACGCGGTCTCATGGACAGACGCGAAAAGTGACTTTGTTTTATAATATGTCATGAAGCGGTCATCGGCCAATTACATTAAACATTAACAATATATTAATAGACAAAATACATACACTCATCTCACAGAACTCACATACTAAAGGGATCGTCTTCCATTCGTCCGCGAAAATGTCACAGTCAGGTTTAGCGTCCAAGAGAGCGTTGAGTGCAGTAAGAGGGCGCGACGGGCAGGGGATTGACTGGGTACTCTGTACAATAGATTTGTGACCGACCGAAGGTTCAGTTTCAGTTTAGATTTCGGCAAAAAAGTCTAGTTTGGGTACCAGTTTCAGTTTCGGCAGAAAATCTGCCGAACCTCGCACGTCGTTCGTCTGACTTCGGAGGAGAAAATGAGAGAAAATGAGTTCGTGGCTCGTGTGTCACCCGCCATCATCAACTTATTGTTACTCACAAATTTTTGTTTCAAGAAGTAGTTAACATGTATTGTTAATTTTTATAATTCGTATTACAAAAAAAAAAAACATACTTTAAATTAGTATTTTTTATTTCATTTAACACGTGTTAGCTGTCTGTATAAGTGTAAAAAATAAGCCAAATTACAGTAAACAATAGATTTTTTACATGTCTAAAAAAAAGGTTTCGATTTCAGTTTCGGTTTCGGCTGAAACTGAGACGGATACCGAAGATTCGGTTTCGGTTTCGATAAAAGTCCTGTTTCGGTCGGGCACTGCAATAGATATTTCATACCGTCCAACGTCTATCATGCCTGTTGAAGAACTTATGGCCGTTGGAGCAGACGAGTCTTTGATTAGATACCACAGTTCGGCAAGCGTAACGTGAAACGCTAGCTAGATATTATGGACCGTTGACCTGAAAAGGCGGCTGGTAGCTTCAGACAGACTGATTGCGGAAAATTGGATGTTGTGACGCAGCTTGGGAGATTATGTCCAGCAGTGGACTGCGATAGACTAAGTTGACAAACTGCTTGCCCAAACGTTACTATTTCTAGCTCAATTCACTGCTCGCTAATCGTCAGCAGTGAGATCAGTGCCTACAGCAATAGGTGAGTGTCAGAATCTATCGAAGGAAGATCGAAATACGAGTATATAGGATTGAGACCTTGAATTACCAAAATAATCTAGTACTGACATTTACGGATTGTGTGGGAGGACAGCTGAAGGATCAGCCGTTCGATTCTGTAAAAATATCACCGTGAAACTTAGGTGAAGTGAGCGTGAAGTGAGCTGTCAATAGTGATAATCCCTAGCATCCTGCCGGTCGATTCTGTGGCAGTGACAGCTCACTTCACGCTCACTTCACGTTAATATTTTTACTGAATCGACCGACTGTACTTTCAGTTAATACGTATATTATTTATATCTCTGTTTTAGGGAATAATACTCGTTTATTGACAGCAAAATGTATTTGCACGCTATTTATGACAGAATATGCAGTAACCGTGTAACTGTGACATCTATTGTACCGTATTTTGGCGAACAAATGTTTTATTTATTTATATATACACACCAGAAAATATGTACGTAACAACATACATCACGAAATCATACATTACAACATATTATTTTATGTGAATTACTTACAAATTATGGCGAGGACGACTGTTCCGCCCACGTACATGTACCTACCACTTTTTCGCAGAATTTAAAGTAGGTATATATAAGTAGGTACAAAGCTAGCTCTCTGACTAATTAAATTTTAGGTCTCGAACGTAATATATACACAGGGAGATCGTCAAATATACCTTACTTTTGCATTCATGGAGCGGTGGTGGCCCTGACTTACGAGTTGTAGGTATTGGCTTCGAACCCAGGCAGACGTTTTACTTTGTGTAAATAATTTCACTACCACCGCTCTCAAAATGGTGAAGGAAAAACATCGCAAGGAAACCGGTATGTCCTAGAACCAAAAATTGAAGACATGTGACATCTACCAACCCGTACTGGGCCCGCGTGGTGGATTACGGCCCACTCCCACTCACAGAGAGGAGGCCTGAGTTCCAGCAGTGGGAACATTAAAGACTGACTATGATAAACTAGCATCCGTTATGTACGCTATCTTACTCAGTGATAATATAGCTTAATAATGGTGAAAGATTTTTTTAAATCAGTCCAGTAGTTTTTGAGTTTATTCATTACGCACAAAAAAATCACTGTCCTTTCCAAGGTTGCCTGGAAGAGATCGCAGTAAGCGATAAGGCCACCCATTTTATATTTTGTAGTGTATTTTTTCTTTATGTAGTGTATAATCTGGTGTATAATCTATACATATAAAATGCTTTGTCCTAAATGACTGACTGACTGATGGATCAACGCACAGCCTAAACCGCTGATCGTAGAGACCTGAAACTTGGAGGGTGTGTTCTTTGTATGACGTAGGCAACCGATAAGAAAGGATTTTCAGAAATTCTACCCCTAAGGGGGTGAAAAAGGGGGGCAAAGTTTGTATGGGTCAACGTGATTCCTTGAGTTAATAAACTTGAATCTTGGCACAAAAAGTACTAGGCTTGCATGAATTCACGATAGTATTCAATCATTATGTTATGCTACTAATAGGATTTGGATGAGGCAGACAGATAGTTTATAACATGGATTAACACATAGGATACTTTTTATCCCGACAGTACGTTCCCAGGGGATAATTTCCGACATCCACACGAGCGAAGCCGCGGGCAAAAGCTAGTAAAGTATTTACAGGGTGTCCAGTAAATAGCACGACATACTGCAGGGGGTGATAGCTTGGGTCAATACCTACCAAAACAACACAATATAATTACGAGTATTTTCAGCAAAATCTTACGGATTTACAGTTTTACAAAATTTTCCGAAACATCGAAAAATCTCTACCTTGAAACATATTTTTTAGCATCTCGTAATGAAAAATTCCTTTCCTAGTTTTTTTTAATTTTTACATCAAATTATTCGTGAATAGTTACTTTACTCATTGATAAGTCGAAAACTAGAAAAGGATTTTTAATAAATAATAATAATACAAGTCTTTTCTCTTAATCATATTACTGTAGATAATCTGGACAAAAACGGGTTAGTAGACTCTTTGTTGTCTATGAAACCGATGCCTATAGTACCTTCAACAAAATTTAAGTACCTACTGAAAGCTAGATTTAAAACTAAAACTACCATACACTTATCTAAGTTAATTGACAGACGGACATAATTGCGCGTTGCAGGTAACAGTTGGCCACCATTACTGATTAAGTACGAGCAATGAGAGAAACAGGAAAAGAGGATCCTTGGCCTATTTCAAATTACTGAAATATTGTACCTCTATTCTGTAGTTTTGTGTTCCTCAATCATTAAACTATGCATTCTGTAATTAGACTGTTAAAGTGTACTCCAATTATTCTATTACCTATATTTTTTGACATAAATTAAAAATAAATAAAACAACACAGCTGTCATCAAAATTAAAGTCATAAAAAACCCTGTGTAACCAGACCAAACAATCTTTTAAAATTTCATACCCCTGGAGATTCGAAATACGAAATAAATCATAAAAACCGCATTTCGTCGGACGCTCGTCCAAATTACTAGAGGCAAAGGTAATACTCACATTCGGCCTCTGCGGCAAACTATCCACGCCCATTTTGAAACACACTATCACTCATTCTATGTCTTTACAAAGGTTGTATTATGTTTATAGTACTTTTTATTTTATTTTTAGCCGCAGCGCGGCTGGCTGTATGCGTCCATCACTGCTGGGGAGAAGACTGGGTGAACTAGGGATGGGCTGCGTCTCGGGACCCGGGAGAATCGAGAATTGTTTCTGGATAGATAGATAGATGAGATAAAGTTCAGGTTTTGAATAACTCTTTAATCAAAATTTTAAGTTACGTTCTGTGTTCTTTAATTGTGAATAATTGCTGGTAAATTATGTAAGATAATATTATAATTATTAAGTACTTATCTCATTTCTGTTCAGAAAATTATGACCGTGCGCGAACTTCCATCAAAACCAATTGCAAAACCAAACATAAAAAAAAATCTCATATATTTAAACCCAAATACATCTCGTAGTACATACATTACTCCACACTGACCATTATTTCAATTATCGACAAAACATCTCCCCATCCCTAGCATACTTGATGCTGCGCGCGCCGTCCAACCCCGAAGCTGCCTCACACCTTATCTTACGAAACCAATCAAAACTAGACCCTTTTCTCTTAAAAGTAAAGTTTAAATTCACTATTTCTTCATCGTCCTTCGTTTTTTCCAGTACAAGTTATGATTGGCAGCGATGTGACACTGCTATCATTTAAAGCTGCAGACGAGAGTGACTTAATTTAGTTAACTTGAGCGATTTGGCTGTGATAAAGAATCAAACAATTACTTTAAATGGCAGATGGTTATCTTTATGTCTAAGACAATCTGTGCGAGATTTGTTCTTAAGAAATGTGGGGGTTGATATAATGGTTTGTTTTTTTTAAGAGCGTTTATCCTAAAAGTTGGCAACGTCGCAAATAGCTGTGAAATATTTACCTGTTTGATTAAATTGGCAATATAGTATGTATGGAAATATGAAATGTGGCTAACTAGCGAACTAAAATATTGATTATAAATGCAATAATTAATATCTTAACACCGAGTATTTAGTTTTAGATGTAAAAAAAGTATTTAGAAACTTTTCAAATTCCTTTTTTACACCGAAAATGGTTACAACATCAAATTCAGTGTTCTAATTGCAATTCATTAATAATATTATATTTCGCTAGTTAGTCACATTTCATATTTCGATACAGTAATATTGCCAAATTAATCAAATCAGAGAAATATTTGACATCTATTTGCGATGTTGCCAAATTTCAGAATAAACGCTTTTAATCCTGTGGAAGTCCTAATTTAAGACAACAGGATTATCAGGAGGTAGGATGGAAGTACGAAGACTTATTCAAAGCCTCACTACATATTTCAACGGGGACTATCGGACTACTTACCTACGGGGAGAGTTCTTGAAACACTCTGTAACATAGTCGTAAAGTTTTCAATAATTCAATAAAATCTGATATATTTTGTTGTAACCGTAGCCTAGCTCGGACATCGACCCGAACTTAGTTGATTGCAGAGTTGTGATAGCAGCACATCGTAGTAACCGTGTAAGCGACTTCCGTTTAGACGTTTCACGTATTTGATAAATCCGATAAACGTACGAGACTTATTTAGATCCTTCTAAACCAAGGCCGCTCATCCCCAGTTCCGCTTTCCACAAAATGGCCCGCCAACACATTTAATTGGACCGCCAAAAGCTGGAAAGAAGCTAGGAAGGCTTTGAGAACAGATTTCAGGTCTTCATCCCGGGCTAAAAATATTATGACTTGATTTTAGTATCGATCTCAGAT
The DNA here is from genome assembly GCA_947364205.1 of Agrochola lota. Lineage (NCBI taxonomy): Eukaryota > Metazoa > Arthropoda > Insecta > Lepidoptera > Noctuidae > Agrochola > Agrochola lota. The sequence continues at coordinate 2,433,058 of OX376225.1, read as the reverse complement.
TTGTCGCCAAATATTGATAAATTGTTAGCATAAAAACCTCTTGAAAGATATCAGTGAAATTTCTTTTGATGTGTGAAAAAGCTTTTTTTATATGTAACATCTTTCCTCTGGCTTACCTGCAATCTGTGGGAGTGATTTCAAGAAAAGGGACGGAAGTGTGTAACAGGACGCCGGGGAAGCGCGCGCTATTTGATTTGACCAATGAGCGCGCGCGGTGCCATTATCTGAGAAGTTGGTACTGTCAGATGATACACATCATATGAGAGTACTTTAAGGCTCGCTCGTTTTTTTTTGATTATTCAAATTATAAATAACTTAAAGTTTTGTTTAATTTTAATATGTATATGTACCATAATTACTGTAAGCAAGTCTAGATGGCCCGCCGACACGGAATCAAACTTATGGCCCACCTTCAATATTAGTTGGGCAGCCTTGTTCTAAACCCTTAGGCTGTCCATTGAAGCGGAGTGAGGCAGCGGAGAGGAGCGTGGCAGCGGAGTGGAGCGGAGTTGCGGACAGTATCTGTCCATTAATGCGGAGCGAGGTAGCGGAGCGGAGTTACGGAATGTGCGGAGTGAGGTAGCGGAGCGGTGTTGCGGACTGTGCGGAGCTAGACCGAATTCATGCGACGAGTAATAAATTCCCGCTTCGGTTCCCCGCTCCACTTCTCCGCTCCGTTTCCCCGCTCCGCTTTCCCTCTCCGCTTCCCCGCTCCGCTTCCCGGCTTTGTATGATTTTTTAAACTAGTTCGCAAATCCCTGTTCACTGAAGCGGAGCAGAGGTTTTATGAAATTCCATTGGTTAATATTGGCACCGCCGCTCCGCTCCTCTCCTCGCCGCTCCAGCGGATAGGCAGCCTTACACATTGTTATCGTTCCTCCGCTTCGCTTAACACTTATGTCATTGCGGAAATGTGTCACAAATCTCCGACCTTACTCCCAAGTTCAAAGAAAAACGCAATTGTTGCGAAATATACATACGTGCCAAAGTAATTTATATAAGCTATTCGTGGCAGTTTCACGACAGCGACACGTAAGCAGCTATTTAATAAAACATGTTTTTTTGTGTTGGTAAACGGATTTCGCGTTCAAGCTTTAATGTGATGATTTAGATTCTTTTTTCTTAGTTTCGAAAAACATGCTGACTAATATCATAAACAGTTAATAAAGATAACCTTTAAACAAGCACTACCTACAAGATCTATTCCATAGTTTAGAAAATCCAACCCAAGCGGTCACACATATACATGAAAAGCAACTTTTTTTGCTACGACTGCTACGAGCTACGAGCCGTAGAACAACGCGTAGCAGTAACATATTTTGTCTCACATAAAATATGTCAGTGCTACGCAATGATCAAGTCAATGCAGACGAATTGTGTGCATTGATTTGATAGCTCCATACCTAGTTACTAAAACATGTGTATATTTGTATCGTAATAAGGATCTCACAAACGCAAGACCCAGTTTTTGAAATAAAATGGAGGCGTAGAGACGTAACAACAGCCTGAAGAACACAGCTGTGGTCTAAATCAGTAACAAAACGTAAATTGAATAAATTACCGAAGGCTATACATTATGCAATGAAGTCTCAGCTGTGAATTGTTGCCTAATCTATATTATTACGAATTGCGGATTATTTGTAGACGTAAATTTAGGGTTAGAATTTTATTGTGTCTGTTCTCAGCAATTGTTTTTTTACATAATTTGCTTGACGTCTTGGTAAAAATGATCTGAGGTACTCGTATAACTTTAATCAATAGTTGGTTATATGTAGGTATTTACTATCAGTATACCAAGGTTCCTAAGTGACAGCCGCATGGGTCAAACGATCAGGTTAAGCGACGCTTGCCAAGGTCGGTCCGTGGATGGGCGACTATCTTTACAAACCGAGACACCTCCGTGCCTTGGAAAGCACGTTAATTAAGGCGTTGGTCCCAGCTGCCTTTCGTGGTTTTTTTTGTTAATCCTTTGTTAAATAGAACCTAGTTGTTAATAATAAATTACAATGTAGCAGACTAATTTTAATGTAACTGAATTTTTTACGTGATTATTATTTTAAAACCTAGAATAGTGTAATTTTAATTACACACGAATTTATATGATTTAAAAACTAACAGACTTAAAATAATAATAATAATAAAATGTATAAGTATATGAAAAGCCCCCCTTTTCATATACTTGTGGGGGGGGAATAATCATAGGGCATTGATGTCAACAGGAAAAGTGCCCAACAGGCTAGCAACATTGCCATGTTATATGGCATTCCTGATTCTTTGGCCAAAGAATAGATCAAACTGATACTATGGATTCAGTACATAATTCTGAACAAAAACTTTCCACGCAGGGGGCGTATAAAATTTTCGTCGGTTATAAAAAAAAAAAAACTGCTTTCAAACAATCATAGAAAAGTGCAATACCTGCGCGGTCAAAATGTATGGAACAACTCATATTTTTTCAAAAAACCGACGAAAAATTTCAACGTAGGGGCGTTCAAAATCATGTGCTGAATCCGTTTCGCTTCGATGTCCCTGCCACCCTGTATAAGTCCCAATAAGATAGTGTTGATTATACTTCACACAAGTCCTTTCTACTTTCTTAGAGTCTGATATAATAAAACTTCATTCGTGTCGTATATGTGTCATTGGCACTATTATTTCTACACGGTTTACACTAACTTTGAGAGTAGTTATGGATCGTCAGAAGCCAGAAAGTCACACAACAAGTCTTACCAAGGGGTATCGTGTTACCAAGTAATTGGGTTGTGGAGTTCAGGTAGGCAGTCGCTTCATGTAAAATACTCCAGGTATTCCAGCTGCATCGGGTTAGACTGGAAGCCGAACGACCGATAATTGAGAAAAGGCTAAACAGATGATGACTAAGGGGTAATTACTGTTGATGAAACGTGTGTCATGCTAATTTCAACATTGTATTTGAATTCCAGTCTACCAACAAGATTTTACAGAAACCTTTAACAAATTTGAGTACTATATTCAATTTCCCACGTCTCGTTGTCGCATTTTTAGGAATTCATGCCCCGTTCTCTCAATGTAAGCTTCCAGGAATCAGCACGGCTGTTGCGTTTGGTTACACTGAAATGAACAAAATTCTTGCGAAGGGAATGGATTTTTGGAAAAGGGACTACTGAAACGAGTGTTCAGTCATATTTTGATAATTATGTAACGTTGATACTACAGGTACCTATTACAGGAAGCAAAAGAAAAAAAATAACTAATTAAATGTAACAATCAATTATAGGTAAATAAATATACAGCATTTTCTTATTATTCCTAATTGGTGTACAATCTTAAAGTAGAGCAGTTACATTATTTGTATAAAACTGATGTTATGGATTTTAAATTAAATATTACCTAAGTTTCTGTTTTCGTTCTTCTACTCGTAGCAATAGATCGATCTATGAGTATAATAGGAGAACAAAACAATAACATGAAAAGGTGCATCTACGCCTCTGGATTTTTACACCCACAAGCTTTCTTTCGCGAGCATTTGATACCAACTACACACCGTTCACTATAATTTATCCCTTGTCGTCATATCGGCACCATATTGCTTGTCAAGCTTAGTTTCAATAAAGTGTATAGAGTGCCGCAAGCGGCACTTTATCCCTGTCGGTAAAAGTAAAGGTAAAAGTGCCGCTATTTGCGGCATAATAGCGCTGCCTCGATTCGGCTTAAGTGCCGTAAGCATTGCATTGTCACTGTCACTGTCACTTAGGTAGGTTAGGTTAGGTCAGAACTGTGACCACACAACGCACGAACCGAGCGAAAAGAGCAGTGCCGCGGCAGCGACCGGCGAGTGGCAGGGTTCGTTTAGGCACAAGAAAATATATTTTTTTTCGGAATGTGGTGTTATACAGCGAACTAACCTTAACAATCAAACAAAATAACAAGTGGCAGTGACGTAGTGACAGTGACGATGACAATGCTATGCTTACGGCACTTTAACCGGGCCGAGGCAGCGCCACTATAATGCCGCTACCGGCACTCTACCCTAAACGGATAAAGTGCCGCTAGGGGCACTCTATACACTGCCTAGTTTCAATACTAGTTCAAAATGGCGACTGACAGAACAGTGCTACGAATGGCGTCACGGGACAAGTCATAACTTTAGTCGAAAACGAGCCTTTAGCTACGTACTTTTGTAACAATTCCATTGCAACACAGTCATTTATTTCAATAGTTACTCAATCATTAATTTAATGTGCACTGTGTATTTTATTTGGCAACTTAGAAACTATTCCTAACAAGCAAAAATTACCAGGCAGGAGCTTTACTTTTCATCACCACTGCTCTCAAAATGGCGGTGAAGGAAAATATCTTGAGGAAACCGGCATTTCCTAGAACCAAAAAGTCGAAGACATGTGACATCTACCGACCCGCACTGGGCCCGCGTGGTAGATTACAGCCCACTCCCTCTCGAAGAGAGAAGGCCTTTGTCCCAGCAGTGGGCTGATTATGCATCAACTACCAGTTACCTAACCAGTTGGAATTGATATAAAATATGGTAAAAACAAATGTGGTGGTAAGCAGAGAATACAACGGCTACCAAGGACATGTAATAATGCAGAACGTAACCCACCTTCCATCCTACAACGTGAAGGTGATTTAGATAGGTCGATCGGAGGTCAATCCGTGTTAAATGCTAAAATACCTATTCAGCCGCATCCGTTTGGACTGAAAGCGACCCCAATACAAATTGCACCTATTCACTTGGCATATATGTAGTAAGAATATGTAGGCGGTTTAGATTGATGATACTCGTTTTCACAAACACCTAAATGAATGCCTAAATAAGGCGCACTGTTCAATAAAAAGTTTGGCGTTTATTTAGGCCTGCTTTCCTCCTGCGCTGACGTCGGTCGAATATACATTGTGTTCTAATAGCACCACACTGCGACGCAGATGTCAGGAGCGCTACGTTGCTGCTAACATGATACCTGTGCTGTAAGCTGGTAAGGGAGTCGGGTATCCTACAAATTCCAGGTGATGCTACAGCATCAGTTCAAAATTACTATGTTCTTCTAATACATGTCTTAGAACCATGGCTAGAAAACCTGCTTTCATATTTAAAAAAACCGCATTCAAATCGGTGCCACAGACAGACACACACACAGAGCGGTCAAACTTATAACACCCCTCTTTTTGCGTCGGGGGTTAAAAATACCGGTATTCAGCTGCTTTTGGTTTGACTGGAAGCCGACCCCAACATAGTTGGGAAAAGGCTAGGCATATTTGAAAATTAAAATTTGATTTTTTGAAAAATTAACTTTTATATTCACACTTCGAAGTTCTTTAAAGCGAGTTAGTATTTAAAAAAACTTTTGTCAACAGGTCTATGGTTACCGACCACCGTGATGCGAGCATAGATACGTCTATGGATGCGAGACTCGCAGGCTTAACATGACGCCTTGTTTCCCCGAAGGGCTTGGCAGACGTACCTTTTTGTCTGTGCCAAAGATAATTATAAAGACTAGAACTCTAGAAGGTGCTAAATAAATGTATTTTCTTTCTTTCAAATACCTGACGGACTACTGCAGACTACCCATTTACTATTTATTTAGAACTTGTTTAGTACTATGGATAGACTTCGATGGCTCATTTGCTCTAATGGCCAACGAATGTTGGCCCAGAACTACAATTTACAATCGACAAAGGAGGAATGTCATGGATTTGTCGCAAAATCCTTGTCCTTGATCATTTGATTGCAAAAATAATACTGTTTGCCGAAAATCGTTTAACATCTGTGTGAAAGCTACTAGGAAAAGTTAAAGTATTAATTGCAATATATTTTGGTACATTTTCTGTGAGTTAAATTATATATTTTCATTCATTTCTAAGTTAATAAATAGGTAATCAAGAATAATCTAATGTGTTGTGAGTACTTACATCGTATAAAATCATGTCGAGTGTCGTTGTTTCGGTCACCTGTTGCACTGTTCTTGACTAGATTAATTCTTTTTGAAACACTTATTAACTACCTATATTTATTGATAATTCTTGCTAAAAATATTGAGAATAATTTATTCACTAATAAAAAACTCAAATTCTGACATTAATATTTTTATTTTAAATGTTGGTATGCTTTTTTTTAACCCGTACTCTTTTTGGAATACTTTTTTTTAATTTGCGGCACAGTCCAGCAACAAATAAAGAAATATTTTAAAATGTTTGCATCGTCAACTTAATGCACCTTTGATTGCGAAACATAATTCGAAATTCAAAACAGCACAAAATGGTAACACTGAGAAGTTCGATACTTGAATCCTAAAGATCATACGTGTGATCATTTAATTTATGCAGTAGTTTTGTGAGGGAAAACAATATTTTCCTTTATATTTATTATTGATTTGGCAAAGAGACAAGCGTACTCGCTGAGAACGCGGTGCAAACTAAGGGCGGTCGGCCGCCCTGCTTTGCGTAGGTACTAGGGCGGGGCAGGCCAAGAGAAGCGTAGATTTTAATTCAGTTAGGCACGACTAGCACGCTAGGCATCACTGAAACTTTACTTTCCAACTAGTTTTAAGTTTTTGTGCTCTAATTATTCGAGTACTAAAGTTAAAACGACTAAAATTTGTATTGCTATGTGTTTTATGAGTCTTTAATCGACGTTTAGATTTCGAGGTGTTTTGAAAGACGTGGGCGAGAGATCTGTCGTCTGAAAAGTTTAGTTAATTCTGAACATGAACTTTCTCTCGTCTTTAAATGGAGAAAAAGCAAATTCTAAAAATAAATAAATGGGATTTAAAATAAGGCTTAGGTACTTAAATAGACAAAGTTAAGCGCTAGTGGCGGTGCTTGGGGGAGGCCTATCTTCAGCAGTGGACGTCTTTTGGCTGAGATGTTGATGATGATGATGAAGCGCTATTGGATCGTCAGGAATAGTAAGATATTGAAAGTTAAACTTTTAAGTTCCCAAAACTACATTTTTCAAGATAATGTGAAAAGAAAACAAAGTAAAATAATTTGCCGCTTGCCATTCCACGAATGGCGTAATATTCAATTGAGGAAAATGGCGACCATTTAGAAGCACGTTGGAAGGTAGCGCACGTAATTTTAATATTAACCACGTTACGACCGAAATGTAGGAATAATGGCAGTATCGTAACCATTTACGTTTTATACCTACCTATTCTAAAATCATCGTTCCATGGGTGGTAAAACACCTACCGTTTTACCTAGGTAGATATTTGTTAAAAGAATGAAGAACTAAACTGAAAATGGGCAAACCGGAAAAGTGGTGATTGCGATATCATTTTCGATACTATTGTGCTTCTTTAATTTTGTAACGTGATTATACTATCGTGGACGTCCACGTCCACGCCACGGCATCACGATAACACAGAGAAGCGGAAATATATGAAGACGCTTTTAAATTTCCGTCCACGAAAACTTTATAAAGCGTCGTGCAGACCGGCGCGACGAGACAGCGAAACGCGCCTCTAACAAAACTTCGCGGTAGAACAATTACGGGTGTCGCACTAGTCTGCACGAGCCTTAACGTGCACGTATTTCCATACATTTTAAGGACTTGAATAAAATTGTACATACTTATGAAGTTTCAAAGTATTATACTAGAGAACATAATTAGGAACAGCTACACAAGTTGAGCTCCTGTAAAGCTCCATAGCCTTGAAAATAACAAGCACGGACCGACGAACGTGAATACTTTAATTAAAACAACACAATTCAAATTTAATAAGTTGTATTAAAATGTCGTCAAAAGATCAACACTCCGAAATTTTTCAGGCGCTCTGAAGTTTCGTTACCGAAAATAAAGAGTTATTATGTACATTGAAATTAAATTAATAAAGGCTCCCGTCGAGTTATTTGGGTATGGGTTATGGATATATTGAAAGTTATTGTTTCAAGATTCTTACATAACAAATATTACGCCTGTATGCCTTTAAGGGTTAGGCTGAGGTGGTACCGATAGTACACCCACAGATGAACGTGATAATACATAGTCTTGTATCACTAAATATTAATATATTATTATCCTTTATTACATTTTCATACACATAAATTACATTTTATAATATTTTCATGAAAAATAAATTTAAAAAACATTGAACTTTAATATTATTATTTTATACTTCATTAAATTTATAATATATTATTTTATTTCATTTAAAACACTTATGCATTTAAATATTAGAATATAAAAAAATATTAAAACATTTAAAAATATAAAAAATAGTAGCCCACCGGTATCGGGAACAAGGTCCAAGGTAGGGCGGTCCAAGGGCGGTCAGGGCTCCAGAGAGAGGAATCTCCAGACAATGCGAGCCGTGTCCAGGAATACCGCTTTCTGAATGAAGCCTTTGATCCAGCTGCCCAACGAGAGCATCCTTAGGTGTTGGTCGAGGCTCTTGGCAATTAAGCCATAGGCTGTACGACTCCACATCCACATCCCACATGTCGACAACCTCGCGAGCCAAGTCAAGATACTTGATTTGTTTATGTTTCTCGGCTTTCACGAGGTTCCCGTCATCGGGACCGTTATGTCAATAATCATTGTGCGCCGCTCTACTCGATCCACCACCACTATATCAGGTTTATTAGCAACAATAGTCCTGTCAGTGATGATGGATCGATCCCAGTACAATGTGATATTTCCATTTTCGAGAACTGGGTCGGGCACGTACCTGTAGTACGGCACTTCAGATTCCACGAGACTGTATTTCAGAGCAAGTTGCTGATGGATAATCCTGGTTACAAAGTTGTGTCTAAGCAAGTACTCTTCGTTAGCTAGACGAGAACACCCGGAGATATTGTGTCGGATTGATTCTCCCGGACGGTGGCATGCCCGACAGATGTCAACCGTCCCGGTTGAACAACCTCCGGTAATTGTTCGTCATCATAACTTCGTCCATAACTGCACAGACAAAACCTTATTATTATAAAGTAAAATAAAGTCCTCCCACCGCCACATCTGTCTGTCTGTCTTAACGCGATAAACTCAAAAACTAGCGAATGGGTTTTCATACGGTTTTCACCAATGGACCGAGTGATTCATGAGGACGGCTTAGGTGAATAATTCATTAAAGTTTTGTGTAAATTGGCTGAAATATGACGATGATTGAACCTATCGGAAAAAATTATGCCGACTTGGAGCTTTACTGGCGTGCGCGTATACGATAGTACGTTTCCTTGGGATAATTTCCGACCTCTACTCGGGCGAAACCGTGTGCAAAAGCTAGTGTATCATGAAGGATAGGCAGATATGTATAGGTACACCCATATTTCAGTTGTTATGCTTTGTCCACTGTAATAGGAGGTGAGCTTATTTTTAATTATCAAGCTAAGTAATTCCTGACTCCCTGTTACTCAAAATTTCCCCTGGTGTTAAATTACCCACACTTTTCCCGTCGGAGTATCCAACCCGGAACCTCATAGATAGGCCGTCTCGAATGCGACCACTAAAAACCAATAATCAATACCAACTAAATAAAAAAATACCTACAAATAGCCTGCAAACCAAACACAAAATCAACAAAAAGTTCGTGAAACCTCAGAAAGCCCTCGAAAAATCCTACCCAATTTTAATTAACCAAACAAAAAAAAACATGGTTCGCCGTATAAAACAATGCCTGAGTCTGGAGTTTTATTTTTCAAGTGCGTTTTTAATCTGTGCCCGTGCGAGGTCTCGTGCCGGTGAAGCCCGCGCCACGCGACAGACAATCCAATTAGATTTCAAAACGTGCGCGAATAGAACAAACGGATTACTCATATGCGCAGTTTGTCTTTCCGAGATTTAATAGCACGAGATGCGTGCGTGGGTAGCTGAAAGGGTTTTTTCATTTTAGTTTTTAAAAACTTCTACTAATTTCATTTGGATTTTGGATCAAACTTAGAGATTTTAGGAAACGAGGAGGGTCAGCTTATATTGTATGTAACTTGTACTTGTATCTATTGTGAGACTTCCAAAAATATTTTCACCCTATTTTGAATTAACGAGTTTTGATATTCAGTCGTTTAGAAATATTTACATATTTCCACTCACTCAATCACGGTAATCATCACTTTTGGCAACCAACTTGGTGATCACAATTTCAGTGTGGTAAAGCAGGAGGATGCTGTCAAAAGTTTAAGAAGCACCAGGTAGGCGACTGAGAGTTTTACCCAACTCATGTTCAAATGGGAATTTTCTGCAACCCATTGTGTTCTATGTGCGAAAATTGTCATTATTAACAGACTGGGTTTTTGTTGTTTATAAATTAACAGTCAAAATCAATTAAATTGCAACTTTTGGCAATCAATTTGATGATTACAGTTTCAGTGTGGTAAAGCAGGAGGATGCTGTAAAAGTTAAAAATACACCAGGCTGATGGCTGAGAGTTTTATCCAACTCATGTTCAGATGGAAATTCTCTGCAACCCAGTGTGTGTATAAATCAGTTCCGCAGCCTTATTTCCTTCCCGTGTCTTCTCCAGCAGTGTTGGTACTGTCAAAGTCACACTCAAGGCGCGAAAATGGTCCTTATTAACAAACTGGGTTTATTGATATTTAAAAATCAAAAGTCTAAATCAATTATATTGTAACTTGTAAGTGACTAGTGTAAGACTTTCCAAAAGATTCTCACCCTATTTTGAATTAACGAGTTTCGATATATAGTCGTTTAGAAATATTTTCTTATTTCCACTCACTCAATCACGGTAATCACCACTTTTGGCAACCAACTTGGTAATCACAGTTTCAGTGTGGTAAAGCAGGTGGATGCTTTCAAACGTTAAAAAAGCACCAGGCAGACTTATGAGACTGGGTTTTTTGTTGTTTACGAATCAAAAGTCAAAATCAATCATATTCATGTAAATGCTTATCAATCATAATCTTGTTGTTTTAAAGCATTTTAGTTTAATTTATTCTTAGCAGTGTTAGGGTTATTAGCGCTTGACATTGTCTGTACACAGTTGTATGACTTGAGGGTGACCTCGCTTCTCACTTTTCAAGTTCAAGCTCATTATAACATCCAAGTCCAAGTTCAACATGGCGTATTGCCGCATATTTATAACAAGCTTCTGACCGCGACTTCGTCCGCGTGGAAGTCGAGATACACAATATACTAAAGTAACAGCCCTTTTTTAGGGTTCCGTAGTAAACAAGGAACCCTTATAGTTTCGCCATGTCCGTCTGTCTGTCTGTCTGTCTGTCCGCGGCTTAGCTGAGAGACGGTTAGTACTAGAAAGCTGTAATTTGGCATATGTATGTATACATATTAATTATGCCGACAAAGTGGTAAAATAAAATCAAGTTTTTTTTTTGTTAAGGTACATTTTTTGGATTCAGGGATCCGTTTGCGAAATATTAAGCTTTTAACAGATTTTTTTTTGTTAGAATCTAGTGTGTGTGTGTGTGTCCCCCCCCCCCCCCTTATAGCTAAATGGTTGTACTTGGACTTGTGAAAAAATTCACAGCAGTAGTATATATTATAACGAAATTAAAAGGAAAACTATGAGAGCTAAGGAAGCTGTACAGGTTAACGAGAAATAATCAGCCAACTAAAATTTTGAGTTTGCACTTTGAAAAACATGATCTCCCATACATTCCGTATGGGAGAACACGTTTTTCAACTAAAATGTTAAGTTTGTTCTTGGGATAAATTCATCCCAACTACGGAACCCTTCATTGTGCGTGGTTCGACACGCGCTTGGCCGGTTTTTATAAAATTCTCTCGGCCCTGGTTCCGCCGCGTCACGTCGCATCGCCCGCCCTACGTTTACTTCATTTTCGCTTAGCGTTATTCCTGCCTTTTTTTTTTTGCTCGGCGCTCGGCTCCTAAGGGTCGTAGGGTGATGTTGTAGGCTATAACCTTCCTCAAGAATAGAGCTATCAAATTGCAAAAATAATTTTTCAATTCTGACTGACTAGTAGCTCCAGAGATTAGCGCGTTCAAACAAATAAACTCTTTAGCTTTATTATATTAGTATAGATGATCTCATATTTGATACTGATATTCAAACAGATAATACAATAATTTTTGAGATAAAAATAGATATCTTCACTGGACTGTGCCATAGTTCTCTAAAAATAATAACATGGCAACCCCGTAACAATCTGTCATGTCAATTGAAATCATTGAAATGTCAAATCTGTAAACAAGAAATTCGTGGATGTTTGTTTTTTAACGGAATCTTAAGTGAAATAATCAATAAATAACATTTAATACTAAGTAAGAAGTTTACTGAAGTTATTTTAGATGACTCTTGGACGTAAATACCAGCAATCTTCCGGGTAAATGGTTCCCCTGCCCTTGTAGCGCTGTCCCTGTTTGGCGATGCATGAACGGTCTTTATCGTTTATAAATACGGCAAAAATTGATTTTTCCCTATTTATAGGAATGCTGGGGAGGCTCGTAAGGTGTATTCTAACCAGTCGAAGGTCGGGACTCTATCTGGTTGCTCGTCTTCTGTAAGTTATCCCACTAATATAGTATTCATAAAATCATAACATTTTAACTATATGAATCACCCTTTCCCTATCCATATTAGTAGTGGTGTGCTTTGAATTATTTACTAATTGATTGCTGGTACGTCGAGGCTACTGTTACTTCATACTAATATGCCAATCTATGAAACAATAATTTAACGATTGTCTAAACTTATGTGGTTTCATAATCCAGGTTTACACTAAGACAAAATGTGCTACTATAATATTTTATTCTGCATGCAACAAGTGTTTGGTGGAGATAGCTTTACCCAAAATATTTCTTGGTAATTATATTTTGTGTAGCAGTCTGTTATAACATTTTATAAATCATATCCAGTGCGCATTTAACTTTCCCTGTATGCAACTACACATCATCAGTGTTCATACATCAACAAATGTTCCTTGTTGGAATATTAATAAATTATAAATGCTTTTTTCTCTTGCTTTCAAGAACAACATAACAATGTTTTATTTTTGTTTAACGTGTTCTCCTTCCAAAGATAAAAATAATTTGTTAATATTATCTTTAAGATTGAATACTCAATAACTGTTTTTGGGGCCTGGTAATATGTGTGACAGATTTTCCTGGTGCAGATACCAGTCTCCCACAAAGGATTTATCGCATATGTAATCTTTATATTTTTAAGGCGCCTTTGTGGAAGAGAAATAAAATGTTTATTTATTATTATAATGTAGTGCCACTTGACATGGTACAAGCAATAATAGTTCTTATAGTGCTATGGAAAGTTCAGAACAAGAATCCAACTGGTAAAACTACTCTTATGTCACCACCATTATCTGCCTAGTCTTTACGGGTTCCATGCTGTTCCAACTCGTCGGGAGTTGGAACAGTATGGACTAGGCTCCTGGAAAATGTTGTGATGGCTCCTACACTAAACTGCTTCAAGGACCAACTTGAAATATTAAATATCTCCAAGCTATTTGAAACACACATATCAGCTAATTAGCTGCTAGTGTGTCTTAACAAATAATAGTGTTTGGATGAGCTTCCAGTTTCACCGGATGCAGCTGAGTACCAGTATTTTGGAAGGGGCAACTAGAATCATATAATTTTTTTTGTAAATTTTGACATTATAAAGTGCCTTTTTGTGCCTAATTCAAATAAATTTCTCTGCCATCTTTTTTGACTGATTGAGAATGTTTTAACTTGTGCATTTTCAACTTTATTGTTTTTTGTTTGAATGTAATTCTAACTAACAAAACCATTCTTCTCTTCTTTTCATGCGGTTAATGACTAACCTGGTGTCAGAGTTTTAAAGCCCATGGGCCGCTGACTTGGCTAAACATGCCGTCAAGAAATATCTCTCAGGCATGACGGTTTTCTCACGATGTATAATTATCACTTACTTCAAAAAGGGTGAAGGAACAAAACCCTGAAAATGTATTGTTACCCTGGAAATGGCAGAATATTATGAACTTGGATGTAATATAACTACACATACATATACACTCACGCCTTCTTTGCATGGGGATAGACAGACACTACAGAACCTATTCCGTTAACCCATTGGATGTATGCAGTTTCTGCAAACTAAGGCTGTAGGATTCGAAGTTTTTTCCATACAAATAGCTTAAGTTTTTACCACTACTACTATTTATACTTTTTATTTCTTTCAATTGAGTGTGTCTTAACTACTAAATCAACTTGTAAATTCGACCACATAATCGCTTTATCAGTTTTTGACAGCAATTCCCACTAAATTGAAATTTCACAGAGTGAATTTCACCAATGAAACAAACACTTTTAAACCGCGTTCAAGAGCTGTCAGTGTCATCATTGTTGTGGAATATTGACACTAACAGCTCTTGAACCCGGTATATGTGTGCTGATCGCATTTTAGACATTAGCAGAATAGTCGACATCAGCTTTGCTTGCCATTTTATAAAAATAGAATAGGTGTGCTGATCGCGTTCAGTTTCATTGGTGAAACTGGCCATAAGGTTGAAACTTCTCTATAGCTTATCCACTCTGAAATTACGCGCCTCACTACCGCATTTACGCACACGGTAATGCGGTTTTATACGGGTAATGCGGTTATGGGGCGCGTCATTTCAGAGTGGACAAACTATAACATAGACAAATAGACCGTGTCGTTTTACGACGTGCAACTTGCAGGTGACATTGAACCTTAGCGTGGTAAAGGAATTACGAGGTCAACTATACAATGGTTAAAGGAGTATTTTTAGACATCGTTTTTTTAATTAGATATCACTTTGCGACATGATCGAACCACCGGACTACGAGGAGGTCTGCGACCGCCTGATGGGGGAGCGGGACCCCCTGGCGTACCCCGCGGTGGACATGGAACTGTGCAACGTGCCCCGCCGCATCCGGAGTATTACCCATGTCCTACCTGATGAAGACCTGTGAGTATAATGAGGATTTTTTATAAAAAGGTACTTTGGTAGAAAGTTGTTAAGTCAGAGGGTGACTTATCATTCTCATTGTCTTTCTACTAAAATAGGCTAGTTTATCGTTTTTGAGAAACCAATTAGTAATGTTTCCTGTGGATCAGAATATTTCAGCGTTTCGCAAGTTATTTCTCAAAAATATTAGGTAGTTAATCTAAAATCATTTACAACATTGAGTTGATTTCTTAAATTTTTAGCTCACAACCATTCAACAAAGTAAAATTGGTTTTCTTTCTCTCCTTACCCACCAGCGCAAAAGCCCCAATGTTCGTTCGCGACTGCATCCGCTGCTACACTACGGACTACACAGTCGTGGAGTACAAGTATAGGGCTTACTCGGGCTCCATGTGCGGGCGCGAGCGGCTGGGGGAGCGATTGGAGCGCTTGCACGCGGGCCCGCGCCACCAGTATGAGGTGGATGCCGAGCCCAGCGCGAGTTCTGAGGAGCCCCAGGTACGTGCAATACAATTCGATAGAATTTTAATTTTGATAGAGCCCGACTTGGCTTGAAGAAAAGCCAGCTGAAGGCTACTCTTCATTTTATAAATTATTTATTTCTCAATTATTTATTTATGAAATAAATCCCCTGACAATGGAATACTGACGGCCATATACAAGTTTATTTTATTTTATTGTATTTGGGTGGCTTACAGCTATCAATACAGAAGCAACAGTGAGGTAATTGACGACAAGCCATTTACAAGCCTCCGCAGTTACTTTAATTATTTATTCGTTTATGGCAATTAATATTCCAGCAAAAAAAATACTTATCTATTGCTTTGTTGTAATATTGATGGTTTTGTTATAATTTATAAATAAATAATTAATTGAATATTTGTAATCTGTTGCGAATTTTATGTCGGTGTATTCCTGAATTAAAAATTATTTGAATTTTGAATTTGAATTAAAACTTTATGCACAAGTAAAAAATACTGGCCGCCTACAAAGGCGGACTTAATGCCTGAGGCAGTTATTATTCCAGTTAATTGTGCCAAACTAATCCAATATCCCAATTGTACCCAGTATAACTTTTTTTTGCCCGGGGAAACTGCATTAATTTAAAACAGCGATTTTTTTTCATTTAACGTGTAGGGTATGGTCAAGGGAGTATGTTAAACTGTATACCGCGAAAAGTACCCGCGAGTACGTTTTTTTAAAGAAAACATCTGATTTCAATTTTACGTGGTAGAAAAAAATATATGACATATATAAGCAGATATTGTCCAGGTCAGTCCTGCGAAACATCGCCATAACTTTTTTCACGCAGCGATTTGAAATTAATACCTATCTAATGGCATATCTGCGGTTGTTATTGGTGCTTGGACCAGTTTCCATACATTTTTGCCGATTCTCCTTCAGTTTAACTTTTATTTATAGGCTCTATCCGACCTAATTACAAGAAAATTAAACACATTACAATATGTTGCTAGTACAATATGTTTGGTTTTGTTGAATAAATTATTAAAATATTTAATTAAGTAATTTAATGCAAAAAAAAAACTGCTGTTAATATTTTTGCTAGTACAATTTAAAAAAAAATCGTAATTTTATTTTTATTTAAATTTCTGTTGAGGTAAATGTTTAATTCTGAAATAATATATTAGTTTTACGAATTGTTTACATAATATAACCAAAATTTTCCTGTTAACTATTTTGCCTCAATTTTTATTCACAATAATGCGCTTTTGTTTTTTTTACCTTGATGCGGTCCTGGAAAATGTTATTTTTTTAAATATTATTTGAAGAGCTAAGTTCAAAAACACAATTCAGGAAAAAAAATCGCGTTTAGAATTTAGTGCAGGGTTCAAACCTAATTTCCCCAGCCTATTTATTCATTTGACTGAGTCATTCGCATTTAACAGCTGGACGAAAGTATCTCCATATTACAAAAAAAATATCGTCTACCCACAGTCTGAATCTCAACCATCAAGCGGCCGTCAGTCAGTGGCCTCCATGTCATCATCATCCTCCTGCAACGAGACCCTCACTCCTCGCGGGTCCTGGGCCAGCCTGGACCTTCGCAGCTCGTCCTCGGATCCTCTGCTACCTGACCTCTTTGAGAGGAAGCCACCGGAACAGCTGGATGCTCTCAATGAATCCAGGAGGTGTGAATTTGTATTTCAGACTGTGTAGGAAACTGTTAACTTTTTAATAATAATTGTGTGGAGACAGATTTTTTTGTACTAGTGTGTTTCTTTTAACCATCTCGACTTTACACATCGACCGCGTTCGACGCTCCGATTGGCCCTTCAACTGGCCTTCACTGGCCTTCACTGGTGAAGGGCCAATCGGAGCGACGAAAGCGGTAAAATGGAAATGGTTAAAGGAAACTCACACTAGGGCCTCTGATTAAAATAACAACCATCACAGCAGGCTCGTGAAATGGATCAAGTACATATTATTATTTATTATTTAGCATCATTTAATTTGCTTGTCAAGTTAAGAGTGTAGTGGGAATGGTGGCAGATGAGAGACCAGTGAGTGCCCACTAGTAACGGCCGCGACTTACGAGTTCTAGGTCGTAGGTTGGAACCCAGACAGGGGCTTTATAATAATAATATAAGTAATAATATCAGCCTACTATTGTCCCACTGCAGGGCAAAGGTCTCTTCTCATACGCAGAAGGCACGAGCATTGATCACCACGCTTGCTCAAGACGGGTTGGCGATTGCAGACTTATATTAACTACAAGTCCAGGTTTCCTCACGGTGTTTTTCCTTCACCGATGTCAGTAATGTCCAAGATAAACTCAGAAAGTACATACCAATTGAAAAAGTCACATTGGTACTTGCCCGGATTTGAGCCCACAACCTCGTACATGAGAGGCGAGGCCTTAACCACTGGGCCATCATGACATTATCATCATCATCATGACAGGCGCTTTACTTTGTGTAAATTATTTCATCACCACTGCTCTCAAAAAGGTGAAAGAAAACATCGTGAGGAAACTGGCATGTCTAGACAAAAAATTCGAAGACATGTCACATCTACCAACCCACACTGGGCTGGGCCCACTCCCTCTCATAGTAAGGAGGCCTGGGTCCCAGCAGTGGGAACATTTACTGACTGTTTATGATGAAGTTAAAGATTAAAATGCTACAAGGATCTTTTGGCGTTTGAATGACATTGACAGCGTGGCGCTCTTGGTAAACATTTGCGATATTTTTCTGTCAAATTATAATGAAAGATCAAGATGGCGGCGTTGGTTCCGAATTTGACTACGCGCCAAAAGTTCCTTGTACACAAGGCTACATAATAAGCTTATATATTTCTAGCTGACCTCTCAATGTACTGAAATCCTAAACAATGCGAGGTCAGCTTATACTGGAAAACTATAGCTTAATATGTAGCCGTGAGTACAACAGCTATAAAAGAAAATAATACCTTCAGCGTTACAGTTCATTAATCATTTTCTCGTCTTTCTATCATTCATAGATTAGAGAACCGTCAGGCAGATCTCCTGGGGCTTTATACTCCATATCTGGACGAGGAAGAGGCGGTGGAAAGAAGGTTGGCTGCTGAAATGCCGAGCGAGATCATGGGCCACAGGATTATGGTGGTCTGTCATCAGTTGAAGTAAGTAAAACTATAATTCATTGAATTGTCAATGACATTCATTCATAAATGTCATGATTCTAAGGTAGCCATCTTGTGGCAAACGCATAGTGTGTGTGATGTTTTTTTTAAAATTAATTTAATTTATTTCTAATGTATATTATATAAACATATTAGCTTTCTGCACTCCTTCTCCATATAAACTTTAACTGTGCCAAATTTCATACTCCTCCGTCCGCGTAATTTTCGTAAAAAGGGGTACAAAGTTTTTGCTTCACGTATTTATAATTATAATACAGTTTGAGTCCACTTTGGTTCTGCCTAGCCTTGAATCCTCTTAGCACACTGCTGGAGGACTCAGAACTAGGCTATCGATTAAGGAGAGGTGGTCAGGTTATATCTCACCTCCTTTACATGGATGACTTGAAACTCTTTGCCCCCAACAATTTGCAACTGGTGGAGCTACTAAGGTAACCGAAACTTTCAGTAACGCCATCAGGATGGAATTTGGTGTGGACAAATGTGCGGTCATGCATGTAAAGCGAGGGGAGATTGTGGAATCCGGGGGAACCCAACTCTCGGACTCCAGACACCTAAGATCCCTCTCCTCAATCGAAACCTATAAGTATTTGGGTATGTTGGAAGCGTTAGGTATCAACGCTGCTGACATGAAGCAATCGCTGAAGGAGCGCTTCTTTGGCCGCCTGAATAAAGTATTAAATAGTCTTTTATCAGGCGGAAACAAGGTGCGCGCCTTCAACGGTTGGGTCATGCCGGTTTTGTTGTACTCTTTCGGCATACTCAAATGGACCCAGACGGAACTTGACGCCCTAGATAGGAGGGTCCGCACAATGCTGACCATAAATCGGATGCATCACCCACGTTCATCGGTGATGAGATTGTATATCCCACGGAAGTGGATATGGAGGTCGAGGCTTCTTAAATGCTAAGACCCTGCACAACCGTGAGGTATGCAGTCTCAGGGAATACTCTCTAGAAGCCGACGTGGGAATGCACCGAGATGTGGTCTCAGTGGACAAGGGCCTTACCCCGCTATCCTTGGCTAACGAGAACTGGCGCAAACCTATAGTATTAGATACTAATGACCGCAGGGGGGTATGGCAGAGCAAAGAGCTTCACGGGCGCTTTTACCGGGCCTTATATGGGCCCGATGTAGACCTACTAGCGTCCGTATCGTGGCTGCGATTCGGTGATCTCTTTGGGGAAACCGAAGGTTTTGTCTTTTCGATTATGGATGAAGTTATAATGACGAACAACTACCGGAAATATATTGTGAAGGACGGCACGGTTGACATCTGTCGGGCATGTCACCGTCCGGGGGAATCAATCAGATTTCTGGCTGTTCTCGTCTGGCTAACGGAGACTTCTTGCATAGGCACAACCTTGTGGCCAGGATTATCCACCAGCAACTTGCTCTGAAATACAGTCTTGTGGAATCGGAAGTACCATACTATAGGTATGTGCCCGACCCAGTTCTCGAAAATGACAATATCACGTTGTATTGGGATCGATCTATCATTACTGACGGGACTATTGTTGCCAATAAACCAGACATGTGGTAATCAGGTGATAGATCGATTAGAGCGTCGCACAATGATTATTGATATAGCGGTCCCGTATGACGAGAACCTCGTGAAAGCTGAAAAAGATAAGCAGATCAAGTATCTCGACCTGGCTCGCGAGGTTGTCGACATGTGGGAAGTGGATATAGCAGTCATTGTGCCGATAGTCCTGACAGCCAATGGCATAATAGCCAAGAGCCTCGACCAACACCTAAGGAGGCTCTCGTTAGGCAGCTTGATCCAGAAAGCGGTACTTCTAGACACGGCGCGTATCGTTAGGAGATTCCTCTCTCTGGAGCCCTGACCACCGGTAGCTTGGACCCTGTTCCCGATACCGGTGGGCTACTATTTTTTATACATTTAAATGTTTTTGTTTTCCCTTTTGTTTTTATAAAAATATTTAAAAATGTAAATTATATGTATGTAAATGAAATAAAGAAAACTATAATCTATAATAATTATTTCTCAAAGTAAATAAGGATAGTACTTTTTTTTCTTTTTTTTAATTGTCATATACCCATAACATTAAATCCCTGCACGCTTAGCATGACCACAATAGAAACGGGTTTTGTCGACGGAAGAATAGACAAAATGACGAATTGTGTCATTTGATCTGTCATATTGTCTATTCTCCTGTCGACAAAACCCGTTTATATGGCTGTCATGGTACGCGTACTAGTATTAATTTCGATGCTTGATTTGCTGGAGTCTATCATGCCGCCAGGAAACTTGAGTCTTAAAAAAAAAATCGCAACTGTCTATGCAATCTGTGGTTATCCGATGTCAAAACACAGCACCGTTCTTGGAGTTCAAAATTCAAAATTCAAAAGTCATTTATTCAAACTAGGCTGAGAATCAGCACTTTTCGAACGTCACAATTACATAAGACAGTCCCCCAAAAACGCCCACCCTTCACCACTTCCTGGTGCATAAGCTGGGAAGAAGAAGTGGCGCAACAACCTCCCCAGCAGCACAGCTGTCTGTTCAGTTAGAAGAACAAAAAAATAAGATTCTATATAATAGTATTCAAAATAATTTAGATAATTTAGATTACGCAACACAAAACATAATTTAAATTATTAGCCATATGTTAGCTAGCACACGCCAATATACCACACAACATCATCGAGAACTATACTCAGGCAGAAATAAAAAAAAGTATGCAGAGATGCCAGTACATCATAGTATTTATTATTTTCATGTCATGTGTCCATTCCAGGCTAGAACTAGACGTGGAACCGCTCTTCGCCTCAATGGCCGTCTACGACGCGAAAGAAAAAAAGAAGGTGTCAGAGAACTTCTATTTCAACCTGAACTCGGAGTGCACTCGGCAGATGTTGTCCTCCCACGTCCCTCACGCCGACCTCTCGACCCTCAGCCGAAGTGCCGTGTTCGACCTGTTGAACCCTTCGCCAGATATGTTCCTAGTTGTTAGAGTGGAAAAAGTGCTTCAGGGTGACGTCAATGAGTGCGTTGAGCCGTATATTAAGGATGATAAGGTTTGTTTTTGCTTGATTTTTTTAAAACGACTAAATGCTTAAAACACTAGATGAGCTAAGATTTCTTGCATCGTCTAGTTTAAAAAATAAACAAAATGACGGCTCCATTTTGTCATCCGCCCAATTTAAAACTAATGTTTTAACTTGGACCTCATATCCGTGCACATCCCTGGTGCGTAGGATGCGGGGCAGCCGCAACAGTATCCTGAGCGCGTTTTCTGAACGTTTTGACTGTCAGTACGTGAACCACTGCTGTATGGTTCACGTAAAGACTAATGTTATAATTATATTTTAAATCGTGAATCCAATTTAAATTTTCAAATGCCTATTTAATTTTGTAATATTTATTTTGTGATTTTTGTGCCTACTAACATAGTTTATAAGTTTCAATTGTTACTAACCATTATGGATCATTGTTTTCTGACAAATAAATAAATATATATATATATATTATAACAGTATTATATAGAGACTTTTCAACACAAGGGCTGGCGTTTGACCCAATAATAATAAAAAAAACTGTAGTGCCTAGTGATTTTGTTCCATAAAAATAATAAGCATGCAATACATCTCTATTTGGAACGAGACATTTATCGTAAGTACAGCCGATATTAATTTTTACGTCAAATTATTTATTCAACAAAAATCCTTTTGAAATGTAAAAACATGCTTAAAAGGGAAATGAAGACACAAGATCTGTTTTTGATTGGTTTATTGCTTTTTGTTTTATTAATTTATTTAATTTTTTTATATTATGAATAGGGATGATGAAAAAAAAAAAAAAGAAAAATTATGTTGTCAGTCAGATAATAAAAAAATATTAGACACGTATTTTTTGCTTTATCATATTAATAAAAAAATACTTAGATAAAACGCATTTTAACTTGGGGAGTGGGGGTCGCTACATCACTAGTATGTATAAAATCTACATACTCGTGACGTCACGGCACATTTTACCTCAATGTATCGCCGTAATCTTTACATTACGTAAAAAAAGAAAAAAATACTTGACCAATATTTTTTTTATAATCTCAAAGACGGACTTAAAAAAATCTTTTTTGCATTTCATTTCGACTTGAAAGATTATAGATGTAATTGATTACTGTGTACAATAAAATAAAAAGTATTCTATTTAACTTTTCCCAGAACCGCGAGAAAGTCCGGGCCGGCGCGGCGGCAGCATGCTCTCGGCTCGGCAAATACCGCATGCCGCTCGCCTGGAGCGCGGTATCTCTGCTCAACATACTGAGCGGCTCCAACAGCTTGGAGCGAGACCAGGACAAGGACAGCTTGTCTGCTTGTGCTAATACTAACAGCTTGGGTAAGCTTAATGGAAAAATAAGTGTTATTACCCTAGTTAGACTCTTTTTTTTTACCTTGGTGAAATCCTCGTGGATAACTCAAACTCAAACACTTTATTGCATTCATGTGTACATTAAGGTGTTACATTTATGTAAGTAAGTTCCAACATGAAACCCGGTTAGGGCAAGGCAACATATTATACGTAGGTATATAATAAATTGGACAAAACAAGCACCCAGTACTAAAGTACAGGATACCCTTCGTCTTGGGGGAATGGAGAGTTATGTCGGACTTCTACCGACTAAAACCCTGAACAGTCGTACTACTACCATGAGTCGGAGGCCCGGGAGATACTTGTAAATTTTTATAGTTTTACTTATTCTACTTCTGCATGCTTACGATTATTTCAGTTAAAAGTTAAATCTCATATAAGTGAGCTGTATCATATTCTTATGAAATAAATATTCTTTAAACCTAACCTAAATTCGCCGCACCCCCGGCTGGACCCTAGTTAAACGGGTTGAAGATCAAAAAGCAATTTCAACACCTTATAAAGGAAAATCTCTGACCAAACTGAAGAAAACGGTGCGCGGGACGCGACTGCACGCGTCGTTTGTTTTAATTACTAAGAAGTCACGCAACTATTCACGTCAGTTTGAACCCAAGGTTAACTGATGCAATCGGCACGGTTTACTTTCGACCCGTATCCTGCTCGTGTGCTTCAGTTTGGCCAGAGCTGACATGGAAAAACTCCTGAAACACATTTCTCTTTTAATTGGCCTAAAAAATAATCCAAAATTGTATTCAATTTCAACGCTAACCTGGGAATTGTTGCAGAAGGTGCATCTGGTAATTGGCTTTTATCGTGATTCTTACCGCCGAATTCTCAAACGCTTCTTAATTTTTACAAATCTTATGTTATCAGTATAGTTACAGGGAAAGTCTTAAGCACTGGTTACAGCTTATGGTGTCACTTCTAAGGTGTAAGGAAAAAACATATTTTAAGAAGAGTCTTAAAATTAATTGTCGTTTGAGAATTTGGAGGGTAGAGTGGGACAAAATTTCGTCCTGTTGTAGTTTTATCATTCCAGATCAACTTTAATTTTTATTTTATTTTTTCAAAAAATATCTTTAAAAGAAAGGAAAAAATCATCCATTCTACAAAATTTTCATTCGTCCTCAAGTCGTAGTAATAAAATAGCTCATATCATTTAAAATTCGTCATAATACATCTTACTGCGTTCGCGATTTAGTTTCCATAAATGTAAACAAATATGTTTTTTTTTTTAAACCACTTTAATATTGACGTATAAAGTTCGGCTTCCGCTAAAATTTCAAATATCATGACTTTTTCAACAGTACTAGTCATTCAGAAATCAACTTAATATATACTATTATAAAGTTGATATTCGTTTAAATGAAAATAACAGCAATTGGACAAAAGGATTTCGTTAGACATTGCCATTGCACGACATTCAACCCACGCAGACCGCAAGGCGTCGTCCAGCAGCCTGGAGCAGCTGCGGCGGCGCGCGGGCGAGGTGGGCGGCTCGCTGACGCGCAAGGGCTCCATAGAACGTCGCGCGCCCACGCAGCACGCGGACGACCTCGCCAACCAGCTCGACACCTTCAAACCTATCGTTATTACTGTAACGAGCTTTTTTAAACAGGTTAGTTATATTAAAATTGCGGTATTCTAACACGTGAAAGATAGCTAAAGCCTCATTGTCACACGTTTTCGTGTTGCTGACAAACTTGGCTTGAATTTTGTTGCGAGCATTTTTTTCCTGCAATAAAGTTGTGCAAATATGCTTAATGTTATCCATAAATAAGGTAATGAATCGAATAGTTTCATAACAAATAAACTCATAATTATTTAAATAATAATTGATACTCATTTTGTAATTTGCTTTTTGCAAAACCAGCGCGTTTTTATTTCTATAATTTTCCCTTCAATTCCCAAGTAAAACTAGTCCGTTCCATTTAATTGTCACGCGTGCGCTAATGTTATTCTAGCAAAATAACATTGCTAGTTTAGTTGCTTTACAAACTTAAAAAAAAAAAAAAAAAACAACTAGTATGTCGTCAAAATCTAATTTATATTTACCAGGAAACCGACAAACTCCGTGACGAAGATCTATACAAATTCCTAGCTGAGATCAAGCGACCCAGTTCCGCTCCAAAGAAACTTAAGTGCATCCCCGGTACACTGAAGATCGAGGTCTCGCCATGTCCTGATGAAATGAAGAATGGACTTACTCCAGAGCTCGCGAAATTGCACCCTTGCGGAGGTGAGATATGGTTCATATTGTCTTGAAAGCCAACGTTCCTAAGGTGTCGTGACGATTTTCTTATCGTTGCGCCACTGTCGTTATTAGTTCCCAAGCAAATCACGATGAAATAAAATGATCGCGGATAATAGATAATAAATCGTGTCGCGCTATAAGTAAACATCTTTATTTTCTGCAAGCCGAGGAAAAGGTCATTTGTTCTAGCGCCGCGCCCGCCGCCATAAAACATTATTATTTTGTGACACGTAATTTTGAATCTGTATTGAGATATCACAGATTCAAAATTACGCGTAAAGTATTCATTTCATTCATCCTCAGAAGATAGACAAATGCTGTCGCGGAATTTTTTGTTGAACTTTTTAAGATGTACAGTCCTGTAGAACATTAATTTTATGTATCTCTAACGGTTTATGCGGCGCACGCCAGTAAAGCTCCCAAGTCGGCATGATTTTTTCCGACATCTTCAACAATCATCGTCATATTTCGGCAAATTTACACAAAACCTTTAATGAATTAGACACCTAAACTTTCCTCATGAATCACTCCGTCCATTTTTGAGCTTACCGGGTTCAGATAGACAGACGCGGCGGGGGAATTTTTTATAATATGTAAGGAAGCTACTACACTGAGAACTTTACTATCTGGATTCACAACACTGTGGTACGTCGTACGTAGTACCTTACTTCATAAGGCTGCAGTGTCCAGGTGTAAAAATGACAGTTTTAGAAAGAGACTGTCTCACAGCTTATGTATATCCGTATGCCGTAGCAAGGTTTTGTCGGATTTCTCACTATATTATTTTATCTCCTCAGATGACAACGTGCGTCCCTGTAAGGAGATCCTGCCTTTCCCGACACACCCGCCCGCCATGCCGCACTACCAGTACCGCAACCTGCTGTACCTAGCGGTCAAGGAGATCAACCTGAACGCGTACACCTCGCGCACTGGCTCCGCTAGGAACATTACTGTGAGTTTAAAAAGAGGGGAAATGTACAGAATATTTGTACAATTTTGTAAATATCATATGAAGGTATCAAGGGAGATTTGAGCGTGGTAGAGCTGACCAGAGTGAAAGAAACTTCATCGTGGGTGCGTTCACGAGCACAGTACTGGAAAAATGCCCACCACTATCTATTAATAGGCCAAATACTTAGTTTAGTTTTATGCGAAAATTTAACCCACAACTCATAACAAAGAAGAACTTAGCCACTGTGCTAATTGTGCCCTCTTCTTTAAGATTTTATCAAAAAGATATAATTATTCCAATAGGTTTTTTTACAAAGAGATTTTAACCAAAACCATATTAAAAGAAAAGATTTTATTTTATTTGGGACACGCACAGGAAATACAAACAGAAATAATAAAAAAGGAACATTTAATAACTAACAAAATAATAACGACTTGTGCGAGGCCAAAAAGGCCCCATCTCAGCATAATGCGGCTATCGCAGCATATTAGCACAAGTCGTGCCATTAAAGTTGCAACTAGCCCGCGCCTCCCGCCGCTCTGCCCGGCCCGGTGTCGCCCGCGCACCTCACACCGCCACAGAGACCATACATCGTCTCCTGCGACTAGCCCGCGCCTCCCGCCGCTCTGCCCGGCCCGGTGTCGCCCGCGCACCTCACACCGCCACAGAGACCATACATCGTCTCCTGCGACTAGCCCGCGCCTCCCGCCGCTCTGCCCGGCCCGGTGTCGCCCGCGCACCTCACACCGCCACAGAGACCATACATCGTCTCCTGCGACTAGCCCGCGCCTCCCGCCGCTCTGCCCGGCCCGGTGTCGCCCGCGCACCTCACACCGCCACAGAGACCATACATCGTCTCCTGCGACTAGCCCGCGCCTCCCGCCGCTCTGCCCGGCCCGGTGTCGCCCGCGCACCTCACACCGCCACAGAGACCATACATCGTCTCCTGCGACTAGCCCGCGCCTCCCGCCGCTCTGCCCGGCCCGGTGTCGCCCGCGCACCTCACACCGCCACAGAGACCATACATCGTCTCCTGCGACTAGCCCGCGCCTCCCGCCGCTCTGCCCGGCCCGGTGTCGCCCGCGCACCTCACACCGCCACAGAGACCATACATCGTCTCCTGCGACTAGCCCGCGCCTCCCGCCGCTCTGCCCGGCCCGGTGTCGCCCGCGCACCTCACACCGCCACAGAGACCATACATCGTCTCCTGCGACTAGCCCGCGCCTCCCGCCGCTCTGCCCGGCCCGGTGTCGCCCGCGCACCTCACACCGCCACAGAGACCATACATCGTCTCCTGCGACTAGCCCGCGCCTCCCGCCGCTCTGCCCGGCCCGGTGTCGCCCGCGCACCTCACACCGCCACAGAGACCATACATCGTCTCCTGCGACTAGCCCGCGCCTCCCGCCGCTCTGCCCGGCCCGGTGTCGCCCGCGCACCTCACACCGCCACAGAGACCATACATCGTCTCCTGCGACTAGCCCGCGCCTCCCGCCGCTCTGCCCGGCCCGGTGTCGCCCGCGCACCTCACACCGCCACAGAGACCATACATCGTCTCCTGCGACTAGCCCGCGCCTCCCGCCGCTCTGCCCGGCCCGGTGTCGCCCGCGCACCTCACACCGCCACAGAGACCATACATCGTCTCCTGCGACTAGCCCGCGCCTCCCGCCGCTCTGCCCGGCCCGGTGTCGCCCGCGCACCTCACACCGCCACAGAGACCATACATCGTCTCCTGCGACTAGCCCGCGCCTCCCGCCGCTCTGCCCGGCCCGGTGTCGCCCGCGCACCTCACACCGCCACAGAGACCATACATCGTCTCCTGCGACTAGCCCGCGCCTCCCGCCGCTCTGCCCGGCCCGGTGTCGCCCGCGCACCTCACACCGCCACAGAGACCATACATCGTCTCCTGCGACTAGCCCGCGCCTCCCGCCGCTCTGCCCGGCCCGGTGTCGCCCGCGCACCTCACACCGCCACAGAGACCATACATCGTCTCCTGCGACTAGCCCGCGCCTCCCGCCGCTCTGCCCGGCCCGGTGTCGCCCGCGCACCTCACACCGCCACAGAGACCATACATCGTCTCCTGCGACTAGCCCGCGCCTCCCGCCGCTCTGCCCGGCCCGGTGTCGCCCGCGCACCTCACACCGCCACAGAGACCATACATCGTCTCCTGCGACTAGCCCGCGCCTCCCGCCGCTCTGCCCGGCCCGGTGTCGCCCGCGCACCTCACACCGCCACAGAGACCATACATCGTCTCCTGCGACTAGCCCGCGCCTCCCGCCGCTCTGCCCGGCCCGGTGTCTTTTTATTGTATAATGGATTATTTGATTAACAGGTGCGAATACAACTGATGTCAGGCGAGAACGAAGAGTCAGCACTACCAGCTATATTTGGAAGGAGTTCCTGTCCAGAGTTCACCAATGAAGCTTACACCACCGTGCTGTACCATAACAAGTAAAGAAAACAAAACACGCACAATATACTCGTCCATTTCTGAGATTGTTGGCACAGCAGACCTGGCTTAACTTCAATCACATCTCATATTATCTCATCAGAACTTATTTTCGTTCCCAGAAACCCGTCCCTCTACGACGAGATAAAACTGAAACTACCCGCCGACCTGGGCGACCAACATCACTTACTGTTCACGTTCCTACACGTGTCCTGTCAGAGGAAGCCTGTAGCACCCGACCAGGAGAAGAATTTAGAGACGCCTGTGGGATACTCGGTAAGATGTTACTCTTACCACCTTCTAATAAGTTCTTATAAATATCAATGGTGTTATTATCTATTAACTTCTGTAAAGTGTCTTCACACTGAAATGAAAATGACAAAGACAAATAATTAAGGGTTTATAAATGATCGAAATTAAATTATCACGAGATTAGCAGGGCTTGGGGCTAAGTAATAACAGCCGCACAGGTCTCTCGATCAGGTTAAGCTACGGCTGCCGCGGTTGGTCATGCGTAACCATCTTTACATAACAAGACCCTCAATGCTTCGGCAAGTACGGTCAGCCGTTGGTCCTGGCTGTCGGTCGTTGATCTTTGACAGCCGTTACGGGTCGTCAGAAGCCCGAAAGTTTGACAACCATTCTTACCAAGGGGTATCGTATTACCCAGTAACTGGGTTGTGGGGCTGTGAGGCTCCATGTAAAATACTGGTATTCAGCTGCATCCGGTTAGACTGGAAGCCGACCCGGACATGTTGAGACAGATGATGACGAGATTAGCAGGAATTGTATTGAATAGCAAATCAAAAAATGTATAAGTAGATTCAAAAAGTTGCGGCTTTTCGAATCATAGTATGAATCAGCCTAGGGACTGGCGAGTATAGACAATAACTTTGCTATGTCTGTGTCCAGGAAAACGTTTTAATTGATTAATTTTGCCAAGGCTTCAGAATAGTGATAGTATTCAAATGTATTTCAATTAGATACTCAGTGATCATACACGCCCAAATGTCCAAACTTAACTTATAGCTATTTCTTATCCACAGTGGCTCCCTCTATGCCGTAACGGCAAGCTAACTTGCGGCGAGTTCAACCTGCCGGTCATGCAGGAGGAGCCGCCTGCCAACTACTCGTACATCTTCCCCGACGTCCTATTACCGGGCACGCGCTGGATCGACAACCACAAGCCTATCTTCAGCATCACGCTTGATGCGCATACCACTGTGCATCCCCTGGTAAGTTAATTCATATCGTATTTTTTGTAATATGGAAAGAGAAAACAATTTTGTAACCTTTATTTAAAACAATGCTACTATGCGCACGAGCAATTCATTTTAGCATTAAAGTGTGGTGTTATACGAACCATGTTATGTCTACACATTTAATAGTATTGTCCGGTACATTGAGATAAAAATTTGGTTTAAATAGCTTTGTTTTTATTATTTTATTTCTCTTTTAGATAGATTCTTTTCTATTTTGTGAATGTAGGAACGTTGTATTCCTAGTAGACTAAATTTATTTACCATCTTCTATTTTGTTAAGTACCTGGTACTTGTTGGCCTACACTTCCCTCCCATACCTATTAACACTGTTATTTTAAAATATTGTAAAATTATTTTTATTAAAAGAGTAACCGTGTAGTTTCTAGCCAGCTCTTCTCCATAGGAAACGACATTCACCCAGTATGTAACACTTCTATTTTAAATTATGTTTGCAGGATGGATATATAGAACGCTTCGCAATGGCGTGCGAGGCGGTGCAAGAAGGAAACATTCCGCCGCGCATCGGACTGTCTAACATGGAGTCTGAACTACGTGCTAGGTAAGAAACATAGTTTCTATGTTATCGGTTTCTCTCTGATGTAAGGACTATTTATATGAAAAAATATGACATCAGGCTACAAAAGATGTTAGATTTATTCGCAAGGTGCTGACTGTGGAGAGTTGAACTATAATATTGAAAACAAAATGACTTAATTCGGAAGATGCCGTTGGATTTGCAAGACTGATTCCCAAAACATTTTGAGACAATCGGCTGTCATAGTGTATCGGTTTCGCCCATAGATATAAGAAAGAAGGAGATATGCCTTTTTTTTTTTTGAGGATGGGAAATCATCAAATGACTTCTCCCGCTCTGGGCAGAGCGAGAGGGTGTATCAGACTTTTACTGACTAAAACCCACCCGTGTTCCTTCCGTTGCCTGTGTGCCGGGGCCGCGATATCCCTTTCAGACAAACCCGCAACCCCAGCAGAAGGAGATATGCCTGGTAGTTGAAAATGTATCGAAACCCAATGTCTCCACCTCCTCGCCACAACTACACATACAGATCAGTAAACCCAATAGCTACGAGGTCGCGCTCACACTTACAATTCATAAATCAGAACGTACTACACAATCAATTAACCTTATCCTATCAAACACAGCGTGCATTTACCATGCACCGTACAACTCACTCACATTTGGGAGTTCCTGAAATAATAATAAATAAAAAATGGTTACATAAAATAAGATGATATAAATAAATAAAAAATATTAAGTACATCAATAAAATTCAACATTATGAGAAAATCTAAATTAGTTTAAAATAAGATTTCATCGGTCTTCCAACCAGGTTATTGGCAAATTGAAGAATAAACTTTAGTAGTGTTGTAAATGAAAGACGGGTTGACCAAGACTAATTTTAAAGTACAGATAAACTATTATTCCAATGACAAGAGATATCTGTCAGAACCTATTTACTTAATATACGACAAATAGTAATATAAATTCATACGACAATCGACATTGTTGTCGATAGCCTACGTTGCTAGATCTGCACAACCATATCAATAACTCGTTGCAAGATACAGCGGCCGTACTATGCGATGCAACCGCTTAAAAAAAGTATCGTTTTGTGACTTTTATATTGCTTGTCCAGTCACTTAGCGACATACTTAGGTAGTGGTTAAGAAGCAATGTATTTACTGCTATAGTTTCGCCAGATTGTATACACGAATACAGATGCGTATTCGCGCGGTTTTCTCAAAAATTATTAGATCAATCTTCACAAACTTTTTGTCCTTATTTTTTAGCATAACCGAGCTACCCACGGCCAACGTAGAGGTCCTTGCCCGCTACCTGCCGGTGGTGCTGGACAAACTCCTGCACCTACTAGTGGCGCCGCCCGCGCTGGCCGGACACACGCTCAACATCGCGCAGGACGTGTTCACCTGCCTCGCGCACCTCTTCACTGATATATCTGTGAGTAAAGTATGATAATTAGGTAGCTGATCGACCTTGAAAAAATATTTGTAGAGGAAAGCATAACACGAAGATACGAAGTAGAGATCACGGGTTCTGTACGGCGTGCAGTGGGCATTTTGAGTACGATGCAATAAAAAATAAAGACCGTTTCTGCCCGGTGTTGCCCGCGTTCACCATCGTATGTGTGTGTGGTCGAGAGGCGCACCGGCGGCGCGGTCGGTTTGTCCTCCGTGTGCGTTGTTGTTGTGACACGCTCTTGGCTGGTTTTTATCTCTATCGGGTACTTACAGAACATGAACGAAGGTGCGACCTGCGACAACCATGGCCGCAGCGGCCTCATCAGCACCTACATACAGTACCAGTGCACCATACCACGACCCTCACTCACCGACCGCGACATAGGATTGCCGCTGCCACCTGCAGGTATGTGGTAGACCAATATTTTAATTTAAAAGACTGTCCGTGTAGTTTGCCCGCTCTTACTCCGTGGGAACCTACTACGCTTTGGAATGGGCAACTAGCTTCATGTTTCTGACTGACCGACTCCTTGACAATTCAAACGTGCGTTTTTTTTTGGGTTTGAATTTATCAAATAACTTCTCTCACTCTGAGCGGAACGGAAGGGCGTGTCAGACTCTAACTAACTAAAACCCACCTGTGTTCCTTCAGTTGCCTGTACGTTGCCAGGGGCCACGGTATCCCTTTCGGACTTTCCCGCGACCCCAGTTTCCCGCGACCCCGATTCCCCGCGACCCCGATTCCCCGATTCAAAAGTGCCTGGTTTAAGTGAACTAAATGCTTTGAGTTTGACTTAAGAGCGTACATTCTGAAAGTGCGCAACGTCGCAAATAACTGTCAAGTATTTCGCTGTTTTAATTAATTTGGCAATACGAGTATTACTGTATGGAAATATGAAATATCGCTAACTAGTGAACTAAAATATTGATTATGAAATGCAATCATTAATATCTTACACCTAAATCGGTCACAACATCAAATTCAGTGTTATAATTGCAATTCATTATTAATATTGTAGGTCACTAGTTCGTGGTCACTTCGAGGTTCATTCTCTCTCGACTGACCGCAAATTATCAAACGACATCGCTTCTAAGCCTCAAAGTAACAGTGACAACATGAAAACTAACGGTGACTGAAATTATTTTGCGTTTAAGATTTCAAACACCAGCCTTACATACTGGTATTCAACTGCATCAAAGCAGTGGTAGCCCAGTGGTAACGGCCGCGACTTACGAGTAGGCAGTAGGCACTTTACATTGTGTAAATTATTTCATCACCACTGCTCTCAAAACGGTGAAGGAAAACATCCTGAGGAAACCGTCATGTCCTAGAACTAAAAATTCAAAGACTTGTGACATCTACAAACCTGGGGCCTTACTCCCGAAAACGATTCGATTTTGATTTGGTTTTCGATTCGAACTCGCTTCTGGGGCCTTACTCCCGAAAACGATTCGATTTTGATTTGGTTTTCGATTCGAACTCGCTTCTGATCCGAACTCGATTTAAAACCTTACTCCCGAACCAATTCGAATCGTAAACCAAGATCGACATAACGTTCGAATATTATCAGCGTCGTTAGTCGTATCCGGTGGATTACGTCACCGCCAAATGCTATTAGTCTTTGATTAGTAATTGAATGTTTTAACTTCTCTATCACTTTCCCACGTAAAAAACGATACCCTAGTCCTTTATTTACATATAACAAACAAAAACTTTTGAAAAACATATGATTTTTATAATTTTTGGGAAAAAATGTGTTACCGAACTGCTGTCAAGTGTCAAATATTATGCTAAGAGCGCTGTTGTTCAAAAGTTTATTTGTGTGTCTGCTGCTATAAGAGTTAATTATTTAATTTCAATTCATATCTTCACAAGCTCGCCAACAGACAAAACAAAAATGGGAAGAGGTCGCAATATTATTAAATTCCTTGGGTGCAACAAAAGACTCTATTCATGGGCAAAAGTAAGTTAAAGACAGTTGAGATAACGTAAATATTAATGCTATCCGAATGAATGGTAATGGTGTACTGTCTTGTTTGGTCAAAACATACATATAATTTGAAACGTCACTTCGTCTGGTTGATTTCTTCTTGTATGGTGTTAAATCGTCTACCAATACATCAAACAACTCCTTCGACAAAAGAATTTCTCCGAAATTCTTCCGAATCCATTTCCATACCCCGGGTGATATAACGATTAATCCTTTTTTATTTCTTCTTGCACGAATAACCATACGATTTGCTTCCTCAAGAACATTGAAAAACAACGCAAGGCGAGCCATAATAATAATGAATTTGAAGAAATATAGCAGTAAATGACACTAAAAAACCTCACTTGATCTGAAAAAAGTAGCTTCTTTGCTATCGTGTAATTTGACGTTTAGTTTCGATCCAACAACTCGATAATTAACTGTCAGATGGCGTGTGGAGTACTTACTTTTCGATCCCAACGAATCTCTGGATCGAAATTAGTTTCGCTTTGAACCACCGCACGATCGTGCGCTAGTGTCGGATTCAAGAGTATGAATCGGTATTGAATTCAAATAGAATTCGATTGATTTAGAACTCGAAGCTGTCGGGAGTAAGGCCCCAGCACTGGGCCCGCTTGGTGAATTACGGCCGATTATGCTGCATCCGGTTAGACTGGAAGCCGACTCCGACATAGTTGGGAAGAGGCTAGACAGATGACGAATTCGGACATCAGGCTCATCTCCTCCTGGAAGTGTCTTGTTTACCTCTCATTCAACATCAATGTAGCCTTTTTTCAACCTTATGAACCTTTAATAAAAAGTTAAATCTCGTGTAACAGGTATCGTCGGGCAATGTCATATACCAATAATTATTTATAGAGCGTTTATTCCAAAACTTGGCAACGTGGCAACTGGTACCTATAACACGTGTTTTGATTAATTTGGCAATATTCAATCAATCTGCCTAGCCTTTTCCCAACTATGTTGGGGTCGGCTTCCAGTCTAACCGGTTACAGCTGAATACTAGTATTTTACATGGAGCGACTGCCTATCTGCCTCCACAACTTAGTAACTGTGTAACACAATACCCCTTGGTAAGACTGGTTGTCAGACTTTCGGGCTTCTGACGACCCGTAACGACTGTCAAAGATCCAGGAATGACAGCCGGGATCAACGGCCGAAGGTGCTTTTCGAGGTATGGAGGAGTCTCGGTATGTAAAGATGCTCACCCATCCACGGACCAACTGCGGCAAGTGTAGCTTAACCTGATGGATCGACCCGGGTGGCTGTTATTACTTAGCCACGAGCTCTTCAAATTTGTGAGAAATCATGTGTCAGATAATTTTATCGGTTTTCAGTTATGACAGATGGCTCTTGTAAGATACTACATGAAGAATTAGCGCTGCAGTGGGTGGTTGCCAGCGGTGCCACTAGAGATCTCGCTATGCAGAACTCATGGTGAGTATATTATTATTTTACCAACCACAGGTCTTATCCCCGACACACTCTCGTATTCAGAAGCATGGAAAAAATATGTATATTTGACACATGCCATAAGTCAATAAAGAAAACTACACTGTTTATGATAGGACTAGTCAAACGACACATTTACGCCAGTAGCACACCTCCGCCGCGAAGCCGTAGCAGTAAAACCGCAGTAGTTTAATAGGGATGATCACTAAAAAATTTTTTTTAGTTCGTCTAAAAAAATATTGGACACGATTTTTTTCTTTTGTTACGTAACCTAAAGATTACGGCGATACATTGAGGTAAAATGTGCCATGACGTCACGAGTATGTAGATTTTATACATACTAGTGACGTAGCGACCCCCACTCCCCAACCTAAAATGCGTTTTATCTAATTATTTTTTTATTAATATGATAAAGCAAAAATACGTGTCTAATATTTTTTTATCATCTGACTGACGGACTAATTAGAATTTCCTTTCTATTACCCAGGCATCATCCCTATTCAACTGACTCGCGTCATGTTCAGCTACTCGTGTTCCGCTACTCGAATTTCGCGTAGCGGAACATGACGCGAACCAGTTGAATTGAACTACTGCGGTTTCGCGGTGCAGGTGTGCTACCGGGGTCATAGAACGCCAATTATGCTTTTATTACAAAGTTGATATCGTTAAAGCTGCCTGTCCACTGGAGCGGAGAAGAGATGTGGAGATGTGCCAATATTAAACCAATAGATCCTAAACTCCGCTCTAGAGTTTAGATTATATTGGTTAATATTGGCACTTCTCCGCTCCTCTCCTCTCATCTTCGCTTCAGTACAGGACTCCAGGACAGGCAGCCTCAATCAGTAAGATAATAAATTGTTCTGAAAAAGAATCGAGAATCGAATAAATGCCTTTCGATTGATGTAGCCATAGCTCTTTAATTAGCATTTGACATATGTCGTAGGACCCGTTTCTTCGTAGAGTGTACTCTACTTGATTTGAATGCTTGATCTGTCTTTTCGTCCTCAGGGCCCTCTTCGAGCTGATGGTAAAGTCGATGGTGGAGTACTTGTACTGGAGCGGTGCGCACGAGGCGCGGCGCAAGGCGCGCTTCCCCGACCAGTTCACTGACGACCTCACCACGCTTGTGAATAACGTCACCACGGAAATTATATCCAGGTAGGTCGACCCTGACCAGAGATGCAAATGATGGATTCAAAAATCCTATGCATTCATATCAGAATTAAAAAATTTCATAATTCATTTATTTTTATTTAGAACATAACTCGTATTATTCGCGGTTATAAAACGGGCAAGTAGAACTACAGCAATACTGAGAGTCGTGTTGTTTAGTATAATATAGTGCCGGCTCGGCAAAGCATTACCATTTTTATACTGCGTTATCCGCAAAATCTCCTTGTAACGAAATGTAAGTGCTATGGGTATGACAATAAGATTCTAAATCATTTCCGCTTACCAAAATCCATTGACATGCCATGTCGCGCCGTGCCGCCTGGTTAAGGGCATCACTCATAATAACAGCACCGACACGACAAAT
The DNA here is from genome assembly GCA_947364205.1 of Agrochola lota. Classification (NCBI taxonomy): domain Eukaryota; kingdom Metazoa; phylum Arthropoda; class Insecta; order Lepidoptera; family Noctuidae; genus Agrochola; species Agrochola lota. The sequence goes on along the minus strand of OX376225.1, from coordinate 2,396,298 downwards.
AACTTGTCATTCAAGTTAGAATTTTAAATCAAATGCATTAAAGTCTATTTTACGTGTGACGGGTCGCGGGCAGTGAGTGGCCGGCGAGCCGTCCACTATTCTGTATAGCCATCGTAAAATAGACTTTAATGCATTTGATTTAAAAACCCTAACTTGAATGACAAGTTATTTGCCGTTTCGGAGCGGTGCTATTATAATGAGCCCTGACCTTTAGCCGGCCAGCCTTTAGACACCTATAACACATGTATTAGTGAGACAAAAAAAATGCTATGGCCAGTTTGTCATAGTCCCATCCCAATAATCCAACCTGAATACAGTGAAGAAACGTGATCAAAATATTCTCATAAATATTGCGCTTTTTCCCCAGATACGGCAAAGACAGCCGCCTCACCCAGAGCCTGAACAACAGCCTGGCGTTCTTCCTGTTCGAGCTGCTGAGCGTGATGGACCGCGGCTACGTGTTCAACCTCGTGCGCACGTACTACAAGCAGATGTGCGCCAAGATCGCCTCCCTGCCGGACGCCGTGCCGCTAGTGCACTATAAGGTAAACTATTTCCACATTTTAGACTACCAATTTTATAGTGGATGCGGACGTACACTCATTAGACTTGGTCTTCGTGAGTATTGACTGATAATGAAGAAATATTACCCGGTTCATCAGGACCTCTGATAAACTCTCAATAGTCAAAGTCATTCATTCAATAAAGTTTATTAATTTATCTGTCTTTGCTTAATTTTTCATTCTTTTTACCTATCGTGGTATAGTAATCTTATTCTAGATGCATCGTCTTCAAATACAGGGTGGATTTTTGAGATGGGGCAGTAAGGACAGCTACCTTAAACGTTGTAGCTACAGGAAAACGGTCTTAAAGGACTGTCCTTAACTTTTTGAAAGATTTCGATCTGCATTCACAGATTTTGAAAAAAAAAATACAGTCAACAAGAAAATGGGCAGTAGTCACAAAATTTTTTTTTGATGCCAATCGATCCTGTTTCTTATAAGGATCAAAAAACTCTTCTGGACCAACTGAGCTTTGAGTACTAGAAAAGTCAGAAATCGCAAAAAACTTTTCCCATACATTTCATAGGAAATGTGACTCCAACTTACTATTTTACGATGATAGACTGGCCGAAACTAAACTAAAACAAATTGAACTTCGAACGAATAGAGAACAAAATTTAGCACCTTTGTTGCTTTTGAAAAAACTTTTTACATGGATAGTTTGTTTTTTTTTGCAATTTCTTTTTTTTGTAGAGTACAGTCTATTTTAACGTTTTCCAAACAAGTCTGAAAGTTATAAATAATTTGAGGTCATTTTTAGAGTTCCGTACCTCAAAAGGAAAATACGGAACTCCATTAGGATCACATCGTTGTCCGTCCATCAGTCACTCACGACCCTTTTTCTCAGGAACGCGAGGCGGTATCAAGTTGAAATAACATCAAATACAGTCTGTGGTCCATCGAAGTTTAAAAAAAAATCAAGCTTCTAAGTCAACGCAATTAAAAATACGGCCATTTATACGACATACTTATTTTGTTACTCGCAAATAAATCAAAACCTACAGGGTACTTCCTGCTAACCTAGAATGATGAAAATTGGCAAGAAGCAAGGTCTCATAACGCAAGTAAAGCGAAAAGGCCGAAGATCGATAAGTTTTACCACAAAAAAATAATAATTTACAAACTTACAGTTGCAGAGAATTGACCGTAACGTATATCGATGTATGGGAGAACATGTTTTTCAACTACAATGTTACAAGTTTGTTTTTGAGATAAATTCATCCCAACTACGGAACCCTTCATTGTGCGTAGTCCGACACGCACTTGGCTGGTTTTTTTATCAGAATGTCGGACATCACAAGCAACAAACTATCTTGTTCGTAGAGTTTTTCGGTCGAAGTTTAAAAGTTTTTGTTTCTGTTTGGCTAGTCTGTCATAATAAAGTAAAATAAAATAGTCTATTCAGTCTATTAAAATAGTCTATTAATAAATAGATATTACATCCCGTGATTAGTGATATGTTATATTGCTTGGCAAGCCAACATTCGGTCAAAACAATATGTCACAATTCATGTTTATCCGTTGTTAAAAAGTGCAAAAACTATCACAATTCTTAAATATGCTACGAATATTTTGTGTTAGTATGGTTAACGGAGTTTTATAGCCGGAAAGATATTGTTTGTAGTTTTCGGCTTCACAAACTTTAATTGATGACTTAGATTTTTTCTCTGTATCCGAGATACAGAGAAAAAATCTAAGTCATCAATTAGTGTGTTAATCGTATTAAATAAAAGAATAGAAATGGAAAAAATAAGTAAAAAGTCTAAAAATAACTTGTAAACGGCGCTCTTAGGCGCCTCCATAATCAATGGAATTAATGTGTCTTTTCTCAGCCATTATTTTCGCCGGGCAATCAGTAGCGCCTGTTATATATTTGTCTGGCTATTTGAAATTTATGCAAGTAGCGCATTTTGGTTCATTTGCTTTCTTTGGACAATCTTTGATCGAGTGACCCTGATCACCACCGTGGCTGCAGGTTTAAGATGTCTGTCGACATGACTTGGCAGCGTGTCCATACTGCTGACCCTTATAGCAGCGTGTGACTAAAGTGAAGTCTCTGACAGGGCACGATGACCAATTCACAAATATACGTTCTTGTGACATCAGGGCTTTTCGAATGACCGGAGATACTTCTACGATATAATTGCAGGTCTCGGCGTCCTTCTTACCTGACTTATGGCTTAGCTTTATAGAGGTCAAAAATGACTCAAGACTGCAGTCCTGAAGTTTTTCGGCTAAGTTTTGATGGTATATACATGTGAAGACTTCATTTTCTGTCATGGATGTCGGCACTCCTATGATGACTACTCTGGGCTTTCTTTTATGAGGCTCGTCGACGGTTAGACCCGACCTTGTGAGCTGCACCGATTGTCTCAGCTTTTCAATGTCTTCCTTCGTCTCGGTGCTGATAATCACTCCGCCGTTTCTAGTCTTGCGCAGGTCCCTCACGTGAAGTTGCATTTTTTTGGGCAAATAATTTTTGGACCAGAGATTTTGTCTCATCACTGGTCTTCAATTTGTCGTTCGGATAGATAGCCACTGAACTTAAGTTAATTGGCTGGATGTAGTTGTTGGCGCCTTTCTTTACCATATCAGAAACGGAAGGTCCTAGGGCAGGTTTCAATGAAACTCCGATTCTCGACTTAAACTCCTGTAGCTGCTGCGAAAGGTCAAGTTGGTTTTCTAGATTTATAATGGCATGGTGGAATTGGACGGCTTTTGCTTTGATGGACTGGTACTGGACGGCCATGTGCGATGTCCCATGGCCAACCTTCGGCATAGGGCATTGATGCGCAATTTCTGGTCCGAGTTCAGCTTGCCTTCAGGCTCTGTTCAATATTAGTCATCCAGTTTTGGACTTCTGCCGTCGGTATAGCATCGAGGTTGTTGTTCCTTTGACTCGGGGCTTGAGAGGGAGCAGCGGGTACGACTGCTGGCACGGGTGTAGCTGGCGGGGAGCGGGCACACCTACTTCTTGGGCTGAAGGGACTCTCGTCCATTGTGAAGCGGGTTATTTACTTGCTAATCATGAATCATCATCAAACAAACACACAATTTTTACAAACCTAATTTCCGACACAGTTTGCGTAATTACCGACTATTGCACTAAAAACTAGGTCGCGACTTCGCAAGTGATTATTTGTTGACACGTCTGTTCACCACGATCGATCAAAATGGATTACTTCTAGTACTATCGAATAGATAAATGTTCGGTTAAACAGTTTAAGAGACTTTGCGATAATCTCATATTGTTTTCGTTTTGTCCATAGTTTGCAGCTGCTGTGGGGTAATATTAGCCTTTTTTTTCGTGTCATTATGTCGACACAGTTCTTTTTTCTGTTTTATTATGTCGACACAGTTATTTTTCATTGATAAACCGTGCTTCTATGTTTTTTGTTTTATTTTGTGTACAATTTTATTTTATTATTTTTGGGAAAACTTACATCTAGTATATTTTAAAAAATCAACGCCAACAGCGTGAATCAAGCATAAAAATATTGTAGCAAAAAAAAAATTGTTGTCGATAAAGACTTAACAATAGTACACACGGCTACACATCAAGCTATACATTTCCAGTTTATGCTGATCTCGCATTGTATAGGATTTCAGTACAATGCGAGGTACTTAAAAAGTCGAAACTAAATAAAGTGTGTATATAAAATAAAGAAGAATGCCATGTTGTTGAAAAAAAAACATAGTTTAAGGTGACCTCTTCCCCCTCCAGCTGGCCTTCTTGCGCATCATCAGCTCGCACGAGCACTACGTGTCGCTCAACCTGCCGGCGGCGGGCGGCGCGGGCGGCGTGTCGCCGGCCGCGTCGTGGCAGTCGCTGGGCTCGCAGTCCAGCGCGCCGCCCAGGCACGCGCTGGGGCACGAGTTCCGCTGCCGGCACTACCTGGCGGGCCTGCTGCTGACTGAGCTCACTAATGCGTTGGACTTGCAGTAAGTAGATCATTATATGTCGCTCAACCTGCCGGCGCGGGCGGCGTGTCGCCGGCCGCGTCGTGGCAGTCGCTGGGCTCGCAGTCCAGCGCGCCGCCCAGGCACGCGCTGGGGCACGAGTTCCGCTGCCGGCACTACCTGGCGGGCCTGCTGCTGACTGAGCTCACTAATGCGTTGGACTTGCAGTAAGTAGATCATTATATGTCGCTCAACCTGCCGGCGCGGGCGGCGTGTCGCCGGCCGCGTCGTGGCAGTCGCTGGGCTCGCAGTCCAGCGCGCCGCCCAGGCACGCGCTGGGGCACGAGTTCCGCTGCCGGCACTACCTGGCGGGCCTGCTGCTGACTGAGCTCACTAATGCGTTGGACTTGCAGTAAGTAGATCATTATATGTCGCTCAACCTGCCGGCGCGGGCGGCGTGTCGCCGGCCGCGTCGTGGCAGTCGCTGGGCTCGCAGTCCAGCGCGCCGCCCAGGCACGCGCTGGGGCACGAGTTCCGCTGCCGGCACTACCTGGCGGGCCTGCTGCTGACTGAGCTCACTAATGCGTTGGACTTGCAGTAAGTAGATCATTATATGTCGCTCAACCTGCCGGCGCGGGCGGCGTGTCGCCGGCCGCGTCGTGGCAGTCGCTGGGCTCGCAGTCCAGCGCGCCGCCCAGGCACGCGCTGGGGCACGAGTTCCGCTGCCGGCACTACCTGGCGGGCCTGCTGCTGACTGAGCTCACTAATGCGTTGGACTTGCAGTAAGTAGATCATTATATGTCACGTCAAGTACACGAAAAAACAGTAATTTTTAGCCGTCATAAGATGCTCTCTGTGTAATAACTGGTGATCAGATTGGGTATTGCAATTTAAGGTCAGCCCCAAACAATATGATTAGTATTTATTCATACTAATCATATTGTTTGGGGCTGACCTTAAATCAAAAAAACCCACGGAAATACCGGAACCCCAGGATTTTGTAATTATGAAAAAATACTTTACTATACTTTTCTTAATGTATTTTACAAGCTTTTATTGATGCTAATAAACCAAATTTAAAATTATTATCGCTATCCGCCACTGTACAAAACACAGATACTCGTGGCTAAATAATAACAGCCGCACGGTTCGATCCATCAGGTTAAGCTACGCTTGCCAAGGTTGGTCTGTAGATGGATGACCATCTTAACATACCGAGACTCCTCCGTGCCTCGGAAAGCACGTTAAGCCGTTGGTCCCGGCTGTCATTCGTGGATCTTTGACAGTCGTTACGGGTCGTCAGAAACCCAAAAATCTGACAACCACTCTTACCAAGGAACATCGTATTACCCAGTTACTGGGTTGTGGAGGTCAAATAGGCTCCATGTAAAATACGGTATAAAGCTGCATCCGGTTAGACTGGAAGCCGATCCCAACATAGTTGGGAAAAGGCTAGGCAGATTGATTGACTTCTCACAGTTACTTCTCTACTAGTACTCTTATCAAATTCTGAGGAAACAATGCATCTGCATGCATTACATAACTCCGTGTGTGTTAGTTCCGTCTTCGTCATATCATGTATAAATCCTTCTATAGATCAGCTATATTCACAACAAAAGTAAACATCAATATAAAATGTCGGTCACTGTTTTACAAAACTTTCAATGCTAGAGTACTGGTTGAGCAAGCAAAAGATAGGTCATATTTGTAACAATTTTCAGGCAGTATATAATTTGCCTATGACGTTCCATCGCGAGAGCAGGCGCATGCGCGCGACCCTCTATTTTTCACTACAAATGTCAAACTTCCAAATCGTATAGTGCAAAAACTTGTTCAGCAAGAACGGTGATTCTGGTGTCGTTCCCAGGAGTTGACAAAGGACTACCAGGACCTAAACAAATACAGCAAAAATATTTCGTAAAATAGTGTCAAAACGCATATGAAGTTGACAATAGCAAAATTATTTCATATAAAGGCTCATAACGGCCGTAAATCTGCTGAAATAAAAAATACAAAATAGTAGAAACTTTTTTTTAATTTGTAGATACTCATAACAAAAACTCAGTGACAATTATTTTCAAAATGGAAGTACAGTCACAAGCATAAATATACTACTTACTATGAACAGCTCGGCAGTTATATCTGATTCCATGATTCCTTCCATTAATATATGTTATCATGATGACGGCAAATATTTTTATCATTTATGGAAGGCATGTACAAGTGGCAGCACAAGTATGTGACATCGAAGAACTCCAAAAACCATCTGACGAGCCAAATATACGATGCTGCATCAACTCTATGCAATAGTAAACTTCTCAGGTTTACAAAACTTTGGTTGACAAACTGTTAATACCCGTGTTAAAAAAAGGGCCTAGTCACATCATCTTTACATTGTGTGCTGGCTAGCTCGCTCAAATAGGCTGAACGCTGCGCGACTCCTCATACATATCACGCGCCGTGAGAAACGAGCTTTAAACTGTTCCTCTATACCAACCAGGAGTCCAGTCTTGCAATGCGCAGCAGTGAACGGCGTCCTGTCCCTCCTCACGGCCCACGACGCCGACCCGCGCCTGGCCGCGCCCGACGTGAAGGCGCGCGTGGCCGCGCTGTACCTGCCGCTGCTGGGCATCGTCATGGACGCGCACGCGCAGCTCTACAGGGGCTTCACTACTAGCAAAGGTAATGTTCTGATCACTATAGGACCGATTAACTAAATCATCATTATCCTGCCTTTTATTGAAAAACGGTGCAGCACATCTTTCAAAAATAGCTTTTAACTCATGTTATGATGACCTACCATGAAATTCCCTTTTCACAAAGTCTTTTAGTAATCGGTATTAAAGCAATACTATCAACCAAACTCATTGAATGTTCTTTTGCAGAGATACTACAACTGGACAGTGAAATGGGCCAATTTGGGAATTTGTACACCGCTTCATCGCCTGAAGGGGATTTTAAACAGGTATGAATTTTCTATGCACTTGTGGCGCCATCTAAATCACCACATGAGAACTACGCATCAAAGACCCGACGTCACACAAATCCTGCATCGCGCAATTAGAGTTTACCGCGCCAACGCCATGTATAAGACTATCCGACATCAATCGTCGGGCAATTGCCCGCCAGACACGATACCCGTCTGGTCGGAGGATCCTCCTTTTTCAATAGAGGATGAGTGAACTTTACACCCTGTTCCTCATACCTCTAAACACTTACCCGCAAGTGGACAGTCAAATTGCCTTTGATAGTATTCAACTCTAATATTATGCATTTAAAGATTCTCACCGTCTCTGTTTCAGTACCCAATTTATGACATTAAATTCTTATTTCCAGAACGGGCGTCCACCATTTAACAGCGAAACAAGTCGTAACTTACTAATGTGCCTCGTGTGGGTCCTGAAGTGGGCCGAGCGAGGCGCACTAGCGGCCTGCGTGGCCGAGCTGTCGGCGCACAAGCTGCACTCGCTGCTGGCCCTCATCGACCTCTGCTTCAAGTGTCAGGAATACAAGGTACAGTATGAGAGAGTAGTAAGGAAATAGAGACAAATGTACAGTTAGAAATCGCTAAAGAGTAGTCGCAGTCCACAGCTACATACGCCACAAAACACAGTTGTATCAGAAAAGAAGACAATATCGGTAAAAATGTATGCCATGCCTAGCGTTTACCGTGCGGCAACCGCTCGGAGGCAAGCGTAAATCGTATGCAAATGACCACCGGCCGCCCAGTGATCGTAACCGTCCTATCCTAACTAATATTATAAATGCGAAAGTGAGTTTGCTTGTTATGCTTTCAAGCTAAAACGGCAAAACATATTTGGATAAAATTTCGCACCACCTTTTGTGTATGTTCCGCGCCACGGTCGTTCCTATACATTTTGTATGAAGTATGAAACGGGCGGCGCAACGCCTGCGCCATACCGTCGTCGCCACGCCCGCGCCTCGCCACTTGTGTATGTCCCGCGTCTACAAAGCTATAACAATTTAACGTGATCCATATAATATCATATATTTATTTTTAAAAAGACATGAGTTTTCAGCACATTTTTTAAATGTGTTTTCATCGATAGTTTCGTCGATTGTGGACCGATTTACAAAAATCTTTTTTCCCCTTATAAATTTTATATTATTCCTCAGGGTCGTAAAGAGATAATGAAATGCGCGCAACAGAACGTGCGTAAGACCACAGACATCAAATCCAAGCTGGAAGACGTGATCCTGGGGCAGGGCTCCGCCAGGAACGACTTCATCATGAGGAGGAAAGGTCAGTTGGTGATAAATGAATGAAACAGTCTGTTTGCGGATGAATGGCCGTAGATTTTATTGGCATTATCAGAGATACTTACTGCGAGAGGGATTCATGAAAGTGTTGTTATTTTTTTTATGTTTTAAACTCAACTTTATACCTTTCTCATTTATGTGTGTGTCTTTAGTTATTGCAAGTGGTTTTTTACCGCTTTAATTATAGTAAATAAATGAAAGAAGATAATTTATTATGTTGGTACGAGTCCCCTTTAGCACGTCGATTCCTCTCATTTTTTTTTCTATTTTTTTTTGCACTTAGGCTTGCAGATGTTCCTTTGTTTTAAACTTAAAATTATTTTATATTATTCTTGTAGTACATTTGACGGAGCTGCATTTGACCGCGGAATGGTATCGATTAATCCATACCTTAAAAGGTTATTATTTCCCTTTGCTTTTTGGCAGAAAATAGTTGATATTTGATTTATTTTACTTCCTCTCTTCTGCACTTACTAAAAACGTATTTGGGATCCTTCAACTACCCATTTTTATTGAAACACAAATTCGTCAAGATATGATTTTAAAAACGCAAGCTTTTTCTTATTTGGAATTAAAATATTCACTTATTTCATTCACCCTTCGAAGACGGCTGTTGGCTATTTGAGGGCCTTTTATAAATACAGGAATTCGGTATGTAAAGTAAAAATGTTCTACGCTGATTCCAAAACCATTTCAAGCTTTTAGGTTTCATAACCTTATTTTTCTATTTTTGGCGCTTAAAATTATAAGATGGAGTTTATTTTAACATAAACACATAAAACCACTTGACTTTCATTTGACCTCCAAATGACGTCAGACACACACAGGAAGTGACGGACTACTCCATGATAAAAAACTCAAGTCATATAATGTCAACTTTAGGGATGACCATAATTAAAATGCGAAAATTCGGTCTTTGAATCGATTCTAATCAAACATTGAAAATCAATTCACACAAAATATTAAAGTCCAAAGCCTGAATGATCGTTAACCAATATAACGATAGCTTAAACAATAATCATTATAAAATTATTCGAACTATTTTGTAACTGGTACTGAAGGTGTTAGAAACTTGCAAATATAATTCAAAATTTAAAAGATTTCAACAAACTAACCATCCAGATTACTTTCAATTGAGTATCATCTTTATTTCTTTTAAAATAAAGTAGTACATGGATAGAACCATTTGCGACCAATCCCGTCAATCGTCAAACCAAAGATAATAATAAAGGTGATTCACGATCACTGAATTTTTTGGTTGTATCACAAATTTCCATAAAGATAATAATATACTATTAAAGTAAAGTAAGTAAGTAAAAAAGTATTTTTATGTAAAAAAATAACAAACAAACCAAGCAAATTACTCTCAATATAATTGAATAACATCTTTATTGGTTTATCAAAAATATCGTAAATTCCTGGAATATTTTGCGATTAATTCCGTCAAACCAAAGATAATAAAGACATTCGGATACGATCACAATTTATTTGGTTGCCGTAAAGTTAAATATTATAAAACACAGTCGTGGTAACAGTCTGTGTGGGGAATGCTATTTTCAGTAACAGATAAGTTATATTGTTAGGAACGTTATTTGTTATTTTTAAATATCTGTTATTTATATCTGTTACGATAAATATGCCTCCTCTCTACTGTCATGCTTGAAGTTTCTGATGTCAAGCAAAAAACTTCAAATTTAGGATTTTTATTATTGTGTTATACGTGGCAAAGATCTGAATCTATTCAGCCTGCTTTATGACGTCAGCATGAACAAAACTTTTAAAATATATAAAAAAATAACTACAGCTTGGAATAACAAAATATTGAAATTAGTTGCTTAAAATAACTAAATCTATCAATCAAAAATATAAAAAAAATACCTGAAAAAAACTTTACATACCGAATTGCCTGTATTTAAAAACGTTAAATATCTAGTCGCAATCACATCTTAGCGACAATCAATGTCAAAAATATATATATTTTTGACAGATTGAGACAGAGTATAATGCGGGAATTACCCCTCTGATTTTAGATATCTCTGTAACAGTCATTACCTATTGATGAGAGCGTGAAGTCCCCGAATCCTGTCCAAGCATGAGGGTCAATAAACACTGTATTTTGGTCGCCATAACTACAAAATGTAAGATAGGTGGTGGGTCAAGCGTAGGTGCGTGTCGGCGCGAGCGCTGGCGCAAGGACATGTGGCGTGGGGGGGCCCGCGAGGCCGGGGCCCCGCCTGCGCCCGCGCCGCACCTGTCCGGGGCCCTGGCGGCCGAGGTGGCGCTTACCTTGTTACATGCCTTGGAGACTATAGTGCAGGTACGTGGAAAAAAAACGAATACTAATCTTCATTTAACTCTTTTTTAATATAAAGAAAAATTAAATAATAATAAGAAAAATATCTATAATAATGACATGTATTGTTACGAAACACATAGACATGGTGAAATAATACTTAAACAAAATTGTTTATGAAATGAAGGCAATAAGGAAATTGTTGAAAGAAGTGAATATGTATAATGGCCCAAGATCAAAAATCCATATATTTTTTTACGAAATTATATTTGTTTTTGTGTGTCCAGTCATGCTGCAACCTGGAGTGTGGCCAGAGCGTGTGTAGCGCGGCGTTACAAGTGTTGTTGCGAGCGTTACAGCGCAACCAGAGCGTCGTCGTGTTGCAGCACATGTTCGCCACGGTGCGAGCGCTCATCGTCAAGGTAATACAACCTCTTTGAAGGTAACATTGTTTATGGTATTTGTGACGTACTTATCACAAATATCATTTACAATGTTATCTTAAAAAGTACAAAAGTTTTTTTGTTTTGTTAAAGAGAAAAAGGAGAAGTTTCGTTAAGTCCTTTTGAAATGTAAATATGATGAAGAAAAGCACGAATCATTTTAAACAGAATTCTACTTTTTAAACCCTTTTTTTTATTTAGATTTTAAAACAACCTGTATATCTGACTTTTGCTTCAGAATAAGGAGGTTCAAATGCGTCATTTGTATGTCCGTTCTACTTCTGCTGATGTGATTGTTGATCTTTAATGCAATGTGCAGTAGGTACCTACTTCCGATAATTTAACTAAGAAATGTGTGGTAAACCGTGATGTCTGTCCAGCTGGGCTGGTCGTGCTGCGGCGAGGAGTCGGGCATCTGTCGCGTGCTGCTGCGGCACTGCGCCGCCCTGTGCGCGCCCACGCGCGCGCACGCGTCCGCCACGCTGTACGCGCTCATGCGGCAACACTACCAGCTCGGCAATGTGAGTACTACTGCCAGCTTCATTACTAACGGACGCGTGCGCGCCCACGCGCGCGCACGCGTCCGCCACGCTGTACGCGCTCATGCGGCAACACTACCAGCTCGGCAATGTGAGTACTACTGCCAGCTTCATTACTAACGGACGCGTGCGCGCCCACGCGCGCGCACGCGTCCGCCACGCTGTACGCGCTCATGCGGCAACACTACCAGCTCGGCAATGTGAGTACTACTGCCAGCTTCATTACTAACGGACGCGTGCGCGCCCACGCGCGCGCACGCGTCCGCCACGCTGTACGCGCTCATGCGGCAACACTACCAGCTCGGCAATGTGAGTACTACTGCCAGCTTCATTACTAACGGACGCGTGCGCGCCCACGCGCGCGCACGCGTCCGCCACGCTGTACGCGCTCATGCGGCAACACTACCAGCTCGGCAATGTGAGTACTACTGCCAGCTTCATTACTAACGGACGCGTGCGCGCCCACGCGCGCGCACGCGTCCGCCACGCTGTACGCGCTCATGCGGCAACACTACCAGCTCGGCAATGTGAGTACTACTGCCAGCTTCATTACTAACGGACGCGTGCGCGCCCACGCGCGCGCACGCGTCCGCCACGCTGTACGCGCTCATGCGGCAACACTACCAGCTCGGCAATGTGAGTACTACTGCCAGCTTCATTACTAACGGACGCGTGCGCGCCCACGCGCGCGCACGCGTCCGCCACGCTGTACGCGCTCATGCGGCAACACTACCAGCTCGGCAATGTGAGTACTACTGCCAGCTTCATTACTAACGGACGCGTGCGCGCCCACGCGCGCGCACGCGTCCGCCACGCTGTACGCGCTCATGCGGCAACACTACCAGCTCGGCAATGTGAGTACTACTGCCAGCTTCATTACTAACGGACGCGTGCGCGCCTACGCGCGCGCACGCGTCCGCCACGCTGTACGCGCTCATGCGGCAACACTACCAGCTCGGCAATGTGAGTACTACTGCCAGCTTCATTACTAACGGACGCGTGCGCGCCCACGCGCGCGCACGCGTCCGCCACGCTGTACGCGCTCATGCGGCAACACTACCAGCTCGGCAATGTGAGTACTACTGCCAGCTTCATTACTAACGGACGCGTGCGCGCCCACGCGCGCGCACGCGTCCGCCACGCTGTACGCGCTCATGCGGCAACACTACCAGCTCGGCAATGTGAGTACTACTGCCAGCTTCATTACTAACGGACGCGTGCGCGCCCACGCGCGCGCACGCGTCCGCCACGCTGTACGCGCTCATGCGGCAACACTACCAGCTCGGCAATGTGAGTACTACTGCCAGCTTCATTACTAACGGACGCGTGCGCGCCCACGCGCGCGCACGCGTCCGCCACGCTGTACGCGCTCATGCGGCAACACTACCAGCTCGGCAATGTGAGTACTACTGCCAGCTTCATTACTAACGGACGCGTGCGCGCCCACGCGCGCGCACGCGTCCGCCACGCTGTACGCGCTCATGCGGCAACACTACCAGCTCGGCAATGTGAGTACTACTGCCAGCTTCATTACTAACGGACGCGTGCGCGCCCACGCGCGCGCACGCGTCCGCCACGCTGTACGCGCTCATGCGGCAACACTACCAGCTCGGCAATGTGAGTACTACTGCCAGCTTCATTACTAACGGACGCGTGCGCGCCCACGCGCGCGCACGCGTCCGCCACGCTGTACGCGCTCATGCGGCAACACTACCAGCTCGGCAATGTGAGTACTACTGCCAGCTTCATTACTAACGGACGCGTGCGCGCCCACGCGCGCGCACGCGTCCGCCACGCTGTACGCGCTCATGCGGCAACACTACCAGCTCGGCAATGTGAGTACTACTGCCAGCTTCATTACTAACGGACGCGTGCGCGCCCACGCGCGCGCACGCGTCCGCCACGCTGTACGCGCTCATGCGGCAACACTACCAGCTCGGCAATGTGAGTACTACTGCCAGCTTCATTACTAACGGACGCGTGCGCGCCCACGCGCGCGCACGCGTCCGCCACGCTGTACGCGCTCATGCGGCAACACTACCAGCTCGGCAATGTGAGTACTACTGCCAGCTTCATTACTAACGGACGCGTGCGCGCCCACGCGCGCGCACGCGTCCGCCACGCTGTACGCGCTCATGCGGCAACACTACCAGCTCGGCAATGTGAGTACTACTGCCAGCTTCATTACTAACGGACGCGTGCGCGCCCACGCGCGCGCACGCGTCCGCCACGCTGTACGCGCTCATGCGGCAACACTACCAGCTCGGCAATGTGAGTACTACTGCCAGCTTCATTACTAACGGACGCGTGCGCGCCCACGCGCGCGCACGCGTCCGCCACGCTGTACGCGCTCATGCGGCAACACTACCAGCTCGGCAATGTGAGTACTACTGCCAGCTTCATTACTAACGGACGCGTGCGCGCCCACGCGCGCGCACGCGTCCGCCACGCTGTACGCGCTCATGCGGCAACACTACCAGCTCGGCAATGTGAGTACTACTGCCAGCTTCATTACTAACGGACGCGTGCGCGCCCACGCGCGCGCACGCGTCCGCCACGCTGTACGCGCTCATGCGGCAACACTACCAGCTCGGCAATGTGAGTACTACTGCCAGCTTCATTACTAACGGACGCGTGCGCGCCCACGCGCGCGCACGCGTCCGCCACGCTGTACGCGCTCATGCGGCAACACTACCAGCTCGGCAATGTGAGTACTACTGCCAGCTTCATTACTAACGGACGCGTGCGCGCCCACGCGCGCGCACGCGTCCGCCACGCTGTACGCGCTCATGCGGCAACACTACCAGCTCGGCAATGTGAGTACTACTGCCAGCTTCATTACTAACGGACGCGTGCGCGCCCACGCGCGCGCACGCGTCCGCCACGCTGTACGCGCTCATGCGGCAACACTACCAGCTCGGCAATGTGAGTACTACTGCCAGCTTCATTACTAACGGACGCGTGCGCGCCCACGCGCGCGCACGCGTCCGCCACGCTGTACGCGCTCATGCGGCAACACTACCAGCTCGGCAATGTGAGTACTACTGCCAGCTTCATTACTAACGGACGCGTGCGCGCCCACGCGCGCGCACGCGTCCGCCACGCTGTACGCGCTCATGCGGCAACACTACCAGCTCGGCAATGTGAGTACTACTGCCAGCTTCATTACTAACGGACGCGTGCGCGCCCACGCGCGCGCACGCGTCCGCCACGCTGTACGCGCTCATGCGGCAACACTACCAGCTCGGCAATGTGAGTACTACTGCCAGCTTCATTACTAACGGACGCGTGCGCGCCCACGCGCGCGCACGCGTCCGCCACGCTGTACGCGCTCATGCGGCAACACTACCAGCTCGGCAATGTGAGTACTACTGCCAGCTTCATTACTAACGGACGCGTGCGCGCCCACGCGCGCGCACGCGTCCGCCACGCTGTACGCGCTCATGCGGCAACACTACCAGCTCGGCAATGTGAGTACTACTGCCAGCTTCATTACTAACGGACGCGTGCGCGCCCACGCGCGCGCACGCGTCCGCCACGCTGTACGCGCTCATGCGGCAACACTACCAGCTCGGCAATGTGAGTACTACTGCCAGCTTCATTACTAACGGACGCGTGCGCGCCCACGCGCGCGCACGCGTCCGCCACGCTGTACGCGCTCATGCGGCAACACTACCAGCTCGGCAATGTGAGTACTACTGCCAGCTTCATTACTAACGGACGCGTGCGCGCCCACGCGCGCGCACGCGTCCGCCACGCTGTACGCGCTCATGCGGCAACACTACCAGCTCGGCAATGTGAGTACTACTGCCAGCTTCATTACTAACGGACGCGTGCGCGCCCACGCGCGCGCACGCGTCCGCCACGCTGTACGCGCTCATGCGGCAACACTACCAGCTCGGCAATGTGAGTACTACTGCCAGCTTCATTACTAACGGACGCGTGCGCGCCCACGCGCGCGCACGCGTCCGCCACGCTGTACGCGCTCATGCGGCAACACTACCAGCTCGGCAATGTGAGTACTACTGCCAGCTTCATTACTAACGGACGCGTGCGCGCCCACGCGCGCGCACGCGTCCGCCACGCTGTACGCGCTCATGCGGCAACACTACCAGCTCGGCAATGTGAGTACTACTGCCAGCTTCATTACTAACGGACGCGTGCGCGCCCACGCGCGCGCACGCGTCCGCCACGCTGTACGCGCTCATGCGGCAACACTACCAGCTCGGCAATGTGAGTACTACTGCCAGCTTCATTACTAACGGACGCGTGCGCGCCCACGCGCGCGCACGCGTCCGCCACGCTGTACGCGCTCATGCGGCAACACTACCAGCTCGGCAATGTGAGTACTACTGCCAGCTTCATTACTAACGGACGCGTGCGCGCCCACGCGCGCGCACGCGTCCGCCACGCTGTACGCGCTCATGCGGCAACACTACCAGCTCGGCAATGTGAGTACTACTGCCAGCTTCATTACTAACGGACGCGTGCGCGCCCACGCGCGCGCACGCGTCCGCCACGCTGTACGCGCTCATGCGGCAACACTACCAGCTCGGCAATGTGAGTACTACTGCCAGCTTCATTACTAACGGACGCGTGCGCGCCCACGCGCGCGCACGCGTCCGCCACGCTGTACGCGCTCATGCGGCAACACTACCAGCTCGGCAATGTGAGTACTACTGCCAGCTTCATTACTAACGGACGCGTGCGCGCCCACGCGCGCGCACGCGTCCGCCACGCTGTACGCGCTCATGCGGCAACACTACCAGCTCGGCAATGTGAGTACTACTGCCAGCTTCATTACTAACGGACGCGTGCGCGCCCACGCGCGCGCACGCGTCCGCCACGCTGTACGCGCTCATGCGGCAACACTACCAGCTCGGCAATGTGAGTACTACTGCCAGCTTCATTACTAACGGACGCGTGCGCGCCCACGCGCGCGCACGCGTCCGCCACGCTGTACGCGCTCATGCGGCAACACTACCAGCTCGGCAATGTGAGTACTACTGCCAGCTTCATTACTAACGGACGCGTGCGCGCCCACGCGCGCGCACGCGTCCGCCACGCTGTACGCGCTCATGCGGCAACACTACCAGCTCGGCAATGTGAGTACTACTGCCAGCTTCATTACTAACGGACGCGTGCGCGCCCACGCGCGCGCACGCGTCCGCCACGCTGTACGCGCTCATGCGGCAACACTACCAGCTCGGCAATGTGAGTACTACTGCCAGCTTCATTACTAACGGACGCGTGCGCGCCCACGCGCGCGCACGCGTCCGCCACGCTGTACGCGCTCATGCGGCAACACTACCAGCTCGGCAATGTGAGTACTACTGCCAGCTTCATTACTAACGGACGCGTGCGCGCCCACGCGCGCGCACGCGTCCGCCACGCTGTACGCGCTCATGCGGCAACACTACCAGCTCGGCAATGTGAGTACTACTGCCAGCTTCATTACTAACGGACGCGTGCGCGCCCACGCGCGCGCACGCGTCCGCCACGCTGTACGCGCTCATGCGGCAACACTACCAGCTCGGCAATGTGAGTACTACTGCCAGCTTCATTACTAACGGACGCGTGCGCGCCCACGCGCGCGCACGCGTCCGCCACGCTGTACGCGCTCATGCGGCAACACTACCAGCTCGGCAATGTGAGTACTACTGCCAGCTTCATTACTAACGGACGCGTGCGCGCCCACGCGCGCGCACGCGTCCGCCACGCTGTACGCGCTCATGCGGCAACACTACCAGCTCGGCAATGTGAGTACTACTGCCAGCTTCATTACTAACGGACGCGTGCGCGCCCACGCGCGCGCACGCGTCCGCCACGCTGTACGCGCTCATGCGGCAACACTACCAGCTCGGCAATGTGAGTACTACTGCCAGCTTCATTACTAACGGACGCGTGCGCGCCCACGCGCGCGCACGCGTCCGCCACGCTGTACGCGCTCATGCGGCAACACTACCAGCTCGGCAATGTGAGTACTACTGCCAGCTTCATTACTAACGGACGCGTGCGCGCCCACGCGCGCGCACGCGTCCGCCACGCTGTACGCGCTCATGCGGCAACACTACCAGCTCGGCAATGTGAGTACTACTGCCAGCTTCATTACTAACGGACGCGTGCGCGCCCACGCGCGCGCACGCGTCCGCCACGCTGTACGCGCTCATGCGGCAACACTACCAGCTCGGCAATGTGAGTACTACTGCCAGCTTCATTACTAACGGACGCGTGCGCGCCCACGCGCGCGCACGCGTCCGCCACGCTGTACGCGCTCATGCGGCAACACTACCAGCTCGGCAATGTGAGTACTACTGCCAGCTTCATTACTAACGGACGCGTGCGCGCCCACGCGCGCGCACGCGTCCGCCACGCTGTACGCGCTCATGCGGCAACACTACCAGCTCGGCAATGTGAGTACTACTGCCAGCTTCATTACTAACGGACGCGTGCGCGCCCACGCGCGCGCACGCGTCCGCCACGCTGTACGCGCTCATGCGGCAACACTACCAGCTCGGCAATGTGAGTACTACTGCCAGCTTCATTACTAACGGACGCGTGCGCGCCCACGCGCGCGCACGCGTCCGCCACGCTGTACGCGCTCATGCGGCAACACTACCAGCTCGGCAATGTGAGTACTACTGCCAGCTTCATTACTAACGGACGCGTGCGCGCCCACGCGCGCGCACGCGTCCGCCACGCTGTACGCGCTCATGCGGCAACACTACCAGCTCGGCAATGTGAGTACTACTGCCAGCTTCATTACTAACGGACGCGTGCGCGCCCACGCGCGCGCACGCGTCCGCCACGCTGTACGCGCTCATGCGGCAACACTACCAGCTCGGCA
Source organism: Agrochola lota (assembly GCA_947364205.1). Taxonomy (NCBI): domain Eukaryota; kingdom Metazoa; phylum Arthropoda; class Insecta; order Lepidoptera; family Noctuidae; genus Agrochola; species Agrochola lota. Next base: position 2,377,432 of record OX376225.1, on the reverse strand, counting down.
ATGTGAGTACTACTGCCAGCTTCATTACTAACGGACGCGTGCGCGCCCACGCGCGCGCACGCGTCCGCCACGCTGTACGCGCTCATGCGGCAACACTACCAGCTCGGCAATGTGAGTACTACTGCCAGCTTCATTACTAACGGACGCGTGCGCGCCCACGCGCGCGCACGCGTCCGCCACGCTGTACGCGCTCATGCGGCAACACTACCAGCTCGGCAATGTGAGTACTACTGCCAGCTTCATTACTAACGGACGCGTGCGCGCCCACGCGCGCGCACGCGTCCGCCACGCTGTACGCGCTCATGCGGCAACACTACCAGCTCGGCAATGTGAGTACTACTGCCAGCTTCATTACTAACGGACGCGTGCGCGCCCACGCGCGCGCACGCGTCCGCCACGCTGTACGCGCTCATGCGGCAACACTACCAGCTCGGCAATGTGAGTACTACTGCCAGCTTCATTACTAACGGACGCGTGCGCGCCCACGCGCGCGCACGCGTCCACTACTAACCACTACTAACCACTACTTGCCTACATTCGTCATTCTGTGATGTGGTGCGGTGTGGTTGTGGTACGTGTGGGCACTTATTCATGACATCTTTCACTTTCTATCCCCAGAATTTCAGCCGCGTCAAGATGCAGGTGACGATGTCACTGTCCTCGTTAGTGGGCACTTCCACGACCTTCAGCGAGGACTCTCTGCGACGCGCGCTCAAGACCATCCTAGTGTACGCTGAACATGATGCTGATCTTACTGATACTACCTTCCCTGAACAGGTAACTAAAATAAAAAATCTGTGAAAGAAATATGAACAACTCTTACTTTGGGAACAGCTCCAGCCTGTCACATATCATCGCCATGCAGTGAAACGTACAGAAAAAAATATTGTTTTTATTTATTTCTAGTGTAGAAAATTCGTAATGCACATTTAGAACAAACTTGCACAGCTCTAAGATGCTTCAAATGGCTTCTATTGATGATAACGAACGGCACAAAACATCAATGACGGCTATTTACCTGACTGCCCGGAAGGAGGGTAATGTTTTTCGAGAGTATGTATGTATGTCTATTTCTTTGGCACGCTCTGTAGCCTAAACGGCTTGATGGATTTTAACATATATAATATCGTTAGATTTGTCGTAATTGACATAGGCTATAAAATATTCATTCATTGCATTTGCTTATACAAAAAAAGGAGATAAGGGTTTTTTAAAAATAAATTACAAGAATATTGGTATCAAATAAAAGTTAGTAATGAGTCAATTCCAAATACATACTCGTACCTATAAGGTGAATGTTTGAGTTGGGGCAGTAAGGACGGGTAACTTAACCGTTGTCGCTACAAGAAAACGGTCTTAGAAGACTGTCCTTAACTTTTTGAGACATTTTGATCTGCATTCACAGATATTGAAAAAAATAGTTAGTAAGAAAATTGACAGTTTTCAAAAAAACTTTTTGATGCCAATCGATCCTGTTTCTTATAAGGATCAAAACACTTTATCGGACCTACTGAGGTTTGAGTACTAGAAAACTCAAAAATTTCAAAAAACTTTTTTCATACTTAGGAAAAAAGGAAAAAACTTATTTTTTTATGATGGAAAGTCTAGCCGAAAATAAGCAATACAGTCAGCAAGAAAATGGGCAGTTTTCACAAAAACTTCATTTTTATTTAGAAATATCTTTATTTACCATAAAAAAATGAACAAAATTCGATTATCCTAAGCTACATTATCAGTTATAATTGATTGATTTATGAGGCTAGCGGCGAATAAAGGCGAATATCATTCAAAGCATAAGAGAGGTAGTTTTAACTTCAAATTTATCTTTGTGTGGATATGGCATTTAAATTGTATTTACAAAAAAAACACATTTGCTTACATGTCACATAACATAACATCACATCTTGTACATAGTAGTGTAGTAGTTGTTTACATGTTTGGGAACTAAATTGCGAACGCAGTATAGGGCTATCGTGATGTTACTTACCCTGATTAGAGGCGCACAAGGACTTTCTGACTGTCAAAACATAATAATACCAGCCTATTATTGTCCCACTGCAGAGCAAAGGCCTCTTCTCAAACAGAGAAGGCACGAACATTGATCACCAAGCTTGCACAAGACGGGTTGGCGATGACAGACTTATATTAACTGTAAGTCCAGGTTTCCCCACGATGTTTTCCTTCACCGATGTCTGTTATGTCCAAGATAAAATCGGAAAGTACGTATTATGAGATGAAAAAGTCACATTGGTACTTGCCCTAGTTTGAACCCACAACCTCGTGCATGAGAGGCGAAAGCCTTAACCACTAGCCCATCACGAATTTAACACTCCTTTTATGAAAGCTGGAGTCGAGTTCATCCAGCGATATATCTCCGTTTTGATCTATCACGATGTCACCTGCCATGTATGAATTGGATATTTCGCGCTTACGCACTTAAAGTTCACAAGTAAGACTATTGAATCTTAAAAATAAAATACTTATTACCCCTAAAATACCTATAAGTACAGTTCGATTCAAACTTAATGGCGGCTCTGAAGTGCGCTACTCATTGCGCAGTACCGCACCCCTCACCCCCGCTGACACGTGAATTGGTTACTGCGCAGCGACTCGCCTCATATTCCGAAATGCCACTGAAGTTTTTATCGGAGTGTACTTCCTTTTTTTCTGTAAAATGAGGCACGCATTTAACTACCTCTAAACCAGGGACCGAAGAATTTTGGTTACTTCTACGACTAAGGTTACCGCTGTCTTGGTAACCAAGAAGACGAAACATGTTACTCTATTTAGGTTACCGTTTTAATAACGTTTACACTCACACACAGGCGATGCGCGCCCTTTGACTAATGCCGACGGCACGTGTAAGATAGAGGTAACTTTTATTTCGGTAACCGGTTAATACTGGTTGTATTCAATTTAGGGTAACCGAAAAAATACCCGTATTGATCATACCGGTTTCGGTCCCTGCTCTAAGGCTGGTTTCACAGCTGCCCGGGAGACCCGTACGGGCTCCCGGAACGGAGACACACGTGAGGCGTTAGAACATTCTTTCACAGCGACGCAGATTGGTCCGTACGCGACCCGCTCCGGGTAGAGCCCGTACTACGTATCGTACTACTCCCTCGTTTCAGAGCACTGCGAGCGCTACCCGTACGGGTCTCCCGTGTACGGACGGCAGTAAGCGTCTCCCGGACAGCTGTGAAACCAGCCTTAACCATTATACCGCGTTCTGTCCCAATAAAGTAAAATAAATGTATGAAGCCGAGTTGGGTCGTGCATATTCTGATTGTCTTCTTAAATTTCCAGGTTAAAGACCTAGTGTTCAACTTACACATGATCCTGTCAGACACGGTGAAGATGAAGGAGTTCCAAGAGGATCCTGAGATGTTACTGGACCTGATGCACCGCATCGCGCGAGGGTACCAGCACAGCCCCGACCTCAGGCTCACCTGGTTGAATAATATGGCGCAGAAGCACATGGAGGTAAGCAGTTTTTTTAAACCAGTACCTTAAATGCTAGATTTTCGTTTATATTTTTGTTTTTAGTGTTGGATCTTAGAAAAACAAAAGCATCAAGATCCTGACATATCTTAAGGGCACGTCTTCCCTACTATTACCGCGCCCCTCGGTCTACTCCTTGACATGCAATGGCCTCTGTAGCCCCAAAAGGCATGAGGTTCCAGGCGCTAGTGCAAATCTTGGGATTCATTTGATTAATCGAGTGGCATTTCATTCATTCATAAGTATTGAATCTTGATTAAATAGTTTATTTTTGTGGACTATACTTAGCGGTAGTTTTGCGAAAATATCGCCGACTGCCATAGTTGGCCTTTGTATGTAACTCGGGCTCCGGCGGCGTTTTGATCTAACGCTTTTTTAATATGTAATAAATGATAGTTTTAGACATCTTACAAGCATACTATAATAAAACTAATTATGTTATTGCAGCGATCAAACCACACGGAAGCAGGCATGTGCCTGATCCACGGCGCGGCTTTAGTGGCAGAACAGATGTGTGCGGGCGGACGGGGAGCCGCCTTGTTACAGCGAGTCACTCACAACGCGCTCGATGAGAGCTGTGCTGATGCTCTGCATCATCATCTCACGCATCTTGAGCTGCAGGTAAGTTATCAGAATATCTTAGAGCAAAATATACGCCAGTCGGCAAAGTTTTAGCTGAGCTAACTGACCGGAGTGCCCCAGTCGTAAAATTATTGCCCTTATTTTAATACACTCCAATGCATAGCTATAGCATGAATATTTGGTTAACGAAACAATTGCATGATAGATGAAAAACTATAACTGAAATAACCTGGAAACTGAATTCAGCCACTGCCGTGGTGGCACATCTATCGTTGGTTTATGTCACGTATCGTGACTTTCGATATTTATGTCGCACTTGCGCAGCGTATACATTTTCCAGACGCTGGCGTTCAGTTTGAACTTGAGGAAACTAAGGACGCATTCCGAATTAAGCCATAATCGCTCATAGCACTCACATCAATAAACGGCTGAGAGCTGTCGACAATTCGGGGCGCTCGTTAACACGCTCACAGTGCTCGCTCAACGTCAAAACTTATGACATAGCTTATTTATTTGTTTTTAGACCACAAATTTCTTCTTCTTCTTCTTTGCTTAGGTGGCGACAGTAGCCAGAAGCACAATTTCGAAAATGCCATGTTAGTTTATAGTTAAGATGTGACTCAAAACAAAACAGCACAAGTGTAATTTTTGACAGCGCTCACGGTGATATTAATTTAGGTCGTGGTCGGCGTTATCGCAAGATGGCGCATGTCATGACGTCATCTATGACGATTCCCGGAACATCGTCATCGCGCTTACGCTAATTCGGAACGTATGTGAGCACGCTAAAATAGATTACAGCGTAATTCGGAATGCAGCCTAATATTAGTTACCTACTTCGACATTACTTATTAAATTCCATTTGGAATAAGATTAGACATTTAAACAAACCTTTTTTACAGTCCGTTCAACGGATTTAACTTCTATTGACTTGGTGGCATGACAAATGGCAGCTGCAGTAAACAGTTGGTATTGTAACCACTTTTTTTGTTTTATTACCATCCTTATATCCGGTATAGAAGTCTAATCGGTTGAACGGACTTCAAAAAAGGTTTAAATGTCTTATCTTATTTCAAATGGAGTATATACATACAACCTAACTTATAATGTAATGTCATCAGTCTAACTTCTCTACTCACCCCAGGCTCTGCTGGAACACGCGGCCAGTGAGCTGATGACTGCCGGCATGTACGAGACCGTGAACGAGGTGTACAAGGTGCTCATACCCATCGCGGAACAACACAGGGACTACAAGAAACTCGCTAACATACACAGGTATTACTGAAAAACTAACTTCTTATTGTTACGACATTCAAGTCTTTAAAAGTTCAGTATGCTCATTCATTCATTCAATCATTCTTTCTTTCTGACTGTAGTGCGTTCTCACACTCATGATTTTCCAGCGTGTTTCAAGCGAGGTGATTTGTGAACGTGCTAGCCGCGACTACCCGACGTGTTGTCCGCGTTTTCACAATATTGTACACTCTCTTGTCTCGCTCTCTCTTGTATCTCACGTCAATCGCTCTCGTTACGCAAACGCGACGAACACGTTGCGCACACGTGGCGTGCTCGCTACGCGCACGCAGTAAGCGCGTTGCACGATCTCCTTGCTGATAACTCGCTCGAAAACCAGCAGTGTGATAAGGCCCTATATAGAAATAGTTTAGTCAGATGAACTATCTCTCTTATTCTATGTTTTAGTTTCATATCTATAAAAAAAACTGATCTCCGATTTCTAATCTAAAACTTGACAGTATTTTTACTTATCAAAGACTTTCTGAAGCTTTCAGAAACCAATATAATGATTTTGAATCGTTTTGCCACTTATTGACCCTACAGGCCTTATTGCACAATAAATCACTAAATATGACTAGCGCTATAGAAATTTAAACAAATTACAAATAAATTACAAATTCAATATTCTTTCTCTCCCCAGCAAACTGAACGAAGCCTTCACCCGTATAGAGCAGCTGCACGGCAAGCGCGTGTTCGGCACGTACTTCCGCGTGTCGTTCTACGGCGCGCGCTTCGGCGACCTGGACAGCGAGGAGTTCGTGTACAAGGAGCATGCGCTCACCAAGCTGCCCGAGATCTTCAGCAGGCTCGAGGTCCGTGCGCGACAACTATAGAACAACAAATACTGCTTCGGGCAATGAAAGTCTATCTCAAAATGCGTTCTAAATTGCACTATTGCGCTACAGTGTAGGGGGCGTGTAGTACTCTCAACCAGTCGTAGGCCGGAGAAATTAGGTTTGAACCCTGCACTAAATCCTAACAGCGATTTTTTTCTTGAATCTTGTTTTTGAACTTAGCTTTTCAAATTATATAAAAACATTAAACATTTTCCAGGACCGTATCAAGGTAAAAAAAAAACGCATTTTTGTGAATAAAATTTTTAACAGGAAAATTTTGGTTATATTATGTAAAAAATTCGTAAAACTAATATATTATTTCAGAATTAAACATTTACCTCAACAGAAATTTAAATAAAAATAAAATTACGATTTGTTTTTTATCATACTTCAAGCAAAAATATTAACAGCAGTTTTTTTGCATTAAATGACTTAATTAAATATTTTTATACGCTATTCAACAAAATTAAACATATTGTACTCGCGCAAGATATTAATAAAATATTTTTTGCAATATCGGTTCAGGCAAAATTTTATTTATATGGAAATTTCCGTGGACGAAATTGTTAAATTCTTTGACTTACTTGTGATATCTAATCTTTTCGACAAACACTCCAAACATATCTGTTAATATTTTTTTCTACCACGTAAAATTGAAATTAGATGTTTTCTTAAAAAAAAACGTACTTGCGGGGATGCTCTTTTTGCGGTATAATTTAACATGCTCCCTTGACCATACCCTACACGTTAAATGAAAAAAATCGCTGTTTTAAATGAATGCAAAGTTATCCTAAAATTTGGCGTAACTTCCCCGGGCTATCAGGATTGTTTCGATTGTAATTCTAATCAGATGATACGATCCAAACCGAACGCGTTCAATAGTGAACTGAAGTGCTGTATCTCGGCTTCTTTTAGACCTACAGATCTACTACGGCTGCGCTCAAATCGTACCAAATTTTGTATACTTTCATAATGTAATTTTGACTTTTTCCATAGGATGCATCTTTTAGAAGTTATAAGCAAAAAACTGAAAGAAGTCTGAAAATTTCGAGGCTTTTTGAGCACCACGCAGTTAGCAAAAGTCTTTCGAAGCTGCAAACAACATTCCAAAAATCAGTACAGTGCAATATTTTGCGACCTACGATGAGTTAAATGACTGGACTATTAGCCTTTTTTTGTCCGGGAATTTATCAAATTAATTCTCCCGCTCTGAGCGGAGCGGGAGGGCGTGTCAGCCTCTTACTGACTAAAACCCACCCGTGTTCCTTCAGTTGCCTGTACGTTACCATGGGCCACGGTATCCCTTTCAGACTTTCTCTCGTGTACTATTAGCCTACAGCTTTGAATTCTGGGTTTTAAGACTTTTTCTTATTAACGTTTTGTTAGTGCGTTGAATTTGTGCATAACAATTTTCTTTAGATTATTATATAAATAGATTATTTCGTTTTGTATGACAGCGAAAATGGAAAAATATCTCTAAAATTACATTAGATTCTGTGTTAACATTATTTCTGTCTTTTTATTTGCTTAGCGAGTAGCTTCCGCCAGCGGCTTCGCCCGCGCGATATCTTTATAAATTATAGCCTATGTTTATGTTACTCAGTGATAATATAGCATATTAACGGTAAAATATATTTTTAAATCGGTCCAGATGCTTTTGAATTTATTCATTACATTAAAAAATACAAATATTTTCTCTTTATAATATTAGTGTAGATTTAAAACATTGTTACGTCACTTCCAGGCCTTCTACGGCGCCCGCTTCGGCGTAGAGAACGTGGTGATAATAAAGGACTCCAACATAGTTGACGTCACAACGCTAGACGCCGACAAGGCGTACATACAGATCACATACGTGGAGCCCTACTTCGAGCCGCACGAGCTACGCAAGCGAGCCACGCACTACGAGAAGAACTACAATATCAGTGAGTTATTACTATCAACTTATAATAAACTAGCACGTGAAGTACAAGGCGTACATACAAAGCACATACGTGGAACGCTACTTCGAATCACACGAACTACGCAAAAGAGCCACGCACTACGAAAAGAACTACATCGGTGAGTTATATCTAAAGTTAGTTTTTTCATCCCAGAGAGTAATTTGACAGCAAATGTCAAACTCCAAATTGAAAAAACAAACAATTGCTTGAACAAACGTAAACAAACGTAACCTTTTTTTGATGTATAAAAACTAAAGAGACTACGAGTATTTTTAAGCCGACATAGCAAGGCTTCCACCCTATTTCTGCCCAGTGGTGTATACTAATAGCATCCTTCTTATAATTATTTTGGTGCGTAAGAATGTGTGGCGCGGGGCAGCGTTGACGAATGAGCGGCCTGCACTCGCCGCGCACATTGTGAGGCGCGGAACAGCGGTCCTGGTCGAAATATAACGTGTTGGTCCGACAAGGCTAATATTTACGAATCAGCTTCGTGTGAATAAAACATTGAGTACACTGCCACAAGGATGCTTTTAACGCGCGGATGACGTTGACTATAGGTTTCGTGCTAAGAACATAATAGTATTTTGGAACCTACTATTATAAAATATAATGGGAAATTATAAGTGCAACAACAAAAGTTTTCTTTGGCACCTGCAACCTAACGTCTTTTTTTATATGTAGGCTACGAGTTAATAGAACAGCTTCAATTATATTCATTCATCATCTTTACTATTCCAACAGAATATAAAAAAACCAGCGTCAATTTACGAACGTAAATTAATATGACTCAGAGCTACCGATAAATATATTTACTTCTGACTTGATAACTCAGCGACTAATGTTGTAAGTGAGCTACTTTATATATTTTAGAGATTCAACGTCTGTCTGTTAATAAAATCAAATTCCAGCCTCAAAATTAGCAATCAAAGTTTTTTATTCAACAAGTAAATTAATAAATCATATTCGTTTTTCGTGAAAATTAGCAACACAAGCGCGGGACTACCTGATGCTCGTTGAGAATGAGAGGGGCGCGACCGCGTATTTCCAATCTATAACAAGGCCAGAACGCAGCCATAGGAAACTGCTCGCGTATACATTGTAAAGCTATTTTTAAATCTGTGATTACAATGTAATCACGAATTTTGCGTACTGCTCGTGTTTAGTTTGTAACGTGGACGCGCGCGCCCTGGTTCCAAACTATACTACCTCACTTACGCTTGACATGAGTTTTAAACATAAATAGTAAAAAAAAAAAAGTGATCTGGGTGAAATGGAACAGATAATGGAATATGAAATGGGTTAGGTTAGGTTAGGTTAGAACTGTGTCAACCGCGCGTGAGCCGAGCGAGCGTACCGAGCGGTGCCGCGGCAGCGGCCGGCGAGGGCTACTTCCGAGTTGCTCGCAGCCAGGCAGGCTAATTAGCGCAAGGTGCATTACGTCGCATTTGTTTTTGATGACAATATTTTTTGTATGTTCAATTGGGTAGGTATAATAGTCAAGTCATCAATTACTTATGGTAACATTATAAATAGATAGGTGAATACATGAAATTAGAGCTTTCATTGACCATTATTTGATGACAATAATAAGGTAATTTTATGTTCAAATATAGTAGATTCACTCATCAATTACTTATGTTAACGTATAAAAATAAAGGTAATAAGAAATTAGAGTTCGTTGATATTATTTTATAGATGCAGTTGATACACTTATTAGAAGCTGGCAATGCGTAGACATATCACAAATTTAGTTGCTTAAGAATTATCACCATGCTGCGTCATAATAACAGTAGGTTGTTTTACAATATATGGTCGCTTGAAAACAATTTATTAGACGCTAAAAGTTCGTCGCTGACCTATTAATTCATTAGACAACTAAATATATTTGAAGACGAGACTTACATTTTAAAGAAGCTGCCTTAATTAGCACCCAAATATAATATGTCATGTACCGCTCGAGCCCCGAGCGTCGCCTATTGGCGACGCAAACTCTTAAAAAAACAAGATGGCAGTGTTAGTTCCGATTTTTCCTACGCGCCGAAAGAATCTTGTAGCGCTATATTTACATTAGTAAATATAGTACATTAGTAAATATAGCGCTACAAGATTCTTTCGGCGCGTAGCCGAAACACTAAAACTTTATGAATGGTTGAAACATAATATTTGTTCCGCAGAGCGCTTCATGTACGCGACGCCCTTCACAGTGGGCGGGCGCGCGCACGGCGACATCGCCGACCAGTGCAAGCGGAAGACCATCCTCACCACCGCGCACCACTTCCCCTACGTCAAGACTAGGATACAGGTAGCTTTACTATTTATTTTCCCACACAGAAAAACGAAAGAAAGAAAATATTTGCACTAAACATGAAGCACAAAGAAAACACACAAACACAAAAAAAGACAAGAGATTAGGGTAAATACCGATAAAATTATCTGACACATGATTTCTCACAAATTTGAAGAGCTCGTGGCTAAGTAATAACAGCCACCCGGGTCGATCCATCAGGTTAAGCTACACTTGCCACAGTTGGTCCGTGGATGGGTGAGCATCTTTACATACCGAGACTCCTCCATATCTCGAAAAGCACCTTCAGCCGTTGATCCCGGCTGTCATTCCTGGATCTTTGACAGTCGTTACAGGTCGTCAGAAGCCCGAAAGTCTGACAACCAGTCTTACCAAGGGGTATTGTGTTACCCAGTTACTGGGTTGTGGAGGCAGACAGGCAGTCGCTCCATGTAAAATATTGGTACTCCGCTGCCTCCGGTTAGACTGGAAGCCGACCTCAACAAAAGTTGGGTAAGGCTAGGCAGACTGATTAATTTCTCGCAAATTCTATAACATTAATTTATTTATCCGGTGTATAGTGCCTTTCTGAGGTGGTTGATCCGTGTACTATCAGACATCCATAAACAATACGGTATCAGAAAATTATGAATAAAACTGATTTAACTTATTTCTCTTAATATTCTAGGTTGTCCAGCGCACACAAATAATTTTGACCCCCATTGAAGTCGCCATTGAGGATATACAGAAGAAGGTAATATTATGACGTTTTTTTTAGCTCTAGTAAGTTAACCTTTAGTAACAGATTGGATTTAGACGAATCATGTTGTAATTGCATGTTTTCAACCATTTTATAAATACTTCAAGCAAGTACCAATGAAACTTTTTCAAAGAATATTATATTCATATCTATACACCGTAAGGTCTATTTCTGCTTGCAGCGGTCGAGCGCGATAGAAATCAGATCAACTTTTAAAAAAACTTTCCCATCTTTGTTTTATTCCTAGTGGTCGAAAAAGGGTCAGACATCTGTGATCATTGTAACAGAACACGAACAACAAAAAACAAAACGACAAAATATTACTATGTATTTTTGTTCCTTTGTTCGACGCAAAATGGTCATCGTGTTCACGGGATTTTGTTTTCAAACTACTTAGATATGAGTTTCTTTGACAAAACTCAAACTCAAAGCATTTATTTCAAATAAACCAATTACAGGCACTTTTGAATTGTCAAGGGGTCGGTCAGTCAGAAAGATGTAGTTGCCCATTCCAAAGCGTAGTAGGTTCCTATGGAGAAGAACGGGCAAGAAACTCCACGGACACTCTTTTCAATCAATGTCAATCAATGATAGTACTTTCTTAGTTTACCTTGGACATCACTGACACCGGTGAAGGAAATATCGTGAAGAAACCTGGACTTGTAGTTATTATAAGTCTAATATCGCCAACCCGTCTTCAGCCAGCGTTATGATCAATGCTCGTGCCTTTTCTGTATGAGAAGTGACTGGGACAGTAACAAGTTGGTATCATTATTATAAATACTTATTGTTTCATCAGATCAACGAGTTAGCGGCCGCAACAAGTCAGGAGCCGGCAGATCCTAAGATGCTGCAGATGGTAGTGCAAGGCTGCATCGGTACCACTGTGAACCAGGGACCTCTCGAATTGGCACAGGTACGAACGGACACAAAAAAAAATAAAAAAAACTGTTTTACTTTTTTGTTGTAGTACCTGCTCCACAAAAATTCGTTGCTATGTAAATATTAGTGACAGGAAACGAACATACACTGTGGAAAAAATACGTATTTATTGATGCTAACTCAAAAACTACCCAAACAAAGTATATAAAATTTATATGGCACTACTTCGCCAACTTCCTCTACCAAAAGAGAAAAATTATAACGTAATTAGGCCCAGTAATCACAGAGAAATCGGTGTACAAAACCTCATCTTTTTTTTAAGTCTGTTAAAAACTGTTGTGGACTTTGAACAGTTTATAAATGTGTAGGAAAATACCGTGTAATGATAGATGACGATCTTAATATTATGAGAACTTAGGTTATAATTACAAAATTTAATGAGCCCCGACCCACACGGTATATAAATATTCGCTATGTGCGTTACAGGTATTTTTGGCTCCGGTAGCCGAGGGCACGCAGCCGCCCACACGACTCACCAACAAACTACGCCTCGCCTTCAAAGATTTCTCCAAGAAGTAAGTTGATCATAGATATTTTACCACGAAAACGTATGCAAAAGGTTCAATGGAATAGCAAAACAATCAATGTGGCGCCATCCACAGCTATTTATATACAAGCATTTTGGTAAGATTCTTAAATCGCAGAATTTTCGCAATTTTGTCTGCACCTCTCAGATTGCATCTTATGTTTAATTAACTCGCAGGTGTCACGACGCTCTTCGGAAGAACAAGAACCTGATCGGCAGCGACCAGCGCGAGTACCAGCGCGAGCTCGAGCGCAACTTCCAGCGCTTCACGGAGAGACTCGCGCCGCTCATACAGGCCACGCCCGGACATGTCGCGCAGCTCAGGTAACATTATCATATTATCTATAATCTTCTCATATATACAAGGTTTCATTGTTCAGCAAAAGGAACTCTGTCATGTGGTAAATTATATTCCCCGGTTAGTTTTCATCCCCACTTTTTGGAAAGATCTGCTCACTGAGTTAAAATAACAAAAACTTGTCCAACATAATTGCATCTCTTGTCAGTAATGGTGTAGAGGTAATTTTTTTTCAAGCCAGTATTTGTAGTAAAAAACTTCAGACATCTTTGAAAATTCACCTTCTTTAAAATAAATTTCAACGCCATGTTTATTTTCTTAAGTCAGCTCACAGTTCCTTTCAGCATTTTCCTCTAAGACTAGATTTCAAAAAAAAAACATACTGAATGTCATACCATCTCGCTATCGCTTTTTATGGCTGCTACTGCTATGAGCGTTGACTTATCCTATAACAGCCAAGTTGAAATGCTGTTTAATTTTACTCGTTACAGCAACGGACTGAGCAAGCACGACTACAAGTACCAAGCTTGAAGCGACCAAGCTCAAAACGAAGCGAAACAGTATATTACCACCGTCGAAGTACCTAGTAATTATGTTATCACTATAATTTTACATACTTGTAATTATATCTCATTATTTAACTCTTATTTGTATTGGTAGTGTAACATAAGGGACGTATCGCAATATTACTGATCACAACCATTTAACAGGCCGTGTTGAAAATTACACATTTTCGTTTACCGTATTTGCCTTGCTCCCGACAGGAATACCTAGCTGTTGAAAGAATAGCGGTTGTCTATGTGATTTGTACGATTAAATTAAACGATAAAAAAATTGGGTGTTTCGGCCCGGAAGTGTATCGAATCGAATGGTTGTCAATAGCTATGCTGTACTTATTTGTGTGTTCCTGTGGACCAATCCGTATAGGTTGTAAAACACGCACGTCAATACCTACTCATACGAAGGAAACAAAACCTCTTCGTATCGATCAGTCGACGCCATAGAGTAACAAAACATCCAACGGTATAGAGTAATAAAGACAAAATAGCTCAGTGGCGGCGCGGTGCGTGGTTTTACGGACGAGTATTCACATTTCACAGACGGTTTTAAACATAAGAAATCGCGTATTGATTACAGCAATGCGCATACGCAGCATAGCCGGTCAGCATTCTCGATGAAATACGAATACCAGTGCGATATTACCCTTATAAAGTATATTAAGATGTTTAAGTATATTTACTTAGTTTTATTAAAGACTTGAAGATATTAATGACTTTGAATTGCATCGAGCGATCAAAAATAGTAGAAAAACAAGTAAAAAGAATTTTTGTTATCAAAATGTAACGCACAAGTAGCAAGATGTCTTTATTGCTACATGTTTAACTTAAGTTTATAATGGCGGTGTTTTCCTGCTGGTAAACAGTTTTCTTTGGTTGTCATTGACTGAGGCGTTATTATCTAAACAAAGTGCTCTAGTCAGTACTTTTATCTATGGGCTCAACGAATGCTAAATGTTGGGATCAAAGATTGTGAAATACTTTGGTTGAAAGCTTCGATCAAGAATATTGATCGGACGTTGAAAATGTATACGTACCTTCTGTGATCATGAAGCCGTAGGCAGCGTCCTAACCAAGTGATAGTCGCGCGAATACGCGATCGTCGCGTTCATATGTCAATGTCACTTTTTGTTCGATGAACCGGAAGGCGTAGTCCCGTTGACAGAGGGCGTCTTCCACTTTTCCAAACAAAAAGTGACATGAACGCGAGGGTAATACATTATGTTGGAACACAAAATGTCGAAAACTGGTGTCCTCCACTACACAATCCTCACATTTGAAAACTTCATGAACATAAATTTTGACAATGCAAAAAAAATTACAAGAAATAGTCATAAATGATTCCGAAGTTATAGCTATAAATTGGTGAGGATTGTGGGGTGAACTTCTCCATCCTCACCTCTAGCACAAGCAAACGACTGGGAGTACCGACTTGGTTTCAATTCCAAAAAATTGTCAAGAAATAGTCGTAACGCTATACCTAATCTCGAAAAGGTGTCTTGGTGAGGATTACGTGGTGAGCCTTTCTCGCCACAATCATCACCTTATTACCGCGGAACGCTTACGTTTTTGGATTTGGTCTCAAGAAATATGTAGTCATCTCCAACCATGATAATTTCGACTTGGTTTGTAGAAGTATGTTAAACTTCCATCTACATACATTTCATGACTATTTCTTGACAATTGTTTGGCGTTTTCAAAATTGACTTTCATGAAGTTTTCAAAGGCGAGAATTGTGTGGTGAAGGACACGAAAACTGTGGTATTGGAACAAAAGCGCCGAATAATAACAATTAAGAGCTACTATGATAGCTAAGTAATTCGTATACAGCCCTAGCGCTATTCTCTTCCACTTTAAACGCGGAGAAAACACAAAAAAAATGTCGCTAATTAGTCGAAATTTGTCGTCAAATATCAGAATTTGTCCGTAACTGGTTCAAAAGTTATAAGGGTTTATAGGTGGCCGATCTGAGGAGCATCTCCCCAGCTTGGCCCAATTTAATTTCAAAAGCTAGCGAAGATCTGTTTTGTCCCAAATGTTGTCGCTAATTTTCGCCAAATCACAGATTTAGTCGGGTCTTACTTAAGAAGATTATATAATGAGTTCAATGTTTAAGGTATCCACCAGACAGTGACCGACAAATTCTGATAATAGGCGACAAATTTCGACTAATTAGCGACAATTTTTTTGTGTTATCAAAATTCAAATCCCTGAAGGTGGCCATGCCAGTGTCAGTCACACCAATAAAGTTTCACCGTCTCAACAGCTTCGGGTGAAAATACGGATAAAACGAATTTTCCCAGATATGAGACCTAGCTAGATCGATTTTTCGCCCCCGTAAACCCCTATTCCAGGTTTCATCGAAATCGTTAGAGCCGCTTTTGTGAATGTGATTACAAATACTTCTCGTTTAATAGAAATGAGATAATTTCGTGTAATGAGATATTTTCCTATTACATTAATGAATGACTTAACCCTTAATCAGGCATCGCAAATGGGATAGTTCTAAGAGTGAGCAGACTTTCGTATATTGTTTTTAGTAGTTCCAGAAGTCGTTAACTTTTTTTTTTTTTTTTTTATCTTTTGGGTTTTTTTGGAAATTTATGTGGGAGCTATTCTACCATTGCCCAAGTAGAGCAAAGTTATTTTAATGGGATTGAAATTTTCAAATATTTACCAAGTGTCTTATTTTCTTCTATAAAGTCTGTAAAGATGTTATAAGTGGTGGCAAATTATTATAGAAATAAATAAATTATTTTATTGACAAATATAGGTATTTAATTATTTATTGTATGGAACAACTCCCAACATGGCACAAAGCAGAGTGGTACTTGACATATCTTGCATTCGAAGTATGTTCTAACTTCTTTTTGTCTCGTACTGCAAAAACGGCATCTTCTATATGAGTCCTTTTTACCGTGATGCTGACCAGGCCTTGAGAGCCGAATCTCGTCAGGTATTCCAAAAACTCCACCCTTTTTTTTATGAAATTGCCTGGCTTATGTTTTCTTTATGAATATCTGAAAAGGTAAAATATTTCAATATGTAAAATGTTGCAATGTGTAGGAAGTAAATGTAAACATTATTTCAGGTTGAAAATTCTTGAAAAGTGACAAAAACAACATTTATTATGAATACCACTAACAAAAACGGAATCAATGACCGGACCATGGCCGTATGTCTCCCACATACTTCCAAGAGCCAAAGACACTCTTGATTGTAACATTATTCATTATAATTTGTATGCATTATAAAGTCACATTCCTAATTCATAATATATTAAAAAATACCACGACTCACCTGTTCTTATTTTCTAAATAAAGAACTTTTTATTGCACAGCACTTCAAAAACTCACGACAAAGACCGTTACCGAAAAATTATTGTTTATGTGTCAGTTTGACATAAGACTTTTGACACTTTACTTTTTTTTCTTCGTTCAAAAATGTATCTAAGAGTATAATCTATGACAAATTGTGGAGAAATAGCAGCCACGGTTTGTTTAGGAAAAGTTAAAGTTATGTGGGAGCTATACTCCCACGGCTTTATTAAGGGTTAAGAGAGAATGCAAGTCATTTGTCACTTCAATTTTATTGTATGCCACAGGCAAGAAACTTGAATAGTGAGCAGGGCCGGATTTAACGCAGGGCAACAGGGGCCATTGCCCCGGGCCTCCACAATTTGTTTTTTTTTATTTTTATAAAAGAGCAGTTTAGTTGGTCCAATACGCTAAATTTACCGTTTTGTATAAAAACGATTATCAAAAAGATCAATATAAGGAAATCTTCTATTAGGAAATACTCGAAAATTCGGAGCTACATTTCTAAATGTTGAAATTACGTTGAGCATGTACTTGGTATTGATTGCGTCGAACTGCACTTGAGAATGCTCATTTTCGAAGATGAAATTATAAAAAATAGACTTCGGACTACAATGACACAGAACCGCCTATGAAAGTTATCCCTACTTAGTATTGAAAGTGATTTACTCCGAGAACTGAATTCCACCGAAATTATGAATGACTTTTCGACGAAGAAAGCTCGCAAAATTCCATTCGCCTAACATTTTTTTTTTCTTTTGTATATTTTTAGTGCTTACCTATTATGTATAAATGATTGAAAACTGTTTTTTTTTTCGTCTGGTCCATAACAAAATTCGGTGCCTCCACTTCTTGGTTACCCCAGGGCCTCCACACCTTTAAATCCGGTCCTGATAGTGGGTAAACTGCCTAACCGGCTAACGTTGTATGTGAATGCTGAAAAGAACCATCATTGTAATTTGCGCAATGAAACACTATTTTGTGCAGATTTTTTGTTGAATTGAACGAAATTGAGACAAGAGCTTAAAATTCTATGATTTTATTTACTTTTTCAGTATTTCAAATGAAAACTAGCATTTAAATTAATTCTGATTGATCTAAATGTGTAATTTATGTGTCTGTATTAATTCCAAATATTGTACGTACTACACAAAATAGAGTATTGTAGCAGATAAGTGTAATTTCTATTTATCTGTGATTTGAGAAAAACTATTGAAATTATAACATGACGGTAATATGCATATTTTATAGTAACTACCACTCGTTCTTCTTTCTTATTCATGTGGTTAGCGACTAACCTGGTGTCGAGTTTTTATGCCACCGATGGGCCGTTGAGGCTCAGAATGTCAACTTCCCAAAATGTCCCCTGGTACCAAAATGTCAACTTCCCATAATTTCCCTTTCCCAAAATGTCCCTTTCCCAAAATGTCTCTTTCACAAAATGTCCCTTTCCCAAAATGTCCCTTTCCCAAAATGCCGCTTTCCCAAAATGTCCCCCATTCTTAGAATTAAGCGTTATAATCCAACTAAAAAATAAAAAACAATATAATAATCAAATTTTTTATTTTAATTACTTTGTATCAACTCTTTCGTCATTTTTTTATTAGAAAAGGAATTTGAAATGAAATATAGTTATATATTATCAACATATTATAAAAATAACTTTAATTAGAACTAATACGTTCAAGTACACAGTAATTCAATAGGATTTCAATAGTCAGATACAGACTGATAATTAAGCGTTAAACTATTATCAAATTTAGAAAGAAATTCAATTAAATAAAGCAAGTCTCAAAAATAACAATTTCTTTAAAAATTGTTGAATTGTGAGATGATTTCCTTGTAATTGTTTTAAATATCTTGCATATTTTCTATCGAACTCAATATCTCTGAGCCTTCTTCTGCGGTTGGTCTGCTTAAATAGTGAATCCTGTATACGGCCATCCCAGTATTTGCTTTCTTTTTCTATCTTATATAAAAAATAATACAAATTTGGATTCTTTGGTATAAGGCTATTTACACGTCCTTCTAGAGCATTGGTGGTTCTATGGCGTTGGCCAGCGCAGCTTAATATTAACGGTGATTTTCTGGGATACCAGGTAGACTCGAAATAACTGCGAAAACGCCTCATCTCTGATAATTCCATGCGCCTGGTATATGATTTGCCGGCACCAAAGGAAGAATGGCACTCATTCTAGTCACGTTACGACCAGCTCTTGATTTATGCAATTTTGTTTTTTTTGAATATTTCCAAATCGCTGCATTGAAGTGACGGTAACAACCAGTCACTCTAGCCTGCGGAAAAACCGCCGAAACTGCGTTCATGATGGCAATTTCATAATCCGATTTGAAAGTTTTAATTTGGATCTGTAAATTCTCTTTTATGAGACTAAATAGGCGCATATATGTTTGTTCCGTTTTGTTTGGTAAGAGGGCGTATATAACCGGTACTATTTTTGTAGTATTTTCATCCGATGCTAAATCTATGTGCAATACAAACATTTGATAAAAAGGTTTTGGAGCTGATTTAAACGTCCCATCGGCATAGTATGAACCTGGCGTTCTCATTATTTTTTTAGCGATAGTGCTGGCAAAAATTATATTTTTTTCCGTACTGCCATCTTCACATACTAAAAACTTTTTTGCTAAACTTTGTGGTATTTGAACTGTTTCAGTATTATTATGTACTAGCAAGTCTGTATTCAAATATTTTTTTCACGCTCGGTAAAGAGAGCTTTTTAAGGAACGAAATGTTGGTATCAAGTCTCGATCATCACGATTCTCATTGCTTAGGTCTGCCAAAGTAGATTCGCAAATTTTTTGAATCGGCCCTAAATTATCACACACTTCCTTCTTCAACCTGATTTTTTCTTTTTTAATATTGATGGCAACAATATTAAGCTCACAAGTATGCGTCGATTCTCTTAAAACAATTTTCCTGCTTTTATCTAATGTCAATGATGCATTACATACGGTTCTATTAATACATCGCCATAACGTACTGTCTTTGTTAGTTTTGTTTTTGTTGTACTGAAATCCCTTCCATATTAGTGTTTGATTTCCTTTTTGGTTACATATAAAGTCTAATTCCTCACTCATTTTCAAGTTATTAATAAAAACACGTCACAAACAACAAAATTAAACTGTCTCACGTAAGTATACACAATACCATTGAATAGAATAAAATGTCAATAAAATACATATTTTTTCAAAAGTACCCACTTTTGTGAGATAAATATTTTTCTTGATAGTTTCGTTTAGTTTATGCAACATGTTTCAAAGAAAATGATTTTTAGAGGCTTTCTTTATTTATTTAAATTTCTTTTTGACTTGATAATATAAAATTTAATTACATAATATGTCGGAGGAAATGGTCAAGAACGAATAGATAATAATCTAGTTCAATTTATTTAGTTAAGTTAATGTCAATTAGTTCAATTAATTTCTGGACGAACAAGATCGTCTAAATATGACCAACATAATACATTCTAACAGTTATGATGTTGGTAGTTACATTTCTTTACATCCAATCACAAGCGAGGACGATTATAATTATTGTTTTTTTATTTTTTAGTTGGGTTATAACCAGTGATCGGAGTAGGTAGATTGATTTTTAGTACTTGTATCATAAATGCACACAGAAAGAATAACATGGATAAGCCATTTTTCCGGAAAGTAATTCCGGTATTTCCGGATTCAATTAAATATTGTTAATGTTGGTAGTGATATTATTACTAGTGGTATTATTATTAGTGGTAGTCGTTGGGTTTTGTCAAATCGTGACAAAAAAAAAAATAGGAAGAATAATAAAGAATAAAATTGCTCATTTTATTACAATTCCTACCTTTTTTTTGAGGATGGCAAATCATCAAATGACTCCTTCCACTCTGGCAGAATACAATTCCTACATAAGTTCCGGTTTTTTTTTAATAATCCACCAATTCCGGAGGAATGTCCATAGTAATATATACGTTTCGGATCAATGACCCCAGTTCAATCTACCTACTCCGATCACTGGTTATAACGCTTAATTCTAAGAATGGGGGACATTTTGGGAAAGCGGCATTTTGGGAAAGGGACATTTTGGGAAAGGGACATTTTGGGAAAGAGACATTTTGGGAAAGGGACATTTTGGGAAAGGGACATTATGGGAAGTTGACATTTTGGTACCAGGGGACATTTTGGGAAGTTGACATTCTGAGCCTCAACGCGATGGGCCTCTGACTTGACTTCACATGCTGTCGAGGAAATATCTCTCAGGCATGCCGGTTTCCTCACGTTTTCTTTCACCGTTTTTGAAGCAAGTGACGTGTTACTGACATATTTCATGGCATGGCCTCCATCAGGGATATTAATTTTGATAACAAAAAAATTCAAAAAGTCGCATATTTTCGCCAAGTCACAGATTTAGTCGGGTCTAGTCGGAACATTAAAATACCTGGTGGTAGCCATGCTAGTGTAAGTCACATGCAAGTGACTGAACGGTTAGTAAATACTGAATAGCAGTTAGACAAGATTCCATCGCTAAGGAATAATATGACCGACCAGAATGATTGTAAGGTACCAAAGATTTGCACTTTCTAGAAAGGTTGGTTCAATTTCAATAGTTTTTCTTTCAACATTATCTAGAAGACTACGAAACCTATATTTATGAATCAATAAAACTAATATTTACTATATTTTAATGTGTTTTATTTCTATCCAGTTATATATCTAATATTTAAGTCCATGTTACGCTACAGTTTCGAAACGTATGCACCTTAGGGTGCAACCAGAAACGCTGTCTATTGAAAGCATTCTGGACGCGATAAAAAAGCTAGTATGTCATAAGGTTCAAAATGTCGTCGATTGACCGCGGCTTAGTTGCACCCTAAAACAAATTTACATCGACAAGATTCGGTAGACCAGTTAGTTATACAAATACATGTTCGTCTTATGACAATAAGTTGCATGTTATGAACTAAATCACATTGCCACTGTAGGTGCTTAGTCAATACTTAGTATTAAATACACCGCCCACACGATACTTAGTATTAAATACACCAGCCCACACGTAAGAAGATTGTTTGAAGCAAAATAAGAAATGTGCGTTAGGATTGAGGGCCATATCCGTGAATCGAAAAACTAATGTTATCAACACTTAGTAGAAGTTGAAAAACCGATTAAAAAATTTGTAAATCAACTTAATAAAAGTTATAGCAAATCTTAACAACATTAGTTTTACGATTCATGGTTCCTCAATCCTTACACACATAAATATGAAACCTTTGTGGACCATGGATAGCTTCTTTATATTTCACAATTAGAAGTTAATAGCTCTATATATATATATATACATAGTCCAAATAGTTATACATTCATTCTCTTCACAACAATTTGATTATTCACAAGGTTTGATCACTTGAAACAATCTTCACTTTACTATTCTAATTCATGATAATATATTTAAAAAAATGTAATAATAATCCAGAGCCTGTGATTGAGACACAGGTCTGCTTGTGATAAGTAGTAACTATAACAAATATCGAAAATTACTATACCATATTCGCTGTGTGCGCGATACAAACACATACTAAATAAATTTACTGTACACAAGAATAGTGAACCCATTTATAAAGATTTAATCATAATAATAATGGTATTGTTTTTTTTGTGGTTCTCAAGTCTCTATTTTCTTCCAATAACAGATTTGTAGAGAGACGAGTACGCAACAACTAGAAAAATGGACCCCTGCAAGCCCTCGAAACTCTTTTTCCGAGAAAAATTAGCTAGCCCACTATCCTCTCTATTTATTACGAAATCGTATGTAACATCGTTACGTCAGATTCCTTCAGGTATTTCATAACGTGTCTAATATATTGGTTTTAGGTTTCTTCACAGAAGAATAGTGAACCCATTTAGAAACAAAATAGTAGTAATGGTATCGTTTTATCCATTCACAGCCAGTTGCACAAAGACAAACATTAATGCCCCATTGCGTAATAGATCATTATCGCTAATGATATTAATTTCACCAAAGAACCATTATAATTAAAGCTAATGTTGCTTTCTGCAACAAGTTAATGGAAGATTAATGAGAGCTTTAAAAGTTAAAGTTCGTTTCTGGCTGTCAAACTTTCAACTGTGGTTTCTCAGTTAAATAAGTAAGTTATTTTCGTAAACGATTACGACTAATCTGTTTCATTTTGACAGTTCAACAACATACATTGCGTTATTTACGTTGTTGAACAGATTTTTTTTTCGAACTTTTGTTGGAAAAAAAAAGCAATGGATTAGCAATCTATTTCAAAACCATTCAGAGTCTGATTGATCGTGTATTACGCAATTAGGGAACAGTTCTCTATTTTGTTCCAATGACAGATCTAGTATTATATGTACGCTCTAACCGAAATGAAGCGGCGTTGCCGCCGGCACTATTTCTCGCTTTTCCGCCTTATAGTTAGGCCGACGAGTTTTAGTACACCCTCATTTCGGCAAATACCCGCGATATCATTAAAAATTAATATAAAGCGATTTTCATTTGACAAGACCCGGCGCAAAAGATTTGCCATCATAAAAAGCTACGTAGCACCCAGCGAATATAGTCTAGTTTTTTTGGAATCAATTTCCACAGGGTTCTAAGAAATAAACCAATTTGGTTTTCAACCTATCTACCTATCTTATAAAAATACTCAGACAGGCTTGTTTCTCTTAGTGCCAGACGAATATTAGATTATCACAAGAAAGCAAATTATTTCGTCTGCAAAATCGAAGTTCACGTCGTCATATCACATAAAACCATTATTTGGTCAGAGATGGCTATACAATGCTCTCCAACGGATAGTCTCACAAATGGTAAGTAACATATTGAAAAGATCTTATTTCTAGTATGAAGCAGAGGGCTGCTTGTCAACTGTTTTGCATGCAATTTTAAATGAATAATGGCTTATTATACAGAGATATTTGCGTATGAATGTTGCCAATGAACACCGCGGCGACACTTAGGATCGCTGCGTTTGGCACCTTGCCTCTACTAATTGATGTCAAATCTACTAGAATAACGAGCAAATTAAACAAAAATAGCTCCAAACTGACAAGGAGACTCACTACACCTTCCAGCAGTATAGTACAGTTTCTTGATAAGATCGGTGCACTAATTGCCCGTATTACTATCTAGAAACGAATATACAGTTGACATGTTCAAGTTTCGCTTATTAAACACGTCAAACCCGATGGTCAAATGATAATTAGTATAAGTGAAGTCCACAGTGACTGCCACAAATGACTGCACTTAAAAGCTAAACATTCAAACATGAATACATCGATACGGACTAAGTCCGCAGAAGCGCCTAAATCCACATAAAATTGAAACACTTTATAAAGCTACCAAATTAGAAATTGCGAAGTATGGCAACACTATTTAGAAAGTCCATCGCTAGCAACACTGGCGGGTTAGATGTGGCGCTGCCGCTCGTAGATCTCCATGGCGCGGACGTAAAAATAATCCCCGCCGTAGCGTATACTCGGCATACCACATGCGGCTCTATATCATTCCGACTCTGCCGGCGTATGCCAAGTAAGCCTCTCTTCGTAGAAAGCTATAACCTGGAGACAAGTCACAACTACCTTTTAGAATTTTATCATAAGTCATATCTAAAAATCAACTCTGCTTATCGATTTCATATTTGACAAGCAAAGCTCCGAAGGTTTTTAAGAGAGACCCATTTAAGGATGTTGAGTATTTTCAGTTACTGTTCAATAACTAATTGTTGGAATAATTAAAATGTAGTCTAACTTATTTAAGAGAAAAGATTAAAAAATTTGCACAAGTTTGGCACATGGGTAGATCATGACCTGGGTTAGGACATATGATACTTTCATCCCGATATTCCCACGGGATCTAAACTTATGCGGGTGGAAACGCGGGGTGCAACTAGTCTACACTATTATTATAAATTGAAATGATTTGTATAGAATAAACTCAAAAACTACTGGACCAATTTTAAAAATTATTTCAACAGTGGAATGCTATAGTATCACTGAGGAACCTACGCTATAATTTATAAAGATACCACGCGGGCGAAGCCGGTGGCGGAAGCTAGTATAAAATAAAATGGAGAAAAGAAATGTAGGCCTTGAAAGTTTTATTCTTCTAGTGATAAGCTATTTTATGACAACATAAATACAGATTTTGATTAGGTGTATAAACAGTTATTATTCAAACACTTATTAGCAAGTTTTATTTAAAAGGAAATCATTCATACCTGTTGTGGGCACTTAAGGTTGGCAACTTTAGCAGGCACAAGCTCAGCCTCATCAGAATCCGCCCATTTGATTAAGAACATTAGCTCACCAGTGGCGTCCGATGCACCTGTATAAACAACACAGATTATGTTAGCTTATGAGAGTTCTTGAAACATCACACAAATGTGGGTTGTATTCATTAAAAAACATAAAATAGACAAATTGTGACTTTTTCAAGTCATAGGTACTTTCTAAGTTTCTCTTGGACATCACTGACTGATCAACCTTACGAGCGTTCATCCAAAAAGTTGGTGACGTCGCAACTAGCTGTCAAATATTCACCCGTTTTGATTAATTTGGCAATATTACTGTATGGAAATAAGAAATATGGGTAACTAGTGAAATAGACACACAAAAAAATAAACATTTATTCAAATAGACAAATAGACATTTATTGTCGTTATGTCGTTTGATAATTTGGGGTCAGTCGAGAGAGAATGGACCACGAAGTGACCACGAACTAGTGACCTACAAATATTAATAATGAATTGCAATTATAACACTGAATTTGATGTTGTAACCATTTTAGGTGTCAAAAAGGCATTTGGAGAGTTTCTTGAGTTTTTAAACACTTTTTTACATCTAAAACTAAATATTCGGTGTTACGATAGTATTATTGTATTTCGTATTCAATATATTAGTTCACTAGTTAGCCATATTTCTTATTTCCATACAATAATATTGCCAAATTAATCAAAACGAAGTATTGGACAGATATTTGCGACGTTGCCCACTTTCTATATAAACGCTTATGCAAGCGTGATTAATGCTCGTGCCTTCTCTGCATGAGAAGAGGCCTTTGCCCTGCAGTGGGACAGGACAGGCAGACGAAACAATCTCATGTCACAACAGCAGCTTGTCTTCTCAGTTCATGTAATTTGACTGACTTGATGATCTGAGAGTAACGCCTCTAAACTCAAACCATTTACTTCAATTTACGGCGACAATAAACAACTTTTAATGATGTTTTACTGAAGATCACGACTAAACGAGTAGTGTTAATGATTTGGAAACATATATGTTAAATTTGAGCATTTTCTTGTAAAGTTATGTCTAACGCGGATAAAAAACCTAGAATCATGCAAATTCTATCAAGCGTATTTCTCTGAAACTTTCACCATTTCAAAGATAATTTAATTATTGATCTTTTAGTATACGTGTTTTATTAAAATACCTTTTGTTTTATGTATATTAAATTAATAATGCCTCTAATTTGGGCCAGCGCTCCTTGATGGGCAAGTCCTATTATTGGCTGGACGTATGACGCGTTGCGTGAGCTCAGTACGGAACACGCAAGCTAACCACCAAGGTCACAGGCATATATCTGCATTTTAACCATTTACAGGCATTTGAATTGTCAAGGAGTCCAGTTAAGTCATTTCTAGTTAGTTATGAATTATGTCCATTTTACCACCTGAAATAGCTTTGCAGCTTGTTGTAGTCTCAGCGAGGTCTGGAAATTATGTATATTATATATTACAATCTAAGTTAACAGTTGAACAGTGCGTCCCACAAACATTTAAGTAATTAATAGAAAAAAATGTCTTTGTAGAGGACCCTGTTCAACTCCGAGTAAAAAAAAAAACACTAAAATGTGCAAAATAACTTCAGTTTCGGAAGTCGGTGGCCTTCCTAAGTAGGCTAACAATTTTTCCTATCCAACTACTATGTGAAGAAACACCCAAATGCACTTGGGAGTTCAGTGTCTTTCCAGGCATAGTATTGGTCAGATCATGTGAAGACTATGGAGATAGTGTCTGAAAAGGACTTTTGAAAAACCCACACAGATTGGAGTGGACCTACCCCCAAGAAGTTTATGCCTGCCCCTAATGGTCTGTCTTACCTATAATCTTCTCAGCCTTCAGTCCCTTGTCAAAGCCCGACTTCGCCTTGTCTTCTTTGCGCTCCCGCTTGGATTCCTTGTGGTCCTCAGCGGAGGACACGCTGGCACCGCGACCCTTGCGACCAGATGACGTGTCCTCGCTAGACTCGCGCACACGCTTCTTGCCGCGGTCTTCTGGCTTCTTAGTTTTCGCCTGGTAAGGAAAAACATATTATTAATGTGATTTGCAAAAAATGGAAGATATTTTGAATTTCGCGGGCTACATCCACGGGGGGGTCCGTGGATGTAGCCCGCGAAATTTAAAATGTTTTTTGTTTTTTTTATAATCGGTTTTTTATGTAATACACAGGAAACCTCACAAATTATGTAATGGGGTAAAACAATAACTACAAGTGGTAATTGTTAAATAAACTAAATGGAACTCACAAGTAGCTGGCTACAGATACCAGGTGCTAATAAATAGGCCAATATACCAGAAGTTTTTACTTTGCTGAAAAACATTACAAAATGCACTAAGTTGTAAGTACAAATACAAACAAGAATATAGCTTTCGACTCCATTGATTAGAGTCAATGAGCCCTTGAGTACTGGTCAAGAGCCCGCAACATAGTAACAGAAGAACGAATAAAGTGGGCTATTAACACCTTTCAACCATACAAGTCGGCAGGGCTGGATGGCATCTTCCCAGCATTGCTGCAGTGGGGGGTAGATCGTCTGGCACCATGGCTGGTGGAGATCTATCGAACCTGCATAGCACTTAGATACATACATCTCGCATGGCGCGAGGTGAAAGTCATCTTCATACCCAAACCTGGAAAAACTGATTACACACAACCCAAGGCTTATAGACCTATAAGCCTCACATCCTTTTTACTGAAAACCCTCGAGAGACTGTGATAGGCACATCCGAGATGGACCTCTCCGGGCAAGACCACTGCACAAACAACAGCATGCGTACTCCACAGGCAAATCAACGGAGTCCGCGCTGCACAGCGTGGTTTCTAAAATTGAGTGCGCAGTGGACCCCAAATGCTCAGATCGATGTCAATGAAGGCGGCCAGCCGCCTTCATTTACATCGAGGGCGCCTTTGACAAGACCATGTTCAACAGTATAAACATGGCCCTCGACAGACACAGCATAGACTCGACCCTGAGTGGTTGTATCACCAACATGCTCAAATTGAGAGCTGTACAAGTCACAGTAAATGCCACTAATAGGGCCATCGTTGCGAAGGGCTGCCCGCAAGGGGGCGTCCTCTCGCCGCTTCTATGGAACCTGGTAGTAGACAGCCTCATCAAAACACTCAGCGACAATGGTTACTTCACCGTAGGCTACGCCTATGACATAACCATAATAATAAATGGGACACACGAAAACACTCTATGCAACCTTATGCAACAAGCCCTAAAAATAGTAGAGGAATGGTGCAACAAGCACCAACTCTCGGTTAACCCCACAAAAACCGAACTAATTCTTTTCACAATTGCAAATTGCCTCTGCACCTTATCGTGCGGGAGGAGGCGACCCTGGCCGCCTTTAGGCTCCATCTATCAGGAACCCTAAGCAAAGACTCCAGAGTAAAGCACACACGCATAAAAGAAGATGCGATCAAACGAAAGCCAATGATGGCATCACCCTGCGACAAAGCCCCGAAAACACACCACTTTCAAAGGCACTGCAGTATAATACTCACAGAAGAACAGTGTGACGACTTAGGCTCGAAAGAGATGAGGGTATACACCGACAGATCTAAGACCGACTCCGGTACTGGAATCGGAGTCTTCTCACACGATCTGAACATAAATATATCCAGACCGCTGTTCAACACCGTCTACCAGGCGGAGTGTGTGGGCATCATACAAGCGGTCCACGCCCTAGAAGTCAGGAGGGTTACGGACACCCACATACGTATACTCCAACAGCGCCTCAGTTCTCCAATCCCTACGGAAAAAATATATGACCTCGATGGATAAAAGGACACAGCGGATCGCTAGGTAACGACGCAGCTGACGAGCTTGCTAGACGAGGGTCCAGCGCGGCAGTTTGTGGACTAGAGCCTATCGTACCCATCCCCTTCAACCAAATACATAGGTGGCTACAGGAGTTCACCCACACACAAGCGGGGAACTGGTGGACCTCGACACCGGGCTGCAGGCAATCCAAGGAAGCTATGCCATCTTTGGATAGTGGGCCGACCTCGCGTTTATTACGCCTGGACAGGAGCGGCCTGCGCCTGGTGACGGGAACCATCACGGGACACTGCTCTCTAAACAAACACTTTCACACAATAGGCATAACGGACAGTCCTCTGTGCAGGGCGTGCATGGAGACTGAGGAAACCATCGCGCACGTGCTCTTTGAATGCACAGGCATCACCCAGAGTAGAACAGAAACCCTCGGGTCACCCAGATCTTTCACAGAAGTTTTAAACAGACCAGGAGCATTAATTAGCTTCTGTAGGGAGGTGGGTCGGTTGGAATAACCACCAAACAGCCGCCATGGCCCACCTGACGGACTAAGTGCGGAAACCAACCCTATAACATAGAACATAGCTTTGACTCGTATACACAATTAATTTTATCTACCTCCTTTTCCTTCCTATTATCTTCAAAGGTCTTGATCAGCTCTTCGCAGTCAAGGTTCTCCACAGGCTCCCAGGTACTCTCCTCCTCCTTGTAGCCTTTCCATTTCAGCAGGTATTGGATCTTCAGGTAAACATAAACAGTTGTCAGTTATTATAGCTCTGATATTTATTTTAATATTGTTCCCCAGTTACTGGGTTGTGGAGGTCATATTTACTGGCTTCATGTATAATACTGGCATTCAGCTGCATCCAGTTAAGACTGGAAGCTGTTCCCAACATAGTTAAGAAAATGCTGGGCATTTAATGATGAGAAACTAACCAGACACGTGCCTGCCCATCTCGGTTTTGCTATGAATATAAAAAAGAATATGTACATAAAAGAGTATGTACCAGACATGCATTTTATTAGTAAGAATAAAACTTACACAAGCAATACTCATGTTCAAATTAAAAACCTTACTCTAATGCAATTTATGTGAATAGCATACAAGTTATAATTATACAGAGTTAAGTACAAAACTAATTGCCATCTTGATAACTTGGATTATTGGACACTCAATGTTTGATTTACTTAGAGATAAAGTCACTAGTCAATAATTTTATACTCATTGTTAATTAGTAAGTGTTACTAACAGCTAGTCTGATTTAAACACAGAAAGAATATTGTAATGTTACAAACTTTAAGCCATTATTTTTATTTCTATTTGCAATCCGTCATCAGCCCATAAGCTAATTCGTTCCATGTCAAATGGCGTTGTGGTGGAGCAGCCAGTGCTGCGCCTTTTTACCAACACTGTCAGGTTTAACAGTTCCGTAACTAGTGGGTTCGGATGCATGGTTAAGCGTGGCTTGTGTTGTTTTTTGTATTGCTCGATTTCAGAGTTTATTATCCATCAGTAGATGGCATTTGCAGATAGTCGTGGATTTCGTCGTTTCTAGCGAACCAAGGTGCATTTGCTATTGATCTCAGGATACCATTTTTGACTCTTTGCAGGCAGAGTATGTTGGTTTTGCTGACAACACCCCACAACTGGATCCCGTAGGTCCATATTGGCTTAAGGACCGAGTTGTAGATGAGGAGTTTGTTGTCTACAGAGAGCACAGAGTTTCTTCCCATGAGCCAATACAGGTTGAGGAACTTGTGGTTTATCTCGTCCCTATTATTTTTAATGTGATGCTTATGCCATTATTTAGTGTATATTGTTATTATTCAATTTTGTAATACATGTTCATACATTAATTCAATGGTTCTCGCATAAAATAGGCCGGACATAGCACACAGAATGCCATCGGATCTGTAGAGCACTATGCAATGACTGTGCGATCCAAAAGCACACCATACCATACGATTGGATGATCAGAACGCATAGCAGTGTGCAGAAATAAGCTTTAAAATATAAGTCACCAGTAAAAAAAAAAACGAATAGAATCCATCCATCCCAAACACATGTGGGTGTGGAAGCACAGGATATGCCACATCTTTTCTCCTACCCATCGTTCACTACTACCTGCAACACCCAGGACATAAATGAGGCAAACAATAAAGCTGTCCCGGTTGCTACATAATGGTTGGACAAAATATAAGTAATCAACACAAGAAGACTGATATGATGACCTTAGGACCAATATTCTTTGAAGGCAACACTCTTCACATTTGCTAGACATATTTAGCCGATCTCTTATTATTGTATTTATAAATTTTGTTGTAATATTTTGATTTGTGTATGTGCATCGATTTACATGTCTGTGTATGAGTAGCTTACAGTACAGTTGGTACAGCTAGCAGTATCTTTTCACAAATGATTTTTTGATGACAATCTGGGGCAATCAAATTGCAAGTTAAGGAGCTGTATCAACCAAAACAAAGTGACAAGCTGTTACAAAGCATAACATTATTAAGTTATTTAGATACCCTGGTGTGATGAATTTCTTTAGGTATGAATATAGAAGAATGTTACCGCTTCAAGAACGAGAGGTTACCGCTGCGGCATTTTTTATTAGAACGTCTTGTATTCTAACTCCACGCGCAGGCAGGCAACCAATTTGAAAAGTTGCAATTGCGCTAATAGTAATTATGGACCTCTACTCCACATAATTCATCAGCAATCGAATACATCATCATACATATCATTAAAATGAGGAAAAATAGCAGAAACTAAAATAGTCTTACCTTGCCTTTGACTGTACGTTTGTCGAGAACCTTTTCAACAACATATTCTTCTTCACTGGATCCATCGCTAGTATTTTCACCTTTTTTGTCTTTCTTGCCCATTTTGTAGCTTTTATTTTATTGGGAAACAGATTATCGCAAATACCAAGGCTAACGTAGTGTAGCTTGCGTAGCGTCACCCAAGAAAATTCTCAAAATGGCGCCTTCAAAATAAATATGGCGGCTACCGGCGGCGCCCAGCAGCAGCGACAGCCAATAGCAAGCCACGTAAAACCAAGCCAAGTTGCCATTCTGAAAATCAATCTTTACAATTTCTCAATGAGCAAAATCCTAACTTTATTGCAAAACAAAACTCTATGAAAGGATTAAAAGCTGCTTATAAATTCAATTTGCTATCATAAAACAACAAATTTAATTGATTGTGATTATTAAATCATCATTCCCCTGCCCGTTTCCCAATTTATTTAGGGGCGGCGCAACATTTGTTTTAATTTTTTATGTTTGTAAACTTACGTACTTGTGATTATCAGAAATAACAAATTAAAATGTTACATAATTAAATACGATTGTATGTTGTGGCAACATTAGAATCATGTCTACCAACCTAACCACCAATAACAAAGAAGATTACTATCTTATTTTCTGTCTTTGTCTATTGATAACCGATAATTTCGATAAAAACATACAATTCCGGATAAATAAGTAACGGGCGATAAACTAAAATGTGTCAGTATTTCTGTTTTAGCGAGTTAATATATCTTTTTATCAGCTGTATCACAAACATAATCCACATATCATGTTTATAGTTGCCACAACATTGAAAAAGAGTGAGATCACGATATCGCTCTCGTGACAAACTTCACACTTGTTTCATTCATTTTTTTCTTGGTCTATCAATCAAAACACGGCAACAGCCGTGGACCGTATCGCAAATCGCAGCAGTTTTCATTTCAGTCACCCAGCCAGCCTGTTGCATTTGAGTGTGTGTTTTTCACAAATTGACGAACCGCGTATTATTTTGTGCAATTCGATTAGAAATACGTTTACTAGTGGTGTTAACCGTGTTGTGTGAACTAATTAAACGACGTGTTACATTAATTGAACTGAATAGATAACGCAGGTTTTGTGTCGATTCGAGTGGTTTCAAATTGACTTTTGACGTCACGCGCGACAACCAATCGTTTGGCGCGAAGGAAAAAAAATCTACACCACTGCGTGTTTTTGTTTTCGTGCTTACGAAGTTTTAATGTTTGACTGTATCGGATGGATCGCAATAGGTGAACGCTTGGATTGTTGAAAATATGCTTTTAAAATGTACTGCGGACGGGAGGCCGATCAAAGTGAACGGGGCGCCGGTCAGCCACGGGAATGGAGCGAGAGGTAAGGTCCGGCTATGATTTTTTCTTACCTTCCCTTAAAGTACTCAACTACCCTACCTCGAACATAGTTATTAGGTGTATCGAAGTATGTGTATGTGAGGTATTTGTGTAAAACGAAACCATGGTAACTTCTTACGTATTGTCCTTCAAACAATAACATATTATTATTGAAATAGAACACAGCCGAAGTCAGCTGATAATTATCTAGGTATGTACGCACTTATTAGTCGGCTCTCATAATCATTTAACTAATTATGCTAACAAAGAAAACATATCAAGAAGAATAATAAACATTCTTATCGCTGCATAGGTATTGGGTAAAAACAACGTTTTTAACTGCGTAAGTGTGAATCTACGATAATATCTCGAAAACTATTTGAATTTAGAAATAAATTCACCGTCATTTTTAAACCTAATGATAGTTCTCATCTCATGTTCAATTCCAATCATATACTACGCTATGCTTCTTTTGCTAAGCTCTAAGCTAAGCACTCGCTTCCAGTTACCTACTACTTGCTTGCCTAAATGCCTCAAGTAAGTTTCAAGTTCAACAACAAACTAAGCAACAAGTGGCCGCCATTTCAACACGACGTCAAAAAAAAAAAGTTTATTTTTCATTAGCTCTTCTTATATAGCTAAGTTACTGACCAATCTTAGTTGTGATGTTTAATTACGATTAAGTGATTATTTTATGTATGACTCAACTAACGACCCTGCTTTGCATAGTTTTTACGACTTGACAAAACGCCGAGTTTTCTAAAGAATACCTATGTTAGTAATAATAATTTATTACACATAAACCTTCCGGAAAAAATTCTCTAAATGATTGTGAAAACTGCATTAAAATCCGTTGCGTAGTTTAGAGGAACATGCCCATGTCCTTCTCCAGGTCATGGCCTACCCAAAAATTTCACCCAAATCCGTTCAGCCGTTGCAGCGAAAGCGTAACAAACAAACAAACTCACTTTCGCATTTATAATATTAGTTAGGATAGGTACCTAGTATATTATATTCAGAAATTATCAACCGAAGACTTCCCGTTTCCAAGGGCAAACGACAATTTGGCGAAAGGATCGCCAAATTGTCGTTTAGCTCAATATACCTACACTAAGGTTGGTTTTTTAGGATTCCGTAGTAAACAAGGAACCCTTATAGTTTCGCCATGTCCGTCTGCCTGTCCGTCCGCGGCTTAGTTCCGAGAATCTTTATACTAGAAAGCTGTCATTTGGCATGGGTATACATATTAATCACGCCGACAAAGTGCTAAAATAAAATCTTTATAAGGGTAGGTACCTCCCCTACACGTAAAGTGGGGATGATTTATTGTTTCTCATCTATCCCATAGTGTGAAGTCTCGTTGGAAAGGTCGGTTAAAAATATGAGTTTGTGAAAACCATTTTTGGATCCAGGTATTTGTTTGCGAAATATTAAGCTTTAAAGTGCTAATTTTTGTTAGAGTCAAGTGTCGTCGTCCTGCCAGCCGAATGTTAGTTTTGTATAATATGTGAAAAAATTCACGGCAGTAGTATATACATATAACGAAATCAAAATGAAAACTATCACAGCTAAGTAGGCTTTACAAGTTACCGAGTAATAATCGATCAACTAACAACATTTGCGGTTGCAAAAACATGTTCCCCATACCTACATTCCGTATGGGCGAACATGTTTTTCAACTACAATTTTTTTGCGATAAATTCATCGCAACTACGAAACCCTTCATTGTGCGCGGTCCGACACGCACTTGGCCGGTTTTTTGGCAATATTGCTTCTGTCATGTTTGGTCCAACGCCCTTGCGGCTTTCGATAAGATTTCTACTTTCCCGAGTTAAATGTCTGTACTTAATACCATTCATAGCAGGTTTGGGACAAGCCCGCTACGCTTCTACCAACCACTGTAAGTTCTGTAATCCAGAATCAACAGGGACAACCAGGATCGCCGCATGACAAGCTTCATGGGGCGATGCTCGAGTAATGTATGTCAAGAAGACCCAGGTTTTCTATACTCGCGACGAGTTATCGTATGTTTTTTAGAGGGCCAGGAGCTTCACTAGACGCGCGCGACATGCTTCACAAGCACGTGATTTTTTCGTTTTGTCAAGCAATTTTGCCCGCCGAGAGACGCCATTTGGACTTTGCGACCGAATTCGGTCGTATAGGAATCGCTATCTATGGCGAGACTGCCGCCCCTGGGGTGTCAAACTCGATTTTCTATAGATCTTTAAGGCACCGTATAACCCACAATAGAGGCGATGTCTGACACTGATCTTAAGCCCAACAAAACACGCCAGAAAACTTGTTTAGGTAGATTTTTTGCGCAGCAGACCTGGCTCTGTCTGAGTTTATACTGCACCTCTCGTTTCCAGATATACCTATCTACCTACCTAGCATAATATAACACACCTGTGTTCCCCGAAAGGTTAGGCAGAGGTGCATCTACGTGCACAATTTATTTGCCAAACATTTTTTTAAACAAATACTAGTTTTCCACTTAGACAAACATCAACTTTATGCAAGTAGGTATAAATAAAGTTGATTTTGGACCCACTAGTATTGTTGAAAAAGTCATCAAAAATATGAAGTGGTACCGCAAACTCAACCTTATTAGGCATTACAGTTGCTTTTTCTAAAACTCGTGTTTATTTACATGTTTGGCAAATGAATTGCGAACCCAGATTATATTACACCCACATTTCGCCAGAGCTACCTCGGTACTTCTGTAAATCTAATTCTTAGTTCCGTATCCGTTCTATCTGAGTGATCCTTCGCTGACTACTTATTCCGTATTGTATTATCCTCAAGCGTCGCCATTTTATTGATTTCGAGAACTTTAATTTGTTGCCAGGTGTTACGAAGGTACGGACTTGAATAGATTACATAAGCTGCTTTAGTTACTTGACGATTAAATAATTATAGTTACCTACACATATGTGTACTTATTCAGGAAATCAGGATAAATTTAACTGAAGCATACGTACCTATGTAGTTCATTACATAACTGACATAAAAAGTAGGTCCTATTAAAAACTGTGTTTAGATATCCTACAGGCTGTCACAGACAGACGCGACGCTACTCTGGTGGAACAATTTCAATGAAAACTTCATGGAAATCGTCCTACCGGTGTCGCGTCGCGCCCGTCTGCAGCTTTAAGGCTTGTGCAGACCAGCGCGACTTGTCGCGCGACGCGAGATGAACAATACGATTTCTAAGAAAACTTCACAGTATAACAATAACCGGTGTCGCGTCGCGCGACAAGTCGCGCTGGTCTGCACAAGCCTTTAAAGCTACACTACACCCTAATTAGGTACGTTCAATCACAAACTAAAGGATTTTGAAGGATATGCCTAATCAATTGCTTCAGATGTTTGAAAAATTCGTTTGCTCGACAACATTTAGTAACGCAATGCCATTTTAAGTTTGTAACGCAATTACCTCGTTTTTCATGTTAAATGAGAGAAATTGCAACATCATTCGTTGTCAACTCCTTAGGGGTACGCACTGGACAAAGGTCTAAAACCCTCATTCGATAATACCATATCACGCACGATCAATCAGAATATGAATAGTTTCGAAACAAATTGCTAATCCGTTGCTTCATAAGTTCTAAAAAAAATCTGCTCAACAACGCAAATGACGCAATGTTGAACTGTCAAAATGAAACGGATTAGTCGGAATCGTTTACGAAAATATGTTACGTAATTAGATAGGTGGCCCCTGCTACCTCGTGAAGTCCTCCTAATCAAAGAAAATACAACTTCGATCGTTGTCAACTAAGCACTGGAGAAAAGTCTAACTAAAACACTCATTCAATAGCTCCACGTCACCTGATCCTCTGCTACCTCGTGAAACCCCCTGCGCCCGGGCCTCCAACATATCCTCTGACGTCATAAATTCGTCGAAGCTGAACAGAAACTGAAAAAAAATGGTTAAGTAATAAGCAAAATATTATATTTTGCTTATTACTTAACCATTTATTTTTATCGTTATCTAGGTAGGTAGGTGTGACAACTCAGGTATCGTTTAATTGCTCACTATTTTTATTTTACTACTATATTATATGATATAGGTATTATCGCTCAGATATTTAAAACAAATTGTCGTACACTACACGAATATCTTTAGATTTTTTTAATAAAAGATACCTACTTGAATTTTTAAACAGGATAAGTCTTATCTTTATCGCATTGGGTTAACCTGTAAAGGCTTGTGCAGACCAGCGCGACTTGTCGCGCGACGCGACACCGGTCATTGTTATACTGTGAAGTTTTCTTAGAAATTCTATTGTTCGTGTCGCGTCGCGCGACAAGTCGCGCTGGTCTGCACAAGCCTTAATGGTAAATGTAAGATGATAAATAAAAAAATAAAAAAAACATATCTCGGTTTCTGCTTTTTGCATTAATTATAAAAATAGTTGCCCTATTGATAACTTTAGCACTCAACAATAGCTTGAATTTGTTAGTATTTAATTAAAGAAATCAGTTCAATAGTTTTTAATAAGGCTAGCTTTTTTAATGTCTGGTGCCCGAGACAGGTCGGCGTAATAACCGGACTTCTCTATACACCTACCATCATCGGCTATCTTAGAAACGAGCATAAGGTAACTAGCATTGTCCAATCTTTTATTTCAATAATATTGACATGTCTGTCTGGTTCGAAATAAACAGAGACATTTGATAATCGTCAAACCCGTTAAGAGACCCACTCTCATAGAGACAACCTGCACGCGTAGCATGACAACCATAGAAACGGGTTTTCTACCTAATAGAATAGACAAAATGACAGATGTGATTGTTTATCTATCATTTTGTCTATTCTTCCGTCGACTAAACCCGTTTCTATTGTGGTCATGTTAAGCGTGCTAAAGTCCTAGCAGTAGACACATAATGGAGGCTGATTACGTTGTAATGTGTATGGCTGGTTCTGCGCTTACCTACTGACTTTGAACCTAATTGAGTATGAGTACTTCTTGACCCAAAGGAAATGGCATTACGCAAGTAACGTAACACCGCTATTCCGTCTGCAGACCACGCCTCTATCAACACATTTTTCTCAACTGACCCTTGAACACGTGGACAAACGGCTAAGAACCGTTTATCTTTCGTAATCAAAGTTTTAATTAAACGCTAAACCAATAAAGCTCTAAAATTACGGTAGAATTGGTTGATAAGGCACAATTTTCTTGTAAATCCGTTACGTTATTTCGTCGACCTTTGTGTATGACCGGTAGAAAAACTGCTACTAACAGAAACGTTAATAAAAATGCAACGTGTTTACAAAACGTTGCGCAATAACCACCGCGTCGCAGATAAGGGATCAAATTCTTTCATAGTGTCGTAGTAGATGAACGTGCTATGCAGCTCTGCCTTGAGGATTGACTCAAATGACGTATAGAACACGATACACATGCATGATGACAAACCGGATATCTTGCTAAATATTTACACATTAGCGTCTCATTCACGTTGAGTTTTTGTTCTATATGTATGTTTCGCCTCTGATGTAAGAGGTTAATATTCTCTTTCTGTTTTAGAGTCGAATAATTGATTTTTAAGTAGTTCGTGTCATAGGTTTTGATCAGAAATTCGGCAGTTTTGGATGTCCACTCCTCGACCTGAACAACGAATGCTGCGCATTTGGTGCTCTTCAAAAATAATGTAAAGTTAATTCCCAGTAAAGCTTACATTATTTATACAATCGAGAAAAAAATATCAAAGTTTCAAACTGTTGATTTATTAAATAAAATAATATCGAATACATTATTATTGTCTAGTCTACAAACTGCGTCACAAGAGAGATTATTATATTACTTTTTATTCAGAATAGTATGTAAACCTGCCATGCCCGATATTTATAGATTCTTTTGATAATAAACTGTGTTCATTTCTTGTAAAACCAACGCAAATCATTTTACAATAATCCCGTAGGTTGGTATTACCTATCTAGAAAATTTATAAGAATGAAATCTCTCGTAAGAAAATGTTATGATCGTCCATATCTAGCCAGCATTCAGTGCGTCAAAACAAATGAGCTGCGAAATATATCTGCGATTTGCGTAGTTACACCCGGATCCGATATTACGCCTTCCAGATTGCAAACTCCATTGATGTAGGACTCTCCACTCAGATCCAGATTCATGAACAAACAAACAGTATAATTATAATTCATGGACGTTATAACTTTAATATATTTATTCGGCGGGTTTATATAACTATCAATATTAACTAATTATTGCTATAATTACAACATCAAAGGACTGACTTCCAGAAACGTTGAGACCTGATTCCGGTTGAAATTTTGAGAAAAATCAACAAACAATATTGTTTGGGTTGGTTCAAGTTGTCGTCGGGTGAGGTTTATCACCAAGGTTCTATTTAAAATACTTGTGCTTAGAAAACGACGCTTGACAATTATTCTGTGAGACGGAGATCGATATTTTCTGAAAAAGTAGTTACCAACATAACAGAAGGTAATGAATTAATTATGGAGCCCTTAAAAGTTCTCTAGAACTCTCAAATTAGTATGATTAACTTTGAAATATACACAAACTAGTAGTTCTGCGAACAATAAGTAGATCTCGCGAGCACTCTCTCCCAGGTGCTCCATCAATCCCTACCCAGTAGTTAAAGTGCCGATTCCACTGGTATTTTTCTTCTTCTTTTTTCGTGTGGTTAGTGACTAACCTGGTGTCAGAGTTTCTAATGCCGCCCATGGGCCTCTGACTTGGCTTCACATGTCTTCGAGAAATATCTCACGATGTTTTCCTTCACCGTTTTTGCAGCAAGTGATAATTATACAACATGCACATGAATCCGAAAATTCAGAGGTGCGTGCCTTGAGTTCGAACTCGAGACCTATGACTACTGGTATTCCACTGGTGGAAATCTAAAAGTGAGTAATTTACTGCATTTTGAGGAGCTATTCTGCTCATCACGCCAAAGATCCTCATCTGATCTTCAGCAATTTTTTATGAGACCAACTTAAAGTTACTACGTTTTAAATTAAAAAAATTACAATCGGATCTCATAAGGCGGAGTTAGCCAGTAGAACCCTTTTTACCCTGACGACAAAAAAAAACTA
Source organism: Agrochola lota (assembly GCA_947364205.1). Lineage (NCBI taxonomy): Eukaryota > Metazoa > Arthropoda > Insecta > Lepidoptera > Noctuidae > Agrochola > Agrochola lota. The sequence goes on along the minus strand of OX376225.1, from coordinate 2,337,249 downwards.
TAAAGTCCACCTGTAGAGGAGTACCAACAAACTGACACAGGAAAGCAAAGTTTGCCAAACTTGAAGCAGAGACGCTTCGCTCGCTCGGTCAATTAGAAATCATAAGCTTCGTTTCAATTAGCACAAAATTTTAATTAATTATTCAATATTATAAAAAAATTGTAAACCCCTAGGTATACATAGAATGCCCCTATGAGGATGACATGGTCATACTGATCAAAACACATAAACAAATAAAGAATTTAAAAAAATAAAAAAAAGTTCTCCAATTATAAAAATAGTTTTGGCTTCTTTGACAGACTGATAGAAATTCAAGTATTACATACCAAATATGACGCATGATTTAAATCACTTACTAATGAGTGATTTATTTAAATTAATTGATAAATATTCTCAACCTTGGTATTTTTTTACACAACCTCGAACTGTCACCTTGGCTACAGCAAAGGGACTCGATTGGTTGCTACACCGAATTATATCATATCATCCACATTTCATAATGATCAGAATTATTATAATGGAACTAGTTACTCGTATCTTTTTAGGGCTCCGTACGTCCGAATGAAAAAACGGAACCCTTATAGGATCCCTCGTGTGTCTGTCCGTCTATCATAACCGATTTGCTCCGAATCTAATAACCTTACTGCTAAAAAGATTACAGAGGTTTTACATTGGCCCCAAACTAGGCAAGCCTGTATCTTGGCCGTATAAATTGAAATTTGATACTTAAAGTTATGAATTTCTATGACCCAAACACGGATGTGTAACTTAATTACGTAAATAAATTAATTGAGAACAGAAAATAGTTCTGTACTTATAAATTATAGGAAAACCTATAAGAAGTCTATGGTCTTAAAATAACACGGCGAATCTCTCAATATTTGCAGTTGGGATGTATGGGAGAACATGTTTTTCAACTACAATGTTAAGTTTGTTCTTGGGAAATATGCATCCCAACTACGGAATTCTTCATTGTGCGTGGCCCAACACGCACTTGTCCGGTATTTTAATGTATTCAACCTGTGAACCAATTTAATTGATAGTCGGATATATCCGAATTTTAGATTCTGTAATGGTTCGTTTGAAATGTTATGTAAACCTGTTTAGCAAAACATGTTAATACTTAACAATCTTGTTTAGTGTGTCTCATGTTAATTTAAATAAGACGCGTTGTGGAGCGACCCTCGAGTCTCAACTTATCGCCCGTGTTATCTCCGGGGACCACTATCGGGGGTCAGAATGGCGCCCGCGCACTCCACTCAGTTTACAGACTTGATATGCGCACGCGACGGTCATATGATGAGCTAACTAGTTTACTCCGATTTGTTCACCTGACTCTGTTTTGGATGGTCATTGACACCTGTAATTATTTAAATCGGGTAATTATGAAACTTGAACGTCTTTTGTTTTAATATAATTTGGTTTGTTTGAGAAGTGGACAAGTTTGGACAGTTTTGGATGGAAAGCGGACACTTGCTGGAAAGTTATATATGTTATGTATACAGTAATTCGGTATTTACAGTTGTTACCGGGATTCATGAAGCTTTAGAAAAACCTGGAGTTTTGGGGATCAATCTAAGCGAGATGTGGTGGGCAGAGGCAGTCGCTTCATGTAAAATACTGGTATTCAGCGGTTAGACTGGACGCCGACCCCAACATTATTGGGAAAAGGCTAGGCAGATTGATTGGATTTCTACTTCTAATTCAATTCTTGATTCCTTCTTCGAAAATAAATAACTTGAAATGAACATGAAAAACACGAATAGCCACAATAATAAATATACAAAGTACTATCTTGTATCAGTTGTATCTAATTAAACGCATAAAAGGGAAGCCAACGATAAGATAACCAATTTAGGTCCAACATGAATGAAATGTCGTTGACCGGAGAAATGGGTCGGACTGTGCTTAATGAAAAATATTGTGTGGTGGTAGAAACTGTAGAAAACAAGACTATCCTAAGATTATCAATCAAGTTCTTTTAAATTAAGGATGGATCCGTAGCTCGAAGCCAAACGTAAAAAATATATTTTAATTTGGGGGGTTACGCGCTACGGATTAACCATAACAGACAGCTGTGCTACTGGGGAGTTTCTTCTTTTTCCCAGCTAAAGCAGTGGTGAAAGGCGGGTGTTTTGAGGGCTTGATGAAATGATTTTGATTATTTTTCAAATTATACAAAATAATCGTAACCATGTAGATGATTCTGAAATCTGAATGAAGACTGGTGTCTTGTTATAGTCCTCGTAAATCACGTAAGCACAAAGCAGGTAGTTTGATTAACATTTGAGTCGGTATTTTATTGTATAATTTTTGTTTTTTTTTTATTGTTTATTCTTGACCTACATTCGAAGGCTACAGTGGAATAGGTTTTAATTTATTTAACATAGTTATTATTTTGTTACTTACTTATTCATAAAATTCAATAAACAGCCCTGAGCAACTCTATAAAAAACATTTTAATTTTATTCTCTTCCTTTCGTTGCCTCTTGATTGTTTTCTTACTACCCTCTCGACTGGACAACATTCATCTTTTTGTACCTTTCCGGTGAGATTCTTCTCCAAATCTGTTTTTTACTTCAAGATTTTTAAAATTCTGCGTTTATATCACATTGCATTAGTAAAAGCAACCCGTAATGTTACCTTCACGTTCACCATCAGATATTTCATTAAAGCCATATCATGGACCACTTAATTTCTGTTATACCTACTATTATTTAGTAACACATTATGTAATGCCCCGCCCCCATACTGTGTAACAAATGTGAGGCGGTTTGTACTTTTAACGTTTTACCATCGGCGTGGGGGTCTAATGTGTAGCGTGATTAGCACTGACTGTGATTTTTATGTATGTGTTTTAGTCTTTTTAGTGACTTGGTATGAGACACTTCCTGCTTGTAATAATAGTCTATAACTCTATACTTACCAGAAAAATTAAAAACACTGAAAATTCGTTTTTAATTTTTCTCATGACTGTGAAAAGCACTTGCTTGCCGGTAGTGTTTCCAGACCCAGTAAAAATCAGTTGGGTGACCGTGACCCAACCCAATCAATGGTCGCGAACGTGCATAGCGATTTTTACTGGTTTGAGCATTTAGTTTCGTGTTAGTACAAACTCAAACATCCGAAAGCATGCCACTACTTGCTAATTAAATGTATCTACTATAATTTACACATAACATATATCATAAGTATATGTACGTTCACAAGACGTCTCAAAATGTACAGTCAATCGCACATCAGTGGCAACACTAGCACTACGAAAATCACCCTTACTACAACTTCGTAAAGGCGCTATCCATGTCAAATTGTGTTCATATGCGGTCTAGTCTACTGTACAAGGAAAACATTTAAAAAAGAATAAGTAGGTATGCCAAAACTAAACACAACACATTCGCAAAAATCGTCATAGATACGGTCACTGGAAATAAATTATAGACACTTATTTTAGAAAAGATAATGATAACGTGATGATACCATAATGCTACAATAAACAGTGAGAGTAGACAAAGCATAAAGACAAAACCAATAATTGTTCTAACGAATTAACGCTTCCTTCATATTGCGTAACTTTTGCGCAAGTATTTGTAGTACTCATTTAATCTATATTAATACACGACTCCGTGTGGTAATTACTACTAGCGTCATTAGCTAAGAATACACTTTTTCATCTGACATCCTGACACGACTGACATGTGGCCAGTAGAGTTTACCTAAACCAATTTTACTGCGAAAATACTGCTCCAAGAGTTGCAGAAATTAAATATAACGCGCTACAAATACCTGACAGGAACCTTGAGTGAGATTTTTGTCAGAAGGTACCTCAAAAGAATTTAAATTAATCCAGCGTCTCAAAATGTCGTCAATTTTTTCAGTCGCGTAGCAGTCAGAAGAAGGCCATGCAGAGTAAGTTCGTAAAAAGAACTCGGCAACGTTCAAGGTTGAAGAGCTAAAGATGAAAGATTATAATGCTAAGGATTTTTTCACCAAGCAAAATGGAGTATAGTATTAAAACGCACACGAAAATGTAGAGTAAAAGATCTGTGTGAGATCGAACTCTAAACGCAGGACCTAGGGTAAGATATGCAAGACATGAACGGAAACGTGACAGTGTATCGTAAGTACAGCCACCTAGTTATATGTTTTGATAACAAGAGCCTCTGCTATCATGCCTGTGATAATAACCTTACCTATGTTATCTAGCAACTGATGATAAAGGTAGATAATTGGGTGAAACAAGAGCTGTAAATGATATTAAACATAAAAAATCATTCGATAAATCGTTCAAAGGAACTCGAGCGAGGCATAATAAAAAAAATGAAAAGGTTATTTGGATACTAAGATGCTAATTTAATTGGTTATTCTTTCTTATTACAATTCTGCAAACAATATCTATACAACTTACAGCAGTTTGCATTGCTCAGTTGAAAAAAACCTGGAAAAGCTTTCGAATTCACTTGAATGATTATTTAGACAATATGTAACGTTATGTTTTATATAAGAAGGTCGAAAAAAAGTTAAAATAATCCTGACGGAATTATATGATAAAAAAGTTAAATAGTTTTTACGCTCCCTTCTCTAATATATTCTCTATACCACCGAATCCCTCAAGAAACAATCCTAGGCCCCGTGCATTTAGCTGTGATAATTATATGACAAATTGTATTTTACAATTAATTTGTTAATAATATCATTAATTTATTGGTACGAAACCAATTGCTTTGATTACAATTTTGACAATTAACTAGTGTTTCTGATATGAGTTGTGTAACAAAAGGTTTTGCTTTGTACCAAGTTCTAGGAACTTCCGTATACGATGCGACTCAATAAGGAAACAACAACAATACCGATAAAAAAATCTCTTATTTAATGATTTCTCTATAAAACGCACAATAGCTGATTTCTTACTAGTGGTTTTTTATCCACCTTGTAGATTTTATGTATTGATTTTGTGAATCTTAAGAACTAACAGTGCTAAACTAGATATTACATCAATGTCTGATTAAACAGATTCACGTGTTTTTTAATTTTTATAATTGACATTAATAATAGATAACTTATCCAGTAATCTCTTTATTAGGACTGTAGTTATTTTAAACTAATTTTATTATCTGTTTGATAGCTATCGTAAAATCTTTTTTACATAAAATATTCGTAATTTAGTCAAATTTTAATTATCTCATAAATATACTTTATCTGAGCGTCCGTACTTTGACCCACAAACTGCTTTATCTTGATTTGAAAATGGTCTTAAAGAATCTCGATTGGAGAACAAGACAGCTCGTTGGTCGCATGTTAAATTACCTCTTAATCATTCAATCTGGTGTGAGATGCGTCGCCAATAGAACTGGTCGCACAGTCCGTCACTTGTGTATGATTGCGCTAGCGCACAAGGCGGCACGGGAACAGGCCGCACGTGGTCCGACGTAGGAACTAAAATGGCTAGAATGTGGCTCGCTTGTGCTACAGGTCTGTTGCCATCTGGAAATTTATAAAGTTCTCTGGTCGCTCAGAATAAAACCTTATTATCAAGACTGACAAATTCTTGCTTCTCAAAGACTAATTTAACTCTTAAAACGAAAGCGAATTTTAACAAGACGACAAAGTTAGTGTTTCCTGTTGTTACTACTTAGCAAAGTTACTCTAATCACCATTAGCAAATTCGCTGTTGTCACGAAATGATGTATCGCTGAAGAAAATCTAATTTAGTTAATGATTTATTTTCAGCCACGGAATGCGGACGGCACTGAAGTTTAGTGATGGATCTGCTGGGTAGGCGGGTTGCTCTCGACTATTTATTCTCTATCTCTCGCTAATTGGCATTTTCAGCGTACATGTGAAAGAGACGACAGGCTTATTCATAGTGTGGATCGAAACATGTGCGAACGGCGCGTTCTAATCAACCTTGACCTTGTAGTGAATCAAGCTATCGCACTCTTAAGTAATTTGCAATTGATACACATTAAACGTTTACATTTAGAAAACATGTTAGACCGGCCTATAACAATATTGCTGGCCTTGTATGTCTGACGAATCATACATTATTTCCCTTATTATTTTTAGCTGCGACAACATTGCATACAGTTTTTACTGAACCTACAGACTGCTGTTCTTTAACAGTATTAACATTGTTAAACACAATCTGATATTTTTGTGAACCAATGATATCGTTTACGTGTTTTATTTCGAAGTCTACTAACTTTTATTTACTAAGTAAGTCAAAATTGTAGCAAACATCAGATTAAAATGATTTCCACTATGCACAGTTGCTTTTGTCAGTTTAAACATTAACAGATCAATGATTCCGCATAAAATATGAAGTAGTTACACAAGTATTGAATCTCACCAAATGTATGTTATTAACTCAAGTCCTCCATTATGATTACATTTCATTTAGATATTTTAATAATTGAAGGCGGGTTTCTGTTATAAAAATTATATCTACCTTCCAAAACATTTTTGTCAGAATTCAATACTGTTTCAATAATATCTCAGTCATTTAAATAATTGAAGTGGATGAGAATTTGAACAGCCGATTGAAAAAGACAATTTCATGGTGCTTGACAGTAAATAAACCTTGGGCACTCTATGGCCCTAAATAAAGAGATTTTTATTTTATGGAACTCTGTTGTTTTCAATTCAACTATCAAACCTCGAAATATATCACCATTGCTCAGTGTTGGGCACAGGAGCTGTTCAAAAAATTGAATTACATGTTATACATTATCAATAGCGCGTGTTTCCCCAAATTTTTGTTCCCTTACGTGCTTGTTTATGTTTTCATTGAGTCCGTTTCGGGTCGTCCATGTTTTATTGTCAATTGTTACTTTTGAATTGATCCCTAATGGACTTCGTATAACTACAATTTATTTCATTTGTTTTGAATTATTTTGGGTATTGGTTTATGCATTGTTTTTTCATTTGTGTCACCAAGCAGTACAGCTTTTACAACGCCAACTGGTTTAGTGAGGGATCCAGCCGTAAAATCAACTCGATTGCATTGTTCAAAAATACTTACGGAACCAGTTAACGTCATCTACACATGTTTGGGGTTAGCATCTATCATTATATATACGTAATTACGTGCCTTCTATGTATTAGAAGAGGCCTTTGCCCTGCAGTCAATAATAGGCTGGTATTATTAATTAGATTGTCTATTCGCATAATCAACACTCAGTCGTATCAATCTAATCGTAATGAAAAATCATCATATCATTTATGTTAGTTTCTGATTCTTAGTATACGTCGGTAGTTTTACTTCGCGACAGAATACCAGTAGTTGAGCTTCGCTCTATATTTTCTTACCTTTTAGCAAACAAGTCTGTCGATTTCTGTCAGTTCACTTTATAGCCTTCGTGGGATTACAAGTACTTAGTCGATACAGTGTGAGTTTCCTTTCAAGTTTAATTCTTCGCCTGTTTTCAGTTTAATTTCATATCTGTCTTCTTTTTCGTCGTTCCCTCAATGCTGAGGATCGCGACCACATAGGACGCGTCTCCAAGCTATGCGGTCTTCTGCAGTGTGGACCGCTTGGTAAATGCTGCATCCAACAGCCTTGCTGATCGCGTCTGATCATGTCACCGGTGCTCTGCCTTGAGCGCGTTTTCCTTCCACCTGGCTTAGTAACATTTAAGCCATATCTATACATATTATAAATTAGAGTTGCTTTTCGTGTCTGTCTGTATGACTGCGTTGTTCTTGTAAACTACGCAACGGATTTTGATGCGGCTTACACCACCATTTAGAAAATTTATTCGGGATAATTGATGTGTATAATAAAAGCTATATTTAACTAAGTTATTAAAAAGAAATCTTCATGTTATGTAAAGTCATAAAAACCTTGCGAAACAGGGACGGGTCGCTTGTTTTTGTACAAAACAAATATTCATTTGCAGCGTACAATTGTAGTCATTATTTTCGCAGCGTTGTTTATTCTCTAGTATTTTGATACCAGGTCACGCGTTTCTTTTGCAAACAAACAATTATTATCTTTAGTACTCTTTAACCTTATTTTGTTTCCCTGAATTTCTTGTTTATTTTCTACTGTTATTATTATTGTGCCTAATAGATTAGCTAGATTTATTATGAGTTAGATTTTAGTTAGGTATTAGATTTTTCTTACCAAGGGGTATCGGGTGGTTTGTGGAGGTTAGATAGGCAGTCACTTCATGTTAAATACTGGATTCTGCTGCATCCGGTTATACTAGAAGCCAACCCCGAAATAGCAGAGACAAGGCTAGGTATTATAGATTGATTATTATGTTTTGGTTACTTTGAAAAAATTCTACGCTTAGTGAGTTGGCGTCGACTTTTAAATAATAATGACTATTGTTATCCAAACATTGGATATTATTTGAAATCCATGAAATAAACATTCTGCTGTTTAGAATATCTTAACATTTTAATTCTGAAGCATTTTATTAGTTTAATAAAACTAATGCTTTTTCCTTGTTTTTGTCACATCATTTACTTGTAGAATGGACATTTATCGCTTCGTAATCTGATTCAAATTCAAAGTAATTTAGGATTGTGGAGGGATTAAATTTAGTAACGGTAAGCTTGTTCTTATCAAAAAGAAGACTGTGTGAAGTTAGTTTCGGTTTATTATTAGTTTATGGATGTTAACAGTAGAGGAAAAAAAACCTAAGATAAGGTGCATGTTAAACCACTAAACATTGATGTTCAAGAAATTTCTTATAGAGTAATGGTCAATAGTTTTCTGTCAGTTACTATGTAATGATTGCTAGAAATTACTATTTTACGTGTACACTACAATGTAGTGAATATAGAAAGAAAATGTATTTAATGTAACACGCACGGGAAAATCACAAACTAAACATAATCATAAAAATATTAAAAACAAAATTATATTTTAAAAGAAAATAAAAAACAGAAAGTCCTGTACGCACGGCTACACATCAAGCTATACATTTCCAGTATAAGCTGACCTCGCATTGTACTGAAATCCTATACAATGCGAGATCAGCATAAACTGGAATTGTATAGCTTGATGTGTAGCCGTGTGTACGAGCCCAAAAAGCTCCTATCTCAGCATGATGCTGCGACATTTAAACATAAGTGTCGCAGCGCTGCTCGCGTAGCATGATAACCATACAAACGGGTTTTCTACGGGTTTTGTCGACGGAAGAATAGACAAAATGACAGATTGTGATTGTTTATCTGTCATTTTGTCTATTCTTCCGTCCACAAAACCCGTTTCTATTGTGGTCATGCTAAACGTGCTGGTATGCCTGGTATAAAATTACTGTCGCAGATCTAGCTGTTTGACTACAGGGTAACGCAAATATTGACTTTCCTCGATACTAAGTCTCGAGGTCATTCAAACATTACCCAACCTATCGTGTTTTATCAAAGCCCGATAAGATCCCAAAGGACTAGGTAAAGTCAGGGAACTGAATTATTAAGCAAATTGACTCATCACATCATATGCTGGGTTACGATAGATACCCTTTGGTAAGAAGACTGGTTGTCAGACTTTCGAGCTTCTGAGTACCCGTAACCACTGTCAAAGATCTAGAAATGATAGCCGGGTCCAACGGCTTAACATGCTTTCCGAGGTAAGGAGGGGTCTTGGTATATAAAGATGATCATCTATCCATGGTTCCACCGCGGCAACGTTGACGCTTGACCTGAAAGATGAACCCGTGCGACTGTTATTTTTAACCGTCTTCCAAAAGGAGGAGGTTATCAATCGAATGCTGGTATTTTTTTTTATTATGTATGTCCGGGCATAACTGTCATTTATAGACGGATTTGCAAAATATTGTTTGTTTGAAAGGGTGTACTTCCGAGATGGTCCCATTGTCATTAGGTCAGGATCTGATGATGAGATCCTGGAGAAATCGAAGGAACTCTTCAAATATTATAGGCACACCTATAGCGATTAGGGTATTTTTTATAATAACACGTGCAGTTGCTCTTGGAAAGCACCATTTGGTGAAGTAGAACGAACTGATGATGAAGACCACAGATGGCCATCGGAACTACTCAATAATAAGTATTTCACGGGTTGCGATTCGATTACATTAATATGAATACCAAGCAATTTATGCTCGTCACAATGTATATGGACAAGTGGAGCGGATAGTAAGTACCAGGAGAACTCCTCAACGATTAACGTCCCTGCTTCGGGAAAAGCAATATTTTGTAAAAAGGTGATGAGTAGTCAACATTAGGCTATTGTAACTTAGATAAATTACAAACTGACCCACTAAAAAGCAAAAAATAAAAACGTTTTTACAAAAACAAACAACCGTCTTCTTCTCTTAGTGGTCTCTTCTGGTCTTAGTGTTTTTTTGGAATACGGTTGTTTTTTTTTTTTGTAAAAACGTTTTTATAGACACACTAACTTAAATTGGCCGTATATTCAAATCACAACTGTCATTCTTTGTCAGTGGTATGAAATGGCTATAACACGGAAAATTGTCGTAGGCTGTCAATAGGGATGATGCGTGGGTAAAAAAAAAGAAATTCTAATTAGTCCGTCAGTCAGATAATAAATAATATAATATTTTTTGCTTTATCATATTAATACCAAAATCTATACATATAAAATTCTTTGTCCTGAATGACTGACTGACGGATCAACGCACAGCCTAAACCGCTGATCGTAGAGACCTGAAACTTGGTGGGTGTGTTCTTTGTATGACGTAGGCATCCGATAAGAAAGGATTTTCCGAAATTCTACCCCTAAGGGGGTGAAAAAGGGGGGCAAAGTTTGTATGGGACAACGTGATTCCTTGGTCCAATCTACTTCAAATCTTGCATAAACATTCTTTAACAAAATTGATGGAAGATGTGTTTCGTATTTTTATTGAAATTCATCCCCTAACGGGGTTAAACAGGGGTAGAACGTTATTTTGGGAGTGATTTGCTTCGCAGTTGATATCAATACTCCTTAGTGGTTTTGATTTAAATTAAATTTTATTTTGACACATGTTTGAAAACTCAATCCGATTTTATTAAAAAACGGTTGAACACATATAAAAGCTTGGTGCAATGCAAATACTCTTTAAAATTGGAATGTCTCGAAAGTCACCGTGCTATATTAGTACCGCATTTGAAGGTTTCTAAGATTTACAGAGGTTTGTATTTATTCCTAGGATTCCCCTAACACCATCAAATTACCCCTTCGAATTCAAGAGAGTGCAGTTTCCCATCAAAGTCTGCTTCGCAATGACCATAAACAAAGCTCAAGGTCAAACTCTTAAGATAGCGGGAGTAGACTTGAGGGAAAGCTGCTTCTCTCACGGCCAGTTGTATGTGGCATGCTCCAGAGTAAGCGCACAGAGTAGCCTTTTTGTTTTTTTTTTGAGCCTGGGAAATTATCGAATAACTTCTCCCGCTCTGTGCGGAGCGGGAGGGTGTGTCAGACTCTTACTGACTAAAACCCACCCGTGTTCCTTCAGCTGCCTGTACGTTGCCAGGGGCCACGGTATCCCTTTCGGACTTTCCAGCGGCCCCAGCAGGCATCGGTCCTAGCGGACCCCTTCCGTTGTGCTGACATCTCTTTGAGGCGCGCGTGGAACACAACGTGCCGTCGACCCGGGCCTGGTCCTTATCGGACGGCGAGCTACCCATTGCTCACCGTCCGCAAGCCCGCGCCTACGGTAGCCGGGAATCGGCTTGCGATTCCCGACGCCCAGGGCGTCTCCTGAGGCGGCTTGGGGCGTGAGGGCGCGACATTTGCCTCTCCCTCACGCGCTCTGTCTCCTCCTTCGCGAGCATTACTGCTTCGCAGAAGGAGGTGACGGCTTCCCACGCCCTCTCGCTCCGTACCATGGCCTGGACCGGGGTCGGACGCGAGAGATCACTGCCGCCGATCGCCTCCGTGAGGACGGCAATGCTCCGGGCAGACCTCCACCGTATGCTCCACCGTGTCCTCCGGGCGATCCACACAGTGGTGACACCCGGGCGTTACCTCCCGCCTTATGCGGAACAGGAACCTCCCGAAACAACCGTGTCCGGTGAGGACCTGCGTCAGGCGGAAGGTGAGGACGCCATGGCGCCTCTCAAGACACCCCTCACGCACAGAGTAGCCTGGTGATTCTAGCACCCGAAGGAAAAACAAAAAATATTGTTTACAAAGAAATACTGCGGTAGGTGTAGTATTTCGATTTCGTTGTAAAAAGATAATACCCCGTGTAACTCACCAGATCAAAGGCCGAGCTTCGTGTTCATAAAATATAACAAAATTTTATTTTATTTTCATGTTTATTTAACCTTTAAATCCCTACACTATAATAAAGATTGTTATATTTTATAAGTATTCAAACATTTCAACATAATAATTCATATGTTATAACAAGAACAAAAACGTAAAAACTAAAATCCAATTAGAACCATTTTCGACTTCTACGCGGTCGAAGTCGCGGACAAAAGCTAGTATTTAGATAAAACGTATTTTAAGTTGGGGAGTGAGGGTCGATACGTCATAAGTAAGTATCAAATCTACTACGTATACCTACTCTTCCAAAGTCATGATATATTTTAACTCAATATATCGCCATAATCTTTAGATTACGTAAAAAAAGAAAAAATACGTGTCCAATATATACAATGTATTAATAATCTCCAGACGGACAAAAAAAAATATTTTTCTCATCAGCCCTATTAGAAAGTAAACCTATCATGCTGACTTCAGACAGTTTCAAGAGAGATACAAGTACCTGCTTACATACCAACAACAGTTCGTAATCTTTATAACAAAACATAACATCACGCCTTTTTCCCCCGAAGTGTTAGGCAGAATTGTACCTCATAGTACACCCATTCGCCAGTTATGTTTAAGTCCCATGTAATAGGGGCGATCCTATTGCTATCAACCCGGCACAAATCCAGACTCAGATCTTAAAGGTACCATACCGTAGCTAGCAACGTCGTTGGCAGCTACGAGCGAGTGACACGACACGTGCAACCCGACCGCAGACACCAGTAGTGCCGCCTAGAGATGGGATTTAACAGGATAATTCTGTTAACAGGTAACTTGTTCCTAGGCTCTGAAATTACCTGTTACTTTTAACAGGGAAATTTCCTTCTTAAGGTAACTGATTACATAGAATAATTCATACATACCTCGTAATATTTCAGACAGATAAGTAATTAGTTAACTAACTTTTGATGCAGTAGGAAAATAATTGCTAATTCTTTGTCGCATACTTACATTCATTTAACGTCACTATCACTACTGAGCGACCTTCCCAAGTAAATACCGAGGAATTCCCAGTCATCGACAAAATAGCTGATAAATGAACGATGAACGAACAAACGTCAGGGTATGGTAAACGGTGAAATGGTAACAGAGAACTGTGAATTCAGTTCCTAGGTTATCTGTTAAGCTACAGTTACTAGGTATTTGTTAACAGGTAATTAATTCCTAGCACATCTCTAGTGCCGCCAACGCTCGAGCGATAACAGGTTTTTCTATCTTTTATCTACCGACTGGAATACGGGCTGCTGCCGCCTACGGTCGGGTTTGGAATCGTGACTGCAGCGACATGACGCTACGACACGTGGCGTGCTGTTGCTGCCCTCGGTCGGGTACGGAATGGTACCTTTACACATGCTTTACTATACCAAAAGGACACACCCCCAGCCTTATGTAATAGTAATACAACACGTAAAATTGCGTAACATACATAAGTACCAATATGTAGATAACGATTATATACGTACATATACCTATATACGTAGGAGTTATAGCTACTCCTATGGACTCGTATATCAACACGGCTCACGGCGTAAATTCCGTCTTTTCGTAATAACGCAATGATTTTATAATTACCATGCTTATTTTAATTATAATTGCCACAGAATACTGAATAATCAACTATGTGTATGGTAGTTAGTAATGGGCTGAACAAGCGTTTATTCAAATTGAAGTTACATAAGAATAAGGCGTTGCCAGCATTGCAAAAAAATCGCGCGAAATTTTTGTCGCAATTCTGTAACACGTGGTGTCTTATGCATCTGCAGATACACGCACTGGCGCAGGCGACTTAAAATTCGCGCTTGTTGCAATGCCGATAGAAACCGCGTGAATAATATTCGCGGTGTGCCCACTGGCGGCACTGCACGGTAATTCGGCATCACTAAATTCATGCAAGCGCATTCGGACGGCACCGATGCCACGGTATCCTTAGCCATACCACGACGTCCTTAAAATTTCTATTTTATTGTCATATTATTAAGATATATTCCTATTCGTCGCATAAAAATAGCCGTGCAGTACCGCCAGTGGGCGCAGGCTCTTAGGCTTAGTAGTACTCAGTACCAATTCAAGTGCGTCAGCATTGAATCTGCTTGTTAAAGTTGATCATTGATAATGTCCTATTGGCCAGTCTGCAATTCTGAATCTTGGTCGTCTGACTGCTACCCATTATTTTTAAATTAAAGGGTTTGTTGCAAGAATATACCAGTTAGGAATTACCTAAACCTACCAAGTCACCGCCCTCACTGGACTCTTTGTTCCAACCGTCTTCAAAGAAGTCGAGAACCGAACGCAGTGGAAGAACCTTGTAATAAACAAAGCCACGAAAGCTGTCAGGGACATGAACTTGAGTAATGAAGTACAAGAGACTGAACAGACAGCAGCGCTGCTGGGGAGTTTGTTGCGTCTCTTCTTCTTCCCAGCTAAAGCACTAGGAAGTGGTGAATGTCGGGCGTTTTGGGGGACTGTCTTTTGTAATTTTGGCATTCGAAAAGTGCTGATTCTCAGCCTAGTTTGAATAAATGACTTGAATTGAATTTGAATTAAACTCAAAATTCTTTGTTCCTTGCGTTTGTTTCTTTTTTTAAATTCACAATTTTTTTTTTTATTTGGCTTTGGTCATTCATTTTTTAATTTTATTTCTTTTTGTTTGTGGAGACATTGTAACTTATAACATCACCTTGGATGAGTCTGTAAAGATGTTATAATTGTGACTTGAATAAATAATAAATAAACATATATATACCTACCAATAATTGTGCACAAAACTGTTATCAAAGGTCTCGGATCTCGGCTGGCACCTTTATCTTATCACAATTTATCTCCAGGCTTTGACTGTCGCGTCATGTTCCTAGCTTATGGCCGACTCAAAAGTGCGATAATTTTGGTTTCACCACCCGTAATAGATATAACTAGGTGAATTGCTCGCGAATTTCACACCAGATGCCAAATTGTAGGTTGTAAGATACGTCTTCTTGTTTCTGGATACTTGTGGGTTCAGGTATCTTTGGTTTTTAGGGTTCTGTACCTCAAAAGGAAAAAATGGAACCCTTATAGGATCACTCATGTGTCTGTCCGTCCGTCTGTCACAGCCAATTGCGTCCGAACTTAATGGACCGATTAAGTTGAAATTTGGTATATATATGTATGTATTTCTGTGACCCAAACACGGGCGTGTAACGTAAATAAATGAATTTTGAATATAGGGGTCACTTTTGGGAGGCATAAAAACAAATTTAAAAAAATAGTTTTGCCCACTGTACCGTGTGACATATCAAATGAAACGCCTTGTTGCGATCTCAAATATATTTTTTTTATAATTAAAAAATAAATACTTTAAAGATATTTAAGAAAATAGATGAAAATTTACATTTCCCCCCCTCCGAAACTCATCTGCCTAGCCTTTTCTCAACTATATTGGGGTCGGCTTCCAGTCTTACCGGATGCAGCTGAATACCAGTATTTTACATGGAACGACTGCCTATCTGACCTCCACAACAAAGTTACTGGGTAATACGATAACCCCCCCTACGAAACTACTGAGCCAAAAAATTTGAAAAAAAAAACAGAATATGGTTCTTTACTCATAGATTACAGGAAAACCTATAAGAAGTCTATTGTCTTAAAACAACATGGTAAATCTCTCAATATGTACGTACAAACTTACATTTGCAGTTGAATATATGGGAGAACATGTTTTTCAACCACAATGTTAAGTTTGTTCTTGGAATAAATTCATCTCAACTACGAAATCCTTAATTTAGTCCGACACGCACTTGGCCGGTTTGGGCATTATTCTACTTAGTGTGTGCACATTATGGAACTACTTAATATTTTGGTCTTTTTCTCTCCTGAAATAATAATCTTCTTGATTGTTGAAATAAATTGGCAAATAGTCTGTCTACCAATCTTCGATCAATAATGCACGAAGCTACCAATGGCGTTTTAACAGACATTTTTCTAAAAAGAATTGTTTTTGGTTTCATGTGATTTTAAATTAAAAGGTTGATGTTATTTTAATGGTTTATTTAAATTAACGTTTCTTTCAAATATCGCTACGCGACCTTATTTTTAGAACTAAGGACTTGCGTATGACGTCAAACGACCGGTTGTCTTAACCCACATCGCGTAAGAAAACCGGTCGTTTATTTAAAGTGCGAAATATCAACGTAAAAAACCGGCTAAGTGCGTCTCGGACCACGAACAATGAAGGGTTCTGTAGTTTGGATGGATTTGTCCCAAGAACTAACTTAACATGTCATGTTGTAATTGAAAATATGTTCTCCCATACATTCCAACTACAAATTAATGTAAGTTTGTACGCACAATATTCAGAGATTTGCCATGTTATTTTAAAACCATAGGTTTTTTATAGAATTTCCTGTAATCTATAAGTTAGTATAGAACTATTATCAGTATTTTTTTTTCAAGCGTTTCAGCTCAGTAGTTTCAGAGATAAGGGAGGAATGGTAAATTTTCATCTATTTTCTTAAACAACTATAAACCATTTATTTTAAAATTACTTTAAATTTGGAGCAAATTGGCTGTGACAGACGGACCGACAGACAGACAGACACGCACGAGTGATTCTATATGGGTTACGTTTTTTCCATCCGGAAGCACGGTACGGAACCTTAAAAGTAACGAAACCACCATTAAAAAACCCGATTTTGTTATTGCACAGTGAAGCCAGCATCACTGAATTCCCAAAATCTAGTGTTTCTAGAAAAAGTTAATACGAATACTAAATAAAGTTCAGGAAATTAAACTAGTATTCGACAAGGCTACAAACAGGCTTGCGTTAACCGC
This sequence comes from Agrochola lota, assembly GCA_947364205.1. Lineage (NCBI taxonomy): Eukaryota > Metazoa > Arthropoda > Insecta > Lepidoptera > Noctuidae > Agrochola > Agrochola lota. The sequence continues at coordinate 2,320,211 of OX376225.1, read as the reverse complement.
CAGAAATAAAGTTTAATCAATAATATTTTACATATTAGTAAACTGATATTTATCCCAAGGTAAATCCAACCAAATTAGTCTACAGGTAAGATGTTAACCGCCGATTCCTTGAGCACCGATCTTACCAATATCTAACATTACATTCACAAAAATCAAAACACTTGAATTATATTCAAAACAGACTCTTGGTCTTCCGAGTCGCGAAAACCTGACACTGTTTTTCTCTCCGCGTCCGCTTTCGCCCATGTTATTATAAATGCTTTTGTAAATATAGCGTTGTGTGCTCAAAATATCCGCAGGTTGACACTTCATTCAGAGTATAACGACCGCACGCCCGATAAAAGGCTACGTTTATCACTCAGGCACTGGTGGCGTTTGCATTGTGATATAATACTTATAATACGGTGTTACATTCTTGGAATTTCAGTTGCATTTTTATAGTTCTGTTGTCCTTAGGACCAATTTAGATATAGGTAGTAGTTACAAGGGAGCTGGTAAATAACGAAAACTATGTCCGAATTGCCTTTGCCCGCCTTTTTTTTTCACGCTTCAGCGAATAAAGGTATTTTATATTCTACGTCCTGGGATCGATTACTCCGGCTTGCATCATCGTTGATATCTTTTTGTCTTTGTTTGGTTATCACAGCATTTTTGATAGCCAAAGTCTGCTGTTTTCTTAGTGTAGAATTACTTAGACTTTTGTTTACTTTTATTCAAATTTAAATCATCAGCTAACATTCCACTATTCAAATAACGCTTTATTTTCAGATTTTCATTGTAAAACATTAACCTTCTCATCGTTTTCTTAGAAGATAAAGCAAAGTGTTTGGTAACGAAGAAGGTAAAGGACCTTCTTCGTTACCAAACACTTTGCTTTCAGATCCTTTCGGATAAAGGCTTGTGCAGACCAGCGCGACATGTCGCGCGACGCGACACCGTTTATTGTTATACTGTGAAGTTTTCTTAGAAATTGTATTGTTCGTGTCGCGCTGGTCTGCACAAGACTTAAAATGTTAATGTTGAGTAATTTTCTGGGACACTTCGACTACGTCTCTTAATAGGTAGGATAATGAAAGTCCTATATTATTTATCTATGTAGGTCTAGGAGTTCCATATTTGTTCAAAACTGTAATGACGTGATTTCTTAGTGAATCTACTAGATTGTGTAAAGCTAGTTTATTTCTTTACTTTTCATAATTTCAAGCATTTATAATTTGATATAAATATGTAATGATTTATTGCTTAAAGACAAATAATCAGTAACTTGAGATATAAATAGTCCTGTGCCAATTAAAATCTTCACAAATAAATAAGGTATAGGTAGAAGTAAATTAAGATAGAGGAGGTAACCAATCAAGCAATATAATATAAAATAACAGAATGCATTATTAACCATCAAAACTAAACCAATCCAAAAAAGAGTGCTGATGATGAGGAAGATGAATAAGAAGTCTATGCCATGATAGTAAATATGTTTGACCCCGTAGGGTACGACATGCTATATGATAGGGGGCTGTAAGCTGTAACTCAATGTAAATCTATGAACTAAACAAACTCAGTGCCAGATCATTATGCAATAAATCCTTATTTGTTAACAGAAATCAAGGTTGGGATTGATAAGGAAATATGTATATATGCATACTTTGGCCGCTAGTCATTCATTGCTATTCCAAACATACGGACGGAGTATTTGTTATTTGAAAATCTAATATTTCAAAATTTGAGTGTAACGCCCCTCGTGAACTCTACAAGGCTAGTAAATATAATTTGAATGGATTCTCGTGTTTATGTATACTATCTTGTCGTTGAGGTAGCAATGCGTATACGGATCGTGTTGTACAAAACAATTACTTGTTTTAGAAATAACTAACTATTATTATTATATATTAATACGTGAAGCAAAAACTTTTTACTCCTTTTTACTAAAATTACGCGGACGGAGGACTATGAAATTTGGCACTGTGAAAGTTAATATGGAGAAGAAGTGCGGAAAGCGAATATTTTTATGTAATATACATTAGAAATAAATTAAATTAATAATAAAAACATTACACACACTACCATGCGTTTGACACAAGATGGCTACCTTAGAATCATGACATTTAAATGAATTATGGTTGAATTTCGACCTCTGGGCGAACACTAGTACAAATAAATACACAAACACAAACAAAAGGCGTCGAAGTACTCGTTCTCATCGCTGTAATCTGAAAGCATTCCCGGAAAACTGGCAGCATTACCACGTTGAATGGCAGTGCTAATTCTTTGGCCAAAGAACGACCCAGCCCTCTGGTCACGTGAAGTGTCGCCCATGCAGTCCGCGAGAAATTTCCTTAAAAAGGAGACGTTCCTTTAGAAATAGTTTTCTTCTTCGTATGAAAGCCTCTACGAATTATTTGCTGTCCATTATTAATTAAATAATGTTTTAAAGGAAACAAATTGAACTATACTTAATGAGTAAGTTATTTACATTACCAAGAATGTATTACTCTTGTTGACAACTAATGAAGTCGATTTACCCGGAATAGGAAGCAGTTCTATGACTTATGGCACCAAGATTATACTAGACGACAGAACTGACAGGAGTTTACAATATTATACTAATATTGCCAAGAATCATAACACAACTAACTAATATTTCGAACTTGCAGATTTCACCGCGGTTTAAAAAAAATACGCACGTATACTTAATGTATAATTCACTAAATTCATCATCATTTCCATTTTATTTGTGGTTACTGGTCAGTACAGCATATATCTTTTTTATACATTTCTATTAGCAGTTATCAGACTATTTATCCCCTATCTCTATCAATTTCGTTGATGGACTGCAGGCAGTCCATCTTCGACTTTTTTGGTCTTCGGCTCCCTACTGATCCCGATCTACTCTAATAGCCGTTCTTCAAACTGAAAAATAAATGTCCAGCAAATTGATACACTTCCTTAGTCTCAAACTTGTGTAAATAACAACCCGGTTATACCAGCCATTCACAAATATAACAAAACAATCATTGTAACAATTCAAACAATATCAGACGACCTACGAGTGAGTGCATAAACTTGTTACTGAAAAACAGGGTTGGCAATGGCTGGTGAAAAGTAAATAATTATTGCTGATGTTTTTTTATTTTGGAGATCTAGATCTACAGAACACGAGGCTGTATAAATAAACAATAAATGTCATCGAAATTACGAAAGAGAACCTCATGATATTGAATGTATTAATTTCAAACGTCATGTATTTACTTTTAATTATTTTAAATGTATTAAAGTTGTCGAAATCTTACTGTTTCTAACCAGCACCCTAACTGCGTAACACACGATCAATCATAATTTGAATCATTTTTGAAGGATATTATTAATCCATTGCTTCATATGTTCGAAAAATGTGTCTGCTCAACACCGGAAATAACGCAATGAATGTTGTTGAACTGTCAAAATGAATCAGATTGTGATTGATCAAGTGTTACGCAATTAGAGTGCAGTTAGAGTAAAGGATGATCGATTCGCACGGATTCGGTCGAGTTAATTTGAGCGAGTCACCAATAAGCCAAAGGAACATATCTGAAAAGGTTTACATTCGGCCGAATTCAAAATTAGTTTATTTTGTCCTCCAAATATTGGCTTAGCTCCGAAAGATCCAAGACAACCGTTGCTAGACGACCCCGGACTTCACAGGTTATACTTCAAACGGAACTGCTCCATTATACCTGTTTCGTTCGTCAAACGAGTAAGAGGGAGAGCTCGTTATCCTCGTACATGCCAGCTTTCGCGTTACCATTCACTCTGTTTTCCCTCCATCTTTTCTTTGATCTCCCCTCGTTACTTTCATTCAATTAAACATTATTATTTCGCACACCTTTACCTCTCGTCAGCCCTACAATGTTTACAGTCGCAGGCGCATCTGCGTTGTATTAGTTGCATCACAGCTACACGTGGCGGCACTGGTTGTCATCAATTATCTGTTAGGATCCCTTGAAGGTTAGCTAGTACTAACGTACTACGAGGTCGGAAACAGCTAGTTTTTTTTTTTTTTAAATAGCTCTTTTTCCTTTACATAAAGAATGTCATTTAAGAAATATTTTGGAATTCTTTTTGATTCATATAGCCATAATATTATTCAACATTTAAGTGATCCTTTTGAAACATTATTTGCTTATCTAATGTTTTCATAAAATAAGAAATGAATAAAGAAATTCCGCGAAAACCTTTTCAGTTTTTGTTTCTGGGAAATCCGGTCAAGGAATTTTGTTCAGATAAAAAGGTTTGAGGGATTTTGTTGATCTGATAATAAGATTTGAAAAAAAACTGTTTATTCCGAAAACGGAAAATCTAGTCAAAGCAGAAAATATAAAGAGCCTTCTAGAAGTAAAATAAAGAAAGAAAGAAAAAGTATTTATTGAGACTCGCACAGGAAATCACAAATTGCGTTATTAAGTACATTATAAACACTTTCCCTTTGTAGTATTATTTACTCGGAAGAGCATGTCATAGAAAGTGTCTGCTCTTTATGGCATCCATCTTAAAGTAAACAATCGTATGCATGTCAGACGTCATGCAACCGTCATGGTAATCACATTCAAAATTCGAATTGAGTCGACTAGACCAAGGTCGGAAATTTCAGCTCGCATTCGATAGCTCTATGGATATTTAAGATAGGTGAGATTCTGGCCATCGCCCAATATCATAACTATAACAAGACTGTTAATAATAAATTTGTTTTTCGTTTCAGGTAATGGTCTTTTCAAACTATTCAGCTCATCTAAGTTTTGTAAGTATAATATAAGTGCGTATAATTGTATGTACTTATCAATTAATCATGTATGTCTACGCCTTCAACCTTGGCTGTATATTTTACGTAGGCTATAGCAGACATGGCCAGTGAGTAGGTACTGTTAGCAAAAAAGATCTGTTTATATAAATTCGTTGAGTAGATTGATCTTTGGATTGTGTACCTAATTAATAAAGAAAAAGGCTACAAACAATAAATTGATCGCTGCGCATATCAGACAAATACGGGGTCACGATTTGATAAGCCCTCAATGAGTAGGTACACCTGTTCGTAATAATAATGATATATTTATAAGATACAAACAAGTTAAGGTACGCCTAAAAATAACATTCTCAACATAAAAAGACTACTTGGAAACCCCATAATGCCATTGACGCAAGCAAGACCGGCTCGAAGGACCAAAAAGAAATAGTTTGAAGTAATTCTACCTAATATCAATAAACAGACTAATGGTCAACATGACAAAAAAGGTTATGACTGCCTTCTTCCCATGGTCAGGTAGAAACTACAGAACGCCACTTGCTACGATGCTTACATACTCCTTATGCATGGTTTACGTTCATTCATGGTCATTGTATGACCATGAATGAACGTAAACCGTAGCACTCCGGTGCTACGCACCTGACCTTTCTGAAGAAAATCACCAAAAAAGTCACTATTATGTCTTTAGGGTAACTTAAAAGTCCAGACTAATAGCTACTAAATGTAGAAAACTAAACGTAAGTTTGATTATGGTGCTGATTCCCTTGTTCACAAACTAACTAAAAAGAGAGAATTGACATCTCTTACTGACAGCTCGAGAAAAAGACGATGACAGATAAGAAGACCCTGAGCGTCTTCTTACCTGTCATCGTCATTTTTCAACTATATGTTTAGGGAAGTTTTAGGTCAACTAAAATTGACAGCTCCAGTATATGTCCGTCCCTTTCTTGTTTTATTATAAGAGAGAACAAAAGGATATAGCCTAAATTAAGTTTAACTTTAGCACAACAGATTCAGCACCAATAACGTTCATTTGAGTTTTACCAAAGTTAATCAGAAATGACGATGAAAGATCAATTCAATCCAATGTTTAGACAATGGTCTGCTTCAAACGTCCGCTTTTAAGTGGACTGTGAACTGATTAATGAGTTTCACTATTAATTGTTCGTTATTGTCTTTGTTGGTCCAATTACATCTGACTAATGGACTTATTTCACATGTTGGATGTCAATACAAATTATGTTGAGCGGTTAAAACCGAATAAATTATATTTCCGCTGTACCTACGTCCAATTATCAGTCGTATCTAGTGAAACTGGAAGCTGATTCTATCATTACTAATTGGAGAAGAGATTTCAGTTGGATTAAGAAAAATTGTTTCGATATTGTAACATTTTTACTTCATCAGATCCACATAAAACGAAGCAAATTACTGTTTCAAAATGTATATAGTATTCTGCCTGTATGCATATTTTTAGTATCTTATATTTGTTGGATACACTTTTTTGATCCCGAAATTGATGAGCAACTGATGTCAGCTGCTTTTACCATGAACAATTCAATACAAGATCCTACTCTATAAAGTACTAACTAGATCAAGAAATGAAGAGAACAATACAATTTAAAAGCTCCATTCATATGCAAACCGAGATGATGCGAGTACAAGACATAAGGTTATCGTGGACATGAGTAGATATGGATAGGATATAAGTATTAGTGTGTAGCATGTCCTACTTCCAGGCCAGTGTCCACGGATGGAAAATTTTAGTAAAGTTTGATTAATTGTTTGAGGACAAGTAATCAAAATTGAGACAGATTTCGGTATTGAAGCAATCAGAAGTGTCGCGGTACACAAAATCATACCAAACATAAATGTTTAAGATTCAGAACGAACCATTATTAACTATTTACATATTGTAGTTTAGTATCTCTAGAAGAAAATCGACCTGATGGAAGCGCTTGTAGTTATTTGGTTTATGTTCCTGCGGATAGTCCAAAATATAAATCGTGCTCTCATATATATATATACACATGGCATATAATCCTAATAATAGAAATCAGAAAAGATGTCAACTACTATATTAAATTGTAAACTTTGGATAAATCTCAAAATAGAATCGATAATTCGATTATTTGCTGAAGATGTATATGTAAATCATGCCATCGTCCGAGAAAAGAAACGAAGATTAGAGTTTGGTTAGTGCCTTAGACAAGAGCAATAAACCTATCGCCAGAATAAATTATTTTTACGTATTTACTAACAAGCTGTGGTTCCGAAACAAAATGATAATATTGAAGAAAAAGATAAGTTGCAGCTGCATATGCTAAGAGAACATTCCATTATTAACGATTTCCTCCTAAAAGTTGCTGTTGGTGTAGCTGGATCATCTTTCTCAAAAGACGCTAAGAATTCTAATAAAATATTTTCTCGAGGAGACGAGATATTTTCACACAATTTTCTCGAGGTTGTGAACCTCCTTAATTGCAGTTTCCTTATTCTAGATTTCTAGAACATTTTTATCCCCCACGTTGATCCAACGTCGTTGTATCCGCAGCTGGTCGCACGAGCTCGCGCTGTTACATAACGTCGCGTCGTTAGCACGCACACTGTAATTATAATAGATAAGTTACATTCCACGTATAACAATAGTAAACAAGATGTCATAATCGTCATTCTGTATACCCATAGCCTTTGAACACGTCTGGCGAATTATGCCTCGATCATCTCTCTTTCCTTCTCCCATATTACCTGGGATTGGCGTAACATCCTTTTTTTTTCTATTCTCGCCTATCAGCCGCCTCGCCACTCGTATCATTCAATCTTTTTTCTTTCATATAATCCCTCACACAATTCATCCAGTTTCTTTTGTCTTTCTGGCCCTCTCAATCCATAAACATTTATATTCATTATTCATTTAGTTACATGAGTTTCATCCCTCCTGGTTAAATTTGCTGTGTTTATTGGAGAAAATCGCTGATGTAGCCACACCAAGTTTGTCTTTCAATTTTTTTTTGATGCGATGTCTCTTCTTGGTGATTTCGAACCTGAACTTGAGGTGACCCATTCCCAGTACGAGCATTTCAAGGTCATTTAAGATTCTTAGTAGGCAGAAAAACCCAATCACAATCTGCTCGGTAGTTAGTAGACTTGTTAGTCACAGTCTGACTTTGTGTAGTAAACAAGTAGACGATGTTGTGCTAACTTTTTGTACGCATACAATGCGTGCTAAAGCTGATGTCTTTAGATCGTTAGTTGATACTAACCATTTCCTGATCGTGGTGCTATTCAAATGTTGTTGTAAGCCTTTTTTGTCAGCAACGCGTTCTGTAGTCATTTTGTAAACTACGTGTAGTTAGGAACAAGGAGAATTGATTGTAAGCAGGTGGACAGGATTCAATACTATGCCACCTGCTCGAGAATTATCTACCATAGGAAGCCTGGAAGTAGGCTTAATGAATAAAAGCCTCTTTCGATTTCCGCTGTGGTGATCAAATCCCCCAGGGTGATAATTAAATAATTCATTTTGCGTCCATTTTGGATGTGTGACTAACTGTGAGTTTATAACACACAAGTTGCGTATTTCCCTGATACGTCAGCCGGCATTTGACTTAATCACTTTACTGGATTATAGCCCAGAACGCCGACATCGCGTGCATACTGAGAACAAGCAAGAAATAATAATAAGTTAAGAAGCACTTTTGCTTGTACACGTACAATGCTTGTAAACAGCTCTTTGATTTAACCGATTAATATGTTAATCTTCACTGCCTTGATTGTGGCACGCTTGATTGTAGATTAACGAGTTTTTGCACCTTTAGCTTTACTGAATCTTTCTGGAATGATCTAAAATTTTAAATTTCCGTTGACAGTTTCGAAAGCTTACAAAAGAATCAAAATAGGTATGTTTGTTTAAATTTCTCAACTAAACGCTTTCCAAAGCCCTGGTAGTCCATCTGTTTGGTAAGATTAAGTTGTTCCCCAGGCCGGTATTACTTTACATTATCGTAATTTAGATGAATGGCAAGCAGAGCCGTGCCCACCGCTCGCTTCTAGGAAAAACGTCGTATAACGCTTGATAATGGCATCCCCTACGTCACGCAGCTGCGGTTTTCGCGCAATTATCTTCAATTAAATTTATATAATGGCGTTTACCTCATTCCTAGGTTGTGTTCAGTTTACGTTTCGCCACCGATGCGACAGCTTCGATGTGACGTTTGTTTCTTGTGCATTGTTTGTGCGTGGATTTCTTCCAGAACATTTGTGCTTACTGTGACTTCTTTCAATCGGACACTTGTTGGACTGATACGCAGTATATTGTGTATGTCTGCTTTTGCTTCAACGGAATTGTTGTGAGTACTATTATCATTTATGGATTCAGCAATGTCCTCAATTTCTTGCGGCTCTGGCTGAGTTACGACTGTGGTACCCGTATTATGTTTCTGATTTAGTACATTTTTCAAAATATTTTCCTCGTAAGCTAATTAGATGGTTGTTAACATTCTGGGTAATGATAAAAAAATGTATTTTCCAACGGTACTTTCGAATTTGTGGAGCAGATATATTAAAATTGCTGTTTGTTTAGTATTTCTTTCGCAGAGGCTTCATTGGTCCTTTCTAAAGTGTAGCTATCTTTATTTTGTTCTTAAATATAAATAGTATTTTGAATTTTGCTTTAAAATCTGCCAGTGAATTCTTATACAGTTAACTGTGATTTCTCTATACTCTCTTGCTAAAATCCGCGATCATAAATAAATGTGTACTTAATGTAGAGATGTATCCCTCACTCATGAGGTGCCTCGTTTGAGGTACTCGTGATCGCAAATTGAAAGAGTTACTCGAATTTCAACATTGAACCAACTCACTCGTTCACACGTCCTCACTCAAAAATTGACATTGACAATATTGACGCGAGTACTCGCGAGTGAGTATTGAGTGAGCTTAGTGGGTGAATGAACCGACTTTCATAATTGTACAGAATTTATAGAATGAGTTCGGCTCGTGAGGTGAATACATCGACGTACGACTCCTCGCCTCAAATGAGGGGTACCTCTTGAGGACCTCGCGAGGTAAAATGAGGTACTCCCTCAACCTCATATAAAAATGATGAGTTACCCATCACTAACTTAATGATCATTATAATAAGATACAGTTTATAAAGAAGACATTGCATTTACGTGGAGTTGACAAGTTCATTACATGTTATCTGAATGTAAACATGCTAGATATAAATACATAATTTTATACAAGGTTTCTTGCAACTGTCTGGGATGTTATTTTCAGTTACTGTGATTCGTTTTAATCACTGCACATTTTTGTGATCAAATATCGTACGTATAGTTTTTAAAAGATAGGTACCATTTGCATTCACCACCAGATTTTTAAACACTCTTCATAACGTAAAAAAAGCTCCAGTAACTAACTAATAGGAACTGCAAATTCTCCTACATGCAGAAAGAGTAGCCAGGCACATATGATTCTTTTGAACGCACTTCGAAGAAATATGTCAATAGCCTAGAGATAAATACCTTCACAGCAAGCTGTCGCTTCCGAAGTTGTTGATAGTATTTTCGTATTTCTATCAAATGAAACGAAACTAATAACGACGTAAGCGACACTCAACTGAAGTCATTTTATTAATATTTAAGTACTTAACGGCTGCCATGTTTTCAAACACGTTTTTATTTTAGTTATATTATTAGATCCATTATGATTCCAAAAAACTTTAGTCTAGCCAAAAATCAAGGTATGAGAGACTGCTCGTAAACACTAAACCAGCGTAACCTTGATACTAATGACGTCATACGAAGGATAACATATTATTACTAATTTCGCAAGAATCAGTATCACGTCAGTAGCAGTATTAACATTATGTGCATTGTAAAATTGCCCTAATTAACATACGTTTTTATGTAACTCCACGTGTAAATCGCATGGCAAGGTAACCATGAATCATGGATCTGTGGTCAGTGGGACTATTTTCGTATGGCCCCACGATAAGCGAGGAACTCGGGTTTATACGTTAAATTATACTTCTCAAGGTACAATATTAAATTTTCTGAAATTGAGGTATGCGTATAAAAAGCTGGATTAATTAGAGTTTTGCGTTGCGACGTGCAAAAACGTTTTGACGCATTGATAAATTGGGATATTGCTTTTTGGGTATTTCATGTCGTGAATCATCGCCTTCCACTTGAATTATCACAGCAACATCAGTAACTATCAATGAATCATTTAATTTATTAAATCCTAGTTCGACAGCAGCCCCTATATTGTTTCTAATCCCCTTAATGTCTACATCATCAAATTTCATGTTGGTCGATAGATACAAATCCACATCTCCGTCTTCTTTTCAACCATCATATTGATGAACCATATTTATAAGCAAATAGCTTACTAGCAGCCCGGAATTTTGTCCGCGGTTGATAGCCATAGGCTCGCCCCCTATTACATGGGACTTAAATATAATTGGCGAAATGTACTATAGGTACCTGCCTAACCCTTCTGGGAAAACAGCCATCGTGTTATGTTATGTATTTCATGTAATGTACAAGTACCAACTCCTTAAGATCCCTAAACTTGACTTCTCATGCCACCTTCGTGACCAAACCAATTTGTGTCCAAATGACCACTATTAAACGGACATCTATTTATTTTTGTTGTTGTCGCCTTGCTATTAAAACAATGTCCCACCCCATCGACCTTCGTTGCTATTCTCAGTCACGATAATTCTACCTATTTGGTTCATCTACCTGTTTCGTGACATATCTCGTTTAGAAACTTCTTTGCTTGTAATGAATTTAATTTGGAATTGAAGAATAACAATGTTCTGAGCGCCATCTTCGTTTGTCCGTCTCTCTCATTTTGTGTCTATCTTACTTGTAGGTGTAAAATCTGCGTTAATTTTTTAAGCATAATTTGAAACCGAAATCATAATTTCTTTGTAGATGAGATCTACCTCAACAAAACAGATTGAAATTTTGCTAAATATCCTCTTCTCTAAGTTCTCGAACACTCTCGTGCGTCTAGCCAATATCTAAGTAATTGTAAAATTGGTTCCTAAATTTTCTTCAAGGACCAGATACAAGTTTCATAATTCATAAAGTTCTTTAAGATAATAAATGTAACTCTCCTTTATTGGATTTTAAGAACCGAGCATTATACGGCCACGCTCAGACTAAGGTAGAGGAAAATATATATAGTAATCATGCGCTCGAGTCGCCGTCACTGGCGCTCCACTTGCAGGAAATCGAGCATGTTAACACTGTTGTCATTCATTTATAGTTAACCGCTATTTGTGGTCCACCCATAGCAAACAATTCACTGACACGAACTTTGAACTTGTCAATAAGGATTACAGAAATTATTATTAATACTTTGATCAGGAATTTATTTATTCTATGAGCATTATTGTGTTGAAAGTATACAAGTAAAATCAGTTATTTGGGCATTTTGCTCTAAAAGAAACGATGTCTTCTATTATTTCGGAATTTATCTTTCTCATTAGCTTTCTTCCAGACTACCAAGTGTCAATTCTCTCTTCTTTAAGGCATGTTTCTTTCTTTAATCTGCCTGAACCTCAAGCCTGTAACCTCGGAAGTAAATCCCAGGCTGAAATATGTTATATTATGACTATTTACTTACATTGGTAGGTACTGCCATTGACTTAGCTATACATAAAGTTAGATAATATGTATATTGTGCCTACTGTCGTATGTATTCACATTCTTTGTATATCTTAACACCTCTATGCACGACACTTATTACCCCATAAATTATAATTGATATCTTTTAAATTGTTAGAAATTATTATAATGTTAGTATTCATGTCATTGCTGTCATATCTGACTTATTCTATATGTATGGACAATAAAACATTGTATCGGAGTTTAACGGCTAAAATAATAGCGTTATCGTTATTATCTGCATATTTGGCTAGATTAATTGTTTTAAACAGCTGTGTAAGGAAACCACAGAAGGAAACCATTGTTGTGATATTCTGTGTGGACACAGCTGTTTATATTTGAAACACTTTCCCTATTCTTTTGGCAAAAGCCAAGAAGGAGCTAGAATCGGGGTCAGTTGGCATCTAAATAAATAAGACGGTGACGTTATTGACGTCAATCAAACATAGATACTGACTTAGTGCCTTAAACTTAGCCAAGTCTTCTTCTGCCTGCACTTGGTCCATGTTTCTTGAGGTCATTCACTCCTTTTTCATTCGTATCATGATCCATCCATCTTTTCCTTGGTTTTCCTCTTCATTCATCAGCTTTCATATAAATAAAAAATATTCAGTTGCAGAAAATTTGCAATGCTCTTAATAGTGCCTATTAAATCGTTTTCATATTAGAACGTATAGAAATGGGTATCGGCACAAGAAAAGAGAGGCCTCCCAGCTGTGGGTGAAGTAGGTAGTAGATGATGATGATGAAGTATAAAAACCTAGACATATTCAGTATTGACAAACCTAGTTATGAGTGAGTTAAATACCATTACGACATTAGATCAGACAGACACCTTGCCCCAAATATAAGATAAATAGAGCATCCGTGACGTAAAGGAGTCTTGCAGTCAGTAGTATCAGATAGTGTTACAGTGGAATCTTTGTCTGTTGCACTGCGAAAGTAAAAATAGTACGAGGAAAACTCGTAGAGATGCAACATGCGTGAAATCTCTTGTAACGCATGTGCGAAGGCGGACTTGAATACAAAGAAATAGATCTGACAAGTTTGAGAAATCTATGATTATATGTCCAAGAAAACATAGGCTTGTTAGACGATCTATTTGTTGACTTAAGTCTGTAGTTCAATGTCAACAGTATATATCAAGAAACGTCAACGTCAACGTCAAACGTCGTCTCATGAAATGTCAAGAATTTAAAGTAAATAAGCGTCCAGTAAAGTTGGAAGTTGGGACATCAATACTTATATATTGTTTGCTAGCCTGCGCTGTTCCACTCTTGGACAGAGCCCTCCCTCCACTACTTCCTCAGTTTTGGAGAAATCTGTCCAGTTTGTCCCGCAATCTCGTTCGTGACCTGTGCCGTGTATCGTAGCACTAGTTCTAGGCCACAGTTTGCTAGACATGCGGCAAAAATGTACATTCATATACATCGGCGCATCTTTATGTAACATAGTGTTACTTCTATTCAATGTAAACAGCCTATCACAGTCCTCTGCTTGGCAAAATCCTTTTCTACACTTGTTTACCTTTGTGATCTAATAAGTCTCTTTCGCCTTCTTTAGGTTGTCGACTCATCTAGTTTAGAGCGTGCCATGCCACATCTAATGATACACGGTCTTCAACGAAGCATTCGTCTGTTCTTGTAACAGCGTCCAACCCACGCAACATTGAATGATTCGCGGTCTCCACTCGAAGTTTTGTCTGCTCTAGTAACCGCAGCTTCTTTGCTAAATATGACTAGCATCGGAAGCTTCTCTTTGCTGATCAATTAAGGAGGCTCCGGTTCTTGCCCCCCCATTTAACCAGATAACTTAACTAATGAATATTAATTAGTGTCGTGCGTAAATAATGTGTCATCTTTAAACGCTATTGATTATATATTGAATTTATTTATCGTGCGTACCTACGTCATTAGATCCCGTGGCGGGTTTTTATTTGCTGCTAAAAAAGAATATGTTATCTGTTTTATACTTAACTGGTAACGTTTATGTATAATGTGATAATTTATTTATTATTAAAATTAATCGCCCTGAATTTGAAGAATGGAGTTGGTTTCGCTTTTTGTCTATGTCAGTTTTCTTAGTTAATTCAACGTTGATGATGATTTAAAAAATAAAAACTGTCAGAGCATCTTATTGTCTTGTCTTACTTTGTTAAACATAACCCAAGTTAGCTGACTTCCCAATAATAATGTAATCACGAGGTCTGTCTTGAACAGATTATTTATAAATCCATTCTTCAGTTTAACTTTTAACGTTAACAACATTTTAAATTAAATTTTTTTTCAAGCATCATTTGAATTCATATTCAACATCTAATACGCAGTGAAAATGCTTAAAACAATAATTAAGAACAATCTCGAAAATACAAAAATTTTACACAGTCATCGGGCTGCCGTTACTATATCGTTCACATAATTAACCGCAAGAATTCATTACCGACACAGTACCATTGTAAATTACACCGTAGTTTATTTATATTAAGGTTTATAATCGTAGTGTATGGTAGTGGGTTTTCCTCGAGAAGCGAAGGTGAGCGAGGGTTGGTGGCGTGTGCGTCACAGAGATGCAGTGCACATTGACCTACCCTTCGATTCGTTGAAATCAAGCAAGTGTGCCAGCCTTGGATTAATGAATGCTTTTATGGTTTATTGTGTAAGTTCCTGTTAATGTATAGCTTATTATTTTCCGAGTGACTAATAACTTAAAAGTCGACTAAATGTTTGCAACAAATAAAATAACTTGCCAGCGATTAAATATTTTCGCGACTATTATATTATGTAAGGTTCAAAATTAAAGGTGTTATAAAAACTAAAAACTAGCAGCTGCGTTTAGGTAGCAAATAAACTATACCAGTCAAATAAAATATTAGGCGAGGAGCTATAAATTATGACTTGGCGACTAATAATGTTAGTAGGGTGGCTTTTGGGTTAGGTTAGTTTAGAACAGTGACTATTAACGCGAGAAGGCGAGCGAGCGGAGCGAGCGTGCCGCGGCAGCGGCCGCCGAGCGCCAGATACCCTCTATTGTGGGTGAATCATTTGGATTAGGTTAGGTGAAAGTCACACAATATTCATTCATCAGTCATTTTATATTTATTCTTCATACAAACAATTTTAAATAGAATCTGATTTATATTATTTATGAATGCCCATTTTCTATTTTGTTTTCGCCATTAAGTTTCCGCTTAGATATTAATTCTGTTCCCAAAAGAAAAACTTGATGCTAGTTTAAATTAAAACGGAGCTTATTACTGATATATTAATATGCTACCTATTACTTATTACGATACTCCTGCTTAGCTGCCAACCCATTATATATGGTACCCACTCTATTTTTTTTTTAAACCTATATTCATTTTACTTAGTTGCCGCATTAAATACATGCCTTAATGTATGAGTGTGACGGTTATTATTAGTTCTGCCAAGAATTTATTTAATCAGAAACTAGCTACTTCCCGCGGTTTACCCGCATAAGTCTCGATCCCGTAGGAATGTCGGGATAAAAAGTATCCAATGTCCTAATCCCGGTCATGATCTACCCATGTGCCAAATTTCATCTAGATCTGTTCAGCCGTTTTAACGTGAAAGCGTAACAAACAAACTCACTTTCGCATTTTAATATTAATTAGGACTAAAGTGAGTTGATGGCAAAATGAGTTTTTATTAGGATCTAGGAAATATCATTTTAGTTTTTTCCTGGGTGAGAAGCTAGCATTTGGCTAGGAAGACCACAAAATATTGTTTCAATTATAATTTTACAATGTGAACTCTGGTAGGTTTTACAAAGACATGATGAATGTGGAATCGTGGACCCTGTTGGGCCCAGCAAAGTAGGAGAGAGGAAGAAGGCTTTATAACAAAAATATTATGAAAATTGTTTCAGCAATTGAACTTTTAATAGGCACTATGTATTTTGTAAAGTAGATAAGTACAAAGTGTAAAAATACCTATTTAATATTATTCATCAATATATACAAGGTCCCATTCAAATAGATGGTCAATTTTTTTTCTTCTAACAGAACAGACAGCTGTGCTGCTGGGGAGTTTGTTGCGCGACTTCTACTTCCCAGCTAACGCACTAGGAAGTGGTGAAGGGTGGGCGTTTTTGGGGGACTGTCTTATATAATTTTGACGTTCGAAAAGTGCTGATTCTCAATTTCTCTGGTCAGGTTCACGTCTCTAGTTTTAATAAAAGACTTTTGAATTTTGATTTTTAACAAAACGTTATGTACGTCTAACTAAAAATATCCAATCACTAAAACACTGATTAAATTGGTTTTCGTTTGACCTAAAATAATAAATGGCGTAGGGTACCTAACATTTTTAGTGTATTTTCGTTAGCTGGTTTATTTTTCTTGTAAGTATCTAATGCGTTTTTCTTATTATTTTTTACCTTTGTTCTTAATCTGTTGGTCTGAATGATTTCTAAAAGTACGTCCATCTATTTTAATAGGACCTTATATGTATTAATTTGACAAAATTAGAAATTAAATCATTCTTGGATTTTTGGAGTTACCGATGACGTGTTAGTTACAAATCTACTTGCACGTGACTAACCGCAAAATTACCACAAAAACACAGACTCGATCTAAATTTTAATATATTCGTTAGGTACTAAATACCAAGAAAAAAACCGCTTTTATTTGAGTGAAAACCAGTCTACACTAGTTTCAAAGTATAATTGGCATACAATCGAATATGGCAGAATCCCAATTAATCATTTGTTATTAGTCTAAGGGTTTAAAACTTACTTTCATACCTGTTCATTAGAATAATTTTAATATCAACCATCCACTTTAACAAAACATTGAGCTTTATGAAAAAAATTTGGTCGTAAAGCTTTTAAAATTCTATTCTTTTGATCCGCGCTTTTCGTTGCCTTATCCGGATTGTGTATCCTGGAGACCTACCTGAAGTGAGCAGTAATTCCGCATGATGTTAGAAAATGACGCTATTGACGGCTCAGTTCACTTCACAGTGAGATTTTTACAGGATAGATCGACTGATATTTTTATAAGTGAGAGTAAAATGATAAACTTAAACAGTTTAAGTACTAAGAGATACAGATACAAACTAAAATCGACTCAACTTCGACTTATTGAGGTGAATCTGGATCCGCAAAAGTAGCCCGCGCAGTTCAATTTTTTTTTGCAATTTGCAGAAATTCAATTTAAATCTTTGGTCAGGTTGTATCTTGATCAAAATATGATCAATCAATCAAATATGTGAATCATTAATACATCTCTCTAAGTCAGAATTGGTCTCGAGTTCTCGAATGTCATGATATTATGAAAAAGTCATTCAATGGAACATAAAACGTAAGAAAATTTTAATTTCGTGGGCTACCTTTGCGCATCGACCTTATTTATTTATTTATAATAGGTACGCCAACAGCATATATATTTTACATTAAATATTTAAGTTAACAGGTATAGGCTCATATAAATATAGCAATTACAGGTGTACATTAAATTACATAAAATTTATACATTAATTAAAATTATGAAGCTATATACGTACTTAAAAGAAAATGTTATTTAGTGCGTAAAAATTAACAGAGTGTAATAAGGGAAAGGGCTACTGCAATACGTTACTACATGACGAAGCCCAATAGCCCAATTTTCACATATTTTATGCAATGGCAACTTTTCAACAATGTATGACGTCTTGTTGAGGCGCTGACGCTTCACGGGTTTCATTCAAGCAGGCCAACCAACACGCGCATATGTTTACTGACTTTGCTTTATATGGAACAATTTTTTTTCTAAATATGTAGGATCATAATAATACGTGTGTTCTAGTGATAAGTGCCCTAATATCTACTCATTTAGTTGCAATTGATTTTTAGGGTTCCGTATCTGAAGGGTGCCAAACGGATTCCTATTACTAAGCCTCCGCTGTCCGTCTGTCAGTCAGCGGGCTGTATCTCATCAACCGTAATATGTAGATAGTTGAAATTTTCAGAGATGTATTTCTATTGCCGCTATAGAAAAATTAAATGAAGCAAATAATAAAAATTAAATGAAGTTAATAATTAACGGGGGTCCCCATATAAGAAACATGTTTTTTTTGCTCGATTTTAATACTTACTTACACTTGACCAGTTTATTGCAATCACAACAGGCACTTGTTGCAACAATCTCTTGTTTTGATTTCTCTGATTTATGTTGGCGATCCGATAAGATATTATAAAGCCCATGTCTAATGGAAAAACCACCACATTCAACAAAAATATGACACCGAAAAACCGATTCTACAGAGTCGGTAACTAGAAACTCCCGCAAGGCGAGAACAGTATGGCCAAAAACAACATTAATGTAGTCTCAAAAACGTGTTTACTTTTATTTTTAAATGCAAATTCATGCCGCTTCGCTATTTTCGTACTACCACGTTGCTTCTAATCTTGGCTCGTCAACAAACGAAAACTCGTTACGAATTAAAAACAAACACCGCAAAAAATCTTATAACCTTTATCGTAAAGTAAATATGAGCTGTTTTTGAATGATTTTCTCTTTTTTGATGGCACACCATAGCCCTGTAATCCCGCGAGATTCGAGAGTCGAATATTTTTAGAATGCAAAAAAATAATTGTTTTTGTAGCAAAACACGGTAGCGGAACGGGGTTAATACGAATTTAACTCTAAAGACCCGGTTTTAAGATTTATTTTTGGTATTTTTAGAATGCCCAAAGCTTTGGAACTTGGACAAAACAAATTATGAATTGAAAATTATAGTTTAGTCACAGGAAAAACCATAATGGTCATGTATTTTATGGAGTCATTTGCTGAAAAGTACTTCTTGGAGTCTAAACAATTTACGTGAAATTCGTTTATATTTGTTCGACTTCAAAATAAAACAATTAAGAGTTCCTGAAATACAATCCTCCTGCTGTTTCATCACTATTCCAAGTATTATTTCAGCATTGGATGCTCCGTTCCGTTCTCTCGTCAAAAGCAGCTAAGTAAATGAACTTTTTAGTGACCATTCTTTTCCCAAGGACCTTTTCAACTAAATTTGGTCCCGGATGTCATTCGTAGATCTTTGACAGTCGTTGCAGGTAGTCAAAAGCCCAAAAGTCTGACAACCAGTCTTACCAAGGGGTATCGTTATACTCAGTAACTGGGTCCAAGGAGGCAACATGTAAAATACTGGTATTCAGCTGCATCCGGTTAGACTGGAAGACGACGCCAACATAGTTGGGAAAATCCTAGTCAGATTGATTGAATTATTGACAAAATGTACTTTCAAAAGGACTACAGTTATCTATTAGTTTATTGGGTTATTATAACTTGATCATTGTTGGTTTGCATTTCATTGATAAGATTACAATTGTGTTGTCAGTCGTGTGTCGAGTACTTGTAATTATTATCCTTATCTTCTTATAGCATTTTTATAATAAAAACGCAGTTGGAGACCATTGTTACAATTATTGTTAATACGTATTACTTCCACAGACAGGCGCGACGCGACTAGTAGAACAATTTCGATGAACTTTTCATACAAATCTTCACCTATAAAAATAACAATTGTATTCTAACTTAAAATCGGAAGTAGATTATTAATCTTTGATCTGATCACAACGATGACGTAAATCGTAATTAATTCAATGCGGTTTTGGGGAATATGGTAATGAATTTCCCATTAAAGTTATAAATAAGCGAAGGCAACCATCTTTTCGGCCTATTGAGGCATCGTAAAACGCTTATTTATGTAGGCTAAGCGAGCTTGTTGTTAAAAATAGTATTAATTATTACAAGAGCGGGGAATTCGCATGACGTGGTGAGAGGCGATCGCGGCCCGTCGAACGTCATAAGGTTCAACGCACTCTCTTGATATGTCGTCGCAATCAATTAAATAAACAAGCGCGTCTGAATCGAATCGAATGTTGCATAGCCAGCACTATTACTTCTTTGCTGATTAGTGTACCAAATTTTTGTATTTATATTTTCGTTTTAGACTTCACAGCTTTCTGCGTCTTTTACATCTTTTTTATGTTTTCTCCGTAGCTATCCTATCGATAGTGACCATGGGATGTTTGAGCGATGATTTGACTTTACTGATCGTCGATAAGATAGAAAAACATGAACAGCCCTTTAGCTATCACCATGCAGGAAGCCTTCCAAGTAATTAAATAACATCAAAAGAGAAGACAAAAACAGTAGCATTATAGCAATCCAAAGAATTGTGTACGGTCACTAGGCTAATGAAGCTATTGAACGTCCAAGCACGTTCTATTGTAAGCGTTTGTAGTATTCACTGCAGAGTGCAAATGTTGATGGTGGGAGGGATAGATTGAGACCTAAGAAACGTTGGATAGATTGTGTGAGACTTGACAATGAAGGAAAAGGGAGTGAATGATAAGGTCATCATTTGCCTAGCATTTTCCCAACTATGTTGGGGTCGGCTTCCAGTCTAACCGGATGCAGCTGAATACCAGTATTTTACATGGAGCGACTGCCTATCTATTATTGGGTAATACAATACCCCTTGGTAAGACTGGTTGTCAGAATGATAAGGTGACAGGGGAGAATAGCGGGGAAATCATTGGCGACCCCAAGGACCAGCACCGTAATTGCGTAGAACACGATCTATCACAATCTGTTTCATTTTGATAGTTCAACAACATTCATTGCGTTACTTACGTTATTGAACAGACAAATGTTTCGAAGTTATGAAGCAATGGATTTGCGATATTCAAAATGATTCAGATTGTGATTGATCGTGTGGTAAGCAATAAGGGCAAGCTAAGGGAGTGCTGATCCGGTAATGAAAAACAAACTACAGTGGCAGTAGTCTATATTATGCAAGTCCGTGATTCGGTTAACGCGCATAAGTAATGACTGAATAACAATGTTAACGCGTAATTACTTACGCACAATTGCAAATGCTACACGCAATAATTATTTAGCAAAGTTGATAATCTATTGTCGATAGTGTACGTTGTACGAATCATTGTTGGTTCTACTACTGTATTGTCATTATGATTAGTATTCTGAGCTTCACTTTCTTACTCTGCTTTTGCTTATAACATTTTGTTAAACAAAGCAGGACTTGTGTCTTTAACATTAGGTCTACCAGTCTATAAAATGGATTTGTAATAATCTATACAAATACGTATATCTCATCATTTAAATTGATTTTTTGTTATAAGTACCGCATATACTTTCATATGCATTTAGTAAAAAGCTGTTATTTTGAAATAACTACAGACACTTCAATTTTATTTATTTGTATGTATAAAAAAACTTTTTTTTTTGTCTGTTGTCTGTTTGTTCAGGCTAATCTCCGAAACGGCTGGACCGATTTCGACTGAACTTTTACTGGCAGATAGCTGATGTTATAAGGAGTAACTTAGGCTGACTTATTTTAGAAAAATAATTTGGCTACACGCGGGGCGCGAACAAAACATTAATCTTGTTAAGACCCTGTCTGTTTTAAGAATATCCATCATCCTTTCAATTCTTATAATAAGCGCTGATATTTTGGGTCCTTTGTGTTCAATCATTTTTGGTTTACTGGCATTCCCAAACTGACATTATGTGAGAATATTTTTAGTAACATACTCATTCAAATTTTTTGTGGACTTAACCTTCGAGTGATATCAAACCGTGGTGCATTGACACCACTTATGTACTCGTAATGGTTACAAAAGTTACAAAATGGAAACTTTTAAAATGCGGTCCCTGAAGATCCTCACAGTAAAGCAGTGAAGAAAAAGTTTAACACATACGATTATCCGTATCCACTTGCTTGAAAACCCATTTTCCGACTTACAGCTTGTGGGATTCAAACAATACTCGATTCTGACACTGCTTGAGCGAAAACGCGTAAGCGATACCACTTCAAGTGAACTGCAACATAATCCAATTACAAACCCTCGATATACACCATACGTGTGAACCATATTTCAAAAATAGAAAGCTTTTAAGGCTTGTGCAGACCAGGGCGACTTGTCGCGCGACGCGACACCGGTTATTGTTATACTGTGAAGTTTTCTTAGAAATTGTATTGTTCGTGTTGCGTCGCGCTTCAAGTCGCGCTGGTCTGCACAAGCCTTTAAGTCACATAGAATGGTAAGCATAGAGAGGAAAACCAGATCCCAAATAATGCCTAATTTTCATAAGAAATGTTATAGACAAGGTGAGAGGACATGTTCGAAATTCGAATTCTACATGGACTAGACCACATGCGGTTTTAGCCTCTTAAAACTTCCGGTAACAGTACCGTTTTACTCTCAACCGGATCGAACCAGAAAAATCAATGAGCTACCGGTTCAATCTGGTTATAAACATTGCGGTATTTAGGATACAAGCCGTAAATTGGGCCCATAAAAGTCGGGACCTAAGACGGTCCGACAAATTCTAGGTCAAAGAAAATTAATGTGTCGTAAACGCTCTTTAAGACAAGTTATTAAATTGGGCAATGTTCTTAAAAAGACGGCGCCACCATTTTCGGCAACTACCACATAAAAGTCCATCGAATACTTAAGTAATCAAAAAAAGTGCTTAGCAATGACCCTTCGTCCCGTATTAAGTTGAACCTTTTAAAGGACGTGGTATTTCATGAATAATTCACGAAGAACCGAGACCAATAGTAGGTTAAAATGAGATTTGACGCAAAAGGTCGTACATTATCTCCTTTACTGAAAATAATATTTTCGCCAATCCAAACAATAATAGAACATTTTTCCTCACATGCTCCGCTGTTCTATCTCAGTAACAGTTATGAAACAGTCCAACGTTATTTTAATTATGGCGAACGGGGCACATGGGACGATCGATGTTTACAAACAGGCAGTAATTACTGATTCTAAAAATAAGGGCGACATTATCTGGCTCGAGCCACCCGGCACCCGGCAACAGGTTGCCAGGGGCGAGCAAACACTCGTGGGCCTTGTGGCTTGTAGGTAGTGGTGCCACGTGAAAGAACACTGGAGGGACTTGTCCTATATAAAGAACAACAGATTTTTGAGGGTTGAGACCACGACTCTGGTCGATATAGCGACCATGTTTGAATTTCTTTTGCTTTGCTTCATTCACGTAGTTCTATGTGATAGAAAATTATTCCATTTCTTGGCTATCATTGGTTTCAATTCGTATAAAATTTTGTCTCATCTAAGACTTATTCGTTTCACTCAAATTATTCTTCATATCACAATTTTCCAATTATCTTATCCATGGTAACCCGGCATGCATTTCCCCTTACGCCTCAAGTAATAGACCTCTCACTTGATCTCCGTTGCTGGGCGACGCCTCCTGAAGGTCCGATTAACTTGGCGTGCCAATAACCTGGCCCTCGTTTTATCTAGATTGGATTCTAAAAGATTGGAGGTAAACGGCGGTATGAAGGTTGGAGCGTTGCTGAAATGTCGTGTGGAATCGTTCAGCCGTTTGTTCTTTTTAGGTTCGGTATCGAGAATCAATTTATAAGCCCTTGCTGCATGGCACTAGGATTGTCTGGGATACAGGCTGACTAGACTAAACGAATTCTCGAATTCTTGAGTAAATGAATTTGAATTTCGAATGTCTCAAACTTCTTTACCAGTTTGATTAGGCCCTATGTAGCCTTCAGTAGTTTACCCAGAATTTAATATATTCCATCAATGTTTTTCATAAAAATGAATTTATGGTATTAAAAAGTGTAACATAAGCTGGAGATACTTAAATTAACACTTAGTTGAATATTTAAGTTTAGTATTGACTCAGTAATACTCAGTACTTAGTATATACTCATATAATACAATAATTTAGAGTCTCTTTATGAGCAGTTAAATGCAAATGAGAAATTCGATGTCAACTTTGGTAACAAGCGCCGTAGCTTGAACGTTAAATATGTTTTAAATTAACAATATTATGTGACAGATTGGATTTCAACTTGTAGATTATTGAATGAAATGTCAGTAGTGACGTTTGATAGTCTATTTATTAGGGTATTAACTTCCGTAATGCTGCTATCATTCTTATTTTCTTAGCACCTTACCACGTGGACTGTTGATTAGCGAAAAACAGTTGCGATTGCAGATGGTGAATATTTTCACGATAAACAGCGGAATTGCTTTTGTAAATACGATCATATTACATTCAATACGTCAGTATTAGAAGACTTGTACAGACAATGGCTGAACCAGGACTATGTATCGACAAACTGGTACTTATGAATTTCACCCGAATGCTCACGCTCCTCAAATAAATACCTAAACATGATGCTTATCTAGATCATAGACCTATCACACGACTTATCAATGTAAATCAATAAAATCCAATTATGCATATAAATCGTAAATATAGGAAACAATTAGTATAAGATCAGCAGTGTACCAAGGTTAGCTGGCGGTTATTCTATATGTCCTTATCCTATGTATTTCCGCATTAGAGTCTTCACGAGTTTCTCAGAAATCCTCTACGATCACTACCAGCACCTCATAGCTGTTAAAAAACCTATGCTATATATTGCCCTTTTTTATAACAATTCAAAACTCAAAGGGAAACCTTTTCGAGTTTCTATTTATATCATTATCTCATTCTTACATAAAATTTCTTACTTCGACCGTTCCTGAAGCAAAGTGGCACAGTCTTCTTTTCTTCCAGAATGTGTAATTGCCAAAAAAAACCACTCACTAACAAACAATTTTTATTACCGTTCAAATTCCTCTTCTCTCTAGAATTTTCCCATTTAGAGAGTTTCCTCTAACAGGACCTTGGAGTTCGTCCATCTTGAAACTTTATGTGTTCACAATCGGTATCCGCTCTTCATTTGCACGTGTCACTCTTGTTTTACGATTCGACCTCGTATTGTTGTCTAGTGCTGGGCTTGTTTTAGTCCTGTTCTTATATTTTTTGAGGACATGACACAGAACAATTTGTTCATTATTTTCAAAGTCGTGATCAAATCATTATTATGCATCCAATGACTTATCAATATATGGAGTATCTTTCCCTGAAAATCTTCGTTAATCTTTATCATTATTTTCCTGTAACTGAAGTTGACATTGGTGATATCAATAACGCTAAACACGGAATTGAAAACAAACCCTTTCTTTCAAATCAATTCTGACAATCTTGTGGTTAAAAGTAATTTTATATAATCACGATTTCCCGCTCGACGCACGTCTACATACCGCAAAGTAAACGGCTCTTAGAAACAATAATTAGATTAATTGATTTGTTGGTAATGTCTTCATTAACGTTAATGTATGGCAATGTTTGCATCCACACAGGTCAGCCTGTCTGTACGACATAGTACTTGTACTATAGACTGTTATTCTTCGTGGCTACTCAGTACATAGAGGATTATGTGAAGAGTCATGGATTGTCATTTCTTGATTTAGTTAATTGATTTGTAATCTTGACAACTGTGAATTTATGAAAAGAGAATATTGAATTTAATAAAAATTCGAAAAAAAAACAATCCTATGTAGAGGAGATCAATTAATAATCTTACAATAACTAGAAGAAGTTGTGTTACTTTACCTTAATAATTCCAACACCTTTTTGTTTTATGTCTTATTATTATTTTTTAAACCAAATGGGATTTGTGAACTCTGGTCCACAAAAATCCCCATTGATGGGGATTGTCATTGGGGTGTATTAGAATAACCCATATTTATCAGTCCGTTTTGTTAAAGATTATTTTGTATGACTATATCAAATTCGGCTTAGATGATCGGGGAATTACCAAGGTATGGGGAAATAAATACTAATGTCCAAAGTCCATATTAGAGTCAAGCTAGGGTAGGCGACCCCATTTTAACTATAGGAAGGCAGATGACTGTATTTCCTAAGAACCCAATACCCTTTGAACTGACTAACATACATATATATTATATATATTATAATTTAATACCTCACAAACGGGAAAACCCAATATATTTACTGTTTTAAAATAAACTTGGAACTGCGTAAATTATTTAGTAGTCAGGTTTGTTATTTCTTGATAGGAACGACATGTTTTGGTCAATCTAATGAGTTTCCAGAATTATTGGTCACTAGCCTCTAAATATTAGTGAATTGTAATAAATATACGATGTTTCCGCAATGCGTTTATTATTATTATGAGAATGCAATTAAAACAGAACGTAGTATTAATTTAAATTGATAGATCATTAAAGCCTCGTGCAGACTGGCGCGACGCGACACGTGTAATTGTCCTACCATGAATATTTTTTTAGAAATTTGTTTTTTAGTGTCGCATCGCAATATCGCGTCGCGTCTGGTTGCGGGAGCTTTATAGGAAATGAATACTATGCTATTGTACTAATTCTTGGAAATGACACTAGAAACGATTGGTAATTATATAATAAGTTTACTTGAAAATCACGATATCGTTATTTCAATAGGCCTACTGAAAGACAACAAGGCATAACGCGTCTCTATTTTGTAAAACTATTTTATTTCTGAAAAATAATCTTTTCAGCATTTTCGGTCTGCAAATAAAACGTTATTCTTTGGGTTACACGTGCTTCAATAATGTTGTTTATCTCATATAGTATGTCAAATCGCACATTTCACATGCATATTGGTCAGTCAGTCCGTCAAGAAGAGGAAATTCTCCTTTCACCGCCACTCGGCCAGTTCCAACGCGGTCAGCGCACGCGCAGCTACAGACAATTTTACACTTTAAATCTTAGCTATATAGTTGGTTATTAATTAACATGGTCCAAGCTGGTCATTAGCTCAAGCTATGGTCACTGGAGAGTAGTTTTAGATAAGCAAGTTAATTAATAAAATTAAACAGTTTGGAACAGAATATGCAACGCTGACTCAATTCTTGATATCTCTCGGATTTTTTACGGAAATCTTATGGAATTTAAAGTGTAGTTTCCAGAATAGCCCATTTTAAACGCTTCCTGATTCAAGTATTTTCTGTGTTTCTGAGATATGTGAAGGCAAAACCATGCATAAATCTTTAGAAACCGTAGAAAACTAAACAAATTGTAAGAGATACGAGTATACTTACTTAAAAAATATCACCGGTCACAAAAACCTTAGAATCATTTGAACAGCATGGAAAAACTAGTGTACTTTAAGAAACAATAATAAAGATAAATAAACGAAATCTCAAAGAATTTAGTCGGTTTTCTCGGTACAGCATTAGCCCAAACATGACTTGGTAGGGAGTTCCGGCCGAGTACCATAAGAAACAGTAATAAAGATAAATAAACGAAATCTCAAATAATTTAGTCTGCTTTCTGGATACTTACAGCATTAGCCCACACTCACGGGTTGATATGAAGAACCGGTCGAGTACCATAAGAAACAATAATTATTATTATATTAATACGTGAAGCAAAAACTTTGTACCCCGTTTTACGAAAATTACGCGGACGGAGGAGTATGAAATTTGGCACAGTTAAAATTTATATGGAGAAGGAGTGCAGAAAGCTAATATTTTTATTTAATATACATTAGAAATAAATTAAATGAATAAAAAAACGAAATCTCGGAAGATTTTAGTCAGTTTTCTGGGTACAGTACTAGCCCACACCCACGACTTTGTAGGGATATCGGCCGATTGCGATAGTGTAGGAAAATCTTAGAAATCTAGGGCTTTAAGACCTATAAGTGTATGGGACAAGTTGAGTGAGGCAATCATATTGCGTACCTTGGGAGGTATATGCAGCCATAGCGGTTATTATTAGCGCTGTTGAGTACAGTGCTTTGAAAGGCGGAGTTGATTGATTGAGAGATGTTCTATGCCAAAATATGGGCCGAAATTCAAAAGTTAAGTTAAGAAAAGTTAATATCTAAAAATCTGAACGCTTCCACCCCCTGAAAGATTGCCAATGAACTCGTAAAAAGTCTGTACAGCCTAAAAAATACAATTTCCTAAATAAAACTTTAATAAATGCCTGCTTTTACTAAGACTTGGCGACTGTCTTATTCCGAGACTTTATATACTATGACTATGTCGTATTGTTGTTTGTAGATTATAGTACCTGTTCGGCCGAGCTCTGCTCGGGTGAAAATAGAGAAGGCTCATTTAATAGCACAAGATAGTTCATACAAATTCCATGCTGCCATGATAGTAGGTACTTACTTATTCCATGCTGTCATGTCATTATTCTAAGCTAGCCATGTTGTTCTAAACTCTGTGCGACCGAGCTCTCGGTGAAAATACGGAGAAAACGAATTTTCCCAGATATGAGACCTAACTAGATCGATTTTTTGCCCCCGTAACCCCTATATTGCAACTTTCTTCGAAATCGTTAGAGCAGTTTTCGAGAACGGGATTACAAATATATATACATATATTTCTCATTTAGTAATATAGGATTATACATATACGGAAGCTGTTACTGTACCTTTAAATAAATTACACTGGGCGACACCTAAATGAATGCCCGATTAGGAGCGTAACTTCTGGCGCTTTTAGTGTCCTTAAATTAAGAGTCAACTTAAACCCCAATTAAAACAGTTTAACATTAAGTGTTTTTAAATGCGGTCGTTGTTGTTGGCGTTGTTGCGGAGTTACCTACCTGACTTGACCTGAGCTTTCCTACTTTCATTGCATGTTTGTTACAAGATCGCGATGTTGTACCCACTAGTAAGTGTTTGGCACTCAGGGATTAATTACATAATATAATCTGTTCCAAAAGTATCTGATCAAAGTGTAACCAAACCCTGTTCAGGGGTAATTCTTACGCAATAACTCGCTAAAGGGAATTAGTAACACATTCAGAAGGTTTCCACTTTAAACCTCACCACTTTTTGCAACAATTAATGTACCTAACATTATTAAATTGTAATTGAAAGTCATCGAAAATAATTGAGGTTTTAAAATTAACCTAACTGTCAAATGAAAAACATCTTATGGGTGATTTAAAATTCGAATTCGGGTTTAACATTTTCATCTGATACTTTCGGAACACACCATACCTCTACCTACTAATTAAACTTTACACCTTTTTGCACAAACTGAAACTACTGTATCGAGTGCATAGCCAGTGGAGGGGGGCACTTGCGTCACGAGACGGACGATCTGGGGCGACGGCAATTTGCCGCGTGCGATTGTTGAACTCGGACTGTATGCACTATAGACTCATATAGCGGCTATATAGCAGTTTTATAGCGTATATAGCCGATAGTATGCACCGCACCCTCGCACATTTGATTGCTTGTTTTTTTTTGTGGTGTTGTTGTGTCTAGGTTTTGTCGTTTGGTTTGGGTTTAGAAATTGGGCTTTTGTTCTCAATTTTAACGTCAATTGACGTCTTATTTCTTCCGTCAGGTCGTGCAATCTGAAAAAATCTTTGTTGACTGTTTAGTCTTCTATTATCTTTTTGGAAATCTCATAGATTTCTATAGTAGGCTTTGAAAAAAAACTGAAAATAACCAAACGTTAACATAAGTAGGTACATAAACCAGTTTACCAGTTATCTTTTCCTTTAATAAGTACAAAATCATGTCAAGGGGTTATCTGCTATTGTAAATTCTGCCACTTGAAACAGCAAAAGCAGTGAAAACGAGAAACCAAATATTATAGGTAAGTATGCGATTTAAACGAACCATTTTTTCATAATAATTTCGACCTGGTCATCTACTAATGTAAATAAGTCATTTTATCGAGGCCACATAGTAATATCAGTAAAATAATAATTACATATAGGTAAATCAGAATACATTTTGCTCATTGAAGAAACGATACCCAATCGCCATATGTGATGATATCCAGGGTCATGGTCATTCTGGAATCTGATCCTTTTAGCAGTTGCCATGTTCTGTAGCTCCGTAGATGATGGGACACTTAAATTGTGTCCTGTAGAGGAACATATGAATATGAACCTTACTGAAAATACGATTAGCATGACCACAATAGAAACAGGTTATCTCCACGGAAGAATAGACAAAATGACAGATAGACAATCACAATCTGTCATTTTGTCTATTCTTCCGTCGACAAAACCCGTTTCTATGGTTGTCATGCGTGCAGATTGACGCACAATAATCTAGATTGACGTCAACACGCTCAGAAAAAGCAGCTTCAAATGTTTTGAGAATTGATGTAAAATAGAATACGTTGATGTCACAACCATATTCAATTAATAGTAGCCAAGTCTTCAAACTAGAATACAAAAATACACCGCATTGCATTGTCATAACAACAACGCATGTATCGTTTCCTTTGTCCGCACTATTTGTACTGGCAATCAGCTGTTTAATATATAGGTACCCTTATCGCATTCATGTTTTTACACTGTATTATATTCGTTTTGTATATTAAATCACACTAGGCTACCGAATATAGTTCAAATGTGCCTTTTAGAGAATTCTTTGGCCTCTGATGGGTCGCTTTTCACATTTGTCGTCAACATAAGTCAAGAAAATACTTTTCGAGCACGCGTAGCATGACAACAAATAAACAATCACAATCTGTCATTTTGTCTATTCTTCCGTAGTCGTCGACGAAACCTGTTTCTATGCTAAGCCTGCTGATCCCTTTTAAAATTCGATATCATTGTGATTAATTTCAGCAAACATCTTCATCGGTGGATTGTTCTTTCAAAGGTAGATTGTTCTCTTTTATTTTAGTACTACCTCTTTTTTACCCGACTGCTCCAAATCGAGGGTAATATTTTTGAGAATACATATGTATGTCTATTTCTTTAGCACGCTTTGTAGCCTAAACAACGGCTTGATGGATTTAACATAATGCCGTGTTGTTTTTTTTATCGGGAGGGGAAGGTATTTTTTTTGTTGTTTTTTTATTATATTCTAGTAATAAAATAATAATAAATATCTATCTATACATAGTATAAAACAAAGTCGCTTCGCGCTGTCTGTCCCTATGTATGCTTAGATCTTTAAAACTACGCAACGGATTTTGATGCGGTTTTTTAAATAGATAGAGTGATTCATACAGAAGGTTTTTGTGTATAATAAAATAAGGTTTTGTGTAAATTGGCTGAAAATATGACGATTATTGTCGAAGATGTCGGAAAAAATCATGCCAACTGGGAGCTTTACTGGCGTGCGCTGCGTAAGCCGTAAGAGATACATCAAATTTATGTTTTACAGAATAGGGATGATGACAAAAAATTTTTTTTAGTCCGTCTTTGATATTATAAAAAATATTGGACACGTATTTTTTCTTTTTTTACGTATTCTAAAGATTACGACGATACATTGAGGTAAAATGTGCCATGACGTCACGAGTATGTGGATTTTATACGTACTAGTGACGTATCAACCCCCACTCCCCAACTTAAAATGCGTTTTATCTAAGTATTTTTTTATTAATATGATACAGCAAAAAATACGTGTCTAATATTTTTTTATTATCTGACTGACGGACTTATTAGAATTTAATTTTTTTACCCAGGCATCATCCCTATTGTGTATCTTAAAAAGTTCAAAAATAAAGTCCTCGATAGCATATATATTTCTATCTTCTAAGGATGACCTACAAGTAACCATTTTTATCTTTCAGAATTTGATAAAAAAAATATTGTTATTTCCGAAGCTATTTTGACCGGTATTTTATTTATCCTTACTCAATAAAATATGTTATTTAAATTGGGCATTTAATTTAGATTAAAATATGCCTTGACATCGTATCATTAAAATTAATAAGATATCACAGATTGAAAATTACGCGTGACAAAATAATTATGGTTGCCGACAACGCCGGCGCAGCGGTAGGAATCAATGACTTTTTTAACTAACTAATCCCAGTACGTACCCGTGGGATATTTTCCGACGTCCACGCGGGCGAAGCCGCGGGCAAAGCTAGTAATGAATAAAACGAAAAAGCTGAAAAGAGAAAAAACAAACATTAAACTTTGTTTTTTGTAAGATATTGCAGACGAGGACAAACCAATAAACCTGAAATATGGTGTAACATTTGTTTGTCCTCACCTGCGCATCTTACAAAAAACAAAGTTTCATCCTTTTTTTTCTCTTTATGTGTTTTTGCAGTCAGGTTTTTTGCTTTTATTTTTTTCATAATTTGTTTTTTAGGGTTTCGGAACCCTTATAGTTTCGTCATGTCCGTCTGTCTGTCTGTCCGCGGCTTAGCTCAGTGACTGTTAGCACTAACTAGAAACCTGTAATTTGGCATGGGTATACATATTAATCACGCCGAAAAAGTGGTAAAATAAAATAACGAAATTAAAAGGAAAATTATCACAGCTAAGTAGGCTCCACAAGTTAACGAGTAATAATCGACCAACTTACATTTGCAGATGAAAAAAACATGTTCTCCCATACATTCCGTTTGGGAGAACATGTTTTTCAACTACAATGTTAAGTTAGTTCTTGGGATAAATTCATCCCATCTCAGGACCCTTCATTGTGCGTGGTCCGATACGCACTTATAACCACGTCTTCTATTCCAAATGGTGGACAAAGCAGATGAGCCTAAATATCAGTAAAATTTAGACTGTGGCCAGATCTCTGCTTGAAGACTTCTGCTAGTAACAATACTTTGTCCAAGTCTGCCTAAACCAGCAATTGGCAATGCCGGTATCCTATAAAATATACATCACGCCTGTTTGACCACATATCGTCAGTTATACTTATAATGTAAGGCCTATGTAACAGTGCAGCAATCCTAGACAAATTGACAGACAATATGTTCTGAATATGTAGCAACTGCCAGTACCCACATACAAAAGTCTAATTTTAGCCGAATAATTCCCCTTTTGTTAGACAACTTGGCTCTCAGTCAAATCCTTTTGGTTATGTCATGATGTACCTACGTGTTCCCTTGTCGCTTCTGTAGCGGTCTGATAAATTGTAAACTGCTCTAAATGTCTTGAGAAATATTTATGATTACACCTTGTAAAACAAGGTTAGTGTTAAGGTGTAAAACTTTTTTTTCGACGAGATTAAAAAGAAACCATCTTAAATTAGAATTCATAAACGGTATTGTGTTCTTACAACAAATTAAAAAAAAACGTTTCATATTAATCATTTTTACTGAACGCAACAAAAATAAAGTAAGACTCCGCATAATATAAAAGAAAAGATTGATGGAATGACCAATTATGAATACTAAACTTAAATGTTGCGAATCGACATAATTGTTTGCCACATTTCATCATCATCATCATCATCATTCTACTGTCCTTTTTAACCGCTTTCAAAAAAGGAGGAGGTTCCATGTTCGTCTGTATATATTTTCTACTTTCAGTCGTCTTCCAAAAAAACACTACAAAGTGAAAAATAACTTTATATCCGTATTTTTTTTTAAATCTTTATTATTTTTTAGTATTTCTTGCTTTATTTAAGAGTCGACACAGCAAGTCTTCGTCATCCATGTATTATTATGAGCCCTCCTATCACATCTTATTATCAGAATTTAAAAGTGTTGGTAGCCATTTTCATTACACACCGCTCTAATTATTTTATGAACTCACTTATACCGTCGTACCAATGAATTCTGAATTGACTTATCACCCCAAGCAATAACATTGGCATTGTAAATAGTAAAAAAGCTGTATAGCTCAGTTTACGACGTTTTTACTGCATTTTGTCACTACGTCGGGCCATAAAAAGTGCTCAACTTAATGTTGTAGGTATAGTAGAGCAGTATTTTGAACGAATATTACGCAAATTGCGTTTGAAATGAAGGTGAACACAGACTTGTTTCTAACATTTTACTGGTCAAATAGGCTGAGGCTGATGCTCCACTAACGAAATGCGTCTTGTCCAGTAACCATACTTCACTATTTTACAAGGAGTTGTTTTTATATCCCATAAAGGCTTGTGCAGACCAGCGCGACTTGTCGCGCGACGCGACACGAACAATACTATTTCTATGAAAACTTCACAGTATAACAATAACCGGTGTCGCGTCGCACGACAAGTCGCGCTGGTCTGCACAAGCCTTAACTCTAGGGTATTAATGAGACCATGTCAAGGAATCAACTGGCATATAAATTATTTTTCTATGTTTTTATTTTTTTAAGATAACCCACCACTAGACTCTCGATGTGTGTATCTAAGTTTCATTGATATGTACAAGTAAATCAGTTTAATTCAAACCAATCATTCATATTTAAAGCTAAGAAATTGAGACGTTGTCATATTTTATTTTTATGAACAGTAATAGTCTGAATGAAATGTTTTTATTTTTTATATTTCACCTAAGGGTTTACACAACATAAATAATCGTAAAATTTGTCGAATAAGTTAGAAAGAAAAATGAAAAAAAAAAAAAACTTACCAGTTGATTCTTTGAAAAGCTCATTCATACCCTAGTGTTATGGGCTATAAAAAAAACACATTGTATGTTAATCTTTATGCACAATAAAGGTACTAATTAAGGGGGTTACTCCCTTAATCACCTCACATTTTTTCTAGCGAGGTGGCACTACGCGCCCGCCTAGCTAGAAAGAATGTGAGGTTAAGGTTAGGTTTAGTAACCATCTCCCCCTTCCACCCTCCCCTAACCCCTATCGAGGCGGCACGTTTCTAAACTTTAACCCTAGTATGTCAAGTGTTGCTAAATATTTTAAGTGTTGTAATTAAAGCAACAACAAAACCATTTCTTGGACAATATTTAGACAAACCAAATCATGAATCATTTCGTGTGGTGCCGGACGTAAAGAATAGTACCAACCCATTTCTTCCCGTGGGTGTCGTAAAAGGCGACTAAGGGACTTACTAGAGAATGGGCAGCAGCGTTCTCTATGTATTTTAACACCATACTGCGATCGCCAACTCGCCAGCCAAGCGTGGCGATTATGGCAAACCCCCCATTTGGGGGAGGCCTATGTCCAGCAGGGGACGTCTTTCGGCTGAAATGATGATGTTGATGAAATCATGAACCCACTATGTTCTGTTGTAGTTATTGCAAGAAAGCGTCAACTTACAAGCCTACCTGTCCATTCTTAAGTCTTAATAGAAATTGTGTTAGTTTAGTTTGACCTCCGTCGCAAGACCTCTGGGCCAACACGTGACGTCTCATTGCCGCCTCGTTTCATTGACCACAGACGTTTTCCGCCTTTTTTGTCTAAACTACAAGTATATAACTTTTTCATAGGTCCTGCAAGGCAATACTCGTAAACTGGGATTGGAAATGGAATAACCCGAAGAAATTCGCTCTAAAGTCTATTTTCAAATCCTTTTTTCCAATTCATGTTATTTCGACTCGAACGAATATCAATTGTATGTAATATAAATTAAGTTGGTTTCAGATTGACTATATTGATAGAAATGTTTGAAATTGTTGCGTAAACTGAACTTTAAAACCCTCACAGGGTTTATTTATTTATTCATAACAATTTTACATTGTGTCGAATATTAAAGATTTTACAATTAAAAAAAAAAAAAAAAAGTTGCTTTTACAAAAACGCATATTTGTTTACATGATTGGCAATTAAATCGCGAATGAGGTGTACCTATCTATCTCTTTGTTTTCGGGATTGTTCAATTATGCACTAGGCCCTTTACCCGCTTGGTCCTTAGGGGTTTCTCGTGTCTTGTCTCGGTTGTATAGAAAATACGTTAACTCTACATCAATTGCTTTCTTGCCATGTATGGCGGGAAAGTTGATTGAGGCAGGTCATGTATGTCGCTCGGGCTCGGTCTTATATATAGACAACATAGTCAACATACAGTATGTACAGATTACTTGATCTGGTTCATAGCAATAGGCTCGCCCCCTATTATATAGGACTTAAACAGAGCGGTGAAATGTGAGTGTACTATCCTCTGTCTATCCCAGGAAAAACAGGCGTGATATTATTAATGCCAAGCCTGGCTTTGGTTCTTTTATAACGGCACTGCAAAAATGTCTAATTACCACTCTAGTGGTAACAATGGCGCTTCTCATTAAAAACATCGTTTTTTATATAGAATATTTTACTGACGCGTAGGCTGAATTCTAATTAGATCCATTTTTGCAAACAAGAACCAACCCACAGCAGGTTTGCTGTGGGTTGGTTCTTGTTTGCAAAAATGGGTCCAATTTATTATGACTCTGAAGACGTTCTTCGAAATACGTAGAAAATTGGTTCTTAATTGGTCACGTGTAGCGTTTTCTTCAGTCCAATGAGCCCTGTCTTAAAACAATAAAAATATGAACACTTACTTGGTAAATCCTTTACTATTAAATGAACAATATTTGTAAATATATTTAAATACTTGTAATCACGTTCTTAAAAACGGCTCTAACGATTTCGTGTGAATTTTATATACTTAGGTATTTACGGGGCCGAAAAATCGATCTAGCTAGGTATATGGGTATATGGGGTCATACCTAGGAAAATTCGGAGCTGAGTCGCCCAGGTACCAATATGTAATGCTAGCTAAATACTCATTTCGAAATCATAGTGTCATAGTGCCATATTGCTCAATGTATGCCACTCAAAATCCAATGATTACTAATATTATCACTATCAACCGCGAAACTGGGTCGTTTCACATACAGTCTGAAACATAATAAATTAAAAATCGCTTGATCCACGCATTGTTTATAAAAACCTTGAGTATTTAGGCGCTATCGGTCAGCGTTGACGATAAATTAATACTGTTTTAATAGTTGAACCGTTATCGCGGCGGTAATGCCCGTGTAACGAGCAAGTAATCGCTTCATAATCACCTAGGGTTAACGATACACCTGCCCTAGGCCCCCGGACACGATAAAATGGCGCACCAAACGTACAACTATGAAGAATCCGGTATTTTGACAGTTGAATAACGCTGAAGAACACAGAAATCTTAACATCCCAATTTAAATAACATATTTTATTGGCTTCGGAAATAACAATGAAATTTTTATCAAATTCTAAATAGATAAAAATGGTTACTGTGGGTCATCCTTAGAAGATACACATATGCTATCGCGGCTTTACTGTTGAACTTTTTAAGATGTACAATCCGGTAGAACATACATTTTATGCATCTCTTGCGGTTTACGCGGCGCTCCCTAACCTCAAGTCGGCATGATTTTTTCCGACATCTTCATATTTTTAATTTCGAATCATTCAACTTAATCATCGCCATATTTCAGCCAATTTACACAAAAACTTAATGAATTATACACCTAAACTTTCCTCATGAATCAGTCCGTTCAAGAAAACCGTATGAAAATCGGTTCGGTAATTTTTGAGTTTATCGTGTTCCGACAGACAGACGCGGCGGGGGGTGGAGCGTGACCGGCTCGACCTGGAAGGGTCTACATCCTCAGCGGGGAGCGCCTTAAGTCGAAGACAGTGGCGCTCCTGCTTAGTACCAATGCATGGCAAGTTGCGCTATCGCCGCACTTGCCACAGGCCAGACCTACATGGCTCCCCATTGAACAGTATTAGACCGTGGGGTTTTAAGGGCCATGCTCATAACCCGGCGTCCCCTGACGGGGACGTAGCGACTACCCACGTAGATCAGCAAATGCCCTTAAAAGTCGGGGGCCATTGAAATAAGTGTGTATAAGTGGCAGTGTCTATACTTGATCACAATCACCGTGAATTTTTGTTAAACAGAACACAGAGTAAAGAGAATGAGTGAACGCTAAATTCTTGTTGACAAAATTGTTTT
Source organism: Agrochola lota (assembly GCA_947364205.1). Lineage (NCBI taxonomy): Eukaryota > Metazoa > Arthropoda > Insecta > Lepidoptera > Noctuidae > Agrochola > Agrochola lota. The sequence continues at coordinate 2,282,275 of OX376225.1, read as the reverse complement.
ATCTAGCCATTCTAAATTAAATAACAGTGCCAATGCTCGCTTGTTTACCAACTTTAAATTCTATTTAATATGCCGAATCTTATCTTAAAAAAACCGGCCAAGTGCGTGTCGGACCACGCACAATGAAGGGTTCCGTAGTTGGGATGAATTTATCCCAAGAACAAACTTAACATTGTAGTCGAAAAACCTGTTCTCCCGTACGGAATGTATGGGATATCATTAAGTTGGTTGATTATTTCTCGTTAACCTGTACAGCCTACTTAGCTCTCATAGTTTCCCTTTTAATTTCGTTATATATACTACTGCTGTGAATTTTTTCACAAGTCCAAGTACAACCATTTAGCTAGAAGGTGGGGGGACACTTGACTAACAAAAAATTTCATTTACTCGTAAAAGCTTAATATTTCGCAAATGGATCTCTGAATCCAAAAATAGTTTTCTTGATTGATGCATGATTTTAACGATACCCCACAACATAGGGTAGATGACGGAAAAAAAAACATCCCCACTTTACGTGTAGGGGAGGTACTCTAAAAAAAATGTTTTTTTCTTGATTTTATTTTACCACATTGTCGGCATGATTAATATCTATACATATGCCAAATTACAGCTTTCTAGTACTAACCGTCTCTGAGCTAACCCGCGGACAGACAGAGAGACGGAGAGACAGACAGACGGACATGGCGAAACTATAAGGGTTCCTTGTTTACTACGGAACCCTAAAAACTGTCGAAAAACATCTCTTTAACCCGGATGACGAATCGTAATATTTTTTCTCTCTTCTCTATTTATACACATTTTTATAAATTGAAGTAGCTTTTCGTGTCTGTCTGTGTGACCGCATTGTTCTTCTCAAATTCGCCACTGATTTCGATGCAGTTTTCACCATAATTTAGAGAATTTATTCTGGTAGGTTAAGGTGTAAAATGCATTCAAATTCATCTGACATATAATAGAGAAAACACTAAGGTTTGTCAATTCTTAAAAACCGTGCGAAGAAAGGCCGGGTCGCTAGTTCGTATACAATGTTGTCTGCATCAAGCAACATTTTAAATGCCCGCGATGCCCACGTGTCCAGCGCGTGTTTGTATCAATTTGATTAGAAACTAGACGCAATAGCCACTGTTTGTGAACTGTGAACGGTATATGTGGCCAAGAAACGCTGCATTCTACTGGAATTTATATAATTGGCGTTTCAATGAAGTTGATACAGAAGAAAGAATTTTTCGCAATATTGAACTGCAATATGCAAAGTTTTACACTTCAATAGCAGAAAAACATATAGTGGATGGACATTCTTTTAAGTATTTCTAAATATATGATAAAATTCTATACATAGAATCCAAAATACCCTCAGAAAGTGAATGTTATAGCTTGAAGTTCTCCTCAATGCAAGTAATTTTCTAAAAAGCGGCCACACTAAATAGATCCGGTATACTCGATATGATTAGTTTTTGCTCTCGTGTTTACAACTTGCTGTTTTTGTTCTATCTATTTTTGTCTTGACTGGGATTTACGTTCCACGTAGCTGCAAAATTACAAACCTGTTTAATTCTCGTAGCCGTAGCATCGTAGGTCGTAGACCGTAGGTAGAACCATCTCGTAGATGATCCTATTCTGGCTAAAGTGGATTGTGACTACGTCACATCAAACTATCTTGAGGAGTCTTGTCAAAGTACGCTAATCCAGCGGAGTAGTATTGTAACCCAGATAACATTAACATAAATAGTTTGATTGAAACCTCCTATAGATATTAACGATAAGAAGCCTACAATAAAATGTTGCGGTAGATCAATAAAAAATTGTTACGATTACAAAAACGTCGTTTGAGAACCTTCTTCTTTAGATGTTATTGATTCGATACGAAGTACATGAAAACTCCATCCATACCAAAGTATAAGCTTTGTAATTTATTTATCATGCTGTTCAACAAAGAGTATCTTATATCCTATCTATATATCTCGAATAGCCAAATTGTAACCAAACAATCATCAAACCCAGTTTCCATTATGTTATTGCCAGCTATCTAACAAGAAGCAGCTGAATATTATCAGCAAACAGCGAATGCCATCTGACCTCAACAACCCAACTACAGATATCCTCACTTATCAACAAATTACTTACCTATATTCGGCTACCCGATAACAGTTCCTCTTATAAATGTATGAGGAACAGTAAAATCTCGATCAGAATCGAACTCGCAACAAGGCAGGACCTTGCTCTCTCCGTGACCCAGATACGGGCCTAATAGTGTTTACATATTTATACAGAGTATACATACGGACGACAAATCGGCTGTTTGTTTCTTATTATCTACAGCCATAAGGGTGAACTCGTACGTTGTACGTTTATTGTTTTGGTGGGCTTTCAAGTATATATTGTGTTTCGTTTTCGTCTGTAGACATTCTTTTTTGAAACTTTTGTTTTTCTTAGTCTTCTCCCTTAGTCCCAATTTAACTGTGTTTGAAATTTGTTGTACTGTTATTATTATCCAAGGATACCATTTCGTCATCTACCATTACAAGTCTAAGTAATTGACGGCTTAGTAACACCAGTTTAATCTTAGTTTGTAGTCATATAGCTACTTCCACAAAAACGTGTATAACACACAGTGATCTCCACATTTCCCTACAACAAGATAACCGCCCGATAAGATCATAACACAATAACCGCACTGCCGAAGTATTTTTAGCTCGTTTCAGTCACGTGAATCCACAATGGCTCCTAGACCTATTGCTTGACCCCAGCGCACTACAGTTCAGTATCAACAGAAGCCAATTTATGAACGTCCAACTCCTTTGCATTATCATCATGTCTTACAACGTTCGTTACAACATCATTACAAAACACTAGCTTATCATTTCATTTCTAGGTTATTCGTCATTTCGTTGCCGGCGGTGGTTTCATATTTTTATTCATTGGGGCAGACATCCGTTGCAGTATTCCTGTACTTATCTTAGCCCACGGTCAGTAACCTGGTTGCTAAATATATTATGCTGATAAGTGATGTGGTCGACGCGCGGTCTGTACTCAGATTGACCAATGGTTTTGCGCATTGACCATGCCGTTTGTTTACATTCCTTGTCCGGCTGATTGTTCAAAATGAAATGTAGCGGAGGCTTCTCCTCCATATCATGTTATGTTCAATTCATTTTGTCGGCAGAGTTATCTGACCTACGTTTAATTGTCATGACGAGTTACATACAGATATCATAAAATGTCATATATTATTAATATATTATTTTACATTTTCTAACAAAATATTACCAATACAAAAAAAAAATACGGATTAACATAAATATACATTTTATTCACTAGATTAGCATTTATTTAATTAATGAAGCCAACTACCGTATATTTTTATTGAGGGCTTTATAGGTAACACTATAATTAACAAATAAGATAAAGACTGAATGAAAACTCGAAAATCAAGATATTGTTTTATAAAAAATTCAAAAGTCATTTATTCAAACTAGACTGAGAATCAGCACTTTTCGAACGTCAAAATTACATAAGACAGTCCCCCAAAACGCCCACCCTTCACTAATACCAGTAACAAAAGCTTTAAAAATAATAAGTCCTCTAAGACAGTTCTTCTAGTTTAATACTTATTTAACTTTCACGTAACTACCTCATGGAAATAAGCCATGTATAATGTATTTCGGCGACTTATATTACAGAATAGAGAAACTTCTAGAAAGTTATTATGTTATTCAAAGAAACTTTTTAACGTAAATATTCTTCAACTTATCAACTTGCCTGAGAAAATTGTATTCAACTTTCGAGGTCTTAATGACTGAATTAATCACAAGCACATGGGCGCGGCAGGATCGATAGGACACAAATAAAACGGCTAACCTTGCCGGTAGAAAATTGTCCATAGTTGGTTTCATATTAAGGCAGCTACCACGTCGTCGTAAGGAAAAAAAACGAATAAGGAAGCTAGAAAGTTTAATAATACTCCGCATGAAGCCATTACACAACTATAAAACAGAACTGACCATGAATAGGACGTACACAACCTTGAGGCTTCTGGCCTATGAAACTAACAGCTCCATAATGATTAAAGTAGTCTAACAAATGATAAATTATTTCCTCAATTTTCGTATCTAAAATTCATATTAAACTATTGCTTAGGTTAAATTATAGACTATTCATTCGGCTTCGAACCCAAACATAAACATGTATGCAACATTTGAAGAATATGGTGAAAATACTACGCTTATCGCGAAATTGCGAACCTTTGCCAATTACGATTATGTAGCCTTGCCATACATAATAGTCGCATGGCAACAATTCACGTCTGTTGAGGCAGTCCCAAACGGAAAGGGAAGGTAATAAATAGGGTACAAGGAAAAAAACAAAGTTAATAGAAATAATATGTAATCAATTTAGATAATATAAATAACCTACATTTATGAAAAATATAAAAATACCGTTTCCTAAGAAATATAAATTGTTTGTGATTGGACCAAAGCTAACTAGTTTTGCCATTGTAATGGAGTTATGTATAAGAATTAACAGGCTCATAATATGTTGTGTTAAGTAACTGATTATGCCAAAAATCAGTCAACACGCCAAGTAGATTAACAATATCTTCAGAAACTTAAATAGAAGTAAATGAGAATCGAACGGTTAACAAAGTGGCAGAACAGTTTGATAAAAACAAATATGTCCTTGCTATGAACCTTTATTCAAATCAGTGCTAGGCTCCAACGCAACGTATACAGTTACAAATTAAAATCAATAGAATTCATTTCACTTAATAAACCAAAACCTTATACGTGGGCAGGCACGTACCGGCCACATTTAAAATTATAACAAGATCACGTGGATCGCCACGACACAAATCGAAATGTTCGATGAGTGAATATGTATCGAGTATCGACACTATTCAAAGTTTGACCTATTCCTATCGGCATCTCTTACGTAATATTTACACACAGTGTTAGGCGTGAAACGATAAATGTTTCATACATGTCACTGTAACGGAAGCCACGATATCAACAAACCAATTGTTTCTCACTCACCCGCGGTTTGCTTTGCAAATAAAAACTTCTGCTTCCGTATTTATTCGTTATATTTGCAGAAGACAAATCATTAACTGCATTATATGAATATTTAATTATTAATTTAAAACCAGTTGTTGACATGACTACAAAATCAGCCAATATTTAATCTTCGAATAGTCTCATCTGTGAAGGAAAACTTAATAATGATTGATTTATTGTCATACTATTCTACTGACACTTTCGAAACAATAGAATTAATTTGAATAAAATACTCATATTTTGAGCTGGGCTGAAGAAAATACTATCTTTTTTAGCACCTGTATTTAAGAAAATATAATATTTCAATTATCAATGTATGTCGCTCCAGCATGCATCTCTTCGAACTTTGGACAGGAAAAAACACTCGCAGACCAGTAATCAGCGTTCTACGGGGATCACACGTCTGACCAATACAAACAGAGTTAATCCGTGCTTTCCTGTTTTCTTCTGGGCGTATATATGGCCAGTCAGGTGTGGTGGACTTTCACCAGGGGACGATGACGACCGATAACCGTCGATAGCTGGGGTCGCGTCTCGGCGTTCCACAGGGTAACGAACTCGCGCCTATTCTATCTTATACACATATACACATGCACTCAATTGCGCGCCTTAATGGCCTGTCGTTTGTATCGATTCACGTCGTTCTGTTGTTAAAGGTCCGATACTTATCTGTAATAGTGCTACTAGTTAAGTAGTCGAGTCTTCGATGTTAAAGGTTTTATGAAGAATGTGTTTGTTAATATTCGCATTGTGTATTGAACGACTTGTTGAGCTGAAGTCTTTTGATTGAATAGACATTTATGTTCTACGGGTTAGAATAGAGAGCGACCTTTCTACCGAAATAATTCATCCTTGACGTCAGTATCAAATCAAACAATCAAATCTTGCTACCCAGTGTCAAATTCGTATTGCTTTATTTAGATGCATTCATATAGTTAACGTAAACACTAAAAGCATTAAAACCCTCTGTTCAATCTTTTGTAGTAGTTGCAACACCTGATAGATAAGATATTGTATAAACTAAATGGTCTCGTTCCAAGGCGAAACGAGATTTCAAGTGTCACGCTTACACATAATTATATCTGTGATTAAAATTCAATGAGACTGCCCAAAGGAGCCGATCTGGTTATAAATTCGAAATGCGTAAGCTATAATTCTCATTGTTGTGTCGCTTGTAATTTACTATTATTTGAGACAGATCGAATGTGCCTTTATCAACAAAGCTTTGTAATACTGTTTATTTGAGTTTAAATAGTCGAATCTACGCTCATTTTAAGATTATATTTTCTCGTGGACTTTTAATCTTGTCGACATGTCGTTAAAGGTATTCAGTACCTAAAATTGCTTGGTAAAATTTAAGTAGCTACACAATCAAGTGCTCTACAATAGCTACGAAGTTCAGGGCCATTAAGCAGTAGATCATTATGATTTACCAGTATTTCCTGTTACCGACCGGTCCTTCACAAGGTCTACTAAATCAAAAGAGGCTACACTACTATTTGAGTCGTCATCAAGGAACTCCATCCCAGGTAATAAAATCGTGAATAAAGATTTGAGGACCGAGGATAACTAGTGGCCCTAAATAAAGGTTAATAGTACAGTAAAGTTTGCTAACAATCCAACTGTTGTTCTGTAGCAATTTGTAGTAACTCGCTCAATTATTATAAATTATCCATTGTTATGATGCTGGCTGTAGGGTTTATATGCGTTATACTGACTAGCGTCTATTTTGTTTGAACGCTTTACACAGCTGCCTTCATTGATTTTCACATGGTACTCTCACATTAAGAGAAGGGGTGCGTGGCTAAATGATAACAGCCGCACGAGTTCGAAGGTTAAGCTACGCTTGCTGTAATCGGTTCATTGATGGGTGACCATTACACATCGAGACCCCTCCGTGCTTTGGAAAGCACGTTAAGCCGTTGGTCCCGGCTGTCATTGGTAGATCTTTGACAGTTGTTACGGGTAGTCAGAAGCCCAAAAAGTCTGACAACCAGTCATACCAAGGGGTATCGTGTTACCCAATACCGAGTTGTGGAGGTCAGACAGGCAGCCGATCCATGTAAAATACAGGTATTCAGCTGCATCCGGTAAGACTAGAAGCCGGCCCAACATAGTTGGGAAAAGGCTGGATAGATTGATACTCTCTCATTAAGAGGTGTGAAATCTTTAAAATGTGTGAAAATTAAAATGTGTTTCTTAAGTTCTGTTCATTCATGTGATACAAGTGCGTCCCTGCCTAGTAAATGTTTATAAAATAATGAGTTGAACTATACTGTTGTTATGATACCTACTGTGTGTAGCGGTCGCCGTGTTTTGACTATATTATTATAATACTCGATACATGTGGACAGTACGTAGAGTTCCTCTCACCGAATCTGTTCAAAAAGTCTCCTTCTATTAACATCCTCTCTCGTATCAAATCAACCAAAAGCCTAAATGGTAACGGTAACAAGCAGAAACCTACGATAGTATCCATTGTTCGGTCTCCGTTATCAGTTCACGAGTGGACGTCAAAAGGCGAAGAGAACGCGATTAAAAATCACAAGGACGCGGTTTTATTTTTAACGTTTCGCTGTGCTCGAGTGAATGTCTCGGTGCGAGGTGCGTCGGTAATCGTTGCGTGAGGTACGAATCGATACGTCTTGGTTACAGTGTTGAAGAGAATAATTTCATTCAATAAGGGATTGTCTGGGACAATCGTTTTGTTTGTGTTGGGGCTGGTTTTGGGAAATTTCTCGTACTGTCTAGTTATATATTTGAACTTTCAGATTAGAACAGGTTAAATTTTATTGGTTTCGAAATGGCTTGATAGTGTCAGTTCAGTATCTCGTTAACAATTTGAAGTAGGTATTTGTTTACTTGAACATACAATAAATAAATATAGGCAGACAGAAATAAAAACGAGACCAATCACTTCGTTAACGATGTATTATTTTTGCACGACTCCTTGGACGGCGATTATCAAATCGACAAGGGTTTTAACAAAACCTTGCTTATTGTTAGTTGAATTACAACTATAATTCTGAAAACCATAAAACAATCATTATAAATTATGTAAAAAACACTTTACTTATTAAATAATACGCTTTAGACACTTCATCAATCGACAGACACAGATACAGCTGAATATAATAAAAATCTATCATTTAACGTTATTACTCTAAAGATACGCCAAACCACGATTTGCATAGACCAATAAATACCCATGACCCTACAACGAATTCAAAAGGAATACTAAGTGGCTCCACTTCGCCAGATGTACTCACACAAGGTCAAATTTTACTGTCCAAATTTATTATTTCCTGTGAACCGTGAAAGAATTTTATATTACAGTATAAGAGCCATTGTGAACGTAAATCATATCTGCATTGTGCATATAATGATCGCGAGAAACATTATGCGAATGAGATCAATATCATACATACTAATATTATAAATGCGAATACCTTTACACGCCTAAACCGATCGTTATGAAATTTGACAGTTAGCTAGTCTGGGGCCTGGAGGACATTGGCTTCTTGTTAATTTTCTTGTTTGTGTTAATAATGTAAGAAGACAAAAATATTTAATTGTATACTGTAATTGACATAGTGATTATTTTATTATTTTTTATTTTATATTATTGTTAATGTTAATATTATTTTTTGTGTTATTAATGTAGGAAGACAAAAATTTGATGTAATAATTTTTTTTTAAGCTTTGACTATGTCTATTTAAAAATTTGCACGACTAGAAAGTCGAATATAGTGAAACCATAAAAAAAATTACCATATACAATGTACCTATATTCTGGCAAATAAAGAATTCATTATTTCTTTTTATCCTGGATATTTGTATTAAAAAAAATATTAAATACAAAACACACAAAGAATAAGTTGCGCGCATCAGCTAATAAGAAAGTAGGGGTCCCGCAAAGACTCTTTGGATCATAGATACGCTTTCGAAACTGTCGATGACATTAGTGGACTTCAATGGGTTCGGTTTGAGTCTTAACAATCGTTTATATTGTAACTTTTTGCCCTTTTGCCAAATGAAACTTGATTGCAAATTTGTAATTAAAGAGTTTAATTTATTTTAATTAAAAAGCGATTGATCGGAACTGCCTGTTTTTTATAAACTACATATGTATGGCATCGAATATTGTTTCACAAATCTATAAATAAACGTATTTATTTCGGAATACAAAAAAATCACTAAGGTTTATTGTATAAACTTCGAATTTCAACCAAATTTTAAGGTGAATAGGTTATAACAAATATATTGTCAATGACCGCGCTGAATGAATGTTTGGCATTCGAAGTATGCGAAAAATTTACTTCACCGATACGTCTAGCAGAAAAACATGTGTTGGGTTATTAAAGGTACTGATTTTCTCACGATATTCACTTTTAGCTTCATCATTTGTAGTCAAGTTAATAAGAGCTTTGGATTTTTACAGTCACTGTAGTTTGGCAGATTTCATCATCTTAGCTTTTTACATCGAATTAACTTCGTCTGACCTCCGCGTCTCTACTTGTTCTGGTAACTTTGGATTTTAATCAATAATGTGATAAACTGCTATACTTGCACAGCTATTATGGCAATATGCCTCAGCGTCACTAGTCGTTACTTTTGAGGAGGGTCATAATAGGAAGCCCTTAAATATCAATCAGGCTTTTATGTTGACGAATCACCATCACCCTTAATAAATTATGATCTGGAGTAAAGACGTCGTCGTCGTGTTACATTGTCGATTAATACGCCCATAACTAAAAGTGACAATAATATCAGTGCTTAAATAACAAAGTTAGGGCTTAGAGCAATATTGTGATCAATCCGGGCGTATTTACTGCTTCGAATAAATTAGTTTTATGTATTTTGGCAGTAATGTGCTAACTAGTAACGATAACGACCTTAGTTTACTTTGAGACGAATCGAACAATAATTTTGCGACTTCACTACTCAAATATTGTTAATTTAATTATTCGATCATGTCTCATTTTCATCTACAAGGCAAACAAGGACATCTTTCTCTTCATAAACTCCATTGTCTTTTCTCATATGGATAGCTACTCTAATAACTACTAGAACTTTATCGGATATATCCTTTTCGAATCCCATATCAGTATTGCAAGTAATAATAAAACACAGGACATAGACGTAATCTATACCACCACAAACACCGCAGACCGGAAACAGGAATCCGTGCGTAATAAACTACTTAGAACTGCACTGTTACATTTAATAGTCGCCATTCAAGAAGTCACTGATTGTATAGTACAAATAATAAATTCATCTGCAGTACCTAACGTAGGAGTTACCGAGACAAATAGATTAGTGTCATCTAATAAGCGGTGAAATTTGTGTCAATTTAAAATGGAGTAACGACAATGCGCTATATAGTTGCAAATATGCGCTAACAGTCTGATGTCTGAATAAGTCCATAGAGTCAGTTTTTGGCTTCTTAGTTCAATCTTTGGGCTATTCAGATGAGGACGATTTTGTTGTTTCTGTGAGTTTAACTATATGGATGAAATCCTTAAATTGCACTCTAATGCAAATGTGTGCCTTAGAGTTTTGCCGGTTCTTGAAGGTCTTAATGTATTATAATGTAAACATTATCTTGATCGACAGCACAGTGTGCAAAGTCACTTACACCATTTTATGTATTCACAGACGCGTCCATTTTACGATTGAACATGTTATGGCATTTGGTCCATAAAATTTTGATTTCGATCTCTAAATATTGTCTCGTGACTCATGGCCTTAAGACTCGGGAATTACAATTATCAACCGCTTCCGTGATGTTCGGTTATGTAATAAAATTTCAAGGAATTGCGATTAAACACGAGTACCTAAATTAATTAATTCTGGATTTGCTTGTGACGATTTATGGTGGACGTCTGACTTCCAGTAGTAATGTAATAAAAATAAAATGTAATCAAGTTTATGGATATTTTAATTTACATAGGATTTCGTACTAAACAGTAAATTTTGGATGGGTTTGGGAGCACTTATTATTCTATGTTAGTGTTTACTGAAGTGACGAGGTATCTCTGGCTGAACAATAAATAAACTTGTCTGACAAAGAACATCGGCTCGTCTTGTCGTTTAAAATCGTGATCCTAAAAACAGGTTTTATAAAAACATCCGCCTTCTCTTCACATAGTCAATAAAAATTAATTAATTTTTATTTTCTGTTTGTCGACAGGCATGAAAATGACTATGTCCACGGCCCCGACGATGAGCGCACGGGTACACAGGAAAGTGATGCGGGCGCCGCATAAGCGGGCCCACCCGGGTAAGACGCAGCACCCGGGCAAAATGGTACACGCCGGCAAAATTGCCCACCATCCGGGCAAACTGGCACATTTAGGCAAATTCGGAAAACTCGCGCACTACGCTCACAGTCACGCGCTGAGGCCGCCCGAGCCCTGTGAGAACAGTAACGACAGCGGCCTAGGACCCGATGCCGTCAACAGGTAAGATCCATGTGGTTATACACACGCTTTCTAATGCAATGTAATATTTAAGTACGGTAGCCACTTGCACATTGTTCTAACACGTTCTTGTGGTGTCTAATTTGGAGATGAATCTCCAATCATTTTGTTCTGTTGCAATAACACACGCTGTTTTAAATGTTAATTTATGTGGTTTGAAATAATGGATATTTATATAATCCCAATGCATTTTCGAGGAAGACTGAAGGTTTCGTGCCACATTTGATTAGCGTGGAATCTCAGAAACTCCCACGAATACTTGGGTGACTAAATAAACCTCTGCACCGTGAATGTGTTCATCATTGGCGTGATTTATTAGCATCGATATACCGACTGATAAAATTAGATCAGCTGTCGATGGAGCCTTAATATACGTATAGTTATATAAATAGACTCCTACTGAGATTTTAAACATCATCATCTTCAATGGTTGCAGTATTTATAGTTTGTATAATTACATTAACTTAATAAGTTATTATTCTTTCTTCTTGCTCTTCAGCGTTTTCTCATATAAATATAATCAATCAGAGCAACAGTTCAATCGTCATTTCAGTAGTTATCCTGTCTTGCCAAAAAAAAAACTCTATAAAATTCAGAAATACTTGAAACTCTGAATTTTAATGTTAAGTAGAAAGCTTATATTTCAATGAAAGAGTACCAAAATGATGTAGACAGGAAAAACTAAAGCCTATAACACACATGCAATTATCTTCTTGTCTAAACAGACAATAATATAATTAACATATGTGTGTTTGTGTTCACAAACTGTTAAATAAATAAAATAAATAATTATAATCTTTTTGATAAAAGAATAATCAAAATCGCTTTATCTTTTGCTGTAACCAATTTGATCGTCAAAGCTGTGAAATACTTGTACTGGTTATCTATTTACCGCTTAGTCACCCGATTTGTACAGCCTCACCATCAGATAGCTTCAGGTCTATACAAATAGTTAACCCGCGACCGCGACCTTCATGTTCGATATCGGTACGTACTCACGTATGCGCATGAGTCGCGCGTGCGTACACGTCCATATCGATCGGTAACTGCTCGAATTTATCGCTATCGATCTCTAGATTTTTATCGGGTTGTCTAATTTTGAGGGTTTGAGGTTTTTGATAACGGAATTTAAATTAAACAATTTTTTGTCGCGCATTTAGTATGAAGTTCAGGTTCACTTTAGGGCTAATTTCCAATGAAAATGTATGGAAGAGCTTCATCAAAGCGTCGATATGCTTTCTTACACTAATGAATCCGATCGTGTGATGGACAATGCGAAAAGGAACCCTAGTAATTACAAAATATATGATTACGGAACACCTTGCATCACACACCTTTAAAATAAAGTTCTCGTAAACAATACAATCACAAGTTAATTATTTACCAATAAACAATTTGACAAACACCGTATAAACACTCATGATATAATACACAAGTGGAGTACAGAACTACACAGAACTAAGTAATACGAATTACATAAGATCGTCACTACGCAACTAACTGTTTACGTAACATACAATTGCGAAAAACATATGAAATATTGAATGTATAGTGTCAATGGCCTTTTGAGTGATGTTGCAATTTGATAGGTTATCTCTTATATTTTTAGATGTCTTCATATTTGTAATTGTAATAGCAGATTTTAGCCTGCCTAGTTTCCAACTCCGCTGAAAACCAGCGCTAGGGCTCTGTCTCGCATAGGGTCGCGGCATTATGCTGAGTGATGGTCGTTTTGCGTGGATGTGACGCATATTTTTCCCCAACTTGTTATTTTCGTGTTTGTGTTCTTTCTTTGCGTCTTGTTTACCGCAAATAAACGTATTTTATGTGTTTTTTTCTTTTCTTTCAATCTGATGCATTGGGAGACTATGACTTATTGTAAAGTGCGTTTCAGTCATTATTAACTGCTATGCCTTTTGTTGAATACTCACTCAGTTTCTCCTTCCTAAGTACTCCATTAATTTTCATTTCTCTCAGCGTTTTAAGGTCTTCACGTGGTGCTTCTCATCATTGTAGTCTGGGCCAAGTGTCTTGTTCATCTTAGAATTATTTAAAATAGGCTGTATACCAGCATAAATCAAATACCAGTATGCAATAGATAATACGGGCTGGTGTCCATAACTCCACGACAAAGCGCGTATTTTGCGTACCATACCAGTAAGCCCAAGTACGCACGGGCGATTTCTTCCCGCGTCGATATTTTTTCTCTTGCTTTGCTGTTTTACGTCCGTGCTAACGTGGGCTAATAATACCAGTATGTAACATAGAGACTATTATATATATATTCTGTACCTGACTGAATCTGATAACAAGATTGGCAGCTACCTATTTACAAGTATGTATATAGTATAGTACTGCCACCTTTAATCCGCCCGCCAATCGTAATTATTACAGCTAACAAACCACGACCCGTTCTTTATAGCAGACTACTGGAGAAGCCAATGTTTGTTAGTAGATATTTAATGACTGCTATGATTGATTTGATGATACACTAGTATATCACGCGATAAACAAATGATACACATTAACTAGTAACATAAACTGAAACTGAAATACACGATCCTGTGGGAGGGTCGATCAAGGTTAAGAGATTAGGCTAGACTGCTTTACCATGTGTACTGCCCCGTTGGTCTCGAAGTCGCAAGCTCGATTCCTGAGCCCCATGCTCAGGTATCGAGCTTACGACTTCGACTTCCTGGGTCCAATTCTCTCCACAAGAAAAGTTTTATTGGGTTTTGCCCTTAGGAATTTCTTAGTAGCCCAGAGTTTGGAAGTTGGCGGTTTGATACCACCGTGTTGGTCCTGCGCCATATCTGTCTCCGTTCGTGTCTGATTGCCGTCCCAAGTAGACTATGAGATATTTGAGAGTGAGGGAGAGAGAGTGCACCTGTGTCTACGCACACACTTGTGCACTGTGTTACAGGCGAGTCTTCCAATGAATTGGCATATGCAGCTGCAGCACGTTTAAAAATAAAGGTTATGAGAAAATTGCATCTGTGATCAAATATATGATGAAAAATCCTGAACTAGCGTTAAAATTCATGAAACGCTTAAAAAACCAGTGAAAGCAGTCATCTATCTCCTGCGCTGAGATTAGGGTTGCCACCCCTAGTATATAATATAGTATCCTGCTATATTAAAGGCCTAAATACTACTATATTTAGTGGCGAAACTATTATATTTTTATTTCAATACAAAATGTCGAGATAATCGGAATAGAACCAGTATTAATCTCATAAAAGCTGACTTAATCGTATTTAGAGTGTAAAAATAATTACAAGACATGAAAAAAAAATCTGTTAATAAAGTTCATAGAAGCAAAAAATATGCATTTAAAGAATAAAAATGTTTTTGAAACATAATTCCCGGTCTACTATATATTTTTGATTTTGTTGGCCGTCTACTATGTTTCTACAGGCAATGGCTTCGAAAATACTATATTTGATATTAAAAAAAATTGCAACCCTAACTGAGGTTGATCGCCATGGCCGAAATTCTTATATAGAATCAGATACACTAATTCCTTGTGTAAATCTACGAGTAGAAGCTGTCCTTGAGAGTCGAAACCTATAGTATATCTGTAAGACGTAATACATGTCAACACAGGACTGGGCAAAGTGCCATATTAGCGAGAAGCCATAATGCTTAACGTCGGCTGTACATGTAACATGACGACATGGTAGTAATCAGTGTCTTATAAACCATCACGAATTCAACACATCACATTTCAACACTCAGACTGATGAAAATTATGTTTTACCAATCACCTCTTACCTAAATATACCACTTGCCAGTAATTTGTACGCTTTCTCTAAAGGTGCTCCCTCACCGGGAGCATTCGCCTGTAATGTAACGTTACAGATTCGATTTTGAGCATTACGTTAAATACTGCCTCCCTGGCTAACGAGCATTCGCTTGTACTGTAACGTGTGTGTGTGGTGAGTGGTGCGCATTGATGTTACAAGTTATATCAAAATATTACAGACATTGCGCACTTTAATACTCGGTTCTCCTCCCTCACTGATGTAATTCTGGAGTCGTATCATTACAGGTTACGCACTGTAATGTTCGGTTCGTCTCACCCACGAATGAATACGTTACATTACAGGCGGATGCTCCCGATGAGGGAGCACCTTTACGCATTTGTGTGATAACGTAACATTTTAATAATTTTACACGTAAACAAGTTTCCGTTGTACGCCTATCTTATCCTTTGAAATTATTTGCATATTAATTTGATTAAATTAGTTAGCATTCTGTTGTAGACTAGCTTAGTCAAAACATTAGTTCACATGAGGTGTTTGTATGTTTTTAATGACATTTGTTATATTTCCAATTGCCTTCAAAACAGAACAGAAAATTGGACACAGAGTGCTTTTAATTTCTGTTTTTAATTAGTGACCGACCGAAGCTTCGTTTTCCGGCCGTTTTCGGCCTAAAAATCTTGATTCGACCATACTTTCATTTTCGACCATAAACCAGCCGTAGCTGCTTCGTACATTGTCGCGCATCATTCGGCCCACTTCGTAAAGCTCGGCAATATCAGGTAATACACGAAATGTAGTACCCTCAAATGGAATTATCGTGTTTTATTTCTTTTAAAGACTTTTATATATGCTCTTTCTCTCCCTAGACGTAAAACAAACAAGACTCCAGTGTACAGCGGAATTATTAATATTTTTTAATGTCTAAACCCTTTTCGTTTTCGCCCGAAAATAAGACTAAAACTGAAGCTTCTTTTCCGTTTTCAGCTGCAAATCTATTTTCCGTCGGAAATTGCTTTTAATATACTGCTATATACTGCTTTTAATTTCTGTCACCCTATCTTATTTTTTTTTATAATGATTTTATGAATGTGAATGTTTAATGTTTAACGCTAAATGTATGCTAAGTACTTAATTGTACAAATTCCTATCATAGAATGAACATGCTATAATAAACTATGTAGCACTGCATCTCTCGTTCAATAACCATTGTCGCCAATCTGCCACCAATTTTACAGTTAACATTGTATACTAGATTAGCCTACTAGACTCTACTAGATCTATCAGACGTTCTCATCGCAAATGCACCTCGCGCTAATATATGCTTAGCACGTTTCGCGGCACGTGCGCGTGAGTCTCCTGTCACTCTGTTACCTCATCGTCAGGCCAATAATAACATAATAGTTATTAATGAATTTATAATTTAGTTTAACCTGTCCAGTTTTAGGATAATGGCCTGATTTCTTTTTGTAGCGTAAGATATAAGCTTTAGCGATATAGGCACATGTTTCGTACGATGATTTGTTAAATTGCCATCGTCGTAATGTCGTAATTGACTATACAAATACGACAAGTACTCGATATTTGGAAAGATTACGTCTTCATTGCTTGAAATTTTAGACGCCATTGGATGACTTTTTGAAAGTCACAACATCATTAGCGTAGTGAAGGTAACCTCGCAAAGGCCTGTCTGAAAGATGGCAAAAGGCAGATGATGGGAATAATTCAATCACTTCAAATTTAACTAAAGCCGTTAATGGCGTGTGCAGATTATCGGACACTTTGGAGGAGTGGGAACACCCGGAGTTGAAACGACGACGCGGGGACCCTGAAGCGGCGGTTAAGCTAGAATGCGACGACGCGAACGACGCGTACGCATACCGCGCGCCGGGCGCGGCTGAGCCCGCGTCCGCGCCCGCTCCGCCAGACGCCCCCGCCTCTACGCTTGCGCCGGCCCTACCCGCTCCCGCGTACGTTGACTTTTTTTTTAGAGAACATTCCGTTTTTGAAGGTAACATTGGATCACACTCAAAATTCATTCACAATCTTCATGTCCCTAATTTGTCCTTGGATTCTCAAGAAAAAGCACGGATCCTGGATACGGGTAGATCCGGAGACTCCAGAGTGTCCTATTGAAGATTTCATTAGAACTGACGCGTTTATACCATCTTTTTTGACATGAAAAGTGGTCTTACTAACTGGTTGCTTGAGCAGCGTTAGCTTGTGCAGTGTCATGAGCATATCCATAAATCCGCATGTTCACCGCATGTAATTGTTACATCGTCCGTGTGTTCGTTTATTCCTGGCGCACTGATTGTTTATACTTACAAATGTTCTGCTAATTGTTTATTGACCTCCTCTCGAACATTAATACACATTCATTTGTGTTATTATTACACGACGAATTCAGAAATAAGATGCCATTAAAATTTACTAATACAAGGTGTATTTTTTGCAAAGATGTAAAAAACTAAAGTAATATTATTCGTTTTGATTTTTGTGATAATCCATAGAAATATCGATTTTTTTACAGAATGAGAGCGGGTTGCAGTATATCTAGTCCAAACATAGCCGAAATTCCCGGCAAGAGGTTCCAGGACCCGTATAGATCGTGCGGGAAACTGGGTAACGGGGGTAAACTGGCCAACAAGTACCCTGGTGGGGGGAAATTAGTTGGTGCCGGTGGAAAATTAGGGGGAAAACTGGGGGGGAAGTACGGAGGTAAATTGGCGCAGGCTATGGCGCGTAGAAGGGCGCTAGCAGCCATGACGCAGGGTGGCCGGCCAGGGTTGGCGGCGCCACTGTCAACTAGGTCGAGAGATGGCACGGTGGAGCTACAGATACTGTGCCAGCCTGAGACACAACACAGAGCGAGGTAACTATCATATTACTTGTTCTCAATAATGGATAAAATCCTTCTGAAGCTTACACAATGAGCCTGGGTTAACCACAATTCATCTTTAAAGAGTACTATCATTTTAATAGGACCTAAAAGGGTTCAAGTATTTTCCCCTAACTCCTAAATGACCATATTCTCAGATCCTGATCCATAAAATCCGCGACTCGCTAAAATGTGTTATTCTATTCCAGATATCAGACTGAAGGCAGCAGAGGTGCCGTCAAAGACAATTCCGGGAATGGTTTCCCGACAGTCAAACTAGTTGGTTACGACAAACCAGCTGTACTTCAGGTAAGATCTTCGTAATATAATATTTTTTAAATATTACGCCCCTCATAATGCAACACGTCTGCCCTTGCTTGTTCCTCCTCTTGATGTATATCGTATCGTGATATGGTCAACCTCAGGTATTTAAGATTCACTATCATAATCCTGGAAGACTACTTCTCTGCATCTGTAGGAAATATTTATAGAAATGCTCTTGCTGTAGTAAAAATATTGACCAGCCAGCTAGGTGATAGCGGGGTGGACTATATTTGGTGCTCCGGACCCAGCGTACCTATTTAGGCTTTTGTAATACACGCCAATGTGTGACTCTGAAGTCTACTAATCAAAGAGTAAGATGGCCCAATATTCAAGAAGGTTCGTTATATCCTTTGATTCCTCGATGTCTAAGCTTAACATGTACCTACAAAGTACACTGGCTATAAATCAATGGATAAGATCTAGTCGTGTCGTGAGTGGAAAGCCAATCTCGATGAACTATTGTGGTTGGGTTTACCATCGCTGTAATAGAGAAGGGTTAACAATATGGAAATGTTAATACTGATTCATTGAAGTGTATACTTATGTTTTGTAAAACTCCATAATAAATTATGTTTGATGTACTTACATTAAAAGAGCATCGTCAAAAGAACATACATATAGTATTGTTCAGTGCACCCTGTCCAGTCCAACTTTCATATGTGTGTGTTTTACCTCAATATAAGTTAAGTCAAAGTCAAAGATTTATTTGCAAACTAAGTGTACATTTTATTGTTATTTTATAATGTAGGTACTTACAACATAGCGGCCTTTTACAGGCAACGCAAATTCGCAAGTTTTGTGTATTGCAAGTTGTATTATTATAGCTCGCGAGTGGAGGTTTTCATCATTTACGTTTTTTGTTCATAGTATCCAACAAACTTAACTTTAACAAAAACGCGGAGTTACATACCTGCAACCTAATTGCGTATTACACGATCAGTCCCATTCTGAATCATTTTGAAAGAAATCTCTTTCAAAATGATTCAATTCAATTTTTTTTTCGAACTTCGGAAGTAATAAAAAAATGGATTGGATGGATTTCTTCATAAGTTCGAAAAAAAAAATCTGCTAACCAACGTTAATAACGCAATGAATGTTGTTGAACTGTCAAAATGAAACAGATTAGTCTTAATCATTTACGAAAATGTGTTACGTAATTAGATAGCCGGATGTTAAGCCATTGACTACTAAAGCTGTGCGATGAAACAGAGCGGTAATCGAGGAAAAATATCACCAATAGAATTGCTTCATTTTTTTCCTTAAAGAAATGTTTTTGGTGTATTTTTGTCTCACTCACCGCTCTACTTACTTGCATGGCCCTGGTGGAAAGGCAGCCTAAAGGCCCATTTACACCAAGCAAGTTTCTTGAAGAGCAGTGGTGGTTCAGTGGTAACGGCCGCGACTTACGACTTGTAGGTCATGGGTTCGAACCCTGACAGGCGCTTTACTTTGTGTAAATTATTTTATCACCACTGCTCTCTGAACGGTGAAAGAAAACATCGTGAGGAAACCGGCATGTCCTAGAACCACAAATTCAAAGACATGTGACATCTACCAACCCGCACTGGGCCCGCGTGGTGTATTACGGCCCACTCCCTCTCATAAAGAGGAGGCCTGTGTCTCAGCCGTGGGAATGGGGAGTATGCTATGAGAGGCAATTAAATCGCAATCGTCCTTTATATCATGGACACAATATCTAATTTAACACCATCTTTAATTTTCCCAGGTATTCATCGGCACGGACACAGGTAGAGTGGCACCGCACATGTTCTACCAAGCATGCCGGGTGTCCGGTAAGAACTCCACTCCCTGCAAGGAGAGGAAGGATGACGGGACGGTCATCATCGAGATCGACCTGGAGCCGGCCAAGAACTGGCAGGTCACCTGCGACTGTGTCGGGATACTCAAGGTTAGTGCTCATACCTGCTGAGACAGGATAATTTGTTTGTGAGGTAGGGTGGAGGTTCCCTTGACTGCTACAGCGCTGTTCCTCCATGGTTTCTTAAAATCTTATCTAACCTGATGTTTATTTTTTTTTTTTTTTTTTATTTTTTTTTTTTTTTTTTTTTTTTTTTAAAACGTTGCCCCACACTAAGAATTTCTTCTTGTATCGTGGGTGCGTTTACAAACATAGAAACTCACATACACTAACACCCAGACCCGGAACAACTACTTGCAGATCATACAAATATTTGTTCCGTGCGGGGATTGAACCCGCGACACGTTGCGCAGCAGTCGATCGCTCAGCCACTGTGCCAACCGTGTCGTCTATTTTGTAATAACTATGATAATTTATTTGTCAACGTACGCTAGTACGGTGACTAATTACCAATTGGCAGAACCTTTCCGGCGCTGGGGCTCACTTAAAAAAAATTCAATCGAATCTATTCTATTGAGCTTCGAAAACTAAGGTCTCCTTGCACCTGAAACCACTTAATACGTTTAGCACTACGAATTTAAAACATTGTTCTTTTTCTTCTGTCAATCGTTGAAGAGGACAGAGACAGAATTATGGTTAGTGCGTTTGTGGTGCTAGCGGTCCACAGTCACGTTTTTAGGATCAATTCGTTTTCCGTCCGTCAGTCTGCCAAGACCCTTTTCTCAGGAACGCGTGGAGGTAGCAAGTTGAAATTAATTCCCTTAGTGCTCTAAAAAATAATACGGCCATTTATGCGATATATTTTGATACTCAAAAATAAATTAATACCTATAGGGTACTTCCCGTTAACCTAGAATCATTAAATTTGGCAAGAAGCAAGGTCTCAGCACAAATAAAGGAAAAGGTCCGAGAATCGTTCATTTGTCTTATCACATAAAACAATATTTATAATATGGATAAATGCATTCCAACTACGGAACCCTTCATTGTGCGTCGTCCGACACGCACTTAGTCGGTATTTTTTTTTTAAATATCTCTTGTTATGACTTTTCTTCTTTTATATTATTCCTACAGCTTTACTGACCTGCCAAAAACCTTCACAAACATTCCAGGAGCGCAACGTAGACGTAGAGCACAGATTCGGCGAGTCGCTCGGCGGGCCGGGCGGCGGCGGCACGGTGAGCGCGCCCGCGGGCGCGGCGCACATCTCGCGCGGCAAGAAGAAGTCCACGCGCTGCCGCATGGTGTTCCGCACCGACATCGCCAACGCGGCCGGCCACGTGGAGACGCTGCAAGTGTGCTCCACGCAGATTATATGCAGTGAGTCACGTTTTAATTATTTATTTTACCATTTATGTACACACGCAAAGAACAGAAAAATACGTACAAAGGTGATGCTTATTTCTAAAGAAATACTTTCCAACATACCTGACTTTAGCTTTAAGAAACTTCTAAAATTGTCAGGTCCTTTTGCCCTGTTTTTACAAGCTTTATATTAGCTTGCTTCGTTTTTCGAATAATCTGCACCGAGATTCAAATATTATTAATCGGGATTTAAAAGTAGCCTTAGTTTAAATCCTGATTCAAATCCACCTGTGTTCCATTTTCATCTGCGATAAATCGCGAATTGCACCAATGAAACTGAACGTGATTAACACATCTGAACCGCGTTGAATTTCATTTAAGTATGAGATTCGTCCTGTGAGTAACTTCCAAACTTATGATAAAAAATACAACACGAAATGCAAGGGTATTCTTTAAATGTAAAGCAAAAATTAAATCCACTCTTATTTCTGCTTGGGCGAGTCCAGATAAAAAATAAAATAATATATTTCAACTTGCATAGTAACCGATAAGTAAAGTTATTTCAAATCAATTGTAAATAAATATTGAATAAACTTTTGTATTTAAATGATTTACAAAATAAATATACAAAACAAAGACATGAATAATTTCGCTAATCAGACTAATTAGATTTCAAGCTAACACAACCATTTTATATTGATGAAATAGTAAATATATCGTGCTTCGTAAATGACGGTTAGTTTTTTTCATAGCATCATTATTATTCTCTTGCCATAATTCCTATTTATTGGTGGTCACGGCAACATGTCTTTTTCTTTCATACTTCTCTATTAGTGGTCATCTCGGTTCCCCTTTCTAGCCATATCATCTTCCACTCAGTCCATCCATCGTTTCTTTAGTCTTCCCCTACTCTTATAGCAATTCATATTCATACTCAAAACTCCTCATTCCTCCGCATCACATGTCCATGACAACCGATTTCCACACAACTTTTCACCCGCCGGTGTTCATGCAAACACTCAAGGCGACGATAACCGACTTTTAATGATGTTATACTGAAGATCACGATCAAAATATATGTTAAATGAGAGCATTTTATTAATAACTTAATATATGTATATTTTAGATTATTTATAGATTACTAGCTTTGTCCCGCGGCTTAGCTCGCGTGGAAGTCGGAAATTATCCCATGGAAACGTACTACCGGTATAAAAAGTATCCTATGTGTTAATCCAGGTTATAAACTATTTGTCTGCCTCATCCAAATCCTATTAGTAGCATAATATATGATTGAATGCTATCGTGAATTCATGCAAGCCTAGTAATTTTTTGTGTCAAGATTCAAGTTAATAACTCGAGGAATCACGTTGTCCCATACAAACTTTGCCCCCCTTTTTCACCCCCTTAGGGGTAAAATTTCGGAAAATTCTTCCTTATCGGATGCCTACGTCATACAAAGAATACACCCACCAAGTTTCAGGTCTCTACGATCAGCGGTTTAGGCTATACGTTGATCTGTCAGTCAGTCAGTCATTCAGGACAAAGCATTTTATATGTATAGATTATAGTGAAATTAATTTGTAAGGTTATGTCTAACGCGGATAAAAAACGGAGAATCACGCCAAATATATGAAGCGTATTTTTCTGAAACCTTCACCATTTTAAAGATAATTTATTATTGATCTTTTAGTATGTGTTTTATTAAAATACCTTTTGTTTTATGTATTGCGTGTAATTTGGGACAGCGCTCCTTGATGGGCGAGTCCTATTACTGGGTAGACGTACGACGCGTTGCGTGAGCTCAGTCCAGAAAACACAAGATAAACGTTGTTCGTATACATTAAAATTGTGGTCTGTTAGTTTGTCCAGCTATTTTTTTTTTGGACTTTCTATTAGTAGCTTTTTACCCCCTTATTTATAAACGTTACTTAAAGTTAAGTAATGCCGCACGAGTCGATCCATCAGGTTAAGCTACTCTTGCCGGGGTTGGTCTGTGGATGGGTGACCCTCTTTACATACCGAGACTCCTTCGTGCCTCGGAAAGCACGTTAAGCCGTCGGTCTAGGCTGTCATTCGTGGATCCTTGACAGTCGTTACGGGTCGTCAGAAGCCCGAAAGTCTGACAACCAGTCTTACCAAGGGGTATCGTATTACCCAGTTACTGAGTTGTGGAGGTCAGATAGGCAGTCGCTCCATGTAAAATACTGGTATTCAGCTGCATCCGGTTAGACTGGAAGTCGACGCCAATATACTTGGGAAAAGGCTAGGCATATTGACTTAAAGTTAAGTACTCGTAATAATTAACGTCTGCTCAACTTTAAATTTTTTGACGTTAAACGTCTATTAAGTTTAAGCAAACTAAACAACTGAGGGCAAATGAATCAAGTATGCACTATATAATTATTTTTTCTTCTTTATAGCACAACCACCAGGCGTCCCCGAAGTATGTCGCAAGTCCCTAGTATCCTGTCCTGCTTCTGGAGGCTTGGAGCTGTACCTCCTCGGCAAGAACTTCCTCAAGGAGACGCGCGTGGTGTTCTGTCAGCGGCAGGACGGCCGCACGCACTGGGAGGAGGAGGTGGCTCCGGACAAGGAGTTCTTACAGCAGGTATGTTAACAGCTGATGCCACGGGTGCTGAGAAAGCCTGGTATTACTCAATAAAGAAAGAGGCGCTATGAGGGGCAGAAGCCAACTCGTAGAGGTATTTAATCAAATTGTTACTATTAATTATTTGCCATCAGAAAATATACCAGTGTGTAACATAATATAACAAAAGAAACAACTATAATATAATATACTGACTAGGTTCGAACCCACGATCTACTCGTACAACTCGTAGGTCAGGGCAACCACTGCTCATATATATGAGTGTTGATTAATAAAAATAATGTTCGTCCTCTTCCAGACTCACTTGGTCTGCTGCGTGCCGCAGTACGTCCGGCCCGACATCACGGAGCCGGTGGGCGTGCAGCTGTTCGTGCGCTCGGGCGGCAAGGCCTCCGAGCCGCACTCCTTCTACTACACGCCGCCCTCGCTCGACACCGGCCCGCTGCACTCCTCTAGACATCATACTCAAGGTAATACTAGCACAAGTAACAAGGTACATGATGCGCTTGGGTGTGCTTGGATACAGGGTTTTTTAGTGTCAAAAGCGCGGCGAGAAAAAAGTTTAAAAAAATATCGGTGCAGCATAAAAAGCAAATAAAAAAGCTTTAAAAATTGATGGGAATTGAAATATATCAAAAAAATTGTATAAGTAAAATTTTCAGATAAAAATAAATCAATGATAATAATTGATTTCTTATTTTATACTCAAATGAAAAATTTGATAGATTTGCGCTTTTAAAAAATACATTTTAGAAATTAAAATTAAGTATTGCGTTTTTTCCAAAACACTGTCGCATATTGACATTAAGAAACGCGTTTTCGCATTTCGTATATTCATAAGTTAGAGCCGTCATGTCCTATACGATGTCTAGATGTCCTCCATGTATGCACGAATAAATAAATATTAACATATACCCTTCTCTATATCTGTGTGAAAATACAAAATTGCTGTCAAATAGTGCAAGGCTTTTATAAACTTGTGTTATTTCATTACTCACATTTGTATGTGTTTTAAACTGTAAAATGGGGGTAATTATTTAAAAATCCAGCGATATTTAAACAAAAGTAATATAAACGTCACTAAAAGTAATGTTTTCATCACTTACCATCAGGTGAGACGTAGGCTTCTCCGTTTTGGATTTAAAAAAAAAACCAGTCTATTGCAATCCACAAGTATCAAGGGCTCTTAAATTCTCTACAGATTTTTATTTTCGTTTCTAATTAGCCCCAGTTTACTGTTCTTCATTTAATTTGGACAAAGTGAAAGATATTTTTTGGCAAAAAAGTGCAATATGAAATATCTGACATAAATGTATCAGAACTTCATTTATCTAGCCTAATCTAAATGAAATTTAGACATTTGGGTTCATTACTTTGCTACTGTTTTCTATATTTTATGTTTTATTTTATTCTATTTTATTGTTCTTCCATTTTATTTCTTCCTTTCCTTTATAAATAAGCTATCTCAAAAGATTAGGCTCACACGCGTACAATATATACTTTTAAGTTTATTTATTTATTCAGTTATTACACAAACATATTTTTTGAAAATTTATGTGGTCAAAACTATTTCAAAATCCACCCAGCAGTTTCCAAGTTTACTTGTAAGAAACGGACCGACAGACCTGGTCAATATTATATATATATATATATATATCATAGTTTTAACTGTTATTTATACTGTATAGACTTTGTCCCTGCATGTTCCATTTGTTGTCAAAAATGTTGCTTGCAAAGTATGTTTTTGCTTTTCATCTAATATTGCTTTTTATCATCGGAGACTAACATATACTGTAATATAAATATAAATTAATTTTACATTATAATCTGGAATCTGAAGATGCATTGCATTAAAACTGAATTTGCTTTAGAAATATATAGTATCATTTAGCTTTTTAGTACGTATCGCTTACCCTTTTGTGACTTATGGGATGATACATATCTTAAAATATTTCAAACATTTATAATAATAAGCTTAACATCAAAAATGTAGTATATGATAAAAAAAACAGAGCAATATTTTCGTTTTAAATAATTTAAAATTCAAAACGAAGTTTATATAAAAAGGAATTGCTTATAAGGAACTAAACTCTCTCTTTGCTAACCATAAGAATAAAAGCGTAAGCGACACAATCAACTTAAAAAAATAAGAAACATTTTGATTGCCTTATTGTATATAATGTAACAACATGTTGCTTGGATCTAACCACGCTTATTTACTGAAGCATGTATATAACACTGCGGTACATAGTTATATGATTATAATACTGAAAATTAAGATATATATTTATAGAGATATTTGGAAGAAACGACTGATGCGCGAATTGCGTACTCTTTCTTTTTTCCCTTCTGTTCAAGCTAGGTCTGTCTAGGTAGCGAGCACTGCCGACGCCCGCCGCTGCCCGCTGACCGCGCCAGCACGGTACTGACACACGACACACATACACACATGCACTCAGACAGACACACACAACACCTAACAGAAAAAACACACTGATACAATTTTGTTCGAACATACATTTTACGCACTGTCGATGTTGTTTTGTTTAATATTAGACCGATTTTCAGGTATGTTTTTGCCTTTTAATGATTAGTAATAATTGTTAAATGTTGTCAATAAAGTAATAAAAAAATGCAAAGAACAGATATCAAACTTTGCTTACTATAAAGTATAATAATATAATATGCCTTTAAAAAAATATTATCTGTCAAAAATTCGTCTCAAACCAATAATTATTTAGTATATATTAACATGCCGTCGACAGTGCCCTATAATCACACCAACAAGTAGACTCAATACAAAAAAACACAAATGAAAAAAAATCCAAAGACGACGCAAAGTCAATGGAAAATGTACTTTATATACTTTTACACAAAGCTCACTTGCCAGTAACACTGACCTTCGCGTAGGACAGACTGCACATCCCCCCACACTTTAGATAGTACTTATATTGCGTGCCGACCCTATGTTGTATATTTTTGTATGTTTTACTCCGACTTAACTGGTTTCTAATTATATTAAAAGTGTGCTCGATAAATAATAATTATCTGAAATGTATAAGTTTACTGTGGAATTTTGACCGTTTTCAACGTGCTGCCTGGTGATTTTATTTTAATAGGACTATCGATATCTTGAATCCGATAACTAAAAGTCATCGAGATGTAGCTAAGTACAAAATAATCAACATGATTGTGTTGCATTTGAAAAATGCATAAGAAAAGAGATCGCTTGCCACTTGATGAAATAAGTGTTTTAATTTCGTAATCTTTAGTTTAAAAAATACTCCTCTAATATTTCTAAATTGGTTGTACTACTTATGCAGTAACTATATTAGTACTGCGCGCTGAAAACGTTAAATATTTACACGACAAAATAGCCGGAAATGCTCTATTGTTATCAAAACGATTCATTTTAAGGAGAGGCCTAAGCAGTTCCGTCTGTGGTCTGCCAAAGGCTCAAGAACCAGATATCCTAGTGAATCGGCGGAGAACCAGCAAGCTTTGCTCGACACATCCATTTGTCGATCAACATTTCGATGTGTCATTCGAAGCTACAGAAGCATTATCTGATTATTATATCTGGTTTACTTGTACGATAACTGTAGAAATACAAACATATAAAAAGATAAGAATACATGCTTAAATATTTGATTACTTTTATTGTGATAAGAATATTAACGTCCATTGACACATTCTCGACTTGTTGTTTTATTTATTTTTCAAATATTGAATAATACACATGTGTAGAAAAAACAAGTATAACAAATTATGTTTTTTTACATAATTTTGACATTTACATAACTTGTATAATCTAATGGAAATATTGAATATATAATATAGAGGAGTTCATATTAATAACATTTGAATAATATCCTCAAAAAAGTTTTAGCAATAAACATATTTTTTGCACTGAATCAAAATAGACATACATTTCTAAATTAACAGCATTTACTGTGGAAAACACGCCTTTAGTGACCACTACTGAGAGTGCCAACAAGACACATGTAACGGGACATGAGACACATGTCGCGACACGTGACACGTGTTTTTTAACACGTTCGATGCGTCCATAGACTAGTTACGTGGGTCTAATACAACTTTAGATACCCTATCGACGAGAGTTCGTTCCTAAAGCTAGGTTCGCACGAGCTACAGGCGTATCTTCCGTAGGCAATGTGTCACAAACCAGTTATTTCGGAGCGTGTGTAGGGCGGGGTCGGCTCGTGTGGCCTTGTCCCTCCGGAGCCCCAGTAACGTGCGCGTGTGCAGGTGGCGACGACGTGCGGCCCGTGCAGCTGTGGGGCGGCATGATGCCGCCGCCCGCGCCGCCCGTGCGCAGGCCGTCCATCATCGTGCCCGACCCGCACTCGCCGCAAGGACTGAAAAGCGAGGTATGTACCTATTATAAGTCTAGAAACAACCAACTAATCAAACCAAAGCACCCCAGCCCACTAAAAAGCCAAACCAACTCGACCCAATTGGGATGGCTCTTCAAATATCTTTTCTTGGGGTTCAATGGAATCCAATTGAAATAGTCGATTTTTTGCCTAGGGAGCAAACAACTATTTTTAAAGCGAGAGTGTCTCTTTGAATCCAGAGCGGAGCGAAAGATTGTGACACTCGAGCTTAAAATAGTGTTGCTCCCGAGATGAACACTCTACTTTTATCACCCTCTATGAGAAAAAAAAACGTGTGCGGTCCGACCCTCGTCAGGAACGAAGTTTCTGCTCACGTATGATCTAAAACAAAAACAAAATTTTCGTAATCGCCATCTTGGATTTACATTTTGACCTCACTATCAGCTTAAGCACCCTAGAAAACTATGAAAACGACACCCATGACAAACCAAATTCACAATTTCTCTCTCTCTTGCCAGCTCTGTTTCTTTTTCATACAATGTTCGTGATTGATCTCTTTGCTGATTGGATCTTTACTAACAATATCCGCTTTCCAAATTCAAATAATTTTAGTCCCTAGGGATTAAAAAGCTATTTTAGTCCCTGTTTACGAAGAATAAACTAGTTTTTGAATACATGTGATTCGTCGATAAAGGAAATAAATAGAAAAAATATTGTTTTTGTTTTTTATCACATAAAAAAGGCCTTTTTGGAGGTCAAAAATGTTAGAAGAAAGAAAATTGGATTGTCCATTCCAAAGAGATGAAGGATAAGCAGAAAAAATAGATTTGTAGTTCAAAAAAAAGTCAGGTTAAAATTGTATCCCAGGTGTTGACAAACCATAGCTAGAATAATATTCCCTTTCGAGGCCACTTGGTTTGTATCTGACAGAAACCCTTCGAAAACAGAAAATGCACTCTTTTTACGGACTTCCATTTGGCGGCTTGAAAATCTTGTTTAATTATTTTAAACACATTAACATAATTATAATTAAATGAGTTCTTCCAGTGACGAAAATGAGACACTGACTCCGGAATCATTTCGTTCCAAAGCTACTACCATCTATTTTCTCACAGTGAATGGTAAAAAGTAGAGTACACAACTCGTATTTTTTTTTTTTATCTAGGTCCTTGTATCCCTCACTCCGTTCGGGATTCTAGTCTAGAATCCTTCGCTGCTCTCGGGATCCAACTTAGTCCCTCGAATTAAATTCCCTTTTTTTTCACTTGTTGTAAAATCTACTATTGTTTTTCTATCAGGTCGCAGACGAATCCAGCCAGCATTCGTTGGCAGATGGCGGTGAATCGTCGTGTGGAGCGGATGGACCTGATAAGCCTATGAACATGTCCGATGAACTGAACATTGTGGACCTCAGGCTCAAGTCTGAGATGTCCCGGGACTCGCAGAGCCAGGTATGTAGTTTTTTTTACCATTCTTTACTGCAAATAACTTTACAGAATAGAATTATAAAGTAAGAAAAATAAATTAAAAACAAAAAAGTTAATTTATATTGTTTACATTTTATTTTTTCCACATCTTTTCCAGATGCCACTCATGTCTTTTTCCCATGGGGGTATCCAGAAACTACAGAAATAAGTTCCATTTATTTATTTTCTATTTTTAAAGGAGGAGGATTTCTATCCAGAAAATTACTGTACTTCTATTAGTAGGTACTAAAATAAAATGTCGTGTATAACTATATTATCTGTCAACCAGGTCGGCTTCGTAAGCGGGTACGAGAGCATGAAACTCTCTCCGAGCACTCCTGTGCAGAGCGAGCCTCCCTCCCCCCTCGCGTCCTTCACGCAACAACTGCAAGCCATACAGAACCAAGTGCAGACTGACAAGATGGTCGAAAGTGTCACCGCCGCCATCTTTAACAACGAGGACAACGCGCCGCAGATCTATCCCACCATCATGCAGCCCATTGACCCCATGAGACAGCTCATCTCATCCAAGACTGTGGATCCCTTGGAGACAGACATGAAACTGAACCCTGAACTCATGATCACCGATAACACCATGCAACAAAACGAGCAAAGACTGATAGTGTACAACCAGATGCAGGGCAGACAGGAGGAGAGCTTCAATCCTTTCGGAGCCATCACTAAGCTGGAAATGGGCACCAGTCAGATGGAGCAACGTCTGGCGCAGCAGTCCGCGCACATGGAGGCGCTAGTGGAAGACGCCATGAAGGCCACGGCCGCCATACTGCCCGACAACACCAAGCTGGACGAGCTGGTGAACTCGCGCGTGGACGACCACCTGTCGGGCGCGTCGTCGTCGCCGTCGGGCGCCAGCCACGCCTCCGACATCCTGCTGAGTCCCAACGCCGCCGTGGCCGGCCGCAGCTCGGCCGCCGAGCTGCTGCCGCCCATGCCGGCCTCGGCCATCTCGCCCGACGTCATCCTCAACCCGCAGGTGTCGCCCAGCATGCTGTGCGACGGCGCGCAGCGCATCGTGCTGCCCGCGGGCCCGTCGCAGGACGAGCTCATGATGATGCAGGACCAGGTGCAGCTGACGTCGGTGAAGACCCCGCCCGCGGCCGTCAAGTCGATGATACTGAACGCGGCGGCCGAGATCCTCACGTCAGACACCACCATGAACGCTTTAGTGACGTCAGCGATTAACACCGCTAACATTTTGACTACCGAGAGTGCTGCAGGGTCGGGGGGTATGCAGACGACTGACTCTGCCCAACCGCCCGCGGAACCCGCCGGTGAAACTCCGCTAGTAGCGATGTCTCAAGCTGTATCTCAAGCTGTGACACAAGCAGTATCTCAAGCTGTGTCCCAAGCCGTGTCCCAGGCCGTGACCCAGGAGATGACGGCTCCAGTACAAGGACTCACAGACATGAGCGACCAAGACCTACTCTCGTACATTAACCCCAGCACCTTCGACCAAGGTGAGTACATGGACGTATATTACAACTAGTCAGACAGCCGCGGTAATCCGAACTACAACGAACTTATTACGTTCGGATTTAGTTTAGAATATGAACACAAATTAATGTAAATATACTGTATATAGTAAGTTAGTACGTATTTTAGTTTATTTGTTGTAAGAGAAGATTCATTGACCGCTACGTTCCGGGTTCGGATTCACGAGGCTTTCTTGCATTATCATTTGTTAAACATTCTTATAATAACTGCAGTAGTTTTAGTTTTAACATTATATTATTAATCCAAAAATGGTTCTACTTTTTTTTATTAATAAAATATACATGGCAACTTTATCAATTTTTGTTTGGTATATTTAAACTTGAGTTGTGAATAAAAATTTCGTTGTTTGTCGTAAATCCGTAATGGCTAATTGATTTCCTGTACAATACTACTTGCATATGTCACGCTCCAATAAATAAATGATAATAGTTGTGTCTAACAAATGACCAATTTAATTTATTGCAGTGTAAAGAGGCCCGCGTTGCCGATACCGGACGCACGCGCGGGACACTTTGCCTTGCCTACTGAATGCATTTCTTGTGTCGAGGGCTCAAAAGCAGTTTTTATGTGAATTTTTAATGGATGTCATCGTAGAAATAAATTATTTAGAATAGAAAATATAATCTCCGGATGTATGGATGTTTGTGTTATTATGATTCTCAAGTAATTGTCCTTGGTTTACTCGTAAAGTGTTAGGACGTCAATTAATTCATCATGTGAGTCAGTATTACAGGGCAAATCAATTGTTTCAACACTTTGGAATCGTTGTGGATCATCTAAAATGTGTGTAGTGACATATATATTTAGTATATGGGGATATACCAGACATTTGTTATATTAATGTAATATCTATAAGTATACACCTATACCAACTATTATATCCACAGATCCTATATTTATTATACCGATATACTCTAGAAGTGTGAATTTTAGATCTTATACATAAACATTGTATAACTCATGCAATGATTTCAAACAAAACGGAATCAATTGTATGTATAATGTATTTGAGAAACTGGACATACGTTGTCATGAACGTGTGTATATCTATGTATGCACGAATATTGAATTATTGTAAATAGTGTCCTGTTTGAGTATTTATATAATATTTGTGGCGCCGTGCGGTCCTCCATTAGATTATCCCCTGTCTGTATTAGAAATGATAATTTACGATTTCTAATTTTGTCTCAGATTACGTGAATTTAGTGAAACTTCAGAATTGGACAGCCTTCTACAGCAACAACTGCGTCGGTAATACCTGTTGATTGGTGAATCGATCAGTTCTCCTCGATTTGGCAGCCACCACCGTTCGTTCAGCTATCACTGAGACTGGCGCCCACTCTGGGGCTCAACCATCTCGTAGCCGAAACACCAGTTATGTCGCCATCAATCATGCTGGTGGGACCAGCCGTGATCTGATACTAGCCTAAGTAACCACTAATGGGTCTACCTAAGTCTTCAATAAGTTAGGATCCAATCAATCACTTACAGGCATATTTATTGACATTTGCATGGCCGATACAGGGCTAAATTTCTTCTAGAATCCTAAAAAGTCTTGAAAATTTTTCTATGAAAATAAAATTATCATTTCTTTTACGGGTTTTTCAAGCTATTATTTCTATTTAGAATCCACTGGGCTAGGATTTAGGTTATGTTACTGAGATTTGAGCATTACAGACATACAAATAGCATTTAGAAAACTGTTGCTTTTTCATCTTGGTCACATTTCTTAAATCCTTTTCCATTAGACTGCTGCCAGATATGACTATAGTTTGACCGAGACCACTGTTCCACGCTTTAGTTATGTGCGCGGCGAGACGGGGGGACAGTGCAGGCCGCTCATTCTTCAACGCTCAACGCGCGCGGCATCCCGCCCGCCGCTCAGTCGTTAACGCTGCCCCCCGCCTCGCCGCGCATTTCTAAGGCGCAGAACAGCAGCGATATCGGTCAAACTATACTGCAAACAATCACATCACACGAAAACTGAGTATATTGTTATCAATGTACAGTCGATAATTTCGAGTATGAATATTATTTAGAATGTTCAACGTTGATTGAACTGAGTCATGTCTGCCTGCAGCCCCATTTAAATATAATTTACCTACTGGTTACTAAGTACAGGCGAATAGTCAGTGTATAAATACAGTGATTGATTTGAAGAGTGAATTTATACATTATAAATTACGCAGTGTGTTAATACTGTAGTATAAATTCATGATATACTCCGACTACCCGTCTACCGCAGCGCCATCTTTTGTTCATCAGAACAAAATCCTTTACAAAATCGTGAAGTGCTTCCTGTACAACGAACACAAATGTAAATTATATGCAAGCTTTAACAATATACATATTTCCGAAAAAAAATGCAACGAAAGTAACTCCCTCTCAATATTATACACAAGAAATCACTTCACATAATGTAAAGTATATTTTTATATGTTGTATATGAATGTGATATGTAACTGAACATATTAATCAACGTAGTCGTATTTTTTATAAGTGTAAGGAAATTGTACTGATGTGATGTTAGAGCAAAGAATATATTAAAAATTATGTTATGAACATTTATTATTAATTAAAAATGAGTTTTTTATAGAGTCGAATGCTACATATTTGTGCCATTTAAATAAATGTAAACGTAGGTATATGTTAGTGTATGAAGCATATCGATAGAGTTCTATCAATTATTGGTTTTGGACGACATGATTGTTGCCATAACACAAAACATTTAATCAAACCAATCATGACCTTTTATATGGCCATTTTTTACTTGCAACACTTCTTATGGCGGTCATTATGTCTAGTTTAATAGAAGAAAATATACATTATACAGTATTTCAATCAGGGACCATGATGCAGATATACTAAAATTATACAAAATAAACATGTATACAAAATCTACAAACATTTTTTACTGATATATTTGATGCTGTTTAAGAAACGCACCAAATACAATGATGTCTAAAGATATTTATATGTACTGTTATGAAGTCTTAAGCAAAAATATAAGTAAAAAATATAGATATGAAACAAAAATATACTGTTAAAATTGGTGCAATTATACATCGTTGTGCTTGTAAAATGTCAACATTAACTTATTATAAATTAGAAATATGTAAACAAAA
Source organism: Agrochola lota (assembly GCA_947364205.1). Lineage (NCBI taxonomy): Eukaryota > Metazoa > Arthropoda > Insecta > Lepidoptera > Noctuidae > Agrochola > Agrochola lota. The sequence goes on along the minus strand of OX376225.1, from coordinate 2,247,517 downwards.
TAAATAAAATATACATTTTATACAGCATTTTGCAAGCATGATGAGAATTTTTTCACGATATATTTGATATAAAACTCCTGGGAATCTCCTCAGTCTTCCTCTCAAGTGTTTCTCTGAATGTTTCGCATTGTATCCAAGGGACATCACATTCTTATTGTATTTTATACTTATGTTAGTCTTCCATTTTGTCAAACATTCGCAAACCTTTGTTATAGTAAAGTGAAAAATTACGGAAACGGAGAAGATAGTTAAATATAGGTATGAGTTTTCGTATTAAGTAGGAAAATTGTGTGTTAAGCAGTTGTTCGTTGAGAAGTTTTAAGTTATACGTTAAAAGTAAAATAATGTGAAGTGTATCCATTATAGTTTGGTGAAAAATAATATAAGTTGCTTATATTGTAATATTTGAGCTCCATCAGAGTAAGTTATACTCTTTAATTATTATATAATTAAATTATATACCTACGGCAAAAAATATTATTAAATAAAATGCTCATTCCTGGATTTGTATATTTTGAAGAGCTTTTTTTATAAAATAGTTTTAGAATCGTTAACTATCTTCTGCGTTTGAAAGTTAACAATATGACGTATAACATTACGTACACTGATAGATCTCTAGTCGGTCTAAATCGATGAGTGCTATGCCGAGCGCGCGTTCATCAAGTATGTTATTTGTTTTGATGTAATTAATAAATGTTATGAAAAATATTCTATGATTTACATTTGTTACTCCCAATTTCCTAATGCTATTATTGATAAGATGCACTCTCGTCAGTGTATTTCCCCTCCCGTGTTCTGTTTGGGTCAGTCCTCACAACTAGTCAGTCAACACTCTTTAGTAATCGACTTACCCAAGCATTATCAAAATGTTAGAAGAATCTTTAAAGCGCTTATTCAATTTAGCTGAATTTTGTCTGAGCGTGGGGTCCTGGATTCGAGTCCCAGGTTAGGCAGTGTTACTGGGTTTTTCCATTAGGAATCTCTCAGTAGGAGCCCGGAGTTCGGAAGTTGGTGGTATGAAGTCCCCGTGTCTCGTGCGCACGTGGCTGTCGGTTCGGCGCCTGATCTCTCTCCGGTCGTGTCGGATTGCCGTCCCATCAGACTATGCTCGTAAAGGAACAGAGAGTGCACTTGTGTTTGTGCATTATAATATCTCTTGCATAAAATCGCTCGGAAGGATACTGCAAGATATTTTGTACTCAGGAATTCTTGGTAAGAATTAAACCGTCAGCAGTTGTTGATGGATTGCCTTGAAACGACGTCAGTCACCTAGATACGCCCCGGTTTAACCTTTGATCTCAGATATCCGCAGCACGCGTGTTATATACTCCCAATATTAGTATAAACTAATTATAAACTGTACTTGATTTATCTACTAACTTATTCTACTAATAGGGAAACTCAAACCGATGTGTATACTTTTTGACTATTAGACTATTCTTTGACTTTATTCTGACTCGTTGGTTTAGTGGTTACAAACGCTACTGCTGAGCACGAGGTCCTGGGTACGATTCCCGGGTCAAGCAGTGTTATTGGCTTTTTCTATCTGGAATTTCTCAGTAACAGCCTGGAGTCAGGATTTGTGCCATCGATTTATATCGAAAGATACGCCTTATAGCATCAAAAAATGACCGCATTTGTGCTTAAGTTGTCATCTGTCACACAATGACGTAGAGAATTGTCGCTGTACCGTCAGCATACTCGTTTTAAAAAGGGTACTTAATTTTAAAACGAGGTTGTTTTGAAATAATAAAATGTTTGTTTTTAGGGTGGTCAATGATATTATAATTGAAATGAATTTGAAAGCAGAAGCGGTAGAGTTTATTAACAGGCTGATTAAAAAAATCAAGAAAAATATTTAATGGATCTTTGCCACCCTCGCGACATAGGAAAATGGTACGATAACAGTTCGGGTGATCTTGGCTTTAATAAGCAAGCGCTAGAGGTTTTAGAAAAAAAATTTAAATTGTGATCAGCGAATATTCTGCACGTTAATTGCTGACGAGATGGCTCTTCGCCACCAAACTACGTGGACTGGAAAGAGGACTGCAGGCGTCGTAGATTTCGCTGCTGGCTCGGCAAAATCGTGCGAAATAGCGACTCAGGCGTATTTTTTAATATTAGTATGCATGAACGAAAGCTGGAAAATCCCAGTGGCATATTTTTAGGTAACGGACTATCAGCTGAAACTCGGGCTAATTTATTGAAAACATGTGTGAGTGAATGCTACCATGTGGGGGTTGATATTGTTGTAACTTTAGTAAATTTAACGTTTTATTAAACTGTATATGTACCTATAATTTTGTATTCGAAAACATAGTTGCAAAAAAAAGTTAATCTAAAAAAAATACATTAAAAAAATCCGGCTTTTTAAATATTTTAAAATTATAATGTACCCTCCATACTTCCTAAATTCTTTTAAACTTTTTTTGTGAACGCTACACTACCCTATCTTTCGTTGTCATGGGAACGAAATTTTTGTTATATGTTATCATCCGTCATAATATTTATTTTTGAAATCGTAATAAATTTGAAAAAAAATTACTTACGCATGAAAAGTAATAGCTTTAGCTTTGTTTGTATTATTGGAGTTGTTGGTACATTTCCTGAAGGCACAACAAGGCATCTTTGTACAGCTGTGTGTATTAAAAACGAGAAAGTTACTCCCGATGTGTCACGAACTATGACGAATGAGGAAATGATGTTCGAAATGAGCGAATTCGCTCATTTCAGAAGTGACACTTTTCGCGCGACGTAAGTATGGTGAGGGCGTATCTTTGATTTACATCAATGTTGTGCCATCGATTTATATCGAAAGATACGCCTTATAGCATCAAAAAATGACCGCATTTGTGCTTAAGTTGTCATCTGTCACACAATGACGTAGAGAATTGTCGCTGTACCGTCAGCATACTCGTTTTAAAAAGGGTACTTAATTTTAAAACGAGGTTGTTTTGAAATAATAAAATGTTTGTTTTTAGGGTGGTCAATGATATTATAATTGAAATGAATTTGAAAGCAGAAGCGGTAGAGTTTATTAACAGGCTGATTAAAAAAATCAAGAAAAATATTTAATGGATCTTTGCCACCCTCGCGACATAGGAAAATGGTACGATAACAGTTCGGGTGATCTTGGCTTTAATAAGCAAGCGCTAGAGGTTTTAGAAAAAAAATTTAAATTGTGATCAGCGAATATTCTGCACGTTAATTGCTGACGAGATGGCTCTTCGCCACCAAACTACGTGGACTGGAAAGAGGACTGCAGGCGTCGTAGATTTCGCTGCTGGCTCGGCAAAATCGTGCGAAATAGCGACTCAGGCGTATTTTTTAATATTAGTATGCATGAACGAAAGCTGGAAAATCCCAGTGGCATATTTTTAGGTAACGGACTATCAGCTGAAACTCGGGCTAATTTATTGAAAACATGTGTGAGTGAATGCTACCATGTGGGGGTTGATATTGTTGTAACTTTAGTAAATTTAACGTTTTATTAAACTGTATATGTACCTATAATTTTGTATTCGAAAACATAGTTGCAAAAAAAAGTTAATCTAAAAAAAATACATTAAAAAAATCCGGCTTTTTAAATATTTTAAAATTATAATGTACCCTCCATACTTCCTAAATTCTTTTAAACTTTTTTTGTGAACGCTACACTACCCTATCTTTCGTTGTCATGGGAACGAAATTTTTGTTATATGTTATCATCCGTCATAATATTTATTTTTGAAATCGTAATAAATTTGAAAAAAAATTACTTACGCATGAAAAGTAATAGCTTTAGCTTTGTTTGTATTATTGGAGTTGTTGGTACATTTCCTGAAGGCACAACAAGGCATCTTTGTACAGCTGTGTGTATTAAAAACGAGAAAGTTACTCCCGATGTGTCACGAACTATGACGAATGAGGAAATGATGTTCGAAATGAGCGAATTCGCTCATTTCAGAAGTGACACTTTTCGCGCGACGTAAGTATGGTGAGGGCGTATCTTTGATTTACATCAATGATTTGTGCCCGGTTAATGACAATAGGCTCGCCCGCCCCCCTCATAGATAATTGACCATAGATAATACACTTACATGGATACGCTTAAAAAAAAAACAACTAGCTACAATAAGGTGGCTGTTGGGTTGCTACTATCAGAGGTCAAATATATGTGAAAGGACTGGTGAGCATATATATTTTATACGTCTAAATTATACATCTATGGTGGTGAGGTACACTAGAGAAAAGTGGCCAGTGGTTTTCCTGTGTTAGTTTTGATCCAGAACCACGATGAGATCAATCCGTATTTCATTTTCATTACCGCATTTCACGGAAGGCGTAGAATCGTCGCTTGTGCCCGAGGCCGTGGCCCAACTTGGGAGAAGCCTATGTCCAGCAGTAGGGTCCCGCGTCCTATGTCTCTTTTTGTTCGGTGAACCTGAACGTGTGGTCGTGCCGAAGCGCCCTCTGCGCTTTCCAGATTTCCAAACAAAACCATTTGCGGAGTTGAGTGGCTGACTGTCATTGACGAAGATTTTGTTCCTCATATAGTATTCTCCTCTTCTTTATGTACATGGTTCTACATTCCAGATTCTTTAGTTCGATTTTTTTATTATTAACTGCTTCGACAGCTCATTTCTATGCAGAAGTTGAAATAAAAACCAACAGTATTGCAACATTGCACCTCATTTAATTCAATTACATAATCCTATTTATACATACGTAATATGTATATGAGCGTAATATTCATAATTGCCTATTACAATAAAATTACACTAACATAACCCCGAATTACTTACACAAGAAATAGTTTCATTTAATGTTTATAATAAATATTTATTTATCGTTAAATGCCCATGTATGAACATAGCGTGAAGGTACAGAATAGTACGAATATAATAAGAAGGATGGCAACCCAGGCAGGTACAGTACCTGTGGACAAAACAAACATGATATAGTCTCTTGTTTTAATAATAAAATATTCGCTATAGTGAGATGGAGATGCAGCAGGCAAGACGATAGCTGCAGGTTAGGTTAAAAACATCCTTTCAAAGTAATCTTATTCGATATAAATCCATCGTGCAAATCTAAAATTACACTGAGCGTTTTGAGAGCTGAGAGAGAGGTTTTTCTGCGCAAATTAAATCTATTTAAAAGTTAAATAACTTAGAAAATAGACACTTAATCGAATTAGACGCGAAATAGTAAATATGAACTGTGATAGCGCAATAGCCATACTTTAGCTATAAAAAACAACATAAAAATAAAGTTATCGTGTGTCACGTCTAAAACACAGTGAATGTAATAACAACAATAATAACCGTGTCACTCAACCGGTAATAAACCATTTTACTTCTAAATATAGAGGAGTATGTTTTCCTACAATTTTTAGTGCAGCGGTCTGAAATATACTATTTTCATACTAACTTCTATAAGGTTTCTTACCAGCTAGTGATGTGGAGCTTATGACCACTTCTGACTTGCTGGGGATGTAGCGATTATGAACACTTAGTTTTGTTAGGCAACGAGTACACGCAGAGATGGCCATTAATGCAGCTTCTGATCGACGGGTGATGTTATATTTGACCGGCTGGTGATTATGAACACTTCTGACATTAAGCGAGTGCACGCAGAGACAGTTGTCCACAGAGGTGAACCACAGCGCGGCTTCTGATCGACTGGTGATGTTACTTCTGACCGGCTGGTGATAATGAACACTTACTTCTGTTAGGTAGCGAGTGCACGCAGAGGCAGTTGTCCACAGAGATGGACAATAAAGCAGCTTCTGATCGACTGGTGATGGCAGGTCCGTAGCCACGTACCGGTAGGAACTCTAGCCCAGTCACGAACATCATATGCGCGTTTTTCACGTGAAGAACTCGCTAGAAAGCAAGCGGTGTATTAGAAATTAGAATATTAACGTTTTTAGTAGCTTATTTTTTAATACGACCTTGAAAATAGCTTGAAGAATGACTTATGGTTTTTGGAAGCCTGATGAAGTCTCTGATGTAAAATTTTATGTTAGGTTTTGCAATTGGTTTACTAAATAGAGCCCCATATTCTATGTTCGAGGGTTTGGTTTCCGCACTTAGTCCTTCAGAGCCCCATATTAAATTTTAAAACATAAAATTAAATAGGGATTCAGAACCTGTGGTTAATTTTGAATCCCATTGTAGGTGTTACGGCATAAGTTTATACTTTTAGTTGAAAGATTAGACAATATATAATTTTTTTTTAATAATAAGAAATATTATAAGCAGAGACTGAACCTTATTACCCTTTTCACCATTTTAAGTTGTTATTCTCGTATTTATGAAAAAAATATGACTATTAACATACCTGCAAGCTAAAAGCAATATAAATATCAACGGATCCGCTAAACATAGTGCCAACTCCGACAAATCTTCCGTCGTCTCGTACGGCGAGGGCCGACAGCGACTCGCTGGCGAGGGCGGAGCGCCGCAGCTCTCCGGTGCGCGGCTCCCACGACTGCAGCAGGCCGCGCTGCCGCCCCGACCGGGTCAGCGGATTCGCTATTGTGAACATCCTGTATTCGTTCTTTTGATCTTCTATTAGACCGAATCTGTAAATTAAGAATTAATTATTTGGAGATGGGCTTAAGGAGTCTAGTCAGACTATAGGGATTTTTAAACAGAGTTGTATAAACTAAAAACAAATTATTCGATTTACCGCCAGTATTTTTTGGGCACCTTATTAATTAATACTGGCTTCCGCCAGCGGCTTCACCCGCGTGATTTCTTTATAAATTATAGCCTATGTTACTCAGTGATAATATAGCATTCTATTAGCGACAGAATGTTTAAAACCGGTCCATTCGTTTTTGAATTTATTCATTAAAAACAAAAATACAAATCTTTTATCTTAATAATATTAGTGTAGACAAATTAGGGGATGAATTTATTTACGTTATTATTCTTATCTATGCATAAAATTGAAGTGTCTGTTTTTAATGACAAAATAGCAGTTGGGGTTCGGAATCATGTACTGAATCCATGGTAACAGTTTTCCCGTCGAATTCCCTGCCACCTGCTGTATAAATATTTGTTACGGCAGTGGGTACAATCATGTGAAAAGCTAGTCGAACATAATGTGACGGTAGTGCCCATTTTTACCGATAACTAAGTGACACCTAAATGAATCCCTAAATAAAAGTGCACTGTTGGATTTTCAACTCTCAGCGCTGAGCCTAGCGTTGAAAATTCAACTATTGCACTTTTATTTAGGGATTCATTTAAGTATCACTTAGTTGTAGTTGAAAATGGGCATGAGTCACATATCACTCTACCTATTTTGAATGGCCATAAAGTGTAAGTACTGGGCGTTCATTATAACTTGTCCCGTGACGCGGTTGGCAGCACTGAATTTTGCAGTCATATGATTTGTAGTACTGTTCTGTCAGTCGCCATTTTGAACTGTATTAGTATTGAAACTAAGCTTGACAAGCAATGGTGCCAACATGATGACAAGGGACAATTTATAGCGAACGGTCTGTACAAGGATCTTTTAATTTAGCGCTGGTAGATGTTGTCAGGGGGAGTTGTTGGTAAACATTTGCGCAATTGTTTTGTGAAATGTCACTTGGAATGTATTAAAAAAAAAAGATGGTGGCAGCAGTTCCGATTTTGGCCAAGCGTAGAAATAACCTTGTGGCGCTATAGGACATTTACCTGCATCGTCTAAACAGGTACTTGTTCCCGTTGGGAGGCTGGCACGTGATCTGCAGAGTGGGCGCTCGCTTTCTGTCCGTGGCCCACAGCAGAGCCAGCCCGTCCTTAGCGATGCTAACCAGGGAACTATCGCACGGGCTGAAGTCGAGGTCGTCGATCTATAACGAAATATGTGCGGCAAATGAGTAACATAAATATAATAATAGCTTAATTCCCAAGATATAAAAAAAGGCAATTTATGATAATAGCTTATTCCATTCTGATACTATTTAATAAAGATAATGTATTGACAGTTGCCAAATGTTGATACTATGGCTGAACATAATAATTATGTTCGATTCTTTTGCAGATCAAATTATTATCGATTTATAAAAGCGTAAAATACTGTAGTTATGCAAATCATCATAGTTAATTGACTCAGGCGTGACTTTGCGGAAATCCATCATGTGGAAGCGAGTGAAGCGGGTTCAGTTAAGCGGATTAGGTTACTAAATATACGTCGTCTATTGTATTTCGCAAATCATCATAAAAATAAATATGTACATATCTACAACATGCTGCGCAATCAAGATCTACAATCAGTACTTTTGACTACAAATCATAGTAACAATCAAAGGTTATTTTTTTAAGGTTTTATATGCACATCGGATGTCTTTGAATTTCTGGTTCTAGTACTTGCCGGTTTCCTCACTATATTTTTTTCACCGTTTTTAAAGCAGTCAATCAATCTGTCTAGCCTTTTCCAGTCTAACAGGATGCAGCTGAACACCAGTATTTCACATGGAGCGACTGCCTATCTGACTTCCACAACCCAGTAACTTTGTAATACGATACAACTTGGTAAGACTGGTTGTCAGAGTTTCAGGCTTCTGACGACCCGTAACGACTGTCAAAGATCCACGACCACTGACCAACCTCGGCAAGCGTAGCTTAACCTGATGGCTGACCCTTGCGGCTGTCATTACTTAGCCACGACCTCCTCTGTTTTAAAAGCAGTGTGTAAGTAAACTTCACCTGCCTGGATTCGAGTCCCCGACCAAGATCTTTTATGTGTAAAAAAATGCATTTTCGCTTTCTCTCTCTCACCTCCTTAGTATGTCCTTCTAGCTCGTACAGCAGTTCCATCTTGGGGAAGCTCCACACGCGCACTTTGCCGTCGATGCCGCCGGTCGCCATCTGCTTGCCATTGTGGTTGATCCGGACCACCCGCTGCAGAGGGTCGTTGCTATAAATATTTAGAAAATAAATTAGTTTTAACCTTTTGACTGCTGGTTGACTTGTATAGTAATTAAATATGAATAGTGCAGTGGTCAAAATATTAGACTACCAATGTCCTTGAATGCCAGTTCTTCTACCTTATCGGCATCACTACATAATATAAAACAAAGTCCCCTTGCCGCGGCTGTCTGTCTGTCTGAACGTGATAATCTCTAAAACTACCGAACGGATTTTCGTACGGTATTCACCAATGGACGGAGTGATTCATGACATGAGGAAGTCATAGGCAATTTAACATCACGATACGACCTTTAGGAGCCAAGCAAAAAGAAAAAAATTCAGAGCGGGCGGGCGATACGACGCGGTGGGTCGGGGACTGAGAGAATTTTAAAAATATGGCTGTAATTTTAGTATATTGTGCATCGTACGACTTCCACGCGAACAAAGTCGCGGGCAGAAGCTAATGAACTATAAGAATAGCTCGCGCCGTGATGAAAAGTATTGAACAATCAGAAAAGAAGCACAACTCGTCGATATGTTATTAGTGAAACCTTATATAAAAATAAAAGCATAGCAATCTCATTCATATCACTAGGGAATCCAATCGTGCTTGCATTTGGTATCTAGAGTGAGCATAATGGGATCGAAGGGATGATACATCCCGCGTGTGATTCACTTCAGTGCGAGGTGAGTCTAGCATCTGATTTTCTCGACACATTTATTTGAGGTTCTACGAATCATAAAATCATAATAGGTTTACATCGTCAGGGGCCATACTATGACGTGTTAAAGCTATCATTGTTTCATTGTGAAAAAATCCAGCTCCATCTCTCTCGGACACTGGAAAAATTATGGCTTTAACACATCATAGTACACTCCACTGGCTACCTCGTTGGTCTAGTAATAGCAAGCGCTACTGCTGAGTATGAGGTCCTGGGTTCGATTCCCAGGTTGGGCAAAGTATTATTGGGTTTTCTATCTTGAACTTTTCAGTAGCAGCCCGGAGTCTGGATTTATGCTTGGTTGGTGGCGATAGGCTCACCCCCGGTGTACTATAGGTACATCTCTGCCCAGCCCTTCGGGAAACAAGGCGTGTGTTTATGTTTCATCATCGACCTCTAGCATTACACTGCTGGAGTACTAGGCCTCTTCAATCGCAAGCCATTTGACTCAAATGTCACGTACTTTAATAATATTATTTATTACGCATTCTGCACGACAGCAACAAATTGCTAAACAATCAAATACTTGAGCAGTTAGTTACATATTCGGTATTGAGTCACTCATACTTGTTTAATCAAGATTAACTTTTTATATAATAAGCACTTCTTAAGTTAATAAATGCATTGTTAGATAAAAATATCGATACGTACCATAAAATTATGCAATGTAATTTTCTGATATTGGAAACTTTAAGCGATTTAAAAATACATATTTTTTTTTTTTAACTCTAAAAGTATTTATTAGAAAATAGTGTAATCAATATTATAAAAAATTTAAAAGCTTATAAAATTGCCAACTAATAGACGTTTTAAAATAGATAACTGCTAGACAAAGACGGCACTATCACAGAAGTGTAACGAATATGTAACTTCACACTAGCACCATACATTGTCCAAAAACTTTTACAGCGTGTCGTTTCTCCATTTTCCATCGATTATCTCATTTTACTATGCCTTCTATGAAATTACATTACTTGTTTGGACATTTCTAATATTAGTCACCATCCTATTCAGTTAATCTACCTGACATAACATTTTCTCAAGCTTGCACCTAATTTATTGAGCTGAACTGCCAAAGCTGCTGTATGACATTAGTTTCCCATGTATGAGAATGTAGACAAATGCAATGAAGGTTGTACCTGTACCTACAGCTCGAGCCGCGCCTTACACTGTATTTCGCTATAGTCTGTTTGTAGTTATAAAGCACTCACACCTATCTCATCTTATTAATCTTACAAAAAAAAAAAAAAGGTCTTATCTGAAGGCTAAAAGTCACCGAAAGGGCAATGCTTGGAGTTTCCCTACGTGATCGAATCAGAAGAAGAAGCCCGAAGAATTGCCAGACTTAAGTGGCAATGGGCAGACCACATTGCTCGCAGAATAGATGGGCGATGAGGCCAGAAGGTTCTGGAGTGGCGACCGCGTACCGGAAGACGTAGCGTTGGAAGGCCTCCCACAAGATGGACCGATGACCTTGTGAAGGCCGCAGGAAACCGCTGGATGCGGGAAGCACAGAATCGATTGAAGTGGCGGTGCTTAGGGGAGGCCTATGTCCAGCAGTGGACGTCTTTCGACTGAAATGATGATGACGATGATGAAATTATTTTTTAATTGGCCTTCCTCGTTGGTCTAGTGGTCGCAAGCGCTACTGCTGACCATGAGGTCCTGGGTTCGATTTCCAGGTAGGAAAAAGTGTAATTGGGTTTTTCTATCTGAAATTTCTCAGTAGCAGCCCGGAGTCTGGATTTGTGGCCGGTTGATGGCAATAGGCTCGCCCCTTATTACATGGGACTTGAAAATCACTGGCGAAATGTGGGTGTACGAGTACTATAGGTACACATGTACCTCACCCTTCGGGGAAACAAGGCGTAGCTCATTCTTTGCCGTAGTCGGGTAAAAACCCAGGACTACCAAAAAATTTCAGTCAGATCGCAGTATAGAAAATCCCACGCGATTTCGCGTAAATTAAGATTACGTATTCCTTTGAAGAGATACAGGGAAATCCCTTGTTATTTTGCTGTCATAACACAGTTTACTGTTATTCCCTATGACGTCAAAGACAGAGTTAATATTATTAATGAGAAATAACTGGAAAGACCTTGGAAATTATAACATCACTGAACATCACGCCAATATTTGCCAGTACAGGTAGGCAAGGCTGATGCACATTTCGCAGCCATGGAAATTCCAAAAAGATTAAATTCCTAATACATATTTCTTCTGAGTTTCCCTATAAAGATAAAATACCTAGAGGAAAATATTGCATTACAAACTAAGGTAACAATTTTTTTTTGTAATTCATCATTATTTGTCATCATATTCATATAAAATTACTTGAAAAGGATGACATCCAGAAAAAAAACAAAAAAAAAACATTATATTGCTGAATAATTGTATTAAATTATTATTATTGACATTAAATTTTGACAGACCTATAATATCTCAATTTAATTCTACTAATATAAAGAAAATAATTAAGTACTAATAATGTTTAATGCATGCAAATTTAGGATGATAAGGGCAGACAAATGATAATTGTAATGCTTGTAAAAGGCTGCTAAGTCATAAGTACTAACATAACATAACACCAACATTGTATACTTAGTTCGAAATAAACGTTTTTGACTAGGACTTTTATTTTTTTGTTATGGTCATCTACACTAATATTATAAAGAGAAGATATTTATATTTTTGTTTTTTATTAATAAACTCAATAGGCTACAAGTTATGAAGATGTCACGCGAGCGAAGCCGCTGGCGGAAGCTAGTGTTAAATAAATGTAGATTCAAAAAGCAAATTAAAAATCTTTACGTATATTATATATTGCCTATCTATAACATCATAATCTATGTGAAGAATGTTTGATGACATATTTTTATCTATAGCCCTCTCCAGCAGATAAAACCGATCTGTTATCTCATATCTGGAATGAGGTTACAAACACTTTTATTAGGTAGATGTTTTATATGGCATAACAATTTACAAGCTTCCTACTTTACTACTACTTAACCGTATTTAACGGTTTGAAGGTAACTGAGATATTATTTTATTGCAAAGAAATCTACAGAAAACATTGTATAGCTATGTGTTGACATGCCGAAAGTGTCCATACAACTGCACTTCTGAGGACCTAAAAACGCCACTGATGCCGTGATTGGCGTGGCCACCTGCTGGTCCCAACTCATTTAACAATTTACCATTGACTCGAACAGAAGAAGCTTCATGGATTTTATTTATAAAAGAAACAATATTAGAATGCAAAGAATAGGAAATACACTTTTAAAACACAATGTTATGGGAGTTACATTGTTATGTGGTTTATAAAAAAAACATGATTTATATTTATTTGATATTGCATCATTCTCGATTATAATCCTTACCTTATTATAGAGATTTCATAGTTCCTTTAGCACAAGAAACTATTTCATTCTTTGAATTTTGTTAAAATAATGAACTTATAAGAAGAAAAAAGAATAGTTTTAACATTTCATTAATAGTGACAAAATGAGGTCTATACTCAAACTGCCTATACAAAACTCAAATAAACCAATTACAGGCACTTTTGAATTGTCAAGGGGTTGGCAATTCAAAAACCAAAACATAGTAGGTTCCTATGGAGAAGAACGGGCAAGAAACTCCACGGATACTGAATTCTAATAAGACTCTAAGAAAGATATTCAGGGCTATAGCATAATTAAATAATTGTTTCTTTATATGTATGCATAAATAGTTAAATAAATAAATTAATTAATTTACCTGAAATCAGTCTGCACACTATCACTGGGCCTAATTTCAAATGATATTCTTTTCTCCGTAGTGTTACTATTGCTGTCCTTCTTAGATATATTGTCGTTCTCCGAAACAGTGCGCCTTCTTCTTCTGACTAGCCCATTCTCTGCTCTGAAGCTACCTCTGCGCATTTCAGCGGCATCCACCATGCGTATATTGACTTTATACAGTTGACAATGGCTCTCCTGTCCCGCCGTTAAATAAGTCTTGTTCTGCTGATTACTTCTCACTGAACAGTTCATCACTACATTCGGCCCAGTCTCATGGCGCATCACCTCTTCGGCAACGAATCTTGTTCCATTGTGGGAGAGCTCAAAAATTTCCTAAAAATAAATGTTAATTCCATGTCATACTATTTTGCCATATACTTTATTGATAAAACTACTTTCTGAGTAAGTTTCAAGTCAGGGAACTTGTATACTTCATTTCTCGGAATCAGCGATCGAAACGAAATGCCTCATTACTAAAACAAGTCAGTAATCATTGGACCAATACTATTACATTTGCTAGTAGAAATTATAGTCGTGTTTAACTTTCTATGTGATAAAATTTTGTTAGGAATGCGAGAACCACAGTTTTTTTAACCAAACCAGTGAAGTTGTATTTATTAGTCGTTTGAGTAAGCAGCTGACACGTACACCAATGAAACCAAACGGAGTCATTTAATTATGGGTTTGTTAAAGTTTGTACTTACAAATCCATTAGCAACGCCTGTAGCCGCGGCTCCGCCACCACCCGCGACTATTACGTGTCGATTCGTAAGCGTTTGAAGCGTGTAGAGCGGAAAATCAACCCTCGCCAGTAAACCATCACATCTATTAGGAGACATGGTGCCTTAAAACATCAATTCAACCAATCCAATAAGCCTGTATCTATCAAATAACACTATCCTAATATCAAAGCAAGCCACTTAAGTTCATTTTAATTAACTAAACATCGTATATTTGCCGTAATATGGTTAAATCTACGCGAATCATGAACAAAACTTTAGCAAAGAATTCGCCACTTCCAACATGACAAAAGTCAAATTTGACAGCTGGATGTTTACGAACGTAGCTTACTAGTTTACACTTTTATTTGGAATGGTGAATTTAACATTTTAACCGTTAATTTTATACTTTTGGAAAGTTAAAAGTATAATCAAAATCATTATTTATTTCACTTATTATTTAAACTTAATCATTAAAGTCACTCTTTTTTTTACATTCAACAATGCATCCTGTAAGCATGCTTTGTAAACGCAACATAAATAAGGTTATTCACAGCTGTCGCCACAGAGCATGGCTGTCGCTTTAGTAAATCATCTCTAAACAAACCTTCGATTCGTGATTTTATAATTTACCTTGGGCAACGTATTGTAAATGATAATCTAACAGTGCTAAATGCATAACATTAAACTGTCCCTTGGGTCTAGTGATACTAATCGATTGAACATTAGGCCGTCAGTTTGATTCCGTAAAAAGTTTTAGGAATTAATCAGAAACTTCATCTAATCTGAAAAAGCAGCAGCTAAACTATTAAAAAATTGTTTAATGTATGCCTTAAACAGGACTATAGGACAAAATAAATAAAATAAAATAATAAATGGTATAAAAAATATTTTAATAAATAATCTGAACAAGAATTACAAGCTAAGATAAGAAAAGATTTTCGATACACGATTCTATTGATTATTTCATTAAGAAAAACGAAGTTGTTCGGATAAAAAGAACTATGCGTCCCACTCAAAATGGTATAGACAGAAAAATGCACGCCAAAACAGCAATAAAAATAAATTATTTCAATTGTAAAGACATACAGTCAAAACCGTGTTCATATCTAACCACTTTCAAAACAAAATCCCGTGAACACGATGACCACATCTGTTACCGGCCCGGTTCTATAGCTGCAGAGCGCTGCAAGCAAGAATAGTCCTTACGGTGGTTAGATATGTACTTCTTCGATGGTACATGTTACAATCATGAATCACACGTTACGTATCATAACATCACACCTTTAAACCCCGAAGAGTTGTGCAGAGGTGTACTACATTTTGTCAGTTATGTTTAAGTCCCATGTAATAGGGGGCGAGCTCGACCTGGGAAACGAACCAAGGACCTCATGCTAAGCAGTAGCACTTGCGACCACTGGACCAACGAGGAACACAATCATGAATCATGTCTGGAATTTATTCAATTATCAGTAGATTCATGGTAGATGAAAATCTATTGAATAAGTCGAATTATTTAGTATCAATTGTTACCGTCATTAACTTGTAGTCTCTTTATAGCAAGTTTAGTATAAAAACATTCAAATCAAATTACGAGGTGGTTCTATTTTGGTCCTTAGCGACTTCAAAACTTTTGTGAATGAATACAGCAAATCCAGTCCAGTACAAAATGTCTTCAGCAGAACATGTGATTTCTAATGCCACTCTCAAAATTCATAGTCACAAGTTTTCTCGCAGAAGCCTTAATTCTGCGCAAATATTCATAAATAACTTTATTAATACAACAGTACAGGGATCTTGTAGCGCGTTGATCAGAATCAGGACGAACGCCGCCATATTGTTTTTCCATAGAATTTCTGTGACAATTCCACAAATGTTTACCAACAACGCCCCCTTTCAATACAAATATTTTTTATAAATTATTAGAACGAAGTTTTATAACGCGGCTAGCAGTAGGACTTGAGTAGTAGAAATCGTCACGTAACGAAAAAGCATCAAAAAGCTCCATGCGACTTTCTCTCTCTCTCTTTATCTATTATACAAGATGTTTCAGAAAGGTGTGGTCAAATTTTATATATTATTATGGTCGTCCCATACATTTAGGTCGAGTCGGTATTGAAACTTTGTACGGGCAGAAGATATTTTTTTTCTTGATTACGATGTTGGACCCTTGGAGAGAGTTGTTCAGTTTGATAGTTGATAGAGTACCGTACCACACCCTTAAATTTGACGACACCTTTCTGATAGATACCCTGTATTCGAGTGTTTGTGCGAGTATCGAGCACACGTATTTTTTAGCTTATGAATTTTAATTACATTCAGAGCAATTTGCAATACCAAAGCGGCAATTCCCGTAATTTTTAAGAACATTCGCATCTTATTCGCTATCTGTCAAAAATACAATCTATTTACCAACATTTTTTACAAATTGTGACTTGAATGTGAACGTTTTTTTAAGTACGAGAATGGGCCTTCTGATGTATAATACTATTTACGTTATGTAGTTATAGGCACTAGAAAGGTTTATAATTTAATTATGACATCATGAAATTCTTATTGTTACTGTCACTATACAAAATTGTCATGACAGACAAGACAAATATGAAAAGTAAAATGTAAATAAATTAAACATAATTATACACACATTTTTAATGTGTACAGGGTGGCAGGGATTTCGACACGAAAACTGATACCCTGGATTCAGTACATAATTATGAACGGGCTTCCCCCCTTTCCCCTGCGTTGAAATATATCGGTGGTTATTTTTTTTAAAAATGCCTCTTCATAGAAAAGTGCAATAATACCTACGCGGTCAAAATGTATGGAGCTGAATATTTTTTTAATAACCTACGAAAAATTTCAACGCAGGAGTGTTCAGAATCATGTACTGAATCCATGGTATCAGTTTTCGCTTCGATGTCCCTGCGACCCTGTATAACTTTGGCT
The DNA here is from genome assembly GCA_947364205.1 of Agrochola lota. Classification (NCBI taxonomy): domain Eukaryota; kingdom Metazoa; phylum Arthropoda; class Insecta; order Lepidoptera; family Noctuidae; genus Agrochola; species Agrochola lota. Next base: position 2,230,460 of record OX376225.1, on the reverse strand, counting down.
ATTCATACACATTATCTGTATGCTGTACATGTATCAGCAATGTGTGGTCTGTACCACACCCTTAAATATGACCACACCTTTCTGATATATACTATAGAAAACAGAAAAGTAAATCTTTATGATCATTAGAGTTTTACATTTAAATTAGCACAGCGGGGTAATTGCGTAACACACTTAGGCTGCATTCCGAATTACGCTGTAATCGTTTTGAGCGTGCTAACACCCGTACGGAATTAGCGTGAGCGCGATAACGATGTCCTGTGAATCTTGCGATAACGCCAACCATGCCTTACATTAACATCACCGTGAGCACTGTCAATAATGACAGTTGTGCTGTTTTGTTTTGAGTCGCATCATAACTATAGACTTTTTTTTTTTTTTTTTTGGATGGGAAATCATCAAATGACTTCTCCCGCTCTGGGCAGAGCGAGAGGGTGTGTCAGACTTTTACTGACTAAAACCCACCCGTGTTCCTTCCGTTGCCTGTGTGCCGGGGCCGCGATATCCCTTTCAGACAAACCCGCAACCCCAGCAGGCATTGGTCTTTCGACCCCGTCGGTTGATGCTGACATCTCTTTGAGGCGCGCGTGGAACACAACGCGCCGTCGACACGGGCCTGGTCCTGATCGGACGGCGAGCTGCCCATTGCTCACCGTCCGCAGGCCCGCGCCTACGGTGGCCGGAAGTCGGCTCTTGACTCCATCATAACTATAGACTAACGTGGCATTTTCGAAATTGTGCTTCTGGGTACCGTCGCCACCTAACCAAAGAGGAAGTAATTTTTTGGTCTAAACACAAAGAAATATGCAAGGCAAGTAAGTTATGACGTTGAGCGAGCACTGTGAGCGCGTTCACGAGCGTTCCGAATTGTTGACAGCCATCAGCTGTCATAATCGTGATATCTAAATTGGAACGCAAATTATTGATGTCAGCGCTGTGAGCGATTAGGTTCTAATTCGGAAAGCAGCCTTATATACTGTAGCAATCGTTATCAATTTGACAAGTCAACAACATTCATTGCGTTATTTTCGTTGTTGAGCAGACAACTTTTTCGAACATATGAAGCAATGGATTAGCAATGTCCTTCGAAATTATTCAGATTGTGACTGAAACTGTGGTACGCAATTAGGGTCCAGAACCTCTGTTTTCTATAACACATAAATATTATATTTACAACCTACTTCTTCCTATAATTCTGTAAAAGTATTTAAGATAAACATATTTCACTGTGGCCTGTTAATTAATGATTTATGGGCAACAGTTTTCATGGACGCCTCGGTCACTTAAACCAGCGTCTTATAATACTATAAACCGGGCGTAAATATGACACTTACTTTAAAACCCATAACCTTCCTTTTTGCTTCGCCGTAGTCGGGTAAAAAGAGATTTTTACGCAGTAATGAGTGACAGGAGACGACGCACTAGAATAAATCGGCCTACAGTCCGACCGTCGAGATAATTTGTTCCTGACACCTGTTAGTTGGACAATTTGTGGTAGTAATATGGATCAAATTCGCAAAACACATATTCGTTAGTATGAAACTGACAGGTGTCAAGAACGCATACTCTCAGCGGCCGGACTGTAGCCTTTTCACAACTATGCTGGAGTCGGCTTCCAGTCTAACCGAATTCAGCTGAATACCAGTATTTTACATGAAGCGACTGCCTATCTGACCTCCACAACAGTTTCTGGGTAACACGATACCCCTTGGTTGGACTGGTTGTCAGAATTTTGTGTTTCTGACTACCCGCAACGACTGTCAAAGACGACGCATTAACAAAAGAAAACTTCTTGTGAAAAAAAAATTACACTATTAAATTCGATGCGCCATTTTTACGGCCGGAAACTGTCATAATACATGTTACTATTTTCAGCCAATAATACTACATGCCTTCCGATGAGAGAATGCGTTCCTGACACTTATCAGTTGTATACAGTCCATTCAAAGTATTTTACGGGTCTCCGAAACGATCAATGGCAATTGTCAATTTTTATGTGAATGATCGGCTACCAATACAATTGACAATATTACTACAATTGCAATTGATCGTTTCGAGGACCCTTTATCTAAAGTCTAGTTTCTTAAAAAAGTGGTGAACGGTCACACAATAATGTCTGTCCAAATACAGAGCGTTTTTTGTCTAATACCGGTAAAAATGACAGATTTTCATGACGGAACCCCTTTCCTTGCAAACCCAAGCTTTTCAGCAACTTTATAGCAAATACAATAGATAACTGTGGTGCAAAATCAGGTAAATACTGTGAAAGGACTGCAAACGCTGGGTACAAAAAAATACGTCCTTTAGGAATATAAACTTTATTAGTTCCTAATCGAGTCCAACTGACAGATGTCAGGAACGCATTTTCTCAGTGGCCGGTATTTATGTACCTACCTACATACAATATTACTTTTTATTCTCAGCCACAATCTTCTCTCGTTTTTACAAAACGATATAAAGATCGGGTGACATTGTTTGCTAGTAGGTAAAGATAATGGATCGTATGAGGCCGTCCCGGACCGAGTCGGAGCTCTGACCGATGCCGAAGTTAAAGAACACTGACTCTGCGGCTACTTGCTGTGCGCACGTGCCCATGGGGTACCAGCCCACTTTGTTGAATACTATGCCAACTTTGTATACCTGTGGAGTTAAAAACAATGTGTAAATAATAAAATGTCAAAATGTCTACAAGAGTGGCCATAGAAATGTACCTTGCTGACAAGCAAGTGGTTTTTACCACAGACTAAGTGAGATTAAAAGGAAAGAAGTATACAGGGTGGATTTTTGAGATGCAGTAACGGCAGGTACTTTTATCGTTGTTGCTTTTTGAGAAATTTTAATCCCAATACAAAGAATAAAAATAAAAAACTGTGAATGCAGATCGAAATATTTCTAAAAGTTAAGGACAGTCTCCTAAGACCATTTCCCTGTAACTACAGCTATTAAGGTACCTGCCGTTACTGCCCCGTCCGAAAAATCCACCATTCCATAAAAAAATCTTCCATAAAAAAGGACGTCAGACCAGACAGACAGCGATAAGGCCGCCCCAATGTATGTTTAGTACTGTAATATATTTTCTGTTTTGTATTTTCTGATGTACAATAAAGTATATAAAAATAAATTCATTTAATTTGAACAAAAAACGGTTATTGTGACTTAACAATAATAGTTAGACATATAACCTCACGGACTTTTTTGGGGGTATTGATGAGTACTACAAAAACATGTAGTACATTACCTATTTTATGTTTCATCAATACCAATACAAACCATTTCTGGTTTATTAGTAAAAAACAAACATGAACCTGTATTAAGACGGTATGCATAAAATAAATAATAATAAATTACACAAAAAAAAAAAAAATCCACAGGGCACGTCAAATAATGACTTTTATAGGCAACTTTGGGGTACATTATTGCAATTTTCGTAGGGATCTCTACATAAAATACAGCCCATGTTACACGCTGATAATGTAGCTTTCTATAGATGAAATAATTTTTAAAATTGGTTAAGTATTTTTTGAGTTTATCCATTACAAACAAACATACAAAAAAAAACTGATATTTTCGATACTCAACACGTCTGCGGAGTTTCACTTGCTAATTTAATTTGACCCTGTAAATGAAATTGTCTTGCAGTATCTCACCTTATTCCGCTGTATATACACAGGCCTGTTGAACATGATGTCCAGCAGGTGCCTGAAGGGCACCCTGTTGGTGTAGTGCGTGTAGGTGAGGCGCGCGCCGTCGGCGTCCAGCAGGTGCGCGTACAGCAGCTCGCAGTACGAGCCCGCGCCCGCGCCCGCGCCGCCCGCTGCGCAGGAGACGCCCGACTCCTCGCTCGGGGCCTGAGTCGGCACCTACAAATAAAAGAAAAACCATACGTTTATTTACGAGCTTCGCCCGCGAGATATCTAGCCTACGTTACTCAGTGATAATATAGCATATTAATGGAAAAAGAATTTAAAAAAAAATACGATACGAATTGCACACAACAGTATAACAGCTCGGATTTAGGAAGTTTTGATATCCCGTGCTTCGGAGAGTACTAGGATGTGTTGGTCCTGTGTCTGATCTTTCGCCGTTCGTGTCGGATTGCTGTCTCATTGAACTATGATGCCGCGCGCACTTTGGACACCGACGTACTTGGAAGGTCGAAATCGTTCGTACGTGTTCGTACGTGTTCGCACGAGTGAATTTGTACGAAAACGCGTCCAAAGTGCGCACGATCTGAAAGTAACAGAACAGAGAGTGCACCCTGAGACGACGACTAATAGAGAAGTCAATCTGCCTAACCTTATCCCAACCATGTTGGGTTCGGCTTCCAGTCTAACCGGATGCAGCTGAATACCAGAGAATAGACGACTAATAGAGAAGTTTGGCAGAAAAAGGCATGTTGCGTCGACTTCAAATAAATTGAGATTCGAGCAAAAGAATGATGCTATGTCTCACCTGCACTCCCAGCAGACAGATGTTCTTATCCACCATGAAGGTGACGGAGCAGTCCAGCACAGAGGTGTTGAGGCAGTCGGTGTTGAGGCAGTTGGTGTGCTGTATGATGGGTCGCTGGCAGTATATCTTGTTGTAATCGTTGCTGTGTCGATCCAGGTGCTCCACGCCTATCCCAGAGAGGTTCGCGTTGTGGACTATTGAGGAGTGGCGGACGCCGACTGAGGAGTAAGATATACAATATGTAAAATACATGTATAGACAATAAAATATATGTAGCTACCATGGGAGGCCGTCACTTCCTTCTGCGAAGCAGTAATGCTCGCGAAGGAGGAGGCGGAGCACGCGAGGGAGAGGCAAGATTCGCGCCCTCGCGGCCCTAGTCGCCGCAGGAGACGCCCCGGGCGTCGGGAGTCGCGAGCCGACTTCCAGCCACCGTAGGCGCGGACTTGCGGACGGTGAGCAATGGGTAGCTCGCCGTCCGATTCAGGCCCGGGTTGACGGCGCGTTGTGCTACACGCGCGCCTCAAAGAGATGTCAGCACCAACTGACGGGGTCCGTAAGGGCCAATACCTGCCGGGGTTGCGAGTTTTTCCGAAAGGGATATCGCGGCCCCAGCACACAGGCAACGGAAGGAACACGGGTGGTTATAGTCAGTAAAAGTCTGACACGCCCTCCTGCTCCACCCAGAGCGGGAGAAGTTATTTGATAATATGCCACCCTCAAAAAAAAAAAAAGGATATGTAGCTACATGTACGTGGCGGACTCGACTTGTCGGGCCAATTCAGTGAGCGTAACGAAGTCAGAAGATCTAAGAGTTACGCGATAGAGAGGCAACTTTTAAGTGAATATAACTTTAGGTAATTAGCGCTGTGCGACATGAATTGCACTTTATTATGTCTTAGCAAGTGTCGCTTTTAATGATTTTGCAGAATGTACCATCTGTACTCATATGTCTAGTGATTTTTTGGGATGTTGTTAGAATAGATACTTGTAGTGTAAAACCAAGTTTGCAGCTTCTAAAGACCAACTGCGTGGTGCTCGAAAAACCTCGAAATATTCGGACTTATTTCAGTTTTTGACTTATAACTTCTAAAAGGTGCATCTCACGTATGACGGTCACCCAGTACATTTTTAAAGCGTTGTCTCACTAAAGGGCAGAGGCCTCCCTTCCCTAGTAAAAAAAATTAACGGTGTAAACAATTGTTGGTTGGCCATTAAAGAAAACTAGATAAAAACTCAGGTTTACCTGTGTGCCAAATTTTATCGAAATCCGTTCAGACGTTAAAACGTGAAAGGAAACACAGACAGACTGAGTAGACAGAGTTACTTTCGCATTTATAATGTTAATATTTCACGCGACAATCGCTTTTACATAGAACGCGGGGTAACTCTCTCATAACTTTAGAAAAATTATATTTAGTGGAGGATGAAACCTCCTTTAAGTGTTTACCTACCATCATGGCGCGTGGGTCTGGGGTAGGGCTGGTAGGCAGAGGGCGCGCCGAATACTTGCTCCAGCATCACCGGGCTTGGAGTATCTACCGTCAGCGTCGCCATCTGACGAAAATAATAAGCACTGGTTATAAAACAATTAGGTACAAATAAAAAAGAAATCGGTTTGCGCTTCAAAAAAAGTCGTAGACTGTTGAAACTCAAAGCATTTATTTTAATTAAACCAATTACAGGGACTTTTGAACTGTCAATGAGTCGATCAGTTAATCAGAAAGTTGAAGATAGTTGCCCATTCAAAAACGTAGATCTCTATGAAGAAGAACGGGCAAAAAACTCTAAGTACAGTCTGTTAATTGTTGATCACTGTTCATATGCAACTAACCAGTAAACTAACTCTTATAAAAGTAATATGATAACCTTGCAAGCCGTAAAAATATGTACAAATTTCAGGATGTACAATAGCATCTGGGTGTTCGTATCACTTAGAAAGAAAAGCACCGCTAGAAACTTATAGCTTCTTGATGATTATTATTATCAGACCAGAATGAGTATGATCACACAAAAAAAGGACTTTCCAACAAAAAAAAGTGAAAAACTACTTTAAATTCGGAAGTAGTTGGCAAAAAACGAAAATACAAAACCAAAAACTCTATTTCGCTTTTTGGTTGTGGTACCATCGAAGAATTTCATATCTAACCAGTTTCAAAACAAAATCCCGTGAACCCGATGACCATATCTGTTACCGACCCGGTTCTATAGCCGCCGAGCGCTGCAAGCAAGAATAGTCCTTACGGTGGTTAGATATGAACTTCTTCGATGGTACCTACCTACAAGTTCGTATGTATTCGTACCACTACTTGCCATGTCAATAACAGTGTCAGCAAGTTATTATAACATCTTAAGTCAAGTGGAAAAATACATATATTGAAGCTAACTCAAAAGCCACTCATCAGAACTAGCCCAGATTTATATGGGAACAATCTTTTTTATCCTTTCAAATGAAAAGGTATTTTCTAAATCGGATTATAAATGACGGAGTTCTGATAAAACAAACATTTAAAAAAAATTACGACTGTGAGAACTACTGAATTAGAATAGAATAGCTTTATTTCGGACAAATATCCATATAGTGTTAGTAACATACAAAAAATTACTTATTGCCTAGTGTTAGTAAAAATCAACCTCCCCACAAACTACTGTACAATCGGAGAGCAGAAGCTCTCGGCTATAGTTTTCAGGATGCTGTTCCGACTGCCCCTCACTCTCCTCAGTAGCGACGCAGTTTTTTTTTTTTTTCAATTGCATAGAAGCCGTCGGTGCGGGCTTGCGTAAACATTTCCGACGCGCTACAGTAACGAGGCAGACTCAACAGCATTCTGAAAGCATTGTTATATTGGACGCGCAGGACATCCAGCGATCTCTTAGTACAATTGACCCATAGATTGCCCGTGTACAAACAACCGCCGGTTGTGTGAATTGACAACCTCCTCCTTTTTATTGAAGTCGGTTAAAAACCACTTCGAACTCTTCTTCTTTTTCCTGCTCTTGCATTAAGTTACTTGAGGTCGACTCAAGACAAAACCAGTTTCAACTATTAATACAAGATATACTCACATTAGAAGACGGCCCATCCCCAATCAGCTGTTTCCTGGGCACCCTGCAAGTTGAGAAGCCACTAGGCATGGCCACGTCCGAAGAACTGGACAGTATGTTCATGAGGACGGCAAAGGCCTCCGATTCCGTGAGGAGCGAGGACCTGGCCGGGCCTTCTGCGAACTGCTGCGGCGTCAGCGTCAGGAAACGAATCTTTTCGATGGCGGATCGAATTGTTGGCTTGTCTGACTTAGGGTCTGTAGAAGATGGACAAATATAAAAAAAAAACACTGACAGGAACGTACAGCCTAAACTGTTGTCTCTAGAAGCTTGAAATTTTGCAATAGAGTTCCTTATATAACGACAGTGAGCACTAAGAAAGGATTTTGGGAGATTTACCCTTAAAGAGGTATTTACGGGGGATACAATTTCAGCGTTTTTAGGGTACCCGAAGAGTGCCAAACAGAACCCTATTACTAAGCCTCCGCTGTCCCTCCGACCGTCTGTCTGTCTGTCAGCGGGTTATATCTCATCAACCGTAATAGGTAGGAGTTGAAATATTCACAGATTCGAGTATTTGTATTGCCGCTTTAGCAAAAAATAATAAAAATTAAATAAAGTTAATAATTAAAGGGGGTCACCAGACAAGAACCGTGTTTTGTCGGCGTTTCTTGCTCGATCTTAATACGGTACTGAACCATTCGTGTGCGAGTCCGAATCGCTTGTGGAGTAATAGATTACTATGAATGTAATTTCTAAAATCGGCCAAGTGCGTGTCGGACCAAGCACACCGAAGGGTTCCGTAGTTGGGATGAATTTATCCCAAAACAAACTTCTGTGCCCAGAAAAAACTACAACTGTGCATCACCCAAAGCAACCTGCGAGTACGTAGGATGGAGGACATTTTGGTTGTGAACCGTGAAATCATGGGCGTACCCAAGGGGGGCAGGGGAGGGCAGCTGATTTCTTAAAAGTGTGCTATTTAGACATATGTTTATTTTTTCTTTAATCTTTACATAAACTTCTAACACAGAATAATTTCAGATTTTTCTCTATGCAAACTTCAGAGATAGGAGTAGGTAGAGTAGACAGTATTTTTTTAAAATTTTTCGTCAAGAGTCGAAAACTAAGCGGCCTAAAAAAGAAAGAAAAATGTTTGAGAATGTGCGAATAGTGCACTTTCATATGTAGCCCAAATGCCTTAGTACCCCCACTTCAAATTATTAAGACCCCGTTAAGTCCCTGATGCAACAAAAAAAAAATCTTTCGTATTTGCAAAATAGTTGGGCAAACATCATCTAAAACTATTCCAAATTTCAAGTTGATAGCATTAGTAGTTCTTGAGATATCCAGCTGTGACAGACAGACAGACAGACTGAGTCGCACCATAAGGGTTCCTTTTTACCATTTTGGTACGGAACCCTAATAAACCCGGTCTAAGTAGCGGTGGTTGGGGGCCTATGTCCAGCAGTGGACGTCTTTCGGCTAAAATGACATGACTAATGACAAAGTTGGTTGTTCAGCTAATAATTATTATTAGTTACGTGAACTCAACGCTACCCGCGGCCGTTGACCTTTGATGACTTTTCATCTTATTTATGATGCCCATAACTACCACATCTGTCATGTTCCATCAGTTAATTTAATTTTCAGGAGTCTGAATTTGTGCATGTTTGATGTCAATAAGCTCGGACTTAAACATAACTGACGAAATGTGGGTGTACTATAGGTACCATCCAACCCTTCGGGAAATACTGGCTACAATTAAATACTGGCTACAACTAAATAAAAAGAAGTTACTTGACTTATAGCTCACCAGGTTTCTTCTTGCCTTCATCCGAGGGTCCCGGTAAAGGCTGGTCGGAGCTATCGCTCGCCTTTTGTAAGTCCATCACAGCTACAGGGCTGTTCTCCGCACTGCTCTCAACGTTCACCACCTGTAATTATTATCATAATCCATATTTTAGTATTATACATGCGAAAGTTATTCTGTGTGTTACGATTTTGATGAACATAGGATACTTTTTATTCTGGTAGTATGTTTCTCCATGTGTATTATATATCCTCCATGTGTTAACACACACATATACACATATTTAATGTGTTAAGTAGTTGGCGTGCATTAAATTAATTTACATGAGTTCATGCATATACTAAAGCCCCAGACACAAATATCAGAAACAGTTGCGTAATATTGTATACCTCAACATGAAATGTTGATTTTGTAACATAAATTGATTGAATACTTTCAATTTCATCATGTAATTTCCAATTAATTAAAAGTATTGCAATAGTAATTACAGCTTGCAATATAATATTAGATACAGCAAGACCTCCTCATTGTAGTATTTTGTGTAAGTGTTTTTGTAATCAACAAATAATATTAAGATATTAGCTCAGTGTTCCGAACTGATGGCTAAATATTTTTTTGAAATGGTAATTGAATATCTTAAAATGTCATAATTTACTTCACAAATATAATAATAAATACCTACTGGTTCAAATAAAATTAGCTAATGAAATTCCGCTGACGTGTTGTATATCGACATCTAAACTTGGTAAAACGCATAATAATAGTACATTACTGTCGCGGCCTGCAACAGAGGCATTGATGGACCATCGTGAAAATGACGCGGTATAGTAATCTTATTTTAGATGCATCGTCTTCACATATAATTATATAATTAATGTATGCAAAATATTGTAAAAACATTTTAAAAGAGTAACGGTGGAGTTACTTGCCCATTCTTCTCCATACGAAAACTACCTTTTGGAAAGGGCGACTAGAATCAATTCTATTTTTTGTAAACTTGACGTTCATAAGTGCCTTTTATGTGCCTAATTGAAATAAATTGTTTGACTTTGACTTTGACGAAAGCGAGTCCATCAATGCCTTGTTGCCGCCAAGGCTTGTATAGTACTTTTCTCAAATAATGCGCAGAAATTCAAAATAAGTAAATTAATTATAAATTCCAGAATCAATGACGAACAACGATAGTTTTTCACGCGCCAATATGTTCATTTGTTTCTTCTTTAGTTTAAACAGCTCTATTTGCAAACCAAATCGAAATTTTCCTCCTTGGTTGCCATGTGTTGAAGGAAAAAGTTCGTTACATTTTTTAATAACACAACAGATATGGATTTTCATACAAACATTGCCGGCCGGGCGCTCGCATGTATTCAGCCAGTACAGCAATTTCGATTTATATCAAAGAAGGTTGTAAAAATAATGCTTGAATTTCCAAGCATGTTGGAGAAAATATGATTTGATGTTCATTTTATTTCTGAGTCAGCGAACACTGATAGTGTGGTTACTTGAAGTATCATATTCATAGTATTAGAAAATAATTTATTGGAAAGAAGTTCCTAAACACAGCTTGAGGTAGGTGTTGACTGGTACAAATTGTCACGTAAGGAAAAAGCGTTATGCCCCCTCCATGCGACTTTCTCTCTGTCTCTTTCTATTATACAGGGACATCGATGCGAAAACATTTACCATGGATTCAGTACTTGATTCTCAATCCTGAAATTTTTAGAATGAAAAAACCAGCTGTTCCATATACTTTGACCACGTAGGTATTGCACTTTTCTATGGAACAGCTGATTTTTTTTTTTTATATCCAACGAAAAATTCAGGGGGGTACAGTATCAAGTACTGAATCCATGGTATCAGTTTTCGCGTCGATTTCCCTACCACTCTGTATATTATCGATACCCATCACCAGTACCCGTCACTCGTGGATCTTTGACAGTTGTTACGGGTCGTCAGAAGCCCGAAAGTCTGACAACAAGTCTTACCTCTTCTTCTAGTCTTATTATATAGAATCTTTTTTATTTGTTCTTCTAACTGAACAGACACCTGTGCTGCTGGGGAGTTTGTTGCGCCACTTCTTCTTCCCAGCTAATGCACTAGGAAGTGGTGAAGGGTGGGCGTTTTGGGGGACTGTCTTATGTAATTGACGTTCGAAAAATGCTGATTCTCAGCCTAGTTTGAATAAATGACTTTTGAATTTTTTACCAAGGGGTATCGTATTACCCAGTTACTGGGTTGTGGAGGTCAGATAAGCAGTCGCTCCATGTAAAATATTGGTATTCAGCTGCATCCAGTTAGACTGAAAGACAACCTCAACATAGTTTGGAAAAGACTGGGCAGATTGATGGATAATCATCATGCCTGCGGAGTTTTACTAGCTTAATTCATTTGAACCTGTATATGTAGTTTTGTTTACATACTTTATCTTTAGAAGTGGAAGGTCCAGGACTTTTAGACCTCTTCTCATTTGGGGGTCCATTCTCTGACGGTGGGCTGACACTCCTCTCCGAAGTCCTCTTATCCTGGGCCTTGGCATACCTCACGGCAGCTTCAAATAAGTCCAGTTCACTATCTACGTTCAAATGATCCAGGGAGAAGACAGTTATGACCGTGTTGAGCTCCACATCCTCAAAACTGCTGTCGGTTAAAACCTCTTTCGTATTTGTGCTGATTATCTGAAATTATATAAATACAGTCAGTAATTAAGTCATTAATTGTTAAGCAAGAACCCTAAGTCGATTTGCCGCACTATACTGACAGATCCACGAAGAAGCATCCCAATCTGCGATTAGTGTATACAGTACACTAATCTACTGATTAGTGTACTGTATACACTAATCGCAGATTGTTGCTCTAGTCCGTACTGAAGAAAAGCTATTATTGAGTACAATATACTCAATAATAGCTGTACTTCAGTACGGAGCAGAGCGGAATGGGGTGCAACTTCGTGGATGGCACTCTCTATAGCCATTTTATAAAACTGTCAAAAAATTATAATTGTGATTTGACTATAGACAGTTTACCTCAAAATTATGAATGAATTTCCCTGACATTACATAAACTCTTACTTTTGGTTCTTATTGAGTGGGCTTAAACTGAATTCTTAATTAAGATAGATTAAGAATATGCTGATTATAACAGCTTATAAAATATTTAAAATTAGGATACATGGTGTTTAATTTCAGTAGCAGCCTAAGTATATATTCGCAACAAGCTATAAAAATTTTAACTTCAAGAAACACAATAAAATGTGTGCAGATAGAATTATTTCAGCAGGTCCATAAAACAGTAAAAATATTAGTACCTGTATGCACTTATCCATAAGCACATTCTCCTCAAACAGCCTTGCAAACTCATAGGCACGACAAGCATTCCTCGGATACAGGTCTGACCACAGATACCGAGTGCATTCCTTAACCAGATGAGGAAGCATGTACTTCTTGGCTCCATAACACAGCTCACAGGCTTTATCAAATGAACTGATATTTATATTATCTGTGTATATGTACCTGTAAGGTTACAGATGTAATTTGAGTAAAAGAAAGAAAGAAAAGAAAGAAATAAGAAAAAGAAATAAAGATTTATTACAAAAATTTCTTTTTTTGTACTCTATATTAATTAGTAGAAGTGAGGTGCTCACCTATACAGTTAAGACAAATATCTCATAGTCAGTTTATAACACATGTTAAAGGATCAGTATTACTGTTTGAATATTGCTAACTATTTTGACTAATCTGTGTCGTGATGGCCCAGTGGTTAAGGCCTCACCTCTCATGGACGAGGTTGTGGGTGCAACACCAGGCAAGTACCAATGTGACTTTTTCAATTCATATGTACTTTCTGAGTTTATCTTGGACATTACTGACATCGGTGAAGGAAAATATCGTGAGGAAACCTGGACTAATATAAGTCTGAAATCACCAACCCATCTTGAGCAAGTGGGGTGATCAATGCTCGTGCCTTCTCTGTATGAGAAGAGGCCTTTGCCCTGCAGTGGGACAATAACAGGCTGGTATTATTATATTTATTATTATATATAATCTAGTCCTAAGCTGTTAGACGACTAAGCATTTATAAGTCATTCTATGTTACATACTCACTCTAACAGAGCCCTGAAAGCTTCAGGCTGTACATCCAATATGGGTATAGGATCATTCCTCTCTGCCATACCACCATAGAACATAGCCTCGAAAACTGGTGACGCCATCGCCAGGACCAGCTTGTGGCCAGCAATAACCACTTGGTCCGGCTCAGCACCCACCAAGAAAGTGCAATCGGACCATTGCCCTGACTTCAGAAGATATTCTCCCCTTTGCTTCACCTCAACGCATCCTAGTTGCCAATCACTAGGCATTCCTGCCATATTCTTAAACTTTTTGTTTACTAGATTACGTAATTTAACGGCTATTAGGCTAAGTACTCAATCGAGGCCAAGAAATTTGAGAAATTACGAATAAAAACAAAACAAGCTATTTTACCAAAATAATCACTTCACAGACTAATCACTTCACCCGTTTGATTAATGGAAGTGAGCATTTGTGAATATCGTTTTCGTTTTATTTGGTTGTAATTTCATCATTCGAGAGTTACTTATTTAGAAGATCATACCTGGAAATGCTAAATTTAATTTTAATGGGAATATTTGATTTTACAAGATTATTTAATTCTCACTCAAACACAGTTTTGTTTCACAATTTCCTCATACATCGACACTTGCACTCGACAGCTATAAACCTGATATTTTAAAACTGTATTTATAAACAAGACAAGTGAGTGAATGACTTTTACGCAATCGTTAGAAAATACAAAATTATTTCAACAAAGATTTCAAAATGTAGTAAAGAAAACTAATACTAAATAATCTCTAATATAATAGAAGACTAAAACTTAAACTAATAATCTCTAAAAGACTATGCCTTTTTGAGATTATTTTCGATGAAGATACACAGATTTAAAAAAAAACTTTTTTTCCGTTTTTTCCTTCATTGCCGGAGACCATTTTCATTTTGCATTGCAATTTGCTGAACGAAAATGTTCAATGTGTCAAATGTCACTGTCAAACAAAATTATTTGCAAAGCTGTCAATGAATCCAATTTACATCAACTTCGAACATTATCGATGTAATGTGAAAACTGGAACGAAATAAACTCATGAAACACCATGAATCACGACGAGATAAAATCTGTGGTACAGGAAAAATTCCTATCAAGCGAACGGGTCACGGCTTTCCTGTGCGATGCCAAAGTATTGCATCCCGAATGGGTAAAAAAGGATCGGTTATTAGCAATTGTTGAATTTGGTGATGAAAAGGCAGTATTCTGCTTGTTTACGTCATGCTACCCGCCAAAGTCCTTCACGGATTTATCCATAGAAATAGTGTTGCCGATAGATAACAGTTTTAAATGTGAAATTGACAACAAACCTTCCGATCCCGAGGCCATACTGTACCTGAATCTGCAATCTCGTAGTAATAAGTATAAGTTTGAAATACAGATGACTCCGCGAGTCGACAACTTTGTCGACGACCTGTTCAGAGGCATAGAAGCTGTAAACAAAGTGCCAACTCAACCTGACTTTGTGTGGCTCAAGAAGTACAGTGGTAAGATTGATAACGATATATTAACTCACACGATGGCGATACCCGGAGGAGTCCCGCACACACAGACCTCAGCACCTGTTGCCATAAGAGAGAGCCTCATCAAACACAAAATGTCTGACAAGGAATTTGAGTATACCTTTACAAAGAAATTCTCTATTTTCTGTGGAACATGGAATGTGAATGACAAATCTCCTGTGATTCCTCTCAAAGGGTGGTTGAGTGTAGACAGGGAGCCCCCTGACATTTATGCTATTGGTTTCCAAGAGTTGGACCTGTCTAAGGAGACATTTCTGTTTGACCAAACCTTCAGAGAAGATGAGTGGTTTACTGCTGTCCTAAATTTTGTTGATAAGAGAGCTAAGTATGTGAAGGTGGAGAAAGTCAGACTAGTTGGTATGATGCTGATAATTCTTATTAAAGCCAAACACTTTTCTCATGTACGTAATGTTGTGTGTGATACTGTGGGGACCGGGATCATGGGGAAGATGGGCAATAAAGGTGGAGTCTCCATAAGATTTGATATCCACAACACTTCAATGTGCTTTGTCAACTCCCACTTGGCAGCTCATGTGGAGGAGTTTGAAAGAAGGAACCAAGACTTCAGAGACATCTGTAGCAGGACCAGATTTGTGCAACCTAACCAGCTTCCTAAAGCAATCAAAGACCATGACCAAGTGTACTGGCTAGGAGACCTGAATTATCGCATCACAGAATTAGACCCTACTACATGTAAAAAATTATGTAACGAAAACAATTTTGCACCAGTACTAGAGAAGGACCAACTGATGCAGCAACATAAACTAAATAATGTGTTTGCTGGATACATAGAAGGAGAAATCAATTTCAAACCTACATACAAATATGACCCTGGAACAGACAACTGGGACTCCAGTGAGAAGAACAGAGCTCCAGCATGGTGTGACAGGATATTCTGGAGAGGACAGAATATCACACAGCTGGGTTACAGAAGCCATCCATCACTGAACATCAGTGACCACAAACCTGTATCAGCCGTATTCAACTCTTCAATTAAAATAATAGATGAAGAGAAATACAGAAAGGTGTATGAAGAAGTCATCAAGCAACTGGATAAAATGGAAAATGAATTGATTCCTCAAGTTAAAGTTGATAGAACAGAAATAGATTTTGAGACGGTACGGTACTTAGAACTGCAACTTCGAACTATAACTATAAAGAATATTGGTAAGCTGCCTGTGGAGTTTGAGTTCATAAAGAAATTAGATGAAACAAGCTTCTGCAAAGAATGGTTGATAGTCGAACCTTACAAAAAATGTATTTGTGCAGAAGAAACATGTGAAATTCAGCTCAAAGTACTTATAAATAAGACTTCTGCCTGCAAGATGAACGCTGGAACTGACAAATTGTATGACATTCTTGTACTGCATTTGTATGGAGGCAAAGATATCTTCATAACAATAAATGGGACATACCAAAGAAGTTGTTTTGGGTGCTCAATAGAGGTGTTAGTGAACCTCAATATGCCAGTCAAAGAGGTACCTGTAGGGAAACTAATTGAGCTTGAAAATAAAAGAGATACCTGTGCATCCAACCAGTCGACTTACTCCATACCTAAAGAAATTTGGTTCTTAGTTGACCATATTTATCTGCATGGCTTGAAGGAACCCAACTTGTTTGAGCAGCCAGGATTCCATTCAGAGATACTCCAGATCAGAGATTGGCTAGACAGTGGCTCCATAGACCCAATCCCAGGAAGTATCCATTCTGTGGCAGAAGCACTATTACTGCTTCTAGAAAGTACTGCAGATCCCATCATTCCTTACAATCTTCAGTCAGTATGCTTAAGGGCATCAGCCAATTACTTACAATGCAAGCAAATTATAATGGAACTGCCAGAATTCAGAAAGAATGTTTTCCTATACTTATGTG
This sequence comes from Agrochola lota, assembly GCA_947364205.1. NCBI lineage: Eukaryota > Metazoa > Arthropoda > Insecta > Lepidoptera > Noctuidae > Agrochola > Agrochola lota. The sequence continues at coordinate 2,213,642 of OX376225.1, read as the reverse complement.
AATTCTTACAAGAAGCATTGCAGCACAGTGCTGAAAATGGACTCGACTCAAAAACGCTGTCGACTTTGTTCGGCGCTATTTTCCTTAGGGATAATCCGAACCAAACACAGGAACCCCAGTCAAGGATAAATAAACAAGTAATTGACAAGAAAAAAGCCCAGTTTGTTTACCACTTTTTCGTAAATGACCATAGTGATTTAATATTTTCTAGATAAATTAATTAATTGTTGTAACACTGTAAAATGTGGCTGGGAAAATGGAACACTGCCTTCAAGTGCAAAAAAAATATCCTTGCAGTTAGCCCCATCGAGTTTTTCCATTTTCCTATTAAGTTCTTGTTTAGTACGCCTGCGTACATATTGTTTTTTTTTAATGTATTAGAATAATACTCAAAAATTTCCATTAGTAACCCTAGGGAATATTTTTACTTTTATAATCACATTAGAGATTGTACTGTACCTATTCGAAGAAGTCTCACAATACGGTTTACGCTTAATACCTATAAATATTCGCATTTATCAATGTAATATTTCGGCTCATTGTTTTGTACTAATTTATTAGTAATTGAATGTTCTTGTTTAAATGACAAAATATTCGTGTCTATTTTATGTTTTGTACCATTGTTTAATGTGCCCATATTTAACTAGTTTTGCAAAAAAGAGATGTTACCTACTCAATGCTCTGACAGCTGAACTGAGGCAATTTTGGGATTCTTCTGAAGACACTAAACGAATACACCCTTTTTACCAAAGCACCAGGAGCTCGACACTCCGATGCAGCCTCTACAACCCTCAGAAGTCAGAACAAACAAGAAGATGTCGTTTTTGATGTTGAGTGTGACATCCCTTAGCTCAACAGTACACTGACACCTACATAATTTAGTCAACATTAGCTCTCTCAGGCCATAGATTTTTCAAGATTTTTTGGAGTCCTAATTCAAGGATCTTTGGAGATATGTGACAATTTTAAAATTAATTTGATTAATCTTATAATCATGATAAAACAGTGATGTAAAATCTGCCAAAATATTTCATTCTATATGGTTGATAACAAAAAATTTGGCACATTTCTAAGTTTTTATTTTTAAAACTTATGATGCTTCAAAGTTATTAATATAATTTATATTTTATATAAAAAATAATGCGTTATGTTTATCGTTAGTTCTCAGAAAAAATGGATACGCGTTCTTGCCTCTAAAGCCTCTATCGCCAGCCGTTTTTGTAGCCTCAAAATGGTCCTCAGGTGGTATTATTACCCATAAGATATATATACGCACCTACATACAATACCTGTATTATACGCTTATTCTATTTTTTCTGTAGAACCTAAAGAAAGTATTTTTAGTCGCTAGTTCAACGAATCAATGTGGCCAAGTCCATTAATTTTATTTTCTAATTAAATTTTCTCTTTAATTGTTACTTTATGACAAAAACTTTAAATTACTATCTTAATTATTATAATGTACTAAAATATGACTTATTAAGAAGCTCTTTTAAATCACAGACTTGAAATTACACAAAAAATTTACAGGATTTATTATACGAATAGTTAGATGTATTGTAGATATTATACTTATTGCAAAAAAGGTCCGCTTACTATTTGATAAGGGAGAATGATTGTGAAAGTATGTACATTGTGAACTTGCGTGTTATGTGCAAATTAACTGTACCTACTTTTAACTTACCTACGTCATTACCGTATTCAAAGTGTAATCAAACCTTTATAAAAATAGCTATGTAGCGGCATTTACAATAATATTTTTATTGGTGTCCATGCATAGTAGGAAATATGTATTTTACTTACATAATTATATTATACAAATATTTTATTATTGTATTTATTCGTTCATGTAATAGTGAATATAGTGAACTGTTAATTTATTAAATTATATAAGAATACCACAATGTGAAGTTACATTTTATTTCCCTGTCAAACGTAGCGTTAGAATAGCGATAGACTATTGAGAATTAAACAATGTAGATTCTGCATTCTGCAACCTTACACGTTATGACTCTTGCAATTCTGCTCTTCCCTGTACAAACAACAAGGATGAAGAAAAATGCAAAGAAGTAACGTAATTCAGTGTCATACATTTTTAATAGATGGCGCTGTGTCGAAGTATGGCCAATGTTTTGTTAAAAATAACAATAGATGTCGCTAAGCGTAACTAAAAATTAATTCGTTTTTACGCGTTAACAATATATTATTTTACTATCTTATAAAGAAGTATGCCAGAATATTTATCTACATTTCAGCTAAATAAATGAGATTGGCGAAAGCATAAAAATATTTTCTTTTATTTTGGCTTGCAACATCATGTTTCTTGCAACGCAGCTTCCTAGATCATTGGTCGATGAATCGAACGTGATAGCGCCTGATTTGAATTCAGCCAATCAGGTAGTTGCATCGAACGGTTTGTCAAACAATCTCCGAGAACTTCATTTACGAAAGAAAACGTCTAACTCTACCATTAACTCATATCCTGTCTTTCTTTAGTTCAAATTAAATTCAAAATAACTGTTTCAACGGCGCTCAGACTTATAAAGATTTTGCGTCGAACTTATCCTGAATTAAAACTTGTTCGTCCTTTGTGTACAGCGGACGTGTGAATCTTTTGTGAACCAACATCTACCACCAGATCAAACAAAGAGAACCATGGAAGTTGAAGCCGCTAAACGTAAGTCGATTTTATTATTACTGAGTGCTATTTAATTGCGGAATCCGTGGAATATTAGTGCGCACTATTGCAAAGATTAAACAGAATAAACAGGTTAACAAGATTATGTCGTTTGTATTTTCTTGTTGCTCACGAGTTGCTCATTTTAATAGTGAGTAGTCTTTTTTTTATTTATCTGGTAATTACATACTGATTTTCGTAAGTTTTATTTATTTCTCAGTAGTTTCATTGTAGTTTCATCTATGTACCTGCCTGGTTTAATTGAAAAATTATGGTACCTAGAGGTACCTATTTGAAAAAAAAGAACCACCAACCCGACTGCGATTTTTACAAAAAGACGACCCATTGACCAAAATACGTTTTATCCTACAGTTACTTCCGATTATAACACTTTCTAACAGTAGAATTTATCTTTGAAAATTATTGACATGATGTAATACCAGTAGATACGGATTTTCTTCGCCAGGTTCTAATTGGTGAGATGGTAGGCGCCGCCGAAAGATTAGACAACCTACCTCAACAAAATTTATGTTAGTTTACTTATGTTAGTAATTTATGTTCGTTTTCAAACCCTGAATGAAGTAGGTACGAATATAAAGTTCTATCCTCGTTATTCGGGTGGTCATCAATTCAGAGGCCTCCTCTGACTTTATGACTTCTGTGAGAGGAGTCAGAAAGAAGAAAGGAAGAACGTCCCCTAAGGCTTATACGACCTTTTGACTGATCTGAATCTTAAATTCCGTTTGGCACCCTTCGGGTACAGAACCCAAAAAAAATGGTCTACATAGGTGAGTGGGTAGGTAGGTACCTATGTACCTTTATTAAAATAGTAAATCGTGAGTTTCCCAAATCCAGATTACCGCCTTTCAGCAACAATTCTTATCCAGGATTGTTTGTCTACCCATTTTTTTCCGATAAGGCAGATGTAACTTGGCAGTTCTGAACATAAGCACTACGAACTTTCGCGCATGTTCTCTCACTCACACTCGCCTCCTGTCACCATTTGGTTCCTAAAAAATGTTATTGCGCAGCTTTCTGCGCGAAGTTCGGAACTGCCAAGTTATATCGGCGGTATTGTAAGTACCCGTAAGCACAACGATGTTTTTAACCGAAATGGGTATGTAGGTATGTTGATAAAAATGTTTTCATCAGCTGATTAACTCAAATACCTTGCCAGACTGCTTTTCGCCATCCTGCCGAACACGCTCGAGTGAATATCAATTCAATACATTTTTAATACCTTACTAATTATCTATTCCATTATCCTCCTGATCTACTCATCTACCTATTTCAGTTTTTGTTTTCGTAGTTTCTGTTTGTTGGTATTTTCGGATTGCACACTTTAATCATAATAAAAATATTACCTACCCTACCATCATACTCTACATGGATTTAAAAAATATATCGACAAAAAAAGTTAATCCTGTCTAAATCCCCACAAGATCATGGTTGTGAGAGCAGTCTGCAGAGACTGCTATTTCCCACCTTCTGGCAAGAGAAGTCTAACAAAGACAACCACGTGCAGAAGTCTTCTGCACGTGGTAGTCTTTCTAAATTACAAATCCTACCCATTCAACGGTCAGAATTGGCAGTTTTGCTGCAAGCTGCAACTCCAAGGCGCGAGTAATTGAGTTGAACCTCTAATAAAACCTGTTTTTGAAAGCAGCTGTTCATTTGCCTTTTAATAATTTCTTTGGATTTAAGGATAATAATAATCTCTTAATTGTCCCGAGAGACGTAGGGTGACCTATTTCCAGCCGGACTACAAAGAAAGTAGGTGCCTGCCATTGTTTTCTTCCCCGCAGAATATTTTACTGGTAACAGAGAAATATCTATAATATTATTATGTAGAAATCATATTACTTTTACATTGTAATCTATCAGACTTTAAATTTAATAAGAGCGCACGTATCGTTTCTCTAATTAGATTATTAACATTGAACAATAAATCTTTCCTTTATTATTTATGTCTGGAAATAGCTATAAATCATACCCAGTATGTATTTACCATCTAGAAGTTCAACGTTCTCCGTTAACTGGTTAATTGTGAGTCGTTTAAGATTTTAATAACCTTCAGCAATTTGCGCTCGACGAAATTCGCAATTTGTCATCATTGCGGCCGTTAAACAAGTTTCAATGTACCGGCCGGCGGACGCGCCAGCCTGTAAGAAAGTTATTTTTTCGTGGGTGTGTGTCATCCTCTGTTCAAACGGACGACAACGACGGTTGGTTGGCAAGGACACTGCAACCGTTGCGATGACTCACGCGCAGCTCTTCATCTCCTCCTACATAACGAGTTTATGCCATATTTTGAACTTTGAAATGCCTGTCCTTTTACGGGACGTTAAAGACTGCTAGCTGCACGTAAACAACCGGCGCCGTATGTAAATCGTTTCGTTGTCGACATGTAAAGAAACTTGTTCAGACTTCCTGCGTTTGTACGAAGGATACGTACTCCTTTGTTTACATAGCAATAATTTTGTTTTCGTTTACGTTTAATTGTCCCTAATGAAGTTAAAACGGCTAAAAAGGGAGCGTTTTACGACTTTATAAACCCCACTAAAAGCAATGTAGTGACCACACCGTTCGGTACCAAAGTACCACACTCTCCATTGTTCCCACTTAATCGTCCATGAAAATGTAATATTTTCTTTTCTCCATTGTCCCGACCGCATTAAACACGGCGAACGGCGTTGTAAACAAACCAGAGTTTAATTAAACGGCAAAAAATCCTCCCAACAAAAGCTTTTATAAAATTGAAAGCCGTCGACGTTACAGCAAAAAGCTGTTGCCAAATATACTGGCTTCGATGTTTAAATTTGACGCTCAATTTAAAATGTTATTAAATTGACACTAAGAGGTCCCAAATCTCGGAGGGTGGCGTTGATTAAAAGCGCAGGGAGCGGGTAGAGAAGAGCAATAGCCCCAGAGAGGCGGAGGTAAATTCCAATACGATACAACAGCGGTGTAAATATCTCGAAGCAAGCTGCTTAATGGGCCGTAACGGGGCGGAACTTTGTTCATTTGTGAAAGAATTTCGCGGATTCTACGCAGCCCCCTATTTGGTTGATATCCGACACATTAACATGACAATGAAAGGAATCCTCGGCCTATAACGCCGCACCTAATGCAAACATTGACCATTGTCCATGACGGAAGGTAAACAACTACATTATTACAGTCAACGCACGGATATCAAAAGATAAGCCAAAAGATAATGTTCTACATACCTTTTATGCCTAGGACAAAAATCTGCTGCGTAGCTTATTATGAAACAAAGCTCACAATGCACAGTGACATCGAGATTTTATTAAAAGGTTCGTTATTGAAAACAGGAACTGGGAGAGCAAGAAAACGACTGTAAAGGAAGGCAAATTGAATGCCTTTTCAGTTGGCAAACTTCGTTGCAGTTACGGTACTTTTCCTGATTTGATTTAAACAAGGGGAGTTAGCTCGCCCGCTAGGTCAATCTAATTTGACCGGTTGCGGGTCAAATAGTTTTTCCTCAGGATTTTATTGTCTATCGTTATCGCCATTAGCGGAGTGCTCCTTTCAAAAGCCTTTTCGAAGTAACAAGTCTATGGATCACTTGGATTAGTAAGACACAAAACTTTCTTCGAGTTGTACCAATCAATCATTATAAATAGTAACATTAGATTTTGCAATGTGCGAAATTGTATGCAATCAAAGTAGCCGAACGTGTCTCTGTCCACCTACACTGCTTTCTATACGTATAGGTATCCAGTGCGCTTTGCAACCGGGTTGTTTTTGTGGTCTCTTTGCTGCACGCAATGAAAGCTTGTTCGAGCGTTCGTTGCCCAGAAAAGGCAAGACGTGGGCGATACTTGTCGGCCCACGCCTTCCACACTTACCCAGTACTCCGAAATTCCATTTTGCCATTCATTATTCATCGGGGGAGATCTATTGTGGCAGTTTGCTTCGGCATGACTAATAGATACAATGCATTCGGGTCATCAAACTTGGTGCGTTTTGTTAGCACTTCACTTAACGGTTAGCAGAAATGCGACTAACACATGTTCTCTATAATTACAACAAACGGCCGATGGCCTTGCTCGAGACTAAGGACTAATAATACTACGTTGGAAACGTGAAACTTCTGGATCCAATGTTTGTTTCCTTTAGTCTAAACTTGATTACCTACACCATTCCCGGTTCGAAGACAAAGTAAATGAAATTAAGTCATTTCATGTTTTCTGTAAACAGAGTTATTTCGAAACGTTCCTCTGAAGAAAGATTAAGATTTCAATTTAGATTGCCATAAATTATTGTTTATATTATTATGTACTTACATTACGAATATTAAGATTCGCCTGGAGCTTCATTTTCTGTCTCGACGCTCGTAAGACATAAGAACAATATTAAGTGAACGGGAGTAAAATCTTATATTTTGTTTGCTTTTCCGTAATTCACCCCAATCATAATTTGATACTTATTCCTAACTTCGGCTATTTGTATGAAAATCGAATTAGCTTCGAAACCCCCTAACGTGTTTATGTTATCCCCTAAGCCCTAGGCGTAGGTACACCAAGTTATTACTGGTACTACCTACAGATCTTAAAGAAGCTTTCATAGCCCCCTATCACTATAGAACATCGGAGTCGATCATTAATTTGAACTTTATTGATGTCATAACTCCGGCCTAGTAGCGGTTTTAGTAGTCTTTTATTGTTTTCACGAGGGACCAGCAGTCTGCGGTCTGCCCTCGTATAAGGTCATCCAACCACGCACTGTTATTGAAGAATTCTTTTTACAATTTTTTCAACAATTGTGCTCTTTCCCAAGATGAAATCGCTGTGGAAACGGTTCGTCTACCTCTGTTTCTCTCACCGTATTACAAAGACGTGCAGACCTCTCGGGGCTGCGTTGTCCTTGAATTTATTAAGATGGAACAACGAATAAACTCCCATCTTTTAGATGCCACAGAAAGATTCCCTCGCACAAAGGAAAAATGGGAAGAATTTTTGTTCATCAGATGAATTTTCAATTCGTGTAAAGTGTCCGTTGAGTCGGAAAATTTGGATGTTGCCCAAAACATTTAATCAGATTCATTGCGCATGACCTAAGCGAGTAGTGCCGGGGTGAATAATCTATAGTATGCAGAGCCTACATTGCGATAGCCTAGCGGTGCTGCACACAACGGTACATCGTACACAGATGAATGAAATATCACTGAACTCCTCAGCTGCAAAAAATGCGCAAATTCAGGCCAAATTATTTGGTAAAAGAGTGTTTCGTAAAGATCGATTGTTGTCTGGAGCAAAGACGATTATTATCTTATGAACTGTATTTTAATAAAGCCCCGTCATTGGTCTTGAACTCTAAGCGTGGTAGAAACACCTACAGATTCTAATTGAGTCTACTGGCAAATTGGCTGTTGAAAACTAGATTTCAGAAAGCCTATTTAATATTTTGGCAAATCTCAGGTGTTTGTTCTTATTTCTTGCAACTAATCACAAGAACTGACAAGAGACACAGCAGAACGACTAATTGAGGCTATAACAAAAGGCGCAGAGCAAAGAAAAGATTGATGAACTGTGTGGAAGATGATATGGCTAGGAAGAAATTAATGAAGACAGCTAATAGAGATGTATAGAAGAAATAGACCCCAAATAAATTAGGATAGGGGAAGGATGGAGACACTTCTGATGACGAGCAGCAAAAATGTTGCCCATATACACATAGACTTAAATATACAATAATAAATACACTACCTTCACAAGTGGATGTTTCGAGCTCAGGATATGCATAAGTATCAAAAATAGATACGGCTTATGGTGTTATGCTAAACAGCGCCTAAGGAACTTTCGTGTTTTAGTGCCGCACCGAGACTGCATGCTACAAGTTCCTTATCTAGCCTGCTAACTGTACTTACGGTATATTTAGGGCTCCGATGTTTTAACCACGGATTTTGGAGAAGGAAGAGTTTTTATTTCGGCTTTGATTTTCCGGTACCTATAGAGTTTAGAGCTGTCCTGATCAAAGGAAAAATATGAAGTTTTAAAAACAATTAACGTATTTGTTTTTTTTAATTACTTCACTTAAGACCTAAAGAAACTGGTTGCAGACAGAATGACATAAATAGGCCAAAAATCGAAAAGGTTCATGATTCTCCAGGTAAACATTAGTTTGTTCGAGGTAAAATTTATATTAAATTCTAAATTAAGTCGGTGCTAAATCTGCAAGATAAGTAATCTATTGAACTCTAGGGATTTGTTCAAGAGCAAAAGAAAGGGAAAGATGTTTTTCTCTCTTAACAAGTTAGACGACAATCCTCAGATCCGTACTTAAAAAAAAAAACAAAAATGACAGTAATAAATAATTAACAGCCGCAGTGGTCGATCGATTAGGTACGCTTGCCGCGGTTGGAGTGCGTCAGAATTTATCAGAACAGATATTTTCCGTTTTGATTATAACAAGTAATAGTTCTGATTCTGATGCAAGATACATATTCACTCGGCACTTTCCAGCTACTAATTCTATGCCCCATACTTCAGTTCGTCGTCATTGTAAAGTAAACTCATTTGGTTTCAAATCGATATTTTGCAAACTACCAAGTTTACTAAAACCACGGTCACAAGCAGCGAATATACTCGCTGCGTTTAGATTCGCAGCGAGAACTCGTGTGCGGGACAGGCTATTCGCTGCGGCTAGATTCATTCGCCGCGAGTTGAATTCGGCTCGATAATATATACGGATGATGACTAAATTTTTTTTGTCCGTCATGGAGATTATAAAAAAATATTGGACACGTATTTTTTCTTTTTTTACGTAATCTAAAGATTACGGCGATACATTGAGTTAAAATGCGCCATGACGTCACGACTCACGACTATGTAGATTTTATTCTCTCTCCCCTACTGAAAATGCGTTTTATCTAAGTATATTTTTATTAATATGACAAAGCAAAAAATACGTGTCTAATATTTATTTATTATCTGGCTGACGGACTAATTAGAATATCTTTTTTTTTAACCAGGCATCATCCCTATTGAGCATTTACAATTTTACTCGCGGCGATTTCGACTCGTCGCGAGCATTCGCTGTGTGTAACAGGGTGGGTACTCGCTGCGAGTAGCTATTCCGCTCAGTGCGCCGCTCTGTCGAAATTCGCGTGTAGAAATCGCTGTGTGCCAGGCAGCCAGCGAATACTAGCTGCGAGTATGATTCGCAGCGAATTTCTCTGCGTCTGATCGAGGCAACTACAAGCAACTACAATAACTGTATTCAATAGTGGCTTTCCACGAAATCGAAATTATTTTCGGTTCAAGTAATCCGGAGGCAACGGCCTGCAGGTGAAGGTCGGTGTTTGGGGTTCCGTACCCAAAGAGTGCCAGCTGTCCGTTCATCTGTCACAGGGCCGTATCTTTTGAACCGTAATAGGTAGACACTTAAAATTTTGAGTGTGTACTATGGTTGCTGTAACAACAAAAAAATACAACGAAAATAAAGTAAAAAAATTAAAGGGGACTCCCATACAAGAAACGTGATAGATTATTTGTGTTAAAGGGGATCTCATTTCTTTTTGTAGGTAGATACCCCGTTAATGATGCTGAACCTACATCAGTTTAATATAAATAAATATAATAAAAACGTTTATTTCAGAATCACTTCCATATTTGTTAGAAACAATGTAAACTTATGAACTAGTGTTTACTAACACTAGTTCATAAGTTTAGGTATCATTTATTTTAAGCTGCGTGAGGCACGCTGATCCCGGGGAATGCCTACTTGACTGCGTGCAGTCGTATTCACCCCCCCCCCCCCCCCCCAACATCGGAGAGTCCCACCTATCAGCCAACGCTTAAGAATAGGTTAATAAAACGTTTCCACGGTGTTACGGAACACTTGGTGTGTCAGTCCGACATGTACTTGGCTTTTTTTTTTTTAAACGGAACCCTTATAGGATCACTTTGTTGTCCGTACGCAAGTAGTACGGAATCCTCGGTGCGCGAGTCTGACTCGCACTTGGCCGGTTTTTTTAATACGCAATATGTAATAACGGTCAACGGGAAAGGTCAAGTCTCGTGTGTTATCGGTCAAATAGTTATTTACTTTATTTTTCCTTGTTGGAGGCAATAAAGTATAACGCAATAGTTATGCATGAAATGTAAAAATATGTCCCTACTCCCTACTAGCTTCTGCCCGCGATATCGTCCGAATGGTGGTTAGAAATCATCCCACGGGAACATACTATATACCGGGATAAAAAGTACCCTATAAGTTACCAGGTTATAAAATATCTGTGTGCCAAATTTCATCCAAATCTGTTCAGCCGTTTACGCGTGACCGCGTGATTAAGTAACAAACATCCAAAAATACATACTTTCACATTTATAATATTATTTAAATAGTAGGATATATTATGTAGGATTATTCTACTAGTGGAAGATCAAGTCGAACGTATGCCGTCAGCCCTAATTTATTTCGGTTTTATCCAAATCCGAGGAGTATTACCTAGGATTTTCAAGTTCCCCAAAAATTCTATACCGTAGCGGTGTGCCGCTATTTTTACCTAATCTTCTAGTCCTTTCCTTTCACGTTTTCGTTAAAAATGAGAAATAAAGTTATTATATCTCATCTTGGTCTGTGAGTCACAGAAACAATTTTTTTCTACGAGGCTATTTGTCTTATTATAACTTAACTTAACTTAACCTTCGGCCAGCGGTTTGCCCGCGTGATATGCTTATAAATTATATAGCCTATGTTACTCAATGATAATATAGCATTCTGTATGTGAAAGAATGTTTTTAATCGGTCCGGTAGTTTTTAAGTTTATTCATTACATAAACAAATACGTGGAGTTGTATTGTTGATTCTAATGATTATAATAAGTAAAGCCATATTATTTGTTACGGTCGCGAATCATAATTTTTTACCGACTTCAAAAAGGAGGAGGTTCTGAATTCGTTTTTTTTTTTTAATATTTGCTATCGATTACTCCGCCAATTATGACTATTATTTTTTGTTTAGTGGTAGTGGTAGGTCATACTTCAGAGGTGGTCCCATATAAATTTTATTAACTTTGCTTGGGTAGTTTTTTAGTTTGCTTCAATAATACGTATTTTCCCACTTAGTCTATATGGCTGATGTTATAATAAGTTCCTGTCACTGTTATTTACATAGCAGGTAGTGGTATTTGAATTTGTGTGGGGTAGGTACCACAACTAAAAACTGAGAAATAAAAACTTTTTACAAGTCTGGTGTCTTTGTACGCCATATATTGGCAAAAAATAGTGCACATATTTTTGAAAATATACTATCTGTAACCATACCTATGTTAGTAATTTTTTCACTGTGGAGTGTTTTTTTTTTTGGAAGTGGTTTTTTTTTTGTTTTAAGTTTTTAATCAACATACAACCTGCCACTGACCTGCAAATTGCAAAAAACGTAAGAAAATTTTTAATTCGCGGGCTACCTGAACGCATCCCCCGTATCTTTTAACTTGGAAGCTTTTCTCATTAGCTATTTAGTTAATTGCAAAAAAAACCTGTTTCAAACCTCGATGAACGAAAAGACAATTAAATGCCCTCTCAACAACTTCAGATCGTCAAAAAAAGCCCCAAGTTACAATCGACGATCTCTCCTCGTCTTTACACGTAAAATAAACAGTTATGCATAGTATAGCCTATAGGTAAGGCCTAGACATGCCGAAACTTGTATAACACGGAGTATTGGCAGACGTGGTACAGCAAAATCAATACAAACTGATATTTATTGGCTTTGCTCACGGGCACCGAATGCACGAATGTCGGGATATCCGCGCCAGATATTGCGACCATCTGTCGGAATTTGATACACGTCCATGCCAAATTGTGGCTGTACATATTAATATAAGGATGTCGTAATTCCTGGAGATAATGGTCTTGGTCATTTAAGGCAGGATCTTGGAACCGTAGGAGTTGCTTTTTGGAGGGATAGGTTTGAAATGTCGACTACAGTAAGCTTGGTAAAAAGTCATAACCAAAAGTGATCTAAATAGCAAAGTATAATTTACTGTTCCATCTTTGGCTTCAAAAAAATATATCAGCAATTTTTGCGACGTTTCCTTGGCGACACGCTGAAACTTGGGTTTTTCCGGCTTGTCATCGAAAAATTTCGATAACTTTGCTGTATCATATGATTGAGCTCTAGTTATATGGCATTCCTTTCGCAGAAAATCTTCTGGTGGTGCTTTAAAAACTATTTACAACTTATTCAGTTTCATTCCAGGTTTAAACCCTTCTCAAAAATACCTCTACGCTTAACTGAAAAGCTTTTACGTACATTGTTTTCGCAAAATAAATACAACTACTGTTTTCTATTCTGTGATAACACTCACAAGCTTTGCTTGATAAAAGCTTCACAGCTCTCCAATATTTACTTCATACTACAATTTACTACATTTTTGAGGAGTCAGATGGCTTCCGCTTCAAATTCAAATTATTTAATTTACTGATACCAATCCAGCTCACCAAAGGGTACCGTGTAACCAGTACCTCAATTGTGGAGGTCAGAGTCGCTCCATGTAAAATACTGGTATTCAACTGCATTTGGCAAGACTGGAAGCTGACCCCAGCTTTTGAGAAAACGCTAGGCAGATGATGGACTTAAACCTGCATGGGCAACTGGGTACGTTACATTTACTTAACTGGTTCTAGTTGCACGGTTCCAATTTCTCAAAACCGGCCTCTTTCGCTCCCAAAGCTCCCTTATTTCAACATGCCACTCAGTTTCACGCCGATCAGAATTCACGTTTTCACACCACACGTGGTTCAATTACTGCTGAGCTGAAGTTGCCTGCATTCTAGACCATACGGGTCACTGATCAGCGATCATTAACACGCTCTGATGGCACTCGTGATTATCATGTGTAAACCTTCATTTAGCAGACGTATTAGTTTTGCATATTTCCCGTCTTATAGAAAGATGGGCTTTTTAACGTTAAAGACTTCATGTAAGAAAGGTTTCTGATCCAGGAGCCCATGTGTTGTTATATCTTGTAGTTTGGGTTGTCCATAATTGCATTTTTTTTATGCAGCCCAAAAGTTATCTAATGGAAAACATTTTTATCATTATCCTTCAATAATCCTAGACTATCTCAATCCACAGTACAAGGACCCAAAATTATACGAGCTAAATTGTACTTACGAAATAGAGTTCGTCTTACTTGAACCCTTGTAAACCAAGTAATATTTCTCGAATCTGCTTTTTAATTTCGTGTTCATTTTCTAAGTTTTATTACTCCGAGTACCTCGAGCCCCTTACCGCGGATTCGCTGACTCGTAAAATTTGCGTCTTCTCGTCTACAAGAGGATTTAAAATAAAAGCTTGTAAAAAACATACGTTTGTAATATCACAGCTCACTATATTATTCTTTTTAACTGACTTCCAAAATGGAGGATGTTCTATTTTTGACTTTATTTATGTATTTTTTTAATGTACTTTCATCGATATTTTCGCTAACTGTGGATCGATTTTGAAAATTCTTTTTTCATTTTGTAGAGAAAGCTTGTTCGGTGGTCCCATATAAATGTTTATTAACATTGCTTGGGTAGTTTTTGACGTAGGTTCAATAATACGTAATTTTACCACTTAGTCTATATGGATGATGTTACAAAAAGTTCTTGTCACTGTTATTTACATAGCAGGTAGTGGAATTCGAATTTGTGTGCGGTAGGTACAACAACTAAAAAGAGAAAAATATTTATACAAAAAAAAAAAAACTGTTGTCAGTGGCAAAAAAAAAACAAAACCAAAGACTAGTCTTTTTTTTGGAACTCTGTTGTTGTTCTTTGTAAAAAGTTTTTTACGTTAACTGTCCTCTTAAAATTATGGTATCTTTTCTGATTTGCATTAGGTAAGTATTCATAGATGCATAAAATCAAAGACTCCACCGCCCTCATAACGCCAACTGTCTCTTCAACTCATGCTCATGTTAACCGGCTTTCATAAGAGCCTATTAAGTACAGCTCTTGCCTATTAAAAGCACCCGAGAGCAGTTACACTATTGCAAAAACTTACATGAAGCTACGGATAACTCAAAAGAATTCATAGTGTAATGTTGCAAGCTCGTCACTTATCTTCAATTACAGAAGTAAAAATATCCTTTATGTTATGTCGGTATCAGTCACCATGTTACTTGCACGATAAGCAGCTGGCTTCTTCTACTTACAATTTGTCTTTTTGTTCTAAGAACTGGAAATTACGTAGTAAGTGATATCAATAATATTCTTATTAATAAAGACAGATAATAACACAATATACGTATACAGTAACGCAATACAGTTTGAAACATATGTTGATAATAACAAAGAGAATAAAACTTTGTATGCAACGAGGCCATAAAAACATGATATTTCGAACAAAGAAACCGTTATTCTGTTTCGTCATACACTGGTGATTAATGTGAGTAATCTAGTTCAGTACATCGACGAGTAAAAATGTATTAATTTTATGTAGAATCAGTTGAGGAGGTTTTTAGTGTCTGTGTAGTATGATCTTGAATTTTACAACGTACTATTTCATAACGCTCTCAATTGACTTGTAGCATTTTAATAATGCAAATTGCTAGGGTACTGGATTAGAATTGGGGATAAGTAACAACATCGAACGGGAACGGGACATCTCATCTCGTCTCATATCGTGATCATTCATTTGATTGTTGGGATGCCTCCCAAAATTATTCTTCTTGTTTCATTTGAGGTCAATGTTTCGTACTGATTTAATAATTGAATTTTTAGATAGATCTTGTCTTCATATTCTGGCTACAATGATCGTTCATCGACCAATTAATGCGTTGGACCTTGGCAGTTAACCGCGACAGGAGTAGGTATGGCTTCAGTTCTAACGTTTCATCCTCTGACCGAAGACTGCGGTTTTTGGCTTCACATTAACCGCCGTGTTACAATTTAATCTAGCCTCGATCAATCTTTATTTCACATCATTGAGATCCTTTATTCGTTCTGTACTTATTGATTTTCAGCGTATCCTTGAGCTGGCGAGGTGCTCCAGCCGTAGGTATAGTTCTCACCTTGAGAATGTAGCACAGAACACGAAGTTCGCAAAGCTTTTACAAGTGGAGACTACTTAAGGTTGTACAAAGAAAGGCTCAGCTTCAAATAATAAAGGAAACGCACATGTACAAAAAGTCTTAATCATACAAACCAGGCCAGACGCCTTGATCGATCCATGTGCGTGTGTCATTCTCTTTACAGCTTTAGTCGGCGACGGTCGTGCCTTGAACCTCTTTTATAGCATTAAGGGAAGTCCGTTTCCGTAGAGTTACGGCTACCTGCAGCCGTGCGGGGTGGATTACGGTTGGACTAGGGATAATCTCGTCCTTACGTACACTTGTTTATAAAAGAAAGAAAGTAATTTAGATTATTTTCTCAAGATAGTGAAAGTAAATAACCCATAGGAGTCATCAAAATAAATCAAGTAGAACGGAGGGGGCGAAAGGAATAATAAAGATGTTGTCATACATGGAGGGTCATTATAATATGAACCCTCGATTTGGTCCCTCTTGGTATTAAATGTCGTTTAGAATTGATGTTCCTCCCACGGATGTCTGTCTGTCAAGAACTACATTACGGTTTTATGGATTACATTTTAATGTCTGTAAGATTAGCGATCGGTCTATCTTCATCTGAATGTTACGCCGGCCGAGCACACTTTTTTGTTTATGTGGTTAGGTAACACTCAATTTGGAATAAGTATAAAATAAATGCTATGAATGCTGACGACTGCAAGTCTTGCGAGCTTGTACATTTGAAATATGAAGATTACAAAAGATAATAGATTACATATTGCGTAGTAATATTACTAAGACAAAATCAAATTATTTCAAATATAAGTTTACATTCTTACCATCAAGGTCAGGAAGGTTAACTTGAAAACCCCTATATTTAGAATTAACTTTAAAGTTTGTAATTGTATAATAAATGTGAATGGATGAAGAGGGAGAGGAAGACTTTCTTCCTAAAATATATATGAATTGTGTGAAGAATGAAATGAAAGAAAAAGAAGTGTATTATAGCGTGCCGGTTGACAGCGGAATATGGTAGAAGAAAACGTGGTGCACCGACCCCACGTAACATGGAACAAGGTCAGAAAGATGATGATTTAAAATAGACAAAAAAAAGAATACGTTTAAGATCTTGTATAGGCTGTTTTTTCTCTCGTTTGTTCTAAAATGTTACTATAACATAAGCTTTGCTTATAATAATTTCATCTAAACATAACCTAACCTTTGATATAAGGCCAAAGTATTAATATATTTCGAAAGCAAACATCTTTAATAATTCTGCGAACAAATTTTCCTTTTCAAACTCTCCGAAAGTTTGCACGGTCCAGATGGCTTGGAATCCGACATGGCTAGTAAGTGATAGCCATATGACGCTCCAATCTCTTTGCAAATATTTAAGCTCGACACTAAATCATAGCTAAATCCTCCGCTTACAACCAAAATGACGTATCATCCTTGTATATTCTCATTTTATATTCTGCTGAAGAGTTGTATAATGAGGTTCAAAACTTAACAACAACTTTGGCTCCCCTAATATGTCGAAAATGATCGTGTTATCTGCTTCTATTTTCATATTTTGGAAACATATTATCATTATCTTCACAGAAATTTCTATTGGTATGAATAAGAAATACAGCCACGTTGTCTGAATAATTTATAAGTCCTAGTCAATATTAATGACGTTACTTTTCAACTCTGATTACTTATCTCCGAACGTGGTATCCATAATTAATATCTAATCGAGAGACCCCTTAATTATCATTATTTTGTTTGCGGACTCTTTACTGGTGTCACCGGCATTCCTCGTCTCTCGTCTACTTTTACAATATTTGTAAATATGTGAGAACCATGTATCTATCACATAAGTAATTAATTTATCTGTCGTTGCTCTCTTTAAAAAAATCTTTTTACTTATATTGTTGTATAGTAATTTATTTTTTTATTTTTAGATGCATCGTCTTCACATATAATTATATAACTAATGTACCTATATATACAAAATATTGTAATAGAGTAACGGTGGAGTTTCTAGCCCATTCTTCTCCATACGAAAACTACCTTTTGGAAGGGGCGACTAGATCAATTATTTTTTTTTGTAATTGTTGACGTTCAAAAGTGCCTTGCAAGCGCCTATTAGAAATAAATGATTTTGACTTTCCTTTAATTAGTTTAATGTTTCTCGCACCTATTAATATTACTTTGTTTAAATTTATTGCTTGCAACGCGTTCACTGTACTACCGGCTCTATTAACACGTAATCTCTTTATATTTCTTACAGTATCGCGATCCGCAGTACACAATATGTTACCATTCCAAGTTATTTAACTCACGTATGACGGCCTCTTCTACTTGTGCCTAGTAAGTTACTCCAGATGTCTGGGAAGACGTAAACGGGTGAAACTCTTCAAAGATAATGCCGAAAACATCCAGCGGGATAATGTTGATTTGGAGTTTGTGTTAGGCTGTGTCTGCGTCAAAATACCGGGTCGGTGATGTCTAAGCAGTGCTTGAAACAAGGCAAATCGATACTGTTGCCGTCGCAGGCGGACGCGCGCCGCTGGCTCCGAATTATATTCTCAGCCAAATCCAGCTGGCACGTGACCCAACTTGTTGCCGCTCCGGAGAGAGACAAAGCTACATTATTATAGCTGGCAATACGCTAGTGGTGAGATCGTGGCCACCGTTGGCGGATTATTGACCATTATCTTAAGTACCCCATTTAAATTGTTTGAAGCACCATTGACACAATTATGGTCGCGGTTTCACTTTACAATAATCATTTCATTTTAATATATGTTGGAAAATTAATGATAAAGCGTAAGACAGTATGTGAAGAGAATAATACCTTTATGGAATGAGTCAGAATGATTATTATGTATTAATATATATAAAAAAAAACGATTATATGGTTAAAATAATATCTTGTAAAAAAATAAACTTATTATTATCGCTACCGCATCGCTTGTGAATGTGGCTGCAGTCGTGCGCTGCACGTATAATAAGCGTCTAAGCAGGAATTATTAATCTTGTTGCCCCACGTTGGGCGCCATCCCGTCGTCTATATTAAAACGCTTTTTATAAAGCCACTCAAGTGAATTTGGAAATCGGTGGATATTGTTTTTATTTAAAATTCTTACAAGGAAACGATCTGCTCAAACTAATTTTGCTTATGAAAGTTAGAAAATAATTATGTCTGTTAAGTTGACTTCATGTCAAAAGTTTCCTGTAAATAAAAGCCTCGGAAAAGTTTATTAGTCACCTCTCTGCGTTGAGTCGACGACGAACTTTTATTGAGGAAACTAATTTATCACTGCGGTGATATGATCTATGGAACGCAGTCAACGAGGGTAGTCGGACTACCGGTATTATCTTGATTTTCATGTTCTTTTGATGGAGTGTTCGCAAATTGTCGGGGATTTTATGTCGTCCCCTTGCGTAATACATTTTGTGAATTTGCATTTTTATACAGTACCTAAGGCTCCTAATAAGCTTGTCGTAATAATGAAGATTACACGACTTGTGTAAACCAGAACATGAATTTTAGTGTAGGTTTGTGTCTCAGCTGGTCTGTAAAACGCAAGTGGTTGTCATTAGGCACGGTTTCTAGTGACGTCAGCCAGGCGGACGCCGGCCTCGGCGGTATTTCCACGGCTGTGTCGGCTCCTGACAGTATGCACCGGCCAAGCAAGGCTCGCTCCTGGTATTCCCAGTTATTACCGCAGGGGGACGCGGTCTAGGGGTTGTTGGCCGGAATCGATCCGCCGCACCACGGCCGGTGTTACCGGTGCACGGGGTTACGACACCATCACCAATGCAGTCTTCCTATTTCATTTCTCTCTTGCACTGGACTAGGTAAGCCGTTTCGCTAGCTGTTTCGGGCCTTAAAACCTTAACCTCACTTTGCTCCTTCTCCGAAAATGTCCTACGGTGTTTTCCACAGTGTTAAATATCTGAGAGGTGGGAAAGTCATTCAGTGACAGATTTTGAGAACAGGAAATCAATCGGAAGCAATTCGAGTGGCGAAACAAATTCAGCGTGGCGTTGCCGGCTGTTAATTGGCTGCGGGTGGCGGCGCCGAGACGGCGGCGGAACCTCCGCATGGAGGCTTCCTCGCGTGCCCACCCCACGCACGCACCCGCCGCCCCCCGACAGCTCGGCGTTTTTATGAGCGAGAAGTCCGTCGAGACCCGCACGAGTCTGGGCGGCTCTTAAATTAGTTTGTCTTCCCCGACCCTACAGACCTTGTAGTTGCTAGGTGCGGTTTTGGACTCTTACGTGTCATGTTCTTGCCTTCTTGGTCAATCTGGTCAAGTCTCACTTGACCAGCTCCTACTTCTTTGGATATTATAATTCAGTCACTCATACTTAGGGTTTTCCCTAACGGAAATTGATATCTTCCTCTTCCTCAAAGGAAATTAATCTTTAGTTTGAAATCTCATACCCTTACATGCAGGGACTTGACGAGATGTAATACATGTCGTGGATGACATTATTTTTCCATTTGGTAGGCTTATTTTCTTGTGCGGGTTATCAAGTTAGGGACGGTAGCGCGCAAGGGGTGGCTGCGGGGTGGGTCCGCAGGGCGGGGGTTGCGGGGCGCGGGTTGAAGTTATCGACCGGCTGCCCTCCCCCCGGCGTGGCTCAGTTTCCGGGCGAGAGTCGCGCAGACCGCCAGCGCCGCGACGCGACTCCGTCACACGTTAGATAGTCAATTTGATCATCACCATGCTGATAGGGCTCGTTCGGGACTCGGTGATGCAGTGCTTCTGCCACTCATGCCGCGCGCCTGTTCTGCCTGCAGGTTGGAAACACCGCTGCTATGGACGAATTCTTCGTAATCATCACAAATTCGAACGGCGACGCTGTTGCTTCTCTCGCTGCGGAGACAAACGCCCTACATTGTTATTTGTTGTCTGGCTTGAAATAGTTAACAAATTCCAAATCTTATGTCAAAATCTCAAAAAGTTACAGGAAAGGCAAGACCAGAAGGTAACCTCTTTTAACTGTCAGCTGCAGCTTCTCCTTGGTTTAAGTCTGTCAAATTGAAGGTAACTAAGATTAATCGCTGATGCTTTGTGCTTTCTGGATCAGTTAAGAATTTTAAAGTTTTGTTAGATGTCTCAGATGTCTGTTATTGAGTCTTCATGACCGCCGGCCGGCCGGCGGGGGGAGGGGCACCGGCCGGCGCCTTTATATAAATTGCATCTGACGTAAATCACGTGATACGTCGATTACGAGCAAGAGGCAGTGTTTTTGATGACAATTGATGTCTCCAAAGTTCCCAACGTAATGATAAAATAAAATAACAATGTGGATCAAACGTCAACGCCTCCTTTACATTGTTGCACCTCGAAGACTAGTCGCAAGATGTTGGCAGTTATGTAAGATTCTATTGCGATGTTTGAAGAATTACCTCGACTACAAGGAAAAAACTCAAAATCTTTATTTTGCTGTCTCTGGATACGGAAGAACCTTATTTGTATTACGCAGTCTACGACGTACGTAGATAACTTTTTGTCGGGATTTTCAGGGCCTTGAGCGCTGAATCATGTTCGAGCTTTTCCAGTTCTACAGATACCTGTCAGTCCGTGCCGGCCTCACTACAACTATTGATTAAACATTACTGCATAATGTCCACCATTTTGTACCGGCTACGAATCGCAATACTGTGGTACGCGTCCACCATTCTGCGCAGAGTATCAATCTAGTAGATCTGTCTGAAAGATCACCAATCGTAAATAAAATTTGAAAAACCCTTCAAGAATAAGATTTCTTACATAATTATTACGTAATGGTTTCAGATTCCGTAACATTCGAGCTTTTCAAACATACTTGTCTGGGGAATTCGGAAAAATAGTAGTTTTCACATAATATCGTAGGCTTGATTAAATTATGTCACGCAATCGCGACATAATCACTTTAGTGGGCCCTTCGTAAAATGTTTTGATATTTTATGCGCCACTACGCACGCATTTGAGGACCTCGTGTCGCTTTATTATTGCGGGCTTGTTAATTAACGACATTTTTCATACATTTTGACGTTTATGCTAGCCATTAGTCAGATTGCGAAAATGATAAAAAAAACGCTGATTGCGCAGTATTTCAAATTCTTCTTTAACCAGATGATATCCACATACCTATAGGTTCTACTTTTTAAATTCGGTTTTTATTAGAGTCAACGGTTGTAACCAGGAATTGATTCATCGAATTTGTCACATTAATATGGTAGTCTAAAAACATGGGACCGTCGAGTAGGTTTGGAATTGACCCAGACGGTATGCCTTCTGAATTATTGATGTTCAGAACATTAAACTATTTACGATCGATCTCCACTGGGTGGGTATAACCAAGCATGGTCCTTGGTATTCAACTTCATGGCTTCAAAGACCATAAAACATGGGCTTTACGGACCATACCAACAGCCTTGGTAATACGAATTTCTAATATGGCAAATTCTTCAGAACCGCTGTAATTGTTCTGTACAACGGCTATAGCGCATTTTACGACTGGAATCATTCGTGACGACAAATAACTTCGTAATTAACGCTCTTATGGTTACCTAATTAATCATCATTGCATAATTCGCTTCGTAACGTCATATAATGCTTGTCACTACATTTCTCATGGGTTTGGATTAGCAGACACTCTATTGTGAAGTGACAACAGGGGACTCGAGACTCGAGATCACATAATTGTTTAGGGGACGATTATAACATTGAGTTTAATTGGCTTAACAAGTCCTGCACCCTTTTTTGAGGGTGCGGTAGGGTTTACAGATTCTGATCATCTTTATTACCATGTCCTTCTGCCTAATAAAAACATTACTTTTACATTGTGATGAGTGCGTCAAATGGATTATCGCCGTTGGGGTTCATGGCCCCTAATACAACAAAAGTAGACGTTTACGCCTTATTTTATTCGGAGTTGAGACGACACACGATATTGATCCCGTATGAGAGTTCAACAGTGATATAAAAACACACGTTTCATCTTATGCATGGGATCTAACGTATATTACTTCCATGTTAGGGCTTAATAGAAACCGGAACATCGTGTAACTCAACTCGAGGTTTTGCCGATATCTAAATTTGGAACCACACATGTCCACAATGATGCATTGCAGGTGCTTATAAAGTTTGCGTGTTCCAAACCATTCCGGCCACCAGCTGTCTCGGCCAACTTGAGAATTTGCAACTGAGCTGCTTTACGACTAGCAGTAACTTAAATAATTTCCACCTCAACTCCGCACTTAGTCGTGAAAAATAACATTTTTGCGGGGAATGCTATAAAAATGGGTTGCACAAAAAGTCACACCCATTTTCCTAATTAGTGTAACTCGTAAAGAGGACGTCGGTGCCGTCTCCGCTATTCCGGAATGTTCTCAACGCTGCATAGAATATATCTCTTGTTTCTGCATCGCCATGCCGCCGCATTTGCGTCGTGTTTAAAACACTCGTACGTGCCAACGCTCGTATTCCCAGAGGTAGTAAATTTACTTTCAGCTCTCCCCTCAAGGGTTTTAAAGCCCGCCTTTAAATATTTTATCAGGTTTTCCATGTTGTATCGTGCGGCGCCGGAGGGGCTACCCGTCGACCTTTCAGATGTAACTGCCCCGTTTGTATTCGATTACCATACTTTTTCTGCTTTATTGTTTTTATGCACGTTCATTATTTTCATAAATTGCTGTTTTATACGATGCTATACTGCTGCAACTCTATTGAATATGGATGAAAAATTATTGATTAGAATTCTGAAGCACAAGTGAAACCGGCTCGGGTTCAATTGCGTTGTTTTTTTGTACATATTTTATACTAACGCGAAAGTATTGAATTCACATGCTGACTTCATGCTATAATACTATTCGTTCATGAAATCAAATCCTTCGTTATCGATGATCTTTCTCTGATGTTTGTCCTAGAAATCATGATAATAAAGTATTCTTGGAATCCTATTTAATTTGTATAACCTCGATAATCAACTTTTAGTTGGTCGTGGTCTAGATCTACCATTCGCATCAGTCTCTGCGGTTACGTAAAACAGCTGCGATTGGAGCGGTTCACCGCAATGATTTCCCTTACTTGGTAATTTGTGAAAATCGTGATGAAGGGAGACTCGAATTACACAGAATTGAGGAGACATCTCATAACCATTGTTTTGACGTGAATTATAGCGAAAGCTAATTAACTTTTGATAAATAGCCCTCCCGAGACGGTCGTGCAGGCACAGATATTGTTTTCATTACGATTGTTTGGTTGGTTTAAGCAAACTTGGATTTTAGGAAAATTAATTTATTTTTGTTTTCTGTGGTTTGTTTGATTTGTAATGAAGAATAATTTAGTCGATTTTCCGTCGAATTTTCGACTTTTGGGAGCTCGCATTGCTTATATAAGGAAATCTGCCCACAAACTCAAAATTAACACAGTCTAAGCTTGTTTAAACTTGGTCCATGAATTGACTGAAAAGTAAAGTTTAAAGTCGACTTAACACTTTGTATAGCATGGTGTCCGCATTTTCTGCTGTGTAAACTGGGACTTAGCGTTGCCGTGAGGGATTATCCGTATTTGCGGCGAATTTCGCCGGCTCTCCGGCACTCCGGCATTCCCCTCACGTAGCGGCCTCATCTCCCGACGTCGTGTCGAAGTTATTACCTCGATACTATTACCGAGACGTCCCCAACAACATGAGTTGGGGCCCAAATAACTAATAAATGACTATTCATTTGCGACCACGACGTTTAGAAGTCTTTGAAGTTTGACATCATCTTGACTGGAATGGTTTTTGGGGACATGATGAGAACGCTTGTTATTATAGCCGTTCAGTCGAGGAACTTTAGAATTTACAGTAACATCAAATTCTTTAACTTCAAATTACGCAACATTTGCAGTAATTTTAGCTTCATCATTTGACCTTGAAAGTTCACCTTTTATGTCAATATCAGGTAATTCGATGAAACTAATCCTTTTTCATTACACAAATAGGCAGAAAAGTTATTCATGTATCTTGTAAAACCATAAAAAGAAATTTCAGGAAACGTGGATCATAAAAAAACTACTTTTATTTATTACTATGATGCATGTCATGTAGGTACTTATTAGCTTTAAGCTCTATCTACTATGTCATCCATTAGCTAGGTACATGTTATATGGACCGACATTTTCTATCGATTGTTTGTTCACCACAATCTATGCTTTTACCAGTCACGCGAGCATCGAATGTCGATTCATTAAAGCGTAGGCCCGAGTCCGAATGTTCTTCAAATAAACATTAGTTGGGTCGATTCGGTCGACGTAATCGTTTTTCGATTGTCCGTTAGTGTTGTTTGGGGGACTGTTGACTTGGCAATGGAGGCTCGACTTTTGACGGTATTTGCAACCGATGTTTTGAGGTGTTGGGACTAATCTGTTTGAATTTAGTAGTTAGGCGGATTCATTTCTCATATTTTATTTTCCTGGAAATTATATTACATCTTCTAAGAAGGTTTTGAAGCAAAATTTTGGGATATCCTTTGAATGTATTTTCGTTCATTTCGATATCAAGCCAGAGGGTCAGTTTGTCTCCACGAGTGTCGCCAGCGTCGTGGGCTCGGGCTCCGCTGACGGTATCTGTCTGTTCTTAGCTCACCGACGGTCGGCGCCCGTCAAGAAACCAGTCGGCAAACCGAGGACCAAGCAACCGAAGAAGGTCAAATTTATAAGTAAGTGGTAGTAAATCGATTTGATATCGATTACAGCTTGCCTCTATATTACCCCACTTAGCTGTAAGATGAGGTTCTACATTGATGATTCATTTTCGAATCCACTTTTAGTTATAAAAGGATTCAAAAACTATAGACACCATAAAGGAACAGCACCTTAAATCCAGGCAATTAAAGCTTTTACTACTTACTAAAATGCTTAATTTCAAAAGATATAAAATATTATACTCGTATTATAAATATTATTAAATTGTAGCAGACAGCCATTTGGGCATGTTTCAATTCAGCTGCCAAAAAGTTGGCTTGTTTTAACTTAACTAAGTGCAATGACGAAGTGGAGGTGCCGTTCAGTGTAACTGCCAAAGGATTTAAAGCTTAACCCCTTAGTCCTTAACCAGCGCATACGAAGTGCAAAAATCTCTTGCACAGACTGTCACAGAGTAGAAGGTAAATGGAGTTTTTGTTCTTTACACGCATTTTTTTACGTATCCGGCTCGTGTTTAGTAGAAGAAGAAGAGGGGCTTGTGGCTAAGTAATAACAGCCTTTACATAACGAAACTCTTCCGTGCCCCGGAAGGCACGCTAACCCGTTGGTCCCGGCTGTCATTCGTGGATCTTTGTCTGTCGTTACGGGTCGTCAGAAGCCAGAAAATCTTACAACCAGTCTTGCTAAGAGGTATCGATAGGCAGTCGCTCCATGTAAAATACTGGAATTCAGCTGGATCCGATTAGACTGGAAAAGGTTGAGCGGATGATGACTCGTGTTAGTATAACATGCGCACCGTGGAGCTGCTTCTGACTGCCAACTTCTCTCAACGTGTCTTTTTCCGATTGATGCAGGGATAATAACGCAAGTGCGATTTTTGCGATATTTTCATGACATTTGACATACATTATCACTCCATTTGCCTACTACTCTGTGCCAGGCATATACAGGGTGAGATCCCTTTCCAAGATAGTACACAACCCCGGGGATGTGAGCTCTCTTTGTATGCGGCCTGGCGGGTCAAGAGTTTTCACCCCTTTTAAGTGAGTTATTGTTAGTTTTGTATTGTGCGCGTGTTTGTTTTTTTGAAGCCCTTTTCACGTGGGAGAGTGAAATTCCGGCACTTATTTAAGACCCTTGACGCCTTGTTTTTCCCCTCTACGTTATATTCAGGAAATGTTGCTCGGGAAAAAATTATATGTAAGTAGTATGTTTCTACGTAAACTTGCTTCGTTGGGAATATTAAAATTTGTTTTCAGCGCGAGCTATTTCAAGAAGGATTGATCAAATATTTATGCGTGTGAAAGTTACCCCATACCCTGTATCACAGGACTGAGTCATCTGCTTTCATACAGATATAGTTTGCAGACACAGTCATACCCTGAAACACGATTGTAATACAATTGGCGAGAGCATGAGTCATAGGGGGGAGCAGTCGGGAGTCCCGAGTGTCCCCGCTACCCTTCCAATAATTAAACAATACAGCATTCCTTACCCAAGGAGAAGTTTACCCGACCTTGAATATTACCGTAATTTACCCCTTACGTTGCGTTTTAAGAATTCCACCCCTAAACGTCGGGGGCGGTAATTTAATGAGTTTAGCGAGTGTATTCAGACGGGAACGTTAATTAACGCCTTTAAAATTACGGTTAATTTGTGAAATATTGTAAAGGAAATTAGTGGGACGGTTTGTGAGATGAAATTGGTAATTTAGGGGATCATGGGAGTTTGATAGCGTCAACAGCTTTGTGTTTTTATTTGTAATTTATTGTGTGAAAACGCAATGTATTGTAGACATGTTGAAGATCTATTTAGGAACCACCAGACTATGGCAACGCCAAAACAGGGCTATGATTTTAACAGGCTATGTATGCTTTTTATACAACAGAGCCTATTACATTACATTGCGTGAAATTACAATATCCCGAGCTTACAATTGCAGAACATTCTAGAAAATATTCATAACCATATTTCATTCTCTCAAATTTAAAAAAAAAAGCTTTTAACAATTTGGACCCGAAACATAGCGCGGGGCATTCTGTGTTCAGGGTCACGCTGGCGGTCGATTTTTAGGACATGTATTTACATAGATACGGTTCATGGTAGGCTGCTTGCGACTGCAACCAGCCAGTCTATTGGAAGGATTATTTTCGCAATTGGACATTTTGGGGTTGGTTAAATGCTTACAGCAGATACATCTTATGCCTGGATAGATTACTTTCATTAGAGAACGCGCATGTATTTCTTCCGACTCCGAGGCACTAAACGATGAAAAAAAATTGAAAAATATAAGTCATTCTTACTTACTACTACTGTATGACTCATTGGTACCAAACAAAGACTTAAATTAATAAATTTACCTAATGGACAGTAGTGTTTGCAAGAAATTGATAAATCAGACCATGTTAGTTAGATGTTATATAAGTACCTGTTTCATCAACAACGATATCGTTGTAGAATTAGTAACTATTATGCACGTAACCATAACTAGCCCCTGCGAATTGCATCCTCTATTGTTTGAATACCGTTCGATCAGAGCACACAATTATTGCATTATGCGACGCTACTGATGCGTGGTTCCGTCTCAATGTACAATTGTACAATACTGACATCACAAAGTTATTGAAAAGAGCGTTTTTCATTGTTAACGTGTCAATTCAATATGTTGCATTTCTTCAGCTGCTGTCAGTATTTAATTACAATGAGAGGAACTTTAAATCAACAGTAGTTAGGTATTACAACCAGTTTTACGTATTTATAGTAGATGATACAGACAGACATACCTTCTTGACCTCGGCTTAAAATATCTTGGGTACCTACATACCTTTATATTTGGTAAATGTATTAAAGCATAAATGATAAATGATTTAATTTCTGTTAGTAGGTTTGAACAAACAATTTTACACGTCCATCATATTTTTTTAAGTAGTTGAGGTCGGCGTTTCCTATCTAATACTCAGAGAAAAAAAGGCCGAAACAAACTCACGAGGTCACAGTTTCTTTTAAAGTCATGATAATCTTGGTCAGATCATGTGAAGGCCCTGTCTGAAGTGGTATTTTGAGTACATCAGCACAGAATAGATAATAGAAGATAATGATAAAAGGTCATTAATCAGCTTCAGCCACCACCTATCCAGTTAATTGAAAACCTATTTTGTGTACACTACAATTCAAAGCAAGAGTGAACAGGCCTCTTCTAGGCACGCTCGTTCCATCGTAGACCTCATCCATCGCTTTCCAGCAGGCGAGATGAGGTCAAGAGCAGACCCATTAGGCTGTGGCAGCATCTACATCGCCACACGCGAACCTCGCATCAAAGACCTGACGTCACCCAAATCCTGCATCGCGCAATTTGAGTTTACCGCGCGAACGACATTATAAGACTATCCGACATCAATCGTTGGGCAGTTGCCCGCCAGACACGACACCCGTCTGGTCGGAGGATCCTCCCTTTTCAAAAGAGGATGAGTGAACTTTACACCCCGTTCCTCGTACCTATAAAAGGCGATAAAATAAAAATAAATGAGCAAAAATATTTCATTAAAATCGGAAATTTTATGAATATTAACTCTTACCTATTACTTACTTACATGAAAAGATAAAAAACAATGCATCGAAAAGCTTTGTGCAGTGTGTTAATTGACTTTGCTTTTGTGAATCCAAATCTGACGCTGCCATAGGTACTTTATTTTATGTATTACGGAAGACATCCATTACCAGTACTGGTACAAGCATAAATACTTAGCTCGGTTGAATGTGTTAACAAGAATATAAGTTGTATCCACTCTCTATTAACAAAATATCGCCACTATCTTCATGATTTCCTTTGTTACTTTATCTACACTCTTTTGTTTGTGGTATTAAATATTGATACGAGATAGTGTATATAAAGGAATGTATGACATCACTTAAGGTACTGTAGCTGTACCTTTTTTAAATGTCACTTATACCTTAGATTTATATTAGCCATTAAAAAAAGAAAAGATAAAAAGTTTTATTAATTCATTGATTCAGTGTTACAATATTTAGGTATGACCACAGATATAAGAAAGAAGTCATTTATATTTCTATGGGTATGACAGTGGATCCCGCACTAGGATACCCTGTGTTGCAGGAAGGACACTAAGAAATTTAAAGATAGGTTAACATAGGATAGGGCTCGCGAACGATGGAAGGAGTGGAGGGAGGTCTTTGCCCAGGAGTGGGACAGAGTAGGCTAGTAAAAAAAAAAAAAGGTTAACAAATGCGCTGGTTTCAGTAAGATAAATAAATCAAACTTAGGACTTAAAGGTGACCAAGTATGTGTGTATGTGAATGTGATGAGTGTAAGTATGTAAATGATGAGTGTGAGTGTGATGATAAGAATACATAATCAGTCTATAATGTTCCCACTGCTGGACACAGGCTTCCTCTCTGTGAGAGGGAGTGGGCCGTAATCGACCACGCGGGCCCAGTGCGGGCTGGTAGATGTCGCATGTCTTCGAATTTTTTGGTTCTAGGACATTCCGGTTTAATAGTCATATGAATGATTAGAACAAAATCTAAAACTGTAGTAAACTATTCCTTGTAAGTATTATTATTACAAACGCTGATTTCGGACGGTGATTTAGGTAATGGTCTCCATTATAGCCCATTCAAAGGATGGTTGAACTGTCCCCATATCTCAGGCTAATACTGTAAGTTTTCTCACAGCGATTTGAGACTGACGGTCATCAAAAGAGCGTTTAAATGATTTACACTAGGTCACATATTTTTGCCCCATTTTCACAGTCAACAATACGAGACAAACTAGAATTAAGACAACCCAGAATTAACTATGGAAGAAAAAATATACAATCAACGAGCAAAACTGTATAATCAACTACCTGATGATGTAACCAATAGTGACACCATGTATACATTTTTTTAAAACCCTAGAAGAACACGTTAGAACAACACTAACAATACCGATTGTCACCTTTATCTCTTAATTCTCTTATTGTGAACACAGAGAATCGCACTTACTTTTATTTTTATCTTACTTTTCTCAATATGTTACTCGTAAGTGAACTGTAATGTTCTTTTTTTTGAGAAATAAATGTCTTTAAACCGAAGAATACTAACTTTACATGTATTATTTTGCTGCAGCTACCGAGATCCGCTGCCAAGAGATGTCGAAGGGTGGTCTGGCGTACGAGGTGATCCTCGCCGAGCCCGTGGGAGTGCCGGTGCCCCGTCGTGCTGACTCCCCCGAGAAGACGCCCTCCGTTGAGGAGATCCAGGAAAAGCTGAAGGCGGCTGAGGAGAGAAGACGTGTAAGTAGAAGAGGATGGCTTGTATCATGATGTAATGCCGAGTCAGAGTAAGGATCTGCCACCAGACTTTTAGCAGACCACTCGGAATAGCACATTAATGTATTATCAACTTGCCTCTGCCTTATTAGTGCTGGACATAGGCCTCTTCCGAGGCGCAGCAGAAAAAAAAGCACATCAAGAAAAATACATAATTTACTTTCGTAAGCGGATTAGCTGTGACAGATCTACCTAATTACATAAGAATATAATATTGTCGTAATTGGTCACAATGTTCTATTATAATGTACATAGGTACTATTTATATTCAATCTTACTCGATACAAAAGCTTTTAAAACCCCATACAATAAACAACCCTCAAACCCCCACAGAGTCTGGAAGCCAGCAAGATGGCCGCCATCGCCACAAAGATGCAGAAGATTGAAGAAGCGTCCCGCATCCGTAGCGAACAGACCAACAACTTCATCGTCAACACCAAGGAGGCCCTCGACGCTAAGATGGAGACGCATGAGGAGAAGCGCGAGGCGTATATCAACGAACTGCGCTCGCGTCTGAAGGACCACCTCGAGGGAGTTGAGAAGACCAGGTAATACCACAGAATTAGAGATAACGCAGTCTATTTCAGTCCACAGTGTGAAGAGTTTCTTTTTTTGTGTCGGTACTATTGACACATGCATGACGTATTTGAGCTTGGTCTATGGAATGTCAAGTATGGTAATCGCACATGGTTGCATGTGCGTCGAACAATAAGCCTGGTAAATCATGTGCTGATACACATAGGCCTTATAAGGTGCACCTGTGTCCAATAGGGATGTTGACTGGGGAAAATAAATACTATTTAGTCCGTCAGTCAGATAATAAAAAAATATTAGACACGTATTTTT
Organism: Agrochola lota; assembly: GCA_947364205.1. Taxonomy (NCBI): domain Eukaryota; kingdom Metazoa; phylum Arthropoda; class Insecta; order Lepidoptera; family Noctuidae; genus Agrochola; species Agrochola lota. Next base: position 2,182,085 of record OX376225.1, on the reverse strand, counting down.
TGCTTTAACAATATCTTATTAATAAAAAATGGTTAAATAAAACGCATTCAATTTGGGGAGTACGTCACAATACAGTATAAAACCGACCGGAGAGTGAGGTCATGTCACGTTTTAACTCAATGTATTGCCGTAATCTTTTGATTATGTGAAAAAATAAAACATACTTGTCCAATATTTTTTTATTAATCTCACGGACAAAAAAATATTTATTCAACATCCCCAATTGATTTACTTGAATTACTCAAGACTAGTTTTATAAGCAACACTAAAATGTTTTATGCGTCATTCCCTCAGGCTGACTCTGGAGCAGCAAACGATGGAGGTGTACAAGGCCATCGAGGAGAAGATGAACACGGCCGCCGACAAGCGTGACGAGAACATCAAGAAGATGCTTGAGCGTCTGCGTGAGCATGTGAGTATCAAAAGACTTACACAGGGAAACATTTTAACCAGTGCTCAAACTTAAACACGTGACTTTACTCATCATTATGAACAACTTTTAATATGGGACCAAACGTGAAATCGCGAAAAAAATATCGACTTCCCTACATTTATGATCGCATAACTCTGGTACTTTTTTTTTTTCTGTGTAACAACGTCTGTGTTCCACAATGCGGTAAGCAGAGCTGTAATAGTAGACCCACAATCCCACATTTCCGCAGTAACCTTTAAGTCTCATGTAACAGAGGGCAACTTTATTGCTAACGGGATATAAATGCAGACCAACTAAACTGCTGAAAATTTGCTAATAAAAAAACTTAGTCATTCTACTTGAATGAACCGCACGGGGATCGAAGTGAGGATCCCTTGATTCCCAATCGGCACGGCTTGTGTATAGTTATCGATGAATGGGCATCATTATGGCTGAGATGAGACAACATGAGAGTTGTTTAAGTGAAGAGTCGTGCCTGCAACTTTTGTTCTATACCGTTTTCATATATGTTTACGTGAGCTATTACTAAATCCATTGTTCATAGGCGAACTTGATGACAAGAAACCGACACAAATCTTAGTCCTGTGCTAATTAGAACCGATAAACAAGATTTTCTAAATGTCTGCCGTAACTTAGGAACGCCCTTGTTTTGTGCTCATGCTAATCTCCCTTCATTCAGGAGGAGCAAGTCAAGAAGGTGCGCGCGGGCAACAGCGAGCGCTTCCAGCAGCTGGAGAGCGCCATCCAAGAGAAGCTGCAACAAGCTGCCGACCGGCGTCTGCTCATCGAGGCAGAGCAGAAGGAGAAGCTGCGTAACCATGTGAGTGAGGGTGGAAGCTGGATGTAGTGGTGGGATCAGGTGCTTTTGTGGTCGGTCAGGTTTAGCGGGCATTGAATGTTATGACGTTGTTTTATCAAAAGTATAGTTTACCTAAAACTCCTTATGATGTCGCATTCTTAAATAAAACTCAATTGAAAACATGTAAATGGGCATGCTGACAACTCACTTTGAGGTTCTGTGACGACAGAAAGTTGTACGAAGTGAGGTGTCGTTTGAAAATTCGGAATACGACTGCCATCGTGAGCATTTTTTGTGGAGGATCATGTCTTCCGAGAGAATGAAGTTGACAATTCAATATTTTTCTTTTTGTATCAAAACGCAGTCAATATAAAAAGCGATTTACAATTTTATGGAGTAGATAATTAGTAATAACTGTGGTTAGACGATAAGCGCCTTTTGTTAGCCTAACTGATAACAGACAAGCCTGGAATATGTGTACTCCGTTGTGACCTTAGGTCTTAGGTGTTCTGTTTGTGTGCCGGCTGCGGCGGTTCGAACTGGTTTCAAGCGGATTGTGAGGTAAACGAAATTAGACTCGACACTTTTCGCTGGGGGGCTTCCAAATCTTTTTTTTCGTTATGGCTAAACAAAGCAAATTGAATATTGGTGTGCCTATAGATCGGCTGCTGAATTTTTACTGCTTTTAAATTAAATTAGTTGGGGCTCAAATTGGCTTACACGCAAGCTCAAAAACCAAATCTAACCGTTTCAGCCATTTCATTAAAAATCGTTTTTATTTAGTTCATCTCTCATTCAAATAGCATGTATTGCATGATTGTTTTTATGTTGTTTTTTTTTGTTTTTTTTATGCGTAAACGCAGAGTCTTAAGCTAGCCGAGGCGCGTTCGGCCGCTACCGCAAAGGTCGAGGAGATAACTAAAGACATCGAGAATAAACTAACCACTGCCGAACTGAACAGAGAGAAGGAGATTCAGAAAAAACTGGATTTCGTCAAAAAGGAGGTTTGTTGTCGTGTTTGATTTGCATGAAGGACGCTATAAATCCCACTCGTGAAAAAACCTAGAGCGTTTTAATTATTATATGAAACATACGCAAATATCGTAGTAACATTACGGTCTTAAATTCTTTGAGCAAGCCTAAAAATTGTGTCTAAATATTGAATGAACTGAATTTCTCAAATCATCGTCATCTTAGCCGATACACATACTTACTGCTTGAACATAGGCATCTCTCAAGGATCGCCACAACGACAGGGCCAGGTTCTTTTCGTATCTAGCGAATTCCTGCGACCTTCACCAGGGGGGGGGGGGGGCGGCAGTCTCGACATGGATAACGATCGCTTCAAGACCGAATTCGGTCGCAAAGTTCTAATGGCGCCCCTCCGTCCCTAGCCTCCCTCCATCGCTATCCATGTCGAGATTACCGCCCCAGGTCGTCGGTCTTCCACCGAAAAAGTGTTTTTTTTTTTTGTCACAAAAAAAATCATAATTTGATTGTAGCGCGCTTGCATGACTTGTGTGTTTTTCACGAATGAAATACCAAAACAGTTTTGCGTATAGCGCCCTTCAAACTATTGCTTTTCATAATTAAGTTAAATGGTTTTTCTATTTAGTAGCTAATATTGATGGAACGTGACAATATCAACATTGGGCTGCTGAATCGTGGGGCTAACATGTTATTAGAATTTGGTGTGTGGCAGTTTGATTTGTACCATTAGTTTATGCAAAAATTTCTTTAATTTTTGTTCCTAAGGATACTCCTGAAAATTTTAAGAGCCCCGTCTTGTCATTTATTCAATCAGCCAATCATATAAATTGTATTCTTATATCTGTATGTATATCCCACAGGAGCGACGCGCAGAGATGGTGCGACAGAACAAAAGTGCGCGCGTGGAGAGCTCGGGCGCCGCCACGTCCGGCTAGACCCCCCGCACCGCACCGCGCACGCCACGCACACACCACGGCCACATGACGACATGACCACATGACCACATGACGAGCCAAAAGACTCATATCCACAACTCACAAAAAAACAACATGTCAATGTCAAATATCAACGCCATCAATGACAGTTCGTTAGTGTTGCCATGTATTAACATACTTTTAGTGTTGTCGGAAATCGCACGTCGTTTAGACGGTCGCTTAGCGAGCGTTTGTGCGCTCTATTCGCATTTATGTAGTGTGTACATCTGTTTTTGTTCAGTTACAAACGTTTTGGAAGGTTTGCGTCGACGGAAAACCAATTAAGGTTGATCATCAACCTCACTGGTTTTTTGCGACACAATGGATGATTGAAAAGGAAAGACTTCATAAATTGCCATACATTTCCAAAAGACAAGTTGGCTTCGTTGGAACATCTAATAGGTACTTGTGATTGCAGTGCTAACACGTCTTTTGATGACAATGTTTGTAATTCATGATGATAGATTTAAGGTCTTTTGGCTGGTCCAGTAGCAAAATTTGTACTTCGGTGTAAAACGTGGAAGCGCCATTTAGAAGGCCGATACTGCGTCGGTGTTGTAACATGTAAAAATATTGTGATAAAAATTATTAAAAAAATATATTTCTCTAATATTGCACATCGTACAGCATTCTCACAATATTTGTGTTACACCCCCTGACGCGCTTACTTTGTGACACCAAATATGTCCCTCGTGATCATGCTTACGACATCTTTGATTCTAAATTGTAATTAATTTGTGAATTATTTCACCAATATTGTGGCAGCATTGCTATACACTTTAAATAACAATAATAATGGCCTATTTCAAATGATGAACTGTCTTAGACGTGATCCTACTAAGAACCAAGTTTTAGTATTCCAATTGAAAATTTTATCTCTTTTCAGTGATTTCACTTCACCTGTCTTGGTATACTAAAACATGGACATTCGCATTCAGGGTTCTGTACCTACCTAAAAAGCCGCATATTTGCCTATTATTTTTATATGATTAAATTTTAATTTTCTAGACTACCGAATTTCGCAGAGGCTAGCTATTTATTTTTAGTACGGAACCCTCGGCAAATTTAACGAATGATGAGTTTTGTAAGCAAGCTGGCGGGACGAAGTTCGATGGTGGAACGAGAAGTATCCCTAATCATTAGTTATAGACTTATATCATTATTTTTAATGTTTATCATACGCAACAGTATTTTTAGGGAGGTATAATCTAAATTTAAGTTTTATCATGTTCTTATAATTGTATCGCCGTAACGCTATTAACTAACTGCCCATTCATTATTATTTTGATTTGTATTGTGTTGTCGATGAGTTAGGAAGACTGTCGTGTCGCGGGTTGTTTGTGGCTGCGTTTGTTTCGTCAGGTCGGTCGTAGCTTGTGCTCGGTGCAGCCGATGCGACGCGGACTGGCCGTCCGCCGAGTCTGTCAGTCCGCGCGACGCCACATCTAGTCTACAAGTTTAAATTTAAGGCGTAACTCACTTCCTTTTATGATCTCAATCGGTACAATAGACATTAAATAGAAGGATTGTTAGTTCATTAGTTAACCAGCGGAAGTGCCTCAGTATATCCGGTAATTGGCTCTTGGATAATATCAATAAAGTGTAACGTATAAAACTGCCTTCATAGCGTTTTATATTTTTTTAATTGTAGATGGCGAGGGCGCCGGGCCGCGGACGTAATGGTGTGTTGGACACAAACCGCTTCTGTGATGTTTTTGCTCTAGTGATATTATGTATCGTATCGTTCGGTTAGGCACAAAATTATATCGACACGGACGCTCCGTACCTGCGCGTTAGCTCAGGGCGGGAGAGATACTACGCGGGTTTGTCGCTCGACTGTTTAGTAAGAGTATTCCTGTATTTTATAGTATATTTTTGCCATTCATTTAGCGTCGGTCTGTTTTAACGTCAAAGATATGATAATAATTGTATATAATATTAAGAGATGATGTATCGTTGCTTGGCGCGAGGAGCGCGGCGGCGGCGGGGCGAGTTGCTTGCCTGCTTCGACTCTATGTTACTAACGCTGATATGAGTAAGGGAACTAGTTGTAAGTTACTAGCTTGTTTCTCGGTAAAGAAGTGTAAACCTCTGACCAATTTGCCTTGGGTATTGTGTAGCCTTTTAGATTCTCACGATCGAGACGAATCATGTATAGCGATGCAACATATAGCTTCCAGATACTTAATTATATTGTTTTTCGTAATTTTTGCGTAATGTTAGTCACTCTCCAATCTCTTATTATGGTGTTATTATCGTTAATTTTTATATTTTATGTGATTAATTATATTAATGTGCTTCAGTTTGTGAGGTATATGAAAATTGCTGTTTGAAGTGCAGGCAACTTTTGTAGTTTCATTGTCGTATTAAATAAAGTCATAAATACTAATAGATAAGTATTTCTTTTCTAACTCTCCTTTCTCCTTTATTTGAAATCATAACTGTTGTAAATGTAAGAAAGGTACCTAATTTACACCGCCCTATCCTGTTATGAACAGGATACACTATACAATTATCAGACGGACATTTTTAATACCACAATATAAACATGTGGTAATGTGTTCCAAGGGTTTATAGTTCATAGTGTATCATCTATGAAGGGTTCGAAGTGTGTATTTGCGAGTGGAGCTCCGTGTCCTGCAGTGGACGAACACGAGAAGCACGAGGCGTTCATCACCAAAATCAATAACTTACATTATTTTACCTCTGGTCACTGGTCACTGTGAAACGAGTCATTGTCGCTGAGGTAACGGTAGTGGTATAATAAGTATATGCTTTTAAATCAAAGATCGAGTTATTTATTGGCTAAGGTGTTGATGGGCCGATATTAGTGCAGTCAATATACCCTTTATCCAATACATTTAACCTAAATGGTATAAGAATGTCCACAAATCCAATTCTTGGGATATCGTTATTTTATTAGTATGCGTTTACATCAATGGTATGCGTGCACTCGCAAGACAAGTCTGCGCGCGGCTGAAATTGGAACCAGTCGTATGCTGCCGTCTTATCGTTTATGTAAATAAAGAATGATTAATTAATTAACATTAATAATTAATTAGTCAGCGCCACCAGTCGTGCACAGATTTATCTTGGGTGTACTCTATTTAGCACACTCCTTTCACTCATGGTGTAAATAATATACTTCGCCCTGGTATGGCATTCCGAAACACAGTGGTCACGTGGGCGACACAAGCCTACGTCATCACATCTGTGTTACCAGAAGTTGGTAATAATAACTCCCCAACCACCTTTATTACCTGTGCAAATCCGATTAAACAATGAGATTTTAATTAACAATTACCTTGGTTTATGTTTAAATTGAATTGTTTCGTTTGATTAAACACACGAAACGACAATTTAAAAGCTATGGTTTCTGAAAATCTTTCCTTAATCGTGTTTTGTTGCAATAGAGTGGTAACTGGATAGTGACGTAAGAATGTGTTGGTCCCGGAATGCCAGACCTTATTTTAATAGACCATGCTTTCACTCTAAAAGCTAGTCAGTATCACCGGCTCGCGTTGACAGAGAATAATCTACGGTCATAAAGTAAATCTATGACCACACTGGCAACATTAAACAAAAAAAAAATAGCCTAGTCATCATCATCGTTCAGCCGAAATACGTCCACTGCTGAACAGCGCTGACCACGCGCCGACATCAGCATCCCCAAGCGTCACCACATCGGCCGGTGCTTCTCGCGTTCAGTGGACTCATGCGGCTTAAAAGCCTAGTACTCCAACTTAAAAGAAATGTCATCAATCAACGACAAAACGACGATATTTGAAAAATCGAAAATGTCAAAATAAAAATGGCTGCGCATCGTGTGTTCATTCCGCGCAATTGTTGATTCAACATTTTATAAACTATTACCTTTAATGGTTGCCATTTTTGCATTTTATTATAACTATTGCACATTATAGTTGATTAGTTCGGTGTTTCAAGTTGTGTTTTCATACAAAATGGACCCAAACAAAGATGGTAAACGCAAGAAAGATAGAAACAGTGATGATGAAGATAGACGTAAGGAAAAGAAGTCTAAAAGGGCACGTTCGAGGTCCAGATCACCAGCTGAGAACCGCGAGAACGATTCCAGGCGCAAACGAAGACACTCTAGGTCACGGTCACCCGAAGGGCCCGTCAAACAAGAAAAACGATCTGACGCAGCAAAAGAGACTGAAGTAAAAAAAGAAGCGCCACAGCGACGTGCCAAGGAAACAGACATGCTGAACACTAGAACAGGAGGTGCCTACATACCTCCTGCCCGTCTCAGGATGATGCAGGCTCAAATTACAGACAAATCTTCAATGGCATATCAAAGACTGGCTTGGGAAGCTTTGAAAAAGTCGATACACGGCCACATCAACAAAATCAACGTTGGCAACATTGGTATCATTATCAAAGAATTGTTGAAGGAAAACATAGTTCGTGGTAGAGGTTTGTTGTGCCGTTCTGTGATACAGGCACAAGCTGCTTCACCTACATTCACGAATGTTTATGCTGCCCTAGTAGCCGCTGTTAATTCTCGCTTTCCGAACATTGGTGAGTTGCTCCTGAAGAGGTTGATGATCCAATTCAAAAGAGGCTTCAAGCGTAATGACAAACCTATTTGTATATCATCAGCATCATTCATTGCTCATTTGGTAAATCAGAGAGTAGCACATGAGATTCTAGCATTAGAACTACTCACACTTCTTGTTGAGACACCAACTGATGACTCAGTTGAAGTAGCCATAGCTTTCCTGAAGGAATGTGGACAGAAACTGACAGAAGTATCTTCCAAGGGTGTCAATGCTATATTTGAGATGTTGAGAAACATTCTGCACGAAGGACAATTGGACAAGAGGGTTCAGTACATGATTGAAGTAATGTTCCAAGTGTGGAAGGATGGTTTCAAGGATCATCCGGCTTTGATTGAGGAGTTGGAACTGGTGCCTGAGGAGGAGCAGTTTACTCATCTCATGATGCTGGATGAAGCTACAGATCCACAGGATATTCTGAGTAAGTTTTTGGGATTTAGACTTTGTTATTGAGAAGTTGTTACAATAAGTAATACGGGCTGCGGGGCTGGTATCCAAAACTCCACGTCAAAGTGCGTATTTTGCGTACAGAGTTGTTAGATTAATAGAAAGGTCATACAATAAAGGAAAAATATGTAGGAAAAAAACATATTTCTACTTTACACATTTTACCTATTAAAAGAATGGACAGCTGCATTTGGTCTTTGCTCTAACCATTTTTATTCCGTTTACTTATCTTCATAATGCGATAAATTTTTGGAAGCTGTTGTTGCTGGAGTTATAACATGATTGAAATTTAATTTCCAGATGTCTTCAAATTTGATGAAAAATATGAGGAAAATGAACAAAAATACAAAACACTGAGCAAAGAGATCCTTGGCTCCGATGCTGAATCTGGTGATGAAGACGGTTCTGGAGAGAGTGGTAGTGACGAATCCGGGGAAGATGATGAAGAAGAGGCTCAAAAAGAAGTGACCATCATTGATAACACAGAGACAAACCTTGTTGCTCTACGTAGAACAATATACTTGACTATCAATTCCAGTTTGGACTTTGAAGAGTGTGCTCATAAACTTATGAAAATGCAATTAAAACCAGGACAAGAAGTAGAGCTCTGTCACATGTTCTTGGACTGCTGTGCTGAGCAGCGGACCTATGAGAAGTTCTACGGGCTGCTAGCTCAACGTTTCTGTAACATAAACCGAATATACATAGGACCATTTGAGGACATATTCAAAGATTCTTATGGTACCGCACACAGATTAGATACCAATAGACTGAGAAACGTTAGCAAGTTCTTTGCACATTTATTGTTCACGGATTCCATCAGTTGGGAAGTACTCGAGTGTGTAAAGCTGAATGAGGAAGATACCACAAGTTCCAGTCGTATTTACATCAAGATATTGTTTCAAGAGCTGGCAGAATACATGGGGCTTAAGAAACTGAATGATCGCCTGAAGGACCCGTGAGTTAATATTGTCTATATTACAATTTATTTTGTATATTATACAAAAAGGATGTTGATCAGAAACCTGCTTTGTATCTTTTAAAATACTTTTCAATTATTCATAATATAGTGAAAATGAGGGCGCGCGGCGTAAGGCGGGAACTAAGTGGGTTACCTGTGGTTACTTTCCAATAACTAATAGGCTCACACCATGAGAGATCATAACTCAAGAACCTTAGCTTTTATGAAGAGGAAAGACAAAATGTTATACCCCTTTTTTTTTTTGCTGCTTGCCTAAACCCCATTAATCTAAAAACTTTATAGAATAAAAGTCTTACTACCTAGCAATTTTAACACAGTTGTCATCAATGGATTCAGATATTAAGCTCCCAATTTAATGAACTCTATTTCTTCTTACAGGACTCTGCAGAGCGCGTTCTCTGGCATCTTTCCGCGCGACAACCCCAAAAACACGAGGTTTTCCATCAACTTCTTTACTTCCATTGGTCTTGGAGGACTGACTGATGAGTTGAGAGAGCATTTGAAGCAGATGCCTAAGGTTTGTAGTTTTATATTTTATTCTAGCACGTGCTGTATTTATTTATATAGGCAAATCAAACTACTGGCACTCTTATTTGCGTAATACGCATGAAATGACATAATAACAATCAAATAACAATGTTTGAATGACGACACTACATTAATCCAGCCTGAATGTGCGAATTTAGTCAAATACTAATGATATCGTTTTTAACGGCGTAAATAACGTTAGGTTGTCTGTTTCGGCCGGTCTGATCCCTTACAATGGGCCGTGGAACGACAGTAACATTTATATGAGTTTCTTGCACATGTATACATAGGATGGCATAACAATTTTTTTTTTTTTCTATTTCTTTACTGAGAAACATTAGGAATGTATGTACTGTATCTCCAAAATCAAATCATTTATTTCAAATAGGCACTTGCAAGGCACTATTGACCTTCAAAAATTGCAAAAAAATTAATTGATTCTAGTCGCCCCTTCCAAAAGGTAGTTTTCGTATGGAGAAGAATGGACAAGAAACTCCACCGTTACTCTTTTAAAATGTTTTACAATATTTTGTATAAAGGTACATTAGTTATATGTATTATGTGTGAAGACAATGCATCTAAAAAAAATACAAATTACTATACCACACTAGGTAAAAATAATTTAAAAAAAAAAACAACAACAGATAATTTAATTACATACGTGATAGATACATGGTTCTCATGTGAGAACCCAATATCGAACTTTGAGGAACGCCTATTGCCATTTCAGACCCTAATGAGATTACGCCGTTTACTTGAAATTAAACCTTTCTATCTTTCAGGTATGATCTTAGTAAATCAGAGCTGTATTTCTAATCCCATAGTTCCAGCTCCAGTTTCAGCAGAAATGTCTCATGGTGTACGCAATCGAACGCCTTCGAGTGGTCGCAAAAGATTCCAATGGCATCTTGTGCTTCTTCCCAGGCATTAAATGTTCTTTATTAGGGTGACACCAGCATCAGTGGTACAACGCCCTTTGGTGAAACCGTACTGTTGTTCATGAAAGATGGAATTTTTATTAAAGTGACGTAACATTTGATTGAGCGTCAACTTTTCAAACACCTTACTGAGAACTGGTAGAATTCAAAAAAGTAAGTGTCTGTTTTGTCAAAACACTATTTGTTATAAATGATTACAGTGTTTTGTCAAAACACGACTCATGTTTTAGTCGCCTGCCTTCTATGAATACAGTGTTTTGTAATAACAATACCCAAAGATACATGCTAGATACCGTGATTTGTCTATTTTAACAATTTATTTCATCCAGTTCACATTTCCAGTCTATTTTAAAGATTCCTCAAAAGTAAAAATCGGATCCCTGATAGGATCACTTCGTTTTCCGTCGTCTGACTGTCAAGACCCTTTTTCTCAGGAACGCGTGGAGGTATCGAGTTGAAATTTATATCAAATACGTAGATCTACGGTCCCTAGAGCTCTAAAAAAATCAAGCTTCTAAGTCAACACAATAAAAAAATACGGCCATTTATGCGATATATTTTGATACTCGCAAATAAATCAAAACCTGGGTACTTCCCGTTGACCTAGAATCATGAAATTTGGTAAGAAGCAAGGTCTCACAGCACAAGTATAGGAAAAAGTCGGAAAATCGTAAATTTGTAGTTTTATCACTTGTTTTTTTTTTTTTTGCTATTACAATCTTATGTTTGCAGTTAGAGAAGTGACCGTGGCGTATATCGATGTATCGGAGAACATGTTTTTCAACTACAAAGTTTGATTTTGGGATAAATTCATCCCAACTACGGAACCCTTCATTGTGCGTCCAACACGCACTTGGCCGGTTTTTTATGAAAAATATCTCCCTGCCGCTGGTTTTTAGGGTTTCATACACGAAGGGTGCCAAACGGAACACTATTACTAAGCCTCCGCTGTCTGTCAGCGGGCTGTATCTCAACAAACCAAACAAACTGCCAAAACTGTTATACAGTTTGGCAGACTTTATGTATGGTATTGTTAATACAGATTTTGAATAAACAAAAAAAAAAAAAACAACCGAAATAGGTAGACTGTTAAAAAAATTGACAGACTGTGTATTTCTATTGCCACTTTTTTTTTTTTTACAGTATTTTGTCATTTCCTCGGCAGTACATTCACCAAAAATCTATATTTATATTAATGTTTTGTTTCAGAATGTGCCAGCACCAATATCAGAGATAAAGTTAAACAGTGACTCCAGCTCAGAATCCAGTTCTGACTCGTCCAGTTCCAGTAGCTCTGACTCCTCCTCCAGCGACAGTTCTAGTGGTTAGTTTATACTTATTCTCTCGTATATGTATGAACGTTTAGACAAATATTTGGTTTACCAGTTAATAGGGTAATTACAAAGTGACTGAACTGTAAAAAAAAACAAAAGCAAAAAAGCTTATAACATAATATAACTTATTTTTTTTTCTACTTTCAGATGGCGAGGCTGAGAAGACAAATAAAAAGAAGAAGGAAAAGAAATCTAAAAAGGCTAAAAGTAAGGAAAAGGTTCCTCAAACACCTACTGAAGCGCCAGAGAAACCTGTCGAAAGATGGGGTCATGATGGCTTCTACGATACCTACGGCAAAGACGCTAGAAGGATGGAAAACAGGCCTGATATGCGTCAAGACAGGGATAACTTTGCCAGACCTCGGGACGTTAGACGAAATGACGATAGAATGGATCAGAAAAATGGTGATGATCGTCGAAGGAGATTTGACGAAAATGAACAAAGCAATGGCGACTTTAGGCGACACGACAACGACAGGGGACGGCAATACGATGATAGAAACCGAACAGATGACGACAGAGGAAGGAGAGGCGATGACCGGGTAAGGCCAAATGACGACAGGTTCCGAAAAGATGATGAAAGAACAAGAGATGAAGGTAGAGGTCGTAGAGATGATGAGAGGGGCAATCAAAACGAGGAAAGAGGTCGTAGAAATGATGAAAGACCTCAAAGAGATGACAGAAGCCGTAGAGATGATGATAGGCAACAGAGAGACGACGGTAGAGCCCGCAGAGATGATGACAGAGGCATCCAAAACGAGGAAAGAGGTCATAGAAATGATGAAAGATTACTAAGAGATGACAGAGACCGTAGAGACGATGATAGGCAACAAAGAGACGATGGAAGAGCTCGCAAAAATGATGACAGAGGAAACCAAAACGAAGGTAAAAATCAAAGGGATGATGACAGACCACAGAGAGATGACGGTAGAGGTCGGAGAGATGATGACAGAACGAGGCAAAATGAGTTCAGAAACCGCAGAGATGACGAAAGGCCACAAAGGGAAGAAATAAGAGGCCGGCGAGATGATGACAGGCCACAAAGAGATGAAAATAGTGGCCGGAAGGATGATGACCGAGTACGCCAAAATGACGACAGAGGACGTAGAGATGAAAGATCACAACGAGATGATGAAAGAACCTCCAGGGATGAAAATAGAGAACGTAGGAATGATGACAAACCACAAAGAAACGAAAATAGGAGCCATAAGGATGACGAGAGAGCACAAAAAGATGACAATAGAGCTCGAAAGGATGATAGACCACAAAGAGATGAAAATAAAGGCCGCAGGGATGACTATAGACCACAAAAAGACGAAAATAGAGGTCGTAGAGATGAGGAACAGAAAAATCTAAATGAAGAAAGAGTCCGTAGAGATGAAAGACCACAGAGAGACGATATTAAAAATCGAAGAGAAGATAATGATGGAAAGAACCGCAGGGAAGACGACAGGGAAACAAGAGGGCGTAGGGATGACGATAGAGCACGAAAAGAAGATAACAGAGCACGCCAAGATGATGACAGAGCGCGTCAAGATAACGACCGAGCGCGCAAAGATGATAGAGAACAAAGAAATGATAATAGAGTTCGTAAAGACCAAAGGGGTGAAGAAAGGGGACGCAAAGATGATGAAAGAGGACCCAAGAGTGACGATAGAAGGTATCAGGATGATGACAGGCGTAAAGAGAATGATAGAAGCCGGAAGGAAGATGATAGAACAAGTAAAGAAGGTAGAGGTGACGACGACAGATTGCGCAGAAACGACGACAGAGGGCGCGGTGACGAACCGGAACCTTCTAGAAGAAATAAGAAAGATACAGAAGAGAGAAGTGGAAGAGATATTGAAGAACCAAGAAGTAGAAAGAAAGATTTGGAAGAACGAACCGATAGAGACAGTTCTAGAGACAGTCGAAGGAAAGATAAGAACAATGACAGACAAAAAGACACTCGCGATGTAGACGACTCTAAATCTAAAAGAAAAGATAATGACACCCAAAGACATCAAAACGGAGACGAACAAAATAACGATAAACGTAGCAGAAACAAAGTCGAATCTGAAGATCCAAAATCCAAAAAGGACAGGAAAGCCAAACGAGGAAAGGAAAGTAAAAAGAAAGATAAAACTAGCAAAAAAGATAAAAAGAAAAGTAAAGACAGTAGTAGTGAAGACGAAAAACCAAGTAGAAAGAATGATAAGAAACATGCGAAAGATAAAAAGATAGAAGTTAGTGATAGTGATGACTCGTCTTCCACTTCGTCGTCGTCGTCGACATCATCATCTTCATCATCGTCTTCCGATGATGATGATGGGAAGGTTCCCAGCAGATATTGGGATACTTTAGATATTAAGAGTAGGGAAGAAGCAAAGGAAGCCATACGTGGAAAAAAGGAACGGTCCTAGTATTCTGCTTACCCTTTTGTACACAAGAGGATGAAGATATCCAAGTCTTGGCAAGTTAATTCTCTTGGTAAATACTGCAGTACATTTGATGTCTGACGGGCGTGATTTCTGGTGGTTTGAATAAAAATCATGCTGACAAACGCAAGATAAGCAGAGCTTTCGGTATCGGCATTGAAAGCCATGCGGAATTTGAAAAATATTGTGATTTGATATCGTTTCGTCGCTTTTGATACAAAGGGCTTTATTATCCCTGCACTGATGAATAACCATAATATAATTTGTTAAATATCTTATTTAAAAATTAAAATGTACTTTGTATTTTATTTCCGCTGCAGTTTCTCTGGTGTACCAATGCGTTCATGTGAAGAACTCATTTATTCCTTTGTATAAGCTGTGGTATAGGGCAGGTATAGATAGGTACTCTTTCGAAAGAAACTTTCAAACCGATATTGACATATTAACAGCACAAAGGTGTCAAAAAAGGTTATGTTATGGCAGGGGCATTGATGTAAATCGATGGCATAGTTATTACAATCGATTGACAGGGGCACAATCCAACCATTTCTGCGTATTGTATTTTCGTCCTCAAAAAAATTCATTATTAAAATTATCATGGAGCAAGAGACAGAGTTTCCATGTATGGAGACAGACTGTGCGGGAAGGTTGGACAAAGATTCTGAAACTAGTGCCGGATCTATACCCTCAGACGATGAAGCCATACAAATGAAAGCGGCATCAGCCCCTGCTATACCTGTTAGCCCTTCGGATCACGGGCTAGTAAAGCCACAGATATCTGCGCCATCATATCTGAATTCCCTGCGGGAGAACGATGAGCCTCCGTTTAGGAAGCCCGATATTGAGCCTAGGCCTTGTATAATAACTGGCAGTATCATGAAGGAAGCAGAAGCTGTAGCCATGATTGCTGCAGGTGAAGCTGACAAGGAAAACGGACTGAAGAAGTTCATAGGTAAATTTAGGTGCCTTTTTAAATATTAATCACGTTTGTATAGAGTAGAGGTGGGCAAAGTGTATCATTTTTGCGATTGGAACATTTGCATCTGGATCACTGAAATGATCCGAATCATTGATATGTTTCATTTGGATCATTTGAATCATCGACTCAAAGTATATATTCAGCTGCATTCGGTTAGACTGGAAGCCGACCCCAACATAGTTGGGAAAAGGCTAGGCAGATTGAGATGGTACCTAATAAATCTAGAGTAGGTTGTGAAAACAAGCCCCCTTTTAAATGCATTTCAATTCTTCTAGGTGACTTTCTAGTTGAAAAGAACATAATAGCGAATTACTTCTTGTCTGAAAAGAACTTCCTCATCAGTCTGTTGACGGAGACGATCGAGTACGCAGCTCAGCGGGAGTTTGACGCGCACAAGTTGTCTGCCCTCATCACGATATACCTAGCTACGCATATGTACTTCAAATGGTATTACTGGCAGTCACCGACCGCCGTCTGGAACTATTTCAAGGATACCATGATAAGGCACACCATAGATGTACGTAGTCACAGAAGTTTTCGTTAAATTTGCCCTCCGAACTAAAACTGACTTGGAAGGCGCAGTGTCCGTAGCTTTCACGTGTACCTAGCTTCATTTTGTATAAAAAAAACAAACGAAGCTGACTAATAATATGTAGAATCAGTAATCAAATATCAAGTTCATAATAATTTTATCTACCCCTACTTATTTTATTTTTAGGATACTCCCAACGGTGAAGAAGTGTTTGAAGCGGTCGATTGCTACGACATAATCTCGCACTTCCACACGGTCTACCTGAGCAATTTGCCGCTCGTACACATCGTTACCTTCGGGACCCACAGAATTAAGCTGCTGTGGCCATTCAAAAAGTGAAAGGATAGAAGTGTTATATAACAGCATGTCGATTCTGTAAAAATATCACCGTGAAAACTTGCGTGGAGTGAGCTGTCAGTGAAAACTCACTGATGCTAGGGATTGACCAAGCATTACATTTACAATCGTAATCGAGATTTAAATTATATTTTTTATGCTAATTCTATTGGACATTTTTTATTAAGTATTCTAAAGCTAGTATCTAAATGTCTAAACATTACATTATATACCCCCCTATATAGTAATGTTTAGTAAAATAACAAAGCAGATATCCAATCAGAAACTCAATTTTGTTTTATTCTATTTTGTTCCTAGACTAGTCCCTTAATATATATTATAGCCTGAGGCGCGACGCGTTACGCACGTAGGTGCCAACGCGTGCACCAACAATAAATAAAATAGAACGTACCTACATAGGTATTTACACGTTGCTGCTACTTAAGTACTAAAGAAAATGCTCATCGACATAGTTTGTTATTATGAACCCATTGTTAACTTATATTATAAACGCAATCGAGTGTTAATAGTGTGTAATTTAACCCCACACAAACTATGTGGGAACCTACCTAAACGATGTGAGTAGTCATATAGATAAAAAGATGTGTATATTATTTGTACTTACCTACCGAATATTTTATTGGAGATAACCTACCTACGCGTTGAATAAAATCATATTCATCAAATCATTACAAAATTCTTAAGTTCAACAGCTGACACTCTTGCAGCGCGCGCAAACCGAATCACTTCACCACGTTGAAGCGGTAAGAATCGCGCTTGCGCGCTAGGTAGACACTATCACATTGAGATTTTTTTTACTTACTACGTACCTACATACTTATTTAACTTGTAACGCGTCACGTACTTGCGTACTAAATACCAACGTCCAATAAGTACCTACAATGTTTTATTCATCATCATCATATATAACCCAAGTAAAACTGACACTTGTAGCGCGCGCACATCACATCACCGAAGTGTTGTCGCCGAGGAAATAACACGCGTTACCATGGTGACCACCCGCGTGATCACTTCACCCGATTCTCAAAGAATCGGATGAAGTGATCACTTCGCGCAGGCGCGCCGCTGAGGAAATAACACGCGTTACCATGGTGACCACCCGCGTGATCACTTCACCCGATTCTTAAAGAATCGGATGAAGTGATCACTTCGCGCAGGCGCGCCGCTGAGGAAATAACACGCGTTACCATGGTGACCACACGCGTGATCACTTCACCCGATTCTTAAAGAATCGGATGAAGTGATCACGCCGCGCAGGCGCGCTGTTACCCACTTTGTTTTTTTGCTGCTTATTGCTGTACTTATTGGTACCTACTTATTAAATTTTATTTTATATATGTTCTGACTGCACATGCGTGACGCGTTACATACCTACAGGTTAAATAAGTAGTATGTAACTAGTTCATTTAAAAAAAACTAGTTTAATTATTGGAAACAAAATGTATCTAGGCAATAAACTGAGTTTTTAAATGTACAAAACGGTATGATTTAGACATTGAATTATCTAAAAGTATTGAAATAAATAGGTACTCATTATTGACTCTGAATACGTATAGGCTTATGGAAATGGCCGTCAAAGAGGGGAAAAAAAAAAAAAAGTACACAAGAGTGTCAGCTGTTGAACTTAAGAAGGATTTGATGAATATGATTTTATTCAACGCGTAGGTAGGTTATCTCCAATAAAATATTCGGTAGGTAGGTACAAATAATATACACATCTTTTTATCTATATGACTACTTACATCGTTTAGGTAGGTTCCCACATAGTTTGTGTGGGGTTAAATTACACACTATTAACACTCGATTGCGTTTATAATATAAGTTAACAATGGGTTCATAATAACAAACTATGTCGATGAGCATTTTCTTTAGTACTTAAGTAGCAGCAACGTTTAGATACCTATGTAGGTACGTTCTATTTTATTTATTGTTGTTGGTAGGTACCTACGTACGTAACGCGTCGCGCCTCAGGCTATTTATATTAAGGGACTAGTCTAGGAACAAAATAGAATAAAACAAAATTAAGTTTCTGATTGGATATCTGTTTTGCTATTTTATTAAAACCCCCCCTATATAATAATGTTTAGACATTTAAATACTAGCTTTAGAATACTTAATATAAAATTATCAATAGAATTAACATAAAAAATATAATTTAAATCTCGATTACGTTTGTAAATGTAATGCTTGGTCATCCCTAGTATCGGATGGGGTGACACTGACAGCTCACTGCACGAACACTTCCCCTAAGTTTTCACGGTGAGATGGTTACAGAATAGCACAGCTGATTAGCTTACAACGGTTCGTTGATTTTGAGTCTTTAAAATATTTTAAATAGTTGAAAAGATGAAAATAGCCCTGACTCGTATCACAGCCCGGGATTCGTTTAAATAACAAGACTTTGATGGTGACATACTTTATGGAATTTACGAGTATTTATGCTTGACTGTGGTACTTAGCTTTAATTTTTAGCTTTGTCAATTTCTAATAAATCTCTTAATTACAAATATTCGGTTTTATTAAAAAAAAATAGTAAGAAACCTCAAAGGTTTCCAGTTTATGGTTCAGTGCAGACTTAACAGAAATTAAATAAAACAATACATTTCATCACATAAATATAAATTTTATTAGCCATTCATAACAGTAGTCTTTAATTGCTCTTTCAAATGTTGAGGCAATTTATTTTTCTTTCTTTTCCTAACTTTGCCTTCAGCCACATTCTCTGCCTTCTTATTATTACTGTTAGTGAATTTTTTCTTCTTTTTCTTTTTACATGACAAAGGATTAGGATTATGTTGTTTCTTCTTTTTTATGGGAATTTTTGGCTCTTCTACTTTTTCTTCAACACCTAGAACTATTTTCATTGTTTGTAATGCTTCATTTTGTGTTTCAGTAATAAACATGTGTGGATTGCCTTCTAAGCTCTGGCCAGCTTTAGCATTGCTGGCAGCCGATGGCTTTTCTAAAGTAGGAGATTTGTTGTGAAGGTACAGAAGTGGTACACCAGCTTTCTCTCTAAGCTTATCTTGTAAATCTCTATCCTGTGTTGCCAGGATATAATGTTTATCATTCTTTCTGCCTATCATAGACAAAATGCAGTTGGATCCACCTATTGGCTCTTTGTGATTGCATTCATGTATTCCAAATTGCTTCAATATAGTTAGGGCTCCATGAGTCTTCTTTGCTATTTTCTCTGTTTCTATAATAATGCATCTTGTAGTTAGTAATTTTGCTTGTGAGTTCAGATATTTTGGGATTTGTTCTCTAATGTTAATTTGTTCCTGGAAAATTTCAAAATTATCATCAGTAAATGAACATCATTAAGGTTTGATACATTTTTATTAAGCTGATTTGTTGACATAAGTAATAATAATAAGGTGAATTGGACATGATGGTGACACTTAACAGGTTCCTGAATCAGCATGGAAGTGGTAGATTCTTAAAAATATTCTCAAGGTCGGTTTGACTAATAAAGGTGGCTTAACAGGAAAACGAAAGTAAATAAGAATACCTAGTTTTAATTACTGCTTGCTGGCTCAGGGAAATTCTCCTGCCAGCGCATGCTCTGTTCTTTGAGAGTGAGGTGGGAGTCTGCACTATCAGCCTCAGGGTCAGGCAGCTCTTCCAATGGGACCTGAATATCCTCATGGGGTAATTGCTCAGCTCGCCATTCCTCATCCACTATGTCTATCAGACGACCATTGCGGCGGTACTTGCTGTCCATTCTGTGTACATTTGATTGTTTTTAGGTATTGGTGATGGGCGCTAGCGATAAGTTATGTAGTTCTATTTCTTTGTTTGTTTTTCTGCAAGCAGTAATTAAAACTAAGTCTTCTTCTATATTCTTGTGATTATGCAATTCCTCTTTCATTAATTATCTTATAGTGGATAATAAGAAGAAGACTTACTTTAAACGCAGCAAAACAAAATGTGCCGTCGAGCAAGACTTGGTATGGCTGGTGGAAGCCGTAGTTGTTGTAGTAAAACTTTAGATATTTCTGAACCTTTTTGTATCTAGTGATCTTCATTTTAAGAAACTATTGTACAAACCTGTTAAGTATTATTTAAAACCACCGTTTCGATAACTGAATTCACGCTAGTAAATAACCACAAAATGCGAACGCTAAGAACAGTGACCACAGACTTACACTCTACGAGACAGTGAGTGACAGTGAACTAATTCGGAATGTCAGTCACTGATACCGACAGCTGACAAAGTAGATCTTAAAATATTCTACGACAAAACTTGTCGTAGAATATTTTAAGATCTACACGTTCCATCTTCCATGTTTACTCGTAGATAGAAAATGCATAGAAAGCTCACCAGCAAAAGAGATGACTGGCATAATTTCGGAGTGAAAGAACAAGAATGCAACATTGCAAATGCAGATTTGTATGCAAAGAATATTTATATGCTTGTCGTGTCAATCTCCACCATCTCCATCACCTTCATCTGATCTGGGGGTACGGCAGTGTCCCCGCCAAGTCGTAAGAAACAAATATACATAATTATAAAATTCAGCATCTAATATAAATAGTAAATGGTATCTATCCACCTTAAATCTTTTTTTATAAAACAATACGTTTTGTCAAAAATTACAATGAGGTAATTTTTTTTTTTTTTAATGATTCTTATCAAAAAGTGAGTTATTAACAGTGACCTAAATAGCACTGACTTATCTCATCTCAATGTCTTCTACATTGAGCTAAGTCAGCGCTCATGAGAAGCGGAGAAAGAATACTCTGACTTGGTTCAGTCTGAAGGGCCCTTTTTTGCGAACATAAAGTGACACTAACACGCTTCGATGCATATTTGCATTTGATGTATTTTTTTCTATTTGGTTCTATGTTAAATGTATTTTATGTACTAAGATACTTATTGTTCATATTTTTCTAATAAATTATGTTTTTGTGGTTTGGACTAGTCTATCATAAACAATCAGCAGATTTTTCTTAAAAATGACGTATACCTAACCATAGACAATTTTTTGTGAAGTGAAACGTCTCGCTCGCTCTCTCGCTTCCATGTTTGTTCGTGGTCATTTTGCATTTCTGTGCTAGATTTTCCAGTTTAGCATTTAAAATTAATGATTTTATTCATTTAAGTGTGTAATTAATGATATTTTCGGCGATACGGCGACCTCTTGAGGATCTGTCGCCCAAGGAAAAGTGCAAAACAGCGGTATAATAACAGGGAGGGTACGTCTTTCATATCCTTATAATCAAGTAAATGCGTCATTTTATCGAATATTGTTGAGAGTGTTCATGAAATGAGAAGATTAGGTGCATTGTTCTTCACTGTAGTCGTCAGGACGAAGTGATCAAACGCATATATGACTACGTCGAGCGCTTTTATGACATACAGCTGATTCAGATGAGGGCGTCTGTAGGTAATTTTTAATCGTCTGAGTCGAAGGAAACGCTGTGATACGGGCATAAGCGGTTAGTCATCATCATAACAGACACGTTTTTGGTGCGCGACAGATAAATTGATCGAGAAATTATATTATGTAGGTCCGGCGAACTGCGCCGAATAGTGGCTGATAAAGTGTCATTGTTAAAACCTTTTGTTTCTTTGTGATTCCGCGACGATACGGACGTGGAGATAACAATTTCTTGTTTACCGTTTTAAGCCAGTCTTTATTACAGTCGCTCTCGTAGTTCTCAAGCCTCAAGGTTTGATAAAAAACAACAAATTGGATTCTTTTTAATGTGCATGGGTGATTGATCATTAGTTGTAGTACTTATTACAAGCATTGTCAATGGTGTCCAACTGTGTTTTTGTAGGACTTTTATCTGGTAAGTACTGTGTTCAAAATATACACAAAAAATCTTTATGTAATAGGTAACTTATGACCTAAGAAACAAACATCTGAAACTTTTACATTGCCTTTTGCAGAACTTTTTTCCCTAAATGTGGAAACAACAACATACAACATAAAAATAATGATTTGTCATAGTTCTAATAAGTTTTTATGTTCAAGGTATTAGCAACTTGTAATGAAGTGATTCATACATGGTAAAATGTACATAAGCTGTCATCCTTGACTAAATCATTATTTAATTTCACATACTCATTATCTGTGGAAGATTTCAGAGTAATTATTGTTTTATCATTAATTAAGTATGTAAGTGATACAAAACAAGTAGGAATGTTCATTCTCTTCTGATGTAAGATTTAGATTTCATCATATTATTAACATATTAGATGAACATTCCTAAATATGTTATAAATATTTTAATATCATGTAGTAACGAAGGAGCTCGTGGCTAAGTAACAACAGCCGCACTGGTCGATCCATCAGGTTAAGCTACGCTTGCCGGGGTTGGTCAGTGGATGGGTGACCATCTTTACATACCGAGAATCCTCCGTGCCTCGGAAAGCACGTTAAGCCGTTGGTCCCGGCTGTCATTCGTGGATCTTTGACAGTCGTTACGAGTCGTCAGGAGCCCGAAAGTCTGACACCAGTCTTACCAAGGGGTATCGTATTACCCAGTTACTGGGTTGTGGAGGTCAGATAGGCAGTCGCTCCATGTAAAATACTGGTATTCAGCTGCATCCGGTTAGACTGGAAGCCGACCCCAACATAGTTGGGAAAAGGCTAGGCAGATTGATTGTAGTAACGAATTATAGCAGTCAAAAAAGTTACCAATATCGTCTGATTGACTAAACTCATAATGCTGGTGTATATTCTAAATAATAGGTTAAAAGGATGGTTCCAAAGAATAACAATATGGAATCCCCTATTTTGGAGCAGAAATATGAATCCGTTTATTTTCTTAAGTTACCTACCCATAAGTAGACGACCTGACCCACAAATTGTAGATTATATTTCTATATATAAGATGACAGCATTTTTTATGCCAGTCAATCTTTTTATATAAAGAAAGTTCATTATATAGTTCCAACATCTTGGAACTTGTTTACATAACACAAATGTGAAGAGACATAACATTATGCAATGTTCTAAACATTATCATTTCTACTGATTAATGTCACACTTGATTTCATTTAAATTAAAATATGATAGGAGCTGTAGCTACTCAGTTAATTAAAGTGATTTGTATGTTTTTCCTGGTTTCATTGATGGCAAGAACATTATAGTGTATGTATTCAATTTTATTGACATTCTTTTATGAATGGTTTAGTTCATCCAGAAGTATTCATTGATGAGCTGGTGCCCGCGGAGACATTAATTCTTTAAAAATAAATAGACTTAGTTACTGCTAACATCAGCTATCTGCCAGTAAAAGTCCCGTCAAAATTAGTGCAGCTGTTTCGGAGATTAGCCAGAACAGACAGACCAGTAAAAATGTTAAAAATTGTTTTTTTTTTTGTTAAAAGTATAAGATAAGATTGCGACGAAGCCGAAAAAAGCACAAAATTGAAGTGTGTTTTGAATTTTATTTATAAAGAAGAAGTATGTATCTTTCTATACTATAGATAGTTATTCTGCACATTTGTAAATGAGATAAAAGAAATAAAATGTAGGTAGGTATTTATCCTACTACTACTAACTGTAGCTGATAGACAGTGGATGGACATGACAGTACTTATTAGCACTGGCGCTGTATCAGACTATTTTAAACACTAACATTTAGATAACACCATAGAGAAAAATTTAATAGAATAGAACATTTAGATATAGAAATACCTCATAATTATTTATGATAAAAGATAAAAATAGTAAGTGTAACTGTCAGCCAATTACAAGTCTTCAATTATAAAAACAGAACAGTGAACAACACAGCACTGCCCACAAAAAGAAAAAGAGAATATCAAAGCTAAAACTACTAATATAGAAGCTAACACTAACAAGCGTCACAAAAAGTCTAAAAGTATTTTGACTGTAAAGTTTCTTTCTTGATACTATTTGTGTCAGTAGGACATGATTTGATAAATATTCTCACTATCATACAACTGGCATATTGTTATTGTTTTCATGAGAAAGAGGGCAGTCATTAAGAGTCATTGACTGAATCATTTCCTTTCTTCTTGCTTGTGGTTTATCTTTATGTTCATAAACCTTTCTTTTCGTTTTATCGGTATTATTTTTAGTAAGGTAATCAAATAGTTAATCAAAGACATTTTAGACCAGTCTATAAAATTAATATTAGTTATGTATTTTAAAGTTAAAATTAAAAAATGCAATTAAAACTATCCAAAGTTCATAAAATTTCGCTCACTACCTTTTTTTTTGGCAGAAACTGGTATATCTCCAGCAGTCCAAGTTACTGAAAATGATTAAAAGTTCAAGTGCAGTTGTATTGATCTTGTGCTGAATTCAGAATCATTATTTTTTTACTCTGGAGGAGATCTTTTCTGTTTCACAGTTAATCTAAACTATCCTAACTAATATTATATTATATTATAAATGCGAAAGTGAGTTTGATTGTTATGCTTTCACGCTAAAACGGCTGAACGGATTTGGATGATATTTGGCACATGGGTAGACCATGAGCTGGATTAGGACATAGGATACTTTTTATCCCGATATTCCCACGGGATCGAGACTCCGGGTGAAACCGCGGGCCGCAGCTAGTAAAGAATACAATGATTATTTTATATCCTTTATTAATGTGCACAAATAAAAATGCTTTAATTAATTAGCATTGAGTTTAAAGGTTGTTTAACTGAATAATTAGCAATCATTTGCATTTCCTGAGCAGAATTTTGTTGTCCTTCCTGTCTTTCATATTCATTGTTCTTCAACATTATAACTGTAATTGGTATAGAAATGTTTTAATTTTCCGTTTCTAGTTATAGTTTATCCTGATTTATTGGTTCTTTATAACATTTCCTGTTGCATACTGATGTATATCCCCATATTTCGACAAAATAATAATGTTCTATTTCCTTGATATCATTTCACGTTAATATTTATGTCCCAAGTTTAAATTCGACTAAGTTTTCCTTTTCAAATAAGAATAATAAGTGCTTATTGATTTTAATTTTGCCGAGTTACAATTATTTTACTAGAAAGTAATTGTTGGAACAAATCAAGAGGTTTTCAATGCCAGTATAGAATTATTTTTAGAGTGGTCAAAGAGATTGCTTCGCGGTTGACGCCCATAAAATAGTATTCTTATCTCCTATCATATTATGAAAACGGATTTATCAATTTAAACACGTTTTTTTGGGCTGTCTGTTAACATGTGGTTCTAGATACAGAGAGGAGTAAGAGGCGAATGACACATTCAAAGGTAGAGGGTAAGAGGGGAGTATATTATTTTCATTGAAGGTTTATTCACATACCCAATAAACTTGCTTTCTCATCAGATTTTGGAGGTTGAATAGCAGTCAGATCAGTACTCTCATTTATTAGAATGCGCATACGCATCTTTCAAGGCTTTCGAGAGGTTATATCCTTACGATTTAATCTACATAATTACTTAGTTTTGCTATAGTCTGTTTCAGTGCTTACAGATTTTTTTGTTGTACCCATTTCTTCTCAAATGTAACGAGGAGATTATTATAAAGAGGACTAGCTTTTACGGAGGTCGGAAATCAACCCACGGCTACCTTCATACAAAAGTAACCCAGGTCATAATCTACTGGTGTGCCAAATTTTATCAAAATCCGTTCAGCCGTTAAGGTGTGAAAACTTGAAAAGGTAACATACAGACAGACAGAGTTACTTTCGCCTTTATAATATTAGTATGGATGAGCAGTAGTGTCCTCTTGTCTGTCCCATAGTTCATCTGCCAACAACAGGGGCAAAAAACCCTATGGTAGATGTCAAAGAGTCTAATATGGTGATAATGAAAAACGTTTACTTGTTTAGAGCACTAATGTCAATATCGACTGTAAGTCAACTGTTTTTTCCCCCTATGTGCACAAGAAAACAGTTTCACCAAATTAAGTCGTAATTTTCATGCAAACTACTGAAGGTAACTTACTACCTAATGTGACCTGTTCTGTTCTGGTCAATGACAAAGTTATTTAAATATTTTATTTAAGCCTATGAAGAAAGTCGTTTTGTGAAGTTATTTTTGGTTAGTATAATATAATGGTGTAATTAGATTAATTAATTATTGATGACTAGCTGTTGCACGCGGCTTCGCCCGCGTAGATCCTAATGATTTTTCTAAAATAAATATAGCTTAAGTTACTCCCTATATCATCAGCTATCTGCCAGTGAAAGTCCCGCTAAAATCAGTCCAGCTGTTTTGGAGATTAGCCGTAACAAGCAGACACGACGGACAAAAATGTATAAAATTGTTTTTTTGTTATAAGTGCCGTATATACATTCATATGCATATAGTAAAAAGCTATTAAGTCCATAAAAAGTCTTTATGTTACTTAATAGGCACATAAACAGCTTAATAGGCTGACCGCGATGGCTCCGTAGTCGCGCTTTCAACCACTAAACTACACCAACGACGCAATCACGACATAAAGACTCCTCAGACAGGCGCGACGCGACTCTGGTGGAACAATTTCAATGTAAACTTAAGGGAAATTGTTCTACCGGTGTCCCGTCGCACCGGTGTGCGCGAGCCTTAACTGTCGAAACCTGGGTGTGGGTGACTTCTCACCATCTGCCTTACGTTTTCCCAACTACGCCAGGGTGAATACATTTATATGGAGAGATTGCCTATCTGACCACTACCTCCCTCCCTCTATGTGTACTATACATGCATAGACCGCTGCCGAACCTTTCTGAGAACAGACAGTCCTGATGTTATGTTATGTTTATCTCATTGGTCTAGTGGTCGCAAGAGCTACTGCTGAGCATTATGTCCCGGGTTCGATTCCCGGGTCGGGCTAAATGTTATTTGGTTTTTGATCTGGAATATCTCAGTAGCAGCCTGGAATCTGGATTAGTGCCTGGTTGATGGCACTAAGCTCGCCCCCTACTACGTGGGACTTCAAACATAACTGGCGAAATGTAGGTGCATTATAGGTGCGCCTCTGCCCAACCCTGCGTGGAATGCTTGCGTTATGTTATGTGTTACGTTTATGCTAACATCAAAAATTTTGCAGGCGATGGCGACAAACAGGAGCGGTGCTGCTCAGCGGCCGAACGGCGCTCCACAAACGAAAGTATGCCAGTTCAAGCTGGTGCTCCTCGGAGAGTCAGCAGTGGGCAAGTCTTCTCTGGTGCTCCGCTTCGTGAAGGGGCAGTTCCACGAGTACCAGGAGAGCACGATCGGCGCCGCCTTTCTCACGCAGACCGTCTGTCTCGATGACACTACCGTCAAGTTTGAAATTTGGGATACGGCGGGGCAGGAAAGGTTGGTATTGTGTTTTAAGAATGTATAATATATTTGAATATAATGTTTAAAAACATTTGTCAAAATTATCAAAAAAATTATGGCCCGCCAGTGTTGGGAGCAGGGTCTAAGCTATCGGTGGTTTGGGCAACAGAGACAGGAACCTCCTCACAGTGCGAGCCGTGTCGTATTAATATTTATTTATTAAACATTTAATATAAAATAGATATATATATAATCATCTAAATTCCCTCTGTATTCGCAGAGAACATTCGCAGTAACGCGGATGTCAGCATACCGGAGCAAACAGTCTGCCCATTTTTCTCTAGCCGTAAATAAACCAATTGCTAGAAAGCAGTAATTTCTGTAATAGATCACTAGATTGACGCCCTTGGCCACTATTATTAAACACAATGGAACGTCATAACTAGCGAAATGTGGGTGTTACGATACACCTCTGCCCAAACTCGGGGAAAGGCGTGATGTCATGTCATTTATGACCAGTCGATCCATTCTATAAACATCTCACCGTGAAGAGTGAGGTGAAGCGAGCATGAAGTGAGCTGTCCATAATGTCAATCCCTAGCTTTAGGTACAATGACAGCTCACATCAAGCTCACTTCACCTAAGTTTTCACGGTGATATGTTTACAGAATAGCACGGCTGATGTATGAATGTAAACGAAAAACAAAAGTACAGAACATGTTACAATCCTTACATACTCCCTATGTAAGGATTGTAACATGTTCTGTACTTTCCACCTACCACTATGGAAAGAAAACATGAGTTTATGTTTGGAGGCTAATGCTATGGGCTATGACTAAACAAACATGACGCCTATTGGACACTATCTACAATGATGTTATGTAATTGGGCCTTCAATATGTTGCCACCCTCTTTTCTTCATATTTAGACATGTTATCGTGTGTTCATTATAACTTGTCCCGTGACGCGGTAGCACTGAATTTTGCAGTCATGTTATTGGTAGTACTGTTCTGTCAGTCGCCATTTTGAACTCGTTAGTATTAAAACTAAGACTGTTTATTTGAATATGTCGTTGATAGAATATTAAGTGGATCATAAAGGTGCTGATAGACTTGAACATTCACTTGTAATGAGCATTCTAGTGAATGTTACATTACAAAAAAATAAACGGGAGTGTTTTAGCGAGCATTCTAGCGAGCGTTCTAGGGAGCATTCTAGCGAAACGACAGTAAATTTGCTTTGAGCTTTTTGCCGAGCCGAGCCATTATGTCATTGTTCCGCCGCCGTCCCTCTATGCCTAGAGCATTGACTAGAATGTTCGTAGCGATGTTTGGCTCTATGCTTGGCTTGTTGTTCAGTTCGACAAATTTAAACACGGCGAATGCTCGATGTTCTGTTACAAGTGAATGCTCAAGCCTATCACCACCTTAAAACGCAGCTAGATTTTTTTTTCGCACAATTATTGTTAGGCGCAGGCTGTTAATGATACTTAAATGATATTTATTTCTTAAATTACGTTTTGACCCGTCAAAAATTATGTTTTAAAACTAGATGAGTTCGGTGTATCCTAACCAACTTCTTTGAGAAGAACGAAATAAACTCAAGTCTCTTTTAAAGTCTAGACATAATCTTAATCAGGCCATTTTGGACGACCATGCAGATTAATGTCTGAGATGGTATTTCGGTCCAGTTAGTGCATACATTTGCCAGTTATTGACCATAAAACCAGTTAACCATTTTATTTTCTATCTCCTTGTTAGTTTCTTCGTCTTCCAATTTACCTTCTACAAACAATTCAGTTCAGGATTGACAATTAAAATTCTAGAAAAAAACAAACATACATACACTGCTTAAAACAACCCTTCCTTTTGGCCTCGCCGTTGTCGGGTAATATTATAATAAACAGCATTCCAAAAATGCAAGCTATTGAGGAAAATTCCGAGACAAATGGAATCAATAGGCCTTGAGTTGTAAGTAGCGAAATATGTCGTACAAACGGATAATACAAAGAAAAGTTGCTGTTGAAGGTTACTTGTTAAGTTGTTAATAATTAACTAATAAATCCATATGTATACTAATATTATAAATGAGAAAGAAACTGTCTGTCTGTCTGATACTTTCACGCCTAAACTACTAAACCGATCGTGATGAAACTTGACATGTAGGCAGCCGGAGTCCTGGAGGGGTACCCATAGGGTACTTTCATCCTGGATATTATATTATATAGTGTTTGAAAAAAAAAATACACGCCGTCAATTGCGTGTGTTTTAGTCGCGGGCAACAGGTAGTAAAGAATAAAGGCTTGTGCAGACCAGCGCGACTTGTCGCGCGACGTGACACCGGTTATTGTTATTCTGTGAAGTTTTCTTAGAAATTGTATTGTTCGTGTCGCGCTGGTCTGAACAAGCCTTAAATAAGAGGCGGTGGTCTCCCCTCGTAAGATGGGAAGATCAATTTACTATATGGGCAAATATTCTGTTACCGAGAGCAATGGTGGCCCAGTGCTTAAAAAAATGCGTGTCACAGAAAGTACAAATATTGTTATTATTATGTACAGGCTGGATCAGAAGAGGTGTGGTGAAAATTAAGGGTGTGGTACAGACCATGAAACTGAACAACGTCCTTCATGTGACCACCAGCTTAATAGTGAAAACATAATTAGTCGTCCCATACAAAACTTCAATACCTACTCGACCCAAATGTATGGGGCGACTGATTATTTTATCGATATTACTATGTAGACACGATATATACATCTTTCTGATTCACCTGTGTTGTTACAATTTACAATCTACAAGTCACTACAATTTTCATATTTGTAAGGTTCAGTTACAATATTGATGACACATTTTTTTTTTAGTCCGTCTTTAAGTTTATAGAAAAATATTGGACACGTATTTTTTCTTTTTTTACGTACTATAAAGATTACGGCGATACATTGAGGTAAAATGTGCCATGACGTCACGAGTATGTAGATTTTATACGTACTAATGACGTAGCGACCCCCACTCCCCAACTTAAAATGCGTTGTATCTAAGTCATTTTGTATTAATATGATAAAGCAAAAAATACGTGTCTAATATTTTTTTATTATCTGACTGATGGACTAACTAGATTTTTTTTATTTTTATCCAGGCATCATCCCTATTATGTGGCTGAAATACTTGTAAGATTTGTAAGTGTAATTGTAAAGTTTTATGGTATAGGGCCCTGGTCTGTCGTTTTATGACTTACTAGCTTCCGTCAGCGGCTTCGCCCGCGTGATATGTTTATAAATTCTATAGCCTATGTTACTCAGAGATAATAATTATAGGATTATACTGGTG
This sequence comes from Agrochola lota, assembly GCA_947364205.1. Lineage (NCBI taxonomy): Eukaryota > Metazoa > Arthropoda > Insecta > Lepidoptera > Noctuidae > Agrochola > Agrochola lota. The sequence continues at coordinate 2,151,267 of OX376225.1, read as the reverse complement.
AAAGATTTTTTTTAAATCGGTCTAGTAGTTGTTGGATTTATTCACAAAAAAAGATACAAGGGGGGCTTTTGGCTAAGTAATAACAGCCGCACGGGTCTAGTCTTGCCGCGGTTAGTCCGTGGATGGGTGGCCATCTTTAAATACCAAGACCACTCCGTGCCTCGGAAAGCACGTTAAGCCGTTGGTCCTGGCTGTCATTTGTAGATCTTTGACAGTCGTTACGGGTAGTTAGAAGCCCAAAGACTAACAACCAGTCTTACCAAGGGGTATCGTCTAGTAACTAGGTTGTGGAGGTCAGATAGGCAGTCGCTCTATGTAAAATACTGGTATTCAGCTGCATCCGGTTAGACTGGAAGCCGACCCCAAAATAGTCGGGAAAAGGTTAGACAGATGATGACAAAAAAAAATACAATTCTTAATATTTTCTCTTTTTAATATAACTTTTGATGAAGAAATTCGACCTTATGGCGGTTAATTTTCGAGGTCGACTATACATAAAACCAAGAGCCTTAAAGCCTTCAATAATAATGAAATGAAATGAAATGAAATGAAATGAAATGAAATGAAATGAAATGAAATGAAATGAAATTGTTTATTCTGTAAGTAGGATATAGGAATCACTTTTACACGTCATATTAAAAATATATTAAATTTTGCTAGATGAGTTCGGCGTTTCCTATCCGACTACTCTGAGAAGAAAGGCCGAAACAAACTCAGAGGTCACAGTCTCTTTTAAAGTCCAGACATAATCTTGGTCAAGCCATATGAGGACCATGTAGATTCACGTCTGAAATGGTCTTTTGAGAAAAGAACCACACAGATTTGAGTGGACCTGTCCAGTCAGTGCAAGCATTTGTCAGTAATCGTGGAGCTCAACTCAGAACAAAAGGAGCTCAACTCGACGAACAATACCAAAGAAAGGACATTTGGGTAGGCCGCATAAACTACTCAAACTGCCAGACCATCATTAAAACTAACTGAGAGAGGATAAAAAAGGAGTAATGAGAAAAAAAAAAAAATTAAATTAAAAAAATATCCACATAGTCCTCACATTCACAATAGGTAATTAAAATAATATTATACTTTACAAAGTAATCATGTCATTTTGTTTTAATGTTTAAATAAAACTGGTATATTTTAATGATTTTACTAAATAATTCTAATGTCAAGTTTTATGGTTTTATCACAAGGTTTAGCAGAGCGAGCAGCTCAATCCCAAGCTTTTTTATCTTCTAAATAATCTGAAATTTTATAGTACCCTTTTTTACAAAGTTTGGTTTTAATACAAATTTTAAATCGTTTAATGGGTAAGTTTCGAATGTCAATGGGAAGTTTGTTGTAAAAGCGTATACATTGACCCATGAACGAGTTGCCTACTCTGTGGAGACGAGTGCGATGTACAGCAAGGTTGTGTTTATTCCTGGTATTTAAACTATGAATATCAGACATTTTCTTAAAATTTGATATATTTTTGTGTACATACATTAGGTTTTCAAAAATATATTGTGAGGCTAGAGTCAGAATATTTACTTCTTTGAATTTTCCTCGAAGGGAATCTCTCGGACCTAGGTTGTAAATGGCTCGAACAGCCCTTTTCTGTAGAACAAAGATAGTATTAATGTCCGCACAGGTTCCCCAGAGAAGAATCCCATATGACATAAGACTATGAAAATAACTAAAATAAACAATTCTGGCTGTATCTACGTCAGTTATCTGTCTAATTTTTTTAACAGCATAGGCGGCCGAACTAAGCTTTCCTGACAATTTTTCTATGTGTGGGCCCCATTGTAATTTACTATCAATAGTGATTCCAAGAAAAACTGTCGACTCAACAGGGTCCAGCTCTATTCCATTAACTTGAACATTGGTAGTTAGCTGCCTGACATTTGGCGTTGAAAATTTTAATAACATCGAAACGACCTATTCTTAACATTTATGTATGTTTCACAGGTATCACAGCTTAGCGCCGATGTACTACAGAGGTGCGCAGGCGGCGATCGTCGTATATGATATTACTAATCAGGTAAATACTTGCTTTCATACATACATATAAGTACGATTGGTAGGCAGTGACGTATAGTATAATGTAGACTTATCAAAAAAATCGTTGGACGGAAATGATTAATTATGAATAATTTTAATCCGTTTATCTCACGCGCACATTGCCCTTTTAGGAACACAAAGTGTGCTCAAAAATATTTGGTTTAAGACCTACCCCTGGTGATACGTGGTGAGGTCTTAGACTAACCCCACCTAAAGACACGTGTATTCTTTTGGTGCAAAGTATCTTAAAAAACAATAGAACATTCTATCTTTAAATGGAAATAAATAAAGAAAAATATTTTATCTGGTATCTGTTTTACGGTTTAAAAATGCGAAAAAAACAAATACATGAGATATCTCACTACACTCCCCCTCCCCCCTCTGATATTTCGTGATATTTTCCGAACCTCCCGCTCCTCTCGCTTTCGAGCGTCACGTGATTTATGTAAGACTCCTTACAAATTTAATTTTAGTTTCCAGACTTAGTGACAGATAAACACCTGGTCTTTGGAACAAAAATCAAGTGGTCTGATTGGCTGTTGGTAATTCTATCAAACAATGACAGAGGTTGACTTGCGTTTGACAAATTGTAAACAATTTTTTCTGTTGATTTTCGTTCTTGACACCGTCGGAAGTGATTTCACCTATTAATGTACACTTTGCACCTTCCTAGAGAAAATCGCTATTGAATTTTGCTAAGTTTATTAGTGCTCGTGACGGTACACCACTCTTTTGGGTCCTGCATATCAACCAGAAGTGAGTAGGTACTGTGTGAGAGGTACATCAATAAAACACTTCTTTGGAATTAAACAATACTGATTTACGGAATCGTTGTACGTTTTCATATTTATCTCATGACATACGCTTTCCAGGCGGGTCCACACCTGCGCACACGCACGAACAGTGCGGTTCGCTTGTATCTTAGGAACATAGGATGGATACCTTTGGACATGTTCGCAAGCGGTTAGCGATTGGTTCGCGTGCAAGAGACGGTCAAAACACTCGTTCGCATACACATCGTGCGCATGCTGTGTACCTGTGCTACCTTGGAAGTGCTCAGTAGTTCCAGGCGCCTAGCGTGCACTGTTCGTGCGCGTGCGCTGGTGTGGACCCTTATTTCTTATTCTGCCTTCTAAATTCATATTAGCGTTTATCTCATAATTTTATGCCATTATCTTATAATTACTAGAAAAGGTTGCATGCCACAAACTATGCAGGTCGTAATCTCTACAGTACCTACATACTTATCTCCATTCAGGATGATGATGGGTATTGAATTTTCTGATTCGTTCAAATTATCTTATCGGTCAAGTAGATCAAACATTTTATTCATGACGTTTCAGGAGTTCTTGATTTAGAGATAGTGTATGCGTCCGGTTCGAAAGTGATTATTTTGTCCAAAAGTTACTATTAACGGCCAACTGTTGGCCGCTAAATGCACGCACACTAGACAAGCAGAAAGAGTGTAAGACGTAGCTTTCACGCACACCAGCAAAACAAAGTTGGTTTGTTTGTTTTAGTTATTTTACAGCGCGACAATCTATCTAGTCTAGACATATAAATAAGCATATAAGGATGCTACACTATTATACAGTCAACAAAACTGATGATAAATAACTAGACAGCAACGAAATTGACATCTTCGCATAACGTATGCAAAATCAGATTATTATTGCTTGTGCAACAATTTTCAAAGTGCTCATTCACAGCCTAATTTGAATATGTAAACGATTTATTATTTTGTTTTCAACCAGTCACACTTAGCCGAAAAAATACAAAGATTTGAACACGCACAACAGGTGCTTACTGCCGCATTCGTCCTTATTATCTTTTATTAACCGTTCATACACATGACTAAAGTCCCCGTCACGAGAAGCTAAACATTTTGTAAATAAAGAACTTCTACTAGGTGACGTAGCGACAATTCAATCAACAACAAATAATCCTAAATTCAATCAACTCAAAGTAACATACGTGTCCTACGAAACTCGAGCAATTTCACTTGGTCCGGTTATATTGGTTTACAAATTTTATAGCTTCTTGTGACGGGCGCTTTAGTGTAGTTCCAACAGGCTCTTACCTACATGGCGTGAATCGTCTACAAAGCCTACCCCACACTAGCAGGTGAGCTAAAAGATAAAGATCATACAGCCTTGTAGTCTGTACATCCCAAACCGAACGACCGTGAACAAATCTAGTTCAAGTTTAACAACGATTTGACTCGGTTCAACCGTAACGGCGTAGATTGAGCGCAGTTTAATGCTTAAATCGGTAGGAAATGTAATTTTAACATTCTCTATAATGTTATTTAAAAAAACCGTTGTTGACTATGGGTTTCCAAAGAGATTAATAACGGTAATTGCTTTTATTTTGACAATACAACAACATTCATTGCGTGGTTTGTTTTCGAGCAGACGAATTTATCAAACTTATGATTTGAAGCAATGGATTAGCAATTTGCTTCAAAATACGTCTGACTTTGATCGAAACTGTATTACGCAATTGGGGTGTGTGTGAAATATCGTATATAATGGGCTCTGAAATAACTGTTCTCTCGTAATTATGAAATTATATTATTATTTAGTAATGATACTAAATCATGTAATTATACCTACTCTTTCTAGGGAATGAAAGTATATTTTTAAATAATGGGTTCAGTTCACCAACATTATTTCTAAGACGGGATCAACTTAATTAATACTTTTACAATCTTATAGCCAAGTAATTGGGGGAGGTCTATGTCCAGCTGTGGACATCTTTCAGCTGAAGTTATGATAATTGTAAGCCAAGTAATAAAAGTAAAAAATAAAACAAAAAAGACCACTGTTCTAAAGATGAATGATGAATTCAAACACAAAAAAGTATGTCAAAATTCGCACAACAATAGCCGAATGAATAACCGCGAATGACAACATTCCTCCTTGAATGACAATAGCGGTCCGATTTGTATCCCACATGGTCAGTAGGCAAAGGTCGGCCATGTTTGCTCTCCATTTAGTGACACCGATGTAATGTAACTGTTTTTTGAATAAAAGTAAAGGTGCTCGTTCATTGGAGTGTAACGCGAGGAGTGTGAGACGCTAAAATGTAATCAAACCTAATCTAAGGCAAAATTTACATTTAAAATTAAGTTGATGATTCATTTTTTCTTGATTTTTGCATTAATGAACCATCAAATTAGTTTACTTTGACGAGTAGTAATATATAATTTCATGCACTTAAAAATCAATTCCAAAAATGTGAGATCAAAATCGCAAAAACTTTTTTATCTCGAAACTAATCTGTGACACAGTTTTTCTAAAGTATTTTCACGGTTTTATTACGTTGATAGGTCTGTGGAGTTCAGTCAATTGTTCGTCATTGTCACGGCTTGTGAGGTATTTAGATTAGCCTGGAAATGTGATCCACACAATAAGACATCGTGGGGCTGGGAGGGATAAAATGTGTTCATCCAGGAGTGGGATAATAAAAGGTTGATCATAGAAAATAATTGATATAGCGTGGTCGTTTTGAGTATGAATGTGGAAGGATGGCTATGAGAGAGTAGAGAGCAAAAGGACAATGGATGAATATTGTGAAATGTGGTAGGACCAGAGGCGGTTATGACGGGATATGGCTGATAAAGATGTATGAAAGAAGAAATCATGTTGCTCCAACCCCGAATAAATTAGGATATGCGCAGGGGCATAACGATACGAGGATGACAATAGGCCGATTCATCATCGGCTTATTGTCATCCTCGGCAACTAAATCATAAAATATAATAGACGACGTATCTTTAGTAACCTAATCCACTTAACTGTTCTTAAAGAGTCTAGAGCTTTCTCTGCTCTCGACGCTTGACGTATCCAGAGGTCGGGTCCGGGTTCGCAACAAGTCAATCGTCATACTGAGGATGCCTCGTTGAGAGGTGAAACACGTGTCGATTTCTTACAGGGTTCTCTAAGACTCTTTAAGAACAGTTAATCGGTTTAGGTTACAAAATATGCGTCGTCTATTGAATTTTATAATGGATTTCCGCAAAGTCACGCCTGAATCAATTAACTAAACTAAATCATTATTAAAATCACATTTTCTCAAGGTACTTTATTAAGAATGGTAACGTTGTAACTTGTAAGGCACAGTAAATTAAATTAGCGTAATTTTTCCGTAGATGCTCACAAACACAACCGCGTCACGGATAATTAGACGAGCAACTAAAAGTAATGTCTTCACGTGACTGGGTTTTTATGTCTGACTACTTTTGTGAATGCCAAGCGTTTATTGCCTAGGAATTAAAATCTTGCCTCTTGCTGGGTCTAAGAAGTTTGAACGCTTAATATTTTCTGATCGTTTTCTTAACCTGTTGTAGACATGATATTGACTGCCTCTTTGATCTTTAGGTAGCAAGCGATACTGATGAAAATGAGGCCCTGGGTCCGGTAAAGTGTTATTGGGTTTTTCCATCCGGAATTTCTCAGTAGCATTTGTACTCTGTTGATTGCAATAGGCTCGTCCTCTATTACATGGGACTTAAACATAACTGGTGAAATGTGTGAGTACTATGCAGTACAGTCGTCATGTTATGTTTTATTTAATTACATATATTAATATTGTATTGCATTATACGGTTTTATATTTTAGTTATTAGTATGTTGATAAGATATCATTGTGGGTGTAGACATTTATGACGGAGAACTAATCTTCTTATCTAGGAAGAAGAATAAAATGTAGGTACTAGTTACAATTCATATATCTCACACATGTGTAAGTTTATGATAAAAGGATATTATGGGCTTTGTATGTGAGTAATATTGTAGTTAATTTTTTTTGTCCGGAGAGTTTCCTGCCCGTTCTTCTCCGTAGGTACCTAATACGCTTTGCAATGGGCAGCTTGCTTTATATTCCTGACTGACCGACTCCTTTACAATTCTAAAGGACAGTTTCATGTTCTTTTCGTTGTTATTTTTGTTTTTATAATTTATTTATGATTACTAGGTAATTTATTTAGAAGTATACAAATTATGTATTAGGTATGATGAAACTGTTTTGTACACCCCGTCACTTGTCCCTATAGGTTCATTAGGATTCCAGCGTCAGACAGCATTTGTCTGGCATTAATGTTAAAATATTATTTTCACTTATTTATTTTGCTAATTTGTATTTTGTGTTTCACGAACTGTGTTCAAATAAACATTATTATTTCTTTAAAAAGTGCTTGTAAATGGTTGAATTGAATTACGTACCTTGTAAATGTAGGTCTAAGAAGGCTATGTTTTGGATTGTCTGTCTACAGGTCACGTGACTTGGGGCTATAATCACTGATAGGTATATGACGTAGGACGTATTACATGAACATCCGAACTTTATTTTTATTAATACTTGCATGCCAGTGGGCGTAGTCCTTTAGCGGCATTGGAGCGAGCAATACGGCTATTATGCCAATTGGATTATTTCACGTTTTTGCGCATCGTGCTATATTAACACTATGCTACTAGACACGACTTTTTCTCTTATGAAATTTATATTCACTTTTAGTAGGCACTGCAGCCTGTTGTTTCCCTTGCCCTCAATATTTTTAACATAACATGTCTGTAGTCCCAGAAGGGTTGGGCAGAGTGTGTACCTTTAGTACTCGCCAGGTATGTTTAAGTCCCATGTAATAGGGGGCGAGCCTTTTGCTATCTATCGGGCACATTGCCAGACACCTAGCTGCTATTGAGACATTTAAGACTGAAATACCCTATAACACTTTGGATCCGACCTGGGAATAGAACCCAGGCCCTTATGCTTACCAGTAGCGTTTTTTAGTGGATCTCTTGCAGTTGAATAAAATTTGCTCTCAAAAATCTATCACTAATTACTAAGTAAAACTTATGAGATAGTTAAAATAAAAAACCGACCAAGTGCGAGTCGGACTCGAACACCAAAGGCTCCGTACCACCATTTAGCAAAAAAACGCTGAATAAGACACGTATCTTGTATGGGGAACTCCCTTTAATTTTGAACACTATTTTATTCTTATTATTTTGTTATTATAGCGGCAATAGAAATACACAATCTGAAAATTTCAACAGTCTGACTATTACGGTTCATGAGATACAGCCCGCTGACAGACAAACGGACACCGGAGACTTAGTAATAGGGTTCCGTTTGGCACCTTTCGGGTACGGAACCCCAAACAACTAGTTTATCTAAATTATATATTATCATTTGATAAAAACAACGTCTGTCGTTTCTTAACCATAATGTTCACAACATGGAAACTCATACATTTCCTTGTGGCTAACTAACTGTAGATACCTAATGCTCTTTAGATGAAATTGAATCCACTGTTAACCTAGTTAGCCCCCCGTGGCTTCGTCCATGAGGGAGATGTGACTAGTTTTATGTATACTTCTATTGCTCCTGTATCGACACGAGCTGTGCGATAATAGCTTATTCTGTGATACAAACTTTTGTGGGGCTGCCCAGGGTGCCTCCACCAGTAACGATACTTGTATGACGTATATATAGTCTGTTTCAAAAGTGTCGGATAAAATTGTAAACAAACAACCGGTTCAGGTTAAATTCTCAGTAAACTTTATTAGTAACACATTAATCTGTATTAGAAGGTTTTACCTTTATATCTCTCCACTTTTTCCAACAATTATTCTTTGAATAATATTGTTAAATTGTAATTGATAAATCATTGACGAACATTTTGATTATAAAATTAACCTCGATTGTAAAATGAAAAACACCTTTAAGGTGATTTAAAATTACAAATTCGAGTTAAATTATTCAAATAATCAAATTGCTCAATTTGTAAGTGGCACTACAAATTGGCATCGACAAGTACGTTTTCTGATCCATTTATTTACATTTTTATGAGATAGTTTTGTAACATACCGTACGTCTGGCGCACGCTGCGCAGTCATCGTCCTGTTAGCGCCTTGCTGATTCTCTTAATATCTTCACCACAGCATTTCATGATTTTGCTGTGTGGAAATCGGTTGTCATGGTATGGGCATGTGATGCGGAGGAATGAGGGATATGTGGTCAGGAAAGTTCTGAGTATGAATGTGGATGGCTTTACGAGTAGAAGAAGACTAAAGAAACGATGAATGGACTGCGTGGAAGATGATATGGCTAGAAAGGGGGTGACTACCGATGAATTCATAGTTTTGATGATACCAGAAAAGAAGGAGATTTTAAAAGAAGAGAGATAACAGTGGCTCTCTTAGGATGTGTGCGGCCATAGATATAAGAAAGAAGGAGATATGCCCGGTAGTTGAAAATGTATTGAAATCCAATGTCTTCACTAGATCCCCTCTACCTTGCCACAGTTGCCACAACTACATATGCAGATCAGTAAACCCAATAAATACAAGGTCGCGCTCACACTTGCAATTTATAAATCAGAACGTACTACACAATCAATTATAAACCTTATCCTATCAACCGCAGCGTGCATTTACCATGCACCGTTCAACTCACTCACACGATAACATCGATCGCTATCGTTGTGCTGTGCAAAAGCCATTTAATTTACATATACGCTAGTGATTGACTAAATCGGAAAGTTATCGATTCTCCCTTTTATTATTTAATTAAAAAATTTGGGAGTTCCTGAAAACATTATAAATAAAAAACGATATACATATCGCACCTTTGGTAGAATAAGGGCACAATTGCAGTTTTTGCAATTTTATTATTAATTATTTTTTTCTTTGTCGCGCCAAGAGAGTAACAAAATGGCGCCAAAAAGACAACGCCACTATTTCCATCTGGCGGGTCTTTGTCCCTCCAGTTCAAAGGGCCTTTTTAAAGCATTTCTGCATATTTAAGTCATTTTGGCAATTTATGACAATTATGCCCTTGTTCTACCAAAGGTGCGATATACTAAGATGATATAAATAAACAATAAGTAAGTAAAAAAAAAGAAATATTAAGTAAATCAAACTAATTCAACATTATGAAAAATCTAAATGAGTATAAAACAAGATTACACAACGGTCTTCCAATCAGACTGTTGACAAATTGAAGAATAAACTTTAATAGTAATATAAATTCATACGACAATCGACATTATTGTCGATAGCCTACGTTAGTAATCTGCACATCCACATCACTAACCCGTCGCAAGACGCTGCGGCCGTACTAACGATGCAACCGCTTAAAGAAAATTTCGTTATGTGATTTTTACATTGCTTGTCCAGTCACTTAGCAACATACTTAGGTAGTTGTAAAGAAGCAATGTATTTACTGCAATAATAGTACAGTCGCTGTGGCTTATGAAAACTAAAATAACGTAGTTAAGGCAAAAAATATTTTACGATTTGTTGTTTTGCATGATTTACACAAATATAGGAAAATACTTGTGCTGTTAAATAATATGTGGTTCTATGACTTATAAAGTTTCTAGTTTGGCTTCGATTTTTACAAGAAACCACTGAACAACACGGTATTCTTAAATGTTATCACGATCGCGTTCGAATGCGCACTAGTTACCGGAGACGGCCATTTGCCTGAGGCATGAGCATTGTGATCAGGACGCGCGGACACAGACACGCCCCCATGCCACTTCTCCTGTTATTTATATTTCTATGTGTGCGGCAGACATGGCCAAATAGTTTTGTATACCTTTGACACACTGTTTTGTCGCGGTTTCTACACCATCATTGTTATTTGTTATCATACAACGATAGTCTGATTCAAGACAGGCTTGGCTAGGTTTGCATGAAACTGCCTCGTGTAGAATTCTATGATATCGCTAAAAAAGTAAACAAAATTATATCAAGTTCTCTAAGTGATAGCTCAGGCAAAGAAATGCAACGCAATCGTTCTGATACGCAGACGGTTATCAAGTTATCAGATAACGGGGCAATTATACGGCAAGATCCCTCGCCGAGCCCCGCAGACTTATTGTACATTTATCTCCTATTTTTCATAGCTGCCTGGTACGAGTATTTGTCCTTGGTGTTTCGGTACATTTTCCAGCTGGTTGCCTGTCTCTATTCGTCGCCAAAATTATCATCTCCTATGTTTGATTGGAGCCTATTATTTTCTTTTAGAAAATTTTGTTTTTCAGCGTTCTGTTTTTATGTATAGCAACATTATTCTTCCGTTTTATTGGTGTCTGATATTTGTACCAAAATATTTGGTATTACAAACACAACTGGCCAGATGTGGGTTTATTATAAATATGTGGACCTCTGCCTAACCTGGTATTAATCATAGTTTTTCCGATTGTACTGAATCAATATCTTATCCTGACAGAATGTTATCTTTTGTATTGTATTGTTGACTTTACTTGTCCAGTAGCATATTATTGCAGTCTACTATTTGACTGAATCTCACCCTGAAAACTTAGGATAAGTGAGCTTCCGCACTTGGTGATGGGGCCCGCTAGGCATGGCGGGCTCATACCAGTCGAGGGTGCGGCAAATGTACAAATATCTCAAAAAAAAAAGTAAAAAAAGTAAAAAAAGTGAAAAAGTGGGGTTTTAGTCGGTAGGAGTCCAACAAAGTAATCAACAATATCAACACATTAATTAACAAGAACGTTTCCAAAGGCAAAACTTTACTGCGTTGACTTTACTAAGTTGCGGGTATACTTACTTTTTTCACACGCATAACACTTTGTCACAACACCTATTTATCTCGTCTGCTCGATGTCCGTATGTCACTGCAGGGATCCAGCAGAATATCAGCGTCAGGTATATTTGCCTGACACATGCTGAGCTGGACTCCCATTTGGTGCAACCATTAGACGTACACCGCACCTTGTTTTTCCTTTTTTTTTCATTTAAACAAAGTATGTAGTGATGTCACTTCATTTCTTGAACTACTTATGTTTTTATTTTTTGTGTAGTGGCATCATGTTTTTATGTATATTCATGTAATTTTTTATCTTTTAATTGTGCTTTTGTATGTCTGAATAAATGAACTGACTCACTGACGCACTGAATAAATGTTTTATCTATCTATCTTATCTATCTATCTATCTATCTATCTAACAGAAAAAAAAAGATATGTGAGCGGTAATTCGAGTTGTTGCTAGGGATTGACGCTACTGGCAGCTCAATTGACCTAAGTTTTCACGGGTGAGAAGTTTTTTGCAGCTGTTTTTGCGATCGCGACGAACAAAACAATCAAATGGGCAATGCACACGGCATAGCACGTAATAAACAGTCGGATGAAATCGCGGACATACCAACGTGTTATCTCTAATCGCAAAAATTATACAATTGTGAAATGTATAATATTATATATACATCCAATTAGGGGTCGGTAGAAACCTTTTGCTTCGTTTACGTTATATTTTTATACATCTGGTCATCTGATTGAATAATGTGACGAAATATTTCTGAACATAAATAGATATACAGTGAAATCTAGCATACCGATTTATATTCAGAAATAATTCGTCATGGTGTTCAATCACTGCCTTAATGATTTTACGTTTGAAAATTTTAAGGAAAACATCTCAATTTAAAATATTGCAGAAATTATATTTCAATTTTACGCGGGTATTCTCTATCAGAGGTAAGATTCTCATAGTTATATATTGAAATAAACATATGCGGTAGAATCAGTGACTCCAAGCCTTTTATAGCTGCTTAAAAATAAGGATAATGTGCAGTATTCAGATTTTTTTTAATACTGCAACATTACAGCTATAACAAGATAAATAAATTATTTACGTAGAATCCCATCCATGCCCATAAATATATTACAAAATCCAAAATATATTTGTGTTACAATCACAAGTATAATTTATATTTTGCCCGTTACTGACTTTGTAGGACTAACCGACACACCAAAAAATCTGCACATTTTATTACGGTCCAGTTATTTCCGTAGTGAAGTAGTGATAATCAACAGGCAAACAGATAATAAAAATATCTAATTCGTTATCAATGTTTTAGTTGGCATACATGTTAATGAATTGTGGGATTACCCGTAGCTATGGGAAATCACTGCGTCAACACCAATGGCTAGTACGATGAGTAATTTGTGCCGCAAATAATGATTAAACGATGTACGTTCACTTGTGCTTTTTAAATAAATACTGTTTTTTTTTTTTTTTTAATGTTGTAAAAAATGTTAGTTAATCCGATAAAATAACTCGTAAGCTTTTAGAAATAATAAACAGAATCCAAACCGAGCCAATAACATCTAATATATCACAAACGGTACACATAAAAAAAAAAAATATTAAGTAAATGTTATTACAGTGTAAACGAATATTTAAATGATCAATCTCTGAAACTCATATAACACTAAAAAAAAAAATTTTTTTTTTGAATAAATGAGATCATAAGTTAAACGATAAGTCCTCATCTCTACCTTTCTACAATCTTTCTTTTGCTGTGCCCGACAGGGTCCACGATTGTTCCTCAAGCAAATGTTTACCACCTAAGCACATACTCGTACATTGTGGAATGCAATAAAGAATTGAGTATCTAAAAATAAAAGTTTGAGTAACATGAAAAATATTAAAGATAGACCCAAGGGGGTCTATCTTTAATATTTTTCATGAAATTTATTAAAGTTAATTTTCGATAATTTTTCATGAATATTCAGAAAAATACGGGTGGTTACATGCCCATGCAGCCATGGGCGGCATTGTATTGTATATTATGATAAAATCAGGGTCCTGAACTACTCAGGAGATCTTAACCTGAAACTTAAAACAATCGAAACTAGATCTTCTATGCCTAAAGAATTCCACGGTTTTGGTCAACTCTCTTGTAGATTTTATTTTGTCTCTGCATTACGTCAACTGGTAATTGTAGCGTAATATTAGGGACACTAGAGGTCGAGAAGAGGCCTTTGCCCTGCAGTGGGGCAATAATAGGTTGGTATTATAGTATTCTATGAGTTAATTTGCGGACTAAGTATCTACACGTATTATAAATTAATGTCGCTTTTAGTGTTTGTCTGACTGACCGCGTTGTTCTTCTAAACCACGCAACAGATTTAGTTAAGGTTTTTACCATCGTTTAGAGAATTTATTCCGGAAGGTTTATGTGTATAATACGTTGGTATTAAAGTTCCATATAACTAAGATATTCGATGTTTTGTCAAGTCGTAAAAACCGTGCGAAGCAGGAGTGGGTCGCTACTCGCTAGTTACTGCAGGTAAATGAGAATAGGTACCTACTTTTTGTTTATTCTTCATCGATTTAGCAATCCTTTAGGATTACTTTAACTCACACACTGACCTATTAGGTCTAACTTGTTAAAATTTCAGGAATATCGTTTACTTTTACAATGTTTGTAAATATGTGAGCACCTATCACATAATTCATTGTTCTGTCATTGCTTTTTTTTAATTATTTTGAACTTTGTGGTGTAGTAATTTTATTCTTGGTACATCGTCTTCATATATTATATAATTAATGTATATAAAATATTGTAAAACATTTTAAAAGAGAACGGTGGAGTTTCTTGGCCATTCTTCTCCATACGAAAACTACCTTTTGGAACGACTAGAATCAATTCAATTTTTTTGTACATTTTGACGTTCAAAAGTGCCTAACGAAAAAAAAAGTTTCTAAATGTAAATAACATTTTGACTTTGAGCTGGAAATGTATATCTGGTGAAAACATATTATCAGAAGTTGACAGCCCAAAAAACCCCACAAAAAATATGTTAATATAAATCACCAAGTTATTATACTTTCTATTTCACACTGCATCAATAGGCATTCAACTAGTTATTTTGGTTGCGGTCAATACAATGCTGTGCAAATGGTATTAAACAAGTAAGTCTTCGCGAGTTCAAGGGCGACAGACAGACCGACAAAGATAACGAACGTATATAACTGTCATACGTACGAGCTATGAGTTATGAATGCACACAAGTGAATGTACTATGTAAGTATAGGAGAGTACTTGTTTAATAGTGTAATGGCTGGAATCTTAAGAATAACAAGTTTGTATTGGGATTTGTTTTTTAATTATATACTATGTTTAATCACGTCTCTTTTTTATTCGCTGTTTGTTACTTGTCTAAGTTGTCTCTGATAGTAAAAATATTAGCCAGGCAGCCGGCAGTGGCTGATGGTGGTAGCGGTCGGTGGTGCGTTAGACGGTACATTTGGGTATTGCCACTGGCGAGGCTATTTCACTTAGTCAATGCAGCTTATTATTTAAAGGGTTAGGTAGAGATGCTTGACGCCTCCTTACATGGAAATTAAACATAATATAGGTACATCTCTCTGCCTAACCTTTCGTGGGGTAAACAGGAGTCTTGTTATGTTACTTGTTCTCCTTTCTCACCGCCGACGGCTAAGTAAAACTAAGTTAACAGCTAAGTTCAAGTTAATATAAACAAGTCAGTCAACGTAGCACAAGGCGAGATAGCTTGCTTGTTTTACCCAAAACTAGAACTAAGTATGGCAAAAAAATGCTTACTTTTGAAGGAGCACAACTTTATAATAGCATGAACATAAGAAATGTACACTCGTTCAATGCATTTAAAACTCAACTTGGTCAGTATATAATTTCGGATCGATCACTTTTGGAGAAATAAAAGCATTGGATGGGTGTAGTTTGTAGCTGATGACGACGAACTTTGTGTAACATATGTATGTTTTAGTGTTGTTCTCAAGTAAGTGATATGTATGTCATTATTGAGAATGAAGTTTCTTTAAACCTAAAAATCATAAAAGGTCCCATCTATTGCTGTACAATAGTTGGGTTCCTATTTCTGGACATAATGAAAAATAAAAGCTAGTGGTTTTGGCGTATTGGGAGTAAGTTTGCGAATGTACACTTAGTGCAACAAAAAATATGATTGCATGTCACTATTCTATGGTTAATTAGTTATTGATATAATTTAATTTTTAACATGTCTGTTAAGAAAAACAAGCGAAAAAGAATTCTGCGCATCTACGATTCTTGCCAAGTTACGTGCCAGCGACTATACTACTAGTATTATTCTGTACTTATATGAATGGGTATCGTTCGATACTTAACTGTTATACATAGCTTCCTACGTTGAAGTTGAACTGTGCGTCATTCTTACTGTAATCCGGAAATCAATACATCTACTTATTTCTTATAATGATTTATTTATATCATAACTGAGTCCGAGGTACACTTATATAAAATAAAACAGTGAATTGTATTGCAGACTGGTTGAATACAGGTTATCATCACAAATCGCCTATCACATCGATAAACTTGTGGGAAAGCGTGTAAGAGATAGCAAATCACGAAATTGCAACATCTCAACTAAATGTTCACCCTAATTACGTAACACATTTTCAATCACAATCTAAATGATCTTCTTCTTCTTTTCGTGTGGTTAGTGATTAACCTGGTGTGTGAGTTTTAATGCCGCCCATGGGCCCTCTGACTTGGCACATCGAGAAATATCTCTCAGGCATGGCCGGTTTCCTCACGATGTTTTCCTTCACCGTTTTTGAAGCAAGTGATAATTAAACAATATGCACATGAATTCGAAAAGTCAGAGGTAGACCTATGACTTGGCAGTCTGACGGTCACACCACTATCACTGCTGATTTCGTAGGGTATTGCTAATCCACTGCTTCATATGTTTGAAAAATTTGTCTGCTCAACAACCTAAAAAACGCAATGAATATTGTTCAACTGTCAAAATGAATGCCACTATTAAGCACAATGTTTGCTTATTCAGGAGATATTTAATAAAAAATAGTTGCGTTTGTTTTTGATCCAGGGTAGGAAAGAGTAAAAACGACTTAACAAAAAAAAAAAAACTCAGTAGCAGCCCGGAGTCGATGTGTACCTATTAAACGGCAATAGGCTAGTACAAAGGTCTTATAATTATAACTGGCGAATAGCCTTTTTCTTTTCACCTTGTAGACTCACAGATACTTCGATTTGTTGGCCATTTCCAATTTTGTTAAGTACCTGGTACGTGTTGACAGACCTTGTTAAAGCCCATTATTTTTAAAAGAGTTACCGTAAAGTTTCTTGCCGGCTCTTCTCATTAAGAAACCACCAATTGGAACCGTGCGCCTAACTTCTGACGTTTTATATAAGTGCCCATGTGAAATAAAATATGTTGAATTGTTTTCTTTTTAAAATCTCTGCCTATCCTTTCTGAGAAATCTGACGTAATCATTATATTATTCAAAAAAAAAAAACTTAATCCTCCTATTCCAGGACACATTCGGGCGCGCCAAGAACTGGGTAAAAGAGCTCCAGCGGCAAGCATCACCTTCCATAGTCATAGCGTTGGCCGGCAACAAGAGTGACCTGGCGGCCAAGCGCATGGTGGAGTTCGAGGAGGCGCAGGCCTACGCCGACGAGAACGGCCTGCTCTTCATGGAGACCAGTGCCAAGACCGCCATGAACGTTAACGACATATTTTTAGCTATCGGTGAGTGGAATTAAAAGTATCGAGGATTTTAAAGTCTTAGAAAATTTACTCAATTTTGTCCCTGGCTATAATGCACTCAATACAGAGTGGCGATTTAGTGACCTGCATCCGTCAAGGAACTCATTCTAGCCTGCCGGGTCGCGGGAAAGTTCGAAAGGGATACCGTGGCCCCTGGCAACGTACAGGCAACTGAAGGAACACGGGTGGGTTTTTGTCAGTAAGAGTCTGACACGCCCTCCCCGCTCCGCCCAGACCGGGAGAAGTTATTTGATAATTCCCACCCAAAAAAAAAAATCTATATGTCATAGTATACAACTTTTGCTAAGAAACACATATAATATGATTCGTAAAAAAAACTATTCATACAACTTGGCAAAAAAAAAGTAAAATGAAAATGAGGGCGCCACTATCGCACTTGGGTCACTTCGAATGGGAAATAAAAAATAAATGTGCAACAAAGACCGCTGCTTGTGGGTGACTCAAATCAAAACCTACTAGCTCTTGTCGGCAAAGTAGTGCCATCATCATAGGTCAGACTCTTTAATGTCGACCTGTACATGAATCGAAATAGTCTGTCTACTGTTGTATAGGAATTTGTATTTTGTTTTTTTTTTTCACGAATCCAGTATGAGTTTCATGGTGAAAGTTGGTTAGTATGACGGGTAGAATCAGCCCCTTGACGGATGCAGGACGGATGTCTGAATCGCCACCCTTTATTTGGCAGAACAATATTTGACAGAAAGTGAAGTGTCATATGAATTTTACTTATCGGAGTTAAAGTGTCTATAGATTTGATTTTGGACGATTAATACAATCTTGTTGCTTACACAATAACCCCTATATTCATAAACGTTGATTAAAGTTAAGTAATTATTAACGACTGTTTATCCATACATTTCTTACGTTTAAACGTCAATTAACTTAAATCATCGTTTATGAATAAACCCCTTACTCGATTTTGTTTGATCACATGTGTCGATCAGTCGATGTCAGAAATCGAGCAAATCTGTAGGCGCTTGAAAACTGTCCCGCAAATGATTGTGATACGGGCCCTTGTGTGTAATGTATAATGTCTGTCCTCCAGCGAACAAGTTACCAAAGAGCGAGGGCGGCGGCGCGGCGGCGGCGGGCGGGGCGCGGCGCCTGGGCGACGCCGAGCAGGCGCGCCAGGGCTCCTGCTGCAAGTGATAGCGCGTCTGGTCAGTACCTAGCCTTCCTTAACTTAGCACAAAGAATTAAGATACTATAGAAAGCTATCAGAAGAAAAGTCATTAAAAAAAACCGGCCAAGTACGAGTCGGACTCGTACACGAAGGGATCCGTACCGTATTAAGATCGAGCAAATGCCGAATAGGCCTAGGGTTCCGTTTGACACCATGCGGGTACGGAACCCTAAAAACGAATCCCATGTCTCTGTGACGCCATCTAGCATAATATAGCAGAATTACATAATAGCCAAGTTTGTTACGATACAGTTTTACTGAGACCAACCTTTGATTACCAAACGACATATAGTTTGGAACACCACTGGTCAGTACGCCGACATACCAACCTATACCCTATTAACACACAGAGAAGAGAAACAAAAAAGAGAGAGGTGAGAGGAGTTCTTGTTGTTTAACCTCTATCCTCCTCTTTAGAGGTTAAACAAAGTTAATTTCTAAGTATCGCCTACAACAGGGGAAGAGCGCTGATGTCTGAAATACAGATATTTTGTATCTAGTTCAGTCACATGTTCAATATCTGATCATAGAATAAAGTGTATTATAGTCAGTGATGTGCCGGATATCCGTATCCGTATTCGTATCCGCGGATATCCCAGGGACCAAAAAGATCCGTATCCGTTACTTTTTGGCGGATCTTGAACGTATCCTTTATATTAATACATTTTATTACGTATATGAAATTTTAAATTAAACTATCTTTGTAGTGAGATTAAACCTCTAATCTTTGTGCTATGATAATTGTCAAGGTGTCTGGTCTTAACATCAATTAAAACAATGCTATTTCCAAGAATTTTAAAAGAGTAACTTGTCAGCTTTGTCCTTCAAAAGTCTGTTACGATGAGGATCATAAATAATTCCTGCTGAAGCTGAAGAAAGTTGATATCCGTATTCGCGGATCTAGACCCTTATGGTCCGTATCCGCGGATCACATTTTTTACGATATCGATTCGACACATCACTGATTATATTGTATCACCATATTATTTAAATGTCTGTATATTTTTGAACAAAAGAGCTCGTGGCTAAGTAATAACAGCCGCACGGGTTGATCCAACAGGTTAAGCTATGCTTGCCGGGGTTGTTCCATGGATGGGTGACCATCTTTTCATACCGAGACTCCTCTGGCCTCGGAAAGTACGTTAACCCGTTGTCCCAGCTGTCATTCGTAGATCTTAGGCAGTCGTTACGGGTCGTCAGAAGCCCGAAAGTCTGACAACCAGTCGTACCAAGGGGTATCGTATTACCCAGTTACTGGGTTGTGGAGGTCAGATTGGTAGTCGCTCCATGTAAAATATTGGTATTCAGCTGCATCCGGTTAGACTGGAAGCCGACCCCAACATAGTTGCCAAAAGGCTAGGCAGATTGATATTTTTGAACAAATTAATTATTTTTATTCTTATTGAAAACATCGTAAAAGCCAATTATTTTTAAAAGAGTAACCGCGGAGTTTCTTGCCGACTCTTCATAGGAAACGACCAATTGGAACCGAGCACATAGCTTCTGACGTCTCATAAGTGCCCATGTAGGTTTACGTGAAATAAAATATTTTGAATTTGACGACAGTTATTTTACCTCTGATATTGCACCAGATTATTCTTTATTCTCGTTGCTGTCGGTAAAATAACCTAAAACACCTTTCAAGAAACCGTCACCATCATAATCCAGTCGAAAGTCGTCCACTGGACATAGGCCTCCACTCATAAACATCGCGACAGTGGCCAGTCCTAGGCCTACCGCATCCAGCGGCTTCCGGTAACCTTCACCAGGTTGATGATGTACCTTATCATTATGGGCATGCCCACGCAGCGCTTTCCGGTACGCTGTATAGAGTTTAAAAGACCAAAGGCCCTACGTTTGGCAAGAAAACTTAAGTCTTAGGGCACACATGACAATTAGGTTGATAAATTCTTCGGTCTAGGCCTGTAACCTTGGTTCTGCTGCGAAATGCTAATTCCTAGAGCAAGTAACACCACGACTCTTCAAGATACTGTACAAGCTGTCAGGAGTCAAGACTATTGAAACTATGGCTTTTGTTATTATAAAGTTCCAAACATAGGTATGGATACTCAAATTCTTTGAATTTGCTATGATTACTTGCCTCTCTAGTCTTTATAAATTTAAATAATATAACATATTTTTATAAGCCATGTGCCCGGTTGGATATCCCTTCGGCAAAAATGACGAACTTCCATACAAATTTTGATCTCTTATTTTACCCGTTTAGGGGATGAACGTTTAAATACCACTATATAGAATCAATTGTTTCTAACTGAACAGACAGCTGTGCTGCTGGGGAGTTT
Organism: Agrochola lota; assembly: GCA_947364205.1. Lineage (NCBI taxonomy): Eukaryota > Metazoa > Arthropoda > Insecta > Lepidoptera > Noctuidae > Agrochola > Agrochola lota. Next base: position 2,130,360 of record OX376225.1, on the reverse strand, counting down.
GTTGCGCCATTTCTTCTTCCCAGCTAAAGCACTAGGAGTGAAGGGTGAACGTTTTGGGGGACTGACTGTCTTATGTAATTTTGACGAAAGTGCTGATTCTTAGCCTAGTTTGATTATGACTTGAATTTTGAAATCCTTGCTGTGCCCAGCGGTTTATTTAGGCTGTGCGTTGTCAGTGAATTTAAGTTTTTTTTAATGAGATTACATTACTTATAATGTGCCTTACCTTTTAGTTTCGGTCGTTAAATATTCTTACTGATGCCGTATCTAAAACACAACTTTCTTAACATTCCAGACAAAACCGCCGATTGGTGAGGGCGTGCGCGCGGGTTGAGGTACGTAGTAGGTAGCGACACAACAGCCGGCACACGAGGTACCACTCCGGCCTGCTAGTACCCGCGCCCGCGCCGGACGGACGGACACACCACTACCCAGCTTATATCATACGAGGCAGCTGTCAAACTGTTGTATGGAACGAGGCACAGTCGTGTCTTGTGCCTCGCTGTGTATAACAATTTTGTGTTAACCCAGGCGAGTGTAATAAATATATACTGGACCAGGCAGTGACATCCATTATTATGTAGTAGAACTTAGTACAGTATATGATTATTAAATATCAAGCTATTCGAGATTGTCTCGTAAAGTATAAAAGTTGTTTCGCTGTTTTCCATCGTTGCGTCTGCGCCTCGTGTGTTATACACATTTTTTGTTTCCTCAAGAAATTAGCTAATTGTTATCGAGATAAGCCTCGCGGGGTAGTCTATAGCTGTATACATATGTATATCTACTTATATCTTGCAATATTTGTCTTTAATACTGACTTGCCTCGCGAGCCTGCCTCGCCTCATATATATTTATATACAGTGTGTTTGGACGTCCACGCGGGTCGCATTAAAACATTATATAATATTAAAAAAAAAACAAGCTAATTATAAAAAAATGATAACTAGTTTTAAAACTTATTTGTAACTGTAATGAAAATGTAATAAAAATGATTATATTTACTTTCGTTTGTATCAAGTTAGCAGCGCACTGTGCCGTAGGGTTACTTAACGAGATTCCTTCGTTAAAGCAGTCATTGAGCTTGAGTTAAACAATAATAAAATATTATACAATATACTTCAGTTGGGGCATTGTGTACACGAAAATATACACTTTAGATTCAGCTATAATTTGGAAGAAAAAACAAACATCTTTCACAATTTTTTTTTTGTTTAAAAACACCGAAAAGTATGACTATTTATTTGTATTACCATTTCTCCAGCTAAAGTATATTGCGTCTAAAATACAATCGTTTAATGTCAAAATTTATTGGTGAAGGTGCATTTACATTCGTGTATCGTTACATATACATTTAATATTATTTTAATCATCTGTTCACTCTAGTGTGGCAACTAACAAAAATACTGTTTTCAAAAGTAATCTCAGTGTCGCAAATGAAATAATAAAAAAACATCTTTTTGTGAGAAACCAATGCCTTGTTGTTTGCCACAAAAGCTTGCGTCTCAACGTTCTTTTACTTATAAATGTTATTATTTGTGTCTGCACAGTTTTGTGAAATGTTTTAAAAATATTTATATATTTTTTGTTTAAGTTTGGGAGATCGAAAATGGGTTAAGATTTTAAGATGACAAGTATGTGTCTACAATACGAAAACCGTTACGCTTCGTGAAATATTGTAATTTTATATAAATATAGAGTAACATTTATAAGTAAGGAGTTTACTTCCTTAGGTAGTCATACGATGATGGTTCCATGTAATCCGACGCCCTTCTAGCGCTCCATGTAAGCTTCGCTCGCTACTCGGTCATCTCCAAATGTCGTAGTAGGCTAGTGTCTCACACCTATTCACTAAACGTTTGTCCCCGGATGTTTCACTACAATTCCGAGCGAAGTATTCGGGAAGATTCCCATTGAAGTGTATCGGTTGGGAATACGTCGAGAATAAACGGGAATCCTTTCATAGTACTAATAATAAAATCAATTCAATTCTCGTTGAAATGTGTAGGTACATTCATCCATACATTATTTTAGTTCAAAATAATATAATATGGCATAGTTATTTAATGAAATAGATGTACACTTCTCAGTTAGGAAGTTATATAGTTATTTTTAAAACACTAATTATTCAATGGATAAATTGTTCTATACATATATTATTAATTATTATGTATATTGTCTTGTATAATTTATATTTTATAAGTAAAATGTAAACGGTGGGGTCATTAATGTCGTATCCTTTTTTTATAATCGCATTCCATACAGGGAGGACTCACTGGGGCCTGCGGAACCCGAAAGTTTAATGTCGATAATTGTAGGCTGTAGACTTGACATCGATAATTTCTCCGATAGTTCACACCTCTAGTTGTCGATATATTGCAAGTACTTGTAGCATTCGCCAGTTTGCCTATCATTCTTAAATCCAGTTTCTAACAAATTACTGATTTAGAATGTCGCAATAAATATATATTAGCAATATTAACATATGTATTGCTGTGTGACTGCAGTCAGTTGTCGCTTGTTATAAGAAATCACGTTAATTTCCTTCAAAGGCTTGCATCACTCCTTACTTAGCCATTTATTATTTATCTTTAAGAAGGATAGGTAGTGTAACATCTGCAAGAATGGAATAGGTCCTGACACGTCAGTTTTGTAACTCTATGAGATTTTAAAACAACCCAAGTCCGTCGTGTTGTTGGGAATTAAATTGTCTATAAAATTGTTGGTACGTAAGTGTCAACTATTGTAATAGTATATTAATCAAAGCTTATAGATGAATTTGAGGTCCGTTTCTTGGTATGCCGTCGTCCTGTTTCTGTCATTTGGAAATGTTTTCATTTTCGTGTGTCGGCACAGTCATGGCATACCATGGAATGGCGCAGTATTATGGGTAGCGTTGACCGCGCCGCTTCCTCACACTTATAAATATCTAAATACTTGTATCACGTCGCCACAAGTTCAGTAGTACTCGATCTAGGCAGTTCTTTGTTTAACAAATTACTTGTTTTAATTAATCTATTGTCTTGTGGACTTTTCGCGACATAGGAAGCGGCAGTCAATATTGAAATTTAAACCAACGCAATAGAGTAGTTGTTGCAAGCAGTTTCCCGAAATTGGTTAGTAATAGTAGCACTGGTCGCCTCGGCTGGCCACGGACGCCGATCATGGTCGTATTGTATGTTTTTTGTATTGTGTAAATATTTTGGATTTATTAAGAATATTATTATATTGATTAAAAAAACATTGTAAATGGACGTGTTTTGGGCGTTTTATTTTTATTTTCCCTTCTTCTGGTAAAGAAAATACGTACAGTGTTAAGTTCCAGAGAACAAATCCGAGTGCATGTGTAGCGGCATCTACATCGCTAGATGCAAACTACGCATCAAATACCTGACGTCACACAACATCCTGACGTCACACAAATCCTGCATCGCGCAATTAGAGTTTACCGCGCGATAAACATATATATGTATACAAGCTTCCCGACTTCACCCTCTGGCAACTTGCCCGCCAGACACGACACCCGTCTGTTCGGAGGATCCTCCCTTTTCTATTGTGGATGAGTGAACTTTACACCCTGTTCCTCATGCCCCTAAATTGGTGACCCTGAATATGAACGTCAACGCAGCCTTCGTGCAACTACTTCAGCGTGACGACATCATCATCACTCCCGCAAGCTTTCGTGAGGCGAGTCACATAGCCACTCAGCAGCCACGGCTTCAACGGGTATCCTAACCACCAGCATGCAGCGAACGCGCATTCCTGGTCATCACCCTCAGCCACAACCCAGCGCTGTACCACATCCGACCCACTGGATCATAACGCAGCGCTACCCCGACTCACTGCGGAACCATCGCAGACAGTTCCGACTCACCGCGAACTATGCGGCACCTGGTTCCAACTCACTGGAACCACAGCTGGCACTGTGAAGCATCGCAAGATTCAAGACTCAGCCCACTATCGACCTCCGGTCTCCGGAGGGGAGTGATGTAGCGGCATCTACATCGCTACATGCAAACTACGCATCAAATGTGTGACGTCACATGGACTAGAAACTATACCTCGTTCCTTGGGCTCACCTCATAATAGGAGAGCTGTTAGACATTTTTGCGTAGGTATTTGAGGCACGATCAAAACTTGTTCAATACTTCTCCTATTATACAAAAAAAAAACCGCGGACGTGGCTGAAGGGTAGTGTGGTTAAATCTACGCTTATATTTTCAAAATCTAGTTTTTTTTTTTAAATACATTCTTTAGGTATTCTGTAATTTTTATACTCTATATAGAGTAAAAATTAAACAAGCCAAGTTATTTAGTCGGGTCTAGTTTTTAGGCGGCACTCCGTTGTGCGGCAAGCCGGGTGCACCGCGGCTTGCCCGACTGCATTGTCGCCGGCACTGTGTGGAGGAGGAATAGGAGCCTTTTACACGTTTTTACACCAAGGAAAAACTATTTTCACTTTAGCTGCGGCGCGACGCACAAAGGGGTGCCTATCGGCAAAAGCCGGCCGGCGGCTTCCCGAGTCGCCGGCACTGTGTACCTTTCTACGTTTTTATACACCAAGGAAAAACTATTTTTGTTATGATTTTCAGCCATAAGAATAGTAATTTCATACCACGCTAAAACCTTTGTGATAGTTTCTGGGATCATCTTCCACATAAAAATAGCGATCTGCATGGAAGTAGGGGAAATATAAATGTCGGTGGCGTACACAGGCACATAGGGGCTAAATTCGGAACTCTCAATTTTGAAAATAAAACTTATTTTTATGCTTCTGCCTGAACCAGGAATCGAAACCGACCCTTTTTTTGAAAAAAACACATTCTGTAGCCGATGTAAATCGACGCATATAGCCCCTATACTGGTAATACAGCTACCCTCTTATTTTTTATGTCATGAAGACGTTCGCTGTATAAACATACATTTTATCTGCCAAAAGCTTGTCATAACCTCTTCAGTCATGACTTTCTAGTGTTTTCTAACCAGATTGAGCGAATTTGTGAAATTGGCCGTCGTGGTAACACCACGACGAACCGTGTAACGTATGTAAACTTGCCCGGCGAGCTGTTGAGGGGTTAGATTGAAACAGTAGTTTCAAAAGAGCCATATTAAAAAGCCAGTACAATAAATTACAGTTTATTTCATTTAGTTGAACATTTATACGCACTAAGACACAGTTGGTCGCAGTAAGTACGATACATCAACACTTATGGCACATGTCTAGTGTTCCAAAAAAATATTACAGATAAACAGTAAAAATTCATCGAAGAATCGAGCGGACCAACAAATGGATCATGAATTGGAGCCAACATGATCTAGCTAGCGGAACCCATTTTTTTACTATAAATAAAAAAACGGTAAATAACTGCGGTATATTTTTCTGTAAATTCAGAGATTCCTTTTTCGAGAGAAATAAAAGATTTAATTTTTAAACATTGTTTAATAAGCATTCCTTGATATAAATTTAATTGCTTGCGTTAATGAATATAAATGACACTATAATACATGTTCTAATACTGCCTACCAACTTTTTAAACAATGTTTATCCATGTAAATGCAGTTCTTAAAATATATTAATATTTTATGACTAGTCTATGTATTGAATTACATAATGCATGTTATGTGCAGAATAATATAAACGTAATTAATCTATTCGATATTATTGAATATCTTTGTACAATATCAGAGAAGTTACATTTACATTTTTTACAAGTTGGTCTCATGGCAACACAAAAGTTGGTAGTTTACGTAGTTCCGTTAGTTTCCGCCAGTGGAAAAATAGCGCTAGTTGTAGTTGAAAATACAATTAAATTTACTATAGGTATAAGAGTGATTACATCTCACCGTGCAATGTCTGCCTTATATAATGAATTTATACTTCATTCAAGTAATTAAGAGAATACTTTACGAGCACCAAAAAGCAGTATTAAAATTAGGCCATAGTGTAAAATTAAAATAACATTTAAATAGTAATTAATTAATAATTTTATCTAGTTCGTACACGACACGTTTGACGAAACGAATAAATATCGAAATAGGTAATAAAAATATTTTATAAATCTATAACACAAAACATTCAAAGCATAAAAAAAATTAAAACCGGCATTATTTCTAAATAAAACTCGGGTTCACTATCAGACTACAATAGTTCTTTAGTTTAACAAGCATATACCAACATTTTGTAATAAATAAACAGAGTTACTAGGCATATTTCTGGGAGGTAAAATAACTTTTGTCATTGTTCACCGACTATTTGGCGTGACGACCATTCGGTAGCGGTTTACGCAAACTACTACAAATTTTTAGTGAACTGTTTACAAAGATAATAATTATACTAATCAAATAAGACATTTAGACAATTGGATGTCAATTCGGCCCAACCGATCCCGCGATGGCGTCAATTATTAGGTGATAAGACCGCTAGCAGATATTAGACGCTTAACTCAAGTCACAGATTAATACAGATCGTACACTCCACAAAAACAAAATCATTTAAATTAAAAGCGACTCTTGCTACAACACAATAAAGTGCAATTCAGGTTGCGCTAATAACGTACAGTTATATTCACCTAGAAGTTGCCTCTCTTTCTATCGCGTAACTCTTATATTATCTACGTTACACTCACTGAATTGGCCCGACAAGACGGGCCCGCCGGATACTTGTAGCTTCATACTTAAAATGCGGAGTGCGCCTTCTGTACTATTCTGTGCTCAAGTGAAGGTTCATTTTTGTATTATTCCGCGTTCACTCGACACCGACAAAATTATATAGGAATAAACGTTCACCTGGTACTTTCATTTCATTTTTCGATCATTCGGTAGAGGAATGAAAGATGCCGAGTGCCGAAATCCAACATTGTTGGATCGGTTCACTAATGAATAAATTTTTCATTTTTGATTCATTTTGTATCCGTTTTGTCTTGAAACGAATGATGCCGAATGAAGGTAAAAATGAACAAAAACTGAAGCGTCCGTTATCGGCTTAATGATCCTCAATTTACTTGGTCGGCTAGTACTATTGAACATGACGTGTATTAAAGTACATTTTCCCTATTCCATCGAGAATGGCAGAAGTCTTATTGGTTATTAAGTATATTGTGAGTAAACTCCGCATTTACTATCCACCCAACTTTTTAAACCTGAGACCCAGGCGCTACAACCGCCTGATGAAAAGTGTCCTTTACATACATGAGCCATCAAACAGTACGGATAATAGAAATATGATCGAACAAAGTCAACATTTTCACTATAATAACCTTCGCTTCGCTACGCAGGACGAGTATTTCTCCCACAAATTCAAAGGTGTAACTAATATTATACCCACATTCTGCCAGTTATGTTTAAGTCCCATCATGTAACAGGGGGCATTCGTATTGCCGTCAACATGGCACACATCCAGACCCCGGGCTGCTACTGAGAAATTCCCGACGGAAAAACTCAGTACCACTTTGCCCAACCCAGGACCTTACGATTTTGGTATTTGCTCAAGTAATAATCTAATCTTACCGATCACAATAGTAATTGATCACATGATTTCGAGAATATACAAAATGCTTCTACTCTCCGTGATCTGATAAAATAAGCTCAGTAAATTAACTGATCACAGCATACCTATGATAAGTACATAACCCTACTTGGCAGTCGAGTAAAAAGGAATACGTTCCGACGGTTTTACCTAGAGGAGGCCTGAGTCCCAGGAATGGGTACATTATAATATTTCGTAGATGTTACCCCCGCGAAGCCTTTACAGTGAAATAAGTACAACAGGCCTACCGTTTAACTGAGCTGCTCAGGTACTGTCTGAGTTAAGGCTGTGCATTCTAAAAGTTGGCAACGAGCTGTCAAATACCTGCTTTGATTACATACATACTTAATCTCTTCTTCTTCCCATGAAAAAACTACAGAACATCAACAGCTACGATCCTTACATCCTGTTTTGATTAATTTGGAAATATCAGTCTATAGTACACTAAAATATTTATGACCCGGAGAACTTCGAGGACATGAGACAAAATTTAGATTTTTCGATTTTGAGGTGTTCATTTGGGTTTTTCCCAATATATTGTTTTACTAAACCACACTAGTATCGAAGCGAACAAAACGATAAATAATATTCTTATCGGTCGAGCTATATTCGAGTTTTCGCGAGACTAACGCATGTCAATTGATTTTTAATTAAAGATATATGAAAGCAATAAAATTAATATCGTAACACTGAATATTTACTTTTAGATGTTAAAAAGCATTTGGAAACATTTCAAATGCCATTTTTACACTAAAAACTGTTACAATACCTAATTCAGTGTAATTATAGCAATTTTTATTTATTATTTCAGTGCACTGTAGAGCGATATTTCACATTTTTACACAGTAATATTAAAAAACAGGTAAATATTTGACAGCTATTTATGACGTTGGCATCTTTTAGAAAGCATGCTCTTGTAGGGTGTTTCAACGTACAGCGATGCCGAAGTAAAGGAACAACAAGCTGAGTCTTCAGAGCTCGTCATCAAAGTGATCGCCCATGAGGTCGCTGCCGTAGTCCGTGGCCTCGCTGCCGACGAACACGTCGTGGTGCAACAGGATTTCCGCGAACGTCAGCATGTCGTTGTGATCATCATCTGCTGACGCGAACAGGTGGTCTACTTCTTCGTCTGCTATTTCACTGGAAAGACGAGGTGAGGTTAATGAGGAAGGTGCGAAAGAAAAAATCAAAACTAGCTAATAAAACTGTTCAAAATTTATTTGCCACACAAACGAGTTTTAAGAAAAACAACTGTAATTCCTACTCGTAAGGTTCAGTTTGCGCTACAACTTAATATTTTTTTATGACTTTTTCAACAGTACTAGTCAGTCTAAAATCAACTTTATTTACATAAAGTCGATATTTGTTTAAGTGGAAATAACATCAATTGGAAACAAGGATTTAGACCTTGGGTGAAAAATTTCCAAACATTTATAAGGACAAATTAAATTACTTAGCGAAACTACGCAAATGTGATGGGAATGATGAAGCAAATACCGTTTTTTTTAAGTGAACACTTTAGGCGCATTGAGCGAGTTTTGGTAGGGGATAAACTTATGGATTCGCCTCACAGACGCGCGGTAGTGCTTTACTATAGAATATAGGATGGCACTACTACCAGTTTTTTTTTTTTTTTGTTATGTTGTGTTTTGATATCGATACCAATAACGTCTGTGAAGTTAAAACAAAAAAAAATACAGTTTTCATATCATCACGCCTGTAATCCCCGAAGAAGAGAGAATTTGAATTACCTACGGTCCTACACTACTTACTGTCGTTGACCCAAAAAATACGACCAACAAAGCATATTTTGTTTTATCATGTTATATAGGGTGTCAGGGACATCGACGCGAAAACTCATACCATAGATTTAGTACATGATTCTGAACCCAAGGGGGTTGACATTTTTTGAATCCATGGTATTAGTTTTCCTGTATAGCGATACGCACCACGTATGCGGAGTTTCACTAGCTAATTAAATCTGACCTCGTAAATAATATCTGCTCATAAACCATGATTAATCGCTGGAAATACACGGGCGGTGATTTGGATAGCCGTTGGAGATAAAGGTTTTTTGTACCTAATCGTTAGATCATACGAAAATCATGTAGGTTAGTCTGAGATGCTCTCTCAATAATATCTCTGGACCTGCACCCTAATTGCATAACACACTTTCAATCACAATCTAAATGATTTTGAAAGATATTGCTAATCCATCTAAACTATAATGATAATAACAAGTATCTTGACTTGGCTCGTGAGGTTGTCGACTTATGGGATGTGGACTCAGCGATCATTCTGCCGATAGTCGTATCAGCCAATAGAGCCAATAGCTTAATTGCCAAAGGCAGCTGGATCAAGGGTTTGATTCAGAAAGCGGTATTCGTGGACACGGCTCGCTTTGTCAGGAGGTTCCTCACTCTGGGGCCCTGACCGGCCAGTAGCTTGGACCCTGTTCCCGATACCGGTGGACTACAATTTTTTTTTTTTTTTTTTAATATTCTAATATTTCAAAATGTAATTTACAAGTATTTCAATGAAATAAAGATAGTAATAACCCCACCGCCGTATCTCTACGTTGACGTCGTGGTGGGGTTTGCGCGCTCCTGAACTGTAGGTCTGTGCCGGTAGAGTTTACTTTGTCGAAGTAGGTCTAGAGTGAGAAGGTGGTCTGGCCAAGAAAGAAACAAACCAGCAGGGCAGCGTGGCGAGCTGTTGGGCAGTAGCGGCCCCACGGACCCTACCTAAGCTCCCACCTCTTTCTTGCCTTTATTGGCCGGTTTGAGTGGAGATTCGCAAAAATAACGTGCTCGGAGGAAGGTAGTATTCCAGTAAGATGCTGGTAGGGATCTTGACCATACTTCCGGGATAGTCATGATAGCCGTGGAATACCTCTCCACTCTTCATAAGCACCCCAGGACACCACATGACCGTTTTCGGGGGCCCATTATTGAGTGTCACCCCCTGCCATTTTATCAGTGTATTTTATAAAAAAACATTGGTCAGGCAGGGGCCATAGCCTTTCCATATTTCAAGATAACCAGTTTACTTAGCCACCCAAATCCATAATCCAATTTCTTTATTTCCATATCCTGCAATAGTCCTACACCAACCATTAGGCCATTTGAATGATTGAAGAGATTTTCCACAGGGATTTAACATTACTGGCGAAATGTGGGTGTACCGACTACAGGTACACCTCTGCCGAACCCTTCGGGGATATCAAGCGTCATGTTATGTGTTATGTTACTTCATGAAAACTGCAGTTTTTAGATTAATTAGGCACTCATAAAACTCTCTTGTTCTCTGGACTTTGGTGTTGTAAAGGCCACTTCTGTGGCGGCATCTATAAAGCCACATACGGACTTTACTTGACGTCAGGCAAATACTACATCGCGCAGTTATCCGCGCGATTAACAATACAGAAACCCGACAACAACCGTCGGGCAGTAGCCCACCAGACACAAGGCCCGACTGGTCGGAGGATCGTCTCTTTTCAATAGGGGATGAAGAACTTTTCACCCTGTTCCTCATACCTCTATACCTTGACTGAATTTAAAATATAGATTTAAAAAAAACATTTTAGATAAAAGCTCAAAATAGTTTGTGATATTGCTACCTATAGATAGAAGGTAAAGTGTTACGTACCTTTGCCTGAAATCATTTTAACAACATTCAAAATTAACGTATTAAAATAAGATGCGGGAGGCTACAAGTCGCTGAATTACGGTTGAGGAACTTTTCACCTAGTTCCTCATACTTCTATCTATACATCGACTGAATTTAATATAAATATAATCAAGATATACAACGTGTTCCTTTTTATATCCCACGACTCTAGGGCAGTGGTTGGCAAACCGCGGGTCGCGAGCCGCATGCGCACTCTTTGGCCTATAGAGTGTGGGTCTGTACAAATGTCGATGAGTGCGAGCGTAGATACGCGCGGGGTCGGGGTTTCAGTCATTAAGCAAAATATTTGCCCTAACTTTATTTTTAGTGACTGGGCAACTAGAGGTATTAGGATAAGTAGAGAAAGACTGTTCGAGCTGTATGGCCTTAAGCCTTACATTAACACTGAAACTTTCAACAAGTATGTTGCTACATATTCCAAAAATTTTAGAAATACCTGCAAGATAGCTAAAGCTATGCATATTAGCAACAAGATCAAATCAGCAGAAAATAAAATAAAAACAGTTTGGAAAGTTATAAATAATGAAACTAACAGGAAAAAAATACGAAACACTGAGTTCACATTGGAGACTTCACGTGGTGTCATAAGCTCGAATTTAGAAGTAGCTCAAGAATTTGTAAATTTCTTTACTAATATACCATATAAAACGACGGAAGCTTTAAATTCCTCACCCGATGTCTCAATAGATTTATTAAAAGCGAATGTTCCAGGCTGCCCGGTTGAATTTCAATTTAAACATATAAACCCTACGATAGTTATAAAAGCTTTTCGGCAAATTAAAATCAAATTGACCGAAGATCTATGGGGATTATCTATCAAAGTTTGTACATCCATAATCGAGACAATAGCACCATACTTAGCTTTAATATTTAATTTGTGCGTGGATCAAGGAGTCTTCCCTGATTTAATGAAATACAGTAAGGTTATACCCCTTTTTAAATCTGGGGACAGTAAAGACACTAACAATTATAGACCAGTATCCGTGCTGCCGGTATTCAGCAAGGTGTTCGAAAAGGTAATGCTCAATCAAATGCTTAATCATTTTAACACCAACCAAATCTTACACGATCAGCAATATGGGTTCACCAAAGGACGTTGTACGACTGACGCCGGTGTAACCTTATTAAAACACATATTTACAGCGTGGGAGGGGGCCCAAGATGCCATAGGAATTTTTTGTGACCTCTCAAAAGCATTTGACTGCGTAAATCATGAAACCTTACTCTTGAAACTTGAGCATTACGGTCTAGGTAAACTTGCGCTCAGTTTGCTAAAATCTTATTTAAATGATAGACAACAGCAAGTCCAAATTAATGGGGTCAATTCACTCGGTCTAAAAGTAAAAATGGGTGTACCACAAGGCTCGATATTGGGTCCTTTCCTCTTTTTAGTATATGTAAATGACCTACCCCATTTATTAAAAAAACAACCACAAATGGTGTTATTTGCTGACGATACTTCTCTAATTTTTAAGATAAATAGACGTGCATCAAATATTGACGACGTAAATAACGCCCTACTGCAGGTCCAAAATTGGTTCACTGCTAATAATTTAGTATTAAATGGGAAAAAAACTAAATGCATTAGATTTGCTTTACCGAATGTTAAAAGTAGTGATTGTGACATAGTATTGAATGGGGAGAAATTGGAATTCATCGATAAAACTGTTTTTTTGGGGATCACGCTCGACTCCAAGCTGCAATGGGGTCCTCATTTAACATCTCTTGCAGGACGCCTAAGTTCAGCAGCATATGCTGTGAGAAAAATCCGTCAATTTACTGATGTAGATACCGCGAGGCTAGTCTATTTCAGTTATTTTCATAGTATTATGTCTTACGGTATTTTACTATGGGGACGGGCTGCAGATATCGACTCTATTTTTATTCTGCAGAAAAGAGCCATCAGAGCAATATATGGCCTCCGCAGACGCGATTCTCTAAGGGAACTGTTTAAAGATATTAATATCATGACGGTACCTTGTCAATATATCTATGAAAACATCATGTACGTTAGGAAAAATCTAAGTCTTTTCAGTAAAAGAGGTGATAGACACAATTATAGGACTAGAAATAGGGACCAATTGATTCAACCGGGTTTCAGACTGGCTAAAGTAGACTCATCCTTCATGGGGTACTGTTTGAAATGTTACAATAAAATACCTCCCCACATACTCCAATTGAACGAAACGAAATTTAAATCTTGTATAAAACGTACACTATGCTGCCAAGCATATTATAAGTTGGGGGATTACATCGACGACAAAAATGCTTGGCTCAGCGCTGGTCCAGCTCCACAAGGGCGCATAAACTAATTGATTAGCATTCAAAATATTGTTGCAGCTGCTGAAGATTGTAAAACTATCTTTAGATTGTATAAATTCAATCTCTTAGTATTATATAATTGCATAGCACATGTGTGAGCACTATGTCCCTACTTTACAGTTACCATTTACTGGGTACGTCTTTCATTGACTTGAGTTTGCCCTGGCGGTTGTGAGTATGTCATGCTCACTCAAATGTCTCGCTGGTGGTGGCGTGTGTGTTGGATCGTTAAGTTCCCTTCAAAATGGTTGAGCTAAATGGTGCTGATGCATGCGTCATGTTCGTGAACGGGCGCCGTCAGTGGGGACTGGTCATCTCTTAGCTGCCACGGCTTATTTGAATTTATTTTAATTTTTGAATTGTTTTTTATTTTATTTTTATTACTGACGCTTTTAACGTGCACGTCTTTTTACATTGTTCTCACATGTATAATTACAAAAATGGATGATGTAACCAATATTTTGTGAAAATATTCTGATTGAAAAGAGTGTCCGTGGAGTTTCTTGCCCGTTCTTCTCCATAGGAACCTACTACGCATTGGAATGGGCAACTAGCTTCATATTTCTGACTGACCGACCCCTTGACAATTCAAAAGTACCTGTAATTGGTTTATTTGAAATAAATGCTTTGAGTTTGAGTTTGAGTTTGATCAAGTTTTATTCAAAATTCAAACTATATTTCCGAAGTATTTTCACCAAAAATAAACGGGACATCGAAAATTTATCATTTATGTACCTTTCAAAGTTTTCCAAGGTAGACGCAGATATATGCACCTTTAACCAATATTAGTGTTGCATTTTATTTATTAGCTCTAAGAGTTTTTGAAATTGTAGTTACCTATCGATATAAAAGAAAGTGTTACCTTTCCCTGTAATAATTTTAACAACATAATAAATTAACGTATTACAAACAAGATGCAGGTAGCGAGCAACACGCCGCTGAATTATGGCGTGAAAGAATAAATTAACTGTGTACTACACGTATATTTCAAATAAAGGGTCCTGGAAACACACGCCACACGACGGTGCGACACGATTCTGGTAGAACAAATTCCATGAACTTTTCATAGAAATTGTTCTACTAGAGTCCCATCGCGCCTGTCTACGGGAGTAAAAGCTAGCGAACAATATCAAATCGGCTATACAACAAACCAAATATTTTGTGCATGGAACGTAACGATCCTTACGGCGTTCTTAATAGTGCGCTATTTTACCTGTCCTTGTATGCGGTTTCAGGACCAAGAAAATAAAATAAAGACGGGTTGGCGATTTCAGACTTATATTAACCCGTAAGTCCAGGATGTTTTCCTTCACCGATGTCCAAGATAACTCAAAAAATACATGTCACATTGGCATTTGGCCCTGTTTTTAACCCTCGTGTATGAGGCGGGGCCTTAACCACTGGGACATCACGACTATCAGATATGTGCACCCAAAGAATGCCTATTCTATTTACTGATTTCAGGGGCAAAAGTCAAGGATAATTTGGCTCGAAGTAGTATCAATATACTCACTCATTGTTAGGTATGATCCAGGTGTGTATTTCTGTGAGGTCGATGATCCCGTCCTTGTTGAGATCCAGGTCGTTGTCGAACTTGTCCTTCTCTGATATCAGCCAGCTTTTGTCCTGCTGGTTACCTGTTGGGATAAACGAGTTACCACGTTAATTTATTTTCATGTACGACGAATGATTGTCATCCTTATACTGGGGCCGCATCTGCGTCTATCGTGACGAAGCTTCGCACAGTGATACGATACACGCAGATGTGGCCAACCATTATCGGTTATCGTCGCCATAGTTCGGGCTGCGTAACACTTATCGCCAGGGTGGCGGTACGTATCAAGCGTGGCGCGTGGTCAGACTAGCGTTGGTCATTTCGACTGTTGTTTCAGGACTGCGTAGACGCTGTCAGAATAATGGAGAGCCATCTCATGATAATTCGTTGAAATTATGAAGCTGCTAATGTGACCATCGCATTAGCGTGATAGCTTGTTAGCGAGCAAAAAATACGAAGCTTCGGCAGGCATTGCTTTGTCACGATAGACGCAGGTCTGTGTGGCTCCAGCATAACGCACACACACTCACATATGTTTCATTTCTGCGTCTCTCATCTCAGATGGAAAACGTTGCGTTATATAAGGTTATTTTAAATTGGCTAGCTAAACTCCGCAGACGCGATGGGTATGCGATGTCTAAACATGATAAAACAAAAATCAATTAATTTGATGATTTTTGTGGGGTCATCGATCACAATATTATTGAAGACACTTCAAATATCAGCTTAAAAAAATGAGTTTATTTTTTTGTGTATGCTTACTTCACAGAAGGGATCGGTATCAATATCCTAACACGATAAAACATAAGCAATCTGTTTTTCTCAACTCATACTTCAATTAACAACAATAACAGCGGTCGTTGATCTCCCAAAAAAATATAATTTATTTTATATTTATCGTGTTTCCCATAGCGTCTGCGGAGTTTAGCTAACCAATTTGAAATAACCCTGTACATTACGTAAGAAAAGAATGAGCATACAAACTCAAACCACTTATTTCAATTAACGGGTACTTTTAAATTGTCAAGGAGTCGCTCAGTCAGTAACATGAACCTAATTGCCCATTCCAAAGCGTAGTAGGTTCTTATGAAGAACGGGCAAGAAACTCCAGGGACACTTTCAAATTTCTCAATTCCAATGAGTTCGTATTCAATCAATGTGAGTACAATATGCGGCCACCAGAAGTGTGTCAACTGCTAAACGAGATAGAACCGTATAATTGACCTAATCGTTATTAATTCGGTCGTCAGTGTTCTGTTACACACACTTGGATTGGAATAATTATAAACTATGATAGAAGCGACTGATATGTTGTGTCGCCGATTGAATAATCAAATCGCATTGTATTTAAAACTAGCTGACCCGACTGACATTCCTATCCTTTCAATAATTCATACAAAATCCCTATAGAAAATGCACTTTCAGATTTCCCGAATTTTCCATTCGTCAACTTTTTTTTTCTTTCTTTCCGTTAGAACCTGATTCGGAACTATCGGACTATTACGAACATTTTGAAACAAAAATTTGCCAAATCGGTCCAGCCGTTCTCAAGTGATGCGCCAATGAACAGCATTTCATTTTTACTATACAGTGTGCTTTAATGGCGACATAATATAACACACGTATACGATTCCGTTTTATGAATATATTTTATTTTCATTAAACGTTAGTTTTTATTGATTTATTTTCAATTTTCTAAAATAGCATCTTATACATGAAGAACTGTAGCGCAGTGGTCATTTGC
Organism: Agrochola lota; assembly: GCA_947364205.1. NCBI lineage: Eukaryota > Metazoa > Arthropoda > Insecta > Lepidoptera > Noctuidae > Agrochola > Agrochola lota. The sequence goes on along the minus strand of OX376225.1, from coordinate 2,113,524 downwards.
CGGGGTCACGGATCATAACATCGCATCAATGAAATTAAAACAAATAACGTGCAAAGAGTAGGCGAATTGATGGAAAGAGAGAGCACTATGTCGGCGAGTTGGTAGTCCTCTTAGTTCGTAATCCTCGAAGGGTTGGCAGACCACTAGGATTCTGATGTAAAATCAGTTTTTCTATTAACTTCTTTAATGTCATCGTAATAAAGTTCAAAATACAAGCGCGAAGTTTTGAGTTGTGACTATCGTTAGGACTCTTTCTGTAATAGTACGGATAGAGTTAGTCGACTGCCCATTATTTCTCTCGGTAACGCTCTGATGGTATTGTTCGACAAGCGGGATTCCTCACAATACTTTCTAATCTGTGTTCGCAATTTATTTGCCAAATATGTAAACAAACACGAGTTTTAAGAAAATCAACCGTAAAGCCTACGTATAAGGTTGAGTTTGCGCTACAACTTCATATTTTTTTTTTTAATTTTCAACAGACGTCCCGTCACGTCACGTCACGTCGTCGACATTCAGTCTAAAATCAATTTTATTTACACTCGCATAAAGTTGATGTTTGATTAAGTGGAAATCACATCAATTGGTAACAAGGTTTTAAATGGACCTTAGGAGCAACCGAGCCTATGAGGTAATGAAACAGTAACACCTATGTTTACACAGTACATGCACATGACTAGGTAGGCATGAACATACAGAGGTATGTTTTGCTTAATCGTATGATATGTTTAAAAACAAAGAAAACTTGTTATTTATTTACTAAATTTATGTACACACAACAATCAAAGAAAGCAAATGTAATGGAAATATTAAGAACATTACTGCTTATCTCAGTTATTAGTAATTTTATTCTGTTTGTTTTTAATTTTCTAATTATTTGGGCTTTCGATTTTAAGTACTTTGCATGCTGATGGATAAAATATGGTTATACCAAGACTGTGCTACACTATCGTTACAAGAATGTAGGTAACACAACTACATATTGTTTATCCATATTTTCAAATAAATTATTTGAATTTGAACTAATTTTTTGGAAAGTAATTTATGCCAGCAGACCTGCAACAGCACAAGTTGATGAAGTGGCGACTTTTTTACGACGAACGATAATTACACATCATAGTCAAAACGTTTATTGCGAATTAGTGTACATTGTTGGTGTTAAGACGATACATAGTATTAAAACAAAGTCGCTTTCCGAGTCTGAATGTGTCACCACTTAATTCTTGTAAACTATACAACGGACTTTGAGCGCATCACATTAGAAGTTCACATCTAATTCACTATGGAATACAATTAGGGAATGTTATCTTGGCAATATTGTGGACCAAACGCCCAACCTATGGGGCAAATTCACTATGGTTACAGATTGGGTCGCGGCATCATCATCATTCCAGCCGAAAGACGTCCACTGCTGGACATAGGCCTCCCCCAAGCACCGCCACCTCGACCGATTCTGTGCTTCCCGCATCCAGCGGTTTCCTGCGTCCTTCTCAAGGTCATCGGTCCATCTTGTGGGAGGCCTTCCAACGCTAAGTCTTCCGCTACGCGGTCGCCACTCCAGAACCTGTCGGCCCCATCTGCCATCACCTTAATAAAATACTTTGCAATTCCCGTCTGAAGTTAAACGCAAGGTACAAAATAAAGCATAATATCTTCTGATATATAAAATTCTATGTTTTTTTGTTCGTATTTTATGCGATGCCATACCGTTAATCCGATTGTGATACAACTTTGTCAGCTTATTGCTTGCACTTGCGCGAACGTTATACGCATAGTACAATAATTTCATGCGAGCGAAGTCGCGGGCAGGCAGAAGCTAGTTATTAATTAATACCAGATATATTATTATCATCGTTATAAATATTTACTGGTTGTAATACAATGGCATTTGAACCGCGAGATGGGCGTTTTATCAGTTGTCATTTCGAGGAAATGAGTTTTCTTTTGTGGACGCAACTTAATATACTGGAGCTTAAAGCTGAAATTCGTGAAATTAACATATAGTTTTATTTCGTTAGGGTAAATTGAGTCTTATTTCTTAGTAGCTAGAGTTGAATTTTATTTCGAAGGTGTGAGGTGAGCCTTAATTGATATATTATTGACATCTGTAAAGTCATGTCAATAACATATATATATTATATTTATATTTCTAGATTTCTACATTATTATTATTATTGATTGATCACATTACATAATGTTATATGACACGTAATATTTTTTTCAGTATAATTTATCCATACTAATATTATAAATCCGAAACAAACTCTGTTACCTTTCACGCCTAAATGGCTGAACGGTTTTCGATGAAATTTGGCATACAGGTAGACCATATAGGACCTGGATTAGGGCATAGGATACTTTTTATCTCGGTAGTACATTCCCTTGGGATAATTTACGACCTCCACGCGGGCGAAGCCGCGGGCTTAAGCTAATCTATATATATATTATAATATAAAAGAAAGTAGTGTTAGTTACACAATTTATAACTCAAGAACGGCTGAACCGATTTGGCTGAAAATTGGTGGGGAGGTGGCTAAGAACCAGGAGACAGACATATGATTTGACTTTTTAGTAGGGTAGGTAGGGTGGGTAGGTAGGTAGGGTAGGTACAGTAGGTAGTATAGGGTAGGAAGGTAGGTGCGCCGTAGATGAGTAATTAGTGCTACCCGAGCGAAGCCGGGACGGGCAGCTAGTAATTTATAAAAAATACTCTATACTGGAACAATCTGCAGATTGTACTTTGGTATGGCGTGTGGTTGAACGTAGTCATAATCAACTGCCCAACTATGTTGGAGTCGGTTTCCAGTCTATCCGGATGCAGCTAAATATCAGTATTTTACATAGAGCGACTATCGATATGCGGTACTCACCTCTTTCGCCAATATACTCGTTGAAGTCGATCCGTCCGTCCTTGTTAGTGTCCTTCTCTCGCAAAGTCTGGTTGATGAGGAACTGGTGCATGTCTCCATGCTCCTCAGGGTTGGTGAACACCTGGAGATAAAGTGTCGATCAGAGGGGAGACGATGTCAGGTGGTAAGGGGATTACAAAGAGAGTACATGTTTTAGAGCGCCTGTTTAAATTAGCTAGCGAAACTGCACAGACATGATGGTTATAGTTCGATTCAAACTTAATGGCAGGTCTGAAGTGCGCTACTCGCTGCGCAGTACCGCACCCCTCACCCCCCTGAATTCGTTACTGCGCAGCGACTCGTCTCATGTTGCGAGCCGCTAGCGACTCATCTCATGTTGCGAGCCGCTAGCGACTCGTCTCATGTTGCGAGCCGCTAGCGACTCGTCTCATGTTGCGAGCCGCTTGAATCCGAGTGTATCAGTATCTGTAACGTGTCTGTCCATTTTTCCGTGTCTACGTACATTAAGGCGCCTCCGTTCGGAAATCTGCCAACGTCTTAAACAGTTGTCTGTCAAATATTTCGCTATTTTGCTGTACTAAATTAAATTATGAAATATCGCTCTGAAGTGCAATAAAATATCGATTATATGAACACCGTAACACTGAATATTTAGTGTAAAAAAGGCATTTGGAAAGTTTCAGTAGTAGTGGTTTTATTTTCTTCTTTGATAAATTTTATCCCACCCTAACGGGATCTAAGATTTTTGTAACATCTTCTATACATTATGGAAAGCAATAAATGAATATAAAGATTAGCATGGATTCAAATATTTTGAGTAGCATGTGAACTGACCTGAAACTCCTCCAGTTCCAAGATACCGTCGCTGTTGGCATCGGCTACAGCCCACATCGCCTTCTCCTCTTGCAGTAGCTATAAGATAATTAATCAAAGTCTGTAGACATTCATAATAATAAAGAACAAAGATATAGTCCCAATTAATCTGCTGAAGACCCTGTTCTCATGACAATGACAAAAGATCTAACAGTGTCACTACAAATTTCACTAGTATATACGCTTAGCACCCCTTCAATTCAAACGAATTCATATAATTGCCTGCTACTTGTTCCTAGTTGTAGTACACAATTATATCAGTTCGTTTGTATGGAGCACTGGCCTTTAGTTACACGTTGTATGTGTGCCAATCACGGCACGGCAGCACTGCCATGCCTACTGCTGCGGCTGTAAGTGTCGCATCTTTACCTAGTATCATCAGCATTCTCTTATTCTTATGCCAATTTACCTAATAATTGTTATAAATTGTTTGCCCTTATAATAAGAACAGACGGCCTTTCGAACAAAACGCATCCATCATCTATCCTCTTAGGCCCACTAATATTATCCAGTGTATACATACCAAGCCCGAATCCCCAGCATCGTCAGGTCCCACATCTTCCTCCGAGTCTACTCCGAAGGCGTCGTGCAGGTACTCGAGCCACGTCACGGCGCCGTCACGATCCTCGTCGGCTTCCATCAGACGCTCCTGTGCCTCTTCGCGGGACAGGTTACTGGAGGAGAGGTAGACAGCTTATGACAGGATTTTAGCAGAGACTAAGCTGTTGATTTAATCATTAAGAGCAGTCCAGCCAACTGTCTATTATGGGGTATAGTGCGTTCACTGCAATCTTACACTGCTTAAGAGCTGCCTATACTAATCTAATAAGAAAGTCAAGCCAGTCAGTTCAGAAGCCCATTGGCGACATAAAAACTCTGACACCACGTTAAAAACTAGATGAGGTCTGAGTTTTCTATCTAACTAAATTCAGTTCTAACAGTAAATAAACTATATCCGTACTGGATAATATCCTAATTGCGTAATACACGATCAATCAGAATCTGAATAGTTTTGAGACAGATTGCTAATCAATTGATTGATAAGATCGAAAAAAAATCTGCTTAACAACGTAAATAACGCAATCAATGTTGTTGAACTGTCAAAATGAAACAGATTAGTCGTAATCGTTTACGAAAGTGTGTTGCGAAATTAGATAGCAGCTTAGTAAAACTAAATCACAATTACGAACTTGATAAGGATATTGTTGATTCTTAATCATCTGAACTAGATGAATTAAGCAATGTCTCAAAGATTTTAACCTTTCGTTTCGTGCCTGTTCACATCATATACGTAGATAGATCATAAAATGTCAAGAGTAAAAAATAATATACCTATAACCAACCGAGTCATCTACATTCTTTGAGTCACCTTCAAGTGAGTTAATAACACTTGAAGGTGACTCAAAGAATGTAGAGAAGAATAAAATATGAGGGCAAAAGCTGAATAAACAGAAAATGTTTTCAGCCAGTTTGATACAAGTACTTAGTTAATATTGTTCTTCACTGGGTAATTGGAAATTATCTATTCAAATTACGAATTAAAGTCGCTTTTTGTGTCTGTCTGTGTGACCGCTTTGTTCTTCTAAACTTTGCAACAGATTTTGGTGCAGTTTTCACCATTATTTAGAGAATTTATTCCGAAAGTTTTGTGTTTATAATACATGAATATTGAACTTACATTATAATAAACAAATCTATGTTTTGTCAGTAAAAACTGTGCTAAGCAGAAGTATGTTGCTTCGATCAACAAGTTGGTATTGTTGATCGAAGGTATGTTGCTAAAATATTTTATAAGTTATTTATTCATTTGTTTAACATAGGTACAATAATAATAAAGACGCTATGTCATGCCAGAGACCATACAAATGTTTGAAATTAGTACCTAATCAAGCTGTCTCAATATTCTTATAAAAACATTTGACAAAAAAAAAGTTTTAATTAAAGTATTTGAAATTTTCACTTTGTAGCGTTTTTTTTTGAAGTCGTTTGTTATTTTTTGGTAAAATGTTTTTATTTTTTGCTTTTTATTTGTGGTACCTACACCTTACAAATTCGAATTCTACCTGTTATGTAAATAACAGTGACAGGAACTTATCATCATATAATCCACATAAACTATGTGGAAAAATACGTATTATTGAAGCTAACTCAAAAACTATCCAAGCAAAGTTAATAAAATTTTAATGTGACCACCTCGAGAGCATACATTCTCGAACAAAAAAAGAATTTTCAAAATCGGTCCTAAATTGGCGGTGCAAAGGGTGGACATAACAAAAAAGCAAATGCAGCACTACGAATAAAGAACCTCGTCTTTTGTGGAAGTCAGTTTATACAATAAGTCTGGACAGAAAAAAAAAAAATTGTAAAAAATCACACATTTACTAATACAAATTAATGAATAATAAATAGCAATAGTAATCAAGAGAAAAAAAATTAATAAACATATGTATATCATAGAAAAAACTGAGTGCCCAATTGTTCATCATTAGGTGTTGTATCAATGTCAATTGCGAACAAGTTCATTTATTTTATAGTATTTTTTATCACCACAGATAAAATTGTCAATATCTTTGAAGATTGTCTGCATGCCAAAATTGTTTAGTAGGTCTGTTTATTTAGCAAATATTGTATAATCTTTTGCCAGCTGTTTGTTCATGTCCAAGAGATACACATTTTGATGAAACATTATATCAAGATACAGTAAATCATTGAAGTGTTCTATTCTCCAATTATACATATTCTGTGATTAATATACCTATATATCGGCATGCAGACTATTATGTTTATATGATTTACTTTCTCTAAGGTTGTTCTGATGTGGAGTGTCATTTGTAGGTCATACATATGTAGTTATAAAGTCTTCCTCTCCTCTTAGAATTCTCTCCTATTAAAAATCTCTTTATATAAAAACATTGGTTAGTCTAATGTTAATCTGCCATAACCAATAATATGATATTATGGTTAGAATTGTAAGTAAAAACATTAACTACGTCAAGATTGTTTTTAAATATAACTATGTGATTTTAGCACAGAGCAAGTACAATGTAACAATATTTTGAATCCTTTTCTTCTTCTGAAGGTAATACTCCTAATACCCAATATTTCATTGAATGATTTCAGCTATGACATTATTATAATTATGTCATATCTCATTATATATATATATATATATAATGATAACCTATGCACTGGGAGATCTTTATAAGTTGCCCATAAAGATAATATAACACTAGTGACTATAAAATTGAAGATTTCTTAGTACCACCTTTTAATTTATCATAAGGCATGAAAATAGACCCAAGATAATTTTCTTCATTAGATGGTCCCTTACATCGACAACCATTTTAATTAAATGAAGCTCTCATAAGAGCAGTTATTTGTTTTTCATTAATTTTATGGAATTACATGTTTTTCAAGATTACATACCCGCTAAGCTTATACTAGCTGCAGCGGAACATATCAATGTAACATTGAAAATATCACTATTCACAAAAGGCATCTGCAAATATATTATTTTGTTATATTTATTGTTTCTACTGCACGATTACTAAGAACAGTCCCACAAACCACAACTAATGAAAAATTAATTCATAACAACTCACATGAATGATTTCAAAATCCAATTTTTGAGCTCAATTCTGTCTATTTCCTGGTCACCGTTCAAATCCATCTGGGGCAGTAGCAACGCCAGGCGCCGCTTGGCCTCCTCCGCACTCAGCTTGTCATACTCCTCGGCCTCCCGCACGCTCCCTGGAGAGAAGTAATAAGTAAAGCCCAAAGCTATAGGCACCAAAATAAACAACGCTTTCACAAGCGACATCTCGGCGCGCGCCGACCACTATCGCAGTTCTTATCAACTGAGCGAGCTGTTGCAAAACCTTGCGAGCCAGCCGCCGGGCGACGTCACAACATAGATGCAGCAAAAAGAAAAACTCTAAGTTATACCTAAAATGGCCTCGTGGTCGAACTCGGAGTTGTGTCCGGAGTCGCCGTAGTGTTCGTAATCCCTCGCGCGGAAGCTCCCGTCGGTCTCCCGCTCCAGGGTGTCCACGCTGTGCCCGTACACCGCCGCCGAGGCACAGTACAACAACATGTTGTAAGTCAAAAGAACATTCAAGAAACACTTCAATGCCATTTTATTGCACTCCGCTACAAATTTTATTATAATATAACCTTGCTTTACGACTTTATTATTCAAATTTCATAAATTGTTTATTTTTCATAAATAACATTGACGGGGAAAAAAGAGATCATGCAATTTTGATTGATGACACTTGATCACTTGGTGTTGCCATTTGAATTAGACGTTTAATTTACATTGACAATTGAAACGTAAGGCTTTTATCTAAAAAAAAGAACATTTTTTTTTTATGGCATGTATGCATGTATACATACGGTAAAATAGTTTAAATGTGTAGCATGAAATATGCATATAATCAAAAATTAATGTAAAAATGCATATTATGAAAAATAATAAACAAGCTCCTCTATCACGAATATATTACCATACATAGTCCTATTAGCCCTTGTTAACTCAGAATGCGTAGATACACAGGCCGGGGATTATTGCTGGCAGACATTAAACTTTCAATGGGGTCGAGGCCTTGGGAAATAACGGATGAGCTGACGTACAATGTATTCTAGAGTGTGTTATGTTAGTACTACCCACTGATTGGGCAGATCTCACGTTTGTTGATTATAATCCCGCATACTAATGATCAATCACGATTCCAGTAGGCGATAGAATCTCGTTCTTGTAACACAAAGAACAGAACACATTTGGTATTAAACAGATGGTCATAGCAGTATAACAGCATCGATGAGGTATTTAGTGTAATTTAAATTAATTTTAAAGGTAAGAACGATGTAAGATAAGGTCTAGAGAAATACTTTAACAAAAACCCGTTTTGAACATGTTTACAACAGTTTATTTCAACAAATTGCTAGCAGCCATCACGATCAACGTAATCCTGCGTCCTGCGACGTGGTTGGGGTAGGCCACCAGGAACTTGGACAGGTGTTTGCGAACCTCGCCAACCACCAGCGGGAGATGCCCGCGAGTTTCCTGATTCGCGACGTCCAGGTTTATTATAGCTTCCTCTAAGTATCTGCAAGTAAAAAATACGATGGACTAATAAGCTTACGCGAGTGGTTTTTTTTTTTCCTATGTAGAGATATGATTTTGAAATGAAGACCAGCAAATGCTAAAATTCAATTTAACACCTAAAATTTTACTAGAAGGAGTACAAATCTAGTTAAATATTATATTAGCTGTAGTAAATAATGGGTACGCTCGCGTGGTCTCAAATATTACAATGAAGGGAACATTTCTATATAGGTACTTAAAAAACATCTATCTATCTATATATATAAAAATCAGTTGCTGTTCGTTTGTCTCGCTAAAACTCGAGAACGGCTGGGCCGATTTAGCAGATTTTGGTTTTGAAATGTTTTTCATAGTCCAGCGAAGGTTTAAACGATGAGAAAATTAGGGTAGGTAGGGTAGGTAGGGTAGGTAGGGTAGGTAGGGTAGGTAGGGTAGGTAGGGTAGGTAGGGTAGGTAGGGTAGGTAGGGTAGGTAGGGTAGGTAGGGTAGGTAGGGTAGGTAGGGTAGGTAGGGTAGGTAGGGTAGGTAGGGTAGGTAGGGTAGGTAGGGTAGGTAGGGTAGGTAGGGTAGGTAGGGTAGGTAGGGTAGGTAGGGTAGGTAGGGTAGGTAGGGTAGGTAGGGTAGGTAGGGTAGGTAGGGTAGGTAGGGTAGGTAGGGTAGGTAGGGTAGGTAGGGTAGGTAGGGTAGGTAGGGTAGGTAGGGTAGGTAGGGTAGGTAGGGTAGGTAGGGTAGGTAGGGTAGGTAGGGTAGGTAGGGTAGGTAGGGTAGGTAGGGTAGGTAGGGTAGGTAGGGTTTAGTGCTACCCGTATGAAGTCGGGCCGGGTAAAGCTAGTATTAAATAAAAACACGAAAGTTGAATGAGAAGTTCTCAAGTTAATGATGACTAACGGACAGACAGTCACTAGCTCCCTTATTTATAAATGTTGCAATGATTAGCGTCTGCGGAACCATGTTTTTTTTTACGTTTAACTTTAACACTTTCGACTCCACCCAATTTTTATAGACCTCATGCTGCCATACATATTGCAAGTTGACCCTCCAGGAGCGTCACCGGCGTTACATTTGCGCTAAAGTTAACCCTTGAAGAGTGTCACCGGTACCTATTAGGTTTGTAATCGTGATATAAAACACTGTAAACGAAGTAAAATAGTGTTTTCAGGGGTCTTGTCGCTATGCCTAGTATCTCTGGGGGTATTTTCATGTATTAGTGGGGTAAGGACATGACATAAAAAAGATAAGAAAAACTGTAATAGTAGTTCATGAAATAAGCAACTGTGACAGAATAAGGACAAACGACACAGACAAACGAAATTAAGGTGTTCTTTTTTACCATTTTGATAAGAAATCCTGAAAAAGCTCGATTGTTAACTTATTACTTACTTACTCGTGTTTAAAATTTTCAAAATAAATATTTTTTGTGAATATTTGTAACCGTGAAGATGGTTTTCTACACCACTACGGACCTTTCTGACCCCATATAATAAAAAAAATGCTTGTTTTTCAAACTAACACGTCTAAGAATAAATCTTGTTAAAATATACAACTGCCTTACATTTAAAATAAAATGAGCCCTCCGCGAGGGCTCCCGGTATCCCATATGTGTCTTGAGTGAACCTTCCAGGAGGGCTTCGGCACTGAACGTGGCAACGTTTATAAACGAGGGAGTAGTGACTTTTTTGATATAGCGAAACAAAACACTGTTTAACCTGCACTTGAGCTGCGTTTCATGCAGGATATCCGTAGCGAGCTGCTGTACCAGCGACAGGAGTACATGCTGCTGCAAGCTACAGGGCGCTGCAAACACCTGGTCAGGGTCCACGTTGCGACAAGCAACCATCACAAGGGAAAGGTCACCAGCAGTCAGCGCGCGCTCGAACGAACCGTTCACGTCGCCTTCCGCAATCTGCTTGTTGATCAGCGCTATTTGCATCTAGGAAAGAAGACCTTAATATAACATCACGCTTGTATGCGTATGCAGGGATGCCACATTTGGAATAGATTTCTGAGTTTGCCAGTTTTATGATTACCAATGTAGCGACCGACGACGCGGCGACGACGGCGAAGCTCATAACGGTTACCAAGAGCGATTTTTTTTAAAGAACATCGTCTCAACAAAAATTTAATGGCTGTGGAAGAAATAAATAGCAATTTGCCAAACTCTGATATACTTAGAACCAAATTCAGTCAAAATGTTCTTGGTTTTTGGAGCACTGGACAATTTTTTTAATTTTCTGTTTAAGGTCAAAAAATTAAAGTACTTAACGTTACGCAACATCACACCAGTATTCCCGAAGGGCTAGGCACAGGAGGTGTACCATCAAAGAAGTTCATATCTAACCAGTGTGAAAACAAAATCCCGTGAACACGATGACCACATCTGCTACCAGCCCGGTTCTATAGCCGCCGAGCGCTGCAAGCAAGAATAGTCCTTATAATAATAATAATAATGAACTTCTTCGATGTACCTATACTACACCCACATTTCACCAGTCCCATGTGGTCCCATTTGAGCCTAATGGCAACAACCGGGCACAAATCCAGACTCGCTGCTTCTGACAAATTGCAGATGGAAAAACCCAATAACACTTTTCCCGACCCGAGAATCGAACCCAGGATTCCCAGCAGAACCACTTGCGACCACTTGATCATCGAGACAGAATAATTTAATAAAATGACGTTTTTTTAAAAAAATATGACAGTTTTTTTACACGTATTTTTTTTATCAGAGTTCTAAAGCTAGATGGCGCTGCCCACTTGCCCAGTTTGATAAAATACTCACCAGCTGATCGATGACAGACACCTCAGGACCCGCCGGTTGCGGTGGAGTGTCCGGTCCGTAGTCAAGCGGAGGCGTGGGGGTCTCCGCTTCAATCCGGGGCTTCGGATGGGACCCGACCGACAACAAGTCTGCCACTTTGTTGCGCCATTCGTTTAGTTCTTTGTGGAGCAACCTGTTTCAATTACACATACATATTAACACGCCTGTAATGACGCCGAAACGATCGGGCAAAAGAGTAGACACTATCCATTGCCCGCAGTAGAGTCAGAGAAAAGATTGTTAAGTAAATTGACTAAACCAACTTAAATTGTTTTGTCCGTTTATTCAAATAACAACTGTCACTCTTTGATAGTTGTATGAAATGGCAAAAAACACGGCAAATTGATGCAGGTAGGGTGTCATATTTTGCTTAACAATTATACTCCTGACTGCTTAAAACATCATGCAGTGTTTGCCTGTCGTGTGAAAGCGTCAACTTATATCGAAGACTTTTCCAACCCAAGGATTGAGCCCAGAACTTGACGCAGCAGTCGCGTATAAAATATGCCTCTAAAGCGTGTATGAAGTTAGAAACGGTTGAAATTGGGACTTTATATGCACACAATATTCTGTTGCTTTATTTAGTTATTGTACGTAATATACCTACTATACTTAAGTTGATGTCTACATATAAATAAGAATTTTCCGTTAATCTTTAAACAGTAAACAAATACATGTTATTAATAATCTCGTTTTGATCTTAAACTAAGAATGAGTGTTTTGGTTTTGTTTGTTTAAGAGAATTGAGGAATGAGTCCTCAATTCTCAGTCATATAAACTCAAGTATACTCGACCGAGCTCTGCTCAGTTGAAATAGATAAACATATCGTGCAGGTATACCAACGTTGTATCACATTCCCGAGGCTGTGAAAATAGAGAAAACAAATTTTACCAGATATAAGACCTAGCTAGATCGATTTTCCACCGCCTTGAACCCCTATATTGCAGCTTTCATCGAAATCGTTAGAGCTGTTTTCGAGAATGTGATTACAAATATATATATATATATATATATATATATATATATATATATATATATATAGAGGGTGCAATTGAATTTATGGGCATTCTCTTAAGGGGTCATTGTACTCATCATTATGAACAACTTTCACTATGGGACCACACCTGAAATCGCGAAAAAAAATCAGCAGTTCCCTACAGCAGATTTTTTTCAATTTACCCAGTATATACAAATATTGCTCATTTAATAGTATAGGATAGTTAAGTAGATTCGATGAGATCTTCAATGTTACAGGAAACACTAGCACCCTAATTTCGTAATACACGATCAATCACAATCTGAATCATTTTGAAAGAGATTGCTAATCCATTGCTTCGTAGGGTCGAAAAATCATCTGCTCAACAGCGTAAATAACGCAATGAATGTTGTTGAACTGTCAAAATGAAACAAATTGTGATTGATCGTGTGTTACGCAATTAGTGGGCTGTACACTGCACTGGCTGACTCTGAGCTGAAATGATGATGCTATAAAAATCAACTAAAAATATATAAACAAGACATCACAGACAAACAAATTAAAAATCCGGAGTTACACGTAATCTGTTCTATTTATGATAATCCGTGTGACTCTAAGTTATTTATTTGTCTGTCTGTGACTCCGTGATGTCGTAGTTATAACTTATTAGGTGACTTTTATAGAATCAGCATATAGAATTATATCCGATAAGTTAGCCATCATGAAAGGAAGGTCATTTATATAAACTAGAAATAAGAAAGGACCAAGAATTGAATCTTGAGGCACGCCCATTTTAAATAGAGACCCCGAGGACGTCGCCCTATTAACGTTTACTTTTTACTGCCTGATTGATAGATAGGAAAGAACAAAATAGCAGCTTGTCCACGAATTCCGTAGGAGTGTAATTTACAAATCAGTATATTGTGGTCAACGCAGTACGCAGTACATACATAGCCTGTAAAAATAATTCTTTTGGCTTTGCCGCAGTCGGGTAAAAATGAGATTTTATTCTTACGTACTCTTCAACTGTGCACTGGAGAGTGTTGACCAGGTTCTTGCCAGGGTCAGCCGAGGCCTCCAGCAGACACTGGTGGCGCTCCAACGCACGGCGCAGGGCTCCGGACGTCTTGTATACAGACTTGAATAGGGATGACGACTTGTCTTCCACTGTCGTTGGAAAGAAAATAATTAGAAGGACTAAAGCCGAGAAAAAGCAGAGAAAAGGCTTTATCTCGTAAGAAACAGACGCGAGAACAGGGTTTCAAAATTCTCAGTGGTCTGGCTGCTCCACAGCGGCCCAGGGCTAAGCTAGTGTAGATACTTCAAGCGTTCACAGTTTACCTCTGACAGCAGCACTAGCAACCCAACACCAACCTTATTGTAAATACAATTTAATTAAGATCACTGGCACAATAAGATCATTCGCTACTGGTGAGGATGAGATTCTGGGTTCTATGCCCGTTCGGGAATAAAATTCAAGTCGATCCAAAACGGCTCAGAAGTTTAGATACGTCCGTTTCCGACTGCTACGGGGTCAACAAACTGTGACGTTACAAGTATGTAAATCTAATATAACTCTAAAGTATTACAACTCTAAGGTATTAAAACTCTAAAGTATTATAACCCTAAAGTATTATAACTCTAAAGTATTTTAACTCTAAAGTATTATAACTCTAAAGTATTATAACTCTAAAGTATTTTAACTCTAAAGTATTATAACTCTAAAGTATTTTAACTCTAAAGTATTATAACTCTAAAGTAGTTTAACTCTAAAGTATTATAACTCTAAAGTATTATAACTCTAAAGTATTTTAACTCTAAAGTATTATAACTCTAAGGTATTATAACTCTAAAGTATTTTAACTCTAAAGTATTATAACTCTAAAGTATTATAACTCTAAAGTATTTTAACTCTAAAGTATTATAACTCTAAAGTATTATAACTCTAAAGTATTTTAACTCTAAAGTATTATAACTCTAAGGTATTATAACTCTAAAGTATTTTAACTCTAAAGTATTATAACTCTAAAGTATTATAACTCTAAAGTATTTTAACTCTAAAGTATTATAACTCTAAAGTATTATAACCAGTGATCGGAGTAGGTAGATTGAACTGGGGTCATTGATCCGAAACGTATATATTACTATGGACATTCCTCCGGAATTGGTGGATTATTAAAAAAAAACCGGAACTTATGTAGGAATTGTATTCTGCCAGAGTGGAAGGAGTCATTTGATGATTTGCCATCCTCAAAAAAAAGGTAGGAATTGTAATAAAATGAGCAATTTTATTCTTTATTATTCTTCCTATTATTTTTTTTGTCACGATTTGACAAAACCCAACGACCAATCAGAACCAAGGATCATGGGTGGTACAATAACCGGTTATCAGAACAATGCGTACGCCCGCCGACGACATGCCAGGTAGTTCACTCGTTTACTTCGGTTCGTAGAGTGCGCATCTTTGTTTGTTACTGTGTTGTGAAAACGTTACTTGACCCTGGCTTGTGTTCATACTGACTTCTGGAATCTGCTCTAAACCACGATTTGGCTCGAATATACGGACTCAGATTTTTCACTATTGAATTGGATCTACATATTTAAACCAAGCTTTGGTAAGTAATATTTTACTAGTTACAAGGAGTATAAAGCATGTTTGGATGTACTATAAGAATATTTTTAGTATTGTGTTTGTTTGCTCAACCCGCTGAACATACCATGAGTCTTAATATTGTTAAATCTTTAATAGAGTATGAACCAGTGAGCTTAGTGCGAAACAAAATTATGATATTCTAGTAATGTAGTCGCAATTCAGCTAACTCCACTATTAACCGACATTTTACTGGAATCCGTATATAATTTGAGTGCCTTATTCAGGTTTCTTTTGTTTTTTGGGTACTAAAAAACAACATCATCCGACTTTTTGTAGCGGCGGCCATCTTGAATATTAATTTTGTATAGTGCACCATATTCTACTTAACAAGCCCTTTCATTTGATACCCATATTGACGGGATTGAAAAAAAACTAAGTTGTCCGCCATCTTGTAGCGGCAGCCATTTTGGATTGACAATAATTTTGAATATACATAGTTGTATTGTCACCAGAATCAAAGGCGAATACCAAATTTTAGATCAATCGGTTGACAGGAAGAGGGTGAAATTTCAATCACTAAATTTGATCCACGAAATATAAAACAAACGGAGTAAGCTAAATAAAACCGTTTAAAAACAACAACTACTAAATAAAATGTAATTTTTTCATGTCTTTGTTTTAGGTGATATACGAGGTTCCATCTCTTCAACAGAGTTCAGATATGGCAAACGTCAAGGCTGAAACTGTAGAAAAATGGATATCCGGTCATCCCGAACTACTTTACGATCACGCTAGTGGTACAATATACTGTTCAAAATGTTGAAAACCATAAATAAAGGAAACGTTAAAAGACATATCGAAGGAGCAGTACACCAGGGAAAGTATAAGCGGCCCGAAGAGGAATTTTATTTCGATCTTATAAAATTTCTCATTTTGTGCAATATTCCGTGGTCTCAGATGAAAAATACTACTTTTCAAGATTTCTTTAAAAAATATATGTGTAGCACCTGTTGTTGTACGTGTACTAATAATCGTACTCTGCCAGATGAATCACAGTTACGGAAAGTTTACTTGGACAAGTTTTTTAAGAATAAAATCAATTCGATTCGGCAGAATTATAAAAATGAGAAACTATGGATATCATTAGATGAAACGACAGACTTTTTAGGTCGCTATATAGTCCATTATTTAATAAAACCATTACATCCTAGCAATTTGACTAGACCTTATTTGGTAGCATGTAAAATGCTAACTGTAGTTAATGGACAAACAATCACGCAATTTGTGTTGGAATGTTTGGAAAACTTTTGGGAAGATTCTTTTGAATCGAATGTAGGTAACATTCTTGTCCTCTGCACTGATAGCATTGCATATATGCTGTCTGCAGGACGAAATTTAAAACAATACTTACCTGAAATGAAACACGTAACATGTTTGGCGCACTCTCTTCATCGCGTATCTGAGCAAATTAGGTTAGAATATCACGATGTTAACATTTTAATAGCAAATGTTAAAAAGGTATTTTTGAAAGCCCCAAGTAGAGTCAAAATTTTAAAAGAAAAATATCCAGATTTGCCGCTACCTCCCCAACCAGTTGTTACAAGATGGGGCACTTGGTTAGAGGCAGCATTTTATTACGCTCAAAACTTTGAAAAAATAAAAGAAGTACTATCTTGTTTAAGCAGCTCTGATGCGGTATCTATTCGAGAGGCAAAAAATATTATAGAAAAAGAAAATTTAAAAGAAGATTTAAATTACATTAAAGACAATTATTTTATAATTCATTTGTCTTTAAAAGAATTGCAAAAGCATAATTTATCGTTGACAGATTCACTTTTAGCATTTGACAACGTCAGAGATGCTATAGAGTTGCGACAAAAAATTGAAGAACTAAAGTTAGAATTATTGGCAGCTCACGGGGAGATAGATAAATTGTCAACCGATAACAACGAACTAAAACAAACTATTAAAATCATCAATTCTAAAAATCAATTAATGAAGGAGGCAACCAAAAAATTATCTAGTGAAATTGGGACTCCAAATAAAAATAAAATTGTCAAGCAGCTTACTCCCCACAGAAAACAACAACACCATAGTAAAAGTACAACCAATAGTCCAGTTTCAAAACACAATAAGTCAACCCCACTTAAGAAATGTCCGGAAAACACATGCCCGATAACACCCAATGCCATGCAAAATAAAGCAAGCAGTGATAGGACAATTCCAGAACAAATCCACCAACATAAAAAAGAGAGTAATACTGCCCGAGTGACATCACCATGCACAACCTACAGCAAACAGACTACTACTACTATAGCTAAACCAAAGATATGTTTATTGAGTAGTGACACATCAAATAAATTGTACACCGTTGCAGAAGAAACTAACCTACGAAACTACGACATTTGCCACTATCAGAAACCTAAATGTGGACTGAAGCAAGTATTAGAGACAATCGATGTAAAAGTTCAAAAATTTACAAGTAAAGATTATTGTATTATTTACATTGGCGAAGAAGACTTCCGAAAAACTCAAAACTATTTAGAACTTACTATGTTTATTCGAGAAAAGTTAATAACACTAACTCATACTAATATTATTATTTGTTTACCGACATATAAATTTAAATTTCAATATAATAATACTTATTATGTAAAACAACAAAATTATGGCAATACTCTGTACAATAGTAGAATAGAAGTTTTTAATAATCTTCTATATATGGATACACAGGCATATAGCTACGCGTATCTATTGGATTCCAACCTAAATCTTTCTTATAACTATGACATGTATAATCAGCGCTCAGGCACACTGAATAGCTATGGTACGAAAGCTGTAGTATCAGATTTACAAGATCTTATTAAGACAATATACAGCCAAAACGATGTTTATTTTGAGGCAGAGTGTTCCCAGTCGGGAAAAATTGAAATACCTTCAGACACACAATCACCAAACTCGCAATCCATACTAAATCAAGATAGTATTAACACACATTTTTTTCGTGTATAATCATATATTTATAATGCACCAAAATGTCAATGGCCTAATAAGTAAGTCGGATCTATTAAGTACACATCTGAATGATCTGGCAGATGTAGGTAAATCAATAGATATCTTATGCATAACCGAACATAACATGAAAAAAGATGACCAGGAACACCTACATATTTCTAACTACTCACTAGCAGCATGCTACGCTAGGCAAGATAGAAATGGTGGCTCATGCATTCTGGTAAAAAACACACATCAATTTGAAACCGTTAATGTAAATAAATGGGCCATAACTAATCAGATTGAATGCTGTGCGATAAACCTTACTTCCCATTCCATCATCATTATTTGTATCTATAGACCGCCAAATCAGAGTAAAGAGAAAGTATCAGTGTTTTTTAATAATTTAGATATGATGTTAAACGAAATATGTTTAAAACGTAATAGTAGGATTATACTATGTGGAGATTTTAATATAGATATTTGTAAAAATAGTAAAATGTCAATTACTTTTCAAAATATACTGCGTAGCTATAACCTGATTCTGGGGACGCGATCTCCAACACGTCTGTGTAGCGGGACCTGCATTGACAACATCATTCACAATATTAGAGGAAGTAGCTGCGAGGTCACAGAATTGGCAATATCAGACCATACAGCACAACTGCTAAAATGTCGTGTCAAAAAAACATGCACTTTCTCTCATTGGTTTATCTACAAACGTGACTATAGTAATGAAAATATTAGAAAGTTTACGGAATACCTGCAAAATGTATCATTTCATGATGCCTATAAATGCTCTGATCCAAATAAAGCATTTAATGAGTTCCACGACCTATTTAAATTATTCTATGACCTATGTTTCCCAATTAACAAAATAAAAATTTCGGTAATTAAAAAACCAAAGTGGATCACAACAGGATTGAATAAATGTTCGAAACGAAAAAGAGACATGCTATGGGAATATAGAAAGTCACCAAGTCTAGACAATAAAAATAAACTTAAAACGTATACTAAAAGATTAAAACACATAATCAAACAGACACAAAAAGCACAAAACAATAATTTTATAAATACTGCTGAAAACAAAAGCAAAGCTACATGGAGCATAATTAATAAGCAGAAATCAAACTACCCTAAACAAGGTATTGATAGCATAAAATTTGACGGCAAAATTATAAATAACCCTGAACAAATAGCAGAATCATTGAATAATTATTTTATAAATCAAATTGAATCTCAAAGTGACATTAATCTTAACAATAAACCAACAATAAACTCTCAACCTAATTCTATATTTATGACACCTACAGTACCCTTTGACATATTTGAAATTATTAATTCGTTAAAAAATACTAAAAGCACTGGATATGACGACATAACCACCGAGGTTATAAAAACCACATCTCATATCGTTGCACCAATACTCAGCCACATTATCAATGCTAGCATTGAAACAGGCATATTCCCAGAAAAATTGAAAATCTCTGTAATTAAACCATTACATAAAAAAGGCAATAAGCAAGATCCTAGCAACTATAGACCAATTGCGCTCATTCCGGTATTCTCTAAAATTTTTGAAAAAGTAATACAAAACAGCATATATTCATTTCTAGAAACTAACAAAATCTTGGTTAGTGAACAATATGGTTTCAGGAAAAATAAAAACATTGAATCTGCTATGTACAAACTGGTTGAACATGTTCTAACTAACGTTGACAATAGAACTCCTGTAGTTGCATTATTTATGGACATGTCAAAGGCATTTGACTATGTTAACCATAAAATACTGATAAACAAGCTGGATAAATATGGAATTAGAGGCAATATCCTTGAACTTATCAAATCATATCTGACTAATCGAGAACAAATTACATACATAAATAAAATCTGCCCCTATACAAGAACTGATAAGACTTATGTCTCTACACATAGAAAATGCATATTTGGTGTGCCGCAGGGCAGTGTTCTTGCTCCATTACTATTCATTATATATATTAATGACATGCCTAAAACTATTAATAATCCAATGATTTTATTCGCTGACGACAGCACAATACTAATCAAAAGTAAGGATGATGTGACATTTGAAAAAGAAATAAACGACAACTTAAATAATATAATTACTTGGCTAACTAAAAACAACTTAAAAATAAATCTTGAAAAAACAAATTACATTTCATTTGAACAACAAACAAATAATAAAAAACCGGATATTCATTACGGTCACAAAACTATCAGTGAAGCAGAACATACAAAATTCTTAGGTATTTGGATAAATAAAAATATGAGCTGGAAAACACACGTTGAAAATACATGCAAAAAACTTAGCCAGTATTCATATGCTCTCCATAACCTAAGAAAAGTGTCAAATCGTGCAACATTATTAACGGCGTATCACGGGTATGTTGCATCTACTTTACGTTACGGTCTTATATTTTGGGGGAACTCGCCAGACAGAGAAAGGGCGTTCAAAGCCCAGAAACAATGCATAAGGGCAATGTGTGGAATACAACGCACAGAAACTTGTAAGCCACATTTTCAACAGTTCCAGCTATTGACATTCCCGTGTCTTTATATATATGAAGTGGCGATCTTTGTCAAAGCTAATCTACAGCTTTATACACATCCAAGAAGCACACGACACAAAAATAAAATATGCGTAAGACGTCATAAAAAAGCAGTATTTAATAAAAACATTTTGGCACCCAAAATATACAATAAATTGCCAAAAACTATCACAGACCTACACAAAATGGACCAATTCAAATTAGGTTTGCGCGAATTCCTAGTTGCAAAATGTTACTATACAATTAATGATTATTTAAATGAAAGATGACTGATTTTATCTGTAATGGCACCACAAGTATAATATTGAAGTTTTGATTTGACATTTTATTTTGACATTTCTTTATTTAATGTATCTTATTATTTAATGTATCTTAATTTAAAATTTATTCTGTTTAATTAATGTTGCGATTAGTACCTAAGATATTAATTTGCACACCTTATTAGGTTATAATCAGTGATCGGAGTAGGTAGATTGATTTTTAGTACTTGTATCATAAATGCACACAGAAAGAATAACATGGATAAGCCATTTTTCCGGAAAGTAATTCCGGTATTTCCGGATTCAATTAAATATTGTTAATGTTGGTAGTGATATTATTACTACTCAATTCAAAATTTAAAGGAAGGTATCAAAACTAAATTAATTCATTATTTATCTGTTGAATAATAAAAACAATCGAATTCCGATCGAAGCTTTAATATTTATTTTTTATTTTTAGCCTAGGATAGCTAGATAGCTAGATCTTTTATAGATAGATATAAATTGTTGCACTTAAATTTAAATATTTTCATAGTGGTCATGGTAATTTACATTAAGGGTAGAATAAATGACGGGGCCCCATAGAGGGCCAATGCCTGCTGGGGTCGTGAGACTGTTTTAAGAATGCACCACGACTCTGAAACGTAAAGGGCATACGAAGGAACAGGTTGATTTTAGTCAGTGAAGTCTGACAGTCCCTCCCGTTTCACTCTGGGCGAGAGGACTCATTTCATGATTTTAGCACCAAAAAAAAGGGGTAAAGTATTTTAACTCTAAAGTATTATAACTCTAAAGTATTTTAACTCTAAAGTATTTTAACTCTAAAGTATTTTAACTCTAAAGTATTATAACTCTAAACTTCAACTCTAACGAAAAACTTTAAAATATTATTCAACAAAAATACAACTGTATCAAAATTATTTAAGATTTTAATTCTAATAGTGCAGGGGTTCCCAACCTTTTAACATACGCGCCCCTTAGGAGTTTCTTTTAAAATCACTACGCCCCGGAGTTACTTTGTCGACATAATCAGAAAAGCATAACAATGTAAAGCGAGCGAAAGTGTGGTCTAAAATTTTGGCAGCTCTTTGGATAGGTTAGATATTCTTTCGATCATTCAAACAGAAATAGAAGTCACTTTGTCAACGTATGCAGAAAAGTTGAAGAATCTAGAGAATATAGAATACAAGAGCGAACGATGCGAGCTCGAAAATTGTAGCAAGCCGCCTCAGATGGGTTCCATTTTTTTAGTCCATTCATATAGAAATAGAAAAACTTATTTTAACCTAAGTAAGTATTATGAAACGTTTGGGTTTTGAAAACTAGTCTTAATATTTTATAATACCAAGAAAATAAAATGTATTAAATTATAAGTAATTAATCAATAATAATTTATTATTGCAGCCGCCGCGCTCCCCCATTGGTCACCCTACGCCCCTCGGGCGGTGCGCGCCCCACCGGTTAGGAATTCCTGTTATAGTGGCTTATGATTGGCTTATAGATGACCTGTGACAGCTACTTTCATATAGAAGGGTCTACTATGCAAAGACGTCAGACCAGGGGAGATGGGGTTACAAATTTGACCACCTGTGACAAGGACGGGGAGGGGCTCCAAAACTCATGAAGTACTTGCGACGTAGTTTATGGATGGCTCCTAGAGGCAGTCCAGCGTAACATCATGCCTGTATTCACCGAAGGACTTGGCATAGGTGTATAATACACTAGCAGTGCCCCGCAGTTTCACCCGCATAAGTCTCAATCCCGTGAGAATATTGGGATTCAAAGTATCCTATGTCCTAACCCAGATCATGGTCTACCTTTGTGCCAAATTTCATCCAAATCCATTCAGCATTCAGTCGTTTTAGCGTGAAAGTGTAACAAACAAACATACAAAAAAGTTAGTTAGGTAGGTAGTTTAGAAGTATTTCGCCAGTTACGTCCAACAGCCATTAAACTTAAAAGTTACTCACGTTCATAAAAAGCCTTCTCGATGATCTTGTGTATGTGTGCGATGAGGCGCCGGTGTGAGCGCTGCAGGACCGGCAGGTATAGCTTTGACATGTCGCGACTGAAACAGCCGCCGATCAGGCCACGCACTGACTCTGCTGTTGCGCGGACCATCTGGTCTTTTAACTCCTGTGTATTTAACTAGACTTGAATTCAATGGCCTGTGAAATCTGGTGATGAACTCGACAAGCATTATGAATGACGGGGTTACGTAACTTACGTACGTGGCAAAAGTAGTACTTACATTCTGTTCTGTCCTATAAAGTTTTTTTTTTTTTTAGAGACCCAGGGCCCCTAGGCTTCGACTTTTGAGGCCCCCCCATTCCGAAACAATTTTGGAAAATTTGTACTTAAATAAAATGCTAGTACCTACAGGAAATTTTTATCTGACATTAGTTAAGTACTAAGTATATAAATAAACATCAGAAATAATGCAGTCTATGCTAAGCATGTCACTATAGTCAAGCTACCTGTTGGGGGTAGCTGGGTGGGGGGGCAGCTGGGAATCAAAATTGCAACGCGATACGTAGCGCAGCGGCCAATCACTTATCCACTGCACCAACAGGGCCGTCAATATGGCATACATATTTATTGTAGGTACCTAAGTATAAGCATACCTCGCTCTGCAGGAAACTAATGAGACTGTTTCTGATCTCGCTATCGAGAGACACCTCCTGCCTCGACTCGATGGCATTCAGCAGACTCCTGGCGCGGCTGTTCACAGTCTCATTATCTTCTCCACTGGATTCTACTACACCAAGACCTGTCATTCTAAAAGATTCATAATATTTAATAAGCGAGCATTAAAGTACTATTGCTGCCCAAGTTACCTTACGCTAGCTTCGCTAACGCTTTATGGAAATGTTATTGCAGTGCCTACGAGCCCCTTTCGGATCGGACAGGGCTTTTTAATATATAAAAACATATAATGTATGAAAATGTATGTCATGCATGCATGTCGGGTGGGGCACGACCACATAATGTTGTACCAAAGCGTGGCAAGCAAAAAAAAAATATTGCTTGTTTCCCGTCTCCGTGGACATCCTACGCAGCCAATGAATAAACAGTGGTTTAAGGTTTAGTATAATGCCGTTGACCTTGCTCAAATGGGCGTTACCGCTGAGAATGCCCCGCGCACCCCCGCATCGTAATTACGCGCGAAGCGGTTACAAAGTTTATTTTGGCAGGGCTGCCATAGTGCCAAGACTCGCAAAAAAGACTTGAGAATATCGTTCTTTTTTTATGGCAATTTTTTTTACGGTTTTAAGAGATACACTGCTTTACCACCTTCTTGACCGTTTTCAAGAAATCTCCGCCTTAATTCTCTTTGTACGCAGCAATGGATAAAGCTCGTCATGTTAATCATAACATGCCTATTTTGAAGAGCTTAATATCGTTCATTTATCATCAGGTAAATTATATGCAATAAATTATGATCGTGTTCGGTTACCTACTGTGAACAATAAAATGTACGTAGACTTACACTACCTACCTATGAACATTGGGTCTCCAAAACGATCAATTGCAATTGTCAATTTTACGTGATTGATACACATTAACGCGCAAATTGATAGTCTACCACTGCAATTGAAGCGATTAACCATATTTATACAATTGCAATTGATTGGAATTGATGGTTTCGGGGACCCTTAAGACAAGAGTTAAAAAGTTACGAAAAGTACTTGGTAAACCTTTGAGCAATAGCCTTCTTGAGCATATCAACGAGCATCTGGTTGTGCGCGAGCTCTGTCTTCTCCAGTATCAACTTAGAGCTTCGCAGCTCTTCCTTCATGGTCGTCAGCAGCCTGCACTGTTCCAGGAACATATCTGTCAGTTGGAGTTTAATCATCATTATTTTTTTCCTTTTTAGGGTACCGTAGTCAACAAGGAACCCTTATAGTTTCGCCATATCCGTCTGTCTGTCTGTCCGCGGCTTAGCTCGGAGATTCTTAGTACTAGAAACCTGTAATTTGGCATGGGTATACATATTAATCACGCCGGCAAAGTGATTTTTTTTTAGGGTACCTCCCCTACACGTAAAGTCAGGATGTTTTTTTTTTCTCGTCTATCCCATGGTGTGGGGTGTCGTTGGAAAGGTGTGAGTATGTGAAAACCATTTTTAGATTCAGAGATCCGTTTGCGAAATATTAAGCTACGCTACGCTTAAAGTGCAAATTTTTGTTAAAGTTAAGTGTCCCCCACCCCCTGTCAGGTTAATGATTGGTTTTGATTATGTAAAAAAAATCTCGGAAGTAGTATACAGCGTGGCAGCGACATCGACGCGAACGACTGAATCCCCATACGTTGAAATTTTTCGTCGGCTATAAAAAAAAAATCTGCTGTTTCATAGAAAAGTGCAATACCTACGCGGCCAAAATGTATGGAGCAGTAGATTTTTAAACGAAATTAAGAGCAAAACTATCACGGCTAAGTATGGGAGAACATATTTTTAAACTACAATGTTAAGTTTGTTATTAGGATAAATTCATCCCAACTACGGAACCCTTCATTGTGCGTGGTCCGACACGCACTTGGCCGGTTTTTTAATTTATCACAGTAGGTGATACCTACTTTATTCACATTACAATCTAGCCTAATATAATAGCTAATATGTAATTTAAATATAACTTAAAATGCTAAGTACTTAACTATAAAATTAAGCTAACCAATAAAGTCTTTCTTATTCAATTTATGTTAAGGGGAAGACAGTTGAATCACGTGTTCTTGTTATTCATGTTCATGTTCTATTCTATTCTAAGGCAGTAATGACTGAACAAATTTTTCATGGTCAGCACAACTTAGTCAAAATACCTATCGGGTCTGTCGTTACTCGTACCTACGTAGTTGAAATAAAATACAAACAAGGTATTATCTTTGGTATTGTCACAGGCAAGGTACCTGCTATGTTGTTAACTAAACTGGAGACTGATGTTAGTAGATAAATGGCAAAACGAAACAACCTCTTTTCAGTAATGATTTTGTGCTGCAATAATCAAAACATACCTAAATATTGCGGTTTTATCGCTTAATACCACTACCAACAAAGTGTACTTATACCTTATGAAATGTTATGTAAGTACTTACCGCTCAAACGATCAATCTTCTGCTCCATCACAACGAGCATATCACTATGTATCATTTTATCACAGATTCCACTGTCCATGGGCCGCTCATCGCCATCAAAGTGCATGCACAGCTCGGCCGAAGAGTCGCTGAACGTGCTGTGAACAGCCCCGTTCTTATGAACCATCATGTCGATCGGATTCTCTTCGCTGTGCAAAGAGTTTAACGATTGGCATCTCCGATATTCGGTATTTTTTTCTACTTGAGCCCGCTTTGGATCCATAATGATAGGTACAAAGATTTGGTAAAGCTAACGTGTTTTGTACTATGATAATTTCGATGCGAAGGTTGACTTGGTTTATTGTTTGGAATTTTTACACATTTTTCGGTCTACCCTCATTTTGCCACATCGACATACAATGCGTTGCCGCGCGGGTTTTTATTGGGAATTTAATGACCTGGCTACCGAGGCCTTTAAGTCAAGTCTTTTTTAAGATGGAACAGTTAGGGCGCAGTTTTTCGTATTCATAAGTACTTCCTTGCATTCTATTCGCGTGCTCGACCGTAAAAAACACGCATAAAGGTGCTCTCACATAGGGAGCATTCGCCTGTGAAGTAACATTTCAGATTCGATTTTGAGCATTAATTTACAATACTGCCTTCCAGACTGACGAGCATTCGCCTGTTATGTAACATTTCAGATTAAATATTACAGAAATTGCACACTGTAATGCTTTGTTCAGCTCCCTCACTGATGTAATGCTCGAATTGCATCATTACAGTTTTCGCACTATATAATGCTTGGTTCTCCTCCCTCACTGATGGATGTAATACTCGACTCTGAACGGTACATTACAGGCGAATGCTCCCGGTAAGGGAGCACCGTTGCAAGCCCGCGAACGCGGAGGCATTGATTTTATATTATACTCTGTGACGGAGGCCCGATCTTCAGCCCGTCGCTCGGTCAACGTATAAAGGGCCTTTTTGCGTGATTTGCGTGTATTTTGCCTTTGCCCGTTGGCCGAGCACGTTCGACCCAACGTGTACTAGGAGCTTAAGAATTCTCGAAAGACTCGACTTTGGCGCCCTTATAGCATTTCCCTACTCTAGTACGTAGATTTGAATGTGAGTGCACCAACTTGATTCTGTAGATAGTGTGAAGGAAAAATGTTGCAAAAAAAGAAATAAAAAACATATGTTAATTACAAATCAAATACGCATTTATTGATATAATGTATTTCTTAGAGTAATACTATCAATGTCAAGAGTACCTAAAGCGTCGACAAAAATAATTAAATAATCTTATAAAAAAATAACATGGACTCCTCACTCGATGTTACAGCTAAAGTAGAAAATGAAAGATTGTCTTGCTGTATTAATCAGCACGCTATTGATCAGCGGAATCATGTTTTAATTTAAACAATCAGAAATATCAATCAACGATTCACTGTTTACTCAATTAATATCGCAGAAATCACACAAGTTTTTAAGTAGTAACTATCAGTCAAGTGTCAATATTTGATTGACAAATTATTAGCAATTGATTACCGTAACCTAGAGACTAATTAATAATCGGGAAATTAAGGAATCGTGGTTTATTAATCAAATTTAATCTGCGTTTTTGGTGTAAGCCCAGGTTCGCGGCGATTTTTTCCTGCACTGGATTTTAGTCGCTCTGCTTGGCCCCGAGAGTTGAAGATCGAACAGAGTGTTTTTTCAAAGCACTGGGACGAGAGTGCGTCTCAGCGCGTTGGATCCTCAACGCTCTTCTTAACCTGCGCGTGCAGTACAACAATGCGTTCAGGATGCTAGTGGGCTTCCGCGTTTTTGTAGCGCTTCGGGGATGTTTGCTGAGGCGAGGATTGACGGCTTTCATGCCATCATCCGAAACCGCACCGCCTCGATCCTTCGTAGAATGCGGGCCAGCTCCCACAGCATCCTGAGCACGTTGTGCGGTAGGTGGGATTGTCCGATGCTGCGTCACTGGATCGGACTTCATACGTCTAATGGTATGAACTACTTATTACGTGGATAGTGTGGGGTCCGACTCCAGACTCAAGATAAGATTAGGATACTAACATTAGATTTTAGTTTTTCTTTACTAACACTGTATGGATTTTTGTGGTCTGAAATAAAGGTTTAATAATTAACACCGAGAGTTGAAAATCCAGTGCGCGATGAAATCCCGCCGCGATATTTTTCCGTCCGTGCTAACGTGGGCTAACTTGGCACAAAGGTTTCCAGATGAACTTTCAGAAATGATACGTGCAAAATGGTGCGTCCACGTAAACCGCATTTAATGCTGGCACTCAACAATTTTGTTTAAACATTCTCGACATTTGGACAATACAAAATATTAGTGAAATAACGCGAATATATGTAATGCCGCTCATTTTGATCGTTTCAAAAATCGGCGGGATGTAATCGGAACGCAGAGCCCTAACGTACATTATGAATGTCCCAATAAATAATTTTGTTCATACAAAAAATCCAAAAACTACATCAGAAAAACTAGTTACAAAACTGTGATATCTTGTGTCCGTTACATACGTTCAACGCCGTGAGGGACAGAGTGAGGAGCCCTAAACATACAGCGCATTCTATCGTATACTAAGAAAATTAAATAGTATCAACAATAAGCGCCATGTCGCTATAGATTTAGGCACTTTCAAACCAAAGTCATCTTTGAGCAAGATAGGCACCTCACACAAGCAATCCTGTCACCTCTTTCATTTTAGAGGAATGTCAAAACTATTTTGCTTTGGTACAAACTATACTATGACCCTTTCAGATTGTTTAAATTGTCGCTTTATTGTAAACTAGGCCTAAATCTATGGCTGTTTCAAATAAAGGTTAAGGTTTCGTACGACATTCTGAAAGTTATTAACTCAAGACAAAATAAAAAAACCAAGACAGCGCTGTCAAAAGTGACATGAGGCCGGTTTCGTGTAGCTCGCCGTCCGATAAGGACCAGGCCCGTGTCGACGGCGCGTTGTGTTCCACGCGCGCCTCAAAGAGATGTCAGCACCAACTGACGGGGTCGAAAGACCAATGCCTGCTGGGGTTGCGGGTTTGTCCGAAAGGGATATCGCGGCCCCGGCACACGGGCAACAGAAGGAACACGGGTGGGTTTTAGTCAGTAAAAGACTGACACGCCCTCTCGCTCTGCCCAGAGCGGGAGAAGTCATTTGATGACTTCCCATCCTCAAAAAAAAAAAAGTTTCGTGTGTGCACCCGGTGAGGTGAGGTAGTTTGGTTGCGTGTATGCACAGAGCGGAGCTGTAGTTTTGCATACTTCACTGTATTGTTCGCAGCGCTATGTCTTGGTTTTTTATTTGGTCCTAGGTTATTATTTTTTGTTGTTCCTACTAGTTATTTACATCTATACATATTATAGAACAAAGTCGCTTTTCGTGTTTGTTTGTATGTCCGCATTGTTCTTCTAAACCACGCAACAGATTTTGATGAGGTTATCACCATCGTTTAGAGAATTTATTCCGGAAGGTTTATGTGTATAATACGTTAGTATTAAAGTTACGTTTACCTAAGAAATCTCCATGTTTTGTCAAGTCGTAAAAACCGTGCGAAGCAGGAGCGGGCCGCTAGTGTATAATAATCTTTAATTCAGACATAGTACCCACAATTTTGTTGGTATTACTGACGTTGATCTTCGCATTAAGGAAGGAATTACTAATTAATTAATAAAAATATCATTTAATTTCGCATCATACTGGCAAAGATAAAAAGACAGTAAATGTTTTGTCTCATTTCTCTCAATGAATCTTTTGTGAGAATTAGGTGATTCAAAATGGCGTAAGAAACCTTACGCTCAGAGGCTACTATCGCCATAGCCTGCTTACTACTAAATAATATATAATCTACACAATTTGTGAGGTCCTCGCATTTGTACACGTACGCATTACTGAGTAATATAGGCATCAATGTCATACTATTGTAACGCTCGTATAGCCTATGACTCAGGATCACTTGCGAAATGTCGATGTGCTATACACAACCAAGCGCTACAGGTAGTGCCAAACATGAAGACGCGCCCCACTCCGCGACTACTGCACTGTAAGCTGTACCTTAGTACGGAGCGGAGCGAAGTTGGGCGCATCTTCGTGAATGGCACTCTCTATATTTAACTTCAATCAACCAACTTTCAAACATCTGACATATAATAAACGTATTTAATATTTATGTATAAAGCGCTCTATAGTAACAATACATAAAGTTATGTATACTTTTCAGTGGGCCGACCGTAATAAGGTCACTTAAGTCAAATAGTAGACAAAACGGCTATGATTTATAGACAGGGAGTCTATCTTATGGCCTATGGGGAATACAGAAAAATAAAACTACTATTTATATTGTAAGATGTCAATAATAGACGTAAACGAGATTGTTTCGAGGAGGATTTCTAAACGCAGATAACTCGATTTGTTTCGCGATTAAGACTGTTTTTCCACCGCACCGTGAACGGGACGTCAACGACATACGAGGCAACTCGGCCATAGTAAATGTACAGTCGCTACTGCGGCGTCGTCATCTCGTTCTAGTTGACGTCCCGTTCACGGGCCGTGGACAAACGGCCTTAGGGTCAGCTTCACGAACGAAAATTATCGCAAAAAAATGTGACAAATTCTCAAACTGCTACGATTGGCTGTTGATAAATCATTCAACCAATCACATAAGTGTTCGCGAGCGTGACAAATTGTCTAGCGCGTTTATCGTTCGAGAAACTAACGCTTAACATTGAGCTGTGTTTTAGCATTCGACTGCGAACCCTATATATAGCCTATTTTTGCTGCAGATATTGTTCTTTAGAAGTATATGTTTTTGATTTTTCGACCTCGAAACATGTCTCTGGCGACGCCCATGAAGTCTGAGTAACTTTGCCGATACGCTCGATCTAGCTTTAACTAGTAAGTTAAGCATACACAAAAATTATTGTGTTCCTCCTCAGAAATTATAGACGTAGAAAAGATGAAACTTTATACACACATGAGCATTTTATTAGTTAAATAGTTCGTGCGTAGTTAGTTCCTAGTACTTGTTGCAGTATTTTTATCTCACGAAGTGACGCGCGCTTTACTCGTGGTAACCAAATGTAGAAACACGCTTTGCGTAAAGACGAGTAGCATCAGCAGATAACACAGACGCAGAAATATTTCCGACTTCACCGTCGCCACCGGTACCCTCGGTACCGTCCGAGGCGACGGTGAAGTCGGAGGTGAGGTCCTGCGCTTATAAACACATTCACAGCGTGATAGTATACTTGGTTAACACAAGTAAAACGCGCGTCGCTTCGTGAGATTAAAAGACTTTACTAACAATGGAACCCTAAAAATCTTGTAGGTTGTAACAAGATGCTTCTGTGCATATAATCTCGTGTGAGGCTTTGCAGACCGAACGTATAGCACAAGTATGTCAGGGAATTCTATACACTATTTTAAGTGGCACAGAATCTTATTTCACTATAATTACTTTGCAGTAAGTCAAGTTTTACGTTTCAGCTCGATTCACACCTACCTGCACGTTACGTGGCAGATACAAACAGCACTGGAAAAAGTAATTATATCATCATTCTCTTGCTCATATTCCAATTTATCTGAGGTCGGCATAACGTGACTTTTTATTCCATATTCTCTATTATTCGTCATCTCGGTAGCCACTCCCAAATTGACGTTAGGTGCTAATTCATTAATAATTGATTTTCCTGACTGTTTATAATAAATTTTTGCTGTGTTATAGCCATTTCATACAACTGTCAATTTGACTGTTGTGATTAGAATATACGCATAATTTAAGTTTGTAGTCAATTTGCGTGATACATAATTTCCCTGTCATAACATAGTCATAAACAGGTTAGTGAACGTTATATGTGAAAGATGATATATGTATAACTCGCACCATTAAAGCAACATATTGAAAATGGCGGTCAAACAATGTCCTTTCACTCGCACAGTATTCCTATTTTGAAAGTGTTTCTTTTATTAAACGGCTTTTGTCTTTTCACAGTTATGTTACCTTTGACAACAGCAACCCAAAAGCAATCTTATAATAACAACAATAAAGATCACTGTGATAACAGACTTGTCAGTGGCAGCAACCCGACAGCAACCTTATTTTAAAGAGAATAAAGCTCACTATAATTTTAACAGTGATGCAAAATCAGAGGTAATATCGAGGAATTACTGTGAAAGTACTGCAAGAATATTTGACGTTTATGCTGTCACGTATCTGCTTGCGTTCGTAGATGTTAATCGAGCTCTATATCTTGCAAATGCCTTTTCTTGTAAAGACATACGTAATGGGAAGTACCTCAGTCACTATTCTATTGTTTTCTCATAAACTCAGGCACTCAGTCAAGTAACACACATTGGACTAGCACATATTGGTGTTTCATTATTTTATATGAGCTTACAAATAAACTGGCGACAGTCTTTAGGATAATATTTTCTGAGAAGCGCGAGGTTTTATGAAATATGATATAATTTAATATCTAATGACGTAAGTATGATTGGCGTTTCAAAATGTAACGGCTCTAATATAAAATGCTCAATTCGCAACGCGTTTAGACGTTTGAGTTAACCCTCTTTTAAATTTTCATTGATGTTATGTAAGGAACTATGTCGTATGAGGGCACGATCCTCAGCACTGAGGCAACGATGAAGAGAAAGGAGCTATTTATACAACATCGCCCAGTGACCATTTTATATTAGAACCAACAAACCCTACATTAATTTATATAAAACGAACTGTCAGCAATTACAAATAACGTAAGCTCCTTGGAGATTACGCTCCTAAACAACAAAAAAGAACACTTATAAGAATCATCAAACTTAAGACAATAACTTCTTTTCGGAACGAATGTCAACAAGTACCACGTAGTACTTATAATATCACATTGTAGCAACTGTCTGTGTCGAGCTATAGTCAAGCGTACACTGGCGGGGAAAACTACTAGGAGGCGTTATTTATTTACTTACAACTTAGTAATAATTTAACCTGAACCTGAAAAAGGGTCATTGTTATCAATATCATCATTATTATAACTTTTTCTAAGTGTCCAAACGTGAAATGTCAATGAAATAAGCTGCTCCATACATTTGTGTTTATCAACAAAATGTATGAAGTAGCAGCATTTCTTCTTTCGCGAAAATCTTGTTTTTGTTGGTCATGAGTAGAAGTTGTTCGTAATGGTGAGTACAATCACCGCTTTTTAGGTTTTGTGGTAAATAAAAACTAAGTTTATGTTAGAGATACGTCGGGAAGCACGGTGATATCTCGCAAGTGATATAATTTCGATGATGTTATGAATGTTTCTTTATGTTAATCACACTGTATGACCCTTTTAACAGGCTCTGGCGCCAGCTATCCGACTGCCGAAGCCTATCAAAAAGGGGCTTAATTTCGAAAAATCCCGTGAAAACTTTGACCAGCGGAAGCTTATGAATGAATTCGTATAAAAAATATACCAGTAAAATGGTTCCCGGAAATCTAGGTGAAAAGTGAGAGGTCATGTTATCACCTTTGCGGCCCGATGTATCTATTAAAATATCACCAAACGCAAAAACAATGTAATAGGTTACAAGCACAATGTTACAAACATATCACTCACTGCAAGTTATAGATTTCACTATTGTATCGTGTCGATCGCTATGTAGGAACTCCGTATGTAATGTGTGGCGAGGAAAATAAATCCCACAGAAAAAAAATTGTGTTAAATATACGAGTTCACAGTAATTCTGTCTGATATTTATTTTATGATCAATCATTATTTTTAAACAGCTAAGATGTTTTTTTAGCGTGTCAACTATTTACTTATCAATTTTATAGTTATCATTTTTCATTAGAATTACATGCAGAAAAATAATTTTATGTAGCTCGTATATATAAACCATGTATCAGTAAAAAAAATGGAGCGTTAATGTGTGTGTAACGTATCGACATTCATAAAATTTATAGACGTTATAAAGTAAAGCTGATAAAAGGTCCGACTAAAAATAAATAAATCATTAGTAAGTATATATATATTTTTTTTTTCGATTTATGGGTACTTGCATAAAGTA
Source organism: Agrochola lota (assembly GCA_947364205.1). NCBI lineage: Eukaryota > Metazoa > Arthropoda > Insecta > Lepidoptera > Noctuidae > Agrochola > Agrochola lota. The sequence goes on along the minus strand of OX376225.1, from coordinate 2,079,317 downwards.
GCGGGTACAGATCGCTGCAGGAAAGAAATGGTTACAATGTTTGACCTGATTCTTTATGTGTGAGTTAATACTGTGTGGGCTATTTTACCCGCACCGGTCGGTACCGACTCACCTTTTTAATAAGATAAGACGACACAGCTCCAGTCTCACATCACTACACAAAACACTCCATTTCTTCACACACACACACATACACAGTTGCTCAGTCCAATACACGACTTTGACAGCTCGGTCGCGACACAGCAGTTCGGGCGCGCCCTATCGGCGCGGCGCGCGCGCGCATGCGCAGGCGCAGGCGGGTCAGCCGGCCGCCTTGACCAGCGCCTCCGTGGCCATGAGCAGCATGCGCAGCTGGCGCGCCAGCGCGTGGTTGGGGCACGCCGACAGGAACGACATCAGCTGCTTCTGCAGCTCGCGGACCACGGCGGGGAGGTGCTCTCGGGTCACAGGGTTCGAGGTGTCTAGGTTCATTACTGCTTCTTCTAGGTATCTGTAAATTGAGGATGTTTTTGTTTGTGTTACTAACTTTTGCCTATGATTTGGCTCTCATGCACGTCGGAAATTATTCCACGTGGGAATGCCCTAGTACTACCGGGGATAAAATCTCCTAACACAGGTCACGTCTATCCATGTGTCAAATTTCATCAAAAAAAGGTGACGGATACAAGCCGACAGAGTTACTTACCTATGCTTGAGCGGCGTGTCTCTCTGCATGTCGGCGGCTAGCTGCTGCACCAGCGACAGTAGCACGTGCTGCTTGAGCTTGCAGGGCGGCCCGAACACCAGCGCGGGGTCGGCGGCGCGGCAGAGTTACTTACCTATGCTTGAGCGGCGTGTCTCTCTGCATGTCGGCGGCTAGCTGCTGCACCAGCGACAGTAGCACGTGCTGCTTGAGCTTGCAGGGCGGCCCGAACACCAGCGCGGGGTCGGCGGCGCGGCAGAGTTACTTACCTATGCTTGAGCGGCGTGTCTCTCTGCATGTCGGCGGCTAGCTGCTGCACCAGCGACAGTAGCACGTGCTGCTTGAGCTTGCAGGGCGGCCCGAACACCAGCGCGGGGTCGGCGGCGCGGCAGGCGCACATGACGAGCGCGAGGTCGGACGCGGACAGCGCCTGTTGGAAGGCGCCGTTCACGTCGCCGCTACCAATCATCGACTGGATTTGGGCGACTTGCATCTATAAGGGGACGACGTTTTAGTTTTTGGTCGTGTTCGTGTATCATTTTAGGGTGGGAAGAACAATTCTCGTTCTTAAAAATCGTTAAAATTCAAGTCATTGTATTTTTGACAAGAAAAGATGGATGGCTTGTGTGAGGAATAAGAGGAAAGGAAATAAATGATAGCGTGACGGTTGACAGGGGAGAATGCAAGAATGGAAAACGTGTTGCACCAACCCCAAGTAACATGGCACAAGGGCAGGAAGTAGTGATGTATTCTTGACAGATTGAGACTGAGATTATTCCCTCTAGTCTAGTGTCTTGATGTGTACAGTACAGCTAGCAACAAAAGTTGGTAATAAAACTGAGAGACCGAAATAATAATAAAAAAAAATGTTAATTTCAGTTATGATTTGATGAAACTAGTATTAGATAATGTTGCTGAGCGTAGGAAAAATTAAAAGTAATTATCAGACTGTAACTTAAAAATTATACAAGTGAAACCTTTAGAGGAGCCATTTTAAATTCAAATATGGTATCATTACAAATAAATGAATTATAGTAAGTTAAAAAACATAATTATTACTGATATTATATACGGAGCATTTATGAAAACTACTGCTACTTATGATTTTAGTAATAAACACTTTAGTGAAAACAAAATACTGTCATTAACAGAATATTATACTTGTAGTAGAAAAGGTAACGATTCTTGAACGCAATTTCTTGGAACATTACGATGTGGTCTCTGGAAGAATTACGAAAAGATAGTTTTTATGTAAAGTCATACCATTATTTATAACAGTAGTTAATACTCAAGCAGTTGCTAAGACATTTTAATTTAAACAGCCTCCTTCATGATGAATAATATGGTTTTACAAAGGGTCATACGACCACAGATGCGAGTGTTGCTCTGCTGAAACACATATAACGCATGGGAGAACTCGCAAAATGCTATTGGAGTTTTCTGTGATCTCTCCTAAGCTTTTGATTGCGTGCACCATGACACGCTTTTGCATAAACTACTTCATTACGGTGTCCAAAATGAAGCTCTCAAAGTAATTAATTCTTATTTACATAATAGGTTCCAATGTGTAGATGTTAATGGTGTGAAATCTTTCGGGCTACCAGCTCAATTAGGTGTACCTCAAGGTTCAATACTGGGACCACTTCAATTCGTTGTAGGTAGTTAGTTAAATTACACCAAACCACTGCTAAGTTTAATAGTTTATTTGTGGAAATAGTTACAAGTTATGTTTGTTTAGATATCTGAGCCGCACTTCACCGCGTGACGGAGTTTTGGTAACGACTGAATCCGACTGATCCGTGATTTTATTAGTGTTTAGCACGCATAGACGTACTTTTGCGTATGAGCATTTTTGGCTCGTACACTTAGTATATATTAATGACTTATCATTTTATTTAAAGGATATCTGTGACGTTGTACTATTTGAACATGAAACCTTTTTTATTTTTAAAGTTGACAGGAATAGACAAGATTTTGACGACGTAAACAGTGCCCTCTCAATGGTTACGGATTGGTTTGCAACAAATAACTTAGTTCTCAATGCCAAGAAAACGAACGCATCACAATTCCTCTTCGCCGACATCTTATATATTAGGCAAAATTACACTAATACACTATATATGATATTTACAATATTAACACCAGAAATAAGGACAAATTACGAGCTCCATTTCACCGGCTTCATAAGGTTCATAACTCATTTGTTGGGCTTGGTATAACCTTTTATAACAAGCTACTTTCTCCTTTGCTAGATTTGCCTTATAATGCGTTTAAACGTGAAGTAATATACTACCTTTGTTCAAACGCATACTATTCTATCAACGACTACTTAAATGATAAGAATAGTTGGTCGCTGTGATTAACTCAAGACAAAGTTTATGTTCTGTCTAAGGATATATGTGATGTATATTTGTTTATTTTATACGACTGTATAAGTCAATTTATTTTAATTTATTATTAGCATACTCTACTCATTACAATGTTTATTTATGAGTTGTATTGACCTCGACAATTGATCATATATTATTCTTGCCTAGTAACCGGCAGCAAGTTCGTCATGGTCCCTTAGATGTCACTGCTTGCGGTAGCGTCGGGGGTCGGGTTGCCTCATTCCCTCAATGATCTTTGCGTTTACGTTATGTTTGTGAACGGGTGGTGCTTGTGCTGATAGGTCGTCTTGCTGATCATAGTTTTGTTATTGTTATTAGTAATTAACTGTTTATTTATTTGATCGATGGTCCTAGTTTATCATTTATAACTTCCCGTTACAGCTATACATGGATGGATATACGTATTGCATGGATGCTTTTATTCGGGTATTAAGTTCTGTTTACGATTATTAGTTTTTATTTTCCTTGATTATAGATTTCGATGTTTTTGTTGGTATATTGGCGTGTGCTAGCTAACATTATTGCAAATAATTTTATTTAATGTTTTGTGTTAAGTAATGTAAATTTTATTGCAGGAAAAAAAAACTTGATTCTATACAATAGTATAGAATCAAGTTTTTTTTCTTTACAGACAACAGTGCTGCTGGGGAGTTTGTTGCGTCACTTCTTCCCAGCTAAAGCACTAGGAAGTGGTAAAGGCGGGCGTTTTTGGGGGCTGTTTTATGTTATTTTGACGTTCGAAAAGTCCTGATTCTCAGCCTAGTTTGAATAAATGACTTTTGAATTTTGGAAGAATAGACAAAATGACAGATAAACAATCACAATCTGTCATTTTATCTATTATTCCGTCGACAACACACGTTTCTGTGGTGGTCATGCTACGTGTGCTGGTAGTCCTGTGACAACTCCTGGGAACGACATCAGAATCACAGTTCTAGCTGAACACGTTTTTGCACTATACTAATTGGAATTTCGACATATAGTGAAAAATAGAGGGTCGTGCGCATGCGCCTGTCCTCGCGATGTGATGTCATAGGCGAATTTATATCCTGCCTCAAAATTGTTATAATTATGACCTATCTTTTTTGTGCTCAATCATTTCTCTAGCATTAAAGTCTTGTAGTGATTAGTGATAGAAATCTTATTTGTTTTTGACGATCAGAAATATTGAACTTATTACCAGTATTCCGAGCGAAAAGATGTTTTCACGTCGGGTAAAGATCAGATATGCCTTCACAAATATCAAAACCGAATCGCTATAGGTCCATAGACCACTTTTGCCCAGCCCCCTTTACCTGAAAATGAGTTACAAAAAAAAAAAAAAGTGCTTTTATCTATCTCGTAAAATATTAAGCTAGAATCAAATTACTTATTAGCCTATTAGGCTAGATTTTAATCAATTACTAAGAACGTCAGTTCTTGAACACAGAAATTGTGTGCACTACATAAAGGATTATATATAACTATCTTATTCCTTGACGATAGATACATACTATCCAAAATTAGACGTTCTGAATTCGAATTTCGTAACTGCTTCATCAAAAACATTAAAAGTTTATAAATATTTTTAATTTATTTATTAGACAAATAATTTTATTCGTTTTGGTACTAACATTTTACTTTTTAAGCTGTAGATAGCATTGTGAGCTTTACATTTGTATTGTACGTACTTGTTTTGTAAGTTAGTTTATAAGATGTCGGTTTACTTGGACTTGGTTAAAAGCTTAAATTATTTAAAATATCATTCTGTCTCTGGCATCTTCAAACTATTGTCAGAAATACAGGCTGTATTATTTATTTTAAACACTGATTCTAACCATGATACTTTAGGCCAACAACACCGAAAAAAAAAATGGACTTAAATACATTATTATTTAAATATCTTTTTACCGACTTCAAAAAAAGGAAGGTTATTATTTTCTTAGATGGTTAATTAAAAAAAAAAAAACAAGTGTGTTATTCACACGTGGTAGAAGTGAAACCTTCAAAAATGTTGGCTTTAATTTTATTATAAAAATGATGAAAAACTCTACAAAAGTATAATACGTACACGTATACAAAACACCACGGTTGTTGTGACGCTTTTCTCAAGCTTTGTACTACGCATGCGCGCACAAGAGCAATTAAAAAAAAAATTGTACCCCTGGTTTTTGCCTTGTCCCTCGACTTTGTTCATTTATTTTTTTGTGATGAATTACTTCTAGCAGAATATATTAATATTTTTAAATACATATATAAATTGTCGTTTTGTTGTTACTTTACTAAATATAACTTAGGAAGATTTTAAAATATTGAAGACCATCGATTTTACCTGTCCCCTTCCCAACTAGGGTCAGAAAACCTTTGATTTCTTAAGATGTTCGTGTATTGGGAGTGGTTTAAAAATATAATTTGAATTCTTAAAAGTTGAATTTATCAGTTAGAAGTATCAATAATATTTTTTTTTTACAAATTTGCTATCAAAAATAAATATAAATTCAAATCGAAAAGTTTAGCAAACCGGAACATTCCGTTTTGTGACCACTAGGTTTTGCAAAAATTCTTCTAATCGTGGAAAGTAGTCGGCACGAAATTGCAACACAACATACGTCCTTTATCGAGAAACGCCATTTTGCTTTCAATGTTAAACTAATTTGTGACCAGCGCGGACGTATTGTTGAAGTATTCCGTGTTTCAATTCCTTTGCTCAGGTATGTGACCAAGTTTTAGTATTATAAATAACTTTTCTTTAATTATTGTTATTGTTGACACATTGAAAAAGTTGTATAGTATTTAATGCCAAAAAGTTAATAGTGCTAAGTACGATGGGTAATTTTTAAACAATTTAAAACTACAAGAAGGTAGCATTATGTGAACTCCGTTTTGTGATTTATTCTACGGTCACATTTAACGGATCGGCAAGTCACAACAGGTCGGAATGCATAAAGCTTAGTACACATTGCAAATCTTTACGACCGAATTAATGTAGGTATATTATAGTTACAAATTATTTAAGTTTTTTTTAAATTTCATTTTCTACAGATTCAAGTTTGCTAACGACTTTTAACCTTAGGTAAGCTTTTCTAGAAATAATGTGTTATTTCATGACGTAGTAGGTATAATAGTCGTAAAGATGTTCCTCACTTCCCAGCAAAGAAGAGTTTTTGTAAATGTTGTAAGGCTGCCAAATGCATTTTGATAATTTATCAGGCTACAACTACAATTTCTTAGATTTTTTCAGTAATTATTTTCTTTTAACAGAAAAAAATATGAAACTAGTTCCAATTTGAGAAGTTGGGCTTATAATGTTTTTAAATTATTATTTGATGGTAATATTTGTTAACTTAGTTTAATGTACTAAGTACGTACGTATTATTTAGGCAATTTATAATCTTGTGAACACAGCCTTATGCTTTTAAGACTTCCATTTTGTCACTGTCCCTTCAAATTGATGGAGTTAAATCAATGAAATCAGACGAATTTTTACCTTTTAAATCTGTGCAGCCACAAATATGTTTAGAGTAAATGTATTACGTTTCGAAAAAGCTACGCATATTAAGTGTTAGGAGTAAAATTAAAAATAACCAAGTGAAAAGTTACGAGTCACAAAACCGAATTAAAAACAATAATTTTGTGTTAATCCTGAAGCTAAGGCTATTTTCTTTGATTTATCAATTAATTACATGTATTATTAGTTTAAACAAATTTTAAAAAGGCTATTAATTTCATACTTTTCTTTAATTTTGCTTTTAAATTTAGTCACACAACGATATTATCGATTATTTCGATATTATCGGGAAAATGCCTCGAATTCCGCGTTCCTTTTTGTTTTTCTGTATAAGTAACTATATTTCCTATTATAATAAGGCCAAATAAACGAAAAAAAAAAAAAAAAAAAAAAATTTTACAGCAGGGTACCCTTTATTTTGAAATTGCTCACAAACACGTATTAACCAACATACAATGCTGAGGCCCAAGCAAACTTCCACTATGCCTTGGTAAACACGAGTACGAAGCAGAGCACAAAGAGAACCACGAATATAAGAAACACTGTATAATGCTTCCTATCTCATTTTCTACCACGTTAAATCTTATGAATTTATGTGTCTCTTTGTACTGTCGCTTTTTCGTTTCATCGACTTTCAAATCACAACGATGCTAAAGAAGTTTTCACTTCAAAAAATTGTTTTAGTATCTTTTTTTTACATCCAATCTGTGGTTAAAATATTGCTAAGGAATTAAATCTCAGCCTGTATAATGATGTTATGGCTATAATGTTTTAAATTCGTTTATCGGTAAATGCTATTAGTGATTTCTGTTGCACGTGGGATCTTATGTGTATCTGTCTGTTAGTACTAAATAAATAAGATATCCACGATGTTACCTGCCGGTCGTGCGCGTGGTGCGAGTGCGGCGTGGAGGGCGAGTGCGCGCGCGACGCCAGCGCGGCCGTGCGCGCTTGCTCGCGCCACCAGCTCAGCTCCTTTTCTAGCACACTGAGAAATATTCGTGAAAGGTATATTTGTTTAAAAAAATGGTGATTTCCTCAATAAGGGAAGCTAACATGATTTTGTTTTATAATTTTAACTACCCTACTCCTAGTTAGTATTAAAAAGAAAGAAAAAAAAAAAAAAAAAAAATTGTTTGTTCTGCCCAAACAAAACGCACATAACAACTTTTGTAACAAACAAACAACAATAACAAGAACAATTAAGCCGTGCATCGTATCTGTGCAAAAATAGGTCGTTGCTCAGCAAAATGCTGTGACTTCGGACGAACCTATCGTCAACGGCGCTGATTTTTAGCAATTACCTCTTTAATAATTTTGAAACATAATTAAATTTTAAAGTCTTCTGACATTGAATTAACTGCAGCGTGACGGCAGAAACATATTCTGTAGTAAATTGGATGCTCACAGACGTGTTAATTTTTTTTTACTAGCGTGTCCATTGGCATTCTAAATGGTGTCAGCCTAGAATTGAATAGTAAGAGTAGTGATAGACATGCCGTACATACGCGATGCGCATTACTCAGTTGTTGCGCCACAATGAGAGTAGAAGCGATCAGTGTTACCTGTGCGCCGTCTCCCGGATGACGTCGGCGATGTGCAGCTGGTTGTTGTTGTGCGCGTTGTGGAGCACCTCGGCGTGCCGGTCTAGTGCCGCGCGCAGGCCGGCCGCGGCCGCCGCGCCGCCGCGCTCTGCCGCCGGCGTGTTGGCTGCGACTGCGCGTGCAGGGAATAGACAGTGTTACCTGTGCGCCGTCTCCCGGATGACGTCGGCGATGTGCAGCTGGTTGTTGTTGTGCGCGTTGTGGAGCACCTCGGCGTGCCGGTCTAGTGCCGCGCGCAGGCCGGCCGCGGCCGCCGCGCCGCCGCGCTCTGCCGCCGGCGTGTTGGCTGCGACTGCGCGTGCAGGGAATAGACAGTGTTACCTGTGCGCCGTCTCCCGGATGACGTCGGCGATGTGCAGCTGGTTGTTGTTGTGCGCGTTGTGGAGCACCTCGGCGTGCCGGTCTAGTGCCGCGCGCAGGCCGGCCGCGGCCGCCGCGCCGCCGCGCTCTGCCGCCGGCGTGTTGGCTGCGACTGCGCGTGCAGGGAATAGACAGTGTTACCTGTGCGCCGTCTCCCGGATGACGTCGGCGATGTGCAGCTGGTTGTTGTTGTGCGCGTTGTGGAGCACCTCGGCGTGCCGGTCTAGTGCCGCGCGCAGGCCGGCCGCGGCCGCCGCGCCGCCGCGCTCTGCCGCCGGCGTGTTGGCTGCGACTGCGCGTGCAGGGAATAGACAGTGTTACCTGTGCGCCGTCTCCCGGATGACGTCGGCGATGTGCAGCTGGTTGTTGTTGTGCGCGTTGTGGAGCACCTCGGCGTGCCGGTCTAGTGCCGCGCGCAGGCCGGCCGCGGCCGCCGCGCCGCCGCGCTCTGCCGCCGGCGTGTTGGCTGCGACTGCGCGTGCAGGGAATAGACAGTGTTACCTGTGCGCCGTCTCCCGGATGACGTCGGCGATGTGCAGCTGGTTGTTGTTGTGCGCGTTGTGGAGCACCTCGGCGTGCCGGTCTAGTGCCGCGCGCAGGCCGGCCGCGGCCGCCGCGCCGCCGCGCTCTGCCGCCGGCGTGTTGGCTGCGACTGCGCGTGCAGGGAATAGACAGTGTTACCTGTGCGCCGTCTCCCGGATGACGTCGGCGATGTGCAGCTGGTTGTTGTTGTGCGCGTTGTGGAGCACCTCGGCGTGCCGGTCTAGTGCCGCGCGCAGGCCGGCCGCGGCCGCCGCGCCGCCGCGCTCTGCCGCCGGCGTGTTGGCTGCGACTGCGCGTGCAGGGAATAGACAGTGTTACCTGTGCGCCGTCTCCCGGATGACGTCGGCGATGTGCAGCTGGTTGTTGTTGTGCGCGTTGTGGAGCACCTCGGCGTGCCGGTCTAGTGCCGCGCGCAGGCCGGCCGCGGCCGCCGCGCCGCCGCGCTCTGCCGCCGGCGTGTTGGCTGCGACTGCGCGTGCAGGGAATAGACAGTGTTACCTGTGCGCCGTCTCCCGGATGACGTCGGCGATGTGCAGCTGGTTGTTGTTGTGCGCGTTGTGGAGCACCTCGGCGTGCCGGTCTAGTGCCGCGCGCAGGCCGGCCGCGGCCGCCGCGCCGCCGCGCTCTGCCGCCGGCGTGTTGGCTGCGACTGCGCGTGCAGGGAATAGACAGTGTTACCTGTGCGCCGTCTCCCGGATGACGTCGGCGATGTGCAGCTGGTTGTTGTTGTGCGCGTTGTGGAGCACCTCGGCGTGCCGGTCTAGTGCCGCGCGCAGGCCGGCCGCGGCTGCCGCGCCGCCGCGCTCCGCCGCCGCGCGCGCCGCCGCCTCCGTGTTGGCTGCGACTGCGCGTGCACGGAATAGACAGAAAGAAAAAACGTTTATTTGGCACAATACCAAATACACTAAAAAAATCCAGCCAGGTGCGCGTGCGTCGAACCACAGTTCAATAGTGTACCAGTTATACTATGGGTGTTTAATTCACCATGACATTCAAACAACAAAAACGCCTAATATTATCTTTAAAAAAAATCTAATATAACCCGGCGCCAGAACGTCATTATCGGGAACTCAAAATTCATACAATAGCGATCCCGTCATGACGTCAGTTAATCATACCTACCGCTTGACATGGACGAGAGCAAGCCACCGTACCACGGGTTTAATTACGATAGAGACAGATATAGTAAAAGTGCAGCAACGAGAACGAGGTCGAGGAATATTGCAAATTTTATTTAGTTTTCACCTATTCAACTGAATTGTATCTTTATATTCCTTAAATAATTTTAAAATGATGCAGTTGAGTTTATTTCTGTAAAACAGAAAGTTTCTTTTGTGTAGTGAAAGCGTCTTTTTAGTTCTTCTACTTTATTTCGGAAGATCTTTATTTTTAAGTTAATAAATTAATTTTAACTTTATTGATAGGTAAGTAAACCGGCTTCGCTTCTACTTCTGTCTTACAAAAATTGACACCTCGTCGCTGATATGTAATTGAGATATTTACCGTTATTTTAATACAATAGACTCTTTATAAAAAGAGAGTTAAAACTATTTACTAATCAATGGTTTTTTTTTTTAATTAAGACGTTTACGGTAAGACGTTTCATTTGATATGTCACACGGTTACAGCAGGTCAAACTTTTTTAAATTCATTTACGTTACACGTCCGTGTTTAGGTCACAGAAATTCACATGTATACCAAATTAAAATTTCAATTTAATCGGTTCTTTAGATTCGGAACAAATTGGCTGTGACAGACGGACAGACAGACACACGAGTAATTCTACAAGAGTTCCGGAACCCTAAAAACAAATAAAATTACGAACGATGATCAATTCCAAACGTCCAGTTTGGGTATAATTTCCATAGTTTTCAGGAATGCTGGTACCGTAAATGATGTCAAAATTAAAATCTAAGATGGCAGCCACCAATTTTTTTTGTCATGTATTGTGTCTTATGGTTCGTCCTCTCAGGGTATAAGAAATCTCCCGTGAGGCGGCGAGCCTCCTTGCCGGACTACCGCCATGGGATCTGGAGGCGAAAGTCCTCGCGCACATGTGGGAGTTGCGCGAGGAGGCGAAACGCCGGGGCGTAACTCCGCTGCCGCGAGAAATCACGGCACAGCGGACAGAGCTCCCGCGGGATCTCATGGCGGCATGGAGTGTACGATTGTCGCAACCCAGCGCTGGGCACGCCACAATTGCGGCGATAAGTCCCCTCTTTGAGGAGTGGCTTGAGAGGCGCCATGGCGTCCTCACCTTCCGCCTGACGCAGGTCCTCACCGGACACGGTTGTTTCGGGAGGTTCCTGTTCCGCGTAAGGCGGGAGGAAACGCCCGGGTGTCACCACTGTGTGGATCGCCCGGAGGACACGGTGGAGCATACGGTGGAGGTCTGCCCGGCTTGGGCGGAGCACCGCCGTGTCCTCACGGAGGCGATCGGCGGCGGCGATCTCTCGCGTCCGGCCCTGGTTCAGGCCATGGTTCGGAGCGAGAGTGCATGGGAGGCCGTCACCTCCTTCTGCGAAGCAGTTATGCTCGCGAAGGAGGAGGCGGAGCGCGCGAGGGAGATGCAAGCTGCACGCCCTCGCGGCCCTAGTAGCCGCAGGAGACGCCCCGGGCGTCGGGAGTCCAGAACCGACTTCCGGCCACCGTAGGCGCGGGCTTGCGGACGGTGAGCAATGGGCAGGTCGCCGTCCGATAAGGACCAGGCCCGTGTCGACGGCGCGTTGTGTTCCACGCGCGCCTCAAAGAGATGTCAGCACCAACCGACGGGGTCGAAAGACCAATGCCTGCTGGGGTTGCGGGTTTGTCCGAAAGGGATAACGCGGCCCCGGCACACAGGCAACGGAAGGAACACGGGTGGGTTTTAGTCAGTAAAAGTCTGACACACCCTCTCGCTCTGCCCAGAGCGGGAGAAGTCATTTGATGATTTCCCACCCTCAAAAAAAAAAAATACAAATACGGGTACAAGAAATAATACATCTATGGCCTGATTCAGAGATATCTGATGAAAATGTAAACAATTGAATCAGAAAACGTACCTGAGGATGCCAATTTCTAGTACCTGATGTTTTTCATTTGACAATTGAGATTAATTTTATATAACCTCAATTTTCGTCGATATTTTTTTGTTGGAAAAAGTAGTGAGAAATAAAATTGTAACCTTCTGAATATAGATGAATGTGTTACTAATTCCCTTTAGTGAGTGACTCCGTAAGAATTTATCCTGAACAAGGTTTGTTAACACTTTCATCAGATACTTTTAGAAAAGACTATATCTATCTAACGGTCGCGTACTACAAATATACTCACACTCCTTGGTCCCGTTCTGGAAGGCCTGGTTGATTTGCTTGAAGATTTGCGCGTGCGTCTTTTCCATGACAGGCACGACACTGTCGAACAACGCCTCGCGAAACGACTCGCGCACCATGTCTGATAGAGATTTGGCTATGGAAGTGCTGAGGCGCTCCATTACCATCTGTAGGGGATTAAGAGGGTGTGCGTCAGATAAAGTAGTCTGACAAGATAAAAATCAGTCCTAAATGTAATTTTTTTTTAAACTTTTGTCGAAGTTACAAATGTCAAAATTAAGTTGTTTTTAGATTTGCTAACACTAAAAACATGTGTGCAATTCATACGTGGTAGAAGTGAAACCTTCAAAAATTTTGAAGGCATTGAGTAAAATCATAATTCTTGAGTAAAATCATCAATAAGCGTAATAGAACAATCATTTTCCACATTCATTAACGGTTTTCGGCGTGCACGAACACGTTCCGTTGAACTTTTTGCCGTCTTTTTAATCTTGTATTTTTTCGATAATCGCGACAATATTCTGCATTCGTTTTCGGCATATTTGAAGAATGTTATTATAAAAATTATGAAGAATTTAATTTAATTTTACACAATTCCCAGGTCACGAACCTCATCTACTTTTTTTTGTGTTTGTTGGTGCAACGTGTAAGTGTGGGTTTGCACTGTTTTATTGGGAGAGAATTGCATACAGTGACACAAACATTAAGCGACATTTTGTTTACGTAGAGTAAAAACCAGTCCGCCATTCTATCGAGATCAGCCTGTAATAGTGCGGCATCCAAGTCTGTCACTATTGGTCTCATTATTTTGACGTTATCAGCAAACAGGTAGAAACTTGAGTGCATGAAACATAACGTAATGTCGTTAATGAATATGTTAAAGAGGATAGGGCATAAGTGCGAGCCCTGCGGAACTCCCGATGTTGCCTGAAAGAAATCAGAGTGATGACCGTTGATTACCACTCTGGAATTTCTAACAACGAGGTAAGAATGGAACCATTTCAGCAAAGATCCCCTACTTCAAGTGATCTAGTTTTTTGAGAAGTATATTATGATCAACCTTATTAAATGCCTTACTGAAGTCTGTGTATATAGTGTCTACCGGGATTCTTTTAGCAAGAGGCTCCGATATGGCTGAGACATAACATAAGGTTTGTAAAGGTTGATCTTGACTTGATAAAACCATGTTGGTGGGTTGTAATACTTTGCTTAACATGTGCATTCAGGCTTTTAGTTACTAACTTTACTTTTTTTTACATTGTGTGGTCAGGTGTCAATACGCGATCATCTTTTGAGGCGGTAGGACGAATCTAAAGATTTCTTTAGAAATAAGCGTGATGCTTACTTTAACAAAAATCTTCTAGCTATGTACGAATTTTTCTGTTCGTTTCTTCTTGTCTGTTCATGTGTGTACATAAACTGTTAAATAAATAAAATATTCCCCGTTATGAAGTGCCTTCACTTCCAAGGCTACTCTCCCTACCTTGCTGTTGGCCAGCTTGTCGATGTTGTCCCGCAGCAGCACGTCGGTGGCGCTGATCTTGCTGGCCAGCTCGTGCTGCAGCGCCGCGGCCAGCGGCTCCAGCGCGCGCGCCGCGCCCACGCCCGCCGCCGCCGCCGCGCGCGCGCTCGCGGCCTCGCCCACGCGCGAGATGCGCTCCCAGCTGCACAGTACGATCACTTTACGAAGCATTCATTTTTTTTTTTTACATACTCTATGTTTAACGGGTGTAAAAACTTGTTCACGTCATTATGATATTTTTTATCAAATCTATTCAAAAAGAGCTAGTTTATTCTTTGTGAACAAAGACCAAAATAGCTTTTTAATCACTAAGGACTAAAAGTGATTTGAATTTGGAATGAGGATATTGTTAGTAAAAGTTGCAATCACCAAAGAGATCAATCACGAACATTGTATGAACACGTAACAGGCTACAGTAACAGGCTGGCAAGAGAGAAAATGTAAATTTGGTCAAAATTAAACTCCATTGGTGTCGTTTTCATAGTTTTCGAGGGTGCTAAAGCCGATATGAGGTCAAAATGTAAATCCAAGATGGCGGCTGCAACATTTTTGTTTTGTTTTAAATCAAACATGAAAAGGAACTTCATTCCTGACGTGGTCGGACCGCACGTATTTTTTTTTCTCTCATAGAGTGATAAAAAGTAGAGTGATCACCTAAAGAGCAACACTATTTTAAGCTCTAGTGACGCACTTTGAATCCCTCGCTGCACTCAGGATTCTACTTTAGAATCCTTCCTCCGCTCTGAATTCAAAGAAACACTCTCGCTATAAAAATAATTGTTTCCTCCCTTGGCAAACAAGCTACTATTTATTTTATACTGGACCACACTTAGGAACCATTCGGTTCAGGGAGCAGTACGTACCCGTCGGCTAGGGCGCTCTCGACAGCCTGCGCGGTGCGCTGCGCATGCGCCCGCAGCGCCTCGTCCACCATCTCACGCGGAGACGACACCGCGCCGCGCAGGCCGCGCAGCTCGCGCGTCTGCGCGCTCATCATCTCTGTAACAGGACAATAGCGGTTACACGCGCATTCTGTTATCAGGACATTCAAATTTGACAATCAATCTAGAAAACCAGCCAACAGCGAATCCGGTTCACACAGTTAAGGTTCGGAACCAAAATACACTGAGCGATCGCTGACCTGCCGTCAGTACGGCGCGTAATTAATAAACGTGCGCTAGCTCCTAACTATACATAGTTTATTAGATTAAGCACTTCTTCAGATTGTCTAAAATAAAGGAAGAAAAACTGTTTATTCTGCATTACAAAAAAAAAAAAAAAAACTTGAAACACACACATACAAAGTAGCCAAAAGCCTCGTATTCAAGCAGTAGAAGTTTGTCTATTTTATCTATTGCTTCAGGGGCAGGAGCCACAATTTACATTTTCACTCTGTGTTACGACACTGGTAAATCACAACAAACAAACAATCAGCATAGTGGAAAATTACTACATTTGTTACAAAAAAATAACAAGAATAATTAAGTCGTGCGTTGCATCTGTGCAAGAACAGGTCGTTGGTTAGTAAAATGCTGAGCAACAGTAACAACATCATTTGGGATGAGAAAATATTTAATTTAATTACCTGTCAGTTTGTCCAGCTTGTGCTCGAGCGCCTCCAGGCGGCTCCTGTCAGCGCCGGCCAGGCCGGCACAGCGCACGTCGTCGCCGGGCGCGCGCTCCACACAGGACACGTTCAGCATGGTGTTAAGGGATTGGCTGCTCGACTTGTCGCTTGAAGCCTTGCGTTGGGTTGCTTCCGTTATTTGAGGGATCGAGATCTGGGGCCAGGTTTCGCTGTCTGTAAAATAAAAGTGATATTTCATACAAAGATAAGCCGCGTCCTATAAAAACGATCGCCGCGCGAATACACGTTCGGTCGCGTACATTCTTCACTTTTTGTTCGGAAAACTGGAAAGCGCTCTCTGTCGGCGCGACCACGAGTTCAGATTCACTGAACTAAAAGTTCGAACGATCGTGCATGCGCGCGACGTTCGTTATATTACTCTCCAAATATACCTATTGGGCTCAAAAAATATTAAAGCAAAGTACCATCTACACGAAAAGAAGAATAATTGAACAGGTTATTCTTGACGTTATTGATTTTCATGACTATCACATGACGCGATAACTGATAACTAATCAAAAAGTAAACCACATGAAATGCCATATAATTCACACACATAATGTATTGTTAGATTTTTTTTTTTTTTTGAAAATCAAGTATTTTAAATTCATTCATTTTGATAGCTTTAAGTGCTCCTTTTGTTAATGATTTGTATTTCCTGTTCCAAATAAAATATAATTCTTAGTTTATTTTCATTCTTTCAGCAGCATAAAAAAATTTCACAAGTTTCTTATACAAGGTGATTTTTTATTCACTGTTAATCTTTCAGGAGGTCAAAGAACTTAATGATTATAAACAACCTTCACTATGGGCTCAACTATGAAATAGCAAAAATCTAAGTTTCATACATTTTCATCGGGTAAATATTGCATTTTTGTATGAAACAGCTGATATTTTTTTCGATATTTCCGAGTTAAATAATTAAGTTCCGATAAATAACCGTGTATAACGAAAGTGAAACTAAACCACACACAAGTGTTTTTGAAAATACATCCCTGAAAGGAGCTACATAGGAGATGAAAATTTGTTTCGAAGTTCGGCGTTTTTGCCGATGGAAAATACCATCGGGCACATGGCTTGTAAATAAATGAATGGTGTGATACTTACTAGTATGCGTAAGCTTGTGCGGGTGAGGCGGGAGTGGAGCGAGCGGTGGGAGCGGTGGGAGCGGTGGGAGCGGTGGGAGAGGTGTGAGCGGCGCGGGCACGTCGGGCGGCACAAACACGTCGTCGGTCGCGTACAGAGGCGACGACACAAACAGCGGCGACGAACCGTTCGCTACTACCACAGCCTCTACTACGGGCGTTGGGTCCGTTTCTTCTTCCTGTCAAGAAAAAACCCAAAAAAAGAACTTAAAGATTGAATTTAAATTAATGTGACAATAACCGTTTTTCCAATTATCCTGTGACGTATGTATAACGGGTGTAAAAAGACGCTGAACGAAGCCGAGGGTCACCTGTTCTTCCCATCATTGTGATTTTTTTTTGTACTAGACCAGACCTGGGAACCTTGTGGTTGTGGAGATATTGAAGGTTAAAGTTCCAATTTTTGCTGACGTTTTTTTTACGAAAACAAGTTATAATGTTATAACTTAACTTTAAATGCAACAAGGACCCCTGTACCGTTGCATACACCCCTATGCATAATGTTTTGCGTGCGATACATTGAGCACTGCCGTAAACAGTGCTGTTTTCCAGTAATTATTAGTTGACGGCTATGTAATGGGTCTTGTTACACCCTGTATATACTGCTTTCGCGGTAAACTTTGCTTGCGCGATGTAGGATTTATGTGACGTCAAATATCACGCGTAGATGTGCTGGTACAGATGTCACCACGAGTTGGTGTGCTGTCGTGCGTACCTTGAAGAAAGGATGGTCGTTGTGCGACATAATCTGCTGCACTTCGCGACTGGGGCTGGAGCCTGCTGACGCGAGCTTACTGGCCGCTTCCGCTATTGACTCGTCCACGCAAGGACCTACAAGTAAAACATTATCTTCATACCACCTGCTCGATAATGTCAAATCATATGTCATGCAAGACTAACCTAAAGTAAGTCATTATAGCCCTGGGGTCTAACCGGGCAATAATATTGTATTGATTTTCATTATAGTCCACTGGCAATATTGTGATTTTTTTATTTTGAAACTTAACCAAATATTCGTATGAATTGCTTTTAATTACCTCGCAGGTGTGAAAAGTAGAGTATTCTACTCGGGGATAAAGTTGTCTTTGTCGTAGGATAGCTTGAAACCCTCGCTGCACTCAGATTTTAGACAACTTCCATACAAACAAACTGGCACCGGTGAAATAAGACACTGCTTTATCCCCTTAGTGAATAATCTACTAAATGCCGAGTCAATGACCCGTTATAAATTTAGAAAGTGCAGAAATTAACCTCTTGAATCTTTAATCATCGTAATAATTATCATTAGTTTTGTAAGCTTCTCTTATCGCGTGTCAATAAGGTTACACTTTGTTCGAAAGCATGCAATGGCGGTGCACAAAAAAAAATGCATGTTTTTATTTATTCAGTGACCAAAAAAGCAGGCGGCCCACCTGGTGGTAAGTGGTCGCCGCCAGTGGGCCTGGCCCCCCTGCAATACCAGTGGCATCGTAGGTTTGTTGTCCACCCTAGAGACAAAGTTTTAATGTCTCATGTGCCTGTACAAGCACTAATAATTTTTAAAACGGAACAGCAATACTTAGTCTAACGACACATCTACAGGAAATACGCGACTGAAAGCTGTGCGTGCTTTCGCCTGCAATGCTTTTACATACCTTGTTCTAAAAGTATCTGATGAAAATGTAAACAGATGGATCAGAAAATATACCTGTAGATACCAATTTGTGGTGCTATTTATAAGTGAGTGTTTTTTATTTGATTATTTGAATACATAAACCCGAAATTATAATATTAAGTGACCTTAAGATATTCTTTTTTTATTGTCCTGGAATATTGCAATCAATATTTCACCCACTTCCACTGAAGCTATCGGGCTGAAATTTGGCATACGGGTTTGGTTCTCGTGACAATGCATGATTATTAAAACTAAAAGATGAAAAAAAAAACTTCATTTTATTAATTTGACAATTGTGGGTAATTTGATAACCTCATTTTTCATCGATGATTTTTCAGTTACAATTTAATAATGTTATTCAAACAATAATTGTGGGAAAAAGGTGGTAAGACATAAAGTCATTAAAAGCCTCTATATATATTTGAATGTGTTACTATTTCCCTAAAGTGATTGCGTAAGAATTTAACCTGAACAATTGTTTATACTTTCATCAGACACTTTTGGAACGACATTATCATGCCGAAATTACGTCGTTCGGCGAAAGCAAGCTAGAGTTTCCGTCGCGTAATTTCGACGATTGTGCCGCTCCCGTTGGCGGCAGAAACAGGTGTGTTTGTATTTAACATGGTTGTGTGTTGTGTCGCATAGTGTTGTTACCTCCGGTGGAGTTGCGCGGCTTGCTGCTGACGTCCGGAGTGGCTGACAGTGGAGGGTCGTCCTCCTCGCGCTTACCTGGGGAGCTGGATACAAACACACGTTTGAGATTCACGAAGATGGTGAAATTCTAGTGGAAAATAGTAATAACACAAATAGCCTAGTATAATGTTAATAGTAAGTAACACGAGAAGATATTTTTTGAAAAGGTAAATTAATCCCGTTTTCAATAACAATAGGCGACACCTAAATGTAACCGGCAATGAATCGAACAATGAAAATCGACCAGTGCGTTTTTATTTACGAATTACGTTTATATAGCGTCTAGTGTTAGTGAAAAACGGGATTAATGTCGCGTAGATCTTGATTCTGGGTTGCGGCAAAGTTTGTGTTAGAAAAGGGGATTAATGTCGCGTAGATCTTGATTCTGGGTTGCGGCAAAGTTTGTGTTAGAAAAGGGGATTAATGTCGCGTAGATCTTGATTCTGGGTTGCGGCAAAGTTTGTGTTAGAAAAGGGGATTAATGTCGCGTAGATCTTGATTCTGGGTTGCGGCAAAGTTTGTGTTAGAAAAGGGGATTAATGTCGCGTAGATCTTGATTCTGGGTTGCGGCAAAGTTTGTGTTAGAAAAGGGGATTAATGTCGCGTAGATCTTGATTCTGGGTTGCGGCAAAGTTTGTGTTAGAAAAGGGGATTAATGTCGCGTAGATCTTGATTCTGGGTTGCGGCAAAGTTTGTGTTAGAAAAGGGGATTAATGTCGCGTAGATCTTGATTCTGGGTTGCGGCAAAGTTTGTGTTAAAAAAGGGGATTAAAGTCGCGTAGATCTTGATTCTGGGTTGCTGCAAAATTTGTGTTAAAAACGAACGTATACGGAAAAGTAAGCAAACCAAATTCAGCGTGCTTACGACTGCAATTTCTAAATTATCTGTAAAATCTCAAGCCGAAATTACGTCGCGCATTGTAGGCGTAAGCACGTCGAACTTCCTTCGCGTGTTTTTAATCGGTGTGCTGTTAGACTTAAGTATGAGATAGATATGTACGTAAACATTAGATGTTTGTGCGTAGACAGAATGATGTTTCAAATAAGTTTAGCGCTAAACACATATAGTATTTCTTTATACAAGCGGGCGTTACACCCCATTAACACGATGTAAGTTTCTTGCCTGCAAACAATAAAATTGAAGCAACAAATGACTTTACTGTAAACTTTTATTGTAACTTCAACTTATGGCCTGCTACAAGCAATTATATTGGACTGTGTAAATAAAACTTTACCTACAAATAACGTAGAGGATAGTATAGTAGAGGATTTATTATTGAAAGGTTTACCTGAAGGCGTCAGGCGTCATGAGGTTCAGTTGCGGCGCGATGGTCGGTGACTCAGGCCGGGTACCAATCAAGCTGCCTGGTTGTGTCTATGACAACGTATTCAACTTTTTCATATAATAGAGAAGTTTTAGGGACAGGTTAAAAAAAAAACAAAGAAAGTAAATAGATTAGTCAAATCAGTTAGTTATTATTTATCATTCCTACTTTTTTGTGCCCGACAGGGTCCACAATGATCCACGTAATTTCACATTATGCAATGCAATTAATATAATGAGTATCAAAAACAAGTCAATTATAAAAAAATTGGCTGAGAATCAGCACTTTTTGAAAACTACATAAGACAGTCCCCCAAAACGCCCACCCTTTACCACTTCCTAGTGCTTTGGGTGGGAAGACGTGGCCCAACAAACTGTCCAGCAGCACAGCTGTCTGTTCAGTTACAAGAACTTGATTCTATACAATAGTATGCAAAGTAATTAACATTGCAAAACAAAGAATAGCGCCGAAAACTTTTGCATAGTTACATGTAATAAATAAAAAAATTGAATCAAAACCGGAGACTAAAGTCGTGACAATCTAAGAAGCCCGATTTGATGTTTCTCATTATACATGCCGCGATAACTTTGTATGAACGTTGACGTAAGAAATCGAAAAATCTATTTCATAATCCTAATTAAATACTATGTTATCCATACACTATAACAATGAGTATCATGTGTCAACACCAACTTTCACTTTATATTGGAAAATGCACTCCAAAACACAAATTAATTGTTGATTAATACTCCGACAGGACGTTATTACAATGTCATGTCTTTAGGTTCGCTACAGTAGTGTTGTGACCGTTATTGGACCGAATAAAATCGATGTTCGGAAAAATCTATACTTTTACAAACATTACATTTAGAAAAAAGAGAAACGTATAATTACTGTATTATTTTTATTGAGGAGCACTGATAGCCTAGTGGTATGACCTTCTGACTGCCAAGTCATAGGTCTCGAGTTCGGATCCAAGGCCTCTAGTTTTTCGAATTCATGTGCGTATTGTATAATTATCACTTGCTTCAAATACGGTGAAGGAAAACATCGTGAGGAAACCGGCATGCCTGAGAAATACTTCTCGACGGCATGTGAAGCCAAATCAGAGGCCCATGGGCGGCTTTAAAACTCTGACACCAGGTTAGTCACCAACCACACGAGAAGAAGAAGAAGACTGTATTATTAAATGTTTAAACATTATAAAAACAAAATCTGATGACATATATTTTTAGCGTTATTTTGATAATTGATACAAATTTTGTGAATTAATTTATTTACCTGATGATGATGCCGTGTAATAAAACGATATGCCTTGAGAATCAGTTTTAAGCAATATAGATAAACTGTCGATTACAAACTCTAATTATGATAAATCGATATATCCTGAGAATCGGTTTTTAATGCAACCGATTTTTTTCCCCAACACTACACAAAGTATTTTGATAGGTGTCAAATCGGGGTTCTTAGATTGTCGCGAGATTAGTTCCTCTAATAGGCAAAGAAGTGAAAATTGGTTGGAGGAGGATAAGGGTTGTGCTGTTACAGCTAGAATACATTCAAAGTAAGTTTTGTTTTGCAAATATTCTCAATTTCTCATACATGCTTGCTTTTGCTTCTATTCCTTAGATTGTTTTGAAAGAATTAGTCAGGGAGAAGGTCTCCTTAATAGAAATTAAAAATACGGACGCAAACACTAACGTAAAAAAGGGGGCCGGCCTGGCATTTTTTTACGAATTAGGCACCTATCCAAATTACTTTTACGTTACAAAGTTCCTAAGTAGGCATGTCAAGAATTTTGTTTGCCTGTACAAAATTCATAGTAACAAAAAAAAAACCGCAGCCACAAGAACAACTTATAATGACTCGTAATGTTAGTTATTCATAAGCCGCTACTGTTTTAATTAATTTGGTACAACTATAATTTACAAACAAATTATCACAATAATTTTGTATTTTAGGTTAGTAGGACTAGTAAGGATGGCACTGCAATACAAATAGCTGAAACTGAAACGGCCAGCTGAAAACAAATTACATGAGGCACAGAGGGCAAACGACAAAAGAAAAAAAATTTTTTTTTGTTCTTGAAAGCCAAATTAGAGTATTATAAAAATAAATTAAACTGATATTTTTATACAAGTTCTTTATTAATGAACTACTCGCTAAAATGTCTTCTTATAAAAGTTTGTAAAATAGCATTAGCATTTGCATTTCCCCTTGCAACTTCTTGAGGTACTTCACTTGTATGATATTCATTGATATTACTACCCTCTAATTGCATGTCTCCATCATGCTCAACTGCAATGTTGTGAAGTACTGCTTGAGCCACTACGGTTGTTTTCACATTTTCTAGTTTGCAGGTGGAAAGGCATTGTTTCCACACACCAAAGCAACGTTCCACAGTATTTCTTGTTGCATTGCTTCGTTATATTTTTTCTCAGTTCTATTTTGAGGCCTTAAAATAGTGAAGAGATATGGCTCTAACATATGATCCTCACGAACAAGTTTAATTATGAAGGTCGCTGTACATTTAATAAAGGACAATGCTTCCGAAAGCCTTCGTCGTCCAAAGCACACGGATCACTTTTATTTCTGTAAATCTTTCTTCTTAGAGGACGGTTCTCAAGACGTACATTTTTTTCAATAGTATCCAAGCTTTGTAAAGCTTGCATTGTATATAATAATAAACTGAATAGGTTAAACAGAAGTGCAAAATAAATTAAACATGTACGATTGTTTACGAAACTGACCTTTTGTAGACAGTAGACACACATGTTACATTAGTACGTCAAATGTCATTTTCTTCATAATCAGCTGCTGTAAAGTCCGCCATTTTTTCCTTATAGTACTGTTAAAGTACGGTTCTGGCTTTTATAACTTTACAGTTGGTTTATAGAACGTTTATTTAATAAAATGCGTTTACGAATAACACTTTTTGACAACTAGACTTAAGCAAGTTTTTAGATGTTCGATAACTTTTTATGAATAAGACCGTTAGTATCGTGAACGCTTGCGATTTTCGTCAACACGCAACACACAACTCAAATATAGCTTGCATGCCCCGAGCCGTTCATGAATAGTGGTCCTTCGAGCCGGATGAAGCTAGTTGATTGTTCCTTCCATTAACCTGATATTCATTGTAATTATTATATTTCGAACACAATGTAGATTGTTACTGAATAAATTGAATTGAACATTCAAACCTTATGTCAAAGCATTAAACAACTCGTCATTTGAATATTCGATTGTAACGAAATAAACGCCGAACATGGATAGGTGGTCTTCGTTTGGCTTTGCGAGCCCGAAAGGAAGCGCATACGCAGCACTTATGTTGTGTAGGGTCTACTAATAATAAATCCTTGTTTTCAATTGATGTTATTTCCACTTAAACAAATATAACTGAATACTACTAGTAAATCAGTTTCATTTCAGGACAACTAGTACTTTGAGTCTTTTTTTTTAAGTTTTAGCGCACACTGAACTTTACTCGTGGGCATTAAAGTTATTTTTCCAGAAACACATACAGGGTGTAAATAGGCCAATCATATAGCCGTTATCTATGCATTCTGTACATCAAATTAAGTAACATTGAGCAAACATTATTGCTGGGAAACCATTTTTATTTTTGGTGTGACCAACACTGTTTACGGCAGTGCTCAATGTATCGCACGCAAAACATTGTGCTTATGGGTGCATGCAACGGTACAAGAGTTGTGTTGCGTTTTTATAGTTAAGTTTATTTATTTATTTATCACAAACACAACTATCATTACAGGCAATAATCCTAATGCGGTAGCGTGGTCTTTAGTTACATTCTAAATTACAATTAAAACTACTAGTTATATATTAGCATAACATAATACAAACAATGTTACCTTTGTGAATTCATTCAGAGAGCTATTAAATAAATCTATCCTATCAGCAGTGTCATTCAGTGTATGCAAGGCTCGCGTCAGGGGCGCTTTACTGAGCAGGTTGGTTCGCGCGCGTGGCACTGCTAACAACCGTGGCCGTCGGCGTCGCAATGCGTACTTATCAGGCACATTCAGACATATCTCCTTCAAAACACCAGCATTAAATACTTTACCGCGCAACAGCTTAAAAATATATGTGGTAAAAGCCAGGTCCCTTCTTGTCTCCAGTTTGTTGTACCCAACCAAAAAAAAAAAGTAAAAAAAGTAAAAAGTTATAACATTTAAAACTTGATTACGTGAAAAAAAAAATACCTTCGATATGTCCGTAACCAGAAGATTCCCAGGTATGGTCCAGTACAAAAAAAAGACCACAATGACATGGAGTTGTCTGACGGCTTTGTTAAGCGTCTTTTTACACCCATTATATGTTAAACATGTTTGTAATCTAAATAGCGAATGTTGGGTACGTACCTGCGACCGCATGAGCAAGTTCTTGAGCTGCTGGCTCTGCTGCTGCAGGATGCTGGACGCGATGGTCGCGGGCGCAGACTCCGACGAGCTGTCCTCGAGCGCTAGCTCCGACAGACCTGGGGAAACGAGGACCCCATGGTAACAAGCCAATTCTTATAAATCAGCGTGTTTAGTGTGGATCTTTGACACTATGTATTCTGATTATCATAATTGTATTGTTTGTAATTCGTTCAGTCAATAATATATGGTCATCCTACACGATTTTATCACGTTTCGATTCATAGTATCTATGAAGTAAGAACACAACTAAGTAAATGTTTATTAAAAATCCTTGTTTTTTATTTTTAATAGTTTTAGCTCAGAATGCTGATATTTATATGGACATCACGTAAATATAAATTATTGGAATATATGTCTTTTACATATAATTTGCATAACACTATTATTATTTGACTTGTTTTAAATTATTTAGTAATAGTTTTTAAAGTTGAGACCACCCTAAAAGAAATAAATAAACATAAAGAGGCTTAAAATAAATATCTCAATAATTTATGTTTACGACGTGCTTGTGACAACTCTAGCGCC
The DNA here is from genome assembly GCA_947364205.1 of Agrochola lota. Lineage (NCBI taxonomy): Eukaryota > Metazoa > Arthropoda > Insecta > Lepidoptera > Noctuidae > Agrochola > Agrochola lota. The sequence continues at coordinate 2,054,001 of OX376225.1, read as the reverse complement.
GTTCGTCGGCCGTTTTGCCCCCAAGAGCTAGCGCGTTATTGATGTATATTAGATGTATACTAGGCAGATTGTATGATTCGTCAATATACATATAGTGCCGTCCGTTTAAAAACGTTCGCAGTTATGAAATATGGCCGAAGACAAATCATCAAATCAGACTTTATTCCAGGAATCAAGTACTATCGCGGACACGACTATCTGAACACCATAAGGACTATTCCCGCTTGCAGCGCTCGACCACTATAGTAACGCTTACCTGCAAAAAAAAGGAGCGATAAACAGATGTGGTCATCGTGTGCACGGGATTTTGTTGTCAAAGTGGTTATGGTGGATATGCGTGACCGCATTGGTACCTATTATGTCACCGTAAGATTGTGAGAACCGTTAGTTTATAATCTATAGATATTATTTCCGTTAGATTATTAACTGTCGAACTGTGAACTGGCTGAAATGGTTAGGTTAGAACTGTGAACAATCGCCCTACTTCCAAGTTGTTCGCAGCTAGGCAGGCATTTTTATTATTAGGCAGGTATATTATAAAGTGACAAGGCAATTTATATCTTCCCTTCGGCATATTTCATAACTGCGAGCATTTTTAAATGGACGACGCCGTTTGTAAAAAGCGGTGTCATACAAATTACCAGCGACATATCTAAAATCCCTTCTCGAGAAGTTATACATTTTGTAAACAAAGAACTTCTACTTATAATATAGATTGGGTTATAGAATATAAAAATCTATATATAACCCCAAAATAATTGAAATAAAAATAAAAGACATAGGAACTAAAACCCAACAAAAACAAACCCGTATAAACAAGACATCACAGACAGACAGATAAAAAATCCGGAGTCACACGTAATTTGTTCGATTTATGCCCTAACACGTGTGACTCCGGAGTTTTAATTTGTCTGTTATTTGTTTGTACAAAAAGTCCTAAATCTCAGCCTAATTTGAATGACTTTTGATTGAGTGATATAATGAAGTGTACCGTGCATGAGGTCTGCGTGTATGGGCGGGCGCGGCGGGGTGTACACGAGGCGTCCCTCCTGGAGCCCCTTGGGCTGCACGATGTACAGGCGCACGCACACGCGCCGCCAGTCCTCGCTGCATTCACCCCCTGAACCTTCGTCCTGGAAAAGGAAGAGCAAAAGTTGGCAAGAAACTCATGTCCAACCATCCGCAAAACTTATGAAGTTTCATAGATACTTTCATCCCTTGTTTTTGTAATAAAGGGAATTTTCAAAAATCCGTTCTTCGTGCTCACTTTCGTTATATTATAATAATGAACTCTTGTGCATTATTTCGTGCATGGAAATGCAGAAATTATGCACAAAAGTTCATTATAATAATATAACGAAAGTGACGTGCATGTTATAAGGTTAACGTGAACGGAACTTTAAAGATATTGCTTATCCATTGCTTTATGTTCGACAAATATGTCTGGTCAACAAAGTAAATAACGCAATGAATGTTGTTGAACTGTCAAAATTAATCGGATTATGATTAATCGTGTGTTATGCAATTATTGTGCAGGCTGAGCCAGGCGTGTTACCCAATTTAGCTTTATTCCGGTTTAAAAAAAATCTTCATGTATTTCCATACATGTTACTTCCCTGTGTTATCGTGATGATATGACATGGACGTGGACGTCCACAATAATGTCCTCACGTTAGAAATTATAAAAGAAGAAGAAGAAGAATAATGTTTATTTGGACACAGTTCGTGAAACACAAAATACAAAATAAAATAAAAAGTGAAAATAATATTTTAACAATTATAGTGTGTGCCTCACGGCTGCGCCAAAAAGGTTCGTTCAGAGGGCACATTGACACCTCCTTCATCAAAATCGGATGAGTAATTTAGGCTCTACGGCGGAACATACCATCAAAAAAGTTCATAACTAACCACCGTAAGGACTATTCTTGCTTGCAGCGCTCGGCGGCTATAGAACCGGGCCGGGAACAGATGTGATTATTGTGTTCACGGGATTTTGTTTTCAAACTTGTTAGATATGAACTTCTTCGATGGTACATAAACGGCTATAAATATAACCCTTCTTTTTGGTTTTGCCGTAGTCGGGTAATGAAATATGTTTTAATGTTCACTCACATCATGATGCAGTTCGTAATGTATAGGCGAGTCGGCGTCGCCGCTCGATCCATTGCGGTATAGCGGCTCGTCGCAGCTTGGCTCGCACTTGGTTTGCTGTTCCTCTGCGGAATACAAATAATGTACTGTCAAAACTCTTATATCTTCGTCAGTTTTTCAATTCTTTCCTTTATCAAGACAGGAAAACAAACTTTTGAAGCTGCGGTGCTGAGCAGAATATTTTACTTAAAAAACTATATTGAATTACTTGGTAACAAAGATCAAAATAGGGACGAAGGTGTATCCTTTAACCAATGTCGAGTTGCCATCAACCTAAAATATTTTTAATGGCCTAATCACTTTATAAAATATAAATGATAAAAAAAAAAAATTTGAAGAGTTTATAGCCCTAGTTAAAACAGGTTTCCGAGATGCGCGTTTTGGGCGCTCAATATAATTTTATGAATATGTAACATATTACACAACGCGCGCCGTAGGACGGCAGCGCCTGATGTAATTTGTTACATAGAAATGCATAAAATTCAATGTCACATTTTTTATTCGGTCTGACATGTAAAGAAGATTGCTGAATATTATTTTTCGATATTGACATGACGACGCAATATACACCGTGACATTTAAATCGTCTTATAAAAGCAGCCCACTTCATATATCCGATAACTACTAAACATTTATTAAAAAAATATACACCGTGCCCGACATAAAATACCTCAAGGACCATTTTTTTTTTACAATGTATTTTTTTTATGCATGTTTAGTAGTCATTGGATACATGAAGTGGGCTGCTTTTGTAAGGCAACTAAAATGTCAAAAGGCAACAATAATGCTGAATCGGTAAACCAGATTCTATCGTGCAAAGATCTAACAAAATAGCCCTTAACCCGTGACATGACGAACATATTATTATTTTGGATGTGATGTACCATCGAAGAAGTTCATATCTAACTACCGTAAGGACTATTCTTGCTTGCAGCGCTCGGCGGCTATAGAACCGGGCCTGTAACAGATGTGGTTATCGTGTTCACGGGATTTTGTTTTGACACTGGTTAGATATGAACTTCTTAGATGGTACATTCAAATAAAATAAAAAATACAAGTTTTGGTATAAACTTTAGGATAATCGGTTATGTAATGAATGTATACAAAATATTGTAAAACATTTTAAAATGTGGGGGGTACACCTCTGCCCAACCCTTCGGGGAAGCAAGGTGTGATGTTATGATATTTTAAGAGAAAGTAGAGTTTCTTGCCCATTCTTCTCCACACAAAATTACCTTTGGGAAGGCAACTACATATAATCGATTCTATGTTCTTGTAAATTTGACATCAAAAAGTGCCTTTTATGTGCCTAAATGATTCGGCATTGAGTTACAAAGCGTACTAAGGGGCAGAATGAGAAACTTTGTGTTTTATAATAATGATAGAAGACTCACCAGCATCAACGATACAGAAGCTCAATACGGGATAAGGCAGCAGGAACTCTGAGATGCTCTTACAATACGCCATACTATCCTCAGGGTCCCGCGCCATGTTCAACACATACAGACTCCTAGACTTGAAGTCTGACAGCAGCAGGTAGCTGGCACTCGTATCCAGCATGGCCTTGAGGCCCAAGGTGACTTCTGTCCCGACGCCAGGGGTAAACGTGATGGTTTGGAGACAGGTCCAAGACTTGCATGACCAGATCTTGATGGTTGTGTTGTTTTCAGCACCAGTTACAGCGAATTTCCAGAATTGGACGCTGTAAAAAAAATATTTACTAAGAACAAGCCATAAACCCGGAGGGATTTTCCATCGGTCAAAATGACGAAATTCCATTCAAACTTTCATCCCTTATCTAACCCTTATAAGGGATGAAGTTTCTAAAACTTTACTGCTCTCTTTCGTTACTCTTGTGCAATATTTTATTATTCTAGACCCAGCGGCTTAGGCTGTGCGTCGTCTGTCAGTGAATGAATGCTTTTAAGGATTTTATTAAGTAGAAGATATATGTGTGATGAACACTACCCGGCGTTTATTTTTTGTGGCACATCGAGCTTGAGTTCGGCATAGCTATTGACAACGCTTCGACAGGTTGTCGAATCGAAAATAACAGCAAATAATTATCAGAAGAAAAGCAGTCGTCTATTTGATTTAAACTGACAACATTTTCGGGTGTTGGAGTTGTGCAAATTTGTGTAACATCCTTTAGAGGACTCTTACAATAACATTGATTGATGTTCAATTCGACACGGAAGCGTATCAAACGGTTGTGAATAGCCATGCAGCTTTGTTAAGTTTTGGTCGGCCGTGTCAGTCAATTTCACAAAAGTAGTAGTGTTCAGTTTTAGCACAATTGTCGTATTGATCGGTACCAAATTAATCATTCAGAAACTTCGATCAAGAATTTACTAAATGATAAATTATTTTATTTCTGTGATTAGTACAGAAACTTTTACACGTCAATAATATTTTTTAAACGAAATGAAGAAAGGCCGAAACAAACTCAGAGGTCACAGAGTCACATAGGTAACTAGATTGCCTATTAGCGTTTCAATAACGTCCGGAAAAATAGACCAACGTGGCCCTATAGTCTCGTTCAAAAATAAATGAGCACTAAGAACATAACTTTTTCAACCCAATTGCTTGGATCTTAAGTTTTATTTCAGAATAAATATTTTTGTACTTGTTCCAAACGATTTTTTTTGTTTTCAAGCTTCAAGCGGATTTGTTTTAACACGTTTTTTGATGCCAGAAAGATTCAAATTTCTCAAATGTCATTTGATTTGTAATTTCGCCAAGAGACAGTCGTTCGTTGATGGCTCGCGAAGGAGAAAAAAAATGTATTCATTCCTACAGGTATGAATCCAAGAAAAATGATTTTTCTTTCTTCACAAATGTGACCGAATAAATGATTTCAGAAACAAGTTTTTTCAGTGCGGCGCGCAGTGAATCCATGAGGATATCTCCACAGAAAAAATAAAGGTCAGTAAACTTGCTATCACCATCCGTCCGTGACACTATCTAGACTAGAACAAACTATGCAAAACTTATCAATACTGCAGATTATTGTGTGATTGGTTAATCAATTAATCAGTATGCACCTATAGTGATAAGATAACAGCTACAAGCTTTAACTTGATCATCGAATATGACTACTTTATAATTTTAGTCGTCATTCACAAATGATAATTACCCAACGCTCAGTTGTCGATGGCTGTGAAGTTGTGAGTAGTGAAATATTTAGTGCATACTTAAAACCACTTCACCAGACCACAACAAATACAATTGCAATATAAACACCTCTGCGAACGACATCATGGCACAAAACAGTGAAGATGCTCCAACTCCTGCTAACAGACCTAAGATTAACACAAATGCGGCTTCAGCTTCAACGAAAGAACAAGTGGACAAGGACATGCAGTTGGTGAGAATGTTTTGCGAGAATTTACGATTTCCTAACATATTGGAAGATGGCTTCCGAGAATTTATTAACAATGTATCAAATTATACCTTGCCGTCTAAGAAGAAATTCTTTGAAAAACTATTTCCTGAAGAATTCAACAAAGCAAGATCGGACCTAATGGAAACCTTGGAGTCGGTCCATCATGTGGCGATCTCAATAGAAACGTGGAAGTGGGGAGTGACCGAGATAAGTAACATGCTTACTGCGACGGCACATTTTGTTCATCAATCAAAATTCGTATCTCAGACTTTGTTCACAATAGACGTAAAGTTGCGGTCAGAAGACATGATTGCTAGTGTGATAGAAGACGAATTCATGAAATGGAAGATCTTAAAGAAAGTGGTGGTTGTTAAAAGTCAAAACTTAAAGAAAAAACATCCACTATTATTAGAAAAGATTGGGTCTGTCTTGAAAATATCAATCATATACTGTGTATCTCACAAGTTAAAATATATTTTTCAGAGGAGTACAAATCATTTAAATTTTAAAGAACTAGAGATGAGGTGCCAAAACGATACATTGTTTAAGAAAAAGAAAGAAGAACCCTTCAGTTGGCATGATCAGTATATTGTGTTAAAGTATATAAGTGAAAACAACGCAGGCGACTTTACTGCAGATGAAAGAAAAGCATTCGGTGAATGCTTCCAAATGTTAAAACCATTTGAAGATTTAAACAACAAATTGTCTAGTGAACAATACCTACCCATATCTTATATTATTCCTCTATTTTTCGGTTTAAATTTAAGAATAAAGGAATGCGCTCCATCTAGTTTTCAAGAAAAAGAGCTTCAGAAGCAATTTGAGCAAAGCGTCTGTCCAAATGACGTTTGGTGGAGATTGAGGGTGAAGGCAACATTTATGGATCCCAGATTTAAAACAACCGTTTTGAAACATAAACCTGAATTTGCTTTCACGCAATCGAGTAAAGAGGCAGAGGCTGTGGTAAGAGACGTAAAGCAAGACGTGGAAAAGGAATTAAATGAATGTATAAATTCATACAACCAACACAATCCAGCTCCTACTTCCAACAACCAATCAGAAAAAAATAAAAATCTATTGGACTATTTGTCTCGTATCGATGAAAATATGGCTCATACTTCGTCTTCTCTTGCAAAATCTGTGTCACACTATGTTCAAGTACCTGACTTACATCCAGACGAAGATCCTTTTCAATTTTGGGAAGACTTTAATCGAATCTTTAAGTGCAGCCCGTTCTATATAATGGCTCAAAAGTATTTATGGATCCCCGCAAATGCAATACCTATAGAATCGATTTCTGGTGAGTTACCTTGGAATAAATTTGTTCGTAATAATATAGATTTTAAAGAACGCAGGAATTCATTACAGTACGAAAATATTAATGAAATATTATTTCTGCATAGTTACTATTCTAGGATCTCAGAAATAAATAATTAAGAACCGAACGATTAAAATACTTACCACATTTTTTTATAATATGTTTAAGCATGTTAACAGGATTATTTCCTTTCATATCTTTGTATTTTAAGTTATATATTTTTGATATTTTAAAAGGTGTAGTGTTATGTTGTAAACCACAAACATAAGTGGGTTGTTTATAATTCATTTGACTTACGGTTTGGAACGAAAATCAACGACAAAATTAAAATAATGTCAAGAGTTCAGATTGTCTGTTGATAAATCAGTCAACTAATCACAGCAGTTGAAATGCGTTTCACAATTTGTAATAATTTTTTTTTTTGCTAATTTTTAAGTGATTTTAGTTCCAGAACCAGGGCGTGAGTATATAAAAAACTGTTTTTAGTTAAGAATATATAATTGAAAAAAAACCGGCCAAGTGCGTGTCGAACCAAGTGCAATGAAGGGTTCCGCAGTTGGGATGAATCTATTCCAAGAACAAACTCAACATTGTAGTTGAAAAACATGCTCTCCCATAGGAAATGTATGGGAGAACATGTTGCCGCAACTGCAAATGTAAGTTGGTCGATTATTACTCGTTAACTTGTAGAGCCTAGTAGTTTTCCTTTTAATTTCGTTATATATGCTACTACCGTGATTTTTTTACGTACGTATTTTATTATTTTGTTTTTCGGCGTGATTAATATGTACCCATTGCAAATTACAGCTTTCTAGTACTAAGAGTCTCTAAGCTAAGCCGCGGACAGATAGACAGACAGACAAAACTATAAGGGTTCCTTGTTGACTACGGAACCCTAAAAAGGTGTATGGTTATCGTTTAAGTTTTAAAATTGTAATTTATAACGTCATTAAATTGATAAAAATAAAAAATCTGATTTACCACCAAAACCATTATAGTGCACTTTCCTTTTTACCCTACTATGACGAAGCAAAAAGGAGGGTTACGATTTTGACCGGTATGTACGAGGGTGAATCAAAAAGTTCTTAGAATTGCTTATATATAAAACATTTTTGGGAGAAGTTCGATATTCAAATTAAAGAGTGTCAATCACACAATATTTATGCAAACTGTCACTTGTTTTTGTCAGTTCGTTCGCACGTAATAAATTGTTTTGTGCAACGAGTTGCTGAAAACCCAAAATTATGCATAAAAGTGAGTTACGTGCGGTGATAAAATATATCAGTTTGAAAAAAATGTCTACGAAGGAAATTTATTCGGACATTCAGCAGACATTAGGGGATGATGCTGTACCCTATTCTACGGTTGCGTACTGGGTGGCTGAATTTAAAAGAGGTAGATCAAGCTGTAAAGATGACCCGCGTTCTGGGCGGCCTTCAGCCTCCGTTACGGAAGAAAATGTCAAAAAGGTTGAGAATCTGGTTTTGGAAGACAAGAATAACTATAAAACATATAGCTGAGATCCTAAAGATATCATTTGGTAGCGTTCAATCCATTTTAATTGATTCACTGGGGTTCAAAAAAGTGTCGGCAAGATGGGTGCCACGAATGTTAACCGACGAAAACAAAAAGCGACGTTTGGAAATTTCTAAGCGTAATCTCTAAATGTTCCAGCGTGATTCGGATAATTTTTGCCATCGCCTTGTCACCATGGATGAAACGTGAGTCCACCATTTCGACCCTGAAACTAAGAGACAAAGCATGTCTTGGAAACGACCATCCTCTCCATCCATTAAGAAATTTCGAGTTGCTCCTACCGCTGGCAAAGTTATGGCCTCAGCGTTCTGGGATAGTGAAGGAATCTTTTTTATTGATTACATGCCAAAAGGCCAGGCGATTACTGGACCCTATTATGAAAATTTAATCCGGAAAGTGCGTGAAGCGATTAAAGAAAAACGTCGAGGAAAACTATCGTTGGGCGTGTTGTTTCTTCAAGATAACGCTCCTGCTCATCGATCGGAAATAGCGCTTAACGCAATCCGCTGTGCTGGCTTCAATCTCCTTGGCCACCCACCATAGTCTCCGGACTTAGCCCAAAGTGATTTTCACTTATTCCCAAAATTAAAAGAGGACGTGGACGTTCATCGAACAAAATTTTACGATAATGACGCGGTTATGGCTGCCGTAGAGGTGTTTTTCGAGAGTCAAGAAAAACATTTTTTTTCACAAGGAATAAGGAAGTTCGAAACGCGTTATTCTAAATGCATTGCATTGGAGGGAGATTATGTAGAAAAATAAAATATTTTAGTTTAAATCTTTACATTTTTCAATATTGATTCCAAGAATTTTTTGATTCACCCTCGTATGTATGTTCATGTGTTACCTCATCTATCTATACATAATATATTATAACACAAAGTCGCTTTTCGCGTTTGTCTGTATGTCCGCGTTGTACTTCTAAAATACGCAACGGATTTCGATGAGGTATTCAACATAATTTAGATAAAGTATTCCGGAAGGTTTATATATTACTACACTTGAGAGCAATAAAATCGCACACGTTGACTTTTTGTTGTTAAAGCAGTTTTTTTCATAAATGTGAATACATATTAAAATAAAACTTACACTATTTGAATGTTTACTTCAGTACCTTTCTAATGATATCAAATACAGTGTAAAAAAAGTACCCATAGGGAGTTTTAGGGCACAAAACCCAACCTACGGATAAAATTACCCAATTTAGCTTAACAAAGAATAAAAATAAAACTCAAAATGCTTGATCAAATTGTTTTTTAATAAGGTGTATTCCCTCCCCTAGCCTTGATTACAGCTCTTAATCGGTTTTTCATGGACCGTATTAATTTCACCATGAAATCTTGTGGTATGGCGTTCCACTCCTCTTCAATGGCAAGTTGAAGCTCTTGGAGGCGCGTAGGAGCAGGGCTTCTTGCTCGAACTCTTCTTTTTAGCTCATCCCAGACATGCTCAATCGGATTGAGATCAGGACTACGAGCTGGCCACTCCATCGCGGTGATTCCAACATCTTCCATGTAGTCGCAAACTGTTCTAGCGACATGCGGTCTGGCGTTGTCGTGCATTAAGAGAAAATCTTCTCCCATAAGCCACGCAAGCGGCCTCACATGTTCTTCGAGCACTTCTTCGACGTATCGTGCAGCCGTCAAACTTCTCGATCTCGGGCCGGTATTCGCCGTAGTGATGAATACAATGTCAGTTTTAGTGTCCAACATTATGCCACCCCAAAACATACACGATCCACCTCCAAAAGCCACACGTTCGCTTATGCAGCATTGTGAAAATCGCTCTGATGACCTTCTGTAGACCCTAGAGCGTCCATCATGACCATGTAAAGTCATTCTGCACTCATCAGAGAACATAACAGCCCGCCATTGGTCATACGTCCAATTTAAATGTTCCCTAGCAAATTGTAGCCGGGCTTGTCGGTGAGCTGTGGTCAATTTGGGACCATTTGCTGGGCGATGTGAAGTCATTCCTGCTTCACCTAGTCTTCTTCGAACTGTCCACCGACTTATACTGACATTGCGAACTTCTCGAAGCTGTTGTCCCAGTTGAACCGCGTTCAGTTGCCGATTTCTCAAAGACCTTGTCACAAGAAAGCGGTCATCACGCTCTGATGTTGTGCGTCGCCGGCCAGATCCTGGTCGCCGAATGTAGCCACCGGTCTCTTGGAACCTCTGGTATACACGACGAACAGAGTAGCGGCTCAAATTTAGCCGTCGAGCAACTTCACTTTGGTTATGGCCTGCTTCGAGCAAGGCAATAACTTGAGCGGCTTCTGCGGGCGTGGTATCCATATTTTTCCAGTAAATCCGTATGCTTCCAGTAGAGATGTTATCACGTTGACCTTCGGTATGCAACTGAATAAAAATTCCAATAAACTGACCTTTTTATACCTGCGGCTAAGGGTGCAAGTAGTGACAACGCAAACGCGTGAATTTGGGGAATTCGGTGTACGGTCGGTTTTTGTAAGTTACGTGAAGGTCAATGATTTTAATTTTATGTTTTTGTAAAGCTAAGCTTGTATGCTTTAATTTTGTCTAATGATTTTTACTCAATATCTTTCGATTTTAGAAAACAATCAGTAATAAACCAAATTACAAGGGGTGTGCGATTTTATTGCTCTCAAGTGTAGTATTATATAATTCTTTTCTATTAAACGAATACGTACTACTGAAACTTTACGCTTTATCAAGTCGTGAAAAAGTCGCTGTTTTGACCGCTAACATGGCGTGCACTGACTAAACCTTAACAGATAGATTGAATTAATTTCTAATGGATTGTAAATCGTATCAAGATCAATAGAAAAGTCCGCGATAGCATTTTTATCTTTCAGTTTTTTTTATTGTTATTTCCGAAGCTATTTTCACCAGTATATTATCTTTCTATGTTCGTTTGGTCCAAACCCACCTTAACTCACTCATTCTTCACACACTCCCACTACACACGTATACAATACAATACTCTACAAACATAAATTGAATGCATCTAAGTTTATTCCAAGATGTTTAGTTGACTTTATTGTATTGGAATAACATAAGATTATTGTCGCTTCAAAAATCTTACCGACCGATGTTACGTATGTGCCCACCTGAAGTACCACTTTGTACGTTATATAGTTGTAAGACGAAGGAGACTAGTCTCCACGACACAGGGAATCCTAGTATGGAGGCTAGTGCTATTTACTGTACTGGTTTCTTGAACAATAAAGTTTATTTTTATTTTTTATTATTAAATTCAAATTCAATATTCAAGATCCTTTATTTGCAAATATGGGTAAACAGTGTGCAAATGTTTTATTATCAATCCTTATTCGATAAAATAGGTTATTAAAATTGGTAATTTAATTAAGATTAAAATATGGACATGACATCATTTAAATGAATACAATAAAAGATATCTCAGATTTCAAATTACGCACAGTATAATAATTATGGCCGACGGCGTGGCGCAACAACTGACAGGGGTCAAAGACCTTTCCTCGGCTATTTAGGAACTGCGATTATTGCCATTTGATAACAGTACCCCACAAAGGTGGTTAAGGCGGAAAACCCATTAATAATTAAGTATTAGGACGTACGAACTCCACAAACGGAGAAGGATTCATCATTTTTTTTTCATATATCCAGGTCAACCACAAGAAATTGTTGGACCACGGACAATATAGATAAAGAGAGATATCACCGTAGTGCCAAAAAATGCAGGTCGCTTGGAGTCTTAAAAACAATAGTAATAGTAAATTACCCTACTTGCCTTATTGTGATAATCCTAATGAACTGTACAATTCCTTTTTTGCCATGTATTGTACAGAATTTAACTCAACATTTATACCAAAGCAGATCTCAGTTAATGGTTCTGCAACCTTCAGTGAATGGGCAACTAAAGGGATATTTAAGAGTAGAATCAAACTCTTTGAACTGTACGAAGAAAGAAATTATAATAAAATTAACGAATTTGATCAATATGTTAAGAACTATTCCAAATTATTCAAACAAGTTTGTAGCGAAGCTAAGTGTCGATATTTAAGCTCAAAATTTAAAATAGTCAAAATAAAATAAAAACTACTTGAGAAATTATAAACAATGAGATTGGAAAAGACAGTAAGCGTAGTAGTGACTACAGCCTTAATATTAGCAATACAGTTATTGAAAGGATTTAGAAGTTGCCACATTTTTTTAAAATTTCTTTGCAGATATTTTTCAATCACTAAATCTTTAAATTCTTCACCCACTGTTGCAGAGTCCCTATTGAAAGAAAATGTTGATAATTGTAACCATGAATTTAATTTCAACTATGTTAGTGCTCGAGATATTATTAAAAGTTTAAATACACTCAATGTTAAAAAAAAACTGCTGATTTATGGGGAAGTTCCCTATAGGTTGCAAAATGCATAATCAACACTGTAGTGCCTGAACTAGCAATTATCTTTAATAAATGTATTGACTGTGGTGTATTCCTGACTTAATGAAGAGTAGTAAAATAATTCCTTATTTTAAATCGGGCAGCACAGCAGACCCCACGTACTTTACGACCAATTTCTGTGCTTCCCACCTTTAGTAATAAAATATTTGAAAAATTGATGGTAGATCAATTGCAAACACGTTTTAATAAACATAAATTATTAAACAGTAAACAATTCGGTTTCACAAGGGCTCGCTCGACTTCCGACGCTGGTGTTGAGCTTCTTACACATATTTTTGAGGCCTGGGAGAGGTCACATGATGCCCTAGGTATTTTTTGTGACTTATCTAAAGCTTTCCATCAGTGTTTCATGATACATTGGTCAAGAAATTCACTATGGTGTTAGAAACACTGCCTTGGATCTTCTTATTTCTTATTTGGATAATAGGATCCAGAGTGGACGTTAACGGCAAGCGATCCCCGGGTTTTGTTGTCACGATGGGAGTTACGCAGGGCTCAATTCTTGGCCTTTTTTTATTTCTCGTATATATTAATGACCTACCTTGCCTTATAAACAGTCATGAAATAGTGTTATTTGCAGATGAAACATCACTTATAGGTATTTAAGCTTAAGCGACAACAGACAGTTACCGACGATGTAAATAATGCTCTCTCTAAAATAGTGCATTGGTTTAGTGCTAATAATTTACTTTTAAACGAGAAGAAGACTAAATGTATTAGATTTCTGACACCTAACGCTAAGCAGGTGAAAACCAATGTACTAGTAAATGGGCCAGAATTGAATCTTGTGGACACCACTGTGTTCTTAGGTATTACGTTGGACTCGAAGATTCAGTGGGGCCAACATATAACCAAATTGTCGAAGCGGCTAAGGTCTGCAGCCTACGCGGTGTATAAAATCCGTCACTTGACTGATGTAGAAACATCTCGAATAGTATATTTTAGTTATTTCCATAGTGTAATGTCGTACGGCATTTTGTTGTGAGGAAATGCAGCTGACATTCAGGCTATATACGTATTTGTGCTGCAGAAACGAGCCATTCGAGCAATATATAACCTAAGTTGTAGGCATTCACTGAGGGATAAATTTAAGGAAATAAACATAATGATAGCCGCATCTCAATATGTATATGAGAACCTAAATTGTGTAAAAAAGAATATTAATCTGTATTCTAAATACAGCGACATTCACAGTATAAATACTAGAAACAAAGATTTATTTATTGAGCTCAGGACTAGGCTCCAAAAAATTAGTAATTCATTTAAGTTCGATCATTCGTTAGAAGTTTAGCACTATTGTTACCAAATTAATAATTCAGAAACCTCGGTCAAGAATATACTAAGTAATAAATGATTTTATTTCTGTAAGTAGTTTTGTACAAACACTTTTACACGTCAACCATATTTTTTAAACTAGATTATATCGGCGTTTCCTAACCGACTACTCAGAGAAGAAAGGCCGAAACAAACTCCGAGGTCACAGAGGTTACTAGATTGGGTCAGTGACCGCTCGGCCCGAGTCATCCCAACCCGAATAATAATACCAAATACTACGTCGTCAAAACGCCTAAAAAAGTGGTGTGTACCGTCCGCATGAAAAGTATCGATCTCTTAAAATGTTGAAGATATTTTTTTTTATTAATAGAATGGTTCTTTACTCATAGATTACAGGAAAACCTATAAGAAGTCTAGTATTTAAATTCTAGATAGTGTCATGTTGATAAGATGTGCATAAAATATTCTAGATTCTAGAACATTTTAAAGTACCATTCCTTACTCGACCGCAGGCGGCAACTGCAGGCGACGTGTCACGGCGTCATGTCGCTGCAGTCACGATTCCGAACCCGATCGTAGGCGGCAGCAGCCCGTATTCTAGTCGGTAGATAGTAGATAGAAAAACGTGTTATTGCTTGAGCGTTGGCGGCACTACTGGTCTGCAGTCGGGTTACACGTGTCGCCTGTCGCTAGCCCATAGCTGCCAACGACGTGTCGCTTGCTATGGAAGGTATTTCATAGAAATTCATAGAAAGCAGTCGTGTCTTGGCGACACGTCGCGTGCAGTTGCCTTCTGCGGTCGGGTACGGAATGGTACCTTTATTTATTTATACTTTATTTTACACCAGAAAATACATGTAAATAATAAATTTAACACTACAAAACATACAATGGGCGGCCTTATCGCTTTCTGCGATCTCTTCCAGCACGCGTAGCATGGACGCTTTCTATTTCTACGAAGAATAGACATAGCTCTTTCTATACAAACTGACATTTCGTTTCTCCATTTTTGACATTGCACCGTAGAAATCTTTCTACAATCTGTCATTTTGTCTTACGTTTCTAATAATCTTTGTCTAGGTCCTTCTACATGTAGACTATTTCAGAAGAAAGTTTTCTATGCCAAACTGTCAAAATCACACTGACAACTGAAAAGTCTAAGGTAGTAAAGACAATTTGATTTTGTAATCGCCATGCTAAAGACAGTCAGTCAGTCACAAAGTATATACGGTTATCTACAAAATCATGATTTTACAGAAGAAAGTTTTGAATGCAAAATTGTGATAATTAATTAATAGAAGAACAAAGCTATCTTCTATTTTACATCATTTAGTTAATAGGGCATTACCAAGGAAATGTTAAAAAATGTAAAAAAAATGAAAAGGCCAATATTACTGTAATATTTTTTGTTCCAAAACACAGTACTTCGTCATTTTAAGAATAAATGTTGTGCGTGTGTTCAAACACGAAAAAAAGTCCTATGACAAAACAAAGAATTCTGAGTCGAATTATGTCTGAGTGAATTTCGTAAAAAGTGCAGTTGTCTCTTTCTACTTTGCTGCCGTCGTACTGTCTACACGGAACGTCATTTTTGTCTACTCTTCCGTCGACAATAAGTTGCTCATGCTACGCGTGCTGGCAACCTTGGAATGGACAGTGATTGCGTGGACATAAAAATGGGGTAGACATTGGTGGACTTTATGTACATTTATCAATATATCAACACTGCAGAATACAGATTATGATATGATTGGTTTAAAAATTAATCAGTATGCACCTATAGTGATAAGGTGAAGGCTACAATCTTTAACTTGCTTATCGAATATTACTTCTTCACAACATTTAGTCATCATTGACACATCACCAAACGCTCAGTTGTCGATGGCTGTGAGGTTGTGAATAGTGAAATATTAAGTGCATACGTAAAAACACTTCACCAGACCATAACAAATACAATTGCAATATAAACACCTGAGCGTATGACATCATGGCACAAAATAGAGTTGAATTATCTTCAGATACTACAACTCCTGCTAACAGACCTAAGTTTAACAGAAACGCGGCTTCAGCTTTAAAGAAAGAACAAGTGAACAAGGACGTACAGTTGGTGAGAATGTTTTGCGAGAATTTACGACCTCCTAACATATTGGAAGATGGCTTCCGAGAATTTATTATCAAAATGCCAACTTATACCTTTCCGTGTAAGGAAAAATTCTATGAACAACTAATTCCTGAAGAATTCAACAGAGCAAGATCAGATTTAATGAAAACCTTGGAGTCGGTCCATCATGTGGCGATCACAATAGAAACTTGGAAATGGGGGGTGACCGAGAAAAGTAATATGCTTACTGCGACAGTACATTTTGTTCATCAATCGAAACTCGTATCTCAGACTTTGCTCACAATAGAGGTAAAGTTGCGGTCAGAAGACATGATTGCTAGTGTGATAGAGGATGAATTCATCAAATGGAAGATCTTAACGAAACTGGTGTGCATTGATATATGTCCATACGGTAACAAAGAACATCCACAATTATATCAAAAGATTAGGTCAGTTTTGAAAAAACCAACCATACACTGTATAACTGATGTTTTAAGCGATATTTTTCAAAAAAGTACAAGATTTTTAAATTTTGACGATTTAGAGATGTTGTGCAAAAACGACTCATTGTTTAAGAAAAAGAAAGATGAACCCTTTAGTTGGCATGACCAGTATACTTTATTAAAGAATATATGTGAAAACAGCGAAGGTCTCTTTACTGCAGATAAAAGAAAAGCATTCGGTGAATGCTTCCAAATGCTAAAATTATTTTATGATTTTAACAACAAGTTGTCTAGTGAACAATACCTACCCATATCTTGTATTTTTCCTCTCTTTGTCGGTTTACGTTTTAAAATAAAGGAATGCGCTCCATCGACTGACCTAGCAGAACAGCTTCAGAAGAATTTGGAGCGAAACGTCCATTTATATGAGACTGGGTGGGGATTGAGGGAGAAGGCAACATTTATGGATCCCAGATTTAAGAAAACAATTTTAAAACATAACCCTGGCATGGATTTCGCGCAAATGAGTAAACACCTGCCCTTTCCACTAATGGACGTAAAGCAAGATGTGGAAGAGGAATTAAATAATTGTATAAATTCATACAACCAACACAATCCAGCTCCTTCTTCTTCCAACAACCAATCAGAAGAAAATATAAATCTTTTGGACTATTTGACCCGTATCGATGAAAATAATATGTCTTCTCTTGCAAAGTCTGTGGTGTCACACTATGTTCATGTACCTGACTTACATCCAGACGCAGACCCTTTCCAATTTTGGGAAGACTTTCATCGTTTATCTAAGTGCAGCCCGTTTTATATAATGTCTCAAAAGTATTTATGTATCCCCGCTACTGCAATACCTGTGGAGTCGATTTCTGGTGAGTTACCTTGGAACAAATTTATTAGTAATAACATAGATTTCAAAGATCGCAGAAGTTCATTGGAGTATGAAAAGATTAATGAAATATTATTTCTGCATAGTTATTATTCTAGGATTCCAGAAATAAATCATTAGGAACCGACATTCAAATACCACATTTTATAATATACAAGGTGCAGTTTTGGATCTGCAAAACATTTCAGGAGGTAATTATGTTAGTGATTCCTGACCCGAATCAACAATAAAATGGCCAGGTATTTTTTTTTCATTTTATTCTTATTTATGGAAATTGGTAAGTGTAAACTCCCCTTTTTATAACGCGGCCAATCTGTACGTGTTCTTAAACTGCGCTTTCACACACACAAACAAACGCAACCGACATTTCATTCATAAATCCAAAGCACCAACCACCGCCCGCACCCTCTCCCACTAGCCACGCCCCCGCGGCAGTGATGGGCGTAACTAGTTACTAATGTAATCTAATTAATAATTGAATTACCTAATAATTTGATTAAAATGTAATTTAATTACATATTATTCAATTACATTGTAATTAGATTACTTTGGATGTGCTGTGAAATTAATTACAATGTATTTAATTACCAAATAATTTGATTACAAAGTAACCTAATTACATAGTATTTGATTATATTATAATTATAATTGCTTTGAACATGAAATGTCGCACGCTTGCATCGCACAGTTGCGATATAGGTGCAAGTGCGGCCCGTACGACGTCATCGGGAAGTAGTAAGTATAATGGGTGGGGGAGCGGGGGGGTTCTATGCATTGTGCTCGTGCGTCGTCGCTCCTAGCCACCCCGCTTCACCCGCCCCCTTCAGTTACTTCTAATCTTTTGTATTATAAGCACGTAACATTTTCTTAAGATTACAAGTCGTATGTATTTTGGTGATTAGTGCAAAAACTTTTTTGTTACGTACAATGAGTGAAAGTGCAAGACTACTTTTAGAAGATGACAGTTCAGTGGACGAATCTGTGTCTGCAGGTCAATCGACATTACCGTCACCAAGCAATATTTCTGCAGTGCAACCCACTATACTTGACGGTAAATTCTTTGAGATACTTCCTAATTCATCAGGAACTGATAAAATAGTCGCCATTTGCAAGAAATGTCTGCCTAATAAAGTAGAAATAAAAGGCTCGAGATTGTGTACATCCAATTTTAAAACACATTTAAAACGGAAACATGGACAAGAAACCATTCAAGAATACCAAGAATATATTAAAAATAAAAGATCGAAAAACGTTCGTACTTCCAGTTCGTCAAACGAACTATCACCACGAAGGTCGTCAAATGTACCCTCATATTCTCAAGCTGAATTCGATCGAGATATTGTTAAGTATTTTGTTAACACAATGATTTCTCTAAAGTGCACTGAAGACCCTTATTTTCGACAAATTTTACGTAGATTAAATATAGGTGCAAATAATCTAAGAATCATGAGCCGGCGGACACTTGGAAGAATGATTACGGAATTCTTTGATGAAGAGTCTACTTTAGTGAAACAAGAACTAAATCAAGTGAAACACGTTTGTACGACAGTTGATATTTGGTCTGGACGTCGAAGAAGCTTTTTAGGTGTAACAACACACTGGATTGATTCAGATAGTTTAAAGCGTGTCTCAAGGGCATTAGCATGTCAACGTTTTAAAGGCACTCATAGTTATGACAAAATATACGAATTGTTGCAAGAAATTAATTCAAGGTATGGCTTAACTAGCACAAACGTTGTGGCTTGTGTTACAGACAACGGCAGCAATTTTGTGAAAGCATTTAAAAGCTTCGGTGTACATCGTATCAATGTTTCAAACGAGCAAAACACTATTGATTCTTGTGATGAAGACTCCGATACTGATAGTACAGACGACGAATTAACGTATCTTAATGACCTTTCTTCAACAATTAGCCATTTAGAGACTCGTTTGCCATTACACCTAAGATGTGCTTCACATACTTTGAGTCTTTGTGCCACCGACGCTAACAAAATACTAGAAAACCAGGAAACGGAGCTATCGAAAATGCATGACCAAACAATCAAAAAATGTAACACATTATGGAAAGCAGCAAATAGACCAAAATCGGCTGAAATTTTACAAAATATTCTTGGCCATACTCTAAATAGGCCAGTAGAGACAAGGTGGAATAGCCTTTATGATGCCTTGAAAAAAATCGCAACCATAAAAGATAAATCTGCAACACTTCACAGAGCTTTAAACATAAAAAATCCACTTCGTGAATCTGAATTTACCTATATAAAAGAATACCTTTCATGTACTCAACCTGTCGCTGATGCGCTTGACATTCTTCAAGGTGAAAACGCAACCTATTACGGAATATTTCTGCCAACTATACTCTCGTTGAAGAAAAAGTTGACAAATTTAACTGAAGTAAGAGACTATGAGTACTGCAACACTCTGACTGAATCTTACCTCAAAAGTGTGCAAACAAGGTTTAAAGATTTTTTGAAAATTTCGGGACCTGAAGCTGAAAATGCGGCTTTAGCTGCCGTTTCTCATCCTAAATATAAAAAATTGAAATGGACATCATTAATTGGACAGGCAGAATATAGTATAATGAAAAATTTACTTGTAAAAGAAGTCGTAAAGATAATACCAAATCAATTATCTCGAGAAAGACCACCAACGAAGTCGAGGGCGGATGACTATTTTGAAATAGATTCAAGTTCGGATTCAGACAACCAGAGCAGTGAACCAAGATCCAAAGCAGAACTTATAGTCACTCATTTTTTGGCAGAAGATAGCAGAGAACTTCAAATATTAAATAATCATAAAGAAATTAAAGAAATATTTTTAAAATTTAATACCCCTCTACCTTCTTCTGCACCAGTGGAACGTATGTTTTCGTACGCGACAATGATCAATTGTCCGAAAGCAAACCGTTTGTCAGACGAAATGTTTGAAAAAAGGGTCATATTAAAGGTTAATTTAAATTATAAATCAGAAAACTATTTTTTTTTTATCAGCCAATGGTGAAAATTATAACTAATAAAAGATTTATAACTAAACAATGATTGACAGATGATTAAATTTTTTTTTTGTATAATTTAAATTATAAATCAGAAAACTATTTTTTGTTTTATCAGCCTATGGTAAAAGTTTATAATTAATAAAAGATTTAAAACTAAACAATGATTGACAGATGATTAAATTTTTTTTTTGAATAATTATAACGTGTTTTATTTTTGTATTTGTCAAAACTGTATTAAATAGTGCATTTTTGTAAGAGGTGTCCAATACTTATACAGTATGATTTTAAAATCGTTAACCAAAAGGAAAACATTTTCCGGACAAAAAAAAAATTGGACTTTGTATGGAGATCGGTCAGCTGATAGGTCAAGTCTCCATACAAAGTCCAAATTTTTTTTGTCCGAAAAATGTTTTCCTTGGGGAAAGTTGTTCAGTATCATGAGTAGAAGCCACTGTTAAAATTTAGTTAAAGATTTTAAAATCATCCTGTATAAATGTGTAGGTAAGTAATTACATTTTATCAGATACTTATGTAATCTATTATAATGTAATTAGATTAACTTGTAATTCAATTACTTTGTATTTAATTACAGTATGTACTCATTGCAATTAGTTACTTAAGTAATCTGTTACAAAGTATTTCAATTACTAATTACAATGTAACTGTAATTTGTAATTGTTAATCTAAATACTTTTTGCCCATCACTGCCCCGCGGCCATCGCAACCGAATAAATCGGGTCAATTTATTAGTGTAATTGATGACGCCGGTATGTGCATACGCTTGCAAATTCCGCCCCTCAAGTGCGCCTTCGATTAACGGTCGCGATAGGTACCTATTACCTAGTTGTAAAGATGACGGACCAATACTCCAATGTAGAGTTGGTGGAGATGGTCCGCTTGTATGCCATCAGTGGAGACAATGTATCTCGAGCCATCGAAATTTTCGCGGAGTTATTCCCCAATCGGCAACGTCCCTCACACAGGGTAATGCTGGCTGCTACGCAGAGACTGCGCGATCATCGCCAGTTCGACGTTCCCCAGCATGCTGAAGGTCGCGGCAACGAAGGCCTGCCTGTCGCCTTGCAGGAAGATATCCTGGAATTCTTCCGGCGAGAGCCACGGGCAAGCACGCGGGAGGCTGGTCGACGGTTTGGAGTGCACCACTCCACAGTGTGGCGGCTACTGCACATAGAAATGCAGCATCCTTTTCATTACCGCAAGGTACAGGAGGATCTCCACCAACGTGATCAGTGCTTTCGACACAATAAAAACGAATGTGTTTGTGTTACGTAAGCTGAAGGAAAATCAGCAACGTCGTGCTAGACTGTGCCTGGAGTGTGACGGTGGAAACTTTGAACAATATCTCCAGGTAACATAAGTAGGTAATTTATTTATTTATTTGTACATAGACAATAATTTGTAAATAGGATGTTAGCTAAATCAACTTGATTAGTGTAAATAAGTTGATTTAAAAATTTTAACTACGCCAAAAATACCTATCAGACAAAATGAATCACTTAAAATCCCTAAGACATCGGTACCTACCTACTTAACTAGCACAAATTATCTTGATGTATTTCTGTCGGTCCTCAGTCCGTTAAAAAGTAGGAAGGAAAATCTTAAATCAACCAATTTAATCTACAAATAAAAACGAAAACCGTCCTTGGGGCTGAATTTACCTACAGAGCGCGCCGACTGCGCCGAGTACCTACATGCCTTATTATTATTATTAGGTGCCTACCTAAATCCCGCGCACGCGCTCGCGATCATAGTTTCACAATTTGTGCAACAGGAACTGCTTACGTGCTATGTAAGGTTTATTTATCTCCGCCTATCATTTTATTAATCAGCTGATAGGTAACTAACGACGCCAACGTGAACTTTTTTTGGCGCAATTGTATCTACTTCCTACTATTATTATTTATCGTAATAGCCCAGTGGTTAAGGCTTTCTCCTCTCATGCATGAGGTTGCGGGTTCGCAACTGAGCAAGTACCATTGTGTTATTTTTTTAATTCATAATGATGTAAGTACTTTTTAAATTTATCTAGGACATCATTGAAATCCCGTGTTTCGGTAAGCACTTAATTAAAGCCTTTGGTTCGAATTGATTTGTAGCTCTCGGACAGTCGTTAGGTACCACACGGGTCGGTACGGGTCAACGACCTTACAGCCCTGCCGTATAGTCGTTGGTACGGGTAGTCAAAAGCCAGAAAGTCTGACAATTAGTCTAACAAATGGGTATCGTGTTATCAAGTAACTGGTTTGTTGAGGTCTGATACGCAGTCGCCCTACGTGATTCACTGGCACTCCATGTAGTGAGCTGCATACAGTTAAACTGAAAGCCGACCCTAACATAGTTGGGAACAGGCTCGGCAGATGATGAAGATTTTCGCATTGTAATGATGCTTAAAAATGAGTTATTATTTAGCGAAATTTAAAACAATAATGTAGGTACATTGTGATTTTCAAATTCGAACTACATCTAAGGTAAAATTATTTGCTATAAGTTGCTGTAGCTACAACAACTTGTACAGATCGCGGCACGTTGGTTGAACCTTCGATGCGCAGTAACAGATTTTCGAGTCTTAATCGAAATGCGGTATGACGAGCATCGCGGGGGCTCCCCGTAACCATAGTAACGACCTTCATTTTAGTTCAACGTACGCGCCGCGTTCGTTTCGTAGAAATGTGGGCGGAGACTCGTACAGGCTGACGTCACTGGTCATCGCATTCACGCACACAGTGACATGACGCGTGATACATCGCAATGGGTGATTCTGTTTTTTTGAAGAGGGTTATTAAGAGAGTTATTCTGAAAGTCAATAAAATTGAAAAGTCGAAAATAAAAAGTATTATTGATTATTGACTTGGTATCGTATTGTTATATGATTATTTACGAGTCTCATAACAACCTCCTGAAATGTTTTGCAGGTTAAAAACTGCACCTTGTATAATATATTTTATAATATGTTTAACCACGTTAGGAAGATTTATTCCTTTCTTATTTTTGTATTGTAAGCTTCTTCTTTTTTTTTTAAAGGTGTAGGGTTAAGGTGACACTAAGCGACTTTTAATGGTTTTATACTGAAGATCACGTCTAAACGAGTAGTGTTATTGATTTGGAAAAAATATATGTTAAATTAGAGTATTTTCTTAATAACTTCATCTGTGAATATTTTAGATTATTTTTAAATTACATAGGTAATCAATTTGTGAAATAGTTAATTGACTCAGGCGTGACTTTGCGAAAATCCATTATAAAATACAATAGACAACGTATATTTAGTAACCTAATCCGCTTAACTGTTCTTAAAGAGTCATAAAGAACCCTATAAGAAATCCACACGTGTTTCACCTCTCAACGATTGACTTGTTGCGAACCCGGAAACGCCGTGTTGCCACGTCAAGCACCGAACGCAATGCTTACTTTGCGTTCGGCGCTTGACGTGGCAACACGTCGGGTTCTTTATGATTCTTTAAGAAATGTTAAGCGGAATAGGTAACGAAATATACGCTCTCTATTGTATTTTGTAAATTTATGTCTAACGCGGATACAAAACTGAGAATCACACAAAAAGTATCGAGCGTATTTTTCTAAAACCTTCACCATTCTAAAGATAATTTAATAATGTATCTTTTAGTATACGTGTTTTATTAGTATGCCTTTTGTTTTACGTATAATAAATTAATAATGCGTCTAATTTGGGACAGCGCTTCTTGATGGGCGAGTCCTATTACTGGCTGGACGTACGACGCGTTGCGTGAGCTCAGCACAGAAAAAGGTGCATGGTTATAGTTTAAGTTTTGAAATTTAATCTTATTTTTTAATCTAATTTATAAAGCAAATAAATTTATAAATATTCAAAATCTGATTTACTTTTTTACTATTTAAAAAACCGACATAGTACGACATTTGCCGGTTTAAAAAAAAAATGTGCTGCTTCATAGAAAAATTCAATACCTACGCGGTCAAAATGTATGGAACAGCAGATATTTTTTAAATAACCGACGAAAAATTTCAACGCAGGGGTGTTCAGAATCATGTACTGAATCCATGGTATCAGTTTTCGCGTCCCTGCCACCTTGTATATGTAAACAAGTATGATTTATGTTCGTCTGTTTCCTCATAACTTCTAAACTACTCATCATAAATTGACAAATGAGGTATCATTGGAAGCGTCTTGATCGTCCGCTGGTTATAGGCTATGTGACGTCACATTGAATATGGCGCCCTCTAGAGGACATAAAGTGATGAACTAAAAAATTATGCCATATTGGGTATCAAATGAAAGGGCTTAATTAGCACATTTCTTCATTCAAAAATATGTATATAGTATATATGTATTGGTAATCCACGGACCCGTGCGGCTGTTATTGCTTAGCCTCGAACCGACTTCATAAATATGTTGTA
Organism: Agrochola lota; assembly: GCA_947364205.1. Taxonomy (NCBI): domain Eukaryota; kingdom Metazoa; phylum Arthropoda; class Insecta; order Lepidoptera; family Noctuidae; genus Agrochola; species Agrochola lota. Next base: position 2,029,064 of record OX376225.1, on the reverse strand, counting down.
TGTAATGTAAGTACTTACTCAGTATTATAGTTCTTGTGGTTGTCTAAGAAGAAAAGACAGCTGAGCGGTTTCCCGCCGTGCGGCTGCCACTTGTGCAGGCAGCGGGGACTGCTGTCTGCGTGCATGTACACCTGCAACGAAGCAGTACGTTAACCACAGAATATGTATGGCTAAATAGTTTCAGCACTATTCAAACGATGCAAGTTTGTTGCCTGTGGCATTAATCATAATCTGAAATTTTTTGAAGGATATTGCTAATCCATTGCTTCATATGTTCGTGAACTGTCTGTTCGACGACGTAAATAACGCAATGAATGTTGTTGAACTGTCAAAATGAAACAGATTGTTATTGATCGTGTGTTACGCCGAATAAATTAAGAAATCAATTTTAAGGAAAAGAAAAAGTGAAAAATTTAAAAGTCCTTTTTACTATAGGATTTTTGTATGGACTATCGTTTTTATGTATGACAGGACAACATCTGTGGGGTCAGCTAGTTAATAACATGTATAGATATAATACGATACCTGGAAGAACATGACGTATCCGTCGGCGGAGGCGGTGGCGAGCGCCGAGCCGTCGGGCGAGAAGGCGGCGTCCAGGATGGCGGCGGCGTGCTCGGCCGCGCACAGTGCGCCCGCGCCGCCCACGCGCGCGCCCGCCGACACGCTGCCCGCCAGCCCGCGCGTGTTCCACATGCGCGCTGGACACGGCACGCCCGTATATACACGCTTATTCTTTCCGTCATTGTGATCATTTTTAACCCCCGGTAGAAAAGAGGGGTGTTATAAGCCTAACATGCCATCGTAGCTGCCGAACGGCTGAACCGATTTGTTTTTCATTTTTTTATTCGTAACGTAACTTGGTCGAGTGTTCTTAGCTATCATTGAAAAAAATCAGTTCAGTCGTTTGAAGATTATCAGCTCTTTTCTAGTTGTTAATTGAATGTGAGCATCTTCCACAGGTTTGATCTAGTCGAAATTTTGTATTCTGTTGCTTCAATGATATTAGAACATAGTATCACCTGGAATTTGCAGGATACCCGACTCCCTCACCAACTTACAACAGTAGTATTTTGTTTGGGCTCATTGGAATAATCAATAAATAGGTTATAAATAGATGGTGATCGGGGTTTGATGATGGAGTAGGAAAGAGAAATGAAAATAAATTAATAACCCAGGTCGTGGTCTACCTGAGTGCCAAATTTAATTAAAAACCGTTCAGCCGTTAAGGCGCCAAAAGGTATCACACAGACAGACAAAGTTACTTTCGCAATCATAATTTTAGGATGGATATTAAAAACAGATTAAAAAAATCTCTCACCAATATTATCGTGGGTGGTGAGCAGTAGCCGTGCTACGTCATCGTCGGTCGCCTCGTCTTCATCGTCGGGTATGTACGGACACCACACCACGCGGTGTGACGCACCCACTGCACCCGTGTCTTCGCGGACCTCCGCCAATAGCGTGCATCTGTAAGAAAATAGTTTCATGATGGAACAAGCCGTGTGCGGTGTACTCGAAATTTACATCGGCAACAATGACAAAATTTCATACAAACTTTTACTACTAAAGTACTTTAGTACTAAAACTCCTTTCCTTCTTAAAGTTATGATTCTGAACCCCGCTACACGCGGCAGTGCTATCGCAGCGGTGCTGCCGTGTCATTACTGGTCCCCATACATTTACTATAACGGCAGCAATGTCGCGGCAGCACTGTTGCGACGTTACTACTGTGCGGCAGTGTCGCCCTGTCACCACAGCAGACTAGTAGTGCGGCGTTCATCACAGCGATAACACGTGAATGCTGACTAGTAAATTGGCAACAAAGCAGCGTGACACCACAATCAGCAGGTGCTCGGATTCACCTCAACAGCACTGCTGCGTGCAGCGAGGTTCGGAATCATACCTTAAGTGCTAACTTTTGTTATAAAAAAACTTCATGCAAAAATTCATGTTTGCTAGACTTAACGGTTTAGGCTGTACATTGTCTGACAGTGAATGAATGAATAAATTTAAGATTTTTATAAAATAGATGGAATTAGTGAAGTGTTCCCAAAACAATTTCAGAAGATACACTGCTCTTGGTGCCACTATTGAACAAAAAGAACATGCGCACCGTTTCTAGTCGATAAACAAAATGACATGCCGTGATGCGCAGGCGCTTTGGTCACGCGTTTTAATTTGTATGAGCGAGATTTATAGGAGCTAATTTGAAAGCGCCCTAAAACTCGATGTGTCGTCAGTAGAACAGACCAATGACTATTGGACTAATAAAATAAGTACGGGTAAATTTTTTTACTTGATGAGTACCATTTTTCTATCCCTGACAGTTTATTTATTATAAAAAAAATGCTTAACCCTTTATAGGGCAGAAACGAAATTTGTCGTCGACTAGTTTAAATAGGGATGATGACAATTTTTTTTAATTTAAACAGAGGGACGTCTTTGAGGTTACAAAAAAATGGACACGTATTTTTTCTTTTTTTACGTACTATAAAGATTACGGCGATACATTGAGGTAAAATGTGCCATGACGTCACGAGTATGTAGATTTTATACGTACTAGTGACGTAGCGACCGGAAACTCCGGGAACTTAAAATGCGTTTTATCTAAGTATTTTTTAATTAATATGAGAAAGCAAAAAATACGTGTCTAATATTTTTTTATTTACTGATTGACGGACTAATTAGAATAAATACCCAGGCATCATCCCTATTTAAGGACGCTTTCATCAATTATAAATTGACCTTAAAGTTACAACTAGTTGGGTGGTTATAGGCGCTGTATGAATTTCGTTTCTGCCCTAAAAAGGGTTAAATACGATATATAAAAAGTTACACAACGTGCACATTAAATTATAGGCAACCGATTAAGTTACAGGAAGAATATTGTTCAGTTAATAAGTTTTTGTGTAAATCGAAAGCATACCTAAGTCCACTGTCAGTGACTTCGATCTCGTGCACATAGAAGTTGCCCTGCTCGTCAATACATGCTAGCACAACCTGGCTCTGAATGTGAGCAAACGCCAAGTCTTGGACCTGCAAACAGCATAAGGAACAAATATTAGTGTTATTGATATTGCTATCAGTGATAAGGCCATACACAGGATGGATTTTTGAGATGGGGCAGTAAGGGCAAACGGTCTTAGGAGACGTCCTTAATTTTTTGATACATTTGATCTGCATTCACAGATATTGATTGATAGAGATATTGATGTGTTCATTTGATATTTGAAGTTCCATTTTTTTTTGTTAATTTTCGGTAGTCTATCCATCGTGAAAAGTAAGTTGGGAACTTATAAAATGAGACTCCCTCATTTCCTACGAAAGGTATGTCTTTGTCTGACTTTTCTAGTACTCAAACCTCAGTTGGTCCAATAGAGGTTTTTGATCTTGATAAGAAACAGGATCGATTGTGATCAAAAAGAGTTTAAGTGAAAATTGCAACCTGTATTTTTTTTTCCAAATCTGTGAATGCAGATAAAAATGTTTAAGAAGTTAAACAGTCTCCTAAGACCGTTTTCCTGTAGCTACAACGATTAAGGTAGCTGCCGTTACAGCCCCATCTCAAAAATCCACCTTATAATATACTACAAGGTTCCTTTGGCCCGTGGCCAAAACCGGAACTAACGCTGCCATCCTCTTTTTACACGACTTCCCAAAAAGGAGTGTTATGTATTCATTGTATATGTGAGTTTCTTTGTTCCACCATAACTTTTAAATGCCTGAACAGATTTAGATGTATGGGGTATCGTTAGATAGAATCCTTACATCATCCTGAGTAACAAGAACAGTCAAGGGTTCTCTTAGATTAAAAAGTGTTTCCTACAACGACACAATGGTCCCCCCACAGCAATTACAATTTTATTTATCTGTTTAGGCAGCGAGTAAATGAGTGACCTTTCGCTTTGTATCAACAGATTAATACAACTTGTTTTTTACATTTTAGTTCCGTTTTTTGTCAGAGCAGTTGCTTTAAAGGTTTACCAACAGCACCTGTCAACGTCGTTCGAGCGCTTTAAGATCCTTACAGCATTGTATTTTGTTTTGTTACAGCGCCGATGACGCGGCTTCGTTTAAAAAGGCCATGCGCATCAGCCAAGAAGCCTCTGACTAGCTCAGTGGTTCCCAATCTTTTCTAATGTAATACAAGGAGCCGATCACGTGTACCGAATGAACGTCAAGTAACTTGATAAATTGGTTGCATACAGGGTCCTGTTACCTCAGGGTTGTTGGCATCAACACATTTACTTTTAAACTAAAAACATGTTTTTTTATAAATATACAGCTTATTTGTGGAGCCGCCGCGCCCCCTACGGTCACTCTACGCCTTCTAAGTGCGACAAGCCTCACTGGTTGGGAACCCATGGCTAGCTCATTGTGTCAGTTTATTGAGTTGTTCTAGTTGTTACCTCTCCCTTCATGCCCTTGATGAGCGCGCGCCGGTCGGTGCCAGGTTCAGGGTTGTACACCACGCGCACCATGCCGCTCCAAGTGCCAGGGTTCACCGCATTAGGAGCTGTACGCAAAAGCAAACATAACATTATAAATTTATCTCTTATTCGATCTTGTAGTCTGTTCTAAAGGTATTTGATGAAAGTGTAAACTAAGCTTTTTCAGGTTAAATTCTTACAAAATCAGTCACTAGAGGGAATTAATAACTTTAATCTGTATTTAGAAGGTTTCAACTTTATATCTCACCACTTTTTCTACCAATTATTAAATTGTAATTGAAATGAAAAGGGGTTGAGGTTTTAAAGGAAAATGGGCACCTGCATACCCAGACACCAAAAATTGTGTGTTACAGAGAAATTATAATAAGATAGAATTACGTCATAGATGTATATCTGTTAGTTTAAAATGTTTTTTTTAATATTTAACTTTTTTTTTTTTTCTTATGTTATTTTTATTAACAACAGCTTTCTTAAACATTATGCCCAACCACTGATAACCATTCAGCAAAGCTTTGTGATTACTTTGCTTTAATTAACTAATCTATGCTGTTATTGCGAAATGGTCTGTTGTGAACAAAATATTTATCAATCTCCTATGCAAGTAGTTCAAGTTTCAATTATTATCACATCCTGCTTTATTAAGCAGTGTAGAGCTTTGCTTTGATCAGGGGTTTTAAAGCCTTATAAAAATAATGCCAGGTACAGATTACTGAAACGTAACATGTGAAACAAAGTCACCTAGTTGTTGTGTTACATTACATGTTGCATTGGCTAATTTGTGTTATATTTTACCAATCCATACCTGGCATAATATTGAAACATGTTTGTATCTTCTTCTATCTTGTTTGCATGTGTGCCATAACTCTATTGGGCTGATAAATAGCCTAAAGGTGTGTCCAAATATTAAGCGGCAATCCGCGCTGTGTTTGGACGACTGCCGCGCGCGAACACTTCTGTGTACCGCAAACATTCGTAGGTTTATTCCTAACTAAAGCGCGGCAGATATGTGTCCTGCAAACGCTGCGTGTTGCTGCAGCAGTATTATTGTCAGATATGCAGAGTTCAGATTTGTTTAATGAATAAATCATTTTATATACCTACATACCTATGTTTAAGCCTTATTCATTAATAAGCATTAATCCTAAAAGTTGGCAATAAGAAATGTGGCTAACTAGCTAACTAGAATATTAATAATAAATTGCAATTATAACATTAATTCGATGTTGTTCCTGTTTTAGGTGTAAAAAAGGCATTGCGAAGAGTTTCCAAATATATTTTTCCTAAAACTAAATATTTGGTGTTACAATATTAATTTTTGCATTTTATAATCAATATTCTAGTTTGCTAGTTAGCCACATTTCTTATTTACATACAGTAATATTGTGAAATTAATCAAAACAGCGAAATATTTGACTTCTATTTGTGATGTTGCCCATTTTCAGAGTGCACATTCTTAAATTTTAAATCGGTGTATATTTGGTATTATTTAAGAAGTAATCTATCCATAGTATAAAACAAAGTCGCTTCGCGCTGTTTGTCCCTATGTATGCTTAGATCTTTAAAACTACGCAACGGATTTTGATGCGGTTTTTTTAAATAGATAGAGTGATTCATGCAGAAGGTTTTTGTGTATAATACATTAAGGTTTTGTGTAAATTGGCTGAAATATGACGATTATTGTCGAAGATGTCGGAAAAAATCATGCCACCTGGGAGCTTTACTGGCGTGCGCCGCGTAAGCCGTAACAAATACATCAAATTTATGGTTTACAGAATTGTATATCCTTCAGAATTTGATAAAAATTTAATTGTTATTTCTGAAGCTAGTTTGACAGACATTTTATTTTATCCTTATCCTATTTATGCCTTGACATCATATCATAAAATTAATACTTTAAAAGATATCACAGATTCAAAAAAACGCAATTACGTCATTATGGTTGCCGACAGTACAGGCGCAGCGGTAGGAATCAACGACTTTTCTAACTAACTAATCCCGGTAATACGTTCCCGTGGGATATTTTCCGACATCCACGCGGGCGAAGCCGCGGGCAAAAGCTAGTTAGTAATAAAAAGTATATTTAACTTAATGTTTGCAGATGAAAATGGCAGAATGTACAAGGATTCTTAAACTATCTTATTACCTAAACAATCATTCTACACAAATACTATTTTATTCGATGTCATACCTTTGATAGAGTATGCCAGGTACTTCCCAGTGGTGTGTATAGCCAGCAGCTGCCCGGCGTAGAACTTGGGCTCCCAGTTGTAATCTACAAGGTTTTTAAGCTTCACTTTGGAGCTGCCGTGGTCATGGTTTCCGGCGTTGGTGTTTACCATGACATTGGTGGAGTACACCTCCGCACTGCACACTCCATCTCCATCCGAGAATGATCTAGAATAGAGCAATTATATGAATAACAGATAATAGTGTGGGAAATATATAGTTTTTGAAAGATAAATGTTTGGCTTAGTACTTTGTGCAAATGACATAATGTTAAGACAAATGGTCTAATCCAATTATGATGTAACCAAATAATTACTGGGTAAATTAGCTAATTTGGGTACACTATGGATTGGAATATGTACGCAAATTGGGCACTCATGATATTTACATTATTATTGGCACAAAACCTACCTTATCTTATTATTGGTGTTCATTAAAAAAAAATAACAGCAGCAACCCTATTAGAAAACCGGCCATAGCTACTAATTGAGTAAAAAATGCTATGTAATGTGAGATAAAATTGGGAAAGGAAGAAAAAAAATATCATTTACTGGAATGACTACAGGAATTTATAAGCTAATGTGTTCTCGATGCAACTAAAATGTGTCATAGGGTGTTGTACAAACTTTCACCGTGAAGTATCGGAAAAGCCCAATAAGGGTTGATTGTCTACGTGATATTCGGGCATGTTAGGCGTAAGTTTAGGCAACAGGTTACAGCAGTTTTAGTAGAAAGAATGTAAAAAATATACAAGGACATCACTTAATACAGCCTTTACTATACAGGATACACTTAGAAGGTAGTATTTATTTGCGTAAGCAATTTAGCAAAGACGAAATTCAGTTTCAGTGTCACTTACATCGTTTGAGTGGCATCCGATAGCTTTGGAAGCATTGTTGTTGGTGCCATTATTGAGCTAATCTTCCACTTTCCTCATGAATTTCTGAAACTGTAGCGCAAATTCACAATAGAATCGTAATTGCAAAAAATCATGCAAATATTACAACAGCAAACCGCTGATGCCGACCGACATGAGAATGCGTTTTGTTTTCACATTTCACGTACAGTGTCTTCATCTTTCAATATAAATACTACTATTTGATTTATTTTTAAGCTAAATAAAAATAATAAAATTACAATGGTTCTATTTAAATAAATCAATTGCCGGGAATGCCTGGGAATACATGATAAATCAATCATAAAAATGAATGGTAGGAATAACAAAACGCACAATGGGGGGACCAGAAGACTGTTTTCAATTACTAAGAAGAAAGAAAATAATGAAAATACCGGTGAATGATACCTACCCCATGAAATCTATTTTAATTTCCTGAAATAATTCTAATTTGAATTCTATTCTGTTATAAAAAATGTATTCATTAATGTTGTCATTCTAAACTTTTATTAATTTGCGTAGTCTGTGATACGCGATAAGCTACAGACTGGGCAAAGAGAACAAGACATTTTTTAGTTGACTTGACAGGTGACAGGGCAGTGAATTGATTTTTTCGAAAATGGTAAGAATTAATCGTAAATATTAAATAATTTGCTTTGATATCGTTAGGGAAACCTGATTATAATGTTAACAATTGTTTCAGTCGTTAACAGACAAACTTACCATGCTTATGGCCCGGCCGGGCGGCGACAATGCCCAGAAAGATGACGTGCCTTGGTGGATGCGCTACGCTGGTCGGGGACTTGGAACAGTTGGCGGCTTCAGTTCGTATTATTTTGCTATAAATTATATATGATACACATGCCACTTTGAAGTGACGAGTAGAATATTTTGTGTGCGCTTACATTTGAGTGGAGTTGACCAATAGATCAACAGTATTATCTTATCTTTAGAACCCAAATCTACAGTACCACCCTTGATTTTAGACAATGAACATGTAATAACAACCAGCTATGAGCTGTAACGTATTGCGTCTTATTCTCTCTGACAAAGGGATAATTACTTAAGCATATTTATTTAGAAAGTGTTGCTCAAGATAATTGGTGCATTAAATTTAAACAATTATAATTTTAATGAGTACAATATTATGATTACATACTTAAACTCGTAATTCCAGAAGATTAATGTAATGCATTTTTGATAAACTTTACTGTTTTGTACTTGTGTAACTAGTATGTTCAAGAATATTATCCAATTGAAAAGAAAAAAGTAATCTACATAAATATATTGCATGACCTACTGTCAGACCCAATATTGATTGATTACAATGCAATTAGTTCAAGGAGCTTGTGGCCAAGTAATAACAGCCACACGGGTCGATCAAAAGTTATGCTACTCTTTCTGTCAGTGGTATGTCAATGGTGAACCATCCGTTACTTATCGAGACCTCTCTGTGCTCAGAAAGTATGATAAGTCGTTGGTCCCGGCTGTCATAAGGTCTTTGATAGTTGCTACTTGCAGTCTTGCTAAGGAGTATTGTATTACCCAGTAACTGGATTATGGATGTTAGATAGGCAGTCACTCCATGTAAAATACTGGTATTCAGCTGCATCCAGTTAGACTAGGAAGCCGACCCCAACATAGGTGGAAAAGGTTAACCAGATTGATTGAATACAATTGAAAACAAATACAACCTACTTAGGTCACCAGTTCAGTCAACTATCTTGTTATTGACCTTCTTATGTAATTAATAACAACTGTCCTTCTACTTCAGTTTATAAGCCATTTAATTGCTTACATGCACTGACATTAAGGCCTACATAGATTTGTTATCCTTCCTTATCCTTACATATTATAAAACAAAGTCCCCCACCGCATCTGTCTGTCTGAACGCGATAAACTCAAAAACTACCAAATGGATTTTCAAACAGTTTTCATCAAAGGACGGAGTGATAAATGCGGAAGGTTTTAGTATATAATCTATTAAGGTTTTGTGCAAATTGGCTGAAATATGACGAATATTGTTGAAAATGTCGAAAAAAACATGCCGACTGAGTTTTACTGGTGTGCCGCCTAAACATTTAATGAAACTTGGCACCCAGATAGTTTATAACCTGGATTAACACTTATGGTACTTTCAATCAGGTAGTACGGTCCTGTGGGATATTTACCGACATACACGCGGGCGAAGCCGCGGGCAAAAGCTAGTATACTATAATGCAAATTGTTATGTGCAAGTAGATTATAAATGCATATTATTATACTAATACATAACCATATCTATTGGGTCAGCTAGTTACTGGTTTTAAAAACTGTAACAAAAAGTACCTACTTGAAATCAATTTTATCATTATGAGTCGAATTTAGATAAAATTAACCAATCTTTACCGAGGGTGTTCAGTTGTTGACCAATAGCAATAACACTAGGACCACCAATCTCTACTAAGTGCTTCATTATGTAAATAATTGATTCATCAGTTTATGTAGGTACACACATAAACAGACAAGACGAAAGCAACAGAAAGATATGTACAAAAGGTGATGCTGATTTCTAAAGAAATCTCTTCCAGCATACTTGATATGTTTTTCAGTGAAATTTTGGCTAAGAATCAGGACTTTCTAAAGGTATTAAAGGTAGAAAGAAGTGCAATTAACTCCCTAGGAAGAATCAATGCAAACATTTCAATGAACATCTTCAAATTACATTAATACAGTACTTAATAAACTATTCAAACGAATTGATTCAGTAAAGACGCAGGAGTATCTATCTATAACTATAGTAATATTAAATCTGAATAGTTTGTTTGTTTGAACGCGCTAATCTCCGGAACTACCAGTCAGATTTGTTTTTTTTTTTTAGCATTGGATAACCCAATTCTTGAGGATGGTTATAGGCTATTTAACATCACGCTACGACCCTTAGGAGCGGAGCAAAAAGAAAAAAAGTCAGAAAGAAAGCTAAGCGAAAACGAACTAATCCACGCAGACAAAGTCGCCGCCAGAAACTGTGATAAATATTAATGAACCCGAATCAAACAGGTTTTTTAAATAAAAATGTATCATTGCATTAATTTGTGACAAATTTGGTAGAACCGGTTCTCTGAACAGAGTTGTAACTGATAATATCACATATCAAACATATCAGATAGTCAATATCACACATAAAGTATTTGCTTGTAATGAAAATAAAGCAAATGTATTACTAATAGCATTAATTTGATTTTCCTCATAAAAATAAAAATAAACTATTACTTATACTTTATGTGCCTATAAAATGGTCGGTTGTTTGAACTGCAATTAGGGTTAAAATAATTGCATGTTCTTAGCACCAACGGCAAAACTAAAAGAGAAGGTTAAGGGTGCGTTTCCACTGAAGCGGAGAAGAGCCTACCTGAGCGGAGAGCTGCAGTAATCAACCAATCACAATAATATGCCTCATTTCATTAAAAACGTCTAACGAGTTGCGAGTTGGCTTCGGCCCTTCGTACGCCTTCCAAAGGCCCGGGACCCCAAAGGCCCGAGAAATGTCAAACACAAATAATAATAAAACAGGGCTTCCTCTCCTACCCTTTTGCTGTGCCCTACAGGGTCCATAATGATCTAAATTATATAGTTACCACCTAAGTAAACATTATGGTAAATCAATAAAGATATTGAGTATTGAGTATTAATAATACCATTTATTTCAGGCTACAAGGCTTTAAAAAAAAAAAAACATTAACCTATACAAACATATTTGAATATAAACAAAACTTGTGATCAGTAGTACAACGGTCGAAATCCTCATCGCGTCTCTCGTCTCGTCTGCGATTGGTCGATTCCTGCACGTCTCCGCTCGTCTCCGCGTCAGTAGAAACGCATCCTTAACATGATGCAGGTTTTACTATCAAAACAATTTCAATGCTAATATAAAAAAAAAACATAACTAATGGTAAGGAAGAATTTAGTACATAGTTCACACAATAATGGTTATCAATGTCATAGCAGATTCTGTGATACCAGAATGTACAGCATACTGTCAGTATTTCGTTTGCATTAAATTGCAAGATTATATTTAATAAAAATAATTTAAACAAGAGCTCCAGACCACCCAAAATCAATCAAACTAGAATAAGTTTTCCCAACCTGCCATTTCCATTATAAAAATAAACATTATAATCACATAAAAGACTTATTTACTTGAATTGTTTATCAGAGATAACAACTGATAACATCTAGCTAAATTAAGTTTTTATGTTCATTCATATTAAAATGTAGAGCGTTATTATTGACTAGCTGCTCGCCGCGACTTCACCCGTATAAGTGTCGATCCCGTGGGAATATCGGGATAAAAAGTATCCTATGTCTTAACCCAGCTCATCATTTACTCATGTGCCAAATCTCATCCAAATCCGTTCAGGCGTTTTGGCGTGAAAGCGTAACAAACAAACTCTTTCGCATTATAATCTAAACTTCTAAACTAATATTATATTATTTATTATAAATAAAGAGTTAAGATTTGATTGTTTGTTTGTAATGAATAAACTCAAAAACGACTGAACCGATTTTGTAAATTCTTTCACGAGTAGAATGCTATATTATCACTGACTAAAATAGGCTATAATTTATAAAGATATACTTCACCGGTTGACGTCATCAAGTCAACGCCGGCTGTCGCTGAAAACCAGCGCTGGGGCTCTGTCTCGCATAGGGTCGCAGCATTATGCTGAGCGATGGCCGTTTTGCGTGGATGTGACGCATATATTCCCCCAAATTGTTTAGTTTCGTGTTTTGTTCTTACCTTGCGTCACGTGTACCGCAAATAAACGTATTTTCATTCTTTTTAGCGTTCCGTAGTAAACAAGAAACCCTTATAGTTTCGTCATGTCCGTCTGTCTGTCTGTCCGCGGCTTAGCGCAGAGACGGTTAGTACTAGAAAGCTGTAATTTGGCATATGAGTACATATTAATCAAGCCGACAAAGTCGTAAAATAAAATCAAGAAAAAAATTTTTTTTTAGGGTACCTCCCGTACACGTAAAGTGGGGATGATTTTTTTCCCTCGTATACCCCATGTTGTGGGGTATCGTTAGAAAGGTCGTCCAAAAATGTTGTGAGTTTGTTAAAACCATTTTTGGAGTCAGGGATCCCTTTGGGAAATATTAAGCATTTAACTGATTTTTTTTTGTTAGAGTCAAGTGTGTGTGTCCCCTGCCAGCTAAATGGTTGTACTTGGACTTGTGAAAAAATTCACAGCCAGTAGTATATATATCGAAATTAAAAGGAAAACTATGAGAGCTAAGTAGGCTGTGTCCTACGGTCTTCTGCTGTGGGGCAAAGCTGATATTCAAAATATATTTGTTCTTCAAAAACGAGCTGTTCGAGCTATTTACCAGCTAGGTGCCAGAGTTTCTCTGAGAGATTTTTTCAAAGATATTGGTATCCTCAAAGTGGCATCTCAATTCACCTTCGCCAATATCTTATATATTAGGCAAAATATACACATATACACTAAAAACAGTGATTTTCACAATGTTAACACTAGAAATAAGGACAAACTACGAGCTCCCTTTCACCGGCTTCTTAAGGTTCATAACTCATTTGTTGGGCTTGGTATAACCTTTTATAACAAGCTACCCTCTTCTTTGCTAGATTTGCCTTTTAATGCGTTTAAAACGAAAGTAAAATCCAAGCTTTGTTCAAAGGCATACTATTCTATCAACGACTACTTAAATGATAAGAATAGTTGGTCGCTGTGATTAACTCAAGACAATGTTTATGTTCTTTCTCCAGCTTACCTACTGACATATTATATGAGTTTATATAATTGTTTATTTTATTTGACTTTTTAAGTCAAGTTATTTTAATTTAACTTTAATTTATTGTTGACAAAATCTACATAATCCCAATGTTTTTTTTACGAGTTCTATTGCAATATGTGGTTAGCTAGTGATCTCGACAATTCATCATATTATTTATTGTTATTAGTAATTAACTCTTTGTTTATTTATTTTACATCGATGGTCCTAGTTTATCATTTATAACTTCCAATTACAACTATATGTAAGCGGGCACGCGCTTTATGCCTGGAGGGTTTTTATTTAGATATTAAGTGCTGTTTACGTTTCGTTTTTTATTTCGGCCTGAGTATAGTTCTCGATTATTTTGTTTGGTATATTGGCGTGTGCTAGCTAGCATATGGCTAATAATTAAAATTATGTTTTGTGTCGCGTAATGTAAATTATTTTGAATACTATTATATAGAATCTTTTTTTATTTTGTTCTTCTAACTGAACAGACAGCTGTGCTGCTGGGGAGTTTGTTGCGCCACATCTTCCCAGCTAATGCACTAGGAAGTGGTGAAGGGTGGGCGTTTTGGGGGACTGTCTTATGTCATTTTGACGTTCGAAAAGTGCTGATTCTCAGCCTAGTTTGAATAAATGACTTTTGAATTTTGAATTTTGCTGTACAGGTTAACGAGTAATAATCAACCAACTTTAATTTGCAGTTTGAAAAACATGATCTCTCATACATTCCGTATGGGAGAACATGTTTTTCAACTACAATGTTAAGTTTTTTCTTGGGATAAATTCATCCCAAGTACGGAACCCTTCATTGTGCGTGGTGCGACACGCACTTGGCCGGTTTTTTCTTTTTCTTTCTATATCACGCGGGCGAAGCAGCTGGCGGAACATAGTATTACTATAAAGTTAGGATTATTGATGTTCAAATTTGATTTGATTTGTAATAATTGGTGATGATTGGTAATGTGTGTATAGTATGTGCAGAAAAATGAATTTTTCATTCTTTTTCTTTTTTTAAATTTCTTTTTCCTTTTTTTTGTTTTTGTTTTGTGATCTTGGCATTGGTTTTTGCCAGATGTGGTCATGGTGGCTGGTTTATTAGATTAATTACAATAGGAGAGGTCAACCGATTCCTAAACATTTTTTAAAGTCCATGGTCGACCATTTCGGCTATCGCTCGAACTGCAACCGTAGCCTTGGAACAGTTTACCATACACCCGTAGACCTTCGATTCGCTATTGAAATTTTTTTTCGACTCAAAAGCACTCTTACGAACTCATCAATTTTTGATATAAAATTTCTTACATACAGTCAGCTCCAAAATTGAGAAGCCAAGTAATATGTTCAGTCAAGGAATTAATACTTTAGGCACCATATGACAATTTTTTACGTGCACCTTATTATTTTTACGAGTTCATTGCCAACATTTATAATGAAAATGACAGTTCGAATTGCGCCCGCTATTAGAAAACGAATAAGGCATTATACGTACATATAAGTCAATGAAATAAGGTCAATACTCGGTACATTAGCATATGCATACATAGTGGATTATTTTGCATCGTAATCTATATATATAAAAGAAAGTCGTGATAGTTACACTATTTATAACTCAAGAACGGCTGAACCGATTTGTCTGAAAATTGGTGGGGAGGTAGCTTAGAACCAGGAGTCGAACATAGGATATAGTTTTAGTAGGGTAGGTAGGGCAGGTGCGCCGTAGATAAGTATTTAGTGCCACCCGAGCGAAGCCGGGGCGGGCAGCTACTCGTCACATAAAAGAAAGACGATAATCCCATCCTAACTAATATTATAAATCCGAAAGTGAGTCTGTTTTTTGGTTACGCTTTCACGCTGAAACGGCTTAACGGATTTGGATGAAATTTAGCTCATGGGTAGATCATGACCTGGAGAAGGACATAGGATACCTTATATCCCGATATTCCCACGGGATCGATACTTATGCGGGTGAAACCGCGGGGCGCAGCTTGTTGTTTTTATAAGCCTTTTACCATTGACTTATACAGGGTGGCAGGGACATCGACGCGGAAACTGATACCATGGTTTTTTTTTTTTAATAACTGAAGAAAAATTTCAACGCAGGGGGGGTCAGAATCATTGGTATCAGTTTTCGCGTCGATGTCCCTGCCACCCTGTGTATTACTTTGAACATTGCCTTTTACAATCTTGTATAGGATTACAACCGGGATATTACTATGGGCAGCCGACCCCTTTCGGGCGCCACTGGGTTTAATATGAATGGGATTTTAGCTCGTGGCTAAATGATAACAGTAGGTCGATGGAAGGTTAAGCTACGCTAAGCCACGGTCAGTTCATGGATGGGTAACCACCCATTACATATCGAGACCCCTTCCGTACCTCGGAAAGCACGTCAACCCATTGATCCCGGCTGTCATCCGTAGATCTTTGACTGTCGTTACAGGTACGGAAGAGCGGGCGTTTTGGGGAACTGTCTTTTGTAATTTTGACGTTCGAAATCTGCTGATTATCAGCCTAGTTTGAATAAATGACTTTTGAATTTTGGTAGTCAGCTCAGAAGCCCAAGTCTGGCCACCAGCTATACCTAGGGCTTCCACCGTGTTACCCAGTAATTGGGTTGTTGGAGGTAAGATAGGCTTCATGTGAAATACCGGTATGCAGCTGCTTTCGGTAAGACTGGAAGCCGACTCCGACATAGTTGGGAAATGGCTAGGCAGAACATGTCGTGCAGTAGAAATGATACGACCTTGGTACTATTATACTTATTGTATGGCAGTTTGGGCATGTGTGGTCAACTGGTCTCTCTTGACGATTCGGCCATTGTGACCAATTGTTGCGTGTGTAGGAAGGTCGTTAACCAAAACTGTAACGGGTTATTTTTAGAAAATATTTTATGTAGCTGTGCTTATAATACGGTTTAGATTCTATGGAACTCGCGAAATAATTTCTCTAAAATGTTTATGGAACGAAGGCATTATGAATTAATATTCTTGGTATGTTTTTGTCCTTCGTTAAGGACAACATTGAATTATGTAATTAAAGTAGGTACCTAATCAAAATATGAGGCTGTCGTGTGCTAAAGTTGTCGGTCTAGTGTTCTGGTTGACACATATAATCTTGTCAGTTGACATGATACCTACATCTATATCTTCTATACAAATAAATAAAATCGAAGTGTCTGTTTGTAATGTCAAAATAACAGTTTTTTACTAAATGCATAACAAAAAAGTAACAATTTAAAAAAAATTGTGTGTCTGTTTGTTACGGCTAATCTCCGAAATGGCTGGACCGAATTTGACACTGGCAGATAGCTGATGTTATAAAGAGTAACTTTTATTTTAGAAAAGAATTAGGGCTTACCGCGAGCGAGGTTGCGGGCAGCAGTTAGTTTTAATGATAAATGATTTTATTTCTGTTAAAGGTAGGTTTGGACAAACACGTTTACACGTCTAAAATAATTTATGATTTAAAATTAGACGAGTTCGGTGTTCTCTATTCGACTAATCTGAGAAGGAAGACCGAAACAAACTCAGGAGGTTAATGTCTCTTTTAAAGTACTGACGTAATCTTGGTCAGATGTCAGATCATGTCTGTCAAAGTATAAAATATGACTAAATATCGCTCTACTTATTCCACCTGCCCACTTAAACACTACTTTATGATTGGTGCCTCGGTGGGTGTCGTAAAAAGCTACTAGGGGATGGATGACGTCAGAGGATGACGCGACTAAAGTATTACATCAGAGGATGGCATAACGCCATCCTGTCTGAGTCCTAATATGGACAAACTGCGTTCGCTAATATGTCTCCCGCTTTTACGGCATATTTCTTTTTTACCATCATAGTTGTCGATACGAAACCTATGTTCGGCAGTGGATGTAATGAGCTGGTGGAGAATACAAAGATATACTATTGGTGAAAATTGAAATGAAGTCTGAGCATTTCTTGGGACTATCGCTTTCAAATAGTTGCGGCGGTCTGAGTTTACTTCAATACTCAACTTCGAGTCTCAAACATATCATACAACCGTACCGGTATAACCATATATTCACAATATGTAATCAGCCCTTAGTGTTCCCACTGGGACTCAGCCCTCCTCAGAAGTAGACCTAACACTGTTTTTCCACCACACCGTGAACGGTACGTCAACTAGAAACAAGATTACGCGACCATAGTAAATGTACCATCGGTACTTTGGCGTCGTCATCTCGTTCTCATTGACATCCCGTTCACGGTGCGGTGGACAAACAGTGTTAGTCTATCACGCGGTGAACGTCAGTATTCGAACTTCTTTTTTCGAGGTTCTAGGACATTCCCTCACTTCATAATCGAATCTTTATTCTACTGTTTCTACTATTATCATAAATGTGAAAGTTTGGATGTTTGTTACTCAATCACGCAAAAACGGCTGAACGGATTTGAATGAAATTTGGCACACAGATAGTTTATAACCTGGATTAACATATAGGATACTTTTTATCCCGATTGTACGTTCCCTGGGGATAATTTCCGACCTTTAAGCGGGCGAAGCCGCGGACGAAAGTTAGTAATATCATAATCATTCTATAATTATAAGCGCACACTAGTATTTCTTCCGATTCTTAGAAACTTGAATATAATTCTGTAGCCTCTGTGGGTGATCCAATTAATAAATAAAACTCCCTTTTATTCCAGTCGCCATAGTCCTGGGCCTGATCAACTGCATCAGTATCGTGGTCTTGAATGTGGCCTGCCTGATCGCCGGCATCTGGCAGATGCTGGCCGGCTTCATAGTGATAGTGTGTGAAGCTCCGTGCTGCTGCTTCTTCATAGACTATGTGCAGACCCTCAGCGATAAGGTGGAGACCAGACCTTACTGGAATAAGGCTGCTTTGTATATTGGGTGAGTTGATAGTGACCATTCTTTCTTATACAGGCCTACCGTTTAATTGTGACGGTTTTGAGATAGCTGCTCAGTGCGGGAGGATGTTGACGCCTGTCAGCTGGCGAATGACAGAGGTCTCGCGACATGTGGCCACACCCTTCTCGCACCGCGCAACTATCATCTCACCGGCACCGTCTCATAATTATAATTCATTTATTTCATCTAAATTCAGATACAAATTATTGGTATTTATTAAATGACTATTATGATTATTTATTTGTCAGTTAAAGGATTAGGCATTGGTACTGGTGAAATGTGGGCGAATACGACTCTATTTACATTGCCGTGGAACGGATGGAAGTGATTGTTTTTTTTTGTAATTTTTCATGAATTCTTCCTTAGTCCTCATTTTTTATAAGAAACTCGAATGCAAAATTTCATATTTTTAGACCCCGATTTAGGTTGTGGATTGTCTCTGTCAGTGAGTTAATTTAAATGTTTTATTTGTAAGTATAACATTTTAAGATTGCATTGACACCTAGAACAAATCACACGTAAAAGACGAATTTTCTACCACACATATTTCAGTAAATATATTGGAAAATGAAAAGTATGGACGGAGGATTAAATGAAATAATTCATGTTGTATCCGGAATTTCCGGTTTAATTAACGATAAAAGTATTAACAACGTAGTAACGTATCAGTAATGCGAATTCAGCACTAAATGTTAGATACAGTTCGAAACAATTTAGAGGTTACATTGATGTACTAGCCTGAAACCCAAATGAAATCAATTTATATGTAGGTAAGTATACAGTATTTTATTGGAATAAAAAACAGATAAACAACATTTTTTGTGTTCGTTTACATCTATATTAGTTAAAAAACTGTGTTGCAGGTATTAGCGCCCACCTCCGAGAGGGTAGACATCGGCGTTCCAACATTTATAATACTGAAGCAATAAAAATGTATAGTTATTAATTCCGTAAAACAATTAATAGTCCAAAAGAAAAATCCAAAGAATTTTCATCCATTGCTCTCAACTTCGTCTGTACACGATCAAGCAGAATCTGAATCGTTTTGAAATAGATTTCTAGTCCATAGCTTAATAAGTTCGAAAAAAAATCTGCTCAACAATGGAAATAACGCAATGAATCTGTTTCATTTTGACAGTTCAACAAAACTGTCAAAATGATCCAGATTAGTCGTAATCGTTTACGAAAATGTGAGTTGAGTAATTATATAGATAGATAGCTGGTCGACAACGTTAGTAACGCCATTAATGTTGGTGATTAGTAATATATATATATATATTTATATAAACATCCAAATTGATAACCTGCTCTTTTTTTAGAAGTCGGTTTTAAATGAAAGGCACTGCAATTGCGTGTTACGCAATTATCCCGCTGATCGACCAAACTAATAACTACTAGTTACTAGTGTGGCAATCGTTTTTTCCTCTCTCCCGAGTCGTGGAAGGTTCTGAAGCGCCGGCCACACTATGGCCTTTCTGTCCCTGTCCAAGTCGCACGAGTTGGAAAATGATCGTGTTTGACGACATTAGCCGATGTAACTTTTATGTTGTGTCGTATTGTAACGAGCTTACGGCTCTGTTGTGGCACTGGTGTAAATCGACACCACTTATGACGTAGATTATCAGTTCTACAAGTACCTACGTCTCGTCGCGTAAGCTGATTCATAGTTTTTATCAAAGCTACAAAAGACAAGTTTGCTATCAAAGGGACAGAACAGTCTGTTATCGATAGATTCTTTATCACGAATTTCTATTACGTTTATAGGTTAATTTATTGCCTTATTGATTAGTAAATATGTTTTATTGTTAGGTATCTAATATTAGTTTTTATCTATTTTATTAAATCGAATGGGTTCAGTAGTGCTGGAAAGTTTTTGCGCCGTGTCTTCCCAGATAAAGCACTAGGTAGGACCGGTGGAAGGGCGGGTGTTTTGGGTGACTGTCTTATGTAATTTTTACGTTCAAAAAGTGCTGATCCTCAGCTTTATTTGAATAAGTTACTTTCCGTTTTGAGTAGTTCATTCATGCGGAACACGGTTGTGGCAGATTATTTGGGATGCATTCAATTAATTCAGGTACCATCGCGGACACTGGTGGTTGACCGCTTTTGAATTTTATTGCCTAAGCAACACACGACTGGCAATACATAAACGTACGTCAGCTTGAACAGTCAGCCCGGGTCCTGGCTACCGTCTGATGATGAACCAGTATTTTTAAACGTTGAACGTACCTAATAATTTGGTTTTAAATTTGAAAAAACTAGGCTGAGAATCAGCACTTTTTGAACGTCAAAATTACATAAGACAGTTCCCCAAAACGACCACCCTTCACCACTTCCTATTGCTTTCGCTGGAAAGACGAAGTGGCGCAACAAACTCCCCAGCAGCACTCTGTGTAGGGCTGTGTTTTTCTCTGCCTTAATAATCTCATCCAAGTTCTACCTGCGATGGTATCCCATCTACTCACCTCACCGCCATTCTTACTTCCAAATCCCAAAATTTTCAAAGTCAATACTCAGTTCTTTTTTAGAATTTTTAGTCATCATACGTATTCTTGATGGAGGTTATTGGCCGAGGAACGCGGAGGAAGCCGCGGCCAGAAGCTGGTATTTATAAAAGGAATTAAGGAACACGCGGGCGAAGCCGCGCGCATGGTCTAGTACCTTAACATAAACAGTATATCTAACTTTTGCCATGATAATAATCAAGCAATAAAATTTCACAGCATGCGTTGCAAATTGTATGCGACGTCACGAGCTCGCGCAATTGAATGCTTTGCAAGGCACTGCATACTTGCGGAGGCGCTGTTAAATAAAAGCGATATCCTTCTCTGAAAAACATGTGACGCGACTCAATGTTATTGTGTTTTTATTTTTCAGGGAATAAGTTGAACCAACTCGTTTTAAAGTTTATTTTAGTATAGAAACAATGTTCCGTGCATTATGTTTAGGAAAATATCGGTAGGTAAGCGAATGTGATCAAACAGTATGTATATTTATGTATTAATTATAAGCGCTTGAGTGACGTCACACGTTTATTCGAATATAATCGAACTCGGAATAAAAACCAACAAGATATTGTTTTTTTTTTGGCGATTGTAAAGTTCGAAATGTAATCAATTACACGTGGTACATGGGACATCCAGAGACGTCGGAGACCACTTGCCTACGCAGCCTACGCTCGTCACAAATACAAACCAAAGGTTTTAATTTGTATTTTTTTCTCTATTTCCAGGCTATCAGTTCCGCCATTCTTCATGTGCTTCTTAAGCATGAGCACGTGGTTCGGCAGCGGGCTGATCTTCGCCACCGGCATCGTCTACGGGATGATGGCGCTAGGCAAAAAGTCAGTATACTTACTATCCATTAAATGTGTTGCTAACATGACTGACTAAGACTAACTCAAGTAATTTGGCAAGAAGGAAGGTAGTTTGATAAGGACGGTGTGGAAAGGTGAAATAATACTACAATCTACAAGGTAAAGTCAAGCAAACAGACAAGTTAAAGTCAATGAATTAATTTCAAGTACGCCATTAAAAGGCACTTTTGAACATCATTTATAAGAAAATAAATTTGATTCTAGCAGCTGCAAAATGTAGTTTCGTGTGGAGAAGAGTGGGCAAGAAACCCCATACTTACTCTTTTAAAATTTTAAACAATATTTTATTCACCTTGACTAGCAACTTAAATTGTCCGTAGAATCAAATCAAATCACAACTCTCATTCTTTGACTGTTGTATTAAATGTATACGACAAATTGGCGAAGTGTGTCAATTTGAAAAAAAATCCTTGACTGTACAACATTTTTAAATAATCTGACTGTTAATTTCACCACCAATTGGCACCTTCTATAACATACATCCCCCATGGCAGATTCCTTGGAAAAAGGATATATTTTTACCAAAACAGAACATAGTATTTGACATTTGGTAAAGATGTCCATTACTTTTGAAAATATAAACCATGTCACTAACTCTTTTTTGGTGTGGGTGTATTTGTCTATCGTCGATATCTTGCTTATAGTTGCCATCTTTAGTGCGGATTTCACCGATGAAACTGAACGCAATCAGCACTTTTGAACCGCGTTCAAGAGCTGTCAATCTCAATTTTCCTTAACAATTTAGACACGGCAGCTCTTGAACGGGGTTTAGATGCGCTGAACACGTTCAGTTTCATTGGTGAAATTCACCCGTCTGCGAGCATCTAATGTCTGTCTGACTAGGTTGGGGCTGATGATGGAATTACCATATTGTTCTTTGTAATTGCATTTTTGTCAATTGAATTGTGAATCTTGGCTTAAACTTAAGTGTTACTGTGCTTTGATATTCAATTTCCTTTATGTCTACTTCTTGTTGTTATACATATTTACCTGCTGAGTTTCTACTGTTTAATTGGTGAAAGAATTCAAACTCCAATTACTCCGTAAGAAATCTATAGCTTTACTGTATGACTGTTCCACTTTATAATAATGTTTAGCTAAATTTCATACCAAAGAAGATGAATGGATTACCAAAATGCAAATTAAATTGTGAAAGAAAATATATGAGTTTTTCCGAGGAACTAGTATCACTATATTTATTTCTGCCGCAAAGAAGCGTTGTTGGATTCCACTTCAGGCTGAAGAGTATGGCTCGGGTACAGGCACAATAGGCACATGAGACGTTTTGTCTCTGGGATGTCAACGCCCCTGCCGTATCTCTGGTATTGATTGAGATGTAGCCGACATGGTCTACTGACGTACTGGACCGCTTGATTGATTCCTAAAATACTAAAAGTACAATAGCCTAGCTTTATGTTGTTTCATTAACTGGGTCGAAGGCGTGTGTGAACTAATCCGATGTGTGTTGTGTGTGCGTGTGGGGCGCAGGGGGTCCCGCGACGACATGGCGGCGATGGCGGCGGGCGGGACTACGCCCCCGGGCGCTCCGATGACGGGCTCGCACGATCACAACGTCACCCTCATGGAGGACCCGGACGTGTGGCGCCCCAACTAAACGAGGCACGCATCTATAGCGTTACAAGGTTCTTTTGGCGAGTGGCCAAATTCGGAACTAAAGCCGCAATCTTGTTTTTTCCATACATTTCACAAAACAATAATTGCACAAATGTTTACCTAGTAGTCGTAAGCGCGACTGCTGAGCATGTGGTCCTGGGTGACTCCTGGTATGGGCAGTGTTATTGGGTTTTTCCATTAGGAATTTCTCAGTAGCAGCTCAGAGTCTGGATTTGTGCCTGGTTGATGGCAATAGGCTCGCCCCTTATTACATGGGACTAAAACTAACTGGCGAAATGTGGGTGTACTATAGGCACACGTATACTATAGGTAAGCCTAACCCTTCGGGAAATACAGGTGTGATGTTATGTTTCACAAAACAATAATTGCACAATTGCAATTGCTAAACAGTGGAGCAATTGTGCAATTATTGTCGCCCAAAGAGCCTTGTACAGTGTATCTAACATGTTTTGTGTTCCGTCTATGCTTGTTGTTTGCGCTCTGGATTGCATGATGTTTGGAAGGTCATGGTCATTTTCACGTCTGGAAAAACAATACCGATGCAGCTACATACTGTTTATTTAAACTTTCCCCATAATTTTACAAAAGTGGATGATTCTATTAAAAATAACTATGACATAATTCTTATTAATGTTGCATGTTCGTGCTTTGAATAATTTCCTATTTATTTGTCTTTGTTTTTTGTTTCTGCACAAGGTTTTTTTTCAGCATTCGGGAGCACAATTTTGTTTTATTCTTCGAACCGCATTATATACTCGTAATATTTAATTTTATACATAAAGTTTTTTTTTTGTTGCCAATGTTACTAACCAACAAAACCGATTATAATTTTAAAATCTCGAGTCCGCTAACCTAGAAATCAAGTAGAGCGTTCTCATTTCCTCCCTTTGCACAAATTCATTGAAATTTTATTCGTTTAAAAAATATTTATATTTGCACTCCATTTCTTTACTACTCCGTGATCGCAATAAAAAACAAAAATAATAATAAAATCCTAATTATTCCCCACAGAGGATCAATAGATGATATGAGGACGTCGGCGGCTAACTTAGAGGCGGGTGCGGGCCAGCAAACGAGCGCTCCTCGAGCAAACCTCGTCACAAACGAGCAGCCAATCAGCTTCACCGGCGTTCCTGGGCGTATGTGATCGCGCCAATCAGCTTCACCGGCGAGCCCGCACGCCGACTACGTGAGTCTCCTACACGATATGCGCTCCTGGTACTGTAGCGAACACGGAGGCTTTTCATGAACTTTAATCATCTAATTATTCAGTTTACACCGCGTACGGTGTAAACTGAACTACTGATTCGTACCATAACCTTGAAAGCAAAGCACGCACAGATCACAATTTTTCGGTATTTCCCTTTCTGTCACTGAAGTTTATTCGCACGTAAAAACTCTTTCAATGCGATTGAGTGCGGATTCTTCTACGCGGACTTCTCGCTTTGGCGAATGGCGCCTGTAAGTGTCAGAAAGAGATAGAGATACAGAATAGTGCTGACCCGTGCGTGTACGCATGATTTCACACTAAAGGTTTTTGAGAGGCACAGTTCAGTTTTAAGTGAAATTTTAGAGTTCATGATAAGCTTTCAGTATGTGAATTAGTCGATTTCTGAATGGTGACTGTAAAATGTTATTCATAGTTTGTAACTTAACCACTATTTTTATCATATTGTTGTTAACTGGCGTGCTTCAAAATACCAAATTTTTTATATCAATATTTTGGCATATATTAAAATGAATGCTGTCTACTGGAATATTTTTTCTTCGTATTTTGGTACTACGGAGCGCATAGAAATCACTACAAAACAAAGAACATAAAGACTTTATGGTGTCTGTACTAATGGTGTAAGTTCAACCACTCAGAATCAACACCATTCGAGACGTTCAGCAATATTCACTGTTAAACTCCTTAGTTTAGTGTTGCCAATAAAACCAGTGTCCTCCAAACAAAATAATAGGATTGCCAACATTTTTTATTTGAGTCTGCTTGTAGATAGTTAATATTCTTGTCTATGATAATATTCAGCATGTATTATAAATATTCAATGATTTGTTATATCTATAGAGGTTTATAAACTTAGCACATATTATACTACGTAGATATATTGTACCATATCGCTTGGCCCATAAGAGATAAAACTAAAATAGACATTATGTTATTTGCAATAGAGGCTGTTTTGCAATAAGTGGTCTTTTTAATAATAACATGTTCATAATAACGGACCAATGCATTTGAAATCTATTAAAGTGAACCTCAAACCGAAGTAATTTTGTAGGAGAATAATTTATTTGAATGATTGTATTGAATCATAAAACTGTAAAGTGGCTTCAAAATAAAGTTTATAACAAATACTTAATGTAACAGACGATTTTGTCTCGTCATAATTAATTATTATGGAATCCATGTTAATAATCGCTATGTCAATTTTGAAGTCACGGCGTTAACAGGGTGTAAGGGACATGACGCGAAAAGTATTGAATCATGATTTAGACCCACACGCGTTGAAATATTTCGTCACACATACTAAAAACTTTTGTATGAAACAGCATTTTTTTTTATAAACAGTCAAAAAAATCTTCGCTGGAGGTCTCGAAACGTGCTGAATTTATGGTTTGTGCGTCGATGTCCCTTGCACCGCGTATTATAATAATATAAATTTTAGGAGAAAATCTTGTACCTTGACCTAAGATGTAGCCTGTCACGGTAACTGCATATTTATTCTTTTTTTTATGGTAGCGAGTTGTAATCGTAACGTAGTCGAGGGCTGTTAATAGTATAATTAATTGTTTAATGTTAATTTATTAGACGAACAGTGCCGATGGCTCATGTTTTGTTTTTTTGACGTTTTATTAATTGGGGAGAGGATAGAAATGCGTTAGGGATTTTTTACATCTTAGATCAATCATCTTAGATTAATCAAGCGATTGTAACGCTCTTACGGTCGATTATCCACTGTCAGGTGAGATTACCAACTCATTTAAGCCCTTTCAGAAGATATAAAACGTCGGTAATCGATACATATCTCCACAGTAACCTGTAGCTGGTATAGATTTACTTTAAACTCTTGTTTACATGAGTAAATTCTTATAATCACACAAATATTAAATGAATTATATTATTGCTCATACTTTACCTTATTTACGTCCATTTTTACTATAGGCAGTTATTTTTTATTTATTTTTAAATTGAACGCATGAGATTGTGCGGCCATGTGTCGTGTTTCATACGATTTTGATCCAAATTAACGAAACTTAGCATAGTAGTTAGCGAAATTTTCTTGACATTGATGTAAAGTGTTTATTACTATAGAACATATTGTATAGCTACGCCTTCCTTCGTGCTAGACTTACTGATATTTCATCATATCGTATTTCTTATGAAATTGTGATTTGTTCGGGAACATTTTTTTGAGCTGTGTTTGTTAAAGACATTAGGAAAGGATTCTTTTGCATTGTAATGATGGTTAACTTCATGAAAATCTTGGCTTTTAATTGTTATATTTTAAAAGTAAATTCGTACATCTGAATGCAGAGGGCGCCACTTACGCTTGTGTCGTGAATTCATCGCCTGTTTTGACAAGGCATTGGAATCCTAATATCTAACGTATGCATTCCGAAATCGTACTGAATTTATGGGTCTTTTCTTTCCAATCCTTGTTTTCTAAATATACCTATATCTTGCATGCCTCAATATTAACTAGTAAGTAGTTCCTGCTGTTGGTGGATTAAAACATTGTTACAACAATGTCAATTTGTTACACGGTTTTCTTGTTTAGATAATGTTAAGTGTAGTGGGTCGCACTTGAGACACTACATGGAATAATCCCTAGCCAGAAATATGTGAGGTTGGAGATTGTAACATTACTTACTACAAATCTTTTATTATTATATTGGTGTAATAGTATATTTATCAACAGTTGAACAATCGGTCCTTTATGTTGGCCAGAGAAAATAACTTTTCTTAAAAACTGTGTTCAAGTTACAGCCACTAAGCTTCCTACATTAAAAGTACTGGTTGAATCAATTTATAATGGAAACATTTTTGCAAATATTTAACACTAGAAAATTGTTCTGCAACAATATGAATAGATTAAATTATCACTGTTACTGTAATGCAAGATATTTTTGTAAAATAACAATTTAAAACGCCACATTGACTGCGTAAGTATTATTGTGTGTAAGAAAGGCCCTAGTCTTAGGTAATATTTTGCTAGTTTTAACATTTTTGCTCACACACAGCCAATATTTTAGTGAACGATTTTTTATTTGAATTTGTATGAAGTGTTGCTAGTTTCGAAAACAGGAAAAGTTAAAATTAATTTATGGACTGGCAGCACTGATTGGAATGATTGATTGCTATGTGGCATGTGCTTCCTTATTTACATAGTTTTTTTTATTTTATTAGATACAATCATGATTTTTACATGCATGGATTTATTTATATAATATTAAGCGAATCAATTGTTTTTAGTAAGAATTTACATTGAGATTGTATATACTATATGCTATGATTAAATTGATAAGTTGATATACATTTTTGCTTAGCCTAAAACACTTGCAACTTTGTTAGTTGAATATTCAGTTAGAAAGTTAATTAAGATCGTTAATTGATATGTTGCTTGTATACTTAGGGTTAGTGCAGAGATAGAAGTAGAAGTATTTAAGATTGCTCAGTGTAGTCAAAATTTTGAACGAGTAAATCTATTTGAAAAGTGGTTTTTACATCTCGAATTGCTGAAAGAATAAAGACAGCTGATGTAAACTGGATTTAGACACTTTAAAGATTGTATATTGGTGTAAGATGTTATATTTAACACTGCTGGAAAATGATATTAATAAGATTGAATAATATCTTGACACCTTTTTACTATAACCTTAAAGACAGACTGACAATCATAGCTTTGGCCAAAAACTACTTTGTCATAAACCGGCAAGGTAATTGGGTTATTCAAATCCAAGAGTAATACTAATAAGTATAGAACTGCGGTCTTGGATTTTCAACGCTCTGCTCCGTGCCGAAAGTTGAAAATCCAACCGCGCTTATATTTAGACATTCATTTAGATGTCGCCTAATGTGAGTGAAAACTGTCAGTAGTCTTTATCCCTGCACTGAAACCAAGTAATAAATAGTAAAAATTGTTTGTAACACTACAGTAAGAGTATGCATAGTTGTATAGTGTAAGTGGTTGCAGTTGTTTCTTGTCAAGTTAATGTTATATTTAGGAAAGCATATCTGTAATAAATGTGTGTATATTGAAGTCCATGGTTTTATTTTATACCTTTGTGAAGGAAATAAATAGGAATATTTCCAAGAGGAGGTGGTCGCAAGCGCTGCTGCTGAGAATGAGGTCCTGGGTTTGATTCCGGGGTAGGGTAGTGTTATTGGGTTTTTCAATCTGGAATTTCTCAGTAGCAGTCTGGATTAGTGCCTGGTTGACGAAAATAGGCTCCCCCTCTAGTACATGACACTTTAACATAACTGGCGAAATGTGGGTGTACTATACATAGGTACACCTCTGCCTAACCCAGGGAATACAGGAGTGATGTTGTTTATGTTATTTCCAAAAAGCTCCTTATGGGGTTTGACGATTATACTATTGTTTGAACACAGGGGCACTCTCTCTTCCCTCACTCAAACCGGACCGCCACCGGAGATCAGGCGCAGCGCCAACGGATTTACGTGTCTGCGCACACATTTATCTCCCGTGCCGAAGGTTGGTCTCCGCTGAGATTGGTCGCCATGGTCACAGTATAATAAAGTACCAGTAATATGTCTCGGCAGTGACCTTGAAATAATTACTGCTAAGGGCCGCTCGGTAGAGCCTATATACCTTCCGTGTCCGTGCGTAAATGCCGCGCACTTAATACTGTTGCGTACGTGCGCGTCGTTTCGTCCGTCTTCTATGAAGATATAATACTGGTACTTATTTATACTGTGCCATGGTGGAAATTCGGTCTGGAGGACTATTATTTGAAAGACTAAAAGACTGGGTAGGTACCATAGAAATATAAATAACAGGAAAAGTGGCATGGTGTGTCGTGTCTGTTTCCGCGCTTCGTGATCATGATGCTCATGTCTCAGGCAAATGGCCGTCTCTGCTAACTAGTGCTCTTTTGAACGCGATCGTTACAACATTTAAGAATGCCCTGTTATTCAGTGGTTTCTTGTAAAAATCTAAGCTAAACTAGAAACTTTAAAAATCATAGAACCACTTATCGTATATCAGCACAAGTATTTTACTATATATGTGTTGAAAATCGTAAAATATTTCTTGCCTTTACTACGTCATTTTTGTTTTCTTATATCACAGCGACTGTACTATTTTTGCAGTAAATACATTGCTTCTTAACCACTACCTAAGTACTCGTATATCGCTAAGTGACTGGACAAGCAGTGTAAAAATTACAAAACGACACTTTCTTTAAGCGGTTGCATCGCGTAGTACGGCCGCTGTATCGTGCGACGAGTTATTGATGTGGTTGTGCAGATCCAGGAACGTAGGCTATCGACAACAATGTCGATTGTCGTATGAATTTATATTACTATTAAAGTTTATTCTTCAATTTGTCAACAGTTAGAGCCGGTTGGAAGACCGATGTCATTTTTTTTTTTTTTTTTTAGCTGTGTATTGTTTATTTATATCATCTTATTATATGTGTCGGCGGATGGTACGAGTCTCTCTAGTTATCAGGCATATTTTAACTACTGTGGGCGTACTATGGGTAGTGTTGGTTATTGCGCAATAGAAAAACCGTTGCAGTTCAGATCAAATTATAATTTACAATAACATTACTCACACTAGCATTTCACACACTGTGGGTACACGACTATTCGAAACGCGGGACAGTTTCTAAACGTCATCACTGGTTGACTGCCACCCATCAAGTCTGCCTCTGCTCTGCTGCTCTGCTGAGCCCCGGGCTGGCGGCCGATCAGAGCGTCACGTTATAGACTCTGACGAGCGCCGCCGCCAGGCGGCACTGGCGTCCCGATTAGTCAACTCAGCAACGAATTTGCGACACATGTATATCGTTTTTATTTATAAATTTTTCAGGAACTCCCTAAATATTTAGTACAATAATAAATGGGAGAATCGCTAACTTACTTTTCTTTTTTAGTCAAACACTACCGTATATGTAAAATAAATGGCTTTTGCACAGCACAACAATAGCGATCCATGTTATCGTGTGAGTGAGTGTACGGTGCATGGTAAATACATTCTGTGTTTGATGGGATAAGGTTTAATTGATTTTATAGTACATTCTGATTTATAAAATGGCAAGTGTGAGCGCGACCTCGTATCTATTGGGTTTACTGATCTGCATGTGTTGTTGTGGCACCGTAGTGGAGGAAGTGGAGACATTGGGTTTAGATACAATTTCAACTACCAGGCACATCTCCTTCTTTCTTATATCTATAGTAGGTACTGACAAACAAGAAAAGTTATAACATTATACTTTATTTACAAAAAATACACTAGTTACATTATTATTTTAATAGGTACATTATATTGTATTTTAACATTAATGAAAGACTGGTGAGTCATCTTTCTCACAATAGTGATTCCAAGGACTATTTCTATGCAGTCTTTCTAGTCAAACCAATAATTCTTGCCTTTTAAAATCTGAAAAAGAAAAACAACTGTTTATGACACAATAATGATGAGAAGCTACTTTCAATAACAGATAAATTTTAAACATAGTGTTTTAACTACAGTTTTTATCAGCATTTGAGTAAAATAAATAAAGCTAGTATATACCACCGGGCCAGATGGCTCAGTAACATGAAGAATATAGTCTGGGTAGAATTAATGCCATGTTTGAGTTAGTCTTGCATATCATAGTCCGCGACCTGGAGCATTCAGTTTAGTTTGCCGCTCCATAGTAAACTAGGTTGTTCTTTTAGTTAATCAACTCCCGTCTCAAACCAGAGAAAGAGGCAGATTAGTCCTGTTCATAATAGTTCGCGACCTGGAGCGCTCAGTTTAGTTTGCAGTTCCAGTTCAGATTGTTCTCTCGCTTTGCTACTGCTTCTGCATGCATTCTTATGTGTTTTATAGTATTTATTTTGTTGTTATTTTTAACTACATTGTACTCGTAGTATTTTAATTTTATAACAAAATTTAATTTTTATTTATTAGTCCATAGTTCATTGAAGAAACATCTAAATGGTATGAGCGGTCGTAGTAACGTGACTAGCTCGGCCGGTGCCGCGTTCTCGCTATTACAAGTTGGTCTTATCAAACAAACAAATGAAGTAAGAAGCGATAGATTTGGAAAATAGTTTGCGTAGTTCATCTGTGGGAGCGCGTTTAGTACCTAGTTTGTTCGAGAACAACACAAGATTAGTTGCGAGGCACCAGTATACACTACTCTCACATGCAAGAATTATTGTCATACATAAAGTGATACACAGGTCAGGTCATGACCATCTGCAACGAGTAGAACGTCGCCAAGAGAAGGCTATCTTGTTCAGAAAATCAGGGGGGTACTGCGTAATGTCCTTACTACTAGTAAGATAACAGCAATACTTACTATGACCTTTGCTTAATAATCGCTCCAGTGATCGTCCCGTGTCGTTGAATCAAACACTGCTTCTTGTCTGTCTCCAGGCAGACAGTGGGTGGTTTCAGATTAGGCTGTATCTTGCACGCCTGCTCCGATATCGCGACTACAATACCCGCTGAGTCAACGTGCGCTGTTCCCTTTGCAGCTAAACATAGACCTTGGTGGTCGGCTACCAGGCAACCACTAACGTTGGGCGTCGACATTATCTCCTCAACTACTCTGTCTAATTCCTTCTCCATGATAATTGAGTTTTTTAAGTCGATACGCACCAAATTGTTTATTTTTGTTTACTTTTTTCACAAAGATCGTCTTGTAATGAAATTGTAGTGTCATATTCTTTCTGTCAACTTGGCAGTCTCAGGCCATTCCAAATATTTAGGTACATATTTCGACCATGGAAATATTTGGTCTCATACAGATTTTAATATCCGTCTAAACAAGGTATATGGAACGCTCATACAAATGTCAGTGTCAAAAGTCATGCGTTCAAGTAAAGGAAACTGTTGTACAGATTATTGTTCATTCATGTCGCAAAGAAAGGTCTGCAAAACCAAGCAGGCTTCTTTTTTATATGGTTAGGTACAGGTATAATACACCTACATATATCACCAGTGTATGTACCAGTATGGCATTCCGAAACACAGTGGTCACGTGGGCGACACATGTCTACGTCATCACATCTGTGTTACCAGAAGTTTGTAATAATAACTCCCCAACCACCTTTATTACCTGTGCAAATCCGATAAAACAATGCGGTTTTAATTAACAATTACGTTGGTTTATGTTTAAATTGAATTTTTTCGTTTGATTAGACACACGAAATGAAAATTTGAAAGCTTTGGTTTCTGAAAATCTTTCCTTAATCGTGTTTTGTTGCAATAGAGTGGCAACTGGATAGTGACGTAAGCATGTGTTGGTCCCGGAATGCCAGACGTTGTTTTATTAGACCATGATAAAATATAAAATGAGCAAAATCATGGTTCAGGTCAGTAATGACGGATTCATAAAAACCACAATCATGTCTAGTACACACGGCTACACATCAAGCTATACATATCCAGTTTATGCTGATCTCGCATTGTATAGGATTTCCGTACAATGCGAGGTCGGCTTATACTGGAAATTTATGTACGTATTGTTACGTAGTGTTCGGTAGGTATACACGTACCTACCTAACTGCGGAAATGGAGCCAGAAGGTACACAATGTCCCAATGTCAATCGCTCTTAAGTTTGTGGTTTATAGGTGTTATAATGGGGCTCGGCAGTTGACCTATACGTCCTTGCTTAGTGGTACACACGGCTACACACCAAGCAATAAATTTCCAGTATAAGCTGACCTCGCATTATACGGAAATCCTATCCAATGCGAGATCAGCATAAACTGGAAATTAATAGCTTGATGTGTAGCCGTGTGTACCACTAAGCAAGGACGTAGAGGTCGACTGCCGAGCCCCATTATAACACCTGTAAACCACAAACTTAAGAGCGATTGACATTGGCACACATTTCGGCTACTTCAAACTTTTAGCCCTTCTGTTACATATTAGATTCTGATAGCTATGCATGACTGCACCTAAAATTTTAATATATTGTAAAATTTGGGCTAGCAAAACTATCTCTGATTACAAGGCATGAAGATAATAATGATATTTCTAAGCAAATAGCCTTTATAATATACTTGATTGGTTGTTAATTATGTTAATAAAATTATAAATACCTAGTTAACATGAACACAAAATTACGGTGGTTTGACCTGCATAGTGCACAGGACATTATTTTATTCCATAAATACCTAACCGTTACAAATGAATTCAATCCATGTGCAATATTACTGTAAAGTAAAAAATTGTGTAGGTAAAGCCACTAAGATTTCAAGTTCAAGTTGACGTATTTTTTGGTCTTGAAAAACCAGTATCTTACCATACCTTCTGTTTTTAGTTGTATTATTATCGTCGACGGGGCTGCTCGTGCCGTTGAGTTTACTGCAGTTGCCATGTTACAACTAATTGTGTACAGTTTACTTATATTCTTAACTTTTCTAGCAGTATTTGATATAATAAGACTTTGTACGTATGACGATGAGGCGTCTAAAAGGAGGCTGCGAATGTGGTCTGGTATGTAACTCTCATACGTTGTCTTAGCTAAGTTACTATAATATTTATGTTTACACGAAAAAGTGTATTTTTTCCTTGTAAATTAGATTTGTCGTTGGAGTACTTAAAGCTTCCGGCACACTGGGGTGACGCGACACCGGTAATTTTTCTACCGTGAAGTTTTCTTAGAAATTGTTTTGTTAGAGTCGCGTCACGCCAGTCTGCACGAGGCTTCACACATTCAAGCACACTGTACCAGACACAATAGAAATTTTATTGTTATACGCTTACGGGGGTTTAGTGTCACTCAAAGTGTTAAAATAATCAGTTGATATAATTCTGTATGCAACCACAAAAGTACGATATTAGGTTCATTCTTAGACTAACTTACCCACTATCTTTGTACTTAGAATTCATATTATTTCATAATTATAATTAACTTAGATAAATATTTAACTCGTCATCCTACTTATAATTATAATATAATATATATTAATATTATAAACGCGAAAGTTTGTGAGGATGGATGGATGTATGGATGGATGGATGTTTGTTATTCTTTCACGCAAAAACTACTAAACGGATTTGGATGAAATTTGGCACACATATAGTTTATAACCTGGATTAACACATAGGATACTTTTTATCCCGATATTCCCACGGGATCAAGACTTATGCGGGTGAAACCGCGGGGCGCAGCTAATAATACAATAAATGTTAAGGAAAATGCTTTTGTTTGGCACCTTGGGAGTGGATGCTGGTATAGAGGATGTTCAATCCCTCCCCAATGCAAATGGACAATGGGAGACTAAGACTCCCAATGTTGTGCAGTCTGTTGTCCCACATCCAATGGGGCACTTAATATCGTGTCCAGCGTGTCTTGTCGATGCTGGAGCAGATGGACGCTACTGTAGGTGCCAAACTCGTACCCGAATTCTGGGCTGACTTCATGTTCAGTGGCGGGAGCCCCCCTGGAGGGTTCAGTCAAGTCGCATATGGGATGCCGGGAGCCCTCGCTGAGGTCTCATTTTAAATGGAGGTTTTTCTTAGCGAATTTGGCATTTTAAACTGTGAAAATAAAATCAGTTGTATATTTTAACAAGATTTCAAACCTAATGCCGGTGAAACTCTTCGAGGGTTAACTTTGGCGCAAACGTAATGCAGGTGACTCTCCTTTTTTTTCTTTTTTTTTTGAGGGTGGCAAATCATCAAATGACTTTTCTCGCTTTGGGCGGAGCGAGAGGGCGTGTCAGACTTTTAGTGACTAAAACCCACCCGTGTTCCTTCCATTGCCGTGGTTGAGTGCCATGTGCCAGGGCCGCGATATCCCTTTCGGACAAACCCGCAACCCCAGCAGCAGGTGACCCTCCTGGAGTCAACTTGCAATATTTATGGCAGCATGGCGTGTGAGCTCTATGAAAAATGGGTGCAGTTGAAAGTGTTAAATAAATTACGATCGACACACTCAGAAAAAAAAAGTTGGAGAATTATTTTATTAGGGGTCTAAGGTAACGTGGCATTAACAGTTATTATGGATACGTCTACGTATATAAGGAAACAAAATAGAGAAAGGCTAGATTAAAACATGTCTAGCCACTTCTAATGAAACAACATTAACCAGTTTGGATTCGTTTATCCTTGCATACAATTCATTTGTATGCGATGAAATCAAATAGCGTGGCTTTTTTATTCATTTTTCACAAAATTGTTTCAAGTTTTCTTGACGTCACTGAGTTCTATATGAACTCTTTACTCTGTGACTTCATGCTTAGATGATTAATCTTCTATCTTTGCAATTCCTTTATTATCCCTTAGCTTCCATTTTACCACCAATGGGGCCTGTATCTCCCATGCTTCTTCATTTCTGCCTTTAAGTATCGTAAAGGTAAATGATGACCTTACTTCTCACTTGATTAAAAAATCAGCTAGAATAGTCTTTGGATTGTATTTTGTATACCAGTTAACGATGATAAATGAATACCTACCTATAAAACTATTCTTAAATGTATGAACATCATCCGTGTTTCTGGTTAATTTAAGTCTGTAAGAGACGCCAATCACTTAGCTTAAGAGTTCATATTAAAAGGTCACCTATGAGTCGATTGATCATAAGCTATTGAGCAATTGTTCATAATAAAAGAACACTTATAATAGGGAAGATGACAAAAAAAAATTTTTTAGTCCCTCTTTGAGATTATAAAAAAATATTGGACACGCATTTTTTCTTTTTTTACGTAATCTAAAGATTACGGCGATACATTGAGGTAGAATGTGCCATGACGTCACGAGTATGTAGATTTTATACGTACAAGTGACGCATCGACCCCCACTCCCCAACTTAAAATGCTTTTTATCTAAGTAATTATTTATTAATATGATAAAGCAAAAAATACGTGTCTAATATTTTTTTATTATCTGACTGACGGACTAATTACAATTTCATTTTTTTTACCCAGGAATCATCCCTATTGAATGCTTTCTTCACTCAACGGATAGTTTCTTGGGTGTCCTGCAGGGTTGCATTCTGGGGCCCATAATTTAACGAACCTTTTTTTGAAAGTGATACCTACATTATTGAGTTTAGATATCAAATTTTATTGGTAGAAACCATATTGTTAGTTACGAAAAGAGCAATAAAAATGTATGTTTACGATCGCGCACAGCGATTGAGTAACTATTGGGACATTGTTATTGTAATTTAATTGTTCTCATGCGATTACATGCTTCTCGTTGAGATGTGTTCGTAGTTTCTTGACACCATTATGTTAGAAATATGTAGATTTTTTTAATATCTCATGCCGCTGTTTGAATGTGAAAGGTGATCGGTGTTCAAAGTAATAAAAATTTAAATATTAGTAGGTAAATTAGACTATATTTTATACGTGACGATGGTTCAGGATCGGTAGGTAAACGTTATTGTGTGCAATGTGAGGACAAAAAGGATTTAATTCCTGTTTAAAGAATTTTTTCTAGGTCTAAGTACCTACCTATAATAAACCAAATTCTATTCTATTCTATTATTTTAATTTATGTATTATTTCCATTGTCGTTTCTCGAACTAGCACTTCTCCATTTGCACTAGACGGTAGATCAGCTATCTAATTACTCAACACATTTTCGTAAACGATCACAACTAATCTGTTTTAGTTTGACAGTTCAATAACATTCATTGCGTTATTTACGTTGTTGAGCAGATTTATTTTCCGAACTTGTGAAGCAATGGATTAGCAATTTGTTTCCAAATGATTCAGATTCCGATTGATCGTGTATTACGCAATTAGGGTACAGATACCAACTTAATCTTAATAGTACCGACCTAACTCCTTAAATTAATAGTACCGACCTAACTCCTTAAATTCTGAGTTGAGCTGCACGGTCACTGACAAATGCGTGCACTGACTGGACAGGTCCACTTAATCTGTGTGATTCTTTTCTCAAAAGAACATTTCAGACACCAATCTACATGATCTTCACATGATCTAACCAATATTTTGTCTGGACTTTAAAAAAAGAGATTGTGACCTCTGAGTTTGTTTCCTTTCTTCTCAGAGCAATCAGATAGGAAACCCCTACCTCATATAGCAAAAAAAAAAAAAGATTGATGTGTAAAAGTGTTTGTACAAACTTACTTCCAGAAATAAAATCATTTATCATTTCTCTAGCGTGTAGGTAATTGAAATGTAAATACCTACTTACTTACAATAGATACAATACAAGGCGACTAAAAACACCCGCTTAGTTACTTAACAGTTAATTTATTATGCTAGAGAGAACCTTGACGAGTCAGACGAATTTCGTTACACCGAGTTCTAGTGGTATGGCGGTCATTGCGAAAGCCTCATTTGGTGCCTGATATTTCTCGTGATGAAATTCAATGTGTACAAATTCTCAAAGTTCGGATATTAGATTCGAGGATTTTGTAACGAAATTGTTCAATATTACAAAAGTATCTCTATGAAGTATGTTGCTCGTGGTTAGGTATGTAATATAATAACGGTTGATCGAAGGTTAAGCTACGCTTGCCGCGGACGATTCGTGGATGGGTCTACATTGTGTACATATTGAAAGTCCCGTTGGTCCCGGGTGTTCGCTGATCTTTGACGTCCGTTACGGATAGTCAGAAACCCAAAAGTCTGACAACCAGTCTTACCAAGGGGTATCGTGTTACTCACCCAATTTCAGTAATACCCAGTAACTGGGTTGTGGATCTCTTGTGGATCACACGTCTTACGTAATATTAGTAAAACACACCTTCCAATATACAGGATGGCAGGGACATCGATGCTAAAACTGATACCATGGATTCAGTACATGATTCTGAACACCCCTGCGCTGAAATTTTTCGTCGGTTATTACAATAAAAAACCGGCCAAGTGCGTGTCGGACCTCGCACAACTAAGGGTTCCGTAGTTGGGATGAATTTATCCCAAGAACAAACTTAACATTGTAGTTGAAAAACATGTTCTCCCATGCGGAATGTATGGGCGATCATGTTTTTCAAACCGCAAATTTAAGTTGGTTGATTATTACTCGTTAACCTGTACAGCCTACTTAGCTCTGATAGTTTTCCTTTTAATTTCGTTATTTATACTACTGCTGTGAATTTTTTCACAATTCCAAGTACAACCATTTAGCTGGCAGGGGGGGGGGGGGGCACTTGTCTCTAACAAAAAAAAAAACAGTTAAAAGCTTAATATCTCATAAACGGATCCCTGAATCAAAAAATGGTTTTCACAAACTCACAATATTTTTGAACGACCTTTCTAACGATACCCCAAAACATGGGGTAGACGAGAAAAAAAAACATCCCCACTTTACGTGTAGGGGAGGTACCCTAAAAAAAAATATTTTTCTTGATTTTATTTTACCGCTTTGTCAGCATGATTAATATGTATACATTTGCCAAATTACAGCTTTCTAGTACTAACCGTCTCTGAGCTAAGCCGCGGCCAGACAGACGGACATGGCAGAACTATAAGGGTTCCTTGTTTACTACGGAACCCTAAAAAAGAGCTGTTCCAGACATTTTGACCACGTATAACCGACGAATTTTAAACCGCTGCCATCCTGTATTAAGAAAAGTATAATACACGTTATTGAAATCCTTAGAACGGTATTTCCTTTGGTGTCCGTGTCCCCCTTTTACCCTGGTCGCTCCATGTAAAATACTGGTATTCAGCTGCATCCGGTTAGACTGGAAGCCGACCGCAATATCACTGGGAAAAGGCTAGACAGACTGACCTCTATGCAGTATGTTTAAGTGTGCAGTGTTTTATTGGGTTTGCCATCAGGAATTTCGCAGTAGCAGCCCGGAGTCTGGATTTGTGCCCGGTTGATTGCCATTGGTCGCCGCTTATACATATATGGCGGCGCCATGGCACGTAAACGTAACTCATGATGAACGTGATGTTATCTCTACGAAATTGTAATGCGCGCATATTTTACACTCGCAACGAGCTTTGATGGAGATACTTACCTATTTTTAAGATACCCGTTTGGGTTAGGTATATATAAATAAACTTGCGAATAGATGCTATAAATAAATACCTGGATTACCTACCTAAAATGATGTTATTGACTAGGTTTCGGCTGCGGTTTCGCCCGCGTGGATTTCGGCAATTATACCGAGGAAAACGTAGGTACTATCGGAATAAAGAGTATCATACTCCTTTTTATGGTCTGTCATTATGTCACGGTGGTATGTGAACTGTATGCCAAATTTCATTGAAATCCTTTCAGCAGTTCAAGCATGAAAAGTTAATACTTAGACAGACAGAGGTACTTTTGCATTTGTAATACACTAGCTGGGCTCCGCGGTTTCTGGTTCATGGTGGGAATATTGAGATAAAAAGTATCCTATGTCCTAACCCAGGTCACGGTTTACATGTGTGTCAAATCCATGTGCCAAATTTCATCCAAATCCGTTCAGTCGTTTCAGCGTGAAAGCGTAACAAACAAACACAAAAAATCAAATCTTTTCTCTTTATAATATTACTAGCTTTTGCCCGCAGCTTCGCCCGCGTTGAGGTCGGATATCGTCCCACAGGAACGTACTACCAGGATAGAAATATCCTATGTCCTAACCCAAATCATGGTCTATTCGTATATATGCCTTTCATCCGAATCCGTTCAGCCGTTAAGGAGTGAAAAGGTAACAGACAGACAGATAATAAATTGTAATACCTTTTGACCCTGTGGTTCGATTTTAATGAAATAAAGACTTAATCTTATCTCAATAAACGTACTGTGACTATATTTACCATCCCTTTTTTTTTGAGGATGGTAAATCACTCATGTTCCTTCCGTTGCCTGTGTGCCGGGGCCGCGATATCCCTTTCGGACAAACTCGCAACCCGCAGGTGTATCAAGTACCTAAAGGTAAAATATGTATTTTTGGGACGACAGATTTATTTAAGTACTTACATAAAGTTAGTTTTTAATCCACTGGGATTACTAACTAACACTGGGTACTTGATTTTTGACAATTCAAATCTTTGTTGTTTGTTATTTCAATTTGGAATTTCTTTGCACCTATCTTAATAGTATCTGGGAATTTTAGAATTTGACCATTTTATTGTCAGAGCCGGCTAAGAAGATAATCTTTTAAGGGCGCATTTAAAGATGTTCGCACCAGGTGCATAAAAGGCCAGTTACAGCACTGGTCTTACTGTACAGTTTATGATCGATTGGTTGTCGATTGGCTCATAATTATTTACAACAAATTCATTACTTACTAATGACAATTAATATTAATTGATTTGGTAACAATATGTACTTAAGGTTAATCGTGGTAGGTAACTGTATAAATTGTAGATAAGATTATAACACGTCGATTGTAAGTCCTCCTGGAGGGTTCATTTAGTCGCATATGTGATGCCGGGAACCATCGCAGAGGGCTGATTTACTTCATAGGTTTGAAAAAATTATCTTCTCAACAACGTAAATAAGGCAATGAATGTTGTTGAACTGTCAAAATTAAAGCTATTACTGCTCTGCTGTGTGTTACGCAAGTATCCCGCTGGTAAATTAATTAGTCGCTCCTGTTTTTTTTTTAAGTAGAGAGTTGGCGACAAAACATTTGTTTTTTTTTTCAAGGAAGTATATTGAGATGAGCTCATAATTTATATTTTTAGCATCATTATAATAACAAACAGTACCTACTTATTTAGTGCGGAGTGGTTTGCTTCATTAACTACTTAGCATAAGAGTAGCTAAGTATAATAGGTACGTGACAAGACTGACAAGTCTGTCAACCACACCTGTCATCGTTTCATTCGTATTTTTGTAAAGAAGATTGTCTGAGTAAGAAACCACTAAATATTTTGGTAAGGTGGATGACGTAAAGTAAATTTATGTGTTTACGAATGAAAAACAAGCTTAACTTGAGTAGGTACTTATTTCCTGTATATTCAGTAGTTGCTCATACTATAACTACCTACTTGCTACCATGTCAAAGTAAGGTACATAAAATAGTATGTTAATTAAATTAATGTTAATTCTTAATATTAAAAAAAACTATCCATTTACCTACCAATGGTTTATCTTGTAAATTTGGGGGGTCCCATCAAAATTCAAAAGTCATTTATTCAAAATAGGCTGAGAATCAGCACTTTTCGAACGTCAAATTTAGGACAGTCCCCCAAAAATGCCCCACTCTTCTTCCCACTCTTGCGCCACTTCTTCTTCCCAAATAAGCACTAGGAAGTGGTGAAGGGCGGCTAAGCACAACTGTACGTTCAGTTAGAAAAACTTGATTCTATACAATAGTAGTTATGCAAAATAAAACATTAAGTTAAATTATTTGCTATAAGTCAGCTAGCACACGCCAATATACCAACAAAAAATCATCGAAATCTATACTCAAGCGAAAATAAAAGGCATATAGGACGTGCTCGCTTAGATAGAGCTATTAAAGGTGAAGCTCGAAGTCACAAATGATAAACTAGGACCATCGAAGTAAAAATAAATAATATCACCGGAACTCCGACTATCATTGTTAGCGTTAGCTTTGTTGGTCTTTGAAGATGAAGATGAACAAGTAGGTAGTAGCGGACTAAGCCGGGCGGAAGCCCGGGAAGGCAAAACAAAATGATCCCCCTCCCAGGTCTTCACAATTTATTGTAGGTACCTATTTCTAGTAAAATTTTTGAAAAAAAAAACGTATTTTGCATACGAACGGGGCCTTCAACTACAAATTGTTGCTTACTGAACATATTTTGGCCTTTTTTGGGATTCGATTGGGGGCCCGGCGCGAACCGTCACTGCCGCTCTCCACTTAGTCCGCCAGTGTGAACATGTCTAGGTTCATTGGTTAGCCTATCTTATCTACAGTGTTTTTTAAATGGCACGTGTACAACGTGCCATTAAAAAAAACTAGATTTTGTAATGTTATTTTCTCTTCAGACGTACAGCACGCGTAGCATGACGCTTTCTATTTCTACGAAGAATAGACACAGCTCTTTCTATACAAACTGACATTTCGTTTCTCCATTTTTGACATCGCACCGTAGAAATCTTTCTACAATCTGTCATTTTG
Organism: Agrochola lota; assembly: GCA_947364205.1. NCBI lineage: Eukaryota > Metazoa > Arthropoda > Insecta > Lepidoptera > Noctuidae > Agrochola > Agrochola lota. Next base: position 1,986,597 of record OX376225.1, on the reverse strand, counting down.
TCTTAAGTTTCTAACAATCTTTGTCTAGGTCCTTTTGTATGTAGACTATTTCAGAAGAAAGTTTTCTATCCCAAACTGTCAAAATCACACTGACAACTGACTGTTGTCTAAGGTAGTAAAGACAATTTGATTTTGTAATCGCCATGCTAAAGACAGTAGAAAACTTTCTACTCGACGGCCACAATGTATATACGGTTATCTACAAAATCATGATTTTACAGAAGAACGTTTTGAATGCAAAATTGTGATAATTAATAGAAGAACAAAGCTATCTTCTATTTTACATCATTTAGTTAATAGGACATTGTCAAGGAAATGGTTAAGGCCAATATTACTGTAATATTTTTTGTTTCAAAACACAGTACTTCGTCATTTTAAGAATAAATGTTGTAGTTGTCTTTAAATACGTGACTTAATATCAGTAAAAATAGAGAATCAAACAGAAAAAAAGTCCTATGACAAAACAAAGAATTCTGAGTCGAATTATGTCAAAGAGTGAATTTCGTAAAAAGTGCAGTTGACACTTTCTACTTTGCTGCCGTCGTACTGTCTACACGGAACGTCATTTTTGTCTACTCTTCCGTCGACAAAAAGTTGCTCATGCTACGCGTGCAGGGTGGCGGGACATCGACGCGCTAACTGTAACCTCAATTCACCACATGATTCTACACCCCTTCCCTAGCATAGCAAATTTTGGTAGGTTATAAAAAAAAAACTGCAATTTCACAGATTTTTACTTTTCTATGAAACAGCAGTTTTTTTTTGTCCGTGCTATCCTGTACAGTTCATATTCAAACCGAAAGATGGCGCTACCAGTGTTACTTGCGAAAAATTTATGTGATGATAATTTTGTTTCAGCTCCGTACGATGTGGTGAAGAACACACTCAAAGGCATGAAGACCCTGAAAGAGGAAGTGCCTCCAGCAGTCCCTGACACCAAACCATACAGCATATCAGAGACAGTCTGATGATAACAGCAGTAGAAGTTGGAATTACTTTTGCTGTGTATAATATTAATGTATGATTATGTAGATTAAGGTCTATTGATTTTACCTTATCCTCATAAAATAAATATAGGTACTTAGATTTTTTAAGATTGCTGTTACTAATGTAGTCCAGCTATCTAATTACGCAACACATTTTCGATTTGCAATTGAGTCAAATTGGTTTCGTTTGACTAGAATTGCTTTCAAAAGTTGTAAATTGAAAGCAATTCTAATTAAACGAAACCAATTTGACTGAATTGCAAATCGAAAATGTGTTGCGTAATTAGATAGCTGGTTTCGCCCAATATTATATTGATGATTAATGTTGAATTTTGGTAATTTTATTTTTAATATTGATACTAGCTTAGAGGTATGAGGAACAGGGTGTAAAGTTCACTAGTCCTCTATTGAAGGAAGGATCCTCCGACCAGACGGTTGTTATGTCTGGCGGGCAAGTGCCCAACGATTGATGTCGGGGAAGTTATGTACAATGCCGCCCATGGGCATGTGCCCGCCCGTATTTTTCTAAATATTCAAGAAAAAATATGGAAAATTAACTTTAAAAAGGGGGATCTATCTTTAGATAATATTGTTCATGTTATTCAATTTTTTATAAGCGTTTGCCATATCTCCTATGTTATTGGCTCAATTTGGATTCTGGATATTATTTCTAAACGCTTATGAGTTATTTTATCGGATTACGTAACATTTTTTAATAAAATTGGTCGATTATGAAAAAAAACCGGAGGAGAAGACATTTTTTTCAAAAATTAAACAGCATTTATTTAAAAAACACAAGTGCACCTACCTAAGTCCATAAAATCAGCGGGATATTGAAAAAAAAATATAATAAGGAAAAAATATATTATAGATAGACCTCTTTTTTAAGTTAATTTTCGATACTTTGTCATGAATATTCAGAAAAACACAGGTGGGCTATGCCTATGGGCGACATTGTATATGGTTTTCGCGCGGTAAACTCTAATTGCGCGATGCAGGATTTGTGTGACGTCATTGTTTTGTGTGACGTCAGGTCTTTGATGCGTAGTTTGCATGTGGCGATGTAGATGCCGCCACCCTAGTAACCGCCCGGCTTTACACGGGTGGCAGACCATATATGATGCCTAAATTTCTTTCTGTCGTAGTACTCGTAGTGTCGTATCAGCTTGTTGCGTCGAGCATATGAGTTAAATTAAAATGGAACTAATGTTGATCCTGCTTGGAGTATTTTACATCGTCATATTTCAGACAAAACTTTAATGAAATAGGTTTACTTACTTACACATAAACCTTCCTCTTAATCACTCCGTCCATTGGTGAAAACCAAATGAAAATCTATTCGGTAGTATTTAAGTTTATCGCGTTCAGACAGACAGACGCGGCGGGGAGACTTTGTTTTATAATATGATGATGTAGTGATGTACCAAGCGATTCTCACGTGTGGCCAACATCTTACCTGAATACCTGATACTAAGCGATGACAGAAGAAGATCTTGTAAAACACATGTGATATGCAATAAAGAATTGAATTGAATAGAATTGACGTGGTCGCCGATGGAGCACGCTTAGCCTAGAAGTTACCAAGTATTATTTGACATTTATATCTTCTTTATGTTTTTATTTTATTTTATTCTCAATGTTGTAGCATTAAGGGTGATTTTTGTAGTGCTCGTGTTAACACTGGTGTGTAGTTGAGTGTAACTACATGTTCAATTCCGAGTTTTATTTTTTATATTTCTTATTACCATTCCAAAAGTCAAAATGCTGTGCAGTTAGTGTACCTATACGTGCTGTGAGTATATGAACGAATACTTGGGCAATGTGGCTCATAATATGCTAGTTTACCCACTAGATATTAGGTAGGTATTTTCTCAGAACGTCGGAAATCACAAGCAACAAATTATCTTGTACTTAATGCAAATAAAATTATAACGTGTATTCGTTCAAAGTCTAATTTATTTATTTATTTTGGGCTAGTATATCCCGTACAAGTAAGTTGGAGTTTCCTACCACCTTATGTTATTTAGCAAATAAATTAAAATACTAAACGAAGCATATTATTATTTTTCATCTTAATGAAAATGAATTCACAAAGATACTGTGGAGGCATCTACATCGCCACATGCGAACTATGCATCAAAGAACTGACGTCACACAAATCTCTGTCGTCACACAAATCCTGCATCTCGCAATCAGTTTTTTTTTTTAAACCATGCCCCCATTAAGAATTTCTTCTTGTATCGTGGGTGCGTTTACAAACATAGAAACTCACATACACTAACACCCAGACCCGGAACAACTACTTGCAGATCATACAAATATTTGTTCCGTACGGGGATCGAACCCGCCACACGTACCATAAAAATATAAATAACAGCAGATGTGGCATGGGGGCGTGTCTGTGTCCGCGCATCTTGATCATAGTGCTCATTGCATAGGCAAATGGCCGTCTTCGCGAACTAGTGTGCTTTCGGCCGTGATCGGGACAAATTATAAGAATGCCGTGTTGTGCAGTGGTTTCTTGTAAAAACGGAAGCCAAAACAAAAACTTTGTGAATCATGGAATCACATACCACATGTATTTTACTATGATTGTCTTTAAAATCATGAAAAACAACAAATCGTAAAATATTTCTTGCTTTTACTACGTTATTTTCATTTTCAAATATCACAGCGACTGTACTATTTTTGCACGAAATACATTGCTCGTTAACCACTACCTAAATATATTGCTAAGGGACTGGACAAGCAATGTAAAAATAACATAACGATACTGTGACCTGCGGATGCATGGCGCAGTACGGCCGCAGCGTCTTGCGACTGGTTAGTGATGTGGCTGTGCAGATCCACTGACGTAGGCTATGGACAATAATGTCGGTTGTCGTATGAATTCATATTACTATTAAAGTTTATTCTTCAATTTGTCAACAGTTATAGCCTGATTGGAAGACCGATGTGAAATACTGTTTTATACTCATTTAGATTTTCTCATAATGTTGGATTTTTTTGATTTACTTAATATTTTTTTTTTTTTTTCTTATTGTTTATTTATATCATCTTAGTAGGTATATGTATATATTTTTTTTGTTTTTTAGCAACTCCCAAAAATTTTAATAAAATAATAAAAGGGAGAATCGATAACTTTCCGATTTAGTCAATCGTTAGCGTATATGTAAAATAAATGGCTTTTGCACAGCACAACGATAGCGATCGATGTTTTCGTGTGAGTGAGTTGTACAGTGCATGGTAAATGCACGCTGTGTTTGATGAGATAAGGTTTATAATTGATTGTGCAGTACGTTCTGATTTATAAATTACAAGTGTGAGTGCGACCTCGTATTTATTGGGTTTACTGATCTGCTGATGTGTAGTTGTGGCATAGAAGAGGGGATCTATTGAGAGACTTTTAAGACATCGGGTTTCAATACATTTTGAACTACCGGGCATATCTCCTTCTTTCTTATATCTATGGAGTTTACCGTGCAATTGACATATATACAAGATCTCGACTTCAACCGTTGGGCAGTTGCCCGCCAGACACGACACACGTCTGATCGGAGGATCCTCCCTTTTCAATAGAGGGTGAGTGAACTTTACACCCTTGACCCCGACGTGATACCAATTCAGAGGTATGAGGAACGAGGTGTAAAGTTCACTCATTCTCTACAGAAAAGGGAAGATCCTCCGACCAGACGGGTGTCGTGTCTGGCAGGCAACTGCCCAACGAATGATGTCGGATAGTCTTATATATGACGTTCGCGCGGTAAACTCTAATTGCGCGATTCAGTATTTTGTGTGACGTCACGTCTTTGATGCGTAGTTCGCATGTGGCGATGTAGATGCCGCCACATCACTCCCCTCCGGAGACCGGAGGTCGATAGTGGGCTGAGTCTTGTATTTTGCGATGCTTCACAGTGCCAGCTGAGGTTTCAGTGAGTCGGAACCGGTTGCCGCGTAGTTCGCGGTGACTCGAAACTGTCTGTGGTGATTATGGTGATTGCGGTGATTGCGGTGATTCCCCAGTGAGTCGGGGTGGCGCTGCGTCATTGTGCAGTTGCCCGCTAGACGCGACACCCGTCTGGTCGGAGGATCCTCCCTTTTCTATAGAGGATGAGTGAACTATACAACCTGTTCCTCATACCTCTAAATGGTAGTTACCTAAACCCTTAATAGCGGAAGTTTTTAGAAAATCTATTATAATATTACCTACTGTAACTTCATAATTTGGATAGCTTGGAAGCCAAGGCAAGTGAACCAATTAACTTTAGCCAAAATTGAGTTATTGTGCATTTTGTCTTAGTTTTGCCCCTAAATGTTAGTTGGAAGCTATCCATTTCTATCTATTTCTAAAGCCTGATTTCCATAAAAAATTATTTAAACAATACAGTAACTAGGTACCTAGTTACCTACAATTTTTAGCAACATGAGGCAATTAAAGGTGAATACTTATAGTTAAAGCACTAATTAATTCAAACATAAAGAATAAATAAACCATTTATTAGATATAATTTTATAAGAAAACCCACAAAAAATACACGTTTCATTTAATTAATAAGTACGCTACGTTACCCCGCCTAGGCTAGTATAAAAGTAACAAAAAATTATCTAAAAATATATATAATTAATTAAATGAAATAATATTCACATAAAACATGTTATACCTATCTCATAATCTCATGTTTAGTTTCTTACGCAGTTGCTAAGGCTTGTATGTAGGCCTACAAAAAATACATAGTTCCCATACTTTTGACTTTAATTGACCCGGCACATGTTTCAAGCACGTTTTTAGAAGAACAGTCATAATCATGATAATGGGTGCCGATAAATATGGATGCGTACTTAGTCTAAGTCTAAAGTTTTAAGTTAGCCTTTTGGACCGACAGGTAACAACACTAACAAGTAACAACTGCGGCCCGTGGGACACTTCCTATATTGTCCTTTGTCCCAAATGTAATTTCCATCTCCAGAATCCTATCTGGATTCTGTGAATGAACCTAAGGAGTCCCCTAGCTAGACATACCTACCTATATGTTACTAGCTCTCGCTTTTTTTTTTTTTTTGAGGATGGGAAATCATCAAATGACTTCTCTCGCTCTTGGCAGAGCGAGAGGATGTGTCAGACTTTTACTGACTAAAACCCACCCGTGTTCCTTCCGTTGCCTGTGTGCCGGGGCCGCGATATCCCTTTCGGACGAACCCGCAACCCCAGCAGGTACTAGCTCTTCCCTGCGGCTTCACCCGCGTGGATTTCGAGAGATTTCGATATCTGGATTAAAAGTAGGTATCCTATGTGTTTATCTAGGGTAAACCATGTATTCATTCCGTATTACGTTGTTTTCATATAACGATTAGTTTACGCGGCGCACGCCACTAAAGCTCACAGTCGGCATGATAGTTTCCGACATCTTCAATGGTCATCGTCATATTTCTGCCAATTTACACACGAATCTACTTACACTTTCGACTCCACCTACTTTTCATAGAGCTTATGAGCTCTACTAATATGTATGTGCACTTTCAATATGTATGGAAGCATGGCGTATGCGCCATGCCGCCATACATATCGGAAGTGAACCCTCCGAGAGGGTCACCGGCGTCACGTTTGCGTTAAAGTTAAACCCTTGCGGACGGTCAACGGCATTAGGTTTGAAACCGTGTTATTATACTCGTAAAATGTTTTTAGTTTATCGTGTTCAGACAGACAGACGCGCCGGGTGCCTTTGTTTTATATACATATAGATGTATAGTTAAATAGATGATAATATTCACACATCGATCGCCTGCTGAACTATTCATGCCGAACTTAATTTTCAAAATGTTGCATGCATCAATATTTCAGGCGTCTGAATTTAAAAGTACTAGAATCTAGATATTTCTTTTTGGTATAAGATTATATTAATAGTATGTAGATAAACTCGATTTACCAAAGCTTATCTCCAATATTTTGGCAGAAATAGATAACCAAGCCTGTATATCTTCCGGTAAACATCCAGTTGATAAGCAGTGACATAAGAGAGGTTTATAGGTCAATCGTTGTAACGTAACTTGAGTGTGGGCAACACTCGCTCCGTCAGTGTGGCCTGCACCGTCATGTTGGCGCGTCGTGCGCTTTCCCACCAAAAATAAGCATTCCATTTTCGAAAAAAACGCGCGGATATTTCGACGTCCACCACAAATTAACTGAATCAGTGCATTTAAAATAGAGACAATGTTTTTATTACTAGTTTTAGCGTTAGTGGGGTCTATTGCCCTGTGTTTTATGCTAATAGACTCCCTATGGAGTGTTTTGGAACTCATATCTTCGTATTTGATGCCTTACTTCCTGCCTTCTGAGGTGCATACGCTGTCCAAGAGGTTCGGACCCTGGGCTGGTGAGTAGCTTGGTTTTATCGAAATTTTATAGCATATGTTTTGATGTTGTTTACATTTACTTAGGTCAGCGCCTGCGCCCTACATCCTCCGTATATAAAAATCAGGTTTAATGCCGATATTGAAAGAGGGAATTACTTCATGACCTTCATCGATTATTCTATTTTAATTTATTTCTACGAGTAATGTGTAGGTAGTTATTGGTTCAGTTGCGATGATAAAAAAGGTTATCAATTAATTCATTGATTGATTGTAAAGTAACATTTGATTTAGATTAGAAGAATATTTCGGTACCCAACTTTACTTGTACTTGTTCGGTATTCAATAGTAGGTAAGTAATTTATTTAATGTCGGTACTTGTACGTTTAATTTTAACATTCTAATTTTAATTGCTCACTGATGAGCGATCTGATGACATTTTTCGAAGCAGTTTTAATTAACTGTATTCTAGAATCGATAAAGACCTTTCTGATTGGATTCATTATTATTTTTATAAAGGAGTTAGGAAGGTACTTAGTTACCTAAATTTTTTGGTACCTTTCGAAAAGGTTTAGGCACCTGTCCTAGGTGTAGCCTCAAAAAGATCGTCTACAAAATTTGTGTTCCATAATACAACATCGATGTGTAGCTACAATTATGTTACACATACATCAATATTATGGGGCAGAATGGGGCTCCACTGTAGTTTAACACTCGCGCATAGGAAGCTTCAATTCTTGTTCGGTATAGATGACCTACTGGGAGAGACGGTCTTCATGTGGAACGGTCTGGTGAGCGAGCGAAGCGAGTCAACAAAGACCCCGCCATCCCCTTCGTGGTTCTTTTTTTAACCATTCATAAATAGGAGTGATAGCGGGGCTCCTTCGACTACGCCTTATTATTGCTTGTAAACTTTAGAAACGCCAGGTGATGTTCCCCACCTTTAATTCTCCGACTATCCCACAGTTCCCGAAAGACACTTTAGCGATTTTTTTTCGTTGTCGCGTCGTCGTTTTTTGTATTCCGCACTCTGGGGATTTTAAAAATACACAAAAAAGGGTCTATTCTACCAAAAATAATAATAGATAGGTACATACATACATAAACTCACGTCTTCTTCTCATGGGGTAGGCAGAAACTACAGAACGCCACCTACCGCCACCTGCTACAATCTTGCCTCGTTTAGGTACGTTCATACATCAGGTCAGTGCACTGGATCCGGAAGTTTGAGTTTGGGAGAAGCCTCTGTCACAGTATTACAAAAATACTGTGCCTCTGTCCATTAGTGGACTGTGTTCAAGTGGTTTACTGAACTGAGCTGGGGAGAACTAAGAAATGAACCTTGAAGATACATTCTTGCATACAGCTATATTGACATTCAATATAATATTAAAGGTAAATGCGAAAGTAACTCTGTCTGTCTGTCGGTTACCTTTTCACGCCTAAACGGCTGAACATATTTCGATGAAAGGCATACAAGTAGACCATGACCTGGGTTAGGACATAGGAAGCTTATCTACCTTTTATCCCGGTAGTTCGTTCCCGTGGTGTAATTTCAGACTAACACAGGCGAAGCCGTGGGCTAAAGCTAGTTTAAAATAAAGCCACTTTTGGCTGAACTTTGGCCTACGGGGTTTTCGAAGAAACGGTGAAGAAAGAATGTTAAAAATAGTTTTAGATTATAATCTGTCTGCTACTTTTCGAGCCTTAAAGGCTGAACATATTTCGATGAAAGGCATACAGGTAGACCATGACCTGTTAGTACTAGGAAATAGGATAGGTACTTTTATCGCGGTAGTAGTACCTCCACGAGGGCGAAGCCGCGGGAAAAATCTAGAGTAAAATGTAACAATTATAATCATTAAAATCATAAAGGGTACGCTAGTCGGTCATTCTTCCATACAAACGTAGTATGGTGATTACTATACACCGACACATACTATACACACAAAAAAAATGTTAAACTCCGTGACATTTTAATCGTTTTATAAAGGGTCACTCAATGTACCCGACGTAAAATACCTCTAGGAGCAATAAAAAAGCTGTTACAATAAATCATTCTTTTTTAAATGAATGTTTAGTAGTCACTGGATACATAAAGTGGGCTGCTTTTGTAAGACAACTAAAATGTCACGGTGTATAACTAATGTACCTACACAAAATATTGTAAACATTTTACAAGAGTTAAGGCTAGTGCAGACCAGCGCGACGCGATGGCGCGACGCGACTCGAACAATACAATTTCTAAGAAAACTTCACGGTATAACAATAACCGGTGTCGCTTCGCGCTGTCGCGTCGCGCTTGTCAGCACGAAGCTTAACGGTGGAGTTTCTTGCCCATTCTTCTCCATACGAAAACGAGGAAGGGGCGACTAGAATCAATAGGGATGATGAGTAAAAATTTTTTTTTAGGCTTTCTTTGAGATTATAAAAAAATATTGGACACGCTTTTTTCTTTTTTTGCGTAATCTAAAGATTAGGGCGATACATTGAAGTAAAATGTGCCATGACGTCACGAGTATGTAGATTTTATACTTACTAGTGATGTAGCGACCCCCACTCCCCAACTTAAAATGCGTTTTATCTAAGTATTTTTTTATTAATATGATAAAGCAAAAAATTCGTATCTAAATAAATAATTAGACTAATTAGCGTGCATATTAGTCACGCCCACCAACGCGTTCGAGTTCGACTAGTTCATGAAATTTCGTGCTCGTTTTCGTTATAAATCATGGTCTATTTCACAAAATAAATTAATAAATATATAAATAAAAATAGATAAATAAATAAATAATTAGAGTAATCAGCGTGCATATTAGTCACGCCCACTAAAGCCGTCGTCGACTAGTGCACTCTTAAATAACTAATAATACCAGCCTGTTACTGTCCCACTGCAGGGCAAAGGCCTCTTCTCATATAGAGAAGGCACGAGCATTGATCACCACGCTTTCTCAAGACGGGTTGGTGATTTCAGACTTATATTAACTATAAGTCCAGGTCCAAGATAAACTCAGAAAGTACATATGAATTGAAAGAGTCACATTGGTACTTGCCCGGATTTGAACCCACAACTTCGTACATGAGAGTAGTAGTAGTAGTAGTAGGGGGGGGGGGTCAAATAAGAAATTTCTTAAGCCCACTCGCACTTGTTTTAGTGTGACTGGCACTAGCATAGCCACCATCAGGGATTTTAATTTAAAAAATTGTCGCTAAGTACTTAGTCGAAATTTGTCGGTCACCAAATATCAGAATTTGTCGGTCACTGATTCAAAAGTTATAAGGGTTTATAGGTATGGGCCTATGTATAGTCCAAGAGGTAGATCGAATATTTTTCGTGAACTCTTCGATCTATTTCTTGGACTATGTATCTATGGACCTGTAACCCGACTATATCTGTGCCTTGGCAAAAAATTGCGACTAATTAGCGACACAATTTGGTAGAAAACAGATCTTCGCTAGGTGCCCTAGCTTTTGAGATTCAATTGGGCCAAGCTGGGGAGATGCTCCCCAGATCGGCCGCCTATAAACCCCTATAACTTTTGAACCAGTTTGAATAGGCGATAATTTGATGTGCTATCAAAATTAAAATACCTGGTGGTGGCCGTGCCAGTGTCAGTCATACCATGTTTTACCCTACACACTACTCGAAACATGAGTATTGTATGTAGTCTATTTTACATATTACAAAACAACCGGCCGCGCAACGCGGTTTTTTCTAAAATTAACAGCATAATATATTGTAATTGTAACAAAGTCAAAGTCAAACAATTTATTTCAATTAGGCACATAAAAGGCACTTATGAACGTCAAGTTTACAAAAAATAGAATTGATTCTAGTCGCCCCTTCCAAAAGGTAGTTTTCGTATGGAGAAGAATGGGCAAGAAACTCCACCGTTACTCTTTTAAACTGTTTTTACAATATTTTGTATACATTAATTATATAATTATATGTGAAGACGATGCATCTAGAATAAGATTACTATACCGCGATAGGTAAAAAAGCAATTACAGATAAATTAAATATGTGATAGATACATGGTGCTCACATATTTACAAACATTGTAAAATTATACGATATTCCTAACATTTTAACAAGTAATACTAATAAGTCAGTCAGTCAGTAATAACTTTTAACGACAACAGTAGGTACTTAGGCATACAAAATCCATGGGGGGGGCGGGGGGGGCAGCTGCTCTCGCATGGATTCTAATCATTATAATTCTGTAATACTTAAATACATATTTGTTGCGGTCGCGAATCATACATTTTGACCTGCATTGCAAAAAACGTACCTACTTAATAAAATGTGAATTTAGCGGGCTACCTTTGCGGATCCACGTAACTTATTTTACATAGATAAACAATCATTAATTGCGTCATACAATCATTATTATGTAGATTATTTAGGTTGTAGCATATATATACGCAAAACAATTTCTTATTAGGATGGTAATACACCTACCAATTTAATTTAATTAAGTATGTAAGTAGGTACCTACTTAATTCAATTATTCTATTTAATTATTCTAATTGTTAACGTGTGTGTGACAGATGTAAGTATGAAATACCTCCTACCCATAACTTTGAAGGGTATGATTGTAAATGGATTGTGATAATCGAGCAGATAGTATTCTGAAGTGTTCAGTTTATGTATTAGTAGACAATCCTAAATTAAAAAAAACAACAAAATAAGTAGTAACTGCCAGTAAGATACGAGAGCTTATGACCAATGCCTTATCTTATTCGAACAAAATTAAAATAGATTTGGTTATTCTGAATCCAAAACCCCTAATTTCAGTCCGCATCACGAATAACCTGACTGCAGCATCAACTATGTAAAAAAAAACTAACTGTTTCATAGCAATCTGTCTGATTTTCAGAATGTAGTTGAACGATAGATTTTAGTTATCGAATATACAATTATACAACGCCATGGCAGCGTCGCACGTACCAAAACGGAACGTGTTCGCAAAAATTGGTCCTTCAGCGCGCGCATCTTTTTAAGAAGCTTTTAAATTACTTATTACATACAATAATTCATACTAAAGTTAAATTCTGTGTTGAGTAAGTATAGTATAATCTATTAATATTATAGAACAATCTAGATCTTCCAAGTTTTAACGGATATTCATCGCTGGCCTTCGACAAAACGTTTTAGTTAAGGATATCTGGTACGGCCACCAATTCCTGTGATTATCTGGTTACAATAGAAATTGAATGGTTATAAATACTGATTACTTGTTTTAATAAAGGAAATGTAGTAAACATGTGTTGAGTTTATGTAGAGTTTGCGGAAAATAGCGCGTAGCTAGGTAGCTACCTACATAAGCCACAGTTAGGTAATCATAATATTGGTACTCGCAATCCCAATGTCATTCGTTTTGACAATTCAACAATATTCGTAAAATGATACCTAAATGACAGGTAATGTACCTACCTACCCAAGAGACTGACGGCATTGCCACGTTGTATGGCAATGCGTATGTAACCTGTGGCCAGCAATTAAACCAGCCTAAACTTCTTGTTCCACTTTAGTAGGCCATCATGGTTGGCATTTTTAAGATTCCATACCCCTAGGGTGCCAACGGGACCCTATTACTAAGGGTCCGCTGTCCGTCCGTCTGTCACAGGGTTGTATCTTTTGAACCCTCACCGTTTGACAACCGTATTCAAATACACGAGCGGCACATTGTTGACGGCTGCAGTTGCCTCTGCCGTTGACGCGTGCCACTCGTGTGGATGAGCACTTACTGCTACGACAAAAAGGTCCATATGAATTTGTTACCATTGATGAGTTGTTGACTGTACGATAGGAATGTACGGTTTGACCAGTAAAAACATCACTTTGAAATAGTACCTACACTATAGGATATAGCACATTGTCATCTCCATGGCGAGCCACACTTTCGAGATGTGGCAACACCACACAACTTATAAAGTTATGACATATGTCAACACTGAACATTAGTGGCCAGTTATGTAACGTTAGGTGCGGCTCGACATGACCATCCTCCTATAATAATTGTGGCTATACTACATAAGGTTTGGTTTCCTAAGAAAGTGGTGAACAGTCACGCAATAGAGGCTCCCATCAACAAGCGCGACACGACGGTGCGACGCGATTGTGGTAGAACAATTTACATGAAGTTTTCATAGAAATTGTTCTACTATAGTAGCGTCGCGCTGTTGCGTCGCGACTGTCAGCGAGAGCCTTTATGACTGTCCAAATAAAGCGCGTTTTGGTGAAAATTACAGATTTCCACGACGGCCGTTATAATATGCCGGAACCGCTTTCCTAGGATACCCATACTTTAGGTACTTACCAAGCGTTTGATATGTGTTTCAGCTAAACACTTATCCGTTTATGAATTCGCATTAAAAGACCAACGTTTGCTTTTTTGGAATTTATTTAGCAAGATTACTCCAACCAACAAGATAGTTCTAGAAGTCGATATTTTTACTTAAATGTGGTCAAAATCAAGTCATACAGAAAAGTACCAATTTAACTTAATTATGTCGCAGTAAGATTGTTGAAGCCATGATATAGTAAAAAAATTGCCAAATGCTATATTTTTTTGTTCGTAATGTTCGTAATATTCCAAATTACGTTATTTCCATCGATTTAAATCATTGGTTCTTAAAATAATTTGGTAAATTCGGGAAATTCTTGCCCATACTAAAACTACATTTTGGAAGAGATGACTAGAATCATTTAAATTTGACGTTCAAAAGTGCCTAATTGAAATAAATTGTTTGACTTTGCCTTTAAATTATTGAAATTTGGACAGGACATCGTCGGTCGGGTCAGCCAGTTATAAATAAACAAACTGTATCGTTTACTATTGTATTAGGTATATTTGTATTCTTCGCAGACGTCAGTAATAATAAAGTTATTCGTATGCGAGTCGTTCTGTTTATCCGTAATGCGAAAACATCACCCGTGCTCGCAAAATGCATGCGTGTTGGTGTGTTTGTAATCTACTAAACTGCTGAGAATATGAGTGCGTAGTTCGTTATCGGTAATGGCTGCTAGAAATTGTAATTGAAACTGAATGTGATCTTTGAAATTGTTTTATAATTATTTGAATTTATTTACTAAAGCGCAGATGAATACAGATGGTCACTCCGCATTTTAGTTATGAAGCTACAAGTAGGAACGCGGCGGGTTCGACTTGTCGAATAGGGATGATGCCTGAGTAAAAAAAATGAATTCCTGATAAGTCCGTCAGTCAGATAATAAAAAAATATTAGACACGTATTTTTTGCTTTATCATATTAATAAAAAATTACTTAGATAAAACGCATTTTAAGTTGGGGAGTGTGGGTCGCCACGTCACGCGTCACTAGTATTTATAAAATATACATACTCGTGACGTCATGGCACATTTTACCTCAATGTATCGCCGTAATCTTTGGATTAGGAAAAAAAAGAAAAAAATCGTGTCTAATATTTTTTTATGATCTCAAAGACGGACAAAAAATATTTTTGTCATCATCCCTATTCAGTGGGCGTAGTCAGAAGAAATAAGGGTTACGCGATTGACAGAGAGGCAACACTTTGTTGAATATAACTGTTTGATCTGAATTGCACTTTATTATTGTGTCGTAGCAAGAGTCGCTTTTTATTGAAGGCGACTATAACCGATTTTTAGTGATTTTATACTGAAGATCACGTCTAAACGAGAGGAGTGATTTGGAAAAAATATGTGTTAAGTTAGAGCATTTTCTTAATAACTTAGTATATGAATATTTTAGATTATGTTTATATTACATAGTGAAATTAATTTGTAAAATTAAGTCTAACGCGGATAAAAAACTTAGAATCACACAAATCCATCAAACGTATTTTTCTAAAACCTTCGCATTTTAAAGATAATTTAATTATTGATCTTTTAGTAGGTAAACGTGTTTTATTAAAATACCTTTTGTTTTATGTATAGTAAATTAATAATGCGTCAAATTGGGGACAGCGCTCCTTGATGGGTGACTCCTATTACTGGCTGGACGTACGACGCGTTGCGTGAGTTCATTACGGAACACGCAAGCTAACTCAAGGTCACTGGCATATATCTGCGTCTTAAATGACTTTGCGGAGTGAAAGCAAAAGAGTGGTGTTACAGGGTTTTCTTAAATACCGAAAATATAAAAGTTACCTAGGTACTTCACTAGTTACATTAGTGAATATAATTTTTATCGCACCTTTCTATTCTATTTTTCCTTATGGCAATGGTGCCGATGTCGACAATTCTGCCAATGTCAATGTGTGGAGAAAACGTGCGGTGGGAAACAAAATAAAAAATAAAAATTGATAGAAGCTAAAATTAAATACCAATAAGTAATTGAGATTAATGCGAAACTTGAATGTATAGATAGTGACTATCCGGACACTGAAACAAAATAAGTCAAAGTAATATTGCAGCTTTCGGAATCCGAGCGTGATTCTTTAAGCGAACTCTGAGCTTTGCTCCTTTCTTACCTAAGATTACCTACGCAACCACTTACTAAAGGCAACTAGTAAAATATTCATCTGTATTTAGAAGGTTATGCCGCAAATAACGGCACTTTATTCGATAGGGATAGAATGCCGCTAGCGGCACTGTATAGGTACACTTCCTTATTAAATTGTAAGTAATAGAAAATTCATCGGCGAAAATTGAGGTTATAAGTGATGAGATGTAAATCATCGATGTACTCTTAAATCAATGGCTAAAATCAACTTCAATACAAACAAATATTTTATTATTTTTAAAGTCAAAGTCAAATCATTTATTTCAAACAGGCCCTTGCAAGGCACTTTTGAACGTCAACAATTACAAAAAAAAAAAATTGATTCTAGTCGCCCCTTCCAAAAGGTAGTTTTCGTATGGAGAAGAATGGGCAAGAAACCAAAAAGAACCTCCTTTTAAAAATAAATACCCTTTTCGAAAGTATGCTGACGTTACAGCGATAATTTTCTACGTCATTGTGTGGTAGATAACAACTTAAACACAAATGCGGTCATCTTTTGACGCGATCATATCCGTCGATGTAAATCGATGCCTAAAATTAACTTCAAATGTCTTTAAGGTTATTTAAAATTAGAATTTCGGATTAAAGTATTCAAATCAAAGGTCTTCAAATTTAAGCCGATCTGCCTAGCCTTTTCCCAACTATGTTGGGGTCGGCTTCCAGTCTAACCGTATGCAGCTGAATACCAGTATTTTATGGAGCGCGTGACCTCTAACTGGTTAATACCTCTTGGTAAGACTGGTGGTCAGACTTTCGGGCTTCTGACGGCCTGTAACGACTTTCAAAGATCTACGAATGACGGCCGGGAGCAACGGCTTAGAACGTGCTTTCCGAGGCACGGAGGGGTCTCGGTATGTAAAGATGGTTACCAATCCACGGATCAACACCGGGAAGCGTAGCTTAACTTGATGGATCGGTCCGTGCGGCTGTTATTACTTAGCCAAGAGCACTTCAATTGTAAGTAGCACTACAAAAGTTTACATTTTTTGTATATACTTTTGGTAAGACTATCTGGATCTCAAGGTAAAAATGTTACCACTGACACGAGATCTCCAATACATTAAATGTACAGCCTCATTTATCTAAGTAGTAAGCATTACGTTAATCGTGCCGATGCTAAACATGTGAGCATTGTGACTTGTGAGAGTTATGTTGCTCAAGCATGTTGCTCAATTTGTGAGGGAACTCATTAGTTCTCGTTTTGTGCTCGTGATGAAGCATTCTACTTAAGTATTGTCCCATATACTGTGGTTAAACGCGGTATCATGAATATCCACGAAAGTTAATTAGGTAACTCATAAACAAAAATATATTATAAGAGTACCTATACATCTTATCTTCTACTGAAAAGATTAAAAAATCATTCGTGTTTTCGCAAAATATGTCAAAAACTTATACAAATTAGGTACCTATACTACCTATAGGACAAAATACAGTCAAACCTGAGTAAGTGAGAACTGGGCAAGCGAGAAAACTCTATAATTGAGAGTTCTTGCCAGGTCCCGTCATTTGAACCCTCTATAAGTGAGAAACAGAAACCTCTATAAGAGAGACTGCTACTTGCCTGTTCTATAAGCGACAGTAGACTGTAATTTAACTGCTATTCTATGACTCATTCTTAAATTTCGAGGAACAAACATTGTTTTTGTTCCTCACAACCTTTCCCAACCAGCCTCAACCTCTATAAGTGTGAATGGCCACTGTCGTACCCATAGATATAAGAAAGAAGTTATTTATATTTGTTACTGTTATTTATATTTCTATGGTTGTGTTCTATACGTTAGAAACTCGAGATAGTGAGAAACCTCCATAAGAAAAAGGGATCGCACTCGCACACCTTGAATTCTCGCTTATCCAGGCTCAACTGTATATGGTATTTTTTGTCGTTTTTAGTAGCCATTTTGCAAAGAAACATCCTAACTAAAACATATTATAAACGTGAAAGCGAGTTTGCGTTTCACGCGAAAACAGCTGAACGGATTTGGATAAAATTTGGCACATGGGTAGACCATGACCTGGATAATGACTTATGGTACCTTTTATCCCGATATTCCCACGGGATCGAGATTTATGCGGGTGAAAACGCGAGGCGCAGCTAGTAGGTTATAATCAGTACTTATTCGATAAGAATTAAATTCCTCTGCGTTTTTCCCATAAAGGGAATCCGGACTGTTTAGAAAGACATTTTCTTATCAAAACTCCAAAACTCAAACTCAAAGCATTTATTTCAACTAAACCATTTACATGCACTTTGAATTGTCAAACAATCGGTCAGTCAGAAATATGAAGATGCCCATTCCAAAGCGTAGTAGGTACCTATGGAGAAGAACGGGCAAGAAACTCCACGGACACTAATAAAACACATAAATAAAAAATTGTTAATAGTCCCAAAAGAGTAGTCATCACACGCAGCAATCAAGAGGGATCGGTGACAACCATAGAAACATTATTTTCTTATATCTATGGTGACAACAATGACAAGCCAGTGACTGCAAACCCATTCTTCTTCAAGGTAGCTTGTTAGCGAAATTCCATTTTTGTACCGAGCAATTTGAACTGAAGACCACAAACTACTGTTTACAGATTCACGTTTACGATCCGCCTTTCTCGTTAGTAATAGTAGTACCTGACTACCTACCTATTCGTTATTTATGCGCAACAACTGTCTGATTATAACCCGTAGAAAGATGCGGTTTGTGACCCTATACTTTGTCGTTAGCATTTCGTATTTACTACCGAGAGGGCCATATTTATGCCAAGGACTGTAGAAACGGAAGGGACACGTTTATGTTTTACAAATATCATCAAATATCTAATATCGTCACGTCATCTACTTGCTTGTGTACTTCTTTCTTATATCCATGGTTCACATGTACTTGTACATGTACCACATATTGCTAAACGTTTTTAAATAGTGTCATTCAGTGTGTTGAGTCTCATTTCCTACGAAATATACCTATGTCAAAAGTTTTTTGCGATTTCTGACTTTTCTAGTACTCAAACCTCAGTAGGTCTGGTAGAGTTTTATTATCCCTGTACAAAACAGGATCTATAAGCATCAAAAAAAGTTTTTGTGAAAATGGCCCATTTCTTTTTCAAAATCTACGAATTTGGGTGAAAATTTCTCAAAAAAATAAGGACAGTCTCCTAAGACCGTCCTGTAGTTACAACGGTTAAGGTATCTGCCCTTACTGCCCCATCTCGAAAATCCGCTCTGTATAACGCTGAACGAATTTAAATGATTGTTCTCTCGGCCCTTGCTCGATGAAGCGATGAAGATTTTTAGCAATTGTTTTGTTAAGGTCGCGTCGCGCCTTCGTGTCGCGCCAGTCTGCACGAGGCTTTATTTAGAAGATACGTTGTTGAAGAGACAATTTTGTTTCGAACATGTGAAGCAATGGATTAGCAATATTTTCAAAATCATTTCGATTGTAATTGATGGTGGGTTACGCAAAGATGCAGTGATTTGTGGTGGTGCAAGCCAGTCTTTGCAGTCTTTGTCAGGCTTTGGAACACTGAAAATTAGGAAAGCAGGTGGACAGACGGAAATTCCGGAGATCTTGAGCATTTAATAAGGTTATAGTCAACAGAAAAGTTTAACCTCATGAAGAAGAAACATGAATCTGTAATTTCATTGGCATTCGGTGCCCAGTAACAGCAATAAGTACTTCTTAGTGACAGAAATATGTCTACCTAATATGAGAGCATTTTCAGATAAACTATTTCGCAAAGAGCTCTAGCTAGCTATGTAAGTATACAATCACTACATATTATACAACAATTTCAAGTCCGGCCGCCGCGTCCGTTTATCTGAACGCGATAAACTCAAAAACTACCGAGCGGATTTTCATACAGTTTTCACCAATGGACGAAGTCATTCATGAGGAAGGTTTAGGCGTATAATTCATTAAGTTTTAAACAAAACCTTAATGAATTATACAGCCTTCGTTTTGGCTGAATTGATTTTGATTACCTGGATTAACACATAGGGTACTTTTAATCCCGGTAATACTTTACCGTGGGATATTTTCTGCAAACCACGGCCCAAAGCCGCGGGCAAAAACTAGTGAATCATAAATAAAGACTTTCTTATGACCTTCTAAAAATATTAGACAGCGGTTATTAATCCAACATTGAAAATGTCACTTTAGTAATACTTTGCCTAGTTTAGCAACTGTGATCCAATCGCCGAAATCTTCAAGTAACGTGGATGTTGCGTCAGACCACATTCACAAGAGTTCGCTTGTGTGAAGTGACTTGTGAAGTAATACGGTCGTACTATTTATTCGTAGCTTGTACTAGAAAAAAAAAACCAAGGGCCAAGTGCGTGTCGGACCACGCGGAATTAAGGGTTCCTTAGTTGGGATGAATTTATCCCAAGCACAAACTTAACACTGTAGTTGAAAAAAATGTTCTCCTATACATCATTATAAGTAAGTTAAGTAAGTTGGTCGATTATTACGCGTTAACTTGTAAAGCAAGTAAGTAAGTAAGTACTTAGCTGTTATAGTTTGTATACTACTGCCGTGAATTTTTTCACATATCCAAAAACAACCATTTAGATTGTAGGCCCGAAAAAAAGTTTACACTTAGTAATTAGCACACCAACGTAAATTCAAATGAATTTACGTTGGTGTGCTAATTACTAAGTGTACATTTTTTTTAGAGCCACGTTTCCCGGGCCCTACAATCTAAATGGTTGTTTTTGGATATGTGAAAAAATTCACGGCAGTAGTATACAAACTATAACAGCTAAGTACTGTATCCTCATTCCAAAGCTCAGAGACCGACCAGTGAGCATCAAAGGGGATTTCTCTCTGCGGTATTGAAGAGCGCGCTGGAGGATTGCGCGGCGGGATGCGCAGTCATGCGATGGTATGCGTCGGAGTCCGCTAGAGACGATCGCAGGTGATAGGCAGTTCAAGTTGGGGTGCACTGCTCATTTCCCTTGTGTCATACCGCGGGGTGCTCCTCGCTAAATCCTCCTCGATGCCGTCCCCCGCCGTGAAAATAGCCGTAGGTAATACTTTTACGAAGAATGTTATTCTTCCATGTGAATGTAAATGTATTTTCTTTCTTTCTTTCTTTCTTTTATTACCTGGGAAAATAAAGATATCCCTATATTTGTCCAAACATTACGGACCGCTAATAGTAGATTGTTTGCCTAGGGAGCAAACAACAATTTTAAAGGCGAGAGTGTTTCTTTGAATCCGGAATGCAGCGAGAGATTCGAAGTACGTCATTCGAGCTTAAAATAGTGTTTCTCTCGAGGTGGGCACTCTACTCTTTATCACCCTCTATGAGAAAATAAGTAAGTGCAACTTATGAATAAGAATAGTACCTACGTTTATTAATTTCATTCTCACTACTTGAGGAAGACCAACAAATTTTTTATAAAACTAAGTAATATCCGAATTTGAGTAAACAATTACGAACGAAGGCGGAAGGCATTTTGCGCGTTTTTTAATTTCACAAATTTTTTTTTTGCTTGCGCGCAGTTTACTTTATCATACAGCCTGTTACCTGTTCATACAATGTTCGTGATTGATCTCTTTGGTGATTGGAAATTGTACTAACAATATCCACATTCCAAATTCAAATCACTTTTAGTCCCTAGGGATTAATGAGCTATTTTAGTCCCTGTTTACGAATAATAAACTAGCTCTTTTTTAATAGATGTGATAAAAATGAATAAAAATTTAATAAAGGCATCTTTTATTATTCATAGAAAGGCATTTAAAATTATAATAATATTGTCAAAGGAGTTAAAGCCGTCCTTGGCGTCGTCTATTGCCCCCCTTCCATTGATTACTTCACTGAATTCGAATCGGTACTGGAATCTTTGGGATCAGAGTATGCACATCACATTTTTATGGGTGATTTTAATACCAACCTCCTTGCCCTCAGCTCCCCTCGGTCCCGTAAACTTCTGCATTTAGTCGAGTCAGCTAGTCTGCATATTTTGCCTCTCCAACCTACTCATCACAATATAGTCGGTGATGATACTTGGCTTGACCTGATCCTCACCTCTAATCCTTCCTTAGTTTCCTCTCATGGTCAACACGATGCTCCTGGCTTTTCTCATCACGACATTATTTTCTTATCCTATGTCCTTAAGCCCCCTAAACCTAAACGTTCCAGTACAGGCGTGCCTTTGCGCGTATGAATGGCGAGAGGCTTCAACAAGATGCGTCCGATATCGACTGGTCATCTCTGGAAGCAGCTGCTTCAGTTGAGGAAAAAGTCAAATTATTCAACGATTGTGTGGTCAAGCTATTTGACGCCCATGCCCCTATCAAGAAAATCAAGCTAAAGCGGCCGCCTGCACCTTGGATGAACAGGGGAGTTCGGATGGCAATGCGACGGAGGGACCGTGCGTTTCGGAAGTTTAAAAAGGATCGCTCGGATGACAATTGGGCCTTATTTAAGGCTGCTAGGAATCGGTGTAATCAGATGATACGCGACGCTAAACGCCGCCACATCCTAGATAATATTACTTCTTCTTCTCCTGCCGATATTTGGAAGTTCCTTGGAACTTTGGGCATCGGCAGGTCGCGATATTCGGACCTTCCTAACACAATTGGTTTAGACGATCTAAATCGCCATTTCTCCACTGTACCCAATTTGGATAGTTTAACCAAATGTCAAACCCTCGAGTACCTTGCTGGTCTGACGCGTCCCAACATTAACCCCTTTGTCTTCACCCCAGTCGACCCGGGAGAGATCAAAAAGATTATCCTTTCCATTAAATCCAAAGCTGTGGGCTGTGATAATATCAGCCGCCTTATGATCGTAGCAGCTCTGGATCATAAACTTTTCCCTTTACACCGGTGTTTTCCCTTCCCTGTGGCGTAAAGCCCATGTTCGGCCCCTGCCTAAAATACCCAATCCCTCTCTTCTTAGTCACTTTCGCCCAATTTCCATCCTTCCCTTTCTATCTAAAGTGCTCGAGGCCAGTGTTCATAAACAATTCTCCCAGTTTATTCACCGCAACTCCCTCATCAGTCCATTTCAATCCGGTTTCAGGCCAGGGCACAGTACCGTTTCAGCTCTCCTTAAAGTGACTGACGATATAAGGCGTGGAATGGAAGACACTAAAGTTACAGTCTTAGTGTTAATTGACTTCCCCAATGCTTTTAATACCGTCAGTCACGAAGTCCTCTTATCCATCCTTTCCTATATTATGGTCTCTCGGGAGGTATTGGAATGGTTTTCCTCTTATCTTCAGGGGCGTCAGCAGTCTGTTCGTGCAGGAGACTCTTCGTCGGGTTGGTGTGATCTTGCTGCTGGCGTCCCTCAAGGCGGTATATTGTCTCCTCTTTTGTTCTCCGTTTTTATCAATCTCATTACCACCGAGCTTCAGACTGCGTATCATCTTTATGCTGACGATTTGCAGCTTTACTGCCAGGCAAGTGTTGACAATATATCCGATGCGATTGAGGTGCTAAACCGGGATTTAGGTGTGGTGAAAAACTGGTCTGATAGTGTCTGGCTATCATTGTAGGAGCACCCACAGTATGAGGAAGCTGAATGGCTTAACTGTGCCACCTGCAGTGTTTGACAACTCTGTCATCCCGTTTAGCTCCGATGTTAAGGATCTTGGTCTGCATGTTGACACATGTCTTGACTGGCGAAAACAGATCACGACTGTAAGTAAAAAAGTCACCGGAACGTTGCGGTCGCTCTATCGGTTGAAAAACCTTCTCCCATCACACATAAAGGCAATGCTTGTACAGTCCTTGATCTTTCCCATAATAGATTATGGTGATATGTGTGACCTGAATGCAGATCTCCTCAATAAACTTGACCGCCTTCTAAATAACTGCATTCGATTCGTTTTCAATCTTCGTAAGAATGATCATGTGTCTGCGCGCCGATTGCTTTTAAAATGGTTACCCATACGTCAGCGCAGAGAGTTGAGGGCTATGTCTATGTTGTATTCTATACTGGACAATCCCACTTCTCCTTCTTACCTGACTTCCCATGTTTAATACCTATGCTCTGCCCATAATAAAAATCTTCGTTCTACCAACAATCGTCTTCTACGGTGTCCTTCTCACCGTTCCGGTTTTATTCACTCTTCTTTCTTTGTCCAGGCGGTTTTTCTTTGGAATGCGCTCCCTCTGAACATCAGGATGGCAACCAGTCGCTTATCTTTCAAAGTGAAGGCACGTGAACATATTCGTAAAAAGTTGGCGGAATCATTGCAGCGCTGATTTGTTGGATTTGTTTTCTCCTCTACCTATCGTTATTTCTCCTGACAAAGTTTATTCGGTTTATATGTATGTATGTATCTATGTATTAGTGTGTATTAATTTTCAAGTTATCTATCCCTTATGTTGCACCTGCTATGTTTTGTCTCTGTATCACCCTAAGGTTGACTGGTAGAAAATGCCTCAGGCATTAAGTCCGCCTTTGTACAGTTTTTTACTTGTCCATGAAGTTTTAATAAATAATAAAATAAATATAACGCAGTTGGTTTAGAGTTCACCATGTCGTTTTCTTATCGCAAACAGTTGAAAATCGGAAACGGTTCTGAACTTTTCTAATTTCACTTTCATGACCGACGACGCAAGAAGTGTTCTAGAATAAAATCAAATCAATACTTACACTTTCTTTTTATATCACTTACACCGTGTTTATTTGTCTAGTAACTGGGGCGTGAGGTGATGATGATGAAAGCCAAATAAGAAAAAGGGCTTTAGTAGATTATACAACAAGTGAAAAAAAAGGTAATAAAAAGGCACGAGTTGTTTACTCAACTTTTTACCATTGACTGCGAGAAAATAAATAGTAGGATAGTATTTATATTTATCTGTCGTAGTTGTAGTATTTATATGACGCTACTGCTGAGCATGAGGTCCTAGGCTCGATTCCCAGGTCGGGCAAAGAATTATTGGGTTTTTCCAACAGGAATTTCTCAATGGCAGCCCGGAGTCTGGAATTGTGTCCGGTTGATGGCAATAGGCTCACCCCCTATTACATGGGACTTAAAAACATAACTGGCGAAATGTGGGTGATCTAAAGGTACACCTCTGCCCTACCCTTCGGAAACAAGGCGCGATGTTATGTTATTTATATATATCACATTTTTGGCGGCAACAAATTTTCTACCATAATTGCTGCTTCAGAACGAAATGATTCGGAAGTCAGTGGTGTTTAGTGTCTCAATCTCGTCACTGGAAGAACTTATTTTATTATAATTATGTTACTAGATTTTCCAATGACAAAGAACCTAACTAAAGTTGGCGGTTGTTACCCAACCAGTAGGTACTTTCAGTACGTTTCATTTATTTTTTGTACATACTTTGTATAGTTCGTTCGTGCTTGATCCAAATTTAAAATGTTTTTATTCACGTGTGAGTAAAAGAGAGTTTTATTCACTGTTATCGATGAATAAAATGCCCTTTTTCGAGTGGCAATGGTAAAAAGTTAATTTTACGCCTCATTGTCAAAGTTAAAGTCAAAGTTAAACGATTTATTTTAATTAGGCACATAAAAGGCACTTTTGAACGTCACACTTTACAAAAAATAGAATTGATTAGTCACCCCTTCGAAAAGGTAGTTTTCGTATGGAGAAGGATGGGCAACAAACTCTACCGTTACACTTTTAAAATGTTTTTACAATATTTTGCATACATTAGTTATATCATTATATGTGAAGACGATGCATCTAGAATAAGATTACTATACCACGATAGGTAAAAAGAATTAAAAATGAAGCAATGACAAATAAATTGATTATGTGATAGATACTGTGCTTACATATTTACAAATATTGTAAAACTATACGATATTCCTAACATTTTAACAAGTAATATTAATAAGTCAGTGTGTGAGTTCAAGTTATCACAGAATGTAAATACAGTGTTATAAAAATATATATATATATATATAATGAAATTCGCAACCAGTTTGATTTTGTCTATTCTCTAAATTGTCCTATGGAGCAGGACCAGCATGTTTCCTAGCATTCTTGGATATAATCTTCTAATTAGTAATATACTTGTTTACAAAGTGTACTTTTAATATGAGTTTAAAATTTCCTTCATTTAATTTTTAATATATCACAAGGTATTTTGTTGTAACCGTTAACACATTTTACATTGTTAGGGTTCCGTACCCAAAGGATGACAAACGGAACCCTATAAGTAACCCACCGCTGTCCATCCATCTGGCTGTCAGCGGGCTGTATCTCATAAACCGTAATATGTAGACAGTGACTTTGACTTTCAAAGATTTTGGATTTCTATTGTTGACATGATTATTGTATAGTTAACTGTCTTATTAACTTATTTTTGTTTTAATGTTCTGTTTGATTTTTTACTCTTTAACTACTTATTTTATTGTTATTAAAAGAGAATGTTTTAATTAATTAATAATATTCCTTGACATTTGCACGTCACATCATGTGGCAAACATGCCTGTACCTAATAATGTTCTTACCATCATGCACGCATGTATTTTCTTGTATGTATGACACATGTTTGAGCAAATAAATATTATCTTATCTTATACTACTACTAATAATTTAAATAATTAAAGAGGGTTCCCATAGAAGATACGTGTTTTTTCTGCGGTTTTTTCGCGATCTTAATACGGTACGGAACCGTTCCTGCGCGATTCCGACACACACTTGGCCGGTTTTTTTTACAACTTTTGGCTTGGTTTCCTACGGAACCAGAAGGTACTAAACAATTAAATTATTATTAGAAGCCACACCCAAAATTCAGTACTTATTATAAAGGTTTTTCCAATCTCGTTCGCAATCTAGCTACAATTTCGTAAGAAAGCGGTGGCCGCCATATAACGGCCGCAGTGACGCCTGTCATGAAAATAATGGGATCGGCGTTTGACTTTACGGTGTCAAAAAACGCTCTCTAAACCGTACTTTTATAAATAACGTTTCAGTGTTGTGATTCGACGGTAAATTGCGGACGCTATGTGGCGGCCACCGCAGTCTTAGGATAACAGACTCAAATCTATTGAATGATTACCTAAAAACTTATTTTATCCTATCTTTCACCGCCTATAAAACTATTCGTCAATCACGGAAACGTAACTTGTTTATAAAAACAGCGGGATTAACACGAACGCTCGGGGTAAGCGTAACGTTTTAAACGATGCAAAAAATTAAAAATGTTTTCTTAGTTTTAAGACTATCTATGGATAGTCGTCCAAAAGGAATTTGGGCTGTAAATCTCAGCTGTGACTAGCCATCGATGCGGGAGATACTTAATAAAAATAAAGTGTACAACGAGCGTGTGCGAAGACACAGTGCAGTTTCAGTTCCCTCATTTTCATAGTCCGATGGGACGGTACACCGACACGACCGGAGAGAGATTAGGTGCAAGACTTCTGAGGAACGGTCAAGTCGCAAAAAAAATTACTAAAATGACAAAGGGTGGTTGTATGTTCGATTAAAAAAATCGAACGAAGTAACGTTTATGTCGTGCGTTCGTGCTAGGGATTTTGTTCAGCATTGACATTGTTACGCCGCCGGTTGTGCCAGAGCATGCGGCGAGCCAGTTTTGTCTGTAGCTCTATAGTATATTGGTCTAATTTACACGACTCCATAAATTCGCATGATAAGACGACAAATTCGTTTCTGATTCGAAATTATGAAATTGTTGTTAGGTGATTAAGTAACTAGTTATCGCGTCTAGCGACGACCTTAAAATCTACTCAGAAACCAGTAAATCTTATGAAATTAAGTCAATCTAGAGGTTAGCCGTTTCGTTAACGACGGTTTTGTTATGTCACCGAATTTCACCTCTCGAATTACGTGTCCCTCACAGACTACAGAGAATCTTCGCTCTATCTTTGAATGCAGGGGCTCACATCGGCTATCCATACATTACCACCAATATTCATGTATGGCTGGTGGGTCTGCCTCATCGCTTTTGAAAGTCAGTGGTCAGGACAAGGCTACGCCCACCGCAGCCCTATTCTGACCACTGGCTTCCTGTGTAGAAACTGGCTCCACAAATGTATGGAGCGAAAATTTGTAGTTATGCAACTATGAGAGAAAATTTAATTGCGAGATGCAGGACGGTATTGTTCGGTAAGCTTTTATTGAAATGAAAGGGTTGTGCTGATTACCTCTTTTTAATCGTAATAGAATGCAGAAATTGAGGTCCTTTTGGAGTGGTTTTTACCTTGTTAAGGCTTGTGCAGACCAGCTAATTAATAGCTGTTACCTGTTACGTAACATAGTGTACATATTCAGAGTATTAACTGCATGTTTTAGTAGTTTCCCAAAAAAAAGGGATTCTCTATTGATTACAGGTATTGATCGTAAACAAAACAAAATTTGTTTTCATTAGCACAAATAAATTCATTTGTTGAAATCATCAATGATCACTCAACTGGGACTATTGTACCATTTCCAGTATAAGCTGACCTCACATTGTAATCCTATACAATGCGAGATCAGCATAAACTGGAAATGTATAGCTTGATGTGTACCCGTGTGTACATCACCTCCAGCTATCTACGTAATAAATTTTTGTGAACGATTACGACTAATCTGTTTCATCTTGACAGTTCAACAACATTCATTGCGTTATTTATGTTGTTGAGCAGATTTTTTTTCGAACTTATGAAGCAATGCATTAACAGTCTGATCTGATTGATCGTGTTTTACGCAATTAGGGTACTGGTACTCTAAAATGACCTTAGTTGAATTTAGTATGTACAGTTACGAGCGCTAATATGTATCCACTTAGCAAAATTCAAAAGCGATTTTCTCGTGGAATATTGACTGCAACTTTGAGATAAGGCCTATTTCATATTAATATGGGTTCCAAAATACTATGTTCATAACAACATAAAATTACAATCACCACAATAGGAGAAAATCACTTTTAATTGTTGCTAAATGTATACATATTGGTGCTCGTGACTGTACCTAGGTGCAATTTCAGATTTTGACTAATAGGTAGCAGAAATAACTAAGTATTATTTATTTTAGACAGCCAAACAAATAAAAAAATCGTATCAATTAATCAAATAGCCGATTAAAAGGAAAATTTAAAAATAAAAAACAAATATGTCAAAACGAAGATTTAAAACAATTGCTTTTTCTGTGACCTTATACAGCCTACGTTCACTCCGACTGTGTCAGACAAAACATCAGCATTGCGTAACATTTCTATCATCATTTTCGGTAATAATCGTCGGCGCCCGCGCAACTTTGTCTAATAGTTTTATACGAGATGGTTCGGTTGTGGTATGTTTGGCATTAAGTCTAAGGTCGATGTTCGTGAGGCAAACTTATAAAATTGGTTTGTTGTCTCTCAAACATACATCTACTCCAGCGGTTTCTTGGAAATCAAAACATTGAAAATTCCCTCTTAGGTTTCAACTGACGATGGAAATATTTCATTTGGACCGTATGCAACTGAAAATAAAAATAATAATATTAATTTATTTAATCAAATAACAATGTTAACATTAAGAAGCCAATAAGTTGATGGAGCTATCACAGGCATGAAACAATTAAAGCTGCAATAAGTCGGATTTTTAAAAAGCGAATTCGACTGTACTGTCATTTTGGGAGGTGGGATTCTCTGCATTCTGAGGTTCCCCACTATAAACTCATAAAGGGGAGATTTGAGTCCCTGCAGTGGGAACATTATAGGCCTTAGTTACAGACTGATTAAATTATGTAAGTAATAAGCGAGTTAATTTTCATCGGTACCTACCTACCTACTACGTTAACTAGTATAAGTGAAGTGTACCTATGCTTGACAAGTAAAATAGTGTCATCTGTAGGTACAGTTGACTTATACCAGTTAACAAAACATGTTGCAACCAGCACCCTTCCTAAGTTAGGAAATTACTTAGTATTAAGGGCAGTGGTACAAGCCCATACATACCTACTTCAGTTTCACAAAAGAATTGCAGGCAGAACAAATGTTTTTGGGTTCCGTATGTCCGAATGAAAAAACGGAACCCTTTTTAGGATCACTCCTGTGTCTGTCTGTCTGTCCGTCTGTCACAGCGAATTTGATCCGAATCTAATGGACCGATTAAGTTGAAATTTCGTACAATACTCGTATATCAATTTCTGTGACCCAAACACGAACGTGTTACGTAAATAAATGAATTTTGAATATGGGGTTCACTTTTGGGAGACAAATAAGAAAAAAAAAAAGGCACGCTGTACCATGTGACATATAAAATGAAAGGTTACTTACTGTAAGGGTATCAAGTATATATTTTTTAATTTTAAAATTAATAGTTTTCAAATTATTTAAGAAAATAGATGAAAATTTACCATTACCACCCCCTTCTTTATCTCCGAAACAACTGAGCCTATTTTGAAAAAAAAAATACAGAAAATAGTTTTAAACTAAAGATCACATGAACACTATAAGAAGTCTACGGTCTTTAAAAAACATGGTAACTCCCAATATTGTGCGTACAAACTTACGTAAATCTGCTTAGAAAAAAAAAATCCCATACGAAGAAAGCTTGCATCATATGGAATGCAATGAGCCTAAAAAATCTAGTGCCGAAGAAATACAATAGCAACGGCGGCAAGTATCAGAAACCGTAAGAAAATCTGGTGCTAAGATGTCGTCTCGTATCGGCCGTAAATCTGCTCAGACCTGAAACATAATATCACAAGCGAATGAAAGCTTGCATCATTGCAAATATTAAATAACATCGTTAAAGAAATTTGTTAATACTTCACCACACGTTTTCACAAAACTACGGCGGGCGCGGGCTCGAACTGCGCCTAACGCAATGTATTTGGGTAAAGTTTCGTTTAACGATGTCGCAAAATCGATGAATAATTACCTAAGAAATGTATCTTGACTGACAAGATAGATTTCATTACGATAGGCCAATATTTATTTCAAAAATCAGTAGCTATACAACAATGTTAACCCTACAGTTCGACATCGTTAATCATTCTAATAAAATTTATGTAAATACTCTTACAATGGATTTATAGCGATAATAAAATATTACACAAAACATTTTACTATAAAATAATAAACAAAATTATTAAATTGAAAGTGAGACATCAATGATTTCGGACGAGACTTGTGACGTCACGCGTGAGGTTGCGTTTGCGCAGCCGATTGGCGCCAAGGTCGATGACTTTCATAGACCCGGGAGAAATAGGCCAATCACTGTTCTTGAACTTTGTACTGTTGTTTATGTGGAGTAGTTGATACTTTTCCTTATTTGTTGTTATCTATGGCTGAAGGCTCACGCGCGGCTAGTCACAATCGACCGAATTTTGGGAAATCTAGATGCTGACATAATCTACATTTAAGACTTTCGACTCCACCCACTTTCATACGCCATGCCGTCATACATATTGGAAGTGAACCCTCCGGGAAGGTTCGGAATTACCTTTGTGCTAAAGTTAACCATCGCGCACGGTCAACGGCCTTAGGTTTAAAACCGTCTTATAAAACACTGTAAAACGAAGTAAAATAGTGTTTTCAGGGGTCTTGTCGCTATATGTAGTTTCAAAGCTTATTTTTTTTTTTTTTTAATAACCTACGTATATACTAATTGTTAAAGCATAGATCAGATTTATTTTCACGGTTTACAATGCTGTATTCGCTAAGAAAAACCTACATTTAAAATGAGCCCTCCGTGAGGGCTCCCAGAACTGAACGTGTTAAGGCTGTGCAATTAGGTTGAAAGCACTATGAAATAGATTGAGGTGTGTGAGGTACCTTCTGTGTAACAATGTTAATCGTATGCCAACTAAGATCTTTCTTGAGGTTTCTTTAACTGAATAAATTACATAAACATACATAACATAACATCACGGCTGTATTCCCCGAAGGGTTAGGCAGAGGTGCGCCTGCAGTACACCCACATTTCACCGGTTATGTTTAAGTCCCATCTAATAGGGGGCGAGCCTATTGCCATCAACCGGGATAATATCCAGACTACGGGGCTGCTATTGGAAATTCCAGATGGTAGCTCGCCGTCCGATAAGGACCAGGCCCGGGTCGACGGCGCGTTGTGTTACACGCGCGCCTCAAAAATATGTCAGCACCAACTGACGGGGTCCGTTAGGGCCAATGCCTGCCAGGGTTGCGAGTTTGTCCGAAACCGATCCGATCGTGGTCCCGGCACACAGGCAATGGAAGGAACACGGGTGGGTTTTAGTCAGTAAAAGTCTGACACGCCCTCCCGTTCCGCCCAGAGCGGGAGAATTTATTTGATAATGTCCCACCCAAAAAAATAAAATAAAGGCGCACTCCGCATTTTAGGTATGAAGCGACAAGTACGCAGCGGGCTCGACTTGTCGGGCTAATTTAGTGGGCGTAACGTAGTCAGAAGATATAAGAATTACGCGATAGAAAGAGAGGCAACTTCTAGGTGAATATAACTGTAGTTAATTAGCGTTGTGTAACCTGAATTGCACTTTATTGTGTCGTAGCAAGAGGCGCTATTTATTTAAATGATTTTGCGGAGGGAGTCTTCTGTTCCTATTATGTATTCTGTGCCATTAGACGAACGAAGCAATAAAAAATAAATAAATACATGAATTTAATAATTACGAAATTCCATCTAACCATCTACTGACAGCATAGTATTTGGATTCGACCTAGAACTTACCAAACTTGATGGCATTGGCCTCAAAATTACATAACTTGCTTAAAATCAATTGTGTCGGATTATACTAATAAAGTGCAAGTGATGATGTCAGATCATGTAACGAACACACGATAGAAATTTAAAAAAATATCACTTCTTTCTTATATCTATGGTTTATTTATATTTATACACTGAAGTTTCTAGTTAACATGTCGTGAGGAAAGTTCAGAGTAAGAATGTGACATGACGGCTAATATAGATTAAAGTATCGAAGAGAAAGACATATGCTGTTGCTGCGCCCACTACAAATAATTTGGAAGGACAGGAGAATGATGAATGACTGAAGGTTCTAAGATCCTATTACCAGGGAAAGCAGAAAGCCCACAATTTGATTTAACAAAAAACCGGCCAAGTGCGTGTCAGACCACGCACAATGAAGGGTTCCGTAGTTGGGATGAATTTATCAACAAACTTAACATTGTAGTTGAAAAACGTGTTCTAGGAACACGGAATGTATGGGAGATCATGTTTTTCAAACTGCAAATTTAAGTTGGTTGATTATTTCTCGTTAACCTGTACAGCCTACTTAGCTCTCATAGCTTTCCTTTTAATTTCGTTAAATATCCTATTGCTGTGAATTTTTTCACAACTCCAAGTACAACCATTTAGCTAGAAGGGACACTTGACTCTAACAAAAAAAAACAGTTAAAAGCTTAATATTTCGCAAACGGATCCCTGAATCCAAAAATGGTTTAGACAAACTCACAATATTTTTGAAAGACCTTTCTAATGATACCCCACAACATGGGGTAGATGAGGGAAAAAAAAACATCCCCACTTTACGTGTAGGGGAGGTACCCTAAAAAAAAAATGTTTTCTTGATTTTATTTTACCACTTTGTCGGCATGATTAATATGTATACATATGCCAAATTACAGCTTTCTAGTACAAACCGTCTCTGAGCTAAGCCGCGGGCAGACAGACGGACAGACAGACGGACAGACAGACAGACAGACAGGCGGACATGGCGAAACTATAAGGGTTCCTTGTTTACTACGGAACCCTAAAAATCGTCGATTTCGATATCGTTTACACGGATTACAGTAAGGCTTTTGATAGAATTGACCACAATACCCAAGTAGTAAAAAGTTGCTCTATAAATGTCATTAAAGCCAAAAATATATATTTTATAAAGGCCATATTAATGTTAATAAGAGTGTTTATGGGCACAAATTATAAGGAATAAAACTTTGTAGAGATTTTATAGTTACCATATTATCAGCTAATCCCCCTTAAACTCGCCATGTAAAGGCATATTGTATGGCTGTACGGTACCTTGTCAGTATATATATGAAAACATTATGTATGTTCGGAAAAATCTACATCTTTTTAGTAAGATAAGTGACAGGCATAATTTTAACACTAGAAATAGGAACAAATTAGATCAACCACGTTTCAGATTGTCTAAAGTGCACACTTCTTTTATGGGGTACTGTGTAAAATGTTATAATAAAATACGACTCGATATTCTTGAACTGAATGAGAAGAAATTTAAAACATGCATTAAACGCACACTATGTAGACAAGCATATTATAAGTTGGATGATTATATCATAGATAAAAATGCTTGGCTTAATGCTGGTCCTGCTCCACAGCCACTTGGGCTCACTAGTTAAAAATTTTAATGTTTGGAAGAGTTGCTTCCCCTTTTAATTTTTTCTGACATTACAAACTTAATATTTATTTTTTATTTAAACAAGTTTTAATTGTTGAAACTCCAATGGATAATGATTTTCTTTCTTTTTGGTAGTAACATTCTATTAATCTCTCAAACACATTCCAAATTAGTTTTGTATAATTTAGAAGCATTTTTTCAATTTTTGTAAATGTGAGCACCATGGAGCCGTTTGTATTTTTTTTTGTTTTTTAAATTTATTAATATGTATGTTGACTTGAAAAATCATGGTAGCTGAGAGTATGTCATGCTCACTTAAATGTCTCGCTGATGGTGGCGAGTGTGTTGGATCATTCGGTTCTCTACAAAATGGTTGAGCTGAATGGTGCTGATCCACGCGTCATGTCCGTGAACGGGCGCCGTCAGTTGTGACTGGTCATCTCTTATCTACCATGGCTTATTTTTAATCTTATATTTTGAATTGCTTTGATTATTTTTTTTGTACATTGTTCTCACATATAGAAGTAACAAGAATAATGTACCCAGGATTTTGTAATTTTCTATATTTAAAAGAGTGTCCTTGGAGTTTCTTGCCCGTTCTTCTCCATAAGATCTACGTTTTGGAATGGGCAACTAGCTTCAACTTTCTGACTAACTGACGCGACTATTTGACAATTCAAAAGTGCCTGTAAATGGTTTAATTGAAATAAATGGTTTGAGTTTGCTGATTAACTATAAATAGGTAAGACATTTGCTTTTATGTAACAAATTACCCTTATAACTGCTAACAAAATTCGGCTATAAGGGCAATTTCTCGTGTTGTAGCAAACGCAATACGAATATGAGAAGTTCATGATTTATTCACGCGTCATTTGCCTCAATACGTGATTTATAAAAGATATTAATTGCCTGCATTACTAGACATTGACCACATCGCTCTTTTTTCGAATTGTACTGGAAGTTTACGTGGAAAAGCAGATTTGCGAGAATTGTGGGGTAGTTTTATGGCAAATTATTAATGCGCCTCATTAATTCTATCTTTTTTTAATTTTAAAAACTATTTGACTTTTGTGAGTTCCTGTTAATTGCTACTATAAGAAGGATTAGTAAATCAAATGTTTTTATAAATCATTTAAAAGTCATGTACCCATATTGTAGCAGGCTAGTGCAAATATACTCAACCATATTAAAAGATTTTAGGGTACAATCTCGATTATTCTTTATAATAAAAAATTGTGAATACTTTGCACTCTTTTTTATTCTACAGGACCCAGACAGTACCTAATATGGATGTGGACCGTTTCTTGACAAAAGGACGATTTCCACGAATTGTTTACTGAAGTGATATGGCCCTGGCAAATCACACATTTTATAATAAGAGAAGAATGCTTTGGATGTCACAATCAGACTAATTCTAATCTTCCATCCCATTTCATTATCACTAAAGAGAAAATAAAATATTTATTCTATGTAAACATTTTTTGGTGTCAGCATTATAGATTTGCAATTTACGACAATTATTTAACTAATGAGTGCGAAATTTGCTGCACCTAATCCTTATTTAGTTTTTTATCTACCACAAATAGTATGTATTTATATTTTTTATAATAACTCTTAAATATAAAATTGTGGATAGACAACAAACATCAATCAATAAGTCGGCGCACTTTGTGTACCTTTTAAGAAATCTTCATCGAAATTTTCATTGTTATGTTGTGAAAATAATGTAGTAGTTTTAATTCTACGGAACCCAATAACATTTTCTTTCATCTCTGCCCTGGACGGAGTTGCTACTGAGGATAACGAATTTGATGACATCATAGCCTCGTATCTGTTCTTCACCTTTCATCTATAAGAACCACTTCGCTTTAATTTTTTCCAGTCATTTAAATCCATTTTCACAATACCGAGTCACTACTTACCGATTCTAAAATGTCATGGCTGACGATAAACTTATGTAAAGGCAAAGTCAAGCATACATGTAAGATTAAAGTTCTTGTACCTGTTACATAGAAGTGCAGTCAACACTTTATTTATGTATAGAAGCTATGTAACTTGCCTTTTTGTATTAGCTTATAAGCTGCTTTCCAACAAACAGTATAAGGGAATAGATGTTATAATAGCATTATTAATTTTACAAATAATACGAGGCCAAAGCGACTACATGGCTAAATTATTATATGTCTGAAAAGCCGTATTATATGCTTCTATATGTTCAATGCTTTATAATGGACATTTATACGTACATCAGTTATATAAACGTATGTAAGATAAGGTGATAAGACCGATATACCGTATTAGCAAAAAACACTTAAAACATGCTTTTATAAAGAGAGTTGTAAAACTAATGCTCTTATATAGCATGTACAAGAGTTATAACCTTATAAATCATTCGTTATATAGCGCTTTTGCTGGTTGGGTATCCTTCAAACAAAACTTTTTAACAATGGTATCAGAAGAGATCTACTTCGTTGGTTTACTTCATACTTTGAAAACAAATCTCAATATGTCGTTATCAGTAACT
This sequence comes from Agrochola lota, assembly GCA_947364205.1. Lineage (NCBI taxonomy): Eukaryota > Metazoa > Arthropoda > Insecta > Lepidoptera > Noctuidae > Agrochola > Agrochola lota. Next base: position 1,949,978 of record OX376225.1, on the reverse strand, counting down.
ACATGTCGAGCTGTGTTTCAGCGCCTAGTGGTGATCCTCAAGATTCCTTGATGGGTCCGGTCATTTTATAATTTATGTAAGCGATATTGTGTTTTCACAACCCAAATTTACTTTGTTTTGCTGATGACATGATGATATTTTCTGCAATATCATCAGATGATGACATGGATGCTCTCAAATCTGACCTGGCGCGATTGGATGATTATTGCTTGATTAATAAAGTAGATTTGAACCCTGTTAAATGTTCAGTAATCTCCTTTAGTAGAAAACGCGTCCCTCTCCCTACAGCTCTCCCTACCTCCCAACTTAAAGGGCAGCTATTACACAGATGCGACGGTGTACACGAACTGAGCGTTTTTCACATTGCACAGTGCACATTGAGCAAATAGTGGCCAAAGCTTGGAAGTCACTGGGTTTTGTTATGATATTCGCAGGGTGTTTCAAGAAAGCCAAGATTCTTTATTGTTCTTTTATAAGAAGTCATCTTGAATATGCGTCATAAATCTGGAACCCGTGTTATGGCAAGTACATTGATCGTATTGAGAATATACAAAAAAGATTTATTAGTTTTCTATGTTTTCGGCTACGTATACCATACCATTCTGATAATTACATAAATCCTTGGAAGAAATTTCATTTACAGCCTCTCATAAATCGCCGTCGACTAGAAGATTGCATTTTCCTTTTAAAAATTATATCTAACGAGATTGACTGTCCTGATCTCCTACATAAACTACGTTTCAATGTTCCTCAGAGATCAGTTAGATTTAATCCGCCTATCTCCATTCCTTTTTCCTCTTCTAACTACAGGCAAAACTCATACATGATGCGTGTGAGTAAGGACTTTAATATTCCTTGTCTCATTTGATCCATTTACCACCAAAACCTATTCTGCATGTGCTCGGCTGAACGCTGCCTTTTTTAAAAGTGCGTAGTGCTTATTGTGCCTTTTATACATACTTATTTTTTTATCGTTTTTGTTAGTGATCCCAAGATTTCCACTTCTTTTTCTGTTTTTACTTTCTTTCTGTAATTGGCTCTATTTTTCTTAAACAACTGTTTATTATAGCTGTTGGTTTTCCTATTAATAAATAAATAAAATAAAATAAAACAGCCTTAAATGTTTCCATTGCGGCGACTCAAGCTTCTTATTAGTGAGCTGGAAGGCCTTAAATGCTCTAATTCACCACAAGGGCTCAGTGCGGTTTAGTGAAGTTATTAGTGTTACGACTTCATTATTTACAGTCTTCATTCCTTCATTCCAGTGATAACTGGTGCAACCGACGGCATCGGTAAGCAGTATGCGCTGGAGCTGGCGCGGCGCGGGATCAACATCGTCATCATCAGCCGCAACCCTGACAAACTGAAAGCTGTGGCCACAGAGATTGGTTAGTATTAAAACTTTTTTCTAATATTAGCTTAATGACATTAGGAGACAATCAAGCGGACACTGGCCCACCTGGCGGTATGTGGTCGCCTCTGCTGGCACCACCGTTATCCTGCCTACCCTAAAACAAATCTGAAAATCCGTTTACCTGTAATTACACCGGCTGTACGGCACCCATATCTTTTAAACTTATACCTTGGGCGCCATTAATGTACCCTATAAAGGAGAGACTACAAGAGCTGACAGATTAAATTACGGAACTGCAAATACAACAGTCACAAGCATACTATATTTAAAGGGAGTATTAGGTAGTTATACAATCCGGATCGGACAGGGATTTTTCAATATATTTTTTGGTATACTGCTATACAGGGTGGCAGGAACATTGATGCGAAAACTGTTACCATGGGTTCAGTACATAAATCTGAAGCTCCATGCGTTGAAATTTTTCGTCGGTTATTTAAAAAAAATCTGCTGTTCCATACATTTTTCCCGCGTAGATAATGCACTTTTCTATGAAACAGCAGATTTTTTTTTATAACCGACCAACAATTTCAACGCAGACGGGTTCAGAATCATGTACTGAACCCATACCACCCAGTGCCTCACTACTAGTGGTATAAGAATACAACCAGGTTTATCGATTGTCGTTCGTTATATGTTTTACAATCTATCTAAATTATTATATTTCACTAACATGATCGTTGTTCGACGTTCTCATCGATGCGACGTCGATCGTGTAGGATCCTAAAAAATCCTAGTATGTATACTTGAAAACATAGACGTAGTTTTTATATGTAGAGTAAATACTCATGTTTATAACATTATGCTAAGGTACACACGGCTACACATCAAGCTATACATTTCCAGTATAAGCTGACCTCGCATTGTACGGAAATCCTATACAATGCTAGATCAGCATAAACTGGAAATGTATAGCTTGATGTGTAGCCGTGTGTACAAGGAAGATGTTCGCTGTGTGCTTGACTATAATGGTTTAAGAAATGCAAATATTGATCGTCCACTTGTTTTGAATCTCGTTTAAATATTGTTTATTATTAGTTAATAATAAAGTCCATACGGAAAGTTTGCGGTTAGTCAATATTGTTGTCTGCTTTGAATTTATTATGATGAGTACCAGCAGAAGTATGTCTACTTACTACTACTGTCTACTTCTAGAAAAATAATAGGATTTTCTTGGTAGTCTATTGAACTTTTAAAGCATTTGTCATTTGCTTATTTATTTATATACAGGGTGACAGGGACATCGACGCGAAAACTTTTACCATGGATGCAGAATATGATTCTGAACCTCCGGGCGTTGAAATTATTTGTCGGTTATTTCTTTTTAAATCTGCTGTTTCATACAAAAGTGCAATACCTACACGGATAAAATGTATGGAACAGCAGATTTTTCTTGAACTAACCGACGACAAATTCCAACGCAGAATCATGTTCTGCATGGTAACAGTTTTCGCGTTGATATCCCTGCCAGCCTGTATACTTTATTGTACACCACAAAAATATATAACAAAAAGAAATTATAAGCTATTGCTATTTGTTTAGTAGGTAGTATTCACAAAAGTCGTGTGAAATTCTCCAAAGTCTGTTTTTCCAGCGCTATATCCTACTAATATTATTATTTCAAAAGCACGTTGAGTTTCATTTTCGGTTAGTTGGAAGCGGACCCCAACACAGATGTCTGAGTGAGGGAAAATAGTCAGAAGACGATGTTGTGTCGTAATTCCGGTACACTCATGAATAGGTCCTCTCACTGCCATTTTAATTTCTTAAGAAATGAACTAAAGATACATGTATTGCATCCAAAATTCTCAAGAGGACAGTGACCGCCATAGTTGAAAGAATCTGCGTGAATGTTACATCACTGTTGTTGTTGATGGTTCTAGAAACGAAGCAATGTATTGTTATGTTACAATCAGCATTGTTGACCCATGCGTTGTGGAACCATTGTTTCGGATCATTGCGACACTCATCTTGATGATTCGTTTGGTATTTTCTCCTTTTTATGGCATGCGCGTGTTAAAAAGTGGATTATAACTACATTTAAGGCTTGTGCAGACCAGCGCGACTTGTCGCGCGACGGGACACGAACAATACAAATTCTAAGAAAACTTCACAGTATAACAATAACCGGTGTCGCGTCGCGCGACAAGTCGCGCTGGTCTGCACAAGCCTTAAATGTAGTTATAATCCACTTTCTAACACGCGCATGCCATAAAAAGGAGAAAATACCAAACGAATCATCAAGATGAGTGTCGCAATGATCCGAAACAATGGTTCCACAACGCATGGGTCAACAATGCTGATTGTAACATAACAATACATTGCTTCGTTTCTAGAACCATCAACAACAACAGTGATGTAACATTCACGCAGATTCTTTCAACTATGGCGGTCACTGTCCTCTTGAGAATTTTGGATGCAATACATGTATCTTTAGTTCATTTCTTAAGAAATTAAAATGGCAGTGAGAGGACCTATTCATGAGTGTACCGGAATTACGACACAACATCGTCTTCTGACTATTTTCCCTCACTCAGACATCTGTGTTGGGGTCCGCTTCCAACTAACCGAAAATGAAACTCAACGTGCTTTTGAAATAATAATATTAGTAGGATATAGCGCTGGAAAAACAGACTTTGGAGAATTTCACACGACTTTTGTGAATACTACCTACTAAACAAATAGCAATAGCTTATAATTTCTTTTTGTTATATATTTTTGTGGTGTACAATAAAGTATACAGGCTGGCAGGGATATCAACGCGAAAACTGTTACTATGCAGAACATGATTCTGCGTTGGAATTTGTCGTCGGTTAGTTGTTGTGTTACAATGTATTGTTATGTTACAATCAGCATTGTTGACCCATGCGTTGTGGAACCATTGTTTCGGATCATTGCGACACTCATCTTGATGATTCGTTTGGTATTTTCTCCTTTTTATGGCATGCGCGTGTTAGAAAGTGGATTATAACTACATTTAAGGCTTGTGCAGACCAGCGCGACTTGTCGCGCGACGCGACACCGGTTATTGTTATACTGTGAAGTTTTCTTAGAAATTGTATTGTTCGTGTCCCGTCGCGCGACAAGTCGCGCTGGTCTGCACAAGCCTTTATAGATATCCACTAAATTATCAAGTTTTGAGTGTCAGGATGGTTAAGTACCTACTAGTTATTTACTTTGTATGTAGGTACTTTCTATGAATAAGGTGTGTAGGGAAAGGATTTTATGAAGAAAAGCACAGAAAGACAAGACCAGGGATTTATTTCAATTAGGCTTGTCAATACATAGGTATCGTCAATGAGAAAGCTAGTTGTCTGTTCCTAATCTAGGTCATCACGGAGAAGAAGGACAAGAAACTCCGTGGCAGCTTCTTTTATATTATTTAATCAACACACACATTAGCATAAATCATTATAATATCACCTTAATCTCTTGGACTATTTCTCCAAGCTAGCAATATTAGGCATATTAAAACACATACAGAACAACATAGTTATCAGCAATAATCAAGATATAATAATTATCAATTAACTAACATGAACATTGTAGTCTGTCGATCAGACAAGAAGTGATCAGGATCATTAATCCTTTTTACAATAATGGCAGAGCTTTCGCTATGCAACATGATTTATTCTTACATTGGCTTTTAGCCACTTTATATTACGGACATGGACACCACTCAGGGTTTGTCCTATAAAAGTCGGAGGTCCTGTGTCGTCCAACCGTTTAACCCAAGTTCCTTTTCAAGATTGGCGGTCACACCATCTTAAAGCCTTTCAATCCTACCAGTCCCTCAAACATTCCCGCCAATTCTCCCGCCATTTTAGACGAATCATAGATGGTCATACATAAATGTTAAATAACTTCTAACCAAAGTAATAATTAACAAATCTTATGTAGTAGAACTATCTTAAATCTGAATAACATTATTTAGCAATATATTATGTATTTATTTGTAATCTTTATGTAAAATGTCATATTATAATAACATCAACTGGATGTTCCAAAAATCGTTTGAAACATCATGTTACTTTAAAATCTTATATATAAAATTCTCGTGTCACAATGTTCGTTCCCGTACTCCTCCGAAACGGCTTGACCTATTCTCATGAAATTTTGTGAGCATATTGAGTAGATCTGAGAATCGGCCAACATCTATTTTTCATACCCCTAAGGTAAGGTAGGTAGGTAGGTAGGTAGGGTAGATAGGTAGGTAGGGTAGATAGGTAGGTAGGGTAGGTGGGGTAGGTAGGGTAGGTGGGGTAGGTAGGGTAGGTAGGGTAGGTAGGGTAGGTAGGGTAGGTAGGGTAGGTAGGGTAGGTAGGGATATTTTGATTGATTGCGAAACAAAGTTCGCCGGGTCAGCTAGTTGCATTATAAAATCGTGATAAATATTATTAGTATCATATTAATTATTACTTATTCAATATTAATTATTTATTGTACTGTTATGTTAATAAACATTTATTTTGATCTTCATAAAACCACAAATCATGACTTGTTCGAAAACTCTAGAATCGTTGTTTATGAAACAGTCTTTTGAGTCACATTAAAAACTATTTATATAATACAACTGTCTATGAAATATCAATTATAGAAATGCAAATCAAATATTGCAACCTTTATATTCATTAAAGATTAATTTACGTATATTAAAATATTGTTGAAATGGAATGTTTCCTTACGTCAATGTCATTTATCATTCTGACTGCTGACGTTCACACTGTGATAGACTGTTGTAAACAATCAATATTGTGATCAATACAATTAGATATTCTCTTCTAAATATGAATAATCTCACACGCGCACCACGACTTTTTATCGCGCGATTACTTTGACGCAGTAATGACTGATATAATGAAATAACTATCTGTAACTGTAAAATTTCAACCTATTGCGGTTCATGAGATAGAGCCCGCTGACAGACGGACGGACGGACAGCGGAGGCTTAGTAATAGGGTTCCGTTTGGCACCCTTCGGGTACGGAACCCTAAAAATTAAGATAGGAGGAGGATAATTAGTAAGATGTATATTAAAGAAATTGCCGTAAGCGTTGATACCAATGTAAATATTGTATTTCCAGAGAAGGCGCACAGTGTGAAGACCAAGGTTGTGGTTGCCGACTTCAGTAAGGGCGCGGAGGTCTACCCTCACATCGAGGAGGAGCTCAAAGACATACCTGTCGGAATACTAGGCAAGGACCCTGTTATTTTTACGGCCATATTTAGCTAGCAATGCTTTAAGCTTCGTGCAGACTAGCGCGACACGACACTAGTTATTGTTTTACCCTGAAGTTTTCTTAGAAATTGTATTGTTCGAGTGGCGTCGCGCTGGTCTGCACGAGCCTTTAAGTTCCATGTAATAAGGAGCGAGCTATAATCATCCACCTGGCATTCTGGCGCCGCGATTCTACAGACAATTCCTTAATGAAAAAAACCAATAACAGTTTTCCCGATACAAGTAGGATCCTTCTCTCAGCTGTTGTATTGCGACCACTACTTACGTACTCATTAAATTTATTACAAAACTAGCATTACCAAACATATTTATTTATTTTTGTATACATAGATACTCCAACGACTTAATCACTAATAACATATTACATAAAATAACTTTTATATCTAATACTATGGTGAATGTTTCACTTAAAGAAGTGAGTTTTAGAATTAAGTACCTATTGTTTATGTATTTATTTTATTTTTTATATCTTATGTATACTTATCTCATTGTATGCTGCACCGGTCGACGTCATCACGTCAGCGCAAATAAACGTATTTTCTTTCTTTTATACAGGGTTATATGTCGGCAATCCATTAAGGGGATGTAGGAAAGGTAATTTGCAACCCCAATGACCCCCTACGACCCCTATGCAAATGTCAACCATTTTCGAGTAATTTCCATTGTATATTTTTACTAGCTGTGCCCTGTGATGTCACTCGCATAAATCTAGATCCCGTGGGAATGCAGGATAAAAACTGTAAGGGATAAAAATAATGATCTAACAATGTGCCAAATTTCATCCAAATCCATTCAGCCATTTTAGCGTGTAAGCATAACAAACTAACTCATTTCCGCATTTATAATATTAGTTAGGATAGGAAGGGCATAGTTTCGGTCGGCACGGGTGCGTTAACAGTACGTGACCGGTGGATTTCATTCATTTTAAAATATAAAATGTAAAATTACTCGAAAATGGTTGACATTTGCACAGGGGTCAAAAGGGGTCATTTGGTTGTAAATGACCTCTCCTACATCCCCTTAATGGATTGCCGATATTACCAATACCCCTGTATAAAAGAAAGAAAACACCTACGAATAATAAAAGTCGAAAATACGTTTATTTGCGTTGACATGTTGACGTCGACCTGTTCAGCATACAGTAAGATATTTAATAAAACAAAAAATAAATATTTAACTCTAAAACTCACGCCTTTTTCCGTGGGGGTAAGCAGACTCTACAGAACACCACCTGCTAATCCTAATATACTACTTTTGTTTCGTTTATGTTGATACATCTCATCAGGATCATCTCTCTGATGCTAGGGATACACACTGTAGACGCGCACGCGTCACACGTAATACACGCACGGCGTAGCGAGTACTGCGCACCTGACCTTTCTGAAGCACACCCATAAGATTATCAAATCAAAATATATTTCTATTTAAATTCCAGTCAACAATGTGGGTACCCAGTACGACTACCCGATGCCTCTGTGCGAGACCACTCCCTCCAAGTCGTGGGAGATCATCAACGTGAACGTGGGCGCCGTCACCGCCATGACCCGCCTGGTGCTGCCGGCCATGGTGCAGCGGGGCCGTGGGGCCGTGGTCAACGTGTCTTCAGGGTCGGAACTGCAGCCTCTGCCGCTGATGACGGTCTACGCTGCTACTAAGGTATGTTGTCATAGGTTTTATACTTACCTAAGATTTGCTGGATCTCGGAGACCCAAAGACACTGTACGAGTATATGTATTGAAAACATGATGAGGTCTTCTGGCTGTTTATGCCTCCAAGACCTCTACAATGCATGACTTAGTATTTTAAGACTATTAGACCTCTCTTAAATCCACGCAAAGTTCTCTGCAGAAGATTGCATTAAGCCTTCATTAAGCTTTATTGCCATTGGATTACAACATTTGTAATGTTAGTATATGGACTTGGGGGAGGCTTATGATCTAGCAGTGGGACAGTATGGGGTAACAAAAAAAAGAGAAGTGAATATTTTTTTCGTAAAAATTACCAAACTTATTGTATCCCTCGATCTGCTGCCAAAATACATATAAACCAGCTGCTACCTTTTCACGTTAAAAATCACAATATATTTTTTTTCACAGTAGGTTCAATCCGTGACGTCGTCCGCGTGAAATTTCTTGTTTTAACATAAATTATATTTCGTTTTCGTTTAAAGTTCTTTCAGACTTTGTTTCTTTTTGCTCAGCTCCTAAGGGTCTGATCGATCGATCTGTGCGGCTGTTATTAAGACGCAGATATATGCCAGTGACCTTGAGTAGTTAGCTTGCGTGTTCTGTACTGAGCTCACGCAGCGCGTCGTACATCCAGCCAGTAATAGGACTCGCCCATCAAGGAGCGCTGTCCCAAATTAGACGCATAATTAATTTACCTACGTAAAATACAAGGTATTTTAATAAAACACGTATATTAAAAGATCAATAGTTAAATTATCTTTAAAATGGTGAAGGTTTCAGAAATCTACGCTTGATAGATTTGCGTGATTCTCAGTTTTTTTATCCGCGTTAGACATAACTTTACAAATTAATTTCACCGTTTTTATATAAACCATAATCTTAAATATTCATATAGTTATTAAGTTATTAAGAAAATATTCTAATTTAACATATATTTTCCAAATCATTAACACTACTCGTTTAGACGTGATCTTCAGTATAAAATCATTAAAATACGGTTATCGTCGCCTTAATTAGCCACAAGCTCTTCTATAGTACTTTATATACCTACTAAGGTATGACAGTAAGTCATAATTTAATGCGCTTTTATATATGTATTGTTTCTTTAACATTTGTTGTATTGTATTTTTCCAGGCTTACGTCCGCAGCTTCACGTTCGCCATTCGCGAAGAGTATGCTCCCAAAGGCATCTACATCCAGCACCTGGCCCCTCTGTTCGTCTCCACCAAGATCAACGCGTTCTCCCAGCGCCTGATGGAGGGCAACCTGCTGGTGCCCGACGCGGCCACGTACGCGCGACACGCCGTGTCCACGCTGGGCAGGCAGCACAACACTACTGGCTACTGGTTGCATGGGATACAGGTACTTAGTTATATTTCTATAAAGTTATGAGGAAAGGGAGGATCCTTCGACCAGTGGGGTGTCGTGTCTGACGGGCAACTGCCCAATGATTCATGTCGGGCAGTTATATATATTCTGATCGCGCAGTAAACTCTGATCGCACAGTAAACTCTGTTTGCGCGATGCAGGATTTCGCGTGACGTCAGTGTGATGCGTAGTTCGCATGTGGCGATGTAGATGCAGCTACATCACTCCCCTCCGGAGACCGGAGGTCGATAGTTGGCTGAGTTTTGTATCTTGCGATCTATAAATGAGGTATTCTGCCCTGCTAAGCCGAAATGCGCTATTTCAATCGGAGTAAGTTTTGAGAAAATTGAGTTTTTGTAAATTGTAATTAGGATAAAAAAATCTTCATAATGGTTTTTTTAATGTTTTAAGTTAGATAGCGCTATTTGGCTGATACCATTAGATGCGAAATTGTTATAGCTATTGATTGGTATAAAAAAACTAAAAGGCCGTATCTCAGAGATAGCGCCTTTCGGCTTAGCAGGGCAGTTTTGCAGTCTCAATATACTGCGGTTTCTGATTAGCACCGTGATGCACCATCAAAATCTGCTATTTCTCAACATACTCAATAAACTAAAAACATCACCTTCCGAAAGACGTCCACCGCTGGACTTGGGCCTACCCCAAACGTCGCCACATCGACCGTTCTTCTGCTAACATATTAAAATTAATCATTTAAATAGTTATTTTATTTTTATTCTGTTTTTCAGTACTTCTTCATCAAAGTTGCTCCAGTATGGATCAGGACCAAGCTCGGCATGCAGATCAACGAACAATTCCGACAGGAGTACCTCCAGAACGCTAAGATAAAGACCAACTGAGCATCATATGACCAGCACCACAATTACATAACACACTAAGACTTTCAATCACAATCCAAGGGTTCTGAAAGAAATTCCTAATCCATTGCTTGACAGGTTTGAAAAATTCGTCCGTTTAAGGCGAAAGGCATGTTCATCGATTGCTATTGTATCATAATTTCTACCAAAACACGTCCACTGCTGGACATAGGCCTCCCCCAGGCACCGCCACTTCACCGATTCTGTGCTTCTCGTAGACAGGGGATTCTTGCGCCTTTCACAAGGTCGCTGGTCCATCTTGTGGGAGGCCTTCCAACGCTACGTCTTCCGCTACGCGGTCGCCACTCCAGAACCATTCGGCCCCATCGGCCCTCTGTTCTGCGAGCAATGTGCCCTGCCCACTGCCACTTAAGTTCGGCAATTCTTCGGGCTATGTCGGTTACCTTGGATCTCCTGCTATTGGTTAGTTGCTATTGTATGTGTATCGCAATTACCCTGCAGGAACCAGTCAGAATTTACTTACTAAACCACTTCATCATTCTAAGATCTGGTGGCAGGTGTAATTTCAAAGAACTAGTGAATACATAAAGTCACGCGGTATTCCCATGGGGTAGGCAAAAACTACAGAACGCCACCTACTAAGATCATACATTTTATATACTCCTATATTACATACTCCTTTTGCCTCGATAAGTTCATACATCGGGTCATACACGCACGCCTGTTGCGAGTACTACGCACCTGACCTTTCTGAAGAACATCCCCAAGTCACTATATGTCCTCCTAGCTTTTCCACTCACATCTGCCTTGTAAATACCTTTTGTTAGTCGCTTTTCATTCATCATCTCAACATGACCAAACCATCTTAGCATATTATTAGTGAATATAATTAATAGTTAATGCAGAAATAAATGTAATATTTTGTATATGTAGATGAGTTTTAATTGTGATATTATTAAGTGTATTTTTTTATAGATGTTAATAAATAAATACTTAAATGTACTTAATTACTTTGTTTAATTTTGTGAATTGCTTTTTAGGGGTTTAATCATAGTGTCGTCGACACGAGATGCAATAGGCATCTTTTGAGACCTATTCAAGGCATTCGATTGCGTGAATCACGAAACACTGCTCTTGAAACTTGAGCATTACGGACTGGGTAAACTTGCGCTTAGCTTAGTAAAATCATATTTGAATGATAAACTGCAGCAACTTCAAATAAACAGTGTAAATTCATTGGGTTTAAAAGTCAAACTGGGTGTACCACAGGGCTCGATATTGGGTCCATTCGTCTTTTTAATATATATAAATGATTTACCTCATTTACTGAAAAACCGACCACAAATGGTGTTATTTGCTGATGACATCACTGATTTTGATTTTTAAAGTAAACAGACATGTCATGTGTGCACATGACATACTTGACGACGTAAATAATGCTATGCTTAAGTTCCATAATTGGGTTACTGTAAATAATAATAAATAAAGGGAAGCACAGAATCGGTCGAAGTGGACGTTTTTTTGGCTGAAATCAATGAATGAAAAAAATAATTTGGTTTTAATGAGAAGAAAAATAAATGCATAAGATTCGCGTTACCGAATGTTAGAAGTAGTGAATGTCATGTTGTACTAAATAGAGATACACTAGAATTCGTCGAAAAACGGTTTTTCTGGGGATCACGCTTGACTCAAAACTGTAGTGGGGTCCTCACTTAACATTACTTGCAGGGCGGCTAAGTTCAGCCGCTTCCGCTGTTTGAAAAACTAACAGACGTGGATGCCGCGAGACTGGTCTATTTTAGTTACTTTCATAGCATGTCTTACGGTATTTTGCTGTGGGGGATATAAGTGACGGACATAATTTTAAGGGAAATAATAAAGCTTCCGAAAAACAAATTTACTTACAGCGATCTGTGGTTGACTGTAATACTATCTAAGCTGTGTTAAAATGAATTATCGAAAAAAAAAAAAACTTCCGAAAAATATACTAATTTTCCGAAAACATATTATGTTCTGCTAAAATAATCGTTTTCTTAAGCTCTATAGAAACCAGCTTAATTTCTACTATGTATTTGATAAAGAATAATTTTTCTAACTCTCATTTTTAAAGAAAATAACTACCTACCGGTAGTTGCGTTCGGGTCTAGAGGTGAAAAAGTGGGTGAAATAGGTTAGATTAGGTTAGAACTGTGACCAACCGCGCGCGAGCCGAGCGAGCGCTTCTTCCAAGTTGCTCGCAGATTTTTTTTCACCATTTTCCAATCCAGGTTTTGGGATGAAAATGACAACTGTAGTTTTCGTTAAAACGCAATTTAAGCTGGTTGAAAAATATTATGTCAGCAAATGCTGTATTGGTTTTTCGGAATTTTCTATATTTTATTCGTTCGTTTCTTTATTTGCATTCGCATATAAGTTGTCGGAAAATTAGTATTTAAAGCAGTAAAATTCATTGTTTTTTTCGGAGCTTTTATTTTGGTTTACAACTATCTGTATAATCTATGTCAACTAAAGTCCTGATAAGTTTTTTCTGTAGGGTAAATAATATGGGCGCGTCTGTACTGTTTTCCCTTAAGATGATACCATATTTGAGCCATGCATAGGCTTACTCGTGACTAACGCAGTTTTTAGGTCTGTGGTTTTTTTATTTCGCGGAGGGCATACGAAAATTTTGACAGCTTCGCTCTTAATGTGCGACTTCCAATTAACGTGCGAGTCTACATATGTCTAGGCCTAACAAAGTGAACTTACTAACCACTTCTAGTTTGGAGTCTGTTCGTGAACTGACGCCGTCAGTTGAGACTGGTCATCTCTTATCTGCCAGGGCTTATTTTAATCTTATATTTTAAATTGTTTTGATAATTTTTTGTACACTGTTCTCACATATAGAAGCAACAAGAATAATGTACCCAGGATTTTGTAATATCTATATTTAAAAGAATGTCCTTGGAATTTCTTGCAGGTTCTTTTTCGTAAAGATCTACGTTTTTGAATGGCGCATAAACTTCAGAACGGCTGACCGATTTGATTTTTGTTTGTTTTAAAATGTTTTTAATGGTCCTTGTCAGGTTATTACGGAACAAAAAAAAAAAAAACCGGGAAAATTGAGGAAACTGGAAGTGTATTTTTTATGGGAATTTTGTATGAATTGTAGAAATTTGGACAAGACAACGTCTGTCGAGTCAGTTACTAAGTAACGTAAAGAAAAAGAAAGAAAGAAAGAAAAATAAGTTTATTTGTCACAGAACACGTGCATAAAAAAAAAAGATAATAAACTCGAGTAGATAACAACAATATAACGATACCAATACAATAACGAGCACAAAACAGAAATAGTCGGCAGCTGCTGGCACGTCATGACTGTGACAAGAAGGCTTCCACTCAGCATGATGCTGTGCTATGGAGACCCACAGCACAGCTCTGATTTTCAGTGGTCACCCGAAAAAGACTTACGGAAACCAAGTCAGGCTTAAAGAATTAATACATAAACTAGCAGCGCCCTGCGGTTTCACCCGCATAAGTCTCGATCCCGTGGGAGTATCGGTATAAAAAGTATCCTATGTGTTAATCCAGGTTATAAACTATCTGTGTGCCAAATTTCATCCAAATCCGTTCAGTAGTTTTTGCTTGAAAGAGTAACAAGCATCCATACATATGGATGTATGGATGCTTGTTACTCTTTCACGCAAAAACTGAGTATGGATGGCCATACTCACAAACTTTCGCGTCTATAATCTTCTTTTCGTATGTTTAGTGACTAGCCTGGTGTCAGAGTTTTAAAGCCGCCCATGGGCCTTTGACTTGACTTCACAGCCGTCGAGAAATATCGCTCAGGCATGCCGGTTTCCTCACGATGTTTTCCTTCACCGTTTTTGAAGCAAGTGATAATTATGCAATACGCACATGAACCCGAAAAGTCAGAGGTGCGTGCCTTGAGGCAGTGATAGCCTAGTGGTGTGACCGTCGGACTGCCAAGTCATACATAGGTCTCGAGTTCGAACCCAAGGCACGCGCGTTTCGCCGCAGGAGACGCCCCGGGCGTCGGGAGTCGAGAGCCGACTTCCGGCCACCGTAGGCGCGGGCTTGCGGACGGTGAGCAATGGGCAGCTCGCCGTCCGATAAGGACCAGGCCCGTGTCGACGGCGCGTTGTGTTCCACGCGCGCCTCAAAGAGATGTCAGCACCAACCGACGGGGTCGAAAGACCAATGCCTGCTGGGGTTGCGGGTTTGTCCGAAAGGGATAACGCGGCCCCGGCACACAGGCAATGGAAGGAACACGGGTGGGTTTTAGTCAATAAAAGTCTGACACACCCTCTCGCTCTGCCCAGAGCGGGAGAAGTCATTTGATGATTTCCCATCCTAAAAAAAAAAAAAAAAATGCACGCGCGTTTATAATATTAGTAGGATAGTAGGATATAAAATAAAATAAGTAGTACTTATAGATAAAATGCTACTACGCAACCATGTATGTATAAAGTATGAATAAAATGATTAAATAACATATAAATAATTATCCAGGCATCATCGTGCGTGCATAAAACATACTGTTGGGCTTTCTTTGTATACGGTGTCCTGGGCATGTAAAGGTTATTGGCATAGGTTATGAACGAGCCCGCCAATGCAACAAATATTAAACAGTACAAAACAGTCGGTTGTGAGGGAATATTGCCCGCTTGCCACCAAACTTGGCTCTCAAGTTACGGTTTCCTAGAAAAGCGGTGACCAATCACGCAGCGACCGCAATTTACGGCGGATGACGTCATTGAAACGTTGATTAAGAAATTAAGTTGGTGTGGTTTCCTAGAGAGCGTTGGTTGTCGACACCATAGAGTAAACCGTGCCCCCCAAAGATTTAAATCGCTAGATTTGCCCTCACCGTACTCAGTCACAAGAAAAAGTGTCCATACTGAGAAGATCGAGCTCACACATTATTAAATAGCGTTTCCATGACAAAAAAGTGTAGTAAGTGCGTCATTAAGTGTCAGAGGTGTCAAAACGAAACAGAAACTCGGCAATCTTTGGACGCGTAGGGCGAATCTAACAATTTCAATCTTTGCCGCTGTCATCATTTTCATGACAGCCATCACTGCGGCCGTCAAGTGCGGCCACCGCTTTTCTAGGAAACCTTGTTGCTCAACAGATCCAGAGGAATGACTTTAAAGAGGTCAGTGATAAAAAGATAAACAAGTAGGAAAAAGAAAAAGAAAAACGCCAGAGATACCTTGACAACCGTGTTTTTTTTTTTTTTGAAGACGCGTTTTAATAACTGTCAACGTTTATTATTTGATTTATCAATTAGAAATTTTCTAGAACTGGGAAAAAATGCTATTCTCTTTTTAGGGGAAGAAATGAGAACAAGATAAAAATGAGATCTGTGAGTGGAATCCAATTATTCGAGTAGAATTATTATTCAGTGAAATTTATTTAGTGTTTTTTGACTGTGACGTTTTATTCCATGTAATAATGTATTACGCGGGCATGGTCCACTTTAGAACAAAGTATTCTATATGTTAATCCAGGTTATAAACTATCTGTGTGCCAAATTTCATCCAAATCCGTCCAGCCGTTTTGGCGTGATTGAGCGCGAATACGAATGTGAGATTGTTTGTTTGTTACGCTTTCACGGTTAAACGGCTGAACTGATTTTGATGAAATTTGGTATTGGGATACTTTGAACCCTGAAGAATGAAATAGGAACATACGTCTGCACTTTTGACTCCACCTATTTTCCATAGAACTCTTATTATGCCATGCCGCCATACATAATGCAAGTTGACTCCAGAAGGGTCACGGCATTACGTATGCGCTAAAGTTAACCCTCGAGGAGAGTCACCGGCATTAGAATTGAAATCTTGTCAAAATATACTACTGATTTTATCTACACAGTTTATAATGTCAAATTCGCTAAGAAAAAACTACATTTATAATTAGCCCTTCGCGAGGGCTGCCGGCATCCCATATGTGACACGAGTGAACCCTCCAGGAGGGCTCCCGGCACTGAACGTGTTCAACAACGTAAATAACGCAATGATCGTAACTGAACTGTCAAAATGAAACACCCTGCTGGTCTAAAACCAGTAACTAAGCTATGAAACGGGTCTATAAACCTTTTGTTTTAACAATGATCAGGACTTCTGGTGGAGTCAGCCAGCAGGCAGCCTGGTAAGCAGCCGGGCTAGCAGCCGGACTGCGAGTCACAGCAGCCACTTCAGTCGTGTGTGGCCCAGCCAGCCCCGGGAGCTCGAGTTCAAGTACTTCATACGACAGACGGAGGTATTGAAACTGTAAGGCGAAAGCGTTAGCTAGTTTAAAAGGGGGTTGCGCTAAGGTAGCCCGCGAAACTCAAATTTTCTTACGTTTTATATATCATAGAAATCGACACGTGTTTCACCTCTCAACGAGGCATCCTCAGGATGACGATTGACTGGTTGCGAACTCGGACACGCGAATTAATATGTACTGTGAAGAAAGACATCGTGAGAAAATCTGGACTTCTACGTTAATATTAAGTCTGAAATCGCCAACCAGTTTTGAGCAACCGAGGATATATGCTCGTGCCTACGATACGTGTTTCACCTCTGAACGAGGCATCCGCGTCGAGAGTTTTCATTCTGCTCTCGACGCTTGACGTGTCCACACGTCCGGACCTGACGTGTGGACACGTCCGACGTTCGCAACAAGTCAATCGCCATGCTAGGCATGCCTCGTTGAGAGGTGAAACTCGTGTCGATTTCTTACAGGGTTCTTTATGACTCTTTGAGAACAGTTACGCGGATTAGGTAACTAAATATACGTCATCTATTGTATTTTAGAATCATAATCATTAAAATTTGAATTTCGCTGGCTACCTTAGAGCATACCAACCTCTTAACCTGCGCCTGCCAGTGGATTGTCATTCAAGTTCGTTCAAGAGCTTTTCAAAATCCCCATGTTTTAAACATATTTGCGAACAAAACATGCCCTATAAGAGGTACCACCATGCTATAACAACACTGCACGTCACGTTTTCAACAAAAAATATAAATATAATTATATTAATAATAATAAATACTTTATTTCAGACCATGGAGTCCATTTTGTTAGTAACAATGTTCATATAGACTAGTGTTAGTAATATTTAAATCTGTCCACAATAAATTAAGTAAATTCAACAATCACTACTGCGCCATTTCATGACAAATGACGCAGCAATGATTGATGTTACTACAGTCCAGCCAACTAGCGATCATGCTAAGGATGCTGTTGTTATATTGCTACCACTTTTTTAGACGGTCTATCCACCATGGTGGACCCGCCACGGTGCCACCGAGTGGTTCCGCAACCTACCCGACGACCACCTGTGGAACTGGTACATCTGCGCATGCGTGCTCCTGGGAGTCGTGTTCACTCTCGCAAAGTTTGAAGGCATCTACGTCAACATCATCGACGCTGTTTACAACATCTCTTTCGCCATCCACATTTTCGCGATTGGATACTTTATTATTACCGAAATGGAGCACACTCGTATCACATATGGAATTGTTCGTTAGTATCATTTCGTTCTTTTTTACAACAGTTCTGGCTGGCGACCCTGTTGGATTGGGGCATTAACGATCGATAAATTGTGATTAATATGTTGCTGCCAAAATTTTCATTTCCAGAAAGCTTGAATTTTACGAGCTACCTTCGCACATCCCCATAAAGGATTGGCGGGGGGCGGCAAACGGCAGATTTGGCCGCGCTTAAAAAAAAACTAGATCCGGGGCTGGGCCAAAGTCCAATAGTGAATGTCTTTCGGCAGAATGATGAAGTTATTAGCTGGCCTCGAAATATTCACATTCAATAACATTGCACCTCTATTGTCCGTGTTTCCAGTTGCTTTCCTCGTGGACATCGGCACATTCGCTCACTACGCTGAGAGCATGAAACCTAACTTTAAGCTCTGTGTCTACTATGTGCGGTTCCATCGACCTTTTAGATATCTTTGTAAGTTCCACTGATTTTTCATTAAGTAAAGTAAATTATATGAAGTCATGCCCTGTCCATGCCGTCGCGTATTTTCCGTAGAAACGTAAACTCGCAGAATTTATTTATTATATAGTGAACAAATGTTTCCAGGGACTCTGAACGACTACAATCTTAAAGGCAGCATACCGGGAACTGCTATGAAGTACTGCTACATCTTCACAGTGTTGAAAATCTCTTTTGCTTATATTTGGCAGCATGTCGACAGGGTTTGTACTTATTTCATTGTCGTTAATAATACCGGCCTGTTATTCCCACTGCAGGGCCAAGGTCTCTTCTGATTTAGAGAAGTAGCGTGAACGTGATGTTAATAGTCTATAACGTTTCTCAAGAATTGGGCCATCAAATGCAAAAAGTATATATAAAAGGTAGTATAAAGGTTGCCGTTCGGATCAAGTGCCGCTTGCAGCATAATAGTGGCGCTGCCTCGGCCCGGCTATAGTGCCGTAAGCGTTGCATTGTCATTGTAACTGAGTCACTGTCACTTGTTATTTTGTTTGATTGCCGCTTGCGGCACTCGGTTATAGTGTCGAAGTTATACAACGGTGGGCTGGGTACAGCTAGCTACATATATCTACATACAAGGTGGCAGGGACATCGACGTGAAAACTGTTACCATGGATTCATTACGTGATTCTGAAACTTTTCGTAGATTATTAAAAAAAATCGGCTGTTTCATAGAAAATTGACCTTTTGACCTACGGGGCCAAAATGTATGGAACAGCAGATATTTTTTTTACCGACGATAAGTTTGTCCCTGCCACCCTGTATAATATTTTATGGTTTTGTTAGTTCATTATCACATTGTCGTTTTTTTTTTACTGGCTGCTTAAAGTGGTTCTAGTGTTGGATCTAGTGTTGTCAATAAAAATATTTTTTTTGTTTAGATAATACCTACGTACTATATACCGGATGTGGATTCGCGAAGGACGCTAGAGCAGTTAAAAAGGCACGATCCACACCATCCAGTCGGCTTCCTCACCGCTTTCTACATCATTAGCAAGATGTTCATACCTGTGGGGTAGTATTTTTTTTTTACATTTGGTACAAGTCCTGCGCCCAATGGTGTTTCCCATTGGCCCCACAAGATACCTAGTTGCCTTAATGCAACAACTCTTGTGCAAAATTTCATACTTCTTGACCCAGCGGTTTTTTAAGATGTGCGTAGTCTACTGTCGTTGAATGAATTTAGGATTTTTGTTAAGTAGATTTTTGGAACGAAGTTCTTTAACGCGGCTAGCAGTTAGAGTACACTTCAGAAATCATCACGAACGAAAAAGCATTATGGCCCAAAAAAAGCATTATGGCCGAAAAAAAGCATTATGGCCGAAAAAAGCATTATGGCCGAAAAAAACTATGTATCTGTATTCAAAAACAAAAACTTTTGACACTAGAAACTCGAGACTATACTAGATGGCTCTGTATTAAATAATATACAGCGAAAGGAACTTCAGCTTCCAACCAGCTATCTTATTACGTAACTTATTTTCATAAATGTCTGTTTCATTTTGACAGTTCAACAACATTCATTGCGTTATATTTACGTTGTTGAGCAGATTTGTTTTTCCAAGTTATGAAGCAATGGATTAGCAATCTGTTTCAAAACGATTCAGATTGTGATTGATCGTGTATTACGCAATTAGGCTGCCTATCCATAGAAGCGGAGCGAGGCAGTGGAAAGGAGAAAGGAGGTTCCCCGCTCCACTTCTCCGCTCCGTTTCCCCGCTCCGCTTCCCCTCTCCGCTTCTCCGCTCCGTTTCTCCGCTCCGCTTCCCGGTTTTGTATGAATTTTTAAACTAGTTCGCAAATCCCTGTCCACTGAAGCGGAGCGGAGGTTTTATGCAATTCCATTGGTTAATATTGGTACACCGCTACTCCGCGCCTCTCCTCTTCGCTCCAGTGGACAGGCAGCCTTAGGGTACAGGTGTCCCACGACACCTCGACTTTTTATATTAGGTATAGACACATCTATTTTTTATTTCAGTTTCGTGTATTACTTAGGTAGGTACGTATTTACGTAACTATTTTAACAATCAATTTTTGAATCCTTAAGCCCCGTTTGAGTTATCGGCTTTGGTTCGAAATCCAAATTCAGACGAAATCTTGGACTTACTCTGGATAAATGCTTTATTTATTGCAGAGTAGTAATTCTGAAAGTATTATTTTGTCGGTCATGTTACTAACAAGTACATAATGGGGCTTTCTTATCAGTGTAGTAATAGTATCATGCGTAGCAAGGGCGGATCCAGGATATATTTCTGGGAGGGGCACATGGGCCACACAGATAAAAAGTCTTAAGAGTTACTTTGCCGATATCGGTAGTAAAGTTGTAAGAATCAAGAGAACTTGGGTTGCAAGAGCGAGCGAAGCGAGCTCAATAAGTCATTTTAGCACCCCACCTCGAATAGGTTTCGTTAGTTATTCTCTTGACCATTCATAGTATGTGCTAAATACGAGTATTTTTCATGATTTGAGGAAAGCTGTAAAAACTTTGGACGAGCGAGGTCCTTTGGACCGCGCTATCTTATTTAGCATTATACGTTACGCTGAAATCCTCTCGCCGACTGAGGCTTTAAGCATTGTTGGCTTAGCAGACCTCTGGGCCCGTTTACGAACTGACTGCACCACTTTGAACCTTAATATTTCCACCACTGCTGCTGAAGATATAGTAGTAGCCTACTTCTTCAGCTTTTAACGGAGGAATAGACAAAATGAGAGATTGTAATTGTTTGTCTGTCATTTTGTGTATCCTTTCGTCGACAAAACCCGTAGAAAACCCGTTTCTATGGTTGTCATGCTACGCGTCAAGGGTGGATCCAGGGAGGCACAGGGGCACGTGCCTTAAACTGTTTAAGTAAAATAAAATCGTATCATCTGAATGGAAGGCTTGAATCAGTGAATGCATATCTTCCATAATTCCTTATTTCCTTAGATCCCCAATCTATCCTGACAACGACGTGGAGCGTATCGTTTGTCTGTTCATCATGATGATCGGCTGCCTAATGGTGACTGGCGCGGCCGTCGCCTCGCTCGCCCTCATTATTAGCCTGTACATGAGGCCTGAGGAAACCTTCCGCTCGAGATACAGACTCATGATGAAGGAAATGGTGAGGAAACCAGGGTAACATATTAAACAAGGTACCTATGCTGTAGAGGTAGACTATGGGGTATGGGTGATCCACAAGTGACACCTAAATGCACGTCCGGCGCACTCTGGGCAGCCAACTCCTTTACAACCATGCAGTCTGGTTTATTTCTACCACGGTGACGTATTCTTCATAGTTCGAACTAATACATACAATGACATGAATATTTACTTTGTAAAGTATTCTATAATTTTAATTTCCTTTATTCCATTTAAAACACTTATAAATTACATTTTTAAATATTAGAATATAAAAAAATTCAAACATTTAAAAATATAAAAAATAGTAGCCCACCGGCATCGGGAACAGGGTCCAAGCTACCGGTGGTCAGTGCTCCTGATAGAGGAACCTCCTGACAATGCCCCTTATTTAAATTATTGTTAGTGTGAAGACCATTGCCATATCACACTATTTCCATTGCATAGCCATTGCTCTTGTTTTTTTTCTTGAGTTCGTTTTAATCATGGTTTAGTTTGAGTAAATTATGCGGCATTAACCAAATGTCCTGTCTTTGGTATTGTTCGTCGAATCGTTGAGCTCCTTTAAATTTCCGCGTTGAGCTGCACGATTACTGACAAATGCGTGTACTGACTGAACAGGTCCACACAATCTGTGGTTCTTTCCCTAAATACCATTTCAGATATCAATCTACATGGTCTTCACATGATCTGACCCAGATTAGGTATGTCTGGACTTTAAAAGAGACTGTGACCTCTGAGTTTGTTTCGGCCTTTCTTCTCAGAGTTGTCTTATAGGAAACGCCGACCTCATCTAGTTTTTAAAATATGATTGTCGTGTAAAAGTGTTTGTACAAACCTACTTACAGAAATAAAATCATTATTTGTCAGTTATCATTTACAAGAAATTATGCTGAAAAAAAATCTTATGGAAAACCAGTACCTTTGTGCGCTTTATCTTTATGTATTTTTCTTTAAGTGTTCTGTGTTTACATAAATAAATAGAAATTGGTATACCCGACCCTTTTATCCTTTCGCTAAGTCATTATTTTACAGTCGCTGTATGAAGGCACCGCTTTCTTAGCTAAAGCTGTTTTCCTAAGACACCGGTGTCAAGTCACACAATAACGGCAGTCCAAATACAAAGCGTTTTTTGGCACCTTAATGAGTAATACTGGTGAAAATGACAGATTTTCATGACGGCACCGCTTTCTTAGAAAACCCTAGTTTAACTGAAATTTAAAGAAAGCCAGTGGCGGATTTGCAGTCTTGGCCGCCCTAGGCCCCAGGCCATGTTGTAGTATCAGCCGCCCCTTTCTCAACATCCATCATATATTGTGAATTTACTTTATTGGCAACTGTTATCGAAATCGGTTCAGTAATTTAGTTAACTATGAGTCGGGTTGGCGCCGCGAAATTTTATGACGAGTTTCAATTAGTTATTTGGACATATTTTTAAATGGTTTTAAGTTATTATTGTTATAAGATGCGGTCCAGTGCAGCCCGCCATAATGTGCGCGAACGTTTAGAATATCTAGGCACTTTGAGTTATTTCTTGTTATCGTCAGTGAATTCTTTGTCACGATTGGCCGCCGCTAATATCTGGCCGCCCTAGGCCCGGGCCTACTGTGCATTAGGTCAAATCCGCTACTGAAGACAGCTACGTAATTTATGTGTCCTTATATTTTAGTCTGACACACACGTCCCTGCGAATCTTCGCGCGAAGGTGAAGACGTTCTACAAGATGTACTGGCACAGACAAGGGGGAGTGTCGGAGACGCAGCTGCTGCCCACATTCCCGCCGACACTGCCTGCTGCCGTGTATCTCGATATCTATTTTGAAGCTACGCAGAAAGTTAGAGCATATTATACGTCGTTAATAAGATATTGTGTTGTCACACTGCAGGGCAAAGGCCTCTTCTCATACAGAGAAGGCACGAGCATTGATCACCACGCTTGCGCAAGACGGGTTGGCGATTTCAAAAGTATATTTACTACATATAAGTCCAGGTTTGTCAGTAGGTAATCATCATCATCCCACTGCTGGGACACAGGCTTCCTCTCTGGGAGAGGGAGTGGGCCGTAATCCACCACGCGGGGGTCTGTGCGGGTTCGTAGAATATGTCACATGCATGTCTTCGAATTTTTGGTTCTAGCATATGCCGGTTTCCTCACAATGTTTTCATTCACCGTTTTGAGAGCAGTGGTGATGAAGTAATTTACACAAAGAAAAGCACATGTCAGGGATAAACCTACGACCAGTATAACACTTTTACGTCGCGGCCGTCTCCACTTAGCCAACAATGCTCCAGTAGGTAAAGCCCAATATAAACTCAGAAAGTGCATATGAATTGGAAAAGTCACATTGGAGTTATTATACAAGATTTGTCTTTAACTCTGTATACCTTTGACACACACAGACAGGATTCTCTGGGTCGAATTCCAACAGAACACGTGGCTCGCATAGCCATCGCCCTTGAACAAGCAATGGGTGATCCAGACGGAAATTATACCTAATATACGTTCTGAAATTATGCCATGCAATCAAACTATTTAATTTCACATAAAACCTTACGAAAAGTCAGAAGCTGGGTGCATGGTTCCAATTGGTCGTTTCCTATGGAGAAGAGCTAGCAAGAAACTCCACGGTTACTCTTTTGGAATTACTTGGCTTTTACAATGTTTTCAAATTACAGTGGGAGGACAGTGTAGGCCTGTCAACAAGTACCAGGTACTAAAGAAAAAGGATATTGGCTAACAAATCGAAACGTCTACGAGTTTAGATATTTTTTATAATTTATATATATATATATATATTTTTTAGGTGCAACGTGTTTACCTATAATTATATAACTAATGTACCTACATATACAAAATATTGTAAAACATTTTAAAAGACTAACGGTGGAGTTTCTTGCCCATTCTTCTCCATACGAAAACTACCTTTTGGAAGGGGCGACTAGAATATTTTTTTTTTTGTAAATGTTGTTCAAAAGTGCCTTGCAAGGGCCTATTTGAAATAAATGTTTTGACTTTGAATTTGTTCACATGGCCTACAACGTCAATATACAGGGTGTGTTTATATATACCATAGCTTTCTGATACAGCCTGTATAAGATTTAAATGAAAGAAACCCTCTAAACCCTGTTTCAGGCTCGAATTCTCCGAGACCTGTCTCTTCAAATGCTGTCGGAGCTCGCGAAGAATATGCAGACCATACACTTCATCCCTGGAGACGCTATCATCAAGCGTGGCTCCAAGAAGTGTAGGATCGTTTACATCACATATGGAGATGTTGAAGTAAGTTACAAGTTTTCCACCATTCCGAAAGGTTTTTTTTTTCTATAAGATGAAACCGTCTTTTTTTTTCATCCCGAATTTTCCGTAGCAGCAGAAAGTGTCCGATTATTGGCCATGAGGTCGCTTCGTCTGTAACCTTACAATTATGCAAGATTCAAAAGCGATTTTTTAATGGTGTTATGAACATAGTATTATCGAAACCATATTGTATGAATAGCTGTATTTTCTCAAAGTGGCATTTTTATATATACGTTTTTGAATTTGCGTAACTGTACGGTACATTTATCATTTATGCTCGAAACTTAACTGGTGGAATGTAGTTCTAATACGGTTTTGCCTTACCACTCCAGAAATTTACGTGTGATGTTCAGTAATGGTACGTATCATGTATTGGCCGGTACAGATGCTGACAGCGGAGGACGATAACACGGCGATACTGCGGCTGACGCGCGGTACGGTTCTCACGCCGTGCGGCGGCGCGGTTGCGCCTGCGCTCAGTCCTTCGCACCTTGCCGTGCGCGCCGCCACCTTCTGCACCGCGCATGTGCTGAAAGCCTCGGAACTCTGGCGGGTAGTCTACAAGAACTCCGTCTCCCAGGGCCATGCGGGACCCATACTGGCTTCCTTCACAGTTCAGTATTGCGATACGAAATGTTCAGTCAGCAGCATACTTTTTACGCTTGCGCAAGATTAAAAAGCGATTTTCTCCTAAAGTAAATAATTACTTTAGGAGAAAATCGCTTTTTAAATTGTATGGTGTTATGACCATAGTACTTTCGAAACTGCACTATTAGGGCTTTTTTGTATACACACGTTTGCTTGCCGTTAAAATCAACAGTGTATTCGCAGTGTGTAGTGAGCATGGTCGTCAGTGTTGTATGGATCACTATGGAAACTTGTTGACAAACACGTTTTTTTTTCTACGGCGCGGCTTATACTCCGTACCGCAAAGAAACCGTGCCGTTTACAAAGGACCTTATAGAATACTTAGGTCTTACTTCAAAGTTCCCACAGTTATTTAACGAGAAAAATCGCTTTTGAATTGGACGTAAGCATAAGACAATAACGCTCGTGGCTGTACAGTAACCTACTTGTTTCACGTGTTCCTTTTGATGTCCCTAACTCGTAAGGTTATTGCTTTATGTAAAAATAATACAAAAACTCCTAGAACAAGTGTTCCAACAATACATACATAGTTTCGAAGATAACATAACACTAGATACACTCTCGATGTGTGTATCTAAGTTTATAATAATAATAATAAACTTTATTTATCCAAAAAACATACAGAGTTTGAAAAACAGTTTGATATTTGGTTTAGAAATAAATGCATTTAAAGGTAGTTTAAGTTACAAAATCTGTACAAGAATAATACTCTACCTCTTAAGCTAGGGTATACCTGTATTTTAAGAGGTAGTTTACGGTCATTAGTTAACAAAAACTTATCTCAAGTGGACTGTGTCATTCTACTGTATGGTAAAACAAGAGTGGAATTGTATGTTGTGTGTGAGTGGTGTGTGTGCAGGTGTGAGTGTAGGTGTATGTGAGTGGTGTGTGTGTGTAGGCGTGTGTGAGTGTATTATACAAGATAGGTGAGTAAAGACTCCGTATAAGAGTAATCCTTAAGGAGCAGCCACTCTGTTAGTTTAGATTTTAGTGCATGTGAGTTGAGTTTTATAATATTGAGATGTTTGTTAATGTTTTTATAGATATGAGTACTTAATATATAATATTGATGTTTGGCGAAGGAGGTCTTGTGTTGGATATTTGGTGGAAGGTACGTGCGTTTATTTGTTATAGGAGGAGGAAGGCCTGCGTGCTTTCTAAGGGTGGATTTAAGCACATAAAGCTGACGAACCGTAAGTACTTTACAGTCAGAGAACAGTTCAGTTGTTGGATACCGATAGGGCTTTTTCGTCATGACTTTAAGTATAGCTCGCTGTGCTCTTTCCACCCTCAGAAATCTTGTCTTAGCGGCACCGCCCCATGCAACTATGCAATAACCTATCACTGATTGGCATAGTGCAAGGTACACCATCTTCAGAGTTTGTAGGTCGGCGGATACTCTAAGAGACTTAAATATATGTATAAGACGTAAAGTTCTGGTGGTGACGGCGTCAATTTGTTGGTCCCATCTCAGTCCGGCATCTATGTATACTCCGAGGTATTTAACGCTTTCGGATCTAGCAAGCGGAGGACAAGTGCAGGGGGTGAACGGGTTTGTGCAAGAATGAGGAGTTATACTAAAAGAAGGAGATGGTTTAGCGTTACGTCGTATAGCAAAGGGAATATAGGTAGTTTTTTGTAGGTTTAATGTAAGAAGGTTTGAGTTTAACCACATCATAACTTTAGCCATGGCCACCTCCGCATTTGCTTTCACAATGTCCCAAGTGATTCCGTCTACAAGAATTGCAGTGTCGTCTGCGTAAGCGTAAATTCTACCATTTGGGAGACTCAGTCTGCAAAGGTCATTTACGTAGATCTGAAATAGGGTCGGGGAAAGGATCCCTCCCTGGGGAACACCATAGGACACGAGAAACTCATCACTTAGGTAAGTATCAATTTTAATGCATTGCTTACGGTTTTTTAGGTAATCCCTAAATATCTCCAGCGGCATTCCACGCACACCGATACTTTCCAGCTTCATAATGAGTTTGGGAACAGAGACCGTGTCAAATGCCTTCGAAAGGTCCAGGAATATACCTAGGCATTTCGATTTTTTATCTAGATTTGAGGCAACCTGTTGCGTGAGATCCAATACTGCATCATCTGTAGATAGACTTGTACGAAATCCGTATTGGTTATTAGCAATGAGGTGGTGTTTGTCGAGAAATATTCGTAGAGAGTTATTGAGGATTTTTTCGAGAACTTTAGAGAGTGCAGGTAGGACCGATATCGGTCTGTAGTTATTAACACAGTCTCTGCTCCCTCCCTTGTATATAGGATGGACCACAGCTTTTTTAAATGCCTCTGGAAAGACACCCTCCTGTAGACAACGATTAAAAAGGAAAGTTATTGGTGGGACCAATGCATGTCGACAGCTTTTCAATATAAGCGATGATATGCCGTCCCAGCCGACTGCACAGTCAGAACGTAGTTGTAGGATTAGGGACTCAACATCGGCTTCGTCTACTTTCAGGATGGTAAGAGAGTTCACGGGTGAGTTTCGGGTGTCCGTACGTGAGGGAGAGGGATGGCCACCGGCCGGTGATGATGCAGTGTCATTCATTATTTTTGAAGCCAAGTTTTTGCCAATGTTGGCAAAAAATTTGCCTACCTCATTAATCGCCGATTTTGGGCTGTCCCGCATTGTGAGTAGCTCCACTGGGCTAAGTTTTGATTTATGGGTATTGGTTATTTGTTTGATTGTTTTCCATAGGACTTTGGGATTATTTTTGGCTTTTTCAAGTTGACCGGTTTCATAAGACTTTTTTAGTTTTCTGAGTAAGTTATTGCAAAAATTTCGATATCGTGAATATGTAGTTTTTAGAATAATATTATCTGGTGATTTTTTAGATTTTATGTGCATTTTATCTCTATTCTTTATGCATTTTAAAAGACCAGGGGTTATCCAGGGTTTAATGATTCTCTTTTGTCTTGGGATTTTAACTTGTTTTGAATGATTTGATATTACTGATTTTATAATACTGATGAATTTATTCATTGCCTCATTTATGTTAAATTTAAAGTTTAAAGTTTAATTGATGAGTACGAGTAAATCATTTTCATTTCAATTCAATTTAAATCTGAACTAATTTTTATTTTCTCCTTATTTTGTTTTACATAAATAACTGTGACTTTGTCGAAATATATCGTTTAAAAAAAAAAACTTATGCCAGTTGATTGTTTGATATGGTCTCATTAATACCCTAATAGCAGTGATAGCCTAGTGGTGTGACCGTCGGACTGCCAAGTCATAGGTCTCGAGTTCGAACCCAAGGCACGCACCTCTGACTTTTCGGATTCATGTGCGTATTGTATAATTATGACTTGCTTCAAAAACAGTGAAGGAAAACATCGTGAGGAAACCGGCATGCCTGACAGATATTTCTCGACGGCATGTGAAGCCAAGTCAGAGGCCCATGGGCGGCTTTAAAACTCTGACACCAGGTTAGTCACTAACCACACGAAAAGAAGAAGAAGAAGAATACCCTAGAGTTATGGGATATCAAAAGGAACACCTTGTGTAGATATGACATTATCAGTTTAAGAAAAAGTTCGGCTATGTAGAGAATCATCTAATGTCAGTATACTTTCTTTTTTTTTTTTGAGCGTTGGAAATCATCAAATGACTTCTCTCGCTCTGGGCGGAGCGAGAGGGCGTGTCAGACTTTTATTGACTAAAACCCACCCGTGTTCCTTCCGTTGCCCGTGTGCCAGGGCCGCGATATCCCTTTCGGACAAACCCGCAACCCCAGCAGGATGTCACTATACCTAGATGACAGACTTATTTATGCGTCCAAGTACTATTCTTACCCACTTTAGTCATTCTTATTTCATTGTAGATGATTAAAAACGTAGGTCGTGAAGGTCAGATAGGCAGGCGCTCCATGTCATCATTATTTTGTGGTCAGCGTAATGTCTTTTTGATCCACACTTCTCTATAGTCGTCATCACGGTATTCACTCCCTTTCTAGCCATTTATCATGTTTCACACAGTCCATCCATGTAAAATTCGTTATTAGTTATTAATTAGCGACTTTCTGTAACAGGACCACATTGAAAGGGTGAAGAGACATTACAGTATGAAGATACCAGATCAAGCCGTGTTAGTATTCTTCAATATGATTCAATTATAGTCGAAAAGCACGTTAGATTGGACGAAAACGATTGACCGGCAATGCTTCATAATAATAATAATATCGAAAAAAAAAAACCGCCCAAATGCGTTTCGGACCACGCACAATGAAGGGTTCCGTAGTTGGGATGAATTTATCCCAAGAACAAACTCAACATTGTAGTTGGAAAACGTGTTCTCCCATACGGAATGTATGGGAGATCACGTTTTTCAAACTGCAAATTTAACTTGGTTGATTATTTCTCGTTAACCTGTACAGTCTCCTTAGCTCTCATAGTTTTCCTTTTAATTTCGTTATACATACTACGGCTGTGAATTTTTTCACAAGTCCAAGTACAACCATTTAGCTAGAAGGGAGGCGACACTTGACTCTAACAAAAAAAAAACAGTTAAAAGCTTAATATTTCGCAAACGGGTCCCTGAATCCAAATATGGTTTGGACAAACTCCAAATATTTTTGAAAGACCTTTCTAACACATATGGGGTAGATGAGGAAAAATAAACATCCCCAGTTTATGTGTAGGGGAGGTA
Source organism: Agrochola lota (assembly GCA_947364205.1). Taxonomy (NCBI): domain Eukaryota; kingdom Metazoa; phylum Arthropoda; class Insecta; order Lepidoptera; family Noctuidae; genus Agrochola; species Agrochola lota. Next base: position 1,919,701 of record OX376225.1, on the reverse strand, counting down.
CCCTAAAAAGAAATATTTTTCTTTATTTTATTTTACCACTTTGTCGGCATGATGAATATGTACACATATGCCAAATTATAGCTTTCTAGTACTAACCGTCTCTGAGCTAAGCCGCGGACAGACAGACGGACAGACAGACAGACAGACAGACGGACATGGCGAAACTATAAGGGTTCCTTGTTTACTACGGAACCCTAAAAAGGAGAAGGTTCTTAAGTCGACACCACGGAAAAAAGGCACCAAGTAAAATGATAGCAACCTTTCATCTTCGTTGATAGTTGGTTCAGCGCTGCCTCAAAATAATTTAGGAGCTTAGTTCGACTAGAAGTTGTTTTAAATGCTTATCATTTTCTTTTTCCGTCCGTTAAATTTTTTTGGTCAAAAGGTTTTGAATTTTTCGCTTTTCTGTTTTGTAATTATGTATTATTTATGATGAAAATATGCGCAAACTTTTCCATAACAGTGTCTTAATGCTCTCCCTCTTACAAAAACGAATTATAGCTATAATAATTAAATCATGCTATTATCGTCAGCCGCAAGAGCAGCATCCTGCAATTCAACCGTAACCTGATGTCACTGAAGGGAATGAAGGATGAAAACGGAATTCCTCTGCTGGCCAGCTCTGACATCTTCCTGGAGATTGCTGGCTGCTACATCATGAGGAATGTTAGTATGGTCTACCATGCGTGTCAGGTTTACCTTCATATCCGTCTAATCTGAACTAAAATCCGTAGCCAGGGTGGCTGTTACGGTTTCAAGGTGGTCTGCGACACATATTAGAAGTGAAACTTCAACGGACAAGTGGAAAAACGAATCGCAACGGACAAGTGGAAAAACGATTGGCAACGGACAAGTGGCAAAACGAATCGCAACAAAATTTCAAGTTGAAGTTTTACGGGCAGATTGTTAATGTACTTGTCCAATTTGAAAACCTTCCCGTAACACTGAAACTTGAAATTTTGTTGCGATTCGTTTTGCCACTTGTCTGTTGCCAATCGTTTTTCCACTTGTCCGTTGCGATTCGGTTTTCCACTTGTCCGTTGAAGTTTGACTTCTAATATGTGTCCCAGCACTCATTTAGATTTTTTTTTTTATCCGCGTTAGACGTAACTTTACAAATTAATTTCACTATATAATATAAACATAATCTAAAATATTCATATATTAAGTTATTAAAAAAATGCTTTAATTTAACATATATTTTTTCCAAATCATTAACACGATTCGTTTAGACGTGATCTTCAATATAACATCATTAAAAGTCGGTTATCGTCGCCTTAAGACATACATTTTATCACAGGTTGGGCAATAAAATGTGTGACTCAAGCCATGTCACAGTAGCAGATCAGATTAGCCAGACTAGTTTAAGTAATGGCAAAACGTTTGGAGATTTCTTCACATTACGTTATGCTGACATTTTTCTCTCACGAATCCCCAGCGTCCGGATGCTACCCTGACGGACCAGTCTGATGAGATCTGTCTCCGGTCGTCGTTCCCCTGCATCCTGCAGCCAAATTCCTCACTCCTGTTTGCATGGAATTCCTTTGTAGCTTTTCTCATACTAATCGTGTGTATCGTGAGTATCAAATACCTGATATTTTTTATAGTTTTTAAGACAAAGCAATTAATATTAAATAGTCGGATGTTTTTTTTTGGTCTAGTGATGTGCGACTGCTATTGCTGATAATTTGAAATTGTACGGTTTCGCCTTGGATATGCATACGCAACAACATAATCTGCGTTTGCAATTAAGTTGCCAATCATGTAAACAAACACGAGTTTTAGGAAAAATTGCTGTAATGCCTACACACGCGGTTCAGTTTGCGCTACAACTTCTTATTTTTTAAGACTTTTTCAACAGAACTAGTCAGTCTAAAATCAACTTTATTTACGTTGATGTTTTTTTAAGTGGAAATAACATCAATTGGAAACAAGGATTTGAATAGACCTTAGCAGACCAAGACCGTTACATAGATCCGTACATTCTCATAGTAAGCATCATGACGCGGCGTATGTAGACACATTAGTAAGTTATTCTGTGACGTAGTAACGTACTGTACGCGGCCGGTGACGTTTATAGCATGCTCGAGCCTCATAACAAACAACAACTCATAAAGTTATTCTATTCTATAACGTGGTCGGCTTACGAACAGGCTATTCTGATGCAGATGGTACACCACAGACTACCAACAGAATTGTCTCTCCTTCTCCCTTTACTCCTTCCTAAGGTTGTCTTTAAAAAATCATTGTGTCACTATGTCAAATTTATATATTTAATATCTTTAATAAGGAATATGCCTGGGTAAAAAAACAGAAATTAGAATTAGTCCGTCATCAGATAATAAAAAAATATTAGTCACGTAATTTTTGCTTTATCATATTAATAACAAAATACTTAGATAAAACGCATTTTAAGTTGGGGAGTGGGCGATACGTCACAATTAAGTATAAAATCTACAAACTCAAAGCATTTATTTCAATTAAACCAGTTACAGGCACTTTTGAATTGTCAAGGAATCGGTCAGTCAGAAATATGAAGCTAGTTGCTCATTCCAAACCGTAGTAGGTACCTATGGCGAAGAACGAGCAAGAAACTCCACGGACACTCTTTTAAATAAATTGTTACAAAATATTGGTTACATCATTCATGTTGGAATTAAACATGTGAGAACAATGTATAAAGACGTGCACGTTAGAAGCGTCCGTAATAAAAAGATAAAACAAAGAACAATTCAAAGATTTATATCAGCCAAGGCAGCTAAGAGTTGACCAGTACCAACTGACGGCGCCCGTTCACGAACATGACGCATGGATTAGAACCATTCAGCTCAACCATTTTGAAGGGAGCTAAATGATCCAAAACACGCGCCACCATCAGCATACATAGTACTCACACCTGTGCTCTGAAATTATATAATACAAAGGAAATTGATTTTATACAATGCAAAAATGGTCTTAAACTCTTCGGCAGCTCCAACTGTATTTTCAAATGTTAATCAAATAATTGTGGTTGTGGAGCAGGACCAGCATTGAGCCAAGCATTTTTATCAGCGATGTAATCCCCCAACTTATAATATGCCTGCCTGCATAGTGTGCGTTTATTACAAGATTTGAATTTCGTCTCATTCAGTTGAAGTATGTGGGGAGGAATTTTGTTGTAACATTTTAAACAGGATCCCGTAGTACATACTCGTGACGTCATGGCACATTTTAACTCAATATATCGCCGTTATTTTTAGATTACGTAAAAAAAGAGATATTTATAATAATGTCCATGACGGATTAATTTTTTTTTGTCACCATTCCTATTTATATGGTATACATAATAGAGAGAAGCCTATCTATCTGACTGATGATAAAACTTGTCCACCGCAGGCTCATCCTTACAACCTGGTGTTCACAAAGGACCGCTCCCTGGGGTTCAGGTTCTTCGACGTGTTCGTCACCGCCGTGTTCATACTGGACCACATCGTGTATCTGTCTACCGGAGCTAATGTTGAGGAAGGTATTACAAAAGAAACTCTTAATCTATTGATGCTTTGTTCGTGTCTTACCCCGTTGTTCATTTAAACTACGCAACGGTATTTGATGCGGTTTTCACCGTCATTTATACAATTTATTCGGGAATATTTATGTGTATTACATTATATGTTACTAGTAAACTTACATTTAATTATAGAATCTCGATGTTTTCATGTTTTTTCAAATCGTACAACCGTGCGAAGCAGGTGCGGGTCGCTTGTTATATACTTTTTGTGCGGTATTATACAGGATGCTAAAGAAATTGCGTGCCATAGCTTAGTGGTAGGTTCAGTATCGATAAAGGAACAAAGAAAAAAAAAATTGCAAGATCAACCTAATTTTGTACCTACTAACTTAAAATAACTGCAACCGTTTAGAATTAAAATTATTTTATTTGTTTAAATGTCATGATGGCCCAGTGGTTAAGGCCTCGCCTCTCATGTACGAGGTTGTGGGTTCAAATTCGGGCAAGTACCAATGTGACTTTTTCAATTCATATGTACTTTCTGAGTTTATCTTGGACATTACTGACATCGGTGAAGGAAAACATCGTGAGGAAACCTGGACTTATAGTTAATATAAGTCTGCAATCACCAACCCGTCTTGAGCAAGCGTGGTGATCAATGCTCGTGCCTTCTCTGTATGAGAAGAGGCCTTTGCCCTGCAGTGGGACAATAATAGGCTGGTATTATTATTTGTTTAAATGCTTTTTACTTACCTACTATCGAACGCGTTGTCATTTTGTCCTTCACTTCTCGCGTCCGAATATTAAGGGCCGGCGCATTATTTCCTACTGATAACGGCTCGCGTCAAATGGCGCAAGATGTGCCCCTAACGCTGCGACGACGGTATGTAAATTACAATTCACATACCGTCAGAACGTTCAGTCTCAGTTCAGATCCCGTAAGAACATCGGGATAAAAGTACCCTATGTTCTAACCCAGATCATGGTGTACCCATGTGCCAAATTTCATTCAAATCTGTTCAGCCGTTTTAGCGTGAAAGCGTAACTAACAAACAAACTCACTTTCGTATTTATAATTTCGTTTATTCATCTATAAACTTATTAGATAATTTTTTTAATATTTTTATAAAAAACATTTTAAAATATAAAAAATAGTAGCCCACCGGTATCGGGAACAGAGTCCAAGCTACCGGCGCGGCGGTCAGGGCTCCAGAGAGAGGAACCTCTTGACAATGCGAGCCGTGTCTAGAAGTACCGCTTTCTGAATCAAGCCCTTGATCCAGCGCTCAACGAGAGCCTCCTCAGGTTTTGGTCGAGGCTCTTGGCTATTAGGCCATTGGCTGTCACGACTATCGGCACAATGATCGCTGAGTCCACATCTCACATGTCGACAACCTCGTGAGCCAAGTCAAGAAACTAATATTATTAGGATATAATAATAAGTATTTATTTCTCTCACAATAGTTTTGTAGCACTCATAAAGCAGTTTTGAACTATATTATAAATTCATATTGTCTGAGCTAGCTATCTCACTGCAGGGAAAGGCGTCTCTTTCTCCTCACCACTTTACCCAGTTCCCTGATTTCGTAATACACGATCAATCAGAATCTGAATCGTTTTGAAACAGATTGCTAATCCATTGTTTCAAATTTCGAAAAAAATATTTGCTCAACAACCTAAATAACGCAAAGTATATTGTTGAACTGTCAAAATGAAACAGATTAGCCGGAATCGTTTACGAAAATGTGTTACGTAATTAGATCTGCTATCTAATTCAAAGCAGCTGGATGAAGTAGATGAGAGTAGCCGCGGACCGACTAACATGGTGTGCGTTGTAGAGGCTACGTCCAGCAATGAACTGTTATGGTATGATCTCGAAAGGAATACAAATACCGCCCAAGTGCGTGTCGGACTGGCACACGAAGGGTTCCGTACCACCGTACAATATTAAGGAAAAAAAGCCCAAAAAAACATGGTTCTTGTATTTAATTTTTAACTTTATTTAATTTTATATGTTGTTAAAGCGATAATAGAAATACACAATCTGTGAATTTTAACTGTCTACCTTTTACGGTTCATGAGATACAGCCCGTTGGCAGACAGACGGACGGACAGCGGAAGCTTAGTAATAGGGTTCCGTTTAACACCCCTCGGGTACGGAACTCTAAAAACGCCTAACTTTGAATGTGCAAACGGGCATTTGGTGACACCTGAACAAAAGACCAGCGGGGTACACACTAACAATTGCAATGTCATCGTGACAGTTCGGCAACATTCATTGCAATAAGTACCATAACGGACAATGGCGATGGCGCCTGAACACATTTCTTTTGTTGCTTAGACAATAACGTCAAAATGGGGTTAGGCGCCAGTGTCCGCGATAGTACGTTGTCGAACAGACTAATTTGCCAAACATATGAAGCAATGGATAAGGAATTTCCCTCAAAATCCTTCAAATTGCGAAAGAAGGTGTGTTACGCATTGCGGTGCAGGTATATGCTGGAGCGGAGGGAACAGATACATGCAAAATATATTAATACAGGTGTACCTATCACCAGGTGTCCCGATAACATTCACGCAGACATCCTCCCAGCAGATGCGCAGCCACTGGTTTGTTCTGGACGTGGTGGCAACGCTGCCCATCTTCGAGTTCATCGGTGATGGCCACTTTGGAGGCATCAACAAGCTTCTCAGGCTGCCAAAGGTACATAAGTATAACATAAGTTTTAAAGCTTCCTCCCTCCTACCTCCACTTCTTTCGTATTGACGGTACGTCTTGTCATATACACTAGCTGACTAAACAGATAAATTAAATTGCAGTCGGGGGACCTCTCTTATATACTCGTATTATATTAAAAAGTGATCCACAACATTGCTAACTTATCGAATTTGAATGTTATATGTTGTTTTTTTATAAATCCGACCCACTTTGGTCCATTAAACCTACCCTTGCAAACTACTTGCATGGGACGAACTGCGAATGGGACTAATTGCGAAGGGGAAAAACCGCGAATGGGACCAAGTGCTAATGTGACCAACTGCGAACGCGGGACGGAGTGCTAATGGGACGAAGTCCGCATAACCCATTTGAATGTTTAGTCAGCAAGTGAATACCTTTCGCTTCATTCTAAAAGTTGGCAACGGCGCAAATAACTGTCAATTATTTACCTATTTTGATTAATTTGGCAATATTTTCTGTATGGAAATAAATGAAATATGGGAGTGAACTAGAATATTAATAACCAGCTTCTGCCCGCGACTTCGTCCGCGAGCCTAACCTTCCTCAAGCATTGGGCTATCCAATACCAAACAAATTATTATGGTCCCCGTAAGAGAACATCTAAGTATTTAGTTCCTAGAGTGTTTAACAAAGTAGATTTATTACGAGAAAAAGTTAAAATTAGTAAAGGATCACTTAAGACAAAATTAAAAAAACATTATACAGGATAGCAAATAGAATTAAAAACATTGTTAATATATAAGTAGTAGGTATGTGCGTAAGGTGGTGCATTGTTATGTAAAAGAGCGCCTCTCGCCATCAAACGTAAAAGTTTGGCGAGTTTAGAATTAAGTAACACCTCTGTACTTAAAATATCATTAAATAAAATAAAATTATAAAACATGTGTGCAATTCACACGTGGTAAAAGTGAAACCTTAAATTTTGGCTTTAAGATAATGAGACGAATGTAAAATTTCGGGACGAGGATAATTGTAGGTTTTAATAATGATCATAGTGATACAAAGGTTGATAATTATTTTACATTTTATTCGTATATACTCGTATCACTTAGATTTATTCAGACTCTGAGCTTACTTCTACATTCAATAACGCTTTTCGGCGTGCACGAAATTCACGAACAAGTTCCGTTGAACTTGTTGTGGTGCCTTTCCTCAAGCTTTGTACTACGCATGCGCGCACAAACACGTATTAACAAACTTCACAACGCTGAGGCCCAAGCAAACTCCCACTATGCCTTGGTAAACACGAGTGGAGGGGTACGAAGCACAAAGAGAATCACGAATATAAGAAACACTGCATAATGCTTCCTATCTCATTTTCTCCCACGTTAAATCTTATGAATTTATGTGTCTGTCTCTTTTTACTGTCGCTTTTTCGTTTCATCGACTTTCAAATCACAACGATGCTAAAGAAGTTTTCACTGGAAAAATAAAACATCCCCCTTAACGGATTGCCGACAAACAACCAATAATCCTGTAGATATTATAGTAGGTATAGATAAGTATTATTTACGTAGTAGGTACTTTAGTTTTGAGAACAATGCATCTTGTAGAAATTATAATTAGTTTTGTTCCTTATTTCTCGGTATTTCCAGTTGTTCCGAGTGCTCAAAAGCTTCGAAGACCATTGCGTATACCGCAGCAACGTGATTCGGTTCCTGTCGTACACGCTGCTAATGCTCATCGCCTGCTACATGGTCGCCGCCATGCAACAGAGCTTCATGTGCTTCCGGTGAGTTGTTGTCAACTATCTTAGGGCTGTTTAGACATTCAACAAAAAAATTCGTGTCGAAAGATTTTTATTGGAACCTATGTAATAAAAAAAATACATTTCAGTGTGAATTGGGCCTAACGGCTGGGCACAAAAGGATGAAACTTTACAAATTTGTTCCAAAAACGAAAGTGCTCACTTTCGCAATGGAAGGATTTCCGCAAAATTCATCCCCTAAAGGGGTGAAATAGTGTAATAATGAAAGTTTGTATGGAATTTAGTAATTTTTTCCGGGCACATATAAATGGCTTGTTTAGAGAGAATTTCGTATCGCACCTCTGCACATCTACTAGTTATACAATATCTGATCTGTTAATATGAAACCTCAAGCAGTAGAAAAGACAAACCGTATCACACTGGTATTTGAGTGACACAGAGATGTCGCTCTACCAAGCCGAATGTTTTTTAAAACAAATCGGGCTATATTTACGGCCGGCTATAATACTTTATGTACTACGTCCTACAGGACTGGGTACTGTTTGGTGACGAACTTCACACATTCTCCGTTTTGGGAGCAAAAGCCGCTCGACGATGAGACCATCGACAACCGGCTGACATTCGGCCTCTACTGGGCCATATCGATGATCAATTTTACCAGTAAGTACGCATTTTAGGTATGAAGCTACAAGGACGCGGCTGGCTCGACTTGTTGAGCCAATTCAGTGAGTGTAACGTAGTCAGAAGATCTAAGATTTACGCGATAGAAAGAGAGGCAACTTCTAGGTGAATAGGTATAATTTTAGGTAATTATGATATATAATTGAATTGCACTTTATTGTGTCGTAGCAAGTCTCTTTTTATTTAAATGATTTTGCGGAGTGAACTATCTGTATTAATCTGTGGTAAACAAATCAATAAAATGCATTTAACGCTAAACGTATTAAAACATCATTCTGTCATGTTTACGTTTCGATACACCCATCACCTCTGTAAAGTTTCGCTAGATAATTTGATTTGACCTTGTATGTGTTTAGTGCTAAACGCTTTTACTGATTTGTGGTGCAAGCGGGACTAAGTAGGTATCGGAATAAAGTAATTTGTAATTTAGAACTGTTTGTCAAGGAGCTCGTCCGGTATGTTTTACCACTGTCAATCAGCGTTCCTGTGATCCGGATTGAGGGGTAAGAGTGTCGGTGTAACTTTTGTTCCTACCTACCAATTATAGATTTGGCCAAACGGTCAACGGCCAAACAAACGGTCGTCGTCAGTAACACTAGAATTACAAAAATCACACTTAGCGTCGGGCCAAACCGGAAAAAAAACTTTATCTACATACTTAAAAGACCAGTATCGCTTGAAAAGCTTGAAAAGGTCGCGAGGCCGCCCGCGGTGTCGGAACCGGCCGCGCGCCACGCGCATCTTGTCGGTGGTTCTGCCCGCGGCTACCAGAGCGGCGACGCGGGCAGCCGCGCGTATGTAAGTATAGAAACTAAACTAGTCAAGAGCAGAAATAAAGGCGGTGTCAAAGTAAATCATGAACGTGCAGTTTCCTGTACAATTTAACTATATTCTTTAGTTTTGCAGAAAGAACGCAAGTGCTACTAAGTAGTTCAGTGATATACATAGGTAAATAAGCAAAATTATCTATAAAGAGAAACTCGGTCAGGTCGTATTGTCTCTGTGTGCAGATCACAGACAGACTTGGAGTACGGCCGACTGGAAGCACCTGTTGTACACGGTGCTCATCCTGGAGATGTGCATCATCCTCCGTATCTTCATGGAGGCTGTATACTCCGCCACCATCATGGTCACCACGTCTTTAAGGTATTCCTCTCACATATAAGATGCGTCTCTCTTATAAGATGCGTCTATAGCTTATAATATGCGTCTAGCTTACATGATGCGTCTAGCTTACAAGATGCGTCTAAGGTGTCACGAGAAGCTATACATTTTGTAAACAAAGAACTTCTACTAAGATATGTAGCGAAACAAATAATCCTAAATTCAATACATACTGAGTTCCTGTACCACAAAACATTAGACGACAGTGATTTATATCGCTAAAATATAACCCTACCAAGTGAAATTGCTCGTTAATTTCGTATTACACGTTTACTTTGAGTTGATTGAATTTGGGATTATTTGTTGTTGATGGAGTTGTCGCTACGTTACTTAGTAGAAGTTCTTATTTACAAAATTTATAGCTTCTCGAGACGGGGACTTTAGCTTATAAGATGCGTCTAGCTTATAAGATGCGTCTACCTTATAAGATGCATCTAGCTTATAAGATGCTTGTACCATATTTAATTCTTACTTATAACATGCTTAGTGACGATGACTTCGACATGTAAAACCAGTGAAACCGTTCGTTCACAAGCATTCTCTTGGCTGGTTTTGTTAGGATACGAATGATCAACAAGATTCATAAATGACTTTCTCGTATTGATTTTTTTATTTTATGTATTGAAATAAGGAGATGTTTTGCGCTTAACATCTTACCACACAGTATATTTTTGTGAATTGTGTAAAAATTCCTCATTCGCTTCTGAATTCTAGTAAGTGCTTACACACATCTACATATTTTTGTCCTAACTAGTCTGTACCTGGTACTAGTATTCCGATAGTGTCAGATATACAGGATAGATTTTTGAGATGGGGCTGTAAGGGCAGCTACCTTAATCGTTGTAGCTACAGGAAAACGGTCTTAGGAGACTGTCCTTAACTTTTTAAGAAATTTTGTTCTCAAAATGTGTTCACAGATTTTGAAAAAATACAGTTAGCAAGAAAATGTTTTCAACATAAAATTATAAGGCCTATTCGTTCGAAATTTGAAATTATTTTTTTTTGTTTATTTTCGGCCAGTCTAATACATCGTCAAAAGTAGGTTGGAGTCTCATTTCCCACGAAATTTATGGGAAAAGTTTATTGCGATTTCCGATTTTTCTAGAACTCAAACCTCAGTTGGTCCGATAGTTTTTCGATCCATATAAGAAACAAGATCGATTGGCATCAAAAAAAGTTTGTGTGAATGCAGATCAACATTTCTCAAAAAGTTAAGGGCGGTGTCCTAAACCCGTTTTCCTGTAGCTACCACGGTTAAGGTAGCTGACCTTACCGCCCCAACTCAAAATTCCACTCTGTATAATTATTGTTAAATTAATTATCAGGGAGAGTTATGGTTCCCGCATAGCCATGGTGAAGAGCTTCTTGATCAGGAATGAGGTGGACCCTCTGCTGATGCAACGTTTCATTGCTTACCTACAGCTTTGCTGGTACACTGACAAGGTAATCAATTTTACTATTATTATGTTTACTACCTACAAGGAAAGAGATAACCTGCTAACCAAAGAACGTTACTGGTATCTACATAGAGTGTTACGGAACTTGGTGGCAAAAAATAAAACCTTTTCTGCAGTCGGTCACTTTTAAATACAGGATGTCCGAACAGTAGTGATATAAAGGCAAATGGGGTAAAGTAACCACCTAACATAAACAAAAGGGATATTCTCCACAGTTCAGAAAATTACACAAATTTAATAATTTTCAAGAAATTGTACACTTTCGCTTCGATTTTTCAACCCTGTAAACAAAATTTTTAACGTAGCGAGTTCAAATCTGGCTGACAACCTGTATATCGCGAATTCTGAAGAGCGTACTGGCAACCTATCTAAATAAGCATTTAGGACGTTACCATACTCCCATAAAGCTAGTCAATAATTGACGAAAAGTGAAGTTTCGTCACAGATGAATACAGATGGAATCCGAATTTTAGGTATGAAGCTACAAGTAGGTACGCGGTGGGCTCGAGTTTCGGATTCAGTGAGCGTAACTTAGTCAGAAGATATAAGAGTTACGCGATAGAAAGAGAGGCAACTTCTAGGTGAATATAACTGTAGGTAATAGCGCTGCGCGACCTGAATTGCACTTTGCACTGTATTGTGTCGTAGCAAGAGTCACTTTTTATTTAAATGATTTTGCTGAGTACCCCATCTGTATTAATCTGTGGCTTCGGGCAAATATTAAACGATTTTTTAACTATTCCTTCTGTCAAGTTAGCCGTCGTCGCACACTGCACATCACTGGCCCTACAATTAATTATGGTGAGGACAAAGCTGATGATTTATTCATATTGTTCAGGCTTACAAGATGACCCATAAGAAGCACTCCAACATATTCCACGACCTACCGGAGCATGTATATCAGGACATCATCGGCAGAAACCGAAGCATGTACATACTGGCCATACCCTTTTTGAGGGTGGGTATATTGTTTATTCGCAAAATATTATGTTTTGTCTTGTCTAAACGCGACTGCTGACCATGAAGTCCAGCACTCCAATTGCGTAACACATCAAATTCATTATCAATTTCATTGTAGGTACCTAACGTAACTATGTCCGAAGATTAATCTGCTCGATAAAGTAAATAACGTAATGAATATTATTGAATTGTCAAATGAGGGTTTTCTGAAATAACATTCACTACATGGCAGCACTGAGACGTCAGGTACGGGCACCTGTCAAAAGGGTCAAAGCGCCTTTATTTTCTAGTCGTGACGGAATGATGAACGAATGAATGAAACGAATGTTGAAAGTCGTCATACAATTTATATTCATTGTCGAAATGGAAGATTTCTTGTCAAACTAGCGCCAACTAGTGGCTTGAATTTTCATGAAAACCCGCATTAGGCAGCAGTTCCATTTTATCAGTCGCAGTCGTTCTCAAACCTATTTGAATTTTACAGATGGTCAATAAAGAGGATCTTAAGGCTGTGACGTCATCGGTTAAACTGTTTTACTCGGCGCCCAACGAGATCCTGCTCAACACTGGAGAGCTCACCAACGAGATGTACGTCATCAAACAGGGCATCTGTGAGGTCAGTCGACACTCGTGTAAAGATGGAATGCTCATTTTCGGGCACTTACCTAATCGCTTTTGAGTACTGTAATTGTTTTGAGGATCCTATACCATCTACAACAAAGTCTTGAGCTCTGTCAGAATCTTCCTTATTCTTTATTGTACACTTACATAACAGAGACATTGTTGTTCCTGAAAACATTAACAAATAATCTTTTAGAGTTACCTTATTAATAATAATATAATAATATATTTATTTGCTCAAAACATGGTATAACAGGTCTTACAGTTTAAAGTAGTACAAACATGTTTTGCCGGGTTTAGACTCAGCATGCAAATTCGAAAATAAAAAATCAAGTACTTAACTAATATTTTGTGTCAAAAAACTGTTTCAGACTATAAAAGTTATTTTGGCTTAGCCATCCACTCAATTTCCGCTTAAAACCGTATCTCGTATTTAACAATTTAAAATCACCAGGTAACCCATTATAGATCCGTACACACATAGCTAAGCAGCTTTTGTTATATTTTGCAAGCCTAGGAGCATTGCTTACTACGAGCCTGTATGGGTCTCGTCTGTTTCGAGGACATATATCGTTCGCTGTTTTAAATAAATTTTTATGTTTCCATACAAACATGCATATTTCGTATATGTATAGACAAGGTAGCGGTAACAAACCAAGTTTTTTAAATACTGGTTTGCATGATTCGTCAGGTTGGAGTCCGTATAGAGCTCTAATGCACTTTTTTTGTGCAACAAATGTTCTATGTTGGTCGGTACTGTTGCCCCACATTATAAGTCCATAGCGCAGTATAGATTCTACGTATGCGTGGTAAACTAATATGGCTGTTTTTATATTAGTAACTTTTCTTACTTGTCTCAGCGCATACACAAATCTATTTATTTTACTAGAGACATTGTCTACATGAATTTTCCAATTTAAATGTTCATCAATAGTTACACCCAGAAAATTAGTCTGGGTTACAGATTTGAGTTTGGGTATATTAAGACTAAAATTAGATTTATTGTTATTACATTTATTAAATTGTATGTATACCGATTTGTCAAGATTTATTTTAAAATTTTGAATATGAAGCCAATTAATTAAGATGTCAATTGTGTTATTAATGTCAACTTCATGGTCATAAATTGTATTATATTTTTTATTAGATGTCACAATAATAGAAATGTCATCAGCAAATAAGATGCATTTATGTTTGGTTATTTTAGTGATGTCATTTATGTACAATAAGAATAAGGAATATTGAGGTATTCATAATAATAATACCTAAATAGCTACGTTTTAGGACATTACTTTTGTTTTTTTATAGATTCTCGACCCAACTACTCACAAGTCTGTTGGCACGTTGTCATCAAAGAACCATTTTGGTGCTCTGATTTGTCTGTTACGTAAGTAGAAATGTAATATAATCTCGTTTTTTGAAGTAAAAACTTCATAAGCTCGTTGAGCGCTTTTTGGTACGGGATAAAATTATGGATTCGCATCACCAACATGCTCACGCCGTAGTGTTGTACTATAGAAAATAGATGGCGCTAAAACCAGTTTTAAGTTTTCACTTCTGTCGGCAATCCTCATAATTGCCTTTAAAAAAAAAAAATACTTTATGCTCATCACGCAGTTAATGTGCAGGGCTGGCCAAGTTGGCAGTGAAAAGTTTTTTTATTGCTAAATGGGCCTGCTCTGCCCAGAAGATGCCTTTCGACTCTTGCTTTGAAGGCAGAAGGGGTCATATGTGGAAGAGGACACATGCTAGCAGAGAGTTCCACACTTTGCATAAAAATGTGGAGGAGAAGCACTGATTACGACTGGTCGTACGACGACGTTCTGCAGGTTACCACCTGCAGCACGTCTGGTATTCCTGTAGTAAAACGGCGATGGTGGGATCAGGTCGTGGAGCTCCTGCATACTCTTCGAAGTACAGTCTGTAGACAACCGATAGGCAAGTGCCATTACGGCGATGAGCCAGGCTGTGAAGCCTAGCCAGAAGCCACCACCACACACGTCTCGTCGCCTGTAAGCCTTTTTGCTCTGCGTCAAATACCGCAAGTTGGTATTTTGCCGAGCCATCCTATAAATGGCTGCAATACAGGAACGGACCACCAGATGTGAAGTATCGCCTCACCTTATTTAGGATTCCCAGCTTCTTGACTGCAGTCTATTCTTTTGACTCGATGGTTGAGCCGATGCTCAAAAGCTCTATGCGGTCGGGCAGGTCGGTAACTAGTACATAACTACAATATGCCCCTCGGAAAGTAGGAGGTAACTGAAACTAGTTTGGCAGTGAACAGACACGCCTGTGTTTTCAGAACATTGAATTCAACCAGATTGTTATCGCCCCACTGGGAAACGAGATGGTATGGTTTCGGTCAAGGTCTCTCTAAGAGTAGTTGTTTCCTCCAACCTTCCAGGTCTGCCGGCATACTACACCATCCGCGCTGTTACCCACGTGCAGGTGATGTGCATACCCATGAAGGCTTTGGCGAATGCGCTAGCTGATCCTCAGATAATACAAGCAATTAAATATATCAAGAAAACTCCGGTGAGATGATCAGCCAGGTTCCTATTGGACCCTTTTTATAAGACAGATAGATAAATAATTTAGCTAGTAAGAAAAAAGCACAACACACAAAAGCACAATTGAGTATAACGTCTGTTATTGATTTCAAAATGATCTTTTCAGGAGATCAAAGGTATTCGATTTTTGGATGAAACAGCAAAATTGAGTATGCAATGGGAAGTCTGAAAGTGGCGCCGGTCATTGAGAATCTATGTGAGAAAGGTTGTCAAGGTATGGGCATGTGATGCGGAGGAATGAGAAACAAGTCATGAGGAATGATTTGAATATAACATATTTTTGTATGGGACAGTTGATAATGTTTTCGCGGTTACAATGTTGGTCCCATGGAGAGAGTTGTTCAGTTTGATAGATAGTACCTATGTACAACACCCTTAAATTTTAATGACCACACCTCTCCGATACATGCTGTAGAGTGAGGATAGTAAGTTATAAGAGTAGAGGAAGTGTAAGATGATATGACTATACTTAGACTTAGGGTATTTACATAGATTTAGGGTAGTTAAATAAAGATAAAACCACGTGACGAGACAGCTGTCCAGTAACCGACTAAACGTAATACCTGTCCCTTCCGTTGTCATGCTACGTCACAGTTGTACTCTTCAATTTAGAATCATTATAATTCGTTGACGGTTAAGAGTTTGAGCTCTTTACTTTTGTAGACAGATTAAAAAATATATTATATTATTGTTATAAATCTTACAAAAAAATTGTGCTCAAGCAGTTACATCGAAGAGTAATTTATGAAAAAATTATAACATACTTATTTAGAAGAGGAAACTACTGCAAAAATGTAAGATAAAATTAGTTTGGTTTATCGTATTTTTAAACAAGAAAGTGAAGTATAAAAACCCTTTTTACGATTATTTACCTTTATATATCGGATGAATGATAATTAGATGGCCTTACTAAAAGTTGTCCATTTTCATGAAAATTCTCTTACAGGTTGGCCGTTAACTTAGTCTTGCTTTGTTTTGTATTTTCTTTAGGAGTTCCAGAGGTTGCAGACTCCGATTCCCTCATTCGTCACGTACGTCCCCCCGCCTCCGACGTCGAATTTAATGCACTTCCGGCTGCTCAGGAAACATGAGCGTGACTCAGAGTTCCAGGACCCTTTCGATAAACTTGAGTTTCTGTCTATATTGCGGTAAGCTACTAATATTATTGAACAAAACGTAGTGCCTGTAAAGTCTTAGTGAACAAAAGCTTCAATTTTCATTATGCTGATTTTTAGGACTCCGTACCAAAATGGTAAAAAGGAACCGTTATGGTGCGACTCAGTCTGTCACAACTGGATATCTCAAGAACTGCTCATGCTATCAACTTGAATAGTTTTAGATGACGTTTGCCCAACTATTTTGCAATTAAGAAATAAATAAAAAAATATATTTTTGTTTTGCAACATGGACTGAACGGGGGGGTCTTAAAAAATCGAAGTGGGGCTACTAGGGCATGTGGGGTATCCATATGAACATTCTCACCCTTTTTTTTTAGGCCGCATACTTTTTGACTATTGACGAAAATAAAAAAAAAAACCGTCCCCCCCCCCCCCCCTATGTTCGAAGTTTGCATAAAGAAAAATCTGAAATTATTCTATGTGATAGAAGTTTAAATGTAAAGATTACAGGAAAAATAGAAATAAAACGATGTCTCTAAATAGCACACTTTTTCAGAAATCATCAACAAAAATTACATTAGTTCCACTATCGGTCAAGAGATGGCGCTGACCTAAAACTGCAATATTCTACACCGCAGTGATATTTATATAATTATGATGGTACCCAGCCCTCGGTGCGCGAATCCAACTTGCACTTGACCGGTTTTTCCACGGTAACAGGTAGCGCGTCTATGTCGCTGCCACCCTGTATACCTCTGCCTAACCCTTAACTGGCCTAACTATATGAAGATCTTATCCGGCAGTTACGTGTTCCCTCGGTACACAATCCGGCCCGACGGCAAGTACCTGCTGCGCTACGAGTGGTTCCGGTTCACATGTGCGCTCTGCTCCGTGCAACTGTTTCCGCACTACACCTACCTCGTGCTGCAGTGGCCCTATCTCTACTATGTCGCGCTCCTACTTGATCTGACTGCGTATTTCGATATGTACGTATAAGGAAACACTATCAGTAATTTTGAATGGTACATACAGTATGCGGCGGTTAATGGCACATTGAGTTTTAGTAAAGGTGCTGCTGCAAAGGTGACCGCAACCGCAAATCGCAAGCGGCTGCAGCGCCCAATCGCAATGTCAGGCCGCAGCGACTCGACATGTCGCTGCTGTTTTAATTCCAAACGCAGCGTCACAACTTCGAGCGATATTTCTCTTCTTCAGTTTCGCGATAGTTACGTGTCTAACAAAAAAAACGTTTTGCCACTTTGTTAGTGACAACCAGTGACGGCACTACTGGTTTGCGGTCTGCGGGCGATACTCGACCGCAGCGTCAGGCGGCGATGTCGCCATCTACGGAAGTGTTTGCGTAGAGTTACATAGAAACCAGTCGTATTGCTGCTGTCATTGCGATGGGCACGCGGTCGCCTTCAGAAGAGCACCTTTAAGTTCGGCTTTGTATAGTCTCGTCTCTAGCAATTAACGCCCGGGTAGGTACTTCACTTGCCAAACTATTTCCAGCTGCTTTTTATTCTTGTCAAGCCTTCACCTTAGCTTATACAGGGTGGCAGGGACATCGACGCACAACCTGTTATTATGGTGAATCCATGGTAACGAATTGCGCGTCGATGTCCCTGCCACCCTGTATATGTATAAGTGTAATATGTGTACCTTTGTGTCAGTTTCCAACGCATGCTGATTGGCTACTACAACGCCGATGGTATCCTGGTGTACCATCCATTCAGTACTGCATCCTACTACATCAAAGGAAGCTTCCTCACGGATTTGTTTGGGTGCCTCCCTCTTGAAAACTTGGAGTCATTACACACGGACTATCACGGTATAACATATTGTAATTCCGCACTAGTCATTGTCAGTATCGAATGTGACTAGAATATAATTTACCTAATGGCTTGGAAGTTGGGTCGGCTTATGGTGTGAGATGCAACATGTGTCGACACCCTTGCACCATCCCATTTTCCTGCACGGCGGGCTGTGCGGGGGCCGCTGCTGCAGTTGCGGAACACCTCAAACGGCGAAAATGTTCCAATCATATTAGGAGTTATTTGTTCGAGCCGTTTGGGGTTGCAAGACCAGCCATGGGGTCCAGCGGCTGGTCGAGTCTTCACGTGACCAGAAAGCTGACTTATTTTTCTACTAAGAATCAGCTTCGCCATACAACGTGGCAATGGTACCAGCCTTTAGGTACTTTACCTGTTGACAGCAATGCGGACGAATTTTATGATGCGCTGTGACCTACCTAGGGGAAATAATCATAATTCTCCTTTTTTAAATACACTTACATATAATTTTTATTTTATGTCTGTTAGCGTATATATTATGTAAATATTAGGGTGTTTGATCAAATGTCTCCCGTTAAAATTAGGTAAATAATGAAATATAATTAACCTATGATTAGAATCAAGCAAAAATATCCCAACTGCCCAACGATTTTATTAGGGTGCTAACTTTAGCTTCACGAGGAACTATTGACGTGACTCATATTATCATAACTATTAAGCTTTGATCAAGAATTCCTCCTCGAAGTAGATAAAGGATCACGAATAAAAACTTATTGCTCATCTGTTCACGTTTGCATTTATACAATCTGCGAGGATTGCAGAATGATTTTTTTTTAAATTTTATTTCTTATTTATGCTTGAGTTATTCATTGTACGTTCTGCAGAAGACAAGGTTCATGTGACGCCAACGAAACAGTTCCTGATGCTGAATCGTCTCATCCAGCTGTATCGGATGCCCGGAGCCATGAATGTGCTGAAGCAATACATCGAGAGACGGGATATTCTTTTGGTGTAAGACCGCATTCATTTTTTGATAATAATAGCGAAATCTCTGCGAACGTAAGACAAGAAAGGTTCAAAGTATAATAAATGTGGATGACTATAGCAAAAGAAGCAGACGAAAGAAAATAGAGATGATACTTATGGCTAGTAGGAAAGTAAACACTTACTTACCTACCCCTATGGCAGCTGCAATAAACAGTTGGTATTGTAACCAATTTTTTGTTTTGAATGCCATCCTTATGCCTACGGTATAGAAGGCAAAATCGGTTGAACGGACTATTGTAAACGTTGCTTAAAGTTAAGTAATGATTAGACAGCTTAAGAGGGCGCCCATCGGTACACCTAGCGCCACTCCTTAAAAAAAATGATCTCGTCACCAAGAAGGAATTATGAAGAACAGCCAATAAAGACCCTCGGTAACTGTGTTTAGAATTCTCTAATACCTTTTATAAAGTTTCATATTGAGACAGGAAGCAACAAAATACTATAATAAATGATATCCTATTATTCCAGCATGCAAGCAATACCTCTGTTCATGGCGGTGCTGAACTTGATAACTTGTTTCATGGTGTTTTACTCAGTGAACATATATTACAGTGTAACTGACGATGGTTACATTTGGCACATCGAGCCATTTCAGGTCCAAGGAGGATCCTGGATGATTCTGTTCAAGGACACATGTGAGATCGTTTAAATTATTTTTTTAAATTTTCATTACTAGCCTTCCGATGAGAGAATGCGGTCCTGACTGACACCTGTCAGTTTAAAACAGTCCTTTCTCAGTTAAATGATAAATAGTATTTGTTTTTGTAAATTGGTTTAAAAAACACTTTTACACGTCAATAATACTCATAATGTTTTAAAATTAGATTTGACTACTTTGAGAGGAAATACCGAAACAAACTCAGGTCACCGTCATATAAAGGCATGAAGAACAGGGTGTAAAATTCACTCATCCTCTATTGAAAAGGGAGGATTGGAGACGGGTGTTGTGTCTGGTGGGCGACTACCCAATGATTGATGGGTGATGCGATGCAGGATTTCGCGTGACGTCAGTGTGATGCGTAGTTCGTATGTGGCGATGTAGATGCCACCACAGTCATCTCATAAGTAGCAACGACCAGAAAAGGTCAGAGAGATGCTTAATCAGAAAATGCCGAGTAGAAAAATTACATGTTTTATAAATTTAAATCTTATTAGTTCCTAATCGTGTCTAACTGACGGGTGTCAGGATGGCATTAAATTCTCTCATTCGTCAGTAAAGACAGACCGACGATGGCGCGGCGCCGCCGTCGACTTATACGCCGTCTGTTTATCTGTTAGAGAGCTGTATCTTTTAACCGTATGACGTAGCTAACTGCAGAATACGTGTTATATCATTTCCCCATTTCTTGGTCTCTATCATGGCAAATATTAAAATGGTAAAGTATAATAGTTCTGGTAATACGGGAATCGTAGTACGCGAGTCCAAGTTTCACTTGGCCAGTTGTTCTTATATGCTATTTGATAATTGTTGCAATCCCCATAACAACAGTTCGTTTCAACATGACTTCGACGCCGTGGAACATGCACCTGGCAACCTACTTCTGGGTATTGTATGAGTGCAGCTCCACCGGCTACGGCGTCTTGAACCCCACCAACCGCGACCTCATGCAAGCGCTGTTCATCGGCAGTGCAAGCTGTAAGTTGGTAGTTCTTCTCAAGGAGCTAAACTACTACTAAAAACAAAACAGCTAAACTTTAAAAAACGAAAAAAAAAGTTTTTTGTTTGCCCCTTGATAAATGATATTTGATTTCTGGATTGTAAAAAACACTTAAACACGTCAAAAGAATAGTAATATTTTCAAACTAGATGAAGTCGGTGTTTTTTAACTACTCTGAGAGGAAACACCGAAACGAACTCAGGAATCATATATTCTTATAGAGTTCAGACATTATCTTGAACTTTCAAATCTACCACGGCCGCGTAGCTTAATAAATATTAGGTATGATTATTTTCAGCTGCGATGATAACCACATACTTCTCGGTCCGTATCATTAGTATACGTGCGAACGTCAACAAGTCCCTGGCTGGCTTCAAGCAACACATGAAAGATATAAAAGTGTACATGGCTAGAGAGAAGCTAGACTCGGAACTGCAGAAGTATGTTATGATTTTTCTACGTCAGCCCATAGTTAGAATGGTCAAAATAATCATCATCTCAGCATATAAACTTTCACACCACCACCAGAATCGCCGCAACGACCGTTCCCAGAACCAAGCCTTCAAAATGGAGTATCTGTTAATTTTATTTCAGAAATACTATTTGTTTGGCATGTCAGCCGCAGCATATTCTTCAATTCCGTGGTCATTAGTAGAACCACTACATTTTAATAGCTCTAGCTAATTATAGCTACTGCAGTTAGTTGATAGAGAAGCAACAATTTCCTTTTTCTGTACCAGAGAAATCCAGCGTTACTACGAGTATAACTGGGAGAAGATGGGCGGCATCGACTACCGGGGAGTCCTCAAACTTTGCGACCAGATCACGCTCAGGTCAGACGCCATCCTGCACATATATGGACCTACGTTTGCTAAGGTACCTATGCTACATAGCCATTCAGTATCTCTCAGTTCACAGCTGTACTTAACCGAATTATAGAAACCGATTGATAAACTCCGTGCCTCCGGAAAGCACGTTAAGCAATTGGTCCCGTCTGTCATTCGTAGATCTTTGACAGTAGTTACGGGTAGTCAGAAGCTCGAAGTCTGACAGCCAGTCTTACAAAAATACCGTGTTACCCAGTAACTCGGTTGTGGAGGTCAGATAGGCAGTCGCTCCTCATAAAATACTGGAATTCTGCTGCATCCGGTTAGACTGAAAGCCGTACCCAATATGTTGGGAAAAGACTGAGACAGATGATGATTGATAGCCACGCTTCGGTGTTTCGGATTGTTGCGTTAATATACACATTATTGGTAGTGTACCTCTTGCTTAAGTAGATTTTTCTAAGTAGATATGTTACTGGGTGACAAACAAACTGAACTGACGGCCCACCGATGTGGCTACCGCCGCTACAAGATTCTTGCAAAATCCAGAGTCATCGCAGATTCATTGCCATCCTTTCGACAAGCTGAAACTTTTCATACCTATGCCTACACAGCGATAGAGACAGCAACGCTGTTTGGTATTAGAAATATCAGTTTTTGTTAGTTTAGAAAACATCTTTATTAATATGTATACATATTAATAAGTTAATAAAAATAGCCGGATGGCAAATTCCGAAAGGGATACCGTGGCCCCTGAGAGTGGCGGAAGTGACGACTGACTGTATATCCACGGACGAGCTCCTTTACCAGGAACTCCAGCTACTAACTACCTATTAGTACATTAAAAATAATCAATTAACAAACGACCCGCAGTGTCCAATACTAGTGGACGCCGACGTATCCCTGCTGCGCATCATCGGGCGCGCAGTGCGCAGCGTGTACTTCCTGCGCAACATGACGATCATCGAGCACAACGACATGGTCACCGACATGTACTTCGTGGACTACGGCGGCGTGGAGGTCAGCGTCGCTAGAGGCGAGATGAACTCAGTGCTGCGGCTGCCAAGGGGCAGGTAAAAATAACTTTGTTTTATTGTTCCCCCGTCGCATCGCATCGCCCGCCTACGCTATTACTTTGTTTTCTCTTATCGTTGTTTTTTCTTTTTGCTCGGCTCCTTAGGGTCATATTGTGATGTTATCTTCTCTATCTAGCTTCTTCCTTTCTCAAGAATTCGGCTATTAAATGCAAATTGTTCAAATCCGACTGATAGTTGCCGAGATTAGCGCGTTCAAACAAATAAACAATGAGCGATGAGGCCGCCTATTGTATGTTTTGTAGTGTTTGATTTATTTTTATGTTTAGTGGTGTACAATAAGTATATATAAATAAATAAAGTAAGTAAATAGTCATTTCTACTCTAAGTGCGGATGTCACCAATGAAGTTGAACGCGTTCAGGACATATAAACGCGTTCAAGAGCTGTCAGTGTACAATATTCCATAACAATTTGGACACTGACAGCTCTTGAATGCGTTTTAGATGTGCTCAACGCGTTCAATTTCATTGGTGAAATCCGCACTAAGTATACTTAGTGCGAATACAGACAGGTATACCTGATGCTCTTTGCTGCAGTGTATTCGGAAACTTGGAAGGCACCCCAGCTCACAGGAGCCCCTACACCGTGGTGGCGACAAGCCGGCTGCACCTGCTGATGATCAACTCGGCGGCCTTCTCCACAGTCACCAAGGACTTTCCCGCTGTGAAGGAACTCCTCATCAATGCCAGAATGGGATCTAAGGGAATGAGGGTAAGGTTTATGACGGGGTTAATACAAGGTGTAAAAAGACACATCCAATAGCAAAAATTACACTAGGCAAATTTTTTGCTCAGAAACGACTTTTATTTTTGGTGTGTAAAACCGTTGTTTAGTGCGACAGCGCGCAATATAACGCACGCAAATAAAATAAAATATTGTGCTTTTGGGTGCTTGTAACTGCACAATAAATAAAAAAATTGAATTCGTGAAAAAAATTCTCCGTAAGCAGAACGTTACGTGGTTGTGGAAGTCTGCATGGTCAAGTACAAAAAAAAAATACAGTGACGGGAAGTAGGTACAAGTTGACTCTCGGCTACGCGTCTTGTTGCACCCGTTATAAATACTCAAAAATTAGATGGAAAACAAGCAACATTTATTTAATCCTGTTCAGGAACTAATTTTAAATAAGGTGTTCGGACTTTACGAACTATTGGAGGTGAAATGTACGCTTACGTGGATGTTCCTGCCTATAGAAGCAGAGTCTCTGTGTAGCTCTGGTAT
Organism: Agrochola lota; assembly: GCA_947364205.1. Taxonomy (NCBI): domain Eukaryota; kingdom Metazoa; phylum Arthropoda; class Insecta; order Lepidoptera; family Noctuidae; genus Agrochola; species Agrochola lota. The sequence goes on along the minus strand of OX376225.1, from coordinate 1,895,550 downwards.
GAAGAGTATGGTGCCTTTTTAGGATTCCGTAGTAAATAAGGAACCCTTATAGTTTAGCCATGTCCGCCAGTCTATCCGCGGCTTAGCTCTGAGACAGTTAGTAGTACAAAGCTGTAATTTGGCATGGGTATACATATTAATCACACCGACAAAGTGGTAAAATAAAATAATGATAAAAAGGTAAAGGTTTTTACCTCGCCTACACGAAAAGTGGGGATGTTTTTTTTTTCTCATCTATCCCATGGTGTGGGGTATCGTTAGAAAGGTCGTTTAAAAATATTGAAAGTTTGTGAAAACCATTTTTGGATTCAGGGATTCGTTTGCGAAATATTAAGCTTTTTACCGCGAATTTTTGTTAGAGTTAAGTGTGTCCCCCTGCCAGCTAAATGGTTGTATTTGGATTTGTAAAAAAATTCACAGCAGTAGTATATATAAGGAAATTAAATGGAAAACTATCAGAGCTAAGTATGCTGTACAGGTAAACGAGTAATGATCGACCAACTTAAATTTACAGTTTGAAAAACATGATTTCTGAGGGAGAACATGTTTTTCAACTACAATGTTAAGTTTGTTCTTGGGATAAATTCAAAATTATACATTTATTCAAACTAGGCTGAGAATCAGCACTTTTCGAACGTCAATTACATAAGACAGTCCCACAAAACGCCCACCCTTCGCCACTTCCTAGTGCATTAGCTGGGAAGAAGAAGTGGCGCAACAAACTCCCCAGCAGCACAGCTATCTGTTCAGTTAGAAGAACAAAATAAAAAAAGATTCTATATTATTATAGAATATATAATAAATAAATAAAAAATTATTTTGAATACTATATAAATATATCTATATTTATATAGTATTCAAAATAATTTACATTACGCAACACAAAACATAATTTTAATTATTAGCCATATGCTAGCTAGCACACGCCAATATACCAAACAAAATAATCGAGAACTATACTCAGGCCGAAATAAAAAACGAAACGTAAACAGCACTTAATATCTAAATAAAAACCCTCCAGGCATAAAGGGCGTGCCCGCTTACATATAGTTGTAACTGGAAGTTATAAATGATAAACTAGGACCATCGATGTAAAATAAATAAACAAAGAGTTAATTACTAATAACAATAAATAATATGATGAACTGTCGAGATCACTAGCTAACCACATATTGCAATACAACTCGTAAAAAAAACATTGGGATTATGTAGATTTTGTCAACAATAAATTAAAGTTAAATTAAAATAACTTGACTTAAAAAGTCAAATAAAATAAACAATTATATAAACTCATATAATATGTCAGTAGGTAAGCTGGAGAAAGAACATAAACATTGTCTTGAGTTAATCACAGCGACCAACTATTCTTATCGTTTAAGTAGTCGTTGATAGACTAGTATGCCTTTGAACAAAGCTTGGATTTTACTTTCGTTTTAAACGCATTAAAAGGCAAATCTAGCAAAGAAGAGGGTAGCTTGTTATAAAAGGTTATACCAAGCCCAACAAATGAGTTATGAACCTTAAGAAGCCCGTGAAATATATAATAGCCCGCTCGTAGTTTGTCCTTATTTCTAGTGTTAACATTGTGAAAATCACTGTTTTTAGTGTATATGTGTATATTTTGCCTAATATATAAGATATTGGCGAAGATGAATTGAGATGCCACTTTGAGGATACCAATATCTTTGAAAAAATCTCTCAGTGAAACTCTGGCACCTAGCTGGTAAATAGCTCGAACAGCTCGTTTTTGAAGAACAAATATATTTTGAATATCAGCAGCTATGCCCCACAGCAGAAGACCGTTTGACATAACGCTATGAAAATAACTAAAATAGACTAAACGAGTTGTATCGACGTCGGTGTATTGTTTTACTTTCCTGACGGCATAGGCGGCCGAACTGAGCCTTCCCGCTAGGCTCGATATATGTGGGCCCCACTGAAGTTTGGCGTCTACTGTTATGCCCAGAAAAACTGCCAAGTTTACGGATTCAAGCACCTCTTTATCTAAGACGATGTTGGGACCTAGATTTTTAACATTAGGTAGGGCGAACTTAACACATTTCGTTTTCTTAGCATTGAGAACTAGGTTATTTGTCGTAAACCAATCCGTAACCATTGAGAGTGCACTGTTTACATCGTCAAAATCTTGTCTATTCCTGTCTACTTTAAAAATAAGAGAGGTATCATCTGCAAACAGTACAACGTCACAGATACCCTTTAAATAGAATGGTAAGTCATTGATATACACTAAGAACAAGAATGGACCCAGTATTGAGCCTTGAGGTACACCTAACTGAACTGGTAGCCCGGAAGATTTTACACCATTAACATCTACACATTGGGACCTATTATGTAAATAAGAATTTATAACGTTGAGAGCTTCGTTTTGCACACCGTAATGACGCAGTTTACGCAAAAGCGTATCATGGTGCACGCAATCAAAGGCTTTGGAGAGATCACACAAAACCCCAATAGCATTTTGCGAGTTCTCCTATGCGTTAAATATGTGTTTCAGCAGAGCAACACCCGCATCTGTAGTCGAACGACCTTTTGTAAATCCATATTGTTCATTATGAAGGAGGCTATATGGTTATATATAAATTAAAATGTCTTAGCAACTGCTTGACTATTAACTTTTCAAATATTTTGCTAAATGCTAGTAAGATAGAAATAGGCCTGACATTGCCAACGTCATTTTTATAACCTGATTTAAAAAATGGTATGATTTTACTATTCTTCATGAGGTCAGGAAAAGTTCCTAAATCAACACATTCATTAAAAGTAACAGCTAGATGGGGGGCTACGATGTCTATTATATTACTTAAAAGTTTAATGGAGATGCCCCAGTAATCACCCGTGTTTTTAGATTTGAGTGTGTTAAAAACATTAACTACATCACGAGGCTGTCACATGCCCTGACATGATCACCATGACATGTTCGAAGCTAAATAAGGTACTATATTTAGTCACACTACTATGCAAAAGGTTTTCAGCTTTAGACGGGAACGAATTCAAGGAGCGAGTCGTAGTTATAGATATGTTGGCAAAAAACTCATTAAATGCCTCGGCTCAACTTCATCCCAACTACGGAACCCTTCATTGTGCGTGGTCCGACACGCACTTGGCTGGTTTTTAATTATTTAAATACACCGTCACCCTTGAAAATAACATGCCTGTGCGCATGAGACATTTTAAGCTTTGTCTATGGAAGGGCAACGCATATCTGCGATGCCTCTGATCTTGCTGGTATCTATTGGCGGCGGTGAACAGTTACGATCAGGTGGACCACCAGCTTTTTAACATCCAAAAAAACTAATTTCAGTTCCAAAACTATGTGATGAAAAAGTAAAAAAACCGTGTTTAAGTTAAATTCTTACGTAATCAGTCACTAAAGGGAATTAGTAACATATTCATCGGTATTTAGAAAGTTTCAACTTTATATCTCACCACTTTTTCCAACAATTATTGTTTGATTATCATTATTAAATGGTATTTTAAAAACATCAACGAAAATTGAGGTTATAAAGTTAACCTCAATCGTCAAATGAAAATATCTTTAGGGTGATTTAAAATTTGAATTTCTTGTCTATGTATATTCTTGTTTATATATTTATTTTTATAAGTTTATATAATTGTTTATTTTATTTGACTTTATAAGTCAAGTTTTTTTTAATTTAATCTAAATGTATTGTTGACATAATCTACTCATTACAATGTTTTTTTTAATGAGTTGTATTGCAATATGTGGTTAGCAAGTGACCACGACAATTGATCATATTATTTTTTGCGTGAGCAACCGGCAGCAATATCGTCATGCATTCTCCCTTAGATGTCACTGCGTGCAGTAGCGTCGGGGTGAGTGGTCGTCTTGCTGATCATGGTTTTGTTATTGTTCATCATCATTTCAACCGAAAGACGTCCACTCCTGGACATAGGCCTCCCCCAAATTGGGGGGGGGGGGGGGGGGGGTTTGCCATAATCGCCATGCTTTCCAGACGGGTTGGCGATCGCAGTATGGTGTTAAAATACATAGAGAACGCTGCTGCCCATTCTCTCTAGTAAGTCCCTTAGTCGCCTTTTACGACACCCACGGGAAGAAATGGGTTGGTACTATTCTTTACGTCCAGCACCACACGGAACGATTTTTGTTATTGTTATTATTCATTAACTGTTTATTATTTTACCTCGATGACCCTAGTTTATCATTTATAACTTCTATATAAGGGCGTGCCCGCTTATATATATATATATATGTAAGCGGGCACGCCCTTTATGCCTGGAGGCTTCTATTTATTTAGATATTTAGTTTACGTTTAGTTTTTATTTCTGCCTGTGTGGTTCTCGATGATTTTGGTTGGTATATTGGCGTGTGCTAGCTGACATATGGCTAAAAACTTAAATTATGTTTTGTGTTGCCTAATGTAATTTTTTTTGTACACTATTATATAGAATCATATTTTTTTCTAACTGAACCTGTGCTGCTGTGGAGTTTGTTACGCCAATTCTTCTTCCCAGCTAATGCACTAGGAAGTGACTGTTGAATAAATGACTTTTGAATTGAAATAATTAAATCAAAGCACTCAATTTGTAATTGGAACTACAAATTGGCATCCACAGATACGTTTTTCTGATCCATTTGTTTACATTTTCATCAGATAGGTACTTTCGAACAGACCAACACAATATGTTCGCAGATGTACATTTTGGGCAGCGAGGCCACAGTGGTGAAGATGCGAAGCGACGCGCGCACGGTCCCGCCACCGCAGACCAAGTCGAACATGGTGAAGTACATCTACTTCCAGGAGGGCTTGGTGCAGTTCTATCTGATCGCCATCTGCATGAGCTGCATCTATTTGGACCTGTATAACGCGGGATATGAGGTTTTTTGTTCATAATTTATAAAGATGACTGAGACTTGAGACTACTTTTGGTGGTTGGCAACATCGACTTGTGTCATGGTCCGTGTCGTGGGTTCATTTCTTAAATCTGGCAAAGTCCTATTATTTATTGATGAATGCATAACCTCCTCCTTTTTTTTTACTCGGTTAATAAAAAAAAAAAGTTTACAGTGTTTAAGTTTGTTTAGAACAATTTTTCCATAGTTTATATTAGCAGCCTGGCGTTTGGATTGGTTTACGGTTAATGGCAATAGGCTTGTCCCCACTTGGGACATAATGTGACTGGCGATATAAGGATTGATTGAATCAATCTCTTCGGATGAACTTGGACAAAAACCCATGTTATGTTCAACGAACACGTCACTCTGGACCGATTGCTGTCAATGGCGGTGCTCTCGAGGTGGTTCGAGAATACGTTTACCTCGGGCAAACTGCAGTTTTGTAAGAACAACATAGAGAGGGAAGGTAACAGAAGAATTCAGCTGGCCTGGACATTGTTTGGGAAGCTTCATCGATTCTTCTCGTCGCGTATTCCACAGAGCCTAAAGACGAAGGTCTTCAATCAGTGCGTCCTGCCTGTTATGACTTACGGAGCCGAAACATGGACACTCACGGTACGGCAGGTCCATAAATTAAAGGTAGCTCAGCGGGCTATGGAACGGGCTAAGCTTGGAGTCTCCCTGAGGGATCAAAACCGGAACGAGATGATCCGGCAGAGAACCAAAGTTTGTCGACATAGTTCACAGAATAAGCAAGCTTAAGTGGCAATAAGTCAGCCATATTAGCCGTAAAACCGAAGACTGTTCATGTAGACGTGTTCTTGAGTGGAGACCGCGAGTCGGTAAAAGTATGGAAGGACGCTTTCAGGCTAGGTGGAGTGACGATCGTCGCAGGGTGGCTGGAAGCAGTTGGATGGCGTGCAATTGGAGAGGCTGTATTCTGATGATGATGGTGATGATGAAGTTAATAATTATCTATTTGTATTTCAGGACAATAGTATGTGGCTACTTGTAACGCTGTACTCGTTGGACTTCTGTTTCTTGTTGAAGATATTGTTACAACACTCCTTGCCGTTTCTTGTTACTAATAAAAGTTTGAAGAGAATAATGTTGCCAATACGAAGGCAGTGAGTACACCTACAGTATCATGGATTCTAATATAGTCAACTGTATGACATGAATAAATAAATAAACCTGGTTTAAAACCTCGTACGGCCTTCTGTATATATCTAACATGTGGTGACAACAATACGACATTATATGAAAACACTGACAATACTAAAGTCGCCGTCATGAGAAGCTATAAATTCTGTAAATAAAGAACTTCTACTGAGTTACGTAGCGACATTTCAATCGACAACAAATGATCCCAAATTCAATCAACTCAAACATACGTGTAATACTAAACTAACGAGCAATTTCACTTGGTCAGGTTATATTTTAGCGATATAGAACGCTATCGTCTAATGTTTTGTGGTACTGGACGCGTCTGAGTTCCAGTTGATTGAATTTGGGATTATTTATTTCGCTACGTAACTTAGCAGAAGTTCTCTGTTTAAAAAAATTATAGCTTCTCGTGACGGGGACTTTAATGTAATGAATAGGTGTATTTTGATACTATCAAATATGTACATGTCACCATATAATTGTGAACTTCGGTAGTTTATAAATTTATAATCTATCGGTATTATTTCCGTTAGATTATAAGCTGTCGAATAATTGTGAACTGCAACAAACCATTTTAGTACAATTTAACGCATAATTTTTCGATAGTCCGTTGTTTCGATCTATCCATGGGAACCCAACAAATTGTGAACCGTATTAAACTTGCTTTTGACGTAACGCACCTTGCGATAATACTAAATAGTCTGCTCAAATGTGACCAACTTGGAAGTGGCGGTCGCCGGCCGCTGCCGGGGCACCGCTCGCTTTGCTCGCTTGGCTCGCGCGTAGTTTGTCGAAGTTCTAACCTAACCTAATCCATTTAAACCAGTTTAGTTTTTCGATAGTTTCTAATCTAACGGAAATAATACCGATAGATTATAAACTAGCGGTGCTCACAATCTTACGGTGACATAAATAAACACAAAGGAAAAAAAAAAAATTGTCTGTCATGGGGAATGCCGACAGAAGTGTAAACTTTAAACTGGTATTAGCGCCATCTATATTTTATAACCAAGCACTACGCGAATCCATAAGTTTACTCCCTACCAAAAATCGCTCAACGCGCCTAAAGTAGTTTTCACTATAAAAATAAGTTACATCGGTTCTAAGGCCTGTTATTCATAATAATGCTGTAAGTTATTTCATATTTCAGGTATTTCAAGGGAGAGTTCAGGTACGACTTGATATCGATACTGCCTTTAGAGGCGTTCAGTTTTGTCACATTGAAGAAACACAAATGGATGTGGTTTGGTTTGCTGCGGCTCAACAGGATGTTTAGGATTGTAAGAATGTATTATTTTTTATTTTAAGTAACAACATTACAGAAAAAATAAACCTAAGGCGTTGTACATGCCATTTACAATCTCAATCATAAATGTGTCTATGTTAATGTGTGGTGTGTGTGTTTGTATATATTTATTTATTCTCGTAATACATAAACATCTCACCCTATGCAAGGTGTAATTGAAATAACAGAAAACCTGAAGTGGGGTGAGCACTCATCATTATGAACAACTTGTACCAAACTTAAACCTCGTTTATAAAAGCTACCGGTCGGTTCGTAAGTCCGTAAGTAAAAAACATTACGCACGTCAGTAATAATATTATTACTTAAACCCTTAAAACAACTGCTTCAAAATTAAAAACGCTTTCAAAATCAAATAACTGACCACCTGAACCAGGTGCCGCGAAAGTTGAGGGGTAGAGGTATGAGGAACAGGGTGTAAAGTTCACTCATCCTCTATAGATAAAGGAGGATCCTCCGACCAGACGGGTATGTTGTCTGGTGAGCTACTGGCTCTACTGCCCGCCGATTGATGTCAGGACGTTTTATATGTATATGCTAGTCGCGCGGTAAACTTTGCTTGCGCGATGCAGGATTTTTGCGTGACGTCAGTGTGATGCGAGGTTCGCATGTGGGTATGTAGAAGTTGCCGACGTACGGTCGACCGTACGGCGCGTCGATGGTAACATTTTGACCTTGAACTGGCATAGTGTAGTACGGAGCTCCAATAGATTAAGAGGCCAACATACCTATATCAGTTTTGTTACCACTGGCTATACCACAGAAACATAGTATGGGTGTATGGGCGTGAGTGGGTACTGTCTAACTTCACGGGGAATACAGGCGTGTATTATGTTATGTTAAAAACAATATAATGGAGTGCTCTTCTCCAGGCGACGGTATACAAGTGCCTGCGTATGCGCCACGAGAGTATCACGATCAACCTGACGCTGATCACGGGGATGGCCGTCTTTATCTGGTTCACGCTCTTCGTCCACACCAGCACCTGCATATGGTACTTCATTGCCACCGTCGAAGACAGTCTGCAGCCGAACTCCTCCTGGATACATCTTGGTATGTTCTACATACTTTCTTGATCATTTATTTGAAAAACCAACTACGTACAATGGAGATCCTATGTGCCAATTTCACCAATGAAACTGAACGTAACAGCTAAACTGTGTTTAAGAACTGTCAGTGTCAGTATTCCATAACAATGATGACACTGAAAACTTTTGAGCGCGGTTTACATATTGTGCTGATCGTATTATTATTGAATAATGATGTTGCCATTCAAATAGTAATTAATTCCAATATCTGCCAAATGTATGTAATAGTGTTTAAGAGTTGTTTATGTAGGTACTCTAGGTATTTACTAACAAAGATAGATTGTATGATCTGGAACAAATTATTATTATCTCTTTATTTCATTTTGATACATATTGTTTACATTTGTAAATATTTTTATTAAATAAAATTTAAAAATAAGTTTAAAAAAATAGTAGCCCTACGGCATCAGGAATTTATTATTATTATTACAGATGATGGCACGACCCACTGCGACAACGACTACATCTGCTCGCTGTACTTCGTCATCACAACTGTTACGCAGAATGGTGTCGGAGACATTATGCCCAAGAAACATTCCGAGGTATGAAGCATTGACAACTAAAGGCGAATTTCACAAATGAAACTGAACGCGATCAGCACATCTAAACCACGTTCAAGAGCTGTCAGTGTCAATATTTCACCACTATGATGATACTGACTGCTCTTGAACATAAGTCACACGGACGTTGCCAGTGCGTTTTTGCGTCGTTGCACCCCATTAATTTCGTCGCAGTGAGCGCCGCACGCGGCACGGAAGATGCGGTGTCGCAACGCAACGCCGCCGCTTACTACGACGTTGCAGCGTCTCAGTGTTCCTTCAATAGTACTTACAAACAAAACTACGCTGTGCTGCGCTGACGCTCCGGCATTGCACCGCTACATCCCTTCTCGCTTCGACCCCTTGTTTGTTGCGCGTGCATTGCTTCGCCACACGCCATCGCTGGCTGATAGCTGGATTGTGTAAAAATAGCTAGAAAAGAAGTGGATACTGAGATGAGGGCTTCTAGAAATTTAAGGAAGAAAGAAACTAAATAGTAACACCAACGACCGATGTCTAGTGGAGGGGATGATGGAGGGTGATTAGTCTTGCTAGTTGCTTAGCATAATTTTCATTACATCATGAATCCGTAAAACCATCTATTCTCTATTCTGTAAAAATAGACACATTCATTGATAGCTAGGGATTGACGCTGTTGACAGGCCCTTTCAAGCTCACATCACCTAAGTTTCCACGGTAAGATTCTTACAGCCTAGCCCGGCTGTTCTGCGCAGGTGCTGTTCGTGTCGATGCTCATGATCCTGTCGAAGATGGTGTTCATGATATACGTTGGCGAGTTCTCCAACATCATTCAGTTCCAGTCCTACCGCTCGTTCAGCTTCTACAGCAAGTACCTCGAGTTGCAGGTACATTCTTGTTTATTGGATTAGGTACCTACCGAGGTTGGCCCGAGGATGGGTGACCATTTTTACATACCGAGACCTCTTCGTGCTTCGGAAGGCACGATAAGCCGTTTTTGTAAGCCCAAAAAGTCTGACAACCATTCTTACCAAGGAGTGTCGTGTTACCTAGTAGCTCGGTTGTGGAGGTCAGAGGTCAGTCGCTTCATGTACAATACTGGTATTCAGCTGCATCCGGTAAGACTGGAAGCTGACCCCAACATACAGTTGGGAAAAAGCTAGGCAGATTGATTGGAGTTCTTGTCCAACAACAAGCAACATTTGTGATGAGAAAATAGATAAATTATTAGTAACTGGCGACCCGTTCCTGCTACGCACGGGGACAATTTACTGTTATGGCGACATATCAAAACATCGATATTTCTATCAGTCTTCCTCCCCCAGGCGTTTATGAAGAACAATCGGGTGTCCCGCAACCTGGTGACCAAAGTGAACAAGTACACCCTGCACTTGTGGCGGGAGAACCGAGGCTTGCAGATACCGCGTTTCTTGAAAGCCGCTCCTCTTTCCCTCCGACTCAGGGTTATGTCGGCCGCGTATCTGCATCACATCACCAGGGTAAACAATGTAAAACAGATTTATATTTTACTGTCTGCTTAATAAAAATCTTTAATTCACTGATAGACAACACACAGTGTAAACCTCAGAAAAGAGCTCTTTAAGGAATTCAGTCTTCTAAATGATTGGACTTCTGTTTAAAGACAATTTTTTCTCAAAAAAAAAAAAGAACGTTACAGTTCACTCAAAATATTGAGAAAAGTAAGATAAAAATAAAAGTAAGTGCGATTCTCTGTGTTCACAATAAGAGAATTAAGAGATAAAGGTGACAATCGGTATTGTTAGTGTTGTTCTAACGTGTTCTTCTAGGGTTTTTTTAAATGTATACATGGTGTCACTATTGGTTACATCATCGGGTAGTTGATTATACAGTTTTGCTCCCTCGTACAGTATATTTTTTCTTCCATAGTTAGTTCTGGGTTGTCTTAATTCTAGTTTGCCTCGTCGTCTAGCGTTGTATGTGTAAGTTTTCTTTTTAAAGTTTAATTGTGAATGTGTACCTTGTGTTATGATTTTATCTACTAGAGTGCATGTTTTAAGTGTGTATAATTGGGAAATTTTAAGTATTTTTGTATCATTGTAGTTTTCGTGGTTGGTGTTAAGTAGTCATAGATTTATAGTGTTTTTATTACTTTATTTAGATTTTGCTGCAGTTCCCCATATCTCAACGAGATATTCTATATGGGGTCTAACAAGAGAGTTGTAGATCATTGCGCGAACTTTTTTAGGATTGCAAATAGATATTCAGCGTATCGCTCCTGTTAAAGGAGATATTTTAGACTTAATAATGATCAATACGGGGTCTCCAAGTTAACTTTGTATCTAAAATGAGACCTAAGTATGTTTCGCTGTTTGAATGTGTTATATTTTCGTTGTTTATTGTTAGTTGGATTTGATTGAGAATTTTCTTGTTTTTTGATAGTTAATAAATTTGACAGGAACCATTTATTTAAAATATTCAAATCATTTTGAGCTTCTTCCACAATATCAGTTAAGTTGTGACTAAAGTAAAATAGACAAGTATCATCTGCATAAAGTGAGATACTGCCCGATGTTTTAACACTGTTTATGTTGTTAATATAAATCAAAAATAACAACGGTCCTAGAATAGATCCCTGTGGAATTCCGTATGTTAATTTGGCAGGTAAACTTTTGTAACTTTCAATTTTAACTTGAGTCAATACTTGCCAATTAACAGGCACGAGGCACATGGCTAAAGGACAACTTAGAATTGCTCACAACATTTATTAAGGTGAAAGCGTCAATGTAGCCCGCGATTATTTTTTTTGTAATTTCCAGGTCAGTATCATATTGTGTGTTGATCTAAATATAATTCGCGGCCGAAATTATAATCATAAAAATGATCAATACAACTCTCTAAATTCATGTAATCCTACTGAATGACTATTTCATGGAATCATTACATTTGAGGATTGTGCTAACTTAAGGAGTTGTATTGCTGATTCTAATGATTATAATTCCGTAAAGACATATTTTTTACGGCCGCGAATCATATTTTAATCAACATGCAACCTAACACTGACCTGCAAATTGCAGAAACCTAAAGAAAATTTGAATTTCGCGGGCTAACTTAGCGCATTCCCCTTAAAGGAAGAGGTGAAATAGTTTATTATTTTCTCCTACTTAATATAATTCTTTAATTTTTAGGGGTATGAGGAACAGGGTGTAAAGTTCACTCATCCCCCATAGAAAATGGAGGATCTTCCGACCAGACGGGTGTGATGTCTGGCGGGCAACTGCCCAGAGGTTGAAGTCGGGAAGCTTGTATATATGTTTATCGCGCGGTAAACTCTAATTGCGCGATGCAGGATTTGTGTGACGTCAGGATGTTGTGTGACGTCAGGTCTTTGATGCGTAGTTCGCATGTAGCGATGTAGATGCCGCTACAAATTCACTCACTGACACACGATACACAGCTTATGCAGTTGGGTCTAGAAGCATAGACTTTTGCACATTTTTTATGTTAGTATGGAAATTAGTCATTGTTGCCGATGGGAACTCCTACTAAAATCTTAACCCTCTGTTTAAAGAGCACCGTTTTTGTACATTCATAGAAACCTACATAGATAAATATTATAAACTTAACTTCCTAACTAATAGTTTAAATGCGAAAGTGAGTTTGTTTGTTACGCATTCACGCTAAAACGGCTGAACGGATTTGGATGAAATTTGGTACATGGATAGACCATGACCTGGAGAAGGATATAAGCTCCTTTTCATCCTGGATCGCAAACGAAGTCGCGGGCAACGACTAGTATGATAATAATATAGTTTATAAAATATTATTATGTACCACAATACATTAACTGATCTCAATAAAATAACTGTAATATATTTACTTAATTAATGTTACTAATATATTAAAATATTGATGGTTGTTTTGTTTCCTAATTCTATTTATATTTTAAAATTTATTTTATACTCTTTGCCGTGGCCGGACAGCAAAAAATAGTTTTTGCAGTTTTCGGTACAGGATCCGTAATTGTACCCATTGCCACACATAACACCTTTAAACATTATGGAATGCAAATAAAGATTTGAATAAGTACGAGAAGGCTATCTTTAGTATTTCTCCCAACGTCTATAAACTGCGATTGACTAATTAATATAGTTTATTTTATTTTATAGCATCATGTATTTGAAGCCTGCGAACCAGCTTTCCTGAGACAGTTGGTTGGTTGCTTGAAGCTCTATACTTATAACGAAGGTAAATTCATACATTTAATGTACTGGTTATGTGTTAAGGCTAATTTCGTATTACCTTAGGAATGTTCAATTGTTAAATTTTTGTAACACTGGCTTTTGGAGCACCGTTTCGGTTTAGCAACCACTTTTCCGACTTTAATTTTCTACTTTTGTTATTAAATACCTCTTTTATTGTAAGTTAATCCCTATGTGTATCTCTTTTAGAGGAACTATCAGTAATAACATGTTGGCTGTAGTGAAAGACCATACATAGCTTGTGAACCTTTTTGGTAGGCATATTAAAAGAACGTGTCTCTTTTTAGGCATGTATGTCGTTAAGGAAAGTGAAATCACTGACTCCATGTACGTGATCCACACCGGCAAGGTGATGGAGACCTGTGAGGATCAAACAGAAGTCAGCTCCAGGGTGTACCCCTCTGGCTCGTACTTCGGCATTGTTAGTATAATTTCCCCAACTATGTTGCAGTCAGCTTCCAGTATTTTTTTTTCTTTAATAAAACAAAATTTCAGTTACAGGGCTTATTACGCAATACCCCGTACACTCACTCGTATCAAACAATAATCAAGTCTCAAGTACTCACTCTCAAACTGGACGACTGGGAATACTTGTTGCAACACTTTCCGAACAGCAGGGATACCATACATAAACACATGGGGAAGCTAGGAGACACCGATATGAATAGAAATTGGCCTGGGGGTTCACCCACAGCAGCACCGCAAGCTCCCGAGTTCGAGCCACCATTAGAAACACTGAATGAAGCTCCTGGACCCAGTCAATATCCTCAAGCTGAAAGACATTTTCGTAGAGTATCCATAGAAGAACAAAATTATACTGGTGAACCTGATACAGTACAAACCAGAAGACAGTCTGAGGAAGAAATGCGAGGTTTAGATAAAGAAAAATCAAAACTGGGCATCTTTGGACAAATCGCTAGAACGGCAAGAAAATTAATGGGAAGAGTATCTGACCCTGATCTGATAAACTCAGATGGCAAGGACGAGCTTTTATTTGAGGAAGACGTGGAAGCAACGGAGTCTCTGCTTGCGCAGTTTGAAAAAGCAAGAAAAAAGGAAATGGAGGAAAGAATACTGAAAAGTCGCAGAAAGAGTTTGCAAATAGAAATTGGAAAACATATGTTCACTTTGGGGTTGAAGGAATCTACTGAACGATTGGAAGGAATCGATTCTGAAACATTTATTATGCGACCGCTCCGAATCCATGATGAGGAGGAGAAAGCGCAGAATTTAGGCCCCACAGGTGAACCTAAGATGGACAAAGTGATATCAGAAGATGAACTTTCCATAGATTTATCGCATTTACAGATTGACGATGAAACTGTGGAAGTTTCTAAATTGGTGCCGCTTACATCTTCAAAACAACTATTTTCGCCAGCAAGAAGCGAAACCCTACAAACTCAACCTCCTCAAATTATAGCCGGTCATCAAGCAACTGAAATTCCCATCACAACATCAACCTTATCTGCTATGCCATCCAAATTTTACCATCCCGGATCTGAATCGGTCCAAGATCCTCAATCTACCGACATCAGAGACTCTCCGCTGGCTGAAGATGTTACGGAGACACCGATGACGGAACTTTTGGTAACTGATATTGACGCACCTGGAACTGATACAGGTCTGAAAACTTTAAAAAAATACTCTGCTTCGGATATAATAACCCACTCAGATGCGCGGTTGACTGAACCTCATCCTTCTGAAGTGGTAACTGACGAAAAGCTTGAAACAGATACGACTAAACCACCTATTGAAACCCCGACAACCCCGCCTGACCTCAGGACCTCCCCCCTCAGCATAGATACTGGAAGCAAGATACCGATTGCTTCAACTGCAGAACGCAAGGCTTTAGATGCGGACCGCCAAGCTCCATTTAGCATAGTAACAAACGAACCTGGACCCTCAAAATATGACGATATTTTATCCCTTACAGTCCCTGGTGCCGTGATACCTCCAGACAGTAAGTCATTTTTTAAAATAAGAAAACACCGTGCGTGTAACGTACATAGGGCACACGAGAGTTATAACTTTGGCTTAAAATATTACCTACAGGCAGCTGTTTTCAGGATATATTTGTGGCCCGCACAAGTCGCGCGATATTGCTGCTTGTAGGTACTCTATTCAAGTCATATCAAGGTGGAACATTCTCTACTATAAATATGGCCAATTCAGATATAGGTGACATTTGCTGCGGTTGTGGGTAGCGGAACAGTACAAAGCAATATGCAGCTGTATTTGTGTGAACTTTCGCGTCGGCTAGGAGCTAACCCACAGCGGCAGCGAATGACACTTATCTGGATAGGCCCTAAGAATCAGTGTCAGTATTGATGTAAAAATGCTTTTTTTTCAGGTGTTGAACCCTCGCATCCCTTGGTTAAGGATGATGACAGTGGGATAGGCAAACCCTTCCATGTGCGTTACAAGGATGAAAAGAGTAAAGAGGAAGAGAGCAGACGGGACATCGAAGAGGATGAGGGAGAGGTTGACGTGAAGTTGAAACCAGCCAGAGTGATGACGCTGGACAGTGATGAGCCCGTGTACACGACTACAGCGGAAGTCAAGGAAGACGAACAGGAGGACTCTGGCGCGTCAACATCGGGGACGACGAAAAAGAAAAAGCCGTTATATAAAAGAGAAACTATGGATTAGTTCATAGATTCGTACGTTTAGTTTGTAACTGATATAACTTCGGGTTTACTTATTATTAAGGTATTCTATTTGATTATGATCATGGATCATACCCTGATAGAGGCGATAGAATAAGTGACCAAAAACTATGGAATTCGGGAAAGAAAGTGCACCTGTTATCTTATTTCAAGATTCCAGATAAAACCAAACTTTGTTTTTTAATACTTTAATTATAGCCTTAATTATTATTGGTATTCTATTCTTTTTGTTCTCGTGTGTGTTTGGTTTATTTAAAACAAGCAAATTATCTTTAAGTAGGTACAACCATGAATGTAAGATTAATTTTATTTTAGTTTTGTTTGTTGGTGTTATTTATTCATGTTCACTTTGAGTTAGTTTATGTTAAGAAATAATACTTTAGAGTTTTAGAAGAACTAATTCTGTTGGAATATATCTACAGCTAATTATAATTACCTAAGTAATTCTCTTTATCTCTCTATTAATATTAATAAATAACGTAAATATATTGGTACTTTTCTTCACTCACTACAATATTACCAAAACATAGGGGGGCCTACCACCACCTCTAAAGCAGTATTATTTTAATCTTACTTCAGTGGGGGAAAGAGATGGAGCTATACGTCATGTAGAGCTTCATCTGTTTCCCACACTAAAGTTAGATGGATGATGTTATAGCTGTTCAGCCGTATAGTATTTTCATCTCTCGAAGCGACTCGCGCTTTACTTGTGGTTATCAAGTGTATGAACACGCAGTGAATGTTGTGTGTAGCAGGTCTCGGTACCGTCCCAAAGTATAATATAGATGCCATTTTTCGGACGTCAGCTTTTTATTAGAAATACAGATATAATTAGTAATTTATAACGTGAGAGTAGAACTCCCGAGTGAGATTTCAACGAAAAATCTCTACTTTTTAAGCATATGACAAATATGCAATAGCAGATTGTTTTTTGTTGAAATCTCGTAAATTTTCAAGCGGATACAGATTAAAAAAAAATACACCAAAAACAAATTGAAATAAAAAGTAATTAATTGGGTAGTTCAAAAGTGTAGTTTAAGCCAGAGGTGTTGATTGATTTTTTAAAACCTTATCCAGATGAAAATCTTTGAGAAAAAAAAACAAAACCTACTTTATTATGCATATTTGTCACTTGGAGTTCTACTCTCACGTTTTAAATGCCTGTGCAAATTATATCTGTATTTCTAATAAAAAGCTGACGGCCTAATTATATCTGTATTTCTAATAAAACACTGACGTCCGAAAAATGGTCTCTTTGTGTATCATAACCTGTGCGTCCGAGACAATAGCGAAGACGGACGTGTTTGTGTGTTTATGTGCTGAATATGTCTTCACGCACACATTCACAACTGTGTTTGTACACTTACGAGTAGTTACCACAAGTAAAGCGCGCGTCGCTTCGTGAGATAAAAATACTGTAGTTATCTGGTTAGGTGAAAAGATGAAGGTTTCGATAGTTTATAAGAAAAGTTTACTGGAATGGAACCCCAGCAGACTGCAAATTCTTTCATCACAACACAACTGCTCTAAAAACTGTGAAGGAAAATGTGTAATTTGCTGCTACTCTATGACTTGAAGATTTCTGTACCTACTAGTATAATCTATCAGTCTGTCTTATCACCTATAAATACCATAAATTATGTACAAGTATGTGACTAGAGCAATGGTGGCCCAGTGGTAGGCCGCGACTTACCGAGTCGTAGGTTCGAAGTTTAGAACCCAGACAGGCGCTTTACTTTGTGTAAATTATTTCATCAACACTGCTCGCAAAACGGTGAAGGAAAACTTCGTGAGGAAACCAGCATGTCTTTAAATAAAAAATACGAAGATATGTGACAACTACCAATCCTCACTGGCCCCTCATAGAGAAGAGGCTTGTGTCCCAGCAGTGGGAAAATTGTAGGCTGATTATGCTACGCTTATGCTACGCTTATGCTACGCTTATACTACGCTTATACTACGCTTATGCTACGCTTATGCTACGCTTATGCTACATTTAGTTACGTAGCATAAGCATATCATAGGTAATCAGCTATCTTATTACGCAACACATTTTCGTAAACGATTAAGACTAATCTGTTTCATTTTGAAAGTTCAACAACATTCATTGCGTTATTTACGTTGTAGATTTTTTTTTTCAAACTTATGTAGCAATGGATTAGCAATCTGTTTCAAAACGACTCAGATTCTGATTGATCGTGTACCTATTAAGCAATTAGGGTACTGTTTGCTAGCTTTGATGACTCCTTTTCACATTCAACGATCATCGTTTTATGACCAAAGATATACATGAAATACCATAGGTATTAAACCTAAACATAATTTTAATAATTACTTCCAACATATTTTATATCCATCAATATTTTAACGACTGGCACTAACTTCCCGTGGAAGCCGTAGGTACACTTGTACTAAGAGATCGTATACTAAAGTAATTCGCTCATAAAATTATGTAGCACTAATAAATTATGTATTTACATAAGATTTACGCCGGGCTTATGTAATCGAAACAGTATTACGTGGATGATCTTCAAAATAACATCAAATTATTTATGGAGAAGCACAAATATTTACTCCTTTTTAATGGCTACGCTGTATATCATGCGATTATATTTTAATTGGAAAGGCAAAATATTAATTAATTTTGAATTATATTTAACACTTTCACTGTCCATGCATTACATGTAATGCACTGAAGACGTGGCCCTGTACGTCCGTGCAGTATTTATCTTATTTTTTTATCCAATATTCCAGCGAAATTAACCAAAGCGTAGTATTGTCATTATCTAAAGAAAGAAAGAAAGAAAAAGTATTTATTGTTACTCGCACAGGAAAAACGCAAAAACAGTAAAAAACAAAGTAACAGTATCATATACGTATAAAGAAGGAAGTCCTGTACGAGGCCAAAAGGCTCCTATCTCAGCATGATGCCGCGACATTTAAAAATAAATAAAAATGTCGCAGCGCTGGTGGTATCTGTAACCAAAGTTAAAATACTAGAACCAGCTAATTGTTTGCTCCAACGTTTTTATACAACCCTATTAGCTGGAATTGTGCTGGACGGAGCTCGTGGCTAAGTAATAACAGGGTTCGATCCATCATGTTAAGCTACGCTTGACAGGGTTGGTCTGTAGATGGGTGACCATCTTCACATACCGAGACTCCTCCTCGTCTCGGAAAGTACGTTAAGTCGTTGGTCCCGGCTGTCATTTGTGGATCTTTGACAGTCGCTACGGGTCGTCGGAAACCCGAAAGTCTCATATCCTGTTACTGGGTTGTGGAGGTCAGCATGGGCGTACCCATGATGATCTTTTGGCCCAGGGTGGGGACCCTGGGCCAAAAGATCAACACAAGGAGCAACACAGAAATTTCTAAAGCAAAGTAGCGTGTAGGCCTGAAACACCAGCAGGATATCTTAAGTTATAGGTAGGTAGTAAAATTGTTAAACTGTGTGGTTGCTTGCTGCGTTCGCGTATTTTGCAAGATACAACAACATGACCAACAAGATACAACAACAAGATACAACGCAGCGCGGTTTTTTTCTAAAATTAGTGCATAATATAATATTGTAATTGTATAGTAAATCTTAACGTAACTCTAACATAATTTTTATCGACAACAGTAGGTATCTATGCATGCAAAATTCCCTCTCACTCCTCGTGGAGGTCAGATAGGCAGTCGCTCCATGTAAAATACGGTATTCAGCTCCATCAGGTTAGACTGGAAGCCGACCCCAACATATTTGGGAAAAGGCTAGGCAGATTGATTGATTATTAGCTGGAAGTGAAGCTCATTCGTCCGTGCATTGCATGTAATGCAACTTTGAAAATAAAAGTAATGGTTATCTGAGGGTCATAGACGAATTTTCGCTATTGTAGAATTAGTAAATGAGCTTAGTAAACATCAATGCAATATTATTATTGGACGTATGGTGATAGAATTACCAATTACCTTGGGACAGTGAAAGTGTATAAACATCTCTGTGACGCTCTAGAAAATATGATTAATGATATTTTATTTCTGTAAGTTCATCATTACTTTTGCCCTATCCATATCCATACTATACAGGATGTATCAGAAAGGTGTGGTCAAATTTAAGGGTGTGGTACTGACCAAACTGAACCTTTTCCATGGAACCAACATTCAACTGTCCTGTACAAAACTTCAATGCATACGCGACCCAGTATAGGATGGCTATTTATTTCTTCGCCATTACAATTTTGGTCTCATGGAGAAACGCTAAAACACACACATGGGTAGACCATGACCTGGAGAAGGACATAGGATACTTTTCATCCTGGACCTCAGACGAATTAGCGGGCAACAGCTAGTCCTGTATAAAAATGTCAGCGTCCAATGCATCGACCTGAAATGTTGGCAATGTTGCAGCGCTATGACGTCCGCGGCGAAAAAATAACATCGTATTGATGTTTTTAACGCAAGAAAACATAAAAATATCACGCAATACTGTTTTCAACAATAAACATGTTATGTAAGACGAAAATATGTAGAATATAGGAATATGTAGAAAATACTTTAATGCAATTAACACTCGCATCAAACATGAACCTACATAGTCTTCATACTTCATATGATCTGACCAATATAATGCAATTTTATGGACTTTCAAAGAGACTGATAACTGAGTCATAAAATTAAAATATGGCAGATAAAAATGTTATTTTTAACCAATACATCTGCTTTTTCCAAATATGTTGGGATCGACTTCCAGTCAACCGGATGCAGCTGAATATCAGTATTTTACATGGAGCGACCTGCACAACCCAGTACCTGGGTAATGATGATACCCCTTGGTGAGACTGGTTTTTTTCACTGGCCTTAAAGACTGTCAAAGATCCACTAATGACAGCCGGGACCAACAGCCCAACGTGCTTTCCGAGGCACGGAGGAGTTTGTATTTGTAAAGATGGCCACCCATCCACGTACCAACCCCGGCAAGCGTGCCTTAACCTGATGGATTGACGTTTGTGGCTGTTATTACTTAGTGACGAGCTTAAATATTTAACCAACTTTCGAAAACGTAACATTTATCATCATTAACATCATTCTTCTGCTCTTACCAATTTACGTGGGATCGGCGCACTCATTGATGTAAATCAATCGATGGGCGCACTACGTTTTTCTTCCATACATAACAAAAACGAAAACTCTTCACAAATATGTCAAAAATGCCTGTTCCCGCCATCTGCAGGCGCGTCACGTGTCGGCCATGTTTGCTTCACATTTTCTAAACAATGCGGAACACTTAATTGCGCGGTGAGCCTGCGACAAGTTTTTTAAATATATTTTTAATGTTCCGAATTTCTATTAGCCGTCATCTCAGAATAAAATTCACCTACTTCCTAACCATTTCATCCTTCACAAAATGCATCTTACTTTTCTTTGGTAAGGTTCTTTGGTTTTATTTCGTTAAAGCCATAATTCTCTGCCTCGTTTTTCTAGAGGTCTTAAGCACTACTGCTGAGCATAAGAGCCTGGGTTCGACACCCTGGTCGGGTAAAGTGCTATTGGATTTATCCATTAGAAATTTCTCAGTAGCAGCATGGAGTCTGGATTTCTGCCTGGTCGATGGCAATAGGCTCGCCCCTTATTACATGGGACTTTAGTGGGTGTACCGTACCTACTATAGGTGCACCTCTGCCTAACCCTTCGGGGAAACAAGGCGTGATGTTATGATGTATGTTGATGGTATTTGGCACGCCCTCTATTACATGGGACTTAACATAGCCGACGAAATGCGGGAGCACTAGCCAGACGATCTGCAAGATTTGACTAGACAGAAGAAGACGAAAAAGCATTGACTTAAAATTACATCTTAGGAGTTAGTCCGGTTCTGCCCGCGACTTCGTCCGGTCGAAATTTCGGCCCCCAATTCACCGCGTCGCATCGCATCGCCCGCCCGCGCTATATACTTCGTTTTCGCTTAGCGTTCTTTCATACCTACGATTTTTCTTTTTGCTTTGCTCCTAAGGTGTATTTATTATATTTATAGTTTTTAATAGATATATTATATCTTTATATTTAAATAAATATTTATTCCTCAATTTTCGCGATTGCACCTGCCACTGTTTATCTCTGCATCACCCAAAGGTTGACTGGTAGAAAATGCCTATGGCATTAAGTCCGCCTCTGTACATTTGTGTGCTTGAAGTATTAAATATATATATAATAAAAAATAAATAAGGGTCTGCCCAACCCTGAACTGAACCAGATGTCATTCACACTTACCTCACTATTTTGTCTTCTTCTGCCTACCGTTGTCGGCCTTGTCCCACGTTATTTGAGGTTAGCGCAAGATGTGTTTCTCTTCCGTTTTCTCCTGTTACCTTAACGCTATCTTCCACTCCCTTTTCATTCATGCAAATCCAAATATTATAATCCATGCAACTTACTTTTGTCTCCAGTGACTTCGAAATAAAAGTCACGCATTCTAAAAAAGCCTTTTATTACAAAAACTCTCTTAGCTCATAACAGCGATATAAAATCCGTAACAAGATGATTTGCACCGAACATCAACAATTATTAGCTAAATCAATAACATTGCTTTGATATTAAATAATTTCCATCTAACATGATGTCTTTCACGACTTTATTTACATTGGAATGCCCAGCACTGTTACCACATGTCACTGCTGACTGATGTTTAGAGTTTTCCATTCTGTGTCTTGTTCCATGGTCTTATGTTATTTAAATGCTTGGGTGTACATTGCTTAACTTACGATTAACTTACTTACTAAAATTACGGTTTCCTAAATATTAAATGTTTTTATAGCGTTTATTGACCGCCATCTTGGGATTGGTTTCAAGTTTGAGTTGTTTCTGGACAGCTTCTGTAACAAAAAAAAACATACAATTTTAATAATGAATTTAGAATATTGGAGCTAGCTGCGCCGCCACCCGCGCGTTGCGACCGGCTCATTTTTACGATCAGTAATGCTAGTGTCTATTTCCAGCGACAGTATTTCAATATAATTATAAAACTACAGGAAACTACATTGACGTCATCCTGTACTGTACTCTAAAATATATAAGACTTATATATTATACTTTATTTAAAATTCAAAATAAAAAATAGTGGAGAAATATTTGCGGAGTCTTTAAATGTCGCAATAATCCGTTATTTATGTTTTAAATTCTCTGCGGTACCAGTCACAACTATTTGTGAATAAATGTCGGGAACATCAAGAAATTATGACGTGCTCGTGTCTGTGGGTGTTTAAGAATACTTGCTTTTGATGATTATAATATTTATGGGCTTGCAGCCGCCACTAGCTGGAATGTACATAAAATCGAGACCTTGATGATCTCCAATTATAAAAAGAGTTAAATCAAACAGCTTGCTAGACTAATGTGTAATAAACCTTGAATTTGCGCGGTTAATACCTAGTAAATATTATTTCGAATTAGTATAAAGCATACGCACACTTCGGAATGAAATGTAAAGCCCCCATTTCCGCAGTCAAATTAGCTACAAATCATGTCAAGTGCTCCACGCCCGCACGACCTACGGAAACTTTACGACCTGCAATATTAACCATTGTCGACTCGTTGTCGTTAATCATTGAAGAAATGATGATTCGTCATTCTTTAACCACTGACCACTAGCGCCCGGTTGTTATACTCGCGAAACGATTCGTTTTGTTCACGGATGGTAGAATTATCTACGAGACGTAGCTGAAAAGTGTTCCTTTAAAAAACGTTTCGTAAGGGATGTTACCGTTGGCTTGCTACCTACGGATGGGAGGGTTACGAATAGCGGATAATATGATAAATGTATGGAGATTACAGCTTGTAGTGTTTCTATAAAATTATTGAAACTTTAACCAGCTGTCAATGTTACTAGGCGTATGTTATTTCTTTACCGCCCGAAATGGATCGGTTGAGTACTAAAGTTTTACGTGTTTTCGATAATATTGTTAAAATAAATTAAAACGTGTCATTCGGATAGTGAATTGAGTGATCTAGAAATGATATCCGACTGGAATAGCTCAGATTTCGATGTAAAACGTGGTATTAATCGAAGGTACCAAACGTACGTACTTGATTTTTTTTAAATGTTTTTTCGTTTTAGTGTTTTCAATTTATTTACTAGATAAGGAATAATTGGAAAGACTTAGGATAGTATTTATTCTTTGGGAAAGATTGGTTACAATTATCAGGCACAGAGTTGTGTTGTCATTCATTTTCATCGCCACAGTTGCGTTTTGTTCACTTCGGCAGTAATGGCTAACAACATTTTTTTAATGATACCAAGTTACTTCTTTAGCAAAATCAGATCGAATTATTAAAAAAATCTTTATTTTACAAATCAAATTATCGTGAATACTTAAAATAAGCACAACTTTCATTTATTTTAATTTTAATTCAGAAAAGCTTGTCTGATACAACGAAACGCATGAACGCCAGACAGATGTCATCGGAGGGCTTCGGTCAGCGGGTAACCAACATGTGTTTGTCGCAAGTAGAGGACGAAAAAACTTTTAGGAACGTCTTTAGCGGCTCGTTACTCATGACTCAAAAACTATTGGTTACTGATGTGCAGTAACGATTCGTAAAATAGAGGAACCGGGCATAGATGATTTAACCCGTGACGACTCGTAATTATAACCGTTGACTACTCGTTGTTTGTAACTGTAAAGGCACGACTTGTTATTTTTAACCATAAACGACTCGTTGTATTAACCGTTGACGACTCGTTGTTGTCAACAGCCGACTATTCGTTAAAATGTTAACTGTCGACGAGTCGTCGTTGTTAACAATTGACGACCTGTTAATATTAACCATTGACGACTCGGTGTTATCAACAGACGACGATTCGTTAATATTAACTGTCGACGAATCGTCGTTGTTAACATTTGACGACCTGTTATATTAATCATTCACGACTCGTTGATCGTTATTTCTGATCTTTGTAAAAACATGTGCTAAGAAAATCGTCACAGTATTTAATATGAAAGAAAATCGACTAAGAATTATTCGCAGTTATCGCCAGGAATTGGCAGTATGTTTCCGTGTTCATAACAGAGAAAAGAATCTTGATATTTTTATATAAAACGACCCGAAAAAAAATCTGTATATAATTGAAGGACTAATATTATTATGGCGTTAATGAAACATGAGGGTGGATTTATAATTTTAATTAAACCCAAGAAAAATTCCGGAATTTAGATTATAATGCAAATGAAGGAATTTAAGATTTACGGCGATGGGATTGGGCCGCGCTGCTACCGAATTTAGGTACCTGAGACTAAAATTCCCTGACTTTAGGACGTCAATTCATAAGATTTCGGTTAATTGCCCAGGAAAAAGGAAAAACTTTAAAATAAAATCAATCTAAACGCATTATTTTTGAACGCATATTGTTCCACTATCTGCGCCCCGCGGTTTCACCTGCATAAGTATCGATCCCCTGGGGATATCGGGATAAAAGGTATCCTATGTGCTTCTCCGGGTCATGGTCTACCCATGAGCCAAATTTCATCCAAATTCGTTCAGCCGGAAAGCCGAAAGCGAAGCAAATAAACAAACTCACTTTCGCATTTATAATATTAGTTATAAATGCGAAAGCTCCTCTATCTGTCTGTCTGCCTATTAACTTATCACGCCTTAACGGCTGAACGATTTCGACGAAATTTGGCGCACAGGTAGACCATGACCTGCGTAAGGACATAGGATACCTTTTATACCGGTAAGCAGTAGTACGTTCCCGTGAGAGAATTTCCAACCTTCACGCGGACGACGCCGCGGGCAAAACCTAGTATAAGTGATATGAGTACCTATATTTTAGAGATTTGTAAGAAGGCTTTAGAAACAGATACAAAATTACAAGAGAAAGCGAATTTTATGAGATTAGCCTTTGTACAATGTCTACAGATAATTTTAAACAGGTTCAAAGTAGATAGAGCCTGAAAACAGACCGAGGCGCGGACGCTGTGAAACAGGCTTTCATAATTAACAGTTTCGGAACTACATACATTGTATTTGTGTTTTACAAAGCTTTAGCGATGCTGATACAAAGGTCTCTAGATTTTAGATCTTTTATGGCAGCCGTGAGATCTGTTTCTGTACTTTATGTCTTTTTAACAGCAGCTAAATTATGTTTTATGTATCAACAACACTACACGGTCGTTTCGCGTCACTCCCCGCAAGATGTTCTTTGAGTAAACAAAGTAAAACCTTCGACACTGGCATGTCAACAATTCACAGATTTTTAATCACGCGTCTATTGGAGTTGGCAACGAAAAGCTATAATCTAAATTTTGTTTCATTCCTCTATTTTCAACACCATGGCAGAGTATTGACGTCGTCCGTTGCCCCAATGATTGATTGCAATCGTTAACCAAGCTGTCACTACTTTTTCTATCCGTCTTCTCAGATTTGGCTCGAGGCATCCATCTTCGTTTTGCGTCTCATACGATTTACGTCATTCTAACTATTGTTTTTAACATTTTTCGGTTCTTATTTTATATTTTCTATTTTAAAATGAAGGTTAATTTAAAATATAAATAGACGTTGAAGCTATTTTAAAATTTGGAGACACTATTTTGTCGTATTTTAAAACTGCGTTGTCGAGCGTTTTGATGTTTTATTTTTAAACTTTTCGTTTTTGTTGATTCTATCTCGTGTAATCTAGAATCTAGATTTTAATTCGTATTTTTGCTGTCACTTTGTAAATTCTGTAATGCAAGTCCATTAGGCTTTATCGGCATCGGGATAATAAAATACAGTCTGTGTCGTTAGCCTAACATCAAACGATTCCCTGGAATTACTTAAGATAGTGGGCGGTAAATTAAATTCCCTGCACAATATTGTTTAGTCTATACAACGTAGGTAGTGTTTATTACAAAAAGCTCTCGGCCGAGTGGAAAGAGAATTGAGAGCAACCGTCGATGAATATCCAGTGTGCGTACAATTTACATTGAAAATGAAATATGTTTGCTGCCAACTATTAACTTGTACGAACAAATGTATTTGTGAAGTTATTATTAATAAAAGTCATGTCGAGCTGAGATAGTAAAATCCTAAAATCCTAGAGATAGTAAAATGTTTCTAAAAAACCTGTTGCTTCAGTCTAATTGAAATATTTCAGTAACATTGTTCCAATGCACTAATCCCATCAAAATGATGTTTTAATTTAGTAATCGCGACTGTAAATTTTCTGTTATTTGCGATGTTTTTGTTGAAAACTTCTTTTTATATCTTTTAAACTCGTAAACAGTACTATGAAAATGTAATCATGTCTGTTGGTAAAATGTTGTGTGAAAATGTTCAGGGAGTGAAGTGAAATGTTATGCTAACGTTATGATTAGTGCGTGACTGTGTGCCTGCGCAACGACGGCCGAAGTAAATTTGTTTTGATTGTGCATAAATGTGTTTTCATCGTTCCAAACGTTTGTTTATCGTCTAGTTCGTTTGTCATCAGATCCCTGGCTTTGTTCTAGGATTATCGTAGCACAGTGTGGGAGACCTCGTCTTCCGTTGACATGTTTACAACCGTCCATTTCGACCCGAGTAAAAAACAATTGGCAAAAACACAATTTTTATCTAAAGCTTTGTATACCACTCTCTGTCTTATGACTGGCCATTCAGTATTTCAAATAGATTATATCGGTAATTTTAGACGCGAGAATGTTATGATTTCTGTGGAGAAGCCGCAGGCGCCGGTCGGCGAACTATTTTAGATATCCGCCGGTCAATAACGTGATGGTGAACGAATCAACTGCGCTCGTTTCGGTATCAGGAATGTTTTCAAGACGATTGTTATTTTTAAATTGATTACCGTAAATACAGGTGTTTACTTTTAATTTAAAGTAGGTAAATAAATATGCTTGGCACTAATTGATCATTAGTTAGCGCCGCCTCTTGATCTTGTTTTGTATGGAATCTGTTATTATTTTATTTTGTGCAAACAGCTCCACACAAGCAATTAGGTTTGTTTTTTTTGCTATGCGTTTTGTTTACGTATCCAAAAGAACTGGATGGATTTACATTGACACTACTTATCCAAAACTTACAATATTCACGATGTCTTAGACCACACGATTTCAACGTTAAGTGACGCACTTTTAACCACTGAAGAAGCGAACAAGTAAAAATATAAGCACCTCAGAACATCCCGGAGTAGAGTAACCAAAGACTGGCGAGGAGTAGCACCAAGATGAGGTACGTGGCGATGAGGCTGGTGGTCTCGTGGTGGGGCATGACGACTCCTGATTCTGACACCTTCACCGGACAAAAAGCTCCAGGGAACTGAACTCGCTGGAGATACGCGGTCGCCTACGTACGCCACGCCTATTTCTCACGCCAAATAATTTCAACATTTATAAATATGAATGTACGTTAATAGATCGTCCGTATAGTGACAGGTGGCTCAGATCTTGCGGAAAATTAACATTGCAATGCGGCGGTACCAGATAACTGCGCGATTCCGAATTCAAATTGGTTTTTCAACTTATAGAATATCCTTGCACTGATGATAACTAATTTAACTAGGATGATCAAATATCACGGGTACACTGACAAACCTCACAAAGCAGGAGTTTAGAAGACGGTGGAGTAGAGAAGCCACAGGAAGAAGAGAAGGATGACGAGGATCATGTAGGTAGCGGCCAGGTTGACCGTCTCGGCGTTGATCGGCATGGTTGCTATGTAACGGAGCAGGCTGAACTGATCGCTGGAGGATCTTCCAACCGCTTGAACCAGCAAGTTTGCGTCAGAGCACAGGGCCCAACTTCGTATGGAAGGATGTTCCAGATTTATTTTTGATTTTTTGTAGTTTGTCGGAAAAGTTGCAAAGGGTTCCAACGGAAAGGTCTGTGTGACCGCACTTAAAAAAAGACCAGCCTGAACGATTTGATAAAAAAAATCGCCCAGCTTTCCAGCAGAAAGGCACTATCTATCAGATACCCTAGTTAAAAAGGAACAGAATTTGCATGATCTGTAAGATAACTTAACCAGGTTATCAAGAGGTGGTGGTGGCCCTTATTTAAAAAAAAAAAACTGACTGAACTACTTGATTGAAAATCAAGTCAAAATTCAGTAACTATCGATAATCAATCATCATAATCTGCCTAACTTTTTCCCAACTATTTTGGGGTCGGCTTCCAGTCTAACCGGATGAAGCTGAGTAGAGAATATTTTACATGGAGCGACTGCCTATCCGAGTTCCACAACCCAGTTATTGGGTAACACGATACCCCTTGACAAGACTGGTTGTCGATAATTATTATGAAACGGTTAATGATAATGATCAAATGAAAGTGTCAAAGTTTAAATGAATTCTTCAACGGCACTTAGTGTCGATTTGTAGAAACTAGCATGATTTTAAATAAAAACGAAAGCTCAAAGCACACCTGAAAGCCATTATCCATTAATCTTACCTAAAATAATCTTGCACTGCGAAAAATATTTGTAAATGATCTTAGTAGGTAATCTGAAGATTATTTTAATTTTACTGCAAAATAATTATCACACTGTTGACTCCAAGTTTTGCATAGGGTTTTAAGTTTCATTCAAATAAGTAACACAATTTTAATAAAAGACTTTATTTAAAGCACACGACACAGAATTCCCAGTCCTTTGGAATTTTCGGCATCTCACGAATTATATAATAAGCGCAACATCAATGATTCCAGTGTTATTTTTGATACACAGTCACCACACTTTAGTACGCTCAGTCACGAATCCGAAGATTTTACGAAGCTCCAAAAGCTAGATTTTGTAACACAAGCACTTTACTTACGTTTAGTCCTTAGAATGCTGAATATAGGAGCCAGAGGGAGATGAGGAGCAGCAACAAGATGCAGTACGTTGCCACTAGGTTGACTCCTTCGTGCGAATTCATGGTGTTGTGTTGCCTCTAACGCGTTACAGACGAGATTGAGAACAACTCTGAGGAACACAGCTTCATATACATGTATGTAATTGTTTAACGTGACGAATACATTCTATTTTTTGTTTTTTTGGCGACGCCTGTGATTAATTGGCTGTCTTGTGAAATTTCTTCGTTGTTAAGTTTCGGCATTTATTTACAAATTCACGCTTTGTCCCTTTTGATTTTATTTACATACCGTTTTGGCATCGGAGCGGGATTAAAATAATTTGGAAGTTTTGGTAAAATTGAATCATTGTTTACAGTTTTTTTTTTGTTTTTTTAAAGGTCGGGTGACTCGCCTTGTTTTTGTTTTATTAATAAGTATTCGAATATATCTAGATGTTTATTACAGACGCTCTTGCGCATGAAATATAACATTATGAAATATATTTTTGACATCTTCATCTTCATTGCCAACGAAAATGTTTGTGTTACTTTTTTTGGGAACAATCGTGAAAATGAGCGAAAATCTACAAAATAAGGTAGAAAAATTATGTCTGGAATTCTCCAGCGCTGCCGAGTCCGTGCCTGTGTTCAATTCACATTTATGGTGTATGATAAATCGGGCTATTTCCGCACTGGAGCTTCGGTTGTACGGGAGAAGATTAACTCGTGCGCATATTATGCACTCGTAATATTTTTCCGAACTGAGATCGGTGGAACCACACCGATATATTACTGAAAATGTTTATCACGATTGATTATTGGAATTCCATCTTTATAAAAGTTGTTTACTATTATCGTGAGAAGTGTTTATTAACTCTCCGTAACTCTAATTTGATTTTCATGCGCCTGGCAATATTGATTTTCTTCAGATAAAAATCAATATCATAATCTAGAGTTCCGTCGGACAAATATTAGACAATTATTTTTCATAATTTCAATCGTCATAGGGGTTAGCCTATTATTGAAATTTTATAGGTACTAATAAAAGCCCAATTTTTTCCTGACATTGTGGACAAAACTGGCCGATAAATATTTCTGCTTCACGTGGAGTTCTGAAGTTTGTGTTCGTGGTCCTGTGGCGTGGTCTAAAAAAAACCTACATGTATACAAAATACAAATACAAAATAGTTCATTGTGTAAATAGAAAATACTGGTGTATTCAGCTCACTGGAAGCATGCTTGAAGCCAATCCCACTCGTAGTTCGGAAAAGTCTAGGCAGGTGATGATTGGTCAGCTTTTTCGACATCTCAATGTGTGTGCTGTGCGGCTACTATAAAATATTTCACTTAAGCCGCTGCTTTCCGCATTCATAAAATACTACTCTGTCAAAAAAGTACCGGGAAAAGATCAATAATACACAAAATGTCAGATATTCATCCAAATTTATTTTATCGCCTTCAAAGTATGCTTCAGAAATAATACACTTACGCCAACGAATAAACCAATCATCAAAATATTTTTAAACGCTTTTTCCGGAATTTGAGTTTAGTTCTCGCCGCGAATTCTTTTTTATTCGGTTTCGGTTCAGTTGGAAGGCACCACTTGTTGACTAGTTTCCATATCAAACTCGTAAACCCGTCTCGTCATCAGTAACAATGCGTTTCATGAATGTTGGGTCGGATTGATTCGTTCTACCATGTCTTCAGCGAATCTTATGCGATTGAGTTTTTTGAGAAAATTCAGGTCTTTTGGGACTAGCCGAGCGGTAACATGTTTCATACCCAAGTGATTATTCAAAATGATACGGATCGACTCGTGAGATACAGAAAGTTCAGCAGTTATCTCTCTCAAGCTTGAATGAGTATTTTCAGTCACTTTTTCCTTCACTTTTGCGATGTTAACTTCAGTTGGAGACGTTGATGGCCTACCAGAGCGAGGCAAATCTTCCAGGATATCTCGACCGGTTTTGAACGCTTTGTATCACTCATAAGCACGTGTTTTTGATAAAGGCGATTCACCGCAAGCCTTCTGTAACATTTTCTGACTTATTAACTCTTTGTTCGATGTTTTTGTCCATTATGAAATTCGCAATACACACTAGATATGCCTAGCTAAAAACAGCACTGTATTAATTCTCTATATAGTTACTTTACTCTTTGGTATTAATTAATCTAAATGACAGATGCAACTCAAATTCTGCGTCAAAATGGAAAACAGTTGTGCCAATATAACAAAAAAAAAACAAAAAAAAAATTGTAACCATAAACAAATCATCCATTCCCGATACTTTTTTTGACTGAATGTATTTCACTTAAACCGCTGCTTTCCGCATTCATAATTCCTGATATGAAACGTTTCAAGGCGTCAGAGTGCGCATAATGATATAGTTATTACAGTGGAGTTACTGTCGCTAAAAAGTCGAAGGACGACTTTCTGAAACACCTATTACATAGTTTAAACTTATGGCCTGCAAGCTTATCCTGCTTTTGCTTCTTTTTCTTGGCTTTCTGCTGCTTAGCTTAAAGTTGAATTTAGAATTAGGAACATAGACCAGTCAGAAAGTTGGGAGCCATAATCATGACTTACGATTTCCTTACTTCCAGATTTCTTTACCAAATTCTTCTTCTTCATCGTGTCACTGACACGACTGTAATTCAAGTTTTGTTGGCCAAAATCCTCGCCGCTTCCATGCCGTCGTCGGTGGCAACGATCAGTTTGACTGCGTGTTTTAGGGCACAGAAGGTAGGATAGGAAAAAAACGAGTGAACCTTACAATAGTACCATATGACGTGTAACATCTGACATCTTGGTTGACCGTACCAACCTCTCGGAAAATGTGTAGGTTCCATCTTACGGCCAACTCAAGCACCGCGCGCGCTCATGGCTGAAATCAAATAGCGCGCGCTGCCGTTACACACTTCCGTCCCTTTTCAC
Organism: Agrochola lota; assembly: GCA_947364205.1. NCBI lineage: Eukaryota > Metazoa > Arthropoda > Insecta > Lepidoptera > Noctuidae > Agrochola > Agrochola lota. The sequence goes on along the minus strand of OX376225.1, from coordinate 1,862,955 downwards.
GAAATCACTCCCACAGATTGCCGAAAAGCGACAGAAAAGATGTTACACATAAAAAAAGACTACCGCCTTTTACTTTCTTATGTAACCCACCACATTAAAGGCACAATTGCATTACCTTCCTACCTTTAATACCACGTTGACATAGGTAACTTGTCAACCGTGTAGGTAATACCACTGCTTCCCTTCAAATCTGGAAACACCAATGACGCGTGGTGGCTTGAAATTCGTAGTCACTTCTCCGTTCGATACTCTACTATTACCTACCTTTATATTGAGATCTCTTCAAAAAGATCTTTCTAAAAGAGAATGTAAGTTCGAATGAGGAACCCGGAGAAAGGAGAGATGAGATGGAGAGGATGACTAGGATGGGGAGTGTTGGATGGATAAGATGGTGGGATGAGGAGTTCGGAGGAGGATGGTGTGCAAGTAGATATTTTTAAACGTATAAGTAGTTACATTCCAAAAAAGTGGCTTAGTAACGCATATTTTAGTCATTCGTCCTCTGAAATAGACGTGTGTGTGTATCATAATGTTCTTATTAAATCAAGTGATTCACACACTGCATCTCCAGAATCACACAATTTCGGGTGCCAAGCGGTAAATTCGTAAATACATCACTTTTTTTTCGTTTTATTGTTCTTTTTATACGCCACGTTCCAGTTATCCATTTGTCTTGGTTTACTCGGTCCTAGGCTTTAAGAATAGGGGAATACCAAAGAAACGATGGATGGACTGTGTGAAAGATGATTTGGCTAGCAAGGGAGTGAATACGGAGGTGACCATTAATATATTGGGATAAGGGCAGGATAATGGTGACTCGGTTTTAGGTTGTTTTTCAATGTGAACATTCAGTTTGCAGTTCTCTTGAATTTTATATTCTTCTAACTTTCAAACTTTTCTGCATAAGGCGACAAAGCAACTCCTATTTCCGTAAGGATGTTCAATAAAAAAGTTAAAAAAGTAAAAAGTTTGCCTCTCCGGGCCCCCGACAGGTTTAATATGCCACTGATTAAACCTGTCCTGACCGAACCCCGACTATGTGACCCCCCCCCCCCCCCCCCCCCCCTCTGAATCGAAGGGTGTTTCCGCCCTTGGGTGGCAAGTCGCAAAATCCTCCACCGAAGCCCCTGGAATAGTAAATATGTCGAAAATCACAGATTAGGTGATGAACAGTAAGTTTAGCAGCTATAACGGAACACGTTTGTTATCATCCAACGTAATGAACTTGCGACTGGTTGAGAGACTACCTAAATGACAGAAAACAATGTGTGGAAATCTCTAAAATACATAATAACAAAAAAGTTGTACATAGAAGTGAATATCGACGAAATAATTTTGGAGTGCCACAGGGCACTGTAGTGGGACCTTTCTTATTCCTCATATATATTAATGATTTACCAAATATCACTTGCCATAACACGATCTTGTTTGCCGATGACACAACTCTCATTGTGAAATGTGAAAATGCAGACACGTATGAACAAGACATAAACAAAGCAATTGACAACATAATACACTGGCTACATTCTAACAACTTACAAATTAATATGGAGAAAACTAAAATTATTCAATTCCAAACCCATAAAAGAAATCCATTGACGTTAAATGTTAAATATAATAAGACTATTATCGAACAAGTTGCAAGTACAAAATTTCTGGGTATAATGTTGGATCAGAATTGCGACTGGAAAACACACGTCGATTACGTTTGTGATAAACTCGATAGATTTGTCTACGCAATAAAAAGATTGAGAGTCACGGTATCAACAGAAGCGGCTCTTTGTGCATATCACGGATACGTGTCGTCCGTACTCGCTTATGGTCTCTTGTTGTGGGGTAATTCGGTGGATATTACAAAAGCATTTATAGTTCAAAAAAAATGTGTACGTGCAATCTCTGGAGCCTGGTATATGGATAGTTGTAAACCCTTGTTTAAAAAGTACAATATTCTGCCATTAGCGTGTATGTACATTAGAGAATTATGCCTATTTGTACAACAACATCCTGAATATTTCATTAAATACAAGGATGTAACTAAACGAAATGTAGCTCCTAGAAATAGAAATAAATTTAAACATGAGCTCTGTTTACCGCAATGCAGGCTCGAATTGTTTAAGAGGAACTCGTACATAAATGCGGTAAAGGTTTATAACAAATTACCGGACGCTTTTAAAGATTTACCTTTGACAATGTTTAAAAAAAAGTTAACACAATGGTTAAAAGTAAAATGCTTTTACAATCTTAATGAATACATGTCAGATCGCGGAGAAGGGAACTAAGATAAATAATATTGGTAATTGGAGTAAATGGAATGATAATATACCTTATAATAATTTATTAATGTTCAAATTTTAATATATTACCACTGTGACATTATACTATTTATGACATTATCAATTACAATTTATAATGACATTTATATTTATTATCTGACATTTTTATTAAACTTTATAGATCTGCTGAACTAATATAGATTATAGGTATAATTTGACATCTATAAATTAATTTGTTCCTTAAATACTTATTGTGGCATGAGACATTATTTGTTATCTGTTGTTACTGTCTATAATTTTATTTTATTTTCTGTTTTTATTGGACCTTATAACTAAAGGAATGTAATTGTATAGGTTAAAATTAAAGATTTGCACACCATAAGTAATGGTAGAATGTAAAGGGGCCATTATAGTTTTAAGATCATACATTTGTAAACCTAAATTCTGGCAAATAAATGAATTTGAATTTGAATTTGAGGAGAGAGGCGCGCCCCCGCAGCGCGCGCAACACTTTGGGGCCGGTGCACTGAAATAGATTGCTGTGTCCAAGCGTTCTGTCATGGGTGACACGTCGCAGCGACAAGCGGGAATTCCGGGATTGTTATTGTTGAAATACTAAAATTATCCTGTGGCTCTGTTCGCATTTTAGTTCTAGCCTCGATGCCTCGTTGGTCTAGTGGTCACAAGCGCTACTGCTGAGCATGAGGTCCTGGGATCGATTCCCAGATCGGGCAAAGAGTTATTGGGTTTTTTGTCAGAAATTTCTCAGTAGCAGCCCGGAGTCTGGATTTGTGCCCGGTTGATGGCAATAGATAGACCAACATGGGAGTTAAACATAACTGGAGAAATGTTGGTGTATATTAGGACACCTCTATATATCCCTTCGTGGAATACAGGCAAGCCGGCTGGACGAGGCGGTACATACTAGATATACTAACATACAGTTAACAAAACCCTTCTTTTGGGCTTCACTGCTGAGTGAGGTGAAAATCCTCCAAAAGATACTAGAGATAGGGATCTACTTAATGAGAGAAGGCTTATTTAAAAGCGTTTTCCCTACAGAGTCAAACCTTGATGCATTAGTTCTTTTAATAATAAACCTCCAGCTGAACAGTTACTTCACCAAAATGTACCTAGCGTGTACATAAATACCCTGATTTTAAGTAAATACACACTGCTGCACACACGGCTGGGCCGACAGCGGCAATAAATCGCGAGATGCATCCCAATCGACACAGCGAACTAACGACCGACAATATCAGCTGGCTCTGTTTTAGCTCCGAGCCACAAATATCCTGGGTATACAAAACGGTATTTTAAAAATAATCCTAATATTATAAATGCGAAAGTGAGTTTTAAAGTGAGCAAAAACGGCTGAACGGATTTGGATAAAATTTGGCACACAGATGGACCATGACCTGGGTAAGGATATAGGCAATTTTTTAACCTGGATCGCAGACGACGTCGCGGGCAACAGCTAGGTAAATAATAATATAATACTCGTAGGTAGTCAGGTAAATAAAGCTATCCAGATAGTTTAGATATTATTATTTACCTGACTTCCACAACCCATCAGTTACTATCCAGTAACTGATGGGTTGTGGAGGTGAGGTAGCAGACGCTCCATTTAAAATACTGGCATCAGCTGCTTCTGGTTAGACTGGAAGCCTGGAAGAAGAAACATAGTTTGGGAAAGGCAGGCAGATGATCTAATCCATGGTTTAATCATATACTTCGCCAGGTATAGCATTCCGAGACACAGTGGTCACGTGGGTGACACAAGTCTTCGTCATCACATCTGTGTTACCAGAAGTTTGTAATAATAACTCCCCAACCACCGTTTTTACCTGTGAGAATCCGATAAAACAATGAGGATTTAATTAACAATTACATTAGTTTATGTTTAAATTGAATAGTTTCGTTTGACTTTAGGGGTATGAGGTAAAGTTCACTCATCCCCCATAGAAAAGGGAGGATCCTACGATCAGGCGGGTGTCGTGTCTGGCGGGCAACTGCCCAGAGGTTGAAGTCGGGAAGCTTGTATATATGTTTATCGCGCGGTAAACTCTAATTGCGCGATGCAGGATTTGTGTGAGGTCAGGATGTTGTGTGACGTCAGGTCTTTGATGCGTAGTTTGCATGTAGCAATGTAGATGCCGCTACATGACTAGACAAAGGAAACGACAATTTAAATGCTTTGTACATATTTTTTAACAGAATGGTGACTGATTTTTTTTCCTTTATTCGTGTTTTGTTGCAATAAAGTGGCAACTGGATAGTGACGTAAGCATGTATCACTCCCAGAATGCCAGACCATGTTTTATTAGACCATGGTCTAATCTAGCCTTGCTCTTTTCTATACAACCTGTAAAATAAACCCTGTCCGATCCGTGAGGGTATTGTTAAGCATGGTACTGAGAGTCTATTGGTAATTTTCAGGAAAAAAGAAAAAAGAAACATAATTTTTTTTTCAATGGGGAATTTCACCGGGTGGGGTGTGAGCGGTCGACAACGTTTAGCGGGTTTGGAGGTGTTAACAAGTCATAACATATAACCCCTGTTGAAAATTTGCAATTTTTTTATGGATTTGGGACTCTAAGACAATTTAATAATTTCTCTTGGAGTCGCTGAGTCACATACATTGTCTTTGGAGGTTTTCTGTTTGATCACTAGCCAGGGCCGTCTTTACGCGGGGGTGCAAAGGGTGCGTAGCTAGCACCCGAGCGCAGGGTCTTAGGGGACGCAAGCCGATCGCCTTAAACCTACCTACACATACCATGCATAATCACAATTTAAAAAAATTACTCAAATATTCGGTATACCTATAAATATAGGCCCCAATATTGTTTACAAAAAAGACGCCCCCTGCAGCTTTTGGCTCATTCGCCTTACGACTTGTGTAAGCCAATTTTAATCTTATTACAACAAGAATTCAATTTATATTCCAACAAACACACGTGGCTTCCAACAATCAAAGAGAGCTTGTGGCTACAACTGCGTGCGCGCGCGCCCTTTGACATGCACCCGCCCGGTTATTTTCGCACCACGGCGTCAAATATGGTTAAAACTGCCCTGTCACTAGCTACGAATTAGCGTGGCCCAAAAAACAAAAATATCGCCCTATTATTGTCACACTGCTGGGCCAAGGCCTCTTCTCATACAGAGGAGGCATGATCATAGCCACGCTTACTCAAGACGGCCGGCGGGTTGGCGATTTTAGACGGTCCAATTTTCTCACGATGTTTTCCTTCACCAATGTCAAGTCCAAGACAGACTCCGAAAGAACACACAAGATTTCAAAAAGTCACATTGCTACTTGCCCGGATTTGAAGCCACAGACCTCGTGCATATGGAAAACCGGCCAAGTGCGTGTCGGACCACGCACACTGAAGGGTTCCGTCGTTGGGATGAATTTAACTCGAAAACAAAATTATCATTGTAGTTTCGTTTTTAGTTTGTTCGTTGCTATTCGTTTTTCCACTTGTCCGTTGAAGTTTCACTTCTACTAAGTGTCCCCGCACACATTTCGTTTTTTTTATCTCTAGGGGGCAGCTACCCCGCCCCCCCCCGGCTTCGACCTTGTGAGCAATATTGCATTATATTCGTATTCTTCTATAGTTTGCCACAAATTTTAACCCTTTAAAAGATTATCATCACGGTACACCTATACCCCCGGTCTCCGCGCGGCTGCGCATTTTAACCATCTAATACAGCCGTTGCCCTCTCTCCGTCGGCACCAGGCTTTCTCTCCCTCCGCCGCCTCTCACCATGCTATATATCGTCTACCCCTCCACGCGAACTTAACGCTTTTTCGTGACAGAAAAAATCCTAATACCCCCCCCCCCCCCCCCCCCCCCGTCTATATAGAAGTTTCACTTCAAAAACAACGAAGAAAAACAAAAAATCTAAGAATCATTTTTCGATTCAGGGATCCGTTTGCGAAATATTTTTTGTTACAGTCAAGTGTGTCCCCTTGCCAGCTAAATGGTTGTTTTTGGATAAATAAGTGAAAAAGTACAAGGCAGTTGCAGTAGAACGAAGTTAAAAGGAAAACTATCACACCTAAGTAGGCTTCGAGGCTCGAGCGAAGGTCGGTCTTGGGTTCCCGACCCTCTCCCAGGAGGAGGAGGGGAACCTAGGGGGGATTGCGAGGGCCGCCAAAACAACTCCTCGGGCAAGGGGCAAATAAGCCCTGAAACCGATTCATAAACGGTTATATACGACCACGCACGGTTAAGTAGGCTTTACAAGATAAAGAGTCCAACTGACAGACAAACAGTCAGACGGACAACGAAGTGATCCTATAAGGGTTCTATTTCTTCCTTTTGAGCTACGGAACCCTTTTTTTTTTTTTTTTTTTTTGTATGGGAAATCATCAAATGACTTCTCCCGCTCTGGGCAGAGCGAGAGAGTGTGTCAGACTTTTACTGACTAAAACCCACCCGTGTTCCTTCCGTTGCCTGTGTGCCGGGGCCGCGTTATCCCTTTCGGACAAACCCGCAACCCCAGCAGGCTTTGGTCTTTCGACCCCGTCGGTTGGTGCTGACATCTCTTTGAGGCGCGCGTGGAACACAACGCGCCGTCGACACGGGCCTGGTCCTTATCGGACGGCGAGCTGCCCATTGCTCACCGTCCGCAAGCCCGCGCCTACGGTGGCCGGAAGTCGGCTCTGGACTCCCGACGCCCGGGGCGTCTCCTGCGGCGACTAGGGCCGCGAGGGCGTGCAGCTTGCATCTCCCTCGCGCGCTCCGCCTCCTCCTTCGCGAGCATAACTGCTTCGCAGAAGGAGGTGACGGCCTCCCATGCACTCTCGCTCCGAACCATGGCCTGCACCAGGGCCGGACGCGAGAGATCGCCGCCGCCGATCGCCTCCGTGAGGACACGGCGGTGCTCCGCCCAAGCCGGGCAGACCTCCACCGTATGCTCCACCGTGTCCTCCGGGGTGCTACGGAACCCTACACATAAGAAAACAACAAGATAAAGTTAATGTCCGCTGGCCTACACGTGCCTGCTAAAGACCTGTTACACACTTGGCAGACGAATTGATGATCGCAGTTTGTTGTTATAAGCTCAGCTATGTAAGAAACAGTCAGCTTTTTCGTGTTTAAATCTAATACTTGACTACCTACTGTTAATAATCGGGAGATAGCAATGACGTCTACAGATAAAAAAAATGTGTAATTCAATAACACGAATCATTTGCTAAAGCGGTAAGCGCGCCATTTTACTGCGGTACTCGTAAAACAGATCAAATAGCTGTTGAAAAGATGTCCCATAAATTAAAATATCACTTCTGTAGTGCGGTTCGTTTTTACTTTTTTTTATTTGGGTTATTTATAGGTTTTTGATATTGTACACGTCATTTACTGCCTTTGATATGCTCAGGGACTAGAAAAGTTTTACGAAATCAACAAAAACCGAACTTATAACGTGTGCAATTTTCATAAGAGAGTTGGCACATGGCACACCTTGCCCAAACATTCGAAAAAATTAAAAAAATTGCTTGTGGACCGCATTCCCGCTATAAAACGTCATAATGTTTCATGGCGCGAATCCGTGTGCAGCGGGTGCCAACTAATTAGCAATAAGAGTATGTCATATCCAAACTCCCCAGTGCTCCTAAATAACTAGATAACATTAAATAGGTACGTTTGTTTACGAAACAATGTTCATATTGCGCGGGTGATGCAATTGTTTTGGCGGGAACACGTTTTGATCAATCTGTTTTTAACCCTAGATAGATAATCATATTGCGAGAGACGTAAAAGATAACCATGCGCTTCAGAGGCGCTTTAGATTTTCAAATGAGTCTATCTCAAATAAAAAGTTAGGTATATTTTAAGTAACTACATCGTTTTAAAGGTTATACTTATAGCCTTCGAAATAAAAATACAGTTATAGTTCACTTTGTTTATTAAAAGTAATTTATAACTAAATAAGAAGACCTCAAAAAAAAAATTACAAAAATCACAGTTTTTTTGTTTATAGGAACAATTTCCGTAAACTATTATCTAAATCGGTGTTTTTTTCGTTAATTATAATATAATAGAAAAAAGTAAAGTCTGAAAATAATAATCATTAGCCTTATAGACAGTTATGACAAACGTCATTCTCGTGCTCGCCACAAACTGTCGTTTTGCACTTAGTGCAGCCGTTCGATTCTGTAAAAATATCACCGTGAAACTTAGGTGAAGTGAGCGTGAAGTGAGCTGTCAATAGTGTTAATCCCTAGCATCCTGCCGGTCGATTCTGTGGCAGTGACAGCTCACTTCACGCTCACTTCACCTAAGCTTCACGTTAATATTTTTACAGAATCGACCGACAGGTCATCAACAACTCATCGTAACTACTAAAGTACTCGTATTATACCTTAAATACCGCGCAGAAACAGTCGTCCCGCGGTAGAGTACACCGACGACTGAGTTGGCTTAGAAACACAAGTTGATACACGCGTCGGATAAAAAGATACAGCAATATATTTTTCTCGCGGGCGCCTCTGCGGCATAGGTTATCTTTGTAGGGTTAAATTACTTACTATTAATAATATTTTTTATTTTTTATCAGTCTTATGATGACTGGTAAAAAATAAAGACTGGCAACGGATAAAACCAGCTTAAACAGTACCTAACTAGATTGTGGAGGTCGGATAGGCAGTCGCTCCATGTAAAATACTGGTATCCAGCTGCATCCGGTTAGACTAGAAGCCGACATCAACATTGTAAGATGGCTTACCTAGTGGTAAAAATATTGCTGTTTTAGTTAAAATAGAAATAAGGTGTTCCAAATATTTCATCCACAACCCGATTTCACCTACTGGCCTCGCTGTGCTTGTGTTTGTTTCTGCCAAACTGCTCACTGCTGTGCCACTCTCATCCAGATTCTACCCGTGATAGCAAAAATGTCCTCCTCTGTTCACCTCCCCGCTGCACGCTTAGCATACCCACAATAGAAACGGGTTTTGTCGATGGAAGAATAGACGAAATGACAGATAAACCGTCACAATCTCTCATTTTGTCTATACCTCCGTCGACAAAACCCGTCGAAAATCCCTTTCTATGGTTGTTATGCTACGCGTGCTAGACGGCCGACACTAAACGGTCCAGTTTCTAGTCGTCCTTCAGTCACAGCCTTACTCCGCAAATCATTGCAATCAAGGCGTAGGCAGGTCATAACAAGAGGCCATGATAGATGCATCACGGCATCACACATGACACAACATCAAACATGACACATAACATTACACATGACACATAACATTACACATGACATCACACATATTTTTATGCACATGACACATAACATACCATCACGCCTGTAATCCCCGAAGGGTTGGGCAGTGGTGTACTTACTAGTACACCCACATTTCGCCAGATACGTTTAAGTCCCATGTATAATTTTGGTCATGATGACAAATTTATTCCCTCGTAAGTATTTAACCAAGTCGAGTATGTAGTACATAGTTTTACTTTACAATTTAAGAATACAAATTCTTATTTGTTTTTAGATTTTACTTAAAGTTGAAAGTCACCAGTATAGACAATGAGATAATTTGTGATAAGTACCGATAGTAATAGCAATAATATTCATAATTTGGGCTTTTTATCTGTTATCTATGTAGGTAAATAAAGAAGTGTACCTACAGTGAAGATATCTTTTTTGATGAAATTTCGTGATAAAATAATTACTATATTCATATAATACATAAAATTTTAACAAAACAGTACGAAGAAAGATTTTTAATCATTATGAAATTATAATAATACAACATATAAATACTTATCTAATTTATAAACATGGTACATTTGTTTTCTTAACAAAGTCGACCGAAGCGCCATATTCTCAAGTTGCATGTTGTGGTGCGATTGCGAACTACATCATTCGTCTTCATCTCGCATATTTATGTAAGTAACTAGGTGTTTAATATTGTTAATAAAAAAAAACTTATAATTTTATTTTAGAATACCGTACAAAATAGTACGAACTTTTGAGAAAGGAAAAAACATGCACTAGATTGCTTTTTCGCCATGGGAACGTAATAATGTAGTAAAATGGCCTAAACACAAAACGTTATATAAAACTTGTGAAATCTGCAACACCTTACCACAACCTGATTGGCGAGACATAAAATGTCAAGTAAAAAGAAGAAATATTCCAACTTATGAGGAAGCTGAACGTGAACTAGATTTTTTATTGGCTAATACAGATACCGATGAAGAAACAAGACTCACCAATAGTAAACAAGCCAGCCAAAAAGAAGTTCATTTCACCACCTACGATTAGGTTCTCGTTAACTTACTTGGCAGTGGCTATTCGGACATCGTGAAATAGGCCCTAAATCTTATTGTTAAGCTGAATTTCAAGTATCTTTATCAGAAAATTTAGTTGCTTTATAGGTCATCATAAGTGTCAACTTTTAAGTAAAAGACAAGATATGAGAATTAAGTGTGATAAATAATTCTTTATTTGAATATGATTCATTTAAAGACAAACTAAGTTGACTTATTTTGTGATGAGAATTAAAGAAATGTGATTGACTTAATGTGTTTAATTTAATATTTTAAACTGTGTGAAGTAAAGGAACAAAATATAGTGAATTTTCATGGCCAATACAAATTTCTTCACGATTCTCAGTCCTACCCTCAGCTGAATACATATTTAGATACGATGACTTAAGAGGGTTTATCCTAAAAGTTGGCAACGTCGCAAATAACTGTCAAATATTTACCTGTTTTGATTCTTATACCAATATTACTGAATAGAAATAAGAAATGTGGCTAACTACCGAACTAGAATATTAATAATGAATGCGTCAATGCTTACTTCTTATTTAGATCTTATAGTTGTAAGATTCACTTAAACCTATAACTCTAGATGCTTTGCCCGTATTGTAGTGTTAAAAAATGCTGCTGTATGTCTTTAACCTAAAAACTCACCCTGTTATCGCCCTTGTAACCCTGTGGTATGGTTCTAAGTGAAATATTTTGCTTGTCTACGCTCTTTTGTCGCCAACAGTTGTAAGTGCTGCTGCTGTAGCGCCTTTATATCTCGTTAAGTTCTAAAACAAGTTCTAAGTGACGCTTAAATGTTTATTTGGAAATTTTGATCTTAAAATTTCAGTGTTCCAATTTTATTAGTACAATGTCGTGATGGCCCAGTGGTTAAGGCCTCTCTCACGCAAGAGGTTCAAATCCGGGCAAGTAACAATGCACAGATAATATAATAAACGTAGGTAACCAATGTGACTTTTTCAATTCATATACTATACTATACTACTACTACTATACTTTCTGAGTTTATCTTGGACATTACTGACATCGGTGAAGAAAAAAAAACGGGAGGAAACCTGGACTTATAGTTTTATTTTTTTATGTCTGTTTATTTTTTTATTTTATTTCTTTACCAACTTTTGTAGTACTTTATTTTATTTAACTCTGACCACACTGACCTCATCTTGTTTTTGATTATACATATTTACAAGTGGGTACAAACAACTTATAACTAATTAATTAATAAAAGTAGCAAGATTATATATTTATGTATAGTTAATATAAGTCTGAAATCACCAACCCGTCTTGAGCAAGCGTGGCAATGCTGCTAAAGCTGCCTTCTCTGTATGAGAAGAGGGCTTTGCCTTTTTTTTTTTTGAGGTTTGGATATTATCAAATAACTTCTCCCGCTCTGGGCGGAGCGGGTGTAGTTATTGAAATGTAAAGTGATGGCCTGAAACACAGGTTTGAATTAACCGGGCACAAATCCAGACTCCGGACTGCTACTGAGAAATCCTAATGAAAAAACCCAATAACACTTTGCCCAACCTGGGAATCGAGTCCATGACCACATGCTCAGCATTAGCGCTTGCCACTACTAGACCAACAAGCCAGTCAGATACATTAAAATTAAACCAAAACATGCAGCAACCAACTAAGTATATTTAAATGACAATAATATCCACGAAGTTATAAATATCGTAATCGACATAAAATCCTTGACAGTATACGGTACCTACCTGTATATAAGGAACGATCCTGGCTGGAAAGATCAGCACACTTCGTATGCAATAATTTTTATTTTATTTTCGAAATTGTTATAATTTATTGTGATAATTTTGGTCGGCTAGCGGTCGCCTGGAATTATTCCAAAGAATTCTGCCGAGTGCCGGGTTCAAAACACTTTATTTTCAGGTCGTTCGTTGGGAGACGTAAAATATATTGAATGCAATGACCGTCTTCTGTGACGTAATTATGTACCTAGATATTAATATCGCGAAGACTTTTTCTGAAACGCGATAATAGAACCTTGGTTTTATTAAGTTCCGTATTTTCATTGTGTACTTACCTACTTACTATACATAATGAAAACAGGGAACTTAATATGACTGTAGGATTCGTAGTAAACAAAAGAATATCTCGCAACATCAAATATTGCGGGAAACAACGTTACGTGACTGTTGATTAACATTGTTTTCAGTGTAGGCTTTGAGAAGTGCAAACCAAGGAACTTGAAACATGAACATAAATTAAATAATTTTCACCATCATCTCCCACAGCCTGATTTTACCCAATGCTCGACATTGGCCATAAGCTTGCTTGTAGCAATCTCCACACTCCTACGCAATCAATCTTATCAAGGTACAAGCCTGCGATCGCGCCGTGGCAATAATGACGTCCACACATCTCTCCGCCGCGAAACTATTTACTTTACAGTATCTATTTCCATTAAAATATTCATTAATAGATACCATTGATTATTATTAATTGATCTGATAACATAACATCAAGCGCGAGATCATATCAAAATAACATTGGCGCCTTTTATAAAATAATAGCAAGAAGAAGCAACAGCGTGCCCAGTATATCGAAAGGTGGTGAAAGTATAAACTATTTAAAACATGCAAGCGATGATCAACGTTGTCAACAACGTCTCCTCTGTCATCTCACTTAGGTCACTCAACAAGATAGCTGCCGTCCCTCTGGTCTAACGTGATTTTTACTAGGGTGGTATTACTAAAATTATTAAAAAGTAAAAACGTCATTATAATATATTATTATGTCAATATTGACACTGACAGTGACAGTTCTCTGAAGTTATGAACAGGTTGTTTTTACTGCGGAAAAGGTGTTAAATTTTATGGTTTCTAACGCGATAATAGCCTTTACTTCTTACGTATAATGTGAATAAATATCTCAAGTGATACAACGTTTGATGGGAGAGCGACAACGCATAGCAAGACCTGAAGAAATGGCTACTACCAGCACAGCCGTTGCGACCGTCCCCCCCCAAACACAGGAGGTAATCCCGAAGATTGTTGTGGTATTCCTTATCTTTTCTATTTATTCATTTAATACGACGATACTGATATCAGTATCATTTTGTACATTTCGACAATTACAATCTAATTGTTTTTAACGGCGCTATGGAAAACTTTAAAAAATTCGGCCTGCGTGTTTTACAAACACAATTAACGATTTTTAAACATGATTACTCCACGAAATCGGGTTTGTTGAAGGATTTGAATGTCTTAGATCTTAGTAGAGTGATCGCGGGACCATTTTGTACCATGACGCTGGGGGATTTGGGGGCGAATGTGATAAAAGTAGAGAGTTTGGGTGGCGACGAAGCGCGCCGATGGGGGCCTCCTTTTATAAACGGGAAGAAGGAAAACGACTCATTCTACTATCTGTCGGTGAACAGAAATAAAAAGAGTATTTGTATTGATTTCAAGACACAAGAAGGTAAGTTTTATTTTCAACACCTTACTCACATTATTTACAATTGAAGGAAAATAAGAGATTTTGATTGCTATATGGTCTTCTTACTTTCTAACCTCATCCGCATGTCAAGCCGTGGCATTTTTTTTCAAGATTGTTCCCACATGTAAAACCACTTTATTCTAACCTCCCAATTGAATACTTCCTAATGGAACATTCCACTGTATGTATCTGAAGGTTAGATTAATGATCATCTTACCTACATGTGTTATAAGCAGTGATCGGAGTAGGTAGATTGATTTTTAGTACTTGTATCATAAATGCACACAGAAAGAATAACATGGATAAGCCATTTTTCCGGAAAGTAATTCCGGTATTTCCGGATTCAATTAAATATTGTTAATGTTGGTAGTGATATTATTACTACTCAATTCAAAATTTAAAGGAAGGTATCAAAACTAAATTAATTCATTATTTATCTGTTGAATAATAAAAAATAATAAAGAATAAAATTGCTCATTTTATTACAATTCCTACCTTTTTTTTGAGGATGGCAAATCATCAAATGACTCCTTCCACTCTGGCAGAATACAATTCCTACATAAGTTCCGTTTTTTTTTTAATAATCCACCAATTCCGGAGGAATGTCCATAGTAATATATACGTTTCGGATCAATGACCCCAGTTCAATCTACCTACTCCGATCACTGGTTATAAGACATTTGTATTCATATCTGACCTAGGATACTTACTATAGTAAAGAATATAAGGTATGCTGTGGTAATTGGCCTATAAATTTCATCACTCATTTCAACAGACTCATTTTTTTTAATCTTTCATCAGTATTATTAAATCTTATCCCAATTTATTTGGAGTTGGTGCAACATGTCTTTTTCTTCCATACTTCTTTATTAATTGTTAGAAATTTCTTAATAATAATTAAAAAAGAATTTACTGGCATCATAACTCAGTATGTGTTTTTCTTTCTAAGTTAAGTACTGGGGTATTGTAAATACCACAGTATACTCAAAATAAAATAACAGTATTATGTCTCGGCAGTGACGTTGAAATAATTACCTACGGCCGCTCGGTAGATAAACGTATAACATAATAACGGACGTGGAAACGTCCGTGCTTAATTGCCGCGCACTCGACACTGTTGCGTACTGTACAAGGGCGTCGGCAGCACCCCCCCGCCCCTAGATACAAAAAAAAATATGCAGAGTAACCAAATTCCACATTCTAGACCTATCATGCCCACTGTCGAATTCGTCGAAACTAGTATGAAAATTGTGTTCCAAGCAGTTCCTCCGCACTGCTATAGTCTATTGTTAAAGAGGGTAGGGGGAGTGGGGAGGCAACATGTCGCCGCCGCAGCGCCGCTGCGCAGCCGTCGCTGTATACGCGTCTGACATTCATTCGTGGCACGTCATGCGTCCCTCGCTGCCGTCAGCGCCCGCTTTCATGTAATCGCGTTTGTTTTCAGTTTGTCAAACCTAATAAGTACCGGGACATATTGAAATAGGAATAAGGGCGTCGCCAAGGGGGGTCAAAGGGGGCAGCTACCCCACCCTAGACATACAAAAATAATTAGTCAAATACAAGGCACTTTAATGTAAAGAAACTACATAACTATAAAGCCAATTTTATTTATTTGGATAACCCTTATTTGGTTTTTTAAAGTTCCATATCTCGTAAACGTGGTCTAATACAGAGTCCTGGGACTTAATTCGTATGTATGTGTTGGTGGTATGCCCAGTCATAATACCTATTAGGTTTCAGTTCTACAGTTCTAAATAAAAAAACAACCCGAAGTGGTTTGATTCCAATCCATACATTAAAAATGGAAATTATTATTATCTACAAATCATACTTTTTCCATCCTCCCTATATCAACTTGCCTAAAACACCTAAAACATATCTTTAGGTGACAACTACTTTATACTGTTTTCGGGTATTCTGTCAATGTCATTACCAGTGAGTAATATTTATTCACTTATGATTCAAATACTTTTTTTTTTCTTAAACAGTTTTGTCTTTCTAAAACAAAAACATAACATCACACCTGTATTCCCGAAAAGGGTTAGGTAGATGTGTACCTAAAGTACACCCACATTTCGCCAGTTATGTTTAAGTCCCATGTGATAGCCTATTGCCATCAACGAGGCAGAAATCTAGACTCTGGGCTGCTGCTAAACAAATTTCATTTTTATCTTTCACATTATACGCGTAACATTTACTACAAATGTTATACATACAAAATAATTATAATCAGTTATTCAATTTCAGGAAAGAAAGTGATATATGACTTAGCAAGGAAATGCGATGTACTAGTGGAAAACTTTGTACCTGGGAAGTTAGACCAACTAGAAATTGGTTATGACAAACTTAAGGCTGTTAATCCAAAGCTCATATATTGTGCCATAACCGGGTTTGGTTCTACTGGGCCTTATGCTAAGAAACCTGGGTGAGTAGAAAGTCAATGCTATTTGATAAGTAATTTACGAACTCGTAAAGGCGGAGGAGTGAGGAAAGTTTTGAGTATGAATGTTGATGACTTTATGAGTAGGGGAAGACTGAAGAAACGATGGAATAACTGTGAAAGATGATATGGCTAGAAAGGGGGTGACTACCGAGGTGACGACTAATAGAGAAGTACGGAAGAAAAAGATATGTTACGCTGCCCACTAATATATTGGGATAACGGCAGATGATGATGATGATTATGATGATGAATGATGAAAGGCCTTTTCTCTGGTCTAGGTGATATATTCGGTCCAATCCAAATCAGTATGTTAAAGGAGCATCATATAACAAACCAAGGTGTTTTATGTTTTTCTCTATCGTTTTTTTTTTTGCTGAGGCCTTTGCACAAATAATAGCATACAACCTGCAGAGTTACCCAGCATGATACCAAGTGCACCATACTAGCACCCACTCATGTCTATTTTAATTTACTTTTCTAAAATTATCCTTATTGAATTTCACCATTTGCAGGTATGACGTAATAGCATCAGCAATGGGTGGTCTTCTCAACACAACAGGAGAACGAGATGGTGGCCCTGTCAAGGCAGGCGTCGCCATCACGGACGTCACCACCGGCCTTCACGCCTTCGGAGCCATCATGGCGGCCCTCTACTTCCGAGAGAAGACAGGAAAAGGCCAGAAAATCGACTGCAACCTTCTTTCAACTCAAATATCAAGTATGATTAATGTTGCCACGATTTATTTAAACTGCGGCATCGAAGGACAACGCTGGGGCACCGCGCACGCCAACCTTGTCCCCTACCAAGCCTTCAAAACTAAAGATAGATACATGGTCATTGGGACAGGATCCAACCCCCAATTTGTTGACTTGTGCAAGATTATAGGCAAAGAGGAATTGTTAACTGATGAGAGGTTTAAAGATAATTCGAAGAGAGTTGAAAATAGAGACGAAATTATTAGAATAATTAGTGAGGTGATTCAGACGAAGACTAATAAAGAATGGTTTGAGATATTTAAGCATGCGTCTTTTCCTAATGGCCCCATAAATAAAATGGAGGATGTGTTTGATGATGACCATGTGAAGGCAATAAAATTGGTGAAAGAACTGTCTCATCCTGATGCAGGGACAGTCAAGGTTGTGGGTCCCCCAACTGTGTATGGATTGGGAGGAAACGAAGCAAGGACTGCGCCCCCCAAGTTGGGGGAACATACCATAGATATACTTTCCAACTTTTTGGGTTATCATGACAAAAAGATTGATGGGCTCTTTGAGAGTAAAGTTGTTCAATAGTAGCTGTTGTAAGAAATAAAAATGAAACAAAAAACTTAAGAATAATAATGCTATTTTGTAGAGTTATATTTTTGATGAATTTATAAGTAGATCTTTAAAGTTAATAGTGTTGTATAATACTCAAATGTTTACAAAATGTTTGTTTTACTGATAATGATGTTTCACACTAAAGTGATACTGCCATTAACAAGTATAAATATGTAATATGTGAAAACAAAGGTATGACAGGTCCTACGTTTGTTTTCGATTTTGTTGGTAACCGTTCAAAATAGGTGTATTTAAATACTGTTAAGTAATTGTGCATTTAAACTTCATTGATATTATTATCCAGGGAGACTATGGGAACAATAAATATTTTTTGTAAAGATTTTTTTTATTTTCACACATTGTAGATTCCAGACAAAAATTTACCACAAGAACCTCTAGGCAGAAAGATAGGAAGATATTGCATAGCATTATGCAAGTGCAAATAAGCGGGGCAGCTACTAGTTGCCCGCAACCAAACAAAAAATATTACAGTAGATAAGATACGCGAGTGTTATGTACAGAGGTACAGACCATAGTTATCTTACACTAAGATTACTCTGTTATCAGTAGAGATGAGGAGAGAGGTTACTGTGAGATGTTGGTTTGCCATTATTGTTGCCAAGTAGCTTTATGCTGAAACTAGAATTCAATTTCAAGTCCAGGAACGCCTTTAAAGGCAAATTAATATCATAACACTTGATGTCATGATCATCATCTACCAACCTTTTTCCAACTATGTTGGGGTCGGCTTCCAGTCTAACCGGATGCAGCTGAATACCAGTATTTTACATGGAGCGACTGCCTATCTGATCTCCACAACCCAGTTACTGGGTAATACGATACCCCTTGGTAAGACTTTCGGATTCTGACGACCCGTAAAGACGGTCCACGAATGGCAGCCGGGACTAACAGCTTAACGTGCTTTCCTAGGCACAGAGGGATCTCGGTATATAACCTGATTGATCGACCAGTGCGGCTGTTATTACTTAGCCACGAGACCCTGTTGACTTGAAATTACACAAAATTTGTGTCACTGTAAGCTGGCAGAAGCGAAATCAAGTACAGATTTTGATACTATTAGACTACTTTTAACCTTTTCACCGCCACGGACTTCAATAGAAGTTCCGGATGTTCGTGCCACCAGCGCCACGACTTCATTAGAAGCTCTTCATTTTAACTATGTTATAAAAATAAATTTACTGTATTTAACAGGTGTTTTTCATTTTATTATTTAATATAGCAGTCTAATACCCTGTTTATTATTTTTCCACACAAAATAATCCGTTAAGGCTTGTGCAGGCTAGCGACGCGACACGAACAATACAATTTCTAAGAAAACTTCACAGTACAACAATAACCGGTGTCGCGTCGCGCGACAAGTCGCGCTGGTCTGCACAAGCCTTTATTTGTCTTAAAATTGGCAAAAACTAAAACTCCGAACATTTTTAATGTCCCCAGAACGCCAAGGACTTTGCATACTTTATGTATAGTCGGCCAGTGATTAGGTATGGGTCGTTACGTGATTTTCGCGAAACGTAACGTAACTAGTTACTTCGAAGACGTCACCTGTTTTGAAAACAGGTGATTTTAGTAACTAGTTATTTTTCAAATTCTATTCGGTGATTCAGTATTACAGTTAGTTGCGAAACGAAAACTGCTTTAAGTTTTTGAACGAATAAGTTTTTACTTATGTAGTTACATTATTAACGTATTAATACAAATGGACTGCATCGAATAATGTATTATAATAATGAAATATATGCAGGCGTATTTAGAAGTTCATTTGATTGTATAAGTGTATACAATGATTTGAAATATTTACAATTCGATGTTTTTTTTGCACGTTTTAGTTTTTTCTCTATTTGTACTTTTTCAATAGTCTAACACTATTAAGTTGGCGTGTGTGTGCATGTTCGGATTTAATCGTGTCACCAACTCACCACTTGGGACTTCGGGAACTCTCGACTCGCTTTGCCGGTCGGTCAGTACCAGTCGGCGGTAACCTGTCGCTTATAACGCGCGAAAGAAACAACATGCGCTCGCAACATATTTTTGTTTCGTTTCTGTCTTTTCATTTGATCACTGCATTGCTATGTAACTAGTTACAAAAATCACGCGTTTATGTGTAACTCGAAACAAGTTATTCGGTTACATGCCCCGTAGCCAGTTATTGTAACGAGTGACATGAAATAACGCCCATACCTACCAGTGATGTGACGCGAAAGTTATCATTGTTTGATTTCACCCGTTGAAATATTTATAAATATTATTATCGAAAACAATTTGAGGTCAGTAAAATATGAACTTAGTTAACTACTTTATAACAAAGGGAAAATATACTAATTTCGACCGTCAGATGAGTGCCGACTCGGAATTAAATAGTTGTTAGCAATGCTTGTCGATAATTATATTCCCATTTCTACAAAACAATTATAAGTTTATGATTGTCAGTGCCCTGGGCAACACGGACTACTATAGAAATCGTTCTGTGACGACATAAACGTGCGGCTGTCAAGGTCACTTTGGCATAGTGCACGCTGAGAAGTTGAATGAAGAACTGTATTCAGATCAGCTATTAAACATTTTAGAAGGTGTGGAATCGGACTTCTTCGAATTCTGTAGACAAAGCTTAAAAACAGTGCTGTGATAGGTACACTGCTACGAGTGCGTAACTTAAATCCATACTTATTTTCCATTTCGAAAAATACTATATATACACTGAAAAATTATGGAGATTAGCTAGGGTAAAAAACGTTGACTGAAGTAGTTTAAAAAAACATGGGAGTAGACAGTAGTGATGGATTAATTAGCATTCGCGTTCATTGTTAGCATGCGAATGCTCATTTAGCATTTAGCAAATGAAATGTAGTTGCGAAATTCTGTGAAGTGCTAAGTGAATTTATCGCGTCGTACTTTTTTATACTATCATACGTCAGAGCGTCGACGCACGCAGCGGTAGCGTGCGCTCTCCATCGTACCCACGGGAAGTCGGGAATACTAAATCTATCGGTTTCACGTAAACGTGACCTCATTCGCGAGTGAAATTTATTAGCAGTGCTGCGAACTTGCGAAGAATGGGTTAAGCAATTGTTATCTTATTTTCTTTAATTTGCGCGTACTTAGGATTGTATATTGAATGAATGCGAGATTGTTAATAATAATTTAATTCGCATATTAACAAAATTCACATACTTCATTATTAGCAATTAGCATAGCAATAGCAATTAGCATGCTACGACTCATGAATTCACATGCTAATGAAATTTATGCGAAATCGCATTAATTGATATTACTAGTAGACATTACCGATGTGATGAGTCGGATTTTTTTGGACTCGAGTTACTCAAGTTGATATCGCTACTGTCTCGAGTCGCAACTCGAGTTGACTCGACTCGGTGCCTGAAGCGAGCCTAGATCGTTGGCGCAAGCATGCCCAGTAGATATGTGTGAGTAGACTCAAGTTATCCACTCAGTTCGGCATTGGCAAGGGTTTTAGGTGCCATTATATACAAACAAAACACAACAGGTCACTAAGTAACAAGGCAAGGTCAGGTCGCCAACTAATAAAACAGCAAAATTTTAAAAATGAAATCAAAATTAAAATAAACATGCAATGCATCTGTGCATCAACACGGCGGGCGAGCGCGTGGTTTGTACTGGCCGCGCTATCGCTATCGACTCGGGGCGTAACTCGTTCGTGGGATGCGACGCGACGACGACGTGAGCGAGTCAGCGAGCTGAGCCGTCGACTCGCGAGTCGCGAGTTCGCGTCGTTGCGGCAGCGGCGTCGCGACTCGCCTCCGCAACCAAGCCGTTTTCATAGATCACGATCTTTCGATCGACCGAGTTGACTCTAGTTGGTAAAAACTGAACCCGAGTTGACTCGTTTACGATTTGACTCGAGTTACTCGAGTCAAATAACTCGACTCGCACATCGCTAGTAGACAGAAATAGAAGAAAGACCATAGACCACATCCCTAATCAAAATTTAATTTAACGTGTTCTGAGCGCCAAGGACTTGAAATGAAGTCAAAGAATGACTTCATGAAACAAATAGAGATGTACCTCATTTCCTAAAGCTCTAATTGAGTTATGTATTTGTTTCTTTGATACTTATGATTTATACTGTTTTTTCTTACTAGGGATACTGTGAAATAAAATAAATATAGAAATATTTAATCAGTTTTTATTTATATCCGTAAAATTATAATTAAAACTTAACGCGTATGAATCTCATTCATCGATATGACGATACCCTCATCACTACAGTTTACTATATATTTCGTTATACATTTATAGCTTGGCGCCTGGCGAGGCATCGCGTTCTGTGTACGTGGGCAGTGAAAAGGTTAAAGAAATGCTCTGAGTCTGACCTAGTACAGTATGGCCAATGAATCATGGCTGGTCCGAACTTTGCGCAGAAGGCTGCGCAATTTTTAGGAACCAAATTGTGATGTGAGGCGAGTGTGAGTGAGAGAACATACGCGAAAGTTCGTAGTGATAGGCACGTTCAGAGCCATTATTCATCGGCCGTACTGTAGATAATAAATAAATTAGCGACTCCAGGTACACTCCGGTAATACGCCATTCTAACCCTGATGATAACGTAAACTTTAGGTAAGTTTAAAGTCTGACTCAGATAAAACGGATGCGGCGTAACAACGCAAGCGTATGTTTGTGAAATATCTGATGTTGCGTTGCATATCTTTTGTGTGTTGGTCCTAATAAAACAAGAGATCTTCTCTTCTAGCTTCAGTGTAATGTTCTTACAGCAGGAACGTGTGGCAGTGATCACCTTACGGCCCACGCGCACCGAGACGCGCAAGAAGGTGGTGTGGACCGAGGACACCGTCGACAATGAGCACATGAACAAGAAGAAGTCCAAATGTAAGCACATGTCCTAACATAACAGTGCAGGGTATGATAACAACCTGCTGGGGTTGCGGGTTTGTCCGAAAGAGATATCGCGGCCCAGGCACACAGGCAACGGAAGGAACATGGGTGGGTTTTAGTCAGTAAAAGTCTGACACACCCTCTCGCTCTGCCCAGAGCGGGAGAAGTCAAATTGAGGATGATAACAATCAGGCTTTTTACAAGAAAAAAATTAAAAATTTACTAGGAACTTATTTTTGCCCGCGTGGAGGTCTGTTTTCACCCCACGGGAACATACTACTGGGATTAAAAGTATAGTATGTCCTAACCCAGGTCATGGTCTACCTTTGTGCGTAATTTCATCGAAATCCATTAAGCCGTTAGGGCGTGAATAATTATTAGTATGGAAATATGGTTAGACTGGAAGCTGATCCAAGTTAGGAAATCTCCACATACTGTAATAGCATGTGTCAATACATATGCAATGAGTCCACACACGATGGTGCTGTCTTGTTTGGTTGACGAGTTCCTATGGCCACGTTCCGGCCGGCACCATCATCAGACCCTGAACACCACCCAGTGTAATAGCACTTGTCAATTACATAACCAATGAGTCCAAACACGATTTTGCAATCTTGTATGATTGAGGAGTTCCTATGGTTACGTTCCGGCTCCATTATCAGACCCTGGACACCGGCTAGTGTAATAACACTTGTCAATACATATCCAATGAAACCATACACGACTGTGCTATCTGGTTTACTTGAGGAGTGCCTGTAACCACCTTCCAACTCCATCATCAGACCCTGGACACTACCTAGCGTTATAGCACTGGTCAATACATATCCAATGAGTCTAAAAACTATGGTGCCATCTTGTTTGGTTGAAGAGTGCTCGGGACCACCTTCCAGCTCTATCATCAGACCCTGGAACATAGTTTGAAAAAGGCTAGGCAGCCTCAGAAACTTAGAATACATAAGTCGACAATATTGTTTCTTGTTTTTCTTGGACAGTGACCACAGTCATTGGCAGAACATTGGTTAAGAAGCCATCAGTTCATGATGAATTTCAGTAATCACCAGGTTGGTAGTTCATTCAGCAGAGAAAATACAATACATGGTGGCTCGTTGATACTTTTAACTAAACAATTTAAATTCAAAGAACGTAAGGATATTGTAAGCCTCTCTGTTGAGCGGACTATAGAAATAGCTTGTGTGGAGTTGGAGCAGCTTGTTGTATTGAGCGTGTACCGGCCTCCGTCATCGATTTATGATTGCTTTGAGAGTATCATGGATGATGTGTTACAAAAACTTGGTAAATAAGGGAAAAATATAATTCTATGTGGTGATTTTAATGTAAATTTATTAGAGGACTCATCAAACAGCCTAAAAATTAAAAATTTATTTGAGTCATATAACCTTAATAATTTATTTTTGGAGCCTACTAGAGTAACCGCCACCTCAAGTACATGTTTAGATAATATATTTACTGACATATCGCCTATTAATAAAAAGAATATAAGTCGACTGGATTCTGACCATTGTGGCCAGCTGATTACATTTAGTAAACAAGATAAAAAAGTGGCTAATAGAGTTATCACGGTTGTGCCAAAAACTGCAGGACGCTTGGAGATTTTTAAAAACAAACTTAATAGTAAATTACCCTACTTGCCTTATTGTGATAATCCTAATGAACTGTACAATTCCTTTTTTGCCATGTATTGTACAGAATTTAACTCAACATTTATACCAAAGCAGATCTCAGTTAATGGTTCTGCAACCTTCAGTGAATGGGCAACTAAAAGGATATTTAAGAGTAGGATCAAACTCTTTGAATTGTACGAAGAAAGAAATTATAATAAAAGTAAAGAATTTTATCAATATGTTAAGAATTATTCCAAATTATTCAAACAAGTTTGTAGCGAAGCTAAGTGTCGATATTTAAGCTCAAACATTTAAAAAAGTCAAAATAAAATAAAAACGACTTGGGAAATTATAAACAATGAGACTGGAAAAGACAGTTATCGTAGTAGTCACTACAGCCTTAATGTTAACAATATAGTTATTGAAAAGGATTTAGAAGTTGCCACAGTTTTTGAAAATTTATTTGCAGATATTCCAGTCGCAACCACTAAATCTTGAAATTCTTCACCCACTGTTGCCGAGTCCCTATTGAAAGAAAATGTTGATAAGTTTCAAGTTATTTATTTCATAACAAAAATACATTTGTGTCGAAATATTTGCACAGTAGGTACACAAAAAGAAGTAACGCAAACAATTATAATACAAATAACCTCGTCCCTCACCTAGAAATACTAACATTACAAAAATTCTTATTGATACAGAACAAAGTCCCTAACCAAATGCTACAAAAATACATTTAATGTCAAATTAGTAACATTAACATCATCACATGCATGTATAGCAAAGTCAAAAAGCAATGTAAATGTACACATATTTAATTTACTTACATACAATTTTTAAGATTTTTGTCATTACAAAATTCGTCAATGCTGTAATAGGCTTTATTTATTAACAAAGGCCTGAGTTTATTTTTAAACATGCTCACATTCTGAATATTCTTTAATTCAACTGGTAATTTGTTAAATAGATTGACAGACTGCACGCGTGACGAGTGTGACAACATTAAACTTTGCCTGCAGAATAGTAGGAAGATCTTTTCTGCGAGTATCTACTCTCTTTTTTCTTTCATCGTCTGTTTCAAAGTCGTTTAGGTTTTTGTTTAAATGAGTAAGGAGAACTAAAATATAAAGACATGGTACCGTTAAAAATATTAGTTTAATAAAATACTCCTTACATGATTCTGTCCGAATTAAACGAAGCATGGTTCTTAATGCTCGCTTTTGTATAGTAAAGGCTGCCGTAATATTATATTTATAGCTGTTTCCCCAAAATTTAATGCTATATCTAAGTTTAGATTCAACTAAAGCAAAATAGACGGTACGAAGTTGGGCAACAGACAAAATATCCCTCAGAGATGTGATAGCATAACAAGCACTACTTATTGTATTTGTAATTGAATCTAGTTCTGGCTTCCAATTAAGCAAAAAATCAATTTGTACCCCGAAAAAATTTAAACTTTCCACTATATCAATTTTCTTGCCTAAAGATTCTACGCTTACTAAAGCTTTGTTCCTAACTGTAGATCTATATATCATACATTTTTTCTTACTTACATTTAATTTAAGATTATTCATAGAAAGCCAGCTTTCACAAGCAGCCAATAATACATTTAATTTGCATTTTAAGGTCTCAATATCATCACCAGCTATAACAGCACTCGTATCGTCAGCAAATATGATCAAGTCAGCATCTGGTAAAATGTTTTCAATGTATTCAGTTAGATCGTTAAGAAATATTATAAAGAAAATGAGGCCCAACACCGAACCCTGCGGAACACTTCTAGTTACAGTAAATGATTTCGATTTATGAATTTCTTCCACACCTTCCTGAACTGATTTAATTTCAACGTACTGTTTCCTATTGGTCAAATAAGAACTAAAAAGTTTTAAAATATTTTCTCTTATACCGTAATGTTCTAACTTATCCATTAGAATGCAATGTTCTACAGTATCAAACGCAGAACTTAAGTCTAGGAATAAGCCAGCAACTTTAAGTTTATTGTTCAGCTTATTTACTACGTTATTAACTAACGAGTCAAGTCGAAAAAAGTAAAGGGACATTAGATGCAATACATCTAATGTCCCTTTACTTTTGTGGTATCCAAACTGATTACGGTTTATTATTTTTAGACTACTCAAATGTCTTACAAGCGTAGATATGATCACTTTTTCAAATAACTTGGATAGAACCGGTAACAATGAAATGGGCCTGTAATTGCCTGGATCTGTTTTAGCACCTTTCTTAAATAGTGGTAGAAGTCTGGCTAACTTAAATTGGTCAGGAAAGACGCCTTCATTGATTGATTTATTATTTCAGATTTATATATTCTTTAGATAATTGTAACCATGAACTTAATTTCGACTATGTTACTGCTCGAGATATTATTAAATCTTTCAATACACTCAATGTTAAAAAAACTGCTGATCTATGGGGAAATTCCGTAGAGGTTGCAAAATGCATAATCAACACTGTAGCGCCTGAATTAGCAATTATCTTTAATAAATGTATTGACTGTGGTGTAATTCCTGACTTAATGAAGAGTAGTAAAATAATACCTTTATTTAAATCGGGCAGCACACCTGACCCCACGAACTTTAGACCAATTTCTGTGCTCCCCACCTTTAGTAAAATATTTGAAAAATTGATGCTAGATCAATTGCAAAGACATTTTAATAGACACAAATGATTAAACAGTAAACAATTCGGTTTCACAAGGGGTCGCTCGATTTCCGACGCTGGTGTTGAGCTTCTTGCACATATTTTTTGAGGCCTGGGAGGAGTCACATGATGCCCTAAGTATTTTTTGTAACTTATCTAAGGCTTTCGATTGTGTTTCTCATGATACATTGGTCAGGAAATAGCATCACTATGGTGTTAGAAACACTGCTTTGGATCCTCTTATTTCTTATTTGGATAATAGGATCCAAAGAGTGGACGTTAATGGCAAGCGCTCCCCGGGTTCTATTGTCACTATGGGAGTTCCGCAGGGCTCAATTCTTGGCCCTTTTTTTATTTCTCGTATACATTAATGACCTTCCTTGCCTTATAAAGAACAGTCATGAAATAGTGTTATTTGCAGATGACACATCACTTAAACTTAAGCGACAACAGACAGTAACCGACGGTGTAAATAATGCTCTCTCTAAAATAGTGCATTGGTTTAGTGTTAATAATTTACTTTTAAACGATAAAAAGACTAAATGTATTAGATTTCTGACACCTAACGTTAAGCAGGTGAAAACCAATGTACTAGTAAATGGGACAGAATTGGATCTTGTGGACACCACTGTGTTCTTAGGTATTACGTTGGACTCGAAGCTTCAGTGGGGCCCACATATAATCAAATTGTCGAAGCGGCTAAGCTCTGCAGCCTACGCGGAGTATAAAATCCGTCATTTGACTGATGTAGAAAAAGCTCGATTAGTATATTTTAGTTATTTCCATACTGTAATGTCGCACGGCATTTTGTTATGGGGAAATGCAGCCGACATTCAGGCTATATTTATGCTGCAGAAACGAGCCATTCGAGCAATATATAACCTTAGTTGTACGCATTCACTGAGGGATAAATTTAAGGAAATAAACATAATGACAGTCGATCTCAATATGTTTATGAGAACCTGATTTATGTAAAAAAGAATATTAATCTATATTCTAAACACAGCGACATTCATAGCATAAATACTAGACACAAAGATTTATTTATTGTGCCCAAGACTAGGCTCCAAAAAATTAGTAATTCATTTAAGTGCCAAAGTATACGTTTTTACAAGAAACTCCCAAGCCATGTTAAAGAACTGTAAATTGGTTGGGCTTGGGACTTATTAAGCTACAAAGCAACAAACAAGTGTTTTAAAATCAACGACTAGATGACACTATATGAGTTCATATAATTACTTAGTTTATTTTATTTTATTATTATTGACATAATCTACTCATTACAGTTTTTTTAGGTTTGTTATGGTTAGCTAGCGACCTCGAATATTTATCATTTTACTGTCTGAGTAACCGGCAGCAAGTTCGTCATGCCCCCTTAGATGTCACTGCTTGCGGTAGCGTCGGGGGTCGTGTTGCCTTCTTCCCTCAAATATGGTAATGGCTGATCTTTGCGTTATGCTCGTGAACGGGTGCTGCTTGTGGTGACTGGTCGTCTTGCTGACCATGGTTTTGTTATTAGTAACTGTATATTGATATTATTTATTTTGTCTTGATGGTCCTAGTTTATCATTTGTGACTTCGAGTTACAGCTTTAATAGCTATATGTAAGCTGCAGGCATAAATGCCTGGTGGCTTTCATTCGGGTATTAAGTTCTGTTTACTTTTTATTTTCGCTTGAGTATAGATTCCGATGATTATTTTGTTGGTATATTGGCGTGTGCTAGCTGGCATATAGCAAATAATTTAATTTTATGTTTTACGTTGCATAATGTACATTATTTTGCATAACTACTATTGTATAGAATCAAGTTTTCTAACTGAACAGACAGCTGTGCTGCTGGGGAGTTTGTTGCGCCACTTCTTCTTCCCAGCTAAGCACTAGGGAGTGGTGAAGGGTGGGCGTTTTTGGGGGACTGTCTTATGTAATTTGACGTTTGAAAAGTGCTGATTCTCAGCCTATTTTGAATAAATGACTTTTGAATTTGAATTTGAGTCAAATGTTTAAAGCAGATGTCGTTTTACTTATCAAAAAGACCAGATTTTAACCAACACTTTTTCCATCGTCCAGGTTGCTGCATATACGAAAAACCGAAAAAGTTCGACGAGTCAGATTCGGAGGACAGCGACGACGAATGCGAGCACTGCTTCGGGCACGTGGAGAAGAAGCGCGGGAAGCACCATCATCATCATCACCAGCACCAGCACCAGCAGGACTGTCCACAGCATGGCCAGGAAGCTGGGAGCTCGACACTCACTATTACTGAGGTACTGAATTAGTTTCTAGAGCCGATTACTTACATCTATATCTTCATGCTAGTATGGTATGAGTATGGTATGAGGAACAGGGTGTAAAGTTCACTCATCCCTCATAGAAAAGGGAGGATCCTCCGACCAGACGGCTGTCGTGTCTGGCGGGCAACTGCCCAGAGGTTGAAGTTGGGAGATTGTCCATCGCGCGGTAAACTCTAATTGCGCGATGCAGGATTTGTGTGAAGTCAGGATGTTGTGTGAAGTCAGGTCTTTGATGCGTAGTTCGCATGTGGCGATTGTAAATAGCGCCACAATAGCATGCCATCTTTCATATTTGGTAATGCCCGCGGCATCGTCCGCGTGGAGGTCGGAAATTATCCCACGAGAACGTACTACTGGGATAAAAATTATTCTATGTCCTGGTCATGGTCTACCTGCTTGCAAAATTTCATCGAAATCCGTTCAGCCGTTAAGGCGTAGACAGGGAAATGACAGACAGACAGAGCTACTTTCGCATTTATAATATTAAGTATAGTTATAGATTATAAAATAATTACCGTGTCTGTCTGTGTCACCGCGTTGTTCATCTAAACTACGCAACGATTGATGATTTTACCATTATTTAAATTATTTTATTTCGGAGGGTTTATGGGTATTAGGTATACCTTAATATTAGGATATAATAAAGAAATCTCATGTTTTGTTAAGACCATTAAATCGTAAGTACCGTGCGAAGCAGGGGCGCGCCGCCAGTTATGCATAGATTTGTACAGTGCAAACGCTTTCTAAATTGTATACTTTTTAAAGCAATAATGGCTAAATATTCATTTGTTTATATCCTAAACTTGTAACGCACGAGCATCGAATTTGTGTTTAAAAATAATGTGATGTGCTATACGCACATTCAAAGTTCTGGTCTCCGAAAAGCACATGCACGGGTTTGTTTTGCTTCTCAAATGCATTTTTTTTTAAAGGTCTCATTTTCCCCCCACCCAATTACAGTCAACTGCAGTATTACGACCTAATCTAATGAAAATTACCATATTTACAGCAACAAACTACACCGCCTGGTGAACCTACAGCGACGATCATGCTTCAGCCGAGCGAAACCGCGCCTAAAACGAGCGAAGTAGCGCCTATACCGAGCGAAGCGGCGCCCGCGCCACCCGACAAGAAAACCGAGTAACAAACACACACAAACATAAATACTGTTCAATAACTCAGTTTACATGTGTCATGACTGAATAAGTATTGTTGAATTCTTGTTGATACACAAAAGGCTCTAAAACGGAGTGAAAACTCTTCAACTTAGACGCTATTTCAGTGTCCACATCTTTATATCTACCGGATGAATTTAAATAGATAAAATGATCTGCCAGATAAGACAACAACACAGGCAGCGACTACGGACGCCTTTACGCGCCAATAATATTCGTGTCCGAATTTTGCGCAAATTCAATATTCAAACAACAAGAACTTCAAAATACTGCTAACTAACTTATTATAGTTTTGGGACATTTTGCATTATGTAAACTTACTTATATAACAGCCACAAATAACATGTACTTTTCCTGTTCGCAACATTATAGCTAGACTATTGTTGTATAAGATTATTGATTGATTGACTGATTGATAAGAGTGGTATTTTGGTAATAATGATTGATTGAAGAATAGAAACGGTGAAAATAATCAATAAATTGCCATTTAATGGGAAATTGTTTTAGTTCAATTTTGATTATTAAATATCTAAACAACGGCAACGTTGCAATTTTGTTCCTAGATTTAATAAATCGTCTCGAAAATTCCTAACTTTTAGAACAATCGGAATTGAACTTGTAACTCGAAGGAATGAAATTCAGAATTGCATGGCAGGTAAACATTAATGTTAGGCTACATACACAATGTATCGTTGTTCGTCAAGATTGCTAAACTTGTGACATTTGAATGATTATGTTAGTTTAATTGACGTGCTCGTTTGTGTACCTAAATGTAACTTATTCCTAATTGTATTATGTTAAGTAATTTAGGTGTAGCGATTAAAGCTTTTATTTCCATTTATTTTGGTTTTATTTTTTTGATTATACAGCGTGTATAACAAATATGTGATCATATTTAAGAGCGTTTATAATAAAAGTTGGCAACATCGCAGATAGCTGTCAAAAATTTACTTGTTTTGATTAATTTGGCAATAATACTGTGTAGAAATAAGAAAATGTGGCTAACTAGCGAACTAGAATATTAATCATGAACTGCAATTATAACATTGAATTTGATGTTGTAACCGTTTTAGGTGTAAAAACGCGTTTGGAAAGTTTCCAAATAAAAAAACCTTTTTTTACATCTAAAACTAAATATTCGGTGTAACGATATTAATTATTGCATTTCATAATCAATATTCTAGTTCGCTAGTTAGCCACATTTCTTATTTCCATACAAGTAATATTGCCAAATTAATCAAAATAGCGAAATATTTGACATCTATTTGCGACGTTGCCCACTTTCAGAATAAACGCTCTTAAGGGTGTGGTAGACCATTACACTGAACAAATTTCTCCAAGGGACCAACATCGTAATCGAAAATTATCAGCTGTCCCATACATGGGTTGAGTAGATATGGAAGTTTTGTATAGGACAGCCGATATTATTTCACGACACCTTTTAAATATGTCCACGCATTTCTGATACACCCTGTATTTATAATAAATTGTGGTGCTTGTTTGAAATATATTGATGTGATGTTGAATAAATTGTAATGTCGTTAAGTAGGGTTACCATTTTATGCAATAAAATTTTCTGAATCTGGCAAATTTTAAAATAAAAATTTCATGTTATTGATGGATGGCCTAAAATGTTTACATTACGCTTATAATCGAACTTAACATTCATAATGGAATTAAATTGTGATTGATAAATCTTTTTATAATAATAATAAATGTTGGTCAAACTCCATTCACCCGCATATTCATAATATCATTAAAACCAATAGTTATAGAGACATTTACAACCTAAAGCTACGTGGAAGTAGTCTGAACAATTATTTCAGATTTGCAGATATATACAGGATGGCATGGGACATCGACGCGAAGCCGGCTACCATGGATTCAGTACATGATTCTGAACATTTCGTCGGTTATTAAAAAAATTATCAGCTGTTTCATAGAAAAGTGCAATACCTACGCGGTCAAAATGTAAGGAGCAGCTGTTTTTTTTTTTTTATAACCGACGAAAAATTTCAACGCAGGGGTGTTCAGAATTATTTACTGAATCCATGGTAACCGGCTTCGCGTCGATGTCCCGGACACCCCGTATAAATATAACTACGCTACCACCACGAGCGGACCTCGTAACACATTGAATAACAATCCGAGAGTTTTGAAGGATATAGCTAATCCATTGCTTCATACGTTTGAAAAATTCGTAAATAAAGCAATGGACATGGGTGAACTGTCAAAATTAAACCCATTGCGATCAATTCTCGTTTTGTGTATTTTACGCAATTACCCCGCAGTTGCTTTCATTAAGGGCCCGAACACGTACCACAACCACACCACATCGCAGCGACAGAATCTGAGCAAGCAGTGATTACGTGTGAATAGTATCGCTGCAGCTTCTTGCAGTTGCTATGTGGTTCCATCGTGGCTATGTTTGCAAATAGATCGACTCCGGCTGTGACAGTGTCGTCGCGTTGACGCAACTTTGTGGTTACGTTGTAGCTGTGTCGTTGCCTTGATGTGGTCGGTTAACGGTTGATTTTGACGGCCAAATGTGGTTTGTGTGAATAGACTATTCATTTTCAAATTACCACGCGGTGTCGTTGTGGTTTGGTTGTAGTACATGTAATCGGGCCCTTAGTAGTCACTCCAACGCGGCCGTACTAATGATTGTCACTTTTATTTTCACCAAAACCGATGACTGGCGACTTGACACGGCCACGGCTGCTCGACCACCTAAGACCGAAGGCACGGTGCGTTGCCGGTGTATTGCAATGCTTGAGCGGTGACGCTGTGTCATCCTACATACAAATCACAGTGACTTGCCACACGGTACGTTGCGACGACCTGCAGTGCCGCAACGCACGCTCAACGGGCAAATAGACCAGAGAAACGAAGCGGGAAAAGATGTTACGGTGCGATGCTGAGCGTCGGAGGTTTCGGAGCGACATCGCAGCACAGCGCAGTGTTGCTTGTATTGAAGAAAACTGACAGACCCAACACCGAGACGCTGCGACGTCGTACTAAGCGGCGTTGCGTTGCGACACCGCGTTGCCCGTGTAGCAATCGATGCGTTGAAATCCAAGACGCAATGGCAGCGGCCGTCCTCACTCTAACTTGCTGGCTCAGAAGCGACGACTCTGCCTATTTCTTAGAAACTCTAGAAATTATTTCGTACGCTGATTGTGGCAGCGAATAATCACAAAGTATGCGGCTGACCAAGCAAGAATTTTGTCGGAATAGACAATTCTATTGGTATTTCGATGGTTGTTCTGACTACTGCTATCTAGCGTTATATTTCCATGTTAGTAAACGGTAGACATTGTTAGAATCACGTACCCTCGATGAAGTTCGTATCTAACCACCGTAAGGACTATTCTTGCTTGCAGCGCTCGGCGGCTATAGAACCGGCTGGTAACAGATGTGGTCATCGTGTTCACGGGATTTTGTTTTCAAATTAGTTAGATATGAACTTATTTGATGGTACCTACATGTTGCTCAGACTTGTTGTTAGCGAATGTGGTTTATTTTCAATAAATTTTGAAAATTGATTCCTTGTTTGTTACGTGCAAAAACCTTGCTCATTTCACCTATTCCACGTCTGTTCAGAGCGATGTTTTAAGGCAAAAGCGTCAGGGTAGGCCGCGAAATTCATATTTTCTTAATTTTCTGAAATCGCAGGTCAGTATCAGGTTGTATGTTCATCTAAATATGATTCGCGGCCATATCAAATGTTTATTTATAGTCTTTTATTTCATTTAAAACACTTATAAATTACATTTTAAAATTTTAGAAGATAAAAAAATATTAAAACATTTAAAAATGTAAAAAATAGTAGCCCACCGGTATCGGGAACAGGGTCTAAGCTACCGGCGGTCAGGGCTCCAGAGAGAGGAACCTCCTGATAATGCGAGCAGTGTCCAGGAGTACCGATGTCTGAATCAAGCCCTTGATCCAGCTGCCCAACGAGAGCCTCCTTAGGTGTTGGTCGAGGCTCTTGGCAATTAAGGCATTGGCTGATACGACTATCGGCACAATGATCGCTGAGTCCACATCCCACATGTCGACAACCTCGCGAGCCAAGTCAAGATACTTGATTTGTTAATATTTCTCGGCTTTCACGAGGTTCCCGTCATGCGGGACTGTTATGTCATAAATCATATGTATAGAATTATTATAATCATAAACATCATCAATACAACTCTCTAAGTTCATGTAATCCTATTGAATGACTATTTCATGAAATCATGAACATTTGAGAATTATGCTAACTTAAGGAGTTGTATCGCTGATTCTAATTATTTTAATTCTGTAAAGCCGTATTTGTTTCAGGTTTTCGTTCTTCCAACATTTAAACGCAGGGTCACAGGCCACACAGGGAACAAAGCTATGTTCGTTTAGGCTTTCTTCCACTCTTTTCATACTTCGGTCCACACCGCCTACTAAGCGAAACGAAAACAAAAGTATGAAAAGTTCCCACTGCTGGGGCACAGACCTCCTCTCTTCGAGAGGGAGTGGGCTGTAATCCACCACGCGGGCCCAGTGCGGGTTGGTAGATGTCACATGTCTTCGAATGTTTGGTTCTAGGATATGCCGGTTTCCTCACGATGCTTTCCTTCACCGTTTTGAGAGCAGTGGTGATTAAACTATTTACACGAAGTAAAGCGCCTGCCTGGGTTCGAACCCACGACAACTCATAAGTCGGGGCGTTACCACTGGGCCACTGTTGCTCTCAGTAATAGTTTATACCGTGGTAAAAATATAATATTTAAGTAAAAGAAAGATTGAAAATAGAGGTTGTTTGTCACAGAAACACGTGCAAACAAAAATACTTAAAAAGGTCCTCGAAACGGTCAATTGCAATTGTCAACTTTTACGTGACTGATACACATTGATCGTTTACCAAATGCAATTGAAGCGATTGACAATATTAATGCAATTGCAATTGGTCGTAGCGGGGACCCTTTAGTCAGCAAGGTGGTAGGGACTGGCTGCCCAGGGTGTCCTACATTATAATTATAGAATAGAATAGAATACAGGGTGGCAGGGACATCCACGCGAAAACTGATACATGATTCTGAGCCCCATTGCGTTGAAATATATCGTCGGTTATTTAAAAAAAAAACTGCAATTTCATAGAAAAGTGCAATACCTACGTGGTCAAAATGTATGGAACAGCAGATTTAAAAAAAAATAACCGACGAATAATTTGCCTGCATTAAACATGGTACAAAAATGGTCTTAATAATAGGGTTATGTTCAACATGTCTCGCCATGTACTGGCATACAGATATTTTAAAGGAAACAAGCAGCGGCGTAGCGTAGGTGTCGGCCGGAAGACAATTGTACCGCCCGGTATTTCAATTTAATATATATTATACATTACATAGATTAATTCTAGAGAACTTTTTGGCAAGAACAGTCATTATTTTATATTATACGGGTTAGATTTTAAACAAAAAAGTTTATCTAAGTTTAACAATCACGTTTATTAATACACAATTTATTTTACTTCAACGAGTATAGACGGAGTTGCCAGCAGTCGCTAAAAAATATCATTCTAAGAAAGGGGATTCCCCGAATTCGTCACAGAATAAGTTGGTAATGAAAAATTCCGTGCTCTTTTCAATCGATCCGAATTTGTAGTTGCGATAAAATTATGAGTTGGTTCAAATATTTTTATTATTTATTGTGAAATTTTGCCGCCCCCTAAAAAGTGCCACCCGGGGCGGGCCGCCCCTGCCGCCCCCACTACGCTACGCCACTGGAAACAAGTTCCTTATAATTATGCACCTAGCATCAATAATAACAGTGTAGGTAAACAGTCATTAAGTATACCTAACACCATAAAATTGTAATTCTAAAATGTTTACTAACAGTTTTAAATCTAAGCAATAACTATCTAAATAAATATCAGCCAATCAGTAACAATATTTATCGTAGGTTTGGGAGCAATTTTACCTAAAAAGGTATTAGATGGCTCGATTAGCATAACATACATAACATCACGCCTGTTTTTCGCCGAAGGGTTAGGCAAAACTATACCTATAGAATATAGGTAAGTATAGCTCTGCCTATTATATATACATATACATTTCATCCGATATGTTTAAGTCTGGCTGCCAGACTTAAACATATCTGATGAAATTTGGGTGTACTATAGGCTATAGTACACCCACATTTCATCAGATATGTTTAAGTCTCATGTAATAGGGGGCGAGACTATTGCCATCAATCGGGCACAAATCCAGACTCCGGGCTGCTACTGAAAACTTCCAGATGGTAAACCCAATAACACTTTGTCCGAACCAGGAAGCGAACCTGGGACCTCATGCTCAGTAGTAGCATTTGCGACCACAGACCAACGAGCGCAGTCCCGATTTGATAGATAGATAAATCATTTATTTGGTGCACGCAAAATAAATAGCACAACACAAAAAAGTACAAAGAAAAGATTAACAAATTAGTTATATGAATATAAAGAAAATAACAAGGTGCTGATGAATAAACACCAACATATTTTAAAGAAAGAGCGAGAGAGATTATCGTAGTGGATGAATGATCGTCACTAGGCTTCCCATTAAAGAATACGTCAATTGGTTTAATGCAAAATCAATACTCAATACTTTATTGCATTCCATAATGTGAGATAAAACAGTTGGTATGTTAGACATTGCATCAATCATGGACCCTGTCGGGCACAGCAAAGTTAATTAATTGATAATAGGAGAGAGGATGAAGGCGCTTATTGTTTAGAAGAATTAAATGAAGTATTATTACATTAAAATATTATGTAGGTTCTTTGGTATTTATATTTTGTATCATAATTATATTTAATTGCGTAATTATATTCCTATTTGTATGAGTCTTAATATTTGGGTTTCATTTATTGCATGGTTATACTAAAATTATTCACATTATTAGTGTGTCTTTATTATTGAAATGAAATTTAATTAGCTATTTATTATAATTAATTTAAGTTTATAGTATTTTCGCGTTTATATTCGCCTAGGTAATGTTAGAAATGGAAGGTTTTAGGACAGTAGGGAAGTTGACCGGGGAAAAAACACTATTTAGTCCGTCAGCCAGATAATAAGAAAATATTGGACACGTATTTTTTGCTTTATCATATTAATAAAAAATGTTTTAGATAAAACCAAAGATTTCAATCGTAGATTTGCCCTGCCGTGTTAAAAGATGGTCGCGTTTCCGTTTCGTTTTGACACCTCTGAAACACAACATCGCAGACACTTGACTTGATTGTCATGGAAACGCCATTATTATTGTGCGAAGTCACTCTTCTCACTATGGGCACTTTTTCGCGCGACGTTGTATGGTGAAGGCACATCTACGATTTAAATCTTTGGATAAAACGTATTAAAGTTGAGGAGTCGGGGCTCACTACGTCACAAGTCAGTATAAACTCTACCGGGGAGTGACGTCATGCCACATTTTAACGTATTGCCTACTCAATGTAGATATTGCCGTAATCTTTTTATTAAGTAGAAAATAAATAATACGTGTCCAATTTTTTTTAATAATCTACATGACGGACAAAAAATATTTTTGTCAACATCCCTATATAAGAGAAGTCAGTAAATATGGTCGTTAGGTTAGGCTAGTGGCCTCCATTCCCGCACGGTACAAAATATATTACTTTAGACTACAGACAGTTGTTCCGGTTCTAAAGTACTTCCGCATGTACTTAAACTGTAATGAAGCTAGTTTTCGAGCTGTTTAATAAAACTTTTCCATAATTTTCCCGGAGTTCGGGGCGCTACGGAGTACTCATATAAAAAGCTACTCAAACTGGCATAAACTTCAAAACACTGAAAATGTATATTCTACGCTACTACTCTACGGCAGAATATTATGAACTTTTACAACAACGTAACAATATTCAGACAAATAAATTAACTTTTACTATTACAAAACTTTGGCAGGTAACTAGGTAATAAGTTTTGCCTTGAGGCTATCGGTTTAATTACGTACATAGTTCATCCGGTAAACTTCCATTTTTCTTTAAGAATGTAGGTTAACTGAAGCTATTAGGTATTGTTTTTAAAAACATTTTGCTGTGCTAAAATTATCAAAAGTTATCACAAAGGTCATTCATACTGCGAAGTGCACGATTATCAAGAAATGAATAGAAGGACATATTTATTTTGATGAGTACAAAATAATGAACCAGGCCGTAAATACGTGGGACACACTGAAAGTTCTTAGAAAATGAAAACCTGAATGATGCAATAAGGCTTGTGCAGACCAGCGCGACTTGTCGCGCGACGCGACACGAACAATACAATTCCTAAGAAAACTTCACAGTATAACAATAACCGGTGTCGCGTCGCGCGACAAGTCGCGCTGGTCTGCACAAGCCTTTAAGTTGCTAATACCTTTTCGAAATATTCTCCATTCCTTTCTAAGAAACATCGCCTTCGATGGAACCCCTGAGTAACGGAACAAACGTTCACGCCGTTTTTGGTTTTCGGTCGAATTATGGGATATCTAGTACCTAGCTTCCTGACGCTTAAATGCTCATGTAAGATGTTTTAGATCTGACCTACCAATGTCTAAGTTTGCCCGAATTTGTTAGTAAG
This sequence comes from Agrochola lota, assembly GCA_947364205.1. Classification (NCBI taxonomy): domain Eukaryota; kingdom Metazoa; phylum Arthropoda; class Insecta; order Lepidoptera; family Noctuidae; genus Agrochola; species Agrochola lota. Next base: position 1,823,935 of record OX376225.1, on the reverse strand, counting down.
TCACTCTCTTATCAGCCTCTATCATGCGCCGCACAGAAATGATGTTATCGTCAGTTGTCGCCGTTGCAGGACGTCCCTCACGCAGTCATCAGTAAGATTCCTACGACCACGCTTAAACTCTTTGAACTAGTTGTTAACAGTGGCACGTGATCGAGCTTCATCATGAAAAACGAATCAGTCTATCATAACTTTGTTGTGGACCAAGACTACAATGAAAGTCGGAATAAATCATAGAGTGGCAATTTTCTCGCGTTAAATTCATTTTTACGCGCTACATTTTTCAAATTGCCGCCAATACGAATAAATTACAGATCAATTAATATACATAATCAGGTTACCAAAGAGTTCTAAATTCGATATTTAAATTATTTTTCATTGGATTTGAAGAACTTTCAGTGTTACCCTTGTATAGAGCACCGAGTTTATGAAAATGTAGAATGTATTGACGGAGAATCATCTCTGTCAATATGCGATAGTCTCTTGTCGGGTAGTCTTCCGGGTAGTGTGACCCGCCCTTGTTCTACGGGTGCAATCTATTAGTGTGGCGACATGTCAAAACTTCGACATTTCTGTGCTATGTCTAAGTTTAATATAAATGTGTCTTACATAAATAATAATTACATAAATCTTCCAAAATATATTCTCTAAATCAAGGTGATATCTAGCTGCATCAAAATCCGTTGTATAGTTTTGAAGAACTAAGCGGTTACACTGAAAGTCATTACAAGAGACTTTATTTTATACTATGTAGGTATACCTACATTTTTACTAACCATACCCATCAACCTGCCGAGCCTTTTCCCTACTATGTGGAGTCGGCTTCCAGTCTAACCGGATGCAGCTGAATATCAGTATTTTGCAAGGAGCGACTGCCTATCTGATCTCCACAACCCAGTTACTGGGTATCACGATACCCCTTGGTTGTCTGGTTGTCAAGGTTTGGGTTTGGGACAACCCGTAACGACTCTCAAAGGTCTACGAATGACAGTCGGGATACTCGGGAGCAACGTCTTAACGAGCTTTCCGAGGCGGTATACGTGATGGTCACCCATGCACGAACTGACCGCAGCAAGCGTAGCTTAACCGTCGATCGACTTACGGCTGTTATTATAGCTAATGCTCAATACCCAAGATGACTAACTATTTATTAGTCAAACTTGAAAATAAATAACGCGTATAACTGCCCCAGTAACCATTACCTTGAGCCCAACTAACTGGGCGGCCTAATTCTAAATCCTTTGCAGACACACGTTAACTGCCACCATTGGCAATGTTACGTGAAGTACTATCACGGTAACATTATTGCTGATTAGCACTCATTGGCGAAGTTGTAATTATATATTATAGTTGGCTTTAATGTAATCGGGCTGTAGTTGTATTTCTCAAGGATTTAGGAAAATATCGTCCGGTTTAAAAAAAAAAATGGTAGTCATGGAGAGTACCGACAGGAATGAAAACTATGAAATAACAGTCACCCTTATAGCTACAGATATACTGTTATCATAAGCATGTCGGTGACGCGAACCCATAAGGTGTTCCCCTATACCAAAAATGAAACTTGAATATACCTTTTCGCGAACCCATAAGGTGTTCCCCTATACCAAAAATGAAACTTGAATATACCTTTTTTTTTTAAGGTGGGAAATTATCAAATAACTTCTCCCGCTCTGGGCGGAGCGGGAGGGTGTCAGACTTTTACTGACTAAAACCCACCCGTGTTCCTTCCGTTGCCTGTGTGCCCGGGCCGCGATATCCCTTTCGGGCAAACCCGCAACCCCAGCAGGCATTGGTCCTTACGGACCCTGTCAGTTGGTGCTGACTTCTCTTTGAGGCGCACGTGGAACACAACGCGCCGTCGACCCGGGCCTGGTCCTTATCGGACGGCGAGCTACTCATTGCTCACCGTCCGCAAGCCACGGCGAGCTACCCATTGCTCACCGTCCGCAAGCCCGCGCCTACGGTGGCCGGAAGTCGGCTCGCGACTCCCGACGTCCGGGGCGTCTCCTGCGGCGACTAGGGGCGCATCTTGCATCTCCCTCGCACGCTCCACCTCCTCCTTCGCGAGCATAACTGCTTCGCAGAAGGAGGTGACGGCCTCCCATGCACTCTCGCTCCGGACCATGGCCTGAACCAGGGCCGGACGAGAGAAATCGCCGCCGCCGATCGCCTCCGTGAGGACACGGCGGTGCTCCGCCCAAGCCGGGCAGACCTCCACCGTATGCTCCACCGTGTCCTCCGGGCGATCCATACAGTTGTGACACCCGGGGGTTTGCTCCCGCCTTATGCGGAACAGGAACCTCTCGAAACAGCTGCGTCAGGCGGAAGGTGAGGACACCGTGGCGCCTCTCTAGCCAGTCCTCAAAGAGGGGACTTGCCCAGTGGCCTGCGACCCTGCGTTTAAATGTTGTAAGAACGAAAACCTGCAGCAGAGTGTAAACAAAAATTGTCGATCGACGCGGTGGCTCGTGCAATAGTGCAGCGGTAGACATGTTTAACCCAGGAGCAAAAATAAATAAACATTAACATATTCGATAATTTATTGAAACATTACATACATTAGACTTACGGTTATCAGTCGTTAATCAGATCGGCGGCGAAGATATTGTCATAACGATTATATAATTTGGAAACATTGATTTATATTTTAACAAAATTATTGTTGTTTATCAATAAAAACTGTTTATAAATTGCTATTTTACGTTTTTATCATTTGTAACGTGGCGATATCATCGTGGACGTCCTCGTCACGGCATACGATATACGACACAGGGAAGTAAAATTTATGGAAATATATGAAGACTTTTAAATTTCCGTCCATGTTATCGTAACATGCACTAATTTCCATACATTTTATGGCCGTGGACGTCCACGATAATATCGTCACGTTAAAAATTATAAAACCGCACACTGGTTTACATAAAGACATTCTAAATCACAATAGGGAGCAGTAGGATCTATGTCCAGCAGTGAATGTGTGAATCACAAAAATATTTGTTATCTTTAACGATAAAATTGGTTGCACACTTCATTTGAAATCAGTGTATTACATCTTTCTTATGCTAACACTACATTTGGCCTGAAAATAGTTGCGTTATTTTGCTAAAATAAAATGAACTTTATTGGAATAGAATATGATGTATTTTGTATTAGCTATACATGTATTAATATAGATGGGGCACTCCGCAAAATCATTTAAATAAAACGCGACTCTTGCTACAACACAATAAAGTGCAATTCAGGTCGCACAGCGCCAATCACCTACAGTTATATTCACCTAGAAGTTGCCTCTTTTTATCACGTAACTCTTAGATCTTCTGACTACGTTACACTCACTGAATTGGCCCAGCAAGACAGGCCCGCCACGTACTTGTAGCTTCATACCTAAACTGCGGAGTGTCCTATCTATATTAATCTGTGATATAACGCAAAATTTTATATTTTCGCACCGGTACACGATTTGATAGAAAAAAAATTGTAAAATTATCCGTAAATATTGAGCATTATTTATGTATTTAACGGTAAAGGAATAATTTAACTTGATGTAGTCACTAAGGCCAGTACCTCGAACAAAAATCACCGTAAAACTATTGTTGCAATTAATTTTGCGATCGTTTTCGTTCGAAAAACTGGCCCCTTATCCCGCGTCCTATTTAAAAGCGATCGGTCGCGTGCATTTGTCACTTTTTGTTCGGAAAACTGGAAATCGCCCTCTGTCGGCGCGGCCACGCGTTCTGTTACACCGAACAAAAGTGACATTATGAGCGTGTCGATCGCTTTTAAATAGGACACAGCCTTAGATAGACGATTGAATATTAAGAGCGGCCAACCCGTCATACTTTTCATACAGACGCTCGTACGTGATTATGGCGTTGTAACACATCTTTCTTTGAAATTTTTAAACTAATATGTATCTTGTGCACTATATCTAGGTTTCTATGAAAGCAAAAAAATAAAAATGAGAAACAAAGTCAGTGTAAGCCTCCAAAAATCTGCATTTTTGCACAAATTTTACCCGAATTTTGGCCAGTCATAATATACTCATAATTTGTAAAAGTAAAGAAAACATCGGCATAGAAACTTCGCACATGTAATGGAAATTCTAAATATCAAACATTTTTTTCACAAACTTGTAAGGTTTACTCAAAAACACGTATATCCTGATACAACTTTTTACACACAATTTTTCGTACAATGTTATCGCATTCTCGCTTGTTTGTTAGCAGTTCTCACTTGCGCTCGATGAAACAACAAGCTTTTCGACCATGCTCGCGTTGACGATAGACGGACCGGGAAGGGCCCTCTTAAGGAAAAGCGCCAGAGCAGACCGTGAAATTCAAATTTTCTTACGTTTAAATCATATTTTAATCTAGTTATTTGACTCAGGCGTGACTTCGCGGAAATGCATTATATAAATACAATAGACGACATATATTTAGTAACTTAATCCGCTTAACTGTTCTTAAAGAGTCATAAAGAACCCTGTGAGGAATCGACGCATCGCACTGCGTTCGGCGCTAGGCTTAGCAACACGCCGTGTGCGGGTTCGCAACAAGTCAATCGCCATCCTGAGGATGCCTCGTTGAGAGCTGAAACACGTGTCGATTTCTGACAGGGTTCTTTATGACTTATTTATATACGTCGTCTATTGTATTTCATATTTTAATCCACATACAACCTGACACTGGCCTGCAAATTGCAAAATACTTAAGAAAATTTGAATATCGCGGGGTACTTTAGCGCATCTCCCTTAAACAAAAACTTTAATGTCATGGACAATCATTATCAACTAAATCCTTATTGGTTTAATACTTTTTGCACTAATCCATAGAGCCTTTATTTACCAAGTATTATACATAGATACATCGTTTAATAAAACATAATTTGCTAGAAATGTAACATGATTGTCAAACCTTGAATCAAGATGTGCCAGCCCTAATGTCAAGTCCCAAATTACAGTACGGCAAGTCGGGACATAAGCTCCGCCTACTTCTCTGGGCATTGCTCAATAGCAGCATTCCTTACCTGACTGTTCAGATTTAAATACAAATAGATCGAGCTATTGGTTATGGTACCCTATTATCATATTTTTCTTTCTCTATTTCTTTCTTTCACCCTAAAAAGTATTTATTCTAATTTTAAAATAAACATGTATATCGAAATAATACTGGAGTGGTCTGTTTTTGCAGAGTTAGGGGTGCTACACACTTATCGGGTCGACACGTTCGACTCGGCAGTATTTGATGAACAAGAAAAACAACCCAAAGCAATTACTACAGATATTCTGCTTTCACCCGGCTCGTGCCGATCGGAAAACTCAGTTCGGCGTCTACCCTCGCTAAATCATGTTTGGGTCTTCTCGGCGTAATGCGAGCTGAGCCGAACTGCTTTTTCCCGAACATATATCTTACCTAGCTTTTGCCGTCGGCTTCGCCCGCGTGGATGTAGCAAAATATCCCACGGGAACGTACTACCGAGATTACATACCTAATAGCCGAGGAAAAGGTCATTGACTCCTACCGCTGCGCTCGCGTAGCCGTCAACCATAATTATTTAGTTACGCGTAATTTTGAATCTGTGATATCTTTTAAACTATTCATTTAAATGATATGATGTCAAGGCATATTTTAATCTAAATTAAATGCCATATTTAAATAACATATTTTATTGGATATGGATTAATATAATACCGGCAAGATAATAATGGTTACTGTGGGCCATCCTTAGAAGATAGACATAAATGCCATAGCGGACTTTTTTGTTGAACTTTTTAAGATGAACAATGCTGTAGAACATAATTTTCATGTATCTTTTACGGTTTACGCGGGGCACACCATTAAAGCTCCCAGTCGGCATGATTTTTTCCGACATCTTCAACAATAATCGTCATATTTCAGCTAATTTACAAAACCTTAATGAATTATACACCAAAACCTTCAGCAAGAATCACTCCGTCCATTGGTGAAAATCAGTTCGGTAGTTTTTGAGTTTATCGCGTTCAGACAGACAGACGCGGCGGGGGACTTTGTTTTATAATATGTAAGGAAGGATAAGGATTTATTCGGCTGTGCCGAATCATGCCGACCGGAACATTTGTGTAGCAGCCGTTTGATTATCTAGACAGCAGGTTGGTAACTGGGCTATTTTTAGGAACCGGTACCATTGGCCTTGGTGTGATACCGGTACCAAAGTAGTAAGTACCTGTACTATTGGTATTTCTAATCAGTATCAGTACTGTGTCGGTACTGTACCGGAACTTAACACATATTTTCGTAAGTTAGAGTGAGAAAACAGATATAGTAAGTGAAAAGGATAGTTAATAGGTATTAGAAATAACTTCAAGGTTGCCACCCGTACGAGGCTCCTCGTACAAATATGAGATTTGTGGTACGCGCCGGGTACCAGAATTTGGTACCGGTACTTGTTAGGTAGAGTACCGGTACCCAGGTACCGAAATGGCAAGAACCACTAAGAAACGATACAGGACCTGTACCGGTACCTTTTGATAACGGTTCCAAGTCCTGGAGTTGACTGCCCAAAGTGCGGTGACCGTTAATTATTTTAAGCTGTCTTTAAGAACTAATAACATCATCATGTCCAGAAGTGGACATAGCACAAAACCGGTCGAAGTGGCGATGCTTGGGGAGGCCCATGTCCAGCAGTGGACCAATAACATGTTTTTTTCGAATCACAAATCAGACATTTTACAAAAAGATTTTTGTAATTATAAGATAGCTTGTATCTTCCAAGCTATCGCGTGACAAACGAGTATTATACAATTATAATATTAAAGCTACGATCAACACATTCTTAAGTACGTCATACCAGCGATAATCACCTCCTTAATTTTCTGAAACAACAAGAAACGATAATGAAGTATTTATCCTACTGAGCAGTGGTATCACTATTTGATAATTTCTTAGTGGATAGGTGGATCAATCTAATTTCTTAGGTTTGTTACAATCGTCTCAATCGTCAATCTATTGTATAGTTTACTAGTACTGTTGTTGTAGGTAGTAACTATTAGAGTCCGTTCGTTTAAATAGAGCAATGTGCGAGGATTGAACTGGCTAGTAGACTAGTAGCTCTGGACACCTATGACATCATGATCCAAAACTGACCGAAAAAGAGGTTCACTATGCGTGATTTTAAGCCAGGAGTAAAAAATACAACATCATTTTGCTAGCTATATGCTGGCGGAATGTAGTTGTACTTCTTACCCCTGCCTACAGCTGTCTAAAGAATAGTATGCGCTTCGGGAATCATCGTCTATGTTCGGAAATACGAACGCGCGATGTTGATATCTAATATAGAGCTGTTACAACAATGGTTTTATATTACCATGATTACAAAATTATAGATTAACAACTCTATGCAATTACAAAAAAAAAAACTGTTGAGTTACAAATTATGTCGATCTAACACCACACTAATACACAGTGCGGCACTACAAAACTTAGAACTGTGGGGGGTTACTTGTGGTCCGACGTTCGTGCTAATTCGGAAACATGAAGATTACCGAAGTGCACACTTTTTCTGGTTTAAATGTACCTATCCTTTCAGGCAATACACCCATACACTAAAATCTTGTTACTATTATTACCTGTTCAAAGGCTTCTCCTTATACGTGACAGCTTTCCTCGCCCTGCGCGTGCGCCCCTCGCTGACCGAGTCCCCCCCTCCCCCGCTGCCGCTGTCACTGTCGCGACTGTCACGGCTGTCTATCCGGCTGCGCTGTCGACTGCTTTGATTGCTGTCACGCGTGTCTTGGCTTGTCAGCCTGCCGCGGTGATTGCTGAAATAAGATTATGTTATTTATGAAATTGGTGGTAATGTTTATTCGAAATTTATAGATCAGTGGGCGAAGGTGGATCAATCAGGAAGTTTCTGGATGTCTAGGACATAAGACGTATTGTCAGTCGTGAAGTTTTTATTATTATTTTCTTTAGCTTCGCCTCTCAGAAGGATTTCTCCTGTATTGTTAGTGAATTTTCTCTTGCTCCTCACAGTCTCAGACCATTTTTATTCCCAGTTCCATGATAGTTCCCGGAGATCATCCCGCAGATACAGCGGCAGGAATTTATGTTAAACTTGAACCATATTATAAGTCATTCCAAATTAATTACTGACATCACTGGATTTCCCGGTGAAGGAAAACATCGTGACAAAACCAGCATGTCCTAGAACCAAAAAGTCGAAGATATGTGACATCCACCAACCCGCACTGGGCTTGCGTGGTGGATTATAGCCCACTCGGAGAGAGGTGTGTCCAGGCAATGAGAACATTAAAAGCCTGATAATGCTATACTATAGATTTGACAACATGCCAACCTGTCGTGACCATCCTGATTATTATGCCTCCGTTCGTCTTCGCTCGCCACTCTTCGTGAGTTCTCGTGTTCTCGACTGACACGTCTTCTACTCGTGTGTTGCGTCTCTCTCTCTAGGCTGTTCGGTCTCACACGTTGTGCCTCGAGGCTTTGGCGAAGAGTTGTTCGGGCAGATTGGTCGGCTATTTCCATATCTAATCCAGTTGTGGATTCGCTGTGGATTTGTTGTCGAAAAAAATGTTATGGTCTCTGTGCTGGTTTGAAGAGGTAAAATACGATCGAATGTTGTAAAAAAAATACGAATAATCACACACACACATGTGTTCAGTTATGGCTTCAGAAACTGAAGAGTTGAACGACTTTTCTCCATCGTAGCTGTTTGACTTTGCCAGCGCCTTTTTTGGAGCAGTAAGGAAGCTTTTCGTAGTCAAGGGTAACTGCTGACGTATAGACTTACAATTCACTCTCATACATGTATTTACAGTGCTATTAGGACCTTTTGGAGCCTGGATGACATTGACCCCCTGTCAATGTTGTGTTTTGTTGGTTAACATTTCAGTGTCTCCAGTAAAAAAGGGAACAATTCAAATTGGACACTTTTCAGAAGAGGCAAAAGCAACACTTTTAATTCTTTATTAATATGTCGCAATTAAAATAAATTCTAATTTACATTGTAGGTAAAAAAATCCCTGTTCATTTAAGGTGAATCAACAGTGGTAGCCCGCGAAATTCAAATTTTCTTACGTTTTTCGCAATGCAGGTCATTGTCAGGTTGTATCTTGATCAAAATATGATTCGCGACTATAGCATTGTTCCATAACAACAAATCTCTTATGGAAAAGGTCTTATACAAGCAGGGGTGGTTTTATTCATACTTACGACACGATAACTCTGGAGTCGGTAGCACCGTTGGGGCTGGGCGCGTCGAAGAACGCACTAAGCGAAGGCGAGCGAGCGCGCTTCGGAGGAGACGACAACTCGCCTGGGGAGCCGTCCAGCCGCATCTTAGCTACCAGCACCTTGAGCACACGGCCGCTTGTGCTAAGGAAATAATATCGTAAAATAGGGAGATATCGCTATAATTATCGTAGTTGACCATACGGGTATGGTGGATCCTCGATTAGGACACACAGTCACACAATCGATCTGAATGTACGAAGAGGTGACGCACCTGTTCCGCCGCGCCGAGTTAGGTCGCGGCGAGTAGTGCGGCTGGCGCGGCGTGGCCAGCGGCGGCGGCGACGCCGTGCGCTTGCGGCGCCGCACTGTCGGGGAGAACGCGCGCGCCGCCGACGGGCTGCTCTCTGGCTGTGCGGTAATATGCGTGAGGAAACAGATCTTAGAAAGAAAGGCCGGCAACGACAGTCTATTATTACTTTCGTTTTTATACACATCATTCTCATGCTTATACAAATTTATTTGTGGTCAGCGCTACATCTTTTCTTCCATACTTCTCTATGAGTCGTCATCTCAGTAGTCACCCCCGTTTTTTTGTTTGTTTGCTAATACCCCTACTTGTCTACTGACTTCCACATCCATACTCAAAACTTTCCTCAAGACATTTTCCTAATTCCTCTGCATCACATACCATGACAACCGATTTACACACAACTTTGCAGTCACTGGTGCCACTTTCAGACATCTTATACATATACTCATTTCTTATTCTATCTTTGGGGGTATGAGGAACAGGGTGTAAAGTTCACTCATCCCCCATAGAAAAGGGAGGATCCTCCGACCAGACGGGTGTGATGTCTGGCGGGCAACTGCCCAGAGGTTGAAGTCGGGAAGCTTGTATATATGTTTATCGCGCGGTAAACTCTAATTGCGCGATGCAAGATTTGTCAGGATGTTGTGTGACGTCAGGTCTTTGATGCTTATGCTTTGATCGCATGTAGCGATGTAGATGCCGCTACTATACTATACGCATTCGCGTAACACCATACATCCCTATTAGCATTCTCTTTTTAATCATTACAAAAATTGCAATTTTAGTAGTGTGTAAAAAGAGACTGCTTCATGAATATTTTTTGTGTAAATATTACATATGTAAAGGTAGATGTTAATCATCTCTTATTGGCAACTGTACAGCAGTAAGAGAATAGAGTTGGACAATATTACGCCTCATCGCTTTCTAAATATGATGTTGAATTAGATTAGCGAAGCATCCTTATCTACTTTGTTAGAGAAATGGTCAAATTACTAGAAATTATTCGGGAAATGTACATTCTGGGAAGTGGAACATTCTGAGAAACATTATGTGAATTGGATTTTCAGGCACTTGGCCTGTCCTGTGCATGGGGCGGTTTTAGGAAGAGGGATGTAAGTAGTCCTAAAATAAAACATTTGAATTCAGTACCTCTGTATTTTCTCCAGTCTTTCGGCACGATGTATTGGGAGTTTTGTCCACTTCCGTGGTAGAATCCGGCTCTAGATTTCTACCACTTTTTGACGCAGGTCCCTGAATATCTAATTATAGGTTTTGACAACAATTGGATTGGCTGGCTGGACGGCTGACCATGGTGGGCTCGATTCCCAGGGCGGGCAAAGTGTTATGTATTAGGCCGGAGTCTGGATTTGTGCCCAGTTGATGGCAATAGGCTTGCCTTCCTGAACTTAACTAGCGAAATGTGAATGAGGTAAACATCTTAGCATCAGGCGTAACTTTGTTATAAAAATATTGGTTTTAAATAATATCTTCGAAATAATTGTACTATTTGTAAAGTACGAAATGGATTTGTACGTATCGTGTCTGATTGCCGTTCTATCGGGCTTTGAGGTTGAGAAAAGAGAGAGTGCACCTGTGTCACTACACACTTTTGCACTATAATATCTCCCGCGCCAAAGGCTGGTCTCCGATGAGATTGGTTGCTATGGCCAAAATTCGATCTGAGGACTATTATTACTACATATTTGTATAAAGGTGGGTCCACAACGAGGTATTATTCCATACTGTTTTCAATCACTTTATTTCGTTCACAATTCGAATATTCGCTTGCGCGGGCGCCCCTTAAATTATACATACCTTAGAATTAGTAGGAGCATCAGGCTGAGTTGGTGCATCATCTAACAACCAACTAGGACCTTCGAGGGGGTTCTCAAATGGGCAACCACCTTGTGGAGGAGTCGGCTGCGTGTCTTTGGGCGGCTCTGGTTGTTTATCTCGAGGGGGGTCCGCTCTGTGCCAGCGGCTTTCCATAGGACTGATATGCAGCGTTAGGCTGTGAAAAAATCGAATGTAAGACTTTCTGCTGCCCCCTTGGTTGGCTGGTAGAGAATGGTTAAGGAATTAAATCCGCCTTCGTACCTACATTGTAAAGAAAATTTAATAACAAACAAAAATATTGTTATTTAAAACTTTGTTAAGAGCGCTTATCCTAAAAGTTGGCAACGTCGCAAATAGGTGTCAGATATTTACCTTGTTTGATTAATTGGCAATATTACTCTATGGAAATAAGAAATGTGGCTAACTAGTGAACTAGAATATTGATTATGAAATCCAATAATTAACATCTTAACACCGAATATTTAGTTTTAGATGTAAAAAAAGTATTTGGAAACTTTCCAAATTCCTTTTTTACACCTAAAACAGGTAAAACATCAAATTCAATGTTATAATTGCAATTCATTATTAATATTCTAGTTTTCCATACAGTAATATTGCCAAATCAATACAGGTAAATTTTTGACAACTAATTGTGACATTGCCAACTTTTAAAATAAACGCTCTTAAGGACTCTTGCCCTAGATTGATAATGATACTGTATACCCTGGGTCAAATAAAATTATTTTAATTCTTACAAAATATTGTTTTAAATGATTTATTACCTTACTGGCTCTATCTCTCTAGCAGTGAGAGTTGTGTCCTCTTCGCTCACTGGCTCCAGTCTACTTCTGTAAAGTTATACATAAACTGAGATATTATAATATCCTTGAAATGAAATGAAATTGTTTATTCTGTAAATAGGATATAGGAATCACGTTTACAAGTCATAAAAAAAAAAATGCTAGATGAGTTCGGCGTTTCCTATCCGACTACTCTGAGAAGAAAGGCCGAAACAAACTCAGAGGTCACAGTCTCTTTTAAAGTCCAGACATAATCTTGGTCAAGCCATATGAGGACCATGTAGATTAGTGTCTGAAATGGTCTTTTGTCCAGTCAGTACAAGCATTTGTCAGTAATCGTGGAGCTCAACTCAGAACATAAGGAGCTCTCCTTACTATTACTTTTTATAGAATAGATTGCAGTGTAGATGCATAAAATAATACCACAATTTATAGAATAGTCAAATAAAGCAATAAAATAAACATTATTGTTTATTTTATTGCTTTTTATAAGCTTGCCAACCACTACGGACGTCATTTCAGTAGTTAACTACTTAGGGCAAGACTCGGAGGGCAAGTTGACTTTACTAATATGAACCTTATTTTACGTAAATAATGTTCATATTCGTATACGCGAATATAAACAAGCGCACACACATGGGCCAGGCAGATAAGTGTTTCTCCCATATCTTGTATTGCAATATGCTGTTTTTTTGGAATTCATTATTTTTCAATGAAGATAAAGTAGCCTACTTCTTCAGCGCTCATCATTGAAGCAATGTCTTGATAGATATGCATTCATTCATTCAGGCCAGTCCATTCACACGATTCGATTTTATTTTACTTAAACCGTTTGGGGCGGTACGTGCCCCTCCCTTGATCCGCCCTTAAAGCGTCGCAACCAAATATGAACGTTAACTTTAAACATATAATGTTCGAATTCGTATGCGAGCGATCTGTAAATTCTGCCATTATAGTAAAAATAGTACTTACGATTCAAATTCATCACCTTCCGATATGTGGCCATCTGAGTCTAAACTGTCGTCATCACCTGTCAAGATATATCAAAGTTAATAAAAGATGAATTTGTTTAATGGGTTTGTCTGGCAGCTACTACTATTACAAAATAGTGTAAAAATGCCTGAATAAATAAATGAATGAAATTAATGGATGTATGAATTAAATGAATGTGTATAAGAAATGAATCCATGAATGAAGGAATGAACGAAAGAGTGGTGTGTGAATGTGTCTTTAATTAATTTATTAAAACTGAATTTAATTTTAAAATATAGTTTTTTTGTGACTAATTTAGGCAGTAGTTGCATGTAAAATACTGGTATTCAGCTACTTCCGGTTAGACTGGAAGCCAACCCCAACATAGTTGGGGGAAAAGGAAGATTAGATGATGAGAGACTGATTTGCCTGGTAACTTATGTAGCGATTGGTTGATCTATCAATGCATTTACTGATCAGAAATCTTACTTAATTATCCAGCTACAAATGATGTAGGTAAGACTGGATGACAACCCCAACATAGTTGGGACAATGCTAGGCAGATGATGCAAGGATGTATACTAACCTAATCAGAGATAATGGTCTATTATGTTACCCTCCTGGGGTCGGTTGGGTAATCAATAAAGTTAAATATGAACTGCCTCGTCTAGTCTATACGTAGTGGTTACAAACGCTACTACTAAGCATGAGATCCTGGGTTTGATATCCAGGTTGGGTACTGTTATTGGGTTTTTTCCATCTGGAATTTCTCAATAGCAGGCCAGAGTCTGGCTTGGTGCCTCATTAGATGGCAATAGGCTCGCCCCTTATTACATGGGACTTAAACACAACTGGCGAAATGTGGGTGTATTATATATTATATATACCTAAGTAGGTGATGTTATGCTATGTATGTATGAAGTTTTTATATCAATGTTTACCCATGTAGTTACCTCCCAACCTGTGTTGAACAAACTCCTCGGGACTGTCCTCAGCGTTATTTGCCTCTAAGTCCGCATCAATCTCCATTTCCATGTTGTTGTTGGGCAGATCTGATATATCTATCCGTGTTAATGGTATGTAAACATCTGAAAAATATAGATTAACTTAAAACTTTAGACAGATTTTGAACTATAGTTTGTATTGGTGTTTCTGAAATACATTTCTTGTTGGTATTTTCATCATAATCTATATACAGGATGGCAGGGACCAGCTTCCGCCTGACGCAGGTCCTCACCGGACACGGCTGTTTCGGGAGGTTCCTGTTCCGCGTGAGGCGGGAGGAAACGCCCGGGTGTCACCACTGTGTGGATCGCCCGGAGGACACGGTGGAGCATACGGTGGAGGTCTGCCCGGCTTGGGCGGAGCACCGCCGTGTCCTCACGGAGGCGATCGGCGGCGGCGATTTCTCTCGTCCGGCCCTGGTTCAGGCCATGGTCCGGAGCGAGAGTGCATGGGAGACCGTCACTTCCTTCTGCGAAGCAGTAATGCTCGCGAAGGAGGAGGCGGAGAGCGCGAGGGAGAGGCAAGACTCGCGCCCTAGTCGCCGCAGGAGACGCCCCGGGCGTCGGGAGTCGTGAGCTGACTTCTGGCCACCGTAGGCGCGGGCTTGCGGACGGTGAGCAATGGGTAGCTCGCCGTCCGATTAGGACCAGGCCCGGGACGACGGCGCGTAGTGTTCCACGCGCGCCTCAAAGAGATGTCAGTACCAACTGACGGGGTCCGTAAGGGCCAATGCCTGCCAGGATTGCGAATTTCTCCGAAAGGGATATCGCGGCCCCGGCACACAGGCAACGGAAGAAACACGGATGGGTATTAGTCAGTAAAAGTCTGACACGCCCTCCCGCTCCACCCAGAGCGGGAGAAGTTATGTATAACTCTTTTTTTGTATCTACACCTAAATATGATAATATGTACATCAGCAACATTATCTATACAAAAACAGATACAAATTATTGTTTACTAGCTTCCGTCAGTGGCTTAACTCGCGTGATATCTTTATAAATTATAGCCTACGTTACTCAGTGATAATATAGCATTCTATTGGTGAAAGATTTTTTTAAATAGTTCCAGTCGATTTTGAGTTTATTCATTACGAACACACATTACAGCTAAAGAATAAAATGTCTTTATACAATAATTACACAACTAACTATTTGTATTGTGTTTGTGCTAGTGTAGTGTAGTGTCCTTATATTTATTTTAAGGTATAGTCAGTCATTTATTTTAGTATCTTGTGTAAATAGTTAGTAGTTGCGTAATAATTGACTTGTAGTACTTCCTAGCTTCAATATAGCATTCTAAAAGCTATAATGTCAGGAAGAGGATAAGACAAGTTTTCTTTTATTTACCTTGTAACATGTGCATGGGCACTGCCCTCTCTGTTATGCTACGATTCTGGTTAGGACTCCTTGTTGTTGACCCTAGAAGAAAGTTTTGTTTAATTAAAGAAGTATTTCAAAACAACCATTAAGAGCGTTTATTCTGAAAGTTGGAAACGTTGCAAATAGTTGTCAAAAATTTACCTGTTTTGAATAATTTGCCAATACGAGGGGTGTTCAATAAATAGTGAGAATGCGATACATTCTCCTTGGAAAGAAAAAAAATAAATACTGGCAGGCATAGCCCAGACATTAGTTAAGATGATAATAAAACAGCAATTAATTCTCTTTTGTTTTTTTTAAAGTAGAAGTCTATTGTTTGCGTCGTTTCGGAACGTGTTCTTAAAAATGGATAAAATTGAAGTTCGCGCGGTAATAAAATATCTCTGCTTGAAAATTTTTACTACGGAGCAGGTAAATCACGACTTGAGAGCAACATTAGGGGTTCATGCTCCTCCATATTCTACGGTTGCGCGTTGGTGTGCTGAGTTCAAGCGAGGAAGAGCTTCCACTAACGACGACCCACGAACGGGAGGCCCCATATCGGCAGTGACTGAACAAATGATTAAAAAAGTTGAAAATAATGTCTTGGCGGATCGTCGTGTTACTGTTCGTTTTATAGCTGAAGAAGTAAAGATTTCGATAGGAAGTGTCCATAATATTATAAACGACCATTTGGGTATGAAAAAAGTGTCAGCGCGCTGGGTGCCCAGAATGCTTTCTGACGCGCAGAAACAAACTCGACTGAGAATTTCACAAAGCTGTTTGGATTTGTTACAACAAGATCCTGACCGATTTTTGGCTCGATTCATAACTATGGACGAAACATGGCTTCACCATTATGACCCGTAAACGAAACAACAGTCCATGACTTGGAAGCGACCGTCATCTCCAACTCCAAAGAAATTTAAGGCGATTCCATCCGCCGGAAAGATCATGGGCTCTCTTTTCTGGGACAGCCAAGGGGTGGTAATGATCGAATATCTTAATCATGGAGCCACTATTACGGGGACTATGTACGCAGGACAAACGAGTAACAAAGTTGCGTAAGGAAATACGCAAGAAACGGCGTGGCAAACTCGCTAAAGTTGTTTTGTTTCACCAAGATAACGCCCCTGCGCACAAGTCCAGAGTTGCGATGGCCATTCAAGAAGGTGGCTTCGAATTGATGGAACATCCTCCATATTCACCAGACCTTGCTCCTAGTGATTTCTACCTATTTCCGCGCTTAAAGGAACATCTCAGGGGCCAGAAATTCGAAGATGATGACGGAGTAGTCGCCGCCGTAAATGATTTTTTAAGGGATCAGGAAGAAGAATTTTTTTAGAACGGGAATTTTAGGATTAGAGAAAAGATATACAAAGTGTATAAACCTGAAAGGTGACTACGTCGAAAAATTAAATAACATATAATAAAAGATAATTGCGTCTTACTCATTCTCACTATTTATTGAACACCCCTCGTATTACTGTATAGAAATAAGAAATGTGGCTAACTAGGGAACTAGAATATTAATTGCAATTATAACATTGAAATTGATGTTGTACCCATTTTAAGTGTAAAAAGGGCATTTAGAATGTTTACAAATCCTTTTTTACATCTAAACTAAATATTGTTATTGCTATTGGTGTTACGATATTAATTATTGCATTTCTTATTCAATATTCTAGTTCGCTAGTTAGCCACATTTCTTATTTCCATAGACTAATATTGCCAAATTAATAAAAACAACGAAATATTCTATATCTATTTGCGACGTTGCCCACTTTCAGAATAAACGCTCCTATGCCAGCTTCTTGGGGTCAAACATATCATAGCACAATTAATAGCATACAGCTTGCAGTCCGCAGTGGCAGCCAATTACATTGTATTCAGGAAAAAACTACCAACTACTTTCCAATTTACAATATATATAAGCCATTCATCCATTACTTACTTGGGTTACTAGTATTCAACATAGTCCTGCTAAGAGCAACAACGGGCTGTATGGACTGGCCTCCCATCATCATCGGTGGGACTCTATGCACCCGCTCAATCTTTTCCGCCTTAGGTGTCCCACCAATAGAACTCCAACGAGGGGACTGAGCGTCCAATTCCTGACGTTCTCTCATATACACTTTAGCTATTTCCATGCTTTTGGCAATTTCGGCGGAAGCTTTGACAAGATGGGAGATCGCTTTTTCACTTGCCTCTTGTAATGCAGCATCCAGTTTCCTTGCTTGAAATCCACCATTGTTTCTGAGCCTCTATTATACAAAAATAAACATGTTTGATAGTTTTAAGGATAATGAATTACATTGCTTTTATGCTTGCTAGAGGCATTCATCCTAAAACATGTTAACCAAATTAAACTGTGAACTCTAATTGAGTTTAGATAAAAATCAGCATTATTCTACATTTTGTATGGATTTTTTTTCCATACATAAGAACTGTCCTCTAAAACAGTGTGGTTGATAAAAATACAAAAACATTGCAGTGGGCTTCAAAGCAAGTGTGTTGTGATAAGAATGGAATGGACACTTACGCTCAATTTTAGTCTTAAATCATTGATTTCCTTCATAAGTTCCAGCTTCTCATCGTCCTTCTGTGCAGCCGTCATCTTCCAATACTGGACTTTCTGCGCCAATTCATTGTTTTTCTCTTTCAAATCTTTTAATTCGTCTTCCAGCGTCGCCATTGCACAAAACACTTAAGAATGAATTTAAACAATTAGTAATTAATTGTACCCAAGGTACAAAACAGTGGGACCACAATATGTGCACTAATAAATTCACCAAGAAAATATTTTTAATCATCCATTTTCAATATCAATCATTGAAATTGAAATTGAAAAACGGTAAAATTAAATTCTTCGATACATTTTGAAATTGACAAAGTCAAACAAATGTCACTGATTTTAATGTCATTGCATTGACATCCATCGATTAGCGAATGCCACAGAAACTGTAGAAAACTCTCATCAAGAAAATTATTGCCTAACAGGGTAGTTCGCGGGATGTTTTCTAGGCGCCCACGTTTTTCTAAATAAAACCAAGTACAGAATTATGTATGTTATCAACCCTGGCCACCACTGATTTACAAAGTACAAAAGTGTAATTGTAAAAGTAACGCGCTTTGAATATACATATATCAATATGTATTGTGCAATGAGCGCGTTATTATATAATTATATATATCCTACTTATCAATTTATTTAATATATTATTTACTTTTACTTATAATATTATTATTTTTTTTTTTTTTTTTTTTTTTTTTTTTTTTTTTTTTTTAAAACGTTGCCCCACACTAAGAATTTCTTCTTGTATCGTGGGTGCGTTTACAAACATAGAAACTCACATACACTAACACCCAGACCCGGAACAACTACTTGCAGATCATACAAATATTTGCTCCGTGCGGGGATCGAACCCGCGACACGTTGCGCAGCAGTCGATCGCTCAGCCACTGCGCCAACCGTGTCGTCATCATTATATATATTATTATAAACGCGAAAGTTTGTAAGGATGGATGGATGTATGGATGTTTGTTACTCTTTCACGCAAAAACTACGGAACGGATTTAAATGAAATTTGACAAACAGGTAGTATATAACCTGGATTAACACATAGGATATTTTTTATCCCGATATTCCCACGGTATCAAGCCTTATGCAGATGAAACTACGGGGCGCTGCTAGTAATATTATAGACGCGAAAGTTTGTGAGGATTGATGGATGTATGGATGTTTGTTACTCTTCCACGCAAAAACTACTGAACGGATTTGGATGAAATTTGGCACACAGGTAGTTCATAATCTAGATTAACACATAGGATACTTTTTATCCCGATATTCCCATGGGATCGAGACTTATGCGGGTGAAACCGCGGGGCACTGCTAGTATTATATGTATATATTATTTATAGTATATAGTATCCTACTATTTAAGGAGGATGTAAGTATTATTATTAAGTATCCTTCTTAGTATTATTAGTAGGTCAGGCCGTTCTCACTTGGTCCATTCTGAATCTCAGCAGGGCTATAAAATGCGCAACGCATAATGATAAAATCAAAAAATTCTAAATATTTTATTTCACCTATAATTATACCTACATAGGCACTTATGAAACGTCAGAAGCTAGGTGCACGGTTCCAATTGGTCATTTCCTATGGAGAAGAGCCGGCAAGAAACTCCACAGATACAATGTAATGTTTGTACTGCAATCATTCTCATTCGTTTTTGGGTCAAGTATTTTCAAAACTATTAACCAAAAACGACCGTGATTTAGCTCTGTCGATCGGTCCAGTCCCAGTTGCAATATATGAAATATTGCATCCTGCATGCATAGTACTGGCAACATTGGCCGACGGAACTGTCAAACAGAAAGTCAAACGTGCATGGTGTTATCACGCACGTTTTGAGGTTATATCTCAATCACGCTTTATTTTGCGGCACTTTATTTACTAAACAATGTCGTTCCGCGGTAGAGGTGGTGGCGGCGGCGGTCGAGGTGGCTACGGTGGAGGCGGCGGAGGCGGAGGCCGAGGCTTCGGCGGTCGTGGAGGCGGCGGCGGCCGGGGCGGCTTCGGTGGTCGCGGTGGAGGCGGAGGCCGAGGCTTCGGCGGTCGCGGAGGCGGCGGCGGTGGATTCAGACAAGACCAGGGCCCGCCCGAGTCCGTCATCCCGCTAGGACACTACGGCTGGACAGTACAAGACGATCTAGTGTGCAAGGTGGACATCGAAGACGTCCCTTACTTTAACGCGCCCATCTTCCTCGAAAACAAAGAACAGATCGGAAAAATCGACGAGATATTCGGCAACTTGCGCGACTACTTCGTGTCTGTTAAGATGAGTGATAACTTTAAAGCAAACAGTTTCAAGGATGGACAGCAGTTTTACATTGATCCTGCCAAGTTGTTGCCGCTGAAGAGGTTCTTACCGCAGCCGCCGGGTGCGAAGAGAGGTCGTGGTGGCGGGCGGGGAGGTCCTCGCGGAGGACGTGGCGGCGGCGGCGGGTTCGGCCGAGGTGGCGGCGGTGGCTTTGGCCGAGGAGGTGGCGGTGGTGGCGGCTTCGGCCGCGGCGGTGGAGGCGGTCGGGGAGGCTTCGGCCGCGGTGGTGGCGGCGGTGGCGGCTACGGCGGCGGTGGCAGAGGAGGCGGCGGCTTCAGAGGTGGACGAGGAGGCCGATAGCCTCCATGTGGTGATGAGACAATGGTTATGTGCATTTAGAGTTAAGGAGTTTGTGTTATTGTCCATTGTTAATGTTGACTGCGAGGAACTGTATGAAAGGATATTCTTATTATTTATAAGTGTAACTTAACAAAACAATCTGTTGACTTTGTCTTACTGCATTTGCTGCATCTAATACTGAGTGGCTAGGAGCCTGTACTTAGCCAAGGACTACTGATGTATGCAATGAACTATAAATTGTAGGATACTGGATATCATTTACAGAAACAAATTGTAATGTACGCTTGAAAGAGCAGCTTTCAGTAAACTTATAAATGGAGTCATCTTTTAGCATTGAAATTAACTAACAAAATACCTCTGAAACAATGTCTGCGTGCCTTAGTTTTATGGTTAGAAATATGTAATTACTTTTAGTTGTAAAGTTTAAATGTTCTGCAGGATGTTTA
Source organism: Agrochola lota (assembly GCA_947364205.1). Lineage (NCBI taxonomy): Eukaryota > Metazoa > Arthropoda > Insecta > Lepidoptera > Noctuidae > Agrochola > Agrochola lota. The sequence continues at coordinate 1,802,795 of OX376225.1, read as the reverse complement.
TTAACACTTCAAGATACTTGCAGTAGCAAGTGATTTGTATCATTGTTCAATTTTGTTATTTTACTGCTAAGCTAAAATATAATAAGCCACAGGTGACTTTCATTGAAAATATGACGGTAAGAAATAAGATTAACAATTCTTGTTTTCAAGCTGATTTTAACATTGCAGGAAGTGATTACTATAAATAAACATTTATAAAAGCAATGTAACAAATCTTAAATAATTATAAGAAATAAAAGCTATATTTTAAGATGAATTGTTTTTTATTTACTCTTAACCTTTGTTCAAATGAATAATGTTCATGTTGATATAAATAATAAAGTATTTCTTTTAAATTATTAAATAATACATTTTATAAACATATATTTTGCTATCAGCTTTAACATAACAGTCCAGATACAGGATATTTGAAGTTGCTCAATGATGTAAAGTGTATCATTGAGAACTGATGACAACAACAATAAAGCTTAGTAAAATAAAAAAAGTGCAATGCAACCTAATATAGTTTCTTACTAGCAAACTCACTCTTTATTGCAGATAAAGATACTATATTTTTTTGCAGATATGGATATAAACTATAAAATTAACCAAACCCATAAAATATCAACACATATTCATTCAAAGAGACATGACAATTCGGATAATAGGAGGGAGATGCTGATGACACATTCATTGTGCATCTTGAATTCCTGATGCCCTTATAATAATGTTGGATTTCCGAAGTGCATATACGGGGTAGCCAGTTAGGAATTTTACAATTTTAAATTAAGATTATTTTTATTACAAACGAAAATTAATGGATATTATTCTTCTTCTTTTTTTAGTGACTAACCTGGTATCACTTTTAAAGCCGTAGGCCTTTGACTTGGCTTCACATGCCGTCGAGAAATATCTCTCAGGCATCAGGTTTCCTCACGATGTTTTCCTTCACCGTTTTTTAAGTAATTGATAATTATACAATAAGCACATGAATCCGAAAAGTCAGAGTTGCGTGCCTTGGGTTCAAACTCGAGACCTATAACTTGGCAGTCTGACAGTCACACCACTAGGCTATCACTGCTAGATATTTTACTATAAGTATATTATTCAGACTGGCAATTTTATGTGAATAAGATCTGCATAATCTGCTCCTGTTTTATTCTTAAAAATACGATGGTTTTTTATTCAATTTCATCATTTTCACATACTTTATTAGGTATCCCACTAACAAACATACAAATATTCTGCTTTTCGTATTCAAGCTTGACCATGACACGTCCCTTAGATAACCCAACAGAAAAAAGTCTGGACCTCGGATCCTCAGTTATCAAAATGGTATTTGTTACACCTAAGGTTTTTTTTTGAAAAATTGGGTTTTTTTTAAATTCCTTTAAGAACTTCAGGATAAAATTAATAAAAGTATTGCACTGGTCATGGTGTTATAGACTGTGTATAACAAATTTGCCCAAATTTAACTAAATAATAGACACCAAGCAACTGCAAAATTTGGTGTCAAATCAGAATGGGGGTTAAAAAAAGTTGTATACTTCTTAATTGGCCACCCTGTACATATGGATCAACTCCAAATAGATTCATTCTGGTATGCTCATTACTTATAATAATATGTGAAATGGAAAACAATTATAATTGAGTAAAAGGGCTGTCTCCCACAAATAAAATCTTACTCTATAATTATTCTAAATTCTCTAATTCACATTTCCCTCCACTTGGTATGTAATTATCTGCCAATGCTTTTCCTCTGTGATTGAAAATGTAGAAAGATGGCAGATTTCTCTGAGTTTCCCATTTAACAGTGTTCAGTTCAGCAGCAGCAGGTATTTCTCGTAGATTACCAGCTACGTTGAGCACCCCCCACATTACAGCGAATAAACTTGCTACGGCTTGTACCACAATCTGAAAAGAGGAACACGGAATCAGAAATTAGGCTGATGGAGGATTTTCGAATAAACAATTTGTTCCTATTTTCAGTTTATTACTTACGTCCAAAGGCAAGGTGGTGAATTCCTGTGATGTTATCCGAAGGTACGAACGATCTACAATAAAAGTACCATTTAATTATTTGAATTATTTATAGTAAACAGTAGTAGTAGTAGTAGTAGTTTTTTTTTTTAGTAAAGAATTATGTGGCGTTTAACACTTACGCTGGGCAGCCGAAAAGGCAGAGTGGAATAGGGATATAAATCCTACTATAACGATTATTTTATGCACTGAAGATCCCATCGTGATGAATGCTAAATTATCTTGTTACTCCTATAATATTCTAATAGAATCTAAGTTTTACAAAAAGTGTTATCACAAAATTGTCTTGACAAGACAGGACAATGATTGATGATTTGATGTTATTAATTTTGACGTTTCAGGTTTTTTTGTGGAAAAATTTAGTTCAGCAGCTTTTAAGGAGAATCCAAAATAGCCTAAAAAGGTTTTAAAATTTGGTAAAATGTGAATAGATGATTAGTTATATGTTTTGTTAATCCTTTTTGCTGCTTCTTCTTGCTTCGACCTGATCGACCTCATACCGAACGATCCCTAAGCGTTTATTCTTAAAGTTGGGAACATCGTAAATAACTGTCACCTGTTTTGATTAATTTGGCAAATATAGCTATTTAAACTAGAATAAATTTATTGAATTGCGATTATAACACTGAATTCGACGATGTAACCGTTTTAGGTGTAAAAAAGGGAAAACCATAAAAAAAAAAAGTGTTACGATATTAGTTAGGGGATCAAGAAACAAGTGTGGCGAGGTATCTACTGTGGGAGCATCAATATTTTAGTTCATTAGTTTTAGTATTGCCAAATTGATCAAAACAGCGAAATATTTGACATCAATTTGCGACGTTACCCACTTTCAGAATGCCACAAAACACTATACAATACTAGGAATGCACGCTCCTAAAATATGTAGAAGGGAAAACCCTGATTTTGGTTAGTTTGTCTCAAATATAATATAGTCGACTAAAAAATAAGTCATTAGTAAGTTGAGTACACCAGACTTCCAGTACACCACTAGTTATTTCAAATTTGCGGCAGCGGCTGGGCGTGTGTATTGTGTTTTCAATTCAGTTATTTTCGAGATATTATAAAAGAAAGTGCCTTTCTTATAAGAAGATGATCAGGAATCCTAGACTAGAAGAATTCCAAATGGATACTAAGCCTTCACGAAGGCCTGGGAAACAGAAATTTAGTTATTTTTTCTACAATGAAGAAACAGGTGAAATACTGGGACGAACGCCTGAAAGTTGGGGTCAGTGAACTTTTTATTTACATATTTTCATGAGATTGTAAGGTTTTCATAAATTGCGTTTTTCACTAAAATAAATTTCCAGTATTACATGATATTTGTAGTAAAACGAGTGTTGTATGGAGGGCGTGGCTTGTTGGCAGTTTCGGCAACGCTCTCCTTACTGCTATTGTATTGTAATATCGTTGTTACTCATGTTGCATAGTTTATTTAATATATTTGAGACGTTTCAACATTTCTTGTTTTTCAGCTTGTTTACTTTTATATTGCCATTTATTTCTTCTTTCATCACACAACAAAAAGTTTTAAAACATTCCAACAGGGGCCAAATGTCTTTAGGTGCTTTAAAAGTTGAGCATATCTGGTCTATTCTTCTATACTTACATCAAAGTACAATAACTGTACTTCTAGAGCAAAGAGGTCAAAGGCAATTTCGCTAAAACCTTTATCCAATTAATTAGAAATAAATCCTGGCAGCCAGTGTAAATAATCACATAAATATTTAATCTTTCAACCATAGCTAATCTGCTTAGAAGCCCTATATTCTGTCTGATGTAGACACACTTTCATCAACCTAGTTCTTATATCCATCAGGTCTTGGTTACTCAGATTTTTATTAGTTAGTTTGCATTGGTAGGCCCGTAATACAGAACCTTATTCAAGAATCAAGCATCGGTTAAAACTAGTTTCAACCAATCAATAGGCTTTAAATGAGTTTTAAGTAATGCTTGAGTTTTGAGCGAGTTTCTGTAATATGGCCCTTAGTTTTGGTGCTGGAGTTTGTTGCGCCACTTCCTCCCAGCTAAAGCACTAAGAAGTGATGAAGGGTGGGCATTTGGGGGACTGTCTTGTGTAATTTTTACATCCTAAAAGCGCTGATTCTCAGCCTCGTTTGAATAAATGACTGTAGATTTTGATTTATTATAGGAAAGAAGCAGCCAAAATATCATTGTAAATAACTTTATGGAGGATATAAATGATGGATAGATAGTATGGAAGAAAAAAACATGCTGTGTTGTCTGTATATACATTTTCAAGAGGGCAAAAGTCATCTTAAACATTATACCACCAAGTAGGTTAGAATATATAAAGATAAGGCATTTTGTTTTTTTTATAAGCCTTTTATCACTGCAGGGCAAAGCTCTTCGTTCCTCTCACTTATCAACTGCTTTCTGGGATTGATATTTCAGTTAGGACATAATATAGTTTGTCCCGCCACCTTCTGGGCCTCACAGCTATATCTGTATACTATAAATAGAGGCACTTGAATTTAAATAAGTGTTGGTTACTTACTTAAATCGTCGACTATAGGGTTGATACTTTTTCGTTTTAAGAAAATATCAAGGTTTTGCATATAATTATTAAGAGTTTTGAGATTATTTTTAATTTATTAATTCAAGTTACAATGACTCATAGACAATATACAATACATTACATTAACATTACAATACAAAACAAAATTCACTGTATTTTGAACACTTAAATTATGAGAGTAAGACACGTCTTCAATTCAAATTAAAAAATAATATTTAATATTAATTTTAACTTTTATTCATTTTTCGCGTATTTACACACACGTACATTTTTACATGATTTAAAAACTAGCAGAGTTAAATTAATAATAATGATTTGAAATTAATATAATATATAATTTCATTAATTTATTTACTATTATAAAGACCAAATCATCATCATGTTCCGGCCCTGGTCCCATGTTACTTGGGGTTGGCACAGCATATATTTTTTCTTCCTTTCTCCATTGTGAGCTGTCACTATAACTCACTGGTTTTTCTTCCTTCTTTGGTCTACCTCTCCTACCATCAACATTTATATTCATCAGTCTTTTCTCTATATTGCATAGAGTCAAGTTCTTCTAACTTAACACACAGCTGTGCTGCTGGAAAGTGGGTAAGAATGGGTGTTTTGGGGGACTGTCTTATGTAATTTTGATGTTCAAAAAGTACTGCTTCTCAGCTTAATTTGAATAAATGACACTTGATTTAGATTCTATCTTTTTCTTTTCCCCTGATTTTTCATTTTTCTCTTATGCTTTTGTTATACAGACAAAAATCCTTTTACGGCAGCCCTGAAACTGAAACAAGATTCCTTTGTTTAAATAAATCAGTCACATTATCATTTTTGTTTCAACTTATTATCATTACTCATTACCCAGTAATGACCATTTAAAAGCAAAAGGTTAAGAATTATTTTTGCATAGATAACATTTTTTTTATGAGTTTATACATAAAAAAAACTGATAAGTTTTAGTTTGAGAACAAGTTTCCTTGTTCTCAAAACAAAATCAATTCTATATTCTTTAAAATTTGGCATTCAAAAGTGCATTTTATGTGCCTAAATGAAATAAATGATTTGACTATGACCAGAACTAATTCGAGATGGAGAAACATGGTCTTAATATTATTATTTATTTGTCTACTGAGACTAATTTTGTACGCCATAATGGCAAAACATGTAAGTACTCAATGTCAAGACTTGTAAGGCTGTAATCATCATATTCACTAAAACTGTAATTTTGTATCACGTATCTTAAAAGTCATATGCTTTTTATCAAAAAACAAAAAAAACATTTTTTTAGTAGTGCTCTTCAATGTATCATAATATAATTGCCTTTGTTGTTGTTTTAGCGTGAAACTCTTATTTAAGTTTTGCATGCCTGTTGGTAAGATATGGCTGAACCTATCTGTTTAAAAATTATTACCTTTTACTGTACCCATATTTGCAAAATAAACGACTTACTTAAATAAGTTGTGGTTAACTTATCTGGCAGATAATTTAATTCAGATTCAGTAACATTTCTTCATTTATCTATCAGATAGTCACTGTCAAACTTTTTATTTAATTAGCTACTAAAGAAATATTTATTTTTAAAATGTTAATATTTCTCTTACAGGTAAAATCCTGATCTTCTACTCAATCTTCTACGCGGCTCTAATAGCCCTCTTCGCAATCTGCATGGTAACCTTCCTCCAACACTTTATCAACCCTCGAGTACCACGTCTGCAGCTGGAAGACAGTGTGATCGGCACAAGTCCAGGGTTAGGCTTCCGGCCGCTGCCGCCCGATGTTAGGAGCACACTCATATGGTACAAGGGAACTGGGTATGAAAGCTATAAGTACTGGGAAGATCAGCTGATTGATTTCTTGTCAGGTGAGTTAACAAATACAGAATGTACGGATAAGATAAACTGCAATAAGAATGCCTTTTTCGTTTAGGGGTAGACAGAAACTACAGAATGCACCTGCAATGATCCTTACATACTCATTTTGCTTCTATTATTATTAAATTTTTCTATTATGTTAAAAACGACTCTTGAGAGGCATAAATATTGGTAGCGTCTCGCATTACAATATACAATGCCCTCTTGCGCCAGTCACAACACACCGCGAATACTTATACAGGGTGGCAGGGACATCGACGCGACCTGACACCCTGTTTATGTTACAGTTAAAACCAGATTTTAGTTACGGACGCGTTTTTACTAGTTAAAACTAAAATTAAAACATGAACATTAGTAAATTCGAGTTCTGTCTAGTGCTCAATGTTAAAACTAGTTTTAACTAAAATTAAAACACGAATATCAGTAAGTACCTTTGTACTTAAATTATTATTATGTCGTATCTCTATATATTTTACTGTGAGTACATAAATAATAAAATAAATTAATTAGTTCTAGTTATAACTAGGAAATTCTAGTTTTAACTACTTAACTAGTGACAACGCGGTCTAACAAAAAACGGGTTTTAACTATAATATAATATCACATAATACGTAATCTGTAAGTAACAAATACAGGGTGGCAGGGACATCAACGCACAACCTGTTACCATGGATTCAGTACATGATTCTGGACCCCCATGCGTTGAAGTTTATTGCCGGTTATTAAAAAAATTATCAGCGTTTCCACAAGAGTGCAATACGTACGCGATCAAAATGTATGGAACAGCTATTTTTATTTATAACTGACAAACAATGAACCGGTGAATAATGTCATTATGAGACAATAGTCATAAGCAATGACACATGTCTTAAATATCGTCTTAAAGATAAAAGTTGCCCTAAACTAAACCATGTTAACCTCTTACAGTATACAAAAAGAAGGGTCAGACCGCGGGCGCAGGTCAGAACATCTACGGTTGTAACTTCAACAAGCTCCCCCCTCCCGGCAAGGTCTGCGACGTGGAAATCCGGGACTTGGACCCCTGCATCGACGAGAACCACTTCTCCTTTCACAAGTCTTCGCCCTGTATATTCTTGAAGTTGAACAAGTCAGTGCTATTTCAGTTTGATTTTTTTAAATAGAAATAAATGTATTTAACACAAACACAAAAAAATAACAAGTTGGGGAAAGTATGCGTCACATCACGCAAATCCATCCATCGCTCAGCATCATACTGTGATACTGCGAGACAGAGCCACAGCGTTGGTAAATGTTATTGTATGGCAAACAAGCTACTCCACGTGTACAATACCAGAGGTATTACCATCCCAGATAAAATTCTGCTTGCAGCCATACATTATAATAATTATAAAACCGCATGGATTTATGTACAGCTTGGCAATTTTTTTTTTTTAAAAATGAGGGCGTCACTATCGCACTTAGGTCACTTCATCATTCATTTATTTATACACTTCGAATGGGAAATGAGTAAAGAATTTAGACAAATTGTTTAAAACGCTACTCGTGGTGACTCAGAACCTACTACTAGCACTTGTCGGCTAAGTAGTGCCATCATCATAGGTCTGCATAATTACTTAAGTAAAATATTTATTTCCTAATGTCACCACGTCAGACTCTTTTATGTCGACCTGTAGGATTCACACGTCGCTATGCGTCGCGATGCTCTTGGCAAACAAGGAGCATCCGCAGCATTTTTTACAATTGGCAGGTCAGTGTCAGGTTATGATAGTTTCCCTTTTAACTTCGTTATACAGGTGGAATATTGAGTTGGGGCAGTAAGGGCAGCTACCTTAACCGTTGTAGCTACAAGAAAACGGTCTTGGGAGTCTGTTCTTAACTTTTTGAGACATTTTGATCCGCAATCACAGATTTTGAAAAAAAATTACAGTCAACAAGAAAAAGGGCAGTTATCAGAAAAACTTTTTTTGATGCTAGACGATCCTGTTTCTTATAAGGATTAAAACACTGTATTAAACCAACAGATTTGAGTATTAGAAAAGTCAGAAATCGCAAAAAACTTTTCCCTTTGATTTCGTTGGAAATGAAAGTACAACCAGTCCAACCTACTTTTAACTGTGGATAGACTGGCCGAAAAAAAATTTAATTTCAAATTCCGAATGAATACACGTTATAATTTTATTTGATTTGAGAACAAAATTTAAGTAGTTCGTTGCTTTTAAAGAAACTTTTCCATACAAAGGTTTCTTATTTGCGATTTCTTACTTTTTTAGCGGACAGTCTCCTAAGACCGTTTTCCTGTAGCTACAACGGTTCAGGTACCTCTTTGCCCTTTATGGCCCGCGTCTTTCCATTCTAATCAAGGCCAGAACGTAAGGGTGTGAAACTAATCGCGTATAGATTGGAAATCACTTTTTTACTAAGGTGTTCCAATCTATACAAGAGTAATACGCAAATACTCGCGTATATTTCGTAGTGACCTAATTAACTACCTTATTCCAAAATATACAGTGCCAGAACGCATACGGACTAATCGTGTTTAGATTGCGACAAATTGTGAATTGATATTCAACTTGTTTGCGACGTAATGTACCTTGCGCTAAATAGCCTGCCTGGCTGGGAGCAACTTGAAACGGCCGCTGCCGCGGTACCGATCGTCACGTTCGCTCTGCTCGCGCGCGGTTGGTCACAGTTCTAACCTAACCCATTTCATATTCCGTTAACTGTTATCTGTTCCATTTCACCCAGTTCTATTTTTTTTTTTTAATCTTATTTTTGAAACTCAAATCAAGCGTAAGTGTTTTAGTATAGTTTGGAACCAGGAAGCGCACGTCAACGTTACCAACTATACACGAGCAGTACGCAAAATTCGTGTATACGTTGTAATCACAGATTTAAAACTAGCATTACAATGTCGTATACATTGATCGAGCAGTTTCCAATGGCTGCGTTCTGGCTTTACATGGAGTGGAAATACGGTCATGGCCCATCTCAAAAATCCACCCTGTATATACACTACTGCCGTGATTTTTTTCACATATCCTAACACAACCACTGACCAACCGAGCTGGCAGGCACTTTTAAGCTTAATATTTCGCAAACAGATAATGGAATGAAAAAAAAAACATGATTTTATTTTACCACTTTGTCGGCCTGATTAATATGTATACCCATGCCAAATTACAGCTTTCTAGTACTGAGAGTCTCTGAGCTAAGCCGCGGACAGATAGACAAACGGACATGGCGAAACTATAAGGGTTCCTTGTTGACTACAGAACCCTAGAAAGGCATCATTTTTGATTTATGCTACAAGTTATGTTACAGAATCTATGGCTGGCGGCCTGAGTTCTACCTGGGCATGGACGACCTTCCCCAGGAAATGCCTCTAGAGCTGCGACAGCACATCTGGAACCTCACCAACTATAATCCTGACTATGTTAGTGTTGCTATTATGATAAATTCAGCTTTTTCTTTGAAAATTATTTTTGTATCTGTATGGGAAAAGTGCTCAAAACTACCTCAGACCAAATATAAAACCAGAGAGACAGAGCGCTGCGAACAATGCAATGAAGCAAGCCAGACCGCCGCTCTGTGAATACATGCTCACACGCACACACACTTACAACCTTTTACAATGACACTACAATCAAACTACACCACACAAAGTGCACACATGTTTACGAAATCGGCTTCACTTCACTGTTGACAGCGGTGTCTTGGTTTTTTATTTAGTCTGAGAAAACTACATGCCGAAATTCAAATTTTCTTACGTTTTTTTGCAATTTGCAGGTCATGGTATATGTTGATCAAAATATGATCCACGACCGTAACAAATATGTACGAGTATTTACACAATTATAATAATTAGAATTGAGAAGCGTAGGGTAGTGCTTTCGCCTCAATAGATGAACAGAAAAACCAATGCAACTTACAAAGTAAATGTTCTAATCAACAAAATTTCCTTTATAGGGTAACATGGTGTGGGTATCGTGCCAAGGCGAGACGCCTGCCGACAAGGAGAACATTGGGCCCATCAACTACCTGCCCTACCCTGGGTTCCCAGGGTATTTCTACCCGTATGAAAATGCTGAGGGGTACCTGAGCCCCCTAATCGCTATTCACTTGGAGAGACCAAAGAGTGAGTACAATGTTTTTTATATAAAACTAGCTGACCCGACAGACGTCCAGTCTATTTTTTTTTAATTTAGTTAGTCTGTTGCAATTTGTCCATCCATTGACATTCAGCATCATTTGTGTTGTTTGTCGTTAGTCGTTCTTGGTATGCGCCCACTGGCTCATCCACATCAACCTATCTAATTAGTTTGTCGGTCTTCATATCAAGTATTGTGGGGCCAATCTTTTAAGCCTCCTGAATGTCTTGGTTTTCATAAGGTTTGATGCTAGTTTATTAGGATGGGTCGTAATTCTATTCTTGTAAGCACTGAATCTTTGTGTGATTTCTTCTTTAACCTTTAGCATTTTTAAGTCCCGATGTAAGTTATCATTAGTGATATACCATGGTGCATTCGCTGTAATCCTTAGCATTTTTGATTGGAACCTTTGGAGTATGTCTATGTTTGAATTAGCTGCCGTTCCCCACAGCTGTATTCCATATGTCCAAATAGGCATTTTGATGCATTTATAAATCCGAAGTTTATTGTCTAGCGAAAGCCTGGACTTTTTTGATAGTAACCAATAGTGGTTCCTTAGTTGTAGGCTTAGTGCTTTACGTTTCGTGAATATATGTTTTCTCCAGGTTAGTCTACGGTCTAGGTACATTCCGAGGTATTTAGCGTTTTCTGCTTGTGGAATCTCAACATTATTTAGTCGTATTGGAGGACATGTATCTCTTCTTGTCGTGAACGTCACGTGTACGGATTTGGTTTGATTTGCCTTTATTCGCCATTTTGCCAGCCAGTTTGAAATGTCATCTAAACTCGATTGTAGAATCTTAGACGCTTGAACCGCATCTTCATGCACAGCTAATGTAGCACTGTCATCGGAAAATGTGCCTAAGACTATTCCTTTGGATACGGGGAGATCAGCTGTGTAGAGAAGGTAAAGCGTAGGACCCATCACGCCGCCTTGAGGTATTCCTGCCAGAATTTCATGCAGTCCGGTTACTTCATTGCCTTGTTTTACAAAAAAGTATCTCCCATCCAGATAGGATTTAATGAATATGAAATTATTACTATTTCACGTCCAGTCTAAAGAACAATGGGCAGAATGGGCCCAGTGTTGTAGCATTTTCTTACCTATCTTAGAATTAAGATATGAATAATCTCAACATTTTGTTCTATGGCAGCATTACTCTAAATATTCAAATAAAAGTTACAGCGGTTCCAAAAGTCCAATAATTTACCGTTACAAATGCTAATATTATGACCTAATGATGCCCGTATATAATTATTATACATTTACGTTGTGTTATTTAATTATGAATAGCATAAATGAACTATTAGAAAGAGACAAAGTACTCAGGGAGCAGGACAGAACATGCACTCGTGTTGTTAAAAATAATAATGCTATCCACGCATATTATTGTTCATGCTTAACATGAATGAGGACTGTTGGAGCATGCGCCCATGTCGTCAGTATTATATGGTACTTCGGTATTGGAAGGCATTTAGAAAACTTTGTTGGCCCCGCAAGTGCCTGGGACGAGATTATTATTGAGAGCAACAACACTCATTAGGACTATTCTTTATAGTTTAGTAAGAACTAACGCCTTATCCTTGTCGTTCTGATTTTCGACGGTACCCAGTAGTGGGATACTAATCGGCTGATTATGCATGAATATGTTATATTTTAGTGAATAAAGATGTTTCATTTTCATAATCAAAGGTATTTTTTAATTATAGTCCTATCCCAATACCGAAATAAAGAATATTTTTACACTACTTATTCTTAAACTGAATTGTTCAAGGTGTCATATAAAAGAGAATAATGCATTCCAACTGGCAACATGTAGACAAAATTTTGTATGCGCATCATTAGGCCAAACTATTAGCATTCGTAACGGAAATTATTGATTATTTAGAACAGCTGTAACTTGTTTTTTTAATGCATTAGAGCTGTGCTGCTTTATAGTAAAATGTTGAGATTACTCGGATCTGTATTTTAAGGTAGGTAAGAAAGTGCTACAACACTGGGCCCACGGTCCATATAAAGTTGCCCATTGTTCTTTAAATAATTCGTACAAAAAACCCACAATAAAAAAGGACGTTCAGTTTTTCCCGAATTTAGATCATTTTCCTGGAAACTTACAAATTTTTTCTTTCATAAAAGCCTAATTTGAACCATAATGAATATTTTAAAATAAAAAATATTTACAAAAGTTCTTACAATGTTCTCAACTGATGCGCTTACCAACGAACAACGGCTCATTTTTAGGGTTTCGTAGTAAACAAGGAACCCTTATAGTTTCGCCATGTCCGTCTGTCTGTCTGTCTGTCCGTCCGTCTGTCTGTCCGCGGCTTAGCTCAGAGACGGTTAGATATTAATCATGTCGACAAAGTGGTAAAATAAAATCAAGAAAAATATTTTTTTTTAGGGTTTCCTCATCTACCCCATGTTGCGGGGTATCGTTAGAAAGGTCTTTCAAAAATATTGTGAGTTTGTCCGAACTATTTTTGGATTCAGAGATTCCTTTGCGAAATATTAAGCTTTTAACTGAAATTTTTTGTTAGAGTCAAGTGTCCGCCCTTCTAGCTAAATGGTTGTACTTGGAGTTGTGAAAAAATTCACAGCAGTAGTATATATAACGAAACGAACGAAATTAAAAGGAAAACTATGAGAGCTAAGTAGGCTGTACAGGTTAACGAGAAATAATCAACCAACTTAAATTTGCAGTTTGTTATTGGGATAAATTCATGACAACTACGGAACCCTTCATTGTGCGTGGTCCGACACGCACTTGGCCGGTTTTTATTAATATAGATAGATTATATGAATAACTAGCTATATTAATATTCTGAACCTAGCCCACTCGACTAGGTTCAGAAAAAAATCTAATACACCCTGTCTATATACATTCAAGCAGCGACCTATATATGTTTCACTTCAAAAACATGTTTAATACTTATCTCTGCCTATAATTCTATAACTTCGGGGAATTCAGGAGTTATGTTTTCTTAATAACCTATTTTTGTAACCCTTTTCAGCCGGTATTGTGATAAACATCGAGTGCCGCGCCTGGGCCAAGAACATCAAGTACGACAGGAGAGAACGACTGGGTGTAGTTCACTTTGAGCTGATGGTCGAATAGTTACTAAAGTATCCGTCCAAATGCGTCTACTCGGCTCTAAGTATGAGGTACAGTAATATCCTGAAAATATGAGCAAATTTAGGGCCTGTTTTTCAATGTCTGGGTAGACTAAAATATTTATATAATAAAATATATGTATAATATAATTTTGTATTACACACATACCATCGTATGGTACGATGGTATGTGTGTAAAACAAAATTGCAAAGTTATTGCTAAGGTCGCCAAAGTGTACGTCCTAAAAAGACGTTAATTTAGGTAAATATAAAGATAGCAATGTCCAAATATTACGAAAAAAAGAGTTGTAGTTTTTTAACAATAACATTGCATATTTCAGGATGTTACTGTACCCGGTCTTTCCAGTAGACCGAGTAGACCAAAGCAATTAGTTCATGGTATATATGTAAGAAATAGTTCTATTGCAATAATTGTGTGAGATTTGCATTTTTAAGCTTGGTCTTTCCAGTAGACCGAATAATATGACATTGAAAATTGTATTTTTGAATCACGAAGTGCCAGTGCGAATATTATACTTATGTATTTTTAATAATAAAAAACTACCTGTAACTAATAGAATCTCAAGGTGGCACAGTAACAGTTTTTTTTTGTTTATATCGCTTAATCTAAGGTTTACAGTTTTATCTGCTAGGTACCTAATGTTTTGTAAAGGACTGATATGTCGGTAAACATGAAAACATAATTGTTTTCCTACTTCAATAAAAAAAACTTATATAAAGGCAGCTTTGTACCAATTAGGGCAGATGTTTAATCGTCAGATTTGAAGAATAAATATATCGGTTTGACATATTTTCTATACAAAAGTTGTCAAACAGCAATTTTTGTTTCACATATTAAATTTGTGTGAAGATTGAAAACGGCCCTTGACATAGTAATTATACTATTTAGATAAACTTCGATTGAATAATAATATTATCTGTAATATTAATATTATTTTATGAAGCCTCATGTTATAAGCTCGACTTAAATAATCCGTCCAAATGACCTTTTGATATTATTATATGCCTATATATTTGTGTTGTGTATAACTACGTAGATAATAATATTTTGTGTGTTGTGTTGATTAGTTCATAAGAACACTGTATGTTTTCATACAGACTTTCCAGGCATTTATTCCCAATGCAGTTGATAGGTGATCACTGTGATCAGTGAAGTGTGAGTATCACAGAACAAGTTTACTCGATTGGTTGGAATATACAGCATGTATCACAAAGGCGTGGGCAAATTTAAGGGTGCGGTCAAACTGGACAATTTTCTCCTTGGGACCAACATCTTAACCGAGAAAAAATAATCAGCCGTCCCATACATTTGCGTCAAGTAGGTATTGAAGTTTTGTATGGTATAGTTGATAATTTCTTTCATACCTTTCTGATACACGTTGTATAGAATGTTTTATTTTATTATATGCAAGCTGGCCTTACTTTATTCGAATAATACCGTAATATTGACTACTAAAATATTTATATTATTTAGCGATATACGGCTCTGGTCAAACTGAGGCGAATCCCGCGCGGTATTCGAGACGAAATTCGCACGTGCCGATTGTGTTACAGTATGGAGTGTGTGCAGGTTTTCAAACTGGAACGAATAGTCACGTAACTTCCTAATCATTAAAACAACAGTCGCATGCAATCGCCTCCCTCATCCTGCGCAGAATTCGCCTCAGTTTGACCCGTCCTTGATAGTCCTAACAGACGAATATTTGTAATCGCAAAATTCTTTACTCAGTATGTTTTATAATATGTATTATGTTATCTCATCTTAATATTCAAGACTGACTGATAGTTTTCAATCGCTTTCTAAACAAAATAATGACAAATAGCTTCAAATAGTTTAGTTTTTTTTACCTTGTACTTATAGTACCTACTTATGACTAACTTTATTTTTATACGAATTAGCATTTCTAAAAATATGTTTTGATTTAAAGATTTAAGTATCTTTATTTTCTATATTAGTTATGTAATTTTTATACACGGTTCATTACAAAAAGACATTTAACCGACTTCACTAAAGGGAAGTTCTTTCATCAAATGAATCTCATTCCATATCCGTCCATTGATATTAATATTGAGAAAAGAGATGTAGGTATTGACAAATATTTCATACAATTATAGGCTTTACGATAAGGCAATAAAGTGTATATTAGAATGAATGATATCTTTCCATATCAAAGTGCCTGAAATGTATTTTTAAGCAATAAAATTTTAAAAACATTTGTCTCATTTTTATTTAGTTTAGATCTCCCACATCCTCTAAGCCAACATCTGAACGCCATATATAAAAAAAAGAAGTTTATTGATTCATAAACAAACGTTACAATATTTAGGTATGACACTGGATCCCGCACTAGGATATATCTCATTCGCACGGGTTTTACAACTTGATAAAACAAGATGATTTCTTTATTTACGTATGTCGCATTGTCTCTAATAGGACCCTGGTTCTGTTACCAGAGGGCCACCATTGCTTTTGTGGGGTGCGTGCAAGCAAGTGGATCTGCTATTTCCTTTTTGCGCAGTGGACTTACCGATGAATTTTTCACTGCTTAAAGTCAAACTCAAAGCATTTATTTCAATTAAACCATTTACAGGCTTTTGGATTGTCTAAGGAGTCGGTCAGTCAGAAACATGAAGCTAGTTGCCCGTTTCAAAAGCGTAGTAGGTAACAGGCAAGAAACTCCATGGACACTCCATTACCTAAGTACACGAAGCTGAACCATGGTTTCTAGAAAGAAGCATATTCAATTAGTCTGTTGTCAAGTGATTCGGTTGGATATTGTTGTCTGATCGGTGCCGCTGCGGCGTTCTCAGCGAGACGAGGCGGGGCAGGCGCACCACCGCAACTGCTGTCAAATGTCGTTAGCTGTAAGGGTGGGTCCTTATAGCTAACGACATTTGACAGCAGTTCACTGATTGGAGAATTATAGGGTTTCCACTTTTCGGAAATCTGCTGTTAATTCTATTTCAAAGTAATATTGGTATGTGAAACAGTGAGAAGTAGAACGAAACGTGTGGTCATTCCTGTAGGTACCTATTTGTGCTAAGTGGGTCCACAATCCACAGTAGTGCAGCGAGTGGGATCCAAACACACCGCGTCAAACTAAAGGCGGTTACTCACTGAGACTTTGAGGATTAACGACATAATTGTGGAATTAACAGTCCGGATGCGAACTCGAGCAGTATAGACCCACTTGTTGAACATTATTGTAATGATATTTTTCAAGGTTCCGGGGGCGGGTAGTGGTATGGCCATCGGGGGCCATGAATCACTCCATCCATTGGTGAAAAACGTATGAAATCCGTTGGGTAGTTTTTGATTTTATCGAGTTCCGATATACAGATGCGGGGCAGGGACTTTGTTTTATAATATGTAGTGATATACTCGTAGTTTGACCGAGACAGCTGTAGGTAACGCGCCTTAGGAATGCGCGGCGAGGCGGGGGTAGCGTTTATTTATTTATTTATTTATTTAACACTTTACACACAAATGTACATAGGCGGACTTAACGCCATAGGCATTTTCTACCAGTCAACCTTTGGGTGATGCAGAGATAAACAGTGGTAGGTGCAATAACGAAAATTGTGGAATAAATATTTATTTTAATATACATAAACCTATTAACCTATATATATAATACAATATAAATAAATACAAGAACAGATAAATACACGAATATACTAACACAAATAAGACAAACAATGGGAAAACATTACCGTTGTGATGATACTGCCAGCTTCTTACGAATGTGCTCGCGAACTTTAACTTTAAAGGATAATCGGTTGGTTGCCATCCTGATTTCCTGGGGGAGCGCATTCCACAAGGATATAGATTGAACGAAGAAGGAAGAGTGAATGAAGTCAGTGCGATGAGTGGGATATTGAAGAAGACGATTGTGTGATGAACGTAGAGTTTTGTTGTGGTTTGCGCAAATGTACTGAAAGTGGGGGGCTAGATAACTAGGGGAAGAGGGAGAGTCAAGAAATGAAAACAAGGTGGTCAGCGCCCTTTGCTCTCTGCGCTGCCGTATGGGCAACCACTTTAGAAGGGATCGATGCGCAGAGACGTGATCATATTTACGAAGATTGAAAACGAATCGAATGCAATTATTGAGAAGACGGTCTAGTTTGTCGAGGAGATCTGCATTCAGGTCATAATAGCACACATCACCATAATCCATGATAGGGAAAATTAAGGACTGCACAAGCATTGCCTTGGTACTTGATGGTAATAAATTTTTTAGTCTGTACAAGCGTTTACGAATGAGCGGCTGGCGGGACGCCGCCCGCCGTGAGCGTTGACGAATGACCCCGTCTCTCCGCGCACATACTTAAGGCTTGGAACAGCAGTCCCAGTCAGGGCGCCATCTACATCGCCACATGCGAACTTCGCATCAAAGACCTGAAACGACACGTCACACAAAATCCAGACGTCACACAAATCCTGCATCGCGCAATCAGAGTTTACTGAGCGAACGACATAAATATATCTATAACCCGCCAGATACGATACTCGTCTGGTCGGAGGATCCTTCCTTTTCTATAGAGGATGAGTGAATTGTAAAGTTCCTTGTGTTCTTCATACCTCTAAATTGGTGACCCCGACTTGATTTGAACACGTAACCTTCTGAAAAACCTACTATAGATACACCTATGCTCAGGCCCACCGCGTGCAATGCGTGCATCGCACGCGGGCGCCGCCGCAATCAGGGGTCGTTTTTTCGACCTCGTTCCGCTCGCCCTTGCAGCCTGCATTCTCTAAAATCCTAACTAATAAACTTTTATGCATATGACTAAGTGATGTCTATTGTAAGTGAAAAGAAAATCTTATCTAGTAGAGACGGGGTGCAAAAATGTTGGAGCTTGCTTCGCTCGCTCTTGCATTTCCGATAAAATAACGCCAATTTCTAAGTGAATGGCATGGCCGAATTGGCCACCTAGCAGGTGTAGCAAATGCTGACAGGCGTTTGGGACTTACACAAATACAAATACTACCAGGTACTACCGGCAGGTCCAACGGATTATTATGTATGAATGGTTAAAACAATCTAACCCTTCCAAGGTCTGTAGACTTATGTGTACATAGTAAAAAAAAAAAAAAAATAGTTTATTTTCTCCACAATATTACTCTTAATTGCTAGCCTAATTTCTACGGTAACATATTATAGGGGTATTATATTGTGGGAGACTGGTGCCTAAACTAGGCTCAAGGCCTGTATTTCAGGTCACCAGGACACAGGATAGTAACTCCTATGTCTGTATAAATCGTCGAAATAAACCCTAACCTATCCGTGGTACCGAAATTTCGATCTCGCTTCGCTCGCTCTTACACCAGACAGATTCTTACAGGTTCTCTTGGCAAAAACACCATTTAATCCTCCGCCGCACCAGCTATGCGAAAAATCGATCATGCAGGTTTTTACAAAAGTACTAAATATTGTTTGAAGAAAGTAATCTGGTTCAAGTAACTCGCGTGTTATGGAATACGAGGAAAATAACGTCTTTTTTTTAAAACATTATCTTTTTGTTACATAATTTTTCTAGCTCTTCGCTCGCTCTTGAATCTTAGGTTCTCTTAGTAGGTAAAGCATAATATGGCAGTGAAAACACAATTCCCTGAAAATAATCCTGCCGGTGCGAGGCGAGGGAGGCATAGGTTTTAAGATCTGCTGTAGTCAGACTAACAAAGTGGCGTTTTCATATAAAACATACCTTGAAAGTCTTTTGTCAGAGAGAATAGGGTGGGGGCGGCGTTGTCGGTTCTGCACGCGGGCGCTGAAGCGGCTAGCGGCGGGCCTGCCTATGCTTAAACCTTCGGGGAATACAAGCGTAATGGTTCGTTATAATATTCTCCGAACCGAATTGTTTCCACGCGTCGTTCATGTACGACGCGTGTACTCAAATGCTCGCTGTGTGTACGCCCCTTTAAAACAGTCTATTAAGCCCTCTTTGCTATAATAGGTGGAAGTAAGTACGGATGCGGTCCAGACTAGTTGTCGTGGCAATAATCACTCCCTTGTGGCTGACCTTGCGTTCCCAAGGTCGGTTCAATCGTTTAGTTAGATTCTACTGGAAGAATGGAATCCGCCATCTGCCTGTAAGATTTCTCGCTAGTAGGTAAAGGTGAGCAATCGTCCCGGGTGTTCCTCAGAGGATAGTCCGTAGGTATCTATGTATATTTAAGTACCCAAATGTGTAATAAGGTTTGTGCCTTCACATTGATAGATATTATGACACAAAGATAGATATTTAAATGAATTCATACCTTCATCTTTTTGAGGCTACACTAAGGCGCGTATATTCAGTGCCCTACATTACCTAACCCCTCATTTCGCCATATTATAATAAAGTGCAGTCGCAGTTTTGTCCATCATAAAATATTCCGGTTATAAGTAGGTACCTACCTAAAGTATTAGCTGGTATAAAGGGCTAAAATAAACTTGGATCTTATGTCTTACCACCCCATGTTTTGTATGTTGGTGGACTGCATAAGATTAATAAACAACAGATCATGGTTGCCTAGTCCCGTAATGGTTTCTGGTGTGACGTTTCGATGTATTCCAACATTTCCAACAGCAAAAAATATTATGCCGCATTTATAATGAGGCCTACCTAAAACTCCACGGGGGATTTTGCCTACACCCCACTGTACGCAAAATATGGGTAGGTCTGTCCGTATTTAAAACAGTTGGTGACATCTCGGGAGAGCTTTTTTTCAACAGTTATTTGAAACAAAATTATTGCATTGAGATCATCATATTCATCATAAAGAAGAATCCTCAGAAATCCAATTCAATGCTTTAACTAGTTAACTTCATAATACCTACTTTAATTGTAAAAGGGGGGGGGGGGGGGTCAAACTGAGTAGGTACCTAGGTATAGCAGTTGGTAGGAAGATCGGTACCTATGAGGAAGTAAGTAGTCACGGGTAACTGGCTGGATCCTAAATAAAGAAACCCTGGGATTCAACGATCGCTAAATTATTCGGTTAGTTTTGTATGTAATTTTTTAAGTCCTTTATTCCTCTGCCGCATTCTTGCATCGTCACACTGCGGATGCATATTAATGCGTCTGGTCTGGTCACAAAAACCTCATCTGGTAAACTGTGGCGATCTGTCACACATGTTCCCTTCAACATGTTTACGAGTGTCGCAGGCATGTGGGTGGGACGGTCCTTTTGTGAAATGTCTGGTTCTAGGCAAAAAATCACAGCTTCTCCTATGAGTTTAAATATGAATTATGCGTAGATAATTAAGTATGAGACTTCTATGTTCTACCATTTTTATTGGCAGACCTGTAGAGACAGCATAAAGTTCTGTCACGGTATAACCCGAAACATTAACACATGATAGGTTTTATTTACAGTGGGTTGCCAAATTAATAGGGACAGTCACATTTTTTATAAATTTTTTACTTTGGGCGCACTTGACTGCAGTTTTAAGTGATACAAGCGTTCCAGGAATGTATTATTTATTTTCGTCATGTCTCTGTAACTCAAATTTTAAGTGGATGTTGAGATTTAAAGGGTATATTTATTTACAAATTTTTTTTAAGTTACGTGAGAGCCGTAGTGCACTATAAAAGCTAATCAGTGAAAGATGAATTTGAATATTATAACAAAGTTAATTTTATATTTATGCTAGAAAATTTTGATAAAATGTAAGTATTGACATTATGTTATTATAAAATTCAATGATTTATTATTATGATGGTAAAAATAATATTTATTTAAATTTTCGTGACTGTCCCTAATAATATGGCAACCCACTGTACTTTTAGTTAATAAAGTAAGTAACTAGTACCTATGTGTGGCAAACTACTTATAGTTTATCATAATGTGAAGGTTATTGCAACTAAATAACGAAAACATAATGTAAGGTGTTAACATGCGCGTAAGTTATTATAATAACGGCTGTAGTTACTCAATGTTTATAAACAATTATACATATACTTACATACCTATACAGGGTCAAATTTAATTAGCTAGCGAAACTACGCTGACGTGATGGGTATCGACCCGTATCGCTATCAACACATGGTCAAATACAAAAAAATGATAATTAGATGAGTTATTTTCTGGGGTTGTCAACCGCAGGTAGTGTAGTCACTTGAAATATCAGTGTGAAAAATCAGTTTTCTTTGTGTTAACTTCACAAACCTGATGGGCATCGACATCTAAACGCGATATAAAAATAATACAAAAATAAATAAAACAAAAAATAGTAAGAACAGCTTTTCTCAACTCATACTTGAAGTAACAAAAAACACAGTGGACGTTGACACAAAAAGTTTTTTTTTTGGTTCTTTTATTTCGTCACGTTGTTTCGCTAGCTAATTTTTATTTGACCCTGTATAAATAGTTGCTGTAAACTATTTATACAGGGTCAAATAAAAATTGGCAGGGTAAAATAATGTTTGCAGTACCAATTCAACCACATCAATGTAGGTTCGTCCAGGAAATACCTGGTATACGTCGGTCCAGGTGTGAGCAGCAGCAGGGAATTGAAAATAGGTACCTACCAATTTGAAAAGAAATCTGAAGAACTGTCAAATTGAAAATAAACTAAACCAATCCTTCCTAACACCACCCAACTGACCCAACTACGAACATCAATCATAAAACCAGACATTTACAACGACACCCATTGGACACTTTAACCGCAACCTGCCTGCGTGCGCGCAGTGTTCCCGACACCGTCGTGAATGACGGTCGCGCATCATTTACATCCCTGTTCGCATACACATGAATAAATCGAAAGTTTTCATAAAATAAGTCGGATTAATAAAATGGCTAGCAAAGCGAATGGCGTTGAGGAGTGGATCCGGGCCCCTCCACCTCCGGGGACTTGCTTCTCCAGATTTATGAATGCCATTTATAATCCTGATGAGAAAAGCTTCCTGGGAAGGACGCCGAAGAGATGGGGTATGTTTACAATATATAAAAATATTTATTTCCACTCAAAAATTGTATCCTAATCATAATACATAAAGGCAGCCCCAGTAAATTACAATGGTACTTATCAACTTGTGGCGGAACTGTCTCACTCTTCCCTTAAGTTAATATATAGAGAATTTAAAGAAAAAAAATTCAAATCAAATTTTTATCTAGCTATTTTTTTTTTTTTTTTTTCTCGTAAGATATCGTTCTGTCATTTATATCGTAATGATGCCCTCGGGCAAAAATATTTGCCACCTGCCCAGGGTGCGCTAGATTGCAACTCATATAGATTTTTAATTTACCACATTTACATATTACATATCTACACTGTATATTGTTTGTCATAATATCTGAGTATAATATGTGTAGTTTCACTGTATTATGTACCAATTACCATCAAAGAAGTTCATATCTAACCAGTTTGAAAACATAATCCCGTGAACACGATGACCACATCTGTTACCGGCCGGTTCTATAGCCGCCGAGCGCTGCAAGCAAGAATAGTCCTTACGGTGGTTAGTTATGAACTTCTCCGATGGTACATCCCTTAAAACTCTTGGTAGATATCTTTTCCTATACTACATTTATGAAGACAAGAATGTCAAACGAAATCTGCTATCTAATTACGCAACACATTTTCGATTTGCAATTAAGTCAAATTGGTTTCGTTTGACTAGAATTGCTTTCAAAAGTTGTAAATTGAAAGCAATTCTAGTCAAACGAAACCAATTTGACTTAATTACAAATCGAAAATGTGTTGCGTAATTAGATAGCAGATCTATGAATCTGCAACATTGTACAAATAGCTATACGGTTATAAATGGTGTAATAACATATTAACATAATTGTTAAACTCTTTGCTAGGTACTTATCTTGTTTGGCTTAAAATTACTTACTTCATTGAATTTTTGTGTATTAAGTTAATACGACAACCTACTACTTAGACATTGGTATTGGTATATCCATCAGTTAGTAGCATATTATGTAACCTTCGTGTGCCACTCTGTCTAACTTGTGTCTCTTTATAGTAATAAAGACGACCCGCGATGCGTAAATTCTGACATTTGTCGAAGTTTGACATTATAACCCTACCCGCTTTTGCTAAACTTCTACTTTGTTTACGTTTAAAATACGAATCGCTACCTACATGTTGTTATGTGTAATCGTTAAAGTAGGTATGCTCCCATGGTTATGCTGCATAATCACAGATGCATGCGTGCTGTCTGTCTGACGGTCACTGCAAGCTGTTATAGCCATTCTCACTCCTCGAAAGGCTATCCCAGACTTTGGCCGCATTACATCTGTCTGCTTTCCAATTCTATAATCTGACTATTAGCTGGTTTGAGATAGTGGGGAAAAAGAGTTCCTGGTAGGATTTGGGGGAGGTCCTTCCCCAGCACCTGCGGGTATCCTAAAGACCAATTCCCGTAATTAAAAACGTTCAAAAACTTGTTAAAAATTTATAGAAACTCGAGGTATTTTTGACAGATTGAGACTGAGATCAGACTGTGAACTTTCTTAAAATGACAGGAATTGCCCCTCTGGTCTGTGTAGATTTTTTGCGAAGTCTCCTAGCGTGTTTTATACGTAGGTTGAAATCCGCAAGTCTCAACCAACTTGCACCGTGGATACAGTAACAGCAACTCAACTAGCTGCAAGACTTGATAACTTAACTACAATGACGGCACTGTGTGGTGATGATTCTCACGTTTGTTATTACTGATGGCTAAGGTGAGGAAATAGGTAATTACGTACCGCTGGAATTATAACTTATTGAGTCGATAAAATAGATTTTTATAATTTTTAAGCTGTTACAGGCGCCATCTGAATACAATGCCGCTGGTTTATGGAAAACTTGTGCGATATCACTTGCAAGTTGTCATCCACCATCATACATTTGAATATTATACTACGACCACACACTCCTACACTCGTCAGGTTAACAATAAAGAATAAGCTATTATCTAATTTGCTGGCCAGCAGGGATTCTTCAAGTACGGTCATAAAATCAAAATTGCTCATACCGACCTCCCCCACAGAATGATTTAAGAGACCTGTTACTGTGGGGGGATCATATTTGTCATCAGCGCTGCAAATGATAGAAACTAGCTTCTTTTTTTACGCGTAAATATGTGTAATATAGTAACCTAAGTAATTAAAACTCAAACTAAAATAAGGCGTCGAAAATTCTTCCGCATCGCTGTCGACTGGTAATGTACCCAAGAGACTGGTGGCATTGCCACGTTGTATGGCAATGCTTAGCCTCTGGCCAAGGTAACAGCCAGCACTTGGTCACGGGGAGTGTCAACCAGCCGTTTGGAGATTTGGTTGAACAAACCTTGAGCACTCGGACCTCACGGCCCGAGGGTTTCAACTCCAAACGGCTCGAAAATATAATTACCGAAAAGGTTATTATACTTTCGTAGCTTGAGGTTTTCCACGCCAGCACAGTTGATGCAAGAGTATCCCACACTAAAGGCCCACCCTTGTGTTAATCCTGGTTATAAACTATCTGTGAGCCAAATCCATTCAGCTGTTTTTGCGTTCACATATTGTGACTATACCTACTTAGTATAGTAGGATACACCAGGACCAGTTGGAACAGATGTGGTGACTACTTCGTTGGTCCAGTGATTGCAAGCGCAGCTGGTGAGGTCTAGAGTCTGATCCCAGGCTGGAGAAAGAGCTTTGTGGATTTTTGTACTTGTGCTCGGTTTTTGAAAATACCACTAGTTATCCAGTTTATCCGCTGTCTTTTTTGTTGTTTATCCACTACTAGGTAACTCTAGGCCTGCATCTCACCTGATGATTAGTGATGATCAGGCCAAAGGTAGAAGCGAGCTTCACCCGGAATCCTCAACCACAGAGAACAATGCTGTTAACATTGTTGTTATGGCGACAAACTTAGATAAGATGGTGGTAGCTAGCCAGGCGGACTTAGAACAAACCCTACCACCAAACAAACCGAGCAGAAAATTTTGTGCCCACTGGGAATCGAACCCGAGACCTCTGGCTCTGAGACAGGTGGTGTAACCACTTGACCACAGAAGCGGTTCTACCCTAGGTATCCAGTTTATCCGCTGTTTGTCGCTGTGTGTACAACATGATATGAACAATTGCAGTGACGGCTAGACAGTTTGGTACCTATAGAACAGAGGTTCTCAAACTTATTTCATCTACCGCCCACTTTTTTTTTACTTTACAGCTTAAAAACCACAATGACATTCATTACTTTAATTAATTTAATTGCTATATTATTCTGGTCTGGAGTTTAAACTTACATTCTAAACTAGACTTTTTTTACCAGTGAGAGCAATTAGAACGGAAACTCGTTTATCTCATTCGACGTTCAATCGTACTGAGCAAGTAAGAACAAGTATCGATGTACCAGCCGATTGATACAGGATTGCGCAAATCGCGTTATTAAAACTTGATTGCTACCTACGAAATCTATGTTTAATATTTTTAGTTTTTATACAATCAAACAGGGCAGAAATATGAACTAAATAATCGATTTTGTGTAGTAGGTAGATTTAATTTCAGTGAATTTATAATATTAAGTAGATGAAATTACAAATCAGCCATCGCCCCCCTCTAGGCCTCCAGCGCCCACAAGGGGGCGTTATCGCCCACTTTGAGAAACACTGCTATAGAAGGACATAATTATAGATATGGCTCACATTTCATTTCCAATTACAGAACAAGTAACCGAATAGTCAGCAATAATTACGTATTGTCACAGTTAAAACTAAAAACATTACCAAAAGTACCCACAGCCTGCATGCCTTTCACATGTAACAACTTACGATCACTATCAATGCATCAGCAAACTGTTGCCCTTGAACAATATCAGATGACCTACGTCAATAGCAAACGTTGCAATATCGATGTGCGGGCGCACGAAACACGATGCACGAGTTTCTGTTACCGACACCATGCGCAAGGCGCCCGGAAGTGTCAAAACGATTAATTTATATTAGTTTATGGGACAGATTTATTGCGTTGGTCTGGAAATCTAGAAGTTTCTATGGTACGTATGTATGTATTATTGATGTAACTTAAATATGGGTAGTGTTTTGAATTGTAACTCTTGTGCTCTCTTATGTCAAACCCAGTTACCTTCGCAAGACTGTAAAGAGGGGCACCCCAAGAATGACTATAAATCAATTCAGATTCTGATTGATTGTATATTACGCAATTAGGGTACTGAATCGTCTGATA
Organism: Agrochola lota; assembly: GCA_947364205.1. Classification (NCBI taxonomy): domain Eukaryota; kingdom Metazoa; phylum Arthropoda; class Insecta; order Lepidoptera; family Noctuidae; genus Agrochola; species Agrochola lota. Next base: position 1,775,953 of record OX376225.1, on the reverse strand, counting down.
ACTGCTTTAGGGAACCATTATGTAATTAATTTTCCTTTCATATTTACCAAGTTGTTGTGCTATGGTTACGTTTATGGCTGACGTACTACGCAGAAAATTTGCTGCCATTTTGCATTCTGTACCTACATACTATTATCGATCAATAATTGCATGACCGTAAAAGTCGCATGACGGTGTGATTGAGACGCAACAACGTGATAAGAAATTCACCTTTTGTATATTTTTTGATAATAATTAATGTTACTATGAACAATACAATGTCGATTGAATAATATAAATATGATTAGTATTTGTGAAGTCTGAAGAAAACCGACTTTTAATGATTCATACTGAAGATCACGTTTAAATGAGTAGTGCAAAAAAAAAAGTTAATTTAGAGTATTTTCTTAATAACTTAATATAGAAATATTTTAGATTTATATTACTCGTACATAGTGAAATTAATTTGTATACTTATGTTTAACGCGGATAAGAAACTAAGAATCGCACAAAATCTATAAAGTGTATTGTTCTGAAACCTTCACTATTTTAAAGATAATTTAATTATTGATCTTTTAGTATACGTGTACCTTTTGTTTTATGTATAATAAATTAATAATGCGTAATACGGGACAGCGCTCCTAGACGGGTGAGTCCTATTACTGGCTGGACGTACGACGCGTTGCGCGAACTAACCACTCAAGGTCACTGGCATATATCTGAGTCTTAAAGACGATATTAAAGTGTCATTAGGGCTGCTCCTATCCTATTGCCATTTACCGGCCTCAATTCTAACCTACTGAGAAATGCTTCATAAAAGTGTCACTGTATCTCCTACAAGATGTCATATTGACTGTCTCGTTGGTGTAGTGGTCGCAAGCGCTACTGTTGAGCATGAGGTCTTGCAGTTAGATTCCCGGGTCGGGCAAAGTATTATTGGGTTTTTCTATCTGGGATTTCTCAATAGCAGCCCGAAGTCTGGCTTTGTGCCTGGTTGATGACAATAGGCTCGCCCCCTATTACGTGAGAGCAGTGGTGGCCCAGTGGTAACAGCTGCGACTTACGAGTTGTAGATTGTAGGTTAGAAGCCTGCCAGGCGCTTTACTTTGTGTAAATTATTTCATCACCACTGCTCTCAAAACTGTGAAGGAAAACATCGTGAGCGTGAGGAAACCGGTATGTCCGAGAACCAAAAACTTTTAAGACCGCGTGGTGGATTACGGCCCACTCCCTCTCACAGAGAGGGGGCCAGCTATCTAATTACGCAACACATTTTAGATTTGCAATTGAGTCAAATTGGTTTCGTTTGACTAGAATTGCTTTCATAAGTTGTAAATTGAAAGCAATTCTAGTCAAACGAAACCAATTTGACTGAATTGCAAATCGAAAATGTGTTGCGTAATTAGATAGCTGTGTCCTAGCAGTCGGAACATTGTAGTCTAATTATGCATTATTATTTATTTATTTAAATTATGAATGAATGAATGAATGAAATGCACCGATCCCAGCGTGGTTTAACCAGACTCGATAAATCGAATGAACCCCAAGATTTGCACTAGCCCATGAAGCCTCATGTTTCATGGGACTACAAAGGCCATTGCATATCTAGGAGTAGACCGGGGGGCGCGGGTAATGGTAAGGAAGACGTGCCCTTAGGATAAGGAAGGATTTGAGAGCCATACCGGATATGCATCCTAGAGTAAGCATTGGAATAGTGGAGAGACGGGTGTTAATTATCTATGGATGGGCATCTTTTTATGACGTCGCAGCCAGTTGGCTTAGTCGATCTTCGCCTGTGAATCCTTTGGCGGAGTTACGTTGCTTTCTAGGCTCTTTTCTATCTCCCTGCTGTGCTGTTTTAGACTTTACTGTTTTCTGTGTCTTCATCAAAGGACTCGCTGTCCGTTTCAGGTTTCTAGTACCTCTCGCTGGCCGTCTTCTTGATATTGTATCGGTCTTCAGCCGTGAATTTGGGCTTGTACTGTATTGCTGCATGTAACAGGTGAGGTTTGCCGCGTCTGTGAACGTCTGCGAGATAGCACACCTGTGATTCTTGATGAGTTTGGTTACTGTTTTTTCCGTCTAAAATTTCGTGTAATTTCCTTAGCTTGGTTTATTCCTAGCGTGGTTAATCAAATCTCTCATGATAACTTTCTCATATCTTCTCGTCTTGGTTTGTTAGCTTTGGTGATTGTCGATACTTTCAAACCGAATATCATACAGGTACGATTACTATTCTATACATGAGTCTGGCTGCTTGCCCGTCCATCTTTAAGTTTTCTATGAATGGTGATTGAAATGATGATTTTGATTTGTGTTTCTAGTGGCCTGTTCGCATCGTTTTCTTATTGTGCTTCTCCTGTTTAGTGTAGATGTTATGTATGTGCCTAGGTATTTAATTTCAACGATTGTAGGTAGATTTAATTCATTCATTGACACGTATGTCGCTTTCCATGTAGTTATGGGGTCTCTAATTTGTATTTTTGTTGCGTTTATTTGGAGGCCGACACTAGCTATTAGGGGTTTACTAACTAATGATAACAACTAATGTAGATGAGGTCATCCGCGAATGATAGTACCAGAGGGAGTGAGATTTCACGATCTTGGTCTAGTTTGATTAGATGGGTTTCTTCCTCGAGTGTTCTAAGAACCTTATCCATGACCACTGTACAACGGTGAGGGGATAACGGGCAACCTTGTTTGACTTCCTTTCCTTTGATGATGCACCTACTTTGCTGTCCACACCATTTATTGTGTGTTCGTTCGTTCATGCATACCTTGATTATCCTGTTGTTTAACGTTTTTTGGTTCGATGTATTAAAATATATCGCAGTGCTTGGAGCTTAACCTTTTGAAGTGTTGCCTCACATTCTTTTACCCGAGTTTGGGTTACCAGGTTTTCTTTTTGTAAGAATTTTGACTTTTGTAGGTTGGCAAGAGCTATACGATGATCCCTAGGGTTAATCGGCTGATAAAACTAAGGTTCCTGGGCAGCCGCTTTTCAAACTCCAGTTATGGTGCTCCATGATATGTTGATGCTTTTCACTGCTGAGTTGATTGCTATGTTTTCCAGTTTTTTGTTATGCATGCTTGGTATTTTGTTTTGGAGGATTTTTATTGAGAGCGGCATCGGTAGCATTGTTTGTGGTTGAAATCTTTGTTCTCAATTGTTGTCCGATTCTTTTGTGTCTCGTGTTTGGTGCTTTCAACTTTGTTTAAAATTTGACTTGTTTGAAGTTGTCCCCAGATTATTTTATGGTCGGAGGGACCCTTCCGGACCTAAGGAGTTTTCCTGTTGCCTGTAGCGTAATAATGTAATCCAATTGGGATTTCTGCGTGGCCGTAGATTATGTTATCCTGCATGATGTCCTTTTTGTTGTTTCTATTTGAAGTTTTTCCCTATTGGCCATACCATTAAAATTTTAGTAGTTAGAATATTAATGATGTAGATTTTGGTGACTCAGCCCTTTGCGTTGAGAGTTTAGTGTATCCTGTCTACCAATATAGGCGTTAAAGTCGCCTAGGATTAATAGAGTACATTTCCTTGGTTTTTGTCTAATCAAGTTTAATAGACCTGTGAATGATCTGGGTTGCTTTAGAGGTCGAGCTGTTGATGTGAGAGTTAATTATATAAAGAGGAGCAGATTTGTCGCTTCCCCTATCAACTTTACTAGTGATTGACATCGCGTCAGTATCCTTCTTACTGTTTATTGTTTCGATTTGCGCATCGTTTCTGATTAAAATTGCAAATCCCCGGTGAGCTTTATCTGCAGTTCCAGATAGGTACCATTTTTAGTGGGTGGAAGTTTTACGTTTCTAAGTTCATCCCTGTTTCTTGTAGGCAGGCTACGTGAATTCCCCTATTTGAAAGGTCCGCATCTGCTTTGTTTCTTTTTTTGTCCAGTTACGAGGCCCCACGGACATTCCAAGTTGCAATACGCAGGTCTGGGCAAGTGTACTTAATTGATCAAGAAGGCGGGTTTCTAAGTATTGTGTATACTTTGTCGTCCTCGACTTCCCCTGATATCGGTGTACGTAATGTTGATTCTAATTTTTCACACGGTATTAATGAGCTAGCTAATTGGAGGCTGTTCCGGAATCGGGGTTTTGTGGTCTGCCCTCGCTCATCTCTTGTGTTGTATTTGTTACCTACCGATTTGTTATGTTGTGATGGTTGGTTTGGTTTGTTGATTCTTGTGTTAGGCTTTGCAGGTTATTTTTGTATTGTTCATCGGCCCTCATGGCCTTGCTGTCATAATGCTGATCCTATTATAATATATGTATGTTTCCGGGTACTGAAGTGCCGGCAACTGAATATTCAATTCAATTCAATTTATTCAGCAGTAATTCACGCTGTGTTTGAAATCATAAATAAATAAAAACACGATCATTAAAACTATAAAACTAACACATTCACAACACAATAAATTATAGAAAAAACGTTTTTTTTTTCTTTTTTCCATAAAATTCAATAGCATTACATACAAGCCACTAATACCAACATTACCCAGTCTCACATTAACGAATATTAAACGTGGTTAAGTCATCGTCTATCGCATACAGACATTTCTCGAGTAGGAACGCTCAGAGTTCCGACCTATCATATTATATCTATAAGAGCTCTTGTAAATTATAGTTTTTAAATCCAATGGCAACCTGTTAAAAAAACCCGCACACCACCAATAAGCCAGTATGTTGTCGTTATTGCACATGCATATTTACGAGATAGAATTCGGACGCAGCGATTATGATGTCTTTTCCTCCCCAGAACGTCTCGTTAAACTGCGAGGTTATGTATTTTGTTATTATTTGTTCCTGAGAAAGCTAGCTGTTAGGAAGAAACTCATGAATGTTATTTATAAGTGTTAATCGAATTCTGGTGTCACCTCGGTTCGTTGAAACATAGGTAGCGAGGTCTCGGTGGACAGACACGTGGTCGGACGTCAGCCCGTAAACGGGCAGTCACCAACTTTTTGTAAAAACTTACCATTACCATTGTAAAACTTTTGTTTGGGTAATAGACTGGGTTTCGTTTTGAGGGATACATAACTTTGACAGGGCTGCGGGTTGCCCGGAGATTTATTATTGCTTCTTAGTTTTTCTGTAGCATCTTGTTGCATGCATCTTGTTATGTAGACTTAGATTTCCGGGTCAAGTTTTTTTGTTTTTTTTTGTGAGTGGGCCACTCATGTGCAATCCCATAAAAAGCTTGCGCAAAGTAGGTACTACACCGACCGAAGTCCTGCGCGCATACGGGTATAATAAAACTTGATTAATGGCTGTCAGAAGTAATATTTGTCGAAGGAACTTTTTGTATGGCTAATAGCAAATTAGTTAAGGGTAGTTTATGGGGATTAAGCTTGATGTTATAATCGTCAGCATGCAAGAGGTTAGAACACTGGTCACAATAAGAAGTTTTATGAGAAGATAGCTTTTATGCTAAATCTAAAGCTAAAATTAGCTTAGAAAATAATGAAATAAATAGTTGAATGTGCGCTTGACATCAAACGCCAGATACTTCACCACTGTACATGCGCGCTAGAAATGTTGTCCCATAATTTATTAAATAAAATAACGATTTTGCAGAGGCAAGTAATGCCCTGAAGGATAATGGAAAGGTCTCACCAGATCATCTTGGGTTCCTTGGCTCGCCTGAGATTAGGAACACACCTCACTTTAGCACAATTTTAATATCCTCCTACTATACACACTCTATACACTATTTTACAGTACTTTTTCTCTTACTGCACTATTTTAATGTATTTATTTGTCGGTTAGTAAAGTCACAGCAGTATCCAAACAAAGAATCACTATTCGATTTCGCCGGCAAGTCTTATTATTTATTTATTTAAATTAATATTTATATTTATATTTATCATTCATCACAAATATACATAACAAAAAAAAAAAAAAATTGCACTAGAAAATATGCAATGGGCGGCCTTATCGCAATATGCTATTACATGGGACTTAAATATAACTGACGAAATGTGGGTGTGCTATAGGAACACCTCTGCCTCACCCTTCGGGGAACACAGACGTGATGTTATGTAATGATGTTAAGATCTCGCGTTTTCCAGCTACAATATTATATTGTTTTGCAATAGCGATGCGGTCAAAAGTGTCGTTGATATTGGAACGTTATGGTCGCAGTGGTCTTGAATGTCAATTAATATCTACGGTTGGTAAGTCCTATAGGAAATAATGAGGGATCAGTATGATAACTATAGCAATTAGAACAGCAAGATATGGAAAGATTTCTTAAAAGTATTTGAAATACATCTGAAGCTTTTAAGCAGCTCCTAATTATTATTTATTTATTGCTATCTATAATCGTAACACCGTTCAACCTTTTAACACAAGCGAAGTGCACAATAATATGAGATAGATAGACAGAATGTAGAATCAATATTATACAAAAAAATATATGGTACAGAAATGATACTTACATAATTTTAGCATAATAATAGTTGGGGTAATCGTGGCTAAATAATAACAGCCGCTCGGGTCGATCGAAAGTTAAGCTACGCTTGCCGCAGTCGGGTCATGGATGGGTGATGGTGATGGATACATATCAAGATCCCTCCGTGCTTCGGAAAGTACGTTAAGCCGTTGGTCCCGGCTGTCATTCGTAGATCTTCGAGAGTCGCTACGGTTAGTCAGAAGCTCAAAAGTCTGACAATCAGTCTTACCAAGTGGTATCGTGTTACCCAGTAGCTGGGTTGTGGAGGCCAAATAGGCCATCGTTTCATGTACAATACTGGTATTCAACTGTATTCGGTTAAGCTGGAACTACTGGAAGCTGACCACAACATAGTTGGGAGAGGGCTGGGCAGATTCAATACCTAGTTGGGGTAATCGTGCGTTAATAAGTAAGTAGAACTCGACAGTCCAGTAAAATCGAAACTGGCAAGGTAATTTACACTTTGTCTATCTAAATCTAGACATAAATGTGACGTTACAAGAACTATTGAATCAATAATACTTTGAAACAACTGCTCGCAGCTGTATTACAAGTGTCTGTCAATTAATTACATATAGCATACTTAACGGGAAATCGATATGGTATCAATAAGCGATCATCAGTAACTATAATATTGTCGCATGATCGTCTATTGTGTCACGTGTTCATATTTACTAGATGTGGGTTGGTTATGATCGTGACTATACAAGGTGGGGCTTAAGTTATGACATAATGTGAATATGCCATAATTTTTGTAATTGGCGTCTTAAGGCCTGCACGCACTGGCGGACGGCAGGGGAGAGCATCAACGAGGATTCCTTTATCCGTCAGCGCACACTGACAAGAAAAATCTTCTGCGATACCGCGAGCGTCCGCCAACTTACCGGAGCATCCGCCGGTATGCCGTGGCATGCGCCCGTAGGTATGCTCCAAGGTCGATCACCGAGCATTGAAATATACACCTTATTTCGATTTAATAAGTATTCAATTCAATTGGCCTTTGCCCTGCAGTGGGACAACACAGGCTTATAATATAATATACATATATATACGTATATATATAAATTCAATTGATAAAAAATCCTCTGCCGTCCCGTCGTCTGCGCAGGTCATAATGTCATTGGGATTTGACACTTAAAAGTTGTAGACAGATAGAGAATTAGTTGACAATGCAATGGAGCGACGCTTATTCTAAGATAATGTATCTATGAGCGATACACACAGCTCAGGCAATGAAGCAGACACACAAATTTCTGAGCCGTAAAATCACTCGTTTTGGCGATTTAAACTGGCTGGCCAGATCACCAGATTTGACGGTACCAGACTTCTTCCTTTTGAGCTTTTTGAAATCTCGCGCTTACCAAAATAAACCACAAATGTTGTAAGTCTTGACAACTGTGCATCAACTCAGGAAGTGGTATTTTGACTGATATAATTTTTTACATTTTACACCTATTTTTTATTTTTTTTTAACGTTTTATTATTTCGATTTATTTTATTTTCATTTCTATGGCTGCCAATTCATATTATTATGACATTACTTTTGCCCCACCTTGTACAAATACATACATAATAATTGTGTATTACCGGTACTGTGGAACTATATCGAATTAAAAAAAAAAACTTGTATGAAAACGACTTAGAAGTCTGTCCATAACTTTTGAAGAGGTCTCGATGGGTGTGGTAGCGAAATTAAAAGTCATCACTACATAATATAAACAAAGTCCCTCCGCCGCCGGAGCCGCCGCCGCGTATGTCTGAACGCGATCAACTCAAAGCTACCGAACGGATTTTCATTCGGTTTTCACCTATGAACGGAGTGATTAATGAGGACGGTTTAGGTGTATAATTCACTAGTTTCCGCCAGCGGCTTCACCGGCGTGAGGCGGAACATCTTATATCAATTATATTATCAATTATAGCCAGAATAACATATTACTGAGTTTTAATAAAGCATTCTAGTGGTGAAATAATTTTTTAAATCAGTCCAGTAGCTTTTGAGTTTATTCATTCAAACATACAAAAAAAAATCAAAAATTTATCTATTCTTTCTATTTATTTATTTTTTGTCGCGGTTATAAATATTCCCTATAAATATAAAAGGTGGGAGGGACACTACGTATAACGACAAGACACCCTGAAAACACAATTTTACTTGGTTTTACAGTGTATTATCCGTTGAATGTCCGCGATGTTATATTATGATGATATATATTTGTTATCTGTTGTTACTGTCTATAATTTTATTTTATTTTCTGTTTTTATTGGACCTTATAACTAAAGGAATGTAATTGTATAGGTTAAAATTAAAGATTTGCACACCATAAGTAATGGTAGAATGTAAAGGGGCCATTATAGTTTTAAGATCATACATTTGTAAACCTACATTCTGGCAAATAAATGAATTTGAATATGAATTTGATGGTTAACTTTAGCGCAAACGTAATGCCGGCAAACCTCCCGGAGGGTTCACTTCCAAGATGTGTCTATGGCGGCATGGCGGTATGAGGTCTATGAAAAGTGGGTGGAGTCGAAAGTGTTGAACAAGACCTACTCTACTACAAATCTAGCATACCTACCTAGATTTAAAGAATCAATATACCTATATTGATTCTTTAGGTAGGTAGGTACCTACCTACTTACAACAACATAAGCTTTCTACATGCACGTATACCTGCATTAATTAATAACCCCTTTTTTAGGATAAATATTTAAATTCAGCGAACCTTAAGTATTTACTTACTTATTTCTATAACATATTTTTTGAATACCATCTAAGTACATAATTAATAATACCGTTCTCAAAATTCATGACGGTTCACGATTTCTTTCAACTCACAAGTAAATAAGCACAGAAGGGCCGTTTTTATAGCCATAGACATCAGTACCCACATTACTTTATTGTAATGTGTCAGAGAATCAAAGTACATATTATGTACGGACCAACTGAATGTTTTGTGATGATTCCTTTATGCTGTGGCCAAGGACGAGGGGAGCGCAGTGTGAATGTGAAGTTGTGAACTATTGAAGCTTGGTCAAGCGAACGAGAGACGCAGATATATGTCAGTGATCTTTAGTAGTTAGCTTGCGTGCTCTGTACTGAGCTCACGCAACGCGTCGTACCTACTTCCAGTCCCATCAAGGAGCACTGTCCCACATTAGACGCATTATTAATTTATTATACATAAAACAAAAGGTATTTTAATAAAAAACGTATATTAAAGATCAATAATTAAATTATGGTTTCAGAAAAATATGTTTGATAGGTTTTGCGTGATTCTCAGTTTTTTATCCGCGTTAGACATAACTTTACAAATTAATTTCACTATGTAATATAAACATAATCTAAATTATTCCTATATTAAGTTATTAAGAAAATGCTCTAATTTAACATATGTTTTTATCAAATTATTAACACTACCCGTTTAGACGTGATCTTCAGTATAAAATCATTAAAAGTCGGTTAGTATAATGTACTCGTACTTACAAATAACATTACCAAGAAGTCCAAAGCTGCCTCGTTGGAAGCGCTACTGCTAAGCATGAGTAATCATTGCTCTGTGGCATTTGGCCGTAGATTCGATTCGTGAGTCGGGCAAAGTTTTATTGGGTTTTTTAATTTGGATTTTCTCAGTAGACAACCCGGAGTCTAGATTTGTGCCCGGTTAATGGCAATAGGCCTCCCACTGATCCATGTAACTTAAATAAAACTGGCGAAAGTAGAAATGAAACAGCAGTGAGGTAATCTGTAAACGGAATTATGAGAAAACCTGAGGAAGAAGCGTTTTCTCCTTTCATATGCTATTATATAAAGGCCACAAGATGGAACGAATGACGATCTGGTGGAGGTCACAGAAATCAGTTGGATGTGCGAAGGCTGGTTGTGGCGATGATTATAGCCTGCAAAAAAGAAAGGTACATGTAGAAATATAGCCAAAATCTTCTATCTCCACTTGTTTAACACATCAGTAGTATCACACTGCACAGTGGATGCAGCATTTTTAGGGTTCCGTACCCGAATGGTGCTAAAAGGATCCCAATTACTAAGCCTCCGCTGTCCATCCGTCTGTCTGTCAGCGGACTGTATCTCATGAACCGTAATAGGTAGACAGTTGACATTTTCAGATTGTGTATTTCTATTGCCACTATAACAACAAATAAGTAATACAAAACAAAATTTTCTGTTTATTACTTATTCGCCTTTTCACATGGTTTCTTTGGTAGACATCGCTTTGCCAATTTAATAGTTCATGGAGGTAAATGACTCAAATTATTCCTTCTCAATGAATGCGCCCTTCGTTCATTCACTAGATTCTGGCACACATGGCCTAGTGGAGCGTATCGCCCTTGTAATGTTTTGATTAAATGCAAGATACATTAGTTATTTATAGTAAATAATGCATGTATTTGGTGGCGTAACAATACATTTGTGAACTGGCTTGTTGGTTCAGGGATCTATTATATTTATTATATTATATATATAACATTGTGTTGAACATTACATATTAAATAAAATTATCTCGCTTTTTAAAGCTTATTGCCAAGTGTTTTACACGTGCAGCCTGTGGACCAACCATACTCAACGGGCTATCAGCGCCCTACGTGTCCAATATAATAACGGATTCAGGATGTTGATGGGGTTGCCCCGTTTCTGCAGTGCATCAGGTATGTTTGCACAAGCAGGCGTCGATGGCTTCCACGCTATCGTTACACAGATATCTGCCTCTTTGCTCTGCAGAGTGCGGGAAAGCTCCAACTCCATCCTGCAGACCATAGCGGGAAGGTACGATTCTCCTTTGTTAAGGCTTGTGCAGACCAGCGCGACATGTCGCGCGACGCGACACGAACAATAGAATTTCTAAGAAAACTTCACAGTATAACAATGACCAGTGTCGTGTCGCGCGACAAGTCGCGCTGGTCTGCACGAGCCTTTAGGTGATGTTGTTCGAAGATGTATTTCAAACAACAGCCTTGTCTCCAAATAGATAATAAGTTTACTAACATAGGTATAAGTTATCTTTTTGTTTACTAACCCATATGGATGTTGCTTGTCCGAAATAAAGATTATTTTATTTTATTTATTTAGAAGCCTAATTAACATTGAAGAGAAATGTTTAGTTCAAGAGTCATATTTGAAATTAATTGACTCTTGAAGAGTCAATTAATTTCAAATATGTCAACAAATAAATACAATGTCAAAAAAAAAATCTTAAGTGCGACAACTGAGCATGAAATTCTGTGTTCGATCCCTTGGACAGGAAAGAGTTATTGGGTGGTTCTATGTAGCAGCCTCACCATAATTGCGGAAAAATCACAAACTGAGGGATTTTGAAGGAATAAACCATTGCTTCTTAAAATGTTTGAAAATGTCCTCTGGTCGGCAATTTAAATAACGCAATGAATATTATTGAAATTATTGCCAAAATAAATGAGATTGTGAGTGTGTTATGCAATGACCCCGCTGGAGTCTGGGTCTACTCTGACGACCCCTCTGGGTATACAGGCGTGGTGTTGTTATGTTATCTGTTGGTCTAGCTATGTCATTTAAATTGCTAACAAATACACGTTACTGGTAAATGTAGAAGATAGAGGTACAGCACCAAGACCGAGATAGTCTATCTTAAATTTTAATGACCCAGCTCCCAATTGGCACAACGGCAAGGTATCCGCTGGCTAGCTCAGGGTCGCGAATTCAATTCCCGCATCCGGACAAACAGAGTGACCTACAGATGTTCCAGGTCTAGATGCTTCTCTAATAGTCCTACGTCACGGGGAATCTTCTTATGGGCGTGCAATGTCCCCAGTAATAGATTCAGGCCACATACAGTTATGACTGACTAATGCATCGTCCTGCAAAGGATTGGTCTTTGTGAAGTGTTGATGTTCAAAAGTTTCAAACTTTTGCAAATACAAATGTTTCAAACTTTTTCTGCATTTCCCATCTGTTATTCTTATTATGTTCCACATTTTACTTTCCACTAGCATAAGTTTTGATACTGATTTCAGTTCTGATATCGCCATCTAGTTTGTCAGAAATAATTAGTCGTTCTGCGTCTTTACAATTATCCGCCGTGGAAATGTCCCAGGACATAATATGTAACTGTGGAAAATTGAATTAGGATTTATTGGTCATAAGGTGTTCTCTGCATTTGAGCACTTTAATATTCAAGTTATAGATGGTTGCCTAGTTGGGAATGTCGTAAAATGTAGACAAAGTGGTTTTGTTCAAGCGTGTGCTGTAGGGACTTCAGTGCCGCGTTTTCGTGCCCTGAGGGCCCAGACATATGGCAATCGCTTTCAAATAGTTTCAAACCGTTTCATATTTCTACAAAGAGTTTTTTGAACAGGTTTGACGTAAACTTTGCGGTCGAATCATGATCATCCACTACCCGCCCCATCACTTTACTGGTACACTGCTGGGTTTAGGCCTCTCTTTTCTTTGGCTATGGGATCCTATACACGCCGTCGGTTACAGCAGCATCACTACGCCGTACGTCGCTTCAAGATGCTAAGCCTTTTATCTCCTATTTTTCAGGAATTCAGTGTCAACATTCCGATCGACGTCTGAACGCAACGCACAGCGTCGGCGGTTAATGCGTACGCAGAAGACGACGACGCTTCAGTCGTTGCTCGCAACTGGTCGTGTGACACTTGACACGACCACTCGCCAGCAATGCACTCTGCAATGGTTCGAAATAACTACAGACGCAACGCAAAGCGTTTGAATGCTGCGTACGACGTCAAGTCGCCGACGTCAACGTGTGAAAGAGACCACAACAGTACATTTCTATAGTAAGCATCGTGACGCGAAGTACGGCGTGACGCTGTAAGCGGCCGACGGCGTTTATAGGAGACCATAGCCTTACTATAGAAATATGCAGCATCAGGTCGTGTCAAGTGTCACACGACCACTCGCAAGCAACGACTGAAACGTCGTCGTCCACTGCGGTTGTATTGACCGCCGACTTTGTGCGTTGCGGTCAGATATCGATCTGAACGTTGACGCTGAAGTCAGACGTCGCATATAGCATAAAATAGGAGACCAAACCCTTACTTAGCTTTTCGGTAGTTTATGTCAATCCTTTTGACTTTTTTATCATCTTTATCGCTGTTAGATTAATGCCACTGTCTGTCTAGAATCTAGACCCTTTTTTTTTTTTTCAGGATGGGAAATCATCAAATTACTTCTCCCGCTCTGGGCAGAGCGAGAGGGTGTGTCAGACTTTTACTGACTAAAACCCACCCGTGTTCCTTCCGTTGCCTGTGTGCCGGGGCCGCGATATCCCTTTCGGACAAACCCGACAAACCCGCAACCTGCTGGGGTTGCGGGTTTGGGGCATTGGTCTTTCGACCCCGTCGGTTGGTGCTGACATCTCTTTGAGGCGCGCGTGGAACACAACACGCCGTCGACACGGGCCTGGTCCTTATCGGACGGCGAGCTGCCCATTGCTCACCGTCCGCAAGCCCAGAATCTAGACCCTCAGGTCCCTGGACCAGAATACAAGTAATTTCTGGCATTGTTAGAACGTAAATTGCGTTTTAGCGGTTTGTAAAGAAATACGTAACCAGATGTATGTAAATAAACGAAGAAAAGGAGTCTGTAAGGAGCGTAGGAAGTGGTTCTATAGTATCTGCCTTCACCCATGAGAAGAACGCGTGAGCTTATGTATGTATGTAAAAAAATACGACAAATTTCCAAATTTTCTGAACCATGCAAAAGCAGCAACAGAAACCACTAATTTTATTGCCCAAAATCTCCAGACGGTAGACAGTCACATCAATACAAATTTCATAAAAACATTATTTTGTATACGAAGAAATGCGTCCGCGCTATTTCTGTAACAGCTTTTAAAATTAGAACGCTTTCGTCATAGATATCAGCGTGGAGATTGATTAGTGCTTGTAAAGTGTGTCCTATTTGTGTTGTGTAAGGTTGGAAGTCGGGTGGTCGTGATTTAGGTTAGTATGAAGATCGTTTGTTATGCGCTAGGGCATGGATTAGTCAGTGGTTAGTTGTTTACCTGTTGAATTCGTTGTTAATGAGACATTAACTATGATCATTTAATTATTATGGTAATAAAACCGCCTAGCTGCCCGCCCCCCCTGGATTTTGTATGCCTAAGTACGATAAAAGTTATGTTAGAGTCACGACTTACTTTACAATTACAATATATTATGCATACATTTTTAGCAAAACCCGCCATGCGCGGCCATTGTAAATTTTATTAGCAAAGGCTACAATTGAAAGGTCATTCATTATCTCAGACGCTATAAAACATGGCTGAGATCAACAATGATCGGAGACTGGTTAAATGTTAAATGGGCTTTGCTCTGTCAGGGCTTTGCTCTGTCAGGGCATTGCTCTGTCAGTGTCAGGTTGTATCTTGATCAAAATATGATTCGCGACCTTAACAAATATGTATCACCAGAATTGTAATCATTAGAATCCATCCATCCATCGAATGACTTTTTCATGAAATTATGATATTTGTGAAATTTCTGACATTTGAGAGATTTGCCCCCCCCTGATTTGGGCGAAAAGCGTGGTACGTAGCGAGTACGGTAGAAATAACCATACTGAATTAAGCCTTTCGCCACAGGCGCGTTTTTATCGGTCGATAAGCAAGCCTTATTGCGATATCTGTTTTCAGTGCATTTTGTATTAATACGGCCACGAAGTTACACACGGCTGTGATAATAACGACGCAATAGAAGTAGGACGCTTGCGTTCCTTCGTCCTGCGATATTCCGATAAGTGTTCTTAGAACATTTTGTATCATGCGATTTTACACAAACCTGCGCAAATAACTTTAGTACGGTGTAGTGCGGGCGGAGGACCTGTAGTGTAGGACGATAAAAACGCAGTTTTGTGCGCAAGGAATCGGAGCGCATTATCGCAATAACGCTTGCGTTATTATGGACCGATAAAAACGCGCCTGTGGAGAAAAGGCTTTAAGGCCCCAGTATTTTAAGAATTCGAGTTAAACTCTCAAATATTTTATTACTGTCTTTAAACGCCAATTTCCCACAAGTCATAAGATCACCAAAGATAAAACAGAAACAAACGAATGAGTCTCTTCGAGTGCCAACTACTGACAAAACCAAGCTTTGTTTACTCGAAAAGGGATATTTTTGTAATCGTACCAACTTTAAAACTGGTTTGGAAATGGTCGTAATGAATTAATGTTTTTATTTATTTGTATTTGTGATGAAACTGGCAGTTAGCCAGGGATGTGAAGTAGTAAGTTCTGCACATTAATGCTGATATGCCTCGTAGATTATTATGCATCTAATATGCCCTAGCTATTATTAAACTCTGTCACACCAGCAGCTGAACAGTCTCATGTGCTTTTACCAGCCCCGGATTTAGAATTTGTTTGAAGCGGGGCAAAAATCCCGCCTGCCGCCCCCCGCCAATCCCTTTATTGGGGGTTGCACTAAGGTAACCCGAGAAATTCAAAATTTGTCTGAATGAAAGTTTTGACAGAAACATAATAAATACAATTTTATCAATCGATAATGCGCCAATCCAACAGGGGCGCCAAAACCGTTGTAAAAGAAAGAAATATTAAGATGTGCTGCGCGTCTCATTTATTGCAAAGTTGCGGTGTGCTGGGTGGCGCACTTGTCTGTTACGGTTGAATTTGTCGCCCCTTGCAGTTGGCGCCCGGGGCATAGGCCCAGGTTTCCCCCCCCCTAGATCCAGGGCTGCCCTTTTACCAAGTAATCAACCTCTTCAAACAGCTACATAGATGGCAGTCAGCTAGGTCTGCGCAGAGCGGAGAACCGGGCTTTATGGCATAACTCCAGAGGGGCCTATGACCAGCTGTGGACTGATTGAATCTCTTCTAGTCAAAAATAGCTATACTGCCTGGCAGCTAACGTAGTAGGATTGGAGAAGTCTTTCTTATGGAGATATTCTATTACTATATTAAGTAATTCATGGTATAAAAGTACTATTAAGTATCCCAGCATTTCCAGTTGGAGATAACTGGTTCCATGTCTATGGCATTTTATCTTTCGCATCCAACTCTTCAGACAAACAGGACAGCACTTCCTTCCAAGACTTTCAAACACTTTTTGGTCTGTCGGTACTGGATACGAAACCTAAACGCTAAGGAACGTTTTGTTGGGACTCCTATAAACATTAAGGACCGACAACTACCTATGAGTGTCGTGGTCACGACACGTCATGA
The DNA here is from genome assembly GCA_947364205.1 of Agrochola lota. Taxonomy (NCBI): domain Eukaryota; kingdom Metazoa; phylum Arthropoda; class Insecta; order Lepidoptera; family Noctuidae; genus Agrochola; species Agrochola lota. Next base: position 1,759,315 of record OX376225.1, on the reverse strand, counting down.
CATGGCAGGATGTCGTGGTTAGGTAATTTCGTCTCCAGACAGTTCATTGTAAGTACACTTGGACCGAGTTATATCTACCCTACCGAACGTTACTCGGATAACCGGCTGAATTCTAGATATCTATTAGAAACTTCTTGGTCTGGATTGGTGCCTAATTAACGCCTGCTTTTACATCGAAAACACCAACAATTAGAAAGAACTGAGGGCAAATAGCACAACACAACACAACACAACAACACAACCACAACTAGCGAAATGAGGGTGCACAGACAGTATATTTATATATATTTTATTGTACACCAGAAAATACATAGGAAATAATAAATTTAACAATACAAAACATACAATGGGTGGCACCTACACTTCTGCCAGTGTCAGAGAAGTTGTCTTGTAATCGGTTGTTTTAGTACGGGCATGAGATGCGGAGGAATGAGGAACATGTCGTGAGGAAAGTGTTGAGTATGAATGTGGATGGTTATGCATGAGTAGGGGAAGACCATGGGAAGACCAAAAAAAAAGAGGGGATTGTGTGAAAGATGACATGGCTAGAAAAGGGTTGACTACAGTCATGACGGCTAAATGGAGATGTATGAAAGACGAAGAACTGCTGCACCGACCACAAATAAATTGGGATAAGGGCCGGGAAGATACTCACGTACTGACTTAAGGTTGCTCATGCATCAACCCTTATGTTACAGCCATAGAAAGAAAGAAAGAAAATATGTTCATTTGGCACAGGTCACGAGCAATACATTATATAAAAACAAACAAAAAACTTAAATCTAAAATAAATTTTTTGAAGTGAAAACTTCTTTAGGCGCGTTGAGCACTTTTTGGGTGATCAAAAATCATGGAACTTGCGTCATCGTCACCGAACGCTTCCCATGAGCTATATGTATACTGTGTATATACATAGATATACAATTCACAAGTTACTTAGTTTACACTTCTATCGGCAGTCCCCAAAGACTGCCCCGCATTTTTTGTTGTACCTCACGCTTGCGTCATATAGTTTAGCAAGATGCCTGTCGTTGGTTTTCAACTGAATTTAAGGAAAATTAAAAATGTTTGCCGTCACACACTCACTGGAATAAAGGTTTCTCATGTTCAACCCTCGTGTTGCAGGCATAGTGCTGACCTTCTACCTGGTGTTCTACGCGGTGCTGGCGCTGATGTTCGGGCTGTGCATGGGAGGGCTGTACCTCACACTAGAACCGAACCGGCCCACGTATTTGTTAGGAGAGTCTCTTATTGGTAAGTACATTAAACAATTTTTTTTGTCTGTACTGTCGTGCTTCTGGGCAAAGATATCACCCAAAGACTTTCACATTTCTCTCTCTTGCCTTCTTTGGCCAGTCTGTCGAAAAATGCTTATGAAATACCTCTGTACTTAAAACCTTAAGGTATGATTCCGAGCACCGCTGCGTGGCACTGCTGTTCGTGGTTTACTTCTCAACAGATGTCAACCTTCACGTGGTATCGCTGTGATGAACGCCGCACTACTGGTTTGCCGCGGCGTCAGGGTGACACTGCTGCACAGCAGTGCCGTCGCAGCACTGTTGCGGCAGCACTGCCGCGTGTAGCATTGTTCGGAATTATACCTTTATGCAGTCCGATCTTGTCTTCGTCCCGATTCAAATACGAGTACATGCGGCATAAAAGAGGTCAGCGAAACAATAATCATTCAGACGCAGAAGTCGATTATTGGCCGAGACATTCACGATCACGACATATAATATAAGTTATTAGGTCAGTCCTTTTTGGCTTTATAATAAATCAACCAGTAAATATACCCCTTTATGGTCGACTCCAGGATAATCCACTGTTGAAAATAGGTCGCCTTTTTATCATTAAAATGTCTATGCACAAGAGGACAAAGATGCATCGGGCTCATGCATCGCCAAACTTTGACCTGTTCGGCAATATTGGATTCCATCGACGTTTCCAGATCCTAACGTTTCGCCACATAAATCCTAAAGGCGTACTTACCAGTAACCATTCTTACGTACTACGAGCTATTAATGTATAGTCGGTGTGCTATAAATCGTAAGGAGGTCATGTCGCATTTAGACGTCGTCGGTCAGGTCGGCTGTTCCTTACTTTTTATTATGTAATGGGCTTCCTACGGACGGTTCCTTTGCGGGGGACAATTGACTGAGATAGCGGTGGGATGGACAAGGATTTCCTACAATTTTTTTAGCATTAAGAACGCATCATATGTTTTATGGGTGTGCTGTTAGAACTATGATATTTTGATTCAAAAGAGTGTCCGTGGAGTTTCATGCCCGTTCTTCTCCATAGGAACCTCCTACGCTTTGGAATGGGCAACTAGCTTCATCTTTCTGACTGAGCGACTCTTTAGACAATTCAAAGCACTAAGAATTTCTTCCTGTATCGTGGGTGCGTTTATAAACATAGAAACTCACATACACTAACACCCAGACCCGGAACAACTACTTGCAGATCATACAAATATTTGTTCCGTGCGGGGATCGAACCCGCAACACGTTGCGCAGCAGTCGATCGCTCAACCACTGCGCCAACCGTGTCGTCAAAATAAATGCTTTGAGTTTGAGTTTTTGAGCAGGAAGATTATCTTTAACTGTGGTCTTCTATAAGAAGAGGAAGCTATTTTTCAATATTTCTCCCCCTCGTCTTCTTTCGTGTTGATACGAGCCGAGTCTCTCAAACCTCACCGTTCTCTAGGTAATTCGATGGGTACAGGATAATCAGTTTTTAGTATGACGCCCCAATGACGCAACACACTCAATTACAATCCGAAGGATTTTGAAGGAAACTGCTAAACCATTGCTGCATAAGTTTGAAAAAACATTCTGCTCAATAAAGTAAATAACGTAACGAATGTTGTTGAACTGTCAAAATGAAATTACCATTGTAAGTGTAATACACAATTACCCCGCAGAGCGAATATTAGGATTTTTTACAAAGCAACTGTGATTATCTAGACCATAACTATTACATTACTTGTCCCTACAAATACTTTCAGCACTGCAGCACCTTATCAAAAACAGTTTACAAGGTTTATTAGCTAACAGTGTAATAGTTAAAATTCCGCGTAGTGCGACCTTAATAAGCATGGCTGTTCAATTGTAGGTAAAAAGGGATATAAACAATTGAGTCTTTTAATAACTTGTTGTGAATTGTGTCACTTCCTGCCCTATGTTTTACATGAATGCATTGTTTGGCAGTTACATTGTATGCATTTATTTAAATATCGGCCGTGGATTGCAACTCAAAGAATATAATAGGTTTTATTAGCGACCCGCACCTGCTTCGCACAGGTGCACTGGCGACATGTTAAAACATCGAGATTTCTGTGCTCGGTATATGAATGTATCACCACACATAAACTTTCCGGGATAAATTCTCTAAATGTTGGTGAAAACCACATCAAATTCCAAAGTGTAGTTTATATAGGTGTTATTCCACTAATCCACATTGACAATCTCCATCGGTTTAAAAATAAAATACAAACAACATAATTATTATATAAGAATCATGAAGTCTTTATTTCTTACGGAGTAAAGACTCATTGATTATTTTTATAATGAAATAAATTAAAGTAATGGCTAATTAATAGCCTAAGTGTAAAATATTTCTGTCATGTCATATAACAGTTCAAACTTTACTACAAAATATAATCTTTTAGAGATTAACTTTCAAATGACTTTATGGTAACTTTGTGATTGATTATTTTAGAACTTTTGATTAGTTGAGTCCTGGCCTGACCTGGGTCTAGTGGTGTCCCTTTCATTAAAAAAATATATCTCGTGAATAAAGAGATTATACTTATTAAATCAAAATCTATTACATTCACTCAGTGAGACATCCAAATACGTAGGTTTTAAGAGGCTCATAACTGCTTTATGATAAAATACTTTTCTGTGATGATAAACAATATTGACGCAAAAAAAATAAAGCAAAAAGCTAATACGAATGTCTTCAATTATGTGTATGATGGCTCAAGAAGTGGAAGAGATTTTTTTAAACATTTTTATAATTTTGATCTTGAGTTGCTTAAAAGCCTTTACAACGACCACAGGGTTTACATGTTTAAATTTAAATTCCACGGGAAAGAAAAATTAGAAAGAAACATCGATATAAAGACTAGGATTGTGTGAGGTATGATCTCGTAAGCCTGCAGAGCAAGCCAACCTGAAGTGGCAGTGGGCTGGCCATCGTTGTCGAAGGACCGATAGTCGGTGGAGTAGATAAGTCCTGGAGTAGAGGTCGCGTATCGGCAACCGTAGTATGGGACGTCCCCCAGCTAGATGGACCGACGACCTTAAAACGGTGGCTGGGCCAAACTGGATGCGGAAGGCGGAGGACATGGTGTTGTGGCGCAGCCTGGGCGAGGCCTTTGTCCAGCAGTGGACTGCAATAAGCTGAATAAATTAGAGGGCAGGAAAAGGAAAACGTGTCTGTCATAGGCCCTCGTCCCACTTTCGGCTCCACCCACTTTTCATAGAACTCATATGGCCATGCCGCCATACATATTGGAAGTGAACCCTCCGGGAGGGTTGCCGGCATTACGTTTGCGCTAAAGTTAACCACCGCCGTCGGTCAACGGCATTAGGTTTAAAGCCGTGTTATAAAACACTGTAAAACGAAGTAAAATTGTGTTTTCAGGGCTATACGTAGTGGCCAATCTTTAAAAAAATTTAGTAGTGATTATTTTTAACCGTGAACAAAAAATTTAAAAAAAAAGATTGGATTTTTAAACCAACGCATAAACTAATAAATCTTGTTAAAATATACATCAGATTTTATTTTCACGGTTTACAATGCTGTATTCGCAAAGAAAAACTTACATTTAAAATGAGCTCTCCGCGAGGGCTCCCGGCATCCCATATGCGACTAGGTGAACCCGCCTGGAGGGCTCCCGGCACTGAACGTGTTAATCATCAAGCCAAACAATGAATAAACCTGTTTTCCCCTATTTTCAGGAGCAAACCCTGGCGTAGCATCCCGTCCCCTGTACGAGACCGCTGTTCTTCGCTACAACGTGGAGAACAGTTCAGCGTACCAGCCGTATGTTCAGCAGCTCGAAGAGTTCTTCGGACGTGAGTATTTATTTATTACCTACAACATAGGAACTGAAAACCTAGCAGCAATTTCACCTGTTTCGTGGGGTGCATTTAAGAATAAAAATAACCAATCGCAGACCCAATCGCGGGACCTCTATCAATCACCAATATTATAATTTTACTTCGTGCGGGAACCGATACCAAGACATTTAGCGCAGCATCCAATCGGAAAGCCGCTGCGCTATCAGGGCAGTCAGTATCTTTACCCGTCAGTGGCCTTATGGAAACTATTCCGAGTTTCCTCGTGAAATTAAGACAAAATCCGCTTGAAGTACCGTATTTCGAATCTCCATTTACTTACTTAGTTAATGTAAATAAATCCCAGTATTTTGTCATTCTTTCGATCTTTTACCTCCATCTCTGCTTACCTAATAGAGACACTCAGCGTAATACTCAGTACACAAGTACAGACAAGCAAACCGCGCCCGAAAAGGAGTGGCTCACTACGAAGCAATTCGCTCACGTTATGGGCTTCAGCAGGCTATTGTAGCGAATCAATACTTCAATGGAAATGTACTGACATGGAACATGAATAGAGGTGACCTTCACGATTGTTACTAACACAGGGGTGGGTAGATGAGATGTTATTGTTGTGCCAATTTTAATATTAGGTATTAGGAAGAATCTGAGAATATTCCCAAAAGCCAATTTTTTTTTTTGGTGTTTGTAAATTTGGAAGACCCTGTGCGTGTGCATACACTTTAAAAATAAGTCAAAGTATGTAAATAAAGTATTAGAAGAATTTGACAACTTTGACATGAAAATAATTTAAATATATTTTTACAGAATACAGCAGTGAACGCTGGTACTCATCGAAGAAGGAGTGCACTGCTGCAGACCACTACGGGTTCCCCGACAACCCTTGCATCTTCATTAAAGTCAACAAAGTAAGTGCTGGAATTTTTTCAACATATTTACATAAAAAAGTTTTTATTTTTCACTTTTTATTTGTGATACCTACCCCACACAAATTCGAATACCACTACCTGCTATGTAAATAACAGTGACAGGCAGTTATCATCATATCAACCACATATACTAAATGGGAAAAATACGTATTATTGAAGCTTACTCAAAAACTTTTCTCGCGCGCACGCACACCCATTAGACATAGTTCGATGGATGGAGTATCGATGGCTAGGGTCACTGAAGTGAAGGACTTGGGTGTCTGTTTCACCACTGGACTAACGTTTCGTGATCATATAGTTAAGGTATGCAAAAAAGCATATAGAAACCTAGGATTTGTCCTGAGAATAGTTAAAGGCTTCACAAATATGAAGGCTATAACGGCATTGTATAATGCTTTAGTAAGGAGCCAATTAGAATGTAATGCAGTTATCTGGGCTCCGCATGAAACTAAATATAGTCTTATGTTGGAGCGCGTACAAAATAAATTTATTAGATATAAATATATGAGGGAATACGGGGTGTATCCATTTTATCCGTTGATGTATCCAACACTATTTATCTTAGGTATGGTCGGATATAATGAACTGAGGATCAGGAGGCAACTCACACTGGTTACTTAGAACTGGTGGTGGAACTAGTCGTGCCAGACGGGTATGTGGGTCGTCGTCGTCGGCCGCGATTGCTGGCGTTACCGCGCGCGCGAACTAACTTGCTGCGTGACTGCGTGAGGCGCCGCTGACGAGCGCGCTCCACACTCTCAACCTCATTGCTGATGACATCGACATATTGTTGCGCTCTGGGTGAATTTGAAATAATAGTTTCCTATAGAATTTGTTATGGTACAAGCAATGAAATTTGTTAATTTTTACAATATCGCATTGGGTCTAGCCTGTAAGGATATTTGTATGTTTGGAGTGAATAAATAAATAAATAAAACTATCCAAGCAAAGTTAATAAAATTTATATGGGACCAACTTGGAAGCGTACAGTCAAAAAAATAATTTTCAAAATCGGTCCACAATTGACGGAGAAATCGTTGGACATAAAAAAAAAAACTATTTACGCGACGAACATATAAACTCCTTCCTGTTTGGAAGTCGGTTAAAAAAGACAATTAACTGTGAGTCTTATATTGATAGACCATCGCCTTATAAGTAAAGGCCAAGGGATGGAGATCGCAGTAAATTGTTATTGGCAGACCTATCTTGTTAATAATCCCTTTGTTAACAACAACCAAGGTTAGGGAGGGAACAGCCAAATAATGGAATAGAAAATACAATGAACTGTCGTATTTGAAATTACTTTGAAACTTACGAAGTCTTTCGAAACCTTTGATTATTTTCTACTAATCCAGATAATAGGCTGGAAACCAGACTACTACGATGTCACAGAGCTGCCTGCAGACATGCCGGAGGAGCTGACTGAGTACATACAGGGACTGGACCCAACCCAGGTGAGAATGATTTTTCTTTGAATAGATACTACGAGTATTAGTAGTTATGGGTTCTTGTGAAAAGAGCATCTACATGGTACGCTTCTTTCATCGTAGACCTCATCAATCGCTTCCACCAGGGGAGATCTACATAGATCAAGAATAAAAAAAAAAGGCTAATTTAATTCTCAATACTCCCATGTATTTATTGCCTTCCACAACAAGCATTTACCATTAAAGTAGAGAACTGTCTAGGGAAGCATTGCTATGCAATGTTTCCGTATGAGGATAGCAGTGAAATTACAGGAAACCAGCTCATGATTTGACATGAAACCGTCCACTTTTCTAATCAGTTCGTAGTAATATACTCAATCATTCAATTTTCTCGCAACAGCAAAAGCAAGTGTGGGTGTCATGTGAAGAGGAGAAAGCGAATGACACAAAATTAGAGTACCCCTGGGGCCAAGGGATGCCGGGTGCGTTCTACCCCTATAACAACGAAAAGGGGTACAAAAGCCCTCTGGTCGCCGTGAGGTTATCATCACCAGGTAACATCATCATTTTATCAGCCCACAGACATCTACTGCTGCTCATAGGGTTGCCTTTCAGGGTATTCCATCAAACTTCACTCTAACCAGAAATAACCGAAAGCGATCCGTAACACGCGGATAATGACAGATTGTTGTAAGATTTCAACAACGTTATTTCCATAATGTTGAAAATAAATTTTACTTCAGATAGAATATTCTTCGTAGAATAGAGTGGTCATGCTATGCTTGCAACTGGGAAGATTATGACTAATTCTCCTTTGGCTAAGCCACCACAGCGGTGGTTTGGGGACCCTTGGCAGTGAACATTTACGAGGCTATAACATTTCCTGGCCCGCTGTCGACGGAGAAACAAATATAATTTTCTGAGTTAACATTTTTCTTCCACTTCCAGCACATAACCTCAACATCGTGATACGATGCAGAGCGTGGGCCAAGAACATAATTCAAAACAAGAGTCTGAAGGAGCCGTCGGGATACACTCGCTTCCAGCTGTACGTTGAGGGCAACAGCAGCGGTAACGACACTGAGGTCTAACAGAAACAGCGATGTATCATGTACATAACGATAGTTAAGTTCCGTAATGGATCGTGTAGTACTGCCGGTTAGGCTGAGTGCGCATTGTGTAGTTCTTGCGTTGTTCCCTACTGCGAAAAAACCTATGTAATTTTCGGGTAGACTTGAACCAATTTAGAAATGTTTGCACAAAAATTTGAGTTTTCATTTCATGCAGGTCGTAACGTGCAGGCCAGGAAAGTATCTACGTGTCTGTAAAAAATTGTTTGCTTGGGCTTGGGTACGTTTATATACCATTTTGGTAGGAGTAATGTCTTTGTATGAAGGCCGCGGGGTCATTCAGTATGGTTTAGTTCCCATTTCATTTGAAACCGAAGTTATATCCAGTATTCTTACTTTTTTTTTGTACATATGTTATTTTATTACTAAAATCAGTAGGTACCAATGTTTTACATGATGCAAACTTAGCCTTAGAAAAATAATTAGATCAATGTTCAATTGTGAACTAGTGAGTTATTGGAGGTGTCAGTTGTTTAATCAGCCTGCTTTGATTTACAGACCTTATAGTTCAACAGAAAAGTATATGGAAAGTAATTGGTGGTTGGCATGCAACCAATTTTTAACGTAATGTGTGTGTGTGGTTATTAAGAAAGAAGAAAAGAAAAGAAAGATTTTTTTTTATTCTGCGCAAATTAGGTCATTGTCACATGAGTGGTTGTTTTAGATAAAGCCGTAATGACAACTATTGTAAGCATTAAATACAATGGATAAGAAAAAATAAAGCTATAGACGCAAAAACAATTAATAGTGAAGTGCAAAGATGCTTCCCTATGTTACTGCACATTTACAATATTTGTTATCTCCATTAGAATATACATATAATTCCGTTCATACTGCTGTAAAGTATAATGAAATGATGTAATATATCTAATGGTTTTACATGCCATGTAAATTTTGATTTCTCACTAGCTGCTGCCCGTGGCTCTTTCTAAAATAAAAGTTAGTTACTCCTTATAGCTTCAGCTATCTGCCAGTGAAAGTCCCGTCCAAATCGGTCCAGCCGTTTCGGAGATTAGCTGAGACACGGAGACGGACAGAATTTTTTTTTTTTTATAATTACCGTATATACTTTTTATTCATTTAGTAAATAGCTGTTATTTTAACATTACAGACACTTCAATTTATTTGTTCTATAGATGAAATAGGTATCTATAAAACTTTCATAATTTGGAGTATTTCTAAAGGAACGCTGGTCCAGTGTATGTGCCTTTCTTTTCAAGTGATTTAGAAAGAATAATTTGATGATTTTGTTTAAAAAACTGTAATTAATAACATATTTTCCCTGTTCATACTTTTTCAACTTTTATGAATATTTTTGAATATTGTACGTTTAAAGTAGATACCTACTAAGGTACCATCAAACAAGTTCATAACTAACCACCGCCGTAAGGACTACTCTTGCTTGCAGCGCTCGGCGGCTATAGAACCGGGCCGGTAACAAATGTGGTCATCGTGTTCACGGGATTTTTGTTTTCAAACTGGTTAGATATGAACTTTTTTGATGGTACCTGAGTATTTACAATCTCAGTGTCTGGTCACAAAAAATGTGTAATGAGAACACAAGTAATATTATATTGCTAAGTACAATATCCCTTACTTGTAGCATCATAATACGCTTTTATAATTCGAATAGAGTGCTTATATAAGCATTCTTAATATATTCATCCATCAGTTATATACCAAATATTTATATATTAGTTAATGAATCCCACCTCTATTTCTGTGAAGATGTTCACTGAATGCACGTGCACACTTAGTAATACAATAAAAAATAAAAAAAAATATTGACGTTGATCAAAATACAAATAAATTCAACTTACAATATCAATGCAACCAAAGAAGTTATATTCAGTAACTCGAGTGTGTTCATACTCTTAGTACTAAGATACTTGTGAGTAATGTATGCTCTAATTAGTAGATAACATAAGGTTTCATGCTACTACTGAAAGAAAATGAACTATTTTCTACGTCAATGTAATGTGTATCACGCAGTAAGCAAACGTGAAGATGGATATTAGTCGGGATATTAATTTGTTAACAAATTGAATTAATTATTATTTATTCAAATCAAAACTGTAATTCTTTGACAGTTGCATGAAATGGCTTTAACACGACAAATTGACGTAATAGTGTGTCTTTTTGTTATTTTTCATGTCCGTTTAAATGTATCAATGCTCGTATTAGAAGCAGCCATAGTAGAAGAAATTATAATTGCTACAGCCCGAATCTTATTTATCTTTATAATTTATACTATTTTCATGAGTAGTATAGACATAAAACAAAAAGCAATTTCAGATGTTATAGATACTATCGTAGTTAGAGTATGTTTGTTATGCCTGGTACGAGTACAAATCCTATTTAATAAAATATTCCATATTGTTGTTTGTGAAAATGAGAATTTATTTCGAATAAATCTAGATCAAATTGACATTTTGTAGTTGTTCTTATTATAATTACTAGCAACCCGCCCCTGCTTCGCACGGATGTTATGTACTGATGCACACGTCAACATTCCAATGTTCATACGGTTAAAAACAAAATGCATACTAACGGATAATCCCAAATTATACGAGTACAGTAACAAAATACCTATCATTCTGATCATCGCTGTGTGAACGGTCCTTAAAATTAAAAACCAAAAGTGGTCTATTGTCTATGGACCGTCCTTCTATTTCGTTGAACTGAATATATGAAGAAAATGGTCAGTCCTTCTCCATTTGTGGAGTTTGGACTTCCAAATACTTTTATTAATTCAATTCATAAATTCATGAACGAGCAAAAATTCATTCAACGAGATTGAAGATTGAAGAGAATGAGATTATACACATCTATCACTCTTCACAAATAATATAAGAGCACTTATACTCCATTCAAGAATATATTAGACAAATAACTTTATAAAGTCATCGCATTATAACGCGATCGTTATTTCCATAATATGCGTATAATAAGCTCCGTTATTTTATAATAAATACAAAGCAAATGTATTGTATTTATTTCCCATTTACCATCACTAAAATGCAGTCATTTTAACAATACAACACAAAAACGTCGTTATTTAGCCGTTATTTGTCTAATGCGTTATTTGTAAATGGAGTATAGGTCTCACACGACTGAAAAAATAACTTGCTTAAAGGTATTCATACACCACCCATCTCAACTTACCCATTTTAACGAAATACAGGCGTGTCTAGGAGCCTTTGAACAGGCAAAGGAATTAACGTCTTCAGGTTAGAAAAACATTGGTTGGAAGTGGCAAAAGACTTTCTAGGGCCTGTTTATCAAGTATACAGGGTGGCATCCCGAGACATCGTCGCACAACCTGTACCGGTACAAGATTCTGAACCACACTGCGTTGAGAAGGAAGCTGTTCCATACATTTTGACCGTGTAGGTATTGCACATTTCTATGAAACAGCAGATTTATTTTTGATAACTGACGTCACATTCCTACTTTAGGATGTCTAGAATCATGTATTGAAGCCAGTTACAGTTTGCGCGTCGATATCCCTGCCATCCTGTATACAGTATATACAGTGTTGATAATAATGATCCTACTTACATAATGCTGGGGCTCATTGTCGCTTTTGCTCAGCGAGATGTCGAGCGGTGTGCGAGAGAGAGCGGGCGAAGTTTAGTTCGCGATAACGCGGCAATATAGCCTCAGCATGAGAAAGTGGTTACAAATTGTGTGAAGTCCCTGACTCTTGTGCTTGGTGCTTAGTATAGGTGGTTAACCTGTGTTCCTGCTGGGGTTGCGGGTTTGTCTGAAAGGGATATCGCGGCCCCGGCACACAGGCAACGGAAGGAACACGGGTGGGTTTTAGTCAGTAAAAGTCTGACACACCCTCTCGCTCTGCCCAGAGCGGGAGAAGTCATTTGATGATTTCCCATCCAAAAAAAAAAAAAAAAACCTGTGTTACAAGAATGTTGATAATTGCTTGTTTGATAACCTATCACACAACTCCACCACCGCGAATAATATTCCTGCGTATCCTGGGCCTGTTGTCTGCACGTTACAGGCACTGATGGTCGCTATTGGAGGCACCTATCTCGTAGCCGAATTCTGGGCCGACTCTATTTAGAGTGGCATAGAAATGCTAAGAAGAAAACTCCACCACACAGTAATACTCAATAGGTCCCCCCATCTTCCATGGCACGTATAACCTAACTTTTAAAACGTGGCTATACCAGCCCACTGCCCACGACTTCAGGAAACACAGGCTTGATACGCTAACCTTAACTTTCCAATTATCTTTATACCTTCATTAATCTAGTCCACACCTCGACCGCCCTTGGCAAGTTAAACAAGTTGTCACCTGACGAGCACTTAGTACATTAGTTAGTAGTTCAGGGTTTGGCCGCAGGGGGCGCTGGGGCGGCGCTGGGCGGGTGGCTCGCCGGTTTCAGGCAGATTTGGGCGGCAGATCGCGGGCATAGATTAAACGGACTGGAGAGACTTGACTCTTTGTTTCTAGGGATTGAAATTGTTTATTTAAATAATTAATTTTACTTTAATATTACAATATAATATTTACAATATTAACCTAACCTATATAATCATTGGAATCTACCTGAAATAGAAATAAACCTGTAACTCAGGTATCTCACTCAGCCCCGGGCGTCGGGAGTCCAGAGCCGACTTCCGGCCACCGTAGGCGCGGGCTTGCGGACGGTGAGCAATGGGCAGCTCGCCGTCCGATAAGGACCAGGCCCGTGTCGACGGCGCGTTGTGTTCCACGCGCGCCTCAAAGAGATGTCAGCACCAACCGACGGGGTCGAAAGACCAATGCCTGCTGGGGTTGCGGGTTTGTCAGGCAACGGAAGGAACACGGGTGGGTTTTAGTCAGTAAAAGTCTGACACACCCTCTCGCTCTGCCCAGAGCGGGAGAAGTCATTTGATGATTTCCCACCCTCAAAAAAAAAAAAAAAAAAAGGTATCTCACTCAAGTGCTTAATATATAAATTTTATCTAAGAATAACTTAAATTACTATAAATTATGGTTTTATTCATATTAAAATAGTTTGATTAGTGAACTATTTTACTTCTTCGGAGTATTTTTGATGAAAGCACTCTTTTTGGATAGGTGAAAATCTTGACGTATTACAATGATCGATGGAATTTCACACGTGATTTGTTAATGCACTGTTTATGAAAAATGACTAATAATAAATGTTTGTAAGGAATCGTACTTTATCTTTAGAACGATTTTTTGGCTTCAGGATAAAGTACTTAAACCTACCGACTTACTTTTATTAAAAGTCTGCAAATGCACCCATGATTTGCACGTCATTAGCACGTCTTTTCCATAATACTTAATTATTTAACTACCGTTGAGAAAAAGAGATCAATATTTAAAGATATTTAAAAGATACGTACTCTTTTTTATTGGGATTAGCCAACCAACATATTCCGATCAACTGATCAATTGCAATTGTAGTAATATTGGCAATCGCTTCAATTTTATTTAGTAGACGATCAATTTGCGCACGAATGTGTATCAATTACGTAAAAATTTACAATTGCAATTGATCTTTTCGAGGTCCTTAACAATCTTAACATGTCCTCACAAGCCACGACATTCGAAGCTTCTCTCCTCACAGAATCACCTCAAACTTAGGCACAAAACTCATCTCGATCACTTCCCCTCGCTCTCGCGCGCCACCGTCAGTCTTCACTCACCGACCAGCCACGATGGGCGCCGACAAACCGAATGGCGTCGTCAACTACTGCCGAAGACCCGTCGAGAGGCCCTTCCTCCAGAGAATCCAGTATGGCATCTGGAACCCTGAAGACAGAACATTCCTGGGCCGAACTCCTCATCGATGGGGTGAGTAGGCTATTTGAATTAGGAAATAGAACGGTCATTTTTGATTTGAGTAGCGGTTTGAATTTGGAATTTTAGTTTTTTTTATTGAGCTAAGGTAGTGGTACGTAATTATTCGCCAAAGCTTAAGGTGGAAGACACAAGACAGCCATGATAGTGCAACAGGTGGACTTTGAAATTATATGTGTGTGGTGGTGGAGGGCAAAGTTTAGCTAGAATACCTACTGAAATGAGGAGCAATTTGCAATGCTTGAGAACCTTCTAACTTGAAACAAAGATGTGAGGATTTGATTACCGACTACATGTAACCAGTTTTCGATGAAAGCAACACATATGGTTAGGTGCAGTAAGATCAATTACTGTCTCGGCCAGGTACCCCTTGGAATTAGACTAAAATCTGAGAAACGCAGTTAAATATTTTTCACTCAACGGGAGTTGAACGCGCTACCTGTATCAGAAGCCGATGTGACATTACTCGTTGTCAATTCCTAGTTACCGATATTAGAGATAAACATTCCATGGAGATTCTAGTTAAATAACTACTTACAATTGATATAGCTCGACGTCGTACCTAATCCTGAAATGGGGCAAAGGTTTGTGCACACTGGGCGCGATGCCGTGCGATAGGTGTGATAATTATGCTATAGTTTTATTTATTGAAATGGTCACGAAAAGCCGAGGATGTGCCTTAATCATTCTGTACCAAATTTAAATAAAAACAGCAGAATATCCTTATCATTCACTTGTTAAGTTTGAGTAACTAATAAGAGCGTTATCACACAGACGATTTGCCAGCGTGTTTCTAGCTAGGCCATCTTTGAACGTGCTCTCCACGGCAAAGCAAACTAACATCGACTACGTGATTTATATGCCTCTGTACACTCGCTTGTCTCGCTCTCTCTTGTACACTCATGTCAACTGCTCTCGTGACCTACACAGCGAACAAGTTGCGCACACGTAGCGTGCTCGTTATGCACACGCAGCGAGCACGTTAAACAATCGCCTCACTGATAACTCACTCGCAAATCGCCATACTTAAATAAAAACAAAATCATTGTTGTAGGCATGCAAAACGACCAGTCCAAAAGTTTCGTGGTTATTTCACAAAGCCATCGGTCCATTGCTACATCGGGTCGGGTTATTACATTGTGTTGGGGCCCTCGGCTGCATGCTTTCGCGGTTGGTCTCAACTCATTCAAATTTAAAAATCAAAAACCAATAATCAAAATTTCACATAAACCTACATGGGTATTTATGAAACGTCAGACACTATATGCACGGTTCCAATTGGTCGTTTCCTCTGGAGAAGTCCCGGCAAGAAAGTCCACGGTCATGTTCCACCTGTCTGTGTGCCATACCAGTGAGGAAAGCATAAGATCGTGTAACAGTTTCGTTATTTTCATCACTCATATATCATTATTTCCTACTTCGCCTTGATTAGGAAAGGAAGTACACGAATCTTACCGCTATGCATGTTTTTGCTAAAGCTCTTCAGTTATTAATCGAGCGTTCGTCAGTCCAGTCTTAAACTAAGCAACACATAAGACTACTACGACATTGGAGTCTGAGCATAGGTCAGTATTTCTGCCTGATTCATGATCTCAAAGGCGTGACGCATTTTGAACATGTTAAATAGGTATGGTATGTTTTATCTTGGAAACCACTGACGTCGGTGAAGGAAAAACATCGTGAGGAAACCAGAGGCCTTAGTGTGAGTTTCTTTTAACCATTTCGGCTAGACGCATCGAGCGCGGTCGGCGCTCCGCTTGGTCTTTCACTGGTGCAGGCCGGCCGGACTTATAGTTAATGTAAGTCTGAAATCGCCAACTCGTCTTGAGAAAGCGTGGTGATCAATGCTCGTGTATCCTCAGCATAAGCCTTTGTAGTGGTACAATTAAAGGGTGGTATTATTATTTAAATATTCTAAGTTCATTCTACACTTGTTACTTGGACGACATGCTCATTGAATCGTTCAACAGTCCATCAACAAGGAGATATTGATGACTCAACCGCTATATCTCCCGTTGGGATCACATATTGCACTTAGTTTTATATACATATTTCTATATTTATATTTCTGTATAGTTTTATATTTTAAATCCAATATAAACAGTGGTCAAGGTGGCGAGGTTTAACTGAACGGTTGCGTTATAAATCTAATAGTGACATGTTTATTTGATTTTTTGTTGCATGTTCTCGTTAGGGAATTTGTAAGGATAAATATTCAGTACTTTATAAAAGTCACTGTACGTAGAATTATTTAACACCTATATGACGTCGGAGAAGATTCCAAAAGCCTAAATCTGAAAACCTTAGGTTTACATTATCAGCTCAGCACTGAAAGCAGTCTTCAGTGTTCCTTCTCTCTCTCTCTCTCTCTCTTTGCCTAGCCTTATCCCATTTCATTTGGAGTCGGCTGTCCTCGTCATTCTTCAGAATCGATGATGATTGATGTTTCGGTTCTGGGTCGTCGCGTCATTCAGGTCTTCAGATCGTTGTTGACTACGGACAGTCTTCAGTCTTCCTTCATCATTTTTAAAGAGAAATGATGAAGGAAGAATTTGTAAAGAAACCAGCATGACCGACTCAACCAACCAACAACATCCACCAACCCGCACGGGGTCCGCGTGATGGACTACGGCGCACTCCGCTCACAGAGAAGAGGCCTGAGTCCCAGCGGTGGGAACATTAATGGAAATATTCAAAAGGCACTATAAGAACTCGACACTACATACCAACAAGTACTTACAAAATTCTTATGTATGTTAGAACTCTCTGTACCTATGTATGTAGTTAAGCCATGCCTATTGCTAGCATAATCGCACTTAGTTACTGTTAGTAGCTGTTACCAATCTCATGAATCATTGCAGAGTTATTTCCGATTATATCCCCATCATACCCAATGAATTTTGAGCACGTAAACACCGATTTGGATGGAATTGGGGTTATGTTGCTTTTTATATCTCTTCAACGAAGGTAGAAAGTATGCACAAGGTTGTTCATATACTACAACAAAAATGCGAATACTGTGCTACGGGGAACCTAGATATTTTTCAGTTTTCGGTTATCTCGCCCATGTGGCCAAGAGCACTGGTAGCACAGTGGTATGGCACTGACTTACGAGTTGTAGGTCGTGAGTTCGAACCCAGGCACTTCACTTTGTGCATTAAATTTCATTACCACTGCTCACAAAACGGTGAAGGAAAACGGCATGTCCTAGAACCAAAAAAATCGATGATACACCAAACCGCACTTTTTTTGTTTTGAGGGTGGGAAATCATCAAATGACTTCTCCCGCTCTGGGCAGAGCGAGAGGGTGTGTCAGACTTTTACTGACTAAAACCCACCCGTGTTCCTTCCGTTGCCTGTGTGCCGGGGCCGCGATATCCCTTTCGGACAAACCCGCAACCCCAGCAGGCACCAACCCGCACTGGGTCCGTGTGGTAGATTATGGCCCACTCCCTCTCACAGAGATGAGGCCTGTGTCCTAGCAGTGGGAACAGGCTAATTATGGGAAAACATTTCGATTTATGCAATCCTTAACCATAATTCTACCAATTATAGGCAGAACAGTTATATTGTGCGTGCAAACAATTTTTTTAATAAAATGTGTAAACAACACGTTTTGGATCTTTACAACCAGTGTGACCTCAGCTAGAAGGTGCTCTTGCCTCAAAATTTTTAAATAGCTGCAGATGTTTTTTTCTTTTACTTTTCTATTGCTGAGACAAGTGGTTATTTGAATAGTTTTGACTATTAATTATACTGAGTAGTAACATATTACTGTCTGTGTCGTTATAAGTTTAAACGCGAAGACTTGTAATTGGCTTTCTGTCGATTATTGTTTTCTTTTATTTTTGTTTTTTTTGCTGTAAGCAGAGATGCGCTTGCGACCACTAGTTCTACAACGTAGGACTAGTGGTCAGCATAGCAACAAGTACTACGAGCGCGCGCTACGTTCCGAAAAATGAAAATGACCCATGATACCACTGAGAGACTCACTAATTAAGAACTTACGGCGGTGAAACACACGACACAGTACACGTTTCATAAACCATGTTAGTAAGTTAATTAGGTAATTAAAAATCGCTTGATCTTAGGGTTACCGCATGCTACAGAGAGATAAAAATGAACGGGCGAATCTGGTCCGATCAGTTTGACCTATACGATGGATCTGGCATACATGCTAGATATTTATTAGAATGGAAGTGAACAGTGAGATCAAAGTCAAATCATTTATTTCAATTAGGCCCTTGTAAGGCACTTTTGAACGTCAAAATCAAAATGGCGGCTGTGTCGGCTTGACATAAAATGGGATAAGAATAAGACCAGGACAATGAGGGCCATCGAGACACCAACCGACCGACCTTCGATCATCTTCGTCCTAGTCTCGCATAGAAATATGACTTGCCTCTCGATGGTCGAGGAACTCTCATCGTGATGTAAACGAAGCCCTTTGTACATTAACGTTATTCTTGCCGTCAAAAACTACGGTTTCTTCGCCGCGTGTAGGCACGGTCGTCAGTGTTGTATGGATCACTATGGAAACTTGTTGACACACACGGTTTATCTACGCCGCGGTTTATACGCCGCGTGTAGGCACGGCCGTCTGTGTTATATGGAGCTTGTAGACACACACGGTTTATCTACGCCGCGGTTTATACGCCGCGTGTAGGCACGGCCGCCTGTGTTATATGGAGCTTGTTGACACACACGGTTTTTCTACGGCTCGGTTTATACGCCGTTCATAAAGAAACCGTGCCATGTACAAAGGGCCTTATGGTTCTACCACAAGTAAGGCACGTTCTGACATCAATCGTCAGTAATACTGCAATGACGGCGTCATGCCGTAAACTTTCCACAAATAGTATAGTAGCCGGCCTCGGCAACAGCATATATTTACTTATATACCTACCTACTTGCTGGAATATACAAATCATGTATATATATGTATGTATACATGTACAGTATACAAGGTTGGAGGTTACTACTGGGTACTGGTTATAGTTGGTTGCTGAGGTTTGGTTGTGGTGCTTCTTCTGTCACGGCTTTGAACTCAAGCTGGTGTACGTACCTAGTTTTTTAAAGTATGGAGTAAAAGTCGTAGTATTTTGAAACCCCAAAGAAAGAAAGAAGAGATTTTTTTCTTTTGTACTCTATTTTAAAGAAACTATCTTAAACTTAACACAAAATACGTATATTCAAAATACTTACACACTATTCTGAAAGTTGGCAACGTCGCAAATAGATGTCAAATATTTCGCTGTTTTGATTAATTTGGCAATATTACTGTATGGAAATAAGAAAAGTGGGTAACTAGCGAACTAGAATATTGATTAAGAAATGCAATAATTAATATCGTAACACCGAATGGAAACTTTTAAATGCCTATTTTACACCCAAAACGGGTACAAAATCAAATTCAATGCAATTCATTAATATTCTAGTTCGCTAGTTAGCCACATTTCTTATTTCCCTAACATAATATTACAAAATTAATAAAAACAGGTAAATTTTTGATAGTTTTTTTGCGACGTTGCCAAGTTTCAGGATAAACGCACTTATACTGACGTAACAGAGTCAACAAAGTATTTTCTTCGAAAGTTACTTTATCAATATACATAATTATCATAACATAACATCACGATTGTATTTTCTGAAGAGTTAGGCAGAGGTGTAGTTATACGAGTAGTACACCCTCATTTCGCCAATTATGTTTAAGTCCCATGTAATAGGGGGCGAGCCTATTGCTATCAACCGGGCATAAATCTAGACTCCGGTCTGCTACTGAGAAATTCCAGATGGTAAAACCCAATAACATTTAGCCCGACCCGTGAATCGAACCCAGGACCTCATGCTCAGCAGTAGCGCTTGCAACCCCTACACCAACGAGGCAGCCAAGAACGGTACCATAAGCTACCCATAAAGTTCATTCTCTTAAAAAATATTTAGTACATCTTTCTACGTAAGCTCGTAATAAATGTACCTATCTATGTTTATTCAGTGTTCCCGATAGTCTCACATTCCCACCATGTTGAATCTACTGAGAAAAGCGGTGTGTAATATATTAGTAACAGTTACTACTCGTAGTTTCATTAGAAATAACATTTTTATGATGATTTGAGTGAACATAACACTTAGTTAACGTTAACGTTAGAGTTATTGAGTAGTGTTATGTGTTCCGTGTAGATAATATATTTACAAAGCCGTGTTATTTTCAGTCAACAAACGTCAAATGATCGACTGCTTCAATGAACGATGGTACCTAATAAAGTAATTAATCTATAAATGTATATCCGTTATATTATGTTGCAATTTTAGCAAAATAAATGATCCCGTGGTTGTAACAAGTTAATGAAAAATAAATCTAAGTGAGAATGTTCCAAATAAAGAATTAATGGAATGTTTTACTTTACGAGAAATGGAAAAACCCACATGATAGTATCTAGTGGCGTGGTATTTTCCACCCTGTACGCTTTCCGCGAATTCCGGCCGCCCCGTGCCGCCCGCCTTGGTATTGATGGTTCAGTGCAAGTCCCAGCGGTATACAACACAGGGCTGTCCATCTTCCTAGATTATTCCTTTCTTACAACTAACTGTTCAATCTAGGAATCCTAATCATATCCTAATGAAGTCAGTTTCCTGTCAGAAATAGCTTTAACAGAACTAGAGGTAACTCCAAAAGCACGAAAATATATGGTCTTCTGTTTTAGCTACCAATAACTTTTTCACAAGATTCGAGAATGATTGCCTTGGAAGCGGAACAGTCATGAAATGAGCTTTCCAATGACATACTTTAACACGTCTGGTGGTTACTGCCGTGGATGGGTCCTCTATATTTCGCCCATCCTGCATTGTAATTCGGAAAATTGTGAGGTGAGATGAAGAACAAAGTAGCGCAAGGAACGAAGCGAGCTGTAGACAGCATTATCCCAGCATTTTAAAGTTGTCGAAATAGCTAAGCTTGACCATCTTATGCATTTTAAGAACCGGTCGCTTCCTTGTAATCTTTACAAGTGTTCCTGGAAAGTAGCGGGTTTTCTAAACCATTGAGGCATTTGAAACCATTCGTTCAAGCCACACGTGTACATACAATTAGAATTTACGATCACTCTCCTAACGCGAAGCTAAACATTGTGAGTAAACTCGCATTGCTATTGCTACTATTAGCACGATTATGTTACAAATGCTAGGTGGCGCCACTTTTTATGGAGACTTGAGTGTTATTTCAAATTGATTGAATAAGCAATAATATATTCGTCAATACTGTAGTTTGTAATAACTTGTGCTGTATCGCAATTCGCAGCCGATTCTAAAAGATACACGTTTTCTTTTACTTGAAAACTGTTTTTTGTTCAATCTTAAATGAAATGTTGTCTTTTATTTCCTGATATAAATCCACATATATAAGTTTCAATAAATACGCTCAAATTCAACTCGCTCAGTGCCAACAAGATTAATATTATTGTTTAATTTATAAAATACCCTCAACGAGTAACAGTGTTTATGTCATAAACATGCATTCGTGGCATTTCACGAAGAAATTCACGCAGCGGCATTCACGAAGTTACACTTGCGCTCTTGGTACACTTTCTTCTTTAATTTGCACTTTCTCAGCGACTTTTTCCGCCCTATATTCCCCTGCCCGAGAAAATTTCGAGAAATCTGGCATTATTCCTTACTAGATCATAAAAGGAGCCTGTATGCAAGATTTCAGCTTCCAAGGCAGACCAAGGCGTGGATCAGTCGGTCAGTGCGTTAGGACTTTTCTTTTTAAACACCTTCTGATACTGTATTCTGGACTCCTGGCATCCCTGATCCCTGATAGCCGTGACGTAGACTCGAATGTAAACAATCCGTGACCGGCTTGCGTAGCGCGGGCTATTTCGGCTATTTTGTGGCCGCCATGTTTTCTCTTTGTTAGTGTACTGCACATTTTGTGGTTGTGCTGTGGTGTGGAATACTTCACATTGCTCATTATAGGTGGGTGTAAAACGGTTTTGTTTGAAGATTTTTATAGGATGTCGAACGGGCGATGATTTTAGTACAAAGTCTATTAATGAACGAGGGCCACCTGAAGACAAACAATGTACGTTCAGGGAAATTGTATGTTAAGCTAATTGATACCCTGCGAAAATTTGTCAAAGAATGACAGTTGTGATTTGAATTTTCCCCAACTTTACCTACGTTTAGATCACCAGTCACCACCTTTGGCAGTTGGTAGAATAATTGATGATAGCATAGTGTTGTCACATTGAGTATTTGAAGGTCGCTGCTACTGATCCACAGACACAATATATAACTTGCTGGCTGCGCGCCGCCGTTTCACTCGCATAAGACTCGATCCCGTGAGAATATCAGGATAAAAAGTATCCTATGTCCTAACCCAGGACCCATGTGCCAAATCTGTTCAGACGTTTTAGCGTGAAAGCGTAACAAACAAACAAATTCACTTTCAAATTTACAATTATTATTAAAGTTAGGATTACATTGACAGACAGAGGCTGTTGCTAGAATGTTTATAACACCTACACTTTCTGCATCTCTGCCCTTTGGAAAATACAGGCGTAATGATAGGACATATTTTAGTAGTGTTGAACCAAATCCAATTGGTTTATGTGTGTGTTTTGTTAACCCTATCCCCAGTCAAGATCAATCCAGATTTCCTTTCAGTCGAGCATAGAGCGTAGTAGAGTGTATTTTCGTTACCAATGTATTAATTTTATGGCAGTCCGTCCATTTTGTGTCGACGCCCGTCTGGCTTCTAAAAGCTTTTGACTCACTTAATTTTCCACACAGTGAATAGTGTGCTGTTTTAAATTGCCTTGTCAAGTATGATTGTGTGCGGTACAGCAGTGATAGCCTAGTGGTGTGACCGTCGGACTGCTAAGTCATAGGTCTCGAGTTCGAACCCAAGGCACGCACCTCTGACTTTCCTCTGATGACTGGATTCATGTGCGTATTGTATGATGATCCCTTGCTTAAAAAACAGTGAAGGAAAATATCGTGAGGAAACATGCCTGAGAGATATTTCTCGACGGCATGTGAAGCCAAGTCAGAGGCCCATGGGCGGCTTTAAAACTCTGACACCAGTTTAGACACTATATAGCCATACAAAAACAAAGAAAATTGTGTCCGGTGTGTGGGGCTCGTGGCTAGGTACAAAACGCATGGGTCGAACTATGCTAGCTCAAGTCGGTATGTACGTGGACGGGTAATCATCCATTACATACAAAGACCCCATCAAGAGGTATCGTGTTACCCAGTAACTGGGTTGTGCAGGTCAATTATGCAGTCGCTTCATGTAAAATACTGATATTCAGTGGTATCTGCATCTGTATAGACTGGAAACCTACCCCGACCCCCACATAATTGGAAAAAAGTTAGGCAGATGATGATTGTATCTGCGAATAAAGCTTATTTTCGATACTTACATAATTATCAGTTTCTTTTAAACAGACTTCAAAAAAAGAGGAGATTATTTGTGTAACTATTCGTTGTTCACCATTTAGCACTCTACTAGTAGTAGTAGTAAAGTGAAACGAATAATGTGATAATATACAATGATAACGTACTTAGACACTCACTATGCGTGTGCGCTGCTAATGATATGATCAAAGTAGTATGTTTATTTATTCATCTAACTGTTTGAAAGTTTATTTAGAAAACGGTTGTTAGAATACTAAACTGACTATAATGTTATAGCCATAGATTCCTCACATTATTATTTTTCATATCAATCGCGTTATTAAGTATTCTCACTAATACTGACTTCAGAACTTTTGTATGCATTTATTTTATATCACAAAATAACATTACGCTTTGTTTTCCCATCCCATCTGCAGGGTTGAGCAGAGGTGTATACCTATAGTACACCCACATTTCGCCAGTTATATTTAAGTCCCATGTAATAGGGGGCGAACCTATTGCTATCAACCGAGCACAAATCCAGACTCCGGCCTACCGAGAAATTCAAGATAGAAAAACCCAATAAATTTTTTCCCGATCTGTCACTAGTCCAACGAAGCAGTGCATTTATTGTAAGTGCTATTATATTTTGTTTCGAGGACCTCGTGGCTAAGTAATAAGAGCCGCACGGGTTGATCCATCAGGTTAAGCTACGGTTTCCGGGGTTGGTCCCGGATGGGTGGTAATCTTTACGTACCGAGACTCCTCCGTGCCTCGGAAAGCACGTTAAGCCGTTGGTCCCGGCTGTCATTCGAGGATCATTGACAGTCGTTACGGGTCAACAGAAGCCCGATAGTCTTACCCACCTTGTTTTACCCAGTTACTGGGTTGTGGAGGTCAGACAGGCAATCGCTCCATGGAAAATACTGGTATTCAGCTGCATCCGTTAGACTGGAAGCCGACCCCAACATAGTTGGGAAAAGGCTAGGCAGATTGATTATTATATTTTGTTTTCCCCTAGTATATGGAGCTAAAACATAACTGGCGAAAAGTCGGAGTATCATACGCCTCTGCCTAACCCTTCGAGGAGTAAATGCGTGATATTATGATTTACTAATAATGTGTCCCATGTTTGTTCCAGGCGTGATCGGTCTGATCTACCTCGTGATGTACATCTGCATCATCATCTTCTTCTCCATCTGCATGTGCGGCCTGCTAGCCACCATGGACGAGAAGATCCCGTACTTCACGCTCGCTGACTCTATCATAGGTAAGAGATAACGTAATAGACTTGCTGAGAGATCAATATTCTTTCTTTAGTATATTCATTAATTTTGTTCGAGTTAATCGAACACTCAGCGAAAATGCATAATTGCATCGAACGCAAATATGCACATTCGCTCGTTTACCTAAATGTGGGCCAGTTCGCGTTCAGATCTCATTAGAGACACCACGACTCAAAACCATTACCATTTTATCATATATACCTATAAGTTAATTAGTTATTTCATTCCATTTCTTGTAACTTAGTGCTACAGTGATTCAATATAGCTTTTTCACTTATAATTCGGGACTTTAACCTTTACCATATATACCATATTCTATCAATACGAGAAATGTGTGTTAGGTCACCATAGCGCCGAGCTCTTCTTTCTGAACATTTATTCAAATTAGGCAGAAACTCAGCACAGTTATGAACGTCCAAAGTTGAAACAAAAAACAGCTCCCAACAAAACAGCTCGTCAATCTTTTACTAGTGTCTTAGCTGTGAAGTAGTGGTGCTATAAATTCTCAAGGAACAGGATCCGCAGTGGTAGCCCGCGAAATTCAAATTTTAGATCATTAGAACTCTTAACTTACAGAGGCGTATTAATGATTCTTATTAATATAATTCTGTAAATACATATTAGTTAACATACAACCTGATACTGATTTACAAATTGCAAAAAAAATAGGAAAAATTCTATTTCGCGGGCCAACCAAGTAGCTTTCACCTTAAGTACAGACGACCGCATCTCACTTTGACCTTGAGCTGGACCAGCGGTATGCCGAGTTTCAATAGAATAAGAGACCATATACTGGTTTTGTTACTGTGCGGCCTACTGTACATAGACTTGAGATTTCGGTGGTTTCTATGAAATGTATTCTTGGAGATCTGAATACCTTCTTATCTTCATTTCCTAAGCTGAGCCACATATCCATCAACCATGGTTTTATAAAATTCACATTTATGTTTCAAATAAATGTTCGAACATGATGATACACGCATTGAAATTTTGCGAAGAGTCCTTGACCTCATTCTTTACAAGATCTAAAATTATCCGAAATACTTTTGATGGATGCGTCTGGGTGTGTAAAATAAACATGCTCGATATTAATATTTTCCTTACTCAAGAGAAGACTGTGGCGCCATCTACATCGCCACATGCGAACTACGCAGCACATTGACATCACGCAAAATTCTGCATCGCGCAAGTAGAGTTTACCACGCAACTAGCATATACATATACACCATTCCGTCAACACCCGTCTGTTCGAAGGATCCTCTCTTTTATAAAGAGGATGAGTGAACTTTAAACACTCCGTCCACTCAATACCCCGGTCAAGGAGTTCCCTTATAGTAGGTGCCCTATGGTTTTGAAATAGGTATGACATTTATTGGAAGCAGACTTCCTCAGTGATTGCTGCTTTGCTCCGACACAATATATTATTTGAACAAAACTGTTCCAATATTCTAAATCAACTACGTGAACATTTCCAGGTGCCAACCCAGGCATGGGTCACAGGCCGCTGCTGTTTGAGGAAGGAGCTCTCATCTGGTACAACGCGGACAACGATACCCAGGTCAAGAAATACGTCGACAATATCAATAAGTTTCTTGCCCGTAAGTTGAGCAAATTTTTTATACGTTCTGGAATATTGCTAGGTGTATATTTACACGGCGTTTTGTATATTTAACCAGTAATGGCAAAGGCATTCATCAACGATCAGAGATAGATCTTACCGCACCTATAAGTCCTACACCTCATTTGCTTCAAATCACTCTCTACAGGGTTATTGGTAATACGTCGACAACCCATTAAGGCCGTTAAGGGACTGTAGGAGAGGTAATTTGCAACCAAATGACGTCTGTTGACCCCTATGTCAATTTCAACCATTTTCGAGTAATTTGACTTTAATGGATTCCCGACATAAAACCAATAAAGAGGTATAACTAAGAAAACTGTATATATATCAAAATCATAAATCTTTTTTCAGCATATAACAACAAATCATTGCTGATCAACCACGGCGAGAACCAGCGTGACTGTGGCGATGTGAAGCCTCCTCGTGCCGAAGTCTGTGCTTTCAACACTAGCACCTTCGGGCCTTGCTCCATTGAGAACGACTTCGGATACGCCAACAAAACTCCTTGCCTTATCATCAAGCTGAATAGGGTAAGTGTTAGGATTTTAGAAGTTTTCTTGCATTACAATCATTACTTTAGGTCTTTGCTTTGTACAGGGTTGAAAAATAGACTCTGGCACTAAAGCCCGTAATACACATATGCGAATAGCTTGCACTTGCTTGTAAGTCACGATGGCATGCAAGCTACTTGCTTATTTCCGTGCCAGTTACAGGCATGTGTATTGCGGACTTAAAGTGGGACCGAATAAATTAATAAATGGTTGTTATTGTTTTATCTTTTTATTACGGACGCTTCTAACGTGCACGTCTTTCTACATTGTTCTCACATGTTTAATTTTAACATGAATTATGTAACCAATATTTTGTAACAATTTATTTAAAAGAGTGTCCGTGGAGTTTCTTGCCCGTTCTTCTCCATAGGTACCTACTACGCTTTGGAATGGGCAACTAGCTTCATATTTCTGACTGACCGATTCCTTGACAGTTCAAAAGTGCCTGTAAATGGTTTAATTGAAATAAATGCTTTGAGTTTGAGTTTGGAACAGAGTTTGTATGAAATTATGTGCCAAGTAAGTTTATGAGAAGGGGAACTTATCGTAGGTGGTGAAAAAGTCAGTTTTGGTGCCGTGTTTACAATGAATAAAATATATTAAATCTTACTCTGACATAACTTATTATAACAAGATATGTACCTGCAATCTTCGAAAAACTGCTCTTACTTTAGGGCATTATGTGATTTATGATTAAAATTGTGAGGCCTCTGCCGGTAGGGAGAGTGTTATAAGCCTCTGTTCATCGCTCTATTTTTGTTTACTGCAGCATTGATTGAAGATGGTGTTTTTCGTTACAGTTATACGACTTTAACCCAGACTTCTACGACGATCCCGGCGACTTGCCTCCTGAGATGCCGCCTGACATCAAGGACTATATCATCAACGCCACTGCTCAGGAAGTAAGTATTATCTTAGATTAAACAGGAATTGCAAAATGACCTGCATTATTCGTTATATCATTCAAATACTCTTCAAATTCAGGGTCTGACATCATTGCCTTTATCAATCTGTTGGAAGGGAAGTGGCTACTACTGTTTGATCCCTGTAAAGACCACGCCTTTACATTGCACATTTGGAGAAGTGGTGGCCCAGTGGTGACGGCTTTACGAGTTGTAGTTCGTAGCTTCCAACTCTGACAGGCACATTACTTTGTGTAAATTATTTCATCACCAGTGCTCTTAAAATGGTGAAGGAAAACATCGTGAGGAAACCGGCATGTCGCTAGAACCAAAAATTCGAAGACATGTGACATCTACCAACCCGCACTGGGCTCGCGTGGTGGATTACGGCCCACTCCCTCTCACCGAGAGGAGGCCTGTGTCCCAGCTGTGGCAAAATTATAGACTAATTATGCTTATGTATATTGCACCTTAAACTGTGTGTGTAACTTAAAACCTTACTAGATATGAGTATTACGTTTAGCGGATGGCCAGCGTTCTCCTGTCTGCTAATAGTAACATTTCTATTTATTGACATAAAAGTAACATCACTTTTTAGGCAAAATGCAGTGGACAAAAACTCAGATTTTTAGGGTTCCGTAGTAAACAAGGAACTCTTATAGTTTCGCCTTGTCCGTCTGTCTGTCCGCGGCTTAGCTTAGAGACGGTTAGCACTAGAAAGCTGACATGGATATACAGATTAATCACGCCGACAAAGTGGTAAAATAAAACCAAGAAAAAAATAAAAAAATATGGTACCTCCCCTACAAAAATACATCCCCACTAGGGGATGTATTTTCTTATCATCTAGCCCATGGTGTGGGGTATCGTTAGAAAGGTCGTTCAAAAATATTCTGAGTTTGTGAACCGCCATTTTTTGATTCAAGGATCCGTTTGCGAAATATTTAGATTTAAGTGCACATTTTTGCCCCCCCTGCCAGGTAAATGGTTGTACTTGGATTTGTGAAAAGAAACACAGCAGTAGTATATATAACGAAGTTAAAAGGAAAACTATCACAGACCAACTTAAATTTGCAGTTTGAAAAACATGATCTCCCATACATTCCGTACATGTTTTTCAACTACAATGCTAAGTTTGTTCTTTGGATAAATTCATTCCAACTACTGAACCCTTCATTTTGCGTGGTCCAACACGCACTTGGTTTCATTTTAAATCAATCTTCGATATTTTAAATTTATTTAAATCTTACTGTACATTCTTCCAGCGTCGCAAAGTGTGGGTGTCGTGTATGGGTGAGCGGCCAGCTGACGTGGAGGCCCTGGGTCCCCTCAAGTACTGGCCGTACCCTGGCCTGCACGAGATCTACTTTCCCTATGATAACACCGCTGGATACCTGAGCCCGCTCGTCGCTGTGCAACTTCTGAAACCGACGCGTAAGTCTAATAAACTATACCCATACATTATAAGATTCCCATGTGGGAAATCTGAGATTAGTTTCAAGCCAAATCCAATGGGGATAAATATTTAAAGTATACATCAAGTGTCTTCTACAATCCAGTTGCTACAGACACCATACGTAGGTTTGACTGATTGTCAAACATTTCCGCCATCTCCGGCTGCCTGCTGCGACTGGAATCCAACCCAACCCTCACTTCAGTTTAGCCTAATATTAAAGCATGAATAGTTAGTTATACTTACTCGTATGTATACGTCCTAGAATAGTTGTGAAACGACAGCTTCATCCTGGCCCAGACTGTGGCCCACCTCACAGATGGAGTCTTTAGTCTGTTCGAAAAGTATCCGATGAAAATGTCAACAAATAGATCAGGTAACGTAAAAACGCGAAAACGAATTTGTAATGCCATTACAAATTGACTGCTTTGATTATCTGAAGACTTTTAACTCGAAATTTTATTTTTAACTCTAATGTTCGATGATTGTTTTACGTACGTCCGAATATAAAAAAACTAAAACCTTATCCGATCACTAGAGTGGCTGCTTATCTCTCTGTTTGTCCGTCTGTCACAGCCAATTTGCTCGGAATCTAATGGACCGATTAAGTTGACATTTGTTCAGCCGCTTTTGTGTGATTGAATAACAAACATCCAAACATCCAATAAAATTTAATATATAATATTAGTAGGATATGTTAAAAATAAATAGTTTTAAAGTTATTAATGAAAACCGACGAAAATTCCCCTATCTCCGAAACAACTGCGCCAAAAATAAAAATAAGAATACCGAATAAGAATGAGAAGCCTATTCAGATATGGATATCGCTGTTGCGCTCGGTAGCGATACTGGTCTAAAGTGAGTTATCACTAACCAGAAGTACAGAACGCGACAGCGATATAGCTTATATCTGTATATGACCTTAAAATAACATGGTAAACCTGTTGTGCGTACAAACTTACATTTGCAGTTGGAAAGTATGGGAGAACATGTTTTTCAAATACTTACAATATTAAATTTGTTCTTGGTATAAATTCATCACAACTACGGAACCCTTCATTGTGCGTGGTCCGACACCCACTTGGGCGGATGTTCATTTGCAATTAGGATTTGTTTACACTTTCATCAGATACTTTTGAAACAGACTATTACCCTAATTGCGTAACACACGATCAATCACATTCTGAATCATTTTGAAAGATATTGCTAATCCATTCCTACATCTGTTTTGGGTGCTCAACAACATAAATAACGCAATGAATGTAGTTGAACTGTCAGAATGAAACGGATTATGATTGATCGTGAGTTACGCAATTAGGGTGCAGAGGTATATCTAAGCTGATAATGTACCCACAAGCCATTCTAAATTGAACCAAACGTTTTTCTTTTCCAGTGCACCAAATAATAAACATCCGTTGTCGTGCGTGGGCGCACAACATCATTTACACAGACAGCCTCAAAGACAGGTTCGGCTCCACTCACCTGGAGATCATGATCGACTGAATGGGACCACACGCTGCGCCGGCGCAATGAGTGCTGGAGGCGGTGTTGAAGAGGGGAACGGCTTGGGGAATTCATAGATTTTAGCACAAGTTAAAAACGAATAATAGGGAAAAAATGAGGTTTTACAAAAAAGTGTTATTGTATTCAATCAAGAAGATTTATTGAAAAAACATAACTTCTTATCAGTCTGGTTAAAAAGGCATCATTTGAGGAGGGGGGGGGGGGAATTCGAGTTCCTGCATTTCGAAATAAAATGATGATGTTACTGATTTCAGTAACTCCTTAATTTAGAGACAAATTCCTGAGGTGGTCTCATGATGCACTCTTAGGTCCACTTGCACCATAAGTCACTAAATACGTTAAACACTAAAAATATTTAAAAACATTGTCTTTTTCTCTTCTTTGCCCAGCTGTGGGACAAAAAATAGGCTAGCAAAAAAAACCTGTCTCTGATCCTTAAATGATTGACAGAACCAGAACGATGTTTTGTTTAACACGAAACGTTTTCGTTTCAAAATTGGTCTTCTTCATGTGGCGGTTGAAATACTTGGTTATCCCCTTGAGGGCCAGGGGTGGGTACACTTTAAATGCAAGCATTGTCGGTTAAACAAAAACATGTTTAGGTATATTAACAATTTACTTACTTACCTTAATTGTGTTGTTCCTCCAGTCAACACCGGCTGCAACTTCCTCAATTAGCACTAATATCTTAATGTGTCATAATACGAAGTAGGAAATACTATTTACATGAAAGTCAGTAGAACAATTTTAGTAACAGTACGCCCAGTATCCATGGGCGGTCTAATAAGTAAAAATGTGTTTAATTATGACATTTCTGCCCGTTCTTACTAGCAATACGCGACGCCTAAATATAATGTCTAAGTAGTTCGATCGTTGTTCGAGAAGAGCGGTGCCCGCGACATAGTGTCCGTAATTTATCGGCGCATGACGTCACCAAAACGTTATTTATGAAAATAAGGGCGAACTTCACCAATTAAACTGTACGTGATCTCTTGAATTGGGTTATGCGGACGACCTCAATATGATCGGTAGGAACCTGCTTGCAGTGGAGTGTGCTTTCCGGGCCCTGGCAAAATCATCTGCGGAGGCGGGTCTCTGGTGAACACGACCAAGACAAAATATTTAAGGGTGTCCCTGCACGACTTGCCGTCCGATATTACCATTGACGATTACACCTTGGCCTGTGTCAGCGGATTCGTGTATCTTGGATCCTTAGTAACGAAAAAGAAACGATATATTTTCAGAAATAAGCAGGAAAATAATGGCGGCCAAAAAATTATATTTCAGCCTGCAAAAGTTTTTTCGTTCAAAATTACTCTCAAGAAGCATTAAGCTTCTCCTCTATAAGACCTTACTACGGCCAATACTGACATACGGCTCAGAATGCTGGGTACTAAGATGGTGACCGCGGTACATCCATGAGCTCTACGAGATGTATGAGCCTAATGTAATAAAAACCATCAAAACAGCACGTCATCGATGAGCAGGACATATCGCAAGAATGGACGAGACCAGAGCACCCAAAAGTTAACTGGATAGTAAATCGGATGGCCGGAGAAGTCGAGGGCGAGCCAAGTGCAGATGATTGGATGGCGTAGACTAAGATTTAAGAACTGTTGGAGTGAGAAACGGTAGACAAAACCCGGAAATAGGTCACGTTACAGAAATATACTTGATCAGGCTAAGGCCCACCCGCGGCTGTAAAGCCTCAGATTATGATGGTGATCGATGCTGATTGAACGCAGTTTAGATGTGCTATCTAAACTGCGTTCAAGAGCTGTCAGTGTCAATATTCCACCACAATGATGACAATGACAGCTGTTGATCGCGGTTTAGATGTGTTGATCGCGTGCAGTTGTCATGTTGATATTTGCCCTAAGTTGGTGTGTTTTCCTAGAGACTGTTATTGACTCGGTAAAGTCAGACACCGCTGCCATCATTCCCATGACAGCCGTCACTGCGGCCGTTAGGTAACTGGTTGCAACCGCTCTTCTTGGAAACCGTAGCTTTAGAGATATAGTGAAATCGGGTATAAGTTGCCTTAAAAACTGCCTATTGGTATACTGTGTGCTCTGTATTTTGTTATTTTAAGTAAATGTGACCAATAACATAACAAAGTTGAATAGTTGTTGTAGATTCGTTGAGGTAACTGCACATTACAGCGGTACTTACATTTATTTAAAAAAAAAATCTTTACGTATTATAAATTTAAGTCGCTTTTCGTGTCTGTCTGTGTGACCGCGTTGTTCTTCTAAACTACACAACAGATATTGATGCGGTTTTCACCTTCATTTATAGTATTGATTCCGGCAGGTTTGTGTGTATAATATTGAATTTACTTTTAGTAAAGCAATCTCGATACTTTCTCGTTATAAAAATCATGCAAAGCAGGGACGGGTCGGGTTTCCAAAGTTTATGATTCAGAGCTTGGATTCCTTCTACTATTTTGCTAGTATACAGGGTGTTTGGCAGAACGTTGAACATACGAAAATGGTGGATAAGTGGGGTCATCTGCTACTTACTCAGCCCTAATTGGTTTGGCCCTAGCCCCTGGATATTAAAAAAAAAATGTTTTTTTCTAGTTTCAATCGATCATTTAATTTTTACCAACCTTGTAGTATAAAATTTTGCAAAACATTTCACTTTCCGTAAAGTTAGAGTTTCGTCGAAAATTTCCTACTTGATAAAATTATGAAATAACTGTTAAAGGTTTTTTTTTATAAAAGCAAATTACATACCATTAGAAAGGTCACACACTAGGGATGTTTTGCTAGAATTGGAACTACTCAATCATTTTTGTTTTTTTTTTTATGCAAGTTGAAATTAAGATTTAAGTATTTTTTACATCTTTCTGTAAGTTTGAGGACTCATAACTTTTTTTCTAGCTAACATCTGAATAAAGCAATAATTTTATAAGAATCTGCCAACATAAAAGATTTAAAAAAAAATATTGCCTGTTTTACCCATTTTTAATAAAAATTACACTTTAAAGTTAAGAAAGTGGTGAAACTAGAAGAAAGCAAAATAAATTATTTTTAGATTCCAAGGGGCTATGGCCAAATAAATTAGGGCTGAGTAAGTAGCAGATGACCCCACCTATTCACCATTTTCGTATGTTCAACGTTCTGCCAATAGTCCAGTCATTACGTACATTTAAAAAAGAAAATGAATTTGCGCTTCTAATTTTTTAATATGTTGTAACTATTAAACTAATGTAAACTAATTGTAACTAATAAAGCAAAAAACAAAAATTGTGTCCTAAATTTTTGACTTTATCGATCGATATCTCGATAACGATGCATGATACGCTAAAAGTGGTTCGAGCGTTATTGTAGAGCACAAAGAAAGCTACAAAAAAGTGTCCTACAAAAATTTTCGAATCTCATCGGATAGCCGAGTTATTGCCGAAAAACAAATTTTAAGCGTTTTCCAAGATGGCGGCGAAAGCTCCTAGGAAAGCTTGGTCGACAATCTCAAGTTAAGCTTTTCTAGGTATCCCCTACAAAATATTAAAAAATTAGAAGCGCAAATTCATTTTCTTTTATTTGCCTTTTTTTCGGACGAAATGACTGGACTACAAATCAACCTGTATAATGAGGATTTTGTTCCTACGTATGTACCAAGAACAGATGATAAATATTTTCTACCAACGAGAAATTCGTAATGCATGGTTAGCGATCTCTCACCTTCCGTTTTCTGTTTTTACCAAATAATTTACGTACAACAGGAAATATTTAAGTGATATCTGAAAACTTATTAACCGTCTAATGACGTACGCTTTTTAAAATTATTGTACCTCTAAAAACTTAGAGACTTTAAGTACTTATAACTTTCTAGCCTTTTCTCACAGTTGGCCGCAGTAACTAAGCTAAGGTACCCTGACTAAACGGGTTAGGTAAGAACAACGACCAACCACGTGCGAGCCGAATTGGTCCAAATGTTAGGTTGGGTTAAAACTATGACCAACCGCGCGCGAGCCGAGCGAGTGGACCGAGTGATGCCGCGGCAGTGGCTGGCGGTTACCTGGCTATTTAGTATTTTTACGACCCCAAAACAGAAATTATTGGCGGTTCACAAAAAGAGGCGCAATCATTATAAATTGGAGTGTTTTTTTTTTTTTAGGAAAGCAAAATGGCAATGATTTGATGTTCGATTAAATATATGTCATTTTCAAATCCCTTGATTTTTTTGTTACGTTGTAATGTGCAGCGACTTTATTATTACGATACAATGTATTTACCTCTTAATATTAAACAAAAGTGTGTTGTTATTTTTGTAAATGAGTACTTAAATAGATTGTGATGTATGTCCATTACTCTTTCATTTTCTTCCCAAAAATGTTGAGCTATACTATATTTATGGCTAACATTGTTTTAAATATTAGATAGAGAAAGAAGATCAAGAAAATAGGAAAGAGAAAATGGCCTGAGAATTCTTCTGAAGGCCCACTAGTAACAGTAGTCGTGGTACCACTTATCAAAGCAAGGATGGCCCCTACCAGGGAATCCCACCATGCCTCATTCATTATATTTATATTAGTCTATGCACCATGCTGCCGGGCGGGAAGCAACAAAAGGAAACTAATTACCTGTCGGTACCTAAGTAATGCCATAGACATGTATCTTTTGGCGCTCGGAATGGCGTTGACAGGTTGTTGTTTGACATTTATTTTGTCAAATTGTTTTGTGAAATTGTAGAGTGCGTTTCATCAAATAGTTCCAATGCTCTGTTGTAGGACAAACAAGAATCAGGAAAACGCTACGGCGCCGGCGCTACCTAATTGATGTGTTGTTAAAGTTGAACAGTGGAGCCAACATTACGGCATAGGAATTATTTGATGGAACGCACTTGAAAAATCAAGATGGTGGCATTTGTTCTAACTTTCCCCACGCTCCAAGTGATCCTTGTACAGTTTCACCTTAGAATTGTCGTTTGTCAATAAAGTTATTCGTCAATGGGGTGTCTATGCATTTAAATTCGGTATCGGTATCTACATTTAATAAAAATAAATTACAAATAGTCTCACTCATCGTATCGACAATCGCGCACAATAAAATACATATTACAATATTATCCAATCAATTATTTGGTATTCTAGCTTTGTTTTGTTTTCACATATAAGTAACTCATTTTTTTCAAGAAAAATGGCAACTCGAAAAAATTTAAAGTCAGATTTCATTTATCAAATTAAAAAAAAAATTAAAAAAAATAAATGATCTTTTACCTTGAAGAAGGTTTATGTAACAGATTTTGATAATATTCGGAAAATAAATATGAAACCACAGACAACAAATACAATCCCCTTTTAAAATCTTGTTGTGTCTCTGGTCACTTCTTAGCGTTTCGATGTAGAGTCGGGCCAGAACTTAGCTACGAGTTTGGCGCCATCACTAGCGTTAATCAACTCTTGAGTGTGCAAGTAGACAAAACTTACTATTACACCGACCTACGCAGTAACAAATTAGTTCTGCCTAAGAGCAAATATGTTAATTTCTTGAATATGGTGATCTGTCTGCTTTGTTGACTATACCTACTTAAAGACTATCCCGAAAAATGTTAACGTTTTATGCCAATCACATTCCTTTTTTTTCAAAACACACTCGTTGCTTCCTGTCCATGCACTCCTGACTTCCTGAATCCCTGGCTCCCCTGGTCTACTTATTCGATCATGATCTCGATGTGCACTGCGCCCATGGCCTCGTGTCTGTCATACATGATGTTCCTAGCCCATGCGCGGCACTCGATGTTGATGAGCACGCCCGCTGCAGACAGAAAGATAAGCATTAGTTTATATTGTCTAAAACTCTAAACCGAAACAAAAGTGCTTGGAGAAGGCCTATGCCCAGCAGTGGACGTCTTTCGGTTGAAATTATGGGGACGATGAAACAGCAACGACTAGTTTTCAATACTAATAATTTTTAAACATTAACTTTGGTTGGTGTAGGATGGTTGGTTGAACTGGCAGTTACATAATCAGCCTATAAATTCAAACTCAAACTCAAAGCATTTATTTCAAATAAACCAATTGGAACTTTTGAATTGTCCAGGGGTCGGTCAGTCAAAAAGATGAAGCTGGTTGCCCATTCTAAAGCGTAGTAGGTACCTATGGAGAAGAACGGGCAAGAAACTCCACGGACACTCTTTTATAATATTCCCACTGCTGGGACACAGGCCTCCTCTCGGTGAGAGGGAGTGGGCCGTAATCCACCACGCGAGCTCAGTGCGGGTTGGTAAATGCACATGTCTTCGAATTGTTGATTCTAGGACACGCCGGTTTCGTAACGATGTGTCTCCACCGTTTTGAGAGCAGTGGGGATGAAATCATTTACTCAAAGTAAAGCGCCTTTCTTGGTTCGAACCTACGACCTACAACTCGAACTGGTCCTTAGCAGATATAAATAGAGAGAAGTTGAACGAGAGTAGGGAGGTATTTTCCTGCAGTGGGACATCACAAGCTTTAATAATAATAATATAACGTAGGTTGGCACGATTGCAATAGTTTCTAGTAAACTGAAAATGCTGCAAATTTTTCTAACTACCTCTTTGTTACAATAAGTGGAAGTGGCCTTGTGTTGTTTGTGTTTCTAGTAGCTGTTAATACTTGGGAAGGAGACTTCAAATCGAGCGATCGAACCTCTTCAGGTTATAAGTACATATTTACATATATACCGATTTAGACCGTATCATCAGTACAGTAGGTATATGAAAAAAAAACAACTTACTCTTAGGCCTCTGCAGATGCACAGCGACGAGTGGACTGAGGTAGCCCTCCTGGTTGGTATACGGGAAGTAATAGCCGGGGAAGCCGCGGAACGGCATGTACTGGACGGGACCGATGTTCTCTCGGTCAGCCGGATTCTCACCCTGGCACGATACCCACACCATGTTGAGCTGGGAAATGAAGTTTGTAAGATAGTGAGCAGAGACAAAGTAAGAGCAGAGACAGAGTAGGTACTTGACTGGGCAAATGTCACATTGTATAAAAAGGACCCTGGAGAACCATAGCATTTTCATGGTATACCAACAGAACAACCGCTACCATTCATTAAAGTCAAGCGCACATTACAGTCGTAACTTGCCGCAGCGTAATGCATATTCATTCATACAAAAAAGTGCGGTGAGGCCCGCCTGAAGTGGCCGATGCTTCATAGAAAAGAATAGAATTTTTGCAATGCGTTGCGTTGCGGACTGGGCCGCCCCAATCTGCTTTTGCCTTAAGAATCAATAGAAGATGGATTTATTTGTACAATTTTGTCTTACACTTCTAGCTAAAAAATTAAATACTCATAGTACACTCACATAATTCTTATCAAATGCCGTCATTTTCCGAATATGGTCCTTCAGATCATCAGGCATCTCTGTCGGCAGATGATCAGAGCTGTTGTAGAAGGCTGGCTTCCACCCGAAGATCTTGTTCAGCTTCAGGAAGACGCAGGGGGTTGACTTCTGGTACGCGAAGTGGTTATCTTCAAGGCAAGGGCCCCAAGCGCTGATGTCTACGTCACAGACCTTGCCAGCTGGGGCGGAGTGCCTGAAGTCGCAGCTGTGAATGTTCTGGCTTGCTCCAGACTTCTTGCCGTCGCGTTTGTAAACTGGAATTTTGAGAGTTGTTTATGGAGTTGGTATTTCGGAGACAATGCAGTGCATTTTGGGAAAGAAGAATGATGAATAAAATAAATAAAAATGATACCAAGGCCTTCCAATTAGTTGGTTATTAATCCTGTGGTCGTGTGGTCTTAAAACTTTATCAATTTATTATGTTACCATGATAATATGTTGCCAGTTTTAAGCAAGGTGTTTGAAAAGGTAATGCTTAATCAAATGCTCAATCATTTTAACACCAATAAAATCTTACACGATCACAGTATGGTTTCACCAAGGGACGTTGGACGACCGACGCCGGTGTCACCTTATTAAAGCACATATTTACGGCGTGGGAAGAGGCCCAAGACGCCATAGGAATTTTTTGTGACCTATCGAAGGCATTTGACTGCGTCGACCACGAAACCTTAATCTTGAAACTTGAGCATTACGGGCTTGGAAAACTTGCGCTCAGTTTAGTAAAATCTTATTTAAATGATAGACAACAGCAAGTTCAAATAAATGGTGTCAATTCAATCAGTTTAAAAGTAAAAATGGGTGTACCACAAGGATCAATATTGGGTCCTTTCCTCTTTTTAGTTTATATTAATGATCTACCCCATTTGTTAAAAACTCAAATATATAAAAATAAAATATATAATAAAAACAAATGGTGTTATTTGCTGACGATACTTCCTTCATTTTTAAAATTAATAGACGTGCATCAAATCGTGACGACGTAAATAACGCCCTATAGCAGGTCCAATATTGGTTCACTGCTAATAATTTAGTATTAAATGGGAAAAAAACGAAGTGCATAAGATTTTCTTTACCAAATGCAAAATGTAGTAGTTGTGAGATAGTATTGAATCAAGAGAAACTAGAATTCGTCGATAAAACAGTTTTCCTAGGGATCACGCTCGACTCAAGGCTTCAATGGGGTCCTCATTTAACATCCCTTTCAGGACGGTTAAGTTCAGCAGCATATGCTGTGAGAAAAATCCGTCAATTTACTGACGTAGGTACCGAGACGCTAGTATATTTTAGTTACTTTCATAGTATTATGTCGTATGGTATTCTACTAAGGGGACGGGCTGCGGACATTGAGTCTATTTTTATTCTACAAAAAAGAGCCATAAGAGCCATATATGGCCTCCGTAGGCGCGACTCTCTAAGGGAACTGTTTAAAGATATTAACATTATGATGGTACCTTGTCAATATATCTATGAAAACATTATGTACGTGAGGAAAAATCTACATCTTTTTAGTAAAAGAGGTGCAAGACACAATTACATCACTAGGAATAGGGACCAATTAGTTCAACCGGGTTTTAGGCTGGCTAAAGTGCACTCGTCTTTCATGGATTACTGATTAAAATGTTACAATAAAATACCTCCCAACATACTTCAACTGAATGAAACGAAATTTAAATCTTATATTAAACGCACACTATGCAGCTAGGCATATTATAAGTTGGGAGATTATATCGCTGATAAAAATGCCTAGCTCAACGCTGGTCTTGCTCCACAAGGGCGCATAAACTAACTGATTAGCATTTGAAAATACTGTTGGAGCTGCTGAAGATTTTAAAAACTATCTTTGCATTGTATAAATTCAATTTCATAACATTGCATAATTGCATAGCACATGTGTGAGTACTATGTACCGACTATAAAGCTACCATTTAAGTACTGGGTAAGTCTTTCATTGAAATGAATGTGCCTTGGCGGCTGAGAGTATGTCATGCTCACTCTAATGTCTCGCTGACGGTGGCGCGTGTGTTGGATCATTTAGCTCCCTTCTAAAAGGTTGAGCTGAATGGTGCTAATCCATGCGTCATGTTCGTGAACGGTCGCCGTCAGTGGGGACTGGTCGTCTCTTGGCTGCCACGGGTTATTTTAATTTAATTTTAGATTTTCTTTTTTATTTTTGTTACGGACGCTTTTAACGTTTTGCATCGTTCTCACATGTGTAACTTCAACATGAATGATGTAACCAATATTTTGTAACCATATCATGATTTAAAAGAGTGTCCGTGGAGTTTCTTGCCCGTTCTTCTCCATAGGTACCTACTACACTTTGGAATGGGAACTAGCTTCATCTTTCTGACTGACCGACTCTTGACAATTCAAAGTGCCTGTAATTGGTTTATGTAGACATAATTCTCTCAAGAGAACTGATGCAGTTGGTAACCCATTAAGAACACAAGAACACCTAAAGAGCATGCTCAAGAAAATACCATAGATAATCATAGGACCACTCACCTGCTAAGAACTTAGACAATTCCTTAACCCAGAAGTTATAGCTTCCAGGATCATTCCCTTTGTACCAGATGACGCTACTGGCGACCTCTGGGGGCATGGGCCGGAACCCTAGCCCTGGGTTAGTGCCGATGATGCTCTTCTCCAGCTGCCACATAGGCTGCCGGGTGTCCAGGAGTTGGAGGAAGGTCCACATGCAGATAGCGACCAGGATCGCCAGCGCGGAGTAGAAGATGAAGTAGAATAGTGCTATTTTGGCTGAAATAACATTTATTGTAATTATTTTTTATTTGCGGTTCGCGATTGGGATGGTAAGTGTTAAAATGAGAAACGAATGCCCGACGAAAGCGCTCTATAAAAAATCCAAACATAAGTATGACATCACGCCTGTTTTCCCAGAAGGGTTCGGCAGAGGTATCATAATACACATTTCGACACTTGCGCAGTAGACCGTGTGATCCTGCAGGTATTAACCGGACACAAATCCCACATAAGGGCTGCAACTGAGAAATTCCGAAATATAATATAAATGTATACTTTTATTTAAACTTAAACTAATATCATAAATAGAAAATATTTTTTTCTTGTATGTTTGTAAGTTTGTATGGTTGTTTGTTACGATTTCACGCTAAAACGGCTGAACGGATGTAGATGAAATCTGGGACATGGGTAGACCATGACCTGGATTAGGACATAGGATACTTTTTATCCCGATATTCCCACGGGATCGAGACTTATGCGGGTGAAACCGCGGGGCGCAGCTAGTTTACAATAATATGACAAATAGAGAATGTAATCATGAAAAGAATAACTTTTTGAGCTTGCATTAAGTAAGCCTTTCCTGTCAGTGACTTTAATTTAATTTGTCATCCTTAACTCCAAGAAATGTACAAGATTGCCGCCACTCCTAAAGTTGCGCTCAAACGGGCAATTTTTTTGTTATCATAATATTACATTATGACATCGCCGTCGAGGTACTTAGAGCACGGCGAAGGTGGTGTGACGATCTAATCACAATTTTGGGGCTAACATGGCCAGAAATCGTACAAAACAGAGAGATCTGGAAGAAAAAAGGGGAGGCCTTTGCCCAGCAGTGGGACACAATATAGGCTAGTAAAAAAAATATATAATTACCGGCAATAGCTGGTAGTGGAACAATCTGCAATCTAGTACTTTGAGGTATCTTAAAGTAAAAATTCCTGCATGATGTTGAAGTTTTACCAATATTGCCCAGCGGGGTAAGTGCGTCACTTACTTACAATTACAATATTGGCAATTAAAGATCATTCATAGTGTTTTTCAAACACATGAAAAATGATTCTAAAATCAAAATCCTTCTTTTTGAAAATGTTGTGTACAATTGGGGTGCAGGATTAAGCAATTTTAAATTGCCCGTGTAATCTCCCTTAACAGAGAAAGGCCACGGAACCACGATGTATCTGCATGCTGTCCGGTTAGATCCCGCACCAAGCGGCGCGCGCGCAGGATGCTCCAATGATCTCATTGAACCAATGAACGGCCGTCACAGCTTCCGGTAGGCACGTCTTTATGCTCCGGACCATTTAGGCAAAGTCTCCGGTATTCATAACATTAGTGGTTTGGGAGTTTGAGTCATGATACAGTGGTGAGTTGATGATATGAAGGTAATAGAACTTTACCCTCCCTTGGTAACTGTTGTGGAACATAAAAAAGCCAAGTCAAAGTCAAGACAAGACATTTAATGTACGACAACTTAGCTGACGCCCGCGGCTTCGCCCGCGTGGATCCTAATTCTTTTTTCTAAAAACTCCACTTCTACGCTCCGTTTCCCCGCTCCGCTTCCCGGTTTTGTATGAATTTTTGAACTAGTTCACAAATATCCGTCCACTGAAGCGGAGCGGAGGTTTTATGCAATTCCATTGGTTAATATTGGCACACCGCCGCTCCGCTCCTCTCCTCTCCGCTCCGCT
Organism: Agrochola lota; assembly: GCA_947364205.1. NCBI lineage: Eukaryota > Metazoa > Arthropoda > Insecta > Lepidoptera > Noctuidae > Agrochola > Agrochola lota. The sequence goes on along the minus strand of OX376225.1, from coordinate 1,716,378 downwards.
CCAGTGAACAGGCAGTCTTACCAAGGGGTACATATTACCCAGTAACTGGGTTGTGGAGTTCAGATAGGCAGTCGTCCCATGTAAAATACTGGTATCACGGATAGCTGCATCTGGTAATACTGGAAGCCGACCACAACATAGTTGGGAAAAGGCTAAGTATTATAGAAGAGACCTTTGGAAGGCATCCAGGTTTCTATTCAACACTAAATGTGTGACTACCTAAAACCTGTTTTAATAAACTGCTAATTTCCATTTAGAGGTATGAGGAACAGGGTGTAAAGTTCACTCATCCTCATTAGAAAAGGGAGGATCCTTCGACCAGAGGGGTGTCATGTCTGGCGGGCAACTGCCCAACGATTGATATCGGGGAATTTATATATATGCTGTTCGCGCGGTAAACTCTAATTGCGCGATGCGGGTTTTTTTGTGACGTCAGGTTTTTGATGCGTAGTTCGCATGTGGCGATGTAGATGCCGCCACACACGGTTAGGTACTTATAACCAAAATATTAACGAACCAAATCCTAATTATATATTTTAATCCTAAGTAATAATATAAATGCGAAAGTGAGTTTGTTTGTTTGTTATGCTTACACGCTAAAACGGGTGAACGGATTTGGATGAAATTTGGCACACAGATAGACACTGACTTGGGTAAGGACGTAGACTACAAGTATTTTTCATCCTGGATCGCAGACGAAGTCGCGTAACCGTGGAATAAAGTCATAACCAGTATAAACCTCAGATTAGAAAGAAAAGAGAAAAATGCGTTTATTGGCATTAGAACAAAAAGAAAACACCTTGATATACCATACATTTTACGAGATTCAAGTTTGGCAAAAAAAAATATCCGCGCTTGATTATACTGGGGTAACAGCAAACAGTGACAAGCTACAAATGGCGAAGTTAAAATAATTAAGCGGTTCTATATTAGGTAGGTACCTATACTGGACAATGAATGAATGAAAAACGTTGAACGGTTAAATTAAGGCTTGTGCAGACCAGCGCGACTTGTCGCCTGACGCCTTTAAGGAAAAGGTGACAAAAACGTTGGGAAGGCCTCAAGGCCCGAAGGGGTATGCAAAAGTTTAAATATCCATTTCGCCTTTTGCCAACCGGGCACAAATTCAGACTCCAGTCTCCAGTTAAGATCACTAGACTGACAAGAGGGTTAGGCAAGTGTGAATCGCTTTCAAAGCGTTTGGTATTTAGTTTATAACGATTCACTAAAGGAATAACATAAACTTTTCGGTAGCTGTCAATCGAATATTTAAATTTTCCATCATCGTTATTGCTAACTAGCTGTGCCTTAACCTTCCGTTAATTTAAACCCGCCTCCGACCCATCGTATCACCGGTCCTTGCTATTACTTAGTTTTCGCTTAGCGTTTTCTTTTACTTTGCTTCTTTTTGCTCAGCTCCTAAGGGTCGTAGCGTGATAGCCTATAACCTACCTCAAGAATTGGGCTTACAAATGCAAAAAAAATATTTCAAATCTGACTGGTAGACAAACAAAATCTTCAGCTTTACTATTTGTAAATAGACAAATATGTAAATTTATCTACTAGGGCCTAAGGTTAATATTCCAAAAGCTACTCACACCAGCTGGCCCCAGTCCTGCCACAGAACTGCCTGGTCTTGGGGTTCCAGATGAACCTCTTCGCCTTCTGGGCCCCTGTCAGAGGGACCTCCTTCTCGCGGTAGTACATGTTGAACCGCTCCAAACTCGTCAGATCCGACGGATTACGCTTCTTCGTCGCCGTCATCTTGGCTGGGTTGAGTTACTGCAAAGGAAGAAAATGTATTGGAATTTTAACTTATCATTTTAAAGAATGTTCTGTACATCAAAATTATTGTTGGGGACTCTAAATGAACTACTTTCATGAATACCTTTGATATCCCATTCAAAGCTTTTTACCAACTTACCTATAATGATCTGGTCTGGCCACACAATAAGTACATGTTCCTCTTTTTAACCGACTTTAAAAAGAAGGAGGTTCTCAATTGGACTGTTTTTTTATGTTAGTTACGCGATTACTCCGCCAATTAAGAATTGATTTTGATGATTCTTTTTTGTTTGGTAGGTCATACTTCAGAGGTGGTCCCATATAAATGTTATTAACTTTGCTTGGGTAGTTTTTGACTCAGCTTCAATAATACGTAGTTTTCCCACTTAGTTTATGGATGATGTTATTGTTTCTGTCACTGTTATTAACATTTTTTTTTTGAATACGTTTGTTTTTTTGTTTTTTAAGTTTTATTTACCCTTAGTCCTTCAGAATTAGTTTATTTGTAAGAATGTAATTTTACATACTATGATGTTAATAATTTTATAAGTTCCGTAAGGTTGTGTGTGACGTTATCATCGTATTCTGTGTTTCATAGCTAGCAACAGATTGTGGTTTTAGTTTATATTAGATTGAGTGCAGTTCATTAGAAGCAGCTCTATCTAGTGCTAGACTGGCGTGCTTTGGTAGTGGGTTCAAATCCCGCCCATTGCATTATTTACGTCAACTTGAGCACAAGCGCTGTTTTTTTTAAAACATAAAATATTTTAATGCTGCTTAGATATCTACACAATTAATACACACATTACATTACGCATTTAACGGTCAGATATCTTCCAGCAGCCGTCTTACTTATTACTTTAAAAACTTAATAATACATATTTTCTTTTTACCTTTTATCTCCTAACTCAGTTTAAAAACAAAGATAAAAGATGACCTTACCTCTCCTGTCACTGTCACCCGTCCCGTAGGATGAAGCGGCGAGCGCGGGAGTATGCGCTCTGCGACTGCGCCCGCGCAAGGCAACCGACCGGGCAGGATAATGGATGGTGGTATGTGGGAGGTACACATTTAAAGCACGTTAAACCCAATATTTACCAGGTGGAAGTAGTATAGTTAACTAAGTACGATTACTAAGATAATTATATTATTTGGGAAACAGAATGGGTTATTTAAAAACATATTTCTTTGCTTAAATAGTATGATTAGTTATCAATAGGATGTTGGAAAAGTTATAGAAATAAGTAGTAGTACCAGTAGTAGTAAAGAAAACGAATTTTCCCTATGAGACCTAGCTAGATCGATTTTTCGCCCCCGTAAACCCGTTAGTGCCATTTTCAAGATCGTGACAACACATATATACATACAAATATTGCTCATTTAATAGGATAAGTAATTAACTTGAACGTTGTAGTGGCCATATACTGGTAAAATATTTGGGTATGGTCCTAGATTAATGGTCATATTACTTACTTATAGCCCGTTTTCTGATGACTTCTCTAGTTATACAGACTGCAGACACACAGAAATGAAAGAAAAAAAAATAATAAATCGTTTATCTACACTTAAAATAATCTCGGTAAACGACACATTGAATCTCGTGGTGATCCATGATCGTGCTTTTTCTTATGAGAAGAGGATTTTGCCTGACAGTGGAACACTAATAAGCTGTTTTTATTTTGTAGAATGCTACACTTCAACGTGACCAGGACCACCGCTCGCCCCCTCACTTGTAATAATAATCGTACCAGTTGTGATTAAATTCACTTTATGTAACACTTGACATGATTTGCGATAACCTTTACCTTTCAAAGGATGCTGGAACTCGCATATTTTTGTGACCACACACAGTGACACACAAAATGTACCAATGTTGTTATGTTGTGCATGCATTCAGAAGACAGCCTTTCCTGCTATATTGTGGTGATACTTCAACGAACGACTGGCACACCCTGGGTACACTCCCTAAAACCTTGCTACTTATTATATCGGCGCGAACTTGGTAAGGATAGCTATTGCCGTCGTGAAACCACCAGACAGCGTTGGCAGCTGCGCTTACCGATCTGGGTGCGTCGGGCGAACATAGTGGAGTCTAGAGTCTGGTGTCCCCCATCAACCATCATGCTAGCAGACTAATATTTTTTTGTACCACAGCATGAGCTAATGAAGACTGAAAGCCGACCCCAAAATTGTTGGGAAAAGGTTAGGCAAATGGTGATTAGTGTGCCATTTATTTTTGCTCTTCTCTATACGAAAGGACCAATTGAAACCGTGCACCTAGTTTCTGACGTTTCATAAGTGCCCATGTAGGTTTATGTGAAATAAAATATTTTGAATTTGAATTACCACACTGAATAAAGTGCTAGCCTAAGTGGCCTATTCTTCACAGGACCGAAATTTTCCCTTATTTTCCACATTATTCGGCCATTTAATGCGTATCATAGGTAAAATATATCAAGGTCGGTCAGAGCATGTGGTTGCGGCTACAATGGATCGCGTCCGTCTGCAAGAGTACTGTGAGGCGCTCGCGATCATCTGCATATGTCATTACTTTAGTCTTTTAGTAGTACGTACCTACATCATCTTCGGTGGTGTGATAGTTATATAGGGTCATGTTGGATTAGCTAGCCAAACTCCGCAAACGTGTCGAGTATCGATACCTAAACGACAAAACAAAAAAATAATTAATTTGATGAGTTTTTTTTGGGGTCACCGACCGTATGTAGTGTAGTCACTTGAAATATCGGTTTAGAAAAACTTTTTTTTTCTTTTGTTTAACGCCACAACAAAAGTACCGTAACCAACAAACAATAAATAAAAATCACCTCACACGATCATTCAAAATTAATTTTCTTTAATACCCGATAAAGAATCATTGAACACTGCAAAGGTACTTCATCATTTGGTTTCGCCGAATAAACGCGGTGTGATAATAAATTAACCATCGGAGGTGATTCGCCGACCGTGTCGATTGGCCGTAAAAAAACAAAAGGAATAACTTATGCCCTTTAATCGGGTGTGCAGGCGCAGCGTCAATCATACGATCGGACTTTGTGGTTAGCGGGAGCTAAGGTGGATATCGCTAGCGAATTCGATATGTCGATATTTTTACAAAATATTTTCTTTATGCTAATTTAAACAAACAAAAAATAATGTTTAAAAGAAAGAAAGTATTTTCTACAGATGGAAAAACATTAAGTATATCTAATACAAATTTTATTGTTTGAACTTGTTTGGTCTTACATTAATAGTGTAAAATATTCAAAGGGATACACAATAGTTCAAATTATGAACAGTTTTTTCTGTGGAACCTACTTTGAAATGTCGAAAAATAAAATGTCAATAGGTACTCGTAAATAAAATACGTATGGATTGGCAGGTTTCATGACCCTAGCACTTTGCTAGCAACTTCGTCCGCCGTGTATTTCCTCCTTATCCCATGGGAATTTCGAAAAACTCGCTCTTATTCCTTAAATACATCATAAAGGGAACCACTGAGCAAAATTTCAGGTTTCTAGGTTTGGCCTGGGCAATGAGTAGTGGGTGAGCAATGGGTAGCTTGCCGTCCGATAAGGACCAGGCCCGGGTCGACGGCGCGTTGTGTTCCACGCGCGCCTCAAAGAGATGTCAGCAAAATTGACGGAGACCGCTAGGACCGATGCCTGCCGGGGTCGCGGAAAAGTCCGAAAGTAAATACCGTGGCCCCTGGCAACGTACAGGCAACTGAAGGAACACGGGTGGATTTTAGTCAGTAAGAATCTGACACGCCCTCCCGCTCTGGACGGAGTTATTTGATAATTTCCCACCCGAAAAAAAAGACGGTTTGGCCTGGGCGTTTATGAGTCAGTCAGTGAGTGAGACATTATGTAGTTCAAGACTTTATGCATTTATTGAGTTCAGAATTGCTCCCATTATGTGCTTAAGTTTTCATAAAACATGGTATTTCTATATTCAATGAAAAAAATACTCTTTTTGTGTGTCGAACCATAATGAATCATTTGTCGATATTCGTCGCGCTGCTCGATCCGGACCGCCTCAAGTAGCGGTACTCTCGCGAAAGGTGAGATAACTCGCGCCATCGTACCAGCGTCTTCCATCACATGTTGCATTCTCATGATGCAGGGCTGCCGTTACTAAGAAAATATCGATCACACAATAATCAATAATAGATCAACAAAATAATCCATAATAACTTTTTCCCGATTATTGCAAAGACCAGCATAATTTCAAATAATATATAACTAATCAAGCATTTTACTTTAAAAAAATACATCAGATTACAATTATTTTTAAACATCCAATTCTAGGAAGTAGGTATAATGAAAGATACATTGAAAGCAAACTTTAATGCGATTAACTTAATTATTAACCTTCCTTGTATTTCACTGGTAATAGGATTATTTAAACGTTACATTATGTATTAATTTATATATTTCTGCCGAAACCTGAATCATGTTGGGTGAGGAAATATGGCCAACCACATAACCATAATAGCTAGCATACTATCGCTATTATTACCAATTGTGGCATAAATACCTAGTAATAGAAAATACAATTTTTCTGACATGGTTGAAGCAAACAACTATCCACAAGTTCAAGTTTGAAAACAGAATTTCGTGAAAGTCAGAAATATTGTTGTGGTCTACGCAAGCCTACGAGTGGTCTACGATAGGTCTTCGAAAGCTTATGAGGTGTCTCCAAAGGGTCTACGTGTAGTCTACGCAAGTGTATGAGTGGTCAATAAAAGATTTACGCAAGACTACTAAAGGTCTACGAATTGCTTACGGAAGCCTACGACTGGTATACGAAAACTTACGACTGGTCTACAAAAGCCTACGAGTGGTCTACGAAAGCCTACGAGTGGCCTACGAAAGCCTACGAGTGGTATACGAAAGCATTTGAATTGTCTACAAAAAATGAGCTCCTTTCTAAAGTGTGTTTAATAGAAATTGCTGTAAAGACAAAAAATAAAGGAATAGTTATTTTACTTCATTATAATTTTTTTACCAGTTGACAACGATGCGGAGGGATTTCAGGCCATTTAGTTTTGCTGTGAGGTTTAGTATTAGGATATTCTATTGTTTTATTTCGTGTGTTATTTTTATGTGAATAGTTCAAGTATTTTGTCTATCAATGTAAATGTTTTGTATCCAGAAAATAAATGGTGCGTGTCAGCCCTACAGATGCCGCGGATGGTGGCTGCAATATAAAAGTTTATCCTTGAAGGGAGGCGTCAATCGCAGTGCTCACCTTGGACCGCCACCAGTGCAAGCTAGGTACCGACATGGAAGGATTTAGGAGGAACTCGATACTGGTGAGTCTAGGCTGACTTTCAAGGAAAACAATATTTAGAATTAATTAAAAAATAATAATATAAGAAGCAATGAAAAAAATGGTATTTTTTTTTGTCTCAATTAAATTATTGGTTATACTCTAGATCATTTAAAAAGAAAATATTTAATAACAATATTTTTAAATTAAATTACAATTAATTAATAACCCGCTATGTTGAATTAATTAAAAACTCAGTTGTTTATTTCTATCTCTAGTCATAATAAAATTTTGTAATGCTAACTTTTCCATATATTTTTTTTTTTTTAAACGTTGCCCCACACTAAGAATTTCTTCTTGTATCGTGGGTGCGTTTACAAACATAGAAACTCACACGCACTAACACCCAGACCCGGAACAACTACTTGCAGATCATACAAATATTTGTTTTGTGCGGGGATCGAACTCGCGACACGTTGTGCAGCAGTCGATCGCTCAGCCACTGCGCCAACCGTGTCGTCATGTGAATTACATGATGTCAATTACAACGAAATGATCACTATATCATAAAATCAGAAGCCCTTCAAATTAGCACAGATTTATGCGATTCGCACTGGATTGTAACCACTGATTAATAAGCGTTTAATACCGATAGTAAATTGTGATTAAGCACCGAAGTACTTTAGCTTAATGATGGTTCAATAATCACGTTTGATTGCTGTTGTTGCCATTTTCGTTGTGATCTTAAACATTATTATCGATCGATTTTTCAATCTGTTCTTAAACATTTTGCCCGCTACGTTGTGTTAAATAAACTAGTTGGAATGGTCGGTATTTACCAGCCCGGAGAAATGTAAATTTTTCTGTGTAAAAGCTAACTCTCTTCTTTAACCACAATAATTTTCTTTTCAGTTACTCATCATCGCGCTAACCAGCGCAGCAAGCGCACTAGAAGCGATAAAAGTGCTTAACATTCCAGAGAAGATCATAGGAGGCGTCATTGACATAGTCCAGAACCACAAGAACAAACCCACGCAGCAGACTACCACTGTACAGACACAAACCCAGCAGCAGGGGTATCAGCAAGTATACCCGCAGCAGTATGCACCCTGGAACACAGGGTACCAGCAAAACCAGGGCCAAGCACAGTATCAAGGACAGTACGGAAATTACAACTATCTTCAATCAGGGAACAACTACCCCCAAGGAAGCTATGTCAACACACAAGAATACTACGGGGGCTCCCAAACCCAGGGCCAAGGACAGCATCAAACCTACCCGCAAAATCAGTCAGGAAACCAGTTCCAAGCTCAGAATCAACAGACTACCGGCACGTTTGAAAGTCAGCAAGCTGGACAGTACCAGAACCAGGTGCAGGCTGGAGTACAAAGCCAGGGACAAGTGCAGAATCAACACTTCCAAAATCAAAATCAGCATTCTGGGCAATTCGTGAATCAGAACCAGTTCAATAACCTAAACTTCCAAGGATCTCAACAAGGCAACCAGCCTAACTATCAGAATCAGGCTTCAGGTGGTTTTCAACAGCAGCCAACAGGTTCCTACGGAGGTCATCAGCAGTCAACCCACTTTGTGAGCAACCAACAGTCAGGTACCTTTGTGGGGCAAACTCAACCGACTCATAATTACGTAGGACAGACCCAGCCTCAAGGTCAGGTCACACAGCCTTCGTATGTAGGACAAAACCATCAATCATCGCAATTCCAAGGACAGGCAGGTAACCAGAGTAGTAGCCCTGGAATGACTGGGTCCAACAGTGGTGGCTTCCAAATATCCACTGGTCATAATTCAGGTGGACCAGGACCTACATGCGTCTGCCAAGCGTGGACAAAACCTCAAAATGGAGTACTTAATGATAATGGATCACAGAGGAGCGAAGAGAAGGTAGAAAAATCTGAAGAGTAATGATGCCCCTGATCAAATTTACTTGGCAAATATCTTTTAGTAAAATGGTAGAATTAACTTTTTGTTAGGCGCTGAACCTTATCTTTGTTTTTGTGTTTTAATTACACTTACTCTGGCTTTGTAAGATGTTTTTAAACCTAAAATACTATAAAATTAAGTACATATCTAAAATATTTTCTGTAAATGTAATACATTTAAATGGATCGATACTTAATCTTACTAGAGTAATGCATGATTATGCTGACAAATAAATATTGTAATACAATAAAGATAATTATTTATTTATGTCACTGTTTTATTAAAATTATACCTACCGCTTTTTTATCCTTGTTAGTAGCATTTTATTTGACCTGGGTATCAAACACAACCAACGTTTCAGGTGGGGCTTGTGACCACTACACTACACCAATAATAGCAAAGTATGGAAATCAACAGATAAATTGTTTCTAATTGATTCGTAACCTCGTTGTCTCAACGATCAAATTACAAGTTGGTTAACGAATCTACGAGTTGATTAAACTTGATTTTAATTGTACACAAACTAGGTACACGATAATTTTGTACGTAACTGGGACGCTTATACAGACTAAATTATTACACATATAATATACAGGGTTGCAGGGACATCGACGCTGGGCACGCCACAATTGTGGCGATAAGTCCCCTCTTTGAGGAGTGGCTAGAGAGGCGCCACGGCGTCCTCACCTTCCGCCTGACGCAAGTCCTCACCGGACACGGCTGTTTCGGGAGGTTCCTGTTCCGTATAAGGCGGGAGGAAACGCCCGGGTGTCACCACTGTGTGGATCGCCCGGAAGACACGGTGGAACATACGCTGGAGGTCTGCCCTGCTTGGGCGGAGCACCGCCGTGTCCTCACGGAGGCGATCGGCGGCGGTGATCTCTCGCGTCCGGCCCTGGTTGAGGCCATGGTTCGGAGCGAGAGTGCATGGGAGGCCATCACCTCCTTCTGCGAAGCAGTTATGCTCGCGAAGGAGGAGGCAGAGCGCGCGAGGGAGATGCAAGCTGCACGCCCTCGTGCCCGTAGTCGCTGCAGGAGACGCCTCGGGCGTCGGGAGTCACGAGCTGACTTCCGGCCACCGTAGGCGCGGGCTTGCGGACGGTGAGCAATGGGTAGCTCGCCGTCCGACAAGGACCAGGCCCGGGTCGACGGCGCGTTGTGTTCCACGCGCGCCTCAAAGTGATGTCAGCACCAACTGACGGGGTCCGTAAGGACCAATGCCTGATGGGGTTGCGGGTTTGTCCGAAAGGGATATCGCGGCGCCGGCACACGGGCAATGGAAGGAACACGGGTGGGTTTTAGTTAGTAAAAGTCTGACACGCCCTCTCGCTCCGCCCAGAGTGGGAGAAGTCATTTGATGATTAGCAACCCTCAAAAAAAAAAAAAGGAACATCGACGCGAAGCCGGATACCATCGATTCAGTACATTATTCTCAACCCTCTTGTGTTGAAATTTTTCGTTGATTATTTTTTTTAAATCTGCTGTTTCATAGAAAAATGCAATGCCTACGCGGTCTAAATGTATGGAGCAGCAGTAAAAAAAAAAAATTACCAACGAAAAATTTCAACGCAAGGGGGTTGAGAATAATGTACTGAATCGATGGTATCCGGCTTCGCGTCGATGTTCCAAACACCCTGTATTAAACATATCTGCCTACACTTATGTAATACGACTAATTACATTCAGTACCTACCCGGGCGACCGAGCTCTGTTCTGGTGAAAATAGAGAATGCTGATAGTATAGGATAGTTCATACTAATTCCATCAACTTAGCCTATCACAGTCCACTGGTGGACATAGGCCTCTCCCAAAGTGCGCCACAACACCCTGTCCTCCGCATTCCGCATCCAGTCAGTCCTAGCCACTTTCTCAAGGTCGTCGATCCATCTAGCTAGGGGGCGTCCCACGCCGGCCCACTAATTCCATGTGTAGTACTTACATTATAATTCCATGCTGCCATGTCATTATTTTAAGATAGCCATCTTGTTCTAAACGTTGGGCGACTGAGCTCTGCTCAGGTGAAAATATGGGGAAAAAAAAATCCCAGTTAAGAGATCTAGCTAGATGGATTCTTCGCCCCCGTCAATCAATCTGCCCAGCCTTTTCCCAACTATATTGAGGTCGGCTTCCAGTCCATCCAGATGCAGCTGAATACCAGTATTTTACATGGAACGACTGCCTATCTGACCTCCACAACCCAGTAACTGGGTAATTCGATACCCCTTGGTAAGATTGGTTGTCAGACATTCGGGCTTCTGACGACCCGTAACGACTGTTAAAGATCCACGAATGACAGCCGGGACCAATGGCTTAACGTGCTTTCCGAGGCACGGAGGATTCTCGGTATGTAAAGATGGTCACCCATCCACGGACCAACCCCGGAAACCGTAGCTCGTGTGGCTGTTATTACTTAGCCACGAGCTCGCCTCCGTAAACCCCCGTATTGCAAGTTTAATCGAAATCGTTATAGCCGTTTTCGAGATCGTGATTACAAATATATGTCGGAAATACGTTGCTGAGTTGACTAATCGGAACGCCAGCGCTGCCTAGCGGTGGCGGAGCTCGACGGTGTCTACAACATAACGCTCCGACCGGCTGGAACTAGGTAGACTTCATGGGTGGCGGTCAAGCAGTGAAAACGCTTAGAAACTGTCGCGCGGTTCGAATAGTTGTGTCGTGTACCAACAGTGTGTGAAATGCTAGTGTGAGTAATGTGATTGTAATATGTCTATTGCGCAATAACTAAAACTTCCCATAGTACGCCCACAGTAGTTAAAATATGCCTGATAATAACGAAAGAGACGCATACCCTCGTCCGCTATATATATATACAAATATTGCTCATTTAATAGTATAGGGTAAACACACGCTTTATTCCGATGGGTACCCCCCAATGCAGAAACTGCAGCACCCCACCTGTTACGATCGTAACATTCCATTTTCGTTCATACATCGAGTCATACACGCACGCCTGTTGCGAGTACTACACAACTGACGTTTCTGAAGAACATCACCAGTACGGTCAGACCTATATGTCCTTCTAGGGCGTCTTCTCCCGGCGTTTCCACTCACAACTGCTTGTAAAATACCCTTTTTGTCACATTTCATTCATCCTCTCAACATGACAAAGTCATATAAGAATACTCCTTAAATAATTGTTACTATAGTTACATCAATGATTAAGTAGCAACAAATTGTTATCTGAAGGCCAAATAAATATGTGTTGGTTTTTTATTTATAATTGCTACAGATGATTGTTAGTAAAAAAACACGAATGATAATATTGACAAATAATATAACATAATATATATAAATAATATTAACAGTGATGTCCCAAGGTTTAAAAAAAAGTTCTGCCGGAAAGCCAAGCGCTATGCCACTCTGGGGTAATTGCAGGATAACTTACAATGGCATTGCCTTTTATGTTGCCAGTTCAACAACATTCAATGCGTTATTTACGTTGTCGAGCAGACTAGTTTTCCACACATATAAAGCAATGGATTAGCTAATTCCTTCAAAACTGTACGCAATTAAGGTGGGTCGTTCGTAGTAATCCTCGACTACAATAATATGATATATGCAAGTATGCAATAACAAATGCTCACGCGTATCAAACGAAGACTTTCGACACAATTGCAAAGAAAAATACATTCATGAACATTATACAGGGTCAAAAAAAAATTGCTAGCAAAACTCTACAGACGTGATGGTATCGATATATCAGTCCAGGGATTATAATCCCATCAACATTTGATAGAAGTTTCTAATATATTTATCAAATATTTTATTCCATGTTGCTAACACAGTCCAACATAAAAAATACTTGACAGGATTGTAGAAACATATTAATAACTGTTTACAGTGTAATTAATGATATTTCACAGACAAACATTATAAATCCTAAATGCAATCTAGATTTCACACACATGAAATCAATTTTTCTATAGACCAATAACCTGGCACAATGACCAGACTGAGTTACCAGCTTAGCAGCAAACTTAACAATTTAAAACAGCCTCTAAATTCACTACCGGGCAGTCTACCCGACGGCAAAGCATTATTTTGCAACCCTATTTCCTGTCTGAGGAACAAAGAGCCGCTGCTCCCCTCTGAAATCAAACAAAGAAAGACAAAAAAGGGATTAACCTCGCGTTTGAAGGGGTCTACGCAAGCTGGCGTTCTATGTAGGTCTGAAGCGTGCGCGCGCCGCCTTACGTAATCGTTACGTAACCGGCACGGGGTTGCAGGGGTTGCTATGCGCAGGGGGTGAGCGCGGGGCGGGGGACGAGACAGGGCGAAGGCGCCGGCAATCGATTCCCGTCGGCAGTCCGACTCGGCACTTCGGCATTCGAACATGGCTGACAAGACAAAGGTTACAGAACAATATTACTCCCCGCCGCCGGTTCTAGGCAAATGGGAGGGGTTCAGGCAATTCCTGTGGAATGGCGAGACTGGACAGTTCCTTGGCCGCACGGGATCGAGTTGGGGTGAGTTTTTGAATTTTGCTCTTACGTCTTTACGGTAGGATTTGTCTCCTTTTTGGAGGGAAAATCGATACTCGATGTCCGGAAAAACGGTCTAGGAAAATGCTTCTGTAATCTAGTGAAAATTTTCTTTTCCTTTTGGTGAAGAGTTATATAAGGCACGGTCTATTTTTATCATAGTGAACCTTAGCTCTACCTTGCCATTGTTAGCACATAGGGCCTTACTAAGTAAATAGTAGTAACGCATTTAACCACTGTAAATCAACAGCAGACTCGTTTCAAATACTTATCTTATGAATTATAATTAAACAATTTTTAAATGTGGAATCACTGTTTCCGTTTAGCTCAGATAATGTAAAAATACCTAACGTACTGAATATTTTTATGATTTTTTAAATACGGATAATTCCGAAAAAGTAATGATTCTTAAGATGATGACGATGATTTTATGTATGAAGGGACTTGCAAAAAAATCAGCAGATGGCGCCGTCAAAAATGGCCGTTACGTAAGATGTATCTCAGCTGGAGCCAGACCTTGATATACTCAATTGAACTCCACTTATCAGTAAAAACTTTATCAAGCTCAAAATAAAGCAATAATTTCAGTTTAAGGAGAGTCTCATTGAATAAATATAGGGTTGCATACATTGCATATCAGTGCGTTTTTCGCGCCATGGAGAGCGGCGCGCGCATGGTCGCGACTAGGGAGGCGCGCGCATCGTCCTTGTGGCGATCGATCCAAGGACGAACGGAACCACATCTTAGGGGAATCTGACTTTAGAAATTGGTCCTAATTTTTTATGAAAATTTAGTGAGCGGAGAATAATTTTACAAAGCAAGGCAATGCTAGCATGATCTAGCATCTCAAAATTGCCCTAATTTGATCATCTTGTTCCTAACTTTCATTACGATATACCTTCCCAATGATTTTTTCTCATACAAAAAGGCGATAAATTCGATGATGATTAGGATTTCAGCAAATTACCTTTAACATTGATCTCCGCTCAAGGCGGATTGGCGATTTTAGACTTTTCTTAACTACAAGTCCAATCCAATTCAGGTCAGGACCTTTAAAACCATCAACACACATAATATCACGCTTGTTTTCCTCGAAGGGTCAGGCAGAGGTGTATTTACCGGAGTACCTTTTGGTTGACGATATTAAATCATCTTAGCTAAGTTTCCAGCTTTGATTTTTCACTAGGTCTCAATCTGAAAATCTATTGTTTCTCTAAAGGTTGGTAACATTTACGTGTCGTACTCTATATATAGGATTACAGTACATACAGGCTTATATACCTACGTGATACTAAGTAAATAAACACGAGAATTACACGCTTATGTTACGGTTAGTCGTAACTCTTGAGCTACGAAATCCGTACTTACTGTTTCGAAATGGAGGCGCTGTCAAAGAAACGTTGCTAACTTGGACGTGCGGTTGGCGGTACCTTCTCAAACCTTTTGTCTTACGTACTCTTCTCCCATCTCATATCAGCGAGAGCTGTATTGGAATAGTTTATCATAATCATCCTAAAATGTTCCCACTGCTGGGGCACAGACCTCCTCTCTTCGAGAGGGAGTGGGCTGTAGTAATCCACCACGCGGGCCCAGTGCGGGTTGGTAGATGTCACATGTCTTCGAATGTTTGGTTCTAGGATATGCCGGTTTCCTCACGATGCTTTCCTTCACCGTTTTGAGAGCAGTGGTGATTAAACTATTTACACAAAGTAAAGCGCCTGCCTGGGTGGGTTGTCGTGGGTTCGATCCACGACAACTCATAAGTCGGGGCGTTACCACTGGGCCACTGCTGCTCTCAGTAATAGTTTATACCGTGATAATAATATAATATTTAAGTACAAGAAAGATTGTAAATAGAGGTTATTTGTCACAGAAACACGTGCAAACAAAAATACTTAAAAAGGTCCTCCAAACGGTCAATTGCAATTGTCAACTTTTACGTGACTGATACACATTGATCGTCTACCAAATGCAATTGAAGCGATTGACAATATTAATGCAATTGCAATTGGTCGTAGCGGGGACCCTTTAGTCAGCAAGGTGGTAGGGACTGGCTGCCCAGGGTGTCCTACATTATAATTATAGAATAGAATACAGGGTGGCAGGGACATCCACGCGAAACCTGATACATGATTCTGAGCCCCATTGCGTTGAAATTTATCGTCGGTTATTTTTAAAAAAAATCAGCTGTTTCAAGTAAGTAACTTTTTTTTGCTTTCACGAGACGAAATGGACGTCAACAGCTGATCACGAACATTCTATAATTAGCTGTAATGAACGGAAAAAGGGGGGAAATTCCATTGTCGCACATCCAAGCTTGGTAGACAGATTGGCGCTACTGAAGGCTTACCTTAGTCTCAGTTAATGACACACTCAAGCGGGCGGAAAGGGCGCGTTTCCTTCACTGGGAAAATGACGTTTCAAACTCAAACCATTTATTTTTATTTCAATTAACCTATTTACAGGCACTTTTGTGTTGTCAAGGAGTCGTAGGTAAAGCGTAGTAGGTACAGTACGACACGACTTAGATGTAGCATAAATTAAAAAAATTGCATACATTCATTTGAATTTGACGAATGTATTTGGTTATATGACTTTACAAGTTATTGCGTTTGCGTAAAGATCTTTTTCACTTAAAACAGTAATAAATATTGTTGATTTTGAAGGCGCTCAGGCGCAGCTCGTACTCAGCTGATCACCGATCAATGCTGATGTGATCGGTTTTACGAATTTGGCCAATGCTAAATCTATGTTGTGTCGTACTAACTATGGAAAAGAAAGATTTTGTTACAAAATATTAGTTACATCATTACCTACGTTCTGGGAGAGTCGGGTAAACATAAGTTACAGTAATCGCGACAATTACTACGGATAACGTCAACGACTTTTATGTAGTAAACAATAAAATTGCAGACTTGTAATTAAAATTAATAACTCACGTTAGATAAATTATACATGGCGCACCGGGAATTTTAAAATTGGTAATTAGGCGCAACTAAAATGTCCGCTCACATTTAAACAGTAGGTACTTATAATTTCGACTCGTTCGACTCAGTGAAATGGCCAATATTGTGGAGTACTTTACTAGGAATGGGTACACCGAAACACCTAGTGCATCTATTGAGAGAGCTATACGAAACAGACACAGTTTCAGTTCGATCCGACGAAATTTTGTCAAACAATTTCCATCCTAGTGCACGTGTTCGTCAAGGTTGCATAATATCACCGCTTCTTTTCAATGTTTATACCAAATTCATCATGCGGATTATTCTGGAAGACTGGACAGACGGTGTCTCAATCGGTGGCTATAGAATAGCAAATCTGCGATACGCTAATGACACCACACTATTTGCTACTAGCGCAAGTCATCTGAAGGAATTACTTCGTTAGATGGAGAGTGCGAGCCTCGAATTCGGATTTAAGATTAACCGCAAAAAAAGTAAGGTGATGATCGTAGACCGCGCTAACAAAAACTTGCCCGAATTGTCTAAAATTGCGAACTGCGATGTGGTCCTACATTTATCTTGGAGCGTTAATCTCAAACCGGAGTGGATGCATGGATGAAATTAAGAGACGTATGGCAATAACTAAATCATCAATGGACAAACTAAAAAGACTGGAGGAACAGAGCTATTACAAAAGCCACGAAGATCCGGCTTGTTCAAACACTGTTTTTTCCTATGTTCCTTTACGCTGCTGAGACGTGGACGCTGCGTGACATCGAGATGAAGAAAAGTTCTGGAAATGTGGTGCTGGAGAAGAATGCTTGGGGTATAGGGGACGGAGTTTCGCACCAACACCTCTATACGCTAAGAACTCGGCATCAAAAAGAGTATTTCTGTTCTGTTCCAAACGCGCATCCTCAAATACTTCGGACATCGTGAGACGAATCACATCAGCCCCTGGACAAGAAACTACATGAAGACTACGACCGCTCTGTCAAGAGTGCTACGAAGAAGAAGACTTATCATTTAAAAAAAGTGTTTGTAACCAATAACCTACCTACTGAAAGTTTTAAAGTTAGCTGAAAAATTAAGTGGACTTATTTTCAAACAAGATAACATTTACATAATAATATATGAGCTAAGATTCTTAAAATAATAATAATATGAAAGCAAAGAGAGAAGAAAGAAGTAGAGAAAGAATAATAAGGCATCAAACATTGTAGTCCACTCTAGATTTACTTTCATCAAATGAAATAAGTACCTAATCAGAGTGTTGAAACTTATTACGTCCCGTGTCGGCACAAAAGCTCGTGCCGTATCTACCGAGTTAAAATATAAGCCAGTCAGCTGAGAGGTAGAAAGTCTGACTACCCAGAGAGCGCTTAATGTAGAATATATTGCATTATATTATCCATCAAAAACACTAAAGTACTATCGCGGTCACGCATATCTGACCACTTTGAAAACAAAATCCCCTGCACACGATGACCTCATCTGTTTAGCGCCCTTTTTTTGTAGGTAAGCGTTACTATAGCGGCCGAGCGCTGCAAGCAGGAATAGTCCTTAGGGTGTTCAGATATGCAAGGCCGCGATAGTACCTACTACCAATAATCACTTACATGGTAAACACGTACCACAATAACCTTCCAATACATTTTTGACTTGTCCATTAAAGGCCCTCAGAACTTTTAATTCATTCTTCGTAGCGATGATTCAGTTGAGTGCTATTGATCAAAACTTGGTTAAGTCAATGGCTTCGCAGTGGACTTCTAAAATGTTTTATAGATGGACGAAGCAAGAACCACAGGATCGTCTACGGTCACCTGTAGTACAGTGACAGTCGACACTGAATATTGATCCAAGCCAACGTAGTGACGAGGGGAAACGTAACCGTTGATTTATAAGTAAAGGATAAATAACGACCCATTCTTTTTTATTAAGACTTGACTGCTTAAGAAAAGTGGTGGACAAATCACAAAAGATTCTATTCTAGATTCTATCTTTAGCACCTATTTCGTGCCTAAAAGGTCGAAAGGTGATATTCCCCTGCGCATGCCCCATGACCCGTGGTCCGTCCATCGTGCCATAATGTCGTGTAGGTATCTGCATTGGTGCAGACTGCATAGAATATTGACGAATTGGTCGGTTAAGGGTAAAAACAGCGACTTCTAGGTATATCGATCGATACGGTACTGATGGTTTTATAGCTTATAATGGCGGGGAGACGATTGTTGCGAGTCGTGTATTTATTTTTACGATATGTAGGTACTACTTCCCACTGAAAAACACGTAAATTGGTTTAATTGAAAACCGCGTAATGTTAGAAATCGTAAGTTTGGGAGCAATTTTACCTAAAAAAGGTATTAGATGGCTCGATTAGCATAACATACATAACATCACGCCTGTTTTTCGCCGAAGGGTTAGGCAGAGCTATACCTATAGTACACCCACATTTCGCCAGATATGTTTAAGTCTCATGTAATAGGGGGGAGACTATTGCCATCAATCGGGCACAAATCCAGACTCGGGGCTGCTACTGAAAACTTCCAGATGTTAAACCCAATAAAACTTTGTCCGAACTAGGAATCGAACCTGGGACCTCATGCTCAGTAGTAGCATTTGCGACCACAAGTAGTACTTGCTTGCGACAATATACCAACGAGCTAGGCTCAATTTGATAGATAGATAAATCATTTGTGCACACAAAAGAAATAGCACAACACAAAAAAGCACAATTAAAAGATAACAATTGAATATATACGTAAAGAAAACACAAGGCGCTAATGAACAAAAACAAACACAAACATATTTTAAAGAGAGAGCGAGAGAGATTATCGTAGTGGATGAGTGATCGTCACTAGGTTTCCCATTAAAGAACACGTCAATTGGTTTAATGCAAAATCGCGTAATGTTTGAAATCGAAAGTTTTAGGACAGCGGGTTTGTCCGAAAGGGGTTATCGCGGCCCCGGCACACGGGCAACGGAAGGAACACGGGTGGGTTTTAGTCACTAAAAGTCTGACACACCCTCCCGCTCCGCCCAGAACGGGAGAAGTTATTTGATCATTCCCCACACTCAAAAAAAAAAAAAATTGATGTTGACCGGGAAAAAAAAACTATTTAGTCCGTCAGCCAGATAATAAGAAAATATTAGACACATATTGTTTGCTTTATCATATTAATTAAAAATGTTTAAGATAAAACGCATTAAAGTTGAAGAGTGGGGACTCGCTACGTCACAAGTCAGTATAAAATCTACGACGTCATGCTACATTTTAACGTATTGCCTACTCAATGTATTGCCGTAATCTTTTTATTAAGTAAAAATACCGGCCAAGTGCGTGTCGGACCACGCACAATGAAGGGTTCCGTAGTTGGGATGAGTTTATTCCAAGAACAAACTTAACATTGTAGTTGAAAAACATGTTCTCCCATACGGAATGTATGGGAGATCATGTTTTTCAAACCGAAAATTTAAGTTGGTTGATTATTACTCGTTAACCTGTACAGCCTACTTAGCTCTGATAGTTTTCCTTTTAATTACGTTACATATACTACTGCTGTGAATTTTTTCACTAGTCCAAGTACAACCATTTAGCTAGAAGGGGGGGGGGACACTTGACTGTAACAAAAAAAATCAGTTAAAAGCTTAATATTTCGCAAACGGATCCCTGAATCCAAAAATGGTTTTAATAAACTTACAATATTTTTGAACGACCTTTCTAACAATACCCCACAACATGGGGCAGACGAGGAAAAAAAAAACATCCCTGCTTTTAGGGGAGGTACCCTAAAAAAAAATTTTTTTCTTGATTTTATTTCACCACTTTGTCGTCATAATTAATATGTATATATATGCCAAATTACAGCTTTCTAGTACTAACCGTTTCTGAGCTAAGCCGCGGACAGACAGACGGACAGACAGACAGACAGACAGACAGACCGACAGACAGACAGACAGGCAGACATGATGGACATGGCGAAACTATAAGGGTTCCTTGTTTACCACGAAAAAACCCTAAAACCATAAAAAGAAAAAATACGTGTCCAATATTTTTTTATAATCTACATGACGAACAAAAAATATTTTTGTCAACATCCCTATTCTGATGGCTGTTATGAGATGTCAGTAAATGGTCGTTAGGTTAGGTTAGTGGCCTCCATTCCCGCACGGTAAAAATATTACTTTGGACTATAGACAGTTGTTCCGGTTCTAAAGTACTTCCGCATGTACTTAAACTGTAATGAAGCTAGTTTTCGAGCTGTATAATAAAACTTTTCCATAATTTTCCCGGAGTTCGGGGCGCTACGGAGTAAAAGCTACTCAAACTGGCAGCAAACGGCAGAATATTATGAACTTTTATAACAACGTAACAATATTCTGACGAATAAATGAACTATCACTATTACAAAACTTTGGCACGTAGGTTTATAAGTTTTGCCTTGAGGCTATCGGTTTAATTACGTACATAGTACATCCGGTATAGTTCCATTTTTCTTTAAGAATGTGGATTAGCTGAAGCTATTAAGTATTGTTTTTAAAAACATTTTGCTGTGCTAAAATTATCAAAAGTTATCACAAAGGTCATTCATACTGCGAAGTGCACGATTATCAAGAAATGAATAGAAGGACATATTTATTTTGATGAGTACAAAATAATGAACCAGGCCGTAAATACGTGGGACACACTGAAAGTCCTTAGAAAATGAAAATCTGAATGAAGCATTAAGTTGCTAATACCTTCAATGTTTTTAGAAATATTCTCCAATCGTTTCTAAGCAACGTTGCCTTCGATGGAACCACTGAGTTACGGACCAAACGTTCACGCCGAATTATGGGGTATCCATCTGGTACATAGCTTCCTGACGCTTAAATGCTCATGTAAGATATTTTGCATCTGACCTACCAATGTCTAAACTTGCCCGAATTTGTTAGTAAGTCACTCTCATATCAGCCTCTATCATGCGCCGACAGTAATGATGTTATCGTCAGTTGTCGCCGTTGCAGCACGTCCCTCACGCAGTCATCAGTAAGATTTCTACGACCACGCTTAAACTCACTGAAACAGTTGTAAGCAGTGGCACGTGATGGGGCTTCATCCTGAAAGGCTAATCAAAGTCTATCATAACTTTGTTGTTGACCAACACTACAATGAAAGTCATAATAAATCATAGACAAATAATAAATCATAGATATATAATAGATTTGTTTAATAATGTACGCACACAAATTTACTTAAATTCTAAAAATCCAGATATGAATCTGGGATAACGCCTAGGTATTATGTGCTAGGTATTGTCTGTGTTACTAGCTAGGTATTATGTGCTAGGTATTGTCTGTGTTACTAGCTAGTTTTTAAGTACTTTAAATTGTAATCTGTGGAGAACGTAGTGGGTAGCATAATTGTTATAATGTACCTAATGTTCAAGATCTTAAGTGTAACCTTATTGTGCTACTGTTTGTTTTTCCTTAAATAAATAAATAGAGCGAAAATTTTCTCGCGTTAAATTAAATTTATCGCGCTATATTTTTTAAATTGGCGTTAACTGGCATTAGGAATAAATCACAGATGAATTCATACATAATCAGGTTACCAAAGAGTTCTAAGTTCGATATTTAAATTATTTTTCATTGGATTTGTTTCTAAATAATCAGTTTGAAGAATTTTCAGTGTTACCCTTGTATAGAGCACCGACTTTATGAAAATGTACGGAGAATCATCTCTGTCAATATGCGATAGTCTCTTGTCGGGTAGTCTTCCGGGTAGTGTGACCCGCCCTTGTTCTACGGGTTCAATCTATTAATGTGGCGACATGTCAAAACTTTGACATTTCTGTGCTATATCTAAGTTTAATATAAATGTGTCTTACACATAAATCTTCCAGAATAAATTCTCTAAATGAAGGTGATAACCGCATCAAAATCCGTTGTATAGTTTTGACGAACTAAGCGGTTACACTGAAAGTCATTACAAGCGACTTTATTTTATACTATGTAGGTATAGATATATACCTACATTATTACTAACCATACCCATCAAACTACCGAGCCTTTCCCCTACTATGTGGAGTCGGCTTCCAGTCTAACCGGATGCAGCTGAATATCAGTATTTTGCAAGGAGCGATTGCCTATCTGATCTCCACAAACCAGTTACTGGGTATCACGATACCCCTTGGTAAGACTGGTTGTCAGAGGTTTGGGTTTGGGACAACCCGTAACGTCTGTCAAAGGTCTACGAATGACAGTCGGGATACTCGGGAGCAACGTCTTAACGTGCTTTCCGAGGCACGGAGGGGTGTCTCGATATGTAATGGTCACCCATCCACGAACTGACCGCGGCAAGTGTAGCTTAACCGTCGATCGACTTACGGCTGTTATTATAGCTAATGCTCAATACCCAAGATGACTAACTATTTATTAGTCAAACTTGAAAATAAATAACGCGTATAACTGCCCCAGTAACCATTACCTTGAGCCCAACTAACTGGGCGGCCTAATTCTAAATCCTTTGCAGACACACGTTAACTGCCACCATTGGCAATGTAACGTGAAGTACTATCACGGTGACATTATTGCTGATTAGCACTCATTGGCGAAGTTGTAGGCTTTAATGTAATCAGGCTATCGTTGTGTTTCTCAAGGATTATTGTAGGAAAATATCGTCCAGTTAAAAAAAAAAAATGGTAGTCATGGAGAGTACCGACAGGAATGAAAACATAAAACTATGAAATAACAGTGGTCGCCCTTATAGCTACAGTGTTATCATAAGCATGTCGGTGACGTGAACCCATAAGATTTTCCCCTATACCAAAAATGGAACTTGAATAAACCGAACATTAATTATTATACGTTTAAAGGCTTGTGCAGACCAGCGCGACTTGTCGCGCGACGCGACACGAACAATAGAATTTCTAAGAAAACTTCACAGTATAACAATGACCGGTGTCGTGTCGCGCGACAAGTCGCGCTGGTCTGCACAAGCCTTAATAAAGAAGGAAAGAAAAAAAAAATAGGTATTGCCACAGAAACACATGCGTGCATATAAAAAAGATAATAAATAATACCTACTCACGGCCGAACCCAGTATCCTATCTATCACCATTTTTGACATACTGAAGATAGTCAAAGTCAAAGACAAATCATTTATTTCAAATAGTAAAGCTGTAAGGCACTTTTGAACGTAAATATATACAAAAAAAAAATAACCATTCGCCCGAGTTTTCGTAAGAAGAAGAATGGGCAAGAAACTCCACCGATATAAAAACCTATCTAGATATGTATGGTTTTAACGTCCCAATAATTTGTCAGAGATTATGGACCTTACGGAATTGTGGGACGACATTCAACAAAACAAAAGACATATAGAATTGGGATGTGGACTAAAAATATTTTTTTGTTCGTCAGGTAGATTATTAAAAATTATTGAACACGTATTTTTCTTTTTTTACGTAACCAAAAGATTACGGCAATACATTAAATGTGGTCTGACGTCACTCCCCGGTAGATTTTATACTGACTTGTGACGAAGCGAGCCCACTCCCCAACATGAATGCAAACGCATTAAAGTAACGCATAAAAAATGGTTTAGAGCAAACTATCTAAACCTTTTTTATTAATATGATAAAGCAAAAAATACGTGTCTAATATTTTTTTAATATCTGACTTACGGACTAAATAGTTTTTTTTTTTCCCAAGTCAACATCCCTATCATCAATAGCGATCTGTCTTTTACTGAAAATAGGTTATTGGGTTCAACCGTTAGTAAAACAGAACAATAACGATTCGTTTCTCAGAGAAAAATATGAAACAGACCAAAAATGAATGTTCTGCGTTGCTTTGTAAGAAAATCTTGACCAATACTCATAAATTAATAAAAATAAAAAAATCCCAAAATTTCCTGTGTTATAGTATTTTTTCAGCATCTAAATAACTTAAAGGAATTGCGAATATTCAGTAAAGTAGGAAGTCAAAAATGCGGTCAGTGATCGGCCGGTAGGTTGGTAGGATACTCCTATTGTCGCCACTTGTGACCAATTATCGGCATCATCGACCACACACATGTGCAGTGCCTATGTACGGACGCACGCGACATGGTAATTATAGCAGTACAGACTATTTTCAGCTGAAATCACTATTTATTTATAGACGATGGACACTGTTCCAAATATTGAAGATATTTATGAATTTAAAATACTGGTTTTCACATTGATATAAAGACAAATACCTAAACAAATAAGTACTTATTTTACTAGCAGTTGGTGTTATTAAGTGTCTAAAATCGCAATCTGTAATGCTTCAAATTTTAGATATTAAAAAGGTTTCACAAAGTATATCAACACTTAGTTTCTGCCCGCGACTTGCGTCCGCGTGGAAGTCAACTAAGTTTATAGAATATATCGTATGACACTCGGTAATAGTAAAGCTTCCGATCAATGAAATAATTTTTGTAATCGGATCAGCACTTCCAGAGATTACTGCTTACAAACAAACAATCAATTTTACCGCTTTTTAATGCTTGTTAGTTTAGATAGATTTTGATTAGCTACATGCGTTACCGAAATCGAGGTTACCTAGTAGACGTTAGCAGCCCCAATTCAAAAGAAGTTTCATGAATTCGTGACCTACTCGCCAAATAGGGCTGCCAATTTTTAACACCGCAATATATTTAGCCGCTTCAGTCATAACATGCAGATGGCAATCGCGTTAGAATTGGGGCCAACCCTTACTTGTTTATTTCTTACAGCCAATATTTATAGGCTGCATGCTATAATTTTACTTTAGTGTTCTTTTTTCTACGCTTTTTTCTTGAAGTGCCAATGTTTCAACTTTCAGAATGACTTAAAATTAGCAAATAATCGACATTTTAAAATTATAATATATCATAGTAGCAGAAAGCTTGGAAAGCATTTTAATAATTAGCTAACCAGCAGAATTCTGCTGTATTTCATTAGTCCATTTTACTGAAATTGAAATGACTGGACTATTTATGCACAAGTTTTCTCCAGCGTACTTAAGGGTTTTGCAGAGACAAAATATGGTACCTACACTGTTCTACCATTTGGGTATACGAGTACATAAACATATGTAATTTTAACCACTCAGATATCTACTCTTGGCATGTATAATTAATGTATTATATTTAACATGTGATATAATTTGTCCACAGCTAAAATCCTGCTATTCTACCTAATCTTCTATGCGATCCTCGTGGGCTTTTTCGCCGCCATGCTGGCGATCTTCTACCAGACCCTGGACTCCAAGATGCCCAAGTGGCAGCTGGACGGGTCACTTATTGGAGCTAATCCAGGTAAGAAACCGGTTGACTGAGGATCGAATAATAAAGCCGAATTATTATTAGGTATGTTTTATTGTCATGGTTTTTGTCCTATTTCTATAATTTACTGGCCGTAATAAGCGAAGCTAGTAATGGAGGATAACTTCAATTACGATTGGTAACTATAGCGATCCGTTACTAAATGATAAAGGAATCGGATTGCTATTACCGATTGGTAACTTCAACTAACCGTTTTTCAACGATTATAATGAAAAGAGTTTTAGCTATTGCTATTATAAAACTTATGATTTCTTCGTCTTGTCCAGGGCTCGGCTTCAGACCAATGCCTGAGAGCGCCAATGTGGAGAGTACCCTGATCTACTACAAGGCAAACGACAAGGGATCCGTCCTCAAATGGGCACAGATCATCGATGACTACCTGGAACGTAAGTATATCCTCATAGTGTACAGGGTAAGCAGGGATTCAGGCGGTTATAACTTCGATGGTATGTTATATTTCGTCGGTAAATAGGAGCTGGTTAAGAGTAGGCGAAGATCGAATTAAATTAAATTAAATACAGATGGACCGACTGGTATCGTTTTTGGAAGATGAGATTATTAATCGTCTAGTGAACTCTAGTGACATGAACCGCTCGGCAATTTGTTAGATCGAGCTGCGCTAGTCAACTGTTCTTCAAAACGCTAGGGTAATAATTTCTGCTTAGACAACCCTAAATGACGTACCTGCTTCTGCTTCTGCTTTTGTTCTGCTTCCTGATTTTCTCATTTTACCCCTTTAGAGGAAGATTTTTCAGAAATTGTGCTCACTTTCGTTATACCTAAGGAACTCTTGAGCAAAATTCCATGTTTCTAGAAACATTAAATTTTGCTCAAGAGTTCCTTAGGTACCCAGCGGTTTAGGTTGTGCATTGTCAGTACGTGAATTAATGAATTAAAGATTTTTATTCAGTCGATAGATGGTCTTGCGTGTGCAAACCATTCCCTGAACTGTACTAGTGTTTATCTTAATAGGTCATCGTGTCGTTGCTCTTAATCACTACTGGGTTCCGTCGCTAATCGCTCTCAAGGCAACCTTCACAATTAGCACATTTTTATAGATTGCTTTTGAAAAGTAATTTGCAACGAATGACGGCACGTACAGTCAGCGACCAAAGTAAATTAACATTTTAGTTTTTTAATCTTAATTATTAAGCTAAATATTTAAGTAATTAAAATCGAAACACAAGTAAAATTTAAAAAAAAAAACGAATTTGATTAACTCTTAGCTATTTGAAATGCTGAAATTTGTCAATTTAGATTATGGTAAAGTTGTGTTTTCACTTAGCTTTCTTTACAATTCTGAGCGAGAAAACGTTTGTTCGCGTGGTGAATGAAACCACTTAAGCGAGCGGACATGTTTTTTCAGTGATGATCGGTGGGACTCGGCGAACGAATGCTCGCTCGCTCATTCTTTCAATGAAAACGACGTCACGGCGAGCATTCGTTTTCACGTTGTCGGTACAACAATTCAAAACAGATGTTTTCTGTTTGGCAAACATTTGCTCTGAACGTTCGCTCGGTAGTGAAAACGCCGCTTTAAAGTAGCAGTGTTTATCGATGATGTGACCAAGCGTAGTGAGCAATGTTTGTTCACTCTTGTTATAAGAAGAGGTATTTGCCAAGTTAATGGATTGGTAATGGATTCCAACTGCTACTTACAAATCTAAAGGAGGATGGGCAAAAATATAGGAGACCCCAGTTCGTCACCACCAATAAAATTCATTTATTCCTGCAATAATATATTTCTTGTTCTGTAATGAATGACTTACAGATCTGCTTGTGTGGTTCTGGTTGGATTTTTGTGCACCTTTTTCAGCACACTTACTTCTCTACAACACAAACACTCCTTCCAGAGTACCGCAAGAAGGGCAGCGGTGTCGGCGAGGCGAGCGGTGCTGAGAACCGAGTCCCCTGTTCACCTACTAGTAGCGCTTCTGGCGAGAAGCAGGTCTGCGATGTGCCCGTCGATGACTTCCACCCCTGCACCTCCGCGAACCAGTATAACTATGAGGAAGCTGGGCCCTGCGTGTTCCTCAAGCTGAATAAGGTGAGATCAATCATCATCATCGTCATCCTTTCTGCTCCAATTTAATTGAGGGCGGTGTAGCATCTTAATACATCTTATATCTACGAGTACTTTGTCTTTTAAAACATTTTTATTATTAGTGACCATTACAATAGTCAGCCCGTTTCTCGCCGTATCATGTCTCACACAACATATCCGTCAAAATAACACAAATAAAAAGCTGAAGCATTCTTTCTTAATATTTTGCCTATTAAGGCTGAAATGGATAATAAATCAAAGCTACTAAGACAGTTTGTAACGCTGTCTAAATAGCACGAAGATCGAAGGTGTCTAGTCAGGTTCGCTATCTTCAATTACTTACTTGTAAATTTTTAACGCACCCGAAAAAGTAAGAGTTTCGCAAACGCTTATATTTCTTTTTTTGTATTTTATCCACTCATAAGTTTTCCCTAGTAGTCTGATTTTGACGATTAAATTTTACCAACATCGTTTTATAGTGCAGTAGTTAAATGCCCGACCTGATACATTCCAGATCTTCAACTGGGTTCCGAAGCCGTACAACAATACTGAGGAGCTGCCTTCCAACATGCCAGACGATCTCAAGCAGCACATCAAGATGGTCGTAAGTATTTTGGGACATCCTCATCCTCTCACACCAACTATGTAGGGTTTGGCTCCTGTTCGAGCAGATGATTCGTCCAATTCCAATCCAATTCGAAAATCCAAGTTTTAGTTTATATTCTGAACTTGAAACCTTTTTCCTTATTCATGAATTAGTTAAGATAAGATAAAGATATATTTATTTGTAAGCATGTGTAACATTATACATATAATTGCAAATGTGGATGTAACAAAGAAATCTGTAAGTTGCAACATGTTTTCCCATCATTGGCGTACAAAATAAATTATTGCCACTTGCAATACAACACAATCATGAAAGAGAGAAAAAATAAAAAAAACAAAATATGCATAACAAAATTTAAATATAACAAACAGATTAGAAACTATCATTAAAAAAATCTTTGACATAATAGTAACATTTTTCAGTAAGTAACTTCTTAAGTTCTCTCTTGAATAAGTTTGGCTGGTTTAAATTTTTAATAACCTCTGGAATCTTATTATATATTAATGGTGCCATACAAAACACGCTTTTATGAAGGAGTGCTGTTTTCGCAGAGTGAGGCTGTAAGAAGTTCTTATATTTAGTACGTCTATTTCTAGTGACATTGTCCGACAAAAGAGGAAACCAGTGAGGATTGCTTCTAACAAATAAAGCTATTTCCAAGATGTATAGTGACGGAAGTGTCAGTATATGGTATTTTATAAACATTGGTTGACAGCTGTCGGTATTTTTGATATTAAACATAGCCCGAATACACCGCTTCTGCCTTTTAAACACCATGTCGGTGTTTGTAGAATTACCCCAAAATATTAGACCGTATCTAAGTACCGATTCAACAAGTCCATAATACGCCATCAATAATGCGTTTCTACTCACTGTTAGTTCATTCTAATTCTAGTAGTCTTCCCGTGGATATTTGAATTTTGGATTTAGAATTGAAGAATTTTATAACAATACGGTCTTGGCCACTTTCAGCAGCATAAAAATTGTCAATTAATTTTAATATTTACATATAATATATTTATAACTAACTGTGATACTACAAAAACAGTTTAGTGTAGAAATTAAGTATTTTCAACAAATTCTGATCAAAACATTTATCCTGCCAGTCCGGCAAGCCCGAAGCGAACACAGTGTGGGTGTCCTGCGGGGGCGAGAACCCCGCCGACGTGGAGAACATCGGCCCCGTGCAGTACATCCCTCGCCGGGGCTTCCCCGCCTACTACTACCCCTTCACCAACAAGGAGGGCTACCTCAGCCCTCTCGTCGCCGTGCTCTTCGAGAAGCCCAGGAGTGAGTTTCCAGACCTTTCTATAGTATAGTTCTGATGGTTCAAAATATTATATACCGGGTGTAAAAAGACGCTTAACGAGAGTCGACAGTCACTTGTTGTGTCCCAGTTGGTCATTGTGATCAGTTTTTTGTACTGGACCATACGTGGCCTGGGAACCTTCTGGTTAAGAAGATATTAAAGGTTCAAAATGTTGCTTGAATAAACGTTGCGCCTCTTTCGTTTATCATGAATACGAAACTGTGTGATCACGTGGCCAGCAATACTGCAATATTCCATGTATTTTCCCATCAACATGTTTCCTGTAATACAAAAATAATTACTGAAACAATGTTGAGCAAATTTTATTTTATTACTCATTATTTAGAAATCACCATATTTGATAGTATTCAGCGTTTTGAAATCCATGAAAACTGTAATTCCAGCAATATTATTTCTGTGGAGTTTTGTATGAACCCTTTGCTAATATGCCTCTTCACTTTGCAGCGGGCGTCCTGATCAACATAGAGTGCAAGGCCTGGGCCAAGAACATCTTCTACGACCGTTATGAGCGACGCGGCTCCGTGCACTTCGAGCTGATGGTAGACCGCGCCTAAGCTCGCCGCTCGCGCCAGTTGGCCACCAAGCGAAGCCTCTGCCGTACAGAATGCATGACCTGGGCCCTTTGAGTGTCTGTCTACTTAACCATGCTCAACTGAGGCTATCCCACAACATGTAACCTGGAAGTTCAGGCAGTTCAGAGACAACTGAGCTGCTAGTCGTCATCATTTTAAATCAGCATTCCGAACTTACTGGTTTTATAGTTGAAAGATAGCCCCCTATTTACAACTACAACGCAAGCGTTCTGTGCGGCGAAGGCCTAACCGCCAATTGGCCGCCAAGGTCACCAACTGATCGCCGGCCAAGGTCATCGAGCCCCAATTGGCCAAGTTCATCAACTTACTGCCAAAAGATCGTTAGTTGATCACTAGTCATGCTAATTGGTGGTTGCCGGTCTCTACCGGCTGTTAGTTGTTTTAAGTGTTGTGTAAGGTCATGGTAACCAGTTAGTCGCCAAGGTCGCCAATTGTTCGCTACGGCTGCCAAGGTCGTCACGAGGTCATGCCAGGCCGGCTGCCAAGCGCCATTAGCAATAGCCACATAGTCGGCGATTAATTTGTATTCGTTTTAGAATAAGCCAGAGGGCGCCACTAATTTTAACTTTTGTTTGTCACGCTTCAAATAAAGTTAATGAAATTTTAAATTTTACTGAATATTTATGAATTATGTAATGTTTTCTGGACGGAGAGTCAATAAACACGCAATAGTTGGTTCCAATTTAGGTTTTTTATTGGTGTTTTATTACATCCTTTCTGCCCTATCCTTTAATCTTGACAGGCGGTGAACTACGTTTTAAATTAAACATAATTCAGCTTCTACCTTCGCAAGCAGTTAAGGACCTGAAATCCAGAAACAAACTACTGATCACACTGTGCATGTAGGTAGATATACGTAGGAATGGACAACAAAACTTTGTAGAACATTGGCAGGCATCACTGGTTTGAGCATGCAGCAGTAGCTGCGTCCTTCATCATAAATTGCTACATGCCATACCAGAAAAAGCAGTTTAAAGGAAAGCTCTAATAAGGTTTTTTTTTTAATTTTAGTGTACAATAAAACATATATTTTAACTATATTTGTAAAGTCAAACGTACTAATACTCATAGGGTGACCCTGCTTATGATTCCGCCTCTCCTTTCCTTGGAACTTAAAAAATCTATACATACAAAATCTTCTGTGAGGTATTAGTATGAAAGATGTGGAAATAATCATATTTTAGATCAACATCCATTTTAGTTTGCATTATCATCAAAACCAGGCAAATAACATATCACGCCTTGTAACTCCGAAGGGTTTCCCAGAGGTGTACCTATGAAATAGTAGACCCATTTCACCAGTTATGTTTAGCTAAGTCCCATTTAATAGGGGGCGAGCCTATTGCCATCAACCGGCCACAAATCCAGACTCCGGTCTGCTATTGAGAAATTCCAATAACACTTTGCCCGACCGTGATATCGAACCCAGGACCTCATGCTCAACATAAGCGCTTGCGACCACATGTCATAAAAAATATGGTGTCCCATGTCATAAAAATTACTGTCATAATAATTCATGACTGAAACAGTGGGATCTACCATTTTTTTTGTTGGTGGAGGGGCCACGGTATCCCTTTCGGACTTTCCCGCGACCCAATATCATAAAAATTACTATCATAATAATTCAGGACTGAAACAGTGGAATCTACCTGCACTGCTGAACAAAACTCGGTCGATGGAGAAATTGGGGAAAAGGCCGAGCAAGCATTTAGGGCTCATTGCTTCCTCGGCTTGACAGGGATGCTGCTACCCATAGGGATGGAACACGAAAAGTTCTGAATGTGTTACTTTTTTACAGACGTACCCAATACCTAATGTTGCCAGTAATATAGCTAATCACATTAAAATACTGACTGAGTAGGTATTGGATATTAATCTGTTAATTTGTATTCGTCTGAGATTGCACTCACTCATTGTAGTTATTCATATAGAGAGAGAGATTCGTTTGAATATCGAAAGGCATTTAGGTCATAACTAAATAATAACTTCATTGGATTGGAGATCATCTGACTACTTCTTCTCACGTAGCATTCACATCCCGCAGTATAAAGACACGTTTTCCTGTGACGTTCTAATTTTATCTACAAGTAAAAATAACTGCTTCAGTTTCGCTTCTAAGGCTAATTAAGATTATGGTGAGTGACACTTTGTATTCTTAGATCAGCCCACCCAGGGAGGCGGAATGATCTTTCGTCACACGATTATGACGTATATCAGCCTTGAGATCATTATGAGGTACTCCTAGAGTATGTGGATTCCGGATAGTTGGAGTAGGTATGTACGGTCAGCGACAAATGTCAATTAACTCTGCTACATGAAGTTCATATGTAACTAGTTTGAAAACAAAATCCCGTGAACACGATGACCACATCTGTTATCAGCCCGGGTCTATAGCCGCCGAGCGCAGCAAGCAAGAATAGTCCTTAAGGTGGTTAGTTATGAACTTCTTCGATGGTTCGAGTTAATATATATCATACATAAACTGACGCCTTCTTTCCATGATAACATCATCATAACATTACGCCTGTGTTCCTCGAAAGGTTAGGCAGAGGTGTACCTATAATATTCTAGGCTTAACAGACTGTAGATCTGTAATCCATTATGTTTTGCTTAGTACCTGGTGCTTGTTGATAGGCCTACACTGTCCTTTCATACCTTTTAAGACTATAATTTGAAAACATTGTATAAACCATTTACTTTTAAAAAAGTAACCGTGGAGTTTCTTGCCGGCTCTTCTCCATAGGAAACGACCAATTGGAATAGTGTATCCAGCTTATTTTGAATTTGAATACACTCACATTTCACCAGTTATGTTTAAGTCCCATGTCATAGAGGGCAAGCCTATTGTCAGCAACAGGACACAAATCCAAACTCCGGGCTGCTACTGAGAAATTCCAGATGGTAAAACCCAATAACACTTTGCTCGACCCGGGAATCGAACCTAGGACCTCGTGCTCATCAGTGGCGCTTGCGACCGCTAGACCAACGAGGTAGTCAAAAAGGTTAGGCAAAAACTACATAATGCCCCATACTACGATCCTTACATACTTCTTTTCCTACGTTTAATAACAATTTATGGACCATGTGTTAACCGAAATAAAAGGATTTGATTTATTTATAATTTATTAATAGGAGAGAAAGAGAGAGAGCATGAGTTAATATTCTTTTAATTTTACTTACGTTCCGATTTTCATATTAATTATAAAAAAACTGAAGCTTTAATCGAATTTTGACGCTGACCGCCACCATAAACATAAACCGCTGCTGAGCATTGTTAAACCAATGACCGCTTCAAAGAAAATCGTAAAAATAATTAGAGTGGATAATCGATGAACGTGGAGGTATGGGGCGCTCGGATCTTTTAGCAAAAATAAAAGATAAAAAGTTGGTATATTTGCAAAACCTAAGCGATTTACCACGATAAACCTTCAGAGGAATATTAAAGATGTAATAGGTAAAGTGCTCCTAGTTCATCAATATATTTTATTTAAACATACAAGAACCAACATTTATTTTCAAACATTCTCTTACAAATTACATTTTAACCTCAGCTCATACGCACTTATAATTAAAATGTATTTTTATTTAAGAATTTGCAATTTTGAAACAATTAACATCTGGCAGAGTTCCCATAACGAATTTCTGAAATTCGTTGCCAAATCTCATTGCCATGATTTGCTAAAGTTTATTCGGTCAATCAATCACAACAGCAAACAGAGAATTTGACAGTAGATCCGAAATAATACCTGGCTTTTAGAAATGGAATATTCTACTCTCGATGGGAATACCCACTGTCAAAACTGACGATCTTCCATAGAATTTTTCAACCCCTATCCCGTCTTTAAGGGATGAATTTCTAAAAGGCCTTCCATACTGAGTGAGCACTCGCTTTCTTTGTATATATGAGGAAATCATGTTGCAAAATTTCATGCTTTTAGACTTTCAGGTTTGGGCTGAGCGTAGTCTGTCAGTGAATTTAAGATTTTTAATATGTAGATACAGCTAATCTTGATGACTTACAAGTAATACTCTAAGAATACTCCACTTCCGTAAAGACAAGGCCAGTAGTATGACGTCAGATCTACTAGAGTACCTCTGTGTGAGTATAACGCTCTGTGGCTAAACAAGCCGTAAGTAGGGCACGGGGGGTGAGACCATCGCCGACAGCCCGGCGCCAGAGGGTGAATGCGAAAATGTCGCCGATACGCGAGTGCAGATATTGTGAATTTGCGTAGGTACGAAATTTTGGATTATTGAAACTGAAGAGCTTATTACATGATTTTATCTGTTTTCCTTTACCTATTTCAATGTTGAAAAGAAAAGAAAATGTTAGTAACGCAATATTAAGAAGTTTAACACCTGCTGGCTCATTCCAGCTTGCTTGACTTGATAACTAGATTTCAAAGATCTTCGGCGTATTAGCCAGTATAACCCCTCACCTTCCGTAATATGTGGAATCCATGACATCTCAAAGACAAACAATAAGACAAAGAAGTTAAGAGGTTTTACGTACACAAACACATTTAACCGTGTCTTGTGTTTTTTCAAATCTCATTTTGATGTAACTAACAAAACCCGTTTTATAAACAAAATGCATTGTCTTCAATAAATCTACATAGAAATGTGTACATTGACTAACTCTATTCACACACCCCACACCCCCATCTTGTAATCCGCTCAGCGTGTCATCAACCCCTACGTATGTAGATACGTATTTGTTTGTTTTATAGTAAGCACGAAGTAAATATACCAGATAGTAATTTAAGTGTATCTTTAAATTTCATGAATGGTAGGTAGAACCGGGTCTAAATTTAGACCGATTTCTTCTTCAAAGCTTATTTCAGTCATTATCTGCTGAAATTTGAAATCAAATCAAAACACTAAGACTTATTCGCATAATTTAGGTACATAGGTGGAACATATGTTACATAACATTAATAGGATCTACATATTTACCATTTCTGGTATGCGAAACTTATTAATATTTTAGTCTTGTTTTAAGGATAAGTACTGTCCTATTCCTAATTCATCATTCATTCTTGACAATCTGCTTCTTCACAGTTCTATGACTGAACATTGATTTGTGGAATATTCAATTTTATTAAATAAAATAAAAATTAAGGCAAAATTATTTTAATTTGAGAATTACGTACTAATTAATACACATATACAAAAACAATAGGACACTAAAGTACTCCCACATCGCTGTCATCCGGAAGCGTGCCCAGAAGACTGGCAGCATTTCCACCATTGCCATTCTTCTCCAAACGAAAACTACATTTTGAAAGTAACGACTAGTTTTTTTTTTTATATTGACGTTGAAAAGTGCCTTTCATGTGCCTAACTGAAATAAATTATTTAGCTTTGACACACGCTCGATGGCAATGCCATTTATAAAAGCCCAAAAACCTCGAACTAACAGAGAAAACAGATTAAAAATAAAATAACTATTTCTAGGCGCCAGTGTGTCTGATAATAATATGACAGAAGTAGGTAAGTATAAATACACATACAAACTCGCCATGATTCTAATGTCAAAAAACCCTAGATATACTATAAAACTGTCCATCTCTGTCACACATATGCTACGATAGTATCTGCCATCTCTTTCGGTATGGCTACGATATGTTTGTGTACTAAATTACTTTCTGTTTTCTTACTCAGAAATTGCTTTTCGATTATTTACACAACACAACACAACACAACACAACACAAATAGATATCCTCACGCCTTGTTCCCATGGGAGTCGGCAGAAAATACAGATAGCCACCTGCTGCGATCCTTAAGATCGATCGATTTAATCCTATCCACATATTTCTATCCAGTTGAAATAATTTTGTGAGCGCTTTGGTGCAACGCTGGCGCTACGGGTCGCGAGTTCGATTCCCTCAAACACGAAACAAGTTTTTGTATGGCCTACTGACAATTGTTTCAGGTCTGAGTGTTAGTTTTTACTCTCTTAATAATAGAGCTGGTCTTCTTTCAAGAGAAAACCAACAGACTAAAAATATTAACAAACTAAAATCACCCAACATCCAAAACCCCATCTCAACCCTATCTTAACCTAACTAAACTGTCGGCATTGGTAAATCTCCAGTTGCTTCTATTAAAGACACTGACGTGTGTGCTCTTAACAAGCATTTCTCACATCCCCCTGTTACGTTAGATCCGCACGTCAAATCTGCTACTCTAAATAAACCTTCCTGTTAGCCTGTGCTTCAGTGTCCTTCTTTTGAGCTTAGTCCTGTATGTGAAAGTGAGGTCAAAAAATCTATTTGTGCTATCTCCTCCTCTGCAGTTGGTAATGATAATCATTGCTCAAGAATGGTTTCCCTTATCCTCCCCACATTACTTCCTATCTTGACCCACATTTTCAACTTTTCCTTGTTTTCTAGTTCTGATTCCCGACCCGTTTCTATCCTCCCATATCTCTCTAAAGTTCTTGAGCACATTGTTCATCAGCAACTCTCTGCCTTTCTATCTTCGAATAAACTTCTTAGTCCTTTTCAATCTGGTTTTCGTCCTGGTCATAGCACAGTAACGGCTCTTTTGAAGGTTACTGATGAAATACGCTGGGCTATGGACCACACACCTCTCACCTTGCTTGTACTGCTGGACTTTAGCAGGGCCTTTAACTCTGTCGATTTCGACATACTTCTAAGAATCCTTAAATCTTTCCATTTCTCTTCTTCTACTGTTGATTGGTTCGATTCCTATCTTAAAGGCCGCTCGCAGCGGGTTTGTCTCGAAGAGTCTTCTTCTGACTGGTGTTCTCTTACCACGGGTGTGCCTCAGGGTGGCGTTCTCTCTCCTCTTCTCTTTTCTATTTTCATTAACTCTGTCACCAGAGTCATCTCTTCCCACTTCCATCTCTATGCGGACGATCTGCAGCTGTACACTCACTTTTTAAGGCAAGATGCGGAAGCAGCAGTGTCTGCCATGAACAGTGACCTGGATTTGATTAGCGAGTGGTCACGGTCCTTTGGACTGCAAATCAATCCTAAGAAATCCCAGGCTATCATTATCGGCGGAAGGTATATGCGGAATAGGCTCGATGTTGCGTCGCTGTCTCCATTCTGTCTGGATGGAGTTCAGATTGAATACGCAAACACTGTTAAAAACCTGGGGGTTACCATGGACTCTTTCCTATCGTGGACTGCTCATGTTGGTCAAGTCAGTCGTAAAGTGCACTACACATTCCATTCGCCGAAATGCCTCCAGTGCTTTTTGCCCTTTAGTACCAAAATCACCCTTGCTCAAACTCTCATACAGCCCATCATTGACTACGCTGATGCCTGTTATTTGGATACCACCGAGGAGCTTTTAAGTAAACTTTAACGTTTGCAAAACATCTGTATTCGTTTTGTTTTTAACCTTTAAAATTATGACCACGTTTCTAACTTTCGCAAGATACTCAAGTGGCTCCCTATTCGACTTCGCAGGAACTCTCGAATATTGTGTCTGCTATTTAATATCCTTCACAACCCTAAAACGCCATCTTATCTGCGGGAACGCTTTTCCTACGCCCGTCCTTCTGATGCACCTTGCAGGTCGCATCTTAGACCGACTTCTACTCCTACTCCTTCAGCGTGCACGCGGTTCGGTTGTGGAATTCACTTCCGCCTGACATTAGGGA
Organism: Agrochola lota; assembly: GCA_947364205.1. Taxonomy (NCBI): domain Eukaryota; kingdom Metazoa; phylum Arthropoda; class Insecta; order Lepidoptera; family Noctuidae; genus Agrochola; species Agrochola lota. Next base: position 1,678,389 of record OX376225.1, on the reverse strand, counting down.
CTGCCAAACTGTTGCAGTTTTTAAAAGAAGAGTGAAAGAACACTATCTGTCCACTTCGTCATAGTTGCATATTTTGTATTTATTATTTTATACTACATTATAATTAAGTATATTTATTTTAGAAGTATGTATGTAGGTTTATTCTCATATTGTTTGTTTATAGTTAAATTAGTGAATAATTAAGTGTTTTTATTTTATGTATATTATTTTCTCTTCTATTCTTACACACGTTGTCTACATCTCTTTAACTACTTTCCTATCGTAGGTATGCTGGAAGAGATTTCTTTAGAAATAAGCATCACCTTTGTACGTATTTTTCTGTTCCTTTCTTCTTGTCTATTTATAATGTGTGTACATAAACTGTTAATAAATAAATAAAATATGGCATCGAAAAATTCCAACGCATCGCTTTCGACTAGTAATTTACCCTAGAGACTAGCGCCATTGCCACGTTGTATGGCAATGCCCTCTGGCCAAGGTAAAAGTTGGGTCTTGGTTCACGAAAAGTGTCAACCAGCCGTTTGGAGATCTTACTAGTAAAGTTACAGTTACACTATACTATGCCCCTTAGGTCAACGTTTTTCGAGGGTGAGGTTTTATTTTACAACGGAATGCACTTGATCTTGAACCGATTTTGCAAAATATGTTGTGAGTCTTTTAGTCTGTGATAAATAAATGTAAACAAAATATCTTTCTTTCTTTCAAAGAACCTTTAGTCATTTTGTATTAATTCATATTTTCATTTCAAATCTATGGGTGAATTCAAATTAACACCACCCTATGAGGGTTAATCGTGATTTTTTCGTGATTTTACGTACTATACTGTAAAACTATTGATGTTTGTCAGCCCGGCCATCACTGGCCCGGTCGTCTCCCGTCGTTTCGGCTTGTACCGAGATCGCACATAAATCGGTGGTTGGTACTACGTTGGCGCCAGGATGACGCTCGATGGCGGCGCTACGTCGCCGGGGCAAGCCACCCCTCTGCATTGCATACATTGCTGGTTACGAAATTGATACGTTTTGCAAAAACTTCGACTTGATAAAAACCACTACAAAGTGACAAATAACTTTTGTTTCGGAAGTCGGTGTCTTCGTATTTAGTTCCGTTGAATTTTTTGCCACCGACTTCCGAAACTAAAATTAATCAACACATATTATTGAATCCAATTATTAATATACTCAAGCAAAGTAAATACATTTTATAGGATCGCGCATCTACCAAAGGAAAATAGAATCACGTAAATCGGTCCAGTAATCACGAAGAAATCGGTGTACATAGGTAGATGAAAAAAAAAGGCGAATGCAAAATCTCCCCCTTTTTTGTCGTTAAAAAATGTAATGAGTATACTTAAATAAAATAAATACTTCCAGCTCACTATTCATAAGATATTAAATAGAATTAATAGTGATTAATTAAAATGATTGTCGTACGAGCGAATGCGACGTAGCGTGCATCTACGGCGTAGCAATGACGTAGGCGTGACGTAGCACTTCGTAGCCTAAATTTTATTTCGACTTATCGCCATTGTAATCTATAAATCGCAATTCCACTAGGATTAATTCCACCTAGTCGTGACTGGTTTTGTACCCTGTGTGGATGACATAATGCCTCTGTACATCTGTGTGCTTAAAGTATTAAATAAATAAATAAATTATAAGCCGGTATAGTTTGAGCCAAAAGGAATGCTATGTGGAATATTTTTATGGATTTACAGGCAGTTAATTACTTGTTAACGAAACTGACACCCTCAGTTAATAGGCCGTGTTATAGCCATACAACTGTCAAAAAATGATAGTTGTGATTTGAACGTGCAGTAAATTTACGCTAGTTGTCAATTTGCTTAACTATTAATTCCCTGTCTTAACAATTCTGTCGTGTTTAAAACATAGAAATCAGAATGGGAAATATTGATCTATTTTTACTCTTCTCTCTAGTACAATAAAAAAACCAATACACCCTAATGAGAACAATGCAAAAAAAAATACATACTAAACCAGCAATGAACACTATCCACTGGCATCCTCCTTTCCTCTGAGAGTGGTGGCGAGTTATTCTGTGTAGTCAGTTCTGTGAGGAGGGACGTGTGACCACGACTGGCGAGGAACCACGGGAACCATGGGGCTGGAGAAGCGCACCATCAAGATCATCGTTATAGTTACTGTAGTCGTGCTGGTTATTGGTGAGTCGTTTTGACTATTCATTTATTATAATTTAAAATGTATGTTTGCATATCGGGACCATGTCCCGGTCTTTTGTTAGGCGTACGAGGGGCCAGAGCCAGTTTTTTTATTTAAATAATTCAGTTGTGTTTTGTTTTTAAATAACAGTCGCAATAATAATTTTTTTTTGTAAAAATTTGGGTAATTGTGCGCCTGTGAATAAATATATTTTATTTCTTTAATTTTTTTAAAGCAGTTTTTACTGAACTGAGGAAACTAAATCATTTACAAAGCAGTTAAGCTATCTGCAAAAAGATTTAGTCATGATTGCATAACACTGGTTTAGTACATTTTATGTAATTATCAGCGATAGCGACCCGGCCCTGCTTGGCACGGTTTTTACAACTTGACAAAACGTCAAGATTTCTTTATTAATGTTATAAACACATAAACCTTTCGGGATAAATACTCTAAATTATGGTGAAAACCGCAGTAATATCCGTTGCGTTGTTTACACAGACAGACATAAAAAACGACTTTCATTTCATTTATTTTTTCATTAACAAATAATATTGTGTTGAACATAAAATTATCACATGCAGAAACAATACATTTAAAAGCCTTTAATAGATTACATAAAGCCCGTTTCGAAAAATGTTGTACCTAGAATAGAATAATAATAGTAGTAGTCCTAATAATAGTAGTCCGTAGCCTAAAATTCTAGTTCTTCATTTGTTTTATTCATATAAATTGTTGTCGTTTGTGGGGTCGGTTAGTGACATTTAGGGTCATTTAATATTTATAAATAGTGATAAGATTTTTTGTGTGGTCTTTGTTTTTATTTTCCTAGTTAACTAACATTGAAGATAAGGTTGCTTTGAAATTAGCTGGATTCGTTTATCGAAGTTTTTGTCAACGTACCGCACATTATTATTGTGATTCTTATTTCTCTACCTCTAACTGTAATTATTAATCAAACATTCCAGTGCAAGATAAAGAAATAATAATTATCCGTATATCTGGATGTGATAAATAGCTTACTTAGTGGGCAATGGCTTCGACTCCAAATTCGGACAGAGTATTTGGTTATTCCATCACGAGTTTCTCAGTGGCAGTCTAGAGCTGGTTATAGGCTCATCCCCTTTTGCATGAGACGAACATAACGAGCAAATGTGAATGAACTCTACACTTCTGCCAAGCCCTTTGGGGTGTAGGCGTGATGTTATGTTACGAAACTAGATACTCATACAGGACACAACAAAAGCTCAAACCTACAATTTGTAAGGTTTCATAGAATGGGTGAGGCTCCAGGGCTTCAGGATAATGTACTAACTAATGAACACGCGAATTTATATCTAACACGTTATGTACTACAGTTCATAGTTCAGGGAATAAGCTTTGTGCCATAAATTTACTTAGAAATTAGCTTTATAAAACCTCTATAAGACTGCATTCTGAAAGTTGGCAACCTCGCGAATACTTAGCTGTTTTGATTAATTAATCAAGTACAATTACTAAATGAAATTATGAAAAATCGCTCACTGTTGTTCTAATATAATATAATGATTATTAATTGCATATGTCGCAGTAAGATGGTTATAGCCGTGATGTAGTTATATCCCTAGGGATATAGCTATATATCGTACTATAGTTATATAAAAGCGGTTCATAACTATCTTACTAGGAATATAACTATGATACGAGCACGATCTAGTAATATAACTATTAGGGCATTTCGACCAAAAAGGTTAGAGCATTTCGTTGAAATTGGTCGCAGTAATTAAATTAGGGCACTCCGGCGTTTAGTTAGTAGTTATATCCCTAGCGATATATCACGGTTTTAACCATCTTACTGCGACATATATATTTGACAGCTATTTGAGAAGAGTTAGTAACATTTGGAATCGTATAAATCAGTATTATATGACTCGGTCGTTTTTAGTTATAACATAAGCAAGATTCACAAACCGCAATTTAACTTCAATTTTACTAAGGCGTTTCATACGAAAATGAACATAATTTTACGAATAGAAACATTTCACATAGAGGCTCTTACAATATTTACCATAGTGAAGTGAATCCTGTCTTTAGAATGCTCCTCGTTGTTACATCGACTTCGAAACCGGTCATACCACTCCCTTCTCAACCCAGTCCATTAGTTAGTATTGTTTGCTTCCATTTGTAAAACAGTCCTTGGTTCTCTAACAACATTACATAATGCTTGTATTTCGCAGAAGGGTTAGGCAGAGGTGTACCCAAATTTCGCCGGTTATGTTTAAGTATCCCATAAGTAAGTAAAAGGGGCGGCGAGCCTACTCTTGGCCTTTCTTCTCAGAGTAGTAAGATAGAAAACGCCGACCTCATCTAGCTTATTTTCTTTTTTTCTATATGACGTGTAATAATGATTCCGATATCATATTTACAGAATAAAAAATACATTTTATTCCATTGCCGTCAACCGGGCACAAATCCAGACTCCGAACTGCTGCTGAGCTAACTTATGCCCGCGGCTTCGCATATAGATCCAGTCGTACTATCAGCATAAAAGTATACTACTTATGTCCTAATCCTAATCCAGCTCATAGTTTACCTGTGTGCCAATTTGTATCCAAATCCGTTCAGCTGTTATGACGTGATATGGTAACAAACAGATAGACAGACAGACTGACAGACTGACAAACAGCGATACTTTCGCATTTACAATAATAGCATAGAAGTATGGATAGTAAACTAGTTAACTAGTTATATAATTAGATAATGAGTTGAAATAATCTCGACCCTTTCCATGCAAAATTAGTGAGTTGTACTGTGAATATAATATAGTATCGTAAAAGTCACTATCTGCTTGAACAGTTTACTCTTGAATCGATTCATTTCTTCCCAGACATTGCGGCGCCACAAGCTGTACGGCGCCTTCTTTCTGGAGCTCTTATATTTATTTGAGGATGATGCCAAATTACATCACATCTTTTATATTATTTAAGTGAAATACTAATTCTTTTTGGGTTTGCTTATTAGCATTTTCAAACCATTAGGTCCAGGTTTCGTCACGATGTTTTTCTTCTCCGTAACAATATGGTGTTCAAAATTAACATATCGTCGCTCGGCATCCAATACCGCGAATGTGACATTTTTGACGAAAATCTGATTTTTAATGCAGGATCTCGTATTTGAACGTTTAGAATGAAATAAAATAAAAATCAGATTTTCGCCTAAAATGTCACATTTGCGGTTTTGGATGCCGAGCGACGATAAGTAGGTAGAAAGTACCTTTAAACCTACTCATCTACTTAATAAAAATCTAGAATTCAATTCATTCATTCACGACTGAGAAAGAGAAAAGAACTCTTTTGCAGAATGTCATGCGACTAGATCCAGCGGTTTATGCCGGGTACAGATTGGTGAAACGTAACATGAAATGTAACACAACTATAAGGCAAATTTGTTGCTATGTAAGTTACATTGTTATGTAACGTTTTGCCAATCTGTACCCGGTGAAGGTACAAGCAAGCGGTTTATTGTACAATCTGTACAATAAACCGCTGTGTCAAGAAGCATGAAATTTTGCAAGATTTCCTTTTGTAACGAAGGTAATCGCAAAGGAAGGATTTGTTTCAAAATTCATCCCCTAAAGGGGTTTAATAGGGGATGAAGGTTTAACATTTTGCCGATGGGTAAACCGATTGGGCACATGGCTTGTTATTAAAGATAGTAATTAAGAATGTGATGATAATTAAAGTCCAGCCTCATCTTGGATCTTGTGTGGTATTTACAAGATTCTGCATACATTATAAAAACAGCAACGAAAGAATTCTCTGTTCCATGTGAACTAAGTAGAGTTTTTATTGCACCGGATATAGGTTTATAGGTGTACAGTGACGTCACCGTTACACAGGCTAGCCTGTACTTAATCACTTAGCCGTTATGTACCTCCGGGAACAGGTAAAGTATAGAACACTATAGGTACTTACGTTACTTTATTATAGTCAAAGCTTACTGTAGGTTCAGAACTTAGGATAGAATTTGAATTCCCATTTTATGATTTTCAATCGAATATAATTGGATATTTTTAACGTAACACACAACAAAATCACACCCTGTATTCTCAGATTTCGGCAATGACATTCATATCAGATTAGAAATATAACGGTCCAGGATCAAAGACTCTTTTAATGTCAGCTATTCTACATATTATTTATTTATTTTTTAATAATACCAGCCTGTTACTGTCCCACTGCAGGGAAAAGGCTCTTCTCATACAGAGAAGGTACGAGCATTTATCACCACGCTTGCTCAAGACGGGTTGGCGATTTCAGACTTGTATTAACTATAAAGTCCAGGTTACCTCACGATGTTTTTCCTTCACCGCTGTCAGTAATGTCCAAGATAAACTCAGAAAGTACATATGAATTGAACAAGTCGCATTGGTAATTGCCCGGATTTGAACCCACAACCTCGTGCATGAGAGGCGAGACCTTAACCACTGGGCCATCACGACAGTATATACATATATATATATATGTATATTTAATTATCTTACTTAATAAAAACTTAGGCGTAACTAACGAAAATTGAGAAGATCAATCCGGCTTCAATTCAACAATTTCTTCTTGGAAATAAAATAATGTTGAACCCTTTATTTTCCAGGTGGTATTATCGGACTTTTACTTGGCCTGCTGTTACCCCAGCGCTATGTTGGTAAGTCTTCTTTGTAAAACCTCATAAAGTGGGACATTGGTTTCACATTTTCACATTTCACAGGTGGGTAATAGCAACCCCACTTTCATGGAAATGTCAGACTATGTGGCCTTTGCACCGTGCTATCGCCAGTAAATCAGCCGGTCTGTTCTTTCTTATTTAATTATCTATATTGAAAGGTAAACTACATCGAAAAGACTACAGTTGTTACAATGCCTTTTTTTGGAAGTGTTGGTAAGGTGTTTTGAATACTCAATGCTTTATTTGCATTGCTATTTGTTAACTTAAAATTATATGTGATCATTAAGGACGCTGTCGGGCAGCAAGATAGCAGGAAATATGAAACTTTGAGCTCTGCTTTCTGTCCCAGTACCAACCTATTAATACGAGCAATAGCACCCCCCTCTGACTTGTATCGCCATACGCGCCCCCGCCCGCGCATGTTCCTAATGTAAAAATAAGAATAGCCAACCACTAATGAATGATTGATGCTGGCTGGCTATCCATGATGTATCGAAAGAAACAATTACCAATCTAATTATCGAGCCTTGTGTAGGCACTTTTATTTCACTCTTTTTTTTCCTTTAGTTAGTGTCAGAGATTTTATGCCGCTCTTGGCCTCTGACTGGCTTCACATACGGTTGAGAAATATCTCTCAGGCATGCCGGTTTCCTCACGATATTTTTCTTCACCGTTTTTTAAGCAAGTGATAATTATACAATACGCACATGAATCCGAAAAGTCAGAGGTGCCTTGGGTTCGAACTCGAGACCTATGACTTAGCAGTCCGTTGGTCACAGCACTAGGCTATCACAGCTGCTATTTATGGTACTAGCATCATCAGTCCAGCCTTTTCCCAAGTATGTTGGGGTCGGCTTCTAGTCTACCGGACGCGGAATACCAATATTTTACATGGAGCGACTGCCTATCTGACCTCCACAACCCAGTTCCTGGGTAATACGATACCCCTTGGTAAGACTGGTTGTCAGACTGGTTGTATTGGTGGTTGTTTATTAAAGATATATGTTCTCTAAATCAGAGCTGGAGGTGTGGCCTCGATCCGAGGAGTACAACTGGGACCAACCGCTGATCCAGGTGAGGGGCAACGACCCTGGCAGCTGGCATAACTGGTACCGGCGTCTCAATGACTTCCTCAGGAGTAAGTATAGAACGTTACAAGGCTATTGCGGCGCCTGACCTAAATCGGAACTAACGTCGCCATCTTGTTTTGTCAATACAATTTCAGTGACACAATTTGATAAATGTATACCAAAAACGTCAAATGTCATTCAGACGTCAAAATATCGTTGCAGCACTCCATAGATAATAGCATTCTACCTTCCTAGATCCACTACCATCTATAATAATGTATTTTTGGCGGAATAGAGTGACAGACGGACGGATAAGTTATGGTGAAATTATAAACGGTTTCTAGTTCAACTACGAAACCGAAAACTGCACGTGAGAGTTATCAATCCCGTGGTCAACGAATTGTGGTGAAATAACTTCTGAATTTCTGACTACTTAATTACTACTTAATTTCTGATACTTTTTTTCCATCAGTTTACGAGACGGCGATACCCGAGGAGCCCCCCAGAGCGCCATGTTCTGTCCACAACCGTCGCGACCAGCACCTGCGCTCCGACCCCTGTGACATGGCTATGCGGCTGTGGGCCCCCTGCACTGCTGACGACTTCTACGGCTACGCCAGGGGCAAGCCCTGCATCTTCCTGAGGCTGTCGCATGTAAGTATGGTTTTATTGGATTTTTTTATTCTCTAGCTTTAAACCATTTAATGAAAATAATAGCCTAAGTTCTTCTACTACAATTAGGTAAATCTACTGAGCGTGGAGTTCTGGGTACGTTTCAATCACGTCGGGGTCACCAAGTTAGAGGTATAGAGGAACAGGGTAAAGTTACTCATGCTCTATAGAAAACCTACGACGAGACGAGTATCGTGTCTTGTGGGCAACTGCCCAACGATTGATGTCGGATAGTTTTATATATATGTCGTTCGCGCGGTAATAGGGATGATGCCTGGGTAAAAAAACGAAATTCTATTTAGTCCGTCAGTCAGATAATAAAAAAAACATGTATGCAATTTAGCGATGGGTCGTTGAAAGTTTTTCCGTTAACGAAACGTCAACATTGATTTACGTTCGTCAACTAGTTAAAGTCGTCAAGGAGTTAACGTGCACTAATGTCAACTTACAAAGTAAACTGTTAATTCATTCAACGGTTTTTATTCAACGCCGCGACGTTCAACGAGTTGAATAAAAGTCTCTGACTCTGAGCTACATCTACTGACCTGTTATAATGCTAATTTTGAAACATTTTGATTCAATTATGAAACTTTTCATTGATGGTTCTACTTAGTTTACCTTCCCTTCATACTTTTTCAGGCTTAGGGCTGACTGAATACAATTCGCAATAAAACTTAAATTGTACTCGGCCGTATTTAAAAGATCATCTGATTCTATGAACACAAATCAATTATTATTTACAATATGTATCAATTTTTTTTTATAGTTTTATTTTATGACATGACCATCGCTCGCAGTATATTTTGTCATTTTCACTGGAAGTTTTTTAATTTGATCAATTCGTTGCGTTTGCGTTCACGAATTCAGTTGAATAATAAACGAGTCAAATTCATAATCGTCGTTGACGAATTCAACTAGTTGATTCATAAACAGTTACAGTCCTACCAACTTATCTGTGAACTGAAAGAGGACGGCACCGTCGATACAGTGTTGCTAATTAATATAAGGTGCCCAAAATTGAGTAAGTTTTCAAGAAGGAAATTTCACATTAGACATAATCGTTTAATAAGAATTACAGTTCTTACAAATTAAAAACAATGATACCTATATAAAAATAATAAAATAAATAAAAATAATTTGATAATTTACAGTTACGTAGGTACGCTAACAGTTTAATCTCTCGGCAATAAACAATGGCTTTATCTAAAAAGTAATCCAATGAAGTGGTAAATTCAGCAGATAAAATGTTCCACGGGGGGGATACAACTTTCATTTAATGCGAAGTTAAGTAGGTACCTACCCTGCAAGAGGTACCTGGATATCTAGCATTTATTTATGACCGTACCTAACCCCTAACACCAGATTTGACTAATTATAAGTAATTAGCAGTGGTACCTAGTGGTAGTGTAGTGTCATAAAAAAAAACAAATTGCTTTACAATAACAATAATCTTATTGAAAACCAGGCTTACAGTAATTGTGATCTTTAGATGAACCTGCATACACAACTTCATCCTGGTTGTGAGGCCATACTCCGCTTATTTCCGTACCACTATCATCATTATCACTATCGCTTTCGGTTTCAGTGTCCCTTACCACTTTTATAATAAAAGATTATCTAAATACAAATCATGTTTTAAGTATTCTCCTTCTAACCTGCGAACGTGTTTACAATGCTGTGCCCACTCATGAACTGTAATAGCGTCAAAAGCTTCTCTAACTAGGAGGGGAATTTCAGCATTTTTGTGCTCAATATTTAGATCAGCAACTTTTCATTTCATTGTGCTCCATATGAGTTCAATGGGATTGAGATCACAGTGATAACGTGGTAAATATAAGAATATGTGTCAATTGTCTTCCAAAATTTTTTCAATCTCATATACAGGTTCAGGCTTGTTTCTCTTAATTATTTCTAAAAGCTGAGGTTTAGTCAAATTCTCTCCGTAGTCAATTTTATTTTGGGTCAACCATAATTGCATATCTTTTTTTAAGGAATTCGTATTTGGGACTTTATTCACACAAATACGGTGATAAGGAGCATTATCCATCACTATTAGAGTAAAGAGTAAATTAGGCACAAATTTTTCAATAACCCACTTTTTAAAGTTGGTACTATTCATCTCGACATGATAATCACCACTTTTTGTGTTGATTGTATATAGAATTCTTGTGTTGATATGAAACACAAGTAGTGCATTTGTAACAAATCCAGTATCTCCTCCCGCATGAACAATAATATATCTTTGCCCTTTCGATACAGGCTCCAATACTCCGTCTTCACCCTCTCCTTGCCAGCATTTACCCAATGTATGTGAAGAGTGAATATAGGTCTCATCTTAATAAATTATGGGCCGGGGCTGGGGAGATTTATTATTTGTATCCACTGCATGCAAGTACTTAGCTCTCCAAGCTGATATTTCATTACGGTCCATAAGAACCTTCCGATTGAATTGAGATTTTTTTAAACGAAATCCCACCTTGTGAAGCAGCTTTCGCAGACTCTCTCGCTGTCCTGTGTAATTTATATCTGTCTTTAAGATCTCTAGAAGCTTTTTAACAGTAGGTACCTCTTTTTTAGCAGAATAAAATTAATGTACTTTCCTCCGTATAACTCCCATGTCAAAATCATCAACATGCACAAATCCACTTTTACGTTTTCTCTCCTTGCCTGGTGTCCGAATTTTTGTACCAGTTTCTTCTGCTGCGTGCCCTTCCTTAACTATTTTTGAAATTAGTCCTTGACTCACACCTGAAATAGAAGATAATAAAATAAATGTTAGTAGAAATTTGAAATCTGGCAGGTTAGTTGGCTCACTTACTTAGCAGGTTACCTAATAGATGTACGTTACCGTTACGCTAACCTGCAGCAAGAATAGAAACGAATATTTCGTGGACTTAAATAATTAGTCAAGTATCGGGTAATTTATAACAAGGAAGTTAACAACACTAACCTGTCGCTGCCGAAATTCGTTTGTATATTTGATTAAATGGAATAATCGGAGACCCCACCCGAGCTTCTTCTTCAAAAAAGGTTTTAACCTTTAGAATAATGTTTCGAGCATCACTTTTAATAGCTTTCGGCATATTTAACTTTACAAATTCAGCAATATCACGACAAAACAACCAGAGAACCCGAATATAGTAGACACTGACAATCGAATGACATTTCAACATGACGGCCGTAGTTCCAATTTTCGCCATTTACAGATAAGTTGGTAGGAGTGTAACGTTAATACGTTGACAGGAGATCGACGGTTGATTCAACTAGTTCGTTGATTCAACGCCCATCGCTAGTGCAATTCACACGTGGTAGAAGTAAAACCTTCAAAATTTTTGGCGAATGTAAAATTTCGGGAAGAGGATAATAATTGTAGGTTTTAGTAATGATCATAGTGATACAAAGTTAATGAATTATAATTGTTATTGTATTGTTATTGTTATTGTTGTTGTATTGTTGTTGTTGTTGTTATTAATTGTTTATGAATTTATGTTAGTGAATTATTTTACATTTTATTCGTATATATTACATAGATTTATTCAGACTCAGAGCTTACATTTTCGATAAATGATACAAGAGGCTTATGGTAACTAAAGTATGAAATAAATTCTTTGGTCTTAATATGGTCCATATATCTTTGGAATACTGCGTCAATTACTGTTTTTGATCGCGGCAATATTTTTCGCGCATTTGTTTTCGGCATATTTGAAGAATTTTATTATAAAAATGATGAAAAAACGCTACAAACGTATATAACGTACACGTATACAAAACACCACGGTTGTTGTGACGCTTTTCTCAAGCTTTGTACTACGCATGCGCGCACAAACACGTATTAAGGCTTGTGCAGACCAGTGCGACTTGTCGCGCCACGCGACTCAAACAATGCAATTTCTAAGAAAACTGTACGGTATAACAATAACCGACGTCGCGCGACTAGTCGCGCTGGTCTGCACAAGCCTTTAACAAACGTACAACGTTGAGGCCCAAGCCAACTCCCACTATGCCTTGGTAAACACGAGTGGAGGGGGTACGAAGCAAAGCACAAAGACAACCACGAATATAAGAAACACTGTATAAGCATCCTATCTCATTTTCTCCTACGTTAAATCTTATAAATTTATGTGTCGGTCTCTTTTTACTGTCGCTTTTTCGTTTCATCGACTTTCAAATCACAACGATGCAAAAGAAGTTTTCACTTCAAAAATATTTGACACGTATTTTTTGCTTTAAAGTTAGGAAGATATAACGCATTAAAGTTGGAGAGTGAGGGTTGCTACGTCACAAATAAGTATAAAATCTACATACTCGTGACGTCACGGCACATTTTAACTCAATGTATCGCCGTTATCTTTTGATTACCTACGTAAAAAAAGAAAAAAATCGTGTCCAATATTTTTTTATAACCTACAGAACGGACAAAAAAAATTGTTTAGTCATCATCCATATTGCGCAAGGCAGGATTTGTGTGACGTCAAAATTTTGTGTGACGTCAGGTTTAGGCTTTGATGCGTAGTTCGCATGTGGCAATGTAGATGCCGCCACAGGTCGCGTAGTGTGAAATATTACGGTTATGTACACATATTTGCCTGCCTAGCCCTTCGGGAACTGTATGATAAGTCAATGTATCTGTTTTCTGTCGTTAATTACTCAGATCCACTACTGGGTGCCGGAGCCCTACAACATGTCGACACAGTTGGCCATCCCACCTGACATGCCCCCGCATATCCGAGAGGCTATGGTAAGTAATTTAAAGATCATTTAAAACTTTCACTCTTTAAAAACATTAATCATTACTAAATGAAGTGTATAATGGACAAATTATGGTTTAGATAAGTATGTAAGTATCTTAGTAATCTACTGGATTTCTTAAAAGGTGGTTTGAATTATTACTTAGAATTCAAGTACCTACCAAATGACTTGTCAAACAATTTTCATCATAATCGGGTCGGTAGTTTACCTACAAACGTAGCATATATACCGAGAATTTTTATTTTACTTTATTAAAGAATACAAACATGGGACTTACAACTTAACTGGCAAAATGTGGGTGTACTATAGGTACCTACACCTCTGCTGGCTAACAGCAGAGAATACAGCGTGATGTTGTTATGTAAAGAACGCAAAACAGTGGCGATGGTCGATGACGAAAGGTTTCAATGAAATGATTCCTATATACCTACAGGCTGGCAGGGACATCTACGCGAAAATTGTTACCATGGATGATAACATTAGTCGTAGTTTTTTTTTTTTTAATCTGCTGATTCATAGAAAAGTGCAATACCTACGCCGTCAAAATGTATGGAACAGCAGTTTTTTTTTAATAACCAACGAAAAATTTCAACGAAGTGTTCAGAATCACGTACTGAATCCATGGCAACAGTTTTCACGTCGAAGTCCCTGCCACCCTGAATAAAGGTACTTACGCCTTCTCATTCAAAATAATGTTAATAATTTACGCTTACGACCAGCTTCCATTAACCAGGCAAAACATAATGAAACCTTATTCCATTCTCCAGCGTCACCGGCCCGCTCACCAATACGGCGACTTCGTGTGGGTATCCTGCGGGGGTGAGTTCAGCGCGGACAAGGAGAACATCGGGCCGATCCAGTACATCCCGTCGGGGAACCCCCCAGGGTTCCCCCTGAGCCGGCTGCACACGGCTGACCGCATCTCGTACACAGCCAGAAGCATGCCAGACCAGGTCCCAGGGCCGCTGGTTGCTGTGCACTTCGAGAACCCACGACGTAACTGTTATTTAATTTATCTCACATTGGTAGGAATCCGGCCCACTCTTCCTCATAGATCTTCGGGTCTACATCTGACAGTTGTCTAATGAATTTAGCCGGTTAGACATTATGGGTTAATAAATCATCATTTGCCTAGCATTTTCCCACCTATGTCGGGGTCTGTTTCCAATCTAACCAGATGCAGCTGAATACTAGTATTTTACATGGAGCGAATGCCTATCTGATCTCCACAACCAAGTTACTGGGTAATACGATACCCCTTGGTAAGACTGGTTGTCAGACATCCGAGGTTCTGACTACCCGTAACGACTGTCAAAGATCTACGAATGACAGCCGGGACCAATGGCTTAACATATTTACCGAGGCATGCCCTGGTATATGGTCAAGATGGTCACCCATCCACGGACCAACTGCGGCCGGGAAAGCTTAACCTGAACGATTAACCCGTGCGGCTGTTATTAATTAGCCACAAGCCCCCTCATAGTGGGTCAATAAAAATACAATAGTTAATTGTTTCATTCTGATATTTAGTTACCTACCATAACCAGGACATTAATAGCTGTCTGATAAGCACAAACGAGATCATTTCGACGGTCCCCTAAGTACAAAATACCACTTAAGCTATTTCTAATAGGGATTGCAAATAGCTTAAGTGATACCTATTAACTTTTATGTGGTAATTAACTGGAGTCGTAATTAACACTTATGAAATTGTACGTACACCACGTACAATTTCTTATATAAGTGGTAATTACATGGTAGGTATAAAAAAAAATTGTAAGCATGGGACTGGATATGTCATTTTTACATTATACGGTTGCACATCACGGTATTGTGTGGATTGTTTTTTTCTAGGCGTAGGTACTGTATTTTACATATTTGACATGCACGCGGAAAAACATTACGATGACCGTCAACGAGGCTGGCGCGAACGCAATAGTCCTGCAAGTGCTAGTTACGGGGCGGGGAAGCCACGCGGGAGTAGGTACGATTGATTACACAATGTATAAAACAGAAATTAAAAAAAACATACATACGCTTCGAAAATAGAACCTCCTCCTTTTTGGAAGTCGGTTAAAAATTACTGAATTACCACTACCTACTGTTATTCTACGTCGGAAGTTTTTGTAAATTTTGTGGTTATGGGAAATTTTGTATGTGGATTTAAAGTTCAATTTGGCAATTTAGACATATTTTTTCTAAACTAATCGATAGTACAGGGTGGCCTGAATGAAGGTCATGAAAACAAAACATGCAAATCACGGATTATTCACTTAGGGGATTGTACGTAGGGACCGTCGATTTTAACATAGAACAATCTTATTTTCATCTTTGTCACAATAAAGTTATGGCCCATCTATCCAAGTGATAAATTAACTGTTCCTAGCATTTAAATAAATATTAGGTACTGCTTCCAGGTGGAGTGGTGATAAATGTAGAATGCCGCATCTGGACCCGCGACATTTTCTACGACCCCAAGAGCCGCTACGGACGCGCCCGGTTTGAGTTATTCGTCGAGTAAGTTGTTGGCAAAACTGGGCTAAGTCATACAATTTTTTTTTATTTCCTCATAGAGATGACGAGTGTTTTTGTCTTACTTTTTATAAAAAAATACATATTTTTTTGTATTACTGGCCAGCTATCTAATTACGCATCACATTTTCGTAAACGATTACGACTAATCTGCTTGATTTTACCAGTTCAACAACATTCATTGCGTTATTTACGTTGTTGAGCGGATTTTTTTTCGAACTTATGAATATATGGATTAGGAATCTGTTTCAACACGATTCAGATTCTGATTGATCGTGTATTACGCAATTAGGGTACAGTTTAATTACAATATTGTTGTGTTTTCTTAATCTTATTTTGTTGTTCTAACTATTTCAAATATATTACCAGTAATTTTTTATTTATCTTCAAGTAGACTCATTAAAATAGTGACAATTTTCAAATACCAGTATCTAATGATTTATTAAAAATTTTATTTACCTACTTTTATTTCTTTAATACGGCGGTAGTGGCTTAATTAAGTAATATGTAGATGTAATGGTCTTCTATAAACGTTTATACCTAGCACTGTTATCTAAATAAATGTACTTTCAGAGATTCAGTTACCTATGTGTATAAAGTTAACTAGCAATAACGACAACATTTTGCTGACGTATTATTAGGTAATTAATTTTAAGAATTCATACTGCTTTTGTAAGAAAAATAATGAATGTTAGTTGTTAGAGTTAATAGGTGTTTAAATTGGAACTAAATAAATATCTCTCAAATACAGTTCTGATAAAATGATAAAAAATAGTACTTAAGTATTGAAGAAGATCAATTATTTAGAAATAATTATTTATAATAATCTTAGGTAATTACTTATTTATATTATTATTATTATATGAGATGTTGTCTTTTTCCGCTTTGTTTAGATATTCTATTTACTGCATAATATACCTACTTGAATGTTGTAAATGTAATCTTTTCTAATATAATGAAGCATCTAGTCATTGAGCTTAGTTGTTAAACTAAGTCCTGAAAAAGAAAATTATATGTATTTAAGTCTATCTCCTTCTATGAATCATTGCCAAATATTTACTACAACTTTATGTGTGTACCTGTATCTATAAATTTAAATAATCTTCTATAATATGCCTTCCTTTATATCTTATTAAAATAAAATAAATGATCTCTGTTATCTCCTATAAAAACGTATAACGATTGACTGTTATATTATTATAAGATTTGTAAATAAATAATTTATTTATGTGTTAAGTTACGAAGGCTTAATTTTTCTAGTTAAAATGCAGACAGCCTACTTTTGTGTATGTGTCATCTTGTCAATAAAAATATGAAAAAATTATTGTTTTTTTAACCGACGAAAAAGAAAAGGAGGAGGTTCTCAAGTCGAAACGTATAATTTTTTTTTTATTTTTTTATTTATGACCACGCATAACTTTTTATTGAGTAGTCCGATTTGAACGATTCTTATTTTATTGGGGAGGGTATACCGCGAAGTTGGTCCCATGTAAAATTGAAAACTAAAATCCAACTCTAAGGGTAAAAAAATTGGGGTTAATTGCATTTTCACCTGCTGAATTTTCAATTGCGAACCGATTCTGTTGTAATTTCGCGCACATGTTGTAGTTCTGATGACACAACCATATAATAAAGACCTGGAGTTGATCAAAGTCAAAGTCAAATCATTTATTTCAAATAGGCCCTTGCAAGGCACTTTTGAACGTCAAAAATTACAAAAAAATTGAATTGATTCTAGTCGCCCCTTCCCAAAGGTAGTTTTCGTATGGAGAAGAATGGGCAAGAAACTCCACCGTTACTCTTTTAAAATGTTTTACAATATTTTGTATATGTATGTACATTAGTTATATAATTATATGTGAAGACGATGCATCTAAAAATAAAAAATAAATTACTATACCACAATATAGGTAAAAAGATTTTTTAAAAGAGAGCAACAACAGATAAATTAATTACTTATGCGATAGATACATGGTTCTCACATATATACAAACATTGTAAAAGTAGACGATTTACCAAAAAAAGTTACAATTAATAAGTCAGTGTGTGAGGAAGTAATCACAGAATGTAAAATCAATGTCATATAATAAAAAATAATAATTTATACAACTTAAATTAGCAACCAGTTTGATTTTGTCTAGGTTCTAGATTATCCTATGGAGCTGGACCTGATGATGGAGACGAAATACAGTTGCGAGAGCTCCTCAGCAGTTTGCAGCAGCTACATAGTGTTTGAGCTTATTTCATTCACCTTGATGAGAACTTTAGACCTAGCTGGGGTATGACCGTCATCGAGGGTCTGACGATGGAGACAAAAGGCTGTTGAGGAAATTCCTTACATGAGGAAAACAATTAAATTAAATGGTAGCTAAAAAGCGAAAAATAAAAAACTTTTTTACAAAAAATTAAACCAACGAAAAAAAAACTGAAAAGCTAAAATAAAAAATTACCTTTTAGTGTAACTAAGCTCCTAAACTAATTTAAGTAACAAGTTTTTGAGGCGGCGCCAAACATTAAACGAAGATTCATTAAGCTACCATTTTACGCTATAAGAAATTAATTTGTTGGATGGGCGCCGCCTCAAAATTTGTTACTAAAATTAGTTTAGGAGCTTAGTTACACTAAAAGGTATTTATTATTTTTCGCTATTCAGTTTTTTTTCGTTGGTTGAATTTTTTGTAAAAAAGGTTTTTTGGTAACTCATGTACAGTAGCGGTCTAAAAATGTTTATCAGTTTTCAAATTAGATTCTTTATCACACTTTGTGCAGTAAAGTCTAAATTGCTATATCTTGGTACATAATACTTTTTAATAGTTGTGAAGCTTCTATTCTAACAGAAACTGATTTCTTACATTAAAAGTAGACACATTTACATAATCGCATTTGTTACACTGACATTTATCAAAAATATGTGTGAAATATAATAAAAAATTATTGGCAAAGATGGCTTGAATATTAGTGTTATAACACGAGAACTCAATATATCTCGATTCACTTTGAGATTTTGGACTCGGCGTCATGGCGAAGATGGGCAAATAACTGATCATAGAAGCAATTCAGGACTACGACGGCCGATACCAACCGCCGCCGTGCAAATAACTGATATGTTTCGACAATACTAATAGCACGGCTTCAGTTCAAGTAGTAATTTTGCTGCTTTGTATGATGTGAGTCCTCGGACGGCTCGACGAACTTTGCATCTAGCGGAGCTACACTACAGACATCATGCTATTAAAGAGGAAATCAAACCTCACAACAAAACTTAATTTTGCGCAACAATATCTAGACTTTCATTGGTCGATTGTTATATTTACCGAAGAAAAACCTTTTAAATCGCATCAAATCGGAAGATTAACTATATGGCTCCTTATCGACCTTTTAAACTAATCTGGTCGCTGTTGCTGACTGTTATAGTCCACTTATGGGGGTGAATGGGCCACGACGACGCGATGACGGAGAACTGACGTCGTTAGAAAGTAGGGCTTTTGCGTATAACTATGTATCGCTTTTGGAAGATGTGATGCTGCCTCCTGTGCACGTTGTGTATCCTGCAGCAGAATTTGATTACGTTCAGGATAATGCACCGATACTATGGCGAGTTTCAACGTGCACCGTGACATTCGTCTCATTCAATGGCCTACTCGGTCAGCAGATATGAATCCGATTGAAAATCTGTGGGGCATAATGGTTCAACGCTGGGATTGTTAGAACGAAGTAAACCCTGAATCTCTTAGATCACATTGTGCACGGTATGGGATGACATCGAAGGGACTGATTTATGCGCACGCCTTGTCGCATCTATGCGAGATATACTACGTGCCGTCATAGCTGCTGATGGAGTCTTTATTAGACAGTCAATTGTTCATAGAATTTAAAAAATAAAGATCCTCAAAAAATAAAGATGTTTTGAATTTCTATTAGATTTTCTTCCTATTTTTGCATTTTCAGTAATAAGTTCGACCTGGTTACAACATATACAAAAAAAGGTTTTTGTATATGTTACTATCCTAGACGATGACGTGTAAATAAAAAATAATCTATGCTCTCCTCCTCCTCAGACTAATCAAATCACACAGAATATCATCGACTTTGTGACATAAATGTGTGCATGCAATTATAAACCTTAAGGTGGTAAGCATTTTCAGACCGCGACTGTACTTACATCCAATACGCAAACTGCTAAATTGTTATCTCACTTAGGTACTAATGTGGGATTGTTTAAGCGAATGAGAATGCATAATTTGTCATGGATTTTAGAATTGCGAAAATATTACCTATAAGTTCTACTAAGGAACAGTTAAATTTATGAAATTATTAAGAACCAGAAAATCGTAAACTAATTAATTTTCAAATCATCCGCGCTATCGCCACAACCAACACAACAGCTATCATTACACCTTTATGTTTATTTTGCTGAGATTGCCTACCTTGTACTGTCCATGTTAGCCAACGTAACAAAACTAGCCTAACAATGTTACCAAATGGTTTAATAATTTATAAATGGTATAATTTTATAGCACCAAAGATAACGAAAACCGTTTTAAATAGTATCGCGATGTTTAGTTTTTTTACTATTCAGATAATAATAAAATTAAAGAAACCGGTAAAAATGCATTTCGGACCACGTACAACGAAGCGCTCCGTAGTTGGGATGAATTTATCACAAGAACAAACTTAACATTGTAGTTGAAAAACATGTTTTTGCAACTGCAATTAATGTGAGTTGGTCGATTATTACTCGTTAACTTGTAGAGCCTATTTAGCTATGATAGTTTTCCTTTTAATTTCGTTATATATACTACAGTTGTGAATTTTTTCACATATCCAGAACCAACTAATTAGCTGACATGAGGTTGCTAATTTTTGTTAGAGTTAAGTGCCCCTACACTTGACTCTAACAAAAATTAGCACTTTAGAGCTTAATATTTCGCAAATGGATCCCTGAATCCAAAAAGAATCCAACTTTTCCAACGACACGCCACATTATAGGGTAGGCGAGAAAAATAACATAAAAAAAAAGTTGTGTACAATTTTTTATTATTTTATGATTACATTTTACCACTCTGTCGGCGTGATTAATGTATACCTATGCCAAATTACAGTTTTCTCGTACTAACAATCTCTGAGCTAAGCCGCGGACAGACAGACGGACATGGCGAAACTATAAGGGTTCCTTGTTGAATATGGAACCTAATAAACCCGGCCAAGTGCGTGTCGAATCATACACAGTGAAGGGTTCCGTAGTTTTTTTTTTTTATGGACCTCGTAAGTTCATTACGTACTGTTTCTCTAAAACTATGGCAAACAAAGTTATTTCTGTGGTTGTAACTGAATCTCAAAAACTATAGATTTAATTTGCTTAAATAAAAAAAAAAACACCTTAAAACATCATTATCTTTTTATATTATCCAAATGCTTTTTTTAAGGATCCAACGATACCCCACGCATAAGTTCGCTGAAATAATATTTCATTTCTCGAGTTACATGTATGTACGGGTAGTGAATCCATAATATTTTTTGTCGTAATTTCATTAAGTACACTAAATACAATTTCATCGATACAGTCTCCGAGTAAAATGTGTCGTCAGGTCAGACGGACATAGCGAAATTGTGAGTTAATTAAAAAAACAAAACCAAAAAAATTGTTTTTTACATTATTTCAAACGAATAATATTCATATGTAACGGTTACTATTATTAATGTTTACGTATGCTGTGTTGTGAATCTTGCCCTTAAGTATCAACAAGTCAATATTCATGATGTGTGTTCACTGTGTCGCCAGAAGATATAATTAAAAATAGTAGTTTCTAGAAACCTGTAACTGTTAACCCAGCTCAGCTGTCTTCTACAACTGACAATCCGTATCCGTGGACGTTTCTCCAACCGGATTATCGTCGTATCATAATTGCACCGCATTTTTAGTTGTGAGATAGTTCGTGAACAGTTTCTAAAACATTGCGTCGCAATATATCCAAAATGTCTCGTGTTAGGTTTTGTTTGTTGTTAGCGGTAATATGCAGTTGCTCGCAGTACGGTGAGTGATATTTCGTGAAACTATTTATGTTGCAATAGGTTCTTTGTTGCTTTTTATCGTTATGTCGGTCCGAGTGCACAGCTCGAGCGCTTTGTTATCATGATTGAGCGTTATTTGCGCAATTAGCGACAAAAAAGAGCTCGAAATTGCGCTACCATGGTTCCGTGAGATTCTATAAAAACGGTACCCACGAATGTATTTGATGACTGGATTTTCTAGCTATGTTTATAATACATGTAGGTATTGCTATAATTATGTTATCATGATACGGTCAATAGACATTTTGAATCATTATCCATCAGTTTGGTTATCACTCATCAATATCTCTGAATGAATATTCGTTACAACAAATGAAGGACAGTTTTTTATTCATATGAACGATGAGTATGTATTAAGTACCTACAATTGTGAATTAAATGACCTTAACAGGAAAATACACAATGAAAACTTTCAAAAATGTCTCACAGTACAAAAAATGGATGTTTTTGCAACAAAAAGTCGAGTTTATATGACCCACATCTATGTGCATTTTACTAGAAAGATTCTCATACAGAACAAATGAAAAAAAAAAACAAGTGTTGTATTCTTTAGGTCATTTCAAAATCATAACTTTGCCTGCAGCTTGAAGGTTATGTTAAAAAGTAAATACTCTTTCAATAACAAGCTACTTATAGATATGTAGTTAAGTAGGCATTTCAACCTTCTGTACTATTTCATACAGAGAAGATTTATTTGCCTGTCTAATGTCCAGTTTCTGAGGATAACCCTTAGCCAACCCTTTCTCCCAGGTCCTCAGAAAAACATTGATCTCACTATATTTATTGCAGCTTAAACTGAGTGTTTAGAAAGGCTATGTTTCAAGATATCAACAGATAACACTATCTTCTTCTATACATATATGCATATTACAAATAAATAAAATCTTTCTTGTGTGGTTAGTGACAAACCTAACCAGATTTCAGAGTTTTTATGCCACCCATGGGCCTCTGACTTGGCCTCACATGCCATCGAGAAATATCTTGCAGGCTGGTTTCCTCACAATGTTTTTCTTCACCGTTTTTGAAGCAATTTAATGACTAAGTCAAAATAACAGCGTTTACTAAATACATATGATAGTTTATATGGTACTTTTTTTTTTTTTGTATATCTCTGTCTGTTTGTTCCGGCTAATCCCCGAAATGCCTGGACCGATTTTGACGGGACTTTCACTGGCAGATAGCTGATGTTATGTGGAGTATCTAAGGCTATTTTTATAAAAAAAAAATAAGTATTGCCCACGCGGGCGAACAGCAGCTAGTTGATTATATAGACTCCAGGTAGGTACCTTCAGCTGTACCTTAAAAACCTGAGGATTATCAACACAGATCCTATTGGAATCAATCACTTAAAACTTGGTCATTAAGTTCTAATGTTATATGAAATGGAGCCCTAAGTCTCTGACCTTTTGGATTCATGTGCATATTGTATAATTATCACTTGCTTAAAAATCGGTGAAGGAAAACGTGGTGAAGAAACCGCCATGCCTGAGAGATATTTCTCGACGGCATGTGTAGCCCAGTCAGCCCATGGGTGGCTTTAAAACTCTGACAAACTAACCACACGAAAACAAGAAGCAGCCGTAAGTGATCTCATCATAATATAATACATTACTTCAATTGGATTTCAATATGGAAAAGATGTTGGTTATTAATAAAAGCAATGTGACAATATTACCATTATCAGTAGTTAGTATTGATAGCAGATGGTAATGTCAATGAACTACACAGTTTAGGTTTTATTTTATATTATTAATATTTATATAATAGATCATTTATTCTGTACTACAGACATTGCTTATGCCTTTTTCTGACTGGTAGAGTGGGTTTTCAGTCTAAACAGCAGGATATATTATATTTAATAAATTATTATAAATATAATATATAACACCTTAAATCTATCTTTACAGGTTGCCATAATGCAATTAATAAGTACACATGTCATGGTCAGATCATAGAATTGATAATTTCATGAAGTGTTAGACGATTGCATGAAATGGTTGTATTTCATAAAATATAACATCAACCGCTGGTTACATCATGATGTGGTCTGGCCAGATCATTGAATACTCAACGTTTGGTGATATGAACAGTTAAACATTCAACTACTCTTGATGTGGCCAAACATTAGTGATCATATCGTTAAATAGTTAGGTTATCCACTAGTAGAGGCATTCATATCACTTCGCTTTTGTTGTGCAACCCATTTGATCAGTGCCACAGGCGGTGTGAAATGCAACATAACATTTAAAATTAATAATTCACAATGCTTGTGGCACCCCAACTAAATGGGTTAGGTTTTAAGTACTTAACTGTCATTAACGAGACATAATAAAAGTTTTGATTGATATGCAACCGAATCAGAGAGGGGATGTTGAATCATCCATATAACAGTGTGTGCTCTGTGTCACAAAGCAGTCACATTGACCTCCACAGTAACTTGATACTAAACCAGATACCTAAATGTTTTTATTTGTTATCAACTGTGGCTGTGGATTTGAAGTTTATAAAGTTATTATAAAAATCTAAAAAGTGTGTCGAGTCTGACTAGTCACAGATTTTACTGAGCATGCTGACATGCATAATAAAATATTTTTGGATATAAAACAAGATGTATAAGAAATCATGGAATCCTCTGACTCCTCCGCTAGTTATAGCATTGTTGCAGGAGCCAGTGTCCTTCCACAATCAAGACACAATTTTGTTGTTTTTGTAACTACATACAAAATAAATATATAAGGAAAACAACATTTCTTTGGTTTATTTAAAAAAAATGAATTGCAGTGATAAGATAATATTGCTCTTATGACTTGCAATTTCTAAACATAATTTGTATCTACAGGTCTTGCTGGCCTGCAAAAACCGGAAACTAATATCATTTCCGTGGGAAATCAGTTGGCATCTGAGCCAGTGCCTAAAGATGTGACATCCGAAGCGCCGCCAGCGCCAGTGCCGTCATCAATGGCTACATCAACTGTTGAACCAGACCCAGCACAAAATACTACACAAGACCCAACGACCACAACAACGACAACCACAACAACGACAACCACTACTACTACTGAGCCAACACCACCGCCAACACCCCCGCCAACGCCTGCGCCCGCGCCAGGACCTCTTCCTCCCCCAGACCAGGGAACATGGTCCTTCACGGATTCCAAGAGCAATGTGACCTGTATCATGGCCCAGTTTGCAGCTCAGCTGAATGTGACGTATACCAAGGCTGTGAACAACGGTGAGTGAATGTTTTTACTATGGTTATAGATTTTAATCTAGAAGAAATGTAATCTGTTTTTTATCTGTGATAGATTATTCTGCAACAGTTGTAGATGTCTATTATTTGCCAGAGTCGTTTTTTGTGTGGTCATGAATTTATGGAGCTGAATTTACATTTATTTTTTGCATAATTTTTTCAACTGATTTTCGGGAATTGCATGCTGCAAGATAAAACTTTTTTTTAATCGCGACGACCCTATGAATCTTTTTATAATATATAATAATTATAGTCCTAATAATAGGGATGATTCCTGGGTAAAACAAAATGAAATTCTTATTACTCCGTCTACAAAACATAGAAGACATTAAACATGCTGATTCACAATTTTAAATAACTTAATTGTTTAAAGTTATTAAAAACCGGCCAAGTGCGAGTTGGACTCGCGAAGGGTTCCGTACCACCGTACAATATTTAGCAAATATGACGTATAAAAATAAAAATAAACTACTTACTAGATCTCGTTCAAACCAATTTTCGGTGGAAGTTTACACGGTAATGTACATCATATATCTTTTTTAGTTTTATCATTCTCTTATTTTAGAAGTTGCAGGAGCGGGACACACATTTTACCACTTTGGAAGTGTATCTCGCGCAAACTATTCAGTTTAGAAAAAAATTATATTAGAAACCTCAATATTATTTTTGAAGACCTATCCATAGATAGCGTATGGGTTTGATGAAAAAAAAAATTTTGAGTTTCAGTTCTAAGTATGGGGAACCCCCAAAATTTATTGTTTTTTTTTAAAAAATTGTGTGAAAATCTTAATGCGGTTCACAGAATACATCTACTTACCAAGTTTCAACAGTATAGTTTCGGAAAAAAAGTGGCTGTGACATACGGACGGACAGACAGACAGACATACAGACATGACGAATCTATAAGGGTTCCGTTTTTGCCATTTGGCTACGGAACCCTAAAAATGACATGATACCTATCTACTTATTAACCTTGATTCCGAATGGTAATCAGATCAGATACACCCACTCCGAACTTTGTTTCTTGGAACGTTTTCCTGTTAATACGAGAGCGCATAAAAAAGTTGTTAAACCATTTATCAGTGCTATTGATATTTTATTCAGTTTAGACACAGATAAATTACAGACGGCTACCTCTGCAAAATCGTTTAAATACAATAAAGTGCAATACAGGTCGCACAGCGCTAATTACCGACGCGACACCAGTTATTGTTATACAGTGAAGTTTTCTCAGAAATTGTATTGTTCGAGTGGCGTCGCGCTAGTCTATACGAGGCTTAACTCTTAGATCTTCTGACTTACGTTACACTCACTGAATTGGCCCAACAAGTCGAGTCTGCCGCGTACTTGTAGCTTCATATCTAAAATGCATAGTAAACAATCTGTATTCATCAGTGGTTTAGATTTGTTGGTGACGAATACATAATAGATATTAATATCTGTTTCCGACTTCCAAAAAGGAGGAGGTTATATGTTCGTCGCGTATGTATGTTTTTTATGTATGTCCGCCGATTTCTCTGTCAATTGTGGACCGATTTTGAAAATCCTTTTTTTGTATGAAAGGATATGCTCCCAAATTGGTCCCATATAAATTTTATTAACTTTGCTTGGATAGTTTTTGAGTAAGCTTCAATAATACGTATTTTTCCCACTTAGTATATGTGGATGATATGATGATAACTTCCTGTGACTGTTATTTACATAGCAGGTAGTGGTATTCGAATTTGTGTGGGGTAAGTAGGTACCGCAATTAAAAAGTGACAAATAAAAACTTATTACAAAAAAAAAAAAAACAACCGAATTCCGAAAAAAAACACTACAAAGTGAAAAATAACTTTAATTTCGGAAGTCGGTGGCAAAAAACGAAAATACAAAACCAAAGACACCGACTTCCGAAATTAAAGTTATTTTTCACTTTGTAGTAATTTTTTTTCGGAAGTCGGTTGTTTTTTTTTTTTGTAATAACCGGTCAAGATGTGAGGTAATCGAAAGATGTTGTGGAATTCGTTAAGTAACGACTAATAAACTTAGTTTGAAGTTATCCCCTTATTCATGTCAGAAAACTTGGTTTCACACATATTAAAGAGGTCCTTTTATTCTGAATGCCGAATAACAGGCCATTTGATAAAATTTGTTTAGAAAACAAAACTTAGTTTTTTTATCTGTGCCAGGTAAAACATTTGTTTTGTTGTTAAAAAAGGTTTAGTTTAAGTACACCTTTTTTGGTCAAAATAAAAATAAAAATCTTATTTTTCGGTGGTTCCACCCAAAATCGGGTAACAAAGATCGACCTTCAATATCTTTACATAGTATAAAACAACGTCGTGTCTGTATGTGTGTCCGCTTAGATCTTCTAAACCTCACAATTAAGTTTGATGCGGTTTTCATCATCATTATGAGCATTTATCCCGGAAAGTTTATGTGTAAAGTACCTACATACTTATTTAATTTAGAAATAGCACAGAAATCTCGATGTTTTCACATGTCGCCATCGCACTTGCGCGAAGCAGGGGGGGTGGGGGGGTTGCTAGTTGCATTAGAATTCGGAAATACTGTTTTAACTAAATCTATTAAATTGATATCTATTTTAAAACGTTCACTTACACAAAGAAGATACTATGCAATCATGTGTAAAGATAAATATAGGAGATAATATGTAGTGTGTGTGTAATTAATTTATTTTTAAAAGATAAACAAAATACGTCTTCGTGACGTCGACGTCGGTATTAGGCACCGTGCATATGAGCTTCCGTGCCTGTGTCCGTACTGAAGAACCGACATTATTAGGTCACGAATAAAACTCGTCATAATTTATAAGCCGTAATACTTTCACTGCTGGAATTAGGACCCCTCCAGGCGTCGCTACACTCAGACCAAAATAAAAACCAAGAGACACCGCTGCGAACAATACAGTGAAGCTTGCCACACCGCCTCTCTCTGCATACACGCTCACACGCACACATTTACAACTTTTTACAATGACACTACACCACACAAAGTGCACACATGTTTACGAAACCGGCTTCACTTCACTGTTGACTACGCTCTGTCTTGGTTTTTATTTGGTCTGAGTCGCTACAACGAATTTTCCAAATATAATATATAAATGCAGCTAGATGTGGATCACCGACACTACATCACCAGGCTTTGGTTCAATCTGGGGTTTCTGGTTTCCGAGCACTGACCTACTGGAAGTGGTTCTCTCTCGTGTCTAAAGAGCGTTTATTCTGAAAGTGGCCAACGTCGCAAATAGATGTCAAATATTTCGCTGTTTTGATTAATTTGGCAATATTACTGTATGGAAATAGGAAATGTGGCTAACTAGCGAACTAGAATATTGATTATGGAATGCAATAATTAATATCGAAACACCGAATATTTAGTTTTAGATGTAAAAAAAGTATTTGGAAACTTTTTCAATGCCCTTTTCACACCTAAAACGGGTACAACATCAAATTCAATGTTATAATTGCAATTCATTATTAATATTCTAGTTCGTTAGTTAACCACATTTCCTATTACCATATAGTAATATTGCCAAATTAATCAAATCAGGTAAATTTTTGACAGCTATTTGCGCCGTTACCCACTTTCAGAATAAACGCTCTTTAGACAAGAGAGAGAACCACTTCCAGTAGGTCAGTGCACGGAAACCAGACACCCCAGATTGAACCAAAACCTGGTGATGTAGTGTCGGTGATCCACATCTAGCTGCATTTATATATTATATCTGGAAAATTCGTTGTAGCGACTCAGACCGAATAAAAATTAACGGATGGAATCAGGGCTGACTGCCTTGGATACAATTTTGGAAATTAACAATCACCTTGTTACCTTTCTATTCCATTTTTCGGACTCGCAACAATGAACAGTGGTTCATTGCATATCGTCGTCATAGATACCTACCTCCTTTTCAACTGTTTAATATGTATGATGAATTGAATTTCATTTTACCCACAGGCTGAAAATCAGTATCTTAGTTACATAGATCGAATGCCACATCTGACCTCGGCAAGTCGGCTGTACAATTAGTAAAAGACATCGGATATCTTAAGGCTGTTGCCAAATATAAATTTATTAGTTTGCCGCGTTGCGGATTCTGCGTATGAGATCAGCGTATCTAATAATCTTATCGACCTTTTATTATAATAGACATGCTAAGATTGTTCCTGTATCGTCAATGTAATGTACAGACACGAATCTCACATCACCATAATTGGAGAATGCTTGGGGACTTATACTCCTACCACATCCTGTCTTCCACACGACCTCTTTATAAGCAATTATTTTTTCTCCATTGTCTATCTGAATTTTTCTAACAGCAGTGTAAAGCCCACTCATCCCTCAAGGCGTGTTGCAGATTTTACACCATCGTAAAATTTTTCCTCACGATATTTCCAATAACCGTAAATTAATGGATTAAGTTAGGTCCTTCCTCGTGATTTAAAAAGCTTCTTTTGTTTAAATCATTCGTCCTTAACAGCGCCGATGTCAGTTCCGGGTTTAAGCACCCGTCGTTTTTGCTCAGTAACTCTTGGAGGGTCATTGTAATTGATGCCACGAACGGTGCATCGCAATCGCTACGTCCGCTTGCGTTCATTTTCTTTGACAGTTGTATGAAATGGAAAACTGACGTAGGGTGTCAATTTGCTTAACAATTATTTTCCCTGACTGAATTCTGTATAAATCTTATCAAACGTAGCCTGAACTGAAACATCGCAATTATGGCAACACATCTTTCCCATTTAATTTTTTGTCCGCATAAAAATTTTCATGACTCGTCTCGAGTAGGTACTGTCAATAGTAAACATGTACCTAGGTATAGTTAGGCCCCCCCGCAAGCTGAACCGACGATATGGTGAAGGTCGCGGGAAACCACTGGAAGCGGGAAGCTCAGGACCAGTCGCTGTGGCGATGTTTGGGGGAGGCCTATGTCCAGCAGTTAACGTATTTCGTCAGATGATATGAGTATCGAAGAAGTGTATCTTAACATGGGAGCAACTAGTGGAGCCCTTTATAATACCAGCCAATTATAATTATGTGGAAGCCTTATGTGGAGTGGAGCCCTTTAAATTACAAAGTTAAACATAACAATTTCCATCCCCAATAAATTTTCCAGTGTCGCTTTTAGTATTCCATGTATAAGTAGGCGTTACGTGTTCGAACTTGATCTTTGGCAGTTATGTTACCTACACTACCTACCCAGTAACTGAGTGACGCAGTCATACTCTCTGTAGTCCGCCGTTGCCAAAAATAATAAGTACCAACTCGGATAGGACGATTTTTTGTTAGTTTGCTAATCTAGCTTACAAAAACATCACGCGTATAATCTCCGAAGAGTTATGCAGAGGTGTATGTGGATACCCACATTTCGCCTAGGTGACGAGCCTACTGCCATCAATCGGGCACGAATCTAGACTCCGGGCTGCGGGCTGCTTATACTGAGACATTCCAGATAAATTGTATTCCAGAAAATATTATTGACGTGTAAAATAATCGTTTATTCTTTAATACACGTGTCGTTCCTAGAATGTTCCTTGACAAGATTAGACAGGCATTTTTGTACCTGGGTTGAGGAGAGATTTATGTGGTCAGAAAGCGGTGTTTTATCGCTCAAAGTACTTACCGATAGTGATAGGGCTGTTTCTTATGAAAACTGCCATGACTGAAATGTAGTTTGGTTTTCGCTGGGCGCAGGATTTCGCTTGGCTAAAATCAACTGTAA
Organism: Agrochola lota; assembly: GCA_947364205.1. Taxonomy (NCBI): domain Eukaryota; kingdom Metazoa; phylum Arthropoda; class Insecta; order Lepidoptera; family Noctuidae; genus Agrochola; species Agrochola lota. The sequence continues at coordinate 1,647,438 of OX376225.1, read as the reverse complement.
AATGTGTTGATTTTAGAGGAGGATAATCAAGCAATCTGCCTAGCGTTTTCCAACTATGTTGGGGTTAGCTTCAAGTCTAACCGGATGCAGCTGAATACCAGTATGTTACATAGAGCGACTGCCTATCTGACAGTCCACCCACAGCTCGAGCAACTGGGATATCCCTTGGTAAGACTGGTTGTCAGACTTTTGGGCTTCTGACTACTCGTGACGACTGCCAAAGATAGAATGACAGCCGGGACCATAGACTTCTTTCTTATATCTATGATCGGGACCAACGGCTTAACGTGATTTCCGAGGCACGGAGGACTCTGCGTTACTTTCACTCACACACACGTAGGTATTTCCTTTACATATATGTACCAAGAAATGAGAGACATCTGAGTACGTGATCAAAACATGAGACAAACATGACTATACCTTGGAAAAGGCGGTGCTGGTGAATCATCATTTGTATGTTTTTTTCGAAATATCCGTGATTAATCAGCACTGTGTTGATAATTAATAATTTATACACGAGTCGATAGTGTTTCTCGTTTGTTAAAATGATTTCATCGTAATGAATGTTTATGACCTTAATTAAATTAGTTCAGGCTCGCCCAGCCAGGCTTAGCCAGATAACGGAGGAATTTTGTTTCAAATATTAATTTCTGTGTTAAATATTAATTAACTTCCACGTTAAGCTGGGATGAAAAGCAAAACATGAAAATGTAAATTCTAAATACGGCATGGGGAGGAATTACACTGCACTAGGTTCTACATTTTATGGTTTTCCAAACTGTTATTGTCTGGTACGTAACCTTGTGATGACTGGAAATTTGTCTTTAGTTCATCTATACTTCGAAATCGAATTTGCGAAATGATTCGATACTAGCTGCGTCCCGCAGTTTCACCCGCATAAGTCTCGATCCCGTGGGAATATCGGGATAAAAAGTAACCTATGTCTCAATCCAGGTCTTGCTCTACCCATATGCAAAATTTCATCCAAATCAGTTCAGCCGGTTTAGTGTGAAAGCGTTTCAAACAAACAAACAAACTCACTTTCGCATTTATAATATTATTAGTTAGAATTTCGCAAATATAAGACATAATGCAGATTTCAGTTCAAAATTAGGGTCTCCAACCACAATCCTGACATGGTCGCCTATTCATTTCTTAGAACCAAACTAAAAAGTATTCCAATTTTCACTAAAATGTCCTAAGAAAGATGGCTTTAAACAAGACTATACTTAACTATTAATATTAATCCAGTTTCAAGTAGGTAGGTATAAAATCAGGTAGGTATTGATAACATGTGAATATTGTGACGCACTGCGAACGCCCCTTGCATTCGCTCAATGATAACAGTCAATGGCGGTCTGCTGTATTTGTGTATCATGTAGGTACTTAAATGTACATAATATTTTATAATGTACGTAGGTTTAAGTATCAGTAAGTTCCTGGTTTTGTGCCAGACAAATGTGGGACTTTTTTTTTTTATGGTGGGAAATTATCATATAACTTCTCCCTCTGGCCGGAGCGGGAGGGTGTGTCAGACTTTTACTGACTAAAACCCACCCGTTTTCCTTCCGTTGCCCGTGTGCCAGGGCCGCGATATCCCTTTCGGACAAACTCGCAACCCCGGCAGGCATTGGTCCTTACGGATCCCGTCAGTTGGTGCTGACATCTCTTTGAGGCGCGCGTGGAACACAACGCGCCGTCGACCTGGGCCCTCGGACGGCCAGCTACCCATTGCTCACCGTCCGCAAGCCCGCGTCTACGGTGGCCGGAAGTCGGCTCGTGACAGACAAATGTGGGACTAAGTGCCGAATCTACCAACGTCAGACAGAACCATGTTTTAAGGGGCAAACATAACTGGTGAAATGTGGGTGCATTTTAATATAAATGTACTTCTGTCGACCCCTTCAGAGAGTACCTACAGGCGTGAATGATGATGTTATGTTATGTTGTAAAGTTTAGTTAACTCGATATGTTTAAACAAATGCTTCCACATATTCTGTGAGTGCGTGGAATCACTTCCTTGAATTGTTAATAATAAAATATGTTAAGTATTTAATTTAACAACTTATGATACAACTGTCGTTTATCATAATTTCTGCATGTTTAACCAAGCAATAGTATGTTTGTATTACTGGGAAATCATAACATTTCTATGCGGTTCACGTTTTATATCGAAGAATACTGCATTGAATTTACCTACTTTCGTCTTTCTGACATTCTAGAAAACAGCTATATCTGTAAGCTATGCGCATCATTCCGTACATATGACATTTTAGAAAACAGCTATCTGAAGCTATGTGCATCATCATTTCCATCTTACTTCTGCCGCTATCCCAATTTATTTGACGTTGACGCAGCATGACTATTTCTCCCATAATAGGGATACTTTTGACAAAAAAAAATTCAAGCTCCAAATCATTCTCTCGTTTACTTCAGCGTCTTAGTACCTCAGACCGAATAAAAAACCAAGACAGAGCGCTGCGAACAATACAGTGAAGCATGTGAAAACTACACCGCCGCTCTGTGCATACATGCTCACACGCACACATTTAACCTTTAACAATTACACTACAATCAAACTACACCACACAAAGTGCACACATGATTACGAAACCGGCTTCACTTCATTGTTGATAGCGCTCTGTCTTGGTTTCTTATTTGGTCTGAACTTAGTACATGTACCATATCTAAACGAACTATAAAATTAAGCCAGAGAAAGTCCAAACTAAACAAAAGAAAAGAGAAAACAAACATGTCTAATCCCAAACATACTCGTAGTAAAGAAATAAAAGTGTCAAATAACAGGATTCCGTACACTCACGGGGAGATGTTCGATTCTATGAAAAGAGTGAGAAGTAAACATGTCGACGACATTACTGCGCGTGCGCGGTGATTTAGGTAGATGACTCATTACGGCTCTAAGTAACGAACTGTACAATGTACATGTGTATCATTCTTAAGTAAAGGTACAGAAAGTGCTGTCCGTGCAAATGTATGATGGACAAGACAAATGGCATGCAGAAAAACAAATGTACTGTAATGTAACGGCGCTTCTCAACTGCATCCGTCAGAGATCCAAATCTTAGAACGAGATGACGATGATGGCAGTGATACGTCCATTTTCCACGGTCTATACATCCCATACGATGGATCTAGGGCCCACTGTTTGGACGATGTTCGTGTTTAGTTATAGTTCCAGCTTCATCGACAATCTGCACTTTAAAGCGCAGTATCACTACCACGTTTGAAACTTCTTGTAATAATCTACTAGTTTATCACCTATTGGCAAAGGTATCTTGAATGTGGACTTGGATCATAGTCAATAAGCCTTAGCTACCTTAAATATCGGTCGGTAGGTATCATCCAAGTTTAAAATTCTGCAGTCCCAGTTGCCCGTGCTATATCGTTATTCTCTATTACTTTAAAATTGTTATGGTGTACATAATAAACTTTGTCTCGTAATGTCGTATCTGCCTGTTGTGTCGGTTAGATTAAAATGTAACTGATGTTCATCCTACTTGGAATATTTTACATCGTCATACTCGTATTTAACCCAATTTACACAAAACCTAAACCTATTATACACCTAAATGAATCATGAATCACTCCGTCCATTGGTGAAAACCGTATGACAAACCGTTCGGTAGTTTTGAGTTTATCGCTTTCAGACAGACAGACTTAGCGCGGGGACTTTGTTTTGTAATAATATGTATGTGTGAAATTAGTGAGACTTCTATTTGTAAGTCCTAGTGGTGTGCAAACTGTGCCAAAGTAAACGCGGCCGCACATGTGTGGTGTTAAGTAGCTCAACTGTTTTGTACGCCAGATAGCAAGTGTTACTTACTAGCGTGCTACCATGCCGTACCTACTGTTTCACAGACTACAGATGTTGTAGAAACATAATCCAGATAATCATTGTGACTGTCTCATTGGTGTAATGGTCACAGGCGTTACTGCTGAGCATGAGCTCCTGGGTTCTATTCCCTGGTCGGGCAGAGTTATTGGAATTTTTCGTCTGAAATTTCTATTGTGCCCATTTGATAGCTGTACGTAGGCTCGCCCCCTATTACATGGGACTTAAACATAACTGGCGAAATATGGGTCTATTATAGCTACATCTCTGCCTAGCCCTTCGTGGAACACATGCGATGTTATGTTATATTGCAACAATGTGACCCCGCACAATGCACCCACATGTCGCCAGTCATGGTACCTATTACTTATTAAGTTGTACCATTATATATGAGGACGGGGTTTTTCCAGTGCTATAAGTGCACAAAGAAATCTCTCGTCTGCAGCGCAAATAAAATGTTTAGCGTTGGTAACTTGCAACCAACAGCGTATAAGGAAAGTCAAGTGTTAAGCTACTTCACCGTAACGCCATGTTTTAGTCACCAATTCTCTTGCTGAATGAGTCTTGCAGTGGCATTGAGGACTTCCTTTTTGGAGATAGAATTCGGATCGGATATACTCATTTTAATTATACAATTATCTCCACAACTATTATGTATTTCCCTTTACATCCTGAATTCTAATCGTATGCGGTTTCTGTTTCCTGGAACGCGATATTTTCCGCTTGTAATCATACCAACAACGTATGAAAATATACAAGTTAACAAAACTTGTGTGCCTGCTTCTACTATTTACCTAATAATTTTGGAAAAATGTTTTGCTAAGTGGCGATGAATGATGGGACCAGAATATTCAGTGCCTAGAGCATTTTTATTAAACATGGACTTTAAAGTAAATATACGTATATTATCTAAAGTAGAAATAATAACCATTCGATCTGTAAAAAAACATTTCTGGTTATGAGTCACAACATAACGAGGAAATATGAAATTAAATGGGCAAAATCACTTATAGCACAGCATCAGCCACGCCGCCGGTGACTGCGCACGCGCACTGTACTAGATAAAAACAAAAAACTATCGCTTTGTTTTAAAACTAGGCTATCTCACTTACGAAAGGTTTTCAACAACAATTGCCTTGACAGCCTCGTTGGTCTGGCAGTCGCAATCTGAACTGCCGAACGGCTGCTGGGTTCGATTGTCAGATCGGGAAAACGTTATTAGGTTTCTAGGAATTTCTCTGTAGCAGCTCGGAGTCTGTTCCTCTGGAAATGGCAATAGACTCGCCTATACACTGGCGAAATTTGGCTGTACTAGACGCATCTGTCTGAACCATCGGGAAATACAGGCCTGGTGGAAGAGATCATTTAATTTTGTTCATTCACAAGCTATTTAAATTTTCGGGGACATATGAGGCAGTCGATATCGGCCTTGACTTACCTACGTGAATAGGCGATAGAAATAATTATAGAGATTAGGCTTAGAAGCCCCACAGGCTTCGGCTCGGTGCATTGCTGGGTTCGACGAATTGGCGATCGCAGTTTTTGCATAAGTGAATGTGGGAGGACGCTTCTGCTTATCCTCTTGACTTCATCTCTTGGTAGTCTTTCACAATACTACGTACAAAGATACGCGGTATTTTCTCATATTTTGAACTGCTTGTTAGAATCGTTTATATTGAATTCGAGTCTATGTGTGCCTCGTTTTTCTCATGCAAAACCTGACTATCTTTAGCCATTCTTGTTGTCCATACGACAAAAAAGAGAAGTAAACAGCTAACTTGCAACTTATTAAATCAATATTAGTCGTATGCTCAGTAGTCAAAGAAAATTAGTCTGAGTCGCTGTCGCCGGATACGATGAAGAGGTAATATGTCAAGTCAGTTAAATTAAAAGTTATGTCGTAGTGGAAATATCATTTTCTCAAACATGCTTGAAAATTCGAGCATTATTTTGACAACCTTCTTCGAGATAAATCGAAGTTGCTGTACTGGCCGAATGCTGCGAGCGCCCGGCCGGCAATGTTTGTAAGAAAATCCATAACAGTCGTGTTATTTAAAAATGGAACGTACTTTTTACTTCCAACACATGGTAACCAATGAGGTAACTTATCAAAGGTTTTATTTAAATTTCGATTTGGCTTGCAAATAGAGCTGTTTAAAGTAAAGAAGAAATAAATAAACATAATGGCGCATGAAAAATTATCGTTGTTCGTCATTGATTCTGGAATTTATAATTAATTTAAAGTACTAAGCCTAATTGGCCGCAACCAGGCATTGATGGACTCACGTATGTGTGCCTCGGCTTCGCCTCGGCCACATTTTCACGATCGTCCATCAATGCCATTGTTGCAGGCTGCGATAGTAATGTTTTTTGTAAAGTTTTGCTGTCATTCAATCGTTGTTATTCAATAACGTCCGAGACGAAGTCATTTGATTGGTTATAGTTATCATTGCATGTGGAATCTAGCGTGTTCCATTATACGGAAGTTGTCAAAACAACTAGAGTAATCGAGAAAGCGAGTTATAAAAAAAAAAGATGAACGCTTGCGGTTTCGTTACGATCACTTGGATGAAATTTGACGTGCAATGAAATGGATTACATAAACCAATGTTTTTTCGTTTTTACTTACTCTGTGGTTAAATCTTGGTTACCTATTGATCTACGGATTTTTTCCGACTATTATGAGTTTGTAGAGTTTTGGGGATTGGAGATTCTATGGTTATTTTTAGCTTTTATTGATCTGAACGGATCAGTTATTGATTTTTCTGTAGACATGACGCATTAGGTACTCTATTTATAGACATGGGAGACACATAATAGTAGTTAATGAAAATGTTGCATAAAGAGGGGTATTAAAATATGAGTGAAAACCGAGCCGTAGGCGAGGATTTTAGTAGTAACGCACGAGTGTTTTAATACCTAGTTATTTGCAGTTTCATACACTACTTTATCTACTCTCATACATTGGGATTGAACCTACTAAATAAAAGATCAAAGTTAAAGATCAACAATAAAAAAGTCCCACGAAATTCAGTTCAACAAAACGTATAAATGGCGCCTACACCCAGCACATCACCGCGCATGCGCTAGAGCGGTGCTGCTTTCCCCCGTTAATGTTCCATTGCAAAAATAGATGGAAACTCCTTGTTGATATTAACTTTTTGGATTTGCCCTGTATCGTTATAGAAAAAAAAATCCTCGCACAATGCATAGTAAAACGTTGTATGATACACTTGCGCAAGATGATTTCCGTCAATCACCTACCTTCCGCACAAATAACATTGTAGCATAAATAACTATTATAGCATTATTTTGTTAGAGGAAAAGTGTTATAATATGATTCTATTTTTAAATTTCGGTATTGTGTTTATAATGTACCTACGTCAATATAAACTCGTTTTGAAGTTTATAATTCGAATATTACGATATGAGAGTAGATAAAATTACATAACGCCTGCACCAACACTACCTACGCTCCGAGGGCAGAGGTGTAATTCACCAGTTATGTAATATTACATAGGGTGGCGATTAAGTAAAAAAAAACTTCATGCATGCTTTGAAATACACTGTCTACCGTTGTAATTCACCAGTTATGTAATATTACATAGGGTGGCGATTAAGTAAAAAAAAACTTCATGCATGCTTTGAAATACACTGTCTACCGTTGTATAGAATTAATTTTTTCACGAATAGGATATGATATTCGTCCCGAAAATTGTTTAGAATGACGCGTAGTATCATCCCCTTTACGGAGGCTGCAGGTGACTAAATCGCCACCCTGTATAAGAAACAGAGGGGAGATCCTATCTAATTGAACCTTATAACACCAAGGCCCGGGGTTTGAACCCAAGATTTCACGCTCAGCACTTCTTGCCACTAGACCAGAAGAGCAGCAGCTAGTACTAGCTAGACAAATAAGAAAAAAGAAATACCCTATGTAAAGACAGGTAATAAACAACATTTATCAAGTAGATCATTTAAAATTGTGATGCAACTAATACTACTTTTACTAATACGAATACCGATTGTTCTTGTCGCCGAATACGAATACCTAATTCTACAGCTATTCTATAGCTGCACGCAATTAATAGTCAAAGAAGTTGAAAAATGAAACACGCTAACAGCAATAAAAATATTTACATGTAATTTAATAATTACAATAAACTGTGGGTAAATTTTTATTTTAAAAACATAATAGAGAATCGTTTTTTGGCGACAAACGATTCCTTATTTCTGTCTGTATATTTCCATATAAACTAAAAGGTGGCCACAATTGCCATCTGTGGATGTAAACAAAAGATTAGGAAGTTTTATGATTTTCTATATGAAACTTTGTGTCAGCCAACTCGGTTGCAACGTAAATCTATATGGGGTTTCTAGGTAGTCACTAAATACGAATGTCATAAAAGTATTCGGCGAATACGAATATTCGGTAGTTTGATCACAATCACTAATTTATAATAGATATTGACAATAATAGAGAATACAATAAAGGTTTGTCATGAGCGATCGGCAAAGTTGTCAGAGGTCACAACCCGATCAAACAATACTTTTATGTATTTGCCGTGCACTCGATGAGGTCGGTAGCACGCGAAGGTTAGGTCTGATACCAGTTTCTGATGCACGCAGCCCGATGCATATCGAAAGAGAATTGTGTTTTTTTACAAAATTATTTTTCGTTTAATATAAGCAGTACTTAATTTTTTTGGGTTATGGACTTATATTTCTTCATTATAACGATAAAGTCGCCGCAATATCGTTAATTAAGGTTCCGTACCCGAAGGGTGCCAAACGGAACCCTATTACTAAGCGCTGTCCGTCTGTCAGCGGACTGTATCTCATGAACGGTAATAGTTACGACAGTTGAAATTTTCACAGATTGTGTATTTCTATTGCCGGTATAACAAAAAATAATAAAATTTTAGTAAAGTTAATAATTAAAGGGGGTCCCCATACAAGAAACGTGTTTTTCGGTTTATTTTGCTCGATCTTATAAGTATATATGGTACGGAACGTGTGACCTTGATTTGCTGACACTTGACCGGTTTTTCTATGTTACTTAAAAACATAACCCTCTTTTTGGGCTTCGCCGCAGTTGGGTAAACTTGACAGTCGCAATGTAACGTTCGATAATAATAATTATTGTTAGCAAATAATTTGCAACAATGTTATTATTATATTCTTTTGTGATTAAAATTATTGCGAAATAAGTATGAATCATGCTAAGAGTTGCCTGTTTATTGAATTACTTGCGTTGTTACTCATTCATTGTTGTTGTATAATAGAGTAGGTTTTAATTTTAACAAAAATAGAATGTGCAGTGTTCATTGCAATTCCTGTATCTCATTATCGAGATTATTAAAATACCTAGCTGTTGCCCGCGATTCCGTCTGGGATCCAGGATGAAAAGTACTCCTTCTCCAGGTCATGGTCATCCCATGTGCAAAATTTCATCTAAATCCGTTCAGCCGATTTATCGTGAAACCGTAACAACCAAACTCACTTTCGCATTTATAATATGTATTAGTTAGGATAATCGGGCTCAAAAGAATCTCCTATGAAAATATCACCTTAAGGGTGCAATATCCTCACCTTCCGCCTGACGCAGGTCCTCACCGGACACGGTTGTTTCGGGAGGTTCCTGTTCCGGATTAGGCGGGAGGAAACGCCCGGGTGTCACCACTGTGTGGATCGCCCGGAGGACACGGTGGAGCATACGGTGGAGGTCTGCCCGGCTTGGGCGGAGCACCGCCGTGTCCTCACGGAGGCGATCGGCGGCGGCGATCTCTCGCGTCCGGCCCTGGTTCAGGCCATGGTTCGGCGCGAGAGTGCATGGGAGGCCGTCACCTCCTTCTGCGAAGCAGTTATGCTCGCGAAGGAGGAGGCGGGGCGCGCGAGGGAGATGCAAGCTGCACGCCCTCGCGGCCCTAGTCGCCGCGGGAGACGCCCCGGGCGTCGGGAGTCAAGAGCCGACTTCCGGCCACCGTAGGCGCGGGCCTGCGGACGGTGAGCAATGGGCAGCTCGCCGTCCGATCAGGACCAGGCCCGTGTCGACGGCGCGTTGTGTTCCACGCGCGCCTCAAAGAGATGTCAGCACCAACCGACGGGGTCGAAAGACCAATGCCTGCTGGGGTTGCGGGTTTGTCTGAAAGGGATATCGCGGCCCCGGCACACAGGCAACGGAAGGAACACGGGTGGGTTTTAGTCAGTAAAAGTCTGACACACCCTCTCGCTCTGCCCAGAGCGGGAGAAGTCATTTGATGATTTCCAATCCAAAAAAAAAAAAAAAAGGGTGCAGTATCAATAATAAAATCGATTACATTATTTTGAAGAACTAAGCGGTTACACTGAAAGTCATTAGAAGCGACTTTATTTTATACTATGTAGGTATAGATACATTACATTATAACTAACAATACCCATCAACCTCCCTAGCCTTTTCCCAACTACGTGGAGTCGGCTTCCAGTCTAACCGGATGCAGCTGAATACCAGTATTTTACATGGAGCGACTGCCTATCTGACCTCCACAACCCAGTAACTGGGTAATACGATACCCCTTGGTAAGACTGGTTGTCAGAGTTTCGGACTTCTGACGACCCGTAACGACTGTCAAAGATCCACGAATGACAGCACGAATTAAGCATACATTTTCCACCAAGAGTTCCTAATGTAACGAAAGAGAAGCAATAAGGAAGAAATTTTGTAAAATTCATCCCCACAAAGGGATAACTTGGAATGGACGTTCGATGTGAATAGAATCCAGTTCTTTTTTCTCTAACTGAACAGACAGCAGTGCTGCTGGGGAGTTTGTTGCGCCACTTGTTCCCAGCTAAAGCACTAGGAAGTGGTTTGTAGAAGTGGGCGGGCGTTTTTGAGGGACTGTCTTATGTAATTTTGACGTTCAAAAAGTGCTGATTCTCAGCCTAGTTTACTTAAATTACTTTTGAATTTTAGAATTTCGTTATTTTTGTCGATGGGGAATCCCATCGGAAACGGCTTGTTCGGCTATAAAAACCAAAATCAAGAACGCCTACTGTACAGTAGTTTTATTTAAATATGTATGTCCTTTTTATTTGATGTGGTAATAATAAAGTGTTAAATAAATAAACTTCATTTGTCCACAGCCACATCTCTCTGGTACGTCGTCCTCAACGTGCCCGCCAACGCGAAAGTAGTCGAAGGCAACTGCACTGCCGCCGACCAATGGATCCAGGTCAGCTGGCTGAACAGCAACACCTCGATCCTGGCCAACAACATGACGCTGGTGTACCACAGGAACGAGACCACCAAGAACTATGGACTTAAGAGCTTGAATATTTCGCTCTCGCCTGAGAACTTCATCAATAGTTGTGAGTATATGTTTATGCTCACTTATTTTAAAGTATTGTAGCGGCATCTACATCGTTACATGCAAACTACGCATCAAAGACCTGACGTCACACAACATCCTGACGTCACACAAATCCTGCATCGCGCAATTAGAGTTTACCGCGCGATAAACATATATACAAGCTTCCCGACTTCAACCTCTGGGCAGTTGCCCGCCAGATAACACACCCGTCTGGTCGGAGGATCCTCCCTTTTCTATGGGGGATGAGTGAACTTTACACCCTGTTCCTCATACCCCTAAAGTATCTATAAGCTTACTTAATTATCAACGTGGCCACCTACTGTAGCACAAGGGTACAACTAATTTAGAAAGCACCATCGAGTCGAAAAGAAGAATTATCAAATAGATTAGTTAACCTCCAGAGCGTATCTCTCAGCCTACAGATGGCGTTGTATCTAAAAGATCCCCCATTTATTCTTGCTAAAGCAAATGCAGCCGTTTGGTTATGTCGCTTGGCTATTTAATAGTTATGTCTAAAATAAATAGTGTAGCTAGATTAACAGCCCATAAATGTTGATATCGGTTCATAAACTGTTACTTTAATCATTTTGCGTTTGGAAACACATTAGTTGACTCCAATTGACCTTTGATCTTGACTTTATCGGCGACTTCATTTACTAATAATTATGTACGCAGAAGTTCGTAAAAGATAGGATCATTGAAATGAAATGAAATTTTTTATTCTCTAAATAGGATATTGGAATCACTTTTAAGGCTTGTGCAGACCAGCGCGACTTGTCGCGCGACGCGACACGAACAATACAATTTCTAAGAAAACTTCACAGTATAACAATAACCGGTGTCGCGTCGCGCGACAAATCGCGCTGGTCTGTACAAGCCTTTACACGTCATATTAAAAAAGGGAGTGATATTAAGATTCGAATGCACTACACTTTTTAAAATTTTTATTGCTGTGAATGCATTATAATAAATAGGTACTGTAGTATTTGTAATATTATTAACTTATCAAAACGGGAAGCATGCTAGGGATACATAGCTAAATCATAATAAGTAGGTACTAATATTAATCATTTATACTTAGTAGTATAGACAACTAGTTCAGTGTCAGTTTTATCATCGTAGCGTAGGTAGTTCTTGGTAATCACTGGGTCGCGAATTCGATCCCCAGACAAATTAAGCAAAAACAGTGGATTTCAATGCCAAGACTTTCGTACTAGCGTACCATTCAAACAGTTTTTCGAATGAGCGTGTTCGCGACAACGTCATTCGATATAGCGGTTTTCGACTTAATGTGTTTTCGACCTGGCGTACCACTCTTATATTTTTTTCAAAATAGCGTGCGTCGCAATAACGTCATTCGAAACTTCATATCACTCCCATTAAAAAAATATTAAAATTTGCTAGATGAGTTCGGCCTTTCCTATTCGACTACTCTGAGAAGAAAGGCCGAAACAAACTCAGAGGTCACAGTCTCTTTTAAAGTCCAGACATAATCGTGGTCAAGCCATATGAGGACCATGTAGATTAGTGTCTGAAATGGTCTTTTGAGAAAAGAACCACACAGATTTGAGTGGACCTGTCCAGTCAGTGCCAGCATTTGTCAGTAATCGTGGAGCTCAACTCGGAACATAAGGAGCTCAACTCGATGAACAATACCAAAGAAAGGACATTTGGGTAGGCCGCATAAACTACTCAAACCGCCAGATCATTATTAAAACTAATTGAGAAAGGCAAAAAAAAATGAGTAGAGAAAACAACAAAAGAAAAATATCCACATAGTCCTTACATTCACAATAATAGGTACCTAATACAAAAAAAAATACTTTTCAAAGTAATCATGTCATTTTGAATGGAATATTCAATAATATCAATGTTTAAATAAAACTGGTATATTTTGATGATTTTACTAAATAATTGTAATGTCAAGTTTTATGGTTTTATCACAAGGTTTAGCAGAGCGAGCAGCTCAATCCCAAGCTTTTTTATCTTCTAAATAATCAGAAATTTTATAGTACCCTTTTTTACAAAGTTTGGTTTTAATACAATTTTTAAATCATTTAATGGGTAAGTTTCGAATGTCAATGGGAAGTATTTTGTAAAATTTAAATACGCACCAATTAAGTTAGAGAAATTGTCATACATTACATCAACTAAGAAATATAAATATTGTAAAGTAGTTCAATAGACGGTAATATAGGTATTATACAGAGTGCTTATTTTCGCGGCTGCTCGAATAGTTACGTGAAACGGAACCTTGAATCATTGCGATGATGCTTCTCGGAATATCTCGAAACATGAATATGGCCCGTCACTGTTACCTTTCTGAATCTCATCTTTAGAAACATTAGACTTAAAAATATTCCATAACCGATCTTTAGAGTATGAGGAACAAGGTGGAAAGTTCCTCATCCTCCATTGTAAGGAGGAACCACCGACCAGGCGGATGTTGTGTCTGTTGTTCTACTGGCCAACAGTTGTTATCGACTTTCTGTGTTATATGTTAATCGTGCGGATAACGCTGATATATCTGGTATCCGCGAGTTATACCTACAGTGGTAGTTCGTATGTGGCGGTATAGATGTCGTCACAGATCTCAAATCCTCCTGACCATAAACCAATTTATTTGTGTCTTTTTTCCATACTTCTCCATTAGTCATTATCTCTGTAGTCACCGACCTTCTAGCCGCTTCTAGTCGTCACAGGAGGCCTACTCGGCCATACCGTAAGTTAGACAGAGAGCGAAGCGCCCGTAACGACGGCCGAACGAACGGATTTCGCTTAGGGAGTAGGACCCCAGATCAAATGCAAATGTTACCTTTCTGAATCTCATCTTTAGAAACATTAGACTTAAAAATATTCCATAACCGATCTTTAGAGTATGAGGAACAAGGTGGAAAGTTCCTCATCCTCCATTGTAAGGAGGAACCACCGACCAGGCGGATGTTGTGTCTGTTGTTCTACTGGCCAACAGTTGTTATCGACTTTCTGTGTTATATGTTAATCGTGCGGATAACGCTGATATATCTGGTATCCGCGAGTTATACCTACAGTGGTAGTTCGTATGTGGCGGTATAGATGTCGTCACAGATCTCAAATCCTCCTGACCATAAACCAATTTATTTGTGTCTTTTTTCCATACTTCTCCATTAGTCATTATCTCTGTAGTCACCGACCTTCTAGCCGCTTCTAGTCGTCACAGGAGGCCTACTCGGCCATACCGTAAGTTAGACAGAGAGCGAAGCGCCCGTAACGACGGCCGAACGAACGGATTTCGCTTAGGGAGTAGGACCCCAGATCAAATGCAAATTCTCGTCCAGGTCTTTAAACACAAGTTCTTCTTCATTCCAGCATCCAAGGACCCGATGGACCTGTACCACGGCGCGGAATGGCAGACTCCCCTGGCCACCTCGTACCGCTGCAAGACCGCCACAGTGCTGAACATGACGGCAGAGTCTGCCAACGCGGGCGTGCTCACCCTGTCCAGACTGCAGGAGGAAGCCTACCGCACCACGAATGGCAGCGGATTCAGTGCTGGTGAGCAAACTATTTTTTTAAAAAGTTACAGAAACGGATAATAAATTCAAAATAGTTTACTTCATATTTCTTCGATAGTTAGTTATGTGAAATGACACGACAAATTGACGCAGTGTGTCTATTTGATAGACAGTAAATTTCCCTTATCAGGACATGTATCAAACTGCAGAAGTTAGGTGGTTTAAATTGGTCCTTTCCTATGGAAGAACTGGTAAGATATTCCATGGCTATTCTTTTTAAAATAATACATTAGCCCAAGGCCTTAAAAGTAAACAAATAAAGTTGGTTGTGTATAAAAGCGCATCGATAGGTGCGCACACGCTGCCAGACGCTTGATAAGGACCTGATAACGACTACTAAACGTACTGATAGCATCGAAAATGTGATTGTAATGAATGGTGTACTGTTTCTCATTATGATGTGAATTTTACAGTTACACCCGTTATTACACGCGATTGTGTTATTTTTTAACAAAAGGACGTAATACATTTTAAATTTATCGTGAAATTGAAATAAATATCCTGTTCCTTTTTGATTATGAGTCAGCGAGTGATAAACAGCTTGAATTGTATTGTTAAAATATTGCCGTGTAGAGGAACATGCTGCAATTTATGCAACGTACTCCCACGATAAGTTTTTCGAGTACTGTGCACTGCTTAGATTTCAGACAAAAGGGTTTTTTCTATGTTTTTACATTCTTCGTAGTAAAGGTTTTTTGTTTTTTTAAGAATTATTAATTATTTGCTAACTGATATTATCGTCCTCAGGCTAGATTTTTGTCGGTTATAAACCAAATTTCAGTTATCAGAAAATAGTCTAATTCTAGTGGGATTGCCCTCGGATTCTTCCTGTATCGTTAGTTAGTTTACAAATATAAGTTTCACGTACAGCCAAACCCAGATTATAGCCACGTTATGCAGACGCTAAACGCTGATAAGCTAACAGACAGATATTTTAATCGTATTAAGTGACGTCAAAAAACAAAATTCGACTTTATTGTGTTCAGTATATGGCTGAAACTCCTATAACGAAGTAACATCACGAATATTCCAATGTTTTTTATTTCTGTCAGAAATGAACTTTAGTTACTCTTGTATGCTCTTTGAACTTGACATTTGATTGTTTTACCGCTTCTCGAACACCTGCGCAAGTGTTTATTTTAAATGATCGATTATACTGAGTATAGAAACGCTTATTTTATCGACAAAATCCCCATTTTAATATATCTCCGCTAGTTACAAATCTCTATTTTTAGAGTTAAAGTGTCATATTCTTATCAGCATCCGTTCAGTGAAACTCAACTCGGGATTATGGCAGATTGGAACATAATTTAGAAGATATGGGCGTTAAAATCTTGCCTCATTGTAGATACACAGTGCTCCTTCTGTATCTATGTATTCTTTTGGATAAATAAATATTATTATTACAATATTTTTTGACTCTGCTAATGCGTCGTATGTCGTGTGGCAGCTCGCGAGTGCGGCGGCGGCGACGTGCCGGACGCGGTGCCCATCGCGGTGGGCTGCGCGCTGGGCGGGCTGGTCGTCGTGGTGCTGGTGGCCTACCTCGTGGGCCGCAGGCGCTCCGCCGCCAGGGGGTACCTGTCCATGTAAACTGCACGGGTAAGTCGACTTTGGTGATCTTAAGGCGCTGAGCAGACGTGAACATGAACGACGATGGAAAGTGTTGAAATCTATGCAATAACGCACACGACCACGCCGGAGACGCTTACCGGATGACCTTTCGCAGACATTCGCGGTCAAAATGTCCGCCGTCTGCTCAGCATCAAAGAATACTACTGATTCCGCAAGTAATGTGGCTACCTACTAGGCTCAAACTATATAAAAGAAATGTACATTAATATCATCTTTGAAATCAGTTTAGGTATAATCAATCAACCTCGTAATTATTTCGCCACTTTTGACACAAACTCCCAACAAATTAACACTTCACTAAGGTTGACACTATGTAACTGACAGTTAGATAAGTGAGTAAACATTTATTTACCAAAACACTTAACCTAGGTAACATCAGTGATGTTTCAATAAAACATGTGTAAAAACCTAAAACATAAGTTTCAATCTTAGTGTCGCAAAGCAGGCAAAATCAAGCACAAACTCACAATCTCTTCATTGTGAGTTTGTGATAGATTTGCTGTAAAAACCTGCTTTGCGACACTAAGATTGAAACTTATGTTCAACAATTGCAACGTTTGTAAATTAGAAGACTTGACACCCAGGAGGGCCGTCAGCTTGCTTGCCATGAATAAAAAATTTCTGAAATATAGAACGTTTTTTGTCACTTTTAACAACTTCTAATAAAGCCTATTTCCATTTCAGGTGTCAGCCGCACGGAGATTCGGCGATAGTAGTCAATACATGAAAAAATAGAAAACAGTTATACATTGTTTGCGACGCATTTACCCGCACCCCTCACTATGTAGCTAAATTCCACTTCTCTGCCTATCCCTCATTGTACTTGTATTGTCCTTATATCGTTCATTAATAGTAAAGCTTAAAACATAATATTTTATCGTCCTTGAAAGAGACTTTAGATTTCCCCTTGATTTGAAAAATCATCAGTTTTCACCGACTGACTGGCTAATGTGCGAAAATTAGGCAAAATACGTATTGCATTTTTGGTTCTTAGTCCGAAATCTGTTTTTTTTTAAATCTCTATTACTTGTTCCACATTGACTGGTAATTACTGAATATGTTTGTAAAGTAGTCACTAATCGAGATATTTAAATTCCAAATAATTAAAATCTTGATATTTATATTCTTAATAAAAAATATAATCCAAAATTATTATTTTTTAGCGGGCAGATGGTGTATAGTTGAATTTGCTCAAAATTAAAAAACAAAATACTGATTATTCCATATTTTATTGATTCAGGTTTTACTTTAAAATATTTTATGAAAGAATTTCTGTCATTTGTTTTTCTAATTAAAGTGCCCTTTGCTATGGATAATTCGCGAACTGACCATAACAAAGTTGTGTACTAAAATCTATTAAAGTTTTTCTAAAAGTAATAAATTTATTGTAAGCCATTTTTGTTTCGGCCATAATAGTGTAAAAAATCCAATCAAAATAGATACAGTAACATTGTAAAAATGTGATGTAGTAGTAATGTTAAAACGAAGAAGGGGGGTAGAATAGTATCTTGTTTGTCAAAATTTTGCAATAATTATATTGTTTGAATATCTCTCCATTTTTTTAACTTTTTATATTTTTATGTGCTTTGTTTAAGTCCAAAGATTTTATTATCATTTCAGTTATATGCACGTATAACTAAACATTATTTGTATATTGGAGTCAATTTATTGTCAAAATGTCCATGATATCCGTAAATATTATTTAAAAAATCCGTTTAGGTGTAGTTAGTCTATAATAAAATGAATGCAGTGTCTTTCTTTTATTAGAATGTAGTATTCAGAATATTTTAAGTGTAACAGTTAAAAGCTGGACAATATCATTGCTGTATTTATGTAGCTCTATGGTTATCAGTGTTGCCATGCCAAAAAGTTTAATTTCATCATCCAAGTACAATAACTATCCTTAAATAGTTACTAAAATACATACATATTTGAAATGCGGGAAGCTTCAAGTTGGCAATGGCAACACTGATAATCATAGATTTTATCGATATTTCATTAATACTGTCTCGCCAGAGTTAAAATAATAATATTATAAATGGCAATGAGTTGCCCAGTGTTGTGGCGACGTTACTTGCAGTCGAGTAAATAAATAACTTATTTCGACTTATGTTGTTCATACGGTTTCACTTTCTCGTTAATAATCGACTGCAGATAATTCGCTAGGTGATGGAAAAG
This sequence comes from Agrochola lota, assembly GCA_947364205.1. Classification (NCBI taxonomy): domain Eukaryota; kingdom Metazoa; phylum Arthropoda; class Insecta; order Lepidoptera; family Noctuidae; genus Agrochola; species Agrochola lota. The sequence goes on along the minus strand of OX376225.1, from coordinate 1,628,866 downwards.
CGAAGGGTATTGTCGGGAGTTTCGATTCCGGGTTCAATCTACTATACGGCTCACTTAACCGACTTATATTTGTAACATTTAACGTATATTTGATTCTTTTTCTGTAAAAAAGTTAGCCGTATAGCAGATGATATCTTACTAAAAATGTGACTTTAATACTAAAACTAAGCATTATGTCATTTTAGTATAAAATATTCATTTTTTCGTAAGCTGTGCTGATTGACGTACGATTCGAAAAAAAGAAATAAATGTTTTTTATTGCCACAGTCGACTTTTATTTATTATTTCTTCCTCTGAAAAGCAGTTACAATAAATACGTATTTTATATACATCGACCAAATTATTTATGTACAATTATAACTACTGAACACTTGTTTATTAAATAAATTATATTTGTGACAAAGAATCGCTCTTTTTAACTATTAAAGCTGATCCCTAAGTATTTATTTATTTACAAAACGAATATACGCATTTATCTGCTTGAACATAGTGCTCATGAAACATTTTTATTAATATTAAACATGGTATTTACAAAAAATACCTGTCTTAACACAAAATGGAACAACTATATGCATTCAGAGCTGATGATCCTCGACATTCTATCGTCTACCGCACGTGTATTTTCATTTCCGTGTTCAATTCAACACACCGGTTGCTTCAGATCAAAACCGTGCTCAGTTTGCGTATATTGAAGACTGTTCAGTAATGTTTTTACAAAACTGTACCTAAGTACACTGACTACTGATTTGAAGTTATCTGTTCCAATATTAATCGAGCTGATTCCAAAAAAACAGTTTTTAGAAAATAGTCAATATAAGTACTATGCTAAACCAGCACTGCAGCGCGCCATGCCGTGTGGATCGGAAAACTACTGAGCGGTAAACGTGACGCGAACTGAAAATACAACAGTATTTTGACAAAGGTCACGGCCACAGAGTTAAATAGACGCAAACTGAACACTGGTTTGGTTTTGGTACAGTTACGAGCATAAATACCTAAGTATTCTCGAAACAATACTATTATGACATAGGTATTTTCTCAAAGTTGCAATCGTTATTTCACGATAACATCGCTTTTGAATGTTGCGTAAAAAAATGTATTGATTCAAGCTTGTGACTGTACCATACAAAGCGTGGTGATCTCGCGTAACAGATGTGTCAAATTGAACACGGAAAGAGAAATACGCTTACCGCAAATTAGTAACACTGGCTACATTGTTCTACTTTATTCTAGTGACTATATTTAAATGCATCTTCATCTTTATATTGAAAAGAAAATAACCAAAACAGTTTCTAAAACAGCTGCTGATGTGATTTTGTTAAATGACAGAATAGCAAGGAACTGTCGGTAATACAATAACATCTAAGATAACTAAACTAAAGGCCAAGACTCGTGGCGGTTGCGGTCATAAAACGCGCGAATAAGGGCCTGCGCCCACTGGCTGCACGGCGCGGCAAGGGGTTTTTATGCGACGAATAGGAATATAACTTAATAGCATGACGATAAAATTGAAATTTCAATGACTATGCCTAAGGACGTTGCGGCATGTCTACGGATACCGCAGCATCGTTGCTGTTAAAATCCACTTGCATGTAGTGATACGGATCCCCTGTCGTGCTGTGCCGCCAGTGGGACGTCAAATATCGGTATTTCTTATCAAAACTCCATTCTGAAACTACTGTCATCTCGCTCCCACGATTTCTGACCGCGTCACGAAGACGAACGTTGACCTTAACCATTAAAACAAAGTAAAGAAAATAAACTAAAGTAAGTATATGTACAATTATTTTAAGAATACTGGTGGAAATATTAAGTACTCTATTTACAACGAGTATTGGTCGCGAGAGTGATGTACTAAACTATTATTATTTACATAGCCTCTTATAAGCCTCGCTATCAAGGGAAAATAATTAAGTACCTAGAATAGGCCTTACAACATGCATGCATAGAGTATATTTTTTAATATCTTGTCACTGTTATACCAATGGATAAGCATCAGCTTTTGACATACAATATAATGGCACTATTTGGTAAAACTTACACATTATAAGGCACGTTGCAGATATCAGTCTATTCGAGAGTTAAGACAGTGTTAGCCAACATTCTTAAAGGGGACAATCAACTAACGCTTCTTGGGTAAAATGGAGTTAAAGGATGTTTAACCAGATTGAACCACTGAATAATGACGCTATGCTTGTCCTATCTTTATATTATAAGAACAGATTTACCTAGGCACTTTATTAGAGGAGACTGAAGGCCAAATATTTGCTGATACATAAGCCACGTAATGGTTGACTGGCTTATAGGTAGCTTCAACAAAATCATAAAAAAACATTGGCCAATGCCCAAAAATAAACAAAGACGCATCGCTGCCAAATATTGAGAACAAAGTTAATCTTAAAGCGTCGTGCAGACCGGCGCGACGCGACTATAACAAAACAATTTTTCACGGTAGAACAATTACCGGTGTCGCGCCGTTGCGCGATGAGTCGCGCTAGTATGCACTACCATTAATTCAGCGTTTATCTTGTAGGTACTTTAACTGCATGATACGTTTTGCAATTTTATACTGTTTAAGTATCCGATACAGTCCCTTTTAGGCTAAACATGGCACTTCAACAATCAACGATTACCATCGTCGGTAACATTGTAATTTGAACCTTATTGCTTGCTGTTTAAAGTCTACTGCGGTATAGGGCAGGAGTCAAGCAGTACATTGTGTAGGGACTCCATTTCCGTCCAGTCTCGCTTTTGTCCGCCCACCGTGACGTCACGAATGCACCCATTGAAGTTTTTACCGCCTTCTGTAGAGTCCATTACACCTTCTGCAAACAAAAATGTTATTTGGTACAATTTTCTTTTTGTACATAGGTATAGATTATCTTCGGTTGTGAATGTGACAACGTTGTACATTCTGTAGACTCATAGATGCTTCGATTAGTTGACCATTTTCTCTTTTGTTTAGTTCCTGGTACTTGTTGATAGGCCTTTACTGTCCTCCCATTGCTATGAACAGTGTAATTTGTATATTGTAAAAGTCCTTAAGAAACGTCAGAAGCTAGGTGCACGGTTCCAATTGGTCGTTTTCTAAGGAGAAGAGCCGGCAAGAAACTCCACGGTTACTCTTTTAAAATACATGGTTTTTACAACATTTCCAAATTACATAGTTAATATAATTAATATAGGTATGGGAGGAGAGCGTAAGCCTGTCCCCCACACGTACCCGGCAGCCCGCCGATGTAGAGCCTGGCGGGCGCGGCCTGCGCGCTGTCCAGCAGCGCGGCGGGCGGCGCGGCGCGCAGCACGAGGCCGGCGTCCAGCTGCAGCTGCGGCGCGCGCGCGTGCAGGCGGGCGCGCACGCCGTGCCACGCGCCGTCGCACAGCGCGCCGCGCGACACCAGGCGCGCGCGCTCCGGGCCCGCCGTCACTAGGGACAGCACCACCTGCGGGCATTCAATACTAAGTGCTCAAGTGTGCGGTTGATACGAAATGCGAAAACACCCTGCTATGAAATAAAAGCATTGTCAAAGCCAAATTCTGCATGGACTTGCAGTAAACTATACAATGTCAGAGTGGGTGGGTGTAGCCATTTTTGGAACGACTTGCTTTCAAAAATCGTCACGCTAAAAAGTGTTCATTACTTGCGAGTGTCTTCTTCTAATTCAAAGAGAAAAAATATAGAGAGAGAGAAAGAACGCCGGCAGTAAAAAACAAAAGAGAATAGTAAAGTGATTACAGTGTCGTGTGATAAAATTTTACCCATCGGGCCGAGTATACTGCATGCGAGAGAGAGAGAAAGTTAGAATTTGGTCTAAAAGAAAATCCAAGATGGCGGCTGCAAAAATTTTCGTCGTTTTCATATTTTTTGAGGCTGCTAAAACCGATAGTGAGGTCAAAATGTAAATCCAAGATGGTGTATCTGATTTAAAAAAAAAAACATCATTACATCGTTTTCATAGTTTTCGAGGATGCTAAAGCCGATTGTGAACTCAACATGTAAAAAAAAAACAATTGTTACGTCATTGGTGTTGTTTTCATAGTTTTCGAGGGTGCCAAAGGCGATAGGAAGGGCAAAATGTAAATCCATGATGGCGGATGCGAAAATTTTGTTTTAGTTTTAAATCATACGTGAGAAGAAACTTCGTTCCTGACGGGGGTCCCCCAACCGCATACGTTTTTATAATTGTGTTTGTACAGGATGTCAACATACAAACAGTCAAAAAAACATACAGCTGTTCCATATATTTTGACCGTGTAGGTATTGCACTTTTCTATGAAACAGCAGTTTTTTTTTTAGATAACCGACGAGTAATTTTCAGTCATGTACTGAATCCATGGTAACAGGCTTCGCGTCGATGTCCCTGCCACCCTGTATGTTATAGAGCAAAATGTTTTCTACCAAGAGGCTGCATTGTTAATTTAGGAGACTTGAATTATTCTCAAAAAAGTTCTATAGATTAATCTTGACAACCAATAAGCGTAACAGAAACGCAGAATTTTTGTCGGGTTTACCGATGAATAAACTTGCTGAATTCAACATTAAAAACAAAATTAAAAGCTTATGCGCAGCAAATAAGAAGTCACACATTAAATGCCCACTTACCGCGCCATCTTTAACTTCAAGCAGCAGTCCCTGCGCCGCCAGCAGTACTCCGTTGGGCTCGCTGGTGCGGAACTGCAGGCGCAGCTCTGTGGACGCTTCCGAGCCGTCTGACGTCATCAGCCACGAGCTGGACCACGTCGCGTGCGCGTCTCCTGGAGATGTCCAGATTTGAATTTTAAAGTAGACGAAGACAGGAAGTAAAATTAAAAATGGTAACTTTTGTGTTAGCAGCTCCTCAGAAAATCAAGAATTTCTGTCTCCAATTTAAACGTTTCGGAACTTGTATACTTCTCCTAAGCAAGTTCTTGAATAACGTCATATTATTGTGTGCACTGAACAGGCTAGTCAGACAAATTAAGTAAGGATGGAGTTAAATGGCGTACCAGCCATTAATGAGGCCCATTATAAGGCCAAGGGACAGAAAGACTTACTTTCTACGCAAACTGTACGAAGCTTCGTCCAAACGGGCAATTTTCCACTATTTTACACAGCAACAAGTATAGTAACTTACCTCCGAAGTACGCAGCTTGTTCAACGTTAGGGAAACACTGGCCAACGCCGTGGTGCGCCTGTGCATCCCGCACCAAGTCCTCCGCGCGACCGTTCACTGTCACTCGCCGGATGCAGCCGCGGAAACCGGGTAGACGCGTTATCTGAATGTTTTAATAATAAATATTAATTTAATTGTTTTATTCAATACGTTTGAAATGATTGAGTATTGTGTATGTTATAATGATTTTTGTAGAATGTATAGTATTCATAGTCAAAATGGATTATTTTAAAATTTATAAATAGTTTAATAGTAGATAATTATGACTATTATAGTTAGGTTAGGTTAGTATTGTTGAGAAAACTTTGAATATCAGTTGGATAATCAATTATAGCAAGCAATTATTTGTAGCAAGTTCATTTGGGTCCATGCATATGTGTGCGTTTGGTCTGTTATGTAGTGGTGTGTAGTGTAACGGACCGCGTTGGGCAGGCTAGCGAGCGCGGGCGGCGCGGGCAGGCCGCCCACCAGCAGGCGCGCCGCCCGCGAGCACGCCGCGCGCGCCGCCGCCGCCGCGCCGCCCGCCGACAGCCACGCGCGCCCGCGCGACACGCGCACGGACACCTGGGGGGGACACATAGATTACGGCGCGGACTTTAGGCAACTGGAGTCTCTCGAGTCCAAAAAGCAACCGAAATCGTATTAAAATAAAAATCGAAGAAAGTTTGCATAAGGCCAATATTATGTAGACACTTTTCTCGAGTGAATGTTCATTTTTATTTTACTGCACGGAACATTCATCCGCTCTTTTAATTTAATTTTTCGAACGTTCAGTTAACGAGGGAAATATACCGAATGCTGAAATCAAGATCGTTGAATCGATTCACTAATGAATTCTTTTTTCCACTTTAAATTCATTCTGTGTTCAGACGTTTCAGTGAAAAATGCTGAATGAAAAACAAATATCAACGAAAAGTGAAGCTTATATCAGCTTAATTAAGCAACGGATTAAATCCGGGGTTATCCAGAACATCATGTAAAACAATATTTAATTAGAACCTGTATAGAGAGCAGTTCACGTCCCTGTAAAAGTATTGGCTAACAAGATCGTGACGAGGCTCAATGCACAAAATGCTTCAGACGCACATTTAAAATAAATTATATACTCAATCATAATAACCTGTCTCCAGCTGCCGTCACTGACGATGGGCGCAAGCGTGATTTCCTTCCGCTTGCGCCCTCGTATCACCAGACGGAGTTTGCCCTCGCGCAGCATCAGAGCCATGAAGTGCTTCGGTTTCGCTTTCGAACCCTAATGGAAGAGACATACAGTTCAAATAGCAGCAAGGATAAGGGACAAAGTTTTCCAATAGGCAATCAAATGGACGAGATTGGAGTCCCGTGGCTTAAAAAAAGTGAATAGGAATGCCGATAAAACTAGAAGATTTTCATTCAAATTCAAAAGTCATTTATTCAAACTAGGCTGAGAATCAGCACTTTTCGAACGTCAACTACATAAGACAGTCCCCCAAAACGCCCACCCTTCACCACTTCCTAGTGCATTAGCTGGGAAGAAGAAGTGGCGCAACAAACTCCCCAGCAGCACAGCTGTCTGTTCAGTTAGAAGAATAACAAAAAAAAAGATTCTATATATATTCAAAATAATTTACATTACGCAACACAAAACATTATTTAAATTATTAGCCATATGTTAGCTAGCACACGCCAATATACCAGACACAATCATCGAGAACAGCTACTCTCAGGCAGAAATAAAAAAAAATTACGTAAACAGAACTTAATATCTAAATAAAACCCCCCAGGCATAAAGGGCGTGCCCGCTTACATATAGTTGTAACTGCAAGTTATAAATGATAAACTAGGACCATCTAGGAAAAGTAAATAAACAAACAGTTAATTACTAATAACAATAATTAATATGATTGTCTCTGTATCAGTGACCTTCACAATATCGTTGTAAACTTTAGGTTTCCAAGAAAGCAGAGCCATTGTGGCGGCATCTACATCGCCATTTGCGAACTACGCATCAAAGACTTGACGTCACACAAGTCCTGCATCGCTAAATTAGAGTTTACCGCGCGAACAGCATATATATAACTTCACCGACATAGATCGTAGGGCAGTTGCCCCACCAGACACGACACCCTGTCTGGTCGGAGGATCCTCCTTTTCCTATAGAGGATAAGTTAACTTTACACCCTATTCCTCAAGCCTCTAAACCATTATACATATATACACGGACAGCCGTTATTCAGTGGCCGTTATATGAAGGCACGTCTTTAAAATAATGCTTTGAGCTGGTATATCATATAGAATGTAGCAATACTGGTTAGTATTGCTACATTCTATATGATAGTTGTTTAAACTGGAAAAAATGCTAAAGTGCACGTTACCGGAGCTAGTAGTATAATTCCATCGTGCGCGTATGTCCGTATCTGCAGCGATAGCGTCAGGTCCTTGGCGCGTCGGTTCAGCTTGAGGGTGGCGTGGCTGTGCGCGCTGTCACCGAACTTTACTGCGCCTGCTTCTACTGTGTACGATGATGTCTGTGGAGATAATTGATAATATATTTTAAATTTGAATAAGCAAAATAATAGAAAACTTTTATATATCCAAGGTAATCGACATGCCGAAAAATAGTAAAACTTATGTGGGGGCAAATTGCTCGCAGAACAGATGGCCGATGGGGCCGAAAGTTGTAGTGCTGGAGTGGAAATCGCATACCGGAAGGTGCAGCGTGGATGTGACTTCCACAAAGTGGACCTATAATCTAGTAAAGGTCGCAGGAATCCGCTGAATGCGAAAAGCGCTGTTGTGGCGATGCTTTGACGACGCCTATGATGACGTACTTTCGACGCTTTTAGTTCACACATATTTATGGATGCAACATTAATTATTTAAGTAATATAATAAAAAAGAGTGTCCGTGGAGTTCCTTGCCCTTTCTTCTCCATAGGAACTTACTAGGCTTTGGAATGGGCAACTACCTTCATGTTTCTGGCTGACCGACTCCTTTAACAATTTAAAGGTGCCTCTAAATGGTTTAATTGAAATAGTACCTTAGTGCAGCCAGCGCCGTCGGGCTGCGCCTGCAGCGCGCGCGGCTCGGCGCGCGGCGCGTGCGGCGCGGGCCCGTCCGCGCGACCCAGCTGGGCGCCACTCCACGACACTGCTGTCTCTAGACCCACCAGTCTATGAAATAAATACATGTATAAATGGATCAACAAAATGGTACAGTAATCGCTTAATTCAGATTTTTTCTTTAAACAGCTATTTGGAAAAACATACAACAGTAAAAGTGGTATGATAGCTTTAAAAATAGCCAAGCTATAAACGTTTTAGAATGATTTGCTACACAAAGACTTCGACCTCGTCAAATTACTTATAGTAATCACCATAGAAATATAAGTATCAGGAGAAGTGACATGGGGGCGTGTCTGTGTCCGCGCGTAGTTATCACAATGCTCATGCCTCAGGCAAATGGCCATTTCCGCTAGCTAGTGCGTTTTCAACCGCGATCGTGATAACATTTAAGAATGCCTGGTTGCTCAATGGTTTCTTGTAAAAATCGAAGCCAAACTTTAAACTTTATCAGCACAAGTATTTTACTATATTTGTGTTGAAAATCATGAAAAACAACCAACCGTAAAATATTTCTTGCCTTTACTACGTTATTTTTGTTTTCATATATCACAGCGACTGTACTATTACTGCAGTAAATACATTGCTTCTTAACCACTACCTAAATATGTCGCTAAGTGACTGGACAATCAATGTAAAAATCACAAAACGATACTTTCTTTGAGCGGTTTTATCGCGTAGTACGGCCGCTGTTACTTGCGATGAGTTAGTGATGTGGTTGTGCAGATCCACTAACGTAGGCTATCGACAACAATGTCGATTGTCGTATGAATTTATATTACTATTAAAGTTTATTCTTCAATTTGTCAACAGTTATAGCCTGGTTGTAAGATCGATGTGAAATTTATATAATCTTAATAGATGTATATCGTTTTTTATTTTTTCAGGAACTCGATAACTTTCCGATTTACTCAATCACTAGCGTATATATAAATAAATGGCTTTTGCACAGCACAACGATAGCGATCGATGTTTTCGTGTGAGTGAGTTGTACGGTGCATTGTAAATGCACGCTGTGTTTGATGGGATAAGGTTTATAATTGATTGTGTAGTACGTTCTGATTTATAAATTGCAAGTGTGAGCCCGACCTCGTATTTATTGGGTTTACTGACCTGCATGTGTAGTTGTGGCGGGGTAGTGGGGATGAAGTGTAGACATTGGGTTTCGATACATTTTCAATTACCGGGGATATCTCCTTCTTTCTTAAATCTATGGTAAACCCACATTTCGCCAGGTATGTTAACGAAATGTATGTACACTCATAACTTCCGAACGACTGCACCAAATTGGATAATTCTTTTTTTACCATTGTCACTCGAAAAAGGGCATTTCTTAAATCGATAACAGAGAATAAAACTCTCTTTTACTCACTGAGTGAATAGAAACATTTTGCATATGGAACAAGCACGAATTATACGAATAATGTTCAAAAAACAAATGAAACGTGCTGAAAGTACCTATACTGGCTGGCTAAATGGAGCTATTCCATAGAGCTATACAATCGATTTTTTTAAATATATATCCCACCAAGTTAACAGATAGAAACAACCACGATAACAGATAGAAATGAACCTAACTAGGTTCATTTCTATCTGTTATCGTGGTTGTTTTAATGTCATTGGAAAATGAGTTATTCCAGTGACGAATAAGAGACACTGACTCCGGAATCATTTCGTTCTAAAGCAGCAATTATAATAGATAATGTGCTACCGCCAAAAATGACATAAATATAAATAACATAACATCACGCCTTGTTTCTCCGAAGGGTTGGGCAGAGGTGTATATGGTGGTTTATAAGTCCCATGAAATAGGGGGCGAGCCTTTCGCCCTCCACCGGGCGCAATTCCAGACCCCGGGCTGCTACTGAGAAATTCCTATTGGAAAAACCCAATAATGCTTTGCCCGACCTGGGAATCGAATCCAAGACCTCATGCTCAGCAGTAGCGCTTGTGACCACTAGAACAACGACGCAGTCATATAAATACTACAACTACGACAGATAAATATAAACCAACACTAATACTAATATTTATTTTCTCGCAGGCAATGGTAAAAAGTAGAGTACACAACTTGCGAAAAAAATAATTGTCTCGGACCTTGTATCCCTCGCTCCGCTCACATCTAGAATCCTTCGCTGCTCTCGGGATCCAACTTAGTCCCTCGAATTAAGTTCCCTTTCTTTTTCACTTGTTGTATAATCTACTATTTTGATGTGTTCGTTACTTTCAGGACAAAGTTTGTACCTCGGTAGGATAGGTAGGTAGGGCAGGTAGTTAGGTAGGTACGGTAGGTAGGTAGGGTAGGTAGGTACGGTAGGTAGGTAGGGTAGGTAGGTAGGGTAGGTAGGTAGGGTAGGTAGGTAGGGTAGGTAGGTAGGGTAGGTAGGTAGGGTAGGTAGGTAGGGTAGGTAGGTAGGGTAGGTAGGTAGGGTAGGTAGGTAGGGTAGGTAGGTAGGGTAGGTAGGTAGGGTAGGTAGGTAGGGTAGGTAGGTAGGTAGGTAGGTAGGTAGGTAGGTAGGGTAGGTAGGGTAGGTAGGTAGGTAGGGTAGGTAGGGTAGGTAGGTAGGTTAGGTAGGTAGGCTAGGTAGGTATGGTAGGTAGGTAGGGTAGGTAGGTAGGTAGGTAGGTGGGGTAGGTAGGTAGGTAGGTAGGTGGGGTAGGTAGGGTAGGTAGGGTAGGTAGGTAGGGTAGGTAGGGTAGGTAGGGTAGGTAGGGTAGGTAGGTAGGGTAGGTAGGTAGGTAGGTAGGGTAGGTAGGTAGGTAGGGTAGGTAGGTAGGTAGGGTAGGTAGGTAGGGTAGGTAGGTAGGGTAGGTAGGTAGGGTAGGTAGGTAGGGTAGGTAGGTAGGGTAGGTAGGGTAGGTAGGGTAGGTAGGTAGGGTAGGTAGGTAGGGTAGGCAGGTAGGGTAGGTAGGTAGGGTAGGTAGGTAGGGTAGGTAGGGTAGGTAGGGTAGGTAGGTAGGGTAGGTAGGTAGGGTAGGCAGGTAGGGTAGGTAAGTAGGTATGTACTCGAAAGTAGGTAGAGTAGGTAAGTAGGTATGTACTCGAAAGTAGGTAGAGTAGGTAAGTAGGTATGTACTCGTAAGTAGGTAATAGGGTAGGTAAGTAGGTGAGTATGTAGGGTAGGTAGGTGCACCGTAGATATGTACTTATTGTTACCCGTGCGAAGCCGGGCCGGGTAGAGCTATTAAGTAAATATAACTCACTGTGCATCTACTATCAGGTCAGCTAAGGTTCCCTTGAATGCAGTGAGAGGAACAGGCGCATGCATGAGCTCCCGGACTCCTCCGAGGAACAGCCCCGCAGTGCGAGCGGGGAACGCCGTGCCCGCTAGAGGGACGCTGCCGAAAAGCTCCTCATCCACCCACAGCTCTAGCTGGAAGGAGAGGACTTGATTTAGTCAAGGATATAATCTTCAGTATCGCAACTGTCACCCACTGGGCAGGGGCACGTGCTGGGGCACTCTGATACCAGGCTTTTGGACGTAATATGCGTATATGATCAAGCGATCTTGATCCCTGTTCGTTGCAACTGTTACTAAAATATTGATTATGAAATGTAATAATTCTTATCGTAACATCGAATATTTAGATTTAGTTGTAAAATTGGTATTTGAAAACTTTCCAAATGCCTTTTTTACACAAAAAAAGCTTATAACATCAAATTCAGTTATAATTCCAATTCATTATTGTAGTTCACTAATTAGCAATATTTCATATTTCCATACAGTAATATTATATAAGTGTCATATGGACATGCCATGCACATGAAATGATCTAAAGTAGGGCTCCAGTTCTTTTACCCGGTGAAAGCTACTAGGTTCTTCCGTTCTGGAATGCGTGATCAAAAGCAGTTTGGGGCTTTGCGCATTCTTATTTCTGTAATCCGGGTTTATTTCGGCGACCGCTATATTGATTTAATCTTAAAAGTCCATCTAGAGTTTTTCAATGATAATAAAACAACATGTCAACCAAACAAAATACAATATAATTACAAAATATATTATGATAGCTACCTGTTTATGCATCCGTATAATCCTCACGGTGTGTAGTCTCCCTTCATCGAACCTGGTGCCATTGGTTCGCAGCCGAACCTCACCCTTGCCAGCCTCTGCGACCACTTCTAGCTCTCCTGCAGACAATAGTAGACATTTAAAACACGGTATATGATAAGGCGTATTGCCCAAAGTGATAAATGAAAGTGAAAGGTACAGACAGTAACGTTATATTTTGTTATGTTTCAGTCCCACGTTATATCAGGCGAGCTTAGTATTTATTATTGAATGACAGGCCAATGGCAACACTATATAAACCTTATTTTTTTAAAGATAAGATACAAATTACAATACAAACCTCCGATCAAGACGAGCGCCAGATAATGCTTGTCTCCATCATCGTCATGAACTTCGTTGTCAGCGCCGGCAGAGGGCGCGCGGTACAGTAGCAAGCCGTCAGCTGCGCGTGCGCGGAACGACAGGCCTATTGATGCCTTGCGACGTAGGTGAGGAGACGGGACCTCGATGTAGCCGGTGCCTTTCAGGATGGCTGAGCGGAGCGTCTGTAGGTAGTTTATAGTTGAGAAAGTATTAAGATGGTAGAGCTCGTCTGGAATGACGCGCCCCACTAACCGCACGTAGTATACGTATACTAATTAAGTAATAAGTAAGTTGACGACACGGTTGACGCAGTGGCTGAGCGATCGACTGCTGCGTAACGTGTCGCGGGTTCGATCCCCGCACGGAACAAATATTTGTATGATCTGCAAGTAGTTGTTCCGGGTCTGGGTGTTAGTGTATGTGAGTTTCTATGTTTGTAAACGCACCCACGATACAAGAAGAAATTCTTAGTGTGGGGCAACGTTTTTAAAAAAAAAAAAAAAAAAAAAAAAAAAAAATGGGGAGCGTCATTTCAGCTTAGACGAGCTCATGTATTTGTAAAGTTAAAAAAGATAACAAGAAGAAAAGTTTAATCGGTCGGTGCTCAGAATACCTATGAGTTAAAACTGTGGTTTTCCCAAGAACATTGAATCTGATAAGGGTGAAAACCATCACATTACATACAGGGTGGCAGGGACATCGACGCGAAGCCTGCTAGCTACCATTGATTCTGTACCCCCTGCGTAGAAATGTTTCATCGGTTATTCAAAAAAAAAATCTGCTGTTTCATCGAAAAGTGCCTACGCGGTCAAAATGTATGGAGTAGCTATTTTTTTTTTATAACCGAATAATATACTGAATCCATGGTAACCGGCTTCGCGTTAATGTCCCTGACACCCTGTATATAAAAAAATATTTGTCATGATTTTAGTTAGTACGCTTGCAAAATATAAATAAATGCAACTTTATGATAAAATGCTACTTTTTTTTTTATTATTTTTTATTATATAGCTTTGTGGCGGCATCTACAACGCCGCATGCGAACTACGCATCAAAGACCTGACGTCACACAATTCCTGCATCGCGCAAGCAGAGTACATCGCGCGACGAGTAAATTGGGATAAGAACAGGAGAATGATGATGTGATACCTAAATTATAAGCAAATAAATATTATATTTACATCAACACCCTCTCTTCTATTCCAACAAGTTATTCTATCTCAGTATAATAAAATAGAAGACATATTCTCACCCTCTCCCCACATCGCGGCTCAAGTCCATGTCTCGTCGGCGCGTCCAGCAAGTCGTACCCCGAGCGGTCCACGGTGACGGCGCCCACGCAGCCCAGCAGCGGCGGCCCCGGGGCCCCGTGGCCCGGCGGGGCCCCGGCCAGCCAGTAGGGCGCGCGCGCCAGGTCTGGCAGCGCGGCCGGGGCCTGCACGGGCGGCGCGGGCGAGCCCAGCGTCTCCTCGCCGTTCACGCGCAGGCTGCCTGCCACAGGACCTCCTCAATACACTCAATACATACACGCCACCGGTACACGACTACTGTCTTGAGAGTTGGCAATAAGAATTGTGACCGTTAACACCGTCAACGGTCAAGAACAAGAAGAGCTTGGCTGTTCGACACAAATCTATTACACTAGCTAATTATTATTATTAGGTAAGACACACTAAGCAACTATATGCTTATTAACCGATGCATGTGTTTGAAATGTCTTGGCAAATATTTTCTCTGTTCAGCCGATTGTTTGCAAGAATTTGGCCCGTCTATTTTGACACCTTATATAAGTTGAAAAAGCGTATACATTAAACACACACAATAAAGCGTATACATCTATAATTAGAGGATGCATCAGGCCAAATGGGCCAGGATCGTCACACAGCAGGTGCCTGAAGACGGGCATAGTTACCGAAGCAGGCCTAAGAAACGCTGACGTGACTATTTGGACTCGTTCCTGGCCGATTGGCCGGTGAAGTATATAACATTTCAATCAATCTGCCTAGCCTTTTCTCAACTATGTTGGGGTCGGCTTCCAGTCTAACCGGATGCAGCTGAGTACCAGTATTTTACATGGAGCGACTGCCTATCTGACCTCCACAACCCAGTTACTGGGTAACATGAAAACCCCTTGGTAAGACTGGTTGTCAGACTTTCGGGCATCTGACGATCCGTAACGACTGTCAAAGATCCACGAGTGACAGTCGGGACCAACGGCTTAATGTGCTTTCTGAGGCACGGAGGAGTCTCGGTATGTAAATATGGTCACCCATCCACGGACCAACCCCGGCAAGCGTAGCTTAACCTGATGGATCTACCCGTGCGGCTGTTATTACTTACCACGAGCTCCTCGATGACGAAAATACATGTTGCGTCGACCCCTAATATATTGGGATAATGACAGAAGAATGATGGTTAGCAGCCTATAGTCCAGCGCACATTACCTTTCTCGAGCTTGTTGCCCACGAACACACGCGTGGCCTGCACGTGCGCCGGCCGGCCGCCGCAGTGGCGCCCGGCCGCCGTGATCTGCAGCCGCGCGCCGCCGTACTCCACCGTGAACACCACGCGGCACTCGCGGAGGGACACTGACACCGAACGGTTCTGGGGGAGAATGTGATCAACAACGCTTTAATATACTAGAAAATGAGATGATGAATGACAAAAATGGTTTTACGCGTCGCCGAACTTGCGCCCGTCGCTTTCGCCAAAATATTCATTTCTATTAATAAATACAAGGCGAATTTTTGAGGGAGTGGTTGTTCAAATCTGGAAAAGTACCAATGTGACTTTTTCAATTCATATGTACTTTCTGAGTTTATCTTGGACATTACAGAGGCCCTAGTGTGAGTTTCTTTTAGCCATCTTGACTTTACGCATCGACCGTGTTCGGCGCCCTGATTTGCTCTTCACCAGTGAAGGGCCAATCGGAGCGCCGAACACGTTTGATGCGTACAGTCGAGATGGTTAAAACAAACTCACACTAGGGCTTCTGACATCGGTGAAGGAAAAACATCCTGAGGAAACCTGAACTTATAGTTAATATTGCTAATCCGCCTTGAACAAATTAGCAAGCGTGGTGGTTAATGCTCGTGCCTTGTCTCTATGAGAAGAGGCTTTTGCCTTGCAGTGGGACAATTAGGAAGAATATTATCTTCCGTTCATCTAACATTCAGGATACCAAACTTCTAATAGGTACTAACATTTGCAGTATCCAGCGCCATGAAGAGCAGCGCATCCTCATCTCTGGTGCGGAAGGTGAAGGCCACGCTGAACTGCCTCCTGTCTGCAGGCCGGGCGCGTGACCTCTTCAGCTCCACGTAGCCGGCGCCGTTGAACCACACCATCGATGGCTCCGTGCCTCGGCCGCTGTACCATCTGCGGGAGAAATGAATGGTAAAATTAAATACATGTTTCGTGAGGTCGCAGTTGTGGTCAAAATAATTTGTTTCAAAACTTGGAATTCGCGCAAGTAAAAATCGTAGGGACACCTGCATCGATTGGTATTTAAGTATACCTACATAATAAACAACAATAGTCCTCTGAGAGTGGGTCTTAAAATGAACATGGATAAGACGAAGGTCATGTCAAATGCCCATGCCTGTCTTTCGGCTGAAATGATGAGGATGATGACACATACAGTACCCGGGCTTTAAATAGAAAGCATCGAGCTTCACATTGGTATCAGTGACAAAGACGAAGCTATAAAAATGCAAACTTTTTTAAAGTCGATGTGCATGTAATTGGCCGCTTACTACATGTTTTTAGCAAATAACTGTACCTCTGTGTGCATCCAGTACTCTGCGCTTCTTTAGAGTGACGCATAAAGTTCCACAAACTTATAGTCCTGTCATCACAGTATAACGCATGCACGCATGCGGGCAGACCATGGTCGTGTAGTGATCAGCATGTGGGCTTGGCCGTATCTACGAGCGCGAGGGTAAGGTGAAAAGTTCTCGGCCACACTAACTACTAGCTCAATAACACAGAGATGGCGTTCCAATCAGAAAAAATTTCCTATGACAAGTTTAACTTGTTCTCTCGAGTGATTTGTTTACACGAAGTTTTGCAGTCCACTGCATGTATTTTTTTAAAACGAATTAACTTGAATATCGTGCTGTAAGAAAATTCTTCATTTTGGATGGATTAACTCCTAAAATTAAAAATTCATGCGAAGTTGACAAAAGTTTACGGGGTCTCTGCTCCTTCCAAGTCAACCGTAAAAAAGTTAGAAAGAATTTAAACGTGATCGCACGTCCCTCGAAGATGGGACCTGAAGACGGTCAAAAACTGCAACCACACCGGAAACCATACTGCACGATATCGTATTGGACGGTAGGCGGGTGAAGGTGAGTGATATAGCTGAGGCTGTGGGGATATCAGAAGAAAAGGTGCAACCATCTTGACACAGAATAAGGGATGCGAAAGCTCCGCACAAGATGGGTGCCGCATTTGCTGAATGGCAATCACAGCCTTCCAGACTTTCATTTCTGAGAAGGAATAGTGATGTTGGAGAAGCGCTGGACCAAGTGCGTTCAAGTCAAGGGAGATTATGTACAAAAATAAAATCATTTATAAACTTAATATCGCAATCTTTTATTGTCAGACCGAGAACTTTTGACCTTACTCTAGTACCTACTACACAGTACGTACCTCTGTGTGCATCCAGTACACTGCGCTTCTTTAGGCTGATGCACGAAGTTCCACAGTCCTATAGTCCTGTCGTCACTGTATAACGCGTGCACGCATGCGGGCAGGCCCTGGTCGTGCTTGGGCCAGCCCAGCCACAGCTGCGTGGCGTGCAGGCTCCCCGCACCGGCCGCGCTGGTGTTGCTGGCAGAGACAGCGGTACCGCCGGCTCGCTCGACTACTAGGCGTGCTGTGTTCCATATCCTGGGGCAATAGAACGGACGTTTATATTGTAACACTGAATATTTTAAACCTCTATGGGTTGTATGATCTATATCATAATCCTTAGATTACAGATTTTAAAAGGTACAAGGTCAAAAGGTCACGAAGTCTGGAGTAAAAAGTAAGCTTATAACTTATGAACCACTAGAGCTGAGCGAGACCTATCCGCCCAGAATCGTATTTGTTGCATGTCGAAATTTTATCACTGGAGCGCTTGCAAGAAATGTTTTTTTTTGTTGTATACTTGCAATGGAGGATGTTTTTAAAGAACGGAACAAAATAGAGAGAGAGAGTTATTTATATTTTGTTCTCTAGCGTTTTGTTTCCATAATATACAAAATCTTTTTTTAAATAACAAACGAAGAGATAGAAAGTTACTTTAGTCATCGATATTATATTCTCTGTTAAGATTTTGTTTACAATACTTAGTAACAAAAGTTGTTTTTAAAGAACAGAAATAAATAGAGGGAGAATTATTGTAGTCATCGTTAATATGTGCTCTGATAGGGTTTTTTTACAATATACACTAAAAGAGGACAGACGACATTTTGATAATCAACAGTATTTTTTTGTGCATCTTTGTATGTTACTTCAAACCTTCTTTCTTATATCTATGCTTCGAACTCTACTCACCGTTCGATCTCGATCCTGTACGAGGTGTGATCAGCATCGTCGTGCGTGGGCTGCAGCACCTCGGGGTGCACTATGACGCCCTCCCCGGCCCCCAGGTCCCACGCCAAGCGCAGCTTGCTGCCAGTCACCGATAGCTTCATGTAACTTTCTGTTTCCTATAAAAGATTTTAATTGAGGTTGTCGTGAATACAAAAAACCGGACAAGTGCGTGTAGGACCACGCACAATGAAGGGTTCCGTAGTTGGGATGATTTTATCCCACAAACAAACTTAGTATTGTAGTTGCACAACATGATCTCCCATACATTACAACTACAAATGTAAGTTTGTACGCACAATATTGAGAGATTTACCATGTTATTTAAGAACACAGACTTCTTATAAAAGTGAAAAGTCGTATTTGTACCCGCTTTGATATAATGTTGTTACAACTGACCTGCGTGTCATCCATGAAGTACAGCAGTGGTCCGTCCCGCAGGCGCGTGTCGAAGGACAGCGCCAGCGCCGCGCGTGACACAGCGGGCGACGCGCCCGACACCGCGTACGCGCGCACGCAACCCGCGCCCGCGCCCGCGCCCGCCGACGTCAAGGATACTGATATCTGTGGACGATGTGAACAACTTCAACAAAACTCAAAACATTTATTTCAATAAAAACAATTTCAGGCACTTTTGAACTGTCACGGAGTCAGTTAGTTTAAAAGATGAAGCTAGTTGCTCATTCCAAAGCGGAGTATGTTAAGGTAGATAAGATGAAGAAGAGAGAGAAAAACGGACAAAGAACTCCATTTTTATAAGCGATGTAATCACCCAACCAAAAACATTTAAGTATAGTAACGGTAGATGGGACAAAGCGTACAACATCAAAATCTTAGCGAATAAGTTATTTTGCTATACAGGGTGAACATTTCGTAGGAAATAAACTCCAACTTACTTTTTTATGATGGACAGATTAGCCGATAGTAAGCAAAAAAATGTAACTTCGAACGAATACGCCTTATAAATTTTTCTCAAACATGCCTGGAAATTCGAGCATTATTTTGACAACCTTCTTCTCTTGCTCTACTGGTCGAATACATGCAAGCGCCCGGCCGTCAATTTGTATGAAAATCCATATCTGTCGTGTTTAGCGGCCGAATAAATTACAATGAAAAGTCATATCTGTCGTGTTATTTAAAATTGGAACGAACTTTTTACTTCAACACTGGCAACCAAGGATGTAATTTATCAAAGATTTAATTTAAATTTCGATTTGGTTTGCAAATAGAGCTGTTTAAAATATTGGCATGTGAAAGATTATAGTTGTTCGTCATTCATTCTGGAATTTATAATTAATTTACTAAGTTTGAATTTCCCCGCATTATTTGAGAAAAGTACTATACAAGCCTTGGCCGCAACCAGACATTGATGGACTCACGTTTGTGTGCCTCGGCTTCGCCTCGGCCAACATTTTAACAATCGCCCGTCAATACCCTTGTTGCAGGCCGCTACAGTAATGTACTTATATGCTTTAACAATAAGATAGATTGTTGCTTGTGATTTCCGACGTTCTGAGAAGAAAATTACCTCAAATAATTGAGAACTTTCAGACTTTTATGGAAAACGTTAAAAAAGTCTGTCCGCTACAAAAGTCAGAAATCGCAAAGGGTTTTTGCGATTTCTGACTTTTGTGGTGGTAAATTTATAAGGCGTATTCGTTCGAAATTTGAAGTTAATCTTTTATCCGTTTATTTTCACATTTCAGGACAGTCTTTTAAGACAATTCTCTTGTAGCGACAACGGTTAAGGCACCTGTCCTTACTGCCCCATCTCAAAAATCCATCCTGTATAGTGCTAGATGTCAATGAGGGATCACAGGTTTTCTATGATATTTCTTGTGATAGCCTCTCTATAATATCTTAAACCTCTTTGCCCCCATAAAATATGCTTGACTGCATAGTGTTTCTTTAATACAAGCTTTAAATTTCATTTAATTCAGTTGAGAAGTATTTGAGTAAGTAGGTAATTTATTGTAAGATTTTAAATAGTACCCAAAAGATGAGTCTACTTTAGCCAGTCTGAAACTTGGTTGATCTAATTGATCCCTATTTCTAGTGTTATAATTGTGTCTTTTACTAAAAGATGTAGATTTGATGCACGTATATTTTTCTTAACAGTTGAGGAAGTATCGTCAGCAAACAACACCATTTATGGTTGTTTTTTAAGTAATGGGGTAAATAATTAATATATACTAAAACGAGGAAAGGACCCAATATCAAGCGTTGTGGAACACCCAGTGTTACTTTTAAACCCTTGAATTGATAACATTTATTTGAAGTGGTTGCTGTCAACCATTTAAATAAGATGTCACTAAACGAGCGCAAGTTTACCTAGTTAGTAATGATCAAGTTTCCTGAGTAAGTCACAAAAAATATCTTATGGCATCTTGTGCCTGTTCCCACGCTGTAAATATGTTTTAATAAGGTGACACTGGTGACAGTCGTACAATGTCCTTTTTTGGAACCAAACTGTTGATTATGTAAGATTTTGTTGGTTTTCAAATAATTGAGCATTTTATTGAGCATTACCTTTTCAAATGCCTTGCTCAGCAAGCGTGAGTAACCACACACACACATTTCACTTTTTATTTGTTGAAAGATGCGTGCCTTTTAGTCTATGCTAAGTAAGTGTATTTTCTTTCTTTCTTTCAAATGTCCCTCCACTGTATGTATACTGACCGAGTCAGCCGCATGCCGTGCGCGCGCGACCTTGTCCCGCAGCGCGGCCAGCGCGGGGCTGAGCGTGGTGGCGGCGGCCGCGTGCTGGCGAGCGCGCGCCGCAGCCGCCGCCGCTAGTGCATCCGCTGTCTCCGAGCCTCGAACTGTGTTGCCGCGGATTTGGGATACTGTGGACCAAAACTGTTATTATGAAGATTTTCCATTCCATTTCAACGTCGTTAGGTTTAGGGAAAGCCCACAGCTTCTTCATCAGATTGTAATTATGCATCAGGCCGCGCACGATAATACCCAAATCAACGGCGCTGAAGATCACATTATTTTTGTCCTTTTTAGGGTTCCGTAGGAAGGAACCTTATAGTTTCGCCATGTCCATCTGTCTGTCTGTCTGTCCGTCTGTCTGTCCGCGGCTTAGCTCAGAGACGGTTAGTACTAGAAAGCTGTAATTTGGCGATATTAATCATGCTGACAAAGTGGTAAAATTAAACTGCAAAAAAAAAAATTTTTTAAGGTACATCTCCTACACGTAAAGTGGGGATGTTTTTTTTTTCTGCATATGCTTGCTCAAAAACGCTCTGGGCTCTACCATTATTATAAAGATTTTATTATCGTTATCAGACTTTTACCAAAATGAAGTACTTACATTGTTAATGTAACTGGAATCATTGAATAGCATTAATTTATTTTTCAAAGCAGGAAAAATATACTTATTAGTTAATCGTCTTCAAAAATACGCCTTTTCTTATCGGATCTGTTTAAGGAAATTTCTCGCCGACTGGTCGACACTTCACGTGACCAGAGGGCTGGCTCGTTATTTGGTGAAATAACTAGCATTGCCATTCAACGTGGCAATACTGCCAGTCTTCTGGGCACGTTTCCGGATGATAGCGATGCGCACGAGTACTTCGTCGCGTAAGTGTTTTATTTATTTGTACAGTTAGTTAGTTAGTACCTAGTGTAAATAGTTAGTTGTGTTAAAAATTATAAAAGTTATATTACGTGCAATTAATTAATTGTTTAAAAAGATAAGATCTGATAATTTGTTGTAACTGATAAGTAAAATGTAAAGAGTTAGAGGCAATTTTTTAATTAAAAACTTGATTTTACTTATAAAAACCTGATATTGACGTAAACAGATCGATAACGTAGCCTCCCTATTTGTTTGACAAGTAAAGTAGACTGAGACTTTTTCTTTTGTGCTTTTGCCGTTGACTCTGTTTTCTGTGCGGTCTTATGTTATTTCGCTCTCTTTATTACTTTGTGTTTATCCGTAGGTACTCTACGTACTTACTCCAAAATGAAAAACATCTTAATTTAAAATGCCTCAGATTAAAAACATGTAACCCTTTTTTTCCGTCGGGAAATACTAATGGATACCCTCCGTCTGGGGAGAACGGAGGGTTATTTCGGACTCCTACCGACTAAAAGCAAACTGTTTGACTACCATAAGTCGGGGGCCCGGGATCTACTTGTACATTCGCCGGATCCCATCCCACATAACCCTAAAAATCACTTGGCGTAGGTAATTACTTTGTTCTCCGTACTTTTTTTTTAAGCCGTAGTAAGTTTTTAAATTAAATGAATGACATAATTATGTATCATCAAGTTACGTTTTATTCTAGTCCACGCATGTTAGGAGAATGGCCATTGTTCTTACTTTTTTGTTCAAATCGAGGAATGGAGCCAATCTAAACGGAATATTTTTACAACTGTTATACTCGAGAGATGTATCGAAAATACGCGACAAACTCTGAAACAATCACAATCGAGAGCGAATTCGAACATTGGAACAGCATAGAAGAATTAAAAAACACATTATAATGTTTTTCAAAGTAGACTGGTAAGTTCTACATCACATAACTTAAGGTTTCCTTCAATGTAGTGCGAGAAATTCAAAATTTCTTAGGTTTTTTTTATAAATGGCGCCGTTATCCTACTTTGTATTTAGACTAAAATTCATTTCGCGGCAATTATGATAAAAAAATCTAAATGAAATCATTTATTTGCTTGAATAAGGGTACATGAGATGATACATACAACATAAGCTTTGAACCATATCTTACCTTAACAGGTGTGCAAATATCTACGTTTTATTCATGTACATTTATATAAATTATAAGGCCCTTCAATTCATATTTTATGACGCATTCTGGGAAATTTTCTTAAACTAAGGCTAATTTCATGATAAATGAAGGATTTTTTTAACCTGATGTTTTCCAAATTATTAGAGTGCGGTGTATGTTAAAATACACGCAAACTTTGCGAGTGCTTTGCGAGAAGTGAACCGTGACCAGCGAATAAATCTTGAGTCTTGTTAAAAACTCAAAAGCTGCTCCCCGACTTGTGACCTGGTCATTACGACCTGGGTTTCTAACGTGTGATGGATTGCTAGGAGGTTAGAAACTAGTGGGATGGCATAAACCAGTTAATTAATTCGATTATCACACAATTATTAAACATTTCAACAATTTGTAAATTCGAACTTTGCCAGCATTATCGACTGTTTCATCGAGACCTCATAATATGTTTTTAACTAGTATACTTCGTTAGATAGCTGATTAAATGAAGATGTCTCCTCCGTAATTTGTACGCTTAAAGTCTCAGTAAAATGTGGAGATAAGCGGTGTCAAAGTAAGTAGATGATATTTTTATAAATCATTTAAAAATATCACCTACTTACATGAACTTTGACACCACTTATCTCCAAATTTTGGACGTTTTACATTGCTTTAATTTTCAACTGTGTGAGGTTTTAGAATATTTGGTTACATCGAAAGGTTTGTTAAAGTTTTAGGTATCCAATGGAATAGCAATGAAGGCCAGTCAATTTGAAAGTTTAGAGAAGAGTGATATTTAGTGATGGATTCTGGGAAATTTACAAAAATACATAAAAATTGGGTTTTCTCGAATCCTATGAATTTTTGTCTAGGCGTTATGGGGTGCGTAATGGTTGCAAATGGGTCACAGTACCACGTCCTGAAAGAAATACGTCAAATTACAAGTCACCCTGTGTATATATATAAATATATGAATTACGAAATTGTATTTGCAGCTGTAACTCACAGCGCCGTATCTCCTTGTCTTTGCAACTTAGTAAGCTGCCTCCTCAGATGTTACCGCTCTCTTCTCTAACTGCCTCATCAAACATAACATAGACCACACACCATGTTCTTGCGCAGCTCCCAGTGCCGTGTCTCCATGTCTCTGCAACTCAGTAAGCTGCCTCCTCAGATGGTACCGCACTCGTCTCCGCAGCTCGCTGGCCTCGTCATACAGCACCCTGGTGCTAGCGAACACCCTGTCGGCCTGTTTATTTATTAATTAATTTAATGTATGTATGTATAGAAGCTTAAGGCGGACTTAATGCCACATTTGGTTTCCATTAATGTATCTTATACACTTTCGGGTAGTTGGTGACACTTCAAAAACACACGTGACGGGTATAGACATCAAATAAAAATGTTTTTAAAACTTGATAGTGTCAAATAGCTGCAGCTGAGTGTTTAGAAGAATATTTCTAATGCATTGCATCACAGGTTTAATAAATTCGTCTGCTCTACGTAAATAACGTAATGAACGTGGCTGAACTGTCAAAATTAAAGAAAATGTCATGTCTGTGAAGTTTTACCAGTTTATTAAATTTTACCCTGTATATGTATGTAGGCCTTTGTTCTCAAGGACACGCTACAAAGAGAACTACTTTGCATTAAATGGACTTCCTGTGATTTCAATAAACCAATATACATGCCTGTTCATTGGCCCCTTGCAGCACGGCCTGCACGTGTGCCCTGGGCCGGCCGCTGAGCTCTCTCTCCTGCCAGCCGAGCCCGCGCAGCACTACACTGACTACATCGGCGCCGCGCCTCAGGTGCTCCAGTTGGTTGCGTAGCTCTGGAGAGGAGAGGTTATGGTTTGGAAACTATAGTGGTACAAGGAACATTTGGCGCTCAAATGATGTAGACATCCCTGACAACTGGCGCTGTATGTAAATATTTGTTAATTGTTTTAAAAAAACAGGCGGTGTTGGTTCCGGTTTTGGTCACATGCCAAATGATTCTTGTACTGCTATTTATGTATGGCTGAGCTATGTACGTATTTCCGATACACCATAAATATATACAAACGCTGCGAAACGCTTAAAGTGTATATTCAGTAACATACCATCAAACGTAAAATTATGATTCTGGACAGGATGGAAATAAATCCCAATTGACAAAAGTTGTTGGTTTCGTGTACCTACTTAGACAATCGCACCATATCGGCTAGTTACACTTGGCGTATTCGCTTTTTTCGTTAATTCAAAATTAACTTTAAAAAAATACCTACACATTTATTATTCAAGTAACGCGAATATTTGGGCAAATACGCCAAACGAAGTGTGAGCAGGGATTATCCTGAAGGTTTTTTTATTACTTTTAAAAAAACATACCTTCAGCTTTTGCCAACACAGCAGCGCCTCTTCTCTTCAGATCTTCCGAAGTAGCCTTTCCTTTAGCCGCACTATGCGCCATGGGAACATTTCCCTGCGCTAGCGACGTGGCAGCTGCAGCAGCTTTCGTGGCTGAGTCGGCTTCAGCGGCAGCTTCCTTGACTTCAGTTGCTACATGGGCCCAGGCTTGGGCTGCTGATACTCCTAATGACGCAGCTGCTCGACTACCCGCGAATAAACTGGGAGAGAGGAATCGATTTAATCAAAGTTGTCGGGTAGCACGAGGACTTAAATATTTAGCAGTGAAGGAATATTAACATGAAGTAGTCCTCCAGCTCAGACTTAAGGGATCATCGTGTATAGTGGTCAGGTCAGTGGCGATCTACTTAAATATTATAGCAAGACTTAGTTTGGAACCCTACCTTATCTATTACTAGCGACCCGCCCCTGCGTCGCACGGGTGCAATGTACTGATGCACACGTTAACATTCCAATGTTTATACGGTTAAAAACAAAATGTAGTATGAAATTGCCAAGAACCTGGGCGATGATCCCAAATTATACCGTAACAAAATATCGTTGTGATCATCGCCGTGTGTACGGGCCTTACAATTAAAAAAACAAAAGCGGTCTATTGCCTTTGCTCCCACAATTTTTTTTAACGGTATATATGAAAAAAATGGTGAGTCCTTCTTCATTTGTGGAGTTTAGACGTCCAAATACTTAATTATTAATGTTTTTCGGCCTCAACCATCACCATCATTTCAATCTAAATCTGCAAAAACAATATTTTTTTAATGAAATTCTGATAGATAAAAATAGTTACTGTGGGTCCTCCTTACAAGATAGAAATATGCTATCGCGGACTTTTCTGTTGATTTTTGTTAAGATATACAATCCAGTAGAACATATACGTACATGTTATCTATCTGTAACGGTTTAGTCAAAACACGCCATGTAAGCGCTCAAAAAACTGTTTTTCACGACTTGACAAAGCGTCAAGTGTCAGTACTACGTTTACCTTTAAAATAATTATAATATACTATATATATTTCTTCCGAAATATAAATCTTCCGAAATACAATCTCTAAAAATGATGTTGAAAACCTCATCAAAATCCGATGCGTATTTAAGAAGACATAAAGACAAACGCGAAAAGCGACTTTGTTTTATAATATTTAGAGACAAAATTTCACAGCGGGATTGGTTAATTATGAAGTCAATTAGAAAATCACTTCAATCTAAACTGCTAATCTTGAAGTACGAAAATGACCCATATTGCAAAGAAATAAAGTCTCTGTCAAAGTCAAATTGTTCCCATGGACATGCAGTTGCGTTTACGTTGCAGCAACACATGTTTTTTTTTGTTCACACCACACTAAGCACAAATCAGAGTCAACTCCACATCAAAGATATACCTTCTATATGCCAGTAAAATCTTACACCTTACCTTTTATACTCTTTGGCTTTGACTCCCAACTCAGCGACATGTTTTTCCACAGCTTCCAAATACTTCTGCTTGTAGACCGGCGTGAGGTTGTAGAGGATCCCTTCCTTCTCCTCCGCAGCCAAGGCCAGGACCCCCAGCTCGGAGGCCAGGGTCGGGAACCGGATGCCGAGGCTCTGACCTTGCAGGAGTGAGGAGCGGATCTCGTCTGTGATGTTGTTCGCTGATAGGGTTGCTATGTCCTGGTGGGGGATTTAGCTGGTGAGATAGTTTAAAGCACAATATATTTACTGCTTGCAGTAGATCAATGTGCAGTTTTCGCAGAGCAATGGTACGGGAGAAACGGTGAAAATAGGAAACATAACGTACTGCACATGAATTAGAATGCTGTCTCTGTCAACTTCAAATGATGGACAGAAATGGAGCGATATTTTAAATACGCCTGGCGCTACATGCATTAAATTATTTGTGGTGTAAGCGGGCCGTATCTAACTGGGTTGGACAAAATATTTATGTGGAGAATAATAATCACAATTAGAAAATCTTCGTTGAAAAGCGGAAAATATTCAAGGAATTTAAAAGTGGCCATTCAAAGGCTAACCAGTTTCGATCACAAGTTTATTTGTTGCAAATAGGCTCTAGACGCAGGTCAAATTACCTATCGCCCTGTAAATTTGTATTTCACTAGCTTTAACCTGCGTAATTCCGCGATCTTTAAAAAAAATATTTTTGATTCTTATTTTTTATGGCACCTCTTTAGGTCATGAACTCATGAGCTACCAGAATATCATAAAATATTTGGCCTAGGTCTTAAGGGGGAGGCGTGAAAATTGATTCGTTGTTACAATATATATAATATATGTTAGTTTTAATTTTCTAAAGCTATGTTCCTTTGGCAAGTAAAACTTATTTCCTCCTTCTTTCCCTCACCTCCAACACAAGCCGGCACCTCAGCCCGATATCCTTGACAGCTGTTAACCTAGGTTTAACCCTCTCCTTCAGCGCCGTCACCGCGTCATCAGCCCTCCACACTGTCTCTGCCAACTTTTGCAGGTCTATCGCCTTCTCCTCCCAGGTGTTCAGTGAGGAGCGCAGGTTGGTCAGACGTCTGTAGGTATCTTTTAGACGGTAGTTGCTCTCTTGGACGGATGTTGATTGGAGATGTGCCTGAAAGAGTAAACATAAGAGATTTTCAAGGGGATGACATGGGCGAGAAAGTGGGAGGAGGAAAGAAATATTTGTGGGGGTTAATCCTATTATATCAGTACACTAAAGTAGAAGAAGAAATATACTAATTAATCTAATTGAATTAATAGTACCCCACTTTCCTTTAATTTTAATCATTAATTACGACCAAGAAGGTGGGTTACTACAAAAATTGTAGATAACTATGCTCCATTTGAAATAACATTATACATTTTTTACAGTCCGTTCAACCGATTTTGACTTCTATACCGTAGGCATAAGGATGGCATTAAGCAAAAAAGTGGTTACTATACCAACTGTTTACTGCAGCTGCTATTTGTCATGCCACCAACGCAATAGAAGTCAAAGTGAATATAAGAATAGATAGGCAGTCATTCTATGTAAATACTGGTATTCATCTGCATCTGGTTACACTGGAAGCTGACCCAACATAGTTGGGAAAAGGCTAAAAAAGGAACCAGGGAAGTGTACCTCTGTCAGCTTTTATGCGCTCTGAGAGTTCTATTCTCAGACTAATAGACGTTGATTTATTTATTTGAAAAATTGATATTTTTATCTCCAGGAATGACGATATTTAGTTTTTATCTGGCGCACCCTGCGCAGTGATTTTGGCTACCACCGGCTTTATGCGTTTACTATGTCATGAACTGATATTCTAATAAATGTGACCCCTTAAAATATAAAACACTCACCGAATCAAATACATCATTGGCTGCCGTCACATAATCGATGAGCTTCATATCCTTAATCTGCCTGAGTAAGTGCTTCGCTTCCTTCAATGCTCTATGAGCGCTCAAATGCTTCTCCCCGCGAGCAAATTCGTCCAAAGCCTCCACTTGCTCGCTTACTTTCCTCCTTACTTTGAGCACTTCTTCTAAAGCACTCATGCTTTCTAAGCTCAAGTAATCTGCTTCTTTTTCCCGTCTTCTCGCTTCTGTTTTTAGACTATTTGCTTCTGTAAACAATCTATGTTCCGTACTTTCTAAATCACTCAATAAATCTTCTACGTTTTTGGGCTGTACTAGATTATTTTTGAGTTGGTTGAGACTAGACTTTAGTGCGGTGGCGTTTTGAGAGAACTCTCGTACGGCGGCGAACGGTTTCGGTATTCGCTTCAGCTCTGTCGGGTCTGCTCTGGTTCGTAAGTCTGAGGTTAGCTTCTCGACGGAGTCTAGAAGTGTTTGTGTGCAGTTGTCGCAAGCTGGAAAATTAATAAGATATTATGATATTATTAGACTTAGTCTGCGGGATTTTTGTATTTCATTATTTTTTCATTCAAATTTCCAGGATGGAAAGTAGCGTTTATCTTCTTCTCTAGGTCCCAGGATACCTATCTGTGGGCACGCCACAATTGTGGCGATAAGTCCCCTCTTTGAGGAGTGGCTAGAGAGGCGCCACGGCGTCCTCACCTTTCGCCTAACGTAGGTCCTCACCGGACACGGCTCTTTCGGGAGGTTCCTGTTCCGCATAAGGCGGGAGGAATCGGCAAACCTCACGGAGGCGATCGGCGGCGGCGATCTCTCGAGTCCGGCCCTGGTTCAGGCCATGGTTCGGAGCGAGAGTGCATGGGAGGCCGTCACTTCCTTTTGCGAAGCAGTAATGCTCACGAAGGAGGAGGTGGAGCGCGCGAGGGAGAGGCAAGATTCGCGCCCTCGCGCCCCTAGTCGCCGCAGAAGACGCCGCGGGCGTCGGGAGTCGCGAGCCGACTTCCGGCCACCGTAGGCGCGGGCTTGCGGACGGTGAGCAATGGGTAGCTCGCCGTCCGATAAGGACCAGGCCCGGGACGACGGCGCGTTCTGTTCCACGCGCGCCTCAAAGAGATGTCAGCACCAACTGACGGGGTCCGAAAGAGCCAAGCCTGCCGGGGTTGCGAGTTTGTCCGAAAGGGATATCGCGGCCCCGGCACACAGGCAACGGAAGGAACACGGGTGGGTTTTAGTCAGTAAAAGTCTGACACGCCCTCCTGCGCCGCCCAGAGCGGGAGAAGTTATTTGATAATTTCCCACCCTCAAAAAAATAAAAAAGGCTACCTATCTGTCATAACGATAGTTTCAGCGGTTTAGACAACAAAAAGTAACAGACAGACCAACAGACACATAGAGTTACTTTCGCATTTATAATATTAATATAGATTCTGAATAAAAATACGCTAGCCTGCATTATTAGCTAACAAATAAACGTAATCGGCGTTTTTTTCTCTCCTCTGAACTTTTGCCATGGCTCTTATTACTTACGTTTCGTTTTCATAGAAATAGAAATATCATTTATTTGCTAAAAAACATGGTATAAAAGATGGTAATGTTAATAATATGAGTAATTAAAAAAAAATACTCACGTCTACACCCATCCTCATCCATATAAGTCCTGGAAGTCCGACACTGGTCGCAGCGCAGGCCGGTGGCGAAGTCCTGACAGCGACAGCGCCCCCTGTCGTCACAGTGCGGCGACACGCTGCCCGTGACGTCACACGCGCACGCCACACACGCGCCCTCAGGCCCACCCGCGCGCCGCCAGCCCGCTGCGCACGCCGCGCACTCAGGCCCCGCGTAGCCTGCGACACACACGTCTATACAGTACTACCACTTCATTTATGCGCCTCGCCTATTATTGTCTTATCTTCTGAATGAGCATGCACGATGATGATATTTGTTACAGAGTAACAGCTTTGAGCTCAAATGGTCTGACAGCCAGTTTAACCAAAGGGCGTGGCGTTACCCAGTAACTGGGTTGTGGAGGTCAGATAGGCAGTCGCTACATGTAAAATACTGGTATTCAGCTGCAAGAAGATAGACTGCAAGCTGATCCCAACATAATTGGGAAAAGGCGATGGTATACGGAATTAATTACGAAACATTCATAGTTGCAACACCAACTCACCAGGTTTACAAAGACACTGCACTTTGCCCTCGTGCATGGCGCAGGCATCAGCGAAGTTCCGTGCGCGCTCGGGGCACGGACACGCCTGGCAGCCGCCGGGCCCGCCCGGCTGGCCGTAGTAGCCCGCCGCGCACTGGGTGCAGCGTGGCCCGCCCGTACCGTGCGTGCAGTTCTAGGATAGGATGGTATAGGTCAAGAAAAGGACACTGGGTTTATAGATCTACAAGCCAGCAAAAGTGACGTACTTCATACAAACCCTATTTAACTCCTATATGGAATGAATTTTGAAAAATTGTTCAGTAGTGGTTAATTTCGTTATACGTATAAAGATTACATTTTACACATTAGATGACTTCATTTTGAGAAACTTAAGAAGTAATCAAGTTTTGTACATAATGGTCTTTCAAAGTGCTTTGAATACAAATGGCTTACAGTAAACCAACGCCTAAATAATCTAGCACTTAGATCAAGACAATACGAACACGGTTCAGCAAAGTCAATAAACTCACCAAGCACTCGCCAGTGTCCGGATGGCACTCGGTGGCTCTGCCGTTACACACGCAGGGCTGCGCCTCGCCCTCCAAGCTGATGACGATGGTGCCCGACACTGCCGTCATCAGCACCCTGGTAAATGATAATATTACAAAGGTACAGATTGTTATTTAAGTGTTAGGGGGGTTATTGTGATCAGTTGAAAAAATTTACGGACAGTAATGACATTTTTCGGCGGTTGGTAAATTACATGTTAGCTGACCTCCGTGCACATCCTACGCAGCAGTGTTTTAGAAAATAATAACTTCCAGAAAGTCCGCGCGACAGGAGGGCTAACCCAGTGTTAGTCAGCTGTTAATACAGAGTCAAATTAAATAAGTCAACGAAAATCCGCAGACGGTTTTGATATCCAAACATGATAAAACATTTTTTTTTTGTTGTTCGTCTATGATGTGAAGTTTCACCGATTAATTTGAAAAGGACCTGTTATTAGAATTAACATAGAATACCTGGGCGGCGGCATCCAGAAGCCGGCTGCTGGCTTCTGACACGAGCTGGCGGAGTACCCGCGCGGGCACGCGCACAGCTCCACGCCCAGCGCCGGCTCCGAGCGGCTCAGGCCGGGAATGGCCGTGTCCAGGGACACGTTGAGGAGTCTGGGGTTGAAGGAGATTAATAGGTGCACTGTTTTATCTATTACATGTATTAATCATTTCAAGACCTCTCAGGAAGTAGGCGACTTCCAGCAGAAGAGCCATGAACAATCATTAATAAAATTATGTTTCATTAGTCGGCATGACAGGTTTGAGGCCCATTTTTAAGCCAACATACTTACCCGAAATTGTTTTAAAGCCTGGTAAAATTTGTTAAAGTATTTTTCAGTATTTAAAAATTTTCATGGGAACACGAAATATTTTTTCTAACCTAACGTCGTTTCTGCTAACCTTCTTGAAACTTTAAATTTTTATTCAAGCCGGCACAGTGTCTGCATGAGCCACACAATGTCCACGCCACAGCGATACGTGGAACTTAAGTAATAGAAGTACTCACAATGCATGAACATGTTCCTGATAAGTGGGAGCGCGGGTGGTGAGGCGGATGAGGATCTTATCCAGCCGGCGCAGAGCCAGCATGAGCGCGGAGCGAGATGCCACACCACGGCCACGCACCATCCACAGTGACTCGTGGAAGCGGACTGCATGCGTGCCGTTTACTACCGTAGTGTGCTGAACAAAAATTGTTGTATTTGTATTAAAAAATTATGGGTACCTAAAAAATACGAGTGATGTTGCCAAAAGCTTCGTTTACACGAAACGACAATTCGGGATATGTATGCGAAAATCGTCTATACTATTAAATAAGCAATATATTTGTAATCACGTTTTCGAAAACGGCTCTGACGATTTTGATAAAAGTTGCAATATACGGGTTTACGGGGCGAAAAATCGATCTAGCTAGGTCTCATATCTGGGAAAATTCGTTTTGTCTATTTTCACCCGAGCAGAGCTCGGTCGCCCAGGTACTAGGATTTAACGCAGTCATTTCTTAACAGTCATCGTGTAAACGAAGCTTGAGATCATGAATGTGATAAATTGCCTGGCGCTTCTCTCCCGTTTCACGCTTCCCGAAGGTCGATAAACTGTCTTTGTATTTAAAACGATGCTTAAAATTGCTGGGAATTACAAACAGAAATAGCCAAATATGTCAACTGTTAACAACTTTTTTTGAGCCTGTATTTTTTGGCAAATTTCCCCAAAACGAATCGAAGTCTTCTCGGCGCTCCAGCATTTAAAAAATCAAGTAGGTACTTACTTCAAAGTACTCCAACACAATACTCTTCGTATATAGCCTCACAAGCGGGAACCGTGTCATGACCTCGCGACTGAGTTCCGTCCCCCCCTCCTCCTCCACGCGGAACCGCAGCGACCCGCCGTATGACGTCACGCGGTCCCCAACGAACCGTTTGTCTAGTTCCACGTACACTGGCACTGGGGGCCAAGGGAGCGTGATGGTCGCGTCTGGGGTGTGGGTGTGTATGGCTAGTAGGGAGTCTTGGTCCATCTGGGAACACAGAAATTGAAACATTTAGAACAGTTAAACAAGGATCTTTTGGCGTGTGGCCAAAATCGGAACTAAAGCCGCCATCTTGTTTGTTCAATACATTTCACAAAAGTTTGCGAACAGCGCCATCCTTTTTTTTTTTTTTTTTTTGAGTGGGAAATTATCAAATAAGTTCTCCCGCTCTGGGCGGAGCGGGATGGTGTGTCAGACTTTTACTGACTAAAACCCACCCGTGCTCCTTCCGTTGCCTGTGTCGGAGATCGCGATATCCCTTTCGGACAAACTCGCAACCCTGGCAGGCATTGGCCCTTACGGACACCGTCAGTTGGTGCTGACATCTCTTTGAGGCGCGCGTGGAACACAACGCGCCGTCGACCCGGGCCTGGTCCTAATCGGACGGTGAGCTACCCATTGTTCACCGTCCGTGCTCAAGCCCGCGCCTACGGTGGCCGGAAGTTGGCTCGCGATCTTGCCTCTCCCTCGCGCGCTCCGCCTCCTCTTTCGCGAGCATTACTGCTTCGCAGAACGAAGTGACGGCCTCCCATGCACTCTCGCTCCGAACCATGGCCTGAACCAGGGCCGGACGCGAGAGATCGCCGAACAGCGCCACCCTGTGAACGGACTTTGAAACTTACGAGTTTTGACCGTAAGTACACAAAAACCCTTTTATATCCATCGAATAGCTAAGACACGCTTTGGTTTGGTACTTTCACTCACAGTAGTAATAACATCTTGATGGCCCCTCTGCAGCGTAACGTGTAGAGGCGCAGCCACGTGCACGGCGCCACGTGCTAGCGCGGCCTGCGAGCACTGCGAAACCCGCCCGAAGCAGAAGCACGCCGTGCAGCCCGACGGATTGTCGACTGACAGGCCGAACGTGCCCGTCAGACAACTGTCGCATTTCTCGCCTACTACATTTTCCTGGAAGATGAACGATATTTCAATACAACCTACCTTTTTTCCTGGAATAGAACATATCTGATGTTGGTGACATGGGCCCTAAGACGTTTAGGGATTTATTTAAAAACGTTGCATAAACTTTACGATTAACGTCTGCTTAACGCTTTCGACTCCACCTACTTTTCATAGATCTCATACGCCCTACGGCTATACATATTGGAAGTGAACCCTCCGTGAGAGTTACCGGCATCATGTTTGCGCTAAAGTTTAACCTCGCGTAGATTCATCGGCATGAGGTATGAGACCGTGTTACAAAACACTGTAAAACGAAGTAAAATAGTGTTTCCAGGGGGCTTTACGCTCCTGCCAAGGTTGCGCCTGCCAGGGTTGCGAGTTTGTCCGAAAGGGATATCGCGGCCCCGGCACACAGGCAACGGAAGGAACACGGGTGGGTTTTAGTCCGTAAAAGTCTGACATGCCCTCCCGCTCCGCCCAGAGCGGGAGAAGTTATTTGATAACAACTCAACCTCAAAAAAAAAAAGTGGGCTTTACGCTTGACTTGCTATACTTAGTAACTCTGGGGGTATGTTCATGTACTAAATGGGGTGGAGACGAGAAATAATGTTTGGTTTTTAAAACCAACGCATTTAAATACAAATAAATCTTGATAGAATATACAACTGAGTATATTTCACAGTTTATAATGCATGTGTATTCGCTAAGAAAAACCTACATTTAAAATAAGCCTTTCGCGAGAGATCTTAACTTTAAGCAACGTTAATAAATAAACCCATATGTCGTGTGTATGTTTGTAAAAGGAAATCACTGAAAATATCGATCCAATTACATTTGTATGTTTCACTAATAAAAAACTACACTATTCTCGAAAGACATAGGATACTTTTATGGTAGAACAATTTACCATTTCCGTGCGGGTAAATCCGCAGGACGCAGCCAGTCTACTGAAAGATGGGTTATGATCTACCATTTTACCTTACAAGGACACCGTCCCCACTCGTCGCAGCTGCACAGGCCGTCGGCGCAGTCCCTCGTGCCGGCAGTGTGACACTGGCACGGCCGGCACCTGGGCCCGTAGTGCCCGCGCGCACACTGCTCGCACGTACCGCCTTCCCAACCGGAGCGGCACTTGCACTGCCCAGTGTGGGGGTCGCATGTATCTGAAAATAATGTTATGCACTTGTATATAAATAAAGAGGCTTGCTTAGTCTCTAAAAAATGCATACTAAAAACGTCCTAAAAGTGTTATTTCAATTTCCTAAATAAAAATATCTCAGCAGCAACGCGGTAGCTGGATTTATTCCCAGTGATTGTGGTACGTATTACATTTCTGAGGCCTGATACTGGTGAATTGTAGGTGTAGGTACTAAACATACTGCCTACCAATGCGAGGAATGCAAGCGTGATATTATGTTATATCCGCTAATCTCGTGAAATTTACAGAAATCCGTGGGATGCGAGAAGCACAGGACTGGTGGTTGTGGCGGTGCTTGATCAATATCCGGTCGCAATGATGGTGATGTTATGTTACGATTACTCACTGGACACAGCGCCGGCACCGCAGCTGCAAGGCCTGCAAGAGTTGCCGACGCCCCAGTAGCTGCGCGCGCACTGCCGGCACCCGGCGCCCATGGACCCACCCGGGCACACGCAGCGGCCGCTGTGGGGTGAGCAGACCTTTCCATCCTTGCACACCGGACATGCTGGAACAATACATTATGATGATATAGAATAATGTTTTAATTTCATGTCATTTCAACAATGCTAGTAGCAGACTGCTTGCCTGCGGACTCGTGGGGGCTTTTTGAATGCCACATCTATAATACAATACAATACAAATAAATAAAAGGGTCTGTTTGTAATGTCAAAATAACAGCTTTTTACTAAATGTATAGGAAAGTATACAGGGTAGAGCGTACCATGGATTCAGTACATGATTCTGAACCCTCCTGAGTTGAAAGTTGACGTAGGTTAAAAAAAATTGCTGTTCCATACATTTTGACCGCGGAGGTTTTGCACTTTTCTATGAAACAGCAGATTTTTTTTAATAACGGACGAAAAATTTAAACGCAGGCGGGTTCGTAATCATGTACTGAATCCATGGTAACAGTTTTCGCGTCGATGTCCCTGCCTTTCTATATACGGTACGGTACTTATAGCATTTTTTTTGTCGGTCTGTTTGTCTGCTTGTTCCACCAAACCTCCGCAACGGCTAGACCGATTTTGACGGGACTTTCAATGGCCGATAGTTGATGTTATAAGGAGTAAGTAAGGCTACTTATATTTTAGAAAAATAATTAGGGTCCACGCGGGCGAAGCCACCGTACAAAACGAGTCAGGATTTTATATCAAATTTAGGTGCTCTAAATATGATATAAAATCCTGACTCGTTTTGTATTAGTAGAGCTCTTTGTGAAGAAGCTCATCTGGGGAAGTACCAACATTCCTAGTTTTGCCGCCAAGCAGACTTGCTGTATTCCGGTCTGAAGATTGTAATTACGGACACGAGACATTTCGGCCGCGACTTACGATCTGTAAGTCGTGGGTTCGAAAGCAAGCAGGCACTTTACTTTGTGTAAATTATTTCATCAACACTGCTCTCATAACGGTGAAGGAAAACATCGTGAGGAAACTGGCATGTCCTAGAACCAAAAATTCGAAGACACGTGACATCTATCAACCCGCACTGGTTCCGCGTGGTACATTACGGCCCACTACTTGTAGCGGCATTTACATCGTTACATGCGAACTACGCATCAAAGACCTGACGTCACACAACATCCTGACGTCACACAAATCCTGCATCGCGCAATTAGAGTTTACCGCGCGATAAACATATATACAAGCTTCCCGACTTCAACCTCTGGGCAGTTGCCCGCCAGACATCACACCCGTCTGGTCGGAGGATCCTCCCTTTTCTATGGTGGATGAGTGAACTTTACACCCTGTTCCTCATACCCCTAAAACCTCTCACCGAGACGAGGCCTGTGTTCCAGCAGTGCACATTACATTAGTGATTTGAGTACATTATATGCTGATTATGCTATGCTGCTATTATGAGACAGCAAAGTATTTGCGATGCGTTTGCGGTATTGCAGAAGTCCATAGGTGACAGTGCTCACTTATTACCATCTGATGGGCCGTCAGCTTGTTTGCCATCAAATAAGCTAAAATAAACTCACGTAGACAGCCAGCAGGTCCAAAGCCGTAGTAACCTGTCAGACAGGTGTCGCAGTGCGCGCCGCCGACGCCGTCCGCGCAGGCGCAGGCCCCGGTGTCCGGGTCGCATGCCGACGCACCTGGGCCGCACGCACAGCGCCGGCACCCGCCCAACTGGAGGCCCCAGTAGCCCTCCTGGAGGAGAAAATTATTGATAATTTGTAGGTATCGAAATGCATTAGAAGAGTAAACAAAAAATACAGGGTCAAATTAAAATAACTAGCAAAACTTCACAGAAAATTAAATAATTATTATATGTTGCAATACCACTTTTTTAACCAACTTCCAAAAAGGAAGAGGTTTTTTTTTAATGTATATCCGCCGATTTCTCCGTCAATTGTAAACCGATTTTGAAAATTCTTTTTTTGTATGAAAGGGTATGCTCCCGAATTGGTCCCATATAAATTTTATTAACTTTGCTTCGATAGTTTTTGAGTAAGCTTCAATAATACATATTTTTCCCACTTAGTATATGTGGATGATATGATGATAACTTCCTGTGACTGTTATTTACATAGCAGGTAGTGGTATTCGAATTTGTGTGGGGTAGGTACCACAACTAAAAAGTGAAAAAAAAACTTTTTACAAAAAAAATAAAACAACCGACATCTGAAAAAAAAACACTACAAAGTGAAAAACGAAAATTCTAAACCAAAGATACCGTCTTCCGAAATTAAAGTTATTTTTCACTTTGTAGTGTTTTTTTTTCGGACTTCGGTTGTTTTTTTTTTGTAAAAAGTTTTTTATATATGTTTTTTTGGGCCAGAAACCCTCGCGGGTCGCGGGCGTCCTCAGAACACCATACCAAAGCTTCATCAAAATCGGTTCAGTCCTTTCGGAGTCCATAGAGGACAAACAAATACTTAAACAAACATTGTTTATATTTATATTGTATGAATATGACGTAAGTACTCGAACGAACGATCAATCAAGTCGCGATCGCGTAATCGCGTATTCACGCGGCAGCTGCTTTTGGTTAGGACACAGGATACGAGGGTATTGATAAATAGTCCGTTCTAAGTCCAAATGATAACAAATTATTTTTAGTCTTCATTAAATCGTGTAAAATGTTTTCATTTCCAGTTTGAGAGACATTAAGCGTAACCCCATTGCCTCAATCCATAATCTAAAATTGATCGCATCTTGAAATCTGTGCGTCTGTTTATCCTAATCCATCAATTTAATGTCCCACTGGCACATTGCCACGGCAAGACCATTTTACGTAAGGAATGGCGTACATTGGAACTACGTAGAATAACTATTTCAGTTGCATTGTATGTAGTGATATTCAGTAAAAATTGGTGTCAATGTTAATGGGAAAACTAGAAAAGTTTCCTTTTTATTGGGTTGTCGTTTGCAGGTGACTTAATACTAATGCCTTGTCAATCGCGCGCCATTTAACTCTCACTTTGGCTACTCTAATCCAGCTGCTTCCAGCCACCCCGACTGTTTGCCATATCTATCGTGGTTTCTTCCAACGAAAGGGAGTCGTATCTTACGTTTGCAGAATTCGCGGACCTCAACAGTCCTTGGTTCTACGGCAAATATGGCCGACCACAGGTGTACCTACTAATCACGTAAAGGACCCACGTCACGTTAGGACTTGTTAATTTACTGTACTTAAAAACGACATATTAATTTCAATTTCCAATAATATAGACGAAGCATAATTACTAATAAGCAAATAACTTACAATATCCTCAACTAAAATAGCCGAACGTTGAACCTAACACAATGGTTTACAATTGCTATCGGCACTCACTCCACAAGCGTCCCATTCACGCACAAGAATGCGCCGGCGCACGCGATACGATCGCGAACGCGCATCGAACGCAAGCCAAACGCGCACGAAGCAGAAGGTAAATCGAGACAGACAAATGCACAATGTTCAAATATATGCCTGTACTCAATTAGTTCACTAGCCCGAAAGTCTGACTATTAGTCTAAATAAGAGGTATTGTATTGGGCTGTGGTGGTCAGATAATTTGGCACCATGTATTCAGCTGCTTCTGGTTAGGCTGGAAGCTGATCCAACACAATTGGGAAAAGGCAGATGATGACTTAATTGACTGGCTTACTTACTAGTTTTTACAGCCAGAGAAGGAATGGGCATTGATGACTGCGCGTAGGCAATGTGAGAGAGGTACTATCGCGGACACTGGCGCCTGACCACTTTTCGACCTTATCGCTTAGGCACATGGTACATCCTCGTTTCCTCTAGATGGTGATCTTCACCGAAAGTCATTACTTATGTGAGCAGAGCATTAAAGTACTCACTCCGCGTGACACACCACACACCTTAGTGTAGAGGGTGGCAGGGACATCGACGCGAAGCCGGCTATCATGATGAAATTTTTCGTCAGTTATAAAAAAAAAACAGCTGCTCCATACATTTTGACCGCGTAGGTATTGCACTTTTCTATGAAATAGCAGATTTTTTTTTAATAACCGACCAAAATATTCAGAATCATGTACTGAATCTATGGTAACCGGCTTCGCGTAGATGTCCCGGACACCCCGTATATCGGCCTTATGTTATTTCCCACTGCTGCGACACATGTCTCTCCTCTGTAAGAGGGAGTCGGCCATATTCCACCACGCGGGCACAGTGTGCGTTGGTGGATATCACATGTCTTACAATTTTTGGTACTTGGAACTTGCTGACTGGCACAACAAAAGCTGGGAGAGAAGAAGTAAGTATCTAGTGGTTTACGTACCTCCTTACTCATTTTGATGTTAACGCGCAATATGCTACGTTTAGTACGCGATCACCTTTCAAACAATATTAACGCTGGTGAAGTAAACTGGCGATTAGCCGACTTAAGCCTGGATTAGTTTTGATCGTCGGTTAATGTTCGACATAATGTAATGCTGCCTAGCCCTTCGAGATACAATCGGCTTACTGATTGACATGAAAGACGATAATGCGTATTACAATTTACCTACCTTGTTTAATGGAATAGTGGGTGTGTTCAAATTGATGAAATATTTCTATGACAGATTTCGCTGGGCGTGTCATGTCTTTATCGAAGAACGATACAATAATGTATGGTAGAACAGGTAAAGTAACATGCAATTTTTTCACTAAATCCTTTCCCACTTATTGTAGCCGGCGCCTGTCATCTTTTCGAACTGTCATTTTCATTCAAAATGTTGGCAATGGCGTAGTCAGAAAAAAAAAAAATCTCTACAAATAAATTTTTTAAACTAGAACATAATAAGATGACAGATATTTTAACAAAATTTTGTAATTTGTTGGGTAAGAGGTGCAAGTTAAAACTAACCCTACCTACCTATAGTGATTATCATAATAATAATAATTATTATTTATTCCTTGTACCTACCTGTGTGGCCAAGAAACAAAATCAGTGAAAGAAAAATGCAATGTTTCTTGGTCCTGCGGGGTAATTGCGTAACACACTGCGTTTCCAGACCCCCAAATTTGAAACACAACAGAAAAACTTGCAACGGGTAAAAAATCACTGATTATCTGTGGTGGCTTTAATATTAATATCTTAGAAAATAGTTCAAATAGCAGTCGTTATTAAGTCTCTTTAAATCATTAAATTTGTCAAATGTGTTTTCAGAACCAACCTTTACGGGTTAGTTCTGAAAACACTAAACTATATATACTTCTACATGTATTGATAATGTTTTTTGTTGCTGCATCTACTTAGACAAAGCCATTGTAAATTATCTCCCTTCTGATCACAGCGGTCAAACCGTTGCTTTCAAGTCCAACACACCAATACAAAGAATTGAGATACAATCTAGACAAATGACAAAGCAATCTAAGTAGATTTAATAATAACTTAATTAGTAAGTTAAGTATACCGGGTCATATTATAAAAATGTAAATGAATTATATGAGGAATTCTTTTCGGTAGTGCGCACCGAGTTTAATAATACTTTAAAAAAGAAAACTAAAACGACTTGCCCAATTTTTTTTTCAGTGATTGGGCAACTAAGGGTATTGGGAATAGTAGGGAAAAATTGTTTGAGCTGTATGGCCTTAACCTTATATTAACTCTGAAACTTTTAATAAATACGTTGCTACTTACTCTAAAACTTTTAAAAATACCTGCAAGGTAGCTAAAGCCATTAGCAACAAGATCAAATCAGCCGATAATAAAATAAAGACGGTTTTACGACGGAAACAAAAGACAATAATGATTTCACACTAGAAACTTCACGGGGTCTCATAAGCACTAACAAAGAAGTTGCTCAAGAATGTGTAAATTTCATTACCAGTATCC
Organism: Agrochola lota; assembly: GCA_947364205.1. Classification (NCBI taxonomy): domain Eukaryota; kingdom Metazoa; phylum Arthropoda; class Insecta; order Lepidoptera; family Noctuidae; genus Agrochola; species Agrochola lota. The sequence continues at coordinate 1,587,078 of OX376225.1, read as the reverse complement.
CACTTAAAACTACTGAAACCTTACATTCCTCTCCCTCGCGTTCAATTGATTTATTAAGAGCAAACGTTTCATCCTGCCCGATTGAATTTAAATTCAAGCATATAAACCCCTTAACAGTAATAAAAGCTTTCAGGCAAATCAAGATCAATTTAACCGAAGATCTATGGGGAATGTCAATCAAAGTTTGTACTTCCATTATTGAGACTATAGCGCCGTACTTAGCCTTAATATTTAATTTGTGTGTGGATCAAGGAGCCTTCCCTGATCTAACGAAATATAGTAAGGCACCACTTTTCAAATCCAGGGACAGTAAAGACACTAATAATTATAGACCCAAATCTGTGTTGCCAGTTTTAAGCAAGATGTTTGAAAAGGTAATGCTTAATCAAATGCTCAATAATTTTGACACCAATAAAATCTTCCACGATCAACAGTATGGTTTCACCAAGGGACGTTGTACGACCGACGCCGGTGTCACGTTATTAAAGCACATATTTTCGGCGTGGGAAGAGGCCCACGACGCCATAGGATTTTTTTGTGACCTCTCGAAGGCATTTGACTGTGTCGACCACGAAACCTTAATCTTGAAACTTGAGCATTACGGGCTTGGAAAACTTGCGCTCGGTTTAGTAAAATCTTATTTAAATGATAGACAACAGCAAGTTCAAATACATGGTGTCAATTCAATCGGTTTAAAAGTAAAAATGGGTGTACCACAAGGATCAGTATTGGGTCCTTTCCTATTTTTAGTTTATATTAATGATCTATTAATATAAACCATGATCTATTAATATCTATTATTATATATTATTTCCATTTGTTAAAAACTCAACCACAAATGGTGTTATTTGCTGACGATACTTCCTTAATTTTTAAAATTAATAGACGTGCATCAAATCTTGACGACGTAAATAATGCCCTACAGCAGGTCCAAAATTGGTTCACTGCTAATAATTTAGTATTAAATGGAAAAAAACGAAGTGCATAAGATTTTCTTTACCAAATGTAAAAAGTAGTAGTTGTGAGATATTATTGAATCAAGGGAAACTAGAATTCGTCGATAAAACAGTTTTCCTAGGCATCACGCTCGACTCAAGGCTTCAATAAATAAATAAATAAATAGTAAAAATCCGTCAATTTACTGACGTAGGTACCGCGAGGCTAGTCTATTTTAGTTACTTTCATAGTATTATGTCGTACGGTATTCTACTATGGGGACGGGCTGCAGACATCGAGTCTATTTTTATTCTGCAGAAAAGAGCCATAAGAGCCATATATGGCCTCCGCAGGCGCGACTCTCTAAGGGAACTGTTTAAAGATATTAACATCATGACGGTACCTTGTCAATATATCTATGAAAACATTATGTACGTAAGGAAAAATCTACGTCTTTTTAGTAAAAGAGGTGCAAGACACAATTACATCACTAGGAATAGGGACCAATTAGTTCAACCGGGTTTTAGGCTGGCTAAAGTGGAGTCGTCTTTCATGGGGTACTGTTTAAAATGTTACCCAACGTACTTCAACTGAATGAAACGAAATTTAAATCTTATATTAAACTCACACTATGCAGCCATATTATAAGTTGGGAGATTATATCGTTGATAAAATCGCCTGGCTCAACGCTGGTCTTGCTCCACAAGGGCGTATAAACTAATTGATTAGCATTTGAAAATACTGTTGGAGCTGTTGAAGATTTTAAAAACTATCTTTGCATTATATAAATTCAATATCTTAACATTGTATAATTGCATAGCACATGTGTGAGTACTATGTACCGACTATAAAGCTACCATTTAGGTACTGGGTATGTCTTTCATTGACTTGAATGTGCCTTGGTGGCTGAGAGTATGTCATGCTCACTCTAATGTCTCGCTGTCGGTGGCGTGTGTAATGGATCATTTAGTTCCCTTCAAAATGGTTGAGCTGAATGGTGCTAATCCATGAGTCATGTTCGTGAACGGGCGCCGTCAGTGGGGACTGGTCGTCTCTTGGCTGCTACGGCTTATTTTTTTTTTTTTTTTTTTTTTTTTTTGTTACGGACGCTTTTAACGTTTTGCATCGTTTTCACATGTATAACTTCAACATAAATGATGTAACCAATACTTTGTAACCATATCATGATTTAAAAGAGTATCCGTGAAGTTTCTTGCCCGTTCTTCTCTATAGGTACCTACTACGCTTTGGAATGGGCAACTAGCTTCATATTTCTGACTGACCGACCCCTTGACAATTCAAAAGTGACTGTAATTGGTTTATTTGAAATAAATGCTTTGAGTTTGAGTTTGACTGTGGCGCAATGGGTCTCATTTTGACAGTTCAACAACATTCATTGCGTTATTTATTTTGTTGAGCTGACAGATTTTTCAAATATATGAAGCAATGGATTAGCAATACCCTTCAAAAATCATTCAGATTGCGATTGATAGTGTGTTACGCGATTAGAGTGCTCATATGATCATAATCAAGAAATTCAACTTTCTATTCAATAATACCGTTTGCATGCATTTTAAGGGCTATTATAGTTATTTAGCTACGAGAAATATGTAAATTGTATTAAGATTGACACAGGTGAACGCAATAAACGTGAGAATTAAAACTAATTAAGTAGTTTTGACTTTACTTAGTAAGTAATATCATCCATACCTAAAGTGTATTTAAATACTTGTTTCCAATTGATGTTATTTCCACTTAAACAAACATCAACTTTATATTAGTGTAAATAAAGTTTATTTTAGACTGATTAGTACTGTTGAAGAAGTCATAAAAAATATGAAGATGTAGCGCAAATTGAACCTTATGTGTAGGCTTTACAGTTGTTTTTCCTAAAACTCGTGTTTGTTTACATGTTTGGTAAATAAATTGCGAACGCAGATTAGCTTTAAAAGTCCTGTGTAATGGGGCGAGCCAATTGCTTACCGGACAACAACAGAAGTATCAAAACGTGCATTGGTGGTAGATACTTCTCTGCCTACACATTCGAGGAACACAGGCGTGATGCCGTATACACATTCATTATTGAGTCTGGCTGCAGAATCTCGTCATATAAGTGAAAATCTGGAAAAAGAGTCGCCGAAATAGTCACAAGTTGAGATCATAAAAGCGATAGGTTCTTTTATAATACCTAATCAGCCGTTCGATTCTGTAAAAATATCACCGTAAAACTTAGGTGAAGTGAGCGTGAAGTGAGCTGTCAATAGTGTTAATCCCTAGCATCCTGCCGGTCGATTCTGTGGCAGTGACAGCTCACTTCACCTAAGCTTCACGTTAATATTTTTACAGAATCGACCGACAGGTATACTATAACTAGACTCCGCCGCAGACTAAAATTGTCTGGTTATGTAACGTGCTCGGCAGGCGAGCTGGTGAATGTACTATAACAACATTTGGCAAATTCACCGTGCGTAGCTAATGACCATCGGCCGTCAGAAAATGATTGACATTGCTGATATCGGCACAAGACGAAGCTGCTGCCAAGTACCAATTACGATCGTTCACTCCAGAGCTCCCCCATTTTCAGCAGCCGTTCGTTTGAAGTTGTTTGATCCAGACACAAACATCTGTCTTCCACAATCCCTGGCTATTATGTGCATGAGATATTAGCCAGCTGTGGCCCACATTCGCGAATACTTGCCATGTCCCAATGACATTTAATTGAGACTCCGCGGTACAATTCCGATACGACCGACACCAATTATTGGTATTATGGCCGACAGGGCCGGATTAGGACAAAACTGACGTAAGATACAGGTTCCGCTTTGCTATACTGTGTGGGTGTAAGTTTCGGGATGAAATGGAGCAAGAAAACTAGAAAATAAATGAAGCCAACACACCAAACCAACCAATGGTTCATGGAATGCTCGGTAAATATTTTTCTCCAGCTCTAATTACGCAACACATTTTCGTAAACGATTACGACTAATCTGTTTCATTTTGACAGTTCAACAACATTCACTGCGTTATTTACGTTGTTGAGCAGATTTTTTTTTCGAACTTATGATGCAATGTATTAGCAATCTGTTCCAAAACGATTCAGATTCAGATTGATCGTGTATTACGCAATTAGGGTACTGATTATAGTTCAATGGCGAACGCCACGTCCAATGATCTTTTAGCAAGGCAAGATAGAGCAATGTTAGCATTAGCAAGCTCATAGTGATACATTAAAATATAAGGTCCAGTTCCGACCGTTAAGTAGACGCCAAAATAAATAAGAAATAGGACACACACACATTATGCAGAGCGATGGCCGTTTTGCGTAGATGTGAAACATATTTTGCCCCAGCTTATATCTTGTTTGTGTTTTTTTCTTTGTGTCATGTTTTTATCGCAAATAAACGTATTTTCTTTCTTCTTTCTTTTCTTCAAAGAATTTTGTAGCTGTCTTATTTCGTTCTTCTTCTTTTCGTGTGGTTAGTTCAGAGTTTTAAAGCCGCCCATGGGCCTCTGACTTGACTTCGCCGTCGAGAAATATTTCTCAGGCATGCCGGTTACCTCATAATGTTTTCCTTCACCGTTTTTGAAGCAAATGATAATAATACAATACGCACATGAATCTGAAAAGTCAAAGGTGCGTGTCTTGGGTTCGACGTCGAGACCTACGAGTATAACTTTGCAGTCCAACGGTCACCACTAGGTTATCACTGTTCTGTCGTTGATGCACACATTAGAAGCTATGTCATGTTTTAAACGCGCATTTACTTCGGAAAGTAATAAAACTGTAAAAACATTGATTAGGTCCTTCCCTGTACAGAATAGCTTAAGGTACAACGTATAAATTCAGTTTCATTTTCTGTCAGTTTCACCCACTTTGCAGATATAACCGACGCTAATACGATATTCAAGCAATTAAATCGAATAGTTTAACTACAGCTCCTTGTGAAATAGTTGGTTCGGCGAAGTATGATCACCATAACAAGTTAGATGCCACTGTAGTTACAGGCATATGAGACATTTCAGTTTTGTCTCCAGGATGGCAACGCACAGAGGGCATAGACAAAGTGACATTCTATCAGCGATAACGATGAGAGAAATGCTATACCTAGATTCTAATATAAACAATAGATTTAACACAAAATAAACACAATTATTTAATAATCTAAAATATTTAACTAAGAGGTCGTTTTTTCACGACCTGTCGCAAGTCTTGCCAGCGCAAAAAAAAAAGCAACCGAAGAGCTTTTTATTCCCGTTGAATTGCTGTAGAAATACGAAACGCTTTGAAAGCGATTGGCACTTGTAGGCCCTCTGCAATGCGTTTGAACTTCTAGGTGTAGAATACCGGCGGGGTACTTACGGAACAGAAATTAAATGGCAATTGATAGTAATCGGTTTCATTTTGACAGTTCACCCACGTCCATTGCGTTAATTACGTTAATGAGCAGACGAAATTGTCAGACCGATGAAGCAATGCACTAGCAATATCCTTAAAAACTCACGAATTGTGATTGAAAATGTGTTACGCAATTAGGGTGCTGAATGATTTGGGGGAGGCCTTTGCCCAGCAGTGGGATAGTATTATGCCAACAAGAAAAATAATCCTTAACTTTTCATCACCTTGGTCTACCTAATACATGTCTGCCTATTCACACAGTGGCACGGTATAAATTCCGCTCCGTTTCCTCGGTCCGTTCCGTTTATTGCTTAGAAATGTCACGGGGACATTTCCAACACAGCCATTTGAATATCAATGCGAAGTACGAATGGATGTAAATTGTTTGCTCGGAATCCTAACTGTGTCCGTTTGAGGAGGCAGGAGGCGTTTGAGTTTGTCATAGTTTATGCGGCTTGTGGCTTACTAACCTAATTTTTGACTGAATCAATACTATCAACACCAAAAGTCATTAGGCCGAGAATCAGCACCGTTCGAACGTCAAAATTACATAAAAGAAAGTCCCCTTCGATCAATAATTCACGTCCCCCAACACGTCCGCCTTTTACCACTGCCATGCTTTAGCTGGGAAGAAGTGGCGCAACAAACTCCCCAGCAACATTCAGTAAGTACCATTCCCACCATTCATACAACTAGCATTGATGTCGTCCAATCCCAGATTTACATAAAAATATGCTTAACGTTTTCATTCTATCTTTCCTAAAACCTGGTAAAAATGAAGATGACAATCTGATCAGATGAAAAAACGCCAAGTCGGCCAAACAGGAGGTCTATTCCCTAAGCGGAATCCGTAGTTTTGGACGAAGTTGCGGGCGCTTCGTTCTCTGGGAGAGGAGGAGTTGGGGCGCCCGTAGCTTCGGTCGTAACTACGGATTTCGGTTAGGGGGTAGACCCCGAGGAATGAATCAGTATAATCATTAAGCACGACTTGGTTTAAGTCATGGTTGCTCCTCTGTACGCGGGTAGGCTTTGAGGAGTTGAGTCATTAACACGTGATACGGTTTTATAAATTGAACAGTCAGATATGAGGTGAATTTGAAGGTAGATCTGATAAAGTATTGTAGCCAAATTAAGGTAATGAATCATATGTTCCGCGCGTAGCGGGGCTTGGGTTCCTGTGGAGCGGAGCATTTTGCGAAGCAAAGTACGTTTACGTAGCTTAGCCGTGGGCTGCTGTGGAGCGGAGCCTTTAAGGTTGTGATCGACGAGTGAGAGACAAGACTGTGGTATAAAATACAAATAAATAATACTGGGTGATACATACCTCGCATGTTTCGCACGCCCTGCCTGTAACGTGTTGCTTGCAACGGCACTGGCCAGTTCGAATGTCGCACACGTTGCTCTCAGATCCAATCGACGAACAGTTGCAACCTGTAACAAACGAAAATGGATTAAGTACACAGATCTCAATCAAATGTGAACCCATTTAATTTCGTTTTACTTATTTATTTTTTTATTCATTTCAGATAATTCATTTACATGATAACCCAGAAACTATACAATTCAAACTCCCCAGATGTCTTACGATCCGTTTCTATTACAAACGAACTGCACTAAGTTGTATTTAAAGTCCACTAAGTAGGTACATAATACTATAATAATGTGCATTATATATTGAAAATAACATTTAGCATGTCTCATTCCTTTCATCCGGTAACAAACAAGAGGATTTATAAACATTAACATGTTCAACCAACTCCTACGCACGTGTCGCACGCGTTCTCAATTCAAACCCAGATCAATTTGCTAATGCACCTGACAGCTCGACGCTTATTGGTCAGGGAGTTATTAAAATACAAGATGATGTTAATCTGGCTCGTTATCACGGCGCTAATGCTTAAACACGCGATAAATATGCTTTTATCGAGGTAGGGATTGTTCGCGGTTTTGCTTGCCTGATTTTGAAATAAAGACAAAGAATTCGGTCTTTTGAATTCTTATGACACGCAGTTTATGAGAAACGAGTCTTTGATAGTCAAGCAGATGGAGGGAAGTGGGATCTTGATGAAAGGTTGCGTGTCCTTTATAGGGTAAGGAGACCTAAAAATGTGGAGATCATACCGATTCAAACCATGGACCTTAGCTGTGAAAATTTAATGCAGCTTTTAACTAAACGCAGCTATTAGAATGGAAGAACCGCAAAGTTTAAACAATATAGGTTCTTTTAAGCACTAACGCAACCTTTTGCAAGATTGCAAAAACAACTACATATTAAGATTTCAGAATCCCTTAATTCTTTAGAGGTATGAGGAACAGAGTGTAAAGTTCACTCATCCTTTATTGAAAAGGGAGGATCCTCCGACCAGGACGGGTGTCGTGTCTGGCGGGCGCCCGAAAGTTGATGTCGGATAGTCATAAATATGTCGTTCGCGCGGTAAACTCTAATTGCGCGATGTAGGATTTGTGTGACGTCTTACCTTTGATGCGCAGTTCTGCCAGTAGGACCAAAGTACAAAAAGATTTTACAAAAACCTTTAAAAACTGCCGGACCAACCCACAATTTCCTTATACACTAATCAATTTGTTCGAACAAACTTCTAAGATAACCACGACGATTACGCACAGAGTGGTCGGCAGGACCGCAGCTCTAAAAGCTGCGATATCACAGGCTCGTTGTAAACAATATTATTAAGATAACATGTATCAACGATTAGCCCTTATGCGAACAGCAGAGATGTGGGGTAATGGCGGTCGTTTCACAGCAATTTGTTTAAGTTTTGAATAAGATATTGCTAATACAAGAACAAATTAAATTATAAGTAGCTAGTGAAACTGCAAAATTACGGTTAAGATATGTAAACACGATAAAACAAAAAAAGGTTTGATGTCCTTTTTTTGGGGTCAAGGACATTGAAAGGAGCATCTTCAATAAAAACTTCAAATCTCCAAGCAAGAGAATAGCGAAGGGTCCCGCTGGATAGAAACCGAAATTAAATGCCATTTTTGTCTTAGGGGAGGTACATTGAATATTTTCGTTCATTATGACAAGTGCATTCAATAAGCTAACTGTCTACATCGATTTCGATGCTCTGGCTCAGATGGGCCAGCTAGATAGGAACACATAAGTGTTAACTACACTCATTTGTTTCTATCTAGCTGGCCCACTGAAGTTTTTTTTTTCTTTAGTTTTATCATGTTTAGATGTACAGTTTTGCTAGCTAGCTTTTTAATGTTATCCTGTATGGTTTTAACTAAACAGGAGCCTGACTGCCTTTCCACCAGAGATGTGCTAAGCTGCGTAGTGAATGCTGTGTTTGATATCGACCAATAGGTTCGTTTGATTTTTATAACTTATTTATCTTATCTCGAGTAGAAAAGAGTTCAACGAATGTGAGTTTTTGACATATTCTTTTGGAGAGAGGTATGTGAGCTAGGAATGCGTGGTCTTACGTATCTGGCGAAATGTAGGTATTATCTGCATAATATGTCGTAATGACCCAGTGGATAAGGCCTCGCATCTCATTCGGGCAAGTACCAATGTAACTAATTGAGTTCATATGTACTTTCTGGGTTTATCTTGGATACTACTGACTTCCGTGAAGGAAAACATCGTGAAGAAACTTAGACTAATAGTTAATATAAGTCTGACATCGCCAACCCGTCTGGAGGAGCTTGTGGCTAAGTAATAACTGCCGCACGGGTCGATCCATGAGGTTAAGCTACGCTTGCCGGGGTTGGTCTGTGGATGGGTGACCATCTTTACATACCGAGACTCCTCCATGCCTCGGAAAGCACGTTGGTCCCGGCTGTCATTCCTTGATCTTTGACAGTCGTTACAGGTCGTCAGAAGCCCGAAAGAGTTTTTTTTTTTTTTTTTTCAAGATGGGAAAACATCAAATAACTTCTCCCGCTCTGGGCAGAGCGAGAGGGTGTGTCAGACTTTTACTGACTAAAACCCTCCCGTGTTCCTTCCGTTGCCTGTGTGCCGGGGCCGCGATATCCCTTTCGGACAAACCCGCAACCCCAGCAGGCATTGGTCTTTCGACCCCGTCGGTTGGTGCTGACATCTCTTTGAGGCGCGCGTGGAACAACGCGTCGTCGACACGGGCCTGGTCCTTATCGGACGGCGAGCTGCCCATTGCTCACCGTCCGCAAGCCCGCGCCTACGGTGGCCGGAAGTCGGCTCTCGACTCCCGACGCCCGGGGCGTCTCCTGCGGCGACTAGGGCCGCGAGGGCGTGCAGCTTGCATCTCCCTCGCGCGCTCCACCTCCTCCTTCGCGAGCATAACTGCTTCGCAGAAGGAGGTGACGGCCTCCCATGCACTCTCGCTCCAAACCATGGCCTGAACCAGGGCCGGACGCGAGAGATTGCCGTCGCCGATCGCCTCCGTGAGGACACGGTGGTGCTCCGCCCAAGCCGGGCAGACCTCCACCATATGCTCCACCGTGTCCTCCGGGCGATCCACACAGTGGTGACACCCGGGCGTTTCCTCCCGCCTTACGCGGAACAGGAACCTCCCGAAACAACCGTGTCCGCTGAGGACCTGCGTCAGGCGGAAGGTGAGGACGCCATGGCGCCTCTCTAGCCACTCCTCAAAGAGGGGACTTATCACCGCAATTGTGGCGTGCCCAGCGCTGGGTTGCAACAATCCCACACTCCATGCCGCCATGAGATCCCGCCGGAGCTCTGTCCGCTGTGCCGTGATTTCTCGCGGCAGCGGAGTTACGCCCCGGCGTTTCGCCTAAGCCCGAAAGTCTGACAACCAGTCTTGCCAAGGGGTATCATATTACCCAGTTACTGGGTTGCGGAGGTCAGATAGGCAGTCGCTCCATGTAAAATACTGGTATTCAGCTGCATCCGGTTAGACTGGAAGCCGACCCCAACATAGTTGGGAAAAGGCTAGGCAGATTGATTGATCGCCAACCCGTCTGGAGCAAGTGTGGTGATCAATACACTTGATGAGCATTGATCCCCATACTCTGAATTAGACGAGGCCTATGCCCTGCAGTTGGACAATAGGCTGGTGTTATTAAATGTATGTATATCCTTATACCTCTGCTTATCACCGCTTTCTTCGGTTAATAAAGGTGTTATGTTATGATCAAATCAGGGGTAAACGCAAGTTGCACACACAATTCCATGAATTACTTTTATATGTATTTAGAGCAAATTGTACAGAAATTCGAGACACAGGCATTGAATAGATTGTTATTGTTCATAACGGTGATACCATAATTGTGACAAAATGCAGGTGTACGCAACCATATTAATTTTTTGTCGAAACCATACTAATTTCAACTTTATCACAGATGATTTAGGTGTCAAAATTGATTGAGAATGTTTTAAGATCAGGTTCCCACGGTTTTCAAAGTTATTGGAATATTATCGATTCATGTTTCGATGATTGAAATGCTGATAGATATAATTGACAGGTAATTGTCGTTATTTACCGGAAGCGTAATAATGCGAACATAAAGAATTCAACCAATTTCAGCCAATCACTGCCTAATCCAAATCTAATAATTAAATACGAGAACGAATTCATAATAAATAATAATGATGCGTGTTTTTTCCCACGAACGAGATTTTCTTTCTTAATAAATTCCTTTCGCGTTCGAAAGCGACGGATCAGCGGGGTATTGCGTAACACACAAAATGACAATCAATCGCATTTTCTTACATTTTGACAGTTTAGCCACGTTATTTACCTACGTTGTTGAACAGACGAATTTATGGAACTATATAAGTAATGGATTAGAAATATCCTTTAAAACTCTCGTAGTATGATTGAAACAGTGTTAGGCAATTAGGATGCAAGACTAGGATGGAACGAGCGTGCCCAAAAGAAGTCTGTTCACTCTTGCTTTGAAGACTACCGGGTAAAAGGTAGTAGTTGAAGATAGGTATTACCTGAATGATTACCAGTGATTTGAGCTGCCCTTTGTCGATGATCTATCCAAGGTATGATTAGAATGTATAGATTAGAATCAAACAGATAGACGTATAAAGAAGTAAGGACACTGCTGCTGCTACATGTCGATGATCCATCCAAGATATAAGATTCTACAGACGGTTAAGTAACGTTTATTTAAGTACACTGCTAAAAGGATCATTTGGCGTTCGAATGACGTTGACTGGGGGGCGCTGTTTGTAAACATTTGTGCAATAGTTTTGTGAAAATGTATTGCAAAAAACAAGATGGCGGTGTTAGTTCCGATTTTGGCCACGTGCCAAAAGAACCTTGTAGCGCTATAAGTATATGTTTATGTACAAGTTCAGAAAGGTACTTACTCCATATTTCCGTCTATCCATTTAGTCCCTAACTACATAGTTCTTTATTTTTAAGTTCATGCAGTCTAGCTCTTAGCTAGTGCCGTATTTTGATGTCTTAAGCCACCTTAGCTGGAGCTGATGAAGACTTTCGGAGCTCTAGATGTACATGGGATGGGAGCAAACGTGATAACGGACTGTTGGATGACACTAACAATACTTAAGTGAAAAAAAATACACTGAACATAACCACATACTTGTGGCAGAACATGACGGCTGTATTTCCCGAAAGGTTAGGTTACCCACATTTATCCAGTTATGTTTAAGTCCCATGTAATAGGGGGCGGGCTTATTGCTATCAACCGTGCATAAATCCAGATTCCAGGCTGCTACTGAGAGATTCCAGATGGAAAAACCCATTCACATGTTACCCGACCCGTGAATCGAACCCAGCACCTCATGCTCACCAGGACACTTAAATAATGCATCAAGACAGGAGGCAATCGATTATAGAAAATTAACTTCCATAATTGTATGCGACAGTCTTCACGATTAGATCTACAATCTATCGGCACGTCCACTTTCCAACAATTAGCTTTAACTAAAGATTTATCCAGCCATTCTCGACAACATCCATCGTGAATTAAGTAAATCTTGTAGGCAATTAAACAATTTGTATAAATCTAGGAGAAAATCGCACTGAAATTCTTTGGAAACTTGTACATAACTGTAGTTGCCGAGAGTGCGCAGCGGTGTCCGACACTAATAGAGGTTTCTCTTACGGATATGTTGCAATAAATGTCTGACATTCGTTTTTGGTAGTCGTAAATGAGTTAATTTGTTTTGATTTGATTCGATTTTATGGCGCTTGCGCCTTTTTGTTTCCCTATAAGATAAAAGGACGTGTTAAGATTTTTGAGCATCGTAGGAAATGTTTAAATAAACCGTGAACAGCGTTGTGGGCTACCATATTGTTCAAATGTTATGTGTATTTCTTTACTATATTGTACGTATTGTAGCTGTTTGTTGTTCCTTTTGAATAAATAAAATAAAATAAACCAATTAATTTCTGTTTTTGACATTAAAATGTTACTAACTAACTACTTACTAACTTACTTAAATTTTTATGTGCACGTGGTTCTGTGACAAATAAACATATTTTCCTTTCTTTCTTATTTATATTTAGAAACAATACAATAATAGTTGGTTCCAGTTTTTTATATCATAGGAATCGGTATTACCAAACAATTTTCCTAATATATAAAATAAACATAAAGGTAAGGATCGGTGCATCTGTTGCCTAATTGCTAACTAGCGGCCGCGGCTCCTCTTAACCTTATTAGATTGAAATGGATAATTAAAGGTAGTTAGTACCTTCGGCAATGAGCGCATCGATGTGGAAATATTTTCCCCACACGTTGGGAAATTGTACGTTTTTAGTATGTGTACAGTTACGAGCATAAACATTATTAGTATGGTATAAGCAGCCTATGATGTTCCCACTAGTGGGACACAGGCCTCCTCTCTGTGAGAGGGAGTGTGTGGTGTCACGTTTTCGAATTTTTGGTTCTAGGACATGCCTGTTCCTTACGATGTTTTCCTTCACAGTTTTGAGAGCAGTGGTGATGAAATTAAATACACAAAGTAAAGTCCCTTCTAGGGTTCGACCTACAAACTCGTAAGTCGGGGCCGATACCACTGGTCCACCACTACTCATTGCTATGGGCAGCTCGGTAATAATATCTGATTTCATTCATTCATTAATATCTGTAGTCAAGATGACGGCAAATACGAGTATATGTGATCATTTGTGGAAGGCATATACAACTGGCAGCACAAGATATCACATCGAAGGAACCCCGAAACTATCTGACGAGACAAGTGACGCCAAAATATAAGATGCTGCTTCAAGATGTGTCACCTCTCAGAATTACTGTACGTGTGGTTAGATTCAATTTACAGTTCAATGATTGTAATAGGCCAATTTATGATGACTGAAATCCTTTTTCAGGAAACTAAAATTACTCTACTGCGGAGCATGAGGTCATGGGTTCGATTCTCGGGTCGGGCAAAGGGTCACTGGGTTTTTCCATCAGGAATTTCTCAGTAGCAGCCCGGAGTCTGGATGTGTGCCCGGTTGATGGCAATAGGCTTGCCTCCTATTACATGGAACTTAAACATAACTGGCGAAACGTGGGTAGGTACTATATGAGCACCTCTGCCTGACCCTACGAAGAAACAAGGCGTTATGTTATGTTAAAACTCGTAATTTGCTTAGTGTAGTGTAGGTTATCAAAAGCTTAAAATTAATTATAATAATTATCATCGGGTTGAACCCAAGCCCACATTTATTGCAGTCATAGAGAATGGTGTTTCAATATATTCTGTATGACTCACACCACGAGCCCTGCCTGGCATGCTAATTATTACTATAATTGCCTGTAATTCAATACCTAGTGCCAATCGATTTTCGCTATAGATACTAACATAAATCACTGGAGTCCTGTTGCTGTTCCTTGTCCTAATTATTCTGCTAATTCTCTTCTTTTCTCATAATCCACACAAAAGATAAACGACTCGTGGTAAAGATATTAGCCAGTCAGAAGGGCTCACCCTTCTCGTGGCTAAATAATTACAGCTGCACGGGTCGATGTTCAAGGTTAAGCAACGCTTGCAGAGGTCAGTCGGTGGATAGGTGACCATCCATAACATACCGAGACCTCCCCGTGCCTCGGAAAGCACGTTAAGCAGTTGGTCCCAGCTGTCATTCGTAGATTTTTGACACTCGTTATGGGTCGTCAGAAGCCCGAAAGTCTGACAACCAGTCTTGCCAAGGGGTATCGTGGTACCTAGTTACTGGGTTGTGGGAGTCACATAGGCAGTCATTCCATGTAGAATACTGGTATCCAGCTGCATCCTGTTAGACTGGAAACGGCCCCAACATAGTTGGGAAAAGACAAGGCAGATTGATTGATACTGGTGGTAGTGGGGGGACACTCTAGGTAATCTAGGATATTCCAGGACCACATTTAAGGCGCTAGGTCTAATGTCTAATTGGGTTTTTTGCATCCGTTGTTACGGAAAAAAAATACAAATATAGTTCAGGATGTAATGGACTCGGATCGGATACAGTGCGTAAACGCACTTATTTTATTCTGTAACAATTTCAAAGTATAATTTTTTTAACCATATTTCATAAAAACATAAGCATCTAGTTTATATAAAACTCGTTTAAAGGATTTTTTTTCTGATTACCTGTATGATTTTCCTTTCGTTTTAAAGCCTATTCCGTGAAGTGTTGGTGTAATTTGACATTCTACGCATTATGTGCAACTTTTGCAATTTACCTACTTTGGGAATGTCAGGTGTTAGCCAATTGACATTTTGCACATTCATACAATTTCGTCATGATTAACGTCCATAGTTAAATGACTTATGTGGGTATTGTAGAAGATCGCTAAGGCACTCCTTAGCAACCACTGTCATTGGTCAACTAGCACAACAATAAGAAGCTGTCTGGCTAGCCAACAGCTTTGCTTTACTTTGCTATTTCATAGGTCTATTTTACACCTCGGAAATTCGAGTGCATTAGTTAATGTCGCTGATTAAATATTAAATTCATCTGGATATTCCTGTCGGATGGAGCCAAATCCCTACCCATAAAAAAAATGTTTTCTACGGTTTTTTAAAGTTTTTTAACTTTAATAAATCAAGCACACAAATGTACGGAGGCGGTCTCAATGCCATATGTATTTTCTACAAGTCCACCTTTGGGTGATTCAGAGACTAACAGTGGTTTTCCATCTTGTAACTAATGTTATTCAAAGTCTACTGATTCTCATCCCAAACGCGTCAAGCTGGTAGCAATAGCAACTTGGCACAAATTACTACTTCTTTAATAAATAATTCGACGTATTCGGAAATAGTTCACCCTAATATACAAGTAGGTACATTTGAAATAAATATTATAAATACTAAAAAAGCAATAAAAAACGTAAAACGGAACAAAACGATTGCCATAAAAATAAAATCTTGGCTTTTCTGGACATAAATGAAAACCACTTTATATGCTTTTATCACAAAAGTTTAGTAATTTTTACAAGTTGTAAAATAACCGTAAAACGTTTTGATGAATATTCGATTCCTATAACCCACAAAGCCCACACTTGGCAACACTATTTTAAAAGTTTGTTTTTCCGATGTTAGAGAGAGATATCTTTATACAGGAATAGCGCTGTCTTACTCTCGGATCGAACTAAGATTTATATTTTAGTGAGGATCAGAAGTCAAGTTTGGACGATTTGATGTTTATTTTATATCTATTTGATGTTCGAAAGTAATCGATTTCGTTTTAAAGGTTGGCGAATGTTGTATTTCCTGTATCGATTGAACTTTTTATGTATGCCCATTTGCAGTAATGTGGTACTGGTAAACATAGTCGTAAATTCCTGGTATTAGCTCACAAGTAGGTACTCATCTATATAATCTATATATATAAACATCAATTGCTGTTCGTTTGTCTCGCTAAAACTCGAGAACGGCTGGGCCGATTTAGCTGATTTTGGTTTTGAAATGTTTGTCATAGTCCAGGGAAGGTTTAAGGTTTAAAGAGAAAATTAGGGTAGGTAGGGTGGGTAGGTAGGGTAGGTAGGGTTTAGTGCTACCCGTACGAAGTCGGGGCGGGTAAAGCTAGTTTAAGTAAGTTTAAATTGTGAGAAAATGTGGAAAAATTGCGATAAAAATAATAAAATCTACAATTTTATTTTCCCTTACAAACTGTTCCTAGCTGTCGTTGCCATATATCCTAACAAAAAGCACTAGGGTTGCATGAATTAATATGTATGTAGGTAGATAGGGTAGGGTAGGTAGGTGGGTAGGGTAGGTAGGTGCGCCGTAGATAAGTACTTAGAGTGCTACCCGTGCGAAGCCGGGTCGGGTAAAGCGTCCCGTACCTATACACGGTAACGATATTTTACGATAACAAGTTGGAATCACACGTCAACATGCCACAAATGCAGAATGACACTGTTACGTGATCTCAAAGTTTTATAGTAAAATATTGTACTGATGTTCGCCGTGTGAACGGGGCCCAAGGGCAGCAGGAATATGATGATTTCACTTCATTTCATTTTCACGTCATAACGTTTAGTTGCAATGGCAACTAAACGTTATGACGTTTAAAGATAGATAGGTACCAGAGCCGCTATCACAAACTCAAACTCAAACAGGTCACGCTTTTTCCCGTGGCTTCGCCCGCGTGGATATCGGAAAATATCTCACGAGAACCTACTACCGGGATTAAAAGTACCCAATCCGTTAATCCAGGTTTTAGACTTTGATTACATTTTCAATCTTTATGAAGGACTAAGATTTTTCATATAAACTTTTAACCCCCAAAAAAGATGTTTTGAAAAAAGTATTAATAAAGTATAAGTCAGTCAGTCTGGAATTTTATTTTTATTTAGGTATGTAGATATCAATCATGACAATTATCATTACTCGTCATAGAATCAGCAGAGCATTATCTTATCTGAGATTATGTGTCACCTATGCATGAGTCATTTCAGTAATAATTGACAATATGAGTAATATTAATTTTCTACACTATTTTAATCTGGCTATGAATCACAGCATGTTTAACATCCGTGAGTTTGGTTTCTTGACATAACTGTAAGTGGTATATTGAAAAGCCTTAATCTATACATACATGTTTATTATAAAATAATGAGAGTCGCTTTTCGTGTCTGTCTATGTGGCCGCTTAGATCTTCTTAACGATACATACAATGGATTTTGATGCGCTTTTCACCATTACTTAGAGAATTTCTTCCGGAAAGATTAAACTTTACATACTTATTAATATTATTTTTTAATCTATACTGATCCCCTGTTGTGCAAAGGCCTCCACGAAGTCCTTCCATCCAGCCGAACCAGACTTCGCGGTACGCCAAAGACAAAGTCAAATAATTTATTTCAAATACACACACAAAAGTCATTTTTTTAACGTCAATATTTACAGAAAAATATAATTGATTTTAGATGCGGGGTTTCAAAAGGTATTTCTTATAAAGAAAGAAAGAAAAAGAAAGAAAAATTGTTTATTCTGCACAAACAAAACGCACATATAAAGATAAAAACACATAAAATACACATTTACAAAAGTAGCAAAAAGCCTAAGCAAGTTATAAGCATCGCTACATCACAGTAGGTAAAAAGAACTACAAATGAAGCAATGACAGATAAATTAATTATGTGATAGATACAAATTTTGCTTACGTATTTACAAACACTGTAAAAGTAGACTCGCCATCCTTTTCTGGGCCGGCCATATTAAAATTACATAATTAATAGAGCATTCTCGACTTGACAAAAGTCGTAAAAACCATGCGAAGCAGGGACGGGTAGCTAGTTAAATATAAACTCTTGCGAATACTGATATCCTAGAAAACCCTGGTTGCCTGTGACGTAGTACACGAGGCTTTTAACTTCCACCGAACAGTTCGTGTAATATTTATCACGCCATTACACTAAGTACCTCTACAGCGAAACGGGGTCTAAGCACAATATTTTACTAAGCACATTTACTTAGACCTAGGGTCACTGGAACTAGGGCCCAACGGTACGGCGTTTAGCCCACAGCTGTTAATTAGAACAATCTAGGTTAACTAGAAACCCACTTTGGTTTTACTGTAGTTTTAAGTTAGGGCATCCATAGACATAGGGTTTTGGAAGAGTCAAAAGAATTAGTCGTTGGATTGTTGCATTGTATTATTATCTTTTATTTTGTTATATTAACGTAAACATTACGCCTGTAATCTCCAATGGGTAAGGCAGAGGTGTACCTAAAGTACACCCACATTTTGCCAGTTATGTTTAAGTTGCATGTAATAGGCGAGCCTATTGCCATCAACCGGGCACAAATCCAGACTCGAGGCAGTTAGTAAAGTCAAACTAATAATAATAAGTAATATAACGCACAACTGCCTCGTTGGTCAAGTGTTCGCAATCGCTACTGCTGAGCATGAGGTCCTGGAGTCTATGCCTGGATCGGGCTAAGTGTTATTGGTTTTTTCATCTGGAATTTCTCAGTAACAGCCTGGAGTCTAGATTTGTGCCCGGTTAATGGCAATTATTGGCTCGCCCCCTATTACATGAGACTTACGTTTAAGTCCCATGTAATAGGGAACGAAAACTGGCTAAATATAGGTGCACCCCTGCCTAACCTTTCGTGGATAACAGGTGTGATGATATGTAGTTTAACCTTAAACATCGCTTCCATTCTGCCAATAAATGCAATAAAAGACGAAAATGGAGGAGTGGAAAAGAAAACGAAATTACAAGCAGAATCTTCTTGTGCTCTTCTTAAACCGCAACTGTGATCTCCAATCCGTTTGCAAACTCATATTGAGATCACGGATGTTTTCCCCAGAAGGGCAGAAGTATACCACTAACTCCAGTTCGCCAGTTATTAATATAATATAAGTCCTATGTACCTAATTAATAGGGGATGAGTACTACTTCGATTCCGGGCTGTAGAATACAGAATTCTAACGAAATTCTGCTAAATTCGATTCGCTAAACCACAATTAGCACCCCTCGACCAGTCTACCTACTAAAGTAACTTTAATGGAAATATTCATTTACAGCCTACAAGGTCTAACTTATCGATATCGACGCACGATAGATAACCTGAAGGCTAATTCTCGTATTTAAAAAACGTTCACATTCAACTCGCAATTTGTCAAACTTGTCAAAAATGTTGGTGGTGTTGTAAGTTGATTGTATTTTTGACAGATGGCAAATGATGCGAACGTTCTTAAAAATACGGGAATTGGCTCTCAGATTTAACACTACCAGCGGTCGTTGACCAGAGAAAACACATCAAATATAAATGTTGTTTTATTGTGTAAAAATAACGATACCCATCACATCTGGGAGTTTTCCTAGCTAATTTAATGTGACCCTGTATTGGTGAATATGACAAAAATCTCAGTAGGAATTTCTCCTAATCAGCTCCGTAATCGTATGTTTACATGTCGGGAAGAGCTAATGTCCTGCGATCCCCTTAACTTCGCGTGTCCGCAGTGATACCCCTAAGTGGTGCAACCAGTTCCACTAGGCGTACTATCGAACTGATTACGGTGATGCCTGATAGTCGCGTACTTTTCGCTTTTGTAGCTTACGATGTTGGTACTGACCAACAGATTGAGGTGGGTACTTTCTGTCTTTAAACTTTTAAATGGGAAATTGATGGTGTGTGGCGTATCTACTTTATTTGAATTATTAGGGATGCGATAAGGTAGCCCGCGAAATTAAATTTTCTAAAGATGTTTTGCAATTTGCAGGTTAGTATCAGGTTGTATGTATCAACATACAACCTGATACTAACCTCGAAATTGCAAAAAAACTATATTTTATATATATATTTCTATATTTTTTTGTTACGGTCGCGAATCATATTTAGATCACTAAATATGATTCGCGACCGTAACAAAAAAGTATGTACAGAATTATAATCATTAGAATCATCAATACAACTCTCTAACTTAGAGTTGGCCTCATATGTTATGACTATTGTGTGTATTGATTATTCTAATGAAAATTCTGTTAACACATACGAGTACTTGTAGCCAATCATATTTTGATAAACATACAACACATACTGACGCCGCATTGCAAAAATCATAAGAAAAAATTGAACATGGCGCGCTACCCTGACGCTTTCGCGCATTGTAATGAGGATCTGTACTGCCATTTTATCACGATAGGTGGCGCATCGTTGACATGGCCATTGAAAGCTGTCAATTCCATACATTTTGTAACCTATCATTCAGTAAATTTAATTTTTCTCGTAATATGCTTAAGTATGCTGTACCAGGATGTAATAAACTACTAACCCCGGTGTTCATTTATTTCCTAAAGATACTACGCTAAAAAAAGTGGGAAACTAAAAGAGTACAACTAAAAGTAACTTTCAATATGTTGATTGGTAAACTTTGGCAATATGGTGGAGTTCTGGTGGAGCTATTAATGTTTTGGTGAAGTTCTACAGCAGGAACGTCAAGCACTTGTCTTTCAGAAGCTTGAGAGCTATGATTGCCGAAATTAAAATTTCGGTCATAGATAACCTAAAACCTAAAGAATACCATTTATAATTAAAGTAACGTTCTCTCAATTTTCGTAAATTTTCCTACCATGAGCCAAGTAAGAATTAACACGTTACAACAAAAAAAAATATCCAAATGTAGAGCCTAGAACTGATGAAAAATATTTTATTAGATAGAAGTCTACTTCTCATTATGATCTGATTTCTTTCCAGTAATCCTTGCTTCTCGTTAGTTTAGTTCGTCTTTCAATTCTTTATGCTTCCAGGAACAATACATGTTAGCAATAACGATAATGGATGGGTTTCAACACAAAAAATAACAAAAAACACTGATGTAAACAAAGCGAAAATGATTTGACAGCGGCCATCCCGCCGCTGGCGACATCTGCGTTGAGCTTTGCGCGTGGATCACCATTAGCTTCCCAATTTGTTATGTCGCATTGAATTTTTGATAAACTGATTTTGTAAGGTTAGCCAAACATTGTTTAAACCGAAGATACTTTCATTGCTCATCCTAATCTCTCTCTAGTGGGAACTTTATTTGTACAATATTTAGCCACAAGAACATCAAGCACATAACTACACAAGTTAATTGGGCACGTATTCGAGGGTTCCGACATTTCATTATAAAATATGAAACTATAAAATCACCTAATAACGACGAACCTGAATTAAGCCATAAAATTACTTTCAACAAACAATATTCAGTATAAGTTTCTCAGTAATAACCCTTTAAGCGCGGCATAGTTCAAAATCGTAAATCACGAGTTATTTATTCTGTGTTTGCTCTACAAAGTCGCTAATAAAGTTCTTCGCAAAAGGTCCACTTCGTGCTACGGTGATTAAGGCGCATTTATCCATGTATTACAGTCGTCGCAATCGCATCGAGGAGTTCGTGGCTAAGTAATAACAGCCGCACGGGTGGCTCCATCAGGTAAGATACTCTTGCCAGGATTGGTCCGGGGATGGGTGACCATCTTCACATATCGAGACTCCTCCATGCCTCGGCAAGCACGTTAAGCCGTTGGTTACTCCCGGATGTCGTTTGCGGATCTTTGACAGTCGTTACGGGTGTCAGAAGCCCGAAAGTATGACAACCAGTCTTACCAAGGGGTATCGTATTATCCAGTTACTGGGTTATGGAGGTCAGATAGACAGTCGCTCCATGAAAAAAAACTGGTATTCAGCTGGACCTGCTTAGACTGGTAGCCGACCCCAACTTATTTGAAAGAAGGCTAGGCAGATTGATTGATCCAGTCTTTCAATCCAGCTCTGGAAACCAGTGATGCTGAATCGGTTTTGGATCAATGTTAATAATTTTCAATTCAGTACAGCATACAGTATCTTTAAGTTTAGCACTGAATATGAAGGGAGTAGAGGCTAATCGGTCAATTAAATAGTGTCGTTGGATTGAAATGCTGAATCAATCAGCCGTTATTAGTGATGCACGCAGCCAGCTTGCGTGCCTACCCTGTAATGCAACCTTCACATCTGGTATAGGCGAATCCATGGAGGAATCATCTGATCAGACAAACCTGCGTCAGATCGGCTTGTTCTGATCGGATACCTGCAGGCACACAATACAATCTCGCCTATTTATGTAAACCTTCGATCAACAATGGTTTGATTATACGATTTGCAAGAGGTAGTGGTCGCTCCGCCCGTTACATCTTGAGGCCTCAACAGATTTTGATGAGGTCAGACAGATCTGGCGGAAGAACCGACCATGTACAAGATATAATTGAAATAACTGGAAACCTCAAAAGGGGTCATTGAAACCTCAAATCGCGAAAAAAAATCAGCTGCTCATACATTATGGTCGTATAACAAACGCGACAAAATGTAGGGAAAAGATTTTTTTTTATTTGGAGTTTTATTTTGTTTATAATGATGAGTACATGACCCCTTTTCCGGCTGTCAGTTATTTCAAAGTCAAATAATTTATTTCAAATAGGTACTAAGGCACTTTTGAATGTCAAAATAGAATTGATTCTAGTTGCTCCTTCCAAAAGATAGTTTCGTATGGAGAAGAATGTTTACATTTCACTCTATTATGCGTTGCTTTTGCGCTTTGCGCATTATGGAATAGAATAGAATCGAATTTCCTTTATTCGAGTAAACAAGATTAGTAAAACTTAACATAGTCGTATGTTAGTAAGCACAGACACTAAACAAAAACAAGGAAAACAATACAAGAAATAACAACAAATAACGGTTGGTCACCGTTGCGACATCCCATGAGAGACAGCACAACAGTGACCCACGTATACACAGTCCAGGCGACTCGCAACCATGCTTAAGACACTGTTGGAGCTCTTGTTGCATATATCTTCGTATATATAACTTCTGCACCTTTCTTTTTTGTGACAAAACGGTTCGAACGAAAGCCGTTGGCCGAGGAAATATTATGCATATCGATCATTTTGCTGTTGCATATTTATTTAGTTTACCACAGTTATGGAGATTTTATGGTACGCGCAATGTCCAATAGAATACTAAGATAGATCTGCGGGCTAAGGTGGGCAGACCTTAGTGGTCTTCTGAGAGGACATTCAATTATTAATTATTAGAACTTCCAGGTTTTCTTCATACGTAAAGCAAGCAAATAGAGGCTATTTGATTGACAATGAAAATGTTTTTATGCTGATTATTTAAAGCAAATAGCACCCGAACCATACTATAATAATAACTAGGAAATATCGACATGGTGAAGTGAGAGCGGCTGTCAGATACGACTATAATTTTATTACCTACCGACAACATTTATTGGGTAATTTTTTTTTTTTCGCACTTTGTTTTACTCAAGGTCTGGCAGTTTGAATAATTTATGCGGCCTACCCAAATGTCCTTTCTTTGTTATTGTTCGCCAAATCTTTGAGCTCCTTAAGTTCCGAGTTGAGCTGCACGATTACTGGCAAATGCATACACTGATTGGACAGGTCCACTCAATCTGTGTGGTTTTTTCCTTAAAAGACTAATTCAGACACCAATCTACATGGTCTGCACATGATCTGACCAAGATTATGTCTGGACTTTAAAAGAGACTGTGACCTCTGAGTTTGTTTCGGCCTTTCTTCTCAGAGTAGTCAGATAGGAAACTGACCTAATAATTTTTTTTAAATATTATTGACGTGTGTGTTTGTACGAACCTATTTACAAAAAATAACAACATTTCATCATCATCATTTCATTTGATTGACCAAATTATAAAGAAATAGCGTTGCCCTAACATAATGCTCTTCAAGTTCAAAGCCCTAAAGAGAGGAGATGATATCCCATCCATGTTCTAACTTCGACAAATACAGCTTTCCTGCAGTATTTCTCTACATCGTCGTCAATTAACCAATTTATGTCTCTAGGCGTCCTTTTCAAACCCCTCATTATCACCTTCTACGTTAACAAATTGATTGATGACATGAAAGCCTTGAGCCGAAGGCATCAATCCATCATCGGTTGCGTCAACAATAGGTTGAAGTAATCCGGTCAGTAAGCAGTGTGGCCTGTGGGCGTATGGTCGACGTATATCCGTACCGTACCTTCCATACTTTATTAATAAATGCGGAAGTAACTCTGCCTGTCTGTCTATTACCTTTTCACGCCTTATCGGCTGAACGGATTTGAATGAAATCTGGCACACGGATAGACCATGACAAGGATACTTTTCACTGACCTCCACGCGGGCGACGCGACGTGCAAGAGCTAGTATTTCATATAATGTGGTTACAGTGGAGAGTATACCACGTTTTGTTGTCGTGTTGCGTATCGTTAAGATGAAGACTGGAGTGAGCACTCTGTATCGCGTGTTAACACTATTTGCAGAGCTCACTCCAGGGGATAGGGTTGGGGCATCACGATTATATCGATATGAACTTCGGGTCTTGGGCAATAATGGCAATATAACACGGAAGAGAACCTATATGCTAGATTTATTAAGATACCTGCTGGACTTACTTGATTTCCAACACTTAAGTGACCTAAGATAAGATCTTGATAGGTAGTTGTGAGATGACGATCACGCTTTCTTGTTCTTCTCTCTTATGCGCAGAAAAGTTAAAGATTAGCTCAAATGTTGGCTAATGAGCACTGGGGCTGACTGCTTAGAGTGAGTCGAGTGGCAGTTAGCATTGCCGTTTGTCGAGGCTATTTTGTATCCTTTTGAAATAACTACTTAGTTCATTCATTTTTCATTCGTCGCACTCGTTATCCACTTACGCGGGTACTAGGCAGTTTCAATAAAGTTTGCGACTGTTTTCTATTCTTGTATATTTCAGTACGAATTTGGTGTGAATATCCCCACCACTACTAGGTCCGGGAATGCAGTAACTTGAATCGTGACTGGCGGGTCGGAAGCAATTTGGACCACATTCAAGAAAACTAAAAAAGTCCCACTATTTGACAGGTAAGCAGAAAAGTGACACTCGCATTGTCATGGCGATCCGACTGACAAATATCCCTTTAATTTTGTCAATTCAACAATATTTATTCCGTTACTGTTGTTGTCGACTAGTAAACGGATTTTAACGAAGCAATTAGTTTGGTTGTGTGGTCAAAATATATGAGGTTGTCTTCCGGAATGAGTTATGCAAATAAGGTCTGAGATCCTTAGATTCAACCAACGTGCTCTCACCATCAATGTGCTAGGCTGTTTCCTTTGATAATAATTTGGGGTTTCTTCCATTTCTTTGTCAAAAGTCAAAATTGAAGTCCGTAATCTTTCTCGCACGCTGTAAGAACTAGGTATTCTGTACTTTTCCATGTGGTGTGTTTCACACCGGCCGCGCAGGCGCAGCGTTGTTTAGCTTCGCATTGTTTGAATTAAGAGCTAACTGTTATTAGTGCCTGTAATTTGAGATCTTAGTATTTTTAGTTCGGTCATTGAACTGAGAGAACCAATTCAATTATAGATTGGTGTTGAGTGAAGAGGTCGTCAGTTCAAATGTTGGTCATTGCATTATGTAGATTTACAGTCACTTTACATGTTATTGAGTATGGTCTATTTCTAAAATGACATAAATTAGAGTATAAGATTTTTTTAAACCAAAAGAAAGTCTTTGCCACTCTCATAATCAATTTTTTAGGGACTGAAAACCTAGAAAGAATTTTGTCGAAAAAAATGTTTGCCATAAGTGTTTTCCTAAACCAAAAATAATCGCTGAACAAACCGGGGTACTTAATTTTTTTTAATTTTTTATGCGTTTTGTCTGTCTCTCTGTTTGTTCGAACTAACATCCGAAACGGCTTGATCATTTTGGTGGAACTTTCACTGGCTGATAGCTGATGTTATAAGGAGTAACTAATTTTATTTTATGGAAAAATAATTCGGGTCCACGTGGGGGAAGCCACGGGTAGCAGCTAGTAACTCATAAAAAAAAAACTAAAGTCTGATAGTATGTATATAAAATATGGCTTTCAGAAAAATAAGTCCACTATCTTGGCAGTATTCTCTCTGGTAAAGGCTGTAGTTACTAACATCAATAATAAAAATCTGACCACTGGGCTTTTTTTTTGATGTCTCAAAAGCCTTCGATTTATTTTCTCACAATCTACAGCTCAAAAAACTTGAACTTGTAGGTATTAGGGGTCCTACACTTCAGTGGATAAAATCATATCTCAGTAACCGACAAAAACGAGTCATTATTGATAAAATTGATGAAAATCAGGTTAAGGTGCCTTTTTCGTCAGAATACAAGCACAATACTTGTGGTGTACCACAAGGAAGTGTGCTGGGGCCTGTCCTGTTCTTACTGTACATAAATAATATTATTAATATAACTGACCACCGATGTACGAGTATATTATTTGCTGATGACATAGCTATTATTATAGCGACAGAACAATGTAATAATTTTAGAAATAACCATGAGACTGACATTAATAATACTATAGATAAATTAATACAATTGCTTGACATAAATAATTTAAAAATAAATCTTAATAAATCTGTTTATATTAATTTCAATAAATGTAATAATCCTAAATATAATATTAAACTAAACGTATCAAAAATTAAAGAAGTAGCACAAACGAAGTTTCTAGGCGTAATTATTGATGAGAATTTGAGTTGGAAAGAGCATGTGGATAACGCTGCAAAGAGAATAAATAAATTTGTATATGCTGTTAAACAAATCAAAAATATTACAAACTTAAAAACAGCTCTCATGACCATCATATGTAGAATCGGTACTACGTTACGGGCTTATATTATGGGGAAATAGTACAGATATAAACCGAGCATTTGTTGCTCAAAAAAAGTGCATTAGGGCAATTTACGTGATGCACTCGGAGGAATCTTGTCAACCCATATTTAAGAAACTAGGATTGTTACCGCTGCCGTCCCTTTATATATTTGAAATGTGTATATTCGTTAATAAACATAAAGACCTGTTTATATCAGCCAATGTTATTAATCCACGGAGCCGGCGTGATCCACAGAGACTCGTTCTGCATGATCTTCCCAGGCTTGCTAAATTTAATAAAAGCTGCTTATATAAATGTGTTAGTATATATAATAAACATACCGAGTAGCATAAAAAACTTAAGCTCCAAATTATTTAAGAAAAAATTGTTTGACTGGTTAAACTCGGAAAATATCTATAGTCTTAAAGAGTTTATGGATAAAAAATTCTCATGTTAGTATTAAGTGAACATATGCATGCTAAGTACAATTCTGGCAAAACATGTAAGATCTTTATTGTAAATTATTGTAACACCATGTATACCATGTTTTATGCAAATAAATACTTACTTACTTACTAGTAACTAAAGAAAATCTCTATCTCTAAAACACTAGGCATTAAATATATATATATATTATTTTTCTACATTCTCTTCTAAAGTTGTGGCTTAACATTATTTATTCGGCTCTCCAACCATAAACTAAAACCACGACAAGTATTAAAGGAAGGTAAGTAGAGTTTACAGTTTACTGCGGCGTACAATGAGTCAATATCTATTATCCCTAGAACACTTTGTAACATGAATAACTTAGATCAACGTACGTACTAGAGCGGGCTTAGTGCTGTATCGATTAGGGTTGGCACACGGCTAAAAAGTCTATTCAAGTCCTTACTTCCAATTGATAATATATCAACACACGCATATTGATTTAAGAATTACATACTAGTAATATTGAAGTTGTGGCGAAAACTGAGCTTTGTCTGTAGGTTTTAAATTTCATTTTTCAAAACGACATTTGTTTTTATGTTTCGAAACTAAATAGCGAATGTAATATAGGTGTGTCTGTATACTTTTTCTTTCTTTTACTTTTTTCTTACTTTCTTTTATAAGTGGTGTGTTAACCGACATAAGGTGGAGTAAGGGATTCTTGAAATATATTGGCTCGCGACGTTCTGTAGCTGAAATCGTAAGTACCAGATCATTTTTCATATTCAATACATCATCTAAACTAATATTATAATAAAAAAAAGAAAAGATTCGATTTTTGTATGTTTGTTTGTTACGTTTTCACGCTAAAACGGGCAATTGGATTTGAATGAAATTTGGCACATGGGTAGACCATGACCTGGGTTAGGACATAGGATACTTTCTATCCCAATATTCCCACGGGATCGAGAATTATGGGGGTGAAACCGCGGGGCGTAGCTAGTAAGCAGTATAATGCATTCCAAAGGCGAATATTATTAATAATACACCCCAATAGGAACATAATATTTTCTTTTGAATTTTATGTTTCAACTAGCTTTTAACCCGTGTCTTCGTTCGCTTGGAAGTCGGAAAACTGTACAAAGACCACCTTATAAACTAATAGGTATTGCTTGAAAGTCAGAGCTGTGCCCGAGACTGATGTGGTACGTAGATACATTAATTAGGTATCCTGTAGCCTGTAGCAGACAGAGACGTTGACCTTTAGGCTACGAAATTCCCATGGTGGTCTTTCTGTCGAGGTCTCTCTTACACAACCCTAACTGCACTAGTATTTGTTATAACTACAGTCCAATACAATAGTTTACGAGAGCTATCGTTTACTCACAAGCGTTCCATTCACTCACAAGAATGCATCGACATAGCCGCGAGCGCACGCGACGTTGCTATGGAAACGGCAGTGGTGTTTATATTTGAAATACGAAGACTCAAAAGGCTCGTCAACTTGCGTTGAGCACTTCAAGACAAGTTTACGTTTTTGCTCTTTCAGGAATTTGTCTTCTTTCTTCAGTGTCGTCGGTATCAGTCAATTATGCAGTCACTGAACTTTTTCGTCATTGCAAATAGTCAAAGTAATACCTAACTTAGTACTGAAATAGGAACTAAGTAATGGGCAGTAATAAACAGTGGTAGCCCAGTGGTAACGGTCCCGACTTATGAGTTGTAAGGTCGTAAGTTCGAATCCAGATAGGTGCTTTACTTTGTGTAATTTGTTTCATCACCATTGCTCTCAAAACGGTGAAAATATTGTGAGGAAACTGGCATGTCCTTGAACAAGAAAGTTCGAAGACATGTGACATCTACCAACCCGCACTGGGCCCGCGTGGTGGATACAGCCCACTCCCTCTCACAGAGAGGAGGCCTCGGTCCCAGCAGTGGGAAAATTATAGACTGATTGTGATGATTATGATATGCCATATTCACTAACCAAACATAAAACCAGTTACTCTCTCAAATCTATCAACGGCTATCCAGCATTCGCTAAAATTCCACGAGGCCCGTCATTCTGTCAGATCAAGGTTGTATCGTTTAAATCGCAACTCATACGCCGATCCTTATAAGGAGGTATGTATCTCCATCTCCATATAAGGAGATAGCTAGACCAGGGACCGTCAAAATAACATGTTTTTTTAAACCAAATTCGTGCAGTGTTGAATAGAAAAAAATATCGTCAACATTTTTATATGTGAGTATTGTGCCTATAATTCTAAGATTTTTTTTTTTGTAGAAAAAGAAGAATATTGTTTATTCAAATTATGCACAGCACTTTTTGAACGGCAAAATTACATAAAACAGTCACCCAAAACGCTTCACCATTTCCTAGTGCTTTAGCCGGGAAGAAGTGGCACAAAAAACCTTCCTAGCTCTCCAGCAGTGCACTGTTGCTGCAGGTGGTTACAAATGGAGTTGATCAAAATAATAAAAATAAAAAATTTTCTACAACATACCTCTCCTAAGAAAATAAATGAAAAACATATTCTAAATATATATATGGAGAACTATGGAACCATGTTGATTTGTAGAACCACAGGCCTCAGGGTTAAGATATTCCTTCCTTTATTCGAGTATGACGTACAAGACGATTAAAGGGGTCAAGGGAATGCGTCTGTTTGCTTATTTTGTTGCTGCTGGAACTGTGTTCGGCAATCCATGTTTCAATCGAGCTGGTGGCAACCCTTAACCGTGGGATTAGTTCTATTCTGTAAAAATCTTACCGCGAACTAAGGTGAAGCGAACTGTTAATAGTAAATAAATAAATAAATACCACATATTTATTCCACAGTTTTCATTATTGCACCTACCACTGTTTGTCTCTGCATCACCCAAAGGTTGACTGGTAGAAAAACCCTATGGCATTAAGTCCGCCTCTGTACAATTGTGTCCAATAGCGTGTAATAGAGTCAATCCCTAGCATCAGTTGGAATGACAGCTCATTTCACCTAAGTTGTCACGGTCAGATTTTTAACGAATATATCGGCTGGGACCATTTTCAGCGGTCTGTGTTTCCGAGCTGACGAAAACATAGGTACCTAAACCTCAACCGAATCATTCACGCACAACTGCAAAAAGTTGGGCACCCCTGTTAGACTTTGATTGGCCATAAAAAAGTGCTAATCCAACGATTAGAGACGTGCAATAAAAAGTACGATAAAAAAAAACTCAAGTTAATTATGGCCAGATGATGTCAATACAAATACCATGATAGTTGGTAGGTATTTGTGTAACTCGAATAGATTTATCGATAAAAATTTGATATTGGTGTGATTTTATATGTGTTTCTGTGTTTTAATGTTTCAAAAATGACTAGATAATAGTAATGTTTTTTTGTTTAACCTATACTGTCCTACTGCTGAGCAAAGGCCTCCCCCAGGTCTTCCCAGGAACTCTTTCCCCGCGCCAACCCGAACCATCCTCACGAAAACCTTTTATTGTTTGAGAACATGCTTGTTTTCTTTTATTTCGTAATAATAAGTGATAACAAAGATAGCTGACAGGAGGACAGGAAGAAAAATCTTTTTGAACCCCCCCAAATACCTACAACCTATTCACTAGAGGAGGACGCAAGAACATTTTCTAGGTACACAAGATAAGGGCAGCCTTTTACCTGATTTATTTGTATCGTATCGGAGGGTCATTACCCTGTAAGCCAATTATAAGGTCAGCACCATTATTAAAAGAATGCCTTGTCGTGTCTAGTTACCTAGTATGAAACGCGACGAGAGGAATTTATAAGCTCCTAGATAAGGAGGCTTGTGTTACCAAGTGCTGTAACTTTTATATTATATATAAATTTAATTTTTATCAAATGGGTAGGGTTGGGTAGGGTGGGGTAGGGTACACGAGGTTTCTGAAAGATACCCAAAATAGCTGATAGATTGTCAAATCCTCTGCTGTGATTGGCAGACTAAAA
This sequence comes from Agrochola lota, assembly GCA_947364205.1. Lineage (NCBI taxonomy): Eukaryota > Metazoa > Arthropoda > Insecta > Lepidoptera > Noctuidae > Agrochola > Agrochola lota. The sequence continues at coordinate 1,555,797 of OX376225.1, read as the reverse complement.
TAATGACAGCCAAATCACTTGACATAATTTTGACCATCTGTCAGCATTTCAGAAAATTGGTTTCCGATTTCTCAAACCCTGATAAAGTCTATATCTCATCGCTGTCCTCTTATCCCTATCCTCTTATCCTTTATGAACCTAAGATCTCGCACGGCACGATAAATACGAATTTCCGTATGAATGAGAGAGACAATACTATTGAAATGTCATTGTCAACAAAAAGGAAATGTTACCATGTTTTGACGCAGTCGGGCTAATCTAAAGATTTAAATCTTTGTTAGGAACCTACTACGCTTTGGAACAGGAAACAAGCTTCATCTTTCCGATTCCTTGACAATTCGAATTAATTAAATCATTTTTTTAGTTTTGACCAATTCAGCATGGTAACCATTTATTTTAAAATGAATACAAGCAACCACTTGACATGCGCGTGCGCCAGATATCTCGCTATAAATACGATCACTGCTTATGAATGAACGCTCTCAATGGAAATCATTTCCAATTCGTGTGGGCGTCGTAATGCGCTGCTAAAGGATTATATATTCACGTGGATGGACGTCTGGACAGACACACAACAGTTTTATAATGCAATAGCTTTTAGATAAGGGTGGTAACGTAACATAATGCCACGCCTGTTTTCCCCTGTAGGGATAGACAGAAGTGTGTAGAACAATACCCACGCCTCTGCTCTCGTAGAACACCCACATTTTACTAGTTAAGTTAGAAAGAAGAAAGAAAGAAAAGAAAGAAAAATTGTTTATTCTGCACAAAAAAAACGCACATATAAAGACAAAAACACATAAAATACACACAAAAAAAAGTAGCAAAAACTCCTCGTGTTCAACCAATAAATTAAAATATATAAAATAAAAACAATGTTGTTCATTGGTTGCTGTCAAGGCCACGGACCAAAGACAATATTGCGTAATTACTCTTGCAACATTGGCAAATGTCAACAAAAACATCACAAAAACAAAATGCTGATGGCAGAGTTACTACTTTTGTAACAAATAATAAGAAAAATTATGCTGTGCGTACAAGGGTTGGTGTTGGTTTTAATACCATATTTACATTTATTATAAGACTCTGCTGCACATTTATACACTTCGTGAACGCTTAAGACAGCTACTGGTCAGGTACAGGGTACAGGTGGTTAGGGGTGGTCGACCGGTTTGAGTTAAACCTCTATGACTAACAGTAGCCGTTTATTCCAAGAGGTTTCGTCCAGAAATGGTACGGACGGTGGTGGTGGTGGATTAACTAGTAACTATTATAAATCAGGAGATCTGAACCAAAGAAATGTATTTTGGGAAATAACGATTTTTACAAAATATGAAATTCATAGTCCAAGAGAAACTTGTCCAAAACATTACCCTCCGTTTGGGGTTCTCCACAGTCGGGTAGAAATAAGCTAGCGGGAATCCATCTTGCGTTAAAGTAAATACAAAGGATTGTAATTGGAACCTACAAACGATTTCAAATCCTACTATTTCATAAGCACAGTTATATCCACAATATAATTATGTAGAAATGCTAGGAATTCATCTAACTCCACAGCGGAATCAGTGACGATAAGATAAGAACTAGTGTTGGTGAATGAGCGTGGAGAACATAAATCATAGTTATTTTATTATTAAGACAGCAGTCACTAGCCTAGACGGCTAGACTGCGTAGGCGCGGGACAATAGGGTTGTCACACAGCAGTTCTTTAGGATACATAGATTTTATTCTTTACGAAAGTAACATACCTGGCAAGTTTGGTATGAGAAGAAACCCCTGTCCGATTCGAAATTTGAATTTAATAAAAAAATAAGTGATTTAATTGACTACATGGATGTTCTATTCTATTTTTAATAAATGGCAAGCAAAGCTGATGTCGACTGTTCTGCCAATCTCTAAAGTGAGTATAGGGTGCTGTATTTTTAGAGAAACCCACTTTCATCGACAATTATGGTATACTAGCTTCTGCCGGCGACTTCGTCTGCGAGCCTATGACGTTCCTGGATAATTGGGCTAACCAATGCAAAAATTTTTTTGCAAATCCGACTGGTAGTTTCGGAGATTACCCTCCACATACAAACACACAAACAAACAAATTTTACCTCTTTATAAAATTAGTATAGATAGTATAGACTAGCTGTTGCGTTAGACTTCGTCTGCGTATATTTTGTATTTCATCATGTTTTAACACAAATATCCAGGATGAAAAGTAGCCTATGTCAGTCGCCAGGTCCCAGGTTACCTATCTGTCAAACTTAATTACGACCGGTTCAGTGCTTGAAATGTGAAAAGGTTACAGACAGACAGAATTACTTTGTCATTTACAATATAGTAAATCTAAATATGAATATGGATAAATGTTATGTTTATTTCTTTAAGTAGGTTTAAACACTTTTACACGTCAATAATATTTTAAAAACTAGACGAGATCGGTGATTTATATCCGACTACTCTCAGAAGAAAAACCGAAACAAACTCCAGACATTATAAATGAATAAATAAAATTATCTAGATCATGTGAGGACCATGTAGATTAGTGACTGAAATATTCTGTTGATGAAAGACCCACACAGATTTAATTTGTTAGACTGTATAGATAATGTCTATTAATAGTAATTATGATCTGCACAGTTCTACGGAGTCAGGTGGGTGAGCAAAGAGAGAGGTGCATGCATTAAGCCATAAATATATTTTATGGTGGAGGCCGCGCAGTCTGTGTAGCCTAGACCCTTCAGGGCTGTGTGGGTGCACGAGGATAGGGCTGCCACAAGTAGTCGCACGATTAATTTTCATATAAAATCATTTTATAGAGATCAATATCAAAGAATGAAGAAAAAACAATGAAACTGAAGCACTTTCAGATGATTTACTTAATAATAGTGTTCAATGATAGAAATAACAATAAATTACCTAAAAAGCTCGTTTCTATTCGTATCTAGTCGTGCTTTTTCGCAATTATTATCCTCCTTATACTTTAAAACGCAACGTCTCTCTGTCTGTCTGTCCATCAGTTTGCCAACAATTATTTATTTTATTATAGGAGAACGACTGTGATTTTTTTTATACATGGCTTAGGTATTGCTTGGCAAAGTTTTAGAATTTATTATAAAACGCGTGACAAGCTGAAATTAGATGAATAGTTTTACCAAATGTGTAATTTTTTGGGTTCCGTAGCCAAATGGCAAAAAACGGAACCCTTATGGATTTGTCATGTCTGTCTGTCTGTCTGTCCGTCCGTATGTCACAGCTACTTTTTTCCGAAACTATAATAACTATACTGTTGAAACTTGGTAAGTAGGTGTATTCTGTGAACCGCATTAAGATTTTCACACAAAAATAGAAAAAAAAACAATAAATTTTGGGGGTTCCCCATACTTAGAACTGAAACTCGATTTTTTTTTTCATCATACCCATACTTGTGGGGTATCTATGGATAGGTCTTCAAAAATGATATTGCGGTTTCTAATATATTTTTTTTCTAAACTGAATAGTTTGCGCGAGAGACACTCCCAAAGTGGTAAAACGTATCCCCCCCCTGTAACTTCTAAAATAAGAGAATGATAAAACTAAAAAAAATTAGATGTAGTAAGTAGTTTTTTTTAATACGTCATAAATGGTTTACTTTTCAATAACTTTTTTTTTTTTAAATACACTATTATTAAAACATCGATCAAAGTTACAACGAACTACAAGAAGTTTTATATTATGTTACTTGCTGCTACGGAACCCTTCATGGGCGAGTCCGACTCGCACTTGTTTCAATTTGACGTGTTTTGTAGCAGCCCTAGATATAAGGCCCACGCATATCGGCCGGCTGACCCGGCCCTGCTCATCAAATCCTGCAGGTGGGAGATAAGTCTGTATACATCTTAACAGCGATACATTAGGCAGTATGGCTATGGAGCATCCTTCAACGATGTGACATTATGAATGATGTATAAAATGTGGTGTGTACCTCTCTTAAGGCTTGTTAATTTACTCCACGATTGCTGAGTTCTTACTATTATTTGTATTAATACTTATTAAATTCACGCGGCCGCAGTCGCGAATACGAAGAAAACTTCGTATACTTAGGTAGTTTGTATGTAATGTGAAACTGCCCCCGCTCAGAATGAGTTCTAAATTGCGCTTTCTACTACTCTACGTTTCGGGTGGTATTAATTTTTTAGTTTCGAACTGGTCGCTTAGCCACAGGCCCGAAGCAAAGGGGCGTTTTAAACGCCCGGTTTCGCTTCTATGAAGTTTTTATTTTTTTGTGGCCGTTGTGAACTCGTGACACCTTGTTTATATTATTCCAGCATCGGAACGGTTCCGTTACAAGCTGTCATTATTGTCCAGGACGGGAAATGTGTGTCACTCCAACAGTCCAACAATGATTTACATCTGATCCAGACACAGTATTTATACATAGCTGGTTGAACGCGGCTTTCTGAGAAAGTAGAATGGTTAATGAATGCTGAATATTATTAACTTCTGTTGTTTTGTACGCAGGGATGTGGACAGATATTTATTGCTTAAGTTAATGCTCATTATCTGGTTGCTCTAGTGGTTGCAAGCGTATCCGTTAGAGGCACTGTTTTAGGGTAAATCAGCGTATTGAATTTGTGCCGGACCAGAAAGGTTCGTCCCAAGCGCTTTTAACATAGCCTACGAAATGTTGGTGTATACTACACTGTACAGCTTTTGTAATAGTTTTTGGTTGGATCCTTGTTTTTAGAGCACATGACACTAAACTTGTGATACAGAATCATTGGCTAAAGTTGTGAAACCATTTTTTAAAGACAAACTTTGTCTTAGTCAAATATTCTGTTTCCACACCTACCTACAAGGAGAACGACCAATTCCATCTGCCCGATAACATTCCATTCTGTTAGAAAATGATCTTATCAAGATTTTTAGGAAATAAAGCAATAAGTTTTGGAATAAAATCTCAGGATTGCTGCCGAAGCGCTAATAAAATAGTTAATAAAAACAGACAATCAAAATTTTTGTGCGCTTGCGTCGCTACGAAGTTTATCAAAACTTGATCGCATCTCTAGGGTTGACACTTCATATAACTGAAATACATGAAGACTATTCTTGAAAAAGCAAAGGAAATTTCATGCCTTAGAACCAAAATTTCGAAGATATACCACCGGCTCGCTCTGGGCCCGCGTGGTAGACTACGGCCCACTCCCTCTCACAGAAAAGAGAACTGAGTCCCAGCGGTGGGAACTCATAGGAGGTTGCATATTTGCTCTGCAACCTGGCGGAAGTATTTATTTTGACCATAACATAACGTAACGCCTGTTATACCAGAAGGGTTAGGTTGTCAGGTGTACCTATGTTACATGTAATAGTGGCGAGCCGATTGCCGTTTCAGACTCCGGGCTGCTACTGAGAAATTCTTATTGGAAAAACCCAATAGCACCGCTTTATTTTGACCAGTGAACGTTTAAACTTTAAACTTGTATGTTCAATGAAGGTCGTGTGAAGGTGCTCCGCCCACCATTGTAACATCTTGGCCTTATTACTGGTGATTAAGCTCAGAAAACCGTCATGGCGTGGCCGAGGCGAGATAACTATCAAAATTATCCGTTAGCCAAATTGGTGTCAACTGACATACTTATAGAAAGCCTTTGATATTTGAGTACAATTTAAAGAATTTAATTAATTTGAAGTATAGAGATTAGGACCTACTCATACTCATATTTTTATTTGCGGGGAAAAATTATACCAAGATCTATCGAAAAATTGCTATAAATATGGTAATAAAAAAATAACAATGAAAAAAAAAAGATTTCTTCAGTATTACATGTTTTTTTTAACACAAGGTTTTACATTTTTTTGGCGAATTTTACGGATAAAATACAGGCTGGTTTGTCTTCATTGGCTATCTTTCAGGGGATGAAAATAATTATGATTATAACTCAATTTTACTGTGTGAACAATTCTGAAATACCGATAACAAGGATCTGTTCAGATTTACATTAGTTATTTTTGTATAAAACATCACATAATTCCCACAAAGCAAAGCATATCAACCAAGTTAATTACGAATAATTATAACCCGAAAAAACAACGCTGTGTTTTTTTTCATGTTGATTTAAGCCATGTTGATTGATCACACGCGTACCTATTACCTAGGTGTGCGTACGCGCAGCCGGCCGCCATCAGTTTTGATCGTTGATGGCTCCAAAGATATATTGCCTAGATCTGTCATACTGATGGTAATGCTTATTTGGATCGTTAAAAATTGGGTGCAAGTCATTAGAGGTGTGGCACACACATGCCTTGAGTAGTAATGTGTTAGGTTAGTTAGGTACAGTCAGCAACAATTGGTTGGATATTGAAATATTGAAAAGCAGTGCAGCAAATAGTTTTATGTCGGGTTTTTTTTGTCCATGATGTAAAAACCACCATGCGATGAGGACCATACCTGCTTCGTTATTTAAATCTCAATGTCTGCAACATACCATTGTTATATCTGGATCTCTAAAGCTGCACCCAAATTGAGTAACACTTTTTTTTTTCACAATCCGAAGGATTTTTAAGAAAATTCCGAATCCATTGCTATCCATTGAAAAATGCGTCTGCTCGACAGCGTTTATAACACAATAAATGTTGTCGAACTGACAAAATGTAAGGCGTTACAATTGAAGTGTTACGCAATTCCCACGCTGGTTTCAAAAAGTTTTTTTTATTTTAAATATTTTTTATTAGGTACTTACAGTAAATAATCAATTCAAATGATTAGCAGAAAAAGACAGAATCCTAAGTGGTACTGACACAGGGTGTGTTGAAATCGTTTGAGTGTAGTAGCAAGGCGATAATACTGACTTTAACATCGCTATACTGGATAAATCAGTGACAGGTTAAAAGCACTAGCTAGCTAACCCGTTCACTGCAGCCTCGTTAACCCGCGTGATGATAAGGCCTGTTATGTCATTATTTTATTGAGATTTTTGACTAGTATTGGTTTAATCTAGCCCGATTTTAGTCCGTGTGTTTATTTGTTAAGTTGTTATGGTAAAACTATTGCAGTCGCAGTTGGCCGAATAGATTTGAGCTAAACCTTTATAATGTTTTTTTTGCTGGGCCTCGACTGGAAAAAGCTTAGGTAATTTCAACATATTTTAGTAGAGCATGTTCATAAAGAACCAGAAATAAACACATAAATAATATTTATATAACAGGGAGTCACTTTTAACTTGTTCCTAAAAAAAACATTTACTAAAAAGCTTTATAGAACAGTTAATCGATTCGCCACAAATCCGAGTCTAACTCGATAGCTTTTTGTACCAAACCCATTTTATACTTCAAGACAAATTGTAAATGCCACAAAACAATCTAAATCGATTACTTCATCGTCCTACTTCGATGTTGAATCGATAAAGACTTAATCGATTCGGCACGCTCGGATCGATTATATTTACGAGTAAGATCGTGTCTATGTGTACCTACCCAGTTGAAGGAGGCAGTTATGCACATTTGCATTGCGCGAATGATAAGTATATTGATTATTTTTATTCTTCATTATATGATAAATGTTGAACTGTCAAAATGATGGCCAGCATTATCTGTAATGCGAAGTGAAATGATAGCGCCGCTGCTTGCGAAGATTTTTGTCGTTTGGCCATTAGGAAAACGGCAAAAATCTGCTGACAAATCCAGTACAATTGATTTTAGATCTCTATTTCGCTTTCTTAATTATCCGTGTCGCACTATACCAGTACTTTAGGCCTCCTTTCCATCCTTTAGGCGGTGATCACGCCTAATTAGTTACGCGCTTAACACTACATCTCAGCTCAAAGAGGTCTATTTACCCTTCAATCTATTAACATGTCTAACAAAGTGTAGTAAGAACTGGGGTAAGCTGCGCTTAGGGCAAAGACGACCGTAAGCCGATCAGTCCCGATCGCTGCTGAGTGTAGCCAAGCTTTAAGTCACCGATGCCAGTTATTCTAACTAGTGCATGAATTACATTAAGATACTAGGTTTGTTTACAGATTTGTATGGGGATCGGATTAAGAGGAGTGCTCTTACTTGGCACATATTAATCAGCAAATAGTATAAATAACATTTTGTATCGACAAACACAGCGTCTACCTGAGGTCACGGAATTTACTTGGCTTTAAATGACTGTTCTTACGATGAATTTGTCTAGTCTTTATATTCGAGTGTTTTTTTAAATCATGATTCTAAGGAATAAATGTTAAATGTTCCGTACGTTCCCTCCTCATTCGTTTATTAAGTTTGTAAATTTTGTGGGGGTTGGGGTCAACTAAAGAAATAAGAATATCTGTCGGGTCAACTATGTTGACGAATCAATCTGCCTAGCCTTTTCCCAACCATGTTGGGGTCGGCTTCCAGTCCAACGGGATGCAGCTGAATACCAGTATTTTTCAAGGAGCAACTGTCTATCTGACCTCCACAACCTTGGTAAGATTGCTTGTCAGACTTTCGGGCTTCTGACGACTCGTAACGATTGTCAAAGATCCACGAATGACAGCCAGGACCGAAGGCTTAACGTGCTTTCAGAGGCACAGAGGGGCACGGAGGAGTCTCGGTATGTAAAGATGGTCACCTATCCACGGACTAACCCTGTCAAGCTTAGCTTAACCTGATGGATCGGCAACTAGAAAAACGCCTAATGCAGCAATTATGGGGCATTTAAAACCTACGCGGACAAATTATACGTTGCAAACCTACGTAGTTCCCGGGTACCCATTTATGTATAAGTACCAACATCGTCGTCCATTAAAATATATTTCACAAATTACATGTATCCCACTGACCTTTACAGACCCTTCATTATTTTATTTAAAGACTTCAAAGTCCAGTCATTACCATAATAACTGAAATTACCAATTTTGAAAAATTGAAATGATGTACCTAGTACCTACAGCGGGGGTCTTAAATACAGAGGAGTCTGGGCACTCGACCCCGGGGTCACTGAATTAGTGCCTGCGTTAAGCCGCGTCCTGCCCGCGACCTAACGGGTACGTCATGTTAATAATATTATGATGTTGCGCAAGCAGATTAGTGATGTGAAAGATTGAAGATTTTATTTACAGTTTCAAATCTCTTTTTTCCAAAGAGGTTTTTGATCACCAAGCGCTAAGTAAAGCAGTGTTGTTTGGTGATCTGAGTGGCAGATTTTTTTTTGTGGTTGTTCCATTTTTTACAGCCCAAGTCACTTTTAGTTTTATAATTATAGATAGATAGATAGAATACTCTTTATTTAATAATCAAACTGAAAAATACCCTATGCGATGCCTATCTTTTTCCACTTTTCTCTTCCTACTTAAGAAAATTTAATAGACTCGTGTTCGCCTCACTTATTTATTAGTGCTTGCGCGTAGTATCCGAATATTCGACATGCTGATGACCGCGTGGATTTATTTTACTAAACAACCATCACTATGAATTATGATCATAACATCTTTGATTCATGTTGGTTTTAATATTCTATGTTGATTGTAAGTTGTATTTTTGAAAAGTTTATATTTATAGGTAAACACAGAATTACATATGATTATGTTTGTTGTTTACACAAACATAATCATATGTAATTCTGTGTTTAGTGTCGCTCCAATCGTTAGGCTACTATTTCTCATTAATTAACTATACTATGTTTTTCTTTTTCAGTTTATTTCAATAGACTTTCGCCTCTTATCTCATGGGACTTATAAAATAACTGGTAAAACGTGGAAGAACTACAAAGATCATAATTATTATGTCAGAAAGGGAATCTTTTCTCATACAATCATCACTATCCTTCAACCAAACAAATGATGACGTGATACTCAGCTAGGGCACAACGCAGTACCTACACAATCAATTGAGAGCAGCCTGCGCTTGCGCACCCACCGCGCTATAAATCAAACAACCGGTATATTAGACCAGCTTGTTTGGACGTAATTCCCTCGGAGCTGTAGGAAATCTAAGTGCAAATATGAAGAGCATAATGGAGGGCAATTATGTATATATTTTCAAGTGTACAGTTAACACGTGCAATTTTTCTCATTCTATAATTTGAGCGTAGGATTTGTGGGGTGGCGGGGAGAATGAGAGTTTTGTAAGAATACAAGTTCTAGTACTCAGTTTTTAACTGTATCTTCGTGTTTAAAAAAATAACAAGTTACAATTCTAGTTAAACTTCAAATTCTTCACATGGCGATACCGTTGTATTACTGTACACTCTGCTCATCCCATTTCGCATGTAAGCATGATAGTTATGGTATAAAGGACATGTACAACCAGGTCAGACTATGTCGCCCCGTGGTGCGGTCTGTGTGGTCAGTTCGCGGAACCAACGGTGCGCAGTTGCGAACAAACTTGATCTGATTTTAGCATATTATCAACAACATTATTTATCTCAAACACGTTACTTCCTAGCCTGCAGACAGGATACTAAAAATGTAAATTATTTTTCGATCCCTATATTTTACCGACTGTTGTAAGTTAAAATTACGACTCGTTATTTTACCAATACTTTAGACAAGCAATTTATTTGCGTGTAGACTTCATTTTATTATTTTACTTAACAAATTAATTTAAATATTAATAGAAGATGCAGATCCAAGTTTTCATTTGAAGGATGTGAAGACGAATCGAGTAGTGATTGTCAAAACAAAGTGCTGCATCGTTCCGTTAGATCGATTCGGTGGATCCAGCTAACTGTGAAACTCGAATGAAATTCCCACCTGTGTTCAATCGTAGGGTTGCCAAACATTTTAAATTCCGAGTCCGAGTCCGACCGAATTTCGTTTTTAAGTGACATTATTTATTCGGAGAAAATCGATACTTACGACAACAGTGAAAACGCAAAAAAATCTCATAAATAACGTCAGATTGTTGGAATATTCATTTAAAATTTTCCCCATGTCAAGCACTTTTCTGTTATAGCACAAAGAGTTCGTGCAGAATTTCAGATATAGATAATTATATTCGTAATTCAACTTCATCTGGCATACTTTTACGTATATGTATAATTTGTCTGTTTTACCTAGTATGGAGTCAATAAAATCGTACTGTCTTATAATTGTAACAAAAAATAAATAGGATTTAGGTCAAAAGGATTTTCGACGATACTAATTAGTATATTTGCTGATTGGTTGATACCACGTATTGAGCTATTCCCAATGGCTGATATTTTTATAACGTTTGAGCTATTCCCAATCAAGAGTGGAAAATAGCTAACTCAGTAAAATATATTATCCTATTCTACTGTGGCAGTCTTCTGAAAGGAATTCTTAACATGCTCTTCTAAAAGAAAAAAAATATTTATTTGTTTATTTATGAAGAGTTTACAGAACTATTGTATCAAAATCAAAATATTTTATTTCACATAAACCTACATGGGCACTTATGAAACATCAGAAGCCAGGTGCACGGTTCCAATTGGTTTTTTCCTATGGAAAAGGGCCAGCAAGAAACTCCATGGTTACTCTTTTAAAAATAAAAAAACAAATACCAATACTTAATCAAATAGAAAATGGTATATTAAGCCTACTTGTACTGTACCTGTACTTAAGACCATGCCCCACAAACTGTTTGCACGGTTTGCCTGTGCGCACGACTTCAGGACTATTCTACAGGTATTCTGTCTTGTTTTCTATGTTTTTGTTGTTTTGTCTTTTAAAAGTATTGTGTGTTGTGTAAATTGGGTTACCTAAATAAATAAAATTAGTTTCCATCTTAAAGCATCAGCCCTATTAACAAAATGGTCGCCATATTTAACATTTCATGTTTATTACGCGCATGACGCGCCCGCGCCGGGCCGCGGTCGATCGACAAATTCTCTACAAATTGGCTGCGCAAATTAATTTCACGTAATTTGTTCGTGCCAATTTCATTTTAATAACGTTTAAATGCTGGTAATTGTACTGTTGTTAAAAACTGTTGATGTTTATGAAGGAAGTTGGAATATTTGGTGGCTTTAACGGCTTCAACTGTCATGTATCGAAGGACTCCTTGATCCTTCTTCATGACTCTTTGAAAAGTTCGTGTGTAAAGGATTCCGGGGAGGTTGAGTTTGAACCCAGTTGGGAACTTTGATGAAATCAATTCGTATATTATAAATTAAAGTCGCTTTTCGTGTCTGATTGTGTGACTGCGTTGTCCTTCCAAACTACGCAACAAATTTGGATGCGGTTTAACATCATCATTTAGAGAATAGTGTGTGTTTCATTATAATTAAACTTACGTACCATAAATAAATCGCGGTGTTTTGTCAAGTCGTAAAAACCGTGCGAATATTAATATAATGATCCTGTGTTTTACAAATATGTAGTTATGTCAATCGATGGCATCTATCTGTAGAAAAAGAGTCGTTCCACTATTAGACGCCTTTTAACACAAACATCAAATTGAGATAAATAAATCAAATTAGTTTATGTTTATAAACTAATTTGATTTATTTATCTCCATCTTCAAGTTGTGATGGTATCTGCCAGGAAGTGGGTGACTTAATGTGCTCTAAACCGGCCAGTCTACTCCAAGTTAATAAATTCAAATGAAATCGATTTATTTCATATTTCTGAGGAAAACTTAGGGCTTCAGAGGATACGAAACTAAAGTATTTTTTAAGGTTTCCATAACCTCATGGCAAAAACGGAACCCTTATAATTTCGTCTGTCCGTCTGTCCGCCTATCTGCCCGTCCGTATGTCATCACACAGTCATTTTTTAAACCTTGCCAATCACCAATACCCATTGATGTGATTTACATCAATGCCAATCATTGATATGCCAATACCAGATCATCGAGACTTCAATATACAATAATCGATTCTTGGAACATTCATTATATCGACATGATAACTCTAGATTTACCACAGATTAAAATAATTAAGCTCGAAACCACAGAAATCATATTGATTATAAATTATAATCTATGAAAGCATAAATTGAAGCAGTCACGCATATGCAAATACAGAGAGATAATTGAAGCCATTGGGGGGCAGTTTGTCATGTAGATAACATCAGCTGTTGATTGGGTGCGCAGGCGCATAACACCGGCGGATATGAAGGATTGATCTTCTAAGATAACCGATATTTATTGGTTTTGCAGATGTTACTGGTACAGTTTAGGTGAATTGGATGACTAAACATCTACAGCTGGATCGTATATTAACCGACTTCAAAAAAAAAGGTAGCTAATTTATATTTGCAATAAGAGTCGCACACTAAAGGTACCATTCCGTAGCCGACTGCAGGCGGCATCTGCAGGCGACGTGTCGCCGCGACACAACTGGTTTCTATGAATTTCTATGAAAAACCTTCCGTAGCTAACGACACGTCGTTTGCAGCTACGAGCGAGTGACAGACAACACGTGTAGCCCAACCGCAGACCAGCAGTGCCGTCAACACTCGAACGATAACACGTTTTTCTAATTTCTTTCTACCGACTGGAATACTGGCTGCTGCCGCCTGCGGTCGGGTTCGAAATCATGACTCCAGCGACATGACGCTGCGACGTGACGCGGCGACACGTCATGGTACGTCATGGTAGCTTTAGATATATTGTAGGTAGTTGCTTGGCTTTTGTTGAACTGTTACTGTGTATTCTGTGGTTATTTAAATTTATTTAGAAGAGTTAAGAAATAAGAAGGTCCATAGATATCAATGTTTCTATCCTGCTCTCTCAGAAATAGAAAAGTTTTGAGTAAGCAACGGTAATTTTTTTTTAAAATCAAAGCTTCGTTACATCAATGCAAATATATGCTAATATGTAGTTTGTTAGACAGCTTGTAAATGATTGTAATAAGGAAATCCTAACTAATATTATAAATGCGAAATTGAGTTTGTTTATTTGTTTGTTACGCTTTCACGTTAAAACGGCTACACGGATTTGGATGAAATTTCGCACATGGGGAGACCTGGAGAAGGACATAGGCTATTTTTCATCCTGGATCGCAGTCGAAGTCGCGGGCAACAGCTATTAGTAGATATTTTATAAAATCTATTGGATTTTTTTTGTGTTTATTTACTGCCTAATAAATTGGCTCATAGCAACCACAATCAATCCGAAGTTTAATATTGCATCTACGTACATAGACATTAAAATCCGACAAAAGAAAAGATATCAACGATACGAAGATATTTCTGCGTACCCTGTCTTAGAGAAGAGGCGTGATACTTGTCAGCCAGGTCGTTGCCCTGTCATAGACATCAATGGAGGCTGTGGTCCTGTCAGATCCCTCATTTTTTCTTGCTTATCTTATGATCACTTGCTTTGTACCGTAATTATTATACTCGTAGGCGAAGGCGCCACAGAGTAGGAACATCAGTTAGACAACGCTCTTGGTAATTATTTTGTGGTTATCCTTATTGGTTAATGGGATAAATTATTATGAATGATAAATAGTGGTTGGTTATTACAGTAAGATTTCAATTTTGTATTGTGTAAGTACTTTGATAGTTTATTTTTGTAGATCAAGTTATTATCGTTTTCTAGAGTCCCACAAGAATAAGGAGTAATTGGCTTAAGTGAATTTACTGTCGGTACACGGTATAGTAAATAGTATTCTAGAGTAACCAACCAATAAAATCACTGGTTCATACAGCAAGATAAATAACTCCCAATCATTTAGGTATGTCTTTATAAAACAATGACACAAGCATTCATTCATGTCACGGACCTGTCGAAGCTTGGACAAACAAAAACAAGACAAATGTTCTTCATAGATGACGAGCAACATTCCGTGACGTCACGCCTAAAAACACCATGCATTCATTTTTTTAAACGCCTCGCCTTCGCACTTTTGTCCTTAGAGTCACAAAATAACAGAATAGTACTATAAAGGAGTGGTAGAATTAACCTGACATCAATGCGAGGTGCGCCATTTCAGCTTAGTGTCAGTAATTGATTGATTTTGTACGCACTGCCGCATATTCAAGTCAAAAGCTCAATATTACACAACTAGAGAGTACTGAAGTGACACGTAACAAATTGATACAGAATTGTTATTAAATCAATCAATCACGGTTGTCCCACTGTATTTTCTAGCGTATGGCGATTCGATTCCTTGAACTGACCCGTGGGTCACGGTTCAGCTCGCCGACTGAATGGCTGCGTGGTACAGCACTTGTTTTGATTTACAATCTCGGTGCGATTGAGCCATCAGAAACAAGAAGCGTTGTTTGGATGAACTTTATAGTTGTTCCGGTTAGAGGGTGGGTAGAGCACGAACGCTTAAGTTAATAGTAACTTAGGAACCAGAGATTCAAGTAAACTCAAACTGAAAGCATTATTGTAGTTTTCACCTAAAACTATACAAAATAGGTCCCACTGCTGGGACACAGGCCTCCTCTCTGTGATAGGAAGTCGGCCATAATCCACCACGCGGGCCCAGTGCGGGTTGATGGATATGTCACAAGTCTTCGAATTCTTTGGTTCTAAGAAATGTCGGTTGCCTCATGCTGTTTTCCTTTACCGTTTTGAGAGCAGTGGTGATGAAAATACACAAAGTAAATCTGCCTGCCTGGGTTCGAACTCACGACCTGTAGTAAGCCGTGGCCCATTCCAGTAGGCCAGCTCATTCTGTTGAGGTATAAAGTTCGATACCCTTTTATAGGACATACACGTAAAGGTGTGTCTAAACATTGAGCGGCAATCGTGCGCGGCTGCCGCGCGCCTCATGCCGCGCTGTGTTTGGACGACTGCGGCGCTGCGGTGCGCGAACGCTTCTGTCTACCTACCGCGCACAACCATTTTTAGGAAACATTGGTCACTAATTGTGTGGACGTATTAAAGGCTAGGCATATTAATATTGCCAACTGAAGTGCGCGGCGTGTCTCGGATGAGTGAGCCGCGCTGTACTGCCGCGCAAACATTCGTCGGTTTGGTCCTAACTAGAGCGCAGCAGAAATGTATCCTGCAAACGCTGCGTATTACTGCCGCGCTCTTGCCGCTCAATGTTTGGACACACCTTAACATAGACTTGTTCCTTTATAGGTATAGTCTTCTTCTCTAAGGATGCTAAGTATTGTATTCCTGTGAACAAACGTTAGAGTCCGTAGGTCTCTATGTATAAGTGCTGTCTTGACTCTACGTACACAAATATCGGTTCTGAGCGCAAAGAATCCTGACCATCCATTTGATCGCATGACAATCGGTCACAAAATAACTCTTAAAGTAAGTACAAGTTCTAAACAATAAACAGAACTTAGTTATGAGTACTGACCGTTTGATCGATGAATAGCACCGTGGCCGCTGCGATATTACCGTCGATCGCATCGATGTATCACCGACTGTTGGGTTTATCGATATTACAAGCACAGTAGAACACTACTTTGTTATAGAAGTTTCTTGCCGTATCACCTTTGTTATTGATGCCTTTGCTGTAAGTGTGCTTTTAGTATGTTTGAGGCAGCAGTACAGTGTACTGTTTAGTAGAATGTGTTTATAATTATTGTTTTTTCCAATACCTATTTAGTTTTTAAGCAATAAGAATGAATTCTCTTATTTAAAACGACTTCTAATTCCGTAAATATTCGTTAATTTTTAACAAACTATTTGTCTGAAAAACTATCGATAACTGAAATCGCATATTGCGCGGGCGCATCACTAGATCCCTCAATGATTTAATGACTTTATTGGTTCATAAATAAATATTTAATTCATTGTTTGGCGTGAGTAGGTACACATTACATAGTCATGTCCAATGAATGGAATTCGAACCATGTGTGTCCAGAATATATTTAAATAAACATGGAGGCTTGCTTAAATAATTAATCAGCTCTTTATAACGGGTGCTAAAGTATCATAAGATTTAGTGGAGTGCAGTGATGTAAATTCTGGTCTTCTGGTCAAAAGTTCAGTTCCTCACACGGAGGAAATATTTAGAAATGACAGTAGTAGCTTTGTTTGTGTGGCAAGTCAGAATTTCGGATTATTCCGAACCTGACCCGAAATCCTAACCCGGTCGCGGGTTAGGAACTTGGAAACAATGATAATATTTGTTCCGAACGTAACCCTCTTCCTAACCTGGGGGCCTACTCCCTAAGCGAAATCCGTAGTTTCAGCCGTCATTAAGGTCGATTTGTTCTCCGTCTCACTTACAGACAGATGGAGAGCGAAGCGCCCATAACGACGGCCAAAACTACGGATTTCGCTTAGGGGGTAGGCCCCTGACCCGACGTACCGTTCCTATCATAACCCGAATTGCGATATAGATAGGTTTTCCCCTCTCCTCTTTCTTAGAATAAAAAGTTCATTCGAGTCTGTTTCGACTGTATCTACTTCCAACTCTATATTGTTTGTTGTGTCATTTTGAAGCCTCAACGAAAATTGTGGTATGTTCCTTGGTTCATTTTTGTTTAAACGATTTTGCCTTCCTTCCTACTTGGTTGATTTATTAATCCTGCATATTCACTGGCATACAATATGTGAAAAAAAAACCTGTCCGATCCGAAAAGGTCTCATATGTACTGCAATAAAATTACAAAAAAGTAATAAAAAATCTAATTATTATTGAAAAAAAAAAATGCTATTTCAAATTTACGTTTTTAGTACCAAAATTATCCCAATACCATTACACTTCGTTAAAATTCCGTTATGACTTTATGACACCCGCTAAATGACGGCAGCCCACGCCCCATGTAATATACCAGTAAAATCACCATTTAAAAAAAATTATCACATAGGTAAATAGACTGTCAGTACGATATTTAACAACACCGTCACGGATTGGACAGGTTTTTTTTAACTCATTGGATAAATCCATGCAAGAGTTGAATGTAAGCCTAATACTCGTATATTATCAAAGAAACCAATATACTTAATTATTAATGATGTCAGCGGTGTTCAAAAATCACGTAGCATTCCGAAAGTGGCCATGAAAGACGCATGTCGTAAATATCAAATTATGTTGCAGATACACTAGCAACTAACAAAGATCGCACATTCCAAAGCCTTCGTCAAGTTCCGATTGAGACAATTGAATAGTGATGGGACGCATCGATAAATTGGTCCCGTTGAGTGATTCGGCCGTCCCGCGGTCCGCCGGCCGGTCGCACCGGTTCCGCGGCATAGTACCGCCCCCGTTCCGTAATCGTACGATAACCAGCTTGGCAATGGTCGCGGGAATTGATACTACTTTGTATCGGTTAACTTTTATAGTGGGCCCGCCGAGAGGATAAAAGATGACGTAGTGTATTATGAAATGCTGTTTGTTATGTAAAGACAAAGAGACTATATATAATTTTCGTCTCAAATAATTGACTTAAGTCTTAGTTACTATTATTTAAGTTTATTTTTAGCCTACTTCGCATTGCTCCACGTAGACGCCTTTTAGCACATGGAACTCGTTTGCCAAACCATCACAACAGTCTCGCTGCGGTACACTATGCGTGGTATGCAGTAACGTATACCTACTAATTCCGCGATGAACTGGCTGCAGCAGTTTTGTTAAATGATTTAAGAAGTCCCACTAAACCCAGAACTCCTGGCAGCCCTATCCCCGGGGTTGATAAATGCGTTCACTTGATTGAGACTTATTCGTTATTACAGTGTTATCGGATTGCGGTAACATGATGACAATATTATGCGGGACGCCATCAGCGCGAGTTTATCTGATGTAGAAATAATATAGACCTTAGTATGATTGCTGCTTGCCTAATGTCAGTAACTGACTGATTTATTGGTAATGCTAAATAAAACCGACCGCGTCAAGTTGTGTATACTATTTAGTAGTAAAAATATTATATTTAACATTGAACAGTATCAAATTATGTTGACTCTGTTGATCATAGAATTTTTCCAATGTTTTTGTTCAACTTACTCTCTTGTTTCATGTGCTTGGTCATTTTGATTTAAATTAGGATTATTTTTCGCAAATCAGATATTTTTCCTGATATTAACATAACATCACGCCTTGTTTCCCCGAAGGGTTGGTTAGTGGTGTACCAAAGGTACACCCACATTTCGCCAGTTATGTTTAAGTATCATGTAATAGGGGGAGAGCCTATTGCCATCAACCGGGCACAGATCAATCCAGACTCCGGGCTGCTACTAAGAAATTCTAAATCAATTTGCCCGACCTGGAAATCAAACCCCGGATCTCATGCTCAGCAGTACTGCTTGCGACCACTGGGCCAACGAGGCTGTCAAGTCAGTAATTATTAAGACTGGTATAAGTTGTAAATTTTATGTAAGTATTTCATTCTATTATTAAGAGAAATAATCTGCTTTGTTAATCATCTTTATGCTGAATCCTCTTTCTCTTCAGGAATTAAAGTTAAGTAATACTCCACTTAAAACATCCAAATCATATCACTCTTCTTCCCATCATATTCCACTTTTATCCCAGACTTCAAAGGTTCATTGTTAGTACATATTTGCATGTAGCCTCACGATTGATTGGCTCATTCAGATGATTGATTGTCCCGCGCCGGTACAACACTATACCTGTATTACAAGAAAGGTGGATGGACCGATTGTCGGTAAGGAAGTTGCTTTAAGAATATATCATTTTTATACAAACTTTTTATTACAAACATTGGTTTCTGGAAACTTAACGACGCATTTATTGAGTAACAATGTCATATTTTGCAATCATTTAAATTTTCCTAATAGTTGAAATGGATAAATTAAATATTAACTAAATATATAATAAATTAACCGCCAATTAAATGTTATTAAAATATGAGGGGCGGGTTATTAAAACTGATATTATTAGAACTGGAGCACCTTGGGTAATCACCCCAGATAGCCTAATCTTCATGGTGACTGGTTATTCCGCCGCGCTGACACGAAATATTATTATTTTCCACATGTTTACGACGTATTGTCAAAAATTTAAGTGATTAGTGGAAGAAAACTGTCGTAAACAAAATTATAAAAATCCTTTAGAATGAAAGAAGAGCCGGTGCTCCATTTTCATAACTCCAAGCATTTTTATTATTTATTTACTGTTAAGGACATTAACTGTTGGGGGTTAGTAAAATATGGTTTAGTCTCTCGCTACCTGTAACGGCAGTGTGGTGTAATTAAAGCGAGGCACTAAATGCTACGCCGTATTAACTTAATTGGGTAGAGTATTGGTATTCCTTTTTATTATGTGAACATGGAAATTAATACTGTGCCAGAGCAGTGGCATGTTTGATTAGGGAGTGAAGCTTATGTTTAAATACACCGTTCAGAAGGATTGCGAACGATTTTCAATACGACTATATTACATGGGTAGAAAACGACTTTCTTTTAATAACAAACTACCGTTCGTTTAACTACATTAAATATGAAATACACGTTTAAATAAATAAATAAAAAATATATATAATAATAATAATAATAAAATCGTTTATTGACCAAATAAAGAATCTTTACATTTCCTTAAAAGTAATACAAATAAACTATTCCTGATATTATTGTCATAAAGGAAACATCATTTTAATATTTTTACTTATGGACTCCATACTAGGTCGGGCCTGTCTCATGGAGTCCTTGAGAGTATTTACCAATTTAAAATTTCAGGGTCGATACCGTATTGTGTTTATTACATAATATTTTAAAAATTTAATGTAAAATAAAAATCTTTTAAAAATAAAACAAAATCGTGAAACAACTATGGTTTTAACCATTGAATATACTTTGATGTTTAGCAAGGGTGCGTGCGAGAGAATGAATATATAATTCTGCGTTTGATAACAGTTGTTTTCACCCTACACAACGTTAACAGTATTCTGTAACGGCTGTTATTATTCAATTGTTGGATAAAATAATATGCAGATGATAATCAGGAGGCAGCCTAGCATAAGTATTAGGGAATTTCATTAATTATCCCCAAGTGTGAGCTCCACACACATAACATCACGCCCGTAATCCCCGTAGTGTTAGGCAGAGGTATACCTAAAAAGTACCCAAGCTCTAATTAAACCAAATAACGTCCTTAAAATCCCAGGGAGTTTTTAAAAATACTGGGAAGTTTTTGTCATCCTTCCTAAAATTTTAGGGGACTGAAATCTGGAACGAATTATTTCGAAGAAAACGAGAAGCACTTAAAGCGAAGCCATTAGAGTGAAGCCCTTAGAGAGAGGCCCTTAGAGAGAAGACCTTAGAGCGAAGCCCTTAGAGAGAAGCCCTTAGAGAGAAGCCCTTAGATAGAAGCCCTTAGAGAGAGGCCCTATATATAATGACTTAAATAATTGAGTATTATAGCCTATTTGATCAGATAAGATGTTCTATTTACAATAAATAAATAGCATAACTTTATTAAAGACCACGTGCGAGATATTCTCAGCGTGAACAATAAGCAGAGCAGCTATAAAGCTGTTATCAGCTATTTCATGAATGGATTTGGCAACGGTACAGCGGCAGGTCATTGACCCCGCGCCGCGCGATAACCTGCGGGCTGCGCGTACGCCGGCTTGAATGAAACTTCCTTAGATTGTGTCTGAATTTTTACAGGTAGGTGCAATATATTCTAGAATCCTAATAGAAACATTGGACCTAGAAGATGTAGAAGAATTTTGAATCTATTTAAGCGAATTAGATAATAATAAATAATAAATAAGTCGAAGTGGCGATGCTTGGGGGAGGTCTATGTCAAGCAGTAGACGTCTTTCGGCTGAAATGATGACGATGAGATAATTGTGTGAATCGTTCGTTTCCATGGAATAAATTATAAGAGGTATATGTATAGGTATTAATTCGACTCTTATTCTATTACTATTCTTTGTTAGGCAAGCAGATTTGCGGCTGTCATTCGGTTTACGAAGACAAGGTACGCGAGCTGTAGTCAGTTCTTATATGGCACAAAATACCTATAATAATTTAAAAATGACACAATACAAAACATTGAAAAGAAACTGACATCATTATTAATTGTAAAATGCTATTATTCTGTGAATGACTTTCTAAATGACACTGACTTAAGTACTGAATAATTTATACTGAGTATATTAATTTGGCACACATACTTACATGTACACATACTTGTTCCTATTTTATTCTTATTGTATTCTAGATTATTAAAATATATTTTTTTATTATGAATGTACCATGCCGACTATTGTTGAACTGTAATACCTCAAAAATAATGTAACTATGTCATCCATCACTGCAATTCATTTATTACTTCACTAGTTTTATAATAATGTTACATGCCTGATATAAGGTAGATTATACAAGGATCACCCATATTTTAACTGTCACATCTTATTTACTGTACCTGCAATCTATGCAAATAAATGTTTACTTTACTTTCTTACTTATGTCGACGAGCCTCTTACAGCTTACGGCTAAAATGTCATCGAAGTCAAACGACGTCAAAACCCAAAATCCTTAAAGTAAAGTAAAGTAAAGTTTATTTATTTGCATAGATTGTAGGTACATGACATAAGATATTTGAAAGAAAATGTGATCCTTGTACAATCTACCTTAGATTAGGTATGCAAACATTAACGTATGAAGACAACGACTATGTGATCCAAAAAAATTAATAAAATAATAACAATAGAGGAATTAGGGTTTTGACAAAGTTAAGAAAATATTTGGGAATTTTGTTATTATTAAATGAAAATTGTATACAGCTACAGCTACTCGTATCTTATGAGGAGCTAAAAAAGAAGTTAACGATTCGGGACTACTTCCTGAAGGACCGAATTATATATAGGATTTTATATATGTATTAATAAGTACCTATAGACTAGCCTGCTGGCGATTTTCCGGGATGAAAGACCTCTATAATGTCTTTCCAAGAATTGTGCTAGCTCTCTGCCAAAACTCATCGTTAATAATAAATAAATAATAAGTTTATTGTTACAAACAGAAACACATAAAGTTAGTCATACAGTCTAAACATGATTGTACAAGTGGAGGTTAAAATCAGGTAGAACAGCTGGCTCCTGAACTAAGTAAATACTTGTATCTCAGGAGCCAAAGTTCCTCACAAACATTGATTATTTGAACTTAAATGCAATCAGGTTAAAGTGACTCGGTAATTACAGATATCAATATTGAGAAAGGTATTCATGAGGTAATAGTTAGGATATCTTCTCGTTATCTTTGGTACCCACCTAGTTTTGTCATGTAATTTTTAGTATGGTAGTGCACTTATTTATTGTCTTCATTTACAAATCTCTCCATCGCAGTGAGATTTGCTGTTAGAGAACTCAATTCTCGGCTAAGCCTGCCTATGTACATACTCTGCCCTTATAATAATGTAACACTTGTAATAAAGTTTTTTTTTTTTGTAAACCGCACAACTGCGTGTCGGACCACGCACAATGAAGGTAGTGAATTTATTGCAGAAACAAACTTAAAATTGTAGTTGAAAAACATATTCTCCCATATATCGATATAAGTCAAATGTTGTATATTCTAATGTATGGTAAATTCTCCAACTGCGATTGTAAGTTTGTAAATGATTTTTTTTTGTACAAATTAACTATTTTCGGACTTTTTCCTTTACATAAGCTGTGAGACCTTTCTTGCTGCCAATTTGTATGATTCCAGGTCAACGGGAAGTACCCTGTAGGTTTTGATTTATTTGCGAGTATCAAAATATGTCACTCATTTTCCGTATTTTTTGATTGCGTTAGCTTAGAAGCTTGATTTTCTCAACTTTATACCTCTACGCATTCCTGAAAAAAGGGTCTTGACAGACTGACGGACGGTCAACGAAGTGATCCTATAAGGGTTTTTCCTTTTGAAGTACGGAACCCTAAAAAGTATCAAATTGTCAGACAGACGGATTCTTCTCGTATGTATAATAGTGAACTTATTATTAAGCATTAGTATTTCCTTAGAATCAAACATCCAATACATATAAGTATGCGCCAGTTTTTGCCAATGCAATCGTTAGATTTAAAACAGGTTTTTTATTATTAACTAAAGCCTTTTTTGTTGGTTCTATCGACCTTAAACGTGTACATCACAGATGGACTTAGGTTGAACAAAAAAAATTATACAAGTTTTTACACACTGAATATGGTTATGTTTTTATTGGTTACGTGTAGGCCATACCGAAAGCCTGTTAAAGTCTCTCATAGTCGATAACATAAGCACAATTAGCCTATCCTAATGTTCCCACTGCTGGGACATAGGCCTCCTCTCTAGTAGAGGGAGTGCCATTTAGTCTGTGCTAAATAAATATATATTCTTTATATTCTTTCTTAACTGCTGTGAATGGATGACTAGAATAACAGCCGTCTCACCTTTGAAGGCAATGAAGGTGAAGTTTACTTCAATAATGAGATTATATAATTTTGTAGTGTCAGAGTGCAA
This sequence comes from Agrochola lota, assembly GCA_947364205.1. Lineage (NCBI taxonomy): Eukaryota > Metazoa > Arthropoda > Insecta > Lepidoptera > Noctuidae > Agrochola > Agrochola lota. Next base: position 1,531,584 of record OX376225.1, on the reverse strand, counting down.
CACACTCACAATATATTTTCTATCACATCCAATTATGCTTAAGAGGCATTATCCTAAAAGTTGGCAACGTCGCAAATAACTGTGAAATATTTACCTGTTTTGATTCTTATAGCAATATTACTGAATAGAAATAAGAAATGTGGCTAACTAGAGAATTAATAATGAATTGCAGTTATAACATTGAATTTGATGTTGTACCCATTTTAGGTGTAAAAAACGTATTTGGAAAGTTTGCCAAATAGTTTTTTTACATCTAAACCTAAATATTCGGTGTTACGATATTATATTTATTAATTATGGCATTTCATAATCAATATTCTAGTTCGCTAGTTAGCCACATTTTTTATTTCCACACAGTAATATTGCTAAATTAATCAAAACACTGAGATATTTGACATCTATTTGCGACGTTGCCCACCTTCAGAATAAACGCTCTTAAGAAGACCACACAACGTCAATGAAAACATAAATTTAATTATCATCTGCTACTAAAGATATAAAATATTAGGTACCTACTTAATTTCTTTGCAAAAAAAACGAGTTCGTAGAACCGAATGTCTCGTGATAAGAGATGTTTGACCGGAAGTTTCGACCTCCTTGCTAAAGGTCGGGACTGTAACTGGTCCAGCTTTTCAAGTGGCCAACTGTTGGGCCAACGATGTGGTCCAACGACACGACGATCCAATTACACTCAGATTTACATGGAATTGGACCGATCGATACTGACGGCGAAAGGCGGAGAAATTTTTGGAGGAACTTGTATGAGCAGTCAAACAAAGAAGTAAGTATACACATTGCAATTACTTTGAAACCGTTTTTCGAGTGTGCTAAGAAGTCAAGTAATTTACATTAAGCTTTTAAATTAATGTGTCTTAAGTTTAAAAGATATTCTTCACACATTCCATTAATATGAGGATTAGTGATTGATGGGAAAAAAACGTTTATTCCCGTTGTCCCCGTACGCCGTGTCCCCGTCCTACGGGGACAGCGGTACTTCAATTAAATATTTAATAATACTTCCCGTTGTCCCCGTGGTTTGGTTTTACATTCAAAAATATGTTTCTGGCACTCGCCGGCCGCTGCCGCGGCACCGCTCGCTTCGCTCGCTCGGCTAGTGCGTTGTGTGGTCACAGTTCTAACCTAACCTAACCTAGCTGTTTCGATTTAAAAAAGGTTTACTTCCCGTTGTCCCCGTTAGCCAAATGTACGTTATGGGGACAACGGGAAATAAATTAAATCACGTCCCGCTGTCCCCGTGACGGGGATATGGCATACGGGGACAACGGGAATAAACTGAAAAAAAATATAATAAAACAAAATCTATAAAGTTAGGACTGAACCTACGAAAAAATACCACTTTTTAGCTTAACAATGGTGTTCTGAGTAGTGTACCGCTAAAGTAGTTCAAGTTTTGTTTCAGTGACAATGTCGGGAACATTAGAAAGTCGTTAGCACTCCGACAGTAACGCACACATCCTGCAGAAAGGTCAGCTGCGCAGGCGCCCATTTATGAAACCAAGCCTTTCAAATGATCACATGAGAATTTTTTATTAAAGTCATAACAGATACTGCAAGATTGATAATTTTGACGCATTGAAACGTAAGCCCTGAAGTCTCCTGAATTCAGCCCAAACGTAATAGCGTATTTTATCAGCTGTAGTCATAGAGTATTTTATCAGGCTCAAGGAGCCGTCAGAACATTTATGTACTAAGCATACATGTTTTGTGGTGCATCTTTATTGCTATAACAAGCATCTTGATGGTGCGTGAGCACAATGCTGTAGGTATTTTATATATATAGCTGATGACGTTTATCACATCACACACATCCTAAATATACCTATTTGGCCTAAGAGGTAACAATTTCACTTAAGCAGGCGTTGCATCATCCAGCTCTTAAAAAAGCTTAACCATAGTTTATTTAGCTTCATCACAAAAATAATACAACTCTCTATCTTGAAATGGATATAGGTATCCCATCCAATAAAAATTCTTCCGGTATACCGAATCAATGAATGAAAGAAATGCCTGATCCACATCGGTTGTCCTATATGAGTTTGCCTGAATTTGTTGACAAGAAATCGTAATTAATATTTGGTAAATTATATTATCTGGAGAGTACTTTTTTGGGAAATAGGGTTATCAATAAAAAATGAAGTCAAGGATGAACACAGCTGTTGTTCAAATATTATTTCGTTTATGAAACTCCTTGGCTTAGGATTGTTTGTCTATTTCTCTCGGAAGCTCAGTTTGTCAAGCTAAGTGTTATTTTCAGACCACCTGTGAATATGCGATACTAAACCGCTATCTATCGTATTATGGGTCCGAGATAAAACGTGGGCCTGCCATAATAATATAAGCTTGTCAACGAGCGCACTACAGGTTTAGACCTATGAGCGCACTTCAGGTTTCGATCTATGTGCGCCCTTCAGGTTTAGACGTATTGAGAAGTGTCTATAATAAAAGACAAACGGAGAAGACACGAGCATTGATGACCACGGCCACGCTTGCTCACAGTGCGTTGAAGAATATTGTAAAAGACTTTTGATAGATATGCCAGATTTGAGCCTACAAACTGCGGGCGTAAAGGAACCTCCTGGCTATCACGGATTCACAACATACACAATTAAATAATTATGAAATAAGGAGAAATATTCTGAGTTGAGAACCAAACTTCAGTTATTGGAGAGGCACCAGAAGACCAGAGGCACGATGACCTAAAGAATGCCACTGATGCCGCATTCCAAGTGGCCGCCCACTGGGCTCATATAATATAAAATATATATAAAAAATAACAACGAAGAAGAGTCACGAAAAGAAAAAGAATAGGTACATATCCAAACGTACCATATTTGAGTCCAAGCCACGTCCTATGGAAGGGTTGGTAGCGCCGCGCTGGCGGGGGCCTCTGCTTCCGATACAGGGGCCCACACGCCGGGGTGCAGCACAGGTGGAAGTATCTCTTGTCCCGTATCTTCTCCGCCGCTTTCAGCCGCTCCCGAGCCAGTCTGCCCGCACACCGGCGCGGGCTGGACACGGTCAAAGCAGACGCCGCCACGGCCATAGCCGCGACAAGAAACCACCAACGCATCACTACAGCATCCTTTCATTTACTATCCATAATTTATGGAAACCATTTGTTCTCACATTATAGCAACTCGTTCACTTTCAAAATTTCACCTAATTCTCACTTATATTAAACGTGACTTATCACCAAGAAAGCACTGTTCAACACTGATTAAAGTTTCAAACAAGCCAAACAAACGGCGATAACCATTCATTAGAAATAGAACATAAACGTTAAACAATTTATGCAAAACTGATTAAGTATAGCTCACTTTGGCTATAGCTTTTTTTTTGCGGACAGTCGAGTATTCAAATTTCTTGTTGAAATCGGTGTTTCGATGTCACAATTTTTGAACACAGTTGTGTTTGTGTAACAATGAATGAACGTCTCCGCGTGTTATTGTTCGAAGATGAAACGACTCGGTTGGTAATAGGAACGCGTGCGTGCACGCCGGCGGTGACACGACGACTGGCAGACCGAGTAGTTGTTTCCGAGGACTACGCACCACGCTATCCTGGGCACCTAAGATTTCGCTTTGGATCGAGCTCTGAGAGCTTGATGATCATAGTTTCCGGTTTTGATCTGAAGGTAGAAAACACAATGCTCTTAAGAATAAGATAAACGAGACAGAAATAAGAATAAAATAGAGATTGCTCACATCATGGCACAAGACCGGGAAGAATAGCGCAAAAAAGAGGAGCCTAAAGTAGAACGGAAAGGTTGATTTCGAGATCTGGTTAATAAAACTTGAAGAGCACGTATTCAACATTACCGATAATCTTCCTGACCTTAAGAATTAGATAAACAAGACAAGAGAGACGAGAGTAGAATTTTTATCAGATGTGCCAAAAGCAAACAGCACTTACAACGCTAGCAACAACTTCAAAATATCTTTCCATTGATGAAGAGGATGTACGTCTTCATCAGTTCATAAATCATGAGCTTCATAAACCATGAAGGCAAAGTGAACCACAACAGACAGCACACGATGAAAATAAATTAAAAATGCTTGGTATAATAAAGTTATTGCATCAACACTGGACATCTTATAAAAAAGCGTCATCTTATCGGCTTGTCTGCCGGCACGCGAGTCCACTAATTAGGCCGCGTTCTGATCTAGAGATTGCCGCGGTGATAAGCGATGATAAAAACGCGCGGGTGGTCGACCGGTCCATGCCCCACGTCTATCACGGCTGATAGCCGCGAGTGGGTAGACAGGTGCCCATGTAAACTAGCTGGAACATCCATTTAGTAGTAAACCTCCTTCCTCGACTGCGTCGTTGTTTTAGTGGCCGCAAGCGCGATTGCTGAGCACCATAATCAGCCTATAATAGGACACAGGCCTCCTCTCTGTGAGAGGCCATAATCCACCACGCGGGCCTAGTGCGGGTTGGTGGATGTCACATGTCTTCGAATTTTTGCTTCTAGGACATAATGGTTTCGCCAAGATGTTTTCCTTCACCGTTTTGGGAGCAGTGGTGATTAAATAATTTACACAGAGTAAAGTGCCTGCTTGGTTTCGAGCCTACGACTCGTAAGTCGCGGCTACTGGGCCACCATTGCTCGAGATGTTTATTGCTGGGCAAAAGGTTCACTTAGATCGGGCAAAGTATTATTGTGTTCCGCTCGGTAGACCGGAGTCTTGATTTGTGTCCGGTTTTTCACAAAATATATGATTACATAGGACTTAAACATAACCGACGAAATGTGGATGTAGTATCAGACACCAGAGAGAGTGGTAACCACCACCACCAGAGGTGTACCTTTGAGTAACCCTTCGAGAAATACAGGCGTGCGTAATAATATGTTCATTAGTAAATACCGATGTTGTTAGTAAGTAACATCTTACAATGGATGGCACAGAGCAAGATGTAACGGAGCAGCAACCGAGACGAGCATATGAATGTATAACAATGAACCGTGACTTATGTAGTAAACGTGCGCTAATATTGGGAATGAAAGAATGGACAGATATTTCTTTATGGTCAGCTCTACTTTCCAATCCGTCTTATCTGACCAAAATCCATGTAACGGCCTAAAGATCGCAAACTTGACATCCTACAACTGAAGCAATTATTGAATTCTACATTTAAACTGATGAAATCGATTCGGGTTAGTTCACACATTCAGTCAGAGCACACTGAAGCAGTTTCTCCTTTATGGTAGCCTTTATGGTCGACGCTCTTTATAAATATACCAGGGCACAATCACTGATAGAGATCTGGCTGCGCAGCATGAGTAGGCCCTTCAAAAATGGACCAATCACCTGGTGAAAGTCGAGAGAAGTTGCTGAATGCGGGAAGCACAGGACCGCTCAATGTGACGATGTGAAGGGGAGGCCTTTATCCAGTAGTGTGTATTTAATGAGACGTTGAAGTCTTCAGAAGCACACTTTTTAAAACTTCCCAATGCACTTTCTAACATGTCCTGGGCGATCGTGATAGGTTACTCTCATTTAGCATTCGTTACTTACGCTCATTTAGTTCGTGTGAACCTGCGCTCAGTGATCGCAGATATAAACAGAATTTTGGCAGAGGAATTATTTTTAATGATGTGGATTATATCTACTATATAATAAGGTTATACGTTTCCCAATTGCCTACCTGGAGCTGAGCCCACGGAGTACAACTCAAGTCGGGTACTATACTGAGCCACTATTGCTCGAGATTTTTCTTGCTGAGCAAAAGGTTCCATTCTTAGATCGGGCAAAGTATTATTGGGTGCCGCCTCGGTAGACCGGAGTCTTGATTTGTGCCCGGTTTTTGACAAAATATATAATTACATAGGACTTAAACATAACCGACGAAATGTGGATGTAGTATCAGACACCAGAGAGAGTGGTAACCACCACCACCAGAGGTGGTGATGGTCACTATGCTCTAAATGAACTGAATGGCTCAAATTTAATGAGTATTTGGCCTCTTGTGTTGTATGCCTTTCAGTCTGTGTAACTGTATTTTCTTTCTTCCTCTTTGCTTCTTTTGTATCGGCAGGAATATGAGAAAATATTGTCTGTCTGTAAGGTTGACGCGTCGATAGCCCAACCAGAGTAGGCTATCGGAAGTACTTGACCCGTGGATGCTTAGAATGATTGTCGGTTACTTCAGAGCCAGAAAACGTCTTCCTGTATGTTAGCTTTCGCTTCTAAGTAAACTCTTCAACAAACTCTGTTGTGTTGAGTTACAATGGTTTACATATTATTAACGATAAGATTCTGTGTTGTAGTGTACTAGCTACTAGTATTCCGAGAGATAAGTAAATTAACAGAATTGACTGTGTGCCCATTATTCAGCTTTTAGGAATACAGTGATGAATCACATTCGTTTGTAATAGATTGTAGAGCGTTTTATAAATTATAAACTTGTTCGAGGAATCTTTCAATGATGCTGTTCAGGCTGGCAAGCCGGTCGCAAAGTCTGAGTATTTATACATGTTTATTTTATTTTTTAAATATTAATAAAGATGAACAAAGAGAAGGTTAACACGACCATTTCTAAAAAATCATTATCCACAACCCAATTTCAAAAATTGCTGGTCGACGGCCACTCTTAGTGCCACCAGTCTCCATGCTTCTATAACAGTCTTATCCAGATCATTTAAAATATTCAATCTCACAGTTTACAATAAAATTTCCTGACAGGGCTATAAAAAGATCTTGTTTTATTAAAGACAATTTTCATGAAAAGACAACAGTCCATACACAGTGGGCCACACTGCACAATGAGCAGTATATCAAATAGACAAAGTGCGCAGGATTCGAGGGGCCCCGATTAGATTACAGGCGCACGCGCCGCCGCCGCTCCCAATCCGCGCCATTGTGAGCTTGATAGCTCGAAATGAATGGCTTTTATTGAGAGAACAACGTCGTTGAATATTGTGACAATAACTTGAGCCTTTTAGGACTGCATTAACGTTTAAGGCAAATGCGCCAGGGTGGCCCGCGAAATTAAGGATTTTTGCAATTTGCAGATCAGTATTTTATGTTGTATGTTAATATTAAGAAAATTTATATTTCGCGGGCTACTTTAGCGCATCCCTCTTAAGGGTGCAAGAAAAGAGCCTTCCTTGGCTCCCCTTTGACACTAAGGCCCCGTTCACAGGGCGATGATCGGCGATCATAGCCGATTATAGCCGAACATCACCCTGAGAACGGTACGATATTTTACGGTATAAAGTTGGGATCACACGACCACGTATCACCTGTTGGAAATGTGTTGAGGAAATATGTAAATTTACCAAATCTCACCCTGAGATGTTTGAAAAATTGGGAGATAAATGTAAGTTCAAAACTAGATAACCTAATAGATTAATTATTCCTAGAATTAAAACGGAACTATACGGGCGAAGTTGCTATCCTATGTAGAATGTTGTTTTTTTTATTAAACGTTGCCCCACACTAAGAATTTCTTCCTGTATCGTGGGTGCGTTTACAAACATAGAAACTCACATACACTAACACCCAGACCCGGAACAACTACTTGCAGATCATACAAATATTTGTTACGTGCGGGGATCGAACCCGCGACACGTTGCGCAGCAGTCGATCGCTCAGCCACTGCGCCAACCGTGTCGTCATTTATAACAAGATTCCTAACCAAATCAAAGAACTTTCAATGGTCTGCTTCAGAAGGGCTTTACGCCGTTGGTTCGGTTTAAAGACATTTATTTCTCAAAAAAAAAAGAACATTACAGTTCACTTAACATATTGAGAAAAGTAAGATAAAAAAAAAATAAAAGTAAGTGCGATTCTCTGTGTTCACACTATGAGAATTAAGAGATAAAGGTGACAATCGGTATTGTTAGGGTTGTTTTCTAACGTGTTCTTCTAGGGTTTTTTTAAATGTATACATGGTGTCACTATTGGTTACATCATCAGGTAGTTGATTATACAGTTTTGCTCCCTCGTACAGTATGTTTTTTCTTCCATAGTTAGTCCTGGGTGGCCTTAATTCTAGTTTGTCTCGTCGTCTAGCGTTGTATGTGTAAGTTTTCTTTTTAAAGTTTAATTGTGAATGCGTACCTTGTGTTATGATTTTATGTATTAGAGTGCATGTTTTAAGTATGTATAATTGGCTGATTTTAAGTATTTTTGTATCATTGTAAATTTTGGTGGTTGGTGTTAAGTAGTCATAGTTAAAAAGTGTTTTTATTGCTTTATTTTGCAGAACTTGTATTTCTTGGACGTTTGATTTTGCTGCAGTTCCCCATATCTCAATGAGATATTCAATATGGGGTTTAACAAGAGAGTTGTAGATCATTGCGCGAACTTTTTTAGGAATGCAAATAGATATTCGGCGTATCGCTCCTATCAAAGGAGATATTTTACACTTAATATGATCAATATGGGGTCTCCAAGTTAACTTTGTATCTAAAATGAGGCCTAAGTATCTTTCACTGTTTGATTTTGTAATTTTTTCGTTGTTTATTGTTAATTGGATTTGATTGAGAATTTCTTTGTTTTTTGCAGCAAAGACCATGTATGCGGTTTTCTTTGTATTGATAGTTAATAAATTTGACAGGAACCATCTATTTAAAATATTCAAATCATTTTGAGCTTCTTTCACAATATCAGTTAAGTTGTCACCAAAGTAAAATAGACAAGTATCATCTGCATAAAGTGTGATACTGCCCGATGTTTTAACACTGTTTATGTTGTTAATATAAATCAAAAATAACAACGGTCCTAGAATAGATCCCTGTGGAATTCCGTATGTTAATTTGGCAGGTAAACTTTGGTAACTTTCAATTTTTACTATTTGTTTCCGATTTTCTAGGTACGAATTAAGAATTTTATGAGCGGGCCCTGATATCCCTACGTTAGTTAGCTTACTTAAAAGCAAATTATGGCTAATCGTGTCAAATGCCTTTTTTAGGTCTATAAAGACACCTAGGGCATATTGTCTTTGGTCTATAGCATTTTTTATTTTAGTCGTTAAATCCATGGTTGCTGATAAGGTATTTGATTTTGGCCGAAATCCATACTGTTGCTCAAAAAAGAAGTCTATGTCTGTCAGGTAGGTGTAAAGGCGAGTGTAAATTATTCTTTCAAATATTTTGGAGAGCACCGGCAGTACGGATATCGGACGATAATTGCCCGGATCAGTCTTGCTTCCAGATTTTAAAACCGGGGTTACCCTAGCAACCTTCAGGCTATCGGGAAATATCCCTTGTTCGAGGCGTTTATTTATACAGTCAGTTAAATTGTCTAGTATTAGGTTTTTAATGCATTTTATTTCTTTAACAGTAATTCCATCAATTCCGCTACTTGTATTAATATCTAAGTTATCGATGATTGTATTTATTTCTTTTTTTGTGCATGGTTCTAATGTTTGCAGTGTATGGGTTTGTGATTGTGTTTTATTCAATGTGGTATGAGCTTGTGTATGTGTTATTTTACTGGCTAAGATAGAACCAACTGTGGAAAAGAAATCGTTGAAATGTTGGCAGATTTGTTGCCCATCTGTTATTTCGTCAGTTTCCGTTTTTAGCTTTGAAGGAGCATAACTATTTTTGTGTTTGTTATTTGCTAACGTATTAATCAAGTTCCAAATTTTCTTCGGCTGTTTCTGACACTTCTTAAAACTGTCGAGGTAATACTTCCTTTTTGTGTTTCTTATTGCTTTATTGGCTTCATCTCTTATATCTTTGAATTTTAATTCGATTTCATTGTTGTCAATGTCTTCCTTGTGAGCGCCCCACGCCTCGTTGCGTTTGTGTAAAACATTTAGCACATGTTTATTGATCCAATCATCTCGGGGTTTGTTTAGAATTTTAACTTTTTTTATTTTGTTTATTTTGATTTGTTTTGTGATGAAATCTTCCAGTCTTCGATAGTCATTCTCTTCATTATAAAATTCGGCATTTTCAATTGATTTGTACAGCATGATGTAATCTGTTGCTAAGTATTCATGTTTTAACTTTTTAGTGACTTTAGGTTTTCTTAGTTCTAAATACATCTGCTTATGATCCGATAGTGGTGTATCAAGTAAGGTCATATTAAAGGAATCTCCTTGAATGTTTGATGAAATGTGGTCAATTATGGTTTTCGTATTTTTCGTTTCACGAGTACAGTAGTTGCTATTTATGTTATTTAATATCTGATATCCAGATTCGTTTAGCATTCTTGTGTAGATGTTTGCTCGCTGGTCGACATTTAACAAATTGATGTTATAATCGCCAAAAATTATAGCTTTTCGTTTTTTGTCTAGTTGTGAAGCATAGGTTTCTATAAATTCGTTCAAGTTTGTGCTGGGCGGTTTATAAACCAATCCAATGTGCAATCCATACTTTTCCAAGTATATCCACAGATATTCGTTTTGGCCTTTACTGCATAGTTCTGTAATTTCGTATTTTATGCTATTGTGAATATATGCGGATACTCCACCTCCAATGCGCCCCTTTCTGTATGAATATACATGTGAATAGTTCGGTATATGTAATAGGTTAGCTTCGGCGTCTGATTTAATCCAAGTCTCAGTGATTAAAATAATATGAGTGGTAGTCCTAATTGATTTTAACATACATTGCAGTTCATCTAATTTGTTACATTTAACTAGACTTCTAATATTTGTGTAGAAAAATTTAAGTGAAGTTCTCTTCGTACATATTTCTTCGCAACAGGTAATATTTTGATAAGTGATGTTTGAAAAGTTTTCTACATAATCTATATTCTTAGTACTTTCTTCGGTTAATTGCCGTTTTTTGAAGTTGATTTAATTACTTTAGGAACCCCCCCCATGTATTTTATAATGAGGTCGGTCTCACCATTTTGTTGACGTTGCTGTAATTCCGCACGAAGTTCCTTCATATACTGTTGTTGAAGTGGGGTTTGGTCCGAGTAAATGCGAACTTGATCTATGGCATATTTGCTATTATTACGTAAGATATGTTTCGCAGTATCCTGTGATTCAAAACACACTTTTAGCGGTCGGTTTTTGTCGGGAATATACTTGCCGAGTCTTATTATGTTGCATGGGTTCGGACATTCTGGGTAATTAGTTTTAATAATGTGCATGACCTTGTTTTTGTCATGTTCAAGTCTAGCGGTTCTGTTGGAGTTATTTATTTCTGGTATACCCACAAAAATGACGTTTTTTTCTCGGCGATAGCGGTCTTGCAATTCCAGTATGGTACCTTCGAAAGGCGTTGGCGGGTTTTGATTTAGAGCGGGCGCGTTGGCGGACTTAATTTGAGAAATATCGGCTTCAAGTTCTGTAATTTTTTGTTGATTCGTATTGTTTGTTGACTTTAATTCTGATAATTCTTGTTTCAGAACATTTTGTTGTCTGATTAAGGATTCCGAATTTTCTTTAGTGCTTTTTATCTCATCTTTTATTTCCGTGATTTCTTTTTGTAGTCGTGAGTAATTTTCTTGTTGTGTTTTTGCAAATTCCTTAAAAAACGACATTATTTCCATACGAAAATCCTCAAGTTGATTTGTGTACTCATTATCGGGTTGTTTCCTCTTGTGTGTTCTGTGTGTAATATTAGGAGTTTCCTCTAGTGTACGTAGATCGGGGACTGACCCACTTCCGCCGGCGCTTGTGGCCTTGCAACCATTCGGGGATCGTAGTAAACTCATGTTTACTTACTTGTAGGTACTCGTCGCGCAGCTGGGTCTTGGAGTGAGTGAGTTAAAAAATAACACCGCTCTCTTTTCCTCGCGGGGGTGAAGGGCGCCGCACGCGTAGTTGCGCTCAGGATGCTAATGTTAAACGATGTAAACTAGTCGAGCACTGCTTTAGTAATTGTAGTTATAAATGTTCATTATTAAGGATCTAATTATACTGTCACGTGAATAAATGGACTGATTTATAAAATTAACACCCCGACACACGTCTGTTCTCGGTGATCACAGAGATCGAAGATCAGGTTAATTGATAATTCCTTCGATACTATAAATGAATCCCTTCAGTTTAAATTAAAATAATCCAATTATGTATATATATGTCATTAAGTTATGATTAAATATGTTAAGCTACTTTTATACTACCATTGTAAGAACTTTTGTAACCATATTTATCTACAAATAAATAAATCATTGACTTTGACTTTGTTCATGTGGCTAAAAACAAATACAGGATGAAACTTAGAATGAAACCATGAAATGAAATGAAACCATGTTATCCAGAAATGATACGGTATTATATCGTACTGATCATCGCCTTGTGAACGGAGCCTGAGCCTACTAACCCGCCGACTGAATTTTTACCTCGGTATGAGCTAACTTTTCTGGTATCTACACAAATATACGTGGTTTAATTACATTAGCTAGCGAAACTCTGCAGACGTAATGGATATCGATATATCTAAACACGATAAAATTAAAATTTTAAATGACGTTTTATTTTAGGGTCAACGACCGCTGATAGTTTTTTAATTGAAGTATGAGTTGAGAAAATCTGTTTTCTTTTATTTGATCTTGTTTAGATATCAATATCCATCACGACTGTGAATTTTACATAAAAAAAAACTAGATTTAACAAACTGATATCTCAAATGACTACACTAACTGCGGTCAATAAGAATAAGACCCCACAAAAAACTTTTTTTTTGTTACATATTGTTAAGGGTTTACTAATGTTTGCCATAATTTAAAATACAATAATTTTATATACCATACTTGTATTTGCCATAATTTCATTAGAAATAACGCTTCAGTTGCCATAATCGTGAAATTACATAAAATCATTTTCACTAATTTCATTGGTCATAATCGATCTAGTGTCGTAATAATTTTAATCCATAATAATTTATTTGCTATATTTTTCATTTTCAATAATTTCGTTTTCCATTACATTTATGATTATACGATACAGATTTTTTTATTAACAAGGAAACCTAAAAATAAACCTAATCTACCATGCACGCTTGCTTTGCAAAAGAGGAAATCTAGCACTCGGAGGCCGCTGCAGCGACACGCTCGCTACGCTCGCTCGCCTTCGCGCGTAGTTTGGTCACAGTTCTAACCTAACCCAACCGTTTCGAATTTGATAAACTGTTTATTATCTAAAGACTGTTAGCTATAATAAATCATTTGATTACAGAGAATAAACGTTTCTAAATTATATTAAATGTTGCTTATGTCAAGTATCAATTATGTAATGTGTTACTTATAGAAAGTAATGATTATAACACATGTTATTATGGAAACTTATTTTATGGCAAATAAAAGTTATGATTAATAAGTTGATATGACAAGCGTTATTAGCATAAATGATAATAGTGCAAGTAAATATTATGAGCGGGGACGATTATGGAAAACAATAATAGTACAAATAATTTTATGGAAAACAAGACAATACCCTTTTTTTTTTTCAGGATGGGAAATCATCAAATAACTTCTCCCGCTCTGGGCAGAGCGAGAGGGTGTGTCAGACTTTTACTGACTAAAACCCACCCGTGTTCCTTCCGTTGCCTGTGTGCCGGGGCCGCAATATCCCTTTTTCTTCCTTTCTTTTCTTTTTGATTCTGCATTTCGCACAAGTAGCTCTATATACACTTGCAAGTTAAGTTTCTAACTTTGTTGTCATCTCTGCGACGTTACTAAGGCCTCCCTTCAACTTCAAGATTATTTTGACAGACAATTAGTTTAAAATGCACGCCAACCCGTATTACAAAATAGTAGGTAGTATACTCTACATCTCATGAAGCCATGCACGCGTGAAGTAGTGCTAAATCTATTTCGCACGCGAGATGTATTCGGACAACGCGATGGACAGACGCATGTCTTGACATGTGCTTGATCACAGATATTTATATGGTACCTATCTGCATGTCGAGAAGCTAACACCTAGGTACCTACGAGTACATAGTTCAAGTCACGTTTAAAATAAAATAAATGTTTATTTGAAAAAAAAATGAAAAATGAAAAATTGTTTATTATTTTTACAAGTAAATATTTGAAACAACTTAAGTTTACAATTTACAAAGGAAAACGAAGATAGCCACAAAAGTACAATACTGTGGCGCAGCTACCAACGCCCAATCCAAAAATATATACCAAGACATTGTTCCAGACTTCCCAAAGAAAGTTAATTAATTGAAGAATTACAAATTTTATAAGGAGAAAAATAGAGGATATACTCTATGTGGAGATTACTATGTAGTGTATTCTCCACATAGTGTAGAGTGGACCTGGGGTGAAGTGTGTATGTGTGTGTGTGTGTTTACCGTGCTATGATACCATAAGACGCTCAGTTTCTTCATAAGACAAGGATTTAAGCCTGTCAATCGGTAATTTTTCTCTTCAGTAGACTTTTAGTATTAAGGTAAATATTAAATCTTATATTTATGTAATTGTAAAATTTTAGAGCTGGTATTGTTAAAGTGGCGACTAACCAACGCTAACCTGCAGCGCTCAGTCTTTCGGCACGCCGCACAGTGGATCGTCCCCATACAAGAGGTCGGACATAGAATTAAAAATTGAAAAAGTATTTAATTGAAAAAAATGAAATATACAGTTGCATTACTCTATTATGGAACTACAAAAAATGTTACAACAATTTTTTTATTTGACCAGCACTTTATGAGCAATTCGATGAAAACTGTTATTTTTCTATGGAAATGGTCACAAAAATGTCTGTATCTCATGATTCCCTCCTTGTTTCGATTTGCGGTTTTCACTACTGTTATTTACCCATTTTATGCCACATTTTCTTCAAGGACACATGGTGCCCCCAGCGACCCCCTTCCGAGATATTTTGCTTTTAGTAACTATACTTTTTATTGTATAACTGATGAAATGGAGGTACATTAAGTATATTCATTACTGAGAATAAGTCATCCCTAAGTAGTTCCTTAAATAACAGGTGCATTTGCGATTACTTTAATGACTTATGAACGCTTCTGTTGCCATACAACAAAAGCGTTAATGAGTCCTTAAGTAAAGATTACCAGTACTTGCTTAATCTAATTAGTTATTGTAATTACTATGTTAACAGCCCTTAATCTCTGCATTGTGATTGGATAATGTCATCATTAGCTTAGTAATGACCGAGTCGAATTTACAATAACACATCGAAAAGAAATAGAGTTTTATGATCAATAAGAAAATATGTAGGTATAAAAATATTTTTTATTTAAATAATATAACACTGTAAAAATAATTTAAAAATAAAACAACTATGTACTCTAAAACAAACTAAAAAATTAAACAACTACTAAGAACTAAATTATAAAAGGAAATTAATTAATTAACACGACCATTTAGTTACTAACAACAATAGAAAAGAAAGAAAAAAAAAAACATTTATTGGCCGATGGGTGGCATAACACAAAACAAAAAAAGAACAGAATAAAAAAAAAATACACAAAAACAAGAAATTAACAAAGAAACTGCTTGTTAATAATAATATTAGGTACTATTAGACTTAAACTATATTTTCTTCATCTTCATCAATAACGACATCATGATCATTATTATCGTCATCATCTTCTTCAACGTCACTACATGCAGCAAGTGTATCAGTTGAAACGTCAATGAACTCCAATTCACTCTGATCAACTATGAGTAAATCGTCTAGTTCACTAAATGAAGACTTTTTGGCTTTATTTGTCATCTTCGGTCGTAAGCTAGTGAGAAGAGGATCGGAAGATAATAGCAGATTATGAAGAATGTCTTCATTAGTGGCGATGCTACTATGCTTTCGTGTATGATATTCTCTAAATTTACGAAAATCCTTGTTTCTTGCTTCAGATGCTTCTTCAGACAAAAAACCTATAGGTACTACTGATAAGTGGTCCACTATCTGTGATCCATGAATCAGCAATTTGTGTAAACTTGCTGGCATGTTATACCATGGATATAATTCCACGAATAAATTTGCTGTTTCATCACAATATAATTTAAATTTTTGGACTTGAATTTTTTCGCCTGAGGAAATGCATTGCAAAATAACGGCGAGTCTTCTAATTAAAATAACGTCTAATTTAGTAATTTCCGCAGTCGTTTCAGGGTTTG
Organism: Agrochola lota; assembly: GCA_947364205.1. Classification (NCBI taxonomy): domain Eukaryota; kingdom Metazoa; phylum Arthropoda; class Insecta; order Lepidoptera; family Noctuidae; genus Agrochola; species Agrochola lota. Next base: position 1,515,556 of record OX376225.1, on the reverse strand, counting down.
CAAAAAACCTTCTTGCAGCATTTCCAGTGTTTGTATTGCCACTACCCTGCTTAACAACGTCTTGAAGTAAGCCTGTGCTTCTTCGGAAAGCTTCTTGAATGGCTTCTTTCTTATCTTTAACTTTTTTTTTATTTTCGTCACCTTTTGCTTGCCATGATTTTATGTCCATTCTGTAAGCAATGTGTAATAAACACTCCATAGACCGAATCCAAGCATGCAATGAGCTAAATCCATGCTTGTATAAATCTGTATTCACGGGTTTAGCTCTCACTTCTTCCAAGTTATTCATTTCGCTTGGGCGAGCTTTGCACAAATCACACACTGCTGCCGATGTACCAGATATGATTGAATGTACCTTACCATCAATCATGGTTAGCCATAGATTGTGAGTAACAGTAGCATTGCCGCAATCAGTCGGGTTCAGTTCACGAATCTCGGTCTCAAATATTTCCATTTCAGCCTTAACATTCGCTTCCGTTTCTTTCATAAATGTAAATGAAATCGGGCGACAATATGTGGTTGACGATGGCCGATCATTCTGCCACACTATACTTCCACTAGAAGTCACTAACTTAAGCGGTACAAGACTTGCCATAAATACACTGGATAAGTCTTGTTCACTTGTTGTTGTCGTTTGATGGTAAATGCTTTGACTTGAAGCTCCATCAAAACCCCATTTACTGTGAAGCACAAGTGGTTCACCAGCATCAAAATTTGATTCAAGTGAATCGATCAGCCTCCTAACTGTAAGATCAAGGAGGGCTTGGATCCGTATCTTTGCGGAAGTTTCAGTCACAGTTATGTCTTCTTTTGCCGGGTAGCATTTAAGCTTTTCTTTAACTAACAAGTAGTAGCTTGGGTATTTCGCATGACCTTCTTTTAAACTAAAGTCCCGAAGTGTGATGTAACGCCACTTGGATAACTGCAAGTAAACGTAAAGAGCAAGTGCTTTGTGAGTAGGAACTTCACGAAGCGAAGGATTCTGCTTAGTTTCCAGGACATTTAAAACTGTTGAGACGTGTTCAGGATTTTCCAGCAAATTTTTCATTATTCTGGCCATATCATTTTTTCCGGCAGACTTAAGTATACTTTCAACAGTATGCAAAAGATCATCCGGACGACTGCAACTAGCAAAATTTTCATTAACACGTCTTCTTTTGTGTCTAGTCGATAAATCTTCAAAGCGTTTGCGAGGAGATGTATATGTTGAAGTTGATGCATCTGATTTTGATGGACTGACTACCTCTTCTGCCTCATTTTCATTTGCTTCTTCAGTGTCAACAACATTTTCTTTAAAGCAATCTGGCCAAACGATATCGGAATTTAACCACTCTCCGTTCTTGTTAATGAACCTGTTGACTGTCCTTCTTGATTGCATCCATTTGGTGTAAACCCTATAGCAAAATCGTCGACACCAGTTCTTGAGATCCGTCACATCACTTTCACTTAACTGGACGTTAGTACTCGACTTCAATGTGTTAAATAAATTGTCATAGTCACGAAGATCTTTATGATTACGAAGAGCAACGTAAAGATCTAGATAAGTAGAAAACCCACGGAAAGCCATAATGACAACACTTGATAGAAGTTATAATTACAACTGAATTACATTTGCTAAACACACTCAAATATATAGGGCAGCAAGTAGGCAACTAGCAATGAATTTGATAAGCTAATGATGACATTAGACAATCACTATGCAGAGATTAAGGGCTGTTAACATAGTAATTACAATAACTAATTAGATTAAGCAAGTACTGGTAATCTTTACTTAAGGACTCATTAACGCTTTTGTTGTATGGCAACAGAAGCGTTCATAAGTCATTAAAGTAATCGCAAATGCACCTGTTATTTAAGGAACTACTTAGGGATGACTTATTCTCAGTAATGAATATACTTAATGTACCTCCATTTCATCAGTTATACAATAAAAAGTATAGTTACTAAAAGCAAAATATCTCGGAAGGGGGTCGCTGGGGGCACCATGTGTCCTTGAAGAAAATGTGGCATAAAATGGGTAAATAACAGTAGTGAAAACCGCAAATCGAAACAAGGAGGGAATCATGAGATACAGACATTTTTGTGACCATTTCCATAGAAAAATAACAGTTTTCATCGAATTGCTCATAAAGTACTGGTCAAATAAAAAAATTGTAGTAACATTTTTTGTAGTTCCATAATAGAGTAATGCAACTGTATATTTCATTTTTTTCAATTATATACTTTTTCAATTTTTAATTCTATGTCCGACCTCTTGTATGGGGACGATCCACTGTGCGCCGCCGCGCCGCTTCTTTGTTAGGGGCTGAGGGTCGTAAGGCAGAAGCAGTTGTTTCTTAAAAACTGTTTGCAGGACGAACATTATTGTCTCACTATGAGGACCTCAGAAAGTGAGTACAGTTCAGAGGCCGGAAATCTTATAGGTTTTTTTGCCAGTACTTTTAAAACTACTCTCTGAACCCCTTCTAGCCGCAACATGGCTGTCTTGGGTTCCCCTCCATGTAGTTACACAGTAACTGAGAACTGATTGAGCCATTTTTAGGGATTGGAAATCAGCAGCCGCTCGAAGCTTTTTAAATAAATCGATATATCTCCAGACTCGAACCAGAACAGAGTTTAACATCCCTTGATGGTAGAATAATTTGATTAGGTCAGAGTGCAGAGAATATCCGCATGCGTAGCATCATAACCGTAGAAAATAATGGAAAAATTACAGATTTGATAACAGTGTATGTATTTTCACAAGTCCTGTCAAATATATGGGTGTTAAACCACTGTAAATTAGGCTAGGGCAAATAAGGGCGGTCCGCACCGTAACTCTTAAATCCGCCTCCATCACATTCGTTCATTTTCTATGAACCAACGCACACTAACAAACGGGCTGCACCGCACTTTTTTTGTATCAAAATGGGTTGCGCTGCGGCCCGTTGCGGCTGTAATGTTCGCTTGGCTACACTGTGGTAGTTAAGTTTTTGTTCTGAAACAAGTGCTACCCATTAATCTTCCCGTTCATAGAATGCTCGGTCTTCTGAGAAGGGTGACTATTTGAGATGTGCACGCGGCGACTCGGCAGACGGATTGACGCCCGACGACTGTCTTTCTCGCTACTATCCACAGTGAGTATGTATGACTCATGTGCTATACGACTATAGTATCTTTTTGGCCCTTTTCATTACTATCTGGCATTGATTAATTTAGGTAAATACAATCTACTCCAGCATTAAAGATACTTCTTGTTGTGATTGTTATGATATTGAGCAGTTGCGGCTACTGACTGCAAAATGAATACGATGAAAGAGCGGCACTAAAATGGCATGGCAGGGCACTTGACTAGACATACTTATAGCAGGTGGACCAGAGCCTTAACTAAACTCTTTGTACCGTCTCTCGTCAACTATTATGGTATGTAGCAGAGCAACAAACAGACAGGTGGATGACCTACAAAGGACCGCGGGTAAAACCTGGATGTGACATGCACAGACCACGGAAGCATGGCATAAAAGGGAGCCTATACTCAGCATTGGATTTAACGATGCTGCCAAATGATAACGAATGAAATCAGTCGTAGACGCAATAAGCACCGAGGACATGGTTATCAATATTATCTATTTCTATGAGTAGTGGATTTTATCCTGCAGTGCTGTAATGGTCCTACCATTTAAGCAAATATGGCTACGATTGACTAGTAAATTAATCTGACTCTTACCATTAGACAAACTTCAGAACGTCACTAAACTTATTTGGTTTATTACAGTTTTATGACGCTAGATTATCACATGTCTCTTTTCCTATCCTTTCCTCTTAGAATCGTCTGTCTATCATATAGTATTCTTAAACCACAAAAATCGCTATCATTCGCAGCATCTGAGCTATTCCCGATGCGCGCGCGCAACAAAAAGGCGACGGGAGCTATTAATTGCGCGGGCGACAACTCCGATGGACCGACAGACAGGGCGACGCGACGTTCGCATACTTTGGCCACTATATTTATACTTTAGTTAATATATATGTTCATAAATAACATATCACACACTACGAGTACTATAAGGCTAAAATGTACATTTCCCGCACACGCATACTTTTGTTTTTAAAGAACTAGCTTTTCCGGAAAGGACCGTAAATTTTTCCGCAATAAAAGCTCATGTCGTTCTCCGTTCCATAAACTATCTGTCTGCATAAAATGACGCCGATCCGTTGTTGCTCTGTTACTGCGTTCAAAAAGGACAAACCAACAAACACACTTTCGATTTTTTTTGCCTAATATGCTACTACTACTAGGCAATACAATCCCGGGATACCAAGATCCCGAAATACCGGGATCCCGCAGTAGCAAGGCTACCAATCACTGAATTTTTGGGATAACACGCAATTACATGAGTTACATGAAACACTGAAGTAACCTAAGGAGTATGTACTAGCGTGTAGGTAAGTTGCAACCAATGTTTATTTGACACATCATTAAAGGCAAGATGCGCACGCGCATGCTGTGTATGAAGATCAATGGACGCTCCTGTAATCTGTTATGAAATGGGGTCGGGTAAATATTAGGTACTTCTTGATTTAGAGGATCATCGGTGAGTGGCTCGTGGCTAGATAGAAGCGCCACAAGCCGATCGATCAACCACTAAATGAGTAAGTATCGTTTACTTTTCGCACTTGAAGTAGTTGCAGTTAGTTCCTAGTAATAAGGAAGATATCTTTTTGTAGCCCTATTACGAATGATTTTGATTTTGGCGTATACCTACGTATCCTGGACGTTAAATATGTTAAAAATACTTTGTTCATAATAAGTGTATTTGGTCTTCTGTTTTGTACTCTTTATTTGGAGCTACAAACAGCCTGGCGATTTAGTAAGCAAGCGATAAGTATGTGATTCTACTCGTCTTAATGAACGACTTTCTCTCTGAAATACAAACTATGATTCGTGAAAAAATAACAACTTCTAAAAAAAGTTGACAGACGATACAAGTATGAGTAGTTTTTTTGTACTTATGATGTAGTGTGAATCTTTTGAAGTCCGCTCACCGGAGTTACTCGCTTCGCTTATTCGGCATCAAGCGATTGAAAATAAACGGCAACCCTTTTCTACACTGGCGGACATGAGGACAGTAGAAAGTTTAAAATTAAGTATTTATTAACCTAAATTAATTGAAAAATATTATGGACTCTATAATTATTTTTGTAAGTTACTAAATATTTTACTATTTAGTAAAATAGTAACAATTTTTTAATTCCTATGTAACTACCAACATTTTTGTTGTAACAATTTTTTAATTCCTAAAAAACAAAACCCCCCTAAAATACTACAAAAAAAAAACCCCCCTAAAATATGCAACTTGACCTTCGTTAATACTTTAACGAAGGTCAAGTTGCATATTTTGAAAGGTAACTTGGATTAGGCTTCGTTATAGGAATTAAAAATTGTTACAACAAAAATGTTGGTAGTTACTTAAATTAGAAGAGTAAACATTAATGTTATTAGGTATCATACAGTGATAGCCTAGTGTTGTGACCGTTGAACTGCCAAGTCATAGGTCTCGAGTTCGAACCCAAGGCACGCACCTCTGACTTTTCGGATTCATGTGCGTATTGTATAATTATCTCTTGCTTCAAAAACGGTGAAGGAAAGCATCGTGAGGAAACTGGCATGCCTGAGAGATATTTCTCGACGGCATGTGACGCCAAATCAGAGGCCCATGAGTGGCAACAAAACTCTGACACCAGGTTTTGGCTATCGTTTTAGCGCAAGTTTTACGAAATTAACTAAGTAGTCACATTATGGACTTAGGCTTCCACTATTCTTCAATATAGGTACGTATCTTCAAAAAAAAATATCTCTTTGATAATGGGTTAATAATTCTGTTCATCAGTGTAAGGCTTATTTATATCGTGCGTTGTGCGCCGAGCGTTGGATAACAGTTCGTGGTCTGTTTATTGGCGCACCGACATCGCTGGTTAGAGCTGCACACTTTATTGCACGCCAGTGTACCAATGATTCATGTGGTGTAAACTACGCCTAGTTTTGGTGCTTTTATGTCAACACTGAGTTATTGGTAGTGAACATTTTAATAGTTAAAAGGGAATAAATACCTTTTTTTTATTGTTTTTAATTAGGTTGTGTAAATAACGGAACATTCAATGATAATAATAATTATAGACAAGTAACTGATGTTACGTCGGATGCAGACACGCGGGCTACATATATTTTACTTTTTATTGTATTTCACACACCATTTATTTAATATATAATTCTGTATCTTTAAATCCGTGACATCACTGCGGGCCCCATCAGAATACCAACGTTGTGACATTATTTTTTTAAATGTCGCAGCATTATGCTGAAATTCCTATTGCCCTTTTGCCCTTTTGCCTTTTGGTCTCGTATAGGACTGCTTTAAATTTTATTTTTTTATTAATGTTTAGTGTGTTTTTAGTTTAAGTCTCAATAAATACTTTTTTTTTCTTTCTTACTTTCTAATAGGTACGTTATTTACATATAAATCTTCTTCTTAGCGTGTCACTGGCAATTTGAATACAGTCAGCCCAGGATTTGGCTACGAGTTTGGCATTGGCACCTTCAGTAAGTAGTTACTTAGCGTCCATCAGTATATAATTATATATATATAATTTATTAGGTATGTACTGCACGTGTAGGTTAACAGTACATGGTACTAGTTGGGAAACAACGTAAATCATTTAGATGCAAGTTTACAGAAGAAAAAAACAAAAACTTGTTAAATAAATAAATAAATGGCTCGATCACTGTAGTCACTAATACATGGAAATTATAACACAACTGACCAAAATGAGGATATATATATTAAATACCTCCGCCTATTTCTTCCTTTAAATTTTCAGGGGATTCAAATGCGTGGTGTTAAAAATACTTCAAAAATAACCTGTAGGAACATTCTATTCACTTCAAGGTCGTAAAAAAAAGTAAAATAAAAAGTATTTAAATGATTCACCGCAAAACATACAGAACCCGACAATTCAGAGTAATCAAAACAAATGGCTCCGTACGTCGCCGTCGTGACGACACTGTTTACGGGCTACAACATTTCCTTGTAGGGTTGCCACGAGAATAAAAAAAAAATATTTGCTGAATAATAGTACCAGCTTATTATTGTCCCACTGCAGGGCAAAGGCCCCTTCTCATACAGAGAAAGCACGAGCATTGATCACCACGCTAGCTCAACGGGTTGGCGATTTCAGACTTACCTATTAACTTAAATTAAAATCCAGGATTCCCCGCGATGTTTTCCTTTACCCATATCAGTAACGTCCAACATAAAATCAGAAACCATTGTCCAGATATCCAATCAGTTTCGCTATTGATTATATAAACTCCGGTTGAAAATACTTTAGAAACCGGGTATTAAGTCCGTTAGGAAGTTAATAGTAGAACGTATCAAAGTGCGTTCAGGGGAATACAACCTACCATAAAATCTAAATATTTTTGTCGCCGCACAGCTATGCTCTCATTTCGGTTTGAAGGATAATTTAGCAAAGCATATGCAGCCTAGTTCCCACTGCTGGGACCCAGGCCTCCTCTCTGTGAGACGGAATCGGCTGTAAACCACCAAGCGGGCTCAGCGCGGATTGGTACGTCATGTTACATGTCTTGGAATTTTTGGGTCTAGGACAGATCGGTTTCCTCACGATGTTCTCCGTCACCGTTTCGAGACCAGTGGAGATTAATTAATTTACAAAAAGTAAAGCGCCTGTCTGTTTTCGAACCTATGACCTTCAACTCGTAAGTAGCAGCCGTTACCACTTGGCCTAATTCATGAATTATAAGTAATTACTGGCCATCAGTGATAAATAGAGGCATTTCAACTTTGTCTCTGGGATGGCAACGCACCAGCGATGTTTCTAGTTTAGCAGTGCCAATGGTAGGTAAGTACCTACCATTGAATAGGCTAGGCAGACTACCTGTTTACCATGTGTTAATTTAAAAATAATACAACATAGTTTCGGCGACTGATCTATGCTGCTTTAAAAGTATCAAAACACTACCTGCAGCCATGCTTTTAGCAAAGTACATCCAACACTTCCAAAACGGTCAAAATGAAATTATATACTATTTGACTTTGACTTTCAAACGCATGGCAGCCCTACGCACAAAGATAATGGATACCATACTATATCATGTTGTGGTCCATACATCGCCAGTTGGTCCTGTATGAAATTAATATGCGCGCAGTAAACGCGCAGTGTATACGGTGCGTTTCCGAGTTATCTACAAATAGCTGGAGGTGCGCGATCAATGCGGTGGGTCTGATCGAGTTTCTCAAACTTTTGTTTAAGAATAGTAAACAAAAAAAAGTAAGATAAATAAAAGAAAAAGTAAACAACTCTGTAAAAAGCTCAGTAGATTAGAATAAGAAAACGAGATCGAAATTATATTTTTAAGGTTGGGAAACAGCAAAACAAATAATCTCAGTTTGCCTGAATTTGATTTGTAATAGCTCCTACACACTATGCCGGCGGCACGGCCGCCGGCACTGCCGCGGCGCGGCCGGCCCTGCCGCACAAAGCCGCACATAGGATCGCAAAGGAAATGGAGGCGCAAAAGCCGGGGGTACGTGGCAAAGTGTGTAGGAGCCATAAGAGTTGTAAGGAGACCAACCTAATAAAACCTAGTTAGATAGTTAATTGACTCAGGCGTGACTTTGCGGAAATCCATTATAAATACAATAAACGACGTATATTTAGTAACCTACGATAACGATCCTAGGCGAAGTGGGCCGAACAGTAATCCTATATAAGTGGGGTTGTCGGGCGAAGTGGCTCACACTGCTCTCGACGCTTGACGTGGCAACACGTCGTGTCCTGGTTCGCAACAAGTCAATCGTCATCCTGAGGATGCCTCGTTGAGAGGTGAAACACGTGTTGATTTCTTACAGGGTTCTTTGTGACTTTTTAAGAACAGTTAAACGGATTAGGTTATGTATACGTTACTGTTACGTTACGTTTACTGGTTTTTTATTTTTATTTGTACCTAGTTAGACAAAAAAGGTTTTGCAAAAAATTATTTAAGATCACAGGTATCAAGTTAAGGCGCGGACTGACTACGATTTTAAACGCTACAGCTGCACTCACACAACTTCGTCTGCGCGCTATACGGTAGCCCGACGACTAAAGTATGACCGCAATATCTATTTTCACAATTACCGAGCATTAAATAAGGTTGAAAAATAAATATTTGGGTTGACGATGTGAGTAAGCTGCGAATGGGCATTTATTTTACGGGTTTTATGTAGATTATACAGAATATACACATTAAATTAAATAATTGTCTGGTTAAAGTTATAAAATAATGTTTATGCTACTGAACTCTTAAAAAAAAAAAATGTTGTTATCGCTGAAAATACGGAGATGTTCGACGCCGAAGTTTATTTTTCTGAAGTATTTTTTATTGGGAATATCAAACTATTTTCTACTATTATATTCGGTTAAAACTTTACTTTGAACCCTTCTCTGTCCACTGTATTTTTTGCGTCGTATATTTTCATTGCGTTACGTCTACTATCCAAGAAACCAGTTTTTTGTGAATATTGAGGTAACACCGCGCCTTAAATGGTTCCAATCGGAATAGCTAATACCTAATAAAACAACCAAAAGAAAAAAATGTTGAGAACCGCAGGCCACTGTTCTAAGGGCATGTACGAAGCAGTTTTCAAATTACGCAAATTGTAGTGCGCGTGGTACCTCGTGGTCCCACAAGTTTATAAAGTATGTACCTAGCCTTGGGTTACATGCTAAGTGCATGTCCTGATAGCTCTCTGGTATATGTAAATGTGGATTACTCAATGGTTTAGTTTCCTTGAAAATAAATAAATAGATGTCTAACGTCAAACAAGATCCCCAAACTAAAAAAAAATATAGAAATTATTAAATTGTATTACATTATAAAATTCTTATTTACTACAATATTAGGTCCTACGAATAGGTACTAAGTACTTATACTTTTATGGTCCAACGAATCTTGTTTTTCTAAATTAACTAGTCAGTCTATTTCGAACTTATCAAGAAAAAACTCCTAAAAACACATAAAACACAAACAAAAATTATTGATTTGTACAACGCCATCTATGAACAGAAACGTGAACTGCAAAGAGACTCACCCAAGCAGCCCGTAGCGTTGAGTCCGTAGTGTTCGTCCAGACAGGATTCACAAGATGGCGGCGCCGCACCGTACGCGCACACGCACTCGCCCGACACTGCGTCACACGTCGCGTTTACGGCCGCCGTACCGCAGCGACACGCGGGACACCCGGCAGACACACCTGAGAGTTACCATAAACATATTATGCGTGGACAACGAAATAAAAGCTAACGCCTAAGTAAAAAAACTACCTAATGCGATTTTGCTCTACCCTTCAAAATAATAAAAAATATTAATTTAAGAGAAAAAATAGTTTTTCATGTATATACATGCGTCAAAAAAGCGGGGCGTCGTTTTACATTTGTGATATTGTATTGTCCAGTAAAGAAAGAACGAAAGATTTTTTTTTGTATAAGTGCTTAATGATAGGTATAAGTATTTAAAAAACAAGATGGCAGCGTTAGTTCCGATTTTGGCCACGCACCATGCGATCCTTTTATAGCTATAAATAAGAAACAATTGACGCGGTTTCTACAAGCGAAAAAAGCGAAGGGTTTAGTATAGTGTATTTACCGCCGTATCCTATGCGACACACGTCGCACGCGCGCCCAGTCCAGCCCGCGCGGCACGCACACTGCCCCGAGCGCGCGTCGCACGCGGTGGATAGCGCGCCCGCGCCGCACGCGCACGACACGCACCCGCCCGCGGCTCCCGCAGCGTCCGCACCGAACCAATAACCTTCCTGCACACAAAATGATAAATATCAGTGGTCATGGTAGAGAAAAGTGAAGTCGTAATCGTAAGGATTATATTATTATTATTATTCAATCATACTTAGAACCATAACAATACAAAAATGACACGTCAACGACGTAATACACATGTAATAATGACAGTTAACAAGTAATGAGCTTAATGTGACAAAAACTTCACAAAAAAAAACGACTTCTACTACAAAGCGAAAATTAACTAAAATTTCGGAAGACGGTGACAAAAAACGAAAATACAAAACCAAAGACACGGATATTCTTCCGAGACTTCCGAAATTTTAGTTATTTCTCACTTTGTAGTGGAAGTCGGTTGTATTTTTTGTGAAATTGTTTTTATTTCTCGCTTTTTAGTGGGTCGGTTTGAAATGTATCTAAGTTACAATAGCCTAATGTCAACTGCTCATCACATTTTACGAAATATTAGTTTTCCCGATGCAGGGACGTTAATTGTTGAGGAGTTCTCCTGGCACTTCGCCTTCAGATCCACTTCACCCTATGCATTGTTACGAGCATGAATTCCTTGGCAACCATATTAAAGAAATCGAATCACAACCCGTGAAAAACTTATTATTGAGTAGTTCCGGTGGCCATCTGTGGTCTTCATCATCAGTTGAACTTCACCAAATGGTGCTTTCCTAGAGCAAATGCACGAATTATATAAAAAATACCTAAATCGCTATAGGTGTGCCTATAATATTTGAAGAGTTCCCTCGGCTTCTCCAGGATTCCATCATCCGGTCCTGACTTGATGACAATGGGACCACCTCGGAAGTATATACCCTTTCAAACAAAAAAAATATTTCCAAATCGGTCCAGCCGTCTTCGAGTATTCGGGGAAAATACATTTAAAAAAAACGACGAACCGAGAACCTCCTCCTTTTAAGTTGGTTAAAAATACAAGTTTTACGTTTACATAAGGTATCTTCGGCCTCGGTGCCGGCGTGGCAGGGCGAGCCGAGCACTGCCCCCCGGGAGTCACAGCTGCACATAGCACCTTACCTTGCACAGATCGCAGCGCGCGCCCTCGGTGTGCGGCGGGCAGGTGAGGCAGCGGCCGGTGCCGGCGTGGCAGGGCGAGCCGCTGCACTGGCATGCCTGGCACTGCCCTCCGGGAGTCGTGGGCGAGCCCCAGTACCCGAAGTCACAGCTGCACAAAGGTTATTGTTTTAAGTATAAGTGGACAGAGAGATTAAACCAAATAAGAAAAAAATATTCTATGGAAAAATGAAAAAAAATTGTTACCACTGGAAAATTAAATCATTTATGGCTAATTTACATTTGTATTAGTAGCGAGTTTAGTTTATGTTTACATATCTGTTAATGCATTAATGAATTGACTAACATTAACATTTTGAAATCGCCAGTGAGTCCCTGACGTCCCGGACGGCTACTCGCTGGCGATTTCAAAATCTCACATCCACACACAGATTTTGGAATCGCCAACGAGTAGCCGTCGACTAAAGTCGCTGCGTGTCTACCTACCATAACATTGTCGATAATTTATTACTAACAAAATATAGGCAACAGTTCCTAGTCTGAAGTAAACGACTTTTATTTATTTTAAAAGGTTAGGGAGCCGATTTACTTGGGCTACTATACGAGTAAGGGTAGACTAAAGAGACGATGAATGAACTGTGTGAAAGATGATAAATGGCTAGAAAGGGAGTGACTACCGAGATGACGGCTAATAGAGAAGTGTGGAAGAAAAAGGCATGTTGCGGTGACCACTAATATATTGGTATAAGGGCAGGAGAATGGCGATGATGATGGTGTCGACTTACTTCTCGCAGTGGTCGCCGGTGTACCCGTCGGGACACTGTGTGCACACGTAGTCGTCGCCCTCGGCTCCCGCGAGCGCGCAGTTCGGGCTGAAGTTGTTGCTCGCCTCGAACAACGGACACGCGCACGGTTTGCATGCACCCTAAAATCACAAAGTGGAAACTAAATAAGCCACATTTAGGTTAAAATTAATTAATATTTTTAGCCTCAGGTGCCACAGAGTTTGTAATAAAAATAAAGAACCTTCATGAAAATTTACAAATAAAAAAATTACCTGGACGGGGTTTCCGTAGTGTCCCGGGAGGCATCGCTCGCAGTGCGGGCCCGTAGTGTTGTGTTGACAAGGTCCACACGGTCCGTCCACTGAAGAAAATACACAATTTTAATATATTTACATTATATAATATCTGTATTCTTCGACGAAGATGCAATGGTGCTGAGTACAGTCAAGTCTTTTATACCTTCGTCAATTTTCAAATTATTTCGTATATCAAATCAGGACACATAATTACTTTTGAACCTATGGCACTGGGCAGGCTAATGCATAGAAAACTATATCATCACGCCTTTGTATTTCAGCAGGCAGAGATGTACCTACAGTACACCCACATTTCGCCAGTTGTGTTTAAGTTTCATGTAATAGGGGGCGAGCCTATTGCCATCAATCGGGCACAAATCCAGACTCCAGGCTGCTTGCGAGAAATTCCTGATGGAAAACCCAAAAATCCAACCCAGGCCCTTATGCTCAACAATAGCTCTTACAACCACTAGACCGACGAGGCAGTCAAAAGTATGTTTAATTACTTGATATCAAAGATCAAAATAGCATACACATTTAACCAATGTCGAGTTAACATCAAACTTAAAGTTTTTTAATGCCGCTTAAGAAACCAGCTTCTGCCCGCGAATTCGTTTGTGTGGAAATCGTACGACAACACAATAATGACATAAAACAATGCAATATTGCTACTCCTCTATCGCAAACAGCGTGATAATATAGGATATCGCCTATACGTTGACCAGACGTTTAAGGATAAATAAAGTTACATTTTGGAAAGAGAGAAATTCTCCGACCGAAGAAACGAAAACCCAGAGTCGCGTTTGCGACTAAGCCTACTAACTATGCTAAAGAAGACAAAAACGTATTAATCTATTTATCTATCAATTATCGATATCGAATCGAACTATCGAAGTTGACATCATAACGTAAAAATCATTGCCATGGCAAACTATTTGTTTAGTATGACACAATGTGCCATGAACTGACATGTAATCGTTTCGGCTCGTTATCGACTATAGTTTTCAGTTAAGGCTGAAAATAACGAGCTGACGTCAATCACGCGCTGTAATATCATTTTAGATAACTTGGAAATTGTAAGTATCGGGTGCGCAATATTTTATGACCGGTCAATTTCCCGTTTGAGTATGATACACAACGCAAGACGATAATGCGTATGCTTGCAGGATAGGAACAAAACAAACACGGCGTAAAAGGGGGGTCCCTTTTAACCGCAGGGGTTAGGTAATTTGTTGCGGATAACGACGATAGTGTATCAAGCATAGACCGCCGTCTCACCAGTCTCATTATCAATGAGACTGGTGAGACGGCGTTGTCGCATTCGTCCATGGCCACCCCGACCCTTGTTTGAGCCAGACTGCGTGGCTAAGCCTGTCGCTTTATTCTTCCCCCAAATAAGTCTGCATTTCCCTTGCTGACAACCTACGGGTTGTCAGCAAGGGGAATGCAGAGCGCTGCGTGTGTCCGCGCGGGCATACGTGCCCGCGCGGACACACGCAGCGCTCTGTGTGGATGTACTGACCGGTATCGCAGGCGGCATGGTCGATGCAGGCGCAGGGCAGACATTGCAGGCGCGGTGCGGGGCGCGCGTGGTGCCAGGCGCAGCGCTGGCAGTGCGCGCCCGTATGGCCCGCGCGGACACACGCAGCGCTCTGTGTGGATGTACTGACCGGTATCGCAGGCGGCATGGTCGATGCAGACGCAGGGCAGGCACTGCGGGCGCGGTGCGGGGCGCGCATGGTGCCAGGCGCAGCGCTGGCAGTGCGCGCCCGTATGGCCCGCGCGGACACACGCAGCGCTCTGTGTGGATGTACTGACCGGTATCGCAGGCGGCATGGTTGTTGCAGGTGCAGGGCAGGCACTGCAGGCGCGGTGCGGGGTGCGCGTGGTGCCAGGCGCAGCGCTGGCAGTGCGCGCCCGTGTGCCCGCGCGGACACACGCAGCGCTCTGTGTGGATGTACTGACCGGTATCGCAGGCGGCATGGTCGTTGCAGGTGCAAGGCAGGCACTGCAGGCGCGGTGCGGGGCGCGCGTGGTGCCAGGCGCAGCGCTGGCAGTGCGCGCCCGTGTGCTCGCGCGGACACACGCAGCGCTCTGTGTGGATGTACTGACCGGTATCGCAGGCGGCATGGTCGTTGCAGGCGCAGGGCAGGCACTGAAAGCGCGGCGCGGGGCGCGCGTGGTGCCAAGCGCAGCGCTGGCAGTGCGCGCCCGTGTGCCCGCGAGGACACACGCAACGCTCGCGCGGCACTGTCCCGCCCCGTACACCCGCACCCTCCAAACGGACCTGGCGAAAACACGAAATGTCAATACTAAACTGCTGGGTAACACCAATGACCTTGATGAGCCAAGGTACAAAATTGCACATGCGTCAAACATCCTGAATCGGAACAACAACAACTGTTACGCAAGTCGAGCACGTCATCGGCCAAACTAGGCTCGAACGTCGTCAGCCGAACTCAGCCGATTGAACCAAACATTACCTATGTACTCATATGCGAGCCGTTAAACTCAAACTCAAACTCAACCCTCGTCTCAACCCATCGTATATTAACTACAAGCAAAATACAGGCAGTTTTATTTCGCCTCAAACGCCACAAAAATCAATTAAAACACATACCTCATCCTGATCGAAATGGTAGTGCGCCTTCAACATGATGCCCTTCAGGTCTCGCAGCACGTCCATGAGCTGCGTCCGGGTGGCGAGCTGGTCATCCCCCAGGACTCGCCAGGCGCCCTCCAGCAGTGGCACAGAGATCTGCAGCTGTCCAGGAGTCTCGTGGCTTATGTTCGAGTATGCCAGCATAGTTCCGTCTGGGTGCAACAAATAAATCATTATCATCATCTATCTGCCCATAGATTGGCACAACCTTTGGCTTGGTTTTTCTTCCATAAATCTCTATTAGCCGTCATCTCATCCAGTCCACATGTCACCGAACAAAAAAGTACTGTGGCTTATTGGGATAAGTTTAAAGTACATATAGTAGCTATCCTGCGTTCGATCATATAAACAAATATGTATGTGTTTTGAAAAAAAATCTTTAATACATACACAGAAAGTTAAGTTTGTGCTACAACTTTAAACATTTTTATGATTTCTATACAATAATAGGCCCCTTCTCATACAGAGAAGACACGAGTATTGATCACCACGCTTGCTCAAGACGGGTTAGTGATTTCAGACTATAAGTCCAGGTTTCCTGACGATGTTTTTCCTTCACCGATATCAGTAATGTCCAAGATAAACTCAGAAAATACAAATGAATTGAAAAATTCAATGCTCAATTCAATTCTAAATTCTTTAGTGCGTACCATATAAAGGTGGTAGGTAAATAGATAAATTAGTCACAATTATGGACCCTGCCGGGCACAGCATAGATCAAGTAGGAGAGAGGAAGAAGAGCACTGGGTGTTTAATTTAATGTGATAAAGGAGAAACCCAGTTCTGGGCCTAACCGTTACACGAATCAGATATGTACCAAAAATATTGTCTATTTTGCTTAATTAACCCATTTAAATCTTAGCCTTAATAGCAATGGCCAAGTGTAGAAAATAGGTAGAATTCTATTTTATTTTTTTAAACAACCTTTGTAAACCGTTACAACACTTATTTCATTATACATCTCTAACTTCACAAACGCTGGCATTATATCAATAGAGCGTACCCAAACAATGTGATCGATTTAATGGAAATCGATACTGTCACAAATAATTAAATAATACTCCATTGTTTAAATATAATTGTTTTTTTAGGTACAGGTAAAAATCTGGATCTAATTGATTTTTAACGTAACCACCATTAAAAGATATAAATAATCGTTATAATCGATTGAACCATGGATTGCACTAGTAAACGGCAAATGTCAATGTAACGACTGTCAATTGTCACGTCATGTCATTGTTGATGTTATCTTGTCATTCGCTTGTCGTATTTTTGCTTAGTTGATTATTGTTTTTCCGTATTTCTCCGGATTTAATTATTTGACCTCTGCTCGAATACTGGACTCCGAAATTTTTTTCCTTCTGGCTGCCCTCTCTTGAACATTGGACAACGAACCCTGCTAATCCTGCTGACCTTTGCTGGAAAACTGGATCTATATAATGCTCTTTTGACGACTGGATATAACAACATCATGAGCCTATGCATTAATTGTGGAATAGCAACGGATACAATAACCAGACCCGCTCCCCCGCTGCAATACAATAGGAAGGCGGAGATCGGAAGTTGAAATGATTCTTTCAATTGTACAGGAATGGGTCGCGCCTCAAAGATTTAGTATCCGATATTTCTGTGTTGTAACATTTTTGTACTATGTAATGACCAAAATGTGCAACAAATTCATATTCGAAGACATGTGACATCACCAATCCGGACTGAACTTGCATGGTTAATTACAGCCTATTCGGATCAGTGGGTCGTCTTCCCTCTCTCAGAGAGGAGGCCTGTGTCCCTGCAGTGGAAATGTAATAAGGCTTATGTTTACCCAAATGTGCAACTTAGATGTTTATTGCTAAATGCTAGTGCTAGACCTAATAGTCAAATGATAAATGTTTGCTTCAGGTACTTAAATGAAAAAGACTTTACCTGCCAAGCTTGCTGAAATCATGCCAATGCTGTATCTCTCCATGATTATAGACTAGAAGAGAGTGAACAGACGCCTATAGGACACCGACGAATAGAAGTGTGTAGAGAGACGAACGGTGACCACCAGAACCAACTACAGCAAGAGCTGTCAACATCGGACTCAACCTGGATGTTGAGAGGATGAATGAAATCCAGGCATATAAGTAATAGTTTATACATATATTAGTCGACAGCTCTCTAAGTGCGATGATGCTATACTCCAATACTATTGCACCTGTATCGTTAGCAAAAGAATGGTTGTTTGCTGTGCCCACACCATGAGCATAATTATGGTATCGTGGTTGCGCATGGCACCAGGGTGGTCAATTTCCTCCTGCACAATTTCTGGATACTGTATTATATTATGATAATCCAAAAATAGAAGGTGATTAATAAAAACATTTATCACAATTATGTGATTTTTATTTTAATACATATATCTTTGCAATCTCAAATGACTGTAATCTGAGATTGCACCTAATCCCCTAGTAGATACAATATTAACAAATGCAAGCCAGTAGTGTTATAACCCAATAACAACACTAGTGGCTTGCATTTGTTAAGTAAACATCGTTTTTTATGTACTTGGCTATACGTTCCAGCTTAAGCTGACCTCGCATTGTACGGAAATCCTATACAATGCAAGATCAGCTTAGATTGGAAAACTATAGCTGGATGTATAGCCGTGTGTACCTACCTAAAACCTCATCGTGATAGGCTGCAGGCGCTGTTGCAAGTACAGCGCACGTGCGTTCCCGATTTACATAGGAAACAAAGCCTAAAAGTAGCACTTTTTATTGAAATAACTCGAATAATAAAATAACCTGAAAAGTAAACATTGATTTTACCAATTTGGCCATTGCTGGGAGACGTGAAAATTGAGGTCGTGAATCCTTCCTAAATGCTCTAATTTATGGCCAAATTCCAGCCTTGGAACGCCAGGCCCAAGTTTCAATGGAGTTTGCGTTTCTCCTTTTATTATTAGTTAAATAGTTAATAAGTTATTTTCTTTTATTGAAACAGAATTTAATTTAAGAATTATAATTATTGTTTTATAAATTACTTATATACGTTTATTTATTTAGTAACTTTGTAGAAACCATTTATTTTTAATATTATTCATTATTATTTATTTAATCATTATTATTTTGATTTTTTACGTAATTAATATGTATTATCCCCAAGGTAAATTATTTATTAGACGCTCCATATTTAGTTTTTTTTTTTTTCCTATTATGAGTAGGAAGGCGTATCCTCAATAGTGATTTTATTTGTAGATAAAAATAGATAGTTATGAAGTTAATTATAATTTATCATTTAAGTATTCGCATAAACTATAGTAGCATTTGCTTACAAGGAAAAGCTTCAATTTATTGGTAAAGATGTTAAATTTATTTAAATTCTTTATTATTTCGGGTAACTTATTATAAATTTTTATGGACATGACAAAAGTACTATTGGAGTGCATTTTTAGACGCGATGTTGGTAAGTTTAGTCTATTTTTATGTCTTAAAATAATTTTCGTTTGTATGTCCTCTCTTTTTGTGAAGAATTCTGGGTACTTACGTACGAACTTACAAACTTCAAATATATAGAGACAGAATAAATAAGAATATGAGAGAGTCACATTGGTACTTGCCCGGTTTTAACCCACAACCTCGTGCATGAGAGGCGAGGCCTTAACCACTGGGCCATCACGACATTTCTAAATAGTCAACTTAATTTACACAAGGGAAAAGTTGATATTTATTTTTTGATGGCCTATGATTGAAATAGATGCCCAAGGATTTGAATAGAATATACATGAAAACATTAATGTTTGTGGGAGAAAAGTGTTAGGTATAATCCTGAACTATTAAACTCGGTTGTTATGAATGGGGTACTGACCTGTTCCCAAAAGTACAACATCAGGGCCGAAGGTAGGGTTCCCGCCGGTGTCTCCCCTCACGATCCCCCAGTACAGGGAGGCCCGAACTTCACCCCCGTACGCGGACAGCTGGTCTCCGTTGAACGAGCTCGTCATCCAGTAGAAATACTTCCACCCTTCTACCTGGAACACACACACACTTAGCACACTCCATATTCGACGTCGGTATTCACTTGACGTATCTGTCCAAATATTCGCGTTACTTGGGTAAAGTTGGGTAATAGAAAACATAATCTATTTAGGCTGAAATAAAGTTCATTTTGAATAAACGAGATAACGCGAATATTTGCGCAAAGCTCTCATCACCTATTAATCAGTACTCAATCGTTTATTGCATTCTACAATGTGTTCTTAGGTGGTAACTTTATTGTATTATTTCTTTTAACCGCTGACACGTCATTATGAACAGAGGAGATTATGAAGTTTTAGCATAATATATACAGGATGGCGATATAGTTACCTGCATCCGTCAAAGGGGTGATTTTACCCGTCATACTATACAACTTTCGCTATAAAACACATATTATACGATTCGTAAAAAAAAACTTTTCATACATGAAGTCTACATAGTCTGTCCAAAGTTGTAGGATTTTTTTTTTCAGCGAATCTGATATAAGTTTCATGGTAAAAGTTTAGTATGACGGGAACACTCACCCCCTTGACGGATGCAGTTGTCTAAATCGCCACCCTACATAACGGGCTTGTAGTAATTGTCATAATGACTTGTCCGTGGACATCTTTCGGCTGAATGATGAAAATGGTTATCAAATGGATGTTATTGTTCTAACAAAAAAAAAATCTAGCCTAATAGACTAATATGCTAGATTGTAATAAATTATTTTGTTCTTATTAATACTTTTCATACATGAATCGAAATAGTCAGTACCTACAGGAAAAATATAACAGGAAGCAAGCAAGTACAGGCAAGACACGATACCACAAATTCTTTCAGGATCAACTCACCTCATAACTGATGACGAAAGGTTTCCCTTGCTCGTCGATAGAGGGCTCTATCGTTTGGTTTCCTTGAGAGTCCACAATAAGCCATGCTTCTCCTAACGGCAATATTACCTGAAAAAATAAAATATTCAGGTTAATTTACAAACAAACAATTTACTTCTGAAGAACCAAATGATCCGATTGTGCATTAATTTGTATGTTTATAAAACAAAATCTAAAGAAATACTGAAATGCACCGTAATTACGTAACACACTATCAATCATAACCTGAATGATTTTGAAGGATATTGCTAATCCATTGCTTCATATGTTCGAAAATGTATCTGCTCAACAACGTAAATAACGCAATGACTATTGTTGAGAGCTGTCAGAATGAAAGCCATTGTTACTGCAAGTGGGTAACGCAATTACCCCGCTGATTACAAAATTGTTTTCACAGGCACTATTCCAGAGTAACACAGGAAATATTATGGCAGATAAATCCACGGTTCTTATAGGAATCTCGATACGGGTGAAATCGCGTGACGCAGATCGACAGAAGAAACTTGGGACAATGAACCTTATGGCAGGGACATCGACGCGAAAACTGATACCATGGATTCAGTACATGATTCTGAACCCCCAGCGTTGCAATTTTGCGTCGGTTATTAAAAAATAATCTGCCGTTCCATAGAAAAGTGCAATACCTACGCGGTCAAAATGTATGGAACAGCATAGCTTATAAATATATACATCCTGTATATTTATAAGCTAATTCCATGAGTATTATTTACATCAATTGACAAGTATAGAGTTTAATGTGACAAAGTCCAGAAGTGATCAATGTCAGTAGGCACACTTACATCTCTGGGCGGCTCCAGCTCCTCAGGGGCGGCGAGACTGCAGGAGTCAGTGATGTGGGAGCAGTAGCAGGGTCTGCAGCCGCTCGGCAGGTCTGCGCTGAGCCCGAAGTGGCCCGGGGCGCACGCATCGCATCGCTCGCCCACCACGTTACTCTGGAAAAATTGTATATGTTACCTACAGGGGTCGAGATAAATTAGATAGAGAAACTTTGCAAACGTGATAGGTATCGATATTTTCCACTAGGGCGTCCCCTCTCGGCGTTTACACTAACATTTGTCTTGTAAATACCTTTTTTTGCCACTTTTAAGGGTTTCCGTACGTTCGAATGAACACACGGAACCCTTATAGTCATCCTATAAGGGTTGTGGGGCGTGTTTCTGTTTTTCCGTCTGTCACAGACAATTTGCTCCGAATTTAATGGACTGGCTAAATTGAAATTTGAACAAAAATAAATTTACTGTGACCCAAACACGGACGTGTAATGTAAATAGAGATGAATTTTGAATATGGGGGTCACTTTACTTCGAGTAAATTAAAAAAATAGTTTTGCAAACTGTACCGTGTGATATATCAAATGAAAGGGCTTTCTGTGAGGGTCTCAAAAATATTTACGTTTACGTAATTTTAAAATAAATAGTTTTATAGTTATTTAAGAAAAAGGATGAAAATTAATCATATCTAAATAAAATAAAAAATACAGAAAATAGCTCTATATTTTGTTTACTTTAGATTACAGGAAAACCTATAAGATGCCTATGGTTTTAAAATAACATGGCAAATCTCTCAATATTGTGCATACAAACTTACAATTGCAGTTGGAATGTATGGGAGAACATGTTTTTCAACTACAATGTTTAGTTTGTTCTTAGTATAAATTCATCCCAAGTACGGAACCCTTCATTGTGCGTGGTGCGAGACGCACTTAGCCGGTTTTTTATTCATCCTCTCAACATGACCAAACCATCTCGCGTGAGTGTAAGGTATTTATGCTCGTGACTATACCCAAGCCAAGATACCCAAATTCAAAATATAAACTCACTTTACACTCGCAGACGTCATCGCAGACCCGCTCGGGGTCGACCACGCCCCGCGGGTCGCACTTGCACGCCGGCGTGACGGGCGTCTGGCAGCTCGGGAACACGGCCGACGGGTCCTCGCAGGAGTCACACAAGTGCCCAGCGAAGCCAGGGTAGCAATTGCAAGCAATCTGTCGGTGCTTTTTTTCCCACTTGCAAGAGCCTGCAAAGTTGAAAGTAAAAGTTTAGCTTTTGGATTAGCTGTTTGATTTACCAGAGGCACCTGTCTCATCGCCGACGAGGAAGTGACTAGCTATCACCGATTTTCTCGCTCAAGAAACCTAAACAACATTGTAGGTCCTGTGAAAAGAGATACATACATTATCGCTGATCGCTGACTGCTCACACCGCCGGCGAATACTCGTTACGCAAAACACTCATAGAAACTCATACTTGACATGTCGAGCACTCGCTGCCAACTCGTTACTCGTCGGCGATGAGACAGGTGTCAGAGGGCCTAGACAAGTGGCAATCGGTTTAAACAGTTTCGCATTTCTACAACAACTTTCACCAGCATTGACAGAAGGTTTTTGGTACCTGAAGTCAGTCCCAATTTTTGACATTTCCATCACTGTTATCGGTGATACAACATCAGTTTGTCTTGGTCCTCACCCCTCAGGTCTCAGCATACTTTTAAGAAGATGGAGATATAAATAATATAATATAATATAAATATTATAAATTCGAAAGTAACTCTGTCTGTCTGTCTGTCTGTGTCAGAGATTTAAGGAATGGTAAATATAGTCACAGTCCGTATCTTGAGATAACATTTAGTCTTTATTTCATTAAAGTCGTTCCGATCGGTCAAAAGTTATTACAATTTATTATCTATCTGTCTGTTACATTCCTTAAGAGCGTTTATTCTGAAGGTGGGCAACGTCGCAAATAGATCTCAAATATTTCACTGTTTTGATTAATTTAATAATATTACTGTGTGGAAATAAAAAATGTGGCTAACTAGCGAACTAGAATATTGATTATGAAATTCAATAATTAATATCGTAACACCGAATGTTTCGTTTTAGATGTAAATAAACTATTTGGAAACTTTCCAAATGCGTTTTTTACACCTAAAATGGGTACAAAATCAAATTCAATGTTATAACTGCAATTCATTCATATTCTAGTTCGCTAATTAGCCACATTTCCTATTTCCATATAGTAATATTGCCAAATTAATCAAATCAGGTAAATTTTTGACAGCTATTTGCGACGTTGCCAACTTTTAGGATAAACGCTCTTAACGGCTGAACGGATTTAGATGAAAGACTTAAACAATATGTAAAAAAAACCCTTTCAGATCGGAAAGTGGCATATAGGTACTGCTAACATTACCAAAAAGTATTTTTGTTTTTTTTATTATTATGGAAAATAAAAAAGTTATTGCTATTTAAAATTCACAATACTTTAATTCCGGTAGGTAGTGCGTCTCCTTGGGACGATATCCGACATCCACGCCGGCGAAGCAGTAGGCAAAAACTAGTATTATTATATTGTTTTAATGTTTGGTTTTTGCACTACCGCTAATTAGGACGCGTATTGCAAAGCTTCCTACATCTCGTGCACACATATTTTCTTCGAAGGTTTAGGAAGATTTATACCCTCGTTTTACCAGTTATGTTTGAGTCCCATGCTAGCTTATTGCCATTAACTGGGTTCACATCCAGACTCTGGGCGGCTACTAAGTAATTCCTAGTGGAAAACACCGATAACACTTGGCTCAACCTGGGTAACCAGCTGCAACCCTTGGGTGTAACCAAGCGATGTGCCGAGTCGGATTTTTTTGAACTCGAGTTACTCGAGTTGAAATCACAACTGACTCGAGTCGACTCAACTCGGTGCCTGAAGCGATCGTAGATCGTAGGCGCAAGCATGCACTCAATAGATATGTGTGAGTCGACTCGAGTTGTCCACTCAGCTAGCCATTGGCAAGGGTTATTGGTGCCATTATATAAAAACAAAACACAAAAAAACTGAACCCGAGTTTGACTCGTTTACGATTTACTCGCACATCGCTACGTAACCTACCATCAGAGCCCTGAGGGTCGCAGTCGCACGGCACACAGGGACCGTCGGGCAGCGCGTTGTAGTATCTGAACAGGCATCGGTCGCAGAGGGGTCCCGCTCGATTTTCCTGTAAAAAAGTTGAATATAAGTTAGTGGACATTATTGATACTTTACAGCAATGATAGCCTAGATGTGTGACCGTTGGACTGCCAAGTCATAGGTCTCGATTTGAAACGCAAGGCACGCACCTCTAACCTTCGGATTCATGTGCGTATTGTATAATTATTACTTGCTTCATAAACGTTGAAGCAAAACATCGTGAGGAAACCGGCAGCGAGCGATATTTCTCGACGGCATGTGAAGCCAAGTCAGACGCCCATGGGAGGCATAAAAACTCTGACGCCAGGTTAGTCACTAACCACACGAAAAAGAAAGAAAGATTGATACTTTTAGCAACAGCTTTCAATTGAATAATTGTATGTGTTTTGTTTGTGCTTGGTATCGTGTTACCCAATAACTGGGTTGTGGTCGTCAGACAGGCAGTCGCTCCATGTAAAATACTGTCATACTGGTATTCAGCTTCATCTGCAAGCTGGCGTAAACATAGTACGTAGACAGTGTGGGTGCTCGAGTCATTTATCTTTTACCGGTTCTTAGCCATTATGTTAGTTAGTTTAGTTATTATATAAACATGTGCAGTCACGTGAAAAAACATCCATTTATAATATATAAATTATTTGTCCAAATGATAACTTTGATGATTACAAAAAAATATCTGTAAGCCTACCTAAATATTATGATTTATGATTATTTTGTAAATATTTTACAATTGCAATCAGTAGCCACTGCAGCCGATAATCGCTTTAGAACTCATGATACGTGATAAGTACATCAAACCTACTTACCAAAAATAAAAATTGTTTAAAAACAACTAATTTTGCTTTATGTTACCTATGCAGATATTGTTGTTTATGTGTTGTATAGAATCAAGTTTTCTAACATAATAGACAGATGTGCTACTCGGGCGTTTGTTGCGCAACTTCTTCTGTCCAGCTAAAATACTAAGAAGTGGTTGGCTGGGCGTTATGGGAGACTGTATTTTGTAATTTTGACGTTCAAAAAATGCCGATTCTCTGAATAATTTAAATAAATGACTTATGATTTTTTTCCTACATAATTTTCAGCTTACCGTGCAATTGACGCAAAGTATCGCCCCGGTGTCGTCGTAGGAGCAGGCGCCTCGCTCTCCGCAGGAGCACTCGGTCCTGTCGAGCTCGTCACAGGGCTGTTGCAGGGCCCAGGACCCGCCACCACAGCACCGCTGGCAGCGGGCCCCGCAGGTGCCATGGACACACTCGCATTTTGCACCCTGGAACATGCACAACGTGGATTTTTAAGTTATTGAATGGCAAACACGTCGACGGCCCACCAGGTGGCCAGTGGTCACCGCCGCCTTTGGACATCTGCAATACTATAGGAGTCGCAGATGCGTTGACAACCCAGAGACAAAGCTGTAATGTCTCATGTCGGCTGTCGCTGAAAACCAGCGCTGGGGCTCTGTCTCGCATAGGGTCCCAGCATTATGCTGAGCGATGGCCTTTTTGCGTGGATGTGACGCGTATATTCCCCTAATTTGTTCTTTTCGTGTATTTGCTCTTTCTTTGCGTCATGTTTACCGCAAATAAACGTATAATATATATTTTCTTTTTTTCTTTCATGTGTTCCTTTTAGACCGGAACACAGCAACGCTGCTTGCCGGCAGAAACGGTACTAATACTTCCCGGAGAGCTTTGGTGTAGTAGTAGGTACGGCTCTATCTCTACAACAAAGATCTCAGAAAATACTGATTCGATTTAAATTTTGTTTTCACTGATGGAAATCAGAGTAGGTTGAGTGGAAATGGTCGCAACTTACGGTTATACGTAGGATGGACCTTTTAGTAAGTCACGCAGCCACGCAGGTGCCACAGGTCTTTCGAAGCTGCAAGCTTGGTTTTACACTATTGGTAGCTATCTTAACAACATCCCTAAAAATCTATACAGTGCAATTGTATGCGACCTAGCGCGATTTTTTTGTCTACGGTGACTTTCGTACTGCTGTCAAAACGAAAACATCGTGACTTTCCAGCATTTCTTAGAAACAAAAATTCGAAGAAATGTTACGTCCACCAACCAGCACTGGGCCCGCGCGGTGAATTACGGCCTAATCCCACTCACATAGAGGCCTCTATCCCAGCAACGTGTGCGGACATTATATGCCGATTAACATAATTATTACGGAAATCTACACCATTTCTGCAAGACATAACTTTTAGTGCTCGAAATATCGAGCATTAAAAATTAATACCATGAACCACCACCACCACCATCCACCATGGTTCTTTGGTTCCTACCATGTGGAATACCATGATGTACAAACCTGGGTATTGACATGGCACTTAGAGGCGTGCCCGTGGCACAGACAGCGCGCGGCGATGGTGAGCGCGCGCACCGTGTAATACTGGTGGCGCGCGGGCACCGCGTGCGGCGCGCGGAACGACAAGCGCACGCGCCGCGCTAGCACGCCCTCGCCGATACCGACGTGCATCTGTCATACACAAATAAACTTTAGTAAAACCAAAAATCTACTCGTAAAAGAATAAAATAGAATAGAAAAGAATACTCTTTACTAAATAGAAAATTTTATTTTATAGCTTCGACGGGAGCGAAGCCGCGGGTAAAAGCTAGTAGGTAATAAAAGCTGGTCAAACCTCTCCATTCTCCAGCGGTCTCGGGCTAGCAAACTGGGTAGAACAGGCAGGCTTATCAGCCCTGTTCATCCTCTTCGCTGCCCTGGCCTTCCGCCGCCGTCTCTCAGGCCTGAGGTCCCACAGCTTGCGGCAGTGGTCCCTGTCTCCGAATGCCCTCACCATCCTCCAATCCTCACCGTCTTCGGAGGATGAGACCTCGAGCGACCAGGCAAGGGGACGGGGAGATGGGCCCGACTTGATTATCACATGGAGCAGTTCCATTTTCTGTAAATTTCAATTAGTTTCTGTTAATAGGATATTGAGTAGATACCTAATTGACACAGGCTTACTATAGGCACGGTTCCATTATCAGATAAGCTAGTTTTAGCTACTGGATTGTACCAGGTCTATAGGTAATAGCTTGCTCGATAATGCTACTGATTACGGTAGTAAGTACTTAAGTACCGCGACATCCGTAGCCCATGAAAATTAAAAATATCATAAATAAATTAAATAATTTAATATATAAATTAATAATAATATCGTCGACTTGAGAACCTCTCCCTTTTTTTCGTCGGTTAAAAAACGGACTAAAGGCGTGTGCTCTACAGCGGATATTACCGTCCGGAAGTGGAATCTTCACTCATTTGGCGGATGATTTGCTTTGAAATGGGCCTAAGGCTTCCTCGCAATGTTCAGATAGTTACTTTCAACCAAATAAATCCCGAAAATGAAGCAATATACACGCGTCAACGACAGAGGCACCTGCCGCAGTCGATGTGTCGGCGACAGCCGTAGACAACGTGCCCCTTCATATATACCAGCGGCAGTCGTCGACGGCTGCAGTTGCCTCTGCCGTTGGCGCGTACCGCTCGTGTATAAATGCACTAACTTTATGAGTTGACTCATTTGAGGTTTCTGCATTTATTTACTAACATTATTTAAATGCTTATATTTATTTATTAGACAATTGTAAATAAATTGTACGTATTAGCTATCATTTAATCACTTGTGTGCAGAATCCTTCGTGTTATTGTCAAGTTATGATACGCGATAATCTCATAATCTAATCTGTTAGATAACTCGGATATTTGACGTGTGTACACCTGAGGTACTCATACTTTTAATAACTATCGTCTAAACTCTTAGTAGCTGGCACAGTATTATGTTTATCTATTAAGTACTACCTTTTGCACGCGGCTTCACCCGCGTTGACGTCGGGAACGTACTACCGGGATTAAAAGTACCAGTTAATCCAGGTTATAAAATGCGTTCACCTGTTTTACGCCAATCCGAAACATATATCCAGACAAACAGACAAACGGACAAAAATTCAAAAAATTAAATTTGCGTCGTTAAATTAAACAGGCTGGCAGGGACATCAACGTGAAAACTGTTACCATGGCGTTGAAAATTTTCGTCGATTTTTTAAAATAAAATCAGCATTTCCATACATTGTCACTGCGTAGGTATTGTACTTTTCTGTGTAACAGCAGATTTTTTACCTTGCAGCAATTACTTGTTTTAAATACATAAAATATTCAATGTACAGTTTTGACTTCGTTACTATTTTATTTAATGTATGGTAGATAGTTATGAATAGTTAAGTACTTATTATTCTCTAATTGTTTGTCTGTTGATTATTAACGCCCGAGATTAATTATGTATCTCGATCCTATCGTTAAAACACATGAGCGGCGGCTAGTGATTCGCCATCTCAAAGATACAGATGGCAAACTCGACCGTTGATTGATTACAGACAAAGATCGGAGGCCCTAGCACGAACGCGCGACGATAAGGTAACGTAAATGCGAACGGTTTCTGAATCGAAAATACGACTATTCTATAGCATTTTTGGTTTAAATCTTTGCGACAAGCACAGTTTGTATCATATGAATAAAGTGTTAAAAAACTTAAATATTGTGTGCGAAACGAGTAAGTATATATTAAACACCGCGCTTTCTTGCAGGGCAGGGCCCACTAGATCCAGATTGAAATTGAGATTATACAATGTCACCCATGTGACTTTCCGTATTTTTCCGAATATTCATGAACAATTATAGATAATTAACTTTAAAAGGGGGTAAAATCTTTAATATTTTTCATCATCATTTTATTTTTTGAGTAGCGTTTGTCATATCTCGAATGTATCGATTTGGATTCTGGTTATTATTTCTAAAAGCTTATGAGTTGTTTTATCGGATTAACAAAATTGGTCGACTATGAAAAAAAAACGGAGGAGAAGACATTTTTTTTTTCAAAAAAAAAATGTAAGTACCTATTAAGTACTTATAAAAAAAATGTAGGTCCATAAAATCATTATGAAAACAAAAAGATCACACACACCTCATGAAAAATATTAAAGATAGACCCCCCTTTTAAAGTTTATTTTAGATACATTTTCATAAATATTCCGAAAAATACGGGCGGTCACATGCCCATGGGCGGCATTGTATTATTAATTTCGGGCGTAAGATTTTAGTGATTTAAATGTCACATAGTTTCACCTCCCATGGAACCTGGAAGGTTTTGCTATGACAAAGTGGGCTAGTCAGGATCATCGGTCAACGGCCTGTAGACTTTTAAATAAGGCCTTTCCGTAAACAGAGGCTGAGAGTCGTACACGGATTTCAATCCCTTCAAGGAAAAGTACGGTAAGCCATTAGCAGCATTTTTGACGACTTCCATGGTAACAAACATTAAAGTGAACAAAAAGTCTGCGGCGGGATGGTTGCGCCCGCGCCTCATTAGTTACGCCGTACAAGGCGACTACCACTGCTACCGGTTGCGTCACTGCACAATTAACGAGACATTTTTCTAATTAGCCCTTATGGCATCCAGGTATATAATACACAGATCTTTTATGGAGCCGTTTCACCTTTATTGGACGACAACAAGTTTAGAAATACTTGTATAAGTAATGAGTACTTTTTCCTACTTTCATAAAAAAGTTCTGTTGTACTAAATGAGCTGTCATCATTTTCGCTTAAATATTGGTTTCCTAAAGCCTCGGTCACACACAGCGAATTCTGAAAACTCGCTGTGTGTGACAGGGTATTCGCTACGAAAAGATTCATTCGCCGCTAGTTGAATTCGGCGCGATTTTTGAGCATGTTCAATTTTACTCTTTGCGAATGCGCACTCGCCGCGAGTATTCGCTGTGTTTATTCGCCGGCTTTACAAAGCGGTGAACGGTCACACAATAAGAGCTGTCCAAATGTAGAGCGGTTTTTGACACTAAGCATACCTAATCACCCGGTAATGTCCCCACTGCTGCGACACAGGCCTCCTCTCGGTGAGAGGAAGTTGACCGTAATCCACCACGTGGGCCTAGAGCGGCTTGGTGGATGTCACAAATCTTCGAATTTTTGGTTCTAGGACATGGCGGTTTCCTCATCAAAGTCAAAGTCAAAGTTGTTATTAATAATATCAGCCTGTTACTGTCCCACTGCAGGGCAAAGGCCTCTTCTCATACAGAGAAGGCACGAGCATTGATCACCACGCTTGCTCAAGACGGGTTGGCGATTTCAGAATTATATTAACTACAAGTCCAGGTTTCCTCACGATGTTTTCCTTCACCGATGTCCAAGACAAACTCAGAAAGTACATATGAATTGAAAAAGTCACATTGGTACATGCCCGGATTTGAACCCACAACCTCGTGCATAAGAGGCGAGGCCTTAACTACTGGAACATCACGACATACAAAGTAGTTATTAGTGCGTTTTTTTTTTTTTTTTGTGGTGTTTTTCTTCATCGTTTTGAGACCAGTGGTGATATTGTACACAAAGTAAAACGCCTGTCTGGGTTCGAAACTACGCCCGACAACTCGTTAGTCGCGGCCAATACCACTGGGCGACCTGTTTTGCTCTTTTGACACTTAAATGTCAAATTCTGGTGAAAATAACAGATTTTCATGACGGCCGTTCTAGACGTAATTTTTGTGTAAGTGTTCTTCACCCTGTATACGTTTACTTTTGTGGCGGCATCTTTCAACAATGTATGACTGGTGCACCTGGCTAATCGTACAACATGGTGATAATGTCAGTATCCTCGTGCACCATTCATTGCGGGCTGTAGCATTTATTAGCGACCCATTCGGCGAATCGAATTAGTCGAATTCGTTCAATAATAGCCTCAGGGTGCGTTTCCAAAGAAGCAGAGACGAGCGGAGCTGAACGGAGACCTGCAGCAATCGACCAATCACAATAGTTGAAATCTTCATCGCGATTCTCGTCTCGTCTATGATTGGACGATTCCTGCACGTCTCCGCTCAGCACCGCTCGTTTCCTCTTCAGTGGATACGCATCCTAATTCTTTACTTAAACTTGTTTTTATTGCGTGGCATGCAATCAGGCTGCTGACTGTAAGTGGTCATCGCTGACTCTAGACTTTTACGTCCAAGAGGCGTCGCTAGTCCGTGGTCAGCTGCGAAACCCACTAACCAAAACACAACGCTGCTTGGCAACACAAACACGCGTGGAGATCATCCATTGATCTCCCATTTGGTGCAACCTTTAGACGTACACCGCACCTTGTTTTTCCTTTTTGTTTTTTTCATTTAAACAAAGTATGTAGTGATGTCACTTCATTTCTTGAATTACTTATGTTTTTATTTTTTGTATATTGGCATCATGTTTTTATGTATATTCATGTAATTTTTTATCTTTTAATTGTGCTTTTGTGTGTCTTTTGTATGCACTGAATAAATGTTTTATCTATCTATCTATCTATCTATCTATCCAAGGAAGTAGTTCCCATGGTTATTCTCTTTGGATGAGCTCCTTTAAAAAGATCTCTACAGTAGGTGCTTCTAATCATTAGAGTACCTGCAGTAGTGACCTGATTCTGAATGTTTGCTCTAACGATTTGCGCGAGATAACAAGCTGATAAAATGCTTCTCTTTAGTTTATTTTTAAAAGATTTGTTTGTCTTTACCACACAGATGGGTTGTTGGACAGAGCATCAGACCCTTTTATTCACAAATTAAAAACATCAGATTTGCTGTAATCATGTAGCTGTTCCTGCCACTTCGTTCGCATGTGGTCTGCATACGACCTTCCCACAACCCTCGTTTTACTTCCTTGAACCTTGAAACCCTGTGTATCTCAGTTGATAATTGTGATTATCAGAATAATTTCACATTGACGCCATTCGTGCTGACTCCGCAGCACACCTTTATGGTGATTAGTCAAAAAAATTTGTGATCTTGTCTTTGAGTGGTATATTGATTTCACGTAAAGTAATACACACATAACATGACTTGTATTCCGTGGTATATATAAACATAAGCAAAATATATACATTTTGCTTCTGTTTATTACCTATTTAATAGCCAGCCTATCGCAACAACAACTGGGCACGTAATAATACAGGGGTCGGGTTCGGACAGACACTCTCGCTAAATAGAACATTTATAATGTGTCCTTAAAGTACAGGCGGATCTAACGTAAACTGCCACTTTGTATCATGACACTGATAACAGGTTGAAGACAAAACTTTTTTTATAAATCGCAAAACAGTCTCAAAATTATCCAATAAAAATATCGGAACACACCTGTCCACCTAAGTGATAACACTATCACGAACGATATCAAGGTACGCTCAGTAACTCGATGCAAGCGCGCGTTAGCACTCGTACTCGATAATGTCGAAGAAAATCATCCCAACCAATGAAGAGCTTAGTAACGTGCTAGTGGAAGTGCCGAGACAAAAGAAGCATAGGCGGGAAGCTGAACCAAGTGACGTAGTTAGACATAAGCATCGCAGGGATGTCGAGCTTAGTGACGTAAAAGTGGAAGGTGTCAGACACAAGCAACGCAGGGAAGCTGACCCTAGTGACGTGAAAACGAACGTAACTAGACATAAGCAACGCAGGGACGGTGACGTAGGTACTCATAAGAAGAGGCGTGAAGCGGAGCCGAGTGACGTGAGAGTCACCGGAGCTAGGCATAAGCACCGGCGGAACACACATACTGCAGCGGACGAAATTCCATACGATGAAGGCAAGAGAAGCATAGCAAAAATTTCAAGCAGATCCAATGACTATGTGTACGATAATGAAGCTTATGTCGGAAGCCTAAATAATGTTGCCGAAACCAGGAATGACAGGATTCACGAGCCACCTACAAGGTTTGTACATTCATGGTTGATTCTCTTATAAATTATCGATTGTCATTGGCTATCTGCAATTAAATCTCATTGAACTGTTGTGATTGGTTCACAAAATTATCAACAACTAATAATATGAGTTCACAAGTGATTTGATAGAATGCGGTGCTATTTTGCAACAATACCCCATACTTAGTTACTTACTGTCATATGCTATTAGATAAAGGCTCTTATCTCAGGTAAAATATTTCAATTTTCGGACAAACAATTACCTCAGCTATAATTTTACCTCTCTTTTTCGCCGTTCAACATTGACTTTCGCCCATCGGTCCATCTGATTCAATGGCGTTCCATACTTTGTAACTACTTTTTCTGATTCGAATTTGCATTAATGATGTAAAAGTTTCTGTAGGCTGAAATAGTAGGTATAGAAATGCATTGCGTGGGCTCAGAATTGTCGCTCTTGTCGGACGACGTAGATAAGTACTCTTATTATCTTGATATATATTTTGTTCGGCTTAGCGGTGTTCACGTCAGCTGGTGTGGGGGGATTCCCACGTTTATTCAGATAAATTCTATAAACAATTAAACAACACGCCTGTATTTAATCATAGGGTTAGGCAGAGGTGAATCGAACGCCCACATTTCGCAATTTGTGCTTCGGATCCATACTATGTTATCACTGTTCCGATATACTGTAAAGTATGTTGTCCTGTTGTTGGTCGTTTTAATGAAGTGGTTTTTTTTTATAAACTGCTGTGCCATCGACACGAAAAAAAAGAAGAATTCCTTATAGTATACATACAAGTTCATACAACAAAGAATATTACCTATCTACTATAAAGGGAGGTTGGCAAAGCCGCGAGTCAGTATTCCAGTTAGACGTAAAGCACGTAGTCCGTATGCCTCTATATTGTTAAGTACCTGGTACTTGTTGAAAGGCCTACACTGTCCTCCCATACCTATTAAGACTGTTCTTTAAAAATATTGTTAAAGCCAATAATTTTAAAAAAAGTAACTGTGGAGTTTCTTACCGGCTCTTTTCCATAGGAAACGACCGATTGGAACCTCGACGAGGCGATGGTGGTCAATAGGTATATATGATATGTATTGTGATATTTATCTATACATATAAAATGCTTTGTCCTGAATGACTGACTGACGGATCAACGTACAGCCTAAACCGCTGATCGTAGAGACCTGAAATTTAGAGGGTGTGTTTTTTTGTATGACGTAGGCATCCGATAAGAAAGGATTTCCCGAAATTCTACCCCTAAGGGGGTGAAAAAGGGGGGCTAAGTTTGTATGGGATAACGTGATTCCTTGGTCCAATCTACTTCAAATTTTGCATAAACATTCTTTAATAGAATTGATGGACAATGTATTTCGTATTTTATTGAAATTCATTCCCTAACGGGGTTAAATAGGGTTAGAAAGTTATTTTGGGAGTGATTTGCTTCGAAGTTGATATCAATACTCCTTAGTGCTTTTGATTTAAATTACATTTTATTTGGACACATGTTTGAAATCTCAATCCGATTTTATTCAAAAAAGGTTGAACTCACATAAAAGTTTGGTGCATTGCAAATACTCTTTATAATTGCAGTGTCTCGAAAGTCACCGTATTGTATTAATACTGCGTTTGAAGGTTTCTAAGCTTTACAGAGGTCTGTATTTATTCCTAGGATTCCCCTAACACCATCAAATTACCCCTTCGAATTCAAGAGCTGTTCAGTTTCCCATCAAAGTCTGCTTCGCAATGACCATAAACAAAGCTCAAGGCCAAACTCTTAAGATAGCGAGAGTAGACTTGAGGTGAAGCTGCTTCTCTCACGGCCAGTTGTATGTGGCATGCTCCAGAGTAAGCGCACAGAGTAGCCTGGTGATTCTAGCACCCGAAGGAAAACAAAAAATATTGTTTACAAAGAAATACTGCGGCAGGTGTAATATTTCGATTTCGTTGTAAAAAGATAATACCCCCGCGTAACTTTCACCAGATCAAACGCCGAGCTTCGTGTTCATAATATATAACAAAATTTTATTTTATTATCATGTATATTTAACCTTTAAATCCCTACACTATAATAAAGATTGTTATATTTTACTAGCTGCCCGGCCCGGCTTCGCACGGGTAGCACTAAGTACTTCTCGACGGCGCATCTACTTCCCTACCTACCCTACCTATCTACATACCTAGCTACCTACACCTACCTAAATTTTTGGTAATTTTTTTACACCTTGGGTTACATTATTGTAGTTTTAGCAAGGATCCTTAATTTTTTGAAAATATAATATAGCCTATGTCACCCGGGTGTAGCTTAAACAGTGAAATATTTTTTTTAAATCGTTTCAGTAGTTTCGGAGCGTATTCAATGCAAAGAAACAAACAAACAAATCTTTCCTCTTTATATTATTAGTAAAGATAAGTATTCAAACATTTCAACAATAATGTATGTTATAACAAAAATAAAAACCTTAAAAACCAATAAAAAATCCAATTAGAACCATTTTCGACTTCTACGCAGACAAAGTCGTGGGCAAAAGCTAGTCTAATATAAAAACTGAAGTTTGTTTTTTTGTTTGAACTTGCCTACCAGTCGAATTAGATTTTTTTGGATTTGATAGTTCAATTCTTGAGGAGGGTTATAGGCTATTTAACATAACGCAACGACCCTTAGGAGCGAAGCAAAAAGGAAGTCAGGAAGAAAACTAAACGAAAACGAAATAACAGCCTGGGCGGGTAATATGGCTGTTATTTTAGTATATTGTGATGTCTTACAACTGCCACGCCAACGAAGTCACGGGCAAAAGCTAGTTAAGTAGATACAATTATTTATCTATTGTGACGTAACAGTACCTACCTAAATGATTGGTCGGTACTGGTCGCTAATGAATTAACAAACAAATCATTTGTTAATCAATGACGATTAAGTGAATTACGTAAATGATTATTACTAGTAGGTAAAATGTTGCTAAAATGTTTTATTGAACTTGACTGATGGCACTATACTAGATATAGTAGTAAGTAGTAATATTAAATCTAAAGGTGCGTCAACACTAGACGAGCCGAGCACGAGCGGAGCCGTTCTAGGCGTTGCCGTCGTCGGCGTGTGTTTCTAATGTATTTACCATGTGTTTAGATTTATTTAAAACGTGTTTAGTCAGAAAGAAAAAGAAAGAATAAAGAAAGAAAATACGTTTATTTGCGGTACACATGACGCAAGGTAAGAACAAAACACGAAAATAAATAGTTTGGGGGAAAACATGCGTCACATCCACGCAAAACGGCCATCGCTCAGCATAAAGCTGCGACCCTATGCGAGACAGTGCCCCAGCGCTGGTTTTCAGCGACAGCCGGCCGGTCAGCTATTTGTAAATTATGTGTGAAGGATTTTTACTATCTGACCATGATCTGACCTTACCTCTACTTACCTTACAGTCTTACCTCCTCTTACTTTAGCTCCCCGGATTGTTTTGTTCTATCAGAAAATAAAATGTAT
Organism: Agrochola lota; assembly: GCA_947364205.1. Taxonomy (NCBI): domain Eukaryota; kingdom Metazoa; phylum Arthropoda; class Insecta; order Lepidoptera; family Noctuidae; genus Agrochola; species Agrochola lota. Next base: position 1,478,822 of record OX376225.1, on the reverse strand, counting down.
GTTTTTTTTTCCTAGTTTCAAAGCTTCTAGCTTTTAGTAAAAAAAAAAAAAAAACTGGGTATATTTCTACCTACTCCCATGGGAATGAAGTGTGAGTGTCTGTAATTATGACAACTCTCCATACCTAAACAAGTTTCATAAAGTTTCCGATCAATATTTTGTGATACTAAGCATGACTCACATGTAGGTAACGTAATTTATCTTATCGATTAGTGGCGAGATAAACCGGCAGTGCAAAATAACAAGTTTTCAGCTTTAGTCATCGTGCCCAAACTTCCTCTTCATCAGTATCCTCATTTCAGCCGAAAGACATCCCTTGCTGGACATAGCCCTTCCCCAAGAACTGCCACTTCAACCGGTTCTGTGCTTTCCGCATCTAGCAGATTCCTGCGGCCTTCAGAAGGTTGTCGTCCACCTTGTGTGAGGCCTGTCAACTCTTCGTCTTCCGGGACGCGATTGCCACTCCAGAACCTTTCGGCCCCATCGACCATCAGTTCTGTCCATCCTCATCATCATCATAAAGTACTCCTAAAATCTCTATTGTTGCCATCTCGGGCAGAACCTGGATGATGCTGGCACAGGACGTTGGGATTGGCACAAGAAAATAGAGGCCTATGTCCAGCAGTGGGCGAAGTCTGGTTGTGAATGATGATGTTGATAAACTAATTTTGATTTTACGATTGAATAATGAGAAACATACATCGTTATTTAGGAAAACTGTCGATTAATAAAAAAATCGAAGTAACAATGAAGAAATCTGAAAGACCGAATCCATAATACGGAATTCGGTTTTTCGGATTGATCTGTTCAGATAGATCGGTAGGATGAATGTGGTCCGAAACGTGAATATAAACGAAATGACTTCAACGATTTGCTTCTAATTTAATCGTTCCGATAGTCTTTGAAGACAATCGATCTTGACGCCGTTCCAGCGACACGCGATACGGGTTTCAGTCGGATTTGAAGGCAGAACTGACATGTGTGAGAGGTAGCCTTAAAGGAAGACTTTTCGTTGTTCTCCGAGGCTTCTGTGTGCCTCCAGCACAAAAAGCATGGCTCCATGTAAAATTCTGGTATTCAGGGCCGTATCGTGTTACCCAGTCACTGGGTTGTGGAGGTTATATAGGCAGTCGCTCCATGTTAAATACTTGTATTCAGCTGCATCCGGTTGTACTGGAAGCCGACCCCGATATAGTTGGGAAAAGGCTAGGCAGATAAACACCAGCGCCATGAACTTTGGCGCAAGGAAACAAGTTGGAGGAAGATGTTGACATTCAGCGCTAGCTACCTATCCCCTTTCCCTATCAAGGTGAATATACCGCGCAAAGTGATAAGATATCGGTCAGGTCGGATTTGCAAACTGACTGCAATGTGTGCAATCTATCGACTCAGACAATGTAATGCCAGTGGACGCTACACTTACTATCTGGCAGTACCTAAGTCATGCTTGATAAGATAGCCACTTAATTCTGCATTATGCATAAAATTATTGTATTTTCCTTGTACAGTACTTATTTGAATGATGATGGAAACTGGATGAGACTCGCACAGACCAGGGAACTATGGCACAAAGGGAGGAGGCCTATAATTAAGGATGCCTATAATTAGGGATGCCGATAATTAGGATGATGATGAGTACTTATTTAGGAACAACCAAATAAATACGACGAGAGAGAGAGAGAGAGAGAGACTACTTATTTAGAAATAGTTATTTATGCTAGAAGTGCGGAAAGTGATTCTGAAATCATCATCTTACGCACGTATCATACAACGTTTTACTATGCATTGTGCGAGGAAATAAAACAACGAACGAGCCTTACAGTAGTCGCTTAAATTATGTGTAACATCTGACATATTGGCTGACGTACTTAAGTGATATAAATAACATTCATGACTTTGACTTTTTGATTTTGACTTCGACTAACTTTGACTTTGACGCTGATCATGGTCTTCGCCATCGCCATTGCCGTCGTCTACGTCATCGTCAGCGCCATCGTCATCGCCATCACAATTGTCATCGTCATCATCATCGTCTTATTTGAAAAAAACTTTTCTCAAATAATAAAAACTCTTTGCGACGGGCTGACGACGGAGTTAACTTTTTTTTAAACAGAAAAGTAAAAAGCACTAGTGAAAAAAAGTGACACTTTCCGCACAAATTGTTTGCTTGGAAAACGCTCTTTTCGAGCAAATGCATTGTATAATTATATTCTAGTCTCGGACAAAGGTATAACAGCTAGTTTGGTGAAGTTTTGACTAGCCGGTGATGTTTTGCCCTAAATCTTTCTATCAGGACCCGAAACCCTTCTTTTGAAAATGGTCTCTAAATGCTGTAATGCTCCAAATATTTGGACATCCAAGACTAAAACGTTACAGATAAGATAAGAGCTATTAAAACGGTTTACTTCCTAAAGTTCGGTCTGCTAGAACTTGATGTCTAACACTATTTATTTATTTATTACAAGGCAACTACAACACGTAACAATCACAGTATATCACTAGATTCACATTATAGGTTTCGACCTGATTATCACCCAAAGTGTAATCGCACAACATGACTAGCAACAATAATAATAAAGAAGACAACTGCAGTAAAAAAATTAGTTCAAAATTACAGCTGCAAGGTCCGTGCGTCTGCCCTCCAACACACTTCTACTTAAGCAGGGAATGTGTAGGAGACCAAACACGCCAGGTTTTAGTACATACATAATTGACACAAAGTTACATTATATAAAGAAAACAGTATTTAAGATGTTACAAGATTTAAAAGTTACATGATTATAAAGAAAGAGTACATACATGTCTTTTGAAAGCAGCGGCACGAGAATCGAAGATGTCAATATACTGTCATTGTCTTTTGAAATTTCATTGTAAAGTCGACACATTCTAACGATAGGGTTGTAATATGAGGTGTTATTTGTAAAGACCAGAAGTGCAAAAGTTTTCAGTCTTCGAGTGTTATAGCTAGTATTGATGTTTATGAGGGACAGCAGAGCTGAAGAGTCCAGCGTGGAATGTAGGATCTTATGCAGGTTTATTAAATCTTGCTGTTTGTTTCAAAATGATTTAATATTATCAGATAAACAGTCCTCTGTGGATGTTATAAAGGAACCGTAGCACTCTTTTGTTAGGAACTTGCACCACGCAACATTGAGAAGGTGTCATAATCACGGGGGTTTTTTATATTTTTTGTAACGTCTGTGTTATTTATTTTTCTCATTGAGACATGTTTTAAGAGCTAGTGAGTACCAGAAAGGCTGTGCAGGCTCACCCAATTTGGTTGTGGGAGTATGCTTGCTGATTATAGAGTAGAGAGCCATGTAAAACTCATCCACCGCCCGGTTGATATCACTTGATAGTAATAGGGTATCCCAATCAACCTCTGCAATAGCCACCTTTACCTTCGCATAATCAGACTTGTGGAAATTTAGCCGTTCGATGTTATTAGGTTTCATCTGTTTGGTAGGAATGCTGCCCTTTATACGTATACTCAAAGGTGGGTGATGATCATCAACCCGACTGAGCGGCTCATCATTTAACACCACTTGAACACTATCGGAAGTACAAAGGACAACGTCTAAAATCTATAGTTTTTGTTAGGTATACAGTTAAACTGTGACAAATTACAAAGGGGCAACAAATCCAGCAAGAGAGAAGACTTACAGTCAGTAGCTGCAACAGCATTCGTCAATTTGCTGCTTGCTGGCGTGGGTGTCCATAACAAACCCGGAACATTAAAATCTCCAATAATTAGATTGACACGATCATAACGAGAACCCGTAACAATCCTTTGTGTATTCGTATAAAAAGCTTTAAGGTCACTATTTGTCAAATCCGGGGGAAGGTAACATACACAAAGGTTATACTGATCTTCATGCGAGTTGTTAGGCAAAATACTTACACAAATATCTTCCACTCTGCTGTCCCATGAGGAGTGTTTTATCACTTTGTAATGTTTTTAATAGCTATTAATACAACCCTTAAGCTGTCGATCATTGATGTTATTTCCTTCTTGATGTCTGCAGTTAGGTTAGCTCTTATGCTTTCAAGCTTAGAATCAAGAAGTTGGCCAAATTGCTCATAAGAAATAGAACAAGAAGCATCCGGCAGATTAGTAAGCGTTCCAGCAGCAATATGACGCACAGACTTCTGCGAGGACACGTTTTTATCGCTATCGGGAATGTCCAATAAATCATCGCAGGACATGTTAGCATCTTCACGAAGAATATCAAAATGGTTTCGCACCGGAGTATTGTCGTGTTTGCGACGCGTTATGTTGCTACATGTAGGGCAAATCCAGTTCCGTTTAAGTTCGCTATGACTACTGGTATAGTAATCTTTAGTCATATTCAGGCATTTATAATCATAGAAACTACGACATGACGTGCAAACCAATAACTCTCCGCGATCTATGATTTTGCTACATGCCACACACTGCATATTCCCTTTTGCAATTGTTTAGGTACAGAAAATATACGTATAGATTTGTTAATTGCTAAACACACCGAGTAGGTAGATGTGTTTAAATATGAATTCAAATCAAAAGTCATTTATTCAAACTAGGCTGAGAATCAGCACTTTTCGAACGTCAAATGTTATGTTGAGTCACTTTGTCACAGCGAGCACTAAGCGAGCGATTTGCGGGTTGCCCTAGGTCAGGGACACGGCCGTTATTGCAATAATTTATTTAAGATTTGCTTATATCCCAGGTGTTTGTGGATCGATTTAAATCAAACAAGCATCACTGCACACACTTTGTTACCGTTCATATATATACGTACATATAAGTTTTACTGCATTATCGACACTTGGAACCACTACAATTGCATAAAAAACAGCGAAGTAAAAAATAAGATGTTGCTATTCTCGTGACCGAAAGTTCTCTCTCATCTTCTCTATTTGAAAGTTTAGCTTCAACTTTAGGCTGTCCCTTTCTTCATTTTACGAATCATACATAGCCATATTGCGACTTATTGAAAAAAAGATCGTGAACCAAAAAAAACATAATGTAGTGACATAATTATGCCAACTGCCGCACTGGATCCGCGAGGTGGATTACGGCCCCCTCGCACAGTGAGTAGGCCTGCGCCCCAGCAGTGGAAACCCTTATAGGCTGATAATGCATTGCTTCCTGTTGTTCACTGTTGCTAACAAGACTTATTTATATTTTTCAGTGTATATCACGAGCAGTACTGGACCTGCTCAAAGTGGCCATTCGCGAAGAAAGTGCTGGCCATCGCTGTAGGAGTGGCGCTCGGCGCTGGAATAGGCTTGGCTGTTATCTTGGTGGTCACCGGGAAGGACGCGCAAGAGGTCATTGATGGCATCTTCTTGGCTTCAGCTCCAGACTAATGATAGGAAATTTAGTCTTCTTCTGAGTTTTAAGGCCGTCTGGTAAAAAGTAGTGATTTAGTAACGGAATATGGACTTTTGAAGAAACAAAATAATGGCGAGAGCCTTGTCCTAGTATACGAACTTTATCATTTGTGGTGGAGATTCTGTACCTACAGTAATTATTGTGTTATTAAAAATAACTTAATTAAAATGGTATGTGTCAAGACAGGAAACTGGATTGATAAGCAAATTGACTATCACAAATTATTTCTTAATCTTCTTTGCTAGTCGTAAGAAATGGTTATAATATACCACAGCAAATTGACTTATTATGGTAATCTGCTCAACGGGCATTCTCTGACTATAGACTTCATAAATTAAGAGCTAATTAAGACTTTTTCCAAAACTAATGCTTTAACTTTTTCAAGAAAAGTCAAAGAATATTGTAATGGTATCATTTTGGTCTGGCATTAACTTCAAATAACGCTATACACTATTTACGCTATACACTGTATCGTCAGATAAATTTCGAGTTCAAACATACGAGAAATACCAACAAAAAAAATAAAAAAAATAAACGGATTCCGGACTCTTATAGGACAACTTTGGCACATTCACGATTCCTGACATGGTACTTTGGAAGGAGTATGGCAGGTTTTAGAGTAAACATAACATATCATCACGCTTGTTTTACCAAAATTTGGCGCAAAAGCCGGTGGCACGTGCCGCTCGGCAAAAACCGGCGGCAATGCCGAGGCACTGTGTGTTTTAATAGGCGCGGAATACTTTGCAATGTATTCATAATTTAGCATAAGAAGATTCTGCAACAGAAAGCGGCTTGGACCAAGACGCAGTCCCGGATTACATTCTAACAAAGTGGACCCTTGTTCTAAAGTTTAGGATATAAAATACAGCGCTTTTACAAAATAAGTTTCCTTGACTAAATGTAGGCAGTATACCTACTCCAACATTACTTATTGTTTACCCTAACTAAACCCAAAGAAGGAAGTAGTTTCTCTTCGGTTTCCTTCATTCAGTCGCTCGCGATACATTTGACCAAAATTGAGAAATTTTTATGGTCCCCGTGGAAGCGAACCTTCAGAAACTTTATAAATTTTTAATTTAATTTTGGGTACGCAAGCTATTCGCCGAGTGACACGCGTAATATTTTTATATAAACTATACTTTGACTCGTATTTCTTCTCGAAATTACCTTGAACATTACTGACATCAGTAAAAGCAAACATCGTGAGGAACCTGAACTTATTGTCAAGATAAGTCTGTTATCGCCAACCAATCTTGAACAAGCGTGGTGATCAAAGCTCGTTCCTTCTCTGTATGAGAAGAGGCCTTTATGTTTATTTTAACCTCTAGAAGTGAGCTCCTTTATTTGAGTTAAAGGCTCGTGCAGAATAGCGCGACACCGGTAATTGTTCTACCTTAAAGTTTTCTTCGAAATTGTTTTGTTAAAGTCGTGCCGCGTCGGTCTGCACAACGCTTAAGTGTGGTCTCACGTCGTTATAAACCTTCGTGCAGACTAGCGCGATGCGACACCGGTTATAGTTATTCCGTGAAATTTCCTTAGAAATTTTATTGTTCGAGTGGCTTCGCGCCGTCGCACCGCGCTGCTCTGCACGAGCCTTTATGTAGTCTACACTATTATTATCAAGAGAAAAGATTTGTAAAAAACATTCTGTCACAAGCAGAATGCTATATTATTATTATCACTAAGTAACATGACATCACGCGGGCGAAGCCGCTGGCCGAAGCTCGTGTCATAATTATGGGGTTCGAGCGAACCTCTAGTGAATTTGGGTTATTGCCATTTTATACCACAATCTTTATAAAATTGTTAGTGCATCATCATCATATCTGGTTAGCCTTTTCCTAACTATGTTGAGGTCCTTGAGGTCGGCTTCCAGTCTAACCGGATGCAGCTGAATAACAGTATTTTACATTGAGCGACTGCCTTTCAGACCTCCACAACCCAGTTACTCAGTAATACGATGGTACCGCTCGGTAAGACTGGTTGTCAGACCCGTAACGACTGTCAAACATCTACAAATAACAGCCGGCACCAACGGCTTATCATGCTTTCCGAGGCGTCGGTCGACCCGTGCGGCTGTTATTATTTAACCACGCACCCTCATATAATTTTTAGTGCACCAGCACACTACCTATTTAGTTTTAAGCATACCTAAACATATATAAAAAATTACCTTTATGAACATTTTATAAGGCCGTGTGTAATTTTTATAAATAAATGGTTTTCAAGCATGTTTGTGTTTATGCATTTCAATTCACTGCGACGTCAAAGATGTTTTGTAAACTGTTACATTTTTAAGTAATAGGTATTTGTTTAAAAATGGATGTATTTTGATTTACCCACTTATTTTAAATTTTACCTTATTTTAGTTTTTTACCAACTCCAAATCGTATAAACGAACGCGGAATATTTCCTTATAACATCATACAATAATATACTTAAACATAATCTACGAAAATATTAAAAGGAATCTTGAATGATAGTAGTGAGTCCCCATCTGTCGGAGCTTATAAATGATAGTAGTGAGTCCCCATCTGTCGGAGCTTATAAACAACAGCGAAAGGTAACTGATTACGATCGATAACAGGACTAAGCGGACGCTTGTTGTGAAAACTGAAGAAAGTATTAATTACTGTAGGTACATACCTACTTGTAGATGTAGGTACCTGTCTTTGTTTAGCATACACGTGACGCCTGTATCCTGAAGCATAAAGGCTTGTGCAGACCAGCGCGACTTGCCGCGCGATGCGACACCGGTTATTGTTATACTGTGAAGTTTTCTTAGAAATTGTATTGTTCGTGTCGCGTCGTGCGACAAGTCGCGCTGGTCTGCACAAGCCTTAAGACAGAGGTGTAGGTATCTAGTACATCTACATTTCGCCAGTCGTTTTATTTTATGGTGTTTGGGTGGCTTAGTTATGTTTAACATACATAATATCACGCTAGTATTACATGAAAGTTTAGACAGAGTTGTACCTAGTACACTCACACTTCGCCAGTTATGTTTAAGTTTGGGCACAAGTTCAGGGTCCGGGCTGGTACTGAGATATTCCTGACGCAAAAACCGAATAGCACCGTACCCGACATGGGAGTCGAAACCTTGACCTTTAGCTCAGTCGTAGCGCTTCTGCGCTTGCGACCACTAGATCAATGAGGCAGTCAGAGCTGCCTTTGTTTATTTATACTGTTTTGGGTTCCGTACAACTAAAATATTTGTACACCAATTTCATTGGTAGGACATAGAGCGCGACTAAAATGTATGCATAAGACCTTTATTGTAATACATGTGTTTACGAATAAAGATTGATTGATTGATTGAAAGTGTGCCAAACCGCTAACGGAACCTTCGTACTTATTACTCAGCCTACAGCCGCTACCGTCAGTCTTTTTGTCACAGAGCTGTATTTTTTGTCTTTTTTAACCGTAACATCTGCCAGCTGAATTTTTCATAGCATTTACTTGTTGCTTTGGGCACAATCTCTGTCACGGGCCATGGCAGATACTAAAATGAATAAAATCAATCAAAACTTTACTTTACTACTACGTTAACATTATAAACGCATATTTTAAAAGAGTAATGGTGGAGTTTCTAGCCCATTCTTTTCCATACGAAAACTACCTTTGGGAAGGGCCGACCAGAATCGATTCTATTTCTTGTAAAATTGACGTTCAAAAGTGCCTTATATGTGCATAATTGAAATAAATTGTTTGACTTTGACTTTATAACATAACATCACGCCTCATTTCCCCTAAGGGCTGGGCAGAGGTGAAGCTATTACGCATATTTTATTTAAGTACCTTGTTGCGCCACTTCTTCCCAGCTAATGCACTAGGAAGTGGTGAAGGGCGGGCGGTTTAAGGGGCTGTTTTATATAATTATGAGGTTCGAAAAGTGCTGATTCTCAGCCTAGTTTGAATAAATGACTTTTGAATTTACTGATAAAAACAGCTCTGGGTTTATGTGTGAACAGGAAAAACTGTGTAATCATAAATGTATGTAATCTGATCAATTCTGATAACAATAATTACGATTAGGTACTATTAAGTGTAGTACCTAATCTTAAATCATTTTGCGCCTGGATAGTTACGAATAAATTCAACTGTGTGACTTTGTGCTATCAACATTTCTGCAGGCACATCGAGAGTGTTCTCTGACCCGAACTTGTTACACTACTGGGTATCGAAAGAACATCGCCCTGCCTACCTAGTTTCAGAGAATACCCCAGAAAAATTGATAATAGTCATAATATTAGTGTAGGTACCTAGTGTAGATAATTTGAAAGTACCACGTGCAACCCAGCAGTCTGCAGTGGAAGATATAAGGAATGGCGACCTATTGGATCAGCAACACCACGGACATTTTCCATGCCGTAGTAAGCAGGTAGGTATTGGCAAACACATAATTTATTTTCGGCAGGTTATTTTTTAAAAGGTAGGTCCACTCTAAATGAACGTGAACTAACAATTGATTATCTACGAAAATGGATATCCCTAACTATGGTAGAGTTTCCAACACAATGTAGAGTTAAGTGGTCTAACAAAAGAGGCGAATAGCCCATATAATGGTAGCGATCGGTATCTACAAGTTTATCGTATAGTCGACAACGTAATGGAGGCACGCAGCGCCACGGTCTAAGTAATTGCCTACGACGACCATAAATCAGGCGCAGACGCAGCCCCAACAAAGGAAACTGGCAGGTCCTTTCATTTCTCCACTAGGTACGTATGTAATATTTATGTTGAGGGTTATGATAACGTTCGTAACATAACGCTTGTAATCCCAAGTACACCCACATTTCGCCTGTTATGTTTATGTCCCATGTAGTTAATAGGCGACGAGCCTATTGCCATGAATTTTGTTGGCACCGATCCAGACTCCGGGCTGCTACTGATAAATTTGTGATGGAAAACCCAATAACGCTTTGCTCGACCTAGTTATCGAACTCGGGACCTTATGGTCAGCAATAGTGCTTGCGACCACTAGACCAACACGTCGCGTTTTTAATATGGCTTCTACATTATATTGGCAAATAATAAAAAGAAGATAAACTATAACCAAGTTTTCAGTTTAACCAAAAAAAATTCGAAGTTTAGTATTTAGGACATTACTTCATGTCTTCCAATTAATTTCGGGATATTTTTTTTGTGGTTATACGTTTTTACTGCTGGAATGAGGGTACAACTTACATTTTATGAATGTAGTATTCGATTGTAGTAGTTTCTAGTATTTTTTATATACTGAACCATAATCCGTGGGGTGCCAGAGTGGCACCCTTGGGCAATTTAAACTATCGAAGTTCGAAGGTCACGGGGGTCAAAAATCTGAACCACCCATTTATATTGCGAATTAAGGGACATCCGTCCACCCAATCAAATATTTGTAGTTAGATATAAATATATACATATATATTATGTTATACATATTATAATATACATATATCCTATACTATTAAATTATATTTACTTATGTTACTAAAACTGCAATAGTTAGATGAATGTTTACCTTCTATTCTGTAAAATTGACGTTCATGTGTATATCTGAAAGCCTGAAATTCTGTAATATCTCCTACTGGGAGAGGGCACTGGCTTTTGTAACACAGGTATATCACCTAGCACAGGAGTCAGGGACTTCACACTATTTTGTAACCATTTTCTTGTCTAATAAAGATTATTATTATAGGGAGTGTTCTTTTTCTCAGCTCTTAGGCTGGTTTTAGCTACATTTACGGGCAAAGCCAAGTAAATGCAGCGTGTGGTGTGTATTTTAAGATGAGGGTGTGTTTTCTTCCTCCAACTGCATGAACTTTCTAACTATTCTGCAGGTGTTTAGGATGGCAGCTTTCTGAAGGTTAATATAAATGGAGTCTTCTAAATCTATTAGTTTCAGGCTACGGAGTAGATGGTTGGGGATAACACCTGTCGTGGAGAGAACTATAGGGATAACATACATTTTTCTTGTCTCCAGATTCTTGTGACTTCTTCTTTAAGTTCAGCATATTTACTTATTTTTTCAGTAATGGTTTTTAGTAGGTTATGAGTATTGGGAACTGCAATGTCTATGAGGTAAGTGATTTTTTTTATTTTATCCTGAAGGGTTATGTCTGGTCTGTTGTAGTGTATAGTTCTATCTGTAAGTATGGCGCGATCGTAGTATATTTTGTGCGTATCATTTTCTAGTATAGTTTGTGGTGTGTACTTGTAGTAAGGAGTGTTAGAGTTTTGTATGAGATTGTGTTTGAGTGCTAGTTTTTGGTGAATGATGTTTGCAACCTGGTTGTGTCTGTGAGTGTAGTCTGTCTGTGTGAGGGTTGTGCATGCTCCGGTTATGTGTTGTATGGTTTCTGATTGTATGTGGCATCTGCGGCATTTGTCATTTGTGATGGTAGGGTCATTAATGATAAATTTTCTGTAGTTTTTGGTGTTGATGATTTGATCTTGTATAGCTATGATAAAGACTTCTGTTTCGGGGAACAGGTTTCCTATTTTAAGCCACTTATTTGATGCTAATTTGTTTATGTGAGACTGCTCTAGGTCATGAGGGTGCCGGCCGTGAAGTACTTTCTTCTTCCGTTGTTAAATTTTTTGTTTCTGTGGGTCATCATTGGTAGTGTTTTGTGTTTCTATCTGGTCGTTTAAGTTAAGTGGAGTGTAGTTGTGATCGTTTATGACTATGGCTTTATGTATATTACTGGTGCGGGAGTTTGTGTGAAAGAATGTTTTAAGTCGATTGACTTGTTTCCGGCAAAGGTGCTGAATGTCGATTAGGCCTCTCCCGCCATGTTGTCGTTTAATAGTTAATCTTTCTATGGCAGATTTAGGGTGTAAGTTGTTGTGTTTTGTAAGTGTTGTTCGTGTAGTTCGCTCTAGATTTTCTGTGTCTGTTTTGGTCCATTTTATAACTCCGAATGAGTACGTTAATACAGGGATGGCGAAGGTGTTAAGGGCTTTAATGAGATGTTTACCTGAAAGTTGGGTCTTACAGATGGCGTTAAGTCTCCTTTTGTACTCTGTAGTTAGCGTGTTTTTAATTCTTACGTGATCAAGTCCCTTTAGTTGCCCGTAACCTAAATATTTATACAAGTCAGTCGGTTTCATTGCTGTTATAGTGTCAGTGTCATTCACCGCATAGTCGCCTGGCCGCACCTTTTCTCTTATAATGTGAAGTGTTTTGCATTTCTCTAAACCAAATTGCATGTTAGTATCGTTACTGAACTCTAACGTAACTTCTACTAATTTTTTCATATCATTTTCTGTTTTGGCATACAGTTTGATGTCGTCCATGTAAATAAGATGTAATATTGTTGTTTCCTCTGTAGTGTGTTTGTGGCAATATCCGGCTCTACAGCTCTGTAGTAAATGAGACAGAGGATTTAGGGCAAGGCAGAACCACAGGGGGCTCAGGGAGTCACCTTGGTAGATACCTTTTTTGATAGATATCTGTCGCGTTATGACAGTGCTGTGGTTGTTATTTATTTGTAGAGTAGTTTTCCACTGTAGCATTTTATGGCGCATGAAATCAATTATTTTTGGGTTTATTCTATAAATCTGTAATATTTTTACTAACCAAGAGTGGGGAACACAGTCTAACGCTTTTTTGTAATCAATATAGATGCAATGAAGATTTCTGTTTTTTGAGGTGGCGTGTTTATGAATAGTGGAATCTATAATAAGCTGTTCTTTGTATCCCATGTGGCCCTGCCTGCATCTCTTTTGTTCCTCTGCAATAATGTTGTTGTGTTCAATGTGTGAGCTAATTTTTTTTGTAATTACTGATGTTAGTATTTTGTATATTGTGGGTAGGCATGTAATTGGTCTGTATTGGGCAGGCTGAGGTGTGTTTTTAGTTTTAGGTAGCATGTAGGTAATTCCTGTTGCGATAAATTCGGGTGTGTTTTGCTGTCCTAATGTGATATCTGTTAAATGTTTTGCTATTGATTTATGTAATGAAGTTAACGTTTTGTACCAGAAATTGTGTATTTTGTCTATACCTGGTGATTTCCAGTTATGTAATCTAGCTGTTATATGTGTAATGTCGGACTCTGCTACCTCTGCAAATTCCATTTCGTCAATCGCTCTCCATTTTGCTTCTTCTTCCTCTATCCAAGATGCTTTGTCGTTGTGCTGTTCTTGCTCTTCCCAAATGCTAGACCAATATGCTTCTAGTTGTTCTTTTGATGGTACATCTGTGTTGTTTTCTATTGTTATGTCAGTGACTCAGTGTGTGATTTCTGTATGTTTCTGTAAAATGCTTTTGCATTCATTGAAAATGTTGCATTATCATTTTTGCGCTGTTGTGCCTTCATATACCTCCTAAGCCTTTATGAATGAACTTTAAGAGCTAGTTTCTGCTTTAGTGTGTTTAGAAACTCCTCAGGTTGTCTATTGTTATTTTCGTGTCTAGTGTGATTAGAATAGTTTTTAAATATTGTTTCAGCTCTCTTAACTACTTTATTTGATATGATGCCGTTGATATATTGTGTGAGCCTACCACAGTCCGCCCTTAATTTTTCAATATCTTTTTCTAGTCTCTGTTGCCATGCTGGTTTGACAATATGACTAGTTCTTGTGGTTCCTGTGTGGTTAGTGATTTTAAAGTTGAGTTCTTCAGATATAACTACAGCTGTGCAATATATGAGTAAATGTATGTTTATAAGTTGTGTGTCATCAGATATAAATTGTATGAGTATATTTTCATTAAATAAATTAACTAAACGAAATAGGTTACGGGTGTATTTAAGTTTAGGTAGTTTTGGTCGGACTGCTGGATCCATCCCAGAGTATTGTGTTATCGTTGTTCTAAATTTGTCATATATTTCTTGTATATAAGTATCTGTGGTTACGTTTTGATCTGCGACAAATAAGGTCTCAATATCATTTTCGAGCGTTAGGGTTAAGGATTCGGTTTGTGTGGATGTGTGTGCTGTTTGTGTGTAAGCTTCCAATTAGTTATATGTTAGAGGCTGACTATTAGGATGTAATTGAGTGAGCGATTGTGGTTGTTCTTGTAAAATATTTTCGTTTGTGTTTTGTGTGATAGTGTTAGTGTCTGCATAGTTTTCTGATTCTTGTCGCAATTGTGTGCGTACTTCTTTCTTCTTTTAATTGATCAAATTCAACTTGCGATAAGAGTTTATTCCTAACTATAGTTCTTCGTCGATCTGATATTCGTTGTTCTGAAACGGAAATCTCAGGATATTGACTAGAAAAACGTTCATGCAGTTGTTGTCTGTACATGGTCATGTCAGTCTCTATTTTAGTGATGTGTAGATAAGTTCGCATGATGAATAGGTTAACTTCTTTGCTCCATTTCATGTGAACTCTTGCTTTTCCAGCCTTGGTGGACCCGGGTAAGAAGGTAGATACCTCCCGCGCAACATTCAAGGCCGGAGTGGGTGAAACTGTATTAAAACTAGTTATGGGAGGTGACGATGGTATGGGTGAAGATGGTATTGATGGTGATGATGTTCTTGAAGGTGCGTACGATACTGTACTTGGACTATAAGGCTCTACAGGGGTGTCTGTCCTGTTTGTCAGTCTATCACCATCATCGGTTTCGGCTGTAGTATCTTTGTCGGTGGGTGCCCGCCTGTTCAGCTCCTCATCGCTGACGGTTCGCATGCTGAGACCCCCAGCGTTAGCTCCAGGTGCGCCCCGGCGATCGCCCCCGGGCAGTGGTCCTATACGTTTTCTTTTTGAACGAGTCTCCATTTTAAGTGGGTTTCCAGAGCCACGTTAGCCACGCCAGTAATTTCTCATTCGTGTATCCGCCCCCGGGTGTTATCCGCCCCCGGGGGCTTATTATTATTTCCTTTATTTCATTTATATACCTATAATTTACATTTTTAAATATTTTTATAAAAAGAAAACGGAAAACAAAAACATTTAAAAATATAAAAAATAGTAGCCCACCGGTATTGGGAACAGGGTCCAAGCTACCGGTGGTCAGGGCTCCTGAGAGAGGAGTCTCCTGACTATACGCGCCGTGTCTAGAAGTACCGCTTTCTGGATCAAGCCCTTGATCCAGCTGCCTAACGAGAGCCTCCTTAGGTGTTGGTCGAGGCTCTTGGCTATTATGCCATTGACAGTCACGACTATCGGCACAATGACTGCTGTATCCACTTCCCACATGTCGACCACCTCGCGGGCCAGGACGAGATACTTGATCTGCTTATCTTTTTCAGCTTTCACGAGGTTCTCGTCATGCGGGACCGCTATATCAACAATCATTGTGCTCCGCTCTAATCGATCTATCACCACTATGTCTGGATTATTGGCAACAATAGTCCTGTCAGTGATGATAGATCGATCCCAATACAACGTGATATTGTCATTTTCGAGAACTGGGTCGGGCACATACCTATAGTATGGTACTTCCGATTCCACAAGACTGTATTTCAGAGCAAGTTGCTGGTGGATAATCCTGGCCACAAGGTTGTGCCTATGCAAGTAGTCTCCGAGACGAGAACAGCCAGAGATAATGTGTCGGACTGATTCCCCCGGACGGTGGCATGCCCGACAGATGTCAACCGTGCTGTCCTTCACAATATATTTCCGATAGTTGTTCGTCATCATAACTTCATCCATAATCGCAAAGACAAAACCTTCGGTTTCCCCAAAGAGATCTCCGAATCGCAGCCAGGATACGGACGCTAGTAGGTCTACATCGGGTCCATGTAAGGCCCGGTAAAAACGCCCGTGAAGCTCTTTGCTCTGCCATACCTCCCTGCGATCATTAGTATCTAATACTATAGGTTTCCGCCAGTTCTCGTTAGCCAAGGGTAGCGGGGTAAGGCCCTTGTCCTCTGAGACCATATCTCGGTGCATCCCCACGTCGACTTCTAGGAAGTATTCCCTGAGACTGCCTACCTCACGGTTGTGCAGAGTCATAGCATTTAAGAAGCCTCGACCTCCACACTTCCGCGGGATATACAGTCTCATCACCAGTGATCGGAGTAGGTAGATTGATTTTTAGTACTTGTATCATAAATGCACACAGAAAGAATAACATGGATAAGCCATTTTTCCGGAAAGTAATTCCGGTATTTCCGGATTCAATTAAATATTGTTAATGTTGGTAGTGATATTATTACTACTCAATTCAAAATTTAAAGGAAGGTATCAAAACTAAATTAATTCATTATTTATCTGTTGAATAATAAAAACAATCGAATTCCGATCGAAGCTTTAATATTTATTTTTTCTTCCTTCTTTTTTCCTACCTTTTTTTTGAGGATGGCAAATCATCAAATGACTCCTTCCACTCTGGCAGAATACAATTCCTACATAAGTTCCGGTTTTTTTTAATAATCCACCAATTCCGGAGGAATGTCCATAGTAATATATACGTTTCGGATCAATGACCCCAGTTCAATCTACCTACTCCGATCACTGCTCATCACCGATGAACGTGGGTGATGCATTCGATTTATGGTCAGCAGTGTGCGGACCCTCCACAGGGCGTCAAGTTCCGTCTGGGTCCATTTGAGTATGCCGAAAGAGTACATCAAAACCGGCATGACCCAACCGTTGAAGGCGCGCACCTTGTTTCCGCCTGATAAAAGACTATTTTATACTTTATTATTATTATTATATTTACCAAACGTTCTGTCGTCGATGGCCGCGAAGTTGTGGAGAGTGAAATATTTATTGCAGTCGTAAAACATTTCACCAGAATATCATGGCACAAAATAATAAAGATATTGTAGTCTGTGATGAAGATGGCTCAACTCCGACTAAAAGGCCAAATATTGTAAACAAGGACACACAATTGGTAAGAATGTTCTGCATGGATCTGCGACTTTTTTCTATACTTGAAGATATACTTTCAAGAATTTATAAAAAATATATCAAACTATACCTTGCCTTCTAGGACAAAATTTTCTGAAAAACTTAATGAGCAATATTATAGTGCAAGATCCGACCTGATCAAAACCTTGGAGTCGGTCTGTCATGTAGCGATCTCAATAGACGCGTGGAAGTGGGGGGTGACCGGTCGCAGAAGTGGCCGTGATATGTTCAGCGCGACGATACATTTTGTTTATCAAGGTATACTCGTATCTCGGAATTTGTTCACAATAGATACAACACGGCGAAACGACGACAACATACGACATATGATAAGAGATGAATTAATCCAAAGAAGTGTCTTCAAAAAAGTGGTGTGTTTCGTTAGTAGTGACGATAAAGCTAAAGTTCTTATAAAAGCATCGTCAGATTGGAAGAAGCAACACGTATATTGTCTAGCGGCAGCATTGGACATGTTTGTTCAAGCAGCTTTAAAATATTTAAAAATGGATGAATTGGAGATGCACTACCAAAAAGCTAAATCAAACAAAACTAAAACGTTTAGGAATAAAAAAGGTAAATGTTTCAGTTGGCATAACGACTATATACGTACTGTGTTCAAAGAAATATGTAAGGACAACGCTTGCAAATTCAATGCGATTGATTAGAAGAAGGGAACACGATGAATGCTATCAAATTTTAAAATCACTTGAAGATTTAATTAACAAACTGTCTAGTCAGGAATATCTAACTTTATCTTATATTATTACACTACTATATTAGTCGGTTTGTATATAAATATAGGTAAATGCTCGCCAACTACTACTGTGGCAATTGATTTCAAGAACAAAATAAAGGTTGAAACTAAGAAACTTTTACAAAAATACACCAACGAACGAATTGCAGTTAAGGCAACATTTATGGATCCCAGATTTAAGAACACTGTTCTAGATCAAGCAGGAAAAGCGTCTCTGGAGCAAGATGTGATACGAGAATTGAATGAATGTGTAGATTCCTGCAATCCACAGAATCCAGTTCCTTCATCTTCCAAAAACCGATCAGATGAATATGGAAATATTTTGGACTATTTGGCAGAACATAAATGTGAAACTCAAGCCAGCTTCGCGTGCACAAACTGCGGTGGCACATTACGTTCAAACACCGGACTTAGAACAAGATGAAGACCCTTTTAAATTTTGGAAAACGTCATATGAGTGCTCTAAATTCACTCAATTCTATATAATGTCTCAAAAGTATTTATGTATCCCCGCAACTGCAATACCTGTAGAATCGATTTCTGGTGAGTTCCCTTGGAAGAAACTTATTCCGAATAATATCAATTATAATGAACGTAGGAACTTATTGGGATATGAACATATTAATAAAATATTATTCCTGAATAGTTACTATTCTGGAAAAACCCAGAAATAAATAATTAATTAGGTACTTTTATCCGCACACAACTAACTACCTGCAGGTACTTAAATCGGTAGTTGCGCTAACGACGCGACCATGTTGGCGGCCGGAGATAAGGTACTTCTGTCAAGACATTTCAAAAACGTCTTCGAGAAAAGAGTTTGAAAATATAAATTTTATATTGTGAGTACGTAGAATTCTAGATAGATTCGTTTTTTTCATTGTAAGAATTTGTTTTGTTTTTTTAAGCATTTTACGTGTTTTCCTAAAATTAATATCAATTGCACTTACAATTTCTGTTCTCGTGTTTTATTGTTTTACGATTGAGTTTGTTCATAATGAAATTAAACTCTGTTTTACCGCACATTTTCTTTAGTTTTTCTTTCTTTTCTTTTTATTCGGAAATGATTAGTGAGTATGCTAATTGCTAATCATTCAACACTTCAGCTTATCATCCCATACCTACATTATAATAGATACTAGGTACAATAGATAAAAAATAAATAAAAAAATATATATATACTAGGTATTTTGATCAAGTGCTAGGAAATAGGTATCCATATATTCTTGACACGAAATGATATCGCTAAATAACTTCAATGACGTACAGTATTAAGCTTACAGTGAATAAATTTTCTATTTAAACATCAATCTGCTTAAACATACTCGTAATTATTATAAATTAAAGTCACTTTTTATGTCTCTTTCTGTGAGCGCTAAGATCTTCTAAACTGCACAATGGATTTTGATACGGTTTTCACCATCTTTTACAGCATTTATTCCGGAATGTTTATGTGTATAAAACAGTATTTTTATATATATTGTAACGGACGCCGAGCATGTGTAACCTATTGGTGAACAAAACAAAGTTGTGTGCCGGTGTGATGATGAACGATCTTCAATACGTAAAAGTGGTTAGTCAGAGTATGAAAACCGAGACCCTATCTGTGCACCGTAGCACAAGTAGCGGCGGGAGCTCGGTGGACTTTTCACCATTGTGAGTGAGTTTTTACTTTCTAATTAGATTTAAGAGGTTTTAATTGTGTTCTAATTAGTTTCTACTTAGTAAAATTAGTATAAGGAATCTTATGTGAATCTTATAAGACCAACAACGTAGCATTTCTCGTGATTTTAATGTATAAAGAAAAATGTTAGCATATTTACGTAAATTGGAAATGAGGTTTTTTGTATGTAAGGATATCCTCAGGATCTTAGTGTCAAATAAGAGGACTAGGCTCAAAACTACCTGCTGCGTTCCAATTCTGTAAATCGGTCCACGGGTTTTAAAGATAATAACAAATTTGTATAGTGAAAATGTTCAAAAGAGATATTTTAAGCGTTAATGTTCTAGAAACTTTTTAGTACATAAAGATACATTGAATATTGTTATGTGTTATGACAGGAGGATATAAGAGCTATATTTTGTATAAGTTTGAGGGTAATCCGACTTAGGGAACTATTAAAAACAGAGCTCCAAAGAGCTGGACCATAGCGAAAATTGTAATTAGAATGGTCTCAAAAATCAGAGGCCTCGTTAAGGTAACGTAGGCTTAAGCAATTTTGTATAAAAGGCGGGCCATTGGGCCATAGGGACACAGTCGGTTCCCAGCTCTCGAGAAGAAAACAACTTCGAAATAAATAAGAAGAATAGAAGAAATCTTTTATTAAAATATACAGTCCACTTCAGTCTGGTCCATCGAGCGGCGGATATCAAGAACGAAGAAACCCGCCACAGGATCCTGGTCCACCAAGCTGCGAGGAAGAATCAACAAAGAACCCGCAGCAAGAGCGAAAAACGGAACCGTCAGTCAAGCGGACGTCACCGAACCGACGTCACCAAGCCGGCGTCACCGAACCGACGCCACCAAGCAGGACGTCACATACCGGACGTCACATACCGGACGTCACAAACCGGACGTCACATACCGGACGTCACATACCGGACGTCACATACCGGACGTCACATACCGGACGTCACAAACCGGACGTCACAAACCGGACGTCACAAACCGGACGTCACAAACCGGACGTCACAAACCGGACGTCACCGAACGGACGTCACAAACCGGACGTCACCGAACGGACGTCACAAACCGGACGTCACCGAACGGACGTCACAAAGCCGAAGAGTTGCCGACTGAAGCCGTGCCGGACCGTGCCGACCCGAACGAAGAGGATCGACCGAGCCGAGCCGGAAAGCCGCCGACCCGAAGCTGACCCGAAGAGTTGCCGACTGAAGCCGTGCCGGACCGTGCCGACCCGAACGAAGAGGATCGACCGAGCCGAGCCGGAAAGCCGCCGACCCGAAGCCGAATCGAAGAGTTGCCGACTGAAGCCGAACCGAACGTGCCGACCCGAGCCGAACGTGCCGACCCGAACCGAACCGAAAACTGAAAAAAGTCGGGATCATTCAAGATCCGAAGACACCTGAAAAACCAGAAGATTCCTGAAGAAAAGTCTCAAAAGACTTAGAAGATGGTGGTCACAAGGAGCCAAGGGGACGCAGCGGAGATAGAAGAACAGCGACGCACCCAGTTGCAGCAAGAGGCGCGACGCAGGGAAACGGAGCTGATAGAGCGAGAACGTCTAAGAAGAATCTCACTGGACCCGCCGGCGTCACCTTTCTCCAAGCCAGCAGACACCAGCACAGCAGGACCTTCCGGGATTCAAGGAACAACAGCTGCGGTTCAACGAAGACTGGGATCACCAAGCAGATCGGTTAGGTCACAACGATCGACGACAAGTGTAACCACGCGGCTACGGATAGCGGAACTGGAAGCAGCAGAGAAACTGGCTACCATTAGAAGAAGGGAGCTGGAGCTGGAAGCGGACCTAGTCAAGAAGCGATTAGCCGTGGAGGTATCAGCTATCAACGACGATGAGAGCGTGCACGAAGAAGGACCCAGCCCTCCCCGTGAAGAGCCACATCAGAAGGTGGACGAGTGGCTGAGAACGAACCCCCTCAGCACACGGGGGGAGGAGGCACGGGGTGAAGAAGGAACCCGCGAAGAACAGAAGCAGCTGCGATTCGAGGTTCAACGTGCAAGATCACCGACTCCGACAAGGAACAGAAGCAGCATCGAGCACCTGGCAGCCACATTAGAGAAGATGGCGAGGCCCAGGCCTCGACACATGGACCTGCCGACCTTCTCCGGAGCAGCCAACGAGTGGTTGCCGTTCAAGGCAGCAGTACGAGATACGACCAGCATGTACCAGATATCAGCAGCAGAGAACATCCAGCGACTGAGGAGCTGTCTCAAGGGCGAAGCAAGAGACGCCGTGGCCGCCCTCCTGCATACGGCCACCGATCCAGACATCGTAATGAAGACCCTCGAGCAGTGCTTCGGGAGACCGGAAGTGATCATCGACAAGGCGCTGGAAGACCTCAAGAAGCTGCCGAAACCGGGTACATCAGCTGCCGAACTGAACAGCTTCGCGATCAAGCTGCAGAACATCATCTGCGTGCTGAAGACGATCGACCGAAGAGGATACCTATTCAAACCCCTGATGACAAGAGAAGTGTTGGAAAAGCTGAGCCCGCATCTCCGATCCCGATGGTGCGACTACGCCTACGATCATGAAGGAACAGCGGACCCGGAGATTGTCGTCATGTCTCGTTTCCTGATACGCGAAGCGGACAGAGCGTTGCGGTACACATACGCTCCAGCTACATGCGCTGCAAGCCAGAAAAAGGAAACTCGGCCAACTATAATGTTGAAAAGGAAAGCCAGCGTGTTCAACACTACTGCAGGAGCGGAAGAACAAAAGGATAAGTGTCCTAAATGTGAACAAGCTCACATCCTGACGCAGTGTCCCAAGTACAAGGCACTGGCGATAGAAGAACGCTGGAGGTTCTTAAAAGAAAAGGGGATATGCTTCAAGTGCGCCCAGAAGCAACACAGGCGCATGAGCTGCAAAGCCAAATCATGCGGTGTGGACCAGTGCAGCCGACCACATCATGCGACCCTCCATCAAGCGAAGAAAGAAGACCCAAGGTCAGCAGAACCACCAAAGGAAGAAGCGGTCATGTCAGTGGCACCACGCCTAGCTGCCGGATCAAGAGCAGTCCTGCTGAAGATGTGCCCTATCGTCGTATCCGGACCACGGGGAGAGGCAAGGACATACGCCCTCCTGGATGAAGGAGCTACCATTACCCTCGTCGACAAGGACCTGGCAGAGAGCATCGGAGCAGAGGGACCGTCACAACCACTTCATCTGAACGGGGTCAACATGTCGCAGCAAGAGATGGAGAGTCAGCTGGTGAACATACGGATCAGAGGCCTGAAGAATGACAACAGCTACAAGGTCAGAGCGAGGACAATGAAGAATCTTCGGCTGCACCAGCAGTCTATTCCGGACACGCTGTTGGACTACGAGCACCTACGGGACCTGGCATCAGAAGAGGTGTGCTACGAGAAGGCGCGCCCCGGGCTTCTAGTGGGAACAGACCACTGGGAGTGCATCGTGTCCCGCGAGCTCCGAGTCGGCGGCCCTGATCAACCAGCTGCATCAAAAACACAGCTAGGATGGGTGGTGCACGGAACCGCGCCACGCAACACCATCTATCAAGAAGGAAACGTGCTGCATGTCTACGAGTCCGACCGAGCGACGGGAACATGCAGCCAGGAACTTCATGACTTAGTCGAAGGCCACTTCAAGATCGACTCACTCGGCATACAGGGGAAGCCGAGAATCAAGGAGGCGGATCTACGGGCCATCGAGATAGTCGGAACGACCACAAAGAAGACTGACACCGGGTACGAAGTGGGACTGCCATGGCGACGGGACAACGTCACCATGCCGCCGAGCTACGGGCAAGCATTTCGTCGGCTGAAGAAGATTGAGCAGAAGATGGACGCAGATGCAGAGTTCGCGGTCGAGTACTCCAAGCAGATCACCAACCTGCTGGACAAGGGGTACGCGACGCTGTGCGACGGATCCGAAGAGAAGAGCGCCATCTGCTGGTATCTGCCACACTTTGCCGTGCAGAACCCAAATAAACCCGGCAAGCACAGGCTGGTGTTCGACGCGGCAGCAAAGAGCAACGGCGTGTGTCTGAACGACGAACTGCTGGAAGGACCCGACCTACTACTGTCGCTGCCAGGGATCCTCTTCCGATTCCGAGAGAAGACGGTAGCGATCACAGCGGACGTGCAGGAGATGTTCCTGAGGATCAAGATAAGGCCGGAAGATCAACCAGCGCAGCAGTTCCTGTGGAGAGGCAACGAACGAGAAGAGCCTCCGAAGAAATACAAGATGACCAGCATGATCTTCGGCGCCGCAAGTTCCCCCTACATGGCCCACCATGTTCGGAATTACAACGCGGATGTGTACGGGCAGGGGTGTCCACGCGCGCTGGAAGCAATCAAGAGGAGCCATTACATGGATGACCTGGTGGCCAGCTACGAAAAAGCCGAGGAAGCTTGGAAGGCGGTCGAGGAGACGAGAGCGGTACACGCACATGCTGGATTCACGCTACGAGGATGGAGCTCCAGCGACAAGACGGTGTTACGCGACGTGCCTCCGGAACTACACGCCAACAGAGAACGCGTGACGAACGACCTGCGGCAGCGGTACTGGGTTATACACTTACGACCCACGGTACGCGCCGTAGAGAAGAACTGCGCCTTTTGTCGAAGACGCCGAGCGACGCCGCAGCCACCAGCTGCAGGCGACCTACCACACGCCCGCCTCGACCCGTTCCACCGCCCGTTTACCAATTGCGGGGTGGACTACTTCGGGCCAATGATGGTCAAGGTGGGGCGCCGCCGAGAGAAGAGGTGGGGCGCACTTTTCACGTGCCTCACTTCCCGCGCCGTGCACATCGAGCTCGTCACATCGCTCCCCACCGACTCAGCAATCATGGCGCTGAGGCGTATAGCTGCGCGCAGAGGCTGGCCAAGACTGATGTACTCCGACAACGCGACTAACTTCCGGGGGGCGGATCAAGAGCTTCGCAACGCCTACATCGAGTGGATGCCTGCCCTGCAAGACGAGGGGCTGCTGCATCGAATGGAGTGGCGCTTCATACCTCCGGGCGCGCCCAACCAAGGCGGCGCGTGGGAGCGAATGGTTCGCTCCGTGAAGACAGCTCTCAACGTCACTCTCCGAGAGAAGGCACCTGCAGAAGAAGTACTGAGAACTCTATTAACAGAAGCCGAGTTCTCCATCAAACGCAAGACCGCTGACCCACGTCAGCGTGAACCCCAGCAATCCTGAAGCCCTGACCCCCAACCACTTCCTGTTGGGGTCATCAGATGGGCTGCCAACGACGGGGCCTTGTGACGAGGCCGACAGAAGAACCTGGCGAGCTAGTCAAGCGCTCGCTGACCACTTCTGGCGACGCTGGCTACGCGAGTACCTTCCCACTCTGGTACCTCGCGGCGAGCCACAGAACGACGTGCGACCGATGCAAGCTGGCGACGTGGTCCTCGTGGTCGACAACACGCTGCCCAGGAACACCTGGCCGATGGGAGTCGTCGAGCGCACACACTGCGGACCAGACGGCGGCATCAGGGTCGTCGAGGTGCGGACCAGAACCGGGACCTTCCGGCGCCCCGTGAGCAAGCTCGTCGTCGTGATGAAGATTGAAGAGGCTACGCGA
Organism: Agrochola lota; assembly: GCA_947364205.1. Lineage (NCBI taxonomy): Eukaryota > Metazoa > Arthropoda > Insecta > Lepidoptera > Noctuidae > Agrochola > Agrochola lota. The sequence goes on along the minus strand of OX376225.1, from coordinate 1,453,638 downwards.
GCTGCGCCGGGGGGAGAAATGTAACGGACGCCGAGCATGTGTAACCTATTGGTGAACAAAACAAAGTTGTGTGCCGGTGTGATGATGAACGATCTTCAATACGTAAAAGTGGTTAGTCAGAGTATGAAAACCGAGACCCTATCTGTGCACCGTAGCACAAGTAGCGGCGGGAGCTCGGTGGACTTTTCACCATTGTGAGTGAGTTTTTACTTTCTAATTAGATTTAAGAGGTTTTAATTGTGTTCTAATTAGTTTCTACTTAGTAAAATTAGTATAAGGAATCTTATGTGAATCTTATAAGACCAACAACGTAGCATTTCTCGTGATTTTAATGTATAAAGAAAAATGTTAGCATATTTACGTAAATTGGAAATGAGGTTTTTTGTATGTAAGGATATCCTCAGGATCTTAGTGTCAAATAAGAGGACTAGGCTCAAAACTACCTGCTGCGTTCCAATTCTGTAAATCGGTCCACGGGTTTTAAAGATAATAACAAATTTGTATAGTGAAAATGTTCAAAAGAGATATTTTAAGCGTTAATGTTCTAGAAACTTTTTAGTACATAAAGATACATTGAATATTGTGTTGTGAATTATGTGTTATGACAGGAGGATATAAGAGCTATATTTTGTATAAGTTTGAGGGTAATCCGACTTAGGGAACTATTAAAAACAGAGCTCCAAAGAGCTGGACCATAGCGAAAATTGTAATTAGAATGGTCTCAAAAATCAGAGGCCTCGTTAAGGTAACGTAGGCTTAAGCAATTTTGTATAAAAGGCGGGCCATTGGGCCATAGGGACACAGTCGGTTCCCAGCTCTCGAGAAGAAAACAACTTCGAAATAAATAAGAAGAATAGAAGAAATCTTTTATTAAAATATACAGTCCACTTCATATATCATAGCGATGTTTTGGCATGTAGCCATTGTACATTTGTAGCCGTGTGAAGCAAGGGCGGCTCGCTAATTTATTATTTTATTTTAAGTTTTTTAGTTTTATTTGCCCTACTTGTGATGAGCTGTTATACATATACCTAAGCATCTTCGAATTTAAATAGTTTAATCATTCAAATAACTATGTTAGTAATGCTGTTTGTATATTCTTAATAAAATAAATAAGTACATACTTTGAAATATTTTTCTTGCCTTTCATTGCACCATTTTAACAAAACTTTTACCACCTAAGTACGGATCTGTTTTAATCTTGGTTACGAATGCTGTCTCTTCTTCCGAATTTCGGCTACGAGGCCCATCTCAACGGAAATAAGCCAAGTACACAGGAGATATTATAGTGCACAAGTTGTAAACGCAGGTGCAATCCTGTTCCTTATCTCTCATAACTTGGGCGCCTCCATATGAGAGTTGTAGCCCAATTTTTCAAAAGTTGCAAGTTTTTAACGATAGCTTCTATTTATATTTTAAAAATAGCCATATTTGTTAGGTAAAATTCACACTTCTTCTCCACAATAACCGAAAATAATAGATTTACAAAAAGGGAAACAACCAAGCTAAAAAACCACCACCAACTTCAAAACTCCGGGCTGCTACTAAAAAAAATCTAATGGAAAAGTCCAATAACACTTTGCCCGACCCCAATCGAACCCAGGAACCATTCAGGAGTCGCGCTTCCGACCACGAGATCAACGGGGCAGTTACCTCACACATGTACTTACGTCGGGCAGTGTGGTGAGCAGCTCCACGTGCTGGTAGTCCCCGGCCGCCAGCGAGGGGCTCTGCCACCAGGTGGCGGAGTCGTCGTCGTGCGCGTGCGCCGCGGGGTGGCGCCGCCTCGCCGATCCGCCCTCCCCCTCGCACACGTCACACGCCACACCTCGGCTGGACCAACACAACATATCATTGTATTCTCTATTTATCAACATCAAATCATTTATTTCAAGTATGCCGTTAAAAGGCACTTTTGGACGTCAAAAAGTAAAAGAAAATAGAATAATACTTATTACGTGAAGACGATGTTACCAGTATGAGCCGATCTCGCATTGTATAGGATTTCCGTACAATAAGAGGTCAGCTTATACTGGAAATGTATAGCTTGATATGTAGCTGTGGCTACCTACCTGGACGAAAACTATATAACAATATGTATACGTAGATAATATAAAAAATTAAACAATAGATAAATGAATTACGTTGATAGATACATGGTGCTCACATATTTACTCATAGTAGGTACCTGGGCGACCGAGCTCTGCTCTGGTGAGAATCCTCATTTAATTAATATAGGACAGTTCATACTAACTCCATGCTGCCATGACAGTACATAGTAATTCCATGCTGCCATGTTATTATTCTAAGGTAGCCATCTTGGTCTAAACTTTGGGCGACTGAGGTGAAAATACGGGGAAAACGTAGATCCAATATGTAACGAAATAGAACCTAGCTAGATCGATTTTTCGCCCCCGTAAACCCTTATATTGCAACTTTCATCGAGATGTTAGAGCCGTTTTCGAGAACGTGAGTACAAATATATATATATATATATGTAATACACAAATATTGCAACCGTAGACAATTTTCCTAAAATAATTATATCGTATTCACCATGCTGTAAGAGTAGAAGAAGACTAAATAAATGATGGATGAAATGTGTGGAAGAAGATATTATGGCTAGAAAAGGGGTGACTACTGTGATGACGTTACGATGACGATGACGGATAATAATAATAATAATAATCCCCACCGCCGTATTTCTACGTTGACGTCGTGGTGGGGCATGTGCGCTCCAAACTTTGGGTCTGTGCCGGTAGAGTTTACTTTGCCGGAACAGGTCTAGGATGAGGGGCCAGACCAAGAGAGATACAGAAACCCGCAGGGCAGCATGTGGCGAGCTGTTGGGCAGTAGCGACCCCACGGACCCTATCTCCCGGGAGAAATCTTGTTCCTCATCTCTGGCTTGCCTTTGTTGGCCGGCTAGAGTGAACACTGACGAGGAACAAAGCTCCCACCTCATTCTTGCCTTAATTGGCCGGCTTGAGTGGAGATTCGCAAGAGCAAACGTGCTCGGAGGAAGGAAGTATTCCAGTAAGTGCTCCTAGGGATCTTGACCATCTTCCGGGCTCTGGGATTGTTCTGAAAGCCGTGGAATACCTCTCCACTCCTCAAGCACCTCAGGACATGTTGCCCCCTTGTCGCTACGTCACTATGTGCTAGCGACAGTTTTCGGGGGCCCATTACTGAGTGTGCAAGTCACCCCCTGCCATTTTTCCGTGTACATATAAAACATTGATCAGGCAGGGGTCATAGTCCTTCCATAGTTCCAGGTCACCAGTCAACTTTTGCCACCCAAACCCATAGCCCGATTTATTTTGTTTCTTTGTTCTGCAATAGTCCTGCACCAACCGGGGGTTGTCGTTGGGTGCACTTGCATAGTGCATACAGGGATAATCGTCGGTTGGTGCCTGAATACATAAAAATGTCTAAGGGGCCTCTGCGAGTTGGCTTCGGCCCCTCGTACGCCTTCCAAAAGTCCGGGACCCTAGGGTCCCGAGACATGTCAGATACATTTAAAATAATAATAATAATATTTATTCAAAAAATTACAAGGCATAAAAATGAGTACAGTTTTGCTTAAATGGTATGGTGGTGGTATGGTGGTATGGTATGGTTTTGATGTATGGGAGAGGGGTAGGATGATGGTAACGAGCCATGCATATGTTTGATGAATACAAAGATTGTAGGGTAATGCTGTGTATGTATTTAGTTGGTAAGCCTTTATATAAATCAATAAATACTGTAAGTACTTACTTTCCTGGTGTGTCGCGGCAGTATTCCTCGGTGCCCGCGTCGCCGCAGCTCGCGTTGGCGACCACGGAGGAGTATGGCGCGACGTCGAGCGGAGCGGGCAGCAGTCCGCTCGTCGCTCCGCTCGTGAGAACCTCGCTCACCGTCGTGCTCGTCAGGCGGTCTAGGAGCGCTCGACCTGACAACAAGCCAAAAATTATATAACATTATTTTGCTAAACAGTTCTCATAAAAGAAATTGCTCCTAAAACGAAGTCACTGAAATAAGCAGTAGCGACAGACAGACGAAGTCGCACCATAGGGGGTTCCTTTTTAAGATTTTGGTACAGAACCCTAGAAAGTCTCATTACTTTTCTGTTATTTTCTCGAAACTACAAATTTTTTTTTAGTGCCAAACTTGATTCCATCGATACGCTATAGAAAGAAGATTAGTTTATCCAGGCTGAAAAGAAGTTGACAACCCTCATCATCTAAGTCATTTGCTACAACAAAGTGGCTGAGCACGAAGGTGCCTCCTGTCTACCGGAAACTACACGGCAAGAACACACGTGACGTTGTAAGTACCTCGGTTATCAGAAGCCACTTCCCCTTCAGATAAACAAATAATCACTCAACACGTTGTAACTAACAAAATTGTTCGTGAGGTACAGTCTAAATAAATTAAGTATAAAGGCAGTCAACCTGCAACACCTTTAAACTCTTAGTATCGATGGCAATCTAAATAGATTCGGACAAGAATTCGACTATGAGTTTGGCGCAGGACACCATAAGTGCGCCATCGTATGTGGATTCACTATCACATGAAACAACGACTATTAATTAAACAATGTTATGGTTGTGCTGACCAATCTGAGGGGCTTACGGGTAAATAGTAGGCACAGATGTCCCAAGAAAAGTATGCGCTTCGGGAATCATCGACTTTCTTCGAAAATACGAACACGCGATATTGACATCTAATATAGCGCTGTTGCCACCTTGGAACTACTTGCCTATTTCGTATAACTATGATTTGATTACAAACTGATAGATTAGTAACTCTATGCAATTCCAAAAACTCTATTAAACTTTTGTGTGACATAAATGGGATCTACGGCTGGAGAAGGTAACACGACAAAGAGAAAACTTCAAAGAATCGCGCAGTGATAGGTGCGCGATTCTTTGAAGTTTTCTCTTTGTCGTGTTACTAATCTATCAAAAACTTTGCCTCTGTGGCGCGACGTTCGTGTTAATTCGGAAACACGAAGATCGAAACACGTAGTCAGAAACTACGCGTTTTGGTAATCTTCCTGAGCTGCTGCCTGCTCCTCGAAAGTATCACAACCAGGCTTCCAATTGGTATCGTTTCCCGATAACTAGGTCAGTCGCTCCATGTAAAAACTGATATTCAGCTGCATCCGGTTAGACTGGAAGCCGACTCCAACATAGTTGGGAAAGCTTTAGGCAGATGATGTGCTTGTACCGAGAAGTTGTCTACGAGTAAAGTTACTAAAGAATGAGCACGATATAAATGAAAATTGACAGCGTATTGGAAATTGTTTTTATCTATACAGCCAACTGTTGTGCTGACTGTATGCGGGCGGCCGTACCCTTTGTTTATACTCTGCTAGCTGTGCCGCGACGAGTGAGACTTCACTTGAGCTATAACAGTAGACTGTTCTACTGCTATATCTACATCTACTTTATAAACATCTTAAATGCACTTAAAGACAATGCACAGCCTAACCGCTGGCTCTAGAAGCATGACATTTTGCTCCAAGGAAGGATTTTTGAAAATGTTTCCGGACCGACTCCAGGTTGCTACTGAGAAATATCTAATGGAAACATTTTGCCCTACCCGGGAATCGAATCCAGGTCCACATGCTCAGCAGTAACGCTTGCCACCACTAGACCAACAAGGCAGCATTTTTATTAAAAAAAAAAAAAAAAAAAAAAAATGCAAAAAAAAACTGTTCACAATGTTGTTCTGAAATAAAATAAGTATATTTTTATAAATACATTGGTAGTGGTTGTCCAAGTCAATGTCTCGTACATCGCGGTCTGCGGTTGACCCTGGGACCACACGCAACGAGAATACCCAACGTTATGGTAGCTAAATCTACAGTAAGTATAAGGTAAAGAAATCAATTCCCCTTGTAAAATGTGCAACTTCAATTTCTTAAATAAATAAACACTACGTCAAGTTGTCGTGTTATAGCCATTTCATACAACTGTCGAAGATTTACAGCTGTGATTTGAATAAACAGACTAATGTCACATAGGAAGAAATGCCAAGCAACATCGAATGTCAGGCTGTCGCCACAATTATAGCCTGCTTTAGAAGTCCAGATACTAAAGTCATCTCTAATTGAAACTCTGTTTTTCAGCGAAAATGTAAATTTTCCTTTAAAGGTAACAAACTCAAACTTAAGAGAATATAAGCCTGTCAGTGGGTAGGGTACTCTCGCGGGAGTACTACTAAAGGACTTTTATAGTTGAAGCATAATATTAATGGGTTCCTTATGGCCACGTTCACGACCACAGCGTACACATACCATCATAGTATTTCTATTCTGTGAAGCTAATAGACAAGAGGGTATGCAAAAGTATCAGTTGCGATACGATTTGCGTCAAGTGACATCGGCATCCACGAAAAAAGATTTTTGTTAATTCTACTAAAGAGGGTTAAAAGGAGAGGAAAGTTTGTAAGTAAACCCGTTTTATTTTTTAAAGAAAATCAATGTTTTGTATTGGCGTGTATTTATTCGAAGCCCAAATAATTTCCGTATTGATGACCTGAAATATTAATGGACACTTATATAATAAATCTTCTTTCTCTTTGAGAGTCTCAAATAATTCCCATTTTTTTGTCCTAAAATACTTTGGTAAAAAATTTATGTGTTTCGGGATTTTTAAATATTCAACCCTAAAAGGGGTAAAATAGGAGACTAACATTGTGTATGAGGAAGTCCGTATTCCCGAAATCTAGGCGAACGAAGTCGCTGGCCAAGTGCTATACAAACAAAAATAGTTTATTACATTACTAAGCGACCCGACCGTGATTCGCACGGTTTTATAACTTGACAAAACATCAATGTTTTTTTACACGACTGCCCAAAAAGGAGTGTAATGTTTTCAGGGTTCATGTATGTCTGAACAGATTGGATGTATGGGATATCTTTAGAATCCTTACATCATCCCGAGTGACATAGGCCATATTTTTTATGGAAAAAATCAATATGGCGGCAGTATGGCTCAATATAGGAAAGTGTAAAAAAAAAACTTAATTTATTACAATACGGGTATCCTATTGCAGTCGGGGACCTCTTAGATTAAAAAGTGTTGCACACAAACAGCCCCCCGACAGTAATGACAATTTTATGTAGGTATCTGTTTAGTTGGCGAGTAAATGAGTGACCTTTCGCTTTGTATATAAGTACAGATTAACTAATACAACTTGTTTTTTACTTTTTAGTTCGTCTTTTGGCGGGGCAGTTGTGTTTTTTTATTATTTATATTTTATATGATTTTAATATTAACTAAACATAACATCACGCCTGTATGCCCGGAAGGGTTCGGCAGAGGTGTACCTATAGTACACCCACATGTCGCCAGTCATGTTTTAAGTCCCATGTAATAGGGGGCGAGCCTATTGCCATCTTAATTTATTGTACACATAAACCTTCCGGAACAAATCATCAAAATTATAATGAAAACCGCTTTGAAATCCGTTGTGTAGTTTAGAAGAACCACACGGTCACACAGACAGACACGAAGCTACTTTTATTTACAATATGTACTATCGAGGACACTGGTGCCTGACCACTTTTCGAAAAGTGGTCATGCGCCAGTGTCCGCGATAGTACCTATAGATAATAGCAGAAGTAATAAAAAGGCATCCATGAAAAACACGACAGACTACAGCGAAACATTTAGTCGGGTGTCAACCGTTTTATTTATTTTCTCCGTCAGATAATTCAGTAGCAGGTGCTTTTATTCAAATGAGTGCTGATATCAGCGCCTGACTGTGTATTTGCATTCGTGAAGCGTTGAGACAGACACTCGAGCGACTAATTGGCATGGCAAGTGTAGCGAGCGATAGAGATAGGCGCAGGCGCAGCCGCTAGTGACGTTAGCGCTCGTGCTTTTTCACGTGGTTTTATGGTGTTACCACGTACCTTTTTAGTCCGGAGTCGAATTTGTCCGAAAGGGATATCGTGACCCCGGCACACAGGCAACGGAAGGAACACGGGTGGGTTTTAGTCTGACACGGCCTCCCGCTCCACCCAGAGCGGGAGAAGTTATTTTGAACCTACCATCAAAAAAAAAAAAGGTATCTTTTTAGTAGCTTAAGGTTCTGTAGTTACATTTATTTAGATACATTTATTGTTCTTGTTACACATAGCCTTGCAAACACGTTTGAAAGTTATTTTTTCAATATGAAAACATTCTACGCATAGGAGTTTCAAAGTGAACAGAAATCCATTTTGATACAGATAGAACAAGTATACGTAGGGCTTCATATATGTAGTGTAATACGTGTACTTACACGTATTCTGTAAATATGTATTTGTTATGGCCACGAATATATATTTGGATCAAGATACAACCTGACACTGCCCTGCAAATTGCAAAAAACGTAAGAAAATTTGAATTTCGCGGGCTACCGCTGCGGATCCACCTTAACGATAATTTATGAAAACAAAATAATAATTTCCCATAACAATTTAGTACAATAAAAACTAGTTGGGGGGTCCGAATTTTCCGTTTTGTTTCAATTACACCTTCTATTTCAAAAAGCGGTGCTATTTAAACGGATGAACTTTATTAAAACATGCGCAGGAGTAGCTTTGAGCGCGCCGCGACGCCTGCGCACGCATACACTACCTTTACTGCCTATCCTATTGTTTCACAGATTTATAGCTCGTTATTAATTCTCACATTCATGGATAGGCACGAACAGTAATTATACATATTTCAGATCGTAATATTGTTTTCGATGGGGAAATGCTAAAACCTATGAGCTTTGATTCCTTCTAATGAGATAACTCGTGACTATACATGTTTCTCGCGTATTTTCTTCACATACGGTCACAGTACCAAATAGTCAGAATCTCAGAACTTACATCAAACATAACGAGCAACAGGAGCTTTATAACAAAAAAAAAATGGAACAAAAAGTTCTCCTCAAAAAGGATAGTTTATCCTCGAAAAAGGAGTGCAATGTAAAAAGGCGGCTGGTCCGTGGGAGCGCGATGTCCTCCGGCCCTCCGAGGTCCATTGAGCTCATTAGACCTCTCCAAATATGGGCAGGAGACGCGTTTTTGTGGGAACACTCCAGACGGACTGATGTAGACTACCGATGTTGAAGCGGTACGATAGCATGCCGATATATTAAGTTGATTCGCGGAATCCCGAGGTACTGCTGTCTGTTTAGTGTGTGCGATTGGTCCGAATGTATTCATGATAGTTTTATGTACTTCGTAACCTATGAAGCGTTGACTAATGATCTATTGTTTCAACACCACCGGGGGCCTAACACGCACCAAAGGATTAGAAAGAGTTTCTACACATATTTTTCGAAATCGCAGCTACGTGACATGGTCTGTAACGATGACCACTCCTATTTTTGGCGTCCATTTTAGCTTTAATCGCTACGCTATGCTGTTGGATTAGAAATTCCAGCATCATATATTTTGTAAAATTTGACAGACTACAATTCTGTTACTACCAACTGCAACTCCTTGACATAATTCCCTTACTCTTTACAACACAGTTGAAGACAGCTACGTGGTCATTCAAGTGAGTGCAGAACTTAGGCAGTAACCCTTTCATGTTATTGTATGGCAAACAAGCTGACAGGCATCGCAGAAGTTTTTACCAGAGACAAAGATGAATAATATACTGCTGTAATGTGCACCTTGACTAAATCATTGACGTAGTGGACCTAGATCAGTCCACGATAGTATCACAGGCGAACGTTTCAGCAAACATCGACCGTGAAGTCCATTTCACGTAGGGTTTCCACCCGACCGGGTTTGTCCGGAAATCTACGAAACTTCATTTTAAACATTTTTTTTAAAATTATAACTGACAAAGGAGTGATTAAAAATTTAAAAATCCGGACTTTTATGAAAATGTCCGATTTATTGTCAGGACTTTCAAATTTGGAAATGGTAACCCTAAATACACGGGGAATGCAATGAACAATGTTGGAAGGAATGCCCCGAGTCCACGACGGGCGGTGAGCACTTGAGCAGGGCTGGCGGTTGCAGATTACTATACTCGCTTGTCCGCATCGTTCGACTAGGATCGTAGCAGTTGGCGTTATGTAGTTTCTGCCTACCCCCAGATGGCGTGAGTCTATGTCAATCTGCCTAGCCTTTTCACAACTATGTTGGAGTCGGCTTTCAGTCTATCCGGATGCAGCTGAATACAAGTATTTTACATGGAACGACATTATGTAAGTATATAGGATATGTTACCGCTATGTGCGTAAATCAGTTACAGTGCAGGTTAACTAGTTAATCTGCAGATTATCTGATTGAGACCGTTAAAGTGGTGTTTTTTTTTTCATTTCTTACATTAAATAAAATAATCTGAAGATTACCTAGTTAATGCGCATATATACACATACCACAATAAAGTGCCTCGGAAAGCACGTTAACCCGTTGGACCCGGCTGTCATTCGTGAATTTTTAACAGTCCTTACGGGTCATCAGATGCCTCAAAGTCTGATAAACAGACTTACCAAGAGGTATCATATTACCCAGTTACTGGGTTTGTGGAGGTCAGATAGGCAGTCGCTCCATGTAAAATATTGGTATTCAGCTGCATCCGATCAGACTGGAAGCCGATCCCTACATAGTTGGTAAAAAGCTAGGTAGATTGATTTGGTGACATGATAATTTTAGCCACTTTAAGCTTTAAATGTTCTAAAAGGCAAATGTTAGTTTTTGTAAAAAAACGTAATATATTTTAACAGTAATCAAGTGAACGTATTCCCACAGCCCTACATACGAAGGATCAACGGCTTCCCGTTATCCTGTTTTAGATCTAATTCCATGCAAGCAGTAGACTCCTGCGCATCTATTCACTCGTATAAGGCTAGCCACTCAGGTGATAAATCACGCTCAAAGAGGTTACTCGTGTCCGGGTTCTAATTGAATTATATCCAGGGTAATGTGAGGGTTAACTTACTGAAAAAGCGGATTTAAATGACCAAGGAGAAGTAAGTCGTGATCATGACTCAAATCTGCGGGCCACGATTTGTGCCGATTCTTATTCACTGCGGTCATTCTTCGGATGGGTCGAAATTCCCAAATATCGTGACAACTTCCGAGTGCGTCCAAGGCTAGCTTGATGAATAATGATAATAGAATGGAGAAGACAAAAATAAGGTCCAAAATGGTTAAAATAACCGTTCAAATTGACCCTGTGTGACCAGCGTTGTTCTTCTAACTTCGCAGTGGATTTTGATTTGGTTTTGACCATCATTTAGATCATTTATTTCGGAAGGTGTATGTGTGTAATACATTAATATTAAACTAACATGCAATAGAGAAAACTCGATGTTTTATCAAGTCGAGAAAATATTGCGAAGCAGTGGCGGGCGCTAGTATCATTACTTTGACATCGAGTCTCGAGAGACCAAAGAAGTCCTCCTCCGACTCACCTTATTATAAGCTAAATAATAAAATGGTGAATCAGCCAAGATAATTGGCGTGGAACGGAACACGTTACCCAAGGATCGTCGCACGCAGACGTCTGTGTGACCATCTGACCATGCGTTCGATGGAGCGTAACAAATGACTGGTCCTAAGGTCGGAGCCGCACTTAGGTACGCTTTATCTTCTTGCTATTTTTTTACTGCACGAACAATGAAAGCCAATGGTAACAGTTTGACATTGACAGTGTTTTTATTTCGTAAGCAGTAAGGGGCGGTTTTCGTGTTTACCAATCATGAATTCTACTAATACCAGATTTCAATAGATTTCTAATCTAGAACCTAAAATTGGAACAGTCTCCCCTTATTTTAAGTTTGACCATCAGCCAATCCCCTTGATTTTGATACAACGAAATTTTAGTCGAAGATGTTTTTTTTTCAAGCATTAAACAGAAATCGAAGTCACTTGTACCTAGCTTCTGATGTTTCATAACAATGCCCATGTACTCGTAGGTTTATGTGACATAAAACAATTTGAATTTGACTTGGTCGACTAATACAGTAAATAAAAAAATAAAAAGGGCTGCAAGAGCGAGCGAAATTTGCTCGAAAATGTTAGCTTTGGATAAGTTAGATTTAATTTTAAGCCTTCATTCAGAACATTTGCATCGGTTGATGTTCGAGATATTTGACATAGTAAATAACGCAATTAATATTGTAGAGTTGTGAAAATGTAATTCTGAGGTAGAAAAGCAACGTCCAGAAGGCGATTTTAGGATACTTTAAACATTTTAAACTCTTTTTTTGTGAGGTATAATAGATTGTCCATTTCTAAAAGTACCATACAGCCGAAAAACATGCAAATCTCGATTATCCACAGCACATATATCACGAAAAACTCAAACAATCGTTTGGACGCCGCTCTCGGTGTGTGACCGGCCTTACCTGCGCATGCGCAGCGCCGAGAGCGCCGGCGCCGGCGGCGGCCTCTACTGACAAGGGTGAAATTGAACAAAGGGATGGTACTATTAGTGAAACGATGTATTTTAGGTTTTCATTGTGCGATGAGATAGCTTTAAAGCAATGCAGTGTAAGATACCGTTTTTAGGGTTCCATACTTGAAGGGTGCCAATCGGAACCCTATTACTAAGCCTCCGCTATCCGTCTGTCTACGGGCTGTATCTCATGAACCATAATAGGTAGACAGTTGAAATTTTCACAGATTGTGTATTTCTATTGCCGCTTTGACAACACATACATAAAGTAAAGTAAAAAATGTCAGGGTGTACCCATAGAAATGTGTTTTTTTCGGCGTTTTTTGCTAAATATTGTACGGTGGCACAGAACCCGTCGTGTACGAGTCCGACTCACACTTGGCCGGTTATAAAAAAAATATTATAATTAGTTAAAATATTGACAAAGAATTAAGAAACATTATTCAATGTCAATTACATTTTGGTTAAAATCATACTGCTGGTTTTCAGCTGCATCCGGTTAGACTGGAGGCCGACCCCAACATTGCTGGGGAAAGGCTAGGCAGATTGATCGACATTGCTGAAAAAATGTTTTCAATCATTTGTATATATAGACATTTATTGCTGACCGTACCTAAATCGTTTTTAACCGACTTCAAAAAAGGAGAAGGTTATGCATTCAAGGAGTTATTTTTATTGCTGAATAAATGCATTGTAAGAAGTTTGATGATTTGTTTTCTTTTGTATAAAAGTTTACTTATTTAAGTTTACTTACCTATTACAACAATGATGTAAAATGTCGCTATCTTTTATTTTCGGGAAATAAAAAAAGAATTTATCTGCTACTTCACGTGGAGTATTCAAGCATCATTCACTATAGGCAATACTATGTGGGGTGTCGGTCGGGCCCAGTCGGGGCAATACCCCGCAGCGTTTGGGCAATAAATGTGTCTTTAAATGACACTTCATTAAAATTATACAACTGCTTTTGTAGTCCCGTGACAAACGTACATTACGTCCTTAAATTATTTCTGATTTCTAAAGGCTCTTAACACGGAAGGTTACTGTTCTGGCTTTAAATCTTAGTCTGCAAATAATATTATTTCATTAGGATTCTGTATTTTGCATGAATGTTACATACCTACCTAAGTAAATGAATTCTATAGCTAGAACCTAGAATTGAATTTAAGAGGACCAAATGACCATTTTATAAAGGAAGGAACCTTTGCAAAATGGTCATTTGGTCCTCTACTTCCTGACAGACAGATATACAAACGGTGCGCGGCGTACGTTTAGTAATAAACCAACTCTTTTGGGACGAAACCAAATTATTAGAAAGAAAAAAACAGTAATTATTATGTTTATTTGGAAAATGTCTAAAGCCGTGTCTCCTGCGTGTGTTTTTTCGAAACATTACACAAAAACATCGAAACAAAGAGGCGTGGCCATACACATTTGTGTATGCAAACACGATGTTTTTGTTTTCCGAGCTGCATGGAAAACATTTCCCGCGCGGGGGAAGAGGGGAAGAGTTTGTTTCATTTCCAACTAGCGCGCGCACCGCGCACATCTATCACTGTCAGTGAACACAGGTTTTGAGGTTATATTGTCCTGTAAATAGTTGTAAACAAGTTGTGATAAATTGACGATGGATTTAAATAGAGATACTGTTCGTTACTTTTTAAGCACGTCTTCCTCGTCAGAACTCATTACTACATCTACACAAAATGTGTTACTAATAAAATTAAAAAAATATACTTGCGCAGGAGACAGCTTGTGTATGAAAACAAATGTTTATGTGTATGGTTTTTTGTGTAATGTTTCGAAAAAACACGCGCAGGAGACACGGCTTTATGTACACCCAATAACATAATACAAGCACTAAAATAAAAAAAATAAAAAAAAATCGAAACAAAAAACTGTGTGTCTCACGGCTGCGCCAAATAGGCCCAGACAGGTTGTCGAATTTATAATAACTAATTTGCCTTGCCCCTGACAGCAAATAGCTGTCGGAAGAATGGCGGTCGTCTATTCGATTTTTGTCAACAGCTTTAAGAGGACTCTTGATAACATTGATTGAAGTTTGATTCGACACGGGAGAATATCGAATGGTCACAACCATTCGATATTCTCCCGTGTCGCTAGCTATGCAGTTCAGCAACTAGTGCCTGACAGTGGGAAATGCACTAAGACATCGTGTTGATGTCATCAATTTAGTAATTAGCCCTGAAGTGGGACAATTTACTGTATTTACCCCTTGACTATGAAAACCACTTATAGTGATAAAAGTATATAACAACGATAATAAGATAACGTTTCAGAGTGTGGTCGGCGCGGACGAACAACGCACCATTTATTTACAGCAGTCACTTGAGATGTCGCGTCGAGTTAATGGTGACTGCATAGCGTGAGAAATTCTCACTCCAGTAACTTATCATTATGACGATAGATTTTATTGCCATTTCATACTATTTTAAACTGTAGTCATTTGTTTAAGCACGGGTCCATCAAACGTTAAGCTACGCTTGTCACTGTCGGTTCGTGGATGGGTGATAATCCATTACAAGTCGAGACTCCTCCGTGCCTTGGAAAACACGCTAAGCCGTTAGTCCCGGCAGTCATTAGTAAATATTTGACAGTCGTTAAGGGTAGTCGTAGGTAGTTCAAAACTCTGACAACCAGTCATACCAAGAGGTCAGATAGGATGTGCTCCATGTACAAAGATGTCGACGAACTGAGAACCTCCTCCTTTTTTTGAAGTCGGTTAAAGATACTGGTATTTAGCTGCACCCGGTTAGACTGAGAGCCGACCTCAACATAGAAAAGATTGAGAAAAGCCTAGGCAGAGTCACTTTGTTTAATATGGGTCGAGAATTTACGAGAAGATTCCTTTGTCATTGATCACAGCAGCATCTCATTTCCATACCTTCTCAGTTTTTGACACAATATTCGTTTTTTGTTGACCGTTTGCACAAGCGTGGAGCTAGCCCTTTTTCGGAAATATGCGTTCACCTAGCCCGGCAAGATGGTCGGACGCGATAAAGATGGCTGTCGGAGGCAGCATGTACCGAGCTGTCCACACTTCAAAAGACCGCATAGGCCATCCATAAATGAAATACGGCACACGAGTATAATCATTTTTGGACCCTCGTTCTTAGCAAGTGGTCCGTCCTATTGGTGTGACGTCAAATATTTAACCATTTTAAATTAAACCTTCTAGAGGTATTGACAGATTTGGTATAGTTTTAAAGTTTTTCGTTAGAGTTGAAGTTTAGAGTTTTAATACTTTATATTTATACTTGTGACGCCAAGAAACTTATGACTCGTCCCTTGTCACACGATGTCACATCTTGTTGACCCCTTGCCTCCCCCTTAACGTTCGACGTAATTTCAGGATGGCCCCAAGCTTGGAGACGCGTCGTATATATATGTGATTGCCAATTTGCCATCATCAGCACTGAAGGACTAAGAAAATGTTATCTATTTATCGTGAAAATTACAGTGTCTAAGTAGCAAGTTCATCATGTTCTAATAACATGCTGTTAAATAAGACACGGCCTTCGGTAACAAGCTGTTTATTTGCACTCAGCTTAAACGCGTACGCGCACGACACGCAGGTCGCGTAACTATATCTATAGCTAACTACTAACTTAACGTCCCTTTACCATATATTTTAAACTAAACCGTTACCTAGTAGAATTTCTGATAGTTGGCTCGAGCAATATTCCTTAATTTTGGACAGACGTCCGTATCTGTTCAGAGATTAGGCTTAGGATAAGCTGCCTCAGATACTAGTTTAGCTGTTGGGTCAGCTGCTGGCTCAGCTACTGTTGCAGCTGCTGGCTCAGCTACTGTTGCAGTTGCTGGCTCCCTGATTACTTCTGCGAGCTCTGAGCTTGCCTCGCTTCACTCTTCTTCTTCCCCCGGTGAGTCCTGGTGTTGCTCATCTACGACAAATAAGCACCTTGTGGCAAATGTTGTTCTCCGTCAGTTCCGGAGTCCGTGAGAGCCCAATCCATGTCATGCCTCGTGCGATTATAATTTACCCAATTGGTTTTTATGTTTTTTAATTCTAATGTTTTTCTCTGATATACGCGGTGTATAAGCTTTAGCCAATTTTATTTATTATTGGACCCATATCCATTTATTATATAGTTACTTACTTTTACCCGTACTGCATCATTTATTACTAAGTCAATATTTCTACTGCCTTTATAACATTTGGCTGGATTGCTTCTCGCGCACTTTAGTTTGTAAGTCTTGTGACAATAATGAGGACCACGCTGCAGACACCTCAAGCGACGCAATTCATGTCCGAGTATTAGATCGGCCCGCGAGATATCTATCGATGTGTGTTTAGAGCTCTTATATGAATATTTTTTTTTAAAGATGTGCCTTAATTTTGTTTTTGGGTGTGCCCTGTGCTTTTTAAGAACTTCTTAATTATTTTTACATATATCTCTGCTTGACCATTATTAGATGGCGAATAATTTGGCGAAGTAATGTGTTTCCATTTAGACAGCAGACTTCTTTAAATGTTTTACTAGTGAATGAGGTTCTGTTATCGGTGACAATCGTACGTATTGTTCCAAATCTAGCCATAGTTTCTTGTAGTTTCGTTATTACTGCCCCCGAGTAATCACTGCTAAGGGAAAAACATTCCACCCATTTCGTAAATGCACTGAATACTAAGGTATATTTCTCCTTGCCATAGACCAAAAAAAGCTAAATGTACTCAGTGCCAAGGTCACTCTGGAAAATTTTTCATTTAATTTTTTTTCAATGGAGCCCGAGGCCGAGGCCCGAGGTGGGTGTGTGGTGGGGCTTACTGCAGATAGATATCTTGTTTTCTATATCCTTATCTATATGAGGCCATTAGAATCTAGATCTTACCTCAATCTTTGTATTTAAGGACCTTAATATAGTTTATGTAGTTCGTCTAAAAAAAAAACCGCAATAAATTCGGTATTATTAATTTGTTACTCTATTTTTATTTTATTTTTTTGAGTTTGGGAAATCATCAAATGACTTCTCCCGCTCTGGGCAGAGCGAGAGGGTGTGTCAGACTTTTACTGACTAAAACGCACCCATGTTCCTTCCGTTGCCTGTGTGCCGGGGCCGCGATATCCCTTTCGGACAAACCCGCAACCCCAGCAGGCATTGGTCTTTCGACCCCGTCAGTTGGTGCTGACATCTCTTTGAGGCGCGCGTGGAACACAACGCGCCGTCGACCCGGGCCTGATCCTTATCGGACGGCGAGCTGCCCATTGCTCACTGTCCGCAAGCCCGCGCCTACGGTGGCCGGAAGTCGGCTCTCGACTCCTGACGCCCGGGGCGTCTCCTGCGGCGACTAGGGCCGCGAGGGCGTGCAGCTTGCATCTCCCTCGCGCGCTCCGCTACCTCCTTTGCGAACATAACTGCTTCGCAGAAGGAGGTGACGGCCTCCCATGCACTCTCGCTCCGAACCATGGCCTGAACCAGGGCCGGACGCGAGAGATCGCCGCCGCCGATCGCCTCCGTGAGGACACAGCGTTGCTCCGCCCAAGCCGAGTAGACCTCCACCGTATGCTTCACCGTGTCCTCCGGGCGATCCACACAGTGGTGATACCTGGGCTTTTCCTCCCGCCTTATGCGGAACAGGAACCTCCCGAAACAGCCATGTCCGGTGAGGACCTGCGTCAGGCGGAAGGTGAGGACGCCGTGGCGCCTCTCAAGCCACTCCTCAAAGAGGGGACTTATCGCACAATTGTGGCGATAAGTCCCCTCTTTGTCCAAATTTGTTACGAAGCGAAGCGAAGGTGATTGCCTTAGAATTTGTTACTCTAAGGCAATCACCTTCGCTTGTTAAATCAAAATGATATTTATAAAAAGGCAATAAGTTAATGTCCTCTAATTTTATTTTAGGCCAACCGTGTTGTAAGTACATATTGTGAAACCTTCTGTAAAATGCTATCTTTACTATTCTACAAACAAACTTCATCCAAAGATGCAGGTAAATGCGCGTAGGCAATTAACTTGACCACTTTTATTATTACACATTTTTTTTAAATTACCTTTCCCTCCACATTTTTTACATTTATAAGTATGATTGTTATAGCCGCATATACTACATTTTGCCGTCTGTCGCGCTGCCCGTTTTGCAATATTTACAGCCACCACAATTTCCAACACCTTAGGCAATGTAATCGAATTTTCTTCCGTGAACAATTTGTCCCGTTTCGGCCCCGGTAGCATCCCAATGATGAAACGATCCCGCAACATTTCGTCCGTGGCTGTTCCAAACTCTCAGTCCACTGCCAGGCGCCGCACCCGGGCCGCCCACTTCGTCAAATCTTCGCTTGCGTTCTGCGCCGCCGTATGAAATGTATATCTTTCAGCTAACACTGACTTCTTTGGCACGAAGTGCTTATCTAATTCTGTAGTTAACTCTTTGTAAGAAATATCCTCAACTGTTTTAGACGCAATTAACTCGCGTACCAATGTATACGCACCATTATTGAGTGCACTTACAAGTACCGCCTTTCGCCGATTATCTTCCGTTCCTTCTGCTTCTATTAACAACGTATTTGCTGTTAACCATTGAGAAAGCCTTTCTTTAAAGATGGTCCAGTCCTGGTCGAGCTCAAAAGTAGGAACAGATCCGATATAATTCGACATCTTTTTTTTCACAGACACAGCCTTTGGCAACAGGAAGTTTATTTGCACTTAGCCTAGAGGCGTACGCGCACGACACGCAGGTCGCGCAACTATAATCTAAAGCTAAATACTAACTAACCTAATCTAACACATGCATACTCGGGACTTGTCTATGTCCACTTGAGATTATATTACATTCAAGTATGTAGGAGGCAGCACAGACAATGATACCTTTATCCTTGATGTTACTGCATTATCAGTTGAATAAAGATAAAGATAAAAGATAAAAGATAATTTATTTGTCAAACATGTGTTTACATACAAATCGAGCATGCAAGATCTTAAATAAAGGTAAAAAGTCCGTACATGTTTTGCCTGACGAGGCGTACAATATTTTATTTTTATTTTCATGACACAAATAATTAATTCATTCAGTGAACCAAAGACTAAAGACTGGTTCACTAACATTCAATATTAAATTTTATGAGAATAAATAATCTTAGAGAAATAATATTATAAAGTTCAAGTAGGTTAAAAGGCATCTGTCAAAAAGTCATTTAAATTATAATAGCACTTGTCTGTTAATATATTTCGCATCTTCTTTTTAAATTGATTTGCTGTCATAGCTCTAAAGGACTGTGGTATTTTGTTGTATATTTTCGGGGCCATACAAAAAAAGTTTTTCCCCATGAGGGCAATTTTTGCCGAGTGCAAGCAAAGTTGGCTATTGTCACGTCTGTTGCGCGGAAAAATGTCAGATTGTCGTGGAAAGAGTTGGGGGTTACACTTTACAAACGATGGAACTTCAAAAATATATAGAGACGGTAAAGTTAATAATTTGTATTTTTTAAACAATGGTCTACAGCTTTCTGTTGATTTTAATTTGAACATAGCCCTAATACACCTCTTTTGGGCTTTAAAAGCTATATCCTTGTCCGTAGAGTTACCCCAAAATATGATACCATAGCGCAGAATTGATGCCACCACTCCATGATAGGCCGTCACCAAAGCATCTGGGTTAAGTTCTGAGGACAATTTGTACAAGACATACGCGGACGTGCTCAGTTTCTTGCTTATATATTCAATGTGCGCTTTCCAGTTCAATTTTGCATCTATCATTACACCAAGAAATTTTGTATCGTCGACTTTATTTAATACAGTGCCACTGTAGAGGGCTGCAATGTCATTATCAGCATGTACCCGTTGACTAAAATGCATTATCGTCGTTTTATCTAAATTAATTTTAAGATTATTCCTATCTAACCATGCTATTATTGATGTCAAAGTTCTATTAATGTCATATTCATAAACGTCCTTATTATTACATGTTATAGTCACTGTGCTGTCATCTGCAAATAGGGTCATGGGGTAGTTAGTAGCATCAGGCAGGTCATTGATATATAGGATAAATAAAAGTGATCCAAGCACGCTCCCTTGCGGGACACCGTAAATAGGCGTTCGTTCGCCAGACCTGTAAAATTCCTCTCTTTTTGTCTTAATATTTATTTTTGTTATTTCTGTGTACTGTTTTCTGTTAATTAGGTATGACTCTATAAGGCTAAGTATGTTTTCTCTTATGCCATATGCCTCTAGTTTTTGAGATAGGACGTTATGGTTTACATAGTCAAAAGCTTGCGTCATATCACAGTAAATAGCGCATACTGGAATTCTAACGTCCATATTTACCATTACTTTATGCAAGAAGTCATAAATTGCCATATTCCTGTTTTTCCTAAATCCCTTTTGCTCATCGATTAAAATGTGTTTCTTTTCAAGGTATGTGTACAACTCCTTATAAATATACTTTTCAAAGATTTTTGATATGATTGGAATGAGTGCAATTGGTCTATAGTTGCCCATGTGTTCATTATTGTTTTTTTTAAATAAAGGCTTTACTATAGACACTTTTAAGGCATCTGGATATACACCTGAACAGATACATAGGTTTATGAGATAGCTCAAGTATTTACAAATACTGTCAGATACACGCTTCATTACCTTCGTAGAAATACCATCATATCCTGTACTATTTGTGGATTTTAATGACTTTATAATGTTTTTAATGTCTATAGGTATACTAGGGGCAACAAAAATTGAATCTTGACGTTTTGTAATATTAACTGAATTATTTCCTGAACATGGAATGGGTTGAATTTTGTCTACGAAAAAGTCATTAAAAGCGTTTGCTATTTCTTGAGGGTCATTTAATACTTTATTATCTAAATTGATCTGTCTAATAGATTCCTTAGGGAAACACGGTTTTGATTTATTTATTATATTCCAGGTAGTTTTTGACTTATTGGTAGAGGTTTTAATAGAATAGAATAAATGAAATACACCGACCCCAGCGTGGTTTATCCAGACTCGATCAATCGAATGAACCCGGAGATTTACACTAGCCCCTGGCGCCTCGTGTTTCATGGGGTTACAGAGACCATTGTTGACGATTTTTATCTTTACGAGTATTTAACTATATTAACGTACTTCCCTGACATAATCTTTTCATTATTTGACATTATATACCTACAATTCTAATTTCAACTATTTATTTGTGGCTTTTGTGGACAGGATATTAATTCAGATATGTCACAGTTGTATTGGCAATCATGTCATTTGGTTTAAATAGGTTTTTATTTTTATACCTTTATTTATCTTTAGATTATTTTATATTTTATGAATGTGAGAACGTGGTAGGCTTAACAGACTGTAGATTTGTAGACTTCTATTACCTGGTATTTGTTAAAGGGCTGCACCATAGAAATATAAATATCTATGGGCTGCACTGTCCTCTCGTATTTAATAACACTGTAATTTTAAAACATTTTAAAAGCCATTCATTTTTACAAGAATAACCGTGACGTTTCTTGCCGACTCTTCTACATAGGAAACGACCAATTGGAACCGTGCTCCTAGCTCTTCTAACGTGTCATAAGTGCCCATGTAGGTTTATGTGAAATTATTATTTTTTATTTGAAATGATTGGATTACATATCAGGGAGTTGTTAATAATTGACTCAGGCGTGACTTTGCAGAAATCCATGATAAAATACAATAGACGACGTAGGTATATTTAGTAACCCAATCCGCTTAACTGTTCTTATAGAGTCATAAAGAACCCTGAGAAATCAACAGGGTTCTTTATGAGTCTTTAAGAACAGCGGATTAGGTTACTAAATATACTTAGTCTATTCTATTTTGAAAAAAAAAACAACCAACTTTTAAAAAAAACACTACAAAATGAAAAATAACTTTAATTTGGGAAGTCGGTGTCTTTGGTTTAGAATGTTCTTTTTTTGCCACCGACTTCCGAAATTAAAGTAATTTTCCAATTACAGTGTCTTTTTTTGTCTGTCTAGTTAAGTTTTGGCTTGCGAAGAAAGGTCCCTAAAGCGTCGTGCAGACCGGCGCGACGCGACAGCTCGACGCGACTCTAACAAAACTTCACGGTTGAACAATTACCGGTGTCGCGCTAGTCTGCACGAGCCTTAATGGCTGTCCAAATACAGAGCGTTTTTATAGATCTGTTTTTTTACACCTTAATGTCAAATACTGATGAGAATGACAGGTTTCCATGACGGCTGTTATAATAAGCCGGAACCGCTTTCCCAGGAAACCAATGTGCCTTAACCAAACCCTTTTCTACCGCCGCCGCCGACAACGGAGTGCGGCAACAATAAGTTTATTCCTACATCTGTATATGGTCTTCTACACGTAAGGGTCTCCTTTTGTGAACTCTTCTCATTATAAGTTCCAAACTGGTGCTGATCAATGCACGGTAATGCGCAACCCTTTCATGTGCGGCGACCCTTAAAGCCGTTTTACACCGTACGATATAACAACTTACTTTCTCTTACCTTCTTACAAAGGTTTTTTTCTCAGCTCAGCTTCTGTTTCTGAATTAAGAAACAAAGTAAGATACATTTATTTTATATACCTACTTATACATATTATTTATTTGAGTGTTATCTTCTAAATTGTATTCAAGTTAATAGCTATACAATGTCGCCCATGGGCATGTGCTCGCTCGTATTTTCTGAATATTCATGACAAATTATCGAAAATAAACTTAAAAAGCCCCCTTTTTAATTCATTCTTTCTTATTATTATTTTTTTATTTCCCACTAAAAACCGTCTACACTTGTGTTTTTTAAAAATAAATACTGATTTTTTTTACAAAAAAATGTCTTCACATTTGTTTTTTTTTTCATCGTCGACAAATCTTACCAAAAAATGTTAGTTAATCCGATAAAATAACTCATAAGCTTTTAGAAATAATAAACTGAATCCTAATCGAGCCAATAACATACGAGATATGGCAAACGCTACTAAAAAAATAATAATTGAATAACATGGACAATATTAAAGATAGACCCTTTTAAACTTAATTTTCCATATTTTTCATGAATATTCTGAAAAATACGGGCGGGCGCATGCCCATGGGCGACATTGTATTTCACTGTAAATAAATAAAAACTATTAGAACAAAGTAGGTACCTCCAAACCTCCTAACCAAAGTGTTAAATTATTTTTGTGATTTCAGTAAACTAAGGAGCCTGTTTCAATGACCAGCAATAATAACCAAAAGTATTTTGGTAGATATTATTGAGACGGTTAACGGACCCTACAATAAATACGACAGGTTATCTGAAGCACGCAGGAACTTTAATTGTGTAAATACTACAATATTTCAAACCATCATAACACGTCAACGGTAAATGACTGTATATTTTATTTACTTCACACTTCGAAACAAAAAAACTAACCACTTTAATTATTTGGAACAAAAACATCGTGTGGTGTAAATGGCGCTCCTGCGCCTGCGCCGGCACCAAATATGGCGGCGGTAACGAGCGGCCCATACACGGCGAAGACCTGCCGTCTCACTTATACGCTCACCGTTGAATCATTCTAGTTAAAATAGAATTTTCGTAATGATTTAGGTAAAAAATCTACTAATATTTTGACGTTTGTGGTTAGATTCAAGGCTAGATCTGCGTTGTACAGTAGACCGCAGTCGGTGGTAACACTGTGACCTAGCGAAAGAAACAGTTTCAATAGAATAGGGATGATGATAATTTTTTTTTATCCGTCAGTTTTTTTTTTTTTTACCTAATCAAAATCAAAACCAAAAGTCATTTATTCAAACTAGGCTGAGAATCAGCACTATTCGAACGTCAAAATTACATAAGACAGTCCCCCAAAACGCCCACCCTTCACCACTTCCTAGTGCATTAGCTGGGAAGAAGAAGTGGCGCAACAAACTCCCCAGCAGCACAGCTGTTTGTTCAGATAGAAGAACAAAAAAATATATTTTATAATAACAGTATTCAAATTAATTTACATTACGCAACACAAAATATAATTTAAATTATTAGCCATATGTTAGCTAGCACACGCCAATATACCAGACAAAATCATCGAGAACTATACTCAAGCCGAAATAAAAACTAAACGTAAACAGAACTTAATATCTAAATAAAAGCCTCCAGGCATAAAGGGCGTGCACGCTTACATATAGTTGTAACTGGAAGTTATAAATGATAAACTAGGACCATCGAGGTAAAATAAAGAAAACAAACAGTTAATTACTAATAACAATAAATAATATGATCAATTGTCGAGGTCACTAGCCAACCACATATTGCAATACAACTCATTAAAAAAACATTGTAATGAGTAGATTATGTCAACAATAAATTAAAATAAAATTAAAATAGCTTGAGTTATAAAGTCAAATAAAAAAAACAATTATATTAACTCATATAACTTGTCAGTAGGTAATCAAAAGATGACGGCAATATATTGAGTTAAATGTGGCATGACGTCACGCCTATGTAGATTTTGTACTTAGTTGTGACGTAGCGAGCCCTTACTATGTATTTTTTTATTATTGTTAGATATTATAAAACCAAGTCCCTGACACGTTTGTCTGTCTGAACCCGATAAACTCAAAAACTACCGAACGGATTTTCAAACGGTTTTCACGGAGTGATTCATGCGGAAGTGTTTAATAAATAATTCATTAAAGTTTTGTGTAAATTGAATCAAATTTGACGGTTATTGTTGAAGATGTCGGAAAAAATCATGCCGACTTAGCTTTACAGGCGTGCGCCGCGTAAGCCATAAACGATACATAAAAATAATGTTTTACAGAATGGTTCATTTTATAGAGTTCAACAAAAATGTCCGCGATGTCATAATTATGTCTATCATCTATTCCACAGTAGCCATTATTATCTTACAAAATTGGATAAAAATTTCATTGTTATTTCAGAAGCTATTTTGATCGGTATCATACTCGTATTAATCCTTATCCAATGTAATACAGGGTAGCAGGGACATCGACGCGAAAACTGTTACCATGGATTCATTACATGATTCTGCGTTGAAAGTTTTAGTCGGTTATTAAAAAAAAAAGAACTTTTCTATGAAACAGCATATTTGTAAATTAGTTAATTTCACTTCATATACAGTACAGTAAAAACTTGTACTGATCCACAATCAATACAATAAATAAGAGATAGAGCATCCTTCAACAAGAAGACGCGTACAAGACTGACGCGAACAAGACTGACGCGAACAAGACTGACGTGAACAGCCATAATGTTTGAATTTCAAATAATAATACACTGAGGGTGATATAAAAACCATCAGCTCGAAATTCGCAAAAAATCAAGTGCATCAATATTTTGACTTTTTAAATCGGAAATCGAACTTTGTACGTCATACTCAGCAGCCACACTGGCAGCCACAAATCTATGAGGAAATTTAAAAGTAAATCCACTGAACATCATTTAAAAAATTAGCCAAGTGCGAGTCGGAGACGCACACGAAGGGTTCCGTACCACACGTACAATATTTAACACTAAGTTTTTACTTTATTGTAAAAAAACACGTTTATTGTATGGTAAATAATAAAATAAAATAAAATATTAAAGGGGGTCCCATTAATTTATACTTTATTTTATTTTTATTATTTGTTGTTGTAACAGCAATAGAAATATATAATCTGTGAAAATTTCAACTGTCTACCTATTACGGTTCATGAGGTACAGCCCGCTAATAGACACACGGACGAACAGCGGAGGCTTAGTAATAGGGTTCCGTTTGCCACCCTCCGGGTACGGAACCCTAAAAAGGTCATTAACAAAGCAGCTTTTAATCCCACGGAATGAAAAGAACAAAAAAACCGGGAGCGAATGAAATAGGTTTTCATAAAGAGACGCGATGACGGACAGCCCTTGTGGTGGCGGCTCCTGCCATTCATTTCCCACACTATAGAACATATTATAATCATACGCATAAGTACGATACGCCCTCTGTAGCTCTGTTCAATGAAGGATATGTAAGAAACGTTGTTTAGTCTTATCGATACGGTTACGATACGACTTTAACCCGTTTTTATAGACTTTTTTTTATAGATCCTTGGTCTAGTGGTCACAAACGCTACTGCTGTGCATGAGGTCCTGGGTTCGATTCCCGGTTCGGGCAAAGTGTTATTGGGTTTTGACATCTGTAATTGCTCAGTAGAAGCCCGGATGTCTGGATTTGTGCCCGGTTGATGGCAATAGTGTCGCCCACTATTACATGGGACTACGGGTGTAACCAGCTTGTGGCCCAGAAGGGGGCGAATCAGAAATTTCTAAGGTGGATCCGCAAAGGTAACCCGGAAAATTCAAATTTTCAAAAAGGTTTGTTTTCAAACTAATGCATAATCTATTGTAATTGCAAAGTAAGTCTTAACGTGAGTCTAGCATAACTTTTGTCGACAACAGTAGGTACTTAGGCAAACAAAATCCAGGGGGGACAGCTGCCCTTCCCTGCGCCCCCTCCCCCCCCCCGTGGGTACGCCTATGTATGGGACTTAAACATAACTGGCGAAATGTGGCCGCAGTGACGGCAGTCATGAAAATGATGGGGTTTAGTGACGTCATTCGTTGGTAAATTGCGGACGATATGACGTGGCAGCCAACGGACACTCTTGGGTCAAATCAATGGGGCTATAAGTATGTACTGTTTGTCTACTCTGCCGCTATCAATTACGACATTTTATAGTTTAGATTTAGTTTTGATTAAATACAGAGGTGCAATTTTTGCATTATCTACCGCAAAGCAGTTGCACGGATTAGACAGTTATGGAAAAATCATCGTGTCATGCTGATTTCTGTCATCTTTCTCAGGTGAGCTTATCTGAAAAAACGAAACAGCAATCCATCCATACTCATATTATAAATGGGTAGTAACTATGTCTGTATGTTACCTTTTCACGCCTTAACGGCTGAACGGATTTCGATGAAATTTGGCACACGATAATCGTACGTTCCCGTGGGATAATTTTCGACCTCCACGCGGGCGTAACCGCAGGAAAAAGCTAGTTTGCAATGAAGACGACACTGAAAATAAGAAAGAAAAACTTGAAATACAGTGGGCCATAATCGTAACCGTGTCGTCGCATGTAAACGTCGTTCTCCTATAAAAAGAGCGGGAATATTGTACGTCTTTAGCCAACGAGCTACTTACCAGTTTTAAATAATAAAACAAGATGTAATGGCGTTGATTGAAACCACTAATGGCCTGTTTCACTACCTCCTGATAAGTTCCGGTTAACTTATCTCGTAGATAAGCGTTTACATGGACGCTGTGAAATTGGGTATAAAGGAAAAAGTGATCCGTTTGTGAAATCCACTTGAAAAAATGAATCCTCGAGTAGACTACTCATAGACTACACATGTGACTCGATTCCCATCCGTTCGTCGGTCTGTCACAGGGCTGTATCTTTAGATCCGTAATAGGTAGGCACTTGAAATTTTCAGTGAGTACTCGTACTTTACCGCTATAACAACAAATAAAATAAAGTTAAAAATTAAAGAGGGTCCCCAATTCCCCTTACAAGATACGTGTTCTCTTTCAGCGTTATTCATAGTCTTTTTGAGAAATACTATGAAATACAAACTTATTGTGCATGCGTTAGATTTCATTCAAACTACGGAAACGTTAACTGTCCGTGGTCCGACACACACCGCCGGCTTTTTTAGCGTTACTTCTAATAATTATCTGCAGACTATCTATTGAGGAGGTATGGTACTCGTTCATCAAGCGTTCTGTCACCATAATAGTTAAGTATACTTGGTTTGGTGC
The DNA here is from genome assembly GCA_947364205.1 of Agrochola lota. Classification (NCBI taxonomy): domain Eukaryota; kingdom Metazoa; phylum Arthropoda; class Insecta; order Lepidoptera; family Noctuidae; genus Agrochola; species Agrochola lota. The sequence continues at coordinate 1,425,493 of OX376225.1, read as the reverse complement.
AGGCGTGGCGGCATCTACATCGCCACATGCAAACTACGCATCAAAGACCACAAAATCCTGACAACGCACAAATCCTGCATCGCGCAATTAGAGTTTACCGCGCGAACGACATACATAAGACTATCCGACATCAACCGTTGGACAGTTGCCCGCCAGACACGACACCCGTCTGGTCGGAGGATACTACCTTTTCAATAGAAGATGAGTCAAACTCAAAGCATTTATTTCAATTAAACCATTTACAGTCACTTTTGAATCGTCAAATAGTCGGTCAGTTAGTCAGAATGTTGAAGCTAATTGCCCATTTCAAAACATAGATCTTTATGGAGAAGAACGGGCAAGAAACTCCAAGGACACTCTTTTAAATATAGAAATTACAAAATCCTGGGTACATTATTCTTGTTGCCTCTATATGTGAGAACAATGTACAAAATTAATCAAAATAATTCAAAATATAAGATTAAAAATAAGCCCTGGCAGATAAGAGATGACGAGTCTCAACTGACGGCGCCCGTTCACGACCAGCACCATCCAGCTCAACCATTTTGTAGGGAACCGAATGATCCAACAAACGCGCCACCATCAGCGAGACATTTAAGTGAGCATGACATACTCTCAACTGCCATGCTCTTTCAAGTCAACATAAATCTTAATGAACTACACACCCTGTTCCTCATACCTCTAAATAGGTACAGAAGAAGTGCAAACATCAAAAATGTATAGTTAAACAGTCCGCCCATCATTACATAACTTTAAAAGCAACATTTATAAATGAACCCCGGAATCCAATGATGATGTCTTGCTTGATGATGGGGATTTTTACACCCTGTATAAATGTCGATACATTAACTAACAAGTATTTCGGGGTGGCAACACACAACACACTCAAGCAGCTCTACATTCTGCGGTGAACACCTCTTTGTCCGACTTTTACGATTCTTTTACGATCGGTCGTGTAAAAGCACCGACTGACTACATAACTAATATTCTGTGGGGTATAATAAATCAATGGGTTTGAGGGTCGTAAATGATAATGTTTGTATGTTGAAAGCCCATTTAGGCATGTGGAAGAAGTGTTATAAAGCTACGCTTCCGGATTGCCGTTACTAGATGACCGAATTTAACCGAAAAGCCACACTCAGTCTAAGAAATACTAGTTAATGAGACTCACTCGGACTCAGTCCAATTTTCGTGGTGTACAACTCCGAAAATTATGACTTATAATGCTCTACACAGACGGACTGCATTTCAACTGCAAATTTGCAGTTTGAATGCAGTCTGTCTGTCTAGCTAGAGTAAGGTCAATGATAACAAAACCAGTATAAGCTGGACTCGCATGCTACTAAAACTCCATACTACGCTAGGCCAGCTCCAGGTCAATGTGTTACCGCCGACGTGCGGTCTACTGTACGTAGACTGCGACTTAATGCAATTTGACTTTGTTGGCTCGTCTGGTAAGAAATTGTTCAAAGTTTATGTTTTTCTATTACATCCTGCCAGTAGGTTGGTATTATCAGTTTTAATATGAATACCGAGTAGATATTTCATAAGTAGGTAGGTAACCGTTTCTGTACAATTTAAAACTAATGAGTAGAAAGTAGGAATCCATGATAGTCATTAAAATGTTTCTGGAGACATTCTTGTCAGCCCCATACCACTACCTGTCTCATTTCATAAGAAAAATGTGATTCATGCGTAACCAAACAAAATCTAACGAATTTCAACCTTATATCGAGATTATTAAGGTTGATCCAATGGGGAAATTAGTGATCGAGGCGTTTTCAAGAATATCTAATAGGAGAAATTTATGACATTGCTTTGTGGTAACTGTCGTAAAATAAGAATTGGTTAAGGTGTGGTCCTTGCGCACGCGATAAAAAATACAAAAAAAACCTCTGTGATAGACGGACAGAATAGTGATATAATAAAGATTCCGTTTTTCCTAAAAACTTAGTTAGGATCGACCTCGTAAAGTTCCCGAAGACAGGCGAAGTTTTGACCAAAACTTGTCGTAAATTGAAAGGAAAAACAGACATTGACAGTAACTTTCAGGTGGTAAAACTGGTAAAAGAATTACGAAGTCAGTTATACGAGAAGATTGAATGGACCGGTATTGTTGGCGATCAGGCGCAATCATAGGCTCTAAATTTAATTAATATCCATTAAAACATGAGACCATTATGGTTATGATTGGTTCGTACCATTGTTGCTGTTCACGCATGCGCAACCCTCACATTTAGGTACCTACCAAGTACTGGTAAAGTGTTAACCACATTTCGCAAGGATATCTTATATTAAGTCCTGAACCCCAATTGTGTAACACGCTTTTTATCACAATCTAAAGGGTTTTGGAGGAAATTCGTAATCCCTATACTTATTACTTATAATAATATTATAAAGAGGTAAAATTTGTATGTTTGTTTGTTAAGTTTGTATGTAGGGGGTAATCTCCCGAACTACAAGTTGGATTTGAAAAATTATTTTTGCATTGGATAGCCCGATTCTGGAAGGTTATAGGCTCACGGACGAAGTCGCGGGCAGAAGCTAGTTGTTTCATAATTATGTTTAACAAAATCACAAATCTCCTGGCTGGTCCTGAGAATCAGCGTATGGAAAACACTAAACCGGACCCTAGACTAGAATCAAATCAAAACGAGGAAAATTAAAAAAAAATCTTCAGTCGAATAATTCTTCGACCTCTCGTCGTTAGTAGAGCCCACGCCTATTCACAAGTTCGTTTATCACTATATAATCACCACGATGGCAGGTGATGGCCGTGGTGGTATTCTTCCAGAGAAGAATACCACCACGGCGGCACTTTTAATCTCCCTAGTGTGTTATTTCCCCACTAAGTTCCTTATTCATTAGAAAACCACCGTCAGACAGCATCTGTCTGGCATTCATGTTGAAATGAACCTTTTCGGCGCAGCCGCAAGCACTATTATTGCTTAATTTTCACTTTTTTATTTTATTATTTTGTATTTCACGAACTGTGTCCAAATAGACATTACTCTTTCTTTCACTAATTGTGAACAAACTTGAAACTACTTATATACCTTAATTTTAACATAACATAACGCTTGTTTTCCCTAAAGGGTTAGATAGAGGTGTACATAACATAGTACATCCAAATGTCGCCAGTTATGTGTAGGTCTCATGTTGAACAAAAGAGGAAGGCTGAAAGTAGCACCGGTGACTGAAAAGTTGTGAGGGAATCGGTTGTCATGGTATGGGCATGTGATGAGGAGGAATGAGGAAAGTATCGTGAGGAAAGTTTTGAGTATGAATGTGGATGGCTATAAGAGTAGGGGAAGACCAAAGAAACGATGGATGGACTGTGTGGAAGATGGTATGGATAGAAAGGGAGTGAGTACTGAGATGACGACTGATAGAGAAGTATGGAAGAAAAGACATGTTGTGGTGACCTCTAATATATTGAGATAAGGGCAGCATATTGATGATAATGATGTGTAAGTCTCATGTAATAGGAAACTCCCTTTATTATTAAGTCGGTAATACATTACTTGGTCATTATTTCTGTCTCGTTGATCAAACGCGTGACTGCTGAACGGGGGGTCTCGGGTTATTCAGTTTCCATCAGTAATTTCACAATAGCAGTCCGGAGACTGTATTTGAAATTAATCGAAAACTTTCCACACAAAATAAAAGTTGTTTCACGAAACAAAAGTTAAGCACATAGCTGTTGAAATTGTAAGGCATCCTTGCAGGCCGCAGTTTGCAGACGACGCAGTACTTACTAATCCTCTTATCGGGTACTTGAAAAGCCCCTGAAGTGGAGCCCTGATATTTCTGATATCATCGTTAAATAGTCATTACAAATAATCGTTTTAATGATTGCCGTTTGCAGTGATAGCCTAGTGGTGTGACCGTCAGACTGCCAAGTCATAGGTCTCGAGTTCGAACCCAAGGCACGCACCTCTGACTTTTCGGATTCATGTGCGTATTGTATAATTATTACTTGCTTAAAAAACGGTGAAGGAAAACATCGTGAGGAAACCGGCATGCCTGAGAGATATTTCTCGACGGCATGTGAAGCCAAGTTAGAGGCCCATGGGCGGCTTTAAAATTCTGACACCAGGTTAGTCACTAACCACACGAAAAGACGAATTATTGCCACGTTGGTCTATTGTTCGCCAGCGTTACGGCAGAGTAGGTCCTAGGTTCGATTTCCAGGTCGAGCTAAGTGTTATTAGGTTTTTACATCAGCAACTTCTCAGTAGCAACCCGAAGTCTGGTTCTGTGCACGGCGGCTGGCAATAGGCTCGCCCTATGACATGGGACTTAAGGCAGAGGTGTACCTATGTAGGTGCACATCCCTTTTTGCAAAACGCCATTTCATGCTTCCTACTTATTTCAGTTGTGCAATACCATGTTAGCTGTTTTGATTCCTTGACCGAAATAACAGCATTCATAAGACGTCGAAGTGTGGTTCTCACGGCGCATCCCATATTGGGCAATATCGCAGGAAACACACAACTTCCTCGTTGTCAAACGCAGTCGGTTCACTCACTGCAAGCATACCAAAGTTTTTGAGTGGCACAATTAATAAGCGTAAGCGACTCGATACTTGTAAGTTCAGAAGGCCACGAAAAAACGCTCATTGCATTTTCGCTGTGCTCTTCAAGACATCATCGAGCAGAAAAAACAAAATCAACTTTATAATATTACATGATAAAGTTTGGTTAAGACTCGCACAAAACAGGGAACCATGGCAAAAAAGGGAGGAAGCTTATGGCTTATGATCAGCAGTGGTTGGAAGGCTGCTAATGATGGTGATGACAGTTGATATGTAAATATTAACAGTTTTTAAAGTACACGCATCAAACACGGTCAACTATCGTCCGTCGATGTCAAATTGATAAGATAGACGTGCGTTTACTGCACGCGCAGCATGACAACCATAGAAACAGGTTTTCTACGGGTTTTGTCGACGGAAGAATAGACAAAATTACAGAATGTGACTGTTTATATGTCATTTTGTCTATTCTTCCGTCGACAAAATCTATTTCTATTGCTAAGCGTGCTGGACGAGATGGTATCTAAAGCGCTGCCGCTCATAACTCAGAGCATACGTTACTAACCGGCTAGTGTTTGTAAAGTAAACAGAGGTCCGATGCTTTCGTGACGCTATCGACGCCTGCACTTTACTAATTAACGATGCGTGTGGCCAGACTTGGCTCTAATACCATCATATTATGGTGTCTCTCATAGTTATCACCCTGCAACGGTGCCCATACAAAAATAGAAAGAGTGTCGATCACACTTGCTTAATTTCTTAATATTTTCAGAAAGTGCATAATTAATCTGATTTCGAAAGTCTCAAGTTTAGAGTACATCGAGTGCTTAGCGCTAAACCAGTAGCTCACCACTATCCTATTCAATAGCTTTGCCAAGGCATGCACTTATTGCTTTCCCTGTTATCCAGAGTATTAGCAAACAAAAACTAGGCAGGCAAGTCATTAAGCATCTTAGAACTTAGACATTCAAAGAATCTCTAATATTTCCAAGGCATACACGGACAGAAACGCGCGCGTAAAAACTCTTCACCGTGCCATATTTGCCATATTCTCTATACAAAAATATCACTGTAAATGCTGTTGGAAAACGGCAACCTCACATAGGCTTCCACCAGTACAGAATCAAGACACTGTGTGCAACTCCCGGACAAAAATTACTCAATAACGTTCACACGGTGGCTGTAAATGGAATACGATGATCTCGCAGTAGCGGGCTAATCAACCCTTCTAAAGTGCCAACACAGTGTCGTCATCCGACCAAACTATGTTCTAAGAAGTGACACAGTGTTCATACATGGAATACGTCGAGTTCAACAGCAGTCCAATTAGTATTGGGAGGGAGGAGGTAATTGGGGTAGAACCGGTTCTAAGATCGTTTTACTCGCCGGTCCGGGTTCAGCCTGTACTCGTTCACTCGGGTACTTCTCAATGGAATTTGTATGTATAATTGAGTGTTAATAGGAAAGTTCTGTAATGTGAGATAGGCGTGTTCGGGATATGTGTTCACAAGTGTTACCACTTTTTCTCTTGAGAACTCTGAAGTAATCGTGTCCATTACTGTGAATACTGTGATGATCATACGTACGTAGGAATGTGTGTACGTATTTATTATTTTTTGTGTCGAGTGTGTTATTGATGTAGCACACGAGACACTTGGCTTATTTGCTAGGTCCCCAATACCAGAAAAATCGTCGCGTACTCTATTAGAAATAATATCGTTCTGTGGTCAATGCCCCACTGTCAGACAGATATGCAGTAACGATTTTGTCAAGTGGCCAAACTTTTCACAAACAGTAGGGCAGCAGGTGAGGCACCATCTGTGTGGAGTTCCACCTCCACAGTCGATAGTCAAAAGTCATTTAAGTATTCAAATAAGGCTGAGAATCAGACCTTTTTGAGCATCAAAATTACACACATAAGTCAACAACATTAACATAAGACAGTCCCCTAAAACGCCCGCGTTTCACCACTTCCTAGTGCTTTAGCTGGGAAGAAGTGGCGCAACAAACTCCCCAGCAACGTCAGTCCAGCAGTCCTGACTTTGACCAATACTTGATGCTTTTTAGATCAGCCAACTCCCAATCACAGCTGAAGCCGACAATGATATACACTTAGTCACATTCGCGTGGTGACAGTGACTCATATTGCCCCGATTCCCGATATATTTAGATTGGCACACGACCGCGAGACGGACTGTCGCGTTGCGTACCAAAATATACGTACGTTCAGTTGTTTGTCCACCAAGGAAACGTCACGGACAATCATGGTTTGTTGTACTAGGGCGTAATATGGCAACTCGAGTGTTAATAGACCGATAAAACCGCCCGTGCGCCCATTGTCACAAGGCTGAGAATCAGAACTAAATACAGCTTGCCAAAATGGGGTATTATAGACACGTCCGACACCCAATGTGAGTGCAGTGCTGTCAAGAATATGAATCACTTGCTGCATTGTCCCAAGTGTAGGTGTGTCATACACCTGTAGGATCTCGAGGATCTCATAATCACCACTGAAACTGCTATTAACGTCGCCACCTAATTTTAGTTAAGGATTTTATAAAGATCAGAAAGGCCTAAGATGGATCTTATTTTCATAATTTCTATAATTTACAATACCGCATCACTGAACATGAAATTCCGAATAGACCATTTGAAGAGAATACTTAAGGAACAATGCCATCATCACGACCAGCGAATAAATTGGGTCGACTGTAAACTGCGTTCGATCTGCATTTAACAATGGCTAGAAATCAAGCCGTTCATTTATTGATAGGTTCCTTGATAGTTGATTGATTGATACTCGAACATAATGTAACACAAACAGATTTCAATAAGTTATTTTCAAATTCATTGAATGTGATGTTTCAGTTTGCAATTTGCATCATTTCTTCCATCGACGCAAACATTTACATTCAGAGCTTTAGTAGTTGATGCGCCATCCGGGGAGCTTCCAAACATAGTATTCATTCAGCAGGGATTGCTGAATGATCACCGCAGAAATACCTGTGTCAATTATTATAGCTTTATGTTGACTAGCTTAGAACAGTAAGGCAACGATCGATTGAAATTGGTCACCGAACTACGGCAGATGGATGTCGGTGTCCAAATTTAATTCGACTCTAGGCACACGTCCTGCACCTACCGACAAAGTAATGGCAGAACGCTTGTGAGGAACCCATACTCCATCAGCTTTATTGGTACTGTTGACAAGATTAAGTTTATTTCACTCAAGAGGTTCGTATGAGAAGAGATAGTAGAGAAAAAACTGAGAAAGTACGTCAATAGCACCGCAGATCCGCCGATTTATCTACTAACAACAGCAAAATCCCTTCAAATGATCACTACCTTAGTCCACAAGATATCAAGCCTAGTAAAACGATCGTTCGTGCAAGTTGTCAAAAGCCTATGTTCAATAGACGTACTGAATTACTTCATCTCTAAGAATACCAATATAATAGACGAGCTGTGTGAGTCCATGGGACGTGCATGTGTCAGCCCCTGTCTACCCCTTCGCAGAATTCAGATGTAGTTATACCTGAGTTATGATTTCCACGCAGATTTGCTCAATGGGCCGCTAAAACTAGGGGCGCACAATAAATAGTACGCAAAGACATGAGAGGGGGAACTCACTACCGATATAGACTGCCTGACCCGTCACCAAAACATCTCACTTCACACATCACGTCAACAATTGTCAACTTTAGCTATTTTGAAATAGGATTCGAATTCATTTGGCAGAATATTGTGACATATGACGAGATTCTAAGCAGTCCGAGCTGAATCATCGGTCACTTACCCCCGCGTAGTTAGAAAATAAATTTTCTAGATAAAACTGTTCTGTAGTGACATTGTTTATGTTTCCGATTTGTGATATTGTATTTTTGGTACATGTAATTGTAGTCATTGGGAGTTGGCAACTTAGATGGGAAATCCCATGCAGATTTAGTACTAGATTTTGCCAAATGAACGCTGACCATTTTACTGCACGATGACAGGTAAAATTGGCTCAGAATTACAGGAATCAAGGCTTCAGTTACAGCTAACCTCACTGTACTCACGTGTAAAACTGCAACATGGTCTTCTTCTTTATGTGTGTGTCAAAGCAGTAACTCAGATTTTCTTCAACCAAAATGTAGCAACATGGAGAGCACAGACGTTTGTCGCTTTTAAATCCTGGAGGGAGCAGTCGTGCGTGACTAACGGGAAAAAAACAAATCCTCCACACTTCATCACTCCGGCAGATCAATTGCCCCTGGACACGAACTGCAGTGGATGGAGGATATATCGCATCTTCCTGCAGCATGGTTAAACCCATCAACCACCAAATTATTTATACCGAGGAAGCTTCGGCTGTTAGTCGGCTCAAATTTTTTTCTGTCTCTTTCATGTATTACCTTGAAGAGGTGTATGCAAGTAGAGACAGCAATATTGTTTTTTTTTTTGTCTATTTCATCCAAAATCGGTGCCATCGATATCGTACTGTGCTTGGCTAATCAGTGGTGAATGTGGTGATCGTGACAATTCTTGTTTATTGATTCTTATATCTTTGTCGTATGTGGGCGTGCTGGTCCGGCATGGCACGGCTGAGTGATTTAGGTTACAAATAAACAATTTGATCGGCTTAAGTAACATTATATTTAAGCCTTTAAGCACTTAAGCAGTCGTTTATTTCAATGCTGTTAGCGAGATCCGACTGGTTTGGACGCATTTTTGATGCCAATGGTGATAACTAGATGTCGATTTGATTTTGTTTTATCTAGATAGTTTATCTTTAGTTAAAAGTTTTATCAACAAAAACAATTAAGAATCACTTCAGTTGAGCACCCAAAAGGACCTCGTGGCACGGTAGGTAAATAATTACCGGCCTGGCTAGCCGGCCACATAATAGGGCCTAATCACACAAGACAATAGCCCTTCCCCGAAGGGCCTACCTGCTCTGCTCACCCAACAATGCGTTTGACTAGTCACGGATACAACGAAGTGTGAAATACCGTTAAAAACTTTTAGTTTTTGGAGTATGGTGTTAAAATTATGGACTTTGAAGACTTGTTTGTGTATATTTTGCCAGTATTTAACTGTATTATGTTCCATCATTCTTGCGTTACTTATTATTAAACAGTTTGAACTTGCTAACACGCATTAAATACACTTTGTGATCTCTTCTTTCTTTATACGAGAAGAGACTTTTCTTTAGACTGGTGTATAAAGCTAGGCTAAAGCAAAGGTCTCTAAGCAATGATAGAGAAGCATAATATTCATACTACGGAACCCTCATTTAACACATGGACATACTCTTGACACTTTATTATCTCCCGGCTCAAGTCAAGCAGCAATTAATCAAGTCAAGCAGCAATTAATTACTTACTTAGCAACACGGAAGGGTAACAAAATGATTCATATTTTGTCGATATTGCACGTCTGAACAGTTAATTTAATTAATTAGGTCATAAACTGGAGACGCTCTACTCGTTTATGTCAGTGGGCGAGTCTGCGCGCGCGCATATTAATAGCGCAGGAGATAGTGACGCGGCAATGTGACCATAAAATAATAATCAAGTATAATGTATGGATGGACAGACAGCATTATGTTGCATAGGTTGCACCTCGCGATAAGATAGTCGATATAGCTGGTGCAGTGGCAGTGGTATTGGTGTGAATTTGACTCCCGCCTTTGCATTTGTTTTCTGTTTTTTATAGTATTAAGGTGTATTTTTTGTAATGCAAATAAACGCTTTTTTCTTTCTTTCTTTTCAAACAATTTGAGTGAGATAACATTACGCCATTATCCACCGAAGGGTTAGGGCAGAGGTGTGTTTTACACCCACATATCGTCAGTTCCGTGTACCTATGTAACAATAGACGAGCTGATGAATAAGCCGGGTCCAGATCCCGAATGCTTCTGAGCAATTGGAAAAACAACTGACTTGTCGATCAAACCCAGATCCATGCTCAGTAGTCTCGCTTGTGACCACAAGACCAATACTTAACTAACGAGGCAATTTGTAAGTTAATTAAATAAATATTAGGATAGATTGTGGTCATGCTGCACGTGCTTCTTTCGAAGTATGGTAACCATGGCAACCGAATTCATAACTCATCTCTTTGAAAGTGGTAACCACCACCGTCTATATGTAACTTATATACATACAACTACAGCGTCTATATGATTTCATATTATGATAGAATGATTAAATCGCTGGGCTCTTAGTTGAGCGTACTATAGTGTGGTGTACCCTGCCAACCTGTTTGGCCGACAGGGTTCTGTTCGCGTGGTTATGACATGATCTTGTCGTAACGTTGCCTCACCAACCTGCTTACGATTTATAGTTCTATAGCCGTTGCCATAGATAGCACTTGGTGGAAGTGTGTGAGGAATTTTGTTCAAAAGAAAAGTGCTGTTCATCTTTTCTCTATCCATCATTCTCCTATGCTTATCCCAATTTATTTGGAGTCGCAGCATGTCTCCTTCCTCCATGACATATATATTACCCATCATGTCAGTTTTCAACCCCTTTCTAGCCATATTATCTTTCAAACATTCCATCCTTCGTTTCTCTCATACTCAAAAATTGCCTCACGTGATGCTCCTTATTCCTCCGCATCACATCCATACCATGCCAAGTTGCCAAATGATTTGTACACAATTAACTTATCGGTCACCGACGCTACTACCTCCAACCTCCTACAAATGTGACGAACATGAATTTAACTTGACGGAGCTCGCTGAAGCGTATCGACGCGTAGAGAGAATTACTCCAGAATTTACGATGTCAGATAAAATCTAAAGTAGGCACATGTTCCTTAGAAATAACCAAAGTCAATGGAGCGCCACTTTCTTCGGACAGCGCCTTTTCTGTTCAACCACACAAAGACCAATGTTTCATGGACTTTATTTTATTACCGCCAGAGACAACCACTTTCTTTGTAATTCGGACCTTGTGAACTGGCTATTACGTTCGGATATTTTAATTCTGACGAGCTAGAAAGAGGCCATCCATCACTCACGACTACATAAAATGTGTTAAAAAATTAACTTAAAAACGTTAAGAGATGTTTTTTTAGACCATCGAATGGAATCAGGTCTCTTTTACTATGAGACCTCTCGCGATCTTGAAATCGCGAAAAAAAAATCTGCCGTTCCATAGAAAAGTTAAAAAAAAATAAAAAATTGTTAACATAGGTTAATAAATACAGATTTATGTTTGGTAAACAGAGCGCTATGTTATGCCAGTAGGCGTACAAATATTGTGTGCAATCTAGCTGAGGATTACAAATTAAAATTTACTAAACATATTTGATAATCATGCATAATTATGGTATTCATTAGAAAATAAATTGAACAATTGCTTATTATTTAATACTCCAATTATGTCAGACCTAAATGAAGAATTATTAAAATGTAAAAAAAAAAAAAAAATGTCGACGTAGGTACTTCATTAAAATATCAAAATTATTTAATAACTACTGTTCTAAACTGTATGGGACGACTTCCTTTTTTTCCGCGATTTCAAATTTGCTCCCACAGTAAAAAGTTAGTCATGTTTCATGTCGCATTGCATATTTCGATGGCATGTTCATTTCAACGTAGGTATTTACATTTCATGTTACGTTTTACATAATTAAGTGTAAGTACCCACCATTACGTAAGGGCTACGTCTATGGTAGAAGATCCAGTCAGTCTGACTAAAGATTTTGAAAAAAGAAGTCCATTATGAGTCTCCACAATCCCATTGCTGGGCATGGGACTGCTCGACTGCTCCTATACAGGGGGCAGGCTGTAAATCAGTGTTGTGGCTATGCTACACAGTGCTCAACACTTGCTGAGCACGCTACTTTTATCACACTGGATTTTTTTCGATATTTTTTACCTACTAGTTAGATTTAGTTATATTTTAAGAATGAGTTTTGTTTCTTTCTTTTTAGAAATCATCATTAATAAATTAGTACTTAATTAATAATTAGTAGCTCTGAAATATATAGATGGGTAGTTGGCGTTATATCATTACCTACACGATTAATCTGGCGGTAAGGCCACGGATTGAACTGATGGAAGATTGACCGTCTATTGCATACATCAGAGCCTATAGTACTGCGGCCACTAATGCGGACCGATAGGCATCGTTTCCGAGAAGGGATCGCAAGCATGCCCGGGCTGACAGTGAAACTGCCGCCGCTGACAGCAGCCCTAATTAATTGAACGTCTAATTAGTGAACATTGGGCGTTTACTTGGAGCAGTCATCATTTAATTTGTTAGGATTTAGGTTTCACGCAAACAAGCTGCTTGTAGCTACAGAGAGGATTTTGGAGACCGGGCAGTAAGGGCAGGTAAGGTACCTTAACAGTCATACTGTCATGGCATATTTATTAGGACTGTCCTTTACTTTTAAGTACGTTTATATATAATGGATGCCAGATGGCTAACTGAATTCACAGATCTTGGAAAAATGGTATTAGGTAGGTAGATTACAGGGTACAATTTCAAATTCTCGCGTTTTATTTGTATGATGCTAATCGATTTATAAGACTTTTGTACCAACTGTCGTTAGAATATAACTAGAAAAGCTACAAAAGTAGGTCGGGTATTTTCTCGAAATACCTAGGTAGGTACCTGTAACCTACTCGGATAAATAAAGGCTCTCGCAGTCAGGCGCGATACAGCACCGGTAGAACAATTCCCGTGACGTTTTCATAGAAATTGTTCCACCAAAGTCGCGTCGCGACTGTCTGTGGCAGCCTTAAAGGTTATTCTTCCAAGCTTGAAACTCGCTAATTCTTAACAATTTGTTTGAAAATATGTGAAATGAACACGACTTACCAGGTTTATGATGTCGATGTTTCTTCCCTTTGGCGACGACAGCCGTCACCAGCAGCGCCAACCAGAGCCAACCCCACCGCATCCTAAGTACCTAACATCACACTACACAATCAAAACACGAAGATTTTGTTTCAAACAACAACTTTTTATCTAAAATTCACGATCAAGCACTCATTTCTTCTCACATTTAATTTTAAAAAAACACTGGTTTGTCAGATTCTATATAATAAGCAGCGTTTCACACAGTTAATCGGTTTTCAAAACATGTTTTATATAAAAGCACAAAAGTTTGTTAGCTTACGCACGAAATAAAATGCGAGAGGACGCGAATAACCTTACGCATTAAACCACAGCCACCGAAAGCTAGTGGTCGACTGACGGGAGAAGACGGCCGCGCGAACCGAGTTCGACTTCTTGACACGAACCGGTCACAGGCGGCAGGCCGAGGAACCCATGAAAACATTGAACACACAACAACAATAAACTTTTTAAATGTACCTACCTGCTAATAATTGCTATTAGAAATTAACTAATCGAATTGAGTCAGAAATAAGTTACTGTAACTAACGTTGCGCTAGTTTTAATTCATCAATTTGTAAAATAATGGTAGCGAGCTTTTCTTAAAAATATTTTGTTCGAAGTTCAAAGCTCTTTTGCACCAACATATTAGTCGTAGTGTTGCTACTCGACGTAAGATGACGCTGATACAAATAATCAAGTTAAAATTTCCATCCTTTAATTACGTGATTTAGTGAAAATTCCCTGGTCATGTTCCGTGAATATTAATTATAAATTACTATTGAGGCAGTAAAACTAACCCAGTTTCAAATTATGAAATAAGCCACAAGAATAATGATTCGTTTGCCGGAGGAGTTACTTTAGAACATATTCAACAGATGGCGCTCTAAGTTACTATTTTACTCTTTTGACGACCGGGTTGCCACACTTGGATCTTCTAATGCCAAGCTTCAGGAAGGTACATGAAGTTTCGCCATTAATTAAAAATCTGGCCAAGTGCGAGTCGGACTCGAGTGCTAATACTGAAGGTTTCATACTACTAAACTATTCATTAACTAGCTTTGTATACCTTGCTGCCTTTTAATTATTTGCCATGATAGAGGCCATTGAAACATTATATTATAATTTCATCTACCGCAAACAAAAACGTACAGCCCTGTGTCAAACAGACAGACAGACGGATGGAAGGAAAGACAGCAGACTACACAGGGCCAGCACGTTCATATAGGCGAACTAGGCGACGGCCTAGGGCGCTCGTATTAGGAGGGCGGCAAACGGTAGCGTCGAAACTAAAAAATAATATAGTACATTTATGATTTTTTTATAACTTGAAAAAAATATTCTTCTCTAAGTTATTTTATTAGCTGACGTGCATTATGCACTCATAGATATTTACGAAGCACGTATTTTTTCTTTTTTTACGTAATCTAAAGATTACGGCGATACATTGAGGTAAAATGTGCCATGACGTCACGAGTATGTAGATTTCATACATACTAGTGACGTAGCGACCCCCACTCCCAAACTTAAAATGTATTTTATCTAAGTATTGTTTTATTAATATGATAAACCAAAAAATACGTATCTAATATTTTTTTATTATCTGACTGACGGACTAATTAGAATTTAATTATTTTTACCCAGGCATCATCCCTATTCAAATGCGAGTTGAGGCTCAGTCTACGATTTATTTAGCTATATAAATCGTGGATTTCAAATTTATTGCTCTTGTTGTATGATATAATATTTTGTTCAAAATTAACTTGACTATAGTTTGACCGCGACCGCTGTACCGCGTCTTAGGTACATGTGCGCGGCGAGGCGCAGGGGTAGTGCAGGGCTCTTATTCGTCAACGGTGCCTCCCGCCTCGCCGCACATTTCTAAGGCGCGGTCAAACTATAGCAAACTTCTTCAATCAAAGGAATTTGATCTTAAGAGCGCTTGTCCTAAAAGTTGGCAACGTCGCAAATAGCAGTAAATTTTTTACCTGCTTTGATTAATTTGGAAATATTATTGTATGGAATTATGAAATGTGGCTATTACGAAATGCAATAATTAATATCGTAATAATCGAATATTTAGCTTTAGACGTAAAAAAAGTGTTTGGAATCTTTCCAAATGCCTTTTTTGCACCTAAAACGATTACAACATCAAATTCACTGTTATAATTGCAATTTATTATTAATATAAAAGTTTGCTAGATAGTCACATTTCATATTTCCATACAGTAAGATAGCCTAATTAATCAAATCAGCGACATTTTTTTGCGTGGTTGCCCACTTTTAGAATAAACGCTCTAACGCGTCTACAAAATGCTGTCCTAAAAACGAAAACCTTTCTCGAAAGTTGTAAAAGTGATTTGGGTTACGAGATAAAGGCTGGTAGAAGCAAGAGAAATTTCAAAAGAACCCAACATTCCCGCATCATTCACATCAGAATCGACACCAGTCTGCTTACGAAAAAAAAAGGCAGTTTAGTTATGAAGCGGAAGTCCCTAAGACTTAAATAAAACTCGAGTTTAATCCCAAGGCACGCTCTTCTGACTTTTCGGATTTATGTGTCAAGTCACCGATTTATTCAGGCTATAAAAGACCCATCAGATAGCCGTTTCCGTTATAAACGCATCTGTACACATCAAACTAAGTATTATTGAGCTAAAATTATTACTGGAAAACGATTTTTATTTTTTTGTGCGAAAAATCGCTGTTCACGGCAGGGCGCCATGTTTACGAACGCAAAACATTGTGCTTATGTGTGCATGCAACGTGTAGGAGCTGTGGTGGTATTTAAAGTAAAATTATAAAAATTAAAACTTGACTGGTAGAAGATGCCTATGGCATTAAGTCCGCCTCTGTACATTTGTGTGCTTAAAGTGTTAAATAAATAAATGAATAAAACTTGTTTTGTTGAAAAAAAAAAACTGAACTTTGACTTTCAATATCTCCTTATCCAGCAGCTTCCCAGGTATGGAACATTTTTTTCTACCCTTTATAGGTACAACACTAACATAAAACTATCTCTAATGTTTCATAAGGACGTAGGCCTCTTTAAAGTTGTTATTTATTCTTTATTTATTCATAACAATTTTTACATTGTGTCGAATATTAAAGATTTTACAATAAAAAAAAAAACAAAAATTACATGCCACTTCATTACTATGAGGGAGAGTAATAATAATAAATAAATGTAATTTAAATAACCAGATTATCAATGTCACAAATAATTAAATATAGCTATGTCAGATGTTCAATGTCAATTACTTACCTATATGTCTTGAATGTAATTAATCACAAAAAAATATACCAATAGTAGCAGCAATAATAATCTAGATAAATTCCTAGTATAATATGTATGTTTACAATTTAAATGTCATTAATCGAATAATAGCAGCCTTCCAGTAGGTAATGCTTCGATTTAGTTTTGAAGTCCCGTTTGGAAAGAGCTAATTTTATATCATCGGGGAGCTTATTGAAGATGTTCACTGACATGTGACCGGTACCGTGTGCGACTATATTAAGTTTAGGAATATTTGTGCTTTTAAAATCTTTTCTTCTCGTACTCTCTCTAAGCTCTCTTTCGTCTTCAGTCTCAAAGTGATGTATATATTTAGAAAAATGTGTTAGGAGCACCAATACGTATAAGGAAGGTACAGTGAGGATATTCAAATCTACAAAGTGTCTCCTACAAGATTCCTGCTGACGGATGCAAACCATGGTGCGAATGGCCCTTTTTTGTAACACAAATGCTCTCTGTATATTGTAATCGTAGCTGCCACCCCAGCATAAGATGCTGTATCGTAACCTTAACTCGATTAACGCGTAATAGACTTTTTTACGCGTTAATCGAGTCAAGGTTACGATACAGCATCTTATGCTGGGGTGGCAGCTGCGTTGTACCACCACGGGCCACATATATGTCCTTAGGTTCACTGGTCCCCTGCCTCGGAAGCATGTAAAGCATGTAAATCTCTCTCATGTCAGATTGTTGTTTCATCCATCCGACTTTTAGAGTGAGGGAAGAGAGAGTGCACCAGTGTTTGCGCGGTTGGCTAATCTGGCTAGGTCGGCCGCCGCGACCAAAATTCGGTCTGAAGAATGTTATTAATTTGTTTACTGGTTTAAAGGTCGAAGGCCTAGCACGAACGCGCGAAGAATCTTAACGTAATGTAATTTCGAACAATTTTAATATTGAAAATACTCGTTTCGTATATTATTATTTATTCAGTTTTAAGACTTTGTTCTTTGGATTTTTTTTTTACCAGAATGCTATTTACATGTTGTTAGTTGTATTTTCGATTCAAAAATCTTTTGCATTTTGGGTTACGTTTACATGGCGCGTTCCTGCTAAGTAAGCCCTCAGGCCTCTTATGAAAAAGTCCTGAGGTCGCAATTCTGAGGGTGCAATTCTCGCAGCAAGTCTCTCTGGTCTGCACACCAGGGCACAAGTTGACAAGGAAATAGGGTGTTGATCAGTTAGAAGCCATCATGGTGCTAAGGCGTGGCATCCTCTGTGATTATAATATCTACACGACTAAATAGGGTAGGAATAACATCAATTTTCAAAACTCATACCAAAAAACTTATTTATTTGACGATTACAATTATTCTATAATATCTATGAATAGTCGCAGAATTACAACGTGTATACAAACAAAGGATGAGGATTCGGATCGGCGAATTCGACCCAATAACATACGAACGATAAGCCAAAAATGTTTAATGTCATATCGATAAATTTACATCGCGTAACACTGGCCGGGGGCGGGCGGGCCCCCCCCTGCGGGCCCCGGGCCGCTAGACGAACCACTCGTCCTTGTGCGGCACGGCGCTCAGGCCGCCCGCCGCAGGCGGCCCGCCCGCGCCGCCCCGCACGGGCCCGCAGGGGGCTGCGGGTTTCCCGGCAGCCGTGTCGCGCCCACCTCGCCGCCCGCGCACCCGCCGCCATTACTGCTCGCCAACTCTTGCACTACACGCAAACAAACAAACTCCGTCAATAAGCATATTACGTACAATGTTGAACATGAGACATTTCAGTTTAGTTTCTGGGATGGCAGCGGATTTACGATGCTTCTAGATTACATAGATCGTAGACGTCGGTGACAACTTAACATCAGGTGGTCCATCGGCAAATAATATTTAGGAAAAACCCTAACTTTGTGTGTGGATTGGATTACAAGGGGATGAGCATCAGTATTCTCGTTTTAACTGTTGTGCTTTAATCTTGTAGAGATATTATGAACTGGTCCGATCTGATCAGAGTTGATCAGAAAGCATCAGAGTCAGCGTTTACGCACTGCGCCCGATGCAAATTCGAGAAATGTCGGTCCGAAGTAATCAGTGCTATTAATTTGAATACAATAAAAAGCGTCTATGCTATGCATTAATACATCCCAGTTTTCTTGATAGGTAACATTCGGTCCAAGATGTCTTGATACATATTTTCTCGGATTCGAATCGAAACGCTGTGCATACACGCACTAAAAGTGCATGCGGCTGAACTGACGGGAAAAAGGAGACGGTAAACTCACTATGTAGCCGTGTGCGCTGGTTGGCGGCGCGGCGGCGGCATGCGCAGAATGTGATGGCAGCAGCCACTGTCGCCACCAGCGCCGCGGCGCCCGCGCATCCCACCACCCACACGCTCCCCGCGCCCGTGCCGCCGCTCTCTGACAAATTAACATTGATTTTCTTTATTCATCGCAAACGTACATAATATACATTTTTGTATTTAAAAAAAACTCATAAAAAAACATTAAAAAAAAAAAAATTAATACCTAGTAGTGGCGCTACAGGCGGACGGGGCTCCAGAGAGAGGAACCTCCTAAAAATACGCGCCGTTTACAGGAGCACCGCTTTCCGAATCAAGCCCTTGATCCAACTGTCTAACGAGACCCTCCTCAGGTGTTAGTCGAGGTTCTTGTCTATAACGCTATTGGCTAAAACGGCACAATGATGGAAATAAAACATAAAATAAAACAAAAAAAAGAAAGAAAGTACGTTTAATTATGCCAAAAAGCAAGCAAAGTAAAAATATAACACGAAAAAGATAGCTGTCTAATCTACAAATTCTACGTGAACTGTGCAGTCCAGTCCTGGCGACAAACCACCCACTACTACCAAGTGTATTGCAAAAGGCATAACGTTAACAAGTGTACTGAATATGGCAATAGCTTTAATCCATTGTTGTGAACTGTCATTGCATCCATAGTATGTCGATCGTAGTGCAGTGCTGGTGTTGCCATTGTGGTATTTAGGGATGGGCTGTTATTCTGGGCCTGACCTGGGCAAAGCGCGGCGGTGTCCTCGTCAGAGCCGTCAGCGCAGTGATCCACGCCGTCGCACATCAGGTCTGCGCTGACGCAGAACTCGCGCTGCTTACAGCGGAACTCTTTGCACCCATGTTCTGGAACAACGGTGCGAAAAGACATCAAAAATAGAGTGAACTCGTTGGATGTGCAGGTGATACGAAATATAGCTTAACAGAAAGTATGGTTCATGTATAAGTAGACAATGAAATAAAATAAAAAACTCCCTAAAAGTTAACTCATATGAATAAAACAATAATAAAATATACATATACGTAAAATAGTTCAATTTGCTGTCGCTGTCTTATAGCTTGATTTGCCAACAGCACTTCTCAGGCAAAGCTCAATCTCTCACTTCTACACGATCAGTAAACAAGTAGGATTTAATTTATCGAATTACGCCTAAGATCAAACACTGATCCATATTTGTTCAGTCATCAAACGCAAGGAGAAGCCAGAAATCTGTTTAATATATTATAAAGAGAAAAAAAATACATCTGTATTTCTTTGTTACCGATAAAATACAAGAAGCCGGTACTCCGCTGCCTGCCAACCAAGCGAACTGACCCGAAATCTTGGTTCTGATTGAAAAAGGAAAACATATTTATAAATGGCGGTATGCCTTGAGAAAATTGTACACAGTCGTACAGAGTCGGTAGATTATATCTAGAATATGATTTCTGATAAGATTTTTTCCTTAGTAGCTAATTAAAGAGAGACAGAGAGAGTTATGTCTTTCTTCTCTCTCATGTAACGAAATGTGTCAAAACGTGACACGTCCTCTCTCAAGTCTCATCCAATTATCGAATCGTCTACTAAGAAGTTTTACTTCAAAAACATCATCGTCAATTTCTTCGACTATCATTATCAAGTTCACTCATGCTGTATTTAATTTATTAACGGTTTTGAACTTGCCCACAAGACAGCATTGCTATAGCTAGAGTCTAGATCGTGCTTTGCTGTAAAATTACATAAGGCCAAACACAAACAATTTGTGGCAAGAAAATAAGAGAACAAGATCTTCTACTCCCAAAAGAGAAAATAAGAAAAAAAAAAAAACATACTATTGTCAAACGTAAGCTTCTAACCTATTTTCATATATAAACTTATAACCTTCTATTCTAGAAAAAAAACATCTTAAGTACCTAATCGTTACCGGTCCTCTCTAAAGTTAATAAAACATTAAAGAACTGTAACATTTAAAAAAACATCCCTTATCAATTCAAAACCCTGTCACTTACAACCGGACAATCAAACTGCTGACGTCGTGCGCCCGGAAAATTTGGCATTCATCGTCGAAAAAATCTGCTCAAAGGACTCGAACAATACCCCCAGCTTAACGAGCTACGAGCCAGCAACCCAAGATACACAACGATAACATGGTTAACGCTAATCGCCTATCAGAACCAACCTTTAATTGTGTCCTTCATAAAACAGCTGAAAAATTCTTTAAAGTGAAGCAAAGCAGACTCCTCACCGAAACACTGCTTTTGATCTCCAACGGGGGATTGTTTCCCCCAGCCACATATACACCGCGCACTGTACAGGTAGTACAGGTAGATGATAAGGGTGGCGCTCGCGTGGAGCGCGGCATGTATGAAATGCATTGTTTAAAATGTTATTCCGGCGTCTCAGGCGGTGTCGCCGAGCGCGTTTTTGTTGCATAATTCAATGGCATGAGCGCTTAACATATCCTGCTTTGTGAGACCAGTCAGTTGCGTTCGCTGGAATTTTAAAACTCCCAGTGTAATTTCAAACGCATTGTTTGCGAGTTAAAGATGATATTTAATGAAGAATTTGAGCAGGAACAGCGCTTTGTGGGCACAAAGGGGAGATCGCTGCTCAAACGATAAGGATGGTTGAAATTTTAAATATTTAGAATAAACTTTTGAATATTATAAAATATAATATTGGACAGCCAAAATTAGATCTGAATAGAATCTAAATATTCCTTTTGTTCGTAAAATTTTATCTACCAACACAGCTGGGCGATGAAAGACATAATAAAGAATCCATAAACAAGCCAACAATCGTAACAAAACCCATCTCGGGATATCTTAAAACAACTACCAAATCGCACTTAAAACTTTCCCAAAGAGTCTAGTCGAGTAATCTTTGGAAGTATGCAAGTTGAGGTGCAAAGTCGCCCAGCCGTTGTCCAGAGGGGTCTCCAGGGGTCGCTTACCAACTATGTCTTAATGGGGCAAAGTTGGGAAGTTCCCACGCTTCATTATCGAACGACGAGCGATATGAACTAAGTTGCATCGATAGCCGACACATTTGCACAAAAACTTTCAGTGTATCGGTATCTTATGGCATTAAAGATTCATCTGCTGTTTCCATAATTTTGTTTCCAATGTTTTTTTTCTTCTACAGAGTTATAACACTTTTAATCAGTTTTGCAACTGTCAACTATCTCATCGATTTTATAAGGCCCTTACGGATTCACTGCACCCTTGTATTAATGGCCAATAACATTTTTAAGCGCTAGGACTTTTTCAATGTTCGTGCAGACGGCTCTGAGGGCTTCAGATTTAATATCCGTGACATAAAAATGATACGAGATCTCATCCACGACGGATCAGCTTAATGGTGCCACTTTATGGCTTTGATAACTGCCACTCGATACAGTCATATTGTTTGTAATGTTTCTGTTATATTAATGCAAATCAGACTTCTAAGAGAAGCTATGTTTGTTAAGTTTAGGACAAAAAAATCACATTGAGCGACAAACAGCTACTACTAAGTATTGAAAGCACCAGATGATCCAAAACGGGTCAGGGTTTTTTTGTAAAATCCCAGAACATTCGCTGCCTAAAAAATTAAAAAGAAAATTATTTTTGAAAAGCAAAGCATGAATGCAGTTTCACTAATTGATACCTGACAGTGTAAATTCGGCAACAGTGGGGAAATTGAACCAAATTCGATTTCCCCATTGTTACCGTGTTTACAGAAGATCGGACAACAGATATTTATACTCGGTCTGAAATTCCTGGCGGTAGAAGATACAGTGGACAAAAGGAAAGTTATTTTTCACCTTTACGAAAGCATTTAATAAGTTAAATCGTATCTTGCAGGTTCTCGATCGACATTTTTTGTTGTTGCATCTCATGTCAACCGAGGAGGTTGTCGGTTGCTTAACCGGACTTTCCTGTGGCTGTCTCCAGCCAGGGCATAAAACTTAGAAACTAAGCGACTACACGCTAAGTGTAATTAAAAATAAATTTAATAATTACATACCAATAAGTATGGTATTAAACCATCAGTCCTAGCAATATGAATATATCACACGCTACGTAGTGGAATGAACAATCAAAAATGCTCCAGGGAGATATAATTGGATCACTTTAATTTCGATCACCAGTAATAAAACTTGATTAACAAAGTAACTATTTCTACAGAGACATACATACTATCACCTCATCATCAAACGACTAACCATTCCTTATTTATAGGACTACAAAGACTTATTCATCCACAGATAATCGCCCAAAAAATTTCGACAAGCAATAAAATTCGCATTAAAATTCTATCGTGTCGTATCCTCGCGACTCCTGTTCGCAGTTTCTTTGTCTGATCCTTCCAAGTCCCCGTCGTGTGTTCCTAAATCCTTTGGAGTATGTTTTTCCACGCGGCCAAGCGGAAAATCTAATTGGTGTTATGTATGGCTCAAAGGTGAAGACGAAACAAACGCTTCTGCTCCAGTAATGTTTTTGGACAATTTAATTGCTTCCTTTGTGCGCCTCATTGTAATTTCATATGCATACTTGAGTGAAAGAGATGTGTCCTTAGATATAATTATATTGTGGGCTTTGCCTCTTCTGCCTCAAACGTTAGTATGACAACAATGTTTGTTATTGTTTTGCTTGGCATATGAGGCAAATTAGAATACCAATAAGTCGTGATTAAAGTTAGATTGAGTTATGAAACGTATATAGTATATTATTATCTAGTTTTGATTAATTGAAATGATCATAACATATATTATTCTCTAAAAAAAACCAGTAAGTAATAGATTAAAAACTGAACCAAATGGTTATAAAGGTCCTTCGTTAAATTTAAAAGCAATAATGACCATTAAAACCATTAGGGAGGCAGAACAAAGTAATGATAATGAAAAAATCGGCTGAGCCGTACGCCTATACATGAGTGTGAGCATTTGTGGGTCATTATGAGACACGTAATGACCTGGACGATCGTACAAGGTAAAAAGTGAACGAATAAAAGAAAGTTATTGAGGGTATGAAAGTGTGACACTTTTAAATAATCCCTTAGTATCCGTTCATCAGTGATTATCTCAGCAGAATTAAAACATTTCAGAAAGTAATGAAGCTAGAGTGCTTGAAGGTGACGATAAAAAGATACAGCAAAGCAACAGGTCAACATTGTCTACAGAAGTACAGACGAACCTAGAAACCTCAGCGAACACAATAAAAATATCTATACACATATATAAAGGAGGAGGAATGTGTAAACGAACTGCCCTGTCGACTGTTTGTTCGAATAAATAAACATTTGGTGAAATTAAAGAGGGTGACGACGGAGGGTCGTGGGCGTGCTTCGAGTTTCTATATAAAATCGCTCAGATAGTCGTATTTATTGGGACAAATAGATGGTTATTGCTTCATTCCCGTTCTAGTTTTATCCTTTATTTACTTTCAATAATAGAATAACTCTTTTTTCAATAATATTATAGCTAATACAGCTATAATATGATTGACAAAAGAGTTATTCTGACGGAATCTTGGAATGAACAGTGATTACATTGCAGTTACAATTGTATTGTATTTTGTTCTTTTGTTTATTATTTTTTAGCTTGATTTATTTATTTAGGTTAGGCATACATGTATGTATGTGTCACAGAAACCACTTAAGAGGCCTATTACAAAATTGTTTTGACAGCTCGAGCATCGCATTAAGTAGCAATTTGGCAGTTGTAATTACGTTTATTTTGAGTTATATATTTTTGACTATACGTTTGCATAATAAGCCTATTATGTTCCCACTGCTGGGACGCAGGCCTCCTCTCTGTGAGAGGGCCGTAATATACCACGTGGGCTCAGTGCGGGTTGGTAGATGTGACATGTCTTCGAATTTTTGGTTCTAGAACATGCCGGTTTCCTCACAATGTTTTCCTTCACCGTTTTGACAGCAGTAGTGATAAAATAATTTAAAACAAAGTAAAGCGCCTGTCGGGGTTCGAACCTACGTTTACAGTCATAAGTTGCGGCCGTTACCACTGAGCCGGCCGGGTGTTAATTTTAAGTAATAATATTAATGTAGTAAGGAGAATTTTACCGTTAATTCTGAGCGTTATTTTTTTTGTAGTTTTATCATTTTTAATGGGATTGTTTTTAGATATTCCATACTTATTTCAAAACTCTGAGGCCGCTATGAACTAATCCACTTTTAAGAGATATTTTATACGTATATTTTTCTATTAATAAATAGATATTATATAAATAGATAAGAAAAAAGTGTGAAAAGCGAGGCCGCTATAAACTATACTAATAACTATTCTCCACTACTCAATAAGTTTAGTAGTCTTTCAGTTTCTCAGAATAAGAACGCCAAACTTGCCCATTTCACGCACAATATCACGGTGGAAATCAGTCGAATGTAATAGGCCTCTTAATAAAAACAAATACATAAAGATAGAAGAGCACAAAGGTACTGCGTATTTCATTCGAAATTTGTGTTACCGGTATAAATAAATTGTCGCTGCTTTTCTGTCGAATTCGAAGAAAATACCTGTAGAATATTCCCAGCTTAGAGCTGCCAGCGTGTGTTGAATGTGTAGTAATGTTAAATACTTAGTTCAAAATACAACAGTTATCAATAAGATGAGTATACTCACTGGGGTCTTTGACGGAGGTGATGACGAGTCGGAACCCGTTGGCGTCGGTGCCCCAGTTGTCGGTGACGTACTTGAGCGTCACGAAGTTACTGCGCGTGAACAGCGCGCCGACCTGCTGCTTGGTGTTCCGGCAGGAGAGGTCAGCCTGGAAGAAGTACAATACAAGTTTTAAAAGATTCAAGTGTTTAACTAATGATGGTGGTGTCGTAATCAGTTCGTCCAATGAAATATTACAGGAGGGTCGTAAAAAAATGTTTCTAACCGCGGTTTCACTCTCATCTAATTAACGGGATAAAAATAATTGCATATATTAATCAAGGTTATGTGCTTTTAGTCTAAACCGCGAACGGCATTCCTAAATCGTAATTGAGTAACCAACATCTAAACTTTCGCATTTATACCTTTAGTAGGATTCATAATTAATTAACTCCGAATTCATAATTAAGAACGCCTTTTTATTATCACAATAATGTGAAAAAAGGAAACACAACCTTCTTATTAGGTACGTGTCAAACGGAGACACAGTAATAAACATAGTTTTTAAGTATCTTTACACCTGTGTATCTTGAAAGTATTATCCGTTTTTTCTTTTATATTAGTCCAAAAACGATTTAAAATAAGAAGGATAAACAAGCTATATAGATGATGTTACCGATGATAGGCAGGATGCTTCCGAATCGGAGGCAGCAGTCACCACAACTACCCTTACATAAGCAGATCTCGGAACAATCGCTTCTGATTATCTCTAGACTGAATCGTTGCTCCATTTGTCACTCGACGTGAACTATTGTCGAGGCACTACTGTTACACTCATGTGTCGAGAGCTAGACACTGGTGACACTATACTATTGATACATTACAATGACCCAATAGCTGAGACATTTGGTAGATTAGACTTGATTGGGATTGCACAGTCAGCTGTGTGTAATATTAACATGCTATAAAGGTGATATTACACGTCATGGAGTTGAAGAAATGTTGGGTTTTGGAGAGTGTCCTCTTTGCCACTTATATTTGTGTGACAGTCACTTTCTCAATGTGTTCTTGGGATAAATCCATCCCAAATACGGAACCCTTCATTGTGCGTGGTCCGACACCCACTTCGCCGGTTTTTTTCTTTCTTTAGTATATTTATATCCAATGGCATGCTTTAAATGCTAGTTTTTATCATTCATTCACAATACATTCAATATTCATTAACGTCACATTAATTTAAAACGATTATTTAACATTATTTATAAATTAATATAGAGAATAATATACTATGTAACTCATATAAATATACTTTCAAAAATAAATAATAAGGTAGCTCTTTAAGTTCTTTGTTACTCAATATATTCTAGTTACAAGTCGAAAAAACTTCTCACTTATTTAAAAACCAATTTTCAAATTTGAAGGCTTTTGGTAATTTTGTATCATTTGTTACTGAAAGTATCTTATAGTACAATACTCCCACGGTCCCCTACCAAGCTGACCATGCACGGTAAAATAATCAATGAATGAATGAATCAACTGAATAATAATTATACTTCCAAAACTGAAACCATTAGCTTGCGAGTATTTTTTATCTATAATAATTATGACAAAATGAAAAATGGAACCAAAAGCTCGGAAGCAATTAAAAAAACATTACCATCAATTTAGTTGAAAGGTATGCTTAATGCGTATGTTTTATTAATTTCATACATCTAATCAATCGATCTAAACAAAAACAGTGACAATATATACTTAAAATGTCTAAGGGGTGTTAATCAGAAAATTTTAAGATTGTGTCGATCATAAAAGTTATACCACAAATTACACGTATAATGTAATCTGTGTTCAAATTACTAGAGATGAGGGCTATTTGCATATTACAATTTCCTTTTTCGTTTTGTGGTTACCAAAAAACATTGTTATTTATGTTTCTTAGTTTAATTTCCATAATCTTAAATATTTTTTGTTATGTTTAAGTATTTAATGTTAAATAATTATTCATAAACTATCAAGTCATTCAAATAATAAATGTACTTTGAAACTCTTTGCAAAGTACATTTATTAAAGTATAATTAAATATTTTAAATTAATGATGAACACTATCACAAATGGTTACTTTTCAATCATGATCAGAAATCTATATTTAAGTTGACGCGTTGATGAACACTTGATAATATCCCGAAGTCTATTCCACTCACACATTTTATCCCACGACGGCGAAACGAATATAGCATAGAACAACAGTTCCCACGGTGTTCAATCATAGCTTACGGAGAGTCTATATAAATCGGCGGCAGTCGCTTGATCGCTCATGCGCCGGCAATATTTTCTTCATCGAGCCGGGCTTACTGACGATGTCCGGGCTATATCGCTGTCATATTTCAGGGAGAACGATAGCGAAGACGTGACGACCCCCGGATTTGAACAGCCCCCTCCTCCCCCATACATCACGTCTCGCCGGACACCCAGACACCCTCCCCCTAGCATTTCAAAGGCACTAGTGGACTTGCATTTATTCTTATATACTGCGTTTAATAAAGCTCTCGGGTTGATATTAAAAATTCTTCCTTAGCTCCAGATTACGGCGAGGAATGAATTAAGAAGGGTTTTGTTATGCTAACTATGCCTCGGGTGGCTGTATTAAAGACTTTAATAGCTATAGCTCGCCTAAAACATGGTTTTAATTAGAGAGAAAATCAGTTGGAACACTTGGAAGTTTGCACAAAATAAGTTAACGAGTTCTCTTTCTGCGAAACTACAAAGTTTGCAACGGTTCTTGTTTGTGACTGTCTTGTTTGTTTTACAATTACAGTGCGCTCTCAAAAGGACTTTTTATAGAGATATTGCTGTTTCCGTGTAAATCGGGAAAATAATATGGTATTTTATTTTACTGACATTAGAGTAAGCTGATAATGTTGGAGCTCAAACACAGAATGTACTAAAACTAAACACGCAATGGTGTTTTTACCAATGCCAATTTTCTGAAGTGATCGGTAGCTATTCCTTTTCAATACATTCTAAACTACGATAATATCATTATTTATTCTTACAACTATTTATAAACAAAGGTGCAGAACGAACGTAATGCCTAGCTTCCATGCTATGACAATAGTAAATAGAGCAAAATCGTATTCATAATCATATGACAATCACAAGCAACCTCTTTATTACGCCCTCGTTCCTTAACAAAAGGAGTACAAAACTAGTATTCTTAGCGCACAATGCAGTGAAGATTGCACCTACTTGCTATTCAGAGGCCGCGTCACTGAGCCTCGTTCTGAGGGAGACGGTAACTTTAAAACGTGATGCAGCTTCCAGGACTTACAGCTCACTCACTCTGAGTTAAATAGGGGGCTTTAAAGTAGTTAGTGTGAGTTATGATGAAGAATTTGTGACTTTGACGCTTCTTTTGTTACTGGCTGAAATTGCATTTTTGTAGGTAATAACAGGAATTTAGAGCATCCATAAATGCACGACTTATTAATTTTAACATAGTGATGCTTCATTAAAATGTCCATATTTAATTTGAGATTTCTGTCTAGCCTTTGTATCTTTATGATATTTGTAATTTTAAAATTTTAGTATATTTTAATGAAATTTATGTTATCTACTATACTTACATTACAAGCCGTGATCAACGTGGGCAACTACTAGGCCAAAAGTAATCTAGGTATATATACGAATTTTGTATCATCGGTTCGAAAAGAAGAAGAATAGCATTATTTAGATAAAATTCTTAATAAACTTCTAGTATAATTTAGCGAAAGACCAAACACCGGAATAAGCCCAGCTCTGGAACAAGCCTATACACTAGGAGCCATTAATAACAATAGTGTGCTAAAAGCCTGCAATATCGTTTAAGTATTGATAGATTGTTCGCCCATCGCCCTCGAGAACATTAGTAATTTATTTCTCTAAATCGTTTCGGTCTACGTGCCTCGAAATATAAGCAGCATCACTATATTTTATACCATTCTCAAATCAGAAACTGTAGATTTAATATTATTAGAAAGCACTTCATTTCTTGGTCGAGGATAGGTGAAAGATGATTTATTTTTGGAGTAAGTACTTATGAGTACTTACTCCAAAAATAAATCATCTTTATGAGAGGGGTTTCTTAGAGTTTCATGAGAAAACATGAATCATTCTAATTATTGATTGGTGAGAATGTTAGCCAGAATTAATTTATTTCCTACTACTTATTAACGCAAAAAAAAAAAAAATACTGGTATGTTTAGAAATTGTATTGAGTAGCATTGTTGCGTAATGTATTTTTCTTTTTTTGTTTATTCTCTGTTGTTTCTATGTCTAACTCTCACGCTGTTTGTACCGTTTTGTCAATTTTATACATAGGTTTATATAAGTGGAAACTTGTAATTAGCTTTCTTCTACATATTACTACTGACCACTCGAATGTATTAGCTGTAAGTTTTCTTAAAATTAATAAAATAAAATTGTTGAGAATGTTGTTAAACTAATCTAAACTAATCTTCCTTTCAACGCAACGCACACAATAGCGGTCACAGGAGCATGTCGACACCCGCATAGCTGCCGAACTATTCCAAACATGGCTGGCCATCATCAAAGTGTTTGTTACTTATTGTCTCAAAACTGTCGCAGATAGTTGGCAACTCCACACAGGTGGTGAGGTGGCCCAACTCATCCTTTGTGCGTAATATATCCTCAAATAGTTCCACCGACCGGCGAACAAATGTATTCCATTTAAGTTCAGCCATGTTACGTTTTGTATTGTTTCGCGGCTTCGCGTGAATTTTTACGTTTATTCCGAACGGAATGCTGAAGTTTGGCCAGCATTTCAAATGTTTCATGTGATGTGGTGTTTGTTGTTATATATGTATTATGTGTAATTCTTGCAAACCGTTTCGGAATTAACATTTCGCTTTTTTTGTATTTAGGTAAATACATACTCTCGTTTTTTATGGTCATTAACATAGCTATGGTGGAATGTTTTTATTTTCACGATTTTTTTCTGATTCAGATTCTGATTGTGATCTTACTATTTTTATTAAAACTTATTGTCAACTAACAGTGAGCAGTTTCCGAGCATTTCCATCCCTGCTTTATATTTAAATTCCATTAACCGCTGTTTACATTTCACTTAGCATTTAATTACACACGTCGCAGCCTATCACGGCTTCATATCCGTAGTCACAGTTTCCTCATTAAAACTTCCATTTGAATGTAACCGTCAAAGTTTCAGTGACAAGCATATATTGCTAAGAATAGCACTAGCCGCTGCAGGTTAGTGCCCAGAAGTTGGAGCCTGGTAATACAAGTTGGGAAGGTCCTAACTTTGGCTTTTGTCAAATGTCCGACAGCTGAATACGGGATATATTTTACATATGAAAGTTGGGATTGCAAAGTTTGAATGTCAGAAATTGCTTCGCTAAAATATGATAGGATGATCGCGGTTTGAATGTTTTTGTTTTGATCGCTTTTTGGACACTGCCGGTAAAACATAACATTAATATTGGCACAAATGCAAAATGTGAATTAATAACTGATGGAGGAGTTTATGTAAAAATTGAGACGAAAATTATTTATATTTTTACGTTCATGGATAAAAAAAGGCATTTTTTTTACTATTCCTATGCTTTGGATATTGTTAATTTATGCTTTATTTATGAAAATAAAAAGGTGGAGTAATTCAGAACAGCTGACTAATAATAATATTCGCCAATTAATTCACAATCCCCACAAAGTATAAACACCCAAGCAGAACAAAATAAACATCTTGGCACAAAACTTGGCAAGTTTACAATGGGAGCTAAAACTTGGCCGTCCTTTGTTCCAAGAGTCGTTGCCAGGCAAACTTGGTGAATTTAAATTTAAAATTGACAAAAGTTGCATTACAATTCGTTTGTTAATTATTTGGGGTTTCATTCAACACCTGGCGTCGTTGGTATTTTTTAGATTTCAATATTAATTAATTGTTGTTAACTTTGAGAAATTTATTTAGACCCAGGTGCCTCTATTATTTCAATACAAATGCAAACTTGAATCCAAAAACTTACAAACTCTATTTATTATGTTGAATGCGCTTTATACATGTGGTGATAACAATACGACAACTAATGCATTGGAGTATTTTGAAACTACCAAATTAATCCTAACACCGAAATGAAATTAAATGATTTTCAAACAAATGAAATGGTTGTGATGGTCCGACTGAGGGTTTTGCCGATCAGCCAACTATAGCTATAGTGACAAAACTATTGGATATATGTGATTGATATTTTGTATGTAGACCGGGAACGTCAGTAAATGTATACCCCAAATAAACGTATTTTCTTTCTTATTTTTATATATAATTATGAAGTTTAATTTACCGTCGTCTCCACATCACATTATTTAGTCTAACTTCAAATTATGAGGCCATCTAAAAATCATATCCATTTTCAATAACACACATATAATATTAAAAACCTATTAAAAAGATATTGAATCGTCGAGTAATGCAGGGACTGAGCAAATTGGCGTTCCATTTGCACCCACCTTGGTGGTGGGACATGAATCTATAATGACTCCGGGGACTGACTGAAATATTAGTATTTCAGTCAGTCCCCGGAGTCATTACTTTGATCGTGAATGTTAAATATCTAAGAAATGGAAAAATATGGAGATGTGAGATGGTACAACATTAGCTGGAAGATAATGTCTTATGACATTCATTAAGTCCGCCATAAGTAGGTACCACCATTGTGCATTCAAAAGTAATAAATATTTGTAAAATTAACATAAATTTATGTTTTCAGGGGAGTCCGTGGGTGGCATCACTGCGGGCCCTATTAGAATACCAGCGCTGCGGTATTTATTTTTTAAATATCTCAGCAGTATGTTGAGATAGGAGCCTTGTTGACCTCTCACAGGTTTAGTTTTAGTTTATTGTTTTATCAATAAAAAAAAATGTTAATTTTGTTAATTTTAAAAGGTCCTTTTTTAATGTTTGTCCTTCCGGTGCGTGTCCTAAATCAAATATTTTTCTTCCTTTCTTCTTTTTAGTTTTGTGTCTCAAATGGAAAGTTGCCATAATGATCGATAGCAAACGCAGTCTGGTACCTACACTCTTCACACATATCGTGAAGCTTAGTGGAAGAAAAATACTTGGTAGTAGGCGTGCCTATTCCACAGAGAGTTGTGAGATCCTACTCTTATTACAAGAACCTCCGTAAAAATCTTCTAAACACTAAATTAGAAACGTAAAGCGAACAAAATAATTTTAACTTCGTCTAAAAGGTTTCGATTAAGTGAAGCAGGCGCATATTAGCAGTAAGTTAATCGTCTGAGCGTAGTGTCTGGCATCCATTTGCATTCCGTGGAGGCATCAATAAGTGATGCGGATGATGCGATAGCGTTGGAACAAGATGGACGATATTTACGAAATAGAGAGATCTTTAAAAACTATAAACTTTAGTTACCACTAGTTAGTTAGTTAGGCTTTTAAATCTATGATGCGAAAATTGACGAGCGAATGGAATAGTTCCTATTCTATTCACTCGTCATTACCTACGTTAACAACAAACAGTTCTTACCTTCGGCGGTGCCGTAGCATGTGCCCCGTCATACACATACAGATGATCGTTGCAGTCGAGCTGCAGCAGGTCAAAGTGCAGCATAAACCGCTGCAGGATGCTGTGCGTCTGAAACGTCACCGTGCAGTCCAGGTTGCGTTCGTTGCGGGACCAGAGTACGCCTCCGTCAACCTTGCGGTACTGCCGCTGTAAGAAGTGGTCCTTGCATAGGGAATCCATGTAATCTGCGGACAAGAGAAATTTATATTAGCAAAGAATATTAAAAAAATGACGATGTTTTTGAAGAAGCGAAAGTTACATTGTATTACTAGTACTTAACTTAACATTTTTAACCGAAGGCAGCGAAAGTTACATTGTATTGCCCGTATATAACTGCATTCGGTTAGACTGAAAGCCAAACCCAACATTGTTCGGAAAAGGCTTGTATTAATGTTCAGCCATTCAGACTTATGTGAAGAAAGACACTGCACTTGACGACGAATAACTCAATAATCTACATAATAAAGTCGATGATACAGCAAGCTCTGAGCATCGATCGATACTCAAAGTGTTGAGACGACGATGAATTATTACCCTGCCAAACTGAACGAGGTGGATACGACGCAAGACAAACATTCACCTTAAGTCCTCAATGACGGACATTCGATTAACTTTACCCTCCGGAGGGTGACAAGGGACCCCAAGACTTAATATGCCATATATTTGTAAAGTAAATTACGAAGCATCCTACCTATTTTATGCTTAGACAAAATAATAGCGAGAACGAAAAGAAAAACTTATTTCAATACAGCACTGGGGTTGGGGTTAACATGATAAAGCATTTTCAATAACTTAATTAATGTATCTTAGTGTAAGTACACATATTGGGCAGGGATCAAAGAAAAGCTATAACGTTTTAACTATCTTTTAGCATAAAACTCGTAAACGAATCTGCACATTCATGATCTGCACTCTGCAGTGACTAGTAACTAATTTCAGACAAATTGATAAACAACTGAATCATAATTGAGATGTATTCATTATTTCGTTTGCCAACTCAAACAACTCACAGACCGACCGTTGTGACTCAATGAATTTTCATCATCCATATCAGGAAGTATCGCATTCCTTCAATTTATCGCATACTATGACAGAGGTAAAATACTTTCACACGATATACCAACGTTTCCAATGTATATTAAACTCTTTACTTCATGTTTAACGTTCGAAATCGTGTTGATCTTTTTTCAGATATTGGTGAGATAAAGATTAGATATCTGAGGCAGGTTATCTGTTGGTTTCGTGCCAGTCCTCAGGAAGCTACCAAGCGTACAGACCAAGTGCTAGTCGCAGACTTTTGTCTGCATCTTTAGATATTATGTGAGTTAATTCTGCTGTTTCTTGTTTTTTTTTTTTCCGTTTTTTAATTCATCATATTATTTTTGTTATTTTATGGACTCCAAATATTATTTCTCGTTGTCATTTTCGACAATATTGTATGCGTTGGCGTATAACTTTTAAACCAGGAAGTCTTTATCAAATCATAAACATTTTAATTGTACTCAATTTTGTCATCTTTGAATTTCAGGTCCAACTGCAGTATAGTTCTAATGTTGGTGGTCCTGGTAGCTGGTACGTCATCAGCACCAGCCTCCCGACTCCTCAGTACTATGGTGTCAGGTGTCACCACCGGTCTGGAGGTTCCTACTGACGCCATAGCTGGGACTGGAGTGGGAACTGGCTCTGTGCAGCTCGTGATAAATGTGCATACAGACAGCAATGGGAATATAGAAGTGTATACGAATTAAAATGGTGAAATTGTGTTAAAGAATAGTGTTTTTGGGAGTGTGTGAGTGCAACTAAGTTAAGTTTATAAAAAACGTTTATATTGAAAAATTCAAGGTTCTCTTAAAATTAGTGCGATATAGGATATATGATACAAGATGATAATTATAAAAGAATAAGCCACCGAAACGTTGCTACTCCAACTAAATTTGCAATGACAAAGATAAAGAAAATGAAGAAGAAGAAAGTAAGAAATAAAGATGACAAAAGCCAGGAAAGGAAATTTCACTAGATAATCAACTCCACTTTGGAGATAACCGAAATATAATTCCGTGGGATCACAACGAAAACGTGTGAAAGATAAAAGACGAGATAAGAGAATCGTAAACGCTATACAGTTTTATTTTATAGTTATCATACTATACAATATACTATTAATCTAATGGATACTTGCAGGAAGAAACGGTCGGAGCGCTCTGACTCATTGAAATAATAACATATATAGGAATCCTTCGAGTGTAAAACGGCGTTTGGGAGTAAAACGGTCTCTGGAAGAGCAGAATTTTCTAAAAGGGTAGTTACTACAATTTGCTCAAATGTGGGATATAAACAATGAATAGTATTCTATTGCGAAGATATACTAAAAACTACGCCAGAAGAAAAATTTCGGTGTATCGAATCAAACGAGTCCTGCATAAATAAAGTATCTGAACTCAACTAGCAAGTAACATACTGAGATTTCAGCAAGTATTTAATAGTGACCTTGCTTTCACTAAAGGAATTCAACTCAAAGGAATAGCATTCAAACAGATCCAGCATCTTGAATTTAGGAACATCAAACAAGATAAACAACACGACACTCAGGAATCCGGCTTTTAAGCCAATATTGAAGTATATCGCTCTGAAAGATATCATTTTATCGCAGAGATAAATATAATAGTAAGTAAGTATAACTTTATAATGTGACGCGTTTTTGTAAGGGGTTTCCGAAAACTAGGTGTTCTAGTATTGACGGATGAATTGTGAATAGATTAGATGATGATAAGCACAGAGCATAAGTGTTACATAACATAACATCACGCCTGTAATCCCTGACGGGCTAGGCAGAGGTGTACCTATAGTACACCCACATTTCGCCAGTTATGTTTAAGTCCCATGTAATAGGGGTCGACCCTATTGCCATCAACCGGGCACAAATCCAGACTCCGGGCTGCTACTGAGAAATTCCAGATGGAAAATTCAAATAACACTTTGCCCGACCCGGGAATCGAACCCGGGACCACATGCTCAGCAGTAGCGCTTGCAACTACTGGACCAACGAGGCAGTCTATGTATAACTGTTCTATGATGATGAATAATTAATTCTCTACAACATGTAAGAATGTTCCGAATATGACGAAAACGTTAGAGATTTGATCTAGGAGACACTGCTACTCTTCTGCTAGAAAGAAGAAGCAGCAGCGAAAAGCAATTAAGAAACAATTGACAAGCACAAGTCTGTAAGGCAAACTCAGTTCGCAAAATGTAAGCGAATTTTGGATTGAAAAACGACCTGCCTGAACCCATTCACTAATTGTGACTTTGATTTAAAACTCTATTTGAACAATGAACAGTCTACAACGTAATTGTTAGGAAACTACATAATTGACAAGGATAACAATAGGTTTCCGATGTTCCTACAACGATTGATTGAAAAAGTTTTTTATATATTATTCGTTTCATACGGTGAGGACGCACGTATGAATCGAATAATTGAATCAGAATATTACTCTTAATTTTTAAGGCTATGCATATATTCTAGTGCGTTTATGGGTTATATGGGGGTACCAGGCAAACAATGTTTTAAAACAGTATATTTTTTTAATAAACATGCAGCAATCCGACAGAGATAGGGGTCGAACTGTCGTTTATGTGTAGTATGTATAATTTTATATGTTATATCAAAATTATTGTTTATTGTCTATAAGTTTGCAACATCGTAGCGTCAGGGCACAGATGGACGATAAAATTTCAGCTTGCAAACATCCGTTTACCGTGTGTATGAATATATTTTTGTAGATAAAATGACATTTATCTGTATGTTGTGTCTTTTTATATTTTTTATTAAAAATAATAATTATAAAATTAAATGTTACATCTTTTTTATTTACGTACTTAATTTAGAACCATGACATTACAAACGGGGTCTTAATAATGACCAGATAAGAGGGAACAATAAGTATGGAATTAATAAGTATTGTAGTGGTACATCGCCGATCCGTTGCCATTGGTCAGACAAGACTCAGACTATGGCGATAATACCCGATAATTTATTTAGAGTGCAGTAGTAAAAAATTGCCAATGATACTGTAAAATATTGATATTTAGCCGCATTAGAACATATCACAAGTGTTTTACAAGATATTAATAATAATTACAACTTACAAGTTGGTCTAGTCTAGGTAAATAATAATCGGAACAATGAACACCATCCCTTGCTACCCAATAACCTTTTATTAGGAACCTTAGATTACCGAAATCAGCCGACGTCAGCCGAAGCGGTCACGTAGAATGGTGAATTGGCTGATGGTTGGATGTTGATTGGAAAAGGCTGATGAGTAACCACTAGGAAACCGTTACCACTAGTGTATCAAATCAGCGGTAATGTTGGTTTAGGAGGAAAAACGAAAAACAAACTCACAGGTAGGACAACCATAGGCTGTGGTTTTTGTTTATTTTTGTCGCTAACTTTTATATACAGGCTGACAAAAATATGAGTTAGGTAGATTTTTCTCCTAAATTTTTTTTTTTACAAAATTTTCTAATGGTTCGTTTAATTTTAATCTAGAGTTTAGTAATTGAAAACCAATATTTCAAAGGGTATAGACACAAACGTCTTATTTCTAATACAAGAATTGATAGTGAAGAACCGTGTCCATCAGGTGGGCAATAAACGCTACAAGTAGTAATAACCAGCAAGCAGACATAACACCACGTAATTTTACCGCCCCATCCTCCGTTCATCCCTCGCGTAAAATTATAATGAGGCTATCCCACCACTGATATGCAGTTGTGGGATAATCTCATTATAATTTTATTTACTTTAGGATATAGTGTTTATGGAGGTAGTTAACATAAATTTGAATTATTGTATTTTATACACACAATAACATCACGCCTTGTTTCCTCGACGGGTTAGGTAGAGGGTTGGGGAGGGATTTCGTGTGTACATTGTATTTTAAATAAACATTTTTATTTTACTTTTCCATTCTTAATATTTCCTCTACTATATAGTAATGGCTAACTTGTAGTGTTAAATGTCAGGAAGCATAAAATAATTATTTATATGTATTAAATATTATTAGGTTATAATAAGTTATCAGCCCAAACCAAATAACGTAAATGTAAAGTGTTACATTTTGTCTGTCAATATTGTTTGCTCTACTTATTAATATAATTCACCTACAAAAAACCCAAACTATCGGTCAGCGACCACGGTGAAATTTTCACCCTGTATTACATAGCCAAACACAAAACGTATGGGAAGCGGCGCATCTGACATACATCTGCGTCCCCTTTCTTAGATCAAAGGGACCTTTCTACCTACGTATACCTACCTACCCTACATTAATCCATCTAATAAGCGAGGGCCAAAATCTTGGGGTTCGCCTGTGTACCATGCGTCGTGGCATTAACCCACATACGAAATCAGACAGCCGTTTGACGTACATTGCTCGCTTGACTGTGCTACTCGCCCCCACCGCCTTTTCGAGTCAGCGATGGAACGAGAACAATTACGACCGCCGATGACTGTCTGGCAATCGGTTGGGTCAATAGTTATACAGCTAGTTAGAATTAGGTGTAGTTTAATTGGAACAATTAAATGTACTGTTATGACTCTTTTATGACGTAACCTCACATCTATTTTTCCCGAAGGGTTGGGTAAAGGTGTGTTTTCATAGGTTAGTCATTCTCAAACTCTGGGGCCCTGTTAGCCAATATTGTTCCAGTTATGAAAAAGGATGGCGTTATTCGTCCTTCATAACTCCACCTCTTTCTCGCGGCGGGTACTATGAGATTTGTAAGTATTTGTGAACCTTTTTGCAAACGTAGCAAAGAATATTAGCAATGTTACATGTAGGTATGTGCACCGGCGATAATCATCTCTCCAATCCGTATGCGGCGCAGCCCAAATGGAGGGTATTGTTTTTGTTTTAGGTGGACTATGTGCGTGGTAACACTAGAACAGTAGCAGTAACGAATTATAAAATGATTAGACTCAGTGTGTGTTGACAAATGCCATTACTAATACCTACGACTCTATAATACAGAGTTTTTCAAGTATATGTGCTATTAAAATGAAAAACGACAAAAACAATAAGTTTTTAACGGTACTGTATGATACAAGGGAAAACAATAAGAACCACTACCGGCACATTCTCCCGAACAAACGTCTACAAGCAACTCGTAGCTATTCAACAAACCTCACTAAATATTACATTATAACAAAAAGCTTGGTACCCAACCCTAGCGCGTCGCTCTAATTTGCTCAGGCTTTTTGTCTAACCCTTCAGCGTCGGTAATAACCCAGTTTTTACACAAGTCCACCTTTATGCCGTAGCGGCGGACGAAAGGGTTATTTGCCGACTTACTTTTCTTTGAATGATGTGAGAATATAATGAAGTCAAAAATTGGCGCTTATGTTTTAAAAGGATTGTATGTGTTATGTATACTTGCTTAGGTTGTCTGTATGTATGTGTGAGTAAAGGATTTAAGAGCAGACATATCGCAGGTACGGGCTAAGTGTAAGTGGGGCGGTGAATATGTATGAGAACCACTTGACGGAATACGCTGCGACACGATATTATTCATCTCTTAAGTTGACAACGATATTTTGATAACTTCCAGATTATAATACGCCGTGCTCATAATAGTAGGTCGTGAGTTAAAAACCAAGTCCTACTTTGTGTATTTAAGTTAATCACCACTGCTCTTAAAACGGCGAAGAAAAACATCGTGAGGAAACAGGCATGTCCTAGAACCAGACAATTCGAAGACATATGACATCCGCGCGTACCCAGTGCGGGTTGGTACCCGCACTGGGCACGCGTGGTGGATTACATCCCACACTCTCTCACAGAGAGGAGGCCTGTGTCCCAGCAGTGGGAATATTAAAGACTGATTTTTTGGAGGATGTACTCATAATTAACATGGACTGGGACCTACGTCCATCCAAAGAAGATATCAATATAGGTAGAGGGCAGACCCATGGTGATAAAACTTTCCCGTTTAAACATTTTCACAAACTCTTTCTAGTACTTACAAGATGTAAATCATTCTCGATGTACTTTTCTTCACCAGCTCGTATAACACAAGGCCTGACCGAATTATGATTACTCTTGTTTTACGGCCCGTAAACCAGCGTCCCTCGTAAATGACATTTAATAGAGAATTTTTAATTTAACAAAGTAAGGTTGCCTTCTATTTTCCTTTTATTATAATTTATTACTCGCTGTGCCTGTGGCGATGGAGTTTATTTTTAATTTATGCTTTTGTCTCTTGAATTCAGTCTTTAAGTACTTTAACAATTAACAAATAAATGAGGGGTTGTCTTTTATTTCTTCAAACACGTATTTTAGCATAAGGGTGTACCCATCCCATTTTCTTACGCAAACGTCACATGGTTTTTGAAGTCCTTGAAAATCACTTTATAGTTTCAGTCGCGAAAGTAATCAATTTAACTTTTTAAGTAAAATTTCCTCCTTCACTGAGTGATTAGAAACAGGATATCGGAAAAATAACACTATCGAATAGATAACTTTAAGAAACCTTAGAAACGGTAAGTTAATCTACCTACTTATTTCTATATTTTAACCTTGATAAGTCTTATGAAACCAAAAATAATTCTCGCAAGTTACCGAACCCACTCCATTTCGAGTAAATTACGCGTAAGACTCGTTGACGCGTGAAATGTGCAGTATCACCGCAACCCACACGCATGTTACGCGTAACGCGCACATACGCGTTAAATGATAAGGCGCATTAATGCTGGCTCCGTTTATTCCCAAATGCGACTGGTGATGAGGAAAATAAGCGAAATTTCGATGCAAAAAGTCCAATCTCCTTTTCTAGGGTTCCATACCAAAAGGGTTTCAATGGGACCCTATTACTGAGCCTACGCCGCACAGTGGGCTGAAAATCGACTCTCATAGACATATAATACTTTTTTCCCAAATGTCCACTTTTATGACTTGAAAATGTTTTGAAATCTAAATACATGCCTAAAAATATCAACATTATGGAATAGCATTGCAAACAACGCAAACAGAATTTTTTCATTAATTATTACTATGGAGCTGGCATGAAAAAGTCGTATATATCCGCCACCGTTCAATTGGCC
This sequence comes from Agrochola lota, assembly GCA_947364205.1. Taxonomy (NCBI): domain Eukaryota; kingdom Metazoa; phylum Arthropoda; class Insecta; order Lepidoptera; family Noctuidae; genus Agrochola; species Agrochola lota. The sequence goes on along the minus strand of OX376225.1, from coordinate 1,384,288 downwards.
CTAATTTCCTTGCAGGTGATTAAACCTTGAATTATAAAAAAAAAATGACATACTTTACGAACCGCTGAGACACTTTTTTTTTAAATCGCTTTCGAAATTATATAAAAAAAAAAAAAAAAAAAAATGTTTAACTTACTCGTAATTTAAGCTTAAAATCTACACGGCTTACTTAAACGATGAACTCGACCACTACTTTGTATAAACACGCCACATGAACATAAAAAATTAAGTTTGAAAGACCTAATTATGTAACGATCTTAATTATCGTCATTATTTTATGAGTTTAAGTAATATTGTTATTCATATCTATCCTTTGAGTTAGCTAATGAGGGTAGTGAATAAATTAGTTTAATTATCACACTAATTTAATTTCTAAGTACACAGTGGGAAAGGCTGGAGGTAATCATAATGAAATAATTTATATATTTAAATCAGCAATTCAATTAAAAATATATTTACAAACAGGCAAAACAAAAAACAAAAGAACTATTGTAAAAGTAAACTAAAGCGACAATTTTCAATGTAAAAAAAAAAATACTTAACGAATACAAAAGATAAACCAAATACATAATTATAAATATTAACAAAAAAAGGAAAAAAAAGAACTAACTAAAACTATTCACGAGTCACTGTCATCTGAATCTAACTCAGAGTCGGAGTCTAACTGAGAAACCTCCCTAAACTCGAATTCAGGTTCTTGAAGTTTTAACAGTGCCAGCGTTTCCTCAAAGACAATTTTCTTTTTTTTGCGTCCAAAATGGGTCTTGTTAATGAAACAAGTGGATCTGACGAAAGAAGAAGGAAATTAAAAATATCCTCATTAGAACTCACCCTACTCTTCTTATGGGAGTGGTGTTCCCTGAATATTCTAAAATCCTTGTTCCGGGCTTCCGATGCCTCTTCCGAAAGACTCCCAATTGGGACAATTGCATTCCATGAAGAAGAACTAGGAGATATACGACTTTTCCAAGCCAGCTCCATAGTAATTTTTAATGAAAAAATTCTGTTTGCGTTGTTTGCAATATTCCATAATGTTGATATTTTTAGGCATGTATTTAGTCTCCCAAAACATTTTCAAGTCATAAAAGTAGACATTTGGGAAAAAAGTATTATTTGTCTATGAGAGTCGATTTTCAGCCCACTGTGCGCCGTCCCTCTGTCTGAATGTCACAGGGTTGTATCTTATGAACCGTATAGGCAGCCAGTTGAATTGATAATTAATTGTAACCTCTATCCTCGCTAATGTATTTCTATGCTGTATATTTGTTTGTAAGTTTGTATGAAGGGGTAATCTCCGGAACTACCAGTCGGATTCGAAAAATAAGGAAGGCTATAGAATATATAACATCACGCTAAGACCCTTAGGAGCTGAGCAAAAAGAAAAAAGTCACAGCGAACGCTAAGGGAAAGCGAAGTAATAGCGCAGGCGGGCGGGGCCGAAATTTCACGCGGACAACGTCGCGAGCAACAGCTAGTAAATAGAAACAAAAACAAAAACAGAAACAGTTTTTGTTTGTCCGGAAACATTAGTGCGCGAGTCTGACTCGCAATTAGCCGGTTCTTGTTTTTGGACAAGTCCGCGACACACTCCCAACCACTGCAAGGTAGAGTGTACAGCGCCAACCAACTAGAAAATTGTCGAAACAATGAACGATTCCCGCAGAAATTATTCAACTATCTCCCCAAGCATTTTCACGTAACTCAAAATTAATTAGCATTGCCAGAATTACTACTAAACGTAAGCTGTTCAAATGTTCCGGGGCATCCCAATTCCGAATGTAATAAAAACAGGGTGGATATAAAGCAAGGCACATAAACATAACACATAAAAACAAACATGTCGCCACTAAATCGCTTCAAAAAACTCGTGTGTACACCCCTTAACACTACAGACAACACTTGAAACTAAAACTCTCGAGGAGGGAAAGAGTGCGCGATACATAAGTGCCTAAGTTAGAGCAGATAAAAAAGTTTGAAACTTGCAATAATGCACTAAGTTGTTGTGGGGCAGTACCAAGTAAGTATTATTACACAGTTTTACTAGTTTGAGTGTGCCTATACTGACAACAGACATATAGATAGATTTAGAAGGAAGATTTTTTGTTTTATTTACTAATTACTACATTTTAAATCATAGTTTTTTCTTAGTTTTATTTCGATTGTAACGATTTAAGTCCACTCGTCATAAATGTATAATACTCAAGAGTTTTGTAAGATAATATATTTAAGGTTTTATATGAAACCTTTTAGTCTATCGGATAATGGTCTGGAAAGCACTTCACTCATCCTAAACGAAGTCGGGAGTACACCCTCTTTAGAAGTAGGGGGGTGAGGCGGTGGGTGGAGAGCGGAGGGTATCGACCCGCGCCATCATACCGCTGGGTCGTTCACCCCGCGCCCCGCGTAGCCGTATCGTAGGCGGCTACGGCGTAGCCTCGTAGCGTCGTAGCTACCAAAGGCATTTTTTTTCCTTTTTTCCTCTGTTTTACTCCAATATTGAGGCTGTTTGTTATTTGTTTTTAGGACAATGTAAGTATTAGAGTAGAACGTTTGTCGTTATGGGTTCTCGTTACAAATTCAACAGGGCTTAGTATTGCGGAGGAGAATATTTTTATGGCTCTCTGATGAGAGTCACCGCTTAGTGAGAAATGTGAATGGAAGGTAAGATATTTGTACGCATGTTTCAAGTTATTAGAAAATATTACAGAATAAGGATCATCTGAGAAGTATTGCTATTGAACGATTTTTATAAGGTTATTCCATTATTTATATTATTCAAATTGGTACTCTTTTTTTATATTGACCTTGCATACCGTTGTGTCCCTAATTACAGGCAGTTTTCTTCTAAAAACTTAAAATGTATTTCTCCCATAGCAGAACTCCAATCAGTAGCGTAGACAGCCTGAGTGCCGGGTGCGGTGCCACTGTACCCTGGTACTCACACTTCATCAATCTAAGCGTTGGACCCGTTTGCGAACTTCATTCTATATTCATCACAACCGGAATATCAAACGTCTTTGATACTTTGAATGGACAACATTATGGATATTTTCAGAGTCTATACTGCCCTGCTAAACCGAAAGGCACTATCTCTGAGATACGGCCTTTTAGGTTTTTTACACCATTCAATAGCTATAACAATTTAGCATCGAATGGTATCAGCCAAATATCGCTATCTAACTTAAAACATAAAAAAACCACTACGAAGATTTTTGATATTCTTGTGTTTCCTTAAATTACAATGTACAAAAAGTAAATTTTCTCGAAACTTACTCCGAAAGAGATAGCGCCTTTCGGCTTAATAGGGCAGTATAATAAGTAGTACGACAATAATACGCCATAATGTACCACATTACCTTCACATTACATCATTTAACAATAGCCGTGTCCGTGCATGGTTTCAAAATATTGATTGTTTCTAAATAAAATGTATTATTTTGAAGGTCTGGGCCATTTCGTAACTATGATGATTATACCAAATATTCCCTAACACCTTCTACCGTAGCCGCAGTGCCATATAAATTCATGTCCAGCAGTGGACGTTAACGTCCAGTTGAGAACAGAAGTGCTCGCGGGACATCGCTAGTCCCATGCCCGTGACGTCATTAAATGGGCGAGGACACGGGCCGCGCTTGTAAACACCACGTTACTGCACTATTCAGCGCTTTATGTCCTCACTGAATTGCGAACAGTTGCCATTAAACTGGGGAATAGAATAGAACATGTTTTTTGTACTATTTGAGAACTTACTTCAATAATGGTTGTTTCCTCAACAGACCATTTCAGACAATAATCTACATGGTCCTCACATGACCTGAACAAGATTATGTCTGGACTTTAAAAGAGACTGTGACCTCTGAATTTGTTTCGGTAATTTCTTAGAGTAGTCGGATAAGAAACACTGACTTCATGAAGCTTTTAAAATATTACTGACGTTTAAAAGTGTTTGAATAAACCTACTTACAGATATAAACATTGTTTTTCATAGTGGATTTTAGTTACTATATCCGCAGCAGCTGATGATAGACCTTCCAATATAGGTACGATTAAAATAATCACTACGCTTAGACGGGCAGACGGCACACGGCAGACAGAACGGCACCCGGTAGACCAGACGTATCGGCGCTAATGGATCGCAAACATTTGTCACTATACTTATAATTGCAGACAGTCAGGCACTACAACCAGTCCAACCACTTGCCACCTACGAATGGGGAAAACAAGGACCAATATGTAACCCACAAACATAAACATAACATAACATCACGCCTGTGCCCCTCGGAGTTGGACAGAGGTGTACCTATAAAACACCCACACTTCGCCCGTTATGTTTAAGATCCAGGTGACGAGCTTGCAATTATGTCACATTTAACTAGGCACCTACATTTTAATACACGTATCAAAAGACCCCAAATTGCTGATCGAAACTTAAAACGAGGTCTTACTTACAAATTCAACCTAACCCTCCCCCACTAAGGGCGCCTGGGGTGTCCAATAATACGCCAATAATGTACCAGGACGCGCGTATTGCGTATTTCGAGCACGTTCCTATATTACTGAACGGTATTTACAATATACGTGCGGCTTTGGGTTGTCTATCAAGGCCGTTATTATTATGGGCAGGAAATAATAAATTATTATTATTATTTACATTCATCATATTTTTCTAAAGACTGTGTGAGACTTGATGACTTTTGGCGAATTATATAAAAATAATGTTACTCTAGGATAAAACCTACGCAACCCAAAGTGTTCTATTAATAAAACACCCTAAAATAAGGTAATTATAAATAATTATTGTTCAGCTTGTATTAACAAAAGTACCCAATTTATTTTCAAAGGTTGGCCTCTCCGTGCGTGCGCCACTTCTGTGGATATTAACTTTGCCCAAGATAAAAGTTTTGCCCAATGAAAGACAACAGGCGCTACCTCACTTTTTTATTATAATTCATTTTTTTATACCATTCAATAGCTAATACAATTTCGCATCTAATGGTATCAGCCAAATATCGCTATCTAACTTAAAACATAAAATAACCACTACGAAGATTTTCTTTATCTTTATGTTTCCTTAAATTACAATGTACAAAAAGTCAATTTTCTCAAAACTTACTCCGCAAGAGATAGCGCCTTTTGGCTTAATAGGGCAGTATAATAAGTAGTACGACAATAATACGCCATAATGTACCACATTACCTTCACATTACATCATTTAACAATAGCCGTGTCCGTGCATGGTTTCAAAATATTGATTGTTTCTAAATAAAATGTATTATTTTGAAGGTCTGGGCCATTTCGTAACTATGATGATTATTGGCCACTCCGTGCATGCGCCACTTCTGTGGATATTTACTTTGCCCAAGATAAAAGTTTTGCCCAATGAAAGACAACAGGCGCTACCTCATTTTTTTATTATAATTCATTGGCAATACTGATTTATATACTTGTATGAAAACCTTCAGGAGTCACTGTGGGTTTTCACTTTAATACACCGATCCTACCAGGGATTCGGATACCTTCGAAAAGGGTAATTGAATGTCCGTAGAGTCCTACACAATAAAATTAGGGTCAACAGATTGCTACGAAAAGTGTCCTTTAAAACCAAAATCACGACACAATTTACATGTTCCAGACTTCCCGTACATTTTCATAATAGTTTCCCAAGCCCTTTAGTTCCAGAATATTATTCCGTAGTAGTCTCTACGAAAAATGTCTGCCGATACTATTAACGGGAACAGATTTGTTATCCTGTGGGGTTCCAGGATGTCAAACAATATTGTTAAAATCTTCCGAGAGTTTAATGTGCGACCCTCATGGAACAATGCAATCTGCTAAAAAGGTCCCATTACGTAAGTGTAGCTAGAAAACTTATAGCACTTTGTCATAAACTTTTAATTGGTATTGATAGTTATCAGTGTATCAACCAGAGGTACTCAACTCTTGGCCGATAGTTTTTTGTGGGTCGTGCGAGACAGCTAGAGAAAAAAATAATTGTTTATTGGTACCAGAAAATCATTCACAATATTATTAATTCTAGAAAAAAGGTAAAGTAGGCACAGGAGTTGATGATACTGGTTCCCAAACTAAGCTATCGCTTGTATTTTGGGAACCAGTGTTCAGTCGTGGATTTTGTTACAATTTGGTTTCTTTGGGTACATTTGTTGTGAATGTGAATATTTTTCACTTATTAATTAACTTTTATTTTTCTTTTATATATAATTTTAAGGGGTTATATTAAGGTGAAGAGGTTATGTGTAAGTGTGCATGAGTATGTGTGGGTGACAGGGAGGTCATGGATTACACTGTGACTTTTAGTAAATCTTCAGTCTTTTGATAGTCCATTATGAGTACCCAATCAGTAACTTTATCTTTTACCTTGTGTTTATAAGTTATAGTATTAGAAGACAACAAAGCTGAAATCACATAATCCTACATGGGGCAGGCAGAATTTGAGAACAAATCTGCATATAAACAGATGCCCGACAGCAAACATTGGGCAGAGGTACGCCAGACAATATCAATATCGTTCGGCTAGAGGAGTCCCCGAGAGCCCTTTTCAATTGCGGAAATTGTCACCTTATTCCTCCGCTTCCAAAATCAAATTAAATGCCAGTAATACATAAAAAGAAGATTAAACACAATCATTATAAATATTACGCCGATTAAATATTGGCTACGATTATCGATTATCACATCCTACTTACAGTTGAGTACCCTTGGTTTGCAGACCTTATCATGTATCGGCAGTTAAAGGAAGCTGCCAGTAATAATTTTCCCCAATTGCGGTATTGCGTATTTCACGCAGGTATCCCGCGTATCATGCGTATTTACATTTAATGTGACACAGGCCTTATATCCCGCAGTTGTACTCTGTCAACGAAACTGGACACTATTCGAAGATGGCGAGTACATCGAAACCATTGTTGGGTAAGTATTACAAGTACTTTAACGAAATTTTTAAGATCTAAAGACCTAAATAACTACATAAAGCCCGAAATGGCTCTCTTGGGAAGACGTGAAAAAAAAACCTAGCCTGAAATGTGGAGAATTTGACAGGTATTTAACATAGTTTCACGTGTTTCAGTAAATTATCATGATAGTTTCCCACGTCGTAGTGTAATGGGACGGTTTTCTCTACCCTTTACTTCCAGAATATTATTTAGGTGCATAAAGAGAAAGACACATATATCTTCTTATTCCTTATCACTATCAGAAATTCATTGGGGGTCAATGAGAACGAGAGACTCTTAACCTTTTCTTCAAAATAAGATTTACACAGTAGGTACATGCATTTCGCTGATATCTTGAAATATCATTTCACAAAATTAGATCTATCCAACAAAATCGGTGTCGAAAGACGTACCGAGACTATGAATAAAAAATTACGCAAAAAACGTCCCAAATTCAGGCAACGAGGGGGTCACAAACCAGTGCGGGGTACTTCGGGGTATTTTTATATTCGGCGCGGACCGCGGAGGGGCGAGAGTGGTATCGACAGCCATCTTTTTGCCCCCAACGAGATTAATTACGAACGTCCCGCCGTGATTAATGTTCCACGCTAAAAATGTTTGGAAACTGAAATCAATTTTGTCTTGAAAACATTGTTGGTGTGTTCGACTTGTTGTTGAGAATGTGGTATTTTACATTAAAATGTAAAATAAGGGGCGATTTCAGCTGTCATATACAGGTTACGGGGGCATACTAGCTTTAGGTAATCCAACCACTGTAAAGTGTAAAGACCTAGTTACATAGGACGGTAGGATCAGTTTCTAGTCGAATGCATACTTTACGTACCTATAGTAAAGTATTGTTGGTATGCACACACACTTGTGCACTAATATCTCCTGCGTACTTGGCTAATCTCCGTTGAGATTAGCCGCCGTGACCGGAATGCGGTCGGGAGGATTTTTTTGTTAATTGTTGGTTTATCGAGCGGCTACCTTATGTCCATTCATTAATCACTTAATTAATAAAAGTTTCTCTGGTGAATATACAGATACCTATACGAAGCTATCGTGCTATTCTATTTTTATGAAGTACTATCTATTTTATATTTATAATTAAAAAGTAATCGTTACTACACTAGGTAGGTATTAGGTAATGCACTATTTATTGCATATTATTGAATTGTTTCTATATGCGAATCGAATAAAATTATCTCAACTAAAAGGCGACATGTGTTAGTCCTTGCAGTCATCCATAAATACTAGCACAAATAAGCACCAATTTCCCTGACCTGACCTTGACGCGTACGCACAATGGCATAATATCGGTCATTACGTCGGTCCATTCTCGTTAAACTACTCATTCTTTGACTGAACAGCAAACTGTACTGGTGACAAGTGATTCGATTTTCAAATCTGGTTTTTTATTCGAACAAAGTTTGATTTAAACGAGGAAATTATTTTATCACTGTTCCTTTTTATTTTTAAAAAGAGATCTGACAAAACTTCAAATGGACGGTCTTAGTGGCCAGTTTAAAATTATTTTTAGTTAACTATTTAACTTCAGTGTTATACCTAATCAACTTGATTTAACTGTACGTGTGAAGAATAAACTTTGGTCCAGAATACTTTTTAATTCTAATGGACATAATGTTACAATAATATTTATATTTCGCGTATTTTCGTTTATTTTTTTTCGGTACTACTGAGTGTTAATTCCTTGTCTTGTTATAAACTTGTATACGTAAATCTGAAGATTCCCAATAATGATTACAGTGCATAAAAGTGAGTTATTTTAATACCTAATTAATATCTTTTCACGGGTCACCAGTGACCGGACATTTAAATTGCAATACGTGTTTTACACTCGTCCTGCTTAAACACATGAGTCTACGGGAGTTAATGGAATACTAGAGACTATTTCACTGATACCTTTGTTCTCAAAAATAATTGAAAATTATATTTATATAAAGTACTCAATTTTTATTTAGCAGCGATAATTTTTTATTTATTTTATTTCTAAAACACTTAGCCTATTTTACGATTTGATTTTAGCCACACAACGAAAACCTCACAGGGTTCATCTGTGTGCCGGCGAGCCGCGCTTTTAAATTCTTCTTTTTGGTCGAAAAAAGATTTAGAAAAAATAAGACCATTAACATGATTATTTATGACTTTTTGCATACTGTTCTGACAAATACCTATGGATAAAAATACTCCAGTGTGTGCGATATTTTTTGACATGACCCAGGCATTTGATTATGTGCAGCATAATATTTATTTTACTAAAAAAGCTTGATGCTTACAGGGTAACTGGAAATGTCCTTGAACTCTTAAAGACAAAACAGAAATCAAATAACATAAATAAGCAGAATTAATACAAATACCAAAAGAGAAGAAATCTCTCTATTGGATGAACGTAACGTTATATACGGAGTTCCACAAGGAAGTATTCTAGGACCACCGCTTTTTACACTTCACATTAGTGACTTTTCAATGGCAATCAAATATCCTATGACACTATTCGCAGATGACAGTATAATAATGATACCTAGTAATTAAAGAGATATATAATTATTCATTTAAGCCAGCGCGCATGAACTCTTTCCAATCTTGACATACCATACAATGACATTATAATTGTACGAATAGTACGTTTATGATTAATTTTCAATTCAACAAGTAGCTTTTTAAGAATCATCTTCTAGCCTGTTGGGGTCAGCTTCCAGTCTAGCCGGGTGTAGCTGAATACCAGTATTTAAATAAAGCGACTTCCTATCTGACTTCCACAACCCATTTACTGGGTAATACGATATGATAATATAATACGGGCTAGTGAAGACTCGTAACGACTGTCGAAGATTCATGAATGACAGCCGGGACCAACGGCTTAACGTGCTTTCCGAAGCAAGTTCGGGGTTTACGTATATAAAAATGTTCACCCATCCACGGACTAACCGCGGCAATCGCATCTTAACAAGGATGATCCCCTTATATTTATTTTCGTATTTTCCGTATATTTAATTTTTTTCGTTCATAAAAAAGTTAAACGTCAGCCATGCATGGGTAAATAGCGAAACCAGTTTGTTTGAAGGAAGTAGATTGATTAAAATTAGGAATGATTTTTGTTTGTTAGTATGTAGAGGTTACCCGCCTGATCTTTAACAGTAACCTCTGCCTACGATGACTGCAATACTTTGAAGGTCACTTCCAAACTTGACGAGCCCTTTATTTATCCTTAGATCATTGCCACTACCAATGTTTTTTTCGTTTAGGTACCTATCTAATGTAAAAAAACTAAAACTAGTTGAAAACAAGTTGTAAACAGATTATTTTGTGTAATATACTTAAGTAGTCGTAGGTAATATAGTTTTATTTTATAATGATGTTTAGATATTAATTTTATCTTTACTTATCTGTCAGTCGAATTAGATTATTAATCAGATATTTAGTGCGCGATGAATTTGTTTGTGAGTGGTGTATTTTAATTAATTAGGTAAACTAATTGTGCCGTTGTGCCAGTGTGACACAAGAAACCTCACCTAGATGTTATTAGATGTTGTTAAGTACCATTACGAGAAGAAAAACAGTAAGGGATTTCCACTCTTTACAAAATTTGCAGGTACTTTCTCATTGGTCCAATTTACTGAGCACCTATATAAGAAAATCCTTCATTATTTAGGTTTCATCCTCATCATTCTCCTGCCTTTGTCCAAATTTATTTGTTGTCGGTGCAACATGTCTAATTTTCTTCCATACGTACTTCTCTATTCATCAAAATAAAATCTTCATCTCGGTAGTTACACACTTTCTAGCCATATCATCTTTCACACAGTCCATCCATCGTTTGACAATTCAAAAGCACCTGTAATTGGTTTATTTGAAATAAATGCTTTGAGTTTGGGTTTGAGTTTGAGTTTCTTTGGTCTTTCCCTACTCTTATAGCCATATTCGTACTTCAAACTTTCCGCTCGATATTTTTCTCATTCCTCCGTATTACATGACCATACCCTTTTTTTTTGGGTGTGAAATAACTTCTCCTGCTCTGGGCAGAGCGAGAGGGCGTGTCAGACTTTTACTGGCTAAAACCCACCCGTGTTCCTTCCGTTGCCGCGTGTGTGCGTTGTGTGACGGGGCCACGATATCCCTTTCAGACAAACTCGCAACCCTGGCAGGACATGACCATACCCTGACTATCGATGTCCACACAACTTTTCAGTCACCGTCAATTCCGTCGTCGTGTCCTGATGACGCGTGCTCGTGGCAGCACCAACAGTATTCTGAGTGTGTTTGCAGATCGGTGGGATTCCCTGATGTTGCGGAGGTGGATGCAATTCCACGCTGAATTTAATTTTAATTGTATGCTGTGTCTGTACCCACTAACACTTATGTTAAATGAAATTGTTAAGGCCTGAAAATATATATTATATTCTTTGATTTAGGTTTAATTAAATTTAAAACACAAAAGATGGCAAGCATGCAAAACGGTGAAAGTGATTTGGTTTTTTAACTAAATCATCGTAATATTCAATTACTACACAACTGTTTGTGTACAAAAATCGGAACCTGTTTTAATATTCTCCAATTTCATGACCTTTTCATTCCGTATCTCATAGTTGCTCTAACAAACTCACCTTAATGATTGATTTGATAGTAATTAATTGAACAAGTCATTACAAATCGTGATATCGGTCACATAGCTACTAAGCCTTCAAATTATCATAATCAATATGTTCAGCAGACAGCACAACATGATAATCTTTTAAATACAAGAAAAGTATCAATTTTCATGCGCCATGTCGTATTATGTCGAGCTTAGATCAGCTTGATCTTAAGACCCCATGCTTAGTCGATATTAGTTTGATAAAAACTGGCTAAGTGTAAGTTGTACCTTCATAATTACTGTTCCGTACAAAAACCAAGACATAGACATACTAATGGAAAAATCCAATAACACTTTGCCCCACCTGGTAATCGAACCCAGGACCTTGTGCTCATCACTAGCGCTTGCTACCACTAGATCAACGAGACAGTAAAAAACCAAGGCATCTGTAAATAATAGTAACCGCAAAACAAAGATTTTTTACCTTTGTCATTATGTTCATGAATTTCTTCAAATAACTGAGAGCGATACTTTAGGGGCAATAGCGCACTAGCGGCCAGGCAGCAGCGGCAAAGTCGCAACGGCGAGATAGATACATTAGTATGAAATCGCCATAGAGCACGCGCACCTGGCCGCGTGCGGCCAGCGGCCCCACCGACTATCTTGCTGGCTGCTGCGACCTGGCCGCTACTGCGCGCCAGGCTTTGCAGACAGCAAAGCGACACCGGCGACATTAACGTATTTTACCGACAGTTATTATTAAAGTGTTTAATATTTTAATTAAATCTAACTTTGAAAACTACTTTTTATGTAATACCATAACTTTTTGTCTTCCTGCTCCATCAAAAAGTTTCGGAGAAAATTGTGACAGATACACCGAGACACACCGAGGTGACTTTACAAGTGATCCGTTTTTCCGAATCTGTTACGGAACCCTTAATAGAGTACTTAGATAGGTATCGGTGATGTAGATACACTGTATATTAATCATAGATAACGCCACAGGTGATCAGCAGTCAAACAGTGGTGCCCTGAACATGAAGACGTTGTTTATAATCCTTCTGACCGTGGGGTCAGTGGCCTTGTTGGGTGCAGTTGGAGGTAATTATTTTTATTTTATTTTTATGTTGTCCCATTTTTATATAAAACTCCCAGTCCAAGTATTATTTATTCAATTTAATTGAACAGAGAAAAAACAACAATATTTGATTGGACGTGTAATAAGTGTTGTAGTAAAAACTGCAAAAGTACCTCATAAAAATATTTTTCATGAAGCAAAAGCTCTTTATCATCATCTCGCCTTGCAAAGCTCCAATAGAATATACAATTACACGATATTCACACAAGACTAAACTTGGCAGATATATCAAAGTTACTTCAACTAAATTAGCTAAATTAGTTACGAAACAAAATTTAAAACTACGTGCAAAGCACAGTTAATATCCATTGAACAGTCTAGATCCAATTGACCTCGATATTTCAATTAACTGCTTATTACTGCTGCATTTCTTATGCTTCCCTCAATCAACGTTCCACAAGCATTGTGCTCAAACTTACATAATGAATCTTGGAGTATTTAAAAATAGGTCCAAGTATCACTATCCCTGTAGGTATTTATTTAATTTGCGTGAGAGAGCCTGGTATTCAGCTGCATCCGGTTAGATTGGAAGCTAACTCCAACATGGAAAGGAGGAGGAAAGGCTAGGCAGATGATGATAGAGAACTCCGTAAGCAGCCCTAAAAATATAGGAATTGCCCAACAATTTTGGATGTCACTTCCACAGCTGTGGAAGGCGAACCTAACCAAGTTCAGCAAGGCGTTGACTGAATAGTGACTGACCAACACACCTCAATATGTTCTTACTTTCAGGTCTTATCGCTTGGGGCGTGATAGCCTCCAATAATTGCTTGGTTCCCGAAGTGGTCACCGACCTCCCGCCGACACCGCCCGTGGTCCCCTTGCCAACCACTGAGGAATCTACGCCACCTGCGGAAGAGACTACCCTACCACCGGTGACCGTGCCGCTTCCACAGACCCAGACCCACCCGCCTACGGAAGAACCAGACCCCACAGTGACCGTGCCGTTCCCTCAGACCCAACCGACTACGGAGCCCACGACAATTGAGCCTGAGCCCCCAGTACTGACGAACTTGGAGTGGTGGGAGCACTGCGCGCTATACCAGATCTATCCGCGATCTTTCAAAGACAGCGATGCGGACGGTATTGGCGATTTGAAGGGTACGTTTATGTTTCATACTGTTTTTAATTATTTATAGGTAGCTAAACATTACAGTTGAGATTATTTTTTAGATTAGTATTCATGTAGAACGCTGGTAACCGGCGCCTATACGCCAGCGTTTCTCGGCACCGATAAGCGCTGGTTGTCACGTAGAAAACTGGTATGTCGCCAATAGACAATTATGATAGTATAAAATACTGCAAATGAATGCGGTTGGCTAAGTGCTGATGCACTTTAAACCGGCCACGATGAGATAGAGATATATAGATGATACTTATTATAAGTAAGTATACTTATTATAAGTATACTTAAGTAGACAAAATCAGTTCACAGTAAATACAGCTTTAGTGCAATAATCGTTATATAATCACGACTTTAGATATAGTGGCATTAGAGTGATTACCGAATAATGATCGACGATGTCAAAATGTGTATTTGTGTGTGGATGACGTTTATGTGAATACATTATTATGTATATTTAATGGGATGTAGCTATTATAGCAATCGTTTGGAGGCTAGCTATTATTATCTGGAAATATAACCATAGCATATAGCGTTGTTATCTAATGGTAGTTTCCTGTTTCCGTTGCAGTAAAAAAAATGCTTAGACAGAAAAATGACGTTTATTTGATACTACTTCAAAGTTCAATACTGTTGCAGATAATATTACTACTTGAATGTAGTACTTATAGGTAAACCTCTGCCCAACCCTTCATGGAAACAAGTCGTGATGTTATGTTATATTAATGTAGTCTACACTAATATAATAAAGAGAGAAAAGATTTGTAAGTTTGTTTGTAATGTATAAACTCAAAAACTACTGGACCGATTTTAAAAATTCTTTCACCAGAAGAATGTTATATTATCACTGAGTAACGTAGGCTATGATTTATAAAGATATAATAGCAGTTCTGGTTACCGGTACGTTCGTTGGGACAAAATACACTCAGTTAACGCTAAGATTTTCTTTTGTGTTCACTTTTTGACTGCTGGTCTTAAGAGCGACAGCTGATAGTAGTAGGTTCGATTCCCAGCTCGGGCAAACTGTTTATTAGGTTTAAATAGCAACATGGTTTCTGGTTATGTGCCATGTTGATGGCAATAGGCTCAGACCTATTGCGTGGGACTTAAGTGGCGAAATGTGGGATACTTCTGCCAATCCTCTATTTCTTATAAGGTGTAACCTCTTTGCAGGTATAATGGACCACATGGAGCACTTCCAGGACTCTGGAGTGGACGCAATATGGATGTCACCCATCTTCGAGTCCCCGATGATTGACTTCGGATACGACATCAGCAACTTCTACGATATTCACCATGAATACGGCACCATGGAGGACTTTGATAACCTGCTGAACAGGGCACATGAAATTGGTAAGATTGTCTTTCTTTACTGAAACACTCTAGACAATTACGTATACATTATTAGCTTGTGATATCCCTACTGCTGGGACTCAGGCCTCTTTTCTGCGAGAGGGTTACTATCTTCTGGGATCCCGTGGTTACAGGCGACCCACTCCCTCTCACAGGCCTACGTTGTTGTTGAATGCTTTTATTGGTCAGGACGGTTTTCATTTTAGCCATAAGTGGGCTCATTACTAGAACCTCACGATCTGTTGCTGCTGCTATTAGCCATTGTCCTATTGCCTATTCTTGGTTAAAATGAACAGTATCTTCATCGATATTTCAACAAATTTTCTCAAATGGTTTTGCATAATTTGTATTAAACGACGGATTTATTCTTAAGAAACATTTAGAACGCGCAAAATTGTTTTAGTCCTCTCAAAGTATCAGGCAATATTTTAAGAGTTTTGCAGAAACAAAATCATATATCATTTAAAAAAACCAGTCAAATGCAAGTCGGACCACGTACAATGAAGGGTTCCGTCTTCCGTAGTTGGGATGAATTTATCCCAAGAACAAACTTAACATTGTAGTTGAAAAACATGTTCCCCCATACATTCCAGCTGCAAATGTAAGTTTGTACGCATAATATTGAGTGATTTACCACGTTATTTTAGGACCATAGAATTAGTATAAGTTTTTCTGTAATCTATAAGCATAGAACTATTCTCTGTATTCTTTTCAAAATTTTAGGCTCAGTAGTTTCGGATATAACGGAGGGGAATGATAAATTTTCATAAATTTTCTTAAATACCTTTAAAATTATTTATCTTAAAATGAAAAAAATGTATTTGAGATTCTCGCAATGAGCCCTTTCAGTTGATGTCACACAGTACAGTTTTTTTTTAAATTTCTTCTTTGCCCCGTAAAAGTGATATTCTAAATGAATTTATTTACGTTACACGTCCGTGTTTGGGTCACAGAAATACATATATGTACCAAATTTCAACCTAATCGGTTCATTAGATTCGGTGCAAATTGGCTGTGACAGACGGACAGACAGACACACGAGTGATCCTTTAAGGGTTCCATATAAAATCACTACGTTTTACACATTATATGTAATTAAACAGGTCTACGTATGTAATAACTAATAACCTATTTATAAATAATCTTGACGTACAAATGTAATTAAGAGATTAACACAATAACTCATACGTGATCGTACAATGTAGGTAATTTTATAAGATTATTGCGATTATAATCGGAAATTAGTGTTTTATCAGAACAAAGGAGTGCCTCAACAGAACCGTGATGGCGCCACTCCCAAAAGAAAACCCTACTAGGAGCAAGAATGTTTAATGTATCATTATGTACTGTAAAGGTTGTCTGCAAAAGGGAACCTTACATAGTGAAGGCTGGTAAAAAAATGACTTATCCAAACACTCAAGCGAATTTAGAATTAGTTTCAACCAAGGATGTCGCTGTACAGACCTGTAGTTTAAATGATGTTAGTGTACAAACGGATAATATTAATACGGTTCCTCAAAATCTAGATGACCTTTTTCGTGACAAAAAATGAGCCACGCTTAACAATTCTTCATCAAAATATAGCCGGAGCCAAACGTGACAAAATTTCGTTTGCCATATTAGATTTGCCAAATAACGAAATTAGCGTAGATGTGCTTTGTCTTAATGAAACATTCTTGCTTGAAGGTATTGAAAAAAACTTTCGCCTAAAAGGCTTTACGACTGCAGCTTACTATTCAAGAAAAACTTCAAAAAGAGGAGGCGTTGTTATTCTTATAAAAAACGAAATTGAATTTAAAATAATACAGGAAATACAAAAAACTACCGAAACATGCGTATTTGAATGTTGTGGTTTAAAACTAACTAAATACGGTATATTATTAATATGTGTATATAGAACCCCTTCGTCGAATATAACGATCTTTCTTAATAAACTCGAGACTCTATTGAGGACACTGTGTCGTAATACAAGAAAGAAAATTATTATATGTGGGGATACAAATATCGATATTTTAAAACAGTCCAAGGAAAATAGGGAATATAATTATTTGTTAAATAGTTACAACATAAAACATACTATCTTGACACCTACTAGAGTAACAGAAAAGACACAGACTTGCATTGATCACATCATCACCAGCATAGAAAAAGGGTGTGCAAAAATACATAATTTAGGTTTATCAGATCACACAGCCCAATCATATTCTTGGGCTGTTACAAAAATACATCAACCAGTTTTAACATGGTGGTATCAATTTAAACGAGACTATAGTAATGACAATAAGGAAAGATTTTTAAACTCAAATTCATGTCTGTCTTTTAGTAACGTATTTGAGGAAAACTCAACAAACGAAGCATTCCATAAATTTATCGATAAATTTTTGATATTTTATAACTTATGTTTTCCTACCATTCGCGTAAAAGTTACAAATAAAACATTAAATAAATTAAACTGGCTTTCTAAAGGTATAAAAATAAGCTGTAAGAATAAAAGTAAATTACACTATAATATAAAAATAATGAATCTCATAAAAACAAGTACAAAAGCTATTGTAATTTATTGAAAAAATATATTTTAACGTCTCGGAAAAATAATAATACCAAATACATAAATAAAGCCCAAAATAAGTGCAAGGCAGCGTGGAATTTAATAAAAAAGCATACTGGCACAGATTTAAAACGCTCCTGTATTTAAAAAATTACTTCGGGTAACAGTGACTGTATAAGTCCCGATTCTATTGCAAATCAATTCAATAATTATTTCATTAACACGGTTACCAATAACAGCCTAGATAATAAAGAAGATTCAAGATTAAAACAAATGGATCATATTGAATCAATTAGTAATTCAATATTTTTGTACCCACTGGATGGTTGTGACCTTAAAAAAATAGTGATGTCTCTAAATGATTCCAAAGCGTGGTTATGATAATATTCGCACTGACATCATAAAACTGTCAGTCAATATAATTCTAGAGCCACTTCTACATGTTGTTAACCTCTCTCTAGAACAAGGAATATTTCCCGATTTATTAAAGATATGAGTATGAAAACCAATATTTAAAAAAGGGGATAGCACTCAAATGGACAATTACAGACCAGTGACATTGATACCCATATTTTCTAAAATTTTCGAAAAAGCTTTTCTTAACAAATTAGCAAACTTCATTGAATAGCACAGTATTATTAAGGACGAACAAAATGGGTTTCGTAAAAATAGAAGTACATCTTTAGCAGGCTTTCAATTAATAAAAGAAGTAACAGACTGTATCGACAAGAAAATACCTGTTACAGTTTTATTCATGGTTATGAGTAAAGCGTTTGATCACGTCTCTCATGAACGATTATTGGAAAAGGTTTCCAGATATGGAATCAGAGGAACGGCATATAACTGGCTGGAATCGTATTTGTCCGACAGAGTACAATCAGTGGAAATAACGAATTATAATGACCAAACTAAAACGTTAGACTCATGCCAATCTTCGTTTATGATTAATAGATATGGCGTGCCACAGGGCAGTATTTTAGGGCCGACAATGTTTTTGCTCTACATGAATGATTTCCCACAAGTTATAAATCATAGATGTGTACTGTTTGCCGACGATACTGCAATTATAGTCAAAGGACAAGATAAAAGTTCGTACGAACAAGAAATGAACACTGCTCTTCAAAGAACTATAGAGTGGCTAGAGGCTAATAATTTAAAAGTTAATATTAATAAAACATTTATGCAATTCCATACCTATCGATCAAAACCGCTGGCTATAAATATATCTTATAAAGGGGTCGCCCTGCCGGAAACTGACTCTGTTAAGTTCCTTGGTATAAATTTTGATAAATTTTGCTCATGGAAAAATCATTTAAATGACATTTGTGTCAAAATAAATAATTTTATATACCCTTTGAGGCGTATTAGCTGCGAGGTATCTAGAAATGCCGCATTAACGACTTTCCATAGATATATAACCTCCACTCTAAGGTATGGTATTATCCTGTGGGGACGTAGTGTGGAGATTGACCAAGCATTCGTAATGCAAAAAAAGTGTCTAAGAGCTATATTTCGGTTGAAGCAAATAGAGTCATGTCGTCTATTCTTTAGGAAATATAAAATACTAAGTCTACCATGTATTTATATATTAGAATGCTGTGTATTTGTTTTCAAACATAAGAGACTTTTTCACCAAGCGACAAGCTACTATCCCCCACGATCTATGTATACTAATAAGTTACTTCAACCGAGGACGAATCTCACATTTACAGGTAACAACTGCTATGTTATGTGCATAAAATTGTATAACAAAATATCAAACTCCATAAAAACGCTACCATTTTCTAGATTTAAAAATAATTTGACGAGGTTTTTAATTGAAAAATGCTTTTATAGTGTACATGAGTTTTTAGACTATAAATTGTAAAGTTTTGGAAATTGCACGGTCATTTTAAATTATTAGTGTTATTTTCCTTTATTACATTTTAAGTACTTATAAATTATATTTTTAAATATTAGAATATAAAAAATTAAAACATTTAAAAATATAAAAAATAGTAGCCCACCGGTATCGGGAACAGGGTCCAAGCTACCGGCGGTCAGGGCTCCAGAGAGAGGAACCTCCTAACAATGCGAGCCGTGTCCAGAAGTACCGCTTTCTGAATCAAGCCCTTGATCCAGCTGCCCAACGAGAGCCTCCTTAGGTGTTGGTCGAGGCTCTTGGCAATTAAACCATTGGCTGATACGACTATCGGCACAATGATCGCTGAGTCCACATCCCACATGTCGACAACCTCGCGAGCTAAGTCAAGATACTTGATTTGTTTATCTTTCTCGGCTTTCACGAGGTTCCCGTCATGCGGGACCGTGATGTCAATAATCATTGTGCGCCGCTCTACTCGATCCACCACCACTATATCAGGTTTATTGGCAACAATAGTCCTGTCAGTGATGATGGATCGATCCCAGTACAAAGTGATATTTCCATTTTCGAGAACTGGGTCGGGCGCATACCTATAGTACGGCACTTCAGATTCCACAAGACTGTACTTCAGAGCAAGTTGCTGGTGGATAATCCTGGCTACAAGGTTGTGTCTATGCAAGTACTCTTCGTTAGCTAGACGAGAACAACCGGAGATAATGTGTCGGATTGATTCTCCCGGACGGTGGCATGCCCGACAGATGTCAACCGTGCCGTCTTTCACAATAAATCTACGGTAATTGTTCGTCATGATAACTTCGTCCATAATTGCACAGACAAAACCTTCGGTTTCCCCAAAGAGGTCACCAAAACGCAGCCAGGCTACGGACGCTAGAAAATCTACATCGGGTCCATGTAGGGCCCGGAAAAAGCGTCCGTGAAGCTCCTTACTCTGCCATACCTCCTTGCGATCGTTAGTGTCAAGCACTACAGGCTTGCGCCAGTTCTCTTTAGCCAAGGAGAGCGGGGTGAGGCCCTTGTCCACAGCGACCACATCTCGATGCATCCCCACGTCGGCTTCTAGGAAATATTCCCTGAGACTGCATATCTCGCGATTGTGGAGGGTCTTAGCGTTTAAAAAACCTCGACCTCCACACTTTCGCGGGATATACAGTCTCATTACCGATGACCGTGGGTGGTGCATTCGATATGCAGTCAGCAGCGTACGGACCCTCCTATCCAGAGCGTCGAGTTCGGTCTGAGTCCATTTGAGTATGCCGAAAGAGTACATCAAAACCGGCATGACCCAACCATTGAAGGCGCGCACCTTATTTCCGCCTGATAGAAAACTATTAAATACTTTCTTCAGGCGGCCAAAGAAGCGCTCCTTCAATGATTGCTTCATGTCAGTAACATTGATGCCCAACGCTTCCGACATACCCAAATACTTATAGGTTTCGGATGCGGAGAGGGCTCTAAGGTTTATGGAATCCGCGAGCTGTGTTCCCACGGATTCCATAATCTCCCCTCGCTTTACATGCATGACCGCACATTTGTCCACACCAAATTCCATCCTGATGGCGCTACTGAAAGTTTCAGTTACTTTCAGTAGCTCCATCAGTTGCAAATTGTTGGGGGCAAAGAGTTTAAGGTCATCCATGTAGAGGAGGTGAGATATAACCTGACCACCTCTCCTCAGCCGATAGCCTAGACCTGAATTCTCCAGCAGTGTGCTTAGAGGATTCAGGGCTAAACAGAACCAAAGCGGACTCAAACTATCGCCCTGAAATATGCCTCGCTCGATCCTTATCGGTTCGCTATTCCTCTGGATATTTCGACATCCTGGATAGCGAAGGACCGTCCTCCATTGCCCCATACACGACATCAGGAAGGTGCGCAGAGTTGCATCTACTTTATACAACTCCAGCACCCTCATGAGCCATGTATGTGGCACCGAGTCATAGGCCTTCTTATAATCTATCCATTAGTGTTATTATTATTATGGCGAATCTCTCCTATTATTGACATTTAAGATTTCATTGTTTTTTTTTTCTCATTGTTATATTGACATTTATTTAATTCAATAATACAATTTTAATGGGATTATCTGTTTAATGACTGCATGATTATGATCAATTAATTTAAATAAAATTATGTAACTTATTTTATATTTGCACGCCGAAATTAAAGGCAGAATAAGAGAGCAATTTTGTAAGTTTTACCAACCTTCTGTACCTTATTTATGCAAATAAATGTTTTTTTTTTTAAATTGAATATGCAGCGATTGTTTTCATAAAACAACAGCGCGATAGGCGCGTGAAATTCAAATTCAAATTATTTTATTCCACATAAACCTACAAGGGCACTTATGAAACGTCGGAAGCTAGGTGCTCGGTTCCAATTGGTCGTTTCCTATGGAGAAGAGCCGGCAAGAAACTCCACGTAAAAATGAGAACTTCTTGAAATAAATAGCGAAAATTCAGTATTGCTTCTTATGTAGCGCCTACCATTATTTTCTTATTGTCCTATGTAGCGCTACGATAGCTTCCGGTACCTTCCAGTGGGTACCTGCTCACCTACTCCTAAGAAGTTTCCGAAAATAGCTAACTTACGTTCTTCCTGATAGCAGGTAACGTGGTCTAAGTTTAACATGTAATTTATGCACCTACTGCCTACCTAGTAAAGTATGCGCAGCTATGTATGTTGTATGAAGGCGCACTACGGTAGGGTAATACACGATATCTTGCTGATTGCAATCAGCGTATCGTGTCTATGCTTGGCTCTGTTCGTTGTTCAGTTCGACAAATTTCAAAAACAGCAAATGGTCGATGTTCCGTTACAAGTGAATGCTCAAGTCTATCAGCACCTTAAGGAGAAGAACGGGCAAGGAACTCCAAGGACACGCTTCTAAATCAAGATATTACAAAATCCTAGTTAAATTTTTATTTTTGCTTCTTTGTGAGAACTTAAAACAATGTATAAAAACAAAATATAAAACAATTCAAAATAAATTATAACTATAACATTAAAGATAAGCTCTCTGTCAAAGTCTCAACTGACAGCGCCCGTCACTGAGACTGAGACTGGCCAAAAACCATCGCGTCATCTATTCTGTGAAGACAGCACTTAAAAGAAAGCTCTTACCACTTTTCTCCGGGGATTAGTGATCAATAACAATAATTTTGTAGATCCTTTTCTGATTAGATAACCCTCCACAACCGGAAAAAAACATATTATTTTAATGATACAATCAATTGATTGTTGTTTTTTTTTAACGCACCGATAATATCCGGCTACTGACGATGATAATCCTTTTAGATGACATGATTAAATTTGTTATTTTACTATGATTATTACGCAGAAATGTTTTTAAACATTTTGTGGATAATGATGTTTTAGGGGCATGAGGAAGATAAGATAAGATAAGATAAGATAAGATAAGATATTCTTTATTTGTCTAAACATGGTATACATACAAGAGCATGCAAGATTAAAATCAATTGTTTAAGTCCAGTCATGTTTAGCCGTAAGTATCGGCGTACAAATATTTCTATAATATTGAAAACTATTATTCTTTTTATTGACAACTAAAAAATTATAAAATTTCACAAAAAGAAAGAAAGTTATGAGTTATATTATTATAAAATTTCACAAAAAGAAAGAAAGGTACCCAGAATTGCAAATACAAAATTTTTAACTTAGAGACCTGTTAATTCGAAATTATTATTATATCATCATGTCAACATTCAGATTGAAAAAATAAATCACAAATACAAGAACAATGTCAAAGTTTAAAAATGTATGTCAAATTTGAAAGATACATGTCAAAATTACAACCCAAGTCCAAATTAACAGATTTATGTCGATTTTACAATGTTGATTGCTAAATTACAATGTGAACGTCTAGTTCATGTCAAATTACAAGACGAATGTCAAAATTACAGGAAAAAACTAAAAAACTTTTTCGGCTAGAAATTCGGAGACACTGTAATATGCTTTATGCAAAAGGAACAGTTTTAATTGACGCTTGAATGCATTCCTATTTAACTCTTTCCATCGTTTAGGCAGGATATTAAATATAGTGGGAGCCATGCAGACGATACTCTTGCGCATGAGTGCTGTTTTTGCTGGATAGATGCGAAGAATAGTCGCATCTCTTCTGTTACGCGGTACGGCGTCCTCTAGACGTGGGAACAGTTTGGGGTTAGTTTTAACAAACATTGCGGTTTCGAGAATATACATACAGGGAAGTGTTCATATTTTGTACTTTTTAAAATATGGTTTACATGTATCAACCGTTTTTAACCCAAACATAGATCTAATACATCTCTTTTGAGCCTTGAATGCCGTGTTAACGTCGGTAGAATTTCCCCAGAATATAATGCCGTATCTTAGGTGAGACGCAGCTAAGCCATGGTAAGCTGCAATCAAGGTGTCTACATTCACAACTGCAGCTAGAGAGTGCAATGCAAATGCAGAACTACAATTTTTTTTGCAAAGGTTCTCTATATGCGATTTCCAGTCAAGCCTTTTATCAATCATTAGTCCAAGGAATTTCTTACCATTTACGCTTTCAATTGTTTTATTCGTTATATTTATGTCCATGTTTTCTACAGTCGAACGTTGATTAAAATGTATGATTTTAGTTTTATCTAGATTAATTTTTAAATTATTATTATTTAACCACTTTATTATTGATGTCAGAGTATTGTGAATGTCAAGTTTATATTGGATCATGTCACTGTTATTATTAGAAATTGTCACCGTGCTATCATCCGCAAACAAAGTCATAGGATGTGAAATTGATGTAGGTAAGTCATTAATATATAGTGTAAAAAGCGGAGGTCCCAAAACACTTCCTTGTGGAACACCAAAGGTAGTGAGACGTTCCTCTGATAAGTAAATCTCTTCCTTTTTGGTATTAGTATTAATTCTAGTGATTTCGGTCATTTGCTTTCTATTGCTTAAATAAGATTCAAATAAATTAAGTACATTAACCTCTAATACCATACGCGTCAAGTTTTCTAATTAAAATGTCATGTTTTACATAGTCAAATGCTTGAGTCATATCGCAGAAGATAGCACATACATGTGTTTTTTTATCTACTCTTGTCAATACGGTGTATAGAAAGTCATAGATGGCCATACTTATAGTCTTATTTTCGCGAAATCCTTTTTGCTCATTACATAGTATATTATTTTTTTCTATATAACCGTTTAATTCCTTTTGAATGAATTTCTCAAATATTTTAGAGAAGATAGGTATCAGAGAAATAGGCCTGTAGTATTCCATCAGCTCTCTGTCTTCTTTCTTAAATAATGGTTTAACGATAGCCATCTTTAGTGCGTCAGGAAACTTGCCAGCCATAATACTGAGATTAATGATGTGAGACAAATGGTGGCTTATTTCAGATGCTACTGATTTGATTATTTTAGTTGAGATACCATCGTAACCCACGCTATTAGTGTTTTTCAAACCCATAATGATTTTATGTGCCTGTTGTGGTGTACAGGGTGCCATAAACATTGAGTTTTTGCTATTAACGATGGGTGTTGTAGTTTTATGACTAGTCTGTATTGGTTGTATTTTATTGATAAAATAGTTATTAAACTCATTTGCAATTAGTTTCGCGTCCGTTATCTTGTCGTTATTGATTTTAATTTTTGAAATATAATTTTTAGGTACATTAAATTTTCCTCGATTTATTATTTGCCAGGCAGTTTTACATTTATTGTCTGATATTTTAATTCTGTAGTTGTTTTGTGAACGCTGTGTCAGAGTGATGATTTTTCTAAATAACTTAGAGTAATTTTTAAAGCGAGTTCTATTTAGTTTACTTGGATTTAATCTGTAGGTCCACAGAAGTTGCCGTTTTTTTTTACTACATGATTTAATTCCCTTAGATAACCACCTTTGCTTGTTTATTACATTTATTTTAATCAATTTTTTAGGAAAACAGAGGTTGTAGAAGAGCGAAAATACTTCATGAAAGTTGTAGTAGGCAATGTTCGGGTCGTCTGTTTCATATATTTCAGAATAATTAATTTTGCTCATACAATCTTTAAATTTATTTATATTTTCTTTATTGTAGTCGCGTCTAATAGTACAGTATTTGTCGATGGTACATATTTTATTCACGGGACATTTTAAAAGCTGGGCAGTGTGGTCCGAAATAAATAAATTTGTATATGCCCTTAGGCAAATAAAAAAGGTAACAAATATAAAAACAGCCGTAATGTCATATCGAGCATACGTTGAGTCCTCGTTGAGGTACGGACTAATAAAATGGGGAAATAGTACCGACCACAACAGAGCATTTATCGCCCAGAAAAAATGTATACGGGCCTTATACGGGATTCCATCCGATGAATCTTGTAAACCGATATTCAAAAAGCTTGGTTTGCTACCGTTTCCGTCATTATATATATATGAGGTGTGTATGTTTGTAAAGAAACACAAAGAATTGTTTAAAACAGCAGCAGAGGTATGTTCACGAAGTCGGCGCGACCAATACACACTAGTACTAGACGAGCTGCCTAGGTATGCTAAATATAATAAAAATTGTGTAGCTATGTGTGTACGTATATTTAATAATTTACCAAAGACATTAAAAGTATTGAATTGTAGACTATTTAAAATTAAATTGTATAACTGGTTGAATGAAAATAATTTCTATAGTATTAAGGAGTTTTTAGAGCACTAACGTTGACATAACAATTTTGCATGCTTCAATTATAAGCAAAACATGTATGAGCTCATTTTGTATTGTAACAACTTTTTATACCGTGTTTTAAGCAAATAAATATTATTATTATTATTATTATTATTATTAAAGGGCAAACTCTAAGACTTCAGATTCACATTTTTTATTATAATTATGCGCAAAATTATCGATACATGTCCGACTTTCCATTCGAGTAGGTTGTTTTATTGCTAGTTTTAGGTTGAAGCTAAGTAGAATGCATTCAAACTCCATCGACTGGTAATTCCTTTTCAACATGTCTATATTGAAATCGCCAGCTATGACAATATTTTTATATGAATTCTTAGATAATTCTAGTAAAACTGTTTCAAACTGATTAAAAAAATTATTGAGATTGTTCATATTTGGAATTCGGTACACGCATACAAAGGCAGTGTTATACTTGGTAAGCTCAATGGCACAGCATTCAAAAGTTCCTGTTATTGACATTTTTGATATTTTTAATAGCTCGTTCCATTCATGCCCATTTCTAATTAGGATACATGATCCGCCTCTCTTAACTTCCTTTCTACTGTAGTGAGCAGCTAAGCAATAGTTTGGAATGCTCAGCTGGTTTTCGTAGCCTTCCATCATAAAATGTTCAGTAACGCATATTACATCCACTTGTTTGTTTTTCTCTTTAAGTTCATTTAAACAGACTGTGAGCGCATCTGACTTGTTCAATAAGCCTGCTATGTTCTGGTGCATTATATTAAGATGTTTAGTCACGAAAAAGTTCACCGTGTAATAAATTATCTTTATTATAGTTCAAGTCAGTCGATATCATTTGGTTATTATATTTTATGTCATTAATCAAATTTATTATGTCCTTAAAAATTATTTGTAGTCCAGTATTATTTATTGCGCCAGTCCGTCTGTTGTACTCTATGTAGTCATATGTGAGATTCTTGTTGCTATCAATTAGATATGCGTATTCATGCGTCAATATGTCCAGAAAAAGTAGATTATTGAATGTCTCCACTCTTGAATTATATAAATTAGTACAATTGTCGCATTTATATGTTGGGGCGCATAAAATAAAATTGGTATGTTTGATGTCCTGTAGAGCTTGTCTGATATATAGGATAATGTCAAAATAACTACTTGTTGTTCTGAAGTCTTCTTCCCCTAACATGATAATGCAATAGTCCTCTAGTGTAAAGTTAGATACTTTGTCCTTCAATCCTTTTAGCAGTAAGTTTGCATTTCCATGAGGTGTTATGTAGTGGCATATTTCAGAACGAGAGAAAGAGTTTTCTGCAATGTTCAGGATTTTGTTACTGTTATCTGTACTCAAAATACATATTTTGCATCTTTCCTTAGAGTTCTTATTAGAATAATTTTTCTTTATTTCTGTTGTCTCACAATTTATTTCTTTGTCAAATGTTTCGGTTTGGATTTGTTTATTCGGTTTATTAGGTGTGCCGTTTAGAATTTGTTTATTGGGTGTTTCAGTTTGGACTTGCTTATTGCTTGTATTTCGTTTATTGTTCTGTTTTTTGGCGCTAGACGGCTTTAGTTTAACTGGAGTATTTGTTACTTTTTTAAATAAATTATTTTTTTTACTCAAATTATTATTTAATTGTTTGATTTCATTGTTTTCTAATGACAATGTTTCTATTTCTGAATGTGCACTTTGAAGCTGTAGCGTAAGATTCATAACTTGTTCACGTAGCTTTTTTAGTTCGTCATCCTCGTCGTCGGACATCTCAGGTACACTAGTGACTGTGCTATTCAAGTTATGCGTCGGATCAATGTCACTGTTGTTTAGGATCGAGTCCGATTTTGTTCTAGTACGGCGAAAGGTAATGTTTTCTAAGAAATTCATTTTTGATGTTTCAAAAAGGATCTCTTATGTTGGGGATCGAACTCGAGCCACACCCGTTCACACAGGTATCGCTACTTTACTGGCGTTGCTATTTGTACAGTTAAGTTTAATGATGAAATAGTGTTGCTCAATATAGATACACGATTTGAACTAACGAGTGGCCGTTAATATATGAGTCATGCAATGGAAATATTTGCACTGTTTCTTTGTTTGACTTCACTTTGTAAAAATAACACTTTATTTAAGTTCTTTCACTTTTTAATGTTGTTTAAAGTTATTATTTATTGTTTGTAGTGTTTATATTGTAGATATTAACTGTATTCACTTTTGTTATATTTGATTATTTTCGTTATGTGGTCACTTTTTATAAAGTTATATGTATGCACTTTTTTGTCTTGGTAATATGGTCACTTATAGTTTGTCAGTTATCTCTACACTTCATTACTTAAAATATGTCAAAAACAGTAATAAAACAATTTTTAAATATTATTTAATACGGAGCTTCACAGGGATCGAACTCACGACTTCGAGCTCACGACACGAAAAAAAACAGAACAGGAACAGGGTGTAAAGTTCACTCATCCCCCATAGATGGCGGGCAACTGCCCAGAGATTGAAGTCGGGAAGCTTGTATATATGTTTATCGCGCGGTAAACTCTAATTGCGCGATGCAGGATTTGTGTGACGTCAGGATGTTGTGTGACGTCAGGTCTTTGATGCGTAGTTTGTATGTAGCGATGTAGATGCCGCTACATCACTCCCCTCCGGAGACCGGAGGTCGATAGTGCGCTGAGTCTTGAATCTTGCCATGCTTCACAGTGCCAGCTGTGGTTCCAGTGAGTTGGAACCGGGTGCCGCATAGTTCGCGGTGAGTCGGAACTGTCTGCGGTGGTTCCCCAGTGAGTCGGGGTAGCGCTGCGTTATGATCCAGTGGGTCGGATGTGGTACATCGCTGGGTTGTGGCTGAGGGTGATGACCAGGAATGCGCGTTCGCTGCATGCTGGTGGCCAGGATACCCGTTGAAGCCGTGGGTGCTGACTGGCTGTGTGACTCACCTCACGAAAGCTTGCGAGAGTGATGATGATGATGACGTCACGCGGAAGTAGTTGCACGAAGGCTGCGTTGACGTTCATATTCGGGGTCACCAATTTAGGGGTATGAGGAACAGGGTGTAAAGTTCACTCATCCCCCATAGAAAAGGGAGGATCCTCCGACCAGACGGTTGTGATGTCTGGCGGGCAACTGCCCAGAGGTTGAAGTCGGGAAGGTTGTATATATGTTTATCGCGCGGTTAACTCTAATTGCGCGATGCAGGATTTGTGTGACGTCAGGATGTTGTGTGACGTCAGGTCTTTGATGCGTAGTTTGCATGTAGCGATGTAGATGCCGCTACAATGTGACTAGTAACAGTGCATGACGCCAGCCTTATAAAAAAAAAAATTGTCAGCACTTACGGACATTATTTTAAATATATATATAGGGCCTCGTAGCTATATAATAACATCGGGTCGATCGAAGGTTAAGCTACCATTGGTGATATCGGTCCGAGGATGGGTGTCCGTCCATTCAATACCGTCACGGGTTACCGAGCTTTCCGAGGCACAGAGGGACCGTGCCTCGAAGCACGGTAACCCGTTGGTCTCGACTGTCATTGGTAGATCTATGACAGTTGTCACGGGCAGTCAGAACCCCGAAAGCCTGACAACCAGTCTTGCCGAGAGGGAACGTGTTATCCAGTAACTGGGTTGTACAGGTCAGATAGGCAGTCGCTCCAAGTAAAATACAGATCAGCAACTTCCGTTTAGACTGGAACCATACCAACTAACATAGGATAAGGCCAGGCAGCTGATGATGTAGATCATTTTTATTTTTCGATTTCAGGAATTAAAGTGTTGCTCGACTTCGTGCCGAACCACGCAAGTACAGAATCTGAGTACTTCAAGAAATCAGAGGAAGATGACCCTCAATACAGAGACTTCTTCGTGTGGGCTGATGGGTACCCGGACCCGTCCGACCCTACTGACCCGACCAAAAGGTTACCGCCTTCAAACTGGGTAAGTCAGATAAACTTAGGACGTTTTCGTGAACTGTCAGTTACCACAGCTAGCATACAGAACTGGTCATCGCAATACGAGTATGTTGTTATTATAAGGTAGCAGATACTTAAGCCTATAGAGGTATTAACAAGGTGTAAAGTTCACTCATCCTCTTTAGAAAAGGGAGGATCCTCCGACCAGACTGGTGTCGTCTCTGGTGGGCAACTGCCCGACTATTGATATCGGGAGGTCGTATAAATATATACTCTTCGCGCGGTAAACATTGCTTGCGCGATGCAAGATTTTTGTGACGTCAGATCTTTGATGCGTAGTTTGAATGTGGCGATGTAGATGTCGCCACAAGCCCCATTTACACGATGCAAATCTTTTGCCAGTAGCACAAGCACAATTGAAGCAACAAATGACTTGGAGACCAACTGAACACTGTTTAGACAAGCAATTTTTGTAGTTGTTTCAACTTATG
The DNA here is from genome assembly GCA_947364205.1 of Agrochola lota. Classification (NCBI taxonomy): domain Eukaryota; kingdom Metazoa; phylum Arthropoda; class Insecta; order Lepidoptera; family Noctuidae; genus Agrochola; species Agrochola lota. The sequence goes on along the minus strand of OX376225.1, from coordinate 1,353,627 downwards.
GTATGGTATGCCGTGTAAATCAGGCTTTAGTGGTTCTATTTAGTGGTTAGAAAGACCAAAGAAACGATGGATGGACTGTGTGGAAGATGATAATGGCTAGAAAGGATGACTTCTGAAATAACGTCTCATATATTTTTGTTGAAAAAGAAGACATACTGCATGACCTCCAGTTAGTATAGGGGGGGATGATTATAAGAAGATACTTCTCGATCTAGTATCTTGACATTTCGTTTCCTTGCTCTCTTTTAACGATTAAGGTAAGGAAATAAGGCGACTGTATAATATTGACTAGAAACCACTCGGTGCAAACGTCAAACAAACAAACAACGCAAACGTCTTTAAAGGACAAACATCATGAATTAGGTTCGCGTTCAATTTGGTTGAATTAGCAAGCGCTCGGTTGCACCACGGTGTAACTACAGTTTAAACTGCATTTTCCATTATTTACCGCTTGCTAATTCAAACTATGTACGAGTATTTTAGTCTCGGGTGTATTTTTGAACAGTGCACTTGTTTATCTTTTTAATTATATATTAGTTAGCGCATTAGTACCGAATGAGTTAGATTTCATTTGTAAACAAATGAATGCTGCAATGCAAAAATGCAAAGCTAAGTAATAGTAAATCTTTTGAAAATGAACGGACTTAAATGGACTTAATCTTGTTATATTTTTACGTTAGTACGAATAAGTAGGTATAGATGTCGATAACTTCCCCTAAGTCATGATTTATCTTATGAGAGTATGAAAAAAGAAAAGATACTGCCATAAACATCAGCGGTTTACAACTTTTACCAAAACTTCGATTCTTTTTGAATGCGTAATGAGGATTTTCCATTAACATAACATTTAATTTGAGATGTTTTAGTTCTTAAAATATAGGCTCTTTGAAGTTTGCTGAATTTATTAAAGAGGATAAAAATATATACACTAGATAAACTTCTTAGACTAAATGAACTAACTATTAAAATTAAAATATAATAACCTAACCTAACTAAAACTATTAACAAACTAAAATATGGCGTCGAAAAATTCCTGCGAAAAACTATCCCGCATCGCTGTCGACTGGTAATGTACCCAAGAGACTGGCGGCATTGCCACGTTGTATGGCTATGCTTTGCCTCTGGCCAAGGTAAAAGCCTGCACTTGGGTCACGGGAAGTGACCCCGTTTGGAGATTTAGTTACACTTGTCGGTTGTTTGACACATGATGGTATACTCGACCTCGTAATTGCTTTACCATCCTCGGTTGAATGTCACTTGTACGTTATAATTATAATATCAAGGTCTTCTTTGCAAAAACTAGTTATCAATAAAAAACAATATTTCGCAACGTCGTATCGTGTTTTGGCCCTAAGACCAATGTGACAGTTAGATATTTTCAACAACAGTGAAGTTTCAACTGACTGGGAAGTTAAGTCATAAATAGTAACGAAATTACGATATTGACTATACATAGCAAAATATGGTGACTAGGACGTACTGGTGACAAGGAAGTGCACCAACTCGTGGGTATCTGATACAATGAGTACCATTTCGAAGTGGCCGCTCCCAAGGGGTTCAGATAAACCCCCAATTTCCACTTAACCTAAATGCTAGTCTCGGTACAATGAAACCCTATTCCATTTACAAATCTTCGTTTCCCGTACGGATGTCTGCTGGAAAAAAAAAATTGTGCGTAAGTCAGATAATAAAAAAATATTAGACAGGTATTTTTGCTTTATCATATTATTAAAAAATAATTTAGATAAATCGCGTTAAAGTAAGGGAGTGGGGGCTCGCTACGTCACAATACAGAAGAAAATCTATCGAAGAGTGACGTCGCCACATTTTAACTCAATGTATTTCCGTTATCTTTAGATAACGTAAAAATATAAAAAATATGTGTCGAATATTTTTTTATAATCTACCTGAAGGATTTTTTTGTCGACGTCCCTACACGAATTTAATTTTCAAGAGGGAGTAAATTAAGTTGATTTCAGAATGACTACTACTATTGAAAGTCATAAAAGGTTTGAAGTTGTAGCGCAAATTAAACTTTATGGCTGGGAGTTAATGTTGTTTTTCTAAAAATACATATTTGCTTACATGTTTGATAACTAAATCAGGAAAGCAGTAATAGATATACCATCAAATTTGTAATGATGTACCACCCATGTCTTTCTAGGTGAGTCAATTCGGCGGCTCAGCATGGGAATGGAGTGAGAAGAGACAGCAATTCTACCTGCACCAGTTTGCCGTCGAACAGGCAGACTTCAATTTCAGGAACCCAGCCGTAAAGCAAGAGATGTTCAACATCATGAAGTTCTGGCTAGACAAGGGAGTTGACGGCTTCAGGGTCGATGCATTACCATACATGATCGAGGCAGATCCTGCTGACCACGACGGAAGGTACCCTGACGATCCCCTGAGTGGGATGTCGCAGTTCGAATCTCATCAGCTCGGGTACACCATTCCTCTGTACACTAAGGACTTGATTGAGCTGTATGATGTTGTATATGAGTGGAGGGAGTTCATTGACCAGTATAATGAAGAGCGAGGAGGTGACACAAGGTTAGTAAAGTATTCAATCTTTACTTGGAAATAGATCAGTGATTATTAGGTCATCAAATGAGCTCTGTGTAATACAAGATATACAAGTCTAAATAACAGTTTTTAAATTAGTAACAGCTTTTACTGAATCAAGGAATTGGTTTCTTCATTTGTTATTATTCAATGAAAAACGGATATTCACGGTGATTTGGTCCAATATTTCCAATCGTCCTCTAAGTAGCAAAACTCTTTATTAATTCCAATCCTACATAAGTATTCAATCGTCTCCAGCCCCAAATTATTATACTTCAGTTAACAAGAAATTGGAGATTGAAAACTTTTAAATTACAATATTTAATACTTTGTGATTTCCTATTTCTTTAACACTGCTAGTAGGTACTTAGAAAAAGTCCGTAATAGGCCTAAAAGTTATTTTTAAACCATTTTCTTTGAGCTTCTCACAAACTGAGCGATCCCGCCCACAAATTCCTGTGTTGACTATGCGGTTTTGGTCATAAGGTAAATTTCAAATTCCTTTCTTCCAGGGTCATCTTCTCCGAAGGTTATGCCAACATCACCATGACGATGCTGTACTATGGCAACGAGCAGGGAGCCGTCGGTGCGCACTTCCCGTTCAACTTCGACTTCATCACCGACGTCTCTGCCAAGTCTAATGCCAGAGACTTCGTGTACACCATCCTGAAGTGGCTGACTTATATGCCGTATGGAGCTGTGGCTAACTGGCAGGTAATGAGGATTTTGGATTATTTCCATGGCAACGTAGTGTGTGTGAATTAAGTTTACTATGTTAAGAAATTGTCGTAAGTTGTTGTACGAAATGAAATTACTTTTTGAATGCTATTATACATGGGCTTCGAAAATTACAATTTACCGACCAATAATGGAAAAATTTAATCAGTGACCAATATTCTTATAAATTATAACTTTTTTTCCAACTCTGAAACATAATTAATTGAGATTTTCGAAAACTAAAATCTGCTTTGTAAATCCCGACATACATCTTGAAAATGAAAAATCTCTAACGAGTCCTAATAATTACAGTTTGGCAACCACGACAACAACAGGATGCCGACCCGCTTCCGTCACGACATGGTGGACGGCCTCAACTCGCTGAACATGATGCTCCCCGGCACGTCGGTCACCTACCAGGGCGAGGAGATCGGCATGAGGGACGGCTACGTCAGCTGGGAGGACACTGTCGACGTGGAGGCCTGCAACCGAGGGGATGAGGACACCTACCACTTGTACTCCCGCGACCCTGCGAGGACACCGTACCATTGGGATGATTCTACCAGCGCAGGCTTCTCAACCAGTGAGAACACCTGGCTCCCAGTCGCTGAAGATTATAAGGAAATTAATCTGGCTAAACAGAAGGCGGATGAGAAGAGTCATTTTAAGGTTTGCTACACAATTATGGATTTAACTGTATTCTCCGATGACTGTCATTAGACAAGAATTCGATTCGAGCTTAAAACAAATAAAATTCGTAGGGTTATCTTATCTCTAGATACTTGAAATTCGAGATTATGACATCAACGTCATTGAATTCAACGGCTTACTGATGTACTCTGTGACCACTAACTCAAATCACTATCTTTTTTTACAGGTGTATCAAGCCCTCACAGCACTTCGTAAGGAAGAAACACTCTCACATGGAGAGTACGACATCAGGGCACTATCCGACAGTTCCTTCTACCTGGTCAGGAGCCTGAGGACCTATGACACCCTGGTACTCCTGTTCAATGTTGGAGAGGCTCCAGACGCGATCGTTTTGAGCAGAGTGCCGCATTTGACGACACCAGCTACTGTATATGTTTCGAGCATTCACTCTAGCAGGGTCGCCGGGTAAGCATTTTTTTTTTGTATTCATGCCAGCCTATTATTTCTCACTGCCTCTTCTTAAACAAAGAAGACACGAGCATTGATCACGACGCTTGCTCAAGAACGGTTGGCAGTTTCAGAATATAAATATATATTTTTTTTGTTTGTTTAATGTATGGTAGGTAACAAATTAGTTTGAAGAATCATCCTTGGTTTTGGAGACCCTGACTTGACTCAGCTGCGAAATATCCTACCTACAAGTCGACTTTCCTAACCGATGTGACGTCATGTGTGTGTGTACCATTAAATCGTTAATAAGACGAGCTGTACCAGCACGAACATTTACGAAAAGAGCAGTCATACTAACCCCCAATGAGTTTAGAACTATTTACCTCCCTCAAACCATAGGAAAAATTAGGTTTATGTTTCTGATCCTCATCACAATAATACTTTGTGTTTCAGAGATGTCATCTACGGTGCAGAACTGATCTTGGCCGCAGGAGAAGCTTTGCTACTGCGGGCACCACCAGTTTGAGAACTATCATTATCTATTATCCCGATGTACATAGACAACTATTTATTCATAAGTTTAAAATTATAGAATTAATTAAAAGATAAATTATTTTTAATGATTTGTTTTTTATTGTATGTTTTTTTGTTGTGTTATGGCCCAAGCAAAACCTCAGCATGTTTTGTGTTACAATGAAACATCTTGAATTGCGGCGCTACTTGGGAGGACTATATGTCAAGCAGTAGTAGCCTATATTAATCTCAGGTTGATATGTACTAAAACCGGAAATGTTTTTTAACTCTTGAGGGTTAAAATCTACAGCATCATGCAGCCGCCACTACACAAGACATACTTTATCAACTTTAAAATTGGCTTACAAAACCGAATGTGTAACAACACGACTATTGCAAATACTTTGTACTTTTTGATAAATAAACTCATTTTACTATAGGTGTTACTTGTTAGTGCTTGTTTTTTTTTTTAAATCGATCCATAAATTAATTGGATGGTTGATTGGTAAAAAGATACTCGGGATGCGGTGAAAAGGAGGATATCAAGCTCGATAAAACTATAAAATTATATATTCTTTGATGGAAAATCTGATACGGTACGGTAGCGTCAAAAATATGCGAGTTTGAAAAAAAATATTCACAAGGTCCGTAAGCAAGCACTATCCACGAAACTGTGGAGAGACTAGAATATTTTAGTACCTGTCCGCTTTTTTTGTTCTGTTGCTCCGAATTTGGTCATCATAACATTATCTGACTTGTTTTCCTCAAAGGGTTAGGTAGAGGTGTACCTATAGTAAACACACATTTCGCCAGGTATGTTTAAGTCTCAAGTCATAGGGAGTGAGCCTTCTTCCATCTACCGGGCCCAAATCCAGACTCCGAGCTGCCCCGGAGAAATTCCTGATGATGGTCAACATCGACAAACCACATAGATATCTTCAGACCCAGAGCGCTAAAGAACAACCTGGCTACTACATAAATAATAGTGCAGCAGCATATATAGAACTACATAAATTAACGGTCTGGCAGTGAAGTTTCTTGTCCATTGGAGGATGGGATGCAACTTAAAAAAAAAAGTAAATGTTTTTTACTTGGAACATGCAACAAATTGGGATAATAACTAATCTGTTATACAATAATCCTAAACAACCTGCAAAAGACAAGCGCATTTGTAAGCCTTTTCAATAATTATAAGGTCACATTTAAGCCGAAACTTTGTAGACTTTAAAATATAATCAACCTATACCTAACATACTTTCAATCTAACCTTTTGTCCTTCAAAAGTACTATGATTGGATGACCTCTGAATAAATGATCCTCGTTGATGTTTCGAGACGCTTGTATTGATCCAAAGATATCGAATCCAGCTAGCCCTGGGGTTCTTGTGAACAATTATTTTGTTCTTATAATAGAATCCAAGATTATAGGCTTTATTTTAGTAACATACGTTATTGTCGAAGATACAATTTGATATGGACTCACACATTTTATACTAAGTCAAAAGTGTGTGATATCAACGTATACAGTTTTATTGCTTGTAATCTTTATCATAAAAACGGAAATGAGAACATGAACCTTGTTGCAGCTTTGATTAATTTTGAACTAAGGATGTTTCTCCTCATAAGACTTTATTATAACTGCCAAAAGAACCTTGAACGTCACCTTCATAGCTAAGCTATGTACCTACCGAAAAAAGCGGTCATTGAAAACCCCCCAATGACCGACAGAATCAAATGTATTAAATTTATATTCAGATTCAATTTGTAATCGTAATGGAACAAACAATGGTGCTCTGTTATAGGTAATTGCGTGGTGGTCTCATATCACAGTAGTATGGACTGTAATTTGCAGATAGGCGGCTGGTCTGCTCGACCGTGGGTAATTACTGGCTGTGCATCCGCTGGCTCTAGTGATGTAGTGTGTAGTGTAGACACAAACCAATGCATAAACCAATTGAACCCTTAATCATGCATGTGCGTACAGTCAGGGAAGGGGTGTCAATTTGCTTAACAATTAAATATTGTTAAATAGTAAACAAATTGGCGACCGACGAAAAAGGTGGCTGGCACAGACTGGATGCGGAAGGCAGGGCAGGGCAACCCAACCTGGGAGAGGCCTATGTCAAGTAGTGGACTGCGATAGGCTGAGTTGATTGATTGAAGTAAATTGATACCCTACATCAATTTGCCGTGTTATAGCCATTTCATTCAACTATCAAAGAAAGACAGTTCTGATTTGAATATATCCGTATATTCAAATCAGAACTGTCTGTCTCGTTTGGAGTTCTGATTTGTAATTTTGCTGAATATAAATTAAAAAATCTATTAATTAATTAATTGTTTTGTTAATTTATTAAAACATTTTTTTTTTATTATTTACCTATTATTAACATTGTTTTTAAGACCTTTGTTACTAACATTATATGGACAATTTTAATTATGTCTGAAATAAATGTATTATTATTATTATTATTTATTAATTAATTTTTGACTGACGAAACATAGAAAAAGATATTAAGTTTTTTAAAGACAAATGAACAACATTCAACCGCTGATCTTGACAATAAAAATGCAGGGCGGTGAAATATGAAACATACAACTATGAACTATGTAATTGCATTCGTAATCATGCAGAATTTGTGGTAAGAACACGTGTGTGTTCTTACCACAAATTCTGCATGATTTATAGTCAGATCAATGGTAAAAATTATCTTAATTTCAGCAATAACAAACACCAATCAGATGATAAATAGCAGTTTAGATAAAGGTTTATTACAGGACTTGATAAGGAGTCTTTAAATTGAGGTCTCTTTAATGAAAAGCCGGTAAAGCCAAGATGCCGTGGAAACAAACTGTGGGGGTAGCGACATTAACCGCTGTGGTCGTGGGGGTGGTCGTGGGTGTGGTGACGTGGGCGGTGATGAGGAAAGAAGAGGTACTCGTAGCACCACCGGAGCTGAGGGAACTGGACTGGTGGGAGCACACAGTGATATACCAGATCTATCCCAGGTCATTCAAAGATGACGATGGTGATGGTATTGGAGATCTCAAAGGTGGGATCTTAGATATTTATTTGCTTATATTTAAAGCATTTCATTTATACACATGCAGCAGCAAATGAAGCAATTTATTCAAGATAAATTAAAACCTTTAAAGTACGTTCTTGCTAATTCTAAAAGGTCGTTAATTTATTTTCTATTTAGCCTACAAGGGATGACATTTGTGAAAGACGACAGACTGATTTAATCCTGTCTGAATTAGATTTAAGACCCATTAAAAGTGTTTTCAAATAAGTAATTTACAAGTATTGTTATGTCATATGGTTTAGCCATTAGAATTATACAATAGATAAACCAATGATTTAATTAAACAATGATCGACAGGTTGTGCGATGCAAAACATAGAGTTGCTAAACAAAATTAAACATTCATTACTGAATATTTAATTTAATATGAGCATTAGGAACTACAATTATGATTAATCATTTTGTCTCGGGTGGTCTTAGGACGATCCCTTGAGGTACTCCGAGCGTTAATATTTTAGTTTTGCAGGTATCATTGAAAAATTTGAAGTATGAAAGGTGGTAGGAATATTTATTCAAGTAGGATTATTTATTTGTAGCAGAGAAAGTCTAGATATGATAAGGATGGTTTATGAAACTTTGGTGCAATCAATCACTAGTTATTGCATAACAACATGGGGAGGAGCATGCAAAACTAAATTGATCAGTTGAAAGAGCCCAAAGGATGATACTAAAAGTGAGTTTATCCAAACTCCGTCTTTTCTCCACCTCAAAACTTTATGAGGAGGCTCAAGTGCTAACTGTACGCCAGCTGTACATAATGCCAACGGTACTTCTTCGATACTCCGACTTACCTGAAGAAAGGAGAAAACGTATGGTCTATCTAGAAGACACTTCGCAATATGTGCGTCAACTGCTGTCAATACCTCTTTTGCGCAATGATTTTTTCCATTCCGAGGAGGTGAATTATTCAATAAAATAAATAAAATCATCAATATAGATAATTGTCGTAAAATAGAATGTAAAAGAGAAATAAAAGAATGGTTACTAAATCGAAGCTACGCTGAAACGGAACAAGTCCTTGAGATAATAAAGTAACAAGGTATATTTGTTATAACTGTTCATATTATTTATTAATATCCTTATCAATCAATCAATCAAGTTTATTCGCATAATATGGGTTTACAAGGATGTTATACAGGTACGGTTCCACCATATTCAGCTTATGTTAGCATGCAAATTATAATATAGTGTCATAATATTTAAACAATTAGATCATATCTTTAAAAAAAAATATAAAATATACATTGATAGTCAATCCATTACAAATAGTCGTCATGATGTTGCAATAAAAGGTCAAATTCAGTAAGAGTAAAATTATTTAGATTAAATTAAGAATTAAGCTGGGTAGATTACAATATTATTTCAAGGACAATTAAATTTTTGATTACTATTAATTCATTATTCAACAATGATTGCGTTACATTTTGTCTTCGAAGTACTCCTCAACTGAATAATAAGCCTTATCTATAAGTAAAGATTGAAGTTTATTTTTAAATAGATTTACATTTTGAATTAAGCGTAGTTTATTATATATTTTAGGGCCCATGCAAACAAAGCTTTTGGAAAGGAGTGCGGTTTTCCCTGGTGGAACGCATAGTTTATTTGCGTGACGCGCTCTTGTGCGATACTCAAACAGTTCAATATTGCCATTGATAAATAGTGCTGTCTCATAGATGTAGATGCTGGGCAGTGTCAATATTTTTAGACGTTTGAAATGAGGCTCACATGAGTCCGTTTGGGTTAAGTTACATATAGCTCTTACGCATCTTTTTTGCGCCCTGAACGCACTTTCCAGATCAGTGGAATTGCCCCAAAAAATAACACCGTATCGAAGAGTAGACGATACATAACCATGGTAAGCAATTATTGAGGTTGTAATATCAACGATTTTACTGAGATTACGTAGAGCGTAAGAATAACTGTTTAATTTATTACATACGTGTTCTATTTGTTTCTTCCATGTCATTTTGTTATCTATGTATAATCCTAAAAACTTTGTTGACTCTACTACTTCTATTATGTGGTCATCACAATTAATGTTTAAATCCTCTACTTATATTTATATTCTTTTCTATCTACATATAATATAATATTTATATTTAATTTTCTATGCACATGTACATAATAAATTATATTATATATTTATGAAAAATTGTATGTACAAAAAATGTAGGCATAAACACACATACACACACACATACACACGCACTCAAACAGACTTGCACTTAGAGACACCATCAACCACTCGCAATTGTACCACGTTGACAATCTTTACTATGTGTTACAATGGGGGGCCTGGAGTTCTAAAATACAGGCCTAGGCTTAGTTTAGACATCAGATCTCCCACAAATTACAAAATGTTGTCAAAATATCTGTCAACTTATTATGTATAACTAGTATAATAATGTAATTTGTGGAGATGAATAAACATAATTTTTATTTTATTTATATTTCCCACAAATGAAAACCTTTTTGGTCTAATAATGACACCTATCAAACTATTGGCGTCACTTAACTGTATAAGAGGCTAATTACTTACCCTTTTTATATTTCGCCCACTACTCTTCTAAATAATTCCTATCATAAGCAGTAAACGGGCACAAAACCCATTGATTAATTTATACTTATTACTTAGTTCTTTCTCTAGGTATCACCAGTAAACTAGAACATCTAGTGGATGCTGGTGTTGGTGCTCTCTGGATGTCTCCCATCTTCCAGTCTCCTATGATAGACTTCGGCTATGACGTCAGTGACTTTTACGAAATACATGACGAGTACGGAACCATGCAAGATTTTGATGACCTGGTGAATAAAGCTCGCGAGTTGGGTAAGGGATATTAAGTTTGTTTAATCTGATATATTTACAGTTTACTAGTAACTTAATTTTTTTTCAGTGACTTAAGATATTGCTAAAAGTAGCTGTTGAATTAATATATTTTCATATTTTAGGTTTAAAAGTCATATTAGATTACGTGCCAAACCACGCAAGTACATTTTCCGATTACTTTATCAAATCGGAGGCCAGGGAGCCAGGATATGAAGACTTCTTTGTGTGGGCTAATCCAAGAATAGATCCTGAAAATCCGCAGTCAATATTACCTTCTAACTGGGTAAGTCCGCTACATCTGCTTAGAATTACGGAAGTCGGACTTGACCTTTATTAACCTTTTTTATTAACTTTTGATACAGATCAGTCAATTTGGTGGCTCCGTATGGGAATGGAGCAACACACGCCAGCAGTACTACCTCCACCAGTTCGCCGTCGAGCAAGCCGATTTCAACTTCCGAGAGCAGGCAGTTAAAGACGAAATGGTCAAAATCATGCTGTTCTGGATAGCTAGAGGTGCTGATGGCTTCAGGGTGGATGCCATCCCCCATTTATTCGAAACGGCTCCTGATGCCAATGGAAACTACCCCGATGAACCTCTATCTGGGAACATGTTTTTGAACCCAGACCAAGCTGGATATACCACGCAGGTTCACGTGAGGGACTTGATAGAACTGTACGACGTTGTGTATGATTGGAGGAAGGCTGTTGATGAGTGGGCGGTGAAGAATGATGCGGAGACTAAGTAAGTTGTGAAACTATTTGTAATTTTCCTGACCCTGATGTCGATTGGAATAAGTCTTTCCTGCTTTAGGCTATTTCGAGATTCCTTAAAAAATCGTTGCAAAGTATTTGTTTTATCGAATTGAAATGTGCAAATTAATAAATACACGTGAAGGTTATTAATTTTTGTTCATCCAGGGTACTTCTGGCAGAAGCTTATGCTAACATCAGCATGACAATGTTATACTATGGAGACGAGCGTGAGAGGGTCGGTGCTCACTTCCCCTTCAATTTTGACTTCATCACGAGTCTGTCTGCTAAGTCTACCGCCAGGGACTTCACCTACATGATCCGGCGCTGGCTCACCTACATGCCACAGGGGAATGTCGCTAACTGGGTGGTAAGTTCGTATAAAAAATGACAAAATACTATATAACTTGATCTGAAGATAATATCCTTCTTCGTATATTTCTAGTTCGGAAATCACGACCAGAGCCGCATGCCGTCCAGGTTCAGAGGCGACATGGTGGATGGTTTGAACGGCCTCAACATGTTACTACCAGGAGTAGCTATTACCTACCAAGGCGAGGAGATTGGCATGAAGGATGGCTTCGTCAGCTGGGAAGACACCGTCGACGTAGCAGCACTTAACCAAGGCAATCAATCAAACTATTTGGACTTCTCCAGGGATCCCTGTAGGACACCGTACCACTGGGACAACACGACAAGTGCTGGGTTTTCAACAAATCTTACAACTTGGCTACCAATAGCTGAAGATTACATGGAAATCAATCTTCAGACTCAGAAAGATGTGTCTAATAGTCATTTTAAGGTGAGATACCAAACCATCCTACTTGAGAATGAAAGCAAGACATAACTGATACCAAAATTTTGTGGGTATTTGGAAAGTATAAATAACTGGGTCTGAAAACAGGCAAATTTTTGCGATTTGCACCAAAATTCGAGGCACCCTTCGTTTTGAAAACGAGCCATCTAACAACAGCCATCAGCAATATTTGATGCTGCATATAAGAATCGAATTTTCTTTACCAGGTATACCAATCTCTAACCAAACTCCGTAAGGAGTTAACACTCTCACATGGCGAGAACGATGTGCAAGCCCTGACAGAGAACACCCTGATCTTGATCAGGTACCTCAGGACCTATGAAACTTATGCCTTGGTCTTCAACGTTGGCGACACAGCAGACACAGTCAATCTCAGTGGAATATCGCAGCTGTCGGAACCTTTGACCGTTTATACTGCCAGCGTTCATAGCAACCGGGTCGCGGGGTAAGGAACTTTTGTTTATATTATGGTTTAACTTTGAGTTCACTTGGTACTTTAACAAGAACTAGTGGAGTTTCAATCTCCGAGTGAGAAAAGGAGTTTTCAATCACCTAAGCCGATTGCTTTCTATACCTTTCATCGAATTCATTTATTTATTCAGCGAATTCATCAGAGATGGTGGCCAGAACAGACTTTTGTTCTGGCCACTATTTCATTAAAGCTGTTATTATGTGTTGTAGGGCGTTGATTCCCAAGTGTGGAAATGCTTATTTGATTTCCATTGACCTTGACTGTCAAAAGTCTAAAATATGTTAATTGGTTTTGGTAAAACAAAAATAAGTATAATATCAAGGCCAGATAGGTATAAAGTTATAAATATAATCGTAAATAGTATCTATTTTATTTATTTATATTATGTAATATAACTAAATTTTTATCTTTATTTCCCCGGCATTCTTTGACTGAGGATAATTTTGCGAATAGAACATTCTACTCTTTATAAGTAAAAAGATCTCTAAGTTGTGTAATGTATCATACCGCTACTTAGGAGTTTAGGACAGGCTTAATTAGATATCTTATTTGTTAACAGGAAAAAAGGTGAACAAAAATACGAATTAATTTTCCTTGTTTTGTTTTGTTTTTTAGGACCGAGGTGCCTTTTGATAACTTAACACTGCAGCCTGGAGAAGCGATTGTACTTCGTGCACCTCCGACATGATAACAACACTGATTATGTATTTAGTGGCTTAAGACTTGAAACCTATGCACACGAGGTTGTTAAACCGGGAGAAGATCGTCTTTCGGTCGCGCGGACTGCTGTTCCGTATTCAGTGTACAGTAACTGGCTGTAAACATAGCTTGCTTAATAAGCAATGTTTACAGCTAGTTTAAAGAGACTGTCACGCAGACGACGCTCTCCAAAGCCGAATTTTTGATGTGAAACATCTGATCTACACTCAGGGTCAAATTAAATTAGCTAGCAAAACTCCGCAGACGCGATGGGCATCGACATATGAACACGAAAAAAAAAAGATTTGATGATTTTTTTTTGGGTCATCGACCGGTGATGTGTTTTTACGTGAAGTTAAGAAATCAGTTTTATTTTATCGTGTTAAGATATCGATAACCATCACGTCTGTAAAATTTACACAAAAATATATATATTTTAAACTGATATTTCAGCTACACCGCGGTTGAAGATCGCAAAAAAAACATCAAATTTATATTTTTTTTGCTTTATCATGTTAAAAGATATCGATACTCATCACGTCTGCGGAGTTTCGCTAGCTTATTTTATTTGACCCTGTATAGGCGCTCCTTGGGGGTAAGACAGACTCGTATGCCGTGACGACTAACATCATGACGGTCTCTAACGCTCATGCCCCTTCTCCGCCGCCGCTCATTTCGATGTTTCACATCTGCCGGGCGTCCCTTGCCAGCCACATTTTTTTTCTAAGACATTTGTCAAACGCCCCTTTGATTGGCTATTCATAAAATATTCAACCAATCAGAGCAGTTTACGCACGCTTGACAATTTGTGAAATTAATTTTCCGTTGATTTTCGTTCGACAAACTGGCCCAAGATGTGCCATATTAACGACCGCGTGCTTCTTCTCTCTTCAATTTCGTAAGACGCGCGTCGGTTTCTAAATTTGTGTGTGCATAGGCTCCTACTGTATAATATTGTTATACAATTTTTTATGCAAACAAATAAACATTGCGTACCTATTACCTATTTGTTTTAATTATCACAATGCCTTGTTTTGTCAATAAGCTCTTTGTTAGAAGATTTTGGCTGTAGTGTTGTGCATGATGTGGTACTTACCAGGTTTGCGTTGAAACAAGATTAAAAATTGGTATCTACCTAACTTAATTTTTCTTAATTCTTTGTCATAAATGCATAACAATGAACTATTAAAATTACCCACACCAGAATAAAATATTGTGCAGAACACAGTTAGGGTTTCATTGACCGAAATTATAATAATTAAACCATTTCACGCATAAAACTATGTGGTCTACGTTTCTTCTCAATGTAATAATTATTTATTCGCAATTACATAATTTCCTACCCGTTATTCTCATCATGAAAATTTAATGAAATAACCCACTTCAACTCGGCACCTACCGATCCTTTTAGCTTGAAACCGAAACAAATCAATACAAAACATTAATAATTCCCGAGTCTCCTGTGAACTTTAAACCCATTAATCCGCCAAACCGAACAAGGTCTAATCTTCAAATTTTCAACCAGGTACGTACGTACCTCTTATACTCTACTTTGACTTTAATTCTACCTTTGATAATTTGTATCTAGTGCTACTCATTCGCTTATTTCAAGTGCATTGACATTTTATTTTATATCAATCTATTCTGTTACAACATTGTGAAATTTTATTTTACGCAGTATCGGTTTTTACCTGAATGTTTTTTTTTAAATACCTGGTACCGACTGGGTCATTGTTTATTTACTGGTACATAAACAATGTCCCATCACTAGTCGGCAAGGTCGATCATAATTAGATGATGGTATGTTTATTTGTGTCCACGATGTGGTGGGTGTTCGTCGTGTGTTTGGTCGGCAAGGTGGTTGGTGATGTTGTCCCCGACTGGTGGGACAATGCCGTCTACTACAGGATGCTGGTGGATAGCTTTAGAGATGGAGATGGGGACGGACTGGGTGATTTGAGAGGTGAGGCTATTGCAACTGATGTTATATTTGTCTTGGATAGTTGCGTGGCTAATTTTGAAAACTGTTTAAATTGGATAACTGTATAATAACAATGGTCTGTTAACTTTATAAAAATAACTCAAGCATTGGAATCTTCTGCATCTAAAAATGGCCACAATTTGTAAGACGGAAAGGATCTGAAACCGTAATAATTTTGTTAATTATTCATTTCTATGATGTACCATTCATATGATGGTGATAAATTAATAATTCATCAATCGTTACAATGATGGTGATAAATTAATAATTAACGGTAAAATTATAACGGTTTCAGCTCTTACCCGTTTAAAAAATTGTGGCCATTTTTACATGGAGAAAAGCAGAAACCAATCCCAAAAAATGTTGTCTTAAATATTGTTGTCCTTAACACCGCAAATCAAGCGCCTGATAAATAAAATCGACGATTTATATCACTATGTATATAATGAAAGCAATATTCTCCCAGGGGCATTAAAACAAATGAGCTACGTGCGAGCTTTGGGATCTGATGCTATCATACTGTCGCCGTTAGTACCCAGGAGTACTGACTGTACCAACCCAGGAACCACGAACTTTAGTGAGATAGACCCGCGATATGGAAACCTGGACGATTTCACCAATCTGGTGGAGAAGGCTAAGAAATTGGGTAAGATAACTTTAGTAACTATTGAATATATAGCATTAGGTAATTCAGCATAGAACATCAGGACAATAAAAATAGGTCCAAGAAGTGCAGCCAATTATGACTGACAAATCATGGCTAATGGTTAACTAAGTAGGTATGTTATTTATGTGTTCGTAAGATATAATTTTTTCATGAATGTTAATTGATGTCTACCAGTAACTTGGTAAGTATAGGCTTATGGTAAGTATCATGAAGTAATTTATATTTTATGGGAGAACAGTTCTAACATTGACGTTTAATTATATAATATTACGGCTCATCGGCTACTATTAAAAGTCACAGAAGAATTTAATTCTGTTTCCAACAGAGCTGAAGATCGTGGTCACGCTGCCATTACAAGCTGTCAGCACAAGCTCTGAGTGGTTTACATCGAGTGCTGATCGGGTCCCGGGATACGAACACAGGATCTTGTGGAAGGAAGGAACCATTGAAGTTGTACCAGCAGTAAGTATCCCTACGTGTACGCTTATCATTGAAAGTAAGAACTAAGAAGAGCTTCGAAAAGAGAATTTCAACCCAATTGCTAAATCTAATGACCATCTAATTGATCTGCTCAACATTTTAAAGGTTACTCTGATGATGATGCCGAAAATTACGCGACGGAAATTCCGGGTGCTTTATGATTAGGTACTATGAAAACAGAAGACGTTATTTCGGCCTGATATGTCAGGGGAGTTAACAAACATTACTGACCGAACTTTCTGCCGCGTAATATCAGCAGATGTGCTGATAAAACCCTGAACGCATTAAAAGAAACTCCATCAATATTGATTCTTCTGACTGCCAGGAACAACACCTGTCAGTCTTCCAAGCATTATAATATTGGCCATGTATATTCATTATGACTAATCGGTGATGAGGATACCCGTGAATGCCAAAAGTTTTCAGTCTATATTAAGATGACGTTAAAAAGCTAGACCTAGAGGAGCTCGTGGCTAAGTAACAACAGCCGCACTGGTCGATCCATCAGGTTAAGCTACGCTTGCCGGGGTTGGTCAGTGGATGGGTGACCATCTTTACATACCGAGAATCCTCCGTGCCTCGGAAAGCACGTTAAGCCGTTGGTTCCGGCTGTCATTCGTGGATCTTTGACAGTCGTTACGAGTCGTCAGAAGCCCGAAAGTCTGACACCAGTCTTACCAAGGGGTATCGTATTACCCAGTTACTGGGTTGTGGAGGTCAGATAGGTAGTCGCTCCATGTAAAATACTGGTATTCAGCTGCATCCGGTTAGACTGGAAGCCAACCCCAACATAGTTGGGAAAAGGCTAGGCAGATTGATTTTGTTAAAAAGCTAGACCGCTTGCAGGATTCATAATGCGAAGCATTAGAGAGTGCTTTGTGATCGAAAAAATTGTTTTGACTCCTTTCTGCAACTGTTTTTATTGTAACACTCCTGCTAGTACAAAGAACCTACATAATTTATATCCATTGTATAGATAATTTAATGGAAATTTATTCTGTACTTTTCCATTTTTTTTTTATGTATCAAGAACGAAGAAACATCAAAATAGTTTTTTTTTTAAATCAGTCAATCAAGTATGAACCTATAAACATTGTAGCATGTGAAAAAATCAATTGGGTCGAGTTTTTGTACACTTTTGGATTTTACAAATATTGATTATCTTCCAGTCTGAACATGGAATCAAGTGGTCCTGGCACGCGACCCGTTTCTCGTACTTCGGCAACACCAACAACGGGGCAGTCCTGAACCTTTGCTGCAAGAGTGTAGCAGCTGCGTTGTCAGCAGCTCAATGTAACTGGCTCAAGCGAGGAGTGGCAGGAGTACTCCTCAATCCTGACTTCCCAAGGGACCTGGTTTGCGGGGAACAGTTGCTGAAGAAACTGGTTGCAGATGCCATGAGTTGTGCGCGCAGCAGTGGTTTGGAGACCCCGTGAGCTTAAGACTAATTATTAGTTTTTACGACCGCCCTTGAGACGCAAGGGACCTTGTAGCCGAAACCGATTAGACTGCCATCGACAAGCTGAGAAGAAGTATCTACCTATGTTGACATTTAGTTCACCTCTGTTGTACTATTTGACACTTAGCAGCTGT
Organism: Agrochola lota; assembly: GCA_947364205.1. NCBI lineage: Eukaryota > Metazoa > Arthropoda > Insecta > Lepidoptera > Noctuidae > Agrochola > Agrochola lota. The sequence continues at coordinate 1,335,361 of OX376225.1, read as the reverse complement.
TACGAGTATATCTGATACCTTAACCATTACTGAGAAATATGGTTTAATGAGCTAAATTTGCGATGTGGTTATAAAGGTGACAGTTAAAAAAAAAAACTAGTAATGTAATTTAATGCCTTATTTATTGCGGAATATAGTTGCTTGTGAACTGCAATATTTGAGAGAATAGAGTAACAAGATGTGAATCCTAGCGTGCTTTTCGGTGACGTTACCTATAGTTCTTACATTTGAAATGTTTTAGGCAAAGCTAATTTCTGGATATGTACGTTCATTATCACTTCGGAGTGGCTCAAGTTTTCATTCAAAATAACTGTTAATAGGTATTTCAAGCCTCACTATTGTCCTTAGGGTTGTCCTCGTAGACTCATCACTAATACCGGAGCAATCTGCCATGTACTACGGGGACGGGGGTGTAGGAGCCAACAGCATCCTGAGCAAGGCGCTGACGTCTCCCTCCAGGTCTACTCCTGAGATGGTGCTGGGGCTATATGCCTCCATAGTGACTGCGCCTCTAGATACCGCTACATGGGTCGTGAGTTCTACTGATCATCTAAAGGCAACTTAGACCAAAGCAAATGCACATCCTATTTCCACTCTACCAAATTCTTTTTGTGATATAAACAAGGATAGAGCATGTATTCGTTGGTCTATTCATACAATAATTATTATCAAGAAAATAATGCTCTTGCACTTGTTTTGACTCCATGTTCGTTTGGTCTTAACCTACCTTAATTTCATCTTTTTAGTATCAACGAAGTAGCGACAATTATATTGGAGACTCCCTTGCATATTTTCATAATGTTGTTAATTTTTAAAGCGTATTCTAATGGTGTCATCTATTTTTATCAAATTCAAATTCAAATTATTTTATTCCACATAAACCTACAAGGGCACTTATGAAACGTCAGAAGCTAGGTGCACGGTTCCAATTGGTCGTTTCCTATGGAGAAGAGCCGGCAAGAAACTCCACGGTTACTCTTTCAAAAATAATTGGTTTTTACAATGTTTTCAAATTAGGTGTTCATAGGTATGAGAGGACAGTGTAGGCCTATCCACAAGTACCAGGTAGTTAGCAAAATAGAAAATGGCCCTCAAATCTACAGACTGTTAAGCCTACAACGTTCTCAAATTCACAAAATCTAAAAGAAAATAATCTATATAAAATATAAATAAAATAATTAAAATAGACCTATCTAAACCAAATGACATGACTGCGACTACAGCTGTAACAAATCTAATTTAATAAAAAAAATATTGAATATTGTAGGTATATAAAGTCAAATAATTAAAATATAATGTCAATGAAGAATGTTAAAAAAAGGTAAAATAAAATAATCATCGTAATTTGGAAGCAGTTATCCAGAACGTTTTCGAGTCAGTTGTGTTCATCCTTCAACACAATTAATAAAGAATGCAAAAAAATAGAATTAACGATGTTTATGTGACATAATTTTTAATTGTGACCGATTTTCTAAATTAAGAGTAATATTATTTGCAGTTTTGGATCATCCCTCGTTTGTGTTATTCCCTTGCAAAAGTAACCAAAGTGATAATTGGGTAATTACATTATTATGTCCATGTAATGAAGGGCCTCTAAAGAAATCTAGTCTTCATGCGTATTGCCTAGGGACCCGGAGCCCTAAGTCGTTCAATGCTTGCTTTGGCCGTGGTTCAGTCTGTGATAAACTTTATTTATTACCCGTGGGACATCGCGTAATAGCCGACCCAATGAATTTACTTGTGGAAATAGCAAGTAAATTGAATTTGGGGAGCATTTTCCAAATTATTGTTAAATTGCTAAGCTGGCTGGCCGTATTGTCTGATTCAATTATTCATCCTTGCCTTTTAAATGATATGCCTTATCTTATGTTCTGCGATAGATTAAAACCAGTTTATAAAACCGACATTTCCCATTTCATTTTTCAGACAAGTAACGCTGACGGCAGTCGCACAGCATCTCGCTACGGCAGCGATATGGTGGACACCGTGAACCTCCTAGCGCTGAACCTACCAGGTTCGGCTGTTATCCAACAAGGAGACGAACTGGCGGCAGCAGACACCATACTAGAATGGGTATCTGGCAACACCTGTTGGCCAAACCTAGGAGTGCCTTGGGCAGCTCCATTCCCGTGGGATGATTCCGCAACAGCTGGGTTCACTACTGGAGAACCCTGGATGCCGTTGGCTCCTAACTTTAGATATGCAAACGCCAAGACGGAGTTTGCGAATGATTTCAGTCATGTTGGTGTTTTGAGGATCGCTGCTGCGCTTAGGAAGTCACCGGCTTTTGGGTCTCATGTGGAGGTAGATGTTACTCTTTTAAATGTTTTTATTAATATGCGTTTTAGTATGGTTAGAGGCACAAGAGACACATCTCAAACTCTGCAAACGACGCAATATGAAACAGAAATACAAATAATACCACATCACGAATCAATTCAATTGGAACCGATATCGGCGCAATAAAAGTCACTGGATGCGCGTGGAATGACACAACTATTACTGAGTTTGAGCAAACGCCTGCGCAATTCACAATAAGCCATTTCCCCGATTGCCAGGCGGGAGATAAGCAGCCATTATGGCGTATACTTCTCCATCGTTCGCGGATGATATTCCTTTTCATTGGGTGATAGAAAAATATGGCGCGTAAGCGACCGTAATTCATTAAAAATATCCGAATCATATCGAAGATATGAGTATATTACTTAATAAGAATTTGTGAAGGATATCGTTTCTCGTAAGCCTTTTTTTTCTATCTTTACGTAACAGTTGATTATCAATGCACCTTGGTTGACTATAGTCTATACCTCAAGAAACTTTTAAATACTATAAAGTTTTGCTAAAAACAAATTACTTTAAAGTTAAAGCAGTGTTCATGATTCTATTGACCATAAAAACTTCGACTCTGTTATTTGGGTAGTAAAATGATTAGCACTAATGAGTTTTTCAAATGCATTTAGTTTAAAAAGCGTCGGCACAAATAAATTGTCCTCGGGTTAACAAAAGCTCGCTAATAAAAAGGGCTGGTTTGTAACCCTTGTCTTTTTTCATAGTATGTAGAGACTTAAAAAATGTCAATCAAAATAATTAATTCTCGACCCTCAATGTGCTTTTTGCAGATAAAACGGCAGAATGGAGCTGTGGTTATCTTGAGGTGGGGTTCGGCTGGATCCCTGCTGCTCATCTCAAATGTCGCAAAAGAGCCAACTGAAGTGGAACCTTCCAAAATTCCTGGGATACCACAGGAGATGACCGTAGCCACCAGTTCTACAGGATCCAACTTTTCTCCTGCATCTCATTTGCCTATGGATAAAACGATAAAACTGGCGCCAGGACAGACGGTGCTGCTAGCTGGAGGTCCCAGACATTGTGGAGGCCCTGGCCCAGTGGACAAGATAGCCAACAAACTGTCAGAGGGCTGGCAGAAGATCAACAAGTACTTTAGTTAATAGTTTAATGTTTTTAGAACAGGTATAGAGAAATATATGAGTATTGGTAAGATGTCTCGGATGTGCTAGAGTCGCCTGACTCTAAATAATATTCTATCCTATAAGAAAGGTTATGTGAGATTTTCAATTTCTTAATTAACAAATAAGTATATAAATTGTATCATCACTGTTTCTAACAGTATTTTAAATACTAAGTAATTGTGTTCTTGTGCCACTTTTGCACTTACGAGTCTTTCATGCTAATAAGGTTATCGCAAAGTTTATTTTTGTTGTGATTAAGTACTAAATCTTTGATATGTTTTTATTAAGTATAACTATTACTGCAACAAGTGGGTTTTAATTTGGTCTAGATTTTTTAAATAATTATTTTATATAGAGCTGCAGCTTCAATCATGCAGGTATCGTAACGCAAAGTAAATGTGAAAGGAAGTTCAAAAAACTGGCCAGTTCAAAAACCGAACAATATCACCTACCCACAAAAAGTGGAAAGTGTGTAACAGGTAGGTATGTCTACATGTATATCCTAAAGAGACCCAACATTTTACATCAAAACGAAGAGCCACATCCAAATTAAAATCAATAAAGCCGCCATCAAAACACAAAACCTCAACACGAACAATATCAAACAGATTACACATTTATGAAGTATAATTTAGACGTAACGACACGTCGCCGTAACGACCTAATATCGTTAAGGATACGTACGATATAAAGAAAGCCGTACGCCCAAACTAGAGGTAATGAATCGTCTAGTATATTAGAGCCGCACACTGCGAAGGGACGACGCGCGCCGCTTTTACATTTCAGGGGCTATTGTCTTGGTGACCTATTTCCGGACAGTATAAGAGAAACGTAATTTTACATAACTAACCTGAACGTTATTTGGGCAGGAAAGGCTTAACTCCAATTTATTATGTAAGGATATTAGAATTTTTGGAAGTTGAGAGTACCTACTTAGGAGTTACCGACATCGTTGGGTGAATTACCGCGAAAGTTCGACTGAAAGATACTCCTACTAAAAATAACTAAAAAACATGCGGCAAACATACATTTAGCGTCGCCTGAAATAGGGAAGACGCTGAAACATGAGAGCTAACACAAGAAATACAAACCCGCGCCAATCGCCCGCCTCCCTAATAAAACACGCAAAATTCAGTTTTCATAATTTTGCGAGTAAAAAAGAAGTTATTTTAAAAGACTCACAGAATTTGCTCTTCTCGGCATGGCTGTAGGTAGCATAAACCACGAGGAGGAAAAGTAGCGCGCGCGCCCTCATGGCGGGGCGGCGCGGGCTCACTGGGGCCCGGCGCGGCGCGGACTGAGCGCGAACCCCTATCGACCCAGCGGCCGCACCACGCATGCGCCACCCCCCGCACCCCCGCACCCGACAGCCCCGCCCCGCACGCGCTCACTACCAACCCAGGGTTGCTGAACGCGAAAATTTGGAAAATGTGGAAAACTTTGAAGCTGAAAAAGAAAATGTATCCAATCGAAGAATTCGGTCATTAGCGGTGAAACTTGTGGTGTTGCAGGAGGTCCTTTAGCACAATCTACAAGGGTAAGGTTGGAGTTTGAGGTATCACTTCAAACTAGAACAAAGTCTTACAAGTAGGGACGTTTCGAGCCTTTGTCGAAATCACCACAGTCATAGCAATAATTATTTTCATACCGATCTCGAAGCATTGTTCACGTAATAGACAGCTCTTGAGAGTCGCTCTATGTAAAATGAGTCTCATGGACGAAGCACTAGAGGATAATATTGGTCATTAAAGTTCCAATTACTCCGGATACTTCTCTACTTTCTTAACAAATGAAGTCACTACCGATTCCCATTCTGACCTGACCCCCCACAACTAGAATTAGCTTATGCTTTTTCTAGACTTTTCTGTTATGCCAGTCATATTCTTCATTCATTCAATAAGTACAAAGATTGTCAATCCAACCCATACAGGGTACTTATTTGAACGTCGAAGATTAAAATACCTACGGGTATAATGTCAATGTTCAAAACATCGAAAACTTAAATATCAAATGACCATGTAACCGAAAATTATAATAACGTAAGTTTATAATTTCGAATAGTTAGATAACCTACGTCCAATATACGTATATCTAAAAACACAATACATCGAAATACCTCAATATCGAAAGTACAGAGTATCGAATGTCTAAATAGCGAAGTACAGAGTATATCGAATGTCCTAAATATCGCTATTTATGTATTATGTATGTCAGAGGGTAATTTGATAATCCGGATATTGCCAAAACCCGTATAATTAGAAAATAGTGAAATAAAATCTGAGAGCAACTTGGACGTGGCGTTCGCCGGCCGCTGGCGCGGCACCGCTCGCTTCGCTCGCTCGGCTCACGCGCGGTTGGTCACAGTTCTAACCTAACCTAACCCATTTCTTCCAATTCAAAATGATGAATGAAGTATCATGTGTCATGTGCTACATAATTTAGTGACAGAAACGAATCGCTGCAAAACCGACTTAACGCAGTCTTGTCTGCCCTACCCCTAGAGTGTAATTTAAGCCCGCGTAGGCGCGGAGGGGTGGAGCGGCCCGCGAGCTGAGGACTTGAACGGGTTTGAAGGCCCGCCGCCACGGCTGAGGCTGGCCGGTGCAGCCGGTCAGCAAGTCGAAGCTGCGGTGGTAAGCGTTAAAACCATCTGCAACGATAAGCACGCGTAGGGCCCAAACCCCGCAGCGCCGGAGCCGTGACAGAAATATAATTTGTTCGATATTTTAACGAGTAGTGATTTTTTACGTAAATGTAATGAACTTAGGTGTATTAAATGTTCAAATTTTTAACTTAGGTATAATGACTATCGACATTTTTAATCAGTGCATATTTTAATCACTCAGCATTTTAATCTTAGACATTTTAAGCTTAGGTATAATAATTTTCGATATTTCGATAAAATTGATATTTAAATTTTCAATGTTTTGAACAGTGACATTTTATCCGTAGGTATTTTAATGTTCGACGTTCAAATATGTACCCCCCATACTACATCTTCTTCGCTACAAATCATCAACACTAGCTTACACTATAACTAATTCTATCTTTCATGCCTTCTTCCCCTTCAAATCACCCTAGCCAAAAAAGGTATAACTCCCAAAACCGCCCCTCCTAAGACTACCTCCTGGCAACCCTGTCGTGCTCAGGCATCGTACGGCGTCCCGCGGGCTCGCGCGCCCTATGACTCACTGAGTGAATGAACGAACAGCACCGATGGTGGAGCGGACGCCACCAATCAATGTTGCATTACTACTCTATTTACCAACACTCACACGGCTTTGGAGATTAACAACTCGTATCTCTAGTAGAGAATGAGAAATGGGAGAAAAGGCCTAGGTGTACCTTATGACCATTTGTGGGAAGAAGAGCTTGCCCATGCGAGAGTTTGCCCGGGTTTCAGCTGGGCGGGCTTTATTTGCTTATTTCAGCTGAAAAGCAGTTCACTGTGGCCTTCTTCTTATCAGGAGCCCTAGGCCCTACCTTAATCATTTGCAGTCGATGTGACAATAAATAACTAATAGATGAAGCGCCCACATCAAAAAAAATGCATTTTATTTTGCATGACACTTTTATTGCCAGTGACAGGGCATATCAAAAAATCGTAGTCCTCTGCATCATAAAGGGATCTTCTGTGCAAAATTTTTGCTTTCAAGGTCCAAGGGGTTGGGCTGGGCGTTAATGTGTCAGTTAATAAGTGAGTCAAGACTTTTAATTTTATATTATGTATTGACCACTATTATGAGTATATGGGAATCCCCCTGAAAGTTTAGGTCACCGGTCAAATACCGGTGTAAAAATGAGTACACAAGCAGTCTTTCACCTTAGTCTATAGTGTCAACAGTGTAACGCAATTTAGGGTGCTGCAGGATACGGTGGGCAATTAGCCTGAAATGTTTAATTTAAGCCAGGAATCCCTAATATGGTTGCCCTAGGGGTCCGATACAATGTTCTAAAGAATCCTGGGCAAAGTAAAAAGTATGCCTCATTATTGATTGCCCTTACTAGTCCTGCCAAGGGGTATCATTGTACCCAGTAACTGGGTTCAGGGTTGTGGAGGTCAGATAGGCAGTTGCTCTATTTAAAATACTGATATTCAGCTGCATCCAGGTAACCCTAACATAGTTGGGAAAGGCTAAGTAGGCCGATTGGTTTGTCAGTGATATTTGATTGATAGCTCAAGGTACGCCATTAAAAAGGTTGTGAAAGGTTGATCTAAGCCAAGAATACCGATGTCTCCTCTGGTTGAGTTCGTAACTCTATCATATCCCAATCAACGTTGGCCAAAGTCCTGCACACATGAACGGTTGAAAGGAAGATTGCAGTAATCAATGCGATTGAATGAATTGGTAATGATTCAGTTCTTATGAGGAAGTCCTCTTCTAATGCACTGCATTCCACGACACTTGTGTGCAGTTAAGGGGTATCTTCTACACCACGAGGGATACGGATCTCCGATTAAATAATATCGCACTAAAACGGGATAAAAAATGTGGTAGAACATAACCTCAAAAGAACCACTAAATAAAAACAAAACTCTTCCAAAAAACTTTATTTCCAAAACAAAAATTTACAATTCACAAAACAATGAAAATCTTTATCAGTGTAGTATATTCATAAGACTCACAACGATGTAACTTGTCAAAAACCTTTAAAAAAAAAAAGAGAGACTGACTATAGATAAGGAGGCCGGAACCCCCTAAAGTTGGTATTAGTCTCGAACCAGCAAGTGTCAGGTCCTTAGACCAACGCCGACTTGTCAAGTTGACGGTAGAAGGGTACCCTTACTGACTGGCCCCCCTCCCCCGCCCCCCGTCTCCTGCGCAGCCACTCCTCATGAGGGCCACTTGACTCGAGGACCCTCGACACAAAGGTATCTTTTTGACAAGTTTTGAGTATATGGAATCATGAAACCGTGTCAAGATTAGCTTACAAGTAATGTTACGAAATGTGCGCCGCTCCTAGTTAATTTTCAGTTTCTTCTGAAATAATACTTAAATTGCATCTCCAAAGTTCAGCGAAAGAACGCCAAAAAATATTATGTCAATATTGTTAATTCAACACACTTTGCAACATGCGTTTCGAAAGAAAGTAGGAACTCGAAAAATATCCATTTCTGTTTCATTATATTAATTTTATTATTTATCTACACACAGTAAAATATATGGAGAGATACAATAACTGCACGTGTAGGTAGGTATGTAAATAACCATAAAGTTCCTGATAAGGAACCATCGGGTAAGCAAACACCGGCAAATAACATCAAACATATATTTTAACCATGATTTTAAACAATATACAATGTCGCCCATGGGCATGTGACCGCCCGTATTTTTCTGAATATTCATGAAAAATTATCGAAAATTTACTTTAAAAGGGGGGGTCTATCTTTAATATTTTTCATGTTATTCAATTTTTTATGTTTTTAGTAGCGTTTGCCATATCTTCTATGTTATTGGCCCGATTTGTATTCTGTTTATTATTTCTAATAGCTTACGAGCTATTTTATCGGATTAACTAAAAAAAATTAATAAAATTTGTCGACTATGAAAAAAAAACGGAGGTGAAGATTTTTTTTTCCAAAAAAACAGTATTTATTTTAAAAAACATAAGTGAAAATATGTTAATTATACATAAAATTATAGCGGGATACTGAAACAAATAAAAATAAGAAAAAATGAAAAAAAAAAAAACAATTAAAAATAGACACCCCCTTTTTAAGTTTATTATCGATAATTTGTCATGAATATTCAGAAAAATACGGGCGGTCACATGCCCATGGGCGACATTGTATGAAAGTGTCCTTAATACAGTCCCCAAGTCCAGAAGATATCCCATTAGGAAATTTCAAGAAGCAGCCGGAAGTCTGAATTTTTGCTCGGTAATAATGTCAATAAGCTGCCGCTGTATGACATGGAAGGAAAGGAAATTGAAAGATACACATTTGACTACCCCTTTTTGGAATACGTCGTGAGATGTCATGTAATGCTCCTGTAAGATCATGACATGACATCACGTCTCCTCAGATAGAAACTCGTTTATGCCGCAGGATAATTGGAAAAATCTCTTTGCAAATTTTTTGGGATTTTCGCAAAAGACCGGTAGCCTAATTGCGTAGCAAAATTTCAATCATGATCCGAAAGATTTTTAAATTGCTTCATGTCTTCTCGACAACGTAAATAATGAAATAAATGTTGTTGAACTTTCAAAATCAGAGTCATTGCCATTGTGTGTATTGGGTGTTACGCAATTACCCCACTGATTATTAAGTACGATTGGAAACTTGAATGCTTTTCGGTTAATCTAAAATCAATTATTAACTTTTTTTTTATGTATACAGGACTATATACAAATATTATTTAATCATATTAATAACTATTTACACTAGGTACTAAATATAATAACTAACTATACAAATAGATACAAAAAACAAAAGGATACTTAGGCGTCGAAGTATTCGTCCGCATCGCTGTCATCCGGAAACGTGCCCAGAAGACTGGCAGCATTGCCACATTGAATGGCAATGCTAATTCTTTGGCCAAAGAACGAGCCAGCCGTCTGGTCGCGTGAAGTGTCGACCAGTCGACGAGAATTCTCCTGTTATCCTGCGACATATACATTCCATAACTACAGAGTTATCCTTTCCCTTGATCACTTAATCCTTGGCTGTGATCATGATCGTGATGCATGATCTGCATGGTTAGTCGCCGGTTCAAACGTCGGTCGCCATTATTGCAACCCTGGCCTTTCTGGTACTGTCTTAAGGGAGACTATTATCCGTAACCATATTTTGACAAACACAAAGGTACTACAAACATTTTGTTTTAAATTCCCTTATAGTCAGTCCTCTAGCATTAGCTTTTCTTACATCATTGAATCAATCATTCATTAGCTCAGCCCAAAGATAAATCAAGTTGGTGCAATTCAAATAGCAAGTTGGTGATCATAGGGTCAACCTTCATAATCATCTCAACTATGTTGGAATTGGCTTCCAGTCTAACAGGATGTAGCTGAATACGAGTATTTTACATGAATCGACTGCTTATCTGACCTCCACAACCCAGTTACTGGGTAACACGATAGAGTCAACCTTCTACCATCATACGAGTATAAGTTGCTGCTGCTGTGTCGTTGTTGTTGTTATTGTTATTGTATGTTGTTGTTGTAGTGTTTTTCAACCCTAACTGAGGTCATAGCATCGCCAGTATGCAATATTTCCTTCCTATTAAATTAGATTCGATAAAAAAATAACAAAAGATAGTAAAATTACTACCATAATAATATTAGTCATTTCTTTATCTTGAAAAACCAATTAACAAGCTAACCAGTAGTCGTCATTATATGCATATGGTATCAAATAAACTATGTCCGTTGCCAAACTTAAGTGCCAGTGGGCAGGGCACATTGCTCGCATAACAGATGGCTTATGAGGCCGCAAGGTTCTGAAGTAGCGACGCGTACCGGAAGACGTAACGCTGGATGCGAGAAGCACAGAACTGGTCGAAGTGGCAGTGCTTGGGGGAGGCCTATGTCCAGCAGACGTCTCGGCTGAAATGATGATGCGGGTATTGGTTGGTATCAAAAATATTTTTAAATAGTCAAGAGCGTAATATTAATCCGACGTTTTTGTATCAGAACCTGAAAACACTAAATTAAGCTGAACTGCTAACTCCATACTCAATAATATATTTGTTGCGTTCCACAATGTGAACTTACTGAGGTAACAAAGATATGGTCACTGTGGACCCTGTCGGGCACAGCACAGTAATACACGAGTTAGTTGTTATATCTACATAACATTACGCCTGTAATTCCCTGAAGGTTTAGGCAGAGATGTGCCTATAATTACAATCATATTCCGCCAGTTATGTTTTTAAGTTCCATGTAATAGGGGGCGAGCCTATTGCCATCAAGCATAAATCCATACTCCGGGCAGCTACTAAGAAATTCCCAATAACACTTTGGCCGACCTGGGAATGAAACCCAGGACCTCATGGTCAGCAGTAGCGTTTGCGACCACTAGACTAGCGAGGCAGTTGTTATATCTACTATACATTATTAAAGTACTCTCCCTATACATATAACCAACCAAAAACGATAGCTGAAATAGACACTACAGCTTCACAAGGTTCTGTCACAACAAGAAATCTGAAAATTTCAACAGGATGTGAGTTCTTTATGTTCAAAAAATCCAGACTCCTAAAAATAATCTAAAGCTGTTCCCACGGGCTGCAATCGCGATAGCCGCGTGACAGAGTGTCGGGAGGAAATAGCCAACGTAAACATTGAGATGGTCATATCGCTACAGTTGACGCTTGCTATTCCACCGCGCCATTTCCTGGTCGTGTACACATGCTCTTATTTCGTGTTCGATGTGTATTCACCAAAGGGTTAGGCAGAATGTCTATAGTACACCCACATTTCGCCAGTTATGTAATAGGGGCGAGCCTATCGCCATCAACTGGAAATAAATCCAGACTACTGGGAAATCCGTAATGGAAAAACCCAATTAGCTTTGAGTAGTTTTGGCTGAATAATAATAATACCAGCCTATTATTTTCCCACTGCAGGGCACACGCATGTCCTCATACAGAGAAAGCACGCTTGGTCAAGACGAGTTGGTGATTTCTGACTTATAGTAACTATAAGTCCAGGTGGTCACGATGTTTTCCTTCATGTCTGTAATCCTAACTTTAATATTATAAATACGAAAGTGAGTTTGTTTGTTTGTTACACTTTCACGCTAAAACTTCTGAACGGATTTGCATGAAATTTGGCACACGGCTACCCATGTGCCAAATTTCATCCAAATCCATACATGACCAGGAATGGGACATAGGTTACTTTTTATCCCGATATTCCCACGGGATCGAGACTTACGCAGGTAAAACCGCGGGGCGCACCTAGTGTCCAAGATAAATATAAACTGAAAAAGTCACGTTGGTACTTTACCGGATAACGGCTCAATATAATAAAAAACACTTCGCTCGACCATGGAGTTGAACCCAGGGCCGTTCGCTCATGGGCACGCCACAATTGTGGCGATAAGTCCCCTCTTTGAGGAGTGGCTTTAGAGGCGTCACGGCGTCCTCACCTTCCGCCTGACGCAGGTCCTCACCGGACACGGCTGTTTCGGGAGGTTCCTGTTCCGTATAAGGCGGGAGGAAACGCCCGGTTGTCACCACTGTGTGGATCGCCCGGAGGACACGGTGGAACATACGGTGGAGGTCTACCGGGCTTGGGCGGAGCACCGCCGTGTCCTCACAGAAGTGATCGGCGGCGGCGATCTCTCGCGTCCGGCCCTAGTTCAGGCCATGGTCCGGAGCGAGAGTGCATGGGAGGCCGTCACCTCCTTCTGCGAAGCAGTTATGCTCGCGAAGGAGGAGGCGGAGCGCGCGAGGGAGATGCAAGCTGCACGCCCTCGCGCCCCTAGTCGCCGCAGGAGACGCCCCGGGCGTCGGAAGTCACGAGCTCACTTCCGGCCACCGTAGGCGCGGGCTTGAGGACGGTGAGCAATGGGTAGCTCGCCGTCCGATAAGGACCAGGCCCGGGTCGACAGCGCGTTGTGTTCCACGCGTGCCTCAAAAAAGAGATGTCAGCACCAACTGACGGGGTCCGTAAGGACCAATGCCTGCTGGGGTTGCGGGTTTGTCCGAAAGGGATATCGCGGCCCCGGCACACAGGCAACGGAACAGAACATGGGTGGGTTTTAGTCAGTAAAAGTCTGACACGCCCTCTCGCTCCGCCCAAGTCATTTGATGATTAACCACCATTAAAAAAAAAAAAAGGACCGTTCGCTCAGCAGTTAGGCTTGCAGGCATTCGATTCGAGGTATAAGATGATGATCTATTTCATCCAATTTTGTTTCGATGTCTCAATGTCATCCCAAGCAAGGGTACTCCTACTCAATCACCAACATCATCGGGGGTCAGCTTCCAGTCTAACGAGATGCAGCTGAATACCAGTATTTTACATGGAGCAACTCCTACCCAATGATGACACAAATAGGCCTTGCTGAAAGTATCGATTACATAAGTTGTTTTGACAGACAAGATAAAGCTGCTTAATATATCTTCATCACAGTTAATTAGAGCACTCGACTGTTGCATTGTTATCGTGAAATATATAGTAGCATAAACAATACTTTGGGTCTCTCGACCTTCATAACTTAACTCCCAATGTAATCCTTCAGGGTAAATTGGCATGACGAAGGTCATGCACGGGGACTGAGGAGTACGTTCAAATACTTTTTTTTTCACCTGCAGGCCCAAAGTCATTAGTCAAACAACTAGCAAACCGTCCCTGCTTCGCACAGTTTTTACGGCTTGAAAAAAACATCATGTTTTCTTTATAACATGTAGGTTGATTTCACACATAAACCTTCGGTACCAAATTCTCTAAATGATGGTGAAAACCGCGTGAAAATCCGTTGCGAACTTTAGAAAAACAGCGCGTTTACAGAAACAGACACGAAAAGCGACGTTAGTTTCTAATTGTATACTTACATCGATGTAGAAAAGAACTAACATAACAACATTATTGATTATTGCTCAAAATATGGTCACTGCATGGTGGCGAAGAAGTTACAGATGTAAAAATGACGAAGAATAGCCAAGTTTCCAACCGAACCCATCTTTGAACTCATTTACCTATTAAGGTAAAAATATCGGAAGATCGCGCACGTCTGTAGTTTCCTTTCCCACAAAAACGATTTTCACAGGGATGCATGGTCTGATGACGTCATTGACCAACAGCCAAGTGTCCAACGGGCCAAGTCTTCTTACAAACATTGCAATAGTCAGTCCAGGTGAGTTAATGACATATATTTGCCTTTCAAAATGCCAAAAACTCACAACGATTTGGCGAGACCATTGAAACGTTTGTAAATTAATAGACTTAAGCCCCTGGTCTGGTCTGGTTTGTATCCTATGTAGCACAGCCTCCATGTCATAGCTTTATTCCAGACTGCAGGATATTTCTACAAACAATACCACGACCTCTGTCTATACGTAAACCGCAATTAATAAAAATCACGATACACTATCGGTACACGTACACAAATTATCACAGATAAGCCACTATCACCCAAACAATCGCAGATACGTGCTACACGTAGAAGCAGAGCCTAAATTCGGCGTGTTATTATCATCAGCGGTGGCCTGGGGTACCTAATAGCGGCTTCTTCCTAACCACGGCCGGTTGGTATTCGAGACCTCTGCTGATCCTGGCAATTGTTTTTTTTTATCTTGTAACCTTTTTTTTTCATGGTTAATCTTGATTGATTCACGTAATTAATCGATAGATCGAGGACAGCGGTTTCTCTTTATTTTCCTTTGTTTGGTTTTTAATCTTATTTTTGGGGATTATGAACGGGTTTTTTGGCAAATTATTGGTCTATTTTTAACCGATTTTTAATACATGTTTCCACCAGAATACCTAGGTAAAGGTTATGCAGAAATTAATAAACTGCATATTCAACGTACAAATAATCAATTATGTACTTATACGAGATTAATACATTCATTGTCTATTGGACCTTACTTTTACTCTACAAAAAAAATGTGTCAGTTTCACTCTGTGTCTTCATCACGGTGAAATGCAATGTATATGAACTTCAGTTTCAGAACACAAGTAACTTTTAGTAACTGAAATGCCAGAGAAGTACATTTTGAAATACTACTCGGATGCAGCTGGCAAGCCTATTGCATTCATGCCTAACCATTCGTCATAAATTGAGGAACTACCATCAAGGATAGTGTAATTGTAGAGCTGTTTCGAATGAGCTCGTGCGTCTTGTTGTGGAAGTAAGTGTTACACCATCATGTATCTGGTTCTTCCGGCAAGCAGCGGCTGTGTTCCTGCTTGAAGGGCATGGCTGTCGAGATAATTACAGGCACATACGATATCCGAGTTTTATGTCTGGGGTGGCAAAGCATCGGCGATATCTTTGGTTCTGCAGATCTCCATAGGCTACGGTGACCCCTTACAAACATGCAGGGTGGACCATCCCCTTGATGTTCCGGTACGGTCATGGAGCGATAATGATAAGCAATTTTACAAGAAATGCCTTTCCCACATAGCAGATGCATGTCACCTTCTCGAACTGGTATTTTCATTCAAAACATTAGCATTGATGACGAAAAATAAAGGGTGCCTAATATATTTATTCCTTGACTGTGCATATTCATGTACGCATATACTATGAAATACCAGTTCTTAGATTACCGGGGTCCAGATTATAAGTCTGGTCCCAAATGGCATAGGTATGAAAACCGGGACCTATTGATGCCCGTCGGCCTTGATAAGCAAAGAACGTTCCCCCATCCAAGGACCAACCTCAGTAAATGCAGCTTAACTTCAGAGTTTGATCGATTTACGGCTGTAAATTAGTCAAGCGAAGCTAGTAACTGAACAAAAATATATAATTACACACACACACGTGCCTCGGTTGTTATTACCACGGTGCGCAAGCGCGACCACTGAAGCGTTCAACATAAAGAACACCGGCCTCGTTTGCTGTCTACCCAGATTGCTGCACGCACATTCAACATACTAGCACTAATATCACGCTAGTATTCAGTTAAAGGGTTGATAGAGTATGTACTTAAGACATTTGATTGTTGCACTCATTATGATCTGCCTAGCTTCATCCCAACTATTTTGGGGTCAGCTTCCAGTCTAACCGGATGCATCTGAATAACAGTATTTTACATGGAGCGACTGTCTATTTGAACTCCACAACCTAGTTAATAGGTAACAATACCCCTTGGTAAGACTGGTTGTCAGACTTCTGGGCTTCTAACTACCCGTAACGACTGTCAAAGATCTACAAATGACAGCCGGAACCAACGACTTACCGTTGTTTCCGAGGCACATAGGGGTCTTGGTATGTAAAGATGGTCACCCATCCACGGACCAACCGCGACAAGCGAAGCTTAAGCTGATCGATCGTTCCGTGCGGCTGCTATTACTTAGCCACAAGCCAAGATTGTTGTAGTATTTTCGCAACTATTATATCTTCCTAGTAAAGATAATTAATTGATTCAGGCTTGACTTTGCGGAAATCCATTATAAAATACAATAGACGAAGATAACTTAGTTACCTAATCCGCTTAACTGTTCTTAAAGAGTCATAAATAACCCTGTAAGAAATCGACACGTGTTTCACCTCTCAACAAGGCATCCTCAGGATGGCGATTGACTTGTTGCGAACCCGGACCCGACGTGTCGAAACGTCAAACTTCGAGAGCAGAGACACCCGTCTATTGAATTTTTTTTTTCCTATGAACGGTCAAGGTGCGAGAATTTTAAGATTTTTTTTAACAAATTACTTTTCCTTATAGCGGGCGTATGTCATCTTTTCAAACTGTCATTTTCTTTCATTCAGAGTCGGATAAATATTAACATATCTTAAGATCACACATGTAATCCCCCAAAGGTGAGGCAGGTGTACCCAAACTACACCCACATTTCGCCAGTTATGTTTAAGTCCCATGTTCTAGGGGGCGAGCCTATTGCAAAATAATAAGGTGCAATATAAATTAACCATGAGCTTTATAACATCTTTATTCCTTGACTGCACATGGATAGTGGATAGAACCCAGTTTTGATCCGGATGCGTAGATCCAACTCAAAAGGACATTTTAAAAGGATTTCAAATACAATGAGACGCAAACCGGTTGTCTTTAGGAAATTTATTAACTTTATACTTCAATCAATCTGCCTAGCCTTTTCCCAACTATGTTGGGGTCGGCTTCCAGTCTAACCGGATACAGCTGAATACGAGTATTTTACATGGAGCGACTGCCTATCAGACCTCCACAACCCAGTAACTGGGTAATACGATACCCCTTGGTAAGACTGGTGTCAGACTTTCGGGCTTCTGACGACTCTTAACGACTGTCAAAGATATACAAATGACAGCCGGGAACAAACGGCTTAACGTGCTTTCCGAGGCACGGAGGAATCTCGGTATGTAAAGATGGTCACCCATCCACTGACTAGCCCCGGCAAGCGTAGCTTAACCTGATGGGTCGACCCGTGCAGCTGTTATACAAATTCATCATCGTTATTCTCCTGCCCTAATCCCAACATATTCGCGGTAGGCACCACATATCTTGTTCTTCCACACTTCTCTATTAGTCGTCATATCGATAGTCACCCCTTTCTAGACATATCGTCTTTCACATAATTAACAAACTAATAGTCTTAAAATAATAAGAATAATATCCAGATGTATAAAAGGAGACCCCTCCCCGCGGGTATCATAGGGCATCAACAAAAAAGTTCAAAATTGAAGTGTCCAATAGGCCCAAAATCGCTTGTCTATTAATACCTATAGTTTCAGTTTCTTTTATGCGTATTGCCATTTGATAGTCGACCCACATAATACGATTTATCACTTATAATTATACTTAATCAATTTTTATTTGATTTTACTAGGCTAGATTGTAATCTAAAACAGGTTTTGCAGATTTGTGGGCTAATGAAATATTATAATTTTTACACTTAAGTATTTAGTGGACGAGCCTCTATTAACATTCCATTAGGTGACAAACCCGTGATTACCATACGGATAACATTAATTGAACCAGATTGTTACGCAATCTTATTTAAATCACTAATGTCTTATTCTTCTGGTTTGTGCCCAGTTAGTGGTCCACCTACGACATGGCGACATGACTGTTCTCTAAACAAGACGTAAGATCTGTTTCAGAGCTACCTGATGAAAATAAAAACCAACCCTGTTCAAGTTAAATTCTCACGCAATCACTCACTAAAACGAATTTGTAATATATGTACAGATTCATCTGTATTTACAAAGAATTGTAATATAGGAAACGAATTTTAGGCGGAAAATTCTCACCAAATTTTACCAACAATCATTCTTCCCTCCCGAACCTAAAGTGCAGTAACACCAAAAACACGAAGTCAAGAAAAACGCACCTAAAGTTTAGAATAAATAAAAATATATCCAAAAGAGACTTTTCGATAAAACTTTGAATGCAAGATGAAAGGATATGTACAAAACTAAAATACTAAACATTGTTACGATAGCTTTTTTTTTTTTAACTATACTCCCATTTTTATTTTTTAAGCCTATTGCTACACAAAACTCTTTTAAATCCAATCAATTTTTTTTTTTCAATCCAGTAAATCCTGTTAATACTGCATGTTACAGTGCAGTAATATTGTGAAAATACTGCTATTTAATCTGTCTTTAGAACAAAACACTGAAGTTCCACACGTATAGTAAAATAATAATTATTACCTTTAATTTTAATAGAAATGTGTATTTTATTTAAAAAAATTACTTGACATGCATTTATTATGACTATTATGCCATTAAAACTATTTATCAAAACACTAGCTTATGCCCGCGGCTTCGCCCGCGTGGAGGTCGGAAGTTATCCCACGGGAACGTACTATCGGGATAAAAGTACTGCCCATGCGCCAAATTCAATCGAAGTCCGTTAGCCATTTTGTCGTGAAAGCGGAACAAACAATTAAACAAACATTTATATTATTAGTTAGGATTGTACCTCAGTACAATATAATAGTGCAAATTGTTTTATATGGGTAACATTATTATCAATCTTAACTAGTAAATGGACCATAAAACGTAAATCACATTTATTTCTCATGCATAAATAAAAAAAAAACAAAATATCGTATTTCCTCTGAACATTACTTAATGAGTATATCTTGTCTCACAAAAATAATAGTCAGAAAAGATGAAACAACAACAAACAGGATAAAGTATAGCCATAGAATTAAACATTAAAAAAATCCAACACAAACTAATTAATATCACTATCCCATACAAATGAATAAAACAAATGAATTAATGACTTATGACTTATACTAATAAATGAGCAAAATTTATATATTTATATGTGTAATCACGTTCTCGAAAACGGCTCTAACGATTTCGATAAAAGTTGCAATATACGGGTTTACGGCCCGAATAACCGATCTAGCTAGCTCTCATATCTGGGATAATTCGTTTTCTCTATTTTCACCCGAGCAGAGCTCGGTCGACCAGTGCCCTAATTGCGTAATGCACGATCAATCAGAATCTGAATCGTTTTGAAACAGATTGCTAATCCATTGCTTCATAAGTTCGAAAAAAAACATCTGCTCAACAACGTAAATAACGCAAAGAATGTTGTTGCATTGTCAAAATGAAACAGATTAGTCGTAATCGTTTACGAAAATATGTTACGTAATTAGGTAGCTGTACTTAGTAATATAATAAAATAAGAAATGATAATAATCAGTTTTCATTGTTTATATGAAGTAAGTAGGTACTATATATAATTATTATAATATATATAATTTTACTCGTCTACATTAAATTCAAGTATTTCATTTGTACCGTTTTTGGAAACGGAGATTTTCACAAGAAATTACAAAATCCACACAAATTAATGTACGGTATGTAATATTAATACACTTTAATTATTATGATGTCGTTAAATACACATTAACGACATCATCCGACGAGCTCTTGTCACCGCCGGCGTTCCAGCTATATTAGAACCCAATGGCTTGGCACGCGACGATGGCAAGAGACCGGACGGTATGTCTTTATCTCCATGGAAGGTGGGTAGGCCTTTAGTGTGGGATGCAACCTGTGTCGACACTCTTGCGCCATCCCATCTTCCTGGCTCGGCGTGCTGTGCTGGTGCTGCTGCTGCGGCTGCAGAAAACCTCAAGCGGCGTAAGTATAATAACCTTACAGGTAATTATATTTTCGAGCCGTTTGGGGTCGAAACCCTCGGGCCGTGGGGTCCGAGTGCTCATGGCCTGTTTAATGAAATTTCAAAACGGCTATTTGACACTTCCCGTGACCCAAGAGCTGGTTTTTACTTTGGGCAGAGGCTAAGCATTGCCATACAACGTGGCAATGCGGCCAGTCTCTTGGGTACATTACCAGTCGACAGCGATGCGGATGAATTTTACGATGCTGTATTTTAGTTTTTGAATAGTTTTAGTTAAGTTAGAATATAATATATAATTTTGCTATTTTTATTTAGTCATAAGATATTATTAATAGTTTTAGGTAACTACTTACATCAGTGGTTTATTATAATTAAAATAATACTTACTTTTAAAGCATAGTTTATCTGAACTTTAATTATAGAATATAAATAAAAAATAACTTTTGCAGTATAACCAATTTGTACAGCGTCGAATAATACTGCACTTTAAATACGTTTTTTCTTTAATCTTCTAGAACCAACTGTTATTTTAAGTGTCACAAAATATGATAAAATACTGCAGTCTAGTTAGGAAACAGAAAAATCTTGTGCAGTTTTACAATTTTACTACGGTTTAAGCTGGTAAACATTAAATACTTTAATAGATCTGTGATATGTCTATTACTGCACTTTAGACTCAGGAGAGCAGAATTATTTGATTATCATTATTTAAATGTAATTGAAAAATCGTCAACGAAAATTAAGGTTCTAAAATTCATCTTAATCGTCAAATGAAAAACATCTCAAAAGAGATTTGAAATTAGAATTTCAAGTTCAATACTTGTCAAATAATCAAATCGAATCACTCAATTTGTAAGAAGCACTCGAAATTGGCATCCACAGGTACATTTTCTGATCCATTTGTCTCTTCATCAGAAGTTAAAGCCTTTGCCTGATATACATACTCTCAACCAATTGATAATCATTGGGTGCCCCGATTCATTTAACCTGAATTTGTTCCTCTCAGTGAAGAATATTGTGAAAACATTGAGCACACTACTACCTATACATATATCATTTACATTCAGTACAAAAACATTAGTTGTCTGTTGTCCTGTTGCCCTTTTGATAACGATTTTATCAGGATATGTACCTGATGAAATTGTTATCAAAGGATGCCGACTGGAAAATCCTTATATTCCCAATGTATTCGTACATTGCGAAAACAATGACACACTCCAGTGTGTTCCAGTTATGAAAACGGTTTTTTTCCAAAAAATGTAGCGCAAAGAAATAAAAATTACACGTTTCATGAGCAACGGAACGTTCAGCGAGTTCCTAATAAACTGTTACAAAAGTGAAACAGCGCCATTCGAGTGCTTCGAGAAAACGCAGCACACTGCGCCACCGTAGCACGGAATGCGCACATTTTCCAAGTCGCTATTTACTTAAATGTAAAGTCATATACTATTTAACGCATAATAGGCATCCATCGGCATTCAGAAGTTATTTTATGTAGTATTTTAAATTGAATTAATGGTGCATAAGGTGCTGGGCACCCCCAGTACCTTACGGTTCACAGGCACATTCGGTGGTGTCGAGCGATGCGCTAAGTCTGTCCGCACTTGCGCGTGCGCCCCCGCTCACACGTTATCTTGCGCCGCGCCGGCGCACGTCGGCAGCGGGTCGCGTGCTCAGTGGCCGCGCGCGCGCCGCCCGAGCGCAACATGAACGTGTTCACGCAAACGCCGCGCGATGAGCCGCGCGCCACGCACTACATCGAGATCGTGGAACCGGACCCCACTGCCTGCGAGCCCTCCACGTGCCCCCCGGAGAACCACGTCCAGCGCAACTACCGGCTGCTCAATGAGAACATCCGCGCCTACACCCCCACCGGCGACGTCCACAGCAAAGGCACGCTGCGCTACGACTTGTGCGCCACCATGTCGCCGCCGCGCTCCCGCATCCTGGAGCTACTGCGCCCCGAGGACCCCGGCCGCGACGCGCTCGACGCCATCGTACGCCCTGTGCCACGCCGCGGTCTTACGAGGCCCCTTGACGAAGACACGCGAAGGTTTCTCCAGAGAGCTCTCCAGTCCCCCCATCCACTCTACTCCGCATCTGCCACACCAGAGCCGCATCACAGGCCGCCAGAGTCATTAGTATCAGATAAAGATCCAGATCCAGCGTCACCCGCGGATGAAACAAGTCACAAAGCAAAGAGTTCTAACCTAGAGCGGTCACTGGCAGATGAGCTGCGGGAGGCCGAGGAGGAGGAGCGCGGAGGGGGTGCGCAACGCGAGCTGCTGCGGGAGTTCCGGCGCGGCGGGGCGGGCGGTGTGCGTGGTGCAGTGGAGCGGGAGCGGCTGGGGCGCCTGGCGCTGGCGGTGGAGGACGACGAGGAGGAGGGCGCACTGTCGGCCACGGCGCGGCGCCTGGACGCGCTGCTGGCGACGTCACGCGACCTGCACGCCGAGCTGGCCGACATCCACGCGGACCTGCAGGTGCTGGCCCGGCGCGTGGCGAGCCGCGACATCTGACGCGTTCGTACCGTTCTGCGCCTGCGCCGCTCTCGCACGCTTCTCACAGACCACTGTTCGCACGTAGCACAGACCTCTATGAAGGAAATGAATTTCCTTTCGTTCAATTATTCCTCGTCGAGTACGTGGCTCAGTCGAGTGGAATGCTTCCCGCCTAATGAGCATTTTTCTGTGGATACGGGAGTATCGCAAGCGGATGCATTGATATAATTCAATTGGTCGAGTTTGGTCGGTAAACATCGTCGGTCAGTCGGCTCGTTATCTGCGTACACTTCAACTAACCAATCTAGTTTACTGCATCATTAAGTAATACATTATCTTGTGTTTCGTGCTACTTTCACTTTGCTTGTTGTCTCTGTCTATCGCTGCATAACTTGGGTGTAAGTGATACGTCAATATAATTGTGTACATCGCTAATTAGGATTATACACCGAGTTCCGCTGAAGTGAGTTTATTGTGAAAATCTTTACAAAAGTTATTTAAAATTAAGTTTTTGAATTCATTTCCTGAGCCATTTTGGACGGCAGTGAGGGTGACCCTTAATTTTTTCTTCTTCGTTTTAGTAGAAATATTTAGTTCTCGGTTAGAACAAAATAATAAATATAATCGCACTGTTAATTCGAAGTAGCTAACAAACTAGTAATCTTGCAGCTATAACTACGAAACACGATTTCATAATTTTATAATCCTCTTCACCAATGCGGAACGATTCGCTTCACTGGTTACATTAGCACCCAGTATGTGCGAGCACTATCATCGCACACCGATACTTGGTTTTGAAGTTTCATACGCTTGCGATACCCCCAATCAGATTGAGCTGAAATAACCGCCGCCGGTAGCAAATAATCCAGCGTGTGTGTAAGGCTAATAATTTTCAAAGGGCCTAGAAAAATGGCAATCACTTTCAAATCGTATAAGCTTTTCGGTAGCTTATGTCAGGCTCATACATTTTTAAATTTTCCATATTTTTTATCACTGATATTATCTGTATTAATACGACGTTTTGCGAACACCAATTCTTTCACTTCATGTGATTTATTAGGCAGTGCCTAAGACCATTTTCGAAGAGGTCTATTAAAGTAGTTCTTTAATCATAATTCATTTATTAATTTTAAACAAATAGGTGATAATAAAAAGTGCCCTATGTCATGCCAGAAGGCGTAAAATAGTCAGATTTTAAATTAATCAAATATATGAGGACTATGTCATGCCTTTTTAAGATGTCGAAAAAAAAAAAATTGTAAGGAAGGATATGTAGATGATACATAAAAATGCTAACAGACAATCTCGACACTGATGATAATGACCATGAGAAACTCTATTCATTTAGTTAAGTATAATCTGTAAATATTTGAGACTCAAACAATAACAAATGATAAGAATCGTCTGACCAAACATCAGAAATACAATAATAATCTCGGTTTGATAACATTAATTATTATAAAATGTTATGCATGTTTAACATTGACATGACGTAGGTACGGAGAATAATATTCTGGCGAAACAAATTCATAGATTCTAACGAGATTTTTTTGTTGTCACATCCACTTGCATGGAACTTCCCCTAAAGGCAATACAGGCGATGTTTGACATCAAAACAGAAATGAAATCAATGTGTATCTTCATCTGACTTTTCTAAAACCGTTCTCTTGTTACTTTGATAATCTAACTGTACCATGTAAGCAGACAATTCTCATGACTCTCGTCATCCCTTTTTGTTTGAATCGGTAATTCAGTCCTGCATGACCACTCTAGGAATATTTTGGCCTCATCAGTTGTTGCTGTCGTCATTCTCCTACCATTTTATCCCATTGTATTAGTGATTGGCGCAGCAAGTCTACTTCTTCCATGCATTTCAATCTACCGTCACCTTATTAGGTAATCACGTACTTTCTAGCAATAGAATCTTTAGATCAAATCCATCCATTCTTTCTTTGGTATTCTACTTTCATATCCATCCACATTCATACTTCTTAAAAATATTTGTGGACGATATCATCCATTATGCAAATTCAGTTAATATTTCAATTCACTACACTTTCCTGTTATTCTGTAAGTATTTCTGGTTTATAGACGAGGAAATAATACACTAAGTAATAATTATCAGAAAATATAATTTGCGTCGTGTTGTTATAAATACATTAGGTAGGTATTTACTCAATTTTTTTTTTGTGGATGTTTAAAACATTAAAGACATGCGATCATTCAGACGGGTAGGATCCAAAAGTAATATGTAATGTTTAATAATAATAACTATAATTATCATTCCAAAGTTGTACGTTCTCGATCTTTTGACTATTTTAAAGTGAACAATGTTTTGTCCATTTGTTCTTGCAATTTTGAATTAGAGTCGAGAATTCTTCTTCAATAGTGTACCTATCAGTGACCTCATTATCCCGACCCCTCTTTCCCTCTTCTTTTTTGAAAGATGGGTCAGTCAGGTAATGCAGAGCACTGGCCGTACTAACAAGATTATACACATATCCCATGTTTCATTCAAGTAGGTTCATTGATAGTAAAGGGTGGTTGTCCATTTTATTGTTTTTTTTATCGCACTAAAAGGGTGAACTCGCAAGGAAATTTGAAGAATTTTATTTTGTGTTGATTTTTACTGTCGATCGTATATTGAGCAAATCGTTTTTCGAGTAGAAATGTCTAAGGAAATAGAAAAGTTAAACCTACCAGCATAATGAATGTAGATACAAAATAAAGTCTAAAGGCATGTATTCAATAGGCAACAATTGACGCGCAACACCTGCTACAAGGATCTTCTGGCACTCGAGTGACGTTCACAGGGGGGCGCTGTTGGTAAACATTTGTTAAATTGTTTTGTAAAATCTATTGAAAAAATAAAATGGCGGCGTTGGTTTCGATTTTGGCCACGCGCCATAAAATCCTTGTAGATACAGCTATTCTCTTGGCTGGTGGGAGAGCAGCAAGACGAAAGCGCCCTTTATATGCACACGATGTCAGACAGATGACACGACTATTTTTGTCTAGAAACAGTCGTGTTTCGCACAATTGTTGCCTAATGAACTCATGAAGCCCAAAGAGCCAGTAAAACTAAAAAGCCTCCTGACATTCCAGGCGTCATCAGTGCGCGCGCGGCGCTGCACGGCGGCTGCGCGTGCGCTGGGCGCAGAGGCACGTGCGCTGCGCTACCTCGACGACGTGGTGGCACTCCTGCGCGGTGACATCGGCGCCGCAGCCCGCGCGAGGGCCTGGCCCTTCGCCCTCGGCAGACGGCAGCCCGGCAGGAATTATGTTATTTGATCTCAGGTAGGACTTCATTTATTTTCGATTTTACGCGCGGCTTAGCCCGCGTGGAGGACGAAAAAATACTACTAAAACCATCTCCATGAAAAAATACATACCTATATGTGTCAACTTTCATGGTGATCGGTCAAACGGTATTGCGAGTTTTCATATCTCATGAATACTAACATCCATTTTTATACACATACTAGCTGATCCGACAGACGGCCTGTCAAAATTTCAATCATTTAAACAAAAATCCCATAGAATAAAGCACTTTCAGTTTTAAAGACAACTTTTCCAATTTCCTTTGCCTAAAAACATTATTCGGGCTATAATGAGAGAACTTTAAAAAAAACAAATCTGTCCTGTCCAGTGTCCAGCCGTTCTCAAGTGATGCGCTTACCAACAAACATTTTATTTTTATTTAATAATAATAATAAAAATCTTTATTGTAACAAAAACCTTAGACATTGCTTAAAACTAGGATACATAACTTGGTTAAAGGTCATACTTATAATTTAAACCCTGACTCCTAAACTAGGTGATCCTGTGACTTAGGAGTCAGTGTTCTGCTGTCACTGTGATACTAGAAACCTTTTATGTTGTGTTACAACATTACAAAAGCAGTCACAAAGTAAGTATATAAAAATTAAAAAGTAAAAGTAACTATGTATAATTATAAAATTTAACTATGAAGGTACAAGGATATTGAAAACGACTTCTTAAAAGTGTATATGTGTGTGTATGTTAGAGTAAGGATGTGTATGTTAGAATGAGGGATGTATGTGAGGGTGTGTAAGTAAGAGTGTGTTTAGTAGTATTTAGCGTTTGCGTGAGGGTGTGTTGAAATGTTTAAGATTATGTAGTGTATATGTACTGCTGATAATTATGTTCCAAATAAATTTATTTAGATATAGACTAGATTTCACCCGCGTTACACTACCATGGCTTATCCTAGGTGCCATGAATTTTTCGGTATAAAAAGTAGCCTATATGCCACTCTGCAGTCCACAAAATGAGTCTATGCAAACAACAACAGCAACAAACACTCGGATGGTTGTGGTGGTACCATTTTCACCACACGTGGTCAACGTATAGATGATTATATTTGGTATATCAGATTACTTAGCGTGAAAAAGGGATATGTAATTATTTTTAAAGATAGCTACAGAAAAGTGGCCTCGTAGTCATTTACATATTATAGTTTCGTAATTTAATCTTTGATCAAGAATATTTTTTATCATGTAATTAGGTACATATAAAGTGTACTTATTCTATCTGTCTATTTTCCAATACTCACAAAAGCTACCGATAGGACTAATAAGTAGGTACCTATACAGGGTTATTGGTAAAACACCAACAACCTTTTAAGGGGTCATTGTACTCGTCATTATGAACAACTTTTACTATGGGCCCAAACCTGAAATCACGAATAAAAAAATCTGCTGTTCCCTATATTTATGTTCGCATAACTCGTCAAAATGTAGGGAACAGCTTATCTTTTTTTCATGATTTCAGGTTTGGTCCCATAGTAAAAGTTGTGGTTCATAATGAGGCATACAATGACCCCTTAAAAGGTTATTGGTGTTTTACCAATAGCCCTGTATCAGTACATACTATTACTACTATGACATTATGCAAATGATGCTTGACATTACTGTTATAATTTATTAGTACAGATTTAATCTAATGTGTAACGAAATTGACTATCTATGTATATTTTCAGTGACAATGTAATTTAATAAGAAAACTGATTAAGAATAATTGTGTCATAATGTTCCGAATACATTTGGACACTTCACATTGTTATAATACAGTATGCCTTATGAACCTTTGTAACACCCTCTGAACCTGTTTTATGCAAATAAATGATTTGATAATCAGTCAAATCAATCATCGATTGATAATTTAATGTTTCCCGAGTTCGAAATATTTACAGATAGGTATGCAACTACTGTCTATCAACAAATCTTGTTCCTACTCCATTCTGAAGTGCTGATAATAACTTATTAATAAACAAACATTCTTATCCACACGTGACTAATAATCTTATTATAATCATATGTGCGGAATCTACGAATCTTGTTTTATTTAAATTATAAACCTACATAGTTTTTATTGACACGAAAAAATGGTTAGGTATCTCATTAAAAAACGAAATGGTATAATATTGTGTAACATTATGAAAATAAAAACAAACTTTTTGTGTCTGCTCCATTAATGAAAAAAATATATTTTGCTGAATAAATAAATATCAATTATATTAATGGAGTTTGACCCGTCTACCTTGGAAGGTGTAAAACTACTGTTTTGGAAAATACCTAGCCCAAGGAATGATGATATTATCATACACCAGAAGGTACATTAAAACAGCAACACATAGATAGTCTTAACCTGTAAAGGATACCAGCCCTATAAACCTTATTTAGTTAGCCCTTAGGAAATAGTTGGAATGGAGCCCGAATAAGTAACTGCAAAATCTTGATAAAACTCAAGTACTTAGCTACAAAAAAATAAAAAAACTTTATTTCAGATCTTTCCGTCCAAATGATGTTAGTAATACACACTACTTATAAGCTATGTTAGTAACAAATGTAATACTAAATTTTAATTCATGAATCTGCTGCACTCACCAGATGCACCCAATGCGCCATAATGGCGCAACACGGCGCATCACTAATGACCTTCAGAATGCCGTTGACGCTCCCAAGCACTCTGCGCATCATGGACGAAATCCTTTTTCTTAGGATGGTATTGAAACCATCAGTATGTGCTTCGGCAAACATTCCAGATGCACTGCAGTAACGTGGATGCCCAACAACATTCTGAAGGCATCATTATATTGAACTCTGAGGGCATTTATGCCCTTTACGTATATCGAACCCCATAGAGTTCACGTGTACAACGATTGGTAAAAAGCCTTAAAAGAGTTAATTTTACTTTGCATCGGACAGCCAACGCCCTCCGTTCTCTTTCGATGTCAGCATCATCTTTTAAGTCCTCAGTAACTATGTACCCTAAGTACTAAAATCTAGCACCCTTTCAAGAGCCACACCTTTGAACGTAACCGAAGGTATATGTGCTGGTTTTTAACATTTGACCCTAGACACTAGTAGTTATGCCTATGGAAGGTATAAGACAAGTTTCAAATCAAAGATGACCCATTTGGCCTATATACCAACAGATCTTGAAAATAATTACGTTTATCAATCAATCAAATTTAATTAATACCAAAGTAAATATTGTTGTGACCGCAGTAACTATAAACAGTTAATCGAACTGTTAATGCATCATTAACGGCTAGTAAACATCTAATTAACTACTTAGAGCAGTGATAGCCTAGTTGTGTGACCGTCGGACTGCTAAATCACAGGTCTCGAGTTCGAACCAAGGCACGCACCTCTGACTTTTCGGATTCATGTGCGTATTGTATAATTATCAATTGCTTCAAAAACGGTGAAGGAAAATATCATGAGGAAACCAGCATGTCTGAGAGATATTTCTCGACGGCATGTGAAGCCAATTCAGAGGCCCATGCGCGGCTTTAAAACTCTGACACCAGGTTAGTCACTAACCACACGAAAAGAAGAAAAACATCTACTGCCACAGAGTACTAATGACCGTAACAGTAAACGGGAAAAGATTGACGTATATCCTTTTGCCAGACACCACATTAAACGACTAGTTACCGACTTTATATAAATACGTAATAGGTACGACTGTATGTTGTGTAGTTGTTCATCAGTCAAACGGTCTTTCGGGCAAACGTTCTTCAGACAAGTGAAATTCGGTAAATCGTGGCACACTCGGTGCCCTAAAAGGATCAGCGATTCCCTGGGGTTGCAGACTTAAGAACGGTATAGGTTGGAACTACATCATTTTGCATCAATCCGGATAATCAACATATCAATCTATTTTACCTACTCGATCAGGTTTTCGTAAATCTGACCAAAGTTTAAATGGACGCGACATTGACGGTGGGGTAAAAACTGTTCCGTCTTATTTCAGTTATAAAAATAATCAACATTCGTTAGGTCCTAAATTACTTGCTAAGGTACGAATCGTGCACAAAGTCGGTTAGAAAAACAAACGAAATTGAAACTTTTTGTGCCTTGAAATGAGAATAGAAGACACGCGAAACTATATTCGGCAGGATCGCGGTATTAGCTATGAAACGCCTGTGTTGCCAGCTACGCGGATTTTACCAGTAGTCGGGAATTGACGATTCAAAATGTAAATAGGGGGGACCCTCTTTACAACATGACAAAATTCCTTGAATAACATTTTCATAACATGTTTTCCTTGAAGGGGATTTGTATAGTACCTACACCCATATTTCGAAAGCTATGTTAAGTCCCACTTAGGCGGGTTAAATCATTATCCATTGCCATTGCATTCCTTGATGTTGAAATTGAAAGTAAACTTTCTCTATCAGAGCCCCTTACTCTGTCTGTTTTCAAAACTTAAACATCAAAACCACCTCCTATCATCACCTCTCTGACCTGTTAATATTTTTTACTAGAGACATTTTCTCGCGTCTTCTGAAAACTCGGGCCAAGTGTTATTGAGTTTTGCCATTAGGAATTTTGTCAGTAACAACTCGGAATCTCGACTTACCTCCATTTTTACATGGAACTTAACTGGCAAAATTAAATAGTGTAATATCTTTCTGTCTACATGTTCAAAATTTACTCCCCAGGGTTCACCATTTTCTCCCACTGTTAAGTTGCTGGTGGTCGCTGGCAACCCAGTGTTGAAGCTAATTACCGGCGGCGCGCGGTGCTGGTACCGACCGCGCCGCAACCGAAGCCGTACAGACTACACGTACTTACATGTAGCAGGCAAGCTAAGAAAACTGGTGATTCTACTATTTTACCCAACCATTAAGACAAGAGAAGAATTTCCTGTGACGTTTCCTAAGGAAAATCTGAAAGTGAAAACCTTCCTGCTTCGGTTGTGTTAAGGCTTGTGCAGACCTGCGCGACTTTTCGCGCGACGCGACACGAACAATACAATTTCTAAGAAAACTTCACAGTATAACAATAACCGGTGTCGCGTCGCGCGACAAGTCGCGCTGGTCTGCACAAGCCTTTATGTAGCACTCTGACATAATAATAAGTCAATCTACACAAGTTCTATTGCTGCATAAAATTAAACACATACACACACACAAATCAGACACAAACACACACACACTCGAACATTGCAGATGGTTTCTAGACTCTAAAATTTGTTCGACATATTTTCAATATTTTATTAATATCAATCTGCCGAAGTACCGATGCAACTTGAGCAACAAATTAGGAATTTGATCGACGCACTGTTTCACGAATCTTCCTACAACGCATGCACGATATTATACACGATCATGAGTTTTTAGTAGGCCACGAACAATGCGATAATTACTCAGATATAAATTCTCGATTTTGTTAACTGATTTCAAGCAAATACAGCAATTAGTTTACAATGTTGTGCGCATGCCATCAACATGAAATGGCATAAGGGTTTGTTTTGACTGGGTAAACCCGTATTCTCATCGGTAATGTGTGCAAAGTGCGCTTATGGTGTTAATTAAGACTCCTGTTGTCTACTTAGAGACTGCAGCAGAGCATCTGAGAATGATTTGTTGAGATTGGTTAGCGAGCAAGTCTCATTATTAAAGGGAGCGGAAAGTGCTTGACTCTCGGACAATGTCGAATTGTCGTCCAATGTGATGGCTTTTTGTGGGTGGCATATCTAAAGCCCCCTTACGAAGGTTCACCATTAGATACCTACTCAACCTTTTTGAAAAGTACCTACTAGGTATGTTTATTTCAACTGTGTTGTCTTTAATTTGGTAACTTTAATAACTCTACGACATGTGGCTCTACATTGCACTTAGCGACCCTACAAAAACGGTAATGAGTTATGTTAAAAAAGTGTCCGTGGAGTTTATTTTCCGTTCTTCTCCATGAACCTACTACGCTTTGGAATTGGCAACTAGATTCATATTTCTGACTGACAGACTCCAACAATCCAAAACCGCCTGTAATTGATTTAATTGAAATAATTAACACTAGCAAGATTCCGTTCTAAAATTAATTCACCAATAAAAACATTCGATCTAACAAAACGGAAGACTGCCATTTCCTCACTTGTGTAAAAACCGCAGCAAAAACTGTAGTACGTTGGTATTATTACGATTTAATCACACGAGCGGCCGCATCGAGTCGAGACCTATTGCATAAGCTCTGCTTACCTTGGGCCAGTAGGTGGCGTGCATATGAATGAGTCACTGCAAAGGTCATGCACCATTTGTTTTGATAAGTCAAGCGTTCCCTTGTGCAAGATAAAATTAACTGTAACAGTAAATCCACCACTATAGTGATATGTGATTTTTATGGTAATTTAAAGCAGTATATTGGATATTTTTGTGTCATGTTATATTTAGAGGGCAAATGCATCGAAATTCAACCATAAACTTGACCATGATTTGTCTTAGATATTACGAAAAGGATCACCTATAATGGAATTATAGGTGATCCTTTTCAACAGCAACTATGTCTATCATTCTGCCAGCCTTTTCCCAACCTTGTTGCGGTCGGTTTCCAGTCTGACCGGATGCAGCTGAATACCAGTATGTTACATGGAGCAACTGCCTATGTGATCGCCACAACTCTGTTACTGGGTAACACGAAACCCTTGGTAAACCTGGTTGTCAGACTTTTAGGCTTCTGAGTATCCGTACGTAGCGGCTGTCAAAGATCTACGGGTGTCAACCAAATTCCGCCAACTATGTGATACATAATAATATGCAACATACCTACACGTACTCTGCCTTACAATACTTACAAATGTAACGATGCAGAGTGAGAAACACCAAAAAAAGAACTAAAAATACCTACATATATGTAAGCTAAACAAAAATTGTGAAACGAGTTACATATAGCTATTTCGGTAAAAAACCAAAACTGCAATTCAAGTTTTTTAAATGTCATGTCATCATCTTTAAAGGAATCTTCTTATATAAGAAAAAAAATTGTTTTTTGTTTAATACTTACATCCTATAACAGAGGGTAAATACGAAGAAATAATTATGTAGGTATCTTTATTTACGCCAATCAAAACGTCAATAAATTTCGATGACACATGGACACATCACATAACGTCTCAATTATCAATACATTTGAAGCCTAACAACCGCAATCCGATTGGTTCAACACAGTGGTATTCGGCATAATTACATCATATTAACAAACAAATACACTAAACTATCACATATTTAGCCATCGCTGCCAGCCGCGACGGGGCGTCCGCAAACATGGAGCTCGGAAACGAAAGACGTGCCAAAGGATCAAGTTTTTGTTTCTGCAATAGGCACGAAATAGGCATATACTGAAATGAGATATACACGTCCAACAAGTGATGCTATTGGTTCGTTAGCAGATCTTTTGACAGCCGGCAGTCAACGATCTGAAATTCCGGAGAGATCATCGGCAAACACAGATTTTATTTATCTATCTAACAACACAAACTATCATTATTGGTATTTTATAACCACCTTGGGATATCCCAAGGTGGTTTAACAATAGCTTGAGGGTTATTGTTGCCAATTAATTAAAGGAACAGCAAAAGCTCAAATATTAAAACCAATAAGCAGTTGACCTATGTACGTATATATGCAATTAATAAGTAAAACCTTATTGTTAAATAAACCTATGAAGTTGAAACTTTAATAAGTTTTCGTGAGATATTAAACCACAATGAGACTAACTTCCGAATTCAACGATAACTTAACTTTAAAATGTTCTTTAAGGACTTTCTGATTCCCCAATTCTAACTTATAATATAATCTGAACTATACTATAATATAATATCATATAATTATAATATTAATTAAAATTTATAATAATATTATAAAGAGGTAAAATTTGTGTTTGTTTATTTGCTTGTTTGTATTTTTTTATCAATCAATCTGCCTAGCCTTTTCCCAACTATGTTGGGGTCGGCTTCCAGTCTAACCGGATGCAGCTGAATACCAGTATTTTACATGGAGCGACTGCCTATCTGACCTCCACAACCCAGTAACTGGGTAATACGATACCCCTTTGTAAGACTGATGTCAGACTTTCGGGCTTCTGACGACTCGTAACGACTGTCAAAGATCCACGAATGACAGCCGGGACCAACGGCTTAACGTGCTTTCCGAGGCACGGAGGATTCTCGGTATGTAAAGATGGTCACGCATCCACTGACCAACCCCGGCAAGCGTAGCTTAACCTGATGGATCGACCAGTGCGGCTGTTGTTACTTTGCCACGAGCTCCTCGCTTGTTTGTATTTTTTTATGTAGGGGGGGTAATCTCCGGAACTACCAGTTGAATTTGATAAATTCTTTTTGCATTGGATAGATTCTTGAGGAAGGTTATAGGCTCGCGGACGAAGTCGCGGGTTGAAGCTAGTATAACATAATATCCTAACTAATACATATTATGAATGCGAAAGTGACTTTGTTTATTTGTTACGCTTTCACGCTAAGACGGCTGAAGGGATTTGGATGAAATTTGGTACGTGGGTAGACCATGACCTGCGATTATTTTTTTCTCGATATTCCCACGGTATCGAGACTTATTTTGGGTGAAACCGCGGGGCTCAGCTAGTTCACCATAAACAGACAATGAGACTTTTCGGTATATTAAAATTAGGTTCATAATTTACCCGAAAGGCAGTTGAATATCACCATCCCTTCTTTACTCAACGTCTAACAATATTAAACGATATAAACACGAACGCTCTGATTGTGCTGCCCTCTGTAGGAACAATTGGGAACCACAATGAGCTCGCTACACGTTCTGTTATGGACGCCAAATTACGCTATTGTCAATAATTAATACGCTGCGGCTTTCATTAACAATTGTTTTAATTTACAATTGTGTATTGTGTTCACGCCTATATTTATTAGTTGGACAATTATGCCACAAAACGTACACACCCACTGGATAGTGGGTGTGTACGTTTGTGGATGTTAAAGGCTACTACTGGAAACTCTACAAGAAAATTCCATTCTGAGAATGGATCCAAGTCCCATTAAAACAATTCCTTAGGCCATTTTTAGATAGCCACATAAACTCAAACTCAATCTCAAAGCATTTATTTCAATTAAACCATTTACAGGCACTTTTGAATTGTCAAATAGTCGCGTCAGTCAGAAAGTTGAAGCTCAGCCCATTCCAAAACGTAGATCTTTATGGAGAGGAACGGGCAAGAAA
This sequence comes from Agrochola lota, assembly GCA_947364205.1. Taxonomy (NCBI): domain Eukaryota; kingdom Metazoa; phylum Arthropoda; class Insecta; order Lepidoptera; family Noctuidae; genus Agrochola; species Agrochola lota. Next base: position 1,300,143 of record OX376225.1, on the reverse strand, counting down.
CTCCAAGGACCCCTCTTTTAAATATAGAAAATTACAAAATCCTGGGTACATTATTCTTGTTGCTTCTATATGTGAGAACAATGTACAAAAAATTATCAAAACAATTCAAAATATAAGATTAAAAATTAATAAACCCTGGCAGATAAGAGATGGCCAGTCACAACTGACGGCGCCCGATCACGAACATGACGCGTGGATCATATAGTAAAGAAGTCAATAGAAAGCATCCGCTAACTACTCGCAAAATCTAATTAATTTATAAATACTAATCATATTATTATCACACATATTTTCCCATTACAGACTGTTCGCTGGAAAATAAATCAATGGAAATCGTTTTATGGAACTCTCGCTCGTGATTGCAAGTCATTAACTTTTTAAGCATTGCTAGCAACTGATAATGTTTGTAATGAATGTTTCAGAACTGGAGATATCGCTGACTTTCCGACCGGCTGCACTCTGCGTCTCGAATATTCGACACACCAAAGGCATAAGAGACCAAAGGACATACTATTAGTGTTATTTATTACTCTTATGCCTACGTTACGATAAGGTTGCGGAATCGCAACTATTTACGCCACTCGCAGACGTTCATTACTGTTAATTAATCATTAACTAACAATATCTTAACAGAAGAGTGCTGGCCCAGTGGTAACGGTCGCGACTTACGGTCGTAGGTTCGAACTTACGCAGGCATACTTTGTGTAAATTATATCATCACTACTGCTTTCAAAACGGTGAAGGAAAACATCGTAAGGAAACCGGCATGTCCTAGTACCAAAAATTCGAAGACAAGTGGCATCTACCAACCCGCACTGGGCCGGCGTGGTGTATTACGGCCCACTCCCTCTCACAGAGAGGAGGCCTCATCTTAAAAGTTAATGTCGGCATCATTCTTCCTTTTATCTATGGTTGGTACATGTGTTCATAAACAAAACAAACACATAAAGAAAACACGAAAATATTGGAACACATTGTTTTTTGCGCCCAATCTCTGTCGCATACCTTTCCTAAGTAAGCTTTGGTTAAAGATTAATTACCGGTATAGTGAACCTGTTATTTTATATACGTAATTGTATGGCATTGAACCATAGAAACGAAATATAGACTTTGTTAAAAGTTTATAATTATACGAATGTCTCAGTACGTAGAAAACAAGAAGATTTCACAATTCGTTTCTATTTTTCAGTCAAAAACTCATACCTTTTAGAAATAACTTAAAATAGGTGTTGTAATCTATTTTAACATTATATTTCATTCAATGAAAGGTGTTCGTTTTTATCTACCTGTGAACCCGACATGTGGAACCAGAAACGAAATAAGCCAACACAACGACGTATTTCTGGTCTAAACTAATGTTTTATTTTAGTTTCGTTGTAAAAGTAGTTAATTCATACTTAGTGGGATAGTTACTTTTGTTATAAAGTTATAACAGCCAGGAGTCGTTGATATTTTTTATTATTGTACTTAAAGAGCTCACTATGAAGTTATGATATTAATAGCTATAGTAATTACGGAAGTCGTCATTATTTATTTATTGTGTACGTCATATGATTTCTAATATTACGATGTATTGTGAAATTCATTTCTAAATATGAAAGCATTGAAAATATTGAAAAGTTAAAATACAACAACGTTCATTTAATAAAAAATGTGTAAAATTTTTCTTCATTCTGACAAATTGATGATGCTATTCAGTTGTATCCATATAAGTACATAATTTCTATTTTTTTTACAATAATTATACAAAATGTAAATAAATTTTATTCAAAAAAAATCTAATTGTTGTAAAATGCAAATTCTACAATAACTGCTTGAGAATGAAAATGAAATAGTTTTGAATAATTTTAATTAAGATATTTATGTGAATAAATTAAATTTATTAATACTCATTTTCGGATCTCCTAGACTGAACTTGTGTGGTTAGTGATTGATCTAAGTTATATGGTGTAAGTTAAGAAGGTATTGTCTTAAATAAAATTTATGTTTTATGAAAATGGTTTACATAAACTAAAGACAATAGAAAAATAAGGACACACCATTTTACAGTGTCTTCAGCGCGTTTCCAGTGTCATTAAGACGCATGAGGGGAACTTAATGCAAGCGCCACGCTATAGGATTTTGAGTACTTAACTCACTAATGTCCACATTAACGTTAACTGACGTCTGTCTATGTGGCCGTAAGTTCCTCGACTTGCTAAAAACTGATAAGTTTTAATAGTGAAATTGGGAAGGATATTTTCCTATGTGTTAATATGTGACATCTTAACACCGCTAAGTACTGTTACTAGTCGCGAACATAGTTTAGTCACATGTAACCTATCTACCAAATGAAGTAATAAGGAAACATGATATCTACATAATAATAAATAAGATATTTGTATTGTCTCGTCTCAACTCAATATAAACTGTGGAACTTACTTTTCTTTTATTTCTACTTTCGGGGGATCCTCAGAAGTAGCCCACGAAAATCAAATTTTCTTAATTTTTTTGCAATTTACAGGTCAGTATCAGGTTGTATCTCATGCAAAAATTTTATGGAACAAATCTGAGATGTATTAATGATTTCAATGGTTATGATTCTGTAAATACATATCTGTTATAGTCGCTCATTGTGTTTTGACCTACGTACAGGGTTACTCCGCTATCGCACGGATAACGGAGTAACCCGGATTTGTCCAGCTTTTTGGCCCCTCAGCCAGACTTTGTCAATTAATACTAAAAAAATAAAGTTTTAAGTAAAATGCCTGGACTTTTTTTTAAACATCCGGCTTTTTGGCAGGACTTTTCAAATTTCAAAATGGTGACCCTACTTACGTGGCTCTGGCTACAATCTTATAGATATTTATATCCTGGGAAAATATTTTAATTTTAATACCATCCATTTGAAGTTACAGAAACCTAATACATATATAGCAGTGCTATATGATATATAGCACTGCTGTAGACAAAACTCAGTGGCTCGGAAATCCAGCCAAGTGTGTTTGTCTGTTACCGCGAAATACGTCAATCAAATTGTTGCTTGACGACACAGAATTTATTATTTACATTACTAAACATTTATACACAAGTAAAAAATACTGTACAAAGGCGGACTTAATGCCTAAATCCGTTCGAAATAATTATATCTCTGGCATAAGCTTCTGGGTTTAATTTGTCCACGATATTCTTAAAAACTACCGAGCCATTATTTTTTACTAAATAAATCTGGATGTCTATTGATTCAACATCTACACGGTCTAGTGATCACAATCGCTAATAAAGTGAGATCCTTGATTTCATTTTCAAATACGTTACATATAGCCTATATGTGTTAAAACAATCTCATTAGCAGGTCGAAGATTGGAATGGTGCGGACACGTCCACAACTAACCATTTCCAGTTATTTCTTCAAGAAATATTGGTGTTAATAAAACATACTCTTGAAAACATTACCTTACCTCCTTCTGGAGCAATCGGGTAAAAATAAAAGTACTTAAACACAGGTACTTATACTATAAGCTACGCTCCCTCTCTCAAATCAATATAAAACCATTCCACTTTTCATCGTCAACAAATTAACACCGAAACGCGGTTGCATAAATCGAGGAGCTCCCAAAATCCTAATCCCGGCACTCAGCATGCACAGGGGTTATTGATTGTAACAATAGTTCATTACGCGCGGCGACCGTCTAAACAGAGTGATTAATGTTCCGGTGTTGCCAGCCTCCGTGTAAAATATCGCCCCTTCACTGAATATGACATTGTGACACGGGAGTGATGTTTGGAAGATTTCGGACGACGATGGGAGTCCTCCCATGGAATATTAAATAGTTTAGCGTTTACGTCGCTATATTTATGCGCAAGATTCAGGCACTGAGGTCGTCTGAGATATTGACGATGTGATATCGGAGATGACCTGCGAGCAGACATGAAGGCATAAACAATATTGCAAATAGAATTGTTTCTACATTTATAATAATGCAACAGTTCTGTTAATATTATGTTCATCCAATGGGTACATCACTTCTACCCTCTGCCTATCAAAAATAAGCGAAGTAAATCCAAAACCCTTAATCAAAAAATAATTATCTAAACGAAACAATCCAGCATTATGAAAATTAACTACGAGCACAACTGTTAAATATATTATTATTTGTCATAGTTATTTAGCACCGAACCGGTGCGCGGTGCCAAATTGCCATGTGTTGGCAACACCGCAGCAGCTAGGGGGTGGGGAGACGGTCCGTAATCTCTGTCCCTGACAGTGTGACGCGGGGGTCGTCGCCCCAGCTCTGCCGGGCCGCTTACCAGCAAGCTTGAAGTTAATTGCTCGTGAACAGATTATTCAGCAATTTTTCAGAATGTTTTCGGTTTGAATGAGATGATATTGTACGTAATTCTAAAAGGTTAAGACAATGGTACAATAAAAGGGGGTTTCAGGACGTTGTTTTAATTTTTATACCCTAATCACCACTCTTGGCAAGCAGATGATGAAGTTTTTTTTTTTTTTGATCAAGCCTCCTTATCGCACATTCTACTCTACACAGTTGGCGAATGAGAGCTAGACCGAAAAAGTGTAACATTTTGACTGTCACGACAGTTTTGTTCTAGACCGAAAAAAAAATACATTTTGACCGTACCGACACCATTCTTACACTTTTTTAGTGTTCCGTAGTAAACAAGGAACCCTTATAGTTTCGCCATGTCCGTCTGTCTGTCTGTCTGTCCGTCTGTCTGTCCGCGGCTTAGCTCAGAAACGGTTAGTACTAGAACGCTGTAATTTGGCATATGTATACATATTAATCATGCCGCCAAAGTGGTAAAATAAAATCAAGTTTTTTTTTTAGGGTACCTCCCCTACACGTAAATTGGGGATGTTTATTTTTTCCTCATCTACCCCATGTTGTAGGGTATCGTTACAAAGATCTTACAAAAATATTGTGAGTTTGTGAAAACCATTTTTAGATTCAGGGATCCGTTTGCGAAATATTAAGCTTCTAACTGAATTTTTTTGTTAGAGTCAGGTGTGTCCCCCTCCTTCTAGCTAAATGGTTGTACTTGGAGTTGTGAAAAAATTCACAGCAGTAGTATATATAACGAAATTAAAAGGAAAACTATGAGAGCTAAGTAGGCTGTACAGGTTAACGAGAAATAATCAACCAACTTAAATTTGCAGTTTGAAAAACATGTTCTCCCATACATTCCGTATGGGAGAACACGTTTTTCAACTACAATGTTAAGTTTGTTCTTGGGATAAATTCATTCCAACTACGGAACCCTTCATTGTGCGTGGTCCGACACGTACTTGGCCGGTTTTTATTTTAGAAACAAAAATATCGATTTATCGCAGAAATTTACCGAAAAAAAAAAAAATTACGCTATGAAATTCTATTATTTGTGTTATATTCTTATAAATACCAAACTAGGCACATAATTTCTGATGTAAAATCATAAATTAATAAAACATTTATAAAAATACGTCAACTTTTTTACGGCTCTGATTTCCAGCGGTTGCCGTTGCTATTCGAAATATATCGTATTTGATACATTTTCGATATTTTATATCGATAATTCGATAAGTATATCAAAATTATAGATATCGCCAAAGCATATCAATATATCAAACAACCACGACATCCCTTTTTAATCAAAATTGGACCTGTTTCTGTTGAATATGACGTTTGAACTATTTTCAGCAGCAAACAGCATAGTATAATGGACTCGTTAGATTTGAGGCCTTCCCTAGACCATCGAAACAAAGTAAACTTGACGGAACATAGAAGTTCCTCAGACAACACCTTTACTTGCAGGATAATTAGTTTGGCAGCGTCTTTGATACATTCACTCATCTGTATTCATTGCTATTGTCAAAACATAATTGTTACACTATTGTAATAAAACTTATGTTACATTGTTGCTTAAGTATTAATAATAATTTAATTCAATGTAAAAATATCAATAAAAGTGTAAGGCACACTCGGTGGCCGGCTTTGGATGTCTCCAATTTCTATTAGTTATTACAAAAACAATGATTATTTATTTATTTAACACTTTACACACAAATGTACATAGGCGGACTTAATGCCATAGGCATTTTCTACCAGTCAACCTTTGGGTGATGCAGAGATAAACAGTGGTAGGTGCAATAACGAAAATTGTGGAATAAATATTTATTTTAATATACATATACCTATTAACCTATATATATAATACAATATAAATAAATACAAGAACACATAAATACACGAATATACTAACACAAATAAGACAAACAATGGGAAAACATTACCGTTGTGATGATACTGTCAGCTTCTTACGAATGTGCTCGCGAACTTTAACTTTAAAGGATAATCGGTTGGTTGCCATCCTGATTTCCTGGGGGAGCGCATTCCACAAGGATATAGATTGAACGAAGAAGGAAGAGTGAATGAAGTCAGTGCGATGAGTGGGATATTGAAGAAGACGATTGTGTGATGAACGTAGAGTTTTGTTGTGGTTTGCGCAAATGTACTGAAAGTGGGGGGCTAGATAACTAGGGGAAGAGGGAGAGTCAAGAAATGAAAACAAGGTGGTCAGCGCCCTTTGCTCTCTGCGCTGCCGTATGGGCAACCACTTTAGAAGGGATCGATGTGCAGAGACGTGATCATATTTACGAAGATTGAAAACGAATCGAATGCAATTATTGAGAAGACGGTCTAGTTTGTCGAGGAGATCTGCATTCAGGTCATAATAGCACACATCACCATAATCGATGATGATTCTGGAACATATTGGTCCTTCGAGCCAGATATTTGGGAATCATGGCTTTATGAAGAACGAGGACAGCGTCGACGCAGTGGTAGATTGATACTGATGGCGAAGTGGTGCTTGAAGCATCGGTGGAAGCACGTACATAGGTGAAACTAGTTACTGCCAAAATCTGAAATACTCGTCCTATATCAGTAAAAATATGAATGAAAATTGTGATAAATTCTTCTTATTTTAAGAATGGTGTTATTGGTTCAAAGTCAAAGTCAAACAATTTATTTCAATTAGGCACATAAAAGGCACTTATGAACGTCAATATTACAAAAAATAGAATTGATTCTAGTCGCCCCTTCCAAAAGGTAGTTTTCGTATGGAGAAGAATGGGCAAGAAACTCCACCGTTACTCTTTTAAAATGTTTTTTACAATATTTTGTATACATCAATTATATAATTATACTAGCTATTGCCCGCGACTTCGTCCGTGTAAAAGTCGAAAATGGTTCTAACAGGATTTTTTATTGGTTTTTTACGTTATTAATTTTGTTATAACATATAAATAATTATGTTAAAATGTTTGAATACTTATAAAATATAACAATCTTTATTATAGTGTAGGGATTAAGGTTAAATAAACATGAAAATAAAATAAAATTTTGTTGTATTTTATGAACACGAAGCTCGGCCTTTGATCTGGTGAAATTTACACGGGGGTATTATCTTTTTACAACGAAACCGAAATACTAGACCTACCGCAGTATTTCTTTGTAAACAATATTTTTTGTTTTTTCTTCGGGTGCTAGAATCACCAGGCTCTGTGCGCGTACTCTGGAGCTTGCCACATACAACTGGCCGTGGGAGAAGCAGCTTTCCCTCAAGTCTACTCCCGCTACCTTAAAGTTTGACCTTGAGCTTTGTTTATGGTCATTACGAAGCAGACTTTGATGGGAAACTGCACTCTCTTGAATTCGAAGGGGTAATTTGATGGTGGTAGGGGAATCCTAGAAATAAATACAGACCTCTGTAAAGCTTAGAAACCTTCAAATGCGGTACTAATAAAGCACGGTGACTTTCGAGACATTCCAATTTTAAAGAGTTTTGCATTGCACCAAGCTTTTATGTGAGTTCAACCTTTTTTGAATAAAATCGGATTGAGTTTTCAAACTTCGAAGTATTGATATCAACTTCGAAGCTCCAAGATCACTCCCAAAATAACTTTCTACCCCTATTTAACCCCGATGTGGGATGAATTTGAATAAAATACGAAACACGTCTTCCATCAATTCTTTAAAAAAATGTTTATGCAAAATTTGAAGTAGATTGGACCAAGGAATCACGTTGTCCCATACAAACCTTGCCCCCCTTTTTCACCCCCTTAGGGGTAGAATTTCGGAAAATCCTTTCTTATCGGATGCCTACGTCATACAAAGAACACACCCTCCAAGTTTCAGGTCTCCACGATCAGCGGTTTAGGCTGTGCGTTGATCCGTCAGTCAGTCATTCAGGACAAAGCATTTTATATGTATAGAAGATGTGAGGACGATGCATCTAGAATAAGATTACTATACCACGATAGGTAAAAAAGAGTGAAAAATGAAGCAATTACAGATAAATTAAATATGTATAGATACATGGTGCTCACACATTTACAAACATTGTAAAATTATACGATATTCCTAACATTTTAACAAGTAATACTAATAAGTCAGTGTGAGTTCAAGAAATCACAGAATGTAAAATCAGTGTTATAAAAAATAACAAATTATATAATTAAATAAGCAACCAGTTTGATTTTGTCTAGACTCTAAATTTATCCTATGGAGCAGGACCAGCATGTTTCCAAGCATTCTTATCTTGGATATAATCCATCTTTCTTGATTCATCATCAGGGGCTTGGTATTCAATTGAAAGAGTTAGAAGGGTTAGCGGTAAATGATTATAATTAAGGGTTTGATTGTTCTTCTTGCGAAGGTTCTAGATGCTAAATCCAATAATGTGGCCTTCACCTGAATCGGACACAAATACACCGATAAACAACTGATACAAGTCATAACTTCCTTACTGAACCATAAGAAGGAAACATACATTAATAATTCCACCATAAAACTTTATACAACCAAATTATTATCAAATTACCCCCAAAGCGAGTTTAAATTACTTATGTAAATGTGGCAGATACCTGGCGAGGTTGGATCGCGTGTTGGCCCAACTTATAATTGGGGAGGCTTGCTGGCGGGGCGCAGTGGAGCCCGGGACACCACCCGACGAGGTTCACCACAGTTACCAGCCGTGGTCCCACCATTCATACCGTCCGCGGTAACGTGACCCGAGAGAAGACAGCTTTATAAATAGTGCGGCAGAACTAGTGGCTAGAATTTCTTTTTAAATTAAAAAATTGGCAGTGACTGATTGTTTAATAAAAAATCTTATACAGAGAATAAACTTAATTTGATCACATTATTAGGGATTAAATACAAGAAGTTTCAACCTTAGTGTCTAAAATGAATTTGTTCGAGTAAGAAGTGTGAAGACCGCTCCCGCCATGAGGCTAGCCCGTCAGTAACCTAGGCTTAACTATGACCAATGTTGGTCACACTCCGATGTCCATCGCTTGTTAATTACTTTGATAAAACTTTGCTACACGAACAGCGTTGGACATTGAAGTGTGACCAATATTTAGTCAATTTTGTACTGGAGACCTTGGGAGTATTGTACCAAATTGCACTTGGAGTCGCTTGTAATGCAACGTTGCACTGTATCAATAAACACTATTAATAGGCTGCCTTTATAAGTTCATCCCCTCTATTGCAAAGACATTCTGGCACAAGAAGTCTACAGTTCTCAGGTGAAAAAAAAGGTGGAGGTGCATTCATTAAAGCACTATAGGCCTTAGATCCACGACTTACGAGCTGTCAAAAATAAAAACTCCCTTCACCGCTTTCCACTGTTTTAGCTTTTACACCACACAATAGTAATGGTAATGGAAAACACCGAACTCAGCAAGATGCAGGTTGAAATCAGCAAATGAAAGAGGCAAGAGGATTTTGTCCAGCAGTAGAATATGGAAGGATAGACAGAGCCCTGTTCTCAGCAGAGGGTGGAACAAGGCTGACAATGTTCATGATGGTGGCAATGACAGATTGAAGGCAATATTTGCACGCCTATTTTAAAGCACGTTAACCAGGCTTACAACTAGATAAAACTAATAACTTAGTACATAGTTACCGAAGCTACAGGCTATGTTTAGAATCTCACAAATGTGTGCAGTAACTGCGCTGGTCTATAATTGCATTCCAGCTGACCTGCGCCCTTCATTAATCAATATACCACTCAAGCTTATGTTATATTCTCATTCATTAGGTACTGGACGTAGACGATTTTAGCACTTTGGTAATGTTTTAACTAAGTATATTATAAATTATTGTAACTAAGTATTTAAAATATCCTGCATCACGTTAGGACAAAAAGCTTCAAGACTGAAAAGATTGCGATATCTACCTTAATAAGTGAATACTTAATAAGTTTAAAAAAGATAATTTATTATTTTCCAACAATCAATCAAAAACCTATCAATCAAAATGCCTATAAACATAGCAATAGCATGATATTCTCATGATGGTACATTCGAATTTTAGCTTAAAATCTTTATATTAAAATCCAATTTTCATGAAAAGGTCATTGGCAAAGTGGCAATGCTGAATAATATCTGCATAGTTTAAGACTGCATTAACGCCACATGGCTCTCATTCAATTATCATCAAGATTGCCGTATCCAAATCTAAATTGAAAATACGTGACCGAAAAAAAATCTAAACACAATTTACCCTGAAATATACAACTCGACAACATCGTCCTGAATTCACGGAAAACCACGAAGGAAGTACTATAATATTAATAAATGCTCCGCTCCGGAAATATTAGCGCCGACATGATAGAATTATGCTTTTTGAATAGCTTTAATAATATTAAATGAATACCGTTGCGTGAGTACACGCGGGAGCATTTTAGTATCTACATCTACACACGATTTTGACAGACGATTAAAACGTATGTAACATCTAACTTAATGTGCCACTGGATACAAGTTTTATTAGAATAGAAAGAAAAAAAAAATGTTTTACTGTCACAGAAACACGTGCATTTCCGAAAGATAGTTACTTGGCTCGAATACCTTACTGCAACTATCTCCTGCGTCGATGGCTTTCTGCTGAGATTGGCCGCTATGAGCCCATGACCGAAAGTAGACTTGCACGCTTAGCATTACCACAATAGAAACGGGTTTTGTCGACGGAAGAATAGACAAAATGACTGATAAACAAACACGTCATTTTGTCTATTCTTCCGTCGACAAACCCGTAGAAAACCCGTTTCTATGATTGTTATGCTACGCGTCAAAAAATTCAAAATTCATAAGTCATTTATTCAAACTAGGCTGAGAATCAGCACTTTTCGAACGTCAAAATTACATAAGACAGTCCCCCAAAACGCCCACCCTTCACCACTTCCTAGTGCATTAGCTGGGAAGAAGAAATGGCGCAACAAACTCCCCAGCAGCGTCCTGTTAGGTACCGCAACCACGGCGCAACTGGCTTTTTCTTCCAGGTTTATTTACCTGAAAATGATACATATGTTGTTCAGTACCTTTGAATGCTACAAATTCTGAAATAAAATGATAAAATTCTGCGAAAGGATAGGGAGGAGATACTCATAATAACTAAAATCTCAGGCTACGATTTTTTTGTCTGCACCTTCGGGCCTTTGCTGTTTTTGTGTGCCTTTAAGACGGACCTCACAATGCGGAACCCAACCACTACCGCGTTTGAAAATAGAATATTAGCATATTAATGTGGCCGAGAATCCCTACATCCGGCCTCCTCCGTACATAATTAAGGCTCGCATTAGCTTTGTGATGAGTCCCGGCCGCTTACGCAAAGCTCCGCAAACGAGCCCCCGGGAATAGGGGGCTACTCCCGCGTCCCGACCCAAACATGTGGCTAGAAGTTTAGACACAGCTTCATACTTTATTAACACTGTTTTGATGGTGTCATTGGGTCATGAAGAGTTTGGAATATAAGCAACTGTTGAGGTTACTTAACTAAGATCTTAGAGACCAGATCTCTGGCCTCAGTGATCTTCTGATCTCTCAGACAATAAACAGAAATTAATTAAGACGCAGATATATGCCAGTGACCTTGAGTGGTTAGCTTGCGTGTTCTATACTGAGCTCAGGCAACGCGTCGTATGTCCATATTAGACTCGCCCATCCAGGAGCACTGTCCCAATTTAGACGCATGATTAATTTATTATACATAAAACAAAAGGTATTTTAGTAAAACACGTATACTAAAAGATTAATAGTTAAATTATCTTTAAAATGGTAAGCGATTCAGAAAAATACCCTTGATAGATTTTACGTGATTCTGTTTTTTATCCGCGTTAGACATAACTTTACAAATTAATTTCACTTTGTAATAGAAACATAATCTAAGATATTCATTAATTACGTTATTAGGAAAATGCTCGAATTAAACTAATATTTTTTCCAAATCATTAACACTACTCGTTTAGACATGATCTTCAGTATAATATCATTAAACGTCGGTTATCAGAAGTGAAAGTTTTGGGCGGCAAAAATGCGCCAACATTGCCACGATCGGCCGAACAACTCTGGCTAATTTTCGTCGCGACTTCTCGCTCAGATTTTCACTCGCCTTAGTCCGTTAAAGTCTTTACCTCATTGACTGTGTCTCTGACCAGGAGTAGACCTCCTGCACCAGACACCTTCACCTACTTTATTTGGACACATTTTTCTGTTACTTAAGCCGTTAATCTTGTTAGTATAGGTATATCTCAGTTCATTCCGTTCTTAATTAACATTACGCTAAAATATATAATTGTGCGGATTTATATAAAGCATGGTCTAGAAAAAATAAACCTAAGTAAAAGTCTTTTCTTGAAACAGTGATTGTGAAGTGAATACAGTTTTTTTGCTGGCGGCGCCAAGACAGAAATGTATTTTTTACGTTACCTACCTAAAGTAGAGGTACTAGGTAATTTTTTTTTATTTTCATTATGATATTTAAACTATTTTTTTCTCACTGTAATTCGTATTAAATAATTTCGCTGGATTTCACACCTAAGAGAATTTTGTATCTTCATAAATTCTGAATAATTATTTTCTTCATCTGTGTCTCTACTAGAATCCCCGACCCAATTCCAAGACTTCTTTTACGTAACCCCAGCTCAAGTTACAGTTAAAATTAATCTATTTCTGTCGATAAACGATATCTACCGTAGTTAGTTAATTTCTTAGCCATTACGCTGATGAAAGTTCGTTCCGTAGAAGAATGAGGTCAAACTGTGAAACGAGATACGCGTAGATTCGAATTAATTTATATACACGCTTATTGTGTTTCTTAATCCGTAACAATAGATAAATACAACGTTAACCAATATGAACCCAAAGCGTTTTGAACGTCATGGATGTAAAAGAATAGTCAGTAGTCAGTCTCCTACAGCTTGGTTCTTCACTTCTTCAGATTCAATCGATTTATCTGAGTGTTTGTGGTTACAGCTTGTAGCTATCGATTTGGACAGCTATGCTTCTGAACCGTCGCACACAGCTTGGTCAGTTTCACTCGATATGCTAGGGTTAAATCTAAAGAACTAGCAAGTAGCATTTTTGTGTTCTAGCTTGAAGGCTGCTGACACTTCAATTCTGCCTTGATTTACTTAACGTCACCTCAAAGATTGTATCTCTTAAACAAATATTTTCCACCAGCACACCCGGCCGCCGCGCTTTCCCTTATTTCCTCCTCATAAACGTAAAATTTCATTAGGACCACCATCAATAAGTCAAAGTAAAATACCACTCACACATAACCCCCATCAGAACCACAACAAACACAGAGTCACGTGCTCCTTGCGTGTCAACCCCGCCATGAATCAAAGACTTCCATAAAATTAACCAACTCCATAGCCTGACGGAGTAACCCAGCCAGGGTTACTTGATTTACGACGAAAGGTAAACGCAAATAGTTGGCATCAGCTACGATTCATTCTGCATTCATTTTTAATGGTTACGATATATGTCATGTTCGACTTCGTAACTGAATGGGGGGTTGTTTAGGAGTCGGTAAGAAAAAGAACTGGCAAGGTGGGTTCCGTATCATCAAAATGGTTGGCTATTCCAAATCCTGTCCCTGTTATCCTAATAGTTGGGCAAGTCAGATGGCATTAGCTAGGTGTAAAATACTGTCCTTTGGCAGGTCTGGATAAAAAGCCATGAAAATGATTTTTAGGCGAACAAATTAATGTATACCGTCAAAACCAGTATAACACAATTAGAATTAGTGGTATGACGATTTTCCCATAATCAGAAGTCACCAATACTGGCTGACACCGACAAAATGAGAATTGCAGTGTGTTTGTGGACTGTGGTGTTAAATACAATTCTTTTGAAGTAATTCCAAACCTAACCCATAAAACTATTGAATTACACATTTAGACAGCATGTACCAGATATTTAATTAATTCGCCGAGTTGTGACATTGCGCCATTATTTACGAGGCAGCAGGCAGCGGTCCACGTCATGCGATGCTTGCGTTGTTCACTGACTTTAAAGACCTTCGCAATTTTGATGTCTGATTAAATTAGCTTTACGATTTGAGTTTACAGATCATATCAGCTACCTTCAATTTATTTCTGTTTTACTGCTGATAAGCCTAACTTTATTTCCCATACATAAAAAGGGGTTAAAACATATGTTTGAATCCTAAATTACTGTGTAACACGAGATGAAAGCCGTCAATTACTAGGCATAAAGGTTTATTAGGTTTCGGTACCCGGCAAATCATAATTGTTGTGAATTTATATTTGCCGAGACATGATTATGTTATGACTCGGTAAATGTAAATCCACAGCAATTGTGACTATAACTTTTTAAATTATTTCATGCTTTCATTAAAATTTATCAATTTGACAGGTCACATCACGCCTTGTTTCCCCAAAGGGTTGGGCAAAGGTGTACGTGTACCTAAAATACACCCACATTTCGCCAGTTATGTAATTATGTTTAACCCTCTGAAGGACAATACGCCCATAGGCATAACAATAACAGTACTGTGCTACAAGGTGTTAAACCGGGTTGCAGACCAAGAGCTAAGCTCTAAGAGAACTAAGCTCTAAGAGAGCTAAGCTCCAAGAGCTAAGCTAAGTCAGTTTATCTAATTTCGCAAAGCTGAGGATATTTTTCATACTTTGTTAATAGTTTGCGGTCTGCACACAAGTATGAAAAATTACCTCAGCTGTGCGAATTAAGCTAAACTAACCTAACGATATTTATTCGGAATTTTGCTTGAATCCATGAAATGAAACAGCTGTTGCATAAAATAGTTACATTTTAATATGAAGAGAAAATAACTACAATTAAATAAAAGTAACTAAATTTGTAATAATTAAGTAATCTTAATAATAAATTAGGTCAAGTAAAGAAATAAAAAAATACGATATTCCACTTCAATGGACATATTATAAAAGTTATAAAACATTGAACTATCAAAAAAAAAAAAAAAATAATTACTAAGTAATTCTTATTAAGAAATTATCGAGTTAT
This sequence comes from Agrochola lota, assembly GCA_947364205.1. Classification (NCBI taxonomy): domain Eukaryota; kingdom Metazoa; phylum Arthropoda; class Insecta; order Lepidoptera; family Noctuidae; genus Agrochola; species Agrochola lota. The sequence goes on along the minus strand of OX376225.1, from coordinate 1,284,803 downwards.
CAATTTTGGTTTCAAACATGATCAACCCTACGGTAGTCTCGTTAACATTTTTACTAAAGGACATAATCGCATGTCAAGTGCGTGTAAATTTTGCTGATGTGACGTATATTTTCGTAATGCAAAAGAAAAGTATTTTGATTTTTATGAACATAAAAACGAGATGTAACGAGACTCGGTGACGTCACAGAAGCAATGTGAGGGAAATACTCGAATCATGCTACGTTTTATATTGAATCATGGTTGAATCGAATGAAAAATCGAAATGTATTATGAGGTTACGATTTGAAATTTCAATAAAAACATGACAAAATATGATTAAAAAAAGTTAACTTATGGTTATTCAGTTCTTTAAAAGTAAGTTTGACGTATTTGAACGCTTTTTACAGAATTTAACAGCACAGCTAGGCATTTTCACGAAGCTCCGCGCGACTTTAAAATGATTTACGAAGTGCGTTAGAATCGATTTGAAAGTAGTTTTTATGAACGTACTAGAACATTTGTTCTTGTACTTTTACAGAGGGAAATTGTTCGTAAGGCTTCTCCAGTGTTATATACTCTAAGTGCGGATTTCACCAATGAAATTGAACGCGTTCAGTACATCTAAACGCGTTCAAGAGCTGTCAGTGTACAATATTCCATAACAAATTTGACACTGACAGTTCTTGAACGCGTTTTAAAAGTGCTGATCGCGTTCAGTTTCATTGGTGAAATCAGCCCTAAGTATAATGTATATACAAATGTCGCCCACGGGCATGTGCCCGCCCGTATTTTTCTGAATATTCATGACAAATTACTTAAAAAGGGGGGTCTACCTTAATTATTTTTTTGTTTTCTATATCCCGCTATGATTTTGTGGACTTACACTTTTTTTTCATATTCGACAAATGTTTATGAATCCAATAAAATAACTGATAATCTTTTAAAAATAATAAACAGAATCCTAATCGAGCCAATAACGTACGAGATATGGCAAACGTTACTAAAAAAACAAAAATTTAATAACATGAAAAATATTAAAGATAGACCCCCATTTAAAGTTAAATTTCGATAATTTTTCATGACTATTCAGAAAAATACGGGCGGGCACATGCCCATGGGCGACATTTGTATATCTAACTAAAAATAGTTATCCTTTACTTGCTCGTTCGAAGTATTTCCATTTCAAAGCATACCGAAACCTAAACATGAAACCGATTTATCTCTGACTCCTGCTTTTATAAGTAAATATTCATAGAATACTAATACTTGTACCTCAAAACACAACGTTTCTTTTATTTCCAAGATATTAATGTCTTTCCATAAAGAGAACTGTTCTATTATACAGAAGTACTAATAGTAAGTCGTATATCTTGTTTTTCGGCAAAGAGTCAGAGGCAGGTATTCGGCCTTCAAGACCGGAGTTTGTTAATAATTCTAGGTAAACTAGTCTTAAATAGAACTTGTTGTATTTGTCATTGTTTTTAAGATTGTCCTAGGCAGGTAGATACAATCATATTCAGTTGATGGGGATATTATCAACTGAATATTTATGATGTACCTACCTTTTTTTTTTTTGGGGATGGGAAATCATCAAATGACTTCTCCCGCTCTGGGCAGAGCGAGAGGGTGTGTCAGACTTTAACTGACTAAAACCCACCCATGTTCCTTCCGTTGCCTGTGTGCCGGGGCCGCGATATCCCATTCGGAAAAACCCGCAACCTCAGCAGGCATTGGTCTTTCGACCCCGTCGGTTGGTGCTGACATCTCTTTGAGGCGCGCGTGGAACACAACGCGCCGTCGACACGGGCCTGCTATCTAATTACGCAACACATTTTCGATTTGCAATTGAGTCAAATTGGTTTCGTTTGACTAGCATTGCTTTCAATTTACAACTTTTGAAAGCAATTCTAGTCAAACGAAATCAATTTGACTCAATTGCAAATCGAAAATGTGTTGCGTAATTAGATAGCTGGTCCTTATCGGACGGCGAGCTGCTCATTGCTCACCGTCCGCAAGCCCGCGCCTACGGTAGCCGGAAGTCGGCTCTCGACTCCCGACGCCCGGGGCGTCTCCTGCGACGACTAGGGCCACGAGGGCGTGCAGCTTGCATCTCCCTCGTGCGCTCCGCCTCCTCCTTCGCGAACATAACTGCTTCGCAGAAGGAGGTGACGGCCTCCCATGCACTCTCGCTCCGAACCATGGCCTGAACCAGGGCCGGACGCGAGAGATCGCCGCCGCCGATCGCCTCCGTGAGGACACGGGGGTGCTCCGCCCAAGCCGGGCAGACCTCCACCGTATGCTCCACCGTGTCCTCCGGGCGATCCACACAGTGGTGACACCCGGGCGTTTCCTCCCGCCTTACGCGGAACAGGAACCTCCCGTAAAAACCGTGTCCGGTGAGGACCTGCGTCAGGCGGAAGGTGAGAATGCCATGGTGCCTCTCAAGCCACTCCTCAAAGAGGGGACTTATCGCCGCAATTGTGGCGTGCCCAGCGCTGGGTTGCGACAATCGCACACTCCATGCCGCCATGAGATCCCGCCGGAGCTCTGTCCGCTGTGCCGTGATTTCTCGCGGCAGCGGAGTTACACCCCGGCGTTTCGCCTCCTCGCGCAACTCCCACATGTGCGCGAGGACTTTCGCCTCCAGATCCCATGGCGGTAGTCCGGCAAGGAGGCTCGCCGCCTCACGGGAGACCGTGTGGTATCCCCGGACCAGCCTGATGGCCATGACCCTTTGGGACGCGTCCAACCGCTGGGCCGGTCGCAGCCTCAATGATCGCACCCACACCGGAGCCCCGTATAGGGCCATGGACCGCACGACCCCCGCGTAAAGCCTCCGGCAGGAGGCGATTGGACATGATGTATCTACCTGCCTTGGATAACCCAATTTGACCGTTCATTGTAGCGGTAGTAAAGAAGTCTATAAGTTTGATGGCCAGATTTAACCAAATTTTACAAACCTGAGAATAATAAAGACATAATTAACACATGATGGGTATTGAGGGACTGCTGGACTTATTTGATTAAATCTTAACAATACCTCTCAATGGATACCTAATCATGCAACTGTTACGAAGCCCGCTCAAAGGCTCTGAATCGGAGCGACAAAGTCTTATAAAAACCCACCAGAAACAGACCACGGAGTCTTTATTTGCTTCTTCAATAAATGATTATTATTTTGCTCTATTTATTCCCCGAGGAGCTTAAAATGAAATCTAGCTATCTGTGTACCTATCTTTTTTTATATCGTTAAAATTGCAATGTTTCGGCTGCGTACAGAACGCTCCCTTATTTCTTTATTTCCTGCAAAGTACGAGCCAGTTAAGATTGAGGGCGGTTCAGCTAAAAGATTGTATTAATGCATTAACACGATGGTGACAGATTGTGAACTCGACGGTTACGACCAACGGGTAATCCATTACCCACTGACGGTTAAACTTGCCAAGTAATTGATTACGTCGCGTTATCCGATTAACTTTGACGACACGGTTGGCGCAGTGGCTGAGCGATCGACTGCTGCGCAACGTGTCGCGGGTTCGATCCCCGCACGGAACAAATATTTGTATGATCTGCAAGTAGTTGTTCCGGGTCTGGGTGTTAGTGAATGTGAGTTTCTATGTTTGTAAACGCACCCACGATACAGGAAGAAATTCTTAGTGTGGGGCAACGTTATTAAAAAAAAAAAAAAAAAAAAAAAAATACTGAAGACTATAATTAAATATGGCTGTTTACCTCCTATGGATAGCAATATTTTGAAATATTAACACATAAGATTAATGTCAACAACATGTTTTTATTGGCCTATGCCACCAATATTTGAACGCTATAAAAATATTTTGCAACACATAATATGACCATTTGTCCACGATACAAATTTTTCAAAAGTTTTTGTACGATGCTCAACAAATGTTTGTTAAAAGCGTCATCTAGTATCACTTTTCTTAACTATCAAGGAAGGTAACCTTCCGGTAACATTGCCATCTAGCGACGAGTAGTAGTAATCCACTCAATTGATTCTACTCCTCCCTAGATGTCGCTATTAACATATTTAGTACTTGAAAAATGGTTTTTATTTCATAGAGGGCGGTATATTGGAGTACATAAAGAAAGAAAACAAACAAACGACCACATGACAAAAAGTTATTGCAATGTTTTTGTTTTCCGAAATAATGTTTGTATTCCCCTGCAGGACAAACCCGGCCTCTTTCTCTTTCTCTGGAACGTTTGCGATAGCTATGTCTGCCGTTCAAACACGGAACACCATTATTATTATTCATATTAGTGCACACTATGTGACCCTTAAAAGGGAAGTTATGGAAGGTGACACCTACTTAAACTATGTCTGGAGTCTTAACTCGATAGAAACAGGCTTTACAAATAAGTAAGTACCTACTTTCTTTTCTACAATAAATCGATTCGACATGTTCGTAAACGGTGTTTACGGCCTGAGATCTGATCTGATAGCTATCTACTATGGACTATAAAAAAAATATTTTTGCTACTTTTCGTCTGACATGCGAGGAACATAGAGCGAGGAATGGCGTCCTGCTGAAAAATGTAGGGTTTTATTTACTGGGCCTGGTGATGCCTAGATTTTGGATTCCACTCAAACATTTACCTTTGAGGATCTGGCATAATATTTCGAACGTCTGCCAACTGTGGCATCATTATTTTGACATTGAGCCTGATTTCAAATGTCGATTATAACGAAGGAAGAGAAATAAACTTCGGGTAATATCTACGGGGTAAATGAACTAATTATTATTAGGCTAGTCTAATAGGTAAATCAATCTATGCTTTACCTATCACGTAAACTAAACAGTCGATTACTAAATACTTACATTGCAAAACGCACTTTGCACCAACACAGCACCGGCCCGACCACTGCTTCTGGTACCTATACCATCCAATAGGTGTTACTCCCATGACCATCCTCTATCGAGTTAAACAAGGTAAGAACATCGCTTGTTTATTATCAACCTCACTACAAACTTTGCCTGACTACCCTACCACTATCATACCTCAAAAATGCCGCCTCCACACCTATGCACACATCGCTTCGCACCTACCTCCCACTGTCTCCGGCACTCCGCCCTCCGGCACTCGAGTGCATGGCGCTAACTAGTGCGGTCGCCAACGCTGCTGCTGCGGCTGCCGCGGCCGGCGCAGGCAAGAAGAACGCACAGGTCCAGTTACAGGCCGAGCTCAACACAGATGATGAGTGGCACAAGTTTCTGACGAGAGATGGACTATTGGGTAACTTATCTATTATTGATTTGGTTTGGTATATTCTATTGTCAAACTCAAAACCATATAATTCAATTAAGTAAACCGATATTACATGCACTTTCGAATTGTCAAACAGGACGGTAATTCAGATAGATGAAGGTGTATTGCAGCTATCTATCTGCTAAGTTGTCAAATGAGTAGACTATTGATGGACTAATGAAAGCGCCAAAGTCGTACCCGAATTCTGGGCCAAAACAATTTACATTGCCATCGAAATAATAAAAAGAAGATGTCTATTGTTTGATCTTTCGAGGCTTGCCGGCTCACAAAAGAGAGCACGAACAAAAGATAATTCATTGTCAGTCTCATTAGTCAAGGCTTCATTGGTTTATCCACATTTTAATTAAGTGTGTGCCTTCTTTTGTTTGTTATCCCGAAGTTTATAAAAAAAAACAATAATTGATAATAAATAGGTACGAGTATATTAATTGGAAGTTTAAAATCACTTAGCCGCTTGGCAATCAATCTTTTGGCATCATGTGGACTATTTTGTGACTTGTTTTGTGTGACGGCCAGTCGTAGACGTGTACTCGGAGTGGTGTGGGCCCTGCATCGGCATGGTCGGCAACCTCAAGAAGATCAAGGTGGAACTGGGCGGTGACAACCTTCATCTAGCCGTGGTAAGACTTATATAGCTATTCATATGTCATCATATGTACCTATCCTATGAAACTATGCTTATTTATTTTATTTCCACAGGCAAAATCGGACACGATAGAATGCCTAAAAAGGTTCAGGAAGCGCAGTGAACCTACCTGGATGTTCATCGCGGTAAGTTTTACGATTAACACAATAACTTATCCTCCATAGAACAGGTGTTATGTACACTATATGAAATACAGATTTTATTATAAATGTAGAGATTTTACATACGGTGTCACCCTATGTAAAATCAAAGGGCGGTCTCCAATAAATAAGGTGTTAAAAAATTAACTCACACAAGCTTTAAAAACTGCTTCAGTAAGACCATCGAACTAAATACCTTTTACTACGAGAACAACTTTGAAATCGCGAACGTAGATATTAAACTTTAGTATAGATACTAAAGTTTAATATTTAATGTTCTAAACTGTATGGGACTGTTTTTGTTTTCGCTATTTCAAAGTAGGTTGCATAGTAAAAAAAAATCAGCTCGATGGTCTTTAAGCACCTGCTAAAGTTTGTAAAGTTATTTTATTAAAACCTTATATTATAGGGAAAACACAAAACAAAAGCCGCATAAAAAGAATTTCTGTTTGGAAACAGCGCAGTTCTATTTGGACACATAATTACACGTTACTATCAAGCACACTACTATATGAACTGACAAATTAGCACAATGAATGAGTGTGACATGTGCCTTGTACCGCCCTGTACGAGTTATACCTACACGTGTCTTAACATACGTAGGTGGTCTTTAGCTGTCTATATATCCTCATATGTATGGAACAGTGATTTCTAGCAAACTGGTACGGATGTGGATATCGACCAAACGCCTGAAAAAACTACTGTCATATACATTGATATATCTACAGCTGTTATAGAAAGTGTTGCTTTAAAACTTTGTTTCATCATTGAAGTTTTAAGGTTTTGTGTTTTAAATGGTGCTTTAAATTCATGTAGGTAAAAGGTTAGGTATCGCAAAGCGGTACAAAGGTACCTGGGTCAAATAAATTTATTTTCTAAAACTAAGACAAAATTATGGGGAAAGATAGGAAAGGTAATCGATTTATACTGTTCACATTCAACAAAAACTGACGTCTTTCTAGATCTGTCACATCTTAATTCCAGTCTGGTCAACTCCTAAACGTGGTGTTCGGAGCCGACGCGCCCCGTATCGCGCGCACCATAGAGCAGGAGCTCCGGAATGAGGTGTTGGCAAAGAAAGGCGAGCTGGAGCGACCCAAGAGAGCACCGCATGAGCTTACTCCTCCAGAACAGGTGAGGAAGAATTGAGTAAAAAATGTGCACTAAAAAGGGGGAGAATTGGGAGAAAGCCTTTGTCCAAGAGAGGGATCGCACATGTGAAAAAAAAGCCTCTGTTTTTTTACCAATTTCATTTACAAGACCTTACGTCGAATGACCTTACGTACACACGGCTACACATCAAGCTATTCATTCCAGTATAATATGACCTCGCATTGTACAGAAATCCTATACAGTGTGAGATCAGCATAAACTGGAAATTTATAGCTTGATGTGTAGCCGTGTGTACAATGTAATCTTGTAATGAGCCTGGATATAAAATACATTACCTGGGGCCTAATTCGACAGATCTGAAAAAATCTGCTCGATTCTTGTTAGCGATTATTTCAATCTTGCTTGACCATCCCAAAATGTTACTAATGTTAACGTTACAAGATTTTCGGCGGAAACCTTAAAGGTGCATATCTATTGAGCCACTTAATTTGTCTCTACCTACATTTTCAGGAGGTCGCGACAGCCCAAGAGAAGATTGAAGAAGAGAAGAAAGCCAAGGAAGCAGCTGCAGTGGAAGCGGCAAGGTTCGCGCGGCGGGAGGCGCGGGCAAAGCGACTAGAGATGCACTTCAATGACCTCTGTCCCGCACTCATGCTGCCGCACGCCCAGAAACATTTGAGGAAGGTCACGGATACTATTGAGCCTTTCGGTACGTTCTTGTTAATTAACTGTACCATAAGAATGTAGCTTTTCCGGCTTGGTAATGTGCGATCCTCTAAAGTTAGACCTTTAACATTTATTCTTTGCGCTAAAGGTGAGAGAGTGGCTAGTCGAAAATAGCAGCAAGCGCTCACTTCTTAAAACAGTTTTGCCACAAATTTATAAAAACCACCACAGATACTTCCGTGAGGTTGAACCACCACCAATGGCATTCTAATTCTGAAATGCGGTACAGCACCAATAAAAAAAAGTAATCGCATTTTAAAATATAGTGTCTTCCAATTTCAGGTCTAATTTTGGCAGACAAGTGCCCGATCGTAGTGGGCAAAGAGGGCGCCAAGATCTTGGCGGTGGAAGAACCAGAACTCAGCGAAGCCAACGCAGCGGCGGCGATCATTGAGAGACCCTCACTGGCGTTGATATTCAAGAAGATGCCAGATAAAGAGGGGGATATTATTGGTAATGATAAAAATACCTTTAGTCTTAGTTCAACAAATAATTTATTTCAATTACACGCGATATTCCAAAATTTTCGTAATTGCACTTGTTTATCTCTGCATCATCCAAAGTTTGCCTAGTAGAAAATGCCTATGACATTTGTGTGGTTAAATAAATAAATATACCTATATGCGGTGGGCGGTGGTGGACTTATCTCATGCAGTGAAACTCCAGTGAATGAACTCAAATAAGGGAAGAACTTCAAGAGATGAAATGATTCCTTCAAGGTCAAACTCAAACGCTGTTAATCTTCCGAGTTTATTATCTTGCCATGTGCTTTTTCATTCACTCATTAACAGAGCGGCAAAAGACCGTTATAGTTATAGTAAATTTGTTTCTGGACTTCTCATAACCCATTTGAATGTACCAATTACAAGTAGTTAATCACCTACTTTCCTTATAGAGCTGACTCGCCGAGCCCTCTGTGGAGACGGCCTGGCTGAGGATGACGACGCGAGAAAGAAGCTGCCCACAACAGAGCTCCGTGACGGTATCACAATAGGGCTGTTCGTACCGAAAGATCGGCACGAAAGAGCTGCTGTACTGGATGTGCTGTTTCCTAAGGTACCTTTAACCTTATCTAAAGTTCTAGTTAAACTGACAACTGGATATATACCGAACCAACCCAGAATGTTAGTTAAAGCTGTAAAAATATAACCCTGTCTGTGCTGTCGCACGGTAGGGTTAAAATCAAATTCTACCATTGAACATTTTGCTTTATAATTTTATCAAGATTCAAAAGTAATTTATTTATATATTTTATATTTATTTATTTAGCACACGCCATTAAACCAAAACAAAATCATCGATTATCACATATTTACCCTACAATGCCAGTGGTCAGGGTAGGTAGTTCTTCAATGTTTTACTTTTGTTCCGATATGGATAGACGTATGTCGTGCTCGTTTGAGATTCTGTGGGACAATGGACGAAAAGTGATTTTGTTTTTGTGCTAATATTAATTTGATTGTTATTTCATATTTGTTTATTAGTTTTACTTGCTTTGTTTGTTAATTTGATATATTTTTTCTTATTGTAAATGTCTGTTTTTGCTGAATTTATGTCCATGCATGTTTATTTAAAATTAATAAATAAAGATATACCCGTCAGCAAAATAAGGAGGAATACTCTTGGGTTTACAAGACGAGTCTATATGAAACTTCAGAGCTGCCTGACAGAGAGTACCACACGAAAATAAAATGAATGTCCAAAGCAGTGGATGCTCATGCCCTTCTTCGTGCCGTTCCCCAGATGGTAAGCTCAGTAGTGGAGCCAGCTCCACCAGCTGAGCCGCCTCACATCCTGATAATGTTTGGCGCGTGGCAGCGCCGCGCCGTGTTGAGCATGGCCAGCCTGCCCAAGGTGGCCACTCGCCTGCTGCGCTACGGGTTCTTCGCAGACCCCAACATTGAGGAACCGAAGCTATTGTGCAAGAATATTGATCAGTACGAACAGAGGCCGGACAAAGAATAGTAGGTTTTTGTGCGATATGAACTCAGAGTTAAAAATGACACTGTTGTATATCGGTACAGTACAGTCAACCAACATATTGGTAATATTTGAATACGAACATCACTGCTACGAAATAAACGAGCTGTCTATTTCATATTAATATCCATGGAACTACGGTAATACTACAGTTATAAGTCCAGTTAGTCCCTTAAACATCCTGATTTTTTATCCCCTTTAAATATTAAGATCTTTGATGCAAGTAAAAAAATATTTTGTTTTAGTATCCCTCAGGTGCTTTAGAGTCACAATCCATACTAATATTATAAATGCGAAAGTAATTCAGTCTGTCTGTCTGTTACCTTATCACGCTGATCAGATATCGATGAAAATTGGCACACAGGTGGACCATGACCTGGGTAAGGACATAGGTAGGAATATTATCGCGGTAGTGTGTTCCCGTAGAATAATTTGCGACATCCACGTTGGCGAAGCCGCAGGCAAAAGCTAGGGTGACATAATCTGATTTCCGATTCCAACTCCACAGTTGCGAGACCATAGTCCTGATGATCGCAGTAGGGCTGGCCGAGCCCGAGCTAGCGGAGCCCGAAGAGCTGTTCCCTGAGGTACAACATTCACGGTCAAATTTAATTGCGTAGGACTAGTAAGTCATTGCAATATAACTCTTATTGAAGTGAAACTTCTATATAGACGGGGGGTTTTAGGACTTTTCTGTCACGAAAAAGCGGTACGGCCGCGTGGAGGGGGTAGACGATATATCGCGTGGTGAGAGGCGGCAGCGGCGGAGGGAGAGAATAGATTGGAATCTCAAGTTTTTATATTGAACCGATTTGAAAAATTATTTCACTATTGGGAAGCAACACTATCCCCGGATGACATAGGCTATTTTATATATTTTTTTTAAATTAGGGATTGTTACTAAAACTCCAATAATGTAACCTAAGGTGTAAAAAAATTACCTAAAATATTCTTTACATCGCGTGCGCTACGAAAACTATTGATGATAGAATAAAATAATGTACTACGACTTTGCAGAACACATCATTACTTACAAAAAGTGTCGCGACAGCATATGTCAAACTATTATAGTGATGCCACAATAAGTGTTCTTTTAAATAAAAAAAGTAATTGAAATGCCGCCGCAAGAAAAGGCTCTTTATTTGTATCTTGGTATTAATCCTTATCAAAATAAATTACTTCATATTCAAGACTGCTTCAATACCTTCATATTACAAAATTTTAACTTGAAGTTTTACGGGCAGGTTTTCAAATTGGACAAGTACATTAACAATCTCCCCGTAAAACTTCAAGTTAAAATTTTGTTGCGATTCGTTTTGCCACTTGTCCGTTGCGATTCGTTTTGCCACTTGTCCGTTGCCATTCGTTTTTCCACTTGTCCGTTGACATTTCACTTCTACTATGTGTCCCAGCACACATTTCGATTTTTTTCATTGTTATAAGGTATAAATTAGAATGATTGGATAAACTCTCGGCAATCATTCAAAGTTATACCTTACCTCAGCGAGATAAAGAGTTAGATTGCAATGACTTACTAAGCCCAGGTTCGTACGGGCGATTTTCTTATGCGACGATTTTATATCGCGCGCTAGATTTTCAACTTACCGACAGTTGAGCAGAGCATTCCAAATTCAACAGAGTGCATTCCAGCGCAGCGTATTTCCAATCTATACAAAGCCAGAACGCAGCCATAGGAAACTGCTCGCCTATACATTGTAATGCAATTTTTAAATCTGTGATTACAATGTATACACGAATTTTGCGTACTGCTCGTGTATAGTTGGTAACGTTGACGTGCGCGTCCTGGTTCCAAACTATACTACAACACTTACGCTTGACTTGAGTTTTAAAAAAAAAGGTAAAAAAAAGAACTTGGTAAAATGGAACAGATATCAGATAACGGAATATGAAATGGGTTAGGTTAGTTTAGAACTGTAACGAACGCGAACGTAGTAAGCAGTACCGCGGCAGTGGCTGGCGAGCGCTACTTCCAAGTTGCTCCTAGCCAGGCAGGCTATTTAGCGCAAGGTGCATTACGTCGCAAAAAAGTTGAATACCAGTTCACAATTTGTCGCAATCTATACATGATAAGTCCGTATGCGTACTGGCACCGTATATTATGGAATAAGGTAGTTAATTAGGTCACTACGAAGTATACGCGAGTATTTGCGTACTATCAGATTGGAAGACCTTGGTAAAAAAGTGATTTCCAATCTATACGCGCTTAGTTTCACACCCTTGCATTCTGGCTTGGCCTTGTATAGAATGGAAAGACGCTCCAGCGCATCAAAAAAATACACTGTTGGATTTTCAACTCTCGGTGCCAAGCAGTGCGTTGAAAGGCCAGTGCGCGAAATAATTCCCCGTAACAACAAGGGTTCGATCATGAACGTCCTACCGTAGGGTCCTCCCGAAGACCTACTGACCCTCGGCCCGCTGCACGTCAGTGCCGACCACGTGGTGGGGAAGGACGAGTGCGCCAGGTTCTTCCCGCCAGGGTACAGCGAGCCAGAGAAGAAGCCCAAGTCCAAGAGTAAGAAGAAGAAGAAGGTAATCATTCTGGACCTTATATTTCATTTGCCTATAATTGGTTAATTAATTTGAGAGAAATGCTTTGAGTTTTATTTAACAGCCATCAGTGTTAGTTCCGGTGCGAAAGAGAGATAGAGCTGTGTAGGATAAATAGCAACATCCTCTTTACGTAACAAAACAAGCTTTAAAATTCAACACGCGACCCCAGAACTTAATCACGGTTTTCAAAAGCCTGTCCGACAATCACGTCAACTTACAATATGGATTATTGTTATTTTCGTCAACCAGTCACAACATACGATTATTTTGACCACCAAATTAACCGCATTTATTGATACTGTGCCATCGCCACATGCGAACTACGCATCATACTGACGTCACGCGAAATCCTGCATCGCGCAAGCAGATTTACCGCGCGATCAGCATATATATATAACTTCCCGACATTAATCGTCGGGCAGTTGCCCGCCAGACACTACACCCGTCTGGTCGGAGGATCCTCCCTTTTCTATAGAGGATGAGTGAACTTTACACCCTGTTTCTCATACCTCTATAATAATTTATTCGATAGCCTCAGGACCAAGACGAAGTGACTTTCTATCAGCGATATAACGATGACTGAAAAGTAAAAAAATTATGCACTGACATAAGCAACCGAAGAGCTTATAAATGTCAACCCCGTTGAAAATTGTTGTAGAAAAACGAAACGCTTTGAAACCGATTGCCACTTGTCCAGGCCCTCAGGTTTTCAAAAACCGGTTGTTAACCAATTCTTCTTGTTTCTCCAGAGACGGCATGCAAGCAAAGAAGACAGCGCAGAAGAAGCACCGGAGACACAGAGCACAGAGAACGCAGACGCCGAACCGAACGGGGACACCGAGAACGGAGACGATGGAGAGGAGAACGGGGACGGGGAGGACAATGGGGACGACGACGGGGACGACGACAGTGGGGAGCTGCGTGCGGACAAGGCCACCTCGCCGCCGCCGCGGTAGGGATCACTGTGATTTTGACAGATTTATCAATGGCAGCAACCCCAGGAATTTATTTAGATCATTAAAATATTATTATCATTTTACAAACTGAACGATAGGTGATATTATCAGAATCACTATTACTATAAAAAGTATATTGAAGTATTTAGTATTTATATCTGTAAAACAGTACAATAAAACAATGTATAATAGTATTCTAAAATTTGTATTTTCATTTATTTATAAATAGTCAATTATAATATATTTGTATTAACAATAAAGTAAATGAGTAACGACTTAACTGATAAGGTGGAGGGGGAATATCTTTCAGTGCGGGCGCACCTCACACTACTGAGTCTTTTCGGTTCCTGGAACAAATACAAACAAGATATACTACTGCACCAGAGGGCAAAACAGTCTTCTAGTAGGTATGTGTAACGTGGCTTTACGGAACCGACTCACTGATACGGATTAAAGTGTTTCAAAAGATTGGTTCAGTAACAACTTTTCAAACGCATCATTTAAATCTGAATCATTACTTTGCCTCTGTGCTCTTTCCGTCGCTTGCGATGCGACTGAGCAGCAGTGAGCGAGAGAGAAAAACTGAAACGCTGACTTAGGTTACTTTAATCAGTACTACTGAACTGACTCGCGACTCAGCGGGGGACACATTACAATCTATTTAAGTCAGAAAGAGATACCAAATGAGATGTGTATCCCTCATACTCTCACAGTTTTTCGTTGTCTTTATGCATTTTTATATCCTTTGAGTCGATGATTCAAATGATCCAAATGAAACATATCAATGATTCGGATCATTTCAGTTATCCAGATGCAAATGTTCCAATCGCAAAAATGATACACTTTATCCCACCTCTATCTTCTAGTGACCTGCGTACGGTAGCCCGCACGTCAGTACTAGCTCAAGGTAAATGTATGCACTGACATGTGGCCTTTCGTACAAATCACGAGCGCGCGTAAGGTTTAAATTGCAATTATTGACGTGCAGTCATGAAATACACGCGCCAGCCGCCATAATGCTGCTGCTTGGTTATTGCAACGTAACGGGTAACGTAGCTGGCTAGCGGACGGGCTTATATTTGAGACGCTCGTGCACGCACGTATGGTTCAATGTGTACCTACCATTCGAGCGTTAAAAAACAAGCCATCATTATATCAGTGCAAATTCTTTGAAGTCTGGTGAGCAAAACTAGCCTTTAATTCTCAATGAATAGGTGTTATTTGAGGTCGTACCATATGTAATGGTTGTCGTGGTGCGGCGCGCGCATGACGCCGACGCCGCCCCCCAGGCGCCGATAGTTCATGGCGCCACACAGGCGCCACTGGTTTGATTCTGGGTCGAACACCTGCAAGGAAAATCAATTTTATGTTGGTTGCGATGGACAGAATATCATACAGTACGTAGTCGTACGTAGTAGTAGTCTCGTAGTTGTTAAACAAAAAATCAGGAATGTGTGCTTCACCGCTGCGCCAAATAGGCCTAGTTCAGCAAAAATGATAACTAATGCCTGGGGTCTTACTCCCGACAGCTGCGAGTTCTGAATCAATCGACTTCGATTCGAATTAAATGCCAATTCATACTCTTTAATCCGACACTAGCGCACGATCGTGCGGTGGTTCGAAGCGAAACAAATTTCGAACGAAAGATTCGTGAGGATCGAAAAGTACGTACTCCACACGCCATTTGACAGTTCATTATCGAGTTGTTGGATCGAAATTAAACGTCAAATTACACGATAGCAAAGAAGCTACTTTATTCGGATCGAGTGAGGTTTTTAGTGTTATTTACTGCTATATTTCTTCAAATTCTTTATTTTTATGGCTCGCCTGGCGTCGTTTTTCTATGTTCTTGAGGAAGGAAATCGTATGGATATTCGTGGTTCGGTAACGGTAACTTTATTCCCAAAAATAATAATAAATCATATGGTTTTCATAACTTTTTGTTTGTTAAGCGCAAATAAAGTGCGAGGGTATCGTTGTTTACTTGGGGAAGTGATAGAGAAGTAAAAACATTCAACCTCTTAAAAGTTACTAACCAAAGATTTATAGCACTTGACGGTGAAGTAATCCGCCGGATACACCTAACGACGCTGATAATATTCGAATTTACGAGGGGTGTTCAATAAATAGTGTGAATGCGATACATTCTTCTTGGAAAGAAAAAAAAAATACTGGCAGGCATAGCCCAGACATTAGTTAAGATGATAATAAAAAAAGCAATTAATACTCTTTTGTTTTTTAAAAGTAGAAGTCTATTTTTTGCGTCGTTTCGGAACGTGTTCTTAAAAATGGATAAAATTGAAGTTCGCGCGGTAATAAAATATCTCTGCTTGAAATTTTTTACTACGAAGCAGGTAAATCAAGACTTGAGAGCAACATTAGGGGTTCATGCTCCTCCATATTCTACGGTTGCGCGTTGGTGTGCTGAGTTCAAGCGAGGAAGAACTTCCACTAACGACGACCCACGAACGGGACGCCCCATATCGGCAGTGACTGAACAAATGATTAAAAAAGTTGAAAATATTGTCTTGGCGGATCGTCGTGTTACTGTTCGTTTTATAGCTGAAGAAGTAAAGATTTCGATAGGAAGTGTCCATAATATTATAAACGACCATTTGGGTATGAAAAAAGTGTCAGCGCGCTGGGTGCCCAGAATGCTTTCTGACGCGCAGAAACAAACTCGACTGAGAATTTCACAAAGCTGTTTGGATTTGTTACAACAAGATCCTGACCGATTTTTGGCTCGATTCATAACTATGGACGAAACGTGGCTTCACCATTATGACCCGGAAACGAAACAACAGTCCATGACTTGGAAGCGACCGTCATCTCCAACTCCAAAGAAATTTAAGGCAATTCCATCCGCCGGAAAGATCATGGGCTCTCTTTTCTGGGACAGCCAAGGGGTGGTAATGATCGAATATCTTAATCATGGAGCCACTATTACGGGGACTATGTACGCAGGACAAGTAACAAAGTTGCGTGAGGAAATACGCAAGAAACGTCGTGGCAAACTCGCTAAAGTTGTTTTGTTTCACCAAGATAACGCCCCTGCGCACAAGTCCAGAGTTGCGATGGCTGCCATTCAAGAAGCTGGCTTCGAATTGATGACACATCCTCCATATTCACCGGACCTTGCTCCTAGTGATTTCTACCTATTTCCGCGCTTAAAGGAACATCTCAGGGGCCAGAAATTCGAAGATGATGACGGAGTAGTCGCCGCCTTAAATGTTTTTTTAAGGGATCAGGAAGAAGATTTTTTTAGAAAGGGAATTTTAGGATTAGAGAAAAGATATACAAAGTGTATAAACCTGAAAGGTGACTACGTCGAAAAATAAAATAACATATAATAAAAGATAATTGCGTCTTACTCATTCTCACTATTTATTGAACACCCCTCGTATGTCGATGTTGGTTTACAATGCGAATTGGTTCGGGATCGAATCAGAAATGAGTTCGAATCGAAAACAAAATCAAAATCGAATCGTTTTCGGGAGATTTTCAATTCGACCAGTAGGTGTAGAGTATTCTCTCTGTCGCTCATACCTGTGAGACAGTTGCTGTCTATGGCTTGGTATGTTTTATCAACGTACAAGGACTGCAGGTTTACAAACTTTGGAGACAGGTCTATGGACTTATTATATCAACATTGCGTCTATTAAAATAAAGTCGAAACATAATAGTCATAACCTGAAGTGTCTCTATCCGTGTTGATGGTCTCTCGGCGTTATGAAGCTAATTTATTTTATTTTAAATTTTGTGAGTAGTGTTTTGTCGCCGGGACAATTTCCGAGATTTTTAAGAGCGTTTGCATTCTAATATCAGTCTCAACTCGTAACAAATAACACCAACATTTTTCACAAGTTTTTGACTATGATTCTCGCTGATATGAGATTGCAACTTAAATTTGGACGTTTTTAAGTACGAGAATTAGCCTTCTGGTTTGCGTCGGTCGTCGTAAAGCTCAGTTCCGTACACACCTCTATGGACTTCAGGTACGCGGTCCCGTCGAAGCCCCCGACGGCGTACAGCTGCCCGTTGACCACGGCCAGCCCCACGCCGCTGCGCCGTGACGTCATCGCCACCACCGGCGACCACGTGTCCGTGTGCGGCTCGTATCTGGGGACGTGGCGCTGGCTAGGTATACTGGGTTCACACAATTTGCTAGAGATACTCCGCAGACACGAAGGGTAATTGAGTATCGATATTTACACATGATAAAATAAAAAACAAAGATTTGATGTTAGATTTTTTTGGCGTCAACGACCGCAGGTAGTGTAAATCATGGTAGTGGAATATCAGTAAAAAAAAAACGATAAAACAACAAAACTGATTTCCTTAACTCGTACTTCAAGTAACTACACCACCAGCGGTCGTTGACCTTAAAAAATCTTCAAATCGTTATTTTTTTATTGTGTTTAGATAACGATACTTATCACTTACTGATCCCATAGTGAGCAGAATGGTGATTTCATTTAGTAACATTTTCATCAGTACATTAATATTAACGAAGGCCGTTTTGTTTAATTGGTAATACTATAGAGTCAATATACGAGGTACAAAAAAATTTGCTAGTGAAACTTTTCAAACGAGATAGGTATTATATCCTATGGGGAGAAAACAAAAAAATACAAATTCCAAATTTTGGAGTCAACGGCCGTTAGTACTGGAGTTCAGATTTTTTTTGTATAATTTTTTACAATACACTGACCTCTCTGCCGACGACAGCTCGGTGCAGTCGTCGCGGCCGCCCACGGCGTAGATCTGGCCGTCGAACACGGCGCAGCCCAGGTGCTTGCGGCGCGTGGACATGGGCGCCACGCCCGTCCACTTGTTGCTGCGCGGCTCGTAGCGCTCCACGGAGTTGAGCGGCGCCTGGCCGTCCGAGCCGCCCACCGCGTACAGCGCGCCGCCCAGCACGGCCACGGCCACGCCCAGGCGCCGCGTGGTCATGGGCGCCACCTGCGGCCAGCAGGAGCCGACGGTTTAGCTCTCACATCACTTTACTTACCGCCAGATGAAAATGATAACAAATGAATCAGCAAATCAAAGTGTAGATGCCAATTTGTACACTTACAATTTTTGAAGTGAAACTTCTATTCATAAAGACAGGGTACGTGTATTAGGACTTTTTCTGTCACGAATAAGCGTTACGGCCGCGTGGAGGGGGTAGACGTAGTGAGAGGCGGCAGCGGCGAAGGGAGAGAATAAATCGGAATCTCAAGTTTTTATATCATATTTTAGTTACCATAAGCCGCTTGCATCTTTCATTGATTATAACGCAAATATAGATTATAGTTTTGTATAATTTAGAAGCATTTTAAAAAAAATTGTAAATGTGAGTACCATGGAGCCGTTTTTTTTATGTTATTAAGATGTATATTAACTTGAAAGAGCATGGCATGGTTGAGAATATGTCATGCTCACTTAAATGTCTCGCTGATGGTGGCGAGTGTATTGGATCATTCGGTTCCCTACAAAATGGTTGAGCTGAATGGTGCTGATCCACGCGTCATGTTCGTGAACGGGCGCCGTCAGTTGTGACTGGTCATCTGTTATCTGCCATAGCTTATTTTTAATCTTATATTTTGAATTGTTTTGATAATTTTTTGTACATTGTTCTCACATATAGAACCAATAAGAATAATGTACCCAGGATTTTGTAATTTTCTATATTTAAAAGAGTGTCCTTGGAGTTTCGTGCCCGTTCTTCTCCATACAGATCTACGTTTTGGAATGGGCAACTAGCTTCAACTTTCTGACTAACTGACGCGACTATTTGACAATTCAAAAGTGCCTGTAAATGGTTTAATTGAAATAAATGCTTTTAGTTTTTTTTTTTGTATATAAGCCGAATGAAGATTGATGACGAAAGATGTGCATTTGTTAATGTTCCTTTGTATGTGTGTCTGTTTTTTTTAGTTCCGGATTTGCATTTATTAAAAATGTACCTAACCTAACCAAATCATAATTTGCAGTAAACCTGCGAAAAAAAAACGAAATGTGTGCTGGGACACATAGTAGAAGTGAAACTTCAATGGAGAAGTGGAAAAACTAATCGCAACAAAATTTTAACTTAAAGTTTTACGGGCAGGTTTTCAAATTGGACAACTACATTAACAATCTGCCCGTAAAACTTATTTTATTTGATTGTTTGTATACTTAAACCCCAAATACTAAGGTTAAATAGGTGATTAAAACTTCGTATTTGGATTACAATTTGATAATGTTATTTAAACAATAATTGATGGAAAACGTGGTGAGATATAAAGTTGAAACCTTTTAAATACAGATGAATGTATTCCCTTTACTGAGTGGATGCATACAAATTTAACCTGAACTGGGATTTTTCACACTTTCATCAAATACGTTTGAAACAGACCATATACCCCATTAACACTCAGATTCTTCCACGGCAGTGAGCAAGAACGTGAGCAGGACGAGAATGTAAACACGATACTTGTCACGCTGCTGCCTTTTTTTTCGAAATTCACAGAACAGGCAACGCGAATGGGAGTGCGTGTTTAGATACATTCAGCTCCGTCACTCACTACTCGCCGAGCGCTTGGACGAATCGGACGTGCGTGTCGCCTTGTTTTTTACGATCTGCCAAAATGCGTTTCGACTGAAGGAATGAAAACACTGTAAAGTTTTTAGAATTGCTGTAATCCGAAAAAGCAATATGGGATATAAACGACAAAAACCACAAATTAAAACATAAAGTTCACGACGCCTGGAAGAGAAAATACGACGACGTATTAACTTTTTTGGAATTTGTTTTTTTTATATATTGGAATAGCAAGAACACACAGCGCGGACGCCGCAATTATTTCTACGTCTGTCATTGCTGAAAGTCGAAAGCGATGTAAGTGACAGGGCTGAATGTAAACACACACTTCTCTGGATCCTGCTACGTATTTAGGGAATTATTGCCGGCAGCGCGAGAGCAGCGGCAGGGGCTAAATTTAAATGAGGCAATAGAAAACTTAATAGTGATAACATAGTAGGTCACCTTAGTCCAGCGGTTCTCCTTGGGGTCGTACCGCTCCACGTGGTTGAGGCACTGCACGCCGTCCTGGCCGCCCACCGCGTACAGCGCGCCCTCCAGCACGGCCACGCCCACCGACGTGCGGCACGACGACGTCGGCGCCACCGAGCCGCACCACTGGCGGGGGGGGGGGGAGGGAATAAGCACTAACAAGCAACATAAATATAGATCAGTAGCTTTTGCACGCGCAAAAATGCATCCTTATAAATATGCTATCGCGGACTTTTTGTTGAATTTTTTAAGATGTACAATCCTGTAGAACATTATTTTTTTATGTATCTTTTACGGTTAACGCACCAGTTAAGCTACTAGTCGGCATGATTTTTCTGACATCTTTTTTTTTTTTTCAGGATGGGAAATCATCAAATGACTTCTCCCGCTCTGGGCAGAGCGAGAGGGTGTGTCAGACTTTTACTGACTAAAACCCACCCGTGTTCCTTCCGTTGCCTGTGTGCCGGGGCCGCGATATCCCTTTCGGACAAACCCGCAACCCCAGCAGGGGCATTAAACACCTAGCGCTGGTTTTCAGTTGAAACCCTGTAGTAACACAATGGCGAGTTAATATAGTTGAAAATGGAAGTTTTGTGGAATTTAGAGCTTGATAAATAAAATCTCGATAATTGTGAAGGTAAAACAACATTTTAAACTACATAGCTGGCCACGCCCACGCCGGTATGGCCAGCTCAGCCGCCCACACACGCGCCACAGTACCTGGTTGGTCTGCGGGTCGTACCGCTCGATGCTGTTGAGGTAGGACTGCCCGTCGTGGCCGCCCACCGCGTACAGCAGGTCGTGCAGCACGGCCACGCCCACGCCACAGCGCCGCTTGGACATGGGCGCGACCATCTTCCACTCCGACGTCTGCGGGTCGAAGCGCTCCACGGACGCAATCGCGTCGCCGCTACACCAGCCGCCCACTGCGAATAGGACTTCCCCTGGAACAACACAACGCTACAGATGAGTATTTTTACACACCTTTGACAGCAGATTTCACGAAAATTGCTCGTGCCTAGGAAAATTATCGCACATAGTACCTAAGAAGTTAAGCTAGGGGGCTTAACTTGGACGTCGTCGTCGTCCCCCCACACATCAGGACCTGAGGTGGCGGCTCGTAGTGTTCCACGCGCGCCCCTCTAAGACGTCACGGGGGGTGTCAAACACCTCACTCCCCCCCCTGACCCGAGGAGACCCGCGGTGGCGGGCCGGCACCAGCCGGGGGTTGCGGAAGATTTTAAACTTCCCGTGACCCCCAGCGTAGGTGTGAGTTGGAACACCGGGGTGGTTTTTAGTCAGGAAGAGACTGACAGACCCCTATGCCCGGAGGACATCGATAAGATATATTTCTTTGCTCAAACATGTGTACACATACAGAAATAAAAACGTGCATGCAGGATAACATAAAAAAAATACAGGTTCAGACATGTTTGCCACATATTATGGCGTGCAAATATTAATAATTATGATTGTTAATAATGTAGGTAGTCAAGTCAATATCATTAAATTACCTTGAATTTAGCAAACATTAATAAATTATAAATGTCAACAGTAAACAAAAAATAATTCCTAAAAATCTATGTCAAAATAAATGGTTCTGTCAGAAATTCCTTAATATTATAATATGCTTTGTCAGTTAGAAATGACTTTAGTTGTTTCTTCAATTGTACATTATTAAGCTCCCTCCAACTTATTATAAATAATGGGAGCCATGCAAAAAACACTCTTGCAAAAAACGTCATAAGTGCAGTCCTACTACTATGCAGACGGAGCTGACTTCGATCACGCCTGTTTCTGGGAAATGTATCTGCCATTCGCGAAAATAAATTACTATTATTTCTAACAAACTTTACTGATTCCAGAATATAAAGAGAGACCAATGTCAAAATTTTATTACGTATGAAATAGGGCTTACAACTATCGGTCGTTTTTAACTTAAACATGGCCCTGAGGCATCTCTTTCGTGCTTTAAATGCAACTTCTTTGTTAGTTGAGTTACCGCAAAAAATAACACCGTATCTGAGAATAGATTCCGTTAGCCCGTAGTAAGCAGTTAGTAACGCATCTATGTTAACAGTGCGTGACAAAATGTACAAGGCGTTCGGACTAATGCTTATTCTTTTAGTCAGGGTCTCTACATGCACCTTCCAATTTAAGTTGCAATCTATTGTTAGTCCTAGAAACTTCGTTGTATTAACTGTGTCAATTCTAATGTCATTGTTTATTATGTCAAGATTGGAAAGAGTCAATGCGTGCTGGCTAAAATGCATAATTACAGTCTTATTTAAATTTATTTTTAAATTATTATTGTCTAACCATGCTATAGTTTCTTTTAATGTATTATTTATGTCCTCTTTATAAAAAACCCTTTGATTACTAGGTATAGTTATTGTACTGTCATCCGCGAACAGTGTCATAGGGTGTTTGATTGCCTTTGGAAAGTCATTAATGTAAATTGTAAAAAGCGGTGGTCCTAGTATACTTCTTTGTGGAACTCCGTAGATAACTTTACGTTCTTCCGATAGAAAGATTTATTCTCTTTTGGTGCTTATATTCATTCTGCTTATTTCCGTTATTTGTTTTCTATCTTGTAAGTATGATTTTAAGAGCTCGAGGACATTTCCTCTTACACCGTAAGCAGCAATTTTTTTTTTGGAAAATATTATGTTGCACATAATTAAATGCCTGGGTCATGTCACAAAATATGGCACACACTGGTTTTTTTTTATCCATATTTGTCATAACCGTATGTAAAAAGTCGTAAATAGCCATGTTTATTGTCTTGTTTTTCCTAAATCCTTTTTGTTCATAGCAAAGAATATTATTTGCTTCAAAATATTAATTGAGTTGTTTATAAATATAGTTTTCAATAATTTTAGAGAAATATATATTGGTATCAATGTAATCGGCCTGTAGTGTTCCATTAACGCTCTATCTTGTTTTTTGAACAATAGCTTTATCACAGCTTTTTTAATCTGGAAAAATACCTTCGCCTACACACGAATTTATAATATAACTTAAAGGGCAACAAATTTCCTCGGCTACTGCTTTGAGTATTTTTGTACAAATGCCATCGTAACCTACACTATTTGTATTGTTAAGGGCTAAAGTAATTTTTTATACGTCATTTGGCAAACTTGGAGCCATGAACATAGAATCCTTTCCGTTTAAGGCCAGGAGTCCCGGAATCGACCTATTTTAGATTCAACATTAAACAATCAAATATTCTTTGTTTTTATCTAATAAAAATACATTTTATAGTTTAATAAACATTCTTGATTATTCTATGGTTCAAAACACGATATTTATAATTTCACTCGATCATAAAAAATCGCGAAAACAGGGAAGTTTTTGATCGTTTTTTAAGTCGTACTTGAAGTAGACCAAACTTTTACTCCAGAAAAAAATGTCAATAAATAGGCTATGACGTTTAGAAGAATATTCTATGATTATTTTTTCTCCAAACAGTTTTTTATTGTTTTAACAAGATATTATATAACAAGGTGGCCCGCGCGCTTCGCTTCAGTAGCCCGCGAGGCGTCTTCGAGGCAGGACCTGTGTCGATATTGCTGGCTCGCTGCGTTCCCGCTACTATACGATAAATTATTGTTTATTTCCGTGTTTGTATAGTAGATTTAAAAATCAGTATGTAAATATTGTTGTAGGTTCTATTATTAATAATTTAACTGTAGATATTAGTTTAAAGTCTTGTAATATATAGTGGTATTTAAGATTAAATAATGGGGAATAAAAATCGAAGAAAGAAAAAAGTATCCAGGATTGAACTGCGGAAGCTTAAAAAAAAAATAAGGTAAGATTGATTATAATTATTTTTCTACTTATTTATAACTACCTACCCATAAAAAATGACGCGACATAGTAACATTGTAGTTGAATAGGTAATTAGGTACCTACTTGCTTTCGTCACAGTATTAGCAGTAGCAGGTACCATAAATTTACAATTATAGTAATATCAAAGTAAATAATTATGTAGTTGATATTTTCGTTTTTAATATTACAGTTTACAGAAATAACAGTAGCGCAACTACAAAAAAGATCGATTTTGCAAATAAAACTTTTTATCTTTCCAGTTCATCGATACCAAGATATAAAGGCGTATTTACAAAAAAGTGCACAGGCGAACAGTAAGTACCTATCCTACAACTCAATTTTTTTTTATTTATTAGAGAATGGGATTTAGAATGACGACGACGCGACGTCAGTATTTGCTTCTCTTCGTTCTACTTCGTGAGCGACAGACATGTACCTATTGCATCAATTCAACTCGCGCGCCTACTGTATCTTTTGTACAAATTAAAATAACATGCAAGATGTTGGTGTTGTTGCACTTTCACACAAAATTGTGACTAGAGTGAATACGCCTTTATATCTTGGTATCGATACCTGTTATCTCCTAACTTACCGACGGACTTACCGACTGACTTACCGAGTTACTGACTGACTTCCTGCGGGAAATTTAATAACGCGGGTGAAACCGCGGGGCAAAGCTAGACTAACATAGTTTCAATGTTTCACAACTGCCAGACGCCCCGCTATGGCTCAATTTATATATTTCGTTATGTATTATAACAATACTACATAGATAACTATACAACTTAGCAATAGGGATAACCCTGCGAATGCAGCTCAAGTCGTTTTTTTTTTTGCATTGACCTATTTTTCAGACACTCTGAAGCACCGGAAAGTACCAGTGCAGATGGAACTGGAAAACATAATACCGCTTTTACTGCACTGGATCCTGTTGACTTGCAAATAACTGGGCGTAATGAGTAAGTTTAGTGTATTATTAGTATTCATAATCGTATTTTTTTGAAATTATGAAATGTTAATAAGAAAAAAATCTGTTTAAGGATTTCAAGCCAAAGTAGCGAACAAGTGTCACTAAATGTACTTGTTTCACCTGGAGCTCCTGAACCTGTAATAACTTCTCAACTAGCCAGGTCGGTTTTCCAAATTTTAACGAATTGTATTATCTGGAATATGTTTATTTGTAAGAATTTATTTACAGAGAAAACCTTATAAAACAGATATTAATATAATCTAAAAACTAAATATAACTAAAGTAAACGCTGGCTTCTATTTAGCCCAAAGACTAAGAATTGCCATACAACCTGGCAATGCTTCCAGGATTTATTAGACTAGTGTAGGCTTTATTTTTGTTTAGTTTAAGTTTTAATTATAATATCTTGAACCAAATAAAAAGTAACTCTTTTCCTTTTATTGTTTCAGTGACAGTCATGATTCATATGATTTTTGACTGTTGAAGTGGTAAACAAGGAAGATGACTTTCAACCCGTTTCAGGACGAAGAATTGTCGACATAAATTTTCTTTTGCGAGAATTGCAAGTAAAAGCGCGTCACAGCAGTTTATTTGATTGTAAAATTAGTAGCTTTCGCTTGATTAGCGAAAAAAGACTAGGGCTAACTTCTGTTTTTAAATTTCAATGTGGTATGTGTCAAGAAGCCTGTCTGATCCATTCGGAAGATACTGAGAATACGGAGCGAGTAAATTTAAACATAGCCGCAACTACTGGGATCGTGGCTTCCGGCATTGGATTTGCACAGTTTGAAGAACTGTGCTCTTCTATGGATGTTCCAATATTTTCTCCAAAATACTACAACAAGTTACAAACTGAAGTTTATGAAAAATGGGAACAAACTGCATGTGCATCTATGGAGGCTGCTGCTAAAAAAGAAAGAGAGATGGCTATTGCAGAAGGCCGAATCAAAAACGGTTATCCTATAATCGATGTTTTTGTAGATGGCTCGTGGTGTGCTAGGTCGTACGGTACCAACTATAAAGCTTCTTCCGGTACTGCGGCAATAATCGGGAGGAAAACTAAAGAGGTCCTTTATATTGGAGTAAAAAATAAGTATTGTACGGTGTGTGCCAGAGCAGAAACTAAAAATATTGCTCCAAAGGAACATGCTTGTTTCAAAAACTTTGAGGGCTCTTCGAGTTCAATGGAGACAGAAATAATACTAGAAGGGTTCAAAGCTTCAATTT
The DNA here is from genome assembly GCA_947364205.1 of Agrochola lota. Classification (NCBI taxonomy): domain Eukaryota; kingdom Metazoa; phylum Arthropoda; class Insecta; order Lepidoptera; family Noctuidae; genus Agrochola; species Agrochola lota. Next base: position 1,258,333 of record OX376225.1, on the reverse strand, counting down.
CTATGTACGGTCTCATTTACAATAGAATGATAGGGGATGGTGATGCGTCGACATACGCAAAAATACTCAACTCCAAACCCTATGAAACTCAAAATGTGACAGTTGAGAAAATTGAGTGCCGCAATCATATATTGCGAAATTTCTGTAAAAAATTACGTGGACTGACAACGGAAACCAAGTATTTGCTGCAATATCGAAAAACGCTTAGCAACGTAAGAATAATGACAATGAGGAAAGCTATTGTGAAATGCATAAAATATCACAAGGCTTCTGAGAATCCTAGAAATGTTGCCATATCGATTCTGCACAATGATATTGTCAATTCGATGCCACACGCTTACGGCGATCACAAAATGTGCCAGAGCTACTACTGTGAAAAAAAAGACAATGACAATAACGAACTCAAAAATATACAAAACTCAACATATGCATTTCGAATCAATGCAATTGTTTCAAGTGTAGCAGCTAAATCGCGAAGTTTAATTGAAGATGTGGACACCAATATTGTAGAATGCTTTAATAGCGTTATAGCTAAGTTTATTGGGGGGAAAAGGACCAATTTAGCCCAAAAACGAGGCTACCAAGGTAGATGCTCAGCGGCAGTAGTCTCGTTTAACACGAAATGTGCTATTTCATCCATCCAAAAAGTATTCACAGGCAAAGATCCCGGCGGTAAAATTGAAGAGATGGAACATAAGAGAGCACTTAAACGGAAGTATTTTGTTGAGCACCCAGTGAAGAAAAAAAGAGCATTGAAAGAAACAAACAAAAAACAACACGATTATGGCCCTTCCAGTTCTGCACCAGACATGTCGCAAGAAGAACTAAAAATGGCACAAGAAGAATTCATAAAAAACTTAGAATCGCTTACCGCAGACAAAAAGTCAATAGAACGAGCAACTGTATTGCAAAGGGAAAGTAGTGAGTGGTTGGAGATAAGACGAAAATTAATTACAGCATCAAACTTTGGCCCAATATGCAAACGAAAATCATCATCGAATACAGCTAATTTGGTAAAAAATATATTATATAAGAAAAATTTGGCCCATGTGACTTCCATTGCTCATGGAATAGAGAATGAAAAACAGGCTCTGCTGCAATTGCAGCGACAGGAGAATGTCGAGATCTCGCCCTGTGGATTATTTATCGACCCCATACACCCATTTATCGGGGCCACTCCTGACGGGTTGATAGATGATGACATGATAGTTGAAATAAAGTGTCCTATTACAGCTTCCAGAAAAGGAATGGCAAAAGCAATTGAAGAAAATAAAATTCAAATATTAAAATATAACAAAAATACGAATACCTGCTCCATAAATAAAAAGAGCAATTGGTACTACCAAATTCAGGGCCAACTACATGTCACAGGACGGCAGGTATGTCTTCTTGGAATCTGGGCAGGTGAGAATGAGCCTTTGTACACAGAACACATAGAAAGAGATGACAATTTCTGGCTAGCAAGTATGGAGCCGAAGCTTGTACAGTTTTACCTCAAATGCTTACTGCCAGAAATCGTAGACAGTAGGAATGAACGTGGCATGCCAATTAGAAACCATGCATTGCAAGATAAGGAAAATGAGCAGCCTGATAAGTGCGCATCCAGTACACGCTCTCGGCCTCAACCAAATTTGCAGCAACCAGGTCCAAGCACGCGCGTGATTAATATTTGTGATTTTTGATTATTTTTTGTATTGCATTTGCAATTGCCGTGAGTTAGTGTTTCTTATTTCTAATAAAGAATTTACTGGCCTGTGTATTATATTGTAATGAGTTTTATCCGAATATATTTAGTCCAAAGTATACAGGGTGGCAGGGATTCAGTACATGATTCTGAACCCCCCTGCGTTGAAATTTTTCCCCGGTTATTAAAAAAAAAAGCTGCTGTTTCATAGAAAAGTGCAATACCTACGCGATCAAAATGTATGGAGCAGCTGTGAGACTTTTATTTTTCGCTTTTTAGTGAGTCAGTTTGTAATTTATCTAAGTTACAATTGCCTAATGTTGACTAATCATCACCTTTTACAAAATATTGCTTTTCCCGAAGCAGGGACGTTAATCGTTGAGGAGTTCTCCTGGTTCTTCACCATCAGCTCCACTTGTCCATATACATTGTGACGAGCATAAATTGCTTGGTATTCATATTAATGTAATCTAATAATATTTGAAGAGTTCCCTCGATTTCTCCAGGATCTCATCATCAGATCCTGACCTAATGACAATGGGACCATCTCGGAGGTATACCCTTTCAAACAAAAAAAGAATTTTGAAAATCCGTCTATAAATGACGGAGTTACGCCCGTAAACAATCGAATTGATAACCTCCTCCTTTTGGAAGTCGGTTAAAAATAAATTATGTTGTTTTTATTTATATTTCCTTAAAAATTAAACACCCGAAATATTAACATGAATTCCGTAAAACAAAGTTAACTGTACTTACTGTTACAATTTTATACTGTGACGCAAAATTTTTGCACATCGGGGTCAGCGAGTTCATTTGAACTGCGCGTTCGCGCGAGCAGCCACGCGGGGAGTGAGGTAACGCTAAATGCCTACTACGCTCGAATATCCTGGCCTTAAAATATGTTTTGTAACACTGTCCCAAATTAATACTGGGCTGAATCTTATCAATAAAATAATTATTAAATACATTAGAAATACATTTTGGATCCGAGACAATTTCATTATTATTAATTCTAATTTTATTAATATTATTCTTTGGAATACTTAACTTTGTTTGATTTATAATTTGCCACGTTGTTTTGGATTTATTTTTTGATGTCTTTATTTTGTGGTTATTTTGAGCTTGCCGAGTTAAATTAATAATCGTTTTAAACAGTTTTGTGTAATTTTTAAATCGTGTTTTAATCGGAATTGCCACAGTAGTTGCCGTTTCTTCGCACTGCACTTTTTGATACCACGTGATACCCATTCTTGTTTTTTATTAACATTTACCGAAACGATAGTATCGGGGAAGCTGTAAAGTAATGAAAAAATATCTGAAAACGCGTTAAATGCTACATTTGGGTCATGTGTTGCATACACTTCTAAAAACGTCAGACTCCGCAGATAGGCCTTAAATTTAATAGGATCATCATTTAATCGGACATCCATGAGGATTTTCCAACCCGGAAAAAAAAAGGGGGCTTAACTTCTTAGGTACTGCCGTAATCGGTGTTTCCCGATAGTTATAACTTGCTTCTAGTGAAAACAAATAAAAATTGCCTGACCGCAAGACTGAGCTGCTGAAATTCGACGATGGTATATTTAACTATCGACACTCGACACCCGATGTCCAGGGTACAGTCAGCCTCAAAAAGATGTATATAGGTCAGCAAGAATTCATTTACTTGTCTAAAATGTTTGTTCCATCAATATGTAACCACACATTGATACATAGTTTTAAAAAACACATATTATAGACATTCAAATTAATTCTTGCCGATGCATTTATCTTTGTAAGCCTTACTGTAATCTTTATACCGGCTGAAAGTTTTTAACGTCTCGACAATAATATGGTGTGTTGTGTAAGTGGAACAGAAGCCATACCCGGGAATATTTGCTTAGTAGCATTGACCACGCGGGCGGGGATGCGCGAGCGGCTTGTGCGCTGCGAAAGGATATCAAAGAAGCCGACGGCAAGTGCGGCGACTACCTATCGGCCGCTAAGGAAAGCTACGAATTCATTGATAAATTCCGCGCATTTAGTATTTATGTATGTATTTCGGTATATTTTATAGTTAAAAAAAAACGTACGTTCCTCTGTACGTCTCTATGTCACTGAACTCTTCATAAACGTCAGGACAAATTTTGAAAAAAAAAAATAATTGAAATGAAATTTGAAATTGATGATTTTTTTTGTGTGTTTGAGTGCTTGAGACCCTGGGTGGTTGAGATTCACAATTGGACCCGGTAGGTGATGCTGTGAAGGACAAAAGCTAGTTTATTATAAAAAATTACATCAAAATCAAACCAACATACCTCTTCTCGTAGGTTTCCTAGGCCGTGTCCTGGGCCCCTGCATGAGCGGCCTCTCTTGAGGCAACAGCAGGTAGTTCTTGGCCTCATCCAGCAAGTCTCGACACGCGTCGTCTGATCTGATAAGGAGTTCTGATGATACTGTGCCCACTAGGAACTTGGGGCTCAGGAGTGGTAGGCGGACGTGTTGTAGGACCTGGATTATGTAGCAGCAGCAGATAGCAGATTATTGGATGGTATAAAAGATGTTTTCGTCAACTTACGAGGTGGATAATTTAATAAAAAGTCAGTTTTCCTTTTAATATATAGGTTATGCGAAAACAAAACAGTGATTTTCATTTATTTTTAAACCATTTTTACGCTAAAAATACCTACCCGCACTGTATTGGCCGGGATATCCATCAAATAAATGTCACCTGGAAAGCAGTAGTCAGGAGCGCTAATATCTACTTAGCAAAATTTTAAAGCAATTTTCTCATGGAAAAATGACTGCAACTTTCAGATAAAACCTATTTCATATTAGTGTGGGTTCCAAAATACTATGTTCGTCACAACATAAAATTACAATCACCACAGTAGGAGAAAATCCGTTTTAAAAGTTGCTAAGTGCATACATACTAGTGCTCGAGACTAAACATCAGTGTACAATACATCCATGGTAACAGTTTAATTTTAATATCGCTTTTATTTCGTAGCGGTAAGAGCGGTTTTCGTAGTTCAAGTGATATTTCTGACATTTGGTTATAATCACCTGAGCCAGGTGTTGTCTTCTCTCGGCCACGTTATACTTGACCCAGGACATGACTGCCTGGAAGGTCTGTTCTTCAGAGCGCACGTTGAGCTCGTCTGAGGACACTATGTCGATCAGCTGCGCGGCTGGCAGCAGTAGGAACTCTTCACTTTCCATTACCTGTAAGACGTCGTGCCATGTACACACGGCTACATATCAAGCTATACAAATCCAGTTTAAGCTGACCTCGCATTTTACGTAAATCCTTCACAATGCAAGATCAGCTTAAACTGGAAATGTATAGCTTGATGTGTAGCCGTGTGTACTTGGAAAGGAGAGGTCTTATTCTAGAGGTCGCAATAGTTTTTAATTACATTAGTTAATACTTTTTACACAGAGGTACGGATTTCGGCTTGCGAATTTATTGCGAGATCAGCAATGAAAGATTATCTGCTAAAATCCAAAACTAACATTCTTTCGTTTATAATTAATGAGATTTCTGAGGCCTACACTTAAAGTTGCTCTGCTGCAACTTCAATATTTATATGACGTTTAAAATAGTACTAGAAATTCCTAAATCAACTTAATTAACACTAACAAAACTAACAAAATGTTAGTACCTATTTCTTTAAGTAAGAATTACGTCAATTAAAAACAAGAATTTGAACAGCCTTAAGACGACATACAAACCTCTGGAAAGTTTTGTTGTGTGAATTTGTCGGCGATCCGGAGCAGTTCTCTGCAGGAGTGAGTGTCGGCGAAGGCGCGGATGCCGAGGCAGTTGGAGCAGTCCAGCTGTCTCTTGAGGAACTCGCAGCAAACGTCCTGGATCTCTTGCAGTTGGAGTAGGCACGCCGCGGGAAGTAAAGCCTGGAAAGTAGCAGTTCTATATGTACTGGTTTCTGGAAGCTGTGTGTGAGTCTGATGTTAACTTACGTGATAGCTGTTGTCAAATTAGCAAAAATATAAATATACAGAGCAATTTTTCAGTAATTAGCAAAACTTCACATATTTTTTGGGTATGGACATTGAAGAGCAAATATTGGGTCACAGCAGAGTTTAGCCAATAAAAAAGGATAGTTATTTACTTCGCAAACTAAAAAACTATACTTAATCTAGCTGTTAAGGTCATAAAAGGCAAGTAGACAGTCCATAAGCTGCTCTTTAATTCACACACCTGCACATTGCTCTCCTCCACGACTATGTGCGCTGTATAGCAGAACTCCACCAGCTGCTCCATGGCCTGTTCGTCCACGTCGCGGATGGTCACCTCGGTGGCGCGCGACTCGGCCAGCTCGCCCGTGAACATCGCGCGGAAGTACGGACTACATGCTGACAGGATCACCCTGGAAATAGACACAGAAATTGTCCAGAGAAAAGTCCAATCAAAATCAAACTCAAAGCATTTATTTCAATTAAACCATTTACAGGCACTTATGAATTGTCAAGGAATCAGACTGTTACTCAGGAAGTTGAAGCCAGTTGCCCATTCCGACGTAGATCTCTATGGAGAATAACGGGAAACAAACTCCATGGATACTCTTTTAAATCAAGTAAGGTATTACAAAATACTGGGTACAAGTCGAATAGAAATAGTCCAGAAAAGACGAATTGCTCGCAGCAGTTTTCGGTTGATAGGAGAAAACTGCTGAAACTATGTGACTTTCCACTTTACGCTGTCATTACACATCATTCAAGAATTTCACACAGCGTCAATAATGAGATATAATTATGAAAATATTCAAACAAAGATAAAAGTAGGTCAACTTACAAAGTGAATATTTTAATGATAAGATATCAAAAGCCTTGCAAAGATAACAGTGTTTACATACTGTTTGTAAATATGAAGTTCCATTGTTGTTAGTGTATTCCTTACAAGCTATCTATTAGAGTTATAGTTTGACCGAGACCGCTGTTCCGCGCCTTAGGTATGTGCATGGCGGGACGAGAGGGCAGTGCAGGCCGCTCATTCGTCACTGCTGCCCCGCCTCGCCGCGCATTCCTGAGGCGCGGAACAGAGCGGTCCCGGTCAAACTATAGTGCCTGGTTAAACACCAGTGTATAACAGATATTTGGTGTTGGTTGTCTGGGATAGCGTTATTGTATCGATACTAACGAGCGTATACGTTTGACGAATGCTTACTCTAGACGCGAAGGGTGACTAAAACTGTAATACGTGGTCATTACCTACCCGTATGAGTTTCACAGAACATTACGCCTGTTTTTCCTAGAGGTCTCGGAGGTGTATAACACAACCGGATTTCTGTAGTTTAGTGTTAGGTTAAGGTCGAGGTAATAGTTGGAGAGCCTGATGCCAATAACCAGACGCACATTCAGAGGATTACGTACCGGTGTGCGAACAGCTTCCTGTTGGCCACGTTGAGCACGACGTCGCACAGCTCGCGATGACGGCGCAACGCGGACAGCTCGCCGAGGATGGCGCGCGGGTGCTTCTCCGAGGTGTGCGACAGGCGCGCGCCGCCGCCCCCGGGCGACCCGCCCTCGCCCATCCTGAGGACACACCCGAACCAGGCCTATAGCTTCAGGGTCTCATGTGACCTAGGGTTGAGCCCTGCGCGCTTATGTTTAGGTTGGTAGATAAAAAGCGATAACAAAAAGCACCTAAAGCTTAGGCTTAGGATTCATGTTCACACGCCTTTTTTTCCGTTAAAATCCACGATTTCTTCGCAGTGTGTAGACACGTTCACCAGTTTTGTATGTATGGATCACATCGGAACTAGTCCGTACAGTCGTTTTGACGGCGAAAAACCATGTGTGAATTTAGTGGCCTTAAACTTAAAATAAAGCAAAATTATATTATATTCTAGCACGTTCATTTAGGCAGTTAGACACGGAAGGCAGGGGATTCAGTTCGCCATTTAAACAGGTCTAGTAACAGTTAAGCTACAAAGTTTTACCTTTGATCAAGAAATACTTATTAAAATAACATTTATCTTAAAAAAAAATTGTAAGTTTAAATTTTAAGTTAATTACTTCATGTTCCGGGCCTCAAACAATATGGCGTCGGGCCGGACGGAAAGCCCAAAGGGCAGCATGCGGCCCGCGAGATTCAGCTTGTGTTTCGCTGAAATAGAACATAGGTTTGTACGTCAGCGTTTCTCAACAAGCTATCGCGAGAAATATAAGTATATACAGAGAAATTAACATATTCTTGGTCAAAAATATAAACACCGACTAGGTAGATATTATAAGAATATCTGCTGCTTAGGAAGCATTTGGTCATGCTAAGAGACTAAGATGTGATGATGTATTTAATTAAAATGATAAAAAACAAAATAAATTACCTAATTCTTAATTTCGAGGATATCATGTACCTGCCTATCTCATAATTTTCGATGTCCTTATAATGATATACAAACTACGTGATGGGTCGTCTATAGTTAATTGCCAGTGGGTCTTGGGTCTTGGCATGACTATTAAAGATTTGCAAATCACAGTCTATGTATATGCACGAGACAGAAGAGTTTAATACTCTACCTAAGTTATACGAGTGGATTAACAAAGCCGTTGTATTTAAGCATTAGAAAAGACGATGAAATATTCAGAAAAAGGCCGTGCATGACGACTGTTGTTGAGAAATCGATACTTTCTGATTGTTAAACATAATTATCTTAAATTCTAGGAACTATAATGTACTGTGTGTCATCGATAAAACATGAAGTTAGGCCACACTCCGTCTTTTCCTCACAACACCAATATTCTCAACAGAAACCCTAAAGTATGCGGTTAGCAAATGGAATTTTCCTTGTGTGCCCGCCACGTCATGGGAGTGACAACTGGTCGAAATGAGGCACAGCTGCAAGCCTAGATACTGTAGACCGGTTACAACCAGAAGCATCACATGTGGCCAAGCTCTAGATCTCACGTGCTAGTCACTATAGATACGGCTATCAGGCGACCACTAGCAACTATCGATAATAATCTAACTGTCGGTCAAAAGGGTGTCTTCTTGCGACTGTTTATCAGTTAATGGAATGATAAAATGGTGTAAGGATACACCAGCTGTTATAAAATCTCAGAAAATCGCGGAATAAATTATATTTAGAAATAAAATCGAGTATCCATTTGAATCATTCAACTCCTTCCTGTCATCGCGTCTGCGCCAATATTAGTCACAGCGAATAGAACTAAAAATATCAGATTTTATCTAATTAGATCATTAGCGAAACTCTACAATTATTATCACAACATTATAAATAAACCAGTGGACTAGTATTACAATGTGGATTCGCTTCATGACCTAGTTGTGACTCGCGGTCTCGCCTACTTATGTCCATGAAATAATATGGGTCACTACCTGTTCCATGACTTTATTGCTTATTTATAGAGCTCGGAACATGATTGTGATGTGGGATTTGAATTGGTTGACAGGGACAGTTGGACGGAAGAATGCTCCAAATGATGTAATCGTACAATACACAGAAATAAACACAACAATATTATTAGGTACGAGGAAAGTTACCTAAGTTCCGTAAGTAGGTCAGCTTGGTGCTAAAATGTCAACCGCCTTAGAGCATGCGAGCTTTGTCAATATTCGTGCATTGTGATGCAGTTTGCGTATTTTGCAATGGTAAATACGGGGATAAACAAAACAGTTCTTTTTACGTCATAATCAATCTGCCTAGCCTTTTCCCAACTATGTTGGGCGCCACGTGACACTGGCAGAATAGTCGACACCGGCTCAATTGCCAAGAAAGGAAAAAAAAAAAAAAAACTATGTTGGGGTCGGCTTCCAGTCTAACCGGATGCAGCTGAATACCAGTATTTTACATGGAGCGACTGCCTATCTGACCTCCACAACCCAGTAACTGGGTAATACGATACCCCTTGGTAAGACTGGTGTCAGACTTTCGGGCTCCTGACGACTCGTAACGACTGTCAAAGATCCACGAATGACAGCCGGGACCAACGGCTTAACGTGCTTTCCGAGGCACGGAGGATTCTCGGTATGTAAAGATGGTCACCCATCCACTGACCAACCCCGGCAAGCGTAGCTTAACCTGATGGATCGACTAGTGCGGCTGTTGTTACTTAGCCACGAGCTCCTCATAGTAAGAAGAAAAAGATGTATATTTTTAAAAGCACTGGTGTAAGGCCAAAACTTATGAATCGAGCGGTTTCTGCCGCCAAAACACAGGGTATACTGAAGTTTACGGTAACCTTAGCTGTTTGTCAAGATAGACGTCTTGGCACATATCACTCTTGCAATTACATGCTTGCACGTCTTTCAAATACGAAATACGTAAGGTTAGTGGTCGCATTGTCTCGTTTATTGTAAGCAGTGAGAGCGATCGTCAGGCACTCGTGCCTGGAGCTTACTCTCTAAGTTCGTCAGCAAAGAAATATACGAGCACGTCCGAAAGTAGTTCGATACTTCAGAGTGAACCCTACTCCCGATTAATTAACTTCTTCGGACGGACAGAAGCGCGTCGGGAGTAGGGACAACTGTCAAATCGTGTAGTCATTCATTTTCAGTTCGGGCCCCGAAAGAATTTTATGTCCGTAAGTGATACGGATACGAAGTAGGAAGCGCCCGTAACAGCGACCGAAACTGCGGACGTCGTGCTTAGAGAGTAGACCCCCTGCAAACTTTAAGAGGATACGGGTATTATAAGAATCCCTTCACACTATCGTCGATAACCCTATGCGTAGCTACTGTGAAGGGGCCGAACTAAGGGCCACAGCAGACTAGCTACTTTCAGCATCGGCGATTGGCGATTTTGCGACTGTACTGCATTTAGCTTCTAAATAAAAAGCGGCTAAATCTCCGGTGGCCGATGCTAAAAGTAACTAATCTTCTCTGGCCCTAAGGGCTACATTGCGTTTGGGTCCATTGACAGGAAGATAAGTAGAAGAAGACATACAATAAATTTAGGAGAACTTGGGTGGGAAGTATGATAACTATGCGTATTCATAAATCATAAGCTAAATTAACTGAACTCTCTGATGTTTTTTTTTTACGAAAATCAGAACAGAAGTGTGTTCTGATTTTCGTAAAAAAAAACATCTGAGAGTTCATTTAATTTTATTTACCATTACTTTTTCCTAATTGAAATAAATTATTTGACTTTGAATTTGATTAATGTAGTACATCATTCATCATTACGTTTACAAAACAGGTTGAAAAATTCTAAAAAGCACTTCACTGAACAACAAGATACTTCCTTGAACAGTGTCATCTTTATCATTCATACACTTCTGATTAAACTTGATACTGCTACAGAGGTAAACCTAAACCTAGTATTATTCTGAAGCATTTAACTCTAGTAACTAAATATTTTAAAAAGAAGTTCCCGAAAACCACTTAAAAAGTTTCAGAATTTGAAAGGTATATTATAAAAAAAATCCATATTCATTACACATAATTATTTTACACGCAACTAAGAGGAAGAAAAAATCAAATAATTAACAAGTTTACAGCCAAGGCTACTCGGCTCCCTAGTAACTCTCACCTATACGTTTAACTAGTAAACTAATTGTTCATGCTGTTCATTCACATAATTACACAATCACCTTGTGTAATGTCAGTGGTAGCTCACATCAATCGTGATGTAACTGCTCACTGCTGCCATAAAACATTCTAATTACGTAAAAGTTTAATTCATATTATTATCTGGGTTGATTATGTTTAAATTATGAGTTCATGTTATTTTTTATGAGTGTAGGTCACTATATGAATAATATAAAGCATTGTTTGCCTCTGTATGACATAAAGATAGGTCATGTCAAATTATTATTTAGTTATTTTAAGAGCTTTGTATGGAAAATCATTACCCTCTTTCTGAGCCCACTGGTAGTAGCTGGATGATAGTGGCCAAGAATCGAGATGAATGGAGTGCAATTGGAGAGGCCTATGTCCAGCAGTGGACTGCTGTAGGCTGATGATGATGAGGCAGTCAGGTGACAAGAGAAACAGGACATTCAGAAAATGATCTTATGCTGGCTTCAAATTACTTGGGCCCAGTAAGTGACCATGTTTAATCATGGCAGTGGGGTTTTGTTCTGGCATATGATTGTTATTTTATTAAACCATACATATGTTTATATTGTGAGAAGATCTCAGACTAATAAAGTGCATTTTTTATGCTGACCTATTGTTAATAGTTATATGTAGAGTATAAGTTTAGGTTATTGTGTGTGGTAGATGAGTTCATCTACCACACACAATAACATTATACCCTTTATGAGTAAAAACAAACAGATTGTTCATAGTTCATTGTTTTAAATATGTATGGCAATGTAATTTAGTTTTAAATTAATTTGTAAACACTGTTGACCCAATTAATGAGTGTCATACACTGCAAAACTTAGCATTCCTGGTTAAACATTAATATTCCTGTTTTTTGTGTTTATTTAAACACAAGCAAAACAAATCTATTGTTCAAGTTTATAGAATGGAAACCAGTAGGGAAGATAGATAGATAGAATATTCTATATTATGTACACCCTAAAAATTACAAATATAAATGTTGACATTTTTAATAGGGTGACACAAAGGGGCAGTCTTATTGCTAAAAACGATCTTTTACAGACAACCTTCGGATGGTTTAAAGTAAGAAGCAGAGACAATAAGCTGTTTTAATTTATCAGATCTGTAATGAATCTAATACTTCATGAGAATAAAGCTGTTGACATTGGTTTATGTGATTGCTACTTAAAATAAAAGGTACTCATGATAACATACATAGGAGGGTCACATTAGCAGTGTAAAACAAGTTTCAGAAACAAAATCTCACCAGAAGATATTACAAGGAACCTGACTGCCCTCTCATTCTCACAAGAGGTGAGACATAACATGTCAAATGTTAGTTGTTGCTACTAGGCTGTATAAACAATCAGCTGTTGCCAGTTCAATATTTACAATACAAACCACTCAGACACAAAACAATGACTTCATGTTTCATGTTATTACGGCCATCAATTAAAAAAACTTTCAAACTATGTGAAAAAATATTCGTGCCAATTATTTGTCAATGATATGAAAGTTCACTCACCTCTTGTGTCCGCGTGAGTTACCCAGCTGCAATCGCAGCGGGGGCGAAACCCAGCCCCACACGGAGTCAATCTGCAACACACGAGCCAGCCAGACCGTCAGACAACCCCGCTTCACACACAAACTAATCCTGTTTGCCAATACAAACTAATTTATGCAATGTATGCCCTCAGTCTCACTCAGGACTCACCTTTGACGATTCCTTTTCGACCTCACAAAGAAACCTGACCTCAAAGGAGTGTTGTACACTTATTAAACGCCCTGAGGAATGTAAAACAGGTAACGGCACATCGATTTTACGATTTCACAAGTTTTTATGTTTACTAATGTTGCAGCATAGATATCGTACTTTTGTCCACTAGTCAATTTTTTGAAGGTCTGATCAAAATAACTGACAAGGTAACAAACGGCCTTCAATCAAAAACTTATTTCTTTAGATCTTTTCACATAAATGAAAATTAATCCACATAAACTTTAAAAAACTGCATATGAATCATTTTCTTTAATTTTCGCAGTTAGTACACATTTTATTTATCAAAAATAATAGAAAATCTAGTTTATTTATCAGAAACAAGAATCAAGCTTTCGAACGCACCTCGTAATTTTTTGGCAAGTTAGTGATTGCCACAATAAAAAAACATAAAACCATTTTCTTTTCTAAGAATTAAAGACTTATTTATTCTTTTATTTTTGCTAGTGATCACAGAGTACTTTATAACATACTGAAACTACTGATAAAACTGCAGATTATTGGTAAAATTCAGGTCAATGTACAATGAATATAATTTTGAAGTAAGTAATTTCGCGAATTCATGAGAATGAATGAACACCACAGCCGTCAGCTGATTAAAATTTACTTTGACATATTTGACATTAAGGACTTCATATCTAGTTGTTGACGTTTCCATCAGATTTTCTGATTTGTTTCCAAACTGTGTTGTGTTCTTAAAAATTCGATGTTCGCATTCAAGTAGAGTAAGATAGTTAATAATATTTATTAATTAGACTCCTATAATGTCACTGAGTCTTCTATTAGAGAAATACGATGTATCCACTGACGAGGGATTACAGAAAGCGCTCAACGAGATTGAGAAAGAAGAGGTAAGTTGAGTTGTTTTGGTGACGGTGACAAAAGTTTCATTTTACAAACGTAGTATTTTCGCAGTCGGAGGTTGACGCGGCGCTTTCGGGAGTGCTATCCAGGGCGTGTTCCCTGGAGGGCCGGCTTCGGACGGCGAGTCAAGCTTACACGAAGCTGAGTGAAGTGAAAACCGATGCTCAAATCGCCGCTGATATGGTGGACAAGACGGCCGGTCTTGCGAGAGACGTTAGCGCTAAAGTGCGCCAGCTAGACTTGGCTAGGGTAAATAAGAAGCTGTGTATTTTTGTATTAATTGCTTTGTTTACTCTACTGCCATAAATAGATAGAAAACATAGGTACCTACTTATCAATGAGTCTTAATCTTTCTTCCCAGTCTCGTGTGGCAGAATGTCAGCGTCGTGTGCACGACCTGATAGACCTGCAGTTGTGTAGTGCTGGAGTGGAAGCAGCTATCAAAGCACATGACTATGAAACTGGTTTGTTTTAAATTTTCTAACATTCACTTAATATGTTGTTTAGTTAAAAACTTTTACATTGTAACAATGGACTCACAGGTCCACTAACATTCTAAATCTAAACTATTCAATTTATAAAACACAAATTGAATCATTTAGATTTACAATGTTCAGATATTGAGTATTATATATTATTTCAGAAGTAGCAAAATAATAACTTACATGTTTTAACAGCTTACTGAAATAGTATCCAATGTCAATACCAATTACCCATAGAGCATTAATATCAATAGTTGGAATATTTAACATGTAGGTACATGTTTCAGGTGCTGGTCATGTGTCCAGGTTCCTCAGTATGGACCCAGGGTCAGTCGCAGCAGCAAGGGCACGCGGTGCGCCTGACCCGCGCGATGCCATGACACGGGCGGCTAACACGCTGCGGGAGCATCTTGTGCGCAAGTGTGTATATAAGAGCTCAAACAAAATAAGAGTTTGTTTCAAAATAAACAACTCACTTTCTAATATTATCCCGGACTGTCCGACAAACTTAATTTGCTGGCAAGTTTGCAGGTAGCTGGCTGTGACATCTATTGGGGCAGTCCAAATAAGACAATTAAATTTAGTAAAAACCAGCCAAGTGTGTATTGGACCACACACAATGAAGGGTTCTGTAGTTGGGATGAATTTATCCCAAGAACAAACTTAACATTGTAGTTGAAAGATGTGTTCTCCCATACGGAATGTATGGGAGATCATGTTTTTCAAACTGCAAATTTAAGTTGGTTGATTATTTTTCGTTAACCTGTATAGCCTACTTAGCTCTCACAGTTTTACTTTGACTTTCGTTATATATACAATTGCTGTGAATTTTTTCACAAGTCCAAGTACAACCATTTAGCTAGAAGGGGGACACTTGACTCTAACAAAAACGGATCCCTGCTTCCAAAAATCCATTCAAAAACGCAATATTTTTGAAAGACGTTTCTAACGATACCCCTCAACATGGAATAGATGAGGAAAAAAAAAACATCCCCACTTATATAGGGGAGGTACACAAAAAAAAAGAAAAACTTTGTTTTATTTTACCTTTGCTGCTTATTTTAGCTTTGTTGGCATGATTAATATGTATACATATGCCAAATTACATCTTTCTTGTACTAACCGTCTCTGATCTAAGCCGCGGACAAACAGACGGACAGACAGACAGACGGACATGGTGAAACTATAAGGGTAAAAACTCCTTATGTATTGCTATAAATTGTTTGAACATGTGCAAGGTTTGAAGAAGCTGCCCGCAAGGAAGATGAGCCCAGTGTGGAGCGCCTGTTCAAGCTGTTCCCACAGATCGGGCGAGCAGAAGAGGGTGTGGACCTCCTCGCAAAATATCTTGCCACACAAGTTAGTCAACATTCCAGTCAATTTCTGGCTGTATTCTGTTTTTGACTTATTGCTTTTGCCTTTTAAAGTATTTCTGCTACTTTCCCTTTTTTAATGCCATATAATTTCTCTCCAGACAGAAGCAGCGATCCGTCGCGCATGCGTAGTATCAGACGTGAGCTCGGAAGCGGCCGTGTTCGCAGACGCCGTAACGCGTGTGGTGGAGGCGGGTGGCGCGGGCGTGGAGCGCGCGCGCCGGGCCGCGGCGGCGAGCGCGCCCGGCCTGCTGCACCGCGCCCTGCGTGCTGTGCAGCCTGCGGTATGTAGCCTACAACAACTATCTCGCGTGGTGGAGGCGGGCGGCGCGGGCGTGGAGCGCCCGGCCTGCTGCACCGCGCCCTGCGTGCTGTGCAGCCTGCGGTATGTAGCCTACAACAACTATCTCGCGTGGTGGAGGCGGGCGGCGCGGGCGTGGAGCGCCCGGCCTGCTGCACCGCGCCCTGCGTGCTGTGCAGCCTGCGGTATGTAGCCTACAACAACTATCTCGCGTGGTGGAGGCGGGCGGCGCGGGCGTGGAGCGCCCGGCCTGCTGCACCGCGCCCTGCGTGCTGTGCAGCCTGCGGTATGTAGCCTACAACAACTATCTCGCGTGGTGGAGGCGGGCGGCGCGGGCGTGGAGCGCCCGGCCTGCTGCACCGCGCCCTGCGTGCTGTGCAGCCTGCGGTATGTAGCCTACAACAACTATCTCGCGTGGTGGAGGCGGGCGGCGCGGGCGTGGAGCGCCCGGCCTGCTGCACCGCGCCCTGCGTGCTGTGCAGCCTGCGGTATGTAGCCTACAACAACTATCTCGCGTGGTGGAGGCGGGCGGCGCGGGCGTGGAGCGCCCGGCCTGCTGCACCGCGCCCTGCGTGCTGTGCAGCCTGCGGTATGTAGCCTACAACAACTATCTCGCGTGGTGGAGGCGGGCGGCGCGGGCGTGGAGCGCCCGGCCTGCTGCACCGCGCCCTGCGTGCTGTGCAGCCTGCGGTATGTAGCCTACAACAACTATCTCGCGTGGTGGAGGCGGGCGGCGCGGGCGTGGAGCGCCCGGCCTGCTGCACCGCGCCCTGCGTGCTGTGCAGCCTGCGGTATGTAGCCTACAACAACTATCTCGCGTGGTGGAGGCGGGCGGCGCGGGCGTGGAGCGCCCGGCCTGCTGCACCGCGCCCTGCGTGCTGTGCAGCCTGCGGTATGTAGCCTACAACAACTATCTCGCGTGGTGGAGGCGGGCGGCGCGGGCGTGGAGCGCCCGGCCTGCTGCACCGCGCCCTGCGTGCTGTGCAGCCTGCGGTATGTAGCCTACAACAACTATCTCGCGTGGTGGAGGCGGGCGGCGCGGGCGTGGAGCGCCCGGCCTGCTGCACCGCGCCCTGCGTGCTGTGCAGCCTGCGGTATGTAGCCTACAACAACTATCTCGCGTGGTGGAGGCGGGCGGCGCGGGCGTGGAGCGCCCGGCCTGCTGCACCGCGCCCTGCGTGCTGTGCAGCCTGCGGTATGTAGCCTACAACAACTATCTCGCGTGGTGGAGGCGGGCGGCGCGGGCGTGGAGCGCCCGGCCTGCTGCACCGCGCCCTGCGTGCTGTGCAGCCTGCGGTATGTAGCCTACAACAACTATCTCGCGTGGTGGAGGCGGGCGGCGCGGGCGTGGAGCGCCCGGCCTGCTGCACCGCGCCCTGCGTGCTGTGCAGCCTGCGGTATGTAGCCTACAACAACTATCTCGCGTGGTGGAGGCGGGCGGCGCGGGCGTGGAGCGCCCGGCCTGCTGCACCGCGCCCTGCGTGCTGTGCAGCCTGCGGTATGTAGCCTACAACAACTATCTCGCGTGGTGGAGGCGGGCGGCGCGGGCGTGGAGCGCCCGGCCTGCTGCACCGCGCCCTGCGTGCTGTGCAGCCTGCGGTATGTAGCCTACAACAACTATCTCGCGTGGTGGAGGCGGGCGGCGCGGGCGTGGAGCGCGCGCGCCGGGCCGCGGCGGCGAGCGCGCCCGGCCTGCTGCACCGCGCCCTGCGTGCTGTGCAGCCTGCGGTATGTAGCCTACAACAACTATCTCGCGTGGTGGAGGCGGGCGGCGCGGGCGTGGAGCGCCCGGCCTGCTGCACCGCGCCCTGCGTGCTGTGCAGCCTGCGGTATGTAGCCTACAACAACTATCTCGCGTGGTGGAGGCGGGCGGCGCGGGCGTGGAGCGCCCGGCCTGCTGCACCGCGCCCTGCGTGCTGTGCAGCCTGCGGTATGTAGCCTACAACAACTATCTCGCGTGGTGGAGGCGGGCGGCGCGGGCGTGGAGCGCCCGGCCTGCTGCACCGCGCCCTGCGTGCTGTGCAGCCTGCGGTATGTAGCCTACAACAACTATCTCGCGTGGTGGAGGCGGGCGGCGCGGGCGTGGAGCGCCCGGCCTGCTGCACCGCGCCCTGCGTGCTGTGCAGCCTGCGGTATGTAGCCTACAACAACTATCTCGCGTGGTGGAGGCGGGCGGCGCGGGCGTGGAGCGCCCGGCCTGCTGCACCGCGCCCTGCGTGCTGTGCAGCCTGCGGTATGTAGCCTACAACAACTATCTCGCGTGGTGGAGGCGGGCGGCGCGGGCGTGGAGCGCCCGGCCTGCTGCACCGCGCCCTGCGTGCTGTGCAGCCTGCGGTATGTAGCCTACAACAACTATCTCGCGTGGTGGAGGCGGGCGGCGCGGGCGTGGAGCGCCCGGCCTGCTGCACCGCGCCCTGCGTGCTGTGCAGCCTGCGGTATGTAGCCTACAACAACTATCTCGCGTGGTGGAGGCGGGCGGCGCGGGCGTGGAGCGCCCGGCCTGCTGCACCGCGCCCTGCGTGCTGTGCAGCCTGCGGTATGTAGCCTACAACAACTATCTCGCGTGGTGGAGGCGGGCGGCGCGGGCGTGGAGCGCCCGGCCTGCTGCACCGCGCCCTGCGTGCTGTGCAGCCTGCGGTATGTAGCCTACAACAACTATCTCGCGTGGTGGAGGCGGGCGGCGCGGGCGTGGAGCGCCCGGCCTGCTGCACCGCGCCCTGCGTGCTGTGCAGCCTGCGGTATGTAGCCTACAACAACTATCTCGCGTGGTGGAGGCGGGCGGCGCGGGCGTGGAGCGCCCGGCCTGCTGCACCGCGCCCTGCGTGCTGTGCAGCCTGCGGTATGTAGCCTACAACAACTATCTCGCGTGGTGGAGGCGGGCGGCGCGGGCGTGGAGCGCCCGGCCTGCTGCACCGCGCCCTGCGTGCTGTGCAGCCTGCGGTATGTAGCCTACAACAACTATCTCGCGTGGTGGAGGCGGGCGGCGCGGGCGTGGAGCGCCCGGCCTGCTGCACCGCGCCCTGCGTGCTGTGCAGCCTGCGGTATGTAGCCTACAACAACTATCTCGCGTGGTGGAGGCGGGCGGCGCGGGCGTGGAGCGCCCGGCCTGCTGCACCGCGCCCTGCGTGCTGTGCAGCCTGCGGTATGTAGCCTACAACAACTATCTCGCGTGGTGGAGGCGGGCGGCGCGGGCGTGGAGCGCCCGGCCTGCTGCACCGCGCCCTGCGTGCTGTGCAGCCTGCGGTATGTAGCCTACAACAACTATCTCGCGTGGTGGAGGCGGGCGGCGCGGGCGTGGAGCGCCCGGCCTGCTGCACCGCGCCCTGCGTGCTGTGCAGCCTGCGGTATGTAGCCTACAACAACTATCTCGCGTGGTGGAGGCGGGCGGCGCGGGCGTGGAGCGCCCGGCCTGCTGCACCGCGCCCTGCGTGCTGTGCAGCCTGCGGTATGTAGCCTACAACAACTATCTCGCGTGGTGGAGGCGGGCGGCGCGGGCGTGGAGCGCCCGGCCTGCTGCACCGCGCCCTGCGTGCTGTGCAGCCTGCGGTATGTAGCCTACAACAACTATCTCGCGTGGTGGAGGCGGGCGGCGCGGGCGTGGAGCGCCCGGCCTGCTGCACCGCGCCCTGCGTGCTGTGCAGCCTGCGGTATGTAGCCTACAACAACTATCTCGCGTGGTGGAGGCGGGCGGCGCGGGCGTGGAGCGCCCGGCCTGCTGCACCGCGCCCTGCGTGCTGTGCAGCCTGCGGTATGTAGCCTACAACAACTATCTCGCGTGGTGGAGGCGGGCGGCGCGGGCGTGGAGCGCCCGGCCTGCTGCACCGCGCCCTGCGTGCTGTGCAGCCTGCGGTATGTAGCCTACAACAACTATCTCGCGTGGTGGAGGCGGGCGGCGCGGGCGTGGAGCGCCCGGCCTGCTGCACCGCGCCCTGCGTGCTGTGCAGCCTGCGGTATGTAGCCTACAACAACTATCTCGCGTGGTGGAGGCGGGCGGCGCGGGCGTGGAGCGCCCGGCCTGCTGCACCGCGCCCTGCGTGCTGTGCAGCCTGCGGTATGTAGCCTACAACAACTATCTCGCGTGGTGGAGGCGGGCGGCGCGGGCGTGGAGCGCCCGGCCTGCTGCACCGCGCCCTGCGTGCTGTGCAGCCTGCGGTATGTAGCCTACAACAACTATCTCGCGTGGTGGAGGCGGGCGGCGCGGGCGTGGAGCGCCCGGCCTGCTGCACCGCGCCCTGCGTGCTGTGCAGCCTGCGGTATGTAGCCTACAACAACTATCTCGCGTGGTGGAGGCGGGCGGCGCGGGCGTGGAGCGCCCGGCCTGCTGCACCGCGCCCTGCGTGCTGTGCAGCCTGCGGTATGTAGCCTACAACAACTATCTCGCGTGGTGGAGGCGGGCGGCGCGGGCGTGGAGCGCCCGGCCTGCTGCACCGCGCCCTGCGTGCTGTGCAGCCTGCGGTATGTAGCCTACAACAACTATCTCGCGTGGTGGAGGCGGGCGGCGCGGGCGTGGAGCGCCCGGCCTGCTGCACCGCGCCCTGCGTGCTGTGCAGCCTGCGGTATGTAGCCTACAACAACTATCTCGCGTGGTGGAGGCGGGCGGCGCGGGCGTGGAGCGCCCGGCCTGCTGCACCGCGCCCTGCGTGCTGTGCAGCCTGCGGTATGTAGCCTACAAATATCTCGCTACTTGCTCCTTTGGGGCCTGACCATAATCGGACTCTTGCTACGACACAATAAAGTGTAATTCAGGTCGCACAGCGCTCTCTTTTTCTATAGCGTAACCCACATCAACATCTTCTGACTACCTTACACTCACTGAATAGGTCCGACAAGACGGGCCCGCGGCGTACTTGTAGCTTCAAACTTAAAATGCGGAGTGAACTATCTGTATTCAATAGTGATATAATGTACAATCTTGAATAACGAAAGTGTCTGAGGTAGGACCGTAGTCACAGATCACCCGGCTCTCTTAGTTAGGAGATGTTATTTTAACAAAAAGTTATTTAAAATTACAAAAAGATAAACAGCCGAGACTCTTACAAGATAAAAATAAACGTTATAAGTATATGCTCTTGAGTTCCTATTTGAAGTAATTGGACCTAATAACCTTATTTTACTCTTACATGTAAAAAGTGCCTCTAGGATGACGTAGTTCCAGCGGAAACAGTTTTTGTTGAATGGCTCCCCAATGGTTGTATGCACAAATTTATACTTACCATACACAATTACACGACATCATACACTAAATATCTGCTAAACTGAAATGGAGAAATTCGTTATTTTTCCGCTGCGACTACGCACATCATATAAACTACTTTATACCTGAAATTAATTCTGTAAGTAATGAAATTCACATCCTCTTATGTAGGTTAGTAAGTCCTCATAAGTCTTTTGTATGTGGATTTATATCTGGACAATAAAAGATTTCATTTAATTTAAATTTAATTTAATTTTCCCTGCAGGTTTGTGCTGGCGTCCGTCGCATCTTCACCGAACTGGTCTTAGCGCGCCGCTTGGAATCAGACCCTCACAGAGCCGGCATCTCTCACCTGAGCGCGGAGCCGGTCCTGGCTGAACTGGCCCTGACGCACTCCCGCATCTG
The DNA here is from genome assembly GCA_947364205.1 of Agrochola lota. Classification (NCBI taxonomy): domain Eukaryota; kingdom Metazoa; phylum Arthropoda; class Insecta; order Lepidoptera; family Noctuidae; genus Agrochola; species Agrochola lota. Next base: position 1,236,742 of record OX376225.1, on the reverse strand, counting down.
GCTGTATTTCGCGTTCCTCAGGAGGAAGGCTGAGGTTAGCTGTGGCTATAAATATTGTTTCTTCATTGAGTTTGAGTCAGACCCTCACAGGACTAGTATCTCTCCCTAAGCGTGTAGCCGGTTTTGGCTGCCCTGACGCACTCCCGCATCTGGCTTCACGTTCCCCAGGAGGAAGGCTGAGGTAATCAGGTCACAGCGAGCCCTTGACTGTCGAATACGATGAAAAAATCATAGAATTGTTAAATTATTCTCTTCTTTGCAACATGGTCTATTAAATGCAAAAACTCACAAATCTGCTGCTCCATACATTTCGGTTGAATAAACATCGCATTTACTTATTAACAATTATTATTAATATTGTCAATCATTGAAATTTCAACCTTATGTCAATGCTCATAAAAGTCACGTGGTTACACAATATGTATCTTTGCACAGGTGGACGCAGCGCCTCTAAAAGAAGCAGAAAAGAAAGCGTGCGTCGACACAGTGGAGAAGATCATAAACGAATGCGACCTCATGAGAACTGCGCAGGACATTCTCGGACATTATCTAGCTTTGGAAAGGTATACCTATTAGTACACATACTTTACATGGCATTTCGACTTAAACAATAACAACAACAAATATCAACTTCACTTGTGTGTGTGAATTAAGTTGATTTCAGAGTTACTAGCACACGGTCTAGCGCACGTTCATGGTAACAATTTTACGAATACTTTATTAATCTCGTAGTAGTATGCCGGTTTTTGAAGTACATCCACGGATGACCGACATAAGATTATTAGAACAGCCGAAACTAAACTTTATGTGTGTTATATACTTTTCAGAATCACATGCTTGGAAACACAAAATTTCGAGCGCAGTTTACCTTCTTGTGATCTTATCTTTTTTGTAGGTACTTTTTGGAAGAGAGCGTAAATAAGGCGTTGAAGATGGCAACACCGCAGGTTGGAGTCACGACGTCCAGCCTGGTGGATGATGTGTTCTTTATAGCCAGGAAGGTTATCAGGTGAGTTTTACTTTTGGTCGATAATTCATAATAATTTATTGTTATACAAGCTGTGCTCGCGGCTTCGCTCTCGTGACCGTGTATTCTATTGGCATTATAAGTTGATAGAAACATGAAGTCATAGTATATTCGTAATATCCTCTGCAACATCGGTTAATTTGTTCATTTAAACTAAAACTTGTTAGTACATCTTTGGTTTAAGTAAAAAAATTACGAAAGAAAATACTTGTAATTCATGATCATGATCACTCCTGGGTTAAACAAGCAATTACATTATAAAAATTATGTTTTCTCAAACATGCTTGGAAATTTGAGCATTCGTTTGACAATCTTCTTCGAGATAAAACGAAAATGCTGTACTGGTCAAATAAATGCGAGCAGGCGGCCGGCATAGTTAGTATGAAAATCCATAACTGTCGTGTTTAGCGGCCAAATAAATTACTATGAAAACTCATATCTGTTGTGTAATTAAAAACAGGAACGAACTTTTTACTTTTACTTCGAGACAATCATGACAACCAAATAACATAACAAATATTTTGTTTAAATTTCGATTTGGCTTGCAAATAGAGCTGTATAAAGTAAAGAAGAAACAAATGAACATACGAGTATTGGCGCTTGAAAAATTATCGTTGTTCGTCACTGATTACGGAATTTATTATTTATTTACTTAATTTGAATTTCCGCGCATTATTTGAGAAAAATACTAAACCAGCCTTGGCCACCACCAGGTATTGATGGACTCACGTATGTCGGCCGAGGCGAGTCGATCAATGCCCCTGTTGCAGGCCGCGACAGTAATGTACTATTGTTGGGGGTCTAACTCACGAACCGTGGCTTACAAGGCGACAGTGTACTCGTGAATAAAATTGCCGATCTTGTATCTGTCAAGATTGACTGCGTAGCTCCTTGTAGGTATAGCGTGATGATATTAATTTCCGGGGTTAAATCAGTATCTATCTTTTTTGCACGAGTCAAAATGCGAAGCATTAGAGAGTGCTTTGCGATCGAAAAAGGACATCATTCAAGTGTCGAACATTTTGTACCCAAAAACAAAAGCGACAACAAAAAAAAAACGGTTTTCTTATGGTAAATAACACCCTCAACATTTTTACTACTACAATGAGAGTATACAATTAACCCTTCCGCTGCTATTTAAGTTTGAAAATACAAAAAATAATATTTTGACTTAAAATGTTTCCAGTATTACATTAATATTTAAAACTAGAAACAACCTAGCTACCTCTTCATCGTCATCATTTCAGCCGGAAGACTTCCACTGCTGGAAATAGGCCCAAATATCGCCACTTCGACCTGTTCTATGATTATCACATCCAGCGGATTCCTGCGGTCTTCACAAAGTCATCGGCTTGGTGAAGACCGCAAGAACCTCCACCTTGTGGGAAGCCTTCCAACGCTTCGTCTTCCGGTACGCGGTTGCCACTCCAGAACTGTTCGTACCCATGGGCCATCTGTTCTGCGAAATGTGCCTGCCTACAATTTTTCGGGTTATGTCGGTTGCTTTGGTTCTCCTGCCGATCTCTTCATTTCTGATTCGATCACGTGAGGAAACTTCAAGCATAGCCCTCTTAATTGCCCTTTGGGTGACCCTTCTAATGAGGCCCATTGTGAGCGACCACGTTTCAGGTCCATAGGTCATCTATGGTAACACGCACTGGTTACGGCTGCGGTATGTAACACGAGAAGATATTGCGTAGCCTCCCAAACACTGCCCAGCCGAGTCGGATTCGACGATTGACCTCTTTCTCGAAATTGGACCTACCTAACTGGACAGTTTGTCTTGAGTAAACGTAGTCGTATCGTAGTGTCTCCGATCTTCATGAGGGTGGGTGTTACATGGGCATTTGACATGAACTTAGTTTTGTCCATGGTCATTTTAAGACCTTCTCTTTCGGAAGCTCTACTGAGGTCATCAAGCATTGTAGAGAGCTGACCTGAGCTGAAATAATCTGTCATGACTACTATATCGTTACCAAACCGCAGGTAAGTGACGTTGTTGCCATTGAATTGGATGCCTACCCCTTTCCAGTCCAGAACCTTGAAGACATCCTCCAATTCAGCGGTGAACAGTTTCGGAGAGATAACGTCTCTGTGTCTCACCTTACCTCGCTGCAGAAGGATAGGTTTCGAGATCCTGGAGTCGGACCGACATCGTAGCAGTGTTAGTGTAGCACCTCTATTTACCAATAGTGAATCTGGCACCGTTGAAGAGACTGCAGTACAGCCCAAGTCTTGATCGAATCGAAGGTTTCTCGTAGTCCACAAATGCTAAGCAGAGAGGCAGGTCATACTCTTCGATCTTCTGTATAACCTGTCGCAGCGATGTGGTCTACGGTTGTAAAGCCTTTACGGAATCCAGCTTATTGGGGAGGCTGGAAGTCGTCAAACCTGTGCGCGAGACGGTTTGTGATGACTTGTAAACAGCTAAGACATGGCTCAGAAGTGAGATGGGCCTATAATTCTTACGCAGAGCATTGTCACCCTTTTTTAAAGAAGACTATCATCACACCTGTCTTGTGTCCGCCTGGGTCTGCCTGTGGCGTTTTAACCTCAAGTATGACGGAATTAATATCCACCGGCCTAGGTACCTGCTATTGTATAATAAGAACATTTCCCTCAATCCTTTTTTCGTATTTTTTTAATACTTATCATACCTTATTATACCTAACGCTCAATGCTCATGGTCATTTTTACCATGGTCAATAAATGTTTGCGTCTTTAACCGCAAAATATTGTTGGAAAAAATATGATTTTTGGTATTTTCAAACTCAAATAGCAGCCAAGGGGTTAATTGTAGACTTTCATTGTAATATGAAAAAATGTTCAGGATATTATTTCCCATGAGAAAACAGCATTTTTTTTTTTTAGTACGAAATGAATGATGTCCTTTGTTTTGCCTCCTTTCTGCAACTGTTTTTATTGTAACACTCCTGCTAGTACACAGAACTTACTTAATTGATATATCATTGTGTAGATAATTTAATGGAAATTAATTCTGTAATTACACCGCGTATTCGCGTTTTTTTTTTAATGTTTTTTATTGTCGGCCAGTTTATCCACCGTAAAAATTAGGTTGAAGTCTCAATTCCTACGAAATGTATAGGAAAAGTTTTTTGCATGTTCCGACTTTTCCAGTACTCAAACCTCAGTTGGTCCAATAGAGTTTTTTGATCCCTAAAGGAAGCAGAATCGATTGACATCAAAAAAAGTTTTTGTGAAAACTGCCCATTTTCTTTTCTTGCCAGTTTTTTTTTTTTTGTTTTGAATATATGTGAATGTAGTCAAATCAATATGTCTCAAAAAGTTAAGGACAGTCTCATAAGACCGTTTTCCTTTCCATCTCAAAAATCCAACCTGTATACAGGGTGAAATTTTTTAACCATATTGGTGGGTAAAAAAGCCGTTTAAATAAATTGTTTATTTTTATTAGAAATTATATTTTGAAAATAAATATACATATTATTTTTAAAGTGTTTTTTGCGTTTTAATTCTGAAAATACACTTTTAAACGTCGAATATAAATTATGTTTTTATATAGATCTAGTCGGTATTTCCAATCCGACTACTCAGCGAAGAACCATTTTTTTATGAAGGGCATCTCGCATGTCAACCTAAGGCTTTAACTAACTAACCTTTGGCTAACCATTGCAGTTTTACAAAAAGTTTGCATCCGCAAAAGAGATAGAGAATATAAATGTTTTTATCTCGTTTACTCTACTGGGCCCACGGAGGACAGAAGTGACTGGACCTATAGTTAAGCGGTCGGACTTTTATAATAACGTCGTTGTCTAATTTTTTATTAATAAAAACAATCAATTTATTTTTATTTTGCATTTTTCTGTTTTTGAATGAGCGTTATGTGGCGTGCACTTTTGGATTTTCCAATATTATTTTTTTTCCACTACGCGTTAGTTCTTGGCCGGCATCGCACCTGGGCCCTGTTTAATAAACGTTACAATCCTACATTTTTTTTTTTTTAAGTCACAGTTTTACTATATGTGCTTTTTAATAAACCTTACAAATATGTAAGAAAGTAACAAGTTAATAACTTACAATTATCACAATTGTAAAGGCTGTTTAATAAACATTTACATATGTAGAAAACACCTGTAGATTTCGATGACAATATTGTATTTAGAAGTATGTAGTTGTAAGTTACAATTTACATAAAATGTAATTTATTGGTGCAGATTCTTAATTTAAAAGTTTAAAATTTTTGTGTTACACGGAGCAGGTACTTTGTTATTGTTTTGGTGCATCACTAAAGTCATGGAGAATAAAAACAAAATGACGATTCTGTCTCAAACTCAAACCATTTATTTCAATTAAACCATTTACAGGCACTTTTGAATTGTCAAATAGTCGCGTCAGTTAGTCAGAAAGTTGAAGCTAGTTGCCCATTCCAAAACGTAGATCTTTATGGAGAAGAACGGGCACGAAACTCCAAGGACACTCTTTTACATATAGAAAATTACAAAATCCTAGGTACATTATTCTTGCTGCTTCTATATGTGAGAACAATGTACAAAAAAATAATCAAAACAATTCAAAATATAAGATTAAAAATAAGCCATGGCAGATAAGAGATGACCAGTCACAACTGACGGCGCCCGTTCACGAACATGACGCGTGGATCAGCACCATCCAGCTCAACCATTTTGTAGGGAACTGAATGATCGAACACACTCGCCACCATCAGCGAGACATTTAAGTGAGCATGACATACTCTCAGCTACCATGATCTTCCAAGTCGACATACATATTAATAAATTTTAAAAAAATACAAACGACTCCATGGTGCTCACATTAACAAAAATTGAAAAAATGCTTCTAAATTATACAAAACTAATTTGCAATGTGTTTGAGAGATTAATAGAATGTTACTACCAAAAAGAAAGAAAATCATTATCCATTGGAGTATTCAACAATTAAAACTTGTTTAAATAAAAAATATACATTAAGTTTGTAATGTCAGAACAAATTAAAAGGGGAATCAACTCTTCCAAACATTAAAATTTTTAACTAGTGAGCCCAAGTGGCTGTGGAGCAGGACCAGCATTAAGCCAAGCATTTTTTTCTATGATATAATCATCCAACTTATAATATGCTTGTCTACATAGTGTGCGTTTAATGCATGTTTTAAATTTCTTCTCATTCAGTTCAAGAATATCGAGTGGTATTTTATTATAACATTTTACACAGTACCCCATAAAAGAAGTGTGCACTTTAGACAATCTGAAACGTGGTTGATCTAATTTGTTCCTATTTCTAGTGTTAAAATTATGCCTGTCACTTATCTTACTAAAAAGATGTAGATTTTTCCGAACATACATAATGTTTTCATATATATACTGAAAAAGTACCGTCATGATGTTAATTTTATTAAACAGTTCCCTTAGAGATTCGCGTCTGCGGAGGTTATATATGGCTCTGACAGCCCTCTCTTGCAGAATAAAGATATAATTAATATCTGCAGCCCGTCCCCACAGCAAAATACCGTAAGACATGATGCTATGAAAGTAACTAAAATAGACCAGTCTCGCGGTATCCACGTCTGTTGGCGGATTTTCCAAACAGCGTAAGCGGCTGAACTTAGCCGCCCTGCAAGTGATGTTAAGTGAGGACTCCACTGTAGTTTTGAGTCAAGCGTGATCCCCAGGAAAACCGTTTTTTCGACGAATTCTAGTGTCTCCCTATTCAGTACAATATGACATTCACTACTTACTGTCTCTAATATACGAGAATAAAGATGTGTTATTGCCACAGCCCATCCAGTGTAATGCACACAAAATTTTCTGGGCGGCACAGTGGATCATCCCCATACAAGAGGTTGAAAATAGAATCAAAAATGTAAAAAGTATTTAATTTTAATAAACAAGAGGTTGAAAATAGAATCAAAAATTGAAAAAGTATTTAATTAAAAAAAAATATATATACACAGTTGCATTTCTCTATTAAAGAACAACAAAAATTATTACTACGCTTTTTTTATTTGACCAGCGCTTTAGGAGCGATTCGATGAAAACTGTTATTTTTGTATGGAAACGAACACAAAAATGTCTGTATCAGAAGCGTGATAATATATAGCCTAAAGACTGAACAGACCTTGCAAAATTTGAACACAATCTATTCAGTAGTTTTTGGGTCAATCCGGAACTTAGATCCAGACGAACAGACAAAAATTTTAAAAAAAGTCCCCGACACAAACAAAATCCATTAAAAAGTAGTAAAATAAAATGTATTGGCCCTTTAAGTTTAATATAAGTTGATGGTAATATTTTTTCAACCGTCGTCGCTTCGGGGGACGGCGACTGAAAATATCTTTATGATACACTAACTTTTGCCCGCGGCTTCGCCCGCGTGGATGTCGGAAAATATCCCACGGGAACGTACTACCTGGATTAGATACCGAATAGCCGAGGAAAAGGTCATTGATTCCACTGCGCCCGCGTTGTCGTCAAACATAATTCTTTTGTTACGCGTAATTTTGAATCTGTGATATATTTTAAAGTATTAATTTTAATGATATGATGTAAAGGCATATTTTAATCTAAATTAAATGCCCAATTTAATAACATATTTTATTGGATAAGGATAAATGTAATTTATGTAATACCGGTCAAAATAGCTTCGGAAATAACAATGAAGTTTTTATCAAATTCTGAAAGATAAAAATGGTTACTTTTGGTCATCCTTAGAAGATAGACATGCTGTTGAGGTTGTAATGCCCAACAGTGAAAATGTTATGTTGATGTTGGGTGTTGGAATGTTATGTTGATTGAGTAAACAACCGACTGGTATAAAGGTTTTATTGCTACCAAAAATAACATGTTATAAAGTAATAATGTACAATTAATGTTGGATTAAGCAAACTGCAACGTTTCACTGTAAGTAGGTTAAGTTAGCATGTACAGCGTAGCTCGTACACATGCGATATCGCGGACTTTTTGTTGAACTTTTTAAGATCTACTATTCTGTAGAGTATCTCTTACGGCTTACGCGGCGCCCGCCGGTAAAGCTTCTAGTCGGCATGATTTTTTCCGACACCTTCGACAATAATCGTCATATTTCAGTCAATTATACACAAAAACCTTACGCATGAATCACTCCGTCCATTGGTGAAACCCGTTTGAAAATCTGTTCGGTAGTTTTAGAGTTTATCGCGTTCAGACGCGGCGGGGGACTTTGTTTTATAATATGTAAGGATAAGGATTATCTCAATTATCTCAATGTACAGTTTTGACTTCGCTGAAATTACTAAATTACAGATTTTTCTTCTTTGACGATTTGTCATTTTAATAGACGCCATCTTGGGTTTGATTTTACTCGGGCCGCAGTCTTTGTATAGTCGTATCGTAAAATCTATTCGTGCAATACAGACGAGCAGTATCATCGGGCAGCGTGGACGGCGCGTGCGCAGTGCTGAACGAGGTGAGCGCTGCACTGGAGCGCGGCGCGGCGGGGGCCCTGCGGCGCTGGCTGCGGGCCCCGCCGCACGAGCCGCTGCCGCTGCCGGGCCCGCGCCCCGCCCGCTACCCGCTCGACCCGCAGGATAAAGACGTGGAGGCACAGAAGATACTCTATCTAGTAAGTGTGTTACTGTACTTGCCGCTGGTTGCGGGCCAGGAATTTATATAAGATTCTGAATGCAAGTATAGCAAAGCCGATGAATAACTTTTCAAAGATAACTTTAAACTTTTTTAATCTTTATTCTTTTGTATAACTTTTGCAAATCATGAGCGTACGCCATATAACTTTTATCATCCTTACCATAGTATTAAAATTCACACTTACTTTTAAAATGTAACTCCAACAGCCTTTATTTCTAATACACCTCTAAAACTACAGGCACACATGAACGAAGCAGAAGCCGGCGCGGACTGGGCAGAGCGGCTCGCAAGCGAAGCGTGCGCGGCGGCCAGTTCGCTCGCCCGGAGCGGAGCGGAGCGAGACAAGCTGACGTCGTGCGCGGCCGGGCTGGGCACAGCGGCCGCTGCTTTCAGGGCTGCGCATGACCTGGCATTGTCAGCGTTAGCGGCCGCGCTGCATCCCAAGATAGTGGCCTGGGCACATAGGCTAGTGGACCCGGCGCCACATACAGGTACTTATATGAAGTCTAGTTGGATTAACAAATTATTATAACTTAACAAACCGACATTTAGAAGAAGAAATGGCATAGCAGGCAGAATTTCTTGCGGAATTTTACCTATCCAGCTAAAACACCAAAAACCGATGAAAGGATCGACCGTGGTAGTAATTTGAATAGGCGATATCTGATTTTGTATGAATTGTGACATTATTAAAAAAAAATGTGTTTTCATGACTTACGAATCTATTGTTCGGCTTATGTGTGAATTTAATATTGCAGACGAGATGGAAGACGACGCGGACGCTCTCCCTCAAGCCCTGGAGCAGCTGACGGAGGCGGCGCGTGCGCACATCTCGTCGCGCGCAGTGGACGCTTTGCTCTTGGCGGCACTCGCAGACCTCGCCGCTAGGGCCGAAGCCGCGCTCACACACAACAGATACGACCGGGTATGAATAAATTCAAATTATTTTATTTCACATAAACCTACACGGGCACTTATGAAACGTCAGAAGTATCACTTGTACAACCAAAATAAACTTTTGTGCTGATGGCCCTTATTAACGTGTTAAAGCCGATAGTGAGATCCAAATGAAAATACAAGATGGCGGCAGTGAAAATGTTCAAATTAGCATGATGATTTGTCCACGCGCCATAATTTGCCAATTCGCCTTGTGATAGCGTTGTATAGCTTGATTTATCCGTCCTACAGGAGGGCGGGCTGGGCGTTGAAAGGCGCGCGCGGCGCCTCGCGGCCTGGGCCGGCACCAGCGCCGGCGCCGCGCGCGAGCGGTGCGCGCGCCTCACGCAGGCCGCCGCGCTGTTGGCGCTGGAGCAGCCCGCGCACGCGCGCGACGCGCTGCTGCCCACGCCGCGCCTCGCCGCGCCCGAGGCCAAGGATATACTGGCGCGCAGGTAACTACTGTAGTAGAGCGCGAGCGGTGCGCGCGCCTCACGCAGGCCGCCGCGCTGTTGGCGCTGGAGCAGCCCGCGCACGCGCGCGACGCGCTGCTGCCCACGCCGCGCCTCGCCGCGCCCGAGGCCAAGGATATACTGGCGCGCAGGTAACTACTGTAGTAGAGCGCGAGCGGTGCGCGCGCCTCACGCAGGCCGCCGCGCTGTTGGCGCTGGAGCAGCCCGCGCACGCGCGCGACGCGCTGCTGCCCACGCCGCGCCTCGCCGCGCCCGAGGCCAAGGATATACTGGCGCGCAGGTAACTACTGTAGTAGAGCGCGAGCGGTGCGCGCGCCTCACGCAGGCCGCCGCGCTGTTGGCGCTGGAGCAGCCCGCGCACGCGCGCGACGCGCTGCTGCCCACGCCGCGCCTCGCCGCGCCCGAGGCCAAGGATATACTGGCGCGCAGGTAACTACTGTAGTAGAGCGCGAGCGGTGCGCGCGCCTCACGCAGGCCGCCGCGCTGTTGGCGCTGGAGCAGCCCGCGCACGCGCGCGACGCGCTGCTGCCCACGCCGCGCCTCGCCGCGCCCGAGGCCAAGGATATACTGGCGCGCAGGTAACTACTGTAGTAGAGCGCGAGCGGTGCGCGCGCCTCACGCAGGCCGCCGCGCTGTTGGCGCTGGAGCAGCCCGCGCACGCGCGCGACGCGCTGCTGCCCACGCCGCGCCTCGCCGCGCCCGAGGCCAAGGATATACTGGCGCGCAGGTAACTACTGTAGTAGAGCGCGAGCGGTGCGCGCGCCTCACGCAGGCCGCCGCGCTGTTGGCGCTGGAGCAGCCCGCGCACGCGCGCGACGCGCTGCTGCCCACGCCGCGCCTCGCCGCGCCCGAGGCCAAGGATATACTGGCGCGCAGGTAACTACTGTAGTAGAGCGCGAGCGGTGCGCGCGCCTCACGCAGGCCGCCGCGCTGTTGGCGCTGGAGCAGCCCGCGCACGCGCGCGACGCGCTGCTGCCCACGCCGCGCCTCGCCGCGCCCGAGGCCAAGGATATACTGGCGCGCAGGTAACTACTGTAGTAGAGCGCGAGCGGTGCGCGCGCCTCACGCAGGCCGCCGCGCTGTTGGCGCTGGAGCAGCCCGCGCACGCGCGCGACGCGCTGCTGCCCACGCCGCGCCTCGCCGCGCCCGAGGCCAAGGATATACTGGCGCGCAGGTAACTACTGTAGTAGAGCGCGAGCGGTGCGCGCGCCTCACGCAGGCCGCCGCGCTGTTGGCGCTGGAGCAGCCCGCGCACGCGCGCGACGCGCTGCTGCCCACGCCGCGCCTCGCCGCGCCCGAGGCCAAGGATATACTGGCGCGCAGGTAACTACTGTAGTAGAGCGCGAGCGGTGCGCGCGCCTCACGCAGGCCGCCGCGCTGTTGGCGCTGGAGCAGCCCGCGCACGCGCGCGACGCGCTGCTGCCCACGCCGCGCCTCGCCGCGCCCGAGGCCAAGGATATACTGGCGCGCAGGTAACTACTGTAGTAGAGCGCGAGCGGTGCGCGCGCCTCACGCAGGCCGCCGCGCTGTTGGCGCTGGAGCAGCCCGCGCACGCGCGCGACGCGCTGCTGCCCACGCCGCGCCTCGCCGCGCCCGAGGCCAAGGATATACTGGCGCGCAGGTAACTACTGTAGTAGAGCGCGAGCGGTGCGCGCGCCTCACGCAGGCCGCCGCGCTGTTGGCGCTGGAGCAGCCCGCGCACGCGCGCGACGCGCTGCTGCCCACGCCGCGCCTCGCCGCGCCCGAGGCCAAGGATATACTGGCGCGCAGGTAACTACTGTAGTAGAGCGCGAGCGGTGCGCGCGCCTCACGCAGGCCGCCGCGCTGTTGGCGCTGGAGCAGCCCGCGCACGCGCGCGACGCGCTGCTGCCCACGCCGCGCCTCGCCGCGCCCGAGGCCAAGGATATACTGGCGCGCAGGTAACTACTGTAGTAGAGCGCGAGCGGTGCGCGCGCCTCACGCAGGCCGCCGCGCTGTTGGCGCTGGAGCAGCCCGCGCACGCGCGCGACGCGCTGCTGCCCACGCCGCGCCTCGCCGCGCCCGAGGCCAAGGATATACTGGCGCGCAGGTAACTACTGTAGTAGAGCGCGAGCGGTGCGCGCGCCTCACGCAGGCCGCCGCGCTGTTGGCGCTGGAGCAGCCCGCGCACGCGCGCGACGCGCTGCTGCCCACGCCGCGCCTCGCCGCGCCCGAGGCCAAGGATATACTGGCGCGCAGGTAACTACTGTAGTAGAGCGCGAGCGGTGCGCGCGCCTCACGCAGGCCGCCGCGCTGTTGGCGCTGGAGCAGCCCGCGCACGCGCGCGACGCGCTGCTGCCCACGCCGCGCCTCGCCGCGCCCGAGGCCAAGGATATACTGGCGCGCAGGTAACTACTGTAGTAGAGCGCGAGCGGTGCGCGCGCCTCACGCAGGCCGCCGCGCTGTTGGCGCTGGAGCAGCCCGCGCACGCGCGCGACGCGCTGCTGCCCACGCCGCGCCTCGCCGCGCCCGAGGCCAAGGATATACTGGCGCGCAGGTAACTACTGTAGTAGAGCGCGAGCGGTGCGCGCGCCTCACGCAGGCCGCCGCGCTGTTGGCGCTGGAGCAGCCCGCGCACGCGCGCGACGCGCTGCTGCCCACGCCGCGCCTCGCCGCGCCCGAGGCCAAGGATATACTGGCGCGCAGGTAACTACTGTAGTAGAGCGCGAGCGGTGCGCGCGCCTCACGCAGGCCGCCGCGCTGTTGGCGCTGGAGCAGCCCGCGCACGCGCGCGACGCGCTGCTGCCCACGCCGCGCCTCGCCGCGCCCGAGGCCAAGGATATACTGGCGCGCAGGTAACTACTGTAGTAGAGCGCGAGCGGTGCGCGCGCCTCACGCAGGCCGCCGCGCTGTTGGCGCTGGAGCAGCCCGCGCACGCGCGCGACGCGCTGCTGCCCACGCCGCGCCTCGCCGCGCCCGAGGCCAAGGATATACTGGCGCGCAGGTAACTACTGTAGTAGAGCGCGAGCGGTGCGCGCGCCTCACGCAGGCCGCCGCGCTGTTGGCGCTGGAGCAGCCCGCGCACGCGCGCGACGCGCTGCTGCCCACGCCGCGCCTCGCCGCGCCCGAGGCCAAGGATATACTGGCGCGCAGGTAACTACTGTAGTAGAGCGCGAGCGGTGCGCGCGCCTCACGCAGGCCGCCGCGCTGTTGGCGCTGGAGCAGCCCGCGCACGCGCGCGACGCGCTGCTGCCCACGCCGCGCCTCGCCGCGCCCGAGGCCAAGGATATACTGGCGCGCAGGTAACTACTGTAGTAGAGCGCGAGCGGTGCGCGCGCCTCACGCAGGCCGCCGCGCTGTTGGCGCTGGAGCAGCCCGCGCACGCGCGCGACGCGCTGCTGCCCACGCCGCGCCTCGCCGCGCCCGAGGCCAAGGATATACTGGCGCGCAGGTAACTACTGTAGTAGAGCGCGAGCGGTGCGCGCGCCTCACGCAGGCCGCCGCGCTGTTGGCGCTGGAGCAGCCCGCGCACGCGCGCGACGCGCTGCTGCCCACGCCGCGCCTCGCCGCGCCCGAGGCCAAGGATATACTGGCGCGCAGGTAACTACTGTAGTAGAGCGCGAACTATTCAGTCAGTGCCACTTCCAGACTTCCATCTATTCGCGTAGCACCAAACATTCCTCCTTACGTAGATAAACGGTGATATTACAGCGCAAGTCGTAGCAGTAAACTGAAGCAGAACTATTAAGCCATGTGTATTTCATCAAAATTAAACGCTGTTACCGCAGAATAAAGTCTATTCAAGTCCTTGTTTCCAATTAATGTTATTTTTAAAATTAATAAAAGTATCATCAATTGGAGATAATTTTGTTGTTAAAATGATTTCAGAATAAATTATGCTTGTGTAAAACCCATAAAAATGTTTGAAGTTTTAGCTTCATCTGAACTTTGTGTGGGTATTAAAATTGTTTTTCCAAAAACACATAGTTGTTTACATGTTTGGAAACTAAACCGCGAACGCAATATCGGTACAGGTCAAGCCCATACAACATCTTCGACACGCTGCGCAGTGAGCGCAAAATTAGCTTCAGTTATCCCTCTTCCATCAATCGTTATCCTGGTTTAGCTACTAAAGTTGTAAAATATGTCGCTGATTGTATTTCTGTACATCTAAGTCACATTATAAATTTATGTATATGCTCTGGTGTTTTCCCAAATGCCTTAAAAACAGTTATCGTCAAGCCGCTCTTTAAAAAGAATAATAACGAAGATTTAGCTAACTACAGGCCAATAGCCCTAATTCCTGTTTTCTCCAAAGTCATAGAAAAGATAATTTATGAATCGGTTGATAAGTTTTTAAATAAATATAATATTTTATGTCATGAACAGAAGGGTTTTAGGAAAGGCAAGGGTATTAATACGGCGACATACGAACTATTAAATATTATCATGAAAAACGTAGACAATAAAATACATACATGCGCAATTTTTACTGATATGAGCAAAGCCTTTGATTGTGTTCATTACGAAATACTGCTTAATAAGCTAAATGTCTATGGTATTAGAGGTAACATCCAGAACCTCATAAAATCGTATCTAAGTGACCGCAAACAATACACGGAAATAACGAAAATTTGCGTTAAGACTAAGCGTGAAAAGAAATATTCATCTGAATACAGAATTATCAGATATGGTGTACCTCAGGGCAGTGTGCTTGGCCCACTACTGTTTTTGCTCTACATAAATGACTTGCCACGTTACATTCAGCATCCAATGATCTTGTTTGCTGATGATAGCACCGCATTAATAAAATGCACTGACGTAAAAAAATATGAATTTGACATAAATAATACACTTAAGGACATAGTAAATTGGCTTGACATTAATAATTTAATCATAAATTTATCGAAAACGAACATAATGCATTTTTATCAACGCTCACGGGTACAACAAATGACTATAGAATACGACGGACAAAAAATTGACCAAGTAACAGTGACCAAATTTTTAGGTATATTAATAGACAGTCAGTTAACATGGAAACCTCAAGCCGAAGAGGTGTGTAAAAAACTAAGCACTTCTGCATATGTGCTATTCAATTTAAGTAAAAAAGTGAGTACAACTACGACATTGGTAGCTTACCATGGTTTAGTGGCATCAATTCTGCGATATGGAATTGTATTCTGGGGTAATTGTAGTTTGAGAGAACAAGTTTTTAAGGCCCAAAAACGATGTATAAGGGCAATGTGTGGCCTGAAAATGACAGACAGTTGTGTACCTATGTTTAAGTCCCTAAAAGTGTTGACATTTCCCGCATTATATATTTTTTTAAATAGCCATTTTTGTGAGAAAGCATAAGAATTACTTTCTAACAGTATCAGAAACTAGAATAAGGCCTGTTAGAAGCCAATATAGGAACCTATTGCAAAATGGTAATTACAATACAGCTTTACTTACGAAAAGTGTTTTTGGCATGGGTCCTACCATTTATAACAAAATACCGAATATTATTAAAAATCACCCAATCCAAATGTTTAAAAAGAAACTGACAGCCCTATTACTTGATAAGTGTTATTATTCAATTAATGATTTTTTAAATGACCCTACTCTTTAGATGTAATTATTGACATTGTATTTTTTATTTTATTTTTTATTATTATTCGCATTAACCTAGTTTTAAATTCTATAATTTGCATGCCTAATTGGTAGATTGTACAAGGATCTCAACATTTTGTAAACACCTTTATTTATGTACCTACTTTCAAAGCAAATAAATGATTATTATTATTATATTATTATATTATTATTATTAAGAATAAGAGTATTATGGACCGAATCCATACTGTATATTGTATGCAATAAATAGAAAAAACTTGTTTCAGGACGGACTTCAAAATGGAAGACATCAAGCGCTTGAAGCTGTAGTATTTATTGATGTTTAACTAATTATCTGTTAAATGTGTGCTAGTTATAACTATAATATATTGAAAAGCATTTAAAATAAATATATTTACCTACAAACACTTTTCTTTGTTATTTCATATTTGCTCTCCATGCGATCATATTCTCCCAAGAAATTTCAAATAAAACAAACTTATATTATTAACACTTTTAATTTCTAAACATTATCATATAATTTCCAAGTTTTAATACATTTAGTAACAGTGTAACAGCTATAATATAAGGCAAATACATTGATAAGTTTTCATAAAGTTATTTCAATACTGTGTAAAAATGATATTGTGCAAGTAAAATAGAAGTGATCTACGGTAGAATTCTAAAATCTCTTTAGGGCAAGTCAGTGTAGATTCTTGTTCATTGCGTTTTGTTTTTAAATAACGCTATTGTTTTCTTTTCTACAGTAATAGTAGATAGCACGAAATAATTATCTACTCTGTGGTCGAAAACTATTCTTCTATTTTTAGCAAAACTGTCTTTTTAAATAACTAGCGGGAGGCGAGCGACTTTGTTTTATAATAATATGTAAGGATTCTACTAAGTCACGTTTTCTATCAACGAATTGACACTTCTATCTTTTATCGATTGAATTTTGGGACTGATATGTTAAGAAATATAAAAAATATGTGGAATTCTATAAGGCACCTTTCATTGTAGACATACAATAATATTATCTATAAATATTGCTTATATTTAGTAAAAAAAGCATTGATTGTTTGTAAAATGCGTATACAAGTAATTAAATAAATTGTCTCAAATTTATACATTTTAGAAACCATCCAGTGTTGACTGGTCATAAAAAAGCACATACTATAAAAAGTAAGACATACACAGAAGGCAGCACACAGAATAAGAAAATATTTATAATAATAAAAATACATAAATAGTAGTATAATTTTTATACTTACTTCATTTTATACACAAGAAATTATCAGAAAATTATAATAATTGAACAAAGACTCACAAGGCGTGCTAAACACTTGGGCCACATTCCGAATTAAGCCGTAATCGCTCACATCAATGTTTTGCGTTCCGATTTTGATATCACGATTATGACAGCTATGAGCTGTAAGCAATTCGGACCGCTCGTGAACGCGCTCACAGTGCTCGCTCAACGTCAAAACTTGTAACATAATCCCAAAAACCTTGCACAACATGGTTGCATAACAGTATTTATTTGTGTATACACCACGAATTTCTTCTTTGGTTAAGTGGCGACTGTTGCCAGAAGCACAATTTCGAAAAACCACGTTAGTTTCAAGATATGATGCGATTCAGAACAATACAGCACAACTGTCATTTTTGACAGCGCTCGCGGTGATAAATTTAGAGAATGGTCGGCGTTATCGCAAGATCGCCATCTTGCGATAACGCCGATAAATATGACATCATCTATGACGATTCACGGGACATCGCTACTGCACTCACGCAATTCGGAACGGGTGTAAGTATGCTCAAATCGATTACAGCATAACTCGGAACGAAGCCTTGATCGGCCTTAAATGGCTGGGCGGCTTTGTTGGTCAACAAATACTGCCGCAATAAATATAATCGAATGTACTGATCGAACAAGTGTGTAACATGCCTGAGGAATTAACTTACTTCTATTTTAATATATTAAACATCTTTATTTATTTAGATTGTACAACGTGAAACAGTTAAAATCATTTAAGTATATTAATTGCATTAGTTAGTGCTAAGTTCAATTTTTTTTATAAACTTGTAGAATGTCATATTTTGTCGACTTAACATTATGAGTATATTTCCGAAAAACATTCTAAAGTATTTGAATCTTTTATAAAAAGTTTTGCCATCATTGAAGTATTAGTGTTCGTCCATGTCTTTCAATTAATTATTATTTTATTGATTAATCTTACAAAGCTACAATACAGCAAATATGTATAAACAAAAAAATAGTATACATACGTACCTGAACTGGTAGTTAACACTTAATAAGACAGGTGGTTAATATATCCTAACAACTAAATTAACATAATAAAGAACACTTGATCATATTTTATAAACTGTACAAAACTGCACAGGTAGGTACTCATGGAAGATAGATAATTACAATGATAGAAATAACCAAATGGTTAGAAAAGAGTTCGTTTAAGTAAAAATAATACCAGCCTATTATTGTCCCACTGCAGGGCAAAGGCCTCTTCTCTTAAAGAGAAGGCACGAGCACTGATCACCGCGGTTGTTCAAGACGGGTTGGTAATTTCAGACTTATATTAACTATATAAGTCCAGGGTTTCCCCACGATGTTTACCTTCACCTATGTCAGTAATATCCAAGATAAATTTAGAAAGTACATACAAATTGAAAAAGTCACATTGGTACTTGTCTGGGTTTGAACGCACAACGTCATGCATGAGAGGCGAGGCCTTAACCACTGGGTCATCACGACAAATTAAATTAATAAATTATGGCAATTAGAAAGTTAATTTAAGCAGCAATTTTTGAGGGAATCTGTATGACAAATAGCATTAAGCGTTCACTCAAGCGAGACAGAATGAAATGTCACAGAGATAGTAAATTGCTTTGTTTTGTTTAAAATATTGCTGCCTATAAACCCGTTATTAACTAAAGGCTTTATAGCATATTATACGCGTTTAAATAAACTAAAAATATTACATATACTTCGTCGGATGTCTAAAATACTGTAGGCATATATAGCTAAGGCAGTTTTAATTTTAACTTTATTTTTTAACCTACATAAGTAGTTAAACAATTAGACAAATTCTTGCGAACATAAGGCACATAAGGTTCATTTTAAAAGTGTACAATGTGAAAAGTACACATTTACAAACAGTGTGCAGTGCTTTTGAAGAAGACATACAAAACGAATGGCAATATAATCTTGTATGCCATACCTACATCATGTCTACCATAACATGCTCGAAATACTAGCATTTAAAATTGAATGTGTTAAGCTTTTTCGAAAAATTATACAAGAATACATTTTGCAAAAAAGTGTCATGATTTCATTTCATTCAGATCATAAATTTGAGCCATCACACCCTGTAGGTACATTATTCTTTGGTTAACCCGTTGAACACCCCAATTTTAGTAACCATATTACAATAATTATTTAAATAATAATGTAAAAATAAACAATATTTGTGCAAAATAAAATTGCTTAATATTATTAAAAAATATTTAAATTAGTTCGATGATTAACAATGGGCGGTAGTGTGCCAGCAAAAAGTATAAAATTAGTAAATGCTGTAAAACATTTGATAAGTACTTGATTTTGTTCGGGCTTAATCTAGTTAGTAACATTTTACTTAAATATCTAACGTTTAGACCAGAGCAAGTTATTGAGTTTAAAATTGTCACCACATTAATTATTAGAACATTTGAATTGGACATTTCATGTAATTTTTCGTGAATTTTTAAATAATTATAATAATTTCGCAAAATAATATTAGATTCAATAATGTTCTATAAAAATTTGAACATATTAATTCATTTTAATCATGGCATTAACAGTTTTTTTTTTATGTGTGGCAATTTCCTCGCTCAATACTATTTACAAATAATATGTTGTCGCAACACCAATACAGTGCCAATGATGTCTTTTAACCGTCATAAACAAATCTTTAAAAAGCGTGATTAGGGACCAAAAAGGTTCTACGAGTATAAGATGACGAAGTGAGCAATTTGAATAACACTAAGCAGCTTTACGGCTTCTTTTTCGTCTTCTACGACTATAAAAGGTAGGTCAATTTTCTCTTAACTTTCAGACTAGCGTTTAGTTCCCCCTGTCCCCCCTCACGCCCCCTTACTCATTAGTAACCGACGCGGGGGGGCGGTGACTCCACCGCGGAGGTGGTCTGCTTGGACACGACGCGCGAGCCCTGCGCCAGGCCGCCGGCGCGAACTGCCACATACTTTAGATACGCGTCCACTAAGTACGCGAACATCGCTACGAAACCGAAGAACTGTAATAGAAAATTGAGGACGTTGATTTATGTTTTTTTGTATCGATTGACCCGCATTGAATGAAGATTTTTTCAATATTTTAATATCAACTGTTATGAAAAAGCGTCGAATGGATCCAACTGAAATGTAAGGGAAGTTATTTTGTTAGCAAGCATACAATTTTCTCATACAATCGTATGAGAAAATTGAGCCAAGTCCTATGGGAAACGAACGGCGGAAATAGAATAGACTATGATTTATTGTTGTTATGAAATACTAGAAATAAATCTAGGGACAGGGATAAATGAGATGAATGAGTAGTCTATAAAACTTACCGCAGCAGCAGAATGAGGGTTATCATGGACGGTCGCAGCCAGAATCGACACCAGTAAATAGAAGAAGGTCCACAGCGCGCAGAATCCGAACTCAAGCTTCAGCCAGGGGATCTTGTAGAACTTCTCCAAGATATGGAACAAGTACAGGCCCAGTAAGATGCCCGTGAACCAGAAGGCGATCATTGAGATCCAGCTGAAGAAGGACCCTTTGGTTTGGCTGCTCAGCCGGGAACATTGGATGCATATGAACCCGAGGAGACTGCAGAGCTGAAATAAAAGTTGTACAGAGTTGAAGTGGGTGATTGATATTATGCCTTGATTAAACGTACCTAGAACCTACATTAAGTGGCGAGACAGTGCCAACACAGAGCACTTTGTCTTATTGCTGTACCTACTCGTTAATCTGATATCAGACGCTTCACTAGAGTGAATTGTTCAGTCCAGAGAATGTTAATTTTTGTTTCATTCGACGTTTTTCGATTACATTTTTCGATCATTCGGTGAAAAGAGAAGAGTGAACGACGCCGAGTAGGTACCGAAATCCAACATAATTGGATCGGTTAGTTAATTAATTCATTTTTAGGGTTCCGTAGTAAATAAGGAACCCTTATAGTTTCGCCATGTCCGTCTGTCCGCGGCTTAGCTCAGAGACGGTTAGTACTAGAAAGCTGTAATTTGGCATATGTATACATATTAATCATGCCGATAAAGTGGTAAAATAAAATCAAGAAAAATATTTTTTTTTGGATACTTCCCCTACACGTAAAGTTTTTTTTTTCCTCATCTACCCCATGTTGTGGGGTCAAAGTCAAAGTCAAATCATTTATTTCAAATAGGCCCTTGCAAGGCACTTTTGAACGTCAACAATTACAAAAAAAAAAAAAATGAAAAAAATGAATTATCATTAGAAAGGTCTTTCAAAATTATTGTGAGTTTTTCGAAACCATTTTTGGATTTAGGAATCCGTTTGCGAAATATTAAGCTTTTAACTGAAATGTTTTGTTAGAGTCAAGTGTCCCCCCCTTCTAGCTAAATGGTTGTACTTGGACTTGTGAAAAAATTCACAGCAGTAGTATATATAACGAAATTAAAAGGAAAACTATCAGAGCTAAGTAGGCTTTACAGGTTAACGAGTAATAATCAACCAACTTAAATTTGCGGTTTGAAAAATAATAAAATATGGGAGAACATGTTTTTCAACTACAATGTTAAGTTTGTTCTTGGGATAAATTCATCCCAACTACGGAACCCTTCATTGTGCGTGGTCCGACATGCACTTGGCCAGTTTTTCACTTTGTATTAATTTTGTGTTCAGCTATGTAAAATATTATAGAAAACAATATCATCGTTGCGTCGATGGGAACTCTTACAAGGACGCCATACATTATTTAAGTATAAAGTTTAAGTAGAATCTAATAAATAACATAGTTTAGCAATGTGTTGAATCGACTGTGCAAGTTCCGACGAATGTTCATACATAAATGATTCAATGCAATAAACGAAACAAAGGGGAAACGCTTTCATTGCGCTATGACGAATAGATTTCATTGAATTGTTTTGTATTTTATATGCATACAAAACCATTCGCACTATGGTATTTCCCATCGGTAAACATGAGAACCTTTCTTGAACTTCCATACAATTTTTCGCCGCATATTGAACCCTTTTAGAGGATGAATTTACAAAAGTCCTTTTTAGTGCTCACCTTCGTTACAAGGATCTCGGTTCTAGACCCAGCGGCTAAGGCGTAGTCTGTCAGTGAATTTAAGAATTTTATTATTCGTGTGCAGCTTTTGGAGGTAAAACTAGCCTACACGCGTGAAGAATTATAAACGATGCTGAAATATAGGAGAGTACTGCGCACCGTGGGCTATCCGCTATCAGCTCAGTACCTACTCACTGGATAATATTTTTTGTACAACGGCCGTTGCCGAATCAAGAGAACAAAACAAACCGGCCAAGTGCGTGTCGGACAAACTCACAATATTTTTGAAAGATCTTTCTAACGATACCCCACAACATGGGGTAGATGAGGAAAAAAAAGCATCCCCACTTTATGTGTAGGAGAGCTAAACTAAAAAAAAAAACTTGATTTTATTTTACCACTTTGTTGGCATGATTAATATGTATACATATGCCAAATTACAGCTTTCTAGTACTAACCGTCTCTAAGCTAAGCCGCGGACAGACAGACAGACAGATGGACATGGCGAAACTATAAGGGTTCCTTGTTTATTACGGAACCCTAAAAATGAGGTAAAAATCCAGTCAAGGTTGATGATTTTAAGATTGTCACGCGACTTGCGTGGCTCTATGCATCTCGGAACTCAGGCTTCGCAGCCTGCAGCCTAATGGCGTAACAGTCGTTTAAATTTATTGTATGCATCATGTGACGGACCAAGGAAATTATGCAAAACATAGTCGCAAGATGAATGAATAGATAAGTATATGAAGCAGTTAGGTACGCGGAGGTCACAGTTGACCGATGACAGCAGCTATACCGTCATTATGTTAAGTGTTGACTCACAATAGCTATACAGATACAGACAGAGCCCTTTGGGGAAAACAGCACACCTGTATGTCTGTCTACCGCTTCGGGAGTGGGCGTGACGATTAGATTAAAACAGTTACCTACATCGCATGCCATGTTTGTAAAAGGCTAGCTCTCCCTTAGCGCTATTTTCGCGTGAACTACGTCATATTTAATTTAACGTGCGGCGATCAACGCGATAACACAACATTAAATTACGTACCATTCTGGAAGGACTTGACCTTTTACCTTATGAATAAAACATGCTACAGTAGGCTGCACGTCAGTGGTAACAAAACCATTATAAGCTAGCCTCTTATTGTATTGAAACTCCGTAAATCGGTAGGCCAGCTCGAGGTCAAAGTCAAAGTCGACCGCACGTCGGTGGTAGCACCACCGACGTGCGGTCGACTGTACCTCCTACAAGTGCTTGAATTGAACAAAGCCTGTAAAAGTGTATTGTTTTGTATTGATTTTTCAGTAGGTTTGCTGCTGTAAAGTGTGATAGGTATATTATGAATTCTTTAAGAATTTTGACATCATTCACCTGAGTCCTTAATCAACATGACGCTGCCAGAATAATCGACATCGGCTCAATTAGGTAGCATAAAAAAAAATATTTTGCTGATCGTCATTAACGAATTGGCTGAAGTTGATTAGCAGCAACTAGAGCGCCGATAAAAATAATATCAACAGACCATCCACAATGTGTTTGTTAAATGTCCCATTTACTGAAATGTCTGTAAGTCTTTGTAGCCAATTGTCCCTTGATATTATATGTTGTTGGTGATGATATCCTTACAACTTAAATAGTGACTCACTATTGTCGAAATCGGCATGGAATGTATTATTGTTAGTATTATTTCCTATAATACATTTTAAATATGTACATATAAATTACATTTTTTTTATAACAAAACAAATAAACATTTAAAATATAAATAATATTATTATTACTTACAACTTGAACGATCTTCAGTATGCCCGGTATGGTCTTGATATAGGCCGGGTCAAACCGTATGTTTGTCTGGACAGCAGTGCTGGAGGTGACCGTTGTCGTTGTGGTGTGCTGCCCGGGGAAACCTACTTCTGCCATTGTTGTTTAACTGAAAACAAAGACCAAAAGATAACAACACTAATGACTTAATCTTAGCTTTTAATACTAAGAAGTATAGAGCTCGAATGAAAACAACAATTGTATTTTTTGTCACTTCATTCAGTAAATAAGTTAGTTTCAGGAAATTGATTCAACGATTATATTAAACTTAGACAATAAGGGCATCAATAGAACTTCACTCCAACTTATTGCAATTTGATTTCATTAGCTTTTGCTTTTGCCCATGGCTCGCTTTAGTGTGAAGGATATTTAAAAAATAAATGTATTAATTTCTACATTTATATCTGTAATTTTTATGGTGTACATACTAAAAAATATTCTATCCATCTATCTATATTTTCAGGATAAAAAGTAACTAAATTCGCTCTTCAGGTAATAAAGAATTGTTCTATGTAAAAAGAAAGTCAATTTGTTGCTCCATTGCTGCGAGAAAGAATAAGAAATTTACAAACACACCTGCGTTTATAATATTAGTAGAATTTTGTTTGATATAAAAAAGTCCCTAAACCCATGTTAACATATTTTTTGTTAATAAAAAGATAAGCCATTTGACTCATCCATAATTAACATATTTCACATGATAACTCTGATATCAGTTACACTGCTTTTGCATATGCAACATTTGAGGCTTACTACATCTGTGTTATTTGATACACTTGGACAGTTGTGCCGAGCTAGTCAGCCACATTTAGTAAAATTTTGTTTTTAAACTATGATTATATTTAAAAAAATAATGTGACTGCTATCCCCAGTCTGAGAAGCATAGGTGGTGATACCTGAGTATGCAATGTTTATTCAGGACTGCCTGTAGCAGTAAATAGTATTTATTAGGTATAATGATGGTGTAACTAGTGTACAAGACAATATTGTTTTGCATTATTTTGCTGCTGATAATACCTGTTTTGCTGATTTTATCATTTGCTAAGTGACTTGGTAATTCCTAGCGAGCATCATTCGATTACAAATAGATAATATTAATTGTTTTCCAAGTTAAGCTATTTCTGATTTCACAATAAAACAATATGTTTTTAAATTTGTCAATTATTTGAGTTTGTGTTTAACAGATATCTTATCATTTCCTTGCAGTGTCCATATTACAGCAACATTTAAATTATCTTATAGTGCTATGACGGTACACAATGGGGGTCAGTCTATACTTCTATATGCACATCGGGGACCATACTTTACACTTATGGGAATGAAAGTGTAACTGGTAGGTCTAGTTGAAAAGAGAAAGTTGTTTACTTTTACTCTTTCTACAAGGAAAAAGATATATTTCATGAAATTGCTGTTGCGTTTGAAAAGATAAGGAATAGATAAAGCAAGCAATTATAAATATAAAAAGTATTACCATTGGTGGGAGGAAAAAAACAATACTTAAACTATTGTTGATAAGCTAGAACTGACTATTAAAATGGGTGTTACCACAATTGGTTACTATGCTATTAGTTTCCCAATATGTGTAGTTTGTAAGGAAGGAAATGTAATGTTTCACTCTATGTGAGCATGAGGGTCTAACTTGTGGGTGTAAATCTAAAACCCATGTTAAAAGTCCATCCGTACTTCGATGTAACTAGCAAGCACGTTTATTAAGCCACGATATGCCGCCTGTCACGACCTAAAATAGCGAATATTGAGCAACACTTCACAGAAATAAACAGTGCAACTTAGTACAAAAAAACTGTGAATTCTTTTCTTACCGTAAACGTTCAACTTAGGTACAAACACTTTTTCTTAGAAGTAACTAAGATATTCACAGTTACAGAGCTTACACTAACGATAAAAAATAGGTGTAAATTAATATCAGGTGATAAATCGAATACGACCAAATGACCAAACCATGAAACCAAACGTCAGAAATTGATATTTTATCGTAAATTCGTAACAATATGTTTGAAATTCTGTTTACATAAGCATCAAAAATAAGAACAGCAAAATTCAAGTAACAATTTATACGAGTCAAAGTAAGACAACAACAGTTCACGTTTGAAAGGATAGAAATGCAAAACTTATGCAGCTGATGAGTACCGGAACCACGGAACGCTTACAAAATGACATTGACAGAAACGACAGAGGCCGCTTTCCGAATAAGAACGTAATCGCTCACAGCGCTGACATCAATATTTGACGTTCCGAGTTAGATATCACGATTATGACAGCTGAGGGCTGTCATCAATTCGGAACGCCCGTGAACGTTCTCACGGTGCTTGCTCAACGTCAAAACTTGCTTATCATATTTCTTTGTGTTTATACTACACATTTCTTCTTCTTCGTTGGTTAGGTGGCCACGGTAGCCAGAAGCACAATTTCGAAGATGCCACGTTTGTCTAAAGTTATGATGCGACTCAAAACAAAACAGCACAACTGTCATCTTTGACAGCGCTCACGGTGATATTAGTAAAAGGCATGGTCGGCGTTATCGCAAGATGGCGCATGTCATGACGTCATCTATGACGATTCATGGGACAGCGTTAACGCGTTCATGCTAATTCGGTACGGATGTTAGCACGCTCAAATCGATTACAGCGTAACTCGGTACGCACCCAGAGTTCGCTCTAATAATAAATCCGACCAATATTTTATTTTAAAGTTTTTACAGCTGATTTAGTTTATATTCATCGTATTTTATCCTTTCAAATTGTTTGTCAATTAATACATAAATAATAGTACTTATAGTTCAATTTTGTAAAAATTTAAGGTTTTGAACGCATGCTGATGATTGACATATTGACATTTCTGTAGAGAATAGTAGAGATGCACAGCTTATAGAGAATATTAATCGATCAAATAGAATATTAAGCGATGACAATTAAAAATAATAATAACGAGGACTACAAGATGTTCAATCACGTAAGCTTCTGATCCACACGTAAATTAACACGATAATTAGGATATTACTGAGGAGCTCGTGGCTAAATAATAACAGCATCGCGGGTCGATCGAAGTTAACCTACGCTTGCCGCGGTCATTCGTAGATAACCATCCAATAAACATTGAATGATTTTTTAATCATGACATAACATGGGATGACATATGACTTTCACTATTTATAAATTTTTAGTAATACATTTATTTGTTTCTATTTGTTATTATTGTTTATTTTTTCTTATTTATATGAATTGAATATTGAATGATACCTATTATTGCTATGTTATGTATTTACTTCAAATTAATTGAATGTTTAATGGTATAATTTGTAATGACGTAATCACTAAAATGTGATGTTATTTATTTAAAAAACAAATCAATAACTGTACACTTACTTATATCCCATTTTTTTATTATGACGTACGTACAATTAATATCTATTTACTGAATTATATTAAAGCATGCTACTTTTCATTATTCTATTAAATTGTTTTGCCCGACAGGGTCCATTTGTGAACTTCATAACTATTATTTAAGATCTTGTACACACATGAGATATGCAATAAAGATTTGAATTGAATTGAACCCAGACCCCACCGTGATTCGGAAAGCATGTTATTCCGTCGATCCCAGATTTCATTTGTATATTTGACAGTAATTACGGGTACAGTCAGAATCAGAAGCCTGAAAGTCTGACAACCAGTCTTACGAAGAGGTATCGTGTTACTCAGCTGCAGCAGCATAGATATCACACAAAAATTGTTTTTTTTTTTCTAGATCTAGAGCCGTCTTTGAGTAATCGGGGAAAATACATTTTTTTTAAAGATTTCGATGGACTGAGAACCTCCTCATCTTTTTAAGTCAGTTATCTATGTAATTCTAACTGAAGTCTGGATAAATAGATGTTTATGTTAGAATGGGGATAAAAACTACCACTTGCTCACTTCAGATGTCTGATGTCGTCAGATGTGAATTTGACAACTAGCTGTCACTATCCATAATTTTGTTGTAAACAAGCGACTTCTTTTTTATGCATAATAACCTTTATATTATAAAACGTTCATAATTTATTGACTTTTCCACTAAAGCGGTTTTTTTTCAGATTCAGATTCAGATTCAGATTTATTTATTTGCCATCAATGTAGGTACAAGTTTAAGATGATACAATATCTGAAGGTTACCGCTACATTCTACCTTACGGCATGCAAATTCCTAGAAACTAATAGATTACATACAATATTATTATAAATTAACAACTAACATGTCATTCTAATTAACACTAACAAACATAAAAAAGGAAATAATAATAAAATAATAATAATCATCAAATCGTCAATTGCACATAAATAAATCTCATCTTTTTACCAATGGTAGACGTTTCCCTTGTCTTTAGCTCGTCTTTTAAAGTGCTACATTCCAAGTCGCATACATATTTATCCAGTAGTCGTTTAATTTGTGATCGACAAAAAAGTAGACACTGGCGGTTTGAAGATTTACAACTGTGCTGCCACCTATGATGAGCCTTCAGTTTTTAACACCATTATTATAATTTGAATTGAATCGATTTCTTTTCAGTGGGACTTCAATCGATTTGATTGATTCATACGATTTCCGAAGGGGTCATCTCTATACAACTGAGCACTGTGAGCACAGCACACTGCACAGTTACTTGACAGTTAGTTAGTCTGTGCTGCACAGTTATTATATTTTTGTGGTGATATCAGTTTGTGGTTCATAATTTTCTTACAAAAGTCTTGTAAGGATTTACAGTTACTCAGGGAATAAAATGATTAACTCACAAATCGGCGTTGTACTATAAATAAGTCACAAAATACAAGTTAATTTTCATGTAATAATTAGGTGCGAAGACGTCTTTATGAGTAAACAAATAACACCCGCGAAGTCATGTATGACCGCGGTATGCTAAGACTGTATGTTATTTAAAAATATGAGTCATTGATGTTTTGCCCGGCTCAGTATCGGTTAGTAATATAGTGTCAAGGCGACGGTGACTGAATTGTTCGGAGGATCCTCGGCCGCGCTTATCGCGATGAGGCTGTTTCAGTTCTCGTGATTCGCTTCTCCGTCTACTGTGTTTTCAATAGGCAGAATAGTGCGCGTCGTGGTCTATGTAAGTATGAATGAATTACCTTTTTAAATTAATATTAATAACCTTTTGTGAAAGGAAAAAATCCCAAGATAAGATTTCGTACTTTTTTACATCAGTAATAAAAAATAATACTTTATTTAGCATTCATTTGGTAAATCAGAAGTTTGTAGTTTGTATTTTTATATAGTATTTGGGTTTATCATAGTGAATCCTATTTTTAATTTTACAATTACACCAATGAAGATTATTACAATTTACATACATATCTTCATTGTTTTAGTTTTGAAATAGGTAATTAAAAAGGTTAACACTTGGTTTAGAAAATAAATGTAAATAAAATTAACTGCAATATTATTATTCCTCGAAAAACACAAATACTTCGTCAATTTCAGCTGTAAGACTTCCACTGCTGGACATCCCAAGCATAGCCACATCAACTGGTTATGACCCGGTTTATAGTCAAAATACTTTTAACAAATAGGTTTTAATTAAGTATAGCATTTCTATTTCATTCATAAATTATGTGCTGTTTCTTAACAGCTCTAGTTAATTGAAGTTCAATTTCAAGGATATTTTTATTAGCTACAACTTTTCGTAGCTTCTGCGCGGTTATCACTTCCATAATCTTCTTATCATTTACTAGTTTCAATAGTGTCTTGTACAAGAGGGTGATAGATAATGATAAATATCTTGAATTTATCTTAAGTATCTACTACATTACTATATGTATAGTCTATATTTAAATAAACATGGAAAAAACTTTATTTGGTTGAGATGTTAAATTGTAAAACTGTGTGTTGTCACAAAATATTTTCATTTTAATTCTAAGCCTCATGTCATAAAATAAACAGTATTACTTACCTGAGTTACAATATGTTACAATTAAAACTTCGAACTGGTCAATGATTCTTTCGACTAGTTTTAGTCTTAACCCTTAAAAAAAGTTATAACGCATTTTCTAAATTAACGCTTTTAGAACCAGATTTGAACCAATTTCGAAAAATGGAGGAGGTCATGCAGTTGGCAAGTTTTATTTTTCTTTCATATACCAACTCCGATTTCTAACTGATTACTGCACCGATTTACGTGATTCCTTTTTAATTTGGTAGAAGACGCCTGCGCGGTGGTCCCATATCAATTTTACTAACTTTTCTCATGTAATGCTTGAGTTCTGGATATTCCTACTACACCAGCAGCGTGTAAGTACTACTTACCATCGGTGTGTATGCACCTACTACTTACCATCGGCGTGTAAGTAAGTAGATACTACTTACCGTCGGCGTGTAAGTACCAACTACTTACCATCGGCGTGAAAGTACCTACTACTTACCATCGGCGTGTAAGTACCTACTACTTACCATCGGCGTGTAATTACTACTTACCATCAGCGTGTAGGTACTACTTATAAGGTTAGGGATCAAGTAATCAGCAATCAAGTTTCCAACAGAAGTCCTGAACATATTAGGTTTTTATCAAAAACTAGCTTTACCCGCCCCGACTTCCCACGGGTAGCACTAAACCCTACCTACCCTAATTTTCTCACCGTTTAAACCTTCCCTGTACTATGACAAACATTTCAAAACCAAAATCAGCTAAATCGGCCCAGCCGTTCACGAGTTTTAGCGAGACAAACGAACAGCAATTGATTTTTATATATATAGATAGATAGATAGATTCTGTTATTAGCTCGCATTATTACGAAAATAATTCTTCATTTCCAATAGTCTGGGCCTTTGCAAACATTCTAGGATTATTTTCCAATATCTCGCGACGTACTGGACGTACATATACAATTATACACAATAATATACGTATAAATAAATCATGATCAATATGATTGGTTGTCATAAGGTCAATATTATTGACGTCACTCCTTTATGACTAATTCAATGATTCACTTAAAACCAATTAGCAGCTGTAACCTGTACCTCCTGTTATCAATACTAATTGAATTGGCTCCACTCAAACGCCGCCGCTCATTCCGACGTAACACCGGATACTTACGTGATTAATGAGGAAGTCGAGGCCAAATTGATTGATCTCTGAAATAAGGATGATGTAGTTGCAGATAGCTGTTTCTAAACTGTAAAGTGTCATGGTTATATGAGGTGATAAGAATCTTGTCTTTTAAGGGTGTCTTTCAACTGAGACGATTGGAGCGACCAATCACGTCTCTCCGCTCCGCTCGTTATCTTTTCACTTCAGTGGAAACGCACCCTAAGGGGTCGTTAATCACGTGATGTTTTTTAGCAACTTTTTAATCCCTCCTCCCTCTGGTGATACGTGGTGATGTTTTAGACTAACCCTCCCCCCCCTACCCAAAGTCACGTGTATTTTTTAGTCTATATTTTATCTTTAAATAGAAAGAAATATATTTTATTTAGGGGGCCGCTTTTCGGTTTAGAAATGCGCGTTATACAAAAAATAAATACACGTGATATCTCACTACGTCCCCCTTGTGATAATTCGTGATTATATTTTCCGAACCCCTTCCATTCTTTTCGAGCCTCACTTGATTTATGGACGACCCTTTACAGCTAGCGCGGCTAGTCAGACAACAACGAAGGAGGAAACAACCCTCCTCCGTGGGCCGTTCGCGACGTTTTCATACTACGCATTGGATGATCAACTCTCGGCGCGCGGCGTTGATAATCCGACAGAGCGCGATGTAAAAATCCCTGGGTTTTCGGCTCCGACGCCGACGCACTATGGAAAATATAGGTCGGTATCGGATCAAAAATCTGTAACTTCATGAATTTTTGTTGTATCGTGATGAAATTTGGCACAAATATGCAGCAAGGTTCGGAGATTCGAACGATGTGTAGTTTATAGGGTTTTCTTGTATATCTATGTATGTTTTTTTGCATAGAATGAAAGAAATGGGAAAAAATCACGAAAAAAATAGTTAAAAATTTATTTCAAGTGGAATACAAGTTTATAATGGCTAAAAAGATTAAACCATGGTTAATTACAACAAGCAAAGTAAACAAAATATATATATATATGAAAAAAAAAAACTAAATTAAAATCATATTACTAATAGGTACATCCTATACTCTGGCTTCAGGAAATGATGTAGCTAGGTACAAATATAAGTAATAACTAAATATAAATATTATTTTTAACTTATACCACTTCAGGATCAGGGTCAGTAAATGTGGGTTCACTTTCAGGTGCCACGTTTAAAAGACTTAGTGCCTCTTCTTCAAGTTCTTTCACATTTCTTACGTACGGTTTTCTCAAACTTGTTATATATGGATCTGACGTGTATAAAAGCGTTTTAAAGACATCTTCATTTGTAGCAGATCGGGAACATTTTCTGGCATGATGAAGTCGTATGTTTCTGTAGTCTTTGTTGCGAGACTCTTGTGCGTCTTCCGATAGCTGTCCAATAGGAAGCACCGCAAAATGTTTGATAACGTTTTGCCCGTGTATGAGTATTTTATGAACGGAGGATGGCATATAATACCAATCGTAATTACTTACATAGATTCTTGCAGTTTCTATTGCATATTCCCCAAATTTTTCAGGGTCGATCATCATTCCAGAAGAAAGAACTTGCAAGATAATATATAGGCGTTTAATCAATGCCTCATCTACACCTGTTATTTCCGATGAGCAAGTGCTATTATAGAAGAATCTTCGTGCGGTATTGCCATCGCATCGTTCGTATTCCCGCTAACTTGCCGAGGTTTGTCGACGATTAATCCCAACTCCTCCCTGAAACGTTTTTGAACAACTTCTTTCTTTTCTTTTTTTAATCTCTTATTTTCCTCAGTTGAAGCAGACCAAGTCTTAAACGAAAGATTATAGGAAATATGCAATATCATTTCCATGCAGCGAATCCAGGCGTGTAAGGTGGACAATCCGTATTGGTAGGCGTTTTCGTTTTCGGGTCTGGCAGTTACTTTCGATAGGTCATTCATTAGCCGTGGAGTAGCCCCACATATCGTGCATGTGGAACCAGATGGAGTATCTGTAAGGACCTGAGCCACCTTTCCATCGATCATCGTTAGAAATAGTTCATGCTTCACATTTACTACAACACCATCTTTGTTTATAAGTGATGCTTGTGCAGCCCTAATTTGTTTTTTAATATCATCAACAACTGCCTTGGTTTTTTCTGGAGTTTCCTTACAAAACTCAATAGAAATGGGTCTGCAAAAACGGACAGATGAAGGTACCGGATTTTGCCAAACAACGGATCCCGATTGCACATCAACTAATCTGATGGGGACTAATGAAGTGATGAACAAATTGGCATCTGAAATTGTTTCTGACTCTTCTGCAAGTATTTGCTTGTATTGGCTTTGACCAGATGAACCATCACATCCCCATTTAGAATAAAGGATCAATGTTCTATGTTGTTTTTGGAAAACAGAATCGATTTTTAAAATTCTAGCAGCAGTATGATCCAATAAATCTTGTATATTAATCACTTTAGCATAAGTATTCGTGATTTCGATTGTAGAAGATGGTGGATAACAGGATCTTTTTATTTCTTGTATTTTGTAGTAAGGCGGGAATATACAACACTTTCGTTCGTTGGTTAAGTTTTTCAGGTACATATATTGTGCTTTTGTTAGATCTAAATCTATAAAAGCACTCAATGCTTCCGTATCGGAAAGAATCTTCATCTGGTCTGAGTCGTTCCACTTACTTGAGATATCTAATTTCTTTTGAGTGTCAGCGGTTCTTAATTCTTCGACAAGATGAGCTTCTGTGTACTCACGTAAAGCCCGTAGTCCCTGCAGATAGGCGTTTTTTATATGCTCGAAGCCATAGTCTTGGAGTAGAAGAGTGTTTTTCCTCTTCTTGGTAGATTCTGAGGAGTCTCCATAAGCCACGCATGCTCGTCCTCGTTGGCCAGATGTTGATGGCGTAGAATATTGTTCAGAATCCGGTAAATTTAACGAATACCTTGAGTCCAACCAAGTACAATACTTCTGTAAAAATGTTTCTTTTTTCCGAGATGCCAGGGCCCAGCGTTTGTTGAAAATAGGAAGAATGTGCCTTTGTATGTCACTAATTATAAAACACAAGTTGTTTTCAGAAACATTCAGGTTTTCCACTAAAACTTTGGATAATGATTCCATGGTCTTGCCTCCCTCTATATAGGGGATTATGAAGTCTCGTTTGGTACAGCTGAAGGAAGACATTTTAACACTTCACAATCTGCAGAAATAATAGGCGTAGATGAGATTTGCTTCACTTGAAGTTACACTGATGTAGATGGTTCGAATAGTTTTTGCTTCCCTTTAAATACTCATTTTACAATATCGAATTGGTACCTACATCATTATTATCTTGTAATTTCCCACGCAAACCGAGTGCAAATTTGATAAGGTCCCTTTGTTATCACGAAATAATGAAGAAAATATCCAAAAAGTTCTATATTGTTCATGTGAATGGTGTCAGTGGTAAACCGCAAAAGATACTAATTTTCGGGTTCTGACTTTTATCAGTTTTTTTCTCATATCTTCTAAAACCGCAAATATCCGCAGCTGATTTTTTTTGCATTCTATTTATGAATAGTTAGACTACTAGTCGACACAAAAAGTAG
The DNA here is from genome assembly GCA_947364205.1 of Agrochola lota. NCBI lineage: Eukaryota > Metazoa > Arthropoda > Insecta > Lepidoptera > Noctuidae > Agrochola > Agrochola lota. The sequence continues at coordinate 1,202,327 of OX376225.1, read as the reverse complement.
CGCTTGGGCAAACGTGGGTAATACTGAAAACCTTCGACGAAAAAACATACAAGTGAAAAAAAAGGTATGTCACTTTTTAAGTAATTACTGAAATATTTTTCTTTACTTTTAAAATCTGTATCGCAAAAAGCATAAAATAACCTTTCTAAAAATGTATAATACTGCATATCTGTACCAAGTATTTTTTTCACAATATGGTATTGAAACATGTATACGCAAAGACTTGAGTTTGGCACTTCTGTCTTCTATGTATTTCTATCTAAGAAAAAAAAAATAATTTCGCGTATTAAGAAAAAAAATCGTAATGAATATTATAATTTGACTATTAGAAAACCTAAAAGAATAGCCATATTAGCCAAATTATGATATTCGTAAAAAGCATTTTTGATATGCGCTTGTTCTACCATTTTCCATAGTGCGACGGCGCGGGCGACTAAGCCGTACGTTGAAAATGCGCCCGTGCTAAGACCGCTAACAGTCTGTCTGTAGTGCGTGGTATCTTTTAACAGATCGTCTCGCCTACCCTGTATTGATTGAAACCCGTCTATTTCAGCTAAGCACCCACCATGGCGTACCCAAACCAGCTGCCTCCGCCTCCTCCGCCGCAGACCATGGGCTCCACCAACACAGTGTTTATCACTGAGACGCGGTTCGACCCCTCTTACCTGAAGACTGTGCCCGGGATTCTTAAGGCTATTGTTGTTGTAAGTGTTTCTGAAGTAGTTATAATCCACGATAAGGAAAGGCAAAAAAGCCGGCGGCGTTTGTGATGGTGGTAAGTGATCCTGGTTACCGTCGGTTAAGGATATCTGCAATACCAAAGACATCGCTGATCCCAGCGACAAAGCTGATATTATGTCTCATTTGCCTATGATTACACCGGCATGCGGCACTCTTACCGTTCATATCTTTCCTTATGACTGCCTATGTGAAGGTACACTTGAGCTGGCACCTTCGAAGTTTCGTCCCAATTTTTCAGCCATTGTAGCATTTCTGCGCCTTACAAAGTTATAAAAAAAACCGGGATATAATTGTGGTCTTAAAGAACTTAGTTCCGCATTTTTGCAAGGTATTTGTCTTCCCTCCACAATATTTGCATTATGATTTCTACGAGGCAATCCTAGCGTGAAGCATTTAAATCTCATGCTTTTTATGTCCCACACGCGATTGGCACCGAACAAAACAAATGTTTGTAATGGTAAACGGTCCTTACGACAATCGGTTATTATTTACACATTACTTACAGGCATAGATAACAGGGGACTAATCGCAAGCATTCATGATAACGTAAACACCTGGCGGCAATCCAGGAAAAGGTCCTTGCTCCTAGAACTTACGTACAAAGACCATTATTGGTCTTGTCAGTCAGCAACATTGGTGGAGGCATTAACTGCGCAAAGTATACCTACGGGACGTATTTTTAACCGACTTCCAAAAAGGAGGTTATATTATGTTCGTCGCGTATGTATGTTCTTTTTATTTATTTTTTATTTATGTATGTCCACCGATTGCTCCATCAATTCTGGACCGATTTAAAAAATTCTTTTTTTGTTTGAAAGGGTATGCTCCCAAGTTGGTCCCTTATAAATTTTATTAACTTTGCTTGTTAATATTATGGTTACCCCAAAAGATTGGGTAATCGCTTCTTTAAATCAGAATTCACAAATTCTCGTTTTTTCTTTTCTAGGAGTATTTATTCTCCATGTACCTACGTCCCATACCTACAAATGTTGAACTCGGTTAATCGTTATACATATATGTATATAGGTACAGTACAGGATCACAATGCAGCTGCTCTTCCGCTAAAGCAATTAAAATTCCCGGAGCCTCCGCCAGGTGGTTTAAAGCCTCTTTGTTTTGAAGTACTCAGGCTAAAGCAGTTTATTAATTATATAAGTACCAATATTTTAAAGAGAGCCGACGGGGTTTGACGAGATGGTTCGAGAGGACTAGGGGTATTAGGCGACAACTTCTTGCAAATTATAATCTGGGTTAGAATATTAACTTCATCTATCTATTTAACTATCATTGCCGTAGTTAAGGCACTACCTCCATAGACTTCAGGATCACAAATCTTATTTAGCATATAGATCTGTTTTTTCACACAATTATCTTTTCCAGCTATTCAACCTAATCGGGTTCATCTGTATCCAGTCTTCCGCGTTCTGGTCAAACGGCCGAGGCGTGTACTTCAACATAGTGGCCCACTTGGGGCTGTGGTTCTCCGGGATCCTGCTGATGCTGTACCTGTTCCACGTGGTGGAGAAGTACCACAACGTCAAATGGCTGAAGATCGAGATGATCGCGTATGTGGTCATGGTGTTCCTGTACCTGATCGCGTCGACGATTGTCGTCGCGTTTGGAGCAGCTGCGTATTCCGCTGCTGGGGTGAGTTCTCAACCTTAAGTCATCTTTGGAACCTATCTATAGCATTCCTCCTACACGGCACTTAGATATAGGTAGCACGCAATCAAATAACTCCCAATATAGGTACTACTCTTTGAAAATTCTAATTATGGAAGATAAAAATGTAATACTTGCATGAAAGTGTTAAAAACTCATCAGACTTCTCCGAAAGCTTAGTCATTTTGTCGTGTCAATAAGGTATTATTCTTTTGATGTCCTACGTCTTATCACTCTTGTAAATAGTTACGTTGATAGGTACTAAAATAGTTAAGAACGTATGTGTGACAATGTGACTGACTTATTTATCTCATTCATAAGTCATAACTTTATCTCAGCGTTGTTGTTGCGAGATAGTTCGAATGTTAAATCTTTGCAAAATAAATATATACACCGTAACCTTCTAGTTTCTTTACGCAGACAACTTTAAGAACTCCGCTTGAATTTTTCTCGCCAAAGGCATAGTGCCTTTACATATTTTGATACCAACATGAACTCTTCATAACTGTTTCGTAATTACACATAACTTAGCTATCATAAGACAATCGCCAGTCGACTGTATCACCAATCGCCCTGCCCACCTGTTAATAAGTCATTGAAAACAAAAGGCGGCTCGAACCGACTGGCACACATTATTAGGTATGTGCGGGCCGTACGTGACCGAGCTATTAAATATCTATAAATATGTTTAGTATTGCGTTATACCGTGTTTTACTATCAATTAGGAATTGAAATGAGGTAAATGGTTAAGTTTTTGTTTGGCAGGAATTTTGTTTTAAATTCCTTCTTCTCGTTTATTCATTAGGCAAATAAAAGATTTCTCCGACTTCCACTGTCGTAATTTTGGCTGTAGTGTACTTTAAATTATATTTATAGTAGTTTGGGTTTACCTCGTTTGTAACCAAACATTTAAGTTACGGGCCTAAACTCTTTAGTAAATAGGTAAACTCTTTAATCTTGTTGAGTGAATCTCTCTTCTGTGCCTTGAAGGTTCGTCAAACCAGAATAGCCTAAGCCCCTTATTCATAAACGCTGCTTAAAGTTAAGTAATGATGAGCGCCTGTTTAAACATACATTTTTGACGTTCGTCTCTTAACTTTAAGCAGCGTTAATGATTAAGATGATTAGGGCTGATTTCACCAAGGAAACTGAACGCGACCAGTATTTCTAAAACGCCTTCAAGAACTGTCAGTGTCAAAATTGTTATGGAATATTGTACACTGACAGCTCTTGAACGCTTTCAATTTCATTGATGAAATCAGCACTTAGTGTGTAATTTAAAAAAAATCTAGGCTCTTACTGTTTCCATCTCCACCCAATACTGTCCAGGCATGACATGATGACATTACTGTATTTATGGGTCCACTTTAAGACTCCTAAACCTTTATAGCGACCATTACTAAGAGTAATTTGTTTATTAGGTATGAGGAACGTGCTTATTTAAAGGCTGTGACTCAAGTTTCCCTTTACAATCATCTGCCGTCTGACAGAATACTAACTAGTCATAGTTGATTTGTATTCCATGCAGATGTAATAGAAAATATTTAAACTGTATCAAATCGACCACTTCGAATTCTGTTCACAGCGATTCGCTCCTTGAGTTTTCAATGTCCTAGATTGTAGATAAGCTAGAACACAACTATATACCTAAATTCTTATGCAGAACATGGATCTACTGTTCGCTGATTCGGTAGAGTGAAAACCTTCTAGTATCAGCTACTGCTTGGTATTTTTTCGTTGAAATAATAAAATCCGTTGATTTTCAACTAAGGTCATACAGATCACGATTTGAAAACAAAATAATATGATTACCTCTAATATTATTATCAGTAAAACTACAAACACTGCTCATGATACTGTGTACAGTCGCTGGAAGGCGCCGTAAACCGTCCCTCTCCCTCTTTTCCCATCTCTAAAACCCTACTAAGCTTGACCAATATTAATTTAATCATTATTAATACAGACAGTGCTTCAATATTTTGTGCCTCATCTGTAGCAAGCCGTACTATGTAAAACATTTTTTTTTTCGGGTCACCTGTTGAACCAATTACATTCGTACATTTGTTATCCACCCTGTGTTTTACCTCGACCTCTACCAATATTCTAAACTTCTTATACCATTTCCAGTTCTTCGGCTACCTAGCGATGGTGCTGTACGGGATCGATGCCTTCCTGAAGTACAGAACTCTGAAGGCAGGTGAACTGGCCCAAGGTCACAGAGTACTGGCTAAGCAGACACACGTCACGACTCCACCGGCGTTGCCATAGCTAGAGAGGTGGTAAGGAGTTGGAAGATGTAAAGAAAATGAGATTATTTGGTTTCTCGTATAGGTAGGTATAGTCCTTGCAATTCGCGAGTGTGCGTCAATTGACTTAAGACCTTAAGTCATTGTTATAAGGTAGAAATTGTAATGATTGACGCGCGTTCGTGTTATGTCATATATAAATATACCTTCGTGATTGTGACAAGGTACCTATGTCACAGGTTTTGTAAAGAGATTATCTACGACGAAATAATCAGTGTTCATGATTTGTCCTTCAGCAAGTAATTGCTCAAGCTTACATTTTGACAGTTGTAGTTGGTAAAACTTGCAGGAAGTTGATTTGTTGTGATTTTTATACTGCGCAAGTCGGTATCTAATGTCGAATTGTGCAAAAACAACTTGCTGAAGAGCATTGTGCTTCATTATTTATTTTGTCTAAGCAGTGATTTGCGACCGCCTGTTTATTATAAACGATGATGGCCAATCGAATGCGTTTTGAGTATGTTCTATGCGCCAGTGAATTAATTGACTTATTTTTGGTCTAGTTACTCTTGCAGATGACTCATGTCATCAAAGTAAATGGGTTTATAAACGCGCTCTAGTTGATAATATCAACTTTAATTGCAAGAAATAAATAATGTTGGTTATATTCACTCTACAGTTCTAGATGCTCTTAAACGTATTTTTGGCATAGGTAGTTATGTTAACCAAAACTTCGTTTAGGAATGTAATGAAATAAGGAAACATTAATCAATTGTTTATAATGGGTTTTTTTATCGGTTATTCCATGTTCATTAATTTTATTTTTTCGGATAACGATATCATAATAGTTTCTATTATTAATAACTACTTCTTGGTTAGCAACAAAATTTTCCAGAAACAAGTAGCCTACGATTTATCTCAAGAGTTGTAGAAATGATAAAAACATTAAATATTTTTGACAAATCAAAGGCAACCATAACAACCAACTTCTTAGGTCTAAAATCAATGTTCACTATATACTGTTTGAAGATGATTATATCACAATTTATCAAAGACTAGTTGTAAGTGTTCTATTTAGTATTGTATTTAATTCCCACCAAGTTATGTTAGTGGCCCGGTTTCTGGTAATCGTGACATTAGTCAAGTGTGTCAATGACATCTGCTGGACACAGATAAACCGAGAATAAATTAACAAATCGACCTACTACAGATAGACATTGAGTCCTGCTCCAATAACATTATCAATAATGAATTTGGTCAGATTTATACATTAGTATTTAGGTAGTGGGAACATTATAGCTGATGCTTATTTTTTCAAGTTTCAATCCATTTCATTTGCGATGTCGATGAACTATATTTTTTGTCGCTTACATAGTATTAAACAAAGTTGTTTTTTTTTTCTACTTAATGTAGTCTAGAACTCTAGCCATGTGTCATACAACAATTACCTAAAATATTACACACATTGCCACATTTGGCGCACACGTTTCCAGTAATTTGAAGGACAAACATAACTATAATAACTTTGTCAAACAATAGAAAGAAATATATCTGTATAATGAGCAACTTTTTAAGAAGTAAAGGTATTAAAATAATATATGTGGTCAGAAATCGGGCATTTTTACGTTAGTATTGCACAAGGGCTTCAAATACCTCAGTGTGTACTTATTAAACTTTAGTTACTTGTTTTTGAACATTTTTGACTTAGGAGGTTTCTTCCAAGATTTTTCTTGTTGTGTATATTTGTTTTGAAGTTCTTTTGGGACTTTTATACCTAACTGCAATTAATTTAAACACAATGGTTTAATCATGTTCAAAAATAATCTATACTTATTTACTGTTTTGTAGATATTTATAAAATCTATTATGCTTAGACATTTTTGTGATAATATTATAGTAAGTGCTAACTTATTTAATCATGTTTATAAAAAAATATTATTATTATTGTAAAGTATTTACCTAAGCATCAAACTTTGTAAAGTATTTACCTACTTATTAAAAACTTATACTTTTTAATATTTTGCAAGAAAAATCTTAATTCTAACCAACAAAAAAAAAACAAATGCTTGCATAAAGAATACCTTTCTAATATCATCAAAAGGTTCTTTTAAAGTACTGCACTCTGATTTTCTTTCCGTCTCACAAATGTGTTGGCACAAAGTCAGTGTGTGTGGAACCTTATTATAAATGTATTTTAAAACTATTGTACATACAAACATAACTTACCTTACTGCTGTAGATATAAGATAAGATGTCTGTATAATTGTATAAACTTCCGTCCACAGTTTTCCACAATTTAAAGCTTTGCTCACATTATGTGTCAAATGTATTTTAATCACGTGATTCTATGATTTATGCTCATCGTTGTAAATTTTGCTCTAATACAAATTTTATATAAGAAATAAGTACATAACTTTATATAGCTCATTCACCTGCGCAAGATTAGATAAAATTTCTAATAGAAAAGTATGTACTTTTGAATTCAGAGTAGGCTGAACTAGACGATGTAAGAGTATATAAAAAAAAATACTTGGACCTGTGGTCCAACAATAATCAACATCTGTTCAAATCCATTCGTTTCTACGATTGAATGAATGCAACTGTTTAAAGCATTTCAGTTATGTAAGTACGGATCGTTAGCAGAGCTTCGGTATACTTTAGGCCCTAAATACCTATTTATATTAGCACATTAACCATGTCATTTGTGGTGGCAAATGATTCAATAATTTATTGTAAATGATTCTTCGTAAATACAAGGAAAATCACCAAAGTTTAAATAAACCGTGATTGGATTGGAAAGGACTATTTTATGACAATAATATAGAATAGATATTTGTTGCGCATGCAATGTAAACATATACCTAACAACAAAATTCACTCCATTTCCCCCCCATTGGGGTTGGTAGGCTACGTGCTACAATCGTAGAAACGGATTGTCGGATTTATTCCTGACAATGTAGGTTTACTTAAATACTGAAATTAAAATATATTATTATATTGGCTAAATTACATTTACCGATAATATTTAGAATGTAAAAAATCCAGAAAATGCACTGTTTACAAATATTCCGGTATAACCGACTTTTGTTAATATTTTCTATGGTCATTGTTGTATCAAATAAAACAATTGAAATGTATTCCGAGTGGTTTTATTGTGTTAACAGTATTTCAATTCAACGTGGACACCCGAACGTGCACAATCAACAAATGCCCACACTGCGATTTAAAAGGGGGAAAGGGACAGCAAGGAAAATGTTCCTACTGCTGGAAAACAGGCCTCCTCTCGGTGGGAAGGAATGGGCCGTAGACCGTAATCCACCACGCGAGCCCAATGCGGGTTGGTAGATGTCACATGTTTCCGAATTTTTTGGTTCTACTTCTAGGACATGCCGGTTTCCTCACTATGTTTTCCTTCACCGTTTTGAGAGCAGTGGTGATGAAATAATTTAAGCAAAGTAAAGCTCCTGTCTGGGTCCGAACCTACGACCAACAACTCGTAAGTCGCGGCCACTACCACTGGGCCACCACAGCTCCTACACCACTACACACTACCTAAATGTCCCTTAGCACCTCTGAAATCAAAGTATCGACGTATCAAAACTGTAAAGCATAACGAAAACAATATTTCGTCTAAAATTGTGCATGTCGTTACGGTCTGCGACGAAAGTGTATAAATATCTTTTAGATGACATTTAAATAGATACAAAAATATTCGGTCACTGCTTTACAATAAGTACAATAAAATGATCGTCTAAAAATGAACACATCAAAAGAAAATTACCAATTATAATATGTTAGGTATAACTAACTGAAACAATAATATTCGAGTACAACCACACTCCACAGAATAGTACAGTAGGCGCACTCTGCATTTTAGTTATGAAGCTACAACTTGTACGCGGCGGGCTCGTCTTGTCGCGCCAATTCAGTGAGCGTTACGTAGTCAGAAGATATAAGAGTTATGCGATAGAAAGAAAGGCAACTTCTAGGTGAAGATAACTGTAGGTAATTAGCGCTGTGCGACCCTGAATTGCATTTTATTGTGCAAGCGTCGCTTTTCAATTAAGGCGAAAGCGTCAAAGTAGCCCGCGAAATTTGAAATTTTCTTACGTTTTTTGTAATTTGCAGATCAGTATCAGGTTGTATGTTGATCTAAGTATGATTCGCGACAGTATCAAATGTTATATGTATAATCATAAACATCATCAATACAACTCTAAATCATGTAATCCTATTGAATGACTATTTCATAAAATCAAGACATTTGAGGATTATGCTAACTTAAGGAGTTGTATTCTTGATTCTAATGATTATAATTCTGTAAAGCCATATTTGTTACGGACGCGAATCATATTTTACATTTACCTGAAAATTGAAAAAAAAACTAAAGAATATTTTAATTTCGCGGGCTACTTTATCGAGGTGGGCAAACTGTATCATTTTTGCGATTAGAACATTTGCTTCTGGATCACTAAAATGATCCGAATCATTGATATCTTTCATTTGGATCATTTGAATCATCGACTCCAAGGATATAAAAATGCATAAAGACAACGAAAATCTGTGAGAGTATGAGTGATACACATCTCATTTGGTATCTCTTTTTGACTTAAATAGATTGTTATGTGTCACCCGCTCACTCGCGACTCACGGATCTGTTCAGTAGTACTGACTAAAGTAACGTAACTCAGCGTCTCAGTCTTTCTCTCTCGACGGTCGCGCGGAAAGAGCACAGAGGCAAAGTAATGATTCGGATTCAAATGATCCGTTTGAAACGTTGTTACTGAACCAATCTTTTGGAACACTTCAATGAGCCGGATCAGTGAGTCGGTTCCGTAAAGAGTTAGACACGCCTACTACCTTAGCGCATCGCCTTTAAATGATTTTGCGGAGTGAACCATCTACACTAATATGTGGTACAACACTGATTGTTTCATATTGTTGATCTTACTGAGGCAGCACTGTTTGACTATGCTGCCAAATACAACTTTTGAATTATAACGATTTCATTAAAACTTAACAGTCTGATATTGTATTGTTATGTTCCTTAGGTATTTACAACTATTATTAAACAGGTACGGATCAATGTCCTTACACTTAAAAACAAAAATCTAAAAAAGATTACAAAATAATACTTAAAATCGTAACAAAATACCCTTAAATAAACAATGATTTCAAGTAATTAAAACTTATTTCTATGATTTATTTAGTGGTGTTTTCGAAAAGCACAGTAAGTAATAGGTATTCGATCGTAATATTATATTATTTATAAAAGTCTATAAATATAAAAATGCTCTAACAGATTGGACCCATTGTTGAGAATAATAATAATCATCCAAAAGTATGGTGGGTTAACTTTAATGTGAGTAATAACACCCAAAATATACATGGCATACTTACTTGTAAGTTGGTTATTTAATAATATTACGAGTATGTACAGATAAATGTGATAAGTACCTCAAAATACATTTTATTTAATAATATTACGAGTATGTACAGATAAATGTGATAAGTACCTCAAAACACATTTTATAAAATAAAATAGCACTATTTTTGTATAGTAAATACAAAATATCCATAGTCTAATGTGCGCGATGCTACTTTCCTCCTATAATTAGGCCATTATGGCCAATATTGAATTTCAAGCCCGGATCAACAGGTGTAAAACGATAGTCGAGGTATTGGTAATTCTTAACTATGTTAAAACCATTCGATTGTTAACAGTTTAAATATAGGCACACAGAAAAGGCACATACATTAGCTTTTAGTGATAATTAAGTAGGTATATAAAGTTATTTTATGATGCACTTTAAAGCACAGCGAGTAGACTATATTGTCGCTAGATAATAATTTAAGACATTTTAGAAACATATTTTTAAACATTCAAGAATGTTTTTTTTTTTTCCAAATTCAAAACATTTATTTAGACTAAATACTTTGATAATAATTCGTTAATATAAAAATCGCTAGTAACGGTATTTTTTTATATTTATTTATATTGCTCTGCACTGTCTATGTTATTATTTCTTTTTGCATTGCATGGTCGCTGCCATATTTATACCGAAATATTGACTGCATTTGTGGCCAAAGATCTTTCGCCTTCCAAAATAAATCTTAACATGAAAATGATTAATATCATACTACATATACTTTGCTCTTAAATTAGGATTTTTAAAATTCACTGAACAACTTATTACAAACTAAAACAAAGACTAAAACGGTTATTTTAACATTGGCAACCATTGAATTTAGGCATGGAAAATTATAATTAGATTAGATTATAATCAAGGTTCCATAGAGAAAACCTCCCTTTTCCTCCCTCCATTGAGACCATTTCAAAGCCAACTGCTGTTGTTAATGAGGAGAACCAAGTCAATATGTTAGGTGGTTGTTAAGATCTTACGCCTTACTGTGGCGGCTGCGGCGGGAGCCCTCGCTTCCACGCCTTGTACTTCAGGTACCCGTCAAAGCCATACGCTATGATCGCGCATAGACCAAAGAACTGCAATAGAAGAATAATGGATTACTATACAGAATGTATACTATGGGTAGGTCTTGGCGTGATCTATCATTTAGATGGACATACCTACTTTTCAAATTCACATTTTATTAAGCCTTTTTTTGAAACAGTCTAGTGACAAATCACTAGGAACTATTGGAATTTCAGTCTAGAGGGATTTCCAGGCCATAGAGACTTTCTGTTTATCTTAAGATTGACATAAGGTTTCAGCAAAAGTATACATTTTTAAAAGAAACGAGAGTTATAATATTTGATATACTCACCCCAACAGCGTACCCCACACTTTCGCCAATTGTTGTAGCAAATATTGAACATCCAACATATGTCAGTGATACTAGGACACAGTAGGCAAACTCCCACTTTAACCAAGGCCATTTGTCAAGCTTCTCTATAAAGTGGAATGTGTACAGAAACAATAGAAGCCCAGTGACAATGTTACCAAACCAGTAGAGAATGTTGTAAAAAATTGCAGATACCCAAGACCAGGATATCTTTATGCATATGAACCCGATTATGTTGCATGTCTGAAAAAAGGAGAATTATATTATAAGCTATTTGTTGTCTCATTGCTTATCTGTAATTTGAAGTTTGCCATAAAATTCAACTACTTAATCTGGTGACATCAAGGTGAAAAGGAGATGAAAATAACTATTATTGAATTATACTGCTGTTTGCAATATACTGCAAAGAATATCCCATTATGTTATCTCCCATTAGGTTATATAGTACCAACCAACTGATGATACCAAAAATACATAATAACCACATATTTTCATATGATAATCAACATAATGCAGTATGTTTTGCCAGCATTTTGAAATTAGAATTACTAAAATGAAACACAAACCATTACTATTTATATAAGTTTATTCAAGAAGACGGTTATCTTACCAACTGAACTAGCTTGAGTATCCCGGGCACTGTTTGCACATAGCCCCTGTCAAACCTCACAATCTTCGTTGGTGTTCTATTAATTGGTGCCCTCGATGGCAGAGGTGGAGGTGCATCCGCAGTGTTATTCATTGTGAATTTGATCCTGAAAACATTAAAAAATCTTTAAAAAATTACTAATGAATGTTGTGCTGTTTCCTGGGAATAAAAAAAAATTGTGACTGTGTCTCTTGGAACCTATATAAAGCTACTTTTGTTACTGCTTATTTTTACACCCAGTAAGGCATATTTTAGATTAATTACATAGGGTCTATGACTAATCCTCTCTGTTAGGTAACGTAATAATAATAGTGTTGTAGGTATGCAGCTAATAACATTAATTACACTTATTTTCCTGCATTGGTGGGGACCTAGATATATGCAGCAAAGGACATAGCTTGAAGAGAAAGAGTGATGTTGGCTTCTATGAAATAACTAAATAATGTGAGCTATACAATCAGTCATGTGATAAGATGGATTTTGAATTATTGTATCTATAAATCAAAATGTTTACTTCTGTTACTGATTTTTTTTAAACAGAACGAAAGTTTTCATAACCTAATGGATCTTAGATCACGGAATTAATTTAATGAAAAACTTTAGTTGCCTACATGTTTACATCAACCAACGTTTCCTTCCTGTCTCACATAATTATTGTATTATATTATATGTACATTTATAATGTTGTTGCACAAAAAGTATGGTTGATGGACACGCCCAAAAACCCCAATTAAGAACTCAATCTATTCCTCCTGCTCGCAAGTCCTGTACTTTGTAAGATTGTAAGTAGAAAAAACTACAATTTATTATAGTTACCCTGGGCGTCGTCGGCGCAATACAAATCCGGTATTTTATTACGTTTCACTGGGTATATCTTTTCCGGGGGATATACCTATGATCGAGTTTTCCGGATCATTTGAATTGGTACATCATAAAAATATATAAATATCCACTGGCTGTAAAACTTAAACCACTCACAGATAATTATAAACTAGTCAAAACCACTTGTTGTTAGCCCACTAATTTTCTTTGGGTCAGGTCAGGCAAAATGACACTGATGACAGTAATAATGACACTTGTGTGTCGGAAATTGTCAGTAAACATTCCCCGCATTCCGAGTTAGGCTGTAATCGATTTGAGCGATTTGAACGGCCGCGGCCGTTCCGAATAAGCCTTAGCGCGATAACGATGTATTGTGAATCGTCATAGATGACGTCATGACATGCGCCATCTTGCGATAACGCCGACCATGCCTTTTACTAATAGCACCGTGAGCGCTGTCAAAGATGACAGTTGTGCTGTTTTGTTTTGAGTCCCATCATAACTTTAGACAAACGTGGCATCTTCGAAATTGTGCTGCAAAATTTCGAAAATGCTACGATAGATAGATATGATGCGACCAAACAAAACATTAGCACAACAGTCATTTTTGACAGCGTTCACGGTGATATTAATTTAGGGCATGGTCGGCTTTATCGCTAGATGGCGCAAGTCATAACGTCATCGTTTAGAAAGTTTATCCTAAAAGTTGGCAACGTTGTAAATAGCTGTCAAAAATTTACCTGTTTTGATTAATTTGGCAATATTACTGGAAATAAGAAATTTGACAAACTAGCACAATTAAAAAATTCAAAATATTTTATTTCACATAATCCTACATGGGCACTTATGAACCGTCAGAAGCTAGGTGCACGGTTCCAATTGGCCATTTCCTATGGAGAAGAGCCGGCAAGAAACTCCATGGTTACTCTTTAAAAAATAATTGGCTTTAACAATATTTTTAAATAACAGTTATGGAAGGACAGTGTAGGTCTTTCAACAAGTACCAGGGTACTTATCAAAATAGAAGATGGTCAACAAATCCACAGTCCACTAACCCTACAGAGTTCTCACATATACACAAAATAGAAAAGAATCTATAAAAGAGATAAATAAAATAATAACCTATTTTAAACGAAATTACATGATTGCTATTAAAACTGTAACAAATCTGAATAATTATCATGTCCACAAAAGCCACTAATAAAGAGTTGAAATTAACTTATAGGTATATAATGTCAAATAAGAGGATGCTTTTAGAAGAATGTAAAAATATATACAACGTGTTCCAAAATTCAACGATAAGCGGGCACCAGACGGTGGACCTGCTCATCATTACCCAAAAAAAATAATGAAAAAAAACTACGGCAAGTTTAAAAAAAAATTGGTACAACTAATCAAGATTCCAAAATGGTATATTACTCTAGGCAAAATAGCTACAAAAAAAAAATGCGTACTATTTATAAAAAAGATTCCCTGCCTTGCCTGAGATTTTTGTGTAAAAACTCAACTCATTCTGGGATTTTTAAGGGTTTTATAATTTTCAAAAAAATAATGATATATTTTATTCATAATTTTTTCTCGGGTTGTGATGAGCAGGTCCACCGTCTGGTGCCCGCTTATCGTTGAATTTTGGGACACGTTGTATACAATATAAACTGCGATATTATTAGTGAACTAATGATGAATTGCAATTATAAAATTGAATTTGATGTGTTACCCGTTTTAGGTGTAAAAAAGGCATTTGGAAAGTTCCCAAATACTTTTTTTACATCTAAAATTAAATATTCCGTGTTACGATATTAATTATTGCATTACATAATCAATATCAATAACATAAAAAAAAACTAGTTCGTTAGTTAGACACATTTCCATACAGTAAAATTGTCAAATTAATCAAAACAACAAAATATTTGTCATCTATTTGCGATGTTGCCCACATTCAGAATGCACGCTCTACACACGCTCACGCTTATCGGATTACAGCGTAACTCAGAACGCAGCCTAAGAGGAGGATTTTGGAGGAGTGCTTCTGCTTGTCAAATTGTCAATGTCATCAGTGATAATGAATGTCATGTCTTGTCTTGTCGACTTGTGCGAATTTCAGTTAGATTAAAAAGTAATCGTTTCTTGTGCAGCGAAGTGCTGACGAAATAATAATAATTTGTTTATTTTAGAAGAAAAGCAATCAAAATTACGCATTTTAATAGTTTCGTGTTCAAGTACTTATTGAGATTTTTGTCATAACCGGTTACATCTCGGTGAAATAGTGTCGAAGGGTACCGATTACCGGTTACAGAAGTAAACATTTGTTATTCTTGAATATCTATATGTGTGATGGGAGATAGGGATTGGAGACCGTTTATCTACGGCGGCCTTGCGTCGATCGTCGCAGAATTTGGTAAGGAAACTATAATTTTTCTTCCAGCTGAACATAACCTTAAAAATGTTATATCACCTGGAATACATAGAACTTTATTGTACCTACGTACCGAAAATTTGTTTTTTATAACATAGTGTCCTTCTGGTGGTTTCTAAGGTTTGTCATTATTTGCTACCTACTGCTAGTCTTGACCACATAATTCTGATTAAAAGCTGAATAACACGGTGACCACTGGATTCATTATACTATAGGCAATGATTTTATAAAGGAGACAGTAAAACAAAACATTGTTATTGGAATGTATTCTCAAATAATAATGACCTCTGTTCCTCAGTCAGCAATACTAAGCTTGTTGTTGCTTAGTATCTTCTATTAACAAATTTCTCAGAAAATCACAAATCTATATGAATTATTTTCTTGGTAAAGGCTGTCACTGTGTGGCTATTATTTTAGAACATGTTGCAAATAAATAAAACATTGCACCTATCACAATGTTCTCATTTTAACACTATTATTAAAAGTTTTATCTTCAGTTTCCTATGTTTTGAAATACAGACTTATTTTATAAGTAATATAATTAGGGAGATCAACCAGAAACAAAAATGGTTAACTTCTCAGTAATTAATGACTTGTAGTGAAGATAACTGAATGACTACAATCTTACTTTGAATTTGAAAGAGATACTCTTTAATTGTTCACCATTATATACAATTAAAATCAACTATGAAGTTTTAAAAGAGCCTCAAATGATAAAAACAAATATAATTTTTATTCAGACTAGGCTGAGAATTAGCACTAGGTACACAAGTCCTCCAAAATATTGAGAATATTGTCATGTCAGTCAGCCCTGCTATCTTGCTGACTGGCAAGTATTGTTTATCATCAAGCATTATCCATAACATGAGCATAATCAGCCTATGACATTCCCACGGCTGGGCACAGGCTTCCTCTATGTGAAAGGGAGTGGGCTGTAACACACCATGTGGAACCCAGTGCGGCTTTGTAGATGACGCATGTCTTTGAAGCAAGATCTGACAACACAGCATATTGGTCACATTTTTTAAGTAAAACTTTCATTTCAGGCACATTCCCAATAGACACCACTAAAACCCGTCTCCAAATCCAGGGTCAGAAGATAGACCCTCGCCATGTGGAGCTGCGGTACACAGGCATGGTGGACTGCTTTGTCAAGACTTCACAGCAGGAGGGAGTCAAGGCTCTGTACTGCGGGTGAGCATTTGCCTCTTCTAATAATTTAAATAAAGATTACAATTTTCTCTACATTTTAATGGGTTGATATTCTTGTGATTTTGCAAATTTAGATTTTTACAGGGCAAGCTATGGGCAAAATATTGCAGTATCTAATTTCCTGTCTACATCTGTATTCTGATTATAGTTCTTACTCAATCATAGCTCTAATGACTAAGCTATGTAGCTTATGTTGGCTGTCTTATTATTACTCTATACTGTGTAGCAACAATAAAACAACAAACTAGTGTGTAGTTGATTGCACTGATAATAATAGGTTGTCGGACATCCCTGTCTACAAAACAGTTAAGTATGTTTGCATCACCCAGGCCTGGGTAAACAACTTATGATAATTATACCTAAACAAGTACTTTGTTTCCTGCAACAGTCTCACATAAACAGTGAATACATAAGCTTACGCCTTTTCCCATGGGAGAGAAACTATAGAGCGCCATCTGCTTCGATCCTTACATACTCCTTTTGACGTTCGTTTACATCGGCGACGGAAGAATAGACAAAATGACAGATTGTGATTGTTTATCAGTCATTTTGTCTATTCTTCCGTCGACAAACCCGTTTCTATGGCGGTCATGCTATGCGTGCTGGTCATACACGCACGCCGGAGACGGTGGTGGGTACTACGCACCTGACCTTTCTGAAGAACATAGTTTTATAGGGCTTCTCTTCCCGGCGTTTCCACTCACAAAAGAACCAACCGCAGGACGACCGAAGAAGTGAATACCTACAACCTTTTCATATTTGTGTGGTTCGGCCGCTGATATTTTCGGAGCCTATTTCGATGCTCCTATTTCTTAAGAAATCTGCTTTTGCCCAACCTGTCTTTCGTCCAAAAAGTTTATCAGTAGAACATAATAAAGGTTGATTAAAATCTGTCGATAGTAAAATACCAGTTCATACCAGCGACCCCTTGCATTCCTCGATAAGTGGCCATTGATAAACCCGACACACTATTGTTAATGCCTATCGCTTTGCGTGCAAAATCGCGTGCAAACCACTACAATACGCAATTTATTTAATCATGCGATAAGCGTGCTTATGCGTGTACTGTTTTGTGCCGTCTCGTTATCTTCAGATGAAAACACGTAAACAAGGCAAATATTTTAAGATGTGTTTACGTTAGAATTATGAACGTTATTATTTACAAACTGTTCTTATGTTAATTCTGTGCCAAGATTTGCCGTGCTCATTCGTCTTTTAATAATTTATGTTCGTATTTTTATTTTTTTTAGGTCGTTAATCATCATTTTCCATGTTGTCGTCCATTTTATAGGCAATCAATAGATACGTAGATAATGCTTGGATTTTATTTCAATCGTATGATGGAAATATTTGGTTGATATGCAAATCTCACGTTATCGTGTTTGTACTTCGTTATCCATGACCTTCATTATTTGCGAACGCTAAAGAGTAAAGACCTATGAATGAAGTCGAAGTTATTCGGTAATTTAATTATTTTCGTTATTTCGACGAAATCGACGATGCCCGCGACATCGCGATTCGCGGTGGCCAGAAGGTTTAAAAAATATTTTGGAACTTGTTTTAACGATTTCTGGTACCAAAGGTTTTTAGTCTGAATTTTACGCGAGAATAATGCGATGAGTCAGAAATTCAGGATACTGTCTGGGTTACTAAACAAAGGCAGTCCGCAGTACTTATATCTACATAACCGGCAGTTGAATCACGCGAGACGTTCCATATATAAGTGGCAAACTGGCAAAGGAGCCTCTGCCGATCCCCGATTCCCGGAATCCCCCCTCCTTAAGCCCCCTCTTTATAGGGTGTGACCTTCGCACGACCCTCGACTCCCCACATCAGACACGCTATCCCCAAGTCTTGATTTATTTTGGGCTTGTCGAAATATGATGCGCACTTCGCACATCAGTGTCGCAAAAAAAAGGAAATACAAAAATATAGCTTAGCTTCGAAATATTGCAGACGATGGATAATTATTTGTCCACGGACAATTTGGAATCCCGGAATTTTGTCAACGTGCGCGTTGTATTTCCATACTATTCCAAATTGTCCGCGGATAGTCCATCGTCTGCTTAGCGCCGTAAAAGTAAGGGATTAAAAGTAATGTTTATTATATTGTATTCTTCGTAAACGTAATGCTACGGCTACATCGTCGCGAACAAACGCGCTCTCTGTTTCGGCTAAACTGTCGTCGGAACGCGAACTACACTTTTCGCGCTCTCTCTCGCACTCCGCTCGACGTCTCGCTGTACAACAGAGAGCGCGTGAAGTGTAGTTCGTGTTATCGCGACAATGTAGCCCGAGCATTACCGGCTCCTTAATTATTCTGCACACTGTTGCCATGTTACCAAAGTGTAGTGCTTTCTAATTAGTCAATTTACTGAGGACAGATAAGTACTGAGCTTATCTGCTTATCTCATTATTTGAATAATTTTAACTGTCTCACGTGTATTTACCTTACGATACTTTTAGCAAGCAGCTTACATACTTTTGCACCATAATAATTAAGGTTACTTGCAAACTAGGGCACATATAAATAAAACAAGAGTGTTATCTAGACGACGCGAATTTCACAGAATAACGTAGGTTGCGTGCAATATTGTAATCTTGGCGAACATTCAAACGTAAAAAGCGGTTCACCGAAATTGTTTTTTTTAGGGTTCCGTAGCCTAATGGCAAAAAACGGAACCCTTATAGATTCGTCATGTCTGTCTGTCTGTCTTTCTGTCTGTCCGTCCGTCCGTCGGTGGTCCGTCCGTCCGTATGTATGTCACAGTCACTTTTTTCCGAAACTATAAGAACTATACTGTTGAGACTTGGTAAGCAGATAGGTCTTCAAAAATGATATTGAGGTTTCTAATATAATTTTTTTCTATACTGAATAGTTTGCGCCCCCCACCCCCCCCTGTATCTTCTAAAATAAGAGAATGATAAAACTAAAAAAAATATATGATGTACATTACCATGTAAACTTCCACCGAAAATTGGTTTGAATGAGATCTAGTAAGTAGTTTTTTTTCAATACGTCATATTTGCTAAATATTTTACGGCGGTACGGAACCCTTCGTGTGCGAGCCCAACTCGCACTTGGCCGGTTTTTTATTTTATTGCTAGTTAAGCATTGATTGCTATTACTTCAATGTAAACAATTTATTATCTTTTTATAAATCATTGCCAATGTTTTGTTTATCATAAAACTGTACTGTAAGCTTGGAAGTAGTTTTTGGGCCAAAAAGATATGCTATATATGTATTATCGCGGCGACTGTGTGGGAATTTTATAAGAATATGGGTACAAATCAGTCCTATTCCGGTAATTTTCCCTACCACTTACTCATAAAATCGTCCATTCGCTCTGAAAACCGTTGCGACAAAATACCCATCCAACACAGCCTGCACGTAGGTCGTGCCATGCGTCACCTCATAAAATCGTCCATTCGCTCTGAAAACCGTTGCGACAAAATACCCATCCAACACAGCCTGCACGTAGGTCGTGCCATGCGTCACCTCATAAAATCGTCCATTCGCTCTGAAAACCGTTGCGACAAAATACCCATCCAACACAGCCTGCACGTAGGTCGTGCCATGCGTCACTTGTTTAACTTGCCTCGCTTTGCGGTTAGCAATATGACTTTATGTTGTGTAGGGAAGCAAACAATGCCATAAAGAGGCAAACTCTTAACAGACACACATTATTTTATACAGACCTTTTCTTTCACCGCTGCACCATGTGATTGACAGCTTATCTGCAAAAAACTACAAACAAAGAACACAACCAAAATATTACAAAGGATTTAGTTTAGTTAGTAGTCATCAAATCATCCCTCACACGATCCATCTACTCTCCTTTGTCTACCTCTCTCTCTCCTTCTTTGAGACTAAGAGATACATAAACATACCAAAACTCAGGCCTTCTTCCCATGGGGTACGCAGACACTACAGAACCCCACCTGCAACCATTCCTACATACTCTCTTTGCTAAGAGATAGGTATACATATTTGTTTTAACACCGGCGATTTTCGTATTTATCAAAGTCGTCGACTTGTCCCCAGCATCTGGCCAGCAGTCCTCCGGCAGGCGACGTACGGCACGATAAAGTTCGGCACCTACTACTCCCTCAAGAAGTGGATAGCGCAGCACCGCGTGGATGGCGGGTCGATAGAGCACGTGCCCACGAACACGTTCTGTGCGGCCTTCGCTGGCGGCCTGTCGAGCGCCATTGCCAACCCCACGGACGTGCTTAAAGTGCGGATGCAGGTTAGTTGACAGGGTATGTTGGTTACTGATGTGTAGTATTAGCAGGCGGTATTCAAGTTTTTCTTTTCTTTAAAGATTGAAATCCCGGTGATAATGTATCATTGCAACCAAAGATTTATAGATTCTACGTTTTTGTCTTTTTTTTAATATTTTACTTTTAAGCATTAGAGTAGAAACCACTTTTTATCCATTCCTGTTTGGAAGAGGAAGCGTACCAGCGTACTGCAGCAGAAATAGCTCGTAGAAATTGATAGACCTTTTACCTAATTTGATTTCCACAAAACGGTGCCAAGGTTCGATTATTTCAAGACTTTACGGTTGATATAATATTTCCTTTATCATGATAGCATAAAAGAATACCTCAATCATAATAATAGTGTCATCACTTCTCAGGTAGGCGACGAAAAACGCAATCTAGTCCGATGCTTCATAGAGATATACCACCTGGAAGGGGTCCGGGGCCTGTGGCGCGGCGTGGGCCCCACGTCGCAGCGCGCGGCCGTGATCGCGGCGGTGGAGCTGCCGGTGTACGACGCCTGCAAGAAGCGCCTCACCGTCCCTCTGGGAGACTCGCCACTGAACCACTTCGCGTCAAGCTTGCTGGCCAGTCTCGGCAGTGCTGTGGCCAGCACGCCGCTTGATGTCATCAGGGTAAGATACAGATGGTGAACATGAGCAGTAATTTGGGTGCGGTAAGCGCAAATTCCAGGAATGCTTAGTAAAATTGGTCTATGAAATCTTGTTAGCGATAACCGACCGCATTTACGTTCAAGTAGTAAAAAAAACTATTTTAATTCCGTGTTTTATTGATTTGTCACTAAATCAACTTATTCTCTGTTACAGACAAGACTAATGAACCAAAGACAACTGAAGGGCGAGGTGACGAGATCTACTGAGACGATATACAAAGGAACAGTAGACTGCTTATTACAGGTATGTAAATGTATCACCATCTTGCATTAAATCACCCGATTCAATTGGCTCTTCTGAATTTCACGACGCGTCGAGTTAATAAAATGATACTATAACACACGATATAAAACTCACATTTCTATTCGTAACTTTGAGTTAAGTTGTTTGGATGTGTGATATGATGACCATAGCTTTTTTTTTTTTTGTGAGGGCAATAAATAACTTCTTCCGCTCTGGGCGGAGCGGGAGGGCGTGTCAGACTTTTACTGACTAAAACCCACCTGTGTTCCTTCCGTTGCCTGTATGCCGGGGCCACGGTATCCCTTTCGGACAAACTCGCAACCCTGGCAGGCATCAGCCCTAACGGACCCCGTCAGTTGATGCTGACATCTCTTTGAGGCGCGCGTGGAACACAACGCGCCGTCGACCCGGGCCTGGTCCTTATCGGACGGCGAGCTACCCATTGCTCACCGTCTGCAAGCCCGCGCCTGTGGTGGCCGGGAATCGGCTCGCGACTCCCGACGCCCGAGGCGTCTCCTGCGGCGACTAGGGGCGCGAGGGCGCGAATCTTGCCTCTCCCTCACGCGTTCCGCCTCCTCCTTCGCGAGCATTACTGCTTCGCAGAAGGAAGTGACGGCCTCCCATGCACTCTCGCTCCGGACCATGGCCTGAACCAGGGCCGGACGCGAGAGATCGCCGCCGCCGATCGCCTCCGTGAGGACACGGCGGTGCTCCGCCCAAGCCGGGCAGACCTCCACCGTATGCTCCACCGTGTCCTCCGGGCGATCCACACAGTGGTGACACCTGGGCGTTTCCTCCCGCTTTATCCTGAACAGGAACCTCCCGATTCAACCATGTCCGGTGAGGACCTACGTCAGTCGGAAGGTGAGGACTCCGTGGTGCCTCTCTAGCCACTTCTCAAAGAGGGGACTTATCGCCACAATTGTGGCGTGCCCAGCGCTGGGTTGCAACAATCGCACTCTCCATGCCGCCATGAGATCCCGCCGGAATGATGACCCCAGCTGGGTTCGAAAAAGGGGGTTCCGGGTTCCCAAATCGGGACCCCTTCAAAAGATTTCTAACATATATTGTGGCAAATAGCTTAGGCCCGCGACTACGTCGGTGTAGCATTTCTGGTTCCCCGTCCCATCCCGTCGCATCGCATCGCCCGCCCGCGCTATTACTTCGTTTTCGCTTAGCGTTTTTTCTGACTATTCTTTCTTTTTGCTCGGCTCCTAAGAGTCGTAGATTGATGTTAAATAGGCCTTTCTCAAGAACTGAGCTATCAAATGCAAAAAGATTTTTTCAAATCCGACTGGTAGTTCCAGAGATTAACGCGTTCAAACAAACAAACAAAAACAAACTCTTCAGCTTTATTATTAGTATATTCAAACCTTTACTTGTACCCGCAGACGGTCCGCAGCGAGGGTTTCCTGGCGCTGTACAAAGGCTTCATCCCCACGTGGCTGCGCATGGGCCCGTGGAATGTCATCTTCTTCCTGTCGTACGAGCAGCTCAAGCACATGTACTGAACTGCCAGCTGCTGGGAATGGCTTAGACTTGTTTGAGGTGATAAGGTTTGTACAATTGTAACACTGGATCTACGAAATTCGCTCTTACTGCTACGAAATAAAGGCGCTATCAATGTAATATTGCCAAGAATGTATGGTCGACTGACACTTTTTACATTCGTGAATACATAAGCAATAGGAAGCTTCAAAGATTGGCAACCAATGTAAACTTGTGAAATCGGTAATTGGTTCTTTCAAATGACAGAACCTCTGTGTAAATGTCTGATATTAGTGATGATAAAACTGTTTAGGTAGAGTCGATTGTCTGATCCCATGCCATTCTTAAAAGGCTTATTGTTTTTTCATACTTCCAGATCACCACTGCGCAGAATCGAGATCTGGGCAGCATGATAAGATGAGTGAGCTTATATTTCGTAGTTATAGCTACTATCAATTCGTCTACCACAAAAATATGATTTATTTCAACAGAAAATCTTTGTTATCAGCATTTTTTCAGCATATTAATATATTAAGCAAAAATGTACACACAAATAATTGTTAATATTTATGAGTAATCTAACGAATGAATTTTGGACAAATCGTATCGAGAATTGTAAGTATAAGACACAAACTTTTAAAAAGGTTTTCTTAAGTAGTAACACAGCAGAGCAGCTTAAACTTAAGTGTTATTTAAACGAAATAAATGAGCTTTTGTAGGTTATTTTATGTTAAAATCATACGAAACTCCGTTTATTTGTTATAGTTCCTTCTTAGTTTTAAGTTTACATCTTGTGATAAGTTGACTTTGTATTGTATTATACGACCTTGTAAAGTACTGTTAAAATATATTGATGTTGTAAAGAGTAATCAACAATAAAATGGCGATAATGATTTTAAATAGTCAAGTTCAAAAGTAGTAATATACAATCAACTTATAGTCATAAGCTTAGTTAGTTACTATACACTGATTCTGTAAAACTTTTACATGTTTATGTTAAATAACTTTCGTGAAATATACTTACAAACTTAAATATTTATTACGCGATGAATGTGTGCGTTAAACTTACTCAAGTAACAAAATGAACGTATGTCATTTAATTAAGCTTTTGTCTTATTAAAAGCGTTTATACAGAAACTGGGCAACGTTGCAAATAGCTGTCAAATGTTTCGCTGTGTTGATTAATTTGGCAATATTACTGTATGGAAATAAGAAATATGGCTAACTAGTGAACTAGAATATTGATTATGAAATGTTATAATATCGTAACACCGAATATTTCGTTTTATATGTAAAAAAAGTATTTGGAAACATTCCGAATGCCTTTTTCCAAACAAAAAATTCAGTGTTATAATAGCAATTCATATTAATATTTTAGTTCACTAGTTAGCCATATTTCTTATTTCCATACAGTAATATTGCCAAATTAATCAAAACAGGTAAATATTTGATGGCTATTTGGGTCGTTGTCAACTTTTTGGATGAA
The DNA here is from genome assembly GCA_947364205.1 of Agrochola lota. NCBI lineage: Eukaryota > Metazoa > Arthropoda > Insecta > Lepidoptera > Noctuidae > Agrochola > Agrochola lota. The sequence continues at coordinate 1,177,620 of OX376225.1, read as the reverse complement.
TGCTCTTAATCATGTAGTGTTATTTATGGTTGTGTGGTCTGGGAATGGAATGTTGTGTAATATTCAGTAAGTACGTATATAGTCATGGCAGTCAGAAGGTTGCAAGTCTGAAATCTGGTCTAACCTTAAAATAGCCTCATAAATATCTATAGAAAATTGACATTTATAAACGCTCTATAAATTGGTAAGCATATTGGTGTCAATGAGCAGGCCATCACAGTACCCAGGCGGCAGGCGTGAATATGACACACGTAGCTTTAGAGAGAGACTGTCTCATACAACATGTGCCGGAATTAACGCACATCACCAAACACCCAAATTGGAATATTGTGTTATTATCATAATCCGTACACTGAATTCTTACTATTATATAAAACATTGTTTATTGACTAAATTCGTTGGACTGATTGTGGGCGAAAATTGTGGTTACATTACAAATCTACTCACACTTACAGTCGCACACGTCCATTTTGGTTTGTTTTGACTGTGCAGCGGAAGTGATTTAGTAAACGATTCGGAACAAAATACAGTCGAACCTATCCAGGTTCGACTGTATTTTGTTCCGAATCGCTTATCCAAGCGAGAGTTCAAGGGACCGGTAACTCTTTTTCGCTTATGGAGGTTTCTTACTAACTCGGGTTTCTACCTTATAGAGGTACAGATGACGGCTTTCTCAATTATAGAGGTTTATTTCATTGGGCGATTTCCCGCACTCAAATGCATTCACAATTTAAAGTTTATAAACACATTGACTTTTCGTTTTAACATTATGAGTACGTACCAAACCTTTCTTCGCAATTCATATGTATCAACTGTAGTAAGTTTGACAAATAAGTCGATACACACGCACATCTGGCCATTAAAATAGAATACGATGCAAAAGCAATGTTGGTTAGTAAATTAAAATTTAATTGAAATTTAATAAAGAAAAAGTATTGGGGCTCGCACAGGTGATCGCAAATAAAACTTAACGCACATAAAGAAACATAAATAAAAATAAAAAACAAAGTGTAATAAAAAAAGCCGAAAGAATAAAAACAATAGAAACAATAGAGGTACAGGCAAGTATCAGTCTCAGTCATAGAGGTCCACGAATGAAAAACGACTTTCTCTTAAAGAGGTTACTGTTTCTCGCTCATAGAGGTTTTAGAGGGTTAAAATGACGGGACCTGGCAATTACTCTCATTTATAGTGTTTTCTTGCTTACCCAGTTCTCACTTACCCAGGTTTGACTGTACTTGCATAATGTAATGCATTAATTCAGTTACACATTGTATGTATGAGAGACGGGCACGAGGCCATAACGACACCTGATAAGAACAACATTGTATCTATTTTTTCTAGGTTTACAGGAAAGTGTTTTTTTTTTTTTAATTGGAATATCTTCCTACTGCTTTTAAATAAATATCAAAGCTAAGTATTCAAGTAGACGTTTTATGCATATTTTTTTCATTCTTTAAAAAGAAAATAACCATGTTTACTTACATCAAACAGAAACTATTTTAACACAACAACATTGTATGCATAGTTATGGTCGTGTGAGTAATTTGTTTTTATTTTTTTTTATTTTTCTATATAAATTTATTTTAAGACAATAACATGGTATTTATTTTTACATTGTTACTAAATCGATTATGATGGCAAAACGTTTTTTGTTATTTGAAATACAATGTTTCTAAGACACAACCGATTTATTATAATTAACAAAAAAAAATATTATTCAAAAATCGCTCTAATGGTCGTAGGAATACGGCTCTCGGTCTGAAAGATACCTTTTTTTTCAATTAATGCATTTATGGATTGCAAAATGAGTTACAATGTTGTTCTTATTAGGTGTCGATAAGTCGAACTTTTCCTAAAACCCGGTGTGCCGGGCTCTGCGGGCTACTGTATATCTTTATTTAATTAATTATTTTTAGGAGCTAACGTCTAGTACGTGATTGGTTTGTGAAGGTATGATGGCAGTCACTTCGTGTGATTTACTGATACTCAGGCGCATCTGGTTAGACTGGAAGCCGACCAACATAGTTGGTGAAAGGCTAGGCGGATGATGATGATGGTGAATGGTGATGATGATGATAGACATATCATGTGAGATTGAGATTAAAGCACACAGTGCTGACTTTTAGACGAATATTAATGTTAATCTTAAATCGTTTTTGTACAGTTATTTTTTATGTTGCGTTGATCTTTGCGCTATGGGCTATTCCGACCTTATTCATAGTGGTAGGTGACTAGTATAAATGTTCCAATGTTATCGTAATGTCTTGGGAATCGTAATGGTTTGTCAGAGTCGGTCAGGGGATCATCCCGACTTAAGGGGGATGCAATACAACTCTGGCCCGGCTACACGGTCCAACTTACTTGCGCAAACCGCACTTTGCACAAGCACGTACATCGAAATTTGAACAAGTAAGTTATGTCTTGTAGCCGGCCATAAGGTGAATACCAATGTTCATGTTTAAAAGGCTATTTAAACAACTATTATTGTATACAATACTAGCTTCCGTCAGCGGCTTCGCCCGCGTGATATCTTTATAAATTATAGCCTATGTTACTTAGTGATAATATAGCATAATACTGGTTAAAGATTTTTTAAATGAGTCCAGTAGTTTTTGAGTTTAAACATTACAAACAGACATACAATTTTTTTTTCTCTTTTTATATTTGTTTAGAAGTACGAGTTTTCCAAATAAAATATATATCTATGAATATGGTCGATGGCTCTGAAGCTTCTCATTCGTTCTATGCAAGAGAGGTACAAGTTAAACTTTATAAAATGTTTATTCGTCCACTTGAGGAATGTGGGCGAGAAATCTGGGAAATAAAATTACACACGGAAATAGTGAGTCAACGAAGCTATGTAGTTTGTAAGTAGAACATTTTGTATATATTTATATGACTAAGTAGAACTTTATTTTTGAAAGTCACTTTCAATACTTACGGCATTTTTCTAAAAGCAGAAAAAAATAAGAAAAATATACGGTTAAATGTAAATCGTCAGTCCTCAAACGTGTCTTTTTCTGGTCGTACGACTTTCGGTGTTAGGGTGGGTAACGCGCGTTCGGCTAGGCTAAAGTTGCATGGCTGCATTTCAGAAGCGTTTCTTCTTCCGTGAGTAAGCTGCTCGCGAGTATTGTAGCGTCAAGTTGTGTTTAGTTTTGACGTCAGCCTCACGTTGATCGATGTTTTCGAACTACAACTGCAGTACCTAATATATGATTGCAATTTTTTACTATGTATTCTAATATAAATAACGGTTAGCATTTGTTATGAACCTCTGTCACAGGATCTTTAGAGCATTTGTTACTGTAAATGAATGTTAAATGTCGCTTAAGAAAGTGTTTGTATGTATGTGTCGTGTGAAACACTAGAAATAGAAGCTTCCTGTGAATATACACTAGGTACAAAGAATTAGCCAAATTAATGTTATCCAAATATACACACTTGTATAGTATTCTGTGGTTTTATTTTAATATTGTAAAAGGATTCCGAAAGTAAAACCTAAGAATTTGTTTAATATGAATAAAAATCCATGTTTAAATATATATTTGCTTGTTCTTATATCTCTAAAAACATTAACGTCGCGTCTGTAACATTCATACAAGCTCAGATAGTCGATGTTAGGTACACGAGTTTACCATTTACCGGTCAAAACTTAACTAATAAAGTGATGATTTCTTACTGCATCGCACTGGGCAATCTGTACTATCATCAAAGAGTTTGTATCTCTTCTTCTGACATAAAATCTCTTTTCTCAGTCACCAGCTAAAAAGTAAAAAAAAAAAAAACTATTAAAAGTGACGCAGCCTTATTTTCGCACTATTTTTACAATGCAAAAGTATCTTTTTAAAAAGCTTTAATTCCCGATGGATCACAACGTGGTGGAGTGTGGGTTAGCCGAGCGGGACCCAGGGATGTGCGTGTGTAAGGGAGGCCCGACCCTCGAGATACTAAAGGAGATACAGCGGCTTTATGAAGGGAGGATGGAGCAAATTAATAGGGCCTCAGGGTCTACTAAGTTGCAGGTGAGTTTTTTACGGAAATATTACAACAAGGAGGAACAGATAGAATTGAAAAGTATAAAGTACTTACATACTATAAGTTATGTTGTAGAATTCTACCAACCATATGTTTGCTTCGTTGATGGTCTATTATCTGATTATTACGATGAACAAGAATTGAAGAATGACAGCAGGGTCGGACTGGGCCGGAAGGGCCCGGGTGGCTGCCCACAAGCCCGGGGCCCGAGACTACATGATGGTAGATGGGATACTATCGGAAAATACTGAAATACACAAATTGAGATAAACTAAATATAAAATTTAATTAACACCACTTTACAAAAAAAAAGTTTTTGTTTTACCCAAAGATAATTCATATTGGATGTGTTTTCTACGTACCCCCTTACTACAAAAATATATGTCTCATATTTTTATCACGTCAAGTTTTTGATATACTTACCCACATTAACCTAAGTAGGCTATCTTATTAGCCATGTCTGAGTTCAGTAGCGGATTTACCCTAAGGCCCAGTAGGCCCGGGCCCGGGCGGCCAAATATTAGGGGCGGCCAATCGTGACAAAAAATTCACTATAGTGATCTTCGACACTGATCTAAACGTTCGCAATAGAGATGTGTCCCTCAATCATGAGGTGCCTCATTTGAGGTACTCGTGATCGCAAATTGAAAGAGTTACTCGAATTTCAACATTGAACCAACTCACTAGTTCACTCGTCCTCACTTAAAAATTGACATTGACATTATTGACGCGAGTACTCGCGAGTGAGTATTGAGTGAGCTTAGTGAGTGAATGAACCGACTTTCATAATTGTACAGAATATACAGAATGAGTTCGGCTCGTGAGGTGAATACATCGACGTACGACTCCTCGCCTCAAATGAGGGGTACCTCTTGAGGACCTCGCGAGGTAAAATGAGGTACTCCCTCAACCTCATATAAAAATGATGAGTTACCCATCACTAGTTCGCAAACATGGCGGGCCACACTGCACCGCATTGCATAACAATAATAACTTAAAACCCTTTAAAAATATGTTCAAATAACTAATTGAAACGCGTCATAGAATTTCGCAACGCTAACCCGACTAGTTACTTAAATTTCTGGACCGATTTCGATAAAAGTTGGCAAAAAGTATATTCATTATGTAGTCTTATGATGGGTGAAGAAAGGGGCGGCTGATACTTACTACATGGCCTGGGGTCTAGGGCGGCCAAGACTGCAAATCCACCACTATCTGAGTTAATAGTTTGTTTTATTGCGTTTAAGTATTATTTAAACATTTTCATTTGTTTTAAAATGTCATCAAGGCAGTGTAAATTAAACCCAAATAAGTTTTGCTATGGTCAAATTATTTTGTCAAAAAATAAGAGACCAATCAGTGAGGCCGTAAAACGAGCCTATTTCCATTACTTTCAAATCTCGGTAACAAACCTAGATAAAAAATGGGTTCCTGGTGTAGTGTGCGAAAATTGCATAACTATACCTATTATTGAACTGGGCTGCAGGAAAAAGAAAACATTTACGATTCGGCATCCCAATGATATGGAGAGAACCAAAAAATCATACTACTGACTTTTACTTCTGCCTCACTGAAACTACAGGTTTTAACAACAAAACCCGAAAGCACATACAATATCCTGATGTTGCATCAGTCACAAAACCTGTGCTACATTCTGAAGGAGTTCCTTATCCATCATTCAGCAGTTCCAGTGGGGGAAATGAACCACAGCTTATGGAGTTGGAAGTAGATGAGGCGGTTTCGAGCCAGGACATTGATTTCGAAGCTCTTCCCGGGTTAGAACCGAATTGTGAACCACATTTAATATCACAGTGTGAATTAAACGACCTTGTAAGAGACTTACAGCTTTCAAAAATCAAATCTGAATTGTTTGCGTGAAATCTGAATGGAATTGGTTGGCCTCTGATACCAAAGTGACTTTTTACCGCAGTAGGAGTGATCAATTCACGAAGTATTTTGCATCAGAGGAGGGGTATGAATATTGTGAAGATATTCGTGGACTTTTCGCTTCAATGAACCAGTCATACAACCCTGAAGAATGGCGTTTATTTATAGATTCTTCAAAAATAAATTTGAAAGCAGTATTGCTTCATAATGGCAACGAAACACCATCTATTCCCATAGGGCATGCGGTAAACTCCAAGGAATCATGAGTCGATGACAACATTAATAAAGCTTATATTATGAAGAACACAATTGGAAAGTGAGTGGAGATCTCAAAGTTGTAGGGTTTCTTCTTGGTTTGCAAGGTGGTTATACCAAGTATTGCTGCTTTTTATGCTTATGGGACAGTAGAGCTAAGAAAGACCACTACATTCAAAAAGATTGGCCTATACGTAATGAATATACACCTAACAAAATTATTAACTAAAAATTATTAATGTAACGTAATTTATTTTCATTTAATTTTATTTTATTTGATGTTTGTTTTTATTGTATTTTATGAATTTGTTAATTTATTATTGGCTATGGGTGTTATTTCCTGAAAATATAGTAGATTATTAACCAAGGGGATAAAGCAGTGTCTTCTGTCGCGGGTGACGATTTAAATCGCGAGTGTAGCGAGGGATTTAAGTTCACCCAAGACTAAGACAGCTTTATCACCGAGGAAAATACTCTACTTTTCGTACCATTTGCGAAAAAATTAATACAATAATAATATGAGATAAGCATTTATTAAAAATAATGACAATTAAAAGTAAAAGTTAACATTCGAAACATTGGTCCAATTATTGATAGAGAGAGTTACATTTTTGTTTGGTACATTTATTGTTGATGAGTTGATTTGAGTATTTCTCTTTTCTTGCGTCTGAGGAACTTGCGTTTCATTGTAGATAGTATACGTCGGAGATAGTGGTGGTGGTGCATCGTGAGTTACGGACGAAGATAAGATGCCGCATGATGGAAGTTGATGGTTGTGGCTCTGATGGATTAAGTTTTATATTTTTGTTAATTTGACTGCTTAATATGGTTTTATTCGCCATTGAGCTTTCGATATAACCCTCAGCTACTCCATCAGAGCTCCAACCACCGTGTCTTTTTATTGACGTAATATCCGCCCCTTCATCCGCCAAGAAAGTCGCCGAAGTTCTTCTAAAGCAGTAACCGGTGTAGAGTTCAACATCTTTAAGTTTTAAATATTTAGCAATTTCCTTTGGCATATTGCTAATTTTATTTTTGCCGATGGCTTGTCGAGTACATTTCCCATTCCGATAGTTTATAAAAAATCTATTGTTTTCCATGTTGGTGGGACGTAATGCTTGGTATTTATGAATGATTTTAGTATATTGTCCTTGTACAATGAATGACCAATTTTTCTTTGTCTTAGTTTCCTTTACATTAATCAGCAGCAACTAATTGGAATGATTTTCAACGTCCTCCACCTTTAAGTTCACAAGTTCACATCCGCGGCAAGCACCATTGAGTCCAAAAATTAAGGCCACCTATAACAAAGATAAAAAACAGGTAAATATATAGAATAATTACCATTACTAAGTTACGAAATATTCACAGTTAAATCATGTATACTTACTTTTGTGGCCAGAAAAACTTCGTCGAGCTTCATTAAGAAATTTTTCCACATTTTGAGTCGTAAACATTTTAGACTTCTTTGCGCAATGCCCTTCTGATTTTCTTTTTAAAAAAGCCAGTAATTTCGTGAATCTATTTATTTTGATGCTTATTGTAGCTTTCAGTTTTGAGTATATGCACCAAAGTGTATTCGGATTCTTTATCTTGGATAAATAATCAAAATAGACAAGAAGTACTGATTCTGAAATTGATAGGCCTTTCGCACTTCTCCACGTTGAAAATTCTTCATAAGTTTTTAAATAATTTTCCTTGGATTTTGTTGGAAGCAAATTATTTATAATTGCGGCAGCATTTGCACTGATGGAATCCGACAATTCACTGTCACTGTCGTTTTGATTTAACATCGTAACGTATTTTTAGAACATAAGTTTATTTTAATTTATTTGAAGAAAACAAAAACGCGGCAAATTCCTAGACTAATATTTTTTTGTCGGAAAAGCAAAGGCATCAAGCTCATACGGCCTCGTCGGTTTTCGTAATTTTATTTAATAATCATAACTGCATAATAAAGCGTATTCCTTTTTCAAAAAGATGTATAATGCTTTATATACAAACTCAATGGTGTAAACACAGATGTAGTTCAGTATAAATTTCGGTAAGTATTCCAAATTTAAATCACATTCTCCCCCTAGAGGATGAATGAAATTCAGTACAATTTTCTTTCCCTGTTTTTAACAGATTAAAAATGACTATTGTTATGTTCGCTTTTTGTGGCATAGAATGTCACTTTTTTGAGCAAGTGGTACGAAAAATGAATTTAATTAATATTTTTAAAAAAAATATTAAAAATAATCCTCTGATTGATCCAAAAACGTAATTTTACCGCCGCTTCACATCAAACTGTGATTAATGAAAAACATTGTCAAAGAAGTTGACAAAGATGGACAAGCTTTTAAGTATTTAAAAACCATTTTTAGTTTGTCTGACGCATAACTCAAAGAAGGAATCTTTGTGGTGCCCCAAATAAGAAAGATATTAAAGGATGAACATTTTGATGGTTACTTATCCAGCGTCGAAAAAGATGCTTTATTAATGAATACCATTTAGAGCAGTAGTGAAATATTTCTTGGGAAACAATAAATCTGAGAATTATGCAGAAATTGTTTCCAATTTATTGAGAAATTACCAAAGAATGAGAGTGAATATGTCGTTAAACATTCATTTTTTATATTCTCACCTGGATTTTTTTCCTGAGAACCTGGGAAGCGTGAGTGATGAGCATGACGAACGTTTTCACCAGGATTTGAAGGTTTTTGAGGAAAGATACTAAGGATTTTGGGATAAAAATATGTTAGCGGATTACTGCTGGTTCAGGGAAACTGATACTAATCAGTATAAAAGAATATAACACGACCCATTTTTGAGATGAATGTATAAAAATGATAAAAAAATTATACAATCAATATTTACAAAATTGCACGTCCTAATTTTTTTCCAACTTCAGTTTTTGAGTAAGGGTTTATAACTCTATCGATACATATCAGTTTCATCTCGGGGTAAAAAACCTTGTAAAGTAGGGTTATCAACGATGTAATCAATTATTAGGGACGGACAATAGCACATCAGGTTACCCACTACCAGGATAAAAGGACCTGCCTTATTAGGCGAGTTTCATATAACTCTATTTTTCTATTTCATTTCTCTCTAATTGTATCAACGAACTATCTGATCTACTTTTATATTTAGGTCGAGCAAGAGCTGGGACCTAGCCTGCGGGGGCCTCCTATCCTACGGTTGCCGCAAGCCCCGCAAGCCAGGCCCGTGGGGGCCCGCGCAGGTAGGGGCCCGGCTGGCAAATGCCACCGCGACTATATGGCCAGTCCGACGCTGAATGACAGAACAATCAAAATTTTTAACCGACTTCTGAAAAAGTCCTTCTTTTTTAGAAATCGGTTAAGTAATATGAATGGTTATCAATTCGTATGTTTATATATTTTTTTTAATGTATGCACATATTGCACATACATCACAGGGCATAACATAACACCGTCATATCTAGACGGATTTGCATTTTTTTTTTTCAAAGTTTATGCTCTCGACGCATTACCCAAGCAAAGTTAATAAAATTCATATGGGCCCATATGAATTTTATTAACTTTGCTTGAGTACTTTTGAGTTTATCCATATGGAGGATGTTATAATAACTTCCTGTCACTGTTATTTACCTATCAGGTAGGGTATTCGAATTTGTGTGGGGTAAGTAGCATGTAGGGGTATTTGAATTTGTGTAACATAAAAGTGTAAGTGCGATCTAGGAAAAATCTATGTACCTACCAAATTGTTCAATAATTAATATGTAGTGGCACCGAGTTGCCGTGTCAGGGGGGCTACTCCCTAAGCACGAAGTCCGTAGTTACGGCCTTAGTTACGGTCGTTTCCTACTCCCTATCACCTACGGACATACGGTTAGTTTGGAGCCCGAACAAAGAATGAACGACGACACGATTTGACAGTTGTCCCTACTCCCGATGTATTTTTGCCCGTCCTAAAAGTTGAATTTGACACTTGTTTTGACGGAGCGTTATGTCAGTTGATACGACATCAAAATAGGTGTCGTGCTGTTGACGAAAGTAAAATTTTGTAAAAATTTACCAAACTATGTCTGCTTTTTTAATGCTCGAACTGCTCGAAGAAGCACTACAGGAAGATCGGAGGCGTCACCGATTATACTTGCGCCGAAACTTTCGGTTGGAGAATATTCCCGACGTTGAGTTCGTTCGTTTTTTTATTTTGCTTACAGAACAATGGGTGTTGGGACTGCTGGAAAATTGTGATATAAAAATATTTCCACAATAAAAGCATTGTTTTTTATAACAAAATGTTTTTATTTATTTAGCACCAATCAAATCTGAATAAAATCAACACTATTACAATCAGAACAGATTTTCTTATATTTATCTATTGTAGTCTTAAATTATGGCTAGGAACTTAGGTTCTCTTACTTGTCTACTTCAGTCTCAAATACCTAAAAATCTGAGTAAAATTAAAAACCAAAACAAAGATGTTCTAATAGTTATCTATTGTAGTCTTAAATTATTGCTAGGAACTTAGTTTCTCTTGTCTACTTCAGTCCCAAATACCTAATAATCTAAATAAAATTAACAACCAAACACATAGATTTTCTTTTGTCCTAGACTAATCTTAAATTAAGAATCACCATCATACAATCAATATATATGTTTTGACCAATCGAATCAACACACAAGTTTTCATTCTGTAAATCATTGAGTTGAAAGACCAGAGACTCCAAGCAATAAAAGAAATAAGAAGCTCGGGAAATAAATGCTGCAACATTATGAACCAAGTTGCAATCCCATTCGTTAGAATATAAACACGTTACTGAGCCTGCGTCATCTCACTGCTGGACAAAGGCCTCTCCCCATGACTTCTACAACTTAACTATTTCTAGTAAGGTGTTCCCTAACCAAGTTATAAAGGTCCACAATGGCAACCTTTATTTCACCGAGCACCTCATTTCTCCTGGTTTCAACTAGCAGCCTCTGCTCTTCCAGCTCAATATTTGGCTTCTTGCTGATGAGCCGGCAGGGAGGTGTCGCCGAACACGTGCACAACGACGGTTGAATGCTGTAAACAAAATAAATAATTTTTAGTCAGTTTTTCTGAAACATGATGTACGTAATTTCTTTTCTACTGAACAATAATACTTACTTCGCTGACTTCGCATTGGCACCTCCAGGTCCAGTGCCTCAGCGGACACTAAGGGTTGCTCCTGGGAGACTGCATTTTCAGTTGTAGCAACCGATGTATGGGGGGGTAAGACGGCTGCTGGCTCTTGTTGCAAGTGGTCCCTGTACAGCAAAAACTGAATATCATTGACGGATACAACAAATATATAACTATGTATCTGTAATTTATTACTATTTATTAAAAAAGTCACGGAAAGACTCCATGCAAAATAATTTTCAGTAAAAAAATCAAATACAATATTCCTGTTTTTCTATTTTACCATTCAAACAAACTTATCATCATATAATTATACATTTTATTATTACCGAGGGAAAAGCTGGCACTCTTGCCTCGGTTTGTGTGTGAATTCCACTTGGACGAGGGTTGGTGCTACCGATGGGCCTCCACCTGTAGCACATGCATCCCGTCTGGCAGCTCCAGCAGATTTGTTGGCTAAATGTTTTTTATCAGCCCAAACCTAAAATTTTGGTTATTTGGTTAATTTTAATTACATTCAAAAACTATATAAAAACCAGTATACTCGTAAGACCTGCAATATAAATGTATTTGGAGGATGACTGATTATCATTGTATTCACTTTACTGATGACAAGACCTTAAAAATCATATTAATATAGACAAGCAATGTAGTAAACTCACCCATTGCCACTGTTCCACGGACTTTGTGCAACTTCCCATAGAATTAAGGGAGTTGCACAGGCTTTCCCACAGCCGTTTGGACCGTATTCTTCCATCGGCACCCCTCAATATTCCGCGAGCCAACTCGTGATGGTCAGTCATAAAATTGAGGAGTGCTTCAATTTGCGTTTGAGTTGCTGGTGGAGCGGTTGGGGCCATTTTACTATATTATGTTATTTTTTTAACGAAAACTCTCGATAATATTTATGTACCTACCAACTAACGAAAATAAAAAACTGACAATTCATTTGAAAATTACCGTCAAAACGAAAAAGGCAAAGGTATCAACAGGATAAAGGCGCCAGCCGGACAAAATAAATTGTTAAAAATGTGGTCATTTTCTAACGACAACAATATGGTTTTTTTGTTTATTAAGCTTGAAAACACAAAATAAGTAAACCGGTAATCGACCGGTAAAATAGCGCAACTCTATCGTCATGTATCATTCGCTCACATTTATTGTCTATGATTCCGTTCGAAGCTCGTGAATCCGAAATCAATAGGGAGTAGGGTACACGCCGTCGTTTCGGACTGCCTTCGGACGGGCCCGTCTTTTCGTTGACGGACTTAGGGAGTAGACCCCCTGGCCACACCACTGTTAAACCCGCGATGGTTTGTGTGGTGTGTTTAACCAAATGTCTGTTTTTTTGTTCTTGTTTTGATTAATAAAAAAAAAAAAAAATATACCTAAGTGAAAACTTTATGGAAGTCGTTTTTTTTTTTTGTACTTTTTTTATTGTATCGTCTCTTCCTTTGGGAGTCGTAAAAGGTGAATTTATTGCCTTCACTGCAGTGGCACTATTGGCTGCGTGGGAAGTGTTAATGATCATTAGATTACCGGGCGACCTCTTAATGTTATTCAATGTTGTAAAGGGTCTTGTTCTGATGATTCATATTAATTATTTAGCCCCCATGAGCGGCAGTACTTAACGCATCGAAGAAGTATTATCAGCGATGGACGTCTTTCGGCTCAACGATGGTGATGATTATCATAACGTTTTAACTCGTATGACAGCAACAAGTGGAGCTGCTGCAGTCGTGGGTGGGCGACCTGGTGGGACAGAACACTCTTCTGGCGCGCGCCGTGGAGGAGCTGGAGACAACGGCTACCTCCAAGCTGTTGCAGGAGCGACGGAAACATAGCGAGGTATAAAATCCTATTGCATACATAGAAAGGACCAGAGGACATTAAATAATAAACTTTATTGGGTCAGTGGGTCGTCTTAGGGGTGGATTGTCTGTGAGTTAAAGTTCTAACGAGAAGGACGATTGGAGAGATCTATTTGTGTATGGGTCGATGTTTGTACCTTTTTAGGGTTCCGTAGTAAACAACTCCAACAACTCCACGAAGCAAGCTCGATAATTTGCGCAGTTCGCCTCGGGTATGTTAGGTTATCGTTTGTCCATTCATATAATACAAGGAGTAAATTTGTCGACTTACACAGAAAAGCTTAACAAATAAGAGAATGTAGGTGTTGACCACCCTGATGCGGCAGCCTTAAAGACCGAAATGCTAACCAGATCGGCTTTCGAAGGACTAAAACGTTGACTTATGTGGGGCGGTCAATGATGTTGCTGGGTTATTTCAGGTGGGAGTTTAAAAGGAAAACCACAGGGATGAGCACAAAACTTATATATTCCTCTATTCTTTTACACACACAATATACAGAAATAGAAGAATAAAATAATTACGCCTTAAACACTAAGAGACTAATATTTATAGAACAGACTTTAGATCTGACTAAGCTAGAACGCGATGGTGTTCAGAGGTACTAATAACTGAACACGTATTACTTTATGAAAGGTTGAGAGACGACTGAACTGTACTCGTATTGCCTTATGAAAGGTTGAGAGACGACTGAACTGTACTCGTATTGCCTTATGAAAGGTTGAGAGACGACTGAACTCACGAATACACAAGTGGGTTTTATTTATAGTAGTGACACACACTATCACACAGTGTGTGTGTCTCTACTTACACAACTTTTTCATCGCCTACTTACGTCAGTGTGTTTGTATTTGAGGGGATTCCACGTTCGCGGGGAATGCGGGGTACTAACATATTTGGGCGTTCCGGGGGAACTGAAACGTATGAAGGGGACTCAACTGCGCAGTAGAAGTTGCACATAACATTGTTTACGTTAGTGAACAAAGGAATTTACTTATTTCTCGACATAGTGACTCGATTTCCTTATGTGAAATAGGTATACAGGTGGGAAATGATCTATCTAGCGTTATAGTCTACTTTAAAATATAGTACCATGTAAGGATAAAATATTACAGAGCTTTTTAGTTAGTATATAAGGGTATATAAGGCTTTTTTACATGGAATAGTCATAATTTCAGTTACACTACCCTTTTTAGCAAGAATCATGTCTGTAATCAATACTTTTATCTTACATGCTATGTCGACAATGATTTTATGATTTAAACTCGCACTACTGTGCTTCCCTTACATTCCACCCCCTGTAACAGGGTTCAGCCGCATTACATCCTGGTCTGTGGGAAGCACAATAATCTTCGCTACGGGTCGACGCAGGACCCCATTTATGGTTTTTACATCAACTACACGGATGATTCCATCATTACCGTGGTATACAGATTTAATTAGACCTTTTGTCCACGCACTTCGTTCTTTATTATTGTCCGCTATTATCACTACATCACCAACACATACATTTGGTACATTGTTTGTCCACTTTTCACGACGTTGTAACGTTGGGAGATATTCCCGCAGCCAGCGTCGCCAGAACATGTCAGCGAGCGCATTCACGCGCCGCCATTGCCGTCGGGAATCGATGTCCTCGGTGTCACTCGATGCGAACGGCGTACTCCCGGACGCAGTCCCCAGGAGTAGATGATTCGGGGTTAAAACCACAGGCTGGTTGTGGTCATCGTAGACGTAGCTTAACGGCCGGCTATTTATGATTAGCTCGGCTTCGGTGAGAAGGGTGTAGAGGACCTCCTCACGGGGGGCACGCTCCTTGAGCGTGCTTCGAAGTGCGTTCTTGACAGATCTCACCAGGCGCTCCCAGCAGCCACCCATATGTGGGGCTGCCGGGGGATTGAAGTGCCACTCGATGCCTCGGTTAGTGGCCTCGGTCTTGATCTGACCTTGATCAAGGTCTTTCAGGGCCGCTCGTAGCTCGGAGTTGGCACCGATGAAGTTTGTACCTTGATCTGAGTACAGGTGGGCTGGTTGCCCACGGCGCGCAATGAGGCGCCGCAAGGCTAATATGGCGGAGTCGGCGCTCAAGGAGGCGGCCAACTCTAGGTGCACGGCGCGCGTGGTGAGGCAGGTGAATAAAGCACCCCACCTCTTCTCGCGACGCCGCCCAATGGTCACTTCCATCGGGCCGAAGTAGTCGACGCCCACTCTAGTGAAGGCTCTTCTCGAAGTCTCCACCATAACCCGACTTCCCGTTGTGATCCGTCGGGCACACGGTGACTAGTGTTATCTAATACGTCTAACGCTCTTTCAATGTCTTTATGTTTACGAGCGTCCTGTGAAATGCCTATAGCCTCTAGCTCAAACTGAGACTTTACTAGGTTATGCAAATCAGGAAGGGAGACTGTCGTGCAATTTACTGTTTCAATATTGCTTTTAATGTCAAACGGTCCATGTATGACCCATCCTAATTTAGTAAGTGAGGCAACTGGCTTACCGGATTTCCCGTGGCGGATGTCCTGGCCGACGAGTAGCTCCCAGTTGTCCTGCCCGAGCAGCAGCAGCGGCTTGGCACCCCTCATCTCCGCGCAACCCAAGTCGCGGAGGTGAGCGTTGTCGCGAAGCATCGAGGCGGACACTGTTTGTGTCGGCATGTTCATGTTCACCATAGTACGACACTTAATGTTATGGCACTGCCCGTTTGGACCTTTTATTTGAACTTGAACCGCTCGCGACGTTAAGTCCGTGACCCCGTGGCCACCTGCGGTCTTCAACGTTAGGGGTATACGAGGACCCGCTAAGTTGGTAGCGATTTCACTGTCTATTAAAGATACGGTCGCGCCGTCGTCTAATAATGCATAGCTTTGTTTATTGTCACCGTTATTATCACTGATTGTTACAGGGATTATTTTTAACAATGCTGTAGCCCGCCATTCACCAATATTTGTTACGCTTTCAATCTTATCTGTTTCACACGCTTTGTATTCTTTCCTTTGTTTATCGGCGTGTAATAACAGGTGGTGCGCGTAACCGCATTTCTCACACTTATTTGCGCGGCAGAATCTTTTGGGATGTTTACTAACTAAACATTTAAAACACGTATTTTTTTCTTTAATTGTGTCCCAACGCTGTTGTACACTAAGTTTTTTAAAACTTTCGCATTCTTCTATTTTATGTTCCTGCCGGCAGATAACGCATTCTTTAGGTACGGTATGTTCATCGCTTTGTGTGTTTATCCTTTGTGCTGGCGGTGGCCTATTGATAAAGGAACGCGCGGTATTCATTTGTCGTGTTTGACTGATGACTTGCTTCTTCACAGGGGATTTGAATGGACTAGACTCTGTCATACTTGGTTGTACGTAATACGACGTCGAGCGAGTTAAATGAGTTAAAAAGTGTGATAATATTTCTAAGTTAGGTGAGATTCTTAAATCCACCCCCTGTGAGTTATCTATTCCCATAGCAAAGTCACCGCACTGCGCGCGTTGTATCGGTGTAAGTTTATTTAAAAGTTCGCTTACTAGTTGCGGATTATTTATATAACCGTCAGCGCGAATGTTTTTAAGTAGAGACACACAATTCCTTACTGTTGAAGAAATCTTTCTTAGCTCGCGGCCGCTCTCTGTTACTTTAGGTAGGTCCCTAACTTTCTTTATTGCGCATTGTAAAATTAGGGTTGGATGCCCAAACTCTTCTTCAAGCGCACGCATGATATCGGAGGGATCCGTACCTGAGCGTAATAAATCCTCTACTGAGGTCTTTGCCTCTCCATGCAATGATGTCTTAAGCCGTGCTAGATTTTCGTGTGTTCTAAAATTATACAATTCTGATGTATCCCAATACATATTTCTATAAGAAATCCATTCGGCTGGGTCTCCGCTAAAGTGTGGTAATTCGTATGCCTGTCTGGGTACCGGTCGCGGTCGTGCCATACTAGTGATTGCCTCCGCCAGTCTATCAATTTTCCTGTCCCTGTCGCCTGATGCCTCTCGCCGTCTTTCTTTTTCATCCACTCCGTGGTATGTCTGCTGCCTTGTATCCGACTCGAGAATCGATACTCGAGGTACATTGGCGGCCGGGGTGGTAAAGACGGGATAGCTACGAGGCAGACTGAACCTTATACTTTCGGTACAGACTGGCGTATACATCTGCGTCGTAGGTACCGTTAGGTTAGGTAACGGTACTGACGTAGACGCTCTTACATGCGACACATTATTGTTATTAGGCATGATCGGTACACAGTATATATTAGAGTCACGATTGAGACTACTTACGTTTAGTCCCTGTGTGACTTCTGGTTGGTGACGCGCGGCCATATCCACAGGCGCGCGTGTCATAGGCGGGGTACACAGCACTGTATCAACTTGAGTTACTTGGGGCGTCGTGTCTATCCACTGTTCCACGCGTTGTGCTGTACCCTCGTCTGATTTTGAGTCGTCGCTCTCGGCAGCCGCTTCTATCTCTGCAATGTCGGCCTCCATTCTTTTCTTGAGGAGGTTTTCCTTGAGTTGTACTAATTCGCGTTCAGCTTCATATTCTATTCGCTTTTTTATGTATTCGACGCTCTTGTGGCTAGTATTGGATGAGGCTCTGTTTCGCGGCGACGTATGGCGACCTTGTAATAATGTCTGACCTCCCTGAGGTCCCTCTGACGTACTTCTTACACTGTAGTCGATTACTCGACCACCCGTCAGTGGGATGTTGAGGGCAGACGTTGATGCCACAGTCGGTGCGACAGACGGCGAACCCGGTGCCTTTTCAGACTGCAACCCGGAGTCCGATACTAACTCACTGCGACGCACACGCATTTCTTCAGCCAATCTTCTTAGTTTGCTGCGTGTAATAATGGTGCTCCTCTGACTCATGGTTACTTGTTAACCTGATCCGGCTCGAAGGACCAAAATGTTGACCACCCTGATGCGGCAGCCTTAAAGACCGAAATGCTAACCAGATCGGCTTTCGAAGGACTAAAACGTTGACTTATGTGGGGCGGTCAATGATGTTGCTGGGTTATTTCAGGTGGGAGTTTAAAAGGAAAACCACAGGGATGAGCACAAAACTTATATATTCCTCTATTCTTTTACACACACAATATACAGAAATAGAAGAATAAAATAATTACGCCTTAAACACTAAGAGACTAATATTTATAGAACAGACTTTAGATCTGACTAAGCTAGAACGCGATGGTGTTCAGAGGTACTAATAACTGAACACGTATTACTTTATGAAAGGTTGAGAGACGACTGAACTGTACTCGTATTGCCTTATGAAAGGTTGAGAGACGACTGAACTGTACTCGTATTGCCTTATGAAAGGTTGAGAGACGACTGAACTGTACTCGTATTGCCTTATGAAAGGTTGAGAGACGACTGAACTCACGAATACACAAGTGGGTTTTATTTATAGTAGTGACACACACTATCACACAGTGTGTGTGTCTCTACTTACACAACTTTTTCATCGCCTACTTACGTCAGTGTGTTTGTATTTGAGGGGATTCCACGTTCGCGGGGAATGCGGGGTACTAACATATTTGGGCGTTCCGGGGGAACTGAAACGTATGAAGGGGACTCAACTGCGCAGTAGAAGTTGCACATAACATTGTTTACGTTAGTGAACAAAGGAATTTACTTATTTCTCGACATAGTGACTCGATTTCCTTATGTGAAATAGGTATACAGGTGGGAAATGATCTATCTAGCGTTATAGTCTACTTTAAAATATAGTACCATGTAAGGATAAAATATTACAGAGCTTTTTAGTTAGTATATAAGGGTATATAAGGCTTTTTTACATGGAATAGTCATAATTTCAGTTACACTACCCTTTTTAGCAAGAATCATGTCTGTAATCAATACTTTTATCTTACATGCTATGTCGACAATGATTTTATGATTTAAACTCGCACTACTGTGCTTCCCTTACAGTAGGATTTAAGAGCGAGCGAAGCGAGCTCAATAATTTTTGCAACTCGCGTCGAATGGGGTAGGTTTTATTTTGTCCATTCATACAGAAAGAGGACTAACTGTGTCGATTTGTACAAAAAAGCTTAAGAATTAAGATAGAGTAGGATGCAAGAGCAAGCGAAGCAAGCTCGATAATGCTAGCACCCCGCCTAGATTAGATTTTCGGAAATAGGAGTTCGGTATTTTGTCGAAACAGAGGTTTTATAATTGATAGATTGCAGATTTTTTTGGATCTCGCCTCGAATAGGTTAAGTTCTCGATTACTTATTGTGTTGTGCGTGTTCGGATATTTCTTTAGTTCTGAATGTTTTTACACCTATATTTTATTTTGAAGCCAGGGAGGTGCAAGTACAACCTCTTGCACCCCGCTCCCGGCGCTCATGAATACGAATAACATCACGTTTATATTACACCATTTTGCTTAAAAGTAGGTTTTTGTAAAAGAGTTAAAAAATATTTGTTTTTGCGTTTGGTGCAGTCGCTTTGTTTTTGATACCTTGGACTCGAACACCACCTGATGTAACATCTAATAGTTTCCTATTTTCTTGATAAATCATTGAATCAAGAGCTACTTTCCAAAGGCTGGTGATAGTGCTATGATTACGGTTGCCCGGTCCAGTTCGCTACATGTATGACCATGAGCCTTGCAGAGCTAACAGGTAATCCGCACCTCAACTAATAAGACCCAACCGAATCGATTAACCAGGTAGCCACATATCAATATTACCGGCATACCTTTCCCTGAAGTAGGCGTCTACGCATCTTGTTGACCGTTAACGTTGTCCCCTGCCGATCTATTCTGTAAAACATCCACCGTGGAAACGTGAAGTGAGTTGTCATTCTATCTGATGCGAGGGATTGATACTATTGACAGCTCACCACACCATCTCGCTTCACCTATGTTTTCACGGTGAGATTTTTTACAGATTAGACCGGCTGATCCTCATCAGGTGGTGTCCGAGCTCCGTGCGGAGTGCGCGGCGCTGCGACGTCGGCTCGCGCGCAAGGACTCCGACCTGCGAGGTCTGGTCGAGGTGCTGAGGAGGCTCCGAGAGTTTGACTACTGCACTCTGGACGGGATACACTTCTTTGAGGTCACAGAGTCAGATATATTTGGGTCTCTTGAATGGTGAGTGAGTCTGATGATATTGTGTAGTTTTTTTGTGTTGTTTTATTTTGCATCACAGTTAAAAGTTACAGTAATTTATTATCAGAAGCACCGGTACATAGGGATAGGATGTACATATACATCTCGGAATGTTAGTGACCGCAGTAGCCGTAGTGTAACGGACGCCGAGCATGTGCAACCTATTCGTGAGCAAGACAAATTTGTGTGCCGGTGTGATAATGAACAATTTTCATATGTAAAAAGTGGTTAGTCAGAATATGAAAACCGAGACCCTATCTGTGCACCATAGCACAAGTAGCGGCGGGAGCTCGGTGGACTTTTCACCATTGTGAGTGAGTTTTTAGTTTCTAATTAGATTTAAGAGGTTTTAATTGTGTTCTAATTAGTTTCTACTTAGTAAAATTTGTATAAGGAATCTTATGTGAATCTTATAAGACCAACAACGTAGCATTTCTCGTGATTTTAATGTGTAAAGAAAAATGTTAGCATATTTACGTAAATTTGAAATGAGGTTTTTTGTGTGTAAAGATATCCTCAGGATCTTAGTGCCAAATAAGAGGACTAGGCTCAAAACTACCTGCTGCGTTCCAATTCTGTAAATCGGTCCACGGGTTTTAAAGATAATAACAGATTTGTATAGTGAAAATGTTCAAAAGAGATATTTTAAGCATTAATGTTCTAGAAACTTTTTAGTACATAAAGATACATTGAATATTGTTATGTGTTATGACAGGAGGATATAAGAGCTATGTTTTGTATAAGTTTGAGGGTAATCCGACTTAGGGAACTATTAAAAACAGAGCTCCAAAGAGCTGGACCATAGCGAAAATTGTAATTAGAATGGTCTCAAAAATCAGAGGCCTCGTTAAGGTAACGTAGGCTTAAGCAATTTTGTATAAAAGGCGGGCCATTGGGCCATAGGGACACAGTCGGTTCCCAGCTCTCGAGAAGAAAACAACTTCGAAATAAATAAGAAGAATAGAAGAAATCTTTTATTAAAATATACAGTCCACTTCAGTCTGGTCCATCGAGCGGCGGATATCAAGAACGAAGAAACCCGCCACAGGATCCTGGTCCACCAAGCTGCGAGGAAGAATCAACAAAGAACCCGCAGCAAGAGCGAAAAACGGAACCGTCAGTCAAGCCGACGTCACCGAACCGACGTCACCAAGCCGGCGTCACCGAACCGACGTCACCAAGCCGGCGTCACCGAACCGACGTCACCAAGCCGGACGTCACATACCGGACGTCACATACCGGACGTCACAAACCGGACGTCACATACCGGACGTCACAAACCGGACGTCACAAACCGGACGTCACAAACCGGACGTCACAAACCGGACGTCACAAACCGGACGTCACATACCGGACGTCACAAACCGGACGTCACAAACTGGACGTCACAAACCGGACGTCACCGAACGGACGTCACAAACCGGACGTCACCGAACGGACGTCACAAAGCCGAAGAGTTGCCGACTGAAGCCGTGCCGGACCGTGCCGACCCGAACGAAGAGGATCGACCGAGCCGAGCCGGAAAGCCGCTGACCCGAAGCCAAACCGAAGAGTTGCCGACTGAAGCCGTGCCGGAACGTGCCGACCCGAACGAAGAGGATCGACCGAGCCGAGCCGAAAAGCCGCTGACCTGAAGCCGAAGAGTTGCCGACTGAAGCCGTGCCGGAACGTGCCGACCCGAACAGGAGAGGATCGACCGAGCCGAGCCGGAAAGCCGCTGACCCGAAGCTGAAACCGAAGAGTTACCGACTGAAGCCGTGCCGGAACGTGCCGACCCGAACGAAGAGGATCGACCGAGCCGAGCCGAAAAGCCGCTGACCTGAAGCCGAAGAGTTGCCGACTGAAGCCGTGCCAGAACGTGCCGACCCGAACAGGAGAGGATCGACCGAGCCGAGCCGGAAAGCCGCTGACCCGAAGCTGAAACCGAAGAGTTACCGACTGAAGCCGTGCCGGAACGTGCCGACCCGAACAGGAGAGGATCGACTGAGCCGAGCCGGAAAGCCGCTGACCCGAACTGAAGAGTTGCCGACTGAAGCCGTGCCGGAACGTGCCGACCCGAACAGGAGAGGATCGACCGAGCCGAGCCGGAAAGCCGCTGACCCAAAGCCGAACCGAAGAGTTGCCGACCCGAACCAAACGTGCCGACCCGAACCGAACCGAAAACTGAAAAAAGTCGGGATCTTTCAAGATCCGAAGACACCTGAAAAACCAGAAGATTCCTGAAGAAAAGTCTCAAAAGACTTAGAAGATGGTGGTCACAAGGAGCCAAGGGGACGCAGCGGAGATAGAGGAACAGCGACGCATCCAGTTGCAGCAAGAGGCGCGACGCAGGGAAACGGAGCTGATAGAGCGAGAACGTCTAAGAAGAGTCTCACTGGACCCGCCGGCGTCACCTTTCTCCAAGCCAGCAGACACCAGCACAGCAGGACCTTCCGGGATTCAAGCAACAACAGCTGCGGTTCAACGAAGACTGGGATCACCAAGCAGATCGGTTAGGTCACAACGATCGACGACAAGTGTAACTACGCGGCTACGGATAGCGGAACTGGAAGCAGCAGAGAAACTGGCTACCATAAGAAGAAGGGAGTTGGAGCTGGAAGCGGACCTAGTCAAGAAACGATTAGCCGTGGAGGTATCAGCTATCAATGACGATGAGAGCGTGCACGAAGAAGGACCCAGCCCTCCCCGTGAAGAGCCACATCAGAAGGTGGACGAGTGGCTGAGAACAAACCCCCTCAGCACACGGGGGGAGGAGGCACGGGGTGAAGAAGGAACCCGCGAAGAACAGAAGCAGCTGCGATTCGAGGTTCAACGTGCAAGATCACCGACTCCGACAAGGAACAGAAGCAGCATCGAGCACCTGGCAGCCACATTAGAGAAGATGGCAAGGCCCAGGCCTCGACACATGGACCTGCCGACCTTCTCCGGAGCAGCCAACGAGTGGTTGCCGTTCAAGGCAGCAGTACGAGATACGACCAGCATGTACCAGATATCAGCAGCAGAGAACATCCAGCGACTGAGGAGCTGTCTCAAGGGAGAAGCAAGAGACGCCGTGGCCGCCCTCTTGCATACGGCCACCGATCCAGATATCGTAATGAAGACCCTCGAGCAGTGCTTCGGGAGACCGGAAGTGATCATCGACAAGGCGCTGGAAGACCTCAAGAAGCTGCCGAAACCGGGTACATCAGCTGCCGAACTGAACAGCTTCGCGATCAAGCTGCAGAACATCATCTGCGTGCTGAAGACGATCGACCGAAGAGGATACCTATTCAACCCCCTGATGACAAGAGAAGTGTTGGAAAAGCTGAGCCCGCATCTCCGATCCCGATGGTGCGACTACGCCTACGATCATGAAGGAACAGCGGACCCGGAGATTGTCGTCATGTCTCGTTTCCTGATACGCGAAGCGGACAGAGCGTTGCGGTACACATACGCTCCAGCTACATGCGCTGCAAGCCAGAAAAAGGAAACTCGGCCAACTATAATGTTGAAAAGGAAAGCCAGCGTGTTCAACACTACTGCAGGAGCGGAAGAACAAAAGGATAAGTGTCCTAAATGTGAACAAGCTCACATCCTGACGCAGTGTCCCAAGTACAAGGCACTGGCAATAGAAGAACGCTGGAGGTTCTTAAAAGAAAAGGGGATATGCTTCAAGTGCGCCCAGAAGCAACACAGGCGCATGAGCTGCAAAGCCAAATCATGCGGTGTGGACCAGTGCAGCCGACCACATCATGCGACCCTCCATCAAGCGAAGAGAAAAGACCCAAGGCCAGCAGAACCACCAAAGGGAGAAGCGGTCATGTCAGTGGCACCACGCCTAGCTGCCGGATCAAGAGCAGTCCTGCTGAAGATGTGCCCTATCGTCGTATCCGGACCACGGGGGGAGGCAAGGACATACGCCCTCCTGGATGAAGGAGCTACCATCACCCTCGTCGACAAGGACCTGGCAGAGAGCATCGGAGCAGAGGGACCGTCACAACCACTTCATCTGAACGGGGTCAACATGTCGCAGCAAGAGATGGAGAGTCAGCTGGTGAACATACGGATCAGAGGCCTGAAGAATGACAACAGCTACAAGGTCAGAGCGAGGACAATGGAGAATCTTCGGCTGCACCAGCAGTCTATTCCAGACACGCTGTTGAACTGTGAGCACTTACGGGACCTGACATCAGAAGAGGTGTGCTACGAGAAGGCGCGCCCCGGGCTTCTAGTGGGAACAGACTACTGGGAGTGCATCGTATCCCGCGAGCTCCGAGTCGGCGGCCCTGATCAACCAGCTGCATCAAAAACACAACTAGGATGGGTGGTGCACGGAACCGCGCCACGCAACACCATCTATCAAGAAGGAAACGTGCTGCATGTCTATGAGTCCGACCGAGCGACGGGAACGTGCAGCCAGGAACTTCATGACTTAGTCGAAGGCCATTTCAAGATCGACTCACTCGGCATACAGGGGAAGCCGAGAATCAAGGAGGCGGATCTACGGGCCATCGAGATAGTTGGAACGACCACCAAGAAGACTGACACCGGGTACGAAGTGGGACTGCCATGGCGACGGGACAACGTCACCATGCCGCCGAGCTACGGGCAAGCATTTCGTCGGCTGAAAAAGATTGAGCAGAAGATGGACGCAGATGCAGAGTTCGCGGTCGAGTACTCCAAGCAGATCACCAACCTGCTGGACAAGGGGTACGCGACACTGTGCGACGGATCCGAAGAGAAGAGCGCCATCTGCTGGTATCTGCCACACTTTGCCGTGCAGAACCCAAATAAACCCGGCAAGCATAGGCTGGTGTTCGACGCGGCAGCAAAGAGCAACGGCGTGTGTCTGAACGACGAACTGCTGGAAGGACCCGACCTACTACTGTCGCTGCCAGGAATCCTCTTCCGATTCCGAGAGAAGACGGTAGCGATCACAGCGGACGTGCAGGAGATGTTCCTGAGGATCAAGATAAGGCCGGAAGATCAACCAGCGCAGCAGTTCCTATGGAGAGGCAACGAACCAGAAGAGCCTCCGAAGAAATACAAGATGACCAGCATGATCTTCGGCGCCGCAAGTTCCCCCTACATGGCCCACCATGTTCGGAATTACAACGCGGATGTGTACGGGCAGGGGTGTCCACGCGCGCTGGAAGCAATCAAGAGGAGCCATTACATGGATGACCAAGTGGCCAGCTACGAAAATGCCGAGGAAGCTTGGAAGGCGGTCGAGGAGACGAGAGCGGTACACGCACATGCTGGATTCACGCTACGAGGATGGAGCTCCAGCGACAAGACGGTGTTACGCGACGTGTCTCCGGAACTACACGCCAACCGAGAACGCGTGACAAACGACCTACGGCAGCGGTACTGGGTTATACACTTACGACCCACGGTACGCGCCGTAGAGAAGAACTGCGCCTTTTGTCGAAGACGCCGAGCGACGCCACAGCCACCAGCTACAGGGGACCTGCCACACGCCCGCCTCGACCCGTTCCACCGCCCGTTTACCAATCGCGGGGTGGACTACTTCGGGCCAATGATGGTCAAGGTGGGGCGCCGCCGAGAGAAGAGGTGGGGCGCACTTTTCACGTGCCTCACTTCCCGCGCCGTGCACATCGAGCTCGTCGCATCGCTCTCCACCGACTCAGCAATCATGGCGCTGAGGCATATGGCTGCGCGCAGAGGCTGGCCAAGACTAATGTACTCCGACAACGCGACTAACTTCCGTGGGGCGGATCAAGAGCTTCGCAACGCCTACACCGAGTGGATGCCTGCCCTGCAAGACGAGGGGCTGCTGCATCGAATGGAGTGGCGCTTCATACCTCCGGGCGCACCCAACCAAGGCGGCGCGTGGGAGCGAATGGTTCGCTCCGTGAAGACAGCTCTCAGCGTCACTCTCCGAGAGAAGGCACCTGCAGAAGAAGTACTGAGAACTCTATTAACAGAAGCCGAGTTCTCCATCAACGCAAGACCGCTGACCCACGTCAGCGTGAACCCCAGCGATCCTGAAGCCCTGACCCCCAACCACTTCCTGTTGGGGTCATCAGATGGGCTGCCAACGACGGGGCCCTGTGACGAGGCCGACAGAAGAACCTGGCGAGCTAGTCAAGCGCTCGCTGACCACTTCTGGCGACGCTGGCTACGCGAGTACCTTCCCACTCTGGTACCTCGCGGCGAGCCACAGAACGACGTGCGACCGATGCAAGCCGGCGACGTGGTCCTCGTGGTCGACAACACGCTGCCCAGGAACACCTGGCCGATGGGAGTCGTCGAGCGCACACACTGCGGACCAGACGGCGGCATCAGGGTCGTCGAGGTGCGAACCAGAACCGGGACCTTCCGGCGCCCCGTGAGCAAGCTCGTCGTCGTGATGAAGATTGAAGAGGCTACGCGAGCTGCGCCGGGGGGAGAAATGTAACGGACGCCGAGCATGTGCAACCTATTCGTGAGCAAGACAAATTTGTGTGCCGGTGTGATAATGAACAATTTTCATATGTAAAAAGTGGTTAGTCAGAATATGAAAACCGAGACCCTATCTGTGCACCATAGCACAAGTAGCGGCGGGAGCTCGGTGGACTTTTCACCATTGTGAGTGAGTTTTTAGTTTCTAATTAGATTTAAGAGGTTTTAATTGTGTTCTAATTAGTTTCTACTTAGTAAAATTTGTATAAGGAATCTTATGTGAATCTTATAAGACCAACAACGTAGCATTTCTCGTGATTTTAATGTGTAAAGAAAAATGTTAGCATATTTACGTAAATTTGAAATGAGGTTTTTTGTGTGTAAAGATATCCTCAGGATCTTAGTGCCAAATAAGAGGACTAGGCTCAAAACTACCTGCTGCGTTCCAATTCTGTAAATCGGTCCACGGGTTTTAAAGATAATAACAGATTTGTATAGTGAAAATGTTCAAAAGAGATATTTTAAGCATTAATGTTCTAGAAACTTTTTAGTACATAAAGATACATTGAATATTGTTATGTGTTATGACAGGAGGATATAAGAGCTATGTTTTGTATAAGTTTGAGGGTAATCCGACTTAGGGAACTATTAAAAACAGAGCTCCAAAGAGCTGGACCATAGCGAAAATTGTAATTAGAATGGTCTCAAAAATCAGAGGCCTCGTTAAGGTAACGTAGGCTTAAGCAATTTTGTATAAAAGGCGGGCCATTGGGCCATAGGGACACAGTCGGTTCCCAGCTCTCGAGAAGAAAACAACTTCGAAATAAATAAGAAGAATAGAAGAAATCTTTTATTAAAATATACAGTCCACTTCACGTAGCTTGTTACAATTTTTGAGTAATAGATAAAATTAATCGTACGTCCATGCCAACATTTTGACTTAGAGAACATCTTATGTCGTAGTAATAAGTGTGCTTTTTGTACTTCAAATGTTTATATTGGGGTGCTGCACACTTGTTCGCTGTTCGGGTCGGCAGGATTCGGCACAGCCCGCTGGCAAAATTGTCGGTGAATTTTGCCGCCCGGCTGTGCCGGTGTCGACTCTTGCCGAGCCTATTTGAATATAACAAGGATCAGATGTGTTTCATAGACAAAATGATTTTAGAGGTTCTAATAGTAGGTAATAGGAATAAAATAAAAAAATGGTTTACGCTGCAGAAATATTCTTGAAATACCTTTGATTTTATAGCAACTAGAGCATAATGATTTCCTATCATTGCGCAGGCGACAGAAGAAGCTGGAGCAGGGAGACTCGGTGAAGACACGCAGTAACGTGAAACATGAGACAAACAGATATAAAACCAGTCGACATTTTAGAGTCGGATAGAAGTTTTTTGATTAATTTTGTTTTTTTTTATAAAGTTGTTTTGATTATACTTTTATTGTATTTTTTCGCGTTTTATTATTGTTATCTATTGCAACAACTTTACTTCCTTCGACCTAGCCAACATTAATCCTAGTGTAGTGTAGGGCAAACTTGTACGAGTTTTTAAGTTATGTTGTGTAGCAAAGTTATTTTATAAGATCATCACAAAACGATTGCGCCAAACAAACAAGTTATGTAGGTATGTTAGTATTTAAACAAAATTAATATTATATGAACATAAAGATGAAAATAAATATTTTGTTATTATTTTAGAGAAACCCGAAGAACATGATATGTGGTAAAGTGATGGAGCTGAAAGTGATAAACGAGTCACTGCACAAAGAGAATATGTCGAAAGAAAGGTACAATATTAACATACTACTTAGTTGTTACCCGCAGTTTCACTCTAAAAATTCTCTGCATTCTAGAAAAGTACCTACCTACTTCATGAATATTTACACAAAACAGTACAAATGACAGTACGTCCGTCTTTACTGCTATAAAAAGAAGCCAACAAATTTCAAGTGTGTGTAGCCATGGACGTGCGGCTGACTGTACTGTCGCTAATACAAGTCAACAAAACAACCATAACTGGCGAAATGTGGGTGTACCTACACTACCCACTAAGGTACACTCCGCCTAATGTCTATTCCAGGCGTGATGTTACTTATTGTACCCGTGTGCCAAACATTTGTATCTGTTAAAACAATCAAACACACACACACACACACACATGGGCGCCGGCAGGTTTACTTTCAGGGGGGTGCATCTTCAGCTCCACGAAGCGAGTTCGGTCACGTTTGCGGAACTTGACCGAGTATCGAACATGACCGAGTATCGTTTGTCCATTCATACTAAGAGTAACTTAAAGATAGTTCATTGGCTGTTAAGTGGTGGTGGTGTTAAGTGGCTTCTAGTCCAGGTTTTTCAATCCAGGGCCAGTGTGGTTCATTGGATATTAATATTATCGAGCTTATTCCGCCATTTAATAATATTAGTAGAATCACATATTTTTGTTTTTTTTTTTGTAAATTATTTCTTCTATAAAATTAAATGTTTTTGCAGAGAGATAAGACAGCTGAACAAGGATGCCCAATGCTACGAACAGACCATCATGAATCTTAGGAAAGAAATGTCCAATTGCAAGTTTCACGCGCCGTAAGTATAATGTTATCAGTATCTTATGTTAGTTATAGTTAGCTCCAAAAGTATCTCATGAAAATGTAAACAACCCTGTTCAGGTTACATTTTACGAAATGATATAAAAGGCACATTAAGTCTCATTAAGTAACTCATTCTGTATTTAGAAGTTTTCAACTTTATATCTCACCACTTTTTAAACCATTAATTTTAATTTTAGAACCTCAATGTTCTGTATGTGTATGTGTTCTCAATGTAATTAACTGTCAAGCGATAAAATTTTAAGTACCTATCCACTTAAAATTAAAATGACGGGTACAACTATTCAAATAATCAAATCAAAGCACTTCAAAGGAATTTGTAAATAGCACTACAAATTGGCATCCACAGCACAGGTACGTTTTCTGATCCGCTTGTTTACATTTTCTTTAGATACTTTTGAAACAGACCATAGATTATCTAGGCTAGGGATGTTTTTGTAACTAGTGGCAAACTGAAATATTCAGCGAATAAATCAATAACCTTGCCATTTCTTCATGAAAAAAATTACCAACAATGTTAATACATTGTTTGTAATTTTCTTATTGCCTGTGTCATAAATTATGATATATTTGAGACGTTTTTCGTAAAACCAATAAAAGTGCTACGAACAAACAAAAAAGAAAATGTTTCGGATAATAAATTCTATCATTCATTTCATGGACTTGGAAACAAGAACCTGGAATTCGTAACAGAGTCTATAAAAATCACTACCAAACTTAACTAAAAATACAATAAATAAAATGTATCTGAACATGCTATACCGAACGGCATCCTGCGATAGATTTCAAACTGGATGCCTACCATGATCTAATTAAAAACGATTCAAAAGCAAGGCATTTCAGTTTAGGTTCTTAAACTGCATCGCTTCAAAGTCGTACCATGACGTCCAATAAACTCAGCGGCATTTGGATCGTTAAAAGTGAATGAAAGATCGCAATCTGTGGCTGAACCGCGCGGCCGCGTTTGGAACGTTTTTGGTGAAAACGAGACAATGCTATTATTGTCAAATAAGTTTGTTTCGCGCACATTATTTAGTGTCAGACACGTTCAGAAGCAAGTAACATTTTATTTGTTCTTAACTCAGTATCATTACTTTAAAGTAAAACAGACACTCAACAGTTTTTTTTTAAGATTGCACGTTAATACGGTAACTATTGTTAAAATAATTCTTAGTCAAAGTAGATATTTATTTACTTTTTGCTATTTATTAAGTATACGAAAAAAAAATTTTTATTTCGACGTAATAAAACAAATTATGTTTCTGTTTCGAACGTACCAGAGTAAACAAAGTTGTGTGAGTTGAGTTGGGGCATAGTGGGCATAGTGTGAGGCAGAATCTTCCTCAAAAAACTCAAATAAAAGTAGTTCATCAGAAATCTGTTAGAGAAAAACGAATGCGGTTAAAAAAGGCACATAAAATAGGTATTTTAGACTTTAAAAGAAAGATTAAAGCTCACTTACATTGGTTTTGGTAAAATTCCACTAAAACAGCACTAAAAAACTTTATTTTCGTCAATAATTCACCAAACGTTTCAGTTTATGTTAGAGAAATAGTAACTTTTATTGAATCGCTTATTTTGACAGTTGAGCGTTTCAGTTGAGCTGCTATATGGACGTCATGGTACCAAACAAGAATGAATGAAACCAAAACTTGCGACTCAGTTCGGGGCAATCGCTGTCACATGGCATGGCCTAAACTGAATCGTTAAACTAACGTCATGGTACGAATTAGAAGAACAGTTCAGTTTAGGTCCTAAAATGGATTGCGCTAAGAGCTCGTGGTAGGCATCCTGTAGACGGATGAAGTCCGGTCGACACAAAAATACATTGTAGATATTTGTCTTTCATGCTTCCAAGCTTAAGATGGCGCAAGGTCCATTAAAGTGGCAGTGCTAAAACAAATGATTCGGTAGCTAATTTCCTGTTCTTCTTGTTACGTTTCTGTCGAATACGAGGCTTTTGGCTACGTTGTATTATTTAATGTATATTTTATCATGTGCGTCTTCCTTCTTGCCGTTTCCTGTTGCAGCGAGGTGACCACGAAGGATGCCGAGGTGATGGCTGGCATGTGCTGCACCGGGAATGAGGTATGAATGTATGCTGTTGGAGTTTTCCTGGTTTAGGTACTAAGAATTGTTTTACTTCGGTCCAAACACATGATACTCTCGTTGTATGGTGCATTTTTATAAATGTACTTATCGATGTTGTTAAAGAATGCATATTTTTACATACCTACCTAGATTTAGACTAATAGGTACATTGTAAAAACAATGCCGTAGACCAAGCGAAATTAAATCCTTGTTGCGAGTTGTTTAAGACATAAAATATTCAAAGGGTCCCCAGTTATTCTATAAATCCTTTTTTCCTGGCCACTAAACTTGTAGACGGCCCCTTTTTACTTTTTAAACTTTGAAATAATGCTAGGTACCGTTTTGTATGTACAGTCGGTTACCCGAGATAAGTATCCCCCTAGCAGTTTAGCAGGTGAGGTAGATACTTAACTCGGGTCACCGACTGTACACGTTGATTCCGTGTGCGGCCCTAGTGTGGCGAGTGGGAGCCGGTGCAGGATTTCAGCGAGATGCTGCACAACGAGACGCTCAAGTATCAGGAGCGCGTGCACAAGATGGAGGCCAATCTTAAGGTAGCGTCAATCAGCTGTTTGAGTTTGGGCCAGATATTCATAATTCCGCATAACCTCTGCATAAAATTGCGTGACTTTCGCAAACCCTTATTGCGATCACAAGTTTATACAGCATTTATTTCAACAGTAGCTTTTGTTACCCATGAATACGGGTCTTAGGGCCGATATCAGAGGCTTCACTCGAGTGAAGGTTCATTTGTGTTTCATTCCACGTTCACACGACACCGACAAAATTTTATAGGACTGAACGTTCATCTGCTCCTTTTATTTAATTTTTAGATCATTCGGTAGGCGAGTGCAAGTGTCAAGGAGTGTGGTCCATTAGTGAATTAATTGGTAACTTTTGATTCATTTTTTGTTCAGACGTTTCAGTGCGTGTGAAAGATGCTGAATGAAAGGTAAAATGAACAAAAACTGAAGCGTAAGATATCGACTTACGAAAAATATCAAGCATCACGTCCTCCGCAGTCGAGCGGCGACAGTATCCGCGCGCTGCGCAAGGTCAACGTGACGCTGACGGAGGAGATGCACTCGCTGCGCCGCGTGTGCGCCGCGCTGGACGAGCAGTGCCGCGCCGCCAACATGCGCGCGCAGTTCAAGGACGACATCATCAAGGAGATGCGCCGCCAGCTCAAGCAGGCCAAGGCCAAGGTAAACTTATAAAACCCTTCTTGGTAGTCGGGTCAAACTAACATCAAGCTTGTATTGGTTAGGGCGAACCATGACGTACCCATGAACCGCGCACATATCCAGACTCAAGCCACAAGACGATGAACAGTAACAAGACTATAAGAAGACTGAAAACAACCTTTAGTATCGGGCAACGGTCTAGGAATAGAGCTTGCTAAAACGAATCTAGGTTGAGCACATGTTTTTAATGGAACATAGCTCCGCTTCTAATAAAACATTTTATCGTACGCATTACTAAAACAACAAACATTCGCTTTGTTTACGATTTCATTGTAATTAGTTTCTAGTATTGAGACCGGGTTACTGATATCTAGATATGTTATTGCGCACTATACAGGTGACTTGTAATTTGACGTATTCCTTCTAGGACGTGATAGTGTGACCTATTTGCAACATTTAAGCACCGCATAATCCCTAGGTAAAAATTGATGGCATTCGAGAAAAACAATTTTTTATGTATTTAAAAAAAATCCCGGAATTGGTCACTAACTATCCCGTTTCTCTAAACTCTCAAATTGAATGGTCTTCATTCCGATTCTATTGGGTACCTAATACTTTAATAAATCTTTCGTTCAAACCAAATTTTCTAAAACATCAAACAGTTAAAAAATAAAGGGTGAATTTTATTAACCATTTTGGTAATGAAGGCCAGAATGGCCTGAAATTTACAGGCAGAAGTCTGGCAGTTAGGAGGGCCTAACTGCATAGACCAACAAATACCATTCAACTTTAGGGGTATGAGGAACAGGGTGTAAAGTTTACTCATCCCCCATAGAAAAGGGAGGATCCTTCGACCAGACGGGTGTGATATTTGGCGGGCAATTGCCCAGGGGTTGAAGTCGGCAAGCTTGTATACATATATGTTTATCGCGCAATAAACTCTAATTGCGCGATGCAGGATTTGTGTGACGTCAGGATGTTGTGTGACGTCAGGTCTTTGATGCGTAGTTCGCATGTAGCGATGTAGATGCCGCTACATCACTCCCCTCCGGAGACCGGAGCGGAGGTCGATAGTGGGCAGAGTCTTGAATCTTGCGATGCTTCACAGTGCCAGCTGTGATTCCAGTGAGTTGGAACCGGGTGCCGCATAGTTCGCGGTGAGTCGGAACTGTCTGCGGTGGTTCCCCAATGAGTCGGGGTAGCGCTGCGTTATGATCCAGTGGGTCGGATGTGGTACAGCGCTGGGTTGTGGCTGAGGGTGATGACCAGGAATGCGCGTTCGCTGCATGCTGGTGGTCAGGATACCCGTTGAAGCCGTGGGTGCTGACTGGCTGTGTGACTCGCCTCACGAAAGCTTGCGGGAGTGATGATGATGATGACGTCACGCTGAAGTAGTTGCACGAAGGCTGCGTTGACGTTCATATTCGGGGTCACCAATTTAAGGGTATGAGGAACAGGGTGTACAGTTCACTTATCCCCCATAAAAAAGGGAGGATCCTCCGACCAGACGGGTGTGATATCTGGCGGGCAAGTGCCCAGAGGTTGAAGTCGGGAAGCTTGTATATATGTTTATCGCGCGGTTAGCTCTAATTGCGCGATGCAAGATTTGTGTGACGTCAGGATGTTGTGTGACGTCAGGTCTTTGGTGCGCAGTTCGCATCTAGCGATGTAGATGCCGCTACACAACTTTTATCAATATTGATAGTAGTCTCATATTATCATGACAGAATATAACAGAATACTTTGTTACGGACACCATTTATGTTACAGGAGACATTTTACATAGGGTGACACAATGGGTGGTCTTATCACTAAAAGTCCCTCTTTACCTTCACAGCTAAAAGATTCTAATACAGAGATAACAAGCTTGAAGTCGAAAGACTTCGTAAGCGGCGACGCCGAGTGCGGGCGCGGCGCGTCGGTGTCGTACGACTCCGTGACCATCGCGTGCGTGCGCGCGCAGCCGCGGCGCAAGCGCGACGTGCCGCCGCGCGACGCGTCGCTCAAGGCCTTCGACTGCCGCACGCCGCTGAACCTGTCCAATGACGACTCCCTTAATATTGATTGATGACTTTTGTCTTGTTTTGATTATGGTAATAAACTTTGGTTTAGTTTTTTTTAAATGGGTATTTGGAATTTTATTGGAAATGTTTTGGTGGAGAAAACTGATGTTCATCACCATCACCCTAGCCTTTTCCCAACTATATTGTGGTCGGCTTCCAGTCTAACCGGATGCAGCTGAATACCAGTATTTTACATGGAGCGACTGCCTATCTCACCTCCACAAACCAGTAACTGGGTTGTTGCGGTCGCAACATCAGTTTTACCACACATCATTCAGTTGTTCCCATCGTGTTACTACTGGGGAACACGATGGGGACAACTAATGTTGCGAATGACTATATATTATTATCTTGTACAATTAATTAAGCATGGCATTTTTAGATTAGAGGTGGAGTCATTAGTCATGTGCTAAGTTGTAGGTAGCATAGAGCTCAGTAACGTTGAAGAATTCATCAATGTTGCGTGGGTGCAGAACTGTGGTGCTTTATTATTTACTTATATTTTATTTATATTTATATATATTATTGATAGTATGCGTTTATTGAAACGAAAATGTCTTTATGATACTAGTATATATTATCAAAGTGCCTGACATTTTCAAAATTCCAGTTGGTTGCGATAGGTAACCTAAAAATTAATGCTCAGGAAATTATTCTACAGAAAATCAAATGATGCCGCGAAATGCCCCAAGATACAGGTAGACTTATATGTTTTGTAGCAGTTTCTATATTTAAGTGTTGCAGATGTTAGACGACTCGGTCTTAAGTGACCAGCTGCCTTTCCTAGTCATTTGAGTAAAATTTTTCGTTCGTGTGTACTTGATTGTCAATGATCTTAGTGCGATGAAAAAAAAACAGCTTATCGCAGCGGTAAAGGGTGACAAGTTCCTGAAAGTTAGAAGCACAGAACTTTTAAAAATGTCTATAGAATAGACGCAGGAGACCACAACGATTCTGTGAGAATAAGACCTGAGATTAGTTCGCGGTACATCCGTATATCTGACGAATTTATATAAAACTAGCTTTTGCCCGCGACTTCGTCCCGCGTGAAATTTCGGCCGACCCACCGCGTCGCATCCGCGCATTTCGCGTTCTTTCTGGCCTTTCTCTTTCTGCTGGGCTCCTATGGGTTGTAGCGTGATGTAACATAGCCTATAATCTTCCTGGAGAATTTAGACTATCCAATGCAAAAATGTTTTTCCAAATCCGACTGGTAGTTCCGGAGATTACTCCATACATACAAAGTTACATACAAACAAACAAATTTTACCTCTTTATAATATTATAGTAGAGATGAATTGACAAGGTTACAAAATTATGAACGCCGCCACATCTGTATTTTTTGTATTTTCCTATCGATTTCTTAATAATATCTTGGCTTAATAATGTCTTTCAACCAAGTAAAAAGTAAAGTAAGTAAAAAGTGATAGCTATGTACATAATATGTTATACGCGCTCCGCTATTGACACGTCAAAACTTGACTAATTAGCCAAGTTTTCTTCTTCTTGTCTCTTTTTCGATAATAAGGATGTTGACAAACTTTTTTATTGTTCGTCAGATAAATTATAAAAATATTGGATACGAATTTTTGCTTTTTTACGTAATTAAAAGATATTTTTTTTTATTTCATTCATTTCATTGCAATATATTGATTTAAAATGTAGCATGACGTCACAC
This sequence comes from Agrochola lota, assembly GCA_947364205.1. Lineage (NCBI taxonomy): Eukaryota > Metazoa > Arthropoda > Insecta > Lepidoptera > Noctuidae > Agrochola > Agrochola lota. The sequence goes on along the minus strand of OX376225.1, from coordinate 1,141,312 downwards.
TCCGGTAGATTTTATACCGACTTGTGACGTAGCGAGCCCCCACTCCCCAATTTTGCGTTTTATCAACATATTTTTTCATTAATATGATAAAACAAAAAATACATGCCTAATATTTTTTAATTAACGAATGACGGACAAAATTGTATTTTTTCCCCAGTCAACATCCCTATTAGGTACGACATGCCATCCTACTTCCACATGTCATCTAGTAATGTGTTAATTTTGCCATTTTTGAAGATCGAATGTTGGGTAGGTAACCTGTCTACCTCTTTTTACTTGTAATGTCATTATTTCAACCTTATTTTGACAAAAATGAATCGGTGTCCCTTCATCTCGTGCTTTGTGAATCTTTGTGATGTTCACAATTTATTGTTATTATACTGAGTGACAAAGTGCCTTTATTACCTAGTGCAACTATAAGTTACGGTAAGATACTTCACACCTACATATCTATACACTTTGATCACGATAGTTATCTCTAATGAGCGTTCGCTAAATTGATTTATTTTAGGTATCTTGTGTTTGGACCAACATGAAGACTAACTGCCGAACTCAGAAACACCACTTAAAAATAATCTATCAATAACTTTAATTGACAAATATATTTCGGCACATGTCAACAAATTGGAATGTTTTCAATCTGTTTTTTTTTTGCGATTTTATCAATCATTGTAGATAGTACCATCCACGGAGACGCGCCCCACTCTTCTTCCTAATCGCTTACAGTACAGGAATCGCGTTATGGAAGAAGAGTGGGGTGCGTCTTCGTGGATGGTTTTAAGTGTCGTCTCTGAGAGCGTTAGTAAAAGTTGTAAAAATAAGCTTTGTTAATTACCAACTAAAGTTACAAAAAAACTAAATGTTGCATATTTATTTTTCTTCTTTTTGTCTCCACTACATCCAGACGTGCACTACGTGCGCCGCGACGACATCGACTCCTAACGCGAGCACCGTGCCCCTCATAGCATGTGCCACATCCATGCCCAACATATCAGTCATAGAGAGAGTGCGTTTGTTTTGTTTTTAATTTGCTTTGATGTCCGCTCCGTCCGAATGATTCAGGTTGCAATTAAGAGTAGCTAATTGTCGCCATGTTGTTTGTGTTTCGAGCAACTTCTTTACTATGCTTTATTATTTATAAACGTTGGTTACAGTTAAGTAGTGATCAACGTCTGATTAACCATACATTTTGGCGTTTAAACGTCTCTTAACTTTCAGCAACGTTTATAAATAAAGGCTTATGATTGGTACGAAAACAAAACAGTTGGAATAAGTTCCAAGACACGGTTCTTGTGACTTAATGGTAGTCAAATAAACATTTTTGGAGAGGCAATGTGGAGATATGTGCTGAAGGAGACTGACTATGATTTAACAGAAGTTTTCTAATACTTAAAAAACATTTTTTGGTGTGTAACATCTTTCCTCTCGCTTTCCTGCAATCAAAATCAAAAGCTACATAATCAAATCTGTGGGAGTGATTTCGTGAAAAGGGACAGAAGTTTGCAACCAGAAGCCCCCGGCTTTCTGTTACACACTTCCGTCCCTTTTAGCGCGCGCTATTTGATTTGACCAATGAGCCCGCGCGGTGCTTGAGTTGGCCGTCAGATGGTACCAACCCATTTTCCGAGAGGTTGTAAACAGGATGATGATGATGAATATTGTTTATATCATACATATGCGTCACCCAAGATGTCAGATGTTACACATCATATGCGACTAATGACTGTAAGGCTCGCTCGTTTTTTTTGTAGATTAACCTACTTTAATATTGTTCGCAGTCAACTTCGGTCCCGGCCCTGGTATCAGACGCTTCGATAGGCGACCTGTACAGTCAATTCAAGAGATGCTGTACATCCAAGAACGAGACGTTCCGAATAAATACTATGCGCTTTCTCAGCCACCCCAATGGTGCTCCCGGGAGTCGTTCCCCAAGAGAATTTCCTAGGAGCTGTGTCAAAAATGAGCCTCGAACCTCTCCTTCCAAGGAATCTCTTAATAACTTGCTCCACAAGGACACTATTAGGATCTGTCTCCCCAAAAAGTGTACTAGGATCTGTTTCCCCGAGGATTCTCCTAGGACTTGTCCTCCCACGGAGAGTACAGGTTCTAGGAGTTCTCTTAAAAACTTTCTCCGCAACGGCTCTCCTAGGGCCAGTGTGCCCACGGACCCTATTAAAATCTGTCTCCCCAAGGAGTCTCCTAGGTTCTGCCTAAAGTCCAAGAAGCCGAGATTCAAGTGTGAATGTGGCAAGTCCTCAGAGTTACGCTCCAGTGATGAGGCAATGGAGATGGCAGACAATAGTGAATGTGTTGAGGAGCTGTACTTCAATGATGAGGCAAAGAACAGCGGCGGTTCTACCCCTCGGTGAGGAGTGTTTAGATGTTTTTTTCATTATCAATTATTTATGACAAAAGATTAAGAAAATATAATGCAGCTTGCACGTTATGTGGGAAGACATATTATAGCAAACTTTTAATCAATAATGAGCTACAGAAATATTGTCAACTAGCTTCTGCCTGCGACTTCGTCCGTGAGTCTATAACTTCCCTCAAGAATTGGGCTATCCAATGCAAAAAGATTTTTTTAAATCCGACTGGTAGTTCCGGAGATTACCCCTACATAAAAACTTACAAACAAATTATATCTCTTAATAATATTATAAGTATAGATGATCTGTGCTTACTCATTCATCCAAAAGTTCCAAGTATCAGTACTGATATTCTCCACGTTTTGTATAAACGAACATAAATTTGGTCCTTTCAAACATTTAAAGGGTTCAACATTTAAATTTTCTCCTGTAACCTAATCCCATAAACAGCTATTCAATATTTATGTCCATCTAAATATAACTCGCAACATGTTGTCGGTGGCACAAGTTGACGCGCTCCTTTACGACTTGCGGACGTTTTTATATCGACGACCTGCTTTCAGGGGTCACAGCAGCAAGGAGAGGAGCTCGGATTTTCTAAAGGTGAATAAGGAACTTATAAATTTTAATGAATTGTGTTTGTTCTCATTTTTGAGATGCAGATATATTTTTTAAATATAGTTTGGCAACTGGGGAGTCTGTACTATGGACGTTTATGGGCCCAAAAATGACTAATTACCGATTTCTAAATCCCATAGTTCTCGTTAGCTTGGATTTTTGCTTCATGAGGCACCTGGTGGTGACTAGTCCGACGCTAGTCGGGTGCTAGCCGTGTGATGCCGAGATCGATATAAAAAAAGCAATTTCCATTGAATGACTATAAACTGAATAAAATTGTTGTTTGTTTATTTTTATTCTTTCAGATCTTACCATGTTCTGCAGAGGCATTAAAGTGAGTTTTTTTTTTCATCAAGTATGTCAAGCTTGTTTACGTTTACATACTTAAATATTATTTATATACAACATGTGGAAACTTGTAATTGGACATATTTTGTATAAACTGTTGTAAGTTTTCCTAAAAAATAAATAAATAACGCCCGTAATCCGCGACGTGTTAGGCAGAGGTGTACCTATAGTACACCCTTGTAATAGGGGGGATAATGGGGGGAGAGCCTATTTCCAACAAACCGGTGCATCCAGACTCCGGGCTACTGAGAAATTCCTAATTGAAAAACTCGACGTTTCTATATTATATATGTAAATTGATCGTTAATGTTTTTCATATTCTTCATCATTGAATTCCATTTCTAATGTGCAGTCAGCCCCAAAAAAATGTCTGCACGGACCCATTTTATTGTCAACAAACTTTGTTCCATAACATTGTATCCACCGTATAGATCCAAACAAAATCATTCAGTAACGAGGTAATCAAATCTAATAGTTTATTCAATTCAAAAGTTTAATTTCGAGAGGAGGTGTTAGAAATAAGTATTTAGTTGACAATGTGATGTTAAATACAATTGCCATTTACTCTAACTCGTCAGACTGGGTACAGTGACCATGTATCTACCGTAGGTACAGGTGTACAATAATGTGTTAAATAGTTCCTTGTCAGTGTAAACAACTTTTTGGGGTTGACTGTACAACGTATGTATTGTTTCAGGAAAATAAAAAAAGAGGCGAAGCGTCGAACTTGCGACAGGGTCCCGAAGGTAATAAATTAAAACAGCTAAGAATTGTTTGACTTAACGAGACATTTTGGCTCTACGGCCCTATGGTCAGCAGCAGCAATGCATCGTCAAGCCCACTGGCTAATTGGCTTTGGTTTCGTAAGTGACTTATTTTCGTCCGTTCAAATGTATTTTCTGTCTATCGCTCCCTTTATCCGTCCATCCCTATCCTTTAAATACTTACTGACTTACTTAATTCATAAATGCGAAAGTAACTCTGTTTGTTTCCCTTTTACGCCTTAACGGCTGAACGGATTTGGATGAAATTTGGCTCACGGTTAGACTATAACCTAGATTAGGACACAGAATACTTTGACCCCGGTAGTACGTTCCCGTGGGATTATTTCCGACCTATACGCGGGCGAAGCCGCGGGCAAAATTCAGTAAATTATAATGGAACATTCGAAATTCAGTTCTTTCTATGTTGCTAGACGATTGTTAGAAGCCTCGTCTTCTCTATACTTAGACTCACCAAAAATCGTCGTCGAATATCAATGGTGAAATTCAGTTCTTTCTAATGCAAATAGTCCCTAATTCGTTATTAACGACATCATTTCGAGTGTGGTTAAGTCTATGTTTATTTCGTGTTGTGACGAAACGGGCGGACGTCGCCGGCGGAAACCGACGCCAAGCGACGCGGTTTTTAACTAATGAACCACCTGCATATACAGGATGGTGTTTTTGTGACAAATAATATTTTTCTCGCAAGATTTGTGGTTTGTACGTCTTTTGACTGGTATCTCAGACCGTCTTTCATGTACTCTTCTTGATGTACATATATTATTTGAAATGGTGAAGGAAAATTGTGTCTGAAATTCTATTGGGTGGTAAAAAATTCCTTGCTCTCCTTTCAGTCCTATGCGTTTGGAAAATAATAATTTCAAATAAAGTAAAATAAGACAATCCCTATGCTGAAATTGAGAATTAAACTGGGTTGATTGTGAATAGGTTCCAATAGCATCAGATTTTAGGATTTTTTGTATAAATCCAGATTTCCGTAATAAAACACGCTGTCAACCCCAACGGGTCCGCTATGAGAATAAAGAACACAAGTGGGCCACCGTCCCTTCAAAAATGACTATTTACGACGGTCTAAATATACCCGCGTGCAGCGTCGCGGCGCATCCATTCGCGCGCAGACTGCTGCGCACGCGCACGTTAACTGTTTGTCAATAACTTTGTAGTGAGGTGTCGATATTAACATGATGTTCAATGGATTGTTGATGTGTGCAGATTCCGACGCTAGTGATGTTACTAAAGTAAGTGTGGTCTAGTGTTGTGCTTCGAGTTTTGTGGTAATAATAACAGTTATGGTTTGTTGTGATTGACAGTGGTTATTGGGTTTGGTTTACAGGTCTTTTTTCATTTAATTGAATATGGAAAACGTTATTTGATTATAACGTAAATGTTTACGTAACTACGATTTATGTTTACATAAATAGAGGTTTCTGTTTATTCCTTTTCATCCTTTAATTGTATTAGATCAACAAATAAAATCCTTTTTGTATCAAGGCTATAAATAGTGGCTTGCCCTAAACAGATCAATTATTAAGCATATTCCGTATCTCCCTCATATTCATACCATAATACCTACTTATCGTGTAGCTCTGAAGTTGCAACAAATGGTTCGGCGCAAATTACTTTGATCATTTTTATTAGATCTTCAATTGAGATATTTTGCTCTTCTATTAACTCTCTCTCCACTTTAGGAGGAATGGTCAATGTTTTCTACTACAAACAATGTAACATGCAGAAGTACATTAAAAATTAAGTGACCACGTTTATTATTAGCCTGGATTTTCCCACTGCACGGCAAAGGTCTCCCTACTATCCTACCACATAACTATATAGGGCTATATGGGATCACTTAACTAACCAAAACCACCTTTCTTAAGTAAAAAAAAAAAAAACTTTATTTTTACATTTATTCTGAGGGGAACGTTTGGTCTTTGTGCACTTGAATCTATCCTTTGGTATATTTTTTTTTAGTCTATATTGTGCTTCTGGCTAAAGCACTGTTCTTTTCTCCTTCCAAACCTCTCTAAAGGCAACCAAGTCAGAGATCACTAATGTCTAGTAGGTACACACGACCAATCTATGTCAATAATTCATAATTCTTTAGATCATCTTTTGTAGATAGCGGTGTAAAATGAGGCACACCTGTAGCAATGCTCTCTTAGGCGTGCTACACACTTGTTCGGGTTCGGCACAGCCGGGCGTCAAACTCTTAAAAACCAAGTAAAACCTATAGTAGTGAAATAAAAATACAGTTTCACAATTTTTACAAGTATTGAATATACTTGTAAAAATTGTGAAACTGTATTTTAGGATTATATAAAAAGCATCGTATTCAATCGAAAAAAATTATAAAACTGCAATAAAAAAATATGATTGGATTAGTTGCCGAATAGGTAATTTGTCTTAAATGAAAAAGGATTTACGAGAAAACTTACTGAACATCAGATGGTAATTTTATTTACGTATTTGGTTTCGGAGCCCGCGAAACGCGAGCTTTTAGGCTCGCATCTACTAATTACGTAAGCAAGACGTGAATATTATCAAATAAAGATTATCCCGATATAAATAGAACAAGTTAAAAAAACACCATGTAGGTATGCTAAAATATAAAGTCTACGAACACTGATGATAACTACAATAAGCGAGTGTGATGGTTTAAAATAAGCCGGTCCTTGTGGCTAGATCCTGTGCCGTGACGACTGCACCGTGGGTGGTAAGTGGCACGACATTCAGCAGACTGGGCCCTCAGACCTCCTAGACAACATCACAGGCAAAACAGCGAAACGAGCTCATCGGTGTCGCAGTCCACGTTATTGCGGCTGGTAAAAAGAAGCGCCTGATGGGTATTCCAATACCCCAATAATAAAGGCCAAAAGAGGGCTCTAAACTGGTTTTACACCTACGACAAATAAGAAAGGTTTTAGACCAGAGAAAAGGTTAAAGCTTACGTTGAGAGAAGGATGAGAAAAATCTTACACCATTTGTAACAGCACTACAGAATTCAATAAACGATAACATATAGCTATACTAGCTTTTATTTTTGATGTAATTTCACATTGTAGGTATAAAATATTTTTTTATTACATGACTTGATTCAATACGTATTTTTCCAGAACTGACTTTATTCTAAGAAAATACTTACAACTTAATTTCAGGTCATATTTAAATAAAAAATCAGAAAACGAATAAAACATTGTAGGCCCGCTTGAAAAAGTGCACTATGAAGTAAGTATCTAATTGCTTCGGGTTGGCTTTGTTGTTCGAAAAATACTACCGAATGGAATTTGCCGACCCGAACAAGTGTTTAACATGTCTAACAAGTTATTTCTATTCGAATCCATACTTCCTAAACCACAACCATCAGAAAATAACCATGTCCATCGGGCGCCGCGCGCCGCCCGGCGCCGTCCCATCCGTCCATATAGTTCCGTACTGTCGTAACTCTAGTGTACGAGCTCTTACGACTTACCTTTGATCAATTTTATCGCAACCTCAATTAGGAATATTTGACTTTTAACTGCCTTACCCTTTATGCAGTGGTCGTTAACGATTTCCTGAAGATCAACGTTGGTTAAGAGATTATTTTGGTTGTGTTATCTTTATTGCTAAAATGGTTTTTATTGGGTATGAAGTTTATAGTACCGATGGATCACTCTTGAAAATGGTGGAATAGTTGCGCCGATTCCTCCGTTTGTGTTTCATAGTCAAACGGTGTACCTGGTAATTAGACAAGTATTCAGAAATCCAGTTACTCATCCACCAAATAAGATGGAGATGAATGAATCCAATGAGGGTTTTTAATCATCGACTTTGTTCTGTACTTCTTTTAAAGTTCGTCAAAGAAAAAGTGATAACATTCTGACTTGTTAAAAAGTATCATACGTAACGTGCGTAACATTCGTCACGCTTATATTATTTCGCATCAGTGGTATAACGTTTCGTCCGACATCTTACACCTCAAGGGTTCTTCACACTTCGCTTCACTGAACGATGGGAGTACCTATAAATAAATAAATAAATACTTCCTTACCTTGAACAAACATACGGTAGTGATCATACGGTGTAATGGCAGTGTGAGGCGAACCACCTGTCGACAACACATTGAGTACTCTGTGGTTAAACATGGGTTAATTAGGTAACTTCGTGATTATTTGTTTATTAAATAACTGAGCAGCGGGCTCGGAATTCTGTGCTTTTTAATTTTGTAGTGAAACCTTTAGGCGCGTAACCGATGTTTGGTAGGGATAAATCTTATGGGTTTGCGTCACCGACATGCTAATGTTAACAGTATGTATAGCTGTATCTGTAGCTATAAGATCGTAGAAGTTTGTCTCGACATAAGATTTTATATTAGGTACCTATAACAAGGCGTGTGTCCGGTGGCATCCCCATCGGTAAAAATTATGTAGTTCCATACAAACTTTCATCCCTTATTTAATCTCTTTATATTCGAAAATCATTTGTAAGTGTTCACTTCCGTTATACAATGTGGACACAACAATACGACAGTAAATGAAAATACTAGTCCATAGAAGTATTTTGAAATTATCAAATAAAACTTATCACCGAATTAAAAAAAAAACAAACTAACTAAATCATAGTGATGGCCCATAGAAATATAAGTAACAGGAGAAGTGGCATGGGGGCGTGTGTCCGCGCATCATGATCACGATGCTCATGTCTCAGGCAAATGGCCGTCTCCGCGAAATAGTGCACTTTCGAACGCGATCGTGAAGAAGTTAAGAACGCCGTGTCTTTTTTTTTTTTTTAAGCGTTGGCCCACACTAAGAATTTCTTCGTGTATCGTGGGTGCGTTTACAAACATAGAAACTCACATACACTAACACCCAGACCCGGAACAACTACTTGCAGATCATACAAATATTTGCTCCGTGCGGGGATCGAACCCGCGACACGTTGCGCAGCAGCCGATCGCTCAGCCACTGCGCCAACCGTGTCGTTATTCAGTGGTTTCTTGTAAAAATCGAAGCCAAACTAAAATTTTTATAAATCATAGAATAGAACCACTTATCATAAATCAGCACAAGTATTTTACTATATTTGTGTTGAAAATCATAAAAAAAAACAAATCTTATATATTTCTTGCCTTTACTACGTTATTTGTGTTTTCATATATCACAGCGCTTGTACTATTATTGCAGTAAATACATTGATTCTTTACCACTACCTAAGTATGTAGCGAAGTGACTGGACAAGCAATGTAAAAACCACAAAACGATACGTTAAGCGGTTGCATCGCGTAGTATGGCTATGAATATCGTTTTGTATTAACCCTTTTTTAGGAACTCCCAAAAAATTTAATAAAAAAATGGGAGAATCGATACATTTTCGATTTTGTCAATCATTATTTTACGCATATGTAAAATAAATGGCTTTAGCACAGCACAACGATAGCGACTGATGTTTTCGAGTGAGCGAGTTGTACGGTGTATGGTAAATGCACGCTGTGTTTGATGGGATAAGGTTTATAATTGATTGTGTAGAACGTTCTTGATTTATAAATTGCAAGTGAGAGCCTGACCTCGTATCTATTGGGTTTACTGATCTGCATGTGTAGTTGTGGCGAGCTAGGGGGGAGGAAGTGGAGACATTGGGCTTCGATACATTTTCAACTACTGGCATATTCCTTCTTTCTAATATCTATGTGATGGCCCGACTATGGATTTTGGCGACCTTTGGCTAGCTTTAGTGACTAAACTAATGGATATATTTGATTATTTTTTTGCATGTTGACTGCAAAGATCATTGAATATACGAAGTTTAAATTGATGTCGTATCGTAGTCCCCACATTATATAAGGAAATCTTGTACAAAATTTCAAACTTCTGGACCCACAGGTTTATTACTCTTTATTTGTATTTAGTAGATAAGTAATTAGTTCTGTTGCTACAGGACAGTGGCGCCACCAGCAGCTTGGTGGACAGTGCGAGCGCGACCTGCGACGCAAGCGCATCATACTACCACAACAAACTGTTGGCTACACTGCAGATTGTGAGTACCTTTACAACTTCCGTGTGCTGCAGTCCACTGCTGGACAAGAGACTCTTCAAATACCTAACATCTACGTTTGACATGCTAACATGCAGTGTATGCTAACCTGGGATATTTGTATTGTAAAAATTGTATGTATATTTTCTTGGATTTGCGGCCTTTAGAACATCGGGTGCTAATAAGGGCGAGGATGCATTGTGCTGCGATAAACCTGTTTAAAAAGAGACCAAAATATTTATGCACTGTTTATAAAAACAAACCAACCAACCTGCTGTCTTTAACAGTTGCAAAACAAAGAAGAGACGATCAGTGTGCAGGCAGACAGCTTGGCGGTCGCAGAGGAGCGCATCGCTACGCTGAACGAGCGCGCCAACGAGCTCAAGAAGGAACTGGACCGGAAGACCAAGGAGGTAATACAGCATCTGGGTAGTCAAAAACCCAATTATACTTTGCCCGACCTGCCACCATTAGAGCAACGAGGCAGTCAGTTGTGGAGGTCAGATAGATAGTCGGTCCATGTGGAATACTGGTATTCAGCTGCGTCCGGTTAGATAGGAGTCCGACCACAACATAGTTGGAAAAAGGCTAGGCAGATGATGCACAAAAAATGTGATCAATCTTGTTAGGGCTTTTGTTGTCAACCGCCTTTATGATAGTCTATACGTATTATACCTATATTAATAAATGAGGAGTAGAGTTTGCGAATCTAAAACTTCGAAAAATGTGTGATGGATGAATCTGAAGCTTATACTGGTTTTAACTTAGGTACTCCGCGTTTATAAATAAGGGCGCTAGAGATATACGTTACTTTCTGTAACTCTTTGATTCAGCTGTTACGTAAAACATAATGTAATTATCCAAATAATAATGATTAAGTAAATGTATTTATTATTATACTTGTAGTACTCGAGCCTGCGCAAGTCCGTAGACTGCTGCAAACCTGTTCAAACGGTTGACGTATGTCTCGTCACCGACAGACCGGTAAGTAACTGGGATTAAATGCTGATAAGTAGGTACCTACGTAAGTACATTAAAATGCAATTTATGATTTTATAGATGGTTCTAAGTTTCATTCATAACAAACAATTCAAGACTTATTTTATTTAAATTAGTTTAAAAAATATCGTCGTATTAAATGAAAAACAATTGAATAATCTATTTAATTAGTGACGTCGTAAAAATTGAGTATTTTTCGAAATTAGCAGCTGCTAAAATATAAATCCAGTTTATTTAATATCTACGTAATATTTGTGATGTGCTTGGACTCGTTCTAGATGGAAGATCACACAGATATAGTAAACACGCTGGAGAACAACTTATGTGTTATAGAGGACCTCTACAGGGAGTGTTTCTATGAGGTAAGGTACTCATTTACAGGTATAAATAACTACTGAATGCTGTAGGTACTTGAAATTAGAGGTTTAGAAAATCATATTTTATTTGTATTACATATCGATACCCACCATGTCTGTAAAGTTTGGTAGTCTGTAGTTAATTGAATGTGACCTTGTATATGCATCTGATTAAGTCTCAAGAGTATTTTCTGCCTCTAAAAATATCTAGGTACATTCTTCTACCTATTTTCAGACGGCAAAACAAGAGAATCTGATAGAAATGCTGCGCAGCTCGTACCTGGACGTGCGACTGATGGACAGACAGAAGGCAGACCAGATTGGACGCCTGCAGACTGTCATCAACACGCAGCAATGGTCGCTGGACAGGTGTCAGGTATGAAACTACCTACTCATAATAAAGACGCATTTTTCAGCTTAGCATTTGCACCTTTTTATTACAACAAAGAACTGCCATCTTACCCCTAAAATTAAAGCCGGGATGTGGGGTGCTGCTGTATAAGTTTGATTGCGCAAAAAAGACCTTAACGCTTGCGTATATAAAATTCAACACAAAAATCCGTTTACAAAATTTTAGGCTGTGCTCACACGTTTTGATAGGCTAATAAAATTTATTCACGATTGACATTATGCATATCTCTGCAGGACATAGCACTGGAGGTTGACGGCTTGAAGATGGAAATATCTAATTTTCTGAACGGCTCGAGTTCAACAAACAACGACTCGGTATTTCTTGATCCTGGAAATTGATTAACACTGCATTTTGGTGTGGCAATATTAACAAGATAACATTGATGCAGAGGGCGCTACTATAGCTTGCTAATAATATCACTGTTGCTAATAGTGAAAATTACAATAACAAGCAGACATTAACGTGAACATTAACAACTACTAACGTTCATATTGAAGTGATGTAATATTAACAAAATTGAAGAACAACATAATATTATTTATTGAATAACTAAAACCGCCCGTACGCCGTTGCTACGAAATAAAGACGTTTTCTTGGTCAAGCTATTACGATGGATGTGCGTACCGTGCTATTACAATGGATGTGCGTACCGTGCTATTACGATGGATGTGCGTACCGTGCTTTTTCTAAAAGAAAATGTTGATACAGCTGTATGTTTTTAAAGCATAAAAAAACTAACATCGTTTTATAACACTCAGTAACAAACAACTCTATAAAATAAAACGATTCCAATCTGTGTCCTGTTTCATTAACGCCAGGGCATGTGGGAGCGCAGTGAGGAGTCGTATGCGCCTGCGCCGGGCGTGCAAGACGATCTGCACGACGTCAGGGAACAGCTGTTGAGGCTGCAGGACTTACTCGCTGTAGGTGATGTCTGTGTCTCTTTTGGGATCTATAAGAAAGACTGAGCCAGTCGCATTATGGTCATGGATGACAAACAAGCCACGTTAAGTGGCGCCGCCTGTTACCTACTAGGCCGATATCAGACGCTTCACTTTTCGTTCATTTTAGCATTACATTCGAATTCTTTTCGTTAATTTTTGCCTTTTTTCACTCGAAGTCAAACGTCTGAACACAAAGTGAAAAATTAACTCATTAGCGCACGATGTTGGATTTCGGCATTCGGCATCTTCCAATCGCCTACAGAGCTACAGAATAATAAAACAAAGGAGCGAGCCTTACAGTAGTCGCATATGATGTGTAACATCTCACCTGGTGCCTTAAGGTAATAAGGAACATTAAAGGGGCGAGGTCTTGTCAAGGTCGTTTTTGTCGGCCAACTCTAGCACCGCGCACGCTCATTGGTCAAATCGGATAGCGCGCGCTTGGTTTGGAGGGGGCTTGGGGCTTACTTAATAACAGCCGGGCGGGTCTATCGATCATGTTAAGCTACGCTTGCTGCGGTTGTTCCGTGGATGGGTGGCCATCTTTACTTACCAAGACCCGTCCGTGCCTCGGAAAGCACGTTAAGCCGTTGGTCCCGGCTGTTATTTGTAGATCTTTGACAGTTGTTACAAGTCGTCCAGCCCAAAAGCCTGATAACCAGTCTTTACCAAGGGTTATCGTATTACCCAGTAACTGGGTTTTGGAGGTCAGGTAGGCAGTCACTCCATGTAAAATACTGGTATTCAGCTGCATCCGGTTAGACTGGAAGCCGCCCCCAACATGGTTGGGAAAAAGGCTAGGCATATGAAATACCGCGCGCTTCCCTGGCTTCCTGTGACACTTCCATCACCTTCCACGAAATCACTCCCACAGATTTGATTATTTAGATTTCGATTTCGATTGCAGGAAAGCGAGAGGAAAGATGTTACACATCAAAAATTAAACGAAAGGAGCGGATGAACCGTTCATTCCTGTATCATTTTGTTGGTGTGGTGTGAATATAGTAACCAATCAGTCGAGTGAAGCGTCTGATATCAGCATTATAGACATCTGCTGTAGCAGAAGCATCGGATGCGTTGCCACCCGATAGACAAAGCTGACATCACTAATAAATTGTGCATGCGTGAGAGTGTTTTATTTTAAAGATTTCTGAATCTTTACAATAATTGTTGCATTTGACATAGCTTCATAAATATACTTTTTTTCTTTCCTCCATCTTGGTTATTTCTTTTTATTTATGTATTTTTTTTATGTTAACTTGCAGCTCGATTCTTGTACATGTGGTTTAATTGAAGAAAATATGAAATTGAGGAAGAGAGCTGAGAGCCAAGAAGTGAGTATGGGTCTGACGCCCTATCTAAACCAAGTAACAAAGTGTTGCAGTGTTGCTGGCAACACGATAAAATCTCGTATTTAAACACAAGTTGAGACACAGACCCATTAGGCACCTGTCCCACCGCCGACGAGGAAGCGACTAGCTATCAAGATTTAAGATTTTCTTTTCTCGCTCAAAAACGTATAAAATATCGTAGGTCCCGCCGGCGAGTAATCGTTTGTTACTGCGACAAAAGGTATCAAAGAGAGTACCTACTCGCTCAGCGACGCTTCCTTGGCGGGCAGATCACTCGCCGAGAGACTCACGCTTGGCGCATACGCATACCAGCGAGTAATCGCTCGTAACCGTCGGGCACTCGCTGCTCGCCAACCCATGTTTAGTTGCTAGCTGTAATCGCTTCTCGCCGGCGCTGTCCCAGGTGTCATAAACGTCCTATTACCCGATGTCGGGTCATTAGGATTAAGCTCTTTCCGATTGTTCTTAAATAAGACTAACTGTAATAGTTTGTACCAATACATCTATGGACTAGTGGCAGTGTATACAACGCTATAACTATATTTTTGTCCGATTTCATCTAAGCAAAAAATAAACAAATGACAAACGAACGTTTGATGGTTATTGTTTACTATGAATACCTACGAGTCATTACGGATTAATGAAAAAAAAAATAACAAGATTCCACACATTTTGCAACGTTTGTCCATTTTCATTAATAATGAATAATGCTTATTCTGCCGCAGATAAAAGTAGGCGAGTTACGACAGAAGATATGTGAGTTAGAAGGTACCCTATCCAGCAAGTGGGAGACCGACTCGAAGTGCAAGGCAGAGATCGAGTCGAGAGGGGAAGAAGTGAGTCTGTCTCATTCACTTGATACGTCGCACCTGGGGGCTGTTCCAAAACTATCTAATGAAGTGTAAACAATCCCTGTTCAGGGTAAATCCTCACGCAATTACTTACTAAACACATTCATTCATCTGTATATAAAAGGTTTCAACTTTGTATCTTACCACTTTTTACAACCATTATTGTTTGAATAACATTATTACAAATTAGCTTCCGGTGTTCGCAGGGACTTCTTCTGACCTAAGTTTTAATATTTTTATCAGATACTTTTGGAACACACAGTGAATAGATCGCGCCCGGCCACTAAATATTTGAAAAAGTTCGCCTTTTAGAGCGTTGTCTTTGTGTGTGACCATCTCTTTCTCTTTTAAGCTGGCGCGCATAAGAGAGCAGCTGGTACGTTCACAGAACTGCTCCAGGGAGCAAAGCTCCACCGTCGAATCGATCTCAATACAGCTGGGACAGACGAAGGGTAAGATCATTCTAAAACAGTTTTATATGGGGGTTTTAGATTTCTAATAGAATACCCAAGAGCATTGTGTCCGATAAACCTACGTCTGCATGCTTAGCCTTCGCGTAAGCAACCACTAGATCAAGTGGCAGAATATTCTATCTATAGACCTTGACGGCGAATATTTTATAAATCTACATAAATATAAACTCCGCATAATTTTTTAGCGTTATTGTGCGAGAAGACGGCAGAGGTGTCGGAACTGCGCCAACAAACTGAAACGCAGGCGAACAAGATCAAAGAACTTCAGGACGAGCTGGCGAAAGCAGACCACACCATCAAAGAGGTAGGATATAAGGCCTCTAACAGACGACGTTATTTTGGCGCGGTTGTCGAAGGAGCGTTCTTTGACATCTTTTTGGGTGTTTTTTTTGTGTGCACAACTGTTCAGTTTCTCGCGAAGCGAGCGGACTTCCTCATGAACACTTTAATAATAATATAATAAATTCTTTATTTCGGATAACATTAGATCCACTGTGTTAGTAATTTTCTTATAATTAATGTTAGTAAACATTCCATCCATATGAATTTAAACCTAATATTTGAGCTCGCTTCATGGGGACGACTCACTCATTCATTACCCCCACAAAACTTCTCAGAATAGGAGAGTAGATGCTCTCCGCCACTGTCCTCAGAATACTGTTGTCACTGTCCCGCAATCTTGTTATTAAGGACGAGATCTTTGTCGAATAACCGCGTAAAAGTCGTCAGTTCGATTTAGCGCAAACATTTCAGATGCGCTACAAAAACGGTGTAGTCCCAACAACATTCTGAAAACATTATTATATTGGATGCGCAGGACCTCCAGCGATCTTTTGGTAAAGTTGACCCACAGACTACTCGTGTACATACCCTGACAATCAGCTTTAAAAAGAGTAATTTTTACCTGATTAGTACAACGGTAAAACCTGCGCGCCAACATATTCCCTCTGACCGCCAGTGCCCTGCTGCGCTCCCTTTCTATATCCAGATGGTCCTTAAGGTCGTCGGTAAGTATGTGCCCAAGGTACTTAAAATTATTTACTCGCCTTATACTCAAGCCATTCAGAGTAAAACTTGGTACATAGTCGGGGGCCTTACCAGCGGCCTTAAAGACCATGTATTCACTTTTATTCACATTATAAACGAGTCCGTGTGTACCTGCATAGTTCTCGCATACTCTCAACATCTCTCTAATTAATCCCGCAGTCGGGCTCAACAGCACCATGTCGTCTGCGTAACTGATATTATTAATGATAACACCACCCACGCGGCATCCGACACGCATGCTACCGAGCCCGGCCAGAAGATCATTCACATATAGGTTGAAGAGTCTAGGAGACCCCTGTCTCACACCACACTCCAACCTATATGGATCAGAGAGTGTTGTTGACCATTTCACAACATTTGTTTGGTTTGAATACCAATACCGCAGAATTCCGAGAACTCCAGCCGGTACATTCCTGTCTCTCAGCTTTCTCCAGAGCACATCATACGACACGAGGTCGAAGGCTCCGGAGAGATCCAGGAAACAGGCATATACCGTGGTTCTGCGGTCCGTATAGTATTGGACAGTATTCTTGAGACTTAAAATAGCACTCTCTGTCGATAGTTTGGACTGAAAACCGAACCGTGCATCGTGCATTTGCAGATATTCTTTTAAGCATGAATCAAGAATACTGTCCAATATTTTGGCAATTGTAGTTGCGAGAGAGATAGGACGATAGTTGCCTTTATCAGAGATGTCACCTGTTCGGTTTTTAACTATAGGCACTACAGGACCCTCGGTAGATGGACAACCGCATATTTGAAATGCTCGATGCTGCGGACTGAGCATCGTGCCCGGGAGATTTACCTCTATTCATATTTCTAATAGCGTGTCTAACTTGTTCTGCTGAAAAATAAATTAATGGTTGCCCTCCCGGATTGGCGGACCCCGCACCGGACATCGCAACTGAGGGACCAAGGGGAGACTACACTTCAAACAATTCCCTAAGCATGTCAACAATACTCTCCGGATCTCTTTTGCCTCCAACGCTTACCGGTCGGCCAGGCCTAGTATTTAGATTATTTGTGGATTTCCATAATTTACTAAAGTTATTCGTCGCCCTCTGTTTAGCTATTATGTCCATTTTGATTTGATCTTGATTTTTCTGACACCATTTAAGGCGCCCCTTAAATATTTTACGTGTCTCATTCATTTGTTCATACATTATTTCAGAACTTGGGCGGTTATTCAATACCCATACATCAAATTTAAGCCTGGCCTCTCGTTAAGAATTGTGCACATGTTTATTCCAGCCGCATAGCACTTTCCCTCTCTTTTTGGCCTATGCCTACCCTTTCGGTTAGTTTGTTCTGCAGCGGTGGTTAATATGTTAACAACTTTGCTATATAAACCATCTAAAATAATTCTGTGCTCTATTAGATTACATGTACCATACGCGCACCGGGAGAACCCTTGAGGAAAGTCAATGTCACGCAATTTATCAGTACACAGTCTACGATATTCTACGATAAATAATGTGCGATATCTCAAATTGTTCCCTTGTCTTGTTAGTTGTCAACTAGTAACTGAGTTGTGGAGGTCAGATAGGCAGTCGCTCCATATAAAATACCGGTATGTAGTTGCATCCGGTTGGCTGGAAGCTGAACCTCAAAAGGGTACGTTGTCAGCCAAATTGTCTACTACTTTTGTTATGGCATTTGGATGTTGTGTAGAACTGCAAGATGCGCAGCGAGGTGGCGTACCTGACGACGCAGGTGCAACTGTGGCGCGCGCAGCTCGACGACAGTAAGCGCCGCGTGCACGCGCTCGAGACTGACCTCACGCGCACACGGGCGCACGCAGCGCATATCGACACGTGCTACAGGTAAAATACTAGATAATTCACGAAGGTGATAAAGCAGTGACTTATGCCACGGGCGCTATGATGACTCTCGAAGATAACGAAGGATTCTAGTGGTCCCGAGCGAAAAGAGGGAGTTCAGAGTTAATCCCGAGCACAGCGAGGGATTCAGGCTTGCCCAAGACCAAGATAGATCTTAACCCCGAGGAGAATACTCTACTTTTCAGGTTGCGGAAAGCACAGAACTGGTCATTGTGGCGATATTTGGGAGAGGAGTATCTGACTTTAAGCTAAATGATGATGATCGTCGCGTTTAAACTGAATAATCAGTTTTAAACTTGTAAGTTTTGTACAGGGAAAAGGCGAGCAACGTGGCGGAGCTGCAGGCTCACCTGGAGCAGGCGCACGAGCGCGGCGCCGCGCTGTGCGGCGAGGCGCGCCGCGCCGTGGGCGCCGTGCGCGTGTGGATGCGGCGCATGCGCGACAAGCACAGGTAACGAGCGACGGAACGAATTCCAAAAAGTGATTGACTGGCTATCTTTCTAAAGAATAATAAAAAAAGAATTAATATGCAATTCGATGACTATAGCCCTCCATGCCGTTTTTTCATTAAATAAAAACATAATTTTTGTTAACAGGGAAAAAGATAACATACTCAAACAGAAAGATTCTCTCATAGCGGTCCTACGTCGACGTCTAGAAGAAAGACAGAACGATTCGCAATGCACGAGTGCGAGCGAGAACACAGCATCTTGCTCCAAGTGTCAATCGAGCAGAGAGGAGCGGAGCTGCTGTTCCAAGAGTGGGATGAGACGAGGACAGTGTCATGCGCCGAGTGTAACCGAGATGCCAAGTTGTTCATCGACTCCCGCGCCGATGCCTATGCGGTTAAGGAAGAAACAGAGGGGTAATAACGTGAGTATCTGCTGTACGTCTTGTACAAAGAGACGTTTTACACAGAGATATATCGATCACTCATCGATCTAATTAAGCTGAGACTAGAGTCGTCGACTACGAGTACCCTCTTAATGATGACTTCTTTACACAGCCCAACTGAATTATGTAAACAATAGGCCCTCTTCCTCAGTCCTGTGCCCGACAGGGACAGGAGACCATTTCTTTGTAAATCTACCTCATCAGACAAACAGCAAAAAACTTTAAAATATTTGCGGCATTAGAGTCGGTTCTGGATTTCATAGCAATTACTTTTTTCAAAAATATTTTCAATACAGTTTTTGCTTCGCTCAGATTTTATTATATGTATAGATTGGGTATATTTTGTATTGATGAAGTAACGCGAATATTTGGGCAAATACGGCAAGCGAAGCGCCAGCATCTTTTAGATACTAAAAATCTTACACCTCTTATTTTTTTACTTCTTCTTCTTATCTTTCTAAAATCTTGAATTAATTAATTCACTGTTGGGCAAGGCGCAGCCTTAACCGCTGGGTCTAGGAGTATGGAATTTTGCGAAAGTGCGAGCACTAGGGAAGGATTTTTAAAATTCATCCCCTAAAGGGATTCAAGGGATGAAAGTTTGTATGGAAGTTCGTCATTTTTGCCGATGGGAAATCCGATCGGTCACTCTGCTTGTAATGTTAGAATGGCGATGATTTTGGCAGCCCGTGTGGATGTGCGACGCGACGATGCAGGAGCCGGCGCGGCGGGATGCGGGCAGCGACGCCAGCGAGTCGTACTGCCGCCACCACGACGTGCGACACGTGCGCCTCAAGCTCGAGCGGCCGCTGGTATGTATGACACACAGCGACGCCAGCGAGTCGTACTGCCGCCACCACGACGTGCGACACGTGCGCCTCAAGCTCGAGCGGCCGCTGGTATGTATGACACACAGCGACGCCAGCGAGTCGTACTGCCGCCACCACGACGTGCGACACGTGCGCCTCACGAAAATATTATTTCGGTTTAACACTACCATTCCCTTTCTCCTAAAGCTCTATATTTAATCATTCCAGCGAGACATGTCTCCGACTGACGACCTACTCCTCCGCGTGGAACAGCTGACGGAAGCGCTAGCTGACGGCAACCGTCGCTGGACGCGGCCGCGAGACGAGCGGTGACTTGGACCGGACATGCGGAGATGATAAAACAATGTTGTCTGGCAGAGGTTGCAAGTTGTAGGCCAATCTGTGTAGGGTCGCTAGATAATTGTCCAATAAGTTTGATAGAAAAACTAGGGGTGGTAGAGTAGAGGTGGTCAACATTGTCACAGTGAAGAAAGGAATTGCGTTATACGCGTATAGTTCCATCTCTTTTTCGCATTGGTTCCGTAGTGGGTGACATTTGGGTTATTATGTTAGGTATGTCTGCTTGGGGAAGATTTAACATGACTTGTAGTTGTGACTTTAAATACATAACGTCGCTCGGCATCCAATACCGCGAATGTGTTTTTTTTTACGAAAATCAGATTTTTATTTTATTTAATTCTACACGTTTAAATCACACGAGATCCTGCATTCGAAATCAGATTTTCGTCAAAACTGTCACATTCGCGGTATTGGATGCCGAGCGACGATAAATAAAGGATGTGTTTTGTGCATCTTGGAAGTTGACTGATAGATAGGGTTTCGAAAGTCGAATAAAATGTAATGATGAGTTTTTATTTATACTATAAACAATATTCTTATTACGATTATTACTATTGTATTTATTTATGAATTACTTTTAATTGCGTTTTACATTAATTCACGTCGGGTCCATTACTGAGTATAGATTTTCGCATGCACTCTACTAGATTGCGAATTTCAAATTACTGTAACTGAGATCGGACATTATCAACGAATAGGGTTGCTGACTTTGAAATGTATTGATAGTGTTGCCACATTAAGGCATTTATTAGTTTTATTTAAAGACATTTTAGTGCATTTATTAATTTTAGTAATAATATAACAGTATTATGTACTAGTCTTATTTATAGTTGATTATATTTATTAATAACTATTTGTTTTGTTTACGGAGGTTGTTTTATTTGTTGTCTGCTGGGCAAGTTACTCTTAACGAGCCCGACTTGACCAGGGTATCGTACCCGAAGGAAGGGTGCCAAACGGAACCCTATTACTAAACCTCCGCTGTCCGTCCGCGCGTCCGTCTGTCTGTCAGTGGGCTGTATCTCATGAACCGTAATAGGCAGACAGTTGAAATTTACACAGATTGCGTATTTCTATTGCCGCTATAGCGACTAACATAAAAAATAATGTAAAAAATTAAGGGATCGCCCCGTACAAGAAACGCGTTTTTGTGCTGAATATTGTACGGTGGTACGGAACCTTTCGTGTGCGAGTACGACTCGCACTGGGCCGGTTTTTTTTTGTGATTGTTATATTTATTATACCTATAAAAGAAAACACATTTCTACAAAACTATATTGCATTTATTTATGTCATAATAATTGCACAAAAATATAAAAGAAGAAACTATTAATTTGTCAATAATTCGTTGAGAGTAACATTAAAGTTGACACAACCCGCTTAATACTTAGTTCATTGTTGTTGCTATCCAATCTATACACACCAATAAGAACTTTAAACCACTTATGATTAAGCTTTATTTTTGAATTATAGAATATTGAGCATGAAACTAAAGACATTTTTCTTGAGTTACAAGGCTGTAATAGTGCAGAGTAATACAATTTATTGAGCTATGGACTGCCGCAAAGTACTGGTAACTGCAATTTTTGCAACATGCACATTTGCATTAGCTTTTCATTCGATTTCAATTAATCATTTACAGGTTACTTACTTTTAATTTTAAGGAATCTTTTGTTTAAATGAAGCTATTTGCTCGTTCTAATGCATATATTCTTTAGGAGAAGAAGGGCAAGAAATGCCATGGTTATTTTTATGAATCAAATTAAGGCATATAAAAAAAAAATTGCAATAGAAATGTGCGTAGGGGTGTATTTCTCTATGGTAATTTTTCAGTTGTCTTTTTGTATGTTAGATACTTTGCGGTCGTTGTTTGAAATGTACAATACGGCAGTTAAGAACTTCGCACACAAGGATGCGCAAAAATATTTTTTAGGAACCAAATGGTGACATGAGGTGAGTGAGACAACATGCGCGAAACTTTGTAGTGCCTCTGTTCAGAACTGCCAAGTTAGATCGGCCGTATTGTACGCACGATAATATATCAAGCTATATATTCCTAGTAAGAGATGACATCTCATTATATAGGCTTTCCGCACAATGAGAGCTCAGCTTATACTGGAAACGTATTTTATTTATTTATTGCATTACTTCAGAAAACTTACAGCTAGGATACAGGCAGTACGGATAGACGGATAGTTAGACATTAGTGAAGGAAGGCCAATTATGAGTTTCACTGAAAATATTTTAGTGGACCAAGAGGTAGTGTGATATGTCGTCGTGCGTACAGTTTCTTTAATATAAATAAATCATTTGCTTTGGAGTGTCAAAGTGTGAACAATGGTCAACAAACCTCGCCAGGGTCAGCCAGTTACAGAGCTACAGGGATCTTTTGGCGCTCGGATGACGTAAACAGGGGGGCGTGGTTCACTTCGCAAAATCAAAGCGACTCTTGCCACATCACAATAAAATCCAATTCAGGTCGCACAGTGCTAATTAAAGTTATGTATATTCCCCCGTTATAACCTAGAAGTTGCCTCTCTTTCTATCACGTAACTC
Source organism: Agrochola lota (assembly GCA_947364205.1). Lineage (NCBI taxonomy): Eukaryota > Metazoa > Arthropoda > Insecta > Lepidoptera > Noctuidae > Agrochola > Agrochola lota. Next base: position 1,118,292 of record OX376225.1, on the reverse strand, counting down.
TTAGATCTTCTGACTACGTTACACTCACTGAATTGAGTCGACAAGGCGGGCCCGCCGGGTACTTGTAGCTTCATACCTAAAATGCGAAGTGTACTTTCTGTACTATTCTGTGGCCGCGCCCCAAAAGGTCCTTGTACAACTATAAAACCGAAGCCGCACAAATCAGCTTCGCATCAATTGAGACATCCAAGTGCACTTTCTGACTACCTTATTAGTAACTATCACTATCTCAAGAGTATACGTAAGATCGATCTCAAACATGAGGTCGGTTTAGACGGGATTGTTTCGATACATGAAACTTAAATTTTAATATTATCTTAACTATGTGTAATTGTGCTGAAAATGATAGAATGTTACCAGTATTTTTAATCCAAGTTAAATAGATAAATCTTTGGAACATTTTTCAAATGGACTTACATTTCGAGTTTGAAAGCATTCTGTAAAACCCTGGCTGCATCTATGGCGCTACTTAGCTAAGGCTTTTTCTCAATAGCAACTTAATAGAATTATCACCACACTCACGTGGCATTAGACTGCCTTTCCATCACAGTTGTGCGAGGTAGCTAAGCGGTAAACCGAAGCTACGAAACTATTTGTCTATTTCCACCAGAGCCAAGTGGTGTAGCGAAGCGAGTAAGGTGTGTTTGGCGCGTATTTGAAAACTTCGTGGAACCCTTTTCCACGAGAGTTTTGCCAAGCTACACTATGAAAATCAAATGATCCTATTGTTTGATCACTTCATCGTTTGACACATCCATCGCTACGCAGCTTTATAGCACATTATCTAATGGACAGGCAGTCTTATGTTGCTAACCATGGTCTTCCTTCCGACATCGTTTTCCGTGGGATACATAATAGTTAGTGGTATAATGCGAGTGTCTCGTCTCGTGTGTGCGTGTGGGAGCAGCCCGGCGCGTCACTTGGTGAGCACGCGCCACATGGACGCGAGCGACGCGGCCGCTGACGTCACGAGCGACGCGGCCGGCGCGTCACTTGGTGAGCACGCGCCACATCGACGCGAGTGACGCGGCCGCTGACGTCACGAGCGACGCGGCCGGCGCGTCACTTGGTGAGCACGCGCCACATGGACGCGAGCGACGCGGCCGCTGACGTCACGAGCGACGCGGCCGGCGCGTCACTTGGTGAGCACGCGCCACATCGACGCGAGTGACGCGGCCGCTGACGTCACGAGCGACGCGGCCGGCGCGTCACTTGGTGAGCACGCGCCACATGGACGCGAGCGACGCGGCCGCTGACGTCACGAGCGACGCGGCCGGCGCGTCACTTGGTGAGCACGCGCCACATCGACGCGAGTGACGCGGCCGCTGACGTCACGAGCGACGCGGCCGGCGCGTCACTTGGTGAGCACGCGCCACATGGACGCGAGCGACGCGGCCGCTGACGTCACGAGCGACGCGGCCGGCGCGTCACTTGGTGAGCACGCGCCACATCGACGCGAGTGACGCGGCCGCTGACGTCACGAGCGACGCGGCCGGCGCGTCACTTGGTGAGCACGCGCCACATGGACGCGAGCGACGCGGCCGCTGACGTCACGAGCGACGCGGCCGGCGCGTCACTTGGTGAGCACGCGCCACATGGACGCGAGCGACGCGGCCGCTGACGTCACGAGCGACGCGGCCGGCGCGTCACTTGGTGAGCACGCGCCACATGGACGCGAGCGACGCGGCCGCTGACGTCACGAGCGACGCGGCCGGCGCGTCACTTGGTGAGCACGCGCCACATGGACGCGAGCGACGCGGCCGCTGACGTCACGAGCGACGCGGCCGGCGCGTCACTTGGTGAGCACGCGCCACATGGACGCGAGCGACGCGGCCGCTGACGTCACGAGCGACGCGGCCGGCGCGTCACTTGGTGAGCACGCGCCACATGGACGCGAGCGACGCGGCCGCTGACGTCACGAGCGACGCGGCCGGCGCCGCCGACGGAGGCGTACAGCTTAGCTCTTCCATCTGAAAAAAATAAACAAGTTCAAAATGTAAAGATTTTCAGTTCTGTTTTAGAATTATTCCAGAAATTTACAACTTAACTAACTTGGTACAAAAAGAGTGAGTACCTATCAAACAATTGAGTGAGTTTATGCGGAAGCGTGCGAAAATCAGATTACTAAGGTCTGTCACAGCTCACGAACTGGGTCCCTTAAATAACGTACAATGCGACATTCTTGTCAAAAAAAGGTCAAAATCTACTTATTTTCGTTGCAAGTGCTGTTTATTAAAGCATAAAAGTATGAAGATTTTTTTTTAAATTGTCAGATTATCAATGGATAGGCACTGGCCATATCATTTCATTTAAAAGTTCAGCAGTCAATGATGTATTATCTACGGTGTGTAGTGTGTACCTCCATGGCCTCGGGCCAGTGCAGATGCTCGGGCGGCTCGGTGTCGTCGGCGTCCAGGTCGCCCAGCGCGGCGATGGCGTCGGCCCACAGCGAGCGCGCGCCCGCGCCGCACGACATCCACGGCTCCACTCTGCGACACACAGATATTCAGTCGCAAGCCGTGCTCCTGACGAGAGCTCCCATCGGCAATAATGACGAATTTTCATAAAAAATCTCAAATTTAACCCTTATAGGTGATGCATTTCAAAAGTTCTTTTTTACTTTTGCTTTTCGTTATAAAAGGAACTCCTGCGCAAAATTTGATGTCTAGTCGGATTAGGGCCTAAACCGTAACTTTATGCTGTGCGTTGTATTTCAGAGAATTAATTAATTTCAGGTTTTTATTAAGTAGACATCGAAATGGACGGAACATTTCTAAAATAAAATGTCGTGGTTCATGGGTAAGTCCCCATTTGATTGAGCATCCTTTCAGGATCAGTCTTTTTAGGGTTCCGTACCACAAAAGGAAAAAACGGAACCCTTATAGGATCACTCGTGTGTCTGTCTGTCTGTCTGTCCGTCTATCACAGCCAGTTTGCTCACGACCAGCATTTGATATGTAAACTTATTCTTTTTTGAAAATCAAGAGTCTTCTTCTCGTGTGATCAATGACTAACTTGTTGTCAGAGTTAAGAGAGAGTTCAAGAGTCAAGAGTTGTACTTAGTGAGTAACGTTACTGTTTTGTTTTTATTCTGATTGTTCGATGGTCGCTAGGAAAGTTAGTTCTTTCTATTCATGGCAGTCGTAGACTGTAGATACTTACCTGCCAAGCATGGGGTCATCAGTATTAGCAGCGACGACTAACGTATGCAGCGCTGCCAGCGCGTGCGGCGCGGCGGGCGGCGCCGGCGCGGCGTGCGCGGGCGGCGCCAGCGCTAGTGGCGGCGCCAGCGCTAGGGGCGGCGCTAGCGCTAGGGGCGGCGCCAGCGCTAGGGGCGGCGCCAGCGCGGCGCGCGCGGCCAGCGCGGCACTGCAGGCGGACAGGCGGCGCGCGCGCCACGACACGCCGCCCGCCGACACGCGCCAGTTGCAGTACTCACTGGACACACAACCGTGTCGGTACATATTCATTTGAGATACAACTTTCCTTGCAAATCAGGCCAATGGCCTACGTGACGGAAAGTGGTCACCGCAGCCCTTGGCCAAAGGTTTGCCCACAGAGTACGGAACCGCCGCCCGGCAGCGTGTAGAGACGTCATATTATTGCTAATAAAATTCGTGAAAAAGTGCGTTGGGCGCACGACTTCTGTCACGGACCGCCTTCAATCAAAATTTATATACGTCATTAATGTCGGAGTGCGAGTAAACTTTGACACGCTAGGTTTGTATAGACAGTGTTGATAATGGCGCCTCCAGCAGCAAGTGCCGACTGTGTCGAGGCATCTCCTTGCTCTGTGAGTTTGTTTGCCTTTGCGTTAACAATTTTCATTGATTTGATTGAAGGTTTAAAAAATTGAGATATTTAAAGCTTTTTTAGTTTTATATGTCCCAATTGCATTGATATAGGAGTTGATTGATTACCCCCTTTTGTAAATACCTATTATACCTACAAGCGAAACTTAACATTAACACAAATGCATTCTGATTACAATAAAATTAATGAAATCATAATTATAGTACCTGGTCACCGAGAGCTCGGGTGAAAATAGAGAAAACGAATTTTCCCAAAAATGAGACCTAGCTAGATCGATTTTTATCCCCGTAAACCCCCGTCTTTGATCCCCCGTAAACCCCAATATTGCAACTTTCATCGAAATCCTTAGAGCCGTTTCGAGAACGTGATTACAAATATATATTTTTGACAGTTTGGAAGATTATTAACAATGAAACAAACAAGAACAAAAGACTGATTACACACGTGACACTTCCCGCGGTCTCATTAGCAACAACATCGATGTTGCTCAGGAATTTGCAACTTTCTTTACCAATATTCCAATTAAAACTACAGAAACTTTAAATTCCTCCCCCTTACTTGCTATTGATCTATTAAGAGCGAATGTTTCAGCCTTTCCCGTGGAATTTAAATTTAAACATGTAAACCCTGTGGACGTTGTAAAGGCTTTTAAGCAACTCAAGATCAAAATTACCGAAGATCTGTGGGGTATGTCTACTAAAGTTTGTCAATCAATTATTGAGACAATTGCACCCTATTTAGCTTTAATATTTAATTTGTGTGTAGATCAAGGGGTATTCCCGGATCTAATGAAGTACAGTAAAGTTATTCTACTATTCAAATCTGGGGACAGCAAAGACACTAATAATTATAGGCCCGTATCGGTCTTGCCGGTTTTCAGCAAGGTGTTTGAAAAAGTAATGTTAAATCAAATGCTCCATCATTTTAATCGTAATAATATCCTACATAATCAACAGTATGGTTTCACCAAAGGACGTTGCACAACCGACGCCGGTGTCCCCTTATTAAAACACATCTTTAACGCATGGGAAGAGGCACAAGATGCAATAGGCATCTTCTATGACCTATCCAAGGCATTTGATTGCGTGAATCATGAAACACTGCTCTTGAAACTTGAGCATTACGGACTCGGTAAACTTGCGCTTAGTTTAGTAAAATCATATTTGAATGATAGACTGCAGCAAGTTCAAATAAACGGTGTAAATTCATTGGGTTTAAAAGTCAAAATGGGTGTACCACAGGGCTCGATTTTGGGTCCCTTCCTCTTTTTAGTATATATAAATGATTTACCTCATTTACTGAAAAACCGACCACAAATGGTGTTATTTGCTGATGACACATCACTGATTTTTAAGATAAACAGACATGCACAGGAGCTTGACGAAGTAAATAACGCTATGCTTAAGGTCCATAATTGGTACACTGTAAATAATTTGGTTTTAAATGAGAAGAAAACAAAATGCATAAGATTCGCGCTACCAAATGTTAGAAGTAGTGAATGTCATATTGTACTGAATAGGGAGACAATAGAATTCGTCGAAAAAACGGTTTTCCTGGGATCACGCTTGACTCAAAACTACAGTGGGGTCCTCACTTAACATCACTTGCAGGGCGGCTAAGTTCAGCCGCTTACGCTGTTTGGAAAATCCGCCAACTAACAGACGTGGATACCGCGAGACTGGTCTATTTTAGTTACTTTCATAGCATCATGTCTTACGGTATTTTGCTGTGGGGACGGGCTGCAGATATTAATTATATCTTTATTCTGCAAAAGAGGGCTCTCAGAGCCATATATAACCTCCGCAGACGCGAATCTCTAAGGGAACTGTTTAAGAAAATTAACATCATGACGGTACCTTGTCAGTATATATATGAAAACATTATGTATGTTCGGAAAAATCTACATCTTTTTAGTAAGATAAGTGACAGGCATAATTTTAACACTAGAAATAGGAACAAATTAGATCAACCACGTTTCAGATTGTCTAAAGTGCACACTTCTTTTATGGGGTACTGTGTAAAATGTTATAATAAAATACCACTCGATATTCTTGAACTGAATGAGAAGAAATTTAAAACATGCATTAAACGCACACTATGTAGACAAGCATATTATAAGTTGGATGATTGTATCATAGATAAAAATGCTTGGCTTAATGCTGGTCCTGCTCCACAGCCACTTGGGCTCACTAGTTAAAAAATTTAATGTTTGAAAGAGTTGTTTCCCCTTTTAATTTTTTCTGACATTACAAACTTAATGTTTATTTTTTATTTAAACAAGTTTTAATTGTTGAATACTCCAATGGATGATGATTTTCTTTCTTTTTGGTAGTAACATTCTATTAATCTCTCAAACACATTGCAAATTAGTTTTGTATAATTTAGAAGCATTTTTTCAATTTTTGTAAATGTGAGCACCATGGAGCCGTTTGTATTTTTTTTTGTTTTTTAAATTTATTAATATGTATGTTGACTTGAAAAATCATGGTAGCTGAGAGTATGTCATGCTCACTTAAATGTCTCGCTGATGGTGGCGAGTGTGTTGGATCATTCGGTTCCCTACAAAATGGTTGAGCTGAATGGTGCTGATCCACGCGTCATGTTCGTGAACGGGCGCCGTCAGTTGTGACTGGTCATCTCTTATCTACCATGGCTTATTTTTAATTTTATATTTTGAATTGTTTTGATTTTTTTGTTGTACATTGTTCTCACATATAGAAGCAACAAGAATAATGTACCCAGGATTTTGTAATTTTCAATATTTAAAAGAGTGTCCTTGGAGTTTCTTGCCCGTTCTTCTCCATAAAGATCTACGTTTTGGAATGGGCAACTAGCTTCAACTTTCTGACTAATTGACGCGACTATTTGACAATTCAAAAGTGCCTGTAAATGGTTTAATTGAAATAAATGCTTTGAGTTTGAGTTTGATATACAAATATTGCTCATTTAATAGTATAGGATGATACGTCATTGTAATAATATGTATTCATATTCTATTTGTTCAATTGTACGCGAGTATAACTTTGATTGCACAACACAACAGTTTCAATCGCAAAAGACAGTAAAAATTAACTGTTTCATCGTACAAAAATAATCAATACAGTTTAATGACCTCAACATACATAGTAACGAAGACTGATAACAGTTTTAACTTCAGTAATATTAATCAACATGCAATATAATAAAGAGGCTTAAAGTAAAACGAACATTTACGGGAGGTAAATAGACAATATAATTACAAAAATTAATTTGTGGACAAAATACGAAGTTTAAAAAATTATACATTGTTAAGATGCCTCCAGAGAGATTTGAACTCTCGACCCCTGGTTTACAAGACCAGTGCTCTAACCCCTGAGCTATGGAGGCGTATGTTAATGCGATTTTATTTAGCACCTAATGAAGTGGCAAGATTGGTTTATTTCCTTTAAAACTAATTTATGGTCTTAAAATTTGTAAAGACAAAAAAAAAACAGTTCTGTAGAAGGCATTTTGGTGTAGAGGATAGGTAACGTCCTCCTGTCTGCTAATTACAATATAGGTACGTAGGTACTTGCTTGTTGACTGCTAATTTTAAATATAATTAGGATATTATAAAGAAAATGGTTAAATTATCAAGAAAAACGTAGATGTGTTGAAGGGAACTATAACACATCTACGTCTCCAACTCCCAGAAGTATTGCGCCCTGCGCCCTTTCCCAGCTTAGAAGTAATAAGTTGATCAAGAAGTAAGTTGGTCTTTTGAGGACCCTCTAATGTAGTTTTTAGTGAAGGGTAGGGATTCGACGTTTAAAAAGAAACGACATATCTGATGTCATGTTAAAATTGCCGACAATTTTCTGTAGCTGTCAGTAAGAGGCCTCAAGTTCAGCAGTTGACGTATACGTTACTATGAGAAAAACTTTAAAAATAACTTCAAGTTGATGCCTCCAGAGAGATTTGAACTCTCGACCCCTGGTTTACAAGACCAGTGCTCTAACCCCTGAGCTATGGAGGCGTATGGCAACGCGATCTTATTTAGCATCTACTGCTGAAGTTTGATAAACATTGTTTTATTTAGATTGGAATGTTGATTGAACATTTTTTAAATTGTTTACGATTGTATCGTCATTTTCTTACTAAGTGGGTTAATTGACTATTCACGTAACTTTAATGTATAATAATATAGATAAAATTTGTGAGTTTGTATGTCCGAAAGAGATACCGTGGCCCCTGATAACATACAGGCAACTGAAGGAGTAGTAGTTTTAGTCAATAAGAGTCTGACACGCCCTCCGGCAGCGCCCAGAGCGGGAGAAGTTATTTGTTGGAGTAATCTTCGGAACTGCTGATCCGATTCGGAAAATTCATTCACTAATGGGAAGCTACAGTATTGATTCACGAGTGTCATATGAAGGATATTTATATGTTAAAACAAGAAATTACACGTTTTGAAGTAGCGGGCAGAAGCTAGATGATTATTTATTATTTTAATCTTACAGATTCTATGTCGTCGCGTGCTATTTAAATATGATGTTAAATAAGGAAAAAAAACATGAAAAGTTAAAGAGTTTGTACACTGGATTATTATAATAAAGTACACACAAACTTGAATCACGCGACTAAAGTATGTGGGTGTTTCCGGGAAACAAAGTTATTCAAAATAAACACGAATACATTTTCTATGCATTTAATAGGTACGAGGGCGGAGTGATAAGTCTGGTAAAAATGAAACAAGGAGACAACTTTTTTAAAAAAATATGATTTATTTTTCAACGTAATTTCCATCTAACTCAATGCACTTCATCCAGCGTTTCTCAAACTTTTCGATCCCTTCCGTAAAGTACGACTTAGGCAACCCTTCGAAATAGGCATTGGTTTCGAGCATGATCTCCTCGTTGGAGCTAAATCTTTTTCCACCGAGCCATTTTTTTAAATTCGGAAACAGAAAATAGTCGCAAGGGGCCAAATCTGGCGAATATGGTGGGTGAGATAGCAACTCATATCGCAACTCATGTAATTTGGCCATGGCAATCGCGCAGGTGTGCACTCGTGCGTTGTCTTGGTGGAAGAGGATTTTCTGCTTAGCCAAATGCGGTCGTTTTTCAGGTAAAATTTGGTTAAATTGGTCCAATAAATTGGCATAATATTCGCCATTGATCGTTTTACCCTTCTCTAGGTAGTCAATATGGATTACCCCACGTGCGTCCCAGAAAACTGTAGCCATCACCTTATTGGCCGATAAAACTGCTTTGGCCTTCTTCGGAGCTGGTTCGCCCCTAGCAATCCATTGTTTCGATTGTTCCTTGGTTTCTGGTGTATGGTGGTGGATCCACGTTTCGTCTACCGTTATATAACGACGCAAAAAATCAGGTTTATGCCGTTGTAACAACGCCAAACCTGCCTTTGAAGTTTCTAGTAAGTGAGTGGTAACTCGCATGCGTTTTTGATCAATAGTCAGTAAACGCGGCACCCATCGCGCGGAGAGCTTTTTCATATCTAAATGTTGGTGTAAGATATTGCGCACACGTTCGTCTGAGATGCCTACTATCTCGACTATCTCGCTCACTTTTACTCTTCGGTCGTTCAACACTATGTCATGGATTTTAGCGATCATCTCTGGAGTAGTGACCTCAACTGGGCGTCCTGGGCGTTCAGCATCACTTGTGCTTGTACGACCACACCGAAAATCCGTAAACCATTTATGAATCATTTTAATCGATGGAGCAGAGTCCCCATAATATTTATCAAGCCTTTGTTTCGTTTCCGTAATAGATTTTTTGCGCAAAAAATAATGTTTAATCAACACTCGAAATTCACTTTTCTCCATCTTTGCGAAAATGCGTTCAATTGTTTTTATTTAATAGCTCTCAAAAAGAAACTAACCGGCGGTACTGGCTGAAAATTTAAATATAGTCCCTCAAAAGAGTTGTGAACAAGGAGGTTACATGCAATTTGCGATAATTTTATTCCAAAATAGATTTTTACCAGACTTATCACTTCGCCGTCGTATTATAAAGAATAAAAATATAATTTTACTGTAGTGTACCTAAAAGGCAAACTATCGCAGTTAAGACTGCAGGTCTTCATCAGGGATGGTCCTGTCAACTTGTATCTATTTCCCAATATACATGGTGTTTTAACCGTTGAATTATTTTATTCACGCTTATTGCTGGCACTCCTCTTGGCGTATTTGTCAAAATGTTCTCGTAATGTATTCTACATTTATTGAAATAAAGTGTATACTTCGCGCTTCGTTCGCACTTTTTGCTTTTATCCTCAACTTTATGACTATATACCTATTTTATGTTTTATATGTGTCGTAGGATGATTTGATCATTCGAATTTTCGCGAAAACCCTAGGGATACACTAGGGATATGCAGAAAACACGGATAATTAGATAATGGTGAAAACATTTCTGCGAGCAACTTGGAAGTAGCGCTCGCCGGCCGCTGCGGCGGCACCGCTCGCTCGGCTTGAGCGCGATTGGTCACAGTTCTAACCTAACCTATTTTACCCAGTTCAAAACGACGAATCATACAATCTGCCGCAGAAATGTTTAAAATTAAAATCATCCTATGTATTGTGTTTATAAAAAATGTCTTTAATTTTTCTAATTGGTTTTAAACCGTTTTAATTACAGAATATAAATAAATTTCAACGTTAATTATTTTAACGAAATAGCACGATTATTTGCGCAAATATGCCAGTGTTATGTAGTACTAGCAAAAGATTTGAAGCAATCCAGTAAAGTTAATCGATGTCGACTCCATATTCCTTTTTTTATAACATAGATAGATTTAATTCCCCAGCACTCACTTGAGCGAGATGGTGTGCGGCAGCCGCGCGTCCAGCGCCCACGCCAGCAGCGCCAGCAGCTGCGCGCACAGCGACAGCGCCGCGCACGCGCGCGCCGCCGGGTTCACGCCGCACGGCGGGCCCGACGCTAGGCACTCCTTGTTCTGACGCACTGGATATATACAATGGCTCATTTTAAATCAACCTAACTCGAAAGGGACTCTAATGTTCCCTTGTACCACATTACTGTCAATCGTTTGAAGATAATAGAGTCAGAAAGATGTTATAAATATGTTTAGCGCTAAACGAATATTTAGTGATTAGCGGTGCAAGCGGGCCAAGTCTTTGGAGCTAATATTTTGAAAGGCCATTGATGGGCCAGGCGTAGCTATCGAAGAACCGATGGCTGTTAGAGGAGAACTAGAAAAAGCTTAAAAAGGCGGATCAGACTGGGTGCGAAAGTCGGAGAATGGACTGAAATAGGCTTGAAACTTTATGAAGATATGACTGTGATTTAGCTATACTTACGCCAGTCGGCAACTTGTGAGTAATCGCCGTCCGTGTTGATCCAAGGCGCCACGATGTGCAGCTGCGGCCTGTTCGGTGGCTCCTCCTCATTGTCCTCTCCTATGAACTCCATGTCTTCTATACTTTCACTGAAATTACAACAAAACCGCATATTCCATAGAAAATGCATATGTTGGGTCGCCTATTAGTTTAGTTTGTTTGGTAAGTGTTTACCGTCAGATATCGGTATCTGTTATACCAGATAGTTCGCAAGTGCATTGCTAGTTGGCAGCCCGGAGACAAAAGTAATACGTCTCATGTACTTGTGACTACATCAGCAACCATATCCTTCAAATGGACCACAGAGACAGTGCTTGGCAGCAGAAATAGGGAAATTCTAATGTCGTAGATTAGGCACAGTGAGATGATGCATAGCCTAAGTTAAGTCACGCATGTTTTATTCACCTATGAAGTTAATAAGCGAGTGTACCCCTTTATTTTAAACACTTCCAGTCGACCACAAGTCAGTGATACATTTTGACCTTGAGCGTGTCTAACATAGTATGGAGTTTCAATAGAATGCGAGGCCATCTTATTTGGTTTAGTTACCACTGACATGCTGTTTACTGTACAAGGTAAATGGAATGAGCGCATATGCATGTGAGGTGTTGATGGTTTAATTTTATAGTTATCAAATGAAATAACTGTAATTTTCGATTTTATGAGTAATTTTACAGATAATAATAGTACATTTATTTTCTCAACAAATTTTGGTTCATAGGCGTCATAAGTAACAGCTAAATAGCCTTTGTGAGAGCTGGAGTATATACTCAACTGGGTGTGGGACATGTATGACAGATCTACAGGTAATGGCAGGTGGCTTGTGAGTAAAAATCTCACATCAATTGAAATTCTCTAAACAGATTATGAAAATATACACTATTAGGATTTTGTTTCTTTGACTGATAATGTATTGTAGACAAATTAAGCTTTAAGAGCGTTTATTCGGAAAGTTGGCAACGTCGCAAATAGCTGTCAAAAATTTACCTGTTTTGAATAATTTGGCAATATTACTGTATGGAAATAAGAAATGTGGCTAACTAGGGAACTAGAATATTAATAATGAATTGCAATTATAACATTGAATTTGATGTTGTACTCTTTGTTTTAGGTGTAAAAAAGGCATTTGGAAAGTTTCCAGATCCTTTTTTTACATCTAAAACTAAATATTTGGTGTTACGATATTAATGATTGCATTTCATAATCAATATTCTAGTTCGCTATTTAGCCACATTTCTTATTTCCATACAGTAATATTGACAAATTAATCACAACAGTGAAATATTTAACATCTATTTGCGACGTTGCCCACTTTCAGAATAAACACTTGTAATGATCAGTGTTTAGATATGTCTACATTTTATTGTCGTATAGTAACACAGTTATAATGGCCCACATAGATAAAACTGATATGTACTGATTATGACTGCAATGTCTCAACATTATAGATTTTCAGGAGGTATATTGAGATTGCTAAAATATTCTTAATATCCTGCTGTACAATTTCACTGTTAATTTAAGAACTATGAACCTTCACAAATTATATCATTTAATCTACATAAATAGAGAGAATATCTTGGTAGGCTTGATTTTATTGGGTTTTCTTTTCTGGCTTGCCATAGATACGTATTGTATCTTGTTCTAATAAATATAATGTTGAGAAAAAAGGCCGACTTACCTTGTATCATACGTCATATAAACTGGAAATATATACTTGGTGAGCTGCCGTATGCGTGACCTGCGTAAAGCTGCCAATGATTCCGCTTGTTCATTGTATGTACTGACTTTGTTCTCCAGCTCCATTCTCTGCATCTGAGCATGCTTGCCGAGGCTTGACACCCGTTTATGATACCTCGGTAACTTTAATATTAACTCATTGTTATGGCTTTTTAATTCTGTTAGTTCTCTCCGTTTCTCCTCAATATTGCTCCGTCTCTGTTCTATAGCTAATCTGAGGAGGTCCAGTTTGTCTCTGGACTGCTTGGCTTCCGTCAATAATGTGTCCTTCTTCAGTTTTGAAGCTAATAATTTTTCACAACGGTCCAGTACATGTTTTCGGTTGACTTTTACACGGAGTAGTTTTCCTTGTTTTTCTGCGTATCTGTAGAGTTAAGTTTTTGACCAATAAGTATTGAGTGAGTGTCTACATAGTGTATTATTTAGCTTTATGTGTACTGACTCTCATTGCTGGGTAGAACCTTAGCACTAACACACAAGTGCACTTGCAGAGAAAGATCTAGACACCAGTCATGAATGTTCTATGCTTTGGGAATGTAAAGTAGTAGTAGTTATTATATTTATCTCCTCTCAATCAGAATACCTGCCATCTTATCTCTTCACCACCCTTGATTGACTGGTAGACAATGCCTGAGGCATTAAGTCCGCCTTTGTACCAAGCTTATGGTGCAAGAATTTTAGATAAATAAATAAGCTGTTTATTATTAATCAAGTACAATAAATGGAATAATAAATAAGTACTTCCGTTTTTTAGTTACTATGTATCTACACTTAAAACTTCAAATAGGTCAGATTGAGAAGAAAACTTTCTTCAATATTATAACAATCCTTTCATTATTTGTGTATTGCATGGACACTCTTATAAAATTCTAATAAGAATAAGCTTGGAAGTAAAAGTTCCAAGAGATTCTTAGATTAACATTTATTCAATAAGCTGAGTCATAAAGTTGACTGTTGAAGCTACAAAATGCTAACTACGACTACATTTACAATTCAAGGTTATGTAAGTTTGTAAACACTAATCCAATAACATCTGTCACCACAACAATGACTAATCACATCGTGTTTTAGCAGCAAATATCGTACTTCCTACTTATCTCGACGCATTCGATCAGTGCAAACAACATTTCCGCATTGTTTACACATACATTCAACGCATATGGTGACTCAAACAAAACGTAACACGCAAATGGCCATCTCTTTCGCAATCGAAAATATCATTCCCAATCAATGCAGAGATAGTCTGACTGTGAGAACTATAAGAGTTGATTGATATTGCTGCGTAATTAAGGTGAAAGAGCCAACCTGTCCGCGTAAGGCATTGAGGAATGCACGAAATTGCCCGCCCTGACGCAATCCGGACAGTAAAAGTTCTTTTTCACGGTGTAACAGAGAAGGCATTTCTTGTAGTGCCCATCACTCTCCGTGGACGACACTCGGAAGTCCCGGGGCGCTTCACTTTCATTAAAATAACTCAACGCCATAGCATCCACAACACTTTTTTACGTATTTATTTGTATTGTAATGGTGAAACACAAAAACTTGTCATTTGTCAATGTCAGCTGGCGATGTGCACAGATATCACAATATTATTTTACGTTTCGTTTCGCGAGTAGTATGAGCACCAGTATTAAGCGAATGCTTGCTAGCGTTGCCGTTGGAGAAAAATTATAGGTACATACAGGTCGACATAAAAGAGTCTGAGGTGGTGACATTATTTTGGAACCAAATATTTTAAGTACGGCAGACCTATGATGATGGCACTACTTTGCCGACAACTGCTAGTAAGTTTTGAGAACCCACACACAAGCAGCATTTATAACAGTTTATTTTAATATTTTTTCTCATTTCCCATTCGAAGTGACCTAAGTGCGATAGTGGCGCGTTAATTTTTTCCAAACTCTTTTATGCCAAGCTATAGAAGATACTTCCTCCGCCATAATAAGACAATTTGTGCGAAGACTGATACCATAGTTAGACCACTACCATTTCTCGGTGTGTCTGGATATTGGGTGGTCTTCCCAGAAATTCGTCTTTAGTTTAGGTTAGGTACTAACAATAGTGATTTAAGTGCAAACATGTTACTAACAATTTATGGATCTTTTTGTGTTATCCGAAATAAAATGATTTATTTATTTATTTATTTATTTATAGGTACGACCATTCATTGCCATTTCTCAATTATCAAATTAAGTGGGTGATAGACATGAGACCTTAAAGTACGCGGTTTTTAAGTTCGCGAACTTACTCGTTTCGCCGTCGCTGCCACACGTGAAGCTTGCTCACACTGTATCGCGATGTTGTCGATTTTTTTTAACCAATATATACGACATATAATAAATGTCGAAACAAAATGACGGCGCGCGACTCACGGCGATGACAGACGTACGAAACTAAGAAGCAAGGCGGGCTACGAGTAAAATTTCAAAACTGTTGGATCGCCGATTAATTTACTCAGCGGTTTTAAAGTACGCGTACTTAGTATAACACACAGGCGTGGAAGTACGCGTACAAGCCATAAGTACGCGTACCTACTTGGTCGCACGTCTATCACCCCTTTTAGGTTTATTCAATCTGGGTTGATTTTTGTATGACTATTTGGAATAAACAATTTCTAAGTTGACCTTTGTTTTGAACTACAGTATTGAGTTAGTTGTTATAAAACTTGATAATTTTCTGAGATTGTGAATTAAAAAACACGCGGTTCCGTACTTCACAGATTTTGCGGTAATAAACGCACGGCAGTGCGTGCTAGGCCTAAAAGGCCAGCTTATACTTTCACAACACTCCTGTACTGACATGCGGCTTTCTCTACCTACGGATATAACTGATTTAGGTAGATACTTGTTATGTTGAAAATATCACTTTGGTATACTTACTCACCTTTTTTTTTGGGAAGGAAATAATCAAACAACTTCTCCCGCTCTGGGCGGAGCGGTAGGGCGTGTCAGACTCTTCCTGAGTAAAACCCGCCCGTGTTCCTTAAGTTGCCTGTACGTTACCAGGGGTTACGGTATCCCTTTCGGACTTTCCCGTGACTTTGGTATACCTAACCGTAGCGTTGGCACAAATCCTATTTACCTACATAAGTACTTAATATTATAAATGGAAACGATATTCCTACGGGATCGAGACTCATGCGGGTGAAATCGCGGGGCGCAGCTAGTATATGTATAAATAACTAGCTTTTGCCCGTGACTTCGCCCGCGTGCTTGTCGGAAATTATCCCACGAGAACGTACTACTGGGATAAAAGTATCCTATATCTTAACTCAGGTCATGGTCACCTATGTGTCAAATGTCATCTAAATTCGTTCAACCATTTTAGCGTGCAAGCGTAACAAACGAACAAACAAACTTACAAAAAATAAAATCTTTTTACCCGACTACGGCGAAGCAAAACGGAGGGTTATGATTTTCTTTCTTTAATATTAGTTTAGATATAACGTTAACTTGCCAGTTACTTGAGGTTTCACTCGCATTTCAGGTAAAAAAAACATGCAAAATAATATACATATCGATTTCATTCAAATCAGCCGTTATTTAAAGCGGGATTTACACTTACTTGTCAAACATCCTTTTCAAATTATTAACCGACTTCCAAAAGGAGGAGGTTATCAATTCGATTTTTTATATATATTTTTTTATGTATGTTCGGGCATAACTCTGTCATTTATAGAAATTTAAAATTATTTTTTTGCTTTAAAGGGTAGGTATACTTCCGAGATGGTCCCATTGTCATTAGGTCAGGATCTGATGATGAGATCCTGGAGAAATCCAGGGAACTCTTCAAATATTATAGGCACACCTATAGCGATTTGGGTATTCTTTATAATAACACGTGCAGTTGCTCTTGAAAAGCACCATTTGGTGAAGTGGAACTGATGATGAAGACCACAGATGGCCACTGGAATTAATCAATAATAAGTATTTCACGGGTTGCGATTCGATTACATTAATATGAATACCAAGCAATTTATACTCGTCACAATGTATATGGACAAATGGAGCTGATGGTGAAGTACCAGGAGAACTCCTCAACGATTAACGTCCTTGCTTCGGGAAAAGCAATATTTTGTAAAAGGTAAATAACTTAAATTTCGGAAGTCGGTGGCAAATAACGAAAATACAAAACCAAAGACACCGACTTCCGAAATTTAAGTTATTTTTCACTATGTAGTGTTTTTTGGAAGTCGGTTGTTTTTTCACATTTCATTCGCCTAAGTCTCGATCCCATGAGAATATCGGGATAGACCATGTCCTAACCCAGGTCAAATTTCATCCAAATCCGTTCAGCTGTTTTAGCGTGACAAACAAACAAACACTCACTTTCGCATTTATAATATTCGTTAAGAAATTAGGATTAGGTTACGTATGATATTAGGCTCTCCTGCTTGAAGTGTGTTGTTTTACCTTGTGGAACGAACGTGAACGCAAATAAATGAATATGAATATGAAGTTTAGTGTAAATAAATTATGTATGGGAAAACTATTTAAATGTCACGTTCATGAGGTTGTTCATGTCTAATTTCTACATATTATAGGTACTTACCTTGAGTACACGCTACACAGAGATCGTCAGGATAATAAAGTGCTTATTGTTATGATTCCATCGTGATTACAAAAATAGCTAATTATTTTTTCGAAGCCTGTCTGATTATCAAAGTGCCGTTTAATAAGTCTCAGAAAAGTGGCCCTTTCTATTTCGGAAAATTCCGAAAGTAACATACCTTCCTGCACTGGTGATAACTGTGCGTTTATTGCTTTTCTTTCAAGAGAACTTTGATCAATATAAAAAATGTTGTCCACAATGATTAATTGACAGAATGATTCCGTCTATGGATGGATGACCATCTTTACATACCAAGACCCTCCGTGTCTCAGGCACGTTATGCCGTTGGTCCCAACTCCCGGCTGTCATTCGTGGATCTTTGACAGTTGTTACGGGTCGTCAAAAGCCCGAAAGTTTGATAACCAGTCAAAGTCAATCAGACAAGATAGGCAGTCGCTCCATGTAAAATACTGGTATTCAGCTGCTATCCAGTTAGACTGGACCGGCCGACCGTACTGCGTTTTCGGGTTCCGTAGATAGGATGAATTTATCCCAAGAACAAACTTAACATTGTAGTTGAAAAACTTGTTTTCCCTGGAATGTATGCGAGAATATGTTTTTACCCTTATAGTTTCGCCATGTCCGTCTGTCTGTCTGACTGTCTGTCTGTCCGTCTGTCTGTCCGCGACTTAGTTCAGAGACGGTTTGTACTAGAAAGCTGTAATTTGGCATATGTATACATATTAATCATGCCGACCAAGTGTTAGAATTTTTTAGGTTACCTCCCCTACACGTTAAGTGGGGATGTTTTTTTTTCCTCATCTACACCATGTTGTGGGGTATCGTTAGAAAGGTCTTTCAAAAATATTGGGAGTTTGTGAAAACTTTTGGATTCAGGGACCCGTTTGCGAAATATTAAGCTTTTAACTGAAATTTTTTGTTAGAGTTCTAGCTAAATGGTTGTACTTGGACTTGTGAAAAAATTCACAGCAGTAGTATTTATGTATAACGAAATCAATGAATCAGTTTGAAAAACATGATCACACGTTTTTCAACTACAATGTTAAGTTTGTTCTTGGGATAAATTCATCCCAACTACGGAACCCTCCATTGTGCGTGGTCCGACACGCAGTTGGCCGGTTTTTCGATATATTTGCTGTTGTGAATGAATCCCTGAATCTAAAAATGGTTTCGACAAACTCCCAATATTTTTTAATGAAGTTTCCAACGACACCCCACGGGATAGAAGAAAAAAATATTCCCACTTTACGTGTAGGGCAGGTAACCAAAAACATCTTCGAAAAAATTCTGTTTATCGTTCCAAATCTGAGTGCGAAAACTAAGTGCATTTTATACGCTAGCTTATAGAGAGTTTTAATTTTAATTCGAATCTGTCTATATACCGCCAGTCCACTGAAAATGAAAATGCATTAAGTAATACTTATTTCATGTCATTGCGCCAACCTCATTTTTAGAATAATCGCACTGGCCAGCACGAACACTGAAAAAAAAAGCTTTTTAAAATTTAATTCTCTTTCCATCATTTTGGTTTGTTTGTTGATAAAATCGTAAGAAATCATAAAATATGAGCGTGTCCAGCAGCGACGAAGATATAAATTTAAACCCTGCGGAGTTAGTGCAAGCGGCATATTGCCGAATTCTATTTTTCTTATTTAACATACATACATCAAAACTGTCAAGGGATCAAGTACGTTTTAGAGTACCTATCTGTTATTTTGACTTTTTTGGATCGTTATTGATTCTTTTTAGTGTGAAAAGTTGTGTTTTTCGCTCGGCAGCAAAGTTATTCTGCGTCTCGTATCTTTGAAACAGCTTTGCAGCCAACAAAAAACAACTTTGCAGCCTTGCATAACAATTTTTTTTTTTTTCATAATTCTATTTTACCACTTTGTCGGCGTGATTAAATGTTTACCCATGCCAAGCCTCCGACCCAACTCTGAGCTAAGCCACGGACAGACGGACATGGCGATACTATCATAGAATAGAATAGAATAGAATATTCTTTATTATGTACACCATAAAAATACAGATATAAATGTAGACATTTTACATAGGGTGACACAATGGGCGGTCTTATCGCTAAAAGCGATCTTTTACAGACAACCTTCATAATTCTTATTCTTTATCATAGTTCTTAAGTTAAGATTTTTGTAAACTTTGTTCATGATAAATAAATAATAAAATTAATATGGGTTCCTTGTTGACTACGGAACTCTAAAAAGCTAGGCAGATGATGATGATTGCGGTGCCATGAAAAGACCCCAGGCTAGGTAGTAGGTGGATGACTGATGGCTTATCGCTTTACATAGAACTAAATAATAAATAATATCTAAGTAAACAGTTAGGTAGATACTTCAAATGAACTATGATAAGAACCTATTTACCTACCTCCTCGGCCACACCTACAGTTACTGAGAATAGAATATTACTTAAATTATTCTCTTTGTTCCCGGTCAGTTACACCATGTTGTGTCACACTACAGGGGATTTTGTGAAAACACGGATAATTAGAGAATGGTGAAAAAATTTCTGCGAGCAACTTGGAAGTAGATTGGTCACAGAACGAACCTTTTTTTTTCCTGGTTGGAAAATCCTCAACGATGTCCTCCGCCCTGGGGCGGGTGGACGGGTCTGTCAGACTCTTACTGACTAAAACCACCCCGGTGTTTCAACTCACACCTACGCCGGGGGTCGCGGGAACTTAAGAATCTTCCGCAACCCCCGGCTGGTGCCGGGTCGCGACTGCGGGCCTCCACGGGTCAGGGGGGGAGTGAGGTGTTTGACTCACCCGAAACGACAGGGAGCCGTTCCTACTCCCGAGTCAGCGCTCGAGCACCGGCCGGACCGCCTCGATGATGTGTCACAGTTCTAACCTTTTTTTTTTTTTTTTTTGTCGCTGAGAAATGCGTTACGCATCCCCGGCTCGTGGGGGACGAGTCGGGGTATGTGGGACTCCTGTCATTAGTGACAGTATACCCACTAAAACTCAGCGGTGTTCCCGCATCGCCGTGATGGGAGGGTCATGGGAAACCGGCTCAGCCTTTACGACCACAACCCTCCCGGCGCATGCCCGCCTAGCTGGCGGGCCCCGCATGCCCCTCAGGTTGGGGGGCTTCGGGAATGGCCGGGAACACCTGGCCATTCCCGTCCGACACTGGTGGAGGCCTGTGCAATACAGGCAAGGGTGCCCCCGCACCCGTTGCCTGCTGGCCTCCACCTGGGAGGAGTCGGAGATGACTGTCGTACTGACGTCTTCTTCGACCCCTCCTCCGCCTTCGGAGCGGCGCCGCGGCAGGATCTTCCTCCCGCGCCCGCTCCGCCGCCTCCTTCTGGGACATGACGTGTTCGCAGAAGGAGGCGACTGCCGCCCAGGACCCCTCATCCCTCAGCATGGCGTTAACCACGCCGGGGAGCGAGAGGTCCGGTCCGATCGCCGCGACGAGACTGCGGCGCGGCTCGGACCACGACGGGCACACCTCGAGGGTGTGCTGCGCCGCGTCCTCCGCCGCGCCACAGTCATGGCACGACGGCGTCTCCTCCCGTCCGATCCGGTGCAGGTACGATCCGAAAGAACCGTGTCCGGACAGCACCTGCACGAGACGGAAGGAGAGGAACCCCACAGTTCTAACCTAATCTAACCTATTTCACCCAGTAAAGTTGCTCGTAGAAATGTTTTCACTATTTTCTAATTGTCCGTGTTTTCGCAAAATCCGTAGGGTTTTCGCGGAAAAAAACGTGGTATTGAGATACTTGTCGGAATATTTTCTCCCAATGGGTAACAGCGTAACAACATGGTGTGACTGAACGGGAACAAAGCAATTATTCGCGCAAGACTTCACTTCACTTCATAAAAAAAATGTCTTTTTACCAATTTATAAACCTAGGTACCTAACCTATCGAAATATTTAACACAGTAGGTAGGTACCTGAAAATATACGCGTAGGTAGGTAAGTATAAATATAATATATCCGGTGAAAAATAAATACGTGGAATTGCGCAGTCTTGGCGTCGACGAAAGGGTCAATGTGAATCAACCAGATTGGATTACCGTGTGTCGGAGTAACGAGCAGGCATTTTGTTTTTATTTCGGCGGGAAAATTTTTCGTCGCCGACCGTCATTACGTAGGTCGTTACAGTTCAGAAACTAGGCTAACTTAGTTAGCAATACCCTATCACGGTCCCAACGATACTAATCAATATTTTGTTTTCGCCACACACGTGTAGGTACCTACTGCTACATCGATCGTAATGTATTCCCCGGAGATAGAAGTATGGTCTTCTTCTTATTAATCCTAGGAGATGAGCCTATTGGGCTTGGCACAAGTGAAACCACCAATTTCGTAACGGAATAACCTAATAAAACTCGACGAGCCTATTGCCAGCAACCGGGCACAAATCCAGATTTCGGGCTGAGAAACTGAGAAATTCCAGATGGAAAAATCCTTTAACACTTAATCCGATCCGAGAAGCGAACCCAGTTATCTAATTACGTAATCGATTACGACTAATCTGTTTCATTTTGACAGTTCAACAACATTCATTGTGTTATTTACGTTGTTGAGCTGATTTGCTTTTTCGTACTTTTTCGTTTTATGAAGAGATTAGTGATCTATTTCAAAACGATTCAGATTCTGATTGATCGTGTATTACGCAATTAGTCTACTGGACCTCATGCTCAGCCGTAGCGGTTCGCTTGATGTTGGAATGTTATATATAATTATGTTGATCGCGCGGTACACCTTGCTTACGCGATGCAGGATTTGTGTGACGTCAGGATTTTGTGTGATGTTAAGTCTTTTTGATGTGTAGTTAGCATGTGGCAATGTAGATACCGCCACACGACAACTATATATACCAACGAAACAGTTTGTTGATTCAGCTGATAATTATAGTTTTCCTTGTATTTGACGGACTGTATAATTATACTTTTATGGAATGGTAGATGGTATTTTATGTATCTGTGCTTTTTTATGTTTCACATTCAAGCATAATCCAGCGCAAACAGCGCTTTCCATCGTGCGAACGCGTCCATTTTTGCATATGATGTGGCAAATTATTAATTTCATTAGCTGGGGCTGGCAATCACGGCTTAACGAATGTAACATTACATTACAGACCGCGCATTTTTACACACATCTTCTTTGGGTTATTTTTTGCGGGACAACCCTAAACCAATTAACTTTGTTACAAATGAATATTTTGTTTTCAGTTTCCAAATTGAAATGCCTTTATTCGACTTTAAAAACATTGAGTTGTTTTGCAGAGTAGGTATGTAGATTGCAATAACTACTTACTTTATAAGTGCAAAATTCTACATTGTACGATCTTCGACGAGATTGTAAATATTCTCAGTTATTTTTAAAGTTAGCACCCGTAAAAATAAAGAGCGCCAGCATTTCCTTTGACCTCACTAATTAAAAGTATTAGACACAAGAAAAATGCCATTCAGCCTTCCTGTGGTCAGTGTAATTACTGCTCGCTACAAAGGTTTCGGAACGCACGGCGGCTGATTTCCCTCGGGCGCGGGACGTGGTTTCCGAACGTTGTTTGCGAGGAATGAAGACGTCTGTGGTTTTCATTAGGCGGGAAATCTTGTTTCGTTTTGGTGTTAACAAGTTCAAGCTCGAGGTTCTGGTTTTGTTAAAGTGTTTATTTATGAGTTTAGTTCCGTTTTAGAGAAGTTTTGGCAATTTTAACGCTTGATAAAGGATGTTGGTGATCTTACAGTATCTAAAGTTTAGATTATGTCTTGAGGAAAACGCGCGTGGTTTTAGGTACCTAAGTATCTACTTACATAAGTTTTTCAATTTGTTTCGATTGACTAATGTATAAGAATATGATACACAATTAATTACCTACCTACTTATATTCATACAAACGCAGTTTTTAGTTGGGCCACAAACCTACACAGGTATACCTCTATACATCTGAAGTAGCATTTTATTGTAAGTAGTTATATTGAGAATTTACTTTAGTAGTTCTTTTATTACATTTAGTAAAATAAAATAAATTATTTACAAACTATTAACACTAGGTACGAAATACAATAACTAACTACACGAATAGATACAAAAAACAAAAGGACACTTAGGCGTCGAAGTATTCGTCCGCATCGCTGTCATCCGGAAACGTGCCCAGAAGACTGGCAGCATTGCCACGTTGAATGGCAATGCAAATTCTTTGGCCAAAGAACAAGCCAGCCCTCTGGTCGCGTGAAGTGTCGACCAGTCGGCGAGAAATTTCCTTAAAAAGGACACGCGCACTCGGACCCCATGATCCGAGCGTTTCGACCCCAAACGGCTCAAAACTGTAGTTACCCATGAGGTTACAGTATTTGGCCGCTTGAGGGTCTCAGCAGCCGCTGCAGCGGCGCCAGCACAGCCCGCCGTGCTAGGAACATGAGATGGTGCAAGGGTGTCGACACAGGTTGCGTCCCACACCAGAGGCCTACCCACCTTCCAAGGCAACAACGTCATGCCGTCTGGTCTCTTCCCATCGTCACGTACCAAGCCGTTTGGTTCTAATACCGCTGGTACGCCGGCGGTGACAAGGGCTCGACGAATAATATCGTTGATGCTGGCGTGCCGTGCAATGCGACCTGCGCTCCTGTAACAGGACAGGCCATGGTGTCCGAGACTGTGTAAGTAGTTAGTTTTGTAATCTGTTTTGGCGTGCGTATTACAGAAAGAAAACATTGAAAGTTGCAATATGTACTTTTACCCTTGTTGTATCAAATCCTAATATCTGTCTCAATCGCTTTAGAATTTTCGTCGAAAGTACTTTAAACTTCGTTTGATAGTGATAGGTACCTACTCGTGCCTTAAAACACGTTCAAAATCAAGAGCTCGATCGATAGTTCATCTCATCAGGGTGCAGTTCTTAACACCGTTCGTTATAAAGCGACTATTCTACACTCGTATAGTTTCGAGCGTTTATTTGGGACTTTGGGACGCAGTTTCACCTATCTCTTTTAGTTGTCATGAAGAGGAACACTTCTGGCACTCAGCGAATGCTTCGTGTCGGCTTTTACTGCTATATTTCATTTAACTTTACTGGGCTTTATTTTTAGCTGTATGAGTGATGATAGAGGTATTTAGGAGCATCTGCATTCATTGGAAGCCAGCATACCTATTAGGTTAATACTTGACTGATGATCATGAGTTTGCTTTGCTATTATTCAATATCTCATAATTATGCACGATTACACAAAATGAATAGGTCGGTACCTACTGCTTTCACATTAGCGAAGCACAGAATGCCGGTTCTTCCACATTTGGTACCCGAAAGTTGTTATGAAAGGCCCCACAGGTTTGAGTGACCGTGTTACAGTTCATCCCTCTTTTTAAAGCTAGATTTGTCATATAATATGTATTTACGTCCGGGTCAACTGTTTCTATATATTTATCAAAAACATCTTTCTCCATAATAATGTTTAGAACAGAAACTAGAGCGTCTTCCGCAGCTAGAATCACAATGCTGCAGCTAATTTATTCATTTCGGGCGGACGCGACGTCTCGGGGTCGGCTCTTGGCTCTCCCAGCCTCCTATAATATGCTAACACGGGGTTTTTGTTACTAAGGAGGTTCATTTAGGCATTAGTAGTTATAACTTTAGTGGAATCTGCTAAACCTAGATTGCGTATTACTCCGAGTATTGTGGAGGTATCCAGGTACACGTAGGAATGTTGATTGAAAGGGAAATAAATGTACATTAAGTATATCAGGAAAATAAAAATGGTTAATTTTTTTATGTATGTATATAACATGTATATATTTTTAAATAAAATACTTAATAATATCTGTTTATCACTTTTGTGAGTCAGAAGTGTTGGGCTGGATTAGGTAGGTACAGAATCTCACTGAAATATCAAGCATTACTTAAAACCAGTTTATAGCAATTTGGTTAGTTCAAATTAGTTTTAATTGAATTAATTGTAATGCTTGAGGCTTGACTGAATTTCTGTACCTAATACGGGTCTAGGTTTTCATCAGAGTATAGTAAACATCTTAGTTAAACTTTATCTCAAGATCCAAGGTGGTGGCGTTAAGTGTGCCTGGTAATTTATTCAGGGAGCAGTTCCGGCAAGTCTGGGTGATTTCCCCACGGGCCACATCGTGGCCATCATTCGGAATGATCCACCTAAGGCACGTGCACTCAAACTGGACGTATCGGTACATTTTCTATTTTGCTGTAAGTTTCGGAGCTGACATAAATGTCTTAAGGAACTTTTAGTTTTAGTTCAACTTTTTCAAGGGAAGATTTAAGAGTTTTACGACCAACAGCGAAATGGATATTGCAAGCTTTACGTTAAATTGAAACACATTTCATGTATGTAATTCCGACAGTAATTTTGGCAATGTCTTAAAACATAAGCGGAGAGGGATCTCTACTGTACAAGTATAGATAGTCAAGGACAAAATACTCGTTTTCATTTAGGGCTATTGCATAAATTACACTAGTTACTCCCAACACAACCAAAGTGTCGCATTCTAATAGTTCTAATTTATAACTAAAGTGTGCCTGACATTCGCCAGGCGACACATTTTGACAGACGGACGGATGTGGACATACATCTTGTAGATTTCCCCCGAGCTGGCTGCATCTTAATATACTATGTTCACAGATTAATATCTAAATGGATTGCTAAGAAACATGGCCTCATGGAGTGAGCTGCAGAGAGAAAAATAAAACGACCATCATTCGACCCGAGAGTCCGGGACAACCGTCCAAAACTCACGTTAGCTCGTTCATCTATATACCTACATAATGTTATAGCCTAGGCTACATTCTTCTTCTTACTTCTTCTGCCATTTACGATGCCTTTCGTATCTGTCTGTGTGATCACTTAGGTCTTCTTAACTGCACAATGAATTTTGATGCAGTTTTCACCATCATTTAGAGAAGGTTGACGTGTATGTACTTTAATATTTAACTGAGATATAGATATCCACAGAAATTTCGATGTTTTGACATAGCGCCATTGCACTTGTTTAAAGCAGGGGCGGGTCGGTAGTAATGTAACAAGTTTTTTTGGTTTCTTTGTGCTTTAACGGTAAGTTCATATACCTAGGTATCTGGTCGTGTCTACTCTGTGTCTGAACACTAACGTGTCTGATCGATTAGCATTCCCTCACTGGATACGTTGTTCAGCCGTGTTTATGATGCAATGAAGGAATTTAGTTGTTGCTAATTTATTCATGGCGGGTGTAGGGATATTTATAGATTCCCTTGCGTGGTTGCTACAGATGGGGATTGATTTTGCAATGCTTTAAAAGATGGCAATGTAGCGTAGAGGTTCTGGATAAAAACTATGACCAACTGTCAACAAGACTGTGCTGTGGCAAGGGTGTAGATTAGGGGGTTTATTTATAAACGTTGCTTAAAGTTATGTGACGTTCAAACGTCATTAATGTATGGTTTTAAACAGTCGCTTATCATTACTTAATTTTTAAATAAACCCCTAGAAAACTCTGTAGGGAATAGATACCCAATCATAATAGTGTTACATAACAATGCCTAAATGCTAGTTTAAAAGCCAGAAAACATGTATGTTTAGCATCTGTGGTTGGATCCTAATTTATGTTTTAGATAGAAAATAAACGCGAATTTAATCAAGAAAGCAACAGTTTGACTCAGGCTAATTCGTTTAACTTTATATAGTGCAATAATTAAAGTGTAGCTCATTTATTAAGAGGCAAGCCTGATTTCCCGCGAGCTGGCTGCTTGCCGGCAACATCCGAGATTGCTGATACACAGCAGAATAAGCCACTCCCTTTCTTGGCTTTAGTATACATACCTAAGAATGCCATAAGAATGAAAAGTTACGACTAAGCGATTGCGGGATAACATCAGGATGTTTAATTGATAGGTATATTTAATAACCTATTCTTAATAATTCCGGAAGAGTCATAAAAATCCTGTAAGAAATCGACACGTGTGTACCTCTCAACGAGGCATCCTCAGGATGAAGACTGACCTATCGCCAACACGCCGTGTTTAGGAATAGGTTACTAAATATATCTACGTCTATTGTATTTTATCATTAGGATGAGCTGGGTAGCACTCCTTAATGAGTACTAAACACGGCAATCATCAATGCGCTTTCGACTTATACGAGTATAAAGGTGGCTTCCAGTTTTTCACAGCATGGGGTATGTTTGTTTATTATATTGTTAAATGCAGCCCAAAGTTCAGCACACAAGTCTTCTACGAGCTAATAATAAGAGTATCCGTGCACTATCCACTATCGCCCAGGAAAGCTTGCAGCCGGGTTGCAACTTTAAACTTAGCTTAGGTTTATGACACAACTACAAACTCAGTTTTAGTTGTCCGAAGTTTACAACGAGCGAACTTGATCGAGACTTTTTGTAAAGTTGTTACAAGAATTGAGTTACAATTTCTGAGTAAGATAACATTGTCTTTGGGGAGTCTCGTTATGAAATTCAACGGTTTTGGTTATTTTATGATAAACACGGCGGCAGGTTGAGGTAGGCTATTTAAGGACGGTCCCGGAGGAGTCTGGAGTGACAGATGTCGAGGTCAGGTTGAAGGATGGAGTGGGGTTATACTTACTTACTTCAATTATAATGTTTCGGTGACTGCTTCGTCTTTAAGAAGTGATGGTCCTATTATTTAGCTGTTTGTGCATGCGTGTCTCTAGCAACAATATAACGTTGCGTGTTTGTAAACTTTTTAAGTTACGTATGTGTGTTATTTACCTGACAGTCGGTACCAACTCTGATTCCCGCAGTAAATTACATATAAGTACTCGTACACTCAACGACAACGACACAGGCCGCTTTAATACCTGCTTAAGAATTGTAGATTAAAAGTATATAAATTTGTTAATGCATGTAAGTATACCAACCAATACAGATAAGTGCATGTTTGTTTTTTTTTTTGCGGAGTTCCACATATACGTTCACCAAGGGAACATCCCGTTTACCGCTGGTTCGAATACTGCTTATCCCAGCGAACACGACCGTGATGAATGTTCTTATATTTTTAAGTCAGGGCTGCCAACTTTAGAAGTTCTCATCTCATCATTCAAGTCTTTCTGTTGATCAAGATCCGTCTAGTTGTTTAACAAGATTTACTTCTACCACTCACACCAATGCCTTAAATTATTTTACGCAAACGTGGCAGAATAAAATTCTTCCCATTTGAGGTATTGAAAAAGGTAAATAATCACTGTATTTAATTCCTGATTTTTCTAAAGGTATCCACTCCAACCGTCCACAACATCATAACCCACATTTTCACCAAAATGTACGGTTGGTAGCCCTGTTTGCAGCGAAGAAGGAATATTTTAAAATGTTGGCACCAACCCATGTTCCTCCAGCAACATATTTCAGGCATCCATTTAATTTTGTATCAAAGCGAGACAGTGTCGCTTTATACTTTTTAACTTGCTTTATTGCTTCTCCGTGGAAATAATATAACTTTGTTATGACTGCGGTTGTAAACGTAATAATACATTGTTTATTTCACTGGGTTTGTTATTAGATTTCTAGAAATTGTCTGGCAATTAAACAGCAGTCAGCTTTTTTTTTTCCGGAAAAGAACCGGAAATGTTCAGAAAACTCGAGTATGGGATAACATCAAGATGCATCGATTTCCAAAAAACTAGGATGACGAATACAAATGTGGGTAAGTACAGACCTATAAATAATGATGGCAGTTTTCTCTTTGAAAATTCAAATCAACTTGTTTAAGTTCATTAGAATTACAGCAAAGTTAGTACAACTAAAAACTAGAATTTAAACACACTTGAAACCTCACCAAATCGTTCCACCGATCCTTACTTAACAAAGTATTAACGACCTACTGTCTCTCAGTACAAAATATATTTTCCTAGAAGTCTAGATATAGGTTCCTCTTTAAGCTCAATGAAGCGGCTCTGAGAGCGTCTGCAGAGAGCCGGGCGAAGGTTTCCGATCAGTGAGCCTTTCCTCTTCGCTTCACATGCGATGCACTGTTGAGACGGCTAGCATATATTAAGATGCTATTCCTATGCAAGGAAAGGCAGATAGTGGTCACAGGGGATTGATACTATGGTGTAATTTTTCCTTTTTCGACGATCATGTTGATAGGAGCAGTGGTTGCCCAGTGGTAACGGCTGCGACTTACGAGTTAAGGTCGTAGGTTCGAACCCTGACAGGCGCTTAACTTTGTGAATATCATCACCACTGCTCTGAAAACGCTGAAGGAAAACATCGTGAGGAAACCAAAAATTCGAAGACATGTCACATCTACCAACCGGCACTGGGCCCGCGTGGCAGATTACGACTCACTTCCTCTCACAGAGAAGATCAGGCCTGTGTCCCAGCAGTGGGAAGATTAAGGGCATGTTATGCTTATATATATATGTTCACACCCAGTCTTGGATGACAGAAGCATATCCAGCGCCATCAAGTTTTAAAAACTTACCAAAAAATTTACGTGATTAAAAAGTGTCTTAGAAGATCTACTTAAGTACAGAAATAAATTATTATATTTCAATTGTTTATCATTCCGTAAAACAAAACCTTCAGTAGGCTACATTTTAATTTTCAATATTATTCGGCCAAGTACGTATTGTAAAAAATACGTAATACGCCTGTTTATTTTCTGGGTCATCAGATGTAATCGTGTTCAAGGCCCTCAGTATATGCCTTATCTCGATCAAAGCATCACGTCCTAGATTTCAATACTCAAACTCCAAGCTTACGAACTTCGGCCCGTCGCCATTCATCTGCCGTTAACACATCCGACGGAACCCGCTTGCCGAGTACTTCCTACTATTCCCTTGCCAAATGTCGCACTCTACTGAACCCTAAACTTTGCTTTACAATTCACCTCTATTTTTAAAACCATAAGGTCGTATTTCGCTTGGACATCGGTCCTTATAACTTTGCTAGAACAATTTCCCTGTGACGGTGCTTTCTTTATGCGCACGTTCCTTCGAGACACTTTATTGGGCCTCTCTAATGCGTTCCGAAGGACTCATGAGGGAGAAAAATGAGTCTCGTAATGGGAATAATTCAAAAATACGGAATTTTCAAATTACGTGTACTGCATTACAGTCACCCAGTGTACCCTGACAGCAGCAGATGTGGATAACTAATGTCGTTTACCATATCAAAAGTGACAATGACGCTAGATTTAATTTTGAGCTTAACCGTGAGAATGACTTTTTATAATTTTTGTATAATCCATATTATTACAAAGGTGAACCTCTGCCAAATTGCAAAGCAATTTATCGGCAGTAGTTTCTCGTGGATTTTGCGAGAATCTTTGCTACTAAAAAAAAACCGGCCAAGTGCGTGTCCACGCACAATGAAGGGTTCCGTAGTTGGGATGAATTTATCCCAAGAACAAACTTTACATTGTAGTTGAAAAACATGTTCTCCCATACGGAATGTATGGGAGATCATGTTTTTCAAATCGCAAGTTGAAGTACTTAGCTCTGATAGTTTTCTTTTTAATTTCGTTATACAACTGCTGTGAATTTTTTCACAAGTCCAAGTACAACCATTTAGCTAGAAGGGGGGGGGGGGGGGGGGGGCACTTGACTCTAACAAAAAAAGACAGTTAATAGCTTAATATTTCGCAAACGGATCCCTGGATCTAAAAATGGTTTACACAAACTCACAATATTTTTGAACGACCTTTCTAACGATACCCACAACATGGGGTACCCTAAAAAAAATATTTTTCTTAATTTTATTTTACCACTTTGTCGGCATGATTAATATGTATACATATGCCAAATTACAGCTTTCTAGTACTAACCGTCTCTGAGCTAACCCGCGGACAGACAGACGGACAGACAGACAGACAGACGGACATGGCGAAACTATAAGGGTTCCTTGTTTACTACGGAACCCTAAAAATTATTAAAATTAAAATCTAAGTTAGAACTAAAACTATTGTTCTGTAGGCAACGAATCCGTGATTGAAAACATGGAGACTGTGTCTGTTTCGTTTTAATTATTCTATAAATATATCTTAAATAAATAATTATCATGTTAGCTACCCACAATAATTAACAAACGATTTCAGCAATGCCAACCTACCTACATATTCTTATTTTGATGTGACACACATGTGACGTCACTGCAGAGCGTAGGTACCTCAGAGTAATAGTAGGTACGCAAACAGCATGTCGATTCTGTAAAAATATCACCGTGAAAACTTGCGTGGAGTGAGCTGTCAGTGAAAACTCACTGATGTTAGGGATTGACCAAGCATTATATTTACAATCGTAATCGAGATTTAAATTATATTTTTTATGCTAATTCTATTGGACATTTTATATTAAGTATTCTAAAGCTAGTATCTGAATGTCTAAACATTACATTATATACCCCCCTATATAGTAATGTTTAGTAAAATAACAAAGCAGATATCCAATCAGAAACTCAATTTTGTTTTATTCTATTTTGTTCCTAGACTAGTCCCTTAATATAAATAGCCTGAGGCGCGACGCGTTACGCACGTAGGTAACTACCAACAATAAATAAAATAGAACGTACCTACGTAGGTATCTACACGTTGCTGCTACTTAAGTACTAAAGAAAATGCTCATCGACATAGTTTGTTATTATGAACCCATTGTTAACTTATATTATAAACGCAATCGAGTGTTAATAGTGTGTAATTTAACCCCACACAAACTATGTGGGCACCTACCTAAACGATGTGAGTAGTCATATCTCGTAGATAAAAAGATGTGTATATTATTTGTACCTACCTACCGAATATTTTATTGGAGATAACCTACCTACGCGTTGAATAAAATCATATTCATCAAATGATTACAAAATTCTTAAGTTCAACAGCTGACACTCTTGCAGCGCGCGTACACCGAATCACTTCACCACGTTGAAGCGGTAAGAATCGCGCTTGCGCGCTAGGTAGACACTATCACATTGAGGTTTTTTTTACTTACTACGTACCTACATACTTATTTAACTTGTAACGCGTCACGTACTTGCTTACTAAATACCAACGTCCAATAAGTACCTACAATGTTTTATTCATCATCGTCATATATAACCCAAGTAAAACTGACACTTGTAGCGCGCGCACATCACATCACCGAAGTGTTGTCGCCGAGGAAATAACACGCGTTACCATGGTGACCACCCGCGTGATCACTTCACCCGATTCTTAAAGAATCGGATGAAGTGATCACGCCGCGCAGGCGCGCCGTTACGCACTTTGTTTTTTTGCTGCTTATTGCTGTACTTATTGGTACCTACTTATTAAATTTTATTTTATATATGTTCTGACTGCACATGCGTGACGCGTTACATACCTACAGGTTAAATAAGTAGTATGTAACTAGTTCATTTAAAAAAAACTAGTTTAATTATTGAAAACAAAATGTATCTAGGCAATAAACTGACTTTTTAAATGTACAAAACGGTATGATTTAGACATTGAATTATCTAAAAGTATTGAAATAAATAGGTACTCATTATTGACTCTGAATACGTATGGCTTATGGACATGGCCGTCAAAGAGGGGAAAAAAAAAACAAAGTGCGTAACAGCGCGCCTGCGCGGCGTGATCACTTCATCCGATTCTTTAAGAATCGGGTGAAGTGATCACGCGGGTGGTTACCATGGTAACGCGTGTTATTGCCTCAGCGGCGCGCCAGCGCGAAGTGATCACTTCATCCGATTCTTTGAGAATCGGGTGAAGTGATCACGCGGGTGGTCACCATGGTAACGCGTGTTATTTCCTCAGCGGCGCGCCTGCGCGAAGTGATCACTTCATCCGATTCTTTGAGAATCGGGTGAAGTGATCACGCGGGTGGTCACCATGGTAACGCGTGTTATTTCCTCGGCGACAACACTTCGGTGATGTGATGTGCGCGCGCTACAAGTGTCAGTTTTACTTGGGTTATATATGACGATGATGAATAAAACATTGTAGGTACTTATTGGACGTTGGTATTTAGTACGCAAGTACGTGACGCGTTACAAGTTAAATAAGTATGTAGGTACGTAGTAAGTAAAAAAAACCTCAATGTGATAGTGTCTACCTAGCGCGCAAGCGCAATTCTTACCGCTTCAACGTGGTGAAGTGATTCGGTGTGCGCGCGCTGCAAGAGTGTCAGCTGTTGAACTTAAGAATGTTGTAATGATTTGATGAATATGATTTTATTCAACGCGTAGGTAGGTTATCTCCAATAAAATATTCGGTAGGTAGGTACAAATAATATACACATCTTTTTATCTATATGACTACTTACATCGTTTAGGTAGGTTCCCACATAGTTTGTGTGGGGTTAAATTACACACTATTAACACTCAATTGCGTTTATAATATAAGTTAACAATGGGTTCATAATAACAAACTATGTCGATGAGCATTTTCTTTAGTACTTAAGTAGCAGCAACGTGTAGATACCTACGTAGGTACGTTCTATTTCATTTATTGTTGGTAGGTACCTACTGCGTAACGCGTCGCGCCTCAGGCTATTTATATTAAGGGACTAGTCTAGGAACAAAATAGAATAAAACAAAATTGAGTTTCTGATTGGATATCTGTTTTGCTATTTTATTAAAACCCCCCTATATAATAATGTTTAGACATTTAAATACTAGTTTTAGAATACTTAATATAAAATTATCAATAGAATTAACATAAAAAATATAATTTAAATCTCGATTACGTTTGTAAATGTAATGCTTGGTCATCCCTAGTATCGGGTGGGGTGACACTGACAGCTCACTGCACGATCACTTCCCCTAAGTTTTCACGGTGAGATGGTTACAGAATAGCACAGCAGGTTCAAACGAACAAGTGAAGTTCCAATAAGACAGCAAAGAGTCAAAAATAGAAGAGATTTAATTACGTGATATAGCTACCTAGCTCCGAAGCATAACGTCGGTTGTAGAGTACGTGCGGTCGCAATTAAGTGCCTGGAGTACTCCCCCGACTTTAATGAACGCGAATGAGGACGAATTTAGATGAAATAACGTGAATTACTTGTGAGGTTGCGTTTAAAATGTTCATACCTTTACCTACATGTGGTACACACTTGCACCTATGTAATATAATATTGTAGGTAGGTAACTTCATTTATTATTTTGACTACGTAGAAGACTGGGGCTAATTGTGTGAATCGGGTAATTTTTGTGTTGGTCCTTGAAACTTTGCATCAACAGGGATTCGAATCGAGGACTATGTGAGTATGTGAGACACTCGATTGAAATAATCTCTTAAAAATGATAAAGCTGAATGATATACTTTTCCTATAGTTACGTACGGTCAGCGACAAAAGTCGATTAACAGTGCTACTTTTACACATCATGTAATTTGATTGTATTTCAGCATTTTCTATAATAGCTAAGAGTTAATTATTCTTTTAATTCGACTTCTGTTTCGATTGTATTTAAAAAATTTGCGACAAAAGTCCATTAACACTTCAGTGTTTTTATCTTAATTATTGTAATGATAAAAACACTGAAGTGTTAATCGACTTTCGCTAAATGTCCCTAAGTATTTGATCTAGTATCTCGTATCCCTCCCTTCATGTTATTATTGTTATAACCAGATTGTTCAGAGTTATGTTGGTAATCTACAGGTGCCGCCTCCGCATGTGGATAATCCCCTAATCTCTCCTGACGTCAGCTGCCGGGGAAGAGGTACTGGAGGTTGGTATTACATTTTATATACGGTTTTAATAAGAGAATATTTGTGTTGTTGTCTGTTACTTATGTGAGTAAGTCGTAGTAAGATCGTAGTTAATTGCAAAGGTGTTATTCAAAATACTTAACTACTGCAATAGATAAATAGTGTAAGTTAGGGCTGATTTCACCAACGAAACTGAACGCGATCCCCTTTTCTAAAACGCGTTCACGAGCTGTCAGTGTCAAAATTGTTATGGAATAATGTACACTGACAGAATAATAAAAATGTACTTGAACGCGTTTAGATGTGCCGAACGTTTTTTAATGTTCTAACAATAATATTAATGTAATTTAATTTTTTTGTTTGTTTCAGTCCAGTACTAACCCCACAAGTTGCTTAACTGTATCATCAAAGATTTGCTTTTCCAAATTCACTTTAGACATTGGCAGAACGTTCGACATCGGCTTTGCTTGCCATAACAAAAAATAGAATAGAATAGAATGTGCCGAACGCGTTCAATTTCATTGGTGAAATCCACACAACTTTTTTTGTCGCTACGCTAGTTAGGTTTTATATGACGTGTAAATTTTATATGACGTGTAAAAGTGATTCCGATATCCTATTTACAGAATAAATAATTTCATTTCATTTCAGGACTAGGTTAATTTTATAGTCACATTGTTTTTTAAGTTACACAACATTACCAAAATTGGTTTGGTACTTTAGCCATGAAAACAAAGTAGACCTCTTCAAGAAGTAAACCTACACGACCACTCAGTCGAGATAGATTGTGTATATATGTGTGCGTGTAAATAATATATTTCAAGCTTCCAATACTGATTCTTTAATTCACTGTCTTTTGTAAACCGCAACTGGGTCGATTTCCTACTCATCTTTACCCACGTGACAGTGCAGGTACCTACAACACAGCGCTAAAGCCTTAATTTCCTTCTCCAAACAAGGACCACTAATCACACCTACACTCGGATATTTTCGACAATGTTTACTTCAATTAATCTTCGTAGATTTAATCGAAACAATATAAAAACGGAGTTTATTATAAAACACAACACCGTAAACAATTTCCCGAAGTAGGTAATTGGTTTATTCGTCGCGGAACCAAACAAAGTGTACGCACATAAAGGAAATTTATTTTATATTCAAACTCGAATCATTGTTCAATGGAAACGTTTCTGATTGACTTTTTAAATTATATTAACTGTAGAGAATAAAATATTTTCGTTGCGAACGTAGTCAGTCGCGCGTGCAGGCTTGGTCAATGTATTTAAACAGTTAAAACAATTTGTTTAATAGTAAATTGTATACATATGTGTATAAATAGTAAATGTAGTACAGGGTGGCAGGGACATCGACGCGATAACTGTTCCCATGGATTCACTACATGATTTTGAAACCCTGTATTCAAATTTTTCGTCGGTTATTTAAAAAAGTAACAGCTGCTCCATACATTTTTACCGCGTAGGTATTGCACTTTTCTATGAAACAGCAGATTTTTCTTTTAATAACCGACGTTCAATTTAGTTGCATTCAGAATCATGTACCTACTGAATCCATGGTAAAAGTTTTCACGTCGATGTGCTACCCTGTAGAATTCTCGCTTAGGTTGAGTAATTTTCGTAAATGTGATTTAGATAATTTTGCAGATAGTTTATGATCGCCGCGTCGGTCCAGTGGTCGTAAGCGCTACTGCTGAGCATGAGGTCCTGGGTTCGATTTCCAGGTCGGGCAAAGTGTTATTTGGTTTATCTATCTGTAATTTCTCAGTAGCAGCCCGGAGTCTGCATTTGTGCTTGGAGGCTCACCCCATCACATGGGACTTAAAAGTAACTGGCAAAATGTGTTTGCCCAACGCTTCGTGTAAAAGAAGTGTGTTTTTGAAGAAAAAATATCTGGAAAATTAATTTCTCTGGAATGAGAGTTTTAACACTATCGAAAGATTCCAAATACTAATGGAAAATTAATAACAAAAAACTACATATTTCACATATTCCCATAGTAAATAAGTTACCAGCTTGCGTTCTAACTCAATTATATTTAACAGTAGGTCATAAGCCGTTGCCATTTTAAATAAAGGGAATGCTATTGAGAGAGGACCGCCGCGGAGGCGTTTTGGGGATTATCAGTAAGCCCCACGGCGGGCGTCGGGATCGCGAGTTGCTTTTTAAGAATCACAAATAATCTCTAAGTCATGGTGGGGGGAGGGGGAGGGGGCATAATTTTCATACTTTATGGATGTTTTCCTGTTGTTACAAAGGATTGAAGGAGGATGAATAATTTTGTTCAGGTCTACCAGTTTAATTCTTGGGTTGAAGCAAGTTCAGAGCAGTCTGTTGCAACCTTAAACGTTCCAAATTAAGCAAATGTAATTAAGAATTTAAATTAAGCATTTGAAAATGGTTTTTAAATTTTTCTACGCAGAGGACTTTTATAAATTGGCAAATCCAGAGAGTTTTCTACTGCCACATTAAAAGTTCGTTCAGACCTTTAAGATTTTCATATCCATAAAGCAAGCTTGCATTCTGCAAGCAGATGCAAGTTTCTATAAACTAGGTTACAAAAACAAAACAAGACCCCAATGTGGGTCATTCCGTAAACTAATTTCAGCAAAGCCAAAAAGGTACTCTAAAAATGTTAAAAACTTGGCAAATCCGGTCATAACTAACAAATTACAATTTCCCCGTATACGGCGTCCGGGGTGCCGGGGGCGGTGGGATCCGGAATTAAAACCGTCCACTCTGATACAATTGCCGGACCCGCAATAACTGCGGCCGGCGTTGTTCGCCTCTTTTTGTAATGTGCGAATGTCCATTGTTGAGCACATTCCACGGTTTAATATGATAACTGTGCTTATATTATTTTTGTGCCCTTTTTTCTGTCGGTTTTCAATTTAAAATAAAGCTAGTAAGTATTTGAGCGCGCTGTGCATATTTAATTACTCTCCTGTAACGCGGAAATTAAAAGAATATAAATGTTAGATTCCTACCTTACTTACTTAAAATATTTTTATATTTACAGTAATGTCAGAATAAAATTATGAGTAAGAAGTGAAATGGAATGCCTTTTGATGGGATCTGAATAAGAATTGCAGTCACATTTTAGTAGATCAGCCCTCCTCAATGTCAGTTGGTGGCAGGTGGTCGTACCTACAGCCCGAGGATGACGCTACTGCCATGTGACAGTCGGTTAACAATTGGTCGACTCACTTTTTTGCCAGTACATGAAGTAAATAATATTCTTTGAAACTTAATTTATCCCCTAAACAATGTAAATGTTTTCTTCCCCGACATTTCACGCTCAACACGGCAGCTAAGCGGTCAGTGCGAATATTTTTCCGGCAATCAAATCCAATTATTCATAATACTCCGCAATCAACCCTCCGGAGCTTTGCGGGGGGGAGGGGGGAGGATTAATTTGTTTTCATTCAATTAGCCTTACCCTATTTGATTGGGATTAATCATGTTTGTACTCGATTCGTTACGGAACCTTATTAGTTTGATCGTTTGGTGTTGTACAGATAGAGAGATACTGTTTGAGTTAACTTTTAATGATGCTGGTAAAGGCTACCGAAGACAGGCACGACGCGACAGTGCGACGCGACTGTAGTTGATTTTTAAATGGAATCTTCATGGAATACGGTCGCACCGTCGCGTCGCGCCTGTCTGCGGGAGCCTTAATGTACCCTTTTTGGATCTTGATTAGCTGTTTGGATCCTTGATTTCTCTATGAGTGCTACAATTAAGTATTGGGCAAAGCCGGTCAAGGCTCTATTGCGACTGAAAGGTTGTGTGAGCCGAACTAATTGGTTTTCCTTATACAACAGCTAAATCGAAAGCTTTCCAACTTAAACAGGGTGCTATATAAAAAATAAACAAATCTTCAATCTCATTGCATAACAGCCCATCAAGGGTATTATTGCCATCAAAATTGTTGCGAAAAATCACGAAAATTTAAATAAAACGCATAAAAGTTGGCATCGTTAAAAATACTGGCTGTCGCGGATGTAAAGCCTGCTCGTAAAGCAGAGTTTTACGAATTATTGTCATCCGCCTCTCTTCTGGCATGCCAGTTACAATGTACTGGTATTGGCAAATGTGGCGTGTGTAAGTGCACTTGTCAGCCTGTAATTTTTTCATGTTAGGGGTTGGTGATCTGCCGAATGGGCCACCAAATGAAAAGTGACACCTGCTAAGGGCCTTACAGATGCTTACTCGGAAGCTGAAAAGTGATCCACCACCCTACGATCTCATCCCTTGTTCATCATCAATCTCCTGCCCTTATCCCAATATATTAGTGGTCAGCGCAACATGTCCCTTTATTCTATACTTCTCTGTTAGTCCTTATCTCGGTAGGCACCCCCTTTCTAACCTTAAATACTTATTAGCTCATAAAGGTGTAGGTATGGAAAAGTTGGTGTGTAAGGATGTCGTATTATACGACATCCTATGCAATACGACTCGTATTGCATTATCTTAATAAGTTCTCAAGACTGTAGATTACGTGCTTCTTAAGTTGGCTATAAAACGATCAAAGACTAACCTAACAAAAACATCCCGCTAACTTAAATTTCTCCACAGAACCATTTTCCCATTTTTCTTTCACGATGAAAGCGAACATCAATCACGTGTTCTATCAAAACTGCAAGCTCCGGACAATAACATGTCGGATTAGAACATGTCTTCGGCAGCAAATGGTAGGAAATGGGATCCGCGCGAACTCAGCCGGACCGGGGTAATGACCGGCGATAGGGAATCATAACAACAGCGCTGTTCGGGAAATAAGAAGACTTGAGAGAGAAATGCGATGCTAAGTGGATGCGGCATTTTATTAGTTATTAGTACCGAAATGTTTATTTTATGAGGAAACTGGAAGAGGGCAGGTCGCTTGTAAGTCGGTTTTTTACTATATTTGATAATAATCAAATATATCCGAAGATGTCATACTATCAAATTATCAATAATCAAAAAGATCTTCGGATCTTAGGGGGTGTAGGCAGCTTGGTGGAAATGGCACTCGATAAAAAGTTGACAGATCTTCTTCTTCTTTTCGTGTGGTTAGTGACTAACCTGTCGGTCGATTCTGTAAAAATATCACCCTTAAACTTAGGTGAAGTGAGCGTGAAGTGAGCTGTCACTGCCACAGAATCGACCGGCAGGATGCTAGGGATTAACACTATTGACAGCTCACTTCACGCTCACTTCACCTAAGTTTAAGGGTGATATTTTTACAGAATCGACACGCTGGTGTCAGAGTTTTAAAGCCGCCCGTGGGCCTCTGACTTGGCTTCACATGCCGACCATGCCGGTTTCCTCATGATATTACAGATGATGATGGTTGAATCTGGCGAACTAAACAACAGCATGAAGAAAGGGGATATTTCTGAAGATGCATAGTGGTGGAGGCGCCAATACTTAAATAGATAGAGTCGATATCATAAGTAAAAATAATAGAGCGTTAGGTTATGGTTTGATGAGTTTCACAACTTGAAATAGGTACCAAATAAAGCATTGGGTGGTGCGACAATATATGCTAGAATTTTATCTCGTTTATGATCAAGACGGAACTAACAAGGAACCATATTACTAGAAAGTTCCCTAAAGCCGTTTCCATCGTTTCACGGCTCCACAATCGATACGTCGCTCGTATAGTGGTCCTGATTGGATCCCCTTCAAGAAGCGTCGTCGCGTTGTCGCGCGCTCGACAAATTGTCCGAGCACCGTATGTAATTGGACGCGCGTCCGATGGGATGTCGCGCACAACGCCATGCAAGTATGGGGTATTGGCTCGCGCATGCATGCGGGTATAAAATAGTGAGCATTCATGAAGATAATATTAAAAAAGAGTAGTGATTGTACTTGGCTTAAGTGAAAAGCAACAAAAAACTAATTTAATCAACATTTTGTTAATGAAAATAGTCGTTATTTTGCGCTATTACGCTGCTTGGACCGCCAAGAGTGTTGACGGGATTTCCGGACATTTATTTATATAATAAAACATTAATCTATCGTTTAGACTTGTATTTTTCAAATAAAGTTTTACAAATTAACTTTGTTTGCGAACCTATCGTATAAGCTGTACAAACACTATATTAAATTAGATAGGTAGAAGGTTTGCCGGTACCAATTAGGTACTTACAGAAGTTAACAAAAGCCGGACTGGTAAGCCGTGGACGGACCGAGCGGGCCGGACGCTCGCCGTTCCTATTAGAAGGCGTCCGACTATTGAAAGAAAAGCCGGATTTAGAATTCTTTGCTGCGATTGGAAAGGTTCTTTTCGCTTTTTCGATATTCACCACCTTGTTTAGTAAAGAAAAACTAGTCGAGTGTTTTGTTGGCTGTCTGAACTGACACATTCATGAAAATAAATATGAAGATATTTTTGAGTACGTAGTTAAGGATGAAAATTTCATTTATGTCAGTTTTTCGAAGAGTACTGTGTCAAGTCAAGCGATTAAATAAGAAGTGAAATAAATGATTTCCGACAAAATCCAGTTGGACAGAAAAGAATATACCTAATATATACAAGACTTTTGCAAATAAAGCAAACATTATGACTAACTAATAAACTTAGATTCAAACAAGTAAAGTCACACTAGAACTTAAATATTTGTTAAGATCATCGTAATTTAGTGCGATTCAAGTCTTTCGGCCTCGTACAGGACTTCCTTCTTTAAATTTTAATGTTACTCTGTTTTTATTTTTTATTTATATTTAGTGTGTTTTTAGTTTAATGTGTGATTTCCTGTGCGAGTCTCAATAAATACTTTTACTTTCTTTCTTTCTTTATTCACTATACCGCACTATATCTTAAGCTGTGAGAGAGCGATCTGTGCGTTTTCGTTTAGGCGCGCTTCCATGGCATGTAAGGGACAGAAAGTGATATATATAGTGATAAGCGCAATACACGTCTTTGTATTCTTTCAAGAATGAGAGCAGAATTATTTCTTCTCTTTCAGTTATTACATTTTGTAGAACAATAAGATTATCCGAAAAGGTGCGTCTAGACAGTGCGAGACTGTGCTTCGAATGATAAGCCAGGTATGACGCATGAGTAACAATGAGCAATGCATGGCATGCATGAGCAATGGGTAGCTCGCCGTCCGATTAGGACCAGGCCCGAGTCGACGGCGCGTTGTGTTCCACGCGCGCCTCAAAGAGATGTCAGCACCAACCGACGGGGTCGAAAGACCAATGCCTGCTGGGGTTGCGGGTTTGTCCGAAAGGGATAACGCGGCCCCGGCACACAGGCAACGGAAGGAACACGGGTGGGTTTTAGTCAGTAAAAGTCTGACACACCCTCTCGCTCTGCCCAGAGCGGGAGAAGT
This sequence comes from Agrochola lota, assembly GCA_947364205.1. Taxonomy (NCBI): domain Eukaryota; kingdom Metazoa; phylum Arthropoda; class Insecta; order Lepidoptera; family Noctuidae; genus Agrochola; species Agrochola lota. The sequence continues at coordinate 1,075,858 of OX376225.1, read as the reverse complement.
CATTTGATGATTTCCCATCCTGAAAAAAAAGAAAGAAAAAAAAAGGTGTGACGCATGAGTAATCTGACATAAAAAATGCATTCGCGTCGCATGCCTCGCAGCGTCTGGACCTATGGTCTTGATGCACCTTAACGTTTGTCATATATTTAGTCAAACAAGCGTTTCAACGGCCTCATGTGTTCACGAACTTATTTTGATTCGAGTCTGATCCCGTGTTATTTGATTATCCAAGTTTCTGTATCAGGCGCTAATGTAACTCTATCGACTTGTTACGTTTACGGAATAACACAAATGGGATGAAAGAATAACTTAATAAAGTCTCCAGTATGGTACGCTATGCTAGGAGATAGAACCTAAATGTGTATAGGTTAGTGTAAACTTTCTTGTCTTGAAATGATACAATGTCATTATGTAATCTGAAACTAAGGCTCCATTATAGACACGCACTTGACCAACGATTTTCGGAAGCTCCATACACTGACAAAAGGCAATCGCTAAACCGAACGACGCGTTTCACCAAAATGCGAATACGCGATGCAGTGGCCAAATCGCCAATCGGTGATAACAATATTATGGCTGCTATGGCCCTAAAATAAGGGTAGTTATAGCTGACTATAAGCTGCCTAGATAAATGCAGAGATACCTACGTCAATGTTTTGCCTCTGCTTTTAAATTTGGTTAACTTAAGAAAATGAGAGAGGGCATCTAGCTTCATCTTTCTGACTGACCGACCCCTTGAAAATTCAAAAGTGCCTGTAAGTGGTTTATTTGAAATACATGCTTTGAGTTTTGGGTTTTGAGAAAATTCAAAGATCATCATTGACCCTTTATGTCAATGATTTTCCTTAAATTTCCCTTATTTCCTCTATAAGTTCCGTGGGAACAACAGAGCACGAACCTGTGCGCCATCTTAATACAATATCTTTTATTTACTGCGAGGAATTACATCTGGCATGGCGTCACGGACACTGAGCTCCGTTCGTTTATTTTACTTATTACTTAGTTTATTTAAACAGGGGCGTTTGACTCTGAGTATTTACTGAGGTTGGCTGTATTTAATTTAAATAAGTTGGCTTATTTTTGAGGTTTTAAAAGTAATCTTTTTGCAGAAAACATAAGTTTATGTTTTAAGCTTAAAAAAATCTTTTAACACTTTCGACTCCACCCACTTTTCATAGAACTCATACGCCATGCCGCCATACATATTGGAAGTGAACCCTTCGGGAGGGTTGCCGGTATTACTTTTGCTCTAAAGTTAACCATCACGGACGGTCAACGGCATTAGGTTTAAAACCGTGTTAAAATAGTGTTTTCAGGGGTTTTGTCGCTATACGTAGTTTCCAACCTTTTAATTTTTGTGAATATTAACAGTAACAGTGAACAAAATACTAAACAAAAATCAAAATACTTGGATTTAAAAACCAACGCATATACTGATAAATCTTGTTAAAATATACATCAGATTTTATTTTCACGGTTTATAATGCAAAACCTACATTCAAAATGATCCCTCCACGAGGGGTCCCGGCCATCCCATATGCGACTAGGTGAACCCTCCAGGAGGGCTCCCGGCACTGAACGTGTTAAATGTGTTAGGTACACAGTAATTTTCAGTCATTATGTGTATTCAGAGTGACAGCAGACAGTGACCTATAACCTAGGTACAGTGGGTCGCACGTTAGTGGTCTCACTTCGACCTTGAGCTGTCATAGCGTAGTACTTGCGGACTTTCGATAGAATGAAATGCCAGCATCATATTGGTTTTGTTACGACTAATGTGCGGCCTACCGTACATATTGTAAGTTGTTTTCATTTTAATCAGTGACCAACAATTTTTTTTTAAATATTCTATACCAAGGAATATTACAAACCCTGTTATAATAACCAGGCATAGGTTTCTACCCTTTCACAAAATTACATCTAATTTAGTAAAGTACAGATACTCACGGAAAGTGCCACCTGATATTATTACAGAATTTCCATGAAATGTGAGGGCCATTCCAGACGCTGCCAAATTCCTGAAAGTGCTAAGATTGAACAAGAATAAATAACTACCATCCAAGTGAAATAAAACGTTTCATTCGTCAAGAATTTTATTATGAAACTTTATGAAAAGGAACCCTACAACAGTGGTAGCTAGGGCTGCCGCAAGCCGCGTCTACGAGGAACTAATTTGATGAAAAGCGGTTTTTATGAGGAGACTTTTCTACGAAGCAATAAGGCTGCTCTAGTTAAGGATCATTACAGGCTATCAAATTAAACGTGGCAGATTAATTTCCATGAAATTTGATTCTATCGCTCCGAGGCGCTTTAGTAAGTAAGTGATTGCTTTTCTGCTTGATACTTACGCGTCACACTTCTACTTCCAGCTACGACCAGCTTTTAGTAATTATTGGAAATCATCATCACCAAGATTTTTAATCGATCCATATCCGTCCACGCAATAAAACGTAACGCCGGTCTATCCGTCAGTTCGAGTACGACTTTTCCAATTTACCCTCGAGATTTTTCTTTTAATTCATAGATAATGTTATCTGCTCTAGCTAGGTTTCAGTAGTGTGGCAACCCTGTTTGTAAGTCGTTCACGAATTAATGGTAAAATTCCGCAAATGACGATTGTTCCGAGGTATAAAATAGAATATGCCCAGCGGGTGCCGTCTATGACAACTTTATTAAAAGTACAGTTGCAAGAAACTTTGTGAAGAGAATGAAAAAAGTTCCATGTTTACTGGGCAAAGTCAAAGTCAAAGTTAAATAATTTATTTCAACACACAAAAGGCAATTTTGAACGTCAAAATATACAAAACAAATAGAATTGATTCTAGTCACCCCTTCCATACGATAGTTTTCGTATGAAGAAGAATGGGCAAGAAACTCCACCGTTACTCTTTTAAAATGTACAATATTTTGTATACATTAATTATATAATTACGTATATGTGAGGACGATGTACCTTGAATATATATTACTATACCACAATAGGTAAAAAGAATTCAAAATGAATGCAATGACAAATAAACTAATAAACTTATAGATACAGGGTGCTCACATATTTGCAAACATTGTAAAAGTTCCATTATACCATTACATTATCCATCCATCATAATGTTATATTATACCATTTTCCAAAAAAAATACAATTAATAAGTCAATGTGTGAGGCAGTACTCACAGAAAGTAAAATCAATTTAAATTATACAATTAAGTTAGCAACCAGTTTGATTTTGTCTAGACTCTAAATTGTCCTATGGAGCAGGACCTGCATGTTTTCAAGCATTCTTATCTTGGATATAATCCTCTAATTTGTAATATGCTTGTTTACAAAGTGTGTTTTTTATATGAGTTTTAAATTTTCTTTCATTTAATTGTAATACTCGTGTATCATAAGATACTTTGATGTTTGTTTAATACAGTACCCCATATAAGATGTTTGTACTTTAGATAATCTGAAAAATGGTTGATCTATTTTATCTTTATTTCTAGTATTAAAATTAAGTCTATCACTTATTTTATTAAAAATATGTAGATTTTTTATTGATTGATTGTACCGTCATAATATTAATCTTTTTAAATAGTTCCCTGAGAGATTCAGGGCATGGTGGTTATAACGTGTTGGATCTAGTATCGTTTAGCAGTTGTAAGGGGGTAAAAGAGATTAAAGCTGGTAGGGCGTACCTGATTTTAAAGCTATCACTCTTTTTAAAAGGTAATGCGTATTTTTCGAGAGATTAATAAAATTGTTTTTAACGCAAACGAAACGTAAAATGGGCAATTGACAACCAAATTTGTCACAGTAAAGTCTCCGTGGTGTAAAATGTCGTGCTCGACGAAATGGAGGGTAAAATGAAAAAAAATTACATTATTACAATTACATTTCATCATCATTAGTTTTCGTTCATTCCGTTTCTCCCCGAGTTGTGTAAATGTGTTCTCTGTTCTTTTGTTGTGGCTTTTTATAACAACGTAGAAAGCTGCGGAGGTTACTACAATGTTACCTACTGTTATTAGAAGAACTTAGGATGCAAGAGCGAGCGAAGCGAACTATTTAGAAATAGGAGCCCCGCGAAGCGGGTCTCTGTCGACAACGTCGTCGCCGTCCACTACGCCGTCGCTACTATTGATTGGAAACAAATTTACATTCGCCTCGTGATCTTCCCCAACTGCAATATGTTTTTAAGTGTTTTGAGGTTAGGTTACAATTATTTGTTTTTGTCAAGAACGGTGCTTTACCTTTTCATGGCAGTGGTGCCAGGAGAGAGGGGGCATCCCCACCTTCCACCTTCATCGGCCTGCCAAACGATGCTAAATTTATACCTATTTGATTAAAGTAAAACCAAAACTAACCACATCAGGAGAACCAGCCTAGCTTGTTCCATGAAGAAAATAATAAGAAGGTACATACATACACCTCTTTTCATTTAGAGCGTCTTCTTCTTTTCGTGTGGTTAGAGACTATCCTGGTGTCAGAGTTTTTAAAGCCGCCCACAGGCCTCTGACTTGGCTTCACATGGCGTCGAGACATATCTCTCAGGCATTCCGGTTTCCTCACGATGTTTTCCTTCATCGTGTTTTAAGCAAGTGATACGCACAGGAATAGAGCGTAAGATCCGTATACAAACTACAAATATTCACAAGCCTTATACCTACATACATATTATATATATAATATTTTTCTTTTACTCTCAAAAAAGATTTCGCCGCTTCGCGAAATACATAAAAATGATTTACAAAATGGCGTTCTCTTGACTTGGTCTCGAACTCTCGACTCATATTTATTTTTGTGTTAAGCTGGGAATTCTCGTGTTATTTATTGTTTTCGTTTGTTGTACCATATACGTATTGTTGAGGGAGTTTTTTAACTGTTTCGATATTTTAATAAAGGAAATCGTTTACATAGAATAGACGATGTTGAGATCACACGGTACAAAATTACATAATTAACAAGATCATTGACCGTTGTAGGTGAGTAGGTGACACGGCGAAAATGCTTCATCATTAGAATCATCAAGTTCGACAACGAGGTAGGTCACATAACATAACATCACGCCTGTTTTTCACGAAGGGTTAGGCAGAGGATATTTTTTTAAGCCCCATGTAATAGGAGAGGAGGTGAGCCTATTGCTATCAACCGGGCACAATCCATACTCCGGCCTGTTACTGAGAAATTCCTGATAGATAAACTCAATAAGTAACACTTTGCTCGACCTGGGTATCGAACCCAGGAACTCACGCTTAGAAGTCGCGGAGGTAGATAGATTATCTAGCCATTTCCAATCATGTTTGAATCGAAATAAATTCTTACACGGTGACTTACTGTCTCCGTCCCTTTGACTGTAAACTTAAAAACAAGTAATAGTAACTACCAAAGTTGTATAAATCTTCGGCACAGGGAAGTTCGTTAAAGACATCGAAGAGAATGTCTTTAATTGGCTAGTTCGTTCCGAGTGGTAATTGTGCCGCCCGGCTGCGCTCGTAATTGCGAGTTCTACACTATAATATAGCATGTCTATTGAGAATTTATCGGAAGTCGTTGTAAGTCTTCGAAGATGTTGGACATCTTCGTTTCTTTCAACTTTTCAACAGTATTGAGTCGAGTAATTAGTAACTGTCTAAGCACATCACTGAACGACTAGCTAATGGTTAAAGGCCTGCGCAGCTGTTATAGTAGGTTGCATTACTGCTTATCTCTCTTGGAAGTACCCTTCTAAATTCTATAATATGTTTTGTAAATAATTTCATGACCAATTACTACCCAGTTGCCTATAAAAGTACGTTATAGGTTGAGGACAGCACAATTGTTATACAAAACGTAGTAGAGCCAACAGCGCTTTTGCAGAGTATTGGCATAATATGCAATAATATTTGTGTCCCGGCAATGCCGTGATAATTTTAAAGGACTTTTGTGAATAGCAGTTTAAAATTAAAACAGCTTCACATATCAGATGTTGGATCAAGAGTCAATAATTTTTACTATAGGTACCTACAGTGAAATTAATTATTACTCTCATACAGTAAGTACTCGCGATCCCGTATTTACTCAAGCCGTATGTTTGTCTGTTTGTCCGTTCGCCGGGATTAAGCGCGGCGTGTGTTGGCTTTGATATCGACGCGCGTCGAGGACCCTCGGCCATCGAGAATATCGGAGAGGCTCGCGGGAAAATGGGGAGTAAGTGAACGCTTAATTGATGGTGTAAAAAGTATTTGTGCTACGTGAAGTAGGTTTGAGGGCTTGTTGAATGTCGAGCGTTCTTTGGAGGTTTCTACACATGTTTCTATAAGTTGTATTTTCTCATACTAACTAATAATATATAATATTATAAATGCGAAAGTGAGTTTGTTTGTTTGTTACGCTTTCAGGCTGAAACGGATTTGCCACACGGATTTGACATAGGATACGCCACTACAAGCCAAAGGCCTCTTCTTATACAGAGAAGGCATGTACATCACGTTTGCTCAAGGCGGCGTATAAAATAATTTAAGTATTAAACACGATGGTTATAAATCTGAAATCACTGTTGCACCTCCGTTGTCTCAGTCAAGACCAATCAAGTCCAACGGGGACTAAAAGTGATCCCTTTTTATTGTTGTACGATGAGCGTAAGCCCAAATTTCAAGCATTTTTTTATGGCATGCTATTGAAACCGACCATACATACAGTTTCATAGTTTATTAACCGTTGCTATTTACGCCGTATTGCACTGCCTCCCTCAACTCTTGACAATAGTTGGTAAATATGGCATTGGTATAGCTGCTACATATATGGACGCTGTACTGGAATGTAATATCATAAAGTCTATGACATAGACTGATATTATTGCATTCAGTTTCTATTCAAAGTTACAGTTGATTGGGCAGATTTATAGACAGGTTTTATCTTTACTTGGTGGTGGAGGTGTCCACAGGCGGTTGTGATCTTTTTTTCAGGTGTTACAAATTAATTAAAAAATCTTTGTCAAATCGGGTAAAAAAGTTCAGCGGAGTAATTGTGTAAAATGACAGTTGATCGCAAGGTGTTTCATTTTGACAGTTAAGCCACGTTTATTGCGTTATTTACGTTGCTGATCAAACGAATTTTCAAACACACAACGATTTTTTTTTAAACATTGCCCCCACTAAGAATTTCTTCTTGTATCGTGGGTGCGTTTACAAACATAGAAACTCACACGCACTAACACCCAGACCCGGAACAACTACTTGCAGATCATTTAAATATTTGTTCCGTGCGGGGGTCGAACCCGCGACACGTTACGCAGCAGTCGATCGCTCAGCCACTGCGCCAACCGTGTCGTCAATGAACTTGCAATATCCTTCAAAACTTTCGGATTTTGATTCAAACTGTGTTGCGCAATTAGGGTGCAGGTTAGGTGCATAAATAATTCTCAGTCAGGAACATACTTATCTTGAATAACTTATCAATTTGTTCAACTCCCTTATAACTAAAATAAACCATAAAGTGTTCGGAAAATCCCATAACAAACATGGCCGGCCCATAAATTGTGTACGTACACTAAAGAACTGAGCTTGAATTAAGTGGGATACAGTTTTACCCATTCGGATTTACAAAGGCACACGAGATTTATTTGCGAACATTATTTTTTTGGGTATTTACCTACCTGTGGGGTAGTATTATATTAGGGCTTCCGAATAGCTGAGTATATATTAGTATATGATATTTGTCGTAATAATATTAAGGAAGCCAATTGACTTACAAGTGGCTAGAGGCTTCTGTACCTATAACCAGTTAAATAGAGAACCTCGACATTATGGAAACCAAGACTATCTGTAGGTTGCAGTTTAGACGATTAGTATTCTACCGAATATCGCATAAGCAATTGTGGTTTTCGCAAGCACGGAAACACAGAACTTCACAGACTGAACAAACATTTTTGCACCCACTTAACTTCCAGTCTTCCAGAGGTAAACAAAAGAATCACTCCACTATTTTCTTTCACTCCATAAATCATGGGAATACGAAAAGAGATTTCTGGAAAAAACTACCTCCCGAAAGTCTATTTTCGGCCGTGTGTGTCTATGCACGTTTATTTGATTCGGGACGCCTGCATTCTGCGCCACGATTCGCGAGAATATTCTCGAAAATATGCTCTTTCGATATAGTGTTCGATTTGATATACATATATATATTATTATGTCCGCGAGTTGAATAAAGGAATTTGATTTCGATATTCGTGACTCCATATATGACGATTGTTGCGTTTCTCTCGATCTTGAGTTGTATTGAAGATGCTGGTCGTGTCGCGAGGTTTCGATATTATTCGGTTTATTGTGAGTTGAAGTTTTATACTTTAATAACTGTCTTACTGGGATTACTTTACAATAGAAATTCTCGCCGACTTCCATCAGCTATTCCCAAGAGTAGGTACCTAATTTAGCTGATCACATTAGTGCTAAGTCAGGTTTCAACTCCACAGGTTATTTCACAACTGAATCGTTTGTCTCTGTTTCACAGTGACATTGTATCTCGTAAGAAAGATAAAATGAACGTTTGCTTCTTTATTTATAAGCGTTGCTTAAGGTTATGAGACGTTTAAACGTTAAAAATGATGGTAAACAGCCGCTAATCATTACTTAGCGACAACACAAGTAACGTTTAAAAATAAACCCCTAGCTTTATAATTCCTACATATTTGTGCAACATATAAAAGTTGTCGAATTTAGGAAGTTTTTCAGGTTCAGCGATAAAGTTTAAACTAAAATACTGAAAGGAACGTTAGTGTAGGCGTTTGTCAGTGTGTACGGAACTTTTTGTTACCCTCGCGTTACTTTTTGTTGGCGTACCGCTAGTTTTTGTTACTGTTTTGTTACTCTGGACACGCGGTGTGTAACGACCACCACAAACAATAGGGTTGGCCGGAGTAAGTCTTGTCTAGCCGCGCTGCCAGTTGCAATAGTAGAGGGCGTGTTCAACACCTATAATTATTTATGGATTTAATCTAATATTGTTTAGATTAAATCCATAAATAATTAATAACGGAATATTGTTTTGATCGCAGTTTACTGTTGACACAAAGATGGTGAGCACCATCTTTGTGTAATGTATAAGGCGACCAAAAAGTGTTATACTCAGCAACAGAAACGTATCCTCGTATGACCCGTCCGCCACAGTTATATCCGGGCCATGAAAGTTTAGTCACTAATAAACAGCGATGCTACGCAAACGCAACTATGTCGCAGGCGCCCTACGGGACACGTCCGTAACTTTGTTAATTTATGATTTACACAGATACCTATAGTTTTAACTGCATTTTTCAAGGAAAGGATAATAACTAGATACAAGTTTTAACCGTTTTTATTTCTGAAGATAAAAAGAAAAGAAGAGAAAATATTGTTGCAATCAACGTTTACCACCCATAATATTAATGCGACAGTGAGTTTGTTTGTTATGCTTTCACGCTAAAACGTCTACACGGTTTTGAATAAAATTTGGCATATGGGTAGACCATGACCTGGGTTAAATACTTTTTATCTTCATAGTACGTTCCCGTTAGATAATTTCCGACAACCCTGCGGGCGAAGCCGCGAGCTAAACCTAGTATCTAACAATTCGTTAGTGAAAAAATATTGCTCCGAATATTGTTTTGATCGCAGTTTACTGTTGACACAAAGACGGTGCTCCTCGTCTTCTTATCGGTATTATATTGCCTTTCACATCGCCCACGGGTTGGGAACGGCCTTTCTTATGCACGGCACGACATTAAACACAAGTTACCAGTCTCAATTCCCAGACAACTTGTCCTCGCACAAGTACGGCGGCTGACCGGCTATATTTAATCATACGTCAGTCACTGTGATGAATACTGACACTCAATTTATCTAACTCTCGACTGTTCTGACACTGCCGTGACTCTCTGATTACACTACGGAAACTCTCGTCAGGACAGTGCTGAGATTAGTATTATTACTTAGGATACATAGAAGGAAATATCCACTGTTAAACCCATAGATGTATTATTTAGAACAAGCGTATATCTAATTTAGTGTGAAACATGTTTCACACTAAATTAAATTATATTGTATTATATATTGTATGGTGTTTTCGTATTATGTTTTAGTATTATGATAATCCATTCTTCTGTTATACTTAACTATATATGATCTCTGAAAATCAACTTAGAGGGCAATGCACCTACAGGTTGTGACTTAAAGCATCAATCGTCAAAAAAAAAAACAAAGTATGTTAATATTAATTTACAAGAAAATAAAAACATACTGCTCAAGTCATAGGGGCCATCTAATGCAAAATTGTAGCGCATGTCCAATTTCCTTCTCCAATATCTGTTATATTCTTTCATAAGTTTGCGTCTATAACTGCCACTTCTCTTTGATGTTTTCTCCATGACTATTTTGTATTAGTTTACCAAATATACGCGGATTAATAAAAGCCGATAGATAAGCAAAAAGTGCGGCCAGGTTTAAAGCGTTCTCCATATTATTGAAAAGCTATTATTTCCTAACATGAAGCACTGCAGACTCCATAGTAGTTCTATAAAAATGAATTTTACGAGCTGAGGAGCTTATTTAATCTCGCATGCATAAAAGAAACCATAAGTAAATTAGTCACGATTTACTATCCTATGCAGAATAGCGTTGCAAAGTATATCACGCGGGACAGTAATGCAACTAAAAGTGCGAATGCAATTATAACTACGGTGCAGTCAATGGTGGTCTAAAATGTCATGCGACTAAAAGTGGCAAAAAAGATACAAATCGAACTATTATGCAGTTAATGGTGCCTAAGGTATCACAAAAATATCGTAGGTTTCTGCTGTGTTCATAAGTTCTAGTTTTAGCTGTTATCGAACTCGTAACTAATTCTGACTCCCATATGCCACCCCTACACATTGGAGCTTTAAGGAAAGCAGCTGCATTTGTCACTAGTGTGCTAGTTGCATTGCTGTTATCACCACTCTTGGATAACTGATTGGTATTGTTACTTTAAATCAATTGTTATTGTGGCGTAAGGGTCATCATCATCTTGGTTCCACCCACTGCTGAGTTTAGGCCTGCTCCCTTTTGTACCATGCTTCCCTGGTCTATGCGAGTCTGATCCATGTCTTCCCCGCGATCTTCCGTCCATCCATCTGGTGTATGGGTACTACATACATTCTTTTCCAAGTTCTCAACGGGATTGTTCACGGGGTTGGCCTATTTTTGTTAGATTATATAGCCTTAGAACGAACCCCTGCCTAAGTTTTCAGAAAGCCTATCACTTGCCGCTGTTGTAAAATACATCTCTTGTTGCTCCGCTCTCGCTTCGTGGTTAGCTTCAACTGGCACCATTTCTTTAGTAAAAAACAATTGAAAATGCAGCTTTTGAAAATGAAAAGCCTTTATTAAATATTCATGCTAACAGTACACGTGTAGCTAAACAATTCAGAGACATAACTAAACAAAGGCGAGCTGTCAGCGTGGTGTCGCGTAAATAAACGTTGTGACCGCGCGCCGGCCGCCGCCCGCCGCGCGCCGCGCTCGCCGAATCGAATGCATAATCGATAAGCGAACAGCGCAGCTCTACGCTCAGGGGTGTCACGTGGACATTCATATTATGATTAGTAGAACAAAATACTTGTTTTTCTACTAATTACATACGAACCTTTGTAACGTTACGTTAAAAGTAAGTCACACTAATAAAAAATAAATTAAAAAAACGATAAAACTAAAGAAGACTAAGAATATAAGTAAGTAAGTAAAAGGGGTAAAAGATTAGAGAATTAAGGGCCGCAAGGTATGGTTTTCAGAGGTAACAGTGTTAAAGAATATATAAAAAGTGATTAACGTGAGTGTCTTAGGATTTCAATAGGTAAATAGGTCAAAAGGTGGTTTGTTTAGTATTATAACATATAATAATAAAAAACGTTTATTGTGTCTAAAAGTTGCACATAATCAAATTTGGGTTTGGAGTCTTCATTTAAGCAAATAATGCCTGTATTAAAAGACTCCGCTCCTTCACAACAGTAGGTACTTACTTAAAACACAATAAAAACTGTACATGGGCAAACAGAAATATAGTTATGTAAACGTGTGTGTGCGTATGCGTGTTATTGAATGTGCATGAGTGTTATGGATGTGTGGTTGTATGTGTATGAGTGTGTGAATTTACGTGTAGGTATGGGAGAGTATCTGTGAGTGTGAGAGTTGGTCGTGTAATTGTATTAAGTTACGTTTTGTAGGAGAGCTTCAGTATTTTCATATGCCATTGGTTTTAACCAGTCAGTCAGCATTTCTTTACATATATGATAAGATTTTGCATAAAAGAAAATTTCTTTATTTATTTTGTTATATAATTGAGCTGATCGTTTGCTAAATTGCATAGATCTGAATTTCGTCTTGGTTTTAGGTATTTGAACTATACTGTGTTTTCTTCTCCTAGAGAGTATACCTGCATTATAAGGTTTTGTGCTTTTTTAGGATTATTTGAGTAATGTATAGTTTCCTAACTGACAATACATCACTAAGTTTGTAGAGGTTCTCTGTAGAATATCTCCTTTTTTTTTAAATACATTATTTTGAGCAGGGCTCGTTGAGCTCGCTCCAATTGAATGAATTTAGATTTTGTTGCCCCACCCCAAACAGGAATACAGTATATCAATATTGATTGCGCAAGAGAAACATATATTTGCGTGAGCACATCTCTATCAGGCTTACCGCTTCTCTGTATAGACCTAGGCAGAACGTGACGCAGGGTCTTAAAAATCCAGTTTAGCTTGCGGACTCTATTGGCAACTTGCTCAAGATGGGGGTACCAGCACAAACTCTGATCCAGCGTTACCCCTAAGTATTTTGTGCTAGAGACTTTGCCAATACTGGAACAGTTACAATCATCAACATTAGTACCATCACAACTGTGTATAGTGATACGAAAATCGAAATATAAATAGACTAAATGATGTTGTTCTGCAAGGCAGGATAAGCCTTGTAAGAAAATCTGAATTTAATAATCTGGCATAGTCCACACACCGTGCGCAATCGTAGTGATTATCGGCTCGTTCCGTCTCTTAATAAACAATAATACCACACATAAAATCACGCCTGTATTCCCTGATGGGTTAGGCAGAGGTGCATAGTAAGTATTACACCCACATTTCGCCAGTTATGTTGTTTTTACTTATGCAGTTTCTTTTGTTGTCTCCTAATACCTAAATATTTTTTTTTTTATTTGATTGAAAGAAAAAATTATGTAGTGACCCGTTAATTTCAGCCTTGCCAACTTATAATAGATAAACGAGGACGACCGGTCTGAGGAAAACTCGCTGCAATTTTCATCAAATTAAAGACCTTGCATTCCGTGTTTCTGTTTACCTGTGCACCGCGGGGACTCTTTTCTGCACTTTTCAGAAAAGGATTCGTATGTTGTTCTTAAAGGAATGTTATTATTTTTCTCATTATTCTCGACTCGTTATTTAAAACCCGTCAGCCGTGATTTTATAATGACCTTTGTTGTGCGATATGGAAAAAGGTTTTCCAAGTATTTTCCAAGTTCTAGGTATATTCTTTCTCGTACACTGTATTACTACAGCGATCATTTCAATGCAAGTCTGTTCCAATGTCGTTATTTATGCTTTAGATTAAATAAGCAAAAATAGCCAAATTGCAATCGTATTAAAATGTATCTCAATATCCCATAAACGTAAAAAAAAGTATTATTATCATCACTTTTTTAGACAACCCTATTTGATCAGTAAAATTGTTCGCATTGTGTTCCGCGCTAAACACGGCGAGGCTGTAAAATATCACTACAGTACACAATTAGTGTCCTCATTATCTATTAGCACGTATGAGGCCATAGATTGCATATTCTCTTGTACGCAGTCATCTAAATTACCGCCATAATTGGGCTGGCTCACCAATGTTATATTTAACAGGCTATTCCGAAGTCAATATTTGTTTTAGGGCTGATTTTTCAATCGTAGGTAACTTTAATCTGCAGAATAAATCCGCGGCTTGGCATAAGTATTTCCTATACAAAAGTTTTCTGATGATTGAAAATTGGCCCATAAACAAATATAATATAGAGATTAATATTTTATTGGCGGAAAAATTACATTTAACTTGACATGGCTGCGTGAAAATAATGGTACCTATTTTTAGGTATTTTTTTTTATTTGGATGTTTAATATTTTAGTTCCTGTCTATTATCGTGTTTAAAAATTAATTTTAATCAAGAGCAAGCCCTACGGTTGCGGTAAAATTTGCCGCGCGCTGCCGGTCAGCCGCGGTTCGCTTCAGCGGCTAAACACGTTTCGGCTCTAAAATGTACCTGCAATATACTGAGTGGAGTTGCGGTTTCCTCTGTGATTAGAACTGCCCTGTCTCACTTCTCTGAACACTGGTGAATACGCCAAGGCATGTTTTTATAAGGTATGCTGTTGGTTTACCTTTGTTCTCTTCCTAACCCAAGTGGGAAGATGTAAGTACAACCTCGTAAAGTGGGGCTACTTTGACGGTAGGTAGCAGGGTGTGGATGTGGAGCTATGTCACAAACTATGTCCCGTTCCATATGCTGCCCTCTGTGCCCCAAAAATCAATCAATCAATCAATCAAGATTATTCTGATCTCGCATTATATAGGATTTCCGTACAATGCCGTGTGTACATGTAGGTAATAGATAAACTAGCCAGTATTTTCTATAAGACATTTCGATTGTTGCACGTCATGCGTGTGATATTTGTAGATAATAAAGCACAATCATGCTTTTGTAATACAAAATCACTGAACGATACCTGTGTAATGCCTAGCTGTGCGTGACAATTTATGCGAATGATTTCTGCAAACCAAACTAAACCAGTGCGGCTGTATCGACGCGAACTATTATTGACTCATCTTTCTCATTAACACGTATTTATTACAGATACTGTAATAAATTATTGAAAATTATATTTACCTGTGAAAGTATTGAAAATTATAAATAGTGTTAATTTTAATGAATACCCAGAATTATCAATTTCTCAGTAAAATATAAACAGTTAACAATTTATTTAAGCATAATTTGGTATCATTTTTACCGCACGATACGAAGAAGCCGATTCCCGGAACCCCCTCTCTTCGAATACTGAACAGCTCCGGGTAGACTTAAAAGCAGGAAGAGCTTCCTTTGCTGTACCCAGGCTATCTAAGACCAACCGCCTAAGGTGAGAAGAGACTTATGGGAAAGACAGCACCTGCCACCACCCGACTTCGTTCAGCCCCAGGAGCATCTGCCACCCGAACGTGACCTGCAGTGGCCTATATGGAAAGCAATCAATCGACTGTGGACCCAAGTAGGCCGCTGCAAGCACAATCTAGCAAAATGGGGGATAATAGATCTCACAGATACCCAGTGCCAATGCGGTGCTCCTGACCAAACCATGTCCCATATGCTGAAGTGTCCAAAGTGTCCACGTACCTGTACTTCTGAGGACCTTAAAAAATGCCACTGATGCCATGGTTGGCGTGGCCACCTACTGGGCCCAACTCATTTAACATAATACACGTTTTATCATCGACTCGAAAAGAAGAAGAAGAAGAACACCGCTCGATTATTACGAGTAAGTTTTAAATGGTATATATATTACCAAATATTGAAATAATATACACGTCATAACTCCAACACGCTGTCACACACAATGACGCGTGATTTAATTAAGGCGAGGTTATCCGGACTTGTAGGCCTTTAACACGCTACCTCCGCCCGTTTCTCCCAAATGCAGCGCGACGTGTTTATTTACGTTGTGAAGCCGACCATTTCGCGGAAAATCCTTGCCATAGTATAAAATATTTGCAGTTCATCAATAAAATTAGTTTTTTTTCTTAGGTTCGTTTTTTTCCTGAGTTTTACCTTGTATGGTACGGTACGGTACGGAATTAAAATTATTATTTAAAATGTCCAGTGTACCAAATGGCGTTGGGCGTTTTCACATTCCGATAATGACACCGATTCGATGCCGATATAATTACTATCAGCCTGATGATATTCGGGACAATTACTCAATACTCAATATATTTATTGCTTCCACATGTGAACTTAGGTCAGGTTAGGTTTACAAAAATATGATCATTCTGGACCCTGTCGGGCACAGCACAGTATAACACAAGGCAAGGCACAAGGATCTATAACATTTTTATTCAGGACTTAATTTGACAATTTCTAATTGTTTCTAAAACAGGCAAATTAGGATAGCCGTATAATTAGTTGAATTATAAATTGAAATTTTAATTTCGCTTCTTATTTTCATTTTTATTAAACTACACATTTATAAACACGAAGAGCGATATTTATCTTAATTTTCCTTCCAACTACCCTTTTTATTACACCTAAACACAACCGCACATTTGTAAACACAACTCAAATCTAGAAGGATTCCTTCACGCTCATTTCTGTGCGATTGCCACTTCCATAATAATTGTCTTAGTATTTACTTCTCGTTTGTATAATCACGCAAGTCTAAACACGCGTCGGCTCTATCACGACGCCCGTCACGCACAGCGCAGCGTGATGCTACAGAATAGACATTGTACAGAAGGTCTAGCGTCATACAAAAAGTGAAAACAAACGCACACATAGACGCGAGTCTGCGTACAACGAGTATAGGTGCACTCGCGTCTGGCATATTCGTTTGTCAAAGTTTTAGATCGCCGTACGCACTCAAAACGATGAAGGAAAACATCGTGTGGAAACCAGCATGTCCTGGAACCAAAAATTCCAAGAAATGTGACATCCACCAACCTGCACTGGGCCCGCGTGGTCGATTACAGCCCGCTCCCGGGATCTCACAGATAGGAGGCCTGTGTCCCAGCAGTGGGAATATTATTATATAAAGTGATTATGCTGTTCGCACACAACGCCAAGCCACGATCAAGCAAGACCTCGCATTTAATAAGCTTTTCGTACAATGAGAGGTCAGCTTATTTTATAAATTTATAGCTTGATGTGTAGTCGTGCTTACGTGTTGCCCCGTAACCACGAGCTGCACGCTCAACCGACACGCAGCGGCAGAAAAAACAAATGAAAGAAAATGTTTTTTTTTTCAAATGTTTTTTAGAGTACTTACTTATGCCACGAGTCTCTGTGACGTGGTGTAACGGACGGAAACAGCAGACGCGCGCGCGTGGGTCTTGACGCAAGTCGCGTCGAAAGTCGCTTCGCTCGAGGCCGTGAACGCGACCCCGAGCCTATTTTCGCTCGTAATATAGAGGCAGCCTTCTGTACCTGTGTATTCTGCGGTTGTGCATCTCGGCCGGTGTATCGACGAGCCGTAATAGTGCGGTTGCGGTGCCGACGCGCCGCTCCGTTATGGTTCGCAGTTCATTTGCTTCGCCCATTTAATGCATCGTTTGCTCCATTATGATAGTAAATCGTTATAATAAAAGGTTTTATTGCAAATGGTCTGGTTTAATACTTAATGATAGTCGTACTGGAAACATCCGTGTCTGTAATTCTGTTGTTTTTGTCATGATACTTGGTACCTATGATATAACGGTAAACAATATTATGATGATATAAATCCGATCGTTTTAAGTATGAATGATTTATTTCCAACCTAAAATCTCTGGACCTCGTGCAGTACATCGCCCATACATTTGACGGGACCTGAGTTTAAAGTTAGAGTTTTAGTTAAAGGCAAAGTATAAATATTAAGACTCATAAAAATAGTTTACAGTCAAGAAACTTATTTAAATTATTTGAAATCTTACAAAGTATATACTAACATACTCGTACGTCTATGTTTTCTGAAAAGAACCACTCAAACTGACGTTGTCTTGACTCGCGGCTCGTGGTTAAAACTCCTTTGAATAAACAGTGGAGTGAAGTCAGACTAATTAGACTTCATTGCATTTAATGAACGTTGTGTAAATAAGCTGAGCACTCAGACTCTGACAGGGTTTGAGAGGTAGGTGGCATTACCAAAGAAGGTAGCTAGCGCCGTGATTTTTTGGTGCGTGGGGTCGATTCCTTTACTGTTCTAGTATGGTAATATTTGTATGGTCTTCATAGAGATTGATTGATTGTGAGCTGGTGTGACCCACGACTTTACATATATAAGAGGCAAAGTTTTCTTTTAGTTTTTCCATTGTGTATAACTGTTTAGTCAGTTTTTCTTTCAAAATTTGAGATCCAATACTTAGGTAGGTATTGGATGGAATTAGGTGCCTTTCAGTTCTGGTTTGCAGGATTATGTTCTTAATTCATCATTCTACAGAACATCTATTATTATCAACAGACCACGGCGTTGTGTCCTACATTTCTCAGCACAACAGATTTAATTCTCTCCCTCATGCTAAACTCATTATAGAGCAGGAGTATTGTGTCTTTTCATGTCATCTTTGATACTTGAACGTCTTTAGAGGAGGGAGTGAGGCAGGGCACTGTGGGGGGAGGGGTATCAGTAAAGTCTCCTTAAGGCGATGGCTCGCGACTTTGCAAGAGCTGGAAAACTTTAAGTTTCGTTTTTATTTTGCTTTAAGTTTAAGAGTAGCTAGTACATTTTTAGTTTGTGCCAGTTGGGTAGTTTGGCTAACAAATTAAAGATTTTAAGGTAAAAATTAAACTGAGTGTGCATTTTATGCAGGATAGTTTTCTAAGCAGTTTCTTTATATTATTTTGGACTGCGTTTGACTTAGAGTGGCGACGGTAGACGATAAAACATGCTCCTGCTTGCATAAGTAAAAACTTTCGGAATTCCATTAATATGTTCACAAGTGAGAGCTGACAGTATTCACATAGAACACTATCATGATCATTTATTTTAAATAGGTGTTGGTACAGTGTAGGTGTTGGGTAAAACAGTAATTAATTTTCATAATGCATAGGCAGATATTTGAAATGCAAATTTATTGAATTATATGTATCTATGTACTTAATGACTTGAACACACCCCCTTAAAATTATCTCAGGCAAGACGACGGTAGTTAGATAAACAGTGTGGAGTCTACAGTCAGTCGGTGAGTGACTTCGATTGAGCATAGAGGTAAAAAGTGTCAGCTTACACCGGCAGATTGCACACTTGCAACAGTGCTAACTGGCCGTTTAAAGGACGTTTGATTTGTTGGTATCATGTGGCAAAGCGGCAATGGCACATAGATATTTAGGAAAATTTTGCCCTTGTGGAGCGTCGTCCCTGTTACTTATATGTGATAGTCTCTTACAAACACTCGATGTGTCATATAAAACTCGGGCACTTTATTTTGTAACAATATTTTGATTTAAAACAGGTGTCCGTGGAGTCTTCTTCTTCATAGGAACCTACTACGCTTTGGATTGGGTAACTAGCTTCATCTTTCTGACTGACCGACCGCTTTACAATTCAACAGTGCCTATAATTGGTTTATTTGAAATAAATGCTTTCGATTTTGAGTTATTTTTATGCCTATTTTCATGGTGTCACTGGTACGCGCAGATTGAGTTTACCTACGGCCATGTTTGAAACATATTTTAAATATAATATTTCTTACCTGTATCTCTGTAAAACTTTTCTATTCTTGAGAACTGAACACATTTTCCTAAACCTAGTTTAACTTACAGTGCAATCCTCGTCTAAATGACACCTTCGGGCGGCGAGAGCTTATCGACGCTCCTCAAACTTGAGTTATTTTCTTCCAGAAGAATAGCATTCTCTTTGTAAGAATACTTCACTTTAGCAACCTTAGAGAACTGTGGTTTTATCTACAGTTCATTTGGTGATAAAACGTTATGCGGTAGTTTGTTTGGTGCAGATTTTTTTGCAGTTTGATGAAATCGGCAGGATAAGGGTTTGTGCGATGGATACCAGAGGCGTGAGAGAGTGATTTGCAAGAGGCCCTCTGTCGGCTATGGATTGATGTATGTTAATGAGATGCGTGAGGTCATGTGCTCGATCCCCGTGTTGAGCAGGGTTTTTCTGTTAGGAAATCCTCTGGACTGAAATTAAAAAAAGTAAAAGTATAGTAAAGTATTCCTTGAAGTATCAGGTATTTACCTGCTTCCTCAAGTAATACAGACGTCATGTGTTGTTTAATTTAAGTTATGGAAGAGCCAGCTCCACAAGCTTATTTGTCAAAATAATAAAACATATTTCTCTATTTTTCATTTCATCAAACAGGTCAATAATCTTATCCTATGTTGAGGTCTAGGAGACATTAGTAGCTGAAACATTCCAAACGTGTCAGCTTTCTCGAGGTCAAACTTTAGTTTTGTGTGATAGGCTTACTTATCGGTAATTAAATTACAAGTTATTTCATCCCAGTTTCCAAACAAGCAATGTGGAAAGTAAGTAAATAGATGATTTGCTTATTAATCTTACTAAAGAAATCAATAACAGTTATTTGGAGGAAGAACTAATGTTTACTTATCTACGTATAAGGTGGAAAAAAACTTAAATGTTGATAATTTTCTTAACTTCTTTTTGGTTTGTTCTAAGTTGTGCAATGCCCAGTCTTTTGTTTGCGTTACTCACAGTCAACATGGGTCTCTCAATGACAGGTCAAGCGGAAAGGTTCTTTAATCAGCACACCATGCTTCATACATTTTTGTGCGATAGTGAAACCCACAAAATATCCTTATGGTCCACCAAATGATACATAAAACAGAAACCACTAACATTCACAAAACCTATCCAGCTTAGACTTTATATCTCAAAAAATCCTTTTCACGGTTCGAAAGTCTAAAACAGCGAGTTGGTCGAACAACTCTATCGGACAAATCCAAATGAAGTTGCTAGTCTATCAGAGTTAGGGATCCGTGGGACGCTGTTATCGCAAATGAAAAATAAAGGGTTCCGTATGCAGGCAGCTGGTGGGCCGGTGGCAATGGGTTCGTTCAATTTTCCAATTTAAAGGAGCGTAAAGCGCACCCGTTGCCTGCGCCGCGCGCCGCCGCCCGGGAGGAATGAACGCGCCGTGTTATTGCGTTCAGGGAATCATGTGTAGGGAATAATAGAGATTGTTATTATAGATGGGTAAATAATATGATTTTTAGGGGTTAAAAATATTATGAGTTAGTTAAAATTATGTGATGTTCTAACTTTTAGGACATTAGTAATCTTTGAATGCTAAATACTAGTTGATCAACGATTTTGATAACTATTATACTTATTTAAGTAGCCAACTAATATTCTCTCCAAATGCACAAAATCCTATCTTCTAATGATCTACATTTCAAATATTCCTAGATAACTCCAAATATTTGCATTCCACAGACAGGTAAAATGAGTTCGGTTATAATATAATAGAACCTCAGCCACCCCTCGGCCATTAGAAGTAAACTCGCATTCTACAGTAATTCAATGATATTTCTATTCTACGGCAGTACGTGCACCGTGGTACAGGTGGCGCCACTGGCGTGCCGGCTTCAGTGCCAATTATAGCGCTAACTTTTGATTAAACATATGTATGGTAAACGTTTAGTGCTTGGGGTACCTTCAGCAAAGTCAAATGTACGGCTACACACGATTAGTTTGTCAGTGACAGTACTGACAGTGTCTTTATTTCGTAGGTTTTTGTATTTCATAAAATCACGCCTGTAATCCCCCGAAGGGTTCGGCAGAGATGTATACCTATAGTACATCCACATTTAGTCAGTCATGCTTAAGTCCCATGTAATAGGGTCTGATATAAGCCCAGACTCCAGGCTGCTACTGAGAAATTTCATATGAAAACCCAATAATACCTTACCTGACCCGTTACGAGCCCAGGACGTCATGCTCAGCAGTAGCGCTTGCGACCACTGGACCAACGATTCAGTTTTCATATTTGAAGTGTTCCTATTGACGTGCAGTTGACCGAACCTTAGTACCAATCAGAGTGGGGAACGAGTGTGGATTGGTTGTAGCTTTGGAATAGTAAGTAGCTACAGTCACGTATTGTACGTAATATAAAAATGAAGGCACTTTGTGGTTTTTAGTAGCACCATCATTGAAGTAGACTATTCTGAGTCTGCAATAGTTTTATGGTCTATTCTTTTTCTAGGAACTATAGAAATGGTATTGCGAGGGTTCTTAATTCAACTCTGTACTCTGAATAAAGCCAGTTAGGTATACAAAAATAGAATCATAAAACGATATCAAATAGCTAGTTGTTTTTATTAAAACCCCCGTGGTACAAGTAACGTGGCGTCCAAATGGCCACGGACATACGGCTAGTTTATGGTGTCATAAACCTGTTGTACAATATCGGCCATTTTTATGGAAACTGTTGTTGGGAGCTCTGATATGATTTACTAAACGACTCGACTGTTGGCTTTTACCGTCTTTTACTATTTTATTCAGCGTATTGTATGTGAACTGTTGTTGATCCAATTTATTGGTTTGGTTGGGTTTGAAATGCCGATTCAGTAATTAAAATCTAGTGGTATGGTTTTATTTTTTCAGTTTCTTCCTGAAGAGTTCTCGAAACAAATTGCTCAAAGAGAGTTTCTTGTGTTCATGCTATGCTTTGCATTCTATTGCTTCTCGTTTACTCGCCATGTTGCTTTTGTCTCATAAACATATAACTTTGCTGAACAACAACCTTTGGAAACAATGATAATTACTGTTTAGTTACATGCTTACCAGTGCCACATGAAAATATAATGTGTAATCAAACACACCTACTTTAATTACCACACAAGTACTAAGGTAACTACTCAACATAATCGTAAAGGCCTAACGTAAAGTTTAGTATAGAGTTATTACGACCTAACGTAGGGTTTCAATCAAAGCAACTAAGCTTTTATGTCACTAATTGACGCCCGCGCAACACCTGTCACTTTCAGTCATATACTCACCCCTTTATTCCAGAGGTGTAGGCAGATACTACGGAGGTCTCGGCCTATAGGGGACAGATATTTTCCGAAGCAATATTGCAATATTTCTGGTAGAAAGGAAGCGGTTTACAAACACAATGAAGACTGCTCGTTTCAATTCATTTCAAATGTTTATTGCATATCTTGTGTGTACAAGATCTTAAATAATACTTATAAAGTTCACATGGAGGGTCCAATGTGAACTTTATAAGTATTATTTAAGATCTCCGGTCGGGCACAACAATTTAATAGAATAATGAAAAGTAGCATGCTTTAAAATAATTAGTAAATAGATATTAATTGTACGTACGTCATAATTTTAAACATAGGATCTACGTAAGTGTACAGTTATCATTAAAAAAAAAACAATTTAAATAAATAACATCACATTTCGTCATCATTATTTCGTTTCAAAATGTGCCCATTTTATTTTACCAATACATACAATATATATATATATATATATTACCTTATATATTACGTATGTTGTCCGTCTTGTTTGGAGGATTCAGAGGATGACGAACCATTTTCCGAAGTCTTTTAATAAACCCATCAGGAAAATACTTCAGAACTCGCATACGAAACATAACTCCCTTAAGCAATATAGTCACCCCAAACATAAAGCTTCAAACATTATGCGGGAGTATAAAAACGTGAAAAATAAAAGGTGTTCCATCAAGTTGATGGCGACAAGTAGCGATGTACGGCAATGTCGCTAGAGCGGTGTCGGGTGTCAGTGTCAATATATCACGAGCATGACGCGGTGTCAGGAGTGTCGTGTTTACTAACGACATTACACTAACACCATGATGAAGTTGCTTGTTTCAGGATATTTAGAAATTTTTATTTAATTAGAATATTGTTATTTTTTCTGAGGAGTTAAGCCTCGTACAAACTAGCGCGACGCGACACCGGTAATTATTCTACCGTGAAGTTTTCTTAGAAATTGTTTTGTTTGAGTCGTGTGGCGCCGTCGCGTCTCACCAGTATGCACGAGGCTTTAGTCTAAATTTGTTAGGAAGTTACGCATTAAAACCAATTTGATAGAGTTTAAAAATATATTGTTCGTTTGTAAATTGTACCATGAATCAATTCAATCGTTACTCAGCTGCTATTATTAAGTATGCATCAGAATTGTTTTTATTAAAGAGTATTTTTGCCATACTTTTAGGAATTTGAATAGACTTTCATAGAGTAGTTAAATATTTACTGCCAGAATCTACTGACTTTAATATACTGTGGTCACCCTACTCAGGTGTAGAATTCGACTCTGTTGAATTGCTGTCGATCTTGTTTCCCCACGTATATTATGTACAATCAAGTTTATTTTTAGATTGATGTCAAAAGGTCATAGTCATACATTGTTCCCAGTAGAAATATTTAATACCTATAGGTATACCTACAAACATTTTCAACATTAAACGTTACCCCAAAATCAAATATGATTTAGTCACAAAAGATGTAATTATTTAAAACATGTTTGCATTTGCAATCTAGTCTTGATTGGAAATTATTATAAATACTTGCATTTGTAATTTTTTTACCAAAAGATATCAAGTTTCGATACATTTTCGAAACCATGTGACCTACGAAATGGTGGCTCAGATTTATGATTAACCGGTGATTGCAACTCTCGCCACTGTATTAACACTACATAAGACCCAAATTGGCGTGTCACGGTCAGCCGGTGTCAGGATATTGAGGACCGCTAGCGTGATTAATGTATTTTGTGATTTTGCACTTTTTGAAGGTGTTGTAAATTGAGTTTTTGTTGTAAAGCTGATTAAACTTTTAGTATGGATGGAGGAAATAATGTAGTCTTTATTTAGTTACCTAATTGTAAGAAAAGTAATGGATTATTAACGTCAATCATAGATTTTACAACATGGTCTACACCTACAGTATTTAGACCATATTTTCTTTAGAAGATGTTGTTGTTGTATCCGAAGAGGCTCCACACTATTCAGATGCTGGTTTCTGGTCATATCTGGATATTGGAGATCACTGGCCTACTGAAATAATGGTCTTAGAACCATAAGGTAATAAGACAAGTGAAGTGAAGGTTCAACATGACTTTTGCACTAGAGTTGCGATAAGTGTAAACTTATCGCAACTTTAGTGCAAAGTTCATGTTGCTTACACAGGTAGCTACACCACTTTTTAACCGACTTCCAAAAGGAGGAGGTTGAAGTTTATATATATTTTTTTTAATGTATGTTCGGGCATAACTCCGCCATATATAGACGGATTTGCAAAATTCTTTTTTGTTTGAAAGGGTATACTTCCGAGATGGTCCCATTGTCATTAAGTCAGGATCTGATGATGGAATCCTGGAGAAATCTATATCAATTTGGGTACTTTTTACACTAGGAAAGCACCATTTGGTGAAGTGGAACTGATGATGAAGGCCACAGATGCCCACCGGAACGTCCCTGCATCGGGAAAAGCTATATTTTATAAAAGGTGATGAGTAGTTGACATTAGGCTATTGTAACTTAGAGAAAATACAAACTGACCCACTTAAAAAGCGAAAAATAAAAACTTTTTTATAAAAAAAACAACCGGCTTCCAAAAAAACACTACAAAGTATCGGTGTCTCTGGTTTTGTATTTCCGTTATTTGCCACCGACTTCTCGACTCCTCACTTTGTAGTGTTTTTTTGGAAGTCGGTTGTTTTTTTTAATGAACAAAGTTGGTCTAGACTAGTCCCTAGAGTTCATGTTTTGTTTTACAACAGACAATGGGAGTATCAAAAGACTCCAATATTACTCAAAACATGCATAATAATTAACTTTTCCCTTAACTTTATTGTGCCGGGTTGAACATAATATGTAGGTACGTTATTTTCAATAACCTCAACATCCACCTACAGCCGATAACCGCTTGTTGTTGATCATGTCGACGATAAAAACTTGTTTATGTGTTAACTTTATCGACATATTGTTTTCCCCACGTGAATATTAATATTGCAGGCCGTTTAGTCAACGAGATAAAATGGAGGGATGTATTTTCCTGCCTCTGTAGCTAAAAGATGAAAAAGGATGACAAAAATAACATTTATAATGTTTTGGTGTTTTTTTAATGTTTAACAGCGGATTTTGACATACAATTTTATTCCTCTATTTTTGAGGGTGGAGTTTTCAAAAGTTTTCTTCATGTTCCTTCAAGAACAAATGTCAATTTTCATAATGGTTTTGGTCAGTTTTGGCTATATGAGGCAGCCAGGCAACATACAGATTGTAGCTACTATTCTTAAAATAGTGTAAATGCTGTTCAGATTTTACTTATTCTGGCCGTTAGGAACATTTGTGTGATTTGAAAAATTATTTCTGTAATGATTCCCCTTTCTCCACATCATTCTTTTGCCGTTATCCCAACAATAGATGTGGGGTCAGTGCAACATGTCTTCACCCTCCGCAGTTCTTTATTACTCGTCATCTCAGAAGTTACTCCTCTCTAGACATATCATCTTTCACAACGTCCTTCCATCGTTTCTTAATTTTTTCCATTCTCCATTTTCGAAACATATTGCTTTTTATCTACCATAAAAACCTCTGTATCAACTGACGCATTATATCTCCTTGTTGACAGGCAGACGAGGCCATGATACGCTTTTCTATAGACTTTACAGTATTATCACTCTTATGTGTGCGCTCGTCGATGTGCGGAATACATTCCTAAAGATACGAGCACTTATGGCATAACTTGATTCAATAGCTCTGCAAGCATTATGAGATTGTATAGAATCTATTGAATATCGACGTGATATTGGCTAAGAGTAATGTGCAGCTGCGCAGTGGATAGCAAAGAGTAGTGAGGGGCTATTCATAAATAGGAAATATGCATGTTTAGGTTTAACTCTTTTCAACTATGATTATGTGGTTTGCAGATCCGGTAACAAATTAAAATTAAAAATCTTTTTTCTGTTTATGATTTTGGAACTGTTAAAGATGATGGTAAAAATATTTCCTTTCTCGCAGAAGCTCTTCGATATTTTACAGCCTCCAAGCACACAATCACACCCATTCGCACAAACCTGAAGATTCCAACCGCGGCATTCGGTTTCTCCGCACGTACCGTCAAATCGTCCATAAAAACGGAATACGACCGCATTCCGCCGAACTGCCAACTAAAAGTGTCAAAGTTTAGCCGTATCACCCGGCTATCGCATTATCTGAGCGGCTGAGCGGTGGAGCGGCTGAGCGGGCCGCAATCGGACATATTTACGGATGTGCAGTAACAATATTCCTGATAGTTATTGTTATTGTTTCAACGAGCAGACATAATTAGAAGTTACTTCGGCCATTTTAGCGAAAACTAATTCTGATTAAAGGTGTGATTTCAAAAGAGGGAGTGATCTTAAGAATGAATTTGGCTTCTGTTATTTAAGACGAGAGCCTTTGTTTCATGCAGACGTAAGTACATTGACCACCACGCTCCATAAACACAATGCTGATTTCGGACAACAATCAATCAATCCTCAGGGATAGACAAGTGGTAATCGCTTTCAAATCGTTTCGTATGTCTACAACTACTTTCAACAGGATTGACATAAGCTTTTCGGTACCTTATGTCAGTGTAATATATGTATTTTGGACTTTTCCATCATCATTCTCGCTAGAATAGAATTTTAATTTGTCTTTGTCTGATTTTTTTGGTTTGGCTTAGTTTAGTCTGCTTTCTGTACTTCGTTTTCTTACACTGTACCATACCAGAGTTGTCAGAAATTTATGTATGAAAGTTATAAACAAAACGCTCTACTTAAACCCGAGCTTACGAGGTTGAAGATGAAAACAATGATAATTTCCTACAAAATACAGATGTTTAATTACCCCGCTTTATTTCCAATGTAACTTCGACCTCGTGTCCCGCTCTCAGAAGGCACGGCGGAGTGAATTTGTGACACTGTAAATAATGCTGTAACGATGGCGGCGGTTACAGGGTGTCCCAACTTGTGTTATATGTTTATGGTCACCCCCTGTAGCTGCGTGATTAATTAACTTTGAGTACTGTTTGCAGTTTACGTCTGCTGAATGTATTACGGTTTGTTGGTCTGGTTTGTAGTATTCGGCTGAGTGGTTTTGTTTGTAAATGTTATTTGTATGCTTTGAAGCTACTTAAAATAATAAAAAAGCATATTTTGCGCTTACGTTTTGCGGACAGCTGAGCGAAAGGTGCGCTCGATCATAATATCTTGCCCTTTTGACGTTAATTTACTAAAACTAGCACTGGTATGTTTACTTTAGATTCTATTGAGCAATAGAAGATTAATTTGTTTCTTGTCGTCTGACTTCATAGAACTTTCATTTAAAATACGGGAAAACGAATTATTCTACACTAAAAAACCACATTTGATCTGAAACATACTTAAAGTTTGCTTTTAGTCCAGTTTGTCGACAGAAACTTCAACGTTTTCTTCTGAAATGAAATCTTTCAACAAAAACAACTAATATGATAAGAAAGTTTCCTTACCTTCGGGGTCTGAAGTTCACGTACAAGGACCCTCAATGCTGAAGTGCCTCTTAACGCCGGCCATACTTCATCAACTTTTACCAGCAGAAATAATTAGCTGCAAGCATCAGATGCATAACGTGTCGCCCCAGCTGAGCGACAGAAGAGATGCGAGGCGTCGTGGTGCAATACTATAATATCAAACAAATTCTGCACATAAATAATTATTGAAATAAAATAGTTTTTTTTTGTATTGCTTTACAATGCACTTTATTAGTTGTTACATACCTACTTTGTTATGTACTTTGGTAGAAGAATAGATGGATGATGATGACTGTCGCGATAATCTGTACCTACCGCTGAGATACAAATTGGCTGGAACTTGTTGGAATCTGGTTTAACAGTTTTAACCTTAGCATTAGCAGTGCTAGTTATAAACTCACGACAGATCTCAATGTTGTATCCGTAATGAAAATAAATATTTTGAACCTAACGTTTATGAATGTCAGTCAATGCTTAACTACATATGTGAGTTCAATTAATAGTGAGGTTTTATAGACAAACCTCCTTTTACGTCGTACTTTGACATAACTTACGAAAGTAGGTGTTTGAAAACCCCTTCGCTTGCACATAACAATCCCCATATTATGTTCTGTGCGCCATATTTTTACGGAACAAACTGGCTGATTCTGAACATGTTTAATCGCATTGTATCGCTTCACCCCACACGTAGGACTCACGTACGATATGCATATGTTTGTGGTTGTGTGGGCTACGGGGAACTTTGCATTGTCGGAGCTTCGAGTTCAGGCTTGTCTGATGTCTTTTGGAGAAACCTGACTTCTGCGGGTTGGTCGTAGTTCTGGTAGATGTTATTAGGTATGTGGGGAGATAAGTTAGGTGTTCATTGTGGACTATAAATGGGAAATTTTCTTTAGGTTTCTTTATAAGTGATTACAGTACAGTAGATTTTCAGTCAGTTAGCAAAATAACTTGATTTCCATGATTAACAATACTTTATTACAAAAATACTTTGACTAGATACTGTTGGTGGAGGACTTTGTTGTGCAGTAGACATGCTAATAAGACGTGATAAACACGAGCTATATGAGATCGAGAATAGGTCAATCTCAGCTCGGTTATAGGGCAAGTAACTTCATATTTCTGATTGACCGACTCCTTACCAACCGACAATTCAAAAGTGCCTGTAAATTCTTTATTTGGAATAACTGCTTTGAGTTTGAGTTTTGAGTTCATGCCGTGGTAAAAAAAATTGCCAGTTAGCAAAGTGGTACCGTGGCTGGCGGCTAAAACTATTATCTATGTCAAAAAATTTATAAATTGAAATTGCGCCTGGAATCTGGTCAAATGACGTTCGATCGGCATTACGTAGGATCAAGCAGCGCCACGTACTACTACATGCCGGAGTTATATGCTATTACGGTAATGGGGCCGCGCCGCAATTTGCTCCCGAATAAATGTAGTAATTCCGAGCCCCACCCGCTAATGCACCCTTATAATATCTAATGCTAATATTTCTTCTTCGCGTTTCTGGCGTCTTGCCAACGTTCAATTTGCTTAAAAGAATAGATTGAGCGAATTATGTTTTGTCTTTTTTATTCGTATTTAGTTTATTTAAGGTACAAAGAGAAGTCTGTCTACAAGTGGATTCTCTATACCTACATAATTCTGTTTTAAAATAAACGAGGTAAACTATAAAAACTTTCTTCAAAACAGCTTAAAGATCAAACAACTACATAAAAGACTGAAAATATAATGTTTTTTAATATAAATTGGAGCTAACTTAAACGAGTTTCCTTTCAAATTAAAGTTTATAACTACTATAAAATTGTTTCGGTATACTTCATCGTGGATCGACGAAGTTTTACGTTTCCTCACTGATTGGGAATTAAAAACAAACAGATTGTGAGAGATTGTTTTTCTTGCCTGTTCTTATCTTAAGCTCGTTATATCTGTCAATTGAAGAATTCTGATTAATATTGTGCTCAAATGTAAACAATTACCTGCCGAATAAAGTAAGTCTATGGAATCTAAATTATCAAGGTAGTTGGAGCCTACTTTGGGACTCTTTAGGTCATATGTAGGTGCATACGCGAGAGTACGTTTGTGGTCAATATATTAAAAAAGCTTGTAAACCATATTATTATTTCTTTGAAGTACAGTACGTATGGTACAGAATACCACTTCCAAATCAGTTGTACTCACAAGGTAATCTTTACACACGTTCTTTAGGCGAACATTCATAAAACGATGTCTGAGCGAGCATATTGGTGGTAAAATACGAGTTGAGTGAAGGGCATAGATTCAACGGTGGGGTAAGAAAGAGCGGCGGTAGGGGGACCAAGAGTTACATTTTGTTGGACATTGTCGGATACAACAGTCATGGCAGACGATGTTTATGGATGCATGGGCTAGTTTTCTAATATTATCTAAGTTCTACGCCTAAACTTTTATAAAATAAGCTTACTTTTCTAGCCTTCCTTAGCCATTGTCTTCCTATCTGGCGCGAGGGATATAAAAAAATCAGGTATAAGGCTGTATCAGGGACGCAGCCGCAGTGGAGTATGTAAAACGTACTCCACTGCGGTTGTGAGTGCTAGAGAGTGTGCAAGCACTAGTAACTACAGTACAGGCCATGATATAGATAATCAAAGAAATGAAAGAAAGAAAGAAAGAAAAAGTATTTATTGTGACTCGCACAGGAAAAAAACAAAAACAATAAAAAACAAAGTAACAGTAACATAAAAAGAAGGAAGTCCTGTACGAGGCCAAAAGGCTCCTATCTCAGCATGATGCCGCGACATTTAAAAATAAATAAAAATGTCACAGCGCTGGTATTCTGATAGGGCCCGCAGTGATGTCACGGATAGATACAGACAAATAAATATAATAAAAAATAAAAATAAAAAGGAGTGTGAAATACAATGAAGAGTGAAATATTATGTAATCCGCGTGTCTGCATCAGACGTAACATCAGTTACTTGTCTATGCCTTTAGTATCTGTTTCTGTGGTACTCTATGGCATCGTATTGACAAGTAAAGAGACGCAGACGCCGACACCGGCAAAAATAATTATTTACATTACGGCTGTTTATTGTGTATAGTATAATATAGTGAATAGTGGAAAGAAAAGTGTTTTGTGGTAGTCAGCCAACGGCATTTGGAGAAATACAGATAGTTTAATGTGGTTCAAGAGTTCTGACAAACAGTGCAAAAGAAAAAAAAGAAAACATAAATATATAAAAAATAAAACAAAGTGCGAAAGAACCACTGTGTTTGTACTTAGTGCCACCATCGCCAGACGCGTGCAGATCAGGGGTAAGTTTATTGTGTGGTATCCTTTTGAAGCTGTAGTAAGTGCTGTTTAAATTTTATTCTGAATGTACCAACTGTCTTTATAGCACGAAACGGCGGTGGCAGGTCGTTCCAACAACGAGAGGCAGCGAATTTGAAACTACCACGGAAAGCAGCAGTTTTGTGCGATGAGGCCAACATGAGGTACGAAGATGCTCTAGTTTTAATTTTGTTAACATCGCGCGACCAAGACAGTTTTTTGTATAAATAGTCTGGTTTTTTTGTGAGAATAGTACCAAAGAGTAGGGTAGCCAGGTGAAGCTTTCTGCGTGCTGACATTCTCATCAAATTACCCTTATTTAAAAAAGGAGTGATGTGGGAACGTGGTGGGACATTGTAGCAGAATCTTGCGCAAGCATTCTTCACCCGCTGGATTAGTTTTTCGCTTCTACCGAGAATGCACGCCCCATACACAGTGTCAGCGGTGTTCAACGATACAAGAGCTTGAGTCGGTAGAAGCAGTTGCGCACGGCCTCCATTATGTGAGTTTCGAAATGCAGCTGCCCGTCAAATACTACCCCAAGATTAAGAGCCTCCAGAACCCTCTCCACACCACAACCATCAATCCTGAGGTCCAGGTTGCAAGTAAGCATTTTGTTCAGGAAATCCCTAGATCCCATCACAATATACTTAGACTTGCTAGGGTTCAGGACCAAGGAGTTTCTTCTGGACCAAGTGGATATCCGTTCTAAATCCTCATTTATTCTGCTTACAGTTTCAGCAGTATCCTGCGAGCGGAATGAGAGGTACAACTGCAGATCATCGGCGTAAAGGTGGAACTTGGTGTTAATCAGGCAGTTGGCGATGTCAGCACTGTACAGGATGAAGAGCAGTGGGCCAAGGATTGATCCCTGAGGTACGCCCCTGTCCACCTGCTTTGGACCAGAAGACTTGGTATCTCCATTACTGTCGCAAGTCACCTGGACAAACTGTGATCGATTACTGAGGTAACTCTCAAACCAATTAACCGCTTTGACATCACAGCCATAGTACGACAGCTTGGAGAGAAGAAGCGAAGTATTTATAGAGTCAAAAGCACGCGAAAAATCTAGTAGGACAAGTAGGGTCCCTGCCCTGGTCTCTGGCTTCGATTATGTTACCCACTACATCCAGGAGCGCTGTTGCTGTGCTGTGGCCCCTGCGAAATCCGGATTGAGCCAGTGGCAAAATGCTATGGTGCTCGAGATATGCCCTAAACTGGTCAGAGACAACCCTTTCCAAAATCTTGGAGAGACATGGCAGTAGGCTTATCGGACGGAGGTCATTCACGCTAGTGGGGTTAGGTACTTTAGGGATTGGTCTAACTATTGCCATTTTCCACAGATCAGGAAAAGAAGACGTGACTATGGATCTATTGATGATAGCTGTGATAACTGCAAGTGTTCGAGGAAGTGTCAACATCAGCATCTCCAGAGAAATATGGTCAGCGCCCTGCGCATTGGACTTAAGACTGCGCAAGATCCTCAGCACCACATCCTGCTGGACGGGGTCAAGCTGGAAATGACTGTTACTGTGTCCATGGTGCCCAAAATAAGTTAAATCTGCAGTAGTGACTTTACCACTGCCCGGTACATCCAAAAAGTGTTGATTTATAAGTTCTGGGTCATTACAGAAATGTGGCAGACTATGCTCTGGTTTTTTTGAGGTGGCTATAGTTGATTTGATATGACTCCATAACTTCTTAGGTTGTTTAATATTATTATTAATATATGTTTTAAAATATGCGCACTTCTCACTAACAAAAGCAGCTCTAACAAGGTATTTTAACTCTTTGTAGGATTTAATATGATGTTCGGATTTTGTCGTTTTGGACTTCAAGTGACACCTGTCACGCAGCCTCATCATTTCCCTGACAGTGTCAGTTATCCAGGGATAAGATTTCGCCTTAATGATGACTTTTTTAAGAGGAGCATGCAAATCAAATAATGTCAAAAAGTATTGATTAAACATTGCAACCATAGAGTTCACATCTTCCAGACTTTCAATGTGTTCCCAGTCTATTTTATTTAAGTCGTCATTAAAAAGTTCGGGGACGATGTCTTTAAGTGGCCTATAGGTAATCCAAAATGCATAATTATACACAACAAAAATTGATTTACATATTTTATTCTCTAGAAATCGCGACACGGCTACAGTTGCTGATTTCAAATCTTTCTTGAACCACAATCGGTCCCATACATCACACTTGTGTACAAACTTGTACTCGTCTGTAGCCGAATTCCAGCGCCTACGGTAATCAGGCGCACGCGTAATCTGCTCTAACTGTGTAGCCTGGCTCCTTCTGGTAGATACAGAACAAATAGCGGTGCTCGAGACTGCCTTACACCGCTCTCGTAGGTGGCTGTGGTTCCTGCGCATAGCGTGATCTAACGCGTTTGTGGCGACGAACAGGTTCCACCGAGGTCAAAGCGGGTTGTCGAGGCCCTCTTGCTACCCGAGATTTTGCACGCCAGTTTTGTACGTTACGTATCGCACGCGGTGGCGCCATAGTGGAGCAGTCGTCAAATTTCTGCAAAAAATCACAGTTTTAAACTCTACAACTTCTAACGGTCACAAATATGAGTTGTATAGATCACACCTACTATAACGTCGAGATTTCTGTCAAACGCGACTACTCCCGCTCGAATCGATCACTGTACTGCTGAGTAATCACTAAATAAACACAGCACGCAATGGTAAATTTAGTTCTGAATGCGTCGTGCTGCGAGAGATTACAGCGCCATTTACGCCAGCGACATAATTATGCTCTACCGAGTAATGGCTTCTATCCTCTCAATTATGGTAAAATAATGCCGGTAGGTGCTGTAATTCCAAAGTAATAAGCGATCTTGCCATATCATATTTCGTTAAGATGGTTTTTGCAAGTGACTCCTACTGATCGAAAGGTGTGTTTAACACTATATATATTTAGGGTTCTCAAAATAAAATAAAGTTAAAAATTAAAGGGGGCATACAAGAAACGTATTTTTTTGGCGTTTTTTGTTTAATATTGTACGGTGGTACGGAACCCTTCGGTTTATTTTTAGTCCAGATATATAAAATACTAAACGAAAAATATTTTATATCAAAAATTTTGAAAACAGCAAAGTTAGATTTATATTTCATAATTTTATTGTACTGTGAATTTTTTGCAGTTGTAGAAAATCGCCCATATTTATATAAAATACCTTTTGAATCGGCGTTCCAAATTTTTGTTGATACAGTATACTCGTATGTTATAAAGAAGTTTCAAATTCGTCACTTGTTTAGTTGTTGCGATAGAACTTTTATAGCCCCCTATTTCTGCATTTTAGAAGATGAAACGAAAAAAGAAATTGTACTGTACTCGATGAGTTCTAGACGATGGCACCCCGCACATGTCAGGGTAAAAAACTTTTTTTTCCCTTAATTTTCTTACCCTACTTAATTTTTATTATTTGTTTTGATTTATCGAGTCTGGTTAAACCACACTGGGATCGGTGCATTTCATTAATTGTCATTATTTAATTTTTATCATTTGTTGTTAAAGCGGCAATAGAAATACATTTACATATTACACAATTACGGTTCATGAGACACACAGCCCACTGACAGACAGACGGACAGCGGAGGCTTAGTAATAAAATTAAAAGCATTTTTTGTTATTATTTACTTGTGTAAATAAACTAGTACTTACCTATTTAGTTAATCTGCTAAGTTTTTTTTTTTTAATTTCAGTTTAATTGAATACTTATAGGTACTTACGCAAACCTCGCGACAAGCTTTTATGATCATATAAATTGTATTTAATGAGGTTATAAGTTGATAGTTAAAATTTTAAAAGAAAATTTTATTTTCTTCTTTTTAGAGCATTTAAATAAAATCTTTTTTTTAAAGGTTTTTTTGCTTTTAATTTATTTTTTACTTTTTAGTTATTTCTAATTATTCTCGGCAAGCCCTTTCATTTGATACCCATATTGCAGAAGTGCATAAAAAATAACTATTCCGCCATCTTGGATGTTCCGCCATATTGGATTTAGAATGACGTCATATTCTTTTTCGAGTTACTGTCAACAAGCCCTTTAATTTGATGCCCATATTGCAGAAGTGCATAAAAAAATACTATTCCGCCATCTTGGATGTTCCGCCATATTGGATTTAGAATGACGTCACATTATTTTTCGAGTTACTCTCAACAAGCAATTTCATTTGATACCCATATTGCAGAAGTGCATAAAAATAACTATTCCGCCATCTTGGATGTTCCGCCATATTGGATTTAGAATGACGTCACACAGCTTATCGTGTATTGTCATCCAAACTAAAAGTGTATTTCAGCTCAATCAGTTAAAGATATCTGCTTCAAAATTGAGTAGCAACATTCCACGCGAACAAACATACATTGCAAGTTAAATAAAAGCTTTAAAAATAATGAAATGCTGTGCGTTGGAGCGCATTACTTAAAAATGGCTGGACCGATTTGAATATTTTTTGTTTTAAAATGTTTTTTATAGTCCGAATTAAGTTTTTGTGGAAAGTTAAACTGGAAAAGTCCAACTAACATAGGGGTATGTGCACAGTGAAAACGGCAGATTTACGAAAGTGTGAAGGGTGGGGAGGCGCAAAGACAAAATAGTCCGTACGCAATCATATAGACTTTTCAAATTCGGGATTAACTGAACGTCTTTTTTAGGGTTCCGTAGTAAACAATTACCCTTATAGTTTCGTCTTGTCTGTCTGTCCGTCAGTCAACATTATAATAATGATGGCAATGAGAAGCAGAACGAAAGTGGTTTTGGTGGCAGCCATTTTGTTTAAAATGACACCGAGATGCGATGGATAAGAAGTGAGGATTTGTTCCGTGAAGGTACGGGTTTTATATGAGGATCAAACAGTTGTTGTGTGAACAGAAAAACATTTAATTTGTGTACGCAAAATGTTAGCTATTAGGTGTTTATAGTACTTGAATTTACCATTTCGGAATAATTATTACTATTTCGCAACTTGAGTCATGCTGGCACAGCTGGGCCATTCTGTTTTTCAGTTCATTCGAGTTCACTTGTCAGTATTATAGTATAAATACTACCTGCTGCCCGCAAATTCGCCCGCGTGGGCCCTGATTCTGTTTTACTTTTTCTACGATAATAGTTCTTTTTTTTGTGTTGGAAATTATCAAATAACTTCTCCCGCTCTGGGCGGAGCGGGAGGGCGTGTCAGACTCTTACTGACTAAGACCCACCCGTGTTCCTTCAGTTGCCTGTAAATTGCCAGGGGCCACGGTATCCCTTTCGGACTTTCCCGTGACCCCGGCAGGCATCTAGCGGACCCCTTCCGTTGTGCTGACATCTCTTTGAGGCGCGCGTGGAACACAACCCGCCGTCGACCCGGGCCTGGTCCTTATCGGACGGCGAGCTACCCATTGCTCACCGTCCGCAAGCCCGCGCCTACGGTGGCCGGGAATCGGCCTGCGATTCCCGACGCCCGGGGCGTCTCTTGCGGTGGCTAGGGGCGTGAGGGCGCGATATTTGCCTCTTCCTCACGCGCTCCGTCTCCTCCTTCGCGAGCATTACTGCTTCGCAGAAGGAGGTGACGGCTTCCCACGTCCTCTCGCTTCGTACCATGGCCTGGACCAGGGCCGGACGCGAGAGATCACTGCCGCCGATCGCCTCCACAAGGACACGGCGGTGCCCCGCCCAAGCCGGGCAGACCTCCACCGTATGCTACACCGTGTCCTCCGGGCGATCCACACAGTGGTGACACCCGGGCGTTTCCTCCCGCCTTATACGGAAACGATAATAGTTCCCTGAGTTACTCCTTATAACATCAGCTATCGTAGCCTACACTCTTTGTATTTTTGAGTGTTAATATGATTTTAAGTACTTCATTTGGTGTACTAGGTGCCACAAACATAGGCTGTTTTATTGAAAATATGTAGCGTTACTGTAGTTCCCGCATTTACAATGGGTTGCATTTTGTTGATAAAGCTTGTTGGCTAGTTTGGCTCTGTGAAGGATTCATGATTAATTTAAATTTTATCTATAAAGGGTGTTGGTATATTTAATCTACTTTGTTTAATTATTTGCCAAGTCGTTTTGAAATTGTGTCTTGATTATAGAGAAAGTTAATAAAAATAATAGTAGATTATTAACCAAGGGGATAAAGCAGTGTCTTCTGTCGCGGGTGACGCTTTAAATCGCGAGCGTAACGAAGGACTCGAGGTTTACTCCCGAGCGTAGCGAGGGTGTTAAAAACTTAAATCACGAGCGAAGCGAGGGATTAAATACGAGTCCTGAGTGTAGCGAGGGATTTAAGTTCACCCAAGACTAAGACAGCTTTATCACCGAGGAAAATACTCTACTTTTCGTACCATTTGCGAAAAAATTAACACAGTAATAATATGAGATAAGCATTTATTAAAAATAATGACAATTAAAAGTAAAAGTTAACATTCGAAACATTGGTCCAATTATTGATAGAGAGAGTTACATTTTTGTTTGGTACATTTATTGTTGATGTGTTGATTTGAGTATTTCTCTGTTCTTGCGTCTGAGGAACTTGCGTTTCATTGTAGATAGTATACGT
Source organism: Agrochola lota (assembly GCA_947364205.1). Lineage (NCBI taxonomy): Eukaryota > Metazoa > Arthropoda > Insecta > Lepidoptera > Noctuidae > Agrochola > Agrochola lota. Next base: position 1,037,743 of record OX376225.1, on the reverse strand, counting down.
CGGAGATAGTGGTGGTGGTGCATCGTGAGTTACGGACGAAGATAAGATGCCGGAAGTTGATGGTTGTGGCTCTGATGGATTAAGTTTTATATTTTTGTTAATTTGACTGCTTAATATGGTTTTATTCGCCATTGAGCTTTCGATATAACCCTCAGCTACTCCGTCAGAGCTCCAACCACCATGTTTTTTTATTGACGTAATATCCGCCCCTGAATCCGCCAAGAAAGTCGCCGAAGTTCTTCTAAAGCAGTGACCGGTGTAGAGTACAACATCTTTAAGTTTTAAATATTTAGCAATTTCCTTTGGCATATTGCTAATTTTATTTTTGCTGATGGCTTGTCGAGTACATTTCCCATTCCGATAGTTTATAAAAAAATCTATTGTTTTCCATGTTGGTGGGACGTAATGCTTGGTATTTATGAATGATTTTAGTATATTGTCTTTGTACAATGAATGACCGATTTTTCTTTGTCTTAGTTTCCTTTACATTAATCAGCAGCAACTCATTGGAATGATTCTTAACGTCCTCCACCTTTAAGTTTACAAGTTCACATCCGCGGCAAGCACCATTGAGTCCAAAAATTAAGGCCACCTATAACAAAGATAAAAAACAGGTAAATATATAGAATAATTACCATTACTAAGATACGAAATATTCATAGTTAAATCATGTATACTTACCTTTGTGGCCCGAAAAATTTCGTCAGGAGCTTCATTAAGAAATTTTTCCACATTTTGAGTCGTAAAAATTTGATACTTCTTTGCGCAATGCCCTTCTGATTTTCTTTTTTAAAAAGCCAGTAATTTCGTGAATCTATTTATTTCAATGCTGTGTTTGATGCTTATTGTAGCTTTCAGTTTTGAGTATATGCACCAAAGTGTATTCGGATTCTTTGTCTTGGATAAATAATCAAAATAGACAAGAAGTACTGATTCTGAAATTGATAGGCCTTTCGCACTTCTCCACGTTGAAAATTATTCATAAGTTTTTAAATAATTTTCCTTGGATTTTGTTGGAAGCAAATTATTTATAATTGAGGCAGCATTTGCACTGATGGAATCCGACAATTCACTGTCACTGTCGCTTTTTTATATTTTTAGAACATTAACTTATTTATAAAAATAAATTAAAATAAACTTAACGTTTATGTATTTGAAGAAAAAAAAACGCGGCAAATTCTTAGACTATTCTATTTTTCCTTATGGCAATGGTGCCGATGTCGACAATTCTGCCAATGTCAAATATTTTTTTGTCGGAAAAGCAAAGGCTCATACGGCCTCGTTGGTTTTCGTAATTTTATTTAATAATCATAACTGCATAATAAATGCGTATTCCTTTTTCAAAAAGATGTATAATGCTTTATATACAAACTCAATGGTGTAAACACAGATGTAGTTCAGTATAAATTTCGGTAAGTATTCCAAATTTAAATCAAATTCTCCCCCTAGAGGATGAATGAAATCCAGTACAATTTTCTTTCCCTGTTTTTAACAGATTAAAAATGACTATTGTTATGTTCGCTTTTTGTGGCATAGAATGTCAGTTTTTTGAGCAAGTGGTACGAAAATATTATTATATCACTTTTTATGTCCGTCTGTCTGATAAATTGTATGTTAGAAAGATGACTTGGATGATTACTATGTCCGGAAAATTATCATCTTTGTCCTTTTCTGACTGTCGACACGGTCACCCTACCCGGGGTAAGATTAACGTGGCCCGGTAATGGCGGGTCTCGCCTCTCAGACGATTTAATGTTTACATGTGTGTAGTTGTGCCGGGATATCTACCGCTTAGTGCGAACAAACCTGTGCCTCTGAGATTTTCTGCTCAGACTAATGGCGTTAGTACACGGAGCAAGTTAGTTGTGTGTGTTATGGTGGAGACTACGTTGAACACTTGACCATCGCTCTTATTTACAGAATGCATGTGATCTCTGTTAGATTACTTGAGTAGAAATATAACTGTTTTTGAGATGGTAAAAAAAAAAACATGGAGAACTTATAGTTATATCTGTTATTCATACGGAGTACATAATAAAGATTAATCTATTATATTCTGTTCTGAGGTGGCTCGTAGCATATGACCCACATAATATTGAGCAGAACTTTTGGGTACCTATTACAACCATGTCTTGCCAACTATGTTTTGCATGTTTGCGATCGTTGTCCTGAATGACAGTTGAACTCTATTTGTGCACCATGCAGACACCTTCACTTTATCTTACGACCTTTAAATACAAACTTAGCATCTGTAAACAACACAACGAAGTGCATGTTTACATTTGAGTCGTAATTAATTGCTCGGCGGTATTTTTCCGGACGCGCCGTTAAGGCTTTTCTGCACTTAAGTGAGGCAGGAAGCTGCAGTAAGTGAAGGCTGCGCGATAAATTAACTTGATGTACTGCCGAGCTAATGCGCTGCTTGCCAAGATGGCTGCCAGCAGATCTACGGCTGCGGCGAGAAGTATTGGAAGAAGTTTGTGGTACGTGCTTCTTCATGGTGGAAAACTTAAGTGTTAACATTGCTGTACACTTAATAGTACAGTACGAATAGACGGACAAGAATGCATGAAAGTACAGGGTAATCTTTAGTTAGAAATAAAAGTATTTTAATTTGAAAGTTCCATTATTTATTGGGTATTTTTAGTATAGTACATATTACTGAAAAACTATTAAGTACACTATGTTCTATGAAATTGCCAACATTATTACATAACTATTCTAGCTCGGACACGACTTATTTCAGAAAATGCGACACCATCCTTAAAACAAAAGAGCACCAATTCTTCGTTGTCTATTCAGCCATAACTCTTGGTTATCGTATGTGTCATGTCATCGGCTTCCTCCTCGCCTGAGGTTCTACCGGACTTAACCCTGATAACAGTATGTTGACACTTGTTTTGGTGTCATACGGTGATAGTTCTTGGTAATCGTTGGTAGTACGGGAAAAACTTGTCAGTATTTCATTTATCATATGAAAAGGAAAAACGTCCCGTGAAAATGTTAGTTGTAGTAGAGGTCCTTGTCAAAGAGTTTTATCGCTAAAGTACCTTTAGTAGTAGTTGTCGGTATTTTTATCAATTTCTTCCGAAAAACAACATAGCTGAGGTCCAATTTTAAGGTTAATATTAACTTACAGGTATTGCCTACTTTGTCATACATAATATTTACCAGTACGCTTCGCAAATGTGCCGTTATTTTGTCATTTTCCGTCAGTTATAATAAATCTTCGTCAATCATGAAATTGTACAACAAAGTAAAACTTTCTCACGTGGGCGTCCCCTGTTAGGGTTCTGGAAATCGTTCTCAACTCGCGTCTAGTTTGCAGACAAACAATTATTAATTGGTCCCTAGTTGCCGTCTCGATACACATGTATAGAATATAGTTACAGCAGGTAATAAGTTTGAGTGGGTTTAGAAGAAACATACATTTAACTTAAATCATATTTTGCCCGCGGCTTCGCCCGCGTGGAGGTCGGACATAATCCCACGGGAACACACTTCCGGGATAAGGAAGTAGGTAGGCCATGACCTGGGTTCTAATCCAGGTCTACATGTTTGCCAAATTTCATCGAAATCCGTTCAGACGTTATGGTTTCAAAAGGTAACAGACATACAGAGTTACTTCGTATTGTTAAAAGGTGCTCAATACAAATAAAAGTTTTATACAAAATGCGGTTGGTGGCAATAAAACAAAATATCGATGTATGACGTCACATAGTTCGTTGGCCGCTGGACCACCTGATAATATAACATTGTTCTCTATGACTCGCTTACATGGAGGGCAGTTACTTGCTCTGTGTTTATTTAGTCTCACTTTCTTACTCCACTAAAATATTATGAAGAAGTGATTACGTTTTCTGGATCCTAAAATTTCATTTACTTATCCTTTTGCTAACTAAACAAACTAAGGCGGTTTCGTAAACTTATCGGGAAAATTGCAGTCAGCCTCATCAAGATGTATACATCGATATGAGTTCTACGTGTATGTTTCATAATACTATATCACCGTGTACACTTAAGTACCCAATGGGTAAAATGTTTTGTCGCTTCATATTGAGACAATAGTATGGAACAAAATTGTAGGCAAATAAGTGAATTCTTGCCGATTCAAAGATCTTTTTGAGGTTATAACAAATTTTTTATTTTTTATAATTTTCCTGTTTTGAATCCACGAGAATGAATTTATTAGATACGTGGGAATTAAAATCATACTTTTATTTGTTGAGGATAGCCAGCGTATTCTATAATGTCTGTTTATTTTATAATGGCCTCTTATTTTTTGAATAAATAATTTTTCGTTATATCTTTCTTTTATGTGTATACGTAATAAAATCATTACTGATGTTTTTGTTATTATTTGTAAGCCCAACAACCATTCCAGAAGACGGGCAATTTACTCTTCTAGTCAACTAACTCTCCTGCCTACTCTCTCACTGACGATCTACAAGTTCAAACGCTCCTCACTATTGTCTCGCTATCTCGCCGACACATTTGTAGGTTGCCATTGTGTTCCTTCGCTCCCAGTCGGTTATTTACTCCCACAGCCACACAACCAACATATTTTTATTGTTTTATCATCTCCAATATACGAGGTGCTGTCTTAAATGCTTGGAGATAGAACTTTATGTGGGTATGGCTGTAAAAAGTTTAGTTATAAAATTTTAACGCAAAGATACTTTGATGTTTATGTGGTCTGGCAAAGTCTTAAAATACTCAAGAAACCTTTGGTCCAGCAGTTTATGGATGATGTTAATCGTACTAAAACTTGGAAAGTTCGTAAATAATAATTTAAATAACGAAATAGTAAAATCAAATGCTCCATTTGTACAAAACAGAACTTTATCGTAGTTCTACGACAGGTTCTACGACGTGCTACGCCTCGTAGACACTCTAGACTTTTCGTAGACTCTCGTAGCTTAACGCTACGCTACTAGGAATAAGGATGCAATTATTTAAAGAATTAATGTTTTGTGTTATGTTATGATAGATATTAATGTTTAATTATATTTACGATTCTAATAAAAATAGTATACTGCAGCTGAAATATGAGTTTTTTTTTGTGATATTTAAAAATGTTTTGTAAGATATTGCCCAGTTTTGTTTCATTTAATTTTTAATGAGTTTTTGATTATTTGAACCAATGTTGCAAGTTGCAATATAAACAAAATATTTTCTTCTTTTGTAAAAACTACAAGTTGTATTATTGCTTATTTTGGTTTGTAGAATCTATCAATTAGACTGTCCACAAACTTCTTCGTGTAGACCTACTATTTGGTGTTTTACTGGTAACATTTAGTATTGACCAAAACAACAAGCTAAGAGTAACGGCAGTTAGCAATACAGAACAAACATGGCGACCACGTGTTTGTTTGTCCGTTTGTCCGCACAACAAGAAAGTGCAGAAATCTCACTTATCATAAATCGTGGTAAGAGATTAGCTTATGGACGACCGCGACTACTGAGATTATCGCAGTCTATTATGAGTGTTGGTTTCCCTTCATGCGTCGGGCAAAACCTACGCATTTAGTTGAAATTAGCCTATTAGCAAAGCATTCGTTGTAAAAAAAGTTACACTTTCATCACCTTTATGGAACCATATTTAAATTTACCACCAAATAAAATTGTAGTGTCTCTGGGGACCTCTAAAGTAGTATTATTAATATTACTTTAGTGTGGGAAAGAGATGAAGCTCTACACTCTACAAGACCTATAGCTCCATTTCTTTCCCCCACTGAAGTAAGATTAAAAAATACTGCTTTAGAGGTCGTGGTAGGCCCCCTGTTCGAATATTAATATGTGCCTGAAATTATAGATTCACGATTCCAGGGATGAATAATTTCGTAAATTCAATTCTAAGTTTATCTAGGACATCACTGACATCGGTGAACAAAAGTATTGTGCTGAAACCTGGACCATAATCATAATTAGTATAAGACTAAAATGACCAACCACGAGCATTGATCATCACGCTTGCTCAAGACGAGCAAGAGTGATGATCAATGCTTGTGCCTTCTCTGTATGAGAAGAGGCCTTTACCCTGCAGTGGGAGGCAATAGGCTGGTATTATTATTAGTTCGCCATTGTTGAAGGTTAAAATAAGGTTTAATTGGTAAAATTGACAAAATCCGTGGAAGCTTCTTTTTACCCGACTGCGGCGAAGCCAAAAAAGGAGGGTTATGTGTTTGACCTGTAAGTATTCATGTGTGTCCGTCTCTATGTACCCTCGTAACTACAAAGGGGCTGAACCTATTTTGATGAATGATATGTCTTTAGATTCGTCTTTATTGCGCGAGTGTTACTGGGAGGGTCACATATAAAAATTAAAAAAAAAATGGCGGATCTCTTTGCGGATGGTGATTTTGATTTGTTACGCCGAAACGTAAGTTTACAAAAAAGCTAAAACGTAACCCTATCGAGTGCGGTATCAAAAATAAAGGGTTTTAAAAGGTGATTACAAAAATATATACAAGATATATGTTTAAATGTAATTTGGAATGAGAAATGTAAAAAAAATAAACATGATAAAAAGTTATTAAAAAAACTAAAAAACCCGACTACAAAAATTCATAACTGAAAACAGAAAAACAAGCAATATAATCTATAGAATTTTGGTATTGCAGGCCGGGGACAAACCAACAACCTGAAAATATATGGTGTGTTTATTTTTTTCAGTTATGTATTTTTGCAGTCGGGTTTTTAGTTTTTTTAATTACTTTTTCATTATTAAAATGAAAGTCAACAGTCCTAAATTAATATTAGATGTTTTGTTCAGTGTATAGCGTCCTATTTTGTTCAGTTATGTATAGTGTGCCTACTGTACCTTGTTTGTGTAGTATAGTCTCAGCTGCGAGTCAACACCTAATCCTGGCTAAAAAGCCACCTCCAGTTTCTTGTGGAGCAGTTCAGTGTTGAAACTGGAGATTACAGCCATTGTAAATAGCGCTGTGTTGTGTTTTACGTTCAGTAGGATTTTTTGGAAATATTTACTGCACAAAACAGTAAAAGTTATTGCTTTAGTCACCATTAGTGACGGTATAAAGATTCCTATCTTTATTTTTAGCGTGATACCGATGACTGGATTGGTGGAAGGTTCAGAGTTGCATAGCTTTTACTGCCATTTCAGAAAGCACAGACTGTTTGCTGTGCCTCAGTGTCATACCGTTGCGCTTGCTAGGTCCCCAATTGGCATGTCAGAAGTACTGTGAGAGGGATATAAGATAATAATTTATTTGCCAGAATCTATAATACATTGTAACATCGAATCAATTTTCATGCCTCTCCCTTATGGTTCATACATAATTATATGGTCTTAAGTTTAGTAATTCAATGGTCTGGTGGAGTGAACAACATTAATAAATAATAATATCAAAGTAAATTCAGTATCTCATCGGAATAATTCTAAAGTACCGGTGATTGCCCGGATTTTAATATAAAATAAATTACTTCCTCTAAAATTCGGAATAGCTACGTTACAAATATCCGACACCACTTCCACAATAATAATTTAACTAATTAAAACAATTAAGCTGAAATTAATATTTCCGTCGCTCCCATTATTTTAATTGCCAACCTTGATAGTTGGGGTTTAATCATTCTTGCCTTTATTATTTTAAATAGGGTTTGGTTTGTTAAATTAAAAGGCGATGGTTTGGCGATAACTTGGTGGAAAGGCATTGAAAACAGCAACTTTCGTAAAAAAATCCACCACGCACCGCCTTGCACTTTAATCCCGTCCGTTGCACTTTTGACGTTAACCCACTTCTTACCCAAGCAAATTTTGCTAGTTATCAATATTGATATTACTGGAAGTCTTCTTCTTCTCTCGTGTCGGCACGGCACACACTTAATATGAAAGCAGCGCATCCGGTGATTTATCACAGTACCTATGCTACCAATTCACCAAATTAGTTAGTCAGCTAAATTAGTATCTGAATGCACAATGTGCACCGACGAGTTATCGAGTATGTCACACGGATATCTCGATAAACGATATTAACATCCCGGTATTGTAACTCTTCTTTCTCATTAGCAGTCTCATAAGCCCACGTCTTCATTATGTCGCCTTCAGTTTTTCCTGCGGTGAACTATTGCGTGGGGGGGTAGTGCAGCCAGCTCAGGGCGAGGGGGTGTCGACGAGGCGCTCGTTTGTTACAAACTTTAACACGCCCTGCATAATGACGCTGTTGACTGCATAGTAAGGCGAGCTAAGCGAAGCGATGCGATGATGTCGCTGACTGAATCCAATGGTGGCACGAAATAAAAAGAGGATAAGGACGGGATTTAAAATGAGAATCCATTCGTTACTAATAAGAGCTGTCAGCATTTTGACCTGTGCTACTATTGAATTCAGTGAAAGATAATGATTAAATCGAAGAGGAATTAGTACCTACATATATTCTTCCTAACTAAGGTGGTTGCTTTATAGAACGCTGGTAACGCAACAAACACAACAACAAAATCAAAACAAACGAACTCTCAATTGTCTGGAAACATTATACAATTTTTTGAGGGTGCAGTATCCAGTTTTCTACGTGTAGGTATTGCCCTTTCACAAATTCGGCTACCGACCAGTTAATTTTATCATACAGTTTCAAATATGTTGTACATTTTGTGTCAAACGAAGCTTGAGATAATAATAGAATTAGTACCAATTAATTCAATTTGAACGTTGTGGAATGCAGCACAAATAACTAATATATTCAATTATCAGCGAATTCACAATAGATTCATAAATACCGAACATGCAATGATATAATAAATAATTAGAAAAATAATTAAATGATAATCAATTAATGGGGGTATCCATCTAAAATTAAGAAGCAGATAATTTACAATGAAATAGTAAATAGAACACGTAGGTAACACTGGTTAAATACACTGCCTAAACATTTTTTTAGAGTTCCGTACCTCAAAAGGAAGAAAACGGAACTCTCATAGGATCACTCGTGTGTCTGGCTAGCTGTCCGTCTGTTACAGCCAAATTTGCTCCGAATGTACTGGTCCAATTAAGTTGAAATTTGGTACACATATGAATTTCTGAGACCCAGACACAGACGGGTAACGTAAATAAATGAATTTTGCAAACTGTACCGTGTGACATATGAAAAGAAAGGACTTGTAGTGAGGAAAAAAAAAATACTTTTAAAGATAAATATTTAAGAAAAAAGATAAAAATTTACCACGCCTTATCTCCGAAACTACTGAGGCAAACATATTGAAAAAATTACAGAGAATGGTTATTACTGATAGATTACAGTAAAACCCATAAAAAGTCTATGGTCTTAACATAACATGGTGAATACAAACTTACATTTGGGCTTATGAAATACTCGTAAATTGTAACAAATTTACTAGACTAACATCATAATTACTTACTTTGGACTTAGATATGCACACACTGCAATATGTTATAGCTTAAGTCTCTTTAGTGGGACACAGACTTTATTTAACGAATGTCCTCAACGATCCTCGTTCAAAAAGGAGTACTTGTTATTTTTCAGTCGGTTTTAGTGTTGCTTCAGGATATGAGAAAACGGAATACTTATGGTCCGGACGCCCGGACGATACATTACCTACTTACCTACTTGAAATGCACTGAACACAGCGCGAGTGTTCCCGGTGAAATGCTTCGTTTTAGCTTACTGATGCGTTTTTGCTTATCTCACTGAATTCCAATTGCGATGAAGTGAAGTGTTCGTTGTCAGGTCAATGGAAAGGATACTATTTCCTCTTGTATATGTCAAAGGAAACCTACTTACGTATTACTCTACTATCACATGACGAATAGGTAGCGGTACTAATATTAATCTAGTTATTTCTTGCTACTAAAGTCTGTCGACGTCATAAGTCTGAGCCGTGTTTCTGAATATGTCTAGAAGACTACTGATTATGGTCCTTCGTGTCCACGACATATTCATTATTATGATGAATATGTCGTGGACAGATCTTAGAATTGACCATTTCATGAAATGGCGAGCTAACATTAACCATATCGTTCAATCGTCAACTTTAATGATATGTCAGTCGACGTTTGGCTATATAATTCATGTATATGCATGGTTTAAGTAGCAACTTGGAAGTAGCGCTCGCCGGCCGCTGCCGCGGCACTGCTCGCTACGCTCACTCGGCTCGCGCGCGGTTAGTTACAGATCTAACATAACCTAACCCATTTGGTGGGGGTGCCACATAAGCAGCGAAAATTTGATTGTTTTTATAACTACTTTATTGTACTATGTAGAATTTCACGCCGCGGCAGCGGCCGGCTACTTTGTTTTATTTTTTGTATTCCGCCGCCATGACGCACAAATAATACAAACCGACATCAACGCCTCTACAGGTGGATAATGTAACTATTGTACGACATGATCACTAATGCTTGGCTACATCACGAAGTAGTCGTGCGTTTAACTGGTCATATCGTCAAACGCTGAGTATTCAATAATCTGGCCAGACCACATCATCATGTGACCAGCGATTGATGTTCATTTCATGAATTATCAATTCTAAGATTTGGCCACGACAAATACACATACAAGACATAGTTATTGACTGCGGCTGTTACAGAAGAATATTGAAGTACTGTTTAGTCCATTCACATAATAACTGAAATCGTTAGTTGAGTATTTTAGTGAACTAATTTAAACTGACAGAATTGAACTGAGGATATAAAACCGGGCTTGACTTGACTGTGTTTGACTGTAATTTTTCCAAATTATCTTCATAAAAGAACATTTGTCAGCACGTTGATATACAACATTCAAAACATAGGTCGTGACTTCGCGTTAGTGGAGCTGCCGCACAAAAGTGTGCAAACATTTGCACAGCGGAGCGCACAAACTGTGCAAACTGTGCAAACGGGCGTATTTGCCGACGCGCTAAACGGCGGTGTCCGGTGATAAGACTATTTAGATATAATATGTGTTTAGACGGACTGTTCGGTTCGGTAGCGATTTTCATGTTTGCAAAGAAAATATATTGTATGCGGTCTAGTTGCTAAAATATATTTAAAAAAACACACACTTTTAAAGCTTCGTGAAGAGTTCTGTAGTAGATATTTGTCTATCCCAGTAGAAAAACTTGTAGTGTCGTCTATCATGAAAGCTTAGGTTCATCATTGATGTCATACTTCAGACCACTATAGCAAAGCCAATGACGATCGTTTTCTTGACAGAGAATCATTACTATATTATACTAGAATCTTCTAAGACGTTCGCTCGAAATGTACGCCTTTCGGTGTGTCTGCGTGTGTGTGTGTGTGTGTAGGATACAATTTTTCCTTTCCGTCTCCCAAATGGCGAATAACATAAATTCTCGTCTCGCGTGAAATATTACATAATTTGTGAACTGCTGCGAATTCTTTAGGCTTTGTACTGAGTGAGAAGATATCTTTATTACTCAGTACTTTTATGAATGTCTGTAGTATACTCGTACATAGGTATACAGACGTTATTTTTGGTAAGCTTTTCTTTCCCGAGTCATTGGCCTGAAAGCTTGGTATCCAATTCTCAGGCAAAGCAAAGCCTTCTCTAATCGCGTTCTAAAGCTAACTTTTGTTACGGTATTATCTCTTTATCCTGGATTATGTTATTAAACCAATGTCTATTTCCACAGTTTCTGTAAGTGTACAATTCGACCATTTTTTGTGGCAGATTCTACTGTAGTAATAAATAAAAAGTATCTAACAAAGAAAATGCTCTTTGTTACTTCTCGTACATTTTCTAGAAAAACTAACGTATCGTGTCTGCGAGCTTACCTTTGTTCCAAACACTTTAACTATAGTTGTTTCTTTGATCTAAGTACAATGAAATATTACGTTCGTGTTTTTATGAAGCAGAAAAAATGAAATAGGATTTCTTTTTTTCAAAATATTCTGGTGATATATTTGGAGCGATGAACTGCTCATATAACATGAGGATTTCATGACGTTGTGTTGACCCAATCAAACGATCACATACACACATCATCACATCATTTCAGTTGGAACACGTCCTCTGCTGGACCCCGAGCATCGCCAATTCGACCAATTCCAATCCTGTGCTTCCCGGATCCAGCGGATTCCTGCGGCCTTACAAGGTCATCGGTCTAACTTGTAGGGGTCATTCTAACTTTACGCCTTCCGGTACGTGGTTGCCATAATAAAACGATGTATTAATATGACTAGTGCACTATGTTAATTACAATACTATCAATTTAACTATCATACTCACAAGTCTCCATCTCTCCGTCTATTGTTACACAAAGTAATTCAATCATGACTAAGGACTCACTTTGTGACTTGTCTAAGCCCTCAAGCCTGTGTTCACGCTGACCCTAAGGGCACACGCTCATTGGTCAGACAGAGCCGGCCGTAATAGGCTGCTCGCTTCATTGGCCACACGGCTTTGCTCGCTAATCGCGTGCGAAACACGCAATTACACGCGTGCTAGTCTATGCTTGATTTAACATATATGAGTACTATTCTAATGATAATCTGTACCTTTGAGTTAAAATCTCATTTAGTTTAATAGTTGGTGTTAAGCATTTCGGTTGGTGCTTGCTTTGTGTTTGTGCGGTTTAATAACCGTTTGTTGATAGTTTCGCGATAGGTTTATGTAGATAACGAACCAAAATAAAATATGAATTTTTCTGTAACAAAGTTAAAACAGTCTCCAAATCGAAAGTATATAGCTATCACGGATACAATTATTTAGAGTAAAGCTACCATACTAATAATTCAACGATCCCGTACGAGTGACAAAGTTATAATTATTTGAAAAGTCAACATTCTTAGAATGTTTAAGATGTCATTGTCTTATTAACATATTCTTATTAGTATAAAAAGCTGCTGATTTCTTTAAATACACTGAGAACACTCCGAGTCGTCGAATGGACGCGATGGTTCAGGAGCTGCCAGGCCGTGATTTAGCTCAGTTTACATTCAACATCTTCAAAGAATACTCCTGCACTATAGTACAGGAGTATTCTTTGAACATGTACACAGAATTACACGTTTTAACGAGCCGTCTTTATAAAGACGGCTCGTGTAATTCTGTGTAACATCTGGCAGTGTAAAGCTTTTACAGTTTTAAAGCAAAATTCGATGATTTTTCTGAGTTATTGATTCGATGTCATGTTTGTAGATAATTAGATTTTAGATAAATTGGCCGTAGGTTATCTAACTATTCGACATTATAAACTTTCGTTATTTCAATTTTCGGTTACATGGTCATTCGTTATTTAAGTTTTCGATGTTTTGAACATTGACATTTTACCCTTAGGTATTTTAATCTTCGACGTTCAAATATATACCCGAATTACTACTAGGTCTTTGCTTAAAAATAGGCCTTTCCAAAAAATCTAGACACGAACTTAATCCAGGACCTGCTTCAAACACAAAAAAAAACTCATTAACAATGCAACAAATAAAAACTAGCTTTAGATATAATAACAAACTTTACGATTGTTAATTTTGACTTGAACTTAGCCAAGTTTAAGTCAACACAGAGTCTAAACCAGAAAACTTTTATGTGTGAGGCAATTGACTCAATAATAAGTGGTGGTTCATTGGCAAAACAGTAATAAACGATGGTTTAGTTCATTCAATCTGCAAATTGAACTTGTTTAAAAAAAAAACATTCACACAATCTGGGCGGGGCAGCGTACACTACATGCCTAAATGATCGTAGGTATTTATTAGTTTTGCGTTTTGTGTCACGTATCGCTTTGTGGATTGTCCCGTTCCGTTCTATGGACTGTCCCGTACCGTTTTGTGGACCATCCCATACCGTTTTGTGCAAATGTGTAAATAATTTCTGTGCCTCTTGTCCCGTCCGTGACGGGGCCACGGCGCGACGTGCATTAAAATTTTTATGACCGTATAAATTACGCCAAATGCCCCGATAATAATGGGGGCGGAAGGTTCTTTAAATGCCTTCGTTTGAAGATAAATTATTATTAATTCCAGCACTTATTCAACGATTGAGTTGCTGTCACGGCCAAATATTACGAATACAATAGAATATTTCGCTGTATTGCCGTGTTTTAATATTGAATTGATTTTGTATTCAGTGCACGGATATAGTATTCGCGACAGTGTTATATTTTCGCTATGAATTTAAAAAAATTAAACCAATGCAATGTTTTCCGTAACTCCGTTTGCCATTTAAGAAAATTCCTTTAAATTCTTATAGCATCCAAGACTAAGCTATAAAATGGAAAAGCTTATAAATTGTATTCATTCCAATCAGCACGGGGATATTTAGTGGTTTGTTTACTGTGGGAGACGACGGCCATTATTAGGCGGAAGCCGCGCCATTAAGTTAATTGGCAAGTCGCCAGGGATGGGACGTCAGCTGACGCGATTATTGTAACAATATGCAACTTACAATACAGTTAGGTTTTATGATAACGATCAATAGGGCAGGTGGCTCTTTTACCTCAATTTGATTGCTTTTTTATTATTTACCTGGTAAAGAAACAGATTTAAAGAGGTGGTAGTCTTTTGATTTTATAAAAACTAATAAGATTTGCTTTAAGTTAGGTAAGTAACTACGGTGTTTTCTCAATAAATTAATACGAAGTCACACACTCTCAGCGGATTTTCGTGATTATTATGGAATGGAAATGTATCGACGCACTCTTTATTCCTCTTTCTTTATTTATTCTAGTAATAGTCGAATTGTGGCTTGGATATAAACATTCAGAAACGATGCTTCAAATAAACACGCACAGCTATCACATCTCAGAGTTATTCAATAACCCAAGTTTATTGCGGAAAAGGATATTATCCGACACCCATTAAGATGCAATCCCGTCGCCTTTCCTAGTTATCATAAATACATATGTATTACCACGATACAAATTTACTTTGATAGGATTTATGTCCCAACCCGCAGGATTAGATAGCTCTTGAATATTCAATCGGGATCCACTAGTAACGGACAACGACCCCTGAATAAATAGGTGTGCACGTAAAAATAATCTACGGGTCTTAGTTGCGATGGATTTTGCGGTTTTATGCTATGAAGCTTACTGTGTTTTGTGATATGGTGCACAGTTTTTCTGTGTAAAAATGACCCGCACCTGTTCCGCGCGGTTTTTATGACTTGACAAAAAATCAATATTGTTTTATTGGTATGTAATGTTAATAGTAGTGAATTATCCAATATACATAAACCTTCCGGAATGAATTCTCTAAATGATGGTGAAAACCGCATCAAAATCCGTTGCTTAGTTTTGAAGAACAACGCGGTCACACAGACAAACATGAAATATGGATAGATTGCCCACTGATTTTGGTTGATACATAAAAGATTTGGAGGAGTGCTGGCCCAGTGGTATCGGCCCCGACGTGGATGGATTTAAAACCCAAGCACTTGGTGTTATTTCATCAGTATAAACGCTCTCAAAACGGTAAAACAATAAATCGAAGACATTTGTGACATATACCAAGTCGCACTGGGCCCTCTCCCTCTCGAACAGAGGTGGTCTGTGACCAAGCATTGGGAACGTTAATAGGCTAATTATGCTTATGCTGCAAGTACCAGATAGCCTAAACAATGGAATTAGTAACGGGGATATTGTACAAATCAATGATAGTCAGTAAGTAATCATGGTTACACATAAGGCGGATACAAGAAAGGTAAAATATAAAAAGGACTCTAGGAAAATATCTATTTTATATTTTCCATTTTATTCTCCACAGTGTAATTGTCAATTCTGTACAGACGCTGAAACTGCTGACGGCAACGAAAAGTCAAACTAAAAACTGTAAAATAAAATGATCGAACGCGATCCAGCTGAGATGCAGCACAATCCTGGCTCTATTGTTATACTGATACCGTGGTTCTCTCAAGGTATAATATTTCTGTTGCGTAATAACCCCGGGATTGCAGTGGAAAACTTTTTGAACCTTGTTCCAACTACTTTCTTAGGAAACTCGTATAAAATACGGGATTGGGACGTTTCTTCTCATGATACGGTGTTTATTTGAAAACAAAATTGAACGAGGCCAATATGTGTTCTAGATCTAATGATGAAAAAAGTTTTGGAGCAAGTCATTCGTTTGTTATTCTCAATTACTTATTTAATTGAAAATGACAGTTTTCCAAAGCAGGCGCCAAAAGAGCTATATTTGTTCACAAGTCCACCAATTGTAAAAATTTATAAAAACTCTATGAAAAAAAACTATTCAAGCTAATCCGATCCGAACTATCAATACTTACAAAACTTTTAACAGCAAATTGTATCAGTTTGTTCGACAAATAAGTCGGTGGGCTATGTGGACTCAAAGTTTGGCTATAACCTACGGTCACTGCAGGCTAGTAATAGCCGCGAGGAAGCGAGTGCTTCGGCTAACAGATTCAAACAGATTCGTTTGTATCGTTTACGACGGTTTTATTGGGTTAATTGTTAAGACCAAGTTGTGTTTGCGATAAAATTCGCACATACAAGTTTGAGTGTAAGTTGGGATAAGTACCCCATAACATTTAATCTCGTTACTTAGTAATACTAACTAAGGAGCTTTTGACTCGTTCTGAAGCATTGTTTGGAGCATGGTATTACCCGTTTATATATTTTGCTGTTGAATAGATAACGTTATATAACAACCCTACAGTTAACATCCATCGTGTAATTGCTACATCCAGACCTACATCACGGCTGGTAATCGGATTGGTAATCACTATTATGATTATGAACCCTTAAATGGTCAACCATTATCTGCCTAGACTTTTCCCAACTATTTTGGGGTCAGCTTCCAGTCTACCCGGGTGGAGCTGAATACCAGTATTTTACATGATTATGAATATTACACAAGCAATAACTAAATTGGACATCATGTAACATTCAACCAAGCCCAATACCCCTAAAATTACAAAATATTCCCTCAAATAAACACTTTACCACAGACATGATCGTTTTTCCTCAATCAAAGCTGGATGTTATCTCAGTAGAACCTGACAGTATGGATTGATCGCTTGAGCTTTTAATTAAAGTGTCAGCAGGAGGAATGGCGTCGTAACTCTCTCTGCTGTGCCCCGTATGATAATAGGCGTTAAGTTGGCGGTAATTAGATCTCTTTGGTGATTTTTAGCGGTTAACTGTCTGAAAGATTTATGGTTTAGACGTGCGATTCGGAGGTTAAATGGCGCAAAAGGGAAATTCTTTTCCTTTATTTTTTATGGATATAATTGTTAACTTTGATGTAGGTATTGGAGTTGGGTAAATGGGTGTCCATATGACTCGGAAATGACAAGAAAATAATGGTCACCCATTCACGCACAGACCGCATTCTTAACTGCAATGAGCGATTACTCCGGCTCTATCCCATGTTTAAAGTTAAATTATGTATTCGCAAATATGGGTGTAAGTACAATGATGTAATTATTATTATTTCACCATATCTAACCATCTAGAAAATTAAAACAACTGATCAAGAACAAAAACTTAGTTACGACTGTTTAACTTACCAATATGTGTTCGACCCTGTGGCTATGTATCTTGCAGGGTACTAGATAAATAAGATTATGTAATATATCGACCCTTATTTTTCATACAGCATTAGGATAAGGATCTCAATACATTTGAAATTGATAAAAGGGTTTTTGAGGGTTACTTCCTGTATGCTTGGTAATATGAGAACAAAGAGATTTACGAGTATCATATGGATATAACTACTAGCTGTAATTGTGTTATAATTGCCCAACGAAAAGTTAAGCAACGAATTAGAATGTATCGTATACGTAATACGTAGAATAGGAAAGTCATGTTTTAGAAAATATTGTACTTCGCACAATTGTAGGATTGAACAATTCGAAATTATTTTGTTAAAATATAATTACAAGAAGTAAAATAGGTACCAAGACTAAGTAGTGCGTACCAAACCCCATTTGGGGAAAAACTTAAGTTATAAATATACAAATAATAGGACTTTCTCTACTATACAATTTTTGGCTGCTACTTTACTTGGCTGTGTTCCAAGGACGGTCAATAATCATGATAAAACAAAAAATCATACAAAAACACTGCAGTGATATACAATAGAAAAAACAATTTAAGTGTGTCCATCCACAAGTCGCCCGGTGATTAGTGTCGCGCAGTGATCGATCTATCGCCGCCGTCACCGCTGTGGTCACTACCGACTAGCCACTGTAGCCACTGTCGCCAGTAGCCACTCCGAACTGATTACTGACGCTAATTATGACGGATCGCGGCGTCCAAACATTGCTCATGTTTTGACGGAGTTTTCTTTATCAGCTGTAATAGTGTGTTTATGGAGTAACAGATATTGAGGGAGTGAATATTGGCAACAGGTTGTAAATTTTGAACTGCTGTGATGAGTAATTTGTAATTGATTAAGTTGATGGTTCAGGTGCTGCTAAATTGATGGTTCAGCTGCTGTTAAAGGGATCTCGATAAGATTAATGTGGAAGTTGGAAGGGTGCTATTAGGAATTTAGGATGAAGGCTTGTGCTCAGAAGTGAATTATAAGCTGTGAATAATGAAAATGACTACTAATTTGAAGTTTCCGTATATTTTGGCTACTATGTATTATTTTATATTTATTTTATAATGTGCGTCTGAAGCTTCGTGCAGACTAGCGCGACGCGACACCAGTTATTGTTATAACGTGAAGTTTTCTTAGAAATTGTATTGTTCGAATCGCGTCGCGCTGGTCAGCACGAGCCTTTATTTGTGCAGAATAAATAATTTTTCTTTCTTTCTTTCCTTAATTGCTTTGTTTCAACGAATGACATATGTACTCAAAGCGTGGTATTTCAGATCACATCCTTTTTATTTGAGAGCGGAATGGTTCTTCTGTATAAATCACTAAACAGGTTAAAAATCCAACCAGACCTACATATGTAGGTAGGAAACATCAGAACCCGGAGCTTACAATTTGTTGGGTGAACAGGAAAATAATCTTTAATAAGTAAAAAAAAAATTGTAAAATAAATAACAAAGTGATAGGCTAGACCCTATCACTTAGTTATTTATTTTACAATTCTTTTTTTCTTTATCTCAAAAAGAGCGCACCACCAAGCTTGCCACGCAAATCTACGCCTTAATACCGTCTGATACACAAGCAAGACAGTCTTGTTTACCGTGGGCTCGTAATAAGCAATCAGCCGAGCTGTAAATGGGTTAGCAGTAACTCGGTTATACATATGTTCGACGATTGAGAGCAACACCGCATGTATCTGTGTGTATGTGGTGTAACGACTTATGTTGTTTGTGGAGATAGGGTTAAGAAAGTGATCGGTGTATTGATTGGTTTATCGACAATCAATTATTGGAGCTACAGCGATACGCCAGACAAATATTGATGATTTCTATAAACAATTACAAGGCGTAATTTCGGTGTGTACTTGGTAATTTTAAAAGCATTTCACAGGTGTGTGCATGCCGAATTTTCCTTGAGATGTTGACATCTCAGGGTGTGCCAAAACGAGTGAGGCTCTTATAACAAGGCACTCCCAAATAAAGAGTGATGTCTTGGCAGTTCTTAAATGAATTACGGAGAAATGAACTTAGTTTAAACAGTTTGTAATTATTTACTTCCTAGAAATAGAGCTTAAAACATGTACCAAAAGGCCCAAAACGAAAAAATAAAATGTCTTCCAAGAAATGAACTCGTAACAGTAACTTGTTATAATAATTAACAGAACTTATATAAAAGGAAAAGTTGTGACAAATCTGACGGATAACTTCCGAGCGAGTTCGTGACAAGTTCGGATAAGATTCGGGGTGTGTTCACTGAGATATAAATGTGTTGCGTGAAGTAAGCCTTACATCTACAGAGGTGATGTACGAAAGTAAATTAATGTTTAGATCATACATTTAAATGTAAATAATGTAAATGATTAGGTTACTAAAAACTTTTCGTAATTTTCATTTTTTTTTTAAATTTAGATTGGCAATAAACCTCTATCGAAATCACAGAACAGAAAAAACGGATCGAAATGGTGTCAGAAACCATTTTTTTTCATATAATTATTGGAACTTTCAAGCTTAGATGACAGTTGTAATAGATTTCCCCGGATGATCTCTTTCGTCGTATAAGTTTCAGATCTTGTCGGTCGAAATCGAATCGTTTGCTTTCATGTAATAAAACAAAAACGCAACAATAGTTTCTCCGCCAACTACAATAATACAGAAACAATTATTTTACTCAACGACTATCGACAATTTCATAGCCTTGATGGCAGCCTCGATATCTCATCAATCTAAAAATCTAGTTCACCGCGCCGCCAATAATAATGAAAGTGGCAGAACATAATTTATTTCCAATTATTCACCGCAAGTTAGGTGATGACTTGAGCACTACCCTCGTTTATTACTAAAATGATCCTTTTCAGTAATGAAAATTGATAACGATGGTCGGTGTAATAAGATGTCACGGTTACTAGAGGTAGAGAGAAAGAAAGTGTGTTTGAGCTCATCATGAAAAAAAAAATATTGACATACTAGTGCCCATCGTTATCCTAAGATGAAGAAGGCAGGTTGGAAGCAGCGGCATAATTACTAATCTTTACCTACTCTAGTGCTTGTGTTATCAAACTATGGTAAACGATCAAAACTAGTTCGAGAGTGAGGTAGACCTAATTCGTTTAAAATCAAAACAACTGTAACATAAAAGTTTATTCAAATGTGAAAACCTACCGACGAACTCTACAACAGTAATATTTTCACAATCCGATTCCCGTATGCAAAATATTTAGGCCTGTAGCAACTATTTGTATTTAGTTTTTGATCGCTCCATTTTACAATACGTGCCACCAAAATTGTGAATTATTTTATTCACAGCCACCACCGTCCTACGTGTGTCAGACGGTTCGGAGCAATGCGATAAATAATTCAGAGGACAGCCATCGAACTTCTGACGGGTTCAGAATCTCGCTAATCTTCTTACAAGTTTAAGTTACGGAACTTATTGAGACAAGTTAAGGTTAGGTGACATTTTGTTTGAATTCTTTGTTCATTGTTGTTCGTTTAATGAGGTGATGAGGTGTCAAAATTGTTGGCATTTTATTACCTATGGGATCGACAAGTTGTTTGTTTTGTTTGTTTATAAATTTGACTATAGTAATGAATACATATTTATGTAGTATCAAGTTCTTCTAACTGAACAGACAACTGTAGGCACAGCTGAGGAGTTTGTTGCGCTACTTCTTCTTCCGAGCTAAAGCACTAGGAAATGGTGAAAGGCAGGCGTTTTGGGGGACGATATTATGTAATTTTGACGTTCAAAAAGTGCTGATTCAGCTATTGATTTCAGCCTAATTTGAATAAATGACTTTTGATTCTAATTTCACTACGTTTATTCCCATGGTGTTCCTAGTTTAGGGTTCATCTACTAAGAGGAAAACACGTAGAACTTGATACTAAAAGTACAATTCCACAATCGTGAGCCTAAAGTATACCATAACGGGGATATTTCGATTATCGAGAGTCGTCCTTTGAATAGAATAAATAAAAAAGAGATTGAGTAACCATACTTTTAAATTTAGATTGCGACAGCGCGAAAATATCAAACTCAATAAATTGACTCTACTCTCTCTACTCTTACACGCGGTGTCTACATCTCTTTTTATCCTCTGTCCTATCGCAGGTATGCTGGAAGAGATTTCTTTTTTATTATTTATTTATTTTAATCTGAATGTTTCAGTAGCCTCAATTCTGCGAAATTTTGGGTTGAATATAGGTACACTGTTGCACCCTGCCGCAAAGTCCACAGGATAGATCGATACGTCGAGACCAATTATAGGTATGTACTTAGGCAATTTGCGTTTGTTTGGGTAGGTATCATGGCGATCCGTTTCCCATGATTTAGAGAAAATAGCGTAAAACATGTTTTCATTCAAACCCAGATCGCATATCGCATGAAGGAGACTTATAAATTAGGCGTAATAATAAGTTATCAGCGAGTAGATAATGTGCCTCTAATAGAAACCATTCATAGGAGTGTCCGCCCACCGCTTAGGAACAGGGCTGGCAGGAACTACCTAGGAATCAAATAAAAATCGCTATGGCTGAGTGGCTTTTTGGGTGAATTTTTATTATAATTTCGTGACAAACATCAAACCAGAACATCTCTTAAAACCATGCCAATACCTAAACTCTAAGAGACGATCAAATATCGATGCCCCCAAGCAATAAGTCGGTAATGTGCTATTATGGACTTTTTATTGTTACGTCAAATTCGGAACCTATAAGTTGGGATACATCTTAATAATTTATTTCACATTTTTCGTAGTGATATTTACGAAGATATCGTGAAAAACAATTTTGTTGTAGGCAAATTAAAAAACGAAATTATGTCGAGAAAAGTATCTTTACGTATCAATACAAAAGTGTTTTTCGTATTTAATTTTGGTAAGTTGCTATTACTTACTTATTGGCGTGAATGAATTTCGTGCAGTTCTTGGTAAACGCCTAGCACGTTGTTGTTTTCGAATTATTTTGAGTCAGCTGAGACCGTAATGGGAACTAACAAGGTTTTTAAAGTCAATAATTATTTAGTAAATATGTGTAAAATTGCAATACGTATCTAATTTTAATACGTCTGGTCCCGTTTTCAATATTGCTGTTTATATTTTTGTGCCCAACAGTTTCCAAGACGCATTGGTCTCTTTCTTTCTATGGCAATAAGAGAGTAATAGAATTAGCCACACCCCCCAAAAAAAAATACCCTATAAAATCAATAGTTCCTGCACGCCTTGCACGTGTATAAGAGGTTGCTTCGAAAAAAATCCTTTTTAGAAAGACAGAATATATTTGACAAATTTTATAGTCTCGCTGATCGCGAACACCAATGGTTGTATATTGGTAGACACATCCAAATGAATGACGTTAGAACGTAAAAACAACCCGCACACAAACAGTTAAATATCTTTTACCTTTATATGATAAAAAAGTACTTGTATGCAAGATTTTCTTTTTAAATACTTTACAAATTGGAGAACAAATGGTATACACAGCAATAGAAAAAGATAATACAGAATCGGATTACAAAGATAAAAGGGGGACGCATGGTAACAGACCAAGGAAACTGAGCACTATCATAGAAGGCACTATTAAAGCTCATATTGAATTATATACAAAAGTGGAATCCCACTATACGAAAATTAGTTCTAAAAGTCCTTTCAGAATATTTAAATATCTCAAAAATGTATCGCTTTTAAACCGTCTGGTTTGCATCAGTTGGTGCTGACATCTCAATGAGGCGCGCGTGGAACACAAGGCGCCGTCGACCCGGGCCTGGTCCTTATCGGACTTTGAGCTACCCGTCGCTTACCGTCCGCAAGCCCACGCTTACGGTGGCCGGAAATCGGCTTGCGAATCCCGACGCCCGGGGCGTCTCCTGCGGCGACTAGGGGCGCAAGGGCGTGAATCTTGCCTCTCCCTCACTCGTTCCGCCTCCTCCTTCGCGAGCATTACTGCTTCGCAGAAGGAAGTGACGGCCTCCCATGCACTCTCGCTCCGAACCATGGCCTGAACCAGTGCCGAGCGCGAGAGATCGCCGCCGCCGATCGCCTCCGTGAGGACACGGCGGTGCTCCGCCCAAGTCGGGCAGACCTCCACCGTATACTCCACCGTGTCCTCCGGGCAATCCACACAGTGGTGATACCCGGGCATTTCCACCCGCTTTATCCTGAACTGGAAACTCCCGAAACCACCATGTCCGATGAGAACCTGCGTCAGGCGGAAGGTGAGGACGCTGTGGCGCCTCTCTAGCCACTCCTCAAAGAGGGAACTTATTGCCACGATTGTGGCGTGCTCAGCGCTGAGTTGCGACAATCGCACTCTCCATGCCGCCATGAGATCCCGCCGGAGCTCTGTCCGCTGTGCCGTCATTTCTCGCGGCAGCGGAGTTTCACCCCGGAACCCCCTGGGTACTTACTTGTTTATATTGTCATTGTATTATGGTCTTAGATTATATATTATTATTATTTCTTAAATTTATGATAGGCACAAATACAGATATATATTTTTATTACATTTATGTATAATCACACATATTTCAGTTAAAATGATTACTAACCCGTTGAAATATCTCACGCAAGGGGACGTGAATACGTCATTCCATAGGTAATTGCTGAAAACCAGCGCTGTTGACATTCCGAATTCACAGTATTTCGCTGAGCAATGACCTGTTCTTGCACAGATGCGACGCACAGCATAATTTTCCTTATTATTTGTTACAAAAGTAGTATTAACTCTGCAATCAGCATTTTGTTTTTGTGATGTTTTTGTTGACATTTGGCAATGTTGCAAGAGTATTACGCAATAATGTCTTTGGTCCGTGGCCTTGTCAGCAACCAATGAAAAACATTGTTTTACTTTTTATATTTTTATTTATTGGATGAATATGTGTTATATGATATTTCGTCGTCGTATTTGTCGGATATTTTATGTGTTTTTATCTTTATATGTGCGTTTTGTTTGTGCAGAATAAACGATTTTTCTTTCTTTTCTTTTCACCCCGGCATTTTGCTTCCTCTCACTAGTCCCATATGCGCGAGGAATTTTGCCTCCAGATCCCATGGCGGTAGTCCGGCAAGGAGTCTCGCCGCCTCACGGGAGACCATGCGTTATCCTCGGACCAGCCTAATGGCCATGACCCTTTGGGACGCGTTCAATCGGCGGGCCGGTCGCAGCCTTAAAGAATGCGCCCACACCGGTGCTCCGTAAGGGACCGCACGAACCCCGCGTAGAGCCTCCGGCTGGAGGCGTTTGGACCCCCTAGATTGGGCAGAAGCCGCTTCAAAGCAGCCCCAGCCCTCTCCAGTTTGGGAGCCAAACGTCGAAAGTGCTCCACTAATTTCCACCGGCTGTCGAGGACGAGTCCCAAGTACTTCATCGTTCGACTCGACACCGATGTGAACCCCTCCTGCCGTTATCTGGGAACCCGAACCCGTAGCGCGTTCCGAGGACTTGTGCAAGGCCACCTCGAGTCCCAGTTGCCGGATAAATATTTCTAAAACCTAAGGTGTTAATTTTGTGACATTATTTTATTGCTGTGTTTAATTATAATTGATATACTTCTAGTTTCTAATGTTTAATCATGAATATTGACATGACTGACGTCCTTAAATTATTTGAATTGATAAATGTTTATCTTAATTCTTCTAAAGGTTAACAATTTAATTTTCGACTCTGATTTCATTTTTGGTGATCATTAAACGTTATTATACTCATCGTCAACAGTATTTTCTTGTAAACCTAGACAAATTACACTTTAAAAATTCGATAAAAAATTATTAGCACTGGATGGTTACACAAAAATATTTTTCAGAATTTTCGACCAAAAACAATGTTTTTTTTTTTTTTTTAAGACTTTGCCCCACACTAAGAAT
The DNA here is from genome assembly GCA_947364205.1 of Agrochola lota. Taxonomy (NCBI): domain Eukaryota; kingdom Metazoa; phylum Arthropoda; class Insecta; order Lepidoptera; family Noctuidae; genus Agrochola; species Agrochola lota. The sequence continues at coordinate 1,012,403 of OX376225.1, read as the reverse complement.
TTCTTTTTGTATCGTGGGTAGGTTTACAAACATAGAAACTCACATACACTAACACCCAGACCCGGAACAACTACTTGCAGATCATACAAATATTTGTTCCATGCGGGGATCGAACCCGCGACATGTTGCGCAACAGTCGATCGCTCAGCCACTGCGCCAACAGTGTCGTCAGTTGTCCGTGTCGTTCTGCAACGATACTGTTACTTTGTCAATTTAAAATAACCACAATAACACCGTAATAACAAATTACGTATCGTCTTCAAGATGAAAAATTACGCTGGAAAAGTTCGTATTGTAATGTTACGTAACATTACAATACGGACTTTTCCAGCGTAATTTTTCATCCATCCACCAACACTGTTTACAAATTTACGGCAATAATGTCGTAAATGTATATTACTTAATCAATTTACCTAATATATTTTTGTAATATTTATTTTCATAAATTGCAAGGCTTTTCACGCACATAATTAAATGTTAAAATAATAATGTTTTTTTTTTTTTAAACAAAAAATTTGCTTACCTAGTTATTATAATAGGATTCCTAGGACAATAGGATAGGGATCAGGTTTTCGCTTACAACAACTAAAACAAAATATGCCACGAAAAATATCTTATATATTTTTTATAAAGGCTTACTTTTCGGTCGTTGACCCTAGCTCGCTCGTTTCGGCTGTCTATCATAATTATGTATCTGGCAGGCCGAATTAAGCGCCAGATGTTCACTACGTCTTTATAACGTGTGCTATTGATACGTTCCAACCTCTTGAAACAATAACATGTTTAATTTACTTTATGAAGGTTTATTTCAGTTTGAATCTTAAAATAAACTTGTATTTGCGACATTTCAGCGTGCCACCTGAATAGTGATAAATAAAAGACTAATCATTCTCTGTTCCTGGAAGTCGTAAAAGGCTACTTTATCGCTAAGGGGATTTGACCAAACAAAACAATAATAAAAAGGTGACTCTTTCATAATTTGACGACCAAATGTAAATGAGTCCACACACAGTAATCAGATCTCTATATTTTTCAAAACAGACGCATTTGTCAGGTATACCATGCATACACCCCTTTTAAACCCTCCCCATGCATACATCCTGTACCCACATCACACAAATACTTGCCAAACCCTCTGCCAGCCTTTGTGGACCTAAGCGTGATGATTACAGGCTGATATCAAAGCCGAGGGTACCTACTACCTATCAGGGTCGGCGGCCGTGCGTGATGCGACGTGCGACGCTGGTGCTTGAGGGTGGGCCAGAAATCAATCTGGAGAATGTATTGCTTTGTGCCAATGTGACATTGAAATATGCCTGAAAGTCGTGCGTAGTGTTGAAAGGGTTTAGAGTGTCCTAGATTTTTATTTTCACATTTATTTTTGTACCTACTAGAAGTTTAGTAGTAGAGGAGATCTTAAACGAAAGAGTTCGTGCGGAAACTATTCCTATTTCGCTTAACAACACCAGTACTGTTTGGGTGCCGGTAAATGTATAGGCACATAAAACTTTTAAACTTGGTTACCTTAGCTTTACCAAAGTTTGCGGTGTAATATACTCACATTCTATCAAAATTCTGCCTTTTCAACTACGTCCTATATATGTTTATAATGTACATAGTTTATAATGTACATATGTAGTTTCTGGCGTCGCGTCGTGCTGCGTTATGTTATATTTGTTGTTTTACAAATATAAAACACCTGTTAAAAATATTATTACAGGTACTAAAGCAATCTGAACAGCAATATTATAAAACTCCTGTAAAAAAAAAAGTCCTGTGAACTCGACCCCACAATTTGTTATTTCATCCCCAGCTCCAATCAGTTTTTCTTTCACCCCGATCACAAAGCGAAATCTTATTAAAGCTTCACAGTACGAATTGTTACAAATCCTGCTGATTATAAACAAACAGCGGCCCGACGGCCGAAAGCCGAAAGCCGAGTTCGGGAATCAATTAAAAGTTATCGCAAGAATTGTTGTGATTTATATGGGAGCCACCCCATCGCTGGGCCACCTCACGAATAAGCTAAAGAAGGTGTACTGGCTACTTTGTGAGCAGAAGTACGTTATGATAAAAGACACGTTAATAAGAATAAACTGTCTACTCTGAACATTACAGTGATGACAGCCGCAACAAAAAGAAACAGCGGCCACGGACAGCAAGCACTAGGTTAATTCTCAACCAGCTCCAATCTGACAAGGACTAACACTATACAACATCAGTCGGTTATGTGGGTGGATTATTATGGCAAACTAGTTTTAGCTCGGATATTTACCTAAGTGATCATTAAGAGGCTCATGTCCAGCAGTGGACACACTGCTAAACGTAAGGTTTTTGGTAAAGGTCTTAAAAGATTGATGAATATGTATTGTCCTTCTGATATTTACCTTTGATATCGAGGTACTTAGTTATCGGGGGTATTGGTAAATGAATTCTCCCTATTGTGCACCGGAATTGGGGTACATTTAACTGTTACCATGTGTCGTATTAGTCAAAATTGATTATTAGTTTGTGTACTATTTATACAATTGCTTGTTTACGTTATGGCTGTATTCCCAGAAGGGTAGGCGGGGGAATATTATTGACCTATATTAGGGGTAGCCTTAAGGGATTGTTCAGTGGCACAGTGTTACGGTTCGATTTCTAATGTTCCAACGAGTACGACCTCCTGATCTATTATGTAAAACTTTAACCGTGAAAATTTAGGTGAAGTGAGCTTGAAATGGAAATCAGGCATCAGGTGAAATGACAGCTCACAGAATCAGAACAAACCGGCCGGACCAGATATAATCTGGATACAAGCGAAATATTAGTGTTGAAAAGCATTAATATAACATACAATTTATACTGAAACTGAATAAATATTTAACAGATTACGGCCTCATGCCATTCTTAGCACAAAAGGGCAAAGGTATTTTCATTAAACGAAATTACAATTCGCTATATAACCGACGACCTTAAGAAATTGGCTGGGAAAGACTCGATGTGGAAGGCGGAGGACAGTGTGTTGTGGCGTAGACTGGGAGAGGCCTATGTCCAGCAGTGGACTAAGTACCTTCACACAGTGGGAAGTGGTTATTGCTACCTACAGACACCTGCCACATTAACTAAAGTTTGTCGATTCCTTGCTTTTACAAAGGACAATGTCTCATGTCTTTGCAATTTCAAATCCAAATTACAGAAAATCCACTCGTCACGTCGCAGTAATTCTCATAATAAGTAATTTCGAGTTACGACTACATTACGTCGAGTTTTATGAACGTGACACAGTGTACTGGTGTTAGTCGACTAATAAAATTGTAATGAGTCTTTCTAATGTGTGCCAGCCTTTAAAACTGCGCATTTGCAACTCCCTGTGACCAATTGAGAGATATATGTGGAGAAATACCACTTAATCTATGAGTGAATATTCATTGTTTACCTAAGCCAGTAAAACCGGAAATTGCTGTAATAACTAAGCCGGAATTGGTGATCACAGTTACTTGACAAAAGGAGGGTTGCACTACCCATCCTTTGTTGCCTTTTAAAGCACCCACTGTTTGGGGAAGCTTCACTGCTGGAAACCATTCGGTAGTCACTTTAGGATACTTTTCTATTTTTCCGTAATATTAAAAAATAATAATAATGGAATAATAATAATATGTAAGTCATGATGGCCCAGTGGTTAAGCCCTCGACTCTCATGCACGAAGTTGTGGGTTCAAACCCGGGCAAGTACCAATGTGACTTTTTCAATTCATATATGTACTTTCTGAGTTTATCTTGGACATTACTGACATCGGTGAAGAAAAACATCGTGAGGAAACCTGGACTTATAGTTAATACAAGTCTGAAATCACCAACCCGTCTTGAGCAAACGTGGTGAAAAATGCTCGTCTCGTGCCTTCTCTGTATGAGAATAGGCCGTTGCCCTGCAGTGGGACACAGGCTGGTATTATATGTTCGTCTGTATGTATTTTTTTAATGTATGTTCATCGATATTTTCGTCAATTGTTATCCGATTTAAAAATATATTTTTTCATTTGGTAGAGGAAGCGTGCGCGGTGGTCCCCTATGTCATTGTATTTAATCCACTTTGTGTATCTTGATGCTTCCTGTCATTGTGTTACATAGCAAGCAGTGGTACCTATACGAATTGGTGAGGCTACACCAATTCGTATACGATATCTAAAACGACAATAAAAATACAAAAAATCAACCGAATTTCGATGTCTTTGGATCTGTATTTTAGTTTTTTGCCACGGAATTCCGAAATTGTAGTGTTTTTTTTGGAAGACGGTTGTTAGTAGTTAATGTTTGTTTCCTTCAATGTGACCGATGGAGTTAAACTTCTGCGCGATTTATTTTATGTTTGTATGCTTGGAAGTTAAACTAGAATTGTGTTTTAGTGTGAACACGCCTTTTTATACACCAAATGTGCTTTTTATGTTAAAAAAAGTTGAGGACACAAAAGAGTTGCGGTGTTTTAACGAAGTTTTAGCTGTTGGGTCGGGCAAATGGTTATTGGGTCTTACCATCAGGAATTTCTCTGTAGCAGCCCGGAATCTGGATTGGTACCCCGTTGATGGCAATAGGCTCACCGTCTAATAAATTGGACTTAAATATAACTGGCGAAATGTGGGTGTACTATAAGTACACCGCTGCCTTACCCTTCGGGGACTACAAGCGTAATGTTTGGTATATGGGAGCTATTATTACTAATGTCGTCATCATAACACTTTGCTAGTCATTTGCTACATTCTGATTTATTTGCAGTACAAGTACAAACTTAATCAATGATATGGCATAGCGACGGGCTACTGTAATTCTCAAATTGATTATGTTTGTGAATAACGTATATTTTAGTTTGTAGAACCATATACACTTTTGTAATGATTAAATCCTATTCTAAGCTTAAATTTTAATTGAATCTATTAATGAATTTACTAGAATAACAATATTAATCACATAAGCTGGCATTAAAGTACCTATGTGACCTACTTAGTGTGATTTTAATTCAATTGTATGGATTTTAATACTTTAATTTAACTTATCAACGTCAATTTTAATTTTAATCTTGTATTTTTCTTCGTGTAATGGGTTACACTTACCTGAAATAATATAAATCCGCACTTTACGAGTAGGGGAGGAACCCTAAAAAAAATATTTTTCTTGATTTTATTTTATCACTGGTATACCCATGCAAAATTACAACTTTCTAGTCCTAACCGTCTCTGAGCTAAGCCGCAGACAGACAGACAGACGGACATGGCGAAATTATAAGGGTTCCTTGTTTACTACGGAACCCTAAAAAACCCGATCCGTGAGGGTGTTGTTAAGTATCGTACTGAGAGTATATTTATATGGAAATATCCAGGAGAAAAGAAAAAAAACCTTCAGATTTTTTTTCAATAGGGAATTTTACCGGGTTATTTCATCGGGCGCGGGTGGCTGTCGTCTAGCGGGTGTCCACAAGTCATACCTTATGACCCCTGTTGAAAACTTGCGATTTATTTATGGATTTGCGGTAATTTTGATACTAAAAATGGGAATTTTAAATAGCGATGTCTTTTTATTTTCAGAAATAATTAAAAAAAAAAAATTTGTTATTGCAGTTACTTTGTTACGCCCCTTACGAATCGGACAGGGTTTTTTTTTAAATATTACCGAAATACGTTTTGTTTATTACATTTACAGGTTAGGATTACAAATCATACATAATGCTAGATTATTACATATCTGGACGTTTAAAAGCTTCTCTTGCTTAACCATCTAAAACCAATATCAGTCACAAGTGTTGGTATCGCTGGACTGCAGCTACCGGCTACCGTCCGCTCCCGGGACCTATCTCACTGTTCCCCAAGTTTTATTACAAACTAGTTGTGACACCAACCAGACATGGGGTTATACCTTGTTTAGTGTTGCCAGCTTTTATAACTGAGGGTTTTTGAGTACGGCAACGTTATAACCTGACATTATCACGCTTGTATTCCCCAAAGGGGTAGACAGAGTACAACCTCATTTCTCATTTATTTCTATTAAAATTGTTCCCGAAGGTGGACAGTTGTTTAGTACACTCTCAATTCGTTGTTTATGTTTTAAATCCCATTGTAACTACAAGTGTTTTGTGCCCGTATTTAATTAGTTAGACTTCTAGGTAGACTTTGAAATATTCATATAATCCGCATTATCGAAAGCCTAAGAAGGTGCTGACACCTTTCGAGAATGCGGCTGTCTAATATTGGACCGCCATAATAACATGGACAGCTATCATACCACCGTTAGTTGCGGCTTACGTTCATTAGTTGACATAAGTGTTTCTTCGCCATAGCCCATGTTTCCTTAGAAACTGATCATATTTATCTGTGTGTACATAACAAAATAATAAATCCACTTTATACTTTCCGGGATAAGGCCACGACGCCGATGCGTGCAGATTATATAAAGAATCTGTCGCGTATACAGTATACATACGGGTCTATTTACACGCGACCCCGCGGTGTACGTAAAGTGTTGACGAGTTTTTCACGAGAAATTTACGCATAACATGTAAATTTCCTTTATGTGTCCCTCGCGAGGGCTCGACTGACGGGGTTAAAGCAGGCTGCAAGCAATGCAGACTATTCAAATTGGGTTTAAGGCTATGGTTTAAGGTACGTATGGTATGATTTTTGATGACACTTAGGTCTGGAATGTTTTATAATCAAAAGAATGTCATCAAACTACATAAACATTTTGTCTGATATATTCCATGAGGAAACCGGCATGACCTAGAACTGAAAGTTCGAAGACATGTGACATCCATCAACCACTCCTTTTTCAGAGAGGATGTCTACCTCCTAGCTGTGTGAATATTATAGGCTGATAATGCTGTGGCTTAAGTACCTCCCTATGTATTATAAATAATATACAAGCCTACGGCATAGTTGGAAACCCTGAAAGTACTCGTGTAGCTCGTGCTGACAATCAAAAGAACAGCAAAGTATAAACCAACTTCAAAGCAAGTTGCCTCACGTGCAGCCCGCCTTACGTTAGAAAGAAACATAATACCTGCGCACACAGAACGTAACATTCTATTATCAAAACTCAAAGAGCCGATACGAAGGGAAGTGCAAATTTCTCAAATTGTTACCCGTAACATGAAACAATTCTACTTTTTGTTTCTTAACAGGTAATTTTGCCTTTAACTTCGGTAAGCGGGTTGACGGAGTAATAAAATAAGTTGTAATGTTATGAATTTATTGCCCATCTATGTTTTGACTGGCATTTGACTCGGAGTTCGGGAAAATGTTCTGTTTTGTGAGAAGCCGGATGCCGTGGTAAAAAGTTTTTATGGAAGTTCATTTTATTGAAGGTGTTTGGCGTAGAACGAGGAACTTTACACTTATCTCAATTCATATAGGAAATTGAATCCAATAGAAATAAATAAAACTATGTTCCAATAGTTTGTTTTGAAAACTTTTTAATGTTAAGAAGAAAGAAAGAACAGATATAACACATAACATAATATCACGCCTTGTTCCCCGAAGCGTTAAGCAGAGGTGTACCTGTAGTACACCCACATTTCGCCTGTTACGTCTAAGTCCCATGTTATAAATATGTAAAGAATAAATATGTCCAGACTAAACTTATAATTAGCCTGTAATTGTCAGTAGGTAGGGCCCAGTAAACTGTGACGAAATTGCAAGAACTTTGAAAAAAATTGTCTTCATTTAATCGACCGCTGCGAATTGTGATTGGTCATAATTACCAATACGATTCAAGATATCTTTCAACCTATTATTTTGAACGTGACACTCAACTCTACAGGATGTCTGTCTTTGACATCAATATACGTATAATAGGTTCTATAGGAGCCAGATTATTGGATCATCGTAATCGATTTAGTGTGATCTTTTCTGTCCTTATCGAAGAACAGAGAGGAATACTAATGATGAGGCATAAAACTGAAGGAGGTCGCCATGTTTCGACCATTTCGGAAGTTAAATAATAATAATGTAGAATGATCGCATACGTATAGAAATTGTATACGTACTACATATACGTATATCTGTACTTGCAAAATATCAGTTAATATGTTGTTTTTTTTCATATTGAGTCCGTAGTTTTAATTTAAATTGGCGAACGAATTCAGTACTTTTAATTGGACCCACGTATCATTTTTAACAGATATTTCAGGAAAGGCTTTCATATTTATTTGAAACTACATACATATTTGCATATCCAATACAGCATAAAAATAATTATAATTATGACGAATAATTATCGGAAATACAGTGTCAAGGACGGTACGGTTGATATCTTCGGGCATGCCACCGTCCCGGTGAATCAATCAGACATATTGTTTCCGGTTGTTCTCGTCTTGCTAACGGCGAGTACTTGCATAGACATAATCTAGTGGCTAGGATTATCCACCAGCAACTTGCCTTGCAATACAACCTTGTGGAATCAGAAGTACCATACTACAGGTATGTGCCCGACCCGGTTCTCGAGAATGTTCACGCCACACTGTATTGGGATCGATCTATCATCACTGACAGGACTATTGTAGCCAATAAGCCTGATATTGTGGTGATAGATCGACGAAAGCGCCGTGCAATGATTGTTGATATCGCTGTCCCTCATGACGAGAATCTCGTGAAAGCTGAGAAAGATAAAAAAAACAAGTATCTTGACTTAGCACACGAGGTTGTCGACATGTGGGATGTGGACTCCGCAATCATTGTACCGATAATCGTAACGGTTAATGGCCTAATAGCGGAGAGCCTCGACCAACACCTCAGGAGGCTCTCATTGCGCGGCTGGGTCAAGGGCTTGAATCAGAAAGCAGTTCTCCTAGACACGGCACGCATAGTGAGGAGGTTCCTCTCTCTAGAGCCTTGATCACCGGCAGCTTGGACCCTGTTCCTGATGCCGATGGGCCACTATTTTTTATATTTTTAAATGATTTTGTACGGTTTTTATAAAAATATTTAAAAATGTAAATAATAAGTAATCAAAATGAAATAAAGATAATTATAATTAAAATATTTTCAGGTGAAACCGTACTCAACAACTAGTGCAGAAAGTAATATAAAACACGATGCAAATTGTAAAATTGAAACACAATTGAAGCAAATATTAAAGTTGCATCGTAGCACCAACTGCTACGTTCCTACTACGGATATTGCAAATACGAGCTACAAATGGTGCTTGTTAGCTACGCAGCCTCTACGAGCTGCTACGCCGCTACGAGGCGTAGCGTTGTGTTGCTTCCATTCGTGTTGAGAATTTGATTATGCAATTTAAGTTTGAGATATATTCGTTTTTTTTTGTTGTTGTATTGGTTTCCAAGAGAAATGGAAAGTTTTCATGGTGAAAATCTTCTACGTTTTAATGGTTTTGTGTGACAAGCAACCAGTCGATCCATCTGGGGTAAGTGATTACCACTTATATACATCTTCAATATCGGGGGCGTCGAAGATGCGTTTCCATTCCATAGTCCAAGCTCAGTTTTGAAGGTATGTCTTAAAACAGGAACACAGCAACCAAACAAAAAGATAAGCTAACAGTTTATTAATAGCTTAGTTTTCCAGTTCTACTTCGTTGGGTTAACTAGTTAAAAATAGACAGAAAAAAGAGAATTAAAAAAAAAATATATTTTAAAAGTTTCAAATGTAGCTGTTAATTACAGCCTTTTCAGTAAAAGCAAAATGAGCAGAAATAAAAAATATTCTAGAATATCGATAATTCTGAAACTGAACGCAGGCTGTTATTCAATGGAACTGATTACTGATCAGTTCTATTCAGTTTTACTGATTAATTCATTCAATAATCATTGTTAATGAATGAACACAAATATACATTCATAATATGTATCGTTTTATTCAGTGAACAGGCAAAAATGTTTACACTTTGTGATAAGTGGGTTATTATCGGTAATGTTACAATAAATTGCACGAAATGATGTCCCCATTGTTTTCACTTTAATACGTTTAATTTTTTTTATCTTAATACGACTGCCCAAAGTATTTTTATTACCAGATTAGCTGGGCTCTATGGTTTCACCAGCATTAGTCTCGATCCCGTGGGAATATCGGCATAAAAGTATTCTATGTCCTAATCCAGGTCATGGCCTACCGTTTTAGGTTGAAAGCGTAACAATCAAACAAACAAAAACACTTTCGCATTTATCAATAAATCTGTCTAGTCTTTTTACAACTATGTTGGGGTCGGCTTCCAGTCTAACCGGATGCAGCAGAGTACCAGCATGTTACATGGAGCGACTGCTTATCTGACCTCCGCATCCCAGTTACTGGGTAACACATTATCCCTTGGTAAGACTGGTTTTCAGACTTTCTGGCTTCTGACGACCGTAACGACCACCCCGGCAAGCGTAGCTTAACCTAATGGATGGACCGGTACGGCTGTTATTACTTAGCCACGAGCTCCTCCACTAGCGCTTTTACATTTATATATAATATTTGTTAAGATTACGTTAAGCTGTGTCTCTTAGGTCCGTATTACAGAAGGAAACTCAAGCATTGATCTCGGTTTAAAACTAGTTTTGAGTCGAGTTTTAATTTAGAACGGTACTCAAGCATAGATTTTTTGATTGAGCAGTGATTGGTTCTGTAATCACCCAAGTGTGGTCGAGGCCGCGCTTGAGCATAGATTGTCATGTCAATTTTTGTTCTGTTCAGTCTATTGCGTTGTCGAGTTTGTAAATATTTATGTTTTTTTTAAATGGTTCCTATCAAAATGGATATATTTGGAGAATCAGATTATTACAATAATTTATTCAATGATGATTAAAATAGAACGTTGAACTACAGCGTCACTCACACAGTATTTTTTTATTTTCAAAAATATTCATGAAATCCGTTAGAATTTTCATTAAGAGGGGGTAGTAACCAAAATTGCCTATCTTCAATTCGATTTTTCAGGAAGTTGATAAGACTTAGGTATAAAATTAAAATAATACGAGTAACTACATGATATTTCCAAACGTTTTGTCTAACAGAAACACAAACTATTAAAATTTTCTCGATAAAAAAACATCACGAAGTTATCTCTAATTTTCCCGTATTTTCGATTTGTACTTAATATGGTAATGATTAATTGGATAAAAATTAGATGATTATTTGTATTAATAAAAGGCGAAAATAATTGTGTAGGCTTTTTTTAAATTCCTTTTAGTTTTGGTTTTATTACGACTACAACCTTTTAGCACTTACGACGTTTTTAGTTCGTGGAAGAAGTCATCTTCCTTCGCACGTTGCGGGAACTTCAAGCATATTTTTGTTTCACAAATCAGTCGCCGTCGCTCTGTTGAGACGAGAGGACTGCGCTCAAATTTTTGGCTTCCCTCTGATTTAATTTATTTGCGTAAATAATATGTTCGTAATTTATCACATTCTAGAAAAGAAACAGTGAAATAGAAAACATGAAAAAACCACTTCCGAAACGATTATTAAAAGCTTTAAGAATTGATAAACTAAATAAATACGAAGGCTAAATAAAAATATAATGTTGATATTTGAAAACTCAAGATGTTTTATTTGACAGATTTATGACTGTTAAAGTACAACTAGCGCCATTGTCCTGTATTTCGGTCAATTTTCTTGCGGAGAAAATTTACAACATAGCCAACTAGGCAATTCCACGTTTATATGAAAGTTTGCGCTGGAAATTTTAAATCTTATTGCGATTAACTCAAGATCCAAACTTCAAATTCGTTTACCCCACTTTTGTTGACAAACTTCTTATAAGGTAACGCTTAGACGAACCATTTCGAGCGACTTTTGACCGTCCCCTAAATCAGGTTGAAACCCGAAAAGCATAATAGGTTATTGGTATATTATTATATCCTTTACGGGAGCAGGGTCCAAGCTACCGGTGGTCAGGGCTCGTGTATTATCTATGCTCCTGAGAGAGGAACCTCCTAACGATACGCGTCATACGTTGAAGCCCTTTCTGGATCAAGCCCTTGATCCAACAGCCTAACAAGAGCCTCCTCAGATGTTGGTCGAGGCTCTTAGCAATTATGCCATTGGCCGTCACGCCTATCGGATTATTTTTCAAAAACACAAACAGCTTAAAAATTCTAATAAAAAAAATGACAGAAAAAGAGATAAGCTTGACATTATGTCTATAGCAACAAATAGCATTTTCTCAAACATGCTTGGAAATTCCAACATTCATTCGAGCGCCGGCAATATCTGGCGTGTTTAGCGGCTAAATAAATTACTATGAAAACTCATATCTCGACATCAGCAACGAATACAACGCAAACTTGAAAAAGTCGATTTTACACCAGAGGCATTCCAAAGAAAAAATGTGATAAGTAACTTTACATAGAATGTCGTTATTTAATTTCTTTATTAATTGTTAATTTTTAAATTAACCTGAGTTAGCCTTGTATACACAAAAAAACCGATAAATGAATGTGCAATAAATTACACCAACTCATAGTTAGCGTAGCGTACATTTAAATGGAATGTCAAAAGTTGAGAATGCTAAAACATTACATTAAATTCATATGAATTGTCAAACTATACCTAAAATAAAAAAAACATAAATTCTTTACAATAATAATAACTACACAAAATCAATACTAATAGCTTAAACTGCCATGTAATAGTAATATAATATAAGAGTGTGCTTACTCTCAGCTAAGTCTTGCCTTTTTTGTTACGAATATTCACGAACGGAATATACTAGGCTAACTACAGATAGCGTAATGTATATCGCGCGATTGCAAAAATTACATTCACTTAGCGTTATGTAAAATTTGTATTTGTTCGTAATTTTTTGGAATTTCTACTAAATTGTTTTGGTACTAATTGAAAGTCCATACCATAAATAATATACCATAAATTAGCATTCAAAACGGAAATTGTCCAAAATTCAAGTTAGCGTAGTGTAAATTGCTGGTGTCGAATCTGTCGTATTATTTAAAATTGGAACGAACTTTTGTTGGTTGGTTGCTCCATGACAACCAAGGAGGCAACTTATCAAAGATTTTATTTAAATTTCGATTTGGCTTGGAAATAGAAGTGTTTAAAGTAAAGAAGAAATAAATGAACATAATTGGCGCGTGTAAAATTATCGTTGTTCGTCATTGGTTCTGGAATTTATAATTAATTCACTTACTTTTCCTTTCTGCGCATTGTTTGAGAAAAGTACTATACTGATGGACTCACGTATGTGTGCCTCGGTTTCGCCTCGGCCCACATTTTCATTTAGAATCGCCATAGTTCACTTTGTACGTATTCGGGTTTTTGTTTTTTTTATTTACTTTTTTTGTTCACAAAGGTTTTCGGTGGGGATTGTTTCTACTCGCGCTTCGCGCAGGAAATGTTTGCATGACACATGGTATGTGTCTTTGCACAGCATAGTGCAAAATCCACTATACCAATATAATTTTTTACTTAGGTAACACTGTTGCTAAGTGACTTTGCATGATCCTGCAAAGCAAAATCTACGATATAGCATTATATTTTTTTACTTGGGTATCACAGTTTTCCACAAAGACGTCGTGAGGTACAAATTGTACAAGATCCTAAATAAAATTTGGTTAAATTTGAATTTGAATCTCGTCACGTCAACATAGAGTTTCTAGTTCCAAAACTTGCATTTGAACTAAGATTCTGAATTCAAGCTTAGCGTATAGTACATGCAAAATAAACAGATGTTTTAGTTTTTACCTATTGAAGAATTGCATTGAAAATAAAGGGAATGGGTAATGATCATATTTTGTTTAAATATTGTAATTGAAAAATCATTTCGACGAATAAGGTTGCTGATCACTGTGGTCCAACAAATATTCTAAGTTTATTGATATGTTTGTTCAATCATGTTCGTCCTTAATGATTATGACCTTTATGATGTTATCATTCTAAAAAGGCTTGTTTTCCCCAAAGTAAAGAAGGGGACGTAAGTGATACGTCTAGTTAGATAATATTTGCTTCCATATCGTCAAAAAAAAAAAGTTTATTGAGTTTATTTTCATCATGACTGATAATGTAGTATGTAGTATAATACTTTGATAATGATCCGCTCGCATTTGCACGGTTTTATAATCAATGCCTATAACTGACTAATAAACATCGGATAAATACTCGTATAAGATAACAATTATGTTCAGAGGCAAATAAAAACGTTTAAAACAGTAGCCCGTCAGCATCGGTAACAGATTCACGGACATACAATAATGTAATATATGGAATAATATACCTACTTGTATACAGCGATCATACTTAGGTAAATTTAATAGAGCCGTTTCATCTGATTATTTTGCGTATACTTACTACAGAAAATTCAAATTGAAATTCTATACCTAGCCGGGTGAAAAGTTTCTGCCGGCGGGAATGGATTGTGTTTTGTTTTCGTCGTGTTTGATGAAAGGGGTAGGTTAGGGTTGCACGGGTGATTTTTTTTTTTTTTTTTTTTCTAATGGAGTGAAATTATTTTATCGTCCTGTCATTTTATAGTGATAATATTATGATTACATAAATTAGCAAAACTAATTATTAAACGTAATAAAAAAACATACAACTGTATTCGAGGCATATGCATAGACAATAGGTACAGATCTCTGCTTGAGGCTGGATCTGAGTCTCGATTTATCTGAGTAGTGAGTAGAGTTTGATTACCGTTCTGGAATAAGATCGATGCTCAAGTACTGATTCTATACTTAAACAGTGATCGACTGATGGAAGATCAAACTGAACTTGAGGAACGTTCTGCAATACGGACATTAGTTCCCTTAGAAACAAGATTGAATAGTCCATAAAATGTATCTTTAATATCACCGGAGCCTATACATTATAGTAGTAAAGTACATAATTATGGTTATGCATCATCTTTCGTCGTTCAAGGGGTCACCGCAGCCTAGAAAACATAAAAAAAAATTATAAGTTATTCTAAATACATTATAAACATCCTCCGTGTAACTGTCACATGCGAGCTATTGTGTAACTTTCAAACAATCTAATTATCTCTATCATTGATTTCAATTAAAATTATTTCCAGCGAGCGCGTGCGCATTAGCAGCTCTTTATTAAAACCGATCTGCTTTGTAACTCCACATCCGGCCAATTACATCCGGTAAGGGGAATAATTCGAATAAATTGGAATAAACTCCATTATTCGAACCGTTTCGCATAACTAAGAGATATCGGCGCGAACAGACTTGTTATGTACTTTGTTATTGAGTTTCTTGTTCTATTTGGGATGAGGGGTCTATTTTGTGGTTAAATGGGGTAAAGAGAGGGTTGTTTCTGATTAGTAGGACAGTTAGGATAACGATCTTGCGGTAGGTATTAGGTATTAGGCAGATTTTGTTTAATTTGTGTAATTTCCGCCCGGCTGTCATTTAAGATAGGTTAATCATTTATTTGGAGAGAGAGACATTCAGCGAAGAAATCTTTCATGTTTTGTGGTAGAGAGATACCTAAGTTTGTTCCTATCATAAATAGTTTGCTTTCTGGAAATCCTCTTGTTTTTTTTTAATGCATGCCTACTAACCAGTGGTTAACATGTTAGCAAATAAATACGTAAAATAAATAAATCCACAAGACATAGACATTTTGAGCCGTGATTACCGGCAGGCTAACACTTTTCCGGTCCGCGAGGCAGTCACAATTAGAGATTCACCCAGAACCATATTTATCGTTCTCATACATATTATTATGACGGGGATAGGGTATAACACGTTTCGTATCCTTGCTCTATTAACTACCTATTTCTTTTACGATGTGTACGATAGGGCCAATAACACAACGCTTAGATACAAAACACAATCTTAAAGATCAATAGCTCGTATGAGCTCGCGGCTCAGCGGTCCTCGTGTGTAGCCATCCATCACAGCCACGTCTCCGAGGACCAATTACTTGCGCTGTAATTGAGTGTCGCCCGCCTTAGCTCGCCCGGGTACAGTTTGCGCACCGCCTTATTAAAAAACTTTGTGCTTTTTCTACATTACTTTAATGTTTTCAAATTAATTTTGTTTTGTTGTTCTGTGTACCTAAGATTGTTTATTTTGATTGCGATGTGCGGCTTCTTATTATGTTCAGTCGTAATGCGTATTTATGGAAACTTAATCTCAAGCAGTTATTTACCTATAAGTTGTGTGGCAGGTAAAATCGTTAGGACGTAAATTCCAAATAAAAGAAAATCAAATAAGTTAATTCAACATCAATCCATCTAGTCTACACAGTCTCGCTCTTCTCATTCAAGTGCCTCGACAGACAAGTTTAGCATCTAATACGTGTAGTGGCACTCCTCGGTATTGGGGGCGCGTCAACATGTCGCGTAGACGCGCGAGCATGGGGGCTTGACGCGCGGCTGTCGCGTCGTTGGCGCGAGACGGCGACGAAATATATTAATTGGTGTTTGCGATGTGTTTATGCATGGGTGCTCGTTAAGTAAACATGGATGCGTGATCTAATTACTGCAGCACCGATCTGGCAGTGTTTTAGTTACAATTATGGAACACTATTTCTTAAGCCTTTTATCATGGAACCGTGATACGCAAATGTGTGTCATACCTACCTAAGGCCAATACGAGAGTGGTAGCCGCTTTTTCTATTAATTATCGAGTTGGCATATGAATGAACTGATTTTATAAGTAGACCCACGTGAGGTTAAACGTTATCCTCTGAGCAGTGCAGTAATTGAGGACGCACTTGTAGCGAGCGTTGCCATCGTCCTGAAATCAGAAAAGCTATTATTTTTATAAATTCAGCTGTTCGTTTCAGTGTACCTATCCAAAATGAAAGCTGTAAACTGAAATAACTTTGATTTGTGCAGACAAACTCACACAACAGTAACTCACACAATCTCAACTCATCGCATCAACAACTTGGCTCGTACTGAAGTTGAATACAATTAGTTTTACGCGAGAGCAAGGTAGAGGTAGCATCTATCGAACGCAGTCAATATTGCCTCGCAGAGAATTGCTGCAAGCTTCGGGAACAAAGGAGGTTAGATGCACGCACAGTTTGCGACCTTAGGATACACTACAGATAGGTACGGAAGGTCAGCTCCATGCGACGAGCGAAAACGCACGCACACATAGATACGCGTCTACGCACAACGAGTGCAAAATAGCCGCGGGACTGTCTTACGAGAGTAAACGTTCGGCCGTTGAGGACGCTGCTCATGAGCCACGCGTTGTTTTCCCACATATATGATCGAGTCTGGCTCGCGAGGCGGCTCAGCTGGTCTGGAGATGACTTAAAAAAAAAAAAAAAATTTGTTTATTATCTTAAATCTATACAATTAAGTTGCCGGGGCTTCCCAGAAAGTAATCCTACTAGTAGTAATCCTACAACCTTGTGATGAGATTAAATAAAAAAAAAAAACTAATCACGTGTTTACGACTGGCATGGATATAGCTTGTGATCGTTACTCTTACGCGTCTATGTATGCGTGCGCCTTTTGTGCTCGTCGAGGAAAAGTGTTTTTGGTATGGTACCGGCTATTTTTAACCACATTCCTAATTCCATAAAAGAGGAACCAGTAACAACTTACAAACATAAACTAACTGAACTTCTATTAAATAAATGTTACCACTCCGTATCGGATTTTCTAGCTGATACATTTTAGTTGTGTATTAATGTTTGTATGTTTGATAATGAACTGGATCAATGTTTGCATGCCAAAATGGTAGAATGTACGGATTCTCTAATATATTGTGTAACCTTATTGTAAATTCCTACAAATAAATGAATATTCTATTCTATATTCTATTCTATTCCGCCTTCTGTACCTACCTATTTTGTGATCAGACGTGTATGCGAATGTTCTCAAATGTCTGTGTAGCTTTGAACAAACATTTTCAGTAGCGTGCTCGCTTCAACAACGTCTTTCAGCGTAGTTCTGTCTTTCTTTCCAACTTGGATCTTCATGCGTTTATTATTTTGTGATCCCTTGTTCTAGAGGAGTTCAGACGTGATATGTACCTATGCGGCTAGTGTATTTTACGTACGGCTCAGTAAACATGGCGCACGTTCGTTCGTGCTTTGTTGTCCATCTAGGACGGACCAAAGGTGTGTTATTTCGAAAATATTTTCAAACGTAAACTCTATCTAAGCATTTATAATTAAACATTTACAGCAGGCATTTTTGAGTTGTCAAGGAGATGATAGAAAGATGAAGATATATTCTTAAACTAGCAGCTGCGTGTGATTTGCATATCATCTAGTGTTTTGTATGTTATACCTAAAATCTCTTCCTGAAAGCAGCTGTTCTATATGTAGCGTTATTTATTATTTCCTGCTCCTTACCATGTTCTATAAAGGCTACATTTTTACCTCCCTTCCGCTCTTAAGACTTCGCAAAGTAACAGAAAGGACGCAGACCATAATTTAGTTAGCAACGGCGAAGTTGTCACGTACTTCCATACCTTGGAGAAGAATGCTGCGTACCTGGGAGTATGAATACGCTGTAGAGCGTTAATGGCGATGTTGGATAGAGATTATATTTTAGTAATGCAGATGGTGGCTAAAGCTGGCTATGAAACGTTTGGTTTTGAAATTTGACTGTAAACGGCTGTGGTGTACCACCATGATGATTGTACTGTAGACATTTCAAGTTAAATCATCACAGGCCACGAGCAGATAAATCCGCTACCAATCAAGCTGACTTACTATAATCTGACAAAGATAACACAGGTGTGTGCCCACCGGAGCAGAAGACATTTGTTAGATCATCTGATGCTGAGCGATGGCCGTTTTGCGTGAACGTGACGCATATTTTCCCCCAACTTGTTGATGTGTGTTTTTTATTGCGCCATGCATAATAAGCGTAAATAATGTATTTTCTTTCTTTTCTTTACCACCTATGATTTGCTTTAAAACACACATTTGCATTCTTGTCTATTCATATTCATACGCTTACCTGTCTCTTTTCACTCTCTCCCCCGTCCCCGGCCCCCCTCGGTCCTCCTGTCAGATGTTTTATTAAGGAGAAGTTTAATCACACGCCCCTCGCGCGAAACTTGTGGAATTTCCGAATTAACTTGTGCAGGTAATGATATCGTGTGTGCTGTGTGCGTGGACGGACTGGCATGTTATGGCAATTTTTCAGTTATGATAAATTGGCCCGCCCTTTGTTATTTCCATGGGCCTTATACATAACTGGAGAAATGTGGGTGTACTCTCTCACACTCATCATTCACCAGATCACATAGCACAAAGAGAGGTGCAGACCATTTATACAACCTTAGACTATTATTATTCTTTTGTTTTGTATCGGGAATTGGGGGTCCAGGTTCCTCCTAGTTCGGCTCCAGATGCTAATAACTTATGTGTACTTTTGTTTTATTATAGTACTTAACTGTAATGTAAACTAAGTGCAGTTTTTATTAAATAAAGCTTATAATAAAAAATTAAAAAGCTATTGTTACTCCTCTGTCTAACCCTTTGGGGATTACATTCGGGATGTGTGTATGTGTGTGTGATAAATTGGAAGAGTTAATATTAGGTACAGTACATTCCCTTACCGCTCGTGGTTTGCAGTGGTCATCCTATTAAAGAAACACTACAACAAGTCGTAAAAGGCGACGCAGAGATTGTGTCAAAGTGGATGGGTACTATCGGTCTCTTGCCAACAATCACAGTCAAGCAATGGTTAAATAAAAAACTATCGTTCAGCTGATGTTTTTCCTCTATTGTATTTCATAGGTAACAATGTAAAAAGAATCCAACTAGGTAAAAGATAAAAATAACCTTTTTTGTAAACAAAGATATTCTATTATATAGATGTAAGTATTTAATTTGCAAAACCATTTTGTAACTTTCAACAATCAGAAACTTTTGAACTACCTGTACACACTTTGCTTCCTACTTCATACGTACTCCAAACAGTGAGTAAACTTTTACGACAAGTCTTCTGTGTTCGCAGATAATGGCGTCCTACAGCAGTAGGCATAGACAATTCAATAACCCGCACTCATGTGAAGATTAAACTCAAGCAAACTTGTGTATACTCCAGCGATGCTGATTAGATCTAATAAAGTCAAGTACTTAATATCTTGACAAATGTAAGAAGAGCCTGACTCGTTGGTCTAGTGGGCGCAAGCTTGGCTTTTGAGCGTGGGCTCCTGGGTTCGATTCCCAGGTCGGACAAACTGTCGCCGCAGGAGACGCCCCGGGCGTCGGGAGTCGCGAGCCGAGTTCCGGCCACCGTAGGCGCGGGCTTGCGGACGGTGAGCAATGGGTAGCTCGCCGTCCGATAAGGACCGCCCGGGTCGACGGCGCGTTGTGTTCCACGCGCGCCTCAAAGAGATGTCAGCACCGACTGACGGGGTCCGAAAGGACCAATGCCTGCTGGGGTTGCGGGTTTGCCCGAAAGGGATATCGTGGCCCCGGCACACGGGCAACGGAAGGAACACGGGTGGGTTTTAGTCAGTAAAAGTCTGACACACCCTCCCGCTCCGCCCAGAGCGGGAGAAGTCATTTGATGACTTCCCATCATCAAAAAACAAAAAAAAAGGTCGGACAAACTGTTATTGGATTGTGCTCTCAGGTTTGTGGCTGGGTAAGGGCAATAGGAACTCTCATGAGAAGCAAAAAAGGAAGAAGAAAGAAAAGCATAAGAAAAGAAGAAAAATAAGAAGAAGCATTTAGAATAAGAATTAGAATAAGAAGAAAATTATTTATTTGCAAAAATAGGTACGACTACAATCAGTTGACGAATATATAGGTATGGTATGGTAGGTTTCCGCCATATTCTACCGAGTATCTATCTGATGTGCAAATCTTAATTGAAGGTGGTTACTAAAATGAGTCATGACTTAAGGCTTGTGCAGACCAGCGCGACTTGTCGCGCTACGCGACACCGGTTATTGTTATACTGCGAAGTTTTCTTAGAAATTGTATTGTTCGTGTCGCGTCGCGCGACAAGTCGCGCTGGTCTGCACAAGCCTTTATTCGATGGATGTATACCGGTCAGCTCTGCCTTTCCCTTCATGAATGCAGGCGTGATTAAATGTGTTTCGTTGTGTATGTAGTTTCGAAGACTATGACATATTTTGATAGCGATTGGGAAATAATAATACCTGTCAAAGGATATTGGATAAAATAACAAAACTTATAGAACCTAAAGAAAATTGTACCGTTCACACAAAATTCTTGTTAGTAAATCTTTTCGTAAAAATAGTGTTTGTGGAGTGAGAATGAGATTAACGACGACTTTTATTGTTTCCCGCGTCAACGTTCAGGCGGTTGCCTTTGATGTTTTTATTTGGCCAACTATTACTTATTATATGAACTGAAAACTTTACTAAACAATAAACGACGTTTATATTTTTTATTAGTTTTTTTGGTTTCAATTGTATTATTTTACCCGTAGCTCGCGCGTGGTCCGAAATCTTAAAGTGGCATCGGTGACCGATTTTTTTTTGTGAAAATTGATTGTCATGTCATGCGATGTGGAGGAATGGGGAAAATGTCGTCAGGAAAGTTTTTAGTATAAATGTGGATGAGTATGGCAAGACCAAAGAAGATGGATGGACTGTGTGAAGTATGATATGGCTAGAAAGGGGGTGACTTCCGCGATGACGAGTAAAGGCTCGTGCAGACCAGCGTGACTCGAACAATACAATTTTTAAGAAAGTTCACGGTATAACAATAACCGGTGTCGCGTTGCGCTATTGCGTCGCGCTAGTCTGCATAGAGAAGTATGGAAGAAAAATACATGTTCATCCGCTGGCATAAGGGAAACATAATTATGATGAATGATTAGTTCGCACCTCCGTAACATTTGTCATTTCAACCACTATAAAATAAAAAGAGTATTACATTATGAAGGTACCGACACACATATTTTTAAGGGCAGGTAGATACGTTATATTCAAAGAGCCAATCAATCATAGTATTCCCTGCGGTAAGAATCGTAATAAACCACAAATTCTGGTACTAATTCTTTACCAAATTACATACTAGGTACGTTGAGCCATAAGTTCGGTTCAGGTAAGTCTGTGTCCCCGCGGATCGCTTAGTCGCTCATAAATTGAACGTAAAACATGCCACGAGCCAGCCGCTTACATTACAGGTGCGCTCAATCGATGTATGGTTTGAAGTAGTAGAGTCTGTGCTTGTGTTGTGATTTTTGTCTGGAAATTTTTAAATTAAGGTTTTTCAGACAATAAATGGCCTTATTTTTTCGAAAGGTACCTAATGTGAGTAAAATAGATAGCAATCTTATCTATATACAATCATAATTATTCATTGACATTTCGCACGAGTAATTTCAGGCACAGCACAAATAGAACCAAAAGGTTAACTTCAAACAAAACTACACCAGGTTTTGGAAAATCAGTCAGGTGTAAAGAAAGACAATAGACCACTTTCTTATCTATAGAGTGGAATATTTTGTTATCTTACAGAACGTAAATATAACCAATTATACGTAGGTACCTACCTAGAATACTAGGTATCTTGTTAGACCGTAGATCCAAAGCGCGTGCAATTCCTTTAACGTTGTAGGTACCTCTTTCCCTACTGGGTCTTTCCATAACACATCACTCATTCAACATTCAATACTTCGAGCCTTCTGGTAACTTCTGTATCATGAAGGTTGTTGGAATTCAAAGAACTGACATTTTGTGTCTAAGAATATACCTGGAGGCGTAGGTGTCAGCTTAGCCCACGCCGACACGTGTCCTTATCTTGTTAATATTGTACATAATTATGTATTTAATTTTGTAACCTTTCTTAAATTCTACAATAAATAAATAATATGTATGTCGATAAAATTATATCATTAATGCGAGTTGACGTTCTTAGTTAAAAGGTGTAAGTGCAAGGTATAGGTATTTTGAAGATCACTAGTAGGCAACCTACCTACTAGTGATCTTTGCAAGTGCAATGTATTGAAAGTAAAGGTCTAATTGTAAAACATTTAAACAATTTACCACCTCCTTTACACTGCCATTACTAACCATACCCATGGCAGGTATATGCATGCACACCCATCTTTTGCTCATTGGATAAAACACTCGCTGATCGTTCCTTCACTGCAATGGTACTTCAGAATCTAATAATTTCACTACCTTCTAATAATTTTCTCAAAATGGCAAACACCCTTAAAATAAAGCAATCAAAATTTATTTAAATACGAAAAGCAAGCTCATTTACGTCACAAATTTGTCGGGTCATCATTTTAATGAGGTGCCAACCGTTATAGCATTAGCAAATAAATCAATCGCAGGCTGCCGACACGCGATCCAAATCGACGGGTAATTAGTCAGCTAGTTAGTCTGCAAACAACATACTCGTACAGTGTTGTTACATAATTATTAAACGTTATAGCTGTCATGTAAAATATTGTATATTTCTGAATGTTAACATTGTGTAGCAATCATTGCAGTTTTAACATTTCAGGAAATGTTGTTACCTAATAGTTTTGAGAGATGCTCATTTTGCTAGCTTGGCAAGACAGATGAAAAAACCGCGCGGTATCCTTTACAGAAGAGACAACTTTCTTTATAGAAATCGTTCATGATGTTAGATATTAGCAATCAATCTTCCTGCTTTTTGCCAAATATATCGGGGTCGGCTCCCAGACTAACCAGATGCAGCTGAATACTTTTTTATTCATAGGCTGAATACCAGTCTTTTACATGGAGCGACTGCCTATCTGACCTCCACAAACCAGTTACTGGGTAACACGATACCCCTTGGTAAGCCTGGATGTCAGACTTTTGTCGACTGACTACTCGTACCCGTAACGACTGTCAAAGAACTGCGAATGGCAGCCAACGGCCACGGCTTAGGCAACGTGCTTTCCGACGTACAGAGGGGTCTCGATATGTAATGGATGGTTACCCATCCACGAACCGACCGCGGCAAGATCGACCCGTGCGGCTGTTATCATTTAGCCACGAGCCCCTCTACTTATTACTTAGATAGAATACCTACTTCATAATTTTAACTTCTTTTTTTATTTTCATGAATTTAACTACTATTTTGCAATTTTAATTAGAATTTTTTGTTAATTTAGTAAATCCAAGAGATGTGATTGCATAAAATCCAGAACCTACTGATTGGGAGAAGAGACTGGCCCCTGTAAAACAAGTGTTTTTACCTATCGCAGGAGTCACGGCTTCTTTTTTGGGTGAGAAAACATCAAATAACTTTTCCCGCTCTGGGCGGAGCGGGAGGGCGTGTCAGACTCTTACTGACTAAAACCTACCAGTGTTCCTTAAGTTACCTGTACGTTTCCAGGCCACTGTATCCCTTTCGGACTTTCCCGCGACACCGGCAGGCATCGGTCCTAACACGGTGGAGCATACGGTGGAGGTCTGCCCGGCTTGGGCGGGGCACCGCCGTGTCCTCTCGGAGGCGATCGGCGGCGGCGATCTCTCGCGTCCGGCCCTGGTTCAGGCCATGGTTCGGAGCGAGAGTGCATGGGAGGCCGTCACCTCCTTCTGCGAAGCAGTTATGTTCGCGAAGGAGGAGGCGGAGCGCGCGAGGGAGATGCAAGCTGCACGCCCTCGCGGCCCTAGTCGCCGCAGGAGACGCCCCGGGCGTCGGGAGTCGAGAGCCGACTTCCGGCCACCGTAGGCGCGGGCCTGCGGACGGTGAGCAATGGGCAGCTCGCCGTCCGATAAGGACCAGGCCCGTGTCGACGGCGCGTTGTGTACCACGCGCGCCTCAAAGAGATGTCAGCACCAACCGACGGGGTCGAAAGACCAATGCCTGCTGGGGTTGCGGGTTTGTCCGAAAGGGATAACGCGGCCCCGGCACACAGGCAACGGAAGGAACACGGGTGGGTTTTAGTCAGTAAAAGTCTGACACACCCTCTCGCTCTGCCCAGAGCGGGAGAACTCAGAGAAAAAAAAAAAGGCATCGGTCCTAGCAGACCCCGTTAAAGTCAGGACTTCACTTTGTTGTTCTACACATTTTTTATGCCAATAAAAATAATTTATTTATTTATTATGTATTACTGGGTATATCTACTTACCTACACAAAAAAAATCATTCATTACAGCCGACCGCATGTTGGTGGAAAAACTTTGACCTTGAGCTGGCCTAGCGTCATACGGAGTTTCAATAGAATGGGCCAGCTTAAACTGGTTCTGTTAACACTGACGTGCGGCCTACTGTACCAAACTATAATGAACTGCTAAACAATTTCCAATCGTGTTCAAAATAATTATCCAACATAGTTTAAAGCCATGAGCGATGGAAGCGTGGTATACGATATGCTTATAATAATGTTATGCGCTGTGCAAATATTAATCAACTTGGTAGGTACCTATAATAATTATTTATCGTTGCTTCTGCGTATTGGAATTACCTATTAACGCGGCCCTCAACTGAAAATGTATCTAGACAAATTGGAGTTCGCTAATGAACGATAAGACTTATTAGAATCTGATAGCAATTTGGTAACTGAGCCCTTTATCAGACTCAATTTAATTAAAATTAAATCATTGTTTAATATCCATCATCACTAATAAACAAAGAGTTCATATTACTGTCAACTCATACCGCTACAATATGTGGATGACTACACTTACCTCGGCTATGTCATATCATTATAGGCTTGCAGTGAAAAGGAAATAAAACCAAAGAATAAAGAACACATGGAACAAATACTGGGCCATGAAGAAATTTTTTAAAGTTCGTTTCCGCCTAGTCTGAAATCAAAAGCGATAAGTATCTGCTTAATACCATGCCTCACTTACGCGTGCCAAACTTGGTCATTAACTAAAATTCAGCAAAACAAGATAAGAACGTGCCAAAGCGGACTTGAACGTAGTTTTATGAATGTAACACTAAGAGACCGAGTGAAAACTACGTGCGTCGATTAGGAAAATAACAATAGGATATGACTAAGCAGACACTTAAACTAAAATGGAGATGGGCAGGCCACATTCCGAGCCTAGAACCACAAAGATGGACCCAGGTCATGACAAATTGGATCCCCAGAAATAAGAAAAGGAAGAGAGGCAGGCCCTTCAAAAGGTGGGTGAACGGTATAGAAAAAATTCTGACAAATTTTGGGCAAGAACAGCCAGACTACGGGACGAATGGAAACATTTGGAGGAGGCTTTTACATGTAAAACACATATGTTAGTAAATTCCAACCAAATAGAATGTCAACACATTCTATTTGGTTGGAATTTAGTAATACACATATTTTTATCAAATAATTTTAACAAAAAACTAAATGCAAAACGAAATAGATACTAGAGTAAGCAATGCCTGGAAAAGAATTTGGTCCCTCTAAGAAGTCATGGAGAATGAAGGACAAGAATAATAATAGATACCAAGTACGAAAATTGTGTCTCATCCGTGGAGGTTAGATAGGTTAATCAGAAAACCCATAGTATAGACAATGAATAGTTTTATTAATGAGCCCTATTGAAAAGTCTCCTCTATATAGCTTTAATACAAAGAAACATCATGAGGAAGCCGCATCTCTGAGAGATATTTCTCGAAGACATATGAACCAAAGTAAGAGGCCCATGGGCGCTTCTTTTCGTGGCGAGTCACTAACGCCACGAAAAGAAGAATTTAAAGAAAGTCAAATCTTTACAAACAATTAAACGTTTACCAGAAAGTCTATAGTTTCTCATCACATTCGAGCAATATTAGCAAAGTGAAGACGTCGTAGGTGACATAAGCTATGGATATTGTAAGTTATTTACAAGCCGAGCTTACGACGGCCCCTGTTCCGGACGAGGCAGCTTTATAGGCACGCCGTTAGGCCGGCCGGCTAGGCGTATGCTTGATAATGGCGGCAATTCCCTTCAATATCGCTGAGATAGACTCGGGAGCGAGAAAATTATGTTCAGGAGTAAGTTTGGCGCCTTGTAGATGGGTCGAAGGCATTTTAAACGGGGTTAAGTGCCTTGAAGTTGGTTTTAGCTGTTATTTTGAATGTAAACTATTAATATTACAGATTTTTGTTCTGAAAGTAGTAATCCTATATAAATATTTACCTGCCTTCTTTAGGCATTGACTGCAAAAGGTACCCAAGAGTCAAATTCACAAACTCACAAAAGAAAAACGCTCTGAGAAATATTCTACCTTATCAGTTCTCTCTTATATTTCTACGTTAAACTTTTACCACCTTTTTTTCGGTCCCAAATTCTTTCAATAAGTTACCTCGACCCTGTTTTTTACAAAGATTTTATATGCGAAAACAGCTATTTATAAAGATCAAGCGAAAATCGTCGTCTACAAATCTAAAGGCAGGTAGCGTGTGGAGCGGTAAGATGGGCCATATTTATCTCAGGCGCCGCCTGTCACCGCTCACCGCTCACCACTCAACACCGGGGCTCATAAACGTGGGTCTGGCAGTCGTCAGGTGTGTTGCGGTGAGCCATCAAACAGCCGAACCCTCGGCCGGATCGCTTGTCGATACTGCTCGCTAATCGCTCCCCCGGGCGACCCTCGTCGGAGCACATTAGCCCGGCCCGCTTTAACGACGCGCTGTAAACATAAAATCGTTAAGATTTTATACCCGAAATCCCTCGCTATAAGTTACTTTGAAGTATTTTCATTTTTATATGCACTTTGCTTGCGGAGGATGTGGAAAGGCTCTAAACATAATTGACCCAGTTTCCGCACAAAAGCATCGGCTCCTGACGTAGTTCGGTATAATGGAGTGAGCTAGCGTCGGTTAGCCCGTGATTGTTTAAATGCCGACGATGTCAGTTAGTCTGATCGAATATTAGTTGCCTGAATGACACTTGTGTCATTATTGAAAAATGCATTAGGTACTTACCTACCTGGGTACGTGAAAACACCCAAAATTATTTTATTTCAGGTTTAACGACACAACAAGAGACATTGCTAATGTCGCTTTTCAAGCTGATTGTAATGACTCTCGCGGGAGCAGTTGAGTGGGTCGAATCGGCACCGGGACCACATTTACACTTATCGTAAACGTACAATCCAATTTACAGCTTTATTGAATCGATCTACTTTATATTTTCGCTCATTTCTCAGCAAATGCTAAGGCAATATTGTATAGAAAAATCTAAAAGCGTTCAGCGCAATCCAATTTCTTGTATAAGCCTAAAATGTTTTCAAAATAAACGGAATACCTACGTTTCAATCGGAACATCCAATACACAAAATAATCACGTTCCTTACTCGGATTGACGCAGACGCTCGTTCACTCACCGCTCCGCTCGATGGAATCCATTCACTCGTTCATTCGCTCAATCATTCACCCCACTTGCGAGTGGATGCATGCCTTTATGCAGAATTATTGAATTTCCGAATTCACATAGCGCCTGATTCGAAGCGAGGCGCGCAGACAAAAATCCATTTGGCAAATATTTATACGCGTAACGATGGGAAGGCACTTAATGTTCATAATAAGTTTCGGAGCGTGCTCTTCATTCTGATTTCATATCATCAGCCAGCTTGGTAAGGTGAAAATTATTAATATGGGTAAGTAATTGTTATTTCATTTCAGGCCCCGATATAAAGTATATTAGATACCTAGCTAGATGATAATGAACTCTAATACCTTCTTTATCGCGAGAACCTTTCGATTATAGGTTTATCTACCATTACAAGCTAGCACTTGAAAAAACATAAGTATCTAGGTACCTGTAGCTACCTACCAAAATATTGTTAGTAAATGGAACCTGTGTCTATCGCAGCTAACAACTTTAGGTACTAAGTACAAATATTACCGGCTATAAAGCTTCTAATTCTAACAGATATACCCCTGACGAGTAAAAAAAACTTAAGAGCGTTTATTCTGAAGGTGGGCAACGTCGCAAATAGATGTCAAATATTTCACTGTTTTGATTAATTTAGCAATATTACTGTGTGGAAATAAAAAATGTGGCTAACTAGCGAACTAGAATATTGATTATGAAATGCAATAATTAATATCGTAACACCGAATGTTTAGTTCTAGATGTAAAAAAACTATTTGGAAAGTTTCCAAATGCGTTTTTACACTTAAAATGGGTACAACATCAAATTCAATGTTATAATTGCAATTCATTATTAATAAGTTCGCTAGTTAGCCACATTTCTTATTTCTATTCAGTAATATTGCTTTAAGAATCAAAACAGGTAAATATTTGACAGTTATTTGCGTCGCTGCCAACTTTTAAGCTATATCCTCTTAATTATTGAACAAAATATTTAGGTTGGTACCTACGATACTTAATTAAAATCGGAAATCATATAAAATGCTCAAAGTCAAAAAGTCAAAGTCAAACAATTTATTTCAATTAGGCACATAAAAGGCACTTATGAACGTCAAGTTTACAAAAAATAGAATTGATTCTAGTCGCCCCTTCCAAAAGGTAGTTTTCGTATGGAGAAGAATGGGCAAGAAACTCCACCGTTACTCTTTTAAAATGTTTTTACAATATTTTGCATACATTAATTATATAATTATATGTGAAGACGATGCATCTAGAATAAGATTACTATACCGCGATAGGTAAAAAAGAATGAAAAATAAAGCAATTACAGATAAATTAAATATGTGACAGATACATGGTGCTCACATATTTACAAACATTGTAAAATTATACGATATTCCTAACATTTTAACAAGTAATACTAATAAGTCAGTGTGTGAGTTCAAGAAATCACAGAATGTAAAATCAGTGTTATAAAAAATAACAAATACATAATTAAATAAGCAACCAGTTTGATTTTGTCTAGACTCTAAATTGTCCTATGGAGCAGGACCAGCATGTTTCCAAGCATTCTTATCTTGGATATAATCCTCTAATTTGTAATATGCTTGTTTACAGAGTGTACTTTTAATATGAGTTTTAAATTTTCTTTCATTTAATTGTAATATATCACAAGGTATTTTATTGTAACATTTAACACAGTACCCCATAAAAGATGTATGGACTTTAGATAATCTGAAAAATGGTTGATCTATTTTATCTTTATTTCTAGTATTAAAATTATGTCTATCACTTATTTTATTAAAGATATGTAGATTTTTTCTTACATACATAATATTTTCATAAATGAATTGGCAAGGTACCGTCATAATATTAATCTTTTTAAATAGTTCCCTGAGAGATTCGCGACGATGTAGATTATAAATGGCTCTGACAGCTCTCTTTTGTAAAATAAAGATGGATTCAATGTCAGCAGCCCGACCCCACAGTAAAATGCCATACGACATAATACTGTGGAAGTAGCTAAAATAGACCAGACGCGCGGTTTCTACATCTGTTAACTGTCGTATCTTTCTAACAGCATAAGCGGCCGAGCTTAGCCGCCCCGCAAGAATTGTTATATGAGGTCCCCATTGTAATTTCTCGTCTAGCGTGATTCCTAGGAAAACGGTTTGATTAATAAATTCTAGTTTTTCTCCATTCAATATGATGTCACATTCGCTACTTCTAACATTAGGTAATTTAAATCTAATGCATTTGGTTTTTTTTTTATTTAGTACCAAATTATTTACCGTAAACCAATCTTGGACTTGAAGAATAGAGCTGTTAACGTCATCAAGATTTTGTGACCGTCGGTTTATTTTAAATATCAACGATGTGTCATCTGCAAATAACACCATCTTAGGTTGATTTTGAAGTAATTGTGGTAAATCATTAATATAAACTAAAAAGAGGAATGGACCCAATATCGAACCCTGAGGAACGCCCATTGCCATTTCAGACCCCAATGAGTTTACGCCGTTTACTTGAATTTTAACTTTTCTATCTTTCAGGTATGATCTTAGTAAATCAAGAGCTGTATTCCTAATCCCATAGTGCTCAAGTTTCAGCAGAAGTGTTTCATGGTCTACGCAATCGAACGCCTTCGAGAGGTCGCAAAAGATTCCAATGGCATCGTGTGCTTCTTCCCAGGCGTTAAAAATGTTCTTTATGAGGGTGACACCAGCGTCAGTGGTACAACACCCTTTGGTGAAACCGTACTGTTGTTCATGAAAGATGGAATTCTTATTAAAGTGACGTAACATTTGATTGAGCATCAACCTTTCAAACACCTTGCTGAGAACTGGCAGAATTGACACAGGCCTATAATTGTTGGGTTCCTTACTATCACCGGATTTGAACAAAGGAATTACTTTACTGTGTTTCATGAGATCCGGAAAGACTCCTTGGTCTACACTGGTGTTAAATATGAAAGCTAAATAAGGCGCAATGGTTTCGATGATAGATCTACAGACTTTTACAGACATTCCCCATAGATCTTCTGTTGATTTAATTTTAAGATCTTTAAAAGCTTTTATAACAGCCTGGGGGTTTGTATGCTGAAACCTCAGCTCCAAAGGGCATGACTTTACATTTTTCCTAAGTAAGGCAGCAGAAAGCGTGGGTGAGGAATTTAAAGTTTCCGTAGTTTTAAGGGGAATATTAGCAAAAAAGTTTTCAAATTCCTGAGCTATTTCTACATCTGAGTTGATAGGGCCATGTGTAGTCTGTAAGTTAAATTCAGTATTACGCTGTTTTTTCCTACCGGTTTCATTATTTATTATTTGCCAGGTAGTTTTTATTTTATCATCAGCTGATTTTATTTTATTGCTAATGTAAAGAGCTTTAGCCATTTTGCACACACTTTTAAAAGTTTTTGAATATTTTGCAACATGTTGATGAAAGCTTGTATTATTAATATGTTGCTTTAGGCCATAAAGTTCAAAAAGTTTTTCCCTACTTTTACGAATACCTGGAGTCGCCCAATCACTAAATAAGAACTTTGTGTAAATAGTTTTAGTCTTTAGTGGAAAAGTGTCAATAAATTGCTCATTTAATAGTGAAAAGAACTCGGCGTAGAACTCATTTGGGTCACATATATTATTAAAATTATGAACACATAATTTACTTGCCAAAGAATTATTTAATTTATCTAAATTTTTACATGTAATTGGCCTAAACCTTATTTTGAATTTTATGTAAAGGCATGTAGGAACAAAATGTTATTGTTTGTCCACTGTGATCAGATGGCAGCTTATTTACAATTTCTTTATGTAAGTAATCACAATTACAAAAAATATTATCTATACAAGTCGCGGAAGAAGCTGTTACTCGAGTTGGTTCAATAAAAACATTTGACAAGTCAAATGACCTAAAAAGACTTAATAGTCTGACAGTATTAGAGTTATTTTCTAATAAATTAATATTAAAATCACCACATATGATTATTGACTTAATATAGATAGATTCTGGTAACCTGGAGGTCTGTATACGCATACTATAACATGCTTATCAAGCTCAACACAGGACAATTCTATGGTGTGTTCAACAGACAGTCCGATTATGTCTTTTCGTTCTTTCGATTTAATTGAATTTTTAACTAATATTAATGACCCACCATGTATCATACGTTTTCGGCTGAAATGGCTAACTACACAATAATTTTCATAGTTAATTGACATTACTTGATGATCTTTTAACCAATGTTCTGTTATACAAATGACATCAAATTTGGTATTTTCTAAAAACAATTCTATTTCCAGTAATTTGGAAGAGCAACCTTGGATATTTTGATTGAATAATTTTAAAGTATGTTGCCCCGCCTTTGGTTTTTTATTAATATTACTATGTGTAATATTGCCAGAAGATACCGTTTTACTATTCTCTAATAATAATTGGTAATTTGAAGGGGTAACTTCTGTTGTCTTACTTACTAGTTTAAAAAGTTATCCGGAGTGACCTCCACAACTACAACTGAAGAGTCTAGAATGTCTGAATGAATTCCAGCAGTAAGAGAATACCCTATCTGACTGGTAGTGGCCTCCAAAGATGTTGGTATTATAGGTGGATACTCCTTCGTACAACATGATGATTCATAATTAATCACTATGTTGTTAGTATAACTAGACAACACAGACTCGTCACTAATACTACAATCTGTTATATTAGCTATAACCTCATTAATATTATATGCTATCAACATAGCAATCATATGTCTACATTCCCAAGACAGAGATAAAGTTCTCTGAGTTAACTTAAAACCACTAATAAACTTGTTAGTGTCAAAATACAATAATTTGTCACTATGACAACATGTCAGCCTGTGAATAGTACTATTCAACTTATAAATATAATTATTTTCATAAACTGATAAAGTATCAGAGTAAGGTAAAGCACACAACATTAGCTTTCCTATATTTAACTTTAATAAGGTGTCCACACCATCCACTATATCCTTTCTGGTAATACCAGTACTATTACCTAATAGCAAAACCATTGTAGAATAATTATCTAGGTTCGTGTTAGCAATTCTTTTAATAATTTGTTTGAAACTTATGTTATGATAACTATGATTGGTAAAACTATGGCTAAGGTAATTGAGTAATATTTTTCCAAAGCCTGAACCCAATTCGTCACAGAAAAATACTGATTTGGTATTATTATGCTGTGTATTACCACAGGTCTCTGCTGGAAGAGCCAAAATAGGCAATTCAGGCTGAGGCTGAGGAGGTGGTGGTTGGTTGGCACAGCTGCATGAGAGATTATTAGCCAGAGACTCATACCTCTCAGCATTGCACTTCACCAAATCCAGTAGTTCCCCAGCCTCAAACAAGCGCTCACTTAGTTGATGTTGTGAAATCTCATATTTCTCAAAAATATCCTTCAGCAACTGCTCCTTCTGTAGTATATCATTATAAAGGAGCTTAGTATCAATGTCATACTTTTCCCTACATTCATCTAACTGAACAGTACAACTAACTGAACTCAACTTACTACCAGCAAACCAAAGGCCCCCCCGGCGATTCCAACTACCCAAAATACATTATATCTTAGCCCAGTGGATCCTTACGAGGTAAATACAATAATTAAAAATCTAAAAAATAAAAGAAGCCATGGCACTGATGAACTTCCACCCACCTTATTTAAGCAATGTGCTGACGAACTAACTTTACCATTTTACATTTTAATTAACCAATCTTTTGAAGAAGGCGCTTTTCCCGAATTATTAAAAAAAGCTCTTATAAAACCGATCCACAAGAAAAATATAAAAACCGACCCAAACAACTACCGTCCCATTGCTCTGTTACCAACAGCCTCAAAAATATTTGAGAAAGCAATGTGTGATCGTGTATATGCATTTTGTGAGAAATATAACATATTCAATGACAGTCAGAACGGTTTTCGCAAAAACAGATCTACCGTTTTGGCAGTTTACAAATATATGCAAGAAGCACTCAACATAATTAATGATAAAAAATATTCTGTCGGATTACTATTAGACATGACAAAAGCTTATGATAAAGTACAATTTGATATATTATTAAATAAACTATATAACATAGGTATCCGCGGAAAAAGTTACGACTGGTTCACATCATATTTAAAAAATAGAGATCAAGTTGTAGAAGTAGAACATTACAATCATAAATCAAAAGAAATAGAATTAATACGTTCCCAAAGTATACCCATAAACGCTTCTATACCACAAGGAAGCGTAACAGGGTGCCTGCTATTCCTTGTTTACATAAACGATCTTCCCAACCACATCAATGAGTCATGCGTATTATTCGCCGATGATATATCGATCTTAACTTCATGTGACAATAACATAAATTTAAACCAAAAACTTACTTCTATACTTGACACTACAACACACTGGATGAACGAACACAACCTCGAAATTAACTTTAACAAGACAAAAATAATAACTTTCCACCCACGACAAAAAAACCCTTTAACTATTAGATTCAAATATAACGATTTAAAATTAGAAACTGTAAATAAATTCACACTTTTAGGCCTTGACATAGATTCACACATAGATTGGAAATCACATATTCTAAAAATTAGAACGAAATTATCCAAGTTCTCATATGCCCTCCGAGAAGTTAAGAAAACAACCGACCTTAAAACAGCACTGGTTACGTATTATGCGTACGCATTCGCGTGGCTAAAGTATGGAGTTATATTATGGGGAAATAGCACAGACGCACCGACACTATTCACTCTGCAGAAAAAAATGATTAGAATTTTAATGAATATCAAAGTAACTGACTCCTGTAAACCCCACTTTAAAGACCTTAAAATATTAACCCTGCCTTCCCTCTACATACTTGAAATTTGTAAATTTGTACGAAAATATCCTCAATTCTATACTAAAAGAGGTGATATCCAAACTAAAATATCACTCAGACATGAAAATAGACTTAACATACCCACTTCACGATTAAAAATGCATTCTTCCAGTGCATTTGTTATGTCTATTAAAGTATACAATAAGTTACCAGAATACATTAAAAATACTAATATCAATAATATATTTATCAATAAATTGAAACAATTCCTAATAATTAAAAGCTACTACACTATTGACGAATACTTTGACGATAAATTTCAACAACAATAAAAACATTTTGACATAATACCGACATTTCCTTTTAATTTTCAATTATAATTAATAAATTAACTTATTTTAAAAACGCGTAATTACTATAAATTTAAATTAATTATAATAAATAACTAATTAAATCTCATTTCAATAATAAAGACACACTAATAATTTGAATATTTTTATAATTTTAGTATAATCATGCAATAAATTAAACCCAAATATTAAGACTCATACACATACACTCATACAAATAGGATTATAATTACGCAATTAAATATAATTATGATACAAAATATAAATACCAAAGAAGCTACATAACATTTTAAAGTAATATATTTTCATTTAATTCTTCTAAACAAAAAGCGCCTTCATCCTCTCTCCTATTATCATTTAATTAACTTTGCTGTGCCCGACAGGGTCCATGATTGATACAATGTCTAACATACCAACTGTTTTATCTCACATTATGGAATGCAATAAAGTATTGAGTATTGAGTATTGAGTACTATTTAAACTTTTTGAAAGTATAACACGTTCCTTTCTAAGACAAAGATTTAATTTTAAAAGATTTTGTTTTTTAATAGCTCTCTGTGACCGTTTAATTATTTTCTTAAATTTTATATATTTCTTTAATTTATTATGACTAGTAACAATAGGACACAATGGTATGGTATCGTCACCAGTCAAATCTATTGTTATTGCTGAAATACATACCTGTGGTCTACCACAATCACTAATATTAATATAAAAATAAAAGCCCGCCGCCGCCGCCGCAGCCGCCGCCGGTCTGTTTGTCTGTCTGAAAGCGATAAACTCAAAACTACCGAACTGTTTTTCATACGGTTTTCACCAATGGACGGAGTGATTCATGAGGAAGGTTCAAGTGTATAATTCATAAAGGTTTTGTGTAAATTGGCTGAAATATGACGATGATTATTGAAGATGTCGGAAAAAATCATGCCGACTGGGATCTTTATTGGCGTGCGCCGCGTAAACCAGATAAATGAAAATAAAATAAAAACTGAATTATTAAAGATCTATTTAACTATAGCAACGCTTTATTGGTATAACTTTTTATAACAAGCTACCCTCTTCTCTGGTAGATTTGCCTTTTAATGCGTTTAAAACAAAAGTAAAATCCAAGCTTTGTTCAAAGGCATACTATTCTATCAACGACTACTTAAATGATAAGAATAGTTGGTCGCTGTGATTAACTCAAGACAATGTTTATGTTCTTTCTCCAGCTTGCCTACTAACAAGTTATATGAGTTTATATAATTGTTTATTTTATTTGACTTTATAAGTCAAGTTATGTCTGTTGACGCGCCGCGTCGTAGCGTACGGATGTGCTTCTGTGTACTAGAAGACTTGAACTATGGAATCAGATATTGTAAAATGTGCCAAGTGTAACATCGTTACAAATGAAGTTTTAGCATTTGTGAGTAATAAAATAGATGTTATGCACGAAGAAAGTCTAGTGAGAATATGTGGAAGTGCTTTCTCTGCGAAAGAAATACAGGAGGCTAAGAAACTTCTTTTCAATTCATTGCCAACTTCTCTGCGCATGAAAACTCGCAGACGTGAGGGGAAGTCTCAGCGGGACCTGGAAGACGTGTTAACATTGCTGAAGAACACTGATCCTGATATTATCCCTATATTCGTGGCCCGCGATCTGCACAAACTACCTTCCATTACATTTGATCATGTTGATGTAACGCGGCTTTTAAAAGACCTACTGCTATTGCGTAGTGATCTGAAGAACGTGCAAGAGGGGTATGTGTCAATGGAGACTTTAAACTCATTGAAAAGTGAAGTTGAAAACTTAAAACAGGCATCGATTGTTAATTATTTTGAAAGTAATGTGAACAGGAAAAGAGGTGCGCACCTTATTAATAGTCATTCCTATGACAGTGGGCCAATGGGACTGGAATATGTATCCATGAAATCAGGAATAAATCAATCGCCACTAGAACAGACATCTCATAATCCGAGTGTACATAAATAAATCGATGAACAATAATGTTAACATGCGAGGTGAATACAAGGAAACCGGTTCTGCCGCGTCCAACCCGCAGTCAGTTGATTTTGTAGATAACGAGTGCGCATCTAAAACAGCCAATGTCGAGGCCCGTGCGCAAGTAGAAAGTACTATGTGCGCGTCATTATGTGCGCTCAATACCACTAATGTCGATGCGCCATTAAAAACAACGATGTGTCCGCATGTCAACAACGTAACTGAAACGTCTGTGTTACAAGTAAATACTGTGATGACACAAAATATGGATTCTTTACCGATACCGACGACATTTGCTGATTTAGTCAACAAACCCAATCAATGGAAGACGGTTGAACCTTCAGAAGAATGGACACTTGTTCAGAAATATCGGTCGAAAAATAAGTTTGTGGGACAGAAAGGTACGGCAATCACTGAACCTGAAGGAAAATTCAAGGCCGCTGATATTAAGGTTCCTTTATTTATTTATAATGTGGATAAGAGCACTACCGAAAGTGATATCTCCGATCATATATTTAGTAAGACTAAGTTGCGTGTACACCTACAAAAGATTAATATGAAGTCTCAAAGAGACTATAATGCCTTTAAGATTTCCGTACCGAGGCACCGATTGAGCATGTTTATGGATGAGAATTTTTGGCCCGATGGCATCCTGTATCGACGTTTTGTAGAATTTTGCCGTGACAACGCTGGGAAGGTAGCCAGTAATACACGCGTTGGAAATGTTTTGCAACACAACAACAACAGTACTTTTAGTACATTTAATTGTAAAAATGTTAAGCGGTCGATTGAAGATGTTAAGTGACTAACACTGGTGTCAGACATAATTGCTCTTCAAGAAACATGGCTACTGCCTTGTGACTTACCATGGCTCAGCAGTATCAATACTGACTTTGGCTACACTGGCACTTCAGCACTGGACACATCTGCTGGAATACTGTGTAGCGTTGTGAGGGATCACAGGTGCAAGTAGTCGAGTGATAAAATATCACAATTAGTAAGTTCCTAGTCACATCACTAAAAACGGGGAACAACACTGTCCTTCCGGAGACGCTCTGTCATTTCGTTTCCGCTTGCAAGGCTGATAACAGTTGTTCCTTGTGCCCCGACCTAGGGTGAGTTCCACATTAGCTTGGTAATTATACCAGATCCTCTGCGCTGGATGATCTATATTGATTTTGTAACCTATAAAGTATCTAATTTCGTGTGTCAATGTTTGACACGCGGCTACGGTCCATCCAGCGCACAGGACATTGTAATATGTATGTATGGCTACTACATCGAGATGGTGTAGTGCCTCACTGTGTTATTCTTAGTGATTAGTGAGCCATCTGCAATGGTCACGTTTATTTTGTGTTATGCTCGCGTGTTCACATACTTAGCCTAAATTAGCATCTGCTTATGTGCCACGCTATGCTCCTACTCTCTTGCCTGTAAACCGCTGCGATGTGCTGAGCTTTCACCTACCCTACTCCCCATACCGCTCCTTGGTCGCTAAATGGGGGTAGAAACTGGCACATCGCATGCGGCCTGCCGCTATCCGCACCGCATCTAACATGCGCTCTCTAACGCGCCTTCCAGGGTTCTACGTACGGGCTGAGTGCAAGACCCCTTACTCAATCCTGCACTACCTACGCAAGCTAGCAATGGCCTGCCCTACCTGCGGCCTACTGCCGCAAGCTACCTGCGGCCTACTGCCGCAAGCTACCTGCGGCCTACCGCCGCAAGCTACCTGCGCGAGCCTGTGCTGACAGGCAATCGCGTGCTACCGATGCACACTACCTGTCGGTCTTAGGAAGGCCGTCCGGCCTACCACTAAGCCTGTGCTGACAGGCCTCCACGTCTGCCACGTGCTACCAAGGACGGTACCCTTCCTATTCTAAATGTGCGAGTGCTCAAGACTCAGTGTGTAGGACCTTACCCGCGACCTAGCTTAAGAGTTTTTACCTACTTATAATAAATATATGTATTAACTTATCCTAGTGTTATTATTCTTCTACTACCTATCTACCTACCTATTTGTTAGCGGCTTGCGCAGTCTGCCTGCAAAGCCCTAGCCGTTACAACTGCGTGGCAGACCTCATGGAGGGACGGCAATGTTGTGGCGTAAAAGTTCGTTCCCGTCAGTTACGGTTATTGAATGTAACAACCCGATAAAAGATAAAAGATAATTTATTTGTCAAACATGTGTTTACATACAACTCAAGCATGCAAGATCTTAAATATAGGTAAAAAGTCCGTACATGTTCTGCCTGACGAGGCGTACAATATTTTATGAGGATAGATGATTACGAGGATATGTGCAATAACAATAGTTACTAGTGATCGTCCCATACTGTGTGTATCGGTATATATGCCTACAGACTGTGCAGAAAATATGACGGAGTTAACCAAGTGCATGGGCGCTATACATGCTATAATTGAAGCATGTGGTATAGACTATGTTTATTTTCTTGGGGACTTCAATGCACATCCAAATGAGAACTTTTATAATGAGCTACTCAGTATTTGTGATGATCTGGACTGGGTATGTATGTGCCGACATTGTTAAATGTGGGGTGGACTCTGATACGCACACTTTTGCCAGTGAAGCGCATGGTTGTAAGCGTTGGTTAGACCACATAATTGTAACTAGTGCAGCGTGGCCCTCTGTTACAGACATCTGGGTTGATTATAATGTGTACTGGTCTGACCACTATCCTATGTCCGTTAAGTGTAGTATATTTCCATCTTAAAATGTGATTCCAGTAGTACCTAAAAGTAAAGTGACCTGGGGTGAAAGAAAACCTGAACAAATCGGTATGTATACAAACATTTGCAATAAATTGTTAAGACAAATTGACTTTCCAATGGTGCACAATGGACAATGTTGTGATAAACGGTGTAATAATGTGGAACATAGACATATCCTAGATAATTTGTATACTGATATTG
This sequence comes from Agrochola lota, assembly GCA_947364205.1. Lineage (NCBI taxonomy): Eukaryota > Metazoa > Arthropoda > Insecta > Lepidoptera > Noctuidae > Agrochola > Agrochola lota. The sequence goes on along the minus strand of OX376225.1, from coordinate 972,207 downwards.
TCTCAGCGCTTAGTGAGGCCTCAGAGTCTAGCTATAGGGTGCGTACGAGCGGTAGAAAAAATCAAGTTATGGGGTGGAATAGTATGTTGGCGAAGCTCATGAGGTGGCTAGGCTTGATTTTCAAAACTGGTTATTTTTTGGTAAACCTAAAGCAGGTTTCATTCATGAAGCGATGTGTCATAGCAGAAAGATTTTCAAAGCCAAGTTTAAATGGTGCCAACAACATCAGGACCAGATAAAGATGGATCGGCTAGCGACACTGCATTCAAATAATAAGTTTCGCGAATTTTGGAAACATACCAATAAATTGAATATCAGGTCTGGCGTTCCTTTGAATGTCGAGGGTGTCACCGACGCAAAGATGGTCGCTAACATGTTTAAAGATCACTTCACCGTGGAATCTCCTTCGGGCACTTCAGAGTGGACGCTGGACGCTGACCCCGTGTGAGAAAACATCAGACTAAAAGTGGGTGCTAAGGACATACGAAAGATTTTGAAAAGTATGAAAGGTGGGAAATCGCCGGGACATGACGGGCTCAGCGTCGAACATCTACAAAATTCGGGGCCACACATCTCTAGACTTTTATCGATATTTTCTAATCTGTGCATTGGCAACTCCTACCTACCTAGTGAACTAACTAAAACAATAGTTACTCCCATAATAAAAAACAAGACGAGAGATCTCGGAGAGCTCGGTCAAATCTAATTATAGGCCGATCTCACTGGCCACCGTTATTGCAAAGGTTCTAGACAGTGCGCTCGAGGCTCAGTTAACAGAGTTTTCGCGCTGGACTTTCTACAGAGAATGCTATACTGAGCCTAAAGCACACTGTTGAGTATTACACGATTAGGAAAACGCCCATTTATGCTTGTTATTTAGACCTCTCTAAAGCTTTTGACCTTGTTAGTTATGATAAACTCTGGGACAAGCGTAAGGAAACCAATTTACCTGGTGAGACAATTGCTATCCTAAAGTATTGGTATCAGAGTCAGGTCAATTATGTAAAGTGGGTGGGCATCTTATCGGATCCTTATGGATTACAATGTGGAGTAAGACAGGGTGGTTTATCATCCCCAGTTTTGTTTAATCTGTATATAAATGCTCTAATCGTTGAGCTCAGCAGCATGCATTTCGGCTGCCACGTAGACAATATTTGTGTAAATAATCTGAGTTATGCAGACGACATGGTGCTGCTGAGCCCAACGATCGGTGGAATTAGGAACTTAGTCAATGTGTGTGAGACGTACGCGGCTAGTCATGGCCTCAAATATAATGTCACAAAAAGTGAGCTCATGGTATTTAAAGCAGGTACCAAGTCACCGGACCAGGTTCCTCCCGTGACTTTGAACGGAACTTTCCACAGTATTATGTCGTATGGCATTTTACTGTGGGGTCGGGCTGCTGACATTGAATCCATCTTTATTTTACAAAAGAGAGCTGTCAGAGCCATTTATAATCTACATCGTCGCGAATCTCTCAGGGAACTATTTAAAAAGATTAATATTATGACGGTACCTTGCCAATTCATTTATGAAAATATTATGTATGTAAGAAAAAATCTACATATCTTTAATAAAATAAGTGATAGACATAATTTTAATACTAGAAATAAAGATAAAATAGATCAACCATTTTTCAGATTATCTAAAGTACATACATCTTTTATGGGGTACTGTGTTAAATGTTACAATAAAATACCTTGTGATATATTACAATTAAATGAAAGAAAATTTAAAACTCATATTAAAAGTACACTCTGTAAACAAGCATATTACAAATTAGAGGATTATATCCAAGATAAGAATGCTTGGAAACATGCTGGTCCTGCTCCATAGGACAATTTAGAGTCTAGACAAAATCAAACTGGTTGCTTATTTAATTATGTATTTGTTATTTTTTATAACACTGATTTTACATTCTGTGATTTCTTGAACTCACACACTGACTTATTAGTATTACTTGTTAAAATGTTAGGAATATCGTATAATTTTGCAATGTTTGTAAATATGTGAGCACCATGTATCTGTCACATATTTAATTTATCTGTAATTGCTTTATTTTTCATTCTTTTTTACCTATCGCGGTATAGTAATCTTATTCTAGATGCATCGTCTTCACATATAATTATATAATTAATGTATGCAAAATATTGTAAAAACATTTTAAAAGAGTAACGGTGGAGTTTCTTGCCCATTCTTCTCCATACGAAAACTACCTTTTGGAAGGGGCGACTAGAATCAATTCTATTTTTTGTAAACTTGACGTTCATAAATGCCTTTTATGTGCCTAATTGAAATAAATTGTTTGACTTTGACTTTGACTTTGGAAGACCCATGAAAGTGGTCACCTGTTTTAAATACCTTGAACACATAGTCACTGATCTCCTACGTGATGATGAGGACATAGACAGGGAGCGTAGGGCGCTGTCTATCAGAGCGAACATGATAGCCCACAGGTTTAAATGTTGTAATGCTCAAGTGAAAATAACATTGTTCAGAGCGCACTGTTCCTCACTATACACGTGCTGCTTGTGGGCTCATTATACGCAAAGATCATTCAGCGCCCTGCGCGTCCAATATTACAATGCGTTCAGGGTTTTGTTGGGGCTGCCGCGCCGTGCTCCGCAAGCGGTGTGCCGCGGCGCTCGGCAGGTTGCGCGCCAGCACCAACAGCATCCTGGCTGTTATTGCGGATAGGCTGGACACGCGTTACGTCCAGCACTGGGTTAAAACCCACATTAGAAAATAAGTATTTATAATGTTTTTAACTACTAACACTAGTTTCATAAGTTTTACTGTACTAACATTCTATGGATTTTTAAGTCTGAATTAAAAAGATTTTATTTATTTTAATTATTTATTTAAATTTAATTTATTGTTGACATAATCTACTCATCACAATGTTTTATTTTTATGAGTTGTATTGCAATATGTGGTTAGCTTGTGACCTCGACCATTGATCATATTATTTATTGTTATTAGTAATTAACTGTTTATTTATTTTACCTCGATGGGCCTAGTTTATCATTTATAACTTCCAGTTACAACTATATGTAAGCGGGCACGCCCTTCATGCCTGGGGGGTTTTATTTAGATATTAAGTTCTGGTTACGTTAATTTTTTTATTTCTGCCTGAGCATAGCTGTTCTCGATGATTTTGTCTGGTATATTGGCGTGTGCTAGCTAACATATGGCTAATAATTTAAATTATGTTTTGTGTTGCGTAATGTAAATTATTTTGAATATATTATAATATTTTTTTGTTGTTCTTCTAACTGAACAGACAGCTGTGCTGCTGGGGAGTTTGTTGCGCCACTTCTTCTTCCCAGCTAAGGCACTAGGAAGTGGTGAAGGGTGGGCGTTTTGGTGGACTGTCTTATGTAATTGACGTTCGAAAAGTGCTGATACTCAGCCTAGTTTAAAAAAAAAAAGAAAAAATTGTCTATCTGCATTTTCTATTTCTCTCTGGACCCAATTCTGGAGTCCACGCAGACGAGGTCATGGGCACAGGCAAAGCGAATAATTTTGTCTCAATTTAGATGATGTGTAAAATTAGTGCTTATCGACTTTTGTCGCTGACCATACCAACTTACTCAAACTTGGTATTTATACTCACTACCTATAATAGATTATCACAATTAGGTTTCATTTTAGCACCATCTGTACCTATCATTTCAGCAGCCTCGTTTTGATTTATTAAGAAATCTTGAGTAATCGATAGAAAACAAGTAGATACAAGGTACATTTTACCGCACATCACTCATCAGCGGTATTTTAACACTCGCACTACGAAAATCACCCTTTTTCTACGATTACGAACGCACAGTCAATGTCAAATTACTACTTATTTATTTATTTATTGATTTACACAACATTTCTATGATTACAGGATATCCCAAAGCGATAGGGTGGTACTTAGCTTAGCATTTACTTATTTTTCAAATTGTAACACAAATGGTATGCAGTTATTCTTGCAAATTTATTCAATGAATTGGATAAAAAGTCAATCCTTTCGGCGACTTTATTGAGTGTACGTACGGCGCGAGTAACTGGCCCTTTTAGAAGCAAGTTCGTCTTGCCGCGTGGCACCACCAGCAGCTGCGGCCGTCTCCTAGTATTTTAAAGTGCTCTGTGCGTCTCCGCCTCACCACGTAGTTGTCGGGCACGCGCAGATTCACCTCCTTTAATACCCCCTGATTCTTGATTTTACCATTGATTAATTTTAAAATATAAATGACGAGGGTCATATCCCTTCTTGATTCTAACTTGTTGTACCCAACCATGCCTAGAACAAACAAGGTTGGGACCTTACATCAATGGATAATGTGGGTTAGGTATACTCCTTAGTCTCTTGTACTTGTACCTTATGAATTTATTTTGTATAAGGTTGACTGTACCTGTGCCTATAATTTAAAAAATAACCTAATAGAAAAATACAGTATTTAGTCGAGTGCACAAAAACAACCTCAAAGGTGTGGAGACAAAGTTAACAAAACGACAATCTTTTATCCGATAAAATAACGGTAAAAATTTCCATTATGGACCATCGATTTATGGGGCGGTGAGGGGGGGGAGAAGGGGGAGGTGAGGTAGGCTACCGCTCTGTACCATTCCCACCCCGCGGAACCCCGTGGTTATGGAGATAACCAAGGTTAACGTTTTTTAGGTTAGAACAAAAACTCCCCCACAGTTTGACTCCGCCTTATCTCCGGCGCTGCGGGAAGAGCAGCCCTTCCGCCCTTGCGTGCCGAAGCACGGTCACTCATGTTCCCGCGCTTCGTCACAGCGGGCGAGGATTGCTCGAGAAGAGGGAGATCCCTCCGCGCCTCCGGTTTTTTATATAAACTCTAGGGGTAGGGCAGACAAGAACACGTGAAAAGTGGGGTGATCTGATTCGGTTTTGGGTATTTTTCGGATATTCATATAGTGAGAATAAATAAAACACGAGAATTTTTTTAATTGTTATACTTATTCAATATACCTACATATTTTATGGCCTTTAATAATTTTTCACGTTCCGTTCCACATTGTAAACAAAAATTCGTTATTTTTTGGGTAAAAAAGTCAATTTAATTGCTTAATACAGCACGGTTATTGTGCATCTTAATTATACACCAAAATTAATAAGTGAATAAGTGAAAATAATATTTTATTTAAGTAAAAAATATAACATAAAATTTAATAAAATACACCTCTACGGTCAACGGAACGTGAAATGTCTACTTTGACGTCTACTATGACAATTTATCCAACCTAAAAATTTCCTAATGGCGTGTTATTTTCGAATTTCAATGGAAACTTTAAAAGATTATATCTCGTAAACCGTGAATTTGCGCAACTTGAAAATTTGTAAACTTATTTCAATTTATGAGTACTCTCCACAGAAAAAATATGAACTTCCAAATCAACGGCCCATAATGGAAATTTTATCCAAAATAACTCTTAAGCTATTATAAATATTAAACAAAATCCAAATCTAGCCATTATCATATGAGATATGGGATAGGATATATTTTTTTTGCACTTGACTAGTTAATATAAGTGCTGCCACTAAATAAAAAAACGCAATGTGTACATTTTAATAAACTAGCAATCCTTTATGATTGCTGTCATTGTCAACGTGAAACTCCCGCGATGGTGGTGTAGCGTCCCAGTTTATTTTAAAAATAATTGTTTGGCTTAATAACTGTATTGAATAAGTGAAAAATTCCACCGATAGTGTTGTTGTGAGGTTTCAAGATGTTGGTGCTGTTCGAAACATCGGCGGGCTATGCCATATTCAAGGTAAATTCAACACGTGTGGATTCTAACCTCTCAAGTCTGACCGCGATTTTTATTCAGAGAAAAATACTGCATTTATGACTTCATTTCACTAATGTTAACGATGATCATTTTCATACATTCACATTCAATTAAAATATAGAATTTCATTTAAGTATATGTTTTATGTAAACAATATTAAATTTAGTTTTGAGCTGGAGTGTAAACACGTTTTCTAATTTGTATTGAAGCAGATTAAATTTGTGTTTCGCAATATCAAACCTGTATAATTAACGTCGTTTGTATGCTTTTTGCCTTTCTGTTAATAAATACTTAGAAGCAATTTGATAATTCTGACTAAACATTGAACCATAATCAAATCAAAGGTTAATTTAACTATAGACATCTGGTGCTGAATGTTATTCGACAATGATCACTGACCTACTTCTTTTAGTTTCCTTGTTTCAACATTGTTTCTCAGATAATTAAAATTATTGCCCAGTCCGATCCAGTAACCACATTGTTTGATAACAACAGAATGTTTTTGTAACCTCATTTATTTTAGCTACATAGGTAATGATATTTACAGACTTTAATTTAATTTTCTATCAATATAACAGTAGGCCTGTTTAATTGGAAGAAAATTAAATTAAAGGCAGACTTCAAAATAATTGTGTTCATTGATCAGAAACTTAAAATATCATTATTCAGAGTGTTAATAAGAATTTTTATATTTCATAAGTCCAGACCAGCAACTAAAACGTGAAAACATTTTAGAGAACATAATATTACAGCCATTGAGCTTTATGAAATATAAATAGATTCAAGGTCTTGTTAGTACAAGTAATCTATACTTCTATTCTATACTAATACTATAAAGAGGTAAAATTTGTAATTTTGTATGTAGGGGTAAACTCAAACTTCAAGAATTTATTTCAAATCAACCAATTACAGGCATTTTTGAATTGTCAAGGGGTCGGTCAGTCAGAAAGATGAAGCTAGTTTCCCATTCCAAAGTTTAGTAGGTACCTATGGAGAAGAACTGGCAAGAATTCGAGTTTTAATTTGGTAATAAATAAAATCGTTAATCTCCGAAAAGACCAGCTCTTGAAAAAAATATTAGAAATTATTTTTGGGAAATTCTTGGGAAAGGCTATAGGGAAAGGCTTCGGCTCGCGGACGAAGTCGCGAGCAGTAGCTAGTTAAATTATATACTCATGAACACAACAGCTCTTATCACTGAATATATTTTGTAAAAGTTTTTTTTTTCCTTTTGCGAACTATATCAGCTGATGATACTTTATTAACATTACAATCTAGCCTATTATCTAATAAATTGTTAAAATTGCTAAGTAATTATAAACTTAAGAAATCTTTCAATAACGACTTATTTTTCACAAAATGTTAAGAGGAAGACACTTGATTCACATGTTCTTTATATTAGTCAGCACTTGCACTGCAGTTTTCTGAACACACAGACACACTGCACTAAACTAAATCAAAAGGTTTTACCCTTTTTAGTCTTAGCACTAATTCAGTGATGTCAAGGAGTTGGATCGCCTCAACATTCCCATGATGATGAATTCAGAGTTTTTTAACTTCTGTATATTTTTAAAACTATGTTTACGATATCTATCTTGAGGTCCTGGTGGAGTTCACTGTTTCTAATGTAACAGGGCATGTTGACTATACCCCTTAGTACTTCGTTTTGAAAACATTGTATGATTTGATGATTGCTTTGGCTGGTGCAGCCAAAGCAATCATAGCATCATATCATCAAGCTGAATACCGTAGTTCCATACAGGCTTTAAAACTTGTTTTTAAAACAACAATGAGGGTCTGGGCACCTGTCAAAAGTTTCAAAGCGCCTACATTTTCTGTAGTCGTGACTGAATGATGAACAAATTATGAATGTCATCATTTTGTATATTTTATATTCATTGTCGAATTGGAAGACCTCTTTCAAAGTGGCGCCAACTGGTGGCGTGAATTTTCATGAAAATCCTCATTTATTAGATATTGACAATGGTGACCGTCTACCAAGTAGCCAATAATTTTATTTGCATATAATATCTCTTTTAGCTCTTTTCTTTTTGACATGCTCTTTCAGCACAATTTTGTATCTGGGGTCATGCCGAGATACTTAGCAGTATTGCATTATTCACGTATGGTACTTGGTGATAATTCATGAACACCGGGAAGTATTGTGGTTTTTTATTGGTGAAGTCAATGTGGATAGACTTGCTGGCTTTCATTGAGTTTGATAAACCATGTCAACTTCAGTTTGCAATGGACTGTTCCATTGCAAACTGAAGTTGACACACAATTTTGAGAAATCTAAGAAAGAAGAAAAATCATTATTCTTGGGTTTCATTTATGTTATTACTATGAGATGAGGAAATGAAGCTGTCTTTTTTCATTATTTTAACCCAAATGCAAAGAATGGTTATGGTTTGGTCTGTATCTTATTCATTGTGTTTTGTTCTAGTTATTGGACGAGTCCAAGTTGTCACAGATTGATGACTTGTACCAGGAGTTTAACACCCCCGAAGGGGCGTCTGCTGTGTAAGTTTTATTTTTATTTTTCTAAACTGTTGATAGACATATGTATGTCAAAAATAATTTCATAGTAAACACGTTTTTCAGAAATACTAAGTAATGAAGTTTTGTGAAACATGTTTGTTTTAATGCATGTATTTTATTTGATTATTAATGTTTCTTAAAACCTGATATCGACGGCGAAGTCTTCGCCGACCCGACCTATCCGATTTTTTTCGAGAAATAATTTTTTTATAGTTTCGAATTTAAAGGTCAAAGCATGTTCTAGTAAGTACATTATTCATTGCAGGTATTGCAACAAGATAAATCAAAATAAAATACAATAGACGACGTATATTTATGAGATGGAGCAGTGTGTGTTTTCACACTGCTCTTGCACAACAAGTCAATCGCCATTCTGAGGATGCCTCATTGAGAGGTGAAACACGTGTCTTTTTTTTCCGGGGTCTTTATGACTCTTTAACAACAGTTACGCGTATTAGTGTACTAAATATACGTCGTCTATAGTATTTTGTAATGGATTTCCGCAAAGTCACGCCTGAATCAATTAACTATCATAAATCAAAATGTTGAAAACCCTGTAACTAAACCAGTGTCTTTTGCATTACCTCCTAACTTCCATGGGACAGGTGATGGCTTCGATAGTTAGCAGTAATATGTAGCACTTCGATTAATCAATTTATCTTGTCGAGAAATTTTATCGTTTTTTTTCAGTTTGTTCAATTATTGATTTGGCAGTTAGAATTTCTTGTCACTTCGCCATCGATATCCATTTGAATATTATTTATGTTGTTAGTAAATTTGTCCTACTGATTCATATACTTTTCATTGAATATAACTCTTACTTTATTTTCGGTTTTCTCTTTTTTTATATAACCCCATTTTCACAGTGTAAAACTCAAGAACTTCATAAAGTTCGAGGACACAGCTGAAGCCCTAGCAGCTACCACAGCAGCTATTGAGGGCAAAGTGTCCAAGCCACTAAAGAAAGCCCTTAAAAAGTACATCAGCAAAGAAGTGCAAGATCAACTCCTAGTAGGAGATGCCAAGCTCGGCAGTGCCATCAGAGAAAAGTTTGACTTACAATGTGTGTCCAACAACAATGTTCAGGAGCTGCTCAGATGTATCCGTTCACAGATGGACAGCCTCCTCGCTGGCCTACCGAAGAAGGAAATGACAGCCATGGCCCTCGGTCTCGCTCACTCACTCTCCAGATACAAACTGAAGTTCTCTCCAGACAAGATCGATACTATGATTGTTCAAGCTCAATGTCTGCTCGACGATTTAGACAAAGAATTGAACAACTACGTCATGAGATGCCGGGAGTGGTACGGCTGGCACTTCCCTGAACTTGGAAAAATTATCACAGACAACACACTGTTTGTAAAAATAGTCAAATTGGTCGGTACACGAGACAATGCCTCAAAGACAGATCTGTCTGACATCCTATCAGAAGACTTAGAAGAAAAAGTAAAGGAGGCAGCTGAGATCTCCATGGGCACAGAGATTTCTGACGACGACATCTTAAACATACAGAATCTGTGTGATGAAATCATCTCAATAACAGACTACAGGACACATCTGACAGATTACTTGAAAGCTAGAATGATGGCAATGGCACCGAATCTCACCGTGTTGATCGGCGAGCACATAGGAGCGAGGTTGATTGCTCACGCCGGCTCCTTGATGAACTTAGCCAAACAGCCTGCTTCAACAGTGCAGATCTTTGGAGCTGAGAAAGCTCTATTTAGAGCTTTAAAGACAAAGAAAGATACACCAAAGTATGGTCTGATCTACCATGCACAGTTAGTTGGTCAGTGTAGTACAAAGAATAAGGGTAAAATGTCGCGTATGTTGGCGGCGAAGGCGGCGCTGGCGACGAGGGTGGATGCTTTCGGAGAAGACGTGACTTTCGAGCTAGGAGCTGCACACAAAGTCAAACTGGAGAACAGGTTGAGGCTGCTAGAGGAAGGAAACCTGAGGAGAATTAGTGGGACAGGCAAGGCTAAGGCGAAGTTTGAAAAGTACCAGAGCAAGAGGTGAGTCCTATCAATTTTATATCTTCTTTCACTCATGGGATAATGCTGACATCAGTTATATTGTTTACAAGCTGCACATGTTTACTAGTAATGGGTCGGATTAAAAGTGTTGCGAGGAATAAAATAGAATGGCTATACAAATTTTTTCATTACTTGGAAGATAACTGCTTCCAGCACGTTTTCTACTACACAGGAAGGATTTTGTTTTTTTTTCATTCTATCGATATTTTCTATTTCTCGACTATTACCACAACATCTTCAATCAGAAAAGATGGCATATCATCATTATCATCGTTCAAAAACGCTACATTCTGGTCCCTAAAAACTGCCTTATGTGTGTCCAATCTGTAACTTATTTTATTTCTCGCAGTGAGGTGTTCCAATACCAGACAGCTGGTGACAGCACCTTGGGGCAGAAGCCCGTCAAGCGCGAGCACTCGCCGGATGAAGACGGTGGACAGACCTCCGCTAAGAAGATCAAACTAGAAGATGGGGCTGAAAATGTAAGTGCTATTTTTGGTTGTGCTTTATTTATAGTTGGATCCCATAATTAAAAAGATTAAGATAATTATATATGACTTTATTATGTGAGTCAATAGTTTTTTTTTCGGTTACAACCGCAGTAATAACTTTGTTTTTCATAGATTTGTCGCGAAACATTATAAAATACGATAACGGTCGACAAAATCACTACTGGATGCGTAAAAATCCATCCCAACTACGAAAACCTTTAAGCCTCTACCCCATAGGCGCGCGATAATAACGCAAGCGTTATGATGCGTCCCGAGTCCTTGCACACAGCTACGTTTTTATCGTCCGATATTATTAACATCTGCGTGTAACCTACACTACAGGCCCCCCGGCCTCACTACACCGTACTAGCGTTACAGGTGTGTAAGATCGCACGCGTCTTAATACAAAATATTCTAAGAACACTTATCGGAATATCGCAGGACGGAGGAACGCAAGCGTTCTACTTCTATTGCGTCGTTATTATCGCAGCAGTGTGTAACTTCTAATACAAAATGTACTGAAAACAGATATCGCAATAACGCTTGCGTTATTGTCGCGCGATAAAAACGCGCCTGTGGAGCAGAGGTTTTATTGTCCGTGGTCGCACTTCGCCGGTTTTGATGTTATTGGGCGGTAACCACGCAGGCGGTTAATTATTTGTATGATTAAAACCATATTTTTTACCGATAAAAAAAAAATTAAATTGTACAGTCGCCGTCAGATATATTGTACCAGACTAGGTGACCAAATACATCTTTACAATTTAAAATGTCAATAAGTTCCTTACACTACAACTTACCATTAATAACTGAACATTCATAACTTCATTAATATGTGAGCAGGTGCTTGTCAATAATTTCTATACTCACACGCACTAGGTATCTACGCAAGTGGGATGTTCTTAAATATATGAGCATTTGAGGAAAAATTGCAGTAGAAAGTGCTTCCAACTTTACTATAAATACTTACAATTGAAATAGGAACTCTTTTGCTAATTTATATATTAAGATGATGCTGGCAGTTTATAACATTAGTTTTCAGCCTTGTCATCACGTGTGTCATGCAATAAATAAATTCAGGCAAGCAACGCAAGATTGATTTTAATTATTGTAATATTATGAGTTCATGCCGTATAGATGCTGAATTAAAATATAAAATAATTCAGTTAAAGGATGATGGTTTATCAGTAACAGATATCGCCGATGAGCTAGGAATAGCCGTAAGTATTATGGCGATGAACGCTAAGGACATTTAACAGTTACTATCAATACACATTACGACTGTTAATATAAAACTGTATTTATTTCAGAGAAATACTGTATATTTATGGCTGGAAAGATGGCAGCAAGAGGGAACTTAGAATAATCATGTTTCATTTGGTCGTACGCGTGTAACAACAAGAAACCAAGACGGCTATTCTAGACAAGGCCCGAAATGACAGATTCATTAATACTACCCAGTTTTCAAGTACGTTTCAAGTATCCAGTAGCACCATAAGAAGACGATTAAAAGAAGGAGGTTTACAAAATAGAGTACCGGCAAGAAAGCCAACTCTCACACTAAGGCACAAAATGCAACGGCTGCAATTTGCGGCCAGTTATTTAAATTACAATTTTGATATATTTATTTTTATGGACGAGAAAGTTTTCTGTTCATCGGATAATGGCAGATTGAATATGTGGAGACCAGAAAATACACGGTATTTGGAACAAAATGTGCTGCCTAATCGTCGGAGTGGTCGTATTACGAATGGATTCTGGGGGTAGATGTGCAAAAATGGCCCTGTTGAGCTTGTAGAAATAAGTGGACAAATGAATTCAATTAATTATAAGGAACTTCTTGAAGATGCTTTTCTCCCATACACATAACATTCATTCAAGACAACAGCTCGGTGCATAATGCTCGTACTGTACAAGCATGGATTAATGAACAGAGACAGCTTACTTTAATCAAAATACCGCCAAAAAGTCCAGACCTCAATCCCATTGAAAACTTATGGGGTAAAATGGTGCAAGAGTGGGATGGGAATCAATGCCGAACAAAGGAAGCATTAAGACGTCATGCAAATGACGTTTGGGAATCTTTCAGAGGACGAAATTTTTGTGAGAAAGTTGTTGGTTCCTTGCGAAAACGGTTACAGGACGTATTAAATGCAGAAGGAGGTTACACAAAATACTAATATTTTATCTATGTCACAAGTAATAAAATATTTAAGTACAATAATTTTTAATTTCATTACAAAACCAAGATCTATTTTCTTTTAATAGTTTGACATTAATTAACATACCTATCAGTTTTATCCTGTACAAATGATTTTATATACAATTTTTATTCCCTTTTCATCGTATTTATACCACAGATAGTTAATGTTTGTTTTTGCTTCGTCCTATAAATCCCGCAGTAACGAGTTAGGTAAACTCAGTGTTTGTCTACGTAGATACACTTGACGTTGTAAGTGATCAGATATTTTTGGTTAGTTGCGTGTATAGAAGTTATTGACAAGCATCTGCTCAGATATTAATGAAGTAATGAATGTTCAGATATTAATGGTAGCTTTTAGTGTATGGGACTTATTGACATTTTTAATTGATCAGAAGTATTTGGTCACCTTGTCTGCTACAATATATCTGACGGCGACTGTATTATGTTCGTCTGTTTGTATTAAAAAAAATGTTCTTCGTTGTTGCTGTTTACATAAAACTTAAACCCACCCTCTCCCTCAGGTCACGCCGAAAAAAGAAAAGAAATCAAAGACAGAAGTGAAAGAAGAGCCCGCTGACGACCAAGAGGCCGCCGAGCCCGTCTCAGAGAAGAAGAAGAAGAAGAAAAAGAAGTCCGATGTCCAGCCAGCAGAGGAACCACAAGAGACTGTAGAAGAGCCTAAGAGTGAGAAGAAGAAGAAAAAGAAACGGCAGTCGAAGGCCGAAGAAGAATAGATTATCTACCTCCAATATAAAAAGTAAATCCGTGAAAGATCAGCATTATCTTAACTGAAGCTGTGTATTCACTAGGTAACAATGATTTGCAATATAGAAGGTCGTGTTTGGCCACGTCGCATAAGAGCGCGCTACGTTGTTAATGAGCCACAGCATTTTGGAAGCTTTTAGAAACAAAATTGTATCGTGTTAGTGCGTGCTCTTTGTTGCAACAAGATTGTTTCCTAGTGAATACACGTCTTAGGGTTGACAAACATTCAGCACTTATAGTGCAAATAATAGAACTACACGCACACTTCCACATACGGTGACAATACGGGTACTTTGCAGTACATTTTTATTATGATAATTCTTGTCTAGAATGGCTATCTAGCCTGTGGTTCGGCCTAGTCGCTGTGTACGTTGATATACTTATTGCATTTTGCGACCGCTCGTCTGATGCAATTTAAACCTTATGTGTATGACTTAAAAGTCGCATGAGGCGCGCTCGTGATTTGCAAGAACTATACAAGTTTATAGTTGTAAGTGAAATGTATTATACCACTGGTTATAATAAAAGATTTATTATTATTATTCATGTTTGTTGTTTATTTCAAAGTGATGTAATCATAATGGAAAGGAATTTGGAAGTTATTAGGTTATCCATCGCTAAGTCGTAAGCGCGACTGCGCGAGTAGTGCTGGTTCCTAGTTTCGGTTCTCAGGTCCAGCAGAGTTATTAAGTACCTAAATGAGGAATTTCTCAAAAGCAGCCCGTAGTTGATTTACAAGCACGTTCGGGACTTCTCTCTGCCTACCCATTCTATGAATACAGGCGTGATGTATCCGTAAGAAAATCATGTTTAAAGTCTGTCAGACTGACGATACAATCCTCAAATAATTCTTGTTAGTAGCCATGAATAAAAAGCTCTTCCCAAAGTGACGCAAAGAAGTCCTTTCAACAAACAGTGAGGGCAGTGTCCGGTAAGTCAACAGTCCGCACTGAGCCAGATTTATCCAGATTATCCCGCAATAAGTGAAGGAAAGCCGCAGCGCCAACACGCCACCGTTTCGCAGCATAATGGACGCGGGTTAGCGCACTAATGTCCTGCTTCAACAGTGGAGTTGAGGTTTTTTGTCTCTATTTTTGAAATGGTAATTGTGTTTGCTGGTTAAGGAGCGAGATGATTTTTAAGTTTTTTTTCCATAAACTGCATACTGTTACATGAATTGATACATTAAGAAATGAGTATATACTTAACTATATTTTCTTTGTACTTTTTTATATACAGATGAAGTCTGAAACTGGCAGCGGTGACTCAAAAGTTGTGAGGAAATCGATGTCGTGAGGAAAGTTTTGGGTATGAATGAGAGTATGGGTGGAAGACCAAAGAAACGAACGATGGTTGGGCTGTGTGAAAGATGTTTTTTATTATTTATTGCAAATTGTGTAAATTGGAATAAGCGCAAGAGACTGATGATGTTTAAAAAAACTGCACAAGTTACCTATGGCTTACGAATGGACATCAACCGTTGGATACGGCAAAGTACCTAAATAATACTTTAGGTAACAAATAAGGGCTGTACCTACAATCGAGGGGGGAAATTGAATAAAAACTTATCAAGTACTTGAGTTTTAATAATTTATAAGTTTTCTTTTTTTTTTTAAACAAGCTTTTGATGAACTAAAAAGTACTAAATAAAACTTACGTAAACATAGAACTTTAATATTTTCTTAAAACCTGAGGCTCATCTTCAACTTTAGTGTAAGAAGGACATTTACGCCTTGAAAGCTTTTAAGAGTTCTATGTTTACGTAAGTTTTATCTAGTACTTTTTAGTTCATTAAAACCTTGTTTTTAAAAAGTATTTTACTTATATTTTGTTTTGTATTGTTAGGGTTCCGTAGTAAACAAGGAACCCTTATAGTTTCGCCATGTCCGTCTGTCTGTCCGCGGCTTAGCTCAGAAACTGTTAGTACTACAGATCTGTCTGGTGCGGGGTGTCGTTGGAAATTTCGTTCTAAAATATTGCGGGTAAGCCATTTTTCATTCAGGTATTCGTTTGCGAAATATTAAGCTTTAAAGTGCTAATTGAGGAGTATCAGTGACCAACTTCCGGCTCCATCATCAGACTCTGTACACCACCTAGTGTAATAGCACTTGTTAACCAATGAGCCCAGATACGATGGTGCTATGTTGTTTGATTAAGGAGTTCCTATGGCCAACTTCCGGCTTCATCATCAGACCAGCTCCATGGTATCACTTTTTCAAAATGTCTCGGTAGTTATATAAGTATGCCAAATTTTAGCTCAATCGGATGCCAGGAAGTGCTTGAAAATGGATGACAATTGGAGTAACCGGAAACATACGAAGAGAGCAAGCTAATTTATAGCTTGTGAAAAGTGTGCTGTTGAGGTCCCCCGTCAGGAAGCTCGTTTCATAAGCAATACTCTCACACACACGTACTTATATTATTATAATAGAAAGAGAGGGAGAAAGTCGCATAGAGGAGATTATGCCCATAAGGCTGCCTGTCCATTGAAGCGGAGGAGAATGGCAGCGGAGTGGAGCGGAGTTGCGGACAGTGTCTGTCCATTGATGCGGAGCGAGGTAGCAGAGCGGAGTTATGGACTGTGCGGAGCGAAGTAGCGGAGCGGTGTTGCAGACTGCGCGGAGCTAGACCGAGTTCACGCGACGAGTAATAATTCTCCGCTCCACTTCTCTGCTCCGTTTCCCCGCTCTGCTTCCCCTCTCCGCTTCTCCGCTCCCGTTTCCTCGCTCCGCTTCCCGGTTTTGTATGAATTTTTAAACTAGTTCGCAAATCCCTGTCCACTGAAGCGGAGTGGAGTTTTTATGCAATTCCATTGGTTAATATTGGCACACCGCTACTCCGCTCCTCTCCTCTCCGCTCCAGTGGACAGGCAGCCTAACGCTATTTCCATAAGTGACAATCTGTAACAGTCAACTTCTACCGCAAGCCGTGTTAAGGAACTTCGTTCGACAAAATGGTGAACTAGCATTGGGAACCTTTCTGATGCATCTGACCTCTAAAAGGCTCAGATACCATAAAAATAACTCAAGTCACCTCTTCATACATATCACAACGTCGTAGGACAACCAGCCAACCAGACGCCTATACTAAGGCCCGAATTACAAAACCTCACTTAAAACTCAAGCATTACTTAAAACTCGTTTATAGCCTTTTGATTGGTTGAAACTAGTTTTAAGTAATGCTTGAGTCTTGAGTGAGGTTCTGTAATACGGGCCTTAGAGTTGGAACTTGAAAGCGCCTTTATTTCGTAGCCGTAAAGCTCTTACGTGACCGTAGTCAACGCTCATTATAAAGTGTATCTCTCTAGGTACTTTCTCATCTAAAAGGGTATATAGGGGATCATAAAATAAAATAAACCGGCCAAGTGCGAGTCGGACTCGCACTCGTAGGGTAACGTACAAAGAACGCCGCAAAAAACACGTTTCTTGTTGGGACCCGTTTAATTATTAAAATTATTAAATTTTTATTATTCGCTGTTATAGCGGCATTAGAAATACACAATCTGTGAAAATGTCAACTGTCTACCTATTACGGTTCACGAGATACAGCCCGCAGCCAGACAGACAGACGGACGGATAGCGAAGGTTTAGTGATAGGGGACCGTTTGGCACTCTTCGGGTACGGAACCCTTAAAACTTGTGAGAGTCTGTGGTTTTGAAAATAAAACTTTGCATTTTACAGATTAAATCTTCGTTTGTGTTTACCTAGTTGAAAGCTGATTTGTATTATTCGACTGGAAGTTCTTTCGAAGTTTTAGTTATGTACCGTGCCGAAGTTGAAGTCTGTGTCAAAGAATAAATAAATTCGTGTGTAGTTCGTGTCTCTGCTAAGGATTTACTTACGTAGGTATTTCGGTTAATATTTCAACTAGGATAGTCACTAAAATTTGCAGATATGAAAAGATATATTTATTTCAAAAATGCATTTTTGCTGTTTTACATTTTCGCAAGATACGCTTGGAACAGACTATAGTTAAAATTATTCTGTATACCTACTTACAATGTGTGTATCTTGTGAAAATGTCAAGAAATGGATCAGAAAACGTAAGTAGGTATACTACTTGTGGAACTGTGGTTGCCAATTCGTAGTGCCCTTTGAATTTTGAATACTATTCTAATTCACCTTAAAGACATTTTCATTTGAAAATTTGTTGTATTTATTGATTTAATAATAATCAGGTTTATTTACTCACAAGATACCTACTGTGTATCCATTTTTTGATGTCTGTATATAGTGTTATAGTGTAGGTACCTAATAATGATGTATGACAGGATCCCGAGATGGTAAGTTTTCGTGGGTGCCGAGATGAGACTATACCAATTTTATATATTTCCTATACCTACTTACCCTGAATTTTCGTAGATGATTTTATGTAATTTTTTTATAACATTGAGTAAGGTGAGTGGGTGGTGAGTGGGGGAAAGATCGAACGGGTTTTTGATGAGATGAGCAGTGTTGTATTTGAAGTCTTGTAGAACAGTACATATTAGCTTATGCTAAATTTATATTTGTTGAGAGTATAGAGCAAAGAGTATATATTTCTATCATAATGATAACATCCTGTTAAATCTGCTCCAATGCAGAAAAAAAAATCAATAAAATGTTTTTATCACGAGAATGATACACCCCAAAGAACAAAAATATCGAATTCGTTTCTAAAATCGATCAAATGAATATCAGACGTTGTTGATGGCCCCTAGCCTATAGTTTGAAGTGCCCTGAAAACTCAGAACTGCCTTGGGTGTCAAAATACATACATGTTCATCAGATAATATTCGAACAGATCATACCTTCTGTTAGGTTTCAATTTATTAATACATCATTGTTGGGTATGGTACTGGCAACACCGAAAGATTCGATATGTCAAAATGGCGCACCAACGGGCTTCTTGTTTGGGCGTGCGCGGCGGTAGGATGTTTCTAGCGGCTGTGTCGGTTAAAAGATAGATTGGCACAGAGTTGTTGGAGATCTACTGTACATTAAGGTAACCTATTAGTTCTATTGTAAATATTCGAATATTAATTATATAGAGATATTATGTTGGGAATAAGAGATGTGATGGTATTGTGTAGAATATTGGATTTGATATTGGCAAAGAAATATACGTATAAATGAATGACAAAATATCTTAGTGTTTCGTATTATATTCCTTATCCCTGAAATATCGTAAATAAGTAAATATTAAAGTTAGTACCTATTTTGAGGTATTAGTTGTTTTAGATCTAGGGTAGTTCTTATTATACTTCATATCATTCACCTACCTACGTACTTCGAAAAGTTTCAGATAGGTATGAAAAACAAATGCTACTTAGAAATTACAAATCTAAACCGTATTTATTTATTATTTATCGACAACTTCACTTAACTTTCAAAATTTTACTTTCAATAGGTAACAAAAACTTTCGACTTGGTATTTTCAAGAAAAATACTCGGTTTCGTGCGGCAGGTAGAGATACCTTACGGTACAACTGAGGGCAAAGTTTTTTGAGTCATTATTGGTACAACATTGTTATTTTGCCGAACTCCGTAGTTTTCTTACGAGTGTTTAAGTTAGGAACTTAGGAGTAACAAACCGCATCAGAATACCTACGTAGGTACCTACCTAGTCGGTACGCGGGGCGTGTGTAGCGACTCACTTCGGATTTTTTGTTAACTAAGGGTAGGTAGAAGGCAACTAGAAGTAAGTCCTACTGAGAGTGGCAGTAATATCATAATATTACAACCTAGTTATTTTTTTCGAGTTTTAAGTCCATAAGAGCGTTTATTCTGAAAGTGGGCAACGTCGCAAATGGATGTCAAATATTTCACTGTTTTAGTGAAATAAAAAATGTGGCTAACTAGCGAACTAGAATATTGATTATGAAATGCAATAATTAATATCGTAACACCGAATGTTTAGTTTTAGATGTAAAACATCTATTTGGAAAGTTTCCAAATGCGTTTTTTACACCTAAAATGGGTACAACATCAAATTCAATGTTATAATTGCAATTCATTATTAATATCTAGTTCGCTAGTTAGCCACATTTCTTATTTCTATTCAGTAATATTGCTATAAGAATCAAAACAGGTCAATATTTGACGGTTAAGGCTTGTGCAGACCAGCGCGACACGAACAATACAATTTCTAAGAAAACTTCACAGTATAACAATAACCGGTGTCGCGTCGCGCGACACGTCGCGCTGGTCTGCACAAGCCTTTATTTGCGACGTTGCCAACTTTTAGGATAAACCCTCTTAAAGGCATTTCTATAGGTATTGCAAATCAATCATTCCATTAATTATATTATTTGTCTCTAGTTGAGTTCATTGCGGTAGCAGCTATTTGAAAACGAATTAAAGTTAAAACTTACTAATAATCATCGGCTGTGACATTTTATAAAAAATTAAGCTTCTCACGCGCGGGCTATAAACTACATTGTATAGTGGAGCCAATAAATCTTTAAAGAGACTAGGTATAGCTATTCAGTAAGTATTCGATTCTGGAATTCTACGAAATCTCGCGGAAATCCCGCACACCCCGCACCCCGCCCGCACTGACCGCAGTCTATGTGCTGATGTCGCTGTTCACGTATCATAGATGATATGATAACGCATGTCGTATCGCAAAAACAACCTCGCGTTTTGTCGCAGTGTCGGTAAACAAATTTTTATTTTATTTAGTGGCAGCTGTGGTCGAAGTTAAAAAAAAGCCGGCCAATTGCGTGTCGGACCACGCACACTGAATAAAAATAAGGTAAATAAGGGTTGGGATGAATTTATCCCAAGAACAAACTTAACCGGTAGTAGCCGAACAAAAAGAAAGGATAAAATTTACTCAAGCCCCGCGGTTTGACATTGACGTGCGCTTTACGTCACTTTCGACATTTTGCAGAAATTTTTTGGTGTTACCTGTAATGGAGATTCAGAGATGACTCCGCCCTGCAACGTAAAAGTGGTGCTGTTCCACAAACTATAGGACACATATGTAATGTCTTTTCCAGCGTGTCTCGTTGTCTGCACGTTACAGGAACTGCCGCACGCAGTCTGAAGGTGCCAAACTCGTAGCCAAATTCCGATTCTATTTAGGTTGCCATCGACACGTCAAGAAGAAGAAGAAGAAGTTACATATCAGCAGAAAATCCTTCGTTTAACCTAACAATTAACATACTTATTTATCTTAGGTATCAACTCACGACCCCATAAAATGAAGTATCGAAGTACCTACCTAATCGCACTATAACTTTAAAACTTCCTAGGTCTCGCCGAGCAGTGCACGAACTCTTAAATCGTATCGTCGATAAATGCTGAGCTACTGCCGATCGGTATTAGTTCACTAATATCCCTTGATTGGAATAGTTCCTGTGGTACAGTCTACACGTAATGCAGTTTTTACTTCAACTAATTACTTGCGAAGCTGCTTTCGGAAAGGTTGCAATTTTTGGAACCAAAGAATGAAGAATGAATGAAGCTTAGTTCTAATGTCTGACTTTAGCAAATGATTTTTAACAAAATTAAATGTTACCTATTATCATGATCGTCATTGGCAGCCTTGTTCCACCCACTGTTGACTACCTATATGCTTCCTCCCTTCTGTATCATGCATAGAACCTACCTGCGCCCCTAATGAGTTTCTGTTTTCACGCTAAAACGGCTAAACGGATTTGGATGAAATTTGGCACACGGGTAAGCCATGACCTGGCTTAGGACACAGGATACTTTCATCTCTGTAGTACGTTCCCGTGGGATAATATCCGACCTCCACGTAGAAAAAGCAAAAAGAAAAATAAATAAATGGAAAAGCTAGTATTGAATAATTAATCAAAACAGCGAAATATTTGACAGCTGTTTGTGAGGTTACCCACTTTTAGAATGCAGCGTCCAACACTGATATAAGTAACATTGATATGCCCGATGTGCTCATATCGCGTTGAAATCTCCAGCATTTTGCCGTTTCTTGTTTCCAAGCTGAAAGTTCCTAGTTACGGTTCGCAGTTAACCGGTATTGTCGGTGGTTATTGTATCATAAGCTCTCGTTTAATCTCGGTGGAATTGAACGGAACCGACCAACTTTTAACCTTTTTAATTTTAGTTAGAGCTTGTCTTATTGTTTTGTTGAATTGAGGGTAGGTAATTGTTTTTGTTGGGTATTGAGGTTAACGTTTTGCTGCGCTGCAGTCTTCAAAGTTCTAAACCAAAACAGTATATTTTACTTCACTGTCATTTAGATATGTCATTTACAGCATAATTAAATAAGGGGTTTTTTAACATATGAAACGGTAACTGAAAATATCCGTTTTATGTCGGCACATTATTATGAAACTGATCCGATAAATGAGTTTGAGTCTCAAAGGCTATAATTCCACTAACAATTTAAAACTCAATGTGGAGAAAACTAAATGTATGCTATTCAAATCAACTGTGAGGAATAATGATAGTATTAAAATAGCTTCATTGGGAAATAAAGTGGAAATTGAACAAAATTTAAATTTTTTAGGGATACAAATTGATGCGCTCTTAAGCTGGAAACAAGAACTGCAAGCAATCACAAATACTGAAATAGTAAGTAAGCAAGATATGTGGAACTTCTTATATTTAAGTTAAGACCTATTGTACCATATTTTATGCAAAATAAAGAAATTCTAATACTCTCAGCAGTGCATGCTATGCCTTGAGAAGTTTAAGGGACGAACTAACCATTGCTCAGTTACGAAATGTTTATTTTGCCTTAGTTGAGTCCAAGCTGAGGTACAGTATTAAACTATGGGGGAACAGTTATAAATACAATATAAATGCAGCCTTTGTTATATAAAAAAGGGCCCTCAGAACTATTCTTCGCATAGATCAAACTGAATCTTGTAGAGAGCATTTTGTGAAATTAAAATCTTTACCAGCCGTTCGATTCTGTAAAAATATCACCATGAAACTTAGGTGAAGTGAGCTGTCAATAGTGTTAATCCCTAACATCCTGCCGGTCGATTCTGTGGCAGTGACAGCTCACTTCACGCTCACTTCACCTAAGCTTCACGTTAATATTTTTACAGAATCGACCGACTGTACCTTGTCTTTATATTTTGGTCCTACTAAGTAGTTTTCTGAAAACACCTAGAGAAATACGAGACAAAGGAAGAAAGGGAAACTAGGGTGGAAACGCGCAGGAAAGATTTGCCTAATTATTTGCAGCCAAAATTAAGTGAACATCAGAATGACGGGCCAAAATGACCGATCAGCTTTAAATATTACTAAAATCTAATACCTATTTGCTACTATTTGATACCTTTGTTTAAATAATTGGTACCTAATGAATAACTGAGAAAATGAATTTAATAATTGGGCAGTCATTCTGATGTCAGGATGACTGCCCACATTTTGAATCTCCACCTAAGGGCTCCAAAATTTCAATTCGCCTTTATAAAAATTTAGTACCTATTTGATACCTAAACATATATTTTTTCTAGATTTTTAGGGCAAAGCATAAAGATTTTTTTTTATTGATTGACTGGCCAAAATGACCGAGCAGCTTTAAAAGATTACTAAAATCTAATACCTAATTACTACTATTTCATACCTTTGTTTAAATAATTGGTACCTAATGAATAACCGAGAAAATGAATTTAAAAAATGGGCAGTCATTCTGATGTCAGGATGACTGCCCACATTTTGAATCTCCACCTAAGGGCTCCAAAATTTCAATTTGCCTTTACAAAAATTTAGTACCTATTTGATACCTAAACATATATTTTTTCTAGATTTTTAGGGCAAAGAATAAAGATTTTATTAGAGGTTTTTTGTTACTATGTAATACAGAAAGTCATATTTAAACACAACTAGCTGCGCCCCGCGGTTTCACCCACGATCCCGTGGGAATGCCGAGATAAAATGTAGCCTATGTCCTATTCCAGGTCATGGACTACCCATGTGCCAAATTTTATCCAAATCCGTTCAGCCGTTTTAGCGTGAAAGCGTAACAAACAGACTTTCGCATTTATAATATTAGTGAGGAAGTTAGGATTAGGATAGTTAGGATTAGGAAGTTAGGATTAGGATTAGGATGAAAAATAAATCAATAAAGCAGATTAATCTTTTCTTGCATATATAATGGTATGAGCGTAGAAGCTTTTATTGCTGTTTGTAATTCTAGTGGACAAATCGTCAAAGCATTGCCATTTTGTGCCCCTGCGACAATGAGACTTATAATGTCCAATACAGTTAGAACTGGGTGGAGGTACAAATTCTATTACAGACAAAATTTTGTATTCAGTACCTTTTAAAATCATTGTTTTTGGCAAATCAGTAAGTATTATTATTTTATCAGGCTCTGGTTCAAAAGCAATCACATCTTTTAAATTATAATCGATAGTTTTTGTGCCATTGCAACCAAACTTTCTGCAAGTCGACATGTTGTTTTCAGTTATTAATGTCGACTCGGCAGACTCGCTTAACGTCTTCTTATTAAAATCAAGAGGTAAGATTGCACATTTTCTTTTAACGTTGTTTATAGGGCATTCCAAATTTGTACATGATTCTTGTATGTCAGCACTATATATATTTTTAGCAATTAAAATTCTTTCAAATATGTACGCAACGTTACATTCACAAGTTACGAAAGCTTTCCCACTATCGTCAATATTATTTGTATGAAAAAAGGTTTTCAAAATTTCACTACGTTGTTTGTATATATCTGTAATATTATCATTGGCAGCAATCATCTTAATAAAATTAAAAAAGTCATCATCAGTATCGCGTAAAGTTCTGCTAAATTTATAATCGTCTACCACTCCAACAGCAAGCGTTTGTGAGACAGAGTCGAATGCACACGTGTTCGAAATAATAGTGTCTTTACCTGCAATGTTTGTTACAGAACCATTTCTCAATAAAGGTATTTTTTTAATCATGGTTTTTTCTTTAGTAATTTTTTTATTCCCTTTTATTTTAGTCAAACCTTTCCAATTTTCTATTAATGAAGGATTCTCAGCAAATATGGACTCTTCTCTTACTATCCCTGCTATCGTTTTTCCTTCTTTTTCTTCAGTTTTATGTAATTTCCTTTTCTTCAGCATAGTTTTCTTATGGCCCAAGTTTAACGCACTATGAGCAGCCTTTAATTCTCCAGAAAGAAATTCAACATGTGTCATTATGAATTCATCAGTACGATATCTGTCTGTCTTGGTATTAATTTTGCATAAATATCTTTTCAAAGTTTTGAAGTAGCTTTCCACATTTGATGAGGTGGGATTTAATATTTTAGAATAATAAGTCAATCTCATTATGTTTGACCATAGTGGAAGCTGTCCCATTAGTCGAATCAAAGTTGTGAGAAATTCAGGAAAATAGTATAAATTATCATGTGAAGCAGCATCACCTTCAGTAAGAGCGACTATTAATTTTTCGGCATCAATAGTGTTGTAAAACCATGTAGGCATTTTTGAAGTAGCGTTAATTTGTTGTCTATCCTCAGCTAATATAGATTTGTTACAGGGCTCTGGGATTTTAGTAATGTCCTCAATTTCAATTTCTGATTCGTTTGTACGTTGAAAAGGAGCCAAACTTTTTAATCTGATTTTCGCTTCTTCGCATCTCGTTTTTTTGCCTTGAATATCTAGTCCATCGTATTTATTTAGACACTGTAATCATGTCACAGATAATTTGCTTTACTTTGTTATAATCGTCGCAGCGTTTTACTTCTAAGAGACATTTGATGTAAAAAAATTTAGTTCTCTGATCAATGTGCTTAAAACATGATAAATTAAAGATAATCTTAATAAAATGACTTGTGTCTATTCGAATATAGCATTGATGAGGGGTTTGCTGATTAGTTTCCAATTTATTATAAGACTCATTTACATATTCTTTTGTTGAATTGCACTTCGTAAATGCTCTCACTGTAGCGCCGATCAAAGCCGATGAATCATCTAAGACCACTTCATGTGGGGTTTCATTATTTTGATTTTTATTAAAAGCGTGAAGCCAATTGTATATAGCGTCCATAGTATGATTATCGCTTATCATCTGTGTAATAGGTACGCTACGGTCATTGTTAACTGAAACCATAACGCACACATACAAAAAGATCGATTTAGTTAAAATAAGATCTTTATTTAATCCAATAGGCTTGAAAATGCTACCGGTGGCATCGATACATAGCACAGTCCTTTCTTCTTTTTTATAATCTTGGAAATACTTTTCTTGATCCGACGTCCAATAGTAAATACAGAACGGGGAAAGTGTTATAAACCGAATTACAGATTCATACGTAGGTATTTTTGACATTATCCACAAAGACATAATTTGATTTGGGTCGTAATACGAACTTTTACGAGATTCATACTTTATTTGCCTTAAAGCACCAACTGTTGGTAGGTGGCTCGGTTCATAATCACCACTGTCCATTGTATTATTAGCCAAACGATTTCGCACCGTGACAGCTGATTCATATTTTAGTTCTTTACTAAGTTCACAGCGTTTAAAAGGTGACATTTTGATTTTTCTTTGCATTAAATCATGTTTAAAATTCTGTTTAATGTCATATACATTGCAAACACATCGGACGATTTTATCAGTTGGCCAATAAATTTTGACCTCTATTTGTGCATGGCATTGCTTACAAGACCCGAAACATGTTACATTATTTTCAAATGTAATTGAGTAATCACGAAATATCCAACTGCACTCACCACGATCTTTCTTCCATATTTCTTCTCTAAGCATATCAGCCCACTGGTGTTTTGGAAGTACTTTCCTGTAGCGAAAATCAGATAACGTGCCTTTTGTTCGCTTGCTAGATTGTGTGATAGGTTTGATTTTATCCCATTGATAAATGTCGATCGAGAATTCAAACTTTTTACTGCAACAAGGCGCCTTTGTTAAGATTTCTTCATCGCCGCTGTCTTTAATATTATATTCAGCAAAAGTATCCGAATCAACACAGTCAAAAAAAAAGTCATAATTTTTTTTCATTGATAAATACAATGCTTTTGTTGACATTCGATATGATAATAACTGACTGATTTCCTCAAACACTGGATCACACGGTGAAGGGATGTCATTTTTACTGGCAAAATACTTTTTGAATTCACATAACGCTTTTTTTTGTTCTTCTAAAGACACTAAAGATTTCCTCCCCCTTTTCATGGTGAGTTAGCAAAAATAACCACTGTCAATTAAATTTTAGGTAATCACTAAACGACTCAGTAACTGTCTTTAATACAATAAGCCTCAAATTACTTTATATTACATAGAAATCAACTAGTTATACGCTTCCATAAAGCAGCAACTATCGATGACAACGATATATCATAAAAAATATAATTCTACCCACATGTTAGCTTTTATCAGTATCTCGTAGTCGGACATTGTTATTGCTTAGTAGTATTATTAATAATCGTGTAAATTGAACTACCTAATTGCAAAGAATTGAAAATATCGCTTGACTTTCTGTATTACTTAGCATAGTAAAAAAATCTCGAATAAAATCTTTGCCCTAAAAATCTAGAAAAAATATATGTTTAGGAATCAAATAGGTACTAAATTTTTGTAAAGGCGAATTGAAATTTTGGAGCCCTTAGGTGGAGATTCAAAATGTGGGCAGTCATCCTGACATCAGAATGACTGCCCATTTTTTAAATTCATTTTCTCGGTTATTCATTAGGTACCAATTATTTAAACAAAGGTATCAAATAGTAGTAATTAGGTATTAGATTTTAGTAATATTTTAAAGCTGCTCGGTCATTTTGGCCAGTCAATCAATAAAAAAAAAATCTTTATACTTTGCCCTAAAAATCTAGAAAAAATATATGTTTAGGTATCAAATAGGTACTAAATTTTTATAAAGGCGAATTGAAATTTTGGAGCCCTTAGGTGGAGATTCAAAATGTGGGCAGTCATCCTGACATCAGAATGACTGCCCAATTATTAAATTCATTTTCTCAGTTATTCATTAGGTACCAATTATTTAAACAAAGGTATCAAATAGTAGCAAATAGGTATTAGATTTTAGTAATATTTTAAAGCTGATCGGTCATTTTGGCCCGTCATTCTGATGTTCACAAAATTAAATGTTGTCAAACATAGCTCTAAAGTACAGTCTGTACAATTTTCAATAAATTGCCATTAGAACTAAAAATTATTAATAGTCCAAGAATATTTAAATTCAAATTAAACTCATTCCTATTGACGAAGTGCTAATATAGTATAGAAGAGTTTTTTAGGGACAAAAATAATGCCACAGTGTAACTTGTTTATTGTTTAAGTCTAATTCCTGACATGTTATTTTTTTGATTAAGTTGATTTCTTATTTTATTTTTGACATTTTATCTATATTATTGATTGTAACTTTTATTGATTATTGTTCCGTGTATTCATTATTTTGTAATTAATTGTAACTTTTACTGATTATTATTAATCCTGTATTCGACACAAATGTATTTTTGTTCAGAATAAATTACTAATGACTGATTTATTTCAATGTCAAACTATAATTTCGCGTAGCCATAACTGCTATTATATACTAACATCAACAACGTGGTCAGTAGGTACAGTGGATAGGCAACCGCTTTATATCCTGTCGGGAATGACCCGGCCGCGGGATTACCTGTCCCGCGGTCCCGCGCCCCGCACTAGTCTAGGGATGGGACAGTGACCCGTCATTGATGAAATTAAAAATTGAGGCACGATTCTGTGGTTAACTCAGCTGTAGGCTCTAGTTTGTGGTTGGTTGTTGAAGATGTACCTAATTCGGCTGTAGTATATGTATTATGTTATATTGAGCTTTTCTGTGGAGTATTTATTTACCTAATGGTTTCTGTAGAGGTTCGGCTTTCCCATCCAACTTCCATTCATATTTGAGAAGTTAATGGTATCTATATTTTGGAGATAAACTAGATCCATACTAGTACCTATTATAAATGCGACAGTAACCCTGCATGTCTGTCTGTCTGTCTGTTGCCTTTTCACGCCTAAACCACTGAACCGATCATTAAGAAATTTGACAGATAGGTTGCCTGGACCTTAGAGAATGACATATGGTATCACCCTGCATCGCATTCGAAGTTGCGGGCAAAAGCTACTTCCATAATATACATATGTGGGCCCATTTGCACCACAAATGACTAAATGCATTTGGCGCGCTAAACGAATATAAAACGTTCTATTTGGGTCAAACTTTTGAAGATTACAGACACAGAATAATGTCTTAAATACGTTTGGCGTTAAATGCTTAATTAGTGATTTGTGGAGCAAGTGGACCTTAGAGTCTGATCACACGTACCACAACGACACCCACTGCGTCAGTGGTTACTTATGAATAGTGTCGCTGCAGCTTCTTGCAGTTGCATTGTGGTAACTACAAAGTCAAATCAAATGGTCGACCCAACGTTGTTTGCTGGTGGTTGCGTTGTGGCTGCAACGTGGCTGCGATTCCAAATTCAAAATATTTTATTTCACATAAACCTACAAGGGCACTTATGAAACGTAAGCTAGGTGCACGGTTCCAATTGGTCGTTTCCTATGGAGAAGAGCCGGCAAGAAACTCCACGGTTACTCTTTTAAAAATGTGTCGATGTGGTCGGTATCGCCCACACGTTTGATTTTGACGACCAAATGGTCCGTGTGAATAAACTATTAATTTTCATACAAATAAGCGCCCGTCCACGTGTTGGCGTTGGTTGTGATTGTGGTGTGGTGTCGTTGTCGTACGTGTAAGCGGGCCCTTAAAACAGAAAAGGTTCGACTGTTAGCTCGGATAGCTGACAGACCCCGTCTGGATGGAATAAGTAGTTTTATTTCTAGGAATAATAATCAAATACAAAACAATAGTGTTTTATTTGTTAAATCAGTATCATGGTCCAAGATCCAGTGCAGACTCCGAAAGACTCCGTCAGTAGGTACCTACTTACTATCCGTATACGATCAAATTAAATATAATTCAATGCCTAGAATTAGTGCTAAAATCTATGTTAATTTACCTAAAATCACTTCTGAACAAATATCGGTTAATCTATCCTTTGATGGATAGCATAATCAGCCTATAATGTTCCCACTCCTCTGTGAGAGGGAGAGGGCCGTAATCCACCACGCGGGCCCAGTGCGGGTTGGTAGATGTCACATTTCTTCGAATTTTTGGTTCTAGCACATGCCGGTTTCCTCACGATGTTTTCCTTCACTGTTTTGAGAGCAGGGGTGATGAAATAATTTACAAAAAGTAAAGCGCTTGTCTGGGTCCGAACCTACGACATACAATTTGCAAATCGCGGCCGTTACCACTGGGCCACCATTGCTCTTTTGCTGGATAATTTTCTCTAAATATAATAGTGTTGCGCTGTTTTTTAAGTTACGTTAACTCAGGTCAAATACCTCGAGCATACCAACATTGCTCTTCCCTCGATTCTTTTAAAACGAATTCTTTTCTACCCACATTTACATATCTGTCGTCGAGGAGCGAAAAATGAAAATTATTCAGAGTTCTGTATACCTTTGTTATTTTCACACTCGTTTTACTAAAACAGAAAACTCGTGATATCACGGAAATTTCGTTTGTCCTTACCTACGTGAGGCTTACAAAAGTAGGGAATTTAAATAAAAATACATACAAGTAGATTCTGAATACTCAATAAAATCAGAAAAATATTTATTTGTCTAGTAGCTGTTCCTGTGTGATATCTTAAGTCAGTTATAATTCCAGCAGATGAAACATTTATTTTATCCTTTAA
The DNA here is from genome assembly GCA_947364205.1 of Agrochola lota. Lineage (NCBI taxonomy): Eukaryota > Metazoa > Arthropoda > Insecta > Lepidoptera > Noctuidae > Agrochola > Agrochola lota. The sequence goes on along the minus strand of OX376225.1, from coordinate 941,684 downwards.
CATTTTTTCAATTTGCAACGGAAAGCAATACGAATCCCAGTTATTGTTGAAAATGAATATTTCATCAAAATGGTTTGACGAATTGAATTTGACGGTTCAGGTAAAACACATGATATTTCCGGGTAAGCCTCTCGGTGCGGTTATCAGATCAGATAGCCCTGTCCCCCCCCTACCCCTGGTATAAATTACTATCGGTGTATTATCTTTGTCGATACGAGAATGAAATACTTCAGTAGTTTCCTCGAACGGTCGGCAGCCCGCGAAGCCGCGAACCATTGGGGTATATTACGTGGTTGTGTGGTGTAAAATAAACATACGAGTACCTATAACTGAGTAGGAAAGGGTGTTTGGTTCTCCAGCCGTGATTAAACAGAATTTAGGTTGATTCCGGAGTTCGACTTCTTAATTATGGCGTCTATAATTTTACGATCACATTATTTTACATCGATTTGTGTCGAATTTAACACTCGTTTATACACTCGGCGACAATGACCTAGAAAAAGCTAAGAGGAGCAATAATCTAAGTCTTATGTTTATTTCGGGAATTGCTATTTGCGAACGATAGTAGGTAGCTGCCTTGGTATAATATAAACAACATGATAGTGAGAGACAGTGCCGCCGAACAGACACGTACCTACCGTGTGACTTGGCACGGACAAACAGACAACATTACCAACTGATCAAGCCAATTCAATCAGTCAGACAAACACACTAGATTTAGATCAAGTGACATGACGAGGAGATAACATAATTTGAAATCAATAGGTTCTATTATTCGGATAATAAGCCAAGTTTGCGATTAAATTGGGCACGCCACAATTGTGGCGATAAGTCCCCTCTTTGAGGAGTGGCTAGAGAGGCGCCACGGCGTCCTCACCTTCCGCCTGACGCAGGTCCTCACCAGACGCGTTTGTTTCAGGAGGTTCCTGTTTCGCATAAGGCGGGAGGAAACGCCCGGGTGTCACCACCTGTGTGGAGCGCCCGGAGGACACGGCGGAGCATACGGTGGAGGTCTGCCCGGCTTGGGCGGAGCACCGCCGTGTACTTACAGAGGCGATCGGCGGCGGCGATCTCTCGCGTCCGGCCCTGGTTCAGGCCATGGTCCGGAGCGAGAGTGCATGGGAGGCCGTCACTTCCATCAGCGAAGCTGTAATGCTCGCGAAGGAGGAGGCGGAGCGCGCGAGGGAGAGGCAAAACGCGAGGCACCCCTAGTCGCCGTTGGAGACGCTCCGGGCATCGGGAGTCGCGAGCCGACTTCCGCCCACCGTAGGCGCGGGCTTGCGGACGGTAGCAATGGGTAGCTCGCCGTCCGATCCGTCCGTGTCGGCGGCGCGCTGTGTGCCACGCGCGCCTCAAAGAGATGTCAGCACCAACTGACGGGGTCCGTAAGGGCCAATGCCTGCCAGGGTTGCGAGTTTGTCCGAAAGGGATATCGCGGCCCTGGCACACAGGCAACGGAAGGAACACGGGTGGGTTTTAGTCAGTAAAAGTCTGACACGCCCTCCCGCTCCACCCAGATCGGGAGAAGTTATTTGATAATTTCCCACCCTCAAAAAATAAAAAATCTAAAGTTTGCGATTAAATAACAATAATTTTTGTAGTGCATTGCTATGATGCTACGGCGTAGTCGATGATTCGCTACGAAAGCTTGGTTTTCGTAGCAGACCGCTACACTTTGAGTCATTGTTTCAGTACGTAGAAGTTCTACTTTCCTACTATAATAATAACTATCCTATTAATAATATTAACGTGACACACATATAGTTTATAACCGAGATTAACAGATAGGATACTTATTATTTATCCCGGTAGTACCTTCCCGTGGGATAATTTCCAAACTCCACGTGGGCGTAATTATAATATATTATTATATTTCTATATTATTATCAATGGGAAAGTTTGTATGTTCGGGTGTTTGTTATACAATCACGATTCAACGGATTTGGATTAAATTTTGCACATAGATAGTTTTTAATCTGGATGAACACACATGATACTTTTTATCCCGGTAGCATGTTCCCGTGGGAAAATTTCCAACCTCCGCACGGGCGAAGCCGCGGTCAAAAGCTAGTTAAACGTAAAATCTCTGTACGTAGGCGTACTTATTGATGGTGTGTTCTAAAAGTATCTTATCTTAATGTCATCAAATGGATCAGAAACAGAGTCAATTTCTAGTTCCACTTCAGTGCTTTGAGTTGTTTATATGAATAATTTAATCCGACATCCGAATTGAAATCAACTTAGAGATGTTTTTCATTTGATGACTGAGGTCAATTAATGATAATTAAAATTTTCGTCGATGTATTTTGAATTACAATTTAATAATGTTATTCAAACAATAAATGTTGTAAAACGTAGTGAGATACGAGTATAAAGGAAATCTTCAGAATACAGACGAATCTGTTACTAATTTTCATTACTTACTAATTGGGTAGGAATTTAAGCTGAACATTGTTTACACTTTCATCAGATATTTTTGGAACAGATAATAGTTCTACCTCGAACTAAAGGTTATCACTCAATTTCTCCAAACGATATTTATGATGTCGGAGACGTCGATATTTCTCCCAAAGATGGCAGAAAATAAATTAATAACATCGAAGACCGAGGGTAAAGGTCAGAAGTGCGTGGTATATAAATAAACCAACCTGTTTACATAATATAAAATATATTTTTTATGTCAAAATAACCTGATACCTTACAATTTAATTCAATGACTAAAGTTCAACATTATGCGGAGTAGACGTAATTGGATGAAATGGAAAGAAAAAAAAAAGCCGCGTTTTTGTGAAAAACATAGTGCATCTTGATTGACATCGTGTAGTCTTTGTGAAAACCTTTGATTGCGTGTTAAAGCTGACTGCTGACCATTATTCAAGCCTCAAGCATCAATCTATCAATCACTTTTCTCTCAGACAGGCATCAGTCAGGTTGTCGTAAACATTGGATTAAATTGCTGCGACAGTTTTTGAGGGACATAGTTTTTCCACAAAACATGACAATTTTTTTAATGGATTTTGTTATAATCACGGGGCTTATATGCAAGTCTTTGAGAGGACACGGTGTGTAGGAAATCCAATGTTGATTGGTACCCTAAGGTGATATCGGTGGGCTAATACTTTATTCAGGTTACGGCTTAACGGCTGTCCAAAGAAGTTAAGTACATGCCCGAATAAGCTCAAAAGAACAAAATTAATAACAATAACAACTAACTCGTTCAAATTGAATTCCAACAGCGTTATATCTTTATAAACAAGCCGTGTTCTACCGGCCCACAACAAAGCAACTGTAAAAAACAAATTCCTCACGGAAGGTAACTCAATAAGTGCGTTGTCTGACAAACCAACGTAAAACAACTCGCCGACAATTCAATTATAAATAATCTAATACTTCTTTCATCCGGGACTGTATTAGAGGAGGATTTCTCGTCGGAATCTGAGCGAGTTCGTATTAGAGTTAACCGGGGGAGATTAAAAATATACATTCAGCAAAGTGGTATTGACATTTTTACGTCTAGCCAAAGATTAGTAAGGCTGTTCGTTTGGTTGGCTAAAGTCAATGTTTTTTTGTTTTAAAGACGTAATACAAAAGGTGTTAAGTAAATACTCTTGAGCGATGAGTCGATGACACGTTTCGCCATATTTTAGCATGAAAATAATTAATATCATAAGTAAAGTGCTTATTTAAATAAATCATTATCTTTACCTACAATTAAAGATAATGACAAAAAATGAATTATTTAAAGTACGTGAATCTTCCATCTACACAAGATAAAATATTGTTATCAGACGCATTTGACACAACATAAAAATCGACAGAACTTAATTGTATCAACAATCACAGATTTTAATATAATATCAAGTCTAGTCTATGTTGGTTGTGTGTCTTTAGAAGGGAATTTAAGAAGACACACAGTCAGGACTTTCAGAAAAATTGCAGGAAGTAGGAGGACAGACATTTTTGGGCACGCCACAATTGCGGCGATAAGTCCCCTCTTTGAGGAGTGGCTTGAGAGGCGCCATGGCTTCCTCACCTTCCGCCTGACGCAGGTCCTCACCGGATACGGTTGTTTCGGGAGGTTCCTGTTCCGTATAAGGCGGGAGGAAACGCCCGGGTGTCACCACTGTGTGGATCGTCCGAAGGACACGGTGGAGCATACGGTGGAGGTCTGCCCGGCTTGGGCGGAGCACCGCCGTGTCCTCACGGATGCGATCGGCGGCGGCGATCTCTCGCGTCCGGCCCTGGTTCAGGCCATGGTTCGGAGCGAGAGTGCATGGGAGGCCGTCACCTCCTTCTGCGAAGCAGTTATGTTCGCGAAGGAGGAGGCGGAGCGCGCGAGGGAGATGCAAGCTGCACGCCCTCGCGGCCCTAGTCGCCGCAGGAGACGCCCCGGGCGTCGGGAGTCGAGAGCCGACTTCCGGCCACCGTTGGCGCAGGCTTGCGGACAGTGAGCAATGGGCAGCTCGCCGTCCGATAAGGACCAGGCCCGTGTCGACGGCGCGTTGTGTTCCACGCGCGCCTCAAAGAGATGTCAGCACCAACCGACGGGGTCGAAAGACCAATGTCTGCGGGTTTGTCCGAAAGGGATATCGCGGCCCCGGCACACAGGCAACGGAAGGAACACGGGTGGGTTTTAGTCAGTAAAAGTCTGACACACCCTCTCGCTCTGCCCAGAGCGGGAGAAGTCATTTGATGATTTCCCATCCTCAAAAAAAAAAAGGACAGACATTTTAATCGCTATAATATCGTTGCCAATGGAGGCCCGTCTGCACCCACCCCTAAACGATATCACGCTGGACATTATTTGTTCCGGGGCAAACGAACAAAAACAGTCGCCCTATCTATTGCTTTAGCAAAAACACAATATATATTCCGTCGTTGTATTTTAATTCAATCCTATGTTTTGTTGGGAAATTAGTTTTTCGTAGGGGCGATGTTTTGATGTCGTATTTGGTGGAATGGTGGCAGCTAGTGAACCGCGCTTTTTGTTTGCCTTCCGAATTTCCGATAAATTGAACGACGTTCGGCGTTTGATAAATCTTGTTTTTATGACCTATTTGTTGTTGTATATTCTTTGTAACGAATACGTTTTGTTTGGTGCTGACAGAATCGGTTTGAACTTGATATGTCACATAACTAGCACACGTGAATCGTCATCATGCTACAAACATGAGGAGATCTTTCGGCTAGATCATTGAAAATATTTTACAGAAATTAGATGAAAAAAACACGAGAATTGTTGGGTCCGTGTGTTTGTTTCTACGATTAAATAGGCAATAGGGATGAAGCCTGGGTAAAAAAAAAGAAATTCTAATTAGTCCGTCCGTCAGATAATAAAAAAGTAGTAGACACGTATTTTTTGCTTTATCATATTAATAAGAAATTACTTAGATAAAACGCATTTTAAGTTAGGAAGTGGTGTTGGCGTCACAAGTAAGTATAAAATCTACATACTCGTGACGCTATGGCACATTTTAACTCAATGTATCGCCGTCATCTTTCAATATAAGAAAAAAAAATGAAAAAAATACGAAATGAATAAATATAATATTTTTTAATAATCTCCATAACGGACTAAAAAAAATTTTGTCATCATCATTATTTTAAGATAGAATTTATGAAAACAGAAAAATGTTTCAGAAACCATGTTTCTTAGATAATTAATAATAAACAAATAATTATTTATTTCACCAAAAGCCTTTTTAACAATATCCTTATGACTAAACGCATCACTTAATACAAAGGTCAACATTTAAATACTCTGACTCCTAAACTCTAATCTGTATCAATTATTGAAATGAAGTTGTTTATTCTGTAAATAGTATATTGGAATCACTTTTACACGTCATATTAAAAAAATAAGCAAGATTCAGATTCAGATTCAGATTCTTTATTTGTTAACATAGGTAGTTACAAACAGGTGTTACATTCTCATATGTGCTCTATGTTTTGCCATTTGGCGTACAAATATGATGATCAATTTTACATTTAATTATTAATTATCTACGTGCAACAAATACTTTTATAAATTATAAAAAAAACAAGAATGCTAAAGTGTAAGCGATGCATAAATATTTTCAAATAGTCAACAATAAAATTTAGAAAAGTTTAAAAAAAAAATAGAAAATAATGTCAGTCATAAAATTTTAAATTAATACAGAAATGTCAAAGCAATTATTAAACTATTCCTTCAATGTCAACAATTAAATCTAAGGTAGGACATAAATGTTAAATGTCAATAAAATGTATTAGAATAATGTCAATGGATTGCAATGTCGATTAGTTAAAATAAATACAGTAATGTCAAAATAGATGACCTAACACTTATTATCTATAGTCCCACAAGGAAGTTTGCTCAGTCCTCTCCTTTTTCTGATCTACGTCAACGAACTCTGTCAGCTGTCCCTTCTATCCACAAAAATAATAGCCTATGCGGATGACACGGCAATTCTATCGTATGGCCGTGATTGGGCCTCAGCTAAACAGACAGCCGAAAAGGGACTCAGTGAAGTGATGTTATGGCTAAAGCAAAACAATCTCACACTAAACGTTGCGAAAACTAATTTTATCACCTTTGGCTCAAGACGTTCCACCCTACCACAAGACGGTTCACTACTTATTAAAGCCCACAAATGTTCCAACCCTCTCCCCCTTTGCACATGCCCCGTTGTAACTAGAGCACCAGTGGTACGATATCTCGGCCTCCAATTAGATGCCTGCCTATCCTGGAAAACACACTTACAAACAGTGTCCGCACGAATACGAAAACTTATTTTTCTATTTAAGAAGCTAAGGGCTACCAGCGAAATCCTTAAGATTGTTTACTCGGCACTAGCCGAATCAGTACTGAGCTATTGCATCACTGCCTGGGGAGGAGCCGCCAAGACCGACATTATACAAGTGGAACGAGCCCAGAGAGCCGTAATTAAAGTCATTCTAAAAAGATCCTTTAGATTCCCAACGCGGCAACTTTACATGGACTTTAAAACACCAACGGTTCGACAACTATTCATACTACGCGCAGTCATGCGAAAACATGCCACTCTTCCATACAGCGTAAATAACAGCCCGACAGTAAGAAGAAGACCCAAACCGGCTTGTCCCACAACACATACAAAAACTACATTCGCTAGACATCACTACCCCTACCTAAGTGCCCTTATATATAATAAAATACATCAACAACATAATATACATACACTAAACACACACACATGTAAAAAAATAACTAAAGAATTCCTCCTCACCCTAGATTATGATGAAACAGAAGCACTGATGAAACCCATATATGCAAATAAATAAATAATTATTAATATTACGAACGCTTACACAGACACCCCAAATCACCCTCCCCTTCAACACACACACACTTATACACACATCATACACCACACACTCATACACCTTCCCTATTACACACACACACACACACATCACACGCGCTTACTCACAAACTATTGCCACTGTTACACGTTTTAGATTCCCTAGTTTTGTAAAATAATCTTACCGGACGAATGGATGGCCCCTATAACACAGGATTTTCCTAGCATATGGGTCATTATTCACAAAATTGAGCACAAATGTAATACCATAATAACGTAACATGCATTGTTTTCTTCTTTTTGCTAAATAAATTATTATTATTATTATTATTATAGGAGGCATTATAGAACTGTCGTCCAAATATTCCTTTAGCGAGTAGTAACATTTATCAATTAATATTTTCATAAGCACTCTTTTGAATTTGTCCAGGTTTAACGATTTCAATGTCTCAGGCAGCTTGTTAAATATTTTTGTGGCCATACAGAAAGTGCTTTTATTCATTAAGGCTGTTTTACCATGTGTGATTTCAAGCTCTAACTCATTTTTGTCACGTAGTTTTCGATAGTGACTTTTAAAAGCTAATTTGTACTGTGAGATGTGTGTTTTGACAAATATATTTGTTTCGTAGATATACAGTGATGGTAGGGTAAGAATGTTCAGGCTTTTAAAGAACGGTTGACAACTATCGGTGCTATTTAGGCCACACATGGATCTAATACATTTTTTTTGAGCTCTAAATACAAAATCTCTATCGACGGAGTTGCCCCAATACATTATGCCATACCTAAGTGTTGATGCAACATAACCATGATAAGCCGTTAGTACAGATTCTAGGCTGACAGTCTTTGATAGTTTAAATAGAACGTATGCAAATCTATTCATTTTTTTACAAATTTCATCTGTCTGTGATCTCCATGTCAGATTATTATCAATTACGATGCCGAGGAATTTGGCGACAGTAGTTGACTCTATTGGACTCCCTAAATACTGAATTTCAGGGATCTTACTTGGAATTCTCTGGTAGAAATGCATGATTTTAGTTTTGTCTAAATTAATTACAAGATTATTATTGTTGAACCAAGATATTATTGTATTTAATGTCATATTTATTTCATTCTCATAAGTCATATTATTGTCACATTCAACTACTACTGTGCTGTCGTCAGCAAATAGTACCATGGGATGGTTTATGTGTCCGGGAAGGTCATTAATGTATATTAAAAAGAGGGGTGGTCCAAGTACACTACATTGAGGTACGCCGTATTTTATTGTTCTACGTTTGGATCGATATTTATTCTCGTAGCCGTTATTAGTACATATTTGTGTGATTTCCACAAACTGTTTTCGATTCACCAAATAAGATTCGAACAGTTTAAGTACATTTCCTCTAATACCATAAGTTTCTAGATGGAGTCGACATTTCCTATCTGACTACGGGTCTAAGAGAAATGCGATGCAAATTCAGGTGTCAAAGTCGCTTTTAAAGTGCAGACCTCATTTTGGTCAGATCATGTGAGGGCCATGTGAAGTTAGAGTCTGAAAGGTTTTTTGAGGAAAGACCCACACAGATTTAAGTGGATCTATCCAGTCAGTGCACGCGTTTATAAGTAATCGTGTAGCTCAACTTAGAACGTATGGAGCTCAAGTAGTCCAAGTAACTTTCTTTTCGATTTCAAATTACTAGAATTTAAAGACATACTTATTTATTTTTAAATAGTAAAGTCTCCACAGAAGCCGGTTTATAGCCCGCATGCATACTAATTACGGCTACAGGTTTTGATATAATGTCAAAGTCAACTTATTTATTTCAAATAGGCACATAAAAGGCCCTTTGGAACGTCAATATATAGGTACCTGCATACCTACACCTCGCCGCCTCGCGAAATTAACAGGTAGACCCACAATATAAATGACCAAAGCTTTTAGCGTTACCTCCTAAGAACTCGCGTAACTGGTGTTTAGAGTAAGTACTTAATTGTGGAAGGTTAGTAAAGACGGATTGTTCAATGTTAATGTTAGGCCTCTGTAAGTTAATAAACCAACGTGGTATCTCAGAGTAGAAATTAGAGCTGTCAGCAACACAGTACTTAATCCACAATTTCTTTAAAGTTAGATGTTCAATTTCTAGACTAATGTCTGTAGCTGACAATAATATGTATGTATATGGCAGTTAGTTTTCTGCTAGAGCGATCTTATAAAACTTATTTTAAAATTGTGGCACGCAGAGGCATCCTATCTATTAGTTGTAAGAATTTGTTTTACGTGTTATTAGGTTTTCCATTAGTACTTTCTCAGTAGTAGTCTGGAATCTTTTAGATTTTTGCTAGGCAATACAGTCGCCCCCTATTACATAGATGAGACTTAGGTATAAACAAAGTCGCGAAATGTGGCACTAATTACCCCTGCGAGAAACCCAGAAGTGATATTATGTTGTACTATATACACGCACAAATAAAAACATAAACTATTATTTACTCAACATCCCTGACAATTCTATTTATCTAAAATCATGTTTGATCAAATCTCGGACACAGCATCCAATCACCACGTCTCGACAACTCAGTCAGTTACATCCTACATCGTAGTCCGTGCAAACAGCCGTGCGACAGTCGCCCGCGACGTATTCTTGCGCAAACAAGCGCTGGCTGTGCAGACGAGCGACTGTTTGTTGCACACTCCGATGAACCTGAAAGTTTGTAGTCTCTGCGATTTATATTGACTAGAGATAGAATTTTTAGGCGTGTACTTCGTTTTAAACGTATGTTTGTGTGTTTAGAATACTGGGCAAGGGAAGGTGCTAGGAACCGCTAGCACGGTTTGGTAAACGGTTGTATGTCCCGACGGAAAATAGCGTTACCCATTTGTAGACTGTCGAAAACTGTGCTAATAAATTACTTTGGATCGCTTATTGTGTAACAACCATTGCCAGGGCTCGATCATCATCATCAGCTAGCCTTCTCCTAATTATGTTGGGGTTTGGGTAATCATCTATGTAGGATGCCTGTCTACAGGGTCTGTACAAAATGTCAGATTTATGTTTTAAATGCCTGGCTATTGTAAAAAACTGAAATTCCTAAAATAAATAATACGCAACAGATAGTCTGACATTATTCAAAATGAAAAGTATGAACAATTTACGACCACTAAACTAATTTAAAAAAAACAAATTACTTCCCTGAGTGATAATTTTCCGAAGACATAATTTTTTTCAAAAGTTTTTTTTTCCTAAGATATAAATATGTATAAAATCATCACACGAAACATTTTTAAAATCTTGGGTTACTAATAACGCTTTCACCGACTCTGTGTTGTCAGTCGATATTTCTTTACTCAACTATGCATTTATTAGGGAAATTAAAAAATGCCTGTCTCGGCTTAACGCCGGCCGCACGCTGTCTTTACCGTAAAATACCTCTCAAGTGCGGCAAATGCCTGTCAGATGGTAACCCTAGTTGGGGTCGGCTTACAGTCTAACCGGATGCATCTGAATACCAGGGCTCATGATAACTACTATGACAGTAGGAATCAAATTAAAATTAAAATTCATTTATTTCGTGAACACAGGGTACATACAGGTGCTATAATACAAAAGATCCGAGCTGTGTTCCGCCAAAAGGCATACAATATCAAAGTTTTTTATAAAATACATTTTAGAAAATCAAAAGTCGGTAGGTACAATCACTAAAAATGTCAAATTAAATAAAGTAAAAAGAATCAAAAAATACAAACTAAAAAAATACTGTCACTAATTCATTAATACAACATAATCAAAATTAATAATTAATTAATAAGAACAGATTCAGGTATTATAATTAAAATTTGTCATTTAAAAATTCGTCAACAGAATAATACACCTTGTTATTTAACAATTTGAACAGATTTCTTTTAAATTCGTTAATGTTTATATTTAAGATAACTTGTCCTGGTAACTTAATATACAGTTTTTGAGCCATTGCATAAAAGCTGTTGCTATGAAATTTAGTATTTGTAGCTAACACCTGTAACTTTTTCGACCGCCGTTTACTTTCTACAAATCTATATAAATTCATGTTGTGTTTTATAAAAATACAGGCTTCATAAATATAGAGTGACGGTAAAGTTAATATTTTTAGCTCTTGAAAATGTGGCTTGCATGACTCTTTTTGTTTTATTTTACTAATCGCTCAGATACATTTTTTCTGTGCTATAAGTACTTCTTGAATCTTAGGGGCATTTCCCCAGAAAATGAGGCCATACCGCAGAGCCGAGGCGACATAGCCATGATAAGCTACGAGTAAGGCGGTCTTATTCGCAATTTTACTCAGCATATAAAGAGCATATGAAAATCTACTAAGCTTTCCACAAACACTTTCAATTTGAATCCTCCATGTCATGTCATTGTCAATATGTAGTCCAAGAAATTTTGTAACACTAGCTTCAAGTATTTCAGTCCCTCTATAGTTTATTTGAAACTGTGATTGTTCTTTGTGCCTAATTTTAAAATTCATAACTTTAGTTTTGGTTAGTTTTATTTTAAGGTTATTAGCATTTAACCAGTCAATAATAGGAATAAGGCTATTGTTTACATGCTCTTCAATTTCTTGATAGATTCGTTACACCAGCCAGCTCATTAATGTCTATCAATTATTCGTCTATTCCATTCTCAAAATATTTAGCTCACAAACAAATAACAAAATATCAATAAAATGAGGACAAATCAATTTTTTTTTTTCGTCCTCAAAACCAATATAGAAAAATATTTAATTATATTTGGTACTTACGTTCAGGGATGTGTAATATCTTCGTGGCTACTCGTGCGTTATAACAAGTACCCTCCAAATGAAGCGATCGCTTCCTAAACCAGTACCTCATTTTCTTCATAACATTATATTAATTTACTTTTTTCTTAATTGTATGGCCTCTTGAACTGCGTGACTCCTAAACTTTGCTGGCGTAATGGTAACTAGAGCCGAGGTATGGAGTTTCCTAAATAATGTTTGGACTTTTTATGGGTTTTCGTTTTTAGGGGAGATTAATATAACTGTACGGAGGTTTCAAGGTAAATGGATTCTGAGGAAATTTTACTAAAGTTACTTATAAAACTTTTTTTTGACTTCTGATTTTTCTATTCAAATATGACCAATAAGCTTAGATAAGCCTTACCAATTTTTTAGGAATTCGTAAATGTAGGTCGCGTTATTTTTTAAATTTTCCTAATACCTAAGTAAATAAGACAGTTTTCTTGTATGTAGAAACAGCATAAAATAGAAAATTCCTAATGAAGATCATAATTTTAATTAGAAAGTAACAAACACAGGTCCGAATACTCTATGCCAATCACCAATTTGCACTGACAATGTAATCGTCGGCTGAGCAAGTTCCGTCCCGCACTCCCCCGGGACTGCCTCGGGACTCCGCCGGGATCCCGGGGTCTCAATTGGGTCAAGACATCCTAGAGTAGAGACAGTGTCTCGTTAATTGTATTCATCTGTAAGCGTTTAGGGACATTTTCCGGGAACTGATTTGATGTTTTGGTTCGGGGCAGCTCTACCATTATAAATTGGGGCGGCCGGAGAAATATTGCGCGGAAATACTTGGCGGTTTAAATCTATACTAACCTATCTATACTAATAATAAAGCCTGGTGAGTTTCTTTGTTTGAACACGCTAATCTCTGGAACTACCAGTTTAGATTAACTTTAATGAACTGCTTTTTGTATTTGATAGCCAAATTCTCGAGGAAGGTTACAGGTTAAGGCCACGCTAAGACTCTAAGGACCCGAGCAAACATTAAAGAGTCAAAACGAACGCTTAGCGAAAACGAAACAATAGCGCGGGCGATGCGATGCGGTGGGTCTGCGCCGAAATTTCACGCGGTGGAAGTCGCGGCCAGAAGCTAGTGTTTTTATAAAATGTTGAATACTTTTTTATGTCGAACTATTCAACTGCAATTCCCACTTGTGATATGTTTTTCTAACAACACATTTTTATCGAAAATACTGGTTGTGTGTTTTTGGAAACGAATATTCACATTTTTTTGTTCGTAAAACAAAACAAAAATTGTAAATGAACGTATTCGTTCGTTCGTTCGTTATCACGTCGGGGTCACCAATTTAGAGTATGAGGAACAGGGTGTAAAGTTCACTCATCCCCATAGAAAAGGGAGGATCCTCCGACCAGACGGGTGTCGTGTCTGGCGGGCAACTGCCCAGAGGTTGAAATCGGGAAGCTTGTATATATGTTTATCGCGCGGTAAACTCTAATTGCGCGATGCAGGATTTGTGTGACGTCAGGATGTTGTGTGACGTCAGGTCTTTCATGCGTAGTTTGCATGTAGCGATGTAGATGCCGCTACAGTATCAATTTTATGAAATAACTGGTTCCACATAAAGTATGTCTGACCTTTCAGTCGACCTTTACTAACTTTGGCTATTGACTGCATGACCTTTTCACGAAATTTCTGCTTCACTAGGTTCCAGCCGTAATTAGGTACGTATAACAAAATATCCTCGAAATTAAATTCGAAAACTGCTTTTAGCAACTGTCGAAAGTCGCGAACATCATGCGTTGGAACTTGTCTAGTTCAAAGCGTATCTATTAAATAAACAGCGGTTTTCAACTATCCAACTATGTCTGTAAATTAGTGTCTATGGATTTAATTGGCGACACCGAGGTGAAGGGGAGAGGGGGTGGGAGGCGTGTGTCGTGCGAACTAAGCTGGGCTGTTGGCCGGGACACCGCACGACGGTCGTTCTCAATTAATTTCAACACAACTTGCCCGGTTCGACACCCGGCTGAAGCACGTGCCAGTGGTTCGGAAAGTTTAAACTGTTTGCTACTGGATGGTCCAGTGACATTAATGTTCAGAAATAAATGTGTGTAGATAGGTCAATAAGGTATTTTTTTAAGAAAAAACCTGGTCCGTGCTACAGATCTGTGCTGTTTATGTCTTTGTAAAATCTGCTACGAAGATTGCTGACTAATCTAATCATAGTAGGTATTTAGTAGTTTCAACCTAGAACTAAGTACTACTTAAAGAGTGATACTCTAACACAGTTGTTTTAATTTAATTCTCAGCTTCGAGGCTTGTTAAGTACTCTCTTTCGGAGGCTGTAGCACGAACTTTGAGGAGCCTTGGCTTGCTGAAGAGCGCTGCAACTTTACATATTAATTTGTTGTTAGTTGTTTATCGAGGCTTCTGACAGTTAGAGTTGCCACATAGTTGCGACGGTGGCGCCACTATGTGAATTAGGCAGTGTATGTATTTATTGGGGTGTTGAAAATACCTTGTACTTTCTAGGCTTCATTTTCAAATTTATTTAATAATGTCTCAACAAGCCTGTCATGTGCTCCTGACTAGTGATTTCCATCTGAGTTTCGGAATATCGAGTGACTCCTTAAGAGGGCTTGCATAAAGCAGCGGTTTTTCGGGCCCGACTCATAGTACAGCTGCTCTATTCTGTAAAAAGCTCACCGTGAAAATATAGGTGAAGTGAACTTGAAGTGAACTGTCAACGTCAGTTGGAATGACAGCTCGCTTCACCTACGTTTTAACGGTGAGATTTTCATAGAATACATCGGCACATCTCAGCAGTTGAGAGAGAAACAGTTACAAAAGTTTGAGCTTTTTCTTTAGGTGTTTCCCGCATCGATCGTTGCCGACTTGTCCGGAGTTCCGGTGCCGGGAACCTGTAGTGCTATTCTGTAACCATCTCACCGTGAAAACTTAGGGGAAGTGATCGTGGAGTGAGCTGTCAGTGTCACCCCACCCGATGCTAGGGAAGCATTACATTTACAATCGTAATCGAGTTTTTTTTTATGCTAATTCTATTGAACACAAAAAGAAAGCTCAATTTTGTTTTAGTCCTTAATAAAATAGCCTGAGGCGCGAGCGCGTTACGCACGTAGGTACCTACCTACAATAAATAAAATAAAACATACATATCTACACGTTGCAGCTATTTCCTAAAGATAATGCGTATCGACATATTTTGTTATTATGAACCCTTTGTTAACTGATTATATAAACGCAATCGACTGCTAATAGTGTGTAATGAAACCCCACACAAACTACCTATGTGGGAAGTTGGGAAGCAACCTCAACGATGTAGTCATTTAAATAAAAAAAATTATATATTATATATGTACCTACCTACCTAATATTTTATTGGAGATAACCTATCTACGCGTTGCCAATAATTAAATAATATTCATCAAATCATTACAAAATTCAACTCGCGCGTACCGGCTCACTTCAACACGCTGAAGCGGTAAGAATCTCTGCTCCTTATGTAAGCACCCTAATAAATCATTTTAATCTCAGTACAAGAAATATTAATAATTATGTAATTTTAAATGCGATTGGTGTTTTAAAACTCGCGTAAGCACCACTTCTCGAGGTTTTCATTGGTAACTAATTGAAATGTCGGTATTATACAATTGAAGCGAATGAATTATAAACAAACATTTTTGTACAGCAACATTGTAATTCCGAAGTCGTGCACAAATAAAATCGTGGACTTTTGGTATGATATTAATAATGGCATATTCGTCAATCGCGGAGGAGCCGCTAATGGATAGCGGGCTGCTCATGAATATTTATACCTCGGCGTGGTGCGGCCGACGGCGAGAGGGTTCCAGCTAGGTACACTCTGTGTTGACTTCCATCTAAGTGAAGGTTGGGGACAACAAGTCATATTTTCTTAAAGGATCGACAGATGCCTGTTACCCTTTCACGTCTTAACAGCTGAACAAATTTCGATGAGGCACGCATGACCTTGGTACAAGGGATACTTTTTATTCCAGTAGTACGTTTCCGTAGGACACGATCTCCACGCGGGCGAAGCCGCGGGCATAAATTACTTTAAATATAAAACTAAGTGAATTTCAATGTGTATCCAGGAAAAACTTTTGTAGAATTGGTTTGTCTTGAAGAAAGTTCTTTGGATTTAATTAATAATTCATTGAAAACAGACTAGGTAATGTAAGCAGTCGAAAAAGTCCAAGATTGCCTTCATCGCGTCCGGCGGCGTCCTCAATATTTTTAATAAAATATTTACGACACGGCCAAATAACCTACATAGGAATACTACAAATCTTACGGAAAAATAGGAAACCAAAGTACCTTAGCAGCAGGTATTAAACCGTCTTCTACTTGCATGGAAAACTTGAAACCTGTGCTTATGACACAGAGGAGGCTTCGAAATCTAGCCCCGGTCCCCAGCCGACCCCACTTTGGTAACGCACTCAAGCCACAAGCTTCAACTCGCAATAAATTTGCAATATTTGCCCTTTCATGTCTTGCTCTTAGTGACCTCAGCTAATAACCAAATTTGAAATAACGAAAAATAAACCAATGGCTGCGCTGCCAAAGTGGTATGTAGCAGACAATGGAGATCGTGTGATATTTTTTTTTGTGTGTGAGTTCGTAGCTATAAAAAATAAATACGCAATTGAACAACATTGTTTGACTATCAGAATTACCGCTGCATGATAAAGTGCAACATTCAAAGCGAACTGAAAACCCGGAATTTATAATAAATGACCACTTCATATTCAAATTCCGCGTTTGAAACCGTTGATTTTAGATCACATACATCCATATTTATGGAACATTCAAACCTTTTATCTAAAATATGGCTTATGAAAAACAAAATGGAGGTACAACAAGTTGATGGATACGTCGTGTATGTCCGTGTGACAGTGATATGAAAAGCTTATCTATTACAATTTATCTGTCGCGTCCGGCACGGGTAATGGGTTCGATGCCGAGTCGTGCGACAGTCGCTATGCTGCCGAGATCGATGTGTGTTTGCTGTCAATGTGGCGGAGTGAGCGATGAGATGTAGCGTGCTTAATTAATAGATTCTCGGTGTGTAGATTGATGGCCTGATGCAGATGAAATTACCTCGGTTTTTAAAGGAAAGATTTTGGGTGGAGTTAAAAGCGGTCAGCTGATTTTATTTTGGATTAAACTAAGGCCTTTGTATATTTGGGTAAGTACCTATATTTTTACTCAATAGCCTCATTAGTAGCTGAAGCATGATTCTCGAGGAAAGTGCCACTCTAGCCTAGCTTTTCCTAACAAAGTTGTTGTAGGCTTCCGGTCTACCACAGGCCGAATATGTAGATCACCAGATGGAAGGAAGGTAGATGAAAGTGACCTGGCTTGTTTTACGTGTAACGTAAAACGAGCCAGGTGACTTTCATGCTCTCTACTCTGAAACTGAAAAATCTTGATAAATTATCATGCCAGACACCGCGGCTCAAAGATGAATTGATAAAGTGCATATAATTACGCACTTTCTACTATTATATTTGACTGCCTCGTTGGTCTAGTGGTCGCAAGCGCTACTGCTGAGCACGAGGTCCCGGGTTCGATTCCCAGGTCGGGCAAATATGTTATTAGATTTTCCATCTGGAATTTCTTAGTAGCAGCCAGGAGAAGGGATTTGTACCCGGTTGATGGCTAATAGGCTCGCCCACACTTACATGAGACTTATACATTAATGTCGAAATGTGGATGGCGTGATGTTATGTTATTTCGCCAATAGGACTAGATTGTCTAATTTATCTATTTTATATGTTTTGTTCTCTCAACCGTTTCAGCGTATAACTTGCTCTGCTTGTCAATGCACACTGTATTGCACTTCACGGAATATTTGTCATCAAATGGTTATTGTCGAAGCGTCTTTCTATAGAATAACCACACCATTATATGGCTGCCCGGTCACAGTGCACTACATCATATTATCGTTTAGCTTAACGTGGACATGCAATCACAATTGTATTCCCCTTTGGGTTAGCTATAGAGGAGTATAGCTGTAGTAGCACCAACACACCTCTTAAGCTTGGTGGTGTGTATGTGGTAGAAACCTTAAGTTATCTATTACAGCTGGCGGCCGATTCCCAGGCCGATACCCGGCCACCGTAGGCGCGGGCTTGCGGACGGTGAGCAATAGGTAGTTCACCGTCTGATTAGGACCAGGCCCGGGTCAACGGCGCGTGGTGTTCCACGCGCGCCTCAAAGAGATGTCAGCACAACTGACGGGATCCGCTAGTGCCGATGCTTGCCAGGGTCGCGGGAAAGTCCGAAAAGGTCACCGTGGCCCCTGGCAACATACAGGCAACTGAAGAAACACGGGTGGGTTTTAGTCTGTAACAGTCTGACAAGCCCTCCCGCTCCGCCCAGAGCGGGAGAAGTTACATGAAAATATTTCCCACCCAAAAAAAAAAAGTTTACTCCCTAAGCGAAATCCGTAGTTTCAGATGAAGTTACGGGCTGTTCCCTCTCTGTCTCAGTCACGGTATGTCCATAAGTGAAACGGAGAACGAAGCACACGTAACGGCCGAAACTACGGATTTCGCTTAGGGAGTAGGTACTTTGTAGGCCACATCGACCCTAAGGTCGTGTGTGTCATTTGATTGTGGCCGTGACCTCGAAACCAAGTTTAATGGCGTCATGTGTCTTAAACTTAACCGGCACCGCCCTAAGCAATCTGCTTTTGCGGTTTAGTTAGATGCACGTTAGCCCCCGGAGACCGCGCAAAATACAATAATAATTAATTTTACCTCATCAGTCTTTTATTGAATGGAATTGTATGTATATGTGATTTGTATATAGAGACTTGGTGCCCAAGTTATTAAAAAAAAATCACGGTTGGATAAGATATACCTGGCTGAACGCATTCACAAGGAACTCTACTTTACTCGTTTAGACCGCGCCTTATTTAAAAGCGATCATCGCTCTACTGCGCGATCGATTGCGTGCACTTTTTTTTTCGGAAAACTGGATACCGCCTTCTGTCGGCGCGACCACGCGTTCAGGTTCACCGAACAAAAAGTTTCGAACGATGGTGTAATCGCGCGACGCTCGCTTAGGACTCGGGGTAAGATCGTAGCACCAGATGTGTTGGAAAATCAGTAGTTTGTTCAAATCGCTTCCGCTTATGCCTATATTCTTATTACCAGCTTTAATAACTACTACGACTTTAATCCAACAAATGAAGTTTAGCTGCAGGAAGTACCGTACCTACAGTTTTTCACGATTCTTAACCATTAAAACTGAATGGTTAAAATTACCTGAAACTAACTAATGGGTTAGCATGACGTAGCTGCTAATAAACTTACCATTTTAATTACCACCTTCTGTTTGCATTCAACAATATTTTTTATTTGTTTACTACTGCTACACCTGCTTTTGAAATGACCTTTATTTTTAATATCGTAAAGTTTATTTTCGATTGTTCGGTCCCGTGAAATATTTATTTGTTTTAATAAGCTAGTAAAACCCGTGGCTTTGCGTGAACGCTATATAAAAGAGTATTTCATGTGATCCGCGTGATCGCCCAGCACGCCTCATTTGAATTAAAATAACGTCGGAACTAACCGACACGCACTCGTTGTTTATATTGTTGTAATTTAATTAAATAACAACAGCCAATGTGATAATGACAGCACAATTAATTATTTAGTGTAAGTTCTATATAATTAGTGCATTGTTTATTTCGGAATTGCTTTGGTTTTTTTTTTTAGTTCATTACTTTATGTCCTCTAGAGGGCGCCATATTTAATGTGACGTTACATAGCATATAACCAGCGGACGATCAAGACGCTTCCAACGATATCTTATTTGTCAAATTATGATCAGTAGTTTAGAAGTTATGAGGTAACAGATGAACATACATACATATCTACCGGTCAAAATCATAACCCTTCTTTTTACTTCGCCTTAGTCGGTAAAATGTATCCTATGACCATATCTAGAACGATTTAGGTAAACTATGCCTGAACCACTTTACAGGTAATTAGGGTTTATTTGCTCTAATTAATTCGCCACGCTTGGCAAGCGCATTGGTAATTACAAAGCATTTTATTACTATTAAAGTAGCTAGGTATAATTAAATGGCTTAAGTGTACTTACTCCAAATAATTAATAAAAGGTAGTACCTACCTACCATTCACTAAGCGGTACCTAACTACTAGTAATATTAGAGGAAAACTATAAAAACACTAGCGATCGACTCCTACTTCACACGGTTGTTACAATTTGACAATATATCCAGTTTTCTTATTGTTTTATTATTGTAAGTTTAATATTAATGTATTATACAGCTTCAAAAATAAATTCTCGATATAATGTTGAAAAGTGCATCAGAATCCGTTGCATAGTTTAAAACAACAATGCGATCACACAGACAGACTCGAAAATTTACTTTAATTTCTTATAATATGTAAAGATATAGATGTATATAGGTAATATAGAGGAAAACAGAAACAAATTTAACCCCAAATTAAAAACGTCTTCACCATTCCTGCAGTATAAGCACACCTATCATTACCAATACCATCCCTAATGTAGGCTAGCCGTGTGAGGTGGCAACGGTGGCAATGATTAATTTACAAACAAATGTATTATTAATCAGCACTTGGCTGCGGTCGCCGCCGCGTTATATCGACGACAGGCTTCCCTGGGGGGCTCATTTGATTATGCGATGATGAATAGGCATGCGTCAAAATGAATAGATAGGTATTTATTCCAAAACTCTCGAAATTGCATCATTGTTTGTCTCTGCATTACCCAAAATGTCGACTGGTAGGTAGCAAATGGCATTAATTCTGGCTTTGTACGTAGGATAGATACATATTTAGACGGGAGCGACCGGCTTATTTGCCCGCATAACTAATAGCTGATGGGGCTGAAAAGTTTTTCAGTGGTGACTGTGTAAAAAGGCGTTCTTAAAGGCTCCTCAGAAGTTTGACCGACGACATCGTGCAGATCGCAGTAATCCGCTGGATGTATACAGTGTTGAACCTGTCCCTTATCGAGCGATGAGTGAGCAAGGCTGATGATGGTGAAGAAAACGGAGAGCCATTCATTTATTCGGAAGTTTGATAATTGTGTATTATTATTATTGATGGGCTTTTATTTTCACCACTATCTCACTATGGTGAGCGATGATGTGGAATGCAGGCATTATTTTAACTTACTAACAATTAATATTGTCTTGCCTATTTTAATTTAATTTAACATTTTCCCATTTACGCTTGTTTCTCATAATCATATTCGATCGCAATGTTAGTTAATAGGTATGTACAGAATAAACAAATGGAATTGAATTGAAATTAAATGAATGATGAAGTTGGTATCGACACCCTCTGTCTTGCACAATCACGCACACATTAGCACTAAGTAGGTCTGTATAGTTACTGTTAGATGTAGTTATCTAGGCATGTTTTATTCAGACGCTAGGCGTACCCCGGTCCCCGGGGGGGACCAGGCCGCTCGTGTGCACTCGTTTTCATTATATCTCTGACGGAATAATTCGCTCGTTAATTATAGGGCACGAGTTCTTTTACGCGTAACAGACAGTTCGTACGTGTCGTGCGTATGTATTGTTGTCTTACACGGAGAATGTCGTCTTAGGTTTCGTATCAATATTTTGATTTAAAAGAGTGTCCCTACTATGCTTTAGAATGGGCAACTAGCTTCATCTTTCTGATACTGACCAATTCATTAGTTGTATCCAGTAATTGGTTTAACTGAAATAAATACTTGAAGTTTGAGTTTAAGATACCTAATCTAGTGCTGATTGTAGTCTTTATATGACGGTAAGATTGGTTGAATAGGGTCCTAGTACTTCCATTATTATAACGAAAGTTCCCAAGTAGTTACCTCCTAAAAAATCTTAATCGAAAAAAAATCAACACCAACGCTAGAAATGGCATGCATACTAATTAATGTATCTCCAGTCCTCCCATTCTGTTCAACAATACCAAAGTTTCCATATTTTAAAAACTAAAAGCAAAAGCCAGCAAAAAGTCCACAATAGTCAGTGTATCAATCATTTTATAAAATATCTGTTGAAAAATCGAGCCGAGCTCTTCAGTTACCGACTCGACGGTCGCGAAGAACAAACTCGAGCCAAGTCAAACAAAGCAAGTTACTTTTGCTCCAACTGAAAAATTATCTCAAGACGTTCTCTCTTTAGATCTTTAACATTTATTATTTTCAGAGTTTCACGCTTTTTTCATAAGTTTGGGAGGTCGATGACACTAGTGATGTTTCTAGTTCCTTATAAAAACATCTCTATGAGTGTTCCTGCCTCAACTTCCTTGGACTGTACCATTGGTATATTGATCGCAAGTGCTACTGCTGAGTAGGAAGTCTTGGGTTCGATTCCCAGGTAGGGCAACGTGTTATTGGGGTTTCTATCAGGAATTTCTCATTAACAGCCTGGAGTCTAGATTGATGCCCGGTTGATGGCAATAGGCTCGCCCCCTAATATGACTGGCGAAATGTAGGTGTACTATAGGTACACCTCTGCCCAACCCTTCGGAGAAACAGGCGTGATGTTTTGTTATATTTTAAGTGTTCCTACCTCAAGTCATATAATTAACCTACACAAGTCTTATCGTCCTTATTTTCACGTTGTTTTTCATTTACTTAAGTAGATTGTCTTAGAATTTACTAAGAAAAATAAACTCGCAAATAACATTGAAAAAGTCACATTGATTGGGTTCTTGAATACCTAATCGATCTATCTTTTTTACCTATTCACTGATAACTGAAATCTCCATCGTTTTTTAATAAGACTTGAGCATAATACTAAGATAAGCTTTTAAGGCTGAAGTGTTTGTCCTAAATCTTAAATCTAGATTAATGCTGAAGTTCTTTTTTCCTCACAATACTGAAACGTTTCGGTATAATATGGAGATAAAGTTTCATGGTCGGCTCATATTGTGGTTTAACATAAATATACTATACGGCTAAGATCTAAGTCTTAGGTCCTAAGACCTTAATGTCGCTAGCTCTGAACTTAATTCTGGGGTAATTGAACCTTAAGAATCTTTCGGTTTTATGGCTGATAATAAGCTGCTATGTTTAGTATAGAGTAAGGGATGTCCCTGGAAGTTTCTTCCTTGATAGCATGAAATAACACTTTTGGACATAATAACATCACCAGACACTCTTCATAATATGATCTAGCGTCTGAAACCTTCTACTAACTACCTACTGAATATTTACTTCAGAACACCCTTAATTAATGAATTTCTTTATTACATACATACATGCATAAACTCACACTTTTTTAGGGTTCCGTAGTAAACAAGGAACCCTTTTATAAGGGTTCCTTGTTTACTTCGGAATAGTTTCGCCATGTCCGTCTGTCTTTCTGTCTGTCTGTCTGTCTGTCCGCGGCTCACCTCAGAGACGATTAGTACTAGAAAGCTGTTATTTGGTATGGGTATACATATTAATCACGCCGACAAAGTGGTAAAATAAAAATATATTTTTTTAGGGTATCTCCCTTACACATAAAGTGGGGAAGTTATTTTTTTCCCCGTCGTCTTTCAAAAATATTGAGGGTGTGTGAAAACATTTTTCAATTCAGGGATCCGTTTGCGAAATATTCAGCTTCTTTTTCTTGATTTTTTTGAAAAACTTGATCTCCCATACGGAATGTATTGGAGATCAAGTTTTTCATGTTACACACACAATTTTTCAACTACAAGGTTAAGTTTGTTCTTAGGATAAATTCATCTTAATTACAGAACCCTTCATTGTGCGTGGTCCGACACACACTTGGCCGGTTTTTTTGGTATTTACGAGGCAGATGTGAGTGGAAAAGCCGGGTGGAGACGCCCTAGAAATATAGTAACCTATTGGTGATGTTTTTCAGACAGCTCAGGTGCGTAGTACTTGCAACCGGAGCGCGAGTAGGCATAGGTACCAAAGCAAAAAGAGTATGTGGCAGGTGGCGTTCTGTTGGGCACGCCACAATTGTGGCGATAAGTCCCCTCTTTGAGGAGTGGCTAGAGAGGCGTCACGGCGTCCTCATCTTCCGCCTGACGTAGGTCCTCACCGGACACGGCTGTTTCGGGAAGTTCCTGTTCCGTATAAGGCGGGAGGAAACGCCCGGGTGTAACCACTGTGTGGATCGCCCGGAGGACACGGTGGAGCATACGGTGGAGGTTTGACCTGCTTGGGCGGAGCACCGCCGTGTCCTCACGGAGGCGATCGGCGGCGGCGATCTCTCGCATCCGGCCCTGGTTCAGGCCATGGTTCGGAGCGAGAGTGCATGGGAGGCCATCACCTCCTTCTGCTAAGCAGTTATGCTCGCGAACGAGGAGGTGGAGCGCGCGAGGGAGATGCAAGCTGCGCGCCCTCGCGCCCCTAATCGCCGCAGGAGACGCCCCGGGCGTCGGGAGTCACGAGCTGACTTCCGGCTACCGGAGGCGCGGGCTTGCGGACGGTGAGCAAAGGGTAGCTCGCCGTCCGATAAGGACCAGGCCCGGTTCAACGGCGCGTTGTGTTCCACGCGCGCCTCAAAGAGATGTCAGCACCAACTGACGGGGTCCGTAAGGACCAATGCCTGCTGGGGTTGCGGGTTTGTCCGAAAGGGATATCGCGGCCCCGGCACACGGGCAACGGAAGAAACACGGGTGGGTTTTGGTCAGTAAAAGTCTGACACGCCCTCTCGCTCCGCCCAGAGCGGGAGAAGTCATTTGATGATTTCCCATCCACAAAAAAAAAAAAAGCGTTCTGTAGTTTCTGGTTACCCGCATGATAAGAAGTTGTGAGTTTATGTTCTCTTTATTAATATGAGTATAATAAAAGCCAATATTAACAAAATTTACATCCCCCAGTTGAATGGCACAGTACAGCCGTGTAGCGCAACCAATTAACTGACTAAGCTAAGGCAGCATCAGACGGGCGCAAAAGAAAAGCCAATGAATAGTAAAGGCGCTCAATTAGTCAGCGCCGTCGGCTCCTGGCAACGATTGGCTTTGTATCTCTTTGCCAGTGTATGTGCAAGGCTTATTCATGTACGAACATATACGTAGTTAAAAGTTAGCGCTACATATTTGTACAAGGTGTAATTGAAATAACTGAAAAACTGGGTAATTGTACTTCTTCTTTTCGTGTGGTTAGTGACTAACCTGGTGTCAGAGTTTTAAAGCCACCCATTGGCCTCTGACTTGGTTTCACATGCCGTCGAGAAATACCTCTCGGGCATTCCGGTTTCCTCACGATGTTTTCCTTCACCGTTTTTCAAGCAAGTGATAATTATACAATACTCACATGAATCCGAAAAGTCAGAGGTTGCCTTGAGTTCGAACTCGAGACCTATGACTTGGCATTCTGACTGTCACACCACTAGGCTATCACTGCTCTTATTGTACAGAACTTTTATTATGGGATCAAACATGAAATCGCGAAATAAAATCAGCTGTTCTCAGCAATTTTTTTTCTTGGTTTCATAATAAGTAATCTGTACTACTAAAATAAGTCAATTTATCTGCCTAGCCTATTCCCAACTATGTTGGGGTCGGCTTCCAGTCTAACTAACCGAATGCAGCTATTATCAGTATTTTACATGGAGCGACTGCCTATCTGACCTCCACAACCCAATGACTGGGTAACACGATACCCATTGGTACTCAGACTGGATGCCAGAGTTTTGGGTTTCTGACTACCCGTAACGACTGTCAAAGATGTACGAAGGACAGCCGGGACCCCAACGGCTTTACGCAGTTACCGAGGTACGGAGTGTCACGATACGATATGTAATATGGATGGTCACCCATCCACGAACCGACCGTGGCAAGCGTAGCGTTTAAACTTCGATCGACCCGTGCGGCTATTATTATTTAGCCACGAACCCCTCTACTACTAAAATAAGTACCTGCGGATATTAAATTTAAAAAAACCATCGAAACAAACCGGTCTGCCAAGCGTGTTGGTCTTAGTATTTTGTATTGAGATATCAATCAACAATTATGGATTATTACAATTATTATATGAGGGTGCTG
This sequence comes from Agrochola lota, assembly GCA_947364205.1. Classification (NCBI taxonomy): domain Eukaryota; kingdom Metazoa; phylum Arthropoda; class Insecta; order Lepidoptera; family Noctuidae; genus Agrochola; species Agrochola lota. Next base: position 915,567 of record OX376225.1, on the reverse strand, counting down.
CACCCTAATTGTAATTATACACGATCAATCACAATCTGAATCATTTGAAAGAGATTGCGAGACCATTGCTTCATCAGTTAGAAAAAAAATCTGCTCAACAACGTAAATAAAATTCGAAGACATGTCATGTGAAAGTTACCGCATCCGCGTGGTAGATTACAGCCCACTCCCTCTAGAAGAGAGGAGGCCTGTGTCCTAGCAGTGAGAACATAGACTGATTATGTTTCTGGTATTGGACTCTAATAGGCTGACTTTGTGACCAGGCTGGAATACCACAGAGATTTACTAAGTATATGTAAATGTCTTTGTTTAATACCGACATAGAACCATCGATGCCTATTTAACTAAATTGTAGCAGCTGTGTGTTGGATTCTTTATAAATTTATCTACTTCGGATATATGCATTCTCTTCGGGTAAGCATGTATATGATGTAAAGCATCTTACCGCGTCTACAAGTTGACGTTTCCACTTTATTCGTGCAGACGTCATGTGTTTCAGCTTAACACGTTTAGTTTTAGTTTTAAGTACTCACTGATTTGTATTCATTTGTATTCTCTTTGCCTCGGTACCGTAACATCAGGTTTTAAACGTAATTCCAAGCAAATTGCACCTCCATAGTGTAGTGTAAGTACGCGAAAATTCCCAAAAGTTAGATTATTGGTTGTTACCGGGTTGAGTTTTTTAACATCGTTTTCAGGTAGCTATTTCGTTTTCCACCTGCTGATAAGTTTTATTTTTTGACTTTTTTGGTTTTCGATGTTTTTTATGAGGTATTTTATATCAAAAACACTCATTTTGAGAAAATTGCTTTACCGGTAGAACACCAACCATTTTTTCGTCTCAAAAGTAGCTCTTCCAAATATTTCGTGCCAACTAAACTAGCTGCTCCGTCTCGAAAACTTCACCGTCATTTTTTACAGTGGCAACACAAATCCGAGGAAGTGCTCAGGTAGGCACAAAAAGCTTTCATTTCACTCCACAACGACTTACAGTTATTTACGCGCAACCAAATTGGTTTCTCGTAAGTCCAGTTTCATATTTAAGTAGGGTCACCATCTGTTCTGAGTTTAAAGTTACGACTGGGCTGTAGGAATTGTGTGTTTTCGTGATGGGGATTGAGTTTCTCATGAAGATAGTCTTCCTGTCTGCTAATAACAGCAGTAGCTCAGGTAGCTCAGCGCTGTGATCAACGTAATGTATTATTTCACTGTTCATCGTAAGGGTTTTAGAAACGCATGTGACTATGAAAATAAAAGTTATAAAACTAAAACCTTTTTAGATGAATTTTTATCGTAGTTGGGGTTTAGTTATATATAAGTTTTATTTTTAAGGTCAATGCTGAGAAGTTCGTACACAAGGCAACTCCGTCTACACATCATAGCGCTGGTTTATGATTATCTATGCCGCCTACATCTCGATCGGTAAAACATTATAGTGGTTCTAGTTCGAATTCAGAATCCAAGATGTCGCTATAAGTCGTTTTGCGGAAGAATGTTGACTTCCTTTTTTAGTCGGGTTGTGAACTCGAACATCAATCATGTTGCGGAGAAAAAGAAAAAAGTATCGTAACCAACAAATTGAAACGTAGAGTGTATATTATGTAAGAAGTTAAATAGCCCTTCTGTATATATATTTTATTGAATTGATGAATGACGCTAAGAATTTTGAAATATTAAGTGTAGTAAATATCTATCCTTAAAATGCTATAGTTGGGAAGACCGTCTAAGACGCACAAGGTATGTCCGTCCGTCTTGCCTCGAAGCACAGATTGTCAACCTTTTTGTAGCATGTGCGTATTCTCAAATTGTTATATTTTGTCTTCTCAGTTTTCAAAGGCTGTAAAGGATATTGGAGCGTCAAGGCATTTTGTTCTGCTTCTAGATAATTATTGGTAGTGTAAAAATGCCTTACCTAACGCTCTAATGCCTTTTACACCCGAAGGGTCGATTTATATACACCCCAAACGCAGCGGCTTAGGTTGCACGTTGCTGACATTTGATAGGGCATAGTGACTATGTGAGGAAAACCAGCGAGTATTTTTATGTTGCAGAAATCTTTAAAAAAAAAATATATGCCTTTGGATTTTGGCAATTTGTTATCTAGAAATGATTTCAAACTTTTAAATCAGCAAATAATATGGCAATTACTTGTGACAAATTTTATAATAACTCGAAGATGTTATCATTGTCGCTATTACACAAACTTAAAGTTACCACCCCACTTCATGATAAGTACATACATGGAACGTGAAATAGTTATTAGATATTGATTTTTTCTGATGTCAAAGCGGCATATGGCAATTTACGATCATTACCCTGAAGATAAATTAGACTCTTCATTTATGAATCTTTTGTAAGAAAATAAATCATGGTCCAGAATGTATATTTTTATTTTATTTTATCGACAATGTTTACAGCCTCATCACTCAAACTCAAAGCATTTATTTCAAATAAACCAATTACAGGCACTTTTGAATTGTCAATGGGTCGGTTAGTCAGAAAGATGAAGCTAGTTACCCATTCCAAAGCGTAGTAGGTTCCTATGGAGAAGAACGGGCAAGAAACTCCACGGACACTCTTTTAAATCAAAGTATTGTTACAAAATATTGGTTATATCATTCATGTTTAAATTATACATGTGAGAACAATGTAGAAAGACGTGCATGTCGGCGCATCAGCGTCGTCGTTGCCAGAGTCACACATATTGGTTTGCACCAATATATCACACAAATACACAGCAATAGGAAATAGCAGGAAAATATTTAAGAGAGTACAAAGAAAATACCTTACTTCAACTTAGGGTGTTTATTCCATGAGCAGCTCACAAAGAATGTCTTTCCATTCATATTACAACAGTATTTATACACAAAATTACCGCCAAACTTTGCCGCCAAATTTTAGCGCGAAACTTTACCGCCAGAAACAATTTACATAAATCAAGCGGATATATGAGTCAAATTATGTCCTTTAATAATATAAACTCTAAAGGAAATTACATTTTAAATAATTCAAGCGGATATCAAGATAAATCCATAATAATATTAACTCTATACAATGTTAAATAATTCAAGCGGATGTCAAGATAAATCCTTAATACCAACATAGAAACTTAAAATAAAGTCAACCGGAAACCACAATATTTTAAATAAATCAAAAGGAAGTAGGTAACATAATAAACTTTTATCAATTCGACCGGAAATACAAGTATTAATTCAATAAATATCATGGCAGTCAGATCAAGTGCAAAATAATCAAAACAAGCTTAACATTAATATCAAATAATGGTTTGGCGCCCATACGGCCATTCTGATCCAGCGCGCTCTCTGCGCTGTAAAACATTATAGATCACGGCAACGGCATCCACCTCGGGCTTAGCCAAAAATACACGGCATCACCCGCCTTAGATCTAGCCATATCACATGACATCACCCGCCTGGGATATAGCCCCCTAGCACGGCATCACCCGCCTTGGATCTAGCCATATTACATGGCATCACCCGCCTAGGATATAGCCCCCTAACACGGCATCACCCGCCTTGGATCTAGCCATATTTCATGGCATCACCCGCCTGGGATATAGCCCTAAGACCAGGAAAAAGGATACACATGGTGGCCAGCCAGTGTAATAGGGAGGAAGGTGGAGTAGCTAAGATATAATTTACAAATCATCCGCCCATACGGTTGGTTCATTATCATTGTCATCCATAAATGGATCATTTTGAGCCAGAGGTGCTGGTCTCAAAAAATCATGACTAGCGATCTTTTCGGAACATCCCCTTAAATTGACATGCTTTACTTTGTAGCGATTATTAGGCAATATTTCTAAAACTTCCATAGGACCTTCATATTTAGGACCAAGTTTAGTCGTATGTCTTTCATGCTTATGCATTAAGACAAAATCCCCCTTTTCAAAAGGCTTGATTTGAGCTTTGCCTTTGTCAAATCTTAACTTGTCCCGAAATGATCGCTCGTCCATCCTTAATTTACATAATGATCTAACAGTATTAAGATCTTCAATTGGTTCATCATTATCGATTTGTAAGAGCTTAATACCCGGTGGCGAACATTTTTTCCCAAACAACAACTCAATGGGAGATCTTCCCGTACTTTTAGAAACGGTAGAATTAATAGCCAACTGTAAATCTCGAATAGCAGTATGCCACTGTTTATTAAGCTCCACAACTGACATATTATCTTTGATGATTTTCATAATACGTTCTACCTGACCGTTTGCCCGACTAGCACCTTTAGCTACTACGTGGTGTTGAATACCGAAACGATTACAAAAATTCTTGAAATCAGATGATGTCATACTTTTGTCCTGATCTGTTATGAGCCTATTTGGGGTGCCGAAAATAGAAATTACTTCTTGCAAACAAGATATGGCTGTATCAGAGGTTCGATCATTGGTATAAATTAAATGAGTATATTTTGTAAAGGCATCAATAAATACAAAGGCATATTCAGCGTTATTACGTTTACCGTTCATACGTCCAGTTATGTCGGCATGTACGGTGTGAAAGGGAACTGCAATTTTATCTATAGGATGTAGGGTAACTTGTTTAGCACCCGACATACCTTTGCGAATTCTACAACTAACACAATTTTCAGTAAACCTTCGAACTAATTTTGACATATTGGGAAACCAATATTGCTCTCTTAATTTAGCTAGAACCTTTTCCCAACTGAAGTGTTGAAGATTATCATGATAGTAAGAAATCAGATTCCATCTATAATTACATGGCACAATAATAAGTTTACGAGTTTTATTTTCTATTTGAACTTTACGTCTAAGCAATTTATCTTGCGATATGACATAAGTATCCGCAATGTCTTTGACTTTTTCGCGTTCCATTGGCGACAATCTGTAGGGTCTACGTTGAACAATTTTATCTTTATTCTTTAGTCTAATAGTCAATTGACCAGTTTTTACCTCAGAAACTTTATTACCAGAAGTGAAATTGTCTTTAAATTTATTTAAAATTAAATGTAATTTTTCTAATATGGTAGGGTCAGCAAGGTCGGCATTTAGTTTTATTTCCGACTCTGCTAAAGAACATTCATTAATAATAATATTTCTCGAGACAGTCATATTTTTATCTATTAATGTGATAGTAAGACCCGGAATTTGCACTAAATCATAGCCAATTAAAATATTAAACTGGGTTTGGTGATCTTCGACAACAAATAGTTCTAATTCTACACTAACTTGATCGATCTCGACAATAGCCGAGATACTCTGGGTACACATGACATTCACGCCGCCTATTCCCTTGAAAACTGTATTGACAGTCTTCCTTCTGCCCGGAATCGAACCAGAAATGCTTTTACGTACTAACGAACAATCTGCGCCGGAATCAAATAGGCAAGGATACGAATTAGCTCCAATTTTGACGGTAGTCGTGCAACGATTTATAGGACCACAAAAATTTACGGCTTTTAGATCGGTTGACTTCGATCTTTCGTCATTTTGCTTACGGAAACAAGTTTTCTCTAAATGACCCTTTTTATGGCAATAGTTACATTCAATGAACTTACGGTTTTCTGGCGTAACCCGAGAGGCTGATTTTGCGGAAATATTAGAGTCTGTATTTTGTGTTGTTTTTTCCTTACAGTCACGAGCTCGGTGACCAGGTTTTTTACATTTGAAACACATTGGCGACTGACTTAATAACGACTCATGGGTTTCCAAAAGCCGGGGTTTTTTGTTGAGATGATTTTTGTCAGTACTGTCATTTTTCGGTCGGTCACGCTTACGAAAAGTTTTCAGAACGGAAACTAATTTGGGCAAAGAGTCAGGCGTATTACGTAACAATTCACATTTCACAAAATCAGGGTAGATACCAGTGATAAGAGCATCAATTACCTCGGTGTCCGCAGCTTCGGGCCGCACTCTCTTGAACAGCGTCCATCCCGTGGTTGCGTAGTCCGCGTAGCTGCTCGCCTGCTCCGACGTGTAGTCGCGCCACCGCTGGACGTCGTCAGCATACCGGAACTCTTCGCCGAACGTCTGGATCAGGTCTTGCTTAACTTGCTCCCACGTGGTGGATTGAAGGGACCACGTATCAGCCCAAGTCTTCGCTCTTCCTTTCAGCTGCAGTATTGCCTTCATGCGAGCTTCATGCGGTGATATGCCAATAGTTGTAATGGTTAGGTCAACATTGGCACACCAGTCCCTGATGTCATGTGAGCGCACATCGGGATCGAATGGCGGTAGGTAGAAATTGCCGCGATCCCGTGAAGGCGTTGGAGTAGCGGCCAGCGCTGCGGCCACGGCGCTTGATGTGGCTTGCTTCGTGATTGATGTCACCAGACTCATCACTTGCTCCATCGAGAAAGTTGGGTCTGGCTGGGCGGTCGGCACTGGTTTGCGGACCCGGAATCCAGAAGACCTCAGTAGGGGCGAGGTGGATCCCACCGCTGCTGTCGGCGCATCAGCGTCGTCGTTGCCAGAGTCACACATATTGGTTTGCACCAATATATCACACAAATACACAGCAATAGGAAATAGCAGGAAAATATTTAAGAGAGTACAAAGAAAATACCTTACTTCAACTTAGGGTGTTTATTCCATGAGCAGCTCACAAAGAATGTCTTTCCATTCATATTACAACAGTATTTATACACAAAATTACCGCCAAACTTTGCCGCCAAATTTTAGCGCGAAACTTTACCGCCAGAAACAATTTACATAAATCAAGCGGATATATGAGTCAAATTATGTCCTTTAATAATATAAACTCTAAAGGAAATTACATTTTAAATAATTCAAGCGGATATCAAGATAAATCCATAATAATATTAACTCTATACAATGTTAAATAATTCAAGCGGATGTCAAGATAAATCCTTAATACCAACATAGAAACTTAAAATAAAGTCAACCGGAAACCACAATATTTTAAATAAATCAAAAGGAAGTAGGTAACATAATAAACTTTTATCAATTCGACCGGAAATACAAGTATTAATTCAATAAATATCATGGCAGTCAGATCAAGTGCAAAATAATCAAAACAAGCTTAACATTAATATCAAATAATGGTTTGGCGCCCATATGCACATTAAAAGAGTCCGTAATGAAAAGATAAAAACAATTCAAAAATTAAAATAAGCCATGGCAGCTAAGAGATGACCAGTCCCTACTGACGGCGCCCGTTCACGAACATGACGCATGGATCAGCACCATTCAGCTCAACTACTTTGAAGGGAACTTAATGATCCAACACACACGCCACCACCAACGAGACATTTGAGTGAGCATGACATACTCTCAGCCGCCAGGGCACACTCAAGTCATTAAAAGACATACCTATCCAGTAAACGGTAGTTTTGCAGAAGGTAATGGTCACAGTGCTCACTCATGTGCTATGCAATTATACAATACTAGGAGATTGAATTTATACAATGCAAATATAGTTCTTGCAATCTTCAGCAAGCAGCTTCAACAATATTTTCAATGCTAATCAACTAGTTTATGAGCCATTGTGGAGCTGGACCAGCATTGAGCCAAGCATTTTTGTCAGCGATGTAATCCCCCAACTTATAGTATGCTCGGCAGCATAGTGTGCGTTTTATACAAGATTAAAATTTCGTTTCATTTAGTTCGAGTATGTGGGGAAGTATTTTATTGTAACATTTTAAACAGTACCCCATGAAGGATGAGTCTACTTTAGCCAGTCTGAAACCAGGTTGAACTAATTGGTCCCTATTTCTAGTACTATAATTGTATCTGTCTCCTCTTTTACTGAAAATATTAAGATTTTTCCTTACGTACATGATGTTTTCATAGATGTATTGACAAGGTACCGTCATGATGTTAATATTTTTAAACAGTTCCCTAAGAGAATCGCACCTGCGGAGGCCATATATTGCTCTGATGGCTCTTTTCTGCAGAATAAAAATAGAATCGATGTCTGCAACTCGTCCCCATAGTAAAATACCGTAAGACATGATACTATGAAAGTAACTGAAATAGACTAGCCTCGCGGTATCTACATCAGTAAATTGATGGATCTTTCTTACAGCATATGCTGCTGAACTTAGCCGTCCTGCAAGAGTTGTTAAATGAGGACCCCATTGTAGCCTGGAGTCGAGCGTAATCCCCAGGAACACAGTTTTATCTACGAATTTGAAGCAAATATTCACACAAATATATGGTCTTACCTCAAGTATGAGAAACTTTGCTATTTAAATTAATTGCAGCCTTATATGTATGTCCGTAAGGCACATATTTCAATGTCATTTATTACTGTATCTAAAGAAAATATTTCCATCATGTAATCTATCAAATCTTTTGTAAATTGACTACTGGACGGACTTACCTCAAACAGCAAGAAAAGTCCGTCTACACACCGATTTAAAAAAAAAAAAACCTGTATTTAAGTGTTATTTGACGTGAATATTTTAAAAACACTTGAATTGCTTTAACAATTCAAGTGTTTTTAAAATATTCACGATCATATTTTCATCATTTGTAGCTATTAAGAGTTACCCTAGAATGTATAGTTCTAGTAGTTAGTTTCAATCTAAGTTAACTGTTCAAAAAGTGTGCCGGTCTTCCCCACATTAACCTTATTTAAAATATTTTGGGGTTATAACATAGGTATATATTTTTGAAATGTACTAATTTAAGCCCTTTCATTTGATACCCAACACGAAATCATTAAAACATTTTTTTCATGGCTTTAAGTCTTCTAGAGGGCGCCATATTCCCACCCGTAACCAGCGGACAATCAAGATGTTTCCAACGATACCTCTTTTGTCAAATTATGATGAGTAGTTTAGAAGGTCACAGATGAACATATATATATACGTACATGCATACATACATACATACATTCAGGTCAAAAACATAACCCTCCTTTTTGCTACGCCCAAATCGGATAAATACATACCGGTCAAAACCATAATCCTCCTTTCTGCTTTGGGTAAGAAGAGTGATAAAGTTAAATGTTGATGGATGGAGAGGGAGAGGAAGGTCAAAGAGAAAAAGAAAGATGAATGGATTGTGTGAGGAATGATATAAAAGAGGAGGGAGGGAGTGAATGATAGCGTGACCGTTGACAGGGGAGAGTGGAAGAAGAAAACGTGTTGCGCCGACCCCACGTAACACGGGACAAGTGCAAGAAGGTGATGATGGTCGCACGGGTTTTTTGGGAGCCACTTACATATTGACAGGTTCACTCAAAGTAAAGCTGTATGGTTCTTTACGCCAAAGACCTTCTCAGACATTATAATGCATGGTCATCATAATACAATCTGATCACGATATTTTCTGGACTAAAAGAGACTTTGATATCTGAGTTATTTCGGTGTTTCTTCTCAGAGTAGTCAGATTATCTATCTGACATCGACCTTATCTAGTTTTAAAATAATAATATATATTTTTTGACGTATAAAAGCTTTTGTTAACGCCAATTTACAGAAAAAAATATCATTTGAACATTTTATCATTATTAAGCAATTGACGGGCTCAAAAGATAGTTACATTATGCTTTATATATTATTCACCATGAATAAAATAATTATACGAGTGCCGTTTTGACATCAAATCTAATTTTAACAATGTAAGAAACCATAGATCAGTTTTTTTTAATCACCTGAATCCGACATCTGACGATTCCCTGGCCACCCTGTCCAGGTTGACGCCGCGTAACGCGAGTAGCTCGCAGTCAGCCATTGGAGACATCGTTAATCAGAATAAGACTTCGCATTTTAAACGAAAGAAGAATTGTTAAAACTTTTAACGATGCTTTTTTATAAGAGAGTATATACTCGGAAAGTAATAATAATAATAATAAAAATCTTTATTGTAACAAAAACCTTAGACATTGCTTAAAACTAGGATACATAACTTGGTTAAAGGTCATACTTATAATTTAAGCCCTGACTCCTAAACTAGGTGATCCTGTGACTTAGGAGTCAGTGTTCTGCTGTCACTGTGATACTAGAAACCTTTTATGTTGTGTTCCAACATTACAAAAGCAGTCACAAAGTATATAAAAATTAAAAAAAAAAAGTAAAAGTAACTATGTATAATTATAAAATTTTACTATGAAGGTACTAAGGATATTGAAAACGACTTCTTAAAAGTGTATATGTGTGTGTATGTTAGAGTAAGGATGTGTATGTTAGAATGAGGGATGTATGTGAGGGTGTGTAAGTAAGAGTGTGTTTAGTAGTATTTAGCGTTTGCGTGAGGGTGTGTTGAAATGCTTAAGATTATGTAGTGTATATGTACTGCTGATAATTATGTTCCAAAAAGAAGAGAAAAATTGCAAACACCAGTAAAAACAGGTTACAGGCCTACTGCTGGTGGTGCAAAAAGGAAATTAAGTAATACTTGACAGATTGGTTATTTTTCGTAATGAGGAAACTGTAACTTGACTGGGCGATTTTAATGAAGCCGCTTACAGATCTTTGATGGGATATCTAAAGATTGTGCAGTTACTTTGGTAGGAAAAAGGTAACTATGGAAACGATGATGAATACAGATCAGATTGGTAAATTAAAGCTGTTATTTGTGCTCAATCTACTTGTCTCTTAGGTTTTTTTGACGATTTTTAAGGTTGCTATAAGTGCCGACCAGTTATCATAATATTTAACCTCTTGTCTTTGCTTGCATAATTATGTAGATGCTGCTTCCTGGTCACCATTACCATGTGCAAATAAGACTTCAGTAACTTGTCTAGAGCCTGAAAACCACACTCCGTCTATTTCTCGTTAGTCATGATAATTGTACATTCCTCATAAAATAATTATCACGACTCAACATACAGATTTTAATGAACTAACTTTATCTACGTGTGCGCCTGCAGTATACTGACAATATTAACATTATAATCATCTTTAATTAGATCTCATAAGCGTTAACTTTAATAACCATTTCATCCCATACTTACCTACTCTTTAAATGAACAAAAAGTTATCAAAGACAATTTTGATAATCTTTTTGGCACAAATGTTGTACATAATAAGCAAATAAACCCTCTTCAGGATAACAACCACTTTTCGAGTGGCAGCTCCAAATTAAGAACGCAGTTTTTACAATAATCTGGATGGTTTTCATTTAAAAGCACAATCATCGGGCTGGGTTCACAATCTTAACCCTTCGTGATCTACAACCTTTGTCTACCAGTCGATAAGGTTTAAAATCGTGTGTGTTGTATGTCAGGTTATGTGGTAGGTTTGCAAATGAGATGGGCAAGGGTGTAGTAATAAGATCAAATTAAAATTTCCGCGTCCGTAAAACACATGCGTGCTTTATTTAGGCTAATATTCCCTCGTTTGTAATTTCCTATATAGGAAGGTTTTAGGAAGTTATTTTGATGGATTCCCTATTGAATTTTGAGTACCTAGCTACATGAGACTCTAAATGCGGTGAAATTAAATGAGGAGGCGAACGTAATTTTGGGAAGAATTGAAAGCTTTTAAGGATTCGCGATGGCTTGATAACGTTAGCTACGTATACGACCTGGTAATGCAGTTTTTGGTAAAATAACTCATGAGTTATCTTCCTACAGATCCCTACTAAGTTAATATAGGAAGTGACACATTTTTGGAACCTAGGATATACATACTTCGGATTCCTTTAGCCTCAGGTGTCAAACTTAGCACTTGACACTAACTTGGCGCATTTTTCACCACAAATCAAACAAAATAAACATTCCTTCTATTCACCCGAAAACCTAGAAGCGCAAATAATACTTAACTCCTGTCATGACATTGAGTAGAATTGCGGCGTCCAATCTAGCGGTACGTGATCTAATTAGGAAGCAAATGCTATGACTTCTGTATAAACAGACGATGTTAAGTTAACCACAGATACTGGCGGGAATTTGATGCTGCTGCGGTTGGTGGGAGTGAGGAAGATTTTTTTGAAAGCTTGGGTTAATCGAAGTTTTAGATAGTACTTAACAATGCTTAAGGAATCGAAGGCTCTCCCCTTATTACACTGTTGAAATGTGCGTGATAAACCGTATAGGTACACCTTTACTTTACCCAATGACGATACAAATGCAGGGGGTTACAGATATGATCAGCTCATAGTTTACTATTGTTTGCAATAAATACACAGCCTGTTGTCTTTAAAGTTGTGACAGAATATTTCCTCATTACGCTTTCTGTTTCCAATCTTCTTCAAAACGATTCCTATTCGCTATTAGGTTACTACTGGCAGTTGGTGGACCAGTATAGCTTTTAAACTGTGGGATATTTAGATCCTCATCAACAAATATCAGTATACGTATAAATCATTACAGAATATCTACCGGAGAAAAGTGTACTTACCTACCAACTATTTTGTTTACTATTTTTGTTTCTAATTTTGTAATAGTTACCTAATTATTACTTGCCTGTAACTGTGACAGGACACAGTGATAACACACTACTACTTTATAGTATAACTTGTGTGCCATAAACATATTTGATTTGATTGATTTCATTTTACCTACTATTGTCAATTTCTGACAATCAGGATAGTTACCGATGCTCAGTAATTTCCGGGTTCTTATTATATTTGTCTACAAGTAATTACCTACTAATTACACGCCCTAAAGCACCAACCTACAACATTATCACCATCGTCAGACACTTGGATATCCTCCAATATTGTCCAATATCGCACGATATCGTTCATAATCCTATCTCAAGCGCTGCCAATCGCACGCTGCACGGAACTTAATACATGACTTATGTAATTATGTTACGTGATGTATATTGTGGGCATTCCAAGAAGATACCTATACTTGTTCAATATTAAAAGCAATAATGATAAACGTTTTCCGACTACAGTCCGGCTGTTGAGAGAATGCGTTCCTGATACTTATTAGTGGACAATTTCTAGTACTAATAAGGATCAAATTCACAAAACATAATTCGTTAGTATGAAACTGACAGGTGTCAAGAACGCATTTTCTCGATGGCGGCGGCGGCGGGACTGTTGTAATCCATGCGTGGGTGTAGTGAAAGCGGACTAATAGATAACATTGAAGGAATAGTTGATGATGCTGTATGGTGGGGGCTCGTGCAGACTAGCACGACTTGTCGCGCGATGCACAACCGGTAATTCTTCTACCGTGAAATTTGTTGGAGTCGCGTCACGCTGTCGCGTCGCGCCGATCTGCACGATGCTTAATACTACACGCCGACGTAAACCCACATAGGTACTTCGGCTAAGAATGTAGTGGTGATTTATTACGAAATTATGTTCTAAAATATTTCGTTGTTATCTAGTGTTAGTCATACTTAATATTACCGACGGGAGATAAAAGGTTTCATTCGTATTTATCATCTGCCAAGCCTCTTCTTTGATCCGTTGATCTTTAACTCGAAGCCTAACTACTTCCTTCCGATTCCCGATTCCAACAAAAACCTAAACAGGAAAACCAGTTCCTCTTTCAATCACCATAAAATACATCACCAGCAATAGCCACATAAAGCTGTCTGCACACTATCGCGCAATCTCGCCAGATTTAGAGGTGCCCCCTGGCGGTTGGCACGCCACTCACGTCGCGCTCTAATTAAAGATGGCGCTGGCAAAACAACTGCCAGTTTAAGTAGTAAGAATCTAACGGTGGAATCGTCTGATTGCTGGGTAAGAGAAGGGTTATAGGTGTATTGTTAGGTAAAAGGGGGTTTTGTTTTGAATAAACCTGTGCTTCGGAGGTACTGGTTGGCTTGTTTGGTTTCCGGGTAACGATAAGTATTCCTCTATCAAAGTACACCAAAGTGACGGTGTCTTTCCTGAAGTTTTTGGCCGTGGTGGCGGCCCGATTTTTTTATTTTGTATTAAATAAATAGTTAAATAAATAAATAGTTTGTCACTGGGTGGGCGTGGTAGATTACGGACCCTCTCACAGAGAGGAGGCCTAAGTCCCAGCAGTGGACACGTTATAGGCTGACTACGTTATGTTATGATCATTTAAAGCCTGCTTCTGTTAATAATTTCAGTCTGTCCTGCCACCGGCTTGCTTGCCAAACATAGTGATAGAAATACGGCCGTATCACTTTATAATACTGTGACTTAAGAGTTCGGATCGAATGGGGTTATGGCATTTATCGTGCACTCTAGACAAGCACACAGAAAATAGCGTTCTCGAAAGGTATACAATAATGAGCTTTCTAACTAAACATAATATCACTGCATACTGTACTAAGAGATTGCATAAAGGAACAAACGGTATAAGTTTAATTTAAATCTCACAAAACAAAACGCACATCTCGCACATCTAAAGCAACGAGTTTAAGGCCCGTATTAATAAACGTTACTCAGCCCAAGAGCTCGCACTTGATACCAATCTTGAGGTCTCGACCGTATTAATAAACATAAGAATTGATGTACTCAAGTTACGGCTTGGGTTTACGCTATCAGCCGAGTGATGGACTGATTAATAAACGAAACTCGACACTTAAGTATACAATAGGTGAGTGTACTCAACATGCTAAAACCTGAGTGTAGGCAGTACGCGACTTGAGGCCGTGATTAGTAGCGCTAAACATAGATTTTGAAAATATTTTGGGTGAAATTAATTATTACGATCAAATAGAGTACTATGACGTTATTTTATAGCCATTGCGATATCGTTTAGCAAAAATATACATAAGGGCGACCTCAAATCCTTTTGAGTTAAAAAGTGTTTTTTTTTAAACGATTCAGATTTTATCAAGAGTCAGTTTTGTATACAGTAACATTAATTAAAAGACTCATTCGTGAAATACAGTAATAGAGATCTTTCAATTTCCCCAGGTATAGTCGTCCTATTATCTTTAAGGGTATATGCAACAGCATCATTTCAGGTAGGTAACTACCTATATAAATATTGTAAGTACATTTATATGTATAAGTATCATTTATTTTATTACTATTTATATATAGATGTAACACATAAATACATTAAATCCGCCTATGTTGTCCGCCACTTATTTAGTTGCATAAAGTTTAATAAATAAAGTTTAAAAGTAGGTAAGTACCTTATAAATCCAATTAATCTAATATTATTAGAAACAAACCCAATATATTCATATGAAAAAGTAATCTACTAAATTTATATTTCATCCTTTTTTTTGAGACTCGTCCTTGACCCTCCAGACGCTTTATTGCGTTATGTTATTTGTACCTGCTAAGTTGAGTAGTAAGCATTTCTGTCATATTGAGAAATAATTATACAACATTTTTAACAATTTAAGGTTTTCTTGGGTAGACAACAACTTTATAACGTGATACAGCGCTATTCATAATTTTTTTAACAAAATAAAAGTGTTTCAATAAATCTTACGACATAACAATAACGAAACGTGATGAATGTTATTCTAAACTTCGCTCAATGTGTGTGTAATCGTACATGAGATCGGCATCAAGTACAGCGCATTGAGGAGCTGATCTTGGTAACTGAGATACTGTACTCATGTGTTTATTCATTAGCAATGATCTTGAGATGCTGATATCGTAATAATGGCGTATCAAATGATAGCGCACTTAAGTACGTTGTTGAGGGACGTTTATTAATACGGGCCTAACTTTGTTAGGCGGGCAGATAAGCTTTCAGCTGTCAAACTGACATTATTTTATTTTATTTCATAAACTGTCAAATTGTCAGAGCTAAGGTTAACATGCAGACGGTTACTTTAATTATTATTTTGAATTGTTAAAATATTTGTTAATCTAATCAACATGTCAAGGGTTTTTGACATTAAGAGATTGACATTAGAGAAATTGTGTGATATTAGGAGTTATTTATAATCACGGATTCCGGTGGAACATGTTCACAATAGTAACTGTTTCTAAACAAGGATTGGTCGAAAAAGTCTGTTCAACTGAGAAAGTGACCGCACAGCAAACTCATTCTAGCTTGCATTATTGATTCTTGTACGTTTTGGTGAATAGTGACCGTTGTAGCGCGCTTCGGTATCTAATGCTGTACTATTAAACGAGCAATATTTGTATATATGTAGATATCAATATAAATATATACAACGTGTTCCAAAATTCAACGATAAGCGTGCACCAGACGGTGGACCTGCTCATCACTACCCGAGAAAAAATTATGGAAAAATAATATCTTTTTTTTTTTGGAAATTACAAAAAATCCTTAAAATTTTCAAAGGTTTTTACTTTCAGTCATCGTGGTGTAAAAAAAGTATGGACACTACTACGGCAAATTTACAGGCATTCTGGGATTTTTAAGGGTTGTGGTGGATAGCAGTGCTACTTAGGTGGCCGATATAAAATATATTCTATATTGGCCACCTAAGTACCACTCTTATTCAATACATTTTCTGTAATTTCCAAAAAAAAAAAAATTGCTTTTGCTCGGGTAGTGATGAGCAGGTCCACCGTCTGGTGCTCGCTTATCATTGAATTTTGGGACACGTTGTATATATATATATTTATTAGTAAGTATTTACTGTACTTACTAATTCCATGCTGCCACGTCTGTCAATTATTTTCAATTGTCACATGTCCGTTATTTTAAGGTAGCCATCTTGTTCTAACTTTGGGCGCCAGCTCTGCTCGGGTGAAAATACGGAGAAAACGAATTTTCCCAGATATGAGAGCTAGTTAGGTCGATTTTTCGCCCCCGTAAACCCCCTATATTGCAACTTTCATCGAAATCATTAGAGCCGTTTTCGAGAACGTGATTACAAATATATATATATCATGGCAGCATGGAATTAGTACGTACCTACTATCACGGCAGCATATAATTAGTATGTAGGTGCAATACATGGAATTAGTAAGAACTATCAAATACTATTAAATGAGCATTCTCTATTTTCACCATAGCAGAGCTCGGTCACCCAGGTACTTGCCATTAAATACGCAAATTAGGCTAATGAAGACCAAAATAAGTATCGGAATATTCGGAATTAATCGTGCCTGCTAAGCAAACTGAACATTATTTCAAGTGCATCGGATATACCTACCGTAAATTATTGCTGAGAGACATGCGTACTCTACGTTTCAAATCTGGTTTCACTCTAAACTAACATCATCAACATTAAAATGTATGTTGAACCCCCGTCTGCGACATAGGTCTAATGAAACACAAGTGGAACTGCGTTGCAACTTCAAAGTCGCGTCTAGTCGCCACTAATAGTATGCAAATAGTTGCTAAATGGTTTTTCCCGTATCTCTTTAATATGCTGGCGGTCGTTTAAGGCATTTCCATTTTAATTTCGGCAAGTTTAAGCCCCGTGCGCACTGCGGTGGTTGCGCTATTATGACAGTGTGTGTGAATATTCATGTTTGTCAAGAATTTCGGAGGACATTTTTGAGATTCGTCAGTTTTGTGTTAGCTCCTTTTGGTTTGAAATTGTTGACATTTTAAGTAAATAATGTAAGTTATTTAAACATATTAATGTTTATAAAGCTAAGATAACAATTGGTAGTTTTAGTTGAGATCGTTTATATTCTTATGTAATTATGATCTTTGAAAATGTTCCAGGAACTTGTAATTACATAAGTTTGGCAGAAAGTAAAATACGTAGTTATAGATAATTTTGATCCAAATAATTTAGTATCTTATAGATTTTTTAATTATTTAGAGCAAGATTTTCTTTTATGTATGTTTTTCTTTGAAGTTTTTCACTATAAAAGTAAAAGTAGGATCAATGATCTGATCAATAATGAGGGCGATGGCTGTTTATCGTTGGTGTATAAACATTTATTATATCTTTAAATTGCTTTAAAAAATATTGTATGTAGATAAACTACTTAATTTTCAATTATGTAAACAGTGGGAAATACGCATGGCCTATATTTTTGTAACAGTTCAATGGTCTATTTAATTTTCAAACTAAAATCCAGTTTTCAGTACGTTATTATGTTAAGATTTTTTCTGAAACAGACTGTTTGGAAACTTGCTTGATGTTTCTATAACTGATTGTTTGCAACATAATTAAGTGACTGCCTTAAACATACCCCTTCGTTGTGCTACGGCTACATTGTTGCGTTATGGCTAACTAAAATTCACGCGCTCTCTTTCGCAAACAGCTCGCCATCTAGCTGTACAACAGAGAGCGCGCAAAGTGTAGTTCGCGTTATCGCGATAATGTAGCCCCAGGATTACACACTAGTGTGCAAAAATCCTTACAATATTTTTTGTGTCTAGAGCGTCACGAGAAAATTATTATTGGTTCGGGGCTTTTACGAGTAAGCCGGGCTCTGGCGCACTCCAATAAAAAGTTGATAGGTGTAATACCCGACTGAGCACCTACTCTCTATCCTCTGTAATCTAGACTTACAGAGTGCTGGAGGAGAGGGTCTTGTTAGGCGTTCGAGTGAGTGAAGACTTAATTTGGCTTTAGAAATGCTTCGCTTTGAGAGAACGAAATGGATGTAGTAAGTTAGCTTACTGTAATTATGTAGTCATTATATACAAAAGATTTGAAGCCGATTGCTCGACGAAACTACAACACCGCACTTATTCAGTTGTTTGATTTAATTTGACTATCTATAACAAAATACAACATCGCGCTAGTAATCCCAGAAGGGATAGGCAGTAGTACCTATCCCCTTGGTCCACCCACATTTCGCCAGTTATGTTAAAGTCCCATGTAATAGAGGGCGAGCCTATTGCCATCGAACGGGCACGGCTAGAAGCCAATCTGCTTATTGCTTATTAATTTGAAACTAAAAACTATGAAAGCTCTTGTATTTAACTAAAGGCTTCGATTACTAAGCCTTTTTGGTCATCACGGTGTTCGTAAGTGTGTGGTTATTGCTAGCTATTAGCTACTGATCGCTGATCGATGTTAAGTAATTTTGAAATCCAATAATTTAGGCACAAAACCGTAAAAAAAAGTCAATAATTAACTACTAACTAACATGATTCGACCAAACATATCGTGTCGCAGTCTAACGCAGGATGTATAAAACTCTGTCAAGTTACACCACATCACCTTGTTTTAAAGAGCATTCAGTTTGCACAGTTGGCGGTATGTTTGGCTATTCACTTTAAAATAACAATTGTATAAAATAGCCAATCATCTTTGTCATGATTTACTGTTTAGCTCCTTGAAGGCATAACGTGACTTAATAATTTCATCATCCGTAGCTATTTGAAATACCTACACATACATTTGGTGCCGACTTTTAACCATCCCGCGGTAAACCGTACAAGAATACAGACATAAATCAATATTGCTCATCCACAATAGTAAATAGCGTGATCATTTATAGCCTATCTAGACTGACCAAACATATAGGGAGTATTTGAACAGAATCTATGCGGTCGCATTTACGTAGTGCTTCCACAGACATTCAGACAGACAAATATTCTAAAAACTATAATTTCGGCAACAGTGTCGGACCTACTCCTCATAACAATTACGTTTTTTTTTTATATTCAATGTACAGTTTTGACTTCGCTACGATTTCATATGTAAGTATAGATTTCAGAAAAAATACCAACGAAAGCGCAAACAATTTTTTTTTTATAAAAAAAATAACTAAAACCCACCCGTGTTCCTTCCGTTGCCTGTGTGCCGGGGCCGCGATATCCCTTTCGGACAAACCCGCAACCCCAGCAGGCATTGGTCTTTCGACCCCGTCAGTTGGTGCTGACATCTCTTTGAGGCGCGCGTGGAATACAACGCGCCGTCGACACGGGCCTGATCCTTATCGGACGGCGAGCTGCCCATTGCTCACCGTCCGCAAGCCCGCGCCTACGGAGGCCGGAAGTCGGCTCTCGACTCCGGCGGCGACTAGGCCCGCGAGGGCGTGCAGCTTGCATCTCCCTCGCGCGCTCCGCCTCCTCCTTCGCGAACATAACTGCTTCGCAGAAGGAGGTGACGGCCTCCCATGCACTCTCGCTGCGAACCATGGCCTGAACCAGGGCCGGACGGGAGAGATCGCCGCCGCCGATCGCCTCCGTGAGGACACGGCGGTGCTCCGCCCAAGCCGGGCAGACCACCACCGTATGCTCCACCGTGTCCTCCGGGCGATCCACACAGTGGTGACACCCGGGCGTTTCCTCCCGCCTTATGCGGAACAGGAACCTCCCGAAACAACCGTGTCCGGTGAGGACCTGCGTCAGGCGGAAGGTGAGGCCGCCATGGTGCCTCTCAAGCCACTCCTCAAAGAGGGAACTTATCGCCGCAATTGTGGCGTGCCCAGCGCTGGGTTGCGACAATCGTACACTCCATGCAGCCCTCAGGTCCTTTTATTCCCAAAACTTATTAAATCACTTTCATGTCGCTTAATTGTAAAGCATTTGTCGCCGGCCACCTCTCCGGGACAACATAATGAGTTTCACTCTGTAATTGTACTCGAACTCACCCCTATAGATGAAACAACTGCTTATAACCCTTTCAGGGGCGAATTTCAAAGGTTTCTGAACCAACCTCACCCCGATTAAATTGTGTCAAATATTGCGGGGATATTTTTTGTTAGTTAATTAGTTAAGAGAATAATTAATTTGTTAGTGTTGAAGCTTTTTGTAATTAGTTAATTGGTGTTTGGGGTAATTTGATTTCTGTTCAATGTTTTGTAGTCTTGTCGGCATGGTTTTCACAAAGGATGTTTCTTTTCTCAGTTTTGCATGGATTCAGCATGTAATGTAGGTAAAATTGATGCCTTTCTTGGACTAATGCTGAGAATAAAAATAATAATTCACTGTCATATACTTTGAAGTTGGTGGTGGCTGTTTTATATGTAATAGTTTTATGGCACTTCAGTGGAATTGCTGCTCATTCTGAAGCCGCGATCGCAACTGAACAAAGTTAATTAGCTGAATTGTAACCATAAGTCGGCAAAAACGGCAAATAATATTATGTAAATACGTTTTCCTATGAACTCCGTCTACGTACTAACATAAGTACTTTGTAAAGCTTCCCTTTACCTTCTGAGAAGGGAATGATTACTGGGTCTAAGAAGCCTCAGACATAATGTGAACTCGAGAGACGGATCAAATACCAATAACTTATTGTTATCGACGAGATTAAAGGAAAAACATATAATTTCAAGGATATTATGTTTTTTTTTTCAATTTATTTTTTATGAGTTATTGTAAGCCAAGGTAATGTTATTAGATTTAGATTAGACGTAAATATGTTTTATTGGGATCACTAAAACCCTTTTTTTTCCTTTTGAGGTACGGAACCCTAAAAACACGAGCAGTTTCAGATGTGACAGACGTCACAGCCAATTTTCTCCGTATCTTATGGACCGATTAAGTTGAAATTTGGCACACATATCAATTTCTGTGGCCCAAATACGGACGTGTACCGAAAATAAACGAATTTTGATATTAGGGGTTACTTTTCGGGGTGAAATTGAGAAATTTAAAAAAAAGTTTTACTAACTGTACGTGACATATCAAATGAAAGCTTGTTTTGAGAATCTCATTTTTTTTATAATGTACAAATAAATACTTTTAAAGATATTTAAGAAAATTTATGAAAATTGACTATTCCTCCTTATCTACTAAACCCCTTAAACTACTGAACCTATATTTTTTTTTAATACGGAATATATTTAGATTCTATACTTATAGATTACAGTAAAACCTATAAGAAGTCTATGGTCTTAAAATAACATGGTAAATCTCCCAATATTGTGCGTACAAAATAACATTTGCAGTTGAAATGTATGTATATAGATATATATATATATGTAGTAGAACATGTTTTTCAACTACAATGTTAAGTTTGTCCTTAGGGTGAATTCATCCCAACTACGGATCATTGTCGTGGTCCGACACGCTCTTGGTCGGTTTTTTTGATAGATACCTCCCTCCCTATGTCGTGATGGCCCAGTGGTTAAGGCATCGCCTCTCATGCACGAGGTTGTGGGTTCAAATCCGAGCAAGTACCAATGTGACTTTTTCAATTCATATGTACTTTCTGAGTTTATCTTGGACATTACTGACATCGGTGAAGGAAAACATCGTGAGGAAACCTTGACTTATATAGTTAATATAAGTCTGAAATCACCAACACGTCTTGAGCAAGCGTGGTGATCAATGCTTGTGCCTTCTCTGTATGAGAAGAGGCCTTTGCCCTGCAGTGGGACCATGACAGGCTGGTATTATTACCCCCTACCGTAAAAATAATCTGGGAGCCAAGTCTGCGATTGCCGCGACTACTCTGTAAATAGTCTCAAATTGTAACAATAACTAGTACTAGCTTTAATAGTAGTAATAGCTCAGTAATCAGTCAGCCATTTCCAAAACCTATCACAATTGTTACAGGTAGTCCCAAAAGTTACTAAAATTAAGTTTCAAGCAAAAATTTTTGCCCAAAACAACATGTTTCTTCATAAAACATCTAAAAGGAAGACTCCTCACAAGAATGCAGCATTTCTTCTCAATAATTATATCCTGAAGCGAGTCTGTTCAACAAAGAATGCAGCGTCTCCAACAATAATTACACCTGCATTACACTCTATAACAAAGCTTTGCTGGCTTACGACGCGGAGTAGGCGGAGACAGAAGGTTTAATAAATATGACGACATAAGCGCAACTGACAAATTCTAATAACAAACGATTTCTACTTCTATAAAACACAATCTTTATAAGGCTTTGTTGCCACAATCGTTATGCTGTGGTGTAGTATACTCGTATAAGTATGTTACAGTAAGGGTGTGTGTGTTTATATTTTATAGCCGTTATAGAAGCACCGATGTCAATTAGCCACATATGAGATAGACTAAAACGTTTCAAGTTCAATTAAATATAGCATATACTATTATAAGACATAAAATACACTTTTCGAGTATGTCTATTTCATTTGACGCGTGACTTACCGGCGGAGCTGAGTCTGGCAAAACATGCATCTGCCATTTTTGCCCTTGGTGTGTCCTAGTTTGGTTATAAAATGTCCTTCCTCTGTTTCCTCGTAAACATCTGGGCACCCCACGGCCTCTGTTCTGGTCTTGGAGTTGATAGTAATGACAATGATCATTGGTGCTGCGGTTGTGGTTTTCCTGTGTATACATACGAGTACTACACCACAATACAGAGTGATCTGATGTCGTATCATGACGTGTTGAAGTTCATAGCTTCTTTGCCACAAACGGATGGCGCTTTAAGTCCTGTATAGCTTCATCATTCTTTTGCACTGGTAATACAGTCTCATTATTTTCTATACAACGCTAACCTGTTGTCACTGTTGAGCATAAAAAGATAAAATCTTATTAATTACTAAGACAACTGCAGTCTTTATAGTCATATCGTAAGTTCTGTCTAATTGCTGGTATACAGTTGACGTTATTTAAATCAATATATACGAGTACATATTTCTTGTTTCACATAATAAGTATCATTCAAAATATGCGGAGTGATCCTTCTGTACTTCGGTAATCTGTGTTATCACACCTCATTCCTTTGCACCGTAGAATAACTTGGATTTATTCGCTCGAAGTTGGATAAATTCACCGCTGGCAACACGGATATTACCACTGTGTGTGGTGAATTTACTGCGGGTAACACTGATGTTACCGCGGTGTTCAGATTTAATAAAGCTATCATACGTACGAGTGAGTTAGGATTCAACGGAGAGAGTGGTTTCTTTAGAACGAAGGGATTATGGTGGCTTTAAGATGTACATGGCTAAGGTATAATATTAACGGTTTAGTGTTGATATTTCTGCAAAGGACACTTGACCACCCCGTCAGACAGGATTCCGAACTGTGTATTAGATGCGGAAGAATGGTTAAAAATGTAGGTAACTACCTACTCATCCTAATCTTATTATCGAAAGTCGTTATTTCTACAGGGAATCGACATTAATGTGAATATAATATTAATTGTTCACACTTCATACACTCTTTCAATGAAAATATTTTACAGAAAAAAGCGCAGATAATGTTCAGACAGTTTCAATTACTAATATCTTTGTCATTAACATTATATGCTAATTTAAGGATCCTCAGAAAAGGATCCATCATTACGTCCGACAAAGGTTCTAGGACATTCGATAGGTTTTTGCGCTAGAATCGGATCCGATCCGTTTCAGCCCATTGTTAGAGCTCTGCTTACGACAGGTTATGGTTGGCTTGAAGAATGGCGCCGTATTTCAACTTCGCTTCGGGTTTAATTATGCGGAATTAATTTGTGCGTCGCTAGGAATCGTTTGTGAAGGAAGATACTTTACATAATGTAGTGTCGTGATAGTGTCACACAAACATAGGATGTATGAATACTGTTCAAAATTATGTTTCCTTAACTTATTTTTATAGAGATACTTCTTATAATACTGTGTATAATCTAGACGCGCGAGTGGGCTGTTTCATTTGAATGATCTACGCCATCCATGTATTTAAGGGCCTGCGCCCACTAGCGGCACGGCACGGCATAGAATCCTTCGGCATCACTACAAGCGTGCACTAACGGCAAAGATGCTGCGGTATCCTTAGGGATGCCGCGACGTCCCGCGATCAAATCATTGAAATATTAATTTTATTGTCATACTATTAAGTTATATTCCTATTCGTCGCATAAAACTGCCTTACCGTGCCGTGCCGCCAGTGGGCGTAGTCCCTAAATCACTAGGAATGATGTCAAACGTAGGTACCCACGTTTTGGGCACGCCACAATTACGGCGATAAGTCCCCTCTTTGAGGAGTGGCTTGAGAGGCACCATGGCGTCCTCACCTTCCGCCTGACGCAGGTCCTCACCGGACACGGTTGTTTCGGGAGGTTCCTGTTCCGCGTAAGGCGGGAGGAAATGCCCGGGTGTCACCACTGTGTGGATCGCCCGGAGGACACGGTGGAGCATACGGTGGAGGTCTGCCCGGCTTGGGCGGAGCACCGCCTTGTCCTCACGGAGGCGATCGGCGGCGGCGATCTCTCGCGTCTGGCCCTGGTTCAGGCCATGGTTCGGAGCGAGAGTGCATGGGAGGCCGTCACCTCCTTCTGCGAAGCAGTTATGCTCGCGAAGGAGGAGGCGGAGCGCGCGAGGGAGATGCAAGCTGCACGCCCTCGCGGCCCTAGTCGCCGCAGGAGACGCCCCGGGCGTCGGGAGTCCAGAGCCGACTTCCGGCCACCGTAGGCGCGGGCTTGCGGACGGTGAGCAATGGGCAGCTCGCCGTCCGATAAGGACCAGGCCCGTGTCGACGGCGCGTTGTGTTCCACGCGCGCCTCAAAGAGATGTCAGCACCAACCGACGGGGTCGAAAGACCAATGCCTGCTGGGGTTGCGGGTTTGTCCGAAAGGGATAACGCGGCCCCGGCACACAGGCAACGGAAGGAACACGGGTGGGTTTTAGTCAGTAAAAGTCTGACACACCCTCTCGCTCTGCCCAGAGCGGGAGAAGTCATTTGATGATTTCCCATCCAAAAAAAAAAAAAAAAAAGGTACCCACGTTTGACATTATTCTTAGTGACTTTCAAAATGTTAAATCGCTTGGTCCGTTTACTTACCTTACCAGGCGAATAAATAACAAGTCAAAAAGCGCAAACCTGCCCAGTCGGTAGGATAATAATAAGTGTAAGTACTTTATGAGATTGAAATAACACTCTTTCATTATCAAAAATTCCTCTATTACGCGTCCAGCTGTGTTGTCACGATATCTCATGGAGCTGGGCAGCCCGCCAACAGTTTTAAGTAAAATTACTTCATTCTCACCAGCGCTAAGTGAACGCTTTCGGAAAAACGCGCTCTTCACCATTCTGTAGCGTGACGGGTTGAGTTATGGATGGTTTAAACTTTAATTGAAACTTTCATAGTGTTTTATAATGGTTTGATGGTCCATTAAAAGCGTAAATGATTTAATATAAACCTTAACTGATATTATGGAAAGAGAATCTTCGCTTTTCTTGTATTCCTGAGGGCTTTAAATAAATATCTATTTGTTTAATATATAGTAAAGTAATAGCTTGAAGGTCAAGTAATGTTGCAGCAACTGACTCGTTATTCAACAGCTCATTTAGAAAATCAGTTGTTTTGTAGTAATGGCCTAGTGGTGTGACCGTCGGACTACCAAGTCATAGGTCTCGAGTTCGAACCCAAGTCACGCACATCTCATTTTTCGGATTTATGTGCGTATTGTATAATTATCACTTGCTTCAAAAACGCTGAAAAAAAGCAGCGTGAGGAAATCCTATCTCAGTTTCCAGGAAACTGGCATGCCTGGGAGATATTTCTTGACGGGATTTGAAGCCTAGTCAGAGGCCTATGGGCGGGCGGCTTTAAAACTACTACACCAGGTTAGTCACTAACCACACGAAAGTCAGTTTCTAATATGACATGAAATAACGTGAACACTCCTCCATCCATCCGGAACTAGCAATTCTATACCCAAGGATATTCGATAAAGCCTTTTATATTTTCCATATTATGCTCTATACCTTTGTACGTAACCTCATTATACGCCAGTAATTACACAGTAATGCATTACCAGCGCAACGTCCGACGCATGCCGACTGTGATATATGCACATACCTGCGTGCGAAGGTATGAACCCGCGCGTTGAACAAAGAGCGAATTAATGTACGCGTCGCGCGCTCATGAGCAACTTAATGAGCAATACCGGGACATTTTCGAAGTGTAAGCTGGATCCCCTTATTTATATCTATGCTATCAATGCTATGGCCATCAGATTATTTGAATAATAAAACTTACTTGTCAGTAACTTTAATTATACATGGGCCCGTTGCACATATTTGCATCTGCTGTTTTGACACACAGTATTTTCAGACAATATGTAAAAATATTAAAATCGGCCATATATCACATCAGAATGCAGGCAACTCTAGCCGCTAACATCATTATGCCATTAATTAAAAAAATGCCAGAGTATTTGCATTGTGCAATACAACGGCATCGCGGCAGACCCTGGCGTAGATCGCGGAATGAGCTTCACGCCTATAAGAGGGACTGGTCCATGTTGGCGCAGGATCGACTTGAGTAGAAAAACGAAAGGGAGGCCTTTACCCTGCCGTGACACAGCACTGGCTGATTTATTTATTTATTATGTGCAGTACATTAAGATAAAACGCCTTTGCCTTCCAGAACTGTACCTCTCGTTTATCTAGTATCATATAAATTGCAATACAATCCACAAAACAGTAGTTCAGATTTATAGTTCCAATTCAAAGCCCAACAGTATCGTACGGCAAACTTTCCGGAGGATTTTTATATCAAAGGTTTGCTCCCCTACGCTTTTAGCGCCGGTCTGCAGGTCATGTTGAGTTTGTGTCACAAAGGCTAGTTCACAGGTTGTCACATGTTTTGGCGCAATTTCAACTGTTTCTATTTGGTCCTCTTTAAGCTAACAGTTTGGCCATGGCGAGTTCGTGCTGTGAAATTGTGTCTTTATGTGATATTGTGAGGAGGATGTTTTTGTGAATGCCTTAATTATGTCCCGCATTTTTAACCGATTTCCAAAAAGGAGGAGGTTTTAAGTTCGGCTTTAGGTTTTTTTTTATGTATGTTCATCGATGTTTTCGTCAATATTGTAGACCGATTATGAAAGAAAATTCTTTCATTTGGTAGATAAAGCTTGTGGTGGCCTCATACAAATTGTATGAACTTTGCTTGGGTAGTTTTTGGGTTAGCTTCAATAATACGTATTTTTCCCCCTTAGTGTATGTGGATGATGTTATAATAAGTTCCTGTTCCTGTTATTTACATAGCAGGTAGTGGTTTCAATGTGTGTGGGGTAGATACGACAAATAAAAAGTGAAAAATAAACTTTTAACAAAAAAAAATACAATCGACTTCCAAAAAAAAACACTACAAACTGAAAAATTATTTTAATTTGAATTTTTGTTTTTTGCCACTGACTTCCGAAATTAAAGATTTTTTGAATACAAAAATGAATGAGTAACCTGCAAAGCAGTTGCTACACTTTACTATACTAACGGATAATTTTTCATTTGATACCGTGAGGTGATACATAATATTGTGTAGATACTGCAGTTTAACAAATAATCGTTTGATGCATTTCTTAAGCATAATAACAATGATAGCCAACACTAGAAAAAAGGTAAAATATTATATTAAAAAGTTCACTAACTCTGGTAGGTACAGCTCTTTTTTAGGGTTCCGTAGTAAACAAGGAACCCTTATAGTTTCGCCATGTCCGTCTGTCTGTCTGTCTGTCTGTCCGTCTGTCTGTCCGCGGGTTAGCTCAGAGACGGTTACTACTAGAAAGCTGTAATTTGGCGTATGTATACATATTAATTATGCCGAAAAAGTGGTAAAATAAAATCAAGAAAGATAATTTTTTTTGGGTACCTCCCCTACACGTAAAGTGGGGATGCTTTTTTTTCTCGTCTACCCCATGTTGTGGGATATCGTTAGAAAGGTGAGTTTGTGAAAACCATTTTTAGATTCAGGGATCCGTTTGCGAAATATTAAGCTTTTAACTGAATTTTTTCATTAGAGTCAAGTGCCAGCTAAATGGTTGCACTTAGATTTGTGAAAAAATTCACAGCAGTAGATAAGTAGGTATATAAATATATAACGAAATTAAAAGGAAAACTATCAGAGCTAAGTAGGCTACAGGTTAACGAGTAATAATCAACCAACTTAAATTTGCGGTTTGGAAAACATGATTTCCCATACATTCCGTATGGGAGAACATGGTTTTCAACTTGTTAAGTTTGTTCTTGGGATAAATTCATCCCAACTACGGAACCCTTAATTGTGCGTGGTCCGACACGCACTTGGCCTATTTTTAAATGAATTGGATAAAGTTATCTAAACTTTATTTCAACGTCTCCGACAATCTTGGGTGGACGCATAAGTTTTAAAAAACCATGAGTCTGCTAAAAATTCAGCCACGAAGGATACATAAATCTGAATAGAGAAGATTTATAACATATTCATTTCATATATTTGGTTTATATAAACATTTAGCTGCCTTCACGACACTCGTGGGAAATCGGGCTTCTTGAGACGACCAAACTATGAAATTGAGCGGTTTGCGAGAAATTTTATCTAGGACCATCAATGGACTAAGATTTCTTTTAGAAAAAAGTTGAAATAACGTTAGTGACGGAAACACAAACCAATAAAAAGCAAAAAATTAAAAGTATTGGCCCTCTAAGTTTCATATAAGTTGTAGGTAATAATTATTTTGATCCAAGCGTCGCGGGTCGTCGGGGGACGGCTAATGAAAACACGTCATTAACAGCAGCTATCCTATCTACGTAATAAATAGCATACATTCATTATTGCTGGGTATAAGCCTCGTCTGTTCGGCGTTTTCATCGGGGTTAAAAAGTTGTATGTGCAGATCTTGTACCCACAAGATCTCAAAATAAAAAATAAAAATGGTTAGTAAAGCTTTACTGACAGCCACATCATTTGCCTGAAAAACAATAGTCATAAAAGTGCCTACATAATTGACAAATTGTTGACTGCCTAAACAGATAACAATGGGTCCGCTTCTTAGTCTAAACAATGTTTATCCTGAAACAATTATATCCTTATAAATATAAACAAGTGCTATTACTCCCACATTGTCCACTTCCAATAAACATATCACACTCCATAAAACTTATGAAATCAATTTATAAAGGCGTGTCCACACTGTTTATGACCGCCTAGCACTACTAATGGTCGGGTACAATTTACGAGCAGCCCCTCGGACAAAAACTTTATGAGCCGCCCTTAAGCAAACGAGCCACAAATTTTATCGCAGTATTACTTCTTTGTTACTTTACTATGTGTTAAGTACTGCCAGTGATGTGCCGCCATTCTGTCAACATTATGGGGGATGGACGCCATTTTAATCTGTAACGATTCAAGTTTTGCATTCAATTAGCTTGAGAAATAACTTGACTATGATATACCACTGAATTTGGCTGATATTCTCAGGACAAATATTATCGTATTAGCTAAAATATAAAAATGTTCTCGATGTAGTCACGGTAAACACGACAAAAAAATAAACTCTTTCCAATGGATTCTAAAACATAAAGGTGTTTTAGGATATTTCTATAGAAAAATGGATTTTCATTTAAATTAAGAACTTAATTGTGTTGAGATAAGATTCATTAGACATTGTTGAATACAAGAATTGACATTTAATATGGTTATGGCTGATCCTACTCGAGTTAAGAGAGGTTTGGGCTTATGCTCTGCTGAGAACAACAAGCCGATCCCAGCCTCCGTACAATAAGGTACATAGTTATACCGTATGCAACCCTTTCAAGTCGTTAGCCTCAGTTTAATATCTCTCTGGCCGACCGCCAGCCTCCTAGGACGCAAGATGTGTACCATAACCAAGTATATGTGTGTAGCCAGATAAAATTGCACGCCAGTTTAATGTACCCTGATAACTACGTGAAAACTGTCCTTATCTTCGTTTTTACAATGTTAACAAATATGTTTATGGGTGAATAAAGTTGTAGTGTTTGTGTTCTGAATAAAAGGTGACAAAGTTATGGTTACTAAAATTGTTTTGACTTACGTTTAAGGACGAATTGCTTGATTTCAGATATTTATTGGCAAAATATGAGCATTTAATTTTGAAGTTGTGGTTGGGTTACATAACTTACATACTTACTGTCAGTCTACATCATCCCATTGCTGGGCGGTGGCTTCTCTCCATCACCCATTTTGATTTAATTTACGGTTTTATTTATTACAATCGAATTCTTAATAATTAATCAATGTATTCAGTTGCCAATTATTAATAAAAATATGAGAGAACACCTTTGTGATCAGATCTTGAGTAAAACTCATATCTTCGTAGGTTACCACCAACCAATGTCTGTTTCACACTTTAAACCCTAACCAAACAGCAATAGCGTGGGGTGTCAAATACTCTGGTAGATGTTAGCATACACCGTGATGACGTCATAACGGTGAGGTATACGATTAATGGCGGTATTATCTCGCTCGTTAATTCTACGGTCGTTACCTGAAGCCTCGCTGAAGGCAACCATGACAGTAAATATAAGACAGTAGAACAACCCGTTACTTTATAAGTAGCTGGTGTTTCATTGCTGTTTAATATCATGAACGGCGAACATAAGACTTGTTTACCGCGCGAAAAACATATATAAGACTATCCGACATCAATCGTCGGGCAGTTGCCCGCCAGACACGACACCCGTCTGGTCGGAGGATCCTCACTTTTCTAAGGAGGATGAGTGAACTTTACACCCTGTTCCTAATACTTCTAAGCATACGTTCATTCTTCCATATATATAATAATTATTATTTTGAATGCGAAAGTAACTCTGTCTGTCTGTTCACTTTTCACGCTTTGGATTTCGATGAAATTTGGCACACAGATAGACCACGACACACTGTACATTAACAGTGATTAACATTTACTCGTAGTTTATATTGCTTATTCATCAAAAACTTACGTGTATAATTTGAAGTCGTATGTAGATGGCAGAACTAAATCAAGAGTACACGGTTAATTAGAGTCGACAGTCAATTAATCGCAGAGGTGTAAAACAATTAAACTGCTAAAACCTAAGTGAAAAGATCAGACACCATTTTTATCTAAACTAGCTTGCAGAATGAAATGCTTAGCTATATGATACTACTCACAGTGTGGAGATCATTTGTTTTCTCTTAACTGCACTCGCTTTGCCTGGCTCATGAAAAAGATCGCAGCGATAAGTTCTTATGAATGGACGTTTATGAGACAAAAGATTGAATCTTTTGATGTTATCTTAAGTGCAGGTATAATGAGAGTATAAAGAGATTGGGGTCATTTATAATGGGCACAGTGTGAATAGAAAAGTCAACTGCCTGAAGTTGCTTTTTTGCAAAATGGTAAATGTTGAGAGGAAATTAATTAAAGCTTTCATTGGCATTTTTCGGGTGGTAGTGTGTTTGAATAATACGACATTAAAAAAAAAAATTGTCAGAATAATATATGCCTTTTAAGTGAGGCGCCCATTTTTTTTTTTTTTTTATGGTGGTAAATTATCAAATAACTTCTCCCGGAGCGGGAGGGTGTGTCAGACTTTTACTGACTAAAACCCACCCGTGTTCCTTCCGTTTCCCGTGTCGCGATATCCCTTTCGGACAAACTCGTAACCCTGGCAGGCATTGGTCCCTACGGACCCCGTCAGTTGGTGCTGACATCTCTATGAGGCACGCATGGAACACAACGCGCCGTCGACCAGGGCCTGGTCCTAAGCGGACGGCGAGCTACCCATTGCTCACCGTCCGCAAGCCCGCGCCTACAGTGGCCGGAAGTCGGCTGGCGACTCCCGACGCCCAGGGCGTCTCCTGTGGCGACTAGGGGCGCGAGGGCGCGAATCTTGCCTCTGCCTCGCGTACTCCGCCTCCTCCTTCGCGGGCATTACTGCTTCGCAGAAGGAAGTGATGGCCTCCCATGCAAGTGAGGCGCCCCTGACGCATGTATTCCGTACGCTCAACCATTCTGTTGCAGAGAACAACAGAATGAGGTTGAGCGTACGTGAATTCACAAGGAATGCATTGTTTCTAATTAGTTATAGATGTTAGTATCCTTAAGTTAGGATAGGCGAATTTATCGCATTGGGCTATCCTGTAATGGTAGATGTAATTTGATAAGTAATATATAATACAGCTTTTATGATCATAAACAATGTGTATAATGAGGTTATAAGTTGATAGTTAAAATTTTAAAAGAACATTTTATTTTCTTCTTTTAAGAGCATTTAAATAAAAGCTTTTTAAAAAAAAGTTTTTTTTTAATTTTAATTAATTTTTTACTTTTTAGTTATTAACCTGCATTTTTGTTCTCAGCGAACCCTTTCATTTAATACCCATACATAAGGAAAGCATAAAAAACTTCAAAAGTCCGCCATATTGGATGTCAGAATATTTTTCTAATTATTTTCGGCAAGCCTTTTCCCATACCCATATATCCCAATACCCATATTGCAGAAGTGCATAAAAAATAACTATTCCGCCATCTTGGATGGTCCGCCATATTGAATTTAGAATGACGTCACACAACTTATCCATACAAAATTTCAGCTCAATCCGTTGAAGATATCTGCTTCAAAATTGAGTAGCAAGATTCCACCAGAACAAACATACATATTATATACATTGCAAGTTAAATAAAAGCTTTACCCTTAAATAGATTTTGTCACTTCCAAAGGACATATTAATCAAACGCACACAAGTGTAATTTGAACAAAGTCTCGCGCGATTCGTGTGTTGCGTAACGTTAACGTTGCTATCTCTTTCCAACCAATGTAGTAAGAGCGAACGCGCACTAGACGCGTGACGAGCACCGGTCTTTCGAAAAATTGCAACGGCGCTTACGTTTTGTGCTCTTCATAAAAAAATTGGTAAAGTAAGTATTACTTTGTTTTATGTTATTTTTATTTGTTTATATGATATAGTAATAGTTAAATGATAGCTGTTTGAATGTGTTCTGGTGTGATTGACTTGCTTGTTTAGCTGCTACCTTTTGGGTCTTTTAATGGGTATTTAGGTTAAATAAAAGAACTAGTTGCTGTTACAATGGTCGTTAGCGAATGTGTATTTTATAATTTTATACAGCGATCGAGGGAAAAAGGATAGGAACAAACGGGCCAATCACAACAAGCCATCACGTCATTTAGCTGCGCTGTGATTGGCTTACGATGAAGCGACCGAATTCCGTTTGGATATTCATCCCAAACATGCCCGCGGCCTTGAAAGCATCAGCTTACAATTGAAATTTCCATTTACTCATCTTCGACCAGAGGGCAGATCTTCGTGTATGGCCGTCTCACTATGCCTGATGATGTCTGAATGTCTGCTACTCGTGAGATACCATCGTTGCCAGGTATCGTCTTCATGATCCGACCTAATTGCCATTTCAGCGGCGGAAGGTTGATATCTTTAATAATGACAAGCGTGTCAGGTTTTAGGTCTGCCATATTTTTCCTCCATTTGGTTCTAGTTTGTAGCTCCGAGATGTATTCCTTGGCCCAGCGTGACCAGAACTGCTGCCGGATCTGTTCCACTCTCTGGTAGCGAGTCAATCTATGAACGGACTTGTCTCGCAGGTCATCTTCACAGACTGGTGCGGTGAGTGGTCGTCCGATCAAAAAGTGTCCAGGGCTGAGGGGAAGGTAGTCTCGAGGATCCGAAGACAAGGGAGTCATTGGTCGAGAGTTCAACATCGCTTCGATTTGACATAACACTGTAGTGAGTTCCTCGAAGGCTAAGTGAGCGTTGCCTACTACTCGGCGAAGATGGTACTTGCATGACTTGACCCCAGCTTCCCACAAGCCACCGAAATGCGGGGAATATGGGGGAATAAAAGAAAATTGAATTTGTTGAACCCTTGCGTAATCAATAATATCTTTTCTACATTTTAATAAAAACTGAGCAAAATCATTACTTAAGCCTACAAAATTGCGTCCATTGTCCGAAAATATTTCTGACGGCTTCCCGCGCCGTGAAATGAAACGCTTAAGCGCAAGTAAGTATGCATCAGAAGAGAGGTCACTAACTAATTCCAAGTGGACTGCGCGCGTCGTGAAACAGATAAACAGACAAATGTATGATTTAATTAGTTTCGCGCCTCTGCCTTTTCGGTTTTGTATGAACACCGGCCCTGCGTAGTCTACACCTGTGCGAATGAAAGGAAAACTAGCGGTTACCCGTTCTTTAGGTAGGTTGCCCATGAGTGGGGTTAATGTTTTACCTCGAATGCGCTTACAGATGACACATTGTTGCGTCACCTTCTTAGCTAGGTTTCTACCAGACAGTGGCCACCAATTCTCACGCAAACGATAAAGTAACGCTTGAAGTCCGCAGTGCATAGATTGGTTGTGTTCGTGCCTAAACAATAGAAGTGTAAAGTGATGTACAGGAGACAAAAGAATTGGGTGTTTTTTACTATAATCAAAGTCGGGCGAGTTCTTTATCCTACCTCCCACTCTAATTATATTATCACTATCTAGAAAAAAAATTAAACTCGCAAGACTAACGCTTGACTTGATATCTTTTCCATTTTTTAGTAGACTATACTCAACTGGAAATGATTCCATTTGTGATAATCGTGCAAGTGTACTAATGGCATGTCTTAACTCAATAACAGTGATCGTACCTGTCAGCTGATTTGTTTTGTTGCGCGCACAGCTGTTGTGAATAAAGCGTAGTACATAGGCAGCAACATGACTCATGCGATTAAAATGCGAAAACCTATTGAATGGAAAAAATGTTTCGAGTGTAGTATTTTTTGTTAATAATGACTTTATAACATTTGCTTTGAGTTCAGGTAACTCTTTAGGCGAGATGTCATTAACATTTCTATCAAAGTCAAGGCCGTGCATAAAGTTAGGGCCTTCCCACCATAATGTGGATGAAGCCAAGTCTTCAAGACTCACACCACGCGAAACGAGGTCAGCAGGGTTATCTTTTCCACTTACATGTCGCCAAGAAAACACACTCGTAAGTTCGTTTATTTCAGCAACTCGGTTTTGCACAAAAGTTTTAAGCAAATTAGGTGCCATACGTAACCAACCTAACACGATAGTCGAGTCGGTCCAAAATGTGACGTCATCAAATTTACGAGTAAGTGAACCGTTAATCCTGTCAAACAGCCTAGCACCCAGCAACGCACCGCACAGTTCCAGACGCGGTATACTAACGGGTTTCAATGGAGCCACTCTACCCTTCGAAATAAGCAATTTCACTGTCACCTCACTAATACCTACACTACGTACATAAGCGCACGCCCCGTATGCAGTTTGTGACGCGTCTGTGAAAATGTGTAACTCAGTCCGAGTAGAATCACATTGGAAGCCGTGTCGTGGAACTTTGATGGTGTGAAGATAAGAAAGACTGTCAACAAACCGGTTCCATGTTCGCACGACATCAGTGGGAAGCGGATCATCCCAATCTAATTTTAATAGCCAAAGTTTTTGCAATAATACCTTGCCGATGATAACAGAAGGGCTCAACAATCCTAATGGATCATATATCTGAGAAACAGTTGACAGAATTATGCGTTTAGTAACAGGATTGACGCTGTTTTGAAATTGCGTATGGAAATTAAACTCGTCCGCGATGCTACACCAACCTATACCTAATGTTCTACATTGACTATTATCACCTAAATTTAAGTCACGAAATATACTGTGATCAGACTGTGACTTCGTTGAAGCTGATGTACCGTCGAGTTCAAAGTTAAAGGTCCATTTGCGGAGCGGAAAGCAGCCGGACTTAAGAATGTCTGATGTACGTTTGCATATGTCAAGTAGTTTGACCTTGTCGTCACACGAGGTCAGAAGGTCATCTACGTAAAAATCGTCAGTTATGACCCTTTTTACCTCGGGGTCCGTACAGTCAGCTCCTAATTGCTTAAGACACCTAACACTGAGAAAGGGCGCCGACGCTGTGCCGTATGTTACGGTGCTCAGCTGATAGAACTCGAGCTGTTTTGTCGGATCGTCACGCCACATAATAAGTTGCAAGTCACGTTGAGAGGGATCAACAAGGACTTGACGGTACATCTTCTCACAATCTGCAATTGCAGTGAATTTAAATTGTCTGAACCGTAGCAAAATACCCAGCAAGTCTCCCTGAATAGGAGGTCCTACAAGCTGGATATCGTTGAGAGATTTGCCGTTACTAGTCGTAGCACTGGCGTCGAATACTACACGAAGCTTCGTAGTCGTGCTGTGTTCTCGAAAAACGCCGTGATGCGGCATAAAATAGTAAGGACTCGTGTAAGAATCAACCCGAGTCATGTGACCCAAGTTGATATATTCGTGTATAAAATCAGTGTATAACTTCTTATAGCTAATAGGTACGCGTAATAACCTATTTTCTAAGGACAAAAAACGCCGCTTTGCCTGGGGAAATGATTCACCCAAAGCGTCGGGTGACTCTTTGAGAGGAATGTGAACACAAAATCGTCCATCTTTATTGCGCGTAGTGGTTGTGATGAAAGACTGTTCACAGACCTGCTCATCGTCTGTGTGTGTATTCCGAAGCTTGGGTAACTCCTCCAACTCCCAGAACTGACGTAGCTGATTGTCCATGGATTGAGTGAAGTTACATTGGACATGCCTATTATTATGATGTGTATTATTAATAGGACCCGATATTATCCAACCTAATTTCGTGTTCTGTAAGAACGGACCGTTCGGTAAACGCATCTTGCCATCGATAAGCAAGTCCCAAAATCGATCCGCGCCTATTAAAACATCTATCTTTTGCGGCCCTAAAAATCGCGTATTTGCCAGCTGCAGGTGTTCAGGAATCCTAAACTGTGTGCTTTGTACCTGCATAGCAGGCAATGTGGCCGTTATTTCAGATAGAACGAAAAATTTAATGTGAATTGAGTAGGAATTAATACGTGATTTGATTTCTAGATCACACGTTTGTGTACAATGTGATACCGAATTACCTACTCCTCGTATTTCATGAGTGGACTGTATTAGTGGAATATCTAACAATTCGCAAAACGAATTTGTAATAAAGCAGCTCTGACTACCGCTGTCGAGTAATACACATGCGACATGATAATTATTATGTTTATCAGGAATCTCAACTAATGCAGTAGATAAGAGAACCGGTTGCACGTCTATGCATTGCGTATGTGTGTGTGTATCAGTGTGAACATTGCTAACTTGAATGAATTGATTTACGTTATTGGGATCATGTACTGTCTCACAGACGCGTGGTGGGGGCGCGCATTGTGCGCTAGCCACTGCCGCTGCCGCCGCAGTCGTCGTACCTGTCACGGTACAGCTAGATTGGCTGGAATCATTAGGATGAATAAGTGAATTATGTTTCATGTTACATTGTTTACAAGGTCCCCACAAGCAACCGTCTAAAGTGTGTCCGGAGCGCAAGCAATTCTCACACAAGTTGTTATCTTTGACAACCTTTAATTTGCTTAGTAAGTTCATATTAATGAATTGTGTACAAGTGTAAATTGGGTGTTTACCTTTGCATACCACGCACAATCTACGCGCTTTACGGCCTGCTGTTGACGGTGGGTTACTTGAGGAAACATTACAGTGTGCTATATTACCTCTGATATTTTTTGTTTCTGTCTTATGGTGATCTTTTGTGTGTGATATTGATAATGCTAATGTTTCCAACAAATCAGCCTTACTTTTAAGGAAGTTAATCAAACTGTCAACCTTCAATTTAGTTCTAGGAGGGGTGTTTGCCAACAATAAACCTCTATGGTGTTCCCACTCCCGTTCTGTGGTTATATCGAGCTTAGAGACAACTATATATATTATAAGCGTATCCCAGGTATCTGTTGGCTCATCAAGGGTTTTTAAAGCGCGTAAATTGTTTATGATTGTATCTATAAGTTTTCTAATTAGTGAAGGTGACTCTTTCAATGGTTGTATTGAGAACAATGCTTTTAGGTGACTATTCACTAATAACCTATCATTATCGTACCTATTTAGGAGTAATTCCCATGCCACAGAGTAGTTAGCTGCAGAAATCTGTAGCGCGTTTACAACTGATTCGGCACTTCCTTTGAGCGAAGACTTTAGATAATGGAATTTTTGAATGTTACTAATCTCAGTCGAATTGTGCACCAAAGATATAAACGTGTCCCTATATTCGAGCCAGTGTTCATACACGCCGTCGAACGTAGGCAACATGATGGTTGGTAATTTAACTGACACTGGCCTGTCTATATGCTGACACGGTTTGGAACAATCAGTGACCTCTTCACTGACGCTAAGAATGGATTCAGCTCGGGCAATAGTATTATAGTAGCCGTCTTCGAACTGTTGGCGCTGATCTAACTGATCATCTATATCACTATCGGAAACTAGTTCTTCAAGTTTTGATTGTATTTCATTAAATTCACTAAATAAAATCTCAGCACCCTTTACACGTAATTTTAAATCTATTTTTAACTCACTAGATATTGTTGTTACACTGATAGTATTTATATAATTAGAAAGTTTAGTTAACCTACCCTTAACGATACCACGTTTCCTAACCAAATCGCGCATGATTTGCTCAGTTTTTTCATCACTAATAGTTCTATAGGGGGACCTATCACGTATTTTGCTAGGACCCTTCCCTTCATCAGCCATTAATGGCATCCCGGTGGCCCGTGAAAAATGGAGTACTCACGTGCAAAGTGACTGCGTGTGAAAACGGCTTGTGCTAGTAGTGACACGATCAGACAATGTGTCGCTCTGCGCAATGGGCAACCCTCACCAACACCCTCACTGGAATCAGATCACAAAACGGTATTACACTTATGAACTCAGCAGCTCTTGAAAACTGGAACTTGATAAACGCACCGTATGTCCGCTTGTTCTTCCAAAATCTTCGATTGTCCTTTCACATCAATAAGATTGAAGGCCCTTGCGTAATTATGCTG
Source organism: Agrochola lota (assembly GCA_947364205.1). NCBI lineage: Eukaryota > Metazoa > Arthropoda > Insecta > Lepidoptera > Noctuidae > Agrochola > Agrochola lota. The sequence goes on along the minus strand of OX376225.1, from coordinate 876,341 downwards.
CTGAATCTGCGCTTCTAATTGTAATTTTGCTCGTCTTTATGTGTCTGCGTGGTCGTAGCAGCTTGGCAGTCCAAAGGTCGCTTGACTCGACGATTTGGCTTTGATGTTTCAAATCCTCGAAATATGGCTCTGAAGGTCCAAATATGTTTGAATGTGTTCTGGTGTGATTGACTTGCTTGTTTAGCTGCTACCTTTTGGGTCTTTTAATGGGTATTTAGGTTAAATAAAAGAACTAGTTGCTGTTACAATGGTCGTTAGCGAATGTGTATTTTATAATTTTATACAGCGATCGAGGGAAAAAGGATAGGAACAAACGGGCCAATCACAACAAGCCATCACGTCATTTAGCTGCGCTGTGATTGGCTTACGATGAAGCGACCGAATTCCGTTTGGATATTCATCCCAAACATAGTTACTTTGCAAAAAAAAACTTAGAATTTCGTCTTGATACGTGAATAATCTAAGTGTCACTTAAAACGGACATTGCCTGTAATCCCTTAAAAGTTGTGCTCTTAATGTTTGTAATTTATAACGGACAATGCCAAATCATTCGAATCGTTTTATTTATTGTTTATTGAACCTTTTAATTTTTTTTTTGTCCTTTTTTCAGTGATATGGCGGGAAAAGGGTGGAGATCAAAAAAAATACTTACTCTTGTCCCTCCTATAGACTCTGAAGATTCCGATTTGCAATCTGATGAGGATGAGGAAAGAAGAATAGGAGCCCGTGAGTTTTTTCTCAATGCTTATAATGCCTCGTCACCAACTTCATCACCCATACCACATGTTTCTCCTGGCATGTACGACTTACTTGATGATCTTAGCGACTGTGATGACCTAGATCAAGAACGAGGTAATTCAAGACCCAGTGAAGATATGAATGACACTTATGTAAGTCACACCACACGTCCACAGTCACTAACTACAAAATCGTCGCCGCTCGTAGCTGTTCCTTCAAATCTACCACCATTCTATATACCGGAAACACCGTCGTCGAGTTCTGTAGGGACACCATTTACAGCAAGTGTAAGGACACGTCGTACCAGACAAACAGTAAATGTTGAGTCCATTTAACTTAGTTCTAGAAAACGCAAGATGAAACATCTAGAGTTTTCATTTAAGAATACTAAATATACGGGAGCCACCGAAGTGGATACTTATACCAGCCCTGTAGAGCGATATGAAATGTTATCTCCTGAAAGATATTTCAAAAAATTCTTTGGTGACGATTTACTTAATTTTATTGTGGATATGACTAACCTGTATTCAGTACAACAAATTGGTAGATCTATATGTGTATCAAAAAAAGAAATTTAAATTCTACTTGGTATTGAGATAATTATGGGTATTGTAAGAATGCCAGCTATTGAAGATTATTGGAGCAATGATCTTAGATTTGAGCCCATTGCATTTGCCATGCCGATTAAGCGTTACAAATGTATCAAGCGCTATTTACACTTTTGCGATAACAGAAATGTAGACCAGAGTGATAGCTATCACAAAGTTTCTACGGTGATAGAACATGTACGTAAGCAATGTCTTAAAATAGAAGAGGAGAGATCATTTGCTATCGACGAAATGATAATACCATACAAAGGTAAAAAGGCAGGTCACAGAAAACAATACAATCTTAAGAAACCACATAATGGGTGGGGCTTCATTTTTCTGGTTCGAGCTGGAAGTTCGGGAATGGTATACGATTTTTGCATACGACGGTTCAAATACATTTCGGAATATACAATTCACAGAATGGGAAGAAGATTATCTGGGTGTTGGGGGTAAAACAGTCGTAAGATTGTGTAAAACTATATCTAACCCCACTCTGTCTACAGTTTACTTCGACAACTGGTTTACTTCGCTGGAGTTGCTTTACTATTTGCGGAATGAATGGGGAATATTATCCTTAGGCACAATAAGAAAAGACCAACTACGAAATTGTTGTCTGAGCAGTGATAAAGTTATGAAGAAAAAGGGCCGAGGAGCATACGAAGTAGTGTGTGATAATGACAGAAGATTAGCGGTTACTAAATGGGTAGATAATCAGTGCATTCACATTGCCAGCTCATTCAGTGCAAAAGATCCGTTCACTACAATAGAGAGATATGATAAAAAAGAGAAGAGAGTTTCTGTGCCTTGCCCAAATGTTATAAAAGTCTACAACACCCACATGGGTGGAGTGGACATCGCTGATATGTTGACTGCATTATACCGGATTTCATATGAAGACAAGGCGGTGGTATATGTCAATATTTGCCCAGGTGTTAGATATTGCCATTAATACTACATAGCTGGTTATTACACCGTCATGACTGCTTGCAACTTTCAGAGAAAAAAATGCCACTGAAGAAGTTTCGCATACAGATGGCTCTTGCACTAATCAAAGTCAATACAAAATCCCAGCTCCAAAGAGTGACACTCGATTATGTACCTGATGTAATCACTAAGCCTTTCCAACCGCGGCCTGTCAATGATGTGCGTTTTGATTGCTATGATCATTTTGTTATCTTCACTACACAAGGTCGATGCCGTCTGTGTAAGAACGGAAAGACCACTGTTCTTTGTTCTAAATGTAATCAGAGGCTTTGTTGTACACCAAAAAAAAATTGTTTTCTTTTATTCCACAAGGAAAAGTAAAGATTGTTGATTGTTGTTTAATTATAGTACTTTTTTTATGGAAAACATTTTTGTTTTGTTGTTTATTTTTTTTTAAGATTTTGCGTTTATATGTAACATTAAAGTTCATGGTTCCTAAATGATAACACGATCTCAGAACTAGTGATTAAGTAAAGTTTTTGTTATTTTAATTATTTGTTTTCTAAAAATATTTTTTTAAGTTAAATTGGCAATGTCCGTCCTGTGTGACTGGTGTCAAACACCCATAGTTTATAGATTAATGGGCACTGTCATTTATAAGTGACATATGAAAAACCCATGAAAGTATTTTTTATTTTTTTTATTTACATAATATTTTTCTTTTCCCTCCCATTTACAATGTATACGTATAATCAGAACTTAACCAAAAAAACAACGCACGAAACACAGTGTGCCCGTTTAAGGGTTAAAAATGACTTTAAAGGATGGGTTAAAGTAAATTCCAAGCTTTGTTCAAAGGCATACTATTCTATAAACGAAGTAGTCGTTTATAGATAAATGATAAGAATAGTTGGTCGCTGTGATTAACTCAAGACAATGTTTATGTTCTTTCTCCAGATTACCTACTGACAAGTTATATGAGTTTATATAATTATATTTTTATTTGACTTTATAAGTCAAGCTATTTTTAATTTTATTTCAATTTATTGTTGACATAATCTACTCATTACAATGTTTTTTTTAATGAGTTGTATTGCAATATGTGGTTAGCTAGTGACCTCGACAATTGATCATATTATTTATTGTTATTAGTAATTAACTGTTTGTTTTATTTATTTTATCTCGATGGTCCTAGTTTATCATTTATAACTTCCAGTTACAACTATATGTAAGCGGGCACGCCCTTTATGCCTGGAGGCTTTTATTTAGATATTAAGTTCTGTTTACGTTTAGTTTTTATTTCTGCCTGAGTATAGTTCTCGATGATTTTGTGTGGTATATTGGCGTGTGCTAGCTAACATATGGCTAATAATTTAAATTAGGTTTTGTGTTGCGTAATGTAAATTATTTTTAATACTATTATATAGAATCTTTTTTTTTTTGTTCTTCTAACTGAAAAGACAGCTGTGCTGCTGGGGAGTTTGTTGCGCCACTTCTTCTTCCCAGCTAATGCACTAGGAAGTGGTGAAGGGTGGGCGTTTTGGGGGACTGTCTTATGTAATTTTGACGTTCGAAAAGTTCTGATTCTCAGCCTAGTTTGAATAACTGACTTTTGATTTTTTTTGTTACTAGCGACCCCCGTACGGTTTTGACGACTTGATGGAACATAGCTGTCTTTATTATATCTAATTTATATGTATATAATAAGTATTTTTCTATGAAACAGCAGATTAAAAAAAAAATTACCGACGAAAAATTTCAACGCTCTGGCGTGTTCAGAATCATTTACTGATTCCATGGTATTCGTTTTCGCGTCGATGTCTCTGCCACCCTGTATACTCTTAACGAAATCATTTACAATGCATTCAAACTTGACTCACTGCCATTTCTTATTGCTCAGTTGTCAGGCGTCACTCATAAAACGGTTTGACGAGCGGTGGCTATCGTCACGACGACCGCGCAACGAACGAGTCGCGGTGAGGCACTAGCACGACGTATCGCGAATAACAATCACACAATTAACTGCTGAGACGTTCATAAAGGTGATTGGAATTGTACTATTATGCACATTTGTTGCATAACAATGGTTTTCTTTATGTTACTATGCTAGTTCTCATACCGATATTAAATGATAAGATAGCTCTTTCGGTTCACCTACCTTTTTTTTTTTTGAGGTTGGTAAATTATCAAATAACTTCTCCCGCTCTGGGCGGAGCGGGAGGGTGTGTCAGACTTTTACTGACTAAAACCCACCCGTGTTCCTTCCGTTGTCTGAGTGCCGGGGCCGCGAATTCCCTTTCGGACAAACCCGCAACCCCAGCAGGCGTTGGTCCTTCCGGACCCCGTCAGTTGGTGCTGACATCCCTTTGAGGCGCGCGTGGAATACAACGCGCCGTCGACCCGGGCCTTGTCCTTATCGGACGGCGAGCTGCCCATTGCTCACCGTCCGCAAGCCCGCGCCTACAGTGGCCGGAAGTCGGCTCGCGACTCCCGACGCCCGGGGCGTCTCCTGCGGCGACTAGGGGCGCGAGAGCGCGCATCTTGCCTCTCCCTCGCGCGCTCCGCCTCCTCCTTCGCGAGCATTACTGCTTCGCAGAAGGAAGTGACGGCCTCCCGTGCACTCTCGCTCCGGACCATGGCCTGAACCAGGGCAGGACGCGAGAGATCGCCGCCGCCGATCGCCTCCGTGAGGACACGGTGGTGCTCCGCCCAAGCAGGGCTGACCTCCACCGTATGCTCCACCGTGTCCTCCGGGCGATTCACACAGTGGTGACACCCGGGCGTTTTCTCCCTCCTTATACGGAACAGGAACCTCCCGGAACAGCCGTGGCCGGTGAGAACCTGCGTCAGGCGGAAGGTGAGGATGCCGTGGCGCCTCTCTAGCCACTCCTCAAAGAGGGGACTTATCGCCACAATTGTGGCGTGCCCAGCGCTGGGTTGCCACAATCGCACTCTCCATGCCGCCACGGTTCACCTACCTACAGCCGCTACAGGATTGGAATAGTATGAGGTACTTCAGTATAATCGAAACACAAAATACACTCCAGTTTATTTTATATTCTATTTTATACGACCAAAGTCTTCCCACCATTATAGAAAAAAGGGATTTAAAAATAATCTCCATAACGCTTTCTTTTAGCCACTGCACCATAACGGCTGTACAATCTCATAATTAGGTAAAGAGCTCATAAAATGCGCGCCATTAGAGTCGGAGCCGATGGGGTGAATCTGGGGGGATCGTAAAACACCCCGGATGCACCCCATGATTGAATGGAATTGATTGGATATATTTATGGCTAGTGGATTGGAGCGGTTCAGTTCGGAATTCACTTGTTGGTTTGATATGTAGACTGGAAGCTAAAAGTTGTATAAGTATGTATGGAAGAGGAAAGTTGAATGCCTTTTGAACAGGATTTTATGAAAACAATAAAATTATAAGCTCGCCTCGCGGGGTGCCAGATCTCGCTACGCGCTTTATTACGCCGTAGCTAAAACAGTGCTACGGCGTAGCGTAGCACGCACTGTGCTACGGCGTAGCTACAACTGTGCTATAGCGTAGATAGCTCTGCGCCATAGCACAGCACACCGATAATTTTTTTTAAACTGCCTTAGAAACTAAAAGTTTGATGTTGTATCTATACTTCAAAATTAATCCATTATGTTTTCTCCAATAAATTAAATACCCTAAGAAACAAAGCTTGTATCGCTCGTAATGTAAGTGAGAACAAAACGATAGTGTTATCGTGGGCGCGCGTGAAATCAAGACGTCTAAGCGCTGAGCTGCGGCGGCGAGAGATAGCGCCGCGCGGAGCATTTGCATACAGACGCTGCGTTTGGACGGGCCACGAGAGGAGCGGTGATGTATGAGAACCCATTGTTACGCTAACTACCTGAGCCCCATTTCCGGTTAGGAAATGTGACATACTTGTCATAAATTAGCAAAAATCACATTTTGATTACTTACAAGTGCTGTTTATTAACGCAGAAAATATATGAAAGAAACTTGTAAAATTGTCGGATTGTCAGATTGTGATCTTTTACTTGTTGCCTGTCGGTCTTATTAAACAGGCCCTTGGTTAAAGCCCATTCCTTCCACTTCGGCGGGAAAAGCCAGATTAAATGAGTTGGATAGTGCGTGTGAAACTGATATGGCTGAGATGACTGTCGATAAGAATAAATGGGGGACATAGACATATTGCGCCGAATTAAAGTAAGGGTAGAGCGACTATGATCGTATCACCGGCAGTTGTCGACATACTCGTATCATTTGTCTACGTTTGATATTTCGAGGATGATGATAATATGATCACCTGTCATACATTTGTTGCCATCATATTGTTTAACAGTCTAATACACAGTGACGTCATCCTCGTAAAACTTATTCACATCATTTTGCTTACGGAGGGATGTGTCAAACTTATGATTTATTCTCGAAACATACTTAGGTTATAACTCATCTTAAGCAAGTTCATTGGGATATACTTATTTATGATTATGTTTTATTATTAAATACAAGACAGATCAGGGTCGAGCACTAGAAGAAAATGAAAGAAATAAAGACGAGATCAGATAAGCAAGACGATCTCGTTGTACCAGTCGCTGTATCTCCAGGCTTCTATATTACCAGTATATTTCTAATTTTCTACAGAGCCACAAATTGAGCAGTCGCGCTTCTCCTAGCCCCATATAGTTTGCCCCAGAAGCAGATACCCCCACTAAGATACATGCGAAGCGGCGTGCGCCATTCAACGTTCACGCCGGCAATATTTGTGGAGCAAACAGCTCCCCAGCTGCAGCTTGCGTTATAGGTGCACTTAATGCTTGGTGCAGATACAACACTTTTAGTGACAGCTGGGCCGGGTTTTGGAGGCACTCAGCACTCGGTACATGAGTCAAAGTTGTGGTGTGATGGCTTTTGGGGTTTTGGTCACATTAAAAATCTGCCGATTTGTTGGGTCGATGCGAAAACGTGTATTTGTGTCCTTCAATTCAGAGAAAACACATTCTAGATGACAATGCATCCATTTGCTACATTATATACAACGTGTAATGGAAAGGGTCACATCAAGTGCAGTTTCTTTGGATGATAACAAACTACACGGCAAGGGTTTTTAAATCCTATATCTACACGTTAGGAACATATGAGAAATTTCAGTTTATGAAATCAACCGCTCGGGCTTCTCCGTATCGACGGCTCCCGTCGTTGATCCCGTCCATTTAATTTAATATTAGCAAGTGACGTGAAAAGATAATGAATGACCCTCGTAGTGCGGTGACAATCATGTTTGTTTTGATTTAAATTAATTAAACTTACGAAACCAAAAATTTGGTGAAATCTTTGAGTAATTTATTTTGAGTTGAAACTTTGCAAAGAGATTCTATACTATACCTTTTTTTTTGAGGATGGGAAATTATCAAATAACTTCTCGCGCTCTTTGTGTCAGACTTTTACTGACTAAAATCCACCCGTGTTCCTTCCGTTGCCCGTGTGCCGGGGCCGCGATATCCCTTTCGGACAAACCCGCAACCCCGGCAGGAGGATACTATACCTGAGGGGCAATTCCCGTTCTTTTTAAGAACGTTCGCATTCGTGTCTCATTCGCAATCGGTCAAAAATACATTCAATTTACCAACATTTTTGACAAGTTTGACAGTTTGCGACTTGAATGTGAACGTTTTTTAAGTACGAAAATTGGCCTTCTGTTGTAAACTTCACCCCTTTTGGATAGATATACCCTTTCCGTTACACGTTGCATAATAATATTATAAATGCAAAAGTAAATCTGTTTATCTGTTTATTACCTTTTCACACCAAAACGACGGAACGGATTTCGATTAAATTTGGCACACAGTTAGACCATGACCTAGGTTAAGACACACGTTTATCACGGTAATACTAATTCATGTGTCACGGATGCAATGTATGTGTATGTGTTACATGAAGGTGAGGTTACTATCACCATACGTTAAAGCCCTACAGTCTGTTTCACGATCTCCTTATCCGCTCCAATCTGTCGCCTAATGCTACCCGTCTGTGACTGGCGTTAGCGCTGCAAAAGGTGCCACTTGAGCGATGGCGTCAACATCGCGATACAATTAAGTTCGGAGCAGTTTGTACACTGATGTGTTTGTCTTAACTTAATGTTTGGGCGACGGTGTTGATTACATTCCTATTGGTTAAAGGGTTCGCTCTCTTAGTCTTAGTTTGTGTATTCTGTGCTTTAAAGGTTCAGAGCTGTGTTATTGCATTTTTATTTAACTGCATCTGTTATGGTCGCCCAGAATGTTATTGGCCGGGATGAATAAAAAACTTATTAACATTTCACAATTGCGGGCTGATATAAAAAAAAAAAAATATATTAGAACTGTTTCCCAATAAGTTTATAAAAAGCTTTATAGGTAAGGTAATGAACCGGTATTTCACATAACTCTATAGGAATTGCCCGCTCTATGCACCTCTATAAAAGAAAGAAGAAAGAAGAGACCGCTGAGATTGTAGGTAAAAAGCATTAGTAGGTACCTATGTACCTACTAATGCTTTTTAGAAAGCATTAAGGTAGCGCACGTTCAATATTCATTGGCATTTCTAGGAGTTTTTTTTGTTCAGATTAAATCAATTAAAACGAGTAGTAAGCGTGCCGGGAGCGAGTCGTTTCTATCGTCACGTCGAAGCGGCTCACACAGTTTTACATCAAAATAAATTGAACTGGATAAATTAAAATGCTGTATTCATAGCAACATAAGCTTTTGTATACGACCACCACAACAATAAAATAACAACAAAATATTTCGTTTGGCCAAACAATCCTTTTCAGGCTGCCTCTATTAATCAAAAACAACTCCCGAACAAAACGGGCATTGTCGCAGCGATCGGCACAAAAGCAACTCATCCCGAACGTAACCGAATACTCCCGAGCGCTCCCGACAACTTGAGTTTATTCAGTCGCATAAAACTTTAACTAGAACGAGGGATTTACAGAGGTTTTTACGCGCTGAACGCCGGGTGCGTGCAATGGCGAATATATCGTGCCTGAAACACCACCCTGTTTAATAACAAATGGACATTTAAAAATGGGCAAAATGCGCGAAAACAAGCGAATAAATGTAAATAGTTAGGAAATATGAAAGCTTTGTGCGAGCAGGTTTAAAACTGTAGCGAAATGTGAATGTTTTTAGTTTTGCTAATATTGTATTTTTTGTTGGATGCTCGGAGTGGAAGGCGGCTAACTGCATGGTATTATTATAGCGAGTTTAATATGGGACGAGATTTCAGACAGTTATTTTGTTCTGGGAAATTGCATTCCTATGCTGAACAAGCTTCTATGACGGGTTTTCATGGTTATCTTTTTGCAGAAAAACTGAACAATTCAATATTTCTTGTTTTGTCAACAAAAAAATAACTGAATAACAATATCGTATGTGCATACAGTGACGTGCCAAACCCTGCCTAACGTGTTGATTGAGCCTATGTCTACCAAGACCGGTCAATAACAAAGAGAAACAAAGAGAAGATAGCAAATTGAGCGCTGATGTGACAGTGATTCTAAATTTAATACATAACAGTAAACGACTTATTCGCTGACTCTTGCTAATCCAATCATATTGCAGCCTATTGTATGTTGTGTCGTCATAGGGCACATATGACTTAATTAGTCGTAGAGACTTGCTTCACGCTACAGGCAGTTGAGGCGAAAGTGTAACTAATGTTTTGTTTTTGTTAAGCTATATTATTGTAACCCACTACTGTGTGTGTGTGTGTGGCCTACTTTTTCCTTTCAATCTTTATCTTGTGCGATCTCTGGCCATGTTGGCCCTGAATCAAATTGAAATGAACATTGAACAACGTCTTTATCGGCAATCATTTTTAAAACCTGACGTTAAGTATTTGAATGAACCCTAAAAAATTCGGCTCATAACTTTATAAGAAGCTGCGGCTCACTGGCTCTAGAAGGAAAGGTTAATAACTTGCGGTTTAATGTAACACACTGCATGCCATTCCCTACTCAATGCCAACATTCAATAGGCCGCCGCAATGAAACGTCTCGAGCCAACGCAGAGGTTGCGGGTGCGCTGCAATACAACAGTAACATGAGCACTCCATGTTGTTTCCTACTCTGTGTCAATATTCAATAGAGCGCCACAATGAAACGTCTTGAGCCAGCGGTTTATATCGGCATGTGCACTGCAAGTACAATGACGTCAGAGTGGCGACATGCGACGCCATCGGCTTGGCGTGGCGTACGCTGTGGAGATTTAGCGACGCAATCAAGGATCAGGCTGAGTTATTGTTGATTGATTGATTGCTTCATGAAGAGAGAAGTAATTACAGGAATCGATCACTAGAGTTATTTTTGTAGTTTTCTCGGTACTGTTTTGTTTGACTTATTGAACTTTTATTGAATGGTTTATCGTTAATTTCACGAAAAGTGGTTACTACCCAATACTCTCATTTATCACCCGCACCTTTCAGGATCCAGGGTCCATACCTCAATTGTGTTACATTTGGTGCTTATTATTCAAAAACCTTTAGCATTTTCCAAAACATAAGTCTGCCTCATATTTTATAATGCTCAATAAAGTATAAACAAACAATATAGTAAAAGGTAGATAAACTATTAGTGCAGTAACATCATTCAATACTGCAGGCTGTAATATCTCCCGCGAGTCACGATGTAAAGCCCTGGAAGGCAATATCGTACATATCGAGTTTAAAAAATTCACCAGAAGTCGAGATATTTACAGGTTTCTAGGAGATCCTATTACCAATAAAACAGGCCATCTCTTCGATTGACTTTACAAGTTGTTCGGGAGCTGTTGCGAGAAGTGCTGTAGCGAACATTATAAGGCAGTCTGAACACTTTTATTGGTAGCACTGTGAGGTAGATTGATTAAATGATTGGAGTTAGGTAATTTCATTTGTTTTTTGTTCTTGTTTTCTTGCTAGGTACTTTGTAAAGCTGGCTGAATTTATATTAGCATCTTCTGGGGTTGTCTATTCATGTGAAAAACTCCTTCAAGCGCTGTAATAAAACTTACAGGTGAAGGGGATATAACTTTATTCTTACCATCATTGCCTATCGATTCCTAGCTCGAAATTGGAATGAAAAATATACTATATAGAAATAAAAATATAAAGATTCATAAATATAAATCACAAGTGACTTATTTGATTCGTTTTCAGGGAAAGACAACCGATCCAATTTTGTGGTAGTATACCATACTTGGAAATGTACAGAACAACACTGAAATCCCGGAAAGTTACAAAAAAATTGAACGTAGATTTTAAACTAGTATTTATTATAAGAATAGCTTCTGCCCTCTGCTTCGCCCGCGTGTCGGTCAGAAATTATCCCGCGGGAACGTACTACCGGAAAAAAGTGTCCTGTGTCCTACCCCAGGTCATCGTCTACCTGTGCCTTTCATCGAAATCCGTAATAATAAGTGAAAAGGTAACACGCATTTACAATATTAGTATTTATTTTCACATACAAGAGAGTATGATGATACAGTATATGGCAACTTGTCTGACACAACAAATAGTTGGCCAGTCGTGCAGGGAGCTCTCAAGATGTAAATTACAGCAACATCGTGCAAGTATCAGCTAGTAGTCGGGTGGTCGGGTCAGTGCACTTGACTAGCGCGGTTACTGCCTTAGAGCATCGGACACGGGCTAGTGCAGCCACTAGCATAATATACTGGCCTGAGGAATGGATTGTTTGTGTGCGCAATTTGCTTAGTATTTATTGGTTTTCATTTCATCTTGCATGTTACCTAGTCGCTTCAATACTGAGAGTCTTACAAGTGAATCGCGAATAGAATACCTGTTTATTTATGAGGCTTTTATATTTCCTAGAACTTTTATATTTTAGATGGAAACATTGTTCTGCGAGGTTACTTGAGAGGATTTTAAACCAATTTGTGTTCAGCACGACATCACATTAGGATATTTAAAACTAGGCAATAGATTTCATCTAAGTATACTAGGTACTGATAATTTTATAAACAATCTAACACAAACAGAAATCCGAACTAGCACAGGTCGTTAGAAGCTAGGCTAATGAAAACTAAAGTTTAATTCAATTAGACTAAATGCGCTTAGGGTTACCGTCCGACTTTTTCTGTGACTATCCGGACAAATGAACAGCTAAGTCTGCCTGTGAAGCTCAAGCGAAAACGTTAGTATTTTCTACGAAAATATTAACGTTTCTAATGCTGGCATCCCATGGTGCGCTAAATTGCGCACGCACCAGCCCGCATTACGCACCCTGGGTAACGTGCTTGGGAGCGCAGAGGCGTGCGTCGCGGTGCGTCCGAGTTTGGATACATTCGACTTGTTCGAACGATATGAACTACTCGTTTTAGTTTATAGGAACCGATCCGCGGTGAGTCGGTAACTTCAAAGGTGCGCGAAGTATGCTCAGTTCCTATAAACTAAAACGAATCGTTTTTTTACCAATGGTAGCAATATTTTTGCCCAACTTGGCATATAAATAGTAGATTGATGATAGATTCGTAAACTAATTTTAGACATAGGCGTTTTCGGATTTTAACATACGATTATACATATATTCGATTTCACATTATGAAATCGTTTACAAAATCAATTTCTGGAGCGGCTCTGGCGCCTCCGGCTTGCAGTTTCGATCGTCTCTAGTAATGTAAATGTTAAACAAATACTTGCTTACGCAAATCTACTCTTGCCGTGGTTTTGTGAAATCGGTTTGTCTAGTTCGTATTACCGATACGTTTTGATATATCTGACGCATGTCTACAAATTTACAAAAAATACCTACCTTTTATAGCTACTTCTATTTGGGAGGGTCGACTATTCAAAGCTATGAGGTCTTTGCTTCATTATTGGTAAAGATACAAGAGTCTTATTTTTTACCAAATAACGGTCCGTAGATTATACCATCAGTCGACAGTCGATCATACACTAAATATTTGCTCATTCGACTCACGCCGCATGTGCGTCGAAGTAGAATGACTCGGCTCTTATGAAAATACAGTAAATACACTATAGGTAGGTAGCTACTTTGCAGGCAGCGTCAAAACAACCGAAAAAGTACTAAGTACTACTGTTTGATTTTATTATGACTTTACGTAACAACAGGCAAAATTAAGTAATCAGTTCCTTTTGATAATGTGCCAAAGTATTTTTACAATAAAAAAAGTTTACAATGACGTATTGTGCCCGAGAGCTATTGTCGGACGAGCGAAAAATGCGATTCGAAGTATTCCGAAGCGAGCCGAACGAACCGTTCGGTCGACGACTTCGGTGTCTCGCTCAGTTAGACGTCTGCCGAGACCAGAATCCGCGTGCGTCCGCAATATCGCGCACCGTTGGAAGGGTCTAGGTGCGCGGTGCGTGGCCATCCGTGGTCGTCGGCCGTGCGGGCTCGTGCGTGTGCGTCCGTAATATCCCACACGCGTGGGAAGCCGCCTTAATATGTACCGTCTAACAAACTATTTGGTATCCAGGCCGCAAATTTTCAACTACTTTTAAACAATGTTGTGCGTGTACTTTTGAAAGAATTGACAACTCATGTCAATTCTTTTACGTCAGTACCTAAAGGTCATTCTTCTTAGTAAAAATGTTAAATTTATCCATTTACGGACTGACAACGCATAGACTTAACCGTTGCGTCTAGAATAGTAAAATATTGCCCAAAAGTTCTTTATTTATAAGGGTGAACACTAAGGAAAGACTTTTAAAAATTCATTTCCTAAAGGGGTGAAAATGGGGATTCAAATTATGGAAGTTCGTCATTTTTGAAACGTAGAAGTTGGTACTTGGCCTTCCGTTTATGAGATAAAGTTAGTTGCATTATATTTTTTTGGAATATCCCACCTTAATACGCACAAAATAAAAAAAGAATATTGACTGGCAGTATGTAAGGAAAGATGAAGAATTGCTGCCTGTATACTAGACAGCTTGTTCGACTGTGCATGTATAGTTTGTATCGCATGTATCGCCATGTCGAGCATACAAGGCGGCTCATCTTAGAGTTAACATCGTCGTGTGGTGCACTAAGCTTACACATCGCGGCTTGTATGCCACGGATCATAACGCATTAGACCGGACGGTGTTATGCGGTTGACTGCCATTCATGCTAACGAGTTTTAGTAAATGATCGTGCTTTTTGAATTATTTGGTGTTTTACGCGGTTTTTGGTAAATTACTATTTTATGTGATAACATGATTATGAAATTTTGATGTGACAATTCATTCAAATGTGTCTAACGTTATTAATGTTTGTAATAGAATTTCCAATGAAAATAAATTTCATAATACCTACTTGTTTTCTACGGAATTTTTTGAACAAATTACTGATCGAATAGTTTCTAGTGACATTTTAATCATTAAAAACTATTCGATCAGTAATTTGTCCCGGCACAAACACATATATCTACTCAAGTGTTGAAAATCCAGCTTTCAGGCTGTAATGAGCATGCCTTCCAAGATGCAATTACAACTGGCTGAAGTTTCACACTAAGTAGTTAAGTCGTAAGCATTGCCTAAATATTTGTGTTTAACACTTTTTATCCTCCAGAACACACTATATAAACCACAAACAAAAACATTACACATCTCCTCGTAAATACCACACATCAATCTCTACAACATACGCACGAAAGATTTTCCGCTAACGAAGCCAGCCGCCACTAATATCTAATATCATAGGGGATTAACAACAGAATTAATGGCGAAGTTAAATACTTCGGTCCGGGAGAATCCCACTGTTATGAGTTGGCCGTAGTTTTAAGCCCTAATTAAATCCTCCCTCGCATTTGACTTCGTTCCGAAGCTAGTGGAATCAACCTTTAAGTTTGTTTCAATTTCCATATCTAGACTTGTTTGTTTTAATAATAGTGAGCAGTTTGCTAGGATTCCGTGGTTAAACAATAAAATGGTTTATTAAATTCTCAGGTAACAATGAGTTAATAATTCTGCTTTTAGAACATCGCCGTTTTTGGCTTATGGTTAGCTTGCATTTTACAAGTATAACATTATAAACTGTATTGTTTTCAAGGTACTTTAATTTCAGATAAACTATGCTTTAAAATAATGCCAAATGACATTACAATTCCAACTACTCTTGCCTTTCTCTAGCTTTTTTCTTGGATCATGATATTTGTCATCTGAACAAAATAAAACTGTACAAATAAATGTGTGTTACAGTACGAGAATGAATCACTACTCATATCGCGGAAAGTTTTCTCACTCTTCGTATCTCGACTATTACTTATTTGTTTTTTTCCAACAATTAAAAGTCCTGCCTCCCTCTCGCATAACATTGTTCCCGTACAATTGTGGCGCAGTGCAAAGCCTGGGGGATCGCGTTGCATTAGCTGGCCTCGAACCCGCTGCCCTGACCTACATACCGCAGTCTTCATATGCTGAACGATTCGGTGCACTGATTGGATAGGACCGGCTAAACGCTGCCTTGTACTGGAAAATTTTCACATCGCTAATGGTTTGGCTCGTCTGCCAAGTCGCTGATAAATGAGAATTAACGACCATTGGATAATACGTGTTTAGTAGTGGGTTTAGAGATTTATTGTTTTGGTGACATGTTGGGTTGTTAGTGCTTTAAAGGATTAATTTAAATTGGCCGTGGTAGCTCTTTGTTGAATAATGGCGACTAAAATGTTGGCGAGCTGTGTAGACTATCAACAGATCCCAAAGTAGCCGATCATCAAAAACCCTTCTCATACATATATTCGTTCTTCTACGCTTAATCATTTTTAGTACGAACATTTTCATCTCCTTTTCCAAAATATTCTACATTCAATATATCTAATCTATGCCTTGTTTTCACTGCGGTGCGAGACTCACTTCAGCTGGCTCAGTGCCAGATTATCGCTTTGGCAGGTAATAACCAGACTAACATGTTTAGCTTTATTCGATATTACTCTTTTGGCTTTCTGTGGCAAGAATTTGAGTAGCTTGAAAATTTTCTGTAATTGATAACCAACAATTTTGTCCAATTTGACCACGACTTCCAGTTATCACCAAACGTTAATTCTATTTAATAAATGTTAGACAGAAACTAGTCCGACATAATTCGCTAGTCTAAACAGACGTGTTTGCATGCCATGCTTGGCTTTTCACGTGTACTTTAAACGTTCTCTGTGTTCCTAGTATTTGCTCCGTTGAAACATGCCCCAACTTTTGTTTAGTACATTTTCCAACTGCTCTTTGCACTGCAGTGGGTATTGCGTGTTGCCATCGGTGCATGTTACTTTAATAAGGATATAAATTAACGCTGATTTTCTTTTGCTTGAGCAGTTCGTATAAATATTTAAGCATACAATTTTGTAGGCTACCTCATTAAAAACTATCATATTATTTTATAAGCTTCATACGTTCATGTCGGTATTTTTCGTTGACTTAATCAGGAGGCTTATTTTTATTTTTAGTACATAATTTTCAGGTCATTGAATAAATAAATTGGAAATGTTTTGTGATATTTCAGAAAATAATAGTAACTAATCACGATGATTTATTCAGGTTTCTTATTACTTTAGAGTTGTGCCCAGTTTCTGAATTGAGAATTTGAAGTTGAGAACTTGTCAAACTCGAGTTTAGCAGCAGCAATAAATCAATCATGGCGGCGATCAGCGAGCGTTGCAACGACTGCCATATTGCTTTATTATTTGAGTAATGCGACCTCAATTGTACGGACACTTCGTTTGCATTCCGTTCCCAACTGATTATTTTATGTGGAGCTTGTTTTTTTGGCTTCCGTCGAAGTTTAAATGGGTGCGTGTGGGTGCGAAAATGAATGAATTCTCTTTTTGATTCTTTGGAATAGATTTGTTTCTGCTTTGGTTGACATTGTTATAATCAAAGTGTTGTTGTTGAGTTCAGTTAGTAGATTAATACCTTGTTTCTGAATTGAGAATTTGTATGTTGAGAACTTTTTGAACTTGATTTTAGCATTAAGGTGAATCCTTCAATATAGCCCGCGAAATTCAAAACATAGCTTTGAAAATACGGGCTACATTGAAGGAATTGCAATTAAGGAAGAGATTGAGAAGGTTTCAACTTCAGATTCTCAATTCAAAAACTGGGTGTTACATTACTTTATTCTAAGAGTTTACTGAAAAAATACAAATTAAATTGATCATTTAGTGAACATTATTAAAAAAAAGGTTAGTTTAATTACCATTTGTGAACAATTCAATGCAAGCCAACAACAAAAGCCAGGCCCCAGTACTGTACCTGTGTGTGTGTAATACAACCGCTATGTCAAAATAAAATAAATCCCCAAAATATTGTTTTCAAAACCACAAATTATAAGTACAACCGCAAAAAAAATTCTTTATGCAAATAAACGCGTGCAATTTTTAATAAATAAACAGTACGTTGCGCGTTGGAAATACATAATTTGCATAGTGCGGCTGGCAGCTTAATCGCGGCGCGTCGTGTAACGGAACGGACAAAGTTGTGATTTTTTTTAATTTAACTGTCACACGTCGCTGCAGTTATTATATTTTAAACTGACTGTTGATAAAGTGGTTTGTGATAAATAACGAATAATTTGAGTGTGGAGCACAAAATGAATGAGCTTTTGTGATGTCGTTTGTCATTCGGTGCATACGGGTGATTCGGTAAGCTCAGATTGTGAAAGGTAGGTATGTATCGTCGCGGCCGCGCATATCTAACCACTTTGAAAACAAAATCCCGTGCACACGACCCTTTTTTTTCGTAGGCAAACGTTACTATAGTGGCCGAGCGCTGCAAGCAGGAATAGTCCTTACGGTGTTCCGATATGCGTGACAGCGATGGTAACTACACTAACTACCTCAGTCATCGACAAGTAATATGGTTGCAATAATACCAGCCTATAATAACCGTCCCACTGCAGGGCTAAGGCCTATTCTCACACAGAGTAGCCGTGAGCATTGATCACCACGCTTGCTCAAGACGGGTTGGCAGTTTCAGACTTATGGTTGCTTACCCCTAAGTCTGAAACTTGCACCTGAATTACCTCCAAAAATAGTTTAGGATTGTAAGACTAAACTTTGTTCTGTTTATCGTCGGTGTAATGGTGTGAACGTTGCGAATGGCTAGCTTCAGAATAAATGATTACAATTTCAAACCGTACTTTAAAATTAATGTATCATAGCGAGTTTGCATTCATTATAATACGTTACAAGTTAGTAACATAACTAATCACTTTTTAACCATAAATTAAACTTTCAAGCACTGGTGGAATTACACTCTAATTCTTTAAAAATATAGTAGCTTTTAAAAATTGGTTTTCTCATTTAGATTCATATGACAATAAACGCAATTTACCTATTGCATTCTTTTACAAACTGAAGCGCATCTCTATGGTCAATGTCACCATTTGCAGTGAGTCCCGCAGACCGCTACCAATCCTGTTTCCCGTTTCAAAAGTATCTGTTGTTAACAAATAGATCAGAAAATGTACCTGTGGATGCCAATTTGCTGTGCCACTTACAAATTGAGTGCTTTGAATACTTAAACCTAAAATTCTATTTTTTTAAATCATCTTAAACATGTTTTTATTTGACTTTGTTGAAATAACTTGTGAGATATAGAGTTGAAACCTTCTAAATATAAATGAATGTGTTACTAACTCCCTACAAATGATTGCGTAAGAATTTACCCTGAACAAGGTTTGTATACACTTTGATCAGATACTTCCCGTCACTTGTCCCTAAAGATTCATTAGAAAACCAGCGTAGACAGCATCTGTCTGGCATTCATGCTGAAATGAAGCTTTTTGGCGCAGCCCTGAGGCACGCACTATTGTTGTTAAAACAATATTTTCACTTATTATTTGTATTTTGTGTTTAAAGAAAACATAAAAAGATTGGAAACATGTCCAATCCATGTGGTGCTTTTTATGCACCATAAAAAGGAGCATGCTAAATATATATTTTTTTTTTTTTTTTTTTTTTTTTTTTTTTTTTTTTTTTTTTTAATGAAAAAAGATAAAGTAAATAATCTTATAACGTGACTTACACAATTAGAAAATTAAAATGGAAGTGGGCAGGTCGTGTTATCAGGGGTAAAAACCGGCCAAGTGCGTGTCGGACCACGCACAATGGGTTCCGTAGTTGGGATGAATTTATCCCAAGAACAAACTTAACATTGTAGTTGAAAAACGTGTTCTCCCATACGGAATGTATGGGAGATCATGTTTTTCAAACTGCAAATTTAAGTTGGTTGATTATTTCTCGTTAACCTGTACAGCCTCCTTAGCTCTCATAGTTTTCCTTTTAATTTCGTTATATATACTACTGCTGTGAATTTTTTCACAAGTCCAAGTACAACCATTTAGGTAGAAGGGGGGGGGGGGGGGGGCATAACAAAAAATTTCAGTTAAAAGCTTAATATTTTGTAAACGGATCCCTGAATCCAAAAATGGTTTTGACAAACTCACAATATTTTTTGAAAGACCTTTCTAACGATACCCCACAACATGGGGAAGATGAGGGAAAAAAAAACACCCTCACTTTACGTGTAGGGGAGGTACCCTAAAAAAAATTTTTTTCTTGATTTTATTGTACCACTTTGTCGGCATCATTAATATGTATACATATGCCAAATTACAGCTTTCTAGTATTAACCGTCTCTGAGCTAAGCCGTGAACAGACAGACGGACAGACAGACAGACAGACGGACATGGCGAAACTATAAGAGTTCCTTGTTTACTACGGAACCCTAAAAACGGAAGATGGGCCAGAGAAGTAACAGAATGGTATCCCAGAGAAGGAAAGAGGAAAAGAGGAAGATCATTTCAAAGATGGGAATACGATTTGACAACTACTGCGGGATGGACATAGAGGAGAAAAACTATGGAAAAGCCTGGGGGAGGCCTATGCTAAAGAGCAAAGCAGTCTGGAGAATTCTGATTTTTAAACGTTTAATTTATATAAATATTAAAACTCGTTTTTAGGATTGCTAATAAAGGCTATTTAAAATTTAAATTGATTTTGTATTTCACTGTGTCCAAATAAACTTTATTTTTTCTTTCTATCTTTTTTAGATACTTTTGGAAGAGACTACTTTTCTTATCGACTCTTAAATTTCTACTTCAACACCATTTGACCACTAAACTTCACCACAACCTGCCGTCATCTTCAAACCGAACGGCAGTCCTCAGTGTTGTATTTTAAAAGCTCGTTAAGTACTGTGCTGTCGTAATTTGATCCGCGCCAGGCCGCTCTTAATTACGGCGGCCCATTTAAACTTGCCTCAAGGCCACACAACTCCCCAACCTGCACCATTCATCGGTTTCAGCTTTTCACAGTGTGAAAAGATCTTAATTGAAATGCTTATTTTTATTAATTTATGTTTGGTTTATGTAGAGGAAAAAGTGGCACCGGATTTTTTTATTTTCCCTCTAAATATTTTACGTAGTTATATAAGCCCAGGGAAACCGCCATAGTTTTTTCAGAAGCCAGTAAAATAACAACTATATATATTGATTTACAAAATACAACTTCAAACTGAACTATTTTTTGTGTACATTTTTAAATTAATTGCCGAAGAAGTAAGTAAGTACAATATGCCGCACGTCTGTGCTAACAAAACTAATATATGCTGGCCTCTTATTCTATGGAAACTCCGTATTTGGCTAGGCCAGATTAGCCTTAATGTCAAAGTATTACCACCAGCGTACGGTCGACTATACCTAATTTGGAAAATTAAACCTACGACAGCTATAAACCTATATAGTAGGTATTTATTTTCACTCCATTATTGTTAGTAGATACAACCATTTTGCTGGCAGGGGGGCGGGGGACACATGACTTTAACAAAAATTTGCACTTTAAAGCTTAATATTTCACAAACGGATCCCTGAATTTAAAAATGGTTTTGACACACCCACAATATTTTTGAACAACCTTCCAACGACACACGACACCATGGGACAGACGAGTAAAAAAAAAACATCCCCACATTACGTGTAGGGGAGATACCCTAAAAATTGCGTGGTTAATATGTATACCCATGCCAAATTACACCTTTCTAGTACTAACAGTTTATGAGCTAAGCCTCGGACAGACAGACAGACAGAAGGACAGACGGACATGGCGAAACTATAAGGGTTCCTTGTTTACTACGGGAACCCTAAAAATTTAGAAAAATTGTTTGTCCTGGATAAATAAAATGCACATTACAAAATATGAAAATATACTCTGTAATACTATAGCTAAAACCCAAGTAACTATTTATCGAAAAATTATTATATTAATAGTTAAAAACCTTAAAGTTATAAAATTTACAAATTGTCAGTTCTCTCACAACTGTTGATAAACATATAGGGACAGTACGAACCCGTCCACTCTCCTTCGTTCAACAGACACAATTTTAACAGTTCCAGGTGGAGGTATCCGCGGAATATCCTCCGCTGCGTTGAAAGGGATCAAAGGATTAATAGCGTCTGATCCTTTAGTTTTGAACTATTGACATTTGCGGATAAAAGTCGCTTGTTTGTTAGTTGTTACATACTTTAGTATTGAGAAGTTTGCTGATTTAACTTCTTTGAGTTGATTTTGATTGTAATGTGGTTGGTCGTGTTGGTGGTGTTTTATTAAGAGATTTTTATCATCTTTTCAGTGTTTCGTGCTCAAAGGGTGCTATTACTAAACCTATAGCGTCTGCATATCTGTAAGTCAATGGGCTGTATTTTTTTAAACATTATAGGTAGCCAGTTGTTAAGTTCACAGAATACTTACGTTTAACTTTAACCTCTATCATGGCAATTAAAACATTACCCATTACTTGTGTCGGGTACCAAGAGAAGGGTCACGTATTTAGTTTTGGTGGTACCACTATGCTACGTAACCGACTTGTAATTAACTGAATTAGACTTTAGTTGCCTGATTATTTCCAAAAGCATTATTAAGAAGTGATGAGTTGATCACGCGTCAAAATTGTGACCTTGTCCTTCTAAGATTGTCTAAACTCGAGCCATCAACTAAGTTAATTGTGATGTGTTTGGAACAAGGCCTACTAACTTTAATTTAAGTTAACGACAGTACGTTGTCACTTAAGTACCCACTACCCAGCCTCCAATCCGACAACTTCAGCAACTAGTACAATATTCAGAATATTTAAGCGTTAAACTTAAGTAAATACATTAAAGTTGTCGAACAAGGTCTCAAGTCGTCGTAATCCGGCACAAGTTTGCATACGAGATTACGAGCGTTCCATTCGCGACTGCAACTTACTCGACACTTTGTCGATCGCGAAACTTAATCGATTGCGCCGTATAATTGATGAGGTATCGAGAAGGTTATTTTAAGTTTTATGTAGAAAAGCTCAGACTGTGTAAAATATGATATTATGACTAGAAAGGGGGTGACTAGTTACGACGAATGGAGAATTATGAAGAAGAAGGCAAGAGAATGATGATGATGAATAAAGTCGAATAGCTCGGAGCTTTATGGTTCCACTTTTTAACGGTAAGATTAAAATTGTGTATGCCGTTTATGTTCAAAGGCGACGGTGACAACTGAACATCAGCGGGCTGCAAGCTTGTTTAAGAAACCACACAATGGCATAAAGCAACGCAAAAGCAAATGAAATAGTGAATAAACACGGGATAGACACTAAAAATATAATTTCATCGATAAAACTGGCACAGATTCATCGATCCATTGAATAAACAAGCCATAAAAATCTGCGAAAATTTGCGACAGACGGGCGCTAAGTTTATTTAGTCACGGGTATAAATCGCACGGTGCGCCCGTGAGGCTAGTGCACAATATCATTTATAGAAATAAAGTTGAAATGGAGTTTGAATTTTATTGTTAGTGATATTACTGTGCAGCGTACGGTCACCAGACTGCTCTCAACATAATATATTTCTTCCTCTAGTTTTCACGACGGGTAGAGCACGCCTCCGTCCTGCTGTCTGGTTGTAAATAAAGTACCTACGTACTGTATTTGAAATGTCAGAATTAAAAAGAGATCAGAGAAATTGTCCGAAATCAGAGAGCAATAGTAAAAGTAAAATAATGCTACCCACTAGGATTTTATATTAAGGAGCATGCGGGGGTGGCGGGTAACGTTCTTTAACTTTCAGGGTGGGTCAACCTACAATTTTGAAATTCTACTGATACATGTTGTTCTGAGAAAAGGGGTGATTACTGACTCGTTTTGTTGAGAGCTACAAATCACATTTAACAATAACACCCTCAATAATTTTGACTCGAATACAATTAACAACAAAAAACGTCAAATATTACAAAATCAGAGTCACCTCACACACCTCAAATACAGCTATTAAACCTCTGACCCCATCTAATTACCATTATGACAACAAATTGACACATTCTGCTTCAGAATTAGGTATTTTTAGTCCCCTAAGCTCATTAGCGGGAAGCGATGTTTGCATTTAAAGCGTCGTCATTACGGGTTCGAGTTCGGGAGACAATCGCCTATTGTGGTAGATATAGCGAACTGTGGTGGAAAATTGAAGGGGAATTCTCTCGTTGGTAGTAGGATTATATTTCTGAAAGACTCAATGTACTTAATGCTAAAGCTTAAATTTTAATATCATACATTTGTGTAAGTATTTATGAGAGTTCTAATTATTGATTTATCATTTAAACAAATCTTTTTACAACATAAAATAACATTAGTGTAAGGCGCGTACTCTAGCTAGAACGAAATTCCGTCATAATTATCTATTTTAGATTTGAATTGAGATCAGTGCGCAATCTGCCAGTTCTTGAACGAATTTCAACATTACGGATCGGTCAAACTGGTCAGTTCATTTGCAGTTCTTTTAAACTGTGTAACTATAACTGGTTATGCAGCTTACAAAAAGTGTAATTTTTCCCACCCTGATTTTTTTTTCTATCCTGTGCTTTCCTACTCCTGAGCAAAGGTCTCCCTCCACTCCTTCAGTTTAAAAAAGTACGGGTCGCTCAATCTAACTAGTACCCTTAACTATTTACTTATTTTTTATTTAGTATGAATTAGGACTGCGTAGTTTAAAAACGATCAATGTAAAATACATTACAGATGGCGTGCATGTTAATAAGTTCCACTTAAGTGAGTCCCCAAGGACGAGAGACCTCAACTCCGAAACTTATTCGACGTCTAAGTTACCTCAAAGTCTTATTTTCACGTAATTTTCAACTACTTAGGTAACAGCCAACTTTGGTTTGGTTAATTACTTTCTTATTAGATCTTATCCTGCCCTTAAGTTCGTCGGCAGAAATTGTATTTTCACTTAATTGGGAGTGATTGTTTACAGCTCAGCTCTCAACTGTGGATTTCTTTAAAAGTGACTTAAGTATTAAATTAACTAAAGTATTATTTAAGTCAGAAGGATAAGCAGTAGGTTCTTTTGTCTCACGTCTAATACCGCTGTACTACCGATCACCAATTCGTCGACCAAATGTGGTCATTATCCTCCTGCCCCAATTCCAATTTATTATATATTGGTCGCAGTATGTCTCGAGCTCCCATACATGTCTCTCATCATCTCATAAGTCACCCCATTCTATCCATATCACATTTCACACAATGCATCTATCGTTTCTTTGGTCTTCCCCAACCCCTTTAACGATCCTCATTTATACTCAAAACTTTCCTTTAACAAATGTGTTGTGAGTATCCCATTTATAATTTACATACGAAACCCTAAAAACCTGAATATATTACGTAACATCCAGTATTTGAAATTTTAATATATTTTGCCTTAGTTTTGATTATGCCTGTGTAATCCGCTTTGGACAGGTTTATATAACATTCAATTAAAACCGAAATCTAATAAAAAACACCCACCTGGTGTATTCTGTAATAATATCAGAGGGATAATATACAAAACCAGATTATTATGTGCAAAGATTTTTATTTTATTAATTTCTCAATATTTACATTGACAAGAAACAATTTAAAAACTAACAGACTTAAAATAATAATAATAATATGTACAAGTATATAAGAAAGGGGTGGGGGGGAACAATCATAGGGCATCAGAAAATTCGTCCGCATCGCTATCAACAGGAAAAGTGCCCAAAAGGCTGGCAGCATTGCCACGTTGTAAGGCAATGCTGATTCTCTGGCCGAAGAATAGGCCAGCCTTCTGGTCACATGAAGAGTCGACCAACCGCTTTGAGATATTATTGAATAAAATTATATACGTAATGCTTCATATTTTTTAAGTTTAGTAAAACATACTCGTATAAACCTGGCTAGCTCTTGGATACTGAAAATCTATTAAACTCTTCTTAGCTTGCGAAATATGGAAACAAGATCATGAAGTTTCTCCTCAAATAACAATAGGTACCAAGAAGTTTACTGATTGTTCCTATGATAATTAATTAGTAAGTAACAGTAGTTAGTATCGCAATTAGTATCGTAGTTAGTGTCGAAGTTAGTATTGTAGTTAGTATCGTAGTTAGTATCGTAGTTAGTATCGTAGTTAGTATCGTAGTTAGTATCGTAGTTAGTATCGTAGTTAGTATCGTAGTTAGTATCGTAGTTAGTATCGTAGTTAGTATCGTAGTTAGTATCGTAGTTAGTATCGTAGTTAGTATCGTAGTTAGTATCGTAGTTAGTATCGTAGTTAGTATCGTAGTTAGTATAGTAGTTAGTGTCGTAGTTAGTATCGTAGTTAGTATCGTAGTTAGTATCGTAGTTAGTATCGTAGTTAGTATCGTAGTTAGTATCGTAGTTAGTATCGTAGTTAGTATCGTAGTTAGTATCGTAGTTAGTATCGTAGTTAGTATCGTAGTTGTTGTTATTGTTGCGTCACAACGAATTCCGTCGCCGGTCGAAAGTTTCCGACGTCGGAGACAGGCCGATGCGCCTCAAGTGGAGTTGGGCAGAACATCTAGTGAGACGCGGAGATGGCCGATGGAGTAAAGCTGTGACCGAGTGGTGGCCAAGGTTATGCAAAAGAAACCAGGGTCCTCCAAAAGCGCGTTGGGTTGATGATATCGTCAAAGCCGTGGGAAACACCTGGATGAGAGACGCACGGAACCTCCCCTTTTTTCCGCCTTAATACGCCAAAAACGCATTTTTGTGTAAGTATTTCTTTTTTCATAGAAAGACGTTTCACGACGTCTTGCATTTTGGTCAATAGTCCTTCAGTAGGGGTCATTTGCAAAAACCATATGTACCGAAATATGTTATGGCAAGATCGCGTATTCCTTTGGAAGTATAGCACCTTCTTTCTTATATCTATGTATAGCACCTACCGGAGAGCAAGCAGCGCAAGAGCTCGGGTAGAAAGAGAGAGATTCCGGCTCTCGACGATCCGATACGTGTTCGTCTCCACAATGCACTAGATTGAGCCAAGCGCAGGAACCACAGCCATCTATGATCTATCTTATGAGATAGATCATAGATGGCGATATTTCAAACCTATGGATTTGAAATATCGTCTGCTATTATGTAAACGAGGCTTATTTGTCAAAATGAAAGACATTGTGATCGATTGCCATTTTATGTTACACATAAAATGGCAATCGATCGCAATTACCCCGGCTTGTGGCTAAGTGATAACAGCCGCACAGGTCGATCGATCAGGTTAAGCTACGCTTGCCGCGGATTGTACGGACCAACCGCGGCACCCATCCACAGGGATGGGTGACCATATTTACATACCAAGACTCGTTCGTGCCTCGGAAAGCACGTTAAGCCATTGGTCCCGCCGTCATTTGTAGATCTTTGACAGTCGTTACGGGTGGTCTGAAGCCCGAAAGTCTGACAACCAGTCTTACCGTATCGCATTACCCAGTAACTGGGTTGTGGAGGTCAGATAGGCAGTCTTTCCATGTAAAATACTGGTATTTAGGTGCATCCGGTTAGACTGGAAGCAAACCCTAACATAGTTGGGATAAGGCTAGGCAGATGATGATGTAATGAACCCGGCGCAGGAGCAACGGATATAGATATACACACTAGCACGCACAAGACATTTCACGTACCCCACTATGGCTGCGTCCCTGATACAGCCTACGCGATTTTTAGGGTCCGTATTTCCGAATGAAAAATCGGAACACTTACAGGATCACTCGTGTGTCTGTCTCGCTCGCTGCTTGCCTGTCTGTCCATTTGACACAGCAGTTTTGCTCCTCTATCTCTATCTAATGAAACTCCGATAAAGTTGAAATTTGGTATACATATCAATTTCTGTGACCCAAACAACGACGCGTTACGTAAATAAATTAATTTTGAATATGGGAGTCACTTTTGGGAGTCAAACAAAAAAAAGAAAAAGGTTTGCACACTGTACCATGTGACATATAAAGTGAAAGTGCTTACTGTGAGGGTCTCAATTTTTATTTTTATAATTTCGAAATAAACAGTTTAAAAGTTATTTAAGAAAATAGATGAAAATTTACCATTCCCCCTTATCTCCGAAAAAACTACTGTTCTATACTTATAGATTACAGGAAAACCTATAAAAAGTCTATGATCTTAAAATAGTATGAATCAAATCATAGAACATGTTTTTCAACTACGATATTAAGTTTGTTCTTGGGACAAACTCATACCAACTACAAAACCCATCATTGTGCGTGGTCCGTCTCGCACTTGGCTGGTTTTTTTTCTTTCTAAAAACATTACTGACGCGCTCACAACCACCAGATAACAAGGCCGAACAGTCTTGTAAAAATTGTTGTGGCAATTATACCGTAGCTGACAATATTGTAACTAAACAAACACTTAGGTACCACCCAGGTACCACTTACAGCAGCCCACCAGCCATAATAAAAGCGGTACTTTAGCTGTTATCGAAATTCATTGGCTTTAACCCGTTTATATTTTACAAGCCTTGTTTGCTAGACCAACAGCCCAATTGGCTGGGTTTTTAATTAAATGTTTTTATCATTTTGCTCGTTTTTTGGCCACTTTCAGGCGATAGGTTTAACATGTGAAAGCGAAATGATAAATGTGTTTTTAGTTTGTTTAAAATTTGAAAGGGCTCGCTATTTGGACATAGATACTTTGGTTTGGGAACATATGCCTCGCATCCACCAGTTACCAATGTCCCACATTTTGCCAGTTAGGTTTAAGTCCCATGTAATATGGGGCGAGTCTATTTGCCTTCAACCGGGCACAAATCCAGACTTCGGGCTGCAACTGAGAAATTCCAGATAAAAAACACATTAACACTTTACCCGACCCGGTAATCGAACCCAAGACCTGATGCTCAACAGTAGCGCTTGCGACCACTAGAGCAACGAGGCGGCCTCTATGAGAAAATCGTTTTTGAATCTTGCGTAAGAATAAGGTATTTATGTGTGATCGTGACTGTGCATGAGTCATGTACCTTGCATCGTCGAGTTACGGGTACATGTCATGTGACATGACCGTATGCCTGTAACTCGATGATGATGGTACTCCGTCCTTCATAGGATTATCATTATGCCCAGAAGTCGTTTGTCATGCACACCTGCGGAGGTTTGTCTACTGTCTGTGTAACATGATAGTATTGAGCCTTTGACTATGCGGGGAACGTTGATCACACATAGTTAGGTAACATAATTTATGTCCCGTTTTAATAAACATACATCTCAGAGCAACATCTCAAGAGATGCTGTTAAAAACGAAATAAATAAAATAATATATCGACTGAATTTCGTAATATTTTACATTTAAATGTAATCTGATTTATATTATAAATATGGTCTCAAGAGACGATTTCAAGTCAATTTGATGACTCCATATGAACGAGCTTTTAAAATATAGGTTATTTCGTGCGTTTTAAATAAAGCTTATGATGTTGACTAACCAGACATAAAATAATCTGAACTATACGAAAATATAAACGTACGTTCTTATTTATCTTTACTCTGTACCACAACCATTACTTATACATAGTGTATTGAATTACACCGGCGCGCGGCGCGACGAGTGATTGATTGCTAACATCCACATCCACACATCGCTCAGTACCATCCATAACATCCACAACATCCAACATAAGAAACAGTCGTGTTTACCCAGACTTTGCTCATGAATACTCGGAACAAAGTGCCATCCCCAATACATCTGGATTTATCCAACAAAACGTCGGGCCAGCTTCACGTAATTTTAAATATGTACGCGTAGTCGGGTAGTGATGCGCAACCACCGAATGTACGCTGAGAACTATCCGAATTTAGTTAATCGGATATTCGTACTATGTGTTGTTCGGTAACCTGGTATATTGGATACAAAGCGCGATTCGCTGTGATCGTATTAGAGGACGGATTTGTTGTTTCGTTTACAAGAAATTGAATGTATGGATAGGAATAAAATCTGTCAATATTAAGCTCAATTTGATAGTTTGGTGATAAGTTCTCATGACATGTAAATTAAAAGTACCTAGCTATAGTTTATTCTGGCTGAGATGCTTTGTATGTCGTCATCTTCATTGGTAGCCTTGTTCCACCCACTGCTAAGAATAGTGATTTGTCGTTATACCTAATCAATTTATAATCTACGAGATGAATGTCTGCGTAAATAATGTTTAATTACCACCGTGAACTGTTCTTAAATAATTAACCTCAGAGTAGTGAACTAATGGGGCTGACAAGTGGATGTTATCCATTTCTATCCGAAAATATCTCTCAATAAGCAAATTCGAAATAATTAACAATGAATACTGCTCAGAACTCCACTTACTCAGAATAAAAGCGTGAGCGAAACTTAAATGCAGTTCCCAACTCCACACCACAACTCTTTAATACCCGCGCATAATCTATCTCTCACATCTGCACACGCTCAGTTATTATATTCATAACAAGCGCCGACAGATTCCTCGCCTCGGGTGCCGGATAGTCATTACTCAAGAGCGAAGCACGTCACTACTAAACACGCATTATAACAGCTAGTAGGTATCTGTTTGAGTAGAAAAACCTTCGCGAGTGATATTGATGAATAATTCATGTTGCGTCGGCGTCAACAATAAGGAAGCAGTAAGTGTTTACCGTTTGTGAATAGTTGAATATTTGATAGTTGGATCAACAAACACCGAGTATCCGAATAGTAATTACGTCCGTCCGATTTATAAGTTTGCCTAGCTAATGACGGTACTATTTCAGCTGTCGGAAGTTTACTGCCATAAATAGGTTTAGTGACCAAAAAGCCTGGTCTCCATTACGTAAATAGTACTGAGCGGTTATTGGCTGAGTATAAGCACAACATTTATACAAGCATGAGCCGAAAAGAAAATTTTGTTTGGAAAATTAATATTTTTAAGCGGTCTTTTCATTACGTTTAAAATATGATGTTGAATATTTTTCCTAAACAGGTTTTATTTGGTTCTGGTTCTGGCTCACTTTTATTACGGATTCGCTGAATCTTTTTTAGTTAAATATGTTTGAAAGGACTTTAATGAGATTGCTGCCATAACCCGCTTTATATCGAATGGTCCGCGTATACAACGTTTAATGATAAATCATTGAATACTTTAATGGACTGCTGGCACCATTAAGTATGATGAATATGATTAATTGATTATGCATAAAATTTATCAGTGCTATAATTTGAAGATAAATGTCACATCCATAGCCATGAGCACGAATGCTCATCTGGATGTTTTGAAGTATTGACCTTCGTGAGTCATCCTGGTTCTATCATATTATTATTATTGCTGTTAAAAGGGAAGTATTTCAATCATCCTTCGATTTCCATCCATTCATGAAGATTTATGTAAGTAACATAACATAACATCACGCCTCGTTTCCCCGAAGGGTTAAGCAGAGGTGTACCGATGGTAGGTACACCCACATTTCTCCAGTATGTTTAAGTCCCATGTGATAGGGGACGAGTCTATTGCCATCAACCGGGCACAAATCTAGACTCAAGCAATTGAAAGAAATTGAAAGCATTCAAAACAGTAACTTTAAATAAGTTTACCTGGCTCTAACCACTTATATAGCCTGTCACAACTATAAGCGGATACGCTATCTCCAATTGTTTTCCGAATAATTTCCTAAATCTAAGTCGGATTTAGTTTTAGTGATCCGATTTAGAACTGTAAAGATGTTCGTGGATATAAAAGAGGGGAGTTTTAGTGTTTCCGTGAGGGTAGTCGTAAAATGCGGAGCGTGTTGGTGCATTACTGCGGAATTGTGGACGTTTAGCTAAATAGACGGTGGTCGGGTAGGTGAATGTGCACATCGTTTTATAGTCTCTGTTTTTTATTATAGTGGACTATCTGGGATTATTTTCGTAAGGCTAAAAAAAAAAATACATATATATATTTATATAATAAAGGCTCACTCCACAGCAGCCCATGGTTAAGCTACGCTCATGAACTTTGCTTTGAATGAAAATTGTAGGCGGGGTCGTCCGCCGCGAGCCACGGCCACGCTACGCACGAATATCTGCGAACAGTGATGTTCTTGACCCTTGATATCAGCAATCATTCGGCTACCCTTGCTCAATTGTTTACAGTAACAGATTTTTGTTTGTGGGTCAATGTAGTCGCTGATTTTAGCAATTTGTTACCCTTAGCTGAGAAAATTATATTTTCACTTAGAGAAAATTTAAAGGAAATAGTTCTGTTTTAAAGTAAAATGCGTGTTGAATCTCTAGGTCGTCTGAAAGTAAGTATTGCGATATTTAACCTCTAAAGTTTTATGTTAGGAAAACTGCACGTAAATGCGGTTACAAAAACACCACACTGACAAATAAAATAACCCAAACGAAACTCAAGCAAGCGGTATGATGTAGAACATCCTTTCCCCAAGCCCCTCAGCCAATATTTCAGCCACTCACATATAAAAAATACAATATTAAATTCATAAATCAAGCCCTCCACAAATCTACGCTAGCATAATTCCCTATAACAAGAGTCCCGAGGGTTCCGCAGTAAATATTGAAACAGTACCAACGTTCAACAACAAAAAAGTAATAATCTTTTCAAATATTTCAAAAGTAAATTACATATCAAATAAAACCCGAGTTGTAGGCACGTGACGGGTTAAGGGAGGCACACACAGGTTACAGGTGAAAAGGGATCTTTGATTACGCGTAACTGAGTCGGATATTTACTTCAATGATATCAGTGGCATATTTTTTTTTTTAAACCTGGATATATTACACAGCCCTATCGTTCATGTTGCCATACTTAAATGTAAAAATACTTTTTGATTACATAATGTTAATTAAAATTCAATGTTATTGTCCAAAATATGGTTTATTTTACTTCACCGTGGGTAAGCCTTAAAGCCAGTGTATTCCAAACAGATTTGTGTTGGCTGATTTGTGTGCTACGTGAGCGTCTACGGACGGTCTACGCCGCTACGGTGCTACGAGCTACGGGTTACGAATAATACGCCACGGGTGAAATACCGACTTGTTATGAAAGGCTCCAGCGATGAGTGCTGAGGGTAATTTACAAGATAATTTATATTGTTTAGGTGTTTGAATAAAATATGCAAATTGAAACTAGCGAGCATCATTGTTATGCGAAATTATTATTTTTGGTGGTAAAAAAAGATGTTAAGGAAAAAATAAAAACCTGACTATAATTTTACCCTTCTTAACTCTTTTGCTATAAATGTGACGACATTGTGCTGCATTACTGCAGCGGCTTGTTTTTTTGGGCTGAAAACGTGTTTCGAAATGTAGCAATGACTGTTTCTGGCAACACAAAAACATGCAACAACTCTTGCCACTCTGTTTACCGTCACTATGACATCTGACAATCAATCGTTAAAGAAAAACAACAATACACACGACTACAAAAGTCTAAATTCCCATTTCCGTATATACGATAACAGAATAATCTCGAACCAACGATCACTAAACACACGGTAACTTGTAAAACGGGTAATATTTGCATTAACAATTTCCAAGTGAATGTTAACAGCTAACTCTCTGCGAGCGGCGCGGCGGCGGTACCGACCGAATTGATATTACTTGTTGAACATACTAAGTTTTAGCGAGTATGGCGAACTATTATTGCATAATTACTGCATCTGTCGTGAACTGCCTGGTAGGTGTAGTGGTCGCCAGCACAACTGCGGAGCGTAAGGTCCTGGTTTCGAGGTCGCGAAAAGTGTTATTGAGTTTTTTAACCGACTTCTAAAAACGGAGGAGGTTCTCATTCGGGAGTTAAAAATAAAATGTCTGTTCAGGCATAACTCCGTCATATATAGACGGATTTGCAACATTCTTTTTTGTTTGAAAGAGTATGCTCTCGAGGAGGTCCCATATGAATTTGTTTAACTTTGAAGCTAACTTAAAAAGTGTCCAACACTTTTTAAGTTAGCTTCAATAATACGTATTTTTCCCACTTCGTATAATTGGATGATGTTATAATTATTAGTAATGCAATCTATGCCTATAGTAATACTTACGATTAAGATCAGGAGGCTTTGAAGGTGTTAGGTTTAGCATTCCGTATGTCGGGGGATCTTACTCCTTCGTACATCAATGTATCCAAGTCATCCCACTAATTATATAATATATAAATTCTATAATAAAATATATTATAGAAGTTATATATTATATTATAATATATTTTGGGCCGAGTCGATTTAGATTGCGATCGACACGCTAAGAAGAAGATCCCACTAAAATAATATCAAAGAATCCTTAAATAACACTATCAAAATGTACCTATCAGCTTATTTGCCGATTTGACCGAAAAAGTTTGGTTGTCTTCTGCCAACCGCATGCCTCGATGCCTACCGTTATGCAAATGGCCGCCACGCCATCGAGGCGCAACAAATCCCATGGTGCATCTGAGAAACTATGGTGCATCAATGTAGACTTAAATTATGGATCGTTAGTGTATTATCGAAATTATTATAATTATTCAAACAGTAAAAAGAGGAAATCACACCACACTATACACCACAGAGTATTAATAACATACTGAAACTGTACACGTAATTAAATATTATAGGTACTTACTTGTTTATATTGTCATTGTATTATGGTCTTAGATTATATATTATTATTATTTCTTAAATTTATGATAGGCACTAATACAGATATATATTTTTATTACATTTATGTATAATCACACATATTTCTGTGAAAATTATTACTAACCCGATTTAATAAGTCACGCAGGGGGACGTCAATATGTCATTCCATAGGTAATTGCAAAAAACCAGCGCTGTTGACTTCAGATTTGTCCGAATTCACAGTATTTCGTTGAGCAATGACCTGTTCTTGCACAGATGCGACGCACAGCATAACTTTTCTTATTATTTGTTACAAAAGTAGTAGTAACTCTGCAATCAGCATTTTGTTTTTGTGATGTTTTTGTTGACATTTGCCAATGTCGCAAGACTAATTACGCAATATTGTCTTTGGTCCGTGGCCTTGACAGCAACCAATCAAAATTTTATTTTTTTATTTTTATTGGTTGATCACGAGGCTTTTGGTTACTTTTGTATGTGTGTATTTTATGTGATTTTGTCTTTAAATGTGCGTTTTGTTTGTGCAGAATAAACAATTTTTCTTTCTTTTCTTCTAATAAGTTCTTGTCACTTTTATTTCCATAGCAGGTAGTGGTATTCGAATTCGTGTGGGGTAAGTACCACAACTAAAGAAAATAAAAATACAAATTTTTAAAAAAAAAACGTCTTCCAAAAAAAAACACCACTTCAAAGTGAAAAAATACTTTATATCGGAAGTCGGTGTCGGTTTTGAATTTTCGTTTTTTGCCACCGACTTCCGAAATAAAGTTATTATTCTTCAGGAATTTTTCAGGAGGAAATGTGCGTGTACACCTCTGCCTAACACTTCGGGGAAAACAGGCGTGATGTTATGTTTTGTTATTGCGTTTATTTTTAATGAATTACAGTGTCGTGATGGCCCAGTGGTTAAGGCTTCGCCTCTCATGCACGAGGTTGTCGGCTAAAATCCGGGCAAGTACCAATGCGACTTTTTCAATTCATATGTACTTTCTGAGTTTATCTTGGACATTACTGACATCGGTGAAGGAAAAACATCGTGAGGAAACCTGGACTTGTAGTTAATATTATATAAGTCTGAAATCGCTAACCCGTCTTGAGCAAGCGCGGTGACAATGCTCGTGCCGTCTCTGTATCAGAAGAGGCCTTTGCCCTGTAGTGGGGACGTAACAGGCTGGTATTATTTACAGTGTCACTTTATCACTGCGTTTTCTAAGGATTATACCCATTATCCTTAGAAAACGCAGTGATAAAGTAACACTGTAAATAATAAAATCAAAACACCATTGATTGTACCCACAATCAATTTTGTTTTGATCACTTTTCTTAGCAGGGGAGGTTTTAAATGTGTCGCAGCAATCACTTTCTAAACACTAACATAAAGAAAATCTTCTGAAATACGCAGACACAATGGCAGTTTCCGTGTCAGACTTAAACACTACCCGTTATATAAATAATACATGGAAACCCTTTTCCTGACCTCAGACGCACGCACACATACAAATTACCCGTTTACACCGCCATATAGGGCGTTCTGAAGAGACTTGCTTAAGGGTTAACTCTCCTATAAACGTCTTCGGCCGCATAAGAGTCTTGCCGAACACCGCCTCAAGATTGTTGCTATGGAAATGTAGTCAGGGAAATAACAGCCAAGCAAATTCATAGATTTCACTTCACTTTGCCGTTTTATAGCCATATCATATACAACATCATATATCGTATACATCGCGTATACGTTAGTTATTGCCATAGTGTAATGTCGTACGGCATTTTGTTGTGGGGAAATGCAACCGACTTTCAGGCTATTTTTGTGCTGCAGAAAAGTGCCATTCGAGCAATTTATAACCTAAGTTGTAGGCATTCACTGAGGGATACATTTAAGGAAATAAACGTAATGACAGTCGCGTCTCAATATGTTTATGAGAACCTGATTTATATAAAAAAGAATATAAATCTATATTCTAAACACAGCGACATTCATAGCTTAAATACTAGAAACAAAGATTTATTTATTGTGCCGAGGACTAGGCTCCAAAAAATTAGTAATTCATTTAAGTGCCAAAGTATACGTTTTTACAACAAACTCCCAAGCCATGTCAAAGAACTGAGCCTCAATAAATTTAAATCATTTATAGAACAGAAGAAACTATGTCAAAAAGGTTTCTATAAAGTTAAAGATTACTTAGACGACAAAAAGGCTTGGGACTAATTAAGCTACTCCAATGTACCCCAAGCAACAAACAATTATTTTAGATA
This sequence comes from Agrochola lota, assembly GCA_947364205.1. Classification (NCBI taxonomy): domain Eukaryota; kingdom Metazoa; phylum Arthropoda; class Insecta; order Lepidoptera; family Noctuidae; genus Agrochola; species Agrochola lota. Next base: position 839,952 of record OX376225.1, on the reverse strand, counting down.
TGTTAGACTATATGATACTATTATGAGCATATAATTCTTTGGATTATTTTATTTGACTGTAAGTCAATTTATTTTAATTTTGTTTTCATTTATTGTAGACTTAATCTACTCATTAAAATATTTTTATTTTATGAGTTGTATTGCAATTTGTGGTAGTGTAAATTATTTTAGCATAAGCATTATTATATATAATCAAGTTTTTTCAACTGAACAGACAGCCGTGCCGCCGGGGAGTTTGTTGCGCCACTTCTTCTTCCCAGCTTAAGCACTAGGAAGTGATGAAGGGTGGGCGTTTTTGGAGGACTGTCTTATGTAATTTTGACGTTCGAAAAGTGCTGATTCTCAGCCTAGTTTGAATAAATGACTTTTGAATTTGAATTTGAACATTTGAAAAAAAAGGAGATTGAAGTTGGAAACCCTAAACAATAAATTTTCTTGACTTTACTTATATGGTCCCTCTGAATAGCTCACCGCAGATTTAAAAATACTTTGTGAAGATTACTCTGATGCCAGACCAGATAGCATTTAATATTGAGTATTCAATTTTTTTTTTGACTTAAAAATATCTGGCCAAATGTACTATTACACAGACCTCTGACTAAGTTTTCGGGGATAACAGGCGTGCCGTTATGTGATACAGTTTTAATACACGCATTGGCACGTTGGTAAGCGTGCATCAAGAATATATGTTGGAAGTAAAGTATCAGTATTTAATGTAATGTTGGCCTTACGTGAATAATATATCTCATCCCGTCCCGCTGCCGCGTGTCACCGCGTCCGCGTGACGTTTGTGACGTCGTCCGTACATTATTTACAAGAATCGCGACTCACACCCGATTTGGGATCTTGTGTTAAAGGGATGTACTTTGGTTGTACATTTTACATGGCGCTTTTTTTCTCTGTTTTGAAGACGATCGATAAATTGTGAAACTGAATAGATTCATACTATAATCGACCGGATCTAGGTTGTTTGTCAGATTTTTATAATTTTTTTTTTGCCCGTCGTCTTTTTAGGTATTAAAACTTGATATCGTCATACTGAAAACTGACAGCCCCAAAATTAAACCCATAATTCATCGTATTCTTGTGTTGAACTGGGTGATCCGTCGTCTTGTTTGTTTATGACAGTTTCGGTCATCGAAACCTATCCCAATTAGTTATTTAGTGCTTACAAACTTGGTCAACACAAATGCTACTCAAAAGACACAGAGACTAAACAAATCGTTGAACTATGAACTCGAAGCAATTTGAGCGTCTTGTTAGCTCGTAATAATCTCGAAGTTTCCCGAAGATATCCGAAGCTTGCTGAGCGATCTACACGGCTCGCAACTTCCTTATTACGGAACATTTGGTTAGAACAACCTTACCAGATCTTCTACGATTTAAAGGAGATTTGAAGAAAACTCAGAAGGATTACTCCATACAATGTATGAAAAAAATTCATCATGACTGTATTTGATGAGGCAGAAGAGTTTAGTTTCAAAATTTCACAGTTTCAGACACTTCGCAAGTTATATTTTTTTATGAACAAAGTATGTTCGTTATTTATGTAAAAGGCAATTTTGTATTGCATTGCAACAAAGGAATCATGATAAAAGGATGAGAAAAAGCGTTCTACTACTTTAACTTTGCTTCGTTTTATGAGGATTGAAAGCCATTCAGACTTATTTCTTTATGCTGTGACCCTCGACTATCAGGACTAAAATGTAAAGTGGACTTGACACGGGAAGAAAAATATTTTATTCGATTTAAAAATAACAGAAAGTCTGACTAAAATACTAATGAAGTGACAGGGCCAGAGTGGGTCCTTGATTCCAGCCCTTGTTGTCTTAGTAAAGCAGGATCTGTACTACACACCACTATCTACCAATCTTCGTAATCATTGGTTATTATTAGTCTACTGCTCGTTACAAACCACTGCATTAGCATCCCTCAGTATTCTTTCCTGGGGTATTGTCATTCATAACCTTACTGCTGCATCTATGGTACCCTTCTTCTTTACACACGACCACGTCCTACATTATAGCTGTCCACTTGCAGGACTCCACTGACTCATCTTGCACTCTATCCTTTTGCATTCCCATTCATAACACGACTGCTTGTTCCATGAACCTACTACTGCACCTGTCTAGTGTAACCAGCCCAAGGGAAGCTCTCAGTGCTTAATATCTCGCTACTATTAATTTAATAAGCGCGCTAGCTCGGAGCCGCGGCGCCGCTGCTGTATTAGCGCAGTAAAGAGCGTACTCGGTAATCCGTGCCTCAACTCCGTGTACTTACGAGCAGCTATGCGTACAGAGAGAAGCGATAGCGTGTTTGATGTTAAACTGGCTGTAATGTCAATACTACATTACGTCTAATAGCGTCATACCTGACTTTAACCTGCAACTCTATTGCGTAGGATAGTCGGCATAACAGACCCTTTTGACGATCTCCATTGCATTTTTTTGCTGTTGGGCTGATGAATTTTCTAAGCATAGCATAGGATTGTATACAATAGATTGATTGTATATTCAAAATGAAAAAGTAACCCAAACGGGTTTGAGGGGTAGGACTGACTGAGTTCTAACTTCAAACGAAATTCTTCGGACGAATTGGCCCACTCGCACTAAATATAATTAATTAAAAATATTAAGCTTAGTTTTGGGGTTTGTTTGTAAATCGTACAAACTGACACCCTTAACGCATTCTACCAAACGCACAATTAATTATCTCATTTGACAATCCCAAGCATCTCTCAACTAAGTTCCACGAACACCACAACCGTGTGTATTCCCAGTAATGCATAGGAATTAGCATTTCTCAAGCAATCTGCGGGCTTGATTACATCCACTCGGCGCGACCGACGCGACCGGTGCGTGCGACGCGTGCTACACGTGCGACACATGCGACCATCGCGACCGACACGTGTTGTTGACGACCATGCGAGATTGATGCTGGTTGCCGTAATATCCGCTTGCCAGTGATTGATTTGCTGAACGATGTGGGCTTTCAAATGTCAGCGGTCAGTATTGGTTGTTGAATCGATAATAGAGCGGTTTCAGATGTATTAGTCAGTGTTGTACTTATGTCTCCAAGGGTTGGCAAAGGTGTTTTGTACACTAAAACTTTAACGATGACGGGAAAACCTTCTATATATAGCAGGTGGCTTCCCTATTGTAATATAAAGGACAGCATTTCAATCAACCATTAGTCAAGAAAAATTAATTACCAGTAGGGAATAACTTTTATTGACTCGACACACTTACCTATGCATTTTGTATATTTACCTAAGGAGATTGTTTCATCGTCTCTAAAGTAAGTAGAGTAAAGAAATAGTCTAAGACAAATTCAGATAAACGATTTCAGTAATATATATACGTATATAAAAGGCACACAAGTTAGGCAATCAGACCTAAGAAACCCAGACATTATGTAAATTCCTAAATAACATATTGTCTTTTTTCTGAGAAAACATCGGTATTTCTAATACAAATTAAAATATTTTAATCAAAAGCCGCCACCGCCATTAAAAACGAAGAAAAAGAAAACTTCTGAATCCTAATTACTTTCTGGAATTTATTAATGTCCATTTAGTATGCGAACGTCCAAACTTTTATACATCCGAAAGAAAACTTGACTTTACAATTACAAAATAATACAAAGGAAACAAATGAGTGACATAATTACCTTTTTAGGGTTCCGTACCTCAAAAGGAAAAGATGAAACTCTTATAGGATCACTTTGTTGTCCGTTTGTCTGTCAAAACCCTTTGGTTCAGGAGTGTGTAGAGGTATCAAGTTGAAATTAATATCAAATGGTGTAGGTGGTCCCTTGGAGTAAAAAAAATCAAGATTGTAGGTTAACGCAATAAAATAATACCGCAATTTTTGCAACATATTTTGATACTCGCAAATAAATCAAAACCTATAGGGTACTTTCCGTTGACCTAGAATCATAATAGGATAGTGGGCAATAATGTATGGGCGACACACCCACGTCCGCCACGGTTAAAACCACTGTAATTTTGAAGATATTACTTCTCCCTTTACTTAGGCCAAGGCGCATCGAAATCTGTCCCAGGGTTATTCAGTTCCGACAGTGCTAGGTTTTTGTTAATTTTTTTTTTGACGCCTAGACTGCCTCACAGACGAGTCAGTCTGAGCAGTGCCGGACAAACCGGCTAAAACCATACTCCTGCCTTATAATTCATCCACAGACTTAGGGTCCGTGCCGTTGTTTACTGTCATACATTTTTTTTGCCTCATGAGCTCCACATACAAGTGGTGACTCCAGAGTACAACTTTACTTAATTTATACTTATTTATATAAGTATTTATTTATTTATTTATTGATAAGAGAACCAACAGCTATAACAAATGGATAACAGTTGTATATGAAACAAACACCCAATTACAGGTTCTCACTGGTAAAACAGAGTAAGTAGTAGAAATTTTAGGATCACTAACAAGCACGATAAAAAAGATAAAGTATATATATATATATATATATATATATATATTTTTATTTTTATTTTTTTTTATTTTTTTTTATATATGTATAAGGTACAATAAGCACTATGCACTTTTAAAAAAGATAGCGTTCAGCCGAGCGCGTGCAGAATAGGTATTGATGGTAAATGGGTCAAATAAGAACTCTTTACAAAGAATATTAAAGTCCTTACTCGCTCGCATCATGTATGAGTTTTGCCTGTAGTTAGAAGAGGAAAAAGGAATGGAGATAGGCGGATTAAATCTAACTGATCTCTAAGGGACATAGAAACGTAGTTTATGTAGGAGATCCGGACACTCAATCTTGTTCGACATAATTTTTAAAAGGAAAGTGCAATCTGTCAGTCGACGACGACTTATGAAATTTATTGCAAAGATTTATGTAACTATCAGAATGGTATGGTATACGTAGCCGAAAACATAGAAATCGAATAAATCTTTTTTGTATATTCTCAATACGATCGATATACTTGCCATAACACTGGTTCCAGATTTGTGACGCATATTCAAGATGACTTCTCACAAAAGAGCAATAAAGAATCTTAAGGATCTTGGCCTTTTTGAAACACCCTGCGAGTCTCATAACATAACCCAGTGACTTCGAAGCTTTGGCCACTATTTGCTCAATGTGCACGTTAAATACGAGTTTGGAGTCATGAAAAACGCCCAGGTCGCGTACACCGTCGCATCTATTTAATAGCTGCCCTTTAAAGGAGATTACTGAATATTTAACAGGGTTCAAGTCTAGTTTATTAGTCAAGCAATAATCATCCATTTATACTTATCAACTAGAGTGAGTCCATCACATATTCATCCATGTATATGGTTTTTTTTTTTGCATTGCAGCCGTCATACTGAAGGTGGTTCAACTAAAGTTTGGACTGATATCCGTCTATTTTGAGGGTGACCAAGACCTTGAAAAACAAAGAGGTGAACGCATGGCATCAGTGGTGGGGAAGCAACCGTAAAGACCACAGCGGCGCAGCGTATATTACCTTCCTTTCCGAACAAGACCTTCGGATCCTCAGCACGGCCCAAACCCCGACAATCGAAGTATACAGGGGAAACATGCTATACCAAAGTATGAACGTTACCGCGTGCAGTGTGTCGCTACTAGGCCGAGTTGAGGAATGGCGTGTGGATAGGGACATAAAAACGTCCAACCACAACGCGATCACGTTTTCATTACGCCTTGAAACCGATCTCTATACACATATATAACACCAGAAAGACTAAGCGATCAGATTTTAGCACACACTTCAAAGCTAAACTGTCGGAAAACAACATCAGTCCCGGCAGAGTAACGGAGGTCCCGAACCTTGAGGGGTTTTGGTCTCTACATACGTTGACATGATCCACTGTTCATGCAAAACATCAATACCGAAGTTGGGAAAAAGGAAGACCGACTCGAGGCCTCCGTGGTGGTCTGCTTCTGTTCAAGAAGTTCTAACCAAGAAGCGTAGAATCCGGAACGTGTCCCGAGTCGAAGAAGTCAAAACCCAAAGAATTCTCCAGGTCAGGTTTGACGGCCGAAATCTGCACAGCAGCGATTATTAGCAACAGGGAGGTGTTTCTGGTAGTGGCAAATAAATGCCTATCACTATCACACTTCTCAAGGCAATGGAAAGTAGGTCACGTGTGCATACTCCGTAAGGCGGGCAAGGACGACTATATCCACCCAAAGACATACAGACTAATAGGACTACTCTCGGTCTTGGGCAAGATCATCGAGAAGCTCTTAGTCGCCAGACTGCCACTACCACTTCCTCCCCACACTTAACACAAACCGATATGGGTTCATGCCACAGAAAGGAACCGAGGATGCTCTCTATGTCTTAATGGAGCACATACGGGCTGAAACTAAAGGCCACAAAGATTGTGCTTTTAGTATCATTGGACATAGACCTAGCCTTCGGACCTAGCCTTTGGACATAGCCTTCGACAATGTGTGGTGGCCCGCCCTCAAAATGCAATTGTTACCCAAAAAATCTCTACGCTCTCGTACTTGGAAGACCGAAATATCAGGGTTAACTATGCCAAAGCGTCTAGTGAAAAGGGTTCCACAAAAGGATGCGCTCAGGGCTCGTCTGACGTGTTGAAACTTTATCCTAGACTCACTCCTGGAAAAAAAATGACAGAAACGGGAGTATATATATATATATACTGTCTGACGTTCGCGGATGATGTAGCCCTTGTTTTCTAGTCCCACGAAGTCAGTTCCTACAGCAGACAGCCAAAAGTACGTTGCAGACAGTCTCAGAATGGGGTGCACCAAATAAGCTGCGTTTCGTCGCTCATAAAACCAACGCAATGTTGATAACGAAGCGGCTTAAGTACGACACCCCGCTTATTCATATCTCTGGTACTCGGCTGAATCTAGTAGAAGAGATCAATCTGTTGGGACTCATCATAGACCACAAACTCACTTTTAGTCCGCACGTGACTGCAGTCACGTGCGGACCTGTAGGGAACCTGCAGACATCTACAAATAACTAGCGTGTGCAGCATGGGTGACATAGGGCTAGCGAGATAATCAGGACCATATATGTGTCAGCGATAGAGCCAATCGTGCTATATGCAGCGAGCACGTGGGCGCCGGCAGCTGAGAAACCGATGGCGAGGAATCATTTAGACTTGCTGCAGAGAGGATTCACGCAGAAGATCTGCAAAGCATACCGCACGGTGTCTCTGACATCGGCTCTGATTCTGTCGGCCCAACTACCCCTGGACCACCGGGTAACTGAGGCTGCCACCCTTTTCGCAATCCAGAAGGTTCATTACGAGGAGTACCTACCACCGGGAAGGGAGGTTGCGCGCAAGGTGGGCCGTTACGGATGCCCCGTCCATCGCGACTCACAATAACGGAGTATGAGTGCCTCGACCTGGACCCTGGAACCCTGAGTGACCGCCAAGTAACCGGACCCCAAATATACACAGATGGCAGTAAAATAGAGAGGAAAGCCGGAGCTGCCTTTACCTGGTGGAATGAAGGCAGGGAGACCAAAAACTCAACTTTTCGCTTGGAGCCTCATAGCACTGTCTTTCAGTCGGAAATGTACGTACTATATTGAGCAGTCGGGATGGTAAGAACGTCTAGGATGGCTTCCGTCAGCATATTAAGCGATTCAAGATTTTCACTCGATTTGTTGATTTGTCTGTCAATAACCCTTTAGCACTTGGCATAAAGAGATTGGTGTGCGAGATCCGAGAGGAGTACAGAGATGTGAGGCTGTTCTGGTTGAGAGAACACGTGGGAACTCCGGGAAATGAAAGAGCGGACGAGTTGGCAAAGAAAGCGGCACTCACCAAGAAGATAGCCCCGGACTACGACAAAGTACCAATATCGGTCGTCAAGAGGCGTTTTACGTGAGGACACTGTAAACAAATGGGAGCAGCGCTACGAATCCCCTAGTACAAGGTCGGTGACCACGGTACCCACCGTCCAGGCGGCAAAGAAGGTCCTCAAAGGTATGGCACTATCACCTACCTATGTCCAAGTCCTTACCGGACACGGAGGATTCGGGCCTTATCTTCATCGCTTCCAACTTAAGGACAGTCCTTCGTGTGTCTGCGATCCCAACTGCGAAGAGACGGTATGGCACGTGCTCACTGAGTGCCCAAGATTTGGGCGTGAAAGAATGAACCTGGAAACTGAAATCCAGATATCTGTAATACAGTCCATGCTCCTTTCCATAATGGAGAAAAAGGCCACTAGAACGCCATTCTTGACATTCGCGAGCAAGATCGTGCAAATCGTAGCGAGGGCCAATGGCTCAACCATGTTCACCCCACTCGCATATACTTCTACACCCACACCTACATATCAGAGCATTGGTACAGTAGTCGTTACTATGGATACTTCAATGGCCAGCAGTCCCCAGTTGATGACCACCCCGCGCACCTCGACTTTACGCCAGTAACTTGCATGCCGGAAGAGCGGAAAACCAGGTATCAGACTGCGAGGCGTGGCCCTCTTTATGAACAAGAACACCGAGAGACTCGGCGTAAGCTTCTGTTGTAAGGAAAGGGGGAATAACGTCGCCATATCACCGGGCCTTGCAGCCTTGATCAACGGAAGCACCTCAAAAGCGAGAATGGAACGCACTTACGTACTCTAACGCGTTACCCGTAGCGGAATTTGCCGAATACCGATACCGTCTAGTGCGATCACAAATCAAGAGGATCGCACTATTCGCGTGGCATGGGGAAACTCACCGAAATCGGAGAGGCTGGCCAGTCTACGAGCAGTTGCCACCGGATAATCAGCGTATACTTAATGGTTATCGGCTACGAGAGGGAAGAAGTTGCCGATAGGAACGGATGTATTAAGGCCACCCGTCTAAACTTTTTTTTTTCCGGGGTGGAAAATCCTCATGGATGTCCTTCGCCCTGGGGCGGGCGGAGGGGTCTGTCAGACTCTTACTGACTAAAAACCACCCCGGTGTTCCAACTCACACCTACGCCGGGGGGCGCGGGAACTTAAAAATCTTCCACAACCCCCGACTGGTGCCGGCCCGCAACTGGGGGGAGTCAAACACCTCACTCCCCCCGCGACATCTAAGAGGGGCGCGCGTGGAACACTGCGCGCCGCCACCTCGAGTCCTGATGTGTGGGGGGCGACGGATGTCCCCGAGTCCGTCGCCCCTGGACCCATTTAGGGGGGCTGGAAGAGGGCGTTACCCGCCCTCCGCCGACGCCCGGTGCGCCTGCTGCGGGCCGGGTGAGTGGATGAGATCTCCCTCTCCCTTTCTGCAGCCTCCTTCTGCGAGACGATAGTCTCGCAGAATCGCTGCGAAACCACCGCGTCCCAGGACTCGTCACTGCCAACCATCGCATTCACTACGGCTGGCAGCGACAAGTCAATGCCTACTTCTGAGATGAAGGCACGGCGCGGCTCCTCCCAAGCGGCACACTCTGCCAACGTATGCCGCGCCGTGTCCTGCCGGCAGTCGACACAGTGGTGACACCAACCGCCCGTCTAACCTAACCTAACCTAACATTGTCGGAACTGAATAACCCTGGGACAGATGTTGATGCGCCTTGGCCTGAGTAAAGGGAGAAGTAATGTCTTCAAAACTACAGTGGTTTTAACTATGGCGGTGATAGCCACCGTGCGTGACGGTGTGATCGTCGGACTGCTAAGTCATAGGTCTCGAGTTCGAACCCAAGGCACGCACCTCTGAGTTTTTGGATTCCTGTGCGTATTGTATAATTATCTCTTGCTTCCAAAACGGTGAAGGAAAACATCGTGTGGAAAACGACATGCCTGAGAGATATTTCTCGACGGCATGTGAAGCCAAGTCAGAGGCCCATGGGTGGCCTTAAAACTCTGACATCAGGTTATTCACTAACCACACGAAAAGAAGACTATGGCGGAGCTGGGTGTATTTTGCCCACAGTACTTTGGCAAGAAACAAGGACAGCACAAATAAAGGATATATTTTTGCGCTTATAATCATATGTTTTTGCGATTACAAACTTAGGTACATTCGCAGTTGGAGAATTATATATCGATGTATGGGAGGATATTTGTTAAACAAATACATAAACTCACGCCTTCTTCCCATGGGGGTAGGCGGAAACTACAGACGTCACCTGCTACGATCCTCACATACTCCTCTTGCCTCGTTCACGTCCATACATCTGGTCATACACGCACGCCGGTCGCGAGTACTACGCACCTGACCTTACTGAAGAACATCACCAATAAGGTCACTGAAAAGAGAAAGTAATTGAAGGTGATTGAAAAGAGTATGCTTACATAGTTTGGTCATATTGAGAGGATGAATGAAAGGCGACTTACAAAAGGTATTTAGAAGGCAGTAAGTGGAAACACCGGGAGGGGACGTCCTAGGAGGACATTTTTTAAACTACAAAGTTAAGTTAGTTCTTGGGATAAATTCATCCCAACTACGGAACCCTTCATTAAGCTTGGCCCGATACGCACTTGGCTGGTTTTTTATTAACATGTGCACTAATTTATTACTTAAATTAATCGTTGGGACATTAGGATTTATAGGCCAAGGATTCGGGGTAGATATGCCCATGACAAAACGGAATGATAGACCATAACGAAGGATCGAACTTTAAATCTTAGAGTTAAATCAATACCTTCATCGGCATAATGTGAATGTAGTTAGTACTTACCTAGTATAATCTCTGCTGCTATCTACCTTTGAAATCTAATTCAAAATGAGATCAACTAAAGCCGTCAGTCACTGCCTTTCTTCAAATCAGTTTAGCAATTGATTTCAGCTCACTCTTAAACCTAAAATAATTGTGCTGGACGCAAGTTTGAAAAAAGCATTAAAGAGCATTCTCCGTCTGCGAATTTTTAAAAGGGCCTTTAATGCTCGTTATTAATTAAGCGTACTTGGCTATCAGTAGGCCACTCCGGCGGGGCCAATTAAAAGGGGCCTGCTCCAATAGCCGCGGAATAACAACAAATAACCAAGAGGCCATTTTGTTGCCCACTCGTGGCTCTAATTAGAGGTTTGTTAATCATTAATGTAGAGGTTCAAAGGGAATATTTTAAATTAAATGTATTTATTTATTCAACTGCGCTGTCGTTGGAACTGACCTCAATATAAAGTACGAGAAGCTTGTGTTTTTTTGACGTGGAAATAACTTTTTCTAGAAATTGTCGTCAGAGTATACAATGTTTACTCATAATCATCACGCCTGAAATCCCCGAAAGGTTAGGCAGAGGTGTTCCTATAGTACACCCACATTTCATAATAGAGGGCGAGCCATTGCCATCGACCCGGGCACAAATCCAAACTCTGGGCTATGAGAAATTCCTGATAGGAGATACCGGTTTCGATTCCCAAGTCGCGCAAAGTGTTAATGACTTTGCCCGAACTGGGAATCGAAACCAGTACACACTAGTAGCACTTGCTACCTCTAGAGTTTAGTGGTAGGACCATACAAAGTAAAAGAAACTAATTTATTTTGTGTTATAGGCAGAGGTCGCCTCAGCAATAGCTCTCCTATTGAAAAGCTGTGACCTCCGCCTACAGCCACCGGCAGCACCCCGGGGATACAACACGTTGCCTAACTTAGTTTCGAAGTTGAAAAGTGTCATGTGCCAGTAGTTTCATCGGCACCAACACTTTTCAAGCTATCTGAACTGAACGCGGCAGTACTGTTTTGTGAACTTATATCTAAATATAGGTACATAATATAAATTAAAGTCGCTTTTCGTGTGTGTTTGGGTGACCGCGTTGTTCTTCTAAAACCTGCTTTGGATTTTGATGTGGGTTTCATTTAGAGAATTTATTCCGGAAGGTTTATGTGTACAATACATTAATATTAAACTTACATATACTTCGTACAGAAATCTCGATGTTGTGTTAAGTCGTAGAAACCTCTTGTAGCAGAGGCGGCTCGTAATAAAACAATTTAAGCAGTAATATCTTTGATCGATACCTATCACACAAAATGCAACCTTCATATCTCTTCTGTAACTTTACTGATTTTTTTATAACACGTCTAAAAATATAAGGTATTCGATCGAGTATTTCCAACAAAGTAGCAAAAAGTCCCAAACAATATACTTTTTGTTCAACACCTGCAACAAAGTAATATTGCAGTTTATTACGGATATTAAAGTTGAGACAATGGGATAGCCACTAGTAATTAGTGAAGCCATCGGTGTAGGGGTTAGTGTAGGTAGTGTCCGGAAGTAATACTGAGGTGTCGCTTCTGTAGTCTTATCACCTTCTTTGATAAACTTATTTAATGCAACTATCCTATTAAATCAAAACAACGATAAAAGAAAGAAAGAAAAAAGATTGGCACAACAACAACACCAAGAGTTGGACATTGTCAGAGGCTGGAAGGACTGACAACAGATCAAGCATAAAAAATTGATATCAGGTACGCTTACTGATATATACTGGCCACCAGGTTTGACAGGTTTGTCTGTCGCCAAAGAGTAAAGTAACTATACAGAGATCTGTCGCGCTGACGTTTGGTGACGTCTCATAATATTTCATTAATTTGAAATAAAGATTATCGTTTTACAAAATGTGTATTTAATAAATTGGCGACGAGGATGTCGACTAATGATATAAAAAAACTAAAGATAACCCGCGCCTCATTGTGTGGTATAATCACAAAACTAGAAAACTACGTGAACAGCCAAGAAACGCTACCATTTGAAGAAACAGAGTCTTCAATCACTTCAAGAAACATTACAGAAATTACAAGAAATACAGCATAACATAGAATTAGAAACTTCAGACGAACAACTAGACCAAGAGATAGAAACCAGGAACGATTCTAAGAGAAATGTATTATCATAAAGACAAAACTTCTAATATATCGAAATAGAGAAAATCAACGCGTTTTACCGCTACATACATCAACATCACAGCTAAGTACAAATACGCAACAAGAACGAGACCCAAAAATTAATTTCCAGCCTTTTCAAGAAAAAGAGACTTTTACCAACTTTACTAAAAGACTAACTGTATTTTTCTTATTTAACAAGATCGAAGACGCTAAAATGAAAGTTTACACCTTTCTTGCTGCCCTATCACCAGAATTACATGAAAAATTACACGATTTGTGCTTCCCGTAGGATCCAATTGACATGAGTTTTAAGGAGCTCACACAGATACTAGACGAATACGTTGCCCTAAACCTAGCATATGGGCTTTACAACACAAATTTATTACGCGTATACAACGCGAAGAGGAAACGGTGGCAACATATGCCTCTGAATAAAAAAAAAGATCCTTGAACTGGCAAATTTAAATGTCAAAATTGTCAAAAACATATATTAGAAAGCTTTCTAGCCCTAAAATTTATTCGGGTGATATACGAGCAAAAATTCTTCAGGAAAGGGAGACACTACCTTTTTCGAAATTGGTACATATGGCCACATCCATAGAAATGGGAAAATCGGAGAACCTAAGAATATCTGCAGACATGCACAAACATTCGGACACAGTAAACAGAATTACGAGCACGATAAAAAGACCTAAGTATCCACGACCCCCATACTCACCACCGAGCGGACAGTCAACTTCTCCATCGTCTTCATCTCTGATAACGATAAAAGATTTAAAAGGAAAATGATTCCGATGCGGCAAAGACGACCATCGATCTAATGAGTGTGGCGCCATCAAATCTACCTACCTGAAATGCAAGAAGACTGGACATCTGGCACGAGTCCGCTTACAGCGGAACTTAAATACCAATCAACTAGACGACAATACAAGTAACACGACTAACGAAAGCATGGGAGATATCAACCTAATTAAAAGTGAGATATCTGAAAAATTTATGATCACAGTAAAAATAGAGAACAAACAGGCAACGCATGGAACGACACAAGAGCGACCTTGTCCTCAATGTCACTCAAACAATACAAAAGCCTAAAATTAACAAACAAAATTTTCATAACGGAAATGAAATTGAGAACCTACACTGGAGAAATTATCAAGCCTGCAGGAGTGATATACGTAAAAGGCACTTATAAAGACCAGACCTTCAACGGGAAATTGTACATAATCAATCAAAACGTTGAACCTATATTTGGAAGAAGCTGAAGAACTGAATGTGAAAATTGCAGACATAAGAGTTTTACAAACTTCTGAACAATCCGACAAACTTGATAAATTATTAGAAGAATTTGCAACAACGGTTTTTAGATCAGACTTGGGAAAAATACCCAACTATGAAGCTCACTTAAATCTTAAGGAAAATACACGACCGATTTTTATAAAACCGTGACGAATACCGTACGCGTTAAAGGAAAAAGTCGATAAAGAAATTGAACGACTATGTGCAGAAGGGGTGATCACCAAAGTAGACCATTCGGATTGGGGCACGCCAATCGTACCGATTGTGAAATCAAATGGAAGCATTCGACTATGTGCAGACTACAAGGTCACCCTTAACAAAGTCATCGGGGACGAACATTACCCAATTCCTATAATAGAGGATATATTTGCAGAAATGAATGCAAATACTTCTGCACCTTAGATATTACCCAAGCCTATCTTAATTTGGTTATGGACGAAGAAAGCGCTGTCTTACAAACATTAAGTACGCACAAAGGTACTTACAAAGTCAATCTCAAGCTCAAAGCATTTATTTCAATTAAAACATTTACAGGCACTTTTGAATTGTCAAGGGATCGGTCAGTCAGAAATATGAAGCTAGTTGCCCATTCCAAAGCGTAGTAGGTACCTATGGAGAAGAACGGGCAAGAAACTCCACGGACACTCTTTTAAATAAATTGTTACAAAGTATTGGTTACATCATTCATGTTGAAATTAAACATGCGAACGTGAAAACAATGTAAAAAGACGTGCACGTTAGAAGCGTCCGTAATAAAAAAAAGAAAAAAAAAAGAACAATTCAAAAAAAAATATCAGCCAAGGCAGCTAAGAGTTGATCTCTCCCAACTGACCGCGCCCGTTCACGAACATGACGCATGGATCCCTTCTCCCTTCAAAATGGTTGAGCTGAATGGTTAGCACCATTCAGCTAAATGATCTAAATGATCCAACACACGCCATCAGCGAGACATCTGAGTGAGCATGACATACTCACAGTCACCAGGGCATATTCAAATCAATAAAAGACGTATTACCCGGTAAATGTTAGCTCTTTAGTACATAGTACTCACACCTGTGCTCTGAAATTATATAATTCAAAATTCAAAAGTCATTTATTCAAACTAGGCTGAGAATCAGCACTTTTCGAACGTCAAAATTACATAACACAGTCCTCCAAAACGCCCAACCTCACCACTTCCTAGTGCATTCGCTGGGAAGAAGAAGTGGCGCAACAAACTCCCCAGCAGCACAGCTGTCTGTTCAGTTAGAAGAACAAAAAAAAAAGATTCTATATAATAGTATTCAAAATAATTTACATTACGCAACACAAAACCTAATTTAAATTATTAGCCATATGTTAGCTAGCACACGCCAATATACCACACAAAATCATCGAGAACAAAAAAAACAGGCAGAAATAAAAACTAAACGTAAACAAAACTTAATATCTAAATAAAAGCCTCCAGGCATAAAGGGCGTGCCCGCTTACATATAGTTGTAACTGGAAGTTATAAATGATAAACTAGGACCATCGAGATAAAATAAATAAAACAAACAGTTAATTACTAATAACAATAAATAATATGATCAATTATCGAGGTCACTAGCTAACCACATATTGCCATACAACTCATTAAAAAAAAACATTGTAATGAGTAGATTATGTCAACAATAAATTGAAATAAAATTAAAAATAGCTTGACTTATAAAGTCAAATAAAAAAATACAATTATATAAACTCATATAACTTGTCAGTAGGTAATCTGGAGAAAGAACATAAACATTGTCTTGAGTTAATCACAGCAGAGTTAATACAAAGGAAATTGATTTTATACAGTGCAAAGATGGTCTTAAACTCTTCAGCAGCTCCAAAAATATTTTCAAATGTTAATCAATTAGTTGTGGTTGTGAAGCAGGACCAGCATTGAGCCAAGCATTTTCATCAGCGATGTAATCCCTCAACTTATAATATGCCTGCCTGCATAGTGTGCGTTTAAAGAAAGAAAGAAAAAAAGAAAGAAAATACGTTTATTTGCGGTACACATGACGCAAGGTAAGAACAAAACACGAAAATAAACAGTTTGGGGGAAAACATGCATCACATCCACGCAAAACGGCCATCGCTCAGCATAAAGCTGCGACCCTATGCGAGACAGAGCCCCAGCGCTGGTTTTCAGCGACAGCCGTTTCATACAAGATTTGAATTTTGTCTCATTCAGTTGAAGTATGTGGGGAGGAATTTTATTGTAACATTTTAAACAGTATCCCATGAAAGATGAGTCCACTTTAGCCAGTCTGAAACCTGGTTGAACTAATAGGTCCCTATTTCTTGTACTATAATTATGTCTATCATCTCTTTTACTAAAAAGATGTACATTTTTTCTTACGTGCATGATGTTTTCATAGATATATTGACAAGGTACCATCATGATGTTAATATCCTTAAACAATTCCCTTAGAGAGTCACGCCTACGGAGATAATATATGGCTCTAAGCGCTCTTTTCTGCAGAATAAAAATAGACTCGATGTCTGTAGCCCGTCCCCACAGCAAAATACCGTAAGACATGATACTATGGAAGTTACTAAAATAGACTAGCCTCGCGGTATCTACATCAGTAAATTGACGGATTTTTCTGACAGCATATGCTGCTGAACTTAGCCGTCCTGCAAGAGATGTTAAATGAGAACCCCATTGTAACCTTGAGTCGAGCGTGATCTCTAGGAAAACAGTTTTATTGACGAATTCTAGTTTCTCTTGATTCAATACTATCTCACAATCACTACTTTTGACATTTGGTAAAGAAAGTTTTATCCACTTAGTTTTTTTTTCATTTAATACTAAATTATTAGCAGTGAACCAACTTTGGACCTGCATTAGGGCGTTATTTACGTCGTCAAAATTTGTAGCACGTCTATCTACCTTAAAAATTAAGGAAGTATCGTCAGCAAATAACACCATCTGTGGTTGATTTTTTAATAAATGGAGTAGATCATTGACATAAACTAAAAAGAGGAATGGACCCAATATCGAGCCTTGTGGCACTGCACTTTTTAACCTAGTGAATTGATACCGTTTATTTGGACTTTTTGTTTCTGTAATCGCTTAATGTTTGGAGTAAAAGTAGCACCAAGCCTTTGGCAGAAATTTATGGACAAATTACTTCAGGGACTAGACGGAATAAAATGTTTTTTTTGACGACATTATAATTCAAGGAGCATCAGAGGACCAACTCTTAACACGTCTAAAACGAGTCTTGCAAAAACTGAAAGAAAGTAACCTTCACGTTAACAGAGAAAAATTGCATTTTTTTAAACGTAACTTTAACTACCTCGGACATACAATCGATAAAGATGGTTTACATAAGAACAACAACAAAGTAAAGGCCATCGTATACACTGTAAGACCAACTAATATAAACGAACTACGAACCTTCCTTGGTATGGCAAACTACTATAACAAATTTGTACCGAACCTTGCCTCTTTAACAAACTCACTAAATGAATTACTAAAGAAAGAGAAAGATCTTCACTGGACTTCTAAATGCGAATACAGTTTTAATAACATTAAGAAGGAGATTTTGAGCGAAAGAGTTCTTATTCACTTTGACCCAGGAAAACCACTGATACTAGCTACTGACGCTTCACCAACGGGCTTAGGAGCTGTTCTCTCTCACAAATTACCTGATGGCTCTGATAGACCAATTGCATTAGCCTCTAGATCACTTTCATTTAGTGAAAGGAAATATAGTCAAATTGACAAAGAAGCTACGGCGATCTACTGGGGCATTAAACAATTCTTTCACTACTGTTACGGCGTACAATTCACATTAGTGATGGACCATAAGCCCCTTACCTCTATTTTCCATCCTCACTATGACGTGGAATACAGAGCTTCAGCGAAACATTCAAACGCTGATTACCTATCAAGATTCCCAGTATAAATAGCTAAAGAAACCTCAATAGACCAACATTGTTCATACCAGCTACAGCAGATTAACGTCCTAGAAATTCGACCAGAAGTTATAGCTAATGAAACTAGAAAAGACAATGACCTTAAAAGATTACTGGAAGCGCTACAAGCAGGTCATTCATTACGACAATATGGCTACGGTGATAATGAATTAACACTTCAAGACAACTGCATATTGAAAGGAACTCGAGTTGTAATACCCAAAAGTTTACACATACATGAGATGAGCTACACACCGGGCACATTGGTATACTCAAAATGAAATTACTAGCTCGCAGCTACATATACTGGAAAAATATAGATAGAGATATCGAGAACAAAGTAAAATCCTGTAGAGCATGCCGATTAGAACAAAATGAGTCACTAAAAGCACCCCCACACCATTGGGAACAACCTACAGGGCCATGGCAACGTCTTCATATAGATTTTGCAGGACCTATTTTAGGACATCAACTTCTTATAGTCGTGGATGCCTTTTCAAAGTGGGTGGAAGTCTTCCCAACAAAGACCACAACAAGTGCTTGGTGCGTTGTTAAGTTAAAAGAATTATTCTGCACATTCGGCATTCATTTGACGTCAGCCCCGTACCACCCAGCCACTAACGGTCAGGCTGAACGTTACGTGCAAACAATAGGGATGATGACTCTAAATTTTTTTTTAGTCCGTCTTTGAGTTTATAAAAAAAATATTGGACACGTATTTTTTCTTTTTTTACGTAATCTAAAGATTACGGCGATACATTGAGGTAAAATGTGCCATGACGTCACGAGTATATAGATTTTATACGTACTAGTGACGTATCGACCCCCACTCCCCAACTTAAAATGCGTTTTATCTAAGTATTTTTTTATTAATATGATAAAACAAAAAAATACGTGTCTAATATTTTTTTATTATCTGACTGACGGACCAATTAGAATTTCATTTTTTTTACCCAGGCATCATCCCTATTATGAAAGCACTACGCGCAATGGAGGGGGAGAGGGGTAATCTTACGGATAAGCTCCTTGTCCTTAAGACTCGGCTCAGACGCACACCAAACCTGAACGGACAGACCCCCTATGAATTGATGTTCAGTCGGAATGTGAGAACAAAGTTGCATGTGATTTTTAGGGACTCATCTGCCCCGAAGGAATTCAACCCAAACAACACACCGCCTCCCATCAGGACTTACTCCATAGGTGATCGAGTCCAGACTAGAGCCTACTCCGACCAGAGACGAAGATGGGAGTTCGGCACGACAGTGCGTCGCCTAGGCAGGCTTCATCTTGAAGTGCAGACAGATGGTGGCGTCGTGTGGCGTAGACACCTGGAACAGTTGCTTTCAGCTCCAGGTGTGGCACAACCAGGAATGGCGGCGGAGGACTGATATATACTGGCCACCAAGTCACGACGCCTGTCGCGCTGACGTTTGGTGACGCCTCTCAATCTTTCATTAATTTGAAATAAAGATTATCGTTTTACAAAATGTGTAATTAATACTTACTATTTACCATTATGAAACGTAACGATGGAGAAAATATGAAAGTAGCGCTGGTAACAGAAGGGGTGAGGAAAAACCGATTTTCGTAGTATGGACATATTGTGATGCAGATGAATGAGGTGTGACAAGAAGTGTTAAGTGGTGTGGATGGATATAAAAATGTCCTAAATCTCAGGTCCAGTTGAAAACCAGCGTCAGGCACTTATAGTGGTCTGGCATTTTTGCTGAACTGGGCCTTTTTGGCGCAGCCCTGCGGCACACTCCTCTTCAAATTTCTGCTTACATCGCACTTTACACTTTTTTTTTTTTTTGTTTCCTGCGTAAATATATTCTGTGTGTTTTAGTCTTTGCTAAATAAATGTATTTTCTTTCTTTTCTTTCTTGTTTCATCACTTTGCTAAAATCGGAGACTGCAGTACCTATTTCTATGATTTTGCTAACTTCGCTTAACTTAAGTCGAAAAAATGTTCAAATCCTCCTAAAGTCATAAACTCATAACATTTGTATCGACTAATTGCATCCTCGTTTAGACAGTAACATCACAACAGTATCAAACCCATTATCTAGTTTATTACCGAAAGTGTCACAGTTCTGCCTCTCCAACAAACGCAGGCATTAGTATCGGGGACCACAAAATGGCGCTCCCATGGAATAATATGTGGTTGTATAACGTGATAGTTGCGCAATTGGGGTAATAACACTTGGAAGGTGTCGGTTCGGGAGTCGAATGTACTCACGGATGCTCGTCGATATATCTTTGTTGTATGTCAGCAGTTTGGCGAACCGAATTCGCGTTAGAAAAGAAATGTTTTTTTTTTGGGGTTTGTCATATTATCTGCCACCATTTTGCTAGCTAACGTTCCAAGGACTTTTTGTGTGACACCATAGTCGAAGGCTGGGCGAATTCTACATAACTTTTAGTAGTTACGCTGTGCATAGTGCGTGTCCTAATAATTGACTCCAAGCTATACTTTAAAATAAATTGCTGACTGAACTTTGGAACAATAAATCAATGAGAAATATAAGAAAATATACGAGTAGCTTCTCGATGATATTTTTAATTATAAAACGTTCAATATTCCCGTCAATTTAAATAAAGATCTAATCCAAATAAAGACAGAGCTGTTCACTCAGATATTAACTTTCGTAACTCCATTCCTGGACTTGCTAATAATTCGGCGATTAGATTGCCGTCAATACCGGTGCGGGATTGCAAATTATGCAAAAACGGCGGCCGCGTCACATTTCCGACTTTTTCCATTATGGAGGGAAAAAGCCAAACGTAATGGCAATCTAGGTTTGTGGTAGAGTTTTCTAGTGGTTTTATACAGTTGTGGTTCTTTGTGGAGTGGAAATTGGATGATAGAAAGGGTTTGACGCTTAAGACGTCTTTTTGGTAAGAACTATGACTAGAAGCCACAGGCTTCAAGTGAGTCACACAAGTCATAATTCGCTAAGCCAAAGTGAAGTCGTTGAAACTCATTATGGATAATCCCATGAGTTTCAAAAACTTCGCTTGATGGTTTAAATTAAACAATTAAGAAGTGTAGTTTAAAACTGCAAAAGAAAGTCCATACAATACAATTAATGCGTTATTTCCAGGTCAAATAATACGGTATTGTCGCAAACCATTGATACTGACATAAACCGCAGCACAAACAGTTCAAGGAAGCAAATAAACAATTTCTAGTGAAGTATGCGATTGTTAATCGAACGTCCATCACACGAGATAGCCGACATCCGACCACACACAGTTATTATTGCTGGGAACTAACTTTTGCTCCGATATCATGGTATTTCTCTTCCCCGCCTGGCCCCCATTTGTAAGACAGATGGTTAAGGGCACGTCATGTCGTTGGGATGGCAGGTTTAATAGTAGGTTATATTTTATTTTGTATCTAATAGGGATTATCATTCTTCTTCGATCGTGTCTATCGCACGATAGTATTAAATATAGTTGGCCCAAAACTTCGCCACTTTGGCATCGTCGATAGGTCGCTATGGCTGCATTTTTTGGGGCACAAATGGCAGGATAGGAGCTCAGCTTCACATCCACACACTGCTGCCGTACCGTCGAGATAACCTCACTTTGGGAGCTTGTAGTTGTATCTTCCCACTAGGGTACGGAGGCGGAGACTTCCACGTGGGCCACAGAAGGTTGGACCCTGCGCGTAGATGCTCGCTTGGTGATGTAGGTATTGAGCGGGTGGAAGGAGAGTATCCTGCCAGTAGGCTTATCATAGTAATAGTAAACACGAAATGCCTTATCTTTTTTAGGGGATTTCAGGCATCCGCAAAATATATATTTTTTGCAAAATGGTGTTTTTTGAGCATTCGTAGTTTATGAGGACATTCTACACAGGTGGTGAATCTGTGGTCAATCCTTTGAAACGAAAGCCAAGACGCTACTGCTCCTAATGCGTATTCGGACTCGAGCTATGTATACAAACCCTAGACGACAAATCCAATGATGCGGTCATAACAAGTACTATCTACTGTTGTAGGTATTTATAAAAGACTGGAACAATAATGAGTCGGAACACTTTACGTAATATTCAGAACAATTACAAGCTTTTAAATAATGTTAAAACACAGCCACAGCAACATTGCAACTCCTTTATAAAGTTTGTATATTGCAGGAGTGAGAGACGGTACAGCATCATTAACATTGCGGCTGTTTGTCTTGCAAATACTTTTAAATGTACTGAACGAGTTGCTCCGCGCTCGCAAAGAGAATAGAATATAGGATAATTACTTTCGTGGATTTTACTGGGTTAAAATATTATGGTTCTTACTAAGTTCGCCTGGTTTTTTTGGGAGGTGAACATGAACAAAGTCCTTTATTAGGAGAGAATAGTGATATACATGACTCATGAATAGTGACATACGTATACATGCAAATTCAGCCTTACAAAGCATTTGATTCAGCTTTTTTTGCAAGGCAAAAATATTGATAATTTTACTTATTATGAACATAGTATAGCATAGTTTAGGGGTATGAGGAACAAGGTGTAAAGTTCACTCATCCCCCATAGAAAAGGGAGGATCCTCCGACCAGACGGGTGTCGTGTCTGGCGGGCAACTGCCCAGAGGTTGAAGTCGGGAAGCTTGTAGCTTGATGTTTATCGCGCGGTAAACTCTAATTGCGCGATGCAGGATTTGTGTGACGTCAGGATGTCGTGTGACGTCAGGATGTCGTGTGACGTCAGGTCTTTGATGCGTAGTTCGCATGTAGCGATGTAGATGCCGCTACATCACTCCCCTCCGGAGACCGGAGTTCGATAGTGGGCTGAGTCTTGAATCTTGCGATGCTTCACAGTGCCTGCTGTGGTTTCAGTGAGTCGGAACCGGGTGCCGCATAGTTCGCGGTGAGTCGGAACTGTCTGCGGTGGTTCCCCAGTGAGTCGGGGTGGCGCTGCGTTATGATCCAGTGGGTCGGATGTGGTACAGCGCTGGGTTGCGGCTGAGGGTGATGACCAGGAATGCGCGTTCGCTGCATGCTGGTGGTCAGGATACCCGTTGAAGCCGTGGGTGCTGACTGGCTGTGTGACTCGCATCACGAAAGCTTGCGGGAGTGATGATGATGATGACGTCACGCTGAAGTAGTTGCACGAAGGCTGCGTTGACGTTCATATTCGGGGTCACCAATTTAGGGGTATGAGGAACAGGGTGTAAAGTTCACTCATCCCCCATAGAAAAGGGAGGATCCTCCAACCAGACGGGTGTCGTGTCTGGCGGGCAACTGCCTAGAGGTTGAAGTCGGGAAGCTTGTATATATGTTTATCGCGCGATAAACTCTAATTGCGCGATGCAGGATTTGTGTGACGTCAGGATGTTGTGTGACGTCAGGTCTTTGATGCGTAGTTCGCATGTAGCGATGTAGATGCCGCTACAATCACGAATCAGTCGTAAAAACTCCATATAAAACAATATTTCGTATTAAAAGATTTGCTACAGAACTACCCCGTCCCCCCTGCTTGTACCCCGTTGCTCGGTCGTCACGCGTGCATAAACCCGTCAGTCGTACATTTCCTGGCGAGCTTGGTAAGTAGGTGCTAAGGCACAAGCGGCGAGAAGGTTGTTTTAATTTTACTTCCACTTTGTACTGTAGTCGTAGTACACTGTAGTGCCCTGCCAGGGTAGCGAGTTTGTCCGAAAGGGATATCGCGGCCCCGGCACACAGGCAACGGACGGAACACGGGTGGGTTTTAGTCAGTAAAAGTCTGACACGCCCTCCGCTCAGCCCAGAGCGGGAGAAGTTATTTGATAATATCCCATCCTCAAAAAATTAACACTGTAGTGCATCAGTCTTTCAAAAACGGAGTCCTTATAACACATAACATATTTGCAAGGCAAACTCAGAGAAAAACATCAATGGCTATAAGACGATTCCACTACTATATGACATTAATTTGGATATTTCGGTTGACCATCCCATCGCAGAACCTATCTACCTAATGTCGAATGAGCGGACTGTTGATTTGTACGATTGCGGGAAACAACCAACCACCAACTGTTTTCATTTTGTATTTATTTCTATCCGCGCTTACCTTGCAACATTAAATCTGGTCAGTATATTCACGACTCGCGTAAAAAGCGTCGGCTGCTTATGCAAATATCTGCATAATTATGCACATTTTTGTGTTACAATCTACATTTTTATACCACCGTGAGTAAAGTGCAGTGGCGACCAGGACTCGGTTGTTTTACTCAATTTACGAGCACGTATTCTGTGCCTCGGTTTTTCATGTCCCCGATAAGGTTTCTTTAATAAAACAAATTAAATGTGGGTTGTTTATTTGTGACAATTTCACAGTTATAAAGCTGGAGTTTGTACGTACTGCTACGCTAACGTAAAATAGAGTTAAAAGTGCGAACACAACAAGTTTTGTTGTCTTATTACTTGTACTGTCTTAATTAACTCAAAGATGAGAATTCTAAGAATCGTTTGTACTTTCTAAAAATATAGACATCTGTGATGTGAACCATAATTATTATGCTTTGAAACGGAAAATAAAAAAGCTTTAATGTTGCTTGACTAAGAAGCTATGACTAATTAGGACTTATTTTCTTCTAAAGAGAGATACTACTTTATTTTTTCGTCTACAGGGATCTGTTACTAGGTCATAGAACTGCTGATTTTACGTTGGAAAGATATTTCTTAAGCAAGAACTTTTGAGGAAAACTTAGTGAGAAAAATATACCTCCGTTTGATTCTCCGGTGCGTTACGATCAAGCTTCGAGCTTAGGAACCTGGCAATATGGGAATAAATCCAAGTATGTCGTGAAGGAAAACATCAAACTGGGGCCTTAGTGATCTCAAATGGTTAACTTAGTACGCAAAAGTTGTGTTCAATGCGTTCCTTCAATGAGAAGGTGCCTTTGCACTACAGTCACAGAACAGCCGGTAATTATATAAAGGGGCAATTTCACAATTTCCTCCCCGAATACGGACTAACTGACACATAAAATAAATAAGATTTTTTTTTAATAGAAAACCCAAACTTAGTTTATAACATAGCGATATTCAACTTGTTTCTTTTCTTTCTCAACATAACATAATATTATTCGTTGAGTACTACAACGAACCTTCGTTCAATATCTTACCCTTCCTATCAGTGGTAGCAATAAGCGATAAAGTAGAACAACAACAAAATTCACGGTTTATGATGGCTTGCAGTGATCGTCAGCGTCCGTAGGTACTCGGTGATCAATCAAACGGCTTCACCCAACGTATCGACGTCTCATTGATTGTATATCGCTTTCCTTATAGAAATTGAATCAAATGAGTGCTTTTAACAACCAAAACAACCGCACACCTTTCATTACATCATGTGTCAAAGTTGTGAGAAATAAACGACTGCCTCGTTGGTCTAGTAGCCGCAAGCGCTACTGCTGAGCATGAGGTCCTGGGTTCAATTCCCGAGTTGGGCATAGTGTAATTGGGTTTTTCCATCTGGTATTGCTCAGTAGCAGTCCGGAGTCTGGATTTGTGCCCGGTTGATGGCAATAGGCTGGCCCCTTATTACATGGGAGTTAAACATAACTGGCGAAATGTGGGTGTACTATAGGTACACCTCTGCCTAACCCTTCCGGGAAAACAGGCATGATGTTGTGTTATGTTATGTAAACTCTAGCAACTTGAACTAACAGAAACTAATAATTGGACGGCTTGGAATTATTTGTGATGAAAAGCAAAGAATATCTAGGGTGACCTTCCATAATCAAACGAGATGAGGTCGGAATTGAATCCAAGCAGCCCTACAACCTTTTATTACCAAAATAGAACAAATAACAGCATCCCGTTGCTACGTATACCCAATTTCATATTACTTACCTGTCATACGGCATTTTTCTCCACGGTTTCCCCCTCTCCCAGTAGTTTCTGAGCCAGTATTCATGACTCCCCGCGTGGCAGGATTCATCCCCCGTCGATATATCCGGAGCAAGGTTAAGCAGGGTTCACACAATGCACCCGGGGCCCGGGGCGCCCCGTACTGTCACAAAACATGCCAGACCTCTCGACTCACATCTAATTTCGTCGCGAACTCTCTGACATAACCACATCACATTACGTTCGTACGCGTGCTGAATATACGGGGGATTAGTTTGGACGGGACTGCTGGGCCTAGGCAAGATGCTTACCTACTAGCGATAATATGGTAACTCTCGGAAAGGACGCTCCATGAATGTGTGTTTGTGTCAATCAAACAACTCAGCATTAATTACAATCAACTGCTAGACGTTCTCAGTCTTTCAATGATTCTTCGCCCTTCGCATGAAAACTATTAGTATAAAGGTATACCCAGTAAGTAAGACGAGTTCCCATTTTTACTTTTCACTCGACTTTCAAAAACCTTTGACGTAAAGTGAATAATATTAATGTGCCTAATTAATATTCCCTAAATATAATTTGGCTATACATAAAACATTAATAACTATTACAGAAAAGCTGATTAATAGCGTTGCCGTAGCTGAAAATGATAAGCTAATGCATAATTTAATTTCGTGTTTGTTTACACTGTGACGATAATACAATTATAATATCGGAAAATACACAGAGTTAGCTGTTTAAGTGATTTAACCTATAAATAGATGTCAATAGATTAATAAAATATTTATAATAAATAATAACAAAATGTTGTGGCAAAACAAATAAATATAGAAGTGCACTTACATACAAGATCATGAAAATGGTCGAATGAAATGAAAAGATCGCGACTTTGTCGATGTGCTTTCGGTAGATTTCTTTTTAATTTGTAACACGTGTTACAAAATTCTGTAGTAACAGGCAGGATTCTGCTTCATTCCCGTGTTTTTAACCTGATATTAAAATCTTGCTAGAAATACGAGCGTCATTTTGCTGGAGTATTTTTTCGATTCCTTCTCTCACTAGGAAGCAGCTGGCTCGTCCTCACCGCACTTCCCGTATGTCATCACCCTTTCTACGGAAATTGCCGCTTTTGCGAATTCAATGCTAGCCTCACCCGCCCCCCCGCACCGAACCGCACCGCTGCGCCCCCTCTATCTCCCGTGCTGGGAAACTTTTTAATTCCCGTGTAAACAGAACAAAAGTTGGCTCGCTTTAATTCGATACGTGAATTATTCATATGTACGAGTGCCATTACTCCATTAGCAGTCGCGTTAATATTCACTTGGGTATTATCATTTTACATCACACATGTACGCAACTGAACACTTTCTTCCTCTACTTTAAGGTTGGGTTTTGCTTGAAATGTATGTTTTGAAGACACGTGAATTCGGGAAATTGCTTATGAAGAAGGAAAAGTTTGAATTATTGTTATTGTACAAGTTTTGTGTTGTAATTTTAGTTTAATCGTTGTAAGTATTACTTATCTGCGGTGTATCAATTTCATTGAAGAGATTTGCGAGCATATCAATAATTGTAATTTACCTAGTTCGGAACGCAGGTGTAGGTATGGTAATGTAATGATGGAACTTTTGGTTGTGTGGCAAACAGTTCTTGAATCGATATGGTGAAGACTTAAGTACAAAAATAAAGCGGTACATCTAGAGACAGATTTTCGAAGAACTTTATACTTAAACGTTAAAGTTTCTGCCAAATAATAAGAGGAAACAATCACGCCGAACAAAATAAAAGACCTTAGAATAAACTTGGTAATACAGACCTTATTCTACCCCTCATAAACATACATGTAGTAGCACATAATGTAGCGTCTGTTATTATCTCGGGAGATATCGGACGTGAACTTGACATCACGTAATTGACCGTTGGCCATGTTTGTGACGTCACTGCTCGCTGCTCACAGCCTAATGGTGATTGGTTCACTAAATGAACTCGTTTAGGTCAACTACGTTTATATTTTAACCTATTTCTCTTTATTGGTTGTGAGAATACGTTTCTTAAAGAGAGTTAATTGCTTGAAATAATTAATATTTTTCTTCAGAATATAACTTAGATGATAATTTTATTTTCATGACATCTTCACTAACAAAAATCACACGCAAAATAATTTAATTGAATACATTATAACTTAAAATGTATATAATTTTGTAAAAATAAATGATTATATAATGTTAAGGTGTGTCCAAACAATTAGCGGCAAGAATGCGTGCCTTGCTCTAGTTAGGCATAAACCGACGAATATTTGCGCGGCAATCGTCCAATGAAACCGCGGCAGGCTGCGCGCGGCAGCCGCGCACGTTTGCCGCGCTTATGTTAAGACATACCTTTAAAGCTAAATTGCGATCACAGGTATTTTAAAATAATGATACACGAATAGTCTAATGTGAAAAATTTACGGATTTGAAATACCAATCAGCTTTAGGATCATACCAGTCCAGGACTTTCTTATCGTACCAAATGTAGGCACCTTTGATGCTTGCAGGAGCCTCCAGCACCATATACAAGGGAGTTTCAGCTGCCTGGTCTGCGTCGTAGAAACCAACACCTTTTGTCATATCCGTACGAACTAAGCCTGGATGCATAGAGTTCACAGAAATGTTCCTTGCTTTCAGTTCTCTTTGCTGGATAATAGTCAACGCACTGACAGCTACCTTGGCTACTCTGTATGCAGCTATTGTTCCATCATCAGCTATATCAGATCTGTTGAAGGTGTCGTTCTTCACTGCTTGCAGATGCCAGTTAACGAACTCATAAATGTCCTTCTCTGTCAGATCTTTGTTAGAGAGCCTCTTGATCCAGTATTCATTCCTCACGTTGGATAAATGTCCACAGTCACTGGAAATGTTGAGAATCCGTCCATTATTTCTGACCAAAGGATATAAATACTCCTGGATGATGAAGAAACTGAAGTAGTTTACATCGATGATGTCCTTACTTTCTTTGTAGCCAAGGTACAGCTCGGAGCAATTGCAGACGGCAGCGTTGTTGATCAAGATATCGATGCCTCCGTAATTCTGCTTAACGTCATCCCTAAACCTGGCAACACTGGTTTGGTCGGTGACATCAAGCTGGTGATATTCGGGTTGTAGACCGAGCGCGTTCAGTTTTGCAACAGCAGCTTTCCCTCTGCCATCGTCTCGAGAGGTGAGAAAGACTACTCCATCGAATCTCTTCAGAAGACCTTTGACAATCGAGAAACCGATACCCTTGTTGGAGCCGGTGACCACAGCTACTTTCACCATGATTATGGAGTGTGAACATTAACTGTAATGCGATAACTAAATGATTTGACTCGGTCTGTTGAAATAAGATAATGGGAACTTGTTTTCGTATTTGTTTTCCGTTATTAGCTGGCGTTAATTAGCGATAAGATAAACTACTAGTTGCATAGGTTATTGTAAACAGAAGTGTCATTTAATCATTTGCGTAAACAGATCTATGTAGATTTGTTATCGTAGGTAGGTAACCTATATTAAATATGTAGCTGCGTTTTTCCTATAGGAATAAGTCTCCTAAACAAACATCCTGACATTTATTTTATTTTATTCAACAAATCTGAAATATCTTCATTGCAATACTCGTGCAGTTATTTATAAAATCTAATAAAACGTAGGAAATAGGCTTGGCGCCAAATTGCCCGCAGTGATTCGATTTATCGCTGTACACCGCCGGGGCGGCTACATTCGGCTCTCTACGTTTTAAATGTGATCAATGTATTTCGATTGTGTTAGAAGTACGCTACGTACCTTCTTTATATCATCCTTTGTTACGCTCTGGTTATAATTTTAGTTAAACTGTTGATCAGTATATTGTTGATTTCTTAAGTTTGTGGAATAATGTGTGTTGGTCTTTTTCGACAAAAGTTTCATCAAGCCAATTTTTGCTGAAATATTGCTAGCTTCAGCAAAAATTGGCTAATCGTAGTCCCAAAGAACATTCTTGTCTGGCTTTTTTACAAGTTTTTATTCAACTTGCAATGTTTGTGTGTTAGTTTGTTTAGGCCGAATCTTGAAAGCTGCATTAAAACCTTTTCCTCTCATCCTACGGAGTTGACATTTCACAAGTTGGTGCAAGTCTAAAGACAATGCATTTTTATGATAAGCATGACCTGATTGGCTACCCAGGATCGGCTTCAGATGAGGGAACTCCTCCACGGTCAACAGTATAAACACAAAATTTTATATACGCTTTAATTATGATAGTCTGATGTAAAGTCTACCATGATGTGAATGTTGCACCCAGGATTGGCTTCAAACGAGGGTACTCCTGATCAGTTAACAGTACAATCACGAAATTATATACACGCTTTTATTATGAGAGTCCATTCTAAAGTCCACCTTGATCTGACTGCTGCAACCAGCATTGGCTTCAGACGAGCGAACTCCTTAACGGTCAACAGTACAAACACGAAATTTTATATAAAATATATATTGATAAGTGCTATTATACTAGATGGTGTTCAGGGTCAGATGATGGAGCCGGAAGATGGCCATAGGAATTTCAAAAAAACGAAACAGTACCATCGACTTTGGACTCGTTTTCTTTGTCTTGACAAGTACTATTAGCCCAAAATAGTATCCAGCGTCTGATGATACAGCCGAAAGGTGATCATCGGAACTCCTCAACCAAACATAATAGCATCATTGTGTTTGCGGTCGTTGGTTTTGTCTTGCTAATTTCTATAGCCCAAGATATGGTCCAGGGCTTCATGATGGATCCGGTCGGTCACCATAGGAACTTCTCAACTAGACATGATAGACCTGTTGTGTTTCAGCCGTTTGGATCGCCCGGAAGACACGGTGGAGCATACGGTGGAGGTCTGCCCTGCTTGGGCGGAGCACCGCCGTGTCCTCGCGGAGGCGATCGGTGGCGACGATCTCTCGCGTCCGGCCCTGGTTCAGGCCATGGTCCGGAGCGAGAGTGCATGGGAGGCCGTCACTTCCTTCTGCGAAGCAGTAATGCTCGCGAAGGAGGAGGCGGAGCGCGCGAGGTAGAGGCAAGATTCACGCGCGAGACGGCCCGTGCGTCAGGAGTCGCGAGCCGACTTCCGGCCACCGTAGGCGCGGGCTTGCGGACGGTGAGCAATGGGTAGGTCGCCGTCCGATAAGGACCAGGCCCGGGTCGACGGCGCGTTGTGTTCCACGCGTGCCTCAATGAGATGTCAGCACCAACTGATGGGGTCCGAAAGGGCCAATAACTGCCGGGGTTGCGAGTTTGTCCGAAAGAGATACCGTGGCCCCTCACACAGGCAACGGAAGGAACACGGGTGAGTTTTAGTCAGTAAAAATCTGAAACACCCTCCCGCTCCGTCCAGAGCGGGAGAAGTTATTTGACAATTTTCAACCCTCAAAAAAAAAACTCCTTGATATTCAATGTTTACATATCAACAAGGAAGGTGAAGGGTGAAGGGTGAAAGGTTAAGGGTGGGCGTTTTTGGGGGACTGTCTTATGTAATTTTGACGTTTGAAAAGTGCTGATTCTCAGCCTATTTTGAATAAATGACTTTTGAATTTTGAATTTTGAACAGAACCAATCTTTCTAAAAATGACACACAAAACATACTGCACTTACATGGGGATGCGTTAATGGGATGCTTTGTGGTGTGTCATGAATTATTAGATAGATAGAATATTCTCTATTATGTACACCATAAAAAAATACAGATATGAATGTTGTTATTCATAGTGAGCCAGCAATGGATCGTTATGGGATGAATTTGATCGCTTCGTGTGTTATCAAAGACCGGTACTTTACGCAAGTACCTCATAATGGCTGCACTCGAATAGTGATTGTGATAGAATGCATTATGATTGTAAATTGAAAACTAATGGAATCGAAATGTTGCTGATAAGTTAGTACCTTAATACGTAGATAGTGTACTATAGATTATGCTTAGTATATAATTATGATTGTTTTGATTGAAGTGATTTGAAAAAAATATTTACACCTACACTTTGCAGTGATTACTACCAGGGCATAGATCACGGATAAATAATTTATATTTTCATGTCATCATATTCATTACGAGTGTCTGTTATACCACAGCACCTATCAAAATGAAAAATATTTGTGCTACATGGGTTTAGACATAATCCCTTTCAAAAACAACAATTACTACCTACTGTAACATGACGTTACGAACCAAGAATACACTATTTTAAGAATTCTAGGTACTGTATGGTAGTTTATGGTAATTAGAGTTGATAGTATATAGTTTGTCTGATTGTAGCTAGTTTGTAGAATACTGAACACGATAGTTTATTCACAATTCCACTACACTTGCTAAAACAGCAACAATACCCACGTCTAATTATAGTCCTCACATTGTGTTCAGAAAGTCAAAAAACAAACTAACAAGCTCCAATTTATGTTATTGGAGTACATCACTATTGTTTCGGTAGGATTTAATCAAAACTTTGCCAGATAAACAGCGAACGCCGGCTCCTCCGCGAACACGCTTAGGTATATTTTGAATAGACCCAGACAAGCGGGTATTATAAACGTAAATTATGTAATTTGTTTGTATGAACTAGCTTCTGTATGTAAACTTACGTGTTTAGGATGTATATATTTTGTGAGAATATTTAAACCGTTATTCGTAAATAAGATAGCCGTGTGTGTCGAACTCGAGGGGATCAATTTCTCAATCAAGGCACCGCTTCTCTGCTTCTTTGCTCGTAGGTAGTCTTGGTTTTTATTTATTTTCAAGTAAGCTATTGAATGACGTATATAGAAAGATCGAAAATAGAAATATACAATAGATATTTATTACTATGAAATGATAAAATCGATTTTCGTATCAAGAGATTATACCTGTCGTGGTATAGTAATCTTATTACAGGTGCATCGTCTTCACATATTATTATACGTATATAATTAATGTACACAAAATACTGTGAAAACATTTTAAATGAGTAACGGTGGAGTTTCTTGCCCATTCTTCTCCATGTGATAACTACTTTTTGGAAGGGGCGACTAGAATCAGTTCAATTTTTTGTAAATTTTGACGTTTAAAAGTGCTTTTTATCTGCCTAATTGAAATAAATTATTTGACTTTGACTTTATAAATTCATTACTATTTTGTAGTCCTTACCAACAGGTTTTTACCGATATAAAAAACAATATCATCACGACCTAAATATTGTGTAATGTTTGTAATCAACATGATTTGCTTGACCTGCTCAGATTACCTACGTCTTATTTGTTCAATAACACGTTTTCCTTTCAGATGTTATGAATACTTGGAAATACTATCAGTCTGATCTGCAAAGTTGATTAAAAGACATCTCTTGTAATTTGACATTTAAAAAAATCATTACTCATGTGAGTTTCCAAATTGGTATAAATAATTTATCATATTGAAATGTATACCAAAGAAAAAAATATTTTAACTGGCGAAGAGTAAAATGTGGGTGTAGGGGCCAATGGTTGTAGGCACCGTACATTATCACTTTGTTAATGTTTGTTTAGTTATGGAGTACACAGAAAGAACCACAAGTTGAGTTTAAAGTTATATTAAAATGTAGAAGGTTAACAAGTTAAAGTGGTAGCGATTCTTTCTCTTGACCAGTGCTTAGTTTCACAGTTATTGTCTAACTCAATGTGCATTGCTTAAAACGTTATAATTTCACTTCACGGCGATCTGAAATATAATTACCCACCCGCCATTAGCTAACAGCCCCAAAACTGCAATAATTAGTGTATCTAA
Organism: Agrochola lota; assembly: GCA_947364205.1. NCBI lineage: Eukaryota > Metazoa > Arthropoda > Insecta > Lepidoptera > Noctuidae > Agrochola > Agrochola lota. The sequence continues at coordinate 806,340 of OX376225.1, read as the reverse complement.
TTCACTTATCCTTTCAGGAAAACCTAGTGAATGTAAATATGCGGAACTACTCTGTACAGAAAACAGAGCTTGTTCCTCATCTTAAGGATTTCTAAAAACAAGTGACAGTTCGGTGTTACCAACAAACGAGGAAGATGAAATGAAATACTTTATTGCACAAAAGGTTTTGCAGAAAAAAAAAAAAAAAAAAAAAAAAAAAAAAAAAAAAAAAAAAAAAAAAAAGAGAGAATCCTATATAAAAAAATATTTGCAATATTTTTATCTCTACAAAAACGCGATGTTAGACGTGTGTCTAAGGATACTACTACTCTGTAAATAATTATATTTCAGATCGCCGTTCATAAAATTAGAATCAAGACTTCGCTTAACAGGTAAGCTCGTTTGATTCCCAATTATAGCATAATATTTGTGACGCACGACATCTAAGTAGGTTGCTGCGTTCGCAAAGTAAATGTACGGTTGATGAGACCGTACATGTTGGCAACCCCACAAAGATGTAAAGGAAGTTAATGAAAGATTGTCAAGAGTTAGTATTTGTAATAGGGTTCTTCCCTATTACAAATAAACTAATAATAAATTAATCGAAGTCAAACGCGATGTTGTCTGCATTAAGTGGGCGTACCGCTTGCGGTTCTGCTTGGCTCGCCGTGTGAATGTTTTCTTCTTGCTTTCTGTGTTGCATCGGTTGCAGTTCAATCTCTTCAAACCAATTGTTCGTAGTTGTACGGCTCCTAGTTTGTTTTGAGCGACAAGATGGTCCGTATCTTTTTACCAACCACCCCACAGAGACAGTGACGATTACTCCCACTATAGTATAAGAGACGGCGTATTGGTGTATGTCATGAGTGGAAATGGTTGATGGAAGGTGTTTTTTTTGTGTTTTCATACTAGCTAATCCCTTGTCGTTTTCCTCCAATTCTGCAGTGTCCGGCAACATCACGTGCGACTTATTATGCGTTATGTTCACAATGCTATTTACCATCGAGTTCAGCGACGGTATGTTCTTGGAAAGATCCAACTTCATGTTGCTATTGCATTGGTTATGCGAGTGAATTGTTAATTCCTTCGATTGCAACAAGCAACCCTGTGCCAAGGTCAGTATCCCAGAGGTCATGGAGTGCATAGTGATATCATTTTCACACACAATTCGTATTGTGCAAGTTCCGCAACAAATCGCCAGCCAAATATTCGCTTTGTGTAACGCGATCCACTCCAAAGTCAAAGTCAAAGTCAAAGTCAAATCATTTATTTTAAATAGGCCCTTGCAAGGCACTTTTGAACGTCAACAATTACAAAAAAAATAATTGATTCTAGTCGCCCCTTCCAAAAGGTAGTTTTCGTATGGAGAAGAATGGGCAAGAAACTCCACCGTTACTCTTTTAAAATGTTTTACAATATTTTGTATATGTAGGTACATTAGTTATATAATTATATGTGAAGACGATGCGTCTAAAAATAAAAAAATAAATTACTATACCACAATATAGGTAAAAAGAATTTTTTAAACAGAGCAACAACAGATAAATTAATTACTTATGTGATAGATACATGGTTCTCACATATTTACAAACATTGTAAAATTAGACGATTTTCCAAAAAAAAAAAGTTACAATTAATAATAGTGTGAGGAAGTAATCACAGAATGTAAAATCAATGTTATATAATAAAATATAATAATTTATACAACTTAAATTAGCAACCAGTTTGATTTTGTCTAGATTCTAGATTATCCTATGGAGCTGGACCAGCATGTTTCTTATCTTGGATATAATCCTCTAATTTGTAATATGCTTGTTTACAAAGTGTACTTTTAATATGAGTTTTAAATTTTCTTTCATTTAATTGTACAATATCACAAGGTATTTTGTCGTAACAATAACACAGTAACCCATAAAAGTTGTATGTACTTTAGATAATCTGAAAAATGGTTGATCTATTTTATCTTTATTTCTAGTATTAAAATTATGTCTATCACTTATTTTATTAAAAATATGTAGATTTTTTCTTACATACATAACTCCTGCTTACATAGCACATTTTTTACGTCACAAGGTGAGGTCGTTCGATGACCTAATATTTTTTGCTTCACAGGGGGCATTGCTGTTATGCAAGTTAAATATCGGTAGATTCTTGTTGCATATCAAATTTCCTGTTACATAATGTTACATAATAATTCGGGCACTACCTAGAACCGTTAATTATACACCGTGACATTTGAATCACAGTTTTGCTAGAACAAACGTTGTTCAGACCATGGTTTACTAGTATTCTATAGCATCCAATAAAAAAAAACATCATTAGTTTTTGAAAAAAACACAAAAAGGACAAAGTTAAAAAAGTCGGGATTATCGTTTCTCCCTGCGACACAGACACTGCGGTGCTCGCGTCTCAAAAGTAGACGTGGCGCGGCGCGCGAGCTCGCATGGAACACAGCATTATCTAGATACTGGGAAACATACATACCTCCATAAACGAAATTTAGTTTTGTACGTCTTACTAGAAAATACGAAAATTAAAAGTTAATTTCGGTAGGTATTTTATCACTGATAAGTGACTACTTCAAAACAGTAAAAAGAAAAAGGTATGCCTTTGGCTATGGTAAACTTTGGTAGGGAGCTATTTTCTAGCTATGCACGATTGCACGACGCGACCAGCGTCGCACCGTATCTATAGCGCGGCGAGGTGGCTGACCTCTAATTTTATCGTTTCGTTCTAGGTGCGTCTTTACGGTTTACGGTAGGATATGGTATTAATTATTTCCTGTGGATACTAGGTACGGGTACTTTTTGTATCTAACGTGACATTACCTAGGTATTATTTATTTATTGGGATATTACAGGAACACGACAAAAACAAAACTTACCACAAAACTAACTAATCGAATGTGGAGTGGTTGCACTCCACATTCGATTAGTTAGAACTCATTTTCACAAAAAACGAGCAATACGGGTACCTACCGTACCGTACCGGTGTAATACGGGTACGTGTACGTGTATTGTATCTAACGTGAGATTATTAGGTTAGTATTTATTTATTGGGATATTACAGGAACAAAACGAAAACAACATGTATACCACAAAATCGGGTAAGCTTCGTGTGCACCAAGACAAAATTCACTCTAATTTTCCACATTCGAATAGTTAGAACTGATTTCACAAAAAACCCGCGATGCGTGCCTGTGACGTAAGTACATCGGATGCATTCGCGTCGCCTTCTCGAGAGATTTCGGTAGACTGGCTGCCGCCCGGGCGGCGGCGCGGGCGGTGCGGGCGGCCCGCGGCAGTCAACAAAAGAAATGGGCGGAACGATACTTCGCGCGGTTGCATGTCATTGGCTTAATTTATTTGAATTTCGGCCCGCATTGGCCGGACATCCATGTAGTCCACGTGGACTCCTCATAACTCTTTTGAATGCCATACCGCTACCGCGATGAGTACTTTGATGTTACGGTTAATGTTTGAACACGTTTGAGCAACATACGACTAATTTGAGAACGCCTAGTTCAGTTTGTTTTAATAACATATTTGATGCTTTAAAATGGTAGCAGACCATGGTCTGAACAACGTTTGTTCTAGCAAAACTGTGATTTAAATTTCACGGTGTATATCAGTTATTGGAAGTCTATGCCCAACAGTGGATATAATTAACGAGCAGTAATTAATTTCATAAATTAAGAGATAAATCGGATAACCAAGTTAATTATACGTATTACTAAACATGGAAAGGATCTCAAAATTAATTGCTTTAAAATTAATTTTAACAAATCAATACATCAATATTCAATCTGTATTAAAAAATCCATTAGTCAGTCACATTTATAACATCTACTTTTTTAAATTTTTTGTCTTGAAGAAATAATCAGCTTTGTAGTCGTACCAGTCCAAGACCTTTTTATCGTACCACACAAACGCTCCTTTGAGGCTGTCAGGAGCATCCAGCACTAGATAAATGGGAGTTTCAGCTGCCTGTTCTGTGTTATAGAAGCCAACACGAAGCGTCATGTCAGTCTGGACTAGTCCTGGATGCATGGAATTCACCGAGATGTTCCTTAACTCGAGTTTCTTTTGCTGAAGGATCGTGATGGCACTGAGAGCTACTTTCGCTACTCGGTACGCAGCTACTGTTCCATCATCGGCTAAATCATCGTAGTTGAAGGTTCCATCCTTCACGCCTTCCAAAAACCAGTTCACGAAATCATTAATATCTTCCACCTTTAAGTCTTTCTTTGACAACCTCTTTACCCAGTACATATTCCGTATATTTGACATATGTCCACAGTCGCTAGATATATTGAGAATGCGTCCATTGTCTCTCACCAATGGGAACAATAGCTCTTGGATTGTCAATATGCTGAAATAGTTGATCTCCACAATAGTTTTGCACTCATCATAGGGGTTGTATAACTCTGCACTGTTGGCAACCGCCGCGTTGTTGACAAGAATGTCAATGCCTCCATGTTTTTCTTTGATGTGGTCTCTGAACCGGATCACACTGTCTCTATCCGACACGTCGAGCTGGTGGTACTCTGGGTGCAGACCGAGCTCGTTCAGTTCGGTGACTGCGACTTTCCCTCTGCCACCGTCTCTTGAAGTAAGGTAGACGACTCCATCGAATCTCTTCAAGAGTCCTTTAACTATCGCAAAGCCGATCCCCTTATTGGAACCGGTAACAACAGCAACTTTCACCATGTCTGCTCCGTGTCGACACACTTTGTGGAATGCCAGGAATTATTATAATTAATACGCATTTCAATTAAATATCGTATTTGTTTGTGTGAGATAATATAGTTCAACTAATTATTACCTACCTATTCATCCAGTGAACCTAGATAGCATTTATCGGCGATCCATTATTAATGGTATCTCTAAATATTATACAACACTAGCAACCCGCTCCGGCATCGGTCTGACGTTTTTTTTTTATCGATTTCTCTTGTAAAGGTTTTTATTTATTTAAAAATAATCAAATAATTACTAAAGGGATAAAGTATAGTGTTTTATGTCACGGGCGTTTTAATTAATCCCGAATCCGCTATATTCAACAATGAAAGATGGAATAAGGATGCAATGGAACGAGGGAATGCGAGGGATTCAAGCTGCTGCTTACCCAAGAAGAAGACACCTCTATTCTCGAGGTGAACTCACTCTACTTTTCACACTATCTGCGAGATAAGAAAAAGTTATTCGAAATTGTAAAATGTTTCTATTAATAAACAGATAAATCTAGAATTTTACTTCACGGCGATCTGAAATATAATTGTTTACGAAGTAGAAGTATCTTTAGACACTCGTCTAATATCGCGTTTTTTTAGAGATAAAAATATTGCAAATATTTTTTATATAGGATTATCTTCCTCGTTTGTTGGTAACACCGAACTGTCACTTTTCTTTTCGCGCGCATTCTGACATCGCAGGAAAATTCTCTCTCGTCAAAATATTAATTTAAAATAAGTTTACGATACTCCTTACTAAAATAACAAAATGTTAACTATGCTATGTGATAGAAAGTGTATAAGTGCATCGTTAGTGAAAACCTGAGATGACCGCGGCGCTCATCAATGACATCAAGAAATACATCAGAAGCACTCTTATCCTGACCAATATTGGATGTACTTAGATTCTGAGGCGTCCCACAACCTTAATGTGCGACAGTGCCTGGCTCTAACTGATCACCATGTACTTGATATTGACTGTGCTTTATACATAACATAAGCACTATGGTGGACATTAACACTGTTTACTGCATGTGTGCTGCCAACTTGTTAAAACATTATCTCTCCAGTCGACACGAGATGTCCTTAGCAACGTTACCTCTACGTTACTAGCTGGATGAGAAGCTGCCAGAGAGGCACGTGATGCCCTTAGCGATGTTACTGTACATAGCTAGCTGGTATGCGATTGTCACCATTACCCCTCCAGTCGACACGAGATGTCCTCAGCAACGTTAATTCCACGTTACTATCTGGATGAGAAATTACCAATGTGGCACGTGATGCACTTAGCGATGTTACTCTACATAGCTAACGCTGCTATGTAATCGTCATAAGAGGTAAGTCTCATTTCTATGACCTTGGTGAAATTGTAAAAAGGTGGTTCTATATGGTTTTAATTTACGAGCATGAAGGCTGCGAGACAGCCTTACTTAACCCTGCTTGTCTGTTTGATTTACATAAACATGCAAAAGCATCATACTCCCTAGAGCGAGTGCGGGATTCTACTCCACTAACTGGATTGTTATCAGCGAGTACGGCATACTCTTAACAACACTGATTGTATGTTGCTAGCTGGTACATATTTGGCACAGTGTGCACATGCTTAGCACGAGATGAAAGTAAGAAAGAAAGAAAAAGTATTTATTGAGACTCGCACAGGAAATCACAAATTTAACTAAAAACACTAAACATAAATAATAAAAAACAAAGACATAGATGAGAATGATGAGATGCTCATAACATGTTAAACCAATACCGTGTGTGATCTAGCCTGACATCAGGATAATAATATTATGGAAGAACAGTCCGCCGTGACTGATTACTCCTTATCAGCTAATGTTACACATACCCGTTACTGATATAAACACCAGCCCATTAAAATGCTATTATATTTACGTATATATTCATGGCTATACCGCTGAGTTACTATTTTTAACAAACAAATATACCTAATTAAAAGAAATCACCGTGTACAAGATAGTCAGTGACTTACCCAAGCACTAGGTGGCTTAATTATCCTGTCATAAATTGATAAATGATATCTATTTTGTAAAATAAAACAATATAGCAAAACTGTGTAATTTTACACTCATACATTCAAATACTAGTACAAGATACTATGTTAAAATGATTCTGTAATGCAATGGGTGATGACAAATGATTCATGGACCAAACCCCTACAAAGCATTATTCCATGCTTATACTTATTCATAAGACATATGCCTTACTCCCAGATCCCCCTAAACTGAGGGAACAAGGGATATTCCAGAACCAAATTGCACTGGTTACCTCTGTCATAGGAAAAGCAACGACTGATCCTATGCTTATGAAGAACATAAGCATAAGAAGGGTAAGGGTCTAGCCTTTAAGGATATTTGCATGTTTGTTCACCAACCAAATGCCGACAAAACATTTACATGCCACTGATCCTGTCATTAGTTGTGGGTACAAAGATACAATAAACTACATATTTGATACCTATCAAACTCAATATACGTAAATTAACTCTTAACAACATTACAAGTCAGTAAATACTGAGATGAACTAAAATGCACTACAGACTTACAAATAATTTAAATATTAATTAACTTCAGACTCAAACAAAATAGAAAATTCAGTTTCATCCTGAACCTAAAACTGTTATTTAACCCCTTTAGGGCAGTGAGACCTCCACCATATTTGATTGGCAGAAACTTACAAATAATATTCTCAGTACTAACTCGAATACTTTATACGGACAATTTGTACATTATTCAATCATTATTGTTCAACATACCAGAAAGATAGATGTATGATTTCACCCTATAGGTACCTCTATCACTGAGGGCTGCAAGACACTTCTCAACATCAGATAACCAATAAAGGGTTCATTATAAATGCATTGCCTGATAACTTCCTTATTAAAACTTTCATACTTTACCTGTACTGACTAAATTTTAGCAGTAGTGAATAACACTTACCAAAATAAGATTTTCCACCAACCTACCCTGATTATTTACTTGTCAAATAACAAGACTGCCATAAATTATAATATCTAAAGATATCACTATAAATGTATCTAAATGTTTGTGATGGAAATTAACCATGGAGTACTAACACCAGACTTATGTGAATTGTTATGTCTTTTTTACACAAAACAAACAAAACAAAAGTTAAAGTATTAGTGATCTTAGTCGTATTACATAACATCAGGGCTGTATTTCCCAAAGGGCCGGGCAGAGATGGCAGACCTTATTCCAAGGTTATAAAATAAAAATGCCTAATTAAACATTCCACCATTCCAACTAATAGTCTATATACTTAATAGTAGATTTCAGTGATAATTACAACACTAAAATGAAATTGTCGAAGACAAAAAAAGGGGAGGGGGGGCGCATTGTGATGTGAGGATAAAGTATTGATGGATTGTGATTAAAACATGAACAAGGTCAGATACCATATAATCAATGTAGGTAACATGAATAAATTAACTACAAATGATTGTACACTAAGACCATCTGCTCACCAAGTGCACATTCTAGCTAACTATACAACTCCCTAACTTAAACTATATATCTCACTCCATAATTTAATTTAGGATATATTATGAGGTCAGAGAAAATCTTTCATATCTTTATGCTTCTAAAATGAACCTACTTTTTTCGATTAGCTCTACTCTTGTCAATTATCTGAAACAGACACTTCCACCTTACGTAAATTAAGAAAAGAAAATATTTTATTTCAGACATGCACAGGTAAAATGGTAAAAACACAAACAGTAAAAAGAGTAAGGCCTATGTGAGGCCACAAAGGGAAATTAGCCAAGCTAACCTATTAAATGGTGCTTGCAAAACTTAAAATTGATCAAGTTTAAAGCTCATTGTGCGCTTGACACCCTATTTACCAAAAGAACCTCACTCATAAGCTAAAGCTGCGAAAACCAGGTCATTGAAGCCGAAAGAAGGGGAAATTGTTAGATAATAACCTGTGCATAGGCCATATGGGAGGGACTCAATTAAAGTATTGCATTCTTGATGGTGGCATTGAAGTATTGGCGTAAAGGCGTAAAATACATAATTATTCATAGGTAACAAAAAAAAAAAAACCACTGAGTGACTAATGCTCGGTTACTATAAACAAAAACGAATCCTCTTGCTCACCAATGGTACTCGTAGCATTTTTTATGCCACAATGACGGTCCGCAAATTGCAAGAATCGCCCATACACAACATTACTCAAAAATCTTATTAAATGAGCTTATAGTAAACTCACGCATTAAGTTCCACACTGCATCTCAAATAAGTGAATGTTTACGGAGACATATACAACTGATACCTATGCTGTTATGGAAGCCTTCAAAATGATTTATTTCAACAAATACGAGTACCTGAATACAAATAGGTACAAAACAAACTTAAAGAAACCCTACAAAGTTGACCGCCGATTGGGCCCTAATGTTGACTCTATGGACTAATAAAACAAATACCGAGACTGTTTGAAAGCTACCCTAAAGCTTATATGTATAATAAAAGTGAGAGTGATTTAATTCTTCCTTTCACAGGACAACACATACAGCAGCTCAACTTAGAGCTGGCATCAATTGAGGCAAACACAATGTGGGGTTACTTGTTGTTGATTATACTTTTATGCTAATTAACGATAGATTATTATTCCTAAATAACTAATACTAATGGAGGAAGATAAAAGTACCTATTAAATAAACCAGAACATTTATGATCAAATTACTTATTTTAACTAACTGAATTATTGCAGACAACTCTAAACATCTACTTCGTAAATAATTATATTTCAGATCGCCGTGAAGTAAAATTGGGAATCAAACGAGCTTACCTGTTAAGCGAAGTCTTGATTCTAATTTTATGAACGGCGATCTGAAATATAATTACCCACCCGCCACTAGCTAACAGCCCCAAAACTGCAATACCTAATTAGTGTATCTAATTCACTTATCTCTATTTATTACTCTGTACAGAAAACAGAGCTTGTTCCTCATCTTAAGGATCTCTAAAAACAAGTGACAGTTCGGTGTTACCAACAAACGAGGAAGATAATCCTATATAAAAAATATTAGCAATATTTTTATCTCTAAAAAAACGCGATGTTAGACGTGTGTCTAAGGATACTACTACTTCGTAAATAATTAATTATATTTCAGATCGCCGTTCATAAAATTAGAATCAAAACTTCGCTTAACAGGTAAGCTCGTTTGATTCCCAATTATTGTTTATTGTTGCTGCCGGTAGTGAACAGAATACAGTTGATCAAAATTAATTTAAAAAATATCTCACACCATAGCTGCCATAACATACTCGTATTTCGTTGCATATGATTTTTGCAAGTGACCCCTACTTACCGAAATGACAGACGTTTCACGTCAAAAGAAAAAAAAAACCAACATGGGTAAACAGAAATCTTAACTATGTCCAAAAACTATTCTAAGTAATATAAGAAAAGATAGAAATCTGATTACCAATATAATTATCACAATCACACAAACATTATATTACTTCACACTGAATGGATATCAATATAAATTGCTTAAAAAAAAAAAATCACGTATCAATAAATCAAAGTTCAATCTATTTCATGTATGTAAAAAAAATCGCATTATTTTGGCAGATTTATAACATCTACTATTTTAAATTTTTGGTCTTGAATAAATAATCAGCTTTGTAGTCGTACCAGTCCAAGACTTTTCTATCGTACCACACATACGCTCCTTTGAGGCTGTCAGGAGCATCCAGCACTAGATATATGGGAGTTTCAGCTGCTTGGTCTGTGTCATAGAAGCCAATACCAAGCGTCATGTCAGTCTGAACTACTCCTAGTCCTAGTCTGAACTAGTCCTGGATGCATGGAATTCACCGAGATGTTCCTTGACTCGAGTTCCTTTTGCTGTAGTATTGTGATGGCACTGAGAGCTACCTTTGCTACTCTGTACGAGGCTATAGTTCCATCATCTGCTTTATCATCGTAGTTGAAGGTTCCATCCTTCACGCCTTCCAAAAACCAGTTCACGAAATCATTAATGTCTTCTACACTTAAATCATTCTTTGAGAGTCTCTTTACCCAGTTTGTATTCCGTACGTTCGACAAATGTCCACAGTCGCTAGATATATTGAGAATGCGTCCATTATCTCTCACCAATGGGTACAACAGCTCTTGGATTGTCAATATACTGAAATAGTTGATCTCCAAAACAGTTTTGCACTCATCTTAGGAGTTGTAAAACTCTTCAGTGTTGGCGACCGCTGCGTTGTTGACTAGAATGTCGATACCTCCATGCTTCACCTTGATGTGGTCTCTGAACCGGATCACACTTTCTCTGTCCGTGACGTCAAGCTGGTGGTACTCCGGGTGCAGACCGAGCTCGTTCAGTTTGGCGACAGCAGTTTTCCCTCTGCTATCGTCCCTTGAAGTTAGGTAGACCATTCCTTCGAATCTCTTCAACAGTCCTTTAACTATCGCAAAGCCGATCCCCTTGTTGGATCCGGTAATCACAGCAACTTTTACCATATTATCGGCTCTGTTTCGAAACACTTTGTGGAATGCCAGGAATTATGATGATAAAGGGCGTTACATTATAATATATACTCGTATATCGTATTTGTTATTCAAAGAGATAATATAAAAATAATCATCATTACGTGTTATATCCAGCGAGCTTAGATAACGTTTATCGAAGACGCATTATCATGTTATCTCTAAATTATAAAACTAGCAACCCGTTCCGACATCACACGGACGAGAGTTTAAAATAAATAAATAATATTGTTTATGTTTATTAGCGGGTTTTCATGAAATTCATTACAATAGCATTGCCCAGCTAGACTCAAACTAAGTAAACTAAGTAATGACTTACTTTAGGTTTAGTTTGCATGACATTATCTAGCAGCTGGCGTGAAAAGCCAACAATCAATTGAGATATTTGTGTCTAACGGTAAATACTCTTTCAAGAGATGCTCGTGGCTAAATAATATCATAATGACAGCCACACGGGTCGATGAAAGGTTAAGCTACGCTTGCCGAGTTCGGTACTAGGATGGGTGACCATCCATACATATCGAGACCCCTCCGTGGCTCGGAAAGCACTTTAAGCCGATGGTCTCGGCTGTAATTTATAGACCTTTGACAGTCTTTACGAGTAGTCGGAAGCCTGAAAGTCTGATATCAAGTCTTGCCATGAGGTATCGTATTACCCCGTAACTGGGTTGTAGTGGTCAGATTGGCAGTCGCTTAATGTAAAATACTGGTATTTAGCTGCATCCATTTAGACTGGAAGCCAACCTCTACATAGTTGCAGATGGTGATGATGACGGTAAATACTGCTTTTAGTACAATACAGTCCTTGACTGAATTTCCTTACATGAATCTTGTCATTTCAATATGTTTGTAGCTCTTGGCTATTACACATAAACTGTAACAACACGCAACATTTCTTCTGTATCCGTATCCGACATATTCACAACCTCGTTAACCAAATTATGATGAGTAAGTATCGTTTTCTTTTTCGCCTTTCAAATTTTCTTAGTCATGCGGGATAATGATATCAATAGTCATTATGTGACGTTAATGGTGATATACAAAAGTAAAATATCATTTAAAAATATCTCATATCTGACTTATCAAAAACTCATCAAACTTATCGTGTCACAGATGATGATGGTACAGTACGTTGTAAATTATTTTAGTCTAGTAACCTATAGTGCATTATTGTTGGCTTGATTGTGGTCCTCTGTGGTGAAGGTGGACGAGTACAAGGTATCCTGGATCAGATGAAACATTATCTGATCTAAACCCCACATTCGTAGTCAGTTTAGGTCGAGCTGGTCCACCCTTTTTTGTCTGGTTGAATTAGCAGCAATATTGTACTAGTCTCGTCTTGTTGTATTGTCTTAGTGTACTGTAGGTGTATCTCTGCCTAACCCTTCGGGGAATACTGGGGTATTATTATGTTATATGTTACTTATTAAACTCATGTTTAAATTTTCAGTGGGTATACGTATAATACAATTTCACTGATATAATTAAGTTATAGCATTAGCCTGAGAATTTTGTTATGTTTGTGGTAAATAAAACTGATATCGTTTGACCTCATAAAGGCGATAATTAATTACTAATTATGTTTTGGTTTTTATTCAAAATAACAAATGCTTGCTAAATATTTATAAACTCCTATGTTATGTATGTTTTGCGATACAAATGCTGATCACAGATCAAAGTTTCTATGAGTAACATGAACACATAGGTACGTAACATCTACTCTATACTTTGAAATTATAAACTGAGGAAATTCTACACATTAACTCATTGCACTCAAGGCACAAAATAAATATGTATTTACGATCTGTCTTCAAATTGCATCACTATGGTGTTAGAAACACTGCCTTGGATATTCTTATTTCTTATTTAGATAATAGGGTTCCAAAGAGTGGGCGTTAACGGCAAGCGATTCCCGGGTTCTATTGTCACTATGGGAGTTCCGCAGGGTTCAATTCTTGGCCCTTTTTAGGGTTCCGTACCTCCAAAGGAAAAAACGGGACCCCTACAGGATCACTCGTGTGTCTGTCTGTCCGTCTGTCACAGCCAATTTGCTCTGAATGTAATGGACCGATTAAGTTGAAATTTGGTATATATATGTATTTCTGTGACCCAAAAATGGACGTGTAACGTAAATTAAAAAAAAAATATGTAGGGGTCGCTTTTGGGGGGCACATAAAAATATTGACCGAACTGTACCGTGTGACATGTCAAATGAAAGGAATTGTTTCGAGAATCTCAAATATTTTTTAATAATTATAAAATGGATGAAAATTTACCTTTTTTTTATACAGAAAATGGTTCTTTACTCATAGACTACAGGAAAACCTATAAGAAGTCATGACAATCTCTCAAAATTGTGCGTACAAACTAACCTTTGCACTTGGAATGTATGTAACATGTTTTTAACCACAATGTTAAGTTTATTCTTGGGATAAATTCATCCTAACTACGGAACTCTTCATTGTGCGTGGTCCAACACGCACTTGGCTGGTTTTTATTTCTCGTCTATATTAATGACCTACCTTGCCTTATAAAGAACAGTCATGAAATAGTGTTATTTGCAGATGACACATCACTTGTATTTAAGCTTAAGATGTAAATAATACTCTCTCTAAAATGGTGCATTAGTTTAGTGTTATTCATTTAATTTAAATGAGAAAAACACTAAATGTTTAAGATTTCTGACACATAACGTTAAGCAGGTGAAAACCAATGTACTAGTTAATAGGCCACAATTGGACCTTGTGGACACCACTGTGTTCTTAGGCATTACTTTGAACTCGAAGCTACAGTGGGGCCATAACCAAATTGTCGAAGCGGCTAAGCTCTGCAGCTTACGTGGTCTATAAAAAATTTCATTTGACTAATATAGAAACAGCTCGATTTGTATATTTTAGTTGTTTGCATAGTGTAATGTCGTACGGCATTTTGCTGTTGGCAAATGCAGCCGACATTCAGGATATATTTGTGCTGCAGGAACGAGCCATTCCAGCAATGAGCATTATAACCTAAGCTGTAGACATTCATTGAGGGATAAATTTAAGGAAACAAACATAATGACACTCGCATCTCAATCTGTATATAAGAACCTGATTTATGTAAAAAAGAGTATTAATCTATATTCTAAACACCGACATTCATAGCATTATATACTAGAAACAAAGATTGACTTATTGTACCCACGACTAGGCTCCAAAAAATTTGTTTATTTATTTAAGTGCCAAAGTGTACGTTTTTGCAAGAAACTCCCAAGTCATGTTAAAGAACTGTGAATCATTTTCTGTCTTCTTCATTTCGTGTGGTTAGTGACTAACCTGGTGACAGAGTTTTAAAGCCGCCCATGAGCCTCTAACTTGGCTTCACATGCTGTCAAGAAATATCTCTCAGGCATGCCCATGCCGGTTTCCTCACGATGTTTTCCTTCACCATTTTTGAAGCAAGTGATATTATTTACAATACGCACGTGAATCCGAAAAGTCAGAGGTGCGTGCCTTGGGTTCGAACTCGAGACCTAAGACTATATATAAAGTGTTCTATAAAGTTAAAAATTCCTTGGACGACAAAAATAAACTATTTCTTACTGTCTTCGAATGAATATTGACCTTTTTTATTTTTATTAATCTACGTGACGAATCAGTGAGGCCTCTGTGGGTCATATATATTTTTTTCGCAGTTCTTTTGTTTTAATGATAATCGCCACAGTTTGAGTACTTTATGCAGTCTACCCAAATGTCCTTTCTTTCGTCAAGTCGTTGAGCTCCTTACGTTCTGAGTAGGTTGAGCTACACGATTTCTGACAAATGCGTGCACTGACGACTGGTCCACTCAAATCTTTGTGGTTCTTTCCTCAAAATACCATTTCAGACATCAATCTCTTCACATGATCTGACTAAGATTATGTCTGTTTCGGCCTTTCTTCTCAGAGTACTCAGATAGAAAATCGACCTCAGCCAGCTTAAAATAGTACATTATGATACAAGTGTGCTGTGTTGGTCATTACACATAAAGCCGAGTGTGTAATAATCAATGCACACCCGTTTCATACGACGTTTTTCAACACACCTGCGAGGACAAAAACAGACTTGTTGTAAGAACTTATGCTAGAATAACGTAACTATAGAGAGAGGATACATTTAGATTTATAAAGTTCAACTGACCTTTGTTGCCAGATACTGACAATCCGGAGCTTCTTTTAAAAACTTTTGTACGTCTGTTGGTGACAATAATTTAGATTTCATATTTTTTATAATAACAAAACGAAAACCATAGCAAATATTTATGGAAAATGGCGCGCTGGTTTTTTTTTTTTTTCCGCTAGCGATGCGCGCGCAGGTGTAAATAAAGGCACTGGCAAAACCGCTGAACAGTCTTTATAAAAAAATATAATAAACACAAAATAATAATTTGAATACGCAAATTAAGATTAAAAAATATATATAATTTGATGAAATATTATGTAAGTTTATCATATTTTATTTATTTACACAGTAGGCTTAAAAAGGCAAGAATTACCCACGCGCAATGGTACACCTTTTTACCGCGTTTAGTTTTGACTCTACACTTTAACCTGTTACAAAAAACAGAGCTATCTCATTATCAATCAAATACTATGTAACCACTTTTCGCCAGATATTTGACTGGTCTGATTTAAGCACCAAAGTCATCACCCATCACCGGGCCTGGTCCTTATCGGACGGCGACCTACCCATTGCTCACCGTCCGCAAGCCCGCGCCTACGGTGGCTGGAAGTCGGCTCGCGACTTCCGACGCCCGGAGCGTCTCCTGCGGCGACTAGGGGCGCGAGGGCGCGAATCTTGCCTGTCCCTCGCGCGCTCCGTCCTCCTTTGCGAGCATAACTGCTTCGCAGAAGGAAGTGACGGCCTCCCATGCACTCTCGCTCCGGACCATGGCCTGAACCAGGGCCAGACGCGAGAGATCGCCGCCGCCGATCGCCTCCGTGAGGATACGGCGGTGCTCCGCCCAAGCCGGGCAGACCTCCACCGTATGCTCCACCGTGTACAATGGTACACCTGAAGTACTAAGAGTGGAAACAAACCCCATAATATAGAACGTACAAGGCAAGAAGTCTCTTCGATGACACTAAAAAGCAAAAATCTCTGCTCGGGTGAAAATAGACAATGCTCATTTAATAGTATAGGATAGTTCATACTAGTTCCATGTATTTAAAGTCAATTTCTAAATACAAATTCCATGCTGCCATGATAGTACTTACTAATTCCATACTGCTATGTCACGTTTCAAAATTTGCCAAACAACAATGGCCGCTAGAAATTTTCTATGGTTTAGTGATGTGGTAGTATGATCTTTAAGTTTTGGAACTTTCGATGTTACGATTTTTTTCGTAGGTAGTGTTTCATCAGTATTTTATATATGGATTAACTTTCAAATAAAAAACAATTCCATTAAAATATGTTCCTATGTTAAATCGTGAAAACGGACAAAATATAAATACAATCAAATTTTGCAGTCGTTGAAGAAACCCGTAGTTACAAACTATAATCGAAATAAATTTGATAAAAATATTGAAGACTTAAAAAAAATCGCCACGCTCGGGTTTTTACGTACGTTCGGTATGTCAAAGATAACTAACCAAATACCTACCTAACAAATAATACGAGACGAGCTTATAGATGTCACCAAATGGTGGACCGCGGTCCGGATCCGGACCGCCGACCTATTTTGTGCGGACTTTAAGTAAACAGTTAAATTTATTACAAAAACGTAATCAAACATTTTGGAGTAATTGAATTAAGCCCACGCTTTGTATTTCCTGCCGTCGCCATAACCACGGACGACGCGAGACACAAGCTGCATGAAGCTGCAAATGTTTTCAGGAGTAATAAAGCTAGGTAGTGCAGCATTCCGCTGCCAAATGGGCCTCTTTATACGCGAAAAAAGCTAAATATTTTTTATTGATTAAATTGACAGAAGGAGAAATAAAAAAGATTTGTGCTTGTTTGGTGTCAGTCGTCAGCTACCCAGGCTCACTTGAACATTTAAATTGACTTTGTACTAAATTTTCCACTGTGTGTTTTCTTAAGGTCCTTCCCAGGGAGGACCCCTTATTTGGAAAGAATATCCCGGTATTCTTCCCAAATAAGGTATTCCCCGTACCAACATAAAAGCCCGATTTCGGCCGTACCCTTGAGCTACAGCTGGTCTACTGGGCCCTGTGCATTGCCGGCCCTGTCTGCCGCGAGCTGCACGTAGCCGAGCGGTGCGTACTGGCGCCTTAAGATAATTAACGTATGCCGATGGGCCTGGCGTTCTTGGCCGAAATAAATAACCACTAATTGTAATTCCCCTAATACGTCGATAGAAACCATCCAATCATATGATGACGGCAAATTTTTTTAACACCTTGCAAATTTTTTACTTGTTGTTTTATATAATTACTACAATATACTTTGTACTTTGTATTCTTCACCTGGATACTGCGTTTCATTATATGACCTATGTCGTGCCGGGTTCGACTCCCGGGCGGTCACTCAAATGTAGCAGTAATATATTTTTTTTGCTACAGGAGGTACTATACCGATCGAATTGATCGATTTAAAAAAAAACAAAAAAAATACGCAAGGTCCTTGAACATCCGTTAATCTTGGTTGCTAGGAGGTAACGTCTTCCATGTCGTCATATTATTTTATTAAATGGACCCTAAATAAAACTAATTGGGGATCCCTATATGAATGGAGTTTCAATTCCTAGAAACAGTCTTTCTTTTGACATTCGGTATTGAATGACGACTTTGGGCAATAAGTCGCCAACCCGTGCTTGTTTTGATGGTATTCGTTGAGTCGTAACAAATTCAGTGCTAAAGCAGTATAATATTCTAAAACTTGAGGGTTCCCCATATTACCTATAAACCTACGACATTATTATTTAATAAGGAAATAGGACCGCATCTTTAACACAATTGTTGTATAATAATTATAAATACATTAAATAGTTTTTTTTTTTTAATAAAGGAGTAATAAAATACTCCTTAAACAAATAATCGATATTTATTATTTCAATCACTGGCATTTTAATGACAAGATAAATTTAGACATGATAAAAAAGGATGTTTGTTGCATAGATGGCCGGTCGTTTGATGTTTGTAAAAATTCAAAATTTACCCGTTTTCGCTTTTATTGTTAAATGAAATACGAGGGTGACACTGAAAGTTTTTAGAAATGGCCACCAAATTTTGAAAATTGAACTCTTTGCCAATGTTAATGTGTATTTATTTTATTAATTTGTCATTTGTTTACGATTTAGCGGCAAATTGTAAATTGTCTGTGTCACGTCAGCATGAATTTAACGCAAGAATATTTTCGTACAATGATTTTTTATGACTTTTGATGTCATTGAGGTAAACGAGAAAGTTATGATAGACTTCGATTGGCCTTTTACGATGAAGCCCCATTTTGTGCCACTGTTACAACTGGTTTGATGAGTTTAAACGTGATCGCACTACTCTCACCAATGATCTGCGTGAGAGACGGCTTTCTACGGCGACGACTGAACATAACATCAGTGTTGTGCGGCGTATGATAGAGACTGATAAAAGAGTGACTTATCAGCAGATTCGGACAAACTTAGGCATCGGTATGAGTCAAGTGCATAAAATCCTGAATGAACATTAAGCGGTCAGGAAGCTTTGTACCCGGTGGATACCGCATAATTTTACAGAGGCCCAAAAACTCGGTCGTGTTGATTGGTTTCGTGAAATGGTTTAAAGATTTAACGGAGGTGACTCAAGTGCTGTGTTCGACATACTTACGGATGACGAAAGCTGGATTTATTTTTATGATCCTGAAACTAAGAGACATTCATCTGTCTGGGTGTTTCCTACCGAGGAGTTGCCAACTAAAGTGAACAGAGGTCGAAGCGTGGGAAAAAAATGGTGGCCTCGTTCTTCGGAAGGACACGTCATTACGCAACAATTGTTTGAGAGGATTGAAAAACTTTTACTGCAGAGTGGTACACTAACAATTGTTTGCCACTTGTCTTGGAAAAAGTTCGGGAGAAACGACCTCGCAGTAGGATCCTCCTTCAACACGACAACGCCTCGTCGCACACCGCCAAGCAAACAATCGAGTACTTGGTGACGTCAGACGTGGAATTACTGGGTCGTCCGCCCTAGCCCCGACCTCGCACTTTGCGATTTTTATTTATTTCCGAAAATAAAAGAAAAAATTTAAAGGACGCCGAAGAAGCAGTGGCTGCGTTTCAAAATGCCGTCGAAGAGACCCCTAAGTACGAATGGGCAAAGTGCTTTTCTCAGTGATTCCATCGGAAGCAGCGATGTATTGATGTAAATGGACACTATTTTGAAAATAAATAATAAAACTAATAACTTGCTAGTTTGTTCAGTTTTTGATTTTCTAAGAACTTTCAGTGTCACCCTCGTATGTAGTTTAATTAAAACATAAAAAACACGCATAGGATGTTCAAGTGGGTGCCATACGTGTATTCTATTTAGTACGTATTTTATCAGTGACACGCAGATATCGCGTTCAATTCTCAGGTATGTTTAATTTTATTATTTTTAGCGTGTCGCAACCAAATCCAGATTAGTTATCTGTGGCGCACATTACCGCACTAGTCCGATAGTATAAAGTCAAAAACACGTGTGTTTAATACACTGCATTATAAACCTAAAAACGATTCAATAAGAGCCACTTTACGAGCAAGTGTGTTGGAAATATTATTAACGTGTGTTTGTACAAACCTATTTACAGAAAATAAAATCATTTCATTTCGATATTACTTAATCGTTAAAGGATCCCATGATAAGTTGTTTTAAAATAAATTTCCTTAAACAAATAAAAGAAAGTTAAAAAAAAGTTGCATTTAATTTTGTTCACGTTTCTCAGTACAGGTTTTAAAATAGTCGGTCTTGAAATAATAATCAGCTTTGTAGTCGTACCAGTCTAGGACTTTTCTATCGTACCACACAAACGCTCCTTTGATGCTGTAAGGAGCATCCAGCACTAGATATATGGGAGTTTCAGCTGCCTGGTCTATATCATAGAAACCCAAACCGAGCATCATATCGGTCTGGACGAGTCCTGGATGCATGGAATTCACTGCGATGTTTCTTGAATCAAGTTCGTTTTGCTGGAGCATCGTGATGGCGCTCAGAGCTACCTTCGATACTCTGTACGCAGCTCCTGTTCCACCATCAGCGATGTCATCAAAGTTAAAAGTTCCATTCTTTATGCCGTCCAAATACCAGTTCACGAATTCATTAATATCTTCCAACGTTAAATCCTTCTTCGACAGCCGTTGTATCCAGTACATATTACGTACGTTTGACAGATGTCCACAGGCACTAGACATATTAAGAATGCGTCCATTGTCTATCACCAATGGGAATAACAATTCTTGGATTGTCAATATGCTGAAATAGTTGATCTCCACAATAGTTTTGCACTCGTCATAGGGGTTGTATAACTCTGCACTGTTGGCAACCGCCGCATTGTTGACAAGAATGTCGATACCTCCATGTTTTTCCTTGATGTGGTCTCTGAACCGGATCACACTGTCTCTGTCCGATACGTCGAGCTGGTGGTACTCTGGATGCAGACCGAGCTCGTTCAGTTTGGCGACGGCGGCTTTCCCTCGGCCATCGTCTCTTGAGGTTAGGTAGACGATTCCATCGAATCTCTTCAAGAGTCCTTTAACTATCCCAAAGCCGATCCCCTTATTGGAACCGGTAACTACAGCAACTTTCACCATATCTTTTCTTTGTCAAGTCTGCCTGTGAAGTGAAAGGGACAATATTTTGAATACGTGATAATTTTGTGTGA
The DNA here is from genome assembly GCA_947364205.1 of Agrochola lota. NCBI lineage: Eukaryota > Metazoa > Arthropoda > Insecta > Lepidoptera > Noctuidae > Agrochola > Agrochola lota. Next base: position 785,268 of record OX376225.1, on the reverse strand, counting down.
AGCCATATAATAATTTTAAAATTGTTGTCGTTATCATATGCGGTGCACACAGATAGCGCTTATCTGTGCCAAATTATCACTGAATTTAACATGAATTGACTGCTCTCAGTGTAATTACAAATGGCTGACAACGAAATTACGGTTGTAGTAAACACAAATTTATAATTAAATGTGGATAAATTGTTTATTACAGATTAATGTTGGCTGTATTAACAAACGTGTTGGTACTTACGTTTGTGTTCCGACAAAATTGAAACATTTCATTATTAATCGGACGCCTACTATTATTATATCTGCTATTGGTCGCATAACATTCAATTATTCAGAGGATAGGTTTGTTAGAGAATTTCACAAAACTGATAATCGGATTGAAGTTGAGGTTTATTCAGGCTAAAATACTGATGTAAAGTTTTCTTAAATAAATAAACCTTGTTCTTAGACATCGGGAATGAAATTATGCTATTACTAATAGGCTTGAAACGAACCATTTCAAGTTTTTACAATATTTTTGACTAAATATTGTAGAAACTTGAAACGGTTCGTTTTGTGAATGCGGGAAATAAAGTTAATGGTGCTACACATGCGATTGTGACCAACCATGTGTTGATGTGATGTCCGAATGACTGTTCTCAGTGGTGTGCTGGTGCCTACGCTTATGTATGGAAGTGAATGTTGGGTGTGGAAAGAGAGGCATGAAAGTGGGGTAAATGTTGTGGAAATGCGTTCCTTGCGAAGCATGTGTGGTGCAACTATAAATGATATACTGAGGAATGACGTGGTAAGGCAACGCGGTTTAAAAGAACATGTAGTGAAAAAAAAAAGAGTATGCATATATTGTTTGGTCACGTTGAGAGTATGAATGAAAGGCAACTAACAAAATGTACAAGGCCAAAGCGAGTGAATTGCGGAGAGGAGAGACCCTAAAAGAACATAATAATATAGTGACCTTATTGGTGATGTGCATAAAGCTCAGACTTAAAAAAAATTGTCTTAACTAAAATCGAATTTGACAATCGCGACTCCACTTGGTACTTGTTTTCCCTACACCGTGATTTTCTTTAGTGCCGGAGGCGCGCATTCGAAGCATCCACTACGTGTTTTATATGAAATTTTTCACTTTTTGTATAGAAAATATGAAAAATTATTAGCTACATTGGGTGAGTTTTAGATGTTTATAAATTGGGTCGAAATTTTCATTATTTTTGCGATAGGACACACACACCATTTTCGAGATATAAGCAAAAGAAAAGACAATGGAAGATACAGTACTGTTTTTGCACCTGAAGTCAAGATGTTGGTGTGAATTTGAATTCATGACAACAAATCTTATACCACATTTTTTTAATCACGATTAGAAGTAGTAATAATTTTAGGTGAAAAACATCAAATTCAGAATATCAGAAATTGCCATTTCCACTAAATTAATAACTCAGTGCCATCTTAGTGCTGTCAAACTAAAATATAGTTAAGTTGTGTCACTTTAGTCTATTTCAGAATGTGAAATCGTCGTTTTTTTTACATATCCGTCTCCAGAACTGCTTGTGGCGCTGATGATTTTCATCCGTCACAATAATATAAAGTTCTGACCTGTCTCACAAAAATATTCTGTCTATATGGATGTGGTATTATATGTTTTTAATGTTCTAACAATAATTATAATATTTATGTAATTTTATTTTTTTGTTTGTTTCAGTCCAGTACTAACCCCACAAGTTGCTTAACTGTATCATCGAAGATTTTTTATATTTATTTATTTTTAACAATACACACTTGCTTTTCCAAACTCACTTTAGACATTGGCCAAGCCAAAAGTCACATTGACAAAGCCTGGCTTTGCTTGCCATAACAAAAAATTGAATAGAATAGAAATCGTCGTTTGACAGGAATAAACAAAATTTTGGTGACTTTTAGTCTAGACATTTCATTTTTAGTCTAGTCTAGGCATTAGTGTTTGCATCATGTGTATATTTTTTTAAACCTGTAGCTACAAATCATGTGCAATCATAACTGTGTTGTGCTATAATAATAGTACCTAACTGATAACCGGTAACGTTCTGCGGCCACAAACGGGGGTACTCTGTATTCCACGTTATCATTGTAAGAACAGAGATGTAAAGGAGATGCTATTAAAGCTGCAATATTTACGCCGTGCAATCAAAACAGCAAAATTAACATAATAACAAAAAATACATCAACATTCTAGAATTATAATAATTCTGCCAGTTATTCAAGAATAAAAAAATACATGTTTTGAATGTTGGTGTTCTTAAATTTTTTGAAGTTTGAGTGAAAAGAAAATGTTTCTTTTACCTTTAAACCCCCTTTTAAATCTTTTGAAGTTGAAAAGCAGAGTTATACAACTTTTGTTTTATTTCATAACAGTAACTAGAGTAATTTAGAACAGATTGCTGCACCGGGTTAACTCCAACTTTTTAAAGTTTTTGTTTATGTTGGCCATTAAATATGTAAGTACTTTAAAAAATAGACAACATTTCAAATTCCATGGTACTCGTATATTCATCTTATAACTCTAGCATCTCCAATCTTGGAATAGTATAGACTAGTACAGAGTATTGATATGACTTTTTCGTGAATATTTAAAAAAACAAATTAAATATTGCTATTTCATTGAGTAACACATTTTCGTAAATGATTACGACTAATCTGTTTCATTTTGCCAGTTCAACAACATCCATTGCGTTATTTACGTTCTTGAGCAGACTTTTTTTTCGATCTTATGAAGGAATTAATTAGCAATCTCTTTCAAAATGATTCAGATTGTTCCTGTATTACGCAATTAGGGTGCTGGTTGGTATACGGTGGGCACCTAAACCGTATAGTAAGGTATTATTCATTTCTGAGTGAAATTCAACTAACCCCAACCTTAACCTTACCTTCTCAACCTTATTTTGCCCGCCGCCCACTTTCGAGTTTGTTTTTTCATTTATTTTACTTACTATCTGATGCGAATCTGGAACAGTTTTTGCCACGATTATATTTAAACATTTTATATAGTCGTAAGATACGATATGACCCGTATCCTATTTCTGAGTTTTAAGAAGAATGTTTCAATGAGAACAATTAAAACGCATACTTAATTTTGAGAAGCATTTTTATTAACATTCAAAAGGTATTAAATTTATAACTCATTTAATGAGAAGGTTGAATTTGATGCATTTTTGGAGTTTGTTAATATCAGGCTCGATATTTAGACGCATGTATGCTCACTCGCTGACTCCGGAATGCCCCACAGATACTGAGCAAGTTAGAAAAAGCACAGATACTAATATTAATTCTTGCAGGATTGCTAATAACGCGTTATGTAACAAAACTTGATATAACTTAATTGCTACAAACTTATTTTTTGCTATTTTTTTTAACAGGCTTTTAATAACTTCACCTCTGTAGATGAAACATTTCACGTGAAATCGAAAGTTCTAAAGAAATTTTAATTCGAATAAAAAATGTAAATATTTCTTATCACCCAATTTAATGTAGGTAGATCTGAATGTAATGGAATCTTTCAGTTAAATTTTCATCCTTGCCGAATTACCAAAATATGTGAATTTTCGCACACGTGATAAAAATGATTATAATACGAGTACATACAATAACAAAAATTAACCAATATTAAAGTTTACTCTAGTACGTGTTCAGCGGATTTTTTTTGGTATTTCCAGACTATATTTTTTTAACCTGCCCACGCCCTCTGTCTGTGGCATCTCAACACCCCCTAATTTTCTTTGAGTATTATACTGCCCCCCTGAAAGTCTCAAACACCCACGATGGGGCGTTATCGCCCACGTTGACAACCTATGAGTAAACAATGAAAGAATACCACTAGTAATTTTGTTAAGCGATATATAATTTGGCTTTATATGGCATTCAATACAACAATGCCTTCAGGGCGTTGTTGAGGCTTCCACCTTACTGTAGTGCGTCAGGTATGTTCGCTGATGCGCACACTTACTACTACTATGCGATAATGCGGAAGAAAGTTGCTTCAGTAATATCCCGAGTGAGGGGAAGCAGCAACAGCATTCTGAGGGTGTTTGCAGAGAGGCTGGATGGGCCTACATTGGGGAGGTTTACCAAGCTACATGTTGGCAACAAAGCTTGTTAAACCTTCCTGTGATTGTGATTATTTTTATGTTCCTGCTTGTTACTAATATAGTTTTTAAGTAAGATATAATACTAACACCCTATGGGCCTTGATGCCTGATACTAAAATATTTTTATTTTTATTAATTTTTTATTTTATGTTTCATATACAATTGTTACCCATCTGTTATAGCTGTTGGTTCTCCTATTAATAAATAAATAAACACAAATTAAAATTAACAACTACAAAGTGGAATATTTCAAGCATCGCACTTAGGACTGCTTAATATTAAATCTTATTTAAACATACCTAAGATAACATGACAACATAAAACATCACATTGGAGAGTAACATAGAAGAACAACAAACGGAAATAATATTTTATATATTGTGGATCGACAGGGTGACATATGTCAGGCATCCCACCGTCTCGGGTATATTATTTCCGGTTGTAGATGCGACCAGGCAACCGGGATTATCTATCAGCAACTTGAGAGCCACAAAATCTCGTGGTCTCTGAGGTGACGAACTACGTAGCTAGTGTCGTTGTTGACCCACTTCGCAAAGATACGCGTGTCGGGAACTATTGGATTGTTAATAACATATTGTGTTCCCATTCTCTTAGTTCGCGGGCGTTTTAATATGATACATCTATTAGATGTATCATATTAAAATTATTATCGATCAATTTAATATGATAGAAAGAGACTGTGAATCACTTCAAAATGATTGGTAGAGACGACGGACGCTGAACTCGATTTGCCATATTAACGACGTGAATCTTTTTGTCTCTATGATTAGGAAATGTTTTATGTTTCTAGGTCAACGGAAAGTAACTTATAGGTTTTTATTTATTTGCAAGTATCAAAATAGGTATGTCGCATAAATGGCCATAATCTTTTGTTGCGTTGACTTAGAAGCTTAACTTTTTAGAGATAAGGGTAACATATAACATAGAGCTACGTATTTGATATTAATTTCAACTTGATACCTCCCTGCGTTCCTTTTGAGTTACGGAACCCTAAAAGGATTAAAGATTGAAGTTGACGTAGTAAAAAATATAAATATCTGGACACATAAGCAGATAAGTTAATCGCAGATTGTTTTGGTAGTAACAACTTCGTGTCATTTAATTAATAAAATAAATTACTATCGTTATTTCACCTGAAATAAAAACTGAATGTTGCTACCTAAGTGTGTGTTATATATAATGCCTGGCTGTAGGAACCAATTTATTTTAATTTTATTTAATCTATTGGTACACCGATAATAGTACCTTTAACTGGAAATTCTCTAGGTATGCTGTCGTCTACATAACCATGGCCGCGCTTTTATTTCAGTCTGCAACGAAGTGCACGTGTCGAAACAGATCGCAACATGAATATAACATCAGCGCTGTGTTTGTTGCTGCAACCGATAGTGTAACGCGATGCTGCAACAACCCTGGGCTTCTGGCAATTGTCACTGAACATTTTGGGAAACTGCCACAGAGCTTAAAACTGGACTCAAGTGCTTATTAGATACGACGATGTTTGTGCTTTTATGATATCTAGGGCTAGTTTTTTTAGTAAGGCACTGAAATCTAGGTTTACTTCTAAACCTAGAGGGCCAGAATCTCTCTCTTTTGCTACCCGAGCTCTTGCACGCCAGTTTTGTACGTTACGTATTGGACGCGGTGGCGCCATAGTGGAGCAGTCGTCTTTCTGTAAAAACGACACCTTTTTAAACTCTTAAGTTCTTATGGTCACAAGCATGAGGTTTTCAGATGTATCACACCTACTATATCACAGCTACGACCTCTTCCGCTCGAATCGACCAATGTACTGCTGAGTAATTACTAAATAAACACAGCGAACGATGGTAAATTTAATTCCGAATGCGCCGTGCTGCGCGTGATAACAGCATAATTCACGCCGGTGACAAATGCACTACCAATCTACTGAGTAATGGCTTCTATCTTCTAAATTATGGTAAGAAAATAATGCCAGTAGGTGCTGTACTTCCAAAGTAATACGCGATCTTGCTATAACTTATTTCGTTACATATGGTTTTTGTAGGTGACCTCTACTAACCGAAATGAAAGACGTCTCACATCAAAAACCGCTGTTTTTGTAAACACCAATAACTGAATAACGTCAAAACGGTTCAGTTGGTCACCCGGGTGCCAGATCCACACTTCCACAGTGACATTCTGGCCCGAGGCCAAACGACGCCCCAGCCCCACCGTGCCCTATCGCGCCTCTGGCACATACCATGGACCAGGCAAAAGGTTTATTCTACAACAGTAAACTTATTTCAATCTCACACGTCATGCTTGCCACAGTGTGAAATTAATCTGTTGCTAATGGTATCGGCATGTAATTCGGAGGAATGAAGAACAATGCTGTGAGGAAAGTTTTGAGTATGAAGCTGGAATTGTAGATGATGATCAAAGAAACGGTGGCTGGATTATGTGAAAGGTGATATGGTTAGAATCGGGGCGACAAATGAGATGATACCATTAATAGAGATACGTATGTGAGAAGACGTGCTGCGCCCATCTCAAATTATTATATTGGGATAAAGACGGGATGATCATTATGACAAATGTTTGCCAAAATATTTGTAGGGTGCAGCGCCACTTTCTGTCTTGCTAGAAGAAAGGATGAATTAACGATGAATGTATTATACCTACATACACACAGCGTCATTTGGGTCAAAACCAAGGCCACTATAGTTGATTTTCTGTGTTAGTTCGTAACTGTGCGATGTTAGAAGTGTCACTTCTATTTGTGACTGCTCTGTGGTCACCGTTTAATTAATTCCACTCAATTCATACCGCGTCGATTGTTTTAATACTCGCCTTTGCAAGTTCTCGCGGGCGTTACGTTTAATTGAAGCCGTTTGCGGTTTTTTCAGCAGTTATAACTGTTATTCAGTTATTCTATGTTAGTGCGAAATGGACAAGTTTTTGCTCAGCTCACAATGAATTTCGTTTTAAAAACTGTAAGTATATTTGCATTTTAAAGGCTGGCAATGGCTTTGTTTCTTTTTAGCGGTTTCGGTTTCAGTTTTAAAGAAAAATATGTTAATAGTCTGCGTTTAGGCAATACCTGTGTAAAATTGTATATTTTTGTGGTAAGTTTTTGTTTGTTTTGCTGGTTATTTCTATGAGACTATGATGCTTATTCAGCCAATATATATATTAACGCGGTTAAGCCGTGGTAGCTGAGGTAGTCTTTTAGATGGATGACCACATTTTCGTTTAGACCGACCAAAATGAACAATGAACATTAAAGAGCTTTAATGAAAAAATATCGCTTTTAGCTATAAGAGGCCCATTGGTCACCCTATGTAACATTTCTACATTTATGTGGTACTTTATAAAAGTCTATTCTATTCAATTTTTTCACGAAGAACATTAAATAAGGAAGATTTGATTGAATGCTACAAAAATCAGGAAAACAGAACGGTCGACACCAAAAAAGTATATAACGTACCGTATCGTATTCGTAAGTAACTATAATAAATAACAGACGCCGTTTATTTTGTAGCGCTATAAGTTTCTATGATGTCGAGCTTATTTCCAAAGAGCTGACTGGCTGGCTGGCAGGCTGGGAGTTTGCTGTGAATGGGAGATGAATAAAGATAGATCGATAAGGAATGCTTATTTTGCATCCTTTTAATATGGATGCCGCTTGGTAAGGTCTTTGGTTACATTCTCACGTGTGGACAGAGATTAATAATTGCCTGTTATTATATTAGAAACTAGCTGTGGCACGCGACTTCGTCTCCGATCCAGGATGAAAAGTAGCCTATGTCAACTATCAACCAAACAAACAAACTCACTTTCGCATTTATAATATTAGTTAGGATTATATTCTTTCTGTGCGGTTTCCAACGAAAGCGTGTCGTAATAGGCTACATATAGAACAGAATAGAATAGTTCTATATTTGCACAGAAAGTAGGTACAGATGTTAAGGTTAAAATGATCCTTATACTAACTACCTTAACTAAGCCATGCAAACAGTTTACTTAATATAAATATTATTAACAAATTCAACCAATTAATACAAGTTTACCATGTCAAGATGAAATTCCGACAATAGATTCCACAAAATCGTAGTAGGCAATAGGTACAACACAAAATGTCAAGTTTAATAAAATGGGATTATACATTCGTCAAGTTCGAGGTCAATACATTTAAATTAATAATAAATGATTTAGTAAAAGTACAGAGATGTCATATTATCAATTTAAATTCTTATCGGTCAAAAATTCGCCATTTGAGTATTAATAACTTTTAGTAATTAATAGATCTGTCAGTTTCTTTTTGAAACGTGGAAATGTCTAGTGTTTTATTACATCGGGTATTTTGTTAAATTAGATCGGACCTATTACATTTTTCTTTAATATTCTTATTTTTCTTTAATTTCTTAAATATAAATTTTTATACTGTCTCCTGATTGGCCTGTTTCTATCTTCAGACACTTTATTAAAAAGATGCATGTTTGATTTAACAAAAACAGCCACCTCGAAAATATAAAGTGATGGGAATGTTAGTAATTTTAGGGACTTAAATACAGGTACGCAGCTATCTGTTACTATTAAATTGCACATAGCCCTTATACAGCGTTTTTGAGCCTTGAACACCTGTTCCCTCAGACTACAATTCCCCCAAAATATTATGCCGAATCTCAAAATCGACGCGACTAACCCGTGGTATGCATTAACCTTGTGGCCATATTTGATATACACTACTACATACATACACACATATTTACATATTTACTATACTATATGAAATGGGAAATAACAAATTTTCTCATCCTTTTGACCTTATAACAGATGAGCAGAGCCTATCGTCCTTCAGTTTCTGCTAATAACAACATGTAGTCAAGAACCATTCAGCAACGCGTGGTGATTGAACACGGCATAGGTCCTAAGTGTATTTTTATTTGAAGGCTTGTGATGAGCTATGATCGTTTACTTGTCTCCAGAAGTTTTCTCTTTATCGCTTTTTAATAGAAATCTATAATTTTAAGTCGGACTGTTTGGATGTTCAATATTGAATCGTCGTGCATGAGTGAGTTCCACAGCTGTCACAATTATTAGATGTCTACATTATATTGGAGCGGGCCGGACTTGAACAAGTGACGTCTACAATATCACTCCGAGCCACTTCGAATAGATGTAAAGTTGAATATTCGAGGAGAATTGTAAGGCGACTTTTGTAAAATTCTTTAGGTAATTGTCACGAATTCTGTAGTAAAATATTTTCGACGTGAAGTGATATGATGTTGCGGTAAAAGTTTTTAATTGTTTCTTGAAATTAAGTTGACCCACTTTCTTTACACACATTCATTTTCAAAAAATTCAAAAGTCGTTTATTCAAACTAGGCTGAGAATCAGCACTTTTCAAACGTCAAAATTACATAAGACAGTCCCCCAAAAACGCCCGCCGTTCACCTCTTCCTAGTGCTTTAGCTGAGTAGAAGAAGTGGCGCAACAAAATCCCCAGCAGCACAGCTGTCTGTTCAGTTAGAAATTTTTTATTCTGTACAATAGTGTCCAAAATAATTTACATTACGCAATACAAAACCTTAAATTAAATTATTTGCTATATGTCAGCTAGCACACGCCAGTACAAAAAAAAACATCGAAATCTACCTATACTCAAGCGAAAATAACAACTAAAAACGTAAACAGAACTTAATACCCGAATAAAAGCGTACAAGCATAAAGAGCGTGCCCGCTTACGTATAAAGATATAACTCGAGGTCACAAATGATAAACTAGGACGCAACGTAAAGTAAACGCAGCTATTACCGACCCTGATAGGAAATTTTCAAATCGATGATAATTAATAAGAGTGGTAATTGATTTCACATCCAGGTTTTTATTTTTATATAAAACTCTTGCTTATATATATTACCTTAAATAACCTAAAATAGCACACAAATTTTCTTAAAAAATAAAAAAAAGTAAGTGAATAAGTCGATAGTTTGTACCACCAACCCATAGGAACGGCAATGAAGCTATTAATGGTTTTTATAAAACACGGAATGTTACGCGCGACCCGAGCGACCGAAGCGAGCGGCGCCGCGATATGGGCGGCGAGCGCTATTTCCAAGTTACTCGCGCAAATGTTTTCACCATTTTCTAATTATCCGTGTTTCAAGGAATAGCCTTAGGTTTTCGCGAAATTTCGGATTTGGTAACAAATCATCCTGCGACGTATACATAGATTGGTATTTTGTTAAAGTAAGAACAAGCAGATGTGGTTTCGTGAAAGAAATTACCATGGATTAAGAAAGGCATGTAGGCTTGCATCAAGTACTTACCACTTCCATACAACTCGTCATAGGAAAAGCCACTTGGCCAAACACACTAGTGGGTAAACAGCATAATATGTTTGACGACGACATTAATATTATCGACGAATATAGACCAAAGTCGATAAATAGGAACAGATGCTGGAGAATATTAGTTTAGAAATCATTAGAACCAGAACAGAAAATATGACCTGCAATTTCGGCGTTCTTTGCAGTTCTGGAGCCATATCACGCTATTTCAGATTTGCTTAAACTGGCCGCAGGTTACGAAAACAATTATTACAACTCTGTCACTTTCTTTTTCAGTATAAATGTAAGTGAAACATTCGAGGAATGTGTAAATATGTCAATTCAAAAGTAGATGATAACTGAAATAGCGGCTTACAAATATTTTGGAGAGGAGATGAAATGCTGCGTCGAACTATGGCAGCAGGAGGATGATGATGATTCCGACTAGAAGGAAATTATACAATTATGTATTTAAACTTATATCTTTTATGTTGCCTGTATTTCTATTTACATTTTCTGTAACAAGTTAACCAGTGTAAGTGAAAAGTTACATTAAGGACAATGATCTGAATAGAATCGGTGATAGGTTCCCATATTTGCATATTTGCCATAGTTCCCATATTTCCCATACTTCCCATATTTGCACCGACTCATATGGATTGGTAATAAGCGATGTACTCGTATGTGTTGCGAAATTGTCTTCTTCGATTCTTTTTAAAAATAAATTGTTTTTTGAATGATAAAACTGTCACAATTAAAAAAAAAAAAATAGTTCTACATTATTCTGTGATCCTTTAATTTTCAATAGTTGTACCTAATAAAGTAATTCTGTAATATCTGGCGACCGTGATAATGGATAAGGCAAAAACGTCGAGGAAAATTATACGTCAACGGTTTCCAAAATGCGTGACTAAAGATGAAAATATTCTGTCAACCACACAGATAAATGTTGGTTAGGTAATATTGGTTGGGCTGAAACTTTACCTGAAGATTTAGTCAAAACATCAAAAGATTGGTTACAGCAGATTCCACACATGGAGGTATGTAGAGTTCCACGGCGCATTACTAAAGCCGATTTACACGATAGTCACAACACTATACATGTTTTATGTTATGCAAGTTTGGCTGACTATTGCATGTTGTAAATTTTTATAATCCCAGCGAGGTCATAGTTCAGTTGTTGACAGCTAGGTCAAGAGTGTGTCCAAGTAAAGCTGTTACGATGCCTAGGTTGGAGCTATTAGCTGCTTTACTAGCTGCTAGAGTAGCCACTGATATAAGACGGGACCTAAACTTAAACTGTGAGGTATTCTACTGGACCGATTCGTCTATAGTGCTAGCATGGGTTAACAGAAAGGTTTTGCACGAATGGTGCCATGTTCCAGGAGAGTGTAACCCTGCTGATTTGCCATCGCGAGGCTGCAAAGCAAAAAAACCTTTTTAAAACCAAATGGTGGGAAGGTCCCTCGTAGCTAAAGAAATCTGAATCAGAATGGCCTCATATAGAAGTGACTCCGGATGAAAATGAGGTTTTTAGAGAGGTAAAGAAGTCGTGTGTGTACACAAAAGAGTTTTCTAAAAATCTACTTTATTTTGGGAAATATTCGAAGATAGTAAAAATGGTCGGCTGGTGCTTAAGGTTCCATAATAACTGTGGATTAAGTTTGAAGAAAGAACACAGAAGAGCAGGAGACTTAGCAGCAGAGGAGTCCACAGAAGCTGGAAATAACTTACTTGCTGTACTTCAAAGAAAATGCTTAGTTGATTTTCCTAAAAATAATAAGAAGTTATAAACCTACTTAACGATAAAGTACTCGTTTATGTTAAGACTCGTTAAAGCTCGTTTGAGTAACGTCAGCGACGGTTTCATGTCACTTATATTACTGTCAAGTGATGTTATTGTTGAGAGAATTGAACATTATTTGGAAAGTTCAAAAGTGCACGATTCAAAACGCTCATTCAAAAACAGAAAAATTGTAAAAGCACAAAAAATATTTAATTTTTTTTATTAACAAAAAATGAGACAATGTCGTCATTATTAAATGATTTAATAGGATAAAACTTGAACTTAAATAACGATTTTTCGGTTTAATGAACTATTTCTATGATAGTTTAATAACATTGCAAAAAAAAATAAGCTCACTAACCGATGAAAGGAAATGTATTCATTTTTGCGCTCTGTGCGATTCATACATCCTAATACACAGCAACGCCCAATAATATTACTTATAATATTGTGTTTGTATTACTTTGGACCATAGAAATTCATTGAATTATGAATTACGCGCCACAAAATCAATTTACCGAAAAAACCGTACAGTGATAACAGTTGACAGCCGTTTTCTGTTGGACCACAGTCTATGGCTAACCAGGCTGTGGCAGTCCATTTGAGGCAACCGGTATAAATTTGGCTGTCCACTGTATTTAAAGACGAGAGAAAAGTGGCGGAATTATTGCAGCGCTGATTTGTTGGATTTGTTTTCTCCTCTACCTATCGTTATTTCTCCTGACAAAGTTTATTCGGTTTATATGTATGTATGTATGTATCTATGTATTAGTGTGTATTAATTTTCAAGTTATCTATCCCTTATGTTGCACCTGCTATGTTTTGTCTCTGCACACCCTAAGGTTGACTGGTAGAAAATGCCTCAGGCATTAAGTCCGCCTCTGTACAGTTTTTTACTTGTGCATGAAGTTTTAATAAATAAATAAATAATAAAAGTGTTGGATCGTTTTATTCACATGCGCTACATACCGTGCTGTCCATTTAGATTTGTGTTCTTCACTGTCTACAGAAGACTACGTTAACGTTCCGCTGGTTTGTGGCAAGATGAGGTTCCGTAAGGATAAACAGATAATGGAATGAATTTTCGTGGAGCAAATTCGATACTTAAGAACATCAAGTGGAATGAAATAGCACAGGAGACATCAACGCAAAAGATTGAATGGCGGTCTATAGTTTTTTCAGAGCCATGGTGGGGAGGATTCTGGGAAAGGATGGTACGGACGGTTAAAGAAATCCTAAGAAGAGTGCTTGGTAGGGCAGCATTTAAATATAATAAACTGTTGACTATGTTGTGTGAAGCCGAAGCGATAATTAATTCTCGCCCGCTAACCTATATAGCTTACAATACGGAAAATTTCGCTCCGTTGACTCCTTAATGTTTTTATATCTAGGAAAACAAGGGAAAGATGTACTAGATATGGGTCATATTGATGGTCAGCTCTTGACTGGACGTTGGCGTTATATTAAAATTTTATGTGGCGATCTGAAGCAGCGTTTTCGCAGCGAATACCTGGCTCTACTTATACAGAAATCAACGGCTAATAGTAATCCAGTTGAAATTGGGGACATAGTTTTGATAGGGTCTAATGATGTAAAGAGGGTTAAATGGCCATTAGGTATTGTTGTTGAGACGTTGCAAGGGGTGGATGGTCATAGCGTGGGTTAGAACCGCAAGAGGTGAATTAATCAGACCTCTACAGCGCCTCTTCCCTTTAAAGGTTCATCATAGGGATGTGCATCTGCCCACTAAGTATTTATAAATTTAAAGATTTTATTTCATTTTGTTATTCCCGAACAGTGTTTTAGTTCTACATAGATTACTTCCGCTTTCTCGCGGGGCCGGAGGATGTTGTGAAATTGACTTTCATTCCTTTTAAAAACAAATTATTTTTTGAATGATAAAACTGTCACTATAGAAAAAAATATATGAAGGTCTACATTTTTCTGTAATCCTTTTATTTTCAATCGCAAACTTAATAAAGTAATTCCCGACTCATTCTGTAATGTACAAATATGAATATGTTTCACCGACTCACAAAAACTAGGTAATATGTATTTATTTGGTTTTTTAAATATACCAGAGATTTAAAATAGTTGATGTAGCAAATAATATTAATAAATGTACACATTATACGAAGAAAGGTAATCGAATAATGTCCTTTACAATAATAATGAATGAATAATTTTATAATACGTTGTAAACATAAACCGGTTAAACGAGTAAACTAGACAAAATAGTATAGGTCGCTAATGGTTTGTAATAAAGGGTTCAGTGATGTGAGGACCATGTAGATAAGTGTCTGAAATAGTCTTTTGAGGAAAGAACCACACAGATAGGAGTGGACCTGTCCAGTCAGTGCAAGCATTTGTCAGTAATCGTGGAGCTCAACTCAGAACTTAAGGAGCTCAACTCGACGATCAATACCAAAGACAGGATATTTGGGTAGGCCGCATCAACTACTCAAACTGCCAGACCATCATTAAAACTAACTGAGAAAGAAAAAATAAATGAAAACGAAAAAAAGAAATTAAGAAGATATCCACTTAGTCCTCACATTCACAATAATTAAAATAACAATACTTTACAAAGTAATCGTGTCATTTTGAATATAATTTTCAACAATTTCAATGTGTACGTATATATAAAACTGGTTTATTGTGATGAATAATTAAAATGTCAAGTTTTATGGTTTTCACAAGGCTTAGCAGAGCGAGCAGCTCAATCCCAAGCTTTTCTATCTTCAAAATAATCAGAAATGTTATAGTACCATTTTTACAAAGCTTGGTTTTAATACAGCTTTTAAATCGTTTAATGGGTAAGTTTCGAATGTCAATGGGAAGTTTGTTGTAAAAGAAGAATAGTATGCCTTTAAAAAAGGTTGGATTTTACTTTAGCTTTAAACGCATTCAAAGGCAAATCTAGCAAAGAAGAGGGCAGCTTGTTATTAAAGGCTATACCAAGTCCAACAAATGAGTGATGAACCTTATGAAGCCGGTGAAATGGAGCTCGTAAATTGTGGTGTTAATATGGTGAATATCACTGTTTTTAGTGTACAAGTGTTTATTAAGAAGTGTGAAGTGTCTGTGTGTGAAGTGTTTTTATTATTACAAAGATGTTCGCGAAGATGAATTGTGATGCCACGGTGACAATACCAATATCTTGGACAAAATCTCTTAGAGAAACTCTAGGACCTAGCTGGTAAGTTGCTCGAACAGCTCGTTTTTGAAGAACAAATATATTTTGAATGCCAGCCGCTTTGCCTCACAGCAGAATACTGCAGGACATAATGCTATTGAAATTGAAAACTAAATTAGACCTCACTTACTTACTTTCCTGACGGCGTAGGTGGCCGAACAGCCTTCCCACTAGGCTTGATATATGTGAGCCCCACTGAAGTTTGGCATCTATTGTTATGTCCAGAAAAACTGCCGAGTTTACAGATTCAAGCACCTTTTTATCTAAGACGATGTTGTATCCTACATTTCTAACACTCGGTTAGGCGAATTTTATACATTTCGTTTTCTTGGCATTGCGAACTAAGTTATTTGTTGTAAACCAATCCGTAACCATAAAGAGTGCACTGTATACGTCGTCAAAATCTTGTCTATTCCTGTCTACTTTAAAAATAAGAGAGGTATAATTTTAGTGGCATGAGAAACAGGGCGTAAAGTTCAGTCATCCACCATAGAAAAGGGAGGATCCTCCGACCAGACGGGTGTCGTGTCTGGCGGGCAAAACTGCCCAGAGGTTGAAGTCGGGAGCTTGTATATATGTCCATCACGCGGTAAACTCTAATTTATATATTCAGGATTTGTGTGACGTCAGGATGTTGTGTGACGTCAGGTCTTTGATGCGTAGTTCGCATGTGGTGATGTAGATGCCGCCACATCATCTGCATACAGTACAATGTCACAGATATCCTTTAAATAAAATGGTAAGTCATTAATATATACAAGAATAAGAATGGACCCAGTATTGACTCTTGAACCCTAACTGAACTGGTTGCCCGGAAGATTTCACACCATTAACATCTACACATTGGAACCTATTATGTAACATAAATAAGAATTTATTACTAAATTGCTTTATTTTGGACACCGTAATGACATAGTTAACGCAAAAAGGTGTCATGGTGCACACAATCAAAGGATTGTAGTGATCACAGAAAACTCCAATAAAATGTTACGAGTTCTCCCATGCGTTAAATATGTGTTTCAGCAGAGCAACACCCGCATCTGTGGTCGAACGACCCTTTGTAAAGCCATATTGTTCATCATGAAGGAGGCTGTTTATATTAAAATGTCTTAGGACAAAGATTTACCTACTTGGGACAAGACGGTTGGTAGCATAAAAACTACGAAAATGTTGGTTTTAATAAGTTCAGAACCAGATTATTTTCACAAAGCATAATCTCGTAATAAAGCAAAAGAGGCAAAAGACCGCAGCTCAACCAATTTTCACGTTATATTTTGGAAAGTGTGTCAATTTCCTAAAACCGTCCAGAACTGACGCGCCGTTACGTTAGTTTTTTACTAAATTTTTTATAAAGTTGGCCGCAAACGATGTTGGGCTCGGCGTGGCAACACTTTGTGCACGCCACCGACAAACATACTTTGTCACGCGACAAGCCGCAATGTCGCTCGAATAAATGCCGGAAGTATGAATAATATTTACATGAAGATGCAGAGCGTGTCGATGGCTTAATAACTGCTTTGTTGCAAGAAATAACTGAGTGGGAATAACAAGTTAATCAGGATATACAAGATTTTACTTAGGAGATTCTTTTCTGCTATATATTTTTTGTATTTGTAATATTAAGTAAGTACAATGCTCAGTGTGTGTAACATTAATAAAACTCTCGTTAAAATTCCAAGACTAATAATAATACGAATAATGAAAGAGTAAAATTATAAACAATTATAACCAACAAAATTCACGAATTGAAATTAACGCGAGATACGTTTTAATGAAGTTTAATCTTTAAAAATTAGAGGAGGTTGGGTTCATATGGCATTCTTCAACTAAATGAGGAGAAATTTAAAACATGCATTAAACGCACACTATTTATTTATTTATTTAATTATAAGTTGAATGATTATATCAAAGATAAAAATGCTTGGCTTAATGCTGGTCCTGCTCCACAGTCACTTGGGCTCACTAGTTAAAAAATATATATTTGAAAGAGTGGCATCCCCTTTTATTTTTTTTATTTTTTTCCGACTTTACGAACTTCTATTACGAATGTTTATTTCTAGAAAATAATAATTTTCTTTCTTTTTGGTAGGAAAATCTTCCTCTTTTAATCTCTCAAATACATTGCAGACTATAAAAGTTTTAAAAATGCTTTTAAATTATACAAAACAATTTAAAAGCATTTTTAAAACTTTTGTACATGTGAGTACCATGGAGCAGTTTATTATGTTATTATGTTGACTTGAAAGAGCATAGTAGTTGAGAGTATGTCATGCTCACTTAAATGTCTCGCTGATAGTGGCGAGTGTGTTGGATCTTGCGTTTCGCTACAAAATCGTTGAGCTGGATGGTGCTGATCCACGAGTCATGTTCGTGAACGGGAGCCGTCAGTTGAGACTGGTCATCTTTTACCTGCCAGGGCTTATTTTAAATCTTATATTTTGTTTTTTTTTTTTACATTATTCTTATATAATAATGTACCCAGGATTTTGTAATATCTATATTTAAAAGAGTGTGCTTGGAGTTTCTTGCCTGTTCTTCTCCATACAGATTTCAACTTCAACTTCCTGACCAACTAACTGACTCTTTGAAAATTCAAAAGTGCCTGTAAATGGTTTAATTGAAAGAAATGAACAACAAATACGTAACCCATCAAACTCAAACTCAAAGAGTTTGATCGGTTACGTGTTTAAACTTTTTAGATTAAAGTAAGATGGTGCAAGGGTTTCAACTCAACTAACTATGATAGAACAAGAGCAAGGATTCACTGATACCGTAGCGAGCTGGCGACCACTAAATATTATAAAATACTTTCAAAGCCACCGCAGCTAATCTTGACATTATTTTTCATGCTCACATTTTCTAGTAAAAATCATTTTAAAATAGTTTGCACACTTTGTCGTGATCTAACATTGTAATCTATAAACCATAATTATCTCGTTTTGAAACTAAACTCAGCCAACTTTTACAAAATTATTTTTATTCCGCGTTTGACACAAACTAGAAACGGGGTCAAAACACACCTGTACATTCTCATGGCGTCCACACAAGTTGCTTTTTCAATAATATCAAAAAAAATCAACACACTTTTCCCGGGAGCCATTCACTTCTCCCCGGCGTCCTCTAATTAATTAAATTCCCCGTCAAAAAATAGAATTCATTAATAAAAAAGTTCCACGCGCATTATACACCGAGTGGCGGGAATTCCCGGTGTTATATTAGAATTACCAGGGATTATGCGGGATTCCACTTAATTACGGGATCCGCCGAAATTACACGAGCTCCTTAGTTTTTTAACAGCCTCTACACGAGAGATGAATTATTATATGGCTTTGTCAGTAATTAAAATTTGATAAACTGAGATGGCTCCGTGTATTTTTTGCATGTTAATTAATAAGCGGATTTCGTTTTGTTGTTAAAGTATAAAAGAAATGAACGTAACATCTAGTCAAATTAATAGTTCTGGAACACAACAATAGATGATCTAAAACTTAATACAATTTATTATAATACGTATAGGATGATGACATGACATGTGACACAGATCCCGGCGCCCCGGGAATACAATAGGTTGCCGACATTCGCTACCACTGACATCTGATTACGGCCTCGCTATTATTTTAAAAGGGTGCGTCTCATATCATATAAAGTTATTTGGTATATTTTCATTTTAATAACGTTAACAAAATGTAATAAACGTGAGATATACCAACTGTTGATATAATTTCTTTAAATATAACATTTATATACTCTAAGACTTATTTCGTATAACTTTATTGGATATAACGTTAATTTATTCGAAAATCATTAGGTCTTTCGTTAAAAATATATATTGATACCATCATTATGGTTAACATCCCGATTCACAGCAGTCCGACTCGGATATGTTAGGTTACAAGGCTAATGCGGGAGCGGCCGACGAGCGCCAGATCCCCTCTATTGTTGGTGAATCATTTGGGTTAGGTTAGGTTAGAAGAGTGACCATTAACGCGTGAAGGCGAGCGTGCCGCGGCAGCGGCCGCCGAGCTCCAGATCCCCTCTATCGTTGGTGAATCATTTGGGTTAGGTTAGGTTAGAAGAGTGACCATTAACGCGTGAAGGCGAGCGAGCGTAGCGAGCGTGTCGCAGCAGCCGCTGCCGAGCGCCAGATCCCCTCTATTGTGGGTGAATCATTTAGGTTAGGTTAGGTTAGAACAGTGACCATTAACGCGCCAAGGCGAGCGGGAGGTGGCTTAGGTGGAGATCTTGGCACGTGGTTATCAGTTACTAGGTATATCTACTCAGGTTACTAACTATGTAAGAAATTACAAAAAAAATATCATAAATTTTTGTCATATTAGACTAAATAGGTTTTGTCTTTCGGATGGTATATCAAACGATTTTGTATTCAATGTATGTTATGCTTATAAAAATTCGTTATTTTAAAATTATATCAATCGTTTATTATATTAACTGATCATTAGATCAAATAAAATTATAGATTCAGTTGTTATATTTTATAAATATTAGAGATTTTGTAATTATGTCATATACTACCTGCCCGCCCCGGCTTCGCACGGGTAACAATAAGTACTTATCTGCCTATCTACCTACATCGACCTACGCTACCTACCTACATACATACCTACCTACTTACCTGCCTACCTACCCTACCTACATACCTACTTATTTATTATTTATTTATTTATTTATAACAGCTTAAACTATCATTACAGGGTTTACCCTAATACGACAGCTAAGAACATAAACTAATAAACTAAACTATAAACTTACAAATAAATTAGAAAAAATTAAAACTAACAACAACTTACCTGCCTACCTACCGTACCTACATACCTACCTACCTACTTACCTACCTACATACATACCTACCTACCTACCTACTTACCTACCTCCCTACCTAACTAGCTACCTACCTATCTAGCTACCTACCCCACCTATTTACATACCTATCTACCTACCTTACCTACCTATCCTGAGAACCTTCTCCTTACAATAAAGGCTTGTGCAGACCAGCGTGACTTGTCGCGCGACGCGACACCGTTTATCGTTATACTGTGAAGTTTTCTTCGAAATTGTATTGTTCGTGTCGCGTCGCGCGACAAGTCGCGCTGGTCTGCAAAAGCCATTACAACACACAAAAAAAAAAAGCGGAATTGGTCCAGCCGTTCACGCGTAACGCACCGTACCGCATGTAAGTATTAAATGGGGGGTTTTAATACCCCAGAGGTTAATATATAATGTGGTAAATGACATGCCGGCTCCCTCACGATATTTTCCTTCACCGTTTTGAGAGCAGTGGTGATGAAATTAATTGGGTACCTACACAAAGTAAAGGGCCTGCATGGTTCCGAAGCCACAACCTACAACTCGCTAGTCGGGGCACACTCCTACATTGCTTAAGGTGCTGCCTAGCTAGCCGAGCAGGGTGAGCGGCTACCACGCAACTTTTTTCTAATACTTACATTTTTAAACTCGTGGTTTCTTTCGAATGGAATGTCCGAATTGAATAATTCAAGTTATATAAAGGTATTGAAGCAGTCTTGAATATGAAGTAATTTATTTTGATAAGGATTAATACCAAGATACAAATAAAGAGCCTTTTCTAGCGGCGGCATTTCAATTAAATTCTTAAAATAAAAGAACCCTTATTGTGGCATAACTATAATAGTTAGAAATATGCTGTCGCGACACTTTTTGTAAATAATGATGTGTTCTGCAAAGTCGTAGTACATTATTTTATTGTATCATCAATAGTTTTCGCAGCGCACGCGATGTAAAGAATATTTTAGTTATTTTTTTTTACAACTCGGGTTACATTATTGGAGTTTTAGTAAGAATCCCTAATATTTTCTAGCAATACATATAGCCTATGTTACTCAAGGTGAATATAGCTTTCTAATGGATGAAAGAATTTTTGAAATCGGCGCAGTAGCTTTTGAGTTTATTCATTACAAACAAACAAATTACTTACCCATTTTAAAAGGAATATAGCAGTCATTCTTGAGGTTAGTTCAGTTTTCATTGAAGCTACTGCTATTGTCAGGGTCCTGTATAACGAATGGATCTGTTTATTGCCATTTCATTGTTTACGAGATTTCAGATTTTCAGAGAGCACTAATATTATCATTCAACCATAATTACTAGAGTTTCTTTACCTAAAATTGGTACATGACAGCCATTTATCTGAAATAGTCATTTCATTCCATAACAACGCTTGTAATTGAACCACTAACAAAATATATTTGTGAGATATCTCTCGCCAGACGAACAATCTCTCGATGAACGAATCCAGCCCACACCAGCCACAAGCAATGTGTTCTCGTAGCACTACACAACACTCAACCCTCTAGTTTATTAGATAAGTATCATGATATATCTCGGCCATAACATGTTTTATCATGACTGATTCCATATTACATTATCGCCGCCTTTTTTCTTGGCCTCAATCCACATTTTCTTTCTATATCCCAAACTTAGAGATACTATTTCTTATTAAAAGTAGGCAGTAAGGTTCAGACTCAGTCGAAATGATCCTTTTCTCAATCAATATGAACCCTAGAGAATATTGGGGCTACATTCTTGTTATAATAACAGAGAATTTTTATTTACCGCGATAGTTGAGTCCCGGGGAAATATTTACTGTGTTCAGTTTTCCGCATGGCTGGCGACCGGGACGCGATTGTTCGGTATTGTGTCGCTTGCACTGGATCTGTGCGACATCGCTGCCGACAATCGTCTACAAGTTCACTTCACGCACCATTGCCAGCATTTTTGGGAGCACCGTGTGCTGTTTTCGCAGATATACAGCGATAGACGGCGGCGTGGGTGAAGCGACACGTTCTTCACGTCGCTGGTAGGTCATGGAGGCGTATTTAATGAGGCGCGCGGCGCAGCCTCCCTACAGATAAAATATTTTCTGGTTACTTCCGCGATGCTCAACTTCCGCCTATTTCTTCCACGTATATGGTTATTGTCAAAAAAAAGTCTTTTGTAATGTTGGAAGTTCATGCGGGGTGTGTGGATATAATGGCCTCGTCTACCCTTGCATAGAAAAATATGAGAATGTCTGTGAACTTTTAACAATAGACTGAGTTTTTAGGATTTCATTTGCGTGTGATTGCTGCGTTTCTGATATCATAAAGTATCATCAGTTTTGGAGTGCAATGACGAGGATGAGGAAATGGCTCGGTTGCTTAGAGGCGTCATCTGCAGGGGAAGGGAAGGGACAGGACGCTTTTTGTTTGAACCCACAGAGCGGACCTTTTTGCATGCAGCATATTATGAATAAGATATTATCTACAAATACTTCGCACCTTTGTGCTAGGCATGAGAGAGGATACAGCTCAAAGATTATTACTTGCAGGAATATTCATTTCCGTGATTTCTTTTTATTTAATTGAACTAGATTCCATCAAAAACGTTATTTCATCTTCTGAAAGTTTCTAATTTACAGCTTGATATTTTAACGATAGTTGAATTACTTTCAAATCCACACAGACAGATAGGGACCTATAAACAGTTTTGTGTGTTTCTCTGTAAAACAGATGAAGTGCTCAAGACTTCCGGTCATTGGAAGGTGCTGAGGACAGCAGGGCGTTACCTATATACGCACATTAAACTCGACAACGGTGGCGACACCTGGTGCTCGACATTTTACGTGTTTTTGCCGCGAGTCCGTTTTGGGGGTTAAGTTGTAGAATAGAACGGGGTTTAATTCGTGTTTTTTAATGCACAACTTTTATCTCTCAGGTTTTTCTAGGCTCGGAAGTCGCTATACATCTTACTGCCAGTTTGCTTTCTCTGAACACAAAATTAGCAAGGTTGACGTGAATTTTAGTAATCTCTGGCGCCTCATCTTCGTTTGACTCAAGACAGACATTCATTGAAAGCCCAATTCTTAGATCTTCTCCTTTTCCCCAAGTCGAGTTTAAATGGTTCAACCGACAAAACAAATGAAATACCGTATTGAATCTCATCTGATCCCATGTAGCCATCACAGACTCGCGACCTCTCCTCCCTTACCCCTCACCAAATAGAACAATAATCACATTGTAGCAGTCCCCACTGGGTTGCCACCAGCCGTCCGACCGACCCACGCCTCTCAAGGCTCCGTGTACCAGCTCTTATAGATATAGATTAAGTAATCAGGGACGTTCCAAGAAATAACATGCATAATATGTCGCAGGGATTAAATCACTATTGAATGTGCTACTTGATGCGCTAAGGTAGCACGCGAAATTAAACTTTTCTTAGTATGTTTTTTGCAATTTGCAAGTCAGAACAAGGTTGTGTGTTGATCAAAATACTACTCTCTAAGTTAGAATTAGCCTCAAATTTTACGATATAGTCATTCAATAGGGCAATTACAGTTGTATTGATCATTTAAGTGATTATAATTCTGTAAATACATTATATTTGTCACGGACACGAATCATCAACATAATATAAACTAATACTTTTTTTTTTTTGTGGGTTGGAAATTGTCAAATAACTTCTCCCGCTCTGGGTGGAGCGTGGGCGTGTCAGACATTTACTGACTAAAACCCACCCATGTTCCTTCCGTTGCCTGCGTGCTAGGGCCGCGATATCCCTTTCGGACAAACTCGCAAACCCGGCAGGCATTGGCCCTTACGGACCCCGTCAGTTGGTGCTGACATCTCTTTCAGGGCGCGCGTGGAACACAACGCGCCGTCGACCCGGGCCTGGTCCTTATCGGACGGCGAGCTACCCATTGCTCACCGTCTGCAAGCCCGCGATTACGGTGGCCGGAAGTCGGCTTGCGACTCCCGACGCCCGGGGCGTCTCCTGCGGCGACTAGGAGCGCGAGGGCGCGAATCTTGCCTCTCCCTCGGGCGCTCCGCCTCCTCCTTCGCGATCATTACTGCTTCGCAGAAGGAAGTGATGGCCTACCATGCACTCTCGCTCCGGACCATGGCCTGAACCAGGGCCGGACGCGAGAGATCGCCGCCGCCGATTGCCTCCGTCAGGACACGGCGGTGCTCCGCCCAAGCTGACCTCCACCGTATGCTCCACCGTGTCCCCCGGGCGATCCACACAGTGAGTGGTGACACCCGGGCGTTTCCTCCCGCCGTATACGGAACAGGAACATCCCGAAACAGCCGTGTCCGGTGAGGACCTGCGTCAGGCGGAAGGTGAGGACGCCGTTGCGCCTCTCTAGCCACTCCTCAAAGAGGGGACTTATCGCCACAATTGTGGAGTGCCCATAAAACCTGATACTGACCTGTAAATTGCAAAAATCGTAGGAATATTTGAATTTCGTGGGCTACCGCGACGCTTTCGCCTTTAATGTTGTTTAGCTAAGGTGTTAGTTAGATGCTAACACCAACATAGATTGTTCTGGGTATCCTCTTCATTGACATCAACAATTAGAACTGTCCCCTCAAATCATCAACGATATTAAGTAATTTGTACAGGTGCTGGCATACTACCGTAATCGAAACTTTTAATTTAATTAAAACCATAACCATACCATACACATTACCATTCATTTTTGTTACGAGTTTGTAATACAAGTGATCGATCCAATCAAAAAAATGTTATTGCTGTAACTGTGATTTATTTATAGGTAAGGGAAGTTGGCAGTGTATGGAGCGTAGCTTTCTGGCATCTACATTATGTGCACGATACGCTTTGAGCATAAAGCGAAGCTTTGCTTTAGCATAGTGAGGTTTTTTTGTTTGGCAATCAGGCCGAGCTGATGCTCCCTCCCACCTGATGGATAGTGAATGCATACAATCGTTTATAAATATACAACGCCACACGCTTTGCAGAAGTGTTAATAACTTTAGAGAATAAAGTAAAAATGTACGTAATTGTACCAAAGCTTTAAAACCGCAACAATCCAGTGCTTCGTGGTGCCCGGAATAGGCATTGTTGGTTGTTAGCATCATGCCATGTTAATACATCCTAACCAAGCTATTTTACTTGGATCATAACTTTTTACTGATAGTACCGCATTTTATCAGTTTCATATTTAGGTTAAAACTGCTTGAATCCTCCATGCAGAGTTCAGTCCTGTCGGTACCACGCGAGTAACCCACTGCCATCAATCGACCAAATTTGGCAGCAAGCCAGTCTTTCTACACCCCACTATCACTCTTCGCACCTTTTGAATAAGGCTGCAAATCCTGCGACAGGATGTGATAGTGCTGGTGGAAATTTGCGGTGTTCGGAAACTCCCCGATTAGCTGCCAGCAATTGTAATGCCGGTTTTATTATCATGCACTTTATTTTTATATTATCAGAGTGGAGAGAGCATTGAATCGAACGATACTATTGAATGCGTGCTTATGGACAACTAACTTCTTTATTAATGCATGTATCGAGACTTGCCGGTTATTCCTTTTACATCCACAGGTTTTCTAAACAAGAATTTTGTCTGTAGTAAAAAGTTTGCATATTTTGATTTGTGCTTAAAGATAGTCTATACTTGAAATTCTTCGCCATTAGAAAGAAAAGTAATCTGGTACACGAACAAACATAAAATTATAAGCCGCTTAAAAGGGTTCGGGGTCGTCCTTATTTTCGTAAGAAATAACCAGAAATAAGCATTGGAAGCACGATTATTTAAATACTCGACCCGCGATCGTGACAGGTCGTGATTCGTCGACTCTCCATCCATCTGTTAGTTTATAACACATCACGAACTCCTTCACTCAAACACGCTAATATATCGGCACTCGTCGCGCGACCCCGCACGTCTACCCACGATGTGCAACTTCTGTACCACGATAACTCTACACTTCCCACCAACCTTATGATTTAAGGAATATGGTGGAATTTTAAACGTCTTGGAGTGGTTCTAAGTTTGTGAATACTTGGATTCAACCCGCGTACAAGCCCAAGGCGTCTAAACTTATTAACTGAACACGTACGGAGCAGCAAAAATCGATGGTCGAATGGAATGTGTATGGAAAAGTATTGCTCCCAAATTGAAATCTGGAATAAAGCGCTCTTACGATCTGAGCTCGAATACCTAAGAGTTCAGAATGTTTGGTCTTGGTGGGTCTTGCGCAGTTTCTGAGGCATTGTTTAGTAACTTTTGGGTAAGTTACTGAGGTGCATAAAGTGGAAAGCTTCCACCAGAGCTTTGTGGAAACTTTTGAAGCGTATACATTTCTTTGGGGTCTTAAGGGGAGCTTATGGATTACTTTTAGAAACTACATTTTGGATACTTTTTGCTGTAATTTGTTTACGTAACCTGCTTCACTCGTTCAACCGTTCAAATGACCTAAATGAGCTAGGCACTCGAAATATAAGTTAAGAAAATCGAATAAGATAAATAAAATATCACTTTCGTCATACTCTCGCAAAGCACAAAGGCACAGACCTTCAATATAAACAGTTTAGTACTGAAAGTAAACATAAACTTATCTTTTACTCTAGATTTCACCTTTATTCATTTCAGCTGAACAATAAAGTTCACTCAAACACAATTTAGTTTCTATATCTGACAAATAACAGCGATAGACATAAATGGATTGTGTAGGCAATATCCGAGGCTGTTAGACAAAAGCGAACGCTTTACATTATTGATACAGGCTGGTATAAGTGGGGCCATTTCTCATCCGGCCCGAAGGCCCGGTCCCGGACCTACTGTAGGAGCTGCCATAAATATGTGAACAACTGAACACGGTTCTTGTTCTCCATAACTTCGACACTCCGTTTTGTTTGAAGAATCTTTAAACTTTTTTTTTCATGATTTTATTTTACCAGTTTGTCGGCATGATTAATATGTATACATATGCCAAATTACAGCTTTCTAGTACTAACCGTTTCTGAGCTAAGCCGCGGACAGACAGACAGACGGACTTGGCGAAACTATAAGGGTTCCTTGTTTACTACGGAACCCTAAAAATATGGATTTATTGTTATGTAGAATTTGTTTTGAAATATGGGCAAGTTAGTGGGTCAAGTATTATTTGGGTAGTTTTGCTACTACTTTTATTCGGTTTGGAAAGGAATAAGTTAGAATAAGCAAGTCAGTCTTTCTAATTCTAGCTAGATAGTTAACTAGCTGTTGCTCGCGACTTCGTTTCCGGAACCTTCGAGGGAGTGCGCACGACAACTTACCTTTCATCGTAATCGGATGAATGCTTTAAGAATGCATAGGTGCACAAACAAACAAGTATTCATTTTAATGTAAATAATTACAGATTGCAGGTAATTAAAGACTTCAGAATGATCGGTTGCGTAGTACTCGCAACCGGCGTGCGTGTATGACTAGCACCCTAATAGGGATGTTGACTAAATATATTTTTTTGTCCGGTTATTAAAAATATTGGACACGTATTTTTCTTTTTTTACGTAATCATAATATTACAGCAATACGTTGAGTATGCAATACGTTAAAATGTGGCATGACGTCACTCCCCGGTAGATTTATACTGACGTAGCGAGCGGAACTCCCCAACTTTTTTACATTTTATCTATGCAATTGTTTTTTTAAAGATAAAGCAAGAAGTACGTGTCTAATATTTTTTTATTATCTGACTGACGGACCAAATAGTTTCTTTTTTTTCCCAGTCAACATCCCTATTGCGTAATACACGATCAATCATAATGCATTGCTTCATAAGTTCGAAAAATAAATCTGCTCAACAACGTAAATAACAACTGTGCTTTATTAAACTAAATTAAACATTTACATTAAAATTGTGAATTATACATTATACATTAATACTTTTAAATATATAACAAAAAAAAAAATTGAATAATATCTTAACATTAGGCAGAACGTGAACCATGCAGCAGTGGTTCACGTACTGACAGTCGAAACGATGTGCAAAAGGATACTGTTGGGGCTGCCCCGCACCTTACGCACTAGGGATGTGCACCGCCTGCGCATGATTGTGTGGAAACAATCCACACGCGCCTCGGCAAACATCCCCGACGCACTACATAAATAACGCATTGACTGTTGTTGAACCGTCAAATGAAACAGATTAGTCTTAATCGTTTACCGAAAATGTGTTACGCAATTACAAGATAGCAGCTGTATGAACGTAACCGAAAGACAAGCTGTACGTAGGAATCGTACCAGGTGGTGTTTTGTAGTTTCTGCCTGCCCCTGTGGGAAGAATTATGGAACTATTCAAGATCCTTCTTCAGATTACTACGAGATTTCTTTTAAAGGCCAGATATCGAATTTTGTAAAAATATGAACTGCAAAGTCTCGAACTTTGTTTTAACAGACTAGTAAGATACGAACTTGGGTTACTTTTCGCAGCGATGTGACAAAACTTGGAAGCCTAGGTTTTCTTCCAAATCCTGAGATACCAGGCGCGCGTTGTCGTTAGCATGTCATAACAAGTTCACTCCTCCCGGAGTCCTTCGTTCTCGGAATCCTCTGAAGCCGCGCGAAAATGAGAAAACTATTGACGATCTCTTTTGTAGGATTTCTTATAAAAATATTATGTTGTTGGGTTGGGGTTTGAAGTACATAAAGCGTTTTGATACCTGTCATGGTAAATATACAAATAGGAAATATCCCTAATATATATATCTACCATTTTATTATTGTCATTCTGACTTAAATGCAGTAAAAACCTTCGCTGTTATAGATTTTCAGATGTATTTATATGTTACACTGGACAAGTTGTTTTTGCCTTGTTACCGCTATCGCAGCACTTTCCACATTTCTCTTATATAGGCATAAAGGGTATTTTCATTTTTGTTTTTCTAAAAAAACTACGCCGATGATGTTTGAACCTGTTGTGATTGGTATGAACCCAGACTGAGCCATGCATTACTGTTCCAAGGCTTATGTTTGCTATGCCGTTAAATTTTATGGAAGTGCCGCAGTTTTAATAAAGCGGTTAGTGCTTCGTGGTTAGAAGTAATGGGTGGGACGTTAGCCGTTACTTTTGTTAAATGGTATTGATGTTTTGAAACATAAATTAGTTCTTTTAATAGTTTGTCAAAGACACGACTAAATATTGCTTAAAGTGTTCTCTACGAGCCGGTTTTCTATAAATAATAAAGACGCACAGGGTAATAAAATAAAATAAAAATTACCTTACATTTATTTCCTACTAAAATAAATAACAAGATCACAACGAATGTTTTAAAATTTCCCCGAAAACCAACAGAAAATCTTATTAAGGAACCACGACACGAGTAGCATTAGTGGGTAGAGTCCAGTAATGAGATATCTAGCCAAATGAACACACGTCCCGGGCATGATAACACCGCATACCGGACTCATAGCGACATTCCCGAATAAATTCCATACTCCGAGACTTTCTGCGGCTCCACGAGACAAAGAACATTATTTAGTAGGCTTGCTGGGGTTGGAATAAGATGTAGAGTATGAAATGTAGATTTAATCACCAGGCTGACGAAGAAGTAGCAAGTTCTTGGTAATGTAGGAAGTAGCCTCATGACACTTACTATCTGGTAATTATCAATTGATTCCAAGGATAAGAACCAGGAAATGCTGCTTGGTTTTGGCACTTTATTTTTTAGTAAATTATAATATTACCTGTTCGCACTGCCTTTTTATTCAAATTGCTTGCAAAAGTGATTGCGACATTACGTATTCACTTCCATCTTTTTTATAATACGTTGCAGATATTGAAGTGGTCCCTGAACCGAAACAATGTACGTATATTTATTAATTAACTGCACTGCTATATCAGACAGGCAGAGGTAAACTTTCCTACCTTAAGTAGGTAGGAAAGTTTTTTTTTGTAGACATTTTCTATACATACCCAAAGGTCAGCTACTAGCAAGTATGAAGTCAGACGGCACCGTGTCAGCGTGTTCACAAGTCCTGCATTATTCAGCTGGCGACAAACTCGCTCACAATGATGACCGACGGACTGAAAACGTGGCGCAACTTGGTGAAAGAGTGTGCAGCCGCCCTAGGCAACGCGGACGCGCATACTTCTTAGTGAAGTTAACTAAAACATTAGTGCTTGAGTTATTAGAATGTTAATACGTTTATGTCCATGAGAATAAACGTAAATAAGAAAAAGTGAGTTTTTAAACAAACAGACAGATTATTTTAGATTTTTTTGCTTTTAGCTCATTGTGAATTCCCTGCGTTATTCATCGTTTCATATAATTCATTTCATAGCACGCATGTTTGGCCTAGAGCGATGGACGAATCAAAATAATTTTGCTTTGATAAAAAAATCCACATCACGAATTCCCCGTAGTTCCTGTCGTGATTTTTTAAATTTAATTTATAAAATGTATTTCTTTAGTATCGAATTATAATATCCTCTGTGGCAATACTGTCAAAGTACAAATTATTATTATAACTATGTTTCAAATGTATTTTCCTTATGGCAACTCAATGTATTATTTTACTTTGGCAACACTCAGAAATAACGGTTATGATAATATCGTTATTCCTGGGTGGGGCAAAAGTTATCCAAAATGGAAAAATGTAGTGCAGAGTCAGTCGTCATTGGATTATGAAATAGTACAGTTGTGCTGATTAAAAGTATTACCAAGAAAAGAGTGTTTTTCCTTTCAAGTCAGAAGTGGAATGGAATCACGAGCCATATTATGCCGGTAAAATTGTAAGTAGTTTTATGAATTCTTTACTCCACTGTTTTTGTACGAGATAAGTTCAGTGAGCGATGAGTGTGGTTATTATGTAGTCTTATGATTCGGTAGCAATCATTGTAGCGTATTTCCCATAAGGCTAATATTTAAATCATAGTTAATAGTAATTGGGCCGATGCATGTGCTACCTTTGGTCGAGGCAACTCCTCGATAAGGTTATCGTTGCGTTGGACTAATTATAATAATATATAGTAAGTAAATAGTTGGGCTGATGCACGTGCTAACTTTGGTCGAGGTTCCTACTCCTCGATAGGGTTATCGTTGCGTTGGACTAATTATAAACAATAAGTAAATAGTTGGGCCAGTGCCGTGGTACTCTTGGTCGAGGCAACTCCTCGATAGAGTTTGATTGGGCAACTTGGAAAATAAATAAATTGCAAATTATGAGATTGAATGTTGGGAATTTATCTACGAGATTTAACTTCGATGAATAGTATTTCAGTCTGTTTCGTTCACTGAAATTTCTGTGCAGCTATATAGTTTGATGTTTGAGATTTTGTTGTTTGCGGCAATGATTAATGACTATGCGAGCTATCATATAATAAAATGTGTATTGAGAAGTACTATATGGCGTGCACTGTAGTTCAGCCATGTAGGCGACCTGTGATGTACGAGTATATTGTAGATTCCTATGCGGCGTGCACTGCGGTTTAGCCGTGTTGGCGACCTGTGATGTACGAGTATAGTGTAGACCCCTATGCGGCATGCACTCGGGTTCAGCCATGTAGGTGAGCTGTTCAAAGATGTACGAGTATAGTGTAGAACCCTATGCGGCGTGCACTCGGGTTCAGCCATGTAAGTGAGCTGTTCAGAGATGTACGAGTATAGTGTAGACTCCTATGCGGCGTGCACTCGGGTTCAGCCATGTAGGTGAGCTGTTCAGAGATGTACGAGTATAGTGTAGACGCCTATGCGGCGTGCACTCGGGTTCAGCCGTGTAGGTGAGCTGTTCAGAGATGTACGAGTATAGTGTAGACCCCTATGCGGCGTGCACTCGGGTTCAGCCATGTAGGTGAGCTGTTCAGAGATGTACGAGTATAGTGTAGACCCCTATGCGGCGTGCACTCGGGTTCAGCCATGTAGGTGAACTGTCCAGAGATGTACCAGTATAGTGTAGACCCCTATGCGGCGTGCACTCGGGTTCAGCCATGTAGGTGAGCTGCTCCGAGATGTACGAGAATAGTGTAGATCTCTATGCGGCGTGCACTCGGGCTCAGCCATGTAGGCGAGCTGTTCGGAGATGTACGAGTATAGTGTAGACCCCAATGCGGCGTGCACTCGGGTTCAGCCATGTAGGTGAGCTGTTCGGAGATGTACGAGTATAGTGTAGACCCCTATGTGGCGTGCACTCGGGTTCAGCCATGTAGGTGAGCTGCTCAGAGATGTACGAGTATAGTGTAGACCCCTATGCGGCATGCACTCGGGTTCAGCCATGTAGGTGAGCTGTTCAGAGATGTACGAGTATAGTGTAGATAGACCCCTATGCGGCGTGCACTTGGGTTCAGCCATATAGGTGACCTATTCAGAGATGTACGAGTATAGTGTAGATAGACCCAGTATATTTTATGAGTTTTATGCGGCTTACACTCCAGTTTAACCATGTAGGTAAGCTTTATGGAGATGTATGCGTATAGTTTATAACAGGCACGTAGGTGAGCTGTAGTTCAGAGTTTAAAATTAAAGATGAACATGTACCTACGAGTATAGTTTAGAGTTCTATGCGGCTTACACCCCAGTTTAACCATGTAGGTGAGCTATATGGAGATGTATGCATATAGTTAATTGCAGCTATGAAGGCGAGCTGTAGTTTAGAGTTTAAAAATAAAGATGTACGAGTATAGGTTAGTTTCATACGGCTTACACTCTAGTTCAACCATGTTGATGGCTTTATAGAGATGTATGCGTATAGTTTATAACAGCCGCGTTGGCGAGCTGTAGTTCAGATTTTAAAATTAAAGATGAACATGTACCTACGAGTATAGTTTAGAGTTCTATGCGGATTGCTCTCCAGTTTAACCATGTAGGTGAGCTTTATGGAGATATATGCGTATAGTTTATAGCAGCCACGTAGGCACCTAATGTGATCTTATGCAGCCATGTAGGTGAGCTGTGGTTCAAAGCGTAACGTAGACACTTATGTGATTTTACGTAGCCATATGAGTGAGCTGTAGTTCTGTTTTAACGTTGGTACTTATTTGATCTTATACAGCTATGCAAGTGAGCTGTAGTTTAGAATTTAACGTAGGCAGTTATGTAATATTATGGAGCTATGTAGGTGACTAGTAGTTCAAGAGTTTAACATAGGCACTTATGTGATCATATGCAGCCATATAGGTGAGCTGTAGTTCAGAGTTTAGATAGATAGATAGATTCATTTATTTGCCTGAAATATGGTATTTTACAGATTTTACAACAAATACACAATATGGCGGTTCTTCTCCGCCAACTAAATTCGGCATGCAAATTTTGTAACATGAACAATGATTCTAATTTAACAAAATAAGTAAATACAAATGTCAAAAAAAAAAGAAACTAAATCAAGAATTTTCTAAATTATCAAATTACAAATGTCAAATAAAAATAATTCAATTACAAATTTTCTAAAAATCTACTTGCAAGTGATAACCAAAGTAAAAACGTTGAAGTAACGTCGTAACGTTAACGTTGGCACTTACGTGATCTTATGGAGCCATGAGTTTAACGTAGACACTTATCTAATCCTATGCAGCCATGTAGATGTGCTGTTAATAAGTCATGTAAATATAGTGTTAGTGAGCCATGTATGTGTGCAATTAGTAAGCCATGTAGGTATGCTGCAATGAAAGTCGAGTAGCAGTGCTATTAGAAAGCCATGTAGGTGTGCTGTTGGAAAGCCGTAAGTTGTGCCGTGAAGGCCGACGAAATGACGACTCCACTCCAGATCTACGCTCCAGACCGTGTCGTAAATTTCTCTCCAGAGGCTCCTAGAAGATATAGCAGGAAATGTTTATCAAGTGATTCTGAAGAGATACCTGTGAAGCTGAAGCTAGTTTCGGTAGGACTGACTGCGGATGATCTGAAAATCATCTCGGCGATTCAACAAGGCACAAGTAAGAATGTTCCAACCACTAATGTAGTATCGGATTTTAACCATGATATTATATCCCAAGATATTGAGTGATGGCTAAAAACATAAAGAACAACAAACAGTTTACTATCTCTATCTGGGTCGGAATCTGATTCGTCCCACTTTAATCATTATAATTTAGAATCGGAAAAATAACTGAAAACACGAAAATGGTTAAATTCATGAAATTGTTTCCGTACCCCGTTGGTCTTGTGGTCGCAAGCGCGGCTGCTGAGCTTGGGGTCCTGGGTTCGAATCCCAGGTCAGGTTGACGAGGGTGTCGTTTAATTTTTCTATTAGGAGTTTTCCAGTAGCAGTCTGGAGATTGGAAGTTTGAGGTGTGACGCCCTGTGCCTCGGAAGCACGTGAAGCCGTTGATTCTGCGGCTGATCTCTACCCGGTGGTGTCGGGTGGCAAACCCGTCGGACTGTGGGAGCAGGAGAGCAGAGTGGCACCTGTTTGCGGCACACATTTGTGCACTATGAATCCTGCGTGCTTGGCTGGTCTCCGTTGAGATTGGCGACTCCATGGCCGGGATTCGGTCGGGAGGATTTGTGAAGTGAAGTGAAGTGCAGTGCAGTACAGTGCATACTCGAAACGACTTTTCGTCAGGTACTTATTAGGTATGCATAGGTTGTCATGAATGTATAATGTTATTATCCAGTTTCTTTTTTGTTACAATTTTTTCCTATTTGATGTATTGCCTCAGTGTGCGTCATTATTGCGTGCTTCGGAGTTAGCGCGACGTCAGATGGCCGAATGTCGTGATTTCTTTGATTTAATTAATAAAATGTATTACTTTAGTATCGAATTATAATATCCTCTGTGGCAACACTGTCAAACTACAAATTATTATTATAATTGTTTTTAATGTATTTTCCTTATGGCAACTCAATGTACTCCTACGCTAAAGTTGTATTGAAAACGTCAACCGAATGTATGCAGTGCAATGTGACTTTGTTTTATGCAATAAATTCTTATTATTATTATTATTATTATAATGCATTATTTTACTTTGGCAACACTCAGAAATAACGGTTATGATAATATCGTTATTTCTGGGTGGGGCAAAAGTTATCCAAAATGGAAAAATGTAGTGCAGAGTCAGTCGTCATTGGATTATGAAATAGTACAGTTGTGCTGTTTAAAAGTATAACCAAGAAAAGAGTGTTTTTCCTTTCATTCCTTAGACATAAAATATATTTTTTGTATGTAACTGTAGAAGTATTTTCGATTACAAAATTGCCGTGAACTTGCTTGGCACATTTTAAAATGACATTTATACATATGAGCCGCAAAACTGAGATTGATATCAATCACGATAGTCTTAACACTTTTAAAAGGAAATGTATTTAAGCACTTTCAATCAGAGGACATTAACACTTATCATTTCAGTAAGTAATTATAAAATAAATAAATAAATAATAAAGAATTTATTGCATAAAACAAAATCACATTGCACTGCATACATTCAGTTGACGCTATTCAATACAACTTTAGCGTAGGAGTACAGTAAATTTCAACTCTATCCCTTAAACTAGGTCAGGTCTCTTAAGAGATAGGGTTCAGCCATTATGTGGACTAAGTTATTATATTTATTAAAAGACAACAACAAGTTAAACCAGTGACGATGTGGCACCTAAAAACGTGCATGAATTAAATAATTTATGCTTCAATTTTCTTTTTCCTCCGGCTTTTAAACATTACTTAATTCATTCAAAATAATATTATTGAAAATCAAGTTAATGCTTAGTTTTATTGTAGGTATTGTATTCATGTCATTTTAATATTTTATTTCAGACTATCCAATAAAGAAATATCCATATTTGTGTTAGTAAGTACTTAGGAACTAAGTTAGTGAAACACAACAATAAAACAAACGACATCAAATTGACACATGGAGTGCGATCGAGTGTCTAACAAAAGGACCTTCTAACCGGTCCGGTAATACTTTCAGAATGCTGTTGGAGCTTGCTCGGATTCGGTGGAGTATGGAGGCCGCTCTCTTTCTCATGATGGCATGAAAGCCATCAATCTGAGCCTCCATTAACATGCCGGACGCACTACAGCATCTTGGCAGCCCCAACAACATTCTAAAAGCGTTATTATATTGTACAAGGGCATTGAGTGTGAGCACCGGTGTAGTTGCATTGCTTGAGGCGGCAGCCAGTGCGCTGGTTGAACGCATCCCAAAGAGTCATGGCCATCCATAGCTGGTCAGGGGATACCGCACGGTCTCCGGTGAGGCGGCGAGCCTCCTTGCCGGATTGCCGCTATGGGATCTGCCGGCAAAAGTCCTCGCACATATATGGAAGTGCTCGCTTTTGTTCGCATTGTACCTGAGCCCATGAGCCACGGCGTACTGCTCACATCTCCTAACAAGTTTCCGTAAACCGCTAATTGAAGGACTCGGCAACACCATATCATCCGCATAGCTCAAGTTGTTAATAGTGGTGCCATCAATAGTGCAGCCGACTGTAGTATTACTGACACCCTCAATCAACTCATTGATGTACAGGTTGAAGAGTCGAGGGGATGTTAAACCACCCCATTTGTCACCCACCTGTCTTACACCTCACTCCAACCTGTACTCATCGGAAACAACGTTCGCCCACCTTACAACATTAACTTCCCAGTATACCAGTAATCAAGAACATTAATGATCTCTTCGGGGAGTGAAGTGGCCCTCAGTTTCTCAGAAGATGTTCATATGACACCAAATCGAAAGCGTTTGATGAATCAAGAAAGCTTCCATAAACTGGATTCTTCCTGTCCGTGTAGTGCCGGACAGTATGCTTAAGACATAACATTGCTGTTTCTGTGGACAGTCCCGCTTGGAAGCCGAACTGCGCATCACTTATTTTTAGGTAACTTCGACGGTAACGGTGACGTGACATCACTTATTTATAATAAGCATGTAAATTGTATATTTTTAGTTATTCTTAATTATGAATCCAGAGCATGTGTACTCGATAATGTGTAAGATGTGGTTACCTATATAATATTTTTATTTTTACCCACAATGGATAAGGTCTTGGCCTGCATCTCTTCTGATGGTAAGTGATGATCAGGCCGAAGGTAGGAGCGAGCTTCACCCAGTATCCTCAATCGCAGAGGAACTGGCTATCTTGTAACTGCTGACACACAACAATGCTGTTAATATTGTTGTTATGGCGACAGACTTAGATAAGATGGTGTCTATAATGATAAATATGTGTTTTAATATTGTAGAAGATATTATTCTAATGTATTTCTCGTTACACCTTTAATAAATAAATAACCGAATTATAGTTTTCGCCGAAGGTAATATGAAGATGAATTTCTATTTAAAAATAAAGTTCGATAAACATTCTGCTGCTATGCTTCAATTTCAGTTCGAAAATGTAAAATGTTTTTCAGTGGTTATTTACTTATATTTTTTATCCAATAAGCGCATTATAAGCATTATTTACCCACATATTATTTTTTCACAGTAAGTTAAAAACTTTTCGTCCCCAATTCCAATAAAAATATTCAAATTTATCAAACAAGTAATGATAAAATCCTCTCAAATAATAAGTAGGTATATTTTATCATTAGTGACACATACACCTCTAAAATAAAGTAAAAAGCCATGCATAAGTTAGTGTCAGTCCTCAAAGAGTCTGAACAAACAGGCCGCCAACTAAGTATGAATATTTATTAGTTGAAGTCGACTAAGTTAACATGTTCTAGCCACAATTATTTGCGTGCTACTAGTCATGAATATCAGTGACTCGTGGCTCGTGGCTCGGGAACATGTCGTGATAACGTCTGCTCGGCGACATACTGACACTAAGTAGCTTTGTGTGAAACATGGTACCTATGGGCTACACGATATTATTAATATCATAAATTGGCGCGTACTAAACCTAAGACTTTGCAGACAAAACAGGAAGCGGTGAAAGTAAAGAAAAGCTTCTTTTTTTCAGAGATATGCGATAATAGCTTCTATCAATTGTTCTGATATTGCAGAGTAATACTAAGACCTACGCAACAAAACAGCTGTTGTAAATCTCCACGCTGACAAACCTCTAAACATAAGTGAAAAGCAATAAATTAACCCCAGAAAATGGAGAAGGTTTATACAAAACACACTCACTCGTCGAGTACTACAAAATTAAGTTGACGAAGGATGTAGGTAATACATCGCT
This sequence comes from Agrochola lota, assembly GCA_947364205.1. Classification (NCBI taxonomy): domain Eukaryota; kingdom Metazoa; phylum Arthropoda; class Insecta; order Lepidoptera; family Noctuidae; genus Agrochola; species Agrochola lota. The sequence continues at coordinate 746,985 of OX376225.1, read as the reverse complement.
CTGGATGAAGAATTTTCAATTATACCAGTAGCGAATAAGTGGATATTACCGAGTAATCAGATTCGACTCCGGGGCCTCGCCTCCCCCTGGGTCGGCCACTTAAAAGTTCGACATGTAATTAAAAATGTAGGTCCGTCGTGATCCGACGTCGGTGCAAAAGTGGGAAAAATGAGAAATTTAATATTATTGGCTTGATTATTAAGTGAAGTATCTGTCCGCTCATCGTTAAGTTACTTTTAAATTACTATATTAAACCTGCAATGAACCCAGTTCAAGGAACCAGATCTCTTTTTTTATTAAACCGGCCAAGTGCGTGTTGGACCACGAACGATGAAGGGATTCGTAGTTGCGATGAATTTATACAAAGAACAAACTTAACCTTGGAAAAAAAAATCTTCTATGCATCGATTTATATCACGGTCAATTCTCCAACTGCAATTAATGTAAGTTAACAATTGCAAAAAAAAAAAGTACAAAAACGACACATTAAAATTTTTCGACTTTTTCCTTTACCTACTTGTGCTGTAAGACCTTGCTTCCTGCCAAATTTCATGATTACGGGAAGTACCCTATAGGTTTTGATTTATTTGTGAGTATTAAAATATGTCGCATAAATGGCCGTATTTTGTTATTGTGTTGACTTAGAAGATAATTTTTTTTAGAGTTCTAAGAGTAGAGAGTTCTTACGTATTTGACATTAATTTCAATTTGATACCTCCACGCGCTCCTGAGAAAAAGGGTCTTGACAGAAAGACAAACGAATGGATGGACGGATGGACAACTATGTGATCCTATCACATAGTTGTCCATCCGTCCATCCATTCGTTATGGGATTCGTTTTTTTTCTTTTGAGGTACTGAACTCTAAAAATGGAATGAGCTCATGTGTTCATTAAATTGATAACATTCAGTGATTCACTCACTGCAAGGTAAATACGTCTTCATCGCAAATAATGAATGAGCATTGTATCATGCTTACTCATTCTGTACCATTCAATCCAGAATGTTTCGCCTAAAACGTGTTCCTTTAGGCCTGTGTCGAGATTAGTAAGCCGCTGTTAATCTAAGCTCGAACGTAGATCTATCGCCCTGACCGAAAGTAGGTGCAGTCAGCTACAAAAACCAAATAACACTGTTACTTTACATATCATTTACATCAGGGGTGGCCAACCGCGATTGACCAGTTGATCGCGGCTATAAGTCCACTAGATCGCGGCAAGTCAAAAAAAAAGTTATAAGTACATTTTTGCGATACACATTCAATCTTGTATTGCACGGCTGTTGCGGCGTGACAAATTTCCCAACACTGACCGAGCTGCACGGCCGAAATCCGCTTCACCAGCCTGGCAGTGCAGGATTGAGTGTCGTATTAATGAGGCCAGGGAAGCTCATCTGCTTCAGGGATGGCAATACACGCCCAAGGGTAATGTTGGCAATTCCCAATTACAAACCTGACTTTGCTAATCTAGCGAAAAATGCTCAGACTAATATAAATAAGTAGTAGGGTGCTTCTTAATGGGGCAATTTTTTTTTGTTTATTTATGTTGCGTGTCACCCTTTTATTCTGCTCTAAGGCGCAAAAAACGAATATGTAATTTTTATTTTATTTTTAAAATAATATTTAGGGGTACCAGAGCTACCAGCGAATGAAAATTAAAAAAAGTATTTTTGAAAATTCTTTAACTAAGCTTTAAAACAGACAAGCATACATAAGTTATATAACTATTAGGATATTTTTTTTTTTTTATTTATGCTTATAAAGTAGTTTTCTTTGTATAAGGGTACTTTTGCCTGAAATTTTTCACAACCAAAAGAAGGAATTGTTTTATGTTCCTCGTCTGCTAGGCCGCGTTCCGCAATGTCGTTCACCACTCTCATGGAACTTACAATATCTCTGGAAGCTTTGTAGTCTTCATCTTCTTCCCAAAGACGAGGTTCTTTTTGCAAAAATGTAGATGGAATTCCCAGTATTCATAAAAATCTTAAGGTGTTGCTGGTCACGAAATGCTCAATATTTTTTTCTTCGATGTGACTTAGATCCAAGGTGATTCACTTTGGGCTATAGTCTGGACCTTCCTCATTCAGTGCAATCACCATTTTCTGTTTGATTTCAAGAGAAACTTCGTCATCAAAAAAAGCAAGCGCAACAAGTTCTTCAAATGCCCCAGGAACTTCGTTAGAGCTTTTTTGGACATAGCTTTGTCTATATTTATTTCTTAAGATTTTTTAACAGCCACAAGTCATTCCTTGGTGCTGAAGTTGCCACGGGAGCTTGGCACCAGCATCGTACATAAATCGTAACGACGAAAATGCGTATTTCAGTAATGGCTTTAAGTTCATTTTTTGTCAGTTTAAACTGGTCTCTGAACATAAAAAGCTTAAGGCAATTGCTTTTGCCATCCATCGTGCGCGATGAAGGCCTGCTGGAGCTCTGAATGATATCCCTTTATGAGGCACACGTCCCAAAACATTATTGTAAGTGTCAACAGTTCCTTGTAATCGTCACGTGGCTGATAATCATTAAGTTGTTTTTCAGCAAATGAAATTGCGCTGAATTGCTATATTTTCTACGCATCTTAAGGCGTTAGGGTCTGATGAAACTATACTGAACTTGTTCTGGTCAATGTTAGGCCAAGCAGATCTAAATCGTTTGAAGATCAATATTTCTGGTCCACTTGATGGGGCTAGTGCTTGAACTATGATTGCTTCTAGCAGTATTTCCACTGTATGGTGACGACAGACCAACCAAAAAGCATCCTTGTACGGAATAATGTGACAACGAGTTGCATTAGTATGTTTTATCATGTATCAATTATGAAAACTGTTTTATGTACATTGAGCTGCAGGTTATACTCATCATAATTTTTTCAAACTTTGACACGAGGTAGCGACCCCTAAAAACCTATCTAAGAAATAAATAAAAAATATAGGCTCGTTTTTTAGGTGATAGAAGCGAATGGCGGGCTGACGCAGTAATTTTTCAAAAGTCGAAAAATAAGAAGCACCCTAATAAGTAGTTACTAAGAATAATTTTCAATTTTATGTTTTCCCTATTAATAAAATAAAAAATACTACATAACTTTATACTGCTTCATTTAAAATTTCAAGAAGTATGTAGTTGGTAGATCGCACAGAGTTTCGTCAGTAAACAGTAGACCTTGGGTGTTATCAAGTTGGCCACCCCTGATATAAATGAATGCGATACGATTCGATATTCCTTTTTAACTTAGTAAGAGATAAGTGACAGGCATAATTTTAACACTAGAAATAGGAACAAATTAGATCAACCACGTTTCAGATTGTCTAAAGTACACACTTCTTTTATGGAGTACTGCGTAAAATGTTATAATAAAAAAAACACTCGATATTCTTCAACTGAATGAGAACAAATTTAAAACATGCATTAAACGCACACTATGTGGACAAGCATATTAGAACTTGAATGATTATATCGTAGATAAAAATTCTTGGCTTAATGCTGGTCCTGCTCCACAGCCACTTGGACTCACTAGTTAAATTTTAATATTTGGAAGAGTTGCTTCCCCTTTTATTTAACCAAGTTTTTTGGTTGATACTCCAATAGATATTATGATTCTCTTTCTTTTTGGTAGTAAAATTCTGTTAATCTCTCAAATACATTGCAAACTATAGTTTTGTATAATTTTGAAGCATTAAAAAAAAAATTGTAAATGTGAGTACCATGGAGGCGTTTATTATGTTATTAAGATGTTTTTTGACCTGACCATTCGGTTCTCTACAAAATGGTTGAGCTGGATGGTGCTGATCCACGCGTCATGGTCGTGAACGCGCCGTCAGTTGACGACTGGTCATCTCTTATCTGCCAGGGCTTATTTTTAATCTTATATTTTTAATTGTTTTGTTAATTTTTTGTACACTGTTCTCATTTTTAATTATTGAAAAAAAAAGGAAGTGTTAATCTACTGTTGTTATCGACCGTACCAATAATAAATCTATCGTTTGATTAGTACTACTACGTACCTCCCATTCCATCAACAACCGTTTGTAATATGTCCCAAGTGAGTGTTTGTATAACTGAACATGACCTAAACCGCTAGTAATTACATTAATACGTTCATTAGGCCTCTAAAACCTCGGATTACACGCATTATGCATTACATAATGTGTAGATAACGTTTGATATATAGCCTCTTAGCACTGGGTATTGATTTCATTGTAGATACATAAGATGATTCTGTTATGTACTGGTAATGATATGGCTTAACACCTCTTGATGTATGTGGTTGTCTGTGTTTATGGAGAATCTTCCGTAAGATAAATGATTGCGCAGTTGTTGGGTGTCCCTCTGACTGAAATCCTTTTAAAGCTTAGGTTCCAACCCCTACATGTGATGAATAATTTATTTTATCAAGCTCATTAAAAATGTATAACTCTTATAATAAAATATGACGTAGATTTAGCTTCAACAATAACAGTGTTATATCAAAAGGCCGAATCATTAATGTATTTATTGGGGCTCTGGCTATGAATTCTTTATCCGACCGAATAACGTCAACCTCCAAACGTAAAGGTACATTTATAGGTAGGTAGGATACAAGATAATATTGAAAAAAAATCCTTAAACTTTTATTTCAGCAACTTTTGAGCAAAGACTTCAATCTCACAGTCTAATTTACAACTCAGACCTGAAGCGTCTTTACCGACTTTAAGGCAAGACGGAACGTGTGGAGCCAAATACAAAGTTAGCCTTACAAATGTGCGACACAAAGGGGCCGAGTTATCCCGTCCCGGACAGAAAGGGCTAGTACTTAGGGTGTGTCGGCACGAGCTGGGGACTAGGAATGCAACACCCTTTGTATCGCGACGAAATCAAGTTATGGTGGCACTAGTGTGACGATGAAATATGTGTTGTGTGGAAGTGGTTATGGTAAACAGGTAAATGCTTGTCCATACTTTGTGGTTGTAGAACTTCGGTGAGGTATTGTTTAGGTGATGCTGTCGCGTCAAAGATGACTGAAGAATATTATATTCTTCAGTCATCTTTGAATAATCTGATCACTGAACATATATAATATATGTTCAGTGATCAGATTATTCACGCTCTTTGATGTGTACTGATTAGTGGTATCTAAATTAGGAAGAACTTAATAGGAAGTCAAATACTGTAATCAAGTTCCATGTAAAACACCAATGTCTTGTTAAGTTAATTGAACAAAAAAGTTGACACAAGTGCGACATGATTTGCGTCTATAATGTTATAAAATGCCGACTTTTTTCAAAATAACATGCAAATTACAATTCATTGAAGCAAATTGTTACAGATTCATCTCAAAAATACTAAAATTCACATCATAATCTCCATTTCGCACATTTGATTCAAATGACTGTAAGATATCTCATTTCCATAGAAGGCACCGCTGATTGATGATCGTGCGCCCCTCCCGGGATGCCGGATCCTCAGCATTCACAGCCGGATCATAAATTAAGTGCACTCTCATTTGGCGTACAATAAACGGTGGGAGTTCAATAGCGATTGTTCTAGGGCGGCGCGCGATGCCTCGCTCGCTTTTTGTGCGAATTTAATAAACCTGGTCATTTGTTCGGTTTGTATGGCCGCCAGTAATCAAAGTTTTAACGGTTATTTTTGTTCGTGTTTTGTTTTGAGTTTCAGGTGTGTATCGTTTTGGTTGGATTTAGAAATCGTTACCTAAATGAAAATGGATTATTCTCTTGAATAGTGAGTTTTGCTTTAGTACTTACCAAAGTATCGTCGAGGCGCCACGCCTCGCTATCTACCTCTTATATCATAATTATTTTTTTGATCAGCTTTACCAATACAACAAAGCTAAGGGAAATCGTAAAAAAATAATTTAGCTTAAACTAAGCAGAAAATAAATAAGGTGAGATCAAAATAAAACCCAAAACGAAAACGTGTTGAGGAAAATTATTCAAAGGTGCGAGGCACTATAGATTAGGTATTCTTTAAAAAAAGAAAAACTCACAAAGTTTATCTCTGGCAGAGATTCATATCTTTATCCTGAGCTCCAAACTGTTCTAGGTCGTTGAATCACTAACTTCGTCTTGAAACTTCCACATTTTTCGCTGATCGCGACAATCATAACTTCAGGAGTATCTCTCTAAGTATTTTCTTACAGTTTTCGTCAAAATTTAAAACACAGATTTTACCATTTGTATGCTGAATCAAATCTTTCATTTTGCAATGTTCATGGCAGTTTTATTCAGACTTTTTTCCTTGTTTTTTTACCCAATAATTTGCCAAGATCTGACGTCAAGATTCTAAGTTCAGTAACATGGCCCCGTAATTTTTAACCCAATTTTATCGCGACCTTTCAGGCGATTTATCAAAATCTAAAGGATGTTTTATCCTCGCAAACTTGGACCCTGATAATAAAGGCTGCAAAAAGGTGCGCGTTCCGAAAATAAAGATCGACATAATTTTGTTGATGGTTGGAGTTCTTGATATTTTTTAAGTTGTGGCAAGACATTAAAACTTTTGCTAGGGGTAAGCGTCTATGGTTTTTGCGCAGTCACCTCTGAGCCGCGATCGCGCGATAACGCCCCGCTTTGAAATTAATTAACTTCTAAATTATCGCCATCATCTTACGCGTGTAAAGGGAATTTATTATTTTCAATTGCTTTTAATTATTTTTAGTTAAACGTTTTGCTATATGCAATCAAAGCAACTTTAACATAACTAGATATTTTACGTCAAATTATGGTTTGTTTGTCTATTAAAATTAATTTTTGAAAGGTAATAAATATTCACTCCATGTCAGTCACGGACATGACTTAACCTCGGTAGCTTCAAAGGCCGAAAATACGAGTACAGTGAAAATGATAAATATGAAGTCAAGAGTTCAGGAAAAATGGTCTTTATTAAAACCTCTTTTCATAGATGACAAAATCATCAGAGTTCACAGATATTCACGACGATCTAATATTTACAATGTTATTTAGTAGAAACTAACAGTAGTTATATACAGATTTAAACATACAGCATCGCTTCCACAAATTGATGTTGAGATATCTATATCGGTCTATATCATTATTATGTACAGATAACAAGTTTTTACAAAAAAATCTAAACATACCAGAGTTCACAACTCAAATATTGATTTCATTAATTATTCAACTATCACATAATATAGAAACAGTTTGTTAACAGAGCTGTCTAGACACTGAAGTAGACTATACAAATTCAAGATGAACAATAACAAAGATTTAACCGAAATAGTAATTGCACTAAACCATTAAATTGGTCAGGAGGTAGATATACGAATGCCGGAACACACAGCCGTTATCATAATGGCCGACAACAGATGTGCAGATTGCGAAATCACGAATCGATTGCGCACTGACCTCGCAATCGGAGCGGATTGGGACTGTGTAAACCAGCAGTGTATTCTAGCAGAGAAGAGAGTACCCTTTGAATCGCATGAGAGCACGGATACATATGTATATTATGTAGTGTATGGTGCGGGCATCCATCGCCGCTGCAACCGATCAGCGGAGCGCGAGACTGCGCTCAGCCGTGATCTCACGTATCTCACGCTACGATACGTCACAACAATCTTACGAGTACGTTCACAATAATCACTCGATATCATAGATTTATGGCCATTGAGAACATCAATCACACATTGTAAACCAATGTCGAACATAGTTACGCGTTGTCAGCGTTGCTTTAGTTGAAACCCGAATCACTCACGATTAAAAGTTTCCTTGTCACAACTATACACTCAGGTAGACTTTCGTCTATATTGGCGTCACACTGTTTTCAAGCAACAATTATTGGAGTTTCACACTTCTCATCACAAATACCTACACCCACATCATCTTTAAATTGCACGTTTATCATTTTGATTTCTGCTCATTACTTTTCTAGCTGTTGCTTTAGTTACATCAGTATTTACAAAGATTTCATCAGTTTTACAAATAGTAATTGCAATTCTGAATTAATCAGTGTATTGGTTTCAATGATAAGAGAAGCTATGCTATCTTCAGTATTAGTTTAAAAATCATCTACACAGATATCTCTTGGATCTGGACGCGTTTTTTTGGAGGCGCGATGGCGGCGCTGCTCGGCCTCTCTTTGAGTTCTGACTCGCTGCTGCGCTGTGGAAATCGAAAGATATGTTAGTTGATGCTGAGGTAGTATCATCATCAGTCAGCTGAGCGACATCCACTGCTGGACGATGCGGTATGGCTTTCCTACAACTTCGGACCGTGCCGAGATTAAGAAGAAACATGAAGTTTTATGTTGAGATTGTAAATTTAATTTAAAGTTTATTTCAAACGTTAAATAACTTTTTTTTTTTTTTTAAACTTTGCCACACTAAGAATTTCTTCTTGTATCGTGGGTGCGTTTACAAACATAGAAACTTACATACACTAACACCCAGACCCGGAACAACTACTTGCAGATCATACAAATATTTGTTCCGTGCGGGGATCGAACTCGCGACACGTTGCGCAGCAGTCGATCGCTCAGCCACTGCGCCAACCATGTCGTCAAAACGATATGATTACCTTAAGAGTGCTCTTGCGGGGCGAGGTGATGGAGGCCGGCTCGTTGCTCAGGGAGACCCCGCTGCGGCTGCTGCAACTCCCTGTGACGAAAACTTACTTGTAGAACAGAATTTTTCTGAAAACACATAACTAAAAACGAAACGGTAGTGCAGTACCAGTACCAGCTAAGAGCGCGTCGGACCACGCACAATGAAGGGTTCCGTAGTTGGGATGAATTTACCCCGAGATCAATCCTAGCATGTTAGTTGAAAAACGTGTTTTTTTTTTACATATCCAAAACCATCCCCACAAACTTGACTCTAACAAAAATTACTTTAAAGCTTAATATTTCGAAAACGGATCCCTGAATACAAAAAAACTTTTTACAAAAAAAAAACAACCAACTTCCACTTTGTAGTGTTTTTTTTGGAAGTCGGTTGTTTTTTTTGTAAAAATGTTTTCTTTTTCACTTTTTTGTTGTGGTACCTACCCCACACAAATTCGAATACCACTACCTGCTATGTAAATTACAGTGACAGGAAGTTATCATCATATCATCCACATATACTAAGTGGGAAAAATACGTATTATTCAAGTTTACTCAAAAACTATCCAAGCAAAGTTAATAAAATTTATATGGGACCAATTTGGGAGCATACCCTTTCATACAAAAAAAATATTTTCAAAATCGGTTCACAATTGACGGGGAATTTGGCGGACATACATAAAAAAAATAAAAAATAAACATACATACGCGACGAACATATAACCTGCTCCTTTTTGGAAGTCGGTTAAAAACGGTTTCCACACACTCACAATATATTTGAAAGGCCTTTCCAAGGACACTCCCACACCATGGCACAGAGGAGAAAAAAAAAACATCCAGACAGACATGAAATTATAAGGGTTTTGTTGACTACGGAACTCTAAAAAATGATTCTCACTGAATTAATAATCCCGATTGGAATGCGGATTTTATGGCGTAGGTACATTTTACAGGCCGGGGCGTAACTCCGCTGCCGCGAGAAATCGCGGCACAGCGGATAGAGCGGGACGACGGGATCTTATGGCATCATGGAGTGTGCGATTGTCGCAACCCAGTGCTGGACACGCCACAGTTGCGGCGATAAGTCCCCTCTTTGAGGAGTGGCTAGAGAAACGCTATGGCGTCCTCACCTTCCGCCTGACGCAGGTCCTCACCGGACACGGTTGTTTCGGGAGGTTCCTGGTCCGGATAAGGCGGGAGGAAACGCCCGGGTGTCACCTCTGTATGGATCACCCGGAGGTGGAGCATACGGTGGAGGTCTGCCCGGCTTGGGCGGGGCACCGCCATATCCTTGTGGAGGCGATCGGCGGCAGTGATCTCTCGCGTCCTACCCTGGTCCAGGCCATGGTATGGAGCGAGAGGGAGCCGGAAGCCGTCACCTCCTTCTGCGAAGCAGTAATGCTCGCAAAGGAGAAGGCAGAACGCGTGAGGGAGAGGCAAATTTCGCGCCGTCACGCCCCTAGCCGCCGCAGGAGACGCCCTGGGCGTTGGGAATCGCAGGCCAATTCCCGGCCACCGTAGGCGCGGGCTTGCGGACGGTGAGCAATGGGTAGCTCGCCGTCTGATAAGAAACAGGTCCGTGTCGACGGCGCGTTGTGTTCCACGTGCGCTTCAAAGAGATTTCAGCACAACAGAATTGGTCTGCTAGGACCGATGCCTGTAAGGGGTCGCGGGAAAATCCGAAAGGAATACCGTGGTCCCAGGCAAGGTACAGGCAACTGTAGGAACACGGGTGGGTTTTAGTCAGTAAGAATCTGACACGCCCTCCCGATCCACCCAGAGCGGGAGAAGTAATTTGATAACTTCCCAACCAAAAAAAAAGGTACATTTTACACAGATAACCATAGAAATATAAATAACGGGAGAAATGGCATGGGGGCGTGTCTATGTCCACGCGTCGTGATCACGATGCTCATGTCTCAGGCAAATGGCCGTCTCCACTAACTAATGCGCTTTTGAACGCGATTGCAACAATATGAAAGAATGCCGTGTTGTTCAGTGGTATCTTGTAAAAATCGAAGCCAAACTAGAAACTTTATAAATCATAGAACCACTTATCATATAAATCAGCACAAGTATTTACTATATTTGTATTGAAAATCATGAAAAACAACAAAATCATAAAACATTTCTTGCCGTAAAGGCACGTAGATACGTTATTTTTGTTTTCATATATAACAGCGACTGTACTATGTTTGCAGTAAATACATTGCTTCTTAACCATTATCTAAGTATGTCGCTAAGTGACTGGACAAGCAATGTAAAAATCACAAAACGATATTTTCTTTAAGCGGTTGCATCGCGTAGTACGGCCGCTGTAACTTGCGACAAGTTAGGGATGTGCTTGTGCAGATCCACCAACTTAGGCTATCGACAACAATGTCGATTGTCGTATGAATTCTTCAATTTGCCAACAGTTAAAGCCTGGTAGGAAGACCGATGTGAAATCTTGTTTTATACTCATTTAGATTAAGTCTGCTGAAAAAAAAAAACTTGATATTCATCTTTTGCTGTGTATTGTTTATTTATATCATCTTATTATAGCAATACATCGTCTTTTTTTTTCAGTAATTCTTTTTAATACAATAATAAATGGGAGAATTGATAATTTTCCAATTTAGTCAGTCACTAAAATAAATGGCTTTTGCACAGCACAACGATAACGATCGATGTTTTCGTATGAGTGAGTTGTACGGTGCATGGTAACTGGACGCTGTGTTTGATGGGATAAGATTTATAATTGATTGTGTAGTACGTTCTGATTTACAAATTGCAAGTGTGAGCGCGGCGTCTTTCCATTCTATACAAGGCCAGAACGCAAGGGTGTGAAACTAATCATCGCGTATAGATTGGAAATCACTTTTTTACTAAGGTCTTTCAATCTATACAAGAGTAGTACGCAAATACTCGCGTATACTTCGTAGCGACCTAATTAACTACCTTATTCCAAAATATACAGTGCCAGTACGCATACGGACTAATCGTGTATAGATTGCGACAAATTGTGAACTGGTATTCAACTTGTTTGCGACGTAATGCACCTTGCGCTAAATAGCCTGCCTGGTTGCGAGCAACTTGGAAGTAGCGCTCGCTCGGCTCGCGTGCGGTTGATACGGTTCTAACCTAACCTAACCCATTTCATATTCCGTTATCTGTTGTCGGTTCCATTTCACCCAGTTCCTTTTGTTTTTTGACTATTCATGTTTAAAACTAATGTTAAGCGTAAGTGATGTAGTATAGTTTTGAACCAGGACGCGCGCGTCCACGTTACAAAATATACACGAGCAGTACGGAAAATTCGTGTATACATTGTAATCACAGATTTAAAAATAGCATTACTATGTATACGCGAGCAGTTTCCTATGGATGCGTTCTGGCCTTGTATAGATTGGAAATACGCGTGAGCGCGACCTCGTATCTATTGTGTTTACTGCTCCGCATGTGTAGTTGTGGCGAGGTAGTGGGGACGGAGTGTTGACATTGGGTTTTGATACATTTTCAGTTACCGGGCATAGCAGATAACTAATACCATCGCTCTGTGGTTCCACATTATTGCAACATAATTTTCAAAGACTACACAACATATACAGCGAAGAAACATAAAACCAGAATAGACTATAAACGACAGATGGAAAATACGTTTTCTTTTGAAAAAGAAATAAAATTCGGAATTTTTATATTTGAATCGCACAAAATGTCCGGGGTTCCAGTAGCTTTTGAATCGGGGAGTGCATTGAAACGGCACACGAATGCCACGTCGTGCCGCAAATAAATCGCCGGAACGTCTATAGTAAATGTTATAGTTGTCTCCGCCTTGTGGAGACTGGAGACATCTTGCTCCACCGCAAGATGGATCAAGAGCACTATATTAATTAAATAAATAAATATAGTGGTTCAAAAGTATGGGCTATTGAGGTGGAAAATTAGCCTAATATAACGACATGGTTTGAGCAGGGTAATGGACATTGAGATTCTTAAATCCAAGGATTTTAATTAATGAAATCTTCGAGCAGCGCACGAACTTCAAATACACAAATACGAAACATAAATAAAAACACACTGGCAAACCAGTCTGTTTACCACTGACTTCAATAACGATCACCACAATTGATGACATAAAACTGACAGCCCCGATGCCTATCGCCATCATTCTGTCACCAGATCAAATAGTTCGTGAGTTATCACCGGTCCGTACTATGAATAACAAAGTCTCTGTGCTGGATTCCACATTACTCGTGTAATTTACTAGCGTGGACCAGCCGCGGTTAAGTGAGAATCGTGTGCGTAGTTTATAGTACGGTCTGCTCCCAAGTGGTCGCTCATAATAAATGGGTTTTAGATATGACGTCTTTTTTGCCTCCATGTAAAAAATGTGTTTGCTTTGCTCCCTTCGAATATTCATAGCCTACATGAAAGTTAGCGACGTATTTATCTATTATTATGTTGGGATAAATCGTTCACAATAATCTTAGAATTAAACCGCGGCCTGTAGTTGACACGTTTCATTGAGCTGGAAAGATAAGCGGTTGCCACGACGTTTTACTTCGGACTTTTTTCATTCCTTGAGACGAAACAATTTCAGAGCTCTCTCTTGCGTAAGGTTACTTTTTGTAATGATTTAGCTGGAACCCTAAGTAATATTGTTTCGGCGAAGCAATTATCTTCTTAATGTTTTTGTATTCCTGACCTTCTCTCCTTGGACGGCGGTGGGCAGTTCTCCGACGACCTCTCTGAAGGTAGATTCCTGCGAAGACCAGTACGTTGAGAGCCAGCAAGAAGCAACCGGCGCCTACCGTCACACCCAGCGCCACTGTATAGCTACTTCAAACAAATAATTAATTAGAAGTAATCCAAACGAAGATATTGTAACAGCATAATTAAAGGGACATATTTACATTATTATTGGTGGATATTTTTTCTTAAAAGTGAGAAAAAATATTAAGGGTGCTCCAGAATATCAAATTGTTCCGAAGCATCTCAAAGGTGATGTATAAATTTGGTTACATCAACCCAAAATGTCAACTGTGGCAGAAAAATATGAATATCTCGTCGCATCTGTTTGAAATATTACTATCATTATTTCCGGAGTGACGCGCAGTCCAGTTAATTCAGTCCGAAGTTCGGCGCCATCCATTACTATTATCAGCAGTATCCAGTTGTCTGGAGGAAAAAGCGTTCCCCAAGAGTAATGGGTCGGCATTAAGACATTATATGCGAGACAAAAGGGACAGAACTCAGGAAGGTAAACAGGTAAGTAAACACATTAGCAAGATTACGAGCCTCGCTACAAAATGCCCCGATCAATCTTGTTTAGAGTCAGTCCTGCCTGAGGTTCAGGTGACGCTGCGACCCTCGCGCAGGGAATTTACATGTTATGAAATTTTTACAACGTTCTTGAGAAAAACTTTGTGTATTTTGATCGTAATCCTGTTCTGTTTTGTTGCTCTCTCTATCTAATTGATTGAAAGCTACCCGACATAGTCACTGTTTAACTTGCTAAGTAAATTATTATAACCTTTAATAATAATAATAAAAAACCGGCCAAGTGCGTGTCGGACCACGCACAATGACGGGTTCCGTAGTTAGGATGAATTTATCCCGAGAACAAACTTAACATTGTAGTTGAAAAACATGTTCTCCCATACGGAATGTATGGGAGATCATGTTTTTCAAACCGCAAATTTAAGTTGGTTGATTATTACTCGTTAACCTCTACAGCCTACTTAGCTCTGATAGTTTTTCTTTTAATTTCGTTATATATGCTACTGCTGTGAATTTTTTCACAAGTTCAAGTACAACCATTTAGCTAGAAAGGGGGGAAACACTTGACGCTAACAAAAAATTTCAGTTAAAAGCTTAATATTTCGCAAAAATATCCCTGAATCCAAAAATGGTTTTCACAAACTCACGATATTTTTGTACGACCATTCTAACGATACCCCACAACATGGGGTAGACGAGCAAAAAAAATACATCCCCACTTTACATGTAGGGGAGGTACCCTAAAAAAAAAAAACTTGATTTTATTTTACCACTTTGTCGGCATAATTAATATGTATAAATATGTCAAATTACAGCTTTCTAGTACTAACCGTCTCTGAGTTAAGCCGCGGACAGACAGACGGACAGACAGACAGACAGACAGACGGGCATGGCGAAACTATAAAGGTTCCTTGTTTACGGAACTCTAAAAAGGGCTCACCCCACTCTCCATGGCTAAAGCGAACTGGCACAAGCCTTTTTTTTTTTTGAGGGTGGGAAATTATCAAATAACTTCTCTCGCTCTGGGCGGAGTGGGAGGGTGTGTCAGACTTTTACTGAATAAAACCCAACCGTGTTCCTTCCGTTGCCCGTGTGCCGGGGCCGCGATATCCCTTTCGGACAAACTCGCATCCCCGGCAGGCATTGGTCCTTACGGACCCCGTCAGTTGATGCTGACATCTCTTTGAGGCGTGGAACACAACGCGCCGTCGACCCGGGCCTGGTCCTAATCGGACGGCGAGCTACCCATTGCTCACCGTCCGCAAGACTGCGCCTACGGTGGCCGGAAGTCGGCTCGCGACTCCCGACACCTCGGTCGGACGATCCTGGCTACGTTTCGGTGACCTTTTCGGGGAAACTGAAGGTTTCGTTTGTGCAATTATGGACGAAGTTATCTTGACGAGTAACTACCGGAGACAGATTATGAAGGACGGGACGGTTGACGTGTGTCGACCATGCCACCGTCCGGGTGATTCCATCAGACATATTATCGCTGGCTGTTCTCGTCTGGCTAACTTGCACAGGCATAACCAAGTAGACAGGATTACTCACAAGCAACTTGCTTTGAAATACAAACTTGTGGATTCTGACGTACCGTACTACAAGTATGTGCCCGACCCAGTTCTCGAAAATGACCATGTCACGTTGTACTGGGATCGGTCTATCATTACTGACAGGACTATTGTTGCCAATAAGCCTGATATAGTGGTGATAGACCGATTAGCGCGCCGCGCAATGATAGTCGATGTTACCATCCCACATGCCGGGAACCTCGTGAAAGCCGAGAAAGAGAAACAAATAAAATATCTCGACTTAGCACACGAGGTTGTCGACATGTGGAATGTGAGCTCGGCTATCATTGTGTCGATTGTCGTAACGGCCAATGGCCTGATAGCCGAAAGCCTCGACCAACATCTCTTGAGGTTCTCGTTAGGCAGTTGGATCAAGGACCTGATCCAGAAGGCAGTACTCCTCGATACGGCTTGCATTGTGAGGAGGTTCCTGTCTCTGCAGCCTTAACCACCGGTAGCTTGGACCCTGCTCCCGACACCGGCGGAACACTATTTTTTATTTTTTTAAATGTTTTTTATAGTTTTTAAGAAATATTTAAAAATGTATTTTATATGTTAAAATGTTAAATAAAGGAAATAATAAAAAAACAGTATTCGTATAACCCTGAATGCTCATTATTATGTCGTTTCCAAATACGAGATGAATATTCGTTTGGTCACTAGAACAAACTTTTCCAAAACATCCGATGAAAATGGCTGCTGTTTTCCAACTTCTGCGATGATAAAAACATGTATACGAGAAGCAGAATGTCTCTGTGAAACTTTGAGAAAGTTCGAGTGTTGTTCCAAGTTTGAGCCTAAAGAAAAACTTAAGATCACAACTAGCGACAACTCGACGAGGACTTCTGAAATGGATCAACATCTTAATGACAGCGAACATTTTATAACAGTCAAGTACCGTTATGTATTGCATATGCCTCGCTGTTACGTGGTTACTGGTTTCGGACCGTTGTTTGTCCCAGCACCTCAGAGATCAACGCTCTATTCAAAAAATTATTTTTCGTCACTTGTTTATCTTGTTACGGCAAACGTCTTTACGTGTATTATTTGTGCAGCTTTCAGAACTCCCTCAATGTGGCTCCTTTAATTTTTTTCCTATAAAAGCTTTACAGGAATACAGAATATTGTCTCCTAATTGGACGCGAATTTTGCGTCATATAGGCATTACGCCATTAAGGGTAGCAATGTGCCTTGCGGCATACGATACTGTTGATCCGCGACACAAAAACACTCCTCTATTTTTAAAATTCACTATATATTGAGTAAATGATTCTGTTTTAAAGGTGAGCTGAACTTGTCACAATGAAAGCGTATCTATATTCAATATTAAACGTACAATCATGCCTAAAATCGCATATATAATGTGTCTGTTTCATATCCAAAACTATTACTTACTAATTTAGTTGGATACCGCCAATCATTTTCACTGACATCTATGTACGTTCATCAGGTACTAACCTGTAGTACTGGGAGTCCAGGTTGGTCAAAGAGTCTTCCTTGGGCGAGGGTTGCGGCGCCGGCAGCGCAGACAGCGCGGGGCGCGGGGAGGGCGACGGCTCACACTCCTCAACTTCAGAAGAATCCTCATCAGCCTCAGTACTATCCTCTTCATCGTCTAGAGCTGATGTGGTCGTGTACAGCTCCGGGAATATCTCACCTACGAGAAAATAGTCAATTACTGTTATTGGTTTAATATTACTCATGGAGTAAATTGTCGTTCCGTCGTCTTTGATCTGGCATGTCACAGAAAATTTACCTCTCCATTTTATCTACCTTAATTAATTTTACCTCAATTTATTTCTTGCGTTGGTTATACTTTACCTTTTATTACCTTTTATATTATTATATGTACTTACATATTTCTTTAGGTCGCAGCTTTTGTCTAGACCTCAGTAATCAACGTCAGAGTAGTCAATGTATGCGTGCTATTATTTTTAAAGACCCAATTACTAGGTCCTAATTAGTACCTCAAGAGCTTGATAGCACAAAATTGCTCTCCTAATTAAACCTTAAGAATTTTAATTAATGCCATGTCAGATTCTAGGTCTCAGCTCAAAATGTTAGGTTTAGTAAATAATGTATTAATTAAATTAAGTGCTCTCAGCAGGTATCTGAAGTTCGCGTGGAATTTTAATAAGCTAACATTGTTTAAAATAAACCTCGTCTATTTGGCTGTATCCGGTTTGATTTTAGGAATGTTTCTCTTAATTATGTTTTGTTTCAAATACTAAAATTTTAGCCTACATAAAATTAAAGTAATGTAATAAATTTTCTACAATATTCTGAATAGGTACTGTTAGAGCCTGTTCACACAGGGATGATGAAAACGATACTTTTCGGTAAAAAGTTGGCATCGCACGTCAACATCCAAATGTTCATACAGTTAAAAATAAATGCATAAGGAAACTGTCATGAGATCTCAAAATTAAATAGTAAAATATCGTACTCAGGCCAGGGCCGTACTGGATTTTAAATGAAGATTTCACAGATAAAACAGTTGCATCATAATTAGATATAGATTCCGACCCATCTCAAATATGATATCGCTTGAAATTCAATACATTGCCAATTGAATGAGAAGTAAACAGCTCACCAATATAGAACATATCCGAACAAGAAAGCGATCCCTGAAGTTATCAAAGGCTGGTAATGAATGGTCCGCGCGGGTACAATGCGGTCCCAAGTTGTGCCCACGTGCACAAAGGGCGATTGTTGGAGCCGCCGCGCGATCTCTTTTGTTGAACTAGGGATGAACGGGGGCCTAGCCTAGTGTTTAGACTCATTGTTGCTGAGATAGATCTTGTAAACTGTGTGGAATATACAATATCGATGATCTAACTCACTCGGAGGAGAATCTTTCTTTTATAAGGATACAAATTCTAAGCATTTATTTCATTTTTTTTCACCTGTTTCAACGGTGGAATTACAAAATCCATAGCCAGCTACAGTCATGACAAAAAATAAATAAAAAAATACTCGGAATTGTCAACCTAAACTCCGTGTAAAATTAAAAATTTCTAGTTAAATTGTCAGACTTATTTTAGAAACATTTTATCCGGAATCATAAAAAGTCACCCAATCAAACTTTTTCGTATCTTCTGATATTGAATGGTCATCAATTTCGGTACGTTTGGCAGCCCTGTGAAGTGGCAGGAAACTGAACAAAGAAACCCGCGGGAAACCTGCGGAGTTTCCTAGAGCTCAGTTATCGGTACTTTAACGTACTCGTTTGCCACTCTATTCTCACCAAGATAGTGTTTTTATTTGAACACTTTATTCTAACTAATGGTTTAAGATTTAGAGCTAGATTTTTCCAACAAAATTGTGTTAAGTACAATCTTTAGCAGGGTTAGCAGTTTTGGATATTTGTTTTTATTTTTGTTGTCACTATCTTAATTTCGTTAAATTATTGTCATGTGGCACCAAAAAACAATTACATATAACCAAATTATGATCTTCTGATATAAAATGCAATTCTAGGACCCTAAATTGATTTATGTGTGTAATTACGTTTCGCAGAAAATTACCTCCACTTGACCGTTTCTGCATGTTAGTAGACATTCCACTCTATAGATACGCAGTCCCTACGCAGTCCATAATACTGTTTTCCATAACAATATCAGTCATGAATATTAATGACCATTTTTTAAACTGAAACAAAATCCAATCTTCAAAAATGCGACTGAAATTGCAAATACCTCTGTGCACCTCTTCTACACAACACTCGACAATGTCAGTTGACGCGGCGCTAATATTCAAGCGATTGCTCAAAAACAAAAGGCGATCGACGACCGGCCACAATTACCGGCGCTCGCTACAATGTCGGATAAACTAGTTCAGCAGAACCCGCCACAAGTGAGGGTACAGGGAAATGACGTTATGCATCGAAAAATATTGGGCTTTGTGTTGTTGCTGTAGCACGAACTGACGACTTTTATGCCATTATGAGGAAGAAGGCCGCATCTTTAATAAGCAGAATGAGGGCTAGCAGCAACAGTATTTTGAAAACCCTAGCTGAACAGTATGATGCACCAATATTAAAACACTCTGTCAGGTTGCTCGTGCGGCAGGGATGAATAATAATTATGTATAATTAATTAATTAATACTAACCCTTCGTTGATAAGTTTGTTTTTTGTACTAACCAGTGGACCAATTTTGTCAAAGAAATAAAAATAAGGTATAAAAAATAATATCAACATAAAAGATAGTTTTTTACGTATTCATGCAAGTTAATTCCAAGTTTTGTATTTAAACTGATGCTAGGTGCATGTATTGATAAAACACGATGTAATATTGATGCACAAAAATATCTACCTAATATTGTGTTCGGCCTAATACTTGTTATAGGAATAGGATCATAATCAATTCGGTTTTCAAGGCCTATAAATTCTTGTTGCTAAAGTAGGCATATACATGTTAACATTTTCAGCTTAGTCATGTTTGTAAAACGTGGGTTAACATGTCTTACAACGTAAAGAGAGCTCATAAAATTCTAGCAAACCAAAGTGGTCGTAAATATGCTTCAGAAAACAATTCCGGGCATGCGAACATTAAAGAGCACATCTCACACGCAACAATATAAGAATTTGAAGATTGTATGCGTGTCTGTGTCCCGGCAACCGGAGCCGGCAGCGAGTGAACTTGTCCGTGACAAAGGGCCGCATTGTGCGCCGCAGACCGCGCCATTCTTCCCATACCGCTCATTATGGAAGAATTCCAGCCATTCGCGGGACAATTAATAACATCCCGAGTTCCCAACCCACCCCGAAACACTCCCTGATCGATTTATTTTCATTCGTGACACCTTCCACCATTAATCACTTCGCCACCAAATATTTTGGCGACAGTTTTTATTTTTATAAATTCTAGGGAGACCTCATTCGCCTAATGGCTCGCCGCCTAAGTACCGATTATACTGAGTAATGTCTGCAAAATTTTATACAAAAGAGACGCGGAGCGCTTGGCAAATAGTTGCGTGTGTCTTTGTACTGAAGCAAGTTCTCTCGCTCGAAGAGATTTTGAGTAAAATTTCTCATTGGCAGACACGAATCTGTTATTTAGTATTCAAACTGTGTCGAGCTTCCAAACTTCAATCCTTTCAGTGACGTATCTTCCAATTAATATAATCTCACGCGTGTTATTAACTTCGCTGGTGCTATTTCCGCTCACGCGCGAGCTATAGTGTTCCTAAACAGTTATAATGCCCCCCTATTGGATGGGGAAGCGGTTAATGAGGGCGTTCCGTTTACGCGCCGCGCCAGGAAATGGCACTAATGGTTCTGAATAATAAGGCATGCCCAATTTAAGCAGCGGTAGACGTAACCAATTTGCTTTCCATTAAAGCTGCGCCTACGTTTCACCGTGATTGGCCAAATTTTGGCGGCTATTCACTACGAATTAAGAGTAAGACTTTAGTCAGGGAGCACTGTTCAAAATGGGCATTCTGTTTTGATTTATTCATTAAAATTAATAGTTCGCTGTTATTTGGGCTCGCAGAATATCGCGGCGTTTTAATACTTTTAAAGTAAATAATTATTTTCTCTGTCGATTTTTAACCAGTAACCCGCCCGTAACGATGAAGATAAATACTTCTACGAATTTATTTATTTACAGAATAGATTGCATATATTTTTCAAGGAAATCATTCAATATAAATGTTGAATTCATTACTTACGTAAATGAACGTAGATAAGAGTCGGAAAATGTGTTAACAAAACATCGCTCTGAGTAGGTACTTATAAGTAATTAATTCTTATCATTCAAAGCACATATTAAACTCACACACTCATACCTTTCACCTTCCACCTTTCGTGGAAATTTTTATCATTTTATTCCTATAATGCAAATGTCCATTTATATTGAATTTTGTTTTCTAATTGTATTTTAAGTTTTCATAAGTTTTTTAACGTTTATTTTACATAAATAGACATACATACCAGTAGGTACTTTTATCATAAATTATTGCTGTTTTAATTTTTTGTATGTACTGTTGGTGTACCAAATAAATAAATTGGTAAAAAACACCCACACTGATGACATGACAACTACAACGGACACACAGCCACCCATTAGCGATAATGCATTACAGAATAATATACAGTTTGTATGGAATATAATAATTTATATAATATAATATAAATAATGCTCGTGCCTTCTCTGTATGAGAAGAGGCCTTTGCCCTGCAGTGGGACAGTAACAGGCTGGTGTTATTTTTTAAATATTTTATTTATGGAATATTGTCCGTTTTAATGTATCAAGTATGGATGCAGCTTAAGGACTTTGACTGACCTGCAAACATGTCAGGATGGATGGACCTGAACTGGTGGTGCCGTGGCGCGGCCCCAGGGCGGTGCAGCTGCGGGATCAGATGCAGCCACAGCGCCATCTTGTGCCCGCGGTAGTGACTCTTCACGCGGAGCTTTGTACCTGGTTAAGAAGACCAGAAATAAAAAAGTGTGGCGATAGTAACTATATAAATCCCTGAAGGGCAGTAGAAAGCAAAACTGGTTTCCAAACGTCTTCATTTATTATTAATTTATTTATTTATTTATTAATGAGCAATGGTGGAGGAAAATAAAGCCAAGAAAGTGGGATTCCCTAAATCAAATTACTGACAGAACCGAGTCTCCACCATTTAAATTTGACTTCAAACAAAGGTGTGACACGGAAGGACCCGGGAAATTGCTCTGAAGTGATTAGGAAACAATCAATCGCAGCAGGTATCTGGCGACACTGAGATAGAACGTGGAAACGATTGATTGACTGTCAATCATAATAATATTCGAAACTTATTGACGCCTTTGCAATAAAGTCGTTTGCAGAAACGTTTTCAATTTACGAAAATAAACTCCGAAACAACTCTCGCTTCAAACCAAACAAGCACCTTAACGAAAGGATTAAAAAAGTTGTAAACCCTTGCAGAGAACGAGAGGGAAGAAAACACGCACATTCGCTGGGAAGCAGATCGTAAAAATAACGAGTTTCGACACAATATGGCCGCCGAAACTTTGAATGGGGCTTTATCTGATTAACTCCGCGCCGTGCGAGATTTTATTTTCAGATCAGTTTAGATGAAAAATCCCTCTGTTATTCTGTTCGAGCTTGTTTTGTACGCACACGAGTTTGTGACTTTCATTACGATGAATTTGATTAACCTATTTATGGAGCTGTTTTTGGCATAAAGTGAGTTAAGTTGCCGCCAAAATATGGAAACGAGTTTTCATATGACGGTGAATTTTCTGTGTAGTATTTTTGTTGTTTCAATGTGAGGTTCGAATATCTAAAAATTTTACAAATTCCGAGGAACAGCATTCGTACAATTTTGAATACATTTGGGGTCTCTGAATCTGAATTAACAGCTACTGACAGTCTGCTTTCGCTTACGTGTTGTCTGAAAGGTATTATGGTCTTATCAAAGTCAAAAGTCAAAGTCAAAGTCATTTATTTGCTTTAAATGCGGTTACAAAGGTGTTAATAAATAAGTATTGTGCGATGACACATTTCGCCATATTTTGGCATGCAAATATGAACAGTAAGGCTTATTTAAATAAGCAGTTATCTATAACTCAAGTTGAAAATATTTACTAAACCTGAAATTATTTCAAGTAAATCAATCTTCAAGTTACACAACAGAAATATAGTAATAATAAAAAAGTATATGTAATACATTTGGCACAACATAAAAAAAAAACAGATCAAAATTATATCTACAATCGCAGATTTAATAATATATTCTAAGTAAAGTCTACAATGCATTCCTGAAATGATAGGACCGACAAGAAGTTTTTTTTAGAAATTCATCTATTGAATAATAACTATGTGAAATGAGCCATTTTTTTAGTACTACGCAGAATTTTCTGTAAGGAAGATCAGTTATGAAATTTGGAATTGAATTATAAATAAGTGGTGCCATATATACGCAACTGCGTCGGAATAGTTCGATCCTAGGTACAGGTAGTTTTAATAAATATTGTGTGACTTTTCGTTTATTTGTATTATTATTAAGTTCAAAAAGTGAATAATTCGTTTTAACAAACTTAGCGATTTCATATATATAAATGCAAGGAACTGTGAGAAGGTTATGTGATTTATACACTGGCCTGCAGGAATCAGTCCAGTCCATATTGAAAATTGCTCGTATGCATTTTTTTTGAGCTAACATTACTCTAGAAATTTCGGAAGAGTTTCCCCAGACAATTATACTATACCGGATGACGGAGCAAACATAGGCGTGATACACCATTAAAGCAGTTTCTCTGGATGTCTCATTTTTAACTTTCTTTAAAGCAAAAACAAACCTATTGATTTTCATACATATTTCATCGATATGCTGCTTCCAGGTGAAATGTTCATCAAGTGTTATACCAAGAAATTTTGTTTTATGTAATTGTTCTACTATTTGATCTCTATGCGATATTTTATAATGGGTATATTTACTTTTCTGCGTTTTGAAATTGATTATTTTAGTTTTTTCTACGTTAAGTTTTAGAGCGTTTTTATCTAACCAAGTAATAATTTTATTCAAGGTGATAATCTAAATGATTAATAGTATATTAATAATGTATAAGTATATTAATAATGAATAATTAAAAAAATATACATATGAAAAAAATATAAATATAAATATACATACTTAAAAAATATACATATGTATATGTATATTAATAATGAATAATTTCTTATGATAATCTAAATGATAAGCTACTCGTATTTCTTACCTATACTTAAATACTGTTGCGTGTTCATTTCATATCTGGGCCAGCTAGTCACTCCTTCGTGATGCCTCTCATCGGTACGAGGAGTTGGGTCCCCAGTCTTCGCGAACGCAGCTAGGAGTGACACAGTCATCTCCGCGACAGCCACGTCACCACGCGAGTAGTTTCGAGGAGCATACTGCATCCCCCCGACTAGGGGGAGACCCAGAAAGTACGGCAGGGTCTCACTTGTTACACTGCCTAGACGCTGGTGGGAAGGAAAAAGCTTTTGGTCTTCAATTGCATTTAAAATTTAAAATTATGATGCTAAATTTAATTCAAGTTTTAATTAAGTATGGGGTTACCCATTAATTAAAAACTTGAATTAAATAGTGACCTAATTAGAAGTCGTTCGGCTAATGTGGCTTTCACACAATATGTATTTCACGATAACACGAACAGTGTGTGAATTAATAATCGTGTGGAGCAATAAATTACTGCTAAATTATTCATTTAACTTTAATTATGATGTTAGTGAGAATGCAAATGAGCTAATATTCATCAAAGGAAGTTTTGACAAATTCCGCGATCATGATTGTGCTAAATTAATGACCTCGGCACCTCCCTAAGTATTCACATATTATAATAAGCCTGTCGCTACTACCGTAATTTAACCACCTTAATGATTAATTACAATTAATCTGTTAAGATATGAAATTATTACTTAATTACTTAATTATGTCACTTTGCAAATCTTAATAAAAAACAGACTCCGATACTTTAACTTCTTATACTAAAATGAACGCAGAATCAGCTGGATGTGTATGTCCAACAGTTTATATTTTTCGGCTGAAATGATGATGATGACTATAATGAACTAACCTGAGGATAATCAGCATCCTTGCTCTGATGCGCGAAATGCGCGAAGTACGTCCTGGCTCCTCGTCTCGCATGCAGCTGAACGACTCTCAGAGCCGGTGCGGTAACCGCAGCGTCACTGAGCGACTCTAGGGTCGCGTCGCGGATGTTGATGGGATGCTGGATGGGCTTCTCCCAGTCCGTGTACTCGTTGCGGATGGCCGCAAAGATCTCGTTGCGGTGGAAGCGGTACACGTTGCGAACATATGTGCGGAGGATACGGTTCCTGAAGAGTAGATGTTTATGAAGAAGATGGTCGAACTGGTGTAAAAGTTATACTGCGAAATCAAATTGATAGCATGCCGAAACTATATGCAGACAGAGTAATTATGACCCAAGTTAAAGAAACCAGAAGTTTAGGAAAATACTAGAAGCATCAATGAAACATTTTAGCAGAAAATTTGCTCTAGGAAACGGACAAATTACCTATGCTCTTCTTCAAATCCGTGCCTTATATCCTCTTCACTGAAGAATTGGTAGCTCTCAGTGGTGGCCACCACCACGGCGAGGGCGCAGTCCAAGAACGCGTCGCTGGCATGTAGCGCCCTGGTGGGGGCCTGGCCCTGAGAGGGGCTGTCTCGGGATATAGGCACTGATGGGGCCCAGCCTGCTAAGAAGCGGGCCCTGGGGGCGTCTACTGCCAGGAGAGCTGCTAAAGGACGGGCGCGGATGCACTCCACGAACCTAGGGGAATAATCAGTAATAGTCTGCCAACTTTCGATTTCACATTTGTACAGCCAGGGAATCTATTATTACGAGATTTGCACACTATGTTATGCCATTGAAGACTGAATAAGAATGACAAACTATACGTAGTTAAGTATATTGTGAAAATATTTTCTGTGGGTTAAAATGGTACCCCAATCCCCCTTTTATAAATGTATTTATTTTATTACTAGCTGTTGCCCGCGACTTCGTCTGCGATCCAGGATGAAAATTTATGTCCTTCTGCAGGTCATAGTCTACCCATGTGCCAAATTTAACCCAAATCCGTTCAGCCGTTTTAGCGTGAAAGCGTAACAAACAAACAAATACACTTTCGCATTTATAATATTAGTTTATTACTGGAAGGAATAAACTAGACCGTCCCATAGAAATAGTTAATGCAGATTTCTTACTTTATGAAAAAGAATCTACATCAAAAGAAAGTCTCACCAGTTCTCATCATTGGTGGACTCTGGAGTGCACCGCAGCGCCTGCGCAGTGTGTTCCCTGGACAGCGCCGCGTCGGGCGCGAGTGCCGTCGGACTAAGTGCTGACCCGCTTAGTAGGATGACGCGAGATACCAGACCTGGTAGAAACAACGGATGGAGAAAGTAGGTAAGACTGAGGGGATATTATGTGGAATTGCCTAATAGTGACTACTCAGTTTAACAGAAAACTACAGTAGCCTTTTTTACTCAAAATAGCATAAGTACTGTCAGCATAAAACTTGCAAAAACATGAGAGTATTTTATTTATTTACACCATACAAAGCTTTTAGAAAATTCATTCATTCATTCAAACTATAGTCCGTGATACCGATATGTAATCGAAACAAAGCACTATCAAACATCGACGAGATTTCTTCAGCTCAATAATACTAGCTTATATAGACACATTGTCTTTTTACAAATCACATGACAAAATTCAGATATTTTTGCACATTTTTCTCTTTGATTTCATATTGATACGTGATACTGCAATATGCAATAACCTATGAAAAAGTCAAGCGATCGCTCTGGGAATATTTGAGTGTGGCGCGGCGCAATCTGTCCCGACTAGAAATAGATAGCCATTTCTCAGGTGGAGTCTAGACTTCATAATATCTAGGTAAATATGTTTGTATGTGGGTAACTTAACTCGTTACAACGAAACGTTCGGACCCAAGTTTATAAAATATTTAGGGTTTTTAAAAGATTTTTTTTCTATCTATTAATGCTAAAAAGATTATGGAAAAGCTCGTCCTATAGTTCAACATGTCAAGTAGAAAAAATATTGGAATGCCTTCTGTAGAGACTGCTTTTTTTAATACCCTTTTGAAGAAATCGGTTTTCTTTCTTTGTTACAAAAATGCTTGCACAAAGCTGTTAACAAAGCCCAGTGAATCAACTGGAGTAATCTTTACAAGTTACACTAATACAGATAATTTTACAAAATTCTTTGATTGCATGTTATTGTAAAGTGAATTATCTTATAAGGAATCAGTCATGACGATTGTGAGGTTTGATGGTTCATTAAATAACTATTTATGCAGGGACACACAACAGACAAAGATGTCTGTTGTGTGTCCCTGCATAAACAGTTACTAAATAAATATAAGTATAGGTACTTAAAAGAACATTATTCACTAATCACATGTAACTTCTCTCACCTTTACTGTCGGGCAGCATAAGCAGTGCGTTGACGAGAGCGGCCCCGGCCGCGTGCCCCGCCAGCGTGACCCGCCTGGGGTCGCCCCCGAAGGCGGCCACGTTGCGCCGCACCCAGCCCAGCGCAGCGGCCACGTCCAGCACGGCCGCGCCGCCGGCTGCTTGTACCGGGGTGGACCTCACGCCCGGAGTTAAATAACCTAGGAGATAGATGGGAGGGTTACCATTTTTACTGTTCGCGAATCAGAAACCCTTCACCATCTGACTAGGAAGGGATTGAGATTGTAAGGAAAATAATAAAATTTGTATCTCGGATTCCGTCAAGATGATGGACAGCAGCGGAAGCAGAAGATGCTTATTACAATTTATAGACTATACCTTTGTTTAATGCAACAGAAAACAGGGTAACGGGAAAAGCTGATTGATATTGGTTGGGTTTTTGAATCATGTGTCGTTGCTTACCTAATAAACCTAGCCTATAGTTGATGGTGACAACGAGCAGGTGCGCGCGCGCCGCCAGCACGGCGCCGTCGAGCGCGTTGGCGGTGCCCCACTCGTGCGACGGCCCACCTGCCCACACCACCACCGCGTACGGCGCTTCTACGCCGCGCGCACCTGGCGAAAAGAAATGTTAACACCTTTGGACTAAGGTAGACACAGGATTAACAACATCCTAATCAACATTTTAATAATGCTTCAAGTCGAGTCTTGATCGACATATGTAGGGTATGTCCTGTCCACACCTCAGGTCCACAGCCTCTGAATTTAAACACTCACACTTCATTCCACACAATGAGAAGTCACGCATTCATACTCTACTTACTATAATAATATGTGTAAAATAACATTACTGTTAATTACCTTGTAAAAAATCATGCTAATGGCTATGATAAATGTAAAATTATCTGAGGGGATTGGCGCTGATAGCCGAAATACAGGTTTTGCCTAGTTCGGCTACAGATGCTTAACGAGTCTAGTGCGATGCGCGCTCGGAAACGGTCACGCATCTCTTTTCGCTACGAATGATTAATGCGCTTAACGTGGCATTAGCCGTCGCCGTCATGGGTTCCGAAAAAACTCATAGTCAACGAGCTCCTAGCGTAACTGCAAAATCAACTGGACGTCATGGACGAAGTTAGCCTCATGCAGATCTGCACCTCGAGCTACACCGAAGATGAGATACGTAGTGCAAAGACTGTACACTTCGCTCGAGTTAGCCGACCGAATGCCGTCCCGCAGTAGGGACGAAAAGGGAGAGAGGAGTCTCCAAGACATGTTTCGGGTGCTTAAGGAGACTGACCCTGACGACGTGCCGTCCTTTGTGGCAAAGGAGCTGTGGAAGCTGCCACCTGTTACATTTGACCACGTCGACGTCACCAGGTTGCTGAAGGATATTGTTACACTGAAGGCAAGCCTGGCCGAGATGAAGTTAAGGGTGGATGCGTCTCAAAACACCATCAGTGAGTTACGTGCCGATATGGTTGACTTACGCAATACTGTAGCGGTATGTAGGTCACCTGAGTTCGCATCAAAGGTGAACACTCGTCGTGGTGCAAACAACGCATCGCTGTCCAGTTTCGAGTCAACGAAATTGGACTCGTCACCGGCCGCCGTTATTGCAAGCGATGCAATACCGCGCCCCGCCGATCCCGCCTCTACCGCAGTAGTGGCGACGTGACAAGTTAGCACATCAACACCTCGCCGTGCTTACTCAGCAGCGGCTGCACCACCTCCCATCCAAAAGGAGCGGAGAGGAGAAAGTGCAAAATCAGCCGAGGGGGCATCTAAGAGCCGCAATGAACTGGCTCCCGGTATGTTC
Organism: Agrochola lota; assembly: GCA_947364205.1. Classification (NCBI taxonomy): domain Eukaryota; kingdom Metazoa; phylum Arthropoda; class Insecta; order Lepidoptera; family Noctuidae; genus Agrochola; species Agrochola lota. The sequence goes on along the minus strand of OX376225.1, from coordinate 717,816 downwards.
TCCCCAGCCCCTAAGAAAGGGCAGCCAGACAAGGAAGGCTTCGTGAAGGTGGAATCTTAGCGAAGGAAGCCAACTTGCCGTAATCAATGTGGTACTGCTCTGGCGGGACCAAATATGTTGCTGCGTCCTGCTACACCGTCGACGCAGCTGTACGTATCCCGTCTGCATCACTCCACGATGACTGAAGGCACCGTGGAATACATCAGACCCAAGACCAAGTGGACCTTGAGTGTAGAGAAGTTGGTGCGGGTTCCAACTCAGTACCTAGAAACCTTCATGAAAGAAGAGTTTTGGCCGAAAGGTGTGGCGTTCCGACGATGTCGTGGAAGGTTACGCGACACCACGCAGCGCGACACGACGCCGACACAGTCATCACTTCGTGTTCAATAATGTTTCGCAGTAATTATAATAAAAATATATGTATGTTTAGGTTAAGGTATTTATTTCTGGGCCTGTGTCGCCTGAATTAAATAGATTATTATTATTAACTCATTTGTACTCAAAACAAGCCTAAGTTTAATTTGTAAATCATCTAGAAATAAAATACTTTACTTTTACTTTACACAGTCGACATTCGTGTCTTCAACTTTCGACGCATCCGGTATTGCATGCTGTGGCGTTAAAACGCAAAATGAAGATAAAGCATACGTCACGAGTGTGGAAATACCTATTAATATTGGCATTCACAACAAACTCTCAATGTGACAGTTTTAGCACCCAGTGCGAATGCTGCTTATTACGGGAACCGATTTATTTTTATCAATTCCTGTTCCACTGTCGATATAATAAAGAATGAATGACTCACCGCTACCGGGCACGTATATGTTGAGGTAGAGGCAGTCTTCGCTCTGGTTGGCGAGCAGCGGCACCGTCGCGCGCAGCTCGTTGTATATGCCTAGAGGCATCTTTGTCAGTGCTGCACTCCTAGTACAAAACGTTTCATTAACTCTTAATTTGAAACAGACTGTTAGTTACTCTGAAGTGAGTAGTAGAAAGAGTCAAACCCATAAACGCCCGGTTTCTGATACGAATATTATCAACGCGTCAAAATTAAACGCAAGTCAAGTGACGCGATTGGCTGTTGATAATCCAAACAACCAATGGCAGCAGATTACACGCGCTTGAAAATTAATTAGCAAATTTTTGTGTTGATTTTAGTTCCAGAAATAGGGCCTATGGCTGACAAAATTGGAAGCTATGTTGCATGTGACCAAGCAGTGTCCCTGTCACTCTCGCGCCGTTGTCACACTAACAAGTCAAGACAGCGAAGGGAACAGTCATCTTAGCCTAAGTATTTGATGAGTAATGTTTACTTAGGTCAGCTTAAGTACATTATTACTAACATAAAGAGTTCTCAAAGGATTATTCCTTGATGTTCGATGGCACATAAGCAAAAAATGCTCCTATACTAATTCTTAAAGTGTAAAGTAGACTTACTTGTTGGATATGTCGGGGTAGCGCTGTGGACAGACGGGGGCGAAGGCGTCGGCGAGGCGGGTCCCCGACCAGCTGGGGGCCAGCGGCGGCGGGGCCAGGCGCTCCGGAGGCCCTGCGTAAGGCACCCCTAGGAACACCTCCACCGGCTCCAAGCGACGGGAAGCAGGTTCTACTATGATGCCGCGGATAGCACCTACGATGAAACGGAATGATTAAGTCGAGTGGTAGAGAATAATAATACAAAATTTCAATGGTCTACCTATTACGGTTCATGAAATACCGCCCGCTGACTGACAGACAGACAGACAGACAGGACGGACGGGAGGACAGCGAAGGCTTAGTAATAAGGTTGTTTAGCACCCTTCCATTACGGAACCCTAAAAACCATCAACAACATTCAAAGCTTTTCATTTATTCGTGTTTTCAGGCGGTAAACATCTGATGACCGAGTATAGCACCCTCAGGAATACGCTAGCTCAGAGGTTTTTCTAATAACCAATTACTGAACAAAATTGAAATTCAACAATTACTGAACAACATTAAACAATTACTGAATAATATATTTTTAAAATCTATGTATATTATACCAGTGTATCTTTTATCGACAACATTACTGAATTATAAATTCGCCACAGGAATCATTGATAAATGATATACTATTATCATCGTTCAGCAATATACATAATTATGTTTGAACGGCATCAATTATAATTCTCAATCAATATTCATAGGCCTTACATTGACTATCCTTTGACGAGTTTACACGAATTTAGAATATTCTATCAAGAATTGATAGGTCGGCCAAATTATATAGCTTTTATAAAAATATCTGTTTAATTTTCGGAGTTTTCCATTTTGATGAATATTTTTTATTAAAAATGTCCGCCAAATGAAGAGACTTAGAAAACTAGTCACGTAGTGCTATTAGCTTTCTTTGTTTATTTTTGAACTACGAAGAAAATATAAAAATTATCAGTTATTTAGGACCATTCAAATATTCACTTTTCAAACATACCTGTATGTATCTTTTGTTCTTTAACTAATGTTTTTTCTTTTTGAACTTTTTGAACTTTTAGAAACTTGTTCGTGTGAACGCTTGACGACAAAAATAATTTGTTAAAGATATCTGCCCAGTCTTAGTTAAAAGTTGCACAAAATTCAACGTTTTGCCATCGTCGGCATAAAAGAGTTGCTTTAAAAACAAAAAAAATTGTATCAGATTAACAAACAAAACACTCACGCATTTGTAAATTCGGTAACAGTATTTCCCTTTGACATACAGATCACATCGACAGCACATCCAAAGCCAACAAAAAATGAACCTAAATTACTACCACCGAGTCGAGACAGCAGTGAATAAATAAATTGGCCGAATCACCCACGCTGCGTGTCGGAAAAGCCGCCATTTATCCCATTTGCCGGAACGCTCAGAATCGGCTTCAAACAATAATTAATTTAATCCCGCATTCCTGCGTTGCGTCTGTAAAACGGGGCAGCATGATTTGCTCACCATCGGCTCGCAGGACAGCCTGATTGGATTGTCCCGGGATCTGACGGAATTAAACTCTCACGACCCCCGGGACCCTGGGGACCTACTCACGAAGGTACCGTGTAGGTGAGACCGAGTTCGGAACAAAACTCGTGGATTAGGTACGTCGCGTGCGGGTAATCTGCCGTGGTTCTGTTTACGCATAGCATTATGATTTGCGTAATACGCGTATCATAGCGACCCTCGGCGTTTTACGCTCATTTTGTAACGGGCGAACACACAAACGTGATAACATTTATAACTTCATTACATGGAAGCATGGTTGGATATTGTTGTAAGTTTTAAACTATAAAACCTTTTTTACGGCTTGTTTCCACTTCGCACGGGAATTCCTTTGCGATCTCGGCTGCCAGTACAGTTACCCAAATGTCTTAAAATCTTAATCATCGTCTTACATTCCAATTTGAGATTCATTGGAAGCTGCCTTTTTTCATTAAATGTTCGACGTCTGCCTTGAGAAATTCATTGTAGATTATGTTCATTCTCGGCATAAACAAGCAATACCCAGCTGAATTATGAACCACTTAGATCTAGCAGTAGACGCCGTTCTTATCGAGTTTATGATGTAAGCCCTTGTACAACGTAGCAGCATGTCGCCATTTTGCCTATGTACATGAGCTGAAAAATATGTAATAGAATAAATAAAAAGATCTACATTTATTCTGTTACCAGACAAGACAGCAAGAAACAAGTCGGCTGTTTACTCAAATCTCTTACCTACGGCGTGCCCCATGGTACGTCTACACCTGCGTGTGTACACGGTGTGGGAGCTGTACCGCTGGGCAGCATGGTCCATGGTGTGGACGTACCTGCGTGTGTGTGTACGATGCGGGAGCTGTACCGCGGGCCGGCGGCGGCCAGCGACGCGAGCACCAGCGCCGCGCACCAGCACCACGCCGTCCGCAAGCAATCCATGCGCCATCACGCGACGATTGGCTGTAAAAAACGATACATGTTAGTTCATCATATAGACAGATAATTATTATATCCTGTTGATTGCATAGCAAATAAAATAAGAAAACTGGTCGGAAAATAGAGCATTATAAAATTCAAATTCATATTATTTTATTTCACTTAAATCTACATGGGCACTTAAGAAACATCAGAAGCTTCTGATCTTTCATAAGCACCTACCTAGGTGCACGGTCCCAATTAGTAATGGCATGTATTTAATGCGGCAACTAAGTAAAATGAATATAGGTTTTAAAAAAAAATAGAGTGGGTACCATATATAATGGGTTGGCAGCTAATAAGGAGTATCGTAATAAGTAATAGGTAGCATATTAATATATCAGTAATAAGCTCCGTTTTAATTTAAACTAGCATCAAGTTTTTCTTTTGGGAACAGAATTAATATCTAAGCGGAAACTTAATGGCGAAAACAAAATAGAAAATGGGCATTCATAAATAATATAAATCAGATTCTATTTAAAATTGTTTGTATGAAGAATAAATATAAACTAGCTTATATTATTCAATATTGTGTGACTTTCACCTAACCTAATCCAAACGATTCACCCACAATAGAGGGTATCTGGCGCTCGGCGGCCGCTGCCGCGGCACCCTCGCTCCGCTCGCTCGCCTTCACGCGTTAATGGTCACTGTTCTAACCTAACCTAACCCAAAAGCCACCCTACTAACATTATTAGTCGCCAAGTCATTATTTATAGCTCCTCGCCTAATATTTTATTTGACTGGTATAGTTTATTTGCTACCTAAACGCAGCTGCTAGTTTTTAGTTTTTATAACACCTTTAATTTTGAACCTTACATAATATAATAGTCGCGAAAATATTTAATCGCTGGCAAGTTATTTTATTTGTTGCAAACATTTAGTCGACTTTTAAGTTATTAGTCACTCGGAAAATAATAAGCTATTAGTAATTTCCTACGAAGAAGAGCCGGCAAGAAACTACACGGTTACTATTTTAAATACAATACAACAATGTTTACAATATTTTCAAATTACAGCTTTACACTGTCCTCCTATAGGTATAAGACAGGTATAGGACAGTGTTGACCTGTCAATAATCGTCTACTGCTTGATATAGGCCCCGTTTAGGCACCGTTAGTATCGCTACAAAGACCAGTTCAGCACCTTTCACATCCAGCGGTTTATCGTGACCTTCACCAAGCCGTTGAGCCACCTTGTGAGGAGTCTTACTACGATGCGCCTTCCGGTGCGCTGGCCGAAATACGAGCTAAGCCGCTGCACGCTTTGCATCATCAACCTAGATTGATGTACATCTATCCGCTAAATACATTCTGTATCCGAGACGTAATTTTCATTTATAATCAAGTTCAGTTATACATTTTTTCCTGCATGAAGGAAAAATCTCGCAGCAATAGGCTAATTGTTTCAAACTGGCAGCTCGACAAAAAAGCTCCCTCGCTCAAAGGGCTTAACGCATGTAATTCCTGGCGGCTTTATCGCACCTGGTGTCAACCCACTAGACGAGTGAAGAGGGTACCTAACGTGACCAACAAATATTTATTAATTTGGTATGAAAGCGTAAAAAAATTGGTAGGTCAGGGAATGCCCCAAAACAAACTGGCAAAAAGAATAACCAGCTCTTTAATATATAATTACATCTGCCGCACGAGGAAATGATGAGACCTTTACAAAGGTAAACAATCTGAAAATATCCGCAAACTTAGCTCAATCATAAATATGAGACAAAAGAAACATTCGGAAACAGGAAAACGTAGCAAATGATCAAAACTCACGATCCACTCCCACGTTGATTAACTTTTCTTTGTAGCAACACGAATGGAAATTGTAAAGGGGCTTACATCAAAAGCCGATCACACAATAAGGAAGTGAGGAAACAATCATCGAACACAAACAACAATATCGCAACGCACGCAGTCACGTCACACGCGCCAAGTTTCCCAATTAATTTAGTTCCGTATCTGTGAGGAACAGAATTTCGTCAACTCTTTAGAAAGTTTTTCTCCCAAATGGTTATTTTTCACAAAAGTTAAGTTTGGGTAAAAAGTGGTTTAGTTTTTGCCGCCGGCACGGCGGTTGGAAGATAAATAGTCTCCTTACGTCGGCCGCAGACGGAGCTGAATGGGGCTCGAGAGCGGTCGTCATGCACCCGTCATTCTACACTACTTACTACATATAAGTAAAAACTAAAATAAGTAGGTCCATAAATACATAATTCTAATAACAATGTTATTGTGTATTTCGTCACATTTAACTTTGAGTGTCACGCACGTCGGCGCTTTGATTTCGGTTCGCAGAATCCTTAAAGTTTATTTTATGACTTTTTTTGAAAGGGTTGCGGCTCAATAAAGGCTAGCTGTCCTGTACACTCTGCAGGGAAGGCGTTGACCTGGCCACCTGTTAGGGACGAACCTGTCCCGACGAGGTCCGCATACTAAAAGTTGGCTAACTCAAAAGGACACGTGTAGCGGACATATTGCCGCTGGGTACCGAACACTTTAGGATATCTAATATGTTCAGCCTTTGTAGTATAAATACAAATATTGGTTGGGCGGTCCTAAGCTAAGAATATGTTGCCAAGTGTTTTGGCAAAAATGTCGTGGAAAGTCCTTTTGGGGATTAAATCGAATTTAAAATTCAACACCTGACATGGTAGAGTCGATCATAGAACGTATTACTCACGGATATTCTGTATAGTTTATATCTCACAAATCGATTGCGACCGTCTCCTTTCATCCAGTTTTAATCAACGACGTCGGCATTCAATTCGTGGAAGGTATCACTATCGAACTATTTAAAAGCTCCGACCGGCGGCGTCCCGCACCTACCTCAGATGTCAGTAGGTATGTCATTACGTTCGCTTTTGTTCTTCCGAGGGTGAACCTTACGACAATATTAGCGAATTTCTTGGACTTTTATACGAGAAATGTTAGATTTGAAATTGAGTAATGAATATAAATAGTTAGTTTACGTCTGCGAATAACCTATTCTCCTCATTCTGTGTAATAGCTTGTGCGAGACATCGCGTGAGAGATGTATTTTACGTCTGAAATCTGCGCGGATGCGATATTATTACCTACATTGTATAAGTGTTCATGAATCACTCTGACTTCATCTCCAATTGATCGAGATAATAAGAAATGTTTTGTTTATCTTGTAGCAAACACTGTTTTTGTATCGATGCCGATACAAAAACAGATTCTTATATTAAAATAAAGTAGGTGCCTAGTATTTGATAATCCAGTATTAGAGATAAGTTCCCAAAATTTAAAAAGCAAAGTCTGTTTACCAAACTTCTTTTATCCTTTTTCCTTTTCAACGGCTCACATCTACAAAGAAATATACGCCACATTCTGAGCAATTTGCATTCCCTCGGAGGAGATATAGGCTCAGTATCGGGACCCAGGTACCTCAGGAGCCATATCGTTAGGAGAGCACGGGGCCCGGAGACCCAGCCATCGACGACGGGGTTCGGGCGACATCTGCATACGAATGTTTCAACTCCGAGACTGCGCGTGTCGATTACCGAAGGACCTCCAGTTTTTTCTTTGATAGAATTTCGCATGAAAAGGTGAAAAAGGTCATTCGACTTTAAAGCATTCATTGTTTTTTTTTTTAGTTTGTGAATGTTTTATCAAGGCGTTTGGAAGATTGCGTTTCGATTTCCCGAGAAAAAAAGCTCTACAATCAATTCTCGTAAATCTTATTTTTATTATATTTTGATGAATCCCTCGTAAATACGGCCGCTAAAATGTAATCAAAAGGTTTGGAAAAAATAATGTAGTAAAGATATATCTATTCTATAAAAGCTATCAAAAGCTATTAAAAATGCCCATGACATTAACTCCGCCTCTGTACATTTGTGCTTGAAGTATTAAATAAATAAATAAATAATAAAACACGCTTACTTGTAAATGTGTGTTATTATAAACTTATTTGGATTCCACCTCGGTTGTTGGGAGTTTAATTTGTAGTAACTGTGCGGTATAACTAGTTAGCGTAAACTATCCTAAGGCGATGTTAGTGCAGTTGAGGCGCCGACACATGCTGGCGTAACGTCATTAGCGTGCTACGTGTGAGCTTAGCCTTCGTTATTATACAACTTAAACTAGACAACCAAGTGTACACCGAGACGTAGTGTAGTAGGTATATTTAAAGAATGCACAGGAAGAAGCAGTATTTGAAAACAAACGGAAATCGTGAAGCAAAATTCTTATATACGCTTGATTTATACGATGCATCTTTCCCTGTGGCATACCATAAGTTTTAGCAACAATAAAACGGTCTAAAAAGTGTTTAGTTGCAAGTTATTCTCAGTTCTTTATTGAATTTCAAAATGTTGGTAAAACAGTTGGTAGGCTTAAAATGTATGTAACAATTATGGACCCTGTTGGGCACAGCATAGTAGGAGAGAGGAGGAAGAGCGTTTATATTATTCAATTGTTGGCAAGAAACTTGTATCGTGTAAATGAGGCTAAATTAATGATAGAAAAGAAATCTTGAGACTTAGTTTAACCAAATAGGTATCTACCGTTAAAAAATTATGGGAAAATACCAAAGAAAAAGTCTTCGATTGACCTCAATGTAGTCGGATTCTCAAGATAATTTAATTTGAAAAGTCCAAAAATATAACTCAGAACCCTCTTTTAAATCAACAAGGTCAGAAACTAGCCGAGAGGCATTAGTAGCGAAATTGGATGGAAAGCAATAAGATATTGGTTGATGGAAGGGCCGCTGGCTGCGGATCCCTCACCGGCTGACGTAAAACAAATTGCTTTGAGACGTAAGTAGCAGACGTTCGCTTGCTCCATCATAATTCATAAGTTATTGACATTTCTTTGGGATGTCATGCAGAAATAACTCTTTGAGATTCCAGTTATTTTGTGTATCTATTTCAAAGTCAAAGAGCGGCTGGATTGATTTTATATTTTTAGGGGCTTCACGCTGTTTCATAAAAAACAAAATGTTTTCTTTATAACTACCTAATCTTACATGGAATTCTGATTTGAGTTTTGGTGGATAATTAAAAGGCCCGATTTCAATCAAACCACACCATGTGAATGTAATTTGAAATGAAATGATCTGACCAATATTATTTATTTATTTATATATACTTTATTGTACACCACAAAAATACATTACAAAAAAATAGTAATTTAACACTACAAAATATACAATGGGCGGCCTTATCGCTTTCCGCGATCACTGCCAGGCAACCTTGATTATGTCTGGACTTTGAAAGAGACAGTAACCTCTGTCTTTGTTTTGGCCTTAGGTTTCTTCTCACAGTAGTAGGATAGGAAACGCCGACCTCATCTAGTTTTTTTTTTAATATGATTGACGTGTAAAAGTGTTTGTACAGACCAGGGATGTTGCGGATGCAGATTTTATCACATCCGCGGATGCGGATGCGGATGCGGATATTTGAAGGCTTACATCCGCGGATGCGGAGTTTAAGATTTTTTTTCCAAATGTCTCTTTGTGCCGGTGGTGGCATTGTAAATTCACTTTTTAAATATCTATCAACTACATAAATCTGGTTTAACACACAATGCTCACTGTTTATTCACAATTTCACAATAAAACTCTAAAACTGAAATATTTATGCAATAAGCAAAACTAAACACGTTTAGTCTGATTTACGTTAAACAAATGATACACAATAACAAACGCGTCGAATCTTATCATCCGACGAAATCTTCGCTCCTATTGGTCAATGAGCACGTGCGTATGGCACGCGCCAGTCGCTGGCCCGTCCTATTTTCTTTCTTGTCGCGACCTGTGCTACATCCACATCCGCATGAACATCCGCATTAATTTTTGCGGATGCGGATGCGGATGCAGATGTCCAAATCAATGCGGAAGCTCCGCAGTTGCGAATGCGGATGCGGATATCCGCAAAATCCCTGGTACAGAATTACAGAAATAAAATCATTTATCGTTTAAAAATGCTTTGGTTATAAATAACTCTTTTATTCATTCACTCACTCACCCAAGACCAAATCACTTTAACAATTAGCGTTTGATGTCAACTTGATATTCTTAGCCGAATCAGCGCACACTTAAAATATGGAAAAAATAGGGGCTTCTCAATTTATTTAATAATATTCTGTCCCGAAAAATGAGAGGACATTTGATTGGATGACACGGGATGCCGACGGGGTCCACGTAACGAAGTCTTGGCAATAGCGGAGCCGCCGATACTCTGTGACGCAAGAGGCCACTCCAACTGTTCTCTCAGACGTCATTAATTCAATAGCATTACCTCTCTTTGTACCGAGGATTATAATAATTGTCTGTTCCGGAGCCAGCTTTGTTCTAACAAACCCAGTAGGTACCAGTATCAGTTATTAACAATTATTTATTAATATTTTTGGAAACAAAGCCGAACTCTCTTTTAAGATTTATCTTCGTTTTTTTATTTCTAAAAACATTGTTCTATCGAAGCTTTGTCCCGTGATTAACGACAACGCGCAAATTAGGTTTCTTTTGATAAGAAGTTAATTCATTTTATGTTGTTTCTTAAGTTTTTAATGTTTTTTTGTGTTTAATTTGTTAATGGCGATGATAATGAGTTTTATAAGGAAGTTGCTGATAAAATCCTTTTATGTTTTATTTTTTTCATTATTTAAAAAGTAGTTACTGGTAAAATACTCTTCATACAGGTGTGAACTTGTAGCGGCATCTACATCGCTACATGCAAACTACGCATCAAAAACCTGACGTCACCACGCGATAAACATATATACAAGGTTCCCGACTTCAACCTCTGGGCAGTTGCCCGCCAGACATCACACCCGTTTGGTCGGAGGATTCTCCCTCTTCTATGGTGGATGAGTGAACTTTACACCCTGTTCCTCCTACCCCTAAAAACTTGGTTTTTTTCTCTCTTTTTCCCATATATAATTTAAATAACACAACATTTTGCCTATATTATGCCCCGTAGGGGTACGCAGAGGTTTATATACCTAGTATAACAAAAGAACATAAGATTGATCAAAAACATATTCAAATAAATCTATTTTGTACCCGTAGGTATGTAGGCACACATATGAAGACCTTTGCCTACAGGGAGGTAACTGCTACCTAAACAAGACGACACGATTTTGAAAGTGTCCGCGGAGTGTCTAGCCCGTTTTTCTCTCTATGACCCTACTACGCTTTGGAATTTTGGGCAACTAGCTTTATCTTTCTGACTGTTCGACTCCTTTGACAATTCGAAATTACCTGTAAATGGTTTAATTGAAACCAACACACTTCCGTGTTGACGAAGAAGTATTAAACTAGTTCACAGTACATATTCCGTCCGGTCTCGCAGCACAATATCTCTGGGGGCCGTGCAGTGGTGCAGCTGCGACGCGCTGGTATCTCGTCGCTCAGGCACTGCTGTGTACTGGAGTAATTCAGTTGTCGAAACATTGTGGAGTCGAGGAACCATCATCAGCGGGACCACGACATGATATTTTTTTGAAATTGTTAAAATACAATTATTTTGTACTTTAATTTTTATGTCGACTATTAAAGTGGTGTTTTACATTTGGTTAAAGCAAGAGCGTATGATACAAATAGGTTCATTATGATACAAATAGATCAGATTCGATGAACACTTTTTTGGATGGATACATGCTGCCCCACGAGATTTTTTTCGTCGATTTAAATTATTTTGTAGTTGTTTCTGCGTGACACAAAAAAATAGGCGCTTAGATCAGAATTAGTAATAATCTATGTAAGATGCATTGTAATATATGGATATGCAAAGTCACATTAACAGAGAGGAAGCAGACCATTCAATCTAATTACTGTCGTATGGCTGGACAATTACACTTTCCCTTTGATCTTCTACAATTACTAACATAGGCAATACCTACACACAGAGAGGAGCGATTTGCTATTGATTGTTTAGATAGCTATAATCCATTATGTTAACAGTCATGTGCAACGTAACTAGTTAATATTGCATGACGTCACAGATACCTTAAAAGCACTTGAATGGAAATAAACAGGTATGTTTGTTAATTGATTTAATAATAAATTTTGTTAAGGGTGTTGTTCATTGAGTTCATGATAAATCATTACCTGATAATATCCTCTTTCACACCTAATTAATCGTGATACCGGTACCATTTTCATGGAGAGTCAATCATTTACCCAAAAATACCCTTTCCCTGCAAAAGTAAACAGTTTATTCGCAAAAAAGGTAACATAATGTGTCTCACATTACACCTTTTTACATAATAACCTAAAAACAAAACAGGCTAAATTGTCCCAACACAAAATATGTTTCAGGATGAATTATACTTAATTATCCTAAGCGTCATAATTTTTTGAACATGACACAGGCGCCGTTACACCACTCATTAAACAGGTTTTATGGCGTTTGTGAACAAAGAAAGTGGGGGAGGGGAGACAACAGTCAACCATTCATGTCTGATGGACAAATGTAATAAATGAAGGTGGATGAGGGTGGAAAGGAAATATTATGGAGAAAAATGAGAGGAGCTTTCAGAGGATCTGGAATGAATTGGAAAAGTAAAGGTTTATAAACACGGTTGACGAGGTACACTTTAATATTGTTGTATTTTTAAACGACTTCCAAAAAGGAGGAGGTTCTATGTTCGTAGCGTATGCATGTTTTTTTTATGACGTCGATGACGATGTGAACCGATTTTGACAATTTTTTTTGTTTGAAAGGATTTTAATCTTGAGGTGGCCCCTATAAATTATATTAATTTTGCTTAGATAGTTTTAGAGTTAGCTTGATACGTATTTTATCCCACTTAGTATGTGGATGATATGATAAGTTCATGTCACTGTTACTTACTTATCAGGTAGTGGTATACGAATTTGCGTCGAGTAGGTATCATAACTATAAAGTGAAAAATAAAAAGTTTTTTACAAAAAAAAAAAAAAAAACAACCAACTTCCTAAAAAAAAACACTATAAAGTGAAAAATAACTTTCGTTTCGGAAGTCGCTGCCAAAAACGAAGCCGGTTGTTATTTTTTTTTGTAATTAAATAAAAGAATTTTTGAACGTAGCAAGAATTATTTAGACACTATTTTGTGATTTCCTTTATTTAACAAGTGCTTCAAAGTAATTAAAAGTACCATCTATTAGAGATCATGTCCCTAATAAAAGTAATTAAGATCTGCTCCTCATCTGATAATGATCCCGTTTCTCTCAATTACTTGTTTCCCGTAATTACATTATTACGAACTGTCATCCAATTAGCAAAAAATACAAATATTATGTTTCTCGATATAAACTTTTAAGGAACATCCGTCGTATAATTGAACAGTCGTGTCGTCCGGCGACCCTTTTGTTAACAAAATATCTTGATAAACAAAATACTTTTATACGGAACCCTTTTACCGAATTGTGGCGTGTTTTTCTGTGTGACGTCTCCGGGGAAATTATCACTCGCACCGAAAGTGATACGAATTTGATCGTTTCATGAAATATGAGTGATGAATGGGCGGCTGTCGACTGTCTTGCCGCGGATTTGTCGTGTGGAACATGTGTTTTCTCTGTAGTGTGCAGGAAATATGACAGTTAGAAAGCACCTTCCGTATGTTCCATAAGTGTAAATATCTTCTTCAAAATTGTACCAATTTTAAAGCTCTATCTACATAGCAAGGTCTAAATTTCCAATTCTTTTGTTCCCGCTAATAATTTATTAATTTAATCATTTCGCTTAATATTATTTTAAACCACGGATAGCCACAAATTTGTGGTCGTACCCACAGATCGTGGTTGTCGGGACTGACCGGTACCCATCCGTATACATATTCATTTACGTAGATCGGCGACCACAGCTCTGTGGGCGGGTAGTTCCGCGACCCAATTGTCTTAAATCATAGCGATGTGACCTAAATACACTACATACTCGCTGCTCATCCTGAAATGGGTAAGAAGAGCTATGCTTCATACAGACATAGCCTGTTTGGAAGATGTATGTCTGTATGATGCATACCATACAAGTTGAAAACATTGGAGGTACTGATTGCTTAGTTAGTTATATAACAGATTTAGGAACAGCTTATGTTATGAAATGAAACTGTTTATAAAAGTTCATTTGGTTGTTTGGTATAATCATTTCAATTTGATCAAGCGAGAATATAACAGTAAATTAATCAGAAAGAAATTATTTTTTCATTCATTTTCCTATTTAGTTTTCTATTTACGGGGTGTCGTGCGTCACGCAATAACTACATTGAAAGTTTCACTACATCACAGTGTCTTATAAAGAATTCGCAAGTCACTGCATGAAATATTGTACCAAAAGCTTTTTACCGAAAAGTTACAAAATCATTTCTAAGCAGACAAAGTCGGCCACAAAGGCCTGTATAGCCCCAAACAGCTAAAAGGTAATTTTATATTCGTACATAAAAGAGTTATGGCAGATATAATTGTGTGTCATAAAAGTGATCGATGTTCGCGGGCGGTACGTAATGTGTACCTATGTAGCTACTACAGTTTTGTAAGGTACTAAAAATGCCTCGTAAATTACTTTGGGCTGGTAACAAGGAATGTCCTTGTTCTGGAGGCGCGGGATTGATTCCCTCTCCGTCGTAAAGTCTAGGAAGGGTTTGTGCCTCACGCCTTTATCTTGTCTCCTCAAATGTCTGGATGCTCATATAACAAAAAGGTAAGGAAATGTACTTTCAAGGGATTTATAAAAAATTCTCCACAATTCTGAGACATACTAATTTATGGGTGGAGAATCTAGACAAAATCAAACTGGTTGCTAATTTAAGTTGTATAAATTATTATATTTTATTATATGACATTGATTTTACATTCTGTGATTACTTCCTCACATACTGACTTGTTAATTGTAACCTTTTTTGGAAAATCGTCTACTTTTACAATGTTTGTAAATATGTGAGAACCATGTATCTATCATATAAGTAATTAATTAAACACTCTAAGAGTACGACGGGAGTTTTCGCTCGTAGCGTATGTAGTGAAACTACTACGTGGCGTGGCGCATAACCCGGGAGTGCTGCGACACCTACAGCTGTACGTTCCCGACCGGTACGTGTGGAGGCGGCAACGCCCGCCCCTGCTCGCTGTGCCTGCAGCCAGGACCAACCTACTGGCGAGAGCTCCTCTCACTAGAGCCATACGCGTGGTGAATGAGGTTTACGGGAGGGTTGATGTATTGTGGTGCAACTTGAGTGAATTCGCAAAAGTTACACTATATGTTATATGTTATTTAGATTAAGATATTTTTTAACTAGGTATAAGGTGTAGATTTAGGATTTAGTTAGTAAGGCCAATCTGTCGCATTGGATCATAGATCTGTAATGATAGTGTAGGTAAGATTTTTATAAATAAATAAATAAATAAATAAAAAATTTATCTGTTGTTGCTCTCTTTTTAAAATTCTTTTTACCTATATTGCGGTATAGTAATTTTTATTTTTTTATTTTTAGATGCATCGTCTTTACATACTCGTATAATTATATAACGAATGTACCTACATATACAAAAAATTTAAAACATTTTAAAAGAGTAACGGTGGAGTTTTTGCCCATTCTTCTCCATACGAAAACTACCTTTTGGAAGGGGCGACCAGAATATTTTTTTTTTTTTGTAATTTTTGACGTTCAAGAGTGCCTTGCAAGGGCCTATTTGAAATAAATGACTTGACTTTGACTTTGACGTTGATGGATTTGAAAGTTTCAGGTAAAACCACAGGTAGACACTGTACCTACGTTTCAAATCATTAGATTTCTAGCTATTGAAAAGTGGATTGTACGTAAATGTGTATATAATCTAATAGCTACCTAATAATATTAATGATGTGGTAACAATACTTTTTAATAGTAAAAAATACATAGCAAAAGCGATTATAAGGTAGAGAAAGTAGGTATGTACCAAACTTCATCGCATAGTTTTCCTGCAAAAGATTCGTCAGTTTGAGTAGATTTCCCTCACCCGTAATAATATGAATGTATTATATTGCGCCGCAAAAGTTGTAACTCAAAGGGAAAGGGGTGAATAGTTGAGCGGCCGAAAGTTTAACACTTCATGCATTATGAATCGGCAAACGTTTGGCAACCTGCGGCGCGTGAGGGCTACCCCGCCTGGGGTTATGGGGACCGGGGGCCGGGGGGGACGGACATATGGTGGAAGTTTAATGTCAATTTACACGCATGTCGGAGTTCAAGTGACTTTGGAACTCTTCCAACAATGTTATAATTTAATATTATGACACAACACCGCGATGTTCGCTATAACTTCTAAAGCTATGTAGTCATGGAAATATGTGTGAGAACAAAATTACAAAACAGCGATTTAGGTAGGTAGATGCGGTCGTGCGGTCCATGGCCCTTTACGGGGCACCGGTGTGGGCGCGTTCACTGAGGCTGCGACCGGCCCGGCGGTTGAAAGCGTCCCAAAGGGTCATGGCCATCAGGCTGGTCCGGGGATACCGCACGGTCTCCCGTGAGGCGGCGAGCCTCCTTGCCGGACTACTGCCATGGGATCTGGAGGCGAAAGTCCTCGCGCACATGTGGGAGTTGCGCGAGGAGGCGAGACGCCGGGGTGTAACTCCGCTGCCGCGAGAAATCACGGCACAGCGGACAGAGCTCCGGCGGGATCTCATGGCGGCATGGAGAGTGCGATTGTCGCAACCCAGCGCTGGGCACGCCACAATTGCGGCGATAAGTCCCCTCTTTGAGGAGTGGCTTGAGAGGCGCCATGGCGTCCCCACCTTCCGCCTGACGCAGGTCCTCACCGGACACGGTTGTTTCGGGAGGTTCCTGTTCCGCGTAAGGCGGGAGGAAACGCCCGGGTGTCACCACTGTGTGGATCGCCCGGAGGACACGGTGGAGCATACGGTGGAGGTCTGCCCGGCTTGGGCGGAGCACCACCGTGTCCTCACGGTGGCGATCGGTGGCGGAGATCTCTCGCGTCCGGACCTGGTTCAGGCCATGGTTCGGAGCGAGAGTATATGGGAGGCCGTCACCTCCTTCTGCGAAGCAGTTATGTTCGCGAAGGAGGAGGCGGAGCGCGCGAGAGAGATGCAAGCTGCACGCCCTCGCGGCCCTAGTCGCCGCAGGAGACGCCCCGGGCGTCGGGAGTCGAGAGCCGACTTCCGGCCACCGTAGGCGCGGGCTTGCGGACGGTGAGCAATGGGCAGCTCGCCGTCCGATAAGGACCAGGCCCGTGTCAACGGCGCGTTGTGTTCCACGCGCGCCTCAAAGAGATGTCAGCACCAACCGACGGGGTCGAAAGACCAATGCCTGCTGGGGTTGCGGGTTTGTCCGAAAGGGATATCGCGGCCCCGGCACACAGACAACGGAAGGAACATGGGTGGGTCTTAGTCAGTAAAAGTCTGACACACCCTCTCGCTCTGCCCAGAGCGAGAGAAGTCATTTGATGATTCCCACCCTGAAAAAAAAAAAAAAAAGGTAGGTAGATGCATTCAAAGCAAAACTTTAACGTGTTCAAAATTAAATAACTATCTTTCATTGAACGTGAACACGAGCGTGAAATAAATTAGTGCAACTTGGCGCGAGTTTGCCACAAATTGGCCGCAAGTCGCGCGCGGCCGGCCGGCTCTCCGGTTCGCCCCGGCGGCCTTGCGAAAAAATCGGCACGTTTATAGAACACCCTTTATCAAAGTTTGACAGGCATCACGAGTTGGGAATAATGTGCAAAGCATCCGAAAGCACATTTTAAAGGCTTCGGCTTGAGCCCGGTATTAGAGGCATTTTGGAGAAATTACATTTTCACTTTGAAGAAAGTCGCGGACTCTTGACAATGTTGTTTGTAACTAGATTAAAATTAGTGTTGCGTGCCGAGCCGGAAAAGTCGATATATAATTATAATATTACTTGAAATTGATTTTCCTGTAGGTAAGGCCGTAAGTAATATTATGATTATGAATTAAATAAACTCCGTCTTGTTATGTCGCAATATGAATGATTGATCTTTCTTTGGCTGTGGCTTAAATCACTAACAATACTTGTCAGTGGGCCTAATTGGACAACTCACGACAGTAACTGCCAGTCGTGATGTCATTTACAAATATTTTCAATATTATGCTCATATACACTATGCCGGCGGCAAGGTTCAAAGACGAATGTAAAAAGACCTGTGAAGATATTCAGGCTGGGCAGGCCGCGCATCCCATCATGTTGTCATACTATCTTGGTCGGCTTATTCCTACCTATTATGCATTAAGCAAAAATAAAACATTAATTTGGTAATTGAATAAAGCATTTTTATTATATTATTACATTCTAATGTTAGAATCACAACAACTATCTACGTATATACTTCACCACAAAACAAATAAAACTAGTAGGTAAGCAAACTAATCCACAAATATTTACAACGACACATCAAGACAAAACAGAGTAATGACACCAAAACTGCCAATCTTCTTCGGTAAAAACCCAAAAATCTGATACCAAGGAGCTGGTCTGTTGATGGTGCCGAAATGTGGCAATAGGAACTCCTCAGCAAAACAAAATAGCACCATCGTGTTTGGTCTCATTGGATATGTATTGGCAAGTGCTATTACATATAGTGGTGTCTAGGGTCTGATTATGGAGCCGGTAGGTAGTCATAGGAACTTTTCAACAAAACAAGATAGCACCATCGTGTTTGGACTCGTTGGCTTTGTCTTGACAAGTAATATAGCCCAAGGTTGTATCCGGGGTCTGATGATAGACCCGGAAGGTGGCCATAGGACTAAATCAACCAAAAAAAATAACATTTGCGACCCCCGTCAGGGGATCTACTCCCTAAGTCCGTCAACGAAAAGACGGGCCCGTCCGAAGGTAGTCCGAAACGTCGGCGTGTACCCTACTCCCTATTGATTTCGGATTCACTGGCTTCAAACGGAATCATAGACAATATTTGTGAGCGAATGATACATGACGATAGAGTTGCGCTATCGCGGTCGATTACCGGTTTACTTATTTTGTGGTTTTCAAGCTTATTAAACAAAAAACCATATTGTTATCGTTAGAAAATAACCACATTTTTAACAATTTACTTTTTATTGTCTTAAGTTATACAATTGAATTATTTTTGCCATTTTTGTCTGGCTGGCGCCTTTATCCTGTTCATACCTTTCTCTCTTTTTCGGTAAAAAAATAACATAATATAGTAAAATGGCCCCAACCGCTCCACCAGCAACTCAAATGCAAATTGAGGCACTCCTCAATTTTATGAGTGACCATCACGAGTTGGCTCGCGAACTATTGAGGGGTGCCGATGGAAGAATAAGGTCCAAACGGCTGTGGGAAAGCCTGTGCAACTCCCTTAATTCTATGGGAAGGCACAATGTCCGTGGAACAGTGGCAAAGGGTGAGTTTACTACATTGCTTGTCAATATTAATATGATTTTTAAGGTCTTTTCATCAGTAAAGTGAATAATCAGTCATCCTCCAAATACATATATATTAAAGGACTTACGAGTATACTGGTTTTATTATAGTTTTTTTAATGTAATTAAAATTAACCAAATAACCAAAATTTTAGGTTTGGTCTGATAAAAAACATTTAGCCAAAAAAGCTGCTGAAGCTGCCAGACGGGATTTATGTGCTACAGGTGCAACCCCCTCCCAAGTGGAATTGAAGATACTGTTAATTATGGGAGAGGGTTTTGGAGAGCCACAAACCGAGGCAAGAGTGCTAGCTTTTCCATCGGTAATAATAAAATTTATAATTATATGATATTAACTTTGTTTCAATGGTAAAATAGAAAAACAGGAATTGTATTTTTGTGTTGCATGGAGTCTTTCCCAGACTTTTTTATTAAATAGTAATAAATTACAGATATATAGTTATATATTTGTCGTATCCATCAATGATATTCAGTTTTTGCTGTACAGGGACCACCTGCAACACAAGAGCCAGCAGCCGTCTCACCCCCCCATACATCGGCTGCTACAACTGAAAACGCAGTCACCCAGGAGCAACCCTCAGTGTCCACCGAGGTACTGGACCTGGAGTTGCCAATGCGAAGTAAGTGAAGTAAGAATTATTGTTCAGTAGAACAGACATTACGTAAATCATGTTTCAGAAAAACTAACTAAAAATATTTCTTTTGTTTACAGCATTAAACCGTCGTCGTGCACGTGTTCGGCGACACCTCCCTGCCGACTCGTCAGCACGAAGCCAAATTATTGAGCTGGAAGAGCAGAAACTGTTGGTTGAAACCAGGAGAAATGAGGTGCTCGGTGAAATAAAGGTTGCCATTGTGGACCTTTGTAAATTGGTTAAGGAACACCTTACTAGACATAGTTAAATTTTAGAAGTCATGGGGAGAGACCTTTGTCCAGCAATGAGATGACGCAGGCTCAGTAACGTGTTTATATTCTAACGAATAGGATTGCAACTTGGTTCATAATGTTGCAGCATTTATTTCCCGAGCTTCTCATTTCTTTTATTGCTTAGTCTCTGGTCTTTCAACTCAATGATTTTCGGAATGAAAACTTGTGTGTTGATTCGATTGGTCAAAACACATATATTAATTGTATAATGTTGATTCTTAATTTGAGATTAGTCTAGGACAAAAGAAAATCTGTGTTTGGTTGTTAATTTTATTTAGATTATTAGGTATTTGGGACTGAAGTAGACAAGAGAAACTAAGTTCCTAGCCATGATTTAAGACTGCAATAGATAAATATAAGAAATAAATAAAAAGTTCTAATTGTAATAGTGTTGATTTTATTCAGGTTTTATTGGTGCTAAATAAATAAAAAACATTTTGTTATAAAAAACAATGCTTTTACTGTGGAAATCTTTTTATATCAACCTTTATATCTTCCAGTACCAACACTTTTTATATCACCCTTTATATCTTCCAGTCCCAACACCCATTGTTATGTAAGCAAAATAAAAAAACGAACGAAGTCAACGTCGGGAATATTCGCCAACCGAAAGTTTCGGCGCAAGTATAATCGGTGTCGCCTCCAATCTTCCTGTAGAGCTTCTTCGAGCAGTTCGAGCATTAAAAAAACAGACATAGTTTAGTAAATTTTTACAATATTTTACTTTCGGCGACAGCAAAATAGATGTCGACCTATTTTGATGTCGTATCAACTGACATAACGCTCCGTCAAAACAAGTGTCAAATTCAACTTTTCGGACGGGCAAAAATACATCGGGAGTAGGGACAACTATCAAATCGTGTTGTCGTTCATTCTTTGTTCGGGCTCCGAACTAATCGTGTGTCCGTAGGTGATAGGGAGTAGTAAACGACCGTAACTAAGGCCGTAACTACGGACTTCATGCTTAGAGAGTAGCCCCCCAGGAACGAAGTTCCTTCTCAAGTATTATTTAAAACAAAAGCAAAACTTTTATAGCCGCCATCTTCGATTTACATTTTGATCTCAGCACCCTCAAAAACTAAGAAAACGACAACCCATGATGAACTTTTTTAAAGTTTTGCAGCCACAATCTTGGATTTACGTTTCGACACCGTCACCGCCATGAGCCGGCTGGTGCTACCGGCCATGGTGCAGCGGGGCCATAGTGCTGTCGTCAACGTGTTTCCAGGGTCGGAACTGCAACCTTTGCCGCTGATGACGGTCTATGCTGGTACTAAGATTTTCTGGATCTTGGAGACCGAAAGACACTGTAAATCTATTTGAAAAACCGGCCAAGTCGGCCTAGTGCATGTCGGATCACGCACAATGAAGGGTTCCGTAGTTGGGACGAATTTATCTCAAGAACAAACTTACATTTTAGTTGAAAAAAAAACGGGTTCTACCATACTTTCCAGGAATCTATAATCAAGTAACTATTTTCTGTATTTATACCAAAATTTTAGGCTCAATGGTTTCGGAATGATGAATGATGAGTGAAATGATAAGTGGGGGGAATAGTCTATTTACTTTATTAAAACGTGTTTAGTCGGCCTACATGATGAGAGATTACGAGAAAACTTATGGTACTTCGGATCTTTGTTACGCATTTGGTTTCCGAACCAAGAAATCTATTGTAATCGGTATAAGGTTCGCGACCTTACGTAAACTTTCAAATGAATATTATATAATAAAGATGAATCTAAGTTATCCTGATAGAAACAGTCCTAGTTTAAAAAAAACAACTTGTATTAAAATTTAAATACATAACTATAATAATTGAGTGTGATGGTTTAAACAAGTTGATCCTGATGAGCTGCATTCTCAAAGCACAGCACACCTCGAAAACAACGTAGGTGACACGACGATTTTGTGTCGCGCACCAAAACGTCCTTGTCGGTCTCGAACCCCAAGGATTCTATGCGGCTGGTAAAACGAAGATAAAGTACACAAGCCTGGTGAATAATCCGGTACCCGGAAAAAGGCCGGAAGTGGCCCTTTTCCACTGGTCCTACACCTACGACAAATAAAATGGGTATTACACCAAAGAAAACGCTATAACTTCTGTTGAAAGAGCAAATAAGGGAGTATACATATCACATTCGGAGAATATCTTACACCATTTATGCAGAACTCAACAATATAACTTGCTTGACTGTAGGTAACACGTCACAATAACACTTAAAACTTGATTAAGAATTTTCCCAAGCACTACACGTAGCTTTATAGTCACTTGACAACAAAATTGATAAAAAAAATAAAATGTGTTTTATTTCAGGCAAAATACCCATATACAAAAAAAAAAGTAAGTAGTAAAAACATTAAAAATTATCAATAAAAATAAAAAACTAAACTCGAGGCAGTCGTCAAATAATAATTTCTAAGGTTAATTATCGTTTGTTTTGTATTTCCATTGGTAAATTGTACTGCTGGTGCTTACTGTTAATATATAGGTAATATTATCAAATATTACACGCGTCTTTGAAATAATACAGTTTTACTAAAAATATTGTACAAAATAAATACGGTGTACGAATTATTCCTGGATTTTTACTCAAATTATTCCATTTCATGAGCATTAATATCTATTTTTAACAATGAAATAATGTATTTTAGCTCTCAAATATCATGAAAATTAAACAGATATCAGTGGTTAAAATGGCATTAATTTGTTATCCAGCAATAATTCTAGCTAAATTCCCTTGACCCTCTCTTTTCTGTGCAATGACCATATTTTAATTTATTAATCAGCTGAGAACTGTATGCTAGCTGTACAATGGTTTTCAGTTATTCTAACGACTGCCTAAAGGAGTAAACTGAGTGTATACAACAGCGTCTTAGGAATGTTTAATCTTGATAGAAAACCATTTCGTACTCAAGTAGCTTAGATACTTACTTTACTTGATTTTATGATCCTACATAGTCTCGCCAGTTATGACTAACTAGCCAGCTAATTTTTATGTTGCTTAGAAATGTATATTTAACTTTTTGAGCATCGCTGACATTTAAAGAAAACAAAAAATTGTGCCTTTAGGACCAGTACTTTCTAACGCCCATACAACTTTGTCTTCTAATTAATTTTCCTATTGGTACGAATGCTGGGATTTTCAAGAGACGTGTTATTTTTTATTTCAGGTAATCATGACTAAGAAGCAGGACAAAGCAGGCAAAGGGACCAGCTAAAGTATTATCAAAAGAAGAGGAAGATTATTTCTTTGAATAAATATACCCTATTTTTACTGCCATAGTTATTTAAAACAAATAAATGCATTAAAGTCATATTTACTTTAAATTTGAACGCAAGCAATAGAGTTTAAATTGGCGGTAAAAAATACCTAATTCTGGGACAATATACCGTCTACTAGTACAAAACTGATTTGTACTAGTATCCGTTTCATTCGCCCTTTATTACACTTCATCTTCATAAGTCCTACGGGGTAATTGTGTCACAAACTTGCACAATAGCTTGCATTTTGACAGTTCAACAACATTCATTGCGTTATTTGCGTTGTTGAGCAGACAGTTTTTTCGAATCTAGGAAGTAATGGATTAGCAATTTCCTTCAAAATCATTCCGCTTGTGATTGAAAATGTGTTACGCAATTAGGGTGTGGTTTGATTTAAAACTTTTACTATCAGACCCAGAATTATTCAAACTGGGTGTGACCCATAGAAATATAAATAACAGGAGAAGTGGCATGGGGGCGTGTCTGTGTCCGCGCGTCCTGATCACAATGCTCATGCCTCAGGCAAATGGCCGTCTCTGCAAACTAGTGCGCTTTCGAACGCGACCGTGATAACATTTAAGAATACCGTGTTGTTCAGTGGTTTCTTGTAAAAATCGAAGCCAAACTAGAAACTTTATAAATCATAGAACCACTTTTCATAAATCATCACAAGTATTTTACTATATTTGTGTTGAAAATCATGAAAAACAACAAATCGTAAAATATTTTTTGCCTTTACTATGATATTTTTGTTTTCATATATTGCGACTGTACTATTATTGCAGTAAATACAAGTACCTACATAAAGTAACTGGACAAGCAATGTAAAAATGACAAAACGATACGTTCTTTAAGCGGTTGCATTGCGAAGTACGGCCGCTGTGACTTGCGACGAGTTAGTGATGTGCTTGTGCAGCTCCACTAACGTAGGCTATCGACAATAATGTCGATTGTCGTATGAATTTATAATACTATTAAAGTTTATTCTTCAATTTGTCAACAGTTATAGCCTGGTTAGAAGACCGACGTGAAATCTTGTTTTATACTCATTGAAATTTTCTCTTGATGTTGATTTTTTTTCATTTGCTTAATATTTTTTTTTTTAGCTATGTATTGTTTATTTATATCATCTTATTATATGTCATATCGTTTTTTATTTATAATATTTTGAGGAACTTCCAAAAATTTTAATACAATAATAAATGGGAGAATCGATAACTTTCCGATTTAGTCAATCACTAGCGTATATGTAAAATAAATGGCTTTTGCACAGCACAACGATAGCGATCGATGTTTTCGTGTGGGTGAGTTTTACAGTGCATGGTAAATGCACGCTGTATTTGATGGAATAAGGTTTATAATTGATTGTGTAGTACGTTCGGATTTATAAATTGCACGTGTGAGCGGGACCTCGTATTTATTGGGTTTACTGATCGCATGTGTAGTTGTGGCTAAGAAGGAGGGATAAATTGAAAACATTGGGTTTTGATATCTATGGTGTGACCGAATCTATTGTATGGAACCATGATCATTGCTATCAAAATCTGTGTCCGGAACCCTCATTTGTAAGCGACACCGGCACTTGACTGCAGCTAGATATATGAAGGAAATGTTTATTATGTCTGCTCCTTTGCTTATTGTATTCTTGCGAAAATTTATTTTTAACTTTTTTTATTTATTTATTTGTTAACATAGGTAAATAAATCTACAGATTTTATGTTTGGTGAACAGAGCGCTATGTTATGCCAGTAGGCGTACAAATATTGTGTGCAATCTAGCTGAGGATTACAAATGAAAATTTACTAAAAATATTTGATTTGATGCATAATTATGGTATTCATTAGAAAATAAATTGAACAATTGCATAATATTTAATACTCCAATTATGTCAGACCTAAATTAAGAATTATTAAAATGTAAAAAAAAAAAAAAATGTCAAAGTAGGTAATTAAAATATCAAAATTATTTAATGTCAATATGTAATCTTTTATGGCGTCTGGAATTTTATTATACATGCGTGGAGCCATACCCAGGACTCTTGTTTTTACTAATGCAGTTTTTTTATAAACTGCTCAAAGAAATTTTGTACTGACTATACGACTATACTATACGAATTGGGACATTTCGTACCATTTTTATTTTTTCAAAAAGGTTGGGATTTGTTTTGACGAAGGTACTAATTTCTAATATGTACATTGCCGGTAGCGTAAGTATTTTTAATGATTTAAAGTACGGTGCAAGGTGGCCCAAGCACGCTACCTTGAGGCACTCCATATTTATACTCTTCAAATTCGACACATACGTTCGTTCAGTTTTGGTTTTTGCGCACACTCTTGTGATTTCAGTGCATTGCAATCTAATACTTAGATATGATTCTAGTAGTTTTAAAATATTCCCTCTGACTCCATAGCAAATTTGTCTAGAAGGATTTTGTGATCAACATAATTAAAGGCTTTACTTTATTTTATTTTATTGTATTTGGGTGGCTTACAGCTATGAATACAGAAGTAACAGTGAGGTAATTGACGACAAGCCATTTACAAGCCTCCACAGTTAGCAATAGACTATTGTTGTACAAATTTTCAAATTGAATAACATAATTCGTAAACTATAAATAAACACTAAGTATATTTTTAAATTAACTATTAAATTAAGTAAGTAAGTACCTGGATAGGCAAAGATGCGTGCACAACCGCTATTACAATATATCAGCAACAGTAATATAGTGTTTAGATAAAACAGTAGAAATGAATGCTAAGCTGCTTGCAAACAAATCAATTGAGGGGTGTTTATTCTTAACAATTTCTTTAAATATTTTGACTGAGCGAATTATATAAGAATTAGTACGGTAAACTGTGCGAGCGTAAGGAGCATGAAGGAGATTTCTCAAACGAGAATGTCGAGGTGGAACATTCAGAGACAGCTTAGAAAGAAGTTCAGGAGATTTAATCCTTGATTGTGCTATTCTCATTAGGAACCGTAAGTCAGATATGTTTCTCCGAGCTACAAGTGGCAGTAAGTGGAATCGAGCGTCGTTCATTGTAATTCAGATGATGGATTTTGAATTTGTAGCCTAAGTATCTCGTGAATTTCCGTTGTATTCGTTCCAATCTGTCTGAATGCACTGCATAATTTGGATTCCAAAGACTCCCATAATCGAGATGACTGCGGACATAAGCACAATACAAAATTTTCAATGTTTTCATTTTATTGAACTGGCATCACGGATAATGAATCCCAGGGCTTTGGATGCTTTTTTGGCGATATGGTCGACATGACACTCGAAGGTGAGCTTACTGTCAAGCAGAATACCAAGATCTCTGGTGACATGAGTTCGAGATAACGGCTGATCTGCAATTGAGTAGTCAAATATGATTAATAGTTTCTTCCGGGTGAAGGTGATAACTAAGCATTTCGATATGTTAAGATCTAATTTATTTATTCTACAATAACTTACCAGTCTAGATATGTCCGCCTGTAAAAGTCTAGAGTTATTCAAACTCTTAACTGATGTGTAAATTTTCATGTCATCCGCAAACATTAGGTATTTAGAATGTTTGATACACTCGCCGATATCATTAATGAAGTGTACAAATAATAACGGCCCCAGCATGGGAGCCTTGTAGTACACCAGAGGGGATGATTGACCAGGAGGACATAAAGCCACTAAGGACCACTGCTTGTGTCCGATTTAGCACATAAGACGAAAACCATCTGAATCAGTCACCCCTAATGCCCAAGTCGAAAAGTTTCCTCAGTAGAATGTCATCGATTCTATCGAACGCCTTGCTATAATCAGTATAAATAGCGTCCACCTGGGACCCATCATCCATGTTTTAGTCATGTCTATGTAAACAGCACAGATGGGAGTCTTTTTATCAACAGCAGATATAACATTATTTAAAAAGTCAAAAATAGCCATGTTAATTATTTTATTTCTCCGGAAACCGTTTTGTTCTTTGCACAAAATATTATATTAGTGAAGATATTGGTATAACGAGTAATAAATAACTTTTTCAAAGATTTTGGAAAAGATAGGAATTTTGGCTATTGGTCGGTAATTTTTTATATGCGTCTTGTCTTCCTTTTTGTGGAGCGGTTTTATTATGACTTTTTTCAAGCCTTCGTGATAGATGCCCTCGGTAATACCTAAATTAATAATATGTGCTAGGGCAGGTGCTATAAGATCAATTAAATATTTAATTACTTTTGTAGACATACCGTCAATACCTACAGTACTAGTATTTTTAAGCGTCTTTGTGGCTAAAATAATATCAGATTTTAGAACAGGCTGCATAAACATTGATTGCATTGTCAAATTATCGAACTTATTGTTTATTTTAATATCATTTATTATATTATTCTGAATGTCATCTATAAAGTAGTCATTAAATGCGTTTGCTATGTCATTCGGGTTTGTGTAAGTCAACTGCATCAGTTCTTTCCCTTTCTTGCCACGGTTTTACTTATTCATTTTAAATTTTATTTTATTTTCGCTCGATTTTTATTTGAGGTTATGAAAAAGTTGACGTTATAATAGCACTAGCTATGTTTACTCTTCAATAATTCCAGGTGCTTTAAAATAGCTAATATCTACACTTTGTGCATTGGAATTAGAGTGGAATAAGTCTACACTCATTTACAGGTCAAGCAGTCTTAAATGGTTTTTATCAGCTACTATTAAGCTCATTGAGGTAGCATTATAATATAACGAGTGAACATCATAAAAAAGCCAACAATATTTTTTTTTTCTCTATTACAGCTCACAGCTTAGAAGAGGTGTGACTTTATCGAGTTAAGTAGCCGTTTACAAGCTTTGGTCTTCTTAACCAGCTAGTAGCATTATACGTAGCCAAAGGCTGGACAATAGTTCTCTCAAATTCTACTAAAATGGATTTAGTTGTTTTTTTCTCCATTATACAGCCATTAGTCAGCTTTACTGTTTAACAGTATAGAAATCAATACAGTCTACAGAATTGTCTTATCCGTTAGTATAGCTACCTTTGACTGTAATATAGCTTGTTTATGGATATAATTTCCGCTAATGTGCTGCTTGGGAAGGTAATGTATAAACAATATTTACTTGGTACAATTTAAAATGAATAGCCCAAAATTTATAAAATCGAATAGATTCAATTCATATTTTTGAACGAATGAAGTTTTTTTTATAGAAAATTGACAGCCTTGTTTTCGACTTCAAATAAAATAAGAAAAATTACGAATAAAAAATTGATGATAAGCTAGAAAAGTTATACCTATAGGTTGAAACCGCAGAGGTCACGCTGCAGTTTATACTGACAAGCGCAATTACACTAGGAGACACACAGTAGGAGTACTGTAATAGCGAAAGCCAAAGTCTGAAGAGCCGTAAGGTGGCTATAGAAATCCCTCAACCAAACAAGATAGCAGCATCGTGTTTGGACACATTGGATATGTAATGACAAGTGCTATAACATTAGGTATTGTCCAGGGTCTCATGATGGTGCCGGAAAGTGGTCACGGGCACTCTTCAAGTAAACCAGATAGCGACGAGGCTATCTGGTTGCGTGTGTATGGTTTCATTAGATTTTTCTTGACAAGTGCTTTTACACTAGATCGTTTTCAAGGACTGATGATGGAGCCGGAAGGTAGCCATAGGAACTCCTCAACCAAAAATATAGCACCATCGTGTTTAGACTTATCAGGTATGTATTGTATTATACTAGTTGGTGTCCAGGGTCTGATGATGGATTCAGAAGCTGAGTTCTTATAACCATAAGAACTCAGTCAAACAAGATAGCCCTGTTCTGTTTCGACCATTTGGATTTATTTTGACAAGTACCGTACAAGTGAAGGTGATGGAACAGATATTTAGGCATACAAATTCTAATGCAAAAAAAATAAAATGTAGGTAAGTATATATTTTTAAAAACAAGCTTAAAATTAACTAAAAACTACGTAAATATACACAACGAACTTAACTTTGAACTTATGAACTTTATACTTTTTAGTTCATTAAAAGCTTGTGTTTAAAAAGATTTTAAACTATATTTTATTTCTTGTCTTTGATAAACACAAATATTATATAATACATTCCGGCGTATGTTTAACCCCGTGTTAATCCTAGGAAAGAATAGCCTAGCTAGACTCTAGGCTATTAATAACGCAATTTGTGCGTAGTAATTACCTATGTCAATATTAATCCCTGACAACCACGCCAATTATACGGCTCAAAACTTTGACGAATTTCGAAATTAAAACTGTATTTAAACATCAAAACCAACCCAAATGAAAGCGCTGCTAGTAGGTAGTGAAGTTAATTAAGAAAATGTTTTAGAATATAAAGGGGTGTCGTGAGCGCACGGAGGCCGGGAAGCCGCAAACGTAGCGTCAGGTTTTCAAAGCTTCCTTAATTTTCCTGAACTCCTGGTAACGTGAGCTGCACGTTGGCTGTTACCGAAACGGAAAATGTAAATAGAATGACAATTTTCAGTAAGCACTCAAAATATACGTGAAAACCCGACTTATAAAAATGAAGTAGTAGATTGTTTGTCTAGGGAGCGAACAACTATTTTTAAAGCGAGAGTGTTTCTTTGAATCCAGAGCGGAGCGAAGGATTCTAGAGCAGAATCCCGAGCGCAGCGAGGGATTCTAAGTACCTCACTGGAGCTTAAAATAGTGTTGCTCCCGAGGTGAACACTCTACTTTTTATCACTCCTATGATAAAAAAAACACATTTGCGGTTCAACCACCGTCAAGAACAAAATTCATTCTCACGTATGATTTAAAACAAAAACAAAATTTGACGAAAAATTTGTAAATTTTCACAGCCACCATCTTGGATTTACAATTTGACCTCAATATTGGCTTTAACACCCTCGAAAACTATGAAAACTAAACCCATGACCAAGTATTCGCAGCCGCCATCTTGGGTTTTCATCTTGACCTCACTATCGGTTTAGCACCCTCGAAATCTATGAAAACGACACCAATGACACGACCTAAGACATTTTATTTCTCTGAGAGATTTTTTCAAAGATATTGGTATCCTCAGGGTGGCATCTCAATTCATCTTCGCGAATATCTTATATACTAGGCAAAATATACACTTATACTCTAAAAACAGTGATTTTCACAATGTTAACACTAGAAATAAGGACAAACTACGAGCTCCCTTTCACCGGCTTCATAAGGTTCATAACTAATTTGTTTGGCTTGGTATAACTTTTTATAACAAACTAACCTCCTTCTTTGGTAGATTTGCCTTTTAATGCGTTTAAAACGAAAGTAAAATCCAAGCTTTGTTCAAAGGCATACTATTCTATCAACGACTACTTAAATGAAAAGAATAGTTGGTCGCTGTGATTAACTCAAGACAATGTTTATGTTCTTTCTCCAGCTTACCTACTGACAAGTTATATGAGTTTATATATTTGTTTATTTTATTTGACTTTATAAGTCAAGTTATTTAAATTTAATTTATTGTTGACATAATCTACTCATCACAATGTTTTTTTTATGAGTTGTATTGCAATATGTGGTTAGCTACCTCGACAATCGATCATTTTATTTATTGTTATTAGTAATTAACTGTTCGTTTATTTTTTTTACCTCGATGGTCCTAGTTTATCATTTATAATTTCCAGTTACAACTATATGTAAGCGGGCACGCCCTTTATGCCTGGAGGGTTTTATTTAGATATTAAGTTCTCTTTATGTTTAGATTTTATTTTTGCCTGAGTATAGCTCTCGATGATTTTGTGTGGTATATTGGCGTGTGCTAGCTAACATATGGCTAATAATTTAAATTATGTTTTGTGTTGCGTAATGTAAATTATTTTGCATACTATTATATAGTTTTTTTTTTTTCTAACTGAACAGACAGAAGATGTGCTGCTAGGGAGTTTGTTGCGCCACTTCTTCTTCTCGGTTAACGCACTAGGAAGTGTTCAAGAGTGGGCGTTTTGGGGGACTCTCTTATGTAGTTTTGACGTTCGAAAAGTGCTGATTCTTAGCCTAGTTTGAATAATAGATTTTTGAATTTTGAATTTTGAATGACGCAAAATTAGAAAATTTTCCCGCCGTCTTGGATTTTTATTTTGACTACATTCACACTTTCTCTGTCTCTTTAACAGCCTGTTACTTGTTCATATAATTTTCGTGACTGATCGCTTTGGTGATTGGAACTTTTACTAACAATATTCACATTCCAAATTAAAATCACTTTTAGTCCCTAGGGATTAAAAAGCTATTTTAGTCCCTGTTTAGGAAGAATTTTGCTCTTTTTGAATTGGAGGTGATAAAAAATTATTTTCTTTTATATTATCAGTTTCGGGAAAATAAGATAGATAATAATAAAGTGATTTTTACTTTTTGAACTTTTTTTTTCCAATCAGTATTTAACTATGTTCAGCAGTATGACCAATTGGACCTGTGCACCTAGCTTCTGACGTTTCATAAATGTCTATGTAGTTTTCTGTGAGATAAAATAATTTGAATTTCTTTACCCCAATTTGCGACTGATTGTTGTGATCCACTAGCTCCTCTCCGAACCTTCCATCAAATCAAGACAAAAGTTTTATTATAAAATCAACTAGACGGCAAACAATTCCAAAACAAGAAAGAAATCTCTTAGGTAAGTTAAAAAATGGCGCAAAAATATACAAAACCACATTACCCACGAATTCACAACCTCCTTTTTGAAGCCGGATAAAACCAAGCTTAGAAATTGGTAAAGGAATATACTAGAAAGCTGGCATTGAATTGAGTGGGTGGTACGTACGGGGTTACCTTTGATGTGTAGGTTACCTCGTTAAGAGCCTGAAGTGGCCGTGTACCTCTCAGTGTGGATGTTACCTTTACAGCCACTTTCAAGAGGCTTGTCGTAATGCCGAACAGTATGTTTGTAACTTCTGTCTGATATGTACTTATCCGTATTTTACTAGTATATCTTTCGTTATTTTACGAGCAAAATAATGGCCATTTATTTTTGTTTTTGCACAAATATTTGAAAAAGTAAAAAACCGGCCAAGTGCGAGCTGAACTCACACACGAAGGCTTCCGTACCGTACCGAGATCGAGCAAAAAATAACAGATTTTAAAGTTTTAATATTTAAGGTATAGTTAATTACCGTTGACCTTGCTCAAATGGGCGTTACCGCTGAGAATGCCCCGCGCACCCCCTCATCATAATTACGCGCGAAGCGGTCACAAAGTTTCTTTTTGCAGGCATAGGTAGCTAGTAGCATATTTCAGACCAGTGGTTCAGAATATTTTTAGGTTAAAAGTTGAATGTTATATAAAACAAATAAGCGCACAACACTTGCGTAAATTATTGAACCACTATTGTGTCTATTATAAAAATATTTTTTACAAACTAAGAACTAGTTGTAATATTATTAATACACACAGCTACAATCTGGCAAGAGTATGACTTTTCTTTAATTGCGTGATGTAGGATTTTTGGTTATAACTTCTTGGTTTTTAGGAAATGTTGAGTTATTTTACATCAAAAAGTGTCTGACTAATATCATAAACCTATCCTGTAAAAGTTTTATTCAATATCTGTTTATTTAAGCGTTTTTTACCATTTTTAGAAATCTTATAAATTTTGTTTGACAACAGCGCCATCTAGGAAACGGAAAGGAATGTCGAAGAGTTTGTGTAACAGCAATTTTTTTTTGTGAAAACTCTTGCCTTATTATAGCTGTATTTTAGTAACTTTATTTTTCACTTTGTTGTTTATTATTTATTACAAAATGAGGAATGTAGTTTTATTTTCACGGTACAAAAATAAAAACATCCACTACGGAGAAAAGCGACACGTCCATTCTCAATAATGTTCCGAAGAACACTGGCGCGGTCGGAGCGGTAAGGAAATGAGCAAGTGTATATCGTAAAAATGCAAATAAAATCGTTTATAATTAGATACTAACTATTTAATAATTACTAATCGATCACTGGATGTAGTTTGGCATTTAAAATATTATGGTATAAGTAGTTTAAATTATAATTGTTAATGAAGAGATACACTGCTTTTAAAGATAATTGAGAGGTGTGTTTGAAGATTTTTTTGATGTATTAAAATATGTTTAATTATGTTTTGAGTTCGATCACTGTATGCAAAAAAGGGTTCACTAATGTTTCACCAAAACTCCATTGACAAATTTTTAGTTTACAACCAATGTTTAGTATACTATTTATTTTACAAACAACATATTTCGCAAATATTTTATTTTATAAACACTCGTTTTACAAACATTTATTTAGCAAATGTTACTCTTTACAAATGTTTCGCATGATATTTAATCATTTATGATATTGTCATTCTTTTGGAAAAATCACGTTTATACAAAATATTTTTTTATAATATTTTTTCTAAACCAGTCACAAAGGGATCATGGTTGAAATTTCCATTTGGGTCTGAAGTTCTTTAAACC
This sequence comes from Agrochola lota, assembly GCA_947364205.1. NCBI lineage: Eukaryota > Metazoa > Arthropoda > Insecta > Lepidoptera > Noctuidae > Agrochola > Agrochola lota. The sequence continues at coordinate 683,902 of OX376225.1, read as the reverse complement.
AACAATTTTTTTTTTCTAAATATTCTAGTCGTTTTTGGCACTCGCCGGCCGCTACCGCGGCACCGCTCGCTGCTCATAGGGGTCACAGTTTTAACCTAACCTATTCTAACCTTTTTCGAGATTAAAAATATTTAACCTAATCTAACTAGTTTGGTTCCGCGTAGCCTACTAAAATATTTTTTTTTTTCTGTTAGTGTTAGTCGTTACTGGCATTTTTTTTTAAATTTTTATGGTTTATATATTAAAATTACCCTTTTGCTTATTTAATGACTTTAATTTTTAGGAAATTACGTAATTCAATATGTAAAACGTTTTTATTCCTAATGTTGTTTTATGAGATAACATGAATAAAAATCAATAATTTGTCAAATAATACGTTATTACAAAAAAGTTTATCGGATAATGATTTTCATAATTGAATTATTTGGCAAAGTTGTTATTGTGTAATGACGAAATAACAAATCATATTTTTGTCAATCGTTACTTGTCAAATGAAAATTTGTAAATAAACTTTTGGTGAAATGACTGGTCTCCGGAGATGACCATTCGCCTGAAACATGAGCATCATGATCAGGACGCGCGGACACAGACACGCCCCCATGCCACTTCTCCTGTGACTTATATTTCTACGTTCAGATGTATAACTTTCAACTTATTCGGTCCAGTAGATTTGGAGCAAACCGGCTGCGCCATGGCAGACGGACAGACAGAAAAACGGAACCCTGAAGTGATCACTCGTGTGTCTACACGAGTGATCACTTAAGGGTTCTATTTTTTCATTCGGACGTACGGAACCCTAAAAAGAGGTACCTAGATAGATTATACAAGCTCCGCAAGTGGCACGTCACTTGACTAGTTAGCCTAGTTACGTTTCGTTTTGTATCTTTTTCGCTACAGATATTTACGATATGCGTGTCATCATTCTAATAGTATAACATTGTGCCGGTTTTGAGGATCGAATGTTTGGTACCTATCAATCTTCCTGATAAATAACATTCCTACATTTAAAATTATGAGCGCTATCATGTTTAGTCAATGAAAGTCTTCCGTTACACATACCTGCTTTACAGCTATTTTTACCCCACACAACATCTAAAAATACCTCAATAAACAACGATACAAGTCACCAAACCCGAAGCGTACAGTACCAACTATCGCAGCAGATAGAAGTGCTCATGAAAGGCGACGGCGCCATATTTCGTGGGCATTAACCGCGTTAATCTCGTACGAAATAGCGCAGGACCGCACGGGATTGCGCGGAATCATAGCCGGCCAATCAACAACGCGCCGATAGTCCCGGTAATTAGCCGTTTGTATCCACTGTTGCGATTGCTCGTAAGATTCATTGCTTGACGGGTAGCTCTATATTTAGACACTTCTGTATTTTCGCAATCGATTATGGGATTTTTTTAAGGGAAGATCAGATCGGTGGATAGAAAGTTGAAGCTTAGATTTAAAGGTCTTAAAATAGATTTAATTTACCTAATGGGAACATCGTCATTTTACCTATCAAGCTTGCTTTCGTAGACGAAGTAGACTGGATTTTAGATTTAATATCTTCCTTAAAACGTTTGTCTATAAATACACCACATTTTTAAACAATATCAGCATTATTACCATACAACAATAAATTCGCGTTACTGTTGGCTACTTTAAACAAACAGTAATAAAACTTCACTCCAGAGACTCAACTGTGCCGTCTTCGTAGTTCTAATACAAGCAACTTTCCCGGCAAGTGACACAGCCCCTTACACCGTGTTCAGCTTAGTCTGCTTCACAATTAATTATAATACCAACTTCGTCGGATTAAAATCTAACGAGAAAGCACTAGTTGTCCATGAACAAGGCGGAGGCTCATCGTCATAATGCCTACTTTATAGCCGGTGACGTTGACAAGTAGCGCCTCACTTAATTGATGTCGAAACATCATTAACGTCAGCACTCATCCAACACCTAAGCTCCAGACGTTACTGATTTGTATTGTATACTTATTATAGTTATTATACTCCCACTCAACAGACACCCTTTTTATTTTTATTTTCCAACACAAAGGAACTCTTTTCCTCGACCTTTTGTGTTGCTTTTGTCGTTTTTTTAGCCCATCGACAGCTGACAACTAAATAAAAGTCCGGCGAACAGCGAAGCGAGAGCCGTGAATGAGTAACTCTTTATTCAGTTTGTCATTTTTCCGCTTTAGTTTCATTGGAATACAATCGCTAAGTGACGTTATTGGGGGAGCCCCGGTACCTCTCGTCTTGAAGAGCGCTTGACTTGTTCCCGGTATCACAGCAATCAATGTCTTTTGTATCGATATATCCGCCGGTAATTGGCAGCAGCCGCGGACGCGCCGCGCCTCTTAATTGCTACAAGGCGGCATTTCCCCAACAACCCCGGAACATGGTGGCCATTATGAAAATTAAGGAAATTATTTTAATGACACAATTTATGACAAATTCGGTGCTGCGATTGCGAAATATGCGCCCAGTCATTAGTCATAGGTTGCGGCACAAATAAATTGATAGTCACAAGTTATATTTAAAGCTCTAACTGTTAATTAAAATGAGTTCCCTCAAATGAACGTTAAGACGTGCCGACATCAGTCTGAAGATTGAAATTATACGGGTACAACATAACTTTACACACATGGTAACTAATTATAATTATTTTGTTCGGCAACTCGGTGGGCTCGGGCTTAAATAATTACTTCATTGGGAACAAAGAGAGCTCGGTCAAAGGATACTGAATTGTTGAAGTAAAGGTTAATACGTGTTGGCACGAAACAAGATTGAATAGAAGACCCACTTCAATAAACATCCTACAATAAAGTTCGCGTACAACAATTTGGGTAACGTGTTCTTGAAACCACCGCAGATTGAACATGTGTGAAGTAAGTGATGTTTAATTTCGTCCGCTATTTCGTGATGCTTCTGAATCCCTCTATTTCGTGGCTCGAGGTCGGTCCATGTTCGTTGCGTCGGAACGAGGGCCACCCGAGTAGTAAATAAGAGGGTAGCTGCGAATAATTCAGGGCTCGTGATGGGCCCTCCAGCTCAATAATGCACGCTACGCAATCACATGCGGCGTGTTCGCACCAGAGAGAGATGTATCCATCCTCTTCGCTGCTGACTAGATTTAGGTTGGTCCGGTTTTGAGAGTCGAACTTCACGTGTCCCAAGACGGCGTGTTTGTATCTTATGTTAGGTACTGCTTCTTTTAGAGATCTTTCCAGATCATACATTAAATTAAATACCTACTTCATGTTTGAAGTAAAACCTTCTTTAGGCGTATTGAGTGATTTTTGGTAGGTATAGGTATACCTTAGAGTATATAACACCGGAGAAGCCTTACGAACACTTCCCCTCTGTAAAAGTACAAGAACAAATGTTCTATTAAGTTCATAAAAACTACTTTCAAATCGATTCTAACGCACTTCGTAAATCGTTTTAAAGGCGCGCGGAGCTCCGTGAAAATGCCTATTTGTCCTGTTAAATGGTGTAAAAACAACTGAATAACTTTCCATACGTAAATTTTTTTTTTCTAAGATTTAGTCATGTTTTTATTGAAATTTTAAATCCTAACCTCGTAATACATATCGATTTTTCATGCGATTCAACCATGATTCAATATAAAACGTAACATGAATCGAGTATTTTCCTCACGTTGCTTCTGTGAAGTCACCGAGTCTCGCTACATCCCGTTTTTATGTTCGTAAAGATCAAAATACTTTTCTTTTGCATTACGAAAATATACGTCAAATCAGCAAAACTTACACGCACTTGACATGCGATTATGTCCTCTAGTAAAAATGTTAACGAGACTACCGTAGTGTTGAGGTCATGTTTGAAACCAAAATTGACATGTCGATAATTTCCTAGTAAAAGTTACTTAGTAATTATTTTGGCTTATTTTTTTTGATTATTCAATGTTTTATCATTTGTTTAGGTCCATTGAAGTAGTTGTATATAAATATATTTTTTTTTTTAACTTGACCAAATTTTTATTGAGATTACTTACTTTTATTTAATTGAAGTTATTTTCTCTTCATAATAAAATGTAACTATTTTATGCAACAGCTGTTTTATTTCATAGATTCAAGCAAAATTCCGAATGGATATCGATAAATTAAAAATTAATGGTACGGACTTCTCTTTCCGCTACCGCGTCCTCCGCAAAAAGTGACAGAATGTTTTGTTCGGAATATTGTGCTCATGGCTTCGGCAGTGTTATATACTCTAAGGTATAAACTTATGGATTCGCGTCACCAACATGCTCGCGCCATAGTGCTCTGCTATAGAATATAGATGGCGCTAATACCAGTTTTGAGTTTTCACTTCTGTAGGCAGTCACATGACTGCCTATTTTTTTTAATTGTAAGTTTTCACGATATGTGCTAGTGTGACTGTGTGTCATTTACTCTAATTTAGTAACAATATATTATTATATTTATTTTAAAACCGTCACTTAAGGGCCGATTCGGGGTTCTTAAGAACACATTAAATCTCAATTTTATGGGTTGACAGCTCGACACGTTACCCTAATTAATAACAATATATCCTATTTCTTTAAAATGTTAAAACAATATTGAACCTCTTACAAACCCATTCCATTTATATTTTATGGAAAGCGACCTGTGGCCACTTTCTACAAATATTCTGAGAACCAAAACGGGCTCAGGCAGTTTAGACGGACCCTTTTAAAACAATTGAGGAATTGTAAAAGCAGCCATAAGTCTATTCTGCGAAACTGTCGGAATCGGTGCTATATAATCAACATGCGGCTCTCAAAGTTAGTGCGAACAAGGTTGCGCTTACATGAATATAATGTAAGGTAAAGAAATCAACAAACAAATAGAAAACTAGAGAATTAACTAAAGAATAACTTATGAACCATTCCAAAGGCATACAAAGCCGAAGTCCCCATTGATGTAACTATCTATTATCCTATAACTGTAGTTATAGGATAATGATAATGATATTGGATTAATTGTTTTATTATTCTGGCGGCTACCTGGAACACTTGAATAGGTTTCGTGCTAAGAACATAATTGTATGTTTTATTTAATACAATATAATATAAATTGTAGCTTTGACTTTTCCATTGCAAAAGATTGATATTCCCTGGACCCAAAGCAACAAACAGTAATATAACCACATCTGGAGATCGTAAATGTCACGATACCCTACCTATTCGGGCCACTCGGAAACAATTCAGAGATTTTAAGTCTTTGTTGCAAAAACTTATAAAGGGGCAGAGAATTCCATGTGCAGCATGGAATATTTTAGGAATTTAGGACAGGGAGATTGTTAGACAAGAAAGGTAGTTGGTTTTGAGTCGCGAAAGAAGACAGACATGCGAGACATCAGAGTCCGTAGCCAGGGTAGTTAAGTTAGGAGGGTTTGGTTTGAGACCACGGTAGGGTGTGGACGTAATATTAGGCCATGTCCAAGTGGGCTGTCGCAAGATAGCGAGTATTATTTATTAAGTTAAATATAATTGGGTGGAAACCCAGACTAGACTAATGTAGTATTTAACGAAGCACGAGTATGTGTGTGTGTTTATTGGTGCGACTGGGTGAGTGTGTGCTTGTTGGCGCGACTGAGTGAGTATTTCATTCAAAACTCAAAAAAAAAAACTCAAAGCATTTATTTCAAATAAACCAATTACAGGTACTTTTGAATTGTCAAGGGGTCGGTCAGTCAGAAATATGAAGCTAGTTGCCCATTCCAACGCGTAGTAGGTTCCTATGGAGAAGAACGGGCAAGAAACTCCACGGACACTCTTTTCAATCAGAATATTTTTACAAAATATTGGTTACTTCATCCATTTTTGTAATTATACATGTGAGAACAATGTAAAAAGACGTGCTCGTTAAAAGCGTCAGTAATAAAAATAAAATCAAAAACAATTCAAAAATTAAAATAAATTCAAATAAGCCGTGGCAGCTAAGAGATGACCAGTCCCCACTGACGGCTCCCGTTCACGAACATGACGCATGCATCAGCACCATTTAGCTCAACCATTTTGAAGGGAACTTAACGATCCAACACACACGCCACCACCAGCGAGACATTTGAGTGAGCATGACATACTCACAACCGCCAGGGCAAACTCAAGTCAATGAAAGACGTACCCAGTAAATGGTAACTGTAAAGTAGGGTCATAGTGCTCACACATGTGCTATGCAATTATATAATACTAAGAGATTGAATTTATACAATCTAAAGATAGTTTTACAATCTTCAGCAGCTGCAACAATATTTTGAATGGTAATCAATTTGTTTATGCGCCCTTGTGGAGCTGGACCAGCGCTGAGCCAAGCATTTTTGTCGTCGATGTAATCCCCCAACTTATAATATGCTTGGCAGCATAGTGTGCGTTTTATACAAGATTTAAATTTCGTTTCATTCAATTGGAGTATGTGGGGAGGTATTTTATTGTAACATTTCAAACAATACCCCATGAAGGATGAGTCTACTTTAGCCAGTCTGAAACCCGGTTGAATCAATTGGTCCCTATTTCTAGTCCTATAATTGTGTCTATCACCTCTTTTACTGAAAAGACTTAGATTTTTCCTAACGTACATGATGTTTTAATAGATATATTGACAAGGTACCGTCATGATATTAATATCTTTAAACAGTTCCCTTAGAGAATCGCGTCTGCGGAAGCCATATATTGCTCTGATGGCTCTTTTCTGCAGAATAAAAATAGAGTCGATATCTGCAGCCCGTCCCCATAGTAAAATACCGTAAGGCATGATACTATGAAAATAACTGAAATAGACTAGCCTCGCGGTATCTACATCAGTAAATTGACGGATTTTTCTCACAGCATATGCTGCTGAACTTAGGCGTCCTGCAAGAGATGTTAAATGAGGACCCCATTGCAGCTTGGAGTCGAGCGTGATCCCCAAGAAAACAGTTTTATCGATGACTTCCAATTTCTCCTCATTCAATACATGTCACAATCACTACTTTTAACAAGCTTTAAGCAAATCTAATGCATTTAGTTTTTTTCCCATTTAATACTAAATTATTAGCAGTGAACCAATTTTAGACCTGCAGTAGGGCGTTATTTACGTCGTCAAGATTTGATGCACGTCTTATTATCTTAAAAATTAGAGAAGTATCGTCAGCAAATAACACCATTTGTGGTTGGTTTTTTAATAAATGGGGTAGGTCATTTACATATACTAAAAAGAGGAAAGGACCCAATATCGAGCCTTGTGTTACACCCATTTTTACTTTTAGACCGAGTGAATTGACCCCATTAATTTGGACTTGCTGTTGTCTATCATTTAAATAAGATTTTAGCAAACTGAGCGCAAGTTTACCTAGTCTACCGTAATGCTCAAGTTTCAAGAGTAAGGTTTCATGATTTACGCAGTAAAATGCTTTTGAGAGGTCACAAAAAAATCCTATGGCGTCTTGGGCCCCCTCCCACGCTGTAAATATGTGTTTTAATAAGGTTACACCGGCGTCAGTCGCACAACGTCCTTTGGTGAACCCATATTGCTGATCGTGTAAGATTTGGTTTGATTTGATTGAGCATTACCTTTTCGAACACCTTGCTGAATACCGGCAGCACGGATACTGGTCTTTAATTGTTAGTGTCTTTACTGTCTTCAGATTTAAAAAGAGGTATAAACCTTACTGTATTTCATTAAATCAGGGAAGACTCCTTGATCCACGCACAAATTAAATATTAAAGCTAAGTATGGTGCTATAGTCTCGATTATGGATGTACAAACTTTGATAGATAATCCCCATAGATCTTCGGTCAATTTGATTTCAATTTGCCGAAAAGCTTTTATAACTATCATAGGGTGTATATGTTTAAATTGAAATTCAACCGGGCAGCCTGGAACATTCGCTTTTAATAAATCTATTGAGACATCGGGTGAGGAATTTAAAGCTTCCGTCGTTTTATATGGTATATTAGTAAAGAAATTTACAAATTCTTGAGCTACTTCTAAATTCGAGCTTATGACACCACGTGAAGTCTCCAATGTGAACTCAGTGTTTTGTATTTTTTTCCTATTAGTTTCATTATTTATAACTTTCCAAACTGTTTTTATTTTATTTTCTGCTGATTTGATCTTGTTGCTAATATGCACAGCTTTAGCTATCTTGCAAGTATTTCTAAAAATTTTGGAATATACAACATACTTTCAACATACTTGTTGAAAGTTTCAGTGTTAATGTAAGGCTTAAGGCCATACAGCTCGAACTAACTTTCTCTACTTATCCTAATACCTCTAGTTGCCCAGTCACTAAACATAAAGTTAGGGCAAATATTTTTTGTTTTCTTTTCAAAAGTTTGTTTGCGTTCTGTGTGCACTACTGAAAAGAAACCCTCATACAATTTATTTGCATCGTCTATATTATGGCCCAGAGCATTTAACTTATTATTTAGCGTACTATTAAATCTATTTAATTTGCCAGTTGTAATTGGTCTAAATTGTATTTGCACTTTTTGCTTAAGTGTTTTAAACTTAAAAGTTACCGTTTGTCCACTATGATCAGACGGCAAATAATTTACGATGGCTTTATCTAAATAATCACAATCGCAGAAGACATTATCGATACAAGTAGCAGAAGTTGGAGTTACTCTAGTCGGTTCTGTAAAAACATTGGACAAATTGAACGATTTAAAAAGGCTTATTATTCTACTGCTATTTGAATTATTTTCCAGAATATTTATATTAAAATCACCACAAATAACTGCGGCTTTGTTGCTAGATGCAAGTTTCGCTAGGACCTCTTCCATTATTGACTCAAATAAAGAATAGTTCTGATAATTAGGGGGTCTGTACACGCACACTACAACATGCTTATCCAGCTCAACACAGGACAGTTCAATGCAATGTTCAACTGATAAACCAACTATGTCATTACGTTGCTTCGATTTTAAACAATTTTTTATCAAGATAAGAGAACCTCCACGTAGCATAGATTTACGGTTAAAGCAACTGCCCACACTATAGTTCTCATAATTAATTAGCATTTGGTAATACTTTAACCAATGTTCAGTAAAGCAAACAATGTCAAACTTAGTTTTTTCTAAAAACATTTCAATTTCTAATAATTTGGAAGAAATGCCTTGAATATTCTGATGAAATAATTTCAAGGCATTCTGCTGATCTCCTTTTTGATAATTATTTATTTTAGAGCAAGAAGATACCTTGTTGTTGTTAGGTATAAGAATATTCTTACAGGTACCTTCTGTTGTCTTACAAACTAGTTTAAATTATAACATTATAATAATTATCCTAGACTGGTAATATAATTAAAGTTCTTGCGTGTTTTATAACTAATGTTACATTCTCGTGTCCATATCCTAATCCGTACCTTGGCAGATTATTGTCACTAGCAGTTGGCTATAGGGAAATGGCGAAGGCCTTCCACCATATTTGACTGGGCAGTAATGCCCCTGACTTATGACAACTGTTGACTTTGAGATGACGCACCACATTTGGAAGGCCATAAATACTCACAGTTCATTTGGAATTGATCTAGGCTATAAAGCCAATCTGTAATTGCATTACAAAACAACCAAACGTTGGTGATGATTTCTGTTTCCACGAAGGTTTTGCCACAGAATACCTTGCGTGAGGCTTGTTAACACATATTTCCAGAGAGTGGGGGTAGGCTTCACCAAGTACCCCAAACTGAATTGGTAGATGTTCTAAGAACGCTAGGGACCGTGTCTCATTAAAACCCACCCGGCTGTTTGTAGGCCTATTACTGAATCGACACTATTTATTAAGACACGCTATTGGGACGCAACGCCGCTAACCGCCGCACCGCATCCTCTAAATGGGGCAGATTAAGGAAATATGAAGTGACGAGCTATCACTTCGGCGTTCACCAGGTACGATCGTAATGTATTCTGCTAGAGACTGAGTCTACGGTGCGCTTGTGCTAGTTTTGTGTCTTTCATATTAGTACGCGATTAGAACTATTCAATATTAAACTTGTTTTCCTCAATAACAGTTGGACTTCGCAGTACTCTGTCTTAGGATTGAGTAAAACATTTATTTAGTGCTTAGGGAGCGTGTTCCGTTAGAATCGTATTAGTTCCTCAGAGTTTCTATGCGTTAGGTCTAACAGGACACGTACAATGAGGCAAACGTTGTTATACGGTTCCCGGTCTCACTGAAGTGGGTATATTGTAAACAGACAAATTAACGTAGTAGTACGTTATCGTATTTTAAGCACAAGTGTAACGATCCTTTTACCCCTTCCACCTTACCAAGTCTGTATTGCAGATATTGGTGCTCAACTGCGAGAGGAGGAGACGTTGGCGTTCCAACATTTATAATACTAAAACATAAAACTATATTATATACTTTTGCATACCCTCTTGTCTTCTTAGCTTCATATTATAATACTCGTGTTTACTAACTGTGAATTCCCAATATTAACGTCCCTGTCCAATCCTTGGCCCCTAGCTATTCTAAGTCGGGACAAGGCAGTTTAGTTTATGGGAATTCTTCTCTTTCTTATATCGGTGGGAGGGTGACCAGTCTGGGACGAGCCCTACAGAACTGTGCGGAAAGGAGGGGCACAGTTCTTCCCCCTACGGGGAACCGATCCAAACACTAATATTAACACAATTAGGGAAAAATGAAAATTTTATCAGTCTAGGGTAATTCAGGTACTGTCACACTGGCACTAAACGTTAGTTGTAGTTAGCCGCTCTGGATTGGTCGATTTGGTGTTTGTAACAGTCTATGCCAGTTAGTGAGTAGGAAGTGTCTTATAAAGCCAAGAAGAGAAAGTAACAGCTACCATTAACGATCAAAGGGGAATTGACATAATCATAACGATTTAAAGTCAGATTTATTCCTAATCTTCAATAATGTTAACCATTGTAATACCATAACGGAATCAGTAACGAATTCATTAGAATATAACAAAGACATTCCGGGATATCAACATTCGCTTCAACAGAGGAAACCAATCAGGAGCAAATTCTGTTGGTATAAGCAAATCGCCTATTATCCGCCGTGACTTCGATATAATTCCGTCGCTGAACGGATCAGGAAACAAAATGGCCGCTTAATAGATTAAAAGCTTTCACAATTGTTTGAAAAGAAAAGAAAAATATTGAGCAAAGCGGCTCATTGTACCGCGAATATCAAAGGTAGAAAGGGGTGAGGATCTGTCAATTACATAGTTTTGTTGAAATTCACAGATTTGGATTTACTTTGTTTTTGTTTGGTTTTAACGGACAAGTTTGTGACCTTTGTAAAGCCCTTCGTACACCAGGCTACGCAAATCTTCGATACCCAACGATTTTGGTCTCTCAGCGACTACCGCAATACAAATTCATAGAGGTTCGACACAGGCACGCGTCGCTGACACATGAAATGGTATTGCGGTAGTCGCTTGGAGACCAAAATCGTCGGGTATCGAAGGTTTACGTAGCCTTGTGTACGAAGGGTCTAATAGTGCTAAGCGATGTCACGGTCGCCTGTGGTATTCGCTCGCTTAGAAGAATTAATCTATGCATTATACCAGCTTCTGCCCGCGACTTCGTTCGCGTGGGAGTCGTAAGATACACAATATACTAAAATAACAGGCACATTTTTATAAAACTCCTTCGCCCGCCCGCTTAGAGATCTTTGTGAGTTTTTTCTTTTTGCTCGGCTCCTAAGGGTCGTACCGTAATGTTAAATAACCTTCAACCTAAGAATTGTGCTATCAAATGCAAAAAATATTTTTTCATATGCGACTGGTATCCAGAGATTAATGCGTTCAAACAAACTCGTTAGCTTTAGGTATTATAATTATAAGTAATTATAAATAAATAACCTATGAATTAGACGTTGATCACAAAGCTTGGTGGTGAAAAATGTATAAGGTCTTTAGATGGCAACCATACAACGATAATAAAAAGCGAGGCAGACGTTTGTCGTTAGTCGTTACGATCGGGATTAAGTCCAGGAACAGTTATTATATCCAAAGAGACCCATTAAGATTGGAATTAACTGAAAGACATTAATGGATAAAACGGAGGCTTTGCAAGACGCACTAATGGAAAAAAATAAGTTCTAATGAAAATTCATAGGATCGGTTCTTTGTGTACCTACTAATGGAATTAAGTTGGAAGTTTTATATGTAGACCGTGCTTAAAGGTTTACTGTAGGTACGGAGTCTAGGCAAATTAATAGCTTTAGGAGAAAAAGAAAGCAATAAACATATTATTTAGATGTTTTTTCGCAATACAAGATAGGAAAATTTGCGGGTTCTACTAATGAATAACATATGCTGAGACTTTAACCATTCACTCTGTACTATAATCTACGTTCTGGTGCTCAACTAATCAGTTAATATTCAACTCACCCCATCAGGGAGCACAAGCGTGATGCGGTGCATGTCTGCATTTATCTGTAAAAGAAGAAAAACAATAAGATTGACGCTCTCATTAGTGTACAAACAAACATAAGTAATGTCGCTACTGGAAAAGAAATACGTATTCGTTAGTGCCCCGTTTCTCAGTAACTGAAGTAATTACTGTAAGTACCCATTAGGACCTTTGACATACAAATATAATGTGTAAATGAATACATTTCTGTGAGTTCGTGCAATGTTGCTATGATAATTTATTAAGACTTGCTATGAGTGCTTATTAATAATGTTTTAGCGTCCTCAGTGCCTATTTAGTTTTAACCTTGCTAAAATAACGATTTGTACGAGTATATACTTAATATTACATAGACGCGTAAGAATCGGTCATTCTTACGAATGTCTGCATAGCAACAAGGAATTTTGTCAGTGTTTAAATTTAGAAACCTTACCTCTTTTAAGTGCCTAGGACTAGTAGAGGATAACACATTCACGTGGAATCTGCATGTTAACAACGTTTGTAATAAATAAGCTACGCTCCATTTTGGGTAAATTGTAAAATCTTAATATTGTCAGCAAGAAAGTACTGTATACCGTATATCACGCACTGGCTGACTCAATTATTGGTTATGTTTCTGGAGGATATGGTCCTACATTCTCTACTCACTCACACTCACACACAGATAAGGTTATTAAAATTACTTGTGGATAAAAAACCGGCCAAGTGCGCGTAGGACCACGCACAATGAAGAGTTCCGTAGTTGGGATGAATTTATTCCAAAAACAAAACAAACAATAAAACTACAAATTAAATATTTTCGAACTTATGAGTGTATGACCAGTTTAGGGCGCCGCAAGTATTACTACATTTAACTTATATCTAGGTTAAATATTTATATAAAAAAATCGTGTTTTTATGGATCATGTGGTCTGCAATAAAGATTTTTATTTATTTATTATTTAATATCATTGGAAAATGAGACACTGAATACCACTGACTTCGAAATCATTTCGTTCTGCAGCAATTATGGTAGAAAATTTGTTACCACCAAAAATGTGATACATAATAAATAACATAACATCACGCCTTGTTTCCCCGAAGGGCCCAACCAGAGGCCGCAGAGGTGTACCTTTAGTTAACCCACATTTCGCCAGTTATGTTTTAAAAGGGGTCGAGCCTTCAACCGGGCACAATTCCAGAGGTTGCTATTGAGAAAATCATTTTGGAAAAACCCAATAATACTTTGCCCGACCTGGGAATCGAACCCATCAGGACCTCATGCTCAGCAGTAGCGCTTGCCACCACTAGACCAACGAGGCAGTCATATAAATACTACAACTACGACAGATATAAATACTATATTACTATTTATTTTCTCGCAGTTAATGGTAAAAAGTAGAGTACACAACTCGTGTTTTTTTTTTATCTCGGTCCTCGTATTCCTCGCTCCGCGCTCAGGATTCAAATCTAGAATCGCTACCGCTACGCTATCGCTACGCTCAGGGTCTATTCTAGAATCCTTCGCTGCTCTCGGGATACAGCTTAGTCCCTCGAATTAAATTCCCTTTTTTTTCCACTTGTTGTATAATCTACTATTGTGCTTTATTTTAGCTCCTTATCTTCCATAAACTCGTTAATACTATAAAAACTTTTTCTAAAAGTAAGTAATGACTTACGTCTATTTTTAATTATGCAGTGTTTTTGTGGATCTTATATGTTCAGGTAACTTAATAAATATTTGGATGCTTCGGAATTAAGGTCTATTTTTATAAATCTCTAGTCTAGGTGCTGGTAGGATTAATTTAGTTTTACGGCACTCATTCTTATCTAAGAGTTCTACAAAAAAATTACTCTCACGGCGTTTGTAGCTATGTTTGTAAATAACCTAACTATAACGAAAATGTCTTTTTGTGAAATGTGAGATATTTAATCTCGAGTTCTCGACTGCTGGTTTATTTAAAGTTCACTTAATTAGCATACTTAATTAGTTATCTTCTTCTTTTTATTCGCTCTCTCACTGCTGAGAATTGTGACTCCGTATCAAATTGTCAACTTTTCCATCTGTAACGATCAGTGACCTGTAATTAAGTTTTTAATTTTACTGTCGATGAACTGTCATGCAGTTTGGCAGACTTTATGAATGTTACTGTAAATACAGATTTTGAATAAATAAATAAAATAACAAGTGAACTTTTATTAAAATGAAAAAAGCCGCTGACATAAACATTTCCTCATTTCTCTTTCCTAATCCATCACCAGACCCTGTTCAGAATTTTTTGTCGGAGACAAATTGTATGATTCGTAATTTTACAATCGGCGCCGTCCGTTTACAAACGCTGACGGTTTTGCAAAGTGCTTAAGGCAAATTTGCAATTCGTTCAATTGTTATAATTTCGACATTGATTGTTTTTATAGGGTGATCATCATCATTACACACAGTTTGGACTAATCATTTATTCCAGCAATCAGGTACCTATTATGATACAAATTGTGTGAACCATTAGTTTATAGTTTATCGGTATTATTTCCGTTAGGTTATAAACAGTCGAAAAATTGTAAACTGGGTGAAATAGATTAGGCTAGGTTAGAACTGTGACCAACCGTCCACGAGCCTAGCGAGCGAAGCAAGCGATGCCGCGGCAGCGGCCGGTGAGCGCTACTTCCAACTTGCTCGCAGTTAGGCAGGCTATTTAGTAAAAATGTGATGATAAACTTCAGCTAACATTCGCTAGAATGCTCATTACAAGTGAATACTTGTAATGAGCATTCTAGCGAATGTTACAAGTGAATGTTCAAGTTTATCAGCATCTTCAGCGCAAGGTGCGTTACGTCGCACGCAAGTTCACAATTCGTCGGTATTATTTCCGTTAGATTATGAACTACCAAAATATAATGTGTTAAGTTGTAAATTGTTTGTTGCGGTCCAGAATTTTTGAGAATTTTGTACCAATAATATTCCGCAGGAGTCCTCCGAGCCTATTAGATTCCATGGACGCCTTACGTTTTCCACGAGCTTAAAAACTTCAATTTGCCGCGGTATTTTGCAAACGGCGTTTGTATTGCTTATCAAATGCTGTGGCATATTATAAAGTAACTAGACAAATTACATTTTGCCTTAGGCATTTTGCAAAACCGTTTGTAAACGGACGGCGCCGTTTGTTAAATGACGAATCATACAATCTGCCTGCGACATGTCTATAACCTATTCATTGAGACCATTCCAGTGAGCCCAAAACCTACCACACAACCTGCACAATACCTGTGCTTTAAGTTGGTAAGGAAGTTGTATATCCTGCAAATTCCAGGTGATGCTGCAGCATCAGTTCAAGGTTACTATGTTCTTTTAATATAACTAAAGTAACAGATTACCAAATTTCAAATCGATCTGACCCGTGGAATACTCTTACATCCATTCATCAAGTAGAAAACAGCTGATAATCTCCAAACGGTTGAACCGATTTTGATAAAACATGTCTAAGAAAACCTGATTTCAAATAAAAAAAATCCGCTTTCAAATAAGTTGACCCGTTTAAGAGCTACGGTACCACAGACAGACACACATACATAGCGGTCAAACTTATAACACCCCTCTCTTTTTGCGTCGAGGGTTAAACAATACGTTTTAATTTAACATCATAGGTGGTTATAAATTTATAAAAATACATAATGGTATTGGATGATGCGGTGCAACGATACGCTAGCAGCCTATTTGGTTTATATTCTGTCTTTTATGTTGTTTGTTCAGCGGCGATAAAAGAACCCTAGATGAAGCCAAAAATAGGCTATTGTATAGAGATCCTTAAAGATAAAGTCGCATAAATGAGTAATCTATTTACTTTAAAACTATTACAACAACCTTTACATAACACACAAAAACACGCCATTTTGAACAAGCGTCTACCGCCGAGGCGTCAACCTTAAATGTGAAAGTGCTGTAGAAATAAATCAAAATTCACAAGTCCATAATTAAATACGGCGTTGTCCGCGCTTGTCGCTGCCGACACGGTCGCTAATTGCTTCTCAAGAAGAAACTAAATCATTCCGCGATGGAAACACGCCGGGGACTCCGGGACACGTTCCGCGGAGTTAGTTTCTGGCAAGGATGTTTGAATAGCCGTTTTAGATCAAATGGTAACAGCAAGAGTACCATATTTGAGAAAAATGACAAGACACATACGAGTACGACACATTCGTTGGAATTTGTTGATGAGAAGCTTGTTATTGGAGTTTTTCCATTAGGAATTTCTCAGTAGGAGACCGCTAACAACCAAGCTTCTCCTCCGGGAAGCTTGGTTGTTAGGGGTGCGTGAAATATGGTACCTACTTTGATGTAAGAAGATTAGTATTCTTGTACTATTTAAGAAATCTCGTAAACTTATTTTACTACTTACTTATTTATCAAAAACGAACACACTCTGACATTGAAAATGTAAAAATTCGCATCTATGTTCTCAATATTGACTAACCATTTACCTTTCTAGAAAAGTATTGCTCTGACTGAAAGTAGACAATTTTGTATCGTCGCTGTACCTATTAGAGTGGACGATCAAGTTGATAGCATCGGTGCTCTGTGCACCGGATAATACAAATACGAGTATTATTTATTTGTTATCTACTGCCGGAGGCTTCCAATGTTTTGTGTCAGCAAGTTTCTGTTATCCGGAATAATATCTGATCCTGGAAATGTATGATGTATGTAATATTTTTATTGCTCTATTGTAATATTATCTGGATATGTATAACACTGCTGAATGTGGATCTCCCCTGGGTGTACAATGAACAATTCTGGGATAATGACGCTATAATCATTACGTTTGGTACGCTGAATTGGTACATGAAGTTATGGATAAAATAACGAAAATGTTAAATGAAAAACCAACACATACCAAAACGCGTTAAAATCCATATCCAATATTTTTCTACACATATAGCTCGCTTGATATCGACTGTATTACCGTGTAGTTATAGGCGTGTATATGTTTTACGCCAATAAAACAGAAAAGAATGGCCACAGTCCTCAGTGCGTCGGAAAAACGTGATGGATGGAGTGAACGTCGATTAAAGGTCGCGCGGCATGTACCGAAGCTCACTAAAACACAATATTTTTGAACGCTTTTTGAATTATTTTACTGGACGGTTGTTGTCATTTTTGCGTGAGTTTTTATTGGTGGTGCTAATAGTTGTTTTATAAATAATATTATAGATAGATAGAGATAGAATACATGTCGAAAATACACACTGCTTTTATAGGATACTGTGTAAAAGGTATAATAAAATACCAGTCGATATTCTTCAACTGAATGAGAAGAAGTTTAAAACATGCAATAAACGCACACTACGTATGTAGACAAGCATATTATAACCTGGATGTTTATATCATAGATAAAAATGCTTGGCTTAATGCTGGTCCTGCTCCACAGCCACTTGGACTCACTAGTTAAAAAAATTAATATTTGGAACAGTTTCTTCCCCTTATATTTTTTCTGACATTACGAACTTAATGTTTATTTCTTATTTAAACAAGTTTGAATTGTTGAATACGCCAATGGATAATGATTTCCTCTCTTTTTGGTAGTAATATTCTATTAATCTTTCAAATACATTGCAAACTATAGTTTTGTATAAATTAGAAGCATTTTTTTTTTGTAAATGTTAGTACCATGGAGCCATTTTTTATGTTATTAAGATGTATGTTGACTTGAAAGAGCATGGCAGTTGAGAATATGTCATGCTCACTTAAATGTCTCGCTGATGGTGGCGAGTGTATTGGATCATTCGGTTCCCTACAAAATGGTTGAGCTGGATTGTGCTGATCCATGCGTCATGTTCGTGAACGGGCACCGTCGGTTGTGACTGGTCATCTCATTATCTGCCAAGGCATATTTTGGATTCTATATTTTGAAATGTTTTTTTTTTTTTACATTGTTCTCACATGTAGAAGCAACAAGAATAATGTACCCAGGATTTTGTAATTTTCTATATTTAAAAGAGTGTCCTTGGAGTTTCTTGCCCATTCTTCTCCATAAAGATTTTGGAATGGGCAACTAGCATCAACTTTCTGACAAACTGACCGACTATTTGACAATTCAAAAGTGCCTGTAAATGGTTTAATTGAAATAAATGCTTTGACTTGTGTTGACTCTTTGTATACACCATAAAAATTACAGAAAAAAAAATTAAAATTTTACATAGGGTGACACAATGGTACTTAGCTGTTATTGCAAGAATATTTTAGTAGGCTATTAAAGTACCTAAGTTTTTTTTCCCTATGTAATAAAACTTAGCAAGTCTGCAAGTTCTATAATCTTATCATTATGGGTTCGATTTCTAGATACGTTTTTTTTCCTGTAAAAACGGACTACAGGGAGGAAAGTAACCAACTTATACTATATGTAAAAAACCGGCCAAGTGCGAGTCGGACTCGCGCAACGAGGGTTCCGTACAAACCTGTAGGTATATAAGTAAAAGTTATGGTATTTTTATTGCTATATGAAATCCATAACATTACAATGTGGAAAGCTGGAGGAGCATAAATTTAAGACAAAGGTCTCTTTATCGTTTCAGTAATCCTTTATTTTATATTAACTCATATTATTTATTTTATAATATAACTTTAATACCTACACCAGCCTTACAGCAGCCTTGCAAAAGTTCTTTTATCAAAGTTATTTATTTACAAAGTTTTTTAGTCACTATTTAGAAATCTGGTTCAAAAATATTAATTAAATATTTAATTTGAACCAGATCTGTAAATGGTGACTAAAAAAGGTATGAATAGTACCTACATTGAATATTGAAGTTCGAAAAAACGTTATCTACGTATATAGTTGTACTACTTCGTGTATTGCTAGTGTTTATTAACCGAAACATGCATCTTGCCAAATTTCAAGATTCTATGTCAACGGGAAGTAGCCTTTAGGTTTGGATTCCCTTGCATGTAGTTGCGAGTTTCAAAATATGCGGTATAAATGGTTGTACCTTTGCGTTTTGCGTTTATCCGTTGACTTAGAAATTTGTTTTTTTTTTACAGGTTAAAGGTATTATAGACCTGAGTATTTGATATGAATTTCAATTTAATACCTCTACGCGTTCATGACGAAGGGGGTAGTAAGTTTAAAATTACTAAAAATATTAGTATTATTGTTTTTGTATTATTATGTAACAAAAAATTTATGCTTTTCGGAATTTTTCCTTTATATGTGCTTTAGGATGTTGCTTCGTACCAAATTTCAAGATTCTCAGTTCACGGCAAGTACCCTGTAGGTTTTGATTCCCTTGCGAGTGTCGAACATTTGCAGCATAAACGGCTGTTTCTTTTGATTGCGTTGACATAGAAGTTTCATTTTTTCACAGCTCCAAGGGACAGTGAACCCGAGTATTTGATATGAATTTTAGTTCCTCAACCTCCACGCGTTCCTGAGAAAAAGGGTCTTGACAGAAAGCCATGACGGACAACAGAGTGATCCTGTATGGGGTCCGTTTTTTCCTTTTGAGGTACGTAACCCTAAAAAAACCCTGTTCTAACCGAAACGGGCACATACATAGGTACTGTACAGTAACATTACCTAAAAGTGATAAAAAATCGTATTATTATTAAAAATAAAAAGTTATTGCTATTTAATAATCTCATTTTTAGTACCAAAATTACCCCAAATCCATAAAAAAATGCAAATTTTCAACAGGGGTCATAAGTTACTTGTGGACACCCGCTAGACGACAGCCACCCGCGCCCCATGTAATCACCCAGTAATATTCCCTATTGAAAAAAAGGTGAAGATTTTTTTTTCCTTTTTTCCTGAAAATTACCACATAAGTAGACTCTCAGTACGATACCTAACAACACCCTCATGGATCGGACAGGGTATTTTTTACATGTTGTATAAGATCCCTGTTTAAACTTAAATATTTCAACACATATTAGTTTGATCAAGCAAAAGTGATGATCACGAGTGTTACCTCTGCATAAATAACGGCCGGGAATTGGGTCAGTGCGTTGTTTGGACAGGATGGCTAGTTACCTGCTAGTGCAGAGTTTAAACCCGACCTGTTCTGGCATGTTTAACTTTAATTGGATCCAACTTGCGTGTTGTTTATAGGAGCCTTTGTACAGAATATTTTAATAAACGAACAGTTTTGTTAAGGGTGTATAGTTGACCTCCGTCAAGTTTGCTAAAGAGCGAGAAGAGAAAATAAAATGAATTCATGTGAGTGACACAACACTTTAAAGAATTTGCAGCATTTCGATAGCAGTATTTGATAGAAAAAAAAATTACAACGTTGTTAATATAATAATTTCATTGCAAAACAGGCCTTTGATTGCAAATAAAGAACATCAGAAGTACTTAATGTGTTTGAATATTCCCGAACTGAAGAATAATAACAAATTCTGCTACCGATTGATGTCGATTCCACATTCGTCACGAAGTTCTTAATGTGGTAAAGGTATCAACTTATTCACAATAAAGGCAAAATCAATCACTTATAAGTACTTACTTCTAATCTTATTCATCACCTAAGTACAATTAATTAACATAGATATTGACAGCCTCATTATTAGTTCCCTCTCGTAACATCTCAATATACTGGGAGTTAGGTTCTCGCTAGTCTAGACTAATCCAAACATGTCTAGACACGTTCCTATCATTATTTCTTCTGACAGTTCATCGCTGTAGTTGTAGTATTTATTAGGTTAAGCACCCGTTTGTAGATACTACACTATCAAATCAATCAAATCATGTTTATTTTGAAGACTGGCCTTATAAACACTTTTCACTTTTGGTTCTAATAGCTCCTACACACTATGCCACTACCACCGGACGAGCCGCTGCGCGCCCGGCCCTGCTGCACAAAGCCGCACAAAGAATCGCAAAGGAAATGAAGGTGCAAAAGCCGGGGGTACGTGCCGCGCGGCAAAAGCCGGCGGCCATGCCGCCGGCATAGTGTGTAGGAGCCATAACACAACCCAGCTTTTAATAGCAACTATCCTTACTGTTAACTATAAAAGAGTCGGTTACCTACCGAAATGTTAAGGTCATAAACTGCCATGCGACCGTCATCCGCAAGCAAAATTGCCTAACGAATATTTTGATAGGATCCGTTTTCGAGAATGGGAATCAGGGTTTGATGGGAAATGATAACTAAAGAATAATATATTATAGTATACAGATATCTTCCTCCTATAGCATACTTAACCTTTTTCATACTTAAGTAAAACCACTCCCTAATACGTCCCCGGCCGAGGCCAGTGGGCCGGTGGGCCGCTGTGGGCCGCTATGGGCCCACATCGCCCACATCATCCGATGTTTGCATAACTATCCGTCGAGGAGATCCCCGCTAATATTAGTTTGTCAAAATATTCCCCGACGTATCATTGAAAAGGGAAAGGGTCTGAGTTCGTATAAAAATATATCCCGAGTCGCAGGTAACCCTCAATTGTTACCCGCCTCCAATACTTTTCTATTCGATATGAGATCGGTCCGAGATTTTTCTCCATGGGCAGATACCTTTTTCCAAGAGATTAGAGCTTGATTAAGATTCGGGAATATTTCGGGGCTGCGTTATTCAGTCATAGGTTTTTGGAACTCGTATTATGTTGGGCAGTTTTTTGCGGAGTTCGGGTTGGATTAAAATGTTGCTCCAGTATTTTCTTCGTTATTTTTTTGGAGATAAGTTCCGACTAAACTGTTTTTTTACTGTCAATCCATTTGTGCGATATTCCAGTAAGGATTTTCCAATATTTCACAATGTCGGAGTTGATTAGACCTTTGCCTACATATATCAAACTGTAAAATACCGACATATATCAGCACCGACCGACAAGCCTAACCATCCACCTACGCCCATCTTAACAAATAGCCCAAACTTATCTTGAGCGGATATATGAGCTACTGAACTAACAAATGCGAAGGCACGGTGACCGTCAAATGGCGCCAATAAAGACAAACAGGACAAAAAGGCCAATTTGTTGCGGCCACGTAACGAGACCGGCTATTAGGGATTCAGGCCACAAGTCAGGCCTCCCCGGTCAGGCCAGGCCAGCGCTCAATGCTCGCTGATTGCGCTAACTCGGTATCGATAATGTCCATCAGAATTATTGTGGTGGCGGTTCCATCATGAATTCGAGTTGCGGATGCGCGGTTTATTGTATACCTAATTTGAGCGAACTTGTTAGAATTCTAAATTGTGATGAGATACTAGTGAACCCACGAAACAGGCTGAATAACAGTAGTTGACTTAAACATGCTGTTGCCGATGAGTGTGATGATCAGTGCTCCTAACCTTCTCTGGGGAACCTGTGTGCCTATTAATACTATCTTTGTTCTACAGAAAACGGCTATTCAAGCCATTTACAACCTAGGTCCAAGAGATTCCCTTCGAGAGAAATTAAAATAAATAGATATTCTGACTAGCCTCACAATATATTTTTGAAAACCTATTGTATGTACACAAAAATATATAAAATATTAAGAAAATTTCCGATCTTCATAATTTTTATACCAGGAATAAACACAACCTTACTGTATACGTACATCGCACACGTCTCCACAGAGTAGGCCACTCGTTCATGGGTCAATGTATACACGCTTTTACAGCAAACTTCCCATTGACATTCGAAACTTACCCATTAAACGATTTAAAAACTGTATTATAACCAAACTTTGTACAAAAGGGTACTTACTATAAAATTTCTGATTACAAAAACTGATAAAAAAGCTTGGGATTGAGCTGCTTGCTCTGCTAAGCCTTGGAATAAAACCATAAAACTTGACATTTTAATTATTATGTAAAATCATCAAAATAAACCAGTTTTATATACATATAGTTTTTTTTTTGAAAATTATATACAAAATGACATGATTGCTTTGTTAATTATTGTGAGTGTCAAGACTATGTGGTACTTTTTTTTTATTATGTGGGCAGGCAGGCAGTCAGACAGGTAGACGGGCCGGCAGGAAGGTAGGCAAAAAACATTTGCTGTTGGAATGTATGGGAGAACATCTTTTAGAACTACAATGTTTATTTATTTATTTATTTTATTATTTATGTACACACAGTAAAATACATACAGATACGACATAATTATAATAATCATAATTATATAATTATAATTATATATTATTATGTTAAGTTTGTTCTTCGGATAAATTCATCCCAACTACGGAACCCTTCATAGTACGTGGTCCAACTTGGCCGATTTTTTTGTCCCAAATTATAAATTGCTTCATAATCATAAGCTGGCAACACTGTGTCAAGAGAACGTCTCGTTTTGTAATTTGAACATTAATATTTATTTTCACGCATTTTTACAATAGTTTTTCAATATAAACTGAACCTGAAACCAGAATACCACTAAAAACTTATTAAAGAGATCAAAATACAACATAATGCAATATACTCGTAATTTATTAAAAACTACCGAATCTATCGGAAGTGACATGACAGATGTCACCTCCGATAAAATGACAATAACAAGAAAAATTGGTAAACGAAGATATTGTGATAATGTTGACAAGATCAGCAGCTCGCCGTGTACGCCTACCACCCCCAGACTCACCGCTCAGCTCCGCCTCGCCACCGCCGGTACCCAGCCCCATCGTGAGCGCTGCGTCAACACCGGCCGCGGTAGTTGCGTCGAGGTCGAGCGACGAGTATTTCTCCCCACCCACGACGCCACCACCTGCTCGCCAACGGGGAGGACGCCGGGCGCCGGACGGCTTAGGACCTCGAGGCCCACCGGCCTCTGATAGGGTCCCAGCCTCCAGCGGAAGTGTGCAGCGCATGAGATGGACACGAGCCATTAAAGAAAACGTCATGCGCTCATACTATGGGGCTACAGAAGCGGGAAACAACCTGATCGCGTACCGTGTCCGGATGCTCTCTCTTTGTCAGGTGCTTGAGCCAGCTGTCAACGTTTCGGCACAACGTCTGTCGGATCAGGTGCTGGTCATCCAGCGTAATCATATGTTGGATGACTCTGTACTTGATCGCCTGAGAAATGAAATGCAGAGTGGCCCTATCATCGCTCCCCAGCGGCAGAGTGTTATTATAGTGCTATCACAAGACATTACAATTCAAGTTGACGAGAGGATTGATGATAGGGCTACAAACGTAAGTACCCAGTGCAATAAGGAACTGAGGAGTGCTTTGGAGGGTGCGATTCGGGAATATCGGTTCATGTCGCCCGAACTTAGTCCACGTTCACCTCGTTTGCCCATGCATAACAAAAATAGGGCGCTGATAGCGGTTCTGGATTCGCAGTTTTTAAACTATTTTGATGACTGCGAAGACCTCACTGATACTCATTCAATTCTGTACTGCGCGGCTGTAGCAGCATATCGTGTAGCTCACGTCAAATTCGCTGATGCCTCTAGAGCTACACGAACGAACCAGCTATACCAGCTTGAGGATGGCAGTGCAGGATTGAGCGCCGTATTGGTGGGGCCAGAGCGCTCATCGGCAAACTAATCTGCTTCAGGCAATACTCGCCCCAGAGTGATGAGCTTTGTGAGACGGGCGTTCTTAGGGACTGATATCAGCCCTTAGGACTATATGGCCCGTGTCACAGAGCGCATCGACTTCCTGAAGCAGAAAGTATATGCATGGGCGAACCGTATCCGCAGGTATAAGCGGCGAGTTGAACGATACATTCAGAATCGCACCTTCCAGAGCGATGAAAGGTGGGTTTATAGGGCTTGGGAGCGACCGGACCAAGGTGTGTGACACGCGTTTGCCGGATCTTGTTGGCATGTGTTCTTTCTGGCGCAGCATCTGGTCGGTGCCTGTCAGTCACACCGAAGGTGATTGGACTCGGGAAGTCGAGCGAGCCTGCGATCCAATACCAGAAATGGGGGCTATTACCATCTGCCCCCAAGATGTAGCTCATACAATCCGTCCGTTGCCTAACTGGAAATCTCCAGGGCCGGACGGGCTGCACAACTTCTGGATTAAATGTTATACAAGGTCGCACGCTCACTTAGCGGCTCAGTACCAGACTGCTTTGGAGTCTGGTTCGCTACCCCAGTTCCTAACGACAGGAGTCACCCACCTGCTCCATAAATCTGGTAGCACCGCGGAACCCAAATATTATAGGCCAATCACGTGTTTACCGACGGTCTATAAAATTCTTACATCCATTTTGAGAGCTAAAATTAATAAACATATAGACACCAACTCCATCATGTTTGCCTCTCAAAATGGATGTAGGAATGGGTCCCGCGGTACTAAGGAGCTACTCCTCATTGATATGGCCATTAGCTGACAAGTTTGCCGTCCCTGAAAGGATCTGTCGACATGCTGGATAGATTATAAGAAGGCCTATGACTCGGTGCCACATACATGGCTCATGCGGATGCTGGAGTTGTATAAAGTAGATGCAACTCTGCGCACCTTCCAAATACACCTTCTTCGAAATATCCAGAAGAATAGCGAGCCGATACGGATCGAGCGAGGCATATTTCAGGGAGATAGTTTGAGTCTGCTCTGTTTCTGTTTAGCCCTGAATCCTCTAAGCACACTGCTGGAGGATTCAGGTCTACGCTATCGGCTGAGAAGAGGTGGTCAGGTTATGTCTCACCTCCTCTACATGGATGACCTAAAACTCTTTGACCCCAACAATTTGCAACTGATGGAGCTACTGAAAGTAACTGAAACTTTCAGTAGCGTCATCAGGATGGAATTTGGTGTGGATAAATGTACGGTCATGCATGTAAAGCGAGGGGAGATTGTGGAATCTGTGGGAACCCAACTCTCGGATTCCATAAATCTTAGAGCCCTCTCCGCATCCGAAACCTATAAGTACTTGGGTATGTCAGAAGCGTTGAGCATCAGTGTTACTGACATGAAGCAATCATTGAAGGAGCGCTTCTTTAACCGCCTGAAGAAAGTATTTAATAGTCTTCTATCAGGCGGAAACAAGGTGCCTGCCTTTAACGGCTTGTACTCTTTCGGCATACTCAACTGGACTCAGACTGAACTCGACGCCCTGGATAGGAGGGTCTGTTCGCTGCTGACTGCATATCGAATGCATCACCCACGATCATCGGTAATGAGACTGTATATTCGCGAAAGTTTTGAGGTCGAGGCTTTTTAAATGCTAAGACCCTCCACAATCGTGAGATATGCAGTCTCAGGGAATATTTCCTAGAAGCCGACGTGGGAATGCACCGAGATGTGGTTGCGGTGGACAAGGGTCTCACCCCGCTGTCCTTGGCTAAAGAGAACTGGCGCAAGCCTGTAGTGCTTGAAACTAACGATCGCAAGGATATATGGCAGAGTAAGGAGCTTCACGGACGCTATTTCCGGGCCCTACATGAACCCGAATGTAGATTTGCTAGCGTCCGCGGCCTGGCTGCGTTTTGCTGACCTCTTTGGGGAAACCGAAGGTTATATCTGTGCAATTATGGACGAAGTTATCATGATGAACAATTACCGGAGATTTATTGTGAAGGACGGCACGGTTGACATCTGTCGGGCATGCCACCGTCCGGGGGAATCCATCCGACATATTATCTCCGGGTGTTCTCGTCTAGCTAACGAAGAGTACTTGCATAGACACAATCTTGTAGCCAGGATTATCCATCAGCAACTTGCTCTAAAATACAGCCTTGTGGAACCGGAAGTACCGTATTGGAAATATCACATTGTACTGGGATCGATCCATCATCACTGACAGGACTATTGTTGCCAATAAACCTGATATAGTGGTGGATCGAATAGAGCGGCGCACAATGATTATTGATATAAAAGTCCCGCATGACGGGAACCTCGTGAAATCCGAGAAAGATAAACAAATCAAGTACCTTGACTTGGTTCGCGAGGTTGTCGACATGTGGGATGTGGACTCAGCGATCATTGTGCCGATAGTCGTGACAGCCCATGGCCTAATAGCCAAAAGCCTCGACCGACACCTTAGCAGGCTCTCGTTCCTGCCGGGGTTGCGAGTTTCTCCGAAAGGGATATCGCGGCCCCGGCACACAGGCAACGGAAGGAACACGGGTGGGTTTTAGTCAGTAAAAGTCTGACACGCCCTCGGAGAAGTTATTTGATAATTTCCCACCTTCAATAAAAAAAAATGAGGCTCTCGTTAGGCTGCTGGATCAAGGGCTTGATTCAGAAAGCGGTACTTCTGGACACGGCTCGCATTGTCAGGAGGTTCCTCCCTCTGGAGCCCTGACCGCTGGTAGCTTGGACCCTTCCCGATACCGGTGGGCTAAAATTTTTTGTGTTTTATTTTATTTTTATAAAGATATTTATAAATGTATTCAATAAGTTTATAGATGATTTTTTTTTTATTTATTAGTTTTTTCCAAAACACGTAAGTAGCCCATTTTACAATTTGGTTTTAGCCACACAACGAAAACCTCACAGGGTTTATCTGTCTGAAAATAATCATAATCATAATCATTTATTTGTCAGAATATGGCACATTATAATATATGGTCTTAAGATGCTTCTTAACGTGTGTGCATTTATTATTATGGGGGCTCTTGCCTCGTAATAGACGTACCTCGTAAATAATCGTACCTATAGGTCTTCTTCGTTTCGTGTGGTTATTGACTAACCGGGCCTCAGAGTTTTAAAGCCGCCCATGAGCCTCTAACTTGGCTTTGCATACCATCGAGAAATATCTGTCAGGCATGCCGGTTTCCTCACGGTGTTTACCTTCATTGTACCGTTTTTGAAGCAAGTGTTAATTTTACAATATGCACATGAATCCGAAAAGTCTGAGGTGCATGCATTGGGTTCCAGCTCGAGACCTATGACTTGGCAGTCCGACGGTCACACCACTACGCTATCACTGCCTATAGGTACAAGTATCGGATACTCATAACATGTCAGGTTTCAATTTATCACACATAGGAGTGGCGCCTGCAAGTTATTACGTTAAAGACTGTGTATCGATAACGTAACGTTAACGTTCAATATCTGCTCGCTGCAGCTGTAGAACAAAGAGGAGATTTAATACCTTCTCTAATATGTGGGGAAAGAACTTCGTTATTAATAACGTTATAGAAATTTAAGTTATTATATTATGTTACTTTGTGAATTGAAAGGTAGTTGACGTGTATTACTTTAGTTTATACACTTTTCTTGTGTGTAAGTGTTTCGAGCTAGAGTGTCGAGTCTCTAAATACCTTAAAGAACATTATTATACTTAATTATTAGCTCTTCATGTTGGTATGTATTGGAACAACTTACTGTTATTCACTAATCATATTTACTGTATTGATGACGGACCTTTTCCAATATGTACCTACAGTACAGCGTATCTATTCCTTATTATTTTTAATAAATACAAACACATAAAATAACTATTATTCAAAAGCTTGTTTCTGATGGAAGTTCGCACCAAAAACATTCTCAGATAATAAAAGTCCAGAACTACGCCAAAATAACATTTGACACGATTACCAATAAAACTTATATAAATAAAAGTTGACGACTCTCATAAACCGCTTCTGTTTACGACGACCAGCGCACAAAACAATACGTTATTAATATCTACCAATTAATCGCTCTTTGCTTACACTCCGACTTTCAACCAAAAACTAGAGTAGGTAACAGAAGTTCCATACATTCAATAATTAGTTTGGTGGACTCCGATGTAACAGTAGTAGTTCTGGAATTGAAAAAGTTACAAGATACATAGTAGATAAAGTACCGAATTCCATGTATGAAACACGATCGATCACAGTTCAGTTAAACTATGCAAGTGCGCATAATCCTCTGCGAGTTACGGGGGACGTGACATTGATTGAACATTTTCTGGATTTAACGATAAGTAGGTACGCCGGATAAAACTAGTCAATCGTACTTAGCTCAAATCAAACGACGCACCGTATCATCGGCATTTCAGGTGCGATTGTCACAGTGGTCACGCTGTCACAGGAAGTCGCATGATTGCATTTAGACGAACTTGATTGGTTCCTAGTCCATTATTTGGTAACGGGCTATCTGTTAAACATCCAGCACTAACTAGTAGTTGCCTAGACAGTTACTCTGTGTTTCAAATCTTTACAAGCCAAGGGTCTAACGAAGCGATTGTACTTAAAATAATATTGGCACATGCTGGGCGACTGCCAGATTTACCAGGACGGTATCAGGGCTGATTAGCCCCGATACCATCCTGGGAAATCTGCCTGCCTTTTCTCAACTATGTTTTCGTCAGCCTCCAATCTAACCGGATGCAGCGGAATACCAGTATTTTACATGGAACGACTACTTACCTATCTAACCTCCACAACCCAGTAACTGTACTGTACAGTAATTGGCTATAATCTCTGGGTTATTTTCATGTTAAAGATAGGTCATGGTAACACGAGAAGAAACCGAAGCCTTTGCATTATGTGCTTGTTATCATCCCAACATGACACTATCCTTCTGGCCTCACCTACCTCGTGGTACTCCACCCCTCTCGAACCCATCGTAAACAATAGTAGGAAATACCGCTGCGATCCTGCGGGTTTGCTCGCGATATAATATATCGCGAGCAAACCCGCAGGATCGCTATTGTCATCGGTTAATTGAATGCATACATTCCTGATTGGTTCCGTACTCGATGTCAAGTGGACAGACGTATATAATGTGTCTGTATGTGTCACTGCGTAGATATTCCCGATAAAGTATTGGAGGAATGAAGTACCTTCTCTTATATAGCAGAGGTTACAATACCCATTCCGTTTAAACATCTTATCATTAGGTATCACTTCTGACACAAAACAGTCTTGGCTTTTCAAGTCGGTGGTTTTTTTTTTATAAAAGTGTTTGGAAGCCCTGATACATTATCAATTATGTGAATATATTGCAGTTCCAATAATGTAACGTGTCGATTTGATAACCTCCTTTTTTTAAGTCGGTTAAAAACAGTAATAGGGTCGGTACATATCTGACGGAAAATGCGTCGCGTATTATCGGTCGCATAACGCCAAAACAGACAAATATATAATAAAACATTCAACCTTTCACACCTAACCGATGATGCGTTAGTGCGTCGAGCATACTAACGAAGTTACGCCCGACGCATCTCCCGTCAGATGTGTACCGACCCTTAGACTTGTTCTTATTTCAGCAGACAGCTACTTTATCCAGTAAAGAATGAAAAGAACAGTTGATTTCCCAGTGGTGAATTAACACCACCGTAATATGAAACTCCCATACTGTGTTTTCCTAACATTCGAACACCACGCACATAAACATGCAACACAATGTTGTTTCTCAAAGTTTTGTGTTTGGTTTGTGTTGGTGTTACAGAAAATAATGTCTGTATTGTTAATGACAACAAATAACAACAATAAGTTGCTTGAGGTTGTTGTTGTACCTGCACTACCACTATTTGGGGAATTTAAACATTATGGATGCCATTAATAGACGCATGTAGCAATAAAAGTATTATCATAGTCGTGGTCCCCCAATTTCTGTAGACTTTGTCAGTAAATCTTTTATCCAAGTCTCATAGAATTATGCTCTTGTGATAAGTTTACTATAAACTCATTCAAGTTGACTTCAGATTTGACAGCACAATTCAATTAATAAGCTTTCAGAAACCAGTTACTCAAGTCTTGTACCCACTGGTGCAGCATTACACATCAGTTTTTATTTCAAACTACCTGACCCGACGGACATTGTCCTGTTCAAACTTCGATAATATATACAAAATGCTCATAAAAATTTCCAGTTTTCCCGAATTTACTAATTTTCACGGCAAGTTTTCAAATTTCAATCACGAGCATTATAAAACATACATTTTCCAAATTGGATTTGGAAATTTTGCGTTTTACAATGTCGCCACAGTCGTTCTGATGTGATGCGCTTACCAACGAACAGCAATTCATTTTTATGATAATAAATATTATTATATTTAAATATTATCATCATAGTTATACTAATTAACTTTGACTTTCAAACGAACACGACCGCTACGCTGCGAGCGTGTAATTATAACTTGCATAAAATACACGATTTTACAATATCTGGTTTTTATGACAGCTCAGAATCCAAACGTAGACCATTTAATGGAAAATATTCGCAACATCTGACAATGTGTGCGATGTTAATTTAACTATGCAAGCTGCGTTCAACCAGTTAATCGAAACTGGTCTAAATCGAAATGCTCTTTTTTTTTCAATCAATGAATTTGGATTTACAAATTTTTGGTTTACATTTTTGCGACAAGCACTACAAGTATCACCCATAGTTATGAATAAAGTAAATATTATGTGCGAAACGAGTAGGTATTTTCAATTTCACCATCAAAATCGTTCGTTACGTTTACTCCGTGCGTTCGTGCTAATGTCTCTGGTTCACATTTTTTATTGTCACTGTTAACGGACTGTCGAACACTATCGTCTACCCAAAATACATGTATCCTACAAATAACACATTGGCATTTAACAACGTTGACCTCACGTAAGTTCCGGTCCAGCGGCTTTTATCGCAGGAAGGTTAGGTATAGGCAGGTTTAGGTTTAGTCGGCAACAATAACAGTATACGAACCTTGCCCCGTCATGGCCAGCCACAGTCAGCCATGGCCAGCGCTGGACACTGCCGGAGCGCCTCCATTATTCACGTCACTGCATACATTCGGGATATGGGTAGGGTTGCACTGACGGTGGTTAGCAACACAATTCTGCGTTCCTACATTATTTGGTTATCTTTTCATTTGACCGGTTCAAGGACTAATTTGTAGTCCTGTAAAATTACGAGGTCTTATATGTATGACGAAGTATTTTTCTTGGTTTCCCTATTTTTAGAAAATGAGTTGGAGGTCGTAGTGTTGTAATGTCGAGACAGGTTGACGCAGCGTTGGAATTTTTCTGATGATTTGTTTTATTGTTTCACAGAACCTACTACTGTGTTTTCCAAAAATGTTGGAAAATAAGCAATAGTAACAGCCCGAAGTCTGGATTTGTGCCCGGTTAATGGCAATAGGCTCACCCTCTAACACATGGAACTAAAACAAAACTGGCGAAATGTGGGTGTATACTAGTGGTCACCTCTGACTAACCTCTCGGGGAATACAGGCGTGATGTTATATCGGGTCTGTGTCTGTGCATACATCGGTCCCTCGCTTTCACTGCAGTCCCTCACACATAGATAATGAAGACCGCAGAGGACTGCGCCGTGGGCTGGAAGCCTCCCGAGGCAACAGTGCGACTTGTGATTTCATGCCCCGACTGTGAACCGGTTCATGCTCTGACTGTAAACCGGTTCGATTTGCGGCTTTATAAACAAACTAGTGATTAGCTTGGGTTAATGAAACTGTTATTAGGCTGATGATGACCCTGCTGGGGTTGCGAGTTAGTCCGAAAGGGATATCGCGGCCCCGGCACACAGGCGATGGAAGAAACACGGGTGGGTTTTAGTCAGTAAAAGTCTGACACACCCTCTCGCTCCGCCCAGAGCGGCAGAAGGCATTTGATAATTTCTCACCTTCAAAAAAAAAGACTGGTGATGACCGTTGGATTTTTGCTGGCTTGGTTTTCAGACTATAGCTTATGGTACGAAATGCATTTTCTCATTATTAGGGCGAGTGCAACATTGTTGATCAAACTTCTTTTTATCTAAGTATGATAAGTAAGGAAGTAAGGAAATTAATTGCTTAGAAAGTTTACTACCAAGTTCAATTGTCCGTATATTCAAATCAGAACTGTCGTTATTTGACAGTTGTATGAAATGGCTATAGCACGGAAAATGTACGTAGGATTTGCTTAACAAATTATTTAATTGGCTGTACAACGCATACCATCACTCACTCACACTACAGTCACAATAGGCCTGTTACTAAGTTAAAAATGTTTTTCCCTCTAATACTTATTTTGTCGTCAAGGCACAACAATTTCAACTTAAGAATTACGAGAACGCTTCATAACGTTGTTATCTTTACAAAGAAAAGTTTTATTGGATAAAAGTGCTTATCCAATTGATATAAAGCCTTGAGTACCTACCTAATGTTCTCGCGGGCGAAGTCACCGGGGACCCTTCGCCTGTCAGCTTTACGATTTGTGTGGGCTCATAAGTAGCTAATTCTTTTTCTAGTTTTCCTTTCTGTGGCCGAAATAATCGTAAGGAAATGCGGCAAAATAATTAACCAAATAAAGAAAAACACACTATTTTAGTAAGCCACAAAAGTAAAGTCTATACCTAATATGTTTAAGTCTTTTTGACTTAGAATTGGATAGGTTATCCAAATAATGATTATCTTTATTTCTAGACATTGATTCGCTGTCGTTCAAAGATGTCTGCACCAGATCCTATAAGTTTCTAAGCAAATCCGATTTACATCAAAACAGTATCGGCAAAGTGTGGGTAGTCTTGCAAAGCGATGCTGTCACCGCTCGAACACAAGATAAGTTTGAGCGCAAAGGAATTGCGACCATCCGCAGCTCTCTGTTGATAACATCCCTAAAGTGGAACGAAATAAAATATTCCAAGACGGCTTTCTAGTAAATTGAGAAACCGACTCGGTCAGGAA
This sequence comes from Agrochola lota, assembly GCA_947364205.1. Classification (NCBI taxonomy): domain Eukaryota; kingdom Metazoa; phylum Arthropoda; class Insecta; order Lepidoptera; family Noctuidae; genus Agrochola; species Agrochola lota. The sequence goes on along the minus strand of OX376225.1, from coordinate 650,079 downwards.
GTTCGGTAGGTTTTGAGCAATACAATATACGTGTAGAGGAAACTAAGAGAGCGCTTGTCATGACAGAGTTATGTGGTCACATATTTTCGTATCATGCATTTTTTGCTTCCATGTAGGTAGATATTTTTTGTTAGCTATGGTTTTATATTATATTATATTTATGTGTATTTTTTGTTTCATCAGACATTTTTGGTAGTGCAATTTAGTAGTAGCTCTGAAAATCGACGTCATAACAACGAGGTTTCGAAACGTACGAGTATACTCTACACTTTATATCTGATACAAAAATTTTGTACAAAATCGTATCATGTGTAGGGCAACCCTCCTAAATCGAATTCCTTTGTCGCAAAATGTGTGGAGCATGAACAATATACCTACGTGTGCCCCTTTGGGGTGTCAAACTCGATTTTTGACAACCCTGTCCGTGGACTAAAAATACAGTCGACACCTTCATTTAATGTAACGTAAATACAATGCTTGAGTGTAAATAATGAATGGAGAGCTGCAAGCGAGTATATTAGGCTCCGTACCGCCGCCGCCATCCTTTCCTCGCGTGAATTCTTTGTATAATACCGCAGAACAGAGTCGGGAATTTAATAATGCCTTCGGACACGTGCACCAGCCTACAGCACGAGTTGTGATATCAGTGTTCATACTGTCATTAGTAATTGTGACACATGCTGTATCTATTTATACGTTTGTGCTGGAGCATTACTTGATCTTTAACAACACCTAGGTGTCTCTCTTCCGATCTCTTCCTATTAGTCCATACCATCTCGTCGCTTTATTATGTATTTGAATTATTTAGGCGCTTTACACTAGCGCCTAAATAATTCAAATTAATGTTAGATTTCCTTCTGTGAGCGTCTGTATTGGACCTCTGCGCCCTCGTAAGCCTCTCAAGTAACCCTCCTCTGGCTTGGAGCACCCGTGACATCTCCAATCTAATAACCTCTTCTAAATATACATTATTTAACATCTCAGACCGTTGAGTGTATTATGTATGTACGGATAACTTCAGTCGTCTCTTTGCTACGAGGTCATTTATCAAGCTTACACTCAACTTAAATCGTTAGGCGTCTATGAGGCTGAAGTTATGACGTCATGGACCTTACTATATTACAACTAGTCTAAGGTTTAGTAACCATCACGTTAATTAATTACATTACGATTTTGTAATGTCGGTCAAGTACGTAATTATGTAAAATTGTCCGTAGTTTTGCTGTTTGTAAGTCCTATTTTCGCGTCCATTTACGGCACTTTATCACAATAATTGTCACTTAGCCACCCCAGCAACTTCCTCCATGAACATCCAGATATTTAAATTAAACTCACACAAGCGGCAAACAAAAGCAATGTAAAAACGTTTCCTTTGTTAATCCATTAAGTAAATTTCAGCAAAAAAGAGAGAATGTTCCGAAACACAATGAATAGGAACAAAACTTGAACGAGGCCGGATCGCTTTCAAATCCCTGAGAGTGAAACTTTGAGCGAGTAATAGATTAATATGCAAATGAGTGCGAGTGCGGCCGCCTCGCTAGCAGCGCCGCCCCACGGCTGCCGCCGGCAACCAGCGCCGCCCCACGGCTGCCGCCGGCAACCAGCGCCGCCCCACGGCTGCCGCCGGCAACCAGCGCCCATTAGCCCACGTTTATTAATACAATTAGGAACGGATATCACATTGACGAAAATGAAAACTGTACCCAATCAAATATTTAAAACAGCTGCTAATGAAAGCTGCACTTGTTTGTAGCTATTTATGTTTAAACTAATGGAAGTTTCACAAACTTGGTCGACTTTATAATAATATTATGAACGATAAGAATAATGGAGTGTTATTTAAAAGTTCACTTGTATTTAATCGCAAAATGTTTCATAGCTTCTACTGTAGTATTTTGTTTAATTGAAACGTCTTCAGCGATGATCTTACTGAGAGAAAAAGTATGGCTCTCAGCTGCTTATCGCGCCGGAGTTCCGAAAGCCAGCGAAGCAATGGTTATTGTTGAATAAATAGGTTTCTAACTAAATAATGAGGCTAAGTTTACTTTACGAGCTACATAAATCGAATTTTCTAAACAATATCACGCCAAGGACAAACATATAACTAGGTACTGCGAGCACTGGGAATCATAAACAAACAATGATGATATCAAAAGATAGGTCAACTGGAGAAACAATCTTTAAAGTTTATTTATTTGCATAGATTGTAGCTTACCTACATGACATAACATATTTAAAAAACCGGCCAAGTGCGTGTCGGACCACGCACAATGAAGGGTTCCGTAGTTGGGAAGAATTTATCCCAAGTACAAACTTAACATTGTAGTTGAAAAACGTGTTCTCCCATACGGAATGTATGGGAGATCATGTTTTTCAAACTGCAAATTTAAGTTGGTTGATTATTTCTCGTTAACCTGTACAGCCTACTTAGCTCTCATAGTTTTTCTTTTAATTTCGTTATATATAGTACTGCTGTGAATTTTTTCACAACTCCAAGTACAACCATTTAGCTGGAAGGGGGGGGGGGGACACACTTGACTCTAACAATTTTTTTTTTGTTAAAAGCTTAATATTTCGCAAACGGATCCCTGAATTCAAAAATGATTTCGATAAACTCACAATTATTTTGAAAGACCTTTCTAACGATACCCCACAATATGGGGTAGATGGGGAAAAAAAAAACATCCCCACGTTACGTGTAGGGGAGGTACCCTAAAAAATATATTTTTTTTATTTTATTTTACCACTTTGTCGGCATGATTAATATGTATACATATGTCAAATTACAGCTTTCTAGTACTAACCGTCTCTGAGCTAAGCCGCGGACAAACAGACAGACAGACAGATAGACGGACATGGCGAAACTATAAGGGTTCCTTGTTTACTACGGAACCCTAAAAAATTGTGATCCTTGTACAATCTACTTTAGATTAGACATGACTGAAGTAAACGAGTAGGTAGGAGATCAAAAAAAAAAAATTGCGTCAAAATACAAAATTACTGATTACGGTTCAAAACGAGTACATTTAAATAAGTTTTTGTCGTACTGTCGTTAAATTACATAAATTATTATAATTATCTTATATTAGAAATTTACAATAGGATAAGTCATTGACATTTAAGACTCGTATTTTTCTTTTATATTTCATTTAAGAATCGTTAATCGAGTAGTAACATTTTTCAATCAATAATGCTGTTCACTTCTTTTTAAAAGCTTTTATTTAACTTGCAATATATGTATGTATTATATGTTTGTTCTGGTGGAATCTTGCGTTCATAAGTGCCTTTTAAGTGCCTAATTGAAATAAATTGTTTGACTTTGACTTTTGACTTGCTACTCAATTTTGAAGCAGATATCTTCAACCGATTAAGCTGAAATTTTGTATAAACGTTTAGTTTGGATGGCATTCTAAATCCAATATGACGGACCATCCAAGATGGCGGAATAGTTATTTTGAATGCACTTCTGCAATATGGGTATCAAATGAAAGGGCTTGCCGAGAATAATTAGAAAAACATTCTGACATCACTCTTAATCCAAAATGGCGGACTTTTGAAGTTTTTTATACTTTCCTATAGTATGGATATTAAATGAAAGGGTTCGCTGAGAATAAAAATGCAGGTTAATAACTAAAAAGTAAAAAATAAATTAAAAGCAAAAAAAAACCTTTTTTTAAAAAGCTTTTATTTAAATGCTCTAAAAAGAAGATAATAAAATTTTCTTTTTAAATTTTAACTATCAATTTATAACCTCATTATACACAATTTATATGATCATAAAAGCTTGTCGCGAGGTTTGCGTAAGTACCTATACGTATTTAATTAAACAGAAATTTAAAAAAAATAACTTAGCAGATTAAGTTACTCAATTAAATAGGTACTAGTTTATTTACACGTACGTAAATCGCGCGAAAACCTTTTTTTTAAAGTTTTTTTTTGCTTTTAATTTTAAAATTGCGTAATACGTCATCTTTTATTATGTCAGGTATTTTGTTATATAATATTGTAGGTCCCATACTAATAACATTTTTTTTACGTAAGTAATGCAGTATTGCATCTCTCAACTAGTAAAAGATTTTTGTACTGGCTTCTGATTGGTCTCTTACTACTTTGTGGTAAAAAGATACATGTTACGTTTAACAAAAATTGCCATTTCCAAAATATACAGTGCCGGAAATGTTAATAGCTTTAGGTACTTAAACACTGGAACACAACTATCAGTCTTTTTCATATTCAACATCGAACATCGATCTTTCAAAAACAATATCTGGTCAATCTCATGTCGTCTTTATGATTAGGTAGTCCTTGATTTTGTTGAGAAATATTATGTTGTTGACGCATAACTAGGATTAAACCCAAGGTTATTTTTATTTCCTGACATTACTAAGTATCTTACAAAAAAATATAGTACCTATCGCCAACAGCACTACCGTACCGTACATTTTCCAGTGGAACTAAATCAAATAATTTCGTTAGCCCGCTATACGCTAAATTCCTTAAACTCCGCCTAGGCAGGCATTTCGTGCTAAAACTCTGCCGAGCAATGAATAAGTGTTCTTGTAATTTTAGGTCGGGAGCTTTTTGTTTTTGCGTGTTCACGAATTTATGGTTTGCCAATGTTTGTTAATGGCCGCCATTTTGTACAAAACGCTAAAAACGTAGTGAGCCCGACGTCGTGGCGGTTGCGTGAACATAGATCGTAGTAACAGCTGCTATTTGATGTATTGTATTCGATTTATATTAAAACTGTTTTTATTTGCACAGTATTGTTCTAAAATAACGCCATGAAAATAACTAGTAGCAGCTTGACAACTTAAACATTCAAAAGACTAAAAAGAACTGACACTGGCTGGCATTGGTAGATAGAATCTTGGACAGCCATTACGAGTGGTCGGAATCCCTAAAAGATTTTCTTTCATTTAATTGAAATATATCACAAAGTATTTTATTGTAAAATTTAACACAGTACCAGGAAAAATAAAAAATTATATCCCCTCATTTTTTTTCAATGGGGAATTTTACCAGGTTTAACTTTTTATTTTCAATAATAATAAAATTAAAATAAACTTTTTGTTGATGACATGTTCTTGCATTACCTATTTGCTCCTTTCGGATCGGACACGGTTTTTATTTACATATTGAATATGTAGGCTTTCCCTACATATTCAATATGAAAGGCTAGGCTAGGCTGATGGAGAAAAGTACTAACACTACTCATTTCTTTTATTGTTTTATTATTTTTTTGTTTCAAAGACTTTGATAATCCGATAAAAACACAAATAAAACAAAAACTAAAATGTAAATAAAATAACCAATTCTGGCACTATGTTCTTTTGCTTCAACATTTTACATTTTACTGCATTGTTCCTTTCCTATAAAATGTTTGGATTTCGCGTCATTAAATTATGCCAAAATTGTTTGTCTAGGCAAAGACGAGTGATTCCGAAGTCCTCGTTATCGATGCTTATGGATTTTTAAAGTCTTGTGTCAGAGATATGAAAACAAAGAAGTTGGAAAGAGTTGAATGGTTTTCATGATAGATAAATTAATGTTATCGTTCCTTGCTTAAAGTGAAGGTCACATCGAATTTTACAAATAGTTTGTTTTTCGTCGTTCCCTGTTATTGATACTCGTAGTTAAGTAGTCTCTTTCTTAAACTCAGTGTGTTAACTCCCGCGTACTGCATTATCAAATTGTAGGTACAGCCTACAATATTTCCACATTTAACACAAGCCTATCTATGAATAAAGGTAACCACTATCAGTCGATGAACGTCCATCCAAGTAACTTTTAGCTCAGAAAGCAATGTGACCACGTATTTAGTCATTGTAATCTTACCATGCAACCGTAACTTTAAATGCTAGTACAATGTTATTAGGCACCATGTTACCCTATAACCCGTGCAATGGTTCCCACTTGCTATAATTGGTATTGGTTCAAGCCTCGTTGGCTAGTTGTGTCGGCTGCTAACGATCTGTTTGTGTATCGAGGCAGAAGACTAGATCAGAGTTGCTATAACAGACTGAGTCTGAACTGTTTGCTCCCAATTATTACGAGCATCTCCATTTTGAGGCTCTGATTTTATATCAGGCAGAAATATCGACACTGGTCTCAAAACAACAACATGTTTATTTCGAGGATGTCTGAAATACTAAAGAATTGTATTCTCTGGTTACCTACTATAAATTTATCAGCACCAGATTTGATAATTTTCGAGATTTAAATAATAAAGTATGGGAACGTAAGTCTTGGTCGTCTTTTAGAGTCAATGATTCGGATACTGAGGTCATAATTATACGCTAATATGCTATCACATATGTGGACAGCTAAACGAGTATATGAACCCTAACCAAACTGTATGAACAAGGCTGGCCCACGGGCTCACGGGCCCATGTAAACATGTGTATCAACATGACACATGATGTATTTGCAGTGAGTCGGAACATTCTTGCCACCCGACAGGGACAAACTGCCGCCCGAGATATTACATAATTACACTGAAGTTAATATGCTGCTCAATAAACTAATTAACAATCAAGGATTAACGGACAAATATGACGACCGAATTCAAAAACCTCATCAAATAGCGACAGATTTAGAACTACTTCTAAAAACAAAATCAATGCCTTCCTAAAAATCAAACCCAAACTACAGGCTCACGAGCTGAGCCGACTGTACGTATCTATGAGTAAAAAGTTGTAAAATAAATGTCAATACAACATCAATTATTTGATAGTTAATTGATTCAGGCGTGACTTTGCAGAAATTCATTATAAAATATAATAGACGACGTATATTTAGTAAACTAATCCACGTAACTGTTCTTAAAGAGTCATAAAGAAGCCTGTAAGAAATCGACACATGTTTCACATCTCAACGAGGCATCCTCAGGGTGGCGATTGACTTGTTGCGAACCCAGACTCAACGTATGGACACGTCAAGCGTCGAGAGCAGTATGCACACTAGCGAGCAGGGTTCGTAACTAGACAATCGTCATCCTGAGGATGCCTCTTTGAGAGGTGAAACACGTGTCGATTTCTTTCAGGGTTCTCTATGACTCTTTAAGAACAGTTACGCGGATTAGGTTACTAAATGTACGTCATCTATTGTAATTTTTTTTTTGTTTTTGTATATTATTATTATTTTATTTGACAAGTCTTTTGAATTAGGATAATGTTTATTTTCATTCTTATAGTTACAAGTACACAAGTATCCGTCAGCAATAAGACATTCTCTGAAGAAGGTAAGTTCAGGCGACACAAGGTCTCCTCGCTTTTGGCCGCCAGCGATCGCACAAAATCGTTAAAGTGTACATACCACACCCTCGTCTAGTTCCCTCACATTTACTGTTCCTCTCATAACCGAACCTTTCCACTGTTTTCACACTTTTAACTCCTCTTTCCAATGTTTTGTTCTTTTATTTTGATAGCTTTTTGTTGTGGAGTAATCTTTGATTTACCTAATCTTTGAAAAAGTAGTGCCTACTCTAATTTGTTTTTATAGATGGATACAACATATCGGCACTCAGTTACATAAAATACAAAATGCCAATATTCCATGGTAAATTCAAATCCTTGACAGCAATTTATAAACATGGCACCCATAACCTTTGGCACTCCTCGCCCGGGTTCACATCTACATATCAGCAAAGTGCATTCGAGATTTTTCGCAGTGTGAAAATCTCAGATGAAATCTGAAGTTGGAGCCGTGCCCGATAAACGTCGATAGCTTTGCGCCCTCTCGGGTTAGGCAGCAATGCTGTTAGCGAGCGGGGGATGTCAAGCACATCTCTGTTTACCGCTTGCGGATACCTAGCGTGATACAGTTGTCAGCTCTGATTGCGGATTAGACAAATGGTGATGGGGTAAACGCGCACACTATGACTAAACAAGGAACCGCTCGAGATTGGCTGAGGCGCATGCCAGTCTCGAACGGAATCAACATTATCCAATATGAACAGCTGATGGAAAGCGGCGAGCATTTATGTAACCTTAATTCCCTTTTATGATTATTCGCTTAAATTGTTATCGTGACATAAATGATGTATGTGTCCGGCAGTCACGAGCCGGCCGGACACGCGCCGTACGATGTCCGGACACTCGTCAGTTGAGCCCATCTTTGTAGCTGGTGGCTCGCATCCGCTCCCTGGGAATGCGGGAATCGAAATTCCGGCGCGGGCTCTGTCGGTGGCAGCAATATTGTGCTTTATTGGAATAAATCGACACATCCCGCGCCGTACACGCTCAGTCTCTCACAGACGATCTGCAACGACGATCTCATGCTCGACGACTCGATAGAATACTACATAAAATTATACTATTATACTAGTAGATAACAGCTACAGGACAATTTAAAGGCATTCAAAAAGTTTTCGTATATCTACTGTTTTAAGTCAGATCCGCAATCATCGTTACAGAACATGATTCACTTGCTGAAACAAAAAAGGGAAACCAAAGAAAAACAATACATTTTTTCGGAGGAAACGTATGCGCGATATATTTCGGATGATAGGTATGTCACAGACGCAGGTAGATATAGTGTATCCCGATACAAGCGACATGACACAACATAATCTGTTCGGCGGCGCGCGCATTGAATATAAATCACAGCGTCCCGACGGCCTCCTTCTTTTGGGAAAAACATCGCGGCCTCTCCCCGCACATTTGTCATCCCCATTTGCCGATTTTCAGAAACAGGAGTGAGTACGATTAAAACTGAGCACTCTCTTAGTTAACGAGGCTTACTTTGATAGATGGTCACTCGGGGCGGCCCCACTCCAACCTTGAGTGCATATCCTAACGATCGCGATCGTCCGAACTAAAGCTAAGCTGTACAGCTCGTTTGGCATTGTAGCCAATTTCACAGTTAACAAGAGAAGTGCGACGGATTCGAAGATAATTGGAAACTCCATTGAGGATCTTGGAGTGTTCCTGTTGACGAAAACAGGTTGTTAGATTAGCAAAAGATTGAATGTTTCTCCAAAAATATTAATTTTCGAGAGGTGTCCAAGATTGATGATATAAAGGTCAAATTTAGCGAAGTGTTGTGAACGACGTTGAGACGCACCATTTAACATACACATCAAGCTCTGGTGAACAAGCTGTTGAGTATTCGCGACAAGCGCACAGCCTTTGATGTAAAAAGGAAACGTTTCTCTCGGTAAAAAACGAATTATTATTGGCTGTAATCGTTCCGCTGCCTTTGAACTTTCCGTCTTGAGTGTGACAGTTTTATTACATATCGGAGCTCGAGCCGCGAGTCTGTCGCGTGGGCGTAATGTTTGCAGCGCTGTCGACTGTGCAAATGTGATTGTGATTTCAAGTTTTAATATTATTAAAGTTTAGTTCAATGAAAACGGCCAGAGTCTTGTTGAGGATCGGTGTCCCGCCCCGTACTGTGCCTTGTTTAATTTTGGCCGTTATTAGCCACCGTAATGAATATCTCTTCTTTCAGGCTCCCAATAAGTTCAGAGACAAAGGCTTTTGTTCGCGCGACGTAAATAAGGCGGTGGGGGTATAGTTATACCGCAGGGTGCAAAACTTTCAGCATCAAGATTTACGAGCGCGCTTAATCTCGCGGATGACCTTGTGGGTGCAGACTTTGTAGCCGTGTGCGAAGTTTCACAGCACAGTGAGTCGAAGCTGCAAGTTGTAAACAATTTAAAGTATCTGTCTCCCGATACTACACTCTCCAAGTTCTCGTAGCGGCAGAATAAAAGAAATGTCGTGTTCACGTCAACATAACACCGCTCCCCACGGTTTTATCTCGGAATCTTCTTAAATGCAATAACGATAGAAATTTTGCGTGAGATCGAAGTGAGGCCATTACAGCTCGTTGCGGAGCATTTGCGTGGAAAATGTAACGGTCAAAGCGAGTGCGGAATCCTCGCGAATAAACACGAATGTCCGTAGTTATATGTAATTCGTTGAACCACAATTTGGTTCAAAAAGAAAATCTACGCAAACGTAAGACCCGCTTTCGTAAACCCTCTCCGTCCGTACTCTTCGTTTATTAGTACAAACGTTAATCCAAATCTTCTAGGCCGTCTGTTTTCTCATTCGTTTCACACAATGGTTTCGTCTGTTTATTTTGGCTCCGATTTTGACCAATATCGGGATCGTTTTATCTCGCCAAGTTTTACGACTGTGTCTACTCGCTTCCGAACAATATCATACGTTACTTCCTCTCCATAAAAACAATGTCGTCTAATGATAAGGCTCGCTATTATGATATTTTCGTACTGCGCTCCCCTCGGCCTCCGTTGGATGGTAGCAATTTTTCTAATCTACTTTCTGGTAATAAAATCCAATAACACGATCACACCGAGAACAATAACGTAAGTAATTCGGTGTAAAAAGCAATCAGGGTTTATTCGAGGTTTTTCCTACTGAACAAGTTCCAGTTCATTTGTGCGGGTTCGCGCTATTCCTCCGTCATAAGCGAGTGTCGGCGGGATGTAGCCGCCGCACGCCGCGGGATCCGCGATCATCCATCATCCGCGGACGGCGACGGATTTTCCACCACAAGGCAAAGCTAATTTATTTTCTGCGGTAATCATTTGCGCGTTGTACACCACGACTGGGGTTTGAATAGATTTATTCCGAGCATGAAGATAAATAGTATAAGATATTCAATTTAGGGGTTTATGTCCGACCTCGGGGTTTTTGAGAGAGGAAAAATGCAAATATAAGTATTTACCAGGACGTCTATAAACAAGATGATTTTCATAATAAGCTCGAGGCGGAGGCCGAAATAAAAGCCTATCACGATGAAAGTATTGAAGACGCGTCAGCGGAATTGGCGGGCCGTAAAACAGTCCCTCTCGTAAAACGAATTTAATTCTTCGTTTCCACATTAAGGGCCGGAAGGGACTGATGATGATTTAGGAAAATGATGACGTCACATTTTCCTTTCTTACGTCCTTTTTATGTATTGTCATAAATACGCTTAGAGTTCGCGCGGCGGACAGTGGATCGTCCTCATACAAGAGGTTGGACATAGAATCAAAAATTGAACAAGTATTTCATTTAAAAAAAAATATGTATATACAGTTGCATTCCTCTATTAAAGAACAACAAAAATTATTACTACGCTTTTTTTATTTGACCAGCACTTTAGGAGCGATTCGATGAATACTGTTATTTTTGTATGGAAACGAACACAAAAAGTCTGTATCTCATGATTCCTCCTTGTTTCGATTTGCGGTTTTCACTACTGTTATTTACCCATTTTATGCCACATTTTCTTCAAGGACACATGTAGTCATCGAGTAGACAGAAAAGAAGACGTGTTGATGAAAAAATTGCTAGTTACAGTCGTCCAGAGAAGCTTGTATACTGTTGAAAGTGCACTTAAATCTGCGGGACAAAATGATGTGGCCAGAATAATGAAACATTTGCTGGGAAATCCGGAACACGTTTCAACATTTTTGAATGTCCTGGAAACTAACCAGAATACTTTGCTTCGTGAAGTTCCTACTCACAAAGCACTTGCTCTTTATGCAAGTACTTTAAGCAAGTACTGGTAGTCGTTACTTAATGACTCATTAACGCTTTTGTTATATTGCAACAAAAGCGTTCATAAGTCATTAAAGTACTCACAAATGCACCTGTTATTTAAGGAACTTCTTAGTGATGACTAATTCTCAGTAATAAGTTTCAAACTCAAACTCAAAGCATTTATTTCAAATAAACCAATTACAGGAACTTTTGAATTGTCACGGGGTCGGTCAGTCAGAAATATGAAACTAGTTGCCCATTCCAACTCGTAGTAGGTTCCTATGGAGAAGAACGGGCAAGAAACTCCACGGACACTCTTTTCAATCAGAATATTTTTACAGAATATTGGTTACATCATCCATTTTTGTAATTATACATGTGAGAACAATGTAAAAAGACGTGCACGTTAAAAGCGTCAGTAATAAAAATAAAATCAAAAACAATTCAAAAATTAAAATAAATTCAAATAAGCCGTGGCAGCTAAGAGTTGACCAGTCCCCACTGACGGCGCCCGTTCACGAACATGACGCATGCATCAGCACCATTTAGCTCAACCATTTTGAAGGGAACTTAACGATCCAACACACACGCCACCACCAGCGAGACATTTGAGTGAGCATGACATACTCACAACCGCCAGGGCACACTCAAGTCAATGAAAGACATACCCAGTAAATGGTAACTGTAAAGTAGGGACATAGTGCTCACACATGTGCTATGCAATTATATAATACTAAGAGATTGAATTTATACAATCTAAAGATAGTTTTACAATCTTCAGCAGCTGCAACAATATTTTGAATGCTATACTTACTATACTTAATGTACCTCCATTTCATCAGAAATACAATAACAAAGATAGTTACTAAAGGCAAAACAAGGAGGGAATAATGAGATACAGACATTTTTGTGTTCGTTTCCATACAAAAATAACAATTTTCATGGAATCGCTCCTAAAGTGCTGGTCAAATAAAAAAAGCGTAGTAACAATTTTTGTTATTCTTTAATAGAGGAATGCAACTGTATACCGGGTTAGTTTTCAATGACTGGTCAAATTTTCACAGGGTGTTCTACCCATGAATATGAACAACTTTAACTATGGAACCAACTCTAAAATTACGAAAAAAATATCAGCTGTTTCATACATTTTGGTCTAGTAGGTATTGAATTTTTGTATGAAACAGCTGATATTTTTGTTATTTCAGACTTGGTCTCTTAGTGAAAGTTGTTCATATTCACGTGTAGAACACCCTGTGAAAATTTGGCCGGTCATTGAAAACTAACCCCGTACCTATATTTTTTTTGTATTAAATACTTTTTAATTTTTGATTCTATGTCCAACCTCTTGTATGGGGACGATCCACTGTGCGGCGGTCTAATGAGCGAGGTCGAGGACAACGCGACCGGCGAACGCAAACTGAGAAATTGCTTGAAATTTATTTTACTTTGATTCAAATTTCCCATAATAAACTGGTGTAACCAGTCTTGTGTACCTACTGTTTTGAAAGGAAATATCACAGTTGATTGATAAATCAGGTTCTGAAAACTCTAAAGACTGGAAGTTCGAGTACATTATTATTTTCAAAATAAATAAAAAGTAAATAATATTCTGTATTATTTAAACAATAACTAGGCAGGTACTAACTATGTTACGAAGATCATTAAATAAAACGTTTGATCGAGACCAAATATTAAATGTACGCATATACAATATTATATTTGTACAAGGCGAAGCAGAGACGAAACAAAAAAAACTGAGTGCTCATTTCCATAAAGAATTTTAATACACTCCAAACAGTTCTACAGAAATTACCTTTCTTTGTGGATGGTATTTATGAGGGAGCGACAGAGGTTGCCTCAAAGGCGCTCGCGAATACACCCGTGTTTTTGATAAATGATGACAAAAAAGAAATTCCCGCTCGCCGTCGCTCGCTACGATATTGGTTTTTGATAACGTCACTTTGCTCCTTTAAAACGGGATGTTGAGATAAATTCCCATCAGTTTTAATACAAAGCAACAAACGTAATCTAGAGCGCCATTCACCCGCTACGCGCCCCGCTTCCCGCCTCGCGATCGCCTCGCTCCACTGAAATCTGATAAAAAAATACGTTTAGAGGATCAAACCGTTGCTGCCTCATATTAATTATTATTTTTGTTCTTTTCATAGCCTAGCGTTTGACGTTCTTATGAATTATATTTGACGGAGTGTTTTTGGGAGAATCACAAAAATGATCTAACGGATCTCACAATGTCTGAGAGTTTTACGTAAGTACGTAAAATAATACCTACTGACGTAACGATTCCTAAATCAATAAAATGTTAATTTCCCTATCAAAGATGGAGATGATAGCGATACATTTCATGATCGGTTTAACGAGAGCACCGAGTGCGGTCTAATAGAAGAATTTGGTTTTCAAATAATTTATCAAGATATCGAAAATGTAGCATTTCTTCATTTGAATACTGTCTCATAAATTAAATAAAGGTTTAGATAGGTATGTACCTACATTTTGCAGTTAGTCATGTTTTTATTTCTAGGAACATATTATGTAGCTGTATTTTAAGAATAGTGATAAAATACTTTTTCGTGTTTATGGCAATGGTTTCATTCCTCCACTATTGCAATCTGACACGTCACGCCTGTTCCACGTGATATCAAGCAATATCCATGCATATGTAATTTGAGGCTCCGTTTACACCGCCGCGGCGGCAGCGCCGGAACAGCCCCAATTGTTGAGGTAATTCTCGCCAATTTCCCATAGCACATATTTACTTGTGTTCAATACAAAGGCCTCCTCCCGTCACTCATGTCCAATCATCTCGTTTGTTTCCAAGGCATCTATATTAAATTTCATGGCTGTGTGAATTTATTTCATTCGCATTACGTCGTACCCTCTCTTGACAGAATTCCTTTTAATATGATTCGTCGAGTGTCATTCTCGACGTCATCAATCATTCTCAGTAACTTTCTCAATATATTTTTATCTTTATTGAACTCTTTTCATTCGGAAGTTCATCATTAAGAATGGGCTCTCTTTTCGTGATGATTGATATAAAATATGGCAGAGCGCTTTGTTACGATCTCGACGTTTTTATAAATTGGGTGCAGAAGTTACAATGTAAAGGAATGGGATTACTTAGATAATAGAGATACAAAGGTAATGTTTCTCGTGTAGTTTTCTGAAACAATTGTACCTAGTGTTTCCTAGAGCGTATTGCAAACTGACACAAAAGTTACAAATCTTGAGAAGTTAACTACAAGTGCACGAAGTCCGCACTTAGCTGTCGGTATACACACGAGCCACGAGCCACGAGCCACTCCCTATGGCTGCACATTAAACTCCGGCAACTTCGCTCACTGCTGACGCCACGAGCTTCTATTAAACTGCTTCATTTTGTTTGTTTTGTTCTAGCCGACTTACTCGTACAACGTACACACACTGTTATTACATTGTATGAACTTGCTGAATAATACAGCGATATTGTATTGAAACTCTTTTAATTATGTGAAAATAATAGAACTGTGTTCAAGAAAATAGAATCCTCTTCAGAATATAACGAGAAAAATGTTTATGGTGAATGTAGATAAAATATGAAGAGCATTTAGTATTACTTATTCATGTATTGCTCCGACTTTTCCATCAAACAAGAAGAAAGAACAAAAAGTGAGCCTTTTCCTTTTATATAACACAAATAACCCAACGATTGAACGTAAATAATAAAGTAATGTTAGAAAAACAGGGCTCAAAACCGAAATGCTGTTAAAAATTAAACATTTACCAAGATCTAAAAGTATACACGTCTTTATATACAGAGAAATGCTGTCCGACAGTTCAAATGATAAAGATTTACGGACCTCTGGCAGCGAGGGTGACGTCACATATCTTTCGTATTTAATTGTGCACGACAACTAGCAGTGTACGTGTGTCGTTATGCATGTAATACCCTCTCAGTCGCCGCAGCGCTCGCGTCGACGACGCGACACTTGAATTACTAGCAGCAAATAATGTATGTTCTGTTCAAAATTGAAAATGTCTATATTGATTTTAAAGTGAATTCAATCGATTTGAGCTATTTAAGAGCAGAACTACTATTCGTATAGTATTAAAATCATGATGATAGCTTATACTGACAATTTATTCTGAACGGTTTTTGAACAGACTGTTTTAATAGTTTTGTGGATTGTATGTTAAATATCAAGTTCTAACTTATACCAACCCAAACCTTCGGGGAATAGGTATTCCTGGAATAACAAAACCGTCATGTAATCGGCATCAAGTACACTCCGACAAAGCCAGCGCCCCCTATCCCCCGACTCTTGCGCCGTAAGATAAGTAGCTGACACATTCTGTTATTCTTCCATTTCTCCGCAATACCTACCATTCGCTCGACATTGAAACGCGATATTATTTGGCGGATTTATATATTCCCCGGGGCCTTGATCAGTGGGTGACAAGTGAGAAAGCAATTTCTATTCGTCCCCGGCACGGGCTGGCGGGATGGCGGCATGGCGGGGTTCGAATAACTCGCGAGATTTGTCTCCGTCGCGCGTCTTGTTGCTCGCGTTACAACATGGTGATGAACTGACACAACTTATATCTCTAGAATAAAGGACAACAGTTTTGTAACAAAGAAGAGTTATTGGCGAACGTAAAATATTTACAGCTGTGAGCTTAGGTTTCTTTTGTGAGAGATAGCATCTTTATAGAAAATATTACGGAGAGTTCTATGTGTGGCTATAAATTTCGTATTGTTTGGAGATTGCATTTTCAGAATAGTGCAGAAATGTTACTTATTCATCACTTTTGGTATTCTTACCGCTCAGTTTAACATTTTTATTCACACTTATGTGTCTCCTCAATCTTTCTTCCACTATCTAACCACTTACTAAGCCACAAAGTATCTATCCTAATATCTTACTCATCATTTTTATTCACTGTTAAGTAGTTCACGACACCACCAAGTTTCCAAGCTGTTGACCGCAGCACGCGACCGCGGACTTCTGCACTTCCGCAGTCTTTGTCTGACCGCCCCGGACAGCGGACACCCCGGACACCCCGGACAGCTCGAAGAACAGGCCAAGACAAACAGACAGCCCGCCGGCAATAGTTGCAACAATAACACCACTCGAGATTTATGCACTTTGTTCAAGTTTGTAGTCTTGAGATTATAACAGAAGCGTCGTTGTTGCTCCACTTAGATTTGTGCTCGCTTATAGTTGCTTTCAGACGATCTTACTTCGACCTCGCTCTGTAATATGATTTAAGACCACTTCCTAACTTGATAATTCCTCAGTCAGTTATATTTTTAAGGAAAGGATTATCACGACCTAGTTTTAACACAGTTTTAATACTTTGTTGCTCTATACTACATTATAATAAAGAGCTATTTATTAACACATAACATAACATCACGCCTGTAATCCCCAAAGGGCGAGACAGAGGTGTACTTATAGTACACCCACATTTCGCCAGTTATGTTTAAGTCCCATGTTATAGGGGGCGATCCTATTGCCATCAACCAGACTCCGGGCTGCTACTGAGAAATTTCTAATGGGAAACCCAAATAACACTTTTACCCGACCTGGGAATCGAACCCAGGACCTCATGCTCACCAGTAGCGTTTGCGTCCACTAGACCAAGGAGGCAGTCAGTAGCTATTTATTAATTATACGATATTGATTCTGTTTAAAGCATGCACATGAGAACAAAGAGCTCGAAGAGCTAGAAGTCAAACAAAAGAGAGATGCATTTCGTATATAGGATTTTTAAATTAATGTTGCTTTTCTCATTGTTATATTTTGAAACAAAAAGAAAACACGGTAATAAAGTAGTTAAAGTTAAATAAAAGATATGAAGGAAAACCTCATACAGGGAAACAAAAGAATAGTGTATGAGTGGTATCGCCATCCACTCGTCACCTTTTAGTTAGCCTCGCGAACTGACCGAGCAGGCTGTGTTTACCGGTCAAACGCCATAAATCAAGGCTCGCAACTCTTCGACGGGTGATAACTTGTGAGAGCGGAACTGATGGCAGTTGCTAACTCGAAGTAAATGTCGCCCAGCAATGTGGAACTTCGCGATTGGAATATTACCTAACATTGTTTTGGAAGCAAATATTTGTCAAGAACATTCCCATAAGTTTTGTGTTTGTATTTTATTTTTATTTGTAACTAGCGACCCGCTCCTGGTGCACACCTGTCAAAAAGTCGTCATTTCTTTATGTTATGTAAGTTTAATATTAATCTATTATAAAAATTACTTTATTTCATTAGGGGCCGATTTTTAAATCCTCAGATAAAGAATCGAATAGCGGTTATTCCATAGATAGCGTGATTCTGGATTTTGAACAGTCAGTATCGGATGGTTAAAGCCCATAACTGAGCAATAAAGTAAACTGTCCCTTCAAGCCTCAGTTAGTACATTATTCTAGGGAATAAATAATGTTTTGACATTTGTTTTATTTGGGGTTTTAATGTGCTTTGCCTATGCGTGTTTTCATGCTCTTGTGTTGATGAAAAAATTTATGTTTTTGATTCAATTGACGAGAGTTTTTTTTTTCAATATCTTTAAAAATCACTTTACTTTCATTTTCGGGGCGACATTATTTTAACAATTTAAAACCACTAGACTCAACTTTTAGTACCAAATCGAAAACAACGTTAACACAGAAAATTTGTTTGTAACTGATCCTTTTTAACTAAACACATACCCACTTCTATCAAGATAGATACAAAAAAGAAAAAGGTCGCCATTATTGCTGACCATCTGTGGATAAAAGACAAAAGATAAGAAATCTCGCCTAAATGTCCAACATACGTTTTGTTTCTATTCTTGTCTAACACGTTGAATACTGTATCTGTGCACCTCGCTTGCGCATGATAGTGTGAAGTTGGTTAAGAAAGACCACGAATAAAGGTTTGTGCAGATCAGCGCGACGCGACACGAACAATACAATTTCTAAGAAAACTTCATAGTATAACAATAACCGGAGTCGCGTCGCGCGACAAGTCGCGCTGGTTTGCACAAGCCTTAACTATTCTTCAGTTATTATACGATTGAAAAATTTTAAATATTTATTCGCCTGATAAACAGCCAGATAATTTTATACGCTAGATAACTATTCAACGATTTAACTGAGGATTGAAAAATTGGCCCTTAGGCGATTAAAAATCAAAGGAGTTAAATTATAGGAGAACTTCAATCAAGTATGTTAAGAATAATAAGAATATTTCCTTCAAACTGACGTGGTGATGCACCGAGATGTGGTCGCAGTGGACAAGGGCCTCACCCCGCTCTCCTTGGCGAAAGAGAACTGGCGCAAACCTGCAGTACTTGATACTAACGATCGTAAGGAAGTATGGCAAGGCAAAGAGCTTCACGGACGCTTTTTCCGGGCCCTCCATGGGCCTGATGTAGACTTTTTGGCATCTATATCCTGGCTGTGCTTCGGCGACCTCTTCGGGGAAACCGAAGGTTTTGTCTGTGCGATTATGGATGAAGTTATCATGACGAATAATTATCGGAAATACATTGTCAAGGATGGTACGGTTGACATCTGTCGGGCACGCCACCGTCCCGGTGAATCAATCAGACATATTGTTTCCGGTTGTTCTCGTCTTGCTAACGGCGAGTACTTGCATAGACATAATCTAGTGGCTAGGATTATCCACCAGCAACTTGCCTTGCAATACAACCTTGTGGAATCAGAAGTACCATACTACAGGTATGTGCCCGACCCGGTTCTCGAGAATGGTCACGCCACACTGTATTGGGATCGATCTATCATCACTGACAGGACTATTGTAGCCAATAAGCCTGATATTGTGGTGATAGATCGACGAGAGCGCCGTGCAATGATTGTTGATATCGCTGTCCCTCATGACGAGAATCTCGTGAAAGCTGAGAAAGATAAAAAAATCAAGTATCTTGACTTAGCACACGAGGTTGTCAACATGTGGGATGTGGACTCCGCAATCATTGTACCGATAATCGTAACGGGTAATGGCCTAATAGCGGAGAGCCTCGACCAACACCTCAGGAGGCTCTCATTGCGCGGCTGGGTCAAGGGCTTGATTCAGAAAGCAGTCCTCCTAGACACGGCACGCATAGTGAGGAGGTTCCTCTCTCTAGAGCCCTGACCACCGGCAGCTTGGACCCTGTTCCTGATGCCGATGGGCCACTATTTTTTATATTTTTAAATGATTTTGTATGGTTTTTATAAAAATATTTAAAAATGTAAATTATATGTATATAAATGAAATAAAGGAATAAGAATATAAATCATGAAAAAAGTATCTTTTCTTAAACATGCTTGCATGGAAATTCGTGCATTATTTTGACAACCTTCTTGGAGATTACTGTACTGATCGAATCCACGCAGCCGCCTTTATTTTTTGGGTGGGAAATTATCAAATAACTTCTCCCGCTCTGGGCGGAGCGGGAGGGCGTGCCAGACTCTTACTGACTAAAACCCACCCGTGTCCTTCAGTTGCCTGTACATTGCCAGGGACCACGGTATCCCTTTCCGACTTTCCCGCGACCCTGGCAGGTTTCGGTCCTAGCAGACCTCGTCAGTTGTGCTGACATCTCTTAGAGGCGCGCGTGGAACACAACGCGCCGTCGACCCGGGCCTGGTCCTTATCGGACGGCGAGCTACCATTGCTCGCCGTCCGCAAGCCCACGCCTACGGTGGCCGGGAATCGGCCTGTGATTCCCGACACCCAGGGCGTCTCCTGCGGCGGCTAGGGGCATGAGGGCGCGGAATATGCCTCTCCCTCACGCGTTCCGCCTCCTCCTTCGCGAGCATTACTGCTTCGCAAAAGGAGGTGACGGCTTCCCACGCCCTCTCGCTCCGTACCATGGCCTGGACCAGGACCGGACGCGAGAGATCACTGCCATCGATCGCCTCCACAAAGACACGGCGGTGCCCTGCCCAAGCCGGGCAGACCTTCACCGTATGCTCCACCGTGTCCTCCGGGCGATCTACACAGTGGTGGCACCCGGGCGTTTCCTCCCGCCTTATGCGAAACAAGAACCTTCCGAAACAACCGTGTCCGGTGAGGACCTGCGTCAGGCGGAAGGTGAGGACGCCATAGCGCCTCTATAGCCACTCCTCAAAGAGGGGACTTATCGCCGCAATTGTGGCGATGGCGTGCCCATCCATCCATGCAACCGCCTGACCGGTAATGTTTGTATGAGAATCCATATCTGTCATGTTTTATGGCGGCCGAGTAAATTACTATGAAAACTCATATCTGTTGTGTTATTTAAAAATGGAACGACCTTTTTATTTCAACCAAAAATAATTTCGTTGTTCATCATTATTCTGTAATTAATAATTAATTTACTTTGTTTGAATTTCCGCACATTATTTGAGAAAAGTACTATGCAAGCCTTAGCCGCAATTGGGCATTGGCAGACTCACGTATGTGTAATATATATATATATTAACACAAGTGCGCGTGTACAGTGTTTGTTTTACGTATCAATTAATAATATTTTCTAAGAATATTATAGTACTTATAAAAAAAAAAAAAAAAAAAATGGAAGGTAATATTATTAGCATGGTAGACACTATACTATTGCGGGTTAACGGGAACGCTCTTCGTTAGTTAACATATTATTATTAATGTATAATATATTATTATTCATTGCATCACAACATTAATTACATACTGCACCATGTTATATTTATTACGTATCCAATATGTCAAAACGTCAAACAAAACGCATAAACGATAGCTGCGCGCACAGACTGTCTGTGGCGCGTGAGTCGCCAACGGTACGAAATGTTACCATTTTAAATATTATATTTTTTATATAAACATTTAGGACTTATGTATTGTATTTGTTCATTTTATTTTTTGTTATTTTTCTGTGATGCACCGGTTGACGTCATAACGTCAACGCCGGCTGTCGCTGAAAACCAGCGCTGGGGCACTGTCTCGCATAGGGTCGCAGCTTTATGCTGAGCGATGGCCGTTTTGCGTGGATGTGACGCATGTTTTCCCCCAAATTGTTTATTTTCGTGTTTCGTTCTTACCTTGCGTCATGTGTACCGCAAATAAACGTATTTTCTTTCTTTCTTTCATTATTATAATAAAATATAATATTAAATATTTATAAAATATTATCATTTTAATTAAACATTTTTGTCAACATATAATATGACAAATGGCCAGATTCTGAACAAAATATGTGAAATCTCCAAAAACGTGTCTCCGAAAGGGACTAAACGCTACGCTTAATTATAATCCTATCGAAACCAGAATGGTATCATTTTGAAGGCTTTCCAGTACATTTTTTTTTTCGATATCTTTTCTATCATAATATATGTATAATCCTGAGTCTCATACTCTTAAATGAATATTATATAAATATATAATATTTATTTAAGATTCTTTCACAAAAAGTCCTAAAAGTAACGGTCTAAAATTGGTGCTTTTATTTATTTAAAAAAATTATATGTATTTTACAATTTTTACTTTACTTTTAGTAACGCATCTTTTGATAACATTTTCATTTCTCTATCTTAATAATTGAGTAAGCTAAACCCCGGTCGCACTTTTCTTCAAACCGTTTTGAAGAAAAGTGCGACCGGGGTCTAGAACTCCCTACTGTAGCGATCGAAAAAGCATTTTCAATGCTAAAACTTTTCGGAATAAATTCTCTAAATGATGATGAAAACCGCATCAAAGTCCATTGCGGATTAGATAAGAACAATGCGGTCACACAGCCAGACAGCGACTTCAATTAAAAATATGCATAGATATATATATCACTGACAAGCTATTCAGTTAAATTGATAGTGTTTTATGTTCAAAAAGATATAACTGTAACGATCTCCTCGAAATCAATTGCAAACAATAGCCTGAGAAAAAAATGGAAAAATACAAATGAAATATATCTCTGTACGGTTCGTTGGACTGGTTTAATAAAATAAAATGTCTCTCGTTGGATCCACTGCCATTCAGATTTATTGTGTCCTGACTAAAGCCTTGAAATCCAAATGATTTGTTCCCGATTTTATATTTTGTTGAGGGATCATATCGCTCAATGTCACAGTCCTGCTTCAACGGTAATGCGACACATGAAATGTTTTATCTCGTTCATATAAGCGGGCTAGGTAAACATGTCAGCCGTGGAAAATGAATTATGTATGTAGTCATCCGAATTGATGAGATCATATTGGCGTTACATTTCGATAAGGGTTAGTGAAGCTCGTCAGTTTGACAAGTGACCGGAAACATTAATTTTACCATGAGGATTAAATTGGAAATAAGAGAATGCTCGGCCCCTGACTCACTACAGGCTGATCTGGAAATAGGTACCTAGGTAAGTACGGCAAGAAAAGAAAAAAGGAACAATTAAAAACCTGAATAAGGTCGTCACATAAGTCACTTTTTTAACAGAGATCGAGAGAGAGAGATCAAGCCCAACACACAACAGGAAAAACTGACACATGTCATGTAGGTACATAAGGTAGGTACAGTGTACGCACACAAATTCTAATTTGAGCTTCAGGGCGCGGGTACATCGCGGGAGCGGTCATTGAAATAATTGATCGCCGGGCGCCCCCGCTCGTGAGATCACGCTTATATTTCATTCGAAATAAAAATGTAAAGCTACATTATGTAACGGAATCCCTTGAAGGCCTAAGAATTATACAAAGGTTTCAGTAAATGTATTTTCTAAGGCTCCGAAAAAGTCTATGAAAACTGTACGATTACAAATGTCTCTGCCTTGATCTACTAGAAAGTATTATTGTTTATCAAGTTATTTTAGATCATTATCTTTAGTAACTCTTGTCAACCTAATATAATTAAAGTTTGCATTTCTTTAGGCCCGAAAGAAATGCAAACTTAAATTATATAGAGTTAAGGACAAAAGCCTATGCTTGTACAAAGTAAGAGCACTGATGAGAGACCACGCTACGAGTACTAACTTCATTTATAAATTTTAATTTTAGAACTTTAATGTCCAGATTTCCTCACGCTGTTTTTCTTCACCGTAAATCAGCGATGTGTCAGGCTAACTTCGAAAGTATTGATACAATGAAGTCACGTCAGTATTATGCCCAGTTACTAACTCGTGCTCGTAAACCATTTAGGTAGAATAAGTAATCAAAAGTTACCAAATACATAGGTCGTTTAATAAAACCATCTACGATACTCACAGTGACCACTTCCTACATATTAATATGAAAGTAAGAGGTCAGACAACCTGTAGTTATGGAAATGTCTGGTAAAGTTGCGAGGTCAGGCGATCCAGCCATGTGCCCCGAGCCCCGAGCCCCCGGCTGCGGGCTGCGGCGGCCATTCCCGTGATTGATCGCAACCTGGGCCGTCTCCCATAGGGGAAATCACAGCATGGATAAAATGGGACAGAATAGAAACGTAAATAACGTTAGGGTAAACACTGTAGAACAATGATAAAGGCTATGTCTATTGTTTGTTAAGTGACGACTAAAAAAGACAGGTCAGGACAGGTTTTTACATTGCAGAAAATAAATTATTATTATAAAAGTAAACTAAAAGAATTACACACACACAAACATACATAACGTTACGTCTTTATTTCCCGAAGGGTCGGACAGAGGAAAAAAGGAGTTAAAAGCATTATGCTCTAACATGTCCAAAAACTAAGGAATGATAAGAAAACTCAACTTCAAAATGAACATACATTCGACCATAACCTTAATCCGTTACTGCTATTACGGGCCTAAATTAACATATTTTCTTTGCGCTTCCCATTTATGGAACCACACCCATCTTTTAGATAAAATGGACCAAATTATCCGGAATACATTAACTTCGATCTTTAAATGTGGCCAATGTGGCCATGGACTCACACACTGACTTATTAGTATTACTTGTTAAAATGTTAGGAATATCGTATAATTTTACAATGTTTGTAAATATGTGAGCACCATGTATTTATCACATAATTAATTTATCCGTAATTGCTTCATTTTTCATTCTTTTTTACCTATCGTGGTATAGTAATCTTATTCTAGATTCATCGTCTTCACATATAATTATATAATTGATGTATACAAAATATTGTAAAAACATTTTAAAAGAGTAACGGTGGAGTTTCTTGCCCATTCTTCTCCATACGAAAACTACCTTTTGGAAGGGGCGACTAGAATCAATTCTATTTTTTGTAAAATTGACGTTCATAAGTGCCTTTTATGTGCCTAATTGAAATAAATTGCTTGACTTCTACGACTGAGCTTGGTCACAAGCTACTCTTCCTATCCGTATGGGAGGCTTTGGCGTCCGCAAAATTTCAAGTATTAGTTTACCGGCCTTCATATCATCGGTCCACGGTACTGAGAAATTAATCAGGAAAATCCTAGCCTCCACACAGATTAATTTCGACATCGATTTTCTCACCGAGGCTATGGATGCCTGAAGACTCGCTTGTCCGAATTCAGATCCGCCCGGCAATCATTTTAGTTAGGTTAAGATATTATATTTTAATTTTATTAATTTATGTTAAAGCAATATTAACAGAAATAATAAAAATCGGCATAAGTACATAAAAATAAATAAATAAAACTTCAAGTACCATACGCTTTATTTCTGCTGAGTAAATACTTACTATAGTTGTCGCGTTTTAGTATGGTAGTAGTGGTCATTGACCCACTTAAATTTTCTAGCATTTTCATGGTTCCTTACCTCAAAAGAAAAAAACGCAACCCTTACAGGATCACTTCATTGACCGTCTGTGCATCTGTCAAGACCGTTTTTCTTAGGTACGCGTGTAGGTATTGAGTTGAAATTAATATCGAATACGTAAGTCTACGGTCCCTTGGAGCTCAAAAAAAATCAAGCTTCTAAGTCAACGCAATAAAAAAAATGGCCATATACATATATACATATGCGACTTATTTTGATACTCACAAATAAATCAAACATCCCGTTGACCTAGAATCATGAACGGCCAGAAGCACGGTAAAAAAAGTCCGAATATTGTTCATTTGTAGGTTTATCTCATTGATAGGTATATTTTTTTTTCTTATACAAGCTTACGATTGCAGATGGAGAATGCACCGTGACGTATACATATCGATCAATGGGAGAAAATTTTTGGCATACAGTTTATGTTGGCATAATTATCTTGAAGGCTAATTTGTTTTGGCATAATTTTAATTCGCATAATGTTACTAGCCCTAATGGGTGACCAGTCATTTCACCAAAACTTAATTTACAAATTTTCATTTGACAAGTAACGATTGACACAAATATGATTTGCTATTTCATCATTACATGATAACAACTTTGCCAAATAATTCAATTAAGAAAATAAATACTATAAATAATAATAATAATACCCGATAAACTTTTTTTTAATAACGTAATGATTTGACAAATTGTTAATTTTTTATTCATGTTATCTCATAAAACAACGTTTGCAATAAAAACGTTTTACATATTAAATTACGCAATTTCCTAAAAATGAAACTCATTAAATCAGCAAAAGGGTAATTTTAATATATAAACCATAAAAATAAAAAAAATTATATAATAATAATAATAATAACAACACTGTGTCAACAGAACATCTCATCCACGTAGTTTTATCAACTATAATAATTTTGACGCATTTTTACAAGAGTTTTTCCATACAAAGTAAACCTGAAACCGGAAAACCATAAAAATAATAATAAAAAGGTCATAATTCACCACCAAAATGCAATAGAATTTTATTAAAAACTGCCGAATCGGAGGTGACATGACAGCCCATGTCACCTCCGATAAAACAACAATGAACTGAAAATAAAAATGAAGATAATATGTTGACAAGATCTGCCGCACGCCTAGCACGCCCACCACCTCCGGACTCTTCGCTCAGCTCCGCCTCGCCGCCGCCGGTACCCAGCCTCACTGTGAGCGCTGTGACGACACTGGCTGCGGTAGTTGCGTCGAGCTCGAGCGACGAGTATTTCTCCCCGCCCACGACGCCACCACCTGCTCGCCGACGGGGAGGACGCCGGCCGCCGGACGGCTTAGGACCTCGAGGCCCACCGGCCTCTGATAGGGCCCCAGCTCCCGGCGGAAGTGTGCAGCGCATGAGATGGACACGATCCATTAACGAAAACGTCATGCGCTCATACTATGGGGCTACAGAGGGGGGAAACAACCTGACCGCGTACCGTGTCCGGATGCTCTCTCTTTTTCAGGTGCTTGAGCCAGCTGTCAACGTTTCGGCAAAACGACTGTCGGATCAGGTGCGGGTCATCCAGCGTAATCATATGTTGGATGACGATGTACTTGATCGCCTGCGAAATGAAATGCAGAGTAGCCCTATAATCGCTCCCCCGCCGCAGAGTGTTATTGTAGTGCCATCGCAGGACACTACAATTCAAGCTGACGAGAGGATTGATGACAGGGCTACAAACGTAAGTACCCAGTGCAATGAGGAACTGAGGAGTGCTTTGGAGGGTGCGATTCAGGAATATCCGTTCATATCGCCCGAACTTAGACCACGTTTACCTCGTTTGCCCATGCATAACAAAAATAGAGCGCTGATAGCGGTTCTGGATTCGCAGTTGTCAAACTATTTTGATGACTGCGAAGACCTCACTGATACTCATTCAGTTCTGTACTGCGCGGCTGTAGCAGCATGTCGTGTAGCTCACGTCAAATTTGCTGATGCCTCTAGAGCTACACGACTGAAACCTGCTGTACCAGCTTGGCAGTGCAGGATTGAGCGCCATATTGGTGGGGCCAGAGCGCTCATCGGCAAACTAATCTGCTTCAGGCAATACTCGCCCCAGAGTGATGCGATTTGTGACACGGGCGTTCTTAGGGACTGATATCAGCCGTCAGGACTATATGGCCCGTGTCACAGAGCGCATCGACTTCCTGAAGCAGAAAGTATATGCATGGGCGAACCGTATTCGCAGGTATAAGCGGCGAGTTGAACGATTCATTCAGAATCGCACCTTCCAGAGCGATGAAAGGTGGGTCTTGGTCCGGTCGCTCCCAAGCCCTATGGCTTGGGAGCGACCGGACCAAGGTGTGACTGACACGCGTCTGCCGGATGATGTTGCCATGTGCTCTTTCTGGCGCAGCATCTGGTCGGTGCCTGTCAGTCACACCGAAGGTGATTGGACTCGGGAAGTCGAGCGAGCCTGCGATCCAATACCAGAAATGGGGGCTATTACCATCTGCCCCCAAGATGTAGCTCGTGCAGTTCGTCCGTTGCCTAACTGGAAATCTCCAGGGCCGGACGGGCTGCACAACTTCTGGATAAAATGGTTTATAAGGTCGCACGCTCGCTTGGCGGCTCAGTACCAGACTGCATTGGAGTCTGGCTCGCTACCCCAGTTCTTAACGACAGGAGTTACCCACCTGCTCCATAAATCTGGTAGCACCGCGGAACCCAAAAATTATAGGCCGATCACATGTTTACCGACGGTCTATAAAATTCTTACATCCATTTTGAGACCTAAAATTAGCAAACATATAGACACCAACTCCATCATGTCTGCCTCTCAAAATGGATGTAGGAACGGGTCCCGCGGTACTAAGGAGCTACTCCTCATTGATATGGCCATTAGCCAACAGGTTCGCCGTTCCCGAAAGGATCTGTCGACATGCTGGATAGATTATAAGAAGGCCTATGACTCAGTGCCACATACATGGCTCATGAGGGTGCTGGAGTTGTATAAAGTAGATGCAACTCTGCGCACCTTCCTGATGTCGTGTATGGGGCAATGGAGGACGGTCCTTCGCCATCCAGGATGTCGAAATATCCAGAGGAATAGCGAACCGATAAGGATCGAGCGACGCATATTTCAGGGCGATAGTTTGAGTCCGCTTTGGTTCTGTTTAGCCCTGAATCCTCTAAGCACACTGCTGGAGAATTCAGGTCTAGGCTATCGGCTGAGGAGAGGTGGTCAGGTTATATCTCACCTCCTCTACATGGATGACCTTAAACTCTTTGCCCCCAATAATTTGCAACTGATGGAGCTACTGAAAGTAACTGAAGCTTTCAGTAGCGCCATCAGGAAGAAGCTGCAGTGGGGCCCACATATAACCAAATTTTCGAAGCGGCTAAGCTCTGCAGCCTACGCGGTGTATAAAATCCGTCATTTGACTGATGTAGAAACAGCTCGATTAGTATATTTTAGTTATTTCCATAGTGTAATGTCGTACGGCATTTTGTTATGGGGAAATGCAGCCGACTTTCAGGCTATATTTGTGCTGCAGAAACGAGCCATTCGAGCAATATATAATCTTAGTTGTAGGCATTCACTGAGGGATAAATTTAAGGAAATAAACATAATGACAGTGGCATCTCAATATGTTTATGAGAACCTGATTTATGTAAAAAAGAATATTAATCTATATTCTAAACACAGCGACATTCATAGCATAAATACTAGACACAAAGATTTATTTATTGTGCCCAGGACTAGGCTCCAAAAAATTAGTAATTCATTTAAGTGCCAAAGTATACGTTTTTACAACAAACTCCCAAGCCATGTTAAAGAACTGAGCTACAATAAATTTAAATCATTTATTACACAGAAACTATGTCAAAAAGGTTTCTATAAAGTTAAAGATTACTTAGACGACCAAAAGGCTTGGGAATAATTAAGCTGCTCCAATGTACCCCCCCCCCCCCCGAAGCAACATAAAAGTGTTTTAAAATCAACGACTAGATGACACTATATGAGTTCATATAATTGGTTAGTTCAGTTTATTTGACTGTATAAGTCAATTTATTTTTTTTAACTTATTATTACATAATCTACTAATGAGTTGTAATGTTTTACGTTGCATAATGTAAATTGTTTTGCGTAACTGCTATTGTATAGAATCAAGTTTTCTAACTGAACAGACAGCTGTGCTGCTGGGGAGTTTGTTGCGCCACTTCTTCTTCCCAGCTAAGCACTAGGAAGTGGTGAAGGGTGGGCGTTTTTGGGGGACTGTCTTATGTAATTTTGACGTTTGAAAAGTGCTGATTCTCAGCCTATTTTGAATAAATGACTTTTGAATTTTGAATTTTTTTTTTTGAAGTATGGAATTTGGTGTGGACAAATGTGCGGTCATGCATGTAAAGCGAGGGGAGATTATGGAATCCGTGGGAACACAGCTCGCGGATTCCATAAACCTTAGAGCCCTCTCTGCATCCGAAACCTATAAGTATTTGGGTATGTCGGAAGCGTTGGGCATCAATGTTACTGACATGAAGCAATCATTGAAGGAGCGCTTCTTTGGCCGCCTGAAGAAAGTATTTAATAGTTTTCTATCAGGCGGAAATAAGGCATAAATAATTATTATGCGTATTTTTTATGCTTAAAAAAAATGTTTTAATATCATTATGCAAACAAATTAACAACTAACAAATTTATGCTTTAGAATTTTATGCTTAAACATTATTATGATTAGAGAAATTATGCTAAAAAACATTATGCGTAAGCTTTTATGCGAAAATAATGTTATGCGTAAATATAATTAGGATAAACAAAAGTATGCCATGTTATATTAGGTCAATTTTTTTTATGCAAATTGATAGGGAACCCCTAAATATCTATCAATATCTATCGTGGTTTTCAACATGTTCCAATAACGAAAAAGCATACATAGTCTATTGTTTGGGTTTCCTCGGAGAGATATTAGGGAAGGGAAGGGGCAATGACCGCTATTGCTATGCTAAAACGCGAAAAATATATTATCTACTAATTTGGAATAATAATTTTAGCTAGATAATTTATTAAAAACAAGAACACAAAGCCATAAAAGTGGCCATTTTTATAAACGTAACGAGTAAAAGGATATTGAATCCAGTATAAACAGCTATAATGAAATTGTCAACAAACTACTGAAGAGGGCGCTGCGGTGCAAATGATTACAAGAGACACAAATTAATCAATTCTGTCGAGAGTCGTATAATTGAGACGCGCAGCGGCCGCTTGCCACTTTGGTACTGAAATACAATTGTACGGTTCAAGGAAATAATTATCAGAACGTAAAAGTAACGTAAGCTTTCTAATAATTAATCGTGACACGATTAATTAATTATTATGTTTTTTTTTTATTAACTCATCATCTGCCAAACATTTTCCTAACTATGTCGCGGTCGGTTTCCAGTCTAAACGGATGCAGCTGAATACCAGCATTTTACATGTCATGAATTAAAATTATTGATTAACTTAACTGAAGCCAAGCTCAAGCTTGGTGGCCTGGTGCAGATGATAAATATAATACCTATCTTGTTACTTAATTCTTTTTTCAAAGATGATGTTTATTGAAGTCGTCTTGACTGTAGCAAACACTTGTTTATTATGGCAGTTTTGGCGTAAGGATATCTTTCCTGATGAAAAACCTCAACCATTTCGCGCAATGTAGATGTCTTCGTTGTTTGTGTTCAAGTAGTTACTCCTAATTTCCAAAGACAACATTCATATTCTTTCGTTCGATATCCGATAGTTTATAGTGTCTAGACTATCACAGCACGCATAACATGCCTATAAACCCCGGGAGATGTGTACGTACTAGCAAACAATGGTGGAAGTAACTTGTACTTGTTTATAGTAAGGTGAATGTTTTTATAATAACTGTATTTTGGTATATACTTGGTAAACTAATACCCCAAAGAACCCTTACAGGAGGCGAATATTCTTTACAGGATGCTAACCCTATTAAGGAGTTAGGAGACTTGAACTAATAATATCGTATTTCTTTACCTACATTGTAAGGTATCGGACTGAAATTGAATATTAATTTACGGTTTCAAAGAAAACGGTTACGGTTTTAAATGAAACGGGACGGACTATTGAAATAGGACTACACGTTGCTACGGCATAGCGGTTCGGAGCGGTGGTTGCTACGCAGCCGTAGCAAATAACCAATTTCTGGGCAACTGGATCGACTATCCAACGTAAGGTTATGTTCAACCGGTTAATATTAGTGTTCTCAAAAATATATTTCTAATAATAATATTATTAGAAATATATTTCTTATAACGTCTCTTTCACAAAATAATTTTGAATTGAAATCACTTATAACTTTCGTTACAGTATAAAGTACACGAGACCTACTTCAAAATATAAGTTAATATTAAAATGACAACTATTTTAGGGGATAATAAAGGGGCTATTACTCTACTATGATGAAGGTATATTTAAAAGTAAGACGATTACTCTTTGGAACGAGTGCAGCCTTCGGGGGCATTAATTTATCCACGCAGAGCATCCTAAAGCCATATACTTGATGTATTAGCTTCCGCGCGAGGTAAGAATACTAATATATGTGGGATGAGCTATAACTTACTCTTGATAAGCTGGGTCCAAGAAATATGAAGCAGAGATGTAAGTAGGTATCTTGACCTTACAGTTCGAGTCTATTGAACTTGACAACCCGTTGAATGAATGTGCGAACGAATCAAATGCTGTAACTGTCTGTGTCTGTCTTATTGACTATTCTAGTCATCTTTTTATTAATTAGGAAAGCCTTCGATCGATGTTCAACAAGCTTAATATAATCAAAGTAAATAGAACACTCGCAAATAGTGTCACCCCATTACAAATAACCCGTCAAAGACATTAGTCTTTGAAGGAGACATTAGTCCCCAACTAGATGAGACAGTTCATTACGAAACGATTCGAGCGTATTGTTTGAGAATAAAGCGATCCCTAGTTTATTGTAGAGCATTAATCTGAGGGCATATTTACTGATACTTTAATACAGTTCGTTCTCTGTAATTGCCTTGTCCGCTATATTGATATTACCAATTAATATCATCGTATTATTAGAACAATATTATATTATATATATTTATATATTAAGTTGTAAATTATTTGTAGAATCAAAATGTGGTATTGTTTTGAGAATAAATTGTGTCAGTAATTTGACCGATTCTGTTCGACCCGATATTACCCGAGTATAGATTGAAAGAGCTATGTAAGCTATTTTAATCTATACTCGGGTAATATTCTGGCAAACTGATCACGAAATTCATCTGTCATGGAAAACATTACTTTTAGAAACAAAATTAGAAGAAATAAATCTGAATGCGATCTATCTACAATAACCATGGATCGCATATTGCTCAGCTCAACGTTATACGAAGTGTCGGATACGGAGGTACTGGATCTGTCGACGAAAAGTATGTCTACAAGCGCTGGCTTTAGCCTGGCTGACTTTCGGCATTTAAACCAACAGGTTAAAGATCTTGGTTTGGAACTGACTACTGCGCACGAAGAAATATCAAATCTAAATCACGAATGCAACAGTCTTAAGCAGAAATTAGAGGACAACAACAAGCAAATTCATCCGTAACAGTGAGCCCAGTGTTCACACCATTCACACCACAAAACAAGGTTTCAACGCCTCTGCTAAAGAAACTGACGAACGTTAAGATTCGCTTATCCCGGGGCCAAATTAATCACTCTGGTAGAAAAACAGCTCGTACTGAAACACCTAAAACTCATACTAACAGTATTCCACTAAGGTTAGTCAGCCAAATGTCGGACAATATCAGAACAGACATATTAACAAATAACTGCAACAATACCGATTATCTGATTAAGAATCTACCTAGCCCATCGACGTGGACCTTACCTACTATAGTTGGAAGCGACTGTGAACAAAAAATTGTGAAGCCTAAAACCTACCTTTGTGAAGCCTGAAGCCTAAAACTCTAAACCAAATGAAAGTTGACAAGGTAAATGGAATGACGATTATGGCATCTTTGGAATGGTAAAATCATCTGCCACAAGCTGTGAAATACTAAAAACGTGTGAAAATATGTCAAAAAATATCACAAACAGAGACATTGTAATATTGTGTTTTGGTTTAGGTGACAAGAATGTATACAAATATGTTTCTAATTTAAGTAATATGTTATACATATTTCGAAGGCAAATGTACAATACAACTCATAACTCAATGAATACATGCTTAATAGACAGTTGTATCTGATTGTAAAAAATTATAAGAACGGTAAATTAATTCTATGAATGACAGAAAGATTTTTCTGAATAAAATGAATGAATTTACGACTATGCTAAGTTATAGGCTTAATTTAGAAATAGATTCTATGACGTTTAATAAACAATTCTTGACTTTTTCTAATAAAACTAAATACCTACTACAGCCAGGTGTTTGCATTGAAAATAAGCCTTCCATAACCCAAATGCCTGAGAAAAATAAGAAGGGTTGCATTCTTTACTATTTCAAACCTAAAAACTTAATGCAACGTATTGACAACCCACAAATACCATTTAAGAAATGAACTATCCCAGTTTTATTCAATAAAATGAAAATTACTAGTCGGTCAAACATAAAAGAACCTTCCCTTAAATCAAATGCACCATTTTTTTCGTACCTCACAGTAAGTCCAGTCTGATACTGTTTCATCAAAACATTGCAGGTATTTTTAATAAGATAGACGAAATAACGGTGGCACTTAATGAATTCTCTCTGAATTCTAAGGAAATTGACATCATTTGTTTAAGTGAGTCATTCATTAAAAGCAAATCAGAATCACTTCTAAAGATTCCTGGTTACAAACTCGTCGCTTCATACTGTCGAGATACAAAACGAGGTGGGACATGCATTATCATTAGGAATGAGATGACTTGCGTTAAATTAGATAAGTTTATAAATGACATTGCATACAATTTTATTTTTAAATGTACCGGAATAGAATTAACAATTAATAAAATTATTTGTATTTATAGGACACCAAACAGCAATCCAAAAGTTTTTCTAGAAAAATTACTAATTAGAGTCACAAAGAAATCGAAGAAGGTAATTATTTGTGGTGATTGGAGTTTAGACACAATAAAACCAAATAAAAGTTGCCAAGAACTCTTAGGGTTATTTAAACATTTCAATATTGAATTGCATATAACAACACCAACACGGAAACAGTCCTGTTTAGATTTATTTGCAAGTAATATCAAACAAGCGAAAGGTGAAGATCATCACCTGGCGCTATCTGATCATGAGACAGGGCAGACCCTGACAGTGACAACTAATAAACCTAAATCTGTATTAAGTTGGTTTTAATACAAAAGGGACTATCATGAAGAAACATAAAAAAGTTTTGTGACTGTATTTCTGCCCTTTCATTCTCTGACATGTATCATATGGATAATTTGGAAGATGCATTTCAGGTATTTCATGAGACATTACAACTGTTCTATAAACTATGTTTTCCCATACAAAAGTTAAAAAGGTCAAACGGAAAAAATAAAACTCTGTGGTTGACTAAAGGTTAAAAAAAGTCATGTGTAAGGAAACGTTATTTACATTTAAAAAGTGTTCATAATAAAACAAACAAAAATTGATTAACAAAAAAGTATAAAAAATATAGTGACATACTTAAACGTTGTATTCACAAATCTCATCAAATACACAACAAAAAATATATTCAGAATATGAAAAACAAGTGCAAGGCTACTTGGGATATTATCAATAACAAAGTTGGTGACACACAAAAAAGTAATGACATAAAACAAATAGTGTTAAATACCAACAACATCACTGACCCTCAAACTATTTGTGACATGTTTAACGAATACTATATACAATTGACAAATAATAATGAATTTACGTACAAAATTGACGCTATCAATAGAACTATGGACATTAATCACAATAATACAATATTCCTAAATCCTACCGATCATATAGAAGTGTTCAGGGTAATCCAAAACCTAAAAAATACTGCGTCAGTCGGTTATGACGAAATAAGTACCAAAATTATAAAAGCTTGTGCTAGCAACTTATGCAAACCGTTGAGCTACTTAATTAACATATTGTTTTCAGAAGGCATGTTTCCAAGCGCATTAAAGAACTCAATAGTCAAACCGATATTTAAGAATGGTGATAAATCTGACATGACGAACTACGGACCGATAACATTAATCCCTTTAATATCGAAAATATTTGAGAAGACAATATTAAAAAGACTATATGACTGTGTGGATAATTTGCTGAGGCGGGAACAATTTGGATTCAGGAAAAATAGCACCACCTCTTTAGCTTGTTTTAATTTATTAGAAATAATAACTGAGGCAATGAATGACAACATACCTGTAGTGGCTATTTTTCTGGACATGAGTAAAGCATTTGACTTCGTCGATCATAAGCTATTACTAAGCAAATTGGATAAATATGGAATAAGGGGCAAAACAAATGACTGGCTTAAATCTTACCTAAGTGATAGGCGTCAATGTGTGCAAATATCAAAAGTCATTGATGGAAACAAAGTAGAATATAAATCTAATTTTAAAACTAATGCAGTAGGAGTACCCCAGGGCGGCGTAGTGGGATCGTTTTTATTCTTGCTCTATATTAATGACCTTCCCAATGCAACACGCCACGAAACTATCTTATTTGCTGACGATACTACACTAATAATAAAAGGTAATGATAAAAATAAATTGAAACAGGAAATTAATGAAGCAATCAAAGACATACTAATTTGGCTTAATAACAACAATTTAAAAATCAATATAAATAAAACAAAAATAATTCAATTTCAAACTTATAAATCAAACTTTCAGACTCTTAACATAAAATATGAAGACAGTATCGTAGAACAAGTAGTAAAGACAAAATTCTTGGGGATAATAGTGAACCAAAACTGTAACTGGAAATCGCACATCGATTACGTATGCGATAAGCTAGACAAATTCGTATACGCAATAAAACGTCTACGATCAACAGTGTCCGTAGACGCAGAAGTCACTGCATATCACGGATACGTATCGTCTGTGCTATCATATGGTCTGATACTATGGGGCAACTCAGTTGAAGTTTTAATGGCATTTCGGGTACAAAAAAAGTGTGTTAGGGCAAGATCTGGCGCCTGGTTTTTGGACAGCTGTAAACCGTTATTTAAAAGACTTGACATATTACCGCTACCCTGTATGTACATCAAAGCACTATGTATGCTAGTAAAACAATATCCGCACTACTTTCGCATGCAATCAGAAGTCAGTCACAAAAAGGCTGCTGCTAGAAATAGGTATAAACACGAATTAAAGGTACCTCAATGTAGATTACAAATTTTTAGGAGGAATGTATATGTAAATGCCATTCAGGTGTATAACAAGTTACCTAATTCACTTAAGGAACTTCCTATCCCCATGTTCAAGAAAAAGCTGACAAGCTGGCTATTGGATAATTGCTTTTATGACATTAACGAATATATGGAATATTGTAAAAATCCAAGATGACATGGACTTCATTTTGACATTTTATTGTAACGATTAACTAATTATAAAAATAGTAATTCATTGGACTTATTGTAAATCACAAATCTTAAAATTAATATTGTACTTAGTTAAGAACGACAATTGAATATTTGTACACCATATACTTTGTGGTAGAATGTATAGAACTAACAAAAATACTAACACCATATTATGTAAAACTACATTCTCACAAATAAATACAATTCTAATTCTAATTCTAAACAAAAAACCGGCCAAGTGTATGACTGCATGTCGGACCACGCACAATGAAGGGTTTCGCAGTTGGGATGAATTTATACCGAGAATACATCGACATACGTTACATTACGGTCAATTCTCCAACTGCAAATGTAAGCGCGCTATAGCAAAAAATATATTTTTATATGCGATAAACCTACAAATTAACCATTTTAGGCCATTTCTTTACTTGTGCTGTAGAAAAAGTCTACAGCACATTGCCTTATTGCCGAAATTTCATGATTCCAAGTCAACGGGAACTCTATAGGTTTTGATTTATTTGCGAGCATCAAAATACGTCGCTAAATGGCTGGCCGTATACCTATTATTTGATATTTATTTCAACTTGATACCTTCACACGTTCTTTAGAAAAACAAGTCTTGACTACAAGACTGACAGATGGGCGGACTGACGGATCACGAAGAGAGCCCATAAGTGTTCAGTTTTTTTTTCCTTTTGAGGTTCGGAACCTTAAAAACAAGCCAAACAAATGCAACAACCAAACGCAACGGTTCACCACTAGTAGTCGATGAATAGAACCGCGATGTTCACAAATATTTGATGAACGTATTCAAAAAGAGCAATTTCAAAAATAAAATATTTCCGAACGACTAACCAAATGGAGTTGCAGGTTGTTTGCGACTAGATAACACAGTTATTGCGAATGGATTGCCGAACTTGAACGCACTCGGTGGAATACATATTGCTACTGTGTATTGCCTGTAATATGTTATAGCTCGGTGCGGAGTGGTCCTCCATGTCTCGCGCACTTGGGCGCCTGCCCGGCGCACACACTCACAACACTAGATGATTATAACAAAGCTGTCACAGCTATATTCACAGTGTCGACGTATTTTATTGTTGTTATTACACAGATAACGGTGTAAGTTCAATACATATAAGTAGTACAATTTCCTGTTATTCTAAGACCCTATCTACAGGTCATGTCATGATAATAATGTTTATTTATTCGTCAAGAGTATTCAAGTGATACCGGCATTCCGCTGAAGTATAAACATTAACGAAACCACAAAGTAAAGTATAAACACTACATAAATTAATTCTATGAACATTAACTCCGCTTTGATGATCACTTAAGGGTGTAAATACTTTATCTAGATTTAAAAAAAAAAACCGAACAAACGATTAAGTTTTTTAATACTTTTTTCTTACGATTTTTCGGAAATCTTACTTACTTGCTCAGTATTAGTCGTTTTTAGTATTTTGATTGTGTAGACTGATGTTTATTATCTCAGATAATAATATTTGGATAAATGCAATATTAATTCGTGCAGACACGGCAATATCGGTTCCGCTCACTATCAATCACGAAATAGATTTTGGCAAAAAAACGTACATAATTCTTGACACACCACACTTAACTATAGACAAAGCCGCGGGGCTATCTAGTCCAGCCATAAATTGTAAATTCTCAGACAGGAGCCTTCTCCAGAGACGAGCGGCCATCTTGTTGCGGATTACAAGCAAGTATTGCAAATGAAAATTTACATCGTATCTTGAAAAGTTAAAACTTGCTTTTTAATTTTTCTTCACTTAAAACTGCAGTTGTATACGTTCGCATGAGATATTTCAGCTAGATCGCTTGTTTATGGAAATTCCATGAAGCTATTGGGATACTGCTCATAATTTTCACTTTGTTTGTTAGGTAACTTTCAGTTAATACATCCATTGGGAAGTTTGTAATGCTTACGGACTATAAATTGCTCTAATGAATCTCTGTTCGTATACATATTAATATAGTATACAGTTTCATAACTTATGTATTAGGTATTATTATTTCTAGGTATTGGTCATAATAAATATAAAATCTGACATAGTATTTCAATGCATAAAATAATTCATCAAACCCTATTGAAAACGTTTCTAAACGAGGCCGAGAAAACGAGTAGAATAGGTAATAAATTCAAAATTGAATTGAAAATATGTGCGGGCGTGCAGCACACGCGAGTTAATCCTTGGCGAGCTCTCCTAAACCGATACTAAATAAATGAACTGTTCCCATTACATAGCTTATCGGGAATTAATTCGTGGTCCAGTAATAAACGCTAAGCTACCCAAGAATAATGGACCGCTGAATAATGAACAACACAGAGCACTGGCTCACTAAGTCCTAATTGGTTGACGGATCAATTAGCAACCAATTGGGTTTGTTCGTCTTAAGGGATTAGCAATTCTTGGTGCTCACCCACGATTGTCTTGGGAATACAGCAGCGAGGTCTCCAATTTGTATTAATATTTATTGAACGTTCCAAATCTGGAGGACTTCCTATTAAGTGGACTGAGTAAATATCATAGACACTGGCTCAAGTCCAGACAAATGTTAAGAAGAACGAGGCTGAGACTCTGTACACAAAATGCTTTCTGTTTGTTTTCTGTTTCCCGAGCAGAATCACAAGTAGCGACGAGTCAGACACTGAGGATGCAATTTTATTGTGTAGCTTGAAGCAGTTTGTAAGTAGTGTAGTATTGGTTTAAAAGATTGGAATTGCTCGGGGAGTAATCAATTGGTGCCTGATTGCTTTCAAACATTTTTAGATTTTCTTCTGTTTATGTCACTTCAGACTTCAAACATAAGAAATAAAAATATGAAGGAAAAATAATACGAAAAATAATTGGAATTTCTTTTTCATTTACGATAAGTCACCGAGTAACATTACGTAGTATCGTCCAGTAACATCGAATACTTTCCCGACTGACCGGAAATTAAAGGCAAACACAAATAAAACTCCCACAAAGACGCAATATCGACAAACATGTCATCTAAATAAACTCAACTCCTAAATATCATTGCTGGAACAGATTTTGTTGTAGACTGTCGTGGAGAAGTACACAATTTGACAAAGAAAATATTATTATTTGCTTATTTAATTTGCCAGCGGAAAAAGGCCCCGTTGTTCCTACCGGCCGATCGCAAGTGGCGACCAGGGAGTTATACTAGGAAGATAAGCAGAATAATTAATTATAATGATTAGAGTATTACTTTGCGATAGGGAAAACAGATTGTTTTCTAGGTGTTTTGTTGTATTGTTTGTTTACGATACTGAGCTTCCTATTTCATTACCTACTACAAATGAAATTGTTTACAATTTAAATAATACTTAGTTTTCAATGACACGCACTATAACACCTAATTTTACATACATAGGCATCGATTCCGTTAAATTAGCGCGATCGGCATCCCCTAATGAGTTGATCACGTATCTCTCTGTACAGGATGTAACAATGGCTGTTTGTCGTTAATTCGCGCCGAGCAAACACCTCGCTAATAGGTGCGCAAACATAATCAGACACCCAACCGCGTCGACCACGATGTCCATCCGGACACACGCCACGGAATAGATAGGTACAGAAGGCTGGCCCATAAATGACGAGCAAAAACGCATACTCGTCTATGCAAATTGCTTATTGTCAGTTTATTTAGGATGTCAATTTGCTTAACAATTAATTTGTCTGAGTGTACATCGAGTGCAAGCGCACTCGCGTCGTTGAAGATCCCCGTACGCACGTGCCTATCTATCCTACTAATATTATAAATGTGAAAGTTTGTATGTTTGTTACACATAAACGGCTGAACGGATTTGGATGAAATTCGGCAAACAGTTAGTTTATAACCTGCATTAACACATTGGATACTTTTTATCCCGGTAGTTCGTTCCCGTGGGATATTTTCAGATCTCCACACGTGCGAAGCCGCGGGCGAAAGCTAGTTATATATCTGTGTTCGCTCGTATGGCGCCGGCCTCCTGTACTCATCTATTTTGTAACGTGCCGATTCGGATTCACACTACACGTACCTACTTGATATATCAATAGATATGTACCTATAGTTGACTGGAAATAGGTCGGCAACGATATCCTCCTTTACCTAGTTAAGCTTGATCGATTTCTAACTTTGGAAGTTCTAAAATAGAGCTAACTATGAACGAGGGATGAAATTTTACGATTTTATTAGATTTGCCAGTTTAACTTTTCTATTCCAATACTAAAGGCTTGTGCAGACCAGCGCGACTTGTCGCGCGACGCGACACGAACAATACAATTTCTAAGAAAACTTCACAGTATAACAATAACCGCTGTCGCGTCGCGCGACAAGTCGCGCTGGTCTGCACAAGCCTTATAAGGGAAATTCTCAGAAATATAATTTTGAGCCAAATAATTTTACTAGTAAGTTTATTAATCAATTTCTATTAAAAACTTCAATAGTATTCACGTGTTCTACATTAATTTTACTTATTGTAACCATATGTAAATCAGTAAGTATTATAATTCGTATCTTGTACCTACTTTCGTTTGAATCAAAAGCTGACTGTGAAAGACATCCGAGGCACTTTATTTTTTATTATAACTTCTCGTCTTCTATATTAAAATGCAAATACAAGTAGAACTTCCACAAAACATAGCGAAAAATATACAACCAACTAAGTTCTCAAAAGAAGAAGTATTTTCCTTGTTTTTTGTTTAAATTTAAAAGAGTGGTTCCTGCTGCTCGGGTGAATCTACATTATTCTACATTGTAAACACACCAGCTTGTAAGTTGCTTCAACGACAACAACTCTGCGCAAGCCGCGCTAAGGAACTTCGTTCCAATATCTTCAATCTCAATTCTTTGTAATATTTATGACTTTTATTTGCCCTTTCCCGTTTCCCTGAGAGAGGATTCTTATTTACTTTTGACTTAGCTACCAGTATTATTTATTTATTTATATATTATACTTTATTGTACACCAGGTTATACATTACGAAAAGAAAAAGTAATACACTTCAAAATATACAATGGCCGGTCTTATCGCCTACTGCGATCTCTTCCAGACAACCGCGTTTATTGTCTTGCCTCGGCGTTTTATTGTCTTACAGCAATCTGATTCGTTATAGACATAGTTTTAACTCTGTGAATCCAGACAGTCTTACCACAAAAAATAAATTAAACAACGTTTAAACACGTGTTTAGTTAAACAATGTCTAAAGGATAAACACTGCTTAAATAAGTGTTTAAAATTCGTTACCACAAATAGATGTTTAACGTCTATTTAGCAAAACACTGTTTAAAATGGCATATCCTTGTTTTAACTTGGCAACACTTTTTTTTTTTTTGAGGGTGGGAAATCATCAAATGTCTTCTCCCGCTCTGGGCAGAGCGAGAGGGTGTGTCAGACTTTAACTGACTAAAACCCACCCATGTTCCTTCCGTTGCCTGTGTGCCGGGGCCGCGATATCCCTTT
Source organism: Agrochola lota (assembly GCA_947364205.1). Lineage (NCBI taxonomy): Eukaryota > Metazoa > Arthropoda > Insecta > Lepidoptera > Noctuidae > Agrochola > Agrochola lota. Next base: position 607,872 of record OX376225.1, on the reverse strand, counting down.
CGGACAAACCCCCAACCCCAGCAGGCATTGGTTTTTCGACCCCGTCAGTTGGTGCTGACATCTCTTTGAGGCGCGCGTGGAACACAACTCGCCGTCGACACGGGCCTGCGGACGGCGAGCTGCCCATTGCGCACCGTCCGCAAGCCCGCGCCTACGGTGGCCGGAAGTCGGCTCTCGACTCCCGACGCCCGGGGCGTCTCCTGCGGCGACTAGGGCTGCGAGGGCGTGTAGCTTGCATCTCCCTCGCGCGCTCCGCCTCCTCCTTCGCGAACATAACTGCTTCGCAGAAGGAGGTGACGGCCTCCCATGCACTCTCGCTCCAAACCATGGCCTGAACCAGGGCCGGACGCGAGAGATCGCCGCCGCCGATCGCCTCCGTGAGGACACGGCGGTGCTCCGCCCAAGCCGGGCAGACCTCCACCGTATGCTCCACCGTGTCCTCCGGGCGATCAACACAGCCTCCCGAAACAACCGTGTCCGGTGAGGACCTGCGTCAGGCGGAAGGTGAGGACGCTATGGCGCCTCTCAAGCCTCTCCTCAAAGAGGGGACTTATCGCCGCAATTGTGGCGTGTCCAAGACTTGGCAACCCTAAGAAACGTTTCGTTTGAAGCAGATTGCATTTGTTGAGCCTTTCTCTTTCCTATTAAAATTTGTTTCAGTTGTTTTTACGGAATAACTAAATTGGAAAATTGAAAATAAGTACTATTTAATTAAATAAGTCCGCCATTAGTATGGTGCTGGTGTAGACATAAATGTTAAAAGTGTTTTGTACATTAAAAACAGAACGGAACGAAACCCACGCGAGGCACACAGCTGTACAATGACAACCGGTAATGACGACAAAAACTAAAGACAATAACGAAAGGGCGCTTATCTGATGGCGGGCCCAGTTTCGTAAGGCACAGGCAACTTGAATTTGAGAATATAAGCATCTACCGCGAGAATAATGTGGAATATCATTTTTTATTAGGTCAACAATTTTTTATCCAAAAGCTTTGTGAACCAATACAGTTTTCTAAAGTTATATTAATTGTAATGTTCGAAATGATTCACTCGCACTCGGTACATTTGATCACGACAGTTATCCATAAATTCTGTGTCGTTCAAATCATTAAAATCCGCATTATCGACGATATCAATTGTAATTTATGTACTGAGAGAAAGTAATATGGCGACTGGCGAGGGTTAAACACGTGTTAAACAGGGGCTCGTTGTTGTTTAAATTTAAACAACGTCTAAAGCATGTCTAACCCGTCGTCTAACTCTAAGCAACGGCTAAACATGGTTTTTTGGTATCACTTTTGCTAAACAACTGCTAAACACGTGTCTAAGCCGCGTTTATGTTTTTTGTGGTAAGACTGAGACCGTTTTACGACGTGGTATGGGAAACTTATGCTACTATTAAATATTCAACACAATTACAAGTAAAGCCTACCTAAACGGAGGCCTCGACGATACGATCTATCCGAGATTAACAAAAGAGGAGATTAGCACCATCCGGTGCTGCCTATTGTCGGGCGGGAGTTATCGGAGCGTAAACAATGTCGAACGTTATCACGCCCGATATCTGCACTCTTCAGAGGCGCCACCTTCGCAAAAAATCTTAAACAAACAATAGAATAAGAAAATAGTTGAGTCTTTCAGCTTTAATTAAGACAAGAGGTAGCTCTGCCGGGCCGCGCTTAATTTACAACTTTTCTTTATTTTCCTTCATTAAAAAGTTGAAGCATTTTCAATTAAAATTGAAAAAAATCGCTTTAAGACGTGGCTGCCGCGGCCTGACGCTGCAGATTGAATCTGTTCTAGTATTTGTTGATACTTTGTTGAACAGTTGTTCGAGTTAGATTTAGTTGTTCAACACAACGCTGGAATATTTAACGAGCAACTTTGTTTGCCGGACAGTTGCTGGTGACAAATGAGAAAGAAATAAGAAAATGAAATAATACAACAGAATGGCCCGACCTAAGTAAACAACAACTTTAACAATGTGCCATTGAGAATGTTGTCATTGAACATTACAGTCACGTTCAGGCATATAATTTATTGTTTATGTCATATCTAAATCTTTTAAAGGTTCTCAAATCTACTCAGGACCCAAACATATGAGTCTGAAGTCTTATAACTTATAGTCTTATAAGTCTTGTAACTACAAAATAAATACGTCGTAGTCGCACAACTAACTAGTGATAAATCAAACTATATAGTTTATAACACGTATTTATTGGCTAGAGACACATAATGAACCTCTAAGGAGATTATTTATTTACCTAGTATACGAGTATAAACACACCGCCACACGTCAATTCCCCAGAACTCTAGAGATTATAAAGGAAACAACATAATTTGCTTACCGATAATCGTTTTACTGAACATAGTAAAGCTTTCAAAGTAAGTTGAGATCGATTCGCCGCCGCCGCCGCCGCCGCCGGGGAGGACGCTACTCTAACTTTTATTGTTCATCCCTCGCGGCGACGATTTCATCTACTCTACTCGATGAATTACAATAAGAACTTCACATACACTCTGTACAGTCGACCTCGTAATTGCTTTACCATCTCAGATTGAATGTCACTTGCGCGTCATGATACGACAATAGTTATTTATGCTACAAGTGCGGAAGGTAGGTGATGTATAAGTCGACACGAGTCGGAAATCATCTTACGCACGTGTATCATACAACGTTTTACTATACATTGTGCGAGGAAAAAAAAAACCAGCTAAGTGCGTGTCGGACCACGCACAATGAAGGGTTCCGTAGTTGGGTTGAATTTATCCCAAGAACAAACTTAACATTGTAGTTGAAAAACATGTTCTCCCATACGGAATGTACGCGAGATCATGTTTTTCAAACCGTAAATTTAAGTTGGTTGATTATTACTCGGTAACTTGTACAGCCTACTTGGCTCTCATAGTTTTTCTTTTAATTTCGTTATTTATATTACTGTTGTGAATTTTTTCACAACTCCAAGTACAACCATTTAGCTAGAAGGGGGGGGGGGGGGGGGGGCAAGACTCTCACAAAAAAAATCAGTTAAAAGCTTAATATTTCGCAAACGGATCCCGGAATCCAAAAATGGTTTTGACAAACTCACAGTATTTTTGAAAGAACTTTCTAACGATACCCCACAACATGGGGAAGATGAGGAAAAAAAAAAACATATCCACTTTACGTGTAGGGAAGGTACCCTAAAAAAATATTTTTTTCTTGATTTCATTTTACCAGTTTGTCGGCATCATTCAGGGTTCCTTGTTTACTACGGAACCCTAAAAAACGAGCGAGTCTTACGGTAGTCGCCTTTGATGTGTAACATCTAACATAATTATGACTTTGACTTGACTTTATAAAAACAACATTCATGACTTTGACTTTTTACTTTGACTTCGACTTTGACTTTGACTTTTTTATTTTGACCATCGTCATAATCATCGCCATCGTCATCGCCATAGTCATCTCCATCGCCATTGCCATCGTCATCGTTATCATCATCATCAGATTTGTAAAACTTTTCTCAAATAATAACATCTCTAAGACGGGCTGACGACGGCCTCAAAAATTAAAAAATAACAGAAAAGTAAAAAGCGCTAGTGAAAAAAAGTGACACTTTCCGCTCAAATTGACTGCTTGGAAAACGGCCTTTTCAAGCATTGTAAAGTATATTTTTAATTTAGCGGTAAATGTTGGCAAACGGTAAAGAATATACGAGGTCGACTATACTTCCACGTGTACCCGGAAATGTAATAACATCGTGTACCTACGTAGGTATATTTTCTTCGCCATTATGTCTAAGTTATGGGTGAACTCGGGCGAAACGGCCCGGTCCCGTGCGTCGACTAAAAACTGTCACGATAGATACTGCTATATTTTATGATTCCAGGTTGAACCTATAATGTCGGGTTTTTTTCGGTCAATCTCTATTTTTGTGGCATGTTATAATAGGGATGAACGTATAATACCAATATTAGTATAACGTTTCATTATTTATTTCATGACATCCACAACTCGATTATGAAGACAAGAAAATAATAGTAACAACAGCAATGCAACAAAATTACTTATACGAAATCTATTAGCCAAATCGAATAGAAGTAATCCGCTACTCACATAATTAGTCTGCAGACGTTAATTACGAAGTCAGTGGCACACGTCACATTAAAGATAGTGACAAACCAAGTGATCCGCGGGCAACACATCAAAGTGTTATCCCATCCCGTCCACCATCCACCATCCACCGTCCACCAAACGTGATTACTGATCCCACAGTACATCTTATTAGCGGGGGATCAAACACTGGACCAATTGTGTTACACGTGTTTAAAAGCCCCGCACTAATAACGTTGTGGGGATTTCTATTTTTGGGTGAGTAAGGTCTTTAGGTGGGCCTTGTCTTTGTAGTGGCGAAGTGTCACGAATGACAAAGGATATCATTTCGTACCTTAAATAGGATTCCCTTTCATAATTAATCTTTCCGTCATTCCCGGTCTGGTGCGTTTTATCAAAAGAAGTATATTTGGCTCGTTTAGTCATAGCTAGATTTGATTCATATTTGGCATCGTCTCTTTAGTATCATAAACTCAGTGTAAAATACAATAAACAGCGTTCATGAAATAGTTCGGTGACAATAGGCACAAATATTCTTATCATGTATCTTCAAGAATAGAATAGAATACTCTTTATCATGCGAACTATAATGATGAATTACAAGATTAGCGAAGACTGACCTGACCTGAACATATATAAAGTGAGTTTGGTAAATTAAGTCCATAGCTACAGACCATCAACTTAAACAACTTTTTTTATGGGACCAACATCGTAATCGCGAAAACAGCTCCCATACGAAACTTCCCACACCTACTCGACCCAAATAAATGTATGGGACGGCTGATTATTTTGTCGCGACTACGACGTTGTTGGTCCCATAAAAAAAAGTTGTTTAATTTGATGGGCTGTAGCTATGGAGTTTGATGCTCTGTACCACACCCTTAAATGTGACTACACATTCTTGAAACAGGCTGTATAAAGCTTCTCCCCCACATGCGCGTTTTTATCGCTCGATAATAACGCAAGCGTTGATAATGCGTCGCGATTCCTTGCACACAGCTGCGTTTTTATCGTCCGATATTTCTAACGTCTGCGTGTAACCTATACTACAGGGCCCGCGCACCCGCACCCGCACTACACTGTAATAATGTTGTTCGCAGGACCGCATGCGTCCTAATACAAAACGTGCTAAGAACACATATCGGAATATCGCAGGACGAAGGAACGCAAGCGTCCTACTTCTATTGCGTCGTTATTATCGCAGCCGTGTGTTACTTCGTGGCTATCCTAATACAAATGTACTGAAAACAGATATCGCAATACCGCTTGCGTTATTATTAACCGATAAAAACCCGGCTGTGGGGTTGATGCTTACACATCGAGAATTGATAACGCGTATCTTTTTCTTCCGCAGGTACATCTCTATCCTTCTCAATATTCACCCTTTTTCTAGCCAGCTTTCACAGTTCTCACACAGTATTTATCCATTGTTTCTTTGATCTTCCTCCATTCTCTAATCTTCTATTATACAACATAATCTAGGTTTATAATGCTTCTATGCAGATCACTACACCACTCGAAGTTGGTTCCTCTCGGAGCAGTACTAAAACTAACTAGCACCAAATATGTGCAAGTACATGTAGCATATTTTACAAGTTGGTGGACTGGATGCCTCCGGTGCAGCGGTGTCAAGTATGCGATAGTTCAACACGCTGATATTGGCATATTATCTAGATAGATACTCATTAAGTTGTTGGTATATTTTTATTTCAAAATAAGATAATATTTACATAATTTATACGCATCATAACATTACGACATACTTAAAATAATATATATATGACGGCGGGAACGTGGGCGTAGCGATAACGGGGTCATCTTCTTCGTTTCTTGGTACGGGTTCCATGTTGCAGGTGGGTACTCGGGCAAACCAGTAAAACGTAGGTAGAAGCACAATCAGAGTCACGTTTATTCGGCAATTTACAATAGTTGTCGTTATTAGTAGCTAGGAACAAAGGCTTGTACGGTGAACGTGACAGTTTCGATCGTATGATCTGCACAATAAGGCGTCAGCTACAGCAATGTGAATCTCGCATTCTCGATCGACTCTGTCCACGCTTGTGGCGGGAAAATTAAAGCGCCACCTCACGGCGTTCACAGTACTAACCGATCAACCAATAAGAATTAAGTTACAGTTTGACCAATATTATGAAATCAACGGGTAGTAATTTTGATAAAGTTGTCGTCTTGAAATCGCTTGCGACGACACGGCCAAACTGATGAGTCACACGTCCTCGTGTGTATCTGTAACAAAATTCTCATTTGTAGCAAAACACTTGCTCGGCTTAACCTGACTACAAGGTTAACATAAAAAAAAAAAAGTTTGAAAGATACCTCACAAGTAAACATACTCAGAATAAACTTTAATTATTGTACAGTGAACAATACACAAACACACAACACTAATATGACCCGGCTGCTCCGCAGCGTAGTCTCATTGAGACCCAATTTAAACAGTAGTCTTATTCAGACCCAGACAATAGTCACAGTGACCCAAACAGTAGTCTCACAGAGACCCATTACTAGTCTTATTAAGACCCAAGCAATAATCTTACAGACTCAGCCACCATACGTCTAGCCGCGCATTGCACCCTGAACGAATCATAGAATCGCAGTTACAACTACGACTAGACTGTACAGTTTGATTAGGAAAGGGTAGGTATTTACATAGTCATTTTAGTGTGCGTACATTTAAACAGTAGCGGAAGTGCATTCACTATTATTATCTACACTGGATTCTATGTCAACAATCAGTTCAGATGGAACTTCACATTGAGGCATCTTTCTAAGACGATCGTGGGCATACTTATAGATTCTGTTACTGGTCAATGATTTCAAAGCGTAACGATCGCCTTCAAGTACATCAGTTATTTGAAATGGACCTTTATATTTCGGATCTAATTTTGTTTGATTTCGCTCTTCGTTTTGAATAAGAACCAGGTCACCGACATTAAATTTGACTAATTTAGCCTTATTACTGTCAAAACGAGACTTTTCGTAATTAGAACTTCGTTCGATATTGTGGGCTGCGTGCTCTCTCGTCTCAGAAATATCTACCTCGACTTCAGTATCGTTAGCAGCCAAAAGATTCAGTGGTCTAGCTACGCGACCGATCATTAGTTCGAGGGGACTCGCCTTTGTCACTCTATTTACAGTGCAATTTAACGCCAGTTGTACCTCGTCAAGAGCATCCTGCCACGACCTTTGCGATGTTTCTACTGCAGTAAGCATGCTTTTTAGTGTACTCATCACGCGTTCTACCTGACCGTTAGCTCGGCTGGAACCTGTCGCGATTAGATGAAGGTGAATGTTATGCGAACTACAGTATTCCTTAAATTCCTTACTAGCAAAGCAACGACCTTGGTCCGCTATTACGCGTGAGGGTGCACCAAAGAGAGCTACACTAGATTTGAGCGCCTTGACGACACTAGTGGTGTCGATACGAAGCGTATGATAAAGAAGCACGAACTTTGTGAATGCGTCTATCAATACTATCACGTATTCTTTTTGGTCATTTTTACCGCTTAATTTACCGGTAATATCAGTATGCACTGTATGCCAGGGGACAGTAATTTTGGGAATGGGATGAAGCTCTGCTTGGATACGGCCGGAATGAGACTTTGAAACTTTGCACGTGATGCAATTATCTACGAATTTACGTACGTACTTAGCCATACCGTCAAACCAGTAATGTTCATATACCTTCTCTAATGTTTTATCCGCACCAAGATGCATGATCGATTCGTGTACGTGATTTATAACGGACCATCGAAACGCACGCGGTACTATCGGCAGACAACGCGTGCGATTATTTCTTTGTACTTTACGTTGCAATACACCCGATCGCAGCTCATATGTCTTGACAACGTCGGCAGGGAGTTGATTTTCTTTAAGTTTTATGACAATAGCTTGAATTTCATCATCTCGCAACTGTTCAGCCAATAGCCAGTTTTCTGAAAGAGTTGTAAGGTCAATTCGTTTTTGTTCTACCCTCTCGACCGTTGACACATTCTCAGGTAATGCGGGTAGTTCGGGCAAAGGGTTGCGAGATAAGAAATCAACATGACTCATACGTTTACCCTCCCTGTAGACAATCTCAAAATCATATGCCTGTAGGAAAGCCCAATAGCGATGGACTCGCGGGGAAAGATCGACCTTGTTGTGAGATGCTTTTAGGGAATTACAATCAGTAACTACTACAAAGTGACGCCCCTGAAGGTAATGATGGAATCGTTTTACAGCCTTCACCACCGCCAGAGTTTCCAACTCATAAGAGTGGTATCTCGACTCGGCGTCTATGGTTCTTCGACTGTAGTACTCGACAACGCGTAACTGGCCATCTACTTGTTGAAATAAAATACTACCATAACCGATAGCACTCGCGTCAGTGTGTAATTCAACTGGGAGGTCTGGGTCAAAAATCGTAAGTACCGGTTTGTCGGTTAAAACAGAAATAATTTTCTGTCTTACCTCTTCATGCTCAGGCTTCCAGTTGAATTGGGTACTGGTGTTCAAATGGAACAATGGGAGCATAATAAGTGAAAAATTATTTACGAATTTTCGAAAATATCCTATTTTCGAAAATTCGTAAATAATTTTTAGCCAGGCCTATAAATTGCCTCAATTGAGAACTATTTTCGGGAGGGGGAAGCTTACTAAGCGCCTCTACTTTACGAGGGTTTGGTCGGATCTGTCCTGACGAAATATCATAGCCCAAAAATTCGACTCTTTGTTTGAGGAAAGAACACTTCGAGAGGTTTAGTGAAAACCCAGCATCGGTCAAAGCAGTTAAAACTTCACGTAGCCTAGTAAGTCCATCTTCTACGTTGGTTGATGGGATTAAAATGTCATCTAAATAGAGGATCGCGTATGAAAAAGCTAAAGGCCCCAAAGCATTTGATACTGCTCGCTGAAAAACACTGGGCGCATTGCGTAAACCGAAGGGCATGGCCAGATACTCGAACTGCCCGTCCGGTGTGACAAATGCCGTGCGCTCAATGCTTTCAGGGTCTAGGATACGAATTTGATTAAATCCACTTGCACAATCTAGGCAGGTAAAATAGTTGGCGCCATTCAGTCTAGCTATTTGATCGTCTATACGCGGGAGAGGAAATCTATCTGGCACTGTATTCGAATTTAACTCTCGATAATCTATTACCATACGCTGTGAACCATCACGTTTTTCGACAAGTAGAATCGGGCTAGCAAACGGTGAACTACTCGGTCGGATAATGTTTGCATTCAACAACTCGTTTATTTTGTTACGCACTATATCTCGTTCGCGGGGACTGAGTCGGTAAGGGCGGCGATAAACAGTACGGGTTGAATCTTTTAAACGAATTTTCATTTCACCTGTAGTTACCCGAGTTACCGGTAAACCATCAATAAACGCAAACGAAAATTCACTCAATACACGCGCAAGACTATCCCTAAAAGCGGGCGGAACGTCGGTATTAATTGCATTTAAATTCCTTTCTGTCACCGCGGCAAAACAAGAAACCGGTTTTGTTATCACTAGACACTCTTTCGATAAGGTAACGCTCAAATCACAATTTAAAATATCAGAGCCTATCATTATGTTATGCGGCATAAATTCATCCGGAACGATAAGAAATGACAAATGTAAACAATGTCCGGCAATAACTACCTCACATAAAATTTGTTCGCTACAGTAAACATGAGCGTTACCAACGCCTGTTAATTGTATGTTAGCAACGGAACGCTCTCCTAAGAATTTATTCGCGATACTTTCCTTTACGAGAGAACACTCAGCACCACTATCGAAATAAAAAATGTACGACTCACCGGATTGTGTTAGCTCTCCACGTACACCTTGGACTTGGCAGTAGTTGACTCTTCGTTCCAGGGCCGCACCGCTGATGCTGCTGGTGTTACTGGCTGCTGCGTTGCTCGTCTTCGGACAGCGAGGTGCGACGTGGCCTTGTTCTCCACAGCGGAAGCAGGTGACATTCTTCTTAGGATCCGATGACGTAGGCGTAGCGGTAGAAGTGGTCCTTTGTGTAGCAAGCGCCTGATTGCTTTTACGTAAACGACAGTCGATTGCTTTGTGTCCAACCTTATGACAATAATTACATTGGAACGGCGGCATGTTGCTTGTCTTTGTTCGTTTAGCGTCCGAAGTGGTGTTGTCAACGTGTCGATCATATTTTCTCTTCAACGAAAATGCGTTTAATTCTTGGATCAACTTAGTTCTCGTTTTAATTTCCGTTGTAAAAGCTAGTCGGTTGATTCGACTATCCATTTTTGCTAAGTGAGCAAGTACATACGATACAGCTATTTCCTCGCAGCTCATGTCCTTCCATTTAGCTAGGAGTGACGTCATCAAACGGCTTGCGTATGCAGCTAAATTTTCACCTTCCTTTTGTTGGCTATTGTTGGCGTTAATTATAGTCGCTGCACAGGTTTCCGCACAATCATATCGTGCTAGGAACAGGTTCTTGAATTGGCTCCACGTCATACCAGTATGCGACACTTGAGAAAGCCATGTCGATGCATTTCCTTTCAGAGATTTGCTGAGCGCAATAATCAGCGCGCCTCCTTCCAAGGGACGTTCTGTGAGGCAAATGTCCACCGTCGAGCTCCAAGCAAGTGGATCGACGTCTGGTAGGTCCGGGTTGAAGTCTGGCAGCTTGATTGAATCTGGCTTCGGTGTTGATCCTCGCATGGCTTCAATCATGCGCATGGTAATCTGGTTTTGCTGCTCGAGGAGCTGGCGCCAATAAATATCCATGGTAGGCGCCCGAGTTGATCCCACTTCTGATGACGGCGGGAACGTGGGCGTAGCGATAACGGGGTCATCTTCTTCGTTTCTTGGTACGGGTTCCATGTTGCAGGTGGGTACTCGGGCAAACCAGTAAAACGTAGGTAGAAGCACAATCAGAGTCACGTTTATTCGGCAATTTACAATAGTTGTCGTTATTAGTAGCTAGGAACAAAGGCTTGTACGGTGAACGTGACAGTTTCGATCGTATGATCTGCACAATAAGGCGTCAGCTACAGCAATGTGAATCTCGCATTCTCGATCGACTCTGTCCACGCTTGTGGCGGGAAAATTAAAGCGCCACCTCACGGCGTTCACAGTACTAACCGATCAACCAATAAGAATTAAGTTACAGTTTGACCAATATTATGAAATCAACGGGTAGTAATTTTGATAAAGTTGTCGTCTTGAAATCGCTTGCGACGACATATACATGTATATAAAAAAGGAGGGGAAAGCAATTTTGTTGGAACCTACATTAATAAAGTAAAGACGAGATTTCAGACAGCTCTCAATATGTAGGACTTTTTGCTGATGTATGTACGTAGATATAGAATATTGAAATTCTAAAATTGCATTTTCATTTTGTTAATCCAATCGTATCCAAAAAGCTTTAAAATGTGTTTGATGATTTTATTTTCGGAGGTACTCTAAAAACCACTCAAAACCTGCCAAGCGATACTTTTATTTTTATATTGAATTTTGTTGATACAAAATATATATATTTTTCAAATATTTACAAAAAACATAAGCTTTCTTTATAGGAGCTGATAGAATTGAGCATTCACTTGTAACAGAACATCGAGCATTCGCTGTTTCTAAATTTGTCGAACTGAACAACGAATAGAGCCAAGCATAGAACCTAACATCGCTACGAACATGTTCGCGATCATTCTAGCGAACGTTCTAATCAATGCTTTAAGCCAGTCTAGGCATAGTGGGACGGCGGCGGAACAATGACTGAATGGCTCGGCTCGGCAAAAAGCTCCAAGCAAATTTAATGTAACATTCGGTAGAATGCTCATAACAAGTGAATGTTCAAGTCTATCAGCATATTTCAGTCGAAATTGTATATGCTTGCAGTAACACAAATTTATCAAACCAACTTGTTTATGCATCCACCAGTTCAGGTGACAAATAGCAGCAAGTTATATAAAGTACGTACCACGTCCCACGTTCAGTCCTGTTGTTGATCAAATTGACCAGGTCGGATCTAACGGGTACGTCAACAGAGGCAATAACCGCGCGCATACAGAATATGGGAAAATGCGCGCATTATACGAATTGCAATCACAAGTTGAAAAGGAGCACTTTGTGTAAAACGGCATGGATAATTTTAGCTCTGAATTTTGGCCAACATGCACATACAGACTGAAAATAACAGCCTAAAACGTTGTATTATTGACTTATAACCCTCGCCAGTATTAAAAAAAAAAATTCATAAGCTCTTTTTCTAATATACTTAGTGAATATTTAAAGCCTAGGAGGACATATTATAGTGACCTTATTACTGATGTTCTTCAGAAAGATCACATGCGTAGTACTCGCAACCGGCGTGCGTGTATGACCAGATGTATGGACGTGAACGAGGCAAGAGGAGTATGTGAGGATCGTAGCAGGCGACGTCTGTAGTTTCTGCTTACCCCATGTGAAGAAGGCGTGAGATTATGTATGTGTATGTATTTAAAGCCTTTAACGTGTCACTTCATCATAAAGCTGTTTAGTTTCTAACTTTAATATTATTCTCTCAAGGTACCGCTAATATTCAAACTTCAATAATATATAAAGTTCAAGCACATATTCCCACATGAAAACTAAATTTGGCTCACTCAACAAACTAATATCAAAATAAACCATAAAACAAGTTGAATGACGTATTGAAGTCTCCGCAGGATTGAGTACAATCTGTAGTGGCGCGTCAATTTGCTCGATACAAGGGCCTCCCGGCCGGCGGCCGTGGAGCGCCCCACGCCTTTTATTGTTCGCATAAAGCAAGTTTATTGCGGCGTTATCAGGCCCGCATCACGCCCGAGCCTCTCCTCAGGAAGGCGACTCCCTCAAGCCTGTGCGCCTGAACGAGCCTGTCATATTTGCCGCGTGATGAGAATAATTTACCGCTTAAGGTGCCGTTTTGGGTGTTTCTCATTTTTCGTGCATATTACACGTCCAGTAAAAAAATCTTTACTTATTCATTATAAATCTAAATTCCTTTTAAAGGAAACTAAACGTAATAAAGTTATGCTTACATGCATGTCTCATTTACAGATCCAAATAACGTAATTAATAAATTATACATAAAAAACTTTGTAAATTCTCATTTCCTTCATTGTCCATTTACTATTCTCGTAAATACATTTGTATTCTAACCAAAAATATCAATATTAAATATAAACAAAGTAACCATACCAAGAAACTGTATTAAAAAGCACATGTGTACACCTAAATAAATAACAATAAATCCGCAATATAATAATATTTTATTTCTTAAAACTTTTATCATATATTTTTTCTGATTACCATCGGTTTGAAAGAAAATCTAAATTCCAGTCTACGTAAGCCCTTAAAAATGCTGCTACCCCCCTTGCTGCGCCCCGCGCACGTCTCAGTCACCGAACAAACGTCGTAGTGAGTGGACGCTTGGTCGTGGTAAAAAATATTTGCGTGTGTTGTTTCGCGGGAGGTGATTATTCTGGAATCGTTCTCCTTCCTATCGTCCATATTACTACGTGAGTGTTTATGATTTTGTTTACTTTGTAGCTAATTATTATTTCTAATAATTACCTTCGTAGTTTAGAATATGCATGACGTTCGTAATTATGATATTATTTAGGAAAAAAATAGATAAAGGATTCAAACCTCATTACCTTCTTCCTCACTTCCTTCGTTTACCGTCGTTTTTTTGAGGGATGGTAATGAGGTCAAAACGATGGCAATTAGAAACTGTTTTTTGTCAGTTCATTTTAGTTTTGTATTGTGCAAACCTTCTGACTAAGTTATATTTGTCAACTTCAGTGTGCTCGCGGGCTCTAGTCCTACCGGTAATAATAATATTGTTACTTTAATTAATAATATAATAAAGAATCAATATTTGTTATTTGATATTGCTTAAAGATATTGGGTGAGTGTATTTTAAAACTTTTTATGACGCTTAATTATTAACGACAGGAGCTCTAATATTATATTTGTATTTTTACAGATTATTAGACATTAAGAATGCCAAGTAAAACCAAACAAACATTAGAGCAGAAACGAGAGCGCGATCGGATACAAAAAAAAAAAGTATGCGGAAATTAAGAAAGATCCCGAAAAGTATGCAGAAATTAAGTCAAAAGAAAGAGCAAGATACCTTAAAAGAAAAGAACAGAGAAAAATAAATAGTGCAGAAAATATGACACCTAGACAATTGAGAGTTCAAAGAAAAACATGGAGAGTTAATTCGAAACGTCATTATGAAAGAAAAAAGAAAGAAAAAGCTATTCAGCAGTTATTACTAGATAATTCTCCACCAAATAGTGACACTGAGGCTCTCCCAGCTGAACAAGATCCTCTCGCTCGACCAGATCTTAGCCCCATACTTAGTTCATCTTTAAATGGTTTGAGTTCCGGCAATAGTAGTTCTTGTCAACAGTGTCTAAAAAAGGATGTTCTTCTGAGAAAGCTTCGCTACCGAAATAAAAAAGAAATAGGCATTTTGAAACGAGAAATTGAAAAAACGAAGAAACAGAAAGATGCCATTAGGAGAATGCTCTATAGAGTAATGAAAAATATGAGAAAAAATGCAATTGCATCGACTGAAGAAAAAATAGAACATCTGGTAGAAAATGTGAACATAGAAAAGCGTGAAGAAATAAAAAAGAAACTAATATTTGGTGAAGTTCTTACAAGAAGTGTTGGGGAAGGCTACAAGGGCTTGAGAAGAAAAGAAAAGAAAGAGTTCTCTAATGTAGTTATGACAGAAAGAGAAAAATTCAAACAATATAAGCTATTGACACAAACAAAAACATTCACATTAAGAGATAAAAAAGAAAATAAAACAGCTAAGAGTGAAAACTTGACAGAGCAACTAATTTTGGAGTTTTTTGACGATGATGAAGTGACTAGAATTGCAGCTGATAAAAAAGAATACATAACTAAAAAGAAAATAAGGAAACAAAAAAGATATTTAACAGACACTTTAACTAACTTATATAAAAAGTTTACGCATCATTCCAATCTCAAGGTAACTTATCAAACTTTTTGTAAATATCGCCCGTTTTGGGTTTTATACCCAAAGGAGTCCAGCAGAAATACGTGTGCTTGCAAAGTTCACATGAATATAGATTTGTTGATAAAATGCCTTAATACAAATAAGATACTTAAAGAATCTAACGGGACCGGTATTTTAGAAAGCTTATGTTGCAACGTTAATGATGAAAATTGTTTGAATCGATCATGTGAAAAATGTCACTTGAAAAATTTAGATTACGCCGAATTCCAGAATGACAAAAAAAATAAATATTATCAGTGGTGCAGTTGCTCTGAAAAATACTATGTAAAAGATGAGGAGAAAACCAAATTAGTAACAAAAAAAGGAATATTATATGATTTTCCACGAAACATTATACTCCAATTAGAAAACACTCTTGTGGGCTATATGAAACACTGCACTAATATCTTGACTCAGTATAGAAATATTAAAGAGCTTAAAAATAATCTTACTCCTCAAGAGGTAGTGGTTCACGTTGACTTCAGCGAAAACTACTGCATTAAATATAATGAAGAAATCCAAAGTTTTCACTTTGGTGGTAGTAGAATGCAGTTGTCACTGCACACATGTGTCATCTACTTGATTCATCCAGAAGTTGGAATTCAAAAACAATATAGCTTTTGCACTGTAAGTGAATGTAGCCAACACGATGCTGCGGCTATCTGGGCACATTTATTACCGACTATTGGGTATGTATCGGAGATTTCATCCCAAATTGACACAGTTCATTTCATTTCTGACAGCCCAACAAGCCAATATAGAAATCGCTTTATTTTTTATATGGTTAGCCAACTGTATCGTGATTTTCCGCAACTGGAATCTGTGACCTGGAACTACTTAGAAGCTGGACATGGCAAAGGGGCGCCAGACGGAGTTGGTGCTGTTCTCAAACGAACAGCAGATCAAGTAGTCCGTTTTGGCGGTGACGTTGACTCATTAGAAACATTTTTAGCCTATCTTGTACCTAGAGTGAAGATTGAGATTCGCATTGTTACAAGAAGTGACATTGAAGCAAGAAGTTTTCCAACAGCCCTTAAAGCAGCCAAAGGTACAATGATGGTGCATCAAGCTCTTTGGTCATATGGGTGCTCTAAAATTACTCTAAGGAAATTAAGTTGTTTTCTGTGTGGCAATA
The DNA here is from genome assembly GCA_947364205.1 of Agrochola lota. NCBI lineage: Eukaryota > Metazoa > Arthropoda > Insecta > Lepidoptera > Noctuidae > Agrochola > Agrochola lota. Next base: position 591,610 of record OX376225.1, on the reverse strand, counting down.
AAGATATTTGCAGTCATGGCAAACATATTGGTCATTATGATGTTCCTTCTTATGAAGACGTCAATGCTAACCAATTCCAGAGTTTCCTCGATGAGAATACAACACCAGAACTTATCCAAGAAATAAACGATACAGGTTTTGCAATTACTCGTTCCGACCCATCATTGATCAGCTTCGAAGATAAATCTTCAAACAAATCGTGCTCACCGAAAGTCAAGATACTATCGGATATTAATGTCACTGATTGGGTAAATAGAAAATTTTATATAAATAAGGAGAGCATTTCTAAAATGAAAACAGATAATAATACTTATCAAACAGATTTTGAGAAATTCATTATCTGTAAGAATGATAATGAAGATGATGCCAAAGAAAATACAGACCAAATATGTGAGAAGGACAAGAAAAAAAGACTGCCTAATTTTTGGAGTGACATCGATGATGACGATGATATGAATATTTTCTAATACGAGAGATAAATGAAAAAATCTGAAGTTTTTTTTTTTAATACTTAAATAACTTTATTCTTGTTTAAATGAATAGTGATTTTTTGTTTTTGTTAAGAAGGACTTTTGATTTTGATCTCATGTTTCCAAAGATTTTATAAATATAGACACGTTAATTTATTAGAAAGGCAAGGAGAAATGGCCAATATTATTTTTTGATCATTAAGTACATAACTAGCAGGTAGTTTAATTAAATTGCAGCAATTAAGTTCATTGAATTTTAAATATTAAAATGCATCTTTGTATTTATAACAGTATGTTTTATCATTGCGTTCCGTTTATCTTCATTACCCTCACAGTTCTATACTTTCACATAACATCTCAAAATCATGCCCTTCGTATACGTTCTCATTACCGTCTCATTCCGATTTTTGATATCATAATCATTTCATTGTTATCTATAGAAGGGAGGTGTAAACCACAAAATATTGAAGGATTATACGTATATTAATGGTATTAGAAAAAAAACAAAGGTATTAAACAATTAATTTGAAATTTAGAAATTTCATGGAATTTGCACGAATTACGCGAAATACCCTTTTGTGCACCGACGGCCTATTGCGATGAAACGTACTCGAAAGATATTTGAATTTCGGTCCTGTCACCCGTTTGATGTGTCGCAAATATCCCAAGTTACCCGTTATTGGAAGATATTGAAGCAGGAAGCAATATGCTTGCAAGTATTTTGTTTTTTATAGCTGAATATAATATGGATTCTTTAAAACTTTACTGTATAATGATAAGATATGTAATATCCAAAATTTATATAAAATGATAATCTGCTAACATCAAGGAATTATTTAAACAGGTCATTTAAGCGAATATCTTCATTAAAACGATTTCACGTTAATTAAATTGGGCTATTAGATAAAAGATAAACTAAGAAATTCATGGCTCGTATCGCTTTATTTAATCGTCTTTTTGGTTTTATCACCGTTCTGGAGTTGTATAAATTATTTCATATTGTACCTATTTAACTAACGGCTGTGTATTTTCAGTTATGAAAACTTCCGATGATCCAGCAATGTGTATCAATATTTATGAAAATATTATTGTTAATTATAACTGTTACCATAACTGTTACATTCTGCAGGAGGTTTTAGAATTGTTTCTTATTATTTTCGTATGGAAAACATGGGGACCTCGCTTTAACAGTGTCAGACATACCATAACTACTCAGATTATTAGTAGCGACCGCAACGTCACATCGATTATAATATTTATACCTACCTGCTAGGTAATAGAACTATAGTAACTCGTCAAAGTTAGCTAGTTAACTCGTCACAGAACTGCTTCGGTTTACTGACATGTTTTTAATTTAATCTGTCTACAATGTCATCTCACGGACTAACTACAACTTCTGGTGTTTTCATTAAACTTAAGATAAAGTGTTATTATTATCTTTTACTTGGATTTTGCTTTAAACTTCTTACAAAGTAAATGTTTACGTTTAACCATTTTGAAACGTAAAATTATATCTTCCAGCAAATATGGTTTTAGAGTACATAACAGACTAACTTTTGTCCCGCGACTTTACTGGAGTGGGTTTATAATACAATTTTACCAATTGAATTTCGCGTGCAAGCTAATTTTTAAATTACGTACCCACAAACAAAAATAGTTACATGAAACATATTTAAAATACATGTTATACCTACAGAAAGTGAGAAAGAATGCTATGTTCATAGTTTTAGTCAGCGTGTTGTCAATCAGTCAGTGACAAAATTTATGTTTTATTAATATTTTATGTTCGAAAACAGCCCCTTCTCGGATTCTTCCCTGTCTTCATTTTCAGCTCCCCTTTCTCCCTTCTTCTTTTTTTAAATAAACGAATATTCATAATCGTATAATAGTATCCTAACTCCTAGGGACGTTTATTCGTTCATCAAATAAAAAGCCTGACCTCCTGACTACAGCTTGCTTTGTGATTAAGAGTTCTCCATTTTTTCTAAATTGACCTTTTGCATCAAGAGCGCTGTTCTAGAAAATGCCAGTTTTTCTCCTAAGTAATATTGTTAGCGGCGGAACGGTCTATTCACTTTAGTTTTTTTTCTATTTCTCATTTCCATCATTCGTCTTGTTACTTTATTACTGTGAGTTGTTGCGATGTCATCTTTTACTGTTTGTGATCTTTGTTTCTTAGGTTCTATTCATTTTTGGAGTTTTATCTTGTTGTTGTCCATAAACGGTATACCACTGGACGGTGATAAACTAAGACAATGATTTGTTTCAACATTGTGATTCCTCTGTTATGCATTTTACTTGATAATATTACCACCAAAATAATTTCACACACATTTGCGAAATCATCGTTGATACGAATGCCACTCGTGCAATTGATAATGACCGGTCAACCAATTTATATAAGCTGAACAGACAATGCCAATTTTGCGGAACAAATAATACCATTACTACCTACCAATGACGACCAACCATTTTTAGTGCCTCCGTCACACTATTATATTTTACGTTAATACTTAATCCATTTCGTCTGTCTCCGCCCTTAATTGAGCACTTATCTGCACAGATAGACTTTATCTGAAGCTATTTATTTGAGCACTTGGAGTCAAATAAATCTTTAGTGCAATTTTCTCACGGCCACTGGTCCTAGTAGGTAATACAAAGTTTTCGCATAAAATTACTCGTAAATCTCCAAATCGTTCATTTTACTTACTTTTGAACGTTTTATACATCGGATTGAAATATGGTTTTAGAGTACATTTTATTACGCTTCGGCCTACAGATCTATAATTATAGTGGTTTAGTTCGTTTATTTTCCTGACTGGGATAGGAGCCAAGTTAAATAAAACTTAGAATTCGATAAATAAGAACCTACTCACTGTATTGTACCTACACATAACGAACGCATAAATCATATTGATTTTAAAACAAATCCAGCCTAACTTAACATTCATATGCTGATATTTTTATCAACATACGAACTGTTTCAAAAACACGTCAAACGAACGAATGCAGGTTTCAAAACGCGCGCATAGTTTGTACTGAATATTTCAGGACGCCAGGCTCTCGCGAATCAATGTAGCTTGATGAATAAGGAATGCAGCAAACGGTGCGTTTGTTCCCGCACTCGCGGGTTGCGCGCTAGTCACACTCGCGGCGCGTTTGTTTGTCGCACTCGCAGGTCGCGCGTTAGGCGCCCGCGCTAATTGACTATGTGAAACTGCACCCATGGTATTGATTGATATTTTTATGAGATTGTTGCTCTTTGCAATGCGAGTTAAGCATCCATTTATCTTTTCTCAATTACCGCAAAATCTGTCAACCGAATGGTTTCTAGAAAACAATATTTTCCTGTCCATGATTGCGAAATAGCCAAAAGTGAACAATGAGTTAAGGGTTGTGCAGACCAGCGCGACAATGTCGCGCGACGTGACGCCGGTTATTATTATACCGTACAGTTTTGTTAGAAATTGCATTGTTTGTGTCGCGTCGCGCGGCAATTCGCGCTGGTCTGCACAAGCCTTTAAACTATGCCTAGCCGCGTACCGGCACAATAGCAAAAACATCACCCCTTCTTTTTTTTTTTTGGGTGAGAAATTATCAAATAACTTCTCCCGCTCTGGGCGGAGCGGGAGGGCGTGTCAGACTTTTACTGACTAAAACCCACCCGTGTTCCTTCCGTTGCCTGTATGCCGCGATATCCCTTTCGGACAAACTCGCAACCCTGGCAGGCATTGGCCCTTACGGACCCCGTCAGTTGGTGTTGACATCTCTTTGAGGCGCGCGTGGGTGGAACACAACGCGCCGTAGACCCGGGCCTGGTCCTTATCGGACGGCGAGCTATCCATTGCTCACCGTCCGCAAGCCCGCGCCTACGGTGGCCGGAAGTCGGCTTGCGACTCCCGACGCCCGGGGGCGTCTCTTGCAGCGACTAAGGGCGCGAGGGCGCGAATCTTGCCTCTCCCTCGTGCGCTCCGCCTCCTCCTTCGCGAGCATTACGGCTTCGCAGAAGGAAGTGACGGCCTCCCATACACTCTCGCTCCGAACCATGGCCTGAACCAGGGCCGGACGAGAGAGATCGCCGCCGCCGATCGCCAAAAAACATCACCCTGAGCTATAACTGTGTGGTACGTGGGACAGGGAAGCAGTTGAGGGGCCATCTCTGCCTAATCAACCAAATTATCTTAACATTTTTCTTGTTTTAATGACTGACATTCTAATTACTTTTCATGAAAATTCTTAAGTGAATATTATCATAGCTGTCTACTTTCAAAAGTTACGACACTAATTACGTTGTAAAATTTCAAAATTCTCACTAAGTTTACAATTTTTAATTTTTTGTTTTATAATAATTCACATTATTTGCAATTGCATTAATTTTTGCCTGTTTGATTTCCAACTGGAAAAGATGGTCAAAAAGTAACATGTAACAAAACTAAAATCTATTCAAATTCAAAAAGTTCATAAAATATTATTTAATATGTTTAGGTAACTAAAATACTACTAACTGCATAAAATATGATTTAATATTTTTAGTTAATTTTATGTAGTATTAGTTTGTCATAAAAAGTGTATTGCTTTTACATTGAATTAAAAAGAAGTGAATGGAGCTAGAGTAGTGACAAAAGCTGGCAAGTGGAGCTGACTGGAGCTGAAGCGGTAACGTAATGAATACGTCTGGCTTTTCATTTGAAATACGTTTTAATATCGTAGAGCCGGGAGCCGTGTCCAATTAATCGTTTTACGTCTTTGTAAAATGGTAGTTTAATAACATGAGCAGGTAACTGCGTTTTATTACTTTTTTCTTCGGACCATTAAATTACTAACAACATTAGAAAATAAAGAGAAATAATATTGATCAAGAATTCACGAGGTGAGTAACTTCTGTCTAAGAAAACGCCCGAATCCTAAGTTGCTAGTCCATCAGACCGTACTTTCCCTAACGTATCATAAAAGAGGATTTAGCAACATTGTGTTACATCTTCCATTGTACTGGTAAAAAAGCCCATCAAAAATCCTTGTGTGTACAATGAGAACTTGCTTTCACCAACATTTATTTTAGTTACTATATTGTGGCTTCTAACCGGGCTAAGAAATGACTGCCCCATTAGCCAGCCCCTATCACCTAATACTTTAAAGAAAACAAGGCTATGTACACAAGCGTGTGCCTGTAATTATGTGATAATGTTAGGCTAGTACACACGCGCGGCATTAACGATATGTCCAAGTTTATCATATGCAAACAGCCGGCAGCCGAGCCGGCACCGAGCGGGGTACATGTCGGGCTCGCCAGGCTTACGTGTCCTTGTTTATAGCTTAATTACTTGCAAGTTTTAGGGAACTTTAAGTGAAAGGAATATTTTCTTGATGGTTTTAAAAATGTTGTGTTGTGTGTATGGGAAGTTTAACTATTCTCTATTTAAATAAAATAAAAAAACACACGCACAGATGTTCCACTAAAGTTTTTATTCAAACGTCATTTTTGGGTGATATTGTGTTAAGCTGAGAAGCTGCTAAAATATTTAGTATCTTTATAAGAACCAAAAGCGTGAAAAAAATGATAAATTGATAAAATTTACATAATTATCCACCGTTTTTCAGAAAATAACTGGTTATAATAATGTGGCATGTTTTCAGTAAGTAGGTACTTATGTTTTGACACGATTTGAACTAATACTGGATGGAGCGAAATCAAAGCTTGTGAAACAGGTTGGTTGGCTGTTTGTGTGCGATGTACGAGCCATCACGTTTGTGGCGATCTTTAAATCCGATGCGAAATTGCGGTACGTGACTCCTAGCGATGGCTGTGGTGTGCATGTAGGAAGTACGTCGTATGTGCAGGACTGCGGTGCAATGATGCGACAAATTGCATGTCCATCGTAGCGTACTTTGTAGCAACCAACACACAGTTATTACGAGTAACTCGAACGGGGAGCGATAGCAGAACGTCGTTTTGTACAAACAATAAATCATTATATAGTCGAGGTAAATCAAGTTAATCCAACCTTTCGTTTTTGGTGTTATACCTTAACTTGTGGCTACTTAAAACAGTTGAAATTATTGGAGTTTGCAAGAAAAATAAATACCACCAGTTAAAAATGAGCTCTTTATCTAACCGGTTTAGGATTGCCTGCAGTGTTACCTGAGCAACAACTAGATCTACTAGTCTTCTCTTATATTTCAAAGAAATGTACGATTCATAATATAGAAGAATTTGACCCCCTTAAGTTGCTTTTAATTATTTACCAATTTGGTTCCTGTTGAATTACAACAATATTGTGGCAGCTAAGTATGTTAAAATCTGTAACAACGTCTTGGAAAGTGCGGGCACAGCCAGCGACTGCGCCGCTCCCGCAGTTTTATTGAGGACATAAAGCAAGTTTATTGGCGCTTATCACGCCTACCATCGAGCCTCTGCCCTTGTAGCCCAGACACCCACACCCCAGGTATAGCTGTGTTGGACGAAGGAACTCTGATAAGATCCAGAAACTGTCTGTAATTTAATTGAGCTTTATATTGCAATCACTCAAAGAAAGATCGTAAAATGCCGATGTCAGCGTTAAATAAAGGCATGAAACAGTCATCTGTATACGTATTTCTTGAAAACTTGCAGCAGCTTTTACGATATTAATGGGTAGTTAAGCTACCTTTTTACGCGTTGTGTTTACTTTTTTCCAATGTTCAGAGATTAAAACTAGATCTTGTAAGCTCACTAATTTAAGCTGGATTTTCTGAAATACTCAGACTGAGCCTTAATGAGCCTTTAAACGGGTCGTCGGCTTCGTCGCCAAATAGTTCTCGTCTATACGTTTGTACCGATGAAGCAATTTTCCATTCCTAATTAAATGGCTGCGCTTGTATTGGTTAATTCAGATTACGTAATATAAATAATATGTCAAACCTGAATTTCGAGAAACCTTTAGGGGTTGTTGCCGATGATGTTAATATTACACAACAAGCTATTATCCAATATGAACTATGAACAATATAGTGCGACAATAATTAATAACAATTAACATGCTCTTGGCATTAATTACTTGCTCTGATTCTCCGCCATTAATCCCAACGTTAATTGGAAAGCGGGTGGATAGGTAGTCAGACCATTTGTAATAAGATATAGTATGTTGTTGTCAGCTAGATTACCTACTACTTTCGTGAAACGAGTCGGTTGTATTAAATGAGACGTATCCTTTATTACCGTTTACGTAAGACGTAGAAGGCATTGTTACGCTTAGTTAGCAAAAACGCAACTACCGTCATTCTGGGCATACGCCAAATATTTGCAAGAATGTGTATGAAACAAATTTTTTCATGGATAATAAACCAAGGATTTTGTTAGTGAAACTATTTTGTAAAAGCCTTGTAAAAATGTTTTTTTTTCATAATTTGAAAAGGTTGGCATGTCTTTTGGGTCAACGTAATAGGATATAACATCTATGAACATTTTATCTAATGTAATTCAAGCAAGCTTAGAAGTTCTTGTATTAATCAAATACTTACCTACTTTAGTAGGTAATCTATTTAATAACTGATCGAGCTACACTCATTTATAAAAATAAGTAGAAAATGAGCATGCTTCTTAAAGAAATTAATATTTATTTACCGTTGTCATTATTAAAGTTTCATTTTCAGTCTATTTCAGTAGAAATTCTTTTCTCGTTGTTATATAGTCTAAATATAGCTTTTACGGAGGTTTCTCAAAATAACGGTTACGAGTAGTCCCGACTGTTTCGAGTCTGTAATGGACGTAAGGGGACGAATAACCAGCCGCTTATCTATCGCGGACAGTTCGCATCGCTGACTCCGGCGAGATACAGGCTCGCCACCCGGACCCGCTTGCTTATAAAATTATCACATTAAACATTCACGCGGCTCGTCGCAGCCTGTCTTAATAACTCGCTGAACGGCGACAGCAGAGCGATCTCCTAAATAATACATGTGACCCACCTCGAGCGGTGCCGGCTCTCAGAGGTAGCCCCGATCTTTTATTCACACCACACTAGCATTCCGAAAACTTCCACCATAGCACTAGCACGTCACAGGAGTTCCGAACGCGGCTGAACGAGTCGACGAGCTCGAACGGACGGAGCAAAGGGATGGTTCTAGCAGCAGTGCGGCGCGACGACGTACAGACTGTGCGGCGGGCGCCGCGCGACTGCCGCGAGGCACGCCCGGCCCCGCCGCGCCGCCGCTAGCCGCCGCCGCCGCCGCCGGTCCGGTACTCACACGTTTTTTCTCCCGGCTCCAGAACACGGGCGTGAGTTAACGTATTTAGCATTCGTCAAGGATTAACTCGCGATGTACAACGGAATACATTTGCATGCCAAATGTTCCGCTTTCTCTTAACTCATAATACAGCACCGTGTAATCAGTGCGCGTGATTGACCCTCAATGTACGTGGATGTGGATTATCTCTCGTGAGGGATGCTAAATACTTAATTTTCATGAAAATAACCCACCTTCCACTAAGTTATTTTTATGAAAAATTTGAGATCGTTTTTAGTAATTCGCACTAGCGAACCGCTGTTTCGTACCAGTTTAAGGGTATAATAGGCACTTACAACATTATTAAATAATTTCCCGAGAGAGGCTTTATTACACCACATAAAAATAACAAAGCAAAGAGTTGATGAGTACTTCCACAATTTATTTTGTAAAAAGTCTACCTGGGCGGGTAGGACCGCGGTAATGGCAGGAGGAAACTCGTTAGCCGGCGAAAGTTTCACCTTTAATGTGTTTTATTATTCTTTACTAACTGATGTGACTTCATACAACAGCGGGCGCGCACTTGCTCGCCCGCTCGTGCGCGTCAACTACGCGCCTTCAATTGCTCTTTAAAGCCAATCTCATCGAGTTGAAATGACTCTTTTTTGTGAAAAGAACTCCTCTCAGAATGGATCGCATTAGATAAGTTCGTGAGCTCTACCATTTGATTTCCTCGGCGATCGCGTTACTAGCCTTTGTCCGTGATCAAAAGGAGTATGCAGCTTTCGCATTCGAACTAGGTGTTCTAGTATAATGTTCTATTATGCAAATTTTCCATTTCGCAAAGGGAAAGCTTTTATCGCTGGCATCTGGCAGGGCTAGCTCGGGCCGCAGCCGCGCTGTTCACAATAACTTATAAAACAACAGGGACGGGGCAGCCCTAATTATGTCCGTCACAAACGCGCGCGGTTCGGCTGACGTTTAAATTGTGAACCATGCGTGTGCTGTGCGCTGCGGAGTGCGGGGCCGAATGTCCCACTCTGTGCTTGCTTATAATTTGTAATGTATCGTTATTTCTCGGTGCCATTTTCTCTGACTCTACGTTCTGGATACGCTTTCAAAATACAAACACAGCCTTTTTAAATTAGCGCTTTTCATGTCGTTATTTCATACCAAGCTATTCAAATCCTTAAACAAAAAATATGAGTAGGCAAATGTATAAAATATTAGGGGTCGGTTTGTTCAAAACTGCGCCGGTTCGCCTGATTGTGAGTCCACAATCAGTGTGTCGGAACATGTTGTGCTCGCAGTGGTACCGGCAGAGCGGACTCATAAAGTGGCGGACACAATTGATGTGTTTAGGCCCGATGTATCAGGTGCGGTACAAACAGGCCTAAATCAACAGTGTCCCTGCGAGATAGTGGGCCCGCGCTGACCATCGCCCGCCCACGGACAATCCTTCGCTGTGTATTTACGATAATTAGTGCTTACTCAGTGTTGACGGTACCAAGATGTACGCACTCCGGTTCAGGAGTATTTTCACGTAATTAAGGAAGGACTTATAGTAATTTTCCGAATTTAAGACCACATGAAAGGGTCAGGTTAAAGGGCAGCTGGTTAATATTAATGTTACCTTCGTGTATCTTCCTAATAGTCACCGGTTTAAAATAGATGACTAGTGAGAAGTGTAACTATAATAGATGACTAGTGAGAAGTGTAACTATAATTTTTCTGAAGCCCTGTTCGTTTATGCAAAGATTCTCACAAATCTGCACGAGTGCGCAAATATGTAGTATTCCCGGTGGCACCATACTAACAATAAAGTGCGACCCCCGTGTCGGGCCACGCTCAAATGCGTACAAACGGCTTATTTACCGGCTGCACGGCTGGACCGGACCGCACAGCGTCTGACCGGCTGACCGCCTAACCGTCAGACCAGGCCCCGCTACGCTAATATAATGGCCACGTCTGATATAAATTGTATTGGTGAGGTAATGTTCCAGTCTGTACACTTTGATCCCATTGTTGTTAGTACAGATTGGACCACATTTAGGTATAATTTTAGGCGGTCTAGACTCCGATAAAAGTGGTACGAAAATTGAGATCCGATTTCAGAAACAGTTTTCAAAATAATGTACAAAGTACTTGTTTACGTATAATGACTATGTATGACCCAGTTCTGTAATATCACCCGTCGTCTTACATCAAAGCACAGACTAGAGTCTATATACGTGTATGTACCTGTAAGGGTGTACTGTAATACACCTCTGCCGTTCCCTTCAGAGAATACAGACGTGTTACGTTGTGTTTATGTTAGAACTTATATTTCTTGGTAGCAACACTGTTAAACGCCAACACCCACTCTTGCCAATATGTACACCGCAAATATCAATAAATTGGGTTCTTAAGCAAAAAGCAAGCTACGACTCGAGTACACACACTGCACAGTCTAAGTCATCCGAATATGATTAATATTGGGGCGAGTTCACAACGGCGAGCGTCGCTTATCGCGCTCGTAAATTAATATCGACTAAGCGACACGTTTTGGCCAAGCGACAGTTGCGCTTAAGCCGCACGTATTGACTAGGGCTTAGGCTAAATTATAAATTTCTCGCTTGAACGGTAACTCTCGAAATGGTTGGTAGGACTTTTATAGAGGGAAAATACATTTTTAAAGCCAAAAATACTTTGTGAGTTGCAATACGTGTTGCAGACTGTTTACTTTTTTAACCTGAGAGTTAAGGGGTATCTAAACTCCGTCACATGTGCTACGTATAACTTGTCTGACAATTATTGTTTCATTACCTACGTCCGATACCTACCTACCGCATTTATTCAAACTCAAAGCATTTATATCAATTAAACCAATCAAAAGGCATTAAACGAGTTTTAAGTAATGCTTGAGTTTTGAGTGAGGTTCTGTAATACGGGGCTAAAACGTAGATCTCTGTGGAGAAGAACGGGCAAGAAACTCCAAGGACACTCTTTTAAATATATATATAACTTTTATGTTACTGCGACATTTATGTTACTTGGCGGAAAGAATTTAATTAACGTTATATATATTAAAATAGTACAATCGCGGAATAACTCCATCATAAATATCTTTATTAATATTAAATAAACTTCACTGTTAATATTACTTTGTTTACCCATAATATTATTAAAGGCATTACAGCGTTTCTAGCTAAATGAGAAGAAGCAGATCGTGTCTAACTGCATTAAGGCGAAGCTCGTCGCTGCCAACTATTTTATGTAATTATATTAAGACAGGGCGGTGGAGTGACCAGTATTACTTGTTTATTGTATGTTACAGCTGCTAGAATCATTAGGAAATTGTGGGAATAGACCACATTGTTAATTTGAATAAAGCTGAACAAGTCGTGAATGAAAATTTAAGTCGTTTTTAGTAAGTAGAAGTTAACATGATAGATGTAGTGACTCAGTCCATTTCTATTAAAAATACACATCGCCTTTATTTACCTGAACATTCTTAATTATTTCCAAGAGAGGACGTTGCTGCTCTCTCAACAAACCTTCCCTCTGGTAACATCGAAGACATAGTAACTATAAAGATGCATATACCTACCTGTAACTGATACCACAGTAGATACCAAGACAATTTATTTTCCTATTAGCCGCCATATCATTTACGGTACTAGTGGTGAAACATTTCTTGGTATCTCTGTGACACATGCGGATGGATACACGTATATTAGACTATGCTCCCTCTAACATAGATCAGTTAAATAATTCACGCACTACTACCACAGTCAATATAGGTACAGTAACGCAACTTGAAAGAAACCGCTGCTTCAGTATGCATCCACACGTTTACAGGCTGTTTGTAGTTTAGTAATATTTTGCCCTGAAATTGTACCAATTTATACTGAAGGAGCAACCGTTTTAGTCAGTCCAGTGGTCAAATCTGCTAACGCAATTGTATGTTTCTCTCAGGACTTAATGTTTAATTTAAAGAGCGGTTTATTCACGGGACGTTAATGCTTGATGCGTTAAATATACAATTAGTAGCTTAACTGATACAGACTTTTATTTAAACCAAACTATAAAACGGTGATTGCAAACTTAACATAAATACCGAGCTGTTTGTTGTTTAATGCCGGGTACAGATTGGTGAAACGTAACATGCCATGTAACACACATTGAAACATATTCGCCTAGTTTTTGTGTCACATTTCATGTTGTATTGTACTAGATGGCTCATTTGTGCTACGTTTCACCAATCTGTGCCACCAATTAAGCATCATTGAACTTATTGAGTTTATTTATGTAAATATGGATAAACATTTCAAGTGCACGGCCTAGTTGCTTTACTGTTTAGTATATGCTACATTATCACAAATGGTGGCAGATCCGAACCCTATCATAGCAATTATGTGCTCCGCAGCGATCGGCGTGATTATGGAAACACAAGCCGTTACCGAATTCACTAGTATTCACTAACTTCTCCAATAATGGCTTAATGAGACGATCAGGGTTATCTGATTACCTGAAGAGCACCTTTAAATATTAATAAATACATACTTTATTTTCAGGTACATCCACTATGATGGAGTAACAGGTATCAGTAAGGTGTTGGTTTCCTTGTTTTAATAAAATTAGTTGTGTTTAATAGATATGAAATAGTCCTTCGACAATTAGCAGGTGATGCTCTCGTAGACCCAGCAAAGTTGCAAGAACTGATTACAAAACAACGTTGTTTTAATATTTGACGCAGTTGCCTGTTTCCCTAGCTACTTAACTTTCGCCACGCGAACCACGAGGAAAATCTACATTACGCATATTTTCGTCCTCTGAATATATTTCAGGAACGCTAAATTCGATCATGTCAGACTAAAATGAAAATATCAAGTGCAAAAAAATTCAACACAGCGCTGTTTTAAAAATACTTTGTATTAAATCTCATCAATCTTAGTCTGCGAAACAGTCAGTGCTGCGAAATAAATATTTTATTTAATATTTTCACATTATTTTCGAATATACGATGAAAAATGAGATTTCTTTGAGCTAGAATATTAAAGTCATTTGAGTGTCCTGCAGTTTAATTACACATCACATTTTATTTCTGTTTACAATTCTGAATCAAAAGCAAGTCCAATTTTAAACGTATGCCTTATTTCGAATTACGATTAAGATTTTTTATCAGTCGACCGAAATTGGATAGGGTTGTTCTAATCAATTGGCTACAATTTATTTGGGTGATGTGTTTTATTACACCATATAGGAATGATTAATTTCCAAATTATTGTCCTATTTTTTTTTTTTTTTTAATTACTTCTGATGCTCTACTAGTACTTATAAATGAAAATGTACAATGATTGCCGAAAAATTAAAAACCAATTTTTAAAACCCTTTCTACCAAAAACTACCATAATTAAAATACGTAACAAAACGTTTTTCACTTCACGTTTTTGATATCTGAGGCCAATGACAAAATCGTAGAAAAGCAGTGTTGTCAACTTAGTGGGATTTCCACTAAACCTGGGAGTTTGGACACCCCTACTGGCGGAGAAATTTTGCTTTCAGTGGCCGGTGGTTTTGTCTAGTGGTTAATTTAATTCAATTTGTAGAAAACAATACAATCAATTACTAAAACTTTGACTCGAGAAAATATTAAAATAACAGATATTGGCATGGTTTATTGTTTGTTTAAGACCTGTGTCAGTGATTTTTCGATTTATTTCTTTCAAATGCCGAAACCACTGCGGATTTGAACGCTGATTTGGAAGACTGACACAGCATGACGAATATATTGAAGCCACACAGAGGCTCCGCCCGAGAGGAGACCGAAAAACAACGTCATTTCAAAAAACATATGTTACGGGAACATACTTACGGGATAAAAAAATCTGCCGTTAAGCCGATTGAAAACAAACATCTTCACTAAATTTATTTCAATAATTATACTGGTGTTGCCATTTGTCATGCCACCAACACAATAGAAGTTAAAATCGGTTGAACGGACCGTAAAAAAAGTTTATTTAAATGTCTAATCTTATTTTATTAATCGAGTATAGTTTTTACGCAAACGGTAAAATATCCTATTTCAGATTTTGAAATCGCTTTCAAAATCCATTTTTAGAAATCGATTTCAGGATCCGGCTAGCAGTTTCGATCGTCTTTAGTACTATTATTCGGTTGTATGTGCTTCATTCACAACTATTCAAACATAAACAAATATGTACTTACGCAAAGCTACTATTGCCGTGGTTTTGTGAAATTGGTTTGTCTAGTTCGGGTAATCGATACGATTCGATTTCTGACTGAAATCTGAATCGTTTTGATGTATCTGACGCATGTCTATAGCGGACTCAGGGAAAAAATTGGCAGCACTGAATAAAAGTTGAATATCCTCTTGAACGATCAGCCGACTCATTGTGACGTGTTCAGAGTCGAATTTAATGCAAAATATTGCCTGTCTAAAGTATACCTTTGCTGCTCTAACTTTATCAGTTTATAGGGAAAAGAACAGGAAAGGCATATAACATCACATGTTAAACATCGGAAATAATCTGCGCTGGAATGCGCTCATTCTTTGAAGTGTGTGGAGAATACGCTATCAAACATGGCGATGTCTTTGTTTACATTTTAGTCTTGTTGAATTCGGTAATGTTTTTGTTATGCATTGTTTGGCCTTGAATGTTTTATATTTTTCAACACACAAAATTATGTTTACTATTCTTTTATAGATACACGGGCATGCTAAGCAGTTTTGGAACATTTTTTCTTGGGGCTTGTGGAAGTCAGAAAAACTTTGGAAAATTCTCTCGTTCAAGACACTGCGTGCTCTGTTTTCGTTTTCTACTGGCTGCATTAAGACTTACTTAGGCTGTTTTGCTCAATAGCGAAAAGTACCTAAGTCGATATTATCACTACAAGTAAGTAAGCCAATATAAATAAGAATAACATGTGTAAGAGAGTACCTTTGTATCTCATTACATTATTGTAGCTGTAGGTACATTATTGGTCAATCTACCTATGGAGAATCATTTGTTGCGTAGACACAAGCATCTTAAGTGAGGTTATTTATTTATTGTGGTAAAAATAATTATTAAGTATAGTTACTATGTCCGTTAACCTCTAAGTCTAACTGAAATTGTTAATTGTTTTTTATGTACATAAAATTCAATTCAAATTCAATTTTTTTTAATTCAAATTCGAAAGTCATTTATTCAAACTAGGCTGAGAATCAGCACTTTTAGAACGTCAAAATAACATAAGACAGTCCCCCAAAACGCCCACCCCTCACCACTTCCTAGTGCATTAGCTGGGAAGAAGAAGTGGCGCAACAAACTCCCCAGCAGCACAGCTGTCTGTTCAGTTAGAAGAACAAAAAAAAAAACGGTTCTATATAATAGTATTCAAAATCATTTACATTACGCAACACAAAACCTAATTTAAATTATTAGCCATATGTTTTTTTTTTTTTTTTTTTTTTTTTCAGGATGGTAAATCATCAAATGACTTCTCCCGCTCTGGGCAGAGCGAGAGGGTGTGTCAGAATTTTACTGACTAAAACCCACCCGTGTTCCTACCGTTGCCTGTGTGCCGGGGCCACGATATCCCTTTCAGACAAACCCGCAACCCCAGCAGGCATTGGTCTTTCGACCCCGTCGGTTGGTGCTGACATCTCTTTGAGGCGCGCGCGCGTGGAACACAACGCGCCGTCGACACGGGCCTGGTCCTTATCGGACGGCGAGCTGCCCATTGCTCACCGTCCGCAGGCCCGCGCCTACGGTGGCCGGAAGTCGGCTCTTGACTCTAACATAAACATTGTCTTGAGTTAATCACAGCGACCAACTATTCTTATCATTTAAGTAGTCGTTTATAGAATAGTATGCCTTTGAACAAAGCTTGGATTTTACTTTCGTTTTAAACGCATTAAAAGGCAAATCTAGCAAAGAAGAGGGTAGCTTGTTATAAAAGGTTATACCAAGCCCAACAAATGAGTTATGAACCTTATGAAGCCGGTGAAATGGAGCTCGTAGTTTGTCCTTATTTCTAGTGTTAACATTGTGAAAATCACTATTTTTAGTGTATAAGTGTATATTTTGCCTAATATATAAGATGTTGGCGAAGATGAATTGAGACGCCACCGTGAGTATACCAATATCTTTGAAAAAATCTCTCAGAGAAACTCTGGCACCTAGCTGGTAAATAGCTCGAACAGCTCGTTTTTGAAGGACAAATATATTTTGAATATCAGCAGCTTTGCCCCACAGCAGAAGACCGTAGGACATAACGCTATGAAAATAACTAAAGTAGACTAACCGAGCTGTATCGACGTCAGTGTGTTGTCTTACTTTCCTGACGGCGTAGGCGGTCGAACTGAGCCTTCCCGCTAGGCTCGATATATGTGGGCCCCACTGAAGTTTGGCATCTACTGTTATGCCCAGAAAAACTGCCGAGTTTACAGATTCAAGCACCTCTTTATCTAAGACGATGTTGGGTCCTAGATTTCTAACATTTGGTAGGGCGAACTTTAAACATTTCGTTTTCTTGGCATTGAGAACTAGGTTATTTGTCGTAAACCAATCCTTAACCATTGAGAGTGCACTGTTTAAATCGTCAAAATCTTGCCTATTCCTGTCTACTTTAAAAATAAGAGAGGTATCATCTGCAAACAGTCCAACTTCACAGATACCCTTTAAATAGAATGGTAAGTCATTGATATACACTAAGAACAATAATGGACCCAGTATTGAGCCTTGAGGTACACCTAACTGAACTGGTACACCGGAAGATTTCACACCGTTAACACATTGGGACCTATTATGTAAATAAGAATTTATAACGTTGAGAGCTTCGTTTTGAACACACGCAATCAAAGGCTTTGGAGAGATCACAGAAAACCCCAATAGCATTTTGCGAGTTCTCCCATGCGTTAAATATGTGTTTCAGCAGAGCAACACCCGCATCTGTAGTCGAACGACCTTTTGTAAAGCCATATTGTTCATTATGAAGGAGGTTATTTAAATTAAAATGTCTAAGTAACTGCTTGAGTATTAACTTTTCTAATATTTTGCTAAATGCTGGTAAGATAGAAATAGGCCTGAAATTGCTGACGTCGTTTTTATTACCTGATTTAAATAATAGTATGACTTTACTATTCTTCATTAGGTCAGGAAAAGTTTCTAAATCAACACATTTATTAAAAGTAACAGCTAGATAGGGGGCTCCGATGTTTATTATATTACTTAAAAGTTTAATGGAGATGCCCCAGTAATCACCAATGTTTTTAGACTTGAGTGTGTTAAAAACATTAACTACATCACGAGGCGTTACATGTTCGAAGCTAAATAAGGGACTATTTTTAGATACACTACTAAGCAAAAGGTTTTCAGCTTTAGACGGGGATGAATTTATGGAGCGAGTCATAGTTACAGGTATGTTGGCAAAGAACTCATTAAACGCCTCAGCTACGTCAGCTGCTTTATTAACTAATTTATTGTCGACCATAATCTCAAGTTGTTTATCTTGTTTAACCGACTTACCCGTTTCATTGTTAATAATTTTCCAAGTGGTTTTTACTTTATTATTGGATTTATTAAATGTATCGCTTAAAAATTTAGATTTAGCAGAAACACAAACCTTTTTAAATAATTTTTAATAATTTTTGACATACTCTAGGAAAGGAGTATCAAACCTGAATTTTTTTAAACCATATAACTCGTATAGTCTCGCTCTACTTTTATAAATTCCTGGAGTGGCCCACTGGTTATGGCCTTGAAAGTAGATTGGTACTCTTTTTGCACAACATCAAAAAGGGCTGCATAGATTTCTTTGGGATTCTCGTTTTCTACTATAGATGGTGTAATTCTATGAGCTATATTATTTTTAAACTTATTGCAACGACTAGCTGTATAAGGCCTGCATTCTATTTTATGCGGCTTTTTTATGTAATGGCATGGGGAAGCTAGCTAATAAATCACAGTGGTCAGACGTTAAGTCACTTAACACTATTTTATTTTTGGCATCACAATCACTAAATATATTATCTAGACAAGTTGAAGAAGATGCCGTGATCCTAGTAGGTTCAAAAAACAAGTTTATTAAATTATAAGACCTAAACAGATTAAGGAGTCTAATACTTAATGGAGTAACATCTAAAATATTAATATTAAAATCTCCACATAAAATTATACTTTTATTACTTGCTTTTAACCTATTGAGTGAATCCTCCATTACCGATTCGAAACTAATGAAATAACCAGAGGGGGGTCGATAAACGCAAATTATAACGTATCGCTCGAGTTCAACACAAGACAACTCAATAGTGCGCTTGATGGAAAGATTAACTAAATCTAAACGTTGTTTACATTTCAACTTGTTTGAAACAAGAACTAAAGATCTACCGCGAATGGCGCTTTTCCTTACATTGGTAAACACTACTTCATGATCTTTCAACCAGTGTTCAGTCAAACATAACACCTGAACATCATAGTTCTCTATAAATAAACTTAACTCTAGCTCTTTGCCGGACAGACCCTGCATATTTTGATGAACAACATTCAAAATATGCGGCTCACCCGTTGTCGCTCCTAATAGTTTAAACTATAAGGCATAAGTAGATGCTGATCTAAACAATTATAACCACTAGCCAAATAACAACTTACTACATAACAAAACATATTTATAATATTTTCACAGACCGTGCTAGTGCTGAAAATACAAGAAGGGAACGCTACCCAACATCAATCTTGTTGTTCAAACATGGATTGAATAACCAATCTCCTTTATTAATCATTGAAGGTAAGCTTTTTGACACATAGTTAAGAATCAAGCGTAGCAAGTCACTTAATTATAAAATTATGAATATATTTCCTTGGCTGAACTTAGTACATAGACACAACATATATTTTGTGTATACCTAACTAATGTTTAATATTATAATTCAGTATTATAAAATATCTGGAGACTGAAATATCAGCCCCAAATAAAGATGAAATTATACAACCATGGCTTTTGTCCAGCCATGGGCTAGTGAAAACCTAGTTGATATAGCCTACTTTACTTTGCCACATAATGTTGAAGTACTTTATTTGAGCAGAAAATAATAAGATTTTGTTATAATAGAGTTCCTGGGGAATTTCACCCATGAAGACATGAAGGCAGCATGAAGGATGTCGCCCATGCTGCGTTGCCCCGTTGCTCTGCTACTTCAGTTTTCAAGCTTCTCAAGAACTAAAGTAGAAACTGAAGATTGTTAATGAATGATAATCTTTTTTTTTTACCGATTCAGTCTTGTACAACAGCGATATAAACGTGTGTTCCTATTTTGTTAATTGATAACAGTGTAAACTTTAATAAAGTGTTTTAATTATGAATTAGTACTTGTAATTTTTATTTATACCTCTATATGTACAAATAAAAATAACTTGTAATGAAATATATAAGAATTGAATACTATGCTTTTTATAAATACAGCCAATTGATTATTATAATGATACTATTTAGAGGTACCTATTTACCTAAATTAAGTTCTGTCATTCATTAGGTAACAGTAAATAGAGAGAAATAAATTATGGTAAACAAAAACGACTTTTATTATATATTTAATAGCATTTATTCACATTATTATGAAATATTTGGACATGGGGCAAAAAGAAATTGGATAAAATATACTGTAAGGATTAGTTGAATTTGTGATCTGATGTCTTTCTGTGGAAGTCATCATGGATTATGTATATACTGCTTGCTAATTCTTGCTGTAAGTGCATGAGAGAGCTTAATTTTTTCCTGAATAATGTCGTTGAGCCTGACACCTGAAAGATAAAAAAAAGAATTTAAGTAAATCCTCAATATATTCCATGATTCATTACATCCATCCACAAAGTCTAATAGGCCTCTCCCTTCAACACTTCAATGCACAATCTATCTACTTTAAAGAACAGCAATATTCTGCTATAAACAACAATTACGTGCCTACAATTGAATTTATTTAAATGTAATCAATAATTAACTTAATATGGTAAGTACACATTTGATGGTGCATTTCGTATTTACCAACAAAAAATACCATTGTGTGTAACATTGTTGCTGTACTAAACACACATTCAATGTCCAATACTAAGAAAGAAAATAATATTGATATTAAATAGGTACCTTAAACAGACAATGATGTGGAAATAGATCTATGTATGGTATGGTGAGTATGTTCAGCGATGTCCTTACAGAATTCATTGCCATAAACTGCTTCAAACTATATTATAATATTTGTTCTTCCTCTATTATATTTGCTTTTCCAATGAAGTACAAGCTCGACTGGGTTGATAAGCTTGTGGCATAAAAGTTTGATACGGTACGAGGTACGAAATAGTCTTTCCTTGAAATGCCACCAAAATACCTCGTTTCTGAAATATCATATCATAAATCTTTAGTTTAGGTTGTAAGCACTTGTAAAGGCTTGTGTAGACCAGCGCGACTTGTCGTGCGACGCGACACCGGTTATTATTATACTGTGAAGTTTTCTTAGAAATTGTATTGTTCGTGTCGCGTCGCGCGACAAGTCGCGCTGGTCTGCACAAGCCTTAACAGAAGAAAACTTTCACAATTATTATTAAAAATCGACCTCGCTGCTTCGATATTTTACAGACCACTAATATTGATTTATCATTGAGGTTTTACACAAAAAGACATTCACAATTTATGAAGACGACGTTCACTTACATAATTTTGGAATAATTAAGGAGATTATACGAGTAAATCCCAAAAATATTGCAAAGAAAATCGAATGCAACCAGTAAGGTGCGCACATAGTACGTCACGGCATGTTATCCATAAAAATGCGGTGTCATGTCACTCGCGACAGTCGCGACATTCGGAACCTCCGGACACTCGGTATTTGTGGCGCTCGTGTGCACAAGCTGCGGTGGAGCACTCGATAGTAAGGCGCGCCATAACCTTGCGATTAGTATCCCAAGACTTAGGGAAAGCCCAATTTACGATGGCTAATGTAGGCTGTGGTTCCGGAACAAGGTAACTACCCCAATCCTCACAGTATAAAGCCATTCAATTTCCGCTTCTGAAGCCATACCCTCCGTGGCGCAGTGGTTAGCGCGTTCGGCTGATAGCCGAAAGGTTGGTGATCCTAGCCCACCCGGGGCGAGCTCTTTTTTGGAAGGTCTGTTTATACATAATATCATGTATTTTTACTTTGACAGTTGTATGGAATGGCTACAAGACGGCAAATTGACGTAGGGAGTCAATTTGCTCAACAATTAATTTCCCAAACTGTACATAAAAGTAGAAGGGGCTAGTGGCTAACTGATAACAGCCGCACGGATCGATCGTAAGTTCGGTGTTTGTGGGTATCAGTTCGTGGATGGGTCCATCCATTACAAATCGAAACCCTCCGTGCCTCGGAAAGCACATTACGTTAAGCCGTTGGTCCCGGCCGTGATTCGTAGATCTTTGACAGTCATTAGGAGTAGTCGAACTCCCGGGGAAGCCCAAAACTCTGATAACCAGTCTTACCAAGGAGTATCGCGTTACCCAGTTACTAGGTTGAGGAGGTCAGATAGGCAGCAGCTCCGTATAAAATACTGGTATTCCAGCTGCATCCGGTTAGACTGGAAGCTGACCCCAACGTGGGAAAAGGCTAGGCAGATTGATTGACTGTACAAAGATGTTAAAAAAGTATCTGTTAATGGTCGTTATTATCATAACAAACTCTGGAAGATTGTCTTGGTGACAACAGTCGTCTTGAGGTGACCCTGCATAATATCACGCTTGGCAGACAGAACGGTAACCACACGTAATTATTAGCTATAATAATCCTGCTCCAGCTCACTGTGTTATAGACTACACAATACTCTGCCACTGTTCAAGTGATGCCCGCTGTCGTGTTCATCATGTCTCACATCGCACCTTGCCTAGGTACAGTCACGAACATAAATACCTTACACTTACGCAAGATTCAAAAGCAATTCTCTCCTAAAGTAATTTTAGATATTTTTTGGCGTATTATCGAAATGGTGCTATAGGTGTCCAGTCATTTCACCAAAAATTGGTTTACAAATTTAAACTGGACAAGTAACGATTGGTAAAAACATGATTTGTTTTTTCATCATTGTATTATATTATGTTACAACAAGTTATAATTCACTTAAGAAAATAAATTATCCGATAAACTTTTTTAATTACGTATTCATTTTTTGATCATGTTATCTCATAAAACAACGTTTGGAACAAAATCGTTTTACATATTGACGCATAGCGTTGTACGATTACGTAATTTCCTAAAAATGAAACTCATTAAATAGGCAAAAGGGTACTTAATTTTAATTTATAAATCAACAACATATTTTTTTTTTAAGAAATATGCCAGAAACGACTTGTGCCAACAGAAAAAAACTGGCCAAGTGCGTATCAGACTACGCACAATGAAAGGTTCAGTAATTGGGTTGAATTTATCCCAAAAACAAATTTAACATTGTAATTGAAAAACATGTTCTCCCATACATCGATATAAGTACGTCACGGTCAATTCTCCAACTGCAAATGTAAGTTTGTAATCCCAAAAACATGTGATATAACTACAAATTAACTATTATCGGACTTTTTCCTTTACATGAGCTGTGCTTGCTTCCTGCATTTCATGATTCTGTATCAACGGAAAGTAGTAGTTTTGATTTATTTGCGAGTATTAAAATATGTCGCATACCTGGCCGATTTTTGCTATTGCGTTGACTTTAAAGTATGATTTTTTTAGAGCTCCAAGGGACGATAGACTTACGTAGGTAGTTTGATATTAATTTCAACTTGATACCTCCACGCGTTCCTGAGAAAAGGGGTCTTGACAGACTGACAGACGGACAACGATCTTATAAGGGTTCCATTTTTTTTCCTTTTGAGGTACGGAACTCTATAAAAATATATTTTTGTAGGCTACCCGGAACCAAACTAGTTAGATTAGGTTAAATATTTACTCGCATAAAGAACAACAGACGTAGATATATTTAGTAACCTGTGGCGGCATCTACAATCACCACATGCGAACTACGCATCAAAGACCTGACGTCACACAACATCCTGACGTCACACAAATCCTGCATCGCGCAATTAGAGTTTACCGCGCCATGGACAATATACAATCTCCCAAGTTCAACCTCTGGGCAGCTCGGCAGCCTCGCCAACTTTGCACCCTGTTCCTCATACCCCCTAAAAATCTATTTCGCTTAACTAACGTAACGCAACAAAAAACCGGCCAAGTGCGTGTAGGACCACGCACAATGAAGGGTTCCGTAGTTGGGATGAATTTATCCCAACAACAAACTTAACATTGCAAATTTAAGTTGGTTGATTATTACTCGTTAACCTGTACAGCCTAGTTAGCTCTGATAGTTTTCCTTTTGATTTCGTTATATGTACTACAGCTGTGATTTTTTTCGAAATTCAAGTACAACCATTTAGCTGGCAGAGGGAGGGGGAACACTTGACTCTAACAAAAAAATTCAGTTAAAAGCTTAATATTTCGCAAACGGATCCCTAAATCCAAAAATGGTTTTTACAACTGGTTTTAACCCTAAAAAGGCTAGGTAAGGTTAGAACCAGGGTTGCGAGTCTGCGAGGGTTGCGAGTTTGTCCGAAAGGGATATCGCGGCCCCGGCACGCAGGCAACGGAAGGAACACGGGTGGGTTTTAGTCAGTAAAAGTCTAACACCCCGCTCCGCCCAGAGCGGAAGAATTTATTTGATAATTTCCAAACCTCATAGATTATACAGAAAAAAAGAATACATTTGTAGGCTTAAAGAACTTCAGTACTTGCCTGTGAATTATTTGGACCAAATGGAAATTGCACCATCACTGCTTATGAAAACCTTGACCATACTTAATATAGAACCTATTACAAGGTGCGATACGATTTAAAAAATTACGTGTCATCGCTATTTCGACCGAAATGATGAAAGACATCAATTGATAATTAGAACAAGTTTAATGTGACAAAATTCAAAAGTGACCGTGTTTCGTAATGTAATATAGGTCAACTAGCATCTCTGGAGTAATCGCAATTTTGTTGTTCGTATAAATCTCCTAAAATATTGTTATTTCCCAATTCCAATTTTAGAATTTATGGCTCTATTACGTTTATAAGGGTAAGTAAACGATAAAAATATTGTCATGTTACATCAGTTAGATGGGCCAATAATTCGAAGACGTTTTACAATGTGGAATATAAAAGAATGTTTGCCGGTAAAGATATCCTATTTTTCTAAAAGGATATTAGTAAGAAAGAATAACGTTTATCTGGACACAGTTCGTGAAACACAAAACATAAACAAAAAAAAAAAAAGTAAGTAAAAAAATCAGCATTATTACAACTTTTCTTTAATTATGGTTACTACAGAAACTGTCCTTTAATTCAAAGGTCAAGAGAAAGAGTTTCTGTAAATGAAACCAGAACTTTTCAAAGATTATTGTAAGAATGATAATCTTCAACAGCTCAATTTGAAAGGAAAAGGTAGAAAAGTGGTGTGATAGTCGCTCGTCCGCGGCATAGGTACCGTACCCCGTGGTAGTACTGGGTAACTCAGTACATGTGCACACACACACACACACAGTTGTAGCTACTCACTTGGAAGAAAAGAGTCACTCACTCTTTTTATTTTGATGTGCTACCAGTGCTACCACACACCACAGGGCACAGATTAGCTACACAGAAAATTTGTACGTAGGTATTGTGAGTTTTGAACAAAACGAGTCACTCACGCATTTGCAAGTCTATTTACGAATGTAAAGAAAAGAGTTAAGGTCTAACTTTAATCCATCCTTTGGTTTTATTTGACGACGTCATGTAACCATTCTCATTTCTCTTTCCCTCATCATCAATTGTGCGAGTTGTGTGACGCGCTTAATCGATCAGTCACCGCGTGTGCCTACTCTACGGG
The DNA here is from genome assembly GCA_947364205.1 of Agrochola lota. NCBI lineage: Eukaryota > Metazoa > Arthropoda > Insecta > Lepidoptera > Noctuidae > Agrochola > Agrochola lota. The sequence goes on along the minus strand of OX376225.1, from coordinate 566,028 downwards.
GTATGTGTAATGTATGCCGTGCGTGTCGCGTTGTCGTCACTACACACCACACTCGCGATTCGCGTGGCGAGTCGCCTGACTTAGTGACATACTCACAGTACGTACTGCTCAGTGCTCAAAGGCCATCGCAGCCTCGGTTTATTCATGGTAGCACAGTGTGCTAGCACACTTTGTAAAAAGAGTGCCTCGCAAGTATCTCATTTTAAAAGAGTGTGCTACCCATCTCTACCCCGTAGCCACGAGCTACACGTTCTTGCCACACGCGTCTTGCGACAGCGTATGCGGAGAAAAGAAATGAAAGAAGTTGCTTAGAGCATGCGACGAGTCACCACCACTTGACGCGACTTCCGGAGCGACGGTAACAAGTGACGCGGGCGCGTGTCAATTGACGCAAGTCGCGTCGCAACTCATGAACGGGGCCTTAGCGCCGCGTCGCCGCGTCGCGTCGCCGCGTCGCGTCCTCTGCCGCGATTTACATAAAGTAATAGATGCTGTAGCCACTCCACTCACCCGGTCGACGCTAAGGCCGGCTGCCCGCTATCGGCTTGTCGTCTGCACGCGCCGGGTAATATGTGTTGCCTCTTATTCTCTAATGGCTTTTATTATAAAAATTTGAAGAATAAGTTGGTGCATCAGAAATTGCTTAAGTGATTTCTTCCAAGAAACTTGCAGATTTGATCATAAGTATTATAAATACTTATCACATTTTTTTTTATCCGATAAAATAACTCATAAGCTTTTAGAAATATTAAACAGAATCAAATTGAGCCAATAACTTAGAAGATATGGCAAACGCTACTCAAAAATAAAAAAATGAATAACATGACAAATATAGACCTTTTAAAATTAATTTTCGAAAAAAAATCATGAATATTATTATTCAGAAAAATACGGGCGGTCACATACCCATGGGCGACATTGTATTTATCTTCGTCTCCTTCTTTTTATTCTTGATAATATTTATAAATAAAATATGAGAACGAACACGAAAATATGAACTTTTAATCAACGAGCTCTCATATTTTCATCACGGCTGCTAAATAATACTCTAAAATCAATAAAAAATCTACAACCACTTGAGCAAACTTAATTTTATGATATTCTTTCACAACTATTATCTGGAAAATAATACCAACATTGAAATAAAATACATCTGTCAACACACTATCACACAGTACTCATTCAACATCACTCATCATTTATGGATCCTTCCCGAAACATCGCATCCATTATATTGTCTTCATCTCTCACCTCACCGATAGGCAGCTGTAACTAATACCTCGATACAGGCACTTTGCCCACCCTTGCCTATACTTGCCCACCCTTGCCCATTGCGCGGGAAATAACCCCGCAGATTTATAGCCCCGCACTTTGTAGCGGAAATAAAATTGTCCATGGTGTTCCGAGATCGTAAGATGCGGACACTTTACGAGAGAAGTGATCGGTGACTCAAGTATAATAGATGTTGTTACGCTTTACGCATAAAAGCTGTTGTTAGTCCTTAGACACTTTCTGTGGTTATTGCTTGGAGACAAGTAACAAACACAAAATAAATATTAAAGTTTTTGGCATCTGCTTATGCACTACTGATAACATGACCTATTGGATTCCACATAATTCCACATAACAGTCTCTCATTACATGCGTAAGTGACTCTAGTATGTCAAGTCAGCTATGTGAGTTATGCAATGCGTATAAACTAATTAATACATTGAATTACTATAGAAATGGTAGTAAGACATCGATACGTTTGTCTCATATTCCGTAATTTATGGCGGGAATAGAGTATCTTAATTACATGAAGTATGCGTAATCCCTAAGGTGTGGCTGGGATAAAAACAGGAAAACCAGCGAGGTATCGATAGCGTCAATACTTCACGAGCCGCTGCCGTAACGTTACGTTATACGTTACATTCAAATCAATAAAAACACCGCGATGAGAGAAAATCACAGGCTTCCCGCAGGCTCCGAGTAGGGCCTGCACGGGATACAGAGGACTTTGATTACCATTCGTTGAAAGCGTGACATTTATAGGATTTATAGATTGACTGTAATTGTAGAGCTATTGATAGGTTCAACAAGCTTTGTTACTAATGCATCTAGAACAGAATATAGCCTTTAATAAAAAATTTAAACAAGTGCATATCATAGTCTCACTTATGACAGTGATCTAGAACTTAATTTAAAATTAAAAGAAAATTATGAATAAACGTTGTAATTCTGTCTTGTTCACATTTAAAGCAATAATAATAGACCCATTACTGTTATCGTAAACAACAAAGTGGTGCAATATTGCGTTACCTCGTCAAGTGCGCTCTAAAACATAATTTTTACTGCTCAAGATTATAGACCACTAACTGTTACTTTCTAACTTATCGTATAACTCTAACTCAATGCTGGGAAGTCCGTACACAAGGCAACTCCGTCTACACATCATAGCGCTGGTTTATGATTATCTATGCCGCCTAAATCTCGATCGGTAAAACAGTATAGTGGTTCTAGTTCGAATTCAGAATCATAGATGTCGCTATAAGTCGTTTTGCGGAAGAAAATTGATTTCCTTTTTTAGCCGTGTTGTGAACTCACACATCAAGTGTGACATGTTGCGAAGAAAAAGAAAAAAGTACAGAATCCAACAAATTGAAGCGTAGAGTGTATATTATATATGAAGTTAAATAGCCCTTCTGTATATATATTTTATTGAATTGATGAATGACGCTAAGAATTTTGAAATATTAAGTGTAGTAAATGCCTATCCTTAAAATGCTATACTTGGGAAGACCGTCTAAGATGCACGAGGTAAGTCCGTCACATCCGGCCGGTCTTGCCTCGAAGCACAGATTGTCAACCTTTTTTGTAGCATGTGTGTGTTCTTAAATCGTTATATTTTGAGTTCTCAATTTTCAAAGGGTGTAAAGGACATTGGAGCGTCAAGGCATTTTGTTCTGCTTCTAGATAATTATTGATAGTGTAAAAATGCCTTACCTAACGCTCTAATACCTTTTACACTCGAAGGGTCGATTTATATACACCCCAAATGCAGTGGTTTAGGTTGCACGTTGCTAATATTTGATAGGGCATAGTGACTATGTGAGGAAAACCAACAAGTGTTTTTTTGTTGCTAGAATATTTAAAAATAAATGATATGCCTCTGGATGTTGGTCATTTTTTATCTAGAAATGATTTCAAACTTTTAAGTCAGTTCAGTTTTAATCAATTTTATACTATCCAGAAGATGTTATCATTGTGGTTATTACACAGACTTAAAGTTACCACCCCACTTCATGATAAGTACATAAATGGAACTTAAAATCTTTATTAGATACTGATTTTTTCTGGTGTCAAAGCTGTCTGCATATGGCAATTTACGATCATTACCCTGAAGACAAATTAGACTCTTCATTCATAGTGGTTTATGTATCCTTTTGTAAGAAAATAAATCATGGTCCAGAATGTATATTTTTATTGTATTTTATCGAAAATGTTTACAGCCCCATCACGCAAATATATCTTGTCTTGTCTTACCTCAAGTATGAGAAACTTAGCTCTTTAAATTAATTGTAGCCTTATATGTATGTCTGTAAGGCACATATTTCAATGCCATTTATTACTTTATCGAAAGAAAATATTCCCATCATGTCATCTATCGAATCTTTTGTAAAATGACTACTAGACGGACTTACCTCAAACAGCAAGGGAAGTCCGTCTACACGCCGATTTTTAATAATAATCCTCTATTTAAGTGTTATTTGACATTAAAGCAATTCAAGTGTTTTTAAAATATTCACGATCATATTTTCATCATTTGTAGCTATTAAGAGTTACCCTAGAATGTATAGTTCTAGTAGATAGTTTCAATCAAAGTTAACTGTTAAAAAAGTGTGCCGGTCTTCCCCACATTTACCTTACTTTATGGGGAAAAAATAATAATATTAGTACATCGCTTACTTGAACATTTCCATAGTTTCTATTATGAATGAAGCTCTCTCTCATTCTCTGACGGCGTGTGACTGCCTCATTGATCTAGTCGGTAATCTGAACGTGGCTGGGGTCCTGGGTTCAATCCCTAGGTCACGTTAAAGTATTATTAAGTTTTTCCATTAGCAGCCCAGAGTCTGTATTGTACCGCGTTGATGGCAATGATAATTGGCTCGCCTCCCATAGCGGGGGACTTGACAAAATAACTGCCGAAATATTTAACTAAAGCTTAACCTCTGCCTTTATATACCTCCGGGGAATACAGGCGTAATGTTTGACTTTATTCGTATTGTTAGTTTTGAATAACTTAAAAATACTTGTCTTTTAGCTCGTAAACCGTAGTGCCAGCCCTATGGTCCCGTCACGCAGGTCTAAGTGCTTCATGCGCACTGCAAATAGCCGGCGGTGGCGGCTGCCGCGGAATGATATGCAAACCGACGCAGCCAGTGATTGAGTGACGGAGTGACGGATACGTGGATGTTAGATACATGCGGCTTGTTCCTTACTCGCTAGCTGTTCAAGCGGTCGAGCGGTCAAGTTGACTGGGTTTTTAATTTAATTTATTTTGTTTGTTTTAAATGCCTTGCAGAATAAAAAGATTAAAGAGTGACTAAAATGAAGTATTAACAATTAACTATTAAGTAAAATCTCTAAAGCATCTTGGTGCTCGAGTTTACGCAATTATTTAGCACTAAGCTAATGCAATGGTATAAAATGAACAGTGTACGTACCCCAGTTTTTTATTTCAAGATATTTTTATCTGCAAAGGAAACTGAAAATTTGACCAAAAGGCTATTTCAATTACTCGGTCTACAGATAAAACTCTTGTAATAAAACTATCTCGTCAAATAGCTCATTACTAGATATTATGAATTTCAGTATCAAATGATAATATCGTGTATACCAAAGCGAACTTTGCTTTTCTATCGCACACATAAACTCGATGCAGACTAATCCGGGCCAATTTGTCTCGTCTGCAAAACGAGCCTTTATGAATGGCAGAGTATCCGACGAGATTGCGTATGGCCACGTACACGTGCGACTCGCTGCGTTTCTCAGCGATTTAACGGTTGTTGCAGGTAAGGCTTAATGTCCCGCAAATGTGGCCGTTACAGCGTGGGAGCAAAGTGTGCCTAGTATATACCTTGTCTCATGTATGTACTTGTGAATGAAGAATCAGTACAGATCAGATAAAATTAAGGATGACTTAGATAAGTATATTATTGATTAATATAGGAGTTTGTTTTATTAATTTATAATAGGTACACCAACAGCATATACAGGTTGGATGTTTGAGATGTGGCAGTAAGGACAGCTACCTTAAACGTTGTAGCTACAGGAAAATGATCTTAAGAGACTGTCCTTAACTTTTTGAAAAAAATTGATCTCACAGATTTTGAAATAAATGTACAGTCAGCAAGAAAATGGGCAGATTTCACAAAAACTTTTTTTGATGCCAATCGATCCTGTTTCTTATACGGATCAAAAAACTCTACAGGACCAACTGAGGTTTGAACCTCAGTTGGTCCTGTAAAGTTTTTTGAAAGTTTTTACGATTTCTGACTTTTCTAGTACTCAAGTACTAGAAAACTCAGAAATCGTAAAAACTTTTCCCATACATTTCGGAGGAATTGTGACTCCAACTTACCATTTTACGATAATAGACTGGCCGTAACTCAACTAAAACAAATTGAACTTCAAATTTCGAACGAACAGAGAACAAAATTCAGAGCCATTGTTGCTTTTGAAAAACCATTTTACATAAGTAGTTTTTTTTTTTTTGCAATTTCTGTCTTTTGTAGAGGACAGTCTTTTTTTTTAACGTTTTCCAAACAATGCTGAAAGTTCTAAATAGTTTGAGGTCATTTTTAGAGTTCCGTACCTAAAGGAAAAAACGGAACCCTTTTAGGATCACTTAGTTGTCCGGCCATCAGTCTGTCACGACCCTTTTTCTCAGGAACGCGTGGAGGTATCAAGTTGAAATAACATCAGATACGTAGGTCTTTGGTCCCTTGAAGCTCTAAAAATATCAAGCTTCTAAGTCAACGCAATAAAAAATACGGCCATTTACACGACATAATTATTTTGATACTCTCAAATAAATCAAAACCAGGTACTTCCCGTTAACCTAGAATGATGAAATTTGGCAAGAAGCAAGGTCTTTTCCCTTTACACAAGTAAAGGGAAAAGTCCGAAAATCGATAATTTGTAGTTTTACCACACAAAAAATAATTCGTTTACAAACTTACACTTTCAGAGAATTGACCGTGCCGTATATCGATGTATGGGAGAACATGTTTTTCAACTACAATTTACAAGTTTGTTTTTGCGATAAATTCATCCCAACTACGGAACCGTTCATTGTGCGTGGTCCGATACGCACTTGGCTGGTTTTTTTCTCAGAACGTTGGACATCACAAGCAACAAACTGTATCTTGTTCTTAGAGAAAATAAAATTATAACGCGTATTCGTTCGAAGTTCAAATGTTTTGTTTCTGTTTGGCTAAGCTGTCTATCATAATAAAGTATGTTGGAGTTTCTTTCTTACGAAATGTATGGGAAAAGTTTTTGCGATTTCTGACTTTTCTAGTACTCAAACCTCAGTCGGCCCTGTAGTAGAGTTTTTTGATCCTTATAAGAAACAGGATCGATTGGCATCAAAAAAAGTTATTGTGAAAACTGCCCATTTTCTTGCTGACTGCAGATTTTTTTCAAAATCTGTGAATGCAGATTAAAACGTCTTAAAAGTTAAGGACAGTATTCTAAGACCGTTTTCTTCTACCGGCAACGGTTAAGATAGCTGTCCTTACTGCCCCATCTCAAAAATCCATTCTGTATATTTTACATTAAATATTAAAGTTAACAGATATGGGCTCTTATATACGAGTACCAATTACAGGTGTACACGACATTTACATACATCAAAGCAGCCTTCTTTGATTACATAAAATTATATATTAATTAAAATGGAAAATAAAATAAAATCATAAGCAAAAAAACAGCGTTGACTTAGGTCTAAAACAGAACAAAAAACAGACTTACACAAATATCATTGAATATAAATAACTAATTAAACTAAGTATGACAATTGGCCATTTAAATGTTTGTATAAATGACTTAGCCAAAACTCCAATAAATATAAGAAACAGTATGAAATGATTTAGTCCGACTTTTGCCACCTTTGCGCTCTACATGTTTACTACAGAGCGACTAATGAATATAATAATTTTATTTGACTACACTCACGTATGCACTAGCACACATGATTAAAATTGCTCACCGACCTGCATAAGAGTAGATCATTCAAATTTTTCCGCATACTTTACCCATCTAATTGCATACTTCGCTTCAATTGTGATTTCCTTTGAGGCGGTACATCCCGGCAGTGCAAAGGCCGGCCCTCGACCGCTCTCGGCGCACTTGCGTATGCTTGCGACCTCTTGCGTAGGCTCGCGACCTTTTACGAACACCGACGGTTGGAGTCGAACGTTGTATTGCTTGATTGAGCTTTGTTTTTGTGCGAATACTAGGACCATGCAGTGGAGTGCTTGACACTTGGTGTTACAAAAATGCATTATTGGAAAACAGAGGTGAAAATCACACTTTTTTTGGTACCTACCTATTTAAAATAGATGAGTCATTATCATGGTTTGTAAATAGACGTGATAGTTCTTACTGCGTTATTTGTTAACAAACGTGTTCAGTTGTTGTTCAAAAACAACACGAACATTTTATGTTTGTTTTATTTTATTTTATTGATGGCTTAAAATTACTCTTTCTGTCACCACATTGCACTTTTATACGACTGTACACCGGCAGAATGCAAATAATTTGTGTATATTGTCCCGCCCCCTGTTAGCGTGAACACTTAGCGACACACAATGTCTTACAAACAGGCCGGCGCACAACTTGGCTCATGTCTGCTGCGGCTGCGGCGCTATGACTAATGCGCGTTGTTTGGCCACGCTGAGCACAATAACCCCCAGCCACTAGCCAGGCACAACTTTACACCATTAAAACTGTGTGCCGTAAAACTGACCGCTACAGGCGAGCGGCCAACACAAACCATTTTACGTGTTATTTTAATTATATCTCCTTGAACGTGTATTGTTTCACTGCTTTAAAATATTTTAATGATTCTAGGAAAGTTACGGTCGTATAAATATCACGAGAATCTACAATAATAATTATAATGAATGAATATTTTATTTTATTAACATATCTGCCAACTGTTCTATAAATAAAAAGAGACTGAAAGCTCATTTGTAATTATTTTCTAGCATAAATTGTATGCACAAGAGGAATGGGTTACTTTGCAAGGCAGCGAGCTTCCCCTGCGTATCGGAGTTGCTAAGAGCACGTTACTTCATATGGAAAAAGCGCGAAGCTTATTCATTGCATTCAAAGAAAATACTCGACGAGAGTAACGTCCTACATAGAATTTTCTTAACGAAGTGAATATTTTTGAATACTAAGGTAGTTTTTCAGGTAAATCAAAACATAATTCGGAATAATTTTATCTTTGACATCAAAACAAACTTCATTGTACAGCGGCTGCATGACGATTGGTTGCCGCTGTGCAGCTGGTGTCCAAAAACTTATTGTTTGTGAGTAATATTTTAAAATAATAAAATTTCCGCTAGTTTGAATAGTAAAAGAGCGCATCGGTACAACCTCGGGCAGCGCTCCAGCTCTATCTGCGTACAAACTGTAACAAGTGCAGACAGACTTGGGAGGGCCGCTGCAAGCGCTATGTAAGCACTAGCCCTGATGAGATGGACCGACTTCAAGCGCTTTGTACATTGTCCGCCACGGACGTAAAGCGATAAGAATGGACAGACATGTTTGTCTGGAATTTTGCGCGAATATTCCAGCATTTTCCGAATAAAATGGTGAATCATTTACAACAGACTACCTATATCGTTTAGATGTACAAACATTGTGTTTATTTGGATCTCTCCACGTTATTGTATCTTGTTCAAGTGACACATGTGATTGACTTTGACGAAGAGTGATCCAATTGTAGTAACACGAAAAGATTTATTGATGAACAATTATTTGCGTAAACTGACACCCTATTATGATTTTGAGTAATAATATGATATTAATACTAGATGTGTTCAATGTTGCATTCCAGCCTTGTCTCATCTATAGAGCGAAGTGGCTCCGTTAGGAACAAGAAGTTAAGCTCTCTTAGTACGTACAGTCGGCTCCGACGGCCGCTAAACTTAAACATTTGCTGATCATTTTTAATATTAGCTCCAGTGAATGAGGATGTTCTGGGGTTAAGCGAACTAGACTTTTGTACCATTTCATTAATTGGCTGTGTTTTCTTGCGTAAATTGATAAAATAATTAGGAGCTGGTTTCTAAATGAAATTCAGAAACTATATTAGTTACGTACACTGGTACATAATCATTAACATGTTCTAAGAATTAATCAATAAATCTTGTTACGTCTATATTAGAACATATTTAGTTACCTTCTTAATAAATCACTAAATTGTATCAATACAATTTAGTGATTTATTAAGAAGACTCGAATACTCAAGTATTGAGGATTAATATTAGTATATTATATATTAGTATTAATCATGCAAAGAAAACGATCCGTTCGAGAGTTGATTGAGAATTATTTCTTGAGTTTATTTATACCTCGGAAAATGGTCAGCTGTTACATTATTTTACTGAAGGTGCTGAAATGATAATTTAATATTGATAGGTTAATAAAATTATTTTATGTAGATACTTTTCTACGTTGCAACAAGCAATTCTTTAATAGAACCTCTTTATTATCAATATTTTAACTAAACTAAAGTACACAGTAACAGTCGAAAAGTAATAAATTTCTCAGAGAAGATTTTATAATTATTTCTACGTTAGTGAATCGTTTCATTTAAGGCCAGATTTTCCGGGCCTGTAGGCCTTTGACACCCTACCTCCGCCTCCCCCAAATGCAGAGCGACGTACCTATTTATTTACGATGCGCCGCCCACCATTTCGGGGAAAATCCATGCCACAGCATAAAATATTTTCAGTTGATCAACTGAACTAATTTGTGTAAGGTTCGATTTTTTTCCATAAGTTTACATTTTATGGAACCTAATGGGCGTTTTTACATTAATAACAGATAACGACACCAACCCAATACTGATATGTCGGTACGGACGTATTTGTTTACGCTTTTACGTATTTAATTATCTAGCTTACCTACTGACAGGTTATAAGAGTTCATATAATTGTTTAGTTTATTTTATTTGACTGTATAAGTCAATTTATATTCATTTATTATTGACATAAGTAATCTACTCATTACAGTTTTTTTTAATGAGTTGTACTGCCTCGAAAATTGATCATATTATTCTAGCCTGAGCAACCGGCAGCAAATTCGTCATGCTCCCTTACATGTCACTGCTTGCGGTAGCGTCGGGGATTGGGTTGCCTCCTTCCCTCAAATATGACGAGGGGGGTAATGCCTGATCTTTGCGTTATGCTCGTGAAAGGGTGGTGCTTGTGGCGACTGGTCGTCTTGCTGACCATGGTTTTGTTATTGTTATTAGTAATTAACTGTTTATTTATATTATTTATTTTTACTTCGATGGTCCTAGTTTATCATTTGTGACTTCGAGTTACTCACTAGTTTTAAAGCTAGGTTTTCCGCCGCCTCTCCCAATTGCAGGGCGACGTATTTATTTACGATGCACTGCCGACCATTTCGCGGAAAATCCATGCAACAGCATAAAATATTTGCAGTTGATCAACTGAACTAGGTTCGATTAGTTTTCATTTTATGGGACCTACGGCGTAGTGAACTAAAATGATAATGATGATGAAATGGTAACTTAAAATGTCCTGTGTACCTGATGGGCGTTTTCACATTAATAAGAGATAACGACACCAACCCGATACCGATATGTCGGCACCTATACTGACATCGATTCGATACTGATATTATTATTATCGGCCCGATGATATTGGTGAATATCGGTGACCATCGCGACGCACCAAATAACCACAGTACCTACCTACTAATTATCGACGTTTGGAAGTCGGTGCGAAAAAGTGTGTTCAAGTGAAAGAATACCACTACTCTCACTGCACTGTGTCTTCGCCGGTAGGTATCGTGCCGATATCGGCGTCGGTCGCTGTCTGCGACAATATAGGTGACAATAACAACATAATGTCGATATCGGCTAAATGTGCTGTGTTGTAACAATCAATTCATTTTATTAATTAAAGAAACAAAATTTTTACATATTGATATTGTGTTATGGGGTAGTTCGTAGAACGTAGGATGAAAAACATAAAGTTTAGGCTTCTTCTATCATCTATGGTTTTAATAAAAATAAATATCTATGGTTATGTGACTGTTAATGATAAATCCAGTGTTCAAACTGTACATGGGACTTTGCGTAGTGTTAGCCGGGGTAGTCGGGAATAATCTGTAAGACTCAGTTAGTGTATCAAGCCACCAACCAGTGGCTTTGCGGTAGTAATGTGAAATTTTAAAATTGCATTGGTTCTACTGGGTATCTCAAAAGTCATGCAAAACGTAGTTTGTTATAAAAGGAACTCTTGTGCAAAATTGCATGCTTCTAGACCCAGCAGTGTAGGTTGTACGTTGTCTGACAGTGAATTTAAGAATTTTATCAAGTAAGTGAATTTGAGACAAAAATTTCGAAATTCCATATAAACTTTCATCCCCATCACTAAAGGGGTTAAATAAACCCCTATTATGACAGAATTTAAAAAAATATTTAATTTAAGATTTTTAGTCATTAGAATGGGCTAAAATTTGTCTAACTGTTTCACTTATACCTTATTCTTTTGTTTTGGGTGTTTCCCACCGCTCATGAAGATCCGTAAATATTGATAGCTACATATGGAGTAACAATTGCCGTACTTTATTGTCAAGGGACGTACCTACTGCTACAGTATGGTATGAGGGACAAGGCTCTCGACCTTCTGACTTCTTATCTGAACAACAGAATTCAGAGGGTCGATGTTAATGGCAAGAGATCTGCAGGATCTGCAGTCACCCTGGGCGTTCTGCAGGGTTCAATTCTAGGTCCTTTCTTATTTTTAATTTATATAAATGACTTACCTTACCACATAAGGGATAATCACAAGATCGTATTATTCGCAGATGACACTTCCCTTATTTTTAAAATCAAACGTCAGTTAGTCAACTTTTAACAAATAAACGATGCACTCTCTAAAGTTGTGCATTGGTTTGATGTAAATAATCTTCTTCTGAACGAAAAAAAGACTGAACTCATAAAATCTTCAACGCCAAATGTCAGGCAGCTAACTACCAATGTTCAAGTTAATGGAATAGAGCTGGACCCTGTTGAGTCGACAGTTTTTCTTGGAATCACTATTGATGGTAAATTACAATGGGGCCCACACATAGAAAAATTGTCAGGAAGGCTTAGTTCGGCCGCCTATGCTGTTAAAAAAATTAGACAGATAACTGACGTAGATACAGCCAGAATTGTTGTCATATGGGATTCTTCTCCGGGGAACCTGTGCGGACATTAATACTATCTTTGTTCTACAGAAAAGGGCTTCCCTTCGAGGAAAATTCAAAGAAGTAAATATTCTGACTCTAGCCTCACAATCTATTTTTGAAAACCTAATGTATGTACACAAAAATATATAAAATTTTAAGAAAATGTCCGATATTCATAGTTTAAATACCAGGAATAAACACAACCTTGCTGTACATCGCACTCGTCTCCACAGAGTAGGCAACTCGTTCATGGTTCAATGTATACGCTTTTACAACAAACTTCCCATTGACATTAGAAACTTACCCATTAAACGATTTAAAAATTGTATTTAAAAAAAACTTTGTAAAAAAGGGTACTATAAAATTTCAGATTATTTAGAAGCTAAAAAAGCTTGGGATTGAGCTGCTCGCTCTGCTAAACCTTATGATAAAACCATAAAACTTGACATTAGAATTATTTAGTAAAATCATTAAAATATACCAGTTTTATTTAAACATTAAAACAAAATGACATGATGTCTTTGTAAATTATAATATTATTTTAATTACCTATTGTGAATGTGAGGTTTTTTTTTTCATTACTCCTTTTTTTCCTTTCTCAGTTAGTTTTAATGATGGTCTGGCAGTTTGAGTAGTTTATGCGGCCTACCCAAATGTCCTTTCTTTGGTATTGTTCGTCGAGTTGAGCTCCTTATGTTCTGAGTTGAGCTCCACGATCTCTGACAAAAGCTTGCACTGACTGGACAGGTCCACTCAAATCTGTGTGGTTCTTTTCTCAAAAGACCATTTCAGACATTAATCTACATGGTCCTCATATGGCTTGACCAAGATTATGTCTGGACTTTAAAAGAGACTGTGACCTCTGAGTTTGTTTCGGCCTTTCTTCTCAGAGTAGTCGGATAGGAAACGCCGAACTCATCTAGCAAAATTTAATATATTTTTAATATGACGTGTAAAAGTGATTCCTATGTCCTATTTACAGAATAAACAATTACATTTCATTTCATTTCACAGCTATAATTTATCGAATCTATTATTTTAGGACATCGACATTTTTTTCGTATATAGTACAGCTAATAACAGTGACTTATTGTATTCAAAACTGAAAGTTGTTCACACTGAGCCAATACGATAAAATCACGGATTCAATAAAAAAATCGTGTGTTGCTAATTTACTGCGCTATTCGAAAAATATCATTACGATTTTTATCGTGTTCCATACATTTGGTCGTGTTAGTATAGTATTTTTGTTTGAAACAGCGATTTATTTCTAATCTTCATTGTATATACAACCGACAACCGGACACATTGTATATTATGTGTTTATTAATTTAAGATATGATAGTAGCAAACACAGTTCGATGGAGAATGAATATAGTAACATGGACGAATCTGATTAAAAAGTCTTAGAAATATGTGTTTTATTAAAACTTCTTCATAAACGACGATAAAAATTATATACGACTCACACTTGAGTATAATTTTATCTATAATAATCTGTAACGTGTGTAACACTATTTTTAGATGACAATTCAACGTCATCATACAAAAAATCACACTTTCGAAAACAATATTATGAATTAAAACTACAATATAATTACGAGATATCTTTTTTGAGCTATCGCAATTTCATATCTAATGTGTTCTTCTTTTATTCGATTTTTTTTAAACAAGTTAGAGAGCGTATTTTAAAAAAAAATTGACACAGGCCCACCCTCAATGACGTCCAGGACTCTCATGCAGGACTCTGAGCGCGAGCCGATTTAGCCTGATTTACTATTTTTGGGTTTATTTAAAAAAAAATGTTTTTAACAAAAAAATACAACCTTTAATTTCCCTCGAAAATACGATTACCTCATCCTACATGCAATTTTCATACTATTTTGTGCTGTAATTAGGAAATGAGATGAAAAATGGTTTTGAAATCGACCCTGTTTCGGATTTTTTTTTATCGAGAAAATTTAAATTTATCGTATTTTGAACCTTTAATTTCCCTCAAACAAGGATGTATCTATGACATATATTTTTTCAGGACTTAAATACATTAATTTGACTATGTAAAATTGATTCTAAAACAGGTAAATTTGGATAACCCCCCGTTAACTTCACCTGCGTTATTTAGACGACACGGAAAGGTGTAGTCGTAGACAACGGCTGTTATTCTGACGAGAGTTACGATAGATAATTTTGGAAGGTTCCTAATGTGAGAATTGCGTGTTCAAACGTTACGTCACAGGTGAAGAGCTTTTGTTATGAAAGATCTGTTTTCATTGACAGCTGCTCCTTACTGTAGAAGATGATCCTTTTAAGATGCATTTGAGAAATGTCTTTTTTATACTACTTATATTAGACTGTTCATAATTTAGCAATATTATTGTGGCAAACCAAACACGAATTTTAGTGATTTATTATAATAAAGTTATTAAGAGCGAAGCCTAATCACAATGTTGATGGATGGGTTGATATTTGCTGCTTTCGTGGCACTTTAAAAATAGGCATTACCGTATCTTTCATAAAAATTATAATAACATCTAATATCTTGAAAGTTTTCTTAAAAGCCCAGAGCTGTATTTTACATTAAAATGACAATAAACGTCAGATTATGTATCTATTTCTAGAATCACCTCCATTCTTAGTTTTAGTTCACTTAAATAAGATTTACTAAAATATTTTCCAAATAAGTTCTTTGTGAATACAATGAACAGCCAAGTTTAAATAATATTTTCAGTGGAAACTTTAACTCGAAAGTTAGTGTTTTAATTTTTAATTTCATAAATAAACATTATTTATAAACTTGTTTTACATTTTACAGCTGTTTTTGTTCGTTTCAGCTTTGTAGCTATGTGAGAAAACTGGTACCTCGGTTATTATGCTATCCGCAACAATTTAGGTATATATTTATAGCTAATTAAAACGCCATGTTTCCAAAATGACACGAGATATCTGATTGTCCATTCACACAAAATAATTCGTTTCACATTGAATACCGCAGTCGTATTAGAGCGACGTAACTCCTTTCATTTCTGTCCATTTCGTTACCGGTGAACTAAACTCTTCATTCTTATATTGCGGAATTTTACTTGTATAGTCTGTTCCAAAAGTATCTAATGAAATGTAAAGAAATGAATCGGAAGACAAATCCGTGCATGCTAATTTGTGCCACTTACAAATTGAATGATTTAATTAGATTATTTGAATACCCGAATTCTAATTGTAAATAACCTTAAAGATGTTTTGTATAAAGCAAATTATGACCTCAATTTTCGTCGAAAATTTTTCAATGAAATCTTCTAAATACTGGGGAATGTATTACTTACTAATTTCTATTAGTGAGTAATTGCGTAAGAATTGAACATGAACAGGTTTTATTTATACCTTCATCAGATACTTTTGGAACATACCATAATTACGAGAGCTTGCGGGTAGCTAGAAGTAGGAACACTCGAAATGCTCGCATATTGTTTAGTTTGAGGAATCGCCGCCTCTTTATCTTCCTACAGTTACTGCAACTCAGCCAAAGGAATATTTCGTTGTTTCCTATTTCATTGTAACGCTGCTTTGGGAAAACAAAGGAAATATGATACTCATTTAAACCGGACATTTTATAGAAGAAAATCTCTTCATATAAACTGCTCACATGATCAACAGTATTCTTTAATAGAATAGAATAGAATAGCTCTATTTCGGATACAAATATCCGTATAGTGTTAGTAACATACAAAAAAATATTTATTGTCTAGTGTTAGTAAAAATCAACCTCCGCACAAACTGCTGTGCAATTGGAGAGCCGAAGCTCTCGGCTACAGTTTTCAGGATGCTGTTTTGACTGCCTCTCACTCTCCTCAGTAGCGATTAATATTATCAACGACGATCTATCGATCAACATTCCCATCTATCGATAGATTGCATGAACTACTTATTAGATCTGTAAACAGCTTTGCTTATCACACTTACCGCAAATCTATCTACACAATAACAGAACATAATAATATAGCAGAAGGATAATATTACACAAAGCACAATATGCTTACAAACGAATCAAAGAGATTGAATACAGTGGATCTGCGTCCTCATTAGTAGGAGAGTGTTCCTCGTTTGCCATTTGATAGTAAATCCTGGTCATTGTAGGTACTCTTGATTAGTCTTGATAGGGACGAATTAGTTCAACCTGGTTTCTGACTGGCTAAAGTAGACTCATCCTTCATGGGGTACTGTTTAAAATGTTACAATAAAATACCTCCCCACATACTCGAACTAAATGAAACGAAATGTAAATCTTGTATAAAACCCACACTATGCTGCCAAGCATATTATAAGTTGGGGAATTACATCGCTGACAAAAATGCTTCGCTCAACGCTGGTCCAGCTCTAAAAGGGCGCATAAACTAGTTGGTTAGCATTGAAAATATTGTTGGAGCTGCTGAAGATTGCAAGAACTATCTTCGCATTGTATAAATTCAATCTCCTAGTATTTTATAATTGTATAGCACATGTGTGAGCACTGTGACCATTACCTTCTACAAAACTACCATTTACTGGGTATGTCTTTTATTGACTTGAATGAACCCTGGCGGCGGTATGTCATGCTCACTGAAATGTCTCGCTTATGGTGGCGTGTGTGTTGGATCATTAAGTTCCCTTCAAAATGGTTGAGCTGAATGGTGCTGATCCATGCGTCATGTTCGTGAACGGGCGCCGTCAGTAGGGACTGGTCATCTCTTAGCTGCCATGGCTTATTTTAATTGTTTTTATCTTTTCATTACGGACGCTTTAAATGTGCACGTCTTTCTACATTGTTCTTACATGTATAATTTAAACATGAATGATGTCACCAATATTATGTAAGAATACTTTGACTTAAAAGAGTGTCCGTGGAGTTTCTTGCCTGTTCTTCTCCATAGGAACCTACTACGCTTTGGAATGGGCAACTAGCTTCATCTTTCTGACTGACCGACTTCTTGACAATTCAAAAGTGCCTGTAATTGGTTTATTTGAAATAAATGCTTTGAGTTTGAGTTTGATGACATGAATAATAATGAGAGGTTTATTTGTTAATAGTCCTAGATATATATCCTATATATTGATCCTATCAGCCACACATCTTGAAGAAAAGGCCGATACTAAAAACTGGTCCTTTTGTCCTTCTCTGTCCCAAACCGTTAGTATAGAGTACGACAGCTCGTAAATCATAATCTATTACAGAAAGTGGTTTAGCCGGCCGGCGCGGGCGGTAGAAGCTACGCGCAGTAATCCGTTAGTAGCTCGGCGCGCAGTGAGTCTTGTTCTAAATTACCCAATACATTTTAACTAAACGGATAATTGACTCGGGTTAATCGTTGCTCGCCGGGATTTACAGTTGTTATGGTTTTGTTAAATTGATGCTGTTTCCTTGAGGTATAGGAGAACAATTATAATTATAGGATGAAAACCCCGAAGATACAAGCGAATATTTACCTACTTTAAAATCAAAATAGAGAATAGATTCAAATAATTGGTAACTAATAAATCACTGTGTGAAATTAGCGAAACATTGTTTTCTTAATCGTATCATCCTGAAATCGTCTACTGCTGAACTTTTGCCTCTATCTGCAAACAATGTAATGTTTGACTCACGGCAGTTATATGTTTTCAGTAAAATCATGATTTGGGATCATTTATAATAATGTAGGCTCATAATAGGCCGGTCATTTTTGCACCAAAGAATTGAGTACACTCAGTACAAGCATTCGCTCGTATAGCCATCGAAGGTAGCCTTGTTCAAACAAAATAGCGCACCTTCCCAGATGTTGATAAATATATCCTAATTATTTATTTCACCCGTCCCGCCCACGAAGCGTCATATTTTCATAATAATCAGAAAACAGGCGTCGATCCGAAATAAATCTGTTTATTCCGCCTTACACAAACAGCGGAATTTTAATGAAAGTTCTGTAAAAATAGAAAAATATAAGGACGCGTATTTTGCGACGAAGAATTCACATTCGAGGAACACTTGAGTCCCCAGTATAAAGGTGGGTGTGCACGTGTTTGTTTGTGTCAAGGCAATGTTTGTATGCTATGATTCTATGATCTAGTACCTACTGATGTCACTGTATACTGCAATGTAATGTAACACTATAATGTGCAAACTCTGTTATAATAATTATTTTATGTTACGCGCAACACGTCAACACGTTATCACTTCATTAGTCAAATGAAATGATAACGTGTTGACGTGTTGCGCTGACCCCAAATAAATGTGCTAAGGGCAGGAGAATGATGACAGACTGATGAGGTGTGTTGTGAAGACGATCACGATATAATCTCTCGTCAGCTCAGCTAGGCACACAACCTTGTATAATAGAAAAGTCAACAAAAAACCTGCACTGTGCCCCGGATCCCGAAACCGAGATTGCGTTGATAATATCTTACACAAAAAATTATTTTGGTTCATAAAATCTAAAAGTGACAAAAAGCTATTATCTGGCTGGAATCTGTTATTAGTAGTAGGAAGTGGACGCGCCTTATCACACATTAGTGCCATATTCAAACGAGAGGCAGTAGTCACGGCGTGGTGCCGCCGATCATATCGCATGATGGATGTCCCGCTAATGCACACTACTCGCCTCATATCGCCTCACATCGCCTCATATCGCCTAACATCGCCGGAACTCGCCTTTGGTTTCAATTAGTTACAGTTCCGGACATCCACTTCACCTTTTGTTACGATCGCGCCAATTATGTATCGAACGTTGATATTTTGACATATTAGGGTACTTATTAACATTTTCAGTGTAAGCAGGGGAATTTATCTTCATGAGCATTGAGAAAACAATCAAAATTGATCGCTTTACAAATGAATCAACTTTCTTAAATTAAAACGTCATTGACATATAATAAAATCATCGGCGGATCGAAGGACCAAGCTTATTTGTTGAGCCTAAAATCAATATCACATTTTTACGAACAGAGATAAATTAAACGTACATTTTATGTAAGACTAAACTATTAACGTTTACGCCGATGTCGTAAGTAACACGGGGACGTAAAGTAAGCTAGTTTAGATAATAATTATGATATGTGGTTTCGAGAGTAGGAAAAAACTTTTGACGTGAAACGTCTTTCCTTTCGGTCATTTAACGAAATATGTTATGGCAAGATCGCTTATTACTTTGAAGTATAGCACCTACCGGCATTATTTGATTACCATAATTTAGAGGATAGAAGCTATTACTCGATAGGTTGGTATCGGTGGCTGGCATAACTACCGCTGTAATCACGCGCAGCACGACGCATTCGGAACAAAATTTACTATCGCGCGCTGTGCTTATTTAGTGATTACCCAGCAGTATATTGATCAATTCGAGCGAGAGTGGTCGCTTTTGACAAAACTCATGACGTTATAGTAGGTGTGATACATATAATTCATACTTGTGACCATTAGAAGTTGTAGAGTTTAACAAAGTGTGTTTTTTTACAGAAATTTGACGATTGCTCTACTATGATGCCACCACTTATAATACGATACGGAAAAAACTGGTGTGCAAGAGCTCTCGTAGCAAGAGACAGAGATCCCGGCCCTCGGCAATCCGCTTTGATCTCGAAGGAACGTGTTCGTCTCCACAGAGAACGCGTTAAATTGAGCCAAGCGCAGGAACCACAGCTATCTACGAGTCCTGCCGGGTTTAAGCGGCGTAAAGCAGTCTCAAGCACTGCGATTTGATATTAGTTATATCAAATCGCGGTGGCAGAGAACGAGACCATCATTGACATCCACCAGAAGGAGTCCGGCTATACACACATTACAAGGTCACAGTTAGACCAGATTACGCGAGCGCCTGATTACCGTAGGCGCTGGTATTTGGTTAAAGCCCAGCGCAAGTCCGTGTTTATCGAGAACGAGTCTGGACACAAGTGTGATGTGTGTGACCGGTGTGTGGGTGACCGGTTGTAGTTCAAGAAAGAAAAAAAGCAGTCATGAAAAAGTATCATTTGCAGATGACACAATAATCATATTTAAGCTTAAGAGACAACAAACAATTACCGACGATGTAAATGCTGCTCACTCTAAAATAGTGCATTGGTTTAGTATTTATAATTTATTTTTAAACGAGAAAAAGACTTAATGTATTAGATTTCTGACACCTAACGTTAAGCAGGTGAAAACCAATGTACTAGTAAATGGGATAGAATTGGATCCTGTGGACACCACTGTGTTCTTAGGTATCACTCGGGATTCGAAGCTTCGGTGGGGCTCACATATAACCAAATTGTCGAAGCGGCTAAGCTCTGCAGCCTACGCGGTCTATAAAATCCGTCATTTGACTGATGTAGAAACAGCTCGATTAGTATATTTTAGTTATCTCCATAGTGTAATGTCGTACGGCATTTTGTTGTGGGGAAATGCAGCCGATATTTAGGCTATATTTGTGCTGCAGAAACGAGCCATGCGATATTAAACCTAAGTTGTAGGCATTCACTGAGGGATACATTTAAAGAAATAAACATGTACAGTACCTATAGAATAAAGATTTTCTAACTTAACAGACAGCTGTGCTGCTGGGGAGTTTGGTGCGCCACCTCTTCCCAGCTAAAAAAAAAAAAAATCTTAAGTCATTTATTCAAACTAGGCTGAGAATCAGCACTTTTCGAACGTCAATTACATAAGACAGTCTCCCAAAACGCCCACCCTTCAACACTTCCTAGTGCATTAGCTGGGAAGAAGAAGTGGCGCAACAAACTCCTCAGCAGCACAGTTGTCTGTTCAGTTAGAAGAACAAATAAAAAAAGATTCTATATAATAGTATTCAAAATTATTTACATTACGCAACACAAAACATAATTTAGATTATTAGCCATATGTTAGCTAGCACACGCCAATATACTAGACAAACTCATCGAGAACAGCTATGCTTAGGCAGAAATAAAAAATTAAACGTAAACAGAACTTAATATCTAAATAAAACCCTCCAGACATAAAGGGCGTGGCCGCTTACATATAGTTGTAACTGGAAGTTATAAATGATAAACTAGGACCATCGAGGTATAATAAATAAACAAACAGTTAATTACTAATAACTATAAATAATATGATCAATTGTCGAGGTCACTAGCTAAGCACATATTGCAATACAACTCATAAAAAAAACATTGTGATTGAGTAAATTATGTCAATAATAAATCAAATTTAAATAACTCAACTTAGAAAGTCAAGTAAAATAAACAATTACGTAAACTCATATAACTTGTCAGTAGGTAAGCTGGTGAAAGAACATAAACATTGTCTTGAGTTAATCACAGCGACCAACTATTCTTATCATTTAAGTAGTCGTTGATAGAATAGTATGCCTTTGAACAAAGCTTGGATTTTACTTTCGTTTTAAGCGCATTAAAAGGCAAATCTACCAAAGAAGGAGGGTAGCTTGTTATAAAAAGTTATACCAAGCCCAAAAAATGAGTTATGAAACTTATGAAGCAGTAAAAGTTCCTATAAACTCTGAGGACGGTGACGTTTTAATTCCTGAACAGTATATTTCAAATTGTTTAGTGATTGCCTTACAACTGTAAAAAATAATAAAGGTCTCATAGAGATAACAAATGCGTCACGTCATGACGTAGTCTTTTCTATGGATCACCCTGTTAGTGCAGAATTATTCAATGTTCAGTGCGCGCGCACCAAACAACAGCCCGATCGCGTGAATGAAGTTTTGTCTCGTCTACGTATGGATCATTTAAACCCCGAGGAAAAAGCTAATTTGGAGACACTTTGCGCTCAGTACGCCGACGTATTTTATATTGATGGAGAATCGTTATCTTTCACGAACCAAATAAAGCATTTTATTCGAACAACAGATGATGTGCCAATCTACACAAAAAGTTACCGATACCCATTCATACATAAGCAGGAAGTTCAGGATCAAATCTCTAAGATGTTAGAACAAAGTATCATACGTCCCTCACAGTCTGCGTGGAGCTCCCCTATCTGGGTAGTTCCCAAGAAGGCCGACACCAGCGGTAAAACCAAATAGCGCTTGGTTATAGACTTCAGAAAATTAAACGACAAAACTATGGATGACCGCTTTCCTATACCCAACATTTCGGACGTCCTTGACAAGTTAGGTAACTGCCACGACCCTGGAACTCGCGAGTGGATTTTATCAAGTGGCGATGAACCTGGATGATATCCATAAAACCGCATTTACAGTCGAGCATGGACATTATGAATTCCTTCGCATGCCAATGGGATTAAAAAATTCTTCTTCAACCTTTCAACGGGTGATGGATAATGTCTAACGAGACCTTCAAAATGTTTTGTGTTTAGTATATCTCGACGATATCGTCGTATTTTCGGTATCCCTTCAGGAACACATGGTCAATTTAGAGAAGGTATTTCAGAGACTCATGGGTCATGAATTTAAAAGAACCCAATTCACGTTTAACCCGCTGGAGATTAAAGTTAAGTGAGTATAACTTCACTATCGTCTATAAGCAGGGTAAGCTGAACAACAACGTAGACGCTTTGTCCCGCATTGAAATCAATAATGAAGATGCAAACTCCTTAGCTGTTAACACATCTGAAAAAACCCCTTCAATAATTGGTTGTACAACGGCAACAGCTCACACCAGTGCTGAGAGTCCTATATTAGAAATAGCAATATCTGATGAACCCTTAAATAAATTTCACCGTCAAATATCCTTTGTTATCGTAGGAGACATTAAAAAACGCCCAACCTTGTCTAAACCCTTCGAAACCCACACTAAAACTACCATACAACTATCAGAGTCTAATCTTGAAGAGGACGTAATCAATGCTGTAAAAGAATATGTGAATCCCAAAGTAAGAACAGGAATCCTCATCCATCCCCCTCTTGCCATGTACAGTATTATCCCGATTATGCAAGATAAATTTAAAAGCTCCGCCTTAAATATGGTCTTAACAAAGAAAGAGATAGATAACGTTAAAGATTACCTAAAACAACAGGAAATCATTCGTAATTACCACGAAGGAAAAACAAATCATCGTGGTATAACTGAATGTTTCCTTGCTTAATCACATGATTATTATTGGTCTAAGATGAAAGAAAGTATATCAAAATAATTAATGAATGTAGTATGTGTGGATAAGCAAAATACGACCGAAACCCAGTTATGCAAAAATTCTCCATAGTTCCTCCTCCAACTAAACCCTTTGAAATCGTACATCTCGATCTTTTCACAGCACAAAATGTGAAATTTCGAAATAGTTGACGCTTTCTCGAAATATGCGCAAGCATATCATCTCAGAGATGGCACCGCATTAAGTGTCATCATTCAGTTGACTAATCTGGACGCCAGCGCCACATAGTTGCACTCGACAGAGTCTGAAACATAACGCTTGGACCGGCCGGGGATAAGCAGACTTCTTGAGTGGCGGTCAAGCGGTGAAGACGTTTAGAAACTGTCGAGCGTTCCGAATTGTTGTATCGTGTACCCACAGTGTGTGAAATGCTAGTGTGATAATGTGATCTGAACTGTAATAGTTATTTATGCTATAAGTGCGGAAGGTAGGTGATTTCCGACGAGTGGCATTTTTATTCACGAGCGAGCGAAGTGAGCGAGTGTATAAGTCGACACGAGT
The DNA here is from genome assembly GCA_947364205.1 of Agrochola lota. Taxonomy (NCBI): domain Eukaryota; kingdom Metazoa; phylum Arthropoda; class Insecta; order Lepidoptera; family Noctuidae; genus Agrochola; species Agrochola lota. The sequence goes on along the minus strand of OX376225.1, from coordinate 541,943 downwards.
CGGAAATCATCTTACGCACGTGTATCATACAACGTATTACTATGCATTGTGCGAGGAAAAAAAAAAAACGAGCGAGCCTTACGGCAGTCGCCTGTGATGTGTAACATCTAACATACGACGACATATATAAATGATAAAAACTAAATTAATTCATTAGTTTGACTTTTGGCTTTGATTTTTACTTTGACTTCGACTTCTACTTCTACTTCTACTTTGACTTCGACTTCGACTTTGACTTCTACTTCGACTTCGACTTCGACTTCGACTTCGACTTTGACTTTGACTTCGACTTCGACTTCGACTTCGACTTCTACTTCGACTTCGACTTCGCCTTCGACTTCGACTTCGACTTCGACTTTGACTTTGACTTCGACTTTTTGATTTTAACCATCGTCATAATCATCGCCATCGTCATCATCATCATCTGATTTGTACATACTAATTTGTGAAAAACTTTTCTCAAATGTTAAAATCTCTGAGACGAGACGGGCTAACGACGGCCTCAAAAAAAAAAAAATAACAGAAAACTAAAAAGCACTAGTGAAAAAAAGTTACACTTTCCGCACAAATTGACTGCTTGGAAAACGTTCTTTTCGAGCAAATGCTTTGTAAACGGTTTTTATCTACTCTCATAGCGTAATATTTGAATTATAAATTTTAAAACGAGTTTATATTGACATACTCTATAAACACAATACCGAAATTTAAAAGTATAATCATAATATTATAACACTTTTTGTCAAACAAAATAATGATAAAACAATTTTTTTTCTATTACGATACAGGGCAAATCCAAGAAGTTAATATTACCAAGGAGTTTCCATCAACTTTTGTAAGGGAGGGGACAGCAGCACCGCTCTAGCGCATGCGCGGTGATGTCCTGGGTGCAGGCGCCATTCATTACACGCCATTCACCATTCATAAGTTGTAGTGAATTTCGTGGGATTTTTTATTCTTGCTTTTTTACATGGACCTTTAATTAGTTAGTTTAATCCCAATGTATGAAGATAAAGTAGCGTATGAAACTGCACATAACTAGTTTTTATGCAACGGTTTCATAAACTACTATTCTATTGTCGCAATAATCAACACTACCCACAGTACGCCCATAGTAGTTAAAATATGGCTGCTTTCATAAAACCACGGCAATAGTATATTTGCGTAAGCAAGCATTTGTTTGTCACTTATAACCGAATTATAATATTACTGGAGACGATCGAAACTGCAAGCCGGAGGCACCAGAGCCACTCCAAAGATCGATTTCTAAAAACGGATTCTGAAATGTTTTTGTGATCTGAAATCGATTATACCGTTATAAACCGTTTGCGTAAAAATCCAAAAAACGCCCATGTCACAAAATTAGCTTACGAATCTATTTATATGCCCAGTTGGGTAATTGAACAAGTAACACTGGTAAATAAAACGATTCGTTTTCATTTAAAGAAATTTGAAGTTAACCGATTTGCCGCGGACCGGGCGCACCGCCACCGATACGTCCGCGCTACCACGCATATTACTCTTCCCATGGTGCGTGTCAGTGCGGGCTCCGCAAAGCCAATTTCTGTACATGAGCTAATACCTGATGATGCTGAATAGTACACAGACATTGTACCGTACAATTTTGAAAACAATCATACGAATTTTTGTTTCGAGTCGAATTTTTGTTTTTTTTTGTTTCGAGGCTGCGCCTTACTTGATTGGTTTTTACCGCAAAGAGTCGGCCCTCATATGTTTGCAACAAATAAAAGGACAACTGTGTTCGCTCTCGACACTTTTCAAAAGCTACGCACTATACCGCAACATGATTGTCCCTTAAAGAAAGTAAGGCGTCTAGGAATAAATCAGGGCCGAATATGGAGTGACTTAGAGCGAAGTGTATTGCATCATAGTTTACCTTCGTTTGTAATTATTTTGGTCACTTGAACTATGACATTGTCCTCAATAGATAATTAGACAATGGTGAAAACATTTCTGCGGCAGATTGTATGATTCCTTCTTGCCGGATTGTTGCCACCATGGGACCTGGAGGCAAAAGTTCGTCAGTTGAAACGCCGGGGCGTAACTCCGCTGCCGCGAGAAATCACGGCACAGCAGAGAGAGCTCCGGCGGGATCTCATGGCGTCACGGAGAGTGCGATTGTCGCAACTCAGTGCTCGGCACACCACAGTTGCAGCTATAAGTCCCCTCTTTGAGGATTGGCTAGAGAGGCGCCACGGTGTCCTCACCTTCCAACTGACACAGGTCCTCACCGGATACGGTTGTTTCGGGAGGTTCCTGTTCCGAATAAGGCGGGAGGAAACGCCCGGGTGTCACCAATGTGTGGATCGCCCGGAGGATACGGTGGAGGTTTGCCCGGCTTGGACGGGGCACCACCGTGTCCTTATGGAGGCGATCGGCGGCAGTGATTTCTCGCATCCGGCCCTTGTCCAGGCCATGGTACGGAGCGAGAGGGATTGGGAAGCCGTCACCTTCTTCTGCGAAGTAGTAATGCTCGCGAAGGAGGAGACGGAACGCGTGAGGGAGAGGCAAATTTCGCACCCTCGCACCTCTAGCCACCGCAAGAGACGTCCTGGGCGTCGGGAATCGCAGGCAAATTCCCGGCCACCGTGGGCACCGGCTTACGGACGGTGATCAATGGGTAGTCGTCCGATAAGGACCTGGCCCGGATCGACGACGCGTTGTGTTCCACGCGCGCCTCAATGAGATGTCAGCACAACTAACGAGGTCTGCTAGGACCGATGCCTGCCGGGGTTGCGGGAAAGTCCGAAAGGGATACCGTGGCCCCTGGCAACATACAGGCAACTGTAGGAACACGGGTGGGTTTTAGTCAGTAAGAGTCTGACACACCCTCTCCCTCTGCCCAGAGCGGGAGAACACACAAAAAAAAAAGATTGTATATTTCGTCATTTTGAACTGGGTGACATAGGTTGGGTTAGGTTAGAACTGTGACCAACCGCGCGCGAGCCGAGCGAACGGAGTGAGAGGTGCCGCGGCAGTGGCCGGTGAGTGCTACTTCCAAGTTGCTCGCAGAAATGTTTTCACCTTTGGCTTATTATCCGTGTAAAATTCGAATTATCAAATCATCCTACGACATTTACATCAGAAAGGAAATGCAAATAACCATGAGTTAATTCGTTTCAGATGTGTCCATTAGAAAATTCATAACATCCTTAGTAACGGGGACGCATAATATTGCGACTCAACGCCTAGAGCCCTGGTTTACACAGATATTGGCTTCACGCGTGCGGGCTGTCCCACGGCGAGTCGGTAACTTAAAAGGGAATGTATTCAAACTCGGACGCACCGCGACACACGCGTCTGCACAACCACGCACGTTACTCTTCCCCCGTTCCCATAGCGCACTATGGGAAGCGGCCTTTAGAGATCATCTTTTAAATTACTTTATTGTTGACTTGATTAATTATTTTAGAATAAGTCTAGTTGTGCCCCTTTTATTAAAATAATTTATCTCGTGAATAAAGATGATAATTATTAAATCAAAATCTATTACATTCACTCAGTGAGACATCCAATTATGTAGGTTTTAAGGCGCTCATAATAGCTTTATGATAAAATAGTTGTCTGTAAGGATTAAAAATATTGACGCAAACAAATAAAGCAAAAAGCTATTTCGAATGTCTTCAAATATTTATGTATCTGGCTGCCTCAAGAAGTGATTTTTTTAAACACACACGATATATTATTTTCACGTAAGGAATCTTAACCTATTTTCCTAATAAATTCACATAACTTTACACTTATTATTTATACGTTAAAAAGTCCATTGATAATCCCTATTGATGGGGATTATCGATGGTGATTAGTGGAGTAACCTTGTGGTCTGACCTCGCGCAGGAAAATACAATATTTAAGCTTTTTTACTTGAACTTTCTCTAATAAGTGCCAAGGCTTAAGAATGTGAAAGAACTTACTTACGATCTTTCGTTCTTAATTTGTTTACCCAAATTCATAATTTGGAACCGTAGTATCATACATTTTTGAAATAAATATTTCCGGAGTACTTCGTGACCCAGTGTATCGTGTATTATTCCGTTGAAATCCATAAAATTCTATAAACGAATTTGTATTTACTTTCCTCACGTAGGATATAACATCGAATAGGACCCGCGAGTCGACTCGAACGATCGTACGATCTTCTAACACCTACGAGGTCGTTCAGAATATTAGCTAATGATATGTGTACGTAGCTACGATTTTGTGCAAGTAAGCTCCATTACGGACCTTAAGCTAGGTACAGTGAGTACCTAATTACTATTACCACAGTCTAGTGTGAATGAAGAATTTAACTAGTGTCGAGGGAAGACTTTTCTTCCTTTTCTTATTTCTAACACTCCGCTTCGTCCTCTTTCAGCACTGCTGAAAATTAGAACCAATATTGCATTATTTGTACACATTTTTATCCATGCCTAAAACGAAAAAAAAATCTAACAATGATCTTTAAGTACACGTCAAAAGCGTCGCTCCTAACCACATCGCATCCTTCGTTCATCAAGGGCTATAAATACATCAGGCGTATAGCTTTAAGACGATGTTCAAGTACATCGTCGGCCTCGCGGGAATCTCCCCGGTTATGGGGTATTTATGGGTAATATGGGTAGTATTGTGTACCCGTCACGCGTGATGGATGGATAACACGCCAAGTGCGTGTTATGCACATACTTCTTTGTTAATACAGCGGATAATAAACGGCAATATTACAGTAACATGTGGGAATCAGATGAAATGGTACTTCAAGAGTTATGGCTGCGTTTAAGTTAATGTTCTCATCTTTGTTTCTCCGAATGTTAAACGAGCAATCAAATATAATGGTATGATATGTGTTTACCTATTATTTTTTTAAGTCCCAAGCATGAAAATCTTCGTGCAAAACAAACCTAACACAACCTCCATTCTAAATCTTAATCGCCAGCAGGCTTATCATTTTAAAACTTTTCACTGGTTATTTAAAATTCATTACAAATTAAAGAGCAATTTAGAATAAAGGCAAGGTATACATAAATCTGTGCGGACGACTTAGCCGCCTGCTATCTGTAGGGCGCGCCTAATGCGGCGCGGGCCCCGTGGCCCCGCGGCCCCTGCTAATAAATAAACGATTTCAATTACAGAATGAGCTGTATTTTCGGACGGTATGATTCGGGAGTTTGAGGAAATTTCGGAACGATTGGAGTTTAAATGAAGTAGTCAGAATCAATGGGGAAAGATTTAGTAGAACGTTCATTGTGCACGATGCCCTAAGGTCAACTCGTACGTGGGCGTAAGCAGCATGTCAACCGCATATGAAAAATGCCAAATGTAAGACGATTTATGTTTAAGATTCTTACGTTTCATGTACATAGCTTATGTTCCTGCCACTATTTAGTATTATAGCTAGTATATAAGGTTGACAATAAGAAATAAGGATGTTTTTCTGTATAATTTACTCATAAATACTATGTAAAGTGTTAAACATAGAGAATAAGATATTATGCATTTTTATATGGTTATTAATTAATAAAGTTTATCGTGTTACGTTAATTAGAATAGTAGAAACCTGTAAAATAGGCTTAATAAAGCATTATTACCTTGTGTGTTTCATTACCTTCCCTCTGCGACGTCCGAAACACAAATAGACAGAGGGCGCGCGCAACAGAGTGCCTTTATAGTAATGAAGTGGGAGCTGAGGAAATTACAAATATATCCTCACGCCACGGCCAAATGGGACGTCGCAGAGAATAGAGCTATATGTCATTAGTTAAGAATAGGAATTAGCTGAAAACATGTAATAAATGTAGTTTTGTAAGAATGAGGTTTATTTAATAAACAATAAAAAGAGGGTAACGGGGGTGAGGAAGGGGGAGTGCCGGCAGAGAGGGAAATGTTTGCTATAAAAGATGGGCCATTTTGGCTAGCAGACCCCGATTCGATAGCCCGCATTCTCCAAACCGCAGTCGATAAACCGGCGCCTGGTTTAGGAAATGGAGGATCGAAGTAAACCCCGACAAAAGTCAAGCGGTTTTATTTTCAAAAACGCACGTACGTTACAGACCCACTTGCCCCGACCCATCACCTCGGGTGACTGACCCTCGGGCTCGACAAGCCGATCCCTTGGGAGAAGCGAGCCAAGTATCTAGGTGTGGTCCTCGACCAAAAACTCACTTTCGCAGACCTCATAAAGCAGGCCCGCGCGCGGGCTGCTTTCGCTCTCGGAAGACTCCATTCCATGTTAAATGCACGTAGCAAATTGTCACTTAGGTGCAAATTGCGAATCTACACAACATGCATTCGCCCCATCATGACTTATGCGGGCGTCGTCTTTGCCCAAGCTAAGCCCCGACAAATCCATAGACTGCAGGTGATGCAGAACAGATTCCTTCGTAAGGCCACGGGAGCCCCTTGGTTCTGTAGGAACGAAACCCTCCCTCTCGACTTTAAACTCCCCACAATCCACCAGTTTCTCAAACGCAATTCCAAGCGTTTGTTTGATTCCGCCGCCACCCATCGCAACCCTCTGGTTGTCGAGGCCGCCAGTTATTTATTTATTTATTTATTTAACACTTTACACACAAATGTACAGATGCGGACTTAATGCCATAGGCATTTTTTACCAGTCAACCTTTGGGTGATGCAGAGATAAACAGTGGTAGGTGCAATAACGAAAATTGTGGAATAAATATTTATTTAAATATAAGGATATACATATACCTATTAACCTATATATATAATACAATATAAATAAATACAAGAACAGATAAATACACATAAATACACGAATATACTAACACAAATAAGACAAACAATGGGAAAACATTACCGTTGTGATGAGACTGCCAGCTTCTTACGAATGTGCTCGCGAACTTTAACTTAGTTATGTCCCAAGTCAAATCAGTAAGATCCGCCGCCCGAGGCTAATCCTTTCCGACCCAGACGACGCCATAACTCTCCTCCAGGAGAGCAATAGGGAAACCAGTAACGTGAGAAAACACACACACCGACACACTTTCCGACCTCGCCGCAGAGGTCCGCGATCGCGACCCTCCCGAGTAAATGATACTCCCCCCCGACCCTTGCTCGACGATGCGCCAACCCGCGTCGATGCTGAGCCTGTAGCTTTAAATTCCCCGATTAATAACAATGATATACTTTTGATCCAGCCTGTCCCTCTTGCTGTCCTCCCCCCAGCGAACGCCCTAAGCCGAGGTTCGTACCCCATAGGGGGTGCCCTTAGCGAGCGTTCGCCTAGTTTTAATTAGCATAGTTTTGCCCCTGGCTGGAGGCTTTAAGTGTAGAAGCTTAAGGCAGCCACAGGATTGACCGGTTAAGTAGTCATGACCTCAGAGGTCAGCTACGAGATGCCCTATATAAAAAAAAAGGCTAGCAGACACACTCCGGTCCCAGCGCTCAAAAAGAACAGAACTAAGAAGAAACTCTGCCAAGCTCCCTACTAGTTCCTCGACGCCGTTTGCCCCTAGAACAAATCCCTACTACGCGTTTTATTCCGTCAAGGCTCAGCTATCCCGAACATTCATAATTATCATCAAAACACAGTACCATTTAAAATGTAAATAATACTTTCAACTCCCGCTGCACTGTTTCAGAGAGAAGCTGCTTCAAGGTTCGCTCCAAAAATTGTCTAGTCGAGCAAGCGTTCTATTCATTTGACAAAAAATTTAGTTTTGATATGATTGTGATAATCGAATTAATTTATTCATGCCTTTTTTATTTCATTGATTGAATTGTTTTTGTTTGATTTTTTTTTGACTTATGTTTAATCTATTCATTTATTTATTTTAATAATTTTTTCAGTTAAAATCTTCGAAAAACTAATCTCTCTACGGATTTACCCTACTCGTCATTTTGAGATAAAAGATCTTTATATATAACAGCTAATTACTTTATACGTTGTGATAGTATAGCATTCTACTGGTAAAATAATTTTTAAAATAGCTCCAGTCGTTTTTGAGTTTATTCAATACAAACAAAAATAGAAATCTTTCTCTTTATAATAATATACTAGCTTCTGGCCTCGACTTCGACCGCGTGGTATTCGATAAAATACAGCCCATGTTACTCGCTGATAATGTAGCTTTCTATAGATGAAACAATTTTTTAAACCGGTTTTTATATTTTGAGTTAACCACAACAAACAAACATACAAAAATCAAATATTTTCTCTTAACAAAATTTTTTAAATCTAGCTTAACCCGACCCGGCTTCGCAAGGGTAGCACTAAGTACTTATCTACGGCGCCTACCTAACCTACCTACCCTAAGTCTCTGGTGCAGGTTATTCCAAAGTTTTAAAATGTGTCTTCTATAATTATACATACTTTGAAAGTTCTTTGATGCGGTAACTGGCAGAGCCTCCTGACCAATAATCACCAGTGAACTTTCCCGGCTTGAATGTGTAATGGTTCCAAAAATACACATCAAGTTCTTTGTATATTATGCAATTAAATACCAATCTATACTAATAATAATAGAATAAAGAGGTAACATTTGTTTGTAAGTTTGTATGTAGGAGTAATCTGAGGAACTACTAGTCGAATTTGAATAATTCTTATTGCATTGAATAGGCCAATTCTTGAGGAAGGTTATAAAGCTCGCGGACGAAGTCGCGGGAAGAAGCTAGTTTAGGATATAATTTTTCCATATTGCTATGTTTATTGCAGTGCAATATTCTTCTTGTGCTTTATACGACACCCATTCAAAATATTTTACATTTGTTTGTAGCGCGAATGTTATGACTTAAACATTCTATTTTTAACTTCTAAAAGGTTATCAGTCCGGATGTGTATATACAGGGTGTCCCGTAAATAATGGATCAAACGTAGCGGGTAGGTAGCTTACCTCATTTCCAACAACTAATTTGAACAGTAAAAAAAAAACCGATAAGGTAACCAAGATTGTTTTTTTCGATTTTTACTATTTTCTGTACCAGCATTCAGTGTTTTTAATGCTGTTGCTGCAAATGGTATCATATTTAGGTGTGATTTTTGTCAAACATTTCTGAATAGTTTACTAATGTTATAAGATACCATTTTTTTAAATAACATTTTATTTGCCTTAGAAAAAAAATCTTGAATTGAAAAGTTTTGTTTTTACGATGAAAAGACCAGAATTGGAAAAATTCTCCTGTAAACAAAATGTATGACACCAAAATGTACCATTATTTTAAAAACTTGTAAAATTACTAAGCTTTGCAAATTGGTATAAAACTTACGTCTAGTCCTTGCGGTTACAAAGATATTGCTATGAATGTGATGAAGAAGACAGAACAGAAATTAAAATGGGACAATCTAACTTTTCTTTCTCGTAATGGCTTATGCTTGTAATCTAAGCATGTGGTTAAGCGTGTAGCGTAATTCCGAGCCGATGACGTCATCTGTTCGGAATTTGGAACCGCTACCTGCGGAGTTGCACCTCACTCAGTGGGAAAGGGATAGATAGCGCCGCTTTTGTATTTTTGGTAAATCGGTGTCTTTGTGCAGGTATTTTTTTCCTTCACCCTTCACTCATACAGGGCTTCATTGTTGCATGATTTTATTTTTTTAGTTGACACGAATCTCTCTTCGAGTTGATTCGTACGTCAGACTACTTTTCCTCCCGCTGTGCCTAACTGTTGTGTTCCTTAAAATTAAACTTGTGCTGTGTATTTGGACTTTGCTTTGCCTAACGATTTGGAACTGTTTGTGTTTTGGACGAATGACTTGGCAATCCTACGGACTTCGAAAACAATCGTTTGTGTGAGGTTGTACGTGTGTGCAGTAGTACGATGCCTCGTTACGAGTACACGCCACGGGAGTATGCCGAAATGCATTTTATCTACGGAGAAGCAAGAGGTAATGCCAGGGCGGCCGCTAGATTGTATCGTGAAAGATACCCGAACCGGGATCGACATCCCGACTATCGCGTATTCATTAGAGTGCATAACGCGCTTCTTGAGGGAAGAATTCTTGGCACCGGAGTTGGGGGTGCCAGTGAAGGGCGACCGTCACAAGTCAATGACGAAATTATTATTCGACAAATCGAGGAAGATTCGTCGGTCTCAATTCGCGTCATAGCGCAACGCACAGGTATTCCAAGATCGACGGTACATCGAGTTCTAAAAAGGCACCGGTTGCACCCATATCACGTGCAACGTGTTCAAACGCTGACGTCACGTGATTACCCGCAAAGAGTAGCATTTTGCCAAAGGATGCTTAGAATGATACGGGCGGACCCACAGTTTTTTAATAAAATTTTATGGAGTGACGAGTCTTCATGCCGGCGGGATGGATATCTCAATTTGCATAATTTGCACAGTTGGCAGCTAGTAAACCCACATTTGATGCGAGAGGACAGGAGCCAACATTAATTTAAAATAAATTTATGGGCAGGAATAATAAATGGGCAAATAATAGGGCCCTTTGAACTACCAGCAACTCTAAACGCCGAATACTATCTGCATTTTTTAAGGAATGAGTTGCCAACGTTATTAGAAAATATTCCAGAAGACGTGCGGCAAGCAATGTGGTTACAAAATAATGGTTGCCCCGCTCACTATGCGACGGCAGTAAGGGCACAACTCAATGAAACTTACCCTGACAGATGGATCGGCCGATTAGGACCAATTTTGTGGCCTCTGCGATCTCCGGATTTAAATCCCTTAGATTTTTTTTATTGGGGATGTTTAAAAGACAAAGTTTACATACAACGAATAACGTCGGAAGAAGAATTAGGTCAGCGCATCCAATCTGCTGTATCAGAAATAAACAACAGCCATTTTGTCCGTCGGATAAGAGCTTCCTTTATTAGGAGGTGCAGACTTTGCATTCTCGTACTTTCAAATCAAATCAAATCATTTATTATTGCAAACATGGGTAAATTGGTACATAGATGTTTTCTTAAAAAAAGTAGTCCTCCATATTCTACCGTCTCATGGGCATGCAAATAATATTTAATTCCAAAATTAAACAGAAATTCAATTTATACCGAATAAATATAAATGTCAAATCATTAGAATTACAAAAAAACAGAAAACAGACTAATATCAGTGTTCAGTGACATTTTTACAGTAATGTCAAAAAATAATATAAGTATGTCAAAGTGTCAATCAGAATAAAAAGTGTTAGAATAGGAACATGTATGTCAATCATAATATTAGGTAACAATCAGTGCAGAGATGTATCAGTAAGGAAGTCGTCAATTGTGTAATAGCTTTTCTCAATTAATATTTGGATTAATGCTCTTTTAAATTTTATTACTGTCATATTTTTTATCACATCGGGTACTTTATTATAAATACGTGGGGCACTACCAAAAAAACTTTTCTGCATAAGTGCGGTTTTACATTTCACTTGGCATAGTTTGTTTACATAGGGGGGTGGGGTCGTAGGGGGACGTCAGTTTGAACATTTACTGTAAAAACAAAATAAACGATTTATTTGTATTTTTTTTTAAATTTAACCTCCTAATTTTTTTCATACGCTGAGATACCTAAACATTTTTAAGAAAATAGTTGAATTGTGCACACTTTTTCAAATTTTATTTTATTTCGTAATTTGGCACCTCTGTCAGATTCATAGCAATATCTTTGTAACCGCAAGGATTAGACGTAAGTTTTATACCAATTTGCAAACCTTAGTAATTTTACAAGTTTTTAAAATAATGGTACACTTTGGTGTCATACATTTTTTTTACAGGAGAATTTTTCCAATTCTGGTCTTTTCATCGTAAAACAAAACTTTTCAAATCAAGATTTTTTTTCTAAGGCAAATAAAATGTTATTTAAAAAAATGGTATCTTATAACATTAGTAAACTATTCAGAAATGTTTGACAAAAATCACACCTAAATATGATACCATTTGCAGCAACAGCATTAAAAACACTGAATGCTGGTACAGAAAATAGTAAAAATCGAAAAAAACAATCTTGGTTACCTTATCGGTTTTTTTTTACTGTTCAAATTAGTTGTTGGAAATGAGGTAAGCTACCTACCCGCTACGTTTGATCCATTATTTACGGGACACCCTGTATATTTTTTAATTTATGTACAGGCTTATCTCCGTCATAGTATAGACGGATTAGCAAAATTCTTTTTTGTTTGAAAGGGTATATTTCCGAGATGGTTCCATTGTCAGTTCAAGATCTGATGATCCTGAAGAAATCGAGGGAACTCTTCAAATATTATAGGCACACCTATAGCGACTTGGGTATTTTTTATAGTAACTCGTGCAGTTGCTCTCGGAAAGCACCATTTGGTGAAGTGGAACTGATGATGAAGACACACAGATGGCCATTGGAACTACTCAATAATAAGTATTTCACGGTTGCGATTGGATATTAATAAGTTTTTATGTTATGCTCTTGATTCTACATATGTATTTGAAATACATATATGGCTCAACACTAATTCCTTTCGAGCCCACGTTGTGAATGAACGTGGAACAAACTGTGTGGGTAGCCCGTAGGTACATGGGTAGGTATTTAATAATCAGAGAGTATTTATTTATTCCCTAAGTGGGCACGAATGCGTCTCAATGAGATCGAACTGTTGTTATTTTTAGAACCTATCAATAGGTATTTAGACGTAAATATTGAAATGGAATTCTTTTAAACGTAACTTGAAAGTAATTTATTCATCTGTCCATTAATAAGAGCTACCTTCTTTAAAAGATAATGTTGTTTGTAAAACAGGGATAGGGAATGTTCATTGGAACCTGTTAACAAATGATGTGATGTCCGTTAATTAATGATATTTAAACCAGCCGTATGCAGACGTAGTTATTGAGTCGGTAGGTAATTAATTAATTATGTGGTAGCAAATAAATAATAATCTTTCGTTCTACATAATCTGGTATATCCAAGAAATACAGCAACCACAAGCCTCTTAGAACCTCTTATATCTAAGTTGATATGTAATGACGATATCAATATTAGTAGGTGTAATAAAATGGTTCGCGACTTGTTTACAAAACAACCACGTCGTATCACGTTACGTCACAACACACTAACGTAACCCTGGAGAAGTTAATGACACTGTTACCACTAAATAGATAGTCAGAAGGTCGGCTTCATGCAACAAGCCAATAAGGGGCATGCACACATATGATCTGTTCCAAAAGTATCAGATGAAAATGTAAACAAACCCTGCTCAGGTTACATTCTTACGCAATCACTCACTAAAGGAAATTAGTAACATATTCATCCGTATTTAGATGGTATTAGTTTATATCTCACCACTTTTTCCAACAATTATTGTTTAATAACAAAAATAAAATCACCTCCATGTTATAAATTTAACCTCAATTGTTAAACGAAAAACATCTTTTGGGTGATTTAATTTAATTTTAGAATTTCGGGTTTAATAATCAAATCAAAGTACTCAATTTGTAAGTGACAAAACAAACTAGCATCCATAGGTACGTTTTCTGATCAATTGGTTTACATTTTTACCAGATACTTTTGGAACAGACAATAGATGTGTACGTAAGGCGATCTCAAAATAAGTAATACAAATGCCAATAGCGAGCGTGCTTGCATTTGCTGGAAGTATTCCAGTTAAGTAGTCTATGCGTGCGAACATTTTCGATCATAGTATGGAGTTGACCTTTTGCGTTTATATGCTATTACTGTACCCGATGAGCCACGACTTGTGACGTCACAGCAAGGCTGGTACCGCGTGATTATCACTAACGACGATGATTTCATTAGCGCTCGTAAGTATTCGGATTTGGTGAGTTATTTGCATTTATAAGTAGTGTTTAAGATAGATTCATTTAAAATGATCATAGTCTTGTATTAAAAAATTGGTTAAAATAATAAATATTTCTAAATTGTTTTATGGTTTTTAATTTTCAACCGCAAACGAACCGCTAGCTCATTAATTTGGTTTATAAAGGTTACGGTTCTAAAACATAAAGCAGGCGGCACTCAAAGGAAGGACCCTCTCAACTTTGAACCCGCATATAATTTAGTATTCCTGTAATACGGGCTAACGTCCACACGGTGTACACGCGGAGATTACTTCGGGCTGATAGCAAAAGATAAAAGCTGAGAATATAACCTGAGGTTCAGTCACTACTGTAGAATATGGACACAGACGTTTTTTTTTTTTTGAGGATGGGAAATCAACAAATGTCTTCTCCCGCTCTGGGCGGAGCGAGAGGGCATGTCAGACTTTTACTGATTAAAACCCACCCGTGTTCCTTCCATTGTTCATGTGCCGGGGCCGCGATATCCCTTTCGGACAAACCCGCAACCCCAACAGGCATTGGTCCTTACGGACCCCGTCAGTTGGTGCTGAAATCTCTTTGAGGCGCGCGTGGAACACAACGCGCCGTGGACCCGGGCCTAGTCCTTATCGGACGGCGAGCTACCCATTGCTCACCGTCCGCAAGCCCGTGCCTACGGTGGCCGGAAGTCAGCTCGTGACTCCTGACGCCCGGGGCGTCTCCTGCGGCGACTAGGGGCGCGATGTCGTGCAGCTTGCATCTCCCTCGCGCGCTCCGCCTCCTCCTTCGCGAGCATAACTGCTTCGCAGAAGGAGGTGACGGCCTCCCATGCACTCTCGCTCCGAACTATGGCCTGAACCAGGGCCGAACGCGAGTGATCGCCGCCGCCGATCGCCTCCGTGAGGACACGGCGGTGCTCCGCCCAAGCCGTGCAGACCTCCACCGTATGCTCCACCGTGTCCTCCGGGCGATCCACACAGTGGTGACACCCGGGCGTTTCCTCCCGCCTTATGCGGAACAAGAACTTCTCGAAACAACCGTGGTCGGTATGGGTACAGACCTAACAAAGATTTTTGAATGTGAAACAAAAAAAAAAACACGTTTCACTTGCACAATTCTTTCATTGAATCGTTAACTTGACTCCGTTGCGGCTCATTAATAAGTCAAGAACATTGTATCCTTAACACAGATATGACGACATTAAGTTAATTACACTGCTATCTATCTCGTCACACAGATGATCTGCGATCACACGGCTCATTGTGTCGGTAATAGCGGCTGTAGCTTCACTATTGTTGCACGTGAGGATCAACCGTGCGGTAGATGGACCACCTTCTCTATTGATTACAATGTTGTTCTATGATCGATCACATTAGCAGGGATCGGTTTATAGAATAAATGTTGTTCTGCTCTTAGGTATAAGTTAAGCTGGCATACATACGGAGATTCTATACAAGTGGCAATCGCTTTCAAGGCGTTTCGTATTTTTACAACCACTTTCAACAGGATTGACATACCTAAGTCTTTTTTTTTTTTTTGAGCATGGGAAATTATCAAATAACTTCTCCCACTCTGGGCGGAGCGGGAGGGCGTGTCAGTCCCTTACTGACTAAAACCCACCCGTGTTCCTTCAGTTGCCTGTACATTGCCAGGGGCCACGGTATCTCTTTCGGACTTTCCCGTGACCCCAGCAGGGATCGGTCCTCCACTGTATGCTCCACCGTGTCCTCCAGGCTATCCACACAGTGGTGACACCCGGGCGTTTTGCTCCCGCACATACCTAAGCCTTACGTTACCTTATGCCAATTCATGTTTTTTTGTTTTACATTTTTATCATCATTATCTCGCTGATAGAGTACCACTTTGTTTAGGCCTTCAGGATCTTATAGGTACTAGCTGTGAAAAATCTGATAAATAATGCACTTATTAACATATTCTCCGGTCCCGGAAACTGGTTGCGTTTCCTCCTCATGCATACAATGCAGGTGTATTTCTTCATCTGCAATCAGCGCTCAACGTGCAGCACAATCAGTCGTCATTAATATTGATAAGTATAACGTTGTTACACTCAGGGTTGACAAGCTTCCGATATAGTTTCGAATACCACTGTAGTTTAACTTCTATTCTGAAGGCGTGTGCCCAATGCGATTTAACATCGACGTCTAACTTTCATACAAGCTTTCATCCTCTATTTAACCCCGTTAGGCGAGGAATTCTCAAAAATTCTAGCTTAGTGCTTATCGTCGTTTTATATGGAACTCTTTTGAAAAATGTCATGCTTCTAGAATCAACAGTCTAGGCTGTGCGTTGACTGTCAGTGAATGAATGATTGAATTTAAGATTTTTATTAAGTAGAAGAATAGGTTTAGAAGATGTCCACTGCATGGTCCCACTTAAAATGCTTCTCTCATGTTTAAGTATTATGTCTATGCATTTCATGATAAATATGTCACATTGCAATGCATCAAAAACAGTATTTAACACTATTAATTATTAATGTGTAAAGGTTTCTATATACAGAATTCATCCCGTAGATAGAGTTTAATCATGAAAATATTATGTTCTCATCAGTTTCGACAGTGTTGTGTTTTGGCATCCACCTCCAATTGTTCGACCAGATAGTAGCAGCCCTGTTCACCGCCACAGCCTATTTTATTGCACAGTGGGTACAGCACAATACGAGATAATGACAGCGCAACACTCGCGAACGCAAATATTTGCTGAGATTAATAAAAAAATGAGAGTTGCAGGGATTTTCCTGGATTTGAGCTCCGCTTTTGACACCATTGACCATGAGTTGCTTCTTACTAAAATGAGTCATTACGGAGTAAGAGGTAAAAGTCTCCAACTTTTTTCATCCTATTTAAAAAACAGGAAGATGTTTGTTGAGATAGGCAAGACACAAAAAACTCACAAAAAAAGCATTAAATCTAAAATTGTTAGCATATCAACGGGCGTTCCACAGGGATCTATTTTAGGACCTATTTTATTTTTATTATTCATAAACGACTTAATCAATTATTTAAATTTTATTTTACCGGACATTGGAATTGTGATTTTCGCGGATGACACAAATGCAATAGTGGCTGCTAATGACATGGTGGAATTAACTAGTATAGTAAATGCTACATTGGAAGCGTTTCATAAGTGGTTCACAGCAAATAAATTATTAATTAATAGTAACAAAACTCAAGTAATGCTATTTAAAACAACATCACGGAACAACGATATTTTAAACGTAAGCTTGAATGAAGACGAAATTGAAGTCGCTAAAGAAGTAAAATTTTTAGGTATTCATATAGACCAACTCTTAAATTGGAAATCAGAGTTGAAGGCAATTGATGCATCAGTATCTTCTGCGTGTTATGCTCTGAGAGCCCTGAGGAATGAAATTAGTATAGAACAGCTGAAAATGGTATATTTTGCATTAGTGGAGTCCAGAATTAGATATAGTATACTTCTTTGGGGAAACAGCTATGATTATAACTGCAAAAGGGCTTTCATACTACAAAAACGCGCTATTCGTACTATGATCCGCATCTCTCAAAGAGAAAGTTGCCGTCAACATTTTGTAAACTTAGGCATACTTACAGTACCTGGTATATATGTGCATGTACTTCTAGTTAATATGGCTAAAAACATGCATGAATACGAAACAGGGGAAGAGCGGCTGATAAGGGAAGCCACCCGTAGACTGGATTTAAAAAATAATATGACCAATCATAACCTCAAAATTGTTCAGCATAGTCCGCGTTATCAATCTGTTAAATTATTTAATAAGTTGCCTTTAGACATAAAAAGATTAGTTTATAATGGCTCTTTCAAATTAAAATTAAAAAATTTCCTATTGAGTAAGTGTCTATATGCCGTAGAAGATTTATAATATTGTCATGTCTGTATATATGTATTGTTTGCCGTTTTTATTTTTTTTTTGACATGCTGATTGTATTTTATTGTTGTTAGTTTTATTTTTTATTTTTTATTATTGATCTTGACATCGTAATGGTAATTTTTGTAGGTATAAAGACATGTATTTTGTGTTATTTATTTTTAATTCTAAGACGTGTAATTTATTTTTTTGTTATTAATTTATTATTTCATGACATCTTTAATGTAATTTGTATTTATTGTCATTGTATGTGTTTTAATTATTTTAAATTCTATGACGTGTAATTAATTATTTTGAATCTATTTTATTATTAATGATATCTTTTTTGTTATTATTATTTAAAATGTGTAAATTCAGATACAAATAATTGTTCATGAATAAATGACTATGACTATGACTATGAGTGATTATCCAATACCGTCGACCGTGTCGCTGACATATTATAGTACTGTGGCATTACATTGCGATGTTCAGGGCTAAATGCAGCGTTAGATCGAATGGCTGTACGATAAGTTAGGTTTTCGGCTATTTCAAAATTTTGTTTTTTTAGATATAGCCAAGGGAAGGACTTTAAATGTCTAGCTTTAAGCATTAACTAATTCTAAAATGCAACAAATCCTCTAATCTCAGTGACATTGGTCCTTAGTCCCGCGCGACCCAAACACGTCCTTATACTCGTGACGCTCTTTGCATTACATTAAATACATTGCTAGAATTACATTACATTACCAGCTCTTAACACTGAGCACTCGCGGAGGCTAATGATAAAGTCTTAGAGCTCACAAGACGCGCGTAATGCATGAAAGATCACAAAAGAACAAAATAAATAGGTAAAATGAGACTTCAAACAATAGACAATTTTACTTTTATCTTAAAACCGTGTTGTGTTTATTTTCTAGATTTTCGTTCTGCAAGACAGAATCCAAAGCATCCCAGGGGCATCATTTGCTACACTCTGGTTCTTACAATTTGTGTAGTTCTTTAGCATTTTTTACAGTTTCTTATTTCTTTTTTTTATTATAAACTGAGCTATCGTAAACACTTTGTCTAGATGATGTTGAGCAGTTTTTTTAGGAGACACCCATAAAACCCTTTTTATTAAATAAGCTTGATTCATGAATGTCAACAACGACTGTACCAGCGACAAGACAAGCATAGGAACTAGTATTAACAACGAGGTGTAGGTACTATTAACTTGATTGCCTTAGGATAACTTTTACAAAGCTTTGATAGTTTTACAACTTTTTTTATGTTAAAAACTTGATCCTGAAATCAAGCTTGTTCGCAAGCAGTTGAATTCTCCTCAACTTTACGAGTTAAATTGAAGCTTTTTTAAGCTCGGCAAGCTCGCGAATCATAAATTGCACAATATTTTATGTGCATATTATCGGCTGTAATAAACGTATATCGGCGGCTTGGAATAAAAAAGTGCTTCACAGAATGATGTCGGCCATTGAAATCGGCATCGGCAGCACGCAGTAAATTGGTCGGCATTACGCCTGACATATCGTTAAACGCACGCGTGCTTGGGACACGCGACAAACATGAGACAGTCGCGACATATGTAACGCGACACTATACTAATAATTATATACTAAACGAACAGACAATGTGAACAGTAATTTTAACATACGTCTCTTAGGACCAAAATTAAATTAAAATATCAACACATTTAGAATAGGTTTATGGTTAAAAAAACCTCTAACTAGAACTGTTATGACAGTTAATATAATAATCCATGTCAAAGCCTTAGCCGCCATAGTTTGAGGACTGTAGCAGTGGCACCAACATCGTGTACCCTGGCGATATTCGGTCCATTCGGCAGCTTACGGTCTTAAATCCGGTTAATGTATGCCAACGATCGTGAATGTTTCGCAGATATGAAGCCATAAAATTGAAAGCGTCCCTTGTTTGTTGAGTGTGTAGCGGCAAAACTGAGGGGAAAAAGGTTCACTGTATGACCACGATCACAACAATAATAACTTAAGCTGAAGCGTGGGGAAGATGAAATAGTACAGAGATTCCATTAATCTATCTCTGTATCAATTTGATTGAGAATCATATAGAATAAAATACTCTATCGGATCAACTGAAGTTAAGTTAATTAGTTGACTCATCGAGTAGACATTCTGCATTTATTGTTTTGTGTTGTAGGGCCACATAATTGTCGCCATTACTGTTGATATTTGTTATTTGGCTGAAAACGGCCTGTGTTTAAGTGTGTGTCGGTTTGTGTCGTAGTGTGTCGCTTGTTGTTGGATCGTTGCGTGTGTTATGACTTTATAATAAGTGTAAAAGTTGTTTTTTATGAGAATGAAAAACGTAACTTTAAATAGGTAAAAAAATTTACAGCTAAAATTTTTTAGTCGCGTATTTTTTCAGTAGTTCATATTATCCTTCATGTGTTTAACTCGCTTTTAAGTGTCAAAAAAATTAAGGACTTATTTGGACGTGATCAGTTTTGCTCCGCGATGTTCATAACGTTGACGTTTAGATCAACGGTTTAAGTTTTTTAGTTATCTATTACTACGGTGAACCTACAACTGTTCATTTAATGAGAGTGTATGTACGAGTATGTTGTCTGTTTTGTTTTTATAATTATTGTCCTCGCATGTCACTCCAGAATCTGGAGTATTAATCTTCAAAGATCTTAAATCTTTGCCTATTTCACATTTAACTTGGGTATAATATTCGTTAAATACAAGCGACTAAAGTACCTAAGACTGCACAATTTCCTCCATCAGAGAAACTGCATAAAAAGCTGTGAACGTTATCAGCGCGCATCCATCAGCGCGGGCGCCGGCTGGGGGGCGACAGAACAGGAGAGGGGGTCAGGAGGGGGGGTAGTGTTAGTTGCCCGAAGGCTATCATTGCTCTGCACTCACGTAGAATCTGTGCTCATTCAGTCTGCTTAGTGCAAGTTTAATTGACTAATCGAATGACTGATAATTGGTATGCAGATTTTTTTTGTGTGCAGGACCACAGTGCTCTGCGACTTGCCATCGTCAATAGTTCGTCAAAGACCGTGTTTGTCCTCACCACTTACAATGCCAATATCTTCAGCGCCCTACCCTTATCTTAGTTTACTTGAGGTTCAAGTAGCATATTTTTTTCGTCAATACCCTTACATTAGCCGTGAAACCTTAGTAGTTGCAATGTTAGTAAACGTGTACCGTGTACGATATCAGGTGAACAAACAACACGCACACGATGTACGTCAGCAGTAGCTATTATCTGCCATTTGGTCGCGTCACTTGGCGCACCTCTTACGTCACACCTCTGCGCTCCGTCTCGCGACCGCAACAGTTGAGCGCGAGTGCATAACTTTAAATATTCATGCACCATCATCACGCTATCACTTAGCGACAGATTATGCGCGATGAATATGCGAGCGCGCGCGTTTCGCGCCGAAACGCGCCGCGTCGAGCTCCGTCTACACCCGCCTTTATAATAACACCACATTATTATTTATGAGCGACTAAATTTAGTGACTCTTATTTTTCAAGTGGACAAAAGATGGCTCTTGTGTATTCAGCCTTTTGCCTCTTGTGTTTCTTCCTTAGCAACTGAATGTTAATGAGAACCAAGCGCTGAGTGTGTTTTAATTAAGGTAATGCAACTTGCAAAGTTTAGATACTACGAGTATGTGAAAACTACGTTGTTTACTTCTACCATTTAGTTAATTTTACTACATGGAGAGTATATTTAGCTGCAGAGATTAAGAAAACTTTTAATTTGAAACGTCTTTTCATATTTTCCTTTCACGATAGCACCTTATCTTCACATTATCCGGAGCCATATTCCTCACGTAGTGCTTACAAGTTCATACTTTTCTTGTACCAAGTACATAGTGATCAGGTTATGATCGGTGCTTTACTAATAAAATCTTATTTTTAACTAAAACGGGTTAGGACTACGAAATCTTTACATTAAATCTGTAGCGAGTACTTCTGTGCAGTGCGAACACAAGTAACAAGACGTCGCGTAGATCTTGCTACGGGCGTAGACCTTGCTACGACGTAGCTAATGCTGCGTAGCTTTATAATGAGCCCACAAAGAATCGATGTGTTAGTGAATATTTCATGTAAATGTGTCCGTTGTCCGTGCACCTTGCTGGCGCGACATTATCCCCTGAGTGATGGCGATCATCCGTCGCCTGCCATCCATTCCATCCCTCCATCCCTACATCCCTCTCGCCAATTCCTTAGCGAGTAGTGAGCATTTGTCATGCACAGGGCTGCGATCCACTGTCACTTACTACGGATCTGTTAATTACTGGCTCGTTAGGGATGCGCCTGAATAGCTTTGCAGACTTAAGTGGGACGACGAAATTATGTCGTAATGAGAAGAGGTCGGATCAATGGTCTTTTATTTATAATAATTGAGCCACAATCAAAAACCCACTTGATTATCAATATTATCAGCAAAGTAAGTAGTAAATGCTGTGGGACATCGCATTCAACGAGCCTGTGAGCGCATATCCAACCTGCAATACAGGCGGACCATTGGCTGGAGTGAGAGTCTATGAGGACAACCACAAAATGTCAAACTGATGAATATCAATAGGATTGATATAAATAACATAATCTACTGTAAAATATAATGTATATCATTCGCAAATCGTTATTTTACTGAATACATACAATAAGTACCCATAATAGGATAGCCGTCGAAGATAATGACGTCTAAGTATGTGTGAAACCTCCTAGCAGCTTCAAGTAGGTGTGATGTCTGAATAATTCAGAAGATCGCTTTCGCTTGTCCCCTGGGAGGAGATTTCAGGATTTTCGGCTTAGGCACCGTGAAAATTATTAGCAAAGCATGAATAAAACGATTTTGTTTATTTTCCTCCGAGGAGCGCAGGCTGTTCATATTTGATGCTCCTTCATTTTTTACTAGCTGTACTAAACTCTCCGCATCTAATATTTATTTTACGATCGCTTTATTTTGACATTCAACAATAACTTTTATGAAGCTGTTTACTTATTCGGAATATGTCACAGTGTGGCAACCCTGATCAATCGATAAATAAGAAGTCGGTGCGATCACCGTGATTACAGTATCGAGTACCGAGTACTACGGAGTGTTTCCGAGTTGTCCTCCAACTTGGCCGGTTGATCTCAGTCTTCCTTAGTCCTCGGCTGTACTTTTTGCTCGTCCTCGGCCTTTTGGTCGGCCTCGGTGTCGGCCTTTGACGGCCACTTGAGTACCGGACGAGCTCGTGGCAGATTATCTTTTATACTGGTTGAGAATGATTAGCCGTCTTCTTCTAGAGAGCAGCGAAGTGATGTAAAGCTGTCCTATGTAGCGCTATTACTGCTTTCATTTCTGTTGCTTTCTTTCGTAAATTTAATGAAAATATGGTAAGTTAGATGGAATTTTGTAGTAAATAATTTAATGTTTATAGTCCGCAAAACTTAATAACATTTTCGTTGAAATAATGAAATACTCATAAATATTTGAAAAATCCTGCTGAGGCATAATAAAAACTTCCATGATTGGCCGAATAGCCGCCGGCGGCGTCGCGTCACGTCAAGTTTTTATGACGTCATTAATCTGGCTACGGAGGTCAAAGTAAATCTTATAATGCCTTGATCAGCTTACACCTGAAAATAAGAAAAAGGTGAAAATAAAACATGAACTACTTTTCAACTGAAAAAAAATGACACAATTTTTTTTGGATTACTGCGTAAATTGGATAGGACGTGCAGATAAAATTGTGTAAAAAATGAACTTCATCTGCAAATGCTTTATATAGACTAACTATTAATTATTAGTGTTTGGCATAAAATTGTTACATATAAATTGAATTTGTATGTTACATTTGATTATCTACCTAAACAATTTTGTATGCCTTCTGGCGGGAGGCGGGACGTAGTATGGACCGACATTTATTTGTAAAACATCTTTATAATTGTTTACCCTATGTTCACAAAATTAATAAATGAATTGAATTGAATTCTATTTCAGTGTTATATTCTTAATTTTAAACTGTTACATAATAACTTAAACATATGTTACATATACACATAGTAACATTTTATATCGTTAAAGTCTACAAAGCAAGCCGCAAGCAAGCCAGCAGCAGCAGCAGCACGTAGCGGTCTAGCAATAAAATATAATATCCTTCCTTAAGACGAAAGCGTCAAGGTAGCCCGCGAAATTCAAATTTTGGTCGAAGGTCAGTATCATGTTGTATGTTAATCTAAATATGATTCGCGGCCGTATCAAATGTTTATTTATAGAATTATAATCATAAACTCAATCAATACAACTCTCTAAGTTCATATAATCGCATTGAATGACTATTTCATGAAATTATGACATTTGGTGATTGTGCTTACTTATGGAGTTGTATTGCTGATAGTAATGATTATAATTATGTAAAGCCATATTGGTTACATCATATTTTAATTCAAAAATTCAAAAGTCATTTATTCAAACTAGGCTGAAAATCAGCACTTTTCGAACGTCAATTACATAAGACAGTCCCCCAAAACGCCCACCCTTCACCACTTCCTAGTGCATTAGCTGGGAAGAAGAAGTGGCGCAACAAACTCCCCAGCAGCACAGCTGTCTGTTCAGTTAGAAGAACAAATAAAAAAGATTCTATATAATAGTATTCAAAATAATTTACATTACGCAACACAAAACATAATTTAAATTATAAGCCATATGTTAGCTAGCACAAAAACAACAATAAAACATAAAACCTCACACTGACCTGCAAAATGTAAAAAACTAAAGAAAATTTGAATTTCGCGGGCTACCTTAGCGCATGCCCCTTAACTTAAACTATTAACAAACTAAAATAACTTACTTTAGCAATCTCAATAAGTAGAAACTTTTTTTTTTAAGAATTCGATAGAATAAACATTATTTTATAACTTTAACCAGACTTTAACAGATTTAATTTAATGTGTATATTCCGAATAATCTAAATAAAACCCGTAAAATAAATGCCCATTCGCAGCTTACTCACATCGTCGACCCAAATATTTATTCAATTTTCAACCTTATTTAATGCTCTGTAATTGTGAAAATAGATATTGCGGTCATACTTTAGTCGTCGGGCTACCGTATAACGCGCAGACGCGGTTGTGTGAGTGCAGCTGTAGCGTTTAAAATCGTAGTCAGTCTGCGCCTTAAACACGACCGTGGCGGTTGATCTTTAATGCTAGATACTGAATTATTTGTCCTAGAAGTAATAGTCGTGCTGCAGAGAGTTTTCTCCGAAGAACTAGCGTGAATGAAATCTATAAATATTGACAAATAAACAATGTTTGAATTTTTTTATGTAACTTTTGAACACGAATTTAATAAAAAATGCTCAAAAAGACTTGGATGTACTATACAACTCGTTTAGCTCTAATTTACTTACCATAAACGCAACAAAAATATCGTACATGATATTCTCAGCTAAAAATAAAAAAGTTCTTGACCACCACCCAGCCTTACACATAAACAACACTAAAATCATCAAAAGTAATTGTGAAAAATACCTCGGACTTAGGTTCAAATTCAAAATTCAAATTCAAATTCAAAAGTCATTTATTCAAACTAGGCTGAGAATCAGCACTTTTCGAACGTCAAAATTACATAAGACAGTCCCCCAAAACGCCCACCCTTCACCACTTCCTAGTGCATTAGCTGGGAAGAAGTGGCGCAACAAACTCCCCAGCAGCACGGCTGTCTGTTCAGATAGAAGAACAAAAAAAAAAGATTCTATATATAGAATCTTTTTTTTTTTGTTCTTCTAAAAAAAAAATAAAAAAAAAAAAAATAATTAATGTTATGTTGTTGTTTATTGTTGTTGTTGTTTGTTGTTGTTTTGTTGTTGTTGTTGTTGTTTTTGATGTTGTTAATTATTTAAATTATTTTGAATACCATTATAATGGTATTCAAAATAATTTACATTACGCAACACAAAACATAATTTAAATTATTAGCCATATGTTAGCTAGCACACGCCAATATACCACACAAAATCATCAAGAACTATACTCAGGCAGAAATAAAAACTAAACGTAAACAGAACTAAATAAAAGCCTCCAGGCATAAAGGGCGTGCCCGCTTACATATAGTTGTAACTGGAAGTTATAAATGATAAACTAGGACCATCGAGATAAAATAAATAAAACAAACAGTTAATTACTAATAACAATAACTAATATGATCAATTGTCAAGGTCACTAGCTAACCACATATTGCAATACAACTCATTAAAAAAAACATTGTAATGAGTAGATTATGTCAACAATAAATTTAAATAAAATTAAAAATAGCTTGACGATAAAGTCAAATAAAAAAATTAAAAAAACACAATTATATAAACTCATATAACTTGTCAGTAGGTAATCTGGAGAAAGAACATAAACATTGTCTTGAGTTAATCACAGCGACCAACTATTCTTATCATTTAAGTAGTCGTTGATAGAATAGTATGCCTTTGAACAAAGCTTGGATTTTACTTTCGTTTTAAACGCATTAAAAGGCAAATCTAGCAAAGAAGAGGGTAGCTTGTTATAAAAGGTTATACCAAGCCCAACAAATGAGTTATGAACCTTATGAAGCCGGTGAAAGGGAGCTCGTAGTTTGTCCTTATTTCTAGTGTTAACATTAAACAACAACCACTCGGTTAGACGACAAACTCACTTGGCAAGCACATAATGATTACATTAAAACAAAAATAACATCGCTGATGGGATCAATGCGCGGGTACATTAAGAACATTCCAAAAAAATATAATATATAATATAATATAAATGTCGCTAACGTTACGTCACAGTAAAAATATACATACAACACTTTGTTGTAGTGCCTAGTTCACAATACAATCTAAGTGCAATAACATGCCATCGGCTGATACATGGCGCGCAACTTCTGGCAGTTTACCGCAGTTGCGCAGTTCAGCACTATCGGAAATACTTAATAAATAGCTGCGAATAACCACAGCACTACCTAGCTAATTATAATACAGTGAATTTGAAACTCTTAGCCGAGGGCTGTAGATATTAAAACTTCTTGGGACTTTATGTGGATCGTTTCTGTGAAGACTGCTCCGAAAGTTTCCAGAATTTTGTTCTCTTGTAGGTATTATGCGATCGCAGAAGCTCGGAGAGTAATCCGCTTTGGAATAATCCTAACTATAATATTGTTTATGAATGCGAAAGTTGGTGAGTTTTTATTGGCAGCGGAATAAGGTCGTTTTTAGTAATACCAGTTTGTGTCATTGATGCATACACAATTATAATAAACTCAGTAAAATCGACTCTAGCTTAGGTAACGTTTAGTTTCAGACATAATTAAAGCCTTAATCCAGTAATTTTTGTAGAATGTATCCAGGAAACAATACATCAGTAAAGTCATGTGCGAAAGCAAGTGTTCCATAATATAGGATAATTACTTAAATGTGATTAACATGAAACTCGTGGAGCGAAACCGATTACGTGTAATTTGTAATTAGAATTAATAAAATGCGCGCGTGAGTGTGACGTGCGCTTATCAAAATGAGATGTATCGATGTTGAGGGTCATGATAACATCATCGAGTGATAATGTAGTATGTTTAGATTAATATAAAATTATTAATTAATTTCGTTTATTTATGTAAAATTAAAGTAGAAAGCAATTGCAATAGGTAAAACGATTTTTATTTAAAGTTGTTTTCACTATAATGTTTTTTTAACAAATAAAATGCGTTGTCACTCATTGCTTTTCCGGGCAAAAACTACGGGCTTTCTATGGGCATAGTGGAGCTATGCCAATAAAAAGCCAGGGTCCCTAATTATGGATTGTAAAAAGTTTTTTTACTGAAAATCTCAATTGCAGTACATTATTTACAGCCAGCAATTTTACTCAACACCCTAAATTGAACTTCCCGAAGTAGTTTAAGGATTCCATAATAAATAAAACCCACATTGATTCGCTGAGTTGAGTCACATTGACCATTCACACCTGAGTAGATACTACTCGGGTGTGAATTGTCAATGTGACTCCATTTGCAAAAAAAACTGTCATATCGGAGTACCTCAGTTATTTATATTTTTCTTATTTTGGTAGTAAATTAGGATTACTCGCAACCCTTATAAACTCCTCGAGGCAAAGTTATAATGATTCTCTAGGTTTATGGTAAAGTGGTAAATATTATTGTGCTATTAACATGAAGTTGACATTATATTGCAATCTATGGACCCTTTTCCCCGCCATCGGTGACGGGCTAGAGTCGCCACATAGATAAGAGCTCGGAGTTGAAACACGTTGAGTAAACCAGTCACGCAGCGTCCGCGTCAGGCCACGTTTCGGTGTGAACACAGCGACAGTGGCGCCACCGCACGGTTCCCACTGTTTGGACTACTTTGATACACTAGGGGTTCTAGTAAGCGCGGGTGGACTGAGGTTTTCGCGGCCTGGGGTTCAATTTGTACAGAATCTATACATAGTATAAAATAAAGTCACTTTTCGTTTCCGTCTGTGTGACCGCTTAAATCTTCTAAACTACACAATGAAGTTCGATGCGGTGTGTAATATAATATTTAACTTGGATATAGCGCATAAAACTCGATGTTTTCACAGTTGAACAGGTCATTGCAATTGTGCGAAGCAGGGGCAGATCGCTAGTTAATAATATAAAAATGGTTGAAAAAGGAAGTTACGTAGTACGTACGTAGAACACTTTCACAACAGTAAAATTAAACTCGCATTCGCTGCACTATGTTTATATGGCTCCTGCCACCAACACAGTGCAAGGTAAGATCCTAGGATAGACAAAGTGTGATTGAGTCTTTCGTAAAACAAAAATACGTGTAGCATATTACTAACTACACGACACGGTTGGCGCAGTGGCTGAGCGATCGACTGCTGCGTAACGTGTCGCGGGTTCGATCCCCGCACGGAACAAATATTTGTATGATCTGCAAGTTTCTTCCGGGTCATATTTGTTCCGGGTCTGGGTGTTAGTGTATGTGAGTTTTTTCTATGTTTGTAAACGCACCCACGATACAAGAAGAAATTCTTAGTGAGAGGCAACGTTTTAAAAAAAAAAAACCCCTAGATGACCTGACGTCTTATTAGAATACCTATGTGAACGCTTTCTTTACCAAACTCATGGTTGTAAAGACTACGTCGTACAGTAAGGAGCTGAGCTTCGTCCCAGTGAGTCAGTGAGGCTCTGTGAGAGTCGGTGATTAATGCCGGCGTAGATTAGTGCCGACAAATTAGAGTTATTATCTAGAGAGCTGATGCCAGCCCCCGCCATCGCTCTAAGATGTTTTGCATCATAATCTCTTCTTCTTTATTTTAAGCATCATGTTTTGTATTTTCAGGTATATTATAGGTTATTTTGAGAATTTTATGGTTTGTGCAAAATTGATAATACCATGAACGGTGGCGTGTGGTGAAATAAACTCTAAGGTCGAGATCTATATACGTTGCTTAGCTCTTGCTTTGATTTAGACATGTTCCCGCCCCTCTCTTGCACTGTCTTCCTTTTTGAGTTGACAGCTTAGCTAAAGTATGAGCTAGATAAAATAGAAAGATCTCGACCTAACAGAACACAAAGTACTTTGACTTCCTTTTGGAATAAATGAAAATAACCTTTCAAATGTTCTTTTGTAAGGTTATTTTCATTTATGATGTTAAGATTTGATTTATTAGACAACTGCGTTATTCACTGTAACACCCCCCCACGACACCTATGCACCGGTCGCCGGGGGGATGAGTCGATGCGCCGCCCCGGTGGGAGGGGGCGACTCGGTGAGAGGACAACAATTAGGCGACATTCCGGCGCCTGCAATCTAAGTGGAATGCCTTTAGGTGAGCGAACGATTTATCAGCCGCAAGCGCAAATTTGTAGGCGAACCGCACGAGCATCCCGGCTTTAAGACTACCTTCCACTGCTACGTACGATGTGAACAGACAGCTTTGCCACGTTAGCTGTGCGGTTCATTTGTTTGCCAGTCATGCATCCATGCGGCCAAATCTGGTACTATCAATGATAGGTAATATCATGACGGCAATAGTAAGGCTACGCCATTAACATTGTGCTAAAAATTCGCAATCTCGTAAATTCATAAGTAAGTAGTCAAAAGAAATGTCAAAATAATAAAAGATTACGGCTTGTCATTTTGTATGAGTATGATATTAACAAATACGATACATTTTTCTCTGACTTCAGCTAAGACTTGCTGGTATTCTTTGTCCGCTTGAGCCATCACAGCGCCATTTAGAATGCAGCATTAAATGTGTTTTATCATCGATTTGTTAAATTTTTGCAATAGTGTGATCCAGCAGATCTTGCAGTTTTACTTTTGCTTTAATATTATTAATTTCTATGCTTGATCTTGGTGGGTAGCGCTTTCGTTTAGCTTCCTGAATTGATTTATATGATGCAAATAGTAAGCAATTCTTTGCGATTAAGCAATTCCTCATGTTTTCATACTGTGCCATATTAAGGTCCAACCCTATGAAAATACTGAGTGTTTCCTCTTTAGAGTACGCTGTTAAAAATGTGCCGGTTCATTTAAAAGATTTTGACGTATTTCACTTTTTTTTCTATGGGCAATCCTCGTAAATTTCAAGAATTTCAACAATTAATGCTTCTTCTGTTTCCCTTTGGGATCTCAATCTCTGAAGGTATGAATTCAGTATAAAATAAAGGCCACATGTTTCAAGCAACTCCTTGTTTTTCTTTGTTTTCTATCGGAACTGTCTTCGTAGGTTTTAGAAGGGCGTCCTCGTTTCCCCGTCGATGTCAAAGGTAGGTTCACAAGTAGGATCTTTCAGATTTACAGTAAATATAACGTCAAACACCAATTTATAAAATTATATAATGATATCATGGACCATATATTTAACATAATAAATACATGAAAAGGTATATTACAAAGCAAAATTTAAGCACAGATGCACACAATATTACTTTCACTGTCCGAAAAAAATGAACGCACCTCTCTCCGTCACGGCGTTTCTGAGCGAACTGAAATGAAATTGGAAGGGAGGGGTTGCCTTCGCAATTCTTCGACGCCGATCAATGTTCGTATTCGTTCGTTAAGTTTTCTGTCATGACCGCTGTGATAACCAACCCGTTAAACAACCATACCCAGTCTCCCCTATCTATGGTGTCAATGATCGGCCATCCCGACATAATTTGCGTTAGCAGAGTTGGCCCCCGGGCGTAACGTGGCCGCGTGTCGCGATGGACGATCCCGCCTATGTTTTCACACAAAGCGAAGCTAAGTACAAGTGCGTAGCTTAGCCTTGAGCTGCGGTGGAGCGACGCCTTTATAGGCGAGCAGTCTTACTTCTTGCTGCCCTTTTTGTGGCAAACTAGTAGAAGTTTTGTCACTTGGATGTAGCGCTCCGGTACATTGCGAGCTCTTTCTAATTTGTGAACTGACTGTAGGGCAATCAATACTGAGGCTGCTTAGCTGGCAAAGTTTAACTTAGATTGTTTGTTTTAATCAGTTGTGTTCGGTGTTTTCACCGAACACCTTAGTTAGCAATATCGGCGTGACGCGTTGACCTAATTTTATATTACTTATTACTTATTATTTTATAATGTATTTAGTGCACTTTTGTCTACCGCGTTAGCCGGGTGTATTCATCAACATTTCATTAACATTTTAACATTAAGAACAGTTTGAGAGTGAGTTAATAAATAGTGTTCAACATAAACATTTGTTTCTCCTAAACACCGACACCTTGCTACGTACCCCGACATATTTTTTTGGTCCTTCGAGCCGGATTGGATCACGCGTCGCGTAATTTCGGAAATTCGGGATTTTGGTGTGCGAGATCTGAACTATCGTAACAAACAACAGTGTGTGTACGTCGTGGGGCGGTCGGAGCGAACATTGGAGTAGAACAGTGAAGTAGCAGCAAAGGCTGAGTACTAACAGCGGAGAATACAAGTAATAAATTTCCTTATTTTTAGTCAGTAAGGACTGCAGTTTAACATCCTATAACAATGTCGGATCTCATTGAAACGCAATCAATGATCTATGATAGCATCATAAAACTTGGCATTAACTTGAAGAAGGATAGTGCTGATAGGAAAACAGTAGATTACTTTAAACGGAAGCTTAACACTTTGGAGAGTTATTGGAACGATTATCAAGTTAATCATGAGCGCATTGAGGGGGAGGTAAGTAAAACTGAACCTTATTTTACCGACCGCGAATGCGAGAAAACAAAATCGGTGTATGAGTCAACCAAGGCGTTGATCAACCAACAGTATCAGCTGCGATTCATGAAGATCGGAAGCCTTTCAACAGGTGAGCAAACAACAGCTCGAGACAGATCACCATCGGCATCGAGTATGCGTGCAGAAGAGAAAACAGGTGAGGAAGCGGGCCCAAGTTGTTCAAGGCAGCTGAGCGACCGACCAGGTCAGAAGTTGAACATGGAGCCAAACAGCAAGCTTGACGATTTGTTGAAAAAACAGTATGCGAATTTTAAAGCTTTTGTGCGTACAACCGCAAACATAGATGTGGACACTATCTCTGATAAGTGGGAATTTGAGGACGTATTGAGGTCACTACAGGCTAGATGGTCAGCTATCGACAGACTACATTGGGACATAGAGATCGAACTGGAGGGAGAGAACGAACAATACAACAACATGTACGATAAGTATGAGAAAATATTCAACAACCTGAAAAGGGCTATCAACACGAAAATGTGGTCAGTCGCACACAGGGAAAAATCAACACCTCAACTGGAGATACCAAACTTCAACGGGAACTACAACCAATGGGTATCGTTTAGAGACCTATTTACGGAAGTAGTACATAACAACCCCTCGTTATCAAGCGGCCAAAAGATGCAGTATTTAAAGGGTAAGGTTCGAGGAGAAGCTGAGAAACTTATACAACATTTGTCAATAAGCTCCGATAACTATTCGGTGTGCTGGAATATTCTCACCCATCGGTATGACAACAAAAAACTAATATTCTCGTCCCATATGAACATTTTGCTAGGCCTGCCAAACATACAACAGCAATCATTACAACAGATTAAGCGAATGCATGATACCACGCTGGAATGTCTTAATGCCATCAAAAACTTAGGAGTTGACACTGCATCGTGGGACCCAATGATCGTACACGTTCTAGTCCAAAAGCTAGACACAGAAACATATACAGACTACATAGAGTCGCTGAAGAATTCAAAAGAACTACCGGTTCTTGCAGAGTTCTTAGAATTTTTGGAAACAAAATTTACTTCCCTAGAAACAGTTCGCCGCAAGGATAGTGTGCCCTCGAAGACTTCTCATCAAAACAATTATCCAAATCAAACATCTAACAATAAGAAAAATTATTATAATAATTCGAACAACAAAAGCAACGGAAATGGAACAGTTGCGAAATCGATGCACGTGTCGAACATAAAATGCCCTCTCTGCAATAACCAACACGGCATTTATAATTGCAAAACATATTTAAAAATGAGTGACGACCAAAGACTAAAAACTGCAACCAAATTGAAACTTTGCACGAATTGTTTATTTAGTCATTTCGGAAATCAATGCACGTCCAACTTAACATGCCGAAAATGCCAAGATCAACATAACACCATTTTACATGATGCATTTGCGAAATTACCAAATGCATCAACACAGTCGTCAAGCGGCAACAAGGTTGAGAAACAAAATGCAAAGCGCAATGAACCCGTGTCGGGCACGGTGAATGCTTCTCAAGATGAAAAGGCGGAGATATTGCTGGCGACAGCTCTGGTGAAGGTCAAAAGTGTGGATGGAACTTACCAAACCATGCGCGCCTTGATCGATCAAGGGTCCCAGATATCCTTAATAACTGAGGAAGCGGCTCAGATGTTAGGTATCAAGAGACGACGATGCAAAGGCGTCATCTTTGGAGTGGTGCAAAAGGAAAACAGTTGTAAGGGGATGATAAGCATAGAATGTAATTCTACGTACAACAATTTTGAATTCGAATCTGAGATGCTCATCATGAACGAACTTATCAAAAGTCTGCCTAACCAAACATTCACTAAACCAAATTGGACTTACATAAAAAACATTAATTTAGCAGACCCGGAATTCTACAAAAGTCGACCAGTTGACTTGCTTTTCGGGGCGGACGTTTATGCTAACATTATGCTAGGCGGGATTATAAAAGGAGAACATGCCCAACAGCCTATGGCTCAACAAACACAGCTGGGATGGTTACTATGCGGTAACGTAACAACATACCAATGTAATGTGGTTTTAAATAACATCGAGGGGATACAGAAATTTTGGGAAGTTGAGGAAATTTTTGAACCCTCAAACCTATCGGTAGAAGATCAAGAATGTATGGACTTCTACACAGAAACAACAAGAAGAAACAGTCAGGGTCGCTATGAAGTGAGAGTACCACTGAAAGAGGAATTAAAACAGCGATTGGGGACTTCCAAACCTATGGCTATTGCTCAGCTAAAGAATTTGGAACGCCGCTTAGAAAAACAAACAACTTTATCTGAAAAATACAAGGATTTCATGAATGAATATGCTGCGTTGAACCACATGAAACCGGAACAGAAAAACAATAACATAACACTCGAATGCTTCTTGCCTCACCACGGCGTGCAGCGAGAAGAATCGTCAACAACAAAGCTTCGTGTGGTATTCAACGCATCTGCCAAAACATCCACCAAATACAGCTTGAATGACGTCATGCTGAAAGGGCCCAATTTACAAAAAGATCTACAGGCGTTACTACTTCAATGGAGACAATATCCCTTTGCCTTCACTGCGGACATCGAAAAGATGTACCGCCAAATCTTAGTTAACCCCATTGATCAACATCTACAAAAAATCGTTTGGCGTGAGTCATCAACACAACCTATACAAGTGTATCAATTGAGTACGGTAACATACGGAACAAAGGCCGCACCGTTTTTAGCTATTATGACCTTAAAACAGTTGGCGGCGGATGAGCGATGCAAGTTTCCAGAAGCGGCTGCTATCCTGGAAAACAGTTTTTATATGGATGACCTGTTACACGGTTGCTATAACATAGAACAGGGTAAACAATCGATAAATGATTTAATTCAGCTCTTGAAATCAGGAGGCTTTAATCTTCGAAAGTGGTCATCTAACAGTCAGGAATTATTGGAGAACATATTATCAACAAGTCAAGAGGAAGTCGTTTATAGCTTCAAAAATGATGACATGTTGAAAACCTTAGGTTTGTGCTGGAACCCAAAAGGAGATCAATTTACATTTCGTTGTGACTTCTCCCAAACAACCACAAAACCGACTAAAAGGAGCTTACTATCAGAAATATCCAAATTATATGACCCTCTTGGTTGGCTGACACCCCTATCCACGAAACTAAAATTATTGTTTCAAAAGTTATGGAAACATGATCTACATTGGGATGATAAAGTGTCAGATGACATACATAATGAATGGGTGAAGTTGATTACGGAAATTGACAACATCAAACACTGTAAGATTCCTCGATGGATATTATGCAACGGGAATGACGTCATCGAACTGCACGGCTATTGCGACGCGTCCATCGAAGCATATGCGTGCGTGGTATACGCACGAACAAAATACCAACAAGAAACAGTAATCGTCGCAGCAAAATCGAAACTTATACCAAGTAAGAAGAGCGTAACATTGCCACGAATGGAGCTTTGTGGTGCTTATCTTCTATCTAAGCTCATAACCAAAATAAAACAGAGTATAAGTTGTCAAGTAGAAATATATGGATGGTGTGATTCTATGGTGGTCATAGGGTGGCTACAAGGCGATTCAGCACGTTGGAAACCTTTCGTGGCTAATAGAGTCAACGCTATAAAACAAATAATGCCGGCAAACTGCTGGCGATATGTGAAATCGGGAGAAAACCCGGCCGACTGCGCCAGCCGAGGTTTAACAGCACCTCAACTATTAAACCATCCGTTATGGTGGAAGGGACCAGCATGGTTAGCGTCCTTTGACTTACAAAAGGAACAAAAACAGGCTATCTACCAAACAGAGGAAGAGATGAAAAGGATAAAATTAGTTAACATTGTTCAAGACATTAACAGTAATAGTATAATAGATAATTTATTATTACAACATAATTCATTTATAAAAATAACTCGTGTCTTAGCATGGGTAATGAGGGCATTGACGCCAAAGTCGCAACGTAAACATTTCCCGAAGTACCTAACATTACTAGAACTGCGAAAAGTCAAATCAGCTATTATAAAACGAGTACAAAGTACAGCATTTACGACGGATATTGAAATATTAAACAAAAAAGGTTATGTGGCAACAAACAGCAAATTATTGAATTTAAAACCTTTTGTCGATAAAAGCGGCTTTCTCCGGGTGGGAGGACGTTTAAGAAACGCGAATATGAGCGACGAAATGAAACATCCTAAAATAATCCCTAATAAAAGTCGATTGGCGGAGTTACTCATAGAAGAAGCTCATCAGTTGACATTCCACGGAGGTCCTCGACTGACCATAGCTGCTCTCAGACAACAATACTGGATAACAAGTGGATACAGTACAACCAAAAAACAGTTAAGAAATTGTGTAACCTGCCGAAAGTATGAAGCAAAGAAGCAATATCAATTGATGGGTGACCTTCCCGCAGCTAGAACCAACCCCGCTCCTCCATTCTACCACACTGGGGTGGACTACACAGGTTTTGTGAACATTAAGGCAAACAAGGGGAGAGGGGTGAGAACACTGAAAGGCTACGTGGCTGTATTTATATGCATGGTCACGAAAGCAGTTCATTTGGAATTGGTGTCTGACCTTACCAGTTCAGCATTCTTAGCCGCACTTAAGAGAATGGCAGCCCGGAGAGGAACACCACATAATTTGTATAGTGACCAAGGAACCAATTTTATCGGAGCAAATAGGTTGCTGCAGGAGGAATACAACCAATTACAACAAGTTTTCGGGGATAGTTGCCAGGAAGAAATCGCTGAAATGAACATACAATGGCATTTCAACGCTCCATCTTGGCCGAGCGCTGGCGGACTGTGGGAGAGAGCCGTCCGCAGCCTGAAGTTCCACCTGAAAAGAGTGGTTGGTGAACAAAAACTAACGTTTGAAGAGTTCACCACTGTACTGACACAGCTGGAAGCGTGTCTGAACTCAAGACCGTTATGTTCACTTACAGAAAACATTGAGGATCTGGATTATTTATCACCGGCACATTTTTTAACAGGAAGATCCGACTTAACAGTGATTGAGACAAAGGAGGATGCGAGAACAAGATGGCTTTTAACAAACAACATTTTTAAACAGATTTGGCAAAAATGGAAGACTGAATATTTGAGCCAATTAACAGCTAGAGAAAAGTGGTCTAAACCTCAGGAAAACTTAAAAATAGGCAACATGGTGGTAATACATGAGGATAACATTCCAGCTGGACGTTGGGTTATGGGCCGAGTGATAGATCTGCATCCCGGTAATGATGGCTATGTCAGGGTGGTGTCATTGAAAACGAAAAATGGCATCATAAAGCGACCAGTCGTCAAACTTTCTTTATTACCAGTAGAAATCGAAGCAAATAACAAACAAAACAGCTCAACTGAAACAGACAGCTCAGCTGAACAGGGTTCTGGAACCCGAAACAACAGGAAACGAACAAGAAAGACGACACTAGGCACGTTATCGTACGTCGCCGTGGCATTAACCTTTTTTATGTCAATCTGCAGTATTACAAACTGCAGCTACAATACAACGTCATTAAATAATAACCAATCTTTCTACTTTGACCCAATCTCCAAAATCAGTCTCGTAAAAGACAGTTGGGTCCTAGTTGTTTTCTATAACATGTCTCCGTATTGGGAAGGTATACAGGCGTTTGAAAAAGTAACAACATATCTAGACAAAACATGCAAAACAACAGGCAGCGAACAGTGTAACATGATAGTCCCTCAGCTGATCCATGAGAGTAATGAACTGAAATACTATAATGAACTTCTGATGACGCAACACGTAAGGGGACACTCCAGACAGCGGCGGGGACTTATCAATGCAGTTGGAAACATTGCAAATTCCCTATTCGGCGTATTAGA
The DNA here is from genome assembly GCA_947364205.1 of Agrochola lota. Taxonomy (NCBI): domain Eukaryota; kingdom Metazoa; phylum Arthropoda; class Insecta; order Lepidoptera; family Noctuidae; genus Agrochola; species Agrochola lota. Next base: position 504,309 of record OX376225.1, on the reverse strand, counting down.
CGAACAATTCGCGGAAAAATACAGCCGAGACATTAACATGATACAACAAAATGAAAATCATTTAGCCGGTTTATGGAAGAAACAGACGTCGATTGTCGAATCAGAGTACAATTTGTTGAAAAGAACAGAAGAAATCATGGCAAAACAACATAAAATAATTAATAAACATCTAATTACGCTGGATAACATCTCAAACAAATTACAACGAGAGATAAACAACATATCCTTACTTCAAGAATTTACCATGACAGCCCTAACAGCCAGTAATTTACTGCATAACTTAAAAAGAACTCAAGATATTTTACTTGACATCCTAACCAATGTCCATAATGGACAGTTTAACATTCATCTGCTTACCCCTGAACAGCTCCAAAAGGAACTAAACATTATCTCGGGGCATTTATCCGATGATCTAACATTGCCTATTGAACCGCACGATATTCGGAAGCTATATTCTCTGATAAGCATTAAAGCACGAATAACTGAAGAATACTTCCTCTTCCAAATAACATTTCCACTTATCAATAGAGACCGATATAAGTTATACAAAATACATTCCATACCCCACCAGACGAACAACACTATGATAGAGTTCATCCCGTCTTCAGAATACGTCGCTACGGATCTAAAAAGGGATTCGTACTTAACAATTACGTCGGGAGAACTTTCACTATGTAAACAAGAAGATGATCATTTTATCTGCGATTGGAAAAAGCCGATATACCATCTTAACAACGAAAACAACTTTTGTGATCTCGACCGAGACACAGATAAGTGCAAGGTACGAAGATCTAGATGTGAAAACAAATGGACATCACTAACAAACCCGTCACTATTCTTGTACCATTGCTGCAACATTTATGCCGTCAAAGTAATCTGCGGCGAACAGATAAACAAGTTACAACTAAGCAAAGCTGGTGTCATTTACTTAGAACCAGGTTGCCTGCTGAAGGGTCAGGATTTTACTCTGAACATTCAGAGCCAAAAGAAAAACAGAATTGACATGAGCCCGGATATTTTTATACCTGAGATGGATCAGTTAAATTTAATCATTAACAGCATTATTATTTTTGTATTTTCAAAAGACCTGTGTGTGCCATACAAGAAGCCCAGAAAGCAAAATTCTGCATGGGTGTATATATCGTATGCTATTGTTACTTATACCGATTTATTCAGTGCTCGGAAATAAGCACAAAGTTGAGTATCTTCAAAAAATATCTAGAAATATGAATTTCTTAGAAAATGTAGTGGATAATATTACGTTCCGACGCAATCGCACCCGATCAGAACCTAATAATGATAGCAGTGATATTATCTCCCAAACATTGGATTGTACTACAAACAGTATGCCAGAATTGTCAGACGACGAGGATGACACGCAAATAAACATGTTTAAAAATGAGATAGAAAATCTCAAAGCGCAACTAAAAAGCGCACATCAAGAAATAGAAGTATTGTCGTTGGAAAATAGTAACTTGAAGCAAATTCAGACAGATTTATCAAAGAAAAATGATCTTTATAGAAAAATTGCTAATAGCCCAGTTAAGCAGAAAGTTCAAACTCCGAAGAAGAATGCAACTAATCACACGAAGTCAAAACAGACACAAACTACAGAAACTATTGAAAATCATCTATTCGAGGGAAAAAATGATCGTATTGAGCCAAGTCAACCTAGTATTAGTTTGAATCAGTCACTCATAATGAGTCAGTCAACTTCAAACCCCGTTCCTGCACAAAAAAACAAAATATGTCTAATAAGCACAAATAATCAGAATAAAGTCTTATCTACAGCTGAAGATTTATTTATTGACAAATATCACATATGTCATTATATTACACCGAGCGGAACATTAGAGCATTTACTCAGCGGAATTCAGTCAAAACTGTGTGATTATACTATGAGCGACTTTTGTGTATTATTAATTGGAGACGAGGACTTTAAAATTACTAGCAACTATTATAATACTATTGTATACATTAGAGATACTTTGAAGCAAATTTCTCATACAAATGTAATAATCTGTACCCCCACTTACAAACTACGAAACTACACCAACATTTATAACTGGAGAATTGAGACATTTAATAATTTATTGTACTTGGATATATTATCTCATGAGCATGCATATTTCTTAGATTGTAATTGTAACTTAAATTATGACCATACAATGTTTGACTTGTTAAAGGGCCGTATTAATAACTATGGTTTGCGCAATATTTTTGAAAATTTGTTACATTTAATTAATGACATTACTATAAGTTACATGACTAAAGAGGAAATTGGAAATGCTGCAGAAGAAGCAAATTCATTATTTTTTCGACTCTAAATATATTAATGTTCTGCATCAAAATATTGCGGGACTGTTGAACAAAGCTGACTCACTATCGGTAAATATAGAAGAGCTAAAAGACAAAGATATTGACGTGGATGTGATATGTGTCACGGAACACTTTATGTTAGCGGGATATGAACAACACCTGATAATAAATAATTATGAACTCGCAGCATGTTATGGTCGTACTTACAGTAAAAGAGGTGGTGCCTGTATTCTAGTTAATAAGGTGCATAAGTTTAAAGAAATTTCGCAAATTAGTCAATTGTCCATAACTAATGTAATTGAATGTTGTGCAATTGAATTACTTGACTCCAAAATTATTATAGTTTGTGTATACCGAGTACCGGTACCAAGTAATCTCAACTTGTTTTTTGGTAGGCTTGACAAGATATTACAATGTATTTCTAGACTAAATAATCATAATACCGTTATTGCTGGTGACTTCAACATAGATGTCATGAAGTGTAACAATGTTACCTTGGATTTCGAGTGTTTATTATTAAAATATAATCTTACATTAGCACTTAAACAGCCCACAAGATTATCCAGTAATACCTGTCTGGATAACTTTGCCCATAACTTTAATAAAAAGTGTAAGACGGATGTGTTGGAATTTGGCTTATCTGACCATGCTGCCCAATTAATTAAGCTACCAGTTAAGAAAATATTTAAATTGAAATATTGGCGTAAAATGAAACGGGACTACAGTTTAGAAAACATTAAAAAATTTAAAAAACATATTAAAAGCCTTTCTTTTGATGAAATTTATGAAACCGATGATCCATCAGCAGCGTATCATCATTTTATTGAAACATTTAAATTAATTTACGACTTGTGCTTTCCCCTAACTCAAATCACTGTGCAAGTAAATACTAAGTCAAAATGGATATCGCGCGGGATTAAAGTGTGTAGTAAAAATAAAAGAGAATTACTCTGGAAGTTCAGACGGAAACCATCAAAAACTAATAAACAAAAATATACTAGCTATTCTCAACTGCTTAAACGAATTATAAATCTTACTAAGCGCGCACAAAACAACTACAAAATAAATACATCAACTAATAAAAGTAGAACGACATGGCAAATTATAAATAATAATAAATTAAATATCCCTAAGAAACCGACAATCGAATTAATAATTGACGATAAATTGACAACAAATCCTGAAGCAATTGCCAATGCATTTAATAACCATTTTATTGAAAAAGTAAAACCTCTTCCAGGTGCTGGTAAGAATGCCTCGGCTCTAATCAATCACCAACCCAACTCAATGTTTTTATCACCGAGTCTGCCTTATCATATGCAGATGATTATAAGGAATCTAAAAAACACGAGTAGTGTAGGATATGACGGTATTTCAACGAATGTGATCAAAGCAGTGAATGAAGATATTTCTCATCACTTAAGCTATATTATGAACCTTTGCATACTAAATGGGACATTTCCAAACGATCTTAAATTGGCAATAATTAAACCTCTATTTAAAAAAGAAGATAAATATTTAATGGATAACTATAGACCCATAGCATTAATCTCCGTGTTTTCAAAAATTTTTGAGAAATATGTTTATAACGAACTCAACAGATACTTAGAACAACATTCAATCCTATGTGATGAACAGAAAGGTTTCAGAAAAAATAGAAACATTAATATGGCGGTTTACGACTTTATATACACTGTCTCAAAACATGTTGATAAATCTTTACCTGTTTGTTCCATTTACTGTGACATGTCCCAAGCATTCGATTATGTAGACCACAATATTCTGCTAGATAAACTTGAAGCCTACGGTATAAGAGGTAATGTCTTGGATTTGTTAAAATCATATCTAACTGACCGACAACAAATAACTCAAATATCGAAATTCAATATTAAAACTAAAAAGGCACAGATCTTCGCCTCTCAAAAGCGTCTTATTACGCATGGTGTGCCCCAGGGAAGTGTATTGGGCCCTTCCCTGTTCTTATTATACATTAATGACCTACCAAATGCAACTAAAGAACCTATGACATTATTCGCTGATGACAGTACTGTAACTATTGCATCCAAAAATTTATCTGACTATAGTTTTGACGCAAATAATTCATTAAACTCTATAATTACCTGGCTTAGCAACAATAATTTGAAAATTAATCTAAATAAAACTAACATAATGCATTTTAGACAACGTGAAAAATTACATAATTTATCAAAATTCAATTTATCTTACAATGACAATAATATACAAGAAACAGATACAGCCCGATTTTTGGGACTAATCATTGATCCGCAATTAAATTGGAAAAAGCAGGTTGCTGTCCTTAGTAAAAAAATCAGTAGCTCGTCGTTTGCCCTCTATAAACTTGCTCCTACTGTCAATACAAACACCTTACTCACGGCGTATTTCGGACTTGTTGAATCTTTATTGAGATTTGGGATAATTTTCTGGGGCAATTCAACAAACAAAGACACAGTATTCAAAGCGCAAAAGCGTTGTGTACGGGCTATGTTTGGGTTGCAAACTATGGACAGTTGCAGACCAATGTTCTTAAAGCACAGAATTTTAACACTTCCGTCACTCTACATATTGGAAATATCGGTATTTGTAAAAACTAATCCGCAATGGTTTCCTCTTTTGTCAAATAATTCCGATAGAAACAGACGTGAGAAGTATAGACTTTGGGTGCAGTCACACTCGGTCAAAACAGCACTTCTAAGAAAAAGTGTTGTATGCATGGCCCCATTAATATACAATAAAATTCCGAATGACATTAAGCAATTAAATTTTACTTTATTTAAGAAAACACTTAAAAAGCTGCTTACTGATAAGTGCTACTATAACATTATTGACTTTTTAAATGATACATTTTGAATTTTATTGCTTATTTACGTTTATTACATCGTATTGACATATTTTGCCTATAATTATTATTGACTACTTTTTGTACTGACTCTGATTGTGAAATGAATTATTGACTATATCTTGCACTGGCTCTAATTTCTATGTATGAGTCTGACATTCATAATTAATTTATAATTGCCAATCAAATTAATAACATATTAAAAACAATATTTGTACGCCGAGAGAGGCAAAACATGTTGGTCCGGTAAAATTTCGCTTCTATCTATATGTGCATATTCATGTATCATGTTACACATGTTTAAACAAATAAATTGATCTTTATCTTTATCTTTATCTACAGCACTATGCCTTTCGAAAACTTACAAGACGTAACAGACTCGGGCGAGATGACGTACGCCTTAAAAAACCTACACAAACGCATCGATGACATGAAAAACAGCCAAGTGGAAATAGGAGAAACATTATCCACTCATGACATCCATCAGTATGCAGTAAGCTACATCCTGGTCGGCGCGCTGGCGCTGGCGGCGGGAGCGCTGCTGTACAGATGGCTGCGGCGGCGAGCGCGCCGCGCCCACATCACGTCGGACATGGAGCTTCAACCCACCAGAAGTGTTAGTGATGTGAACGTCAATAGTTTTAGTGTTAGTGCGCGCCAAAACATAAGTGAACGTCAACCTAGTGCGACACATATTTATGGTGAATTAAACAATACAATGGAAAATAGGGCGTGTCCTCGCGTGCCTAGAAATTCTTTAGGAACAATAAGATCTTAATTTGAATTTAAATAATTTTTCTTTTGTTGTACTAACATTTTAATCTTAAGTTGGATTGTTTTCACCTTGTAAACATTATTATCATGATCATAACATTATTTTACTAACATAACATTGTTTCATCTCAGCATCCCTATCTTTCGTGGCCCGGAATATGTTCGGTGTTTTCACCGAACACCTTAGTTAGCAATATCGGCGTGACGCGTTGACCTAATTTTATATTACTTATTACTTATTATTTTATAATGTATTTAGTGCACTTTTGTCTACCGCGTTAGCCGGGTGTATTCATCAACATTTCATTAACATTTTAACATTAAGAACAGTTTGAGAGTGAGTTAATAAATAGTGTTCAACATAAACATTTGTTTCTCCTAAACACCGACACCTTGCTACGTACCCCGACAAGTTGGTTTTTAAGATGTTTTTTTCATAATTAGGCAGGCAAACTTGCTTGCAAAATTCACTGGCGTCGCCTTCCCGAACCTCTAAAATCGACTGTTTTTGAAAAAACAACTTATCGCCGCATATGGTTCGATATAACTGCTTAAAACCCGTCAAGGGCGTGTCGAACCACGCACAATGAAGAATTCCGTAGTTGGGATGAACACTCGAACAGTACAAAAACATATCCTCTCATACATTCCAACTGCAAATGTAAGTTGGTCGACTACTACTCGTTAACTTGTAAAGCCTACTTAGTTGTGATAGTTTTCATTTTAACTTCGGGTTTCAGGGTTATTGGTTATAAATATTGGCAATCCATTAAGGGGATGTAGGAGAGGTCATTTACAACCATCATCATCATCAACCATTTTCGAGTCATTTGACAGTTTATATTTTTATTCGATACATTTTAAAATATAAAATGTCAAATTACTCGACAATGGTTGAGTTTGGCAATGGGGTTATCAGTAGTTATTTGGTTGCAAATAACCTCTCTTACATCGGACTAAACGGATTGCTGACATATAACCAATAACCCTGTATACTACTGCCGTGAAGTTTTTCACATATCCAAAAAGAATCAGATATCTAACAAAAATTAACACTTTAAAGCATAATATTACACAAATGGATCACTGAATCGAAAAATTATTTTCACAGACCTGCATTATTTTTGAACGGCATATCCTACCCCACACTATGGGATAGACTAGGAAAAAAAATATCATCACCACTTTACGGGCAAGGGACACCACAATATTTTTTTTCAAGGTTTTCTTACCACTTTGTCGGCGTGATTAATATGTATACACATCCCAAATTACAGCTTTCTTGTGCTAAGTCTCTGAGCTAAGCCGCGGAAAGACAGACAGACAGACAGGCGAAACTATAAGGGTTATTTGTTGACCGCAGGGTTCCGTAAACCCTAAAAAACCTTTCCCATAGTCACCTAATATTTTTCACGCATGAGAGGTCGTAGAGTTCATTGCTAACAAAACCCTCTCCAAACATACAACTTGTGGTCAAACTTTGTCCGGGTCACAGAGAGCACATAAAGTTATAAACAAAACATTTAGACAACAGGTACACTGGTACAGGCAGCTCCACAATTATCTCCAAAACTTTGCTTTAGCGGTCACTCTGTGCTACATCACATCCAAAGCGTAGCGTTGTGCTACGCCGTAGCAGATATGCTACGCAGCAAATATTTATTTCATTACGTTTCTGTTTTCGTCTGTTTTTTAAAACGATAAAGAGTGTTATTTGTTATCAGCGACCCTATTTTCAACAAATACACATTACACAAGTTACTAACCGTCACATTTGTTTATTTAAGCACCGGACACCATGCCCTAAACTATAAAAATAAAATCATCCTAAAATATCTATTATGGGAGCATGTTTTCATTAGAGCAAGGGCGAAGGGTCACATTTGTTAAATATTCATGCGGCCAAGTTCTAAGCCGCTTTATATTAAAACTAGCGCTGTCTCTGCCCACCATCACACTCGAGACTAAATTATTTCGCTTATTATAATCTGTTTCGTGTACAACGGATCGTTGGTGACTTGATGAGGGTGACGTCATGGTGCTGACGTCATGTGTTTATGTTACTTCTCGCCACAAATTAGAGTGAGCATAGCGTAAATTATGACGTACTATAGTAGCCAGAGGAATATTTTGTTACGGAGGATAATACTTTCATTATTTGTAAGTCATTATTTATGGACTATGCAGTCAGTTGATAGAATCTACTACTCACTATCAGGTAACTCATACAGTACTCGTTATTGTAGTCTCACGGGGTTATATATTTTTTTTAATTGCCATAAATCAAATGAGATACATGTAAAACGCGCTTGTATAGCGCTCGCAAATGAAGCGCGTGCCATGAAAAAAGTGTTTACTTTTTTGTTGGCTCTGAAAAAAGGTACACTACTCAAACCAATTGCAGGTTCGAATCATACTTCTTAAAAAAAAAAAAAACTTTTTCCTATAACAACCTGCTAAAAGTCAACTCGTAAACTTTCAAACTAAACTCATCTACTTATTAAAAATATTTAATTCTTTCATTCATTCACTCCCAGCAGTTTAAGCTGTGCGTTTTGTGTCAGAACACACAACCAACAGCTTAAACCGCTGGTTCTAGAACATTCGATTTTAAACAAGGGTTCCTTATATATTGAAAATTAGTATTGAGGAAGGATTTTTGAAAATTCATTCCATAAAGGGTTTAAATAGGGAATGAAAGTTTGTATGGAAGTTCGTCATTTTTGACGATGGGAAATCCCGTCGGGCACACGGCTTGTTCCCTGTTTATATGAGAAGTCTCAGAGAGGAGAAACGTGTTTAAATATTGAACAAACTGTTTAACAGAAAGTAGTTCGGGTACTACCTCGCGAGGCGCAGGTACCACACCACTACTAACTAGTTAAAGAGCTCGCGGTAATCTGTGAATAATTGAAGCTGCAGGCTCCTGGATTATGCAGCTCCGTTTGTGAACATTGTGAGCATACTTTATTACTAAATCTGTGATTCTGTGGGGTTTAGGTCACTCATAACAGACGAATTAGTAAAAGCAATATATGTGGATAGTTCATTGGCAGCGGCGTGGAGTGATATTATCAGTCCTCATTGTGATTCGAGAGATTGTTTTTTTCCAAACCCAACTCTTTTTATCCAATGAAAAAGTAATTTCAAAATTGGATTACTTTGTAAACAGATAAGCGTGGTCGTTCATTAAGAATACATATCGACCGGAGACCCTTTTTATCGTCGGTTAAAAACCTATCGTATATGCATCAAGATCAAGCATTTGTGTACAAAATAAACGATAGTTTGGTTGTCGTGCACCTGTAAATACAAGGTGCGTGCCTTTCTCTCTCCTGTAAGGTATTGTAATAGATTGCGTTTCATAAAAGGTTTCCATCAGATTTATAGCAGACCCTCGCTTGTTCACGCTCGCTGTAGCCGCGGGGTGGGCCGGGAACAGGCAGGGAAGTAATTGAGCGATAACTCAGCGCCGCAGGGGGTGACAGCGCCATCTAGCGGATACCGGCACACATGCACAGGGTTTGTTGCCTATTAGAAGAAGTTGATAAGATAAGATAAGATAAATTTCTTTATTTGTATAGAATGCAGGTGTTACAATAATGGTGTTAGTTACAGATATATTCCCAGTGCATTCTGCCTGTTGGCATACAAAAATATATTAGTTAACCTACATATAATTTAGAAACTAGGTCCTTAAATTGAAAATGAGATCATTGATCAACAAAGTCTAAAATTATTTACATAATAAATGAGATAAATTGAAGCAAAATAATTATTACAATTCTTAATTTATAAAATCGGTAACAGAGTAATAATATTTCTCTGTCAGCAACGACGACAGGAGTTTCTTGAATTTTATTAAGGGATGATCCTTCATACTATTTGGCAATTTGTTAAATATAATAGGTGCCATACCAATAATGCTTTTTTATGCAATGATGTTAAAGAGTTGCGTCAGGTTTGGAAACTTAAAAAAAAAATCATGATAATTTTTCGTCTTTTTTATTTATTTATTTATTTATTTATTGATAGGAGAACCAATAGCTATAACAAATGGATAACAGTTGTATATTAAACATAAAGCCAATTACAGGTTCTCACGGGTAAAAACAGAATAAGTAACAGTAATCTTAGGATCACTAGCAAGCACGAAAAAATAAAAATAAAGTATGTATATATATATATGTATGTGTACAATAAGCACTATGCACTTTAAAAAAAGATAGCGTTCAGCCGAGCGCGTGCAGAATAGGTATTGATGGTAAATGGGTCAAATGAGAACTCTTTACAAAGAATATTAAAGTCCTTACTCGCTCGCACCTTCTATGAGTACAATAATTATACCGTAATTTTTTACTATAAGTACTTAGACTCCATTGTCTTCATCCTACCCTTATTATAAGTACCTGGGTGAGCTCTGCTCTGGTGAAAATAATAATAATAATAAATAAATGTGTTTATTACTGAAAAAATAGGTACAGTAAATCTCCTTAAACAAAGTTGGTCTTATACAATGTGCACTTAGGTTACAAAGGAGTGCTTTGGCACTCGTACTAGGATTACCCTGTATCACGAATGCCATCACCTTCCTCCAGACCAACTAAAGAAAGAACTAAGAAAATGCTCATTTAATAGAATAGGATAGTTCATACTAATTCCATGTCTACCTAGATACTAATTACATGCTGCCGTGATAGTAGGTACTTACTAATTCCATGCTGCCGTGATAGTAGGTACTTACTAATTCCATGCTGCCATTATAGTAGGTACATACTAATTCCATGCTGCCATGTCTGTCAATTATTATTGTCAATTGCCAAATGTCAATTATTCTTATGTCCATCTTGTTCTAAACTTTGGGCGACCGAGCTCTGCTCGGGTGAAAATACTGAGAAAACGGAGCCCCAGATATGAAACCTTTCTAGATCGATTTTTCGCCCCCGTAAACCCCTATAATGCAACTTTCAACGAAATCGTTAGAGCCGTTTTCGAGAACGCGATTTGAAATACACTCTCAAGTACAAACAGCCGATCGATCGAAAACGTAGGTGAAGTGAGCAGGAAGTGAGTTGTCATTCCACCAGGATGCCTACCATGATCTAATTAAAAACGATTCAAAAGCAAGGCATTTCAGTTTAGGTTCTTAAACTGCATCGCTTCAAAGTCGTACCATGACGTCCAATAAACTCAGCGGCATTTGGATCGTTAAAAGTGAATGAAAGATCGCAATCTGTGGCTGAACCGCGCGGCCGCGTTTGGAACGTTTTTGGTGAAAACGAGACAACGCTATTATTGTCAAATAAGTTTGTTTCGCGCACATTATTTAGTGTCAGACACGTTCAGAAGCAAGTAAAATTTTATTTGTTCTTAACTCAGTATCATTACTTTAAAGTAAAACAGACACTCAACAGTTTTTTTAAGATTCCACGTTAATACGGTAACTATTGTTAAAATAATTCTTAGTCAAAGTAGATATTTATTTACCTTTTGCTATTTATTAAGTATAGGAAAATATATTTTTTATTTCGACCTAATAAAACAAATTATGTTTCTGTTTCGAACGTACCAGAGTAAACAAAGTTGTGTGAGTTGAGTTGGGGCATAGTGGGCATAGTGTGAGGCAGAATCTTCCTCAAAAAACTCAAATAAAAGTAGTTCATCAGAAATCTGTTAGACAAAAACTAATGCGGTTAAAAAAGGCATATAAAATAGGTATTTTAGACTTTAAAAGAAAGATTAAAGCTCACTTACATTGGTTTTTGTAAAATTCCACTAAAATAGCACTAAAAAACTTTATTTTCGTCAATAATTCACCAAACGTTTCAGTTTATGTTAGAGAAATAGTAACTTTTATTGAATCGCTTATTTTGACAGTTGAGCGCTTCAGTTGAGCTGCTATAAGGACGTCATGGTACCAAACAAGAATGAATGAAACCAAAACTTGCGACTCAGTTTGGGACAATCGCTGTCACATGGCATGGCCTAAATTGAATCGTTAAACTAACGTCATGGTACGAATTAGAAGAACAGTTCAGTTTAGGTCCTAAAATGGATCGCGCTAAGAGCTCGTGGTAGGCATCCTGATGCTAGGGATTGAAACTATTGACTGAGTGATGATTGAAACTGTTTACAGAATCGATCGGATAATAATTTTGCCGGGTTTTTCGGTGAACAAACCAACAAATAATCACCACAGGCAAATGTCAGCATATTCGCATATATTTATATTCACTTAAGGTTGCTGAATGTATAAAATGTTTTGTAATATTCTCAGAACTTGTGAAGTGGAACGAACTCTTGCTTGCCATGTATGGCACATTATTTTAATAGAACTAGGCTCTATCAAATTAAATTATTATTAGTTATAGCATTGCATTGTACAAAGACTAATTGCTTAGCTTCTGACATTTCATAAGTGCCCATGTATGTAGGTTTATGTACAATAAAGTATTATGATTTTGCCCACTTGATAGAACACACAATGACACATTATATTAATAATATGAACCAACTATATATAAGATTAATTTCATAACAACATACTAAAGTTCTTATTAATTTTTAATGCCAAAATAATACACAGTCACGTAAGCAAAGCCGCGGGTACAGCTAGTCACAATATAAAATGAAATATTATATTATACCTACTTAATAATGATTTCCTCAAAACTCGATATTTCTCTCGCCATGTTCAAGATACTGCCACTAACCTTAGGGAAATAGCGTAATTATGAGCAAAATCAAGATAAATTCAGACGAATGTCCCATAGGAACGGGACATGCTTTTATGTAAAGTAAATTTTGTAATTTTTCATATTTCATCATTATCGTCTTTCTGCCCTTGTCCCATTTTACTCGGTACTTGTCCCATATTACTCAGTACTTGGTCGCCGCTACACATTTTCTTCTTCCGTTCTCCCCTGCAACGCTCACGCACATTTTTCATATTTATGAATTAAAAATAAATAAATAAGTAACACATATTTTAAGCCTAATTAAAACAGAATAATAGTACTCAGAAAAGGAACAGATGATTGTAACAGATAGTTGATTATATGTAGTAGATAGGTATTTATTTGAATTTTATGGAAAGAGTCGCGGCTGCCCGTCCTCCATTGTCGAAAAAATAATGAGACGTCATATAACTCGGGTCAAATTACATGCGGCTGAGCGTACCTGTCGTGCGGCACAATGTATCCAGGGCATTGAGATGAGTATCCCAACCCAATATACCTGATATGGACATTTTACGACGGTATTAAGCTTTTTATGTATGAAGTATTGGCAGGGAGGGACCGCCTCGCATATATTACGCAAGTAAATCACTACTGAATGTTAAATATGGAATGCATACGCGATTTTGCAAACATAGATTCGGTAATACGGTTATTTCGTGATGTTTAATAAAGTACTTGAAACCCATTGAAGGTATTTACGTTTTTATTCATATCCGGGTGGGTGTGCAAATACAGCTAGTAAATTACATAGACATATAGCAAAAACACATATACACATACATAAACTCTCTTTTCCCCATTCGGGCAGGCAGAAACTTCAGAATGTCACCTGCTACAATCCATACATACTCTTTTTGCTTCACAGCAAAAATTCTAATTATATTCTATTATCTATTCTATTATATTATTCTCATGAAATGTATCTATGTTGTAGGTACTTCAAAACATTATAACAGCGAGGTTTAGCTGTTTTGCAAAAGTAGGCATCTACATAATAAGTAAAGCATAATGTTTCCTTATGTTGAGCAGTCGCGCCAACTCGCCCTTTCGGGGCTATTTGTGTAAGAATGCGCCGAACGTTGTCGACATTAGAGCATAACAAGTTCAAACAAGTGCTTCACGAACAACTTTTAACTTGTTTACTTCTCAATTTAACAGTTAAAATAGCCGCTATTTTGTCGTTTAGCAACTCGTCCGGCCGCTCACTAACTTGTTGCGATGCTGCGCTCTCTTCTCCAGGCTATCTGCAAAATTAATTTAGGTTTATGTTCCAAAAGAGCTATATTGTTATTAAAATACAAATATTTTTAAGTGTTTTTTTGAGTACGTAATATTGGGTTGTATATTATATAATAGGAACGGCAATACTGCCTCCCATACAAAACTCAATAATGTTACGACTGTAGAAGTTATGTTTACAAGCAACCTCCACGACCGTTTTAAAGTCCAGGGCATTGTAATAACATATATTAGGCAGCGACAGTAATGTACTATTACTGTCGCTGCCTGCAACAAGGGTATTGATGGACGATCGTGAATATGTGCGCCGAGGTGAAGCCGAGGCACACACACGTGACTCTATCAATGCCCGGTTGCGGCCAAGCCCTGTATAGTACTTTTCTCAAATAATGCGCGGAAATTTAACTAAATTAATTATAAATTCCAGAACCAAAAATATCCTTGTACGTCACAAGGATATTTTTTCACGCGCCATTATGTTTATTTATTTTTTCTTTACTTTAAACAGCTCTATTTGCAAACCGAATCAAAAGGACATGTCCAGTTTCTGCCCACTGGTCGTGTTCTGAATCGATAAATGTTCATGATTTAAGGTTTTACAGTAAGATTTAAAAATTGAGATTTAATTTATTATGGATCTATTAATACAAAATATGTTGCGTACCAGAATTCTTAAAAAAACATTGCTCAATTATAGCTTCCGTCTTGCCATTTTTAACGGGAAGTACTAAAAATGTTTTTGACGATCCATTTAATTCCGTAATTACCTTTAAAGACTGTGAATAATAACTATAACCCGCTTATTTAAATAATAACTATAACCCGCTTATTTAAATCAAAGGAATGTATGTAATTGTTGTAATTTAATTGCGTATAAAATACGACAATAATACCAACATATTTTTGTGTACACATTTAAAGTGTTTTTATTTTGAATACCCACTTCTTAAAATGAAGGTAAGTATTTATTATTTCTTTAACATGACATTGACATAAATAATTTTTATTTTCTGCTTGCTTTGCTTGCATTGCAGTTCCAAGTTGTATAAAAGCGTTCCTTGCTAACTGTGCGATTATTTTGTAATATCGATATTTTCTTTTAACGACCTACCACCAGCCTAACACACGGACTGACATCATGTATCCTAAATCAGTTCATATAGGATTCTGTTTTTATTTGGATATTAGTATGAGGTGCATCTTGCATCTTGTGTCATCGCTGTGCAGTGGATTCGCAGACATATCGCGTCAAGGCTGTGTTTACCCTTGCAAGTGAGATTCGCTCGATGGTTAGCAAATCAGGCGCGCCTACTACGGCAGTCCCGTAAACCATGCAGTGAAGGCAATATATTGACCAATTGTTATAATTTGAAAAATACAATGATATATGCTATTGTTCCAGTTCAAATTAGATCGATATGCTTGTCACGACTGTTATAATTAATTAAATACAGAAGCTGCTGACGATAAGAGATTGTTAGGTCATACAATGGTCTGCCGTGGATGTGATATCTCAGTCGGGCTCAGAAATCCAAGAGGCCGACGTTTCTATACTGTTGCAACGGACAGCCCTTTAGTACCCCGGGGTTATTTCCAATGATAATAATTATCAGGTAAAGTATTTATTACCCGACTACGTTTTCATTATATGTAAGTAGGTAAAGTCTGAAAGAAAATGGCAAAATGAATGGGACAGATCCCTCAAAACTGGATAGACGAGCGATGGAAACGTTGATCACGAAACATGGAAGGAGTGTTCTTTATGTAAAAAATCAACATAAACATAACATCACGCCAGTGAACCTATTGTGCAGCACATTTCACCGGTTATGTCATGACATTTGTAATAAAGTGTATTTTAATAATATTTTCAGGATATGTCAACAATATATGCATGTCATTGGCTTTGGGTTCGAGCGAATCGACGCCAGATTCATGACTCATAAAGGGACTTGCAAGAGGATGTTGTTACATCCATTGAACATGGATCATCAACACCGCCGCCACCACTTCTCTACAACCAACACCGGTTGTTGCTGTCATGTCATGACGCTAGGTATCTTGGCTGGGCAAGGCATCAATATAACCTGCTAGCAACAGCGTCATTTTTGGACATTTTTGGTGTCTCTCGAAGACAGTTATTTTTTTAAATCATTTTATTTAAGTATGTACCTACAATAAAGGATTTTTTTGGCATTAAATACGTTGTTTTATTTATTTTAATCCCAATTCAATACCAACAAGTATGTAAATATAAATAATATTATGGGTATTGAGGATAGAAACTTGATACGGGATTAAAGATGATAAAAATATAATTTTATGTGTATTTATGTGTACAATAAAGAATAAGAACACTTTTTGATGAAATAAAAAAATGTTAAGCACTTATTTAATAGATATTGAAATAGGTGCTTTACATTTTTGTTACACAAATAGAAATATTTTAAAAAAACTGCAGAATCTGATCTCAGACCAACAAAATATGAAAAAAAGGCATGCCACGAATTAGAACCTATGGTTTCTCACAGATGGCGTTATAGTAAAAAAAAACTTAACCTTATTTTGACCTGTTTCTGACTCCCTCGCAAGTTCCTGACTCCTTAAACTTATTAATTGATAAACTATAAAATATTACGAATATAATAATATAGCAATCATTACTGAACATTGGTTTTGACTACCTAGGCAATCGTCCATTGCCCAACCAGACATGTCCTTTCTTTGATAAGTTAGCTCCTTGGTTGTCTTGAAGTAAAAAGTTCGTTCCGTATTTAAATAATACGACAGAGAGTTTTCATAGTAATTTATTTGGCCACTAAACACGACAGTTATGGATTTTCATACAAACATTGCCGACCGGGCGCTCGCATGTTGTCGTGGCCGAATAGCAATAGTACAGCAATATTAATTTATGTATAGTTATCAAAATAATGCTCGAATTTCCAAGCAGGTTTGAGTAAAACACTATTTCGTATTTAAATAATAAAATAAAGAGTGGAGAATCAGCTCGGGCAGCTGACAGCGCCCGTCTGGATATAAAAGTAGTTGATTCTGGGAATAATATCCAAAGTTATAAAATACGCTTTTTATTGTTCCTGTACTGCAACAGCGCTACTTACAATAAATTTAAATTTACACTCTACTAAAGGAAGATAATATTAATTTTGTAGTTTATCTTTCAACATTATGTTCACATTATTGGAGCAACTATTATCAGCTGCGAAAGTTCAGTCGGGCCCTCACGGGGCCGCGGCCGGAGAGCTGTGTCCGAACACAGGCAGTTTTCGGGCTCAACACAGATTTAACCGTTCATTTGTCACAATAACATTGTGACTGTGCCATTTACTTTAAATTAATAACAACGTAATTATATTTATTTTAAACCCGGCACACGGTTTTAAATAGGAACCACATTAAATCTCAATTTTATGGTCTTGACAGCTCGACACGTTACCCTAATTAATAAGAAAAGATCCTATTTCTTTAAAATTGTAAACCCATTCTATTTATACTTTATTGGAAGCAAGGTGGCCCTGCAAATTCTAAGAACTTAAACCAAAGCAGGGATCATCAACATGCATCTGGCAAAAATTTTGTTGGGCTCAGGCAATTTAAACGGACCCTTTTAAAACAATTGAGAAGTTGCACACAAAAACAGCCATAAACCTATTCTGCGAAACTGTGGGTAACGGGGCAAAACGGTCAACGTGGTATTTTTTAGGAATTTAGGGGACTGAGGAATGAAGTCGGGGGGTTGGTTTGAGACCACGATAGGATACGAGAGTCCGTAGCCAGGGGGTTGAGAGAGGGAGTTGGTTTTAGACCACGGTAGGGTGTGGACGTAATATTAGGTTAGATATTTGCAGACTTGGTGAATGCCAGGGGCCATGTCCAAGTGGGCTGTCGCAAGATAGCGAGTATTATTTGTTAAGTTAAATATAGTTGGAGCCGAGATTAGACTAATGTAGTATTTAACGAAGTACGAGTATGTGTGTGTTTTGCGCGACTGGGTGAGTGTGTGTTTGTTGGTGCGACTGGGTGAGTATTTCATTATAATCATTATCCTAGGCTGGTAATATAATTGATGTTCTTGTAACTAAGCAGACAGAGACGTGTTGCTGGGGAGTTTGTTGCGCCACTTCTTCTCCCCAGTTCAAACACTAGGAAGTGGTGAAGGCGGGCGCCTTGGGACTGTCTATAGGCTTTCAAAAGAGTAGATTCACAACTCTATTAATTAATTATTCTTGAATTATGATTCTCTACTCTATTATCTAGTACATAAATGTAGAATTTTGTATTCTTTGCCTCAGATCAATAATAGGTCTTTAAGAGAGATTATCTATAACTCTAAATAATGATTCTTGAGTTTCATTACTCATCCTAGTAATTCTGGAATATTGTATTCTTTATCTCAGACCAATTATTCGGTCAGACTGACATGAACACGAGTTTTACAGATATGCTTGTTGTGCAAAGAGTGACCTTCCAGGGGTTTGGGTGACCACATCTATTTTATATTCAGTCCAAGGACTGATAGGGACCATGTCTCCTTAGGAGCATGATGCCGACGCAATGCTCGAACTAGCCGCTCCATTGCTTGTACATGGACAATCGCACTGAGCCGCAGGGAAAGCCGCTTCGTCACGTTTTTCAGTTCGAAAGAACTGCTAGGGACCACGTCTCCAAAAGAGCGTGATGCCGATGCAATGCGTCACTTAAGGAAATGTTTCTCTGAGTACTCCGAGTGCAGATGTGAGGTATCGTGTGAGTAATAACTGACCAAATACCTGTTACGCTAACGTAAGGGTTACTCACAGGTTTATATAATAATATACTTTGCATCCCTCAATTGTATATTAGATTTCTAAAACCACATCCAATGTAATTTCATAACTACGAATTCTAAGTCTTATTTACAATCTCATTCAATCCTTTCCTTGTAGTGGAACAAGGTATCGGACTTCTTCTTATGGGAATTCATTTATTTCTTATAACGGTGGGAGAGTGTCCAGTCCGGAGATGAGCTCTACAGGGCCGTACGGGGTGGAGTGCGGCCCTTCCCCATAAGGGGGAACCGACTTAAACACTAATGTTAACATAAGTAGGAAAAACGAAAATTTTATCAGCCTAGGGTAATTCAGGTACTGTCACAACATTAATTCTATGTTTACGAAATATTACGAAATTAATAAAACTCTGATGAAAGTGATGTTTAAATAATAGATTGCAAAGTAATCTACTGACTATAATTATACATATTTTAAGTCAAGGACTTTGAATAGAATTGTAAATAAAAGTTGGTCAGATAATTAGAAAATTCCATCACAATAAATTATTACTTGGACATAATTACTTTTACAGGCTTTCATTATCTAGTTTCGGATTAATTCATTATTCTGGAAACATTGCTGGATTCCCTGAATAACTTTGTGAAACATTTTTAAAGATGAAAGGTTAATAAAACGTAATATATATGGGAACATTCTTCGATGTCAAAACATTATGTTACTGAAACAGATGACTCTAATGTTTGATAGGTTGATAACTGTTTGTTTTCATTTAGCAATTACTAGTGTCAATCCTCTTGCGTATGTCGACTTTGTAATAGCTATAGAACCATACTGTAACTTACATTTAATAGCTATAGAACTTGCATGTCATGAAACGACAAGGTCTGTTTGTCTTTGTGCCAGTTAAATAGTTTCAACCTTAGTAACGTTACGTGAACCCAGACAAGCGCTTTACTTTTTGTACATTATTTCAGGTGAGAGCTGTGGGCTCTCAAAACGATGAAGAAAAACACCATGGTGAAACTGGCATATCCTACAACCAAAAATTCGAAGTCATATAACATCTACCAACCCGCATTGGGCGCGCGTGGTGGATTACGGATCACTCCGAGGAGGCCTGTGTCCCAGCAGTGAGAACATGACTGAACTGAATGAACATGATTATGCTAAAGTTACAATTTACTGAGAATTATTGTCAAAAGTGGAAAGCAATTACGAGGTCGACAATACCTTCTTATAATAGGTTACGCTTCAATACGTCAAATAATTACGAACTTCATTTTGTGATTATATGACTACAAATTTTAAGTTTCCCACTGCTGCACCGCTCACACAAAGTCTTAGTTCTGCTTGGCACCTGCCATCTCACAGGTAGGTACCTACCTCATCGGCGATCCTTTATATCCCCCAAATTATTTTCCTATTGGTAAATTTAATCATAGTGCCTGCGCTGAAATATTAAAGGTAAAATTGGTAGCTTGCCATCACGAAGTAAGTAATATTCTTAATTGAATGGACATTAGTCAAATTAATAATGCGAACACGTTAGAGAGCGACCTGGGATCTTTGTCGAGATAAATTAATTGGTAAAGGTCAAGATGCTTTTCCTTTATCCGGTTTGTTAAATTTCAGTCAAACAAAGATATTTTTTTTAAATTTTGGGCTGATTCCCAAGCTTACTAGATGAACCTAGTATAGTTATATCCTGAATAATTTATCAACAATTCTGCACGTGTCTGATTCATGACGCCTAAAATAATGCCTTTTTAATATTATATGAGAATAGGTACCGTAGTCAACTTGTATATCGATCCATCCTGTCGTTACCGGGTTACGTAACAACGTGATTGTAAGACAAAGTGATTGATCCGGCGCGTGATTACAGCCGCGCTTATGTCACGTGGCGACTCTAATTGATTATAATATATTATCGAAGGCTCACAATACCAGCACGTGTAGAACTCGTGCGCAGTGCGGCCGATGCGTGTTTTACCGAATACCGCTATAAAACGTTTTATGGCGAATTTTTGCCTATTTTGTTAGGAATGCGGTACTCGCCTCCTCTCGGACTGAGAATACTTGTTGTGTAACGCGATAGAGAATTTTATGGCCTTTAGAGAAATGGCGAAATACAACAGTTATTTATGTTTATATTTTTGGTACTTACTGAAATACTAGGTATTTAAAATGTTAAGGTTTCATGTACATTGGTAAATTAGTACCTAATGTTATTGAAAAAAAAGTGTTCATACTTCAACCGTTTTTTAATAGGGTGGCTGGAAAAGGAAACTTATTTGATATTCACAGTGACTACATTTATAAAACTAACATGGTTCCCTTGGATAACAACATTGGTAGCGCAGCAGCCAGCCTCATAGAAAACCAACAAAAAAAAAATCCCTCTCCGATATTTGCGCGGATGTTTCTGAAACAGTACGTAGGTATATATAGTAGGTACCTACACGTTTTATATGAGTATGCCAACATAGAAACAGTCAAAATAAATAGTAAAAAAAATTATCGCTGTACATTTGTAGGTAAATTCGTATATTATGTTCTAAGCTTATGAAGGTTATAAATATGGGAATCTTACCTTTAGTAGCAGACTTTACGAGTTCAGTTCGGTAAGGGTAGGATGGGGTAAAAAAGGGTTCCATCCTGGGTTAGTGTTGTCGGATGGGCGAGAACGTCCGCGTCGGCGGCTGGTTTACGAGCGCGATATAAAGCTGAATCATAACACAAACACTGGATAATGAGATTACACAATGCTGCTACGTACTGGATTTTGATTTAAAATAGTTTTCTTTGCTTAATGATATTGTAAGTGCTAGATGGTCAAATAAAGGGACATACATAGTATGATCACATTGATCACTGATCACCAATCCTTGTTATTATGGTAATGTCTTCATAGAATTGCCCGTTCATCAAAGATGTAACTTGTTCGCGCAGATGTCATATTGCCAATAATTTCAGGATTGCCTTCACACGCTTGATAGTTTTCCCTCCTGCAACTGTAAAAATGCTACACAAATAATATGTTAATATTCCCACTGACAGATACTTCCGCAGATACCACAAAAACTGATGCAACATAGCTGGTATTATTCATACTCCCCGGGCTCATTTTCCTTGGTTACATAGCTGGTATCATACATACTCTGACGGCGTTGCTCCGCGTGGCACAAGTCACGTGTCGCAGTGATGACTGGGCAATAACCTGTAGTTATAATGAGCTGCTCATAAAGTAGGAACTGTTACGCTGCTAACTTGCATACATCATTCACGGTTTATATTCTCTAAGTCAGCTAAGTCTGTAGGTATTTAGTTTTTCTGTCAGATTGTTTTTCGCTTTACAACTATAATTTTCCTAAATAGTATCTTCGTTGTGCTTTTCCTCCCATAATAAACGCATACAATTGGCCGGGCTACTGACATACTTTGACTTTGATCCCGAATATTTTGTGAGTGAGCGTGGAGACAGTAAGTAATAAGGAGCTATCGTCATGTGTCACATGAATAGAACAAAAGAGACTTCACCATGTCAGCCGGGGTCAACGCCCCGCGCAATACATTACCGTCGTACTAAACGAATAACTGGAGGGTTCCTACTTTACCTTTTTGTTAGATAACTAAGTATCGTTAGGAACTCGTAGGATTCCGCCTTTACGTTACCAATTAGTCCCTGAACATGATTGCAATCAAGCGGTCACGGGCTTGTAGATGAGGGACTACAAGAAAGTCGTTAACCCGACCGCAACCTCCGCGTCCTCATCGTCCCAAGTAGCGGATAATACCACAAAACCTACCGATCCCGCTGATACGGATCGTAACCAGGTAACTATCGGTTACGACGAACGCCACTTTTTGTTGAGATACTATCCTACGTGCTACCATTCGTTTTAATGGGTCGATTAAAATGTTCATTGTGATGTAAATCAGGGGATCTGCGGGGGTGAGGCGGTGAGCGGCGGCGGGGCGAGGACGAAAGATTGGAAAAACGCGGGTAATCAAAGAATTAATTGATTCGCGGCCGGTACCTTTGTTCCTCGTGGTGGAATGGTCTTAAAAAAGGGGATTTGTACCTGAGGGGTTTTTAAGAAATTAATTGTTTTATAATTGTTGCGGAGGAGAGCTGTTTGGATAATTGCGTTTGATTGGGAATCAGACAGAGCTAGGGGAAGTAGGGGGGGGGGGGGGGTGGCTTTTGCATGTCGATATAAAGTAATTGTTTCGTATTGTAGACCTTGTCACTTCAGATTTAGTTTTTGGGGCTGTTTTTCAATGCATTATTTATCGGGATTTAACTAACTTCATTTATTTATGAACTTTTGACTGTTTTGGAATAGAAGAGAATATTTATATCTAGTTTTGGTACTACTTATCTAGTTTTATTCATTGAGTTTTTACTATTATTACCTACTTTAATGCTATAGTAACGTAACTTACTTTGAGCCTTCGCTAGACTAACCTTACTGGCTCTACCTATTACTATCGTGCCCAAAACGGCTAAGTTCATCATAGTTTGAGTTTGTGTTTATATCTCATGAGATTCCAGTAACGACTGGTTGGGGCATTTTAGTAATATTTTTGGCTTCGGTTGACAGGTGTGACATGATATAATAAACATGTAAGTTCTATGGTCATTATTGTTCCATACAAAACGCATTATGTGCATTATACAACATTCATGTTTCATGCGACCATTCAGTATTAGGCCAAACTGTCATCGTGCAACATTAATTTTGTTTTATAACATTTAGTAAAGCGTTGTATTCATTGATTCGTGTTACTTGAATGTAGACAAATCATATAACACTTTATAAATATAGACAGATAATATTATAAACATTATTAAAGTTACGATACCCACATTCATCTGTCTAGCCTTTTCCCAACTACAATATTGAGGTCAGCTTCTAACTTACGGTAACCTACCTAACCTACTTAACTCACTTACTGTCTTACTTTGATTTATCGTACGTATGCTATAATCTCTTACATGTGACTTTGTCGGACGTACGTCTTCTTCTCTCCCGATGTACGGGAGCAGCCTCCAGCAAGTGTGTATCATTGAGTGCAGTAGGTGCGAGCCGGCATTAAGTGAACAAAGCATTTGCCATCGCGAATAATTCACTCGCCGAACTAGCAGCGTTTAAGTGCCCTCCAGCCCGATCTAAGCTTTGTTTTCATACTTTTCCTCATATCTCACCTTGCGAGCAAACCTATTTGCACCTTATTTTAATGATGAGAGGGTCTCAATTTGATTGGTTGAAACGATGTTTTAGTCCGTTTACGCGCGTCAAGGGAATTTCTTTCGAATGTCTTCTATATATCTCGGCGGGTATTATCCGCTGTATTCGCGGGAAAAATCTCTATTGCACCGGGTACAGATGCATTTACAGTGATTTTCCACTTTCACCATTCCCCTCCCCCCTCCTCTTAGTCCCGCTCCCCGCGCCCTCTACTAGGTTGCTTCGATAGGTTCTTGCCGTGTTTTAGTTTTGTTTCATTAACTGCGTGAGCGTCTCGTCGCGAGGTACCCACTTAATTGGTTTTCGGTGTCGCCAAATTGCTTTATGTATGTTTCTGTGGCACCTCCTTCATTTGACTAATTTATATTCTCACAGTAGTGGATTGTTCAAATAATGTTATTTGAACAATACTTTTAATCAAATCTGATGGAGTTGACCCTTTGGCTAATATGATTGTGATTTTAATTTATTGAAAAATATGCTCTATGATTAAAATAAAAAGTATTTCTTAGATAAAAATGATTATAAATTAAAATTATGCAGTCAGACAGTCCGCTGATAGTGCTTATAATTCTTTACAGTTAAACGTCCGACAATCTAAAAAACCCGATTTGATACCTATCAAAGGATTTTGTGTAGTGACGGGAAAAAATAATCGGTTGCTGCAATAACCGATTCATGAGACATCGATTTATCATACTTAGAGTTTGTAATCGACAATTTATCTACATTGCTTAAAAATGATTCTCGATGCATATCTTTTTATTACACGTCATCATCATGATCATGACGTGTAAATAAACAAATTCACTTTTGTAACATTTTTAACAGAAACATTATCATCAGTTGAACTGTCTTCGTCGGTTGCCCTTATAATAAATTCATATTCAATCATATAGTCAAAATGTACGTCTGATCTAAAGTTTTCCGTTAAAATTGTCTTTATCCTTTCTACTACATTCATCCAAACCTCTTATATGACGTGTGCACATATTAAAGCGAATAGCTTAGCAACTACAAAAAAAAAATACAACATACGGCAACAGTGCGCACGTAGGTCAAGTGTGCGCATCACTCACAAATGCCTACTTTAAAATACACAGCATTGTGCATTTTTCGTGCAAGCTGTTTTTGTAAGAAATACACTCGCTCCAGAATTATCCATAATTCATTCTCTATACACTTCTGAGCAACCTGGACATGCCCAATTTTTATTCTTTGGTGCAATTGCTGGCTTCTTAGGTTTATCAGTCTTGCTCTTCATAGGTAAACGTTTTTCATTTTTCTTTTTAAAGTCTTCTTTGAGAATTATTTTGTGTGGATTATGCACACCTGTACCCTAAAGCTAAAAATATATGTGATCAGATTTGGTTTTTAGATGTTTGAAAATTTAATAAAACAGTAATTATACATTTCTCTCTTTTCTAAATGTAAGGTTTGTAAAAGTATAGGTTTTTCAGAACATCGATTTATTCGTTCCAATAGCGGCTTAAAACGGTCACAATACTACGGCAACGAACCCAAAGACATGAAGATAGATAGATAAAGACATTTAAAGTGAAAGTTGGTGCTTTCGAATGTTACTCATTGTTATAGTGTATAATATGTAAACCATAGTAAATAATTAGGATTATGAATTAAATTTTTCGTTTTCTTATGTAGACATTCATACAAAGTTATCGCGGCATGTATAATGAGAAACGTCAAATCGCCCTCTTAGATTGTCGCACGGTTAAGAACTCACTGATAGTACAACATTGTCGATGTTTGCTACAAGGATCCATAAATAACGCGCTCCCGCGGTAATCCCGCGCCCCGGAATCCTCCCGGGATTGCGGCCTCGGCCTTCCTTACGCCCATCTGTTTCGAATTAAACCCTTGCAGTTTAGGGTCGAAATGAGTTTTTTATTGCATTATTGGCGAATGATTAATTACTATATGGGTCGTTGGGTTAGCCGATATGGCCACGGGTCATTCTCGGACCATTTACGCGATTAAAGTAGCTTGATCAAAAAATTATCGTAAGCTTTCGTTTGTAGTATTCTGTGTGACTTATGTTACCTCCATTTAAAGTAGAGATTCAATTATTGGTTAAATTTCAAAAGTAAATATATATTGTTCGACTAGCGTGTAGGTATATAACGTCGATTTATTTGCCACAGCGGACGCGCAGGGGACAAAGATAGTATTATATTTTTATTTAACAATGACTAAGTTACACAAAGAACATGAGAGCTAGTCATATTAGCATTGCTCCAAGTATTGCAATTCTTTCGTTTGATATCTGTTATAATGACATTGTATTTTTATCACATCTATTAAAAAAGAGCCAGTTTATTCTTCGTAAACAGGGACCAAACTAGCTCTTTAATCCCTAGGGACTAATCAGTGATTTGTATTTGGAATTTGGATATTGTTAGTAAACGTTCCAATCACCAAAGAGATCCATCACGAACATTGTATGAAAAAGTAACAGGCTGTATACTAAAGAAAACCACGCGCAAGCCAAAAAAAAAAAAAATGTTTGTGAAAAAATTTAAAACGCGTGAAATGCATTGCGCCTTCGTTCATAATTGTTTATTCAAATTCGGATTTTACTTCGTTTTTTTTTAATGAGTGTTTCCTCCAAGTAGTTGGAATGAAAGAAGTAAACGTAGGTGCTTCTCATATTCATAAGTTGTACTTAATTATTTTGTCATAGAGGGTGATAAAAAGTAAAGTGTCCACCTCGGGAGCAACACTATTTTAAGCTCGAGTGACGTACTTTGAATCCCTCGCTGCACTTAGGATTCTAGTTTAGAATCACTCGCTATGGTCGGTCGGAATTCTACTCTATAATCCTTCGCTCCGCTCTGGATTCAATGAAACTACCCCGCCTTTAAAATAGTTGTTTGCTCCCTTGGCAAATAATCTACTATTTCTTCTTTTCTGTGCACTGAGACCTACTGAAAACATACATAAAAACTGTTAAAGCCCCACCGTGTACAAATGTACACAGCTGGTACACGCGGCTTAAAACACAATTTTTACTGCTAAAATTATGACTAATATCGTCTGTTGGTTATTCATTAGTCTGACGGATATTCTGGTCAATTACATATAAAATTATCAAAAAATGACAGTTAACACCAAAAAATTCTGTAAAATGTCGAAAGTGACGTAAAGCGCGCGTCAGTGTCAAACCACGGGCCTTGAATGTTAAAACATTTCTAATTTCAGAGGGCAGACCGGTATTTACGTTTTAAATAAAAGTCAGTTTTATTCATCACACGCATGTTTTAAAACGAAGTTATTTTTGCTCTTGATTTATAACGACAATAGTAGATTGTTTGCCTAGGGAACAAACAACAATTTTTAAGGCAAAAGTGTTTCGTTGAATCCAGAGTGGAGCGAAGGATTCTAGAATAGAATCCTGAGCATGGCGAGCAAGGGATTGTGAAGTAGAACCCTGAGTGCAGCGAGGGATTCAAAGTACGTCACTCGAGCTTAAAATGTTGAGTGTTGCTCCCGAGGTTAACACTATACTTTTTATCACCCTCTATGAGAAAAAAAACGTGTGCGCTCCGACCCCCATCAGGAACGAAGTTCCTACGCACGTATGATTTAAAACGCAAACAAAATTTTCGCAGCCGACATCTTGGATTTACATTTTGACCTCACTATCGACATTAGCACCTTCCAAAACTATGAAAACGATATCCATGATCATTTTTTTTTAAATCTTATTAGCTTTCTTCTTTGATTTACAATTTGACTTCATTATCGGCTTTAGCACCCTCTTAAACCATGAAAACAACACCCATGACAAAACATTTGAAAATATTCGCAGCCGCCATCTTGGATTTTCATTTTGACCTCACTATAGGCTTTAGCACACTTAAAAACCATGATGCTAAATTTTTAAATTGTCGCAGCCGCCAGCTTGCATTTTCATTTTAACCAAATTCACACTTTCTCTCTCTCTTGCCAGCCTACTACTTGTTCATAAAATATTCGTGATTGATCTCTTTGGTGACTGGAACTTTTAATAACAATATCCACATTCCAAATTCAAATCACTTTTAGTCCCTGGGGATTAAAACTATTTTAGTCCCTGTTTACGACGAATAAACTAGCTCTTTTTGGATAGATGTGATATAAAATATATTGTAGATACTATCTGTATTTACAGAATTTTATTTATAGAAAAAAAAAACAAATTTCGGGTAAAGGAAGTACTTGAGACGTTGTAGTAAACACGGAAGAACTCTGAAGTAACGTTAAATCTTGGCATTCACCGTGCGACCCAAGAGACGCGCAGTTGTTTAGACGCTGCGTTTATGGCTCGCTTTACGATCGTTGCGGTTGCGAATAAACAGACTCAAACAATACCCGCACTACACAGAATTTAGATTGTCATTCAGTACAACCTACATACTATTGCTTTTACGAATTTTGTAATATTCATTTTTAAAGTGACATGACAAACTGATACAATAAACATTATGATATTATGAACATATGAAAATTATAAAAGTATACAACCATTACTTCACACAATGTGTGGTTATTGCATCATATTATTCCGGATTTTGTTTAGCAAACTGTCATTGGTACACTTGTTCTAATACCGACGAACTAAGTATAACACAATCCACGTTCTGGGAAATTAATTGTCAAGCAATTGACATCCTACGTCAATTTGCCGTATTATAGCCATTTCACACAACTGTCGAAGAATGAAACTTGTAATTTAAAGTCAATTTGCTTAACAATTAAGTTTCTTGGCTTTAAATTGTGATTTGATGTTTGAGTTGGCTGCTACAAGTCACGTGTGTTTCCAATTTGATAATTATATTTATAAGTAGATAAGTCTGTATGGAGCATTGTCAAGAATATCCCCAATTCAAAATTCAAAAGTCATTTATTCAAACTAGGCTGAGAATCAGTACTTTTTGAACGTCAAAATAACATAAGACAGTCCCCCAAAACGCCCACCCTTCACCACTTCCTAGTGCGTTAGCTGGGAAGAAGAAGTGGCGCAACAAGCTCCCCAGCAGCACAGCTGTCTGTTCAGTTAGAAGAAAAAAAATATATATATAAAATATCAAAATAATTTACATTACGCAACACAAAGCATAATTTAAATAATTAGCCATATCTTAGCTAGCACACGAAAATATACCAAACGAAATCATCGAGAACTACGTTTAGTTTTTATTTCTGACTGAGTATACTCAGGCAGAAATAAAAACTTAACGTAAACAGAACTTAATATCTAAATAAAAGCCTCCAGACATAAAGGGCGTGCCGGCTTACATATAGTTGTAACTGGAAGTTATTAATGATAAACTAGGACCATCGAGGTAAAATAAATAAAGAGTTAATTATTAATAACAATAAATAATATGATCAATTGTCGAGGTCACTATCTAACCACATATTGCAATACAACTCATAAAAAAACATTGTAATGAGTAGATTATGTCAACAATAAATTAAAATAACTTGACTTATAAAGTCACATAAAATGAACCGTTATGTAAACTCATATAACTTGTCAGTAGGTAAGCTGGAGAAAGAACATAAACATATTGTCTTGAGTTAATCACAGCGACCAATTCTTATCATTTAAGTAGTCGTTGATAGAATAGTAGGCCTTTGAACAAAGCTTGGATTATACTTTCGTTTTAAACGCATTAAAAGGCAAATCTAGCAAAGAAGAGGGTAGCTTGTTATTAAAGGTATACTGAGCCCAACAAATAAGTTATGAACCTTATAAAGCGGGTGAAAGCGGGAGCTCGTAGTTTGTCCTTATTTCTAGTGTTAACATTGTGAAAATCACTGTTCTTAGTGTATATTTTGCCTAATATATAAGATGTTGGCGAAGATGAATTGAGAAGGCACCGTTAGGATACCAATATCTTTGAAAAAATCTCTCAGAGTAACTCTGGCAACTAGCTGGTAAATAAGTGCAGCCTCTACTAATGCATACAAATGGCACACGGCACATCCCGTACAATTCGTCGCTAACCCGCGCTCCCGCGGCGGTACTTAGTATACCGACTGTGATGTGCTCTCTCCGTCGCGGGACTATCTCGCCGCGCATTACTCTTCGTCTGGCGGTAAGCTGCTGAGCTGCTGAGCTGGAAGGCTGCAGTCGCAGATCTATCTTGTACGGTCAGATGAAACAAATAAATTGGACTTGCAATGAATTGGTAATTCACGGCTAGAGCTATCTAATTACGCAACACATTCTCGTAATCGATTACGACTAATCTGTTTCATTTTGACAGTTCAACAATATTCATTGCGTTATTTACGTTGTTGAGCTGATTTTTCGAACTTATGAAACAAATGGATTAGCAATCTATTTCAAAACGATTCAGATTCTGATTGATCGTGTATTACGCAATTAGGGCGCAGGTCACTTGAGACGATAATGTAAAAACTATTTATTGCATATCACTAAAATTACAATTGAAGTCTTTTATGTAGGTACTGTAGAGGGATGGCCTTGCCAACTGACCTCCACGAACGTTATAAGTTAATGGCATAATTATTAAGGGATTAACACTATATCATATTTAGAAGAATAGAAAAGAGTAGACAGTGATCTCGGATAACTGACAGGGTACATCTCGATGGCGAATAAGTAATTGTATTATAGGAATAATATTATCCATAATTAAAATCAAATAAGAGTTGAATTCTCGCGGCGCCTCGATCCCATAAAGTACTAAAAAAAGACCTTATATTTTGGTTTTCTTTATTTTAGCTGTTTGTGTCTATACAAAGACGTTTAAATATACTTTGATTGACTCGACATAAGCCCACAAAATACAGGAGAAATCCTAGTTAAAAAAAACCGCGCCTTTTGCGTATTCTGCGGTATTTATTTTAAGATGAATCCTGAATCAAAAAAGTGAAATAAAAAATGACTGCAGTTATTTTATCCGTACATTTAGTCTGAAATACATTTGATGTTGAGTGTGCGCTCATTGTTCGCTTTATCGCCACTGTGCTTTTAAACCTGCTCAAATATGTGCATTACAGCACAATGGCTGAAACCGAACACGCATTCGTTGAGAGGTCGCTATAAATATGTCGGAGTCTCGAGCAAATAGCTGCCAATGTCGTGGGATGAATACTACCATTGTAGCTAACACATGCAAGCATGCACCATCGTCAAATGCCTCATCGCTTATCATCGGGTGACTTAGCAAAACACGACCATATCCAATGTAAGAAACCTTTGCACCATTATCTTATATTCGTCAGTTTACGTTATATATGTACATAATCTGATACACAGCTTGCATAACATAATATACTGATGGTCTATGTAGCTCGTATTGCCACACCGCATGTTTACGGAATATCTAAAGCTATATAAAAAGTCGCAATCAATCATTCATGTTCTGATTGATATGGGTAGCGTTATGTACATACTATATGTATAAGATGTTTATTTATTGTTAAACAAAATTTACCTGTTATTAACAGCTGTACCTCAATAATTGTTTACTGCTTCAAACACAAAAATAAACGAAGGTAAAAACAGTCTAATTATGTCAATATTTTCTTTTGCTCGGGAACCAGTCAATACAATAAAATATTTTAATAAAATTACATGAAAGTGTTTTTCGGTAATCTGTTTAGTAGAGCTCGACTCAGTAGGACAGCTCGTCTAAGTTTCGGGGAACTGCCACACGCTCAGCACGCTTGAGTCTTATCAAACTATTTGCGGTCTTATTTGTTACCGGACTACCGAGACTAATGTAACTACTAGGTATAGCAACACACACAAGCTTCATAATAACAATTATAAAAAAGTATAGTTAAGTCAGGAAAATTAATTGTAAAGCAAATTGACTACCACATTAAACAATCGTTTATTCAATTCACAACTGCCATTTTTTGATAGTTTTATGAAATGGCTATGAGACAGCAAATTAACGAAGGGTGTTAATTTGCTTTACGAATAATTTCCCTTTCCCTGATTGTAGTAATTTTAGTAAAGCATGTGACCGCGATGCTCTAAAAGTGTTTAATAAAAGTGTGAATATTTGTCGGAATGTCGGCGGTCTGACCGCCTTGCACGAGTATTTATTAAATATTATGTTGCTTACGGAAACGGGGTACAACACTGAATAGTTTTCTGAACACGGGAAATAAATTCATTACCTAGTTATTAAGGAAAGACTAAACACCCAAATAAAACTCCGCAGATCTATGTGAATAGGTATCTATATTAATGACGTAGGACAAAAAAATAAATATGATCTCATTATTTTAAGTAACAACATCACCAGCAGCCGTTGTCCACGTACTACGTCCACGCTGTAGTTTCTAGAAATTGAGAGGTTCGGTATTTTGGTATGTTTAATCTTATTATATCGATGCGATATCGTACCAAGTCTGCGTAGTTTCAGCTGATTTAATTTGAGCCAATATACTGAACTTACAAGCGTTCCTACACATCTATCGAATGAGCAACATTATTATCAAAATAATATGTTAAAATACAAAATAAATTGTTATCCTGTATACCTGAAAAGGCTTTTAGCTATTTACAGCTTATATTAAACTGATTACGAGTATAGCACGAATATGATGCAACATGTTGCCTTTGAAATACGATAACATTGAACTACAACGCGCATTGTATGTGCAAGTGTGTGTGTGAGAGAGACAGTGTGTGACTGTGTGTGCACTGCAGTGAGGCGCGACTGTCCTTCCGTGCGGACACGTGATTGTTGATAACCGTTAGTCCGGCGCGCAAACTACGCGGTTTGCGGTCCATTATAACCTGAGACATCGCACGTAGTGAAAAAGACGCTCAATTAGAACGATGTTCCAGCAAACAAGTCTACTCTATGTATAAATAAGATTTTATTTGTCACTAGCTGCCCGCCCCGGCATTACACGGATAGCACTAAGTACTTATCTACGGCGCACCTACCTATGTATAATAAAAAAAAACAAAATTCAAAAGTCATTTATTCAAACTAGGCTGAGAATCAGCACTTTTCGAACGTCAAAATTACTTAAGACAGTCCCCCAAAAACGCCCACTTTTCACCACTTGTGGGAAATCATCAAATGACTTCTCCCGCTCTGGGCGGAGCGGCTGATTTGCCTAACATCATTTTGCATAATAAATGAGTAACACTAAATGTTCGATAAAAAAAAAGAATTAAGATATTGTTACATTTTGCGTATTAAAAAAATAAAATAAGTTAGGAACCTCAAATTGGATCACCTTATAAGTATAAGGGTCCCATAAGAATCAAAAGCGACATGCTTAAAATAACTTTGTAAGTAATCAAGGTACGATTTGATTATTTTACACATTTCAAGTTTACCCAAACTAGGGACGCCTACTTCAATCAATCTCAGGGCTGCCATTATTTTTTATGAATTCCGGCAACAAACCCGCAACCCCAGCAGGTGCTAGTGCTTAAGCTGGGAAGAAGAAGTGGCGCAACAAACTCCCCAGCAGCACAGCTGTCTGTTTAGTTGAAAAAATCTACCTTCACTACCCTACCCACATACCTACCCACAAACCTACCCACATACCTACCCGCATACCTACCCACATACCTACCCGCATACCTACCCACATACCTACCCACATACCTAGCCACATACCTAGCTACATACCTAGCTACATACACCTACCCACATACCTACCCACATACCTACCCACATACCTAGCCACATACCTAGCTACATACCTGGCTACATACACCTACTAAGAACCTTGTCCTGAGAATAACGAACACAACAAAAAAATAATTATCCAATTTTAGGCAGCAGTTCTCAAGTTATGGTATGGCGTGGATTAGGTATGGATATGGCGTGACCAGAGAAATTGGTATTCATTTTTATATAATATATAGATAGATTAAACACACAAACTTATATTACTAAACACCTCCAAAATTTAAAACACAGTCCGTTTTATTCTCTAAATATTTTTAGCCCAAACAAATTCCGAAGTAATTATACGTATAGTAACTGCAGTCGTATATTTTAGAGTATTTTATACGTCATGCGCCTACCGTTGTTATTATTATTTATGGCTTGGACTTGTTCCAATTGTGCTGTTTTTATGTGCCATGCTTAGTGCCCGTGTGCCTGCAACAATATATGCGAAATATGCACGGTACATAAGGTGAAGGAACTTTGTGCGATGATCTACGGCGTAGCAAAGTGCTACGGACTACGCGCTACGATATGTCGAGCTAACTTGTGTATGTGGTTACGGGGTTCGGAAGCGATCGGTTGACCTATTGGTTGTAGTATGATGGCTTTGCAAGTCCCTTTGTCTCATACACGTCAAATATCGATGCCTTATCTATGCAGTTTTTATCATACGTTGACATCTAAGTGCCTCCTTATCCAAAAGTCTTTTAATTATTGTACTTAAACTTATTTACTGATTAGAAACGCCTGTAAGACGTTTGTTACGAAATTCAACATTAATGTTAGATATCCGAAAAACATTTGCTTCGAAAGAAAATAAACAGAAATACAGATCTCATGAATCATTTCTTGGGAATTCGATAACTTAGTCCATTCACACAGAAAATACTCGTGTTTTGTAGTTCAAGCCTGTCGTGTGTAACTTGTACGTACCTACGCAGTTGATTGTGTTGTTTTGTACAGATTTATTATTGTACTTATTAAATATTCTTAAGAATTTTGTAAATGTAAATTGAAATATCTAAGTTTATTATGAGAATAATTATCATCGTCGTCTTTTCTAAAAATAACAAAGCAACTCATCTATACGGAATACAAAGCGTCAAAGCAAGCTGTAAAGCAAATAACAATAATAAGAACGTCAATGTTGAACAATTAATCATACATCCAAGCAGTTAGTCAAACATCTTCGTCGTCGCGCAAACGATAAGAAAAACTCATCTGTATCCTATCTGTCTGTTTGTTTGTATTTATGGCGCTCGCGTAATTCCTCTATTTGCTTAGGACGACGCCGAGATGCCGAGCGACGGGGCCTGCAGGGGGAGGGGGGATAATGAACCTTTTCGTTGCAAACAAATATTGAATAACGTTAATTAGTAGAGCTAATCGCAGTCCCGCACGCGCCTCCCCGCACCCCTCTCTCAGCCGCATCCCCGCACTAGGTGTTTATTTAGTTCACAATTATTATGAGTGTACTTCATTCTGCGGTGTTTGGATGAAGTGTGGGGCGACGCTTATTTATGAAATAAAAAGGTGACTTTTAATTAGTGTTTCTTATGCCAGTCCACGAGGGAGACTGAGAGATAGCTTTAGGTGGACTTTGTGTTTGTTTAAACTTTTAACTTTATTCAATGTTTCTTTTTCATTTTAAATAAGTGAACCCTTTTTACAGATTTAAAAAAAAGTAAGGTTATCAATTCGACATGTATGTATGTAATATTATTGGAACTGCAATATATTCACATATGATAACCAATCTATTAGGGCTTCCAAACAAATATACAAATTTTTATAGGTGTATGTTTGTATGTTTCCGATTGTGTATCTGATTTTGTGTAATAGTTTCGGAGGTATGCTTGGACAAACTCTACGCTAACGAAACTATTAGTGGGATTGGGACCACTTTTTCATTAGCTTACATTTACTTAAATTTAGAGAACAGAGCAAGTTTCATCAAAATCAGTTCAGTAATTTTCAAGATATTAAATAATATATGTACGTAAGTGAGACGGCCTGGCTTATAGATACGAGCTACGGGTGTAGTGTCATAAGGAAACATCACCTTGTTCGAATTCTAGTGCATGTGCATGAGAGAAAAAAACCGGCCAAGTGCGTGTCGGACCACGCACAATGAAGGGTTCCGTAGTTGGGATGAATTTATCCCGAGAACAAACTTAGTAGTTGAGAAACATGTATTCCCATACATTGATATACGACACGGTTAAATGTCCAACTGCAAATGTTGTTTCAAATGTTTGTTGGGATCTAACTCATCTATAGCCATCAAGTGTTTTAACCCTATTCAAACCAACATAAGCTTGACCCTTTGCAAATAACCTTTTACTTAAATTTACGACTGCAGTTTCAAGTGTTGTGCCCTGCAACTTATGTACAGTTACAGCCGAACTAAGTATCAGCGGTAACATGCATCGTATCGTCACAGTAACTACGTTTAGCTTGAAACGTTACCGTGGTTGGAGATATTGGCACATAACCATCTGCATCTTTTGATTTCTCACCGATTGAAGCGTCATCATTCATTATCATCATCATTTACATTGGGCAAGCATAATTAAAATAATATATACTAGTTTTTTTACTTAAAAAAATCTAGAAATGCTTACACTGAAATCTTTACATATTTACATAAAAACTATTAACTACTTATAACAAACAAATACTCCAGTTTTTACTTAAAACTAAAATTTGCGAAATATAAACGTAATTTAAAAAACAAAAAAACCGAAAGGAATTAACTCAAAATTATGAAATAATATTACATTTTTTTTTGAGGTCGGTGCCAGCAAAGCCATCGATTATAAAACTTAATAAAAAATTGTAGGCACCTTTGTTTGGTACCTACTTTTGATTCCGTTTTGTTGGTTAATTTAGTGTATATATAAAAATATTATTTCATAATTTTGAGTTAATTTCTTTCGAAGTCAGGTAAATCTTTTCAAATTACTTTTTGTTTTGTAAATTATGTTCAAACGCCGTGTATTTTGTCGTGCATTATAAATAAACATGAAATAATGTGAGTTTAGCGGAATCCGTACGTACCCCGAGAAACATTACAAAACAATTATTATTGGACAGTATCACACATCATGGAGCTCACCGTATCACACTTTATTGGGCACTGCTGGACAGAATCCTCTCCCAGCTTGTCAATTCACCACTTGTACTTAATGTAGACTAATCACACTGTTCACTAAACAGATTAATAATACAATACAAAAATTACAACATCGGTATACCTTAATAAGGAATATATATATAACGGAGAAGGGTATCTTTCGTTATTATCAGCCATACTTTAACTACTGTGGGCATACTGTGGGTAGTGTGTGGGTTATTGCGCAAAAGAAAAACCGTTTGCAGTTCAGATCAAATTTATTTT
Organism: Agrochola lota; assembly: GCA_947364205.1. NCBI lineage: Eukaryota > Metazoa > Arthropoda > Insecta > Lepidoptera > Noctuidae > Agrochola > Agrochola lota. Next base: position 467,243 of record OX376225.1, on the reverse strand, counting down.
ATGATAATATTAATCACACTAGCAAGCTAGCGAGTAGGTTCCCAAAAGTCTTTATGTAGGTTTTATTCAGCAGTAAAGGGCGCCGTGACCAACCGACGTGTTTCACAGTACACGTTCATTCACTACCTACGCTTATCATCAGTAGAAGCACAAAGAACGAATTTATTTAGAAAAACAGTTATTTTAAAAACCACTTCATGATCTCATTACTTTAGTGTACTATATCAAAGTAACGTTAAAATGTTTTCTGAGTATCGTCTCAATCATCGCTCAGCCGATAAGCCTTTCAAATAAGATTAAATTTCATAAAAAACATACATGATAATGGCGTTATTCTGAACAGCAAGCTACTTCAAAGGTTAACTGAACTGAAGCCGCAAATAATATTTGAAGCCGCAAATAATATTTGCTTGGAGGTAATCCTCTTAGCATTATTGAGGAGACACAAAATCCTGCTGGATGAAGACTAGCTTGAAGTCTTGTAGTGTTGTTGATCAATTTTACCGTGTATAAGTACACATTTTTACTCTTGACTGTTCCTACAAATGGATTTAATAGGTATATTCACTGCTTCTTCTCTACTATACAATATTAGCCAGCAATTGGAGAAAAGAATGAGTCTTATCAATAAACCATAAAACACCCTTCAACACGCGACATGTACTCTCACGTACTCTCGTAAAATCGAGGAGTCACACTCGATTAGCTGTAATCGTCAGTTAATCAGACGCAGATACTTTTCCTTGTTCCCATAAAGACAAAGCAAAGCCCCTTATCAAAGGCAATGGGCCAACATAACGCTGAGCAAACACTCCTTGAGTGAGCTCACGCAAACATTGTGCAAATATTGGACCCACTCTGACAAGCTGAATCACACCCACGCATTTATTGGTTGTGCCGTTTGAACAAATACTCGTATAGGGATTTTTTGGGTTCATTTACAATATCACAAGAATTATGGAAAACAGATTTTAAGCAGTCATTGGTTGGCTTAAGGACATTTCACTCTCATATTTATTCTAGACAAAATCAAACTGGTTGCTAATTTAATTGTATTTATATATTTTTTATTATAAGTCATTGATTTTACACTTTGTAATTACTTCCTCACACACTGACTTATTAATTGTAAAATTTTAGGTAAATCGTCTACTTTAACAATGTTTGTAAATATGTGAGCACCATATCACATATCATATCACATAGTAAATTTATCTGTCGTTGCTTCATTTTTAATTCTTTTACCTATTGTGGTATAGTAATTATATTCTAGGTGCATCGTCTTCACGTATAATTATTTAACTAATGTACCTATAGAAAATATTATAAATACATATTTTAAAAGAGTAACGGTGGAGTTTCTTGCCCATTCTTCTCCATACGAAAACTACCTTTGGGAAGGGGCGACTAGAATCTTTTTTTTTTTTTTGTAAATTTTGACGTCCAAAAGTGCCTTACAAGGGCCTATTTGAAATAAATGGTTTGACTTTGACTTTGAATTCAATAGTTCGAGAACGATAATATTCAGAAAACAATATTCAGAAATCAAGAGTTTATTTAATAAATTCAAAATTAATTAATTTCGAAACATCAAAAAGCTATGATCGGATATAAAAGCTAGACAACTAAGAGGAGGGCTGTGGAGTAGGAATAGATTAAAGCGGCTATCGCTGCGGACAAGCGGCGGATATTACAAAATTATCCGCGCGCAACTACTAAATAAATACGAACAGCGCGCAACACGACGCGAGATAGATGCGACTCGCTCGCATATGTCCGAGTACCAATGTACTATTGCCATCACACAAGAAGTCTCGTAAACTGTGTATGATATTAATATAGATTGTAAATTGCAATGTGCTTGTTCTAGGAAATCCTATTTTAGTTTGATGTAGAGTACAGTTATCTTGAAGTGCCTGCCTCATACCCTTGGGGGTAAATTAAACACTAACGAGAAGTTGAAACAATAATAAGGAAACCGTAGTTTAGATTTGAATAAAATTGCTATTTCTAGACTTGCGCACATTTTCAATTCCAAGTAGGAAATTGTAGTAACATCTAGCGTGCATCGTGCGTTAGCGTTCAAGTCGTTCGTCAGTTACAGCGCTAACACACTGGGACGCCATGGCGACGTCGCCGGTTACGTATCCAAACAATTTGTATTGAAATGTATGACAAATAACTCACTCGGCCTCGGACTGGCGACATCGCCAATTTGGAAGCGTACCCATGACCGAGGGCCCCTACATGGAGACTGGATACTCCACCACTGGCGGCCTAGCGACGCGTAACGCGAAGTAATTTAAGTTACGCCTCCCTCACTCAGTGGCCAACTGATCGCCAGGACGGCCGCCCTCGTGTTAATGGCTACTTATTTAGGAACCTCATTTGGCAAGGGTAGGTAGCCAGAGGTAGCCATGGCTACGTAGCCAGCGAAGTCGCAATGGCGTCCCATTGTGCTAGCGCTCTTAGTCGCAGTTATATTGCGTCGCGCTACAAACAACCGGTACTTTGTCTCGCTCCCACACCTGGCGTATTGTTATTTGTTCCGTCTCAAACTCTGCAGGTACAGTAACAGTTTACTTTGCAACTGTTAGTGCAATTTAATTGTACTGCTGTTGTGATAGTGTTTCCACGTTTTTTTTCTTTGAAAATTTAATTTTGACGTGAAACGTCTTTCATTCCGGTCAATACTTGCAAAAACCATAAATATAACAAACATGTTATGACAAGATCGCATGATACTTTGGAAGTATAACACCTACCGGCGGCATCCGGCGCCTGACTACCGTAGGCGCTGGAATTTAGCTACTGCCCGGTTCAAGTCAGTGTTTGTCGAGAACGAGTTTGGACACAAGTGTGATGTATATGACGGGTTGTGGTTCAAGAAATATTTTAAATCAGCAACTGCAGCTGTGTAGTGATTTCTAGAGAATTAAATATGTAAATAAATCTAACTTGTGTATTATGTATTTCTTTGAATATCTATATCAGGGCCTGTACTATACAGTACAAATACAATTGCTTATTACACACTCTCTGGCACGCATATGACGTTTCAGGTACTCGGCGGTTGCGTCCGTGATACAGCCTACCCGATTTTATTTACTAAAAATCTCAATTGCAGTACATTATAGCCAGCAATTTTACTTGAAACCCTGAAATGATAGTCTCGAAGTAGTTTTATGATTCCATAACAAATAAAACCCACATTGATTCGTTGAGTAGAATCACATTTTCTACTTTACATTACCTTTGCCTCACCATGAGTTTAGGATCAGCTTAGTTGTAGAAGTGGGGGAGCTTAATGGACAAAAGTGTAACCGAGTGAGCGCCTGATTGGATGCACTAATGAGACTTTAATGACAGTTTGATATTGAAAGCCGAGTGTCTGTCTTGCGTTATTTATGTTGCAATTAAACTGTTTTTTTCTTTTATTAATGCTACAGAAGAATTATAAATTTAAAGAATTAATAAACTAAGATTATTTTATACGAGCTTAAGTCTATTTTTACTAGCTAATAAGATTTTATTTATTTAGAAACTTCAATTATTATAAAAGTTGTATAGTGTAAACTCCAGCTTTGTTAAAACAATGTATATTCATTCAGAGATAGGTGTGTGTGTATCGGCAAACTTGTATTATTACCTTGTTGTATAGATTGTGTAACTTCCCAGACGCAGTATGATTCTAATTGTTCCGACAAGCGAATGAAACGTTCAAACAAATTAACTTTCTGAGATTAAATATATTTCGTAGTTCAAACTTCTATTGACGTAATTAAAGTTTCGTTTAATTTACGAACGATGTAACTAATTAAACTAACTTTGAACGGTTTTGAGGATTTACCAGGCGATTTACCGATATACTCAATATGAAAAAGTCCAATGTAAAAATATTTACTGTAAATCTTAAGTTTTTCCCAAGCCTCTTCTAGCTGTAGGTAGTTCTTTTAACCCTGGAGCGAATCAACAATACAATCGTATAATTCACATCATTAGGTGTTTATACAACAACGCCTGCCCTGTTGAAGGCGGTCCGCCGCTCCTGACACCGGCGGTCATAGCGTAGTAACGTAGTCAGCCCGTAGAATGTTCCCACTGCTGGGATTCAGATCTCTCTAAGAGAGGGGACGGGCCGTAATCCACCATGCATGCCCAGTGCGGGTTGGTAGATGTCACATCTCTACGAATTTTTGATTCTAGGACATGTCTGTTTCCTCCCGATGTTTTTCTTCACCGTTTTGAGAACATTGGTGGTGAAATTATTACATAAAGTAAAGCGCCTGTCAGGGTTCGAATCTACGACCCACAACTCGTAAGTCGTTCCCACTGAGCCACCACTGCTCTCGCTCATCCACCACTGCTCTCTGTCCATCTCGTCCGACACTGGCGGTCATAAGCCGACGATAATGACATGCAAAGCCGCCCGCGACTTGTTAGATCGCTCCGTAACAAACTGTCCGTTTGTCAGCGTGTCCCACTGCTCATCTGATCGACATTCACTACACGTACTCGCTTCACACTGTTTAGACACTTCTTGTTATAATTTATTCGCCGACTTCCTCCTTTGAAGTCACCGCCGTGGTTCTGCGATGAATAGATAACTTCTTCTTTGTCGGTGAGGGTCGCATGACTTAAGTATTATTTTGTGAAGACAAGCGACGCGGATGCTACTCTACTGTGATTCGCTTCTAACTTAAAACATAGGCAGGTAGTTTGTTCATAGAATAGAATAGAATATTCTTTATTATGTACACCGTAAAAAATACAGATATAAATGTAGACATTTTACATAGGGTGACACAATGGGCGGTCTTATCGCTAAAAGCGATCTATCGATATATCATCATCACATTTTTTAAGAGTATTTAATAATGCAAAACAAAAAAAAAAAAAATTGTGTTTGATAGTACTTAATTGATCCTAAGTATCATTGTTATCTTTCTTTTACACAATTAATCTCGTGGGAAATAATTTTACTATTACATTCCTTATCACATCGAATATTAAAAGCTGGATTGTCAATAACTCACCGCGAATTGTTCATTTGCTTACGTATAACGTTCCTCACTTAGTAGTGCATCTGACTTGTCCTGCAGTGCAGTTAGTCACGAACTCACGGCACTCTCACTGCATACATTATTCAAAACACGGAAAAAAAAAAAAATCTACAGTAGGTACTACAAGAATGCATAGTTATAAAAATAATAGTTAAGATAACGAGAATTTGTTTAGCAGACATTGGTCAAATTGCAAAGAGAATAATTTCATTCTAGTAATATGCAAACTAGTTAAATCTAGTTTCAGTTTAGTTTAATGACTAGACCCATTCTCACGTAAAGTAAATATTGCATTCAGAACTTGTCGAATAGTAGACCGGGCGAACTTCTAGTTACGTTATTTGTAAATAAAATAAAGTCTAACCTGCTCACTGATTTAATAATTGGTCATTCTGAAATGTTTCACTAGATGTCGCTGTGCCGTTGACGCGTTTTTCTGAATCGCGTTGTTACTCCGCGAATGAATGACGTGAATCCAATCAAGACTTACTTCATAGGATTATTTCTATGGTAAGCTCTTCTCGAGACTTTCACACTATGTGAGTCCTCACAAGTCACGTTGATGAGACGTGGCACGGTGCCCTAAGCGAGAGGCGGGCGGTGGCAGATCTACCACCAGCCCTCATTGATTGTTCACTCCCTTCGCAAGAGGGAAGCGGGGGGGCTGTTAATTATTACGATGTTGCACCGTAGTATTTACAGTATCACACTAGTAACCTAACCACACCAAAAATTATAGTTATTGTAAAAAACATTAATTTAACACAACATTACAATATAGTAAAGAATAAAAAAATTACTTGCAACGTGATCAATTCGGTTCGTTACTAATTACGAGACAATCATTTGTTATTACTCTCTTCTTTTAACGAGAACGGTCTTGTAGTGTTAACAAAAAGGATAGTCGTCACATATAGCACAGTATATTCTCGTTGAATGTACGATATTCCGTAACTGTAACGAGATTATTTATTCCGTGAGCTCATCGCTTTAAAAACACACTTCCAAACTCGCGGCGTAGCGGTAAGGTGACGTCCATAGTGGCGCGGTGCGGCACTATTCTTGATATTAACAATCATTCCCAGGAAAACTCCACGCAACTTGCTTTCTTGTTAAACTTCCTCAAGACGGGCGGCGACCCGTAGCCTCAGCATTGCATAATACTACGTCATAGTAAGTAGCGCTGCTACGGCGTAGGACACGTAGCGCTGCTACGGCGTAGGACACGTAGTGCTGCTACGGCGTAGCACACATAGGGAGGAGGCTACGACGCCGCTGTAACCTGTTAAACTAATAACTATGTTCCAGGGTAGTTAAGAACACGAATTAGCGTTAAGAACGCCGTTACATGGCACCGTGGGGCGGCGCTCTGTGCAGTTTTAATGAAAACATGACACAGTCGCCAAATAATATACTATTATTAGAATTTTTAAGTAGCTTTTACTTACTAATTCCACGCCGACATCAAATGTCACGCTTGTGCACTTCTGTGCGCTAGCGTGACATTTGATGTCGGCGTTATTATATACTATCATACTTTAATCAAGTTCCTAGAGCTAATGACAGCTAGCGACGTTATTACGAATGACACCAGCGTATCATTCGTAATAACGTCGCTCAGCGCTTTTCAACTCTTTAGCGGAACAAGCAACTGATTGAAAATAAAACTAGAAATAAAATCGTGATACCACTCTAGTTAATTTTCATGAGATTTTAAAGTGTCCGTGCGATTATAAGCATTCTCTATTTCTCATAATCCGATGGGACGGCAATCCGACACACGCGGGGAGAGATCAGGTGCAGGACCGACAGCTTTTACATGCTCTCCGAAGCACGGGGTGTCACACCACCAACTTCCAAACTCCGAGTTGCTACTGAGAAATTCCTTATGGAAAAACCTAATAAGCAGTATCTGGTATCAACCTGAGAATCGAATCCAGAACCGTGGGCTCAGCAGTTGCACTTGCGACCACGAGACCGACGGCACAATACATACAAATACGTATAGACTTGTATGTTAACACCGGTTGTAATGTGCATCTATCGGTGACGCAACAGCTTCCGAGAATTGTTTCTCTGCTTTCACCATTGTGGAACATTCCAAGTAACGCTTTGACTTATTATGTAGTTAGTACCAGTACATGTTGACAGTAGCTCCCTACGTATTGGTGTTACTTCACTGTGTTTTGACGTTCAAAAGTGGTTTACAAGGGCCTATTTGAAATAAATAATTTGACTTTCGACTTTGTGATCACGTAGTGTATACGAACCATATTTATTTATTTAGTACATGGAGAACTTACAGCTAATAAAAACAGACAAAAAAAGAGGAGACCATAGTCACCAGAAAGCCAATTACAAATCCTCACGTATAGACATATAATAATAGTTTATGGTGTGAGCACAAAAACGAAAACAAAAAACACATCACCTTAATTATAAGAGTAAGAAGCTATATAAAACTTGGTTTGCAATTTATGACTGAACTAATAGGGAAAATAATAAACAAGAACAAAAAATATAACCTACCGCTACTTGAAAAATTTGAGGCTCAAGCACCTTTTGGCCGAACTCGCACTAATTGCGAATGGATCTAAATCATAATTTAGCCGTTGTTATTCAATAACTTCATAAGAACTAAACGGATTAATCAACCTTTTTGTTCAATGGTAGAAATCAGAAAAAGCTTTCAGTTGAAGTCACGTGAATAGTTCGGCAAGCATTTTGTGAAGAAATAACTTTGGATTGCGATTGACGACGAAAATATGTTTTTTATTGCGAGAATTCAATAACATTGTGCGAGCGTGAGCACAACGTACAATGTTACGTATGAGCTGTGCTTGCAAGAACATCTCCGCAGTCACTACGATAGCTTCTGTATAAATAAATCTATTTATGTTAGGAGGTAATATAAATTAATTCGTTTCCGGCGGAGGTGCGAGGTACGTGTCCGTTGTGCGGCGCCAGTAGGAACCAGTTTATTTCATTAATTTATTGCTACAGTACAAACGGAGTCAATTAAAAGTTTCTACCTGCAGTCCGCACACAAAGGCAGCCTATAATAGATAATAAGTTAAAACCGTCCATACTAATACCATTTAATGTGGATTTAGTTATAGCTGCCACGATAGACTTGAAATTTAAGATACATAGGGAGATTAATCATTTTTATAACGGAGGAACACTGAGTTGAAAAACCTAGTTTGGGAGCCAGGGCATATGTTTAAGACACTACTTCTGTATGTTGAAAATGTAAGTGTGTAACAATGTTGTCACTTTTTTTTTATAAAGAAAATAGTAGATTTTCGCTTGCTCGTCAGCTAAGCGAAAGGAAATCCGTCACATCGCTGCTCCACGTGAGCTCCATAAGACACTGGCACGGCAAAAGGTTGTAGTCAAGAATACCGATGCTGATTAAAGAGCAGTTTAGCAAAATATATGTAATGGTAATGCTGTACAAACAGTTATATGTTCTTTCCATTAAGTACATTATATACATTCAAAACTGAAAATCACAAGTTGCAATTGAATAGCAAATAGCTTCATTCCCAAACGTTAATTAATTCGTTGTAACGTGAACATAGCTGCAGTAAGAGCGATATAATCGCACGAACTTCGCTCTGTTCATTCAGTTGTGCAACACTCGAAAGTATACCGGCTTGCTAGTGTGAGGATACACACTATCAAGTAAGTATTCTTTCGAGTTCCAAACAAAAGTAGTTACAGTTCTGAAGTGCGCTACAACGTGCAGATTTGCAATATGATAATTATTGTTTCTGAACTAAAATGTTTGTTCGGTATGTGGGGAGTTAGGTCTCAGTTGCTTTTGAAAAGATTTCCTTGTGAAATTCAAAAATACTTTTCGCTACTGATCGTTTAACTGTACTCTGATACGTACTTACTTTAAAAAATATAAAATACTTATGTCAGGCCATGTCTGTACATTTTAGGAGTAGCTGTTTTCGTCAAAACAAATCCACTCCGATTTAAACGATTAGATGAAGTAGTCGCACGTAATAGGCGCGACAATAGCAGGATATGCTCTCATACTACAAGAACAACCCTCATGCGCAAAAGTGTCTTTTGTATGGCTCCTACCATATTTAATAAATTACCTAAAAGTTGGAGAGAACTGCCCTTATCACTTTTCAAAAATAAGCTTATAATTTTTTTTGTTAGTAAAGTGTATTACAATGTTGTAGATTTTTTAAATGAAAAGGACTTTTCTATTCCGACTTTTAATACTTATACATAGTTAAGAATTGAACAATTGTAACAATTGAATAATGTGAATCTTAAATCAATTTTGAATTATTCTATTTGACTGCATAATAATGAATATTCTGGACATAATTTAATCTATTTTGACTTTATTATACCTTTATCTTTATCTTGACATCAATTACTATTTATATGTTTTGTATTTTGTAATGAAATTTAGAATGACTTTATGTAAAATGCAATTAAATGTAATTTTCTATACCTACAAAATTTGTACGTCATTATCGGCAAAACATGGACGCACGCAACATCTATTATTTCAAAACCTTGCATGTCTGATTACTCAGTTTATGTAAACGCATGTTTTACAAATAAATGATCTTTATCTTTATCTTTACGATTTCAGATACTAAACTGACCAAATGTCCGTTCAAAACTCTTAAAGCAAAAAGATTATTTGCGCAAATGTAATTTAATACAAGAAGCCATTCCGTTCCTTAGACTATTGAATGCCGCAAGCGGTAACAATCAGGCCATAAGTTTGGTAAGCCGGTAACCACGGAGGCGGACGCTCAAACTTTCTCTCAGACAATAAATTACAGATTATAATTCCGATGGCACATGGAGGGGTCTCCTGCTGGGGCGGGACGTAAGGAGGGGGGGGGGGGGGCAGCGAGACGCGCCGTGAATATATCCGTGGTTGAATTAATTGTAGCAATGTATTAGATAACTTGTAGGGGCTAGTCTTTACTTTCATGTCCATCATGGACCCTTCACTTAAATTCTCATTTGCCATCATCAGCACCAGCTCAATATTTTTCTTTTATCAGAAAGGACTAGAACCGAAATCAGTAACACAGTTAAACTACATGGAAACCTTGTGGGAAGCATTAAGGCCGTTTGTTTCTCACATCGCCGGTCATCAGGAAATCCGTCATGACATGAAAACATTGTAATGAGTAGATTATGTCAACACAGCTGCTTGCTATAGCAAGGTCCCAAAAAGAGATAACTCTAACACCCCTTTGTGTCCGGGCCAGTATAGTGAAGTTGAAGGTCTTATTGTCGGAAAACTGGAACGCACTAACGTCACTGTAAGTGCTAAACTGACGGCATCGCCACTAAAAGCTAAGAAGACCGCCAGTCCTGAAACAAATAGCACAAACGATGCCTCAAACGTCGGTTTGCAAACTACAACCCAATCACCAACAAAGGCTAAAGAGTCCCTGCATTTGATGACATCGCTTTATCGACAAAATGTTGTCAAAATGTTCTCCCCCTAAGTACATCGCAAAAACAATGGAGTCCAAAGTTGGTACCGCAGAATTGGAATCATCTTCACAATCTCGAGGTCTTGAAACACTGGTAACGGGGAGCAGTCTTCGCAAGATTTTGCAATAGGAGATCACCGTTACTCTAAAGCCAACTCTTGAGAAAATCGTGGTGACTGAATTTAGTAACATCCACAAGAAGATAGACACCTTCCACGATTCTTTGGGATTAATGACGAAATTTGAGGAAATGATGGCAGGCTTTGAGAAGAAAACTGCTATCATTAATAATCCCAAGCGTGAAAATGAATTCCTGAAATCGACCGTTACAGATATTTCAGCAAGATTAAATACAGTAGAACTTCACATGCCTGACTCAAATTTGGAAATTAATGGTATTTCGGAGCATCGTTCAGAAAACCTGGTTAACAGGAACCCTAAGCAAAGACTCCAGAGTTAAACACACACTTATAAAGGAAGATGCGATCAAACGAAGGCCAATGATGCATCAACCTGCGACAAAGCCCCGAAACAACTTTCAAAGACTTTCAAAGGCACTGCAACATTATACTTACAGAAGGCTAGTAGGGTTGGGCTTAATAGGCTATATTGTAATGTAAATAAAGTATCACCAAGAGTGATACTTTATAAAATGAAAAAATAAAAGTTATACAATTAATACCCAACTACAACAAAAAAATCAACTAAAAAGGTATAAAAAAGGCATCACAGAGAAACAAATAAAAAATCCGCGGTCTCACGGGTTAGGGCATAAATCGAACAAATTATGTGTGGCTCTGGATTTTTAATTTGTGCTCTTTTTCGTTGACTTTTTTGTCGCAGTTAGGTTTTAGTTTTATAACTTTTATTTTTATTAAATTTTTTTGGGGTTAAATTAATCCCAAGCAAAAAAATTAAATTGTTTATGAAATGGGCTAATTAAGTTCATTTGCATACCCAATAAGGCATTATATTTTATTTTTTATTCTTGACTTTATTTCCTGAATATGGCCATATTCAATTTTATGTGACGTCACATAGACTATAGCCAACGGATGATCAAGACGCTTCCAATAATACCTCATTTGTCAAATTATGACGAGTAGTATAGAAGTTATGTGGTAACAGATGAACATACATTCATAAATACGTACACACGTACATACATACATAGATACATACCGGTCAAAATCATAACCCTTCTTTTTGCTTCGCCGTAGTCGGGTAAAAAGTGTACCTACTTATACTATTACTATGTATACATATACCAAAGCCGGCTCCAGTCCGAACGCCAACCCCAGGAATCAAAACCTAAATCTCTGCGCTATTAGGATCGTTGGTAGTAAGTTGTGGCCGGCGACGTGCGCTTTGTTACGACTCGGACCGGGCCGCACACGGCGCATGGCACGGCGGTTAGCGTGCCGATCGCTCACCGTTTGTCATTCAATATTCGTCCTCACTAAAATTGTTCTCCCCGCCCGGCGCCCCCCGCAGTGCTCAGCACTTCACACACAGTAGCGCACCTTTCTATTGCAATACAAACGCGCTAACAGAGGAGTGCTCCTCTTTTTGCAGCACTTACTTGTTGTACGGTGCGACGGCGGACGATGCTCTGAAAATTACATACACAACCCCATGCCGAACAGTTTTGGGCAGCGAAAGGTGAAATGTTTTTAAAATGAATTTGTCTGTACGTTTGTGTATGGTGACAAATGTCGGGTGCGAATATGACATCGAAATATTTTGTGTCTTTCGAATCTGTACAAACTTCTATGATTATATCCATCATGCCTGTTATACGCGTATCTGGTCTGCTGATAAATTAAAAAACATCCCCGGCCTGAAGCTGCATGATGTATTATGTGTCGCTACGATGTAGATACATACTAGCTCACACATCGAGTGTCGAACAGCCGTCACAATGACTGACGTCACCACTAACTCAGTTACTATGACTGTATCTCCCACACAATATGAAACATCGAACTATTCCCCCACCTCACATAACGCGCAATAGGACTGCTCTTTGAAAGCCACCGCTAACGTCCTCCGTAATGGTCGCGCCAAAATTGTGGAACACATAATAATTAAACACACTAAAGATAAAACTTAAGCCGGGTGGGAGTCATTGGGTCCACATAATTATCCGGCAGGTCTCGCGGCCGCCTCTTTGTGTCCTCTTAATTGGCGCGCTTGGAGGCCTCCGGGCCGCCTGGTGGCCTCCGCCGCCGACGCGCGGACACTCAGGAAGAACCTCGTTAATCCGCTCCTCGGGGCATTTTGCGCCGAATTCTCTTTAATGAACAAAATCATTAACTTCACTATGACTTACTCTTAATTATATTATATCTTTTAGTTTCAATTATGCTTTTAAACTGAAATGGAACTCTCGCTGTTATTCTAACTTGGACTGCGAGTGAACTCATTGCGAAATGTACGAGAACAAAGTGTAACAACCGTGTGTTTATTACAGACAGGCGCGTTCTGCCACATGTGTCTTACAGAGGAAACTTTACTTATATCCGTTGTGTAGTTTTTCGTTTCACAAAAAACGGGAGCAAAGCGGCTATGAGCTACGCGCTACGAGCCGCTACGGCGCTACGGATACTCTCAAAGGGAAGTTTTCAAAGTGGTTGTGTGGTGTATGCGCGAATTGTTGGTAAGTAACTCACAGCGGCCGGTGGGGTGCAGCGGTGCGGGGCGCAGAGAAGCGTGGACCTGAGGACCGCTGCCAGAAGTTGCCAACATTTACCTGCGACAGATTTTTCCCCGATGAAGTAGTCGGAGTATTTTGTTTGGTTTAAGACGATGTTGGTAAATAGAGTGCAGTTTGTGTTTGGTACGTGCCCGCGTGTCGCTCTTACAGCGATGCAGTTTTATCTGCAAACAGTTCACTTGGATATTATCTAGTCGGGAGCGTCTTTACGTCTCGTGCTACTGTATTACGAAAAGTACATTTGTTTGTTTTGGAATCATTTAAGTGTTTCTTGAAACTAGTTTGCACTAAGTTTTCTGCTCGGTCATTTTGAACCCTTTACATGTAGGTAGGGCGTATACTAACTACATACCTACCGTTGTAACGGGAGTGTTTAAGAAAATAAACTCAATTCAAGAGACTACAGTTGGGACTATAAAGTTAATTATTTTAAATCTCATAATTTCGTGTTAGAGTAAGACGCGGCAGAATCCAGTGTACAAACACAGATTAATAGAAATGATCCACTCCGGAAAATCATTTAAATAAAAACCGACTGTTGCTACGACACAATAAAGTGCAAGTCAGGTCGCACAGCTCTAATAACCTACAGTTATATTCACCTACAAGTTGCCTCTATTTCTATCGCGTAACTCTTAGATCTTCTGACTACGTTACACTCACTGAATTCACACACTCACTCGCCCAACAAGTCGAGCCCGCCGCGTACTTGTAGCTACATACATAAAATGCAGAGTGAACCATCCGTAGTAATCTGTGGCACAAACAATATAACAATACATATAATCATCTCCCCGGACACACTCGGCCAGCACACCGCTCTAAACAAACATAAACGTGATAATGACTATAATGACTGATAACTTAATTGACCACCGTCTCCGCCACCGCACTGTTGGGGGTATGAACAGCATTTATGCGGTGGGCGATGAAACCACCTGCGACGGTAACGTCGCAGATGGTTTCATCGCTCACCACTGCAGCTTCGGCTTCTGGCCAGGCAGGCGCCGGCCATCCTCAGCTCGCGGGCCGCCTCGCCCCTCCTTGCCTTCGCGGGTTTAAATTACACTCTAGGGGTAGGGCAGACAAGACTACGTGGCGTCGGTTTTGCAGCTATTCGTTTCTGTCACTAACTTTGTAGCACAACATATTGACTTTTTAAGACAATATTTTAATTTTTATTTAAGGTTAAAAATGCTATTTTATAGGGGTCCACCCTTTATAGCAGATTTTTTTATGTCACAATATTATTTTGCATAACAGCGGATAGCAGAAACATTATTTCGCAGAAAATCGTTTGGCATACACTCATTTATCATTCATTCACAACTCATAATTTTGAAAGTCAGAATCATCTTCTAGCATAAATTTCATATCCTTAATTATTAAAAAGTAGAACCATCATATCGCAGAAAGTCCACGGACAGAGTCGTCTTTTGGCATACGTAAGGGTCGTTAGGCGTCGCTGTCATCACGGACGAACAGTCAATCGGTGGCGAACAGTCAAACACATTCAAATCAAATCAAATCATTGATCACTTTGCAAACATGAGTAACTGCTACACAGATGATTTTTTTATAATCCAAGCCCATGTTCTACCGTCACATGGGCATGACAATCATATTTTTTTATGATATTATGATTTTAAACAACAATTAGAGAGAGATTATAATAATACCACAAATTAAATGTTTCAGCAATCATGTATAGGGAAATCCCGCTCGTTTCCTATGCACTCCTATCTCTAGCATATTTATCTCATTAGAAGATGTAACTTACTAGTATCATCGTTGAAAAGAAGTTTTAACAAGATGATATTGTTACCCATCTACTTGAATCCGTCTTGTCCCCCAGAAAGTTCTTCTTTAGCTTCCAATCAACGACATCACGAATGAACCATCGTCGTGAGCTCGGACTGTATACATAATGATACAAACACAGGAGCTATTCGAACAGTTCAAGTCGAAAGATAAACATCAGTCCGAGAGAAGCGGAAGACTTCCTTATTTGCTCCGCTTTGAGAAAATATTTTTATCACAATCAATTGAGGAGACAACTGGTGTTTGTATAAACGTTGTTCCTACACAGTGTTTATAAGTAGATAATATGTAAATTTGATTCCGTAAACAATCATGTGAGCCGATTTAGAAGGAAAACGATCAAACACGATAATATTTCTGATACCTGCTCTGCACAAAAGACACTTCACTTCAGATGCAAGCACCGTCGGATACCTGATGGTGCCCGACGCGAGGGAAGTAAGCTGGGTTGTATTTTATGTATTGCAATAAGATGAGTGTTGCCGCGCCGCAGGCATCTCATTCAAGCACGCACACGTCCTCCCCACAGCGTTTCTGCCACGTCCCCGTCACAATTCCACGGGTAAACTGAGCCCCGATCGACGTGCCGCCTTATTTCCACCTTATAACTCGAAATAACAGTCAAACGCCATGAATATTAATTATAAATTATTATTTATTTTGAAGTTTCGAAGTAAGCTGATATGAAACGAACTTGACTGATATGTTGGCTGTTCATGTATATATGAACATTCATAAAATTCATATATTTAATGATGAAAACCACGATCACAGAATGTCTAATATCCACGCAGACGGGATACGCCTCACCTAGGTGACCTACCGACTAGTTTCCGGCTCGCTGACTGACTCGTGTGTGGTGGCGCTTTGTTCTCGAGATGCAGACGTGATAGCGCAACCTTTGTCCGGGACTGTCCGCCTGCCTCGTCGGACACACTTATTTACATATCGGAGAAGGGTATGTGTCTATCTCATTTTTATCAGCCATGTTTTAAATACTGTGAGCGTACTGGGGGTAGTGTTGGTTATTGCGCAATAGAAAAACCGTTTGCAGTTCAGATCACATTATAATTTACTATCAAATGAATCACACTAGCAGTCGCACACTGTAGGTACACGACACAACTATCGGAATGTGCAACTGTTTCTAAACGTGTTCAATGCTTGCCCGCCACCGATAAACTCCGCTTAGGTTCGATTAGGCCGAGTACACCAAAATACCGATAAATTAATGTGCAATAAATTAAGCCAACTCATAGTTAGCGTATGGAATTTCAAAAGGTAAGAATGCATGAACATTACATAAAATTCATATAAATTGCCAAACTATACCTACCTAAAATAAAAAATATATAAATTCTTTACAATATTAATAACAACAAAAAAGCAAAACTAATAGTTTAAACCGCCATGTAATAGTACTTGTAAGAGTGTGCTTACTCTCGGCTAGTCCATTTCCTACGAAATGTATGGGAAAAGTTTTTTACGATTTCTGACTTTTCTAGTACTTAAACCTCAGTTGGTCCAATTGAGGTTTTTCGTCCATAAAAGAAACAGGATCGATTGGCATCAAAAAAAGTTTTTGTGAAAACTGCCCATTTTCTTGCTGACTGTACCTGCATTTTTTTCTAAATCTGTGAATGCAGATCAAAACTTCTCAAAAAGTTAAGGACAGTCTCCTGAGACCGTTTTATTCTAGCGACAACGGTTAAGGTCTTTGTTGCCCCATCTCAAAAACCACCCTCTATACTAGACATTATGTAAATATAAACTGTCCATCCATCTGATATAGTTTACAACAATTTACGACCGAGTAGCAACCACAAGAAAATCGCAACAAACATGAAGCTCTGCCATGCATAATAAATAACATTAGGTCCTTTGTCTCGCCGTACTTGTGTGAAAAAGCGCGCGAAATAAATAATAAATAAATGAGCGCGTTCTGTCTCAGTTAATCACCGTTACAGTTACAGTAACACAGCGTTGTGCCGGCGGGACAGGGGAGAGATCTGATGGATGCTGTACTTAGCTGAGTTATCTTATGATCCTTGAACATAGCTGTGAAGTTAGTCAGGTGTACGCCTACAGCAGAGATCTGATCTGTTTAGATTTCTCTACTGGTGCTAGTGGTTGTAACTATTTTCGCTCGTCTGGAAGGCAGTCTACGTTTGCCAAAACCTTTGAAATACAATAATGTATTGTTAACTTTTTATTACTCCATAATCTAAGATCTGTGTCAGAAAACCGCGCAATCACTGGCGAGTAACCTCGAGTGTTCCGCTGGCACAATGAAAAGTAATGGAAAAACTAGCTCTCAGTCTTGCACTTTGCAGTAAGCGACGGAGAGACGTTGAGAGTAAGCGTTCTTTCATCAAATCACAGAATGAATCCCATTCGTCAACTTTTCGTTAAGTTGCGGGATGGAACACAAGGTTCAGTAACAAACAGCTGTTTATGTTATTGAAGCACTGAATCGTTAGTATCGAGAATTGTAAAACAAATTGAACGTATATCGTAATGCTGATACAAATGTTTGAGGTTGGAAAACAGAATTGATACTCCATAACAAATTGAACCAACTGAAACGATTAGATTAGGTTTAAACTGACCCAGCCTACGGTCACTTATAACAAATTCTAATTAGCTTTCAACTGTATAATGAAGACACAAAAGCGATAAGTACAATGTTTAAACTCAACAATGACAAGTGACCCCCACAGGTGCCCGGCAGCCGCAGGTGACCGGCACCAACCGAGCGTGCACATGACCGCTCGGGGGGCAAGGGGCAGATCAAAGGACTCTTTATCCCCCCCCCCCCCCCCCCCCCTCACCCCGGTCCCCGCAGGATCCGATATAATCTGCCGCGACTTAACTCGTCTTAACTTTAGGAAAAGTTGTCGAGCTTAATTCAGAGTTGCCTACAGACGTCCCACTCTACCTTTAATTCTTGGCCTCCTCCGCGACACGTCGCAGAACGTCGCGACACGTCGGCGCACGTCGCGGGTTGCTCTGCAATTTGCGTGACGTGTGATTACTGGTGAACGGCGGCCTACCACCAATATTCACCTAAAATATGCAGTGATGAGAATTCTAAACAGTTCATACTCTTTCAGTTTCGTCACTGCTAATTAAGTCCGTGCTGGTTGGAGATCTCGAACTCATAATAGCTTTAAAATAATTTCTGTTGCAGCATTAAGTAAACAAAGATACATACGTACGATCTCTACGGACAGAGATATCTCATTTAAAGCCCACACAAAGGGCCTCAGATCCATATTTAAATTAAAAGGACTAATAGGTGCAGGCCGTTTTTCATAAACCACAATATCTTGACTTTACCATCAATTTATATTTTGGAAGTCGCGATATTTGTTAATGTCGGAGTACAACCTCAATCCATATTGTCTATGTAAATTGTCGATTGACAATAACGATGTTCTTTTATATTACAATGTGTCAAAGCGAATAAGAATATGTATGTTGAATATTATTAAAGTTTATAATGTAAATCAAGTTATTTAACATTAATTACCCTGTTACCTGCCCCAACATAAGGTTATGGGCCACCAATAAAAGGAGTAGGTAAGCAGAATAAATATTGGTACCTACATAATAGATATAAAATATGATGAACACAAATTTTAATTTTTTGCCAATATTGAAGGGCGAAAATTATTTAAATTGGAAATTTAGAGTAAAATCTATACTAGCAGAAAAACAGGTACTTAAAATATTAGATTATGACGACAAAGAAATTTTCAAAGATGAAAAATTAAGAGTCGATAATTCAAAAGCAAAAGCGATTATTATTCAATGTTTATCAGACAAGCATTTATCTATAATACAAGAATGTTCGAATGCAAAAGCAATGTTTATGAAGTTAGACAGCGTATTTCAACGCAAAAGTGTTTTTACAAAAATTACACTGAAAAAGAAATTACTAAGTCTAAAATTACAAAGAAATTATACGTTCGACGAACATTTTCAAAAATTTGAAAATATTCTATTTGAAATAGAAAATATAGATAAAAAATTAGACTGTCATTTATTATTGTCTCTAAATGAAGATTACAAACACGTAATTACAGCAATTGAAACCATCAGCTCGGATATAACATTAGAGTTCGTAAAATCACGATTACTTCATGAAGAAATAAAACTAAAAAATAAGCATCATACTTGTGAGTCTCAATCACAACAAATATTTAAAGCGTCAGGCTCAGGAATGAACTATTATAACAACACAAGATTCAGACGTCCTTTTCGAGGAAGATCAAATCCTAAGCTATTTCCCCGCATGGCAGACCGGTTTCCTAGAAATAGACGTGATATCAGTCAACTCTGTCAACACAGGTCTCGGAGTGCACTGATGCGCAAAAGTGTTTTTTGTATGGTTCCAATTATTTACGATAAGTTTCCCAATGGCTGGAAAGAGCTAAGCATAGCGTACCTAGCAGCATATTTTAAAAGAATAGTAAAATCTTTTTTAGCTAGTAAAGCATAATTATGATGTGAATGATTTTTTAAGGGAATCATTTTAAATTGACATGCTATTTTATATATTACTTTAATCTGAAATTTTGTGATATCGATAGTGAAACTTGCTTAGCAACAATGTCACTTGTGAAAAACAATAATAATAATACGATTAATTTTTGATGTTCTCTTGCCGAATTATCCGATGCAGTGGCTATAAATACATTAAAATTGAACTAATAAAATCAGGATAGGATAAATTCGTGGACTGGTTGACGCACATAAAACCAGTTTGGTATGACCTACCTAAAGGCTGATACTGGCTGTACATTTTTGAACTTTGGCGATTATGATACGCGCCGTGCGGAGTATAATACACTACTTGTTCAAGACTTTTAATAATTTCTAATCAAACAAGAGAGGAACATGTAGAATATTGATTGCCGAAATAAGACCCTACTTAGTAGGTCTACGTAAACAAAAAAAAATTCGCGACGCTGAGGACGCGACTACAATCAGTGTCACCCGGCATCGTTTGCCAAGGCTGCGTCGGAATGGATTGGAGGTGTGGCGCCCTGGGCCACCAGCGCGACTGCATTGCTCCCGTCACAGTTGTCATCGGTGTCACATAGACGTTTTAGTGTTTTTTTTTTTTAATTTAGTTTTATTGTTATTATTTTTATTTAAGTTAATCTAAGGGTAATATTTACAAGTGGGTCGATAACAACTTATAACTAAATAAAAATAGCAAAATTATATACTAACTTAACTAAAACTATTCAAAAACTAAAATATAATATCGTAAAATTCATCCGCATCGCTGTCGACTGGTAATGTACCCAAGAGACTGGCCGCATTGCCACGTTGTATGGCAATGCTTAGCCTCTGCCCAAAGTAAAAACCAGCTCTTGGGTCACGGGAAGTGTCAAATAGCCGTTTTGAAATTTCATTAAAGAGGCCATGACCACTCGGACCCCACGGCCCGAGGGTTTCGACCCCAAACGGCTCGAAAATATAATAACCTGTAAGGTTATACTTACGCCGCTTGAGGTTTTCAGCAGCCGCAGCAGCAGCACCAGCACAGCACGCCGAGCCAGGAAGATGGGATGGCGCAAGAGTGTCGACACAGGTTGCATCCCACACTAAAGGCCTACCCACCTTCCATGGAGATAAAGACATGCCGTCCGGTCTCTTGCCATCGTCGCGTGCCAAGCCATTGGGTTCTAATATAGCTGGTACGCCGGGCGGCGGTGACAAGAGCTCGTCGGATGATGTCGTTAATGTTTGGGGGCCGCGCTAAGCGACCTGCACTTCGGCTGCAAGACAGGCCGTGATGTCCGAGACTGTTGACAACTTCGCCACAGTGACAGCGATTAGGAGAACAACAAGGAGCTCCTAGTAGTAGGGAAGCAGCGAGGCGGAAGGTATTGTCGTCGAACAGAGTGCCTATGTTCAACAACGGTAGTGCGTGAAGCCACAGACCCGATTCCCACTTACCTACAGCCAGCAAGCGCGCATGCTCCGCAGTGGTAGTAGACGTATTGAGTAAATTGTTCTGTACTACTCTGCAGAGCGGCTCATCCCACCGTCTTTGGGAAGATGGATGATCGGGTAGATCTGTTTTCGGGCAAGCGCGTCTCCAGGCATCCATAGCCTCGGTGAAGCACGGCACATAAAAATCAATCAGTGTGGAGGCTAGAATTTTCCTGATTAATTTCTCAGTACCGTGAACCGAGGATATGAAAGCCGGTAAACTAATACTAGAAATTTTGCGGACGCCGAGGCCTCCCATACGGATGGGAAGAGTAGCTTGCGCCCAAGCTCGGTCGTCCATGGCCACATTTAGAATTGAAGTTAATGTGTGTCTGATAATTTGGTCCATTTTTTCTAAAAGGGGAGTATGCTTCCATAAATGGGAAGCGCGAAGAAAATATGTTAATTTAGGGCCGAAACAGCAGTAACGAATTAGGGTGATGGCCGAATGCATATTAATTTGTAACAATCTTTCCGAAACATCGTTGAAATTTTGTATTTTTTCCTCAATAAAAACGGAAAAGGAATTTTCGAAGATTGGAGACCCAAGGACACGAAGAGAGCTTTTTTCAATAATTTTGATTTCTGGAGCTATTGCATTAAATTTGGGAAGATCATCAAGATACCAAACGTTAAATTTGGAATTTAGCTGTCGAATAATTGGGTGAATGGCTAAGCTAAAAATCACTGGCCCGAGGGGGTCACCTTGTTGACAGCCAACAGCAGATTCCAAAAGGTTGTCCCGATACAGTAATTTAGAAGGGTGTCTGTAACATTGCCAAAGGAAACTATATATTTGGGGTATTTCTTTTTTAGTTTCTGCCTGCAAGGTGTCCCTATTAACAGAATTGAAGGCATTCTTTATGTCAACTTTCAGGATGACCTCTCCTTTACCAGAATTAAGGTATGACAAGGGTCGACAAGGCGTGTACGGCAGCCTCACAGCCTCCTTTGGAGCCATAACCTAGCTGCAGGGGCTGGAATTTTTCCGAAACGGCCTCACCATAAAATTTACAACAAATCTTGGCTGCCATACGACGGTAAGTAGTGCCCACGGCAATGGGACGAATGCCACCATCCCTCTTACGCAGGGCGCATAGATTGGCCCCGTATAAAACGTCTATGACGGACCCGTTCACCTTGCCAGAGAGCATGAGATTGATCAGAGCCGTAAGCTCTCTCAAGAGCAACTCACCAGCTGTCCCGGCGCCTGAACAAATAAGGTCCTTAAGATGCTGAGGACTCAGGCCGTCGAGGCCGCCGGCGGACCCGCTCCGGAAGGAGCAGACGGCTGTGACCAGTTCTCGACCTGTAATGGTGAGGGAGTGAGTATCCGGATCTGGAGGGTCGGGAAAAGAAAGACCATCCACTGGGGCAGCGTGTTTGCTCTCCAGAGCTGCGAGTGTGTCTGGAGAACATGGTGCCACCACATCACTGCTAAAAAGAATCCTGGCTGCACCGCTTATGTCACCTTCTCCTAACTTAGATTGTACCAGATGGGATATACCTCTTGAGGAGGTATATCTTTGCGTCGGTAATTTTGAATCTAAATGAAGAGCCGAAATATTACAGTATTCTTTCATTTGTGCACTTAAGGTCTTTTTGGTTGCCAAATTCTTCTGTACATGTAGAATTCCGTAAGAGAAGGTGAGCAGCTGTTCCCAAGCACTTTGCGAATTCTCCCGGGCGGCAAGATGAACGCAACTTGCTAGGTGTTGTGCCACTAGAGGTCTAGCGCCGCGGGGAACTCGCTTTAATACAGGAATAGAGTTTTTGAATTTGGAAAGGGTTTTCCAAAACGGGTCAAAAGTGGGTGTAGCTGGTGTTGTTGAGACAGGGTCTGAGAAGGGTGCATTTGGTGGCCTGTGCACCTTTCCCATATGCACATTCAGACCCCGCTTACCTTTAAAAACCCGTGCCTTGGTACACAGCGGACATCTCTCCAGGGTGCTCTGCAGCGATGACGAAGGTTGACAAGCACTACCACTATCATTCACAACGTCGCTGCTACCACTAAGCATGAATATATAATTTAAAACTTAAAGATTAACTTAAATAAAAATAATAACAATATAAACTAAATTACAAAAAAAAAAAACACTAAAACGTCTATGTGACACCGATGACAACTGTGTGTGTGTGGGAGCGATGCAGTCGCGCTGGTGGCCCAGGGCGCCACACCTCCAATCCATTCCGACGCAGCCTTGGCAAACGATGCCGGGTGACACTGATTGTAGTCGCGTCCTCGTTTAGTTAGGGTCTTAATTCGGCAATCAATATTCTAATGTTCCTCTTTTGTTTGATTAGAAACTATTAAAAGTCTTGAAAAAGTAGTGTATTATACTCCACACGGCGCGTATCGCAACGCCAAAGTTCAAAAATGTACAGCCAGTATCAGCTTGTAGGTAGGTTATACCAAACTGGTTTTATGTGCGTCAACCAGTCCACGAATTTATCCTATCCTGATTTTATTAGTTCAATTCTAATGTATTTATAGCCACTGGATCAGATAAATCGGCAAGAGAACATCAAAAATTAATAAAATTATTATTATCGTTTGTAAGTGACATTGTTGCCAAGCCGATAAAATGTCATACTATAATAACATCAACTGGATGTTCCAAAAATCGTTTGAAACACCATGTTACTTTAAAATTGCATTATAAAATCGTGATAAATATTATTAGTATCATATTAATTATTACTTGTTCAATATTAATTATTTATTGTACTGTTATGTTAATAAACATTTATTTTGATCTTCATAAAACCACAAATCATGACTTGTTCGAAAACTCTAGAATCGTTGTTTATGAAACAGCCTTTTGAGTCACATTAAAAACTATTTATATAATACATCTGTCTATGAAATATCAATATTATAGAAATGCAAATCAAATATTGCAACCTTTATAATCATTAAACATTAGTTTACGTATATTAAAATAGTGTTGAAATGGAACGTTTCCATACGTCAATGTCATCTATCATTCTGACAGCTGATGTTGACACTATGTCTCACTGTGATATATTGTTGTAAACAATCAATAATGGGATCAATACAATTAGATATTCTCTTGTAAATATGAATAATCTCACACATGCATTAAACATTAATAGTACTTAATTATTTTCTTTTATATTAGTACAATTAAATTGAGAAATTATGGTTAAGTCAATAAAAATGAATTTAATACAAATAATCAGCTAAATACTTAGCTGATTATTTGTATTAAATTCATTTTTATTGACTTAACCATAATTTGTATGAATGTCATCCTTTTCAGGTAGTACAAATTATAATTATAGTTTTATATGAAGTTAAATAGGATAGACTAAATCTTATTGTTTGTATAGGGCAGATCGGCATTTTTGTACATGAGAGAAAATCTTTATTTTAAGCTAGATTCTAAATATTCTTTTACTGTCTGTTTTCTTGTCAGGTATGTTTATTAGTGGGTTTAAACTTTAAACACTCCTTGCATTAATCCTTGCTTATGAAACAACAGCTACATTGTACCTATCGACACTCTGCATTTTTTCTACAAGCGCTGAAGTGGTGGCGGCTCATGCGACCGGTCCGTGCGACCGAACCGTGCGACCGGCTGCGCGCCGTCTCGTCCCTCCGGACAACCTCGGCTACGATCAACGTATTCACTGGCTATGTCAAACTCAATGAGGCGACGCGTCTACAATGTAACCACATTTCTCGAGATAATGTTTAGTTAATCAAAAAAATAGGTTAATATCTATGTAATACAAATGAAGACCATTTAGGGTATTTTCCGAAACACGGCTTTAATACCCAATAACTCTTGTTTAGTGAAATATGAATCGTTATCAGTAAAACGATGCGCGTTCAGTCGGCACCATGTTGTGATCATCAGCAATTCAGCACTGACTTACCGACGCGATGCGCATAGAATATTAAAACCAGCGTGTGCCGATGTGTCGACCATTACCACCGATTCAATTAACTTGCGTGAGCTGCTATTACAGAGAGAACTTTACTAACGTTATCGATATAATTTAGCTTAAATACTCAGGACAGCGGCGGCAGCGGGCAGCAGGGTGGCGGCGACAGCAGCATGAGAGCGGCGCGATCAAATGCATAGTTTTATATGGAATTGTTCTCGATGGCAGCGGTGCCGGGAGCGGGGGCACTATAAGACTGTGCATTTGAACGCGCCGCTCTCGCGCCTCTGCAATCGCCACCGCCCGCGCCGCCCCGCTGCCTCCGAGAATACGGCCTTACTTTTATGACACAGAGCGCCAGTATTTAGTACGCGCACGTCTGACGGCAGGCACCGTTTGACCGCGCCTACGACCTGCGCGGAGCGGGCCGCTGTGCGGAGCGGGCTGCGTCTGTTTGTATCAGTAATTTATCAGCCGGGCGCTGCGGTATTTCTCGTCAAATTGACTCGCGTGCAATCAATTTACATCGGTTTAGCAGCCGTTCGGCTGTGCTGAGCATGTTTAAGCATTCACAGCGGATGCCTGCGCACGTTAGTGACGACTATTCACTGATAACGGAGTGAAGCGAGCGCAATTATTGTGGTAACTTCATTACGCTTTCCACAATCTGAATTGAAACTCACATATAATCGCTTGCCCCCTATGACCACATGGGACTTAAAAAATATAACTAGCGAAATGTAGGTGCACTTTATAGGTACACTTCTACCCCACCCTTTGGGGAAACAAGGCGTGCTGTTATGTTATGTAATAGCACCAAATCATCCCTTACAAACGCTTGTTTAAGTAAAACCATGCTTTCTACTTAACTATATTTCCCCGGTGTATCAACCACGTTGGCTCACTATCGCAGGCGTTGTCCCGCGAGTCGCGACCTCTTCCGAGTGACTGCGCCCCGATTGAGCGTAATCTTCATGTTTTGTTATTTCTCGCGCCATCGTCTCTTTGTGTAATGAGTCGCGCGGTGTTGTGCGTTCACGTGCGGACTCGGCCAACACCGAGAACAAAGATACGAAATACAAAAACGAGAAATGGACAACGAACCGAACTTATTGGTGGATGTTTACACAGCGGCCCGCTGTTGGGTCCGTGGTCGGAATAAGGTGAGATCGCAATATTTCGTCTGCGCCGTTCCTTTAGTTCCAGCGCTGTGTGAGTTTTATCAGCCATTGTCCATCACTGTTCAGTTGCTCATTGCTGTTTACGACCACTGTTTACGATGCTGCATCGTTTAGGGTTCCGTTCGTATCACACATGTTTTTATGTCTCTCTTTAAATTTTTGCTGAAATCATAATATGTAACGAAATGTTATGGCAAGATCGCTTATTACTTTGGAAGTATAGCACTTACCAGCATTATGTTATTACCATGATTTAGTAATAGGAAAGGAGTAATAGAATATAGGAGGATAGAAGCCATTACTCGGTACTGTTACATGTCGCTGGCGCAAATGGTGCTGTAATGCGAAAAATGGTGCGCGGGCAGCGCGTTTTTACCTTTGTGCGCTATGTTTATTTAGTGATTACGGAGTAATCACTAAATTTTTATTATTATTTATTTCATTATTTCACAATTTATTATCTTTGAGAAACTCTTCAATACTGTAATAATATTTCCTCAATAACAATGACTTTAATTCTCTCTTGAATACGTTTGGATTCATAGAGTTTTTAAATCGTACAAGCAATTTACTGTACATATTTACTGATTGTACTCTTGAGGCATGTTTAACGCCATTAAGCTTAGGCTGTATACAATTAGGTAGATCCTTTCTTCGCCTTTTTATTCGGATCTGTCTCTGTTCTTCTGTCTCAAACTTATGGATATTTTTTATAAAATGACCAAGCAGGACCAGAATATAGAGGCATGGTACTGTAAGAATGTGCAGATTCTTAAAATGATCTCTTCAAGACTCCGTTTGTTTAATGCGAAGCATAGTTCTCAAGGCTCTTTTCTGCATAACGAAAGCAGCATTCATATTGTATTGGTAGCCGTTGCCCCAGAACTTTATGCTATACCTAAGTCTAGATTCTATGAGTGCAAAATACACCATTCTGAGGTGAGCAATGGTTAATTCATCTCTAAGACTCCTAAGAGCATAGCAAGCACTACTCATAGTGTTAGTGACCGCTTCTAATTCCTTCTTCCAATTTAAAACTGCATCTATTTGTACCCCCAAAAATTTTACATTGTCTACAATATCCACTTTATTTTCCTTTTTTTTATTATTACTTTTTTTTTCTTTTTTTATAGCTGCCGACATATCGGTATCGGGTTGGTGTCGTTATCTGTTATTAATGTGAAAATGCCCATCAAGTACACAGGACATTTTAAGTAATCGTTTTATTTCACTACACCGTAGGTCCCATAAAACTAAAACTTATGAAAAAAAATCGAACCTAAGAAAAACTAGTTCAGTTGATCAACCGCAAATATTTTATGCTGTGGCATGGATTTTCCACGAAATGGTCGACAGTGCATCGTAAATAAATACGTCGTTCTGCAATTGGGGGAGGCGGAGGTACCGTTTGAAAGGCCCACCGGCCCGGAAAACCTAGCCTTAATTTGATCTGAACTGCAAACGGTTTTTCTATTACGCAATAACCAACACTACCCACAGTACGCCCACAGTAGTTAAAATATGCCCGATAGTAACGAAAATACAAGTACCCTCTCCATCATATATATATTTTTGGAATAAGCCCTTTCATTTGATACGCAACACGGCATATTTTTTTTGTTCTTCACTTTATTTCCTCTAGAGGGCGCCATTTAATGTGACGTCACATAGGCTATAACCAGAGGAAGATCAAGACGCTTCCAACGATATCTCATTTGTCAAATTATAATGAGTTTTTTTTTTTTTTTTTTCAATATCTAATGTAATATAATAACGAAGTATGGAAATTAACTGAAGGGTAATATTTACAAGTGGGTCCATAACAACTTATAACTAAATAATTAATAACAATTATATATTATATACTAACTTAACTAAAACTATTCAAAAACGAAAATACAGCATCGTAAAATTCATCCGCATCGCTGTCGACTGGTAATGTAGCCAAGAGACTGGCCGCATTGCCACGTTGTATGGCAATGCTTAGCCTCTGCCCAAGGTAAAAACCAGCCCTTGGGTCACGGGATGTGTCAAATAGCCGTTTTGAAATTTCATTAAAGAGGCCATGAGCACTAGGACCCCACGGCCCGAGGGTTTCGACCTCAAACGGCTCGAAAATATAATTACCTGTAAGGTTATTATACTTACGCCGCTTTAGGTTTTCTGCAGCCGTAGCAGCAGCACCAGCACAGCACGCCGAGCCAGGAAGATGGGATGGCGCAAGAGTGTCGACATAGGTTGCATCCCACACTAAAGGCCTACCCACCTTCCATGGAGATAAAGACATGCCGTCCGGTCTCTTGCCATCGTCGCGTACCAAGCTATTGGGTTCTAATATAGTTGGAACGCCGGCGGTGCAAGAGCTCGTCGGATGATGTCGTTAATGTTCGGGGGCCGCGCTAAGCGACCTGCACTTCGGCTGCAAGACAGGCCGTGATGTCCGAGACTGTTAACAACTTCGCCACAGTGACAGCGATGAGCAGAACAACAAGGAGCTCCTAGTCGTAGGGAAGGAGGAGGAGTTTAGAAGTTATGAGGTAACAGATGAACATACATACATACTTACATACCGGTCAAAATCATAATATAATACCTTCTTTTTGCTTCGCTGTAGACGGGTAAAAAGAAAGGACTCCGGCAGGAGTCAGAGGCAACTCAATGATAAATAATTATGTCCGACAAATAATTTCGTAATTTACTTTAAAAATGTATCTCACAATAACTACATAATTATTATTACCTAAATAATAATGTATGCTTGTTTTAATTGATGTCTGATGTTCTTTACCTTAATTTGTATTAAAGGCCCGATTGCCGTCTCCGTTTTTAGGAAATTTCTCGCCGACTGGTTGACACTTCACGTGACCGAGGGCTGGCTCGTTCTATGGCCAAAGAATTAGCATTGCCATTCAACGTGGCCATGCTGCCAGTCTTCCGGGCAAGTTTCCGGATGACAGCGATGCGGGCGAGTAGTTCGACGCTTCAGTGTCCTTTTGTTTTTGTATTTAATTGTACAGTTAGTTAGTTAGTCTTTTAATTTAGAACCTAGTTTAAATAGTTAGTTGTGTTAAAAATTGAAAAAGTTATATGACGTGCAATAAATGAATAGATTTGAATAACAACACTCATTTACAAGAAAATCTCATAAGAAATTGCAACAATTGCTTCTAAGTATATCTCGGAATCACAAATCACAGCTCGCAATTAACAAGTTTGTGTCTCCGTTTTTGAATTTAAATATTTTAGTATTCTTTTGCTTTGATTGGAAAAGTGAGATTCAATCCGAAAACTTGGGTATCCAATAAACGTAATGAATGGTTCAATCTAGGTACAAAATGGATAGATTTAGCTAAACTTTTTGGAAGATTGGTCGTACATTTATTACTGAAAATTGAAGGAACCCAGCTGTAAAACGTAATTACGTTTCCTAAATTATTCTAATTTCTAATTCAGACAGGTTGTCGCTGTAGCCGACTTATGCTTGAAACATATAAATTAGTTTATCTTTATGTTCTATTACTTTGGTCAAACCAATCAAGAATTTATGAACTTCCGATCGTATTCCCCCAGGGTTAGTTAGAGAGGTTATACTCACATTCAATCCGCCTATTGACCACGAGCACCGCGCCACAGTATTTTTCGCACGATGTGAGCAAATATTTGTATACAGAACTATCAGAAATGTTCTTCAATCTAGAGCGACGTGTCTCAAACATCAGTTTCATCTTTAGTCAGTTTTAATTTAATTTCAAATGGGTAATAGAAGAACATGTACTTCGTTATTATTGCCAACGGCACAACACCGAAGAGTGACGACATAAAAATAAAAAACAATAACAACATCACAGGCAGCAAATATGTTTACTGGTATATTATTATATGTATATTTACATGTTGTACACAATAAAGAAATAGCTAGAATTTACGAGCCTCCGTGTTTCGCAGGTAGGTAGTCTATAGACTTCATAAGACGTTCTTTATTATGTTGGATCTGAAGATGGATATGTGGTACCTGCGACTGAGACGTCACACTTACAGCATACATAATGTACTATAATGTTAAGTAGTACTACAATGAGTGACTAAGACTAAGTGAACTCGCTTAATTCTCTCACCAGACGCGGCTTCATTTTCATAATATTGTCTTTCGTGTTATTTTGAACATGACATCGCGGTGAACTAAAAATACCACAACTTGAACTTTATATGAGAAATAAATTAAAGGATGTGTGATGTAGTCACTGACAATGGTGTACAAACTCTTACTCTTTCTTCTTTCTCCTACTTTAGGTTTCCAATCAAATCATACGTTTATTATGTTTCAACGTTTGTTTAGTAGTTTCCATTATGCGGATCACTATGTTCAATGATGTGTGCAAGTGTATCTGCTTACCTACAATCATTTAGTATGCTTCGGGTCAATTGGATCATAATCAGATTATAAATGTTCTCTCTTTTGCTTTTAACAGAATTACAGTTCAGCTTACATTTAGGCAGAACTTTAAAAAAAAAGCGTTTCAAAGGAGCGTCTTTACTCAACATTCAGTTCTCAAGATTTCATTAAAGCAATGAAATCTTAAGACGTTTTTCTGTACCTTCCAGCATTATGTAAATAATCGCAAACAGCTATAAAGAGGCTTTATACCGAAATCAGAAGCAGACGGCGATTATACTGTACGGTACCTACCGCTGTACCGGCGGCGCCGGAGCGGGCGCGTTCAGACTTTAATATAACGTGACGGCGATGTGACCGACGCCGAGACGAAATTAAAATCGGACTCGTACTTAAATCCGTTTAGAGCTCAGCGGACCGCGCGTTTGTTCCGCGGCACCGTCCCGCACCGTCCCGCACCGCGCCGGGTCTCGCCCACAATATTATATTTACTATTTTCATCCCGACGCGATTTTTTTCTTCATTTTCTGCTGCGAGGCTCTTTCAAACGTCTTACTATCGTGAACTAGATTTATATAACTCATTTCGTAAGTTTAAATGAAATTCAAACGGGGTGCAGCGCGGTGCGGTACGGTGCGGTGCGGCGCGGTGTGTCGCGGTAAGAAGGCGGCCGTTAATCGAAATTGTCTCCTCTGCAAGATAAATGTAATTCGAATGTTTTATGGTGAGTTCAGACGGAGGGCGCGTGGAGATTGTTTCATTGATGTTTCCAATGGCCACGACATTTTGTTTATTTTAGTATTTCTCTATCTCAGACAAGCCTTTTTATGTTCGTTTGAAGATTGGTTCTATATGTTTTATTATAAGTATGTATAATTAATGACAAACAAGATAGTAATCCCAAGTGACGTTGGAGTATCATGTGTAGGTAACCCGCTAATCAATAAGGTCAATAATAAGTTAACCCTGCTATAACTGGGAAACATGTTCAAAATTCAAAATTCAAAACTCATTTATTCAAACTAGGCTGAGAATCAGCACTTTTCGAACGTCAAAATTACATAAGTCCCCCAAAACGCCCACCCTTCATCACTTCCTAGTGCATTAGCTGGGAAGAAGAAGTGGCGCAACAAACTCCCCAGCAGCACAGCTGTCTGTTCAGTTAAAAGAACAAAAAAAAAAGATTCTATATAATAGTATTCAAAATAATTTACATTACGCAACAAAAAACATAATTTCAATTATTAGCCATATGTTAGCTAGCACACGCCAATATACCACACAAAATCATCGAGAACTATACTCAGGCAGAAATAAAACTAAACGTAAACAGAACTTATGTAATATCTAAATAAAAGCCCTAGGCATAAAGGGCGTGCCCGCTTACATATAGTTGTAACTGGAAGTTATAAATGATAAACTAGGACCATCGAGATAAAATAAATAAAACAAACAGTTAATTACTAATAACAATAAATAATATGATCAATTGTCCAGGTCACTAGCTAATGACATGTTCTTGCACAGATGCGACGCACAGCATAATTTTTCTTATTATTTGTTACAAAAGTAGTAGTAACTCTGCAATCAGCATTTTGTTTTTGTGATGTTTTTGTTGACATTTGGCAATGTTGCAAGAGTATAATAATGTCTTTGGTCCGTGGCCTTGTCCGCAACCAATGAAAAACATTGTTTTACTTTTTATATTTTTATTTATTGGATGAACACGAGGCTTTTGGCTACTTTTGTAAATGTGTATTTTATATGTTTTTATCTTTATATGTGCGTTTTGTTTGTGCAGAATAAACAATTTTTCTTTCTTTCTTTTCTTTTAAAGTATAGTCAGTGGCGTGCCTAGGGCTCAAAATTAGGGCAAGCCAACGGATTTTTACGATTGAATAAAAACAATGTAGGATTGACTGATTTTTGTAAGTTGTTCATGGTACAACATTATTATAGTTATGGTTAGAAAACCTTTATAAAATGCGAAGAGTTCTACATAATTATTATCAAGCATTAGTATGTAATTGTCATAAGCGCCATCTATATTAATGAATGCGCGTAAACACACCGCTTTGCCGAACCTTTTCACCATAATTCATATTCGCTTGTCACACGCACAATTTTTCAATCAAAAGCCACTAAATGGCTCCCGAAATATTGGTTTGTTGTTCTATTGCCGTACGCATAATTTTATGAGTTTAACCAGTCACGTACTGTTAACGCACCCGTGCCAAAATGTTAACATGAGATATTACCAAAATAACATTCTAAAATCTAGCATAATGACAATAGCCAACTCTAATCTTTATTTCAAAACACCTATGAAGAATCTCTTCGATACGAAAATTATTGTTTTGTGATCTCAATGAGAACATAACCGGACGGTTATAATGATATGGTTTGTTTTTCAGTGGTTTACCACTGAAAAACCATACAAAAAGCACTCATTATGTATATCTGACAAAAATACTTGTTTTTATTTCCGAGAAATAGGTACAGTAATTTGAGGTTGGTTTCGGTAAAGTAAAGAGTTACTTAGTGTCGAAAAACTCAAGTTACATACCTTTTCGAACACAGTTTCCGAATTCCCATTTTGATGATACAAATAACACTATAATCACTTACAAAAGTGCGGAATGACATCGCTGCAATAACTATCACATAATTTTAGACAATAAAACTAATTCATTACTTCAGCACTACATACAAACCTGCGTATATGTACTTACCAATATATCAACAAATGTAAACGTTTCTATAGCAATTTATGGGCGAAAACTGCGAGACAAAGAAAACAAGCCAGATAAGAAGCTGCACGAGTGTGAGCGAGAAGGCGCATTTGAATGCATTGTATTGGCGCGAAGGTTTGCCAACAAAGTGCGAAATCGGGTAGTAAGAGTGATCCCTCTTGTTATGTTTATATTATGTGATCGTTAAGTGTTGGCTCCCAAACTGGAGAGGGCTGAGGTTGCTCTGAAGCGGCTTCTGCCCAATCTAGGGGGTCCAAACGCCTCCTGCCGGAGGCTCTACGTGGGGATCGTGCGGTCCATGGCCCTTTACGGGGCACCGGTGTGGGCGCGTTCATTGAGGCTGCGACCGGCCCAGCGGTTGAACGCGTCCCAAAGGGTCATGGCAATTAGGCTGGACCGCACGGTCTCCCGTAAGGCGGCGAGCCTCCTTGCCGGACTACCGCCATGGGATCTGGAGGCGAAAGTTCTCGCGCACATATGGGAGTTGCGCGAGGAGGCGAAACGCCGGGGTGTAACTCCGCTGCCGCGAGAAATCACGGCACAGCGGATAGAGCTCCGGCGGGATCTCATGGCGGCATGGAGAGTGCGATTGTCGCAACCCAGCGCTGGGCACGCCACATTTGTGGTGATAAGTCCCCTCTTTGAGGAGTGGCTTGAGAGGCTCCACGGCGTCCTCACCTTCCACCTGACGCAGGTCCACACCGCACACTGCTGTTTCGGGTGGTTCCTATTCCGCATAAGGCGGGAGGAAACGCCCGGGTGTCACCACTGTGTGGATCGCCCGGAGGACACGGTGGAGCATACGGTGGAGGTCGGCCCTGCTTGGGCGGAGCACCGCCGTGTCCTCACGGAGGCGATTGGCGGCGGCGATCACTCGCGTCCGGCCCTGGTTCAGGCCATGGTTCGGAGCGAGAGTGCATGGGAGGCCGTCACCTCCTTCTGCGGAGCAGTAATGCTCGCGAAGGAGGAGGCGGGGCATGCGAGGGAGATGCAAGCTGCACGCCTTCGCGCCCCTAGTCACCGCAGGGGACGCCCCGGGCGGGGAGTCACGAGCCGACTTCCGGTCACCGTAGGCGCGGGCTTGCGGACGGTGAGCAATGGGTAGCTCGCCGTCCGATTAGGACCAGGCCCAGGTCGACGGCGCGTTGTGTTCCACGCGCGCCTCAAAGAGATGTCAGCACCAACTGTCGGGGTCCGTAAAGACCAATGCCTACCAGGGTTGCGAGTTTGTCCGAAAGGGATATCGCGGCCCCGGCACACAGGCAACGGAAGGAACACGGGTGGGTTTTAGTCAGTAAAGGTCTGACACACCCTCCCGCTCCGCCCAGAGCGGGAGAAGTTATTTGATTACGTCCCAGCCTCAAAAAAAAAAAGGCTGCCGAGGATACAACTACCGAGCTTTAGTGGGAATTATGAAGATTGGCCTACTTTCCAAGACTTATTTATCTCATTAGTATTCCTACTAAACGTGATGACAAATTGAGTAAAACGCCATCTATTGCGAAGAGATCTTCACATAATGATTAACACATGGCTACTTTATAATTGTATGGGTTGGAATTGAAGTAAAAGGTTTCATTTATCTTTTTTGTTGAAAATACGAGATTTATGAGTTTGAATAGATAACAAGGAAGTTTTGATTTTTTAATCTTACCTCAGCCAAAATCTGCCGTTTATCGCTTTTTAGTGATTGTTAATTTCATAATTGTTACCTATGCTGCCATATGATTATTTTTCAAGACTAATTATAATTTGTTCTAGTTGAGACCCGCCCATACCAAAATCGGTCCACAATTGACGGAGAAATCGGCGGACATAGAATAAAAAATAAAAAATAAAAACTTTTGCGACGAACATATATAACCTCCTCCTTTTTGGGAGTCGGTTAAAAAATAAAGGAATCTTTACTTTGGGTAAAATTTGCTATCTCCAGTATTTAGAGTCATTTCGCTCTAGCACGCGTAGCATGACGCTTTCTATTTCTACGAAGAATGGACACAGCTCTTTCTATACAAAGTGACATTTCGTTTCTCCATTTTTGACATCGCACCGTAGAAATCTTTCTACAATCTGTCATTTTGTCTTTCGTTTTTATCGATCTTTGTCTAGGTCCTTTTATATGTAGACCATTGCAGAAGAAAGTTTTCTATCCCAAACTGTCAAAATCACACTGACAACTGACAGTTGTCTAAAGTAGTGAAGACAATTGATTTGATTTCATTTTTGATTTTGTAATCGCCATGATAAAGACAGTAGAAAACTTTCTACTCGACGGCCACAAAGTATTAAGGGTTATCTGCGAAATCATGATTTTACAGGAGAGCGTTTTGAACGCAGAACTGTGATAATTAATAGAAGAACAAAGCTATCATCTTCTATTTTACATCATTAAGTTAATAAGGCATTACCAAGGTAATGGTTAGGGCCAATAATACTGTAATATTTTGTTGTTCCAAAATATGGTACTTCGACACTTTGAGAAAAATGGTTGTAGTTGTCTTTATATACGTGACTTAATATCAGTAAAAATTTAAAATCAAACAGAAAAATGAATCTAAAGAATTCTGAGTCGATTTAAAATCGAATCAAAATTCTTTAGATTTTTTTTCTGAGTCGATTAATTCTGAGTCGATTCTGAGTTAATTCTGAGTCTATTTATGTAAAAGAGTGAATTTCTTAAAAAGTGCAGTTGAGTCTTTCTACTTTGCTGCCGTCGTACTGTCTACATGGAACGTCACTTTTGTCTACTCTTCCGTCGACAAAACGGTGCTCATGCTACGCGTGCAGGTGAGGTTAAAAAATTCCACCCTGTAGAATTGTTGATTTCACCTGCTTACAAGGACATAGTTGTGTGTTGTGATTGGTCGCGCGCCGCTCGTACTATGCGTGACGGTGCGCGGCGGGGCAGCTTTTCGGTGCGCACCGTTCCTAATCTCAGCAATTTATGTCGGTAATTTGTTCTGTGCGTCTGTTTGTCTCCTCCACTAATCTAGAACATGCATCACGGTGAAACGTTCATTATTTTTTGACGAGGGAAGAAATCTTTTTTTCGGTGTAATGTATGTGGCGCGTGAAACATGTAAATCAATCTGCAGCGAGAAGATAAATTGCTGCCGCGTATTCACGTTCAGCCGTAGGTAAAAAGGTACCTACTGTGCCGTTCAGTGCCGTGATGTGGCGTGATGTGCCGTGCTGTGTATTTCCAGCTCCTGTGTGTCTGAAAGTATTGCTGAATATATTTACTGGGCACTCTGTTCTGGGTATTTATTTGACAAGGTGATTTATACTCAACTCGCTGTATTAGATAGGGGCCTGACGGCAACTGCCTGACTCCCACACACCGCCTGGCACAGCTATAAACATTATTCTCGGGCACATCATGTCAAATAGACTTTCCACAACAAGTTTTTTTGACGTGAAACGTCTTTCATTCGGTCAGTTGGGGTCAATTGCAGAAACCATGTAAGAAAATATGTTATGGTAAGATCGCTTATTACTTTAGAAGTATAGCACCTACCGGCAATATTTTACTACCATAATTTAGAGCATAGAAGTCATTACTCGGTACTGCATAATTATTATGTCGCTGGAGAAAATGGCGCTGAAATCGCGCGCAGCAAGACGCTTTCGAAAAAAAAAATACCATCACGCGCTGTGTTTATTTAGTGGTTACTTAACAATACAGTGATCGATTCGAGCGGGAGTGTCGTGTCGTGTTTGACAGAACTCACGACGTTATAGTAGGTGTGATACTTTAAACTCATACTTGTGACCATACGAAGTTGTAGAGTTTAAAAAGGTGTGGTTTTTTGCAGACATTTGACAACTGGTCTACTATGACGCCACCGCGTGCGATATGTAACGTACAACTGGCGCGCAAGAGCTCGGGTAGCAAGAGAGTTAGATTCCAGCCGTCGACAACCCGCTTTGACCTTGGTGGAACGTGTTCGTCTCCTCAGGGAACGCGTTACATTGAGCCTAGAGCAGAAACCACAGTTCTCTGTGGTTGATTTCTACAAACAAAACCACACACTTTTAAACTCTACAACTACTGCTGAGTAATCACTAAATAAACACAGCGCGCGATGCTGCGATGGATTTAGTTCCGAATGCGTCGTGTTGCGTTCGATTACAGCGCCATTTACGAGTATGCCAGCGACTTAAGTACTCCCGAGTAATGGCTTCTATACTCTAAATTATGGTAAGTACTTATGTAAAATAAGCAATCTTGCCATATCATATTACATTAACATAAATATCGTTTCTGCAATTGACCCCTATTGACCGAAATGAAAGACGTTTCACGTTAAAAATTTACACAACTTACACTTGACATTCAACTAACATTTGAATAAATCATTGATCATTGATAACGTGGAAAGGGCAGTGAAAGAATCGTTAAATTAATTTTATTGATAGTATTTATTACCTATTGTTTCGCTTGGTTTAATATTCCCCGAGAATAAATACGTCGGTTCCCGGCTCCGGTGCCGGACGCCAAATTGTCAAATACCTACTTAATTTTATCAATCAAAGCAACCTGTATCAGTCCCTGCTAATCTGCTATTCAGGCTACATGACATGGCCAGTTCTACCTTCGGATCCACCCGACTAACATTCGTAACGGTCGTCGACGTGAGCGTGAAAGTGGTGACAATCATGTTAATAACAACTTTCCGCCGCCCGCTCCTCCTCCGACACAACCAACTTAAACAGCCGCTGCTAACAAATCTACGCAATCACATTACATTAGTATTCCTCAACTAAATAAAAGTCCGTACTTATGACTTTAAACCCGGATTTGTTACAGCCGCAGTTTTCAAATTCCCTGTGTCGCGACGCTGTTGTGTAAAATTCCCAACGAAAGCTGTGATTACGTTTCCGGAGTCAAACTAAAACGACATAAAAAGTTATATAAGAAAACTTTTTAATAAAATAGGTAAGTAGTGAAAATTGTGTAGTAAGGCACGCGGTACACTGAACACTGATCACGCAATTTTCGATTCTGCGTTCACGAGAGTTTTTCTACGCGCGCTTTGTGTGCGGTGTCGACCCGGTTTAATCCACCGACGCCGGGCGGCGGCAGAGGCATTATAAAAAGTAATTACTCATTTTCGTATAATGGGTTTTATTATTTCAATTTTAATTATTTTCATGGCGGCTACGTTATGAATCTCGTTGTGTGTTTTACGAGGCGCGCACGTCGGCTATTGGCACTCGACAGCCGGGTCGGCTCGTAATCTGCCTTTCTGAATCGAAAGTGCAGGTACATCGTCAATAATTAGCATTTACGACGAGACCACTTTTATTGCTCATAGATTATACACAACCGCAAAGATGCTGAGGCTAAGTAGGTTTCCGTCTTAATATCTCGAATTCTATTTTGTATTCAACGTTGCACCGTCGCAACGTTGTTCAACATTTATATCTTTATGATTGAATAACTTTTTCCCTTATTTTTCTCACATTTACTGCCATATAATAAAATAATGTATTTTTAACGGTATATGAGATATATGAGAAAAGGTGCTACAAGGGTGGGGGCGCTTTATCCCAATGTTCTTTCTTGTTCCTTCGCATCGCTTGCCTGCGCTGTATCGTTTTCTTGTTCCTTCGCATCGCTTGCCTGCGCTGTATCGTTTTCACTTAGCGTTCTTTCTAACTTTTCACTTCTCCTCCTAAGGCCTGAAACTGCGTTATGCGTTATTTTTATGCATATTTTAAAGGTGTTATTTAACAGACGACTAAATTGTTAAACATTTGTGCTAAATGTAATTTTTAAATGACAGTTAACAAATGGAGGTCACTGATCTTTCTATTCTTATCTCAGACGCATAGTAGAAGCACATATTACGTGTTAGAAGTAATTACGTACAGGCCTACCAATAAAGTACAAAACACGAATCATGCAAATTTAAATAATTTACTAATTTAAAAAACGATAGTTATACAAATTAGATACTCACATTTCTGTATCAACACGTAAACTGAAAAAAGATAAGTCTTTATCCCTTCTCTTGCTGGATCTACATCCATCAACTGCACATAATACACCAAAATCATTCATATCATAAGAATTTGAAACTAAGTACGTCAGGTCGACCGAAACAATATGCGTACGTACGCGCCTCGCGGCTGTCGGCAACCAACTGAGAAATAGGTCGCGTGCGACCCGGCATCCGGTAGGCAGTTAGCGCGCGTGTCCCCCCATCAGTGCGTGTGCATCATCAGTGCATCATCTGGAAATCTGTGGTTGAAGAAGAAGTGCGGGCCCCGCACCCGCGCCACATGTCCAGCCTCCATGCAAGGAACGCTTGCGCGGTGCCCGCCAGCGGTAACAAGCATGGGCTTGTTCAGCCAATAACGGTATGTGATACGGGTCGCACGCATGTTCGGAGAAAACCAAGGAAAATGTCTTTCGATACAGAAAGGGTAATTGTGGAAGTGCAGTGTCACCCTGCCGTAAGGGACCAATCGAATGAACTATATTAAGTTCTCCATCGACACGACTGTGCATGCACATCGTTAAAATCAAACTAGCGACACTGCGTAAATAAAATAATCCGGTCTCCACGATGGGTACTCGGGACGGGACCCACGACGAGGACCGTCGCGTTCCCACAGAGCCCATCCGCGTGTCCAAACGCGTAGACACGTGACGGACGCCCGTCGCGGGCACCCGCTTAACGCAGTTTCAGGCCTAAGGGTCATCGCCCTCCAAGCGGGGATCGAGCGGGCCAGAGGACTGGCCCGCGAGGAGTCGCTGGAGACTCTGAACAGAGATCCGTGGGGACGCCCATACAAATGGGTGAGAGATAAGCTCCGCCCATAGGCTCCCCCGCTGACGCAGAGTCTCCGGCCCCAGCTCGTGGAGGACGTGGTGAGCGCTCTGTTCCCCTCGCGAGGGGAACATACTCACCCGCCCATGGCTCCGCCTCCTGTGGTGCCCGATGCGGACCACACCAGGGACGACGACGACGATACTCCGGAGGTGACCGAGGTAGATCTGAGAGTGGCGGTACGTAGGCTGAGTGCCAAAAATACCGCCCCAGGAGCCGACGGCTTATCTGGAAAAGCCTGGGTTCTGGCCTTAGAGGCTCTCGGGCCTCGACTTCGGGGGCTCCTAAGCGAATGCTTGGAGAGGGGCCAGTTCCCACTTCGTTGGAAGACGGGGAAACTGGTCCTCATCAAGAAGCCGGGGCGCCCGGCGGACTCTTCGTCCGCTTACCGGCCCATCGTGCTACTCGATGAGGTGGGCAAGCTCTTTGAAAGAGTAATTGCAGACAGCCTTGTCGGGCAGCTGGTGCGAGTGGGGCCGGATTTGGCGGAGAGCCAGTTTGGTTTCCGCAAGGGGCGCTCTACGGTGGATGCCATCATGCGCGTTCGAGCCCTCACGACGGGGGATGCTGTTGCCCGGGGTGGGGTAGTCTTGGCGGTGTCTCTTGACATCGCCAATGCCTGCAATACCCTGCCCTGGAGTTGCATTAGGGAGGCACTCCGGTATCACCGGATGCCGACCTACCTTTGTCGAGTGGTCGAGGCCTATTTGACGGATAGGGCCGTCATCTACCCCGGTCACCACGGAGAGTGGAACCGGCTAGAGATGTCGTGCGGTGTCCCACAGGGATCGGTCCTGGGGCCGCATCTGTGGGACATCGGCTACGACTGGGTGCTGCGCGCCGACCTCCCTAGCGGCGTCAGCGTGGTCTGCTACGCTGACGACACGCTGGTCCTGGTGCAGGGGAGGTCACATGAGGCGGCGGCCGAACTAGCGACACGTTGGGTTGCGAAAATCGTCGAAAGGATCCGGCAACTGGGACTCGAGGTGGCCTTGCACAAGTCCGAGGCCATGTGTTTCTATGGTCCTCGGAACGCGCCACTGTCGGGTTCCCAGATTACGGCGGGAGGGGTTCACATCGGTGTCGAGTCGACGATGAAGTACCTGGGACTCGTCCTCGACAGCCGGTGGAACTTCGTGGAGCACTTCCGACGTTTGGCTCCCAAATTGGATAGGGCTGGGGCTGCTTTGAAGCGGCTCCTGCCCAACCTGGGGGATCCAAACGCCTCTTGCCGGAGGCTTTACGCGGGGGTCGTGCGGTCCATGGCCCTTTACGGGGCACCGGTGTGGGCGCGTTCATTGAGGCTGCGACCGGCCCGGCGGTTGAACGCGTCCCAAAGGGTCATGGCCATCAGGCTGGTCCGGGGATACCGCACGGTCTCCCGTGAGGCGGCGAGCCTCCTTGCCGGACTACCGCCATGGGATCTGGAGGCGAAAGTCCTCGCGCACATGTGGGAGTTGCGCGAGGAGGCGAAACGCCGGGGTGTAACTCCGCTGCCGCGAGAAATCACGGCACAGCGGACAGAGCTCCGGCGGGATCTCATGGCGGCATGGAGTGTGCGATTGTAGCAACCCAGCGCTGGGCACGCCACAATTGCGGCGATAAGACCCCTCTTTGAGGAGTGGCTTGAGAGGCGCCATGGCGTCCTTACCTTCCGCCTTACGCATGTCCTCACCGGACACGGTTGTTTCGGGAGGTTCCTGTTCCGCGTAAGGCGGGAGGAAACGCCCGGGTGTCACCACTGTGTGGATCGCCCGGAGGACACAGGATCAGGTAAAAAAAAACGACGTTGGCAATTTCAGGCCTATTTCCATCTTACCAGCATTTAGCAAAATATTTGAAAAGTTAATACCCAAGCAGTTACTTAGACATTTTAATTAAATAGCCTCCTTCATAATGAACAATATGGCTTTACAAAAGGTTGTTCGACTACAGATGCGGGTGTTGCTCTGCTGAAACACATATTTAACGCATGGGCGAACTCGCAAAATGCTATTGGGGTTTTCTGTGATCTCTCCAAAGCCTTTGATTGCGTGCAACATTTTTTTATTTTTTTTTTTCAGGATGGGAAATCATCAAATGACTTCTCCCGCTCTGGGCAGAGCGAGAGGGTGTGTTAGACTTTTACTGACTAAAACCCACCCGTGTTCCTTCCGTTGCCTGTGTGCCGGGGCCGCGTTATCCCTTTCGGACAAACCCGCAACCCCAGCAGGCATTGGTCTTTCGACCCCGTCGGTTGGTGCTGACATCTCTTTGAGGCGCGCGTGGAACACCACGCGCCGTCGACACGGGCCTGGTCCTTATCGGACGCCGAGCTGCCCATTGCTCACCGTCCGCAAGCCCGCGCCTACGGTGGCCGGAAGTCGGCTCTCGACTCCCGACGCCCGGGGCGTCTCCTGCGGCGACTAGGGCCGCGAGGGCGTGCAGGTTGCATCTCCCTCCGCGCTCCGCCTCCTCCTTCGCGAACATAACTGCTTCGCAGAAGGAGGTGACGGCCTCCCATGCACTCTCGCTCCGAACCATGGCCTGAACCAGGGCCGGACGCGAGAGATCGCCGCCGCCGATTGCCTCCGTGAGGACACGGCGGTGCTCCGCCCAAGCCGGGGAGACCTCCACCGTATGCTCCACCGTGTCTTCCGGGCGATCCACACCGTGGTGACACCCGGGCGTTTCCTCACGCCTTACGCGGAACAGGAACCTCCCGAAACAACCGTGTCCGGTGAGGACCTGCGTCAGGCGGAAGGTGAGGACGCCATGGCGCCTCTCAAGCCACTCCTCAAAGAGGGGACTTATCGCCACAATTGTGGCGTGCCCCTGATTGCGTGCACCATGATACGCTTTTGCGTAAACTGCGTCATTACGGTGTTTAAAACGAAGCACTCAACGTTATAAATTCTTATTTACATAATAGGTCCCAATGTGTAGATGTTAATGGTGCGAAATCTTCCGATCTACCAGTTCAGTTAGGTGTACCTCAAGGCTCAATACTGGGTCCATTCTTGTTCTTAGTGTACATCAATGACTTACCATTCTATTTAAAGGGTATCTGTGAAGTTGTACTGTTTGCAGATGATACCTCTCTTATTTTTAAAGTAGACAGGAATAGACAATATTTTGACGATGTAAACAGTGCACTCTCAATGGTTAAGGATTGGTTTACGACGAATAACTTCGTTCTCATTGCCAAGAAAACGAAATGTGTAAAGTTTGCCCTACCAAATGTTAGAAATCTAGGACCCAACATCGTCTTAGATAAAGAGGTGCTTGAATCTGTAAACTCGGCAGTTTTTCTGGGCATAACAGTAGATGCCAAACTTCAGTGGGGCCCACATATATCGAGCCTAGCGGGAAGGCTCAGTTCGGCCGCCTACGCCGTC
Source organism: Agrochola lota (assembly GCA_947364205.1). NCBI lineage: Eukaryota > Metazoa > Arthropoda > Insecta > Lepidoptera > Noctuidae > Agrochola > Agrochola lota. The sequence goes on along the minus strand of OX376225.1, from coordinate 423,684 downwards.
AGGAAAGTAAGACAATACACTGACGCCGATACAGCTCGGTTAATCTATTTTATTTATTTTCATAGCGTTATGTCCTACGGTATTCTGCTGTGGGGCAAACCCGCTGATATTCAAAATATATTTGTACTTCAAAAACGAGCTGTTCGAGCTATTTACCAGCTAAGTGCCAAAGTTTCTCTGAGAGATTTTTTCAAAGATATTGGTATCCTCACCGTGCCGTCTCAATTCATCTTCGCCAACATCTTATTATTAGGCAAAATATACACTTATACACTAAAAACAGTGATTTTCACAATGTTAACATTAGAAATAAGGACAAACTACGAGCTCCCTTTCACCGGCTTCATAAGGTTCATAACTCATTTGTTGGGCTTGGTATAATCTTTATAACAAGCTACCCTCTTCTTTGCTAGATTTGCCTTTTAATGCGATTAAAACGAAAGTAAAATCCAAGCTTTGTTCAAAGGCAAACTATTCTATCAACGACTACTTAAATGATAAGTATAGTTGGTCGCTGTGATTAACTCAAGACACTGTTTATGTTCTTTATTCCAGATTACATACTGACAAGTTATATGAGTTTATAAAAATGTTTTTTTTTTTTTTTTACTTTATAAGTCAAGCTATTTTAATTTTATTATAATTTATTGTTGACATAATCTACTCATTACAATGTTTTTTTTAATGAGTTGCATTGCAATATGTGGTTAGCTAATGACCACATATTGCAATGCAATATAACGACAATTGATCATATTATTTATTGTTATTAGTAATTAACTGTTTGTTTTATTTATTTTATCTCGATGGTTCTAGTTTATCATTTATAACTTCCAGTTACAACTATATGTAAGCGGGCACGCCCTTTATGCCTGGAGGCTTTTATTTAGATATTAACTTCTATTTACGTTTAGTTTTTTGTTTCTGCCTGAGCATAGCACTGTTCTCGATGATTTTGTCTGGAATATTGGCGTGTGCTAGTAACATACGGTTTTTTTTTTTTTTGAGTGTGGGAAATTATCAAATAACTTCTCCCGCTCTGGGCGGAGCGGGAGGGTGTGTCAGACTTTTACTGACTAAAACCCACCGTGTTCCTTCCGTTGCCTGTGTGCCGGGGCCGCGATATCACTTTCGGACAAACCCGTAACCCCAGCTAGCATTGGTCCTTTCGGACCCCTGCAGTTGGTGCTGACATCTCTTTGAGACGCGCGTGGAACACAACGCGCCGTTAGTTTTCAATGACCGGCCAAATTGTCACAGGGCGTTCTACCCATAAATATGAACAGCTTTCACTACGTAGAACCAACTCTAAAATCACGAAAAAAATATCAGCTGTTTCATACATTTTGGTCTAGTAGGTATTGAACTTTTGTATGAAACAGCTGATATTTTTTTTGTTATTTCTGACTTGGTCCCTTAGTGAAAGTTGTTCATATTCATGGGTAGAACACCCTGTGAAAATTTGGCCGGTTATTGAAAACTGACCCTGTATAGTTAACAACATTCAAAGAGGAAAACCATTGGAATATTCTTTGATTTAGCAAAGTCCTTTGACACAGTCTCTGTCCCTGTTCTGCAAATAAAACTCGAAAGCCTGGGTATCCGGGATCTTCAACTAAAACTTTTTAAAGATTACCTTACCGACAGAATGCAATGTGTTAAAATCGGTAACATAACTAGTGAAGAGGTCCCAGTGACATTTTGAGTTCGACAGTGCAGTATTCTTGGTCCGACGGTTTTCCTAGTCTATATAAATGATATATGTCAGTTAATGTTTCCGGACTCGAAAACTGTTACGTTTGCTGATGATACGGCTTTACTTTTCAGTGGTAACTCCTTTTTTTTTTTTTTTTTGATGATGGTAAATCATCAAATGACTTCTCCCGCTCTGGGCAGAGCGAGAGGGTGTGTCAGACTTTTACTGACTAAAACCCACCCGTGTTCCTTCCGTTGCCTGTGTGCCGGGGCCGCGTTATCCCTTTCGGACAAACCCGCAACCCCAGCAGGCATTGGTCTTTCGACCCCGTCGGTTGGTGCTGACATCTCTTTGAGGCGCGCGTGGAACACAACGCGCCGTCGACACGGGCCTGGTCCTTATCGGACGGCAAGCTGCCCATTGCTCACCGTCCGCAAGCCCGCGCCTACGGTGGCCGGAAGTCGGCTCTCGACTCCCGACGCCCGGGGCGTCTCCTGCGGCGACTAGGGCCGCGATCAGTGGTAACTCCTGGCATGAAGTTTTTGTCAAAGCTCAGATAGGCATGGATACTGTGATCAGTTAGTTAAATAAGAATTTGCTTACATTAAATGTAGAAAAAACGACGTTCATCACGATTTCCATTCAAACTAATGACAAACCGGATCCCTCTTTGAGTATTGTCTCCCATTCGTGCCCAAATGCAAATGACACAATTTGTCAGTGTCCCAACCTTAAAAATACTGAATCTACAAAGTACTTGGGTGTAATTATTGACAGAAATCTTAAATTTCATGATCATATTAATCTTCTATCAGCGAGGGTGCGTAGACTTATAGTAATATTTAAAACCTTAAGAAACACTGCACCAAAATCTGTTATAAAATCGGTCTACTATACTCTTTGTCAGTCTCAGCTTGAATACTGTATCACCACATGGGGTGGCACATGTTAATCTCATCTCTTAAAAGTTGAGAAAGCACAAAGAGCACTCCTAAAGGTTAGTTTGTTTCTACCTTTTTATCACCCAACTACTGATCTCTACTACAAATGGGAGCTGTGAGGCAGCTCTTTATCCTAAAAACGGCTATGAAACAACATGCCCTAACAACTTTAGAGCCAGAAATAATAAGAATCAAACGTCGCAAACATATAGTCTGTTCTTCATCGTCATTCAAAACTAAGTTTGCACATCGTTTTTCTAACACCAGGGTTCAAATTTATATGTCGCCGCGAAGGCGTCAACCTGTAAAGATTATAACATAATCTTACGCGTAACTATTGCATAGAATTTCACCATAAAATGCTATACTGTTACAAACATTCGTGTGCACCTGTGCATTGTATCAGTTCTTTTGAGATCAGACGCCATCTATTGCCAAGCTTGTGAACTCAGTCGATATCCTATGGGTTGGACTGAAAGTGAAATTAGGTTTAAAGATATTTATTCTCAAAAAAGACACAGCCACTTATATGAGAACAATGCTTAAAATAAATTATAAATATAAAGTTCGTCACAGACGTCACGGTAGCAATTATGATACACCCATCCAATGCATTCAAGTTTTAGGAAGATGTGTTATTTGTGATTAAATATTCAGCTAATTGAGTTTTGAATGCATTGTATAATTGTGCTCCTTCAAAAGTATTTTTTTTTTCCCAAACTTAGTTCTCATCTTCGGTAAAATCAGAAAACTAGCTCTGCGAGTGCTACGTTGGGTTACTTGTTTTACTTTAGTAAACGATAAATTAGTTTGTATACTTTTGTTGAGTACCTTAGGAATGAAAATACATGTATTGTGAATATATAACTGTCTTGTGTTCATTATTTTGGTTTCTTCATAAATTTTGCATGTTGATGTTAAATATGGGTAGTTAAAAATCATTTTTATTATTTTGTTTTGTGCAACTTGGGGACTTGCTAGCTTCGTCTTGGCCGCACTACCCCAAAATTCAACCAGATATAGAAATTATTAAACTAACTTCGATATTGAAGCTAAAACTATAGTTGGAATTAAAAGTGAACATTTAATTAACGATTTTTGGGTTTTTAGTCATATTGACAAGTGGTCATTTGACAGTAAATTATTTTTTTTAGACAAAGCGCTACCTAATGTCACGAAAATGGCGCGATTTGCGAATATTATGATCAATAACTGAATGTAATAATTTAATACGAGAACGAAATAAGTTTAAATAACCAACCAACCAACCAAACCAACCAACCAACCAACCACCCAGACACCCCCCCCCGCCCGCCCGCCCGGTTTTTATAGTTGGTTTAAACCAACTATAAAATAATAAGATTATTTTACACTGCAATTTACTAATGAATACCTGTTGTTTGATTAAATTCCTTGAATCACAGGAAGTGTTGTCAAAAGTAGTAATAAGGAAGGTGTAAAAAGTAATGAAGGTTTTAATTTAACTTTAATTCTGAATAACCTTTGTACGAGTATTTATGAATATTAGCATTTTTAATTATAATATAATTAACTGATAATCATTTTAGCATTATTTATAAGTTTTATTGAACTAACTAAGTAATAAGATTTTGTATTGGAATGCGTGGTACGGCCGCTGACTTGGAGAGAAAGGGAACAGACACAATGGCGCATGTTCAACCTCTGTAACATAATGTTTTGATTTAAAAAGAGTGTCTATGGAGTTTCTTGCCCGTTCTTCTCCATCAGTACCTACTTCGTTTTGGAATAGGCGACTAGCTTCACCAACTAACTTAAACTCAATGACTCCTTATTAACTGACAAAGTGATTACTCAAAAGTGTAAATGTCATAATTGGAATAAATGCTTTGAGTTTGAGTTAAGAATTGTGTGTGATTGAAAACCAACTACCTATATCTACCATCAACGAAGAATTAAACCGGAGACTAGTCAGACACGGCACAGAGTAGATACCCCGTCATGTCATCAGAAGTGGGATCGCACTTGCGATCCCCTTCCGCCCATGGTTATGCTGGATATCCAAAGAATTACGTACAACTGCGAAACCTGCTTGCACTGCCGTGACCTAGTGCGTGCCAAAAGATTTTTTCTCTGAACCGTGAAAATGATGACCTATATGGTACTTCCGATTCCACAAGACTGTATTTCAGAGCAAGTTGCTGGTGGATAATCCTGGCCACAAGGTTGTGCCTATGCAAGTAGTCTCCGTTACCCAGACGAGAACAGCCACAAATAATGTGTCAGATTGATTCTCCCGGACGGTGGCATGCCCGACAGATGTCAACCGTGCCGTCCCTCACAATATATTTTCGGTAGTTGTTCGTCATCATAACTTCATCCATAATCTCATCTCATCATAAACTTAGCCGCCCTGCAGGTGATGTTAAGTGAAGACCCCACTGTAGTTTTGAGTCAAGCGTGATCCCCAGGAAAACCGTATTTTCGACAAATTCTAGTGTCTCCCTATTCAGTACAACATGACATTCACTAATTCTAACATTTGGTAACGCGAATCTTATGCATTTTGTTTTCTTCTCATTTAAAAAAATATTTACAGTAAACCAATTATGGACCTTAAGCATAGCGTTATTTACTTCGTCAAGCTCCTGTGCATGTCTGTTTATCTTAAAAATCAGTGATGTGTCATCAGCAAATAACACCATTTGTGGTCGGTTTTTCAATAATGAGGTAAATCATTTATATATGCATATGTCGCATCCGGCAATTGACGTTTACAACAAAACAAGGCACGCCACCTAGCGGCAACTCTCAGGACTAGAATTGGCGCGCCTAGACAGAGTCGGGGCGTTTCCGGTCGGTTACGACGTTGAAGACAACGCTCCAAGTGGGGGCACTCCTTATCCTGGTGATCGAGCAGTGAAGACGCTTCGGAACTGTCCTACGTTTTGTTGAAACATCATCATTATACGTGCCTGTGTTGTGTCGTGTACCTACAGTGTGTGAAATGAAAAATTATAATTTTCGATAAAATTACTCACACTAGGTGAGTAATTTTATCGAAAATTATAATTTGATCTGAACTGCAACGGTGTTTCTATTGCGCAATAACCAACACTACCTATTAGTACGCCCACAGTAGTTAAAATATGCCTGATAACGAAATAGACTTATACCATCCTCCGACACATATATATGAATTGCTAAAAGATAAAGTTAAAAATCGATAAAAATATTGTTTGCTTAAAAAATTGACACGAAACGTCCATACGTCAGAAAGTATAGTGGTTGGCATACGTGCCAATGATTATTTTGTCAAACAAAACAAATTATAGTTATTGGCATGAGTAAAAAAGTCGATGAATCTTTTTCACAGCGCTAAAACATCGTTTAATACGCTTTAATTAAGTGAATGAATATAAATAGAAATAAACTTGCATATAAAACTTACCTAAAAACCTCTTTTTTACTTCGAAATCTAGCCACCAAACCTACACTTTTATTCTTTTCTGATTCGACCAAACACATTTCTAAAAGAGCGGGTAAAAAAAATGGTTGACGTTTGAGGCATAAATAAACGTTGCCAGTATAAGAAATTGTATATTCTACCAATAATTGAGTTGCATACAACATAAAAAAACAAAACATTCGTAGCACGCAGAATAAATTAGCAAAGCGCCAATAATTGGGGGGTGCCAACATTAGTACCGTTTACCCTACTTACAATATTCTTTTATTTTTATTAAATTTGATTTGTTACAGCTGTAGTGGCAACCATAGTCATTTGGAGTAGGTTTAACAGACTGTAGATCTGTGGACCAATTTATATTTTGCTAAGTACTTGGTACTTGTTGATAAAACATTTTAAAAACTATTTACTTTTAAAAGAGTAACCGTGGAGTTTCTTGCCGGCTCTTCTCCATAGAAAACGACCAATTGGAACCGTGCACCTAGCTTCTGACGTTTCCTAATATTTAGAATTTTGGGATTGTTGATAATGAAACTAATGGTTATTTTAGTGTCTTGCATGTTTTTATGGGTAGTTTTGTCGTATTTGTTTGGGATATGTAATAGTCATTGAATAAATCACATATTTGGTTTAAATTGTCATATATTTAACTGTAAATTTTAATTGCATCAATTTCAAAATAATTTGTCACATTATTCGTGTCTGCTTTAATTATGTGCCATGCTGCTTTACTTGCATTGATTTATTTATATACGTATATATAGCGTAAGCTATTAATCTTTTGCGCCTTATGTATATATCTTTTCAATATTTTAGAGTACCTAGTCGTCATATATTTTTTGTTTTGTTTCTTTACACAGATTATGTTTTAAGTATAAGGTCCGTTTTCTAATACAACATCGTTTTATGTTTTTAGTTAGACATCTGTTTTTCACGTGTTTAGAAGTGTTTTTAACTTTAACTATAGGGAAGCACAAATTCTAAAAGAGTGTAACTGTATCATGGAAGCTATCAAAAGCGTCATTTGTTGTTTGGGATTCGTACACTTCAGAGAAATATAGGCATCGAAATCTCCGCGTTTAAAAAAATTCTAAACAATAAAAATAAGTATCTAAATGGTATCTAAGTGGCACAACATAGCGTAATAAGTATTTAACAATAGTTATAGTGTTTGTGACAATTTTGAACCAGTGAAATATCAATTAAGACAATAGTGTATACGAAAACTAAAACCAGTGCTAAACGAGTTACACACAATCAATTGGTGCTTCCTCTAACGTAACAACGTCAAAACTCAAACATTTGGTATGAATAATTACTTGAGTGGGAATTTTATGAACCCAAGTGATTAAAACTAAAAAACAATAAGCGTTGCGAAAATATATTTTGAAAATGGACTTTGGACTCTAAAGATTGTACGACAACTAGCGCCATAACGGCCACAAGTGCTGACTAGGCGAACTAAAATAACTACGGTACTCGCCGCCAGAGGGCCAAACCTACTATTAGTGTTCCCAATGTAGGAATAATTAAGTATTTGTACGTAAAATTACTAGCATGGGGGATGAAACATAACGCTGAGAAAAACCAAATCCAGTCTACCTCGTTCTCAGAAACGTCACTCTTCGATGCAACAGTTATGAGTATGCCAGAAACTTCAATACGAGACGATGAAACCATTGTGATGCTACAGGAAGATATCAATGATGTAAGGATTAAGTTGCAAAGCGCGAATCAGGAAGTTAACAACTTGTTTTGTGAGGATAAATGTAATCGTGTCATAGAATTATATAAGAAGGTGGGTGCAGACGAAGCCAAGTGTGCCACTCCAGGTTCTGAACGAAAGTTTACAAACATGAAACTCCAAGTGAGTAACCTAACATCAACCCCAATAAAAAAAAAATGAAAATAAATCTACATGCCAAATACAAACTTTGAATAAGGAGACCCAAACCAGTAATCTCATGGCTCAGTCGCCAGCAAAATTGAACCGCCAAACATCGACAGCCTGTAGTAATAAACAACTACGAACGGAAAATGCACGCAAACAAACATAAACTGATGTAAATATTGGCAATACAACTTCTATACATCAAGACAGCAAAAGTGAAACAACTACTACTGTTACACCAACGAAACAAATTATTAATCATTCGGACAACAGTAATTTAAAACTTAGCAAAATTTTCATCTTAAGCATCGACAATACGAATAAATTGCTTGACATTGCAGAAAAAACTATGCATAAATGTGGACTTTGCCACTAAATCACACCTCATAGAAATGTCCAAGCTCTACTGAAATGCATCAAAGAAAAACTGGCGAACTTTACCATGCTGGACTACTGCATTTTATTGATAGGTGGTGAGGACTTCCAAGTCACATGTAAATATTATGACAGTATTTTATTAATAAGACAAGTTTTATAAGAAATTACAAATACCAACTTAATTATATGCACACCAACGTAAAAATTCTTCACGAATAACTATTTATACAATTCCAGAGTGAACACTTTTAATAACTTGTTATATCTGGATACAGCTACTCATGGACATGCTTATTTTCTGGATAGTAACAAGAATTTAAGATACGATGATACCATGTTCAATAGACGCACAGGCATGATAAATTACTCCGGAATGAAATCTATTTTTAATGATATTTATAATGTGATTATTTATATTCAAAGTGTCAATACTGAATATGAAATATGTGGACTTGACATAAATGACAAAATGCATCCTAATTACAACTTGAATAAGTATAAGACGACATCTACGACTGGTACAGAGGGACAAAACTCGCAGTTTTTTCTATAAAACTCTCAATATTCTACACCAAAATATTGCCGGCATGCTGAACAAATTAGACTTATTGACTATTTAATTAATAAACGATGGACCGGAGAGTCCACCCGCTTCTTAATGAGGACCAGTTTCCCCGTCTTCCAACGAAGTGGGAACTGGCCCCTCTCCAAGCATGCGCTTAGGAGCCCCGGAAGTCGAGGCCCGACAGCCTCTAAGGCCAGAACCCAGGCTTTTCCAGGTAAGCCGTCGGGTCCTGGGGCGGTATTTTTGGCACTCAGCCTACGCACCGCAACTCTCAGATCTACCTCGGTCACCTCCGGAGTATCGTCGTCGTCGTCACTAGTGTGGTCCGCATCGGGCACCGCAGGAGGCGGAGCCATGGGCGGGGGAGTATGTTCCCCTCGCGAAGGGAACAGAGCGCTCACCACGTCCTCCACGTGTTGGGGCCAGAGACTCTGCGTCAGCAGGGGAGCCCATGGGCGGAGCTTATCTCGAACCCATTTGTATGGGCGTCCCCACGGGTCTCTGTTCAGAGTCTCCAGCGACTCCTCGCGGGAAATATAACTCTCCTAAAGAACAAATAATGATCATTAAGAAATGTGACCTGACCTTTTCAAAACCTAGTGACATTGCGAATGCATTTAATAATTATTTTATAGATGAAATTGAGAATAATATAAAAACTGATATGAAATTAGACAATAAATTCGACAATCTGACAAGGCAATCCATATTTATGCAACCTGTTCTAACAACCGATATTGTTTCGGCTATAGGATCACTTATAAATACAAGTACTGTAGGATTCGACGGTATGTCAACAAAGGTGATAAAATTTGTAAATTAACTTATAGCACCCGTATTACCACATAATATGAAGCTTAGCATTACTGACGGAGTTTATCCTGAAGACTTAAAGAAAGTGATTATTAAACCACTTCATAAAGATGACAAAACCGATATGAAGAACTATAGGCCCATAGCAAAAATTTCTGAATTTTCCAAAAATTTTGAAAAAAATATATTTATAAGTCTTTGTATTGCTATCTCAATAAATTTAACTTATTATGCAAGGAACAAAATGGCTTTAGAAAGAATACCACGATCAACATGGCAATTTTTGATTTTTTACGTAGCATTTTGTTAGCAGTAGACCAAAAAGCTCCAATTTGTGCAATTTACACAGATATGACCAAAGCCTTCGGTTACGTAAAGCACGACGTATTATTAGACAAACTGCGTAGCTATGGTATCAGAGGTAACATTTTAAAACTACTCGAATCCTATCTCTCCAACAGAATGCAATGTACAGAGATTGCAAGAGTATATGAAACAAAGTTCGAAGAGGGTTTTTTATCTCATTCGAGGTTGATAAAGTTTGGTGTCCCACAGGGTAGCGTCCTTGGGCCACCACTTTTCTTAATCTATATCAATGATCTGCCAAAGGCGACTCAACATCAAATGGTGATGTTTGCAGACAACAGTACCGCCATAGTGAAATGTATTAATCGCAATATTTATCAAGATGACATAAATAATACACTATAAACATAATTGGCTTAACAAAAATAATTTAGTTATAAACTTAAAGAAAACCAAAATAATGCACTTTTACCAAAGAACTGAAGCACCAAAAGTAAATAGAGGGCGCGCCTCGCTGAACGCACACAAACAGTGATAGCTCCGTAAAAAAATATATTTATAAATTACCAATATGAATATATATCATTGCAACTTAAACTAATCGAAAGCTATACGTGTGAGTGTAACGTTATCGAAAACAAAATTCAATTAAATCAAACGGTGTGTGAATAAATAACAAAATAAAAATCATTACAACAAAATTTTGTTCTATAACACTAGTGAACTCAGTGTGACTCAAAGTGTTTCATCGTGACAAACAGTTTTTCCGACTCATTACCTTAAATGGTCATCGAGCGAGCGCAAGTCGATTATTAAACACACATATAATATAGTACTGCACTATTTCGACAAGTTAACAACATAGCGCCGTGGCGCAGTAGTTAAGCAACACGCACATGAGTGAAGTGAAAACGAAGAGACAGCGCGTTCGAAACCTACGAAAGTCACTTTTTACATTTACGAACTTTTATGTTTTTTCTTTTTAAACAAGTGGCTTAAAAAACAGTGGTACTTCCACTTCAACAAAAAGAAGAAATTGAAAAAATATTATTTGAATTATACATACTTTTCTAAATCTTTATTGTCAATGGACAATTTTGAAAATGAAAATGTTATTGTCCGTAAAACATCAAGAGCAAAGTCAGTGGACACTACTTTAAATAATAATATAAGCACTAGCTCTACGTTACTAGACGCCACAATGATGAGCTTACCGAATGCTTCACTAAATGACAGCGACTATTCAAGACATAAAGATGAAATAAAAAGGCTAACAATGGAATTGGAAAGAGCTCATCTAGAGATCGACAACTTAAATAGCGAAAATTTCCGCTTAAAAATGGATATCGGCCAATATCAAAAAATCATCGAAACCTCATCAAAAAAAGGTGAATTTGCTTGAAACAAAAAAGTTCTCACCGATTTTTGCACGGATTTTTTTTTTCTAAATACAAGCCGTTTTTCTACCCCGACTAAAAGTTTTTCACCAACGATTCAGCAACCTGACAGTGTTGCGACCGCGATAGGCGTGGGAGACAGCTCGTTTAACACAGCCGGATCGATCTGCAGTACTGATGGAATACTCGATACAAAACCGCCATCGATTAATGACGTCCAAAATTCCAGCACGTGCATGAATCGAATTAACCACGCCGACGACAACGAACGAATTAAGCTGACATCTTTAACCTCGGATACGAAGTTGGAAATAAGTAATATCCAGACATCTAACAAAGGGCAAGAAATACTAAAACACCGATCTCAGTCAAGTGACACCCAGAGAGTCTGATCATCTTGAGTTTGATGATCTTTGCCGACCAATCTGGACATGATATCCGAAACATTCTACAGTTCTATCTTGGGGAGACATTTGCTGTGACATCATTCGTAAAACCGAATGCAACCACCGAAGAAGTACTAAAAACCTGCGCAAATTCATGTAAGGACTTTAACAAATCAGATTTTGTAATTATATTGGCAGGTTCTAATGACACAAACCCTATGGACATTCAATCATATTTACACCATATGTTCGGTTTTTAACCAACCTTTTTTAAGAAAATATTTGCTGGCTACTTCTGAACCTTAGAATGTTGAAAGTAAAGTATTTGTGGTTGGAAATTGTTCGTTCCTACTATCTCCAAGAAAGCAATTGAACACCACCTACCTTGTCTCAACTCCCGGGTCAGCAGGAGAGCTTCAGCGTGCATGGCATTTCACAGATAGGCAGTTTATATGTACTCTGGGTTCAAAGGTCTTGAAGATTGCACACCACACGGTAGTGAGTCCACAAACACTATGCTAAAACATTTAGCTTGAAACACGATCACAACAAGAGAGGAAGAAACGTTCATTCAGCTCAAGGCGCAAAATCGTACTGTTCGCCACGAATGCATATCTCCGCGACGTAGATCATGAGCAGGTTGGGTGATGATTTACCAACTACCCTCAATTCGATAATAAGGATCGAATATACCCCCCACCGAAATCAATATGATTGATTTCCCTAAATGAATGATAAGTGTGGAATATGTTACACAAACAAAAGTTACTTGAACATAAATAAACTTATAATTCTACATGTAGAGAGTGTTCTAAATGCAAAGTGTATATGGTACAGAAAAAACAAAAGGAAAACTTAAAGAAACTATTTATAATATTATAATTGTGAAGGTAATTAATTTGCATAGGGTAATGGACAAACTTTATTTGTAGGTCTTTGAATTAATCCATTTTTAGTTCGTAGAGTTAAAACGCGATTAACTTTGTCGACACCACTATGTACCTTCTCAACCCGGGCTAAATTCCATAGGAGCGCCTTAGTTAAATGAGACTTCAGCAAAACTAAATCTCCAACATTTAAGTTAGGCGGAGTAAAAACCACTTCGCTCTCTGCTGAAGAGTGTAAAGGTAGTCATCTGACCAACGCCTCCAAAAGGACTGTGAAGCCTTTTGAACGAGTTGCCAACGTGACAATCTATTTTGAGGAACGTCTTCAAAGTCATATTCCGGTCCAGCTAATAAACTCTGACCTATGAGAAAATGGCCTGTGGTTAAAACTTCAAACTCGTTTGGGTTGTCCGATAAAGAACACAAAGGCCGTAAATTTAAAACGGCTTCAATCCGACAGAAAATTGTGCTTAATTCTTCAAAAGTGAGTGATCTGTCACCTACTGCACGATAGAGGTGATATTTAGCGGACTTTATTCCTGCTTCCCAGAGTTCACCCATGCTCGCAGCGTTAGGAGGGTTGTTACACCATTCTATATGACGTGACGTTAATCCGTTAGAAATTGTATCAGCACTAGTTTTACTATTCCAGAAGTTCACAGCTTCTTTTAAATGTTTAGCTGCTGCAATGAAATTAGTGCCGCAGTCAGAATATAAACAACTGCAAAGTCCGCGGCGAGCTACGAAGCGGTCGAATGCCGCCAAAAAACAGTCACAACTTAAATCTGTAAGAACTTCTAAGTGTACAGCCTTCGTTGAGAAGCACACGAACAAGCATAAATATGACTTATGAACCTTTGCATTGCGTCTCAAACTCTCTTTCACGAAGAACGGGCCACCCAAGTCACAACCATCGTGGTCGAAGACTTTACCAGGCTTTAGTCTAGGTGCGGGTAACTGACCCATTGCAGGCTGAATTGAGCTAGGTCGGCATCGAAAACAATTCTTGCTCTTTGATAGAACGGATCTTATCATTCTCCGTGCACTAATCATCCAATCATTTTTACATAGTATGCCTTGTAAGGTACGAGGCCCAACATGCAAATATAACTTGTGGTAATATTCAATAATTAAATTAGTCGTGTGACATTTAGGTAAGAGCACAGGGTGCTTAGTGTTATAAGGTAGGTCGGAATGCACGAGTCTACCCCCACCCTGAGGAAATTGTTAGAATCTACAAAGGGTGAAAGTTTACGAAGGGAAGCAATGTTTTTATTTTTATCTTCTAGCAACGATTCTATTTCATTATGAAAATGATTTAATTGTATCACTCGAATTATGGTATCACGAGCTTTCTTTAGCTCTGAAGCACTGCTCTCAGTGCTTGGGACTCTTCCCATATGCCCTTGCAGGTGCCTTAGACTTGAGATTATTTATATACCTCTGCCACCAGGCCATAAGACGTTGCAATTTATTAAAAGATGAAAATTTATTAAATGTATCTTCTAAATTATTTTTAATTGATATATTTTGATAGTCACACGTAGTTAAAACGAACGTATCACAATTAGTTTTACTATCAGAAATGTTAAAACCTTCCTTTACATAAAATGGTTTTATTGGCCATCGTTGTTGGTTTTTATAAAGCCATGTTGGACCGTGAACCCAATCCGTAGCATCTTTTACGAAACGAGCTGGCATTGCTCCGCGCGAAAAAACATCGGCAGCGTTATTTTCGCTGTTAACATGAAACCAACAATTTGGTGGCACTACGGCGATTACTTGACTAACACGGTTAGCCACAAACGTTTTTAATTTATAAGGTGGCGTTTGCAGCCATGCTAAAAAGTTGTTAGAATCACCTAACGCAATAATAGAAATCCTAAAATCGTTTAAGTTTTTTTCGACAAAAGTAATTAGCTTTGATAATAGAACCGCAGCTTCGAGCTCAAGCCTAGGTATAGACATAATTGGATTTAGAGGTGCGACCTTAGATTTACTCATCAGCAACCTCACTTTCACGTGACCATCCTTGTCTTCACTACGTAAGTAGATGCAAGCTGCATAGCCACGCGATGACGCATCGCAGAATTGAGATATTAAAATATGACGCTCAATTCGCAATTTACTTAGAACTGGCAATTCAGAAATAAACTTGTTCCACTGGAAGGTCAGCTTAGTTGGCAACCGATCATCCCAGCCAAGGCCGAGTTTCCAAAGATCTTGCATTATGCACTTTGCGACAAAAGTACATGGCGCGATAAACCCTACTGGGTCAAAGATGCTCGCCAGTAGTTTTAAAACGGAACGCTTAGTTTGTTTTGCGTCAGTTAAATTATAATTAAAAGAGAATGAGTCACAAGAGGGTAACCATGTCAATCCCAAAACCTTGAGAGATGACAACGTATCGTCCTGAAAGTTGATGGTAGAAACCTGGTCTGATTGCATTCTTGTTAGCAACTCAGGACAGTTACTAGCCCACTTTCTTAAATCAAATCCACCATTTTTAAGTAAGGAAATTAAATCGTCTTGCAACGTGCAAGCTTCTTCCAGGGTCTGGCAAGACCACAACACATCGTCAACGTAAAAGCCTTTGGTCAGTACGTATGCCGCCTTGGATCTTGGCTCTGCATCACCATGCAGCATGCTTTGAGCTAGCTCGTCCAAGGCTAACTGGTGTAACGTACGTACAGCAACAAAAGGTGCACTACGAAGACCGTAAGTATTTCGAGTTAACTCAAAAATACAGACCGGGTCCATAGGACTATCACGCCAGAGTATATGCTGATACTTCCTGTCAGCAGGATCTATGAGTACGGCTCGGTACATTTTAGACACGTCAGCAGTGAAACAGAAATCGTAAAGTCTAAAATTTAATAATATATTAATTAATAAAGCTTGATGTAGCTTTCTACCAGTCAAAAGTGTATCGTTTAGCGAAATGCCAGAGGTTGTTTTGGCGGATCCATCAAAAACTACACGCAAAAGCGTCGTAGTACTAGACGGGCGCAACACACAATGGTGTGAGATAAAATAACCCGAAGGTTCGGTACTAGTGTATGGTACGATGTGTCCAAACGACTCATACTCTTTCATAAAGTCGACGTAGGCCTTACGAAGGTCTGGAGATCGAGCCAGACGACGCGCATTCTGAATAAGTCGTTTGAGAGCAGTATTATATGAATAACCGAGCGCCTCATGCTCAGGGTTCAATAAAATTGGGGAAACATATCTACCGATTTCATCACGACAATGTTTTTCCATGTATATATTTTCCGCAAATTCCTCTAACGGATCAATAGGAACTTCACACGGTAAAGATTCCACTTCCCAAAAACGTTTGAGAGTTTCATTTAAATTATTTTCTTCGATAGTATACGATACTAACGATGTTGTAGACGCTACAACATTGCAATTGCTAGAGGATTGCATCTCTAGTCTTCCCATTACGACATAACCAAATACGCTACTTAACGCGACTGGTACATCGGGGTTTATTATTATCTTTTTTCCGTCGTAAATGTACGGGAAAATATCACCAGCCAAAATAATATCAATTGGCGACTTTCTATAAAACCACGGACCGGCCAAATCCAAATCTTTATAATCATCAACTACCTTTTGAGGTATTTCAACGGTAGGTATGTCCGAAGTCAGGTGAGGTAAAATTACTGCATTTAAATTAAAACAAGAAGTCACACAACGTGGTTTTAAAGTTAACGATACCATGCCATTATTCTTGACTAGTTCGCCACCAAGGCCTAAAATATTATAAGGACACCTTTTAGCAGATAATCCTAAACGTTGAAAGCAATTTTGTGTAACAAAGTTCGATTGTGCACCTGAATCTATTAAATTACGAACAGTTTGGTAGTTGTTAAATGAATACAACACATGTACAATAGCTGTTCCCAATATGACTGCATAGTTAAGTGTGGATGCTAAGTGATTATTAGTATCATTGATAACAGTGGACGCTTGCATTTCACATGACGACACCTGCGCGGGCGCCTGTTCGATTGCGGTGGGAACAGAATAACAAACCGGTTTAGGTCCACTATCGCTATATATCGCTTCCCGATGCACTAGAGCATGATGCGGCTCCTTACAAACATAAAATCTAAATTCACTTTTGCAGTCTTTAAGCAATTGTGACATAACTTTAATTCATTAGCACGGCTAATGCATTGCGTATTAGTCAGATCGCGAAACTTATTACACCTAAAAATCATGTGATTATCTCCACAATGTAAACATGACAATTTTGAGCTTGAAGTTACATGCGAATAATTATTCTTATTCTGCCTACTAAGCGGTAATTGTTTACGCTGATTCGCTGTGCTGGTTTGCTGTACACTTGAACCCAATAAATAAGATGCAGAATGACTTAAAACTCTTATATGATTTTGGATAAAACTAATTACATCTGAAAAATTTGGAATAGTTTTTTGATTTACATTTTGTTCAAAGATTTTACGTGTATTTATATACGTGTAATATATTGCTTTGATGGCTTTAGATCCCTATATCTAAAGCCATCAAAGCAATATGACATATTATATAACTATTCAAATTCTCAATGTTCAATGCTTCTATAGATTTGTATGAATGGTCAAAGGTTTCTATAAATGAGTTCAAATGATCAGCCGATTCCTTTTGCAGCGGCGAAAAGGTTAACATTTTATCTAAGTACCTACCAGCTAACATTGTTATCTTGATATTAAAATTTATCAAGGAGACTTTGCCAAACGAGATCATAGTTATTCGCAGAAATAGGCACACTCTTTACACTATTTCATGCAGAATCAAAGTCAAAGTCAAAGTAAAATCATTTATTTCAAATAGGCCCTTGCAAGGCACTTTTGAACGTCAAAAATTACAAAAAAATTGTATTGATTCTAGTCGCCCCTTCCAAAAGGTAGTTTTCGTATGGAAAATAATGGGCAAGAAACTCCATTCTCTAATCGAATCTTTTGTACATGACAATAAATAGTGAAATTTATCTATTTTTGGAATACTTGTCTGATTATGAACCAAAGAACAGAATGTCTCGTAAAATGTATTAAAATTTTCAACGTTCCCATCGAATGGGAAAAGTTCTAACTTAGGAAGTCTTGGTCTAGACTCCACAGAGCGCGAACTATCTTCAACCTTATAACTATTGGTATTGTTGGTAGCTATTGGTACTATTGGTTCACATTTCGATGCACATAACTTAACTCGGAAATACAAATCATCAAAACTTTTCAATTCATGATTACGAAGGGATGACTTAGGGTCATATTCAAGTTCCTTTTCAAGAATTTCAATGATTAGACTTTCAAAAGAAGTACGTAAATTATCAATATCAGCCACGTGCATCAATTCAAAACAATACTTTCGATGCGGGATCTGAAATATCTAATGACAGATCATAAGCATTTTGCATACGCTCAAACATTCGTTGTTTTTTATTAATTAACACTGTTAATTCGTTAATTTGGTAGGCTTCAGCCACTTCTTTCATGTCTTTACTTTTGATGGCCGGTGGCGCCATTTTGTTTTATCTACGACGCAGATGGCGTGGCGTGGTCAAAGCAAAATGAACGAATACGGAATAAACGAACGTTTTTGCAAATTAATTACCAACACACCAATTGAGATTGTTTGAAAAGGTGTCAACGTTACGAGATGTTGCGATTCGTATCCAATACGCAAACTCTATAAGCAATCAGCGTTGTAAGACTGCCTTAGTGAGAAAGAGCGTTTTAGGCATGGCATCGCGGGCACGCCACGATTGCGGCGATAAAGACTCTCAAGCCACTCCACAAAGAGGGGACCTCTTTGAGATGTGGCTTTAGAGGCGCCACGGCGTCCTCACCTTCCGCCTGACGCAGGTCCTCACCGGACACGGTCGTTTCGGGAGGTTCCTGTTCCGCATAAGGCGGGAGTGATCTCTCGCGTCCGGCCCTGGTTCAGGCCAAGGTACGGAGCGAGAGGCCGTGGGAAGCCGTCACCTCCTTTTGCGAAGTAGTAATGCTCGTGAAGGAGGAGACGGAGCGCGTGAGGGAGAGACAAATGTCGCGCCCTCACGCCCCTAGCCACCACAGGAGACGCCCCGTGCGTCGGGAAACGAGAGCCGACTTCTGCCCACCGTAGGCGCGGGCTTGCGGACGGTGAGCAATAGGTGGGTCGCCGTCCGATAAGGACCAGGCCCGGGGCGACTGCGCGTTTTGTTCCACGCGCGCCTCAAAGAGATGTCAGCACAACGGAAGGGGTCCGCTAGGACCGATGCCTGCCGGGGTCACGGGAAAGGCCGAAAGGGATACCGTGGCCCCAGGCAACGTACAGGCAACTGAAGGAACACGGGTGGGTTTTAGTCAGTCAGAGTCTGACACGCCCTCCCGCTCCGTCCAGAGCGGGAGAAGTTATTTGATAATTTCCCACCCTCAAAAAAGGCATGGTATCGCGCATTTACAATAAATTACCAAATGTCAAATTCAATAAAATTAATGTAGACTTATTTATTTATTTGACTGGAGAAACAATTTTTAATTGAATATTGTGACCAATTGTAATTTATGATTATTTATTTATGCAGTGACTGTAGAAATTGTTTTATTGTTCGTATTTCGCATGCAACCATATTTGTACGCCTCTTGGCATAACATAGCGACCTATATCTTTAATTTAAGAACTGTATTCACTACATAAGTTACACAAATAAAGAAATGATTATGATGATTTTGATGATGATGATCATGCAGTCTCTAAATTTTATTATGTTTTCATCACTGAGGTCTCTTATAGTCTTGAACCAAAAACTGTGAATGTCCTTAACTTTACGGTCAGTTTCTAAGTTGACTGTTATTGACTGTGCTGACTCATGGTCTGAGAGTGCTAAATAGTGAAGCGCAGATTTTGCGTCGTGAATATTGCTTACTATTAAGTCCAAACATGAGTTTTTCCTCGTAGGTAGTTATTAATAGTTAAGATAAGTTATTGTTATTCAGTATAGAATTTAGATCATTTGATATTTTATTTGTCTTTAGTATATCTATATTCCAGTCACCACATTTAATTAACTTTTTTTTTCACACACTATATAAGCAAGAACTTCCAAACTATTCAAAAATGTTGTAGCGTCATGTGTAGGTGTTCTATAGATACATACTACTATTAGATTAAATTGTATGATTTCGATAGCACAGTGTTCGAATTGAAGGGGAATTTATTTGATAAGATTGTTGATTTCTTTAAATTG
The DNA here is from genome assembly GCA_947364205.1 of Agrochola lota. Classification (NCBI taxonomy): domain Eukaryota; kingdom Metazoa; phylum Arthropoda; class Insecta; order Lepidoptera; family Noctuidae; genus Agrochola; species Agrochola lota. The sequence continues at coordinate 403,733 of OX376225.1, read as the reverse complement.
TAGGTTTTTAACTATATAATTTACTGAAGGGTAATATTTACAAGTGGGTCCATAACAACTTATGACTAAATAAAAATAGCAAAATTATATATTATATTCTAACTTAACTAAAACTATTCAAAAACTAAAATACAGCATCGTAAAATTCATCCGCATCGCTGTCGACTGGTAATGTACCCAAGAGACTGGCCGCATTGCCACGTTGTATGGCAATGCTTAGCCTCTGCCCAAAGTAAAAACCAGCTCTTGGGTCACTCTCATTGTAGGTTATTTTTTATTAGGATACATGAACCTCTCCGGCGTTGATTTGTTCGAGAATAAAAAGATACCAGTTTGTCGTTATTCATTCTAAGGTTCGGTTCATAGCCACTTTTTAGGAATGTTTCTGTCAAACATAAAATACCTATCGAACCCAGATCTTGTTATAAATTTGTTAGGGCGACCTCTATTAATTTTTGTTTGCTCAGTACCCCTTTAATATTTTGATGAACTAACGTAATAGTTGTATAATTATTTTTGTTTGCGAAAAAACCTCGCGTCCGTGGTATTTTAGTTCCGTGTTATTTTTTAAAAGAGGTTGTATGTAATTTACGTTTGTGTGGTTGTAACTGGTGTTTTATGTGTGTTCGCTGAGTTTGAGGTAGCATGCTTATTTTTAAATTGATTGAGGAATTCAGTCTGGTATTTCTTGTAATCAAATTCTAGTATTCAACTTCAAACACAAAAATTCCAGATGTTTCTGATGATGACTTTTCCTAGAACTGTTGCTGTTGTTGTGTATGTAAGCAGAATTGTGTTTTTTATACGTATTTACAGTTCTTGTAATTTTGTATTATTAACTCCAAGTTGCAATTTTTTTTTTTTTTTTTAAAACGTTACCCCACACTAAGAATTTCTTCTTGTATCGTGGGTGCGTTTACAAACATAGAAACTCACATACAATAACACCCAGACCCGGAACAACTACTTGCAGATCATACACATACTTGTTCCGTGCGGGGATCGAACCCGCGACACGTTGCGCAGCAGTCGATCGCTCAGCCACTGCGCCAACCGTGTCGTCAAACACGATCAATTAATCAAAATCACGGTCAATTAATTGTATTTTCGTTCAAATGCGGGTTATATTGAATGTTAATAATAAATACGGTATTATTTCGTAGCTTATATATGACGTTACATAGTTCAGTCATAAAGGAGAAGGGGTAGGGTTCTAATATCGTTAGAACCTTAGATTAAGGCTGCCTGTCTATTGAAGCGGAGCGAAGCAGCGGAGAGGAGAATGGCAGTGGAGTGGAGCGGAGTTGCGGACAGTGTCTGTCCATTGCTGCGGAGCGAGGTAGCAGAGCGGAGTTACGGACTGTGCGTAGCGAGGTAGCGGAGCGGTGTTGCGGACTGTGCGGAGCTAGACCGAGTTCACGCGATGAGTAATAATTCCCCGCTCCAATTCTCCGCTCCGTTTCCCCGCTCCGCTTCCCATCTCCGCTTCTCCGCTCCGTTTCCTCGCTCCGCTTCCCGGTTTTGTATGAATTTTTAAACTAGTTCGCAAATCCCTGTCCACTGAAGCGGAGCGGAGGTTTTATGCAATTCGATTGGTTAATATAGGCACACCGCTACTCCGCTCCTCTCCTCTCCGCTCCAGTGGACAGGCAGCCTTAAACTATAATATCATCAAGGGTCAATGTATTTATGAAGACGTCGTTGCAAATGTTGAGGATTTGTGCACTTGTGGCACCGGACTTGATGAAATAAGTAATTTTGTAGTTATCATTCCATTTGTTAAATCTGGTACTAGTCATACTTTTATTAAGTCCGCGGGCCTGCTGGTCTCCAAAAATTATTATATTATGTTTGCTAGGGAAGTTTACTGGAACATCTTCATCTTCTCATGCACTTTAAAGCTTAATGTTTCGCAAACGGATCCCTGAATCCAAAAATAGTTTTCACAAACTCACAATATTTTTGAACGACCTTTCCAACGATTCATGGGGAAAGATGAGAAAAAAAGCATCCCCACTTTAAGTGCAGGAGACCTCCCCTACACTTAAAGTGGGGACGTGTGACAGAAAAATAAAATAAAAAAAAATCACTTTGTCGGTGTGATTAATAGTTATACCTAGGCCAAATGACAGCTTTCTAGTACTAAGAGTATCTGACCTAAGCCGCGGATAGGCAGACAGACAGACATGGCGAAACTATAAGGGTTCCTTGTTGACTACAGAAATCACTATTTAAAAAAGGAAAATAAAGAACTAATGCAATTCTACAGGCCCTTATCCCTTATTAGTATAATGTGAAAAATATTTGAAAAATACTTATATAAAAAGCTGTATACTTATCTCGAAAAAGAAAATATACTCGCGAATGAACAGAAAGTGTTCAGAAATGGTAAAACAATAAACTTGGCAATATATGATTTTTTACATAATGTCATGCCAAAGGTAGATACGAATATACCTGTATGTAAGACATTTTGTGATATGACACAGGCATTCGACCATGTACGTCACGACATACTATTGAGAAATTAGAAGCATATGGCATTAGAGGAAATGCCTCAAGCCTTATTCAATCCTATTTAAGCAACAGAAGACAATTTACAGAAATTTCGGCAGTAAATAAAAGCAATAAACATGAAATAATTCATATATCAAAAGAGCGTGTAGTTAAATTTGGCGTACCGCAAGGTACAGTCGTAGGAACACTATTTTTTATACTATATATTAATGACCTACCCAAAAGTATCGACCACCCAATGACACTTTTTGCCGATAACAGTACCATTACAATTGCTTGTAAAAATAGAGACACATATGAAGCTGACATTAATAATTCTATAGATTCAATGATAAAATGGCTAGAAAACAATAATCTTAAGATAAATCTTGAAAAAACTAATATTATGCATTTTGCCAAAAGATCAACCATTCCAAATGTTAATATGTACACTATTGTGATAATAACATATAAAAAATTGAAGCAACCAAATTTCTTGGAGTAACTATAGACAGTAAATTAGATTGGAAAGCACATACAGAAGCCTTAAGCAAAAAAAAAAATGTAATTCCACATAAATTATGCACTGTACCCCCATGTTAAATGTTGATGCGCTGCTAACTGTTTATCACGGCTTAGTGTCCTCTAACTCAAGATACGGGGTAATCTTTTGGGGAAATTCAACAAATAAGAATGTAAATTTTAAAACCCAAAAGAGGTGCCTTAGAACTATGTTTGAACTTCATGTTACTGAGAGCTGCAAACCATTTTTCAAAAAATATAAACTTTTAACTCCATCCATGTACATTTCAGAGACCATTATGTTTGTCAAATCGAACCCAAATCTATTCCCCTTATTATCAGATAAAGTTATTCGAAATAGACGCGACAATTGTAAACTATGCATTCCTAGTTCCAGGACAGCTCTACTGCGAAAAAGTATAATCTGTATGGCGCTAATTCTTTATAATACGTTGCCAAAATATTGGAGGGAATACACAGCGGAAAAATTAAGAAGTAGATTAAAAAACCTTCTTTTTAAGAAAGCATACTACACTGACGAATTTCTGAAGGATAAATTAATCTAATTCTTGTTATTGTTTAATCCTAATTACTTTGACATTCAATTGACTTTTTATTATTATGAGTTGTTGACACTATTCTGCAGTACACTTTAATTTATAAATTCGAATTTGGACTGTTAATTATTTGAATAATGGATACATTTATAATTATTTGATTAAATGTAATAACCTACTTGCATATACCAATTTGTCCGCCGTGAAGGCAAAACATGACTGTAACATAATTTTATTGTAACATCTTGCATGCCATGAGTGTGTATACTCATGTTTTGGACAAATAAATGATGTTTATCTTATCTTTATCTTTACGGAACCCTAAAAACTAGGTTTATTGTTTGCCCCCGGAATAGACTGATGATGACAGATTACTGCTAAGAAAATATAATTATACGATAGATGTTACCAAGTCGTACATTTAAGTACAACTGCTACCAGCCAATCATCATCCATGGCTGACATCACAGATAGTGCACGTCGAGTCTGGACATTAATAATAAAACATTTAGTCGCCGACACCGATTTGTTTCCTGGGCTGGTCGCCGCTCCACAACAAGTGAGCTGAGCAACACTCGCGCGATCTGTCTCCGCGCGAACAATGCGCGCCCACATATTATCGCGCGCTCTCGGGACGCTCGTAATTGTTCGCGTTTTGTTTCGCTATTGTGCAATGACGAAGATGTCGCCTAATGGAAGCAAACGTGGACAAATAGTTGCGGTGACGGCTCTCTTTTGTTCTCACGCTTTCTATTAAATAGTGGTGTATGTCACAAAATGTTATAAATACGCTTCTTTCTTTGCGTCATGTTTACTGCAAGTAAACGATTTTTTTTCTTTCTTTCTATTTGTTCGCCTTCCATACTTTTGGTAAAGTAAATTGATATGTTCAGGTAATAAACAGTGAGGTCGCCCAAACTGTCTTGAAACTCTTTTGAATGGAGCACCTGCAAGCCCAGACTTCACCGTCTCAGCAGCGTCAGCCGACCGAAACGACTGGCCTGACTATTTTGTAATAGCTAACTGTCATTCTGCCACCAAACTATACTACTCTGATGATATGTGTGCCATTCATTTTTATTTTCATAAAGATTTTAGAAATTTAAAATATAGGATCGAACATTGAATCATTCGCGAAATACACCCTTCTCGTGCGGTAAAATGAAAGCATAATATATCAAAAGAACTGTAGGTGGTGAACCGCGGCGCGTCCAGCCAGACACACAGTAACAATTGTCATTGTTCCAACTTGCGATCACGGTCCAGCCGCGCCCTCATGATGAAGTAATAACATGAAACTTCGCCCCTCGCGCGCCCCCTCTGTGCACGCAGACCAACCAGTCGGTGCAGCTGCAACCAAATTGTTTTCTTTGTAGTTTTCATTTGAAACCGATACGGAATGGAAACGACACGGTACTGACGGAATACTGATCACGTGCTCATTAAGGACGCTTGTAAAACGTCCATGAATCATGACTCCGTCCGACAAACGAATGGTTTTGGGACGAGCTCTGATTAATGAGCCGTTAGCGACACTTTGAGTGCCATCACACGTTACCTGTTGTACACAACGTGAGCGAGTGTCCGCGACGTGACTAGCCTCTCGTACAGTGCGAGTACGTCGAGTACTTCGCTCGTCTACTTCTGTTAGGAACAAGCGGCGCAGCCTGTCGACGAGATTACTTTTTGTGTGAGCACAAACTGTGCCATAATTGTATTATATAGATATCCGCGGCGCAATTTTTATATTTTTATGTTACCATTGGGATGTTTAGTGCGAATAAACTGCAAAGAGACATTACGGACGAATTGCCGTCGAGCGGAGCGGAGTCAAGACGAGCGTTGTAAAAGTGTATCGATGTCTGAATCGTACGGCGTGCCGCCCACGCCGCGCCGCGCCCCTACCGCGCGTACCTACGTGCGTCTTCATCGAATGATATTGCGGTTCGTCCATCAATTTGGATCACAGATCACTTGATTTACGTCGCTATTTATTTAACTTTAGAGCTACGGAAGATGTAAATACCCGTCACAGAGTAATGTTCGTAGGGATGAGTTTGTAGGCACGTGACCAGACAGGGACGCATAGCGGCAACTTTTGTGACCATTATTCTGAATTGTGCAAATCAATATTAGTAACTAACAAGCCCCGTGAATATGCCATTTTTTTTTTTATTGATTTGCCAGATACATAGCATGCCAGAGTTTCGTCGCGGCACTCGTGCGAGCGGGTCGTGTCACAGTTATTTTCGTCGACTGAGCAGAGCGCGTACTGTTTAGTACATTAGAACTTAGAAAGGTACGGCGCGTGGCCGGTCGGCCGGCTACCTGCCGCCTGCCGCAGATGCGACTTGTTTACGAGTACAATGAGCGATACTAATGAGATGAGTAATGAAATAAATAATGATTATATGAATGAGATTTCTACTTATAATGAAGTGTTAGACATTGAAGACATTGAAGACAAGACCAATAAAAGAATGAGAGAAAGCAGCGATGAAGAATGGACGGAAGTTAAGCGGAAAGGTAAAATATTGAAGGAGACAGAAAAGATAGAAATATATATATCTAGTAAAGAAAAACTACCTAAACAATTTAGTCTTGCCAAGTTATTTAAAGACCAAAATATAAAAGATATTAGCAGAGTGAAATTTATCAATCCGTATCGAGTTCGTATAGAATTGATTAGCGAAATCAGCGCTGAGAATTTGGAGTCATGTCAATTCTTTATCGATAAGGGTTGGCATATTCAGAGGGCGATGGAAAGGAATTTGTCATACGGTGTAATACGCGATGTTGACTTGGAAATGTCAGATGAAAACATTTTGGAAAGTATATTTTGCCCCGAACCAGGCAAGCTATTATCCTTGAATCGCTTGAATCGCAAGAACTTTGAGGTAGATGGATGGTCACCCAGTGAAGCGGTTCGTCTTTGTTTTAAAGGGTCGTTCTTACCACCTTATGTTTATACACATGGTTTGAGGATAAAGGTAGAACCATATGTATTTCCAGTGTCGCAATGTTCGCGCTGCTGGAAATACGGTCATGTACTTAAGAGATGTCCTAGTGCTAAAGTGGTGTGCCCCAAATGCGGGAAAAACCATGACAATTGCGAAACCACTGATATGATATGCGTTAACTGCAATGGAAGACATATATCCCTGTCAAAAACATGTCCAATTTTTTTAAAGGAAAAAAGATTGAGGGATCTCATGTCCGAGTTTAATTGCACCTACAGAAAAGCCCTAACCATCTATGTCCCTAACGACGAACCAACGCACAAGCAAGTAAATACAAAAATAAAAGATACGGATATAAAATTTTCATCCCTTCAATTGGTGGACACAGCCCCTACTCAAACGAATAATAGTCTGACTTATACTGAGGTGTCAACTAAGGCGCAGGTACATAAACAAAAACAAAAGTCAGACTCTAAACAGAAACAGAAGAAACAGGATAAATCGTCAGACCTGGAGTTTATGGAGTGGAGTAAAACGGAATTCGAAGTATATAATGAAACTGAGACAAAAAACTCGAGTGAAACAGGAGAAAAACACAGAGATATAAACTTCAAGGAATTGTTAAAGAAATTACAAGAGATAATATTCATGAAAGGAAGCACTATACAAATGATTTACAAAGGAGTACTTAAAACTTGCATTGAGTGGGTAATTTTAGTAATAGTTGACAATGTAGCGGATTGGCCTATCCTTAAATTAATCCTTGATTATTTCGCAAATGCCAGGTAACTATGAAACTAATGTTAAATTAAATATTATCCAATGGAATGCACAAAGCATTAGGCCAAAGCTAAGTGAGTTTGAGAATTTTTTAATACAAGACAAGATTCACATTGCCGTATTGAGCGAAACCTGGTTACAACCAGAAATTTATTTTAAAGTTAAAGATTACAATATATTTCGCAAAGACAGAGACGATTCATACGGAGGTGTAGCAATACTTACGCATAAGTCAATTAAATCTCAGATTTGCCATGATTTACAAAATTTAAACTCGGGCATAGAAAGTATACACGTTAATCGATTACTGTCCACCTTCTGTGAATACTAGCCAGTCAGACTGGGATCAGTTATTTTCTCAGGTTAATAGTAAATCCTTATTCTTAGGCGACTTCAATGGACACCATCCCAATTGGTCCAATAAAGTAGACAGGAGAGGGAATCAAATCTTTGACGCACTTATTGGTAGTAGCCTTATTTCATTAAACAATGGCGATCACACGCGTATTAAGTTAGTGAATGATGTACTGCAACAGTCGTCACCCGATGTTTCATTGGCATCATCTGATATAAGCTTAAGTTTAAAATGGCAAGTGTTAAATGAGACATTGGGAAGCGATCATTGTGTTATTAAAATTTCAACGTACTTTAAACCTAGTAACGTCCATATGACTCGTCGAAACTATAAAAAGGCTGACTGGGTAGGGTACCAAAAACTTTTAAATGACCTTTTCGACGAATTCGTGCTTCCAACTGATTTACAAAAAGGATATGACATGTTTATAGATTATTTAGACATGGCTGCAGATTTTTTTATACCATATGTTAAAATTAATATGAACCCAGAACGAAATTTTACACCAAAACCTTATTGGTGTCCCAATCTCTCTAAGGCTGTAGCAGAGCGCCGTTTAGCACTTGCCAAATTTCGACGTAATCCATCACCAAATAACCTGACAATCCTTCAAAGTAAAATCAGTGATGCTCAAAGATATATACGGTGCTCTAGAAACAAGTCATGGCAGAACTTATGTTCTAGTTTTGACCAAACTACAACCCATGGTGAGCTGTGGCAAAAGATGAGATGGATTAAGGGATATAACGCACCAAAATCCCATGTTGATAGCATTAAAGCAAGCTTATTACTTTGTTGTTTGGCCCCCGATTTCGTATCAGGCGACTACCCTATACTTACATCGAATAACCCAAAGCTTGAAGTACCTATTACAATCCAAGAGCTAATTAAATGCTTAAAACACAAAGATACAGCCCCTGGTAGTGACAAGATCACATATTCTATGATAAGATATTTACCTGAGAACGGTAAACAAGTACTACTCAATTTATTTAATACATTCTTCAGTTATTCGTTTGTACCTAAACAATGGCGCGATATAGTGGTGGTGCCGATTCCCAAACCAGGACGTGATCCATGTTTAGCCTCTTCCCTTCGCCCCATATCTATGATCTCATGTATATGCAAAACTTTCCATAACATTCTACTCCATAGACTAGAGTGGTTTATTGAAAAGAACTGTATGTTAGACCAGAATACCACAGGATTTAGAAAATGTCGATCAACATTAACTAATCTTACTAGTTTAGTTTCTAGAATCCAAACAGGATTTTCTGAAAAACAAATGACCATATGCTGTTTTATTGATCTGGATAATGCTTATAACAATGTGGATGTACATAGTTTATTACATATAATGGATGGCTTAGGGGTGGGACAAAAATTATGCACCTATCTGTGGAACTTCTTACAAACAAGAAATTTAAAACTTCACCTTGATAGTGATTCGTTGTGTCGAACAACTTGTCGTGGGTTGGCACAGGGTGATCCATTGTCACCATTGTTGTTTAATATAGCTACTATCGATGTCTGTAGAAAGATTAATAATGTATATATTTCGCAGTTTGCAGATGACTTTGTATTATATCTTTAACTTTAATAAAATATCTTTAATAAAATAAGTGATAGACATAATTTTAATACTAGAAATAAAGATAAAATAGATCAACCATTTTTCAGATTATCTAAAGTACATACATCTTTTATGGGGTACTGTGTTAAATGTTACAATAAAATACCTTGTGATATATTACAATTAAATGAAAGAAAATTTAAAACTCATATTAAAAGTACACTCTGTAAACAAGCATATTACAAATTAGAGGATTATATCCAAGATAAGAATGCTTGGAAACATGCTGGTCCTGCTCCATAGGACAATTTAGAGTCTAGACAAAATCAAACTGGTTGCTTATTTAATATTGTATTTGTTATTTTTTATAACACTGATTTTACATTCTGTGATTTCTTGAACTCACACACTGACTTATTAGTATTACTTGTTAAAATGTTAGGAATATCGTATAATTTTACAATGTTTGTAAATATGTGAGCACCATGTATCTGTCACATATTTAATTTATCTGTAATTGCTTTATTTTTCATTCTTTTTTACCTATCGCGGTATAGTAATCTTATTCTAGATGCATCGTCTTCACATATAATTATATAATTAATGTATGCAAAATATTGTAAAAACATTTTAAAAAACATTTTAAAAGAGTAACGGTGGAGTTTCTTGCCCATTCTTCTCCATACGAAAACTACCTTTTGGAAGGGGCGACTAGAATCAATTCTATTTTTTGTAAACTTGACGTTCATAAGTGCCTTTTATGTGCCTAATTGAAATAAATTGTTTGACTTTGACTATATTTTATTACCAACAAAATTTTGGAGGCGAGACATATATTGCAATCGGCTTTAGATTTATTTGAGACGTTAGTCCAGGATATTGGTTTAAATGTTTCAACTAGTAAAAGTAAAATTTGTATATTCAAAAGGGGGTTTAGGAAAGATACTATTGACATTAAAATAAATAAAAGATCCCTCCAAGTAGTTGACAACTATAAATATTTAGGATTGTGGTTAGACCAATCTCTAAGATGGTCTAAACATATTAATGAGTTAAGAGACAAATCTTCCAAATTTCTGAATGTGTTTAAAATACTAACTGGTCCAGGTTGGGGCGTACACCCCACTCATTTACAACGTTTATACATTGCTATCATACGCAGCAGAATTGATTATGCCAGTTTTTTATTTGATAATAGCTGTCAAACCCATTTAAATAAATTAACTAAAATTCAAAACCAATGTTTGAGGGTCATCGGTGGTTTTATTAAAAGCACAGCCATTCATGTAATGGAATGTGAACTCCATCTGCAGCCGTTACATATTCGTAGATATTACTTAGCTGGTAAATTCTTCATGAAACTCAAATGTTTTGTAAATGGCGACACGTGTAAAATTATTACTAATCTTAATATTTGTTGCCAAGGTATTTATTGGAGACGAAAAAAGAAGCCACTCATAGCTCATATTTCTGAAACACTAAATGACATATGCGTGTACTCCAGCGATGAATTAGGCTTATTTTCGCTTAATACGTGGGTGAGCGGTCTGAACTTGTCTTGTACGATTAAACCAGAAATTAAAGAGGTTACCGAAGCTAAGAAAGCGTACGATCATTACCAGCTCCGAATTATATGTAGTAGGAATTTTGGCAGGACCTATTCTGGATATTACAGGATTTATACGGATGGATCTATGGTTCGAGATAATGTTGGAGCTGCGTTTTTTGACCCACAAAGTAATACCTCCTTTAAGTTCAAGTTAAATTCAAACATTTCTGTCATGTATTCCGAGTTGATTGCTATCTTCGAAGCCATTTCATACCTTGAATCGATGGATCTTCAAGATTCCGTAGTCTATTCTGACTGTAAAAGCGCACTCCAACATTTGACGAGGTGTATGGGAAATTTTCGTGGTTATCCGATAGCTTACAAAATACTGGATTCTATTAGTAGATTAAGAGATAAAAATAAAAATATTGTTTTACAATGGGTGCCTTCTCATATCGGTATTGAAGAAAACGAAGAAGTGGATCATTTAGCCAAAGAAGCGTGCTTAGAGGGTGTTCCGGTGACATATAAACCTTACTGGACAGATATTTTAAGTGTAGTTAGATTGAAATGCTATGAAATTTGGAAAGAATACTTCGACGAGAAGTCATTGACAAAAGGTATATGGTATCGGACGATGCAGCCAACCATTCAGAACTATCCTTGGTTTGATAATGCCGATATGAGTAGACAAGAAATCGTGACAAGTATGAGACTTCGCTCCGGACACATCCCATTGAATTGTTTTGCTGCATTGATGGGCAAAGTGACATCTCCAAACTGCACGGAGTGCAATGTGGTCGAAGACGTTTTTCATATTATGGTGGAGTGTGTCCGGAACGAAGCGGAAAGATATTTGATTAGAGACCAATTTAATATGAATATTTTTCAAGTGGGAGAATGTAATATTATTTTAGCTTTTCCAGCATCCAAAGCCGCTAGAATATTATATAAATTAGTTAATTTAGGGATTAAGCGTAGATGTTAAGTTTTGCATGTAACAAAGGTTTCCTATGAGGGTGGCATGTTCACTATGTGATCAAACCCTCGACAATAAATAAAGATTAAAAAAAAAAAAATAGCATGCCAAAAGCTACCGCGTAAACCTGCTGAACGCAGTCTGCCTCTGCATTACTCGTTAGTTTGACTGCACAGTGATGTTATAGCTTGTCTCTTATCAAGTTACCTGCTTATTAAACATAACCTACAGCTCATTTCTTGGAACACGCTAATCGTGCGGCGTGTCTAACCGGCGCGATCCGTCACACGGCGCGCGACACGAGCTCGATAAGGCGATTAACTACAAATTAAATGATTTGCGTTGTTCAATAATAAATGTATAAAAACCTATCACAGAAATCATACCTAATCATTGTATGAAACAAATGACTAAATTAACTTCTACTTATTTCATGCGAAATTTGGCTAAATCTTGTCACACACATTGAAGATAATATATATTATAGCGCTTAAGGCGCGGACTGACTACGATTTTAAAACAGCTGCACTCACACAACCGCGTCTGCGCGCTATACGGTAGCTGGGCGACTAAAGTATGACCGCAATATCTATTTTCACAATTACAGAGGATCATATAAGGTTGAAAATTTAATAAATATTTGGGTTGACGATGTGAGTAAGCTGCGAATGGGCATTTATTTTACGGGTTTTATTTAGATTATTCGGAATATACACATTAAATAAAATAATTGTCTGGTTAAAGTTATAAAATAATGTATATTCTACAGAATTCTTTAAAAAAATATTGTTATCGCTGAAAATACAGAGATGTTCGACACCAAAGTTTATTTTTGTGAAGTATTTTTTATTGCGAATATCAAACTATTTTCGACTATTCTATTCGGTTAAAAAATTTCGATACCCTTCTGTCCACTGTATTTTTTGCGTCATATATTTTCATTGCGTTACGTCATACTTACTCGACTATCCAAGAAACCAGTTTTTTGTGAATATTGAGGTAACACCGCGCCTGAAAAATCTTTAAAAAATCCCTATAGGTAAAATTATATTACCTTTAAAGGGTGTGATGACCTTAATGGTGGGTCCTAATAGCGTTTAGATTTTCTTATTTTACTTCAAGCGGGTTTTCATGTAACCTTGACTATTACCAGAAAGCAAATAAACTACATATTTCTAACTTTACAACTGTGTTAAGTACATAATACAAATAGAACAATTCTACCTCCACCTTCTCTAGCATGGTGTGTCTAACCCTTTCGCGTAATCTAACGCTTGCCTTTTTATTTACAACATACACGAGAATAGACCAACTTTCCTGTAATAATAATACATTATAACCAAATTATTCTATAGGTACTTTATTTCTGCTACTGCACAAAGGGCTCGCTATTACAAATCAAACAAATAGCCGGCAGTCGGTAGGTATAGTGCCAGATTTGATGAAGTAGGTACCTACGTACGTACACAATTACAAAAACCCAGGCCACCGCCGCTGACGAAATTATATATTCGCGCTTGAATAATCATCAGCACACTATTTACTATAGGATATACATACTGGATATAACAATAGGTATAGACCTAATACGTCATTGTTCTCACAAGTTAGTGTTTATTCGAGCCCTGCGCGGCGCTCTGCTTTAGGTATTGTGTTCTAGCAGCAACTCCCACGCTCTCCGCCCCGAGATCTGCACAGGATTTCGGGATTAGTTCAAGACATTAGGCATCCCTTAGTACATTGTGTAGACACGCGGACTGACCACGTCAGTGTGTGAATCTTTGTTTTCTCAACAATTCTGATCAGTGAGTGGTGTGTGTGTGTGATATCTATCTATTTACCTATCTACCCTGCTATGTCCCACTTCTGAGCAAAGGCCTCCTTCTTCCGTTTCTTCACACAAGATGTGTATGTATGCTGTACTAACTTTAGACTTTTGACCGTGATAGTGTTTTACTAAATTGATTTGATATCGTTTTTTCCACAGATATAGATAGACCTAGATAACGCAAGTATCACGATCTGTATGAAAACCAAGCATGCCATTTTTTGACTACCTACTATGACGTCACAAGCACTATTTAGTGATGAGAAATCCAAATCGATCCAAAGACACCGCCACGTGTTGCACCCGTCTCGCCCCATCCCCAGACCCAGATCTATATTCTGTAATAGAAGTACAAGTAAAATTCAACATTTTATAAAAAACTCGTAAAGTTACAGAAACTTATCAATTAAGTCACTGCATTAGTTGTGATCTTCAGTACATCAATAGTCGGACATGCTGCTTTGTCAATGTTCGACGCTTTTTCCCTTCTACAAAGGTTTCTTCCTGAAAATGTATCGAACAAATAGTGCTATACTTTCTTGGGAACCAATCTTTATTTCCCGTCGCTTCAATCCATTGTTCTTTTAAATTGGGATCATGTGGAAAACTAAAAAATCACGAAACATTAAGATTATTTATCAAAATTGTCTAGGGTAAGTCCAGGATAGCTGCCCCACTTTTTGATAGGGAGCCATAACTTATTAATTAAAAATCTATTGGCTATTTGGCTTCTTTTGCATATGGTAACTTTGATCTTTAATCTATGATGGTACCCCTTTTGTTTGTACCTAACTTTCATAGATTTTGAGGAAATTATGTCTTTTTTACCCTCTCAAAAGTAAGATAGATGCCTACCGTGAGGGATAGAAGACTCGTTGTATGAATGCTTCAATATTAGATGCTAATTGAAATAAAACGGACTAGTTCCAATGTAATCAGTTTCTATTCAATATTTTAACATTAATTTGTGACATCTTTTATAATTATATGATCTATATAGAATCCTCCAACAAAAGAAGCATTTTTGTAATTGTTGTGGTATAATAATCATCATATACATCTACTTAACACAATCAATATACTTTTTAGAACTAAAGATAGATAATTGTATAAGTATTATTCTTCTTTTTCTTCATCTTAATTCTTCTTATTCTTTCTCATTCTTCTTAATCATCTCATTTTCACTGCTGCTAGAACTTTATATCTGCGTCTGATTCTTTGCTTTCACTTTATTTTTTTTCCTTATTTTTCGTTTTGCTACCGCTTGGTATGGTTTCCGGTTTCTATTTTTTTTTTCCGTTATTTTCCTTTGTCTTCTTGGTTTTTTTGTTATTTTCCTATGTCTTCTTGGCTTTCTTTATTTCCGAGGCATTTCTTCCACCTGCGGTATGAAAACAATAATAGAAATAGTAAGGGATATATGCCCCCTAGGGGCATCTATGGCTACAGCAGATGGGGCAACTATACTTTTGGCACAGGATAGATGCCTTTTTAAATTAAAAATAAGATAAAAAGAACACAAATTTAAAGCATTATTCCGTGTGCTGCAATATCAGCAAATAAAATAATAAAAAATAGAATTTATAACGGAGTAAAAAGATATTCTATAGTAATTACTTACGATTATAATTTCAACGCTTGCTGAGGTGTCCCCGCGGAAGACTTTTACACTTACGGACGAAACGCGTGCGTGTGTCCCCTACGGTTGGCGTGGTACTGGGGTCTGCGGGGGGGCGCTTCCTATTGTATAGTACGATTTTGGCCTACGATATTTCTAACATTGAGTATTCAAAGTCGCAGCACCTATCCCATTGGGGCACCTAACCTGGACTTACCCTACATAATAAATATAAAATCATTCCTCTGCTTCCGAAATCGACTCTCGAGAATCGATTTGTGTTGCGTAGGATGAACAATACTAATCGCTAAAATTGACAGAAAAATTATAAAAGAGCCTGTACTCCGAGACCGCAGCGATATACGATAGTATCACTTGTTTTGATATTCATCATTTGTTAACATAGAACGTCACATCAACCGCTTCGAGTAAAAGCTGCAATGTATTACGAACATACAGCATGCTTTCGATGACCTATGTTTTTCTCAAATTTGTTATATTAGAGTAAAAATAATTGATTTTAAAATGAATTACGCATAATATTAATCATAAAATCACTTACCGATAACCGGAAGGAAACGTTAACTTTTTTTTTCTGCTCACATTTGAGCAGTTTTTACAATTTGTCACAGCGCAACTAGGCATTTTTGATTTTTTGACTGACGACGTCCAACCACCTTCCAACTAGCGCGGCGCATCGATGCAGACTCAGCGCGACAGTGGCCACGTTATGCATTTTATGCTTATGCCCGGCACGCGAAGTGGGTGCTCTTGCGTTATCTAGGTCTATATCTATATCTGTGGTTTTTTCGCTGTGAAAATGTTTAAAAAAATTGGTGTCAACGAATTCATATTATGTCGTGGATACTTGTTGGCCACAGCAACATAATTATAATATGTGACTAATTGTAAGTATTGTTCAACTCACTATAATTAGCAGATTTAATCACGCTTTCCTAATATGAACACAGTTTCACGTGTACTGATTGGTCGCATGAGGTGCGCGTTAATGCGTGGCTGTGTTCGTCGATACTTCGATAGTGATGCAATCGGCCACGCTCTCGGCTCTCTGCTGACATTGTTATTACCGGCACTATTAACCCGGCACCGATTACTTCAGATAACGTGCTTGAAGTATGTACTTTCATAGTTGCACATAACTTGTATTTGCTCTTACATCCGACGACAGATTGTCGTATACAAATAGTTCAGAAATAAAATGCAAACATTTTCCGAACTTTTGTTGAAGCCTTGGGTCTTATACCATCGCACTGTCGACGACCGAAAAAGATCCTACGAGCCGGATTCAATATAAATGCAAATTAGTTGAAAGACAAACAGATTTGCGGAAATATGAATGTACAGCAAGACGTCGACAACTCTTACCTGCCTTACAAAAACACAAGTTTTATGAAACTTCTAACAGCTGAATTTTAGAGTAAACAAGATCTAATTTTTTATAATGTATAGGCCCCTACTAAGCCCCGGATATAGCGCGAGGATTCCGGCTACAAAGATACTCTTACCCGACTAGATGTGTGGTGGCACATGCACCGACAGACTAGCTGATAGACTAGCTGTGCAGTGGCTCTGCCCGCCGGGTCGCTCGCTACTACCTGTTGTAAGTCCGGGATGTTGTGACGGGAAGTGAAGAGTGAGTTCTGCAACAATGCTTGAACCTCCACTAGCGCTCGTTTATAACACATGTACTAGGGTTACTACAGCCATGATAGCATGTGTAGCTAGTTCACCTCACCCTCCACCTCACCCGCACCTCACCCGTACCTCACCCGCACCATACCCCACACGTCAATGCTCACTCTCTGGTACGTCCTTATCTTCGCACAAACTGTTCGCAGTCAAATATTTCTCTTCTATTTATTAAACGTTTTAATTATTAATTATTTATTTTTTTAATTTTTTTAAAAAGATATTCCAAAAATTTACCTTTTTACTGAAGTATTTTTTTTATAATTTTTTGTTTCTAATTTTTAGTTGACGCTACACATACACACACTATGAAAACATATAACAACATCATCAGCATAGACGAACTGGATTAAAAACCTATTATTGAAGCTTACTCAAAAACTTTACAAGCAAGGTTAATAAACGTGATAAAGGATCACCACGCCGCCGCCTTCTTCTATCACTTATATCAGCTCAGGAATCATGGAGAAATCGGGTTACAAACATAGAAAAACACCGAACCTCCTCCTTATATGAACTCGGTTAAAAAATTACGAAAGTTAAGAGCTGCGGCCGCTAGCACAACAACTAAATAATATCACAAAATATGTAGATATACGATGTTAGAAGTAGTCGTAACTAGTCTTTACTTAACATTCACCGCGCATACTATTCTACACTACTACTCTTACAATATTCGATTACTTTCTGTATTTAACATGACTACAGATGAAACGCCGCCGCGCTTATCTGGGATTAAATACACACCTACATTATGTATTAGCTGCAAGTTAAGCTAAAAACGTGGTCGGAGAGGAAGGATTACAGTTTATTAATGGATAGTGTGGCTGTGTACGCAATAGGCTGGCTAAGTAAGTTCCGTTGTAAGTTTATATTACGTTTATGAATTCGAAATTCTTAATATATAACTTCTTAAACATAATTGTTCACTTCTCTGGTGACAGATGACTTCTGTCACCAGAGAAGTGAACAATTATGTTTCTGTTATTCTCGGCTCCACACGTAATGATACAATATAAATAATTACACATTAAAAAAAAACGAAAACCTAACTACGACAAAAACGCCAACTAAAAAGGTATGATTTATATTTTATATTTATTTAAACAAAATCTGTATTAACAATAACATCCATATAATCTGCCAAACTGCATAACAGTTTGTCGGCAGTTGTTCGCGTCTAACAATGGGTTACAAATTTTAGAAATGAATTTTAAATAAATAATGTGCTAAAACTTTATTATGCTAATTAAACTATAAAACAATATATCTACAGTCGAGATAAAAATCTCACATTTTACAAAAAGGCATTTTTAGCAAATTTGGCGTTTTGTTACCGGGCATAGCTATGGACACAATGAGATATAATGGTTTTGTAGAACTCTTTTAAGTTGGTCCTTAGACTTGACATGCGATAACAGTTTTGGGGGAAACAACACATCACAGACAGATAAATAAAAAATCCGAATCACACGTCTTGCTAGGGCATACTACATCCGAATCACACGTCTTGCTAGGGCATACAACATCCGAATCACACGTCCTGCTAGGGCATTAGGGCATACATCCAACAGATTACGTGTGACTCCGGATTTTTTATTTGTCTGTCTGTGATACCTACCTTTTTGGTTTTACGTACCGTTTTTGTCGTACCTAGTTGGGTTTTAGGTTTTATAACATTTATTTTTATTGATGTAATTTGTTCAAAGGATATAATGTACATATTAAAAAAAATGTGCTATAGTGTCCTTTCATTTCATAAACAACATGGCATCATTAAAATTAAAATAAAAACATGACTTTATGTCCTCTAGAGGGCGCCATATATTTAATTTAATGTGACGTCAAATAGCCTATAGCGTCAACAGCGGACGATCAAGACGCTTCCAACTATACCTCATTTGTCAAATTATGATAGGTAGTTTAATAGGAGGGAATAGATGAACATACATACATACATATATACCGGTAAAAACCATAACCCTCCTTTTTGCTTCACCGTAGTCGGGTAAAAACAATAATAACGTGAAATTTACTTTGATACAGAAAGCTTTGATCGTAGCGCCTTTAACTTAGCGTAGGAATGCGTAGCACATACGTAGCGACGTAGACCGTCTATGAAATGTGAAGCTCTACAAGACGCAGTCGTATTGTGAATACGTGACTCAGTTTGACTGGTGCGTACCCACGCCACGCCACATACATACACGTACTTAGTTACTTGTGTTGTTTTGATATTGTATTTTTAAATATTTATTTAATCCACGATGTTACAGTTGAATTTTTACATAATACCTGCCAAACTGCAAAGCAATTTGTCGGCAGTAGGTTCTCGTAGATTTTGCACGAATCTTTGCTTGACTAAATACGAAATCTAAGTTAAAACTAAGACTATGGCTCTGTAGGCAAACTGTCCTTATGTAAATACAGACTAGTAACACACACAACCATAGATTCTGCAACCACAGCTACCACACTAAGCGGGGAACCGATCACTTCTCCAAATTGTTTTTGTTCGAATTTCATTTTACCGAAAACTATTGACTGACGTCTTTTTTGCTTTATGCATTTTTTGACATATTTTTAGATCATCGAAGTATCATGTATCATAGGTATTATTTTACCGAACTATATTTCGCCGATTTACAAAATAACTTTTTGCTATTGGTCGAAGCCTCTTTTGAACTTTTTTCATTTGCCCAATGATTTATTTATCATATTTTCACCACACCGAAATAATATTTTTCCATACTAAATTAAAATAGTGTCATAAAAAGTCAATATGTTGTACGTGCTACAAAATTTTGTGACAGAAACGAATCGCTGCAAAACCGACTCCACGTAATCTTGTATGCCCTACCCCTAGAGTGTAATTTAAGCATGCGCAGGCGCGAAGGGGTGGGGCGGCCCGCGAGCTGAGGAGCAGGTGGTTTGAAGGCCCGCCGCCGCGGCTGAGCCGAAGCTGCGATGGTGAGCGTTAAAACCATCTGCAACGATAAGCTCGCGTGGGGCCGCCCAAACCCCGCAGCGCCGGAGCCGTGACAGAAACAATGCTTGTTTGCATGTTGCATGCTTGCTTGCATGCTGGATGCCTGCTTGCATGCTGCATGCCTGCTTGCACGCTGCATGCCTGCTTGCATGCTGTATGCCTGCTTGCAAGCTGCATGCTTGAAGCAAGCATCCTTCCTTCCCCCATCCATACCTTCTGGTATAATAAATGTTCGGAAACATAATACTCGTACTTCGAACAAATGTTATTTCTGCTAAGTGTAACTTCGGTAAAAAGTTTTTCGACCAAATGAAACGTCGGAGTAACGAAAAACATCCAACTGGTATTAAGTCAACTGATACAATGCCAGACGTGACTTCGATGAAGTAAAAAAAAACGAAACGATAATAGTTGAAAAGTTTTAGGTGAAATGAAATTCGGTCAAATATTTTTCGAACTTATGCTATGTAACCCACTCAGCGGCATCAGTCAACGAACGTCATGAATCCATCCTATAGTATGTACCTAAAGTCTACTTAAGTCCTTGTTTCCATTTTAGCTGACCGAAGCCGCCGATCGACCGAAGCAACTATGGACACATCGACAGATAATGTTCCCTTAGGACAATTTTTAGGTTGTTTTTACTTTTGACACGATCGATCATTCCCTCAGGTAATTCATTAATTAATGTAGGTGTAATTCATCGTCTCGTACGCGCATAATATAAATTATTTACATTTGGCACCTGTAGTTTCCTTTTTTTTGCAAGCCGGGTTGGGTAGTTATGTACTTTATAGGGTTCCTTAGTCAACAAGGAACTCTTATAGTTTCGCCATGTCAGGCTGTCTGCGGCTTAGCTTAGAGACTCTTAGTACTAGAAAGCTGTAATCGACAAAGTGGTAAAATAAAACCATCAAATAAAATTTCAATGCACATTTTGAGTATCAATGGTCAATAAAACATACAAGTACTTAGGGTACTTGTATGTTTTTTTCTTGATTTTCCATTGTGAAGAAATTCATAATTATGACCTTTGATATTCAAGTCAAATCGACCACGCGGGCGGACGGGATGCGCGAGCGGCTTGTGCGCCTACGAAAGGATATCAAAGAGGCCGATGGCAAGTGCGGCAACTGCCTATCGGCCGCTAAGGAAAGCTACGAATTCATTGATTAATTCCGCGCATTTAGTAGGGTGCGTATGATTTGAATTTCGATATTTTTTACAGTAAAAAAAATTAAAATAAAAACTGTGCCATAGGCTTCTACTCCGTTCACCTATTATACCCTGTTTTTTTCGAGACGGTAAAAAAAATCATGCGGTATATAATATTATAAATTATAGTCGCTTTTGTGTCTGTCTGTGCGACCGCGTTGTTCTTCTAAACTGCGCAACGGAGCTTGATGTGGTCTTCACCATCATTTATAGAATTTATTCGGAAAGGTTTGTTTATAAAACGGTCAAATTTATTGAACTTATTTATAGCACAGAAATCTCGATGTTTTGACATGTCGCCATTTCACCCATAATATTAGTAGTAAGAATGATCTATGCTAGACTGTGCCGGGCGCGATCCGAGAGTCTGCTCGAGTCGTGGGGAACAAGACTCAGACGGAATGCGGAACGCAGACGCCGCACGGTGTAGCATGAACTGGTTCATGAAGTTTTGGATTCGTGTCCATAGAGTTTCTTGCCCGTTCTTCTCCTTAAGAACCAACTACGCTTTGGAATTGGCAAATAGCTTCATAGTTCTGACTGACCGAAACCTTGACAATATAAGAGTTTGACTACCTCGCCCGCACCTAGTTTGTGCCACGGCTCGCTGATGAACTGATGAACATGCTTACGTTTGAAATTCATGGACGTTTGTGTAGCGTAGTAACGTTGCAAGCAGGCGAGCGCGGCGCGGGCCGGCTGATTGCGTCCGCCGCATCACAATGCGCTATTGTTGGGAAACAGAAATAAATACAAGCACAAAAGACGACGTTTTCTTGCTATAATGAGGCCAGGCCGGCGGCCGCGCGGAAGCAGATAGATTAGTGATGCGCGTCATTCTGTCGCCAGCGTGTGTCAGCACCCGTACCTGGCCATTGTGATGTGACGCGCTCGTCATTATACTCGCACACGTCGCCGGTGTCACAGCGCTATCGAACACTTCCTGACGTAGCCAGCGGCGAGACTACCATAACAATATCTGGTATATATAAGGTGTCTGTTTTCGGCTTATTATATTTTGATTTCTAGGAAAACTGAGTGCATTATATAAAACCGGCCAAGTGCGTGTCGGACCACTTACAATGAAAGGTTTCGTAGTTGGGATGAATTTATTCTAAGAATAAACTTAACATTGTAGTTGAAAAACATGTTTTTGCGAGTGCCAGAACAGATGGCCGATGCCATATGTTCTGCGAGCAATGTGCCCTGCTCATTACCACTTGAATTCGCTTCTCCCAAGGGATGGGCTTACCATACATGGTGATCGAGCTGGGTGGGGGTGAGCTGGGGGGAGAAGGACGACGCGGTCTCAAGAAGAGAACCGCCTGAGTCTATATTTTATGTTATGGTTCTGCAGTTAGTACATCAGGTGGACCATTGTGCATGGGCCATGGCAGCCCTTTGGTGGTTATTCCAACCAGCCCACCTCCCTCCTGGTCTGTTCAGAACATCTGTGAAAGATCTGAGTGACCCGAGGGTTTCTGTTCTTATCTGGGTGGGTGACGCCTGTGCATTCAAAGAACACGTGCGCGACGGTTTCCTCAGCCTCCATGCACGCCCTGCACAAAAGACAGTCCGTAATGCCTATTGTGTGGAAGTGTTCGTTTAGCGAGCTGGTCCCGTGATGGTCCCCGTCACCAGACGCAGGCCGTTCCTGTCCAGGCGAACGTCTGGTTAGCCGGCTATCCAAGGATGGCATAGTCTCCTTGGACTGCCTGCAGCCCGGTGTCGAGGTCCACCAGTTCTTCGCTTGTGTATGGGTAAACTCCTGTAGCTACCTTCGTTATTGGTTGAAAGGAATGGGTACGATTTGTTCGAGTCCACAGACTACCGTGCTGGATCCTCGTCTGGGAAGTTCGTCAGCTGCTTCGTTACCAAGCAATCCGCTGTGTCCTTTTATACATTGCAGTGTCATCGTGTTGCAGCTAGATACCGTTAATTGTTCTAGTGCATTGTAGTGTCAGCTTCGAGGTAATATCTTTTTTCCGTAAAGATTGGAGAACTGAGGCGCTGTCTGAGAGTATACGTATGTGGGTATCCGTAACCCTCCTGGCTTCTAGGGCATGGACCGTCTGTATGATGCCCACACACTCCGCTTGATAGACGGTGTTGAACATTCCCAGCGGGCTAGATATATTTATGTTGAAGTCGTGTAAAAAAACTCTGACTCTGATACCGGAGTCAGTATTCGATCCGTCGGTGTATACTCTCATCTCTTTCGAGCCTGAATAGTCACATTGTTCTTCTGTAAGTATTATGTTGTAGTCCGCCCGGAACCAAGCGCCTAAGACGTTTGCGAAGATCTGGAGAGTGCGAGCGATAGCTTTCTGACATCGGTGACCAATAACAATAAAGCCAACTGAGTCTTTTTACTTTTGGGGATGTCGCTGATGAACAGCGCTTTACCTTGATTTTCCTTGATGTCCACATCAAGGAAAATCAAGGAAAGGCGCCCATATTTAACCGGTACCTTACCTTATGGATTAATACCTTATGAATCAACATTTTTAATATTTGTTGACAGTTACAGTATATTGCACACTTACAGTTCAAGTTTCAAATTCCTAACTTGTTTAGTTCTTGCAAAAATGTTCTTACAACTTTTATGGCTCCGTATTTTTTATTACTTTGATGAGTTATATATAATGACATCCCACATGCCAGGGTAAGTTTTTTATTTTTTCTAAATCAAAAATCTAAATGCGAGGCTGCCGTACATGCCCTTTCAAGTTTTTTAAACTCCGGTAAAGGTGAGGTCATCCTCAAGGTTGACGTCAAGAACGCCTTTAACTCCGTTAACAGGGACATTCTGTTGGCCGAAATAAAAAAGGAGTTACCGTAAATTTATGGCTTTTTGGGGCAGTGCTATAGGCACCCTTCAAAATGACTTTACAGAGACAACGTTTTGGAATCTGCAGTCGGATGCCAACAAGGTGATCCCCTCGGACCAGGGATTTTCAGTTTAGCTATTCACCCCATAAAACAACAACTAAATTCAAAATTTAATGTATGGTATTTAGATGATGGGACTCTAGGAGGCGACGTAGATACTGTTCTAAAAGATCTCCGATTCCTAAAGCAGCAGTTTCAATTAATCGGCCTTGACCTCAACTACTCAAAATGTGAAATTTACCCTTGTGACAATACCGACAGACAATCGACTATACAGAAATTCAATTTAATAGCCCAAGATATCAAAGTTTTGGAAAAAAGTTCACTGCACCTCCTAGGTTCCCCAATTTTAGAAGACAGTTTTTCACCTTTCATTGATGAAAAAATTAAACATTTCAACGACATCTCGGATAGACTTTCTAAAATCAACTTACACTCGGCATTCACCCTTATCAGATACTGCTGTTTCGGTCCAAATTGTATGTATTCTCTCCGCTCTTCCCCTTTATGGAAGAAACCACACCTTTTAGACAAAATCGACCAAATCATTTGAAGCAATCTAACATCAACCATGAATGTGGCATTGGACGACCGCGCGTGGCTGCAAGCCAATAAAGAGCGCGTTCTTTATTTTTGAAAGTTTTAAAATAAGTGGATAAAATGGAAAAAACTTCGCAACTTATCTGACTACGAAAAGTTCTCTATTCAGCGTAAACGTTTCAAGCTACTTTGTGAACAGTGTTACAATAAATACATGCAAACTGTTGAAGAAAGTATACCTATCAATGTCAAGCACTTCTGGAGGTACGTCTCTAACCGAAAGAAAAGTTCTGGTATCCCCACTAACATGCAGTTCAAAAATAAATCATCTAACTGCCCCGCTGCGATATGTTCACTGTTTTCTGCCTTCTTCAACTCGGTGTACGAACCCTCATCTTTTGACCCTGGCACCTGGACACTCCCAGAAACCCTTGACGTGAGTTCTGTATGCATTCCGGATATTTACCTCGAAGAGATTGTCATACTTGAGGCACTTACCTCATTAGACTTAGCTAAAGGAGCTGGTCCGGATGGCCTGCCTCCTTCCTTCTTTAAGAACACTGCGCAAACCATCTGTGTCCCGTTATACATAATATTTAATAAATGTCTCAAGGAAGGGAATTTCCCTTGTGTTTGGAAGAGGGCTTTCATCACGCCGATTCATAAAAGTGGTGACAAACGAAACGTTGAGAATTATCGACCCATATCTATCTTGTCCACCTTGTCTAAGGTCTTTGAGGGTCTAGTGCACAGCCATTTATTTCCACAGTTAAATCACCTTATTATACCCGAACAGCATGGCTTCGTTAAATCCAAATCCACTACCACAAACTTAATCATTTTTACACAATTTTTGTTTGAAAACATGGACATGCGCACGCAGGTTGATGCTGTATACACTGATTTTCGGAAAGCTTTTGACAGGGTGGACCACAAATTACTTCTCGATAAAATCGCTTTCAGTGGCATAAGAGGCAATTTACTCAGATGATTTGCTTCATATATATTTCATAGGACTCAAAAAGTTGTTATCAATGGATTCGAGTCTGATTATGTGGTCGTCGAATCAGGTGTGCCTCAAGGATCTGTCTTGGGCCCATTACTTTTTATCTTGTTTATAAACGACATAAAATCCTGCATAGTCAACTCTAAATTCCTAATGTACGCCGATGACATTAAAATATTTAAGGCTTGTGCGAACTCTCAAGATTGTTTGCTAATACAAGAGGACCTATGTAGGCTGTCTCAATACGGTCTGGTCAATAAACTTCATCTAAGTCTTCCAAAATGTCATTTCATTTCATTTACTAAGAACAAAAATACTTTTAACTTCCCATATACCTTGAACGACATACAATTGAAAAAAAGTGAGTGGACACGTGATCTTGGCGTACTGCTTGATTGCAAATTACATTTAGACACCCATATCGACAATATAATTACGAAAGCCTTTCAGATGTATGGTTTTGTCATCCGGTCTTGTAAAGACTTCAAAAATCCTTCTACTTTTCTCTTCTTATATAAAACACTGGTCCGTTCACAGTTGGAATACGCGGTACCCATCTGGTGCCCATATTATGATAAATATATACATATACACTATAAGTGCTTCCGTACAAGGATTCCCTATACAGATTTGCTAAAACATTATAAGATATTCAGCTTGGATTCCAGACGTTCACTGATCATGGTTGTAATGCTGTACGGTATATGCAATAACAAATTTAATTGTACTGAGCTCTCGAATAGACTGTGTTACGTAGTACCTGGAACTGTTAATCGGCGGGAGGTGCGCGCACCTCAACTATTCTACACTGCGCGTTGTAGAACGAAGGCTGGGGTGCGTGCCCCTCTCCGCCGACTTTTAGAAACCTATAACTCACAATTATTGAGTTTGATATTTTCGCGCTGTCGCAATCTAAATTTAAAAGTATGGTTGCTCAATCTCTTGCAAGTCGCCTATAGGACGGATGCTCTTGTCATCTGCTTCCTTCGATTCGTCGGTATAATATGGTGTTTTTTTTTTTTTCTTCTAAATATCTACTTCTTTTTTTTTTCTGTTTTTGTTATCGTTTAGCATGCGTTCGTTTTCATACTATGATGTCACTTCGTGGACAATAGTGTGGGTTATACGTTTTTTCGACTGTATTTTAACTACTTTTTGTAAATGCTGTAATGTATAACTGTTTTTTGTCCCAAATAAAATAAATAAATAAATATTATTATGGATTTATCTTGATATCCGCTTGAATTATTTAAAATGTAATTTCCTTTAGAGTTTATATTATTAAAGGACATAATTTGACTCATATATCCGCTTGATTTACGTAAATTGTTTCTGGCGGTAAAGTTTCGCGCTAAAGTTTGGCGGTAATTTTGTGTATAAATACTGTTGTAATACGAATGGAAAGACATTCTTTGTGAGCTGCTCGTGGAATAAACACCCTAAGTTGAAGTAAGGTATTTTCTTTGTACTCTCTTAAATATTTTCCTGCTATTTCCTATTGCTGTGTATTTGTGTGATATATTGGTGCAAACCAATATGTGTGACTCTGGCAACGACGATGCTGATACGCCGACAGCAGCGGTGGGATCCACCTCGCCCTCGTCCGGTCTTCTGGATTCCGGGTCCGCAAACCAGTGCCGACCGCCCAGCCAGACCCAACTTTCTCGATGGAGCAAGTGATGAGTCTGGTGACATCAATCACGAAGCAAGCCACATCAAGCGCCGTGGCCGCAGCGCTGGCCGCTACTCCAGCGCCTTCACGGGATCGCGGCAATTTCTACCTACCGCCATTCGATCCCGATGTGCGCTCACACGACATCAGGGACTGGTGTGCCAATGTTGACGAAACCATACAACTATTGGCATATCACCGCATGAAGCTCGTATGAAGGCAATACTGCAGCTGAAAGGAAGAGCGAAGACTTGGACTGATACGTGGTCCCTTCAATCCACCACGTGGGAGCCAGTTAAGCTAGACCTGATCCAGACGTTCGGCGAAGAGTTCCGGTTTGCTGACGACGTCCAGCGGTGGCGCGACAACACGTCGGAGCAGGCGAGCAGCTACGCGTACTACGCAACCACGGGATGGACGCTGTTCAAGAGAGTGCGGCCCGAAGCTGCGGACACCGAGGTAATTGATGCTCTTATCACTGGTATCTACCCTGATTATATGAAATGTGAATTTTTACGTAATACGCCTGACTCTTTGCCCAAATTAGTTTCCGTTCTGAAAACTTTTCGTAAGCGTGACCGACCGAAAAATAACAGTACTGACAAAAATCATCTCATCAAAAAACCCCGGCTTTTGGAAACCCATGAGTCGTTATTAAGTACGGTAAGTTAGGTTTTTTTACATTTGAAACACATTGGCGACTGCGCCAATGTGTTTCAAATGTAAAAAACCTGGTCGCCGAGCTCGTGACTGTAAGGAAAAAACAACACTAAATACAGGCGTTAATATTTCCGCAAAGTCAGCCTCTCAGGTTACGCCATAAAACCGTAAGTTCGTTGAATGTAACTATTGCCATAAAAAGGGCCATTTAGAGAAAACTTGTTTCCGTAAGCAAAATGACGAAAGATCGAAGTCAACCGATCTAAAATCCATAATTTTTTGTGGTCCTATAAATCGTTGCACGACTACCGTCAAAATTGGAGCTATTTCGTATCCTTGCTTTATATTATTATTTTATTCCGGCGCAGATTGTTCGTTACCTTAAAAGCATTTCTGGTTCGATTCCGGGCAAAAGGAAGACTGTCAATACAGTTTTCAAGGGAATAGGCGGCGTGAATGTCATGTGTACCCAGAGTATCTCGGCTATTGTCGAGATCGATCAAGTTAGTGTAGAATTAGAACTATTTGTTGTCGAAGATCACCAAACCCAGTTTAATATTTTAATTGGCTATGATTTAGTGCAAATTCCGGGTCTTACTATCAAATTAATAGATAAAAATATGACTGTCTCGAGAAATATTATTATTAATGAATGTTCTTTAGCAGAGTCAGAAATAAAACTAAATACCGACCTTGCTGACCCTACCATATTAGAAAAATTACATTTCATTTTAAACAAATTTAAAGACAATTTCACTTCTGGTAATAAAGTTTCTGAGGTAAAAACTGGTCAATTGACTATTAGACTAGAATAAAGATAAAATTGTTCAACGTAGAACCCTACAGATTGTCGCCAATGGAACGCGAAAAAGTCAAAGAAATTCTAAACGATCTTAAACAAAACGGTATAATCCGAGACAGCTCATCCCCTTTTAGCAGTCCCATTTTATTAGTTAAATAAAAAGATGGAACTGATCGATTATGCGTTGACTTTCAGGAGTTAAATGAAAACACAGTTAGGGATAATTTTCCATTACCATTGATTGCTGATCAGATTGATAGGTTAGGTTAAGCGCGTTATTTCACTTGTTTAGATATGACGGCAGGGTTCTATCAAATACCAGTTTCAGTAGATTCTATAGAAAAAACTGCGTTCGTTACACCCGACGGTCAATTCGAATTTTTACGCATGCCTTTTGGGCTGTGCAATGCGTCGTCTGTTTATCAGCGTGCCATTAATAAAGCTTTGAGTGACTATAAGGATAAGATTGGTATAGTTTATGTTGACGATGTCCTTGTAATTTCTGCAACTATAGAAGAAGGGTTAACTAACTTGGAACTAGTTTTGGAGAGATTAGTTAATGCAGGTTTTTCCCTAAACATAAAAAAATGCTCATTTCTAAAAAAATCGGTTGAATATTTAGGAAATATAATAGAAAACGGAACCGTGAAGCCTAGTCCTAGAAAATTAAATGCCCTCTCTAAGTCTCCTGTACCAAAAAACATTAAAGAATTACGGCAATTTAACGGCCTAGCTGGTTATTTTAGGAAATTCGTAGCATTTTTTTCCAAAATCATGGCCCCTTCATATGAATTAACTAAATCTGGCGTACCTTGGACGTGGACTGAAAAGCAGGAAAATGCCCGAAAGGAAATAGTTAATAGATTAACATCTTCCCCACTCCTGACTATTTTTGATCCTGATTTACCATGTGAACTCCATACAGACGCTAGTTCTCCAGGTTATGGTGCTGTTTTGATTCAGCGACATGATAAGAATCCTCATGTCGTTGGTTATTTTAGTATGCGATCGACTAATACTGAGAGCAAATACCATTCATATGAGCTTGAAACATTGGCTGTCGTCAAAGCTATTAAACATTTCCGCCACTTTTTGTATGGTATGCTTTAAAGTAGTAACAGATTGCAATTCACTAAAAGCATCCAGAACCAAAAAAGAACTAACGCCAGGAGTACATTGCTGGTGGGCATTTTTGCAAACTTTTCAATTTGATATTGAGTATAGGAAAAGTGACAGGCTTTCTCATGCCGATTTTTTTAGTCGAAATCCCGTAGCAAGCCCCTGTAAAATTCCTAGTGATAATATTTCGTTGCAATTTTCAGTAAATACTTCTACGCTTGATCATAACTGGCTCCTAATAGAACAAAAACGTGATACAGTTCTTAAAAACCTAATTGAACAACTTAATTCCGATACTATCCCAAAAGACATTGCGGATACTTATGTCATATCGCAAGATAAATTGCTTAGACGTAAAGTTCAAATAGAAAATAAAACTCGTAAACGTATTATTGTGCCACGTAATTATAGATGGAATCTGATTTCTTACTATCATTATAATAATGAAGTGTTCTAACAGGGTTCGGTAAGTGTTGTAACACTTCAGTTGGGAAAAGGTTCTAGCTAAATTAAGAGAGCAATATTGGTTTCCCAATATGTCAAAATGTGTTCAAAGGTTTACTGAAAATTGTGTTAGTTGTAGAATTCGCAAAGGTATGTCGGGTGCTAAACAAGTTACCCTACATCCTATAGATAAAATTGCAGTTCCCTTTCACACCGTACATGCCGACATAACTGGACGTATGAACGGTAAACGTAATAAAGCTGAATATGCGTTTGTATTTATTGATGCCTTTACAAAATATACTCGTTTAATTTATACCAATGATCGAACCTCTGATACAGCCATATCTTGTTTGCAAGAAGTAATTTCTATTTTCGGCATCCCAAATAGGCTCATAACAGATCAGGACAAAAGTATGACATCATCTGATTTCTAGAATTTTTGTCATCGTTTCGGTATTCAACATCACGTAGTAGCTGAAGGTGCTAGTCGGGCAAACGGTCAGGTAGATCGTATTATGAAAATCATCAAAGATAATATGTCAGTTGTGGAGCTTAATAAACAGTGGCATACTGCTATTCGAGATTTACAGTTGGCTATTAATTCTACCGTTTCTAAAAGTACGGGAAGATCTCCCATTGAGTTGTTGTTTGGGAAAAAAATGTTCACCACCGGGTATTAAGCTCTTACAAATCGATAATGATGAACCAATTGAAGATCTTAATACTGTTAGATCATTATGTAAATTAAGGATGGACGAGCGATCATTTCGGGACAAGTTAAGATTTGACAAAGGCAAAGCTCAAATCAAGCCTTTTGAAAAGGGGGATTTTGTCTTAATGCATAAGCATGAAAGACATACGACTAAACTTGGTCCTAAATATGAATATCCTATGGAAGTTTTAGAAGTATTGCCTAGTTATCGCTACAAAGTAAAGCATGTCAATTTAAGGGGATGTTCCGAAAAGATCGCTAGTCATGATTTTTTGAGACCAGCACCTCTGGCTCAAAATGATCCATTTATGGATGACAATGATAACGAACCAACCGTATGGGCGGATGATTTGTAAATTATATCTTAGCTACTCCACCTTCCTCCCTATTACACTGGCTGGCCACCATGTGTATCCTTTTTCCTGGTCTTAGGGCTATATCCCGGGCGGGTGATCCCATGAAGTATGGCTAGATCCAAGGCGGGTGATGCCGTGTTAGGGGGCTATATCCTAGGCGAGTGATGCCATGTAATATGGCTAGATCCAAGGCGGGTGATGCCGTGCTAGGGGGCTATATCCCAGGCGGGTGATGTCATGTGATATGGCTAGATCCAAGGCGGGTGATGCCGTGTATTTTTGGCTAAGCCCGAGGTAGATGCCGTTGCCGTGATATAAAATGTTTTACAGCGCAGAGAGCGCGCTGGATCAGAATGGCCGTATTGGCACCAAACCATTATTTGATATTAATTTTAAGCTTGTTTTGATTATTTTGCTCTTGATCTGACTTCCATGATATTTATTGAATTAATACTTGTATTTCCGGTCGAATTGATAAAAGTTTATATTATGTTTATATTATGTCCTTTTGATTTATTTAAAATATTGTGGTTTCCGGTCGAATTTATAAGTTTATATTATGTTACCTACTTCCTTTTGATTTATTTAAAATATTGTGTTTCCGGTTGACTTTATTTTAAGTTTCTATGTTGGTATTAAGGATTTATCTTGACATCCGCTTGAATTATTTAACATTGTATAGAGTTAATATTATTATGGATTTATCTTGATATCCGCTTGAGTTATTTAAAATGTAATTTCCTTTAGAGTTTATATTATTAAAGGACATAATTTGATTCATATATCCGCTTGATTTATGTAAATTGTTTCTGGCGGTAAAGTTTGGCGCTAAAGTTTGGCGGTAATTTTGTGTATAAATACTGTTGTAATACGAATGGAAAGACATTCTTTGTGAGCTGCTCGTGGAATAAACACCCTAAGTTGAAGTAAGGTATTTTTTTTGTACTCTCTTAAATATTTTCCTGCTATTTCCTATTGCTGTGTATTTGTGTGATATATTGGTGCAAACCAATATGTGTGACTCTGGCAACGACGACGCTGATGCGCCGACATATACGTTCGTTTTTGATTTATTAAGACGCTCATAATAGCTATATGATAAAATAGTTTTCTGTTATGGTGAAACAGTGACGCATAATGCTTATAAAGCAAAAATTTATTACGAATGTCTTCAAATATGTGTATCTCGATGCCTCAAGAAGTGGGAGAGATTGTATTAAACAATCACGAGATATATTTTTTTTTAGTTAATTGCCCCGCCAGACCTACGTATTAATTACGGCTCTATTAGGAAAATAGGTTAAAAGTCCTTACGTAGGTTGCGGTAACATTCTGGGATCCGATTTCAAGGGCTCTTTTTTTATTTAAAGGTAGTAACTTTAAGTTGGTCTCATAACAAATTGGTGAATATCTGAGGTGGATCTTCCTGCGTGATGAGCAGAATAGCTCCTCCAAATGCAGTAGATTGCTCACTTTTAGATTTCCACCAGTGAAATCGGCCCTTTAAATACTAGTTAGGGATTGATGGAGCACCCGAGACCACCTTCTCATCACAAAACTAGAAAATTCTGAAAATAATGTTCTGAATTCTCTAAAACTTTTTACAATAAGATGGCTGGATGGATACTATGCACTGCTTTATCACGCTGTCGTTTTCGCCAAATGGTGACTGAGTTTTGTTAGGTGTAAAGTAGCTTCAAAAATAAAGTCACGTGTTTAACAAATAGTAGGTAGTTGGTTAGTTGTGGGTTATTTTATTTCTGTTTAATTATCGTGTTGCCACCATATGCTTTTTAGTAACCTACAGCCGTAGTCGGGTTTATTTTAAGTTGGATGGGTATAGGATTTTAATCTGATGTCCCAAATATCCAATTTTAAATAATTTTAGTGGTATATTAATTGTTGCAAAAAAGTTTGTGCTCGCGAGGTCTACTGTTTGCAGAACTACTAGTTTTTAAACCGATGGGGATTTGTGAACACTTTGCGCACAAATCCCCATTGGTGAGGATTGCCAATGGGGATTAGTAGAATAACTCAAACAATCAAGTCATATAATGCCAACTTTAGGGATGACCATAATTAAAATGCGAAAATTCAGTCTTCGAATCGATTCAAATGAAACATTGAAAATCAATTCACACAAAATATACATCCTGAAGCCTGAACGATCGTTAACCAATATAACGATAGCTTAAAGAAAATCCATTACATCCATATACAGGGTAAACAATAATCATTATAAAATCATTCGAACTATTTTGTTACTGGTACACACGGCTACACATCAAGCTATACATTTCCAGTATAAACTGACCTCGCATTGTACGGAAATTATATAGCATGGGAGATCAGCATAAACTGGAAATGTATAGCTTGATGTGTAGCCGTGTGTACTAAAGGTGTTAGAAACTTGCAAGTATAAATGTTATTTCTTGATTGGTTTGATGAATAGTTAAGAAAGAAATCATTCACAGTCGTGCAACATATGGTAGATAAGTAGATACCTACTATCCGTCTTCATTCGGCAAGACTACTGAACTCGGATTTTTTACGACAAGTAAGGACAGATTAGTAATAAAAAATGAGTAGCTATGTATAATCGATTAAAAGTAATCGAGTTACTAATTTCATATTGATATACGTAAAATTTCAATTATGTCGCTCATTCCCATCTCTAATTTCATGTGTCCATCAACTAGCTGTCAAGTGTCATGTAGAGATGGGTTGTAACAGGTATGTGTTATCACTGTTACTGTTACAGAAAAATAACAGATCCAAACATATGTTTTGAAATAACTGCCTGTTATTTTTGTACGGACGATAAATGCGTGTTTAAATCTCAATTGAATATCTTCCTTAGATTATTTCCTTTAAAGGCAAAAATCTAATCCGAAGTTTTGACTAGGAATGACGGGGTAATGTGAAATTATAGAATTACGTTTATTTTCTTTATTTTTTCACTTATTCGGTTACACTGGAAACCGACCCCAATATAATTGTAAAAGGCTAGGCAGCTTGTTTGATGAATACACGTACACCATAAACACAGAAATGTTTTGGAAAAAAATTAAATTATAATTCACCAGTTCTCTACCGTTAGAAAGTGAAAATAATTAAATTTCTAAATTTCAAAGGTAAAAATTTAAAAAAAATCTACTTACTAACCAGCCAAATTACTTTCAATTGAGTATCATCTTTATTAACGTCAAATTTAACATTTTTATTATTTTGTTTCGTAGCAAAGATCTTAAGCTATTCAGTCTTCGTTATGACGTCAGCATGAACAAAACTTTAAAAATCTATAAAAAAATAACTACAGCTTGGAATAACAAAATATTGAAATTAGTTGCTTAAAATAACTAAATCTATCAATAAAATATAAAAAAAATACCTGAAAAAAACTTGATTTAAATTACATTTTATTTTGACACATGTTTGAAAAGTCAATCCGATTTTATTCAAAAAAGATTGAACTCACATAAAGGCTTATTGCTTGCAATGCAAATACTCTTTAAAATTGGAATGTCTCGAAAGTCACCGTACTATACAAATTAGTACCGCATTTGAAGGTTTCTAAGCTTTACAGAGGTTTGTATTTATTCCTAGGATTCCCCTAACACAATCAAATTACCCCTTCGAATTCAAGAGAGTGCAGTTTCCCATCAAAGTATGCTTCGCAATAACTATTAACAAAGCTCAAGGTCAAACTCTTAAGGTATCGGGAGTAGACTTGAGGGAAAACTGCTTCTCCCACGGCCAGTTGTATGTGGCATGCTCCAGAGTAAGCGCATAGAGTAGCCTGGTAATTCTAGCACCCGAAAGAAAAACAAAAAATATTATTTACAAAGAAATACTGCGGTAGGTGTAGTATTTCTATTTCTTTGTAAAAAAAGATAATACACCCGTGTAACTTTCGCCAGATCAAAGGCCGAGCTTCGTGTTCAAAAATATTTAAAAAAAAAACAGATTTATTTAACCCCCTAGACTATAATAAAGATTGTTATATTTTATGATTATTCAAACATTTTAACATAATAATTAATATGTTATAACAGAATTAATAACGTAAAAAACCAATAAAAAATCCTTTTAGAACCATTTTCAACTTTACGACTTTTCTACGCGGACGAAGTCGCGGGCAAAAGCTAGTATATATACAAATAAAATGCTTTTTCCTAAATGACTGACTGACTGACGGATCAACGCACAGCCTAAACCGCTGATCGTAGAGGCCTGAAACTTGGAGGGTATGTTCTTTGTATTCTGTAGGGACCCGATAAGAAAGGATTTTCCGAAATTATTATTTTTTTGAGGGTGGTAAATTATCAAATAAGGTAATTTTCCCGAAATGTGGAAACGAGCAAGAATAATTCCTGTATTAAAAAAGGCGACAATTCGGATGTCGATAAATATCGACCGATATCCATTCTTTCCTGCTTCTCAAAGTTATTTGAATCTCTTGTCGGTTCTGTAATCACACTCCAGCCAAAATCATACATCTCCCCTCACCAACCTGGATTCATGCACGGTCGGTCCACTGAGACAAATCTTGTAGCATACTTAAATGACCTGTTACGCAATCTTGATAGTGGAAGACAAGTGGACGCAATTTGTACTGATTTCATTAGCGCTATTGGTAAAGTAAACTGCTTTTAATTAAGATTAAACTTATTGGTATCGGTGGTCCCTTGTTACATTGGCTTGCATCGTACTTGCCTAAAAGATCTCAGTTAGTTCTAGTTGTTGGGTTCGAGTCCCGATGGTACTATGCTGAATCTGGAGTTCCGCAAGGGTCCCACTTAGGTGCGGTACTCTTTTTGATATTCATCAACGATCTCACTTTGAACATTCAATATTGTAATTACTCCTTGTATGCCGATGATCTTAAGATTTATAAAACAGTCAAATCCCTTGATGATGCAACTCAAATACAAAATGATCTTGAAAATATTAACTGCTACTACTAAACTACTACTACTACTAAAGATCATTAAGTTATCCGTACACCAGTACGGATAACTTAATGATATTTAACGCCACTAAATGTCATCAAATCAATTTTACTCGAAAGAAAAGTCCTGTAACATTTAAATATACGCTTAAGAGCATTTACGTCTAGCGCGGGAAGTCAAGTTTAGGTAAATTCTTTGCAAAAATCTCTCACACAGAAGCACGCGTACATGTACGCGTGCTTCTGTGTT
Organism: Agrochola lota; assembly: GCA_947364205.1. NCBI lineage: Eukaryota > Metazoa > Arthropoda > Insecta > Lepidoptera > Noctuidae > Agrochola > Agrochola lota. Next base: position 367,195 of record OX376225.1, on the reverse strand, counting down.
CGTGTTCGCTCTGTATATAGTCAGACTAACCCACTTTCATCCGTTCAATTACGAGCAATAATTTTTATAAAAAATAAAATAGAAATAAAATAATATAGTAAATATTTAATTGGAATTTAAATCCAACTTCAATTTATACTTATGATTTATAGATATAAAAAACCAATTAAGTAAATAATTGTATAATAATTTAAATGAAACAGTTAATTTATCTTACGTTTCTTCTCGTGTTTATTTTACAACAATTTGATGAATTATATTTATTTCTTAAGGTTCATCTTATCTTATTATTACTCCGAGCAACACCAAGTGCAACACGTCATACTCATAGCTACATTATGGGTACTGTTAACATTAGCATGTAGGTGACACGATCCCATAGGATTTTCCTCTACAAAAAACGCTCAACGCGCCTAAAGAAGTTTTCAATTTACAAAAAAACGTGTGCGATGGGAGGAACCCCATCAGGAACGAAGTTCCTTCTTACGTATCATTTAAAACAAAAACAAAATTTTCGCAGCCGCCATCTTGGATTTACATTTTGACCTCATTATCGGCTTTAGACCCATCGAAAACTAAGGCCTCATTTAGGCTGCCTGTCCACTGGAGCGGTGAGGAGAGGAGCGGAGCGGCGGTGTGCCAATATTAACCAATGTAATTGCATAACTCCGCTCCGTTTCAGTGGACAGTGATTTGCGAACTAGTTTAAAAATTCATACAAAACCGGGAAGCGGAGAGGGGAAGCGGAGCGGGGAAATGGAGCGGAGAAGAGGAGCGGGGAACCGGAGCGGGGAATTATTACTCGTAGCGTGAATTCAGTCTAGCTCCGCACAGTCCGCAACACCGCTCCGCTACCTCGGTGTGCACGCACAGTCCGTAACTCCGCTCCGCTACCTGGCCCCGCATCAATGGACAGACACTGTCCGCAACTCCGCTGCCATGCTCCTCTCTGCTGCCTTGCTCCGCTTCAATGGACAGGCAGCCTTACATTTGGCCTCTAAATTCAAAATTAAAAAAATCATTTATTCAAACTAGGCTGAGAATCAGCACTTTTCAAACGTCAAAATTACATAAGACAGACCCCAAAAACGCCCACCCTTCACCACTTCCTAGGGCATTAGCTAGGAAGAAGAAGTGGCGCAGCGAACTCCCCAGCAGCACACCTGTCTGTTCAGTTAGAAGAACAAAAAAAAAAAGATTATATATTAGTATTCAAAATAATTTACATTACGCAACACAAAATATAATTTAAATTATTAGCCATATGTTACTAGCACACGCCAATATACCACACAAAATCATTGAGAACTTTACTCAGGTAGAAATAAAAAACTAAACGTAAACAGAACTTAATATCTAAATAAAAGCCTCCAGGCATAAAGGGCGTGCCCGCTTACATATAGTTATAACTGGAAGTTATAAATGATAAACTAGGACATCGAGGTAACATAAATAAACAAACAGTTAAAAATAATAATATTTCCTAAAATGATGAGTAATTAATATGTTTTTAAAATAATGTTTGACGGATAGTAACTAGGTCGAAAAGTACTGTTTTTGAGCCAAACAGCGCACTGGTGGCGGAAACGCTCTTATCAACACCAATTTGAAATCAAAGATCTAGGAGTTATAATAGATAGCAAACTGCAATTCACATCCCACATTAATACCGTAGTTAAAAAATCTCCTCAGACGCTTCGAGCCATTACCGCCGACTTATCGTAAGCGACACTTTTTCCCAAAGCGTTTTTCATCGCAAACGACATTTTAAACTATAACGGACACTGTCTCGTCGAGATTTCCCGCCAAAATACAATAAATTTTAAGTTATAGCAAATGGTAAATTTATCGTTATCGACCTAGAATAGTGACCTAGTCACTATTATAGTAAGTTGCGTAATTATCTAAGAATTATATCGTAAGCGACCCTACATGTTATCGCAACCGACACAGTGATCAAAATTTTATCAAAATTTTGTCGTTTACTATAAACAAACTGGCCTAAAACGTGCTGCGACGAGTTCATTTCAGTGAAAATTGTGATGCAATAACTATATCTCTGCACTGTATTTAGTGTTAAGTTGTAATTGTCTGATGATCACGTGATAACACTAGGTTTTATTAAGTGTAAAGTGGTGTGATAGTGTTATATTAATAGTGTTTAGTGAATCACTGCAGTTACTTATTACAAATTGTTCTCCATATTTCAACGCCGGCAAAGGTATGTAAGATACTTTAGTATTCTGATTTTTAGTAAATGAATGAAAATAAATAACCGAAGGCTACTCATTTTTAACTAGCGAGTGTTCGCGGCCTTACCTGCGTGGAGTAGCTCCCGTCTTAAATTTGTTAATCACTACTAATCGTAATAAAACAGTGTGGGCCTCCTTCTGAGTAGCCAACTATGATCAAAAATTCTAGATCCGATCCAACAGATTATTTTGTACATGGTCTAAATTACACTGATTTCATGGACTGGAAGTCTTTCTCGCAAGCCTTGTTGCCAGCGAAATTTAAAATAGTCTTCAAAACATTAAGAAAACATTTTAAAAAGAACAATCCAGTAATTACACTCGAATACGGTTTTTTCGAAGATAGCAATAAACAAGATTGAATATGGACCTGATTATTAGATCAAGAGCCAATACGGCAAAGATAATTAAGAAGGTTTAAACATCCTAATAATTTACCTGTTTTGATTCATATAGTAATATTACTGAATAGAAATAAGAAACGTGACTAACTAGAGAACTAAAATATTAATAATGAATTGCAATTATAACATTGAATTTGATGTTGTACCCATTTTATGTGTAAAAAACGCATTTGGAAAGTTTCCAAATAGCTTTTTTTACATCTAAAACTAAACATTCGGTGTTCCGATATTAATTATTGCATTTTATAATCAATATTCTAGTTCGCTAGTTAGCCACCTTTTTTATTTCCACACAGTAATATTGCTAAATTAATCAAAACAGTGAAATATTTTATCCATCTGAAAGAAAATAAATTTATTTAGCACAGACACGCACACAAAAGGCACACAACACAACATATTGTACTACAAATAAAAACCAAATTAAAAAAGAAAGAAAACAAATAAAAAGTGTAAATTTCGTTCTAAGATACTAGCAGGAAAGTGTGCCTTGCGGCTGTGCCAAATAGGCCTAGTTCAGCAAAAATGCCAGACAACTAGTGCCTGACGCTGGTTTTCAACTAGACCTGAATTGTGAGGTGACGGATGTAAATCAGTTACATACTGCAATGTGTATATGTATACTTAAATATAATAAATTTGTGTAAGATAATAATAATAATGGATATTTCAATAGTTATATAAATTCAATTAAATTGCAAGACAACAAAACAGAAACCAAACTGACAAATAAATGACACGGACGCATGATAGATCTAGAACTCATTCGAAACGAACAAAACCTGTTTTGAACGTTGCCAGACTTTCATGTTCGAACACATAATTTATTCATCCGTGCACTTTATCGCACAATACGCTGCAACCATCCGATCGCGACCGACTATTTACGGACAGTTTTGCAACTTATTACGTTTTAAAACTTGCCTCACATATGTATGACGGCGGGAACGTGGGCGTAGCGATAACGGGGTCATCTTCTTCGTTTCTTGGTACGGGTTCCATGTTGCAGGTGGGTACTCGGGCAAACCAGTAAAACGTAGGTAGAAGCACAATCAGAGTCACGTTTATTCGGCAATTTACAATAGTTGTCGTTATTAGTAGCTAGGAACAAAGGCTTGTACGGTGAACGTGACAGTTTCGATCGTATGATCTGCACAATAAGGCGTCAGCTACAGCAATGTGAATCTCGCATTCTTGATCGACTCTGTCCACGCTTGTGGCGGGAAAATTAAAGCGCCAACTCACGGCGTTCACAGTACTAACCGATCAACCAATAAGAATTAAGTTACAGTTTGACCAATATTATGAAATCAACGGGTAGTAATTTTGATAAAGTTGTCGTCTTGAAATCGCTTGCGACGACACGGCCAAACTGATGAGTCACACGTCCTCGTGTGTATCTGTAACAAAATTCTCATTTGTAGCAAAACACTTGCTCGGCATAACCTGACTACAAGGTAAACATTAAAAAAAAGTTTGAAAGATACCTCACAAGTAAACATAATCACAATAAACTTAAATTATTGTACAGTGAACAATACACAAACACACACAACACTAATATGACCCGGCTGCTCGGCAGCGTAGTCTCATTGATACCCAATTTAAACAGTAGTCTTATTCAGACCCAGACAATAGTCACAGTGACCCAAACAGTAGTCTCACAGAGGCCCATTACTGGTCTTATTAAGACCCAAGCAATAATCTTACAGATTCAGCCACCATACATCTAGCCGCGCATTGCACCCTGGACGAATCATAGAATCGCAGTTACAACTACGACTAGACTGTACAGTTTGATTAGGAAAGGGTAGGTATTTACATAGTCATTTTAGTGTGCGTACATTTAAACAGTAGCGGAAGTGCATTCACTAGTATTATCTACCCTGGATTCTATGTCAACAATCAGTTCAGATGGAACTTCACATTGAGGCATATTTCTAAGACGATCGTGGGCATACTTATAGGTTCTGTTACTCAAAAAAAAAAAAATTCAAAAGTCATTTATTCAAACTAGGCTGAGAATCAGCACTTTTCGAACGTCAAAATTACATAAGACAGTCCCCCAAAACGCCCACCCTTCACCACTTCCTAGTGCATTAGCTGGGAAGAAGAAGTGGCGCAACAAACTCCCCAGCAGCACAGCTGTCTGTTCAGTTAGAAGAACAAAAAAATAAGATTCTATATAATAGTATTCAAAATAATTTAGATAATTTAGATTACGCAACACAAAACATAATTTAAATTATTAGCCATATGTTAGCTAGCACACGCCAATATACCACACAACATCATCGAGAACTATACTCAGGCAGAAATAAAAACTAAACGTAAACAGAACTTATCTAAATAAAAGCCTCCAGGCATAAAGGGCGTGCCCGCTTACATATAGTTGTAACTGGAAGTTATAAATGATAAACTAGGACCATCGAGATAAAATAAATAAAACAAACAGTTAATTACTAATAACAATAACTAATATGATCAATTGTCGAGGTCACTAGCTAACCACATATTGCAATACAACTCATTAGAAAAAAACATTGTAATGAGTAGATTATGTCAACAATAAATTGAAATAAAATTAAAAATAGCTTGACTTATAAAGTCGAATAAAAAAATAAAAAAAATACAATTATATAAACTCATATAACTTGTCAGTAGGTAATCTGGAGAAAGAACATAAACATTGTCTTGAGTTAATCACAGCGACCAACTATTCTTATCATTTAAGTAGTCGTTTATAGAATAGTATGCCTTTGAACAAAGCTTGGATTTTACTTTCGTTTTAAACGCATCAAAAGGCAAATCTAGCAAAGAAGAGGGTAGCTTGTTATAAAAGGTTATACCAAGCCCAACAAATGAGTTATGAACCTTATGAAGCCGGTGAAAGGGAGCTCGTAGTTTGTCCTTATTTCTAGTGTTAACATTGTGAAAATCACTGTTTTTAGTGTATAAGTGTATATTTTGCCTAATATATAAGATGTTGGCGAAGATGAATTGGGACGCCACCGTGAGGATACCAATATCTTTGAAAAAATCTCTCAGAGAAACTCTGGCACCTAGCTGGTAAATAGCTCTAACAGCTCGTTTTTGAAGGACAAATATATTTTGAATATCAGCAGCTTTGCCCCACAGCAGAAGACCGTAGGACATAACGCTATGAAAATAACTAAAATAGACTAACCGAGCTGTATCGACGTCAGTGTATTGTCTTACTTTCCTGACGGCGTAGGCGGCCGAACTGAGCCTTCCCGCTAGGCTCGATATATGTGGGCCCCACTGAAGTTTGGCATCTACTGTTATGCCCAGAAAAACTGCCGAGTTTACAGACTCAAGCACCTCTTTATCTAAGACGATGTTGGGTCCTAGATTTCTAACATTTGGTAGGGCGAACTTTACACATTTCGTTTTCTTGGCATTGAGAACTAGGTTATTTGTCGTAAACCAATCCGTAACCATTGAGAGAGCACTGTTTACATCGTCAAAATCTTGTCTATTCCTGTCTACTTTAAAAATAAGAGAGGTATCATCTGCAAACAGTACAACTTCACAGATACCCTTTAAATAGAATGGTAAGTCATTGATATACACTAAGAACAAGAATGGACCTAGTATTGAGCCTTGAGGTACACCTAACTGAACTGGTAGACCGGAAGATTTCACACCATTAACATCTACACATTGGGACCTATTGTGTAAATAAGAATTTATAACGTTGAGAGCTTCGTTTTGAACACCGTAATGACGCAGCTTACGCAAAAGCGTGTCATGGTGCACGCAATCAAAGGCTTTGGAGAGGTCACAGAAAACCCCAATAGCATTTTGCGAGTTCTCCCATGCGTTAAATATGTGTTTCAGCAGAGCAACACCCGCATCTGTAGTCGAACGACCTTTTGTAAAGCCATATTGTTCATTATGAAGGAGGCTATTTAAATTAAAATGTCTAAGTAACTGCTTGAGTGACTACTGATCAATGATTTCAAAGCGTAACGATCCCCTTCAAGTACATCAGTTATTTGAAATGGACCTTTATATTTCGGATCTAATTTAGTTTGATTTCGCTCTTCGTTTTGAATAAGAGCCAGGTCACCGACATTAAATTTGACTAATTTAGCCTTATTACTGTCAAAACGAGACTTTTCCTAATTAGAACTTCGTTCGATATTATGGGCTGCGTGCTCTCTCGTCTCAGAAATATCTACCTCAACTTCAGTATCGTTAGCAGCCAAAAGATTCAGTGGTCTAGCTACGCGACCGATCATTAGTTCGAGGGGACTCGCCTTTGTCACTCTATTTACAGTGCAATTTAACGCCAGTTGTACCTCGTCAAGAGCATCCTGCCACGACCTTTGCGATGTTTCTACTGCAGTAAGCATGCTTTTTAGTGTACTCATCACGCGTTCTACCTGACCGTTAGCTCGGCTGGAACCTGTCGCGATTAGATGAAGGTGAATGTTATGCGAACTACAGTATTCCTTAAATTCCTTACTAGCAAAGCAACGACCTTGGTCCGCTATAACGCGTGAGGGTGCACCAAAGAGAGCTACACTAGATTTGAGCGCCTTGACGACACTAGTGGTGTCGATACGAAGCGTATGATAAAGAAGCACAAACTTTGTGAATGCGTCTATCAATACTATCACGTATTCTTTTTGGTAATTTTTACCGCTTAATTTGCCGATACTATCAGTATGCACTGTATGCCAGGGAGCAGTAATTTTGGGAATGGGATGAAGCTCTGCTTGGATACGGCCGGAATGAGACTTTGAAACTTTGCACGTGATGCAATTATCTACGAATTTACGTATGTACTTAGCCATACCGTCAAACCAGTAATGTTCATATACCTTCTCTAATGATGCATGATCGATTCGTGTACGTGATTGATAACGGACCATCGAAACGCACGCGGTACTATCGGCAGACAACGCGTGCGATTATTTCTTTGTACTTTACGATGCAATACACCCGATCGCAGCTCATATGTCTTGACAATGTCGGCAGGGAGTTGATTTTCTTTAAGTTTTATGACAATAGCTTGAATTTCGTCATCTCGCAACTGTTCAGCCAATAGCCAGTTTTCTGAAAGAGTTGTAAGGTCAATTCGTTTTTGTTCTACCCTCTCGACCGTTGACACATTCTCAGGTAATGCGGATAGTTCGGGCAAAGGGTTGCGAGATAAGAAATCAACATGACTCATACGTTTACCCTCCCTGTAGACAATCTCAAAATCATATGCCTGTAGAAAAGCCCAATAGCGATGGACTCTCGAGGAAAGATCGACCTTGTTGTGAGATGCTTTTAGGGAATTACAATCAGTAACTACTACAAAGTGACGCCCCTGAAGGTAATGATGGAATCGTTTTACAGACTTCACCACCGCCAGAGTTTCCAACTCATAAGAGTGATATCTCGACTCGGCGTCTATGGTTCTTCGACTGTAATACTCGACAACGCGTAACTGGCCATCTACTTGTTGAAATAAAATACTACCATAACCGATAGCACTCGCGTCAGTGTGTAATTTAACTGGGAGGTCTGGGTTAAAAATCGTAAGTACTGGTTTGTCGGTTAAAACAGAAAAAAAGAATCTGTCTTACCTCTTCATGCTCACGCTTCCAGTTGAATTGGGTACTGGTGTGCAAATGGAACAATGGGAGCATAATAAGTGAAAAATTCTTTACTAATTTTCGAAAATAGGAAGCCAGGCCTATAAATTGCCTCAATTGAGCACTATTTTCGGGAGGGGGAAGCTTACTAAGCGCCACTACTTTACGAGGGTTTGGTCGGATCTGTCCTGACGAAATATCATAGCCCAAAAATTCGACTCTTTGTTTGAGGAAAGAACACTTCGATAGGTTTAGTGAAAACCCAGCATCGGTCAAAGCAGTTAAAACTTCACGTAGCCTAATAAGTCCATCTTCTACGTTGGTTGATGGGATTAAAATGTCATCTAAATAGAGGATCGCGTATGAAAAAGCTAAAGGCCCCAAAGCATTTGATACTGCTCGCTGAAAAACACTGGGCGCATTGCGTAAACCGAAGGGCATGGCCAGATACTCGAACTGCCCGTCCGGTGTGACAAATGCCGTGCGCTCAATGCTTTCAGGGTCTAGGATATGAACTTGATTAAATCCACTTGCACAATCTAGGCAGGTAAAATAGTTGGCGCCATTCAGTCTAGCTATTTGATCGTCTATACGCGGGAGAGGAAATCTATCTGGCACTGTATTCGAATTTAACTCTCGATAATCTATTACCATACGCTGTGAACCATCACGTTTTTCGACAAGTAGAATCGGGCTAGCAAACGGTGAACTACTCGGTCGGATTATGTTTGCATTCAACAACTCGTTTATTTTGTTACGCACTATATCTCGTTCGCGGGGACTGGCGTTTTGGGGGACTGTCTTATGTAATTTTGACGTTCGAAAAGTGCTGATTCTCAGCCTAGTTTGAATAAATGACTTTTGAATTTTGAATTTTGAATTTTGAATTTTGGTAAGGGCAGCGATAAACAGTACGGGTTGAATCTTTTAAACGAATTTTCATTTCACCTGTAGTTACCCGAGTTACCGGTACACCATCAATAAACGCAAACGAAAATTCACTCAATACACGCACAAGACTATCCCTAAAAGCGGGCGGAACGTCGGTATTAATTGCATTTAAATTCATTTCTGTCACCGCGGCAAATCAAGAAACCGGTTTTGTTATCACTAGACACCCTTTCGATAAGGTAACGCTCAAATCACAATTTAAAATATCAGAGCCTATCATTATGTTATGCGGCATAAATTTATCCGGAACGATAAGAAATGACAAATGTAAACAATGTCCGGCAATAACTACCTCACATAAAATTTGTTCGCTACAGTAAACATGAGCGTTACCAACGCCTGTTAATTGTATGTTAGCAACGGAATGCTCTGCTAAGAATTTATTCGCGATACTTTCCTTTACGAGAGAACACTCAGCACCACTATCGAAATAAAAAATGTACGACTCACCGGATTGTGTTAGCTCTCCACGTACACCTTGGACTTGACAGTAGTTGACTCTTCGTTCCAGGGCCGCACCGCTGATGCTGCTGGTTTTACTGGCTGCTGCGTTGCTCGTCTTCGGACAGCGAGGTGCGACGTGGCTTGTTCTCCACAGCGGAAGCAGGTGACATTCTTCTTAGGATCCGATGACGTAGGCGTAGCGGTAGAAGTGGTCCTTTGTGTAGCAAGCGCCTGATTGCTTTTACGTAAACGACAGTCGATTGCTTTGTGTCCAACCTTATGACAATAATTACATTGGAACGGCGGCGTGTTGCTTGTCTTTGTTCGTTTAGCTTCCGAAGTGGTGTTGCCAACGTGTCGATCATATTTTCTCTTCAACGAAAATGCGTTTAATTCTTGGATCAACTTAGTTCTCGTTTTAATTTCCGTTGTAAAAGCTAGTCGGTTGACTCGACTATCCATTTTTGCTAAGTGAGCAAGTACATACGATACAGCTATCTCCTCGCAGCTCAGTCCTTCCATTTAGCTAGGAGTGACGTCATCAAACGGCTCGCGTATGCAGCTAAATTTTCACCTTCCTTTTGTTGGCTATTATTGGCGTTAATTATAGTCGCTGCACAGGTTTCCGCACAATCATATCGTGCTAGGAACAGGTTCTTGAATTGGCTCCACGACATACCAGTATGCGACCCTTGAGAAAGCCATGTCGATGCATTTCCTTTCAGAGATTTGCTGAGCGCAATAATCAGCGCGCCTCCTTCCAAGGGACGTTCTGTGAGGCAAATGTCCACCGTCGAGCTCCAAGCAAGTGGATCGACGTCTGGTAGGTCCGGGTTGAAGTCTGGCAGCTTGATTGAATCTGGCTTCGGTGTTGATCCTCGCATGGCTTCAATCATGCGCATGGTAATCTGGTTTTGCTGCTCGAGGAGCTGGCGCCAATAAATATCCATGGTAGGCGCCCGAGTTGATCCCACTTCTGATGACGGCGGGAACGTGGGCGTAGCGATAACGGGGTCATCTTCTTCGTTTCTTGGTACGGGTTCCATGTTGCAGGTGGGTACTCGGGCAAACCAGTAAAACGTAGGTAGAAGCACAATCAGAGTCACGTTTATTCGGCAATTTACAATAGTTGTCGTTATTAGTAGCTAGGAACAAAGGCTTGTACGGTGAACGTGACAGTTTCGATCGTATGATCTGCACAATAAGGCGTCAGCTACAGCAATGTGAATCTCGCATTCTTGATCGACTCTGTCCACGCTTGTGGCGGGAAAATTAAAGCGCCACCTCACGGCGTTCACAGTACTAACCGATCAACCAATAAGAATTAAGTTACAGTTTGACCAATATTATGAAATCAACGGGTAGTAATTTTGATAAAGTTGTCGTCTTGAAATCGCTTGCGACGACATGTATAATTTAACTTATCGAATGGGTTGCATTGGCATTGACACAATACGATGGTATTTAGGTAGATAAATAAGTCAGCCAAACATTTTTGGCGGAAGTGGAGGTGGAAGTAAAAAAATGCGTAGACAAACGAAGATGGTAAGGATGAAAGGTGAGCGCTAGTCAATAATATTGTTATTTATAACGTGAAACTACCTACCCATTTTTAATTTTCCGTTTCCTTTCTACAGCCTTGTCTTGCCTTGTCTCTATGGAGATGATAAATTACAAACCACACAGAGGTTCGCCCACTACCAAGTTTTGGTGAGGGAATTGGTGAACTGGGTGAAATGGCGCCATCCCAACATCGTACGTCTCAGTCGCGCGCAAATAGGCCAGGCACATTGGGTAAGTTGAAAAGCAACGTGGTTCAGCAGTGCATAAGTTGATGATAAACGATTATTTTAATGTGTTTTCTTGTATTCTACAGGCCTCACCTCGCGCTGGGACGCAGCGATGCCGCGGATTTGACAACAGCAATCCCCGGGCCGGGGACACAGGGGACCGAGTGTGAGAATGAGAAAGAATCGTTCCCACCAAAGTATCTGTACAACAGCAGATATTTACATTATCGTGCAACATTACGGTTACTGTCAACAGAGACACGACAAGGTACATAAACATCATATAATTGATACATTTAGAGTGACCATATCCAGCTTTCGTTGCGCATCTATGAGGTACTGCCGTAAGCGTCGTCTAAAAGCGCCTATCGTGTTAATAGCTCTAATCGGTGGTGGCAGGTTGTTCCATACTTTGGAGGCGGCATAACGAAAGGTGCCTCTAAAAGCGGCTGTACCCTGAGACTGAGTCGAGAGTTGTTGCGAGCATTGCCTTCTTCTGCATTCCCATCTACTCGTAACCCAACATATTTTGTTGTATAAATAGTCCGGTTTCTGATATTTGAATACACCGAACAGAAGGCAAGCCAAGTGTAGTTTGCGTCTGGACTTAATTTTTAGTGTAAAATGCTTGCTTTTTGCGATTTGCGACATTGCCCACCGTCAGAATAAACGCTCTTAATGGACCAGCACAATTACACCACGCGGAATTAAAAATGTCAGCTGCTAAGTACAAAGATCTTGTGGATCTGTGTAATAAAGATAGTATTCCATGCAGGTACCTTGAAGAGTACTTAAACATGAGGCATGATGGAGCAGTTCCTGATGTGTTACCTGAAACTGATGAAGGTGATATGGAGAATTAAAGGTTTAATTTTTATTTCAATTGCATTAATTTATTGATCTCAATGCTGTTAAATGTAAGATTAATGAGAGATATTAGCTGAAACGAATGCATCTTTAGTTTCCTTGATAAAAGTTTTTTTATTCTATTTTAAGTTTAATTAATTGATCTCAGTGGTCATTAAAATGTTAAAATTATGAGAAGTATAAATTTACATATTTTAGTTTGTTTTATTTTATTTCTTTTTTAACAAAGTACCCATTTATTTATGAAAATTGATGCATAGTTAAAATAGCCTATTGTCGCTTGCGTTAAAACTTTAACCAGATTTTTTTATCGCAAGTGTTATCTCAAACGCCCGGAAACCTAAGAAGTCGTTAGTTTGAGACAGCAAAATTATTGTACACGCCAAAAAAGCCTCAAAACCTATTGTTTTTTTGAAAATTTTAACTGTTACACCTAAAGCTTCAAAAATCATTATTATAATGTTAAAATTTAATTTAATAGAGCAATTATTTACAAAAATATTTAAAAAAAACCTTCTGTAAAATTTGGTTTCTGTCGGTTACACTAAGAGCCGCGGTAATGGCTCGGCTTGGTTTCCTTAAACGTAGCGCCAACTGTTTCAAGCGACCCCAAACTACGTTGCTTCTATTCAAGACGTTAGTAAGAACTAACTTAGAATACGCATGTAAAGCGTGGAGCCCGTCTTATACTGTTCACTCTCAACGCATTGAACGTATATAACGTCATCACACGCTCTTTGGCATTTAGCACTCGCGGTATTTCTCATAGATGCCCATATAACCAGCGCCTTTCTTGCTTCAATATGACTTCTCGGCGCGACCGTCGAGTAATGCTTAGTCCGCTAGTAAGAACTATTAACCACTACAATATTCTCAACAAAAACTTTGATTCAAACCTGGACATATTTCATGACTCCTTGGATGGTATTCGTAAAAAGTAGGTACTTGACAATTATCATTTAGTTTCATAACTTCTCTTAAATTATGTATTTGAATTTGAATTATGTGATATGTTGTGTTCATCCCCTTAATTAATTTGTATTCAGTCGCATTTTATTTGTTGAAGCTTTGTTTACATTTTTAAATCTTACTTTTAGTTTACAAGCAGCTTCTGTCCAATGTTGTTATTCCTTAAATGTTATGGACACCTGTAATTTGTGTATACATTAGCAGTTATACTTTTCCCAGTTATTATTATTATTTTTAATCCAATTGTTGAATGTATAATTATGCTGTTGGTGTTCTTTAATAAATAAATAAAATAAAAATCGACATCGATATCTTGTTTATACTTTTTTTAGTTAGTATTTAATGGCAACTACCGTGCTTCCAGTGTTATTTTGTCTCTGATTTTGCATCACTGTCAGAATCAATGTGATCTTTATTCTCGTTGCAGCATGGTAGCTGGTGAGTTGCTGCTTGGGTTGCTGCCAGAGGTAAAATAACTGAGAATATAAAGTATATTCTAATGATTTAGATTAGTATAGTTTGATATTAGTTCTTAAATGAAACACATTGCCTTTTATAACCTTTTATTGACCATCATATTTAATAAATTCCTTCGGAAAAGTAAATAACAAAATGTTTTCCTTAAAGAAAAAAACGTTTGTGGATAATCAAAGTACTAACGAATGTTAAATTCAACTTATTATTTTTTACATATTAAAATTGGTCTTATTTGCACAGCCAGTGCCTACAACCTATGTGTGTGACTACCGGATACGGATTACATGAGTCGAATCTCGGAACGTGGGATGCAAGAGCAACAGCTGCGATAGAAAGTTCCACGGGTGGTGCTCCGACGGCTCGACCTTCGGACTAGGATGCTTCAGTTGCATGGGTGTCGCTGGGTTTGAGCTTTTAACCCACGACAGTGAATGACGTACTGTTGACGTCAGCAAGGGCCGCTCTGTCAGAGGGGTGGGACTGTAATAAAGAAGAGATTCGAGTGGCGGGTGCGGTAGGTCCTGAGGCGGCTCTCCACCCGGGTGCCGCGGGAAGTGCGGCACGCGCGGAGGGTGGCGCGCGTCCCAGGGGTGCTCAAGGCCGCAATGTGGGCACCACGGGTGCTCAAGCTCTTCAACATAAGCTGGCGCAAAATGTGGTGGTTGCTCCCTGTCGTCAGTATAACGCTCTGGCAAATATGATCGCGAATCGCCATCGTCGGCAGAATAGTCTGTTGGATAATCTGGTTGCCACGGAATGCCTTCATCCAAATTCTCCTTGTATGGCTGTTTCGACCACCATGGTTCGGCGTCTTCAACAGAATGTGCTGTCTCACACTTTCTCGCCAGCGCCAGATGATCTTGCTCCTGCAACAAGAGCAGCAGTTTCGGCAGCAAGGGTCGTGGCGACCGATGTAGATCTCTTTTCCACTCCGCTAACAGAGCAGGATCTTCTTCATGTATTGGTGGTACATATCTAGTTTTCTTATTTGACATATGTTTTATTGTCGACGGCGATGGGCGTTCATGCAGTAATGAAGAAGGCGGCCCTTCGTGAAAATGATGTGCCTGTGGGTGCTTGGACCGCCATGTGCCTCCACTGTTAACATATTGTGATTGAGGTCCACCGTCTGTGTACCAGGGATTTGGTTCCGTCGGTTCATCAGACCAGTGCAGGGACAGTGGGTCGTCATCATAAGGACACCACGGATCACCGTAGTCAGAAGTTTGACTTGATGGACGGTTACTTGACCGTGTCATCGATTTTCGTGTTTTCCCATCAGGTAGGGATCGCAGTTTGAACCACGGAGATGAAGGACGCCTGGTTGGACGTTTTAGCCACGCCGGTGATCGATTGGCGAGCCATTTTGATGGTTGCTTGGGCCGCAAAGCTGTTAAGCGTTTTGCCAATGATGACGATGACGTATCTGGTAAAGATGACGATGGATTTTGTGACCATTTTGGCAATCCATTCAAGAATGATGAATACGAATCAAAAATCAATGGTTGGTTTTTAGCTTTATCTAACATTGATGATTCATTTTCCTGCGACCTAGATGATATGCTTTTTGGAAATGATTGACTTTTTAACTGACCTAGTGATGGCGCAGTGCGTTCTTTCCACAGATCTTTTAACCGTGATGGTAAGATTGTAGGTATTGACTGATCTAGTGAAGAAAATTGGGATTCTAACTGCACAGGCGGCAAATATTCGTCCGTCGAAGAGGTCAGTCTAGATTGAGATCTGATTTCCGATAGTGGAAGAGAAATGAGAGGTGTGGAAATTGACTGTGGTTGCGTTGATAAAGTTGTTGGTGTGGAAACGGATCTAACGGTGTGAGGTAGCGGTAATGGCGGTGATGTTATAGATGACGACTGAAGCGTAGCTTCTTCTAAGAACCGGTTCGACACAATCGGTGGTTCCACAGACGCGTCCAAAGCTTCGTCCGACTCCAACGCGCAGTACACTGTAATGTAGACGTAGGCCGGCGTGGTTACGCTGCCTTCGCGCACCACCATACCGCGCGCCGTGTCCAGCAGATACACGCGCGGCGCCTGCTCCCGGTCGCACGCTGTCACCTTCAGCCCCACGGCCTCCGAGTCTGAACAAACCTGTCACAAAACTATCAGTTACGTATCTATCAGTTAATGTTAACAAGTACATTTACGATGCAAGCAGCTGCTTGTGTTATTTTATTTTGTAACGCAACTGATTAATGGCTCTGGATGTGTCAAGGAATAGGACTAACGTTTAGTAGGATATTTCACAACAAAATCCTGTCAAATAACCTAGACCATTCATAATTGATATTACGTCATCATCTTTTTGCCCTTGTTCCATGTTACGTTTGGTCGGCGCAACACGTTTTCTTGTTCCATTCTCCCCTGTCAACCGTCACGCTATGTTCAAATAACCAAACATTCATAATTGATGTTAAGCATATTTGGTTTTTTGAAGAGTTGTGCTTAGGCGGTGGTGAGCTGCAGACTGTAGTCAGCTGCAGGTTGCGGTTAGCTGCAAGCTACGGTCACTTGCCGGCTGCGGTCAATGTTACTCACGTCGGGCTCGCTGATCTCCAGAGTGAACATGTCGGGCTCCACGTGTCTCTCCGCCAGGCTAAGCGCGAACTGCGTCTCGTTCCCTGCAAAACCACAACTACGTCACTATCCTCGACTTACACGGCAGTGTTCCAGCCAAGTTTGGAAAAGATGAACAGCAACGAACCGGGCGGTCTTGGCTCATTATCTATTTGACCGATTGACTTACAATTTTTTGTTTATATTGTACGTAATTAAAACTTAAAACTTTAACCTTTGCATGTTGACATTATAATTACTCGAGTACTACAAACTTATTTAAGACGGGTGCGATCCAAATGTAAAAAATCGAACTTTTTTTTTTGTTTTAGCTTTATAAAATTATATAAAAGCTATATGTGCAGCGGTGGTAGCAATAAACAATAAAACGTAGAACGCCGTATCTTCCTGTATCTATGATCTAATGAACTTCTGTAGAACCCGTGTAGATAAATCATCTCAACACAACCATTTTATCGATGAGGCCGGCTATCTCGTTCGTTCTTTTTTCCAAACTTGGCTCACTTTACACATAGATGTTTTTGGCGAGATCATAAATTACAGTTATCATTGAAACTTTTGGATCGTGTCATTTAGAGTTTGTTAAAACTACTTATACGGACAAGTTGAATTTTCATAACCAGACGACTTCTACGTCGCAAAAGTCTGTTAAGCCTCGGGTGGATTAATGAGACGGGGTAGTAGGGTATGTACCTTAATCGTTGTACCTACAGGAAAACGGTCTTAAGAGACAGTCCTTAACTTTTTGAAAACATTTGTTCTGATTCAGAGATTTTGAGAAAAATGTACCTGCAGTCAGCAAGAAAATGGGCCATTTTCACAAAAACTTTTTTTTTATTCCAATCGATTCTGTTTCTTACAAAGATCAAAAAACTCTATGGGACCAACGGAGGTTTGAGTACCAAAAAAGTCAGAAATCAACGGGCAAAACCAACTATGCTACAATGAAGACTGGCCGAAAATGAACGTAGGCATTAGGTAGTTTGCAATTAGTTTGTAATTTCTGACATTCTGCGAAAAAAAATACGTCTAATAATTAAGAATGTTAAGACTTGTAAGTATGGGAAAAGCTTTTTGCAATTATTTTATTGACTTTTGTAGCATCCAGTCTTTCCATCATAAAACAGAAAGTTGGAGTCCTATTTCCTACGAAAACTATGAGAAAAGATTTTTGTGATTTCTGACTTTTCTAGTACTCAAACCTTAGTTGGTCCCATAGACCTTTTTTGATCGTTTTAAGAAACAGGATCGATAGGCATAAAAAAAGTGTTTGTGAAAATGACCTATTTTCTTGCTGTCTGTACTTTTTTTTTCAAATTTGTGATTCCAGATACAAAATTCGCATAAAGTTGAGGACAGTTTCTTAAGACCGTTTTCCTATAGCAACAACGGATAAGGTACCTGCCCTTACTGCCACATCTCAAAAATCCACCCTGTACACATATTATATAAATGGATTTTGCATTAACTTTGAAGAGAATACATAGCAGCACCCATAGGCAGTACCCATAGGCAGCACCCATAGGTAGCACCCATAGGCAGCACCCGTCGACTGATAACGGTTTCGACCTCCGAGTTGTAGTAAGTGGATTAGAACCCTCGAAACAGTTTATTTTATTACCACTACTCTCAAATTGTGAAAGAAAATACCGTGTGGAACCCGGCCGGCATGTCCGGCATGTTCTAGAACCGAAAATTCGTAGCCTTATTGTGACATCCACTAACTCGCACTTGGCCCAAGTGTTGGATTACTGCCTGCTTCTCTCACAGAGACAAAACCTGTGTCCCAGCAGTTATGTAGAACGTTATAGGCTCAAAGAGAATTGTAGAGCTTAATGCAAAATGTACCTCTTTACCAAACAGGTAAAGAGGTACGTTTTGCATAATAAAGTTCCCCAACTAGCGTTGGTTCGAGAGCACGTGTGACTGACTTCTTACCGATCTGCATGGAGTCGCACAGGTCCTGCGCGTGCGCGAGTGCTATGAGTGCGGTAAGCGCGGTGAGCGTCGTGAGCGTCGAGAGTGAAGTGAGCGCGACGGCGCCCGAGAGCTGCGGCGCGCGCGTCGTCATGCTGTGCGGCGGCTGGCGGGACGCAGCTGGACTGTGCTCCGGCGTCACGGGTGCGTCTATTTAGCTGGGCCACTAAGCGCCGCGCGTCACCACGACATCACTCATTAATTCCTACAATCATGTTCTGAAAATTATTTTGCAAGTACTTAGCAGCAAGTTATTAATAACCATCTGTAAAGATTTCGTGTGACCAATTGAGCTACATTACTCGGAACCATAGATGTATGTTGTTAGACTCGAGAACAGCATTTATCCATCGGGCGGTTGTAGTAGACAGCACCGACATTTTGCGTCGATAATCAACCGAGTCCTGAACGAACCAACTGAACGTCGGTAAGTTAAAATTTATTTCTCATTCAAAAACCTAAGAGTCCAGCTTATTTCTCCTATCATCAATATAATCAATCATGACTTATCAAATACTAAAAAACCAACCAAGGATTCAATATGACATCAAAATATAGCATTAGGTATCTGCCAGATCAGTTAATAGACTGGAACCAATCCGTAGCTGGTGGAACACGCTATAATAAAAAATAAAACATATTTTATTTTAAACATTATAACGCTGTCCATTAAGTACTGGGAACGAGGCCATTGTTTCAGTAACTTTAAAAAATAATTATACTCGTATAAACATCATCAGCGTTGCGCTCATGTCGAAATTAAGTTGTTTCGTTTTTTGCGCATTATGGTTGTAATAATAATAATAATAATATTTATATGAGGGGGGATTGTGGAATCCGGGGGAACCCAACTTTCGGACTCCATACACCTAAGATCCCTCTCCTCAATCGAAACCTACCAGTATTTGGGTATGTCGGAAGCGTTAGGTATCAACGCTGCTGACATGAAGCAATCGCTGAGGGAGCGCTTCTTTGGCCGCCTGAATAAAGTATTAAATAGTCTTTTATCAGGCGGAAACAAGGTGCGCGCCTTCAAAGGTTGGGTCATGCCGGTTTTGATGTACTCTTTCGGCATACTCAAATGGACCCAGACGGAACTTGACGCCCTGGATAGGAGGGTCCGCACACTGCTGACCATAAATCGGATGCATCACCCACGTTCATCGGTGATGAGACTGTATATCCCGCGGAAGTATGGAGGTCGAGGTTTCTTAAATGCTAAGACCCTGCACAACCGTGAGGTATGCAGTCTCAGGGTATACTTCCTAGAAGCCGACGTGGGGATGCACCGAGATGTGGTCTCAGTGGACAAGGGCCTTACCCCGCTATCCTTGCGATATCGATCCTATCGAGAACTGGCGCAAACCTATAGTATTAGATACTAATGACCGCAGGGAGGTATGGCAGAGCAAAGAGCTTCACGGGCGTTTTTACCGGGCCTTACGTGGCCCCGATGTAGACCTATTAGCGTCCGTATCCTGGCTGCGATTCGGTGATCTCTTTGGGGAAACCGAAGGTTTTGTCTTTGCGATTATGGATGAAGTTATGATGACGAACAACTACCGGAAATATATTGTGAAGGACGGCACGGTTGACATCTGTCGGGCATGCCACCGTCCGGGGGAATCAATCTGACACATTATTTCTGGCTGTTCTCGTCTGGCTAACGGAGACTACTTGCATAGGCACAACCTTGTGGCCAGGATTATCCACCAGCAACTTGCTCTGAAATACAGTCTTGTGGAATCGGAAGTACCATACTATAGGTATATGCCCGACCCAGTTCTCGAAAATGACCATATCACGTTGTATTGGGATCGATCTATCATCACTGACAGGACTATTGTTGCCAATAAGCCAGACATAGTGGTGATAGATCGATTAGAGCGTCGCACAATGATTGTTGATATAGCGGTCCCGCATAACGAGAAGCTCGTGAAAGCTGAAAAAGATAAGCAGATCAAGTATCTCGAACTGGCCCGCGAGGTTGTCGACATGTGGGAAGTGGATACAGCAGTCATTGTGCCGATAGTCGTGATGGCCAATGGCATAATAGCCAAGAGCCTCGACCAATACCTAAGGAGGCTCTCGTTAGGCAGCTGGATCAAGGGCTTGATCCAGAAAGCGGTACTTCTAGACACGGCGCGTATCGTTAGGAGATTCCTCTCTCAGGAGCCCTGACCACCGGTAGCACCTGTGGGAGAATGGGAGTCAGGTTTGTGGCTTCAAGCGCTCCCGTCATCCACTATAGGCACCATGATGGATGACTCATCGTTTCGGCTCGCTACGTATCTCCGCTTGGGCGCACCTTGTGTTGCTCCGCATCGGTGTCTCTGCGGTAAAGCTGTAGACAGTCTCGGGCCCCATGACCTGTCCTGTTACAGGAGCGCAGTTCGCATTGCACGGCACGCCAGCATCAACGATATTATTCGTCGAGCCCTTGTCACCGCCGGCGTACCAGCGGTATTAGAACCAAACGGCTTGGTACGTGACGATGGAAAGAGACCAGACGGCATGACGTTGTTGCCTTGGAAGGTGGGTAGGCCTCTGGTGTGGGACGCAACCTGTGTCGACACCCTTGCACCATCTCATGTTCCTAGCACGGCGGGCTGTGCTGGCGCCGCTGCAGCGGCTGCTGAGACCCTCAAGCGGCGCAAATACTGTAAGGCGCCAATACCTTATGGGTAATTACAGTTTTGAGCCGTTTGGGGTCAAAACGCTCGGGTCGTGGGGTCCGAGTGCGCGTCTCTTTTTTAAGGAAATTTCTCGCAAACTGGTCGACACTTCACGTGACCAGAGGGCTGGCTCGTTCTTTAGCCAAAGAATTAGCATTGCCATTCAACGTGGCAATGCTGCCAGTCTTCTGGGCACGTTTCCGGATGACAGCGATGCGGACGAATACTTCGACACTTAAGTGTCCTTTTGTTTTTTGTATCTATTTGTGTAGTTCGTTATTGTATTTAGTACCTAGTGTAAATAGTTATTAATATAATTTAATAGATGTCTATACAGTCAAATAAAAAATATATACATTGATAGCAAATAGTAGCAATTTTTAAGAACTATTACGGTCACCAATTCTTAAAAATTACTACCCAAGCCCATGGTTTTTTTTTTTTTTTTGAGGTTGTGGAAGAATCAAATAACTTCACCCGCTCTGGGCGGAGCGGGAGGGTGTGTCAGACTTTTACTGACTAAAACCCACCCGTGTTCCTTCCGTTGCCTGTGTGCCGGGGCCGCGATATCCCTTTCGGACAAACTCGCAACCCTGGCAGGTACCTAAGTCCATCCTGACGTTGATAATCCGTTCATCCATGTGCCAAATTTAATTCAAATCCGCTCAGCTGTTTTAGCGTGAAAGCGTAACAAATAAACAAACAAACTTACTTCCGCATTTATATTACATATTAAGTTTGGATTAGGATGGCCTATGTGTGTTATTGTGATGTATAAGCTATATTACTGTAAGTTTCATAAAAATCTGTTCAGTAGTTTGTGCGTGAAAGAGTAAAAAACTTCCGTACATCCATCCATCCATCCTCACAAACTTTCCCGTTTATAATACTACTAGCTGCGCCCCGCAGTTTCACCCGCATAAGTCTCGATCCCGTGGGAATAACGGGATAAAAAGTATTCTATGTCCTAACCCAGGTCATGGTGGCTACACATGTGCCAAATTTTATCCAAGTCTGTTCAGCTGTTGCCGTGCCGTGAAAGCGTAACAAACAAACAAATAAACAAGCAAACTCACTTTCGTATTTATACATACTAGTGGTCGCCCAGCGGTCGAAATTCGACAATAATTCATTTAAATTTTAAGCTGTATAATACATACTAATTCCATGCTGCCATTTCATTATTCTAAGGTAGCCATCTTATGTCAAACGTGTGATAGTGTGTGTAAAGTTTTTTTAAATTTTAATTTTTAGTTCGATTTATTTCTAACGCTATACAAAAATATTAGCTTTCTGCACTCCTTCTCTATATAAACTTTAACTGTGCCAAATTTCATACTCCTCCGTCAGCGTAATTTTCGTAAAAAGGGGTACAAAGTTTTTGCTTCACGTAATAATATAATAATATACATGGACACGATCCATTAAAGAAAACGACATGCTCTCATACTATGGGGCTACAGAGGGGGAAACGACCTGACCGCGTACCGTGTCCGGATGCTCTTTCTTTTTCAGGTGCTTGAGCCAGCTGTCAACGTTTCGGCACAACGACTGTCGGATCAGGTACGGGTCATCCAGCGTAATCATATGTTGGATGACACTGTACTTGATCGCCTGCGAAATGAAATGCCGAGTAACCATGTGATCGCTCCCCCGCTGCAGAGTGTTATAGTGCCCCAACAGGCTACTACAAATCAAGCTGACGAGAGGATTTATGACAGGGCTACAAACGTAAGTAACCAGTGCAATGAGGAATTGAGGAGTGCTTTGGAGGGTGCGATTCAGGAAAATCGGTTCATGTCGCCCGAACTTAGACCACACTTACCTCGTTTGCCCATGCATAACAAAAATAGGACGCTGGGGGCGATTCTGGATTCGCGGTTGTCAATCTATTTTCATGACTGCGAAGACCTCACTGATACTCATTCAATTCTGTACTGCGCGGCCGTGGCGGCATGTCGTGTAGCTCACGTCAAATTTGCAAATGACTCTAGAGCTACATGACCGTAACCAGCTGTACCAGCTTGGCAGAACAGGATTGAGCGCCGTATTTTTTGGCGCCAGAGCGTTCATCACTAAACTAATCTGGTTCAGGGAGGGCAATACTCGCCCTAGAGTGATGCGCTTTGTGAGGCGGGCATTCTTAAGGACTGATGTCAGCCCTCAGGACTATGTGGCCCGTGTCACAGATCGCATCGACTTCCTGAAGCAGAAAGTATATGCATGGGCGAACCGTATTCGTAGGTATAAGCGGCAAATAGAACGATAAACTCAGAATTGCACCTTCCAGAGCGATGAAAGGTGGGTTTATAGGGCTTGGGAGCGACCGGACCAAGGTGTGGCTGACACACGTCTGCCGAATGATGTTGCCATGTGCTCTTTCTGGCGCAGCATCTGGTCGGTGCCTGTCAGTCACAACGAAGGTGATTTGGACTCGGGAAGTCGAGCGAGCCTGCGGTCCAATACCAGAAATGGAGGCTATTACCATCTGCCCCCAAGATGTAGCTCGTGCGGTCCATCCGTTGCCTAACTGGAAATTCCCAGGGCCGGACGGGCGGCACAACTTCCGGATTAAATAGTTTACAAGGCCGCATGCTCGCTTGGCAGCTCTGTATCAGACTTGTTAGGAGTCTGGTTCTCTACCCTAGTTTCTAACGACCGGAGTTACCCACCTGCTCCATAAATCTGGTAGCACCACGGAACCCAAAAATTATAGGCCGATCACGTGTTTACCGACTGTCTATAAAGTTCTTACATCCGTTTTGAGCGCTAAAATTAACAAACATGTAGACCCCAACGTCATCCAGTCTGCCTCTCAAAATGGATGTAGGAACAGGTCCCGCGGTACTAAGGAGCTACTCCTCAATGATATGGCCAGTAGCCAGCAGGTTCGTCGTTCCCGAAAGTATTCTGTCGACATGCTGAATAGATTATAAGAGATGTCGAAATATCCAGAGTAATAGCGAGCCGATAGGGATCGAGCGAGCCATATTTCAGGGTGATAGTTTGAGTCCGCCCTGGTTCTGTTTAGCCCTGAATCCTCTAAGCATACTGCTGGAGGATTCAGGTCTAGGCTATCGGCTGAGGAGAGGTGATATCTCACCTCTTCTACATGGATGACCTCAAACTCTTTGCCCCCAACAATTTAAAAGTAACTAAAACTAAACTTTAAAGAAACTTTCAGTAGCGCCATCAGGATGGAATTTGGTGTGGACAAATGTGCGGTCATGCATGTAAAGCGAGAGTAAAGGGAGATTATGGAATTCGTGGGAACCGAACTATCGGATTCCATAAACCTTAGAGCTCTCTCCGTATTTATTTATTTATTTATTTATTTAAACTTTTCACACTCAAAAAAGTACAAAGGCGGACTTAATGCCTTAGGCATTCTCTACCAGTCAACCAAGGGTGGTGAAGAGATTAGATGGCAGGTGCTCTATATGAGAGGAACAAGGATAAATTAAAAAAAAGTATTCTAATTCATTATAACTAAAATAGGTACAACAGTACAAACTACATACACATACATACATATTTACTATAATATATACCTATATTATATATATATATATACATATATACGAATTCAAGGGAGAGAGGTGTTGAGATGACTCTACTCTATTTATTTTGAAAATAACTCCACAATTTCCGCTTTAATGCATACCGACTGGTGGCCGTCCTGATATCAAGAGGAAGCGCATTCCAAAGAAGAATGGACTGAATATGAAAGGAAGAATGAACAAAGTCAGAAGTATGAGAAGGACAGAGTAGGAGAAGATTGTTAGAAGAACGCAGATTCTTAGTGTGTGAAGAACATAGATATTGGAAGTGAGACACAAGATAAGAAGGAGGAGTGGGAGAGTTGAGAAGGGAGAAAAGCGTGGTCAAAGCGCGCAAACTTCTCCTTTGGTGAATGGACATCCATTTGAGCTCAGACCTATAGCTAGACACATGGTCATATTTTCTAAGGTTGAAAATGAACCGGATACAGTTGTTGAGCAGTCTGTCGAGCTTATCCAGCAAAACCGCATTCAAGTCAAAGTAGCACACGTCACCATAGTCTACGATAGGGAAAATCAAAGTTTGCACAAGCATAGTCTTCGTCTTAGCAGGCAAAAAGTTTCTCAGACGATACAGCGACCGCAGAGTACCGTTGACCCTTTGACTAACATTAGAGACTTGGCGTTGCCAGCTAAGTGTCGAGTCAATATGTAAACCGAGATCTTTCACCGTAGGGCTAATAGGTATGACGGTATTATTAAAAATTAGAGGAGGAAGAGAGCTAAGTATCACCCTACCCATCATGCGCGAGCTTCCAATTATAATGGCCTGACACTTTGAGGGGTTTACTGACACCCCAAAACTATCAGACCACTTCTTGATAGCATCTAAATCTCGGTTTACATCTGCTATAGCGTCCGACAAACTCTCTACCCGCTCAGCTGTATATAATTGAAGATCATCGGCATAAAGATGATACGAACACCGAAGGCAGTGAGTTATAAAATTAATGAAGATGGAGAATAATAATGGAGAAAGAATACCGCCTTGTGGAACACCAGCATCCAGGTCGCGCCAACTCGATGAGCTCTCATCAACGCGAACCGACTGCTGACGTCCTCGAAGATAAGACGAGAACCATTTCAGAGCCTCGGACGAAACCATAAGATGAGAAAGGATAGAAAGGAGAATATCGTGGCTGACGGCGTTAAAGGCGTTGGAGAAATTAATTAATACCAAAACGGTAACCTTGGTATCCTCCATCGCTTCTCTAACATCCCCAGTCACTTTAAGGAGAGCGGAGGCTGTACTGTGCCCAGGCCTGAATCCAGACTGAAAAGAGCTAACAAGGTTGTTCCGGTGAACAAACCCCGTAAACTGCTTGTGTACGCAGGCCTCAAGCACTTTAGACAGGAACGGGAGAATGGAAATGGGACGAAAGTGACTAGGTAGGGAAGGATTTGAAATTTTAGGGAGTGGGCGTACGTAGGCCATACGCCACGGAGATGGGAATTGTCCGGAATCAAGCGAAAAGTTGATGATATGGGTAATTGGAGCGAGAAGGCTATCCAGGATCCAAACGACCATACTACGACTGATGCCGTCATAGCCCACAGCCTTGGATTTTATGGACAGGATGATCTTTTTAATTTCGTCCAAGGTGACCGGAGAGAAGCGAAATGGTTCTATGATGGGACTAGCTAGGCCAGTAATGTAGTCGACCGTCTGGGACAACGTTTGGGAATCCAAATGACAAGTGGTTGTGAAGTGACGGTTGATATCATCAAGGCCAATTGTATTAGGAAAATTCACATGACGTGGTCTGCCAATACCAAGAGTACCAAGGAACTTCCAGATATCAGCAGGTGAAGAAGAAGATATGTTCTCGAGAATATGGCGGCGTTTAGCGTTGCGTATCATCTGATTACACCGATTTCTAGCAGCTTTGAAAAAGTTCCGATTGTCTTCACTACGATCCTTTTTAAATTTACGAAAGGCCCGATCTCTGCGCCTCATCGCCATGCGAACCCCTGTCGTCATCCAAGGAGCAGGAGGACGCCGAAGTTTAATCATCTTAACAGGGGCGTGTTTGTCGTAGAGAGCAAGGACCGTCCGATCGAAAATGCGCAGTTTTTCGTCTACAGCTGTCGCCGCTGCCAGGTGTTCCCAACTGAGATCCGACGCACCCTGACGGAGCTTCTCAACGTCCATGCGCGCAAAACACCGCATGTGCAGAACTTTTGGGACGGGTTCCGTATCCGAAACCTATAAGTATTTGGGTATATCGGAAGCGTTAGGCATAAATGTTACTGACATGAAGCAATCGTTGAAGGAGCGCTTCTTTGGCCGCCTGAAAAAAGTATTTAATAATCTTTTATCAGGCGGAAACAAGGCGCGTGCCTTCAACGGTTGGGTCATGCCGGTTTTGATGTACTCTTTCGGCATACTTAAACGTCTACTTACGTCCCCTACGCCCGACGCCCTGGATAGGAGGGTCCGTTCGCTGCTGACTGCATATCGAATGCATCACCCACGGTCATCGGTAATGAGACTGTATATCCCGCGAAAGTGTGTAGGTCGAGGCTTTTTAAATGCCCTCCACAATCGCGAGATATGCAGTCTCAGGGAATATTTCGTAGGATTCATTTGGGGAAACCGAAGATTTTGTCTGTGCAATTATGGACGAAGTTATCATGACGAACAATTATTGGATATTTATTGTGAAGGATGGCACGGTTGACATCTGTCGGACATGCCACCGTCCGGGAGAATACATACGACACAATATCTCCTGTTCTCGTCTAGCTAACGAAGAGTTCTTACAGAGACACAACCTTGTAGCCAGTATTATCCATCAACAACTTGCTCTAAAATACAACCTTGTGGAATCGGAAGTGCCGTACTACAGGTATGTGCCCGACCCAGTTCTCGAAAATGGAAATATCACATTGTACTGGGATTGATCCATCATCACTGATAGAACTATTGTTGCCATTAAGCCTAATATAGTGGTGGTGGATCGAATAGAGTGGCGCACAATGATTATTGATAACAGTCCCTTAAGACGGGAACCTCGTGAAAGCCGAGAAAGATTAACAAATCTAGTATCTTGACTTGGCTCGCGCGGTTGTCGACATGTGGGATATGGACTCAGCGATCATTGTGCTGATAGTCGTGCCAGCCAATGGCCTAATAGCCAAGAGCCTCGACCAACACCTGAGGAGGGTCTCGTTGGGCAGCTGGATCAAGGGCTTGATTCAGAAAGTGGTAATTCTGGACACGGCTCGCATTATCAGGAGGTTCCTCTCTCTGGAGCCCTGACCGCCGGTAATTTAGAGCCTGTTCCCAATACCGGTGGGCAATTTTAATTTTAATTTTTAAATGTTCTTATATTCTTTTATCCCAATATTTAAAAATATAATTTATATGTATAAAATGAAATAAAGGTAATATATACATAATAATAGATTATAAACATAAATATACATTTACATTATATCCCTCATTTAAAACATCAATACGTACTAGGTTAACACCCGAATACCGAAATATCGTTATCATTAGAATGTGTCGACTTTACAATAAAATTTCAAAAGACAATAACAGTATTGACATCTTCGATTCTCGTGCCGCTGCTTTCAAAACATATGTACTCTTTTTTCTAAATCTTGTAACGCATTAAATACTGTTTTCTGTATATAATGTAACTTTGTTTCAATTATGTATGTTCTTTACCTGGCGTGTTTGGTCTCCTATATATTCCCTGCCTAAGTAGAAGCGTGTCGGGCAGGCGCACAGGTCTATAGCTGTAATTTTGGATACTAAGCTTTTTACTTTAGTTGTCATCTGTAATAATGTTGTTGCTAGTCATGTTATGCATGCACTCAGGAGCCTTAGATATCTCTAAACTCCCTGAGTGTTGAATCTAAAGCAACTAAAGGCTATATTCTACGCGCTGGTAGAATCTAGATTAAGATACAGCATTATGCTTTGGGGTAACAGCTATAGTTGTAACTGTCAGAAGGCGTTCATTTTACAGAAACGGGCCATATGGAGCATAGTAAGGATCTCACAAAGTGAGCCTTCTTGTTAGGAAAATGTGTCTATTATTATTATATATAATGTGTATGTATCAGAATTTATGTCAAATGATAAAAATAGTCACATAAAATAATAGCAGTGAACAAGCTTAAATTAAATTATCTTTTGACTTGAACACTATGCTCTCCTACTATGACCTTGATAAAGTTTTACCCATTGTTTAGACATTGAATTTGAAATTATACCTGCTATTAATTTGACATTGTATTTATTTGTTGACATATTATTTGAAATTAATTGACTCTTGAATTAAACATTTCACTTCAATGTTAATTAGGCTTTTAAATGTATTGTTTCTGCATGTGATAATGTTATTTAATATGTAATGTTCAACACAATGTTATTTGTTAATGAATATGAAAGTTGTGGTCTTGAAATCGCTTGCGACGACAAATAAATAAATGAAAATTAAATTAATGAAATGATAATGTTATGCGATTACGCTTAGGGTGATAATCAGGTCGAAACCAATTATGTGATTCTAATGATATACCTACTGTGATTGTTACCTGTTGTAGTTGCCTTGTAATAAATAAATAAATATACTTATAAATACATAATATAAGTTAGGACTAGTAAGCATTCAGGTTGTCTGACCATCAATTATTGTAATCATTAGAGTATTATATAATTATATAATTGCATAGCACATGTGTGAGCACTATGTCCCTACTTTACAGTTACCATTTACTGGGTACGTCTTTCATTGACTTGAGTTTGCCCTGGCGGTTGTGAGTATGTCATGCTCACTAAAATGTCTCGCTGGTGGTGGCGTGTGTGTTGGATCGTTAAGTTCCCTTCAAAATGGTTGAGCTAAATGGTGCTGATGCATGCGTCATGTTCGTGAACGGGCGCCGTCAGTGGGGACTGGTCATCTCTTAGCTGCCACGGCTTATTTGAATTTATTTTAATTTTTGAATTGTTTTTTATTTTATTTTTATTACTGACGCTTTTAACGTGCACGTCTTTTTACATTGTTCTCACATGTATAATTACAAAAATGGATGATGTAACCAATATTTTGTGAAAATATTCTGATAGAAAAGAGTGTCCGTGGAGTTTCTTGCCCGTTCTTCTCCATAGGAACCTACTACGCGTTGGAATGGGCAACTAGCTTCATATTTCTGACTGACCGACCCCTTGACAATTCAAAAGTACCTGTAATTGGTTTATTTGAAATAAATGCTTTGAGTTTGAGTTTTGAGTTTGAGTAAAAACCATCAAAACTAGAGCATTCACCTCGAACTGGAATTTTTATTTTATTTTTTTACGCATCTCTTACTAAGGGATTAATATACACAGTAATTTTCTGACGATACAGCTGCGTCAGCTGCCATGTAAAATTCTCGGAATGCTTGTGCTGCATGTAGCGAGTGTTTTTGCGATCCCTATGCAGCCCAGCTTGGTATCTGATGGAGGAAGGCAGTGGACACAAGATCGCAATTTGAGCGTCATCTTACGAAATATTTAGCAAGAAGAGTTACAAATGTCGGAAAAACAGTAGCGGCTGGCGACGCTGCAGGACCGTCAAGTGCGGGCTAAACAAGCTGAGCGGTCGATAGACTGGAGCGAGCGAGTAAGGCGGCATCAGGTCGTACGGTGACTGCATCGCGGAATACTGTGGGCCGGGTGGGTAGTGCGGTGGCTGCAATCGCGGGCGGGGCGGCAGCCGGTGCTCGCCAGGATGCGAGAATGCCCCGGGCGGCCGGTGCGGTGCAGGCGACTCTGGCCAACGCGGTTGCTTGACATGTTTCCACGGGGGCATCGCAGACATTCGTGGCGGTGTCACTATGTATGGAACTGATGAAAGCCTGGGACTCTGCGATGATATCATTTCGTCTGGCTTTTCTTTGATCGATAGCGAAGGCAATTCTACGCCATAAGACTGCGATACATCTTCCTCTGTGGATACTTTGTTGGTTGGTGTAATATTAATCGTTACTTTCAGTGAGTGCGGTGTTTTCGGTGGGGCTGTAACCACTGCAGATGGTGGTGTAAGTTCAGCCTGCACTGTCGTCTCCTCTTGAGTCGGTGGCAACGTTGTGCTCGAAGTTGGCTTCACTGTTGTTGTCAGCTCGGTCGACTTCAAGTCAATTGATTCCGATTCGTTCGACGTCTCTTCGTTTGAAGGCACTTCTTTTGAGCTTAGTTCATTTGATATCATTTCGTATGTGGACCTAGAGTCTGTGAGGTGCGACAGCGGCGGGGCGATGCTGGTGGTAGTGGGAGGCATCGGGGGTGGTGTAGGTGGGGGCGGCGAGTGAGGCGGAGGCGGCGGTGGTGGGGGCACGATACAGTAGACGGTGACGTTGACGGTGGCGAATCCGGCGAGCTGCCCAGCGCGGTGCACGCGCGCCGACCTTGCGTCGCTCATGGCCACGTCCGGTGGCGCGTCCGCGTCACACACGCGCATGTCCGCGCCTGTCACCTGTGCCTCCTCGCACGGCGGCGGCATCTGCACAACGATGCCAACTGATTACAGTTCACAGTTAGTAATCAATAGGTGCTTACAACTGACTGTGCTATAGCTTGCTTTATCTTCCAAAATAAAGAATGCAAGTATGTTACTCACAGGTACTACGATGTTCCAGTCGGCGACCCCAGGTGTCAGGTGCGTCTCGACCAGACGCTGCGCCGAGCCCGCGGCGCTGCCTGTCCGTCACAGAACAACACATGTACCTACGACACGCTACGGCAGCTGATAACACTGAGTCACACGCAACTGTTCATATCTGTAGAATTTATCAATAACAAAATAGGATATAGGCTGGAGTCGTACAAACTGACATGAGCCAGGAACTTAACGGTAAGCATCTTCATTCCTTTCTCCAAATTATCTAAACTAAATTCATATGTATTGTAGCGGTAATGGCTCTAAGGCTCGATGTCAACCAGGCGTCAACGCAACGTAGGGACGTAACCGGAGTACCTTCGTTGTGTCGGCGTGGCCGCCGTGCTTGCAACTGTATATGGAGGCGGCGACAACCCTACGTAACCAGGATGACGCTCGACTCAAGCGGGGCGACTCCCGCCGTAAGCTCGGCGGCTGCGAGTCGACCACTAACCGCATGCCGTTTACTAGCTTATCCCCAAGGCAAGACGATGCCATTACGATGCCGATTAGTGGGCGTTGCCATATGGCATTTCATAGAAAGAATGCTGATCGCATCGAGTAGAGGTGATGCCGCTGACATTTAGCATAATGAAAACTAACCATAATGGCCGAACCCACAATTACTTGGCGGTCGTTCCCGAAGACTGTAGTGAGGCAAGCGCAGCGCGGCGACGCTCGCGCCGAGCAGGAGGGCCGCGAGCGTCCAGCGGGGGACCATCGTGAGAACGAAGCCTGAGTGCGGAAACGGGCGGCGCACCGTGTTGCGCGCGGCACTATGGCTATCTAACGGTAAAGTGCTCCACTACTTCGCCGACTTATTCTTACTATATAATTATTCTATACATGTTCTGAAAATTGTTTTCTATGCAAACAATTAGTAATCACTGTAACTAATACGTGGAGCGAATTATGACATGCACTTACTTATTTTTACAAGGCAGTTAGCGGAAATGTGATATAATTGATGTTTGGAACGAGATATAAAAATTAACTGACCACATTTATCTATCTGTATGTGCAGTAAGGCGCGTTTATTTAATGCGAACTTATTCACGTGTACACCGAGTGGAAGCGTCGCCCTGCGTCCGTCCGACACACTGACAGTCGGACACACCACATGCATGATGCCGCGACCACTATGCCGCATGCGACCGCCGCACGACTTCGTAGGCATGCTGGATTTCTGTTGCTCACCGCGCCAAAAGTAGAGTCCCAATGAATTCGTTATTAGAATCCGATTTTTTTCGGTCGATAACAAAAACGAATTTTGGCCTGATTTGTATTTTGACAAAAGTAAAAGGAATGTAATTTCAATCTTTTAATCATTATAATTATTTAACCGTTTAAACTGAAATCAAACGAAACTTCATACTTTTCTCAAAGACGTAATTATTAATAAATAATCAAACAATTTGATATGATATATGCAAGTTTTTTTTTCTGCATTTTCTCAGATAATGTGCTTTTCTTTGTTCTTCATGAATTTTTCTGAACAATGAATTGAAAGTACATAAGTATTGCTTTTCCGTCAGTTATTTTTTTTGTGTTGAATTGCTATCACAGATATAATAACTGTGAAAGGAGTGTAGCATGCGGCTGATTATATGGTTATATGTATGTTTTTATGCGGTTCTACTCGTACGTGTAATACAGCTATAAATAACAAAGGTCCTTTATATAATATATTTTTATCTGAATAAAAATTTACATGAAAGATAGTTTTACACGTATTTATTATTTAATCAGGGTGTAGGAACTTCAGAGTATCCTGCGGTAACTGCAAGATTTGTGCCGGTTTCCAGTGCAGTAGTCAACGGTTGTCCTTTGTTTTCACCTCAGAATCCTCCTCATCCTCCTTTTCATCGGATGATGACGACAGTTCAGGAGAGTTCGTTGCAATAGACGATACCGTGTCGTTCGACTGCTGTGGTGCGGGGGATGTCGACGGTAACGCCGGCTCAGTCACGTTCTGGGATCTGTTTGGCAGTGCAGGCAATGCGTTCGGCCGAGAGGGCAACATGTCTGGCTGTTCAGGCAACATGTTCAACCCGGTGTTCGGCGGCGGCGGATAAGGGAACACACAGTACACGGTGAGCTGCACGGTGGCGTACCCGCGAAGCCAGCCAGCGCGGCGCACGCGAAGGCCGCCGCGGTCGAAACGCACGTTTGGCCGCACGTTGTGGTCGCATGCCAACGCCTCTTCTCCCGCCGCATACCCGCCTGCTCCCGCGCACTCCACCGGCAGCTGCGGCACGAGTCACCATTGTAAAGCTGGCTTCCCACGGCCTGTGATTTCACGAGCCAGCTGGCGAGGCGTGGAAATCGTAGGTCGTGTGAAGCCAGTGGGTACTATACAGGGCCAAATTAAATTACCTAGTGAAACTACGCAGACCTGATGGATATCGATATCTAAACATAATAAAACAAACAAAACAGATTTTCTCAACTCATACTTCGACTAACAACTTTTTTTATCTTTCTTCTTCTTCTTATCGTGTCGATAACAATCTAAATCGACTCAGCCCAAAATTCGGCTACGTTTTTGGGCCGAGTCCTGTTTAGATATCAATACCCATCACGTCTGCGAAGTTTTGCTAGCTAATTCAATTTGACCCTGTATTAATGGTGCAAACATGAGAGTGTGAAAGAAAACCATGACCAAGACGAAGTTAACATATTCTGTACATCGAACTATGGGCCCGTTCACGCGTACCACAACCACACCACATTGCAGCGGTAAAATGAGGGCAGCAGTGGTTACGTGTGAATAGTATCGCTGCAACGTCTTGCGTTACGTTGTGGCTAGTGTTTCCAGATAAACAGATCGTTGTGTTTGCGGTGTGGCCGGCCGCTAGTGCGCGGTCTCGCTGGTGGTTAAGTTATGGCTGCAACGTGGTTAATTAGTCTTTTTCCAGGTGTGAAAAAATAATTGCAATGCGGGAAGAGTAATTAATTATGTGACTCTCGACATGGTGATAGATGTTTTTACTCCCGTAAATCATGGTAATTCGCAGTCTTAGGGCGGATTTCAGTAACATTCCCAAAAGTTTAAATAGGCGCAGGTTGACTTACATCTTCTTTTTAATGTGACGAATTTGCGATTAAGCCGACTGCCCGGCCTTGCCATTCCATTTAGAAGACCAGGGTTAGAGTAACCAAGTATATTAATACTCACGGGGACGGCTACCTTCCAGTAGGCCACGCCAGGAGTCAGGTACGTCACGGGCAGCTGGTACGGCCGCCCCGTCAGGTAACCTGCTCAAGCAGAAACAATAATATGTACCTAGTTGATGATTTCTGACGGCTGCCGACTGACGCATAACAATGCAGTCCTACCTGATCATCTGTGAAAGCGCTGCAGCGCTGCAGCTCTGCTCTAAAGTTTAAAGTTTGTTTCGAATAAAATATTAGGCTGTAGTTTCGGTGTTTGAGTCGAATAACTATGATTATTATAGTTAAGAGTCCTAATATATTTTTTTACGGAAATTCATGATTTTTGGCGCTGTAATTTTCAGCAGCAGTAAGATATTTTATTTATTTGACTATAATAACGATAGTGCCATTCTCTTTCTTGTAAATTGGAGATACAAACTCTTTTAGTGTAATTTTCTGAATAGGGATGATGCCTGGGTAAAAAAAATCGAATTCTAATTAGTCCGTCAGTCAGATAATAAAAAAATAGTAGACACATACTTTTAGCTTTTTCATATTAATAAAAAATTACTTAGATAAAACGCATTTTAAGTTGGGGAGTGGGGGTCGATATACGTCACTAGTACGTAAAATCTACATACTCGTTACGTTATGGCACATTTCGCCTCAATGTATATAATCTCAAACACGAAATAAAAATAAAAAATTTGTCATCATCCCTATTGACGCGGAATATATAGTAAGTACTTAAATTTTATTTATAGTAATTATGTGTTACTATATTGAAAAACCAAAACGAATGAAACGTATTCATTGTAGATAGAAGTTTTATATCATATTAGTTTATTTGATAAAAAACTTTTTTACAAAAAATGGGTGGTGGGGTTTTAGGTTTTGGATTTTCGTTATTTGCCACCATCTTCCGCAATTTAAGTTATTTTTTACTTTGTAGTGTTTCTTTACAAGTCCGTTTTTTTTTTATTGTAAAAAGTTTTTATTTCTCCCTTTTTAGTGGGTCAGTTTGTAATTTATCTAACAATAACCTAATGTCAACTGCTCATCACATTTTACAAAATATTGCTTTTCTCGATGCAGGGACGTTAATTGTTGAGGAGTTCTTCTGATTCTTCACCATCAGCTCCACTTCTCCATATGTATAGTGCCGAGCGTAAATTGCTTGGCAACTATATCAAAGTAATCGAATCGCAACCCATGAAATACTTATTATTGAGTAGTTCCGGTTGACTTCATCATCAGTTCCACTTCACAAAATGGTGCTTTTCGAGAGCAACTGCACGAGTTACTATAAAAAATACTCATAACGGTGAGATAACGGTCAAATATTATAGGTGAGCCTATAATATTTGAAGAGTTCTCTCGATTTCTCCGGGATCCCATCATTCGATCCTGACCTGATGACAATTAAACATGCCCGAACATACATAAAAATAATATATATATGTCGTAGGATGATTTGATAATTCGAATTTTCGCGAAAACCCTAGGGATTTTGCGAAAACACAAATAATTAGAAATAGGTGAAAACATTTCTGCGAGCAACTGGGTGAAATAGCTAACCTATTTCACCCAGTTGCTCGCAGAAATGCCTAGGTTTTTCGCGAAAATTCGAATTATCAAATCATCCTACGACATATATATGTCGTAGGAAGCTATGAGTCGGGTTGATTATTGTTTTCATGTATATCGCATAATATTACTTTTTTTACATTGTAATTACTTTTGAAATTCTTAATTTAGTTTAATTTGATTTGTTAAATGTTTCTATAATTTAAAAACCTTATTAATCTAATAAAAGTAATGAATTTGAATAGAAATTGTAATTTTCGTAACGACCAATCAGAGCAGAGCACGTGCCTCGAGCGGGGTCGAGGCGCCATCTTTATTTTAGGAAGGTGGACAGTTTTTGGACACATTCTGGTTTGGGTGATAGTGACAGGTCGAGTTGGATCGTTGAGTTTGGAGTATAAAAACATAAACCTAAAGTAAGACCGGTGCCCTGAACCCGCTGCTCAGTGTTAACTGTCAATTATTGTGTCGACGTTATTGTGAAGTGACGAAATATTGTTTAGATCTAAATTAAAATTGTATGAAGCAGAGATAATTGTGTTTTGTGCTCGCATTTTACCCTGATGACGCCCGCTAAGCCCGCAACCACTGATGACGATGTCGACGACAGAATTATGCTTCTCCGACATCAGAAGTGGTGCAGGCACAAAACGTGAGCGAACGGACAATGGTAAATGACGGATGGCGCGCGTTATTTGAAGCACAACAAACCAGCATGAGGCTACTCGTGGAAGCGCTAACCAACCCGCCGAATATCGAGGATAAGAGCATCACGCTGCCTAAATTTCAACCGGAAGATGCAGACACTGACGCCCGGGCCTGGCTGGCAACGGCGGACATCTGCTTATCGGATCGTGGTATACAGAGAAGTAAATTAATTCTCATACTTAGTAAGGCTATGAAAGGCTCAGCCGCAACGTGGTTATCTCAGATAGCTTTTCCTAACATGAAATGGGTAGAATTTAAGGAAATTTTTCTTTCTCGTTTCGATACATTAGAAACATGTGCAGCGACGATATTAAAGATGCTTACTGGCAAACCACAAGAAGGCGAAGGTCTTGCTGCATATGCAAGCCATTTATTTACTTTACTCATGTCACGATGGAACAATATAGGCAAGGAAGAAATGGTGGTATCCTTAATACTTGCACACATGGGGCAAATCGAGCCAACGTTACAGTGCAATATTTTTTCTGAAGAAATAACTACCCGCTGTAAAATGCAACGTGAAATAATGGCTTTTTCTTATCGTAAGCGGAGTTACCAAGAGATAACGAAGACCGTTGCAAGCACTACGCAAGATAATAAACGTCCTAGGTTAAGTTCTGTTTCAGCAAAATGTTACGCTTATGTAAAGCTTGGTCATAAGTCTTTTGAATGTTTCAGTCGATCGCATGACAAGCAGCAAACAACCCTGACCTCTGAGCGCCCCAATACGGCCGTTGCTACGCGGGCCCCTGTGACTTGCTACAAGTGTGGTGTTGAGGGTCATGTGGCATCGCGGTGCTCAAAAACAGGGCCAGTTGTGAGCAGCAGCACACAGTCCGCCGCCGCACCCAGCGTTGTGAAGCGAGTAGATGTGTGCGGTATGAAACCTGTCACCGGGATAATTACGCAATTTGGTGAGCAGTTCTTATTTTGTTTTGATTCTGGTGCTGATTGTTCCTTAATTAAAGAGAGCGTCTCTCGTAAGCTTGTTGGTACATTGCAGCGTGCAATTGTTACTTTAACTGGTGTAGGAAAATCTAGTGTAATATGCGACTCACAAATTCTATCATGGGTCGCTCTTAGTGGTCATGACGTACAAATTTTATTTCACATTATGCCTGATGACTACCTGAATAACGATATTTTGATTGGACGCGATTTGTTGGCTTTAGGGTTGTCAGTACACATATCAAGTGATAAACTTACTATAGTTGAGAGGCCCTCTCTAGTTAATATTTGCAACGTAGGTAACGCAGTGGCTGACTTTCATGACGTGGATACCGATATTCCTGATGACCTTAAACCACAACTAATAGAACTTCTAAGCTGCTTTAAGAACTCATTTGTTGAAGGCACGCCTACTAGTAGAGTAAAGACAGGTGAATTAGAAATTAATTTATTAGATCTTAGCAAAATCGTGCAACGGCGGCCTTATCACTTGAGCCCTGAAGAGCGAGTGATAGTACGTAATAAATGTAGTGAACTATTATCTGCTGGAGTTATTAGACCAAGCAAATCGCCCTTCTCTAGCCCAATAATCTTAGTAAAGAAACGCGATGGCACAGACCGAATGTGCGTAGATTACCGAGAGTTAAACTCTAATACAGTTCCCGACCGATACTCTAATCGGTGATCAAGTTCAAAGGTTATCAGGCGCGCAATTTTATACGTGTTTTGACATGGCTAGTGGATTTTATCAAGTTGCTGTAAATGTAGAGTCTAATTCGATAGAGAAAGCTGCATTTATTACCCCGGATGCTCATTATGAGTTTACTGTCATGCCGTTTGGCCTACGAAATGCTCCTTCTGTGTATCAGAGAGCTATTAATACGGCTCTAGGTGACCTAGCGCACTCTTACGCAATAGTGTACATGGATGATTCAATTGTACCCGCAAAAAATATAGAGCAAGGGCTGGAAAGGTTACGTGTAGTACTAAAAACTCTTAGTGATGCTGGATTTTCGTTCAATATGAAAAAATGTTCCTTTCTAAAGAGACGGGTTCAGTTTTTGGGGTATGAAATATCAGAGGGTGAAATCAGGCCTAACCCCCGTAAAATAACCGCATTGACTAGTTCCCTACCACCACAGACCATCACTCAGCTAAGATAATTTTTGGGTTTAGCGTCCTACTTTAGGCAGTTTGTCAATAACTTTTCGCTTAAAATGGCACCGCTCTACCATCTATTAGCTAACAATAATTCTAAAATAATTTGGACCACCGAGTGCGAAACAATTAGACAAGACATAATATCGGTATTGACTTCATCCCCGGTTCTGATGCTTTTCGACCCAGAATTACCTACAGAGTTACATACGGACGCCAGTAGCGAAGGTTACGGCGCGATCCTCTTCCAAAAAGCTAGTACAAAATTACATTCGGTAGAGTACTACAGTAAACGCACTACGCACGCGGAGTCTCGATACCACTCTTATGAGTAAGAGACACTAGCAGTTGTAAACTCGGTTAAGCATTTCCGCCATTATTTGTATGGCAG
Organism: Agrochola lota; assembly: GCA_947364205.1. NCBI lineage: Eukaryota > Metazoa > Arthropoda > Insecta > Lepidoptera > Noctuidae > Agrochola > Agrochola lota. Next base: position 328,019 of record OX376225.1, on the reverse strand, counting down.
GACTTTCACAGTCGTTACTGACTGCAATTCTCTGAAAGCCTCGAGAACTAAAGTAGACTTAACCCCTAGAGCGCACCGGTGGTGGGCTTTCCTCCAGGCTTTCGATTTTGACGTACAGTACAGGGAGGGTAAGAGAATGGCCCACGTTGACTTTTTCTCGAGAAATCACTTACCGGAGGCGAACAGCTCCACCGTTAGCGATACTCATAGTTTAGGTAGAGAAAATTATATAGGAGAAAAACGCGTCAATATCGCTGAGTTATCTTCGAATTGGTTACAAGTGGAACAACGACGAGACCCCGAATACAATGAAATTATTAATAAACTCGAAAGCGATGATTTGAACTTAGAGAGTTGCGGAATCTATGAATTGCGATCTAAAGTGCTCTACAGAAAAATTCAAAGGAACAATCGCAACATTTGGCTACCAGTTGTACCTAGAGCTTTTCGGTGGTCGATAATAAATCATATTCATGAGTCAATTCTCCATTTGGGATGGGATAAAACCTTAGAAAAGGCATATCAACATTACTGGTTTCCCAATATGTCAAAATACGACCGAAAATTGCATAACATGTAGAGTAGCTAAGTCGCGAAGTGGTAAACAACAGATAGAGTTACACCCTATATCGAAAACGAATATTCCTTGGCATACAATTCACATTGACGCCACAGGTAAGCTCAGTGGCAAAAATGATCAAAAGGAATACGTTTTTGTCCTTGTAGACGCTTTTACTAAATATGTGTTACTCAGACACTCCACAAGAATTAATACTGATAGTGCGATCGGCCTTCTCAAAGCATCCATTTCTCTTTTTGGGACCCCTGCGCGCGTTATCGCAGATCAGGGTAGATGTTTTATGAACAAAGATTTTAAAGATTTTTGTGGCAGTCACAATATTCAACTACATTTGATAGCAACCGGCTCTTGTCGTGCTAATGGTCAAGTAGAGCGTATAATGAGTACACTCAAAAACATGTTAACTGTCGTAGAAACAAGCCCAAGTAGGTCCTGGCAGGATGCATTAGATGATGTCCAACTTTCCATAAATAGCACAATTCATAGAGTAACTAAAGCAAGCCCCCTAGAGTTTTTGCTAGGTAGAGTAGCCAGACCTTTAAATTTATTAGCCATAGACGATCACGAGGTTGAGGTAGATGTAGAAGAGATTAGAGAACAAGCTAATAGGTTAATGAAAAATAGCGCATGTCTTGATAAAGCACGGTTTGACAAAAGTAAGTCAAAAGTCACTTCGTTTTCTGTAAGGGATTACGTTTTAATTGAAAATCACGAACGGAATCAAACAAAATTAGATCCTAAATATAAAGGACCTTACGAGGTCATTGAAATACTAGACGGTGACAGGTATCATCTCAAGAATTTAAATTGTAATCGTGCATACAAGTATGCGAGAGACCGCTTACGTGCACTCCCCCAATCCTATGTCCCAACTGAGCTGGATCCGTGTCTGTCGGATGACAATGATGGTAAGATCTTCATATTAAATTTATTTTGTTTAAAATGATTAGTTATCAGAGTGTGAGTGTGTGCTTGTGCGTGTGGCAAATAAAGTCTCTTTATAAGATATCCTAGCAGCATAGTAGTTGTTAAGGTTTACTCAAGCTTTTCGAGAGGCGAGGTGGCCATTGAAAAGTGAATTCAGTAGAATAAGAGGCGAGGTGGCCCTTAAAAAGTGAATTCAGTAGAATAAGTGGCGAGGTGGCCCTTAAAAAGTGAAATCAGTAGAATAAGAGGCGAGGTGGCCCTTAAAAAGTGAATTCAGTAGAATAAGAGGCGAGGTGGCCCTTAAAAAGTGAAATCAGTAGAATAAGAGGCGAGGTGGCCCTTAAAAAGTGAATTCAGTAGAATAAGAGGCGAGGTGGCCCTTAAAAAGTGAAATCAGTAGAATAAGAGGCGAGGTGGCCATTGAAAAGTGAAATCGGTAGAATAAGAGGCGAGGTGGCCCTTAAGATATTGTTAATAATCCAAAATGTGTAACGTGATAAACGGCGAGGTGACCGTTTCGATAGTACTGACTTAATTTAGTATGCAGCATGGAGTCTATTAGGATTCAGATTCGATATCGAAAGGCTTATTATTATTATAGGGCACCTATTTTATGAAAATATCTTAAATAAAGTTGTTGCGCAGAAGATAAAATGTACACGACCGCCTTGGTCAGGAATGGCCGAACAATAATACACCAATATCTCTTTCTTTTCTGCAGATAACGATGATGCACGGCCTTCAACATCACACGAGAGCGTGTAATACGTCAGGACGGCCGTGTCGTAGGAAGCTATGAGTCGGGTTGATTATTGTTTTTATGTATATCGCATAATATTACTTTTTTTACATTGTAATTACTTTTGAAATTCTTAATTTAGTTTAATTTGATTTGTTAAATGTTTCTATAATTTAAAAACCTTATTAATCTAATAAAAGTAATGAATTTGAATAGAAATTGTAATTTTCGTAACGACCAATCAGAGCAGAGCACGTGCCTCGAGCGGGGTCGAGGCGCCATCTTTATTTTAGGAAGGTGGACAGTTTTTGGACACATTCTGGTTTGGGTGATAGTGACAGGTCGAGTTGGATCGTTGAGTTTGGAGTATAAAAACATAAACCTAAAGTAAGACCGGTGCCCTGAACCCGCTGCTCAGTGTTAACTGTCAATTATTGTGTCGACGTTATTGTGAAGTGACGAAATATTGTTTAGATCTAAATTAAAATTGTATGAAGCAGAGATAATTGTGTTTTGTGCTCGCATTTTACCCTGATGACGCCCGCTAAGCCCGCAACCACTGATGACGATGTCGACGACAGAACTATGCTTCTCCGACATATATATATATATATAAACATCCGAATTGATAACCTTCTCCTTTTAGAAGTTGGTAAAAAATTGTGTTTATTTGGAATATAATGGACGCTGAATCTGGACATTTATTGCTTTTCTTTACGATTTTTTCCGTGAAAACTCGAGGAATTTAAAGGAAATTCTAGAACTTCAATAAACAAGTAAACATTCGACATATGTTTTAGTAATTTTAGCTTTTATTAGAATTGAATGAAACAATGTGAATTTAAGCGTCAAACTTCCATCGCCGACAGTTTTTCTTGTAACCTGAGTTCGTAAAATATTTATAGTAAATTCTTAAAGAAAATGGCACTATCGTTGTTCATAATCAAATGATTAAAATATCTTACTGCTGCTAAAAATTCAACGTCAAAAATCAAGAATTTGCGCAAAAAAATGTGTCTCTTAAATATTTTATCCACAGAGCTCTTTGTTGCTACTCAACAAACAGCTCTGTGGATAAAATATCTGTGGATTCAAATTCATATTCATTCATCAGCCCAATACCGTCCAAGTGCGTGTCGAATCTTCATTGTGCGTGGTCCGACCACCTACAATGAAGAGTTCCGAAGTTGGAATGAATTCCAAGGACAAACTTAACATTGTAGTTGAAAAATATGTTCTCCCATACATTCCAACTGCAAATGTAAGTTTGTACGCACAATATTGAGAGATTTACCATGCTATTTTAAAACCATAGATTTCTTATAGATTTTCCAGTAATCTATATGTATGACAGTCTTGCGCACTAGATTCGAATTCTATCGGTCCAAATTTAGAACATTTTGTGATGTTTCGTTCGCAGCGTAGTTTCTCAGATTCGGATCGAACGCAGCGCGTTAAGGCTACTATAGTAAGTATTTGCTTCACTGTCGGATGGAGTGCGCCCGCAGTATCGTGTAGTGTAAGTCTCACCAGAGTGCTTGTACGAGCAGGCGCCCTGTGACCGCGCCGGTGCCGTCAGCGCCAGCAGCGCGCCGCACGCGAGTAGCACTGCTCCCGCGCCGCGCGTCATCGTGCAGTGGCGCGCCGCTCCGCTCGCCGCACATATGCACCGCACTCACCTCATTATACTGCTTGTTTCCACTTTTGTCAATAATCCACAAAAACCAATGACAATGACCCTAACCAACAATAGAATACATTTTTTTAATATCTATTTGCACTCTATTATATTTTTTTTAGTTAGTAAAATGTTTTCTACAAAAATATGTACGTCTACTTCGGACAAAAAAAAAAAAACATTTGTACGTTTGATTTATGATATGATTTTCAGCCGCGCCGCCTACAAATGACGCTTGAGAAAGTCACCCACCGGTCAAGTCCTGCCGTCAAACCCCGGTAACACCTTTGGGTGCCAGCTCGCGACGACTGGAGGCGGCACAGTTAAAATATTATTCTTGCATCGACTATGCAATTAAATCAATTAGTCGATTTTTCCTACACTGGCAATAATATTTGTAAGCCATAGACAATAAATAATGCCAAAAATCTCGAGTCCAAGACTGTTAAAAAATAATATGTTTGACGTTAATTACGTAATCTGCAGACGGTGGATTGAAAAAAACCCAAAGTGATTTTAACTAATTTAAATATAAGGAATTATTACAATTTAATTTGGTGAAACCTATTCGATGTTAGAATATAGAATGAATCTAAAATACTTAAAAATAACTAATTGCTACTGTTGAATTTTGCTGCGTCGGCTGCTCATGGCTTGACGGATGTCATCGTTTGCAGTTTCTTTGCGGTTGGCGTAAACACGTAGGAATGTTCGGCGTGGACGATATCTATTAGGGATCCGTATTTAACAACTCCATCCGCAGAACAGCAACTATTTGCTCATATTGAGAGAAAATGTTGCTGGGAGTTCATCTCGTTTTCTGGTCACATCTTCATACGTATGGATCTTAAGTGTTTGTTGCTTCTCTTTGTCGCTTGCTTTAAGGTTCCAGCATTTGTATCTGCGGCTTATTACCAAAATGATAAGTATGGTTGCGCATAGTATAATGATGTAAAATGGTATGGTTGTGTGGTACAGGGCAACCTGTTGAATCTTGTCGATCTGAATAGGGCTTTCCATCAATACTTTGTTCTGGATGCTGTGAAGTTCTTCTAACTTGACTGAATTGAAGCTGATGTTGTGAGTGGATTCAGTTATTGGGTCCATTTCGTTATAAGGGATCTTTGATAACTTTAGTGGCTGTCCTTTTATCTCGTTGTTGTCGTTGATGATTGTGAATTCTGTTGTTTCCAGATAGCAGTCCATGGGTATGGTGATGAAGTAACTTCCTTGTAGGATATTAAAGTCTTTTCTGCCGCAGACTAATTGTACTTTAGTCGGTTGGGGAAATGATAAAACGTAGTGTTGATCGTCCTGTTTTTCTACTGCTTGTTTGGAGAGTGAAATTTTGGTAAATTGGCAGGTATCTCCTAGACCTTGGTTGGTGATGAGCTCTTGGATACAATCAGGCTTCGTCCGGGTCTGATGACTTGTCTTCCTTTCACAGAGATGGATGCTACTGTACTTCGGGCATTCAGCCTCTATGTACACGAATGATTTCTCGTTTGTTGCTATATAGGGAGAGGAAGGAATAAGGCCAAGTTGTTTCTTGTTAGGCACAATGGATAGTTTATATAAATCATAAAGATCTTTAGAGACTATAGGGAAACTCTATACAATTACTATTCTCTTCTCAATAAAGTAGGAACCTGGGGCATTCATCATTCTGTAACATTGAGATAAGCAACATGCCATTGACACTCTATCGACACACTACAGACATTATTTTGCCACTGTTGCAAATTTAGTATTCTGTAAAAACTTCAATTTCGTTTCAGTGGTGTCTCAGTAGTGTGTCGATAGTACAGTCCTATCAACTTATATGTGAATTGAAAGAGGACGGCACCGTCGATTCAGTGTTGCTAATTAATATAAGGTGCCCAAAATTGAGTAAGTTTTCAAGAAGGAAATTTCACATTAGACATAATCGTTTAATAAGAATTACAGTTTTTACAAATTAAAAACAATGATACCTATACAAAAATAATAAAATACATAAAAAGAATTTGATAATTTACGGTTACGTAGGTACGCTAACAGTTTAGTCTCTCAGCAATAAACAATAGCTTTATCTAAAAAGTAATCCAATGAAGTTGAAATTCAGCAGATAAAATGTTCCACGGGGGGGATACAACTTTCATTTAATGCGAAGTAATTAGGTACCTACCCTGCAAGAGGTACCTGGATGTCTAGCATTTAGTTATGACCGTACCTAACCCCTAACACCTGATTTGACTAATTATAATTAGCAGTGGTACCTAGTGGTAGTGTAGTGTAATAAAAAAAACAAATTGCTTTACAATCATTTATTGGAAACCAGGTTTACAGTAATTGTGATCTTTAGATGAACCTGCATACACAACTTTATCTGGTTGTGAGGCCATACTCCGCTTATTTCCGTACCACTATCATCATTATCACTATCGCTTTCGGTTTCAGTGTCACTTACCACTTCTATAATAAAAGTTTTATCTATATCATGTTTTAAGTATTCTCCTTCTAACCTGCGAACGTGATTACAATGCTGTGCTCACTCATGAACTGTAATAGCGTTAAAAGCTTATCTAACTAGGCGGGGAATTTCAGCATTTTTGTGCTCAATATTTGCATCAGCAACTTTTCTTTTCATTGTGCTCCATACGAGTTCAATGGGATTGAGATCACAGTGATAAGGTGGTAAATATAAGCATTTGTGTCTAATGTCTTCTAAAAATGTTTCAATCTCATATCCAGGTTCAGCTTGTTTCTCTTAATTATTTCTAAAAGCTGAGGTTTAGTCAAATTCTCTCCGTAGTCAATTTTATTTTGGGTCAACCATAAATGAATATCTTTTTTTAAGGAATTCGTATTTGGGACTTTATTCACACAAATACGGTGATAAGGAGCATTATCCATCACTATTATGGATGGTTTTCGTAAATTAGGCACAAGTTTTCAATAACCCACTTTTTAAAGTTGGTACTATCCGTCTCGTCATGATAATCACCACATTTTGTCTTTGATTTAAACAAAAGTAGTGCATTTGTAACAAATCCAGTATCTTCTCCCGCATGAACAATAATATATCTTTGCCCTTTCCATACAGGCTCCAATACTCCGTCTTCACCCTCTCCTTGCCAACATTTACCCGATGTATGCGAAGTCACTCTTCGCATACATCGGGTATAATAGGTCTCATCTAAATAAATGATGGGCTGGGGCTGGGGAAATTTATTATTTTTATCCACTGCATGCAAGTACTTAGCTCTCCAAGCTGATATTTCATTACGCTCCATACGAATCTTCCGATTGGATTGAGATTTTTTTAAACGAAATCCCACCTTGTGAAGCAGCTTTCGCTGTCCTGTGTAATTTATATCTGTCTTTAAGGCCTCTAGAAGCTTCTTAACAGTAGGGACCTCTTTTTTAGCAGAATAAAATTCATGTACTTTCCTCCGTATAACTCCCACGTCAAAATCATCAACATGCACAAATCCACTTTTACGTTTTCTCTCCTTGCCTGGTGTCCGAATTTTTGTACCAGTTTCTTCTGCTGCGTGCCCTTCCTTAACTATTTTTGAAATTAGTCCTTGACTCACACCTGAAATATAAGATAATAAAATAAATATTAGTAGAAATTTGAAATCTGGCAGGTTAGTTGGCTCACTCACTTAGCAGGTTACCTAATAGATGTACGTTACCGTTACGCTAACCTGCAGCAAGAATAGAAACGAATATTTCGTGGACTTAAATAATTAGTTAAGTATCGGGTAATTTATAACCAGAAAGTTGACAACACTAACCTGTCGCTGCCGAAATTCGTTTGTATATTTGATTAAATGGAATAATCGGAGCCCCGCTCGAGCTTCTTCTTCAAAAAAGGTTTTAACCTTTAGAATAATGTTTCGAGCATCACTTTTAATAGCTTTCGGCACATTTAACTTTATAAATTCAGCAATATACGACAAAACAACCAGAGAACCCGAATGTAGTAGACACTGACAATCGAATGACATTTCAACACTTGTTCCAATTTTCGCCATTTCACAGATATGTTGGTAGGAATGTATGTCGATAGTGTCTCAGTATGCCAGTACAATAGTTTTCAGTGTTGCTAACAAAAATCTACTATGCGACCATAGAGGTACACCAAACCTACCTCTTTGTTATTCTTATTTTTATCAGTTATTTCTTTATAATATGGGTTTTTTTAATAATATAAAAACGTTTTATTATCAAAAACATCAAATTTCACTAAAAACATGCGCTTATTGTTAAAAAATAATATTTTTATCACGACAATTTTTAGTCTGCTTGCCTTTCTGAATAAAAAAAAACAAACAACTTTCAAAAACTTGCAGCGGCAATTTTCATTGGTTTTAGTTTCAAATTTTAGATTTCAAAGAGAAGAGTATAAGTTCCTTGATTATCATCGTAGTTCTCTAGTCTGTGTTTATCGTCTAAAACGACGACGATAAGGTAAGTGAAAAAGTCTCAATTTTCTTTGGGAGAATAATAAAAAAACGTGATGAATTTATAGTTAAAGTTCGGTGTTCTGAAGTGCAATGCAATTATTCTTTCACATTAAGTTTTAAGTTATGATAATTATGAACTTCCACACATTTCAGTGTCGGCAACATGGCAAGTGTAAGCGTAAACCAGCTCTCGGCTCTCATAGATTTTTTTGAGTCCAACCGAGAGTTGGCTCTTGGATACTGTAACAGGAGCAAAGAAGGTCGCAGTCAGGCTAGGCGGCTTTGGGAGCAATGCTCCACTGTGCTCAACAGTATATCTGGGAACTGCGTGCGAGAAACGCCAGATCAATGGAGACTGGTGAGAACGACATATTCTGGTGAACTTGTTGATATATATTTTTAGATGTACCTACATTATTCTTTTTCTACCTTTTTCAGTACTACAAAATGTTAAAAAAAAATAAAATGGAGAAAGCTAAAATGTCAGCTACAGGTGGGTACCTAATAACAATTTTATTTATTTATTTTTTACATCAATGATTATTTATGTACACACAGTAAAATACATACAGATACGACATAATTATAATTTGAGTACAAAGGTACTGCTTATTTCTTAAGAAATTTCTTCCAGCAGACCTGCGAAAGGAGAAATGAGAAAGAAATGTAGACAATAGTGTGTGAGAACAAAAAGAAAAAAATATGAATTTGCGAAGTCTTATACTAAAACATATCAAATATACCTACACGTATAACGTAATAAATTAACATATACTTAAATAAATACATAAAGCTTAAATAAATAAACATACATATTATAGGTATATAAATACTCACAGTAGAGAGGAAAGATAATGCTCTTTTACTCGATATTTAAATTGTGAAACAGTTTTTAAATCACGAATGCTAGGCGGAAGTGAGTTCCACAGTCTTACTGCGTGCACAGAGAAGGAATAAGAATAGTAGCTTGTCCTATGAGGATGAGATTTAAGGAGGGATCTAAGGTGTGATCTACACGGAGCGTCGCTAGGGCGAGCGTAAGAAAAACGCTCACGCAGGTAGGAAGGATAAGACGGGTTGTGTAAGATGTTGAAAACGAGACATGAAATCCGAGTGTTCCTGCGAAGGCGGATTGGGAGCCACTTGAGTTCCTTGCGAAGGTGAGAAACATGGTCATACTTTCGTAGACCGAAAACAAAGCGAATGCACAAGTTTTGCGAGCGCTCAAGCTTATTTAATAGCTCCTCAGTAGCATCAGGTAGCAGGCGTCGGCATAATCTATAATCGGCTGAATAAGTGTTTGTGCCAAAGAAATTTTAGTCTTCAAGGGCAGAAGACTTTGAAGGCTTTTCAATGAATGAAAGGAGAAATGTACCTTTCGACTGACCTCATTGACGCACGCCACGAAAGATTGGAGTCAAAAATTACACCTAGATCTTTGGCGGTTTCGTTGTAGTCAATGCGAACACCATCGAGATACAAAGGCATCGGAGATGCAACATCAGCCGCATTGCGAACGAATCTGCTGCCTATGATCATGGCCTGGGATTTAGTTGGATTGATTTTCAAACCAAATGACTTAGCCCAAACGCTGATACAAGCCAGGTCATGATTCATAGCAGCAATTGCAGAACCCGCGTCAGCTACATTAAAATGTCGGTAGAGCTGCAAGTTATCTGCGTAGAGATGAAAACTAGAGGAGATTACTCTGGTAACAAAGTTAATAAATATTGAAAAAAGAAGAGGAGAGAGAACGCTACCCTGAGGAACACCCTCAGTGAGGCTACACCAATCAGAGAAGGACTCCTCCAGGCGAACACACTGAGAGCGTCCCCGAAGATAAGAACTGAACCAAGCTAAAGCGGAAGAAGAGAAATTGATAGCTTTAAGGATACCTAATAAAATGTCAGTATCCACTGAGTTAAAGGCGCTACTAAAGTCAAGCAATACAAGAACAGTAAGGGACTTATTCTCCATTGCCGAGCGAATGTCGTCAGTTACTTTCAAAAGCGCGGTTACAGTACTGTGACCTGAGCGAAAACCGGATTGAAATGGGGAAATTAACGAGTTTGACGCCAAGAAAAATGATAATTGTCTATGAACTAAGTGCTCAAAAACTTTAGAGAGAAATGGAAGAATAGAAATTGGTCTAAAGTGGGTCAATAAAGTAGGATTGTTAGTTTTAGGTAAATGTATTATGTGAGCCTGTTTCCAAACTGATGGAAATGAGCAAGACGAAAATGAGTGGTTGAAGATGTGAGTGAGAGTAGGAAGTAATGAGGGAAGGATAAGAGTTATCATTCTTGAACACAACTTATCATTACCGACTGCTGAAGAAGTAATCGCAATTATAGATTTCTTAACGTCATCCTCAGTAACAACGCTAAGCTTAAAGTGAGACCATTGTGGTAACGGCAAACCAGCAAGACTCTCTAGTGTCGCAGCTTTGACAGACGCATCAAGAGAAAAGGGAAGGAGAGAGAAATGCTTATTGAGATCATTGAGGTTCACATCCTTACACAGGTTGGTAGGTGACTTGCCTATGCCTACAGATTTGAGAAATTTCCATACATCGGAGGAACTGCGGTTATTGAGTTGATCGTGGAAATAGCGTCTCTTAGCATCTTGACACAGATGACTGCAGCGGTTTCGCAAAGATTTGTAATAAGAGAGGTTCAGCTCTGAAGGTCTGCGCTTATATCTACTCTTAGCTTTATCATGCGGTCGTTATATTTCAAAATCGGTTAAAGTCAAAGTCAAATCATTTATTTCAAATAGGCCCTTGCAAGGCACTTTTGAACGTCAAAACTTACAAAAAAAATGAATTGATTCTAGTCGCCCCTTCCAAAAGGTAGTTTTCGTTACACTTACCTTATTGACACGTGCGCCATACGGCAGCTCCCAGCGACGAATGAGATGTCCTAAACGCACAGCTATGGATTCGCGCTATTTAGAAAGACAGAGCTTTATTTCGCAAACGCATGCGTCAATTTTACGCAGACTATCTTTCTAGGGTGAAAGAAGGAGATATACCCGGTTGTTGAAAACGTATTGAAACCCAATGTCTTCACTAGATCCCCTCTACCTTGCCACAACTACACATGCAGATCAGTAAACCCAATAAATACGAGGTCGCGCTCACACTTGCAATTTATAAAATAATCAGAACGTACTGTAGCGAGTAGGCAAGTTAACTCGCACGACACAACGCAGCACAGGATCACGCGATTTTACGTCAGAGCGTGCCGTGTGCAAAATAAGTTGCGAAGCTCCGCCTACTTCGTGACGTCAGTCGGACTTAGCCCCGCCTTCCGATACATGGCGCCCGCGCATCTTTTGTTCCAGCACTAACGAGGCAAGATGTCGGCGGACTCCTCTATTGTCTTCGTTAACGAGGGGGCGTCAACTCCTGCGCAAAACGGTCAAGCGTGAACCTTTATTATTATTATTTAGTTTAAACCATTGGTATAAATACCTGTACATTTTGTAACTACATTCATTACTGTTATCACTTTGCTTTGCAATATAACTCTGTTGCTTCTCGCTTGGAATTTTATTACCTATCGCTAAACCGCTTCTATAACTGCCGCTATATTTATATAATACTGCAAGTAGTATATAGGCTATAACGGAGTACGATACTACACAATCAATTATAAACCTTATCCCATCAAACACAGCGTGCGTTTACCATGCACCGTACAACTCGCTCAAACGAAAACATTGACCGCTATCGTTGTGCTGTGCAAAAGCCATTTATTTTACATATACTCTAGTGATTAACTAAATCGGAAAGTTTATCCATTGTCCCATATATTGTTTTAAGTATTAAAAATTTTAGGAGTTCCTGAAAAAATAATAAATTAAAAATGATATACATAATAAAGGCAATTACGTCGTCTTTATCAGAAGAGGTCTTATGCGTGGCTTTGCGGGCTAGGAGAAATTGTAATTAAATGAAACACAATAATATTCTGGGTAATCACAAATCTCTGATCACATTAACGCATAATGAACAAATGTAAACGACATTCCCCCGAGTACGTAAACCGCGAGCGCACATCAAACAACTCACTGCATTGCAAGAGTAGTCTAGTCATCAATCACCATGATCACCATTATCCCCTTTCGCCGTAGCACAGCCACAGTCATTATTAATCAATGCCGGCTTCGATCCAAGTTCGCGATCCTTTCTTCTGACAGGAGGGCCGCCTTTTTTAGTACTCGGGGGTGTAAAGTTGACGGCTGTCAAAATCGTCCAAAAATCAACTCCGTAAGTTTAGCGTCGTAAAACCTTTAGACGCGCTGTCACATAAATTAAGATATGATAATATAAATAAACAAAACGTGACAAAAAAAAATATGAATCAAAAATTTCAACATTATGAGAAAATCTAAATGTGTACAAAACAAGATTTCACATCGGTCTTCCAAATCAGGCAATTGACAAATTGAAGAATAAACTTTAATAGTAATATAAATTCATACGACAATCGACATTGTTGTCGATAGCCTACGTTAGTGGATCTGCACAACTACATCACTAACTCGTCGCAAGACACAGTGGCTCTACCACGCGATGCAACCGCTTAAAGGGGTGAATGGGTTAAAATAGAGACAAAAAACCATTTGCACACTGAACAAATGGAGTTCGAACAAGTTCCGATAGATACATTTCATGACGTCCTTCAGAAGTTACACAATTGGAAAGCACCCGGTTCTGATTACATTCACAACTTTTGGTATAAAAAAATTACACACATTCACCCATTCCTGTATAATTACATAAACACTTTTATTAAAAATCCTACAACGATGCCTACATATATAGCGGAAGGAATTACGTATATGATACCAAAAGACAGTAACGACAGCGCCAACCCAGCAAAGTATAGACCAATAACATGCCTACAAACAATATATAAAATAATAACATCAGGCATCACTCAAATCATTTATAAACACCTTGAATCAAATTCAATATTATCCGAAAAACAAAAAGGCTGTCGAAAATTTAGTCAGGGCTGCAAGGAACAACTTACAATAGATTCGGTTATACTCAAACAGGTCCAGCGGAAGAAAAAAGATCTATATACTATGTATATAGACTATAAAAAAGCGTACGAATCTGTCCCACACACTTGGCTTCTTGAAATTTTAAATATATATAAGATAAACCCTCAAATCACTGCCTTTAAAAAAAACACAATTACACAATGGACAACACGATTACATCTTACGACATCTACAGGTATTGTTGAGACAGAACCCATCAAGATCCAACGAGGCATATTCCAAGGCGACTCGCTTAGCCCACTATGGTTCTGTCTTGCCTTAAACCCGCTATCAAACAAATTAAATTCACTAATGCCAGGATATAACCTTAATTACAATGATACTACAGATGGCAGACGGACGGACAGACACAACTGTAAAATTAACCACCTGCTCTACATGGATGACATAAAATTGTACGCTTCTTCACCAGAGGACTTAAATGAACTCGCAAATGCCACCAACTAATTTTCGAGCGATATAGGAATGGAATTTGGAATTGATAAGTGTAAAATCAATTCAGTTAGGGCAGGTCAAACCTACGAACACTCATATACCACACAATCAGGTGAAACCATAGATTCCTTAGATGAACATGGAACATACAAATACTTAGGATATATTCAAGCGAAGCAAATTAAACATAAGGCTATAAAAAATAAACTTACACAATAATTTAAACATAGACTAAAATCCATTTTAAACACTCAATTGTACTCCAAAAATACTATTAAAGCAATAAATACCTATGCGATACCCGTCCTTACATACTCCTTTGGTATAATAAGCTGGACCAAAACGGAACTTAAAAGCCTACAACGAGTCATTAACATCAATTTGACCAAATATAGAAAACATCATCCTCGATCTTGCGTGCACCGACTAACACTGCCAAGGAAATAAGGAGGACGAGGAATAATAGATATAACGAACCTACACAATAAACAAATAAGTACCCTTAGAAAATATTTTAACACAAAAAGCACAACCTCTACCCTACACAAAGCAATAGTTTATAATGATCGAAAACTAACCCCGCTAAACATGTCTGATAAAACTACACAAATTAACGAGAAACAGACCGACAGACAGACTAAAATATCGGAATGGACCCAGAAGTCTCTTCATGGAAGACATCGCCAAGACCTTTGCCAACCTAACGTCGACAAGGTAGCATCGAACGAATGGCTCAGACGCGGAGATTTATTCCCTGAGACTGAATGGTTCATGACAGCAATTCAAGACCAAGTTATTGAAACCCGTAACTACCAAAAGCACATAATGCGAGTCCCTCTTTGTACAGACATTTGTAGACGATGTCATAGTTCTTCGGAAACTATTCAACACATTACTGGAGCATGTAAAGCAATCGTTCAGACTGACTATAAACACAGGCACGACCAAAAAGCCAACATAATTCATCAAACACTTGCGATTAAATATAAATTATTTACTTCACCTCCAGTACCTTATTACAAATATACTCCAGAAACGGTTCTTGAAAACACAACACACAAGCTATACTTTGATCGAGCCATCCTCACAGACAGAACAACACATTACAATAGACCAGACATAACTTTAATAGATAAAATTAATAAAACCACGCAAATTATTGACATAGCAGTTCCAAACACACACAACCTACAAAACACTATAGCTGAAAAGCTGTCAAAATATACAGACTTAAAAATAGAAATAAGCCGAATGTGGCGATTAGGCAGCGTCACCATTATTCCAGTTACTACTGGTAGTTACTACTTTCAACCACGGGTGTCATTCCCAAACAACTGCATCAATCTTTAAAAACACTAGATGTAGCTCCCTCCACCTACCAAACCCTACAGAAAGCTGCTATCCTAAAAACTTGCAGAATTGTTCGAAAATTCCTGCAGAGTGACAATGATGCACAAATATCACACCCACAGACATCATTCGCCACTGCAACACAAAGTCAAAACATATTATCACCACGCCATATATTATCACCATTTATCACTTAGTTTAAGTAGAACCACGCCATATATTATCACCATTTATCACTTAGTTTAAGTAGAACTTTAAGACCTTTTATGTACTATGTTCACAAATAAAGTTTGATTAGATTTGATTTGATTTGAACTCTACGGGGTTGCACTTGGCTTTGGCCCGTGTTACCCTAAAAAACCGGCACAGTGTCGAGATACAAAAATGTATACCAACAAATAATAATAATAATGGCAACACTGATCTGATAAGTCGACAGCGTATTTTTTTTCTTATCTCAAATTCGCGTAATTTGTTATTTCCCTAACATCGTACAAATACGAAATACTCAATAAAACTCCATAGAATAAACAACAAATATATTTATAAATAAAAAACACAACTACAATGGAAAAACCAAAGAAATATAGAAAAATCAAAAATGACGCTGTCAAATTCGGACTCCCGATATATATGTAATAAATTATGTGAGATGTGAAACCACCATATGTTAACGAGATCAGCAGCTCGCCGTGCACGCCTACCATCCCCGGACTCGCCGCTCAGCTCCGCCTCGCCGCCGCCGATACCCAGCCCCATCGTGAGCGCTGCGTCACCACCGGCCGCGGTAGTTACGTCGAGCTCGAGCGACGAGTATTTCTCCCCGCCGACGTCGCCAACACCTGTACGTCGGCAGGGGAGAGGCCGACCAACGAGGAGCTTGGGACTTAGGGGTCAACCGACCCGAGCCGGGTTCCCGCTGCCGGTGGTTGTGTGCAGCGCATGAGATGGACTCAGTCTATGAACGAGAACGTCATGCGCGCATATTACGGGTCTACAGAGGGAGGAACTAACCTCACTGCGTACCGTGTTAGGATGCTGCCTCTGTTTCAGGAACTAGAGCCAACCGCCAACGTCTCAGCCCAACGACTGTCGGATCAGGTGCGTGTCATCCAACGTAATCATAGGTTGGACGATGCCGCACTTGATAGGCTGCGCTCAGAGGTGCTGAGCAACCATATCGTTTCAACTCCGGCACAAACCGCGGCACAAGCGTCAAATATTGATGCAATCCCGCCGCGGTTCAATTATGGTGGTGAAGAGGAGGATGATAAGGCTGCCACAGTAAGTAGCCAGTGCAACGTTCGATTGAGGAGCGCACTGGAGGATGCGTTTCGCGAGTATAGGTACACCCCGACCGAACTTAGACCCCGATTACCAAGCCTATCCATGCATAAAAAAAATAGGGCGCTGGTGTGTGCCTTGGACTCGCAGCTTAGGAATTATTTCGAGAGCAGCGAGAACCTCATTGATACACACTCGATCCTGTATTGCGCGGCTGTTGCGGCATGTCGTTTAGCTAACGTCAAGTTCCCAAACTGTGACGGAACTACTCGACCAAAACCAGCCGTACCAGCTTGGCAGTGCAGGATCGAGCGACGTATCGATGGGACCAGGGCACTCATCGGCAAACTATACTGCTTCAGGGAGGGCAATACACGACCACGAGTGATGCGCTTTGTAAGGTGGGCATTCTCGGGGACTGGAATCAGCCCTCGAGAATACATGCCCCGTATCACAGAGCGCATCGACTTCCTGAAGCAGAAAGTTTGTGCATGGGCGAGCCGTATTCGGCGGTATAAGAGGAGGGTTGATCGATACACGCAGAATCGCATGTTCCAGAGCGATGAGAGGTGGGTATATAGAGCTTGGGAGCGACCCGAACAAAATGTGACGGACGTGAGCCGCCCGGATGATGCCGCTACGAGTGCATTCTGGCGCAGCATCTGGTCGGTGCCTGTCTGTCACGCTGAGTCTGGCTGGATGCAGGATGTCGAGCGAGTGTGTGAAACTATTCCAGAAATGGAAGCTGTACTAATCACGCCATTAGACGTAGCCAGAGCAGCCCGTCCGTTACTGAATTGGAAATCACCGGGACCGGACGGACTGCAGAACTTTTGGCTTAAATGACTAATTAGTTCACACACTTGCCTGGCATCTCAGTTCCAGTCATCCTTAGAGTCTGGGTCGCTACCACAGTTTCTAACAACAGGCGTCACCCACCTGCTCCATAAGTCAGGTAGCCCTGCGGAACCCAAGATTTATAGACCGATCACATGTTTGTCGACGGTCTATAAACTTCTTACATCCATTTTGAGAGCAAAAATTAACACACACATTGACAATAACTCTATTATGTCTGCCTCTCAAAATGGATGTAGGAATGGGTCCCGCGGTACTAAGGAGCTACTCCTCATTGACATGGCCATAAGCCAACAGGTTCGTCGATCCCGCAAGGATCTGTCGACATGCTGGATAGACGATAAGAAGGTCTACGACTCGGTGCCACATACATGGCTCATGAGGGTGCTGGAATTGTACAAGATAGATGCAACTCTACGCACCTTCCTGAAGTCGTGGAGAACGGTCGTTTGCTACCCAGGATGTCGACAGATCCAGGGGAATGATGAACCTGTATGGATTAAACGGGGAATATTTCAGGGCGACAGTTTGAGTCCACTTTGGTTCTGCCTAGCCCTGAATCCTCTAAGTACACTGCTAGAGGATTCAGGTCTAGGCTATTGGTTGAGGAAAGGTGGTCAGGTCATATCTCACCTCCTCTACATGGATGACTTGAAACTCTTTGCCCCCAACAAATTGCGACTGATGGAGCTACTGAAGGTAACTGAAACATTCAGTAGCGCCATCAGGATGGAATTTTGGTGTTGACAAATGTGCAGTCATGCATGTAAAGCGAGGGGAGATTATGGAATCCGAGGGAACTCAACTCTCGGAATCCATACACCTTAGATCCCTGTTCTCATCCGAAAGCTATAAGTATTTGGGTATGTCGGAAGCGTTAGGCATCAATGGTGCTGACATGAAGCAATCGTTGAAGGAGCGCTTCTTTGGCCGCCTGTAGAAGGTATTAATTAGTCTTCTTTCAGGCGTAAACAAGGTGCGTGCCTTCAACGGTTGGGTCATGCCGGTTTTGATGTACTCTTTCGGCATACTCAAATGGACTCAAACCGAACTCGACGCCCTGGATAGGAGGGTCCGTACACTGCTGACCGCAAACCGGATGCATCACCCACGATCATCGGTGATGAGATTGTACATTCCGCGGAAGTGCGGGGCTCGAGGCTTCATAAATGCGAAGACCCTCCACAACCGCGAGGTGTGCAATCTCAGAGAATATTTTTTAAAAGCCGAAGTGGGTATTCACCGTGATGTGGTGGCAGTGGACAAGGGGCTCACCCCGCTCTCCATGGCTAAAGAGAACCGGCACAAGCATGTGGTACTTACTACAGATGACCGCAAGAAGGTATGGCAAAGCGAGGAGCTTCACGGGCGCTTCTATCGGGCTCTTCATGAGCCCGATGTAGATTTCCTAGCGTCCGTATCCTGGCTACGTTTCGGTGACCTTTTCGGAGAAACTGAAGGTTTCATCTGTGCAATTATGGACGAAGTTATCTTGACGAATAACTACCGGAGATATATTATGAAGGACGGGACGGTTGACGTGTGTCGGGCATGCCACCGTCCGGGTGAATCCATCAGACATATTATCTGTGGTTGTTCTCGTCTAGCTAACGACGAGTACTTGCACGGGCATAACCAAGTGGCCAGGATTATTCACCAGCAACTTGCTTTGAAATACGAGTACAAACTTGTGGATTCTGAAGTACCGTACTACAAGTATGTGCCCGACCCAGTTCTCGAAAATGACCATGTTACGTTGTACTGGGATCGGTCTATCATTAACTGACAGGACTATTGTTGCCAATAAGCCTGATATAGTGGTGATAGACCGATTAGCGAGCCGCGCAATGATAGTCGATGTTACCATTCCACATGATGGGAACCTCGTGAAAGCTGACAAAGAGAAACAAATAAAATATCTCGACTTAGCACACGAGGTTGTCGACATGTGGAATGTGAGCTCGGCTATTATTGTGCCGATTGTCGTAACGGCCAATGGCCTGATTGCCGAAAGCCTCGACCAACATCTCTCGAGGCTGTCGTTAGGCGGTTGGATCAAGGGCCTGATTCAGAAGGCAGTACTCCTCGATACGGCTCGCATTGTGAGGAGGTTCCTGTCTCTGCAGCCCTAACCACCGGTAGCTTGGACACTGCTCCCGACACCGGCGGACCTCTATTTTTTTATATTTTATATGTTTTTTTTTTAAATATCTTTTGTAAGAAATATTTAAAAATGTAATTACATATGAAAGCAAATTAATAAACGAAATAATAATAATACTTTATTGATATAAATCCTTACAATATGCATGATATCTAACCAAAGCTCACAATAATTAAGGCGTACAAAAACTGAAACCCTGACTCCTAAACTAGGAAAACCTGTGACTTAGGAGTCACGAAGTCAGAAAATGTTATCACGATCGCTTTCGAAAGCGCAATAGTTAGCGGAGACGGCCATTTGAGTCCGCGTATCACTGGTCAGTTTCCCTCAGTCGTCAGTTTATTTAATTCGCCAGTTTCGTTGATTGGTCAGTTTCACAGATTCGTCAGTTTTATCGATTAGACAGTTTCATTAACTCGATAGTTTCCACTGTTTGCCAGTTTTCGCCGATTCGTCAGTTTTATTCAATTCGTCAGTCAAAGTACAGTCGGTAGAAAACTGCACACACGTCTGCTAATTTAAATATACAGTATATTAAAACACAGGGTTCGCCATGTCCGTCTGTCTGTCCGCGGGTTAGCTCAGAGACGGTTAGTACTAGAAAGCTGTAATTTGGCATATGTATACATATTCATCATGCCGACAAAGTGGTGAAATAAAATTAAGAATTTTTTTTTAGGTTACCTCCCCTACACGTAAAATGGGGATGTTCTTTTTTTTTCTCGTCTACTACCCCATGTTGTAGAGTATCGTTAGAAAAGTCGTTCAAAATTATTGTGAGTTTGTGAAAACCATTTTTGGATTCAGGGATCCGTTTGCGAAATATTAAGCTTTTAACTGAAATTTTTTGTTAGAGTCAAGTGTCCCCCCCCCCCCCCCCTTCTAGCTAAATGGTTGTACTTGGACTTGTGAAAAAATTCACAGCTGTAGTATATATAACGAAAATAAAAGGAAAACTATCAGAGGTAAGTAGGCTGTACAGGTTAACGAGTAATAATCAACCAACTTAAATTTGCGGTTTGAAAAACATGATCTCCCATACATTTCATAAGGGAGAACATGTTTTTCGACTACAATGTTAAGATTGTTCTTGGGATAAATTCATCCCAACTACGGAACCCTTCATTGTGCGTGGTCCGACACGCACTTGGCCGGTTTTATTATAAATAAATAAATATTTCCCAAACTAAGCAGATCTTGTACTATTACACTTTTTTTTTTGTAAATTCATACTTCTAATACGTATGAAACATCCAGACCAACACAAACACCATCGTTCATCACATAAATATTTGTGTCTTATGGGAATCGAACCCACGACACGACCTTGTGATCAGCAGCCCGACACTCGAACCACTAGACCGCAGACGTCGTCAAACGTTTTTTATTAAAATGTTTAAACCAATTATAATTATTCTTCATTTTGTATTTTCTAGATCGAATTGATGAAATCAAATTAAGAAATGCCTTGCAAACTTCAACAATTCAGAGTAATGATGCACCGGGTATCATTATGATAGAAAAATTGTGTGAAATTCCTTCTAGTAGCACAAATTCAATACCAAATAAAAACGCCCTACGCCAAATCATCAAGAGAGCAAGAAATAAAAATAAACCGAAAGAACCCACAAATTTAAGCGAAGTGGTTAATATACTAAATCAATATAAAGAAATTAATGGTACCCAATTTTTAGGTAAAAATGTTACTTTTGGGTGAGGATAATGGTCGCTTGTTATTATTTGCAACTGAAATGAACGTGCAAAAGTTAAGTGAATCGCCAGTTTGGTTTGTGGATTGGACATTTCAAACCTGCCCTATAATATTTACACAAATCTTTTCAGTTCATGGCATTGTTGGCACTGGAGATTGTAGACGAATATTACCCTTGGTATACGGATTACTTCACAAAAAGACGGAAGAATGTTATATTAAGTTTTTTCGACAATTGAAAGAATATTCTTCTGAATTTAACATTGATTTGAAACCAGAACAAATTATGTCCGATTTCGAATTGGCGATAATAAACGCAGTCAGAATAGAATTTCCTGCCACAATCCAGTCCGGTTGCTTATTCCATCTGGGGCAAAACATTTGGAGAAAGATACAAGGGAGTGGGCTCAGTGAGAGATATGGCACAGACAGTGAGTTCGCCTTGAAAATGCGATATTATGTAGCTTTGGCCTACTTGTCTCCGGAAAATATACCTGATGTCTATAAACAGTTAGGGAGAGCGTTTTTCTAGAAGAAGCAGAAGCTGTAACTAAATATTTCGAAGAATATTACGTTCTGGGCCAATTAAAATCTCGCATATCAGATGGAAAATTTGTGATATCCCGACTGCAACCCTTGTTTTCACCTAGTTTCTGGTCCGCTGAAAGAAATAATAATTTACGTCTTCCGCGAACTCAAAACAGCGTGGAAGCATGGCACCGGCGATGGAATTGTTTAATGGGCAATCGAAAATTTGGGTTGTACGGCTGTATTCAAAAGCTCATTGACGAACAGAATACAACTACCTACAAACTTGAGAAAATTTTGGCTAAAATCCCACAGACGCCGCCAGCAAAACAAATGAAAATGAAAGAAAATACTATCGCAGCGATTTTACAAAAGAAAAACACAATGTGCACTATTGAATTTATAAAAGCTGTAGCTTTTAATACTATAGACTAGTATTAAAAGCTACAGCTTTTATAAATTATTATATATTGAGTTGATTGAATCTACCATTTTGTCATCAATATGACAGCGTTGTTACTCTTGGTAATGAGTACGTATACCTATAATTTTGTTTTGTTGACTTCTTTGTTGATACTATACTTACTTGAAATTAAAAAGTTAACTTAAAATAATAATTCTCATTGCTCTTGTTTCCCAAACCTAATACAAAGATATGGCTTTATCGGGGTCGCGAGTTCGATCCCCAGACAAATTCAGATTGGAATATGCTATATGCAACAGTGGATTTCAATGCCAAGACTTTCGTACTAGCGTACCATTCAAACAGTTTTTCGAATCGGCGTGTTCGTGACAACGTCATTCGATATAGCGGTTTTCGACTTAATGTGTTTTCGAACTGGCGTACCGCTCGCAATTTTTTTCGAAATAGCGTGCGTCGAAACTTCATATCAATAGGTAAGCTAATTCTGGAGAAAAACATAAACATTGTCTTGAATTAATCAAAGCGACCAACTATTCTTATCGTTTAAGTAATCGTTGACAGAATAATATGCCGTTGAACAAAGGTTGGATTTTACTTTAGCTTTAAACGCATTAAAAGGTAAATCTTGAAGAGGGTAGCTTGTTATAAAAGGTTATACCAAGCCCAACAAATAAGTTATGAACCTTATGAAGCCGGTGAAACGGAGCTCGTAATTTGTTCTTATTTCTGGTGATTATCTGTTCTTTTGTGATATTATTCAAATAACCTCTGCCTACTTTTGTAAATACCTGGTGTTGCCCGATCACTAAATATAACGCAGTTACAATCAGGCAATGTTTTTGAGGTGAAAACTTAAATTGATGAGGTTAAAACTTTTTTTACAAAATAAAGCAACCGACTTCCAAAAAAACACTACAAAGTGAAAAATAACTTCAATTTCGGAAGTCGGTTTTTTTGATTTTGTATATTCGTTGTTTGCCACCGACTTCCGAAATTGAAGTTATTTTTCACTTCGTAGTGTTTTTTTTGGAAGTCGGTCGTAATTTTTTTGGAAAAAAATGTTTATATTTCTCGCACTTTAGTGGGTCAGTTTAAAATTTGCTATTGTAAGCCTAATTTCAACTACTCATCACCTTTTACAAAATATTCCTTTTCCCGATGCAGGGACGTTAATCGTTGAGGAGTTCTCCTGGCACTTCACCATCAGCTTCACTTCTCGATAAGCTTTGTGACGAGCATAAATTGCTTGGCAACCATTACTAAAATAATTGAATTGCAACCCGTGAAATACTTATTATTGAGTAGTTCGGGCGGCCAACTTTACTTTTTTTTTTTGAGGGTGGGAAATCATCAAATGACTTCTCCCGCTCTGGGCAGAGCGAGAGGGTGTGTTAGACTTTTACTGACTAAAACCCACCCAAGTTCCTTCCGTTGCCTGTGTGCCGGGGCCGCGATATTTTCGGACAAACCCGCAACCCCAGCATGCATTGGTCTTTCGACCCCGTCAGTTGGTGCTGACATCTCTTTGAGGCGCTCGTGGAACACAACGCGCCGTCGACACGGGCCTAGTCCTTATCAGACGGCGAGCCGCCCATTGCTCACCGTCCGCAAGCCCGCGCCTACGGTGGCCGGAAGGCGGCTCTCGACTCCCGACGTCCGGGGCGTCTCCTGCGGCGACTAGAGCCGCGAGGGCGTGCAGCTTGCATCTCCCTCGCGCGCTCCACCTCCTCCTTCGCGAACATAACTGCTTCGCAGAAGGAGGTGACGGCCTCCCATGCACTCTCGCTCCGAACCATGGCCTGCACCAAGGCCGGACGCGAGAGATCGCCGCCGCCGATCGCCTCCGTGAGGACAGGGCGGTGCTCCGCCCAAGCCGGGCAGACCTCCACCGTATGCTCCACCGTGTCCTCCGGGCGATTCACACAGTGGTGACACCCGGGCGTTTCCTCCCGACTTATGCGGAACAGGAACCTCCCGAAACAGCCGTGTCCGGTGAGGACCTGCGTCAGGCGGAAGGTGAGGACGCCGTGGCGCCTCTCAAGCCACTCCTCAAAGAGGGGACTTATCGCCACAATTGTGGCGTGCCCTCTGAGGTCTTCATCAGCAGTTCCACTTCACCAAATGGTTCTTTCCGAGAGCAATTGCACGAGTTACTATAAAAAAATACCCGAATACTATAAGTGTGCCTATAATATTTGAAGAGTTCCCTCGATTTCTTCAGGATCTCATCTTCAAATCCTGACTTGATGACAATGGGACCACGTCGAAAGTATACCCTTTCAAAGAAAAAAATAATTTTGCAAATCCGTGATATATGACGGAATTGTGCCCGAACATTCAATAAAAACAATAAAAAATTACATCCGAATTGGTAACCTCCTCTTTTAGAAGTCGGTTAAAGATGTAAAATTGTAAGCTTAGCCAGGTCAATAAAAAAAGGCAATAATATTATAATCTGGTAAAAGTAAACAGAGTCACCACTGTAGGCAACTCACTCACCTAATGTAAATAAAAATGATAGTTTAAGTTTCGAAATATGCGCGACGAGAAATGCCGTCTCCGCGCGAGTTAAACATCGTCGTTCATGCTTGCCTTGTACGCATGCGTGGGCCCGCCTTTTTGTTCGCGCGCTCGCTAGCCGACGAGTGGGGATGCCGCACGCCGCAGTAGTAGTCGAAAATGTGCCGTCGGATGTCCCAGTGCGCGCAGACGTATGCCTAACCGCTCGGGCTTCCCGCCAAAATCGGTTTAGTCAGTTAGTTACGCTAGTTTTAGTTGTTTATAGTACTGTGAACTGTTCTGTGTGCGAGTTTATGTAAACATGTGCCAAAATTAATACACGTACACTATTACCGGTAACTTTGTGTTTGTTTTGTGTTGAAATCCCGCCCTATCAAGAACATTGGTCCTTCGAGACGGATCAAAATGGATAGCAAAGTTACTGGCGTCGTAACACGGAGCAAAGCTCACGCTGGAGCTGAGCAACGACCTGATGCGGATACGACGTGTGTCACTACGATCCCGCGTAGTGTAGTTGTTGCCACGTCTACCGGGTCGCGATCAAGCCGCGAAGCGCTACGCCTCCGTGCCGAGTACAAGGCTGAAGAAGAACTCGCCAAGTTGAAAGAACAGCTTATAAAAAAGAAACTTGCGTTAGACATAGCGGAGATCGAGGACGAAGTATCAGAACACCGCGCTCACAGTGTTTGTTGTAGTGGCAATAACGTGGATGAATGGCTAAGCTCAAGTCAAGCCCCATGTGAGCACGCGGATATACCGCCAGCGCCCCGTGCGACGGCCGGCGCGTGCCCGCCCGAAGGCCTATCCCGAGAGAGCGCGCGCGGCACCACGCATGCGCCGTATGCTACCGGCGTTCGCGCGCTTTTCGAGCCCGCGGCGGCGTCCTCCCCGTCCAATCCGAAATATACACCTGTAACACCTGTTGGCGTATCGTCGTACCTACGAAGCTACTGCGTCCAAGTATAGCTTGTTCGAAAACACCGAACGACTACAAGCATCGCTCCGTGGCGCGGCAAAGTGTGCTGTTGAAGACCTGCTGCGTACCGGGGCCGACCCAACAGACGTAATAAAGGCCCTAGAAGAGGAGTTCGGACACCCCAATTTACTACTGGAAACTGCACTACATAAAATACGAAATCTACCACGTGTATCCGACAGTGGCGTTGAGTTGAGAAATATGACGTGAGTTATACGAAATTGCGTATACATTCTCAAAAACATAAAAGCGAACAAGAAAAGTGGGACTTCGTAAAGGTATATAACGGTAAGGTTGAAAACCTTCTCCCATCAAACATAAAGGCAATGCTTGTACAGTCCTTAATCTTTCCCATACTAGATTTTGGTGATGTGTGTTACTATGACCTGAATGCAGATCTCCTCAATAAACTTGACCGCCTTCTAAATAACTGCATTCGATTCGTTTTCAATCTTCGTAAGTATGATCATGTTTCTGCGCACCGATTGCTTTTAAAATGGTTACCCATACGTCAGCGCAGAGAGTTGAGGGCTATGTCTATGTTGTATTCTATACTGGGCAATCCCACTTCTCCTTCTTACCTGACTTCCCATGTTCAATACCTATGCTCTGCCCATAATAAAAATCTTCGTTCTACCAACAATCGTCTTCTACGATGTCCTTCTCACCGTTCTGGTTTTATTCACTCTTCTTTCTTTGTCCAGGCGGTTTTTCTTTGGAATGCGCTCCCTCTGAACATCAGGATGGCAACTAGTCGGTTATCTTTCAAAGTGAAGGCACGTGAACATATTCGTAAAAAATTGGCGGAATCATTGCAGCGCTGATTTGTTGGATTTGTTTTCTCCTCTACCTATCGTTATTTCTCCTGACAAAGTTTATTCGGTTTATATTATGTACGAGTATGTATGTTTGTATCTATGTATTAGTGTGTATTAATTTTCAAGTTATCTATCCCTTATGTTGCACCTGCTATGTTTTGTCTCTGCACACCCTAAGGTTGACTGGTAGAAAATGCCTCAGGCATTAAGTCCGCCTTTGTACAGTTTTTTACTTGTGCATGAAGTTTTAATAAATAAATAAATAAGCTATGTTTTAAATGTTTAGTGCAAAGTCATTCTCGTTATCGTTGTCACGCAAAACGGTGTGAAAAGTGTCGTTCTCCACATCACACACTTCTCCACTACGAGAAGTCGAGCGCCCCGGACGCTGCCGGCGGCGGCGCCGGCGCCCCACCTATGGGTGCCACGGCGCAGGCGGCCGCCGCACAACCGCCGTCAGACGCCGAGTCAGTGACGAGTATGGGTGAGCGATGTCGGAACACAAAAACATTATTAAAAATTGTGCTTGTTTCTGTGATTGTAAATAATGTCAAATATAATTGTTATGCATTGCTTGATGATGGTGCCACTGTGTCGTTAATTGATTCTAGTGTTTGTAATTTTAGTGGCCCATTATCCCCGTTGAAAATTGTTAGTGCACGCGGTCATGTTGTTACTGATAAGAATTCTTGTAGGGTGACTGCACTAATACGCGGACCCAACGGTTTGTGTCATGATATCGCATTACGTACTATCGATAACTTAGACTTACCCACCCAGAGTGTGCCCGCCAGAGTTTTAGTTATGAATAAACATCTACGAAACTTAGATTGTTGTGAGATGTCGTGCGTAAAACCGATGTTATTAATCGGGCAAGATAATTGGCAGCTAATAGTTAACCAGGAAATACGACAGGGTGTAGCGTCGCTTACGAAGTTAGGGTGAGTTGTTCATGGGCCTGTAGGTATTTATGACGAGGCTGTTTGTGAATCGGTCAATCTAGTCTTTGATAATTTAGATGATTTAAAAGAACCAGTGAAACAGCAATTTTTGCTGGACTCAATCGGTATCACAGAAGTGTCACGCAAAAATGTTGAGACTGAACGCGCCTGTAATATTCTAGATAACACTAGTCGCCGTGTCGACGGAGGCTGGGAAGTAGGATTACTATGGTCACGTGACACTGTACACTTACCCGATAATTATGATTATGCTGTGAAACGTTTACGCGGTATAGAAAGTAAGATGGATAAAAACCCCGATTATGCTGAATCGTATTCGCGTCAAATTGAAAGGTTAATTTCTGAGAAATATGCTAGGCGGTGAATACTCCGCTGAGTGTTAGCCCGGTATGGCACCTGCCGCATTTTGGGGTCATTAACCCGAATAAACCAGATATACTTAGATTGGTTCATGATGCCGCGGCCAAATGCCAGGGCGCATGTTTAAATGATTATTTGCTAGCAGGCCCGGACTTGTTGAATTCTTTATTAGGCGTATTGTTTAAGTTTCGATAGTCCAATAGCTTATACAGTGGACATAGCTGATATGTTTCTCCGTATTCAAATTAGGAAAGAAGACCAGGGCGCGCAGCTCTTTCTTTGGAGAGGCCGGAACCGAGAGCGCGACCCTGACACATACGTCATGGACTCTATGATTTTCGGTGCTAAGTCTTCGCCTGCGTCAGCCATTCATGTCTTGAATAAAAATGCTAGTGAGTTCCGGAATTCGTATCCTGAGGCCGTCAAGGCAATTCACGAAAACCAGTATATGGATGATTACCTAGATAGTGTTAATTCAATAGATAGTGCTCGTCAGCTGATCAAAGATGTTTCCATGATACACTCCGCTGGTGGATTATCTATCTGGGGGTGGGTGACTAATTCACCCGAACTTTGAAAAGAGTTACCAGCTGTCGTGCCCGGTACTGTTAATTTTGATAAGTCTCCATATAATGGCGAGTCTCCATATAATGGCGAACGAACTTTAGGTACGATATGGATGCCGGAGTCAGACGAGTTAGCGTTCGACTTATCTTTAAAAAAAGTGCCTCCTGAAGTAGTAGACGGTAGAGTAATTCCTACTAAACGGCAGTGTCTGAAATTTATTATGAGTATCTTTGACCCTCTAGGCTTACTTTATCCTTACACGATAAAGTCTAAAATCTTGTTACAGGTAATATGGAAATCTGGTATAAGATGGAGCGTTATTTTTACTTGCCTTGTCACTCGCGGTATTCATATTGAGCTCGCATCGTCACTATCAGCTGACTCAGGCATAATGTCAATAGCTCGCCGTGGACAACCCTCTATCATGTTCAGTGATAGAGGCACAAACTCTGTAGGTGCTGACGCAGAGCTGAAAACTGCCATTGAGGCAATGGAGAGCGATAAAATTCACGTTTTCGTCGCGCGTCGTTACCAAGAGCATTTCTTGGCATTTTAACCCCCTTGCAGCCCAGCACATGGGTGGGTGCTGGGAGCGGCTCGTCCGCTCAGTAAAGACCGCACTTAGAGTTACATTGTCATTGCGGGCGCCTAAAGAGGAGTTGCTAATAACATTGATGGCTGAGGTAGAGATGACACTGAACAGTAAGCCATTAACTTTTGTGGGTACGGACCCCGATGGGCCCATCGCTCTTACCCTAATCATTTGTTGATAGGTACAGCTACCGGTGCATCTACGTTAGGTAGCTTTGATGCATCGGACTTAACCAGTAGAAAGGCTTGGGTAAAGGCTCACTTGGGTATAGTACTGTGAACTGTTCTGGGTGAGAGTTTATATAAACATGTGCCAAAATTAATACACGTACTCTATTACCGGTAACTTTGTGTTTGTTTTGTGTTGAAATCCCGCCCTATCAAGAACAACCACATGAATTTCGCCACTAAAAACTGGTTTACATTTACATTAGTGTGTACAAACGACAGTCCAAAGTCAAGGGACTTTACTCGCTACATATAATATAAATCAGACAAGTCATGTGATCTTAAAGAGAGTTTATTACGTTCCTACTAAATGCAACTTGGCAAGTTTATAAAGCCAATTATTTATTAGTAACTGTTGCGAGTTTGACAACTTGTTAAGTCGCATTCGTAGCTAGGAACCTCAAATACTTCCTTTCACCTTTATAGAACTTGGCTCCCATCTACTTACGTCTCAATTCTTTTATTGGAAACTTGGCCCCTTTTTACAAGCTTTTTATTAATTTTCTTCGTTCTTACATTTATGTTTTGGTGATAATTATTAATTATTTAGTTATTTATCTATTTAATTATTATTTGGTGAAATAGTTTTTACTTTAGTAATATGTAAGCGCATAATAGAGTGGACCCCTATGAGTAATACTAACGTGTCGACGGAATTGATGCTCAATATTTTAACAGTGACCAACTATAATATTGCTCACACATGATTCGAACGTCCACATTCTGACGTCAGCAGCGGGCGAACTCTGGTGCCAGTGGGAGACACTCCGAGGTCGACGATGTTAGACACGGTGACGTCGGCGACGGGGCAAGCTCTTACATTGGCGGTTTTGGTCACTTCGATGTCACCGATTTGGACATTCTGATATTGGTGGCGGCAGACACTCTGAGATAGGCGGTGGTGAACACTCTAACGTAGGTGTTGTTGGACGCTCTGACTTCGGTGGTGTTGAACGCTCGGGCGTCGGTAGTTGAGGACGCTCTAACGTCGATAGTGTTGGACGCTCTGATGTCGGCGGTGCTGGAGCCGCCGACGTCGGTGGTGTTTGGGACGCTGACGGCGGTGGCGACGGGGATGCAGGCGGATGTGGTGCGCCGCGGTAGTGGTGCTTCGCAAGGCGTTGCAGCGCGGCGTGCAGGCGCTCGATGTCCTGCTGCTGCAGCACCAGCTCGCGCCGTAGCTCCGCCAGGGAAAGCAGCACCGCCAGCCGCCGCGACTCCTCCTCCAACACCTGCTCATTAACACACCACACTCATACTTGTTTATTTTTAATATTTTTGATGTGTATTAACTTTCCTCTCGCTTTCCTGAAATTTTTGAGAGTGATTTCGCGAAAAGCGACGGAAGTGTGAAACAGGAAGCCGGGGAAGCGCGCGCTATTTGATTTCACCAATGAGCGCGCGTGGTGCTAAAGTTGGCTGTCAGATGGTGTAACAAAGAATTCGTCAATATGCAGACTTTAATCTGTTATAGTATATACAGGGTTATTGGTTATACGTCAATCCGTTAAAGGGATGTAGGAAAGGTCATTTGCATCCTAATGAACTCTCATGAACCCTATGCCAATGACAACCATTTTCGAGTAATTTGACACTTTATATTATAAAATGAATGAAATAAAATAAATAAATATAAAATGTCAAATGACATGAAAATTGTTGACATCTGCCTAAGAGTTAAAAGGGGCTATTTGGTTGTTAAGACCTTTCCTACATCGCCATAATGGATTGCCGATATATAACCAATAACCCTGTATTAATAGGCTCGGGGAAATTAGGTTTGTACCCTGCACTAAATCTTAAAGTTAAGATTTAGTACAGGGTACAAACCTAATTTTTAACTGCAACTTTTTTCTTGAATCGTGTTTTTGAACGTACGTCTTCAAATAATAATAGAAAATTAGACATTTTCCAGGATCCGGATTCCGCATCAAGGAAAAAAAACAAAAACGCGTTTTTGTGAATAAAAATTTAGGCAAAATAGTTAACTGGAAAATTTTGGTCACAATGTATAAAAAATTGATAAAACCAATATATTTTTACAGAATTAAACATTATCGTCCACGGAAAATTCAATAAAAAATTAATTATGGTTTTTTTTATTGTACTTCAAGCAAAAATATATAACAGCTGTTTTTTTACATTAAATTATCGAATTAAATATATTAATACGAGTACTCTATCGAATAAAATTAAACATGTTGTACTAGCGAAAGATATTAAATCAAAGTTTTTTTGCAATAGTGGTGTTGGGAAACTTGTATAGCTAAGCTATATTTTAAAATTAAAAATGCCGATCGGATGCAAAACGTGTGTTTCATTTAATTAATTTCTAGTACAGTGTGACAGTTGACATTGACAGGAATTATCGTAGATAACACTAAATGTTGTGTTGCCAACATATTGCCGGGACAACTAAAAGATTAAGTAAGTACTTATTATTAAAGTATCCAAAAAATAAACACCCTTATCATAGATAAATGAAATTGACAATTGACATTAATATTGTAATATTAACAAAAAAGAAACAAGACTAAGATATTTATCTTATTTAAACTGACAATATTATCGGATAGGTACTCATTTCTTCCAGAAAAAACAAAACTATTTTTGTTTATCATATTAATTGGCACCACTACATTCTAGCGGTAGTACACAAGAAAAACAAAACTACATTTTCATGATATTAATTGGCACCACTACATTCTAGCGGTCGTACATAAACTTTCGTCACACCTCTTATATGAGTATGGCCGTTTGCAGTTTTGACTTCTACTACTCTTACTTTACCATCTTTATCTGGGTAAGTATTTATGACTCTGGCTAGGGGCTAGTATAGTGGTGACAGGTTGTCATCCCTTATGATCACTAATGCTCCTACTTTTACATTAGGTTGAGTGTCTTGCCACTTAGGGCGAGATTGTAACAAATTTAAATAATGCTTACTCCAAACCTTCCAGAATGACATTTTTATCTCATTACTACAAATTTTCCAAAATTGAGATTGTTTTACTATGTTTACATTAGGCTCAGGATAAGTATTTAAAGCAGTTCTTATTAAGAAATGACCTGAGGTAATACAAGAATAATCATTTGGAGCATTAGATAATGGCATGAGAGGTCTGCTGTTCAAACTAGACTCGATTTGGCATAGGACGGTATACAGTTCTTCATATGTAAGAATAGTTTTAATAACACTCTCTTTAAGTGGTATTTTACACTTTTAACACCAGCCAATCCAGCGAAGACAGGTGAGTAGCAAGACAACAAATGAAAATTAATCCTCTTTTGAGCTGAAAATTGACAAATCTGTCTTTGGTGAACTGGCGAATTGTGCAAGTTATGTAGTTCGTTTAATTGAAATGAAATGAAATGAAATTGTTTATGCTGTGAATAGGATATCGGAATCACTTTTACACGTCATATAAAAAATATTAAAAATAAGCTAGATGAGGTTGGTGTTTCCTATCTGACTACTCTGAGAAGAAAGGCTGAAACAAACTCAGAGGTCGCAGTCTCTTTTAAAGTTCAGACATAATCTTGGTCAAGCCATGTAAGGACCATGTAGATTAGTGTCTGAAATGGTATTTTGAGGAAAGAAACACACAGATTTGAGTGGGCCTGCCCAGTCAGTGCAAGCATTTGTCAGTAATCGTGGAGTTCAAGTCAGAACTTAAGGAGCTCAACTCGACGAACAATACCAAAGACAGGATATTTGGGTACGCCGCATCAACTACTCAAACTGCCAGACGATCATAAAAACTAACAGAGAAAGAAAAAATAAATTTAAAAAATATCCACTTAGTCCTCACATTCACAATAATTAAAATAATATAATACTTTACAAAGTAATCGTGTCATTTTGAATATAATTTTCAAATTGACCCATGAATGAGTTGCTTACTCTGTGGAGACGCGTGCGATGCACAGCAAGATTGTGTTTATTCCTGGTATTTCAACTATGAATACCGGACATTTTCTTAAAATTTGATATATTTTTGTATACATACAATAGATTTTCAAAAATATTTTGTGAGGCTACAGTCAGAATATTTATTTCTCTGAATTTCTTTCGAAGGGAATCTCTTAGACCTAGGTAGTAAATGGCTCGAACAGCCCTTTTCTGTAGAACAATGATAGTATTAATGTCCGCACAGGTTCCCCAAAGAAGAATCCCATATGACATAAGACTATGAAAGTAACTAAAATAAATAATTCTGGCTGTATCTACGTCAGATAACTGTCTTATTTTTTTAACAGCATAGGCGGCCGAACAAAACCTTCCTGACAATTTTTCTATGTGTGGGCCCCATTGTAATTTACCGTCAATAGTTATTCCAAGAAAAACTGTTGACTCAACAGGGTCCAACTCTATTCCATTAACTTGAACATTGGTAGTTAGCTGCCTGAAATTTGGCGTTGAAAATTTCATGAGTTTAGTATTTTTTTCGTTCAGGAGAAGATTGTTTACATTAAACCAATGCACAACTTTAGAGAGTGCATCGTTGACTTGTTCAAAATTGACTAACTGACGTTTGATTTTAAAAAAGCGAGGGAAGTCTCATCTGCGAATAGTACGATCTTGTGATTATCACTTATTTAGTAAGGTAAGTCATTTATGTAAATTAGAAATGAGAAAGGACCTAGAATTGAATCCTGCGGAACGCCCATGGTGACCGCAGATCCTGCAGATCTCTTGCCATTAACACCGACCCTCTGAATTCTGTTATTCAGATAAGAAGTCAGAAGGTCAAGAGCCTTGTCCCTCATGCAATTGGTTCTTTGCGCCCTTGAAGGTTGAAGCATTCTCGCTATAAATGTCTGTGGGCAATCCACGTCGCGATATAAATCTATTTAGGCAGGCTATAAAAGTCTCTGTTTTTTAATCAGAGGCCAGCTCTAAGTGGATGGCTTTTGTTACGAAGCAGGCAAACATAACCTTTTGAGATTATGCTTTTTCTAATCCTTGCTATTTTCAGTGAGATCGGACCAGCGTAATCTAAACCAACCTTTTGGAAGGGGCGACATACATTGACTCTATCTGGCGGTAAAGAACTCATTAACTGTTTTGCTGATTCAGCTTTTAATCTAAAACAAACAGTACACCTATGTAACAC
Source organism: Agrochola lota (assembly GCA_947364205.1). Lineage (NCBI taxonomy): Eukaryota > Metazoa > Arthropoda > Insecta > Lepidoptera > Noctuidae > Agrochola > Agrochola lota. Next base: position 293,672 of record OX376225.1, on the reverse strand, counting down.
TTTTTTAACTTGTCTGAGACCGTTCACAATGCAGAATCTTTGGTTTGTTGATGATAGAACAAGCTTTGAACCCCTTACGAGCGTTTTAATTTGGTCGTCTCGTCGTCATCGTTGCAAAACTGAAAACTTGTTTTGTACCCTGTAAAATTGCCATTACAACAAAATGTTTCGGTTGTAACTGAAATTATCTTGACCGCACAAGAACTGAACAACACGTTTTTCTGTAAATCTGAATCTGCTTGCAGAAGTGAAAAAAATATGACGGTTACGTTTCTGCACGGCCACACTCTAAAAAGTTTTTTTTTTAATGTCTGTCTCATAATAGAGCAGTTTTTGCAGAGCTAAATGACACCATTCATTTTCGAATTAATGGTGTCAATGCACACGGTTTAAAAGTAAAAATGGGTGTCCACAAGGCTCGATATTGGGTCCTTTCCTCTTTTTAGTACATAGTAATGATCTACCCCATTTATTAAAAACTACCTACCTACCTACTGCAGGTCCAAAATTGGTTCACTGCTAATAATTTAAATGGAAAAAAAATGCATAGGATTTGCTTTACCGAATGTTATAAGTAGTGATTGTGATTGCATAGTATTGAATAGGGAGAAATTTGAATTGGTCAATAAAATTGTTTTCTTGGGGATTACGCTCCATTCAAGGCTGCAATGGGGTCCTCATTTAACATCTCTTGCAGGACGCCTAAGTTCAGCAGCATATGCTGTGTGAAAAATCCGTCAATTTACTGACGTAGATACCGTGAGGCTAGTCTATTTCAGTTACCTTAATAGTATCATGTCTTACGGATGGATTGATGTTGTGATGGCCCAGTGGTTAAGGCCTCGCCTCTCATGCACGAGGTTGTGGGAGCAAATCCGGGCAAGTGCCAATGTGACTTTTTCAATTCATATGTACTTTCTAAGTTTATCGTGGACATTACTGACATAGGTGAAGGAAAACACTGTGAGGAAACCTGGACTTATAGTTAAATATAAGTCTGAAATCACCAACCCGTCTTGAGCAAGCGTGGTGATCAATGCTCGTGCCTTCTCTGTATGAGAAGAGGCTTTGCCCTGCAGTGGGACAGTAATAGGCTGGTACTACTATTATGTCTTACGGTATTTTACTATGGGGACGGGCTGCAGATATCGAGTCTATTTTTATTCTGCAGAAAAGAGCCATCAGAGCAATAATGGCCTTCACAGACGCGATTATCTAAGGGAAGTGTTTAAAGATATTAACATCATGACGGTACTTTGTCAATACAGGGTGGTTTTCTATTTCTAGTCCTATTTGTGTCTATCACCTCTTATACTGAAAACACTTAGATGTTTCCTAACGTACATGTTTTCATAGTTATACAGGGCGTCAGGGACATCGACGCGAAAACTGTTACAATGGATTCAGTACATGATTCTGAACCTTACCGTGTTGAAATTTTTCTTCGGTTATAAAAAAAATCTGCTGTTATATAGAAGAGTGCAATACGCGGTCAAATGTATGGGCCAACAGTTTTCCGTGTTGAAATTTCAATGCAGGGGGGTTCAGATTCATGTATCATCAGTTAAGTCTATTGTTACCATTGGCTGAACACATGTGGGTCCAGACCCGCTACCAACCAACTCATCATAAAGACTGCAGGTGATCGCAGACTCTTCACTGGCTTTGAGAGTTTCCAAACGGGTTATTGAGTTGTGGGCCTTGCTTAATTCCAGTTCCAATTCAGATATCCGTCTCAAAGCCAGTTCGTGGGTGTCACTACATTGCTGGAAATTTGACACAAGTTGACGGAGGTGTTGATGCTGGTCGAGTATGTCCACATGCTGAATATGTAGTTCGGCCAACTGGTTCTTAAGTTCAGTGTTCTTGTTATTAATGTATAGTACTTCTACCTCACTGTCTTCCCTTTCCTGTAGCAGCTGATCACACTGGTTTTTACTACATTCCAACTCTTTCAATGTAGCCTTCAATTTTCCCTCCAAGGATGCATCTCTACGGGTCAACATATTGACAAGCTAACCCTAGAGGCACCCTGGAATGAGAGAAGAGAAAGCCAAGTGAGTAAAAGGAATAAGACAGGACAATTGCTTGGAAGATAATTAATTATAACTAAACCCAATTCATCCTTTTCCCTTATAAAGTTATATTTAGCATCGATATGTTTTGTTCGTTTATGATAAACAGGATTGGTAATTAATCTGATTGTACTCTGATTATCTACATTTAATGTGATACAATCATAATTTCCACCTAAATCAGACAATGGCTGCTGCAACCACAATATCTCCTTAGCACATTCACTAGCAGCCACAAACTCAGCCTCTGTGGTGGAGAGAGCAATGGTCTTGTTTCTGACTGGACCATGTGATTGGTCCTCCATTCATCATAAACAAATATCCTGTAGTAGATTTACGCGTATCAATATCATTAATTTCATTCTTCTTTATGGTAAAAACCCACTTCGTAGTAAGGGTTCTTTGACCAGACCTTTCAACCGCAGTCCAGGTATTGTTTTCTTTATGAGCTGACAATTCTTCTTTAATAGCTGTAGACCATTCAGCCTTTTGTGGACTATTCAGTGCCTCTGCATATGTTTGAGGTAATGACAGCTCTACAAGATTTGCTTCATAATTTCTATTGATCCGTGGTCTCAAATTTATTCTACGTATTGTTGAATCTTCCAATTCTCGAGATGGTTCATAGTCTGGGTCATCACCGGTACAACTCAGCCTGCTATCTACACTCTCTGTTGACGGACTGTCAACTAGAGTATCATCCACATTGGATTCTTGTACTTCACTTTCATTTATATTTGTAACTTCATCATCAACAACACTAATTTGTGCAATATTTTTCCTTGTGCTTGGAACATGATGTTCATCAAACATTACATTTCTTGAGATGGTTATTTTCTTTGTATTCCTATTACATTCTGTTGTTGATGTTGTCATAGCCACCTAGTATCATTTTCTTGCTTTTCTTCTCCAACTTTTTTCTTAATTGATCTGGAACATGAACATAACCTATACTACCAAATACCTTCACATGTCCTAATTGGGGCTTGATCCCGTTCCACAATTTAAAAGCTGTTGTATTTTGGGTCTGGGTGGAGGATGTTCTATTCAATATATATGTAGCACATTGTACAGCTGCTGCCCACAGCTCCAATGGGACATCTCGCGCATACAACATTGAACGTGCACTCTCTACTATGGTACGATTTTCCCTTTCTGTTCGACCATTTTGTTCTGGCACACAATATTCCCCCCTATTACACAGGAAAACGAAGAAACGACATATTATACTTAGTCCCATCTTACAAAAGCACATTTGCGTGTAAATTTATGCAATATTTAAGTCCATTCTTATATAATAAGATATAACAATACGACATCCTACGAAATATGACTTCATTTGCCTGTAAGAAAGTTCTTGTTGAATATTTAAAACAACTTAACTATGACAAAACGGAGAAACTATTGAAGAGCTTGACTTAAACGAACACATACACACACAAACGAACAGCGCACAACGCTCACACCACACCTTACAAACATCTAAACCCATATTCAAAATATCATGGCACGCTGTCACACACACACTCATATATCTTGCTTAAACATTATTTGCTTATAAAATTTAAAATTCTAAACTTACTATTTATGCCTGCAGCTATTAACCATGCTTCCTGCTGGGGGTTGCGGGTTTGTCCGAAAGGGATATCGCGGCCCCGGCACACAGGCAACGGAAGGAACACGGGTGGGTTTTAGTCAGTAAAAGTCTGACACACCCTCTCGCTCTGTCCAAAGCGGGAGAAGTCATTTGATGATTTCCCATCCTCAAAAAAAAAAAAGCTATTAACTATGCTTATGTTAGTTCCCACGAAAATAATAATTAAGTCTTATACGAGAAAATTCAAACAACTATCTGTAAACTTTGCATTTAATACTAAATTTATTTTAACACTACCTCCATTGTGATCACTTCTTTTCGTAGATAGTGCACGATGTTTCTGATACCTACCTGTTTACATTGGAACATAATATCATAGATACTAAATTATTATACTATGAATTAATAGTGGAATACAATTTGTATTTAATACTGGTAAATTGTGTAAGAGGAAGACTGTCCTACCGTGATACAGTTTCAACTAGTACGGAGGACAGAGTGAATCGAATGCTACAACCTAAAAAAAAACAAAAAAAATAATTAAAAAAAAATGTTATTCCAAGCTGTAGTTATTTTTTAAATATTTTTTTTAAGTTTTGTTCATGCTGACGTCATAACGGAGGCGAAGATGCACGTATAACACAATAATAAAAATCCTAGATTTGACGTTTTTTGCTTGACATCAGAAACTTCAAGCATGACAGTAGGGAGGAGGCATATTTTATCGTAAAACATATAAATAACAAATAACGTTCCTAATAATATAACTTATCTGTTACTGAAAATAGCAATCCCCACACAGAGTGCTACCACGGCTGTGTTTTATAATATTTTTCTTTACGGCAACCAAAAAAATTGTGATTGTATCCGAATGTCTTTATTATCTTTGGTTTGACGGAATTAATCGCAAAATATTCCAGGTATTTACGATATTTTTGATAAACTAATAAAGATGTTTTTCAATTATATTCAGAGTAATTTGCTTGGTTGGTTTGTAAATTTTTTTCATAAAAATACTTTTTTACTTACTTTACTTTAACTGTATATTATTCTTCATGAAGATTTGAATGGAAATATCTTTATGGAAATTTGTGATGAACCCAAATGAAATGAAATGAAATTGTTTATTCTGTAAATAGGATATAGGAATCACTTTTACACGTCATATTAAAAATATATTAAATTTTGCTAGAAGAGTTCGCCGTTTCCTATCCGACTACTTTGAGAAGAAAGGCCGAAACAAACTCAGAGGTCACAGTCTCTTTTAAAGTCCAGACATAATCATGGTCAAGCCATATGAGGACCAAGTAGATTAGTGTCTGAAATGGTATTTTGAGAAAAGAACCACACAGATTTGAGTGGACCTGTCCAGTCAGTGCAAGCATTTGTCAGTAATCGTGGAGCTCAACTCAGAACATAAGGTGCTCAACTCGACGAACAATACCAAAGAAAAGACATTTGGGTAGGCCGCATAAACTACTCAAACTGCCAGACCATCATTAAAACTAACTGAGAAAGGAAAAAAAAGGAGTAATGAAAAAGAAAATTAAAAAAATACCCATATAGTCCTCACATTCACAATACGTAATTAAAATAATATCATACTTCACAAGTAATCATGTCATTTTGTTTTAATGTTTAAATAAAACTGGTATATATTAATGATTTTACTAAATAATTCTAATGTCAAGTTTTATGGTTTTATCACAAGGTTTAGCAGAGCGAGCAGCTCAATCAAAAACTTTTTATCTTCTAAATAATCTGAAATTTTATAGTACCCTTATTTACAAAGTTTGGTTTTAATACAAATTTTAAATTATAGATTATATTCTAACTTAACTAAAACTGTTCAAAAACTAAAATATAGCATCGTAAAATTCATCCGCATCGCTGTCGACTGGTAATGTACCCAAGAGACTGGCCGCATTGCCACGTTGTATGGCAATGCTTAGCCTCTGCCCTCTATTTACCAGCTAGGTGCCAGAGTTTCTTTGAGAGATTTTTGCAAAGATATTGGTATCCTCACGGTGGCATCTCAATTCATCTTCGCCAATATCTTATATATTAGGCAAAATATACACTTATACACTAAAAACAGTGATTTTCACGATGTTAACACTAGAAATAAGGACAAACTACGAGCTCCCTTTCACCGGCTTCATAAGGTTCATAACTCATTTGTTGGGCTTGGTATAACTTTTTATAACAAGCTACCCTCTTCTCTGGTAGATTTGCCTTTTAATGCGTTTAAAACGAAAGTAAAATCCAAGCTTTGTTCAAAGGCATACTATTCTATCAACGACTACTTAAATGATAAGAATAGTTGGTCGCTGTGATTAACTCAAGACAATGTTTATGTTCTTTCTCCAGCTTACTTACTGACAAGTTATATGAGTTTATATAATTGTTTATTTTATTTGACTTTATAAGTCAAGTTATTTAAATTTAATTTATTGTTGACATAATCTCATCACAATGTTTTATTTTTATGAGTTGTATTGCAATATGTGGTTAGCTAGTGACCTCGACAATTGATCATATTATTTATTGTTATTAGTAATTAACTGTTTGTTCATTTATTTTACCTCGATGGTCCTAGTTTATCATTTATAACTTCCAGTTACAACTATATGTAAGCGGGCACGCCCTTTATGCCTGGGGGGTTTTATCTAGATATTAAGTTCTGTTTACGTAATTTTTTTTTTGTCTCTGCCTGAGCGTAGCTGTTCTCGATGATTTTGTCTGGTATATTGGCGTGTGCTAGCTAACATATGGCTAATAATTTAAATAATGTTTTGTGTTGCGTAATGTAAATTATTTTGAATATATATAGAATCTTTTTTTTGTTGTTCTTCTAACTGAACAGACAGCTGTGCAGCTGGGGAGTTTGTTGCGCCACTTCTTCTTCCCAGCTAATGCACTAGGAAGTGGTGAAGGGTGGGCGTTTTGGGGTCTGTCTTATGTAGTTGATGTTCGAAAAGTGCTGATTCTCAGCCTAGTTTGAATAAATGACTTTTGAATTTTGAATTTTGACTAATTTTAAATCGTTTAATGGGTAAGTTTCGAATGTCAATGGGAAGTTGGTTGTAAAAGCCTATACAACAAACGCCCATGAACCCACCCATGAACGAGTTGCCTACTCTGTGGAGACGAGTGCAATGTACAGCGAAGTTGTTTATTCCTGGTATTTAAATTATGAATTTCGGACATTTTCTTAAAATTTGATATATTTTTGTGTACATACATTAGGTTTTCAAAAATATATTGTGAGGCTAGAGTCAAAATATTTACTTCTTTGAATTTTCCTCGAAGGGAATCTCTTGGACCTAGGTTGTAAATGGCTCAAACAGCCCTTTTCTGTAGAACAAAGATAGTATTAATGTCCGCACAGGTTCCCCAGAGAAGAATCCCATATGACATAAGACTATGGAAATAACTAAAATAAACAATTCTGGCTGTATCTACGTCAGATAACTGTCTAAGTTTTTTAACAGCATAGGCGGCCGAACTAAGCCTTCCTGGCAATTTTTCTATGTGTGGGCGGCCCCATTGTAATTTACCATCAATAGTGATTCCAAGAAAAACTGTCGACTCAACAGGGTCCAGCTCTATTCCATTAACTTGAACATTGGTAGTTAGCTGCCTGACATTTGGCGTTGAAAATTTAATGAGTTTAGTCTTTTTTTCGTTCAGAAGAAGATTATTTACATTAAACCAATGCACAACTTTAGAGAGTGCATCGTTAACTTGTTCAAAGTTAACTAACTGATGTTTGATTTTAAAAATAAGGGCAGCTCCTGCAGTTCTCTTGCCATTAAAATCGATCCTCTGAATTCTGTTGTTCAGATAAGAAATCAGAAGGTCGAGAGCCTTGACCCTCATACCATAGTGGTACAGTTTCCTGATGAGTGTATCATGATGTACGCAATCGTCGGCCCTGGACAAGTCGCAGAAAATGCCAAGAGCATTTTGTGACTCCTCCCAGGCCTCGAATATGCGCTTCAGTAATTCCACACCCGCGTCTGTAGTTGAACGACCCTTTGTAAAACTCAAACTGTTTTAGATGTAGTAAATTATGTGCATTGAAATGTTCTAACATTTGTTTCAAAATTAATTACTCAAAAACTTTTCTTAATGTAGATAATATCGAAATAGGCCGAAAATTCGTAGGATCAGTTGTGCTGCCAGACTTGAACAGTGGAATCACTTTACTAAGTTTCATCAGATCAGGAAATACACCAGACGCAACACAAGAGTTAAAAATAATTGGTAAAAAGGGTGCAATAACGTCAATTATTGAAGACATGTGTACTGATAATCCCCAAAGGTCAGCAGATTTTTTTACATCAAGATTTTTAAAAGATTCTGATAATGTCTTTAGCAGGAGCAATTGTAAATTCAAAAAGTTTGTCACATTCTGGTACACATTCTTTTAGTATTGTGTAAGCAGAAGTGGAGGACGACGATGACAGAGTTTTGGTTGTTAAAATGGGAATATTAGTGAAAAAAAAATCAAACTCAGTTGCCACCTCCACGTCTGCTTCAATATCTACATCATTGATTTTTAGATTCCGTACCGTCGATCTTCCCGTTTTTGAATTAATAATATTCCAGGTTGTTTTTATTTTATTTCCAGAAGATATTATTTTATGTTTAATGTGTATGGCTTTTACTGAGGAACAGGCTCTTTTAAAAGTTTTAGAATATTTCTTAACAAATTCGATTACACTTTTCGATACGACTCAAATAACCTTTCCCTACTTTTGTAAATACCTGGTGTTGCCCAATTATTAAATATAACGCGGTCACAAACAGGCAATGTTTTTGAGGTGAAAACCTTCTTAAACTCACAATTGATGAGGTTAAATAGTGAAGTATAAGCTCGATCCGGGTCGTTGTGATAAGGCAAACCCGGTAGTTTTTCCATTTAAATATTTTTAAATTGTCCTAAGCGACTTTTATTTAGAGGAACAAAACTCACAAGTTTTCTTTGAGCTCTGACTGTTTTCTGAGGGAAAGTGACTAACTGGCCACAGTGATCAGAGTCCAACTAATTTATAATTAAATGGCTAGAAGATCTTAAGTTTGTAAAAATATTTACAATGCATTTGCTCGAAAAGAGCGTTTTCCAAGCAGTCAATTTGTGCGGAAAGTGTCACTTTTTTCACTAGTGCTTTTTACTTTTCTGTTTTTTTTTAATTTTTGAGGCCGTCGTCAGCCCTTTATTACTTGAGAAAAGTTTTTCACAAATTAGTACAAATCAGATGATGATGATGACGATGGCGATGATTATGACGATGGTTAAAATCAAAAAGTCGAAGTCCAAGTCCAAGTCCAAGTCCAAGTCCAAGTCCAAGTCCAAGTCGAAGTCAAAGTAAAAATCAAAGCCAAAAGTCAAAGTCATGAATTAATTTTGTTTTTATCATTTATATACATCGTCGTATGTTAGATGTTACACATCACAGGCTACTGCCGAAAGGCTCGCTCGTTTTTTTTTTTCCTCGCACAATGCGTAGTAAAACGTTGTATGATACACGTGCGTAAGATGATTTCCGCACTTATAGCATAAATAACTATATCAATACAGGTAGCACTAGTGGCAGTTATTTTAGTTGGCTCAAAGAATGTATTGTACAAATTATAAAGTTATAAATTTATTTACTATAGCAGATTTTTCTAGTATGTTAATGTTGAAATCTCCACAGACAACAACTGTTTTATTACTGTTACAAGTCTTTAATAATAGTTCTTCCATATATTTCTCAAAAATATCATATGAAGCACATGGGGGCCTATATACGTACACACTTATTACAATGAACTGCTCAAGCTCAATGCAAGCTATTTCAATGACTCGCTCAACAGAGAGGCTCACAATATCCTTACGTTCTTTAAATTTCGTATTGTTACGAACAATTATTAGAGAGCCACCACGTATCATGTGTGCAATCTAGCCTTCACAACCGGTAAATTCCCAAAGGTTTTTAAGAAATCCGTTGTAATTCCTGTCCTGAGGGTGGGGATAGAGACCGAGTAACTAATTATAGACCAATTGCTATTCTGCCTGCGTTATCCAAGATCCTCGAGCGCATTATGAACAAGAGGTTAATAACCTTTCTGGAAAGCAAAAAGCTCCTATCTCCACACCAATATGGTTTTCGCGCCGGTAAATCAACTTCTAATGCAGTCCATGATTTAACAGACCACATCGTTAGGAACTTGGATGATGGGCAGAAGGTTGTGGGTATTTTCCTCGATTTGGCTAAGGCCTTCGACACCGTCTCTACTTCCATCCTTATAGAAAAGATGGAAATCATGGCTATAAGGGGAATGCAACTAAAGCTTTTCGAAGACTACCTTAAAGACCGTACACAGACCGTTAAGATAAACAGCCACATTAGTTCCGAGAAATTTATTACACACGGAGTTCCCCAGGGCAGTGTGATCGCGCCTACTCTATTTTTAATTTATATTAACGATCTGTGTGCCCTCAATCTCGTCAAAGGCAAAATCTTCACATTCGCTGACGACACTGCCCTAATATTTAATTCTACCACGTGGCAAAGTGTTTTTGAAAGTGCTCAATCTGGCCTGAATCAATCAATCTGCCTAGCCTTTGGCCTTTGGCCTTTTTTAGCATCTGGCCTGAATAAGGTGTCAAAATGGTTGCATGACAACGTCCTTACCCTGAATCCAGAGAAAACTAAATATATTAATTTTACTATGCGGAAATGTTCTAACAGTCTAGCGCCTCTATTTTCTATCACCGCGCATAAATGCCCCATCCCCTACAGTACGACCTGCACGTGAACTTGCCTTGAGAGAACAAACGCTATAAAATACCTTGGGGTGATGCTGGATTCTTATCTGGGCTTCTATCCACACATCGACACACTTACCTCTAGATTGCGCAAATTAATTTATGTATTTAAGACCCTAAGACACGTGGCGAGTGAAAGCCTTAGGAAGACGGTCTATTACGCACTTTGTCAGTCTTTGCTAACCTATTGTATAACAACATGGGGTGGCGCACCTAAATCTACTACTTCTTCAACTTATTATTTATTTAAATTACAAGGTATATTTAGTAAATTAAGTCAGTATTGTATACATAAACAAACAAAAAGTAGTATTTACACAAAGATTATACATTATATAACTATACGATATACGCACTTAAATACATAGCTATAAACTTAATTATAACCTAATATTATATAACTTCCTTGATAACACAAATTAAAATTTAAGACAACAGTACAAACAGATAATTTTGTTATTAGATATTTTTTATGTAGTTATGTGGAATGCGGACCGGTTACCTGAGCGGGCGCCCGTGCCTTGTCTATCTATCTCTTTCAAACTCGCGGCGCTCGCACGCAGGCATCAGTCGAGAATCGCCACTGGTCGTAAGCGCAAGCGCTCTCGCTCGTACCCGGTATTCGTTCGACAATAGGTACTTAGTGTGCATTTAAACTTTTATCCAATGCTTTTGGAAGACTTGCATCTAGACTTGCTATGGTGATGAACTATTAACTGTGCCTATCGCTTTCTTTCTGTGCTCCTCATTTCGCCTTCTATTGTGTTATCTGTGTCCTGTGAATAACTTTAACTTTTTGGACAATATATTTCTTCATTTCCGTAAGCTGTGTGTTTGCTTATTTATTGCAACCCCCTACCGCTTCATTGGTGACCCCGACGAACACGAAACATGCCGACTGAGCCGAAATACACACAAAATGGCGGCGCCAACGTGCCGCCTAGCACATCGCATGACATCCAACGAGTTGGCATACGAGTACCTCCTTTTTACCCGGAGAAACCGGCTTTGTGGTTCCACCAGCTGGAGAGCCAATTTTTTCTGGCCAACATAACTGCCGATACCACCAAATTTCATCATGCTATGGGGCAGTTGGATCCCATTTACGCATCGGAGGTGGAGGACATCATAGCTGGCCCCCCAGCGCCCAATAAGTACGAGCGACTGAAGTCGGAACTCATAAGGCGACTCTCCGCGTCCAAGGAGAAGAAGATCCTGCAGCTGGTTACGCGTGAGGAACTGGGAGACCGAAAGCCATCCCAATTCTTGCGCCATATTCAGCATCTTGCAGGACCAGATGTCCCGGAGGACTTCCTACGCACCATGTGGTCCAGCCGCCTGCCAAATAATATCCAGACCATTGTAGCCTCGCAGTCAAAGGCTACTCTGGACGAGGTCGCAGAGCTGGCCGATCGCATTCACGACATCGCAGCCCCCAGCCCACAAGTAGCGGCAGCCTCAACATCAGGTGTTTCCCCAGGGTTAAGTTGTCAAGTAGCGGAACTCACACGCCAGGTGCAGAAGCTGACGACCAAGTTGGACAGGATGTCACGGCCGAAGTCACGGAGGTTCAGATCCGAAAGTCGCGAGCGCAGCAATTCCCGTTCGAGCCGCTCTCAGTCCAACTACCGGAAATACCCATTGTGTTGGTACCACGCAAAGTTCGGTGAGAAGGCAAGTAGCTGTGTAAAACCGTGTGATTATAAGCCTAAGGGAAAAGAATAGGGCAGTCCGTCATGGCGACCGACGACGCCTGCCCAAATCCTGGTCGCTTGTTTATAACCGACCAGCGGACAAAAGTGCAGCTTTTAATAGATACAGGCAGTGATATTTGTGTTTTCCCTCGAACATTAGTGAAAGGTAAACAAAGCCAAACGAACTATCAACTGTTTGCCGCTAATGGGTCAGTAATAAATACTTATGGATATGCACATTTAGTTCTAAATATAAACTTGCGCCGCGACTTCGCTTGGCGATTTATTGTTGCAGACGTAACGCGGCCCATAATAGGTGTAGATTTTTTATCGTATTATAATTTAATTGTAGATGTACGTAACAAATGTTTAATAGATAATAGTACTATGCTCACCACCGCGGCTTCGGTCGCGAGTATTTCTGACGATGTATTTTCGGTTAAAGTAACGTCGGGTGCCAAAAATGATTCTGTGTACCATGCTATACTAGCAAAGTACCCAGACATCACTCGACCCTCAGGTATGCATCGTACACCTAAACATAACATAATGCACCACATACGAACTACCTCAGGACCACCAGTATCTAGCAGACCACGCAGGTTAGCGCCAGATAGGTTAAAGGTTGCTAAAGCAGAATTTGAAGCTATGTTACAGATAGGTACGTGTCGGCCATCAGAATCACCATGGGCCTCTCCGCTTCATCTTGCTCTTAAGCGGGACAACAGCTGGCGCCCGTGTGGTGATTTCCGGATGCTTAACGCCAGGACGGTCCCGGACCGGTATCCCATACGCCATATCCAGGACTTTTCCCACAACCGTGCAGGTTGCACCGTCTTCTCGACAATAGACCTGGTGAAGGCATATAACCAGATTCGTGTCAATCCCAGTGACATCGAGAAGACCGCCATAACAACGCCGTTCGGCTTATACGAATTTCCATTCATGACGTTTGGACTTCGTAATGCCGGACAAACGTTTCAACGTTTTGTTGATGAAATGCTGCGCGGCCTAGATTTCGCCTACCCTTACGTCGATGACATTTTGGTCTTCTCAAAAGACCAGGCAACCCACATTGATCACCTGCACCAAATTTTCACCAGGTTGTCGGAGTATGGCATGGTCATTAATATAGCAAAGTGCGTGTTTGGAGCCTCGGAGGTAACATTCTTAGGTTACAGCATTTCGGTGAATGGCACCAAGCCCTTGCCAGACAAAGTACTGGCCATAAACAATTTCCCCGTCCCAAAAACGGTAAGAGAGTTGCGCAGGTTCCTCGGAATGATTAATTTTTACCGAAGGTTCATTCCCGACGCTGCCACACACCAAACACAGTTGAACGCTCTTTTGACAGGATCCGTGAAGGGTTCCCATCCCGTAAATTTCACGTCACGAGAACAGGAAGCCTTCGAGGCGTGCAAGCAGGGTCTGTCTCAAGCTGCTATGCTCGCTCACCCAGATTGCGATGCAAAACTTGCTATGGTTACTGACGCTTCGGACCTAGCTATGGGTGGTGTACTCCAGCAGTTAAAGGACAATACGTGGCAACCTCTAGCATTTTCTCACGAAAGCTGACTCCCTCGCAGACCAAATATTCCCCATACGATCGCGAGCTTTTGGCGATCTATGAGGCGGTCAAGCATTTCCGTCATATGATCGAGGCACGTGACTTTGTGATATATACCGATCACAAGCCACTTACATTCGCATTCCATTCCAGGAAAGAGAACTGCTCTCCCAGGCAATTTCGCCACTTAGATTACATTTCACAGTATTGTACTGACATTCGGCACATTTCAGGGAAGGATAATGTGGTAGCTGATACTTTATCCCGTATCGACGAGATCATTTTACCTCTCGATCTGCAAAAACTAGCTACCGCGCAAAACACCGACCCAGAACTGACACAACCGTTGAATGGCAATAACTCCCTACACTTGGAGAAGGTTAAACTACCTGGCACACATTTAGAGCTGTTTTGCGATGTAAGTGGCACTACGCCTCGACCGTATGTGACGAAGGAGTTACGTCGGCAGGTTTTTGAGAGCCTTCACTCTCTCAGCCATCCCGGTGCCAACGCCAGTATCCGACTGATCACCGACCGCTATGTATGGCCTAGTATCAGGAAGGATTGTAGGGAATGGGCGCGTACTTGCCTAGCATGCCAACGGGCAAAGGTTCATAGACATGTATCAGCACCGTTGGGTACGTACAAGCTTCCACGCGCTAGGTTCAGGGACCTACATATTGACCTCGTTGGACCCCTACCACTATCGCAGGGATACCGGTATTGCCTCACAGCAATCGATCGTTTTACTCGATGGCCTGAGGCAATACCCTTACAGGATATTACAGCCGAGACGGTAGCAAAAGCCCTCCTTAGCGGGTGGATATCCCGTTTCGGCTGCCCCATGAACGTCGTTACAGACCGTGGGGGTCAATTTGAATCGGCCTTGTTTCGCCACTTATCGCAAATAGCTGGTTTTCAACATAAAAGGACGACGGCCTATCATCCAGCCTCTAATGGGCTCGTGGAGAGGTTTCATCGGCAGCTTAAAGCCGCTATAACCTGTCACGCGGATAGTAGTTGGGTCGAGTCCCTGCCCCTTGTACTATTAGGTGTACGTAGTACCTTCAAAGAGGACATTAAGTCAACGCCAGCTGAACTGGTGTATGGGGAATCGCTACGTTTACCAGGTGACCTTCTCAACCCAGAGGACCAAGGAGACCCTGACGTCACAAGTTACATTGCGCGCCTACGGAGCTTTGCAAATAATTTGCAACCTACTCCAGCGTCACGTCATAGTGGACGTCGCTCACCCTTCGTTTATAAGGATTTAGCCACATCAACATACGTTTCCCTTCGTGATGACACTGTGGCCGGATCTTTGAAGCCAGCCTATACTGGTCCTTAGGAGGTCATACAACGAGGAGAAAAAACGTTTAAGCTAATGGTGAAAGGTAAGACGGTCACCGTATCGATCGACAGAATAAAACCTGCCTACATACTGCGTGATCCTGACACCACAACACATTCAAGACAACCCCCACTACCTAATACTTCTACTCACACACACGCCCCAATCAATAACTCACCCCAAAATTTGACTCACATTCCCACTCGGAATACAGGTGACGATGACTTATCTGATGACGGACAGAGCACGGTCAGAGTAACACGTTCGGGCCGCAGAGTGAGATTCCCAGACTATTATCGCCCATAGGACGGTCTCTGGAGGGGGGTGGTGTAGCGTAGCTACTTCTTCAACTTATTATTTATTTAAATTACAAGGTATATTTAGTAAATTAAGTCAGTATTGTATACATAAACAAACAAAAAGTAGTATTTACACAAAGATTATACATTATATAACTATACGATATACGCACTTAAATACATAGCTATAAACTTAATTATAACCTAATATTATATAACTTCCTTGATAACACAAATTAAAATTTAAGACAACAGTACAAACAGATAATTTTGTTATTAGATATTTTTTATGTAGTTATGTGGAATGCGGACCGGTTACCTGAGCGGGCGCCCGTGCCTTGTCTATCTATCTCTTTCAAACTCGCGGCGCTCGCACGCAGGCATCAGTCGAGAATCGCCACTGGTCGTAAGCGCAAGCGCTCTCGCTCGTACCCGGTATTCGTTCGACAATAGGTACTTAGTGTGCATTTAAACTTTTATCCAATGCTTTTGGAAGACTTGCATCTAGACTTGCTATGGTGATGAACTATTAACTGTGCCTATCGCTTTCTTTCTGTGCTCCTCATTTCGCCTTCTATTGTGTTATCTGTGTCCTGTGAATAACTTTAACTTTTTGGACAATATATTTCTTCATTTCCGTAAGCTGTGTGTTTGCTTATTTATTGCAACCCCCTACCGCTTCAAATCGACTCTAATCCAACTTGAAAGGGCCCAGAGAGCAATCTTAAAAGTATCGTCTTTTCGACCATTCCGCTACCCCACAACTGACCTATACCGGGAAAGAGGGGTTCTCACCGTTCGCCAACTGTTCATACTGCAGACCACCCTGAAACAACACGCACGTCTTACTTATAGTCCCACACCTATGCTCGGCAAAAGGCTTCGGCAAAAGACTTCCTATTCTTCTCATGGGCATCAAAAAGCACCGTTTCATTGTCATCTATTTCCTTATTCAGTTGGTCACAGGACTCCCTTGACGCCTTTAATTCGCTCAAAGCCTGATTGAGTTTGGACTCTTCGAGGCGAGCACGGGCGCTGCGAGTCATAATCATGATTGTAAGTTTAAGGAAGCGACAAGAAATTGAAAGAGAGAAGGTAGTTGTGGCAGCAGTTTAGTTATGAGATGATTAGTTTCAAATGGAAAAAAGAAATTTAGATGTAAGTACCCATAGAGTTCTGTCACCAAACCAAACTGAGGTTATGTTTACGTTTAAAGGTCATTGGCATCAATAAGTAGCCGTATTAAAAGTGGACAATATGATTGCTAGTGAAATTTTAGTACGTAAACAAATGAATAGCTAGTAAAATATAAAGAATTGTACCTGATACCGAGATGACAATGCAAAATTCACTTTGTCACCAATTCACATGGAAATATTTGCACATATTTTGCACTTGGTATGTGAATCTAATACAAAATACACATTATTATCCTATTTACTTGATGAGTAATTGGAAATAGGCCTTAAAAACAAAGAAAATTAGTATTTAAGATTAAAATTACAAGAACAAATTTAAATCAGTTGTTAGCTGTAGTGTTGCCACAGGAAAAGAAGAAGAAAAAAATATCAGTGATCGTGAATCACCTTTATCTTTATCTTATATACTCGTATCTATATCTTATCTTTGGTTTGACGATTGACGGGATTGGTCGCAAAAGGTTCTATGCATGTACGACTTAATTATAATAGAAATAAAGATGATACTCAATTGAAAGCAATTTTGCTGGTTAGTTTATTGAAATTTTTTAAATTTTGAAACTTTGATATTTAGTCATTTAATTGCTTTCACTGCTTTCTAACGGAAGAGAACTGGTGAATTGTAATTTAATTTTTTTCCAAAACATTTCTGTGTTTATGGTGTATTCACCAAACAAGCTGCCTACCCTTTAGCAATTATGTTGGGGTCGGTTTCTAGTGTAACCGGGTGACTAAAAAAATAAAAAAATACACGTAATTCTATAATTTCACATTACCCCGTCATTCCTAGTCAAAACTTCGGATTCGATTTTCGCCTTTAAACGAAATAAACTAAGGAAGATATTCAATTGAGATTTAGATACGTATTTATTCATTCATTCCGCTGCCAAGTGAACCTCTTTATTTGCGAAGAAGGCTTAACATGTATTTTTTTCTTAAAATGATGTTACGCTTGACACATTTTTGAATTCTTTTTAATTGAAAGAAAAAAGTCAGTTTTTGTTTTAGAGGAGTCGTCATTGAAGAGTCATTGGTGTTGTTGCAAGCATGTTCAAATAAAATTTTCTGATTATTACTCGAAATCACCAGACGTCTCAACGCCTTTAAAAAATCTTATGATATTTATAATAGTCTGTTGGTGTTTTTTTTGGTGTATCCAGGAGGAAGTTCTATATTTACGCGTGCGTATTAGTACCTCTTAAAATACAGGTATACCCTAGCTTAAGAGGTAGAGTATTATTCTTGTACAGATTTTGTAACTTAAACTACCTTTAAATGCATTTATTTCTAAACCAAATATCAAACTGTTTTTCAAACTCTGTATGTTTTTTGGATAAATAAAGTTTATTATTATTATTATTATTATTCCAGTTGGTCTATCCCCACGTTATTTCGCCTTTCTATCGGGTCTAAAATAGTATTTGTTTCGGATCCGTACAGAAAAGGCCTCGTTGAGGTCTACCCGACTCCATGCCGGTTGAGGCAATAGCGCCAGAGGTGCGCGGCCCGCCGCCACCTACCCGTCCGGATTCCAAACCCTCGCCTCCGCGTGGGCCCACCAGCCATCCTGAGCTAGCAGCGTCGACGGCTGGCCGAGCGCCGTCCTCACCCACTACAGGCAACAAACATCTGCAGCCTTAATTGCCATCACAATTTTTTATTTTCGTTCGATATCGCGTTGTTTTTTACCTCTGCCACTGTAATTTTTTATTTATTTAGTGACTGATCAGAAATAGGAATAGGTACCTCACCTAGTAAGCAGTACGGTTCCTCGCGGCAAATACTCATACACGATTTTTTTTAACGCACGCGAGCTCAACCAGCCCTGGCCAGCGCTATATCCCCTCGCGCCGCGAAATAGTTAATTAACATTTCCCGATGAACGTGGCGTACTTCAAGGGTACCTTCCTTTCTTAATTATCTTGCGGTTAACATATTTTTTTAAAAAACGCGACGACACCTAGATTTTAATTTTTTTTTACTCTCAGAATTTAAATTTTATTTTTAACATATTTATTAAAATATACTTTGTGTTCTCAACCTTGGTGTGTTTCATTCTTCGTTCTTCATAGTCGTGGGTTCGATTCCCCGTGACTGATAAAAATAATGTGGCGAAACATCCTTTTTTTTTTCGCTATATACCTATTACAACCCATCTATCATCTCTACATGACACTTGACAGTTAGTTGATAGAAAAGAAAAAGAAAGAAAATACGTTTATTTGCGGTACACATGACGCAAGGTAAGAACAAAACACGAAAATAAACAGTTTGGGGGAAAACATGCGTCACATCCACGCAAAACGGCCATCGCTCAGCATAAAGCTGCGACCCTATGCGAGACAGAGCCCCAGCGCTGGTTTTCAGCGACAGCCGGCGTTGGCGTTATGACGTCAACCGGTGTAGCAGAGAAAAATAACAAAAGATAAAATGAATAAAATGAATAAATACACACAGACAGACACATAAAATTGAAAATAGGTGGGAATGACCGACATAATTGAAATTTTACGTATTTCGATATGAAATTAATTACCTACCTACTCGAATTACTTTTAATCGAGTAGGCATAGTTACAAATTTTTTATTACTAATCTGTCCTTACTTCGATGGCCCCACCGAATAAACGTGTAAGAGAAAAATTACAACTTTTCAGCAAAAAATAAAAACGTTTAAACTTCAATAACGCTCATTTAATTGTAAGTAGGTATGAATAATGTATAATATAATCAAATTATAGGTAAAAAAATAAACTATAGACTTGTATATTCACTTTTTTAATAACATCAACGAGTTTCAGGAAATTCAGGAAAAACTATTTAATGTTTTTACTCTTGTGAAATTTGCACACATTTGCGACTTATAAATTATTGGAAAGATCGTATGCATTTATATTAGTGTTAATATGGTCAATTTTCATTTATGTAATACATCTTTGTTAATGCATTGTATGATAATATAAATAATTTTGAAAAAGGATGAAATAAAATACAATTATATAGAACAAAAAAATATAATTATGTATTTATCCACGTAAACACAAAGTACTAGTCTTCTCGATAAAAAATAAAAATTACGAATTGCAATATTAGAAACACTAATCCTCCTCCTCACTGTCATTAGAGACCAAGGTGGAGTTTTCCAATGGCAGTAGATTTTTATAAAAACTTTGATAATGGTTTGGTATTGCTCCTGAATCACACAGACTTATCAAATCCTTAAATAATGGAAGAGGTATAGGCAACATTCCAGCGTACGCTAGTTTTAAGCTTTCAGCATCTTCTGTAGGTTCTCCACCCCGCCGCCGCCTTCTTGAGTTAGTTCTTGTCATGATTTTCATCTCTCGTAATTCGTCGTCTTGCAAACTATACCTGAAGTATATTGTATGAAGATGACCATGAGAGAAGTTTACTTCTTTTATTTTGCTCCATTAAATTTTATCGCCGTTTGTGTCCTTTAGCCAATTCTTCCCCTTTATTAACTCTTTAAAATCCATAAAATCATTTTGTGTCATTTATTTAACTTGATACTTGTGCCCAGTAATTTTAGCATTCTCTATCAAGTAATACATTTGATCGGGAGTGTATATACTCGTAGTATGTCTTTTCTTTGAACGCTCGATAGCATAGAGGCACCCTCCGATTGGCTATGACCCTTCTTTAAAAATCGATGAGTTTTAATGATGTTAAATCAACGCTAAAGAGAACATGGCAAACACAAATTGGTTACGATTTTGCACTGCATGAATCGGAGTAAAAAGATATATTTTTAATTCCTAACTCAACGTGAGCTTGGATAAATAACCACAGGCAACTCGCTATTTCTATGGCTCCCCTCTTCGCAATCTGACAATGACAAGCATAAAAGTATCCTTTTTTCTCAAAAATATTATAAACTGTAAAATTATATACAGGATACTTACGTTTATAATGAAATATTCCTACTTCACTTTGGGAAATACTTAACACTTTTTCGAGATCAAAACATGCTACAACACTGTCCTTTCTATCAAATTTTTCTTTATCTTGTTCCTTTAACTGCCTCACCAATTCCTTTTCTCTCAAATGCTTTTCATGATCAGTTTTTAACTGTTCTTGTACTATCAGACGTTTTGTAAATCGACCATACTTCACATAAATGATGAAGCTTAATTTTTACCTGATGGTGAAGAAGTAATCTGTTCTCCGAATGTATTTTCGTTTTGTTCTTCAAATACAATACTATTATCACCCTCATTCTTACTATCTGAAATTAAATAAATTTGAAAACTGTAAAACAAGCGACTACCTTGTTTATCTGCTCACTGAAACCGAATAAAAAAGCCTATAGGTACATGCTTTCTGCGAGTAGTTTAGCAGTTAGGCACATTACATGCTATGCTATATTCATTGGCACATCATTAATTAGCTCAAGGTCACCATAATATTACTTTTATTTTTCCATTTTTATTGGTACTAAAACACAAACACATGCTATTACAGCAATAACGAGTGATTTGTAGTAATCCATTGAAAAATACCGCTGTGTATATACAGAGATCTCCATCAGATCTTCACCAATCTACGTATAAATAGAACCAACCAAAACCTTACACATACTATGCACAGACGAACTGTCACATAAGCTTTAAATTATGACCAGCACCAGTCTTTTTACATCAGTCTTAGCTAAAATATTTGATAATATTTCGACGCCCCCAAGCAATAAGTCGGTAATCGTTAAACTTAAATTTTACAGGAGAAATGTTTTTCTGGTTTTGTTGAATAGCTTTCCAACGAGTTGGAGTAGTGAGGTCATTGATACATCAAACGAAAGCTATTTTTTTGTTTAATTCAATTATTACCTTAATATTAAATTTTATGCGTGAAAAGCCTTGCAATTTAAGAAAATAAATATTACAAAAATATATTAGGTAAATTGTTTAAGTAATATACACTTACGACGTTATTGCAGTAAATTTGTAAACAATGTTGGTACGTAACATTACAATTCGGACTTTTCCAGCGTAATTTTTCATCTTGAAGACGATACGTAATTGGTTATGACGGTGTTATTGTGGTTATTTTAAATTGACACAATAACAGTATCGTTACAGAACATTGTTTTTGGAGGAAAATTCTGAAAAATATTTTTCCAGTGCTAATAATTGTTTATCGAATTTTTAAAGTGTAATATGTCTAGGTTTACAAGAAAAGAATGTAGATGATGAGTATAATTACGTTTAATAATCACATGAAATCAGAGTCGAAAATTAAAATCTTAACCTTTACAAGAATTAAGATAAACATTTATCAGATCAATTAAAATAATACGGATGAAGACAAAAAAAAATTTTTAGTCCGTTTTTGAGATTATAAAAAAATATTGGACACGTATTTTTACTTTTTTTTACCTAATATAAAGATTACGGCGATACATTGAGGTAAAATGTGCCATGACGTCACGAGTATGTAGATTTTATACGTACTAGTGACGTATCGACCCCCACTCCCCAACTAAAATGCGTTTAATCTAAGTAATTTTTTAGTAATATAATAAAGCAAAAGATACGTGTCTAATATTTTTTTATTATCTGACTGACGGGCTAATTAGAATTTAATTTTTTTTACCCAGTCATCATCCCTATTATAGGGACGTCAGTCATGTCAATATTCATGATAAAACATTAAAAACTAGAAGTATATCAATGATAATTAAACACAACAATAAAATAATGTCACAAAATTAACACCTTAGGTTTTAGAAATATTTATCCGGCAACTGGGACTCGAGGTGGCCTTGCACAAGTCCGAGGCCATGTGTTTTTATGGTCTTCGGAACGCGCCACTGTCGGGTTCCCAGATAACGGCAGGAGGGGTTCATATCGGTGTCGAGTCGACGATGAAGTACCTGGGACTCGTTCTCGACAGCCGGTGGAACTTCGTGGAGCACTTTCGACGTTTGGCTTCCAAACTGGAGAGGGCTGGGGCTGCTTTGAAGCGGCTTCTACCCAATCTAGGGGGTCCAAACGCCTCCTACCGGAGGCTCTACGCGGGTGTCATGCGGTCCATGGCCCTTTACGGGGCACCAGTGTGGGCGCGTTCTTAAAGGCTGCTACCGGCCCGCCGATTGAACGCGTCCCAAAGGGTTATGGCCATTGGGCTGGTGCGAGGATACCGCACGCTCTCCAGTGAGGCGGCGAGTCTCCATGCAGGACTACCACCATGGGATCCGGAGGCAAAAGTCCTCCCGCACATCTGGGAGTGGCGCGAGGTAGTGAAACGCCGGGGCGTAACTCCGCTGCCGCGAGAAATCACGGCACAGCGGACAGACCTCCGCGAGATCTCATGGTGGCATGGAAAGTGCGATTGTCGCAACCCAGCGCTGGGCACGCCACAATTGTGGCGATAAGTCCCCTCTTTGAGGAGTGGCTAGAGAGGCGCCACTGCATCCTCACCTTCCGCCTGACGCAGGTCCTCACCTTACATGGTTGTTTCGGAGGTTCCTGTTCAGGATAAAGCGGGAGGTAACGCCCGGGTGTCACCACTGTGTGGATCGCTCGGAGGATACGGTGGAGCATGCGGTGGAGGTCTGCCCGGCTTGGCCGGAGCACCGCCGTGTCCTCACGGAGGCGATCGGCGGTGGGGATCTCGCGTCCGGCCCTGGTTCAGGCCATGGTTCGGAGCGAGAGTGCATGGGAGGCCATGACTTCCTTTTGCGAAGCAGTAATGCTCGTAAAGGAGGTGGCGGAATGCGTGAGGGAGAGGCAAGATTCGCGCCCTTGCGCCCCTAGTCGCCGCAGGAGACGCCCCGGGCGTCGGGAGTCGCAAGCCGATTTCCGGCCACCTTTGTCCGGGCTTGCGGACGGTGAGCGATGGGTAGCTCGACATCCGATAAGGACCAGGCCCGTGTCGACGGCGCGTGGTGTTCCACGCTTGCCTCAAAGAGATGTCAGCACCAACTGAAGGGGTCCGTTAGGGCCAATGCCTGTCAGGGTTGCGAGTTTGTCTGAAAGGGATATCGTGGCCCCAGCACACAGGCAACGGAAGGAACACGGGTGAGTTTTAGTCAGTAAAAGTCTGACACGCCCTCCCGCTCCGCCCAAAGCGGGAGAAGTTATTTGATAATTTCCCACCCAAAAAAAAAATGTTTTTTTACTTCAGGGTCAGCCCGATTATATACAGACCACGAAGGACATTGGTCTTTTTTGGGTATGAAAAATGAATACTTATACTGGGTATTAAAAACTGTTTCATATTGTCGCTTAGATGCCATCACATCATCATCAGATTATATAAAAGCGATACATTTTTGAGATATTTAAATATTCTGAAAGGACTTTTAGAACTCATTCTCGTATAGTGCGATTCCACTTTTGGATATAATTCAATACGAGCTTTAATAGTGCCTTCTGTGAGAGTGCTCAGTTTCCCGTTCTGTTACCATGCGTCCCCCTTTTATCTTTGTAATCCGATTCTGTATTATCTTTTTCTATTGCTGTGCATTTGTTCTCCAATTTGTAAAGTATTTAAAAAGAAAATCTTGCATACAAGTACTTTTTTATCATATAAAGGTAAAATATATTTAATGATTAAACGAACTTACCTGTATGTGAAGTTCCATCATAATTATACGAAGGCTTCGTCCGAAGGGATTAGCAAATAATACTCGTAGTACCGCCTAGGGTTCGCCAGTCACGCACTATATTTGAGAGTAAATATTATAGAAAAAAATACATACTTATAATATTTAAATGTTAAAGTATATCGGTTGATACAAGGCGCGCGGGAGTCTGGCTCACTTGTTTCCGTCATTTAGTTTAGAGTCGAGTCGCAAATATTTCACGCAACTTGGGTAAACTTGTATCAAGTTACGGGGAGGGCTGGTTGCTAATCCCTTCGGACGAAGCCTTCGCATAATTATGATAGAGCTTCACATACAGGTAAGTTCGTTTAATCATTAATTATACTCAGGCTTCGTCCGAAGGGATTAGCAAATAATACTTGTAGTGATTTAGAGATTTAAGTGAAATATTAAAGCTTTATTAAGAATGTTTAATCAGTGAACAATTCTTACAAAATTGAGGAATCAAATGATTTGAATTACTTATTATTACAATTTCCGTCGACAACTGCTCGTGCAAAATAATTATTATCATTAACATTACTTATAGTTCTATTATAGAACCGATAGAATGTATTGGATGAATCGCTCCATCCAGCCGTTCTTCTAATTTGATCCAAACTGATACCTACATTATGAGCCGCAGATGTAGCTGCGTGTCTTGTACTGTGTGCAGTAAATATGTTGGCATCGATCCCACTGTCACTTAATGTTTCTTTAATCCATCGACTTAAGGTCTGGGAACCTACGGATTTATATGGTTTTCTTAGACTTATAAAGAGGGAATCAATATCCTTTCTTAAAGGGCTAGTGATCTCTAAATAATTATGTCAGCAAAACCTTTCCTGGACATATTTCAGGCCTTTGTTCAAAAAGGGGTAATACTAAAATGGGTTGGTTGGTTGCAACCTCTACGAGTAGTTTTAAGAAAATCTGGGTTTTTAATTATGACTTTAAAAGGGTAAGTTTCAATATTTTTTATATTTATTTTAGACAGAGTTTGTACTCTGTGTGCAGTTAATAATGCTACGAGAGTAATAAGTTTTTTAGAAATTTGATTAAGGTTAAGGGATTCATTGGGGTATAACTTGCTCATGTGGTCAAGTACTATTGAGGTATCCCATGTAATGGAATACTTTGGCAAAGGGGGCCGAAGACGGAATACCCCCTTAAAAAGTCTTTTAATTCGGTAGTCTTCTCATATATTAATGCCCATCAATAGGGCTAGCGCAGATCTACAAGAGTTTAAAGTTCCATATTGGAATCCTTCTTCATAAAGTTTGTTAAGAAAATAAATAATTTGTGGGACCGATGCATTATATAAATCAAAGTCATGATTGTTACAAAAGTGGAACCAACGTTTTAAGTAAACATCATATTGTTTAAATGAATTGTCGGATAGAGAAGCTGTCATAACAGTAATTGAGGATGGGGGTACACTTCTCCTTAACCAAGCTGTCCGCCCAAATTCCTGCCACCAGGGTAATCTTGGTGTGCATGTTGCGATTGCTGGAATGGAAAGACATAATCGAGTTTCTATTTGCTTCAAACGTGATCACTTCAGATAACAAAAGGCGTTTAAACAAAGGGTACCACGGTTGCGTCGGCCACAAAGGTACAACAACGATACCTTTAGCTTTATCGGTGATAATCTTTCGCAACATTTTTAAAATTACAGAGAATGGTGGGAACGCATAAAAATAATTCAAAAATTAGTCCAGGAAACTGTGAATGCATTAATGGTCATGGCATCTGGATCTTTGTGCCAGGAAATATAATAATTACGTTTTTTATTTATTCGACTAGCGAATAAGTCTATTAGAGGCATGTCAAATGAGCACACTATTTCCTGAAAGGCCCAATCTGCTAGTCCCCATTCTATATCCGGGTGCACGCGCCTAGATTCTGAGTCTGCCGTTTTGTTATCTGATGATCTGATATAGGACGCAACACAATATAGTCCACGACATTCACACCATTGCCACAACTGCTTGGTTATACTAGTGAGGTGAGGGAACTGAATGCCTCCCATCCGATTAATATAAGAGATGGCCGTCGTGTTGTCAACACGAAGTAGAATCTGATAATTTCTTAATGTTTTCGCAAACACCTTTAAATCCAAAAAGGCAGCCTGTATTTCTAGGTAGTTTATGTGTTGTGTTCGCTCTTGAACACTCCACAACCCGCTGGCCTTCTCTTCCCCGCATGCAGCCCCCCACCCCGTAGTTGAGGCGTCTGTGAAAATCTCCAGGTCATGTAAATCTTCTTTGATCCTACAGAAAGGATTTTGTATTTTGGTATACCACCACTTTAAATCAGATTGTAATGTTATTGGCAAATTCATAATTTTATCATAGTCATCGTCTGATTTTAGATTTAAGTATTTTATACGTTCAAAAAGCTTAGTATATAACCAGCCATATTCTACGGCTGGGCAAACTGAAACTAATAGTCCAATAAATTGAGCGAATTCGCGAATTTTACACCTATTTATAGTCAAATACTTTTGAATTTCTATTTTAACCCGATCAATTTTCTCTGTTGTTAACGTGACCCGGAAGTTTTCTGAATTTAGAACAAAACCTAAAAATGTACATATTTTGTTTGGTATCATGGAACTTTTTTCCTCATTTATTAGAAAACCAAGAGAGTTAATTAATTGTTTAATGAGTGTCGTGTTATATAAACATTCACTATACGAACGTCCCATTATCCAGTAATCGTCTAAGTAATTTGATTACCTAGGCAATCGTCCATTGCCCCACCAAACATGTCCTTTTAAGAGTTCCTTGTTGAATTCAGACCGTAAAAACAACACTTAAAACCTAGCACCTCTAAGTCTTCTAAACGTGATTTTCGATCCAGTGTGCGCCGTGCTTTACTGTTACGATTATAGATTTTTTGAAAGACGCGTTGCCGTGCCATGCCAGCTAGGGCCGTGATTGGTCGACGTTCGCCGGCGCGCGGGTGGACTTGACTTTTTGATACACACACAGGCGGTGCGCGCCCTTTGACAAATGCCAACGGCACGTGTAAGATAGAGGTAATTTTTATTTTGGTAACCGGTATTACTACCGGTTGTACTTAATTTAAGAATTAAGGTAACTTTTAAAAATACCGGTAAAATAAATAAATGTTGTAACCGAAAAAATACCGGTATTGATCATACCGGTTTCGGTCCCTGATTTAAACTACACTAAGTTTCAAAGCTACGTTGTCCTTACTGCAGTGGCTACGTTTTTGTGACACGTACCTATTGATGAGGTTTGTCACTCGTATGTATGAGTATATATCTCAAAGATCCTAAGTACAACCACACAATACCTTATCGTCCTTTATGTCGGCTTGTCTGTTCACTTCGAATATAACAATAAGTCCTCCCAGGCCGAACACTGCTACTTCACCTGCCGAAAAATACGCAACATGAGAGTGCAGTGTGGTGGAAACAACATCATCTAAATGCATTACACTATTACAACGATTAAACTATTCCCTTCCGCCGCAACTGCGATCGAGAGTGGACGTGTGTCAAAAATTAAAACGTAAAAATATATTATGAATTTCTCCATGTACGGATCTTTCGCCTGTATGTAAATACTAGTAGTGGACAAATTCGCGTAGTGGCAAGTCTAATTCGTTGGTCACAAAGTGCGCTGTGTGAGCTAACCGCGCGCCCGCCCTCATCTTCACGAGAATGGTGCGCTGCCCATAATTGCTGTCCCGCTTGCATAACGACTGCGCGCACTGCTATGACTCGCCTACAACTCAGAATTACTGCTTACGGAGGTCTACACGACACCAGCGCGTACGCCGTACACAAATATGCCCCACGAAATTGCATGTTCCATTTATTTAGTTATAATTCGGTATGTAAAGTAAAAATGGTTTACGCTGATTCCAAAACCATTTCGAGCTTTTAGGTTTCTTAACCTTATTTTTCTATTTTTGGCGCTTAAAATTATAAGAAGGTTTATTTTAACATAAACACATAAAACCACTTGACTTTCATTTGACCTCTAAATGACGTCAGAAACACCGGAAGTGACGACCATGATAAAAAAATCGTAAATATCCAATTTTAAATAATTTTAGTGGTATATTAATTGTTGCAAAAAAGTTTGTGCTCGCGAGGTCTACTGTTTGCAGAACTACTAGTTTTTAAACCGATGGGGATTTGTGATCTTTTTGTGAACAAATGTGACAGATGTGATGGAGATTTGTGGACAAATAAATCACAAATCCCCATTGATTGGGATTGCCAATGGGGATTAGTGGAATAACCCAAAACATCAAGTCATATAATGTTAACTTTAGGGATGACCATAATTAAAATGCGAAAATTTGGTCTTTGAATCGATTCAAATCAAACATTGAAAATCAATTCACACACAATATTAAATCCTGAAGCCTTAATGATCGTTATTTGTTGATTGGTTTGATAAATTGTTTAGAAATAAATCATTCACAGTCGTGCACCACATGGTAAATAAGTAAATACCTACTATCCGTCTTCATTCGACAAGACTACTGAACTCGGATTTTCAACGACAAGTAAGGACAGATTAGTAATAAAAAAATAGTAACTTTGTATAATCCATTAATAGTAATCGAGTTACTAATTTCATATGGATATACGTATAGTTTCAATTCGGTATGTAAAGATTTTTTCAGGTATTTTTTTTATATTTTTAATTGATAGATTTAGTTATTTTAAGCAACTAATTTCAATATTTTTTTATTCCAAGGTGCAGTTATTTTGGCTCCACTGTACTTCAACACCCGCGCGTGCGAAGCTTCATAATTTTATAGCGTGTAGATCTTATCATATAAAACCCTTTCCCAAAATTTCACATCGCACAAATGCCTAGTTTTTGAGAAAAAAAATCCTAAAGTTTCAGAAATGTTAACTAATTTATTCATATTCATATTCATTTATTGCATTTCATGTTGTTTACAGGTTGTTACATTATGATAGTTCCAAACAATGAACCCTGCTAGGGCACAGCAATGTATAGCCGACAGGTTTTAATTAATTTAACATGCTATCATTATTCATTATTAATACAATTTGTTGATATAGATTAATTTAAAAATTATTAATTATTATACATTATGTCATTCTTACAAACTAAATAAATAAATTATCATTTTCTGACTGATGTCTTATAGAGTACCTAGTTATGTATGTGTAATGTGTTCGAGTCGATAATTATTTATTTATTTCTCAGTTAAAAATTATTTTAGGCTATAGTATGATTTTAAGTTTAAGTAGTTTTGTAGGTCATTTTTGAATTTGTTGTCATACTCTGTATCCTTAACTGAATTCGGGAGTTTATTATAGATTTTAACGCACATGGCCAGAGGCCCAGAACGAAACATAGCTAGTCTTGAAGTTGGTACCGCTAATTCGTTTAGATATCGGTTTCTAAGACTGCGTTGCTGTGGGCGTTGCTGTTTTGCTAGCGGAAAAAGCGATGGGTATTTTCTCACAAATTTACTAGCTTCTAGGATATAAATACCTGTTAGCGTAAGAATTTTATGTTCTATAAAGTATTTTTTGCAACTTTCCGTACGTTCTATATTTACTAGGATTCGAATGCATTTTTTTTGTAAAATAAATAGTCGCTCTATATCTACACTATTTCCCCACAATATAATTCCATAGTTTAGCCACGAATATGCGTATGCGTAGTAGGCTGAAAGAGCTGTTTTGAAGTCGGTTGCTTTTTTTAGTTCTCTTAAGGCGTATGTAAAGCTAGCCAATTTATTTGATAGGGTTTTCTTAAGGGACCTTTCCAGTTTATATTTGTATCGACAGTCAGGCCTAGCAGTGAAAAGTCGTTTACACATTGTAATTTTGTATTATTATATGAGAAGTCGATATCTACCTTTTCTTTCTGATATGGTCTATATTGCATCAGCTTCGTCTTCGAGAAATTTATTTCTAAATTATGGTCCTTCAACCATGCCACTATATTAGTAAGAATGTCATATAAGATTTCATTTAGGGTCCCGTTATTATCATAAGGAAAAATTATTGAAATGTCGTCAGCAAATAGGACGCTGCATGAATTTATTTCTTTAGGGAGGTTATTTATATATATTAGGAACAATAGGCACCCTAAAACACTACCTTGAGGAATTGACATGGTTACTTTTGCTCTATCAGATTTAACACGCGTTATCTAGCCAGTCTGTGCATCTTTATAATCTACTTCTACATAGTGTTCCCGATTTCCTAAGTAAGAGCAAAACCATTTGTAGGCTGTGCCCCTGACACCTATTTCATATAATTTATTTAGAAGGATCTTGTAAGACACTCTATCGTAGGCTTTGCTCATGTCTAGTAAAATCCCTACTGCGTGTTTGTTATTATTTATTATATTTAATGCTTCTTGTATGTATTTGAATATTGCCAGTGTAGTAGATTTATTTTTCCTAAAACCATTTTGGCTATCGTTGAAGATTTTGTACTTTTCACAAAATGAGTAAAGTCGTTTTGACATTGCTGTCTCAAAAATTTTCGCGAATGTAGGTAATGCGGCTATAGGCCGAAAATTATTTGTATCGGTCTGATCTCCCTTTTTATGGATCGGTTTTATTACTGCTACTTTAAGCAGGTCGGGAACACATCCTTCGTCAAGGGACTGATTTATAAGTAGAGTCAGTGGCATTAATAATTCCTCAGCGCATAATTTTATTAGTGTTGGCGGTAGCTCGTCATGTCCATAGCTTCGTTTATTTTTAAGTTTTTTAATTATAAGTTTTATTTCGTTTGGGTCCACTGGGCTAATGTAAATAGAGTTTTCGCTTTGTGAGGGCCCTGGGCGGCCAGTTGCAGCATTATCTCCGATTGTACTGTCCGATTTGCCAACTGATATGAAATAGTCATTGAAAGCGTTTGCTATTATATATTATATATTCACGCGCAATTGCATATTACCTGTTGTTTTTTTGTTTTGTCTATTTGTACGCTTTTTAATTATTTGCCACATTGTATTGGTTTTATTTTCAGATTTGTTTATTTTTTTAATATAATTTACGTATATTGACGTAATAAAATTGTCATTTTACCACGGTTAATGTACGAGTTTCACTCCTAGGTTGTTCCATTTTACGTTCAGACAAAGTGACAGCGGATTCATATGGTTTTTTGTCTTTAAATTGTAAGTTTTTTAGTTTCATTCATTTTTAAATTGCTGCTACCGCAATGAACTTAAATATGAAGTTAATAATATAGTTAGTTAAATGAAAAAAAAAAGTTTTATATATAAAATATATGTAACGGAACGTAATCGAATGTAAGTTAAGGTAACGTTTGACAGTTGTCATTCATCGTATGTACACACAGTCGAGAGCGTCTATCGTACTCCTATTTGCAACAACGATTGATTGATACCATGGCGACCCCGAAGTCCCTGTCATCTCCCGATCCCGAAGTGTTAAGTGTCGTGCAAGTGTAAAAAGGCAATGAGAACTTAGGATGTAAGAGCGATTCAAGTGAGCTCGGGACTTGGGGCACCCCGGCTTGGACAGGTTAGGTTAGACTCCGTTATGCTGACGTCATAACGGAGGCTAAGATCTTTGCCACGTATAACACAATATTCTATTCTATTTTTCCTTATGGCAATGGTGCCGATGTCGACAATTATACAATTCCTAAATTTGACGTTTTTTGCTTGACATCAGAAACTTCAAGCATGACAGTAGGGAGAAGGCATATTTATCGTAACAGATATTAAAAAATAACAAATAACGTTCCTAATAATATAACTTATCTGTTACTGAAAATAGCAATCCCCACACAGACTTACCACGACTGTGTTTTATAATATTTTTCTTTACGGCAACCAAAACAAATTGTGATCGTATCCGAATGTCTTTATTATCTTTGGTTTGACGGAATTAATCGCAAAATATTTCAGGTATTTACGATATTTTTGATTAACCAATAATGATGTTATTCAGTCATTTGCTTGGTTTGTTTGTTATTTTTTTTCATAAAAATACTTTTTTAATTACTTACTTTGCTTTAATTGTATATTATTATCTTTATGGAACTTTGTGATGCAACCAAAAAATTCAGTGATCGTGAATCACCTTTATTATATCGATTGACGGGATTGGTCGCAAAAGTTTCCATGCATGTACGACTTTATTTTAATAGAAATAAAGATGATACTCAATTGAAAGTAATTTGGCTGGTTAGTTTTTTTTTGAACCTTTTAAATTTAGAATTTTAATTGCTTTCACTGCTTTCTAACAAAAGAGAACTGGTTAATTGTAATTAAAAAAAATTCCAAAACATTTCTGTATTTATGGTGTATTCATCAAACAATTATGTTAGGGTCGGTTTCCAGTGTAACCGGATGACTAAAAAGAATTATAAATAAAGGCTTGTGCAGACCAGCGCTACTTGTCGCGCGACGCGATATTGCGATATTATATCCGTAGAACAATTTCTATGAAAACGCGCGCGACACTTCACACAGGAGCGATCTGTAGCGCCGCGACACAGATATATCGCGCCACGTGATGCAACGGCGCGGCACCAACAAAGGAGAATGTTCCTTTGTCGGTGTCGCGCTGCGAATCGCGGCGATATCGCGTAGCTGTGAAAGCTGGCGCGACGCGACACCAAGAGAGTATAAATGGCGGTGCATTCCGAGCTTAGCCCAGTAGTAGACGATCTTCGTCATAGGACGAAGGCAGGTCTGTGCTCGTTTGCTGACCGTGGGGACCTAGGTTCGATTCGTCGGTCAACATAATTCAACCTAACCTAGGTACCTAAACTTGCCCACCCGAGCACGAACGGTGATGCTTAACGTCTGTACTAAACGAGGGCTTAGTTTTATTCCAAAAAGTAATAACAGTCGCACGGGTCGATCTATTGTACTTCGCTTGGCGGGGGTTGATCCGTCGATGAGTGACGATCTTTACATAGGTACCGAGACTCCTCCGTGCCTCGTGGTTCCGGCTGTCATTCGTCGATCTTTGACAGTCGTTACGGGTCGTCAGAAGCCCGAAAGTGACAACAAGTCTTCAGTCAGTGTTACCAAGGGGTATCGTATTACACAGTTACTGGGTTGTCAGTTGTTGGAGGTCAGATAGACAGTCGCTCCATGTAAAAATACTGGTATTCAGGTCCATCCAAGACTGGAAGCCGACCCCAACCTAGTTGGGAAAAGGCTAGGCAGACCAGACTACTCCCGAGTGAAATAAAATCATAAGCAAAATAGTAAGTCATTGTAATGTGATTCTTTTGTCATTGTTTTAAGGTATAAATTAGGATGTTTGACTAATTTAACAACAAAATAATCATTTCTCCATTTCAAACAAAAAAAAAACAATAATTCTAATTTATACCTTATTGCAACTGTGTAAGAATTACATTGCACTGACTTACTAATGGTTTTGGCGGCACGCGAGGGCGCGGTCAAAGGACTAGGTACCTTTTGTAGCGGCCGCAAGTCAGCCGCTCAGTCCTGCGGACTCCTGCTCCGCCGCGCCGCACTCGTGATCACTCGTCACTGCTACCTAGGTCAATCTGTGCCTAGGTACCAGGTTCATATTTATTCGCGGATTTTGACATTATGTTTCTATCTAGCTGGCCCACTTGAGCCACACACAGCAACGAAACCGATGTAGACTGTTAGCTTATTGAATGTACATGTCTAATCCTCAGAACAAATAAAAAACCAAGACAGAGAGCGGTCAACAGTGAAGTGAACAGCACGCCGCAGGTTGAAAATGTGTGCGTGTGAGCGTGTATGCACAGAGCGGCGGTGTAGTTTTGGCATGCTTGTGATTGTGACTGTATTGTTCGCTGCGCTCTGTCTTGGTTTTTTATTTGATCTGAGGTCTAATCGAACGAAAACATTCAATGTACACACGGCTATACAGTGGCGGATCCAGGATTGTCGTTTGGAAGGGGCTTGACCCCGCTGAGGGTAGGTTTGGTAAAGTAAACACAAAAAAAGCACACAATAATTTAATTTCCTTCACGTTCAGTGCCGGAAGCCCTCCTTGAGGGTTCACTCAAGTCTCATATCGGATGCCAGGAGCCCTCGCGGCGGGCTCATTTTAAATGTAGGTTTTTCTTTGCGATTTAGGCATTATAAACTGTGAAAATAAAATCAGTTGTACCTATATTTTAACAATATTTCAATCCTAATGCCGGTGACACTCCTCGAGGGTTAACTTTAGCGCAAATCTAATGCCGGTGAGGCGGTGACCCTCTTGGAGTCAGTTTGTAATATGTATGGCGACACGGCGTATGACGTCGATGAAAAATGAATGGAGTCGAAAGCGTTAACACATAGGTCTGTAACGGATTACTGTTCGCAAATTCCTCTATGACTTCGTTAGGTTGTAGACCACCATAGACATCTCGGTGAATATACATGGCATTTGCACTACCCAACACCCAACACCCCAACATCTTTCACTACTCTAAACTTACACAAAATCACGCGCACATACACACACGCACACACCTTCACATCTTCACTATACTACTAACCTACCCTACGTCATTCAGTTTGATCTTGGTGCATCTTTTTGCATGTCTTTTGGACTAATATGTTTTATTATCTATTTTGAGGGGTCTGGCGCTGTATGCCGAGCGAGATACAGGACTCGTCCTAGTTCGGCTACAGATGCTCCCATGATATAAATATACTCTCAATTACTAACTTCTAAGTACGTATGTGTAAGTAATTCGTTGTGTTTTATTTTTGGTGAGAACAAAAAACAAAATAAAAAAGTGTCTCCATGTCCGTCTGTCTCAGAGAGACGACGACGAGAGACTCTTGGTACCTACTAGAAAATTGCAATTTAGCATGGATATATTATTATGTATTAATCAGACCGACAAAGTGGTAAAAAAGATAAATAAAAAAATAAAATTTTTGGGTACCTCCCTTAGAGTAAAGTGGGGATGTAATATTTTTTCTCGTGTAATCCATGGTGTGGGGTGTCACTTTTTTAATTATTTTTTTGAGGATGGGAAATTATCTAATGACTTCTCCCGCTCTGGGCGGAGCGGGAGGGCGTGTCAGACTTTTACTGACTAAAACCCACCCGTGTTCCTTCCGTTGCCCGTGTGCCGGGGCTGCGATATCCCTTTCGGACAAACCCGCAACCCCAGCAGGCATTGGTCCTTACGGACCCCGCCAGTTGGTGCTGACATCTCTTTGAGGCGCGCGTGGAACACAACGCGCCGTCGACACGGGCCTGGTCCTTATCGGACGGCGAGCTACCCATTGCTCACCGTCCGCAAGCCCGCGCCTACGGTGGCCGGAAGTCGGCTCGCGACTCCCGACGCCCGGGGCGTCTCCTGCGGCGACTAGGGGCGCGAGGGCGCGCATCTTGCATCTCCCTAGCGCGCTCCGCCTCCTCCTTCGCGAGCATAACTGCTTCGCAGAAGGAGGTGACGGCCTCCCATGCACTCTCGCTCCGAACCATGGCCTGAACCAGGGCCGGACGCGAGAGATCGTCGCTGCCGATCGCCTCCGTGAGGACAAGGGCGGTGCTCTGCCCAAGCCGGGCAGATCTCCACCGTATGCTGTATGTGTATGCGTACACAGTGGTGACACCCGGGCGTTTCCTCCCGCCTTATGCGGCACAGGAACCTCCCGAAACAACCGTGTCCGGTGAGGACCTGCGTCAGGCGGAAGGTGAGGACGCCATGGCGCCTCTCAAGTAACTCCTCAAAGAGGGGACTTATCGCCGCAATTGTGGCGTGCCCAATGTGGGTTGTCGCTGGAAAGGACGTTTAAAAAAAACATTGACAACAACCAATATCGAATCACTTCACCTTGCGGCAGGCCGCAGAATAATATAAAATACTTAGCAACTATTCAGAGTAGGGTTGATCAGCTATGATAAAGCAACGAGTGTAACACGTAAGATGTCACGTACTATAAATTTTCTAACGGGTGCTAGAGATCTATTTTTAAAAGCAGTGGTAACGACACACTGATTATACTAGGTACTTATAAACACAACGGAATCAACCGAATACTTACTGTTTAGAAAATTTTGCTTGCGTGATGTAAGTATTTTGGTTATAACTTCTTGGTTTTTTCGAAATTGTTGAGTTATTTTACATCAAAAAGTGTCTGACTAATATCATAAACCTACCCTGTAAAAGTTTTATTCAATAATTGTTTATTTAAGCTTTTTATAGCGTTTTTAGAAATCTTATCAATTTTATTTGACAACAGCGCCATCTAGCGAACGAGAACTAATGTCGAAGAGTTTGTGTAACAGCAATTTTTTTTTGTAAAACGTCATGCTCTTGCCTGATAATAGCCGTTATAGTAATATAAAAAAAAGGACGCCAAATAAAACACTACAGAAGGCCGTGTCTTTACATCAGCG
Organism: Agrochola lota; assembly: GCA_947364205.1. NCBI lineage: Eukaryota > Metazoa > Arthropoda > Insecta > Lepidoptera > Noctuidae > Agrochola > Agrochola lota. Next base: position 257,084 of record OX376225.1, on the reverse strand, counting down.
ATTCGATTACTTTAATATACTTGCCAAGCAATTTATGCTCGTTACAATGCATAAATGGAGAAGTGGAGCTGATGGTGAGGTACTTATCAGTAGAACTCCTTAACGTATTAGCGTCGTCGCATCGGCAAAAGGAATATTTTGTAAAAGGTGATGAGCAGTTGACATTAGGCTATTGTAACTTAGATAAATTATAATCTGATCCACTAAAAAGCTAGATTTTATTCTTTTGGCAGGATTCAATGGTTACAAAAAACGTTGTCAAACATTTTTAAGTTTAGTTGTTCAATAATTTAGGTGGTGCTCTTCACAACAACAGTCAGCAGACTTAAATCAAAAACTGTTCAATGCAAATATTGTTGGTAAAATGTGTAAGTATTAACACTTTGAGGGACACTAAACGCCCATAGGCGTTATAACATAAAACTTCTATTGTGTCTCGTTCAGTGTTCTTGAATATACATAAACAAATCAACAATTTTTATCACAAATTTAATAATACCTAGGTAAGTAGGTATTTATCTCTTAATCGCCTTTTTAGCGGACCCGGTCTGTAGTGCGGCCGGCGCGGCTGAGTAGGGCTCCGCTGGCAGTCGAGTGCCTGATATCAGCTGTGCGAGAGTCAGATCGAGTACCTACAATGTCTGAACTGTACCTACTTGCGACCACTAACCCGACGAGGCAGTTGTTAGTATTTACTTAGTTTAAGTAGGTACGCTTCGTTTCGTGAGTTTGTTTGTTACACTTTCACGCTAAATCGGCTGAACGGATTTGGATGAAATTTGGCGCATGGGTAGATCATGACCTGGGTTAGGGACAAAGGATACTTTTTATCCCAATATTCCCACGGGATCCACACTTATACGGGTGAAACTGCGGGGTGCAGCTAGTAATTTTATAATTGGATCACTCATTAGAATTAAGTTAAGTATCACCGAATTCACCGAGTATTTCTTAAACATCAGAATATTTCTTAAACATCACGCCTGTAATCCCCAAAGGATTAGGCAGAGGTGTAGGTACCTACCTACCTACCTATAGTACACACGGATTTCGCCAGTTATGCGTAGGTATTTATTCATCTGTGTGTTAAGTGTGTTTACATATTGAGCAACCTACGGAAATAGTTTAACAAGTCGATTAAAAGTAGGTAAGTAGGTACCTACCTAGGTTAGTTCCAATATACCTACCTACTCCTATGTTGTCAATTTTACTGGTGTGTAAATTAACATGATCTCAAAATGATAAGTACGTAAGTCCCTAAGTACCTACTCATAAAAAGGCCATAAAAACGTGTTGCAGCCGAAAGTACACTTTAAGGCTTGTGCAGACCAGTGCGACTTGTCGCGCGACGCGACACCGGTCATTTTTATACTGTGAAGTTTTCTTAGAAATTCTATTGTTCGTGTCGCGTCGCGCGACAAGTCGCGCTGGTCTGCACAAGCCTTTACATGTAGAAATTGTTATTTTTCCGAAATCACATAAATTGGAAACTAAATTAAAACATCTTGACTTTTAAATAAGTAAGTAAATTCTAATCTAAAACCACGACCGAATTCGATTCGTCATTCAGGCTTGCGTGGTCAAGATTTGATACCTACTTAGGTGAGGTTGGGTTACATTGAGCGACCGGGGAATGGAACCTAGGACCCCACGCTCAACAAACACGCACAGACCTGCTCCGACCTATGACGAAGATCGTCTACTACTGAACTAAGCTCGGAATGCACCGCCATTTATACTCTCATGGTGTCCGCTACGCGATATCGCCGCGATTCGCAGCGCGACAAGAACAAAGGAACATTCCTTTGTCGGTGTAGCGCGCGATATCGCCGCGATATTTCCAAGAAAATAATCATTTCTCCATTTCAAACTAAAAATGTCCTCGCAAATGTCAATCATTCTAATTTATACCTTATTACAACTACATAAGAATTACATTGCACTGACTTAAAAAAAAGGCGATTTAAAATCAGTAGTAATAGTAACACGTCAACGACGATTTTAATAACATTGTTTTTACTTACTGCTATCAGATGAAATTACGCGTCTTCGGCGCTGTAATTTCCGTTCCAATTTTTTTATCTTGTTTGTGATCCTAGACTCCTCCTCTTCTCGATGTTTCCTTTTGTTTCCCATAATATTATAACTATTATATTATTTTTCACTACAAAAAGTAACTAAAAATAAAATACGCAGTGGCAACCGAATACGTGCGAAGGCTGTAGCCTTCGCACGATAACACAGAATGAGGATAAATGTCGGAACAGTCTGCTACGACGGCAGTGCGCAGTGGTGGGGTAAAATGTCAAAAAATCATAAACTTTAAACCATCGTGCATGGCCTACGCTAGATGGCGCTACTACACCATGTTACACGTAAATCGCAAAGAATGAAGCTGCGAAGCATAATCATACATTATTTCTGTTGTACTATTAATAAAATAGTGTCCAATTCTTAGAAAATGGGTCAGTGCAGTGAACTTTATTAGCAGCAGCGGTGCAGTGAAAAAATCAATGAAAAAATAAAAAAGTTGAAAAAACATGGAAGACCTTTCGTGTTTTGTGTATGTCAACTTTTTAACTGCACTGAATTGCACATACAGTTCTTAGGTAAATAATTATTGTTGCCATCATCTTACTTAATTAAGAAAATTGTTGTATTTCACTTCCATTTCTGTAATCTCATTAATCTTCTGTAATATCATTCAATAAATTATTTTAAATGTCTTTGACATATCTAGGGACCCCAGGGTCCCGGACCTTTGGAAGGCGTACGAGGGGGCTAAGCCAACTCGCAGAGGCACCTTAGACATTTTTATGTATTGAGGGGTATCCGACGATTATCCTGTATGCACTACGCAAGTGCACCCAAGGACAACCCCCGATTGGTGCAGGGGCATAAATTGGGCTATGGGTGTGCGTGGCTAAAGTTGACTGGTGACCTGGAACTATGGAAGGACTATGGCCCCTGCCTGATCAATGTTTTATGTGTACACGGAAAAATGGCAGGGGGTGACTTGCACACTCAATATGGGCCCCCGAAAACCGACGCTAGCACTAGTGACGTAGTGACACGGGGGCAACATGTCCTTAGGTGCTTGAGGAGTGGAGAGGTATTTCACGGCTTTCTGAACAATCCCAGAGCCCGGAAGATGGGCAAGATCCCTACGAGCACTTACTGGAATACTTCCTTCCTCCGAGCACGTTTGCTTTTGTGAATCTCCAATCAAGCCGGCCAATTAAGGCAAGAATTAGGTGGGAGCTCTGTTCCTCGTCAGTGTTCACTCCAGCCGCTGTAACGTAACGTTTACCTCCGTGGAGGAAAACGTAGGTCACAAATGAAAATAATAAGACATGAAGCGTAGTAAAACGATAACCAATAATGACGTTTATAGCTGCACGAATGCGAATAGTGCCTACAACAACTTTTATGATAATTTTATTATGTTGTACGATCTCTATTTTCCTCTGCAGAAAGTCAGGATACATAACAAATCTAGTCCGAAATGGATCTCACGTGGCTTAAAAATATGCAGCAAACGCAAGTGCCAACTACTGTGGCAATACAGGAATAATCCAAATCAAGCCACCAAAACTGCTTTCAGAGCATATGCAAAGAGGTATAAAATTAAACTAACATTAGACTAACAAAGAAATCTCAAAACGACTACTTTATTAAATCTGCCACAAATAAGAACAAAGCTACTTGGAAAGTTATAAATGAGATCAAATCTAAATATCCAAATGAAGGCGTAAATCAATTAATTACAAATGACGAAACCATCAATAATCCTCTCTCTACTTGACATCAATGATAATAATACTAGCTGTGTACCCCAAAAATCATCCAATAAACTGACTTATAATTCTAATTCAATTTGTATGGCACCGACTATTCCTGATGACATTAATAACATAATAATTGCTCTAAAAAATAAAACCAGTGCCGACTATGACAGCATTATGACAAATATTGTTAAAGATGTAACTCATATTATATCTGAACCACTAAGTTTCATTGTTAATTCATGTATAGAAGAAAGCACCTTCCCAGACAAACTAAAAATATCTGTTATAAAGCCAGTATTTAAAAAAGGGGTCAAAACTTACATGAGCAACTATAGACCCATAGCATTGATACCAATTTTTTGAAAAATGGTTGAAAAGGTGATTTCTAACTGTCTCTATACTTTCTTTGAAACACACAAGATTCTATCGTCTAGTCAATATGGTTTCAGGAAGAATAAATTTCGCCAACCATATCGCTAACGAGGTTCCTTTCCACCAAAGACATCCGATAAGGTCTATACGTATACTACTGGTTCAGAATTTTCCAACTCTATTATCATTTCTCCGCGGAGGTTAGTCCTAAATCTTTTAAATTAGAAGAGAAGCAATCGTTAAATCTATTGAGTAAAGGAGAAACCCAAACTCCATAGAAACTTGGGCTGGAATTTGGCCATAAATAAGAGCATTCAGGAAGGATTCACGACCCCAATTTTCACGTCTCCCAGCAATGGCCAAATTAATAAAATCAGACAATGTTTACTTTTTAGGTTATTTTATTATTTCAGTTATTTCAATAAAAAGTGGTATTTTTTACGCTTTGTTTCTTACGTAAATTGGGAACGCACGCGCGCTGTACTGGTTTCAGCGCCTGCAGCCTATCACGATGAGGTTTTAGGTAGGTACACACGGCTACACATCCAGCTATAATTTCCAGTCTAAGCTGATCTCGCATTGTATAGGATTTCGGTACAATGCGAGGTCAGTTTAAGCTGGAAAGTATAGCCAAGTACATAAAAAACGCTTAGGGGGTGACTTCTGATTTGGTATCCGATTGATCTTACTGAAAACTTCAGCTGAAAATGATGTTTATTTAACAAATGCAAAAATACTACTGGCTTCATTTCTTAATATTGTATCTACTAGGGGATTAGATGCAATCTCAGATTACAGTCATCTGAGATTGCAAAGATATATTAAAATAACAAAACACATATTTGTGATAAATGGTTTTATTATTCCTTGACAATTCAAAAGTGCCTGTAAATGGTCTAATTGAAATAAATGCTTTGAGTTTGAGTTTGATTAATCACCTTCTTCATTTGGATTATCCTAATATAATACCCTGGTGCCATGCCCAACCACGATACCATAATTATGCCCATGGTGTGGGCACAACAAATAAACATTCTTTTGCCAACGATACAGGTGCAATAATATTGGAGTATAGCATCATCACACTTAGAGAGCTATCGACTAATATATAAAGTATTACATATATGCCTGGATTTTATTCATCCTCTCAACATCCAGGTTGAGTCCGATGTTGACAGCCCTTGCTGTAGGTGGTTCTGGTGGTCACTGTCCACCTCTCTACACACTTCTATTCGTCGGTGTCCTATAGGTGTCTGTTCACTCTCTTCTGGTCTATTATCATGAAGAGATACAGCATTGGCATGATTTCAGCAAGCTTGGCAGGTAAAGTCTTTTTCATTTAAGTACCTAAAACAAACATTTATCATTTGGCTATTAGGTCTAGCACTAGTATTTAGCGATAAACATCTGAGTGGCATATTTGGGTAAACATAAGCCTTATTACATTCCACTGGGGACACAGGCCTCCTCTCTGAGAGAGGGAAGACGACCCACTGACCGGAATAGGCTGTAATTAGCCATGTAGGTTCAGTCCGGATTGGTCATGTCTTCGAATATGAATTTGTTGCACATTTTGGTCATTACATAGTACTTACAAAAATGTTACAATACAGAAATATCGGGTACTAGCCGTTTGGGGCGCGACCCATTCCTGTCCAATTGAAAGAATCATTTCATCTTCCAATCTCCGCCTTCCTATTGTATTGCAGCGGTCTGGTGCGGGAGCGGATCTGATTATTGTATCCGTTGCCATTCCGCAACTAATGCACAGGCTCATGATGTCGTTATATCCATTCGTCAAAAGAGCATTATACAGATCCAGTTTTCCAGCAAAGGTCAGCAGGATTGGCAGAGTATGGTGTCCAATGTTCAAGTGAGGACAGTCAGAAGGCAAACAATTTCGGAGTCCAGTATTCGAGCAGAGGTCAAATAATTAAATCCGGAGAAATACGGACAAACGATAATCAAATAAGCAAAAATAAGACAAGCGAATGACAAGACAACATCAACAATGACATGACGTGACAATTGACAGACGTTGACATTGACATTTGCCGTTTACTAGTGCAATATATGGTGCAATCGATTTAATCGATTATTTATATATTTTAATGGTGGTTACGTTAAAAATCAATTAAATTCCAGATTTTTTTATTTTACATTGATATTATTTGTACCTAAAAAAAACAATTATACTTAAACAATGGAGTATTATTTAATTATTTGTGACAGTATCGATTTCCATTAAATCGATCACATTGTTAGGGTACGCTCTATTGATATAATGCCAGCGTTTGTGAAGTTAGAGACGTATAATGAAATAAGTGTTGCAACAGTTTACAAAGGTTGTTTAATAACATAAAATAGAAATCTACTTATTTTCTACACTTGGCCATTACTATTAAGGCTAAGATTTAAATGGGTTAATTAAGCAAAATAGTATTTTTTTTTTTGGTACATATCTGATTCGTGTAACGGTTAGGCCCAGACCGGGTTTCTCCTTTGTAATTGAACTTTTTGTTCATTTGTAATTGTGGGACCAACGAGTAACGATTCATCGAAATTAGTTAAAGAGACAACGGAAACCTCTTGAATGATATTATTAGAAAAGGCACGTGTCAATAATATATTTTTGGCAAAGGTTATTCGTGAATTGCTCATGTTGAATAAGATTACTCGACCTATACCTGATTTAAGATCGTATCCTCCGGGAAATAAAAAATATTCACTACCAGCCGCGCTCCTTACAGAACCGTTGACATATATTTTCCCATTGAAATAATTGCATGAATATACTGGAAGTGTAACTATCTCACACGGTGACAAAGAAATGTCTTCTGAAGCTCTCAAAAACAGTTTATTATCTACACTAGTCTTTTCAAAAATAATTTTACTAGGTGTTTTGGTAATGATTATGTCAGGTAATTCCGTAAAAGCGTGTCCCACTATCACAGGATATTTCAAAGGGGTCCACCCTTTATAGCAGAACTTTTTATGTCATAATATTATTTTGCATAACAGCGGATAGCATAAACTTCATTTCGCAGAAAATCGTTTGGCATACACTCGTTTATCATTCATTCAAAACTCATAATTTTGTAAGTCAGAATCATCTTTTAGCATAAATTTCATATCCTTAATTATTAAAAGGTAGAACCATCATATCGCAGAAAGTCCACAGTCAGAGTCGTCTTTTGGCACAAATTTCATATCGATAGTCTTTAAAAGGCAGAACTATCATATCTCAGAAAGTTTATAGTTAGAATCATCTTTTGGCATACATTTCATATCCATAATAATTGAAAGACTCATCTATCACATTACAGAAAATTCATAGTTAGAATAATTTTGTATTTCTTACCATAATAATAAAATTGATTGAACACTTTTTATTTTAATTTTATTTTATAGTTGTTTGTGAACATATGTGGTTTTTTTTTTCCTGTAAGAAGCATGCAAACATGCAAACAAGCTTACACCATGCATGCAGCAAGCAAGCAAGCATGCAGCATACAGCAAGCATGCAGCATGCAAGCACGCATACACCATGCATGCCGCAAGCAAGCCAGCATGCAATATGCAGCAGGCATGGTTTCTGGCTCCGGCGTTGAAGAACGTGTTGATCTACTCAATAAATTAAACAAATATCAAATAAAATTAGAAGACAGCAAAAAAATATATGAAATTGATACACAGCGCTTACAGTCTGACATACAGTTACTTGAGGGAAGACTTCGTTCCCTTTACATTAAATATGTGGGCTCTCAGAACCAAATTAAAGAACATATTCTTGCTGCTAATGAGTTAGTTATGTGTCAGTGTTCTTGTCAGAAGATTTCAAACCCTGATGCTGTCCAGCCTGAGGCAACGGAGGACCCGTCCCAGACTGAGAGTTTGACTCAAGGCTGTATCCCCAACCAAGATATATCTGATACAGTACAAGATCTATCTCAAGTAGTACAGCCTGAGATTGTTAGTTGTCCATTTTTCAGTAGTTATGATTGTTATCATTCAGTTATGTTCTCAGATAGTATAGGAAGAGGTATAGGTAAATTAATTAGTAACAATCTGTGTTATTCTACTCAAAATTATTGTATGCCAGGTTCTACCTACAAACGAATAATGGCATCAGTAACAGCAAGTGTATACAATCCTAAAACCAACATTACTGTATTTGTAGGTAATAGTTCTAAGGTCAAAAAAGAAGAAATCACTGACTGTGTAACTGAATTGTTAAAGTTAAATTGTAGTAAAATAATATTGTGTGCTTTCCCATATTTTGAAAAATTGACAAATAGACAAAACAATTATATTCATATGCTTAATAAGCATATGCAGTTCTTAGTTAGCCATTATAGTGACAAGCTTGTATTTCTTGACACCAACACTTTTGTGGAAACTTTAAAATCGACTAGGGATACTGTGTATCTGCCTGTTAGTTTTAGACACATAATAGCAAGGCTATTAGCTTTTTATATAAACTCAGACATAGGTAGTATGTCGAAGTCTTGTATTATTAACACCACAATGATTAGTAATAATACTAATAATAAGGTGGTGAACCTAAATAAATGTAGCTCGAATGCTACAAATATTTTTACAAATTGTACGAAGGAGGTTCCATGTCCCTCACTCACTATGAGTTCACTGCCTCTGGATAGTAATTTAAACTAGTTTGTAAGACAACAGAAGGTACCTGTAAGAATATTCTTATACCTAACAACAACAAGGTATCTTCTTGCTCTAAAATAAATAATTATCAAAAAGGAGATCAGCAGAATGCCTTGAAATTATTTCATCAAAATATTCAAGGTATTTCTTCCAAATTATTAGAAATTGAAATGTTTTTAGAAAAAACTAAGTTTGACATTGTTTGCTTTACTGAACATTGGTTAAAGGATTACCAAATGCTAATTAATTATGAGAACTATAGTGTGGGCAGTTGCTTTAACCGTAAATCTATGCTACGTGGAGGTTCTCTTATCTTGATAAAAAATTGTTTAAAATCGAAACAACGTAATGACATAGTTGGTTTATCAGTTGAGCATTGCATTGAACTGTCCTGTGTTGAGCTGGATAAGCATGTTGTAGTGTGCGTGTACAGACCCCCTAATTATCAGAACTATTCTTTATTTGAGTCAATAATGGAAGATGTCCTAGCGAAACTTGCATCTAGCAACAAAGCCGCAGTTATTTGTGGTGATTTTAATATAAATATTCTGGAAAATAATTCAAATAGCAGTAGAATAATAAGCCTTTTTAAATCGTTCAATTTGTCTAATGTTTTTACAGAACCGACTAGAGTAACTCCAACTTCTGCTACTTGTATCGATAATGTCTTCTGCGATTGTGATTATTTAGATAAAGCCATCGTAAATTATTTGCCGTCTGATCATAGTGGACAAACGGTAACTTTTAGGTTTAAAACACTTAAGCAAAAAGTGCTAATACAATTTAGACCAATTACAACTGGCAAATTAAATAGATTTAATAGTACCCTAAATAATAAGTTAAATGCTCTGGGCCATAATATGGACGATGCAAATAAATTGTATGAGGGTTTCTTTTCAGTAGTGCACACAGAATTCAATAAAACTTTTGAAAAGAAAACAAAAAATATTTGCCCTAACTTTATTTTTAGCGACTGGGCAACTAGAGGTATTAGGATAAGTAGAGAAAGACTGTTCGAGCTGTATGGCCTTAAGCCTTACATTAACACTGAAACTTTCAACAAGTATGTTGCTACATATTCCAAAAATTTTAGAAATACCTGCAAGATAGCTAAAGCTATGCATATTAGCAACAAGATCAAATCAGCAGAAAATAAAATAAAAACAGTTTGGAAAGTTATAAATAATGAAACTAATAGGAAAAAAATACGAAACACTGAGTTCACATTGGAGACTTCACGTGGTGTCTTAAGCTCGAATTTAGAAGTAGCTCAAGAATTTGTAAATTTCTTTACTAATATACCATATAAAACGACGGAAGCTTTAAATTCCTCACCCGATGTCTCAATAGATTTATTAAAAGCGAATGTTCCAGGCTGCCCGGTTGAATTTCAATTTAAACATATAAACCCTATGATAGTTATAAAAGCTTTTCGGCAAATTAAAATCAAATTGACCGAAGATCTATGGGGATTATCTATCAAAGTTTGTACATCCATAATCGAGACTATAGCACCATACTTAGCTTTAATATTTAATTTGTGCGTGGATCAAGGAGTCTTCCCTGATTTAATGAAATACAGTAAGGTTATACCCCTTTTTAAATCTGGGGACAGTAAAGACACTAACAATTATAGACCAGTATCCGTGCTGCCGGTATTCAGCAAGGTGTTCGAAAAGGTAATGCTCAATCAAATGCTTAATCATTTTAACACCAACCAAATCTTACACGATCAGCAATATGGGTTCACCAAAGGACGTTGTACGACTGATGCCGGTGTAACCTTATTAAAACACATATTTACAGCGTGGGAGGGGGCCCAAGACGCCATAGGAATTTTTTGTGACCTCTCAAAAGCATTTGACTGCGTAAATCATGAAACCTTACTCTTGAAACTTGAGCATTACGGTCTAGGTAAACTTGCGCTCAGTTTGCTAAAATCTTATTTAAATGATAGACAACAGCAAGTCCAAATTAATGGGGTCAATTCACTCGGTCTAAAAGTAAAAATGGGTGTACCACAAGGCTCGATATTGGGTCCTTTCCTCTTATTAGTATATGTAAATGACCTACCCCATTTATTAAAAAACCAACCACAAATGGTGTTATTTGCCGACGATACTTCTCTAATTTTTAAGATAAATAGACGTGCATCAAATCTTGACGACGTAAATAACGCCCTACTGCAGGTCCAAAATTGGTTCACTGCTAATAATTTAGTATTAAATGGGAAAAAAACTAAATGCATTAGATTTGTTTTACCGAATGTTAAAAGTAGTGATTGTGACATAGTATTGAATGGGAAGAAATTGGAATTCATCGATAAAACTGTTTTCTTGGGGATCACGCTCGACTCCAAGCTGCAATGGGGTCCTCATTTAACATCTCTTGCAGGACGCCTAAGTTCAGCAGCATATGCTGTGAGAAAAATCCGTCAATTTACTGATGTAGATACCGCGAGGCTGGTCTATTTCAGTTATTTTCATAGTATTATGTCTTACGGTATTTTACTATGGGGACGGGCTGCAGATATCGACTCTATTTTTATTCTGCAGAAAAGAGCCATCAGAGCAATATATGGCCTCCGCAGACGCGATTCTCTAAGGGAACTGTTTAAAGATATTAATATCATGACGGTACCTTGTCAATATATCTATGAAAACATCATGTACGTTAGGAAAAATCTAAGTCTTTTCAGTAAAAGAGGTGATAGACACAATTATAGGACTAGAAATAGGGACCAATTGATTCAACCGGGTTTCAGACTGGCTAAAGTAGACTCATCCTTCATGGGGTACTGTTTGAAATGTTACAATAAAATACCTCCCCACATACTCCAATTGAACGAAACGAAATTTAAATCTTGTATAAAACGCGCACTATGCTGCCAAGCATATTATAAGTTGGGGGATTACATCGACGACAAAAATGCTTGGCTCAGCGCTGGTCCAGCTCCACAAGGGCGCATAAACTAATTGATTAGCATTCAAAATATTGTTGCAGCTGCTGAAGATTGTAAAACTATCTTTAGATTGTATAAATTCAATCTCTTAGTATTATATAATTGCATAGCACATGTGTGAGCACTATGTCCCTACTTTACAGTTACCATTTACTGGGTACGTCTTTCATTGACTTGAGTTTGCCCTGGCGGTTGTGAGTATGTCATGCTCACTCAAATGTCTCGCTGGTGGTGGCGTGTGTGTTGGATCGTTAAGTTCCCTTCAAAATGGTTGAGCTAAATGGTGCTGATGCATGCGTCATGTTCGTGAACGGGCGCCGTCAGTGGGGACTGGTCATCTCTTAGCTGCTTATTTGAATTTATTTTAATTTTTTAATTGTTTTTGATTTTATTTTTATTACTGACGCTTTTAACGTGCACGTCTTTTTACATTGTTCTCACATGTATAATTACAAAAATAGATGATGTAACCAATATTTTGTGAAAATATTCTGATTGAAAAGAGTGTCCGTGGAGTTTCTTGCCCGTTCTTCTCCATAGGAACCTACTACGCGTTGGAATGGGCAACTAGCTTCATATTTCTGACTGACCGACCCCTTGACAATTCAAAAGTACCTGTAATTGGTTTATTTGAAATAAATGCTTTGAGTTTGAGTTTGAATTTGCGGGGCTCCGGCGGCCCGCCTTCCCCCTGCGCGCCTACGCGGGCTTAAATTTCACTCTAGGGGTAGGGCAGACAAAGACTACCTGGAGTCGGTTTTGCAGTTTTGTCGTTTTTTTTTGTCGTTTATGTCACTACCTTTTACAGCACAACGTATTGACTTTTTAAGACAGTATTTTTGTTTTTATTTAAGGTTAAAAATGCTGTTTTATAGAAATGGCAATATGCCTAATAAAATTATTCCAAATTAAATTCTGTCATCTTCATAGTATGCCAAATGAAATTGTACCAAACAATCGTCACTCTAAATAAACGTTATGCTAAACGAAATTATGCGGAATTTTAACTTTGCCAAAGGTAATTATGCCAAATAAAATTCTGCCATCATAAAAGTATGCCATTGTAAAGTCGGACATATAAAAATTCGGCCAAACAATAATTCGTTTAAATATGTTTTATGCCTTTAAAATGTTCGTTTAAACAATATTATGGCAAGTGTGTTATGCCAAATAAATTTCGGAGCATCAAAATTCTGCCAGATAGAGGGAACCCATTTCAAAGCACTATTTTCGACGTTTAGGGTTTAAATTTTTTCTTCTATACCTTGAACGTTAACATTAACCCTGGACCTTCCCAACGGACTAACACAATTTCCTCCTATTGCCCTCATCAAGGGTAAATCTTTGGTATCAAAAGATAGTTTTAAAGTTTTGGCTTCACTTTCCCTAATAAGACTGCATTGGCTACCTAAATCAACGTGACATACTTATTCCTCATTGATGATCAGAATTTTAATAATATATTTTGAGTAAGGCTCACTTGATGTTAGTTCTGATACAAATTTTTCTTCGACAGTGTCATTTTGATTGCTATCTTGTGGCTTTTGTTTCCTGAACCTACGGTCCACAGATGTACTTTTCAGTCCCAATTCCTTTAACACAGATGTAAGTTTCAGATTCCACTGTCTGCTTGCCTGCTTCAAACCATAAATGGATTTATTCAACTAGCAAACATCTTCTCCATATTCATAAGATGGTGGTTGAAGCATGTATATTTCTGTGTCAATATCGCCTTGTAGGAAAGCGGTAACTGCATCCATTTGTTCGATAAATAAATTGTACTTGACAGCCAATGCTAAAAAATACCTGATTGAAGTATGACCAAATACCGGAGCAAATATCTCATTACGTATACTCAATCCCCTTCTTCTGGATAGAACCTTTAATGACCAGTCTTGCTTTATATCGTACAACTTCACCATCAGCATTAGTTTTCATTTTGTAGACCCATTTATACGAAATGGCTCTCTTACCTTCTGGTAGAGTAATAATGTCCATGTATTGTTTTGCAGGGGCGACTCGTATTCACTATTCATGGCATCTTTCCACTCTTTTGCATTCTGGCCTGAAAGAGCTTCTTCCATAGTGTCTGGCTCTTTAACCAATAAAGCTATTTCTCTGAATTCGAGGTCCCAGGTGTGTCAGATGACCACTCGCTGCGACTATCGTCTGTTTGAGATGATTCTCCAGATGCATTTATCTCCAATTCAGATAGTGGCACAATAACGCTGTCATTTTTAATTGTATGCTCAAGAAATATTGCATCTCTACTTTTGTATATTTGTTTCTTATTTCTATCATAAAATCTGTATCCTTTCGTGTACTCACAATACCCAACAAATAACATTCTGACTACTTTAGAGTCCCATTTTTGCCTCTTTTCTTTGGGGACTTGTACCATGGTATCACATCCGAAAATTCTCATATTTTTAATATTTGGCTTCTTACCCAACCACTTTTCATAAGGCGTCTTGTAGTCCAGGGCCTTGGTCAGTGAACGGTTAATGATGTAAGCAGCTGTAGATACTGCTTCAGCCCAAAACAATTTTTCCAAACTGGAATTCAGAATCATATATTTAGCTCGTTCTACAAGTGTGCGATTCATTCGTTCCGCTAACCCATTCTGTTCTGGGGTGTACGGATTGGTGGTTTGATGTTGTATGCCAATTTTCTTCAAGAATAATTTAAATTATTTCTTATATATTCTTTTCCGTTGTCTGATCTAAGTACTTTAATTCTTTTTTCAGTCTCATTTTCGACTAAGTCTTTGAATTCCTTAAATTTTTCTAAAGTATCAGATTTGTTTTTCATAAAGTAGACATACACTTTTCTGCTAAAATCATCTATAAAAGTGACATAATATTTGGCACCTCCTATAGAGCTAGTCTCCATCGGACCACATAGATCAGTGTGAATTAATTGGAGAGGTTCACAGGCTCTAGTACCAACATTTTTAAAAGGTAGTCTATTCATTTTACTTTCCATACATGTTGTGCAAATTTGGGAAGCCTTTTTGGATAACTCTACCCCCTCTGCATATTTTCTGTAAGTCTGTGAAGTTAAGGTGGCCCATCCTCTGATGCCACAAATTTATATCATTCTCATCTACTGTTGACAATAATGCTGGTGTTTCAGAAGCATTTTTTAATACATACATATTATTTTGATGCAAAGCTCTCAAAATTAATTTCTTATTTTGGTAAATTTTACAGTAGTCTTTCACAAAATCAATTTCACATCCATTTTTTGTCATCTGACTTACAGAAAGTAAATTAGTTGCCAAAGAAGGTACATACAGCACATTTCTTACTTGAATAGTCTGAGATCTGCCTTCGGAGTCTCTTATTTTCAAATTCACATTACCACATCCTTCTACTGCTACAGTCTTGTTGTCTGCCACCTTTATATTATTTATTGTTGTAGGAGAAACATCGTACATCCATTTTCTCTCTCTACACAAATGCTGTGAAGCTCCAGAGTCAATGTACCAACTGGTTTTGTCCAATGTTTCTGCAGCTGAAAAAGCGGCATAATATCCATTATTGTTTGTATTATTATCTGGTTGTGATTTCTTTTTTTTCAGAAAGTAGCAGTTTTTACCTAAATTACCATATTTGTTACAATTGTAACAACGTGGGCCTTTCTTTTCATTGTTATAAGGTGAATCTTTTTGAGACCTCTTTTTAGATTTATTAGATTTAATATAGTAGGCTGAAGAATCTGTCACTTTTACATCCTGTAGCAGCTTTGTTTTTACAGACACACCTGAGCTTTCAATAGCTATAATCATCGGTTTGTAGACATCAGGGAGGCCAGCGAGCAGCAAAGTCCCTAGCCACTCGTCTCCTACTACAAAATTAATATTTCTAAGCTTATGAGCTATTGTCATTACTTTGTTAATGTAATCCTGAACACTAGAGCTGTTATCCAAAGTGGTTGTAATCAGACCACGCAGCAAACCTACTCTTCTACTGAGCCCGGAGTCATCAAATATCTGCTCTAACATTAACCATACCTGTTTAGCCATAGTCGCCTCCTGAACATGGACATAGTTAATTGGATCGATTAGAAGTATTATCTTTGACCTTGCTTTTATATCCTTTCTCTTGTCTTGTACATAATCTGCACTAGGTTCGATTGTGTCCCATAAATCCTCATGCTCCAAGTAATTTTTGACGGCAAATTTCCATGTAGGATAATTTTCCCTGCCCATCAGCTTCTCAACTGTAACAATTGATATTTGTGAAGCCATGAATTACTAATTTTGAGCTAAAAAAAATCTTATGCGGCGTGAGCCGGCGTAGTTGCACACGCAAATTTTATCCAACTGAATCTCGGAACTATTTCGGTAGAACACAAATTTTATTATTTGAGGTTCAATAATGGCCCATAACCTGTTAATTGAGCCTATTATTTGCGATCAATTATAGCTTTAGATTTAGGAAAAATATGGGAAAGAAAATTCTATTCTATTTTTCCTTATGGCAATGGTGCCGATGTCGACAATTCTGCCAATGTCAATGTGTGGAGAAAACGTGCGGTGAAAAACAAAATAAAAAATAAAAATTGATAGAAACTAGAATTAAATACCAATAAGTAATTGAGATTAATGCGAAACTTGTTGTCGGATATTATTAGTACACTGAAACAGACAGATAAAAAATATTGTTATCTATATGATTAAATATGTGCATAAATGGTCACAGATCACATAAAAAAAACATCATAATTTGATGTCATTGACACGAATAAAAAACATCAAAGCTGCAAAGAGCTTTGGGGAAGAATGTGTTAGTAGGGATGGAAAGTTAGTTGGGACAGGGATTTTTAATTTAGGAAGATGGCTATATAAGTCATGGGCTGGGTTATTATTGGAGCAGTTAAAAAAGATGTGCTCCAAAGTACCTAAATCCAACCTACATTCGCAGAGCGATGAGTCTCTGACCCGGATTTTATGAAGGAAAACCGGAGAACAGCAGTGGCCAATACGGAGATGACAAAGAATTGAAATTACTTTCTTAGATATTTTTTTGTAGGGATAAAACCAGGGCTTGGGTGTAACATTGGGCTGTATTGCGTGATAAAAGGCTCCTTTTTGTTTACTTGAGTTTTGCCACTGGACTTGCCATGAGGTTAGTAAGCTCTTTTTGGGAAGGCTCAGCAAGTCGTAGCCCTGACATTGGAAGTGTTTAAGGTCAGAGTCTTGGGACGTAACAGCATCCTTAGCAAGAGCATCAACATATTCGTTTCCTCTTATGCCACAATGACTTGGAATCCAAACCAAGTGTACAGTTTTGTGATTCTTGACACAAGAGAAAAGGGACTTTTTGATTTGAAGCAGTACTGCACTATGGAGTTTACTCTTAAAAGGGTTCTGCTCCAAAGCTTGTAGACAACTAAGTGAGTCCGTAAAGATGACACCAAGTCGAACGCTATGAGCCTCTATAAATAGACATGCTTCTAATATGGCCACGCACTCACCCGTAAACACTGAAGATTGTGGAGGGCACTTGAATTTTAAAACAATTTTAGAGTTTTGGTAATATACCGCAGCACCAGTGCAACTTGCATCTGATAATTTAGAGGCGTCTGTGAAAAACCTTTCAAAATTATACCAACGCTCACCAACCGCCGCATTGAAAATAGAGTCCGCCGAAGAAGACTTTTTCGATATGCCAATATTGTAGAATATATCTGGTTTAAAGCAAATAATTTCATAGTCGAAACTGAAAATGGGAAGTTTCGGAAACTGAATAATGGGGTAATCTAAATTTTTATAACAACGAAACGACTTTAAAAACAAAGGGACTTCTTTATGATTCCAATAATTGGAATTCCGGCATACAGCATCCAAATCGCTCACTTTTTTGGCAAGAGGGTGGGAGGATTTGGTAATGACTCTAGCCCAAAATCTCGATGCTAGATACTGTCTTCTCAAGGCCAACGGTGGATCTGCGCACTCTACCTGCAATGCGTTAATTGGTGAGGACTTCATACAGCCTGATATGATCCGTAGACACTTAGCCTGAATTCTGTCCAATCTATTCAAAGCACCTTTGTTGCAGGGGATTAGGAGAAAAGATCCGTAGTCCAGAACACTCCGGATTAAGGCATTATAAACCAGTTTCATGGTGTAGGGATGTGCACCCCACCAGACACCAGCAAGCACTTTTAATATAGGAATAGTTCTCTCGCATCTATTCACTAAATAGTTTAGATGGTGTAAACCACTCAATTTGGAGTCTAAAACGACACCCACTGAAATTTGTGGGATCAGCCTCCTGCGTGTAAATACAACTACAGCACTTTTGGGGGCAGACAAACTCAGACTATGTGAATTTAGCCATTGGTTTAGAGAGTCCAGGGATACGCAAAGAGATGATGCTGCATCGCTAACAGAGTTACTGGTGACATATAAAGCTAAATCGTCAGCATACTGAAGAATTTGACAATCGTTATTAAGGCATGAACCAATGTCAGCTGTATACAAATTGTACAATAAGGGACTAAGAACAGAGCCTTGTGGTAGGCCTTTCCATGACGTCCTGACGTCAAATTCTTCACCTGGAACTCTCAAAACCAAAGTTCGAGACATTAGCAAATTACAGATGCACTGTATCATTCTCTCCGGTATTTTCAGCTGCTGCAATATTTGCCTGAGAATGGGAAGAAGGACATTGTCATAGGCAGAGGAAATGTCTAAAAAGGCAGCGACTACGGATTCATTTTTGGAAAACGATGAACGTATATCTGAAACCAAAACCCCAACACTGTCCATGGTACCGAGTCCCTTTCTAAAACCAAATTGAGACCTAGGAAGTAAGTCTCTGGATTCCACAATAAATTCGAGTCGGTTCTTTATTAAATATTCCAATAATTTAGCAAGAACTGATGACAAAGCGATTGGCCTGAAACTGTTTGGGTCATCAGCGTGCTTGCCAGGTTTTAGAATAGGTATGATAATTTGAGTTTTCCACTGATCGGGAACCCAGCCATAGGTGTAACAAAAATTGCATATATCTAAAAAATAGTTTTTTGCTCTATGGCCTGCGTGTGACATAAAGGAATAGGCAATTCCGTCTATACCGGGGGCAGAGTCATGAACATGTTTCAAAACAGAGTCAAGCTCCTGTATAGAAAATGGTGCATCAAAACGATCCTCTGAAGCAATGAGAGACGGCTGATTATATTCTGCTTCCGATGGTACATACGGAGGGGCAAGTTTATCAAAGAACTTTTCAGCAGTCCCTCGGGGGATGGGAGAAGAAATTGAAGGGGAACAACCACACCTAAAGCGGTTGATCTTCTTCCATACAACTGATAAAGGAGTGGAGGGGGAAAGAGAACCGCAAAACTCGGCCCAACCGGCACGTTTCTTCCTTCGCAACAACCTTTTAGATTTAGCGAGGGCTCTATTAAATGCTATTAGGTTATCGCTAACCATCACCTCGTTATACACCGTCTCAGCATCATCCCTTTCCCTTATGGCTGTTGTGCATTCCTGATCCCACCATGGTGGAGGGGGAATCTGCCCACGTGCTGAGTTTTTAACGGTGAAGCATGAGTCTGCACTAGTTTTTATGGCAGAAATGAGGTTATTATAACAGTTTGACACATGGAGGGGACTAAGAGAATCAGAATCATGGGGAACTAAATTTGGAAGAATGTCAATCTTTTCCTCCAATAGTGAGGAATACTTTGACCAATCAGGGTTAGATAAATTATACCTCAAAAGTGGAGGGTTTGATTTTTCTAAATAAGTCTTTTCAGCTAAAGAAATTAAAATTGGGTAGTGGTCACTGCCATGTGACAAACTGGTACACTCCCAATGGCATGACGCTGCAATATCCAGTGAGCAAAAGGTGAGATCAACACAGCTCTTATTCTGTCCAGGAAGAGACCTACGGGTTGGGCAACCATTGTTCAAGATACATAGGCTAAGGTCAACTAAGATTTCAACAAGACCTTCCCCAAAAGAGTCGCAACGTTCAGAACCCCACCTGAAGTGATGGCAGTTGAAGTCCCCCATAACAAGTACAGGGCCTTCTAAGTTTTCCAAAATACGTTTTAAAATTGGAAGGAAACTTTTATGAGGGTGAGCAATATAAACGGATAAGAGGGTTATACCCTCTACCCTACCAGCCACAATACTAATATCATCACCAAGAGGAGGCAAAGATACTACCACAAGTGGAACACGATTGTTCACGCAGAGAGCCGACCCGCCATAGCCGTCAGATCGGTCGCATCTGAAAATATTAAAGGAAGGTACACGGAAACTAAGACTCGGGACTAGCCAAGTCTCAGCAAGGGAACAAGCTAAAGGTTTGTATTTATTCAAAAGGAATGTGAGCTCGTGCTTCTTATGCCACACGCTCCTCACATTCCATTGAAGGAACACCAATCGAGCCATTATTATGGGATGAGCGAGAGTTAATAAGTAAAGTAGCAACGTTGGACGGTATTTGAGTTTTATTTGATGAAGACATTAAAGTCAACAGGAGTTTACTGAGAAGTTCAATTATTGAAGACAAGTTTTCAGGAGAGTCTGTTAGTTGACTATTGAGAGCACAGCCATTAGACTGGGAAGATTGGGGAGTGCTAGTAAGCTGTAGATGAGCTGTTTTATCATAAGAAGGAGAAAGGGGGGCATGGGTCTTTGGCTTAAGAAGTACAGTTTTGCGGGATGACTGAGAATGTGGTTTAGCAATGTCTGCATAACTGCGAGTAGAAGTGGGAACAGTTTTGCTTGCTTCTGAATAGGACATTACTTTCTCAGCCATTATTGTTTTAATTGTCTTCTGCCTGCCGTACTCCGGACATGCCCTGCTATTAGCAAAGTGACTTCCAGAGCACAACACACAGAAAGCTTCACTCTCCGCAATGCTACAACCATCACCGGGGTGATCATTGCCACATTTGCTGCATCGAGGTTTGGAACGACAGAGAGATTCAACATGACCAAATCGGCAACACTTGCGGCATTGAATGGTGGGATAGACATACTGTTCTACAGTTAACGATGTATAAAAACAGAATATTCTTTTTGGTAAAACTTGGCCATCAAATGTGATGACACAAGTTTCTGTGGGCCTGTATTCAATTAAACCATCTTTGTTAACCTTTCTATTCAATCGCCTAACTTTTAGAATTGGACCACAGCCTACTGGAACTTTTAAATATGACAGGACTTCCTCTTCCGAGAAGTCAGTAGGGATGCCACTTGCAACACCCATACGGGTTATATTAAAAGAAGGAATTATAGCATCATATAAATTTGTACCTAAAATTTTATTAGAGATAAAAGCGTTTGCATCCTGAGGGGATGAAAATTCAACTGATACACGATTTCTACCGACTCGCTTGACTGTAGTAATATTGGAGAAATTTTGATTAGACAAGAACCGGCCAAATGTAACAGGGTGTAGGGTGGTTCCAGAGTTAGGTTGAGCTTCCTGACGGGAAACGTGGACTAAATAAGGTCCTTTATCTGTGACTGAGTACCTAACACGGCCTATTTGCGTTTTCGGTTGTTTGGTAGGACGATTGGATACCTCATCTTCATTACCGGGACGTTTACGGGAGATAGAATGGGAAGGAAGAATTTGGGACTCCAGATTACGGACCACATCTGCAGACTGGCTTAATGAGTTGGGAGTGGGACTTGAGTCAGAGGGGGAAAAGCCGGAAAGGGGAGTAGAAGGTCTATCGGGAGGGTCGGGGGGTTTGTTTTTATCCATATTCATATTGAATATGGATAATGGTGACCAATGTAGTTAAAAAACAAACACTAGACAAACCTGCTAGCAGGTGACAACGAACGCACACAAACAAACACAATAACAAGTCACAATAATCACAATTACACTAAAAAACCGCCAAAATTCTGAACACACGTGTTACCCAAGAGCACACTGTGGCGAGAATCCCGGGAAAGAAAATTAAACGCTAGTTGTACAGTGACATCAAAAAGACAAGTATATTACTGACAGAATGTAATATATGGCAGACTGCAAAAGGAGTTGCGATTAACTTATTTTAACATTTATTTACTTACAGTTTGACATTCACACATTCACGATTCGGTTCAGATAAACACGTCAAATATGAAATTGCTAAATATTAGCAACTCTAATAACATAAATTTGTTGAAATGAATGCCGTTATTTAAAATTAACTTACTTTTTAAGTCTGTTTTAAATTCATAACTATAAAATGATTTAATATTATGAGTTTTTGAAAAGTACCGATTTTTTTATGCAAACTGGAATGTGTTAGCTTTGATCAGGAATACGTAAGTAAATGATCAGTTGAATAAGGTTTAACGAGATTCGATGGAAACTTGTGAATAAAAAAAAACATAAGTATGCGCGTAACGCATACTTATGTATTTGAAAATAAACAGTTGAGATTTGCTTCTTTTCTCAAATCAGAAACCGGGTGAGAATACCTTAATAGTGAGCTTTGTCTGCAAAGGTTATTATTTGTTGTTATTCATACAGGGTGGCAGGGACATCGACACGAAAACTGTTCCATGGTAACAGTTTTCGCGTCGATGTCACTGCCAAATTTTTCGATGGTTATTAAAAAAAACCTGCTGTTCCATACATTTTGACGGCGTAGGTATTGCACAATTCTATGAAACAGCAGATTTGTTTTTTAATAACCTAAGAAAAATTCCACCGCAGGGGGGTTGTTCACTGGGCACGCCACAATTGCGGCGATAAGTCCCCTCTTTGAGGAGTGGCTTGAGAGGCGCCATGGCGTCCTCACCTTCCGCCTGACGCAGGTCCTCACCGGACACGGTTGTTTCGGGAGGTTCCTGTTCCGCGTAAGGCGGGAGGAAACGCCCGGGTGTCACCACTGTGTGGATCGCCCGGAGGACACGGTGGAGCATACGGTGGAGGTCTGCCCGGCTTGGGCGGAGCACCGCCGTGTCCTCACGGAGGCGATCGGCGGCGGCGATCTCTCGCGTCCAGCCCTGGTTCAGGCCATGGTTCGGAGCGAGAGTGCATGGGAGGCCGTCACCTCCTTCTGCGAAGCAGTTATGCTCGCGAAGGAGGAGGCGGAGCGCGCGAGGGAGATGCAAGCTGCACGCCCTCGCGGCCCTAGTCGCCGCAGGAGACGCCCCGGGCGTCGGGAGTCAAGAGCCGACTTCCGGCCACCGTAGGCGCGGGCCTGCGGACGGTGAGCAATGGGCAGCTCGCCGTCCGATCAGGACCAGGCCCGTGTCGACGGCGCGTTGTGTTCCACGCGCGCCTCAAAGAGATGTCAGCATCAACCGACGGGGTCGAAAGACCAATGCCTGCTGGGGTTGCGGGTTTGTCTGAAAGGGATATCGCGGCCCCGGCACACAGGCAACGGAAGGAACACGGGTGGGTTTTAGTCAGTAAAAGTCTGACACACCCTCTCGCTCTGCCCAGAGCGGGAGAAGTCATTTGATGATTTCCCATCCAAAAAAAAAAAAAAAAAGGGGGGTTGTTCAGAATCATGTACTGAATCCATTCAAATTCAAATTCAAATTCATTTATTTCGTGAACACAGGGTACATACAGTAGATGTCTTCATAAATAATAAGATCCAAGCTGTGCTCCGCCAAAAGGCATACAAAATTTTAACAGGTTTTACATGCATAAAACATAACTATTTCAAAGTAGGTGATATCACAAAAAATATAGATTAAGTATGTCAAATTTAGATTAAATTGTTAAAAATATGTCAGTTAAATAAAGTAAAAGGGCCAAACAATACAAAATGAAAAAATTATGTCACTAATAATTAAATTCAAATCAATAATCAAAATCATTCAGTATGTCACATATGATAAAACAGACTAATTATAATTTATCATTTAAATACTCGTCAACAGAATAATACACCTTATTATTTAACAGTTTGAAAATATTCCCTTTAAATTCATTAATGTTCATACATGAGATAACTTGTCCTGGTAACTTATTATACAGTTTTTGAGCCATTGCATAAAAGCTTTTGCTATGAAATTTGGTTTTAGTTGCTAACACCTGCAATTTTTGTGAGCGACGTTTACTTTCTACAAATCTATATAAATTCATGTTTTGTTTTACAAAAATACAGGCCTCATAAATATAAAGAGATGGTAACGTTAAAATATTTAGTTTTTGAAAATGTGGCTTGCATGATACTGTTTGTTTTATTTTACAAATAGCTCGGATGCATTTTTTCTGTGCAACAAGTACCTCTTGAACCTTCGGTGCATTACCCCAGAATATGAGGCCATACCTCAAAGTTGAGGCGACATAACCATGATACGCTTCTAATAGGGCGGTCTTATTTGCAATTTTGCCTAGCATATAAAGAGCATATGAAAATCTACTAAGCTTTCCACATACACTTTCAATTTGAGTCCTCCATGTCATGTCATTGTCTATATAAAGTCCAAGAAATTTTGTTACACTAGCTTCAAGTATTTCGTTCCCTTTATAGTGTACTTGAAACTGCGATTGTTCTTTATGCCTAATTTTAAAATTCATTATTTTAGTTTTGTTAAGGTTTATTTTAAGGTTATTAGCATTCAACCAGTCGATAATAGGAATAAGGCTATCGTTAATTTGCTCTTCTATTTGTTTTGTGATACCAGAGTCATAGATAACAGTGCTGTCGTCGGCAAAAAGTGACATTTGATGTTCGGTTACTTGAGGAAAGTCATTAATATAGCATATAAATAGTAATGGTCCCAAGACAGAACCCTGCGGCACACCACATGACAATATTCTAGAGCTAGAGGAGCAAATTATCTCAGTTTTGGTCTTTATATTTACTCTTTTAATGTGTGTAATTTGCCTTCTATTCTCTAAATAAGATTTTATCAAATTAAGCACGCTACCTCTGATGCCATATCTCTCGAGCTTAGTTAATAGCATTTTATGGTCTACATAGTCAAACGCCCTGGTCATGTCCATAAACATTGCCATTACAGGTTTTCTGTTGTCCATATTATGGTGTATTTTTTCCAAGAAGTTGTAAATAGCCATATTAATTGTTCTATTTTTTTCTGAAGCCCATTTGTTCCTTGCAGAATATATTATTTTTTTCTAAATAACTGTTAATATTATTATATAATATCTTCTCAAAAATTTTAGAAAATATTGGTATTAGTGCAATAGGCCTATAATTAGTCATTTGTGTTTTGTCTCCTTTTTTATGCAATGGCTTTATTATTGAAATCTTTAATTTATCCGGAAAAGTGCCTTTCTGAATCATTTTGTTAATAATGTCACTTAATATGGGTGCTATGTTATGAGCAACTGATTTGATTACTCTAGTGTTAATATCATCATAGCCTGTACTGTTGGTGTTCTTAAGATTATTTGTTATTGTAACTATATCTTGAGGTACGGTTGGTGACATGAACATGGATTTATGCGATCCTGAAGTGCTAAAAATGTTTGCCTTTGAATAATTAGAATTTATTTGAACTGAAGATACGAAATAGTCATTAAATTGTTGTGCTATCTGTTTGGGTTTTGTTATATAGTTGCCATTTACATTAATCGCATTTATATTAGTTTTAGGAATATTAGCTTTTACAGATTTAATAACTTTCCAAGTTGCCTTCGACTTGTTTGAGCTTGTTCGAATAAAATAAGAGTTCTGTGCTTTCTGAGTTACTTTGATAACATTTTGATATCTTTTAGAGAAAGTTTTGAACGCTACTTTAGAATCGTGGTCTCGTGTTAGTCTATATTTCCACAATAGAGATCGTCTGGTTCTACTACAACGCTTAACTCCACGTGTGATCCACTTTGGTTTAGTAACTGTAGAAATTTTACATTTCACAAGTGGAAAACATAGATCGTATATTAATTTAAACTGTTCAAAAAATGAGTTAAAACACTCATTTACTTCATCATATTCATAGACTTCAGAGAAACTGAGACTGGAGATATGTTTCTTAAAAAGGTTTATATTTTCCTTGCTATAGTCTCTTTTATAATATATATAATAATATGGTAGAATACACTTTTGTGATACCGGGAACTTCATAAGTTGTGCTGTATGGTCAGACACACCTAACTCTAAAATCTCACTTTTGCATCCCCTTATGTTATGGAGAAAATTGTCTAGACATTGTACCACTACTAGGGCGTGTTGGTTCATTTATTTCTAGTTTTAGATCAAATTCCTTCAGAAGTTGTTTAAACAGTTTAGAGCTTTTGGTATCCTGCAGTACATCAATATTAAAGTCGCCACATACTATTATTTTTTGGTTATTTTTATAGCAAAACTGTTGCAATATGCTCGCCAAATTATCAAAGAACATATGTATCTTAGTTGAATTGGGAACTCTGTAAAAGCATCCATGGCAAAAGTTTTCACATCGATGTCCCTGCCACCCTGTATAATATGCGATCACTGGACAGGAAGACGGATGGGAGGGATCAAAATAAAAAGAAACAGTTTTAGTCAGTTGTGTCGCTCAAAGAGCGTCGTGGTGTACCGAGTATGTCAGCGCCAGAGTTAAGTGCGGCCTGCTCGGAGAGGGGCGGCAGCGCGTGCGGCTGGCGCAGTGCCAGCGTCCACAGGCGCAGGCGCAGCTGCAGCACGTGGTGCGCGCGCCCTGCACCCATACACACCCAGCTCCGGAACAAAGGGTGCGCCACGGCGAACCTCTGCATACACACACACACCGTCAGCTCACCCATCACACAGTCGCGCTGGCACTGTCGTCTTTATTAGTAACAGCCTTCACACGGAGTAGGAAATTAAATGCCAGTAGAGCTGAGCAGAGTGGTGGTGCGAGGGGCTTGTGGCTAATTAATAACAGCCGCACGGGTCAATCGATCAGGTTAAACTACACTTGCTGCGGTTGGTCCATGGATAGGTGACCATCTGTACATATGTACCAAGACCACTCCGTGCCTCGGAAAGCACGAGAAGCCTTTGGTCTGTCATTGGTAGATCTTTGACAGTTGTTACGGGTCGTCTTACCAAGGGTTATCGTGTTACCCAATAACTGGGCTGTGGAGGTCAGATAGGCAGTAGCTCAATGTAAAATATTGGTATTCAAGCCGACCCCAACATAGTTAAGAAAAGGCTTGGCAGATGATGAGAGCTGAGCAGCGTGCACTACATTCTAAAGCTACCAATAATGTAATCGATCCAGTAGCACCTTGATCTTATCGGCAACGGGCTTGCTAAGCTGGCGCGCCAGCAGCGTGCCCAGCCGGAACAGCGGGAACTGTGCGGGGGCCATGCTTGCACTACAGTCTCCACGCGGCTATCTGCTTCCCGTTCCCGCTCGGATGCAGTTTACTTTTAATCATTTTTGTTGAAACCATTACTAAACAAACGCTAGGATGCAGATGATGTGAAATTTTGCAGTACGAATATTGGGTTTTAATGTTTATTCGTTTTTACTTATTTTGTAAAAAAACATGTTACTTATCTCTGAGTAGTCTGTGATATATATATATCAAAGAGTAAAGTAACTATATATATCTATGCACGTAGCCAAAGAGTAGAATAAGTTCAATAAGTTATAAGCACAGAGTATGTAATTTTCACGTAGCCCTCTGGTGGCTATTTAAGTGTATTATCTATTGGTGTGGACGTGGACCCGCATATCAGCTGTCAATTCTACAGAGCATAGATAATACAGCCACAGAGTGTATTCGCTTTCATAAATATGTACGCGTCAAAAATTGTGAAGGAAACAGGTAAAAATGTACAAGGAATTTATTTACTTACCTAAGAGTATTATAGCATATTTACGGTAAAAAGTAAAGTGTTTTGTTTGATTTTAAGAAAACTGTGATTGTTAGACTCGTAACGGCAAAAAAAAAAGAAAGTCATTTATTCAAACTAGGCTGGGAATCAGCACTTTTCGAACGTCAAAATTACATGACAGTCCCCCAAAACGCCCACCCTTCACCACTTCCTAGTGCATTAGCTGGGAAGAATGCCCCAGTAATCACCAGTGTCTTTAGACTTGAGTGTGTTAAAAACATTAACTACATCACGAGGCGTTAGATGTTCGAAGCTAAATAAGCGACTATTTTTAGACACACTACTAAGCAAAAGGTTTTCAGCTTTAGACGGGGATGAATTTAAGGAGCGAGTGACAGTTACAAGGTATGTGGTTAGCTAGTGACCTCGACAATTGATCATAGACAGCCAGCGTGCAAAACTGAGGCCAGTAATAAATAATAGTACGATATTATTGTCGACAAATCTCAACATTTTATTACTCACATAATTATTTTGAATACGCTGAGAGACAATACAGGCTACGTAGCTGGAGAGATCAGAGGGCCTAGACAAATGGCATTCGCTTCGGAACGATTCTATTTCGACAATCGCTATCGCTTCAACGTTAAAGAAGTTCAATTGGTAAAAAAAGTACACTTCGTTTCGCTATCTTCTCATCCATTGGTTTGTTCGATAAAAATTACATTTTGTCTTTGGTCTTTCGTGAGCAAACGTCAAATTCCGCGCTGTCGCTGTCAATTCTTGTTGTCAGTTTAACTCCAATAGTACGAGAACCCACGACCAAAACCATGTCGCATCGTTTTACAGCCAAAACCGTATAAAATCGTTAGTTTAGATGATTCTGAACCCGACTCGGGCAGTACCGGTCAGAAACGTCACAGTTTTATGGGAGCCCATTTCTGCTATATCAAAAGAAATAGGCAGACGGTTTCATTACATATTAAAAATGTAAGTACGAGTACCTAGGTTTCGTAATTTTAATACGAAAAAGTTTGTCTGCAGACATTTTTCATGTCCAATGTGGCCTGAGTGCATTTTCAAAAATGTCAAAAATTGAACCGATCGGTCTCACAGTAACCTGGTTATTTTTTTTTAATCATTTGTATAGTTACCGGGGTTACAAAAATATGTTTTCTTAAATTTTAACTGGTACCTATAATTCCAAAAACCAAAAGAACGTTTCGAAGTCGCCCGGAAAACTCACGACAGGACACGAAAGTTTTTAAGCACGTTCAAAATAGTTCAACTTATAAGAGGCTCACACTTTCTTCTGAAAAACAATTTATTCGCATCAATTGACCAATGTTCACCTGAAAACAATATTTTCAGACGGGTTGCTATATATTAGATTTTTTGGCCTCATTTTTAACTTTCTCAAATGGTCTCCTTGGTACGTGCGACACTACTGGATTCTAAAAATTGTGTTTTTGGTATCTGAAATCTATCGTTCAACTCCATTCTTAAAATCAGACAAATTGCTATGAAACAGGTCAGTATTTGTTTTTGACATATTTCAAAATGCGATCCGGTATGACGTGACGCGAAAAATGTATGAAATTATGATTTTTTGTATTCAGAATAACTAAATCTATCCATCGTACTCGTATATGGTTTTGTTCGTAAAACGAAAAGGCTAAAATTTTGGTCATGGGCTCTCGTACTACGACTCTTACTTGATTACTTTGTCAATCAATCTGCCTAGCCTTTTCCCAACTATGTTGGGGTCGGCTTCCAGTCTAACCGGATGCAGCTGAATACCAGTATTTTACATGGAGCGACTGCCTATCTGACCTCCACAACCCAGTAACTGGGTAATACGATACCCCTTGGTAAGACTGGTGTCAGACTTTCGGGCTCCTGACGACTCGTAACGACTGTCAAAGATCCACGAATGACAGCCGGGACCAACGGCTTAACGTGCTTTCCGAGGCACAGAGGATTCTCGGTATGTAAAGATGGTCACCCATCCACTGACCAACCCCGGCAAGCGTAGCTTAACCTGATGGATCGACAAGTGCGGCTGTTGTTACTTAGCCACGAGCTCCTCACTACTACGACTCTTACTCCGGGACGAAAATTCAAAAGTGATAAAATTCTTTAAATAATGCATTTCATCGCGACTTTCGAATAGGGATGATGATAAAAATTATTTTTTTGTCCGTCAGGTAGATTATATCAAATATTGGACCCGTATTTTATTTTTTACGTAATCAAAATATTACGACGTAGGAGTAGCGAGCCCCCACTCCCCAACTTTAATGCGTTTTATATAAGTATTTTTTTAGGGTTCCGTAGCCTTATGGCAAAAAATGGACCCTTATAGATTCGTCATGTCTGTCCATCTGTCTGTCCGTCCGTATGTCACAGCCACTTTTTTCCAAAACTATAAGAACTATACTGTTGAAACTTGGTAAGTAGATGTATTCTGTGAACCGCATTAAGGTTATCACACAAAAATAGAAAAAAAACAATAAATTTTGGGGGTTTCCCATACTTAGAACTAAAACTCAATTTTTTTTTTCATCAAACCCAAATTTGTGGAGTATTTATGGATAGGTCTTCAAAAATGATATTGAGGTTTCTAATATAATTTTTTTCTAAACTGAATAGTTTGCGCAAGAGACACTTCTAAAGTGGTAAAATGTGTGTCCCCCCCCCTCCCTGGAACTTCTAAAATAAGAGAATGATAAAACTAAAAAAAAAATATGATGTACATTACTATGTAAACTTCCACCGAAAATTGGTTTGAACGAGATCTAGTAAGCAGTTTTTTTTTTATACGTCATATTTGCTAAATATTGTACGGTGGTACGGAACCCTTCATGTGCGAGTCCAACTCGCACTTGGCCGGTTTTTTTTTATAAATACGAGTATGATAAAGCAAGAAACACGTGTCTAATACTTTTTTATTATTTGACAGACGGATTTAATAGAATTTCTCTAATATAAATTTTACTAAACATAAAATTCGCTCGTAGCTCGTGGCTAAGTAACAACAGCCGCACTGGTCGATCCATCAGGTTAAGCTACGCTTGCCGGGGTTCGTCAGTGGATGGATGACCATCTTTACATACCGAGAATCTTCCGTGCCTCGGAAAGCACGTTAAGCCGTTGGTCCCGGCTGTCATTCGTGGATCTTTGACAGTCGTTACCAGTCTTACCAAGGGGTATCGTATTACCCAGTTACTGGGTTGTGGAGGTCAGATAGGCAGTCGCTCCATGTAAAATACTGGTATTCAGCTGCATCCGGTTAGACTGGAAGCCGACCCCAACATAGTTGGGAAAAGGCTAGGCAGATTGATTGATAAAATTACCATACCCCGAGAAAACTCCAAAAGTCGCCATTTTGTTTCGTTTTCCACAGGGTTTTGACGTTCGCTAATGTTTCCATCATACGAATCGAAAACTAGCGATAACGCTTGTCAAAAAGTTTCACTTGGCTACGCATTTCTATGGCAGTTATCGTTCGACGCTGTCGATTCGTTTGATGGAAACGAATGATGATGACATTGTCTAGCTAATTTCTATTCGTTAACATACGATCACGTGACATTTCCATATCTTAAAGGCTAGTGCAGACCAGCGCGACTTGTCGCGCGACGCGACACGAACAATAAAATGAGGTATAAAACTGCCTTTTTATCCCACCAGATGTCGCATGATCGACTTTGCCTAATTTTGTTCTGTCACCTGTCAAAATCCATACTAATTTACGATAGAAACGTAAACAAATGTCGAAAATAATTAAATACTATAAATATGACGCAGTGTTGTGCTCCAGACTGCAAAAATCAAGGGAGACATATATTTCCAAAGGATCCAAAACGCCGAAAATCCTGAGAAAAAGCGTTGAGAATCAAAAAAATTAAAGCAATCAAGCACTCTGTATTGTGCTCTGCTCATTTTATAGCTGATGACTATTTTGGTCAAAGTAAATATACCGGTAAGTGTGATTGATTCATAATAACTCGACATAATAGTAGATAATTTTGCATAGAAAATAATGATAATTATGTTATTTATTTCAGTATATGAGCCTAAGGCTAAATTCTTAAAGAAAACTGCAGTGCCGTCAATCTTTTCTTTTACAAAAACAAAATTAGAATCAACATCCGCAAAACAGCGTTTAGAACGTTTAGTAACAAGGTCTCGGAAGAAATTAATGCTTGATGTCGTACCTACAAGCCTCACTACAAGCCCTCAAGAAAGCAATGAAACATGTTTATCTATGGAAATAGAATCATGCAATGAAGTGGAGATATGTGCAGAGAGTGAAGAGATATCACTATCACCAGCTGAATATGTATATTTGTCTAAAGGTACACAAGTTGATATTGAACATATGTTTGGGACAATTAATAGATATAAAACTGATGATAAAGCTATTAAATTTTACACAGGATTTGAATCCTATAAGAAATTCTATTTTGTGTACTCTACCTTGAGCCCAGTAGCTCATAAAATAAACTATTTTGGAAGCAAAGTTATCAACCTTAGCACAGAAGATCAGTTCTTGTTAACTTTAATGAAGTTAAGGCAAAACAAGTGTGTATTTGAATTGAATAGATTTTTTAACGTAAGCACCACAACTGTATCAAATATATTTATTACTTGGATTAATTTTATATATCAACTGTGGTCAAAAATAAATATATGGCCAGATATAGATTCGGTTTAGTATTATATGCCAGATCATTTAAAAAAATACAATGTTAATGGTAGGGTAATTTTAGACGGCACAGAAATTCATGTACAGAAACCAAAACATCCTACTGCTCAGCAAGCATCATGGAGTAGCTACAAGCATGGAAACACGCTAAAGATACTTGTTGGTGCTACTCCAGGAGGCCTGTTGTCCTATTGCTCTCCTGCATATGCAGGATCTGTAAGTGACAGGCAAACTGTGGAAAGAAGTGACCTAATACAGAAGTGTGAAAGTGGTGATGTTATTCTGGCAGATCGTGGAATCAATATTCAAGATATGTTTGCTGAAAGTAATGTAACTGTTAATATTCCAACATTTTTAAAAGGTCAGACCCAATTACCAGGCTTAACAGTATTAAAGGATAGAAATTTAGCAAGTAAAAGAGTACACATTGAACGGTTGATTGGTCTTACTAAAACCTATAAAATGCTCAAAAGTGAATTAGATCACAATTACATTCCTATAGCAAGTAAAATATTTTTTATTTGTGTCATGTGTTGTAATTTTAGAGAGAGTATAATTAAAAATTTAAAATAAAAGACAGAATATTCTACTGTGGTTTTATTATAGAAGCATAATTTTTATAATAATATTTGTTAATGATTTCTGGTTTTAAATCACATTCATAGAAATTAAGAAGGCCTCTTACCATCTCCTCTATATATATATCATCTCTATTGATAAAACACACCTGGATTTCTTTATAAGAATAAATAATAAAATTACAAAATTTTCTCCCTGTGCTCAGTAATTGTCCTTGGATTTGGGCATAATATGGATGGTTTCTTTTTAAAGATAATTGTCCATTCATGTTTTCTAAATATGGTACAGTAACTGCATTTATTGGCATGAACCTTGCAGTATAGGGGCACTTGACCTCTACAACAGTCTCTTCACCTATGAGCCCACCTGGAAAAGCTGCAAGGAAGGGAAATTCAAGCATATGAAGAGACCACACTTTTGTATATTAATCCCAAATTCATTCTTATATTTTTTCATTGCAATAGGCTCGTTAGTTTTGCCGTGAACTATAGAGCGAGAGAAAATTTCCTTTGGGTTTAATATTTTATCAATCAATGTTTTTTTTCCAGTTTTAACATGGCAAATTGCATAGAACATACTTGCTGTCGCCCTATACGATCTCCACTTATGCCAATCAATCGATTTATCTTGAGGCCTTGTTAATAGCTCCTCATTATCAATTTGCTCTTTGGTCACATTTTGCAACAATAAACTGTCAAGAACATCATCTTTGTAGTTCTTACTTGAATATGATTGTATGATCTTGTTCCAGGCCATAGGGATTATCCGGTCTAAATATTTGTAATATAGGCATTTTTGAGTCTCCAAAGTTTATAGCTAAATTGCGAACATAGTCATGGTAGTTGTCTATTTCATCTTCCTTTGGCAATGGATCAAAGTTTACATTGAGTCTTCTTTTTTTTCTAATTGATGGCAAATGTTGAGCTTGAATGGGTGATTTATAAAACACCTTGCTTGGTTTTTTGAAAGTCATTAGAGATTGAGTACAAACCTGATAAAGGATAATAGTTTTAGATCGGACCATATTCTCTATTGTACAAAGTAGCACTGAAACATGCTTGCAGTGTGCTTCAATACCGCTGCCTGCCGCACATTCACAGTGACATTGTTCAATGTTGCCTTCACTGCTCAACAGAACATTGACAATGTAGATAACTTTTTTCATTTGGGCCTTGCATTGGCCCTGTATGTGTGTGTTTGTACCTTCAATGATATAACGTGCAGTCAATAAACACCTGGTTTCATATATAGCCTTTCCTTTTGGCTGAGCATTGAATCTGAAAGAAATATAATAGCATTTTAGGCACTTTGGTAAGTCATGTAACAAAAGGAGCCCTACTTTCTTTAATATAAGTCCTAAGGTCTAAATTAAAAGGTAACACTAAATGAACTCTACAAGGGATTTTATAAATGAACTCACCTTTCGAAGTACGACTGTATTTCTTGCCTATTGAGAGTTGGAATTGGCGAATCGGCATTAGAAAGAAGAAGTTGGTGGGCACCGGGTCACTGAGAGATGTGGCAGGCCTTGGGTTGGTTTTAAAATTAAAATTTCTATCGTATGCTTCTAATCTGAAAGTCAAAAACATGTATCTTAGTAGGTTGGAAAATAATATCGGATATTTATCAATATAACCTTAAAATTATTTATTGCTTACCTCTCAATCAAAAATGCTTTATTCCCTGCGGTTGTTGCATTCCTTTTACGTAATTCCACTTTTAATTGGGAAACAGGCCAAAAAGAATACATTATAGAAATAAAATTATTGGAAAACAGCAATAACAAATTCACCAAAACGTCAACACAAACTACAAAGCAGAGTCGATGCGAGCGACATCTATGTCTACCTTTGAGTTTTTCTCCTCATTTCAAAGAAAACTTCACAGTATAACAATAACCGGTGTCGCATCGCGCGACAAGTCGCGCTGGTCTGTACGAGCCTTAAGTCAACCGCATACATTTTTGACTTTTCTACTGGCGTTATCGCTAATCGAATGTTACTTTGTCTAGGCCCTCAGACGTTCTGGTCACGTACCGGTAACGCACCCGTGCCGACCGAAACCATACCGTAAGTGTCAGTATCATGTCAGTATCTTAGTAAGTATAGTCAAGTGTATAATCTATGAGTAAGTATAGTATTTAATCTATGCTCTTAGTCAAAGAATACTTTATATACTGGCAACTCGTAATTTAAATCAAAGATTTAAATCATTGTCATCAGTACAAAGTTTATCGTATTTGTTTCCTTAATTGCTATAATATTACGTAGGGGTTGTTACGATAATTTGTTGTTGATTAATCATAATTAATACTTTTAACCTTAGTACCTATAATGGCGTTAACACATGAATACACTAAACTACGCAGCCAGTTTGGTCGCCAGCCGATGTTCAGCGTGACGCAGGTAGACATGTGCGACAGCATTCCATCTGACCACGTGGAGCAGCGCCGTTACATCCTGCGCAACCCCGTGCACGAAATCACGCAGCACACGCCCAACTACTCGCATTGTGAAGTCAATACCATTCGGTAGGGACCTACCGGTGACCTCAGTATCCCCGCGCCCCGCGCCCGCCTGCGCTCATCAATGCCACCGTCTGTTGCAGGGCCGAGTACACCAACAACGGTGCCAACCACGCTGAAGGCGGCTGGCCCGAGAGTGTGAACGTGAACGACCCGGAAGCCACGCAGAGGTATCGCCGGAAGATCGAGAAGGATGACGGCTACATCCACTGCATCATGGCGATGTCCTCGGTTAGTAGCGTGGCGCTGACAAACACAACGTCATCTGTACTCATTATCCAGCTCAGTACTGCTTGACGTTTTGCAGGGATTGGAACGCCTCGTATTACAAAATAACGCAATTGAAATGTACCAGACATATTATACAGAATTAGTGAACATGCCTGCTGTAGAGCACAACAGCTGTCGCACCGTCAACGTGTACCGCGTCCCGGGGCCGGCCCGCCCCATCAGCTCTCTGTGCTGGCGGCCCGACGGCGGGGCCCGCTACGTCGCCACATACGTGGACGTCGACTTCAACCGTCAGACGAGCGCGCCTCTCTCCGCATACATTTGGGACGTAGAAAACGCAAACGCGCCTGACAGGGCTATAACGCCACCGTGTCCACTACTGGACCTGCAGTACAACCCGAAGGACAAGCACGTGATGGCGGGAGGGCTCATCAACGGCAGCGTAGCCACGTGGGACACGCGCCTAGCGGGCGGCGAGCCCAGCCTCACCAGTCCGCCGCACGTTGCGCACCGCGACCTCGTCCGGAAAGTCTTATTCATCAACTCCAAATCCGGCCAGGAGTTCTTCTCGGGCGGGCCCGACGGCGTTGTCAAGTGGTGGGATATGCGCAAGTTCGATGAGCCCTCCGACGAAATGATCATTGACGTGGTGAAGTCAAACTTCGAGGTGCAGAGCATGGTGACGGCTAACGGCATCAGCGCAATGGAGTACGAGCCGACTATTCCGACGCGCTTCATGGTCGGTACAGAAAATGGACTCGTCATTAACGGCAACAGAAAGGGAAAAACCGCAATGGATAAGTTGCCTGCGACGGTATTGTTACTCATATTTTACTTAGACTAGGATCTTTCTACACACTACATTACCCCTAATGTTGGGGTCCCATTTGTGGTCCGCGGGCCAACCGGGATGAGTGTTCCCTCAGGGATGGGAATATTCTAAAGGTACATTACCTATTATACATTGTTTTTAAATAAAAAATTAAATGCAAAACAGAAATCCCTAAAGCTTGGGCACATGTTTTACCCTACATGCTAGTGTGTGACCTGCAGGAGATCCTAAGTTATATCGAAAAAAAATATTCCATAAAAAATTAACCATTTTTCAACAGGGGTTATAAGTCATGACTTGTAGACATCCGCTAAACGACGGCCGCCCGCGCCCCATGTAAACTAACCTAACCCGGCAAAATAAATACCCCATTGAAAATAAAAACACAATTATTTTTTTCTTTTTTCCTTAAACTCAAACTCAAAGCATTTATTTCAATTAAACCATTTACAGGCACTTTTGAATTGTCAAATAGTCGCGTCAGTTAGTCAGAAAGTTGAAGCTAGTTGCGCATTCCAAAACGTAGATCTTTATGGAGAAGAACGGGCAAGAAACTCCAAGGACACTCTTTTAAATATTGAAAATTACAAAATCCTGGGTACATTATTCTTGTTGCTTCTATATGTGAGAACAATGTTCAAAAGTATAATCAAAACAATTCTAAATATAAGATTAAAAATAAGCCATGGCAGATAAGAGATGACCAGTCACAACTGATGACGCCCGTTCACGAACACGACGCGTGGATCAGCACCATTCAGCTCAACCATTTTGTAGGGAACCGAATGATCCAACACACTCGCCACCATCAGTGAGACATTTAAGTGAGCATGACATACTCTCAGCTACCATGATCTTTCAAGTCAACATACATATTAATAAATAAAAAAATTAAAAAATACAAACGGCTCCATGGTGCTCACATTTACAAAAATTTTAAAAATGCTTCTAAATTATACAAAACTAATTTGCAATGTATTTGAGAGATAAATAGAATGTTACTACCAAAAAGAAAGAAAATCATTATCCATTGGAGTATTCAACAATTAAAACTTGTTTAAATAAAAAATAAACATTAAGTTTGTAATGTCAGAAAAAATTAAAAGGGGAAGCAACTCTTCCAAACATTAAAAATTTTAACTACTGAGCCCATGTGGCTGTGGAGCAGGAGCAGCATTAAGCCAAGCATTTTTATCTATGATATAATCATCCAACTTATAATATGCTTGTCTACATAGTGTGTGTTTAATGCATGTTTTAAATTTCTTCTCATTCAGTTCAAGAATATCGAGTGGTATTTTAGTATAACATTTTACATAGGACCCCATAAAAGAAGTGTGCACTTTAGACAATCTGAAACGTGGTTGATCTTAAAATTAGTTAAATAGATCCAGTTAAATAGACTCTCAGTAGATACCTAACAACACCCTCAAGGTCGGACAGGGTTTTTGTACATGTTGTACGTAGTAAAATAAATAAATCGTGTGCGTACTTGCTGCGTTCGCGTATTTTGCATGATACAATAACATGACATGCTGCGCAACGCGGTTTTTTTCTAAAAATTAATGCATAATATATTGTAATTGTAAAATAAATCTTAACGTCACTCTAATATAAATTTTATCGACAACAGTAAGTACCTAGGCATGCAAGAGCTAGGGTTGGACAACTGCCCTTCCCTTTTCGTTTTCGGTGGATTTTCCAAAATTTCTTTCATGCAAACCTAGACAATAACGAATCTGCCAAATCGGTCGAGCCATTCTCTAGTGATGATCTATCATACAAGCGGAATAGATTTTTATTTATAGATAGCATTTTTTTTTATGTATTCAAAATAATCTAAACGTGAATTTATGCAAGCCTAGTTAGTAATTTTTGTAAAATAATAAACCATTTTTATGTGCCAACAAATCCTATTAGTGGGATATACTACTAATGATTGTAATACTATCTTGAATTCATGCAAGCCTAGTACTTTTTGTTAGGTTAATCTCAGAAATTGTGCACATCGAATTGTGTCGAGACCAGAATACCATCTTGTATGACGATAACTTTTTTTTGCAACCGATTTTAATGAAACAGAGCCTATTTTCTTGTGCTCTAAATTAATCGCTGTCTACCTGTGAGAACTGCATGAACATCCGTTCAGTAGTTCCGGAGATGTGCGCGAACAAACAAACATACAGACAGACAGATACCGGATTCTACTGTTTTATTATATGTATTAGTAGATTAGCTTTTTCCCGTGGGTTTGCTCGCGTGAAAGTCGGAAATTATACCATGGAAACGTACTACCGGGACAAAAAGTATCCTATGTGTTAATCCAGGTTATAAACTATCTGTGTGCCTCATCCAAATCCTATTAGTAGCATAACGTAATAATTGAATACTATTGGGAATTCATGTAGCCTAGTACATTTTAGGTATGGGCGTTATTTCACGTCACTCGTTACAATAACTGGCTATGGGGCATGTAACCGAATAACTAGTTTCGAGTTACACAGAAATACGTGATTTTTGTAACTAGTTACGTAGCAATGCAGTGATCGAAATGAAAAGAGAGAAACGAAACAAAAATACGTTGCGAGCGCATGTTGTTTCTTTCCCGCGTAATAAGTGACAGGTTACTAGCCTACTGGTACTGACCGACCGGCAAATCGAGCCGAGAGTTCCCGAAGTCCCAAGTGGTGACACGATTAAATCGGAACATGCACACGGACGCCAACTAGACTATTGAAAAAGTGTAAATAGAGAAAAAAATAAAACGTGCAAAAAAAAAAACAACGAATTGTAAATATTTCAAATCATTGTATACCCAAACAATCAAATGAACTTCTAAATACGCCGCATTACTTTCATTATTACGAGAATAATACATTATTCGATGCAGTTCATTTGTATTAGTATTACGTTAATAATGTAACTACAAAAACTTATTCGTTCAAAAACTTAAAGGTATAAATATGTAACGTATTACATAAGTAACCATTTATATTTTCGTTTCGCAAATAACTGTAATACTGAATCACCGAATAGAATTTGAAGAATAACTAGTTACTAAAATCACCTGTTTTCAAAACAGGTGACGCTTTCTAAGTAACTAGTTACGTTACGTTTCGCGAAAATCACGTAACGACCCATACCTAGTACTTTTTTTAGGTTACTGCCCAGAAATTGTGCACAACGTCTAATGATTGAAATATTCTATCGTGAATTCATGCAAGTCTAGTACTTTTTGTTAGGTAATTGCTCTGAACTGTCTCTAGATATTGTCTTTGATTCAATTCAATTCATTTATTCAATAACAATTTTTACATCGTGTCTGAATTTCTCTAACTAAATACCTACATAAGTAAAATCTTCATGCATGCAATCCATATTTAAATTATTACAATTATGCAAATTACATTAAAATCAGAATAACAATAAAAATAATAAAAAATATAAAAATAAATGTCATAAGTCAAGTCATAAAATTCAATACAATGTTCATTTCAAATCAATAAAATTATGTTACTTTCAACTTTTGTATTAATTTATAATTCATCAATAGAATATAGACACTTATTTCACAAGAACCGTTTAAGCGTATTCTGAAACCCACTTGTATACACTAGACTTTTTATTTCTGTCGGCAGTTTATTGAACATTTTTTATGACTTGTGGTAGGCGCTATGCTTCGTAACGTTCAGATGAGTCACTTGCTTCATCTGGAGATCTTTTCTTCTTGTACTCTCCTTTTTTTTCCTTTCATCTTCAGTCTCATATTCGAAGATATATTTTGATAAGTGACTAAGTAAGACCAAAATGTACAAACTTGGGACTGTCAATATTATTTAAGTCATTGAAATGTGGCTTGCATGATTCTTGCTGTTGAATTCTAGCTATGGTTCTGACTGCTCTTTTCTGAATCACAAAAGCTTTTTGAGTATTGTAATCATAACTTCCTCCCCAGAAAAGAATGCTGTATCTCAGTTTTGACTCAATTAATGCGTTTCTTAGACTTCTTAGTACGTAACAAGCAGAGCTGATTGCTTTCTCTAGGTGTGTTAGCTCTTGTTTCTACTTTATCTGGCTATCGATATGAACTCCCAGAAACTTAATCACTGGGACCACGTTCACTGTTTCTCCATTTATGACGCAGTTAATGCTATCTTTATTTTTGGAAGTAGAACGAAAAAGCATTACATTCGTTTTACTGGCATTAACTTTAAGACTGTTAACAGCAAACCAGCTGTGGAAGATATCTAGGGTTTGATAAACTATGGAATTAAGAGCGTTTATATTGTCAGCCGAAGCAACTGCATTGGTATCGTCAGCAAACACTACAAGCTGGATAGATCCCGCAGCTTTTCCACTCATGTGTTGTATAAGGTCATTAACTAACGCGATAAAAAATATCGGACCCAGTCTTCAAGACTCCATGTCTTGTGGTACGCCAGTGTGCACAGGAGACAGTTGGGACCTATATGTTTCTTCACTTGGACACTTTTTACCTGAAGAATTTGTTTGTGACTCCACTGCTTTGATCTCCACGAACATCTTCCTTTTTTTTAAATATGACGTGAGAAGTGCCAATACTTTACCCCTGACACCGTAGTGCTTAAGTTTTTCTAGCAGTAATTTTTGATCCACCGTGTCAAATGCTGCATTTAGGTCTAAGAAAAGCCCAGCTACTTTCTGTTTGTCGTCCAATCTGCTAACTACGTCCTTAATTAGAGTCATTATTGCGTCTTGTGTCCCAATGTTTTTCTGATGACCAAATTGTCTTCCACTTAACACTCCATTTAGGTTGAAATGTCTGAGTAATCTAGTTTTAATTAGCTTTTCAAGAATTTTTGAGTGAATAGGTAGTAATGAAATTGGTCTGTACATCTTTGGGTCTGTTTTAGATCCTTTTTTGTGTACAGGTATTATTTTGCTATCTTCAGTTGATCTGGAAAAATTCCTTCGTCAAAACATTTATTAAAAAAAATGCTTAAAGGTTCCGCTAGTACGTCTATATTGTCCTTTATTACTGATATATTTATGTCATCATAGCCACAAGATTTTTTGTCGTCCATTTTTTTCACCATTTTGAATATCTCAAATGGAGTGACAGGGTCTAGGACAAGGTCATTGGTTACTCTTTTTGCACTTATACGTAAAATATCCATAGCAGCCCCTGTGCACGTAGTAGTTGATGAATTAAGTTCGAACTGCTGGGCAAAGATATTCACAATATCTGATGGTTCTGACACAATCTTATTATTTGATTTTAAAATTAGTTTTGTGTTGTTTTTGACACTCTTATTTCTATGTTTGTTTATAACTTTCGTTGATTTTGCTAATTCAGATTGTACTGTTAGCTTTTTGGACATATTTATTACTTTCCTATATAGAGCGATGTATTTTTGCCTATAGTCTATCACAGTATCATTTTGTCTATTCCTTTTGCCAACATATAGAAATCGTTTCATTTTACTAGAAACCTTTACTCCCTTAGTGACCCAGCGCAGCTGCGTATTACGCGTTAAGTGTACCGTGTGTGTGTTGACTTTGATAAATATCACTTTTTTCCAGTAGATTTTCCAAAAAATGTAATAGTCGTGAATTCATGCAACCCTAATACTTTTTGTTAGGTTACTGCTGAGAACGGTCTTGATCTACATTTCCAGTGGATTTTTCAAAAAAATTGATACTGTCGTGAATTCAAGCAAGCCAACAATAAAGAATCTAAGTCTAATAGTGGTATTAACTAATTACCTTGTTATGAGATATAACAGGACTTATTGTTAGGATTTATGGCCTTTATACCGGGATATCATTTATGTGCATTTATAAAAACATGATTTTTCTTCATATCTTTTTTTTCGTGAATTTTTCCCATGTTGATGAGTTATTCTGCTATTCGGGGCGGAGACAAACAACAAATCAAAAATCATAAAAATCAGTCCAGCCGGTCTTGAGTTATAAATGGTGTAACTAATACGTCTTTCTTTTATATATTTTATATACTAGCTTTTGCCCGCGGCTTCGGCCGCGTGGATGTCGTAAACGTACTATTGGAACTCAGAGTATCCTATGTTCTAACCCAGCTCATGCATGGCCTATCCGTATCCCTTCGATCGAAATCTATTCAGCCGTTACGGCATGAAAAGGTAACAAGCAAATAATAGAACTGTTTTGCAATATAACAAAACAGTTATTATGTTATGAAAAACATAACATTTAATTTGAAGAAAGCTGTCTTAAATTTTACCGATAATAAGAATAAACGTACTTACGGTGCCTCTTTTGTTACCTGTGGACCTTTCACTCAAGCAAGACTCGCGGAATATCTTTGGCTGCGAGCGCGATCTGTCACTCATGTCAAGTGTCAATCATAGAAGTCTTCAAAATTCAACAGCAAGCACATTGGTCAAATGTTATGTTTTTCATAACATAATAACTGTTTTGTTTTAATGCAAAACAGCTCAATTATGTTACCTTCAAAACAAAACATTTGATTTGAAGACCTGTTTGATATCTGCTGGTAAAAGAGTACCTGAAGGATTTAGACGCTATGTGAATTAAATATTATATGGAATGAACGAATATTTCGGTCTGTATTCATTAAATGTTCCATTAAAACAATTAAGAGTTTTCAATCTATTTATAGATTAATGGCAAATGTATTTGCCTAATTTAAGGTGAACATGAATTATAAAGCTACACTATATTGATCATCTCATCAATAAAGGAGAATTGGATCACTCATATCCTTAATTAATACAAGTTTGGTTACTTACTTGGAAGTTATGAGATCAATCAAATGCACAGACATTTTTGAATCTCATAGATAAGTAATTTTATAAAGATGTGGAAACACAAACTCAATGTCATACATACATCACAAAGTTAAAATTTCATTGAAACTGAAATTTAATTAGGACCTTTTATTAAAATGGTCAATGAAGTCTCATCATTTGTTAATTATATTAACTTGAAATGTCAATCATGTACACAAACATAATTTAAAAATTATGTTATAATAAACTTCCTCTCTCACAGAGAGACCCTTTCTCCACTCAGTGGGAACATTAAAGCCTGAGCATTATATATTCTCTTAAGAGGTAACCCTCTCTTTTACTACTTTCCGAAAGATTTTTTTTCTGTCTCTAGCGGCTCTTCCAGTTTCATTTCAACTGATGATCTATTTTCCAGTCAGTCTCCCGAAGGCTACCACAGACCTTATACTTCCTAGAAGCTCCTCTATCTTATGTCTGTTTAAAAATGAATTTAGTCCATTCTGAGGAGAGGCAGCGTTGTCTTTCAAGCCACAGTACGTATACAAAAAAAAGAAAGAAAGAAAATACATTTATTTAGCACAGACACGCACACAAAAGGCACACAACACAACATTATTATACTATAAACAAAAATCAAATTAAAAAAGAATGAAAACAAATAAAGTGTAAATTGCGTTTTATGATACTAGCAGGAAAGTGTGCCTTGCGGCTGCGCCAAACCGTACCATACCCATCCATACCGCCGTTCCATACCGTTATTGCAAACCAAAATCAACAAGGATTATGGTAGATTTTAAGTAAACATCTTGATTGTGAGTGTCTTTGAAATATACAAACGCTAAAAGTAACTCTGGGAAAAATATAACTGTCAATTCAATGTTCCTTAAGCCCATGACAGTAAATGAAGTTAGACAGGAAATAACGCTTTTAAATAATACCAGTTCCGAAGGTTACGATGAAATTAGCACGAAAATCATTAAAGAATGTGCTAACGAAATCATTGACGTATTAACATACTTAATTAATTTGTCCTTTGGCTGTGGAATTTTTCCAGAAGCTCTGAAGTTTTCTATTGTTAAGCCTCTGTACAAAAAAGGAGAAAGATATGACATGAATAATTATCGCCCTATTACATTAATACCCATTTTATCCAAAATATATGAAAAATGCATGTACAAAAGACTCGTGCATTATTGTAATAAATTTAATATAATAGAAAATGAACAGTATGGGTTCCAAAAACATAAATCTACAACATTAGCCATCTATGCCCTCATGAAAGCTGTATTACCTAGTATCAATGATAATAATCTAACCACAGGTCTTTTTTTTGACTTATCAAAAGCTTTCGATCTAGTTTCCCACGATGTACTAATACAAAAACTTGAATCACTTGGAATCAGAGGGCCACCCGTATATTGGATAAAGTCATACCTTCATAACAGGCAACAATGTGTTACAATACCAAATATTAATGATGATAAGGACCTAACACTATACGCATCTGAATATATTTGTAACAGATTCGGTGTTCCTCAAGGAAGCATACTGGGGCCAATCTTATTCTTATTGTACATAAATGACATCACTAAAATAACCAAACATAAATGCATCTTATTTGCTGATGACATTTCTATTATTGTGACATCTAATAAAAAATATAATACAATTTATGACCATGAAGTTGACATTAATAACACAATTGACATCTTAATTAAGTGGCTTCATATTCAAAATTTTAAAATAAATCTTGACAAATCGGTATACATACAATTTAATAAATGTAATAACAA
The DNA here is from genome assembly GCA_947364205.1 of Agrochola lota. Classification (NCBI taxonomy): domain Eukaryota; kingdom Metazoa; phylum Arthropoda; class Insecta; order Lepidoptera; family Noctuidae; genus Agrochola; species Agrochola lota. The sequence continues at coordinate 212,143 of OX376225.1, read as the reverse complement.
TAAATCTAATTTCAGTCTTAATATACCCAAACTCAAATCTGTAACCCAGACTAATTTTCTGGGTGTAACTATTGATGAAAATTTAAATTGGAAAATGCATGTAGACAATGTCTCTAGTAAAATAAATAGATTTGTGTATGCGCTGAGACAAGTAAGAAAAGTTACTAATATAAAAACAGCCATATTAGTTTACCACGCATACGTAGAATCTATACTGCGCTATGGACTTATAATGTGGGGCAACAGTACCGACCAACATAGAACATTTGTTGCACAAAAAAAGTGCATTAGAGCTCTATACGGACTCCAACCTGACGAATCATGCAAACCAGTATTTAAAAAACTTGGTTTGTTACCGCTACCTTGTCTATACATATACGAAATATGCATGTTTGTAAAAAAAAATAAAAAAATATTTAAAACAGCGAACGATATATGTCCTCGAAACAGACGAGACCCATACAGGCTCGTAGTAAGCAACGCTCCTAGGCTTGCAAAATATAACAAAAGCTGCTTAGCTATGTGTGTACGGATCTATAATGGGTTACCTGGTGATTTTAAATTGTTAAATACGAGATACGGTTTTAAGCGGAAATTGAGTGGATGGCTAAGTCAAAATAACTTTTATAGTCTGAAACAGTTTTTTGACACAAAATATTAGTTAAGTACTTGTTTTTTTATTTTCGAATTTGCATGCTGAGTCTAAACCCGGCAAAACATGTTTGTACTACTTTAAACTGTAAGACCTGTTATACCATGTTTTGAGCAAATAAATATATTATTATTATTATTATTATTATACTTTGGCGGCCCTGTTATTCAAAATCTAAAAGTTGTGAGATATCTTATAATATTAGGTTAAGCATATAAATCTACGCCAATCAAGGGGGTATTTTTTTATCACATACGGGTGCCTGGGTAATAATGCTTTTGAAACTTACTAATGGACAAAATCTGTTTAGATGCAATCAGCTTATTAAGGGCTAATGTCATGCAATCTACACTATGACATTCACCTCTGTATAGGAGCTTTATAAATAATTAGTATGGATTATCTCCAAATACATTTTAGCAAGTACCTTGTTCCTCTATCGACCACTGACCCTTGCAACCTGACTGCTCCCTCCCCCCCAACTTTCCAAGCTAGGAGTTGCAGCTTGCCAGGTCTAAGAGGTTCTTACATGGATCCTGTATTGGTACTGAGTCTCCGAGAGCTATCGACTCCAAGTACGGGACCCGGGCTAACTGAGCCTAGTATGGGGTTATTTATATATAGTACGTCCCCATCCCATTATCGAGTTCAGATGGCTGAGCACTCGGTCTTAAATTGGGCGAAGAGAGAACACCCATGCTAGTCGATGCTGTCACCTCTGACTAAAAGCATCGTAGAAGCATCGCAGAAGCTTGCCAAGCCATCATTTGAGTCCCATGTGACGTACTGTCGCACAACGGCCGACTTATCTGACGCGAAGAGGTCGTAAACGTCGGGGACGCCCTACTTTGAGACATGACCTCCGAGGCCTGGGGCCTGTAGCAACAGGAGCCAATCAGGCTGGTCTGTTCTATAAAGTGGTCGGCTAAGCCGTTATAATACTTTTAATCTTCCCGGTGGTACCGCTAACAGAGTGATATTCAGCTAATCTGCTAACTTCGTCGTTTTGCAAGATAGGTTCAGGAGAGATAGGAAAACATTTTCCTTCGCTCATCCTTAAATGTTCGACAGTCTGCTTTTCGGAATGAACTAAATTACTAGAATTCTTGCACTCTGAAGACTGGCTTTTTCGGCTGCTTATTACTGCGTATATGGCAAAAATCTCTCGTAAGTGCGAGAGCCATTTTTTCTGGTTTGGTCAAGTTCCTGACAAGAGTAGAATATATTACTCTTTATAATTTACACCATACAAATTACAGATATAAATGTAGAAATTGTACATACGGTGACACAATGGGCGGTATTATCACAAATGCAATCTTTTAAAGACATCTTTTGGATGTATTTGTATAGAGTGGCCCGTTTATGTGGGCTTACCTTTCCTCCATGGCATGTGTGGACATGAAGTGGGTTACCTTACCATGTCTAGAGGAACTGAGCTGTGATCTATCAATAGCCTCTGGCCACCACATTAACTCTTGGCAAACCTTGTTCTTTATAAGGCAAGGAAGGTCATTAATGTATACGAGAAATAAAAAACGGCCAAGAATTGAGCCCTGCGGAACTGTGGAGTGACAATAGAACCCGGAGATCGCTTGCCATTAACGTCCACTCTTTGAATCCTATTATCCAAATAAGAAATAAGAAGATCCAAAGCAGTGCTTCTAACACCATAGTGATGCAATTTCCTGACCAATGTATCATGAGAAACACAATCGAAAGCCTTAGATAAGTCACAAAAAATACCTAGGGCATCATGTGACTCCTCCCAGGCCTCAAAAATATGTGCAAGAAGCTCAACACCAGCGTCGGAAGTCGAGCGACCCCTTGTGAAACCGAATTGTTTACTGTTTAATAATTTATGACTATTAAAATGTATTTGCAATTGATCTAGCATCAATTTTTCAAAAAAAATACTAAAGATGGGGAGCACAGAAATTGGTCTAAAGTTCGTGGGGTCAGCTGTGCTGCCCGATTTAAATAAAGGTATTATTTTACTACTCTTCATTAAGTCAGGAATTACACCACAGTCAATACATTTATTAAAGATAATTGCTAATTCAGGCGCTACAGTGTTGATTATGCATTTTGCAACCTCTACGGAATTTCCCCATAGATCAGCAGTTTTTTTAACATTGAGTGTATTGAAAGTTTTAATAATATCTCGAGCTGTAACATAGTCGAAATTAAATTCATGGTTACAATTATCAACATTTTCTTTCAATAGTGACTCGGCAACAGTGGGTGAAGAATTTAAAGATTTAGTGGTTGCGACTGGAATATATGCAAAGAAATTTTCGAAAACTGGTAGGTTGCTGCCCAACTAACAAGTCCCTGTGGACCTTGCTTTAGTAGCTAGCTCCATCTGCGTTAGACCTATATTAGAGATCCCAGCCAAAACCCCTCCGCAGAGGCTAAATACTCTTTAGTTTTGTTTAGTAGCATAAGTACTCATTTGGTACTCCCTTCTCCGAAAATCGTTTATCCGAAAATCAATCATTATCCATAACACGTTTGCTATAAACTTCAGTAACCATAATGTTCAAAAATTCGAAATTTTGTTTTACATAATTATCTTTACTTCTAAAACTATTCTGTCTAAAATATAAAATTAAAGACATGTCCTTTTTTTTATCGTTGGAAATTATCAAATAACTTCTCCCGGTCTGGGTGGAGCGGGAGGGCGTGTCAGACTTTTACTGACTAAAACCCACCCTTGTTCCTTCCGTTGCCTGTGTGCCGGGGTCGCGAGTTTGTCCGAAAGGGATATCCCTTTCGGACAAACTCGCAACCCTGACAGGCATTGGCCCTTACGGACCCCGTCAGTTGGTGCTGACATCTCTTCGAGGCGCGCGTGGAACACAACGCGCCGTCGACCGGAGCCTGCTCCTTATCGGACGGCGAGCTACCCATTGCTCACCGTCCGCAAGCCCGCGCCTACGGTGGCCGGAAGTCGGCTCGCGACTCCCGACGCCCGGGGCGTCTCCTGCGGTGACTAGGGGCGCGAGGGCATAAATCTTGCCTCTCCCTCGCGCGCTCCACCTCCTCCTTTGCGAGTATTACTGCTTCGCAGAAGGAAGTGACGGCCTCCGATGCACTCTCGCTCCGGACCATGGCCTGAACCAGGGCTGGACGCGAGAGATCGCTGCCACCGATCGCCTCCGTGAGGTCACGGCGGTGCTCCGCCTAAGCCAGGCAGACCTCTACCGTATGCTCCACCGTGTCCTCCAGGCGATCCACAGTGGTGACACCCGGGCGTTTCCTCCCTTATGCGGAACAGGAACTTCCCGAAACAGCCGTGTCTGGTGAGGACCTGCGTCAGGCGGAAGGTGAGGACGCCGTGGCGCTTCTCTAGCCACTCCTTAAAGAGGGGAATTATTGCCACAATTGTGGCGTGCCCAGCGCTGGGTTGTGACTATCGCACTCTCCATGCCGCCATGAGATCCCGCAGCAGATGATTGACACTTGACATGAATGACAGATTGAGCTCGCAACCAGAGATATTCCGCGAGTCTTGCTTGAGTTTCTTTAATAAGTCCATGTGCTTGAGTGAAAGGTCCATAGGTAACAAAAGAGGCACCGTGAGTACGTATATTCTTATTATCGGTAAAATTTAAGACAGCTTTCTTCAAATCAAATGTTATGTTTTGAAGGAAACATAATAAATTTGTTTTTGCGGGTTGCGTATCTCAAAATGAAAAATGTAAGCTCATAAAGGATGACTTCGTTGTATGTGAAGACCCTTTTTCTCAAGAATGCGTGGAGGCATTAAGTTGAAATATATATCTAAAATTTAGATCTACGGTCTCTTGGATCTGTAACGAAAATCAAACTTGCAAGTCAATAATTAAAAAGACGGCCTTTTATGCCGTATTGTTTGACACTCGCGAATATACCAGTCTATTTGGTACTTCCCGTTGGCCCAGCAGCATGAAGTTTGGCGAGAAGCAAGGTCAAGTAAAGAGGAAAATCCGAAAATTGGTAATTTATAGTTATATATGAACAGCAAATTTAAGTTTTTTCTCCAATCTGGGATCAAACATTCATAGGCCGTCTCTTGAAGTAACATTTAGGGCTTATTTCACCAATGAAACTGAACGCCATCAGCATTTCTAAAACGCGTTCAAGAGCCAAAAGTCAGTGTCAAAATTGTTATGGGGTATTGTACACTAACAGCTCTTGAACGCGTTTAGATGTGCTGAACGCGTTCAATTTTATTGGTGAAATCCGCACTTAGTATGTATTTCATTACTCTATTAAAAGTTATTTTTCAATTGGAAAGTTAAGTTTGTCCTTCAATCCATATTTAGAAATTCGGACAGCCGAGCAAGCACAGCTTTGAGACGAAAGCTACAAGTACTACTTACACTTGACCGGTTAAAAAAATAAAATAAAACAGTTTTATATGATTCTTAAAATAAAAAAAATATCAGCCTATTATTGTCCCACTGCAGGGCAAAGGCCTCTTCTCATACAGAGAAGGTACGAGCATTGATCACCACGCTTGCTCAAGACGGGTTGGCGATTGCAGACTTATATTAACTATAAGTCCAGGTTTCCTCACGATGTTTTCCTTGACCGATGTCAGTAATGTTCAAGATAAACTCAGAAAGTACGTATACATATGAATTGAAAAAGCACATCGGTACTTGCCCGGATTTGAACCCACAACCTCGTACATGAGAGGCGAGGCCTTAACCACTGGGCTATCATGACATTCTTAAAAGTCCTTGCTTAAAATACTTATTATTAATTTTACTATTATTATCACCATTGATTTGTGATAACTACTCTTGCCGCCATTGAATACATCATAATACCTAGATGTTAGAAAGGTTATTTTATAAATTTAAATTGTAATAAGTTTTGACCGAGTCAAACCGAGCCCGGCAGATTTTAATGAAATAAAGACTCAATGTTAATTCAAGATACGGACTATGACTATATTTCCAATTCCTTAAATCTCTTGAAAAGAAGACACAAAAAAATCAATATTACATGTGAATTTTAAAATCATCCCATATTCCCCCTAAATAATCCCCCTTACGAGATAACTTTTGAAAACCGCTGAAATACGTAATTTTAAAGAAAATCGTTGAAAATGGACCACCCCGCCCCCTTATCTCCGAAATTGCTGAACCTATCTCCTTCATTGTGCGTCGTTTGACACGCACTTGGCTGGTTTTTTATTGGTATATTGGGGTGTGCTAGCTAGCTGGCATATGGCAAATAATTTAATTAAACGTTTTTTGCGTAATGTAAATTATTTTGTATATGAATACATAATAATTTAAAAAATAGTTGTTTCAACTATTGTATACATAGTATAGAATCAAGTTCTTTTAATCGAACAGACAGCTGTGCTGCTGGGGAGTTTGTTGCGCCATTTCTACTTCCCAGCTAAAGCACTGGGAAGTGGTGAAAGACGGGCGTTTTACGGGACTGTCTTATGTAATTTTAACCTTCATAAAAACTGCTGATTCTCAGCGTAGTTTCAATAAATGAATTTTGATTTAACTACAATAAATATTTGCTGTGCCTATTAGGACAATCCAACGTTACTGTTCTCACATGTATAATTACAAAAATGGATGATGTAACCAATATTTTGTAAAAATATTCTGATTGAAAAGAGTGTCCGTGGAGTTTCTTGCCCGTTCTTCTCCATAGGAACCTACTACGCGTTGGAATGGGCAACTAGCTTCATATTTCTGACTGACCGACCCCGTTGACAATTCAAAAGTACCTGTAATTGGTTTATTTGAAATAAATGCTTTGAGTTTGAGTTTGAGTTTAATATCCACCTTTGGTGTTAGGTAGTGACATATTTGATAATTGTCTGTAAAATATTTTTTTTGCCATAGTTAATATATTATTAATTTTATTCGTACTTAATGTACATAACTTATTTTTCAATTTGTTTTTGTTCACTTGTATATATTTTTGTGTTGTCCCTTGCTCATTCGAAGGTAGTGACGCCATCTGTGGACTGGAATGTGTAGTAATCGTTTTTTGTTGATCATAGTTTTGGGTAACTTTTTCTTTTACTGTTATTTCAGAATCAGTCTGTGTTTGTTTATTTATACATCCTGCTTGTTTTGAATATTTGGACGCCCTTTTTTTAGGCTTATTGGTAGGAGATTGTGTCGGACTAGTCACTATTTGTTTATAGAGTCATTTTTTACGAATCATATTTTCATTTTCCTTCTTAAGCTTTTCAATTTCAAGGCTTAGTGAGTCAATTTCTCCATTTGCACTACAGAGTTTATTGGTGAGATCATCAATATTTTTCTTTAATTGAGTTATTAAATCAATGTCGTCATCATCTGATATATCAGGCATACTGCATACAGTGCCATCTAGGGTGCCATCTAGGGTGCGATTGGCGAGGTTTTCGTCTAAGTTGAAGTCGGAGTTTGAGAGCGCTCGTGCGCGCCTTACGGTGACGTTATTGATTCCGCTCATAGTTTTGTATGCAGTACTGCTATTTCTAACTAGATGTCTATTGCACCGTATCGATTGTCGAGACACTAGATGCCACTCTACTCAATTTTCAAGGGTTTATGAATTCAAAATATTGAAAATTAACGACTATTATTTTCACTTTATGAGATAAACTAGTTTTTAATAGAAATTAGTTATTGTACCTGTAGTTGTTGGTATTATTACATCATCAAGTCGCCTTATACGCTTTCTTTACGCCCGTGTCATTGATTTATTTGAGTTTTAAACACTGCACATATAGTTGTTTATATTGTCACTTTACACTTGAGTTTTGTGGAGATAACACTGAGTAGCGTCAATAGTCACTTTATGCACACAATGAAATAAATAATTAGTTAATTAATGCACACTTACTATTTATTTACTTATTTCGAATACGGAGTCGATGTTAACTGTGCGCCACTAGCGCCCTCTCTCCCTCATATAATATATACACAATATATATATATATGCTATTGTAAACATCTCTGGTAGTAATAAAATGTTCGGGAAGGTGCGTTTTTTTAGTGATTACTGTAAACTAATGTATATTTATATAAATGAAACAAAAACTTATAGAAATATAGGTAAATATTTTTAGTTTTAATGACTTTTGTAAAATAGGCTGAAATAATTTCCTAGCCAGGATTTCAGTCTAGAATTCATGAATTAAAAGTTGTTAGTATTGTGTTAATCCTTTCAAAGTGTGCTAGTTTATTTAATAACGATACCAACGACAAAACTGGCAGAGAGCTACCTATCGTAACTTTAGAGATATCGTCGTTTTTGCGTTCACGGGCGAAATACGCGCGTATTATTGGCGTACTACGCAGGCGTAGCGCACAGACCCGAATGTGGCGTTTTAAACGTCATACACAGTCGAGGGGTTTGTTTTGATTTGTTCTGGGCTGAATACACGTGTTTGATCAATACCAGTCAACGCAACAACGTTATTAACTCGTTTACCACTCACTTACTTTATTAACGAGCATTCAGCACCAGCTATCTAATTACGTAACATATTTTCGTAAATAATTACGACTAATCTGTTTCATTTTGACAGTTCAACATCATTCATTGCGTTATTTACGTTGTTGGGCAGATTTTTTTTTCGAACTCGTGAAGCAATGGATTAGCAATCTGTTTCAAAACGATTCAGGGGGCCTACTCCCTAAGCAAGACCCGTACGTTTGGCCGTAGTTACGGGCACTTCGCTCTCTTTTTCACTTACGGCATGTACGTAAGCGAGACAGAGAACAAAGCGCCCGTAACTACGGCCGAACGTATAGATTTCGCTTAGGGAGTAGGCCCCAGATTCTGATTGATCGTATATTACGCAATTAGGGTACAGAATCGTAAACAAAACAATACAGCTCACCTTTTTGTTCTAACGTGCCTTTTTTTTTTTTTTTTTTTTTTGAGGGTGGGAAATCATCAAATGACTTCTCCCGCTCTGGGCAGAGCGAGAGGGTGTGTCAGACTTTTACTGACTAAAACCCACCCGTGTTCCTTCCGTTGCCTGTGTGCCGGGGCCGCGTTATCCCTTTCGGACAAACCCGCAACCCCAGCAGGCATTGGTCTTTCGACCCCGTCGGTTGGTGCTGACATATCTTTGAGGCGCGCGTGGAACACAACGCGCCGTCGACACGGGCCTGGTCCTTATCGGACGGCGAGCTGCCCATTGCTCACCGTCCGCAAGCCCGCGCCTACGGTGGCCGGAAGTCGGCTCTGGACTCCCGACGCCCGGGGCGTCTCCTGCGGCGACTAGGGCCGCGAGGGCGTGCAGCTTGCATCTCCCTCGCGCGCTCCGCCTCCTCCTTCGCGAGCATAACTGCTTCGCAGAAGGAGGTGACGGCCTCACATGCACTCTCGCTCCGAACCATGGCCTGAACCAGGGCCGGACGCGAGAGATCACCGCCGCCGATCGCCTCCGTGAGGACACGGCGGTGCTCCGCCCAAGCTGGGCAGACCTCCACCGTATGCTCCACCGTGTCCTCCGGGCGATCCACACAGTGGTGACACCCGGGCGTTTCCTCCCGCCTTACGCGGAACAGGAACCTCCCGAAACAACCGTGTCCGGTGAGGACCTGCGTCAGGCGGAAGGTGAGGACGCCATGGCGCCTCTCAAGCCACTCCTCAAAGAGGGGACTTATCGCCGCAATTGTGGCGTGCCCAGCGCTGGGTTGCGACAATCGTACACTCCATGCCGCCATGAGATCCCGCCGGAGCTCTGTCCGCTGTGCCGTAATTTCTCGCGGCAGCGGAGTTACACCCCGGCGTTTCGCCTCCTCGCGCAACTCCCACATGTGCGCGAGGACTTTCGCCTCCAGATCCCATGGCGGTAGTCCGGCAAGGAGGCTCGCCGCCTCACGGGAGACCGTGCGGTATCCCCGGACCAGCCTGATGGCCATGACCCTTTGGGACGCGTTCAACCGCCGGGCCGGTCGCAGCCTCAATGAACGCGCCCACACCGGTGCCCCGTAGAGGGCCATGGACCGCACGACCCCCGCGTAAAGACTCCGGCAGGAGGCGTTTGGACCCCCCAGGTTGGGCAGGAGCCGTTTCAAAGCAGCCCCAGCCCTATCCAGTTTGGGAGCCAAACGTCGGAAGTGCTCCACGAAGTTCCACCGGCTGTCGAGGACGAGTCCCAGGTACTTCATCGTCGACTCGACACCGATGTGAACCCCTCCCGCCGTAATCTGGGAACCCGACAGTGGCGCGTTCCGAGGACCATAGAAACACATGGCCTCGGACTTGTGAAAGGCCACCTCGAGTCCCAGTTGCCGGATCCTTTCGACGATTGTCGCAACCCAACGTGTCGCTAATTCGGCCGCCGCCTCATGCGACCTCCCCTGCACCAGGACCAGCGTGTCGTCAGCGTAGCAAACCACGCTGACGCCGCTAGGGAGGTCGGCGCGCAGCACCCAGTCGTAGCCGATGTCCCACAGATGCGGCCCCAGGACCGATCCCTGTGGGACACCGCACGACATCTCTCGCCGGTTCCACTCACCGTGGTGACCGGGGTAGATGACGGCCCTGTCCGTCAAATAGGCCTCGACCACTCGACAGAGGTAGGTCGGCATCCGGTGATACCGGAGTGCCTCCCTAATGCAACTCCAGGGCAGGGTATTGAAGGCATTGGCGATGTCAAGAGACACCGCCAAGACTACCCCACCCCGGTTCTAACGTGCCTGAGGGTAGTTGTACGACGCCAACATCCACTCGTCGTTCACTGCTTGCAGCACGTGCTCCACCATCCGATTGGCTGTCACTGCATGTTCGTGCAACGGGCCGCGATGTGTCCTGGTTTCCTACACTTCAAGCACACGAAAGGCTTCGCTGACTGCTGTGGGGCTGCTTGGCTCGATACTAAAGACGTCGTAGATCTTACTCTGCTCTATTTGGAACTGCTGACGATCCTGGTACTGTCTCTCGTCCAGTCACCACAGCATAAAAGAAAAAGAAGAGTAAGAAAAAGTTTTTATTCTGCACAAACTAAACGCACTATTGATCTGACTAGCCTTTCCCCAACTATATTGGGGTCGGCTTCCAGTCTAAATGGATGCAGCTGGATACCAGTATTTAACATAGAACGACTGCCTATCTGACCTCCACAACCCAGTTACTGGGTAACGATAACCCTTGGTAAGACTGGATGTCAGACTTTCGTGCTTCTGACGACCCGTAACGACTGTCAAAGATCCACGAATGACAGCCGGGACCAACAACTTAACGTGCTATCTGAGGCACGGAGGAGTCTCGGTATGTAAAGATGGTCACCCATCCACAGACCAACCCCGGCAAGCGTAACTTAACCTGATGGATTGACCCGTGCGGCAGTTATTACTTAGCCACGACGAGCTCCTCACACAAACTAAACGCACATTACAAAAAAAAAACAAATTAGAATACCCCTTTACAAATTAGCCATAAGCCTCGTATTCATTATTCAACACAGAAAAGTTTGACAAATTTTGTCTATTGCTTGCCCTTCAGGGCCAGAGGCCAAAGACAATATATAATAATTGCGTAATGTGTTGCGACAAAACAAATGAAAACAAACAATCAACCTACAAAATGCCGATTGAAAAGTGGAAAAATAATAAATAACATAGCTTTGAGACGCTCTCGCTCTCGTTCCAGCTTCCGCTTCTCGCATAGACTCAAAGAAGTAGGACTCCGGCGAAGACAGCGACTTTTCGAAGACGCTTTGCCTTGCCGCCGCGTGCCGCTACGCGCTCTCGATCTGGGTTCAGCTGTGTGACGCAATTTACCCCCAATTGGCGTTGATTGGCGCTGCGAGCTAGTCCCTTGATCGCGTGGCATGGTTTGAAATTCATGAAATAGAAATAAAAAAACCGGCCAAGTGCGTGTCGGACCACCACGCACAATGAAGGGTTCCGTAGTTGGGATGAATTTATCCCAAGAATAAACTTAACATTGTAGTTGAAAAACGTGTTCTCCCATACGGAAAACTGCAAATTTAAGTTGGTCGATTATTACTCGACAGTACAGCCTACTTAGCTCTGATAGTTTTCCTTTTAATTTCGTTATATATATACTACTGCTGTGAATTTTTTCACAAGTCCAAGTACAACCATTTAGCTAGAAGGGGGGGGGGGGGGGGGGGGCTTTAACAAAAAAAATCTGTTAAAAGCTTAATATTTCGCAAACGGATCCCTGAATCCAAAAATTGTCGTAACAAACTCACAATATTTTTGAAAGACCTTTCTAACAATACCCCACAACATGGGGTAGATGAGGAAAAAAAACATCCCCACTTTACGTGTAGGGGAGGGACCCAAAAAAAAATTATTTTATTTTACCACTTTGTTAGCATGATTAATATATGTATACATAAACAAAATTACAGCTTTCTAGTACTAACCGTCTCTGAGCTAAGCCGCGGACAGACAGACAGACGGACTTGGCCAAACTATAAGGGTTCCTTGTTTACTACGGAACCCTAAAAATGGGTTAGAATTGTCAGACTAAACAAAACTACACAGAAAACGTTATGAAACGTTTTGCTGGGTATTTCGGAAATATCTCAGAAACGGTGCGTCAGAAATAACCAAATTTTATTACTCTTTTATAAACCCCACGGAAGATATTAGACCACAAAAAAAAAAAAAAAAAACTGTCCTACCCTCGAATTATATTGTTCAAAAACACGGCACGCCAACAACAGTCACTTTTAGCGATTTCATTTTACACCTGAACCAACACGAATCCCAATTCTGATGTCGGAAGATGGTATGTCTTTCTCGTTATCAGGCATATTTTAACTACTGTCGGCGTACTATGGGTAGTGTTGGTTATTGCGCAATAGAAAAACCGTTGCAGTTCAGATGAAATTATAATTTACAATAACATTACTCACACTAGCATTTCACATACTGTAGGTACACGACACAACTATTCGAAGTCTACGCGGGACAGTTACTAAACGTCTTCACCGGTTGACCGGCCGATCCGAGCGTCACATTTTAGACTCTGACGAGCGTCCCGATTAGTCAACTCAGCAACGAATTTGTGACATTTAGAATCTTTTTGTTTTGTTCTTCTAACTGAATAGGCAGCTGTGCTGCTGGGGAGTTTGTTGCGCCACTTCTTCTTTCCAGCTAATGCACTAGGGCCCGTATTAATAAACGTTACTCAGCCCAAGAGCTCGCACTTGATACCAATCTTGAGGTCTCGACCGTATTAACAAACATAAGAATTGATGTACTCAAGTTACGGCTTGGGTTTACGTTATCAGCCGAGTGATGGACTGATTAATAAACGAAACTCGACACTTAAGTATACAATAGGTGAGTGTACTCAACATGCTAAAACCTGAGTGTAGGCAGTACGCGACTTGAGGCCGTGATTAGTAGCGCGAAACATGGATTTTGAAAATAATTTGGGTGAAATTAATTATTACGATCAAATAGAGTACTATGACGATATTATATGGCCATTGCGATATCGTTTAGTAAAAATATACATAAGGGCGACCTCAAATCCTTTTGAGTTAACAAGTATTTTTTTTTAAACGATTCAGATTTTATCAAGAGTCAGTAACATTAATTAAGACTCATTCGTGAAAGTAACAGAAGTCTTTCAATTTCCCCAGAAATAGCCGTCCTATTATCTCTAAGGTTTTATGCTACATCATCATTTCAGGTAGTTACCTACATATATAAATATTGTAAGTACATTTATATAAGTATAATTTATTTAATTACTATTTCTATATAGATGTAACACATAAAGACATTAAATCCGCCTATGTTGTCCGCCATTTATTTAGTTGCATAAAGTTTAATAAATAAATAAAGTTTAAAAGTATGTAGGTACCTTATTAATCCAATTAATCAAATATTATTATCTTGACTTGAAAAAGTGAATTCGACACTTGCAGTGCATAGACGTACTCGTTAGCAATATTTAATAAATAATTTATTTAATAATAGTGACCTCATTTAGCGCATTACTGTCGTAATGCATCTGCAAAATTTTGCTTAGTGTGTAGTTTGGTAAATAATGAACACAAAATAGTGAACTTGTGAAAACAAAATGAATAACAGCCCCTTTAATCCAAGGGGCCTGGTGCAACCCTCCGCCTCACCTTCGAAGACGACGACGCAAAATCCAGCCCTCGAGTCGGCCACGGCTGACATTATTTCGACTCCCGAGCTTCAAAAATGGATGTCAGCGATTGAGCAGCACCTAAATGAAGTTTGCTGCGGATGGAAAACTGAATTCGGAGCAGAAAATGAAAATTTCTACCCTATGCCGTAAAGTAGGTTCTGGCACTTCACAAATGGCAGTCCTCTATCAGTCACTCAAGAAGAAAGCCATTCTCGCGTATGATATGGTTGATGCCCTTCAAGAAAAGCGCAACCTGATGGAACATATTTCGGAGCTCAAGCAGACGATAAAAGACTCTGGCTCTGCGGGAAATGCTTCTTTTGCCGATATGGTGAAAAAGGGATCAAATGATTTCGTTCGACCAAACAATCTAAGCTCTGTTGCCATTTATCCCAATGATAAATTTAAATCAAGCGACGAAACGAAAGAACTCGTGCAAAAAATCATACGGCCCGAGCAAATGAAGCTGCATGTTCGTGGTGTTCGGAAAACAAAAAATGGAGGCGTAATTATCAGTACCGAGACGAAACATGACGCTGATAAACTAAAGCACGCAGTCCAGCTCTCTACATCTGGACTTACCGCCGACGAGCCCAGCAAGCGCAAACCTCGGATTATGGTTGTAGAAGTGCCGACTTCCTTGGCTGAAAATTAGGTGTTCAGGTGCATTTTCGAACAAAACGTAGCAGACAAGTTACCAGCACTGTCCTTGGAATCCTTCTTGACTTTGATCAAATTAAGCCACAAATCGGGGAAGAGAGATGCTACGACCTGTAACTACGTTGTTGAAATTTCAGCCGATATACGTAAAGCCCTAATCCTTCAATCAAGGCTTTTTATAAATTGGACATCCTGTCCTGTCAGGGACTTTGGTAACAAGGTGTTATAAATGCCAACAATATGGCCATGCAGCAAAAACTTGCCGAGAGATCATTACTACGTGTGGTCACTGTGGTGATGCAGGCCATTCGATGTCCGAATGTGCGAAGAAGGCCGACCTTCCGAAATGTGCAACTTGCTCACGCTTTAAAAAGCCCAGTGATCACAAAACGGGAGACGCTGAATGCCCCGCTAGGAAAATAGCAGAATACAGATACATTAACTCCATCGATTATGAGGGCACCTAGTGCGTCATATCGCTTGTTGCTGACTCAACAATATCCCTGGCCACTGCACTGTCTTACTTACCTTCGATTTGTCGCTGTCTAAGCACATTAGCCGAGCACTTCAAAAATCTAACGTAGCCTTGAAGGAGATTTATGCATTATTTGTCTCAACCTCGTTAATAATATTGCAAACACAATCATAATCGTGTAACTAAGTGCTAACTACTATGTATTTTCCGTAAATATAATATATATAAATTTTTCCCTTAATTATTAGTATTTAAGTAGATATAACATAGTAAATTAACTAACTATGTCACTATTCTTAAATATTTTAATAAATATTGTTTAAGAAATCATTTGTCCAAATAGTAATTGTAAGAACTCATGCCGCCTGTGATACAGGTTTATCCTAGTACAGGCATCATACTTTGTAATACCAACATTATTTCTAAGATGTATACTGTATTTTACCAATTTTTATTTTTGAATAAATGTTATTATGTTATTATTATTAGAAACAAACCCAATATATTCATAAGACAAAGTAATGTAATAAATTTATATTTCATCCTTTTTTTTGAGACTCGTCCTTGACCCTCCAGACGCTTTATTGCGTTATGTTATTTGTACCTGCTAAGTTGAGTAGTAAGCATTTCTGTCATATTGAGAAATAATTATACAACATTTTTAACAATTTAAGGTTTTCTTGGGTAGACAACAACTTTATAACGTGATACAGCGCTATTCATAATGTTTGTAACAAGATACAAGTGTTTCAATGAATCTTACGACATAACAATAACGAAACGTGATTAATGTTATTCTAAACTTCGGTCAATGTGTGTGTAATCGTTCAGTTCGTTCACAAGATCGGTATCAAGTACAGCGCATTGAGACGCTGATCTTGGTAACTGAGCTACTGTACTCATGTGCTCAATGATCTTGAGATGCTGATATCGTAATAATGGCGTATCAAATGATTACGCACTTGAGTACGATGTTGAGGAACGTTTATTAATACGGACCTAGGAAGTGGTGAAGGGTGGGCGTTTTGGGGGACTGTCTTATGTAATTTTGACGTTCGAAAAGTGCTGATTCTCAGCCTAGATTGAATAAATGACTTGTGAATTTTAAATTTTAGTATGGAAGAGCGAGCGAAGCGACCTCGGGACTTGGGGTACCCCGACTCGGACAGATTAAGTTCGAATGGGGTCATCCCCTTCGTGTTAGGTTCCTTTACACCCTGCAGACAGAAATAGCTCAGTCGATTACGCTTTATTATTATTGCTTAAAAACAAATTTAGACCCACCACGTGATCTTCCCCACCCTTAAACTCCCACTATCCCACCAATCCCGAAGGAAACTATGGCGATTTTTTTCTCGGCACCTATGGTTTTGCTGGCTGGTTTCCAGTAATACATAAAAAACCGGCCAGTTGCGAGTCGGACTCGCACACGAAGGGTTCCGCATAAGATTTAACACAAATACTAAACTAAATTAAAAAAAAACACAAAGATAAAGTAAGGTGTGTTTTAAGAGACAAAGTATGTTGTATTTCATAATACGAGTAATACTGTGAATTACAAAGTAATTTTTTGCAATTGCGGAAAATCACCCATATTTACTATATTATACATTTTAAGGTATGTGTTATACAGAAGTTTCAAATTCCTAATTTGTTTAGTGGTTGCGATAGAGCTATTACAAAAATGGTTTAAAACTGACTACTGATAAGGGACCATTAATTAAAAAATAAAATATAGTACTCGATGAGTTCTAGACAATGACACTCCACATGCCAGGGTAAGATTATTTTTTGTCAAATATAAATAGTTTATTGTATGGGGCCCCCTTTAATTGTTAACTCTATTTAATTAATAATATTATTTTTTATAGCGGCAATAGCAATACACAATCTGTGAAAATTTCAACTACCTTCTTTCGTCTACCTATGACAATTTATGAGATACAGCCCGCTGACAGACGGACGGACAGCGGAGGCTTAGTAATAGGGTTCCGTTTGGTACCCTTCGGAACCCTAAACAAGGTCGAAAATATCCAAAAAAAAATTGCTGCTATAAAAAAAACGCCGGCTAATAAAGTACAGTGCTTCCCACCACAGGTATTTAAGGCGGAGATTTCTTGAAAACGGTCAAAAATTTGGTTTTTTAAAGCAGAGTATCTCGTAAACCGTAACAAAAATGTTCATTAAAAAAAAGAACGATATTTTCAAACGCCTTTTTTGCATATAGTGACTCAAAACATAATTAAATATTTGAATACCTACATCAAAAAAATCTTCAAACACACCTCTCAATTATCTTTAAAAGCGTGTATCTCTTCATTGACAATTATAATTAAAATTTAAACTATACCATAATATTTTAAATGCCAAACTGCATCGAGTGATCGATTAGTAATTATTAAATAGTTAATATCTAATTTTATACGAATTTATTTGCATTTTTACGATAATACGCTTGCTCATTTCCTTACCGCTCGCAACGCGCTAGTGTCACAGAGTACTGCCAGTGTTCTTCGGAACGTTATTGAGAATGGACGTGTCGCTTTTCTCCGTAGTGGATGTTTTTATTTTTGTACCATGAAAATAAAACTACATTTCTCACTTTGTCATATATAATAAACAATAAAATGAAAAATAAAGTTACTAAAACACAGCTATAATCAGGCAACAGTAAGACATTTCACAAAAAAAATTGTTGTAACACAAAAATTTATAAGATTTCAAAAAATGGTAAAAAAGCATAAATAAACAGATATTGAATAAAACTTTTACAGGGTAGGTTTATGATATTAGTCAGACACTTATTGATGTAAAATAACTCACCAATTTCCTAAAAACCAAGAAGTTATAACCAAAAATCCTACATCACCGTTTACAGCAACAGTTAACAGTAATCAGTTTACAGTGTTTACAGCAATTTTTTTTTTGTGAAAAGTCATACTCTTGCCAGATTATAGCTGTGTGTTTTAATAATATTACAACGAGTTCTTAGTTTGTAAAATATATTTTTATATAGACACAATAGTGGTTCAATAATTTACACAAGTGTTGTACTTATTTGTTTTTTATAACATTCAACTTTTTACCTAAAAATATTCTGACCACTGGTCTGAAATATGCTACGCGACGCTAGCTAGCATAGGTAGCTATGCTAGCTAGCGTCGCGAGTCCTGCAAAAAGAAACTTTGTGACCGCTTCGCGCGTAATTATGATGAGGGGGTGCGTGGGGCATTCTCAGCGGTGACGCCCATTTGAGCGAGGTCAACGGTTTATATTTGGTTATACGTGTTTAGATATTTTTGACTAGTTGTATGTATAGAAATTATTGACAAGCATCTGCTCAGATATTAATAAAGTAATGAATGTTATAGATATAATGGTAAATTGTAGTGTATGGAACATATTGACATTTTAAATCGTTCAGATGTATTTGGTCACCTTGTCTGCTACAATATATCTGACGGCGACTGTACCTACATAATTACATTATAACTTGCAGTACAGCGCTCACCTGGGTACCATCTCGCGAGTGGAGCGCAGCCCTGGCTTCCTGAAGAACTTCCTGACGGTGGGTGACTGGACGGCGCGCGTGTGGAGCGAGGACTGCCGTGATTCGGCCATCTTGTGGACCCCACCCGCGCGCCACCGCATCTGCGACGGCACCTGGAGCCCCACGAGGTGCTGGCCCCTGACACCCCTAACTCCCCTTTGCCCTCGCTACGTACCCCGCACTACACTAACCACCCTTCCGCCAGCAGGTTGTCGCTGTTGCTGCTGGCGCAGTACGACGGGCGGCTGTGCCTGTGGGACCTACTGCGGTGCCACCACAAGCCCACACTTACCGTGCAGGTGTGCGACGACCCACTCGTCACCGTGCGTGCACATGAAGCTGTCAGTATCTACTACTTAATTCTTGCTCTTGTTGCTGTTCAACGATATTTAACACGCGATATCGTTAATTTATTGTATTCAGGATCGTCAATAATTATTACAAACACTGCAAGAGAAATACATTATGACTTAAGGCGGAAATTTCTTGAAAATGGTCTAAAAGGTGTTTTTTTAAAGCAGTGTATCTCTTAAATTTCTGGATAGTATCTAAGTTGTAATCTCTTTCATAAATGTAGTATATTGGTGCCTTTTGTGGTTTATGTTTAGTAGGAAATCTTAGCATTTGTGCTGTTTCATGATCTGAAAGATGCAGAGGTAGTACAGTTGCAGTTGCATTGGCAATGTTGCTGAAGATATTGTCAATACAAGGCAGTTTACGTGTAGGAACATTGATGTGTATTTTCAAATTAAAATTGTTGCACAAGTCTCGCAACTCATCGGTAATGTTACCTTTTTTTAGCGTATTTATATTGAAATCACCAGCTACTACTACATTTACTTTAGATTTGTATTTCTTTAGCAAATCGTGTAAAAGCTTATTGAATTTAGTTAAAAACTGATTTGGATCGGATTGAGGTATTCTATAAACACATATAACTACTATTTTACGCATTAACTCTATGCCTCAGGCTTCAAACGTATTTTGTGTTGCATGGCTTTTGACGAACGATAACTCCTTATAATTTAATCCTTTTTTTACTAATATACAAGTACCGCCCCTCTGCTTTTCTCTACAGAAGTTGGACGCCATCTCATAGTTATATATTTTGACATAATTTTCAAAGCATTATTTACTTCTTTTAATTCTTGAATAGTTATTTCTAGTAACTCTTGTTTGGATAATACGAGTACACTAGCAATATTTTGATGAAATTTTCTGAAATGGTGCGTTTTACTGGTTTAAGACACGAAAAAATGAGTCGCTCTTGTTTAAAACGGAAAAATAATAAAGTATAGTACCTTTCCGTCTATTTGCATTGAATTGTGTAAGGGTGTTAAGTTCAGAAGTCTGCATTTTCAAGACGACTTTGTACTTTAAAGTAGTATGGAATTCTCCCTTTTTTAGGTTCCTGTAAACCAATGTTTGATTTTAAACTAGATTTGTTACTTGCCATTCTCTTTCGAATTTCGCTAGGGTTCAAATATTTATCACTATAATCAGTACAACCAATAAGGTAATTTACTGACTTACAAATCTCGGATACTTCTGTGTATGTTTGTTTTACAAAGTGACATTTTTTATACTTCTTACATATATTTTTTATAGAATAATTTAATCTATTAACATTCAGGTACACGTTAATTACGACGTTTAGTACATTAAATTAAATATGTCTAATATAATTTGCAATTGTGACAAAGTTAAGTTTAAGTTATGGTCATTTTCACCAACGCAA
Organism: Agrochola lota; assembly: GCA_947364205.1. Lineage (NCBI taxonomy): Eukaryota > Metazoa > Arthropoda > Insecta > Lepidoptera > Noctuidae > Agrochola > Agrochola lota. Next base: position 191,949 of record OX376225.1, on the reverse strand, counting down.
ATAACAACTTGGTCGTCTGTTGTCAATTTAACATTTCGACAGTTTTTTATCATTTCAGTGCCAGGTGCATTTGGTTTCGTTTCACCGACAACTCTGTATTTTTCGTATTCTGTATTTGTTCTGGAATGAGAGATTGCGGCCGCTAACCCGACGCATCGCTGGTTACCAAAAATAAATATCTTCTTCTCCGGAATCACATATTGCCCCTTTGCGGCAGTGCAAGTCTTAACACGAGCGATGTTCTCAGTATCCCGCCTCGGTTTCACAGGGATTGTGACTACGTTGCATTAATATTCCAATGCACTCTGTAAGGGTTGCAATGTCCTGTACTGCGACCTTCAATTGCTGTTGTAGGGATAGAATTTCCTGTTTTAAGCGTAACATAATTCCGAAGTCATTGGTCTCGACGTTCAATGTAGATGAAGATGGAGAGGATGGTGTAGAACTTACGTTGCGTTGTTGTAACAGAGCTTGTTTCTTCTTCTTAGTGCTTGTGCCAGGATTTCGGAATATGGAGGAAGAGTAGCACAAAGATTTCACCGTTTCGTTTTCTGTAGATAGGTTGATTATTTGTTTATGTAGGTCGGTGTTTACTAACAATATATTTTCCAATTATTAGTTATTGTATTTCGTACCTAGTGTTAATAGTTTGTAAATAATTTATTACTACCACTTGTTAATAATAACAAAAAATAATTTTCCAATTCATTTTCCGTACTTTCCAGTTTAAGTGACAGTTCTGTCAACACTCCTGGATAGTTTGTAGGGAGTAGTATACGATTCATTTGATGTTTCGCAGTCGGTAAGTATGTGGGAGTCCAATAACTCTGTGCTATTTTTATTTATAATTTTAACACAAATAAAATCCTTCATGATCAACAGTATGGTTTCACCAAAGGACGTTGTACGACCGACGCCGGTGTAACCCTATTAGGACACATTTTTAGCGCGTGGGAAGAGGCCCAAGACGCCATACGAATCTTTTGTGACCTCTCCAAGGCATTTGATTGCGTCGATCACGGAACCTTGCTCTTGAAACTTGAGCATTACGGACTTGGAAAACTTGCGTTCAATTTAGTAAAATATTTATTTAAATGATAGACAACAGAAAGTCCAAATAAACGGTATCAATTCACTAGGTTTAAAAGTAAAAATGGGTGTGCCACAAGGGTCGATATTGGATCCATTCCTCTTTTTAGTTTATATCAATGATCTACTCCATTTATTAAAAAATTACCCACAAATGGTGTTATTTGCTGACGATACTTTCTTCATTTTAAGGTAGATAGACGTGCTACAAATTTCTACGACGTAAATAACGCCCTACTGCAGGTCCAAAGTTGGTTCACTGCTAATAATTTAGTATTAAATGGAAAAAAAACAAAGTTCATAAAATTTTCTTTACCAAATGTCAAGAGAAGTGATTGTGAGATAGTATTGATTCAAGAGAGACTAGAATTCGTCGATAAAACTGTTTTCCTCGGGATCACGCTCGACTCAAGGTTACAATGGGGTCCTCATTTAACATCTCTTGCAGGATGGCTAAGTTCAGCAGCATATATGCTGTCAGAAATATCCGTCAATTTACTGATGTAGATACCGCGAGACTGGTCTATTTTAGTTACTTTCATAATATCATGTCTTATGGTATTTTACTGTGGGGACGGGCTGCAGACATCGAGTCTATTTTTATTCTGCAGAAAAGAGCGATCAGAGCCATATACTCGTATTATCTCCGCAGGCATGACTCTCTAAGGGAACTGTTTAAGGATATTAACATCATGACGGTACCTTGTCAATATGTCTATGAAAAATTCAAAAGTCATTTATTCAAACTAGGCTGAGAATCAGCACTTTTCGAACGTCAAAATTACATAAGACAGTCCCCCAAAACGCCCACCCTTCACCACTTCCTAGTGCATTAGCTGGGAAGAAGAAGTGGCGCAACAAACTCCCCAGCAGCACAGCTGTCTGTTCAGTTAGAAGAACAAAAAAATAAGATTCTATATAATAGTATTCAAAATAATTTAGATAATTTAGATTACGCAACACAAAACATAATTTAAATTATTAGCCATATGTTAGCTAGCACACGCCAATATACCACACAACATCATCGAGAACTATACTCAGGCAGAAATAAAAACTAAACGTAAACAGAACTTATCTAAATAAAAGCCTCCAGGCATAAAGGGCGTGCCCGCTTACATATAGTTGTAACTGGAAGTTATAAATGATAAACTAGGACCATCGAGATAAAATAAATAAAACAAACAGTTAATTACTAATAACAATAACTAATATGATCAATTGTCGAGGTCACTAGCTAACCACATATTGCAATACAACTCATTAGAAAAAACATTGTAATGAGTAGGTTATGTCAACAATAAATTGAAATAAAATTAAAAATAGCTTGACTTATAAAGTTGAATAAAAAAATAAAAAAAATACAATTATATAAACTCATATAACTTGTCAGTAGGTAATCTGGAGAAAGAACATAAACATTGTCTTGAGTTAATCACAGCGACCAACTATTCTTATCATTTAAGTAGTCGTTTATAGAATAGTATGCCTTTGAACAAAGCTTGGATTTTACTTTCGTTTTAAACGCATCAAAAGGCAAATCTAGCAAAGAAGAGGGTAGCTTGTTATAAAAGGTTATACCAAGCCCAACAAATGAGTTATGAACCTTATGAAGCCGGTGAAAGGGAGCTCGTAGTTTGTCCTTATTTCTAGTGTTAACATTGTGAAAATCACTGTTTTTAGTGTATAAGTGTATATTTTGCCTAATATATAAGATGTTGGCGAAGATGAATTGGGACGCCACCGTGAGGATACCAATATCTTTGAAAAAATCTCTCAGAGAAACTCTGGCACCTAGCTGGTAAATAGCTCGAACAGCTCGTTTTTGAAGGACAAATATATTTTGAATATCAGCAGCTTTGCCCCACAGCAGAAGACCGTAGGACATAACGCTATGAAAATAACTAAAATAGACTAACCGAGCTGTATCGACGTCAGTGTATTGTCTTACTTTCCTGACGGCGTAGGCGGCCGAACTGAGCCTTCCCGCTAGGCTCGATATATGTGGGCCCCACTGAAGTTTGGCATCTACTGTTATGCCCAGAAAAACTGCCGAGTTTACAGACTCAAGCACCTCTTTATCTAAGACGATGTTGGGTCCTAGATTTCTAACATTTGGTAGGGCGAACTTTACACATTTCGTTTTCTTGGCATTGAGAACTAGGTTATTTGTCGTAAACCAATCCGTAACCATTGAGAGAGCACTGTTTACATCGTCAAAATCTTGTCTATTCCTGTCTACTTTAAAAATAAGAGAGGTATCATCTGCAAACAGTACAACTTCACAGATACCCTTTAAATAGAATGGTAAGTCATTGATATACACTAAGAACAAGAATGGACCTAGTATTGAGCCTTGAGGTACACCTAACTGAACTGGTAGACCGGAAGATTTCACACCATTAACATCTACACATTGGGACCTATTGTGTAAATAAGAATTTATAACGTTGAGAGCTTCGTTTTGAACACCGTAATGACGCAGCTTACGCAAAAGCGTGTCAAACATCATGCACGTAAGAAAAAATGTACATCTTTTTAGTAAAAGAGGTGATAGACATAATTATAGTAAAATAAATAGGGACCTATTAGTTCAACTAGGTGTCAGACTGGCTAAAGTGGACTCATCTTTCATGGGATACTGTTTAAAATGTTACAACATAATTCCTACCCACTTAGTTCATGAATGAGACGAAATTCAAATCTTGTATAAAAAGCACACTATGCAGGCAGGCATATTATAAGTTGGGGGATTACATCGCTGATAAAAATGCTTGGCTCAATGCTGGTCCTGCTCCACAACCACAACTATTTGATTAACATTTGAAAATACAGTTGGAGCTGCCGAAGAGTTTAAGACCATCTTTGCATATTTGCATCTTTGAAGTCGAAATCAAATTTAAACCAAAATTTACTCTTAAAAATAGTTTGCATTTGGTAAAGAAGGTTAAGGATATCAATTTGCCTACTGGTGCAAACTGTGCAGTGCACTGTGCAGTATGGTCCCTCACTTCACACGCACATATGTTATTGTTCGGGATAGCTGAGCCTTGATGGAATAAAACGCGTAGTAGGGATTTGTTCTGGAGGCAAACGGCGTCGAGGAACTAGTAGGGAGCTTGGCAGAGTTTCTTCTTATTTCTGTTCTTATTGAGCGCTGGGACCGGAGTGTGTCTGCTAGCCAAAATGGCCCGTCTTTCATAGCAAAAAATTCCCTCTCTACCGGCACTCCCCCTTCCTCACCCCCATTACCCTCTTTTGATTGTTTATTTAATAAACCTTATTCTTACATGACTACATTTATTACATGCTTAGAGCTAACTCCTATTCTTAACTAATTTCATATATATATATTTGGCCGTGGCGTGAGGATATATTTCCATTTTCCTCGCCTCCCACTTCACTACTATAAAGGCACTCTGTTGCGGGCGCCCTCTGTGTATATGGGTTTCGGAGGTCGCAGAGGGAAGGTAATGAAACACACAAGGTAATAATGCTATATTTAGCCTATTTTACAGTTTTCTACTATTCTAATAACGTAACACGATAAACTTTATTAATTAATAACCATATAAAAATGCACAATATCTTATTCTCTACTTTTAATACTTTACATAGTCTTTATTATTAAATTATACAGCAAAACATCTTAATTTCTTATTGCAAATGACGATCACAGATTCTACTAACCTTATATACTAGCTATAATACTAAATAGTGGCAGGTACATAAGCTATGTACATGAAACGTATGAATCTTAAACATAAATCGTCTTACATTTAGCGTTTTTCGTATGCGGTTGACATGCTACTTGCGCCCACGTACGAGTTGACCTTAGGGCATCGTGCACAGTTATTATCTTCGAATGTTGAAAATTTATTTACAAACGTTCCAGGAGTGTTTACCTACAGATACTTGAAGATCTTTTTAAGAAACAGTGAATTCATCCTGGTGAGGTTAATGAATTGATATCTTTGACCAAGATTTGTATTTAACAAAATTATTTTAGGTTTAATAATCAATATTACAAACAAAAATAACGTTTTGCCATGGGTTCTTCACTCAGTCCCCTTAAGGCAAATATTTTTATGGACCAGTTTGAAAATAAATACATTGTTGGGCAGCCTCAAATTTTATATTATTACCGTTATGTTGACGACATATAAACTAAAAAAAAACTCAAAACTCAAAGCATATACTTCAATTAAACTATTTACAGGCACTTTTGAATTGTCAAATAGTCGCGTCAGTTAGTCAGAAAGTTGAAGCTAGTTGCCCATTCCAAAACGTAGATCTTTATGGAGAAGAACGGGCAAGAAACTCCAAGGCCACTATTTTAAATATAGAAAATTACAAAATCCTGGGTACATTATTCTCACATATATAAATATGTGAGAAAAATGTCCAAAAAATAACCAAAACAATTCAAAATATAAGATTAAAAATAAGCAATGGCTGATAAGAGATGACCAATCACAACTGACGGCGCCCGTTCACGAACATGACGCGTGGATCAGCACCATCCAGCTCAACCATTTTGTAGGGAACTGAATGATCCAACACACTCGCCACCATCAGTGAGACATTTAAGTGAGCATAACATATTCGCAACTGCCATGCTCTTTCATGTCAACTTACATCTTAATAACATAAAAAACGGCTCTATGGTCTAATTTTGAAGCATTCTTGAAATTTTTGTAAATGGGGTACATTTACAAAAATTTCAAGAATGCTTCAAAATTATACAAAACTAATTTGCAATGTATTTGAGAGATTAATAAAATGTTACTACCAAAAAGAAAGAAAATCATTATCCATTGAAGTATTCAACAATTAAAATTTGTTTAAATAAAAATAAACATTAACGGTCTCACCACAAAAAACAAAGACGCATTAGACACGTGTTTAGCAGTTGTTTAGCAAAAGTGATACCACAAAACCATGTTTAGCCGTTGTTTAGGGTTAGACATGCTTTAGACATTGTTTAAATTTAAACAAAAACGAACCCCTGTTTATCACGTGTGTAACCCTCGCCAGTCGCCATATTGCTTTCTCTCAGTACATAAATTGCAATTGCTATCTTCGAATATGCTGATTTTAATGATTTGAACGACATAGAATTTATGGATAACCGTCGTGATCAAATGTACCGAGTGCGAGTGAATCATTTCGAACATTACAATTAATATAACTTTAGAAAACTGTATTAGTTCACAAAGCTTTTGGAAAAAAAATAATTACCTAAAAATGATATCCCACATTATTCTCGTGGTAGATGCTTATATCCTCAAATTCAAGTTGCCTGTGTCTTACGAAACTGGGCCCGCCATCAGGTAAGCGCCCTTTCGTTATTTTCTTTAGTTTTTGTCGTCATTACCGGGTGTCATTGTACAGCTGTGTACCTTTTGCATTTTCGGTTTCGTTCCGTTCCGTTGTTAATGTACAAAACACTTTTAACATTTATGTCTACACCAGCCGTATGGTGACCAATGGCGGACTTATTTAATTAAATAGTACTTATTCAAAAAATTCCAATTTTGTTATTCCGTAAAAACAACTGAAACAAAAATAAATTTCTTTAGGAAAGAGAAAGGCTCAACAAATGCAATCTGCTTCAAACGAAATGTTTCTTGGGGTTGCCAAGATTGTTTCGGGAGGTTCCTGTTCCGCGTAAGGCGGGAGGAAATGCCCGGGTGTCACCACTGTGTGGATCGCCCGGAGGGCATGGTGGAGCATACGGTGGAGGTCTGCCCGGCTTGGGCGGAGCACCGCCGTGTCCTCACGGAGGCAATCGGCGGCGGCGATCTCTCGCGTCCGGTCTTGGTTCAGGCCACGGTTCGGAGCGAGAGTGCATGGGAGGCTGTCACCTCCTTCTGCGAAGCAGTTATGTTCGCGAAGGAGGAGGTGGAGCGCGCGAGGGAGATGCAAGCTGCACGCCCTCGCGGCCCTAGTCACCGCAGGAGACGCCCCGGGGGTCGGGAGTCGAGAGCCGACTTCCGGCCACCGTAGGCGCGGGCTTGCGGACGGTAAGCAATGGGCAGCTCGCCGTCCAATAAGGACCAGGCCCGTGTCGACGGCGCGTTGTGTTCCACGCGCGCCTCAAAGAGATGTCAGCACCAACCGACGGGGTCGAAAGACCAATGCCTGCTGGGGTTGCGGGTTTGTCCGAAAGGGATATCGCGGCCCCGGCACACAGGCAACGGAAGGAACACGGGTGTGTTTTAGTCAGTAAAAGTCTGATACACCCTCTCGCTCTGCCCAGAGCGGGAGAAGACATTTGATGATTTCCCATCCTCAAAAAAAAAAAAACAGGTACCAAGATAAAACAAGGATATGCCATTTTAAACAGTGTTTTGCTAAATAGACGTTAAACATGTATTTGTGGTAACGAATTTTAAACACTTGTTTAAGCAGTATTTATCCTTTAGTCATTGTTTAACTAAACACGTGTTTAAACGTTGTTTAACTTATTTTTTGTGGTAAGACTGTAAGTTTGTAATGTCAGAAAAAATAAAAAGGGGAAGCAACTCTTCCAAACATTAAAATTTTTAACTAGTGAGCCCAAGTGGCTGTGGAGCAGGACCAGCATTAAGCCAAGCATTTTTATCTACGATATAATCATCCAACTTATAATGTGCTTGTCTATACGTACATAGTGTACGTTTAATGCATGTTTTAAATTTCTTCTCATTCAGTTCAAGAATATCGAGTGGTATTTTACTATAACATTTTACACAGTACCCCAAAAAAGAAGTGTGCACTTTAGACAATCTGAAACGTGGTTGATCTAATTTCTTCCTATTTCTAGTGTTAAAATTATGCCTGTCACTTATCTTACTAAAAAGATGTAGATTTTTCCGAACATACATAATGTTTTCATATATATACTGACAAGGTGCCGTCATGATGTTAATTTTCTTAAACAGTTGCCTTAGAGATTCGCGTCTGTGAAGTCCATATATGGCTCTGACAGTCCTCTTTTGCAGAATAAAGATAGAATTAATATCTGCAGCCCGTCGCCACAGCAAAATACCGTAAGACAGGAGGCTATGAAAGTAACTAAAATAGACCAGTCTCGCGGTATCCACATCTGTTAGTTGGCGGATTTTCTAAACAGCTTAAGCGGCTGAACTTAGCCGCTCTGCAAGTGATGTTAAGTGAGGACCCCACTGTAGTTTTGAGTCAAGCGTGATCCCCAGAAAAGCCGTTTTTTCGACGAATTCTCATGTCTCCCTATTCAGTACAACATGACATTCACTACTTCTAACATTTGGTAACGCGAATCTTATGCATTTCGTTTTCTTCTCATTTAAAACCAAATTATTTACAGTAAACCAATAATGGACCTTAAGCATAGCGTTATTTACTTCTTCAAGCTCCTGTGCAAGTCTGTTTATCTTAAAAATCAGTGATGTGTCATCAGTAAATAACACCACTTGTAGTCGGTTTTTCAGTAAATGAGGTAAATTATTTAAATATACTAAAAAGAGGAAGGGACTTAAAATCGAGCCCTGTGATACATCCATTTTGACTTTTAAACCCAATGAATTTACACCGTTTATTTGAACTTGCTGCAGTCTATCATTCAAATATGATTTGACTAAGCTAAGCGCAAGTTTACCCAGTCCGTAATGCTTAAGTTTCAAGAGCAATGTTTCATGATTCACGCAATCAAATGCCTTGGATAGGTCGCAGAAGATGCCTATTGCATCTTGTGCCTCTTCCCATGCGTTAAAGATGTGTTTTAATAAGGTAACAACGGCGTCGGTTATGCAACGTCCTTTGGTGAAACCATACTGTTGATCGTGTAGGATATTATTACGATTAAAATGATGGAGCATTTGATTTAATATTACTTTTTCAAACACCTTGCTGAAAACAATTGGGGTGCAATTGTCTCAATAATTGACTTACAAACTTTAGTAGACATACCCCACAGAGCTTCGGTAATTTTGATCTTCACTTTGATTAAAAGCCTTTACAACGACCACAGGGTTTACATGTTTACGGAGCACCGCCGTGTCCTCACGGAGGCGATCGGCGGCGGCGATCTCTTGCGCCCGGCCCTGGTTCAGGCCATGGTTCGGAGCGAGAGTGCATGGGAGGCCGTTACCTCCTTCTGCGAAGCAGTTATGTTTGCGAAGGAAGAGGCGGAGCGCGCGAGGGAGATGCAAGCTGCACGCCCTCGCGGCCCTAGTTGCCGCAGGAGACGCCCCGGGCGTCGGGAGTCGAGAGCCGACTTCCGGCCACCGCAGGCGCGGGCTTGCGGACGGTGAGCAATGGGCAGCTCGCCGTCCGATAAGGACCAGGCCCGTGTCGATGGCGCGTTGTGTTCCACGCGCGCCTCAAAGAGATGTCAGCACCAACCGACGGGGTTGAAAGACCAATGCCTGCTGGGGTTGCGGGTTTGTCCGAAAGGGATATCGCGGCCCCGGCACACAGGCAGCGGAAGGAACACGGGTGGGTTTTAGTCAGTAAAAGCCTGATTTACATGTTTAAATTTAAATTACACGGGAAAGGCTGAAACATTCGCTCTTAATAAATCAATAGTAAGTAAGGGGGAGGAATTTAAAGTTTCTGTAGTTTTAATTGGAATATTGGTAAAGAAAGTTGCAAATTCCTGAGCAACATCGATGTTGTCGCTAATGAGACCGCGGGAAGTGTCAAGTGTGTAATCAGTATTATGTCTTTTGTTCTTGTTCGTTTCATTGTTAATAATTTTCCAAACTGTCTTTATTTTATTGTCTGCTGATTTAACCTTGTTGCTAATGAAAGAAGCTTTAGCTTCTTCGCAGATATTTTCAAAAGTTTTACAGTAAGTAGCAACATACTTATTAAACGTTTCCGTGTTAATATACGGCTTTAGGCCATACAGTTCAAATTGTGCTGGACAGGTATAATGCCCCAAATCGATGTTTTTGTTAATAAAATCAACAGTTTGTATCATAAAATTAAGTTCAAATTAAAATTAGAAGTTGACGGATCCCCTAACTTTTGAGATTTAATTATTTTAAGAAAAAACAACAAACACGATTTTTTAATTTATAGAAAACCAACATATACAGATGTTACAATTCCTGCGTAATCATGTCATCCAATTCAACATAAATTAGCAGCTTATCGTAGTTTCACTCATAGATTAATATCAGTACCACTTTCTCGAGATAATTATAGCAGAAAACTAAATATTATTTATCACATAGCTGAGAGTAACGGATACAATAAGAAAATAGTGGATGATTTGATTCAAACGAAACGTCGTAACATAGTTCGTTCTCTTTTGTACCCACTGCCTCCAGAAAGACCAAATGAATACATAGCTAGTTTGACATACTTAGTGTCAATAAGTGATAGGGTTTCATAAACATTGTTTCGAAATAAAATTAGGGTAGTTTTTAAAACAAATAATTCATTAAAACAGATTTGTAACGGAAAAGATCGATTAGAAAACCATAAAAAATCAGGTGTTTACAAGTAACATTGCAATGATAATTGTAATGGTATATACATAGGTCAAATAGGTCGTAATTTTCAAACAAGATATAAAGAACATATTGCAGCGTACAGGAATAGTTATCCAGAAAGATCCCATTTTGCTTAACACTTAATTGATTCAGCTCAACACTTTCAAAATTTTACACACATGTGATAAAGGTTTCAGAATGTCAGTACTAGATAGATTAGAAATTGCAAAAAATAATACAGGGAACGTTACACTGTTGAATTAAATACAAGTATTCCAAGGTCACCTTGATTGCGATTGTTCGCAGCCCCTTATCGCGCTGATTACGATCCTACCCGAGGTGGGCGGGGCAGTAATTATTCTATATAAGTGGAGTTGTCGGCCGAAGTCGCTCAAACCCCGATCCCTCACGTTAGGTTTTTTCAATGCCAATGGCATCCAAGGTCAACGCGATGGTATCGCGGCATTCCTCCGCGACCATCAAATTGACATACGTCTCGTTCAGGAAACTTTTCTCAAACCCTGTAACCATGACCCCGGCATTGCCAACTATCGTGTAGTTCGCAATGACAGGGTTCACTGTCACTAGGGTGGCACCCTTATATATTATAAAAAGGATCTGTACTGCATCCCTATGGACCCTCCTCCCCTTTCACGACGAAGTCTCAGTCTGCCGCCTAGGCATGACAGGCCATCGGCCGATCATACTAGTATCAGCCTACGCAACTCCTTCTAGAGGTGCGGAGGACTTTCAACCCTTCGCTAACGATCTCACATCCCTACTAGCCTTGAGCGACTCCGTTATCATAGCGGGCGACCTCAACGCCAAACATCCCTCCTGGAATAGTTCCAGATCCTCCATACGAGGGCGACACTTGTTCGACCTCACAAACTCCCTTAACATTGACATCATCGCTCCGATGAATTATACACACTATCCACATACAGTAGGCCATGCCCCTGACGAGTAGTCAGGGGCATGGACGTTCTTAAAGATCGCCAAGTCTAGTAAGACTTGGCGATCTTTAAGAACGTCAATCTACGACTAGATTCAATAGAGACGGTGGACGAGCTTCACTCTGATCACCGTCCTGTAATACTAAAACTAGACCCCCGCATAGGTCTCCCCGACCACAATCGCCCCCCGACCACCAAAAGGGTAACGGACTGGAGGAAAGTAAGCACCCAGCTGAAATCCAACACGTCCCCCCAATTGGACTCCATCCCTGACCAATTCGACTTTATCGCAGCAACAACGGCCGCGATCGACTCACTCACTGATCACGTACAATCCGTCGTGAGCGACTGCTCAAAGGAAGTCCCAGTGAGGGAAAACTCCTGCTGGAAACTACCTGACGATGTGCGTGACCTATTGACTGAGAAGAACGCAGCCATTCGTGCATACAGCAACTTTCCGTGCGCCGCAAACAAAGCCCATAAGCGCTATTTACAGAGATCTGTAAAGACACGCATACAGGAGCTGCGTGACGCGGGCTGGGACAAGATGCTGAGCGAACTAGAGCCAACCCACCTAGCTTTCTGGGAACTTCAGAAGAAACTCAAGTCCCAGCAAGTCACTTCCACACCACCCCTAATCCACCTCGACAAGACCATAGCCTTCGACGACATCGACAAGGCTGAATGCCTAGCCGATAGTCTAGAGGCACAATGCTCACCCAGCACTCTACCAGTAGACCAAGCTCACCTCTTAGAGGTCGACGCTGAAGTCGAACGTAGAACCTCTCTCCCTCCCGTTGAAGACCCTGAAAGTCCTCTGCCCCCCGTCACACCAGACGAAGTGCACGACATTATCAAGGGTCTGAAAATCCGTAAAGCCCCCAGCTCAGATGGAATCACTAATAGGGTGATTCAGCTATTCCCTGCCCACCTAATAATGCTACTGACTACCATCTTCAATGGTGCCTTAAGGAACAATTTCTTTCCACAAGTGTGGAAAGACGCCACCGTCATCGATATCCCGAAGCCCGACAAACCCAAAACCGAGCCTTCGAGTTACCGCCCCATCAGTTTGCTCAAAGTCCTCGGCAAGGTCTACGAGAGGCTTATTTATAATCGTCTCAGAGACTACGCTGAGACAAAGGCCCTCATCCCCAAAGAACAGTTTGGGCTCCGCACCCAGCACTCTAGAGTGCATCAGGCCCACCGGATAATCGAACACATAACACACACCAAAAACGAGCTGTTCGAGCTATTTACCAGCTAGGTGCCAGAGTTTCTCTGAGAGATTTTCAAAGATGTTGGTATCGTCACGGTGGCATCAAAATTCATATTCATCCTATATTTTGCCTAATATATAATATCTTATATATTAGGCAAAATATACACTTATACACTAAAAACAGTGATTTTCAGAATGTTAACACTAGAAATAAGGACAAACTACGAGCTCCCTTTCACCGGCTTCATAAGGTTCATAACTCATTTGTTGGGCTTGGTACAACTTTTTATAACAAGCTACCCTCTTCTTTGCTAGATTTGCCTTTTAATGCGTTTAAAACGAAAGTAAAATCCAAGCTTTGTTCAAAGGCATACTATTCTATCAACGATTACTTAAATGAAAAGAATAGTTGGTCGCTGTGATTAACTCAAGACAATGTTTGTTGCGTACAGCACGCAGTACGCGATTAGTCGGGGTAAAATGAAAAACAGTTTGAATGGTTAAAGAGTGAGACCCGCGGCAGATCGCGGGAGCGCGCAATGTCATGCGCGCTGTGCAAAAGCGGAAGGCGGACTGACGGTCGGGGCGAGCCCGAGCGAACTCGCGGGCGAGCTGTTTTTGCTATGCGAATGTGATCTCTACATTATATATGCGTGTAACAGTGTAAGATCGCAGGGGCGGGGCCTTTTTTTTTTTTTTTTTCAGGATGGGAAATCATCAAATGACTTCTCCCGCTCTGGGCAGAGCGAGAGGGTGTGTCAGACTTTTACTGACTAAAACCCACCCGTGTTCCTTCCGTTGCCTGTGTGACGGGGCCGCGATATCCCTTTCGGACAAACCCGCAACCCCAGCAGGCAGTGGTCTTTCGACCCCGTCGGTTGGTGCTGACATCTCTTTGAGGCACGCGTGAAACACAACGCGCCGTCGACACGGGCCTGGTCCTTATCGGACGGCGAGCTGCCCATTGCTCACCGTCCGCAAGCCTGCGCCTACGGTGGCTGGAAGTCGGCTCTCGCGACTCCCGACGCCCGGGGCGTCTCCTGCGGCGACTAGGGCCGCGAGGGCGTACAGCTTGCATCTCCCTCGCGCGCTCCGCCTCCTCCTTCGCGAACATAACTGCTTCGCAGAAGGAGGTGACGGCCTCCCATGCACTCTCGCTCCGAACCATGGCCTGAACCAGGGCCGGACGCGAGAGATCGCCGCCGCCGATCGCCTCCGTGAGGACACGGCAGTGCCCCGCCCAAGCCGGGCAGACCTCCACCGTATGCTCCACCGTGTCCTCCGGGCGATCCACACAGTGGTGACACCCGGGCGTTTCCTCCCGCCTTACGCGGAACAGGAACCTCCCGAAACAGCCGTGTCCGGTGAGGACCTGCGTCAGGTGGAAGGTGAGGACGCCATGGCGCCTCTTAAGCCACTCCTCAAAGAGGGGATTTATCGCCGCAATTGTGGCGTGCCCAAGGGGCAAGGGGGGGCCTCAGTATTTATTATAAAATAAATGTTATTTGTACAATGTTTTTTCATACGCAACAATTCTCCCCCTCAGTGTCGTGTCGACACTCAAAAAACGGTCATCTAAATGAGAATACAAATTAAAACTTAAAATTTCCCTAGCCTGGCTGCAGGTCGTTTAAATATGCTATTTTTCGTCCTAACGTCTACGACTCTTACACGTCCGTCAGCACCAGGGTACACTGATTGTACTATGCCCTTAGGCCAGCAATTACGGGGGAAGTTAGGGTCGACTATTACGACCATATCGCCGATATATATCTTTAATTGGGCACCCTCCTCCCTCCATTTTCGGCGCGGCACTAAATCGGGAAGCACCTCCCTCACCCATCTGGTCCAAAAATGGTCAGTCAGGCGCTGGGAAACACGCCATTGTTTGCGTAAGCATAAATCTCGGTCCGTGAACACCCCTGCGTTAGGTAAATTGGACGACGACCCTATGAGAAAGTGATTTGGTGTTAATGTTTCGTCGTCCTGAGGGTCTACCGAAACATGACCGAGGGGTCTGCTGTTTATAATATTCTCCACTTCCGCTAGGAGAGTAATCAGAGTCTCTTCATGCGGAGCTCTCTCTTTCAGGACTACCTTAAGGGCGGTCTTGACACTGCGCACGAGTCGCTCCCATGATCCGCCCATGTGCGGGCTAGCGGGGGGAATGAAGCTCCAGGAAACTCTATTGTTTAGGGCTTCGTTCATGATAGTACTTTTGTCTACGGCGTCGTAAGCTTTCTTTAGTTCAATCTCTGCGCCGCGCATATTGGTCCCGTTATCAGAATAAATCTTCTTTGGCCAGCCTCTACGTGGGGCCATTCTGCGTAAAGCCATTATCAACGAATCTGCAGTAAGAGACGGCACGATCTCAATATGCACGGCAAGTATAGTCAGGCACGTGAATAAAACACCATAACGTTTTGGTCTTGATCTTCCAACTGTGACCTCTATTGGTCTAAATAAGTCGACTCCGGTAACGGTAAACGGTCTTTGGTGATGTGCGAATCTACCTTCGGGCAAGTCACCCAGTCGTGGCGGCTTTGGATTAGCTTTCCTGATGCGACAAAACAAGCACTGCGTCGCAACAGTACGGACCGTAGGACGTAGACGTAACAGCCAATATTTTTGACGCAGTTCATTCACCACCAGCTCGTTGCACCCGTGGCCTGCGCGGATGTGATAATACTTAACAATGAGTTGAGCCACGTGGTCATGCCCAGCCAGGATCACAGGTGATTTTGTGTCCATCGCTACATCCTTAGCTGCTTCTATTCTTCCACCAACACGTAGTAGTCCAGTATCATCCAATATGGGTGTCAAAGCGCGTAGTCTACTATCGCGTTTTATTTCTTTATTTTGTTTCAATAGCAAGATGTCACTGCAGAAGGCTGTGGCTTGAGAGTGCTGAAGCAATAAAGTTTCAGCTCGTTTCATCAACTCGTTGGTAAGTCCATTTGTTTTTATCTTCTTGCATTTGTCTATAAACAACAAGACAGTTCCAGCAGTTCGAAGCAATCGCAACCAACTGGAGAAGCGATTCGGCTCCGGTACAGGTAAGTCGTTAACACTATTATTTTCACTTACTATATTAATTTTTTCCAATATTTCTTCATTAATTTTTATTTTATTTTCAGGTTCCTGAGGCCAGCAAGAGCGTGATTGATGTAAAAATGACGGACCGGTAAACCACGATGAGTCGCTGCTAAGTACGTGGTCGGTACTTTTAGTTCCTAAATCTGCTACGTTGACGTCAGTCGGCACGTAGTGCCACTCGTCAGCCTTACTTAGATCGTCAATTTCTCCTAGACGATTCGCGATGAAAACTTTATATGTTCTACAATTATTTCTGATCCAGTGTAAAACAGTAGTTGAATCCGTCCAATAATAAACTGAACTTGGTTTTAAACGATGTTCCGTTTTAATAATATTTGCTAATTTACATCCTAATAGCACCCTGTAGTTCTAATCGCGGCACAGAAACCGATTTCGTAGGTGTAACTTTAGATGTACTAGCGATAAACGCTACAATAATATGTCCACTGCTCATTTCCTTGCGCCAGTATGCGACAGTCGCAGAGGCGCTCGGCGACGCATCGCAAAATACGTGTAGTTCTAAGTTTTCGTTACTCATGCTCTTATCACTATCACAAAAATACCAACGCGGGATCGTAATATTATTTATATTTTTAGCTTGAATTATCCAACACTGAAATAAATTATTTAACTCATCATTCAATTGCTCATCCCATTTTATATTTGTTTTCCAGGTTTCGCGCATTATTATTTTTCCTTTAATTGTAAATGGTATCAGATAACCATGAATGTCAAAAATATACATAACAATACATACAAGTTCGCGCTTCGTTGGTCTTCTCTTTAAAATAATTTACAACATCAACTGGTATACGCTTCAAGGTCAAATCGAATCCTAACTCGTCGCTAGCAGGGTACCATAGCAAACCGAGAGTCCTTTCCGATTGATCTTTATCGAAGGTGCAACAGACACTGTCACTCAATGCTTCCTTCGGTACGTTTTCCAGAACATCCGGTACGTTGCTAGCCCAGTTCCGTATTTCAAATCCACCCTGCTGGTGAATAAAAGTGACTTCCTTAATCATTCGTTTTGTAAGGTCGACTTCGGGTAAACTATCAATATAGTCGTCCATATAATGTTGCTTGCAAATAGCGTCGACAGCTGTTGGATAATTAATTATCCTTAAAATGAAATGCATTTTTATTTTTAATATGTTGCGCAATAAATGGCGAGCAGTTCGCGCCAAATATTAATGACGTCATAGCATATTTATTAACGCCCTTAGTGGCTTCATCGGTAAATAAAAACCTAAGTGTATGTTGATCCTTTTCTTTAATTTTAATTCGAAGAAACATATCTTTAATATCTGCAATAACTCCAATTTGGTTTTCTCTAAACCTAAACATAATTCCAAATAATGACTGCAACAAGTCCGGCCCTGTCAATAAAAAATCATTAAGAGAACATCCCTGTGTTTTCGCAGCCGCGTCGAACACTAAACGTAACTTCTTATTGGGGTTGTCGACCCCGAAATGAGGTAGGTACCAAATATGTTCGATAGACTCCCCCTCGTTTAGCCTCCTGGCATTTAATTATTCGAAAATAAATGCTGCATACGTTCGCAGTAACGAGACGCGTAAGTGTTGTCGGCTGACAATTTTCTCTCGACAGATTTTAAACGATTATAGGCATTTTGATAAGAATCAGGCATAACAAAGTTATCATGTTTCCAAGGCAATTCCACAAACCATTGGTTATCAATTAATTCACAAGTGTTATTTAGTATGGTGATAGCACCAACTCGTCCGCATTTTGTCGCGGTTGTTTTGATATACCTATCGACTCTAACGCAAATGATTTTCTTACAAACTCGTTCAACTCAGAATCACAACAATGTTGAGCGCTGTCATCATGAGTAATACGATCAGCTGACATGTTCATCATATTAATGTTGTTTACAACACCGTGTACACACCACCCTAGCGGTGTCTTTGTAACATAAGGTTCATTTTTCCTATTACCTTTTAAACACAAGATAGGAGCAATAAGATCATAATTATCCTGTCCGATTAATAGTTTAGGTTGTGCGTCACATTTGCACAAGTCGTAGTCAATATAGGCCGAATAATTACTAAAGTCCATACACGATAAACGTTGAGTAGGTAAATTAAGTTCTTTCATTTTACGAGCACACAAATTAAAACGATCACCTGTATTATTAGAAATGTCAAAACTTACGTTTTCCGTTTGGCACACCAGTTCACCGGAGTCCCATGCACTCCGAGCGCGCATGGTGACTGTCTTGCCGTGGAGTCCCGCCTGATCAGCGAGGTCAGCAGATATCAGCGTCACGGTGGCACCGTCATCGCGCAATGCGTGTGTGTGGATATTGTCTTTAGGTCCATGAACGGTTACCGGCACTATATTTAACAACACTTTAGGCACTAATGATTCACTAACACTAGTGGATGCACTGGTGTGGGCGTGGGCAACGGTAGTGCGGCGCGACTCCTCGGGCGTCGATGGGTGCACGCGGGCTGCGTCCACCGCGGGGCGCGCCGACTCTGGTCGCGCGGCGGTCGCGGCCGGCGCCACCGGTCGCGCGGCGGTCACTGCCGCTGGCTCGGCCGGCCGCGCGGCTGCTGGAGCTGGAGGCACGGTAGGCTTCGTCCAGTGAAGGAGATGATGATGTGGATGTCCACACTAGCTGCAGTCAGGAGCGCAGCATGCAGCGGGTTCATTATGTCGTGCGCTCAAGCACTTGTAGCACAGATGTTTAGTACATACAAATTGCCATCGATCGCGTTTCATAGCGCGTTTGAATTTGCCACATTTGTCTAAAGCGTGCGTCGGAGAGGCACGACAAAACATACATTTATTATCGGGAGTAGTAGTGCACGCTAACACTGAATGAGTTTTTATATTATTATTGTCGTATTTCTTTCTCACATCGTTCTGACTGTAAATGTAACGCACATTCGAGTTTGCGACAACAGTTGCTTCTCTATATAAAAACTCCGATAGTATTTCTAGTCTGGGTGTAGCACTATCTTGTCTCTCGTAGGTATATTCGGTCCACTTATTAATAAGGGCGGGCGGTAACTTTGAAAGTATTGTTGCTGTTGTTTCAGGACTTCGTAGGTATTCCTGTAGCTTAATCGCTTTAACAGCGGTGATGCAGTTTTTAACTTTTATTGAGAAGTTCACTATCTCCGTGTGGTATGCAGTCGGAAGTTTGTGAATTTTCTTGAGTTGAGTGTATATTTTATGAATTATACATTCGGGTCTGCCAAATCGTAATTCTAAGGTATCAATTATAGCTTGCGGTGATGTGTTGCCGATGAGAAGCGATGACACGGCTTCTTTTGCGTCACCACGTAGACACTTTCGTAACCGCCAAATGTTTTCTGCATCGCTATAACTGCATAATTGTGACGACTCTTTATATGACTCCTTGAACTGAAGCCACTGCATAGGGTCACCGTCTAACACCGGTAAATATTTTGATGTTGCTAGGCGCGCAAGAAGTTCTCTGTTATTATTATCACGCACGTTACTTCTAGTAACTACTTGGTGCAACGCCTCCGTCAACTGGTTGATACTGTCGCTACACGGCGGGCGCGCGCTGACGAAGTCCTGTTGCTGGTCTGTATGGTTCCAGGTTTTATTACACGTCGACATCAAATTTATTGAGTAAACATTTTCTGCGCAATCGCTTTTTGCGATGGATGCGACGCCATCTTGTTTATCGAACCACGATTCAACCATTCTAGAACTTTTCGAGACCGAGCCGCGGTTTTCTTCTTGTAAATCTGCTATATCGACTTCCAGTTTTTTCAGGAGCAAGTCCTTCTGAATTTGTGCACTTTTTTGTGCTAAATCGAGGTCGATTTATTATATATATTTATATATATTTTCGAGCCGCTTCATACTCTAGCCTTTTGTGGGCCACCGCCGACGAACACGCGGTTTTATCACTTTTCACCAATTTTACTAGTAACTGTTCACTTTTACTGGTAGTCAGCTGCTCCGTGGCACGTTTACTACGTGTTATAACACCCTTCGGTGGTGTGCGAAGCAGCGACATCCCTGCACACAGGTTTTAGTCCGACTAAACACGTGGCCGAGATCCGAAATCCGGCTCGAAGGACCACTTAATGTTGCGTACAGCACGCAGTACGCGATTAGTCGGGGTAAAATGA
Source organism: Agrochola lota (assembly GCA_947364205.1). NCBI lineage: Eukaryota > Metazoa > Arthropoda > Insecta > Lepidoptera > Noctuidae > Agrochola > Agrochola lota. Next base: position 171,979 of record OX376225.1, on the reverse strand, counting down.
AAACAGTTTGAATGATTAAAGAGTCTGAGACCCTGCGGCGGTGATAAAATGAAATCGGTCGCGGCAGATCGCGGGAGCGCGCAATGTCATGGGCGCTGTGCAAAAGCGGAAGGCGGACTGACGGTCGGGGCGAGCCCGAGCGAACTCGCGGGCGAGCTGTTTTTGCTATGCGAATGTGATCTTTCCATTATATATACGTGTAACAGTGTAAGATCGCAGGGGCGGGGCCTCAGTATTTATTATAAAATAAATGTTATAAGTACAATGTTTTTTCATACGCAACAATGTTTATGTTCTTTCTCCAGCTTACCTACTGACAAGTTATATCAGTTTATATAATTGTTTATTTTATTTGACTTTTTATGTCAACTTATTTAAATTTAGTTTATTGTTGACATAATCTACTCATCACAATGTTTTTTTTATGAGTTGTATTACATTATCTGGTTAGCTAGTGACCTCGACAATTGATCATATTATTTATTGTTATTAGTAATTAACTGTTTCGTTTATTTATTTTACCTCGATGGACCTAGTTTATCATTTATAACTTCCAGTTACAACTATATGTAAGCGGGCACGCCCTTTATGCCTGGACGGTTTTATTTAGATATTAAGTTCTGTTTACGTTGATTTTTTTATTTCTGCCTGAGCATAGCTGTTCTCGATGATTTTGTCTGGTATATTGGTGTGTGTTAGCTAACTTATGGCTAATATTGTAAATTATGTTTTGTGTTGCGTAATGTAAATTATTTTGAATACTATTATATAGAATCTTTTTTATTTGTTCTTCTAACTTAACAGACAGCTGTGCTGCTGGAGAGTTTGTTGTGCCACTTCTTCTTCCCAGCTAATGCACTAGGAAGTGGTGAAGGGTGGGCGTTTTGGGGGACTGTCTTATGTATTTGACGTTCGAAAAGTGCTGATTCTCAGCCTAGTTTGAATAAATGACTTTTGAATTTTGAATTTTCGACATAAGCACTGGCTTCCAGCGCGGTTTATATACCGGTGCAGTATTCTTCGATATAGCGAAAGCGTTTGACAAAGTCTGGCACAACGGCTTAATATACAATGTCGCCCATGGGCATGTGACCGCCCGTATTTTTCTGAATATTCATGAAAAATTATCGAAAATTAACTTTAAAAGGGTCTATCTTTAATATTTTTCATATTATTCATTTTTTTATGTTTTTAGTAGCGTTTGCCATATCTTCTATGTTATTGGCTCGATTTGTATTCTGTTTATTATTTCAAACAGCTTACGAGTTATTTTATCGGATTAACTAAAAAGTTTTAGTAAAATTTGTCGACTATGAAAAAAAAACGAAGGTGAAGATTTTTTTTTCCAAAAAAACAGTATTTATTTTAAAAAACATAAGTGAAATTATGTTAATTATACATAAAATTATAGCGGGATACTGAAAAAAATAAAAATAAGAAAAAATTAAAAAAAAAAACAATTAAAGATAGACCCCCCTTTTTAAGTTTAGTATCGATAATTTGTCATGAATATTCAGAAAAATACGGGCGGTCACATGCCCATGGGCGACATTGTATACGGTGTGCCAGATCGTCTCGTGCTCATCTTACGAGTCTTTGCTGAACCGCACATTCCGCTATCGCATCGAAGGCGCAATATCCTCTCCCCGTCCTATCCGCGCAGGCGTCTCTCAGGGCACTGTGCTTGCCCCCCTCATATTCCCTCTATTCACCAGCGATATCCCGAAGAGTAAAAAGGCGCAGTTGGCTCTGTTCGCAGACGATACGGCCATTTACTACAAGGGCGCTGGGCCCGATTCGATAGCCCGCATTCTCCAAACCGTAGTCGATAAACTCGGCGCCTGGTTTAGGAAATGGAGGATCGAAGTAAACCCCGACAAAAGTCTAGCAGTTTTATTTTCAAAAACGCACGTAAGATACAGACCCCCCTTGCCCCGACCCATCACCATGCTCGGCAAGCCGATCCCTTGGGAGAAGCGAGCCAAGTATCTAGGTGTGGTACTCGATGAAAAACTCACTTTCGCTCTCGGAAGACTCCATTCCATGTTAAATGCACGTAGCAAATTGTCACTTAGGTGCAAATTGCGAATTTACACAACGTACATTCGCCCCATCATGACTTATGCGGGCGTCGTCTTTGCCCAAGCTAAGCCCCGACAAATCCTTAGACTGCAGGTAATGCAGAACAGATTCCTTCGTAAGGCCACGGGAGCCCCTTGGTTCTGTAGGAACGAAACCCTCCATCTCGACTTTAAACTCCCCACAATCCACCAGTTTCTCAAACGCAATTCCAAGCGTTTTTTTTATTCCGCCGCGACCCATCGCAACCCTCTGGTTGTCGAGGCTGCCAGTTATATCCCAAGTCAAATCAGTAAGATCCGCCGCCCGAGGCTAATCCTTTCCGACCCAGACGACCCCATAACCCTCCTCCAGCAGAGCAATAGGGAAACCAGTACAGTGAGAAAACACACACACCGACACACTTTCCGACCTCGCCGCAGAGGTCCGCGATCGCGACCCTCCCGAGTAAATGATACTCCCCCCGACCCTTGCTCGACGATGCGCCAAAAAAAAAAAAGTCACTCCCTCTGCTCTCGACGCCTGACGTGTCAATACTTCGAGTCCGGGTTCGTCACAAGTCAATCGTCATCCTGAGGATGCCTCGTTGAGAGGTGAAACACGTGTCGATTTCTTACAGGGTTCTTTATGACTCTTTAAGAACAGTTAAACGGATTAGGTTACTAAATATAATTCGTCTATTGTATTTTATAATGGATTTCCGCAAAGTCACTCCTGCGTCAATTAACTACGATTATTAAGTTTATTAACATCTAGATACTCATTTTTAAGCACATTTACATGATACATTTTAATGATCAATATGATCATGTTGTTATTTATTTATTTATTTAGTACATGGAGAACTTACAGCTAATAAAAACAGAAAAAAAGAGGAGACCATAGTCACCAGAAAGCCAATTACAAATCCTGACGTATAGACATATAATAATAGTTTATGGTGTGAGCACAAAAACGAAAACAAAAAACACATCACCTTAATTTATAAGAGTAAGAAGCTATATAAAACTTGGTTTGCAATTTATGACTGAACTAATAGGGAAAATAATAAACAAGAATAAAAAATATAACCTACCGCTACTTGAAAACAAAAAACACATCACCTTAATTATAAAAGTAAGAAGCTATATAAAACTTGGTTTGCAATTTATGACTGAACTAATAAGGAAAATAATAAACAAGAACAAAAAATATAACCTACCGCTACTTGAAAACCAAAATCACATCACCTTAATTATAAGAGTAAGAAGCAATATAAAAACTTGGTTTGCAATTTATGACTGAACTAATAGGGGAAATAATAAACAAGAACAAAAAATATAAACTACCGCTACTTGAAAAATTTGAGGCTTAAGCACCTTTTGGCCGAACTCATACTAATTGCGAATGGACCAAAATCATATTCCTTGCATATATCATTGAAATCTCTGCTTGCGCGCACAATATAACTGTTCTGCCTATATTTCGAAGATGTATGCGGTACACGTATGGGTGTATTAAAACGAAGTGCCTTACTTGGTACATTAAAATAAAATTTTGGCAATAACTCAGGGTTATCAATATTGTTATTGAGGATTTTTATCAAGAACAAACAGTCTGCAATTTTACGTCGATCTACCAGTGGCAGCAGATGATATTTTTTACAGAGTCCAAGATAATCGGTTGACTGATGTGGAATCTTTTGATGAAAGCAAAGATGTTTTATGAACCGTCTTTGGATGTTTTCCATGCGGTCAATGTATTTATGATATCGTGGATTCCATATCTGAGACGCATACTCTAGCTGACTTCTTACAAAAGTGCAATACAATATTTTTAGTGTTTTAGCATCAGTAAAACACTTAGAGAGACGCATTATAAACTCAAGCAGTTTAGTAGCTTTTTTGACAATTGCATCAATGTGTGTGTCAAAAAGTAACTTACTATCTTGATGGACGCACAAGTCACGAATATTATTGTACCGTGGCAAGATCTGGCCCGCCAAAGTATAAGTAGTGGCTAGGACTACACGTTTTCTAGTGTAAGTGATTACCGAACACTTGGATGGGTTGAGATCAAGTAATAAACTTAAGCCATACAATACTCTTCAAGCCGATAAAGTCAGCCTGAAGTGCCAGTCTATCTTCGAGCGTTGAAATTGTGGCAAAGATTTTCATATTATCGGCAAAGCATAATAGTTGGGATGAATGGAGGCACTGATCGATATCGTTCACATAGACTACAAATAAAAATGGACCGAGCAACGAACCCTGAGGCACTCCGCTGGGCACCTTTACCCAACTAGACATATAATTATTGAGTACAACAACTCAATGTAAGAAGAGAACCACCTCAGGAGGTCCCCACGGATGCCCATGTAGCTTAGCTTCTTTATCAGGGTATCGTGGTCGATCCAATCAAATGCCTTGCTATAATCTGTGTACACCACATCGACCTGCTTACCATTATCCATAGAATCCGTAATGAAATCATTAAATAAAATCAAGTTATAGGTGGTAAACCGTCCCTTCAAAAATCCGTGCTGAAAAGAGCTGAACGAGCTAGCAAGGGCGGGATATAACTGGTTATAGATAAAATGTATCTTGTATAATTTGTAATTGGGATAAGGTGTATTTTAAATTGTAATCGTTTTCTCCTAAACATTTCACAAGTTTATCATTAGGATTCAACTTAGCATAACGGCAGCTCGTTATTATTTGATTACTGAGTGCATTTGGTTTTGTATTCGCAATAGTCCTATACTTTTCATACCTTGTACTTTGTCTTGAGTATATTATGGCTGCTGCTAGACCGACACATTGCTGAGAAGCAAAGATAAATACTCTCTTCATCGCCTTAAACCCGACGCACCTTGCAGGCTGGTGTTTTAAGAAACTTGATTTGTTACCGCTGCCGTCCGTTTATATTCTTGAAATGTGTGTGTTTGTGTGGGGGCCATACGGAATTGTTTGCAAGCGATGTGAATTCTCGCAGCAGGCGCGACCCCTACAGGCTCGTGTTAGATGTCTCTATATTTCTATTTCTTCTCATTAATACCCTAGCTAGAGATATGGGATATCAAAAGGAACACGTTGTATAGTACATAGTACTAATTCCATGATTTTTACCAACAGCGCCTTCCTGTTAACGTTATTGAAGCGCCCAAGGATCCTCGTAGCATGTGCCAATGAAAATGCAACGATCATACAACACATGGCCTGTATAGACAATGCAACGACCATACAACCCATGGTCCGTATGGAAAATGCAACGACCATACAACCCATGGGCCGTATGGACAATGCAACGACCATACAACTCATGGGTTGTTGCAGTGTACCTACCCGACCAGCTGGGTTCTGAATTAAGAATTTCAAGTTGAAAATATTCCAGTAGGTAGCATATTTACAGAGGTGGTACCTTCAATGTAGCCCGTGAAATTCTTTCTTTGGCTCCGGAACCCTAAAATGAAGTTGAATACTGCCTTCTTTATTTTACTAATAGCGTATTGTCGTACAGGGCACATTAGTAATATGCGGAAGCACCAAAGGGGACATTTACCTGCAGGAGCTGTCAGGGAGTCTGGCCGCTTCGGACAAAAACGACAAAGCTCTGCTAACACTGGTAAGTTACGAAGCGGTGTCGCGAGGAGGCATGCGGCAGGCTCACACCTAATGACGTGCTTTTGTGTCAGATGCTGGAGCGTGAGGCCAAGCGCGAGCGCATCCTGGAGGCTCGCTTGCGCGAGATCAAGATGAAGCAGCGCCAGGCCGATGAGGGCAGCCCCACACACTCCGCCTCCGAGATGGATGCCACCGTAGGCGACAAGGATCTCGCTGACGCCGCGCTCGAGTACATGCAGGTCGCCAAAAAGGAGCTCGCCAGCCTCTAGCGCACACCCCCGCACCGCGCACTCCCCCGTACCGCGCACTCCCCTGCACCGCACACTCCCCCGAATCACGCACTCTCCCGCACCGTGCACTCCCCCGCACCGTGCACACTTGCGGTGGCCCGCACCTCGCACACCGCGCCGTTCAGATGATCAATACCTACTACGTACATACAGGGTGGCATGGGACATCTACGCGAAAACTGATACCATGGATTCAGTACATAATTCCGAAACCCCTGCGTTGAGAATTTTCGTCGGTTATTTAAACAAAAAAATCATACATTTTTACCGCGTAGGTATTTGCACTTTTCTATGGAACAGCAGACTTTTTTTTAATAACCGACGAAAAGTTTCAACCCTGGGGGGTTCGGAATCATGTACTGAATCCATGGTATCAGTTTTATGGTTGTTGTTCTTGATAGGGCGGGATTTCAACACAAAACAAACACAAAGTTACCGGTAATAGAGTACGTATATTACTTTTCGCACAGGTTTACATAAACTCGCACATAGAACAGTTCACAGTACTGTAAACAACTAAAACTAGCGTAACTAAATGACTAAACCGATTTTGGCGGGAACGCCCGAGCGATTAGGCATACGTCCGCGCGCACCTGGTCATCAGACGGCACATTTTCGACTATTACTCCGGCGCGCGGCGTTCCCACTCGTCGGCTAGCGAGCGCGCGAACAAAAAGGCGGGCCCGCGCATGCGTGCAAGGCAAGCATGAACGACGATGCTTATCTCGCGCGGAGACGGCATTTCTCTTCGCGCGTATTTCGAAACTTAAATCTATCATTTTTATTTACATGAGGCGAGTGAGTTGCCTACAGTTGTTGTCCCTGCCACCCTGGATTTTGCAAAAAAACGTAGGCCGTCTCATTACAAAACCAAGTATTGATTCGAAACAAAGTTGAGACACCGTTGCGCAACATTTTTGCCCGAAACTTCAAAACAATCGTTTTATGTACAGAATCCGTAAATGACGGCTTCGGGAAGGAACTTTTAACACCCGTTAAGTTGCGCATCTTTTGTGCCAGTAACATTGCAGGATTCCGTGGTGCCAGTAATAGGGTGGTTGCGCCGGTTGGCGACCAGTTAGTTGAGTTGCTAACTTTAGACGAATCAAATTATACTCCATTTACACGCAAAGTTGTTGGCGAACATGTATACGTAATTTGGTCCTAAATATAGTCTAGTTATGAAACAAAATATAAAATATCACACTTCCATTCATAAATTATGAAAAATTATGGGAAAAGTGCAAAATAGCCGAAATGCTAGATAACGACTACTTTCTTCAGTTGCCGACCACTAGTATGCTAGATTACGGCCACTATTAAAAAACATAAAAATAAAGTAATAAACCAACTTTTATGGATAAAAAATATTTTTTTTATTTTTTACTTTAAATCAAACATTTAAATATTAAATAATCATCAACATAAATAGTATTTAATCATCTGATTTAACGTTTTTTATTAAATTCATAAATAAATCTTTTTCGTTGCCCGATTTAACCTGGTACAAAATTTGATATTCATTTGGAGCTAAAACTTTTCCAGTTTTAGGGCATCGAGAAGCCACTTTGTCCTAATCATTTCAGCCAAAAGACACTGCTGAACATAGGCCTCCCCTAAGCACCGACACTTCGACCGATTCTGTGCTTTCCGCAGCTAGCGGATGCCTGCGGCCTTCACAAGGTCATCGGTCCATTTGTGGGAGGTGTTCCAACGCTTTGCCTTCCGGTACGCGGTCTCCACTCCAGAAACTTTCGTCCCCATCGGCCATTTGTTCTACGAGCAATGTACCCTGCCCATTGCCACTTTGGCAATTATTCGGGCTATGTCGGTTACCTTGGTTCTCCTACGGATCTCTTCATTTCTGATTCGATCACGTAGGGAAACTCCAAGCATAACCCTCTCCATAAACCTTTGGGGGACTTTTAGCCTTCTGATAAGGCCCATTGAAACAAGTTTTATCTAGAAAACATGTGGTCGTTTACTGAAGAATTGCATGTTTAGGCTTTTACAAGCCCAAACCCTAAATTGTATAACCATAAATAAAACATTGAGAACATAATAAGTAAAACAAAATAAAACTGTGCGAGTCAGAATACGACCACCTGGTAGCTTTCTAACGTATTGTTAAAATATGCATTTCAGTAGCCGACCACTGGGTTTTAGTTTAATATAAGGTAAAAATTAACTTAAATGTAATTAAACAATTGAAATCACTACATAATTGAAGTACCCACGCTTCTAATTTGAGTAAAAATCTTAAAATAAGTAACAAAACTTACCTTCGAACGCCGCGCGCCTTGCTATTGTTTTGGCCTAGCGGAGCACTTCCACACACCACTGAGTCAACGCGTGTATTGAGCGTCCTTTTTCTTTGCTTTGGGTCAAGCGGTTTGTATAAAATTTAGTAAATTCTCATTACGTAACTATTCAAATAATATTTAAGGCATACTATTTATTTTTATTTCCGAAAGAAAGGTAATTATAAAAATTATAAAGGATAATTAAAGAAACCTAGTCAGACAAGTGGTTGGTTACCAGAAGTGGTCGGGAAACCGGCGCAATGACCCTATGTTTCCCCGCAATAAAAAAGCTTAAAGCTTCGTGCAGACTAGCGCGATGCGACAGCGCGACGTGACATTATTGTAATACCGTGAAGTTTCCTTAGAAATTGTATTTTATTTTATTTTATTACGTTTCGTACGTTTTTTTTGTGTTTATTACATTCGAGTAGTCAGAAGTAATATGTAGAAGAAAGCCAATTAATTACAAGTTTCCAATTATTAAACTTATGTATAAAATTGACCTAACGGTACAAACAGCGTGAGAGTTAAACATAGAAACAACAGAGAATAAACAACAAAAACAAAAGTTACCCAATAATGCTACTCTTCAAAGAAAAAGTTACATTACATTTTCTTTAATTGTTGGACACTATTCGTAAATAAATCAAGCTTAACATCCCAGGACAAAAGTCAAAGTCAAATCATTTATTTCAAATAGGCCCTTGCAAGGCACTTTTTAATTGATTCCCCTTGCAAAAGGTCATTTTCGTATGGAGAAGAATGGGCACGAATCTCCACCGTTACTCTTTTAATTTTTTTTACAATATTTAAAGCAACTACAGATAAATTTATTACTTATGTGATAGATACATAGGTTCTCACATATTTGCAAACATTGTAAAAGTAGACGATTTTCCTAAAATTTTACAATTAATAAGTCAGTGTGTGAGGAAGTAATCACAATATAAAATCAATGTCATATAATAAAATATAATAATTTATACAACTTATTAACCATTCACACCTTATTAAACATTTGGCATGCTCTTAAAATGTATGTATTTTGCCTATAGATAGTTTTCACAATAGATACATGAAAGAGATGAGGTCACCGAAGAAACATAGACGAACTCCAATCTTGGCGAGCAGCTCAGAGACGTCAGTAGACCCGTTCATTATACTAAATAGGAAAGCAAGATCTGCAATTTTTCTTCGCTCGTGTAAAAGAAGAATATGAAATTTCTTACACCGACTAGTATAGTTAGGAAGATTGTAATTTGGATTCCATATTTGAGAAGCATATTCGAGATACTTGAAATCTTGAAATCTTGAATCTTGAGATGGCTACGGACAAAAGTACAGTATAGAATTTTAATGGTTCTCACATTCTTAAATTCTTATTGTTGCGCCGCCGCGCCGGCGCCGTCGCGGCGCGCCTAAAGTTTCTAATACAAAATTGGCAACTTAGACTCTATTCTGCATTGCTATTCACAATCAAATATTCCCTACACTTTTTCGATAAATTAGATACGTACCTTAACACTGTCGACTCCATCTACTTTTCATAGAGCACATACGCCATGCCGCCATACATATTAAAAGTGAATCCTCCGGGGGGATTACGTTTGTGCTAAAGTAAACCCCCGCGGACGGTCATTGACATCCGGTATGAAATAAACACACTGTAAAACAAAATATAATAGTATTTTCAGGGGGTCTTGTCGCTATACGTAGTATCTCAAAGGGTATTTTCATGTACGGAATTTTCGGTGCGGAAGTAAAATGATAAAAAATATAAAATAAAGAAAACAATAATAACTCGTGCTGATCTCGAGACAACCTTTTGATTTTTTTGTTAATACTTGTAACCGTGAAAATAATTTTCAACACCTGAAATACTGGCAGGTGTAGAATACCATTATAGAAATATTTATTTTTATTTTTATTAAAATGCTTGTATTGTAAAACCAACTCGTATACTAATAAAATAAAGCTTGTTAAAATATACCTACAACAGATTTTATTTTCACATTTTATAATGCAGTATTAATGAAAAACATACATTTAAAATGAGCCCTCCGCGAGGGCACCCGACATCCCATATGCGATAAGAGTGAGCTCTCCAGGAGGGGTCCCGGCACTAAACGTATTAAAGACCATTTCCCGTACCTATCGTTTAATACATATGTCAAAAATTTCAGTGACTCCAGTCAAAATCGGAATATGTCGAATTATGCTCTTTTGTTTTATACCAGCAATAAGCTGAGGTAGTTTTTCATACTTTTTTAATAGTTTACGGTCTGCACACAAGTATGAAAAATTACCTCAGCTATGCGAACTAAGCTAAACTAACTTAGCTTAGCTCTTGGTCTGCAACCCGCTTTATAATCTGTGTTCTGTTAATCTGCGTTCGCAATTCATTTGCCAAACATGTAAACAAACACGAGATTTAGAAAAAAACAACTGTAATGCGTACATAAAAGGTTCAGTTTGCGCTACGACTTCATATTTTTGTGACTTTTTCCACATTTACTAGTCGGTCTAAAATCAACTTTATTTACACTTGTATAACGTTGATGTTTATCTAAGTGGAAAACTCGTGTTTTTGTTCATGTTTGGCAAATAAATTGCGCACGCAGATTACGTAACTTATTATCAAAAATACATAACTCTAGCTGAATCCTAACTTATTTTTTTCTAATATGTCGAAGTCATATCTCGACTGCTTCTGGATTAAGGCGATATCAAGTAAATTTCACTGCCAATTACAAGAAATCCCAAAACACAATCGAACGCAAAGGCATAATAGTACATTATGATACGAGTATGCTGTATTGGTCATTACCCAAAAGGAGGCATTGGCGCGCGAGCCATATGCGAGCGCGACAATTTAGCCGAGTGGGTAATGATCAATGTACACGCGTTTCATACGACGTTTTTCAACAAACTTGCGAGGAAAAAAACAGACTTGTTGTAAGAACTTATGCTGGAATAACGTAACTATAGAGATGATAAATTTAGATTTATAAAGTTCAACTGACCTTTCGGTGAAGAGACCCTATCCACGCACTAGGGCACAAGTAGCAGCGGGACTGCAACGAACGCACTCTCAATATCTTATAAATCGAGTCGTGAGTTAGAAAGAATTTCGTAATATCTAATTAGAATTTGTTATTGTAATGTTCATCTTGTTCTAATTAATTTGCCTAACTTAAAATTGTCATTAGTTTTCATATTCAATCTAATAAGACTGAAACAAACCAACTTGCAAATCATTTTTTTATTATTGTTAGGACTGTTATGTTGTTTATTTACGTAATTTGGAAACGTGATTTTTTGTTTATGGTAATATTTCAATAATTTTAGTTTTAAATGATAAATGATAAAACCTTGCATAAAACCAACATTCCCATTTGTTTCAAGTTAATAGGACAACGCGTTTAGGGATTATAAGCAAATCTGTGTAATGAAAATATACCGACAAATGTTAGAGTTTGTGCTACGAACTTTTTATGTTTGTAACTACATTCAGTAATATTGTTAGCAACGACACATAATCCTATTTAATTAGTTCTTTTATATTGTCATTGTTTTATATTAGTTTATTAGTTAATCATTAGCTATGAAATAATGTAGTAATAAGACGTCGAATTTGTTGCGCATTCCTAACACTAGGCGACGCCACTTGTACCATATCAAAGCGTAAGCTTAAGTACTAAGATAAGAAACCTTTACCTTAACGAGAGCCGTTACAGATTTTTGCCATTTTTAAGGTCTAAATTAAGGTTTTTTGATATAGTTTTTAAAATAAGTCCGTTCCTATGTTAGAAAAATAAAATAAACATTGTAAGGAGTGTTTTATCATAGAAAATTGCCCGAGTAAGTTTCTCATACAAAGCCACATTAGTGCCGTGTGCAAACTCAAAGTGTTCTGATTGGCTAGGGCTTTCTATAAAAAATAGGCATGTTTCTATGGTCAAGCATTCCGAATCCAGCAGTATTAGAAGAAATAAAATAAAAATAAAAAAGAAGAAAAAGCCGAACAAGATTCAAGACAGAAAAATCCTGTTTTATTTCAAGGAATCCCTCTTCGCCGCCAGTCCCTCGCCGAGGTCCCTGTGCGTTGTATCCAGTGAACACATACGCATTCAGGGGTGCGTGGTGACGTGTGCGCCAGCAGAGTCACCAGACTCAGGTAGTAGGGAACATACGTCAAAAACGTTGGGAGATTGTCCCGGGACGACTGCGGGTGCTGGACGTGCCCCTCTCGTCCGAAACATGACCTTTGTTGCCAGGTACTGTCAATCGGAGCTTCTTTTAAAAACTGTTGTACGTCGGTTGGTGACAATACTTTAGATTTTCGTATTTTTTATAACAAAAAAACAAAAACGATAACAAATATTTACGGAAAATGGCGCGCTGGTTTTTTTTTTCTGCTAGCGATGCGCGCGCAGTTGTAAATAAAGTCACAAGCAAAACCCCTGAGCAGCCTATATAAAAATATAATAAACACAAAATAATCATTTGATTACGCAAATTAAGATTAATATGTAGTGGAAAATATATAATTTGATGAAATATTATGTTAATGTATCACATTTTGTTTATTTACACAGTAGGCATAAAAAAGGCAAGAAGTACCCACGCACAATGGTCCACCTGAAGGATACCAAACCCCATAACATAGGACATAGAAGGCAAGAAGTCTCTTTGGTGAGATTAAAAAAAGCACAAATCTCTGCTCGGGTTAAAATAACATGTTGCTCATTTAATAGTATAGGATAGTTCATACTAGTTCCATGTATTCAAAGTCAATTTCTTAATACAAATTCCATGCTGCAATGATAGTACTTACAAATTCCATACTGCCATGTCGCGTTTCAAAATTTGTCAAACAACAATGGCCGCTAGAAATTGTCTATGGTTTTAGTGATGATAGTATGATCTTTTCGTTTTGGTACTTTCGTTTTTTTTTGTAAGTAGTGTTTCATCAGTATTTTTTATATTGAGTAACTTTCACATAAAAAACAAATCCATTGAAATATTTTCGAAGTTAAAACCAGCACGGGTACTTACGTACGTTTGGTATGTCAAAGATTAAAAAATAAATACTTATGCTAAACAAATACCTACCTGACAAATAATACGAGCTTACAGATGGTGTAGCTCATAGACTACTTAGAGATATGGTGTAGTTCAGGAGTCACCAAATGGTGGACCGCGGTCCGGATCCGGACCGACGACCTATTTTGTACGGACTTTAAGTAAACAGTTCAATTTATAACAAAAACCTAATATTTTTTTTTTTTTGAGTAATTGAATTAAGCCCACGCTTTATATTTTGTGCCGTCGACACAACAACGGACGACGCTGACGTAAGCCGCATGAAGCTGCAATTGTTTTCGGGAGTAATAGAGCTAGCTGGGTTAGGTACTATACAAATCGAAATGATAGATTTCCAAAAAACACAAAAATACGCAAGGTCCTTGAACATCTGTTAATCTTAGTTGCTAGTAGGTAACGTCTTCCAAACGGATCGAGAGTCATATTAATTTTTATATAGACCCTAAATAAAACTAATTGATGATCCCTGGGGTAGCTCATATTCTCTGCTCGTACATCTGTCGGACATGTCGAAAGTCAAAGACAAAAACATTTTATAATATTTCTAACAGTAACGATATATTGTATTCTTCTAGTTAGCTCGGAGGATTTAAGATCACTTGAAGGGGATATGATTGGAGTTTCAATTTCCAGTAACAGTCTTCCTTTTGACATTCGGTATTGAATGGCGGGCAACCCGTGCTCTTTTTGAAGGTATTCGTTATGATTCGTAACAAATTCAGTGTTAAAGCAGTATAATATTCTAAAACTTGAGGGGTCCTCATAATACATATAGACCTACGACATTATTTAATAAGGAAATAGAACCGCATCTTTAAACGCGGGCTAGTTCCAACAGCATCTTGAAAATCCTAGCCGAAAAACACGATTGTTGTCAGTATAATAAGTATAAATACATTAAAATAGTTTTTTTTTTCAATAAAGGATTAATAAAATACTCCTTGAACAAATAGTCGATATTTATTATGTCAATCACTAACTTTTCAATGACAAGATAATTTTAGACCAGTTAAAAAGGATGTCGGTTGCCTATGGTCGGTTGTTTGACTTTTGTAAAAAATCAAAATTATACCAGTTTTCGTTTTTATTGTTAATAAAAATAGTTTAATTAAAAGATAAAAAACGTGTATCCGAATTAGTGCGTATTTAATCAGTAACACGTAGATATCGCGTTCAATTCCCAGGCAAGTCCAATGTTATTGTTTTTAGCGAGTCCCAACGCAACCAAATCCTGATTAGTTATCTGTGGCATTACAGCACTAGTCCGATAATATAAAGTAAAAAGCATACGTTTTTAATACACTGAATAATGACCCTAAAGACGGTTCAATAAGAGCTACTTTACGAGGAAGTGTGTTCAAATCACAGTTAATTTAATTACAAAAACACAACCCAACGTTAGTTACGTTACGTAGTTCTAACGTTTTTTAATTAAGAAATAAATGCAGATACTCCATAATTATGGTTAACACAGTTGTTCGAATAGGATTACATTGTAGAGAATTAACGGATGTAGCAAAACAGTCAGTGAAAGTTGTTTTCGAGTGCTGCGGTACAAAATTCAAATTTAAAAGTCATTTATTCAAAATAGGCTGAGAATCAGCACTTTTCGAACGTCACAATTACATAAGACCGCCCCAAAACGCCCACCCTTCACCACTTCCTAGTGCATTAGCTGGGAAGAAGAAGTGGCGCAACGAAATCCCCAGCAGAACTCATACAACAACAACAGAACTGACCTCTCACAATATTATTATTTTCTGCGTATATAAAATATCTAAATTTAACTATAACGTGTTTTATGAAAGAATGCACGATATATTGCGAAAAATTCGTCCGCTTATAAATATAATTTTAAGAGTCCGTGCACAAAATTCACTCGACAGAGTTTAGGAAAATTTATTGTGATGCTATATTTGTGTGCACCGTACACGCACACACCCCTAAAGATCGAGCGTAGTGATCGCTTAAACAGTTTTGTTTCTATAGATGATATTTTCCAGTAAAGGACCAGTGTCGCCTTTTCGGAGACAGCGCGCCACGGGCCCCAACCATCAAGGATCGCTGGCACCGAAAAGGTGACACTATGCTGGCACCGATTCGGCCGCGGGCTGTTTACCGTTTAAGTTACGTAGGTACGGTTAAGAAATAAGTCTGGAATATTTGTGTATATTCGTATAGTATATTTATAACAATTAACATAAAAATGCTACAATTTGGTGTTAGATGCATTTAGATACATTTGCAAAAAAATCAATAAATTAAAAAAAAAATTGACAAAACTAAAATCGCATTTGATTGACAATCGCGACTCCACGTGGTTCTTATTTTTCCCTACTCCGTAATTTTTTTAGAGCCGGAGGCGCGCACTTGGAGTAGCCTCGATGTGTTTTTTATGGAATTTTTCACTTTTTGTATGGAAAGACACTTGCGCGAAAAAGTGGAAGAAATGAGATTTCTTCATAACATCACGCGCGATGTTATGAAGAAATATAAAATTTTCGCAACCGCCATCTTGGATTTACATTTTGACCTCACTATCAGCTTTAGCATCCTCGAAAACTATGAAAACGACACCCATGACGAAAAATTTGAAAATGTTCGCAACCCCATCTTGGATCTTTATTTTAACCTAAAGTAGTCTTTAGTAGCGTTAGCGTTAGAACTTCGTTCCAAAACATACTTCACTTATTGCTACTACAGCATATCGGCTCGGGCATGTCGGTGACGAGAACCCATAAGTTTTTCACCTCCTAAAAAATCACTCAAACGCGCTATACTAAGAAGTTTTCACTTAAAAAAAAAAACTACGAAACCTACAGTCAAAATATAACTAAACCAGAACTGACCCGGTAGGCAGACGTTATCCTGCGATAACAGCGCCACCCGGGTCCAACTATAGCTAAGAAACATCCAAATGCCACAAAAAGAATTTGTAAAAAAACATCTAAAACAGTCAAGCCGTTTAGGATAAGAAGAATTATGAACACACGCACACTGGTATTTTATTTATTGCCAGGCATGCAAAAAATGTATGTTCTTTAAAAACAAGCTAAGGACTCAAAATAAAATTCGGGTCAAAATGTGGTAGTCGGCGTACAATTTCTAAAATATAACACGTGCGCGCCTGCAACGAAAAGTGAGACGTCCTCACGCTGGGAACGCCTGTCCGCTACTGATGGGATGGGTTTTGCGCGGTCGTTAATATAGTTCACTTTGCCATTTATTTACGAAATGAAGTAATTGTTTATTTATAAAATAAAATTTAGATTCTATTAAATGGTTATCTTAAGATTAATATGTATATTTTTACAATGTCTTGTGTGTTTCTAAGTATTAGAAAGAAATACTTATTTGTCTTGAAGTTGTTAGAAAATTACGTTATTTAAAAAAAAAAAATCTGCAATAGTTTGTATGGAAGTTGTGAGCTACATGCAAGTAGACTATATAATGATGTTGATAGCATTTTTTAATTTTCTAAATAAAATGTAGTTTCTTGTAACCAAACGATCAAACGTCAGTCTCGCGTCATTTTTCGGTAAACTTATTGCGAATATTAGTGATTTTCCATGAATACTTAATTTACTTGAAAAATCCTTTTCAGCTACATGCAAGACAAAGAACTCGACTTTTCAAATCACAAATAATTTTGTTTAAATTATGTTTCCTTTTCTCACAACGAATGATCAAAATTGATCAAAATCAATCGATTTATTAACTGGAGACTTCAACATCGATGTACTAAAAAGAAACGAAAGTACGCATTTGAACTTTTTTTTTTTTATGTAGGGCTTCTCGTAGCTGACCTCTGAGGTCATGACTACTTAACCGGTCAATCCTGTGGTTGCCTTAAGCTTCTACACTTAAAACCTCCAGCCAGGGGCAAAACTATGCTAATTAAAACTAGGCGAACGCTCGCTAAGGGCACCCCCTGTGGGGTACGAACCTCGGCTTAGGGCGTTCGCTGGGGGGAGGACAGCAAGAGGGACAGGCTGGATCAAGAGTATTTCATTATTATTAGTCGGGGAATTTAAAGCTACAGGCTCAGCATTAGGGTGGGCCGAAATATATTTTTTTGCATTATTTTTATTGGCTAGCAATAAAAAGGTGCTACATATAGTCAAAATATCATGTGTAAAATATAAGTCGATTCTATTATTATTAACAGCCTCCGGATTCACTTTGTAATATCAGAAAAAAACATATTTTAGAGGTAATTTTGAGTGCCTATAATTATTAATTTAGTTCATATTTTTATAATTTTCTACACTTTTCGAGAGCAAACATGACCTATTAGCTAGAACAAACCAAAAAACGTCATTTGTTTTGATAATTTACGGCGTGAGGTGAGGGGGCGGGGTGGTGTCATTTGCACTTAGCGCGTCATTATTGGTGCTGTTATAGTGACAGGCAAAATCGAAGAAATATGGACAAATGCATCTCTATCCATTGTTTCACATAAAAGAGTGAACGATATGTTAAAAGCCTATCACTTAAAGTGCAAAAATCTACTCAAGTTCAACCCCAAAATACCAAAGGAAAATATTTAAGAGTTTTTGCGCAGCACCAAAGCTAGGTTTGACATTTTGGCGTGTAAATGTAAGGACTTGATGTGCTTTTTTGTCCGAAAGATAAAAAAGCACGTAAGAATGAATGCAGCTTCTTATTGGGTCAACGTTCTTTACACAATGTCGATATCATTACTATAATGCAAAAACTTTGAAAAGGAAGCTTTCAAGGCAAGAATATGAACTAAAATGGCAAAAAACTAGCTAGGTAAACGTTGCACTGATTCCAAAGAGTCCGATAGTGACGACTAAGAACTTAAGACGATAGAGACCAATCGAACCTTAATAACATTGTTTCAGCAGTAAGCACGAGTACATTCCCTGATGATTTAGCCCACAAATCACCAGGCAAGACGTCGCGTGCTAGATGGTTGACCAGAGCTAATCGTGTTCTTCAGCTGTACGCATCAACCAATGATCCTTCTGAAAAACTTCAGATTTTGGCTACATACTCGTATATAGTAAAAGTTTACGCTCCAACTTAATTTGCTATAAACATCCATCCTACTTGCAAGGATGGAACAAAACACTTGTGGTCACTGATCTCTGCATCTCTCAGTGTTTTGTCAGTCTCTATCTCTATCAGTCGATCTAAAAGCTAAATTCAATCCCGTCATCAGCAGAAACTGTTATTTTGCTTACCCCGAGAATTTACTTCTTGCAATGCTGAGTGATCCACAAAATTATATTCGTGAGCTAGCGGCGCGTCGTAGCTTGGAAGCTCGAAGCATTAAACAGACCAATGTCGGACTATTTCAACTTCCTGACCTAAACCTGAATGCAACCTCTTACATCGATCTCATTGATTGGCAGAAAAATATCCCCAAACCCCCAATTCTCATAGGTATAAGTGACGAGGAATTTGTTGTTGAAGAAAATTGTTTGTTGCCCAAAAAGGTAAAAGTGTATTATATCTGCTTCTCCTACCATGTCACACACAAGCTGTCGTAAGAGCTGTCAAGACAGTCGTCGAAGCATCACGTATCTTGTGCAGCAAAATAAAAAGAGAAGGCTTTCTACAGGCTCAGATAGAGTCTCGCAAAGATATGCTTGAATTCTAGAGTAAAAAAAACCAAAACCAACCAAACCAGCCAAACTTATTCAAGAGAGAACTTAAGAAGTTACTTACTGAAAAATGTTACTATTATGTCAAAGATTTTTTTAAATGATAGTTTCTAATCTGTTTGTGTTATATAAAAATTTTGTTAAGCATATTTTTCTTTTCTTTTTTTGGTTCTTTTTTTTTTCTCTCTTTCATGATTGTGTTGTATTGCAAGTGGCAATAATTTATTTTGTACGCCAATGATGGCAAAACATGTTGCAACTCACAGATTTTCACTTTACATCCACATTTGCATTTATATGTATAAAGTTACACATGCTTACAAATAAATATATCTTTAACTTTATCTTTAAAAGGATTTTTGTTTAAAATAATACGACAACTAAATATATTTTTGTTTTGATTTCCTTATTTTTTATCAATATATAAGTAAGTCTGCTCTTTATACTTGTGTTTTATTACTACCAATAACACTTTAAACAACATTCAGTACTCCTAATAATATTTTGACAATATGCATTTTTTCCCAATTTTATGAAATTTCAACATGGATCCGGAGGCTAAAGATGACATCTAATCGTAACAGTTTTTTGTACATAAAGTTATAATGTGCCATAGCACCGAATTATAATTAGCCCCAATCTAAAAACAAAAATAAAAAAAACTCCATACAAAAGTGGCCCACCCTACTCAGCATCGACGCGGGCTGGCGCATCTTCGAGCAAGGGTCGGGGGGGAGTATCATTTACTCGGGAGGGTCGCGATCGCGGACCTCTGCGGCGAGGTCGGAAAGTGTGTCGGTGTGTGTGTTTTCTGACTGTACTGGTTTCCCTATTGCTCTCCTGGAGGAGGGTTATGGGGTCGTCTGGGTCGGAAAGGATTAGCCTCGGGCGGCGGATCTTACTGATTTTACTTGGGACATAACTGGCGGCCTCGACAACCAGAGGGTTGCGGTGGGTGGCGGCGGAATCAAAGAAATGCTTGGAATTGCGTTTGAGAAACTGGTGGATCGTGGGGAGTTTAAAATCGAGATGGAGGGTTTCGTTCCTACAGAACCAAGGGGCTCCCGTGGCATTACGGAGGAATCTGTTCTGCATCACCTGCAGTCTGTGAATTTGTCGGGGCTTAGCTTGTGCAAAGACGACGCCCGCATAGGTCATGATGGGGCGAATGCATGTTGTGTAGATTCGCAATTTGCACCTAAGTGACAATTTGCTACGTGCATTTAGCATGGAATGGACTCTTCCGAGAGCGAAAGCGGCCCGCGCGCGGGCCTGCTTTATATGGTCTGCGAAAGTGAGTTTTTCGTCGAGGACCACACCTAGATACTTGGCTTGCTTCTCCCAAGGGATCGGCTTGCCGAGCATGGTGATGGGTCGGGGCAAGGGGGGTCTAAATCTTACGTGCGTTTTTGAAAATAAAACCGCTTGACTTTTGTCGGGATTTACTTCGATCCTCCATTTCCTAAACCAAGCGCCGAGTTTATCGACTGCGGTTTGGAGAATGCGAGCTATCGAATCGGGCCCAGCGCCCTTGTAGTAAATGGCCGTATCGTCTGCGAACAGAGCCAACTGCGCCTTTTTACTCTTCGGGATGTCGCTGGTGAATAGAGTGAATATGAGGGGGGCAAGCACAGAGCCCTGAGGGACGCCTGCGCGGATGGGACGGGGGGAGGATATTGCGCCTTCGATGCGATAGCGGAATGTGCGGTTCGACAAAAAGTCTCGTAAGATGAGCACGAGACGATCTGGCACGCCGAGTTGGTACAGCTTATATATTAAGCCGTTGTGCCAGACTTTGTCGAACGCTTTCGCTACATCGAAGAATACTGCACCGGTATACAAACCGCGCTGGAAGCCAGCGCTTATGTGTTCGATTATCCGGTGGGCCTGATGCACGCTAGAGTGCTGGGTGCGGAACCCAAACTGTTCGTTGGGGATGAGGCCCTTTGTCTCAGCGTAGTCTCTGAGACGCTTATAAATAAGCCTCTCGTAGACCTTGCCGAGGACTTTGAGCAAACTGATGGGGCGGTAACTCGAAGGCTCGGTTTTGGGTTTGCCGGGCTTCGGGATACCGATGACGGTGGCGTCTTTCCACACTTGTGGAAAGAAATTGTTGCTTAAGGCACCATTGAAGATGGTAGTCAGTAGCATTATTAGGTGGGCAGGGAATAGCTGAATCACCCTATTAGTGATTCCATCTGAGCCGGGGGCTTTACGGATTTTCAGACCCTTGATGATGTCGTGCACTTCGTCTGGTGTGACGGGGGGCAGAGGACTTTCAGGGTCTTCAACGGGAGGAAGGGAGGTTCTACGTTCGACTTCAGCGTCGACCTCTAAGAGGTGAGCTTGGTCTACTGGTAGAGTGCTGGGTGAGCATTGTGCCTCTAGACTATCGGCTAGGCATTCAGCCTTGTCGATGTCGTCGAAGGCTATGGTCTTGTCGGGGCGGATTAGGGGTGGTGTGGACGCGACTTGCTGGGACTTGAGTTTCCTCTGAAGTTCCCAGAAGGCTAGGTGGGTTGGCTCTAGTTCGCTCAGCATCTTGTCCCAGCCCGTGTCACGCAGCTCCTGTATGCGTGTCTTTACAGATCTCTGTAAATAGCGCATATGGGCTTTGTTTGCGGCGCAGGGAAAGTTACTGTATGCACGAATGGCTGCGTTCTTCTCAGTCAATAGGTCACGCACATCGTCAGGTAGTTTCCAGCGGGGGTCTTCCCCCACTGGGACTTCCTTTGAGCAGTCGCTCACGACGGATTGTACGTGATCAGTGAGTGAGTCGATCGCGGCCGTTGTTGCTGCGATAGAGTGGAATTGGTCGGGGATGGAGTCCAATTGGGGGACGTGTTGGATTTCAGCTGGGTGCTTACTTTCCTCCAGTCCGTTACCCTTTTGGTGGTCGGGGGGCGATTGGGGTCAGGGAGACCTATGCGGGGGTCGAGTTTTAGTATTACAGGACGGTGATCAGAGTGAAGCTCGTCCACCGTCTCTATTGAGTCTAGTCTTAGATTGACGTTCTTAAGGATCGCCAAGTCTAGTACGTCAGGGGCATGGCCTACTGTATGTGGATAGTGTGTATAATTCATCGGAGCGATGATGTCAATATTAAGGGAGTTTGAGAGGTCGAACAAGTGTCGCCCTCTTATGGAGGATCTGGAACTATTCCAGGAGGGATGTTTGGCGTTGAGGTCGCCCGCTATGATAACGGAGTCGCTCAAGGCTAGTAGGGATGTGAGATCGTTAGCGAAGGGTTGAAAGTCCTCCGCACCTCTAGAGGGAGTTGCGTAGGCTGATACTAATATGATCGGCTGATGGCCTGTCATGCCTAGGCGGCAGACTGAGACTTCTAGTCGTGAAAGAGGAGGAGGGTCCATAGGGATGCAGTACAGATCCTTTTTATAATATATTAAAGTACCTCCCCTGTGACAGTGAACCCTGTCATTGCGAACTACACGATAGTTGGCAATGCCGGGGTCACGATTACAGGGTTTAAGGAAGGTTTCCTGAATGAGAAGGATGTCAATTTGATGGGCGTGGAGGAAAACCGCGATCTCATCGCGTTGATTTTGGATGCCATCGGCATTGAAAAAGCCTAACGTGAGGGATTGGGGTTTGAATCTAGCTATGACGGTGTTAGACATTGGGGGTTCCTTGAGTGGCGGACGATATCAGGGCTTGCGTAATGTCGGGGTACGCATTGTATATAGCCTGGATCCTAACTATGTCGAGGGCATTTTGGGCGGCAATGAGTTCGCGACCCATTTGGTAAGCGCGAGGGGACAGGAACATCATGAATCCGGATTGGATCACGTTGTAGGGCGTGTTGGGGAGGGCCACGGGAGTGTTTGTGGGTTTGGGTTGGGAACGCGGTGCTACGGGAGCAGGTGCGGACCTGACTGGGGGCGCGGGGGCGCGAGTAAGGGACGCGGGGGCTCCCATAAGGGGCGCGGGGGGGCCCATAAGGGGCACGGGGGTGCCCATAAGGGGCACGGGGGTGCCCATAAGGGGCATGGGGGTGCCCATAAGGGGCGCGGGGCCGCGAATACGGGGGTCCGTTTGGCGGGGGGTGGTGGTGGGTGGGGGAGGGGGTGGGGGTTGGAAGTGACCCAGGGCTGGGAAAACCTGCTGGTGTTGGAGGTAATTCCACGGACTGGGCCTCTGGGGGCTAAGTCTCTGTGGCATTTGGGATGAAGGGAGAGTGTAGGTGGAGGGAGCTTCCCTCTGCTGGCGGGCGTCGAGACGCTTGGCCAGTTTGGGAGAAGAGGACTTGGGGGCTTTCGGGCAGCCGCGGTAGTTAGCCGGGTGACCTACTTGCCCGCATAGTACGCAACTAGGTGGGTCAGGGCATAGACTACGGTCCTTGGGACGGGTGCAGTCGGAAGTGCCATGCTCGCCCAGGCACTTGACGCACCTGGGTTTTGCGTGACAGTTCCTCTGCGAGTGACCGTATAATTGGCAATTGTGACATTGCCCTATGGCGCCATTTTTCCATGGCTTCTCTATTGTGAAGCCCGTGAGTGAACACAGGGACTTCAACTGGAATATGGGGTGATGCCCCTCGACGGGAGAGCATACGACGAGTATCATGTCGTATGCTTCCCCTCGTTTTGCGCAGTGCATATGGTGGACTTCGTCAACCGGGACGTTTTGCGACTGAAGGTCGGCTAAGATGTCTGAGGGGGCAATTTCTTTGGGGATCCGTTTGATCACCACTCGGATTTGACGCTCCTCTGAGAGAGTGTACGTGTGGAATGACACGTCGCTCTCTCAGGAGTTTAACTAATTCCCTATAGTCGTGGGAGGTAGGGGTTTGGACTTTTATACCCTGTTGGGTATTACGGGCGCTAGTGTATGCAATCCTTTGATCGCAACACCATTTTGATATTTCCGTCCACTTTCCCTTGTCCTGAATGAACATGGGTGGTGGCGGAGAGACCTTCTTAGGGTCAGAAGTAGGTGGGCTGGGGGCAACCTGCGAGGAGGGTGACGCGGTCGGGCGGGGGGTGGGGGAGGGGGTAACCTGCGAAGAGGTTGACGCGATCGGGTGGGGGGCGGGGGAGGGGGTAGCTACGGGGGTGCAAGTAGCGGGTAGCGGGGAGAGTGAGAACGTGTCTCGGTCTTCGAAGGCTACGACCTTGTTGGCCTGGGTGGAGGACTGTTTCCTGTTCTTCCGTTTTTTCCCCTTTCCTTGGACGGGGACGAATCCATCGTCTTCGGAGTGGGACGAAGCGGAAGAGCAGGTGAGGATTGCCTCTAAGTCTGACGTGTTATAGGGGGATTGGGGGCGCTTTGAAGAAGCGGCTAACGGTGCGCTAGTGTCCATTTGCTCAGGCGGACTGGGCGGACTGACTAGCTCGACTGCTGGGAGCGAGCACTCCAGTGCGTCACTGAATTCAGTGACGCTGGCGACTGAAGGTCCTAGTTGGGGAGTGGGAGTGGGAGTGGGAGTGGGAGTAGGCCGTCGTAGTTGAGTTATTTCCGGGCCATACACATCTCTGAGTCCGGGGGAGTCGGACAATATCTTTTTCAGGATATTGACTAATGAAGCGTTATCGCTTTTAAGCGACTTGATGTCGTCTTGAAGAGACTTCAATGTCGACATCATAGTGGCTGGGAAACTAATTTAATTAAAAAAGAGGAATTGGTCCTAAATCTCCTAACGTTTTCTAACACTAACTCCCCGGGCGGATTGGCCGGGGATGTGTAAACCCTCCCCGTCGGGTATAGACAGGGAGGTTGTGTACTTATAGTGAGCCCTAAGCTTGCTTTTGCCCGTTGCCTATCTTATTTGTGCAACGGGGTCCTAACCAGTCTAGTGCGCCGGGGTAGACACACCCGACCGACACTAGGTGTGTGGCTGTGAAGACAAAACTGTCACCAATGTCGACTAGGAGATCCCCCAAGGCCGAACACTGGGACCCGTCCAACTGATTGCCTAGCCCTGAAGGGGTTTCGGCGGGTGTAATTGGGGCAACACCCTCTCGGTTTCGTTGGCACCGTATGGTTTCCACCGAGAACCACGAAACTGTGGATTTTACCCAGAAGGGGCCAAAGTACGCGACGGTTTTGTTTTTGACAACTCTGAAGAGAAATATTTATTAATTGTGTCTTGAAAAAGACAAACAATTAATAGGTCGATGATAGTCAACAGACTATAGAAGACTCGTCGCAGGGCGCGACGATAGAGGGCTCGGGAACCACAGCGGGAGCCACAGAGCCGGGAGCGGGAATCTCGTACACACAGCGCAGCACGTGCGTCCGCGAGCGGTGTCGAGCGTAGAGTGCCACGCATTTGAACATTTTCTTTTGCAATTTAATTTTAAACTGGCTGTCTATGAACCGACCAGATTAAGGAGTAACTCTTGCATTGACAACTTTGCACACTCTTAGCGTCGGGTCACACCGGAATAGCAGCGGCTGGCAGCGACGCGGCGAGCACTTTCAGTGTGAAATAATTTTAAACTTTATCTACATACTTAAAAGACCAGTTTCGCTTGAAAAGCTTGAAAAGGTCGCGAGGCAGCCCGCGGTGACGCGAGCGGCCGCGCGCCACGCACATCTTGTCGGTGGTACTGCTCGCGGCACCGCGGGGGGCCGCGCGTATTTAATGTAGAAACTAAACTAGTCAAGAGGTTGAGGATGTTTGTAAAGACCAATAGAAACCTGTTTCCCTCGATGACAGAAACAAGAAAACGACCTGTCAGAAACCAATACAAAAAGTTATTACAAATCGAGTCCTGTAACACAGCGCTAATGAGAAAAAGTGTTGTTTGTATGGGTTCTACTATATACAATAAATTGCCAGATGTAATGAAAAACGATACAATTAAAAACTTTAAAAATAAATTAGTGGCCTTCCTAATAGAAAAATGTTATTATTCGATTAATGATTTTTTTATGGACAAATCTTGTTAATCTGCAATGTGAATAAATAATTAATTTAATTAATATTATCTTGAACATACGGACCTATACATTTATTTTTAATTTTATTCTATAACATTAATTAATATTGAAAAATGTCAAATTAAAATATTACATTTTAATTTGACATTTTTCAATATTAATTAATGTTTAAATAATTGTAACAATTGTAACTGTGACATTTTAATTTGTAATTTTGTTTCTAGATAGCTTCCTAATAATTTTTATAATTTTTTGCGTGCCTATTTCCAGGCAGAATGTACATGGCGCACTCCTATCTACTCCACCTGTATTCTAATGTAACCTACATTCGTTGCAAATAAATGATTGATTGATTGATTGAGGAGACTAGGCGCGAGGGATCTGGAGGTCGCGCGAGGCTGGCAGCGGCGACGCCGGGGTCCGCTGGCAGCCGGTAGCGGCCGCTGGCAGCCGCTGCCGGCCGCTGCCATTCCGGTGTGCCTCGGCCCTTACCAAAAATAATGCAAAGCGGAAATAATGGATTTAGTTCTTTCAGATCATTCTTCTCAGTTACTCAAAGTCATCAATAAAAAGCCAGTGTACGCAAAACATTCTGGAGAACTAAGAAACAAAACATTTCAGCATGTAATTTATCCAAATTCAAAAACCACTTGAAGTGGAGCCAAAGATGCAAATGAGTATTATGAAAATTTTAAAAATGACTATGTTAATACTTACATCGATTATGCTTTCCAAAAAAAATTACAATATATCTGTTAGATATGGAAGTATTATGCGGAGGGACGGTGACACTTTGTCAATCAAACTCGCTAGTCTGTTGCACACTGATTTATTCCGTGCATGTTACGACCCAGCGCGGGGAGGGGCGGGGCGCAGCCCGCTCGCCTACATAGTACTCGTACAAATACATAACATCCCTTCCCCTTGTAGCGGCATCTACATCGCTACATGCAAACTACGCATCAAAGACCTGACGTCACACAACATCCTGACGTCACACAAATCCTGCATCGCGCAATTAGAGTTTACCGCGCGATAAACATATATACAAGGTTCCCGACATCAACCTCTGGGCAGTTTCCCGCCAGACACGACACCCGTCTGGTCGGAGGATCCTCCCTTTTCTATGGGGATGAGTGAACTTTACACCCTGTTCCTCATACCCCTAAATTGGTGACCCCGAATATGAACGTCAACGCAGCCTTCGTGCAACTACTTCAGCGTGACGTCATCATCATCATCATCACTCCCGCAAGCTTTCGTGAGGCGAGTCACACAGGCACCCACGGCTTCGTTGCCGGCCCTCCTCCCTCTCCTGGCTGCGTGACGGACTCCGGGTGATTGGCGACATGCGACGCTAAATCGGGTACCGCGTCCGGATCCCACTCCTGGTCGTTGTTTGATGATGAGTGTAGTCTTGTCTTTATTTGGTCCATATGCCTGGTGACTTCGTATCCCAAATGTGGCACCTATACCACATACATTATATTGCCGATTGTTTTTCTTATTATTCCTTGTATCCAACTATGTATTTTATTATTTGTGGTTTTGGTTATCCATACATTCTCGTTTTCTGTGAAGACTCTTCTGTGTTTTCCCTAGTAATATTTAGCCTGTAAGGACTGATTGTGAAGGTGACGGCGCGGTCGGATTCAACAGATCCAGCGCGAACGCAATGCGCGCCCGAATACTATCTCCGCGGGTGATTTATCAGTGGTACTATTTTTAGAGTTTCTGTAGTCCAATAGAAATTTCGCAATGTTACCGTGAATTGTTTTTTTATTACAACCTTGCAAAAATATACCCTTTAAATTGTAAAGAAGGGGCTTCTTTACAATTTTCACAAAAGTCTCGGCTTGCTTACTGGCCGGGTGGTATACAGGAGATAGGACATGCTCGATACCGTTAAGTCTACAAAAATTCCCTAAATTCGAACGAATTAAAAGATGTACCGTTGTCACTCACCAACGTGTGTGGAACCCCGAACCGCGACATAAAATCATATAATTTACTTATAACCGCCTTTGAATTATCACATCGTAACATTCCACCCATTTACTACGCGCCTACAATAATTAAAAACATGTAATCGTGAAACGAGCTCAAGAAATCTATATGAATTCGGTAAAAGGGGTGTGGCGGCAAAGGCCATGGCGCAAGAGGGGCATGCGGGTAGGGCCGCGCCAACCCTCGGCAGCGCCTGTGCGCGAAACCAATGAAGAGCCTCTTTTTTTTTGGTCGTCGTGCTTCACCGCATATTTTTTTCATCTATTGATGTTTGAAATATATATTATTATTATTAATTATATATTTGGTATGGTGGTTGCGCACACGCTCGGTGATTTTTCATCCTTTGCTGCCCGAAATGTCCTCGACTCGATGGCGCTGCTGTGCCATTCGCAGCGCCGACGTGCCGTCGCAGTTGTGAGGGGAAACATAAACGGACACATTACTTCTTTTTCACCACCACCATCTGGTACACTATTCAAACTTAACGCGTTGTTTTCGTACTTACCCATTGTGCCTGGCCTACTTACGACTGTGAAGCACAGCCGGCATCGAGATCGCATCATACACCCTTAATTTTCTTGTTCCAATAAAATCTTGACCAAAGATTGCTGTCGATGATGCTTTGATTTATGTGTGCATCTTTCGAAAATGCATAACTAGAAAAAAAAAACGGAAAGGAGCTTTAATAAGTTATTTTACACTTACACGAGACTAACAAATACAGTTCAGCACAAGAAAATTATGGTAATAAATGAATGATGCTTACCTTCTTTTATTAACAGGGTACCTACTTCATCTATTGTTATATGTACTTCACTTTCTTATTATACTTTCATCACTATTTTATTATTATTTATAACTATTCATATATTGTATTCAAACACCTCACAGTAATTTTTTTGCTTATGTCTTAAAACTAAATAGCAGTCGGTGTATCTGTCCGCCGCGGTTGGCGGCCTGTTGCGCTTTGTGAGTGCACGAATCAATCTAGTCCAGCTAATCGTTAAGAACAGGTTTTGCGCGGACAGTTCCTGTTGTTTTCATATACATATTTTTTTATTTTTGTTTTTCTAGTTTAGATTTGATTACTAGTTTATTTATTTATTTAGAAGTATACAAATTATGTATTAGGTATGTTGAAACTGTTTTGTACTCGCCGTCACCTTTAATGCTGAAATGAACCTTTTTGGCGCAGCCGTGAGGCACACACTATTATTGTTAAAATATGATTTTCACTTTTTTTAATTTTGTATTTAGTGTTTAACAAACTGTGTCCAAATAAACATTATTCTTTCTTTCTTTCTTTATTTATTTCTTAAATACGTAAATAATATTACCGTAAATTAAAAAAATCTGTTTGCTTCCGTGAGAGAGAGAGAAAGAGAGAGAGAAAAGATAGAGAAAGAGATAGGGAAAGAGCAAGAAAGAGAGAAAGATAGAGAAAGAGATTTTTTGCCATGGGTGTCGTTAGTAAACCCGCGGATGAAGTCGCGAAGCTAGTCATCATCATCATCATTTCAGCCACAAGACGTCCACTGCTGACCATAGGCCTCCCCCAAGCACCGCCACTTCGAGCGATTCTGTGCTACCCGCATCCGACGGATTCCTGAAGCTACTACATTATGGTAATGCAAAAAAAAAGCTATCATAGCAGACATACCGCATCCTAAGCAACATAGCGGTTCTTTTGATTTTAAAGCAGAGCTCATAATTAATGAAAACTACTCGTAAAACCCGAGACCTAAACATTCCACGAACCACAGACGTGAATATTGTCTTGGAGATTTGTACTCACTTATCGATACTTGACTTTGATGATTAATGAATGAAATAGGGTAAAAATTAAGTCTCAGAACTGCTTCCGGCGCTCCTAGAGCCCTGGCGCCTGTGCGCGTTGCACACTTCGCACATGTGAGCGGCGCGGCCCTGCACTCGGGGGCGCGGGGCGCAGTGCACAGCACACTCCACAAGCACCCGCTACTCGTTCCAGCGCTGCGTCTACGCCAGGAAACCACAGCCGCTTGCGAGCTTCTGCTTTCATCTTCACTATCCCGAAATGAGAACTATGTAGTTCCCTACATACTTGTTCTTGTATAGATGAGGGAATAACGACTTTATGCCCACGCATTATGATATCCTTTTCGTAAGATAACTGTGTACGACAATTATAAAATGGTTTCAAACCTGTGTCATTAACTGTCCTTGGCCAGCCGTTTAAAATATAATGCTTGATAGTGGTCAAATGAGTGTCTCGAGTCGTGTCACAACGCATGTCGTTTAGTGCCACCGGTAGGTCGCAGTCCACCAGTTGATCCGGCGCCTTTGTCCCGTTCTCCCCCCAGTACCCCCGCACGCCCGAGATAAAGTCCGCGCTGCTATGCTTGCTGCTGATATACTCGATGGTATATACGTAGTTATACATAGCTAGAAATATAGCATATCTCTACAGGCGGTTGGCGGACATTTCGGGAATGCCTTTGTGGGGCCCGAATATAGCTAGCAGGGGTTTATGGTCCGGCCGCTGCCCGGGGGCGATCGCCGGGGCGCACTTGGAGCTGACGCTGGGTGTCTCAGCATGCGAACCGTCAGCGGTGAGGAGTGGAACAGGGGGGCTCCCACCGACAAAGATGCTACAGCCGAAATCACTGACGATGGTGACAGACTGACGGACAGGACCAACACCCCTGTAGAACCGTATAGTCCAAGCACAGTATCTTACACACCTTCTACACTATCATCACCATCCATACCATCGTCACCCATACCACCATCACCTCCCATCACTAGTTTAAATTCAATTTCACCCACTCTGACCTTGAATGTTGCGCAGGAGGTTAGTTCCTTCTTACCCGCGTTCACCAAGGCTGGAAAAGCAAGAGTTCGCATGAGATGGAGCAAAGAAGTAAACCTATTTATCATGCGAACTTACTTTTATATCACTAAATTAGAGACCGACATGACCACCTACAGACAACAATTGCATGAACTTTTTACCCGTCAATATCCTGAGTTAACCGTTTCAGAACAAAGAATCTCAGATCAGCGAAGAGCTATAGTTAGAAATAAACTTTTATCTCAGCAAATAATAGAACAATTAAAAGAAGAAACACGAATAAAATTAGAAGAAGCTGAAAATAATGCAGTTGCTAACGCTATCCCACTATCACAAAACATAACCAAAATTGCTGAACAATCACACATGCAAGTAGAACCTTATACTCAATCTCAACCATACAATCAATCACAAGCTTACACGCTAACATCACACACATCCACACAAACCGAATCTACGTATAACCCTAACTCTAGAAAATGATATTGAAACCTTAACCGGTGCAGATCAAAATCTGACAACAGATTTGTATATCCAACAAATACATGACAAGTTCCGAACAACCCTAGCACAATTATACTCTGGGATGGACCCAACAGTTCGACCAAAACTACCTAAACTTCGATATACCCCTAATCTTTTCCGTTTAGTTAACTTATTTAATGAAAACATACTTAATCAATTTATTTCCGATGACACACGACTTATAGATATACACACAGTTATATATTGCACAGCGGTAGTCATATCTGAAGAACTTAAATTTAAAATCACGCAACACTCAAGAAACACAAGATCAAAACAGAATATCAAACCAGCATGGCAACAGAGGTTAGAAAAAGATATAGAAAAATTAAGAGCAGATTGTAGTAGGCTTACACAATACATTAACTACAACAGGTCAACTAAAGTAGTAAGGAGAGTTGAGGCTATATTTAGGCGTAGTTTCACGCACACAAGACACGAAAATAACAACAGAAAACCTGAAGAGTACTTAGACACCTTAAAACAAAAACTAGCACTTAAAGTTCATAGGCTCAGAAGATACAAAAAAGCACAACAGCGTAAAAACGATAATGCCATATTTGCCACTAATGAAAAAATGTTTTATGGAAACCTACACAAACCAGACACTGACACAAATAATGAGAATAACACGGACGCACCTGAACGACCTACAAAAGAGCAACTAGAAACATATTGGTCTAGCATTTGGGAAGAACAAGAACAACATAACGACAAAGCAACATGGATAACAGAAGAAGAAACAAAATGGAGAGCAATAGATGAAATGGAATTTGTAGAGATTACAGAGGCCGATATCACACACTTAACAGGCAGGTTACATAATTGGAAATCTCCTGGGGCCTTACTCCCGACAGCTTCGAGTTCTGAATCAATCGAATTCTATTCGAATTCAATACCGATTCATACTCTTGAATCCGACACTAGCGCACGATCGTGCGGTGGTTCAAAGCGAAACTAATTTCGATCAAGAGATTTGTTAGGATCGAAAAGTACGTACTCCACATGCCATCTGACAGTTGATTATCGAGTTGTTGGATCGAAACTAAACGTCAAATTACACGATAGCAAAGAAGCTACTTTTTTCAGATCGAGTGAGGTTTTTTAGTGTCATTTACTATATTTCTTTTTTCTATATTGCTATATTTCTTCAAATTCATTATTATTATGGCTCGCCTTGCGTTGTTTTTCAATGTTCTTGAGGAAACAAATCGTATGGTTATTCGTGCAAGAAGAAATATGCAAAGGATTAATCGTTATTATCACCCGGGTATGGAAATGGATTCGGAAGAATTTCGGAGAAATTCTTTTGTCGAAGCAGTTGTCAAATCGTCTACCAATATATCAAATATTGGTAGACGATTTAACACCATACAAGAAGAAACCAACCAGACGAAGTGATATTTCAAATTATATGTATGTTTTAACCAAACAAGACAGTACACCATTACCATTCATTCGGATAGCATAAATATTTACGTTATCTCAACTGTGTTTAACTTACTTTTGCCCATGACTAGAGTCTTTTGTTGCACCCAAGGAATTTAATAATATTGCGACCTCTTCCCATTTTTGTTTTGTCTGTTGGCGAGCTTGTGAAGATATGAATTGAAATTAAATAATTAACTCTTATATCAGCAGACACACAAATAAACTTTTGCACGCGCTCTTAGCATAATATTTTGACACTTGATAGCAGTTCGGTTACAAATTTTTTCCCAAAAATTATAAAAAATCATATGTTTTTTCAAAAGTTTTTGTTTGTTATGTGTAAATAAAGGACTAGGGTATCGTTTTTTACGTGGGAAAGTGATAAAGAAGTTAAAACATTCAATTACTAACCAAAGACTTGTAGCACTTGACGGTGACGTAATCCACCGGATACGACTAACGACGCTGATAAGATTCGAACGTTATGTCGATCTTGGTTTACGATTCGAATTGGTTCGGGAGTAAGGTCGATAATTGAGTTCGGATCAGAAGCGAGTTCGAATCGAAAACCAAATCAAAATCGAATCGTTTTCGGGAGTAAGGACCCTGGTATAGACAAAATACACAATTTTTGGTACAAAAAGTTAACTTCATTATACAAACCCATAGCAAAAAACTTAACAGAAATTATATTAGGACAACAAAATATACCCGATTTTATTGCAACAGGTATAACATACATGCTGCCTAAAACTAAAAATTCACCACAACCTTCCCAATATAGACCAATCACATGCCTACCCACGATAAAAAAATATCTATCAAAAAGGGTATCTACTAAGGTGACTCACTGAGTCCTCTGTGGTTCTGAAAAAGTATGACGATATTGGTGGACTGGCGCGCGCTGGTGCCGCCTGAGAGAAACCGGTTCATACTGGTTTGACAATGAAATGTTTCATAATTTAATCAAAATGTTTCAAAATTAGCATTATATCAAGTCAGTAGATGTAGCTCAGAGACTAGTTCAACTCGTTGAACGTCGCAGCGTTGAATAAAAACCGTTGAATGAATTAACGGTTTACTTTGTTAGTTGACATTAGTGCACGTTAACTCGTTGACGAATTTAACTAGTTGATCAACTAGTTGACGAACGTAAATCAACGTTGACGTTTCGTTAACGGAAAAACCTTCAACGACCCATCGTTATAAGTCACTAACTTCACATTGAATAGTCAGTAGTGACATAACGAATACCATAAACAGTAGAATTTAATTTCGCGTGAATATTTGAAACGAGCCCAATGGCCTAGGTGCATAGTGCCAAGGTTCAACAGGTTCTAATTTTTAATTCACATAGCGTCTACATCCTTCAGGTACTCTTTCACCAGCAGATATGAAACAGGTCTTCAAATCAAATGTTATGTTTTGAAAGAAACCTCGTACGTAAGAGGTGTTTTGCATTAAAATTAGTAAATTGCAGTGTAAAATAATCTTATTACTTTATAGACAGAACACTCTCATCTGCCCTCATCTAATCTAATCTTTTTTTTAAAACTTTAACAACACCTTACTGAAAGTCCAAAATAAAAAAGTAAAATAATAATAGCTGGAGATTTTAATATTAACCTTTTAAGTCGTTACTTAAAAGGTTAATAAAATAATAAAGCACGTGTATGAATTCGAACCCATCAGAGAGAAAACACGTATTTCTACCGTTAAATTTAGATATAATAAACATGTTCACAATTAACAACTTGGAAGATGCTATTATTATTCATGATTGATGATTGGGAGAATAAACGATGTAGAAAATGCAATGAATTAGTAGAATTTACTTACACCTTATCAAAAATAGTAACATTTGATTTAAATGGCGGCGAGGGGGAACATGCATACTATACAAAAATCATCTCCAAAGTACTGAACTAAAAGAAGTAAAAGAATTTTCTATTGATAAACACTATGAGATTTGTGGATTAGAAATTAAATCTATACATTTGTACATAATTTGTATATACAGAACACCCTCATCTAACCTAAATATTTTTTTTTAAACTTGATCATAACCTTACTGAAACTCCAAAATTATAAAAGTAAAATAATAATAGCAGGAGATTTTAATATTAACCTTTTAAGTAATGACACTAATTGTACAAAATGTAAAGAATTCATCTCAAACTACGGTATGCGGTGCCACATTCAAGAAGCCACCAGGTTGAACACATGTATTGATAACATCATCAGTAATATTCCAAATATAACAGGTAAAACTCATAATGTTTGTTTATCTGATCATAATACAGCACAGTTTGTTAAATTCGAATATGATCAAAAACCCATATCAGGCCTTTCATGACCGTAAATGACCTGAATAAAGACAATGTCAATAAATTCATTAAACACATGAGTCAATTATCTTTTGCTGATGTTTGGTTGTAGGAAAAACAAATCCACCTCATTGGCAGCGTTTAGCTTAGTCAAATCGATCCTAAATAACATCAACTCAAAAGTTACAACTTCAGCTCTGTTTTTAGATCTTAGTAAAGCTTTCGATTACGTAAATCATTCCATTCTCATTGATAAACTGAGCAAAATGGGTATAAGAGGTCCAGCCCTAGAATGGTTCAAATCTTATTTTTCAAATAGAACTCGGATCACGAGAATCACAAAATTTGATGACAAAGTAAATATTATCACCGACTTTAACTCTCAGCCCCGACCAAATTACTTCGGATTTCCACAGGGAAGCATCTTAGGGCCACCACTATTCCTTGTATATGTTAACGATCTCCCTCAAGCTATAGAACAGGATTGTGTTCTGTTTGCTGATGACACAACGGTTAACCTTGATTGTAAATAATATGAGGAATCATACGAGTCTGATATAAATAACACCTTGAATAAAATTATTACTTGGTTCGATAAAAACGCTCTGAAAGCAGAAAAGTAAATATACCCACTTTAAAATATCGCATAGAGGTCAAGTAGTAGAACAATTACATAAAACAAAATTTCTTGGTATAACACTTGATGAACATTTCACCTGGAAGCAGCATATCGATGAAATATGTATTAAAATCAATAGGTTTGTTTTTGCATTAAAAAGAAAGTTAAAAATGAGACATCCAGAGAAACTGCTTTAATGGTGTATCACGCCTATGTTTGCTTGTTTGTATCTCTCTCTCTCTTCCCGGGTACTCTAGTTTTTTTTATAGAATTTTACAGTGAAACACAAAATTATCAACTAAAAACACAACATGTTTACGGTTTGTGCTGCTAGCGCCACTACTGGTGAAACTTGACATAATACTTCCCCTTTGACCCTATTAACAAACTATTCATTGTCTTTTGATAATAATTTGATTTAAATGTAGGGTATCTTTTTTAAGTTTAAGAAGGTGAAAACTTCTTTAGCATCGTTGTGATTTGAAAGCCGATGAAACGAAAAAGCAACAGTAAAAAGAGACAGACACATAAATTCATAAGATTTAACGTGGGAGAAACTGAGATGGGAAGCATTATACAGTGTTTCTTATATTCGTGGTTCTCCAAAACTTTTGAAGGTTTCACTTCTACCACGTGTGAATTGTACACATGTTTTTTTTTCTTTGTATTTTGGTTTTGTACGATAATTTTGCCCCAAATACGATAATTTGAACTTTTGGAGTTGGCAACACTGGACAGCAGTCAGTGTCAATACAAAACTGTCAAGTACTGTAAATGTCAACAAAATAAACCCGCACCAGCACGTACTATTAAAAATAGCTGTCCAGTATTTTGTTTCGATAATTATTAGCTCAGATAACAAACCTGTTAGGTGGCTGGAGCAAGAAATAAAACGGGTGAGCTGTTCGGGTTAGGGTAGCAGGATCCAGAGGATGTCTATGTGGCAGAGCGAGGAGCAGCGTTGCGCGGTGGTACTGCGTGAGGTGTTCGGCTGGCTGGGCGGGCACGAGCTGGCCCATGCGGGCGCCGCGTGCCGCGCCTGGCGCCGCGCCGCCTCCGAGCCCTCGTTGTGGCGCCGCCTGCTGGGCGCTAACCACGGTACTTCGCCACCGCAGGCACCGACACCTAACGTTGCTGTGTTGTGTGCATAACCCGGTCTAACTGCATGTACTGAAGTTACAGGGAATGAAGGTGAGTTGATCTGTGCTTACACCTGAGTTTATGTGTTGTTATTCCTCCCAACTTTAATTTGATTTTGTAAGAATGGGTTACCCAAAGTGAATAAGACAATTGCGTTTCAGGAAGGACATAACAAGAGCATGGATACGCAACTTGGGAGCTTTAAACTATCACTACAGCCGAGCTTGTCCCATCGCTGCGCAATGTTAGTAGTGAATTATTAGATTAAAATTATACACATAATCAACATTTCTCATATTATACCTAGCTAGGTTCTTTTTAGGGTTCCATACCCAAGGGTGCCAAACTATTACTAAGCCTCTGCTGTCCATCCGTCGGTTTGTCAGCAGGGTGCACTCATGAACTAAAAAAATAGGTAGACAGTTGAAAACAAAAACAAATGTAAAAAAAAAATAAGTAAAAAATTAAAGGCCACACAGTAAACTTAAGATTTAGAGAAAAAAAAAATACCCTGGCATGTGGGATGTCGTTGTCTAGAGCTCATCGAATAGAGTACAAATAAAAAATGATTTTTTTCTTCATAAATGAAGAAACCAGGGATAAAAGTTGTCAGTCTTAGGCCATTTTAATACGAGCTCTATCGCAACTAATTAACAAGTTAGACATTTGAAACTTCCGTATCTCATGTACTATATACTGTACATAATCAACAAATACAAAAAACGCAGAATCATAAGGTATTTTATTTAAATATGGGCGATATTCAGCAACTGCAGAAAATTACTTTGTAATTCATAGTATCACTATGAAATACAAATTTATCTTTACAATGTTTTAAATTTTAGGTGAGAAATAATACTTATTCTTCGTTTAGTATTTCATTTATTTGCTAAAAATATTGTATGGTGGTATGATAAACTTTGTGTGCGAGTCCGACTTGCATTTAGCTGGTTTTTTTAATTGCATATTAGTTGTGCTGTCACCTAAGTCTATTTTAGTAGACTATTGTATCAGGCACATTTGGCCAGGTGCTAAACTGAATTTTCAACTATTCATGCAATAACTATTCTGCTACAATAGCCATATTTTATAGTTTTCCAAAAGGATATTGACTAGACTTGGTATCGCTAATTGTTCTGTAGTGACTTAATTTAATAATATTGATAATTCATGTTTATGGTCAGTGAGTCATCTTAGGGGTTTTATAATGTTTTTTTTTTTTTTTTTTTTTCTTTTTTTTTTGATTATAACTAGTAATGCAAAATCTAAGTAAACAGGGTGGATAAGGAGTAAAGACAGGTACCTCAACCGATGTCCCTACAAAAAAACGATCTTAGCAGACCGTCCTTAACTTGCATCCACAGATTTTGAAAAAAATCGACAGTCAGCAAGAAAATGGGCATTTTTTACCAAAACTTTTTTTGATGCCAATCGATCCTGTTTCTTGTAAGGATCAAAAAACTTTACTACACCAACTGAAGTTTGAGTACTAGAAAAGTCTGAAGTGGCAAAAAAAAAAATCCCGTACATTTCATAGGATTCCAACCATAGATATAAGAAAGAAGGAGATATGCCCGGCATTCTAAACTACGAAACAGAGGTTGATGCGGTTTTTTATTATCGTAATAGGTTCGTAGGTATGTAGGTAGGTAGCTAGGATAGGTAAGTAGGTAGGTAGGTAGGGTAGGTATGTAGGTAGGTAGGTGTAGGTAGGGTATGTACGTATGTAGATACGTAGGTAGGTAGGTAGGTAAGCAATAGATAAGTATATAGTGCTACTCGAGCGATGATGGAGCGGGGCAGCTAGTTTGATAATAACATTTTGATAGATTGTTGCTTTTGAAAAAGCTTTTTCCATACATAGGATTTTTCCGATTTCTGACTTTGGTAGCAGACAGTCTTTTTTAACTTAGGAACTGTTAGGAAACTTCCAGGGTTAAATAGCAATTAGTGGTATTCGAATTTGTTTGGCGTAAGTACCACAAATAAAAAGTGAAAAATATAAAGTTTTTCCTAAAAAAAACAACCGACTTCCAAAAAAAACACTACAAAGTGAAAAATAACTTTAATTTTATGAAGCCGGTGGCAAAAAACAAAAATTCCAAAAACAAAGACACCGACTTCCGAAATTAAATTGAAGTTATTTTTCACTTTGTAGTGTTTTTTTGGAAGTCGGTTGTTTTTTTTTTTTTACTCTGTGTAAATCTTTCAAACAAAAATTAAATACTTAAACTTATTCGGTATATTGTTTTTTTTATAAATTAAACGTTATCGTTCTAATTTACCACAATATTTCGTTTCATTCTTCATCCTATCTCGCCCGGATTCGATCCCCGGGCGACATTTCAATTACAAAGGCAAATACAATTTCTTCTTTTGCTACGATGCGTAAATATTCATCCTATCCGGTCTTACTGTTGAAACGTGAAAAACATTAGAATAGAATACTTATTTATATTATGTTCCGGTACGAAAACAACAATGTATATAACTGCATCTGCACCCCCTCGGTTGCAGCCGGCTCGCATGTGGCCTGGCGCCAGGAGTTCGTGTGGAGCCGCGCGGGCTGGGGCCTGGCCGCACGCCACCGCGCCGCTGATACGCTCCTGCACGCGGCGCTGGCACCCGCCGGCGAGTGCGACGAGCTACTGGCGCTGGCCGGCGCCGATGCCAGCCTGGCGGTGTGGCGGCGTGGCGCCGCATGGCGTGAGGTGGGCCGCACCAGCCTGCGCGCGCGTGGTTGGAGCGCGGTGGCGCGCGCGGAGTGGTCAGGGCGCGGCAGTCTACTGCTGACGGGCCCGCTCGCGCTAGCCGCCGACTGGGAGCTGCTCGTGCTGCGTGTTGAAGGTCTGACGGGAACCTGTGACTCCAGTCCTGACGCATACCGGTCGTTGAATTTTGGCACATGGGTAGATAATGACCTGGATTAGGACATAGGATACTTTTTATCCCGATATTCCGGGATCAAAACTTATGCGGGTGAAACCGCGGGGCGCAGCTAGTCTAAACTAATATTATAAACAGAAAAGATTTGAATTTTTGTATGTTTGTTTGTAA
This sequence comes from Agrochola lota, assembly GCA_947364205.1. Classification (NCBI taxonomy): domain Eukaryota; kingdom Metazoa; phylum Arthropoda; class Insecta; order Lepidoptera; family Noctuidae; genus Agrochola; species Agrochola lota. The sequence continues at coordinate 132,121 of OX376225.1, read as the reverse complement.
TTGTAATGGATAAACTCAAAAAATACTTAACTGATTAAAAAAATCTTCACTTAAAAGAAAGCTACATTATCAGCAAGTAACATTAGTAACAACAGTATTTATTTTTTCAAATCCCTGCGAAAACTGCAATAATGTAACCCAAGGTATCAAATATTTCTGGGGTTGCGGGTTTGTCCGAAAGGGATATCGCGGCCCCGGCACACAGGCAACGGAAGGAACACGGGTGGGTTTTAGTCAGTAAAAGTCTGACACACCCTCTCACTCTGCCCAGAGCGGGAGAAGTCACTTGATGATTTCCCAACCTCAAAAAAAAAAAAAAAGGTTTCAAATATTTTCAAAAGACAAGGCCATGCCCGCTGCCACGGCCTCCATAATGGCGGCAGCGAAGGCCCTTCAGGTCGGGCCTCCGTCGGACGTACTGTCCGAGATGCGGGCGGAGGTCGGCTTAACGGCCGCTATAGAGCTTCTCCGAAAGGAGAACGAGGAGCTCCGAGCGGACCTGGTCCGGCTTCAGGGAGCTGGCCCCCGGGAGGTGCCCCATGGGGGAACGGTGCATGGGCAGGGCCTGCCCTTGCAGACGGAGGACCGGATTTTGACGCTGGTGCGGCAGGAGCTGGCTGCATTCAGCAGCCGGTTCTCCGTACTGGAGGGCATTGTCCTGCGCCCTCCGCTAGCGGCGAGCAGGCCGGCAAGTTTTGCCGCCACCGTGGCTGCTTCGGCCACGCCCGCGGCCAAGCTTGCGGCCAAGTCCGCGGCCAAGCCAGCGATTAAGTCTGCGGCTAAGCCAGCGGCCCAGTCCGTGGCCAAGCCGGCGCCTCCGGCGAAAGTTAAACAGCGCAAGAAGCGTAGCGCCGCGGCTAGCCTCGCGCCCCGAAGTCCGCAGCTGTAGTGATCACACTACAGCCGGAAGCGGAGAAGAAGGGCGTGACCTACCGTGAGGTGCTCGCTAAGGCGTGGAGGGCAGTGAACCTGGAGGAGATCTTCGGACGGACGGCTTCCGCATGAAGGTCACTGCGACGGGGGCTCGGATGCTGGAGATGCCCGGTGCGGCCAGCGGCTGGACCGCTGACGCCCTGGCCGAAAAGCTCAGGGCGTCCTTCAATGCGGAGGAGGCCCGAGTCTCCAGGCCCACCAAGTGCGCTGAAATGCGCATCCTGGGCCTGGACGAAACCATTACTGACTCAAATATAGAGTATTTTTGATAATTTGGATGTCTGTAAACGCATACTATAAAATGTTTATCTAGCTCAACATAGGACAGTTCAATGCTACGTTCCACCGATAGTTCAACTATGTCATAACGAGTCTTCGTTTTTTTTTTTTACGTGCATAAATTAATAAAAGTCATTGTCTATGACTTTTATTTAATTTCTCAATATTTACATTAACAAGAAACAATTTAAAAACTAACATACTTAAAATAATAATATGTACAAGTATATAAGAAAGGGGTGGGGGGGAACAATCATAGGGCATCAGAAAATTCGTCCGCATCGCTATCAACAGGAAAAGTGCCCAAAAGGCTGGCAGCATTGCCACGTTGTAAGGCAATGCTGATTCTCTGGCCGAAGAATAGGCCAGCCTTCTGGTCACATGAAGAGTCGACCAGCCGCTTTGCGATGTCTTGAAAGACTAAGTGGGCACTCGGACCCCATGACCCTAGTGTTTCAACCCCAAACGGCTCAAACATATAAGTCCCAATAAGGTTTAAGAGTATTTGCGCCGTTTGATGTTTTCCGCACCTGCAGCAGCAGCCCCAGCACAGCCCACCGTGCTAAGAAGATGGGATGGCGCAAGGCTGTCGACACACGTTGCATCCCATACCAAAGGCCTACCTACCTTCCAAGGCATTATGGTCATTCCGTCTGGTCTCTTCCCATCTTCGCGTGCCAAGCCGTTGGGTTCTAGAACAGCTGGCACCCACAATGATGACAAGAGCACGACGGATGATGTCATTAATGCTGGCGTGCCGTGCTCTCCGGCCTGCGCTCTTACTGCAGGATAGACCACGGTGTCCTAGACAGTCGACTGCTTCACCGCATTGGCAGCGATGCGGGGCCACACAAGGAGCGCCCAGACGCAGACAGGTAGCGAGCCGGAAAGTGGTGTCACCCATCATAGTGCCTATGTTGGGTGACGGTAGCGCCTGAAGCCAGAGGCCCGACTCCAACTCACCCACAGTCAGCAGGCGGGCACGCTCAGCAGTATTGGTGGACGTATTAATAAGATTTTTCCGTACCAACCTGCAGACCTATTATAGCGTGGGCACTTGCCCACACTAGTCATAATCTTTCAACCAGTGTTCAGTTATACAAAAAATATTAAACATTGTTTTTTCTTAAAACAATTCCGTGTCTAATTGTTTGGAAGGTATGCATTTACTAAACCCAGACCATTTAAAAAACTTTGTATCTTGAAGACGACTGCAAAATCGACTGGTTTAAGTTTATATAAAAATAAACAATAATAATTTCTCAAATAAAATGAACTTGTAAAGGCAAGACCTGTTTCAAAACCAATGTAAAGACTACAAATAAAGCAAGCGAAAGAAGTAAATGTAATTGAATAAACGTGAGTAAATACAAAAGAATGAATAAATCCAGCATCAATAGATAATTCATCTCCAATCAAGACTTCTGTGCTGCATCACAGACGATGGGCGCTGTGGGTCGGTGGCGAGCCGAGTGCGGTGCAGTGCGGGTGCCGCAGGGTGCTGGGCCGATGCGACCGGTGACGCGTTCCTTTCGTTCGAGCTTCGGCGCCTCGGGGCCGGGCTATATTGCACCACCGTGTGGCTGAATGCCGCCACGCAGGTTACATTCATATTTTCGGTCCGGTACAATGATGGCGATTTTATGTATACCTAAGTAATAATAATTCATGCAAATCTCGCATGCAGGAGACGGAGTCTGAATATGCAGGGGTGACGTCACCGTTACTGAGGATCTACAACGAGGACGGCGCCCACTTGACGTGAGCAGCACCCTTCCCCCCGCAGGCACATGCTACTTGCGTGCCATCGACCCCGCTAACCCGCCCCCTCCCCCCGCAGGCATATACTACCTGCGCGCCATCGACCCCGCTCCATCAAACACGTGCTTCCAGCGCGCCATCGAACCCGTTCACCCGCCCCCTCCCCCCGCAGGCACGCGCTGGTGGCTGAGGCACCACGCCAGCCGCCCGGCGAGTACCAGCGCGCCATCAACCCCGTCCACACGGAGCTGCCGGGCGTGCGCGCCGCGCGCCTGCTGGTGGCGGGCGCGGGCTGCCGGCTGAGCGCGTGGCCGGTGTCGGCGCCGCGGCCCCCTCCGCTGCTGGCGCTGGCGGGCGGCGGGCTGGCGGAGCGCGTGCGGCGCTATCGTATGCGCCGCGCCGCGCCCGAGCAGGACGTGCCCGAGCCCGACGAGGCTGCCGTGCGCGCCGGCTGCACGCCGCCCGCGCACCTGTGCCGGCTGGCGGCGCCGCTCGTCGGACTCGTCCTTCACGAGCGGTGAGCCAATGTGTAGTGGGATGTCTGTCGCAGTACTTGTTGAACAGCGTTGTTAATGAATGTGCCCTGGCGGCTGTGAGTATGTCATGCTCACTCAGATGTGTCGCTGATGGTGGCGCGTGTGTTGGATCATTTAGCTCCCTTCAAAATGGTTGAGTTGAATGGTGCTGATCCATGCGTCATGTTCGTGAACGGACGCCGTCAGTTGGGATTGGTCAACTCTTAGCTGCCATGGCTTATTTAATTTTTGAATTGTTATCTTTTTATTACGGACGCTTCTAACGTGCACGTCTTTCAACATGAATGATGTAACCAACATTTTGTAACATTTTTTATTTTATTTAAAATAGTGTCCTTTGACTATTTCTTGCCCATTCTTCGCCATAGGTACCTACTACACTTTGGAATGAGCAACTAGCTTCATATTTCTGACTGACCGATTCATTTAAAATTCATAAGTGCCTGTAAATGGTTTAATTGAAATAAATGCTTCGAGTTTGAGTTATTTCGCAGCGGGCGGTGCATGTGGGCCGTGTGCAGTGACGGCAGCGCCGCGTGCGTGTCAGTCGCCGCGCTGCAGCTGCTGCAGCACGTGCACGGGCCGGCGGGCGCGCGCGGGGCCGGCGTGCACTACGTGCAGCCCGCCGCCAGCGCGTCGCTCGTGGCGTGGCCGGCGGGCGGACACTCGGCGCGCGTGGAGTGGCTGGCGACGGCGTCGCGTGCGCGCGGGGCGGGGCTGGCGCACGATGCGACGGCGCTGTGCTGCGTGCTGCCGCGCGCGGGCGAGCTGCTGGTGCTGGCGGGCGACGAGCTGTACGTGAGTGTCGGGCGAGGGATGGCGTTGCGTGCGGCTGGTCTCTGACGGGTGCGTATTGCAGGTATGGCGCAGCCGCGCTACGTCGCAGTGGGACCCGCGCGACGGTTACTAGGTGCCTCGAGCGACGCTGCGCAACCTCATGCCTCATAATTATTATCTATCACAACGACACAAAATTAATGTGACTGGCTTTGATTATTTATATGTATAACACGGTGACATTTGATTTGGTAGAATTTAATGACAATTTTGCTAGAACAAACGTTTTTCATACCATGGTCTACTACCATTCTATAGCATCCAATAAAAAAAATAAAAAGGCGGGATATAACACAGACACCGAGGCGCTCGCGTCTCAAAGTAGTCGCGGCTCACGCACGGGACACAGCATTGTCTACAGGGAAATGTAGGTACCTCGATAAACGATATTTAGGCACTTATTTTTGTACGTCTTACTAGATAATACCAAAGATAAAAGTTAACTTCGGTAGGTATTTTATCACTGATCAGTGGCTTCTTTAAAACAGATTCTTATGGCTTTGACTATGGTAAGCTTTGGTAGGTATTTTCTTGGTATGCACGATTACATGACGCGACACGACTCACCATACCGATGCGCGACGGCGTGGCGAGGTGGCTGACTTCTAATTTTATCATTTCGTTTAGGTGAGAACTTACGGTAGGTACTATCAGACATGGTTTTAATTATTTCCTGGAGGGGTCAGTGTACCTATTGTATTGTATCTAACGTGAGATTATTAAGTATTATTTATTTATTCGGATATTACAGGAACAAGACAAAAACAAAACTTATACCACAAAACCGGGATAGCCCCGAGTGCACCAAGACAACATTGACTCCAATTTTCCACATGCGAATAGTTACAACTCAATTTAACAATAAACGCGCGATGCCTGCCTGTGACGTAAGTACATCAAATGCTACGCGTCGCCCGGTCGACAGATTTCGGTAGACTGGCTACCGCCCGGGCGGCGTGGGCGGCCCGTGGCAGTCAATAAGAGAAATGGGCGGAACGATACTTCGCGGGTTTGCATGTCATTGGCTTGATTTATTTGCATTTCGGCCCGCATTTGCCGGACATTCTTGTAGTCCACGCGGACTCCTCATAACTCTTTTGAATGCCATATTGCTACCTCGATGAGTAAGTACTATGTTTGTACACGTTTGAGCAACATAAGACTTATTTGAGAACGCCTAGTTTAGTTTGTTTTAATAACATATTTGATGCTATAGAATGGTAGTAGACCATGATCTGAACAATGTTTGTTCTAGCAAAACTGTGATTCAAATGTCACCGTGTATAGTGTCGCGCAGCAAAAGAACTAAAACAAACAGGTCAACTTTGTTATGCTGGTGTGCGTGACGGCTACGTTTAACACTCGTGCCACGTCATTGTGCTTTTCTAGTGTGCGTGCATACAGCGGCTAACAGTTGGACGCATTTTTTTTTCGACGAGTAGCTATGACTGTCTATCTAGACATATTTATATCTTTGGTGACTGGTATTATCAAAATAAATGTGACTGCAATAACAGTCACATTTATTTTATTGACAATACCCAATTAAATTATTTTGCTCAACTCATGCATTTTTATTCGTCAAAGTCAAATTGCGTCAAATTGAAAAAGATAAATATTTGTAATAGGATGCTTATAATATGACAATTACGATCTATCCTATTCGTTCGTCTAAAGCCCCTTCACAAGAAGCTATAAATTTTGTAAACAAAGAACTTCTACTAAGTTACGTAGCGAAACAAATAATCCCAAATTCAATCAACTCAAAGTAACGTGATACGTGTGATACGAAACTAACGAGCAATTTCACTTGGTCGGGTTACATTTTATGCTTTGTGCAGACTAGAGCGACGTGACAGCGCGAAGCGACACCGGTTATTGTTATACCGTGAAGTTTTCTTAGTAATTGTATTGTTCATATCGCGTCGCGCTGGTCTGCACGAGCCTTTAGCGATATAAAGCGCTGTTGTCTAATGTTTTGTGGTACTGAACGCGTCTGATATGTATGTGAGTTTCTTTGTTCATGGATGCATGGGGTATAGTTAGAATCCTTACATCATCCGGCATGAGTCAAGGCTCTATTTTGGGGCCTTTATTATTTCTTATCATGGTCAACGATCTTCCTCAAGTTCTGCTTCATGCAAGATGTCTCTTGTATGCTGACGACTTGAAACTGTACTTGGAAATAAACTCCGCGCGTGACAGTTTGGCACTGCAGCAAGACATTGATGCGTTAAACAAGTGGAGCGTAGACAACAGGATGGCCAAATGCTTCGCTATGATATTCGGTCGAATGCGGCACCCAGCAAATTTTGAATATAATTTAAATAATAATACCATCACGAAGTCAACAGCCATGAAAGACCTGGGAGTCACATTCGACCGAAAGCTCACCATCCACGACCATGTCGTACTGTTGCACGTGCTAAGTCGCAGATTAATGATCTCTTGGATTCTAACCCTACAGCCGACCTGTTTGCGTATGGATAGACGAAGATTTTATTGTATGTCAGAAGTACTTTAAGAGGAATTTATAAAAGTGTTGTTAACCTTTGTTTTATGTATTCATGTTTTTATTTTGTATATTTTAATGTGTGTTATAATTGTCTCTTTTATTTTTATAATTTTAGTTACTGTAATTGGACGTACCTAACACAATCGTTGTTACTAAATAAATAAATCATAAGTACCGAGTTTCTTGTATTTTTTTTGTAAAAGTCTATATAGCGATAGTATGGCTCCATATTCAAATGTGTAAAAAAAACTTCATTTATTACATTAGAGGTATCCAATGAAGGCCTTGGTCAGCCCATTCCAAAACTATATAAATTATTGGCATACATTTTATGTAGGTAGGGTGTACATGCAAAACAAACATTTCATCCCCATGCCATCTTCACCTCGCGGTGAGAGTGTAAAACAATCTTTAGTGCAAATATAAATAATAACAATAATAAGTCCGTCAGTCAGATAATAAAAAAATATTACACACGTATTTTTTGCTTTATCATATTAATAAAAAAATACTTAGATAAAACGCATTTTAAGTTGGGGAGTGGGGGTCGATACGTCACTGGTACGTATAAAATCTACATACTCGTGACGTCATGGCACAGCCCCTGGCTGGAGGCTTTAAGTGTAGAAACTTAAGGCAACCACAGGAAAGTCCGGTTAAGCAGAAAAAAAAATAACGTCATGGCACATTTTACCTCAATGTATCGCCGTAATCTTTAGATTACGTTAAAAAATAAAAAATATGTGTCCAATATTTTTTTATAATCTCAAAGACTTTTTAGTCATCATCCCTATTGGATGCCTAGGTCATTCATTAAACGGCGGCATCCAATATGCCTAGGCCGATAGTTAATTGAACTAGAATCATTCATCGTTTAACAACTTGGCGTATTGAAAGTCAGCCCTTTGAAGATGAGTGACCAAGACTCAACCAAGTGATTCAAATAGTGAACAAAATTCTTCGAGCAACTTGGAAATACTTTTTGTTTTGATGCAAAAATGGGATAACATGCACTAATGGTAAGTATATAAATTCGCAATTCAGAAATGACAGCTCCAGATTTTGAACATCATTCAGATTCATTTATTTGCCAACAATGTAGGTACCGGTATAAAATGGTACATCACTAAGTGTTTCCGCTGCATTCTACCTTACCTACGGCATACAAAGTCAAATTAACAATTAATAATAAAGTCATTCTGTTATAGTATAAATTCCATATATGTAATTTATATTTTTTTATTGATAAATATTTTTATAATTTAAAAAGTATTTTATACAATAATAACATTTTTCTAATAATAATGCAGTCGGCTTAGATTGAAATATTCGTATGGGATGTTCTTTAAAATAAGTCAAAGTCAAAGTCAAAAACAGACAAAGTCAAATAGTGCGGAATTTTATTGTATACGTATATTATAGGCCCCATTGACATAATATTTTTCCTAAGTAGTGCTGTTTTGTTGCCTATATGTAATAATTTTGTATATTGTGTTCTCATATGACCTGAACGATTCCTAATTCAAATTCCAAAAATCATTTATTTCAACCCATTTAAGGCCATATTATTATGTTGTACAATCAATTAAAGATATATAAAAATATAATTTAAATATTTTATATCCTTTATTTAAGTTTTTAACATATAAAATACATTTTTAAATATTTCTTAAAAACTATATAAAAAACATTTAAAAATATAAAAAATAGTGTTCCGCCGGTGTCGGGAGCAGGGTCCAAGCTACCGGTGGTTAGGGCTGCAGAGACAGGAACCTCCTCACAATGCGAGCCGTATCGAGGAGTTCTGCCTTCTGAATCAGGCCCTTGATCCAACCGCCTAACGACAGCCTCAAGAGATGTTGGTCGAGGCTTTCGGCCATCAGGCCATTGGCCGTTACGACAATCGGTACAATGATAGCCGAGCTCACATTCCACATGTCAACAACCTCGTGTGCTAAGTCGAGATATTTTATTTGTTTCTCTTTCTCAGCTTTCACGAGGTTCTCGTCATGCGGAATGGTAACATCGACTATCATTGTGCGGCGCGCTGATCGATCTATCACCACTATATCAAGCTTATTGGCAACAATAGTCCTGTCAGTAATGATAGATCGATCCCAGCACAACGTGACATGGTCATTTTCGAGAACTGGGTCGGGCACATACTTATAATACGGTACCTCAGAGTCAACAAGTTTATATTTCAAAGCAAGTTGCTGGTGAATAATCCTGGCCACTTGGTTATGCCTGTGTAAGTACTCGCCGTTAGCCAGACGCGAACAACCAGAGATAATATGTCTGATGGACTCACCCGGACGATGGCATGCCCGACACACGTCAACCGTCCCGTCCTTCATAATATGTCTCCGGTAGTTATTCTTCAAGATAACTTCGTCCATAATTGCACAGACAAAACCTTCAGTTTCCCCGAAAAGGTCACCGAAACGTAGCCAGGATACGGACGCTAAGAAATCTACACCGGGCTCATGAAGAGCCCGATAGTAGCGCCCGTGAAGCTCCTTGCTCTGCCATACCTCCTTGCTGTCATCTGTAGTAAGTACTACAGGTTTGCGCCAGTTCTCTTTAGCCATGGAAAGCGGGGTGAGTCCCTTGTCCACTGCGACCACATCACGGTGCATACCCACTTCGGCTTTTAAAAAATAATCCCTGACGCTGCACACCTCGCGGTTGTGGAGGGTCTTAGCGTTTAAAAAGCCTCGACCCCCGCACTTCCGCGGGATGTACAGTCTCATCACCGATGAACGTGGATGATGCATCCGGTTTGCGGTCAGGAGTGTACGGACCCTTCTGTCCAGGGCGTCGAGTTCGGTCTGAGTCCATTTGAGTATGCCGAAAGAGTACATCAAAACCGGCATGACCCAACCGTTGAAGGCGCGCACCTTGTTTCCGCCCGAGAGAAGACTAATGAATACCTTCTTCAGGCGACCAAAGAAGCGTTCCTTCAACGATTGCTTCATGTCAGTAACGTTGATGCCTAACGCTTCCGACATACCCAAATACTTATAGCTTTCAACTGAGGAGAGGGATCTAAGGTGTATGGAGTCCGAGAGTTGAGTTCCCTCGGATTCCATAATCTCCCCTTGCTTTACATGCATGACTACACATTTGTCCACACCAAATTCCATCCTGATGGGGCGCTACTGAATGTTTCAGTTACCTTCAGTAGCTCCATCAGTCGCAATTTGTTGGGGGCAAAGAGTTTCAAGTCATCCATGTAGAGGAGGTGAGATATGACCGGACCACCTCTCCTCAACCGATAGCCCAGACCTGAATCCTCTAGCAGTGTGCTTAGAGGATTCAGGGCTAAGCAGAACCAAAGAGGACTCAAACTGTCGCCCTGAAATATTCCCCGTTTAATCCATACAGGCTCATCATTCCCCTGGATCTGTCGACATCCTGGATAGCGAAGGACCGTCCTCCATTGCCCCATACACGACATCAGGAAGGTGCGCAGAGTTGCATCTATCTTGTACAATTCCAGCACCCTCATGAGCCATGTATGTGGCACCGAGTTGTAGGCCTTCTTATAGTCTATCCAGCATGTCGACAAATCCTTGCGGGATCGACGAACCTGTTGGCTTATGGCCATGTCGATGAGGAGTAGCTCCTTAGTACCACGGGACCCATTCCTACATCCATTTTGAGAGGCAGACATAATTGAATTACTGTCAATGTGTGTGTTGATTTTCGCTCTCAGAATGGATGTAAGAAGTTTATAGACCGTCGACAAACATGTGATCGGTCTATAATTCTTGGGTTCCGCAGGACTACCTGACTTATGGAGCAGGTGGGTAACGCCTGTTGTTAGTGACTGGTAGCGACCCAGATTCCACGGATGACTGGAATTGAGATGCTAGGCTAGTGTGCGAACTAGTCAGCCATTTTAACCAAAAGTTGTGAAGTCCGTCTGGTCCCGGTGATTTCCAATTCGGTAACGGACGGACTGCTCTGGCTACGTCTAATGATGTGATTGATACAGGTTCCTTTTCTGGTATAGTGTCACACACTCGCTTGTCACGCTGAGGCTGACTGGATGCAGGATGCATCCAGTCAGCCTCAGCGTGATACGTGTACCGACCATATGCTGCGCCAGAATGCACTCGTGGTGGCATCATCTGGGCGGCACACGTCTGTCACATTTTGTTCAGGCCGCTCCCAAGCTCTATATACCCCCCTCCCATCGCTCTGGAACATGCGATTCTGTGTGTATCGGTTAACCCGGCGCTTATACCGCCGAATTCGGCTCGCCCATGCACAAACTTTCTGCTTCAGGAAGTCGATGCGCTCTGTGACACGGGACATGTATTCTTGAGGACTGATTCCAGTCCCCGAGAATGCCTGCCTTACAAAGCGCATCACTCGTGGTCGTGTATTGCCCTCCCTGAAGCAGTATATTTTATATTATTACGAGTATTATTATAATATAAAACGCCTGCCTCTTAGTCATTTGTTTGTTTGTCATTACATTAATCATATAACAATGATTAATGTACTGACAATCAAACCTGTTCGCAAATACGCTCAGGATGGTGCTGGAGGTGGACAAGAGCCTGCGCCCCAGAGATGTGCACCGCTTTCGCATCGTCGTGTAGAAACAGTCGACACGGGCGTCAGCGAACATCCCCGACGCGCTGTAGCTCTGGGGCAGCCCCAACAACACCCTGAACGCATTATTATACTGAATACGCTCCTCCTGATCAGAAGGTCTAAGTAGCAAAGCGTCCAACATCGCGAAACGTCTAATGAGCAGTAAGTCTAATTAGCAAAATGTCCATGTAGCAAAACGTCCAACTATCAGGTGGTCTGTATAGCAGAACGTCTATTTAGCAAAATGTTTGGATACTCAGGCACAAAATTCAACACATACATTGCATCGGGCGGGAAACGGACACGGCCCATTTCGTCCCATTTCTCTTGCGACGATAATAGCCAAAGTGTTGGACGGTGTGCTTGACTCTTACTGAAGTAATTACATCCATCTTCATGATGCACAGTTTGGATTTCGCCCTGGACTATCAACTGAAAGTGCTATTTTAAGTCTCAAGCATACCGTTCAATATTATAAAGTTCGCGGTACGCCGGTGTACGCCTGTTTCCTTGATCTCTCCAAGGCGTTCGATCTTGTCTCTTACGATGTGCTCTGGAGAAAGATGGGAGACAGGGGTATACCCGCGGAAATATGTGGGCTATTCCAGTATTGGTATGGTAACCAAGTCAATCGGGTGAAATGGGATGATACAGTCTCTGAGCCGTATAGGTTGGAGTGCGGGGTGAGACAGGGTGGTCTGACGTCTCCCAGGCTCTTCAACCTCTACGTGGATGACCTCATAGTCGCACTCAGCAGCATGCGTGTCGGATGCAGTATTGACGGGGTTAGAATTAACAACATCAGCTATGCAGATGACATGGTGCTGCTGGGTCCGTCAGCGGGAGCAATTAGGGAGATGCTTAAAACGTGTGAGACCTACGCTGCCGCACATGGATTGAAATATAATGTAAAAAAATGTGAATACATGGTCTTTGAGGTCAGCGGCAAACGCCGCGGAGAAGGACCCGAGTTGCTTTTGAACGGGTCACCAATTAATAGGGTGTCAACTTTTAAATACCTAGGGCATTGTCTTGCCACTGACCTCAAGGACGATGTAGACATTGAGAGGGAGCGCAGGGCTCTAGCGGTCCGGAGCAATATGTTGTCCCGTAGATTTGCGCGGTGTACAGACCAAGTAAAGATAACACTTTTTAAGGCTTATTGCCAAAGTTTGTACACGGGCAATCTATGGGTCAATTGTACTAAGAGATCGTTGGATGTCCTGCGCGTCCAATATAATAATGCTTTCAGGATGTTGTTGAGGCTGCCTCGTTACTGTAGCGCGTCGGAAATGTTTGCGCAAGCCCGCACCGACGGTTTCCATGCAATTATACGCAAAAAACTGCATCGCTACTGAGGGGAGTGAGGGGCAGTCGAAACAGCATTCTGAAAACTGTAGCCGAGAGCTTCGGCTCTCCGATTGTACAGCAGTTTGTGCGGAGGTTGATTTTTACTAACACTAGGCAATAAGTTATTTTTTGTATGTTACTAACACTATATGGATATTTGTGTCCGAAATAAAGTTGTTCTATTCTATTCTATTCTATTATAATATGTACATACAGACTCTTTGGTCTATGTATTCGTAGCGTATATCATATCTTTTTAATGGTGACTGATACTTATTGTCATTAATGTTATTTGATTAGCATTAATCATTTGTTTTTTTTTCTGTATAGATTGTTATTCATTAGTTCATTACAAATACAATAGTTCTAACTTCTAAATTCTAAAAATGGATGAAGAACAAACATTTACTTTAATTGAAAGTCAAAAGAAGCGTGTGCTGCTGCTGGGTGGTCACAGGTACAATTTAAATGCGATTATGAGATAGCGCTTATCAATGGAATTACAGACGCTTTTCCAAACACTCAAATAACGGGCTGTTATTATCATCTTAATAAGGCCGTTTGAGAGCTGCTTGAGGCCCAAAAAGTTAGTCCATTTGAATTTTTGATAAACCTTGGCCATATCAAAAGGATATTAGGTGAATAAATGCAGGGGAATTTGTGCACCTAATATCCTCATAATATTTAAGAGGCTACTAGGTTTTTAACCCAGATATTTTTTTAAGAAATAAATTTAATGTAATTTACAAATGACTTTTACTTTCTATCTTGAGTGTACACATTTTAAAAATGACTTTTTACTAAATAGACGTTCTGCTATACAGACCATCTGATAGTTGGACGTTTTGCTACATGGGCATTTTGCTAATTAGACTTTGTTCATTAGACCTTTCGCGATGTTGGACGATTTGCTACTTAGACCTTCTGATCAGGAGGGGAACATTTTAATAATCTGCTATACCAAGACATTTTAGCACACGAACATGCCTACTTTATTGACTCGAATAAGAACCTTACGTGGGACTACAGAATGTACAGACAAAATACAGGATCAGTAAACAATTACGGCATGCAAATAGTTTTCCAAGATATCGCCTCACTTGTGAACTGTATACGTGAAAATACCTCCGCAACTTAACGTGATACATCAAAACATTGCGGGTTGACTGAATAAGAGTAGTGAGCTTGTTGCATGTCTTGAAGAAATGTCTGAGAAAAATTACGAAATTGACATAATCTGTTTATCTGAACACTTCATGATAGCTGGCCATGAACAATTATTGTATATTCCTAATTACACTTTGGCGACATGCTACTCCAGAAAGGACAGTAAGAGAGGTGGTACATGTATCCTTGCAAAGAAAGGTCACCAGTTTAAAGAGCTTCAAGATATAGCGAAACTCTTCATAAATAGAATATTCGAATGTTGCGCTATTGATCTGACAATGTATAATACAATTATTGTTTGTGTGTATAGAGTACCAAAGTCCAATAACTTACCTGTATTTATTGAGTAATTAGAGAAAGTGTTATGTACTATTTGGAACAAAAATTTAAAAAGAAATGTCGTAATTGCAGGTGACTATAATATTGACTGTCTTAAGCGTAATAATACTTTGATAGATCTAGAATGTTTACTCTTAAGTTATAATTTAAAACTAGAAATAAGTCAGCCAACTCGACTCGTGAGCGGAACTTGTATAGACAATTTTGCACATACTGTAGGGAAGAAGTGTAAACCTGATGTGATTGACTTCGGTCTGTCAGACCACACGGCGCAAGTACTAAAATTACCGGTTAGTAAAAAGATCTTAATAAACTATTGGCGAACAAGTAGACGAGATTATAATAAGGAAAATATGTAAAAATTCAAAAATTATATAAAAACGTTTTCTTTTACTGAAATCTATGATACAAATAATCCTAGCGCGGCATATAATGCATTTTAGGAAACTTTCATGATGCTGTATAATTTATGCTTTCCTTTCCAAAACATTACAATAAGAATTAAAATTTAATTTCGACTATGTTACTGCTCGAGATATTATTAAAACTTTCAATACACTCAATGTTAAAAAAACTGCTGATCTATGGGGAAATTCCGTAGAGGTTGCAAAATGCATAATCAACACTGTAGCGCCTGAATTAGCAATTATCTTTAATAAATGTATTGACTGTGGTGTAATTCCTGACTTAATGAAGAGTAGTAAAATAATACCTTTATTTAAATCAGGCAGCACAGCTGACCCCTCGAACTTTAGACCAATTTCTGTGCTCCCCACCTTTAGTAAATTTTTTGAAAAATTGATGCTAGATCAATTGCAAAGACATTTTAATAGTCATAAATTATTAAACAGTAAACAATTCGGTTTCACAAGGGGTCGCTCGACTTCCGACGCTGGTGTTGAGCTTCTTGCACATATATTTGAGGCCTGGGAGGAGTCACATGATGCCCTAGGTATTTTTTGTGACTCGAAAGCCTTAGATAAAGGCTTTCGATTGTGTTTCTCATGATACATTGGTCAGGAAATTGCATCACTATGGTGTTAGAAACACTGCTTTGGATCTTCTTATTTCTTATTTGGATAATAGGATCCAAAGAGTGGACGTTAATGGCCAGCGATCCCCGGGTTCTATTGTCACTATGGGAGTTCCGCAGGGCTCAATTCTTGGCCCTTTTTTATTTCTCGTATACATTAATGACCTTCCTTGCCTTATAAAGAACAGTCATGAAATAGTGTTATTTGCAGATGACACATCACTTATATTTAAACTTAAGCGACAACAGACAGTTACTGACGATGTAAATAATGCTGTCTCTAAAATAGTGCATTGGTTTAGTGTTAATAATTTACTTTTAAACGAGAAAAAGACTAAATGTATTAGATTTCTGACACCTAACGTTAAGCAGGTGAAAACCAATGTACTAGTAAATGGGACAGAATTGGACCTTGTGGACACCACTGTGTTCTTAGGTATTACTTTGGATTCGAAGCTGCAGTGGGGCCCACATATAACCAAATTGTCGAAGCGGCTAAGTTCTGCAGCCTACGCGGTGTATAAAATCCGTCATTTGACTGATGTAGAAACAGCTCGATTAGTATATTTTAGTTATTTCCATAGTGTGTAATGTCGTACGGCATTTTGTTATGGGGAAATGCAGCCGACTTTCAGGCTATATTTGTGCTGCAGAAACGAGCCATTCGAGCAATATATAACCTTAGTTGTAGGCATTCACTGAGGGATAAATTTAAAGAAATAAACATAATGACAGTCGCATCTCAATATGTTTATGAGAACCTGATTTATGTAAAAAAGAATATTAATCTATATTCTAAACACAGCGACATTCATAGCATAAATACTAGACACAAAGATTTATTTATTGTGCCCAGGACTAGGCTCCAAAAAATTAGTAATTCATTTAAGTGCCAAAGTATACGTTTTTACAACAAACTCCCAAGCCATGTTAAAGAACTGAGCTTCAATAAATTTAAATCATTTATTAAACAGAAACTATGTCAAAAAGGTTTCTATAAAGTTAAAGATTACTTAGACGACCAAAAGGCGTGGGAATAATTAAGCTGCTCCAATGTACACCCCCCCTCCCCCCCCCCCCCGAAGCAACAAAAAGGTGTTTTAAAATCAACGACTAGATGACACTATATGAGTTCATATAATTGGTTAGTTCATTTTATTTGACTGTATAAGTCAATTTATGATTTTTTAAAACTTATTATTACATAATCTACTCATTACAGTTTTTTCTTTAATGAGTTGTAATGTTTTACGTTGCATAATGTAAATTGTTTTACGTAACTGCTATTGTATAGAATCAAGTTTTCTAACTGAACAGACAGCTGTGCTGCTGGGGAGTTTGTTGCGCCACTTCTTCTTCCCAGCTAAGCACTAGGAAGTGGTGAAGGGTGGGCGTTTTTGGGGGACTGTCTTATGTAATTTTGACGTTTGAAAAGTGCTGATTCTCAGCCTATTTTGAATAAATGACTTTTGATTTTGATTTTGATTTTAAAGTAGAACCTCAGTGGGTATCACGTGGCATAAAAATCTGTAGCAAAAAAAAAGAGCGCTTATGTGGAACTATAGGCTAAATCGCAATGAAGTCAATAAAACTAAATTTAAAAAATATTCTAAAATATATAAACATATAATTAATTTAACGCAACGGGCACAAAACAATCACAAAATCAATTCATCTATCTACTAACAAATCCAAAGCCACATGGGCAATTATAAATAGGTCTAAACTGAATTTACCAAAGGGTAGTATCACTTCCATAGAAACAAACCATAAAACTATAACCAGGCCGCGAGACCCAGGCTTTCGGTTATGTTAATCATGACATTCTCCTGCGTAAACTGGAAGCTTATGGCATTGAGGCAATATATTAAATCTCATAGAATCTTATCTGAAAAATCGTAAACAATATACAGAAATTTCTAAAATAAACATTAATACCAAAAAAGAATCAAGAAAACGTATAGTTAAATATGGAGTCCCGCAAGGGAGCGTATTGGGTCCTTTATTATTAATTATTTATATAAATGACTTGCCATTAGTAACTAATTATCCTGTATCACTTTTTGGCGATGATAGTACAGTCACTATTATTTGTATAAATAAAGATAGGTATGAACATGAAATTAATAATACAATCAATTCAATAATTAACTGGTTAGATAACAATAATTTAAAAATCAATCTTGAAAAAACAAAAATTATGTTCTTCAGTCAACGTTTAGAAGCACCAATTATTAATGTTAAACACAAATTAACTGATGACTACAGTAACATTATTAAAGATTTTCTTATTCCATAATAATGCAACTCCACCCCACGGTCGCCCTGATATCCCCTTTGACGTGTCCATGGGCGATACACCCGTATAAGCGAAAACATCATCTATACAGCTCAGGAAATGAATGTCGTGCGGCGGTAGCCAATGTTCTTGTAAGGCAGTTATGTGGGATGTTCGACACAATTGCCGTACATCATCTACTGAGCGCTTCACGTTCTTACAGTTGAAACTTATAAAGTTGCATAATTCCTTATTTGCCATATTCATTTTGTATTTTGATCAACCGACACAGCGTAATTACCGTTCGTACTCCTCTGTCGAAAATTTATAAATCGTCTAAATATGATTCCTTCTGGCCATAAATTACTATCTAAGAACATAGATAGCTTCAGCTCCGATACAAAAAACTTAAAAGCTTTATGATCCTTCTCTTGTTTTATTGTAATTTCTTCCAAAGTTATCATCTCCTTCGTCTTCCTGTATACATAGTTAATTATGTCTCTATCTGTCGTATCCATGTGAATATTTGTTATAAATTTCGGAACTTTTTTGTCAGCGGCTTTAAAGCCCCCTTCCATATCTCTCGAAATTCCATATTTCCCATGATAACGATAATTAAAATTTTTGTGCCTTGATACGATCTTCCAGATCAGTTCAGATACACCTACTGTGTTTATTGCGCTGTGACGTCAGCTCGGCTCGCCGCTCCAGACCGCTCGCCATTGTATTCTCGCCTCCATTCAATACCGGTGATCGTTGTCTTGGCACAGCTGATTTACGTGCATTTTGTTTTACGTTTACCCTCAACATTTCTCGGTATTCTAGTTTATTCTCACCGGAACTTTTCTTCTGGTTATCTACCGGCACATTTAACGTGGGATTGTTAAAAGTGGAATCGTTTATATCATGTGAGAGACTAACTGGCGCACTATCATACAGCTGCCACGCTCCGCGCCTTATATTCACGTTCTGTGGAGTCATAGTTGGTAATGAAACTAATGAATCATTTCTCAACTGTAGTAACTCAGATCTGCACTCACTCAGTTGCTCTTTCGTAACGTATTTCGTAGCTTTAACTACATCTAGTTCATTTTGCACTTTTAGTAGGTCAGTAGTATAAATGAAATCCTATAAAGTGCAGTAAAATACTAGTTCGGCGCCTATTCCACCCGATGAATGGAAGGTGGAGTATGAATTCCTACATAGTGCAGTAAAATATTGGTTCAGCGCCTATTCCACCCGATGAACGGAAGGTGGACTATGAATTCCTACATAGTGCAGTAAAATACTGTTTCGGCGCCTATTCCACCCGATGAACGGAAGGTGGACTATGAATTCCTACATAGTGCAGTAAAATATTGGTTCGGCGCCTATTCCAGTTCGACGTCTATTCCACCCGATGGAGCGTGTTATAAATGTTAATGTGATATATTAATTGTTACCAAGTTGAAGGGATCAGTCAGCCTTGAAACTGCGTTACCGTGTCAAGCTGCTTCCTGGGTGCACCACGAGGAGGCTCCTTTCATACACCCCGCTAACCTAAAATTCAGGACAGCTTGTCTCATGTCTCTCCACAAAATTTGAGATATCGCATATACACACATCACTCCGTTTTCTGTGACCAGGTTGGCTCGAGGACATCTGAACATTAGGATCGTTTACAATAAACAAAAATTCAGGACAGCTTGTCTCATGTCTCTCCACAAAATTAGAGATAACGCATAAACACAGATCACTCCGTTTTCGGTGACCAGATTGGCTCGAGGACATCTGAACGTTAGGCTATCGCTTACAATAAAATAAAATTTAGGACAGGTAATCTCATGTCTTTTCACAAAGCAAGAAATTGCATGCACCTACAGATACACACACATTCTATTTCTATGACTCCAGATTGGGCACCAAGGACATCTGAACTTTAGGATATCGTAAACATTAAACTAAAATTTGGGACAGTTTGTCTCATATCTCTTCACAGAGCAAGAAATAGCATGCACCTAGAGGCACACACACATTCTATTTCTATGGCCGCAGATTGGGCACCAAGGACATCCAAATTTTAATTGAATTTATCCATACATTACCATACACGTTAACTAACAAGGGCGCTCGCTGTTTTATACCGTTAGCATGAAATTCAGGACAGTTTGTCTCATATCTCTCCACAAAAGTTAGAAATAGTGCATTACCACATAGGCTTAACACGTACTCCGTTTTCTATGACCCTGATTGGCTCGAGGACATCTGAACGTTAGGCTATCGTATACATTAAACTAAAATTTGGGATAGATTTTCTTATATCACTCCACGAAAGTAAGAAATAGCGCACAAGCACACACGCATATTCTATTATTAGTGATCAGATTAGCTCGAGGACATCCAAAATTTAAATTTAATTAATTCAAACAGACGACACTATCTTACACGCTAACATACAAGTAATGTATTGAGTGGTTCTCTCACGCTCTGCTGTCCGAGCATTCTGCTGGATTCGCATGCTTATACACATGCCATCGTACCGTCTAGTGCGGCCGTATAATCACCGTCAAAACGGAGCATGCGCCGTTCAACGGTTAGCCGCTGCGCCGTACTCATTCGTAAACCGTCTAGCGATAAGCGTCTGGAAACGTATCAGACAGCCGTCGTGTATGTATAAATGGTCATTTACAATATCAAAGACAGCAACATTGCATCATGCATTAATTTGCTTATTCGAACTTTATTGTATTGTAAGACGATCGCCGTACATGTTGTAGTCCGTAATTAAAATTTGAGTTTGGGGGATATCTCTATTATCATCTTCATCAAACGGGGGTGTTCCTTAAATAAGAACGATACCAATTCCGTTAACTGCAAATTAGCGATTCTTTCCATGACACAACTTTACGCATTTTTGTAATAAGTTGGTTTTAGTCTAAGAATTCTTTACAAAGGCTATCCCTTAATGTCATTGCTGAATTTAGAAATCGATTTTCTATACATGAAATGTTTTATGAAAGTTTGTTAGTTTTAGTAGTTTCATGATTTTACATCAGCTTTGAGTTTAACGGCAACATAAAATGAACTAAGTTTTTAACGTGAATTTGTTCACGTGGTTTGTTCTGCACACAACAAATTTTGTAAGGATTTTGCATCTTTAGGTGCATCCTGATTTCTGGCTCACAATATTAAGTTGTTTTTTTTTTCACGAGTTTGATGTCATTCAAAGTTTTATAACAAAACGTATTAAACAAATACACACACATATTTTAAATTAAATATGTATTGTAGTAATACTAAACGACAGCTAGGTGTGGGTGCGGCTTCATCTTTGTCGGCGAGGGTAAAACGTTAATTTCATATTTCATTTCTCACGATAAAAAATGCAATTTTGCAGTGACGGTATGCAATTAATATGTGTGCCGACAAGCATGAACGTTTTTAGTTAAATTGTATCTTATCTTCATTTCATTACATCATTGATTCCAATGCGTTTGTCTTTTAAGGGATCTCCCTATAATCATCTTCATCAAATTGGGGGGATGTTCCTTAAATAAGAATGATACCAATTCCGTTAACGTATTATAATTGAGTGATTCTTTCCTTGACATAACTTTACGCATTTTTTGTAATAACCTCTTTTTAGTCTAGGAATTCTTTGAAACGGCGATCCATTAATATCATTGCTGAATTTAGAAATCGACTTCCTTTGCATGAAATGTTGTAAAAAGTTTATTAGTTTGGTGATTTTACACCAGCTTTGAGTTTAACTGCAGCAAAATTGCATCATGCATAAATTTGCTTATTCGAACTTTATTTTATTGTAAGACGGGCTCCATACATGTTGTAGTCAGTAATTTAAATTTGAATTTCAGAGATCTTCCTATAATTACTATTAATTATCTTCATCAATCTGGGGGAAGTGTTCCTTCAATAAGAACGATACCAAGTCCGTTAACTTATTATAAAACGGTAATTCTTTGTTTGATATAGCAAGGTTTATTAAACAAACATACATACTTTATTATATTACCTTTTGTATTAAATATAAGTAATTGCCTGGTATCGGTTTCGCCTTTGTCGGCGAGCGTTAAAGCTGGTTTTGTATTTCATTTCTCAGGCTAAAATTGTAATTGGACAGAAGGGGTTTTCAATCATTACGGTTTAATTAGACGTAAGTAACACAAATTATTCATACAGGACAGGTAGTTAAGGTTATTTTGTTATGAGGTAAATATTGAGGAAATGGTAATTTTTATGTATAAAACCCAATCAATTTAGATCATAAAATTACATTCGCTCCAGTATAACTGATATGTGTATCTATTCTTGTAAATAAGTTCAGGGTCGCTATCTTAAAAAGTGCACGCACCGTTGTGTTGTATACTTGAGTCACGTTTCGGTGTGAACTGACCTTTATACTGCATAGCAAAAAGTTCACCAGTTAAACATTTCAAAGTAAAAAGTAGTTCGTTTAATTGTGCAAACTATCGAAAAACAGTCACTTTTGTTGTGGTTTTAAATATATTTGTATTAAAATTATTAAAGGTAAGTTTCCGTAAAAAAAAACAAAAAATTAAATGTATGTGTTGTTTTATATTGACTTTATAAACAAATCCGTCTGTTTTTTTTTTTTCAGAATTATGTCTCGTTCACCATCATACAGCCCCACCATTCTGATCAATGATGATGAAGATCACGATCAATCCACGTACGTGAGGTATGTAGTACTCGTAATTATGCATTATGTTACTGTTAATGTATTTATTTTTCATCTGATTTGTTTTCTTTTTATTCATTTTTACAGTGGAACTCCGCGGATCTCAATGCTGACAATCAGACCAGCAGGCCTTTCTTTTACTCTCAGGACAATTATAACTCCTATATTGAGAACTTAGAAAATCAACGGCGTAGAAATGAAGAACTGCTCAATAATCCAATAAATCATCAAGAACAAACACAATCCCAGAAAAAAGTGGTAAAAAAGATAATAAATTAAGATAGTCTGGTCTATTTGATAAGCATGTTATAGTATGCGTATACAGACCTCCAGGTTACCAGAATCTATCTATGTTTGATTCTGTAATGGAAGATGTGCTAAAGAAACTTAGTGTTAGTAGTAAGTCAATAATCATATGTGGTGATTTTAATAATAATTTATTACAAAATAACTCTAATACTGTCAGACTATTAAGTCTTTTTAGGTCATTTGACTTGTCAAATGTTTTTATTGAACCAACTCGAGTGACAGCTTCTTCTGCGACTTGTATAGATAATATTTTTTGTAATTGTGATTACTTACACAAAAAAAATGTAAATAAGTTGCCATGTGATCACAGTGGACAAACAATAACATTTTGTTCCTACATGCCTTTACATAAAATTCAAATAAGGTTTAGGCCAATTTCATGTAAAAATTTAGATAAATTAAATAATTATTTGGCAAGTAAATTATGTGTTCAGAATTTTAATAATATATGTGACCCAAATGAGTTCTACGCCGAGTTCTTTTCACTATTAAATGAGCAATTTATTGACACTTTTCCACTAAAGACTAAAATTATTTACACAAAGTTCTTATTTAGTGATTGGGCGACTCCAGGTATTCGTAAAAGTAGGGAAAAACTTTTTGAACTTTATGGCCTAAAGCAACATATTAATAATATTATCATATAATATTATCTTATCGAGTTCACGGAATGCTTGAGCGAAATATGTGCAATAGTGGACAGTAGTGGCGTGGAGTCGGTGTTCGTGCTCGGAGATTTTAACGCCCACCCGGGTGGTATTTTCTATAATGAACTAACGAGCTTTTGTAGGGAACAAAGATGGGTATGTGCGGACACGGAACGCCTAGGACTTGGTGCAGGTGACTATACTTTCATTAGTGACGTTCATGGTTCATGTAGGTGGCTTGACCATTGTGTTTGTACTGAAATGGGTTATAAAATTATATCTAACATAAAAATACATTATAACGTTTTCTGGTCCGATCATTTTCCTGTTGAAATAGAGTGTAATTATAATATTGTAAGGCATAAGACAACCAATTTAGATAATATACCTAACAAAATAGTTTGGGGGAATAAAACACCAGCACAAATTCTGCGGTATCATGAAATTTGTAATAATATTCTCAAATGTATCGATTTTCCGGAAGAATTCCAGAAATGCGCTGATAAATGTTGTAACAATCTAGGACATCATGGAAGCATAGATAGGATGTATAACAGTATTATAAAAACGTTGCAGGAGGCTAGTATAGAAAGCTGTAATATTACGAGTCGTAGACGTCACAGTAGAAAACCGGTATGTGGCTGGAATAAGCATGTAAAGGAAGCACATGATGAGGCTAAAACTAATTTCATGAATTGGGTCTGTCATGGGAGGCCCTCATCTGGCAGTGTTTATGATGCAATGTGGCATAGTAGGAAAATTTTCAAATCACGCCTTAAGTGGTGTCAAAACCATGCCGAACAAATTAAAATGGACATATTGGCATCACATTGCACTAATCATGACTTCAAAAAGTTCTGGCAATGCACTAATAAATTAAACATAAAACAAAATCTAGCTGAATGTGTAAACGCTGAAAGAGATCCTCATAAAATAGCTAATATATTTAAAGCTCATTTTAAGGCAAGCCCACGTGTGTCTCCGGATTGTCCGGAGTCGGGACAATGCTGCCTCCAGCCAGATACTGCGACCATTGTGCAAGTTAGGCCTAGGGATGTTAACAGTATTATTGACAACATGACTGGAGGTAAATCGCCTGGACATGACAGCTTGAGTGTCGAACACCTACGGCATGCGGGCTGTCACTTACCCAGAGTATTGGCAATGTTTTTCTCGCTGTGTATTAGTCATAAGTATCTTCCTCGGGACCTCATGAAAACTACAGTCATACCAATTGTTAAATGTAAAACTGCAGATATTGGTGATAAAAGTAATTATCGTCCCATCTCCCTTGCTACGATCCTAGCTAAAGTATTGGATAGTCTAGTCAATACTCATATCAGGAAAAAATTAAATCTGCATCACGCGCAATTCGGCTTCCAGCCTGGCCTTTCTACTGAGAGTGCTATTCTCTGCTTGAAGCACACAGTTAGGTATTATTTAGATCGTAAGACACCTATTTACGCTTGCTACCTAGACCTGAGCAAAGCATTCGATCTGGTTTCTTATGAGGTCCTGTGGGATAAACTTCGTAAACAAAATGTACCCACAGAACTAGTGGAGTTATTAAAATTTTGGTATGGCAATCAATTAAATGTTGTGAAATGGGCTAATTGCTTGTCTGAGGAGTACAGACTGGAATGCGGTGTGAGGCAGGGGGGAATTACCTCACCCACTCTTTTTAATGTGTACATGGACGACCTGGTTGGCGAGCTCAGCAGCATGCATGCTGGCTGTCACATTGACGGCGTGGCCGTAAATAATATAAGCTATGCCGATGATATGGTGCTGCTGAGCCCGTCAATAGGGGCGCTTCGCAACCTACTGAGGGTTTGTGAGCGATATGCTGAGAGTCATGGCCTCATATACAATGCGACCAAGAGCGAGTGTATGGTTTTCGGCCCTGATGGCAGAACCTTGCATGAGCTGCCGCCTATTTGTCTCAACGGTTCTCCTCTTACTAGAGCAAAAAGATTTAAATATCTAGGGCATATTATCACTGACAAACTAAAGGACGACGATGATATTGAACGTGAACGCAGAGCGCTGGCTGTTCGGGGTAATATGTTGGCTCGCAGATTTGCTCGTTGTTCAGTTGAAGTGAAGTTAGCATTATTCAAAGCCTACTGCCAATCACTATACACGAGCAGCCTGTGGGTTAATTATACTCAAAGGGCATACAGCGCTCTGCGGGTACAATATAATAATATCTTCAGGATGTTGTTGCGGTTGCCGCGGTTCTGCAGTGCGTCCACGATGTTTGCCGAAGCGCGTACAGACGACTTTTATGCATTAAGACGCAAACGAGTGGCGTCGCTGCTGGGCAGAGTACGCGGCGGTAGCAATGACATTCTGAAGATAATTGCTAGTAAATATTATCAGTGTCCGATACACTCGCTTTGGGTGAGCATTGTTGTTGGCACGGTAAAGTGAAATGAATCATTTCATTTTACCGTATTATTATTTTATAATTATTTTATAGTTATTATAATATTGTGTTGTTATTCTTGTATTTTGATATTGTGCATACTAACATAGTTATAAGTTTCTGTTGTTACTAACCATTATGGATCAAAGTTGTCTAATTTAATAAATGAATTGAATTGAATTGAATTGAATAATACAAGCTTTCATCAACATGTTGCAAAATATTCAAAAACTTTTAAAAGTGTGTGCAAAATGGCTAAAGCTCTTTACATAAGCAATAAAATAAAATCAGCTGATGATAGAATAAAAACTACCTGGCAAATAATAAATAATGAAACCGGTAGGAAAAAACAGCGTAATACTGAATTTAACTTACAGACTACACATGGCCCTATCAACTCAGATGTAGAAATAGCTCAGGAATTCTAAAACTTTTTTGCTAATATTCCCCTTAAAACTACGGAAACTTTAAATTCCTCACCCACGCTTTCTACTGCCTTACTTAGGAAAAATGTAAAGTCATGCCCTTTGGAGCTGAGGTTTCAGCATACAAACCCCCAGGCTGTTATAAAAGCTTTTAAAGATCTTAAAATTAAATCAACAGAAGATCTATGGGGAATGTCTGTAAAAGTCTGTAGATCTATCATCGAAACCATTGCGCCTTATTTAGCTTTCATATTTAACACCAGTGTAGACCAAGGAGTCTTTCCGGATCTCATGAAACACAGTAAAGTAATTCCTTTGTTCAAATCCGGTGATAGTAAGGAACCCAACAATTATAGGCCTGTGTCAATTCTGCCAGTTCTCAGCAAGGTGTTTGAAAAGTTGATGCTCAATCAAATGTTACGTCACTTTAATAAGAATTCCATCTTTCATGAACAACAGTACGGTTTCACCAAAGGGCGTTGTACCACTGACGCTGGTGTCACCCTCATAAAGAACATTTTTAACGCCTGGGAAGAAGCACAAGATGCCATTGGAATCTTTTGCGACCTCTCGAAGGCGTTCGATTGCGTAGACCATGAAACACTTCTGCTGAAACTGGAGCACTATGGGATTAGGAATACAGCTCTTGATTTACTAAGATCATACCTGAAAGATAGAAAAGTTAAAATTCAAGTAAACGGCGTAAACTCATTGGGGTCTGAAATGGCAATGGGCGTTCCTCAGGGTTCGATATTGGGTCCATTCCTCTATTTAGTTTATATTAATGATTTACCACAATTACTTCAAAATCAACCTTAGATGGTGTTATTTGCAGATGACACATCGTTGATCTTTAAAATAAACCGACGGTCACAAAATCTTGACGACGTTAACATCTCTATTCTTCAAGTCCAAGATTGGTTTACGGTAAATAATTTGGTACTAAATAAAAAAAAAAACAAATGCATTAGATTTAAATTACCTAATGTTAGAAGTAGCGAATGTGACATCATATTGAATGGAGAAAAACTAGAATTTATTAATCAAACAGTTTTCCCAGGAATCACGCTAGACGAGTAATTACAATGGGGACCTCATATAACAATTCTTACGGGGCGGCTAAGCTCGGCCGCTTATGCTGTTAGAAAGATACGACAGTTAACAGATGTAGAAACCGCGCGTTTGGTCTATTTTAGCTACTTCCACAGTATTATGTCGTATGGCATTTTACTGTGGGGTCGTGCTGCTGACATTGAATCCATCTTTATTTTACAAAAGAGAGCTGTCAGAGCCATTTATAATCTACATCGTCGCGAATCTCTCAGGGAACTATTTAAAAAGATTAATATTATGACGGTACCTTGCCAATTCATTTAAGAAAATATTATGTATGTAAGAAAAAATCTGCACATCTTTAATAAAATAAGTGATAGACATAATTTTAATACTAGAAATAAAGATAAAATAGATCAACCATTTTTCAGATTATCTAAAGTACATACATCTTTTATGGGGTACTGTGTTAAATGTTACAATAAAATACCTTGTGATATATTACAATTAAATGAAAGAAAATTTAAACTCATATTAAAAAGTACACTCTGTAAACAAACATATTACAAATTAGAGGATTATATCCAAGATAAGAATGCTTGGAAACATGCTGGTCCTGCTCCATAGGACAATTTAGAGTCTAGACAAAATCAAACTGGTTGCTTATTTAATTATGTATTTGTTATTTTTTATAACACTGATTTTACATTCTGTGATTTCTTGAACTCACACACCGACTTATTAGTATTACTTGTTAAAATGTTAGGAATATCGTATAATTTTACAATGTTTGTAAATATGTGAGCACCATGTATCTATCACATATTTAATTTATCTGTAATTGCTTTATTTTTCATTCTTTTTTACCTATCGCGGTATAGTAATCTTATTCTAGATGCATCGTCTTCACATATAATGATATAATTAATGTATACAAAATATTGTAAAAACATTTTAAAAGAGTAACGGTGGAGTTTCTTGCCCATTCTTCTCCATACGAAAACTACCTTTTGGAAGGGGCGTTGACTTGACGTTCATAAGTGCTTTTATGTGCCTAATTGAAATAAATTGTTTGACTTTGACTTTGATAAACTTCTAGCACTTATAAAATTTAAGGGTACCTTAAGTCAGTTATCTGATTCTAGTATTGTCATTGTTTTAAGGTAGTTAGAAATTTCAAAATAACATAATATTTTTTTAATTCATGTTATCCGCCCTTGTTGCATCCAACCTGTAAATTAATTGGGCGTTCATATTTTAAAAGGTTTCTATGGCACAAATAATAGTTTTGGGAGCTTAAACGAATCATTTTTATTTAAAAGCAATCATTTGGTTTCATTATTTAAAGTTTAAACATATTTATGTGTACCTATGTTTTAATATTCCCCGAATTCGTTCGACCCAACAGAATCGTCAGACTCATCATCTGCATTAAAATCACTGATTTCACTGACTTCAGACATGTTTTTACATTCATTTTTATTAATTTTTACAGTCCCAGTCCTGAAATTCATCAATATTTTTGGTAAGGTGTTTTTAACTTGCATCATTAATGAAAAACCTTTTTTGTGGTAAATGATTTTATCTCCTAACAATTATTTTTAACCATTAAAAACAAAGCAAAATATTCGAAATTAACTTTTAGACAAGTGTGTGCTTTAAGAGACATGTCAAGTCAATTAACGTTTTAATTTTGTCTCGAATATTATTTAAAAATTATTCTATTGAACAATTTTCAAAGGGATTGACAATTCTATACGAAGCTACACGATTACGAAATGCAGAATGTATTATTTCAACACCTTCACAAAAATGCGAAGTATTTTTGTTTTTATGATTAGTACTACGTAGGTAAACTGCCCAGTGACTGCGCTCATCAGATGTGTTACAAACCGTACGGAAAGACATTTAAGTTTCATTTTAGTTCAACAAATCCTTATGTTAAAATAATTTTAAACTTACTCTACGATGTTGCAATATGATTATGTAAGATCGCAAAAGATAACAAATAATAAATTACCCTGGTACCCCAATATTGAAAAATAAATTATTATTATTTACTCCTATCTATTTATCTATCAGTAGATACCTATAAAAGACGGGCTCAGAATTATGGAACATATTTGTAACCCGCCCCACTGCGCAGTGTCTCTGTTAAGACGACGATAACCGACTTTTAATGATTTTATACTGAAGATCACATCTAAACGAGTAGTGTTTAATGATTTGGAAAAAATATATGTTAAATAAGAGCATTTTATTAATAACTTAATATATGAATATTTTAGATAGTGTTTATATTACATATTTAAATTAATTTGTAAAGCTATGTGTAAAGCGGATAAAAAACTGGGAATCACACAAAATCTATCACGCGTATTTTTCTGAAACCTTCACTATTTTAAAGATAATTTAATTAATAATCTTTTAGTATACGTATTTTATTAAAATACCTTTTGTTTTATGCATAATAAATTAATAATGCGTCTAATTTGGGACAGCGCTCCTTCATGGGTGAGTCCTATTACTAGCTGAGTGTAAGACTCGTTGCGTGAGCTCAGTACAGAACATGCAAGCTAACCACTTAAGGTCACTGGCATTTATCTATGTCTTAAGTTGCACTTAAAGTGCAAATGATGCCTTCTTCCATCGATCCTCTTTAGGAGTGCAAGCAATTTCATTTTTATACTTTAACATATAAAAGCAGGGCTCAGATAACGGTATATTTTTCGAAACGATTTCGTCTTAAAAACCTAAGAAACGATTTGTTCCGTTTATGTTCGAAAGAAAAGTTATTATAACGTTTTTGAAGAAGAACAAAATTCAAATCGTTTACGATTAATAAAACGTTTTAACAGTTTATAACCATTATAACCAAGCATACCGGCACTGCACAATTGTATTTTATATCGTGAGAAATGAAATATGAAACTAGCGTTTTACCCTCGCCGACAAAGATGAAGCCGCACCCACACCTAGCTGTCGTTTAGAATTACTAAAATACATATTTTATTTAACATAGGTATGTGTGTTAGTTTAATACGTTTTGATATAAAACTTTGAACGACATCAAACTCGTAAAATAAAAAAAAAAACGTAATTTTGAGAGCCAGAAACCAGGATGAACCTAAAGATGCAATATCCTTACAAAATTTGTTGTGTGCAGAACAATCCACGTGAACAAATTCACGTTAAAACTTCGTTAATTTTATGTTGCCGTTAAACTCAAAGCTGATGTAAAATCTTGAAACTACTAAAACGAATTTCATGTATGGAAAGTCGGCTTCTAAATTCAGCAATGAAATTAAGAGATCGCGTTTTTAAAGAATTCTTAGACTAAAACCGGCTTATTGTAAAAAATAGTAAACTTATGTCTAGGAAAGAATCACTCATTTATAATGAGTTAACGGAATTAATATCGTTCTTATTTAAGGAACACTTGCCCTCAATTTGATGAAGATGATTGATTATAGATAGATCCCTTAAACTCAAATTTGAATTACAAACTACAACATTTACGGCGATCGTCTTACAATACTATAAAGTTTGAATAAGCAAATTAATGCATGATGCAATTTTGCTGCAGTTAAACTCAAAGCTGATGTAAAATCATGAAACTACTAAAACTAACAAACTTTCATAAAACATTTCATGTATAGAAAATCGGTTTCTAAATTCAGCAATGACATTAAGGGATCGCGTTTTTAAAGAATTCTTAGACTAAAACCGGCTTATTGTAAAAAATAGTAAAGTTATGTCAAGGAAAGAATCACTAATTTATAATACGTTAACGGAATTGGTATCATTCTTATTTACGGAACATCTCCCCCTAATTTGATGAAGATTATTATATATAAATTTGAATTACGGTCTACAACATGAACAGCGATCGTCTTACAATACTATAAACTTCGAATAAGCATCTCAATATGTTTATGTAATCCTGCTATCTAATTACGCAACACATTTTCGATTTGCAATTGAGTCAAATTGGTTTCGTTTGACTAGAATTGCTTTCAAAAGTTGTAAATTGAAAGCAATTCTAGTCAAACGAAACCAATTTGACTCAATTGCAAATCGAAAATGCGTTGCGTAATTAGATAGCAGTTTTATGTAAAAAAGAATATTAATCTATATTCTAAACACAGCGACATTCATAGCATAAATACTAGACACAAAGATTTATTTATTGTGCCCCGGACTAGGCTCCAAAAAATTTGTAATTCATTTAAATCAGCAAAAAAAAAAAAAAGTTGCATCCAAAAAAGTTTACGAGATACCTCCGCTACAGATCACAGACTTGTGTTCGCGAAGCTGATTATCCTCAAAGGCTCTGTCATTTCAGGATGAGCCCCTTGGAGCAACGAAGAAGTTGCTCAGATTTAATTTTCCTTTATAAGACCCTCCACAATTTGGCGAATGTACCGGAGTTGGTTTCGGAGATCAGTCTAAATGTGCCCCGCCGTACCTCATATAGATCCAATTTTAAAACAGAAACATTTCAATTGCCTAGAAATAGAACTAATCTTGGTCGTTCAGCTCCTTTATACCGGTTTTTGTCTAGCTACAATAAGCTGAGCACGCGTACGAATGACTTGGACATATTTTCGAACAGTCTGAATGAATTCAGACGATACGTACTCAGTTCTTGATCGATTTGTTTGTTTATTTCTTTTACAAAAAATGTTTATTTGTGTGATTCATTGTACTTATTTAATATTGTACAATCTAATTCAATCTTTAAATTCAAATTTTAATCTATTTTATTCTTTTAATTTATTATAAATAATGTAATAATTTTGTGTCCTAATTTATATCTGTTATTTTTATAGCTCTAATTTATAATTGTTTTTATTTTCCAATTTAATTGTTTTTTTTTTATTATAATGTATTTTAATTTAACTGCTTGACATTTTAGATTTAATGTAAACTTAGTAAATTTTAATTTTGTTAGTTTCATATCCATTTCAATTTTTATTATTGATTATACAAGTGCTGTACACACCTATAAGTGACGAATTCACCGCAAAGCTGTTGAATATATTTAATGTAATGTTTTAGTGAATTAGTCGTTGGTGTGTCAATAAATAAATAAATAAATGCCAAAGTATACGTTTTTACAACAAACTCCCAAGCCATGTTAAAGAACTGAGCTTCAATATATATATAGTATTGAATGGGGAGAAATTGGAATTCATCGATAAAACTGTTTTCTTGGGGATCACGCTCGACTCCAAGCTGCAATGGGGTCCTCATTTAACATCTCTTGCAGGACGCCTAAGTTCAGCAGCATATGCTGTGAGAAAAATCCGTCAATTTACTGATGTAGATACCGCGAGGCTGGTCTATTTCAGTTATTTTCATAGTATTATGTCTTACGGTATTTTGCTATGGGGACGGGCTGCAGATATCGACTCTATTTTTATTCTGCAGAAAAGAGCCATCAGAGCAATATATGGCCTCCGCAGACGCGATTCTCTAAGGGAACTGTTTAAAGATATTAATATCATGACGGTACCTTGTCAATATATCTATGAAAACATCATGTACGTTAGGAAAAATCTAAGTCTTTTCAGTAAAAGAGGTGATAGACACAATTATAGGACTAGAAATAGGGACCAATTGATTCAACCGGGTTTCAGACTGGCTAAAGTAGACTCATCCTTCATGGGGTACTGTTTGAAATGTTACAATAAAATACCTCCCCACATACTCCAATTGAATGAAACGAAATTTAAATCTTGTATAAAACGCACACTATGCTGCCAAGCATATTATAAGTTGGGGGATTACATCGACGACAAAAATGCTTGGCTCAGCGCTGGTCCAGCTCCACAAGGGCGCATAAACTAATTGATTAGCATTCAAAATATTGTTGCAGCTGCTGAAGATTGTAAAACTATCTTTAGATTGTATAAATTCAATCTCTTAGTATTATATAATTGCATAGCACATGTGTGAGCACTATGTCCCTACTTTACAGTTACCATTTACTGGGTACGTCTTTCATTGACTTGAGTTTGCCCTGGCGGTTGTGAGTATGTCATGCTCACTCAAATGTCTCGCTGGTGGTGGCGTGTGTGTTGGATCGTTAAGTTCCCTTCAAAATGGTTGAGCTAAATGGTGCTGATGCATGCGTCATGTTCGTGAACGGGCGCCGTCAGTGGGGACTGGTCATCTCTTAGCTGCCACGGCTTATTTGAATTTATTTTAATTTTTTAAATGTTTTTGATTTTATTTTTATTACTGACGCTTTTAACGTGCACGTCTTTTTACATTGTTCTCACATGTATAATTACAAAAATAGATGATGTAACCAATATTTTGTGAAAATATTCTGATTGAAAAGAGTGTCCGTGGAGTTTCTTGCCCGTTCTTCTCCATAGGAACCTACTACGCGTTGGAATGGGCAACTAGCTTCATATTTCTGACTGACCGACCCCTTGACAATTCAAAAGTACCTGTAATTGGTTTATTTGAAATAAATGCTTTGAGTTTGAGTTTGAAAAAATAAATTTAAATCATTTATTAAACAGAAACTATGTCAAAAAGGTTTCTATAAAGTTAAAGATTACTTAGACGACCAAAAGGCTTGGGAATAATTAAGCTGCTCCAATGTACCCCCCCCCCCCCCCCCCCCCGAAGCAACAAAAAAGTGTTTTAAAATCAATGACTAGATGACACTATATGAGTTCATATAATTGGTTAGTTCATTTTATTTGACTGTATAAGTCAATTTATTTTTTTAAACTTATTGTTACATAATCTACTCATTACAGTTTTTTTTTTTTAATGAGTTGTAATGTTTTACGTTGCATAATGTAAATTGTTTTGCGTTACTGCTATTGTATAGAATCAAGTTTTCTAACTGAACAGACAGCTGTGCTGCTGGGGAGTTTGTTGCGCCACTTCTTCTTCCCAGCTAAGCACTAGGAAGTGGTGAAGGGTGGGCGTTTTTGGGGGACTGTCTTATGTAATTTTGACGTTTGAAAAGTGCTGATTCTCAGCCTATATTGAATAAATGACTTTTGAATTTTGAATTTTAAGCAAATTAATGTATGATGCAATTTTGCTGTCTTTGTCATTGTAAATGATCATTTATACATACACGACGGCAGCCTGATACGTTTCCAAACGCTTGTCGTCAGGCGCTTCACGAATGAGTACGGAGCTGCGGCTAACCGTTGAACGGCGCATGCTCCGTTTTCACGGTGATTATACGGGCGGACTAGACGGAACGATGGCAAGTGTATAAGCCTGCGACACCAGCAGAATGCTCGTACAGCAAAGCGTGAGAGAACTACTATGCAATACATTACTTGTACGTTAGCGTGTAAGGTAGTGTCGTCTGTTTGAATTAATTAAATTAAAATTTGGATGTCCTCGAGTCAATCTGGTTACTAAAAATAGAATGTGCGTATGTGCCTGTGCGCTATTTCTTACTTTCGTAAAATGACTTGAGCGATCTGTCCCAAATTTTAGTTTAATGTTTACGGTATCCTAAAGTTCAGATGTCCTTGGTGCCCAATCTGGGGTCATAGAAATAGAATGTGCGTGTGCCTGTAGGTGCATGCTATTTCATGCTTTGTGAAGAGACATGAGACAAACTGTCCTGAATTTTAGTTTATTGTAAACGATCCTAACGTTCAGATGTCCTTGAGCCAATCTGGTCACAGAAAACGGAGTGATGTGTATAAATGCGCTATCTCTTGTTTGAGGTCTCCGCCCAGACGTCGGGCGCGCCGGTCCGACAGACCCCGAGTGGTCCGCGGTGGGCGCTGAAGCAGCTGGACCGGGAGCTCCTCCTGGAGGCCTCGATCGTGCAGGCCTGGGTGTCATCACCGGACAGGCCTGCCGACATCAATGACGAGGCGGAGTGGTTCCGGGAGGCCATGTCCGTAATATGTGACGTGGCAATGCCCCGGGTCCAGCCCGGAAGTGCTCGGCGCCAGGTGTACTGGTGGTCGCGTGAGCTGACCGCTCTACGCGCGGCGTGCGTTGATGCGCGCCACCGGTACTCCAGGCACCGCAGGCTCCGTATCCGCCCTCCGGATACGGAAGCCATTGAGGCGGAGCTGTACGAAGGGTACAGAGCAGCGAAGACCGCCCTCCGAGCTGAGATCGGGCGGGCCAGAGGAGTGGCCCGCGAGGAGTCGCTGGAGACTCTGAACAGAGATCCGTGGGGACGCCCATACAAATGGGTGCGAGATAAACTCCGCCCATGGGCTCCCCTGCTGACGCAGATTCCCGGCCCCAGCTCGTGGAGGACGTGGTGAGCGCTCTGTTCCCTTCGCGAGGGGAACACACTCCCCCGCCCATGGCTCCGCCTCCTGCGGTGCCCGATGCGGACCACACCACTGACGACGACGATGAATCTCCGGAGGTGACCGAGGTAGATTTGAGAGTGGCGGTACGTAGGCTGAGTGCCAAAAATACCGCCCCAGGACCCGACGGCTTACCTGGAAAAGCCTGGGTTCTGGCCTTAGAGGCTCTCGGGCCTCGACTTAGGGGGCTCCTAAGCGCATGCTTGGAGAGAGGGCAGTTCCCACTTCGTTGGAAGACAGGGAAACTGGTCCTCATTAAGAAGCCGGGGCGCCCGGCGGACTCTCCGTCCGCTTACCGGCCCATCGTGCTGCTCGACGAGGTGGGCAAGCTCTTTGAAAGAGTAATTGCAGACCGCCTTGTCGGGCGGCTGGAGCGAGTGGGGCCGGATTTGGCGGACAGCCAGTTTGGTTTCCGCAAGGGGCGCTCTACGGTGGATGCCATCATGCGCGTTCGAGCCCTCACGACGGGGGATGCTGTTGCCCGGGGTGGGGTCGTCTTGGCGGTGTCTCTCGACATCGCCAATGCCTTCAACACCCTGCCCTGGAGTTGCATTAGGGAGGCACTCCGGTATCACCGGATGCCGACCTACCTCTGTCGAGTGGTCGAGGCCTATTTGACGGATAGGGCCGTCATCTACCCCGGTCACGACGGAGAGTGGAACCGGCGAGAGATGTCGTGCGGTGTCCCGCAGGGATCGGTCCTGGGGCCGCATCTGTGGGACATCGGCTACGACTGGGTGCTGCGCGCCGACCTCCCTAGCGGCGTCAGCGTGGTCTGCTACGCTGACGACACGCTGGTCCTGGTGCAGGGGAGGTCGCATGAGGTGGCGGCCGAACTAGCGACAAGTTGGGTTGCGACAATCGTCGATAGGATCCGGCAACTGGGACTCGAGGTGGCCTTGCACAAGTCCGAGGCCATGTGTTTCTATGGTCCTCGGAACGCGCCACTGTCGGGTTCCCAGATAACGGCGGGAGGGGTTCACATCGGCGTCGAGTCGACGATGAAGTACCTGGGACTCGTCCTCGACAGCCGGTGGAACTTCGTGGAGCACTTCTGACGTTTGGCTCCCAAACTGGATAGGGCTGGGGCTGCTCTGAAGCGGCTTCTGCCCAACCTAGGGGGTTTAAACGCCTCCTGCCGGAGGCTTTACGCGGGGGTCGTGCGGTCCATGGCCCTTTACGGGGCACCGGTGTGGGCGCGTTCACTGAGGCTGCGACCGGCCCAGCGGTTGAACGCGTCCCAAAGGGTCATGGCCATCAGGCTGGTCCGGGGATACCGCACGGTCTCCCGTGAGGCGGCGAGCCTCCTTGCCGGACTGCCGCCATGGGATCTGGAGGCGAAAGTCCTCGCGCAGATGTGGGAGTTGCGCGAGGAGGCGAAACGCCGGGGTGTAACTCCGCTGCCGCGAGAGATCACGGCACAGCGGACAGAGCTCCGGCGGGATCTCATGGCGGCATGGAGTGTGCGATTGTCGCAACCCAGCGCTGGGCACGCCACAATTGCGGCGATAAGTCCCCTCTTTGAGGAGTGGCTTGAGAGGCGCCATGGCGTCCTCACCTTCCGCCTGACGCAGGTCCTCACCGGACACGGTTGTTTCGGGAGGTTCCTGTTCCGAATTAGGCGGGAGGAAACGCCCGGGTGTCACCACTGTGCGGATCGCCCGGAGGACACGGTGGAGCATACGGTGGAGGTCTGCCCGGCTTGGGCGGAGCACCGCCGTGTCCTCACGGAGGCGATCGGCGGCGGCGATCTCTCGCGTCCGGCCCTGGTTCAGGCCATGGTTCGGCGTGAGAGTGCATGGGAGGCCGTCACCTCCTTCTGCGAAGCAGTTATGCTCGCGAAGGAGGAGGCGGGGCGCGCGAGGGAGATGCAAGCTGCACGCCCTCGCGGCCCTAGTCGCCGCAGGAGACGCCCCGGGCGTCGCACTATGGGACCAAACAGTATTTTCCATCTCAAAAATGGTTTTGTCGAAAGTCGTAAATCCATAGATTGTTTTATGGTTTTATACTCTCAAAAGATGGAACTTACGAATAAATCACAAAATATAAAAAAATATAAAGTTTTACGTTTATAAAATGAACCTCAAACATTGGGCATAAATATTTTCATGCCAATTAAATTACCGTTAAGGGAGTTCAACACATAATTATTCGGAAGTTTTCCAAGGAAACATATTAGTGTTATACATCATTAGATAGCTTAGAATATACACTTTGCAACCACGTTCAGTTTTTGTAAAAAAATATTTTTATTTAATTTTTTAATATTTTTTTAGTGAAGTAAAGAAAATTTAGTTTTTGTTAATTTCAATTGGAGTTTTCGTTGTTGCCGAAAGCAGCCGGTGTCAAGTTAATTACTCTATTAGAGACCTTATCTACTCAGTAATATGAGGATTTAAAAGAAACTTGCGCGTTTTTTGCGCCAGAGGTGATTTTGAAGCAATAATGTCAATCGGGGAAAAATCCTCGAAAATTACGGTTCTTCTTTTTTGTTATGAAATATTATATTTAGTTATTATCCTTTGATGTCTATATTGTTTTTTTCTATTTCTATGATAAAAACATACATTTGCAAATTAAAAAACTGCTATTATATTTGAAAGAATCTTCCCATGGCAATTTTGTTTGGGGTGGTCACCTTAACCACAAGTATGATAAACTATATTGCTGCGGAAGTTCTATTTATCTGTTGTGGTAAATAATTACAATCAGTACTGATTACACTATTTCGATGAGAACTGTTATAATCAATTGTCCCATGGTTTTTGCACAAGGCACTAAAATATTAGTCCTTTAAATACCCGTGTATGTTCAGCATACGATTCATCAAAGTGTTCAGATACTTCTTTTCAATAACAATTAACGCATAAAAAACATTATTATCTAACAATGAGTGAATTCGTTTGTGTTCGACGCGATCTTTGTGATCAAATAATAAAAGGGAAAAGTACTTCAGACCTCAAAAAATATTTATTGGAAAATTTTCAACTATCAGAAAGTGACGTTAATACTGTAATAGAGAGTATTCAAAAAAATCTAACATCGAATTGCAACCAGAAATGGACCAAAGCTCAAAGAAAGCCGGACCGGTTTGAGAGCCTATACTCAAATTGGTTAAATGGTGAGTTTAAAGTATCATTGAATTCTTGCAGTACCTCAACCACTGTAAATTCTGGTTTGAATACTTCTGGTGAACGTGGAAGACCAACAAAACAATATGACGAGTGCTCGGAAAACACAAAGAAACGAAAAAATATGGAGCTGGTCCAGGAGTATGGAATGGGACATGTCCGTAACGCTTATGTGCAAGGTTTATGATCCATGGGGGAAAATGACGAAGCGTCGATTGTGACTATTATCAGAAATAAGGAAAAAGAAGAGAAAAAAGTTATTCTACAAAACATACTCAATCCAGATAACGCACTTTCCTTTACAAAAGAGGAAGCATTGAGTATATGCATTGAAACTGATTTAACCAAAGCACAATATGCGTACCTAAGAAAAAGGCTCGTTGATAAGAATTTAAGTTCTGTATTGCCTTCGTATCAAACACTAAGTGAAGCAAAAAAGGCTTGCTATCCGCCTGCATCCAGCATTACGGTGACAAATATAAGCGCAAAAATCAACCTGCAAGATCTCTTAGACCATACAGTCTGCCGTATTATAAGGATAAAGTCAGGATCGACTTACAATCGTCTCAAGCTTTTCACTAAATGGGGATGTGATGGATCCTCCGGGCAAAGTGAGTATAAACAAACTCTACCGGAAGAAAACGAACAAATATCGGACGCTAATTTGTTTATAGTGTCCCTTGTACCACTGCGACTAGTAGACGAAGAAACTTCTACGGTCATATGGAAAAACCCTACTTGCTCATCTGTTAGATATTGCAGACCAATTTCATTAGAATTTGCAAAAGAAACTCCCGAAAAAACTACAGCGGTTGTCAGTGAAATTGAAGCCAAAATTAATCAATTGATTCCAACTCTTGTGTCAATAGAAGACAAAGTCATCGAAGTTAAACATCAACTGTTTATGACAATGATTGATGGGAAAGTTGCTCAAGTGTTGACAAACACATCATCCAGTGCTACCTGCACTGTTTGTGGAGCAACTCCCAGACAAATGAATGATCTTTTAAAAGTTACAACGAGAGTTGAAAATGAAAATGCGTTTAAATACGGATTGTCGACGCTACACGCATGGATAAGATTTATGGAAATGATCCTCCATATTTCTTACAATTTAGGTTTTGAGAAGTGGTCTGCAACAACTCCAGAAAACAAGCAACTTAAAGAAGACAAGAAAAAATTTGTCCAAAAACGTTTCCGAGAAGTGCTTGGCTTGCATATTGATAAACCACGTCAAGGTTCCGGTAATAGCAATGACGGTAATACGGCAAGGAGATTTTTCCAAAATTACTAATGTTCTGCAGAGATACCGGAATTGATGAAGAATTAATCAAGAGACTATATGTAATTCTTCAAACTATGTCATCGGGATTTCCTATAAACGCAGAAAAATTTGGTCAGTATACATTGGTAACCGCGCAATTATATGTAAGCAAATATAACTGGTACTACATGCCATCTTCGGTCCATAAAGTACTTATACATGGTGCTAAAATAATAGAGCATTATGCAGTTTTGCCTATAGGACAATTATCCGAAGATGCCCAGGAAGCTCGAAATAAAGATTATAAGAAATATAGGTTACATCACGCTAGGAAGTGTTCCAGATCAGCAACAAACGAAGACGTTCTGCATATTTTGTTATATAGATCTGATCCTTATATATCTAGCTTAAATAAACCAAGTTTTCTAATATCCAAAGAATTATTTGACGAAGCTAAAGAATTGTTGGAAATAGAAAGTGATGAGTAGGATAAGTTTAAGTAATAATTTTTTTTTGTCATGTAACTGTTTGTTTAATAATAATAATTTAGTTTTAAACTTATTTTAAGCATAAGTGTAACTTTTATTGCTATTTTAATATAACTGTA
Source organism: Agrochola lota (assembly GCA_947364205.1). Lineage (NCBI taxonomy): Eukaryota > Metazoa > Arthropoda > Insecta > Lepidoptera > Noctuidae > Agrochola > Agrochola lota. Next base: position 91,598 of record OX376225.1, on the reverse strand, counting down.
TGATTTTTTGTATGAAATTTCGTATAACTTTACCTTTGTCATTTTTTTTCGGAAAAAATATTTTTTTTAGAATGATGATGTTTGATTTTTTTTATTGCCTAGATATTCATAAATACGTGAAAAAAAAATCAAGGGGATAAATCACAAAACAACAGAGTTATCGATTTTTGAGATGGAAAATACCGGTTGGTCCCATAGTGCGTCGGGAGTCAAGAGCCGTGTTTGAGAAAAATAGTTAACTTTTGTGCCGATAGATGGCGTTGTTCATTTGTGGTCGATTTGTGAATCTCGATGTTAAGATTTTCCGCCATTTAATTAGGTCGGTGAATTTTGTTATGCAAAAACAAGCTCAATACACAATTTAAAGTACAAGCAGTTGTTTCTCTGTGTTATCATCCTGAGTTGTTGTGATAGTGAGTGCTGCAGCAGTGTTGTGAAGTGAACGGGTTGTTCATATGGTCCTTCGAAGCCGGACATTGTCCGATAGTCTTTGTGTCAACCACGTCTTGGCTGGGCAAGTGGATCGCTTGCGCAAACTGGCCAAGTAGCAAAGCAGCAGCGGCAGCTGCAGCAACTCCGCAAGCAGCAGTAGCAGCGCGCTACTGCAGACGGTGCCGGGTGACGTCATCGTCAGGGATCAGCAACTTGGGTGACCAGGAGGTGTGACGTGCGGGGACGCAACGTCACTCCAAATCAATCAGTGAACAACTCATCAGGTGGTATCAATCAACTGGGACAAACCGTGAGTGAACTTTTTATATTACGAAGTGCAAGTGCTAGTTATATTGGCTCAGTCGCAGAACGTCTTGGAAATTTACTTCAATTGTGAACCTTATTACCTTGAAGATTGGAACTTAGAAAAATTATCAGAATATAAATTTATTGACTTAGAATATTTACAGTGTTTTTAGACATAGCTTAATTTTAAGGAAAATTGGTTGAGACGGGGAACCTATGCCCAAATTTTTCAAAATGTTATGTTTTAGAGACTTGTAATTTTTAACACTTATTTGTTTACGACATTTAGCAAATTATGGTAATAATTATTAAAATATAATATTTACCTCAAATCGTGTTCAACTTTTGCAGTTTTAACAATTCGTGCTGTTATCTACGTACTTCTTAGATAATTGAAAATTTGCAAACTTTATTAATAGTTTCGGTGTTTGACAAACCATAAATACCTTAGGGTATTTTATAAAAATGGAGTCTTTGGTTAATAAATTAGAAGATACTTGTACCAGAATTAATAAGGCTTACGCTAACTTTAAAAAGTCTCCAAAAGAAAGAATAACCCGTCCTTATGTTAAAGTTAGATTGGAAAATTTAGAGAAATTGTGGGATCAGTTAGCAGATAGTCACAGTAAATTATACGAAGAATATGATCCAGATGACTTAAAACAAAGTTCATATGTTCAAAAAGATATTTATGATTTAACTGAAGAAGTCTACATTCAGTACAAGACTGAATTAGAAACTGTTCTGGAATCATTTGAGGTTAAAGAGGAAAGTCAAAAAGAAAATCCTAAAGATGTATCAAGTAATTTTAAACAGTGTCAAGTACAACTACCTAAAATTGTCATTCCAGTATTTTCCGGAAAATATACAGACTGGGTCACCTTTCGAGATTTATTCGTATCACTAATTCATAATAATAACTCATTAGATAATGTACAACGGATGCAATATTTAAAAGGATATTTGTCTGGGGAAGCGGAACAGCTACTAAGACAAATACCCATATCAGATACAAATTATGAAAGGTGCTGGGAACAACTGAATGCGCGGTATAATAATAAAAGATATTTATCACGTTTTATCTTGAAAAGGTTACTCAGTCAAAAGAATCTAAATAACGAATCAGCTATGGGTCTCAAGGAATTGATGGATAATACTAACGATTGCTTACATGCATTAAATAACCTTGGTATAAATACTGCTAACTGGGACCTGATAGTGATTCATATTCTAACCTTGAAGTTGGATCCGGAATCCCGAAAACAGTGGGAATTAAACGTGACGAGCGACAATTCTTCCGATGGTTTGCCAACTTATGAACAATTTAAAAAATTTCTAACTAGTCGTTATCGAGCGTTTGAATTTTTGGATGCGGGATCCAACACAGGAAGAGCAAAACAAATAGAGAAGCCTAAAGTGTTTCATGCGTCTACTATGCAGTGTAAATTCTGTAAGGAGAATCATAAAATAATAAATTGTAAAAATTTCATAAAAACTAATGTAAATGCCAGACGGGAGTTTGTAGGACAAAACGGTTTATGTTTCAACTGCTTAGGGCATAACCATTCGGCCAAGCAGTGTTTGAGTTCAGCAGTTTGTCGAGTTTGCAAGCGTAAACATCATTCTTTGCTCCATCCCGCTGGTCAGGTAAATACCAATGCAGAAAATACTAAAAATAGTAACGTACCTCGGAATGATGACGAAGAAACATCTATTGAACAGAAGGCTACACCATCCAAACCGTTAAACTCTGACACAGTGTCTACATTTTTCTCCTCTAACAAAATTAAAAGGCATAATCAGGTGTTGCTAGCCACGGCTCTGGTAAACGCTACAGCCAGGAATGGAATGAGTCACACTATCAGAGCGTTGCTTGATCAAGGATCTCAAGCTTCCTTTGTGACAGAAGCAACTGCGCAGTACTTGGGTCTTAAAAAGACACCAGTAAGGGGACACATTTCAGGACTGGAAGGAAATACTCATGTTTCATCAAAGTTTATGGTAGAAATAACGCTTACCTCTATTCATGATCCAAGGGTAAAGGTTTCAGTTGCCGCTTATGTATTGAAAACAATAACCACGTTTCTTCCTTGCAAGAAAATTGTATCTGTGGATTGGGTATGTGACTTACCTTTAGCAGATCCACAATATAACACACCAAACAAGATCGATATTTTGCTTGGTGCCGAGGTTTACGGTCAAGTAATTCAAGAAGGAATGAAAAAGGGACCTCAGGGATGTTTAGTAGCGCAAGCTACTTTGTTCGGGTGGATTATTTCGGGTGTGGTAGACAAATCACATCAACCTCATGAGAATGTAGTAGTTATGCATTCTTATGTGGAGGAAAAAGACTATTTAAAACAGTTTTGGGAATTAGAGGCGGATACAGTGACCAACAAAAATATCTTAACTGAGGAAGAAAAACAATGCGAACGTTTCTTTGACGAAACAACAAAAAGAGACAGGGATGGGCGGTACATCGTACGGTTGCCGTTTAAAACCACAGATTCAGAATTCAAAATAAATCATTCAAAAAAGATAGCTGAAAAGAGACTTTCGTCATTAGTAACAAGATTGGGTAAAAATGAAGAAATGAAAGCAAAGTATCAAAAGGTGTTAGATGAATACTTACTGCTGGGACATATGGAAAAGGTTCCTGAAAAGGAAATAAATAACTCGAACGGAATTTACTTACCTCATTTCGCGGTTGTTAGGGAAGACAAAGACACCACGCAAGTGAGGATTGTGTTTGATGCATCCTGTAAAGGTGATAACGGTGTTTCATTGAATGATGTTTTAATGATAGGCCCTACCTTGCAGCCAACTTTAAGACATATTTTGTTAAAGTGGAGAATGTATCCAATTTGTTTATCTGCGGACATTGTTAAAATGTACCGGCAAATCAAAGTTGATGAACAGGATGTTGACTTTCAAAGAATAGTGTGGAAAGAAAGTCCTGATCATCAAATTAATGAATATCGTTTATTGAGGGTAACCTTTGGTACGGCATGTGCCCCGTATCTTGCAGTTAAGGTGCTTCAGCAAGTGGCCGCAGACGAGAAGGATAAATACCCAAAAGCTGCTAATAAGGTAAAGGAAGATTTCTACATGGATGACCTGCTTACGGGTGTCGATACTGTAGAAGAAGGTATCAATTTATATCATGAATTTAACAAGTTAGTAGAAGAAGGGGGCTTTTCGTTGCAAAAGTGGTCAAGCAATAGTGGGGAATTATTGAAAAGAATAAACAAAAGCGATGAAGAAAATAAAGAAGAAGAGGGAAGAAAAATAAAAATAGATGAAGTTATGAAGTTACTTGGACTTACCTGGAATCGAATGATTGATGCGTTCTGCTACACGGTGACACTTCCGCCGACAAAGGAACCTGTAACAAAAAGAATAATTATATCAGACATATCACGTTTGTTTGATCCACTCGGGTGGGTTTCACCGAGTGTCATAGTAGCAAAAATAATAATTCAAAAGCTATGGTTATCAGGTATAGGCTGGGACGATGAAGTTCCAAGCAAAATACTAAAAGAGTGGCGTACTTACCGGGATGACCTGAACAAATTATCTGAATTACAAATACCTCGCTGGATTAACACTAAACGTAACGATGCACTCGTTGAAATTCATGGATTTTGCGATGCGTCAAAGGCAGCTTACGCCGCCGTTGTCTATATCCGTGTAATAGATGCTAAGGGTCATGTGTCTGTGAATTTGGTGACAGCCAAAACGAAAGTAGCACCTATCAAGCAAATATCGATTCCCAGATTGGAGCTCTGTGGAGCGGTTCTTCTTAGTAGATTGTTAGTTGAGGTAGCTCAAATAATGGACATTCGGAAGGAGAATATTCATGCCTGGACTGATTCTACAGTTGTGTTGGCCTGGCTCAATAGCCACCCAAATAGGTGGCAAACGTTTGTAGCCAACAGGGTATCTGAGATCTTAACCACTCTAGACGCACAACAGTGGTCTCATGTTCGGTCCGGCGTAAATCCGGCTGACTATGCTTCTAGGGGCCTAAATCCTTCAGAACTCAAGAAACAAACGTCTTGGTTTAATGGGCCAGCGTTTTTATCTTCCACTGATATAGTTTATAACAAGCCTAAAGATATGGAGACCGATTTAGAAGTTGTTAAAGTACATTTCACGAGCACGGAAAATTATTTATGGGACCGGTTTTCAAACTTAACTAAATTCATGAGAGCGGTTGCTTATTGCCGACGCATGTGGATAAAAAGAAAGAGGCATAACGGTGAAGTTGCAGGGTTTTTAACAGCTCAAGAATTAAAAGAAGCATTTGATGTTTGTATTAAGAAGTGTCAAGCAGAGAGTTTTGGAGAAGAAATGGAAAAGATAGCAAAGGACGGTAACTTGATAAAATTGAGAGGACCTTTAAAATATTTAAACCCTTTCATAGACGGAAATGAAATCTTAAGAGTGGGAGGAAGGTTACAGAAGTCAGAATTAAGTGAAGGTAGAAAACACCCTATATTGTTACCAAAAAGATCCAATTTAACTAATTTGATTGTGGCAGACTCCCATTATAAAACTTTACACGGGGGGCCTCAACTCATGCTAGCATATTTGAGGTCAAAATACTGGATTCTTGGTGCTAAAGAATTGGTAAAATCACACGTACATAAATGCGTTACTTGTGTGAGGCATTCGGCAACTACTGCAAAACAGTTGATGGGACAACTACCAGCGGCAAGAGTAACGCCTACCAGACCCTTCAAATGTACCGGAGTGGATTATGCCGGTCCAATCAACATAAGAACCACCAAAGGCCGTGGTCATCATGCCTATAAAGGCTACATTTGTTTATTTATCTGTATGGCCACGAAAGCCCTACATATTGAAGCTGTTACTGACCTTACCACTCAAGGCTTTTTGGCAGCATATAGAAGATTTGTATCTCGAAGAGGCTATTGTTCTGACATTTGGTCAGACAATGGAACCAACTTTGTAGGGGCATCAAGGGAATTAAATAAGTTATTCTCTGCAGAGAAATCTCACTTACCAAAAGAGCTGGCCGACTGTTTGGCTTCTCAGGGCACAAAGTGGCACTTTATACCTCCTTACTCGCCCAATTTCGGTGGGCTCTGGGAAGCCGGAGTCAAGTCCATAAAATACCACCTCCGGCGGGTTATTGGCGACACAACGTTGACATACGAGGAGTTGTCAACCGTCTTGGCACAAATTGAGGCCTGCCTCAATTCACGACCACTGTCAAGGATGGATGACGGTTTGGATGGTTTAGATGCTTTGACTCCGAGTCATTTCCTTGTTGGTGAGTCCTTGGTCGCCGTTCCGGAGTACAATTTTGATTCTTCCGCTGTATCCTCTTTACGTCGATGGCAATTGACTCAAAAGATGATGCAGGACTTTTGGCGACGCTGGTCGCAGGAGTATTTAACGATGTTTTTGAATAGATATAAATGGAATCAACAAACTCCGGAACCAGGTACCGGTGATTTAGTTTTAGTAAAAGAGGACGATTTGCCACCCTCTCGCTGGCTGCTTGGTCGTGTGGTTGCAAAACACCCTGGAGCCGATGGCATTACTAGAGTTGTATCTCTACGCACAAAGACCTCTTTAATAAAAAGGTCTATTTCTAAGATTTGTATCTTACCTGTGATGTCCACCACCACGTAGCCATTAAAATGATTAAGATGTTTAAAGAAATTATTTTCAGTTTGTTATCCTTATTATAATATGTAGTTCCATGGTGGGCGGAATAATAAAAACATAAAAATCGTAATAGAAGGTAAAATTTTTGTAATTTGTCCTTGGTGGGCGGAATGTTTGAGAAAAATAGTTAACTTTTGTGCCGATAGATGGCGTTGTTCATTTGTGGTCGATTTGTGAATCTCGATGTTAAGATTTTCCGCCATTTAATTAGGTCGGTGAATTTTGTTATGCAAAAACAAGCTCAATACACAATTTAAAGTACAAGCAGTTGTTTCTCTGTGTTATCATCCTGAGTTGTTGTGATAGTGAGTGCTGCAGCAGTGTTGTGAAGTGAACGGGTTGTTCAAGCCGACTTCCGGCCACCGTAGGCGCGGGCCTGCGGACGGTGAGCAATGGGCAGCTCGCCGTCCGATCAGGACCAGGCCCGTGTCGACGGCGCGTTGTGTTCCACGCGCGCCTCAAAGAGATGTCAGCACCAACCGACGGGGTCGAAAGACCAATGCCTGCTGGGGTTGCGGGTTTGTCTGAAAGGGATATCGCGGCCCCAGCACACAGGCAACGGAAGGAACACGGGTGGATTTTAGTCAGTAAAAGTCTGACACACCCTCTCGCTCTGCCCAGAGCGGGAGCAGTCATTTGATGATTTCCCATCCAAAAAAAAAAAAAAAAAGCCATAGGATTATCAGTGGCGTTCGGTAGGTCATTAATGTATAGTATAAATAGCGGTGGACCGAGAACACTACCTTGTGGTACCCCGTAGTTTATTTTACGTATATGGGACATAAAAGTTTCTTCTTGTTTAGTAAGAACATTCACTTTAGTCACTTCAGTATATTGGTTTCGGCCTTTGAGGTATGATTCAATTAACTTGAGAACATTACCTCTTATTCCATAGGCATTGAGTTTACCAACTAATATATCATGGTCAACGTAATCAAAAGCCTGTGTCATATCCATAAAGATAGAGCAGACAGGTATTCTTTTGTCAATATTAACCATAACAAAGTCTAAATAGTCATATATGGCCATGTTTATGGTTTTATTAGGTCTAAAGCCTTTTTGTTCTTTTACTAAAATTTTGTTTTTTTCTAAATAATTATTAAGTTCTTTGTAGATATGTTTCTCGAATATTTTAGAAATAACTGGAACTAGTGCAATGGGTCGATAGTTTTCTACATGTTCTCTATCATCTTTCTTAAAGATCGGTTTAATGACCGATGTTTTTAAACTCTCAGGGTAGACTCCTGCGGCTATGCATAAATTTAAGATATGGCTAAGATGAGTAGAAATATTTGGAGCTATATATTTAATAACTTTAGTTGATATTCCATCATTCCCCACACTATTTGTGCTTTTTAGACTTCTAATAATCTGCAATATATCATATGGCAAGCATGGGTTAAGGAACATAGACTTTTGTTCAGTCGACAAATATGATTTATACTGCATTTTGTTTGAATGGCCCTTAGGCACAATTTTATCGACGAAATAATTATTAAGAGCATTGGAAATTTCAAGAGGGTCGGTTATAGTTATATCATTCATTTTGATGCTAGTTATAGTATCCTTTGGTAAATTTTGTTTTGCGTGATTTATAATTTTCCATGCGGTTCTACTTTTATTGTCTGACATATTTATTGAATGATTGTTTTGTGCACGCTGAGTTAGTCTTATTATTTTCTTATATCGTTTTGAATATTGTGTCAGTTTAGTTTTGTTTACTTCGCTTGGTTTTTTTCTGTATTGCCATAACAGTTCACGTTTTCTTTTACTGCAGGCCTTGAGGCCTCGTGTTACCCAGTGAGCTTTTCGATACCTATTAATGGTGATATATTTAAATGGAAAGCAAAGATCATAAAATAACCTAAACAAGTCAATGAAAATATTATAGCCTACATTTGGATCACAAGTTGTGTACATTTCCGAAAAAGACAATTTCTCTATACAAGTTTTAAATTTTTTAAGATTTTCCTCACTATAGTCTCTACGTTTAATTTTCCAGCTTTTAATCAGGCACACTTTTTTAACAAGACACCGCAATATCTGAGCTGTATGATCAGATAATGCAAAATCAATCACTTCTGCTTTGGATTTATTGTGATAGTTGTGAGCAAAGTTGTCTATGCATGTTTTGCTATTTTTTCTGGTAGGCTCTGTTATTTTAAGCCTTAGATTATAGCTGAGTAGTAAACATTCAAATTCAGATGTGGTATTATTTTGTTTTAAAATATCAATATTAAAATCACCAGCAGCAATTACAATATTATGCTTATTATATGTTTTATTGACATATTTGAGCATTCTGTCTAATCTTCCAAAGAAATTATTTAACTTACTAGCTAAAGGAACCCTATATAAACAAATAATAATCATTTTGAAGTCTATTGGTTCTATTGCAGAGCATTCGAATGTTGAGCACTCAGTGAATAACAGTGATTTTGAGATCGCTTTCCATTGATGTCCTTTTTTTACGAGGATACACGACCCACCTCTATTGGTATTACTTCTGCTGAAGTGGGCAGCTAGGCAGAAATTAGGTGTCACACAAATATTTTCATGGCCCGACATCATGAAATGTTCAGTCAAACAAATTACATTATTATCAGTGTCACTGTCCGATAATTCTTGTAAGCAGATCGTTAGTGCATCGGACTTGCTCCTGAAACCTGCAATATTTTGGTGCAAAACGGTGATATATTTATTCCCGAAAAAGCTTATGAGAAGTAGGTTTCTGCTCATTGATGTTGTTTTTATTCGGAGATATTTCCTCATTTCTGTCAATTTCATATTGATAGTCAGTATTGGTAGATTGTACATAAATAATCGTGTTAAAAATATCCTTAAAAATAGATTGAATTCCGAAGCTATTTATTACGCCAGTGCGTCTGTCAAACATGGTGTCGTCGTACCTTAAATTCTTGTTACTATCCAATAAGTAAGCATATTCGTGAGTATTTGTATCTAAATATAATAAATTGTTGAAGGTTTCCACTCTTGAATTGTATAAGTAATTATTTGTGTAGAATTTGTACGTCGGAGTGCAGATAATTATATTAGTATTTGTGATTTCTTGCAAAACTTGTCTAATTTGTAAGATATTATCAAAATATCTATTTGTGACTTTAAAATCTTCTTCACCTAGTAGTATAATGCAAAAATCCAGTAAACTGAAATTTGCCAGCTTTTCTCCGATGTCTTTTAACAGCAGTTACATACTTCCACGAGGTGTGATATAATGACAAAGTTCAGAGGTCTCGAAAGTGTTTTCTGCAATGTGAAGCACTTTATTCTTATTATCTGTACTTAGGATGCATATTTTGTTACGTTTCAAGCTTTTTTTGTCCATAAGATCTCCGCATTGTTTTGTTGGTGTAACAGTATTATTTTCTTCCTGATTCGGCAATTCAGTTTGTGTTTGTTTGGTTTTATTGTTATGGTTTTTTTTGCTAGATGACTTCAGTTTAACGGGGCTGCTAGTCACTTTCTTGTAGAGGTTATTATTTTTATTCAAATTTTCATTTAATGTTTTGAGATTACTGTTTTCCAAAGAAAGTGCTTCAATTTCTAAATGAGCACTCTGTAGCTCTAGTTTAAGTGTCGAAATTTGTTCTCGTAGTTTTTTAGATTCGTAGTCTTCGTAGTCTGATATTTCCGGTACACTCGTGACAGTCTCATTTAATGTTTGATTAGTAACTACCTGACTTTCGTTAAGAATCGAATCCGACTTTGTCCTGGTACGGCGGAACGTAATATTATCCAAGAAATTCATGTTGAGTTAATTCTAGTTTGTCTTAGTTTGAAATAGAATCTTATAAAAAGTAAATCAGTTTCTGAGGTTTGAACTTGCGACACCTTGTGAAAACTGTTTAGAATATTGCGTCCTATGCCTCTAGACCAGCTGAGTAGTTAGATATTTTTGTGTAATAGGGTTCAACATTCGTCGTATATTTGTTTTAAATTTTAAAAAGTTGTTATGATGACTCATGCGATAGTTATTTTTGCACTTTTTTCCCACAATCACAACTTGTTTTGTTAAGGTTGAATACAGAGTACTTCCACTTCTATTATTAAACTTTTACTATGCACTTATCGCGCTTACACAAAAGTTTATAACAGATACAAGTTTTGAATTAATGTTTTTGTTGTTTATTTTTTGGTATTGTGTCACGATTGTAGTCGATTTGTTAGATTATGACAGCTGCGTCAACACTTTATAAACATTTATTGATTATTGGTTGTATTTTTGCACTTTATTACATTTATTTATTAGAAATGTATTATGTCCAAAAGTTCAGTATTTCACATTATTCCACTTAGATAACACTTGTCCATATAGTTGGGATTATACTTTATATATTTAAGCAGAATTTATTATAACTTAACACTAAATACTATTTTTAATTATGAAAATATACGGAGCTCGTTTACTTTGATGTTCACTACACGGCAGCGCCATCTATCGATCCGATTTACTGTGCTAAGTTCTTTTAAATGATTCGGCATTTCTACAAACTTTGCACAATTGTACATGCCATGTTCGTCTTCGCAAAAAGGGCATCGAAATGTTGACGCATGGAACGATTTCGTAATTTTCTTGTTGCTGGTTGCTTGAGTACTGCTGCTATTGTTTTTTAGAGTACGAAGAATTTTGATTACTTCTATTTTGACCACTCGCTCCTTAAATTCATCCCCGTCTAAAGCTGAAAACCTTTTGCTTAGTAGTGTCTTAAAATAGTCGCTTATTTAGCTTCGAACATGTAACGCCTCGTGATGTAGTTAATGTTTTTAACACACTCAAGTCTAAAAATGCTGGTGATTACTGGGGCATCTCCATTAAACTTTTAAGTAATATAATAGATATCGTAGCTTCCTATCTAGCTTTTCCTTTTATAAATTTGTTGATTTAGGAACTTTTCCTGACCTCATGAAGAATAGTAAAGTCACACCATTATTTAAATCAGGTAATGAAAATGACGTTGGCAATTTCAGGCCTATTTCTATCTTACCAGCATTTAGCAAACTATTTGAAAAGTTAATACTCAAGCAGTTGCTAAGACATTTTAATTTAAATAGCCTCCTTCATAATGAACAATATGGCTTTACAAAATGTCGTTCGACTACAGATGCGGGTGTTGCTCTGCTAAAACACATATTTAACGCATGGGAAAACTCGCAAAATGCTATAGGGGTATTCTGTGATCTCTCCAAAGCCTTTGATTGCGTGCACCATGACACGCTTTTGCGTAAACTGCGTCATTACGGTGTTCAAAATGAAGCTCCCAACATCGTCTTAGATAAAGAGGTGCTTGAATCTGTAAGCTCGGCAGTTTTTTTGGGCATAACGGTAGATGCCAAACTTCAGTGGGGCCCACATATCGAGCCTAGCGGGAAGGCTCAGTTCGACCGCCTACGTCATCAGGAAAGTAAGACAATACACTGATGTCGATACAGCTCGGTTAGTCTATTTTAGTTATTTTCATAGCGTTATGTCCTACGGTCTTCTGCTGTGGGGCAAAGCTGCTGATATTCAAAATATATTTGTCACAGATGAAAAATTACGCGTAACAAAATAATTATACGTATGGTTGACCGTGGCGCAACGCTAGGACAGTAGTCAATGACCTTTTCCTTAGCTATTAGGTATGCGAACATCGCTTCGCTTCCTTGTAATTCCGTACGTTCCCGTGGGATATTTTCCAACACCCACGTTGGTGAAGCCGCGGGCATAAGCTAGTTAAAATACATAATTTAGACAGCCCAGTACTTCCTTCTTACGCATATCGAATCGTGACCGTCTGGTCGTCGGCGGTAACGAGAGGGCCGTGGCTCGCGACCGCTGACACAGACGCACTCTCCGCCAACACACGACATGGCACTCTATGTCACGCTGTGCCGGGCAATGCGGCGCGCAGTGCAGGGCGCGGTGCGGGCACGCGGTGCGTCCTCGCTGGCGGAGGGCGGTGGCACGTGCCACGAGCGCAGCGCGCTGCCCGCCTGCCCACCGTGCGTGCCCGCACCGCAGACGCCGTGCCGCGCGCGCCAGCCGCCAGCCAACCGAGGCACGCGCGTGGTGTGTTGCGCCCCGCCTCAGGGTGCACGCCCACCCTGCCCGCTTCCCCCACCCGCGCTCTCGCTCACCTGCCGGGAAGCCACCCACGAGGCAAGCACCGCACCACCCGGGTGACGTTTCCTACTTTGCTTGAAAATAAATCTAAGGCGCGGCCTACTCGAAAGGCTAAAATTGTTATACACACCACAATTAAAATAAACTATTTGCATAGCTCTAACTATGATCCCTGTTAAAATTCAGCAATAAATCCAACTTTTTCCGATGCTTTCAGAATGATGTATCATCGAGCCATGCGTGTCTCCCCCAGGCACATTCATCTCGTAACCAACCTACCAGGTACGGCTGTGACCAAGACCCAGTTGCGCTGCGGCTGCAAATAGCGAGAAATGCGCGCCGAGCCGACTACGAATGGGAAGTGGCGTGCCGTGCCGCCGCGTCCCCCGCACCTCCCGACTGCCCCGCGCCATATGCGCTCGGCGGGGAGCGAGAGTGCGCGCGCGCTACCGACGGCTGCACGTACGCGGTGCTGCATGAGCACCCCGCGCCCTCGAAGAACCCCGCGCCCCCCGCGCGTTGCGGACCCGACCGCTCGCCGCCGCCGCCACGCTGCGTGGAGCTGGCGCCCGACGACGCCTGTCGCATCAGGGGTGACGTGCATCTTGACCCGTGTGCGCACCGACCGCGCATCATGATCGAGATCGACCGCAGCATGTTGGGGGGCACCTACACCACGCCCGCCTCACCTCCACCAGCTTCCCCACAAACAAGTTCCTCCTCGTGTGCCAATACTGCGTCAACACCGGCCGCGCAGTGCCGACAGGTGAGCCTGTGCGCGACCCTGTCTGCGCCGAGCTCCTCGCCGCTGCGCTGTCGCCGCCCCACAATTGTTGAGAGACTTCGTGCCCGCCCTCCAGATTGTCAAAGTGAAAGACGCACTCACACATCTGTGACACTGCCTATAGCTGCTAAGTTGTTAAGTTCTGCGTCTGGTGGCTTAGAAGGTATGCTTCGCTCGAAAGAACAGCTGAAGAAGGCTGGCCTCGGCCGCGTCGTTACCGATGCGGGAATGGGCTCAGCGAGCCAGGGGAAGCCCCCAGGCGGCCGGCTCGAGCTGTGCGTGCCGCCCGGCACAGAGCGCGTGGCCGTGCACGTGTCAATGACGCGCGCGGCTGGCGGCTCGTGCTCCGCACCAGCTTCCACGTCCGCCTCATGTGCAGACGCCTCGTGTCCACCTACTTGCGTACCGAAAAGTACCTTCTCATGTGCTAATTTCAAGAAGACATCAGCGCCGTGTGGCCCTCCCGCGCCGCCGTATGGCGCCTCTGCGCCGACACGCTGCAAGCCGGGCCCGAAAACAACAACCAAACGATGTTCGTCGACTTCCGCTTTTATGGCAAACACTATTATATAGTCAGCTCTTAGCAGAACCAGCCATAGTCGTGTGTGTGTAATATTTTTTAATAAAATCGTTAACTACTTTACTCGTCGTTATTGACTTCCTATTAATACTCGTTGCTGTCTCGTTCTCAATGATGATTGATAATAGTAGTATAGGCATTTTTCCGTACCAAACGGCAGACCGGCTCATCCCACTGTCTCTGGGAAGATGGATTCTCGGGCTTCTCCGTATCCGGACAAGCCACTTTCCAGGCGTTCATCGCATCAGTCAAACACGGCACTTCAGAGTCAATCTGAGAAGCGGTTAAGATCTTTCTGCTTAACTTTTCGGTGCTGTGGATCGAGGACAGGAACGCCGGTAAGCTTACACTAGAAATTTTGCGGACGCCGAACCCACCAAAGCGAATGGGTAGTGTGGCTTGCAGCCACGCGCGGTCGTCCAATACCACATTTATAATTGATGTCAAAGTACGAGTACTTCGATTAATTTTATCAATTTTGTCTAAAAGGTGTGGCTTTTTCCATAGAGAGGAAGAGCGGAGAAAATACTTAAAATTTGGACCGAAACAGCAGTATCTGATAAGGGTGAATGCCGAATGTAAGTTAATTTTAGAAAGTCTATTCGAAATATCATTAAAATGTTTAATTTTTTCGTCAACGAAAGGTGAAAAACTGTCTTCTAAAATTGGGGAACCAGTGTGCAGTGAACTTTTTCCAAAATTTTGATATCTGGGGTAATTGAATTGAATTTCTGAATGGTCAATTGTCTGTCAGTATTGTCACAAAGGTAAATTTCTCATTTTGAGAAGTTAAGGTCAAGGCCGATAGATTGGAACTGCTGCTTTAGAAATTGGAGATCTTTTAGAACACTATCTACGTCACCTCCTAGAGTCCCATCATCTAAATACCACACATTCAATTTAGAAATTAGTTGTTGTATTATGGAGTGAATAGCTAAACTGAAAATGACTGGCCCGAGAGGATCACCTTGTTGGCATCCTTCTGCAGATTCCAAAACCTGCCTGTAGCACTGCCACAAATAACCATAAATTTCCGGTAACTCCTTTTTTACTTCAGCCAACAAAGTGTCCCTGTTAATGGAGTATGACCTCACCTTTACCGGAGTTTAAAAAACTGGAAAGGGCATGTACGGCAGCCTCGCAGCCCCCTTTGGATCCAAAGCCAAGCTGTAGGGGCTGGAACTTGTTTTTTAAAGTTTCTCCATACAATTTGCAGCATATTTTAGCTGCTGTACGTTTGTTGGTACACCCAATGGCAATGGGACGAATGCCGCCGTCCCTCTTGCGCAGGGCACAAAAATTGGCCCCGTACAAGACATCGACGACGGCATCATTCACCCCGCCGTTGAGCATCAGGTTAATTAGAGCCGCAAGCTCTTTCAAAAGGGACTCACCAGCTTCCCCGGCGCCTGAACTCAATAAGTCTTTTAAATGCTGAGGAGTCAGGCCGTCGAGGCCACCCGCGGAACCATTTCGGTCGGGGAAGGTGGGACTATCGGCAGGCGCTGGATGTTTACTCTCCAGGGCAGTAAGGGTTTCTGGAGAGTAGGGCGCCACCACATCGCTACTAAACAGTAGCCTGGCCGCTTCCCTGATGTCACCTTCACTTAATTTGGATTCTACAGGTGAACATAAGCCTCTTCGTGAAGGAATATTGGAAACAGGTAATTTTGGATCTAAAATGAGGGTCGAATTGTTAATTTGATTTGTCAAAGTTTTTTAAGATAAATATTAAGCAAACTTTTCAAAGTTTTTGTAATTTGATTAACCAAATTCTATAGTTCACTTCGTATTTATCATCAAAATTTACGTGGCCTTAAAACGAAACTTAGTATTTTTTATGACATAATTGTGCTTACGGAGACTTGGCTGAACGGTGGTGCACAGTGTGTAGGTAGTAGAAAAGGAAGACTTTTTTTTTAGAGAAACGAATAAAGAAACATTTTAGTGTGTTTAAGGTCATATTGTTAGCTATGCACCAGTTTTCAATATTTCTTAAGTCGCTTTGAACGAGCTTAGTATCTGCAGGACCCGTGATCTTCCCATAGATCTTTAAGTCCTCAGCGAATAACAAAGCTTGACAATGCTTGATTTGAATTGTGATGTCATTTACAAATAGCAAAAACAAAACTGGAGCGAGATGGGAGCCTTGTGAGACTCCAGAGCGTACATGAAATTCGTAAGAGACATAGCCATTGACAGCAATGAACTGAGAGCAATTTATAAGATGCGAACCACCTCAGCAGCGATCCGTGGACACCACTAAGCTCGAGTTTTGCTACCATGAGTGGATGGCACATTAGCATTTATCTTCGCAGGATCGAATTTGGGAATGACCTTTATGTCTAGGTATTCATAAATAAATATAGATGGCGTGGTTGTCCTTCAAGTGAACATTGTGCTCCGTTACAAATTTCTATGTTAGCTAGGCGCACGTGCGAGGTGTCAAAAGACGCGTCTCCGCGCGGGCTAGCGTTCTGTGGTGTTATTGGAATTTAATCTGAACAAAAATTTTGACTTTTGGTCACAAAACGGGTTTTTCGACCGAAAAGTATGTTAAAACCGGGAATTACGACTACTAAACGGGACTCGAGCACGCGGAACGCGCACCAGAATACAGGTAAGGCAGGTAAGTATCTATTTAAACTAATAACAAATGTGGTTTAAGAGAGAAAATTTTGAGATAAAAATTAATTTAATTTTTCGTAAAGAAAAATACTCCTCAACGAGAGAAACACGCGCCACTTTGGTGCGCCTGCACCGTAGTGGCATGGTCGCGTCATCTGTCGATCGACTATCGTCGATCGATCAGGAGCGATTCCCGTGGGAAATCCTCATGGACGCCCAGACTGCGTCACAGGTGACCCAGTCTGGGCAGTGCCGGACTCTTACCGGCTAAAACCACACTCCTGCCTTGCCTGTCCCTCTGACGTGATCAGAGACCTTGTTCTTCTTTTAAATTTTCATTTTTTTTTACTTTTACAATTTTGACAGCAATAACAAAACAAACAGAGACATTCCTCTCGCCGACCACCACCCAAACGCGCCGTGTACTGGTGGTCGGCGGAGCTGGCGGGGCTTCGAGCGGCGTGTGTCGAGGCAAGGAGGGCCTACACGCGGAGCCGGCGGCGGCGTCGACGGGACCAAGCCGTCGGGGACCACCTCTATGAGGTATACATAGAGGCAAAAATGGTCCTCGATCGAGCCATCGCCGCCGCCAGAGACTCGGGGAGAGCGGAGATGCTGGAGGGTCTCGACAACGACCCCTTCGGGAGGCCATACAAGGCGGCGCGCAACAAATTGCGCCCCTTTGGTCCCCCGGTGGCCGAGACCCTGGAGCCCTCGTTCCTGGATGGGGTGGTTCAGTCCCTGTTCCCGTGCAGGGACAACTTCACCCCACCAGTGATGGACCCTCCGCGGGGGACAGATCCGCCGCCAGCTGAGGAGGAAGAGGAGGCCCCTCCTGTCACGGAGTCGGAACTTGGCGCGGCGATTCTCCGTATCCGCGCCAAGAAGACAGCTCCGGGCCCCGACGGTGTTCCGGCGAGAGTGGTCGCGATCGCGGCCACTCAAATGGAGGAGAGGTTTCGGGACCTCTTCAGCGCATGCCTTGCGTCTGGGAGGTTCCCGAAACCGTGGAAGGAGGGTCAGCTGTGCCTCCTTCGCAAGGAGGGCCGCCCTGCAGATTCCCCCTCGGCATACCGGCCCATCGTTCTGCTCGATGAGGTCGGCAAAATGTTCGAGGGGATTATCGCTGCCCGCCTCAAGAGCCATCTGCGGCGTATCGGGCCGGACTTGTCGGACGCTCAGTTCGGTTTTCGGGCTGAGCGGTCCACGGTGGACGCGCTGGCCTGCCTTAAAGGCCAGGTTAAGGAGGCGATGGAGGCGGGGGACGGACTGTTGGCGGTGTCATTCGACATTGCCAACGCCTTCAACTCCGTTCCCCACTGCACCATCCTCGAGGCGCTCCGATTCCACGGAGTGCCTCGATACATGCGCAGTCTGCTGGCCAGCTACCTGGAGGATCGGGCGATCCTCCTCGTAAACAGGACTGGCCGAGTCCGGCGGTACGCCGTCGAAGCCGGCGTTCCACAGGGGTCAGTCTTAGGACCTCTCCTCTGGAACGTCGGCTATGATTGGCTCTTGCGGGGAACTCTCCTCCGAGGCACGAGTGTCGTCTGCTATGCGGATGACACTCTCCTCACCGCCCGGGGGGGGAGTTTTAGGGAGGCGGCCAACTTGGCCTCGGCGGGCGGATCCTTGGTCGCGGGGAGGATCCGCCGCCTAGGTTTAACGGTGGCGCTGCACAAGACCGAGGCCGTGTTCTTCCACGGCCCTCGGCAGCGCCCCCCACCACCTGACGCCCACATCTTCGTGGAGGGCGTCAGAATTGAGGTGAAGGCCCAGATGAAGTATCTGGGCCTTGTACTCGACAGCAGGTGGCGCTTCGGTCCGCATTTTAGCGGGCTGTCGTCGCGCCTGCTGAAGGCCGCGGGCGCGCTCTCGTGGCTGCTTCCCAATTTGGGGGGCCCCAGCGCGCGATGCCGGCAACTTTACGCCGGCATCCTAAGGAGTATGGCCCTCTATGGGGCCCCTATCTGGGAAGAGTCCCTCCACAGGAGGGAGAACGCCGCGGCCTTGCGAGCACCTCAAAGGGCCATAGCCCAGCGGGCGGCGCGGGCTTACCGCACGGTGGGCTATGCGGCAGCATGCGCTCTGGCCAGCACCCCGCCTTGGGAGCTCGAGGCGTGGGTGCTCGCCAGAGTGTACGAATGGACGGCGGAGCGGAGGGCGAGAGGAGTCCGCTCAGCTCCGGAAGAGCGGGAGGCCGTCCGGCGGGAGGCGAGGGACGCCATCGTTGTCCATTGGACGGGCGACCTCGCCACCGCAGCCTTCGGCCGCCGAACCCTCGACGCAATCGGGCCGGTCCTGCGAGACTGGCTCGAGCGTCCGCACGGGTTCCTCTCCTTCCGTCTCGTGCAGGTGCTGTCCGGACACGGTTCTTTCGGATCGTACCTGCACCGAATCGGACGGGAGGAGACGCCGTCGTGCCACGACTGTGGCGCGGCGGAGGACGCGGCGCAGCACACTCTCGAGGTGTGCCCGTCGTGGTCCGAGCCGTGCCGCAGTCTCGTCGCGGCGATCGGACCGGACCTCTCGCTCCCCGGCGTGGTTAACGCCATGCTGAGGGATGAGGGGTCCTGGGCGGCAGTCGCCTCCTTCTGCGAACACGTCATGTCCCAGAAGGAGGCGGCGGAGCGGGCGTGGGAGGAAGATCCTGCCGCGGCGCCACTCCGAAGGCGGAGGAGGGGTCGAAGAAGACGTCAGTTCGACAGTCATCTCCGACTCCTCCCAGGTGGAGGCCAGCAGGCAACGGGTGCGGGGGCACCCTTGCCTGTATTGCAAAGACCTCCACCAGTGTCGGACGGGAATGGCCAGGTGTTCCCGGCCATTCCCGTAGCCCCCCCACCCGGGGGGCATGCGGGGCCCGCCAGCTAGGCGGGCATGCGCCGGGAGGGTTGTGGACGTAAAGGCTGAGCCGGTTTCCCATGACCCTCCCATCACGGCGATGCGGGAACACCGCTGAGTTTTAGTGGGTATACTGTCGCTACTGACAGGAGTCCCACATACCCCGACTCGTCCCCCACGAGCCGGGGATGCGTAACGCATTTCTCAGCGACAAAAAAAAAAAAAAAAAAAAAAAAAAAAAAAAAAAAAAAAAAAAAAGGTTAGGTTAGGTTGGGGGATCCCCCACAGTGCATACTTCCTCGTAGTATCCCCTGGGCAACGCCGTGTCTGACCACCGTAACGGAGTGGCAGACCGGCGGCTAAAGTGCGCTGTGAATCGTAGGCATCACGCAGTCGTCTACGAACATGTCGAATTTAAATTTTAACCCACCGTCGAGTAAGCCAGCGCGTGATGCGTCTGGCCGTTTTATCCGGAATCGCTCCTCCCAGGGCGATTCAAACGGCCCTTCTCAGGGCCAACCCAACGGCCCTTCTCAGGGCCAACCCAACGGCCCTTCTCAGGGCCAACCCAACGGCCCTTCTCAGGGCCAACCAAACGGCCCTTCTCAGGGCCAACCCAACGGTCCTTCTCAGGACCAACCAAACGGCCCTTCTCAGGGCCAACCCAACGGTCCTTCTCAGGACCAACCCAACGGCCCTTCTCAGGGCCAACCCAACGGCCCTTCTCAGGGCCACGCCGGTGGCGCTTTGGCGTCGGAAGCTGACCGCACACCATCTGCGGCCAGCTTGTTCAGAAGGCCAGATGAGTTGTCGGACTCTGACGACTCCATCATGGACACGTCGGCGGGCGAAAGCGACCGCTTCAAGCGGAAGCGGTCCGATGGCTCCTCGGAGTCTACCGTGAAGGCGAAGAAGAAGTCGAAGTCTAAAAAGGCTTCGACTTCTTCCCACAATGTGGGCTTAGTGGAGGCCGAGCGCCAGCTGAGTCTGGCGAAGAGGGCGCAGCTGCAATTAGACCTGGAGGAGAGGGTCGCTGCCAAGGAGCAGCAGGCGCAAGCTGCCAGGGCGAGGGCTGGCTATGGTGCATCCAATGTACTGTATGCCGACCACTCCCTGGCGGAATTGGAGCGCATGGCGCTTGAAGACAAGGAGGAGGTTCTGGAGGTCGCCTCAAAGTCTTCGAATTTAAAGGGGACCTTTCAAAAGGCCCTCAAATGCCGGGCCGCCAGCATGCATGGCATTGTCATGGAGCTGATGAAGCGGACGGCCACGGACGAGACGCGGCAGCTGCAGGCGAAGGTGGATCGCCTGCAGGCGGAGGTCAGCCAGCTACACCAGAAGCTGGCTGATGCCACGGCCCGGCCTGCCCAATCTGCCCCAGTCTGCCCGGTGGTAGGAGGCTCTTCCTCCTCAACTGCCAGCCTCGAGGCAACGATCCGCGGGGTGGTAATGGAGGAGAGGGCCTTCATCCGAGCCTGCTTCGCAGGCATCGAGGACCGGCTCTTACCGGAAAAGCGGCTCCGGCCGCCGCTAGCGGCGGACAAGAGCCCACCGCCGAGGGAGCAGGAACCTGCGCCTCTAGCAGGCCCGGCATCGGATGCGCAGCCCGCCAAGGGCAAAGGCAAGGGCAAGAGGACCAAGGCGGCTCCTCATGCCCCCACCGCAAGCGCGGACGGAGCGTCTGGGTCGACTGCTACTCCAGCAGCCCCCCAGAACTCGCAGCAGGAAGATGCCCTTCTTCCCTCCACCACCCCGTCCAACCAGTGGACGGAAGTGGTCAGAAAAGGGAAAAAGGGCAAAAAGTCGGCCACCAAACCCGCTGCAACTGGTCCTCCAGCCAAAAAGGCCGGCGGGAGGAAGCTGGTTCCTCCCAAAACCGCGGCCGTCGTGGTGACCATCACCCCGGAGGCCGCGGAGCGAGGCGAGACGTACGAGTCCGTACTAAGACGGGCTCGTACCAATGCTGATCCCTCCCAGCTGGGGATCAGCAACATCAAGTGCCGCCGAACCCTAACCGGGGCTCGAATTTTCGAGTTCTCGGGGGAGCAGCGCGGCACAAATGCGGACCTCTTCGCAACAAAGTTGCAAGAGGTCATCGCGGACGCGGCAAAGGTCGTCAGGCCTGTCAAGACCGCAGCCTTGGAGGTGGCCGACCTGGACGACTCGGTCACCAAAGAGGATGTGGTGGCGGCCGTCGCGGCGGCTGGAGGCTGCGACGCTGGCGCGGTGAAGAGCGGAGCCATCAGGCCCGGCCGCCGCGGCATGGGCATCGTCCGCGTCGAGTGCCCAGTCGCTGCGGCTGGGGCCGTCCTTGCTGCGACCAAGGGACGGATGCTTGTGGGGTTCGGCTCGGCTGTGGTCCGGGCACTTGAAGACCAGCCTGTCCGCTGCTTCAAGTGCTTCGCGTTCGGCCACACCCGGGCCACGTGTCCCTCCAAGTCCGACTGGGGAGACACATGCTTCCAATGCGGGCAAGAGGGACACGGGTGGGCTGCCTGCACCGCCCCCAAGCCACACTGCGCGGCGTGCGCCGCCGGTGGCCGCCCCGCGGACCACAGGATGTCGGGCAGGAGCTGCAAGGCCCCTGTGAGGAAGGGCGTAGTGCCGGCGCAGGTTCGGCCTGCTGCTACTGCCGTCGCCGCCGTCGCCGCTGTAGCTCCAGCGGCGGTAGCTGAGGAGGGGGGTGCGATGTCGGATTAACAATTTCCGACTATCGCATCCTCCAGGCGAACACCAACCACTGCAGAGCGGCCCAGGACCTGGTGGTGCAGGTCATGGCCGAGTGGTTGGTGAACGTAGCGGTGGTCGCCGAGCCCTACTCGATCCCCGGCAGCTGGCTGGGTGACGAGGACGACTCGGTGGCAATAGCGGCGCGGTCTTCCACAGACTCCCCTCCCCTCTCGCTATTAGAGAGGGGACCGGGATACGTGGCCGCCGCGTGGGGAGACTTAGCCCTTGTGGGCGTATATTTCTCCCCAAACCGCCCTCTTCAGGACTTCGAGAACTATCTCGGAGTCCTGGCCGCCGTGGTCGGCAGGGCGGCGCCGCGTCAGGTCTCCGTATTGGGAGACCTGAACGCCAAGTCGGTTACCTGGGGCAACCGGGCCACCGACGCCCGCGGGCGGGCAGTGGAGATGTGGGCGGCCTCCTCTGGACTCTCCCTCTTGAACAGAGGCAGCGTCCAGACATGCGTGCGGCGGCAGGGTGGCTCAATAGTGGACGTCACTTTCGCCACCGCTGCGTTAGCCGCACGCGTGTTGAACTGGCGGGTGGACCTGGTGGAGACTATGTCGGACCACCGCTACGTGCGGTTCGACATCTCCACCAGTGGCCCCGGAGAGACACGGCCCCGCTCGGGGCCGTCACCGTTCCCAAGGTGGGCTCTCACCCGCCTGGACAGGGAGGCAGCGCGGGAGGCGGCGTTCGTCCAGGACTGGCTTTCACCGCCTTCTGCCGGTATGGACGTGGACACCGTGGCGGGGCACCTGAGGGATTCTCTGACCGAGGTATGCAACTCCAGCATGCCTCGGTCTCGCCGACCGCCACCCAAACGCGCCGTGTACTGGTGGTCGGCAGAGCTGGCGGGGCTTCGAGCGGCGTGTGTCGAGGCAAGGAGGGCCTACACGCGGAGCCGGCGGCGGCGTCGACGGGACCAGGCCGTCGGGGACCACCTCTATGAGGTATACATAGAGGCAAAAATGGTCCTCGATCGAGCCATCGCCGCCGCCAGAGACTCGGGGAGAGCGGAGATGCTGGAGGGTCTCGACAACGACCCATTCGGGAGGCCATACAAGGCGGCGCGCAACAAATTGCGCCCCTTTGGTCCCCCGGTGGCCGAGACCCTGGAGCCCTCGTTCCTGGATGGGGTGGTTCAGTCCCTGTTCCCGTGCAGGGACAACTTCACCCCACCAGTGATGGACCCTCCGCGGGGGACAGATCCGCCGCCAGCTGAGGAGGAAGAGGAGGCCCCTCCTGT
Organism: Agrochola lota; assembly: GCA_947364205.1. Lineage (NCBI taxonomy): Eukaryota > Metazoa > Arthropoda > Insecta > Lepidoptera > Noctuidae > Agrochola > Agrochola lota. Next base: position 68,227 of record OX376225.1, on the reverse strand, counting down.
CACGGAGTCGGAACTTGGCGCGGCGATTCTCCGTATCCGCGCCAAGAAGACAGCTCCGGGCCCCGACGGTGTTCCGGCGAGAGTGGTCGCGATCGCGGCCACTCAAATGGAGGAGAGGTTTCGGGACCTCTTCGGCGCATGCCTTGCGTCTGGGAGGTTCCCGAAACCGTGGAAGGAGGGGCAGCTGTGCCTCCTTCGCAAGGAGGGCCGCCCTGCAGATTCCCCCTCGGCATACCGGCCCATCGTTCTGCTCGATGAGGTCGGCAAAATGTTCGAGGGGATTATCGCTGCCCGCCTCAAGAGCCATCTGCGGCGTATCGGGCCGGACTTGTCGGACGCTCAGTTCGGTTTTCGGGCTGAGCGGTCCACGGTGGACGCGCTGGCCTGCCTTAAAGGCCAGGTTAAGGAGGCGATGGAGGCGGGGGACGGACTGTTGGCGGTGTCATTCGACATTGCCAACGCCTTCAACTCCATTCCCCACTGCACCATCCTCGAGGCGCTCCGATTCCACGGAGTGCCTCGATACATGCGCAGTCTGCTGGCCAGCTACCTGGAGGATCGGGCGATCCTCCTCGTAAACAGGACTGGCCGAGTCCGGCGGTACGCCGTCGAAGCCGGCGTTCCACAGGGGTCAGTCTTAGGACCTCTCCTCTGGAACGTCGGCTATGATTGGCTCTTGCGGGGAACTCTCCTCCGAGGCACGAGTGTCGTCTGCTATGCGGATGACACTCTCCTCACCGCCCGGGGGGGGAGTTTCAGGGAGGCGGCCAACTTGGCCTCGGCGGGCGGATCCTTGGTCGCGGGGAGGATCCGCCGCCTAGGTTTAACGGTGGCGCTGCACAAGACCGAGGCCGTGTTCTTCCACGGCCCTCGGCAGCGCCCCCCACCACCTGACGCCCACATCTTCGTGGAGGGCGTCAGAATTGAGGTGAAGGCCCAGATGAAGTATCTGGGCCTTGTACTCGACAGCAGGTGGCGCTTCGGTCCGCATTTTAGCGGGCTGTCGTCGCGCCTGCTGAAGGCCGCGGGCGCTCTCTCCTGGCTGCTTCCCAACTTGGGGGGCCCCAGCGCGCGATGCCGGCAACTTTACGCCGGCATCTTGAGGAGTATGGCCCTCTACGGGGCTCCTATCTGGGAGGAGTCACTCCACAGAAGGGAGAACGCCGCGGCCTTGCGGGCACCTCAAAGGGCCATAGCCCAGCGGGCGGCGCGGGCTTACCGCACGGTGGGCTATGCGGCAGCATGCGCTCTGGCCAGCACCCCGCCTTGGGAGCTCGAGGCGTGGGTGCTCGCCAGAGTGTACGAATGGACGGCGGAGCGGAGGGCGAGAGGAGTCCGCTCAGCTCCGGAAGAGCGGGAGGCCGTCCGGCGGGATGCGAGGGACGCCATCGTTGTCCATTGGACGGGCGACCTCGCCACCGCAGCCTTCGGCCGCCGAACCCTCGACGCAATCGGGCCGGTCCTGCGAGACTGGCTCGAGCGTCCGCACGGGTTCCTCTCCTTCCGTCTCGTGCAGGTGCTGTCCGGACACGGTTCTTTCGGATCGTACCTGCACCGAATCGGACGGGAGGAGACGCCGTCGTGCCACGACTGTGGCGCGGCGGAGGACGCGGCGCAGCACACCCTCGAGGTGTGCCCGTCGTGGTCCGAGCCGCGCCGCAGTCTCGTCGCGGCGATCGGACCGGATCTCTCGCTCCCCGGCGTGGTTAGCGCCATGCTGAGGGATGAGGGGTCCTGGGCGGCAGTCGCCTCCTTCTGCGAACACGTCATGTCCCAGAAGGAGGCGGCGGAGCGGGCGCGGGAGGAAGATCCTGCCGCGGCGCCGCTCCGAAGGCGGAGGAGGGGTCGAAGAAGACGTCAGTACGACAGTCATCTCCGACTCCTCCCAGGTGGAGGCCAGCAGGCAACGGGTGCGGGGGCACCCTTGCCTGTATTGCACAGGCCTCCACCAGTGTCGGACGGGAATGGCCAGGTGTTCCCGGCCATTCCCGTAGCCCCCCAGCCTGGGGGGCATGCGGGGCCCGCCACCTAGGCGGGCATGCGCCGGGAGGGTCGTGGACGTAAAGGCTGAGCCGGTTTCCCATGACCCCCCCATCACGGCGATGCGGGAACACCGCTGAGTTTTAGTGGGTATACTGTCGCTACTGACAGGAGTCCCACATACCCCGACTCGTCCCCCACGAGCCGGGGATGCGTAACGCATTTCTCAGCGACAAAAAAAAAAAAAAAAAAAAAGGTTAGGTTACGAGTCCGTACTAAGACGGGCTCGTACCAATGCTGATCCCTCCCAGCTGGGGATCAGCAACATCAAGTGCCGCCGAACCCTAACCGGGGCTCGAATTTTCGAGTTCTCGGGGGAGCAGCGCGGCACTAATGCGGACCTCTTCGCAACAAAGTTGCAAGAGGTCATCGCGGACGCGGCAAAGGTCGTCAGGCCTGTCAAGACCGCAGCCTTGGAGGTGGCCGATCTGGACGACTCGGTCACCAAAGAGGATGTGGTGGCGGCCGTCGCGGCGGCTGGAGGCTGCGACGCTGGCGCGGTGAAAGGTGGAGTCATCAGGCCTGGCCGCCGCGGCTTGGGCACCATCCGCGTCGAGTGCCCAGTTGCCGCGGCTGGGGCCGTCCTCGCTGCGACCAAAGGACGCCTGCTGGTGGGCTTCAGCTCGGCTGTGGTCCGGGCACTTGAAGACCAGCCTGTTCGCTGCTTCAAGTGCTTCGCGTTCGGCCACACCCGGGCCACGTGTCCCTCCAAGTCCGACTGGGGAGACACGTGCTTCCAATGCGGGCAGGAGGGACACGGGTGGGCTGCCTGCACCGCCCCCAAGCCACATTGCGCGGCGTGCGCCGCCAGTGGCCGCCCCGCGGACCACAGGATGTCGGGCAGGAGCTGCAAGGCCCCTGTGAGGAACTCCAGCATGCCTCGGTCTCGCCGACCGCCACCCAAACGCGCCGGCGCGACTTCTTGAGGTGTCGGGTGCCTCTAGCGGCGAAAGGGCGGACGTCCTGGCCGCCAAGCTGAGGGAGGTCCTCAATCCGGAGGACGTTCGGGTGTCCAGGCCGATGAAGACCGCGGAACTGCGCGTCGACGGGCTGGACGATTCGACGACTCCGGCTGAGGTCGTGGCGGCCATCGCCCGTACCGGGGGATGTCCGGCCGAAGACGTCCGTACGGGCGAAGTTCGCGTCGATGCCTCCGGGCTCGGCACGATTTGGGTGCACTGGCGGTGGCGGCGGCGAATAAAGTCGCTGACGGTGGGCGTTTGTTGGTGGGGTGGGTTGCGGCGAGGGTCAAGCTGCTGCAGCCCAGGGCCTTGCGGTGCTACCGGTGCCTGGACATTGGGCATGTCAGGGCACGGTGCACCGCCGAACCGACCGATGCTAGGGGCGAGGTGCTGGAGGAGTGGGCGGTCACGACTGGCTTGACCGTCTTAAACCGGGGCTCGGTCCACACGTGCGTGCGTCAGCGGGGCGGGTCTATAGTGGACGTCTCGTTCGCTAGCCCCGCTGTCGCGTGCCGTGTCCACGACTGGCGTGTCGCCGTGGAGGTGGAGACGTTGTCGGATCACCGATACATCCGTTTCGACGTCTCCGCCCAGACCACCGGCGGCCGCAGTCATGCGGCCCCGCGAACGGACGGTCCGCGCTGGGCGCGTAAGCGCATCGACAGGGAGCTTCTCGAGGAGGCCGCTATTGTCCAGGCCTGGAGCCGGGAGTCGGCAACGACCGGACCCGTCGACGTCGAGCAGGAGGCGCTGTGGTTCCGCGGGGCGATGACGCAAATTTGCGACGCGTCCATGCCCCGGGTCCACGCACAGTCCGCAAGGCGCCAGGTGTACTGGTGGACCGCCGAGATCGCGCAGATGCGCGTCGCGTGCGTGGCGGTTAGACGCCAGTACACCCGATACCGGAGGAGACGTCGTCGGGTCCCTGACGAAGAGGCCGCGCTGTATGAGGTGTACCGCGCGGCCAAGGAGACTCTGTGGCTGGCCATCGGTGAGTCGAGGACGCGAGCCAGGGAGGAGATGTTGGAGACTCTAGACGGGGATCCGTGGGGGCGCCCTTATCGCGCGGTTCGAGGAAAACTTCGAGCCGCGGCGCCTCCACTTACGGAGAGTCTCCAACCCGAGCTGCTGGAGGAAGTAGTCGCAGCCCTCTTCCCGGCAAGAGCGGAGCATACTCCGCCGCCGATGGCTTTGCCCACAGCCGCAGAGTCTACGGAGGACGAGAACGCCATCAGCGTCCCAGAGGTGACACAGGCAGAGATGAGGGCAGCCGTGATGCGGCTCCGGGCCAAGAACGTGGCTCCGGGGCCCGACGGGATCCACGGCTGCGTGTTAGCCCTCGCTCTGAAGGAGCTTGAGCCCCAACTGAGAGGACTCTACACAGCGTGCCTTGAGCGGGGCCAGTTTCCCACTTTGTGGAAATCTGGTCGTCTGGTCCTGCTCAGGAAGGCGGGGCGCCCTGCGGACTCGCCGTCCGCGTACCGGCCCATAGTGCTGCTTGACGAGGTGGGCAAGCTGTTTGAGCGTATCATCGCAGCCCGCCTCGTCGGCCACTTGTGCAGAGAGGGGCCGGACCTGGACGACAGTCAGTTCGGGTTTCGGCATGGGCGCTCCACGATCCACGCTGTGTCGCGGGTTAGGGTCCTGGCGGAGGAAGCGGTGTCCCGGGGCGGGGTGATGTTGGCGGTGTCCTTGGACATCTCCAACGCCTTCAACACCCTGCCCTGGAGTTGTATTCGGGAGGCACTGCGGTATCATGGGGTGCCTCCCAACCTCCGCCACATCGTTGGGGCTTATCTGTCGGAGAGGTGTGTCACCTACGTGGGACGTGATGGCGGAAACCAGCGCCGCATGTCGTGCGGTGTTCCACAGGGCTCGGTTTTAGGACCGCTCCTGTGGAACATCGGGTACGACTGGGTGCTGAGGGGCGAGCTCGGTGCCGGGGTGGACCTGACGTGTTATGCGGATGACACGCTGGTCACTGCCCGGGGGAGCTCGCACAGGGAGGCAGCGTTGTTGGCGACGGCTGCGGTCTCACAGGTGGTGGGCCGCATACGTCGCCTAGGCCTGGAGGTGGCCCTCAGCAAGTCGGAGGCCATGGTGTTTCATGGCCCCCGGCGGGCGCCGTCACCCGGCTCACACATCGTGGTTGGGGGGGCTCGGATCGCTGTCGAGTCTACCATGAAGTACCTAGGATTGGTGCTCGACAGCCGGTGGGACTTCGGGCCCCACTTCCGACGGCTGGCGCCCAAGTTGCTGGGCGCTGCTGGGGCGCTGTCAACGCTGCTTCCCAATCTGGGGGGCCCGAGCGCCGCTTGTAGGCGGCTCTACGTGGGGATCGTGCGATCGATGGCCCTTTACGGGGCCCCGATCTGGGCTGCTGACCTGACGGCCGGAAGCATCGCCGTAATGCGCAAGCCGCAGAGGGCGATGGCCGTCAGAGTCATCAGAGGGTATCGCACGATCTCCTACGAGGCGGCTTGTGTACTGGCCGGATCCCCGCCCTGGGACCTCGAGGCGAAAGTACTCGCGTCATCGTATCGGTGGCGCGAGGAAGCGAGGGCGCGGGGCGAGCGACCGATGCAGCGACACATGGAGCTGCATCGGTCTCAGCTTCGCGAGGTCCTGGTGGCGGAATGGCGGGACAGGCTCTCACGCCCTACCGCCGGCCTCGACATCATCGAGGCGGTCCGGCCGGTGCTCGAGCGCTGGCTCGGGAGGAGGCACGGCTCCCTGTCGTTTCGGGTGACGCAGGTGCTCTCGGGGCATGGTTGCTTCGGGAAGTACCTGTGTCGCATAAACAGGGAGCCGGACGCCCGGTGTCACCACTGCGTCGACTGCCGGGAGGACACGGCGCGGCATACGCTAGCAGAGTGTGCCGCTTGGGAGGAGCCACGCCGTGCCCTCATCTCAGAAGTAGGCAGTGACTTGTCGCTGCCGGCCCTAGTGAATGCGATGGTCGGCAGCGGCGAGTCCTGGGACGCGGTGGTTTCCTACTGCGAGACGGTCGTCTCGCAGAAGGAGGCTGCGGAAAGGGAGAGGGAGATCTCGTCCACTCACCCGGCCCGCAGCAGGCGCACCGGGCGTCGGCGGAGGGCGGACAACGCCCTCTTCCAGCCCCCCTAAATGGGTCCAGGGGCGACGGACTAGGGGACGTCCGTCGCCCCCCACACATCAGGACCCGAGGTGGCGGCGCGTAGTGTTCCACGCGCGCCCCTCTTAGACGTCGCGGGGGGAGTCAAACACCTCACTCCCCCCCCTGACCCGAGGAGGCCCGCGGTGGCGGGCCGGCACCAGCCGGGGGTTGCGGAAGATTTCAAGTTCCCGCGACCCCCGGCGTAGGTGTGAGTTGGAACACCGGGGTGGTTTTTAGTCAGTAAGAGTCTGACAGACCCCTCCGCCCGCCCCAGGGCGGGGGACATCCATGAGGATTTTCCACCCCGGAACAAAAAAAAAAAAAAAAAAAAAAAAGGTTAGGTTAGGTTAGGTTAGGTTCCCTCTTAGACGTCGCGGGGGGAGTCAAACACCTCACTCCCCCCCCTGACCCGAGGAGGCCCGCGGTGGCGGGCCGGCACCAGCCGGGGGTTGCGGAAGATTTCAAGTTCCCGCGACCCCCGGCGTAGGTGTGAGTTGGAACACCGGGGTGGTTTTTAGTCAGTAAGAGTCTGACAGACCCCTCCGCCCGCCCCAGGGCGGGGGACATCCATGAGGATTTTCCACCCCGGAACAAAAAAAAAAAAAAAAAAAAGGTTAGGTTAGGTTAGGTTAGGTTTCCGCGCTGGGCGCGTAAGCGCATCGACAGGGAGCTTCTCGAGGAGGCCGCTATTGTCCAGGCCTGGAGCCGGGAGTCGGCAACGACCGGACCCGTCGACGTCGAGCAGGAGGCGCTGTGGTTCCGCGGGGCGATGACGCAAATTTGCGACGCGTCCATGCCCCGGGTCCACGCACAGTCCGCAAGGCGCCAGGTGTACTGGTGGACCGCCGAGATCGCGCAGATGCGCGTCGCGTGCGTAGCGGTTAGACGCCAGTACACCCGATACCGGAGGAGACGTCGTCGGGTCCCTGACGAAGAAGCCGCGCTGTATGAGGTGTACCGCGCGGCTAAGGAGACTCTGTGGCTGGCCATCGGCGAGTCCAGGACGCGAGCCAGGGAGGAGATGTTGGAGACTCTAGACGGGGATCCGTGGGGGCGCCCTTATCGCGCGGTTCGAGGGAAACTTCGAGCCGCGGCGCCTCCACTTACGGAGAGTCTCCAACCCGAGCTGCTGGAGGAAGTGGTCGCAGCCCTCTTCCCGGCAAGAGCGGAGCATACTCCGCCGCCGATGGCTTTGCCCACAGCCGCAGAGTCTACGGAGGACGAGAACGCCATCAGCGTCCCAGAGGTGACACAGGCAGAGATGAGGGCAGCCGTGATGCGGCTCCGGGCCAAGAACGTGGCTCCGGGGCCCGACGGGATCCACGGCTGCGTGTTAGCCCTCGCTCTGAAGGAGCTTGAGCCCCAACTGAGAGGACTCTACACAGCGTGCCTTGAGCGGGGCCAGTTTCCCACTTTGTGGAAATCTGGTCGTCTGGTCCTGCTCAGGAAGGCGGGGTGCCCTGCGGACTCGCCGTCCGCGTACCGGCCCATAGTGCTGCTTGACGAGGTGGGCAAGCTGTTTGAGCGTATCATCGCAGCCCGCCTCGTCGGCCACTTGTGCAGAGAGGGGCCGGACCTGGACGACAGTCAGTTCGGGTTTCGGCATGGGCGCTCCACGATCCACGCTGTGTCGCGGGTTAGGGTCCTGGCGGAGGAAGCGGTGTCCCGGGGCGGGGTGATGTTGGCGGTGTCCTTGGACATCTCCAACGCCTTCAACACCCTGCCCTGGAGTTGTATTCGGGAGGCACTGCGGTATCATGGGGTGCCTCCCTACCTCCGCCACATCGTTGGGGCTTATCTGTCGGAGAGGTGTGTCACCTACATGGGACGTGATGGCGGAAACCAGCGCCGCATGTCGTGCGGTGTTCCACAGGGCTCGGTTTTAGGACCGCTCCTGTGGAACATCGGGTACGACTGGGTGCTGAGGGGCGAGCTCGGTGCCGGGGTGGACCTGACGTGTTATGCGGATGACACGCTGGTCACTGCCCGGGGGAGCTCGCACAGGGAGGCAGCGTTGTTGGCGACGGCTGCGGTCTCACAGGTGGTGGGCCGCATACGTCGCCTAGGCCTGGAGGTGGCCCTCAGCAAGTCGGAGGCCATGGTGTTTCATGGCCCCCGGCGGGCGCCGTCACCCGGCTCACACATCGTGGTCGGGGGGGCTCGGATCGCTGTCGAGTCTACCATGAAGTACCTAGGATTGGTGCTCGACAGCCGGTGGGACTTCGGGCCCCACTTCCGACGGCTGGCGCCCAAGTTGCTGGGCGCTGCTGGGGCGCTGTCAACGCTGCTTCCCAATCTGGGGGGCCCGAGCGCCGCTTGTAGGCGGCTCTACGTGGGGATCGTGCGATCGATGGCCCTGTATGGGGCCCCGATCTGGGCGGCTGACCTGACGGCCGGTAGCATTGCGGTTCTGCGCAAGCCGCAGAGGGCTATGGCCGTCAGAGTCATCAGGGGTTATCGCACGATCTCCTACGAGGCGGCTTGTGCACTGGCCGGATCCCCGCCCTGGGACCTGGAGGCGAAAGTACTCGCGTCATCATATCGGTGGCGCGAGGAAGCGAGGGCGCGGGGCGAGCGACCGATGCAGCGACACATGGAGCTGCATCGGTCTCAGCTTCGCGAGGTCCTGGTGGCGGAATGGCGGGACAGGCTCTCACGCCCTACCGCCGGCCTCGACATCATCGAGGCGGTCCGGCCGGTGCTCGAGCGCTGGCTCGGGAGGAGGCACGGCTCCCTGTCGTTTCGGGTGACGCAGGTGCTCTCGGGGCATGGTTGCTTCGGGAAGTACCTGTGTCGCATAAACAGGGAGCCGGACGCCCGGTGTCACCACTGCGTCGACTGCCGGGAGGACACGGCGCGGCATACGCTGGCAGAGTGTGCCGCTTGGGAGGAGCCACGCCGTGCCCTCATCTCAGAAGTAGGCAGTGACTTGTCGCTGCCGGCCCTAGTGAATGCGATGGTCGGCAGCGGCGAGTCCTGGGACGCGGTGGTTTCCTACTGCGAGACGGTCGTCTCGCAGAAGGAGGCTGCGGAAAGGGAGAGGGAGATCTCGTCCACTCACCCGGCCCGCAGCAGGCGCACCGGGCGTCGGCGGAGGGCGGATAACGCCCTCTTCCAGCCCCCCTAAATGGGTCCAGGGGCGACGGACTCGGGGACGTCCGTCGCCCCCCACACATCAGGACCCGAGGTGGCGGCGCGTAGTGTTCCACGCGCGCCCCTCTTAGACGTCGCGGGGGGAGTCAAACACCTCACTCCCCCCCCTGACCCGAGGAGGCCCGCGGTGGCGGGCCGGCACCAGCCGGGGGTTGCGGAAGATTTCAAGTTCCCGCGACCCCCGGCGTAGGTGTGAGTTGGAACACCGGGGTGGTTTTTAGTCAGTAAGAGTCTGACAGACCCCTCCGCCCGCCCCAGGGCGGGGGACATCCATGAGGATTTTCCAACCCGGAACAAAAAAAAAAAAAAAAAGGTTAGGTTAGGTTAGGTTAGGTTAGGTTTCGGCGGGCGGATCCTTGGTCGCGGGGAGGATCCGCCGCCTAGGTTTAACGGTGGCGCTGCACAAGACCGAGGCCGTGTTCTTCCACGGCCCTCGGCAGCGCCCCCCACCACCTGACGCCCACATCTTCGTGGAGGGCGTCAGAATTGAGGTGAAGGCCCAGATGAAGTATCTGGGCCTTGTACTCGACAGCAGGTGGCGCTTCGGTCCGCATTTTAGCGGGCTGTCGTCGCGCCTGCTGAAGGCCGCGGGCGCTCTCTCCTGGCTGCTTCCCAACTTGGGGGGCCCCAGCGCGCGATGCCGGCAACTTTACGCCGGCATCCTAAGGAGTATGGCCCTCTATGGGGCCCCTATCTGGGAAGAGTCCCTCCACAGGAGGGAGAACGCCGCGGCCTTGCGAGCACCTCAAAGGGCCATAGCCCAGCGGGCGGCGCGGGCTTACCGCACGGTGGGCTGTGCGGCAGCATGCGCTCTGGCCGGCACCCCGCCTTGGGAGCTCGAGGCGTGGGTGCTCGCCAGAGTGTACGAATGGACGGCGGAGCGGAGGGCGAGAGGAGTCCGCTCAGCTCCGGAAGAGCGGGAGGCCGTCCGGCGGGAGGCGAGGGACGCCATCGTTGTCCATTGGACGGGCGACCTCGCCACCGCAGCCTTCGGCCGCCGAACCCTCGACGCAATCGGGCCGGTCCTGCGAGACTGGCTCGAGCGTCCGCACGGGTTCCTCTCCTTCCGTCTCGTGCAGGTGCTGTCCGGACACGGTTCTTTCGGATCGTACCTGCACCGAATCGGACGGGAGGAGACGCCGTCGTGCCACGACTGTGGCGCGGCGGAGGACGCGGCGCAGCACACCCTCGAGGTGTGCCCGTCGTGGTCCGAGCCGCGCCGCAGTCTCGTCGCGGCGATCGGACCGGACCTCTCGCTCCCCGGCGTGGTTAACGCCATGCTGAGGGATGAGGGGTCCTGGGCGGCAGTCGCCTCCTTCTGCGAACACGTCATGTCCCAGAAGGAGGCGGCGGAGCGGGCGCGGGAGGAAGATCCTGCCGCGGCGCCGCTCCGAAGGCGGAGGAGGGGTCGAAGAAGACGTCAGTTCGACAGTCATCTCCGACTCCTCCCAGGTGGGGGCCAGCAGGCAACGGGTGCGGGGGCACCCTTGCCTGTATTGCACAGGCCTCCACCAGTGTCGGACGGGAATGGCCAGGTGTTCCCGGCCATTCCCGTAGCCCCCCAACCTGGGGGGCATGCGGGGCCCGCCAGCTAGGCGGGCATGCGCCGGGAGGGTCGTGGACGTAAAGGCTGAGCCGGTTTCCCATGACCCTCCCATCACGGCGATGCGGGAACACCGCTGAGTTTTAGTGGGTATACTGTCCCTACTGACAGGAGTCCCACATACCCCGACTCGTCCCCCACGAGCCGGGGATGCGTAACGCATTTCTCAGCGACAAAAAAAAAAAAAAAAAAAAGGTTAGGTTAGGTTAGGTTGGGGGATCCCCCACAGTGCATACTTCCTCGCAGTATCCCCCGGGCAACGCCGTGTCTGACCACCGTAACGGAGTGGCAGACCGGCGGCTAAAGTGCGCTGTGAATCGTAGACATCCTGCAGTAATCTACGAATATGTCGAATTTTAACCATATGTCGAGCAAGCCAGCGCGTGACGCGTCTGGCCGTTTTATCAGTTTTAACCCGAATCGCTCCTCCCAGGGCGATTCAAACGGCCCTTCTCAGGGCCAACCCAACGGTCCTTCTCAGGACCAACCCAACGGCCCTTCTCAGGGCCAACCCAAAGGCCCTTCTCAGGGCCAACCCAACGGTCCTTCTCAGGACCAACCAAACGGCCCTTCTCAGGGCCAACCCAACGGTCCTTCTCAGGACCAACCCAACGGCCCTTCTCAGGGCCAACCCAACGGCCCTTCTCAGGGCCACGCCGGTGGCGCTTTGGCGTCGGAAGCTGACCGCACACCATCTGCGGCCAGCTTGTTCAGAAGGCCAGATGAGTTGTCGGACTCTGACGACTCAATAATGGACACGTCGGCAGGCGAGAGTGACCGCTTCAAGCGGAAGAGGTCCGAGGGCTCCTCGGAGTCAACTGTGAAGGCGAAGAAGAAGTCGAAGTCTAAAAAGGCTTCGACTTCTTCCCACAATGTGGGCTTGCTGGACGCCGAGCGCCAGCTAAACCTGGCGAAAAGGGCGCAACTCCAGCTAGACCTGGAGGAGAGGGTCGCCGCCAAGGAGCAGCAGGCGCAAGCTGCCAGGTCGAGGGCTGGCTATGGTGCATCAAGTGTGCTGTATGCTGACCACTCCCTGGCGGAACTGGAGCGCATGGCGCACGAAGATAGGGAGGAGGTCCTGGAGGTCGCCTCAAAGTCTTCCAATTTGAAGGGGACCTTCCAGAAGGCCCTTAAATGCCGGGCCGCCAGCATGCACGGCATAGTGATGGAGCTGGTGAAGCGGACGGCCACAGAGGAGACACAGCAGCTACAGGCGAAGGTGGATCGCCTGCAGGCGGAGGTCAGCCAGCTACACCAGAAGCTGGCTGAGGCCACGGCAAAGCCTGCCCAATCTGCCCCAGTCTGCCCGGTGGTAGGAGGCTCTTCCTCCTCAACTGCCAGCCTTGAGGCAACAATCCGCGGGGTGGTCATGGAGGAGAGGGCCTTCATCCGGGCCTGCTTCGCGGGCATCGAGGACCGGCTCTTGCCGGAGAAGCGGCTCCGCCAGCCACTAGCAGCGGACAAGAGCCCACCACCGAGGGAGCCGGAACCTGCGCCTCTAGCGGGCCCAGCATCGGGGGCGCAGCCCACCAAGGGGAAAGGCAAGGGCAAGAGGACCAAAGCGGCTTCTCTTGCCCCCACCACAAGCGCGGACGGAGCGTCTGGGTCGACCGCTACTCCAGCAGCCCCCCAGAACTCGCAGCAGGAAGATGCCCTTCTTCCCTCCACCACCCCGTCCAACCAGTGGACGGAAGTGGTCAGAAAGGGGAAAAAGGGCAAAAAGTCGGCCACCAAACCCGCTGCGACTGGTCCTCCAGCCAAAAAGGCAGGCGGGAGGAAGCTGGTTCCTCCCAAAACCGCGGCCGTCGTGGTGACCATCACCCCGGAGGCCGCGGAGCGGGGCGAGACGTACGAGTCCGTCCTGAGACGGGCTCGTACCAATGCTGATCCCTCCCAGCTGGGGATCAGCAACATCAAGTGCCGCCGAACCCTAACCGGGGCTCGAATTTTCGAGTTCTCGGGGGAACAGCGCGGCACAAATGCGGACCTCTTCGCAACAAAGTTGCAAGAGGTCATCGCGGACGCGGCAAAGGTCGTCAGGCCTGTCAAGACCGCAGCCTTGGAGGTGGCCGATCTGGACGATTCGGTCACCAAAGAGGATGTGGTGGCGGCCGTCGCGGCGGCTGGAGGCTGCGACGCTGGCGCGGTGAAGAGCGGAGCCATCAGGCCCGGCCGCCGCGGCATGGGCATCGTCCGCGTCGAGTGCCCAGTCGCTGCGGCTGGGGCCGTCCTTGCTGCGACCAAGGGACGGATGCTTGTGGGGTTCGGCTCGGCTGTGGTCCGGGCACTTGAAGACCAGCCTGTCCGCTGCTTCAAGTGCTTCGCGTTCGGCCACACCCGGGCCACGTGTCCCTCCAAGTCCGACTGGGGAGGCACATGCTTCCAATGCGGGCAAGAGGGACACGGGTGGGCTGCCTGCACCGCCCCCAAGCCACACTGCGCGGCGTGCGCCGCCGGTGGCCGCCCCGCGGACCACAGGATGTCGGGCAGGAGCTGCAAGGCCCCTGTGAGGAAGGGCGTAGTGCCGGCGCAGGTTCGCCCTGCTGCCACTGCCGTCGCCGCCGTCGCCGCTGTAGCTCCAGCGGCGGTAGCTGAGGAGGGGGGTGCGATGTCGGATTAACAATTTCCGACTACCGCATCCTCCAGGCGAACACCAACCACTGCAGAGCGGCCCAGGACCTGGTAGTGCAGGTCATGGCCGAGTGGTTGGTGAACGTAGCGGTGGTCGCCGAGCCCTACTCGATCCCCGGCAGCTGGCTGGGTGACGAGGACGACTCGGTGGCACTAGCGGCGCGGTCTTCCACAGACTCCCCTCCCCTCTCGCTATTAGAGAGGGGACCGGGATACGTGGCCGCCGCGTGGGGAGAATTAGCCCTTGTGGGCGTGTATTTCTCCCCAAACCGCCCTCTTCAGGACTTCGAGAACTATCTCGGAGTCCTGGCCGCCGTGGTCGGCAGGGCGGCGCCGCGTCAGGTCTCCGTATTGGGAGACCTGAACGCCAAGTCGGTAACCTGGGGCAACCGGGCCACCGACGCCCGCGGGCGGGCAGTGGAGATGTGGTCGGCCTCCTCTGGACTCTCCCTCTTGAACAGAGGCAGCGTCCAGACATGCGTGCGGCGGCAAGGTGGCTCAATAGTGGACGTCACTTTCGCCACCGCTGCGTTAGCCGCACGCGTGTTGAACTGGCGGGTGGACCTGGTGGAGACTATGTCGGACCACCGCTACGTGCGGTTCGACATCTCCACCAGTGGCCCCGGAGAGACGCGGCCCCGCTCGGGGCCGTCACCGTTTCCAAGGTGGGCTCTCACCCGCCTGGACAGGGAGGCAGCGCGGGAGGCGGCGTTCGTCCAGGACTGGCTTTCGCCGCCTTCCGCCGGTATGGACGTGGACACCGTGGCGGGGCACCTGAGGGAGTCTCTGACCGAGGTATGCAACTCCAGCATGCCTCGGTCTCGCCGACCGCCACCCAAACGCGCCGTGTACTGGTGGTCGGCGGAGCTGGCGGGGCTTCGAGCGGCGTGTGTCGAGGCAAGGAGGGCCTACACGCGGAGCCGGCGGCGGCGTCGACGGGACCTGGCCGTCGGGGACCACCTCTATGAGGTATACATAGAGGCAAAAATGGTCCTCGATCGAGCCATCGCCGCCGCCAGAGACTCGGGGAGAGCGGAGATGCTGGAGGGTCTCGACAACGACCCATTCGGGAGGCCATACAAGGCGGCGCGCAACAAATTGCGCCCCTTTGGTCCCCCGGTGGCCGAGACCCTGGAGCCTTCGTTCCTGGATGGGGTGGTTCAGTCCCTGTTCCCGTGCAGGGACAACTTCACCCCACCAGTGATGGACCCGCCGCGGGGCGCAGATCCACCGCCAGCTGAGGAGGAAGAGGAGGCCCCTCCTGTCACGGAGTCGGAACTTGGCGCGGCGATTCTCCGTATCCGCGCCAAGAAGACAGCTCCGGGCCCCGACGGTGTTCCGGCGAGAGTGGTCGCGATCGCGGCCACTCAAATGGAGGAGAGGTTTCGGGACCTCTTCAGCGCATGCCTTGCGTCTGGGAGGTTCCCGAAACCGTGGAAGGAGGGGCAGCTGTGCCTCCTTCGCAAGGAGGGCCGCCCTGCAGATTCCCCCTCGGCATACCGGCCCATCGTTCTGCTCGATGAGGTCGGCAAAATGTTCGAGGGGATTATCGCTGCCCGCCTCAAGAGCCATCTGCGGCGTATCGGGCCGGACTTGTCGGACGCTCAGTTCGGTTTTCGGGCTGAGCGGTCCACGGTGGACGCGCTGGCCTGCCTTAAAGGCCAGGTTAAGGAGGCGATGGAGGCGGGGGACGGACTGTTGGCGGTGTCATTCGACATTGCCAACGCCTTCAACTCCATTCCCCACTGCACCATCCTCGAGGCGCTCCGATTCCACGGAGTGCCTCGATACATGCGCAGTCTGCTGGCCAGCTACCTGGAGGATCGGGCGATCCTCCTCGTAAACAGGACTGGCCGAGTCCGGCGGTACGCCGTTGAAGCCGGCGTTCCACAGGGGTCAGTCTTAGGACCTCTCCTCTGGAACGTCGGCTATGATTGGCTCTTGCGGGGAACTCTCCTCCGAGGCACGAGTGTCGTCTGCTATGCGGATGACACTCTCCTCACCGCCCGGGGGGGGAGTTTCAGGGAGGCGGCCAACTTGGCCTCGGCGGGCGGATCCTTGGTCGCGGGGAGGATCCGCCGCCTAGGTTTAACGGTGGCGCTGCACAAGACCGAGGCCGTGTTCTTCCACGGCCCTCGGCAGCGCCCCCCACCACCTGACGCCCACATCTTCGTGGAGGGCGTCAGAATTGAGGTGAAGGCCCAGATGAAGTATCTGGGCCTTGTACTCGACAGCAGGTGGCGCTTCGGTCCGCATTTTAGCGGGCTGTCGTCGCGCCTGCTGAAGGCCGCGGGCGCGCTCTCGTGGCTGCTTCCCAATTTGGGGGGCCCCAGCGCGCGATGCCGGCAACTTTACGCCGGCATCCTAAGGAGTATGGCCCTCTATGGGGCCCCTATCTGGGAAGAGTCCCTCCACAGGAAGGAGAACGCCGCGGCCTTGCGAGCACCTCAAAGGGCCATAGCCCAGCGGGCGGCGCGGGCTTACCGCACGGTGGGCTATGCGGCAGCATGCGCTCTGGCCAGCACCCCGCCTTGGGAGCTCGAGGCGTGGGTGCTCGCCAGAGTGTACGAATGGACGGCGGAGCGGAGGGCGAGAGGAGTCCGCTCAGCTCCGGAAGAGCGGGAGGCCGTCCGGCGGGAGGCGAGGGACGCCATCGTTGTCCATTGGACGGGCGACCTCGCCACCGCAGCCTTCGGCCGCCGAACCCTCGACGCAATCGGGCCGGTCCTGCGAGACTGGCTCGAGCGTCCGCACGGGTTCCTCTCCTTCCGTCTCGTGCAGGTGCTGTCCGGACACGGTTCTTTCGGATCGTACCTGCACCGAATCGGACGGGAGGAGACGCCGTCGTGCCACGACTGTGGCGCGGCGGAGGACGCGGCGCAGCACACCCTCGAGGTGTGCCCGTCGTGGTCCGAGCCGCGCCGCAGTCTCGTCGCGGCGATCGGACCGGACCTCTCGCTCCCCGGCGTGGTTAACGCCATGCTGAGGGATGAGGGGTCCTGGGCGGCAGTCGCCTCCTTCTGCGAACACGTCATGTCCCAGAAGGAGGCGGCGGAGCGGGCGCGGGAGGAAGATCCTGCCGCGGCGCCGCTCCGAAGGCGGAGGAGGGGTCGAAGAAGACGTCAGTACGACAGTCATCTCCGACTCCTCCCAGGTGGAGGCCAGCAGGCGACGGGTGCGGGGGCACCCTTGCTTGTATCGCACAGGCCTCCACCAGTGTCGGACGGGAATGGCCAGGTGTTCCCGGCCATTCCCGTAGCCCCCCAACCTGGGGGGCATGCGGGGCCCGCCAGCTAGGCGGGCATGCGCCGGGAGGGTTGTGGACGTAAAGGCTGAGCCGGTTTCCCATGACCTTCCCATCACGGCGATGCGGGAACACCGCTGAGTTTTAGTGGGTATACTGTCGCTACTGACAGGAGTCCCACATACCCCGACTCGTCCCCCACGAGCCGGGGATGCGTAACGCATTTCTCAGCGACAAAAAAAAAAAAAAAAAAAAAAAAAAAAGGTTAGGTTAGGTTAGGTTAGGTTTTTTTTTTTTTTTTTTTTTTTTTTTTTTTTTTTGTTGGTTTAGCAGGAGTGGGAAATCCTCATGGACGCCCAGACTGCCTCACTTATGAGCCAGTCTGGGCAGTGCCGGACTCTTACCGGCTAAAACCCACTCCTGCCTTTGCTCGGTGTCCCTCTGACATGATCAGAGACCTTTTTAAGACAATATTTTCAGATTGCAGCCGTTGTGTTTTATTTAATTTTATGTCCGTCCTGCTGTTAGGAAGTGGAGAGTTCCTGGAAGCAATGGTCTCACTTCGTCTAGTTAATTCTGTATATACTTTTCTAATACCTTTCATTTTGACATTTAACATCTTACACACCAATTAACCTATTGACTTATTAACTTATTTCTATATTCTATTTTCTTTTATATGTTTTTGGATTTTAGAGTCTACCTGTTCTTACACCTATTATATTTTTTTCTTTAAATTAATCTATATACTTTATTTATGATATGGCTATTCTAATATATATACAATATATCGTATAGACATATTTTCTTGTTCTATACCTACGTTTATTTCCTATCCTATCAATTATTGTTACTACTAATTTAATTAAGTGTTGTCCTTGTTTACTTAATAATAATCCTGACAGACTCAGAGCTGCTGTTTTAAAAATAGTTTCTGATTGTAATTTGTCCGGTTTCGTCCTAACGTATTTCCGGCTCTTATCCTGTGCTCTTTTCTGTTTCAGGTACTGCTCGACGACAGCGCTTCGGATACGGCTTCTCAAAGTGTCATCGTGCTTATTCGTAATATCAAGCGCGTTTGACCACAACGGTAAGGTAATTTTGATATTAAATTTGGGTGAGTTTAGTATAGTATCTGCTTTTAATTGGGCCAGTTTCTCACGAAATTGACTCCAATTAGCTTGTTGTTTATCACAATTACATTTATTTCTAAATTCGTTTGTTGATTTGATTTTCTGACTATTAATTTTGAAGACAATACCGTTGTGGTTCTTACTTCCGGGGAACGCTGGATGGACCTCAGGAATACGCCACCGACAGACGCGCCAACGCGTCCCATTTAAGACGTATTGGGCACTCGTTGTCGAAGGCGTTGTGGTCAGTCCTGTCCCCTTTGGCCAAAACGCAGTTGTGACACTTTGGTGCCTCCGCTGCCAGCCTCGACGGGCAGTCAGCTCGCATGTGGGGCTCACCACAATGAGTGCAGAGGTCGGCGGGCTGTGTGCACAGTTTACGGCTGTGGCCGTAGCGCAGACAGCGAGTGCACTGCACCAGTGGTGACTGGTCCTGCACGCGCACCCGCTGTAGGTCAATGTGCACACGACCCGCCATAGTCAGCCTCTGCCAGACTGAAGGGGACACCTGCAGGACGACGTGGCACATATGAGGGTTCCTCGTCTTACGACGGTACTTTACCCGCAACCTCGAATCCTCAGCAGGTATGTCCCCGATCAGGTGGCAGTTTTGCCGCTGCAGGGATTGGGCTAGTTCGTCATCCGTGTGGCAGGAGAGGACGTCCTTGATAATGACGAGCGGATCTTTATTTTTTACCTCCTCTACCACCAGATTACCCTTTTTCCTTATTCGTTCGGTGACTTTTGTCATCTCTTCCCTGGTTCTGAAACCGACCACTACCTTTTGGTCCCTCGCCTTGCGCAGCCGTTCAACCCTCGTGCCCTCATTTCGGGCATCGACCGCCGTCCTTAGCTTCTCAATAACCTCTTCACCGGTGTCCTGATCATTGAGCGATGACACGACCACCGAGTGAAGAGGCTCTTGGATGTGCTGCTTAGGGCCGGCGGCTATCTCCGCAAAGGTCGGACCTTGGCCTGCGACGTAGCAAGGGGCCAGCTTGAGTTGCTCCGACAGAGCCCGGGTATGTTGTTGGCACTCCTCCAACGCCTGTTTGTGCTCTTTAAGGTCTGCCACCAGGCTCTTCATCAATTGTGTCGGTTCATCCGTGGTGAGCTTTAATGGCGCGGCTATCGGTAAGGCTACTGGTATGACTGCGGGTGCTGGTGCGACAGGGACCTTGCTTCCCTCTGACTCCTTAACCAGCTCATACAATCTATTTATGGCGTCAAGCACCGCCGTCTTAATCTCCGTTTTTAGGTTGCGAGAGCTGACCAAATTAAGCTTTGCCTTCTGTAGGCAAGCTCTCGCCTCCGCTGTGATGTTGGGGTAGCCGGTCTCAGATTTCTGTGGTGGTCCTGCGGTAGCCGCCGGTACCCGGCGCGTCTCCAAAGTGCTGGTAGTTTTCTGAGGGGTAGTTGGTGTGGCATCGCGCCTTGGGTTGGCTGGGGACTTGACCTGGGGCTCGACTTTCCCGGCCTCCCATTCCCCGATGCTACGCCTCACACAAGGAAGCGAGGACCCAGCCCTCTCAGTTGACCGTGGCAAGGCACCGGGGCCCGACGAGCTTGCGTCTTTGGCCGGTGTACGGAACATGTTGGTGGTTTGCGTGAAGGTGATATTCATACACAAACCAGTCAGAGGACACTGGCGATGATTTGGGTCCCTGTAAAGGGGGGACAAACAAAGAATTTATCCTAGAATAAAATAAAATAAACTTGTCCTACGGCCGCACGACCATAAGGTCAATAAAGGTACTAAAAATATAGGACTCCGTCAATGAAGCGTTTGGACACGTTGGTTTGTGCCTGGTCTTAATTAAATTAAGTAAAATTGATCTATAAGACAAAATTAAAAACAGAAACAAAATTTAAATTTTTTGGCAAAACCGAAAAAGTTCACCTGGCTAGTGAGTAAAGGGTGGGTGGGAGGGCAATTTTTCAAATTTCTATGTTAGCTAGGCGCACGTGCGAGGTGTCAAAAGACGCGTCTCCGCGCGGGCTAGCGTTCTGTGATATTACTGTAATTTATGCTGAAGAAAATTTTAGACTTTTGGTCAAAAAACGGGTTTTTCGACCGAAAAGTATGTTAAAACCGGGAATTACGACTACCAAACGGGACTCGAGCACGCGGAACGCGCACCAGAATACAGGTAAGGCAGGTAAGTATCTATTAAAACTAATAACAAATGTGGTTTAAGAGAGAAAATTTAGAGATAAAAATTAATTTAATTTTTCGTAAAGAAAAATATTGAAAATTTTTCTATGTCCTGAAACGAAAAAATATTTTCGCGTAAAAGTCAATAAAAATTAGTCAGATAGTAGGACGGAACCTGTTTATGATCAAAATAGCTGAAAACAGCTTCAAAATGCGTCACCTGGATGCAAAGTTATAACGGTTTGCTGTAAATACTGTTCTCCTAAGGTGGATTTCGACTATGTATGAATTTACTTGATTTTAAAGATTTCAAATTTCTATGGTAGCTAGGCGCACGTGCGAGGTGTCAAAAGACGCGTCTCCGCGCGGGCTAGCGTTCTGTGATATTACTGTAATTTATGCTGAAGAAAATTTTAGACTTTTGGTCAAAAAACGGGTTTTTCGACCGAAAAGTATGTTAAAACCGGGAATTACGACTACCAAACGGGACTCGAGCACGCGGAACGCGCACCAGAATACAGGTAAGGCAGGTAAGTATCTATTAAAACTAATAACAAATGTGGTTTAAGAGAGAAAATTTAGAGATAAAAATTAATTTAATTTTTCGTAAAGAAAAATATTGAAAATTTTTCTATGTCCTGAAACGAAAAAATATTTTCGCGTAAAAGTCAATAAAAATTAGTCAGATAGTAGGACGGAACCTGTTTATGATCAAAATAGCTGAAAACAGCTTCAAAATGCGTCACCTGGATGCAAAGTTATAACGGTTTGCTGTAAATACTGTTCTCCTAAGGTGGATTTCGACTATGTATGAATTTACTTGATTTTAAAGATTTCAAATTTCTATGGTAGCTAGGCGCACGTGCGAGGTGTCAAAAGACGCGTCTCCGCGCGGGCTAGCGTTCTGTGATATTACTGTAATTTATGCTGAAGAAAATTTTAGACTTTTGGTCAAAAAACGGGTTTTTCGACCGAAAAGTATGTTAAAACCGGGAATTACGACTACCAAACGGGACTCGAGCACGCGGAACGCGCACCAGAATACAGGTAAGGCAGGTAAGTATCTATTAAAACTAATAACAAATGTGGTTTAAGAGAGAAAATTTAGAGATAAAAATTAATTTAATTTTTCGTAAAGAAAAATATTGAAAATTTTTCTATGTCCTGAAACGAAAAAATATTTTCGCGTAAAAGTCAATAAAAATTAGTCAGATAGTAGGACGGAACCTGTTTATGATCAAAATAGCTGAAAACAGCTTCAAAATGCGTCACCTGGATGCAAAGTTATAACGGTTTGCTGTAAATACTGTTCTCCTAAGGTGGATTTCGACTATGTATGAATTTACTTGATTTTAAAGATTTCAAATTTCTATGGTAGCTAGGCGCACGTGCGAGGTGTCAAAAGACGCGTCTCCGCGCGGGCTAGCGTTCTGTGATATTACTGTAATTTATGCTGAAGAAAATTTTAGACTTTTGGTCAAAAAACGGGTTTTTCGACCGAAAAGTATGTTAAAACCGGGAATTACGACTACCAAACGGGACTCGAGCACGCGGAACGCGCACCAGAATACAGGTAAGGCAGGTAAGTATCTATTAAAACTAATAACAAATGTGGTTTAAGAGAGAAAATTTAGAGATAAAAATTAATTTAATTTTTCGTAAAGAAAAATATTGAAAATTTTTCTATGTCCTGAAACGAAAAAATATTTTCGCGTAAAAGTCAATAAAAATTAGTCAGATAGTAGGACGGAACCTGTTTATGATCAAAATAGCTGAAAACAGCTTCAAAATGCGTCACCTGGATGCAAAGTTATAACGGTTTGCTGTAAATACTGTTCTCCTAAGGTGGATTTCGACTATGTATGAATTTACTTGATTTTAAAGATTTCAAATTTCTATGGTAGCTAGGCGCACGTGCGAGGTGTCAAAAGACGCGTCTCCGCGCGGGCTAGCGTTCTGTGATATTACTGTAATTTATGCTGAAGAAAATTTTAGACTTTTGGTCAAAAAACGGGTTTTTCGACCGAAAAGTATGTTAAAACCGGGAATTACGACTACCAAACGGGACTCGAGCACGCGGAACGCGCACCAGAATACAGGTAAGGCAGGTAAGTATCTATTAAAACTAATAACAAATGTGGTTTAAGAGAGAAAATTTAGAGATAAAAATTAATTTAATTTTTCGTAAAGAAAAATATTGAAAATTTTTCTATGTCCTGAAACGAAAAAATATTTTCGCGTAAAAGTCAATAAAAATTAGTCAGATAGTAGGACGGAACCTGTTTATGATCAAAATAGCTGAAAACAGCTTCAAAATGCGTCACCTGGATGCAAAGTTATAACGGTTTGCTGTAAATACTGTTCTCCTAAGGTGGATTTCGACTATGTATGAATTTACTTGATTTTAAAGATTTCAAATTTCTATGGTAGCTAGGCGCACGTGCGAGGTGTCAAAAGACGCGTCTCCGCGCGGGCTAGCGTTCTGTGATATTACTGTAATTTATGCTGAAGAAAATTTTAGACTTTTGGTCAAAAAACGGGTTTTTCGACCGAAAAGTATGTTAAAACCGGGAATTACGACTACCAAACGGGACTCGAGCACGCGGAACGCGCACCAGAATACAGGTAAGGCAGGTAAGTATCTATTAAAACTAATAACAAATGTGGTTTAAGAGAGAAAATTTAGAGATAAAAATTAATTTAATTTTTCGTAAAGAAAAATATTGAAAATTTTTCTATGTCCTGAAACGAAAAAATATTTTCGCGTAAAAGTCAATAAAAATTAGTCAGATAGTAGGACGGAACCTGTTTATGATCAAAATAGCTGAAAACAGCTTCAAAATGCGTCACCTGGATGCAAAGTTATAACGGTTTGCTGTAAATACTGTTCTCCTAAGGTGGATTTCGACTATGTATGAATTTACTTGATTTTAAAGATTTCAAATTTCTATGGTAGCTAGGCGCACGTGCGAGGTGTCAAAAGACGCGTCTCCGCGCGGGCTAGCGTTCTGTGATATTACTGTAATTTATGCTGAAGAAAATTTTAGACTTTTGGTCAAAAAACGGGTTTTTCGACCGAAAAGTATGTTAAAACCGGGAATTACGACTACCAAACGGGACTCGAGCACGCGGAACGCGCACCAGAATACAGGTAAGGCAGGTAAGTATCTATTAAAACTAATAACAAATGTGGTTTAAGAGAGAAAATTTAGAGATAAAAATTAATTTAATTTTTCGTAAAGAAAAATATTGAAAATTTTTCTATGTCCTGAAACGAAAAAATATTTTCGCGTAAAAGTCAATAAAAATTAGTCAGATAGTAGGACGGAACCTGTTTATGATCAAAATAGCTGAAAACAGCTTCAAAATGCGTCACCTGGATGCAAAGTTATAACGGTTTGCTGTAAATACTGTTCTCCTAAGGTGGATTTCGACTATGTATGAATTTACTTGATTTTAAAGATTTCAAATTTCTATGGTAGCTAGGCGCACGTGCGAGGTGTCAAAAGACGCGTCTCCGCGCGGGCTAGCGTTCTGTGATATTACTGTAATTTATGCTGAAGAAAATTTTAGACTTTTGGTCAAAAAACGGGTTTTTCGACCGAAAAGTATGTTAAAACCGGGAATTACGACTACCAAACGGGACTCGAGCACGCGGAACGCGCACCAGAATACAGGTAAGGCAGGTAAGTATCTATTAAAACTAATAACAAATGTGGTTTAAGAGAGAAAATTTAGAGATAAAAATTAATTTAATTTTTCGTAAAGAAAAATATTGAAAATTTTTCTATGTCCTGAAACGAAAAAATATTTTCGCGTAAAAGTCAATAAAAATTAGTCAGATAGTAGGACGGAACCTGTTTATGATCAAAATAGCTGAAAACAGCTTCAAAATGCGTCACCTGGATGCAAAGTTATAACGGTTTGCTGTAAATACTGTTCTCCTAAGGTGGATTTCGACTATGTATGAATTTACTTGATTTTAAAGATTTCAAATTTCTATGGTAGCTAGGCGCACGTGCGAGGTGTCAAAAGACGCGTCTCCGCGCGGGCTAGCGTTCTGTGATATTACTGTAATTTATGCTGAAGAAAATTTTAGACTTTTGGTCAAAAAACGGGTTTTTCGACCGAAAAGTATGTTAAAACCGGGAATTACGACTACCAAACGGGACTCGAGCACGCGGAACGCGCACCAGAATACAGGTAAGGCAGGTAAGTATCTATTAAAACTAATAACAAATGTGGTTTAAGAGAGAAAATTTAGAGATAAAAATTAATTTAATTTTTCGTAAAGAAAAATATTGAAAATTTTTCTATGTCCTGAAACGAAAAAATATTTTCGCGTAAAAGTCAATAAAAATTAGTCAGATAGTAGGACGGAACCTGTTTATGATCAAAATAGCTGAAAACAGCTTCAAAATGCGTCACCTGGATGCAAAGTTATAACGGTTTGCTGTAAATACTGTTCTCCTAAGGTGGATTTCGACTATGTATGAATTTACTTGATTTTAAAGATTTCAAATTTCTATGGTAGCTAGGCGCACGTGCGAGGTGTCAAAAGACGCGTCTCCGCGCGGGCTAGCGTTCTGTGATATTACTGTAATTTATGCTGAAGAAAATTTTAGACTTTTGGTCAAAAAACGGGTTTTTCGACCGAAAAGTATGTTAAAACCGGGAATTACGACTACCAAACGGGACTCGAGCACGCGGAACGCGCACCAGAATACAGGTAAGGCAGGTAAGTATCTATTAAAACTAATAACAAATGTGGTTTAAGAGAGAAAATTTAGAGATAAAAATTAATTTAATTTTTCGTAAAGAAAAATATTGAAAATTTTTCTATGTCCTGAAACGAAAAAATATTTTCGCGTAAAAGTCAATAAAAATTAGTCAGATAGTAGGACGGAACCTGTTTATGATCAAAATAGCTGAAAACAGCTTCAAAATGCGTCACCTGGATGCAAAGTTATAACGGTTTGCTGTAAATACTGTTCTCCTAAGGTGGATTTCGACTATGTATGAATTTACTTGATTTTAAAGATTTCAAATTTCTATGGTAGCTAGGCGCACGTGCGAGGTGTCAAAAGACGCGTCTCCGCGCGGGCTAGCGTTCTGTGATATTACTGTAATTTATGCTGAAGAAAATTTTAGACTTTTGGTCAAAAAACGGGTTTTTCGACCGAAAAGTATGTTAAAACCGGGAATTACGACTACCAAACGGGACTCGAGCACGCGGAACGCGCACCAGAATACAGGTAAGGCAGGTAAGTATCTATTAAAACTAATAACAAATGTGGTTTAAGAGAGAAAATTTAGAGATAAAAATTAATTTAATTTTTCGTAAAGAAAAATATTGAAAATTTTTCTATGTCCTGAAACGAAAAAATATTTTCGCGTAAAAGTCAATAAAAATTAGTCAGATAGTAGGACGGAACCTGTTTATGATCAAAATAGCTGAAAACAGCTTCAAAATGCGTCACCTGGATGCAAAGTTATAACGGTTTGCTGTAAATACTGTTCTCCTAAGGTGGATTTCGACTATGTATGAATTTACTTGATTTTAAAGATTTCAAATTTCTATGGTAGCTAGGCGCACGTGCGAGGTGTCAAAAGACGCGTCTCCGCGCGGGCTAGCGTTCTGTGATATTACTGTAATTTATGCTGAAGAAAATTTTAGACTTTTGGTCAAAAAACGGGTTTTTCGACCGAAAAGTATGTTAAAACCGGGAATTACGACTACCAAACGGGACTCGAGCACGCGGAACGCGCACCAGAATACAGGTAAGGCAGGTAAGTATCTATTAAAACTAATAACAAATGTGGTTTAAGAGAGAAAATTTAGAGATAAAAATTAATTTAATTTTTCGTAAAGAAAAATATTGAAAATTTTTCTATGTCCTGAAACGAAAAAATATTTTCGCGTAAAAGTCAATAAAAATTAGTCAGATAGTAGGACGGAACCTGTTTATGATCAAAATAGCTGAAAACAGCTTCAAAATGCGTCACCTGGATGCAAAGTTATAACGGTTTGCTGTAAATACTGTTCTCCTAAGGTGGATTTCGACTATGTATGAATTTACTTGATTTTAAAGATTTCAAATTTCTATGGTAGCTAGGCGCACGTGCGAGGTGTCAAAAGACGCGTCTCCGCGCGGGCTAGCGTTCTGTGATATTACTGTAATTTATGCTGAAGAAAATTTTAGACTTTTGGTCAAAAAACGGGTTTTTCGACCGAAAAGTATGTTAAAACCGGGAATTACGACTACCAAACGGGACTCGAGCACGCGGAACGCGCACCAGAATACAGGTAAGGCAGGTAAGTATCTATTAAAACTAATAACAAATGTGGTTTAAGAGAGAAAATTTAGAGATAAAAATTAATTTAATTTTTCGTAAAGAAAAATATTGAAAATTTTTCTATGTCCTGAAACGAAAAAATATTTTCGCGTAAAAGTCAATAAAAATTAGTCAGATAGTAGGACGGAACCTGTTTATGATCAAAATAGCTGAAAACAGCTTCAAAATGCGTCACCTGGATGCAAAGTTATAACGGTTTGCTGTAAATACTGTTCTCCTAAGGTGGATTTCGACTATGTATGAATTTACTTGATTTTAAAGATTTCAAATTTCTATGGTAGCTAGGCGCACGTGCGAGGTGTCAAAAGACGCGTCTCCGCGCGGGCTAGCGTTCTGTGATATTACTGTAATTTATGCTGAAGAAAATTTTAGACTTTTGGTCAAAAAACGGGTTTTTCGACCGAAAAGTATGTTAAAACCGGGAATTACGACTACCAAACGGGACTCGAGCACGCGGAACGCGCACCAGAATACAGGTAAGGCAGGTAAGTATCTATTAAAACTAATAACAAATGTGGTTTAAGAGAGAAAATTTAGAGATAAAAATTAATTTAATTTTTCGTAAAGAAAAATATTGAAAATTTTTCTATGTCCTGAAACGAAAAAATATTTTCGCGTAAAAGTCAATAAAAATTAGTCAGATAGTAGGACGGAACCTGTTTATGATCAAAATAGCTGAAAACAGCTTCAAAATGCGTCACCTGGATGCAAAGTTATAACGGTTTGCTGTAAATACTGTTCTCCTAAGGTGGATTTCGACTATGTATGAATTTACTTGATTTTAAAGATTTCAAATTTCTATGGTAGCTAGGCGCACGTGCGAGGTGTCAAAAGACGCGTCTCCGCGCGGGCTAGCGTTCTGTGATATTACTGTAATTTATGCTGAAGAAAATTTTAGACTTTTGGTCAAAAAACGGGTTTTTCGACCGAAAAGTATGTTAAAACCGGGAATTACGACTACCAAACGGGACTCGAGCACGCGGAACGCGCACCAGAATACAGGTAAGGCAGGTAAGTATCTATTAAAACTAATAACAAATGTGGTTTAAGAGAGAAAATTTAGAGATAAAAATTAATTTAATTTTTCGTAAAGAAAAATATTGAAAATTTTTCTATGTCCTGAAACGAAAAAATATTTTCGCGTAAAAGTCAATAAAAATTAGTCAGATAGTAGGACGGAACCTGTTTATGATCAAAATAGCTGAAAACAGCTTCAAAATGCGTCACCTGGATGCAAAGTTATAACGGTTAGGTTAGGTTAGGTTAGGTTAGGTTAGGTTTGGGCGGCTGACCTGACGGCCGGTAGCATTGCAGTTCTGCGCAAGCCGCAGAGGGCTATGGCCGTCAGAGTCATCAGGGGTTATCGCACGATCTCCTACGAGGCGGCTTGTGCACTGGCCGGATCCCCGCCCTGGGACCTGGAGGCGAAAGTACTCGCGTCATCGTATCGGTGGCACGAGGAAGCGAGGGCGCGGGGCGAGCGACCGATGCAGCGACACATGGAGCTGCATCGGTCTCAGCTTCGCGAGGTCCTGGTGGCGGAATGGCGGGACAGGCTCTCACGCCCTACCGCCGGCCTCGACATCATCGAGGCGGTCCGGCCGGTGCTCGAGCGCTGGCTCGGGAGGAGGCACGGCTCCCTGTCGTTTCGGGTGACGCAGGTGCTCTCGGGGCATGGTTGCTTCGGGAAGTACCTGTGTCGCATAAACAGGGGGCCGGACGCCCGGTGTCACCACTGCGTCGACTGCCGGGAGGACACGGCGCGGCATACGCTGGCAGAGTGTGCCGCTTGGGAGGAGCCGCGCCGTGCCCTCATCTCAGAAGTAGGCAGTGACTTGTCGCTGCCGGCCCTAGTGAATGCGATGGTCGGCAGCGGCGAGTCCTGGGACGCGGTGGTTTCCTACTGCGAGACAGTCGTCTCGCAGAAGGAGGCTGCGGAAAGGGAGAGGGAGATCTCGTCCACTCACCCGGCCCGCAGCAGGCGCACCGGGCGTCGGCGGAGGGCGGACAACGCCCTCTTCCAGCCCCCCTAAATGGGTCCAGGGGCGACGGACTCGGGGACGTCCGTCGCCCCCCACACATCAGGACCCGAGGTGGCGGCGCGTAGTGTTCCACGCGCGCCCCTCTTAGACGTCGCGGGGGGAGTCAAACACCTCACTCCCCCCCCTGACCCGAGGAGGCCCGCGGTGGCGGGCCGGCACCAGCCGGGGGTTGCGGAAGATTTCAAGTTCCCGCGACCCCCGGCGTAGGTGTGAGTTGGAACACCGGGGTGGTTTTTAGTCAGTAAGAGTCTGACAGACCCCTCCGCCCGCCCCAGGGCGGGGGACATCCATGAGGATTTTCCACCCCGGAAAAAAAAAAAAAAAAAAAAAAAAAAAAAGGTTAGGTTAGGTTAGGTTCCCCACCGAATGTGTCTCCACGTTGTCGTCGTGGTGGGGCTTGTGCGTCTCAATGATCTTGGGGCTCTGCCGGTAGAGTTACTCATGCCGGAAAGGCCCAAGTGAGAGACCAGACTAAGAGAGACACCGGGACGGGGTCGCTCCTGATCGATCGACGATAGTCGATCGACAGATGACGCGACCATGCCACTGCGGTGCAGGCGCACCAAAGTGGCGCGTGTTTCTCTCGTTGAGGAGTAGTCTTCAACGAGAGAACTTTCGGCGGGTTCGCTGAGTCGGGTTGGCCGGACAGCGAACGGTGGCATGTCTAATGCCGCCGCCGGGGGCTTGGCTTAATTGCCTGGCCCAGAGGAAGGCCACCTCTAAGATAAAAAACCACCCAATCCTAAGCTTTGAAGCGCGGTGAGAGGATGAATGGCTGGAGGGAGTCCAGTCGTGAGCGCTTCCCCTGTAGAGCACCTGCCGCACTCTGCAGTATGTAGGCTTACCGGGTATCTAGGCTCTGCCCGGTGGACGTTTTTGACCTATATCTACTCGTGGGATATAATATGAATAAAATTAATAAAGAAAAAGAAAAAAGTAAGGAAGAAAATAAATTGCCGATCGTGTTGGTCGAGCAGATGGGCGTGGGTGTGGTGTCAGATTCTGACACCACATCCGATAGGATGAGTGTGGCGAGCGTGGCGAGCGTAAGCTCAAAGCGCTCGCGAACGAAAGGG
This sequence comes from Agrochola lota, assembly GCA_947364205.1. Classification (NCBI taxonomy): domain Eukaryota; kingdom Metazoa; phylum Arthropoda; class Insecta; order Lepidoptera; family Noctuidae; genus Agrochola; species Agrochola lota. The sequence goes on along the minus strand of OX376225.1, from coordinate 38,695 downwards.
GAGAGGGTGGAGCGTGCTTCCAAATTTTGGAGGACGCACGCACGCAAGGAGGGTGAGGAGCACGTCGGGTTCTCTTCAAGCGAAGAGAACCTACCGGCTGCCAAAGTGCCGACAGGCAAGAGAGGGAGAGGTCGCGCGATTACTGGAGCTTCAGCTTCTTTGTCATCGCGCGATCCTCTGGGGCGTTTCCTTAAACGCCCCGACACGCCGGCACCCAGCGGAGGAAGTGACTCGGGGTCCAAGGAAGTGGACCCCACTGTGGCGGACCTTGGGGGGGGCTCCGCAATCTCCCTGCTGGGAGCCAATAGAGCGGAGGCCAACGCTGCGAAGAGGTCGCAGCAAAGGACTGTCGCGGCTGACGAAGTCAGCGAGTTGGCCCAACAAGCCCGAGAGCGGCGCTCTGCTCGCATGGTTGACGGCGGGAGCGTGACGGCGGTGGCGCTTAGTCGCCAAGTTTTGGACGGCGTGGATGTCGTCCTGAAGGTTGCCACCAAGTCGGGCAATCTGAAGGGCACATTCACGCGTGCTCTTAAAGAGGCGGCTGATGGAATTAGGGAGGCGGTTGAGGTCCTCCTTAATCGCACAAGCACGGAGGAGACGGCGAAGCTATGGGAGGAGAATGGCCGTCTCCGATCCGAGTTGGAGGATCTCAAGCGGCAGTTTGCCGCCCAGAGGGCAGCTCCCGCAGTAGCCGGCTCCTCTTCCTCTTCCATCGTGGCACTGTCGTCACCGGTCCCGTCTTCGACGCCTGCACTTGCGGATGCGGAGGTGGAAAAAATCGCGCGCATTTGCATGATGCAGTGTGGGAAGATGGTGGGTGCCCGCCTGGAGGCGATAGAGAGCCGGCTCCTCCCGGCTCAAAATCTCCGCCCACCGCTCGCTGCGGACATGCGGAGGGAGGAGGCGGCGGCTCAGTCAAGCCGGTCCGGCAAGGGGACTAAAAAGCTCGCGGAGGGTACTTCCATGCATACTTCACGGGCGGCTGCGCCGCCAGCTGCGCCACCGGCTGGCCCACCGGTGGCCGCGCCCGGGCCTACTACGGAAGCCTGGACGACGGTAGTCAAAAAAGGCCGCCGTCACGGGAGGAAGACGGCGCCACCGGCGCCCGCTGGAGCACCGGCACCGGCACCAAAGAAGGGATCGCCTAGGGTCAAAGCCCCACGCTCCGCGGCTGTAGTAATTACGCTGCAGCCCGGAGCCGTCGAAAGGGGCGTTACGTACAAGGCGGTCCTAACAACAGCGAAAGCCAATGTCGCGTTTCCCGACCTCGGTACACCGTCCGGCTTCAAAATGAGGCCGGCGATTACGGGGGCGCGGCTACTCGAGGTGTCGGGTGCCTCTAGCGGCGAGAAGGCGGACATCCTGGCCGCCAAGCTGAGGGCGGTCCTCAACCCGGAGGACGTCCGGGTGTCCAGGCCAATGAAGACCGTTGAGTTGCGCGTCGATGGCCTGGACGACTCGACGACCCCGGCTGAGGTCGTGGCGGCCATCGCCAAAGTCGGTGGATGTCCGCCCGAAGACGTCCGGACGGGCGAGATACGCGCCGACGCTTCCGGGCTCGGCACGATTTGGGTGCGGTGCCCGGTGGCGGCGGCTAATAAAGTCGCTGACGGTGGGCGTTTGTTGGTGGGGTGGGTTGCGGCGAGGGTCAAGCTGCTGCAGCCCAGGGCCTTGCGGTGCTACCGGTGCCTGGACATTGGGCATGTCAGGGCACGGTGCACCGCCGAAATAGACCGCAGCGAGCAGTGCTATCGCTGCGGTCAGGCCGGCCACAAGGCGGCCCAGTGTTCCGCGGCGCCAAACTGCAGCCTCTGTACAGCTGCAGGGAGGCCCGCCGGGCACAGAGCGGGTGGTAAGGCCTGTGGCGCGCCCGCCAACAAAAAGAAGAGAGGGGCTGTCAAGGCTGCTGGGGGCTCTTTACCCCCTCCGCAGCCTGACTGTCCTTCGGCCGACTCCCGGCCTAGGAATGGTGCGGAGGGAATGGATTGCGCTTAATGGCGCTGTACCATTTCCTCCAAGGCAATATCAACCACTCTGCTAGAGCTCAGGATCTCTTGCTCCAGAGCATGGCAGAGTGGTCGATTCACGTGGCTGTGGTCGCCGAACCGTATTTTGTCCCTCCCAGGGATAACTGGGTGGGAGACTTGGACGGTTTGGTGGCCATCATTGGCGGGGCTCTTGTCAACCCGTCCCGAGGTCACGGCTGGGTAGCCGTCCTCGTGGACGGCATTGGCACGGTTGGGGCGTATTTTTCGCCCAACAAGAGTCTCGCCGACTTCGAGAGGTTCCTTGTCGAGTTGGGTGCCGTCGTGGGCCGACTCCACCCTCGCCCGGTGCTGTTGCTGGGGGATCTCAACGCCAAGTCTGCGGCGTGGGGATCCCCTGTGACCGATGCTAGGGGCGAGGTGCTGGAGGAGTGGGCGGTCACGACTGGCTTGACCGTCTTAAACCGGGGCTCGGTCCACACGTGCGTGCGTCAGCGGGGCGGGTCTATAGTGGACGTCTCGTTCGCTAGCCCCGCTGTCGCGTGCCGTGTCCACGACTGGCGTGTCGCCGTGGAGGTGGAGACGTTGTCGGATCACAGATACATCCGTTTCGACGTCTCCGCCCAGACCACCGGCGGCCGCAGTCATGCGGCCCCGCGAACGGACGGTCCGCGCTGGGCGCGTAAGCGCATTGACAGGGAGCTTCTCGAGGAGGCCGCTATTGTCCAGGCCTGGAGCCGGGAGTCGGCAACGACCGGACCCGTCGACGTCGAGCAGGAGGCGCTGTGGTTCCGCGGGGCGATGACGCAAATCTGCGACGCGTCCATGCCCCGGGTCCACGCACAGTCCGCAAGGCGCCAGGTGTACTGGTGGACCGCCGAGATCGCGCAGATGCGCCTCGCGTGCGTGGCGGTTAGACGCCAGTACACCCGATACCGGAGGAGACGTCGTCGGGTCCCTGACGAAGAGGCCGCGCTGTATGAGGTGTACCGCGCGGCCAAGGAGACTCTGTGGCTGGCCATCGGTGAGTCGAGGACGCGAGCCAGGGAGGAGATGTTGGAGACTCTAGACGGGGATCCGTGGGGGCGCCCTTATCGTGCGGTTCGAGGGAAACTTCGAGCCGCGGCGCCTCCACTTACGGAGAGTCTCCAACCCGAGCTGCTGGAGGAGGTGGTCGCAGCCCTCTTCCCGGCAAGAGCGGAGCATACTCCGCCGCCGATGGCTTTGCCCACAGCCGCAGAGTCTACGGAGGACGAGACCGCCATCAGCGTCCCAGAGGTGACACAGGCAGAGATGAGGGCAGCCGTGATGCGGCTCCGGGCCAAGAACGTGGCTCCGGGGCCCGACGGGATCCACGGCTGCGTGTTAGCCCTCGCTCTGAAGGAGCTTGAGCCCCAACTGAGAGGACTCTACACAGCGTGCCTTGAGCGGGGCCAGTTTCCCACTTTGTGGAAATCTGGTCGTCTGGTCCTGCTCAGGAAGGCGGGGCGCCCTGCGGACTCGCCGTCCGCGTACCGGCCCATAGTGCTGCTTGACGAGGTGGGCAAGCTGTTTGAGCGTATCATCGCAGCCCGCCTCGTCGGCCACTTGTGCAGAGAGGGGCCGGACCTGGACGACAGTCAGTTCGGGTTTCGGCATGGGCGCTCCACGATCCACGCTGTGTCGCGGGTTAGGGTCCTGGCGGAGGAAGCGGTGTCCCGGGGCGGGGTGATGTTGGCGGTGTCCTTGGACATCTCCAACGCCTTCAACACCCTGCCCTGGGGTTGTATTCGGGAGGCACTGCGCTATCATGGGGTGCCTCCCTACCTCCGCCACATCGTTGGGGCTTATCTTTCGGAGAGGTGTGTCACCTACATGGGACGTGATGGCGGAAACCAGCGCCGCATGTCGTGCGGTGTTCCACAGGGCTCGGTTTTAGGACCGCTCCTGTGGAACATCGGGTACGACTGGGTGCTGAGGGGCGAGCTCGGTGCCGGGGTGGACCTGACGTGTTATGCGGATGACACGCTGGTCACTGCCCGGGGGAGCTCGCACAGGGAGGCAGCGTTGTTGGCGACGGCTGCGGTCTCACAGGTGGTGGGCCGCATACGTCGCCTAGGCCTGGAGGTGGCCCTCAGCAAGTCGGAGGCCATGGTGTTTCATGGCCCCCGGCGGGCGCCGTCACCCGGCTCACACATCGTGGTCGGGGGGGCTCGGATCGCTGTCGAGTCTACCATGAAGTACCTAGGATTGGTGCTCGACAGCCGGTGGGACTTCGGGCCCCACTTCCGACGGCTGGCGCCCAAGTTGCTGGGCGCTGCTGGGGCGCTGTCAACGCTGCTTCCCAATCTGGGGGGCCCGAGCGCCGCTTGTAGGCGGCTCTACGTGGGGATCGTGCGATCGATGGCCCTGTACGGGGCCCCGATCTGGGCGGCTGACCTGACGGCCGGTAGCATTGCGGTTCTGCGCAAGCCGCAGAGGGCTATGGCCGTCAGAGTCATCAGGGGTTATCGCACGATCTCCTACGAGGCGGCTTGTGCACTGGCCGGATCCCCGCCCTGGGACCTGGAGGCGAAAGTACTCGCGTCATCATATCGGTGGCGCGAGGAAGCGAGGGCGCGGGGCGAGCGACCGATGCAGCGACACATGGAGCTGCATCGGTCTCAGCTTCGCGAGGTCCTGGTGGCGGAATGGCGGGACAGGCTCTCACGCCCTACCGCCGGCCTCGACATCATCGAGGCGGTCCGGCCGGTGCTCGAGCGCTGGCTCGGGAGGAGGCACGGCTCCCTGTCGTTTCGGGTGACGCAGGTGCTCTCGGGGCATGGTTGCTTCGGGAAGTACCTGTGTCGCATAAACAGGGAGCCGGACGCCCGGTGTCACCACTGCGTCGACTGCCGGGAGGACACGGCGCGGCATACGCTGGCAGAGTGTGCCGCTTGGGAGGAGCCACGCCGTGCCCTCATCTCAGAAGTAGGCAGTGACTTGTCGCTGCCGGCCCTAGTGAATGCGATGGTCGGCAGCGGCGAGTCCTGGGACGCGGTGGTTTCCTACTGCGAGACAGTCGTCTCGCAGAAGGAGGCTGCGGAAAGGGAGAGGGAGATCTCGTCCACTCACCCGGCCCGCAGCAGGCGCACCGGGCGTCGGCGGAGGGCGGACAACGCCCTCTTCCAGCCCCCCTAAATGGGTCCAGGGGCGACGGACTCGGGGACGTCCGTCGCCCCCCAAACATCAGGACCCGAGGTGGCGGCGCGTAGTGTTCCACGCGCGCCCCTCTTAGACGTCGCGGGGGGAGTCAAACACCTCACTCCCCCCCCCTGACCCGAGGAGGCCCGCGGTGGCGGGCCGGCACCAGCCGGGGGTTGCGGAAGATTTCAAGTTCCCGCGACCCCCGGCGTAGGTGTGAGTTGGAACACCGGGGTGGTTTTTAGTCAGTAAGAGTCTGACAGACCCCTCCGCCCGCCCCAGGGCGGGGGACATCCATGAGGATTTTCCACCCCGGAACAAAAAAAAAAAAAAAAAAAGGTTAGGTTAGGTTAGGTTAGGTTAGGTTAGGTTAGGTTAGGGCCTGGCCAGCTACCTGGAGGATCGGGCGATCCTCCTCGTAAACAGGACTGGCCGAGTCCGGCGGTACGCCGTCGAAGCCGGCGTTCCACAGGGGTCAGTCTTAGGACCTCTCCTCTGGAACGTCGGCTATGATTGGCTCTTGCGGGGAACTCTCCTCCGAGGCACGAGTGTCGTCTGCTATGCGGATGACACTCTCCTCACCGCCCGGGGGGGGAGTTTCAGGGAGGCGGCCAACTTGGCCTCGGCGGGCGGATCCTTGGTCGCGGGGAGGATCCGCCGCCTAGGTTTAACGGTGGCGCTGCACAAGACCGAGGCCGTGTTCTTCCACGGCCCTCGGCAGCGCCCCCCACCACCTGACGCCCACATCTTCGTGGAGGGCGTCAGAATTGAGGTGAAGGCCCAGATGAAGTATCTGGGCCTTGTACTCGACAGCAGGTGGCGCTTCGGTCCGCATTTTAGCGGGCTGTCGTCGCGCCTGCTGAAGGCCGCGGGCGCTCTCTCCTGGCTGCTTCCCAACTTGGGGGGCCCCAGCGCGCGATGCCGGCAACTTTACGCCGGCATCCTAAGGAGTATGGCCCTCTATGGGGCCCCTATCTGGGAAGAGTCCCTCCACAGGAGGGAGAACGCCGCGGCCTTGCGAGCACCTCAAAGGGCCATAGCCCAGCGGGCGGCGCGGGCTTACCGCACGGTGGGCTATGCGGCAGCATGCGCTCTGGCCAGCACCCCGCCTTGGGAGCTCGAGGCGTGGGTGCTCGCCAGAGTGTACGAATGGACGGCGGAGCGGAGGGCGAGAGGAGTCCGCTCAGCTCCGGAAGAGCGGGAGGCCGTCCGGCGGGAGGCGAGGGACGCCATCGTTGTCCATTGGACGGGCGACCTCGCCACCGCAGCCTTCGGCCGCCGAACCCTCGACGCAATCGGGCCGGTCCTGCGAGACTGGCTCGAGCGTCCGCACGGGTTCCTCTCCTTCCGTCTCGTGCAGGTGCTGTCCGGACACGGTTCTTTCGGATCGTACCTGCACCGAATCGGACGGGAGGAGACGCCGTCGTGCCACGACTGTGGCGCGGCGGAGGACGCGGCGCAGCACACCCTCGAGGTGTGCCCGTCGTGGTCCGAGCCGCGCCGCAGTCTCGTCGCGGCGATCGGACCGGACCTCTCGCTCCCCGGCGTGGTTAACGCCATGCTGAGGGATGAGGGGTCCTGGGCGGCAGTCGCCTCCTTCTGCGAACACGTCATGTCCCAGAAGGAGGCGGCGGAGCGGGCGCGGGAGGAAGATCCAGCCGCGGCGCCGCTCCGAAGGCGGAGGAGGGGTCGAAGAAGACGTCAGTTCGACAGTCATCTCCGACTCCTCCCAGGTGGAGGCCAGCAGGCAACGGGTGCGGGGGCACCCTTGCCTGTATCGCACAGGCCTCCACCAGTGTCGGACGGGAATGGCCAGGTGTTCCCGGCCATTCCCGTAGCCCCCCAACATGGGGGGCATGCGGGGCCCGCCACTTAGGCGGGCATGCGCCGGGAGGGTCGTGGACGTAAAGGCTGAGCCGGTTTCCCATGACCCTCCCATCACGGCGATGCGGGAACACCGCTGAGTTTTAGTGGGTATACTGTCGCTACTGGCAGGAGTCCCACATACCCCGACTCGTCCCCCACGAGCCGGGGATGCGTAACGCATTTCTCAGCGTCAAAAAAAAAAAAAAAAAAAAAAAAGGTTAGGTTAGGGCAGCCGTGATGCGGCTCCGGGCCAAGAACGTGGCTCCGGGGCCCGACGGGATCCACGGCTGCGTGCTAGCCCTCGCTCTGAAGGAGCTTGAGCCCCAACTGAGAGGACTCTACACAGCGTGCCTTGAGCGGGGCCAGTTTCCCACTTTGTGGAAATCTGGTCGTCTGGTCCTGCTCAGGAAGGCGGGGCGCCCTGCGGACTCGCCGTCCGCGTACCGGCCCATAGTGCTGCTTGACGAGGTGGGCAAGCTGTTTGAGCGTATCATCGCAGCCCGCCTCGTCGGCCACTTGTGCAGAGAGGGGCCGGACCTGGACGACAGTCAGTTCGGGTTTCGGCATGGGCGCTCCACGATCCACGCTGTGTCGCGGGTTAGGGTCCTGGCGGAGGAAGCGGTGTCCCGGGGCGGGGTGATGTTGGCGGTGTCCTTGGACATCTCCAACGCCTTCAACACCCTGCCCTGGAGTTGTATTCGGGAGGCACTGCGGTATCATGGGGTGCCTCCCTACCTCCGCCACATCGTTGGGGCTTATCTGTCGGAGAGGTGTGTCACCTACGTGGGACGTGATGGCGGAAACCAGCGCCGCATGTCGTGCGGTGTTCCACAGGGCTCGGTTTTAGGACCGCTCCTGTGGAACATCGGGTACGACTGGGTGCTGAGGGGCGAGCTCGGTGCCGGGGTGGACCTGACGTGTTATGCGGATGACACGCTGGTCACTGCCCGGGGGAGCTCGCACAGGGAGGCAGCTTTGTTGGCGACGGCTGCGGTCTCACAGGTGGTGGGCCGCATACGTCGCCTAGGCCTGGAGGTGGCCCTCAGCAAGTCGGAGGCCATGGTGTTTCATGGCCCCCGGCGGGCGCCGTCACCCGGCTCACACATCGTGGTCGGGGGGGCTCGGATCGCTGTCGAGTCTACCATGAAGTACCTAGGATTGGTGCTCGACAGCCGGTGGGACTTCGGGCCCCACTTCCGACGGCTGGCGCCCAAGTTGCTGGGCGCTGCTGGGGCGCTGTCAACGCTGCTTCCCAATCTGGGGGGCCCGAGCGCCGCTTGTAGGCGGCTCTACGTGGGGATCGTGCGATCGATGGCCCTGTATGGGGCCCCGATCTGGGCGGCTGACCTGACGGCCGGTAGCATTGCGGTTCTGCGCAAGCCGCAGAGGGCTATGGCCGTCAGAGTCATCAGGGGTTATCGCACGATCTCCTACGAGGCGGCTTGTGCACTGGCCGGATCCCCGCCCTGGGACCTGGAGGCGAAAGTACTCGCGTCATCATATCGGTGGCGCGAGGAAGCGAGGGCGCGGGGCGAGCGACCGATGCAGCGACACATGGAGCTGCATCGGTCTCAGCTTCGCGAGGTCCTGGTGGCGGAATGGCGGGACAGGCTCTCACGCCCTACCGCCGGCCTCGACATCATCGAGGCGGTCCGGCCGGTGCTCGAGCGCTGGCTCGGGAGGAGGCACGGCTCCCTGTCGTTTCGGGTGACGCAGGTGCTCTCGGGGCATGGTTGCTTCGGGAAGTACCTGTGTCGCATAAACAGGGAGCCGGACGCCCGGTGTCACCACTGCGTCGACTGCCGGGAGGACACGGCGCGGCATACGCTGGCAGAGTGTGCCGCTTGGGAGGAGCCACGCCGTGCCCTCATCTCAGAAGTAGGCAGTGACTTGTCGCTGCCGGCCCTAGTGAATGCGATGGTCGGCAGCGGCGAGTCCTGGGACGCGGTGGTTTCCTACTGCGAGACGGTCGTCTCGCAGAAGGAGGCTGCGGAAAGGGAGAGGGAGATCTCGTCCACTCACCCGGCCCGCAGCAGGCGCACCGGGCGTCGGCGGAGGGCGGACAACGCCCTCTTCCAGCCCCCCTAAATGGGTCCAGGGGCGACGGACTCGGGGACGTCCGTCGCCCCCCACACATCAGGACCCGAGGTGGTGGCGCGTAGTGTTCCACGCGCGCCCCTCTTAGACGTCGCGGGGGGAGTCAAACACCTCACTCCCCCCCCTGACCCGAGGAGGCCCGCGGTGGCGGGCCGGCACCAGCCGGGGGTTGCGGAAGATTTCAAGTTCCCGCGACCCCCGGCGTAGGTGTGAGTTGGAACACCGGGGTGGTTTTTAGTCAGTAAGAGTCTGACAGACCCCTCCGCCCGCCCCAGGGCGGGGGACATCCATGAGGATTTTCCACCCCGGAACAAAAAAAAAAAAAAAAAAAAAAAAAAAAAAAAAAAAAAAAAAAAAAAAAAAAGGTTAGGTTAGGTTAGGTTAGGTTAGGTTGGGGTGCATGTTGAGAAGCCTCCCCGTGGCGCACCCTGGGCAACGTCGGCTCCAAGTGCCCACCAGGTTTTGGTGGACACTTGGGGCTGGCGGCAAATTCTCAACAAACGGGGAAGGGTCATGGTTCCAATCACCGATCATCCATGATGGTCGGTGAAGGGAACCAGGCTACAGTAGGTCGTACGTCTACTCCCCCTCTGCTTACAGAGGGAGGCGAGTTGGCGTACACTAGGGAGTCCCAATCCCAAGGTCTAGCGTGCCGAGGGGATGAATGGCCGGAGGGTTATCCGGTCGTTAGCGCAAAAAGGGACCTCACCCTTAAAAAGGAAAAAAAAATGAACAATGAAGGCTACTGGTAAAATTCCCCAGGCGGGCAACCTCCTCAAGGAGGTACAATCCCGCCCTTCTACGGAAGGCAGCCCCACCGTATCTGGGGGGGGCACCACTAGTCCCGTAGGTCGGCAGACCACCGCCGACCTTCGTCAACCAAGTCTTGCGTCGCAAGAAAAGGAGCTCCGGGTTAGCCTGGAGCGCCTGTGCGACGCAACAAAGCCGCTTGCCGTCGTCGACGGCAACAAGAGCCGAGGAGGCTCATGTCCGGAGAAGGACCGCCTGTCGGACCAGGACACACAGCTGGGAGGGAAGCGCTCGCGCAGCGAGCTCTCTTCCAGTGAGGAGGAGCTGTCGGCACCAAAATTTGGTACCGCGCAGAGGGGGCGGGGTCGATTACCGGACCGTAACTTACGGGGTCGCTTTTTGCGGCCCGCTACGCCGGTACCGATGCTGCTGGGGAGCGCGGAAAGCGACGGGACCCCGGGTGACCCCCCGAGTGAAGACTCCGCTGCGTCCCCGCTAATGCTTTGCAGCAACAAAGCGGAGGCAAGCAGCGCAAAGCGGATGCAGCGGAAGGCGGTGGCAGCTGACGAGGTCGGCGAAATGGCCCGACTGGCCCGAGAGCGACGCTCTGCTCAGGCGGCTGCCGGAGGGAGCCTGTCGGCGGTGGCGCTGAGTCGCCAAGTTTTGGACGGCGTGGACGTCGTCCTGAAGGTTGCCACAAAATCTGGCAGCCTGAAGGGCACGTTCACGCGCGCTCTGAAGGAGGCGGCTGGCGACATCAAGGAGGCAGTTGGGGTCCTCCTTAGTCGCACAAGCTCAGACGAGACGGCGAAGCTGTGGGAGGAGAACAGCCGTCTCAGATCTGAGCTCGAGGACCTCAAGCGAGAGCTTGCCGCGCAGAGAGCGGAATGGCAGCAGAGGCGTCCTGCGGCCACCGGTTCCGCTCCCGCTCCCGTCGTTGCCTTGACACCGCCGGCCCCGTCGTCGACCCCGTCATCGGTCCGTACCCCCGCACCTGCAGATGCAGAGATCGAGAAGATCGTTCGCATCTGCATGCTGCAGTGTGGGGGTATGATGAATGCCCGTCTGCAGGGCCTGGAGTCGAGGCTCCTCCCAGCAGAGACTCTCCGGCCACCGCTCGCTGCGGATAGGAGGAGGAAGGAGGAGCCCGCTAAGGCCAGGTCCAACCCGCCAGCTCCGGCAAAAAAGCCCGCGGCGAGCACGCCCGCGTCCACTTCCCGGACGGCCGCGCCACCGGCAACCACTCCCTCGGCGAACGCGTCCGGGTCCACCGCGGATACCTGGACGACGGTCGTCAAGAGGGGCCGCCGTAAGAAGAAGACGGCGCCGCCACCACCGGTACCCGCTGGAGCACCGGCACTGGCACCCAAGAAGGCTCAAGGGCCGCCAAGGGTCAGAGCCCCACGCTCTGCGGCTGTAGTTATTACGCTGCAGCCCGGAGCCGTCGAAAGGGGCGTGTCCTATAAGGCGGTCCTTACGGAGGCAAAAGCCAAAGTCGCGTTCCCCGACCTTGGAATACCGTCCGGCCTCAGAGTGAGGCAGGCGATTACGGGGGCGCGACTTCTTGAGGTGTCGGGTGCCTCTAGCGGCGAAAGGGCGGACGTCCTGGCCGCCAAGCTGAGGGAGGTCCTCAATCCGGAGGACGTTCGGGTGTCCAGGCCCATGAAGACCGCGGAACTGCGCGTCGACGGGCTGGACGATTCGACGACTCCGGCTGAGGTCGTGGCGGCCATCGCCCGTACCGGGGGATGTCCGGCCGAAGACGTCCGGACGGGCGAGATACGCGCCGACGCTTCCGGGCTCGGCACGATTTGGGTGCGGTGCCCGGTGGCGGCGGCGAACAAAGTCGCCGACGCTGGGCGTCTTTTGGTGGGGTGGGTGGCAGCGAGGGTGAAGCAGCTGCAACCCAAGGCCTTGCGGTGCTACCGTTGCCTCGACATTGGGCATGTCAGGGCACGATGCACCGCCGAAGTAGACCGCAGCGAGCAGTGCTATCGCTGCGGTCAGGCCGGCCACAAGGCGGCCCAGTGTTCCGCGGAGCCAAACTGCAGCCTCTGTACAGCTGCAGGGAGGCCCGCCGGGCACAGAGCGGGCGGAAAGGCCTGTGGCGCGCCCGCCAACAAAAAGAAGAGAGGGGCTGTCAAGGCTGCTGGGGGCTCTTTACCCCCTCCGCAGCCTGACTGTCCTTCGGCCGACTCCCGGCCTAGGAATGGTGCGGAGGGAATGGATTGCGCTTAATGGCGCTGTACCATTTCCTCCAAGGCAATATCAACCACTCTGCTAGAGCTCAGGATCTCTTGCTCCAGAGCATGGCAGAGTGGTCGATTCACGTGGCTGTGGTCGCCGAACCGTATTTTGTCCCTCCCAGGGATAACTGGGTGGGAGACTTGGACGGTTTGGTGGCCATCATTGGCGGGGCTCTTGAAAACCCGTCCCGAGGTCACGGCTGGGTAGCCGTCCTCGTGGACGGCATTGGCACGGTTGGGGCGTATTTTTCGCCCAACAAGAGTCTCGCCGACTTCGAGAGGTTCCTTGTCGAGTTGGGTGCCGTCGTGGGCCGACTCCACCCTCGCCCGGTGCTGTTGCTGGGGGATCTCAACGCCAAGTCTGCGGCGTGGGGATCCCCTGTGACCGATGCTAGGGGCGAGGTGCTGGAGGAGTGGGCGGTCACGACTGGCTTGACCGTCTTAAACCGGGGCTCGGTCCACACGTGCGTGCGTCAGCGGGGCGGGTCTATAGTGGACGTCTCGTTCGCTAGCCCCGCTGTCGCGTGCCGTGTCCACGACTGGCGTGTCGCCGTGGAGGTGGAGACGTTGTCGGATCACCGATACATCCGTTTCGACGTCTCCGCCCAGACCACCGGCGGCCGCAGTCATGCGGCCCCGCGAACGGACGGTCCGCGCTGGGCGCGTAAGCGCATCGACAGGGAGCTTCTCGAGGAGGCCGCTATTGTCCAGGCCTGGAGCCGGGAGTCGGCAACGACCGGACCCGTCGACGTCGAGCAGGAGGCGCTGTGGTTCCGCGGGGCGATGACGCAAATTTGCGACGCGTCCATGCCCCGGGTCCACGCACAGTCCGCAAGGCGCCAGGTGTACTGGTGGACCGCCGAGATCGCGCAGATGCGCGTCGCGTGCGTGGCGGTTAGACGCCAGTACACCCGATACCGGAGGAGACGTCGTCGGGTCCCTGACGAAGAGGCCGCGCTGTATGAGGTGTACCGCGCGGCCAAGGAGACTCTGTGGCTGGCCATCGGTGAGTCGAGGACGCGAGCCAGGGAGGAGATGTTGGAGACTCTAGACGGGGATCCGTGGGGGCGCCCTTATCGTGCGGTTCGAGGGAAACTTCGAGCCGCGGCGCCTCCACTTACGGAGAGTCTCCAACCCGAGCTGCTGGAGGAGGTGGTCGCAGCCCTCTTCCCGGCAAGAGCGGAGCATACTCCGCCGCCGATGGCTTTGCCCACAGCCGCAGAGTCTACGGAGGACGAGACCGCCATCAGCGTCCCAGGGGTGACACAGACAGAGATGAGGGCAGCCGTGATGCGGCTCCGGGCCAAGAACGTGGCTCCGGGGCCCGACGGGATCCACGGCTGCGTGTTAGCCCTCGCTCTGAAGGAGCTTGAGCCCCAACTGAGAGGACTCTACACAGCGTGCCTTGAGCGGGGCCAGTTTCCCACTTTGTGGAAATCTGGTCGTCTGGTCCTGCTCAGGAAGGCGGGGCGCCCTGCGGACTCGCCGTCCGCGTACCGGCCCATAGTGCTGCTTGACGAGGTGGGCAAGCTGTTTGAGCGTATCATCGCAGCCCGCCTCGTCGGCCACTTGTGCAGAGAGGGGCCGGACCTGGACGACAGTCAGTTCGGGTTTCGGCATGGGCGCTCCACGATCCACGCTGTGTCGCGGGTTAGGGTCCTGGCGGAGGAAGCGGTGTCCCGGGGCGGGGTGATGTTGGCGGTGTCCTTGGACATCTCCAACGCCTTCAACACCCTGCCCTGGAGTTGTATTCGGGAGGCACTGCGCTATCATGGGGTGCCTCCCTACCTCCGCCACATCGTTGGGGCTTATCTGTCGGAGAGGTGTGTCACCTACATGGGACGTGATGGCGGAAACCAGCGCCGCATGTCGTGCGGTGTTCCACAGGGCTCGGTTTTAGGACCGCTCCTGTGGAACATCGGGTACGACTGGGTGCTGAGGGGCGAGCTCGGTGCCGGGGTGGACCTGACGTGTTATGCGGATGACACGCTGGTCACTGCCCGGGGGAGCTCGCACAGGGAGGCAGCGTTGTTGGCGACGGCTGCGGTCTCACAGGTGGTGGGCCGCATACGTCGCCTAGGCCTGGAGGTGGCCCTCAGCAAGTCGGAGGCCATGGTGTTTCATGGCCCCCGGCGGGCGCCGTCACCCGGCTCACACATCGTGGTCGGGGGGGCTCGGATCGCTGTCGAGTCTACCATGAAGTACCTAGGATTGGTGCTCGACAGCCGGTGGGACTTTGGGCCCCACTTCCGACGGCTGGCGCCCAAGTTGCTGGGTGCTGCTGGGGCGCTGTCAACGCTGCTTCCCAATCTGGGGGGCCCGAGCGCCGCTTGTAGGCGGCTCTACGTGGGGATCGTGCGATCGATGGCCCTGTACGGGGCCCCGATCTGGGCGGCTGACCTGACGGCCGGTAGCATTGCGGTTCTGCGCAAGCCGCAGAGGGCTATGGCCGTCAGAGTCATCAGGGGTTATCGCACGATCTCCTACGAGGCGGCTTGTGCACTGGCCGGATCCCCGCCCTGGGACCTGGAGGCGAAAGTACTCGCGTCATCATATCGGTGGCGCGAGGAAGCGAGGGCGCGGGGCGAGCGACCGATGCAGCGACACATGGAGCTGCATCGGTCTCAGCTTCGCGAGGTCCTGGTGGCGGAATGGCGGGACAGGCTCTCACGCCCTACCGCCGGCCTCGACATCATCGAGGCGGTCCGGCCGGTGCTCGAGCGCTGGCTCGGGAGGAGGCACGGCTCCCTGTCGTTTCGGGTGACGCAGGTGCTCTCGGGGCATGGTTGCTTCGGGAAGTACCTGTGTCGCATAAACAGGGAGCCGGACGCCCGGTGTCACCACTGCGTCGACTGCCGGGAGGACACGGCGCGGCATACGCTGGCAGAGTGTGCCGCTTGGGAGGAGCCACGCCGTGCCCTCATCTCAGAAGTAGGCAGTGACTTGTCGTTGCCGGCCCTAGTGAGTGCGATGGTCGGCAGCGGCGAGTCCTGGGACGCGGTGGTTTCCTACTGCGAGACAGTCGTCTCGCAGAAGGAGGCTGCGGAAAGGGAGAGGGAGATCTCGTCCACTCACCCGGCCCGCAGCAGGCGCACCGGGCGTCGGCGGAGGGCGGACAACGCCCTCTTCCAGCCCCCCTAAATGGGTCCAGGGGCGACGGACTCGGGGACGTCCGTCGCCCCCCACACATCAGGACCCGAGGTGGCGGCGCGTAGTGTTCCACGCGCGCCCCTCTTAGACGTCGCGGGGGGAGTCAAACACCTCACTCCCCCCCCTGACCTGAGGAGGCCCGCGGTGGCGGGCCGGCACCAGCCGGGGGTTGCGGAAGATTTCAAGTTCCCGCGACCCCCGGCGTAGGTGTGAGTTGGAACACCGGGGTGGTTTTTAGTCAGTAAGAGTCTGACAGACCCCTCCGCCCGCCCCAGGGCGGGGGACATCCATGAGGATTTTCCACCCCGGAACAAAAAAAAAAAAAAAAAAAAGGTTAGGTTAGGTTAGGTTAGGTTAGGTTAGGTTAGGTTCCCCACCGAATGTGTCTCCACGTTGTCGTCGTGGTGGGGCTTGTGTGTCTCAATGATCTTGGGGCTCTGCCGGTAGAGTTACTCATGCCGGAAAGGCCCAAGTGAGAGACCAGACTAAGAGAGACACCGGGACGGGGTCGCTCCTGATCGATCGACGACAGTCGATCGACAGATGACGCGACCATGCCACTGCGGTGCAGGCGCACCAAAGTGGCGCGTGTTTCTCTCGTTGAGGAGTAGTCTTCAACGAGAGAACTTTCGGCGGGTTCGCTGAGTCGGGTTGGCCGGACAGCGAACGGTGGCATGTCTAATGCCGCCGCCGGGGGCTTGGCTTAATTGCCTGGCCCAGAGGAAGGCCACCTCTAAGATAAAAAACCACCCAATCCTAAGCTTTGAAGCGCGGTGAGAGGATGAATGGCTGGAGGGAGTCCAGTCGTGAGCGCTTCCCCTGTAGAGCACCTGCCGCACTCTGCAGTATGTAGGCTTACCGGGTATCTAGGCTCTGCCCGGTGGACATTTTGACCTATATCGACTCGTGGGATTAACTATGGATAAAATAAATAAAATAAACAAAACTACAAAGGAGGTGCCGATCGTATTGGTCGAGCAGATGGGTGGGGGTGTGGTGTCAGATTCTGACACCACATCAGATAGGATGAGTGTGGCGAGCGTGGCGAGCGTAAGCTCAAAGCGCTCGCGGACGAAAGGGGAGGGGGTTGAGCGTACTTCAAAATTTTGGAGGACGCACGCTCGCAGGGAGGATGGGGAGCACGCGGGGTTCTCTTCTAGTGAGGATAACCTACCGGCTGCTAAGGTGTCGACGAGCAAGAGAGGTCGGGGTCGCGCAATTGCTGGAGCATCAGCTTTTTCGTCATCGCGCGATCCTCTGGGGCGTTTCCTTAAACGCCCCGACACGCCGGCACCCAGCGGAGGAAGCGACTCGGGGTCCAAGGAAGTGGTCCTCGAGCCCACGGTGGCGGACCTTGGGGGGGGGCCCATTATCTCCCTGCTGGGAACTAATAGAGCGGAGGCCAACGCTGCGAAGAGGTCGCAGCAAAGGACTGTCGCGGCTGACGAAGTCAGCGAGTTGGCCCAACAAGCCCGAGAGCGGCGCTCTGCTCGCATGGCTGACGGCGGGAGCGTAACGGCGGTGGCGCTTAGTCGCCAAGTTTTGGACGGCGTGGATGTGGTCCTGAAGGTTGCCACCAAGTCGGGCAATCTGAAGGGCACTTTCACGCGTGCTCTGAAAGAGGCGGCTGAAGGAATTAAGGAGGCGGTTGAGGTCCTCCTTAATCGCACAAGCACGGAGGAGACGGCGAAGCTGTGGGAGGAGAACGGCCGTCTCCGATCCGAGTTGGAGGATCTCAAGCGGGAGGTTGCCGCCCAGAGGGCAGCTCCCGTGGCAGCCGGCTCCTCTTCCATCGTGGCGCTATCTTCGCCGGTCCCGTCTTCGACACCTGCAATTGCGGATGCGGAGCTGGAAAAAATCGCGCGCATCTGCATGATGCAGTGTGGGAAGATGGTGGGTGCCCGACTGGAGGCAATAGAGAATAGGCTCCTGCCGGCTCAAAATCTCCGCCCACCGCTCGCTGTGGACAAGCGGAGGAAAGAGGCGGCAGCTGAGTCGAGCCGATCCGTGAGGGGGACCAAAAAGCCCGCGGAGGGTACGTCCGTGCCCGCATCCCGGGCGGCTGCGCCGCCAGCTGCGCCACCCGCTGCACCGGAAGCGGCCGCGCCAGGGCCTACCACGGAGGCCTGGGTGACCGTTGTCGGAAGGAAGACGAGGACGAGGAAGACGGCGCCTCCGGCGCCCGCTGGAGCACCGGCACCGGCACCGAAGAAGGTAAAGGGATCGCCTAGGGTAAAAGCCCCACGCTCCGCGGCTGTAGTAATAACGCTGCAGCCCGGGGCCGCCGAAAGGGGCGTCACATACAAGGCGGTCCTTACGGAGGCAAAAGCCAAAGTCGCGTTCCCCGACCTCGGCACACCGTCCGGCTTCAAAATGAGGCCGGCGATTACGGGGGCGCGGCTACTCGAGGTGTCGGGTGCCTCCAGCGGCGAAAAGGCGGACACCCTGGCCGCCAAGCTGAGGGCGGTCCTCAACCCGGAGGACGTCCGGGTGTCCAGGCCAATGAAGACCGCTGAGTTGCGCGTCGATGGCCTGGACGACTCGACGACCCCGGCTGAGGTCGTGGCGGCCATCGCCAAAGTCGGTGGATGCCCGCCCGAAGACGTCCGGACGGGCGAGATACGCGCCGACGCTTCCGGGCTCGGCACGATTTGGGTGCGGTGCCCGGTGGCGGCGGCGAATAAAGTCGCTGACGGTGGGCGTTTGTTGGTGGGGTGGGTTGCGGCGAGGGTCAAGCTGCTGCAGCCCAGGGCCTTGCGGTGCTACCGGTGCCTGGACATTGGGCATGTCAGGGCACGGTGCACCGCCGAAATAGACCGCAGCGAGCAGTGCTATCGCTGCGGTCAGGCCGGCCACAAGGCGGCCCAGTGTTCCGCGGCGCCAAACTGCAGCCTCTGTACAGCTGCAGGGAGGCCCGCCGGGCACAGAGCGGGTGGTAAGGCCTGTGGCGCGCCCGCCAACAAAAAGAAGAGAGGGGCTGTCAAGGCTGCTGGGGGCTCTTTACCCCCTCCGCAGCCTGACTGTCCTTCGGCCGACTCCCGGCCTAGGAATGGTGCGGAGGGAATGGATTGCGCTTAATGGCGCTGTACCATTTCCTCCAGGGCAATATCAACCACTCTGCTAGAGCTCAGGATCTCTTGCTCCAGAGCATGGCAGAGTGGTCGATCCACGTGGCTGTGGTCGCCGAACCGTATTTTGTCCCTCCCAGGGATAACTGGGTGGGAGACTTGGACGGTTTGGTGGCCATCATTGGCGGGGCTCTTGTCAACCCGTCCCGAGGTCACGGCTGGGTGGCCGTCCTCGCGGACGGCATTGGCACGGTTGGGGCGTATTTTTCGCCCAACAAGAGTCTCGCCGACTTCGAGAGGTTCCTTGTCGAGTTGGGTGCCGTCGTGGGCCGGCTCCACCCTCGCCCGGTGCTGTTGCTGGGGGATCTCAACGCCAAGTCTGCGGCGTGGGGATCCCCTGTGACCGATGCTAGGGGCGAGGTGCTGGAGGAGTGGGCGGTCACGACTGGCTTGACCGTCTTAAACCGGGGCTCGGTCCACACGTGCGTGCGGCAGCGGGGCGGGTCTATAGTGGACGTCTCGTTCGCTAGCCCCGCTGTCACGAGCCGTGTCCGCGACTGGCGTGTCGCCGTGGAGGTGGAGACGTTGTCGGATCACCGATATATCCGTTTCGACGTCTCCGCCCAGACCGCCGGCGGCCGCAGTCCACCGGCCCCGCGAACGGACGGTCCGCGCTGGGCGCGTAAGCGCATCGACAGGGAGCTTCTCGAGGAGGCCGCTATTGTCCAGGCCTGGAGCCGGGAGTCGGCAACGACTGGACCCGTCGACGTCGAGCAGGAGGCGCTGTGGTTCCGCGGGGCGATGACGCAAATTTGCGACGCGTCCATGCCCCGCGTCCACGCACAGTCCGCAAGGCGCCAGGTGTACTGGTGGACCGCCGAGATCGCGCAGATGCGCGTCGCGTGCGTGGCGGTTAGACGCCAGTACACCCGATACCGGAGGAGACGTCGTCGGGTCCCTGACGAAGAGGCCGCGCTGTATGAGGTGTACCGCGCGGCCAAGGAGACTCTGTGGCTGGCCATCGGTGAGTCGAGGACGCGAGCCAGGGAGGAGATGTTGGAGACTCTAGACGGGGATCCGTGGGGGCGCCCTTATCGCGCGGTTCGAGGGAAAGTTCGAGCCGCGGCGCCTCCACTTACGGAGAGTCTCCAACCCGAGCTGCTGGAGGAAGTGGTCGCAGCCCTCTTCCCGGCAAGAGCGGAGCATACTCCGCCGCCGATGGCTTTGCCCACAGCCGCAGAGTCTACGGAGGACGAGAACGCCATCAGCGTCCCAGAGGTGACACAGGCAGAGATGAGGGCAGCCGTGATGCGGCTCCGGGCCAAGAACGTGGCTCCGGGGCCCGACGGGATCCACGGCTGCGTGTTAGCCCTCGCTCTGAAGGAGCTTGAGCCCCAACTGAGAGGACTCTACACAGCGTGCCTTGAGCGGGGCCAGTTTCCCACTTTGTGGAAATCTGGTCGTCTGGTCCTGCTCAGGAAGGCGGGGCGCCCTGCGGACTCGCCGTCCGCGTACCGGCCTATAGTGCTGCTTGACGAGGTGGGCAAGCTGTTTGAGCGTATCATCGCAGCCCGCCTCGTCGGCCACTTGTGCAGAGAGGGGCCGGACCTGGACGACAGTCAGTTCGGGTTTCGGCATGGGCGCTCCACGATCCACGCTGTGTCGCGGGTAAGGGTTCTGGCGGAGGAAGCGGTGTCCCGGGGCGGGGTGATGTTGGCGGTGTCCTTGGACATCTCCAACGCCTTCAACACCCTGCCCTGGAGTTGTATTCGGGAGGCACTGCGCTATCATGGGGTGCCTCCCTACCTCCGCCACATCGTTGGGGCTTATCTGTCGGAGAGGTGTGTCACCTACATGGGACGTGATGGCGGAAACCAGCGCCGCATGTCGTGCGGTGTTCCACAGGGCTCGGTTTTAGGACCGCTCCTGTGGAACATCGGGTACGACTGGGTGCTGAGGGGCGAGCTCGGTGCCGGGGTGGACCTGACGTGTTATGCGGATGACACGCTGGTCACTGCCCGGGGGAGCTCGCACAGGGAGGCAGCGTTGTTGGCGACGGCTGCGGTCTCACAGGTGGTGGGCCGCATACGTCGCCTAGGCCTGGAGGTGGCCCTCAGCAAGTCGGAGGCCATGGTGTTTCATGGCCCCCGGCGGGCGCCGTCACCCGGCTCACACATCGTGGTCGGGGGGGCTCGGATCGCTGTCGAGTCTACCATGAAGTACCTAGGATTGGTGCTCGACAGCCGGTGGGACTTCGGGCCCCACTTCCGACGGCTGGCGCCCAAGTTGCTGGGCGCTGCTGGGGCGCTGTCAACGCTGCTTCCCAATCTGGGGGGCCCGAGCGCCGCTTGTAGGCGGCTCTACGTGGGGATCGTGCGATCGATGGCCCTGTACGGGGCCCCGATCTGGGCGGCTGACCTGACGGCCGGTAGCATTGCGGTTCTGCGCAAGCCGCAGAGGGCTATGGCCGTCAGAGTCATCAGGGGTTATCGCACGATCTCCTACGAGGCGGCTTGTGCACTGGCCGGATCCCCGCCCTGGGACCTGGAGGCGAAAGTACTCGCGTCATCATATCGGTGGCGCGAGGAAGCGAGGGCGCGGGGCGAGCGACCGATGCAGCGACACATGGAGCTGCATCGGTCTCAGCTTCGCGAGGTCCTGGTGGCGGAATGGCGGGACAGGCTCTCACGCCCTACCGCCGGCCTCGACATCATCGAGGCGGTCCGGCCGGTGCTCGAGCGCTGGCTCGGGAGGAGGCACGGCTCCCTGTCGTTTCGGGTGACGCAGGTGCTCTCGGGGCATGGTTGCTTCGGGAAGTACCTGTGTCGCATAAACAGGGAGCCGGACGCCCGGTGTCACCACTGCGTCGACTGCCGGGAGGACACGGCGCGGCATACGCTGGCAGAGTGTGCCGCTTGGGAGGAGCCACGCCGTGCCCTCATCTCAGAAGTAGGCAGTGACTTGTCGCTGCCGGCCCTAGTGAATGCGATGGTCGGCAGCGGCGAGTCCTGGGACGCGGTGGTTTCCTACTGCGAGACGGTCGTCTCGCAGAAGGAGGCTGCGGAAAGGGAGAGGGAGATCTCGTCCACTCACCCGGCCCGCAGCAGGCGCACCGGGCGTCGGCGGAGGGCGGATAACGCCCTCTTCCAGCCCCCCTAAATGGGTCCAGGGGCGACGGACTCGGGGACGTCCGTCGCCCCCCACACATCAGGACCCGAGGTGGCGGCGCGTAGTGTTCCACGCGCGCCCCTCTTAGACGTCGCGGGGGGAGTCAAACACCTCACTCCCCCCCCTGACCCGAGGAGGCCCGCGGTGGCGGGCCGGCACCAGCCGGGGGTTGCGGAAGATTTCAAGTTCCCGCGACCCCCGGCGTAGGTGTGAGTTGGAACACCGGGGTGGTTTTTAGTCAGTAAGAGTCTGACAGACCCCTCCGCCCGCCCCAGGGCGGGGGACATCCATGAGGATTTTCCACCCCGGAACAAAAAAAAAAAAAAAAAAAAGGTTAGGTTAGGTTAGGTTAGGTTTGCTGGAGGGTCTCGACAACGACCCATTCGGGAGGCCATACAAGGCGGCGCGCAACAAATTGCGCCCCTTTGGTCCCCCGGTGGCCGAGACCCTGGAGCCCTCGTTCCTGGATGGGGTGGTTCAGTCCCTGTTCCCGTGCAGGGACAACTTCACCCCACCAGTGATGGACCCTCCGCGGGGGACAGATCCGTCGCCAGCTGAGGAGGAAGAGGAGGCCCCTCCCGTCACGGAGTCGGAACTTGGCGCGGCGATTCTCCGTATCCGCGCCAAGAAGACAGCTCCGGGCCCCGACGGTGTTCCGGCGAGAGTGGTCGCGATCGCGGCCACTCAAATGGAGGAGAGGTTTCGGGACCTCTTCAGCGCATGCCTTGCGTCTGGGAGGTTCCCGAAACCGTGGAAGGAGGGGCAGTTGTGCCTCCTACGCAAGGAGGGCCGCCCAGCAGACTCCCCCTCGGCATACCGACCCATCGTTCTGCTCGATGAGGTCGGTAAAATGTTCGAGGGGATAATCGCTGCCCGCCTAAAGGGCCATCTGCGGCGTATCGGGCCGGACTTGTCGGACGCTCAGTTCGGTTTTCGGGCTGAGCGGTCCACGGTGGACGCGCTGGCCTGCCTTAAAGGCCAGGTTAAGGAGGCGATGGAGGCGGGGGACGGACTGTTGGCGGTGTCATTCGACATTGCCAACGCCTTCAACTCCGTTCCCCACTGCACCATCCTCGAGGCGCTCCGATTCCACGGAGTGCCCCGATACATGCGCGGTCTGCTGGCCAGCTACCTGGAGGATCGGGCGATCCTCCTCGTAAACAGGACTGGCCGAGTCCGGCGGTACGCCGTCGAAGCCGGCGTTCCACAGGGGTCAGTCTTAGGACCTCTCCTCTGGAACGTCGGCTATGATTGGCTCTTGCGGGGAACTCTCCTCCGAGGCACGAGTGTCGTCTGCTATGCGGATGACACTCTCCTCACCGCCCGGGGGGGGAGTTTCAGGGAGGCGGCCAACTTGGCCTCGGCGGGCGGATCCTTGGTCGCGGGGAGGATCCGCCGCCTAGGTTTAACGGTGGCGCTGCACAAGACCGAGGCCGTGTTCTTCCACGGCCCTCGGCAGCGCCCCCCACCACCTGACGCCCACATCTTCGTGGAGGGCGTCAGAATTGAGGTGAAGGCCCAGATGAAGTATCTGGGCCTTGTACTCGACAGCAGGTGGCGCTTCGGTCCGCATTTTAGCGGGCTGTCGTCGCGCCTGCTGAAGGCCGCGGGCGCTCTCTCCTGGCTGCTTCCCAACTTGGGGGGCCCCAGCGCGCGATGCCGGCAACTTTACGCCGGCATCCTAAGGAGTATGGCCCTCTATGGGGCCCCTATCTGGGAAGAGTCCCTCCACAGGAGGGAGAACGCCGCGGCCTTGCGAGCACCTCAAAGGGCCATAGCCCAGCGGGCGGCGCGGGCTTACCGCACGGTGGGCTATGCGGCAGCATGCGCTCTGGCCAGCACCCCGCCTTGGGAGCTCGAGGCGTGGGTGCTCGCCAGAGTGTACGAATGGACGGCGGAGCGGAGGGCGAGAGGAGTCCGCTCAGCTCCGGAAGAGCGGGAGGCCGTCCGGCGGGAGGCGAGGGACGCCATCGTTGTCCATTGGACGGGCGACCTCGCCACCGCAGCCTTCGGCCGCCGAACCCTCGACGCAATCGGGCCGGTCCTGCGAGACTGGCTCGAGCGTCCGCACGGGTTCCTCTCCTTCCGTCTCGTGCAGGTGCTGTCCGGACACGGTTCTTTCGGATCGTACCTGCACCGAATCGGACGGGAGGAGACGCCGTCGTGCCACGACTGTGGCGCGGCGGAGGACGCGGCGCAGCACACCCTCGAGGTGTGCCCGTCGTGGTCCGAGCCGCGCCGCAGTCTCGTCGCGGCGATCGGACCGGACCTCTCGCTCCCCGGCGTGGTTAACGCCATGCTGAGGGATGAGGGGTCCTGGGCGGCAGTCGCCTCCTTCTGCGAACACGTCATGTCCCAGAAGGAGGCGGCGGAGCGGGCGCGGGAGGAAGACCCTGCCGCGGCGCCGCTCCGAAGGCGGAGGAGGGGTCGAAGAAGACGTCAGTACGACAGTCATCTCCGACTCCTCCCAGGTGGAGGCCAGCAGGCAACGGGTGCGGGGGCACCCTTGCCTGTATCGCACAGGCCTCCACCAGTGTCGGACGGGAATGGCCAGGTGTTCCCGGCCATTCCCGTAGCCCCCCAGCTTGGGGGGCATGCGGGGCCCGCCACCTAGGCGGGCATGCGCCGGGAGGGTCGTGGACGTAAAGGCTGAGCCGGTTTCCCATGACCCTCCCATCACGGCGATGCGGGAACACCGCTGAGTTTTAGTGGGTATACTGTCGCTAGTGACAGGAGTCCCACATACCCCGACTCGTCCCCCACGAGCCGGGGATGCGTAACGCATTTCTCAGCGACAAAAAAAAAAAAAAAAAAAAAAAAAAAAGGTTAGGTTAGGTTAGGTTCCCCGGGGGATCCCCCACAGTGCATACTTCCTCGTAGTATCCCCTGGGCAACGCCGTGTCTGACCACCGTAACGGAGTGGCAGACCGGCGGCTAAAGTGCGCTGTGAATCGTAGACATCCTGCTGTAATCTACGAACATGTCGAATTTTAATTTTAACCCACTGTCGAGCAAGCCAGCGCGTGATGCGTCTGGCCGTTTTATCCGGAATCGCTCCTCCCAGGGCGATTCAAACGGCCCTTCTCAGGGCCAACCCAACGGCCCTTCTCAGGGCCAACCCAACGGTCCTTCTCAGGACCAACCCAACGGCCCTTCTCAGGGCCAACCCCTCAACGGCCCTTCTCAGGGCCAACCCAACGGCCCTTCTCAGGGCCAACCAAACGGCCCTTCTCAGGGCCAACCCAACGGTCCTTCTCAGGACCAACCCAACGGCCCTTCTCAGGGCCAACCCAACGGTCCTTCTCAGGACCAACCCAACGGCCCTTCTCAGGGCCACACCGCCGGCGGCGCTTTAGCGTCGGAAGCT
Source organism: Agrochola lota (assembly GCA_947364205.1). Taxonomy (NCBI): domain Eukaryota; kingdom Metazoa; phylum Arthropoda; class Insecta; order Lepidoptera; family Noctuidae; genus Agrochola; species Agrochola lota. The sequence goes on along the minus strand of OX376225.1, from coordinate 13,836 downwards.
GACCGCGTACCATCTGCGGCCAGATTATTCAGAAGGCCAGACGAGTTGTCGGATTCCGACGACTCCATAATGGACACGTCGGCAGGCGAGAGTGACCGCTTCAAGCGGAAGCGGTCTGAGGGCTCCTCGGAGTCTACTGTGAAGGCGAAGAAGAAGTCGAAGTCCAAAAAGGCTTCGACTTCTACTGCGGCTTCTTCCCACAATGTGGGCTTGCTGGATGCCGAGCGCCAGCTAAATCTGGCGAAGAGGGCGCAACTCCAGCTAGACCTGGAGGAGAGGGTCGCCGCCAAGGAACAGCAGGCACAAGCTGCCAGGGCTGGCTATGGTGCATCCAGTGTGCTGTATGCTGACCACTCCCTGGCGGAACTGGAGCGCATGGTGCATGAAGATAGGGAGGAGGTCCTGGAGGTCGCCTCAAAGTCCTCCAATTTGAAGGGGACCTTCCAGAAGGCCCTTAAATGCCGGGCCGCCAGCATGCACGGCATTGTGATGGAGCTGGTGAAGCGGACGGCCACGGAGGAGACGCGGCAGCTGCAGGCGAAGGTGGATCGCCTGCAGGCGGAGGTCAGCCAGCTACACCAGAAGCTGGCTGATGCCACGGCCCGGCCTGCCCAATCTGCCCCAGTCTGCCCGGTGGTAGGAGGCTCTTCCTCCTCAACTGCCAGCCTCGAGGCAACGATCCGCGGGGTGGTAATGGAGGAGAGGGCCTTCATCCGAGCCTGCTTCGCAGGCATCGAGGACCGGCTCTTACCGGAGAAGCGGCTCCGGCCGCCGCTAGCGGCGGACAAGAGCCCACCGCCGAGGGAGCCGGAACCTGCGCCTCTAGCGGGCCCAGCGTCGAGTACGCAGCCCTCCAAGGGCAAGGGCAAGAGGACCAAAGTGGCTTCTCATGCCTCCACGGAGGAACCGTCTGGGTCATCTGCCACTCAGGCAGCCCCCCAGATATCGCTCCACCACCCCGTCCAACCAACCGTGGACGGAAGTGGGCAAGAGAGGGAAAAAGAAAAAGGGGACAAAGTCGGCCCCCAAGCCCGCTGCGACCGGTCCTGCGGTCAAAAAGGCCGGCGGGAGGAAGCTGGTTCCTCCCAAAACCGCGGCCGTCGTGGTGACCATCACCCCGGAGGCCGCGGAGCGGGGCGAGACGTACGAGTCCGTACTAAGACGGGCTCGTACCAACGCTGATCCCTCCCAGCTGGGGATCAGCAACATCAAGTGCCGCAGAACCCTAACCGGGGCTCGAATTTTCGAGTTCTCGGGGGAGCAGCGCGGCACTAATGCGGACCTCTTCGCAACAAAGTTGCAAGAGGTCATCGCGGACGCGGCAAAGGTCGTCAGGCCTGTCAAGACCGCAGCCTTGGAGGTGGCCGATCTGGACGACTCGGTCACCAAAGAGGATGTGGTGGCGGCCGTCGCGGCGGCTGGAGGCTGCGACGCTGGCGCGGTGAAGAGCGGAGCCATCAGGCCCGGCCGCCGCGGCATGGGCATCGTCCGCGTCGAGTGCCCAGTCGCTGCGGCTGGGGCCGTCCTTGCTGCGACCAAGGGACGGATGCTTGTGGGGTTCGGCTCGGCTGTGGTCCGGGCACTTGAAGACCAGCCTGTTCGCTGCTTCAAGTGCTTCGCGTTCGGCCACACCCGGGCCACGTGTCCCTCCAAGTCCGACTGGGGAGACGCGTGCTTCCAATGCGGGCAAGAGGGACACGGGTGGGCTGCCTGCACCGCCCCCAAGCCACATTGCGCGGCGTGCGCCGCCGGTGGCCGCCCCGCGGACCACAGGATGTCGGGCAGGAGCTGCAAGGCCCCTGTGAGGAAGGGCGTAGTGCCAGCGCAGGTTCGCCCTGCTGCCACTGCCGTCGCCGCCGTCGCCGCTGTTGCTCCAGCGGCGGCAGCTGAGGAGGGGGGTGCGATGTCGGAATAACAATTTCCGACTACCGCATCCTCCAGGCGAACACCAACCACTGCAGAGCGGCCCAGGACCTGGTGGTGCAGGTCATGGCCGAGTGGTTGGTGAACGTAGCGGTGGTCGCCGAGCCCTACTCGATCCCCGGCAGCTGGCTGGGTGACGAGGACGACTCGGTGGCACTAGCGGCGCGGTCTTCCACAGACTCCCCTCCCCTCTCGCTATTAGAGAGGGGACCGGGATACGTGGCCGCCGCGTGGGGAGAATTAGCCCTTGTGGGTGTGTATTTCTCCCCAAACCGCCCTCTTCAGGACTTCGAGAACTATCTCGGAGTCCTGGCCGCCGTGGTCGGCAGGGCGGCGCCGCGTCAGGTCTCCGTATTGGGAGACCTGAACGCCAAGTCGGTGACCTGGGGCAACCGGGCCACCGACGCCCGCGGGCGGGCAGTGGAGATGTGGGCGGCCTCCTCTGGACTCTCCCTCTTGAACAGAGGCAGCGTCCAGACATGCGTGCGGCGGCAGGGTGGCTCAATAGTGGACGTCACTTTCGCCACCGCTGCGTTAGCCGCACGCGTGTTGAACTGGCGGGTGGACCTGGTGGAGACTATGTCGGACCACCGCTACGTGCGGTTCGACATCTCCACCAGTGGCCCCGGAGAGACGCGGCCCCGCTCGGGGCCGTCACCGTTTCCAAGGTGGGCTCTCACCCGCCTGGACAGGGAGGCAGCGCGGGAGGCGGCGTTCGTCCAGGACTGGCTTTCGCCGCCTTCCGCCGGTATGGACGTGGACACCGTGGCGGGGCACCTGAGGGAGTCTCTGACCGAGGTATGCAACTCCAGCATGCCTCGGTCTCGCCGACCGCCACCCAAACGCGCCGTGTACTGGTGGTCGGCGGAGCTGGCGGGGCTTCGAGCAGCGTGTGTCGAGGCAAGGAGGGCCTACACGCGGAGCCGGCGGCGGCGTCGACGGGACCTGGCCGTCGGGGACCACCTCTATGAGGTATACATAGAGGCAAAAATGGTCCTCGATCGAGCCATCGCCGCCGCCAGAGACTCGGGGAGAGCGGAGATGCTGGAGGGTCTCGACAGCGACCCATTCGGGAGGCCATACAAGGCGGCGCGCAACAAATTGCGCCCCTTTGGTCCCCCGGTGGCCGAGACCCTGGAGCCTTCGTTCCTGGATGGGGTGGTTCAGTCCCTGTTCCCGTGCAGGGACAACTTCACCCCACCAGTGATGGACCCTCCGCGGGGGACAGATCCGCCGCCAGCTGAGGAGGAAGAGGAGGCCCCTCCTGTCACGGAGTCGGAACTTGGCGCGGCGATTCTCCGTATCCGCGCCAAGAAGACAGCTCCGGGCCCCGACGGTGTTCCGGCGAGAGTGGTCGCGATCGCGGCCACTCAAATGGAGGAGAGGTTTCGGGACCTCTTCAGCGCATGCCTTGCGTCTGGAAGGTTCCCGAAACCTTGGAAGGAGGGGCAGCTGTGCCTCCTTCGCAAGGAGGGCCGCCCAGCAGACTCCCCCTCGGCATACCGACCCATCGTTCTGCTCGACGAGGTCGGTAAAATGTTCGAGGGGATAATCGCTGCCCGCCTAAAGGGCCATCTGCGGCGTATCGGGCCGGACTTGTCGGACGCTCAGTTCGGTTTTCGGGCTGAGCGGTCCACGGTGGACGCGCTGGCCTGCCTTAAAGGCCAGGTTAAGGAGGCGATGGAGGCGGGGGACGGACTGTTGGCGGTGTCATTCGACATTGCCAACGCCTTCAACTCCGTTCCCCACTGCACCATCCTCGAGGCGCTCCGATTCCACGGGGTGCCTCGATACATGCGCAGTCTGCTGGCCAGCTACCTGGAGGATCGGGCGATCCTCCTCGTAAACAGGACTGGCCGAGTCCGGCGGTACGCCGTCGAAGCCGGCGTTCCACAGGGGTCAGTCTTAGGACCTCTCCTCTGGAACGTCGGCTATGATTGGCTCTTGCGGGGAACTCTCCTCCGAGGCACGAGTGTCGTCTGCTATGCGGATGACACTCTCCTCACCGCCCGGGGGGGGAGTTTCAGGGAGGCGGCCAACTTGGCCTCGGCGGGCGGATCCTTGGTCGCGGGGAGGATCCGCCGCCTAGGTTTAACGGTGGCGCTGCACAAGACCGAGGCCGTGTTCTTCCACGGCCCTCGGCAGCGCCCCCCACCACCTGACGCCCACATCTTCGTGGAGGGCGTCAGAATTGAGGTGAAGGCCCAGATGAAGTATCTGGGCCTTGTACTCGACAGCAGGTGGCGCTTCGGTCCGCATTTTAGCGGGCTGTCGTCGCGCCTGCTGAAGGCCGCGGGCGCGCTCTCGTGGCTGCTTCCCAATTTGGGGGGCCCCAGCGCGCGATGCCGGCAACTTTACGCCGGCATCCTAAGGAGTATGGCCCTCTATGGGGCCCCTATCTGGGAAGAGTCCCTCCACAGGAGGGAGAACGCCGCGGCCTTGCGAGCACCTCAAAGGGCCATAGCCCAGCGGGCGGCGCGGGCTTACCGCACGGTGGGCTATGCGGCAGCATGCGCTCTGGCCAGCACCCCGCCTTGGGAGCTCGAGGCGTGGGTGCTCGCCAGAGTGTACGAATGGACGGCGGAGCGGAGGGCGAGAGGAGTCCGCTCAGCTCCGGAAGAGCGGGAGGCCGTCCGGCGGGAGGCGAGGGACGCCATCATTGTCCATTGGACGGGCGACCTCGCCACCGCAGCCTTCGGCCGCCGAACCCTCGACGCAATCGGGCCGGTCCTGCGTGACTGGCTCGAGCGTCCGCACGGGTTCCTCTCCTTCCGTCTCGTGCAGGTGCTGTCCGGACACGGTTCTTTCGGATCGTACCTGCACCGAATCGGACGGGAGGAGACGCCGTCGTGCCACGACTGTGGCGCGGCGGAGGACGCGGCGCAGCACACCCTCGAGGTGTGCCCGTCGTGGTCCGAGCCGCGCCGCAGTCTCGTCGCGGCGATCGGACCGGACCTCTCGCTCCCCGGCGTGGTTAACGCCATGCTGAGGGATGAGGGGTCCTGGGCGGCAGTCGCCTCCTTCTGCGAACACGTCATGTCCCAGAAGGAGGCGGCGGAGCGGGCGCGGGAGGAAGATCCTGCCGCGGCGCCGCTCCGAAGGCGGAGGAGGGGTCGAAGAAGACGTCAGTTCGACAGTCATCTCCGACTCCTCCCAGGTGGGGGCCAGCAGGCAACGGGTGCGGGGGCACCCTTGCCTGTATTGCACAGGCCTCCACCAGTGTCGGACGGGAATGGCCAGGTGTTCCCGGCCATTCCCGTAGCCCCCCAACCTGGGGGGCATGCGGGGCCCGCCAGCTAGGCGGGCATGCGCCGGGAGGGTCGTGGACGTAAAGGCTGAGCCGGTTTCCCATGACCCTCCCATCACGGCGATGTGGGAACACCGCTGAGTTTTAGTGGGTATACTGTCGCCTCTGACAGGAGTCCCACATACCCCGACTCGTCCCCCACGAGCCGGGGATGCGTAACGCATTTCTCAGCGACAAAAAAAAAAAAAAAAAAAAGGTTAGGTTCCCCACCGAATGTGTCTCCACGTTGTCGTCGTGGTGGGGCTTGTGCGTCTTAATGATCTTGGGGCTCTGCCGGTAGAGTTACTCATGCCGGAAAGGCCCAAGTGAGAGACCAGACTAAGAGAGACACCGGGACGGGGTCGCTCCTGATCGATCGACGATAGTCGATCGACAGATGACGCGACCATGCCACTGCGGTGCAGGCGCACCAAAGTGGCGCGTGTTTCTCTCGTTGAGGAGTAGTCTTCAACGAGAGAACTTTCGGCGGGTTCGCTGAGTCGGGTTGGCCGGACAGCGAACGGTGGCATGTCTAATGCCGCCGCCGGGGGCTTGGCTTAATTGCCTGGCCCAGAGGAAGGCTACCTCTAAGATAAAAAACCACCCAATCCTAAGCTTTGAAGCGCGGTGAGAGGATGAATGGCTGGAGGGAGTCCAGTCGTGAGCGCTTCCCCTGTAGAGCACCTGCCGCACTCTGCAGTATGTAGGCTTACCGGGTATCTAGGCTCTGCCCGGTGGACATGTAGTACCTATATCTACTCGTGGGATATAACATGGAAAAAATTAATAAATTAAATAACAAAATAACGGAAGAAGTGCCGATCGTGTTGGTCGAGCAGATGGGCGTGGGTGTGGTGTCAGATTCTGACACCACATCCGATAGGATGAGTGTGGCGAGCGTGGCGAGCGTAAGCTCAAAGCGCTCGCGAACGAAAGGGGAGAGGGTGGAGCGTGCTTCCAAATTTTGGAGGACGCACGCACGCAAGGAGGGTGAGGAGCACGTCGGGTTCTCTTCAAGCGAAGAGAACCTACCGGCTGCCAAAGTGCCGACAGGCAAGAGAGGGAGAGGTCGCGCGATTACTGGAGCTTCAGCTTCTTTGTCATCGCGCGATCCTCTGGGGCGTTTCCTTAAACGCCCCGACACGCCGGCACCCAGCGGAGAAAGTGACTCGGGGTCCAAGGAAGTGGACCCCACTGTGGCGGACCTTGGGGGGGGCTCCGCAATCTCCCTGCTGGGAGCCAATAGAGCGGAGGCCAACGCTGCGAAGAGGTCGCAGCAAAGGACTGTCGCGGCTGACGAAGTCAGCGAGTTGGCCCAACAAGCCCGAGAGCGGCGCTCTGCTCGCATGGCTGACGGCGGGAGCGTAACGGCGGTGGCGCTTAGTCGCCAAGTTTTGGACGGCGTGGATGTGGTCCTGAAGGTTGCCACCAAGTCGGGCAATCTGAAGGGCACTTTCACGCGTGCTCTGAAAGAGGCGGCTGATGGAATTAAGGAGGCGGTTGAGGTCCTCCTTAATCGCACAAGCACGGAGGAGACGGCGAAGCTGTGGGAGGAGAACGGCCGTCTCCGATCCGAGTTGGAGGATCTCAAGCGGGAGGTTGCCGCCCAGAGGGCAGCTCCCGCAGCGGCCGGCTCCTCTTCCATCGTAGCGCTGTCGTCACCGGTTCCGTCTTCGACGCCTGCACTTGCGGATGCGGAGGTGGAAAAGATTGCGCGCATCTGCATGATGCAGTGTGGGAAGATGGTGGGTGCCCGCCTTGAAGCGATGGAGAACCGGCTCCTCCCGGCTCAAATTCTCCGCCCACCGCTTGCTGCGGACAAGCGTAAGGAGGAGGCGGTGGCTGACTCGAGCCGGTCTGGTAGAGGGACCAAAAAGCCCACGAAGGGTACTTCCGTGCCCGCCTCCCGCCAGCCGCCAGCTGCGCCACCGGCTGCACCACCGGTGGCCGCGCTCGGGCCTACCACGGAGGCGTGGGTGACGGTCGTCAAAAGAGGCCGCCGTCACGGGAGGAAGACGGCGCCACCGGCACCCGCTGGAGCATCGGCACCGGCACCAAAGAAGGGATCGCCTAAGGTTAAAGCCCCACGCTCCGCGGCTGTAGTAATAACGCTGCAGCCCGGGGCCGCCGAAAGGGGCGTCACATACAAGGCGGTCCTTACGGAGGCAAAAGCCAAAGTCGCGTTCCCCGACCTCGGCACACCGTCCGGCTTCAAAATGAGGCCGGCGATTACGGGGGCGCGGCTACTCGAGGTGTCGGGTGCCTCCAGCGGCGAAAAGGCGGACATCCTGGCCGCCAAGCTGAGGGCGGTCCTCAACCCGGAGGACGTCCGGGTGTCCAGGCCAATGAAGACCGTTGAGTTGCGCGTCGATGGCCTGGACGACTCGACGACCCCGGCTGAGGTCGTGGCGGCCATCGCCAAAGTCGGTGGATGTCCGCCCGAAGACGTCCGGACGGGCGAGATACGCGCCGACGCTTCCGGGCTCGGCACGATTTGGGTGCGGTGCCCGGTGGCGGCGGCGAATAAAGTCGCTGACGGTGGGCGTTTGTTGGTGGGGTGGGTTGCGGCGAGGGTCAAGCTGCTGCAGCCCAGGGCCTTGCGGTGCTACCGGTGCCTGGACATTGGGCATGTCAGGGCACGGTGCACCGCCGAAATAGACCGCAGCGAGCAGTGCTATCGCTGCGGTCAGGCCGGCCACAAGGCGGCCCAGTGTTCCGCGGCGCCAAACTGCAGCCTCTGTACAGCTGCAGGGAGGCCCGCCGGGCACAGAGCGGGTGGTAAGGCCTGTGGCGCGCCCGCCAACAAAAAGAAGAGAGGGGCTGTCAAGGCTGCTGGGGGCTCTTTACCCCCTCCGCAGCCTGACTGTCCTTCGGCCGACTCCCGGCCTAGGAATGGTGCGGAGGGAATGGATTGCGCTTAATGGCGCTGTACCATTTCCTCCAGGGCAATATCAACCACTCTGCTAGAGCTCAGGATCTCTTGCTCCAGAGCATGGCAGAGTGGTCGATTCACGTGGCTGTGGTCGCCGAACCGTATTTTGTCCCTCCCAGGGATAACTGGGTGGGAGACTTGGACGGTTTGGTGGCCATCATTGGCGGGGCTCTTGTCAACCCGTCCCGAGGTCACGGCTGGGTAGCCGTCCTCGCGGACGGCATTGGCACGGTTGGGGCGTATTTTTCGCCCAACAAGAGTCTCGCCGACTTCGAGAGGTTCCTTGTCGAGTTGGGTGCCGTCGTGGGCCGGCTCCACCCTCGCCCGGTGCTGTTGCTGGGGGATCTCAACGCCAAGTCTGCGGCGTGGGGATCCCCTGTGACCGATGCTAGGGGCGAGGTGCTGGAGGAGTGGGCGGTCACGACTGGCTTGACCGTCTTAAACCGGGGCTCGGTCCACACGTGCGTGCGGCAGCGGGGCGGGTCTATAGTGGACGTCTCGTTCGCTAGCCCCGCTGTCGCGAGCCGTGTCCGCGACTGGCGTGTCGCCGTGGAGGTGGAGACGTTGTCGGATCACCGATATATCCGTTTCGACGTCTCCGCCCAGACCGCCGGCGGCCGCAGTCCACCGGCCCCGCGAACGGACGGTCCGCGCTGGGCGCGTAAGCGCATCGACAGGGAGCTTCTCGAGGAGGCCGCTATTGTCCAGGCCTGGAGCCGGGAGTCGGCAACGACTGGACCCGTCGACGTCGAGCAGGAGGCGCTGTGGTTCCGCGGGGCGATGACGCAAATTTGCGACGCGTCCATGCCCCGCGTCCACGCACAGTCCGCAAGGCGCCAGGTGTACTGGTGGACCGCCGAGATCGCGCAGATGCGCGTCGCGTGCGTGGCGGTTAGACGCCAGTACACCCGATACCGGAGGAGACGTCGTCGGGTCCCTGACGAAGAGGCCGCGCTGTATGAGGTGTACCGCGCGGCCAAGGAGACTCTGTGGCTGGCCATCGGTGAGTCGAGGACGCGAGCCAGGGAGGAGATGTTGGAGACTCTAGACGGGGATCCGTGGGGGCGCCCTTATCGCGCGGTTCGAGGGAAACTTCGAGCCGCGGCGCCTCCACTTACGGAGAGTCTCCAACCCGAGCTGCTGGAGGAAGTAGTCGCAGCCCTCTTCCCGGCAAGAGCGGAGCATACTCCGCCGCCGATGGCTTTGCCCACAGCCGCAGAGTCTACGGAGGACGAGAACGCCATCAGCGTCCCAGAGGTGACACAGGCAGAGATGAGGGCAGCCGTGATGCGGCTCCGGGCCAAGAACGTGGCTCCGGGGCCCGACGGGATCCACGGCTGCGTGTTAGCCCTCGCTCTGAAGGAGCTTGAGCCCCAACTGAGAGGACTCTACACAGCGTGCCTTGAGCGGGGCCAGTTTCCCACTTTGTGGAAATCTGGTCGTCTGGTCCTGCTCAGGAAGGCGGGGCGCCCTGCGGACTCGCCGTCCGCGTACCGGCCCATAGTGCTGCTTGACGAGGTGGGCAAGCTGTTTGAGCGTATCATCGCAGCCCGCCTCGTCGGCCACTTGTGCAGAGAGGGGCCGGACCTGGACGACAGTCAGTTCGGGTTTCGGCATGGGCGCTCTACGATCCACGCTGTGTCGCGGGTTAGGGTCCTGGCGGAGGAAGCGGTGTCCCGGGGCGGGGTGATGTTGGCGGTGTCCTTGGACATCTCCAACGCCTTCAACACCCTGCCCTGGAGTTGTATTCGGGAGGCACTGCGGTATCATGGGGTGCCTCCCTACCTCCGCCACATCGTTGGGGCTTATCTGTCGGAGAGGTGTGTCACCTACATGGGACGTGATGGCGGAAACCAGCGCCGCATGTCGTGCGGTGTTCCACAGGGCTCGGTTTTAGGACCGCTCCTGTGGAACATCGGGTACGACTGGGTGCTGAGGGGCGAGCTCGGTGCCGGGGTGGACCTGACGTGTTATGCGGATGACACGCTGGTCACTGCCCGGGGGAGCTCGCACAGGGAGGCAGCGTTGTTGGCGACGGCTGCGGTCTCACAGGTGGTGGGCCGCATACGTCGCCTAGGCCTGGAGGTGGCCCTCAGCAAGTCGGAGGCCATGGTGTTTCATGGCCCCCGGCGGGCGCCGTCACCCGGCTCACACATCGTGGTCGGGGGGGCTCGGATCGCTGTCGAGTCTACCATGAAGTACCTAGGATTGGTGCTCGACAGCCGGTGGGACTTCGGGCCCCACTTCCGACGGCTGGCGCCCAAGTTGCTGGGCGCTGCTGGGGCGCTGTCAACGCTGCTTCCCAATCTGGGGGGCCCGAGCGCCGCTTGTAGGCGGCTCTACGTGGGGATCGTGCGATCGATGGCCCTGTACGGGGCCCCGATCTGGGCGGCTGACCTGACGGCCGGTAGCATTGCGGTTCTGCGCAAGCCGCAGAGGGCTATGGCCGTCAGAGTCATCAGGGGTTATCGCACGATCTCCTACGAGGCGGCTTGTGCACTGGCCGGATCCCCGCCCTGGGACCTGGAGGCGAAAGTACTCGCGTCATCATATCGGTGGCGCGAGGAAGCGAGGGCGCGGGGCGAGCGACCGATGCAGCGACACATGGAGCTGCATCGGTCTCAGCTTCGCGAGGTCCTGGTGGCGGAATGGCGGGACAGGCTCTCACGCCCTACCGCCGGCCTCGACATCATCGAGGCGGTCCGGCCGGTGCTCGAGCGCTGGCTCGGGAGGAGGCACGGCTCCCTGTCGTTTCGGGTGACGCAGGTGCTCTCGGGGCATGGTTGCTTCGGGAAGTAACTGTGTCGCATAAACAGGGAGCCGGACGCCCGGTGTCACCACTGCGTCGACTGCCGGGAGGACACGGCGCGGCATACGCTGGCAGAGTGTGCCGCTTGGGAGGAGCCACGCCGTGCCCTCATCTCAGAAGTAGGCAGTGACTTGTCGCTGCCGGCCCTAGTGAATGCGATGGTCGGCAGCGGCGAGTCCTGGGACGCGGTGGTTTCCTACTGCGAGACGGTCGTCTCGCAGAAGGAGGCTGCGGAAAGGGAGAGGGAGATCTCGTCCACTCACCCGGCCCGCAGCAGGCGCACCGGGCGTCGGCGGAGGGCGGATAACGCCCTCTTCCAGCCCCCCTAAATGGGTCCAGGGGCGACGGACTCGGGGACGTCCGTCGCCCCCCACACATCAGGACCC